>OY998167.1:15000000-20000000 GCA_963921995.1 Oxystoma pomonae | reverse complement strand
GTTAAAATTTTTAATTTGCGCCCATCGCTTTTATTATGGTATAAGAAAGATAAAAAATTATTTTCTTCTTTTAAATGCATTTAATAAAAGCTCGTTCTTTAAAAGTTTTTTTAATAAACATTTTTGACATTTCCGTACGCAATTACTAAAAATCAAAATTGGTGATACAGGTAGGCAAAATCGGTTATTTTTCTCCCGTATCCAGTTACGGGGACTTAACGGGACCCGGTTATTTTTTGCAACCAAACTAGATTTATTTTTGTGCAAAAGATGCAGCTGGTAGGTAATAATTCGTTTTTTCGTTTAGTTAGTTTTTTAACTTTTTTGTGAAAGTGAATTTGCAAAAACAGGAATTGTTGTTTTCTTTTCTATTCTATTTACATTGGCAGTTGTGTTGTGCAGTTGTTGTTGTGCAGTTGTGTATGTGGGCAAAGAATACGCTTAGGGTAATTTGTGTTTGTGGTTTAAAAACTCTTTTTAGCATCTCAATAACAGTAATACGATAAGCAATTAAGGTGACGATAAATTATAAATAGGGACTTATTGGGCGTACATTTTCGCGTTCCCTTATTAAAGAAAAACATGTGACATCTGAGCACGCGCGTGACCTGCGTTTTTATTAAGGGAACCGTAATAAAATACGGTGTTCCCTTAATTCGCTACAGTTACCGTACGTCCCCTATCTTTAAACATAACCTCAATTAGCACGGATAATAGTGATGGTTGGTTTGTTTTTCCACACGAATTTTTAATATTCTTTGCATTTTTAGTTTTTTGTTTATAAACATGTGGATTTTTAAAATTTATGTGAAGAAATGAATAAATTGAAGAAACCTACAAGGTTGAGGTTCAGCTACACTGACGATATAATTCTTTTGTGAGAAGTTATCAGGGAAAATCCCTACAAGGTTAGAAATTTTAGGTTAGGAATAAGGAAAAGTAATGCGACTTCCAATAACACTTTTTTTTAAAGTATGGTTAAGGTTCAACTTAAATAAAATACGGTTTTCCCTTATTATGGCAAAACCTTATAGAGTAACGCTCAATAAGTCCCTAATAACTGTGTTTTCTTCCTTATAGTTATAAAAGATCACTTAAAAATGAAAATTTAAGTAAAAATGTGAGGATTTGTTGTAGTCATTTTATAACAGATGGGTAAATTGCTTAAAATGTGTAGTAGTTGTTTCACCTTCTTCCGGAACTGTCAAAAATAGTGCCAACGTCAGTGGTGCACCCAAGAATTGACTTCGGGGGGGTTAAGGATAACTAATAAAAAAAACTTAATTTGAAGTAAAAATTTAATATATGCGATAACCATACATACCCTCCGGGAGGGGGGGGTTAACCCTAACTACCCCCCCTCGGTGCACCACTGCCACTTTATAAGTGCCTAGTTTTTAAAATTAGTAGCTAAACGTCAAACAGTTTAGTCACGAGTTTTATTAAACACTATTATTTTGGTACCATCTCCAAAAAAAATCTAAAAAACGGAAAAACACAGATAAAAAAAATAACACACAAAAATCACAGGACACCCTGATTGGAAAAAAATAAGCTGATTGAACAGTCAGATCTAACCACAATTTTTTTGGGTACTCAAAAAACACAAAAATAATGCTCAACGAAAATTCTTCTAGAATGGATCTGATCAATAAATTTAATTTTCGAAGATTTCAAGACTAATATTTTTCATATTGTTTATATTCATATTTTGTAAACATTAACTACGGGAACTCAGGTTTTCTTGTTTCCTATAATATGTCCTATTTCTTTAGGGTATTAGTAAATTTAATACGAACCTCCCTTAACATGCTGCTCTCTTCTATTCATTCTCCAAGTTTTAATAATGCATTGGTTTTGAAAGATTCTCGAAATTATATCTTGGATACCTAGCTCGGATTTCGTATTGTAAAACTCGTTGATTTTGAAGCACTACCATACAATAGACTTTTTGGACCACCTAAAATAACATTTTCTAGGCTTATGCTTATTTGCGCGGCTGTGCATTAAGAAAAAACTTATTTGCTAATATTTCTAAAAATGTAGTTTCCTAATGCTGTTCCAGTGAATAAAAAGTATGTAAATTTTAATATTTGTAGGCAGTTTTTATGAAAAACCCTTTTTTTTACTTAAAAATATATGTTATTAAGCTTATTTTTGTGTATAAACAAACCTTTAAAACTTTTAATATACAAAACCATAGATAGCCATGTAAAGGCGCATTTACACAGACAAACTTTCCTTTGATGTTGAAATGCCGACAAACATTTACACAAGCCTCTTGAGCAAAATGTTCAAAGAAATGTTCGATCAAAATCTCGTACAAAAAAACACACGTAAATTTTGGAGAGAATGTTGAGAAAAATTTGTTTGAAGAATTGGGGGTATAAAAATTTCTTTACAAATTTAAATTTTATAGTTTTATGGGAATTCATTGAACTTAACTGAAACGAGAAAGACTAAGTTTTAAAACAAGGTATTTTAATTAAGTGGTTTTCGACGGAAAAACGATATGATGTCGAAATTCACGTTTTACCTCATAAGCAACTTCGATTGATCTGATTTTTATAGGGGATATCCCAGTATACTTGTAACTTTTTTGGGGTTGTAAAAAAAACGACAATAAAAAAAATATTATTTGGCAATTATTTATTGCTGTTGCCTGTAAAATGTAATGATAAAAATTTACGTTTAAAAGAATATCTCTTTATTTTACTTCCTAGTTTAAAACACAATACAATAATAATTAAGTCAAATTCAGAAACCTATATACATTTTATTAAATCTCAAATATATGAACAAAAGCACGTTCGGTCTAAATAATACCCGTTTATTACCCACTTTTACAACCCTACGATCCCGACCCTTGTCTAAAAAAATATAATTTAGCAGTAATAGACTAGATTTCTGAATCGGAATGTTGCTCCTTTGCATATTGTTTGTTCAGTGTCAGTAATCGACCTTGATTATTACATTAAATTGACAGTAAATATCTATCTTCAGCATTTTCAGGAACCTTTTGCTTTTTTAAGCAACCGTTGGGGCCTTAAACTAACTAGGTAAATCTGGTGTGAGGAATGAAAAAAAACAATCGAAGCTAAGGGTAAAGTAAAGTTACAAAAATATGTTTAAAAAAAATCCCCTCCCCACCACTCCTCATAGTCGTGAGGCGCGGATTACCGCTTAAAAGTGCAGTTTTTGAGTTTTTTGGCGATATTTGAAAAACTCAAAATTTTTTTGGAAAAGAAAAATTTTCCTGGGTTGTTTTTTGAATTTAGGAAAAAACCCTTGGAAATAAAAAAAACTCGCAAGAATATCCCAAAAAAACCCCCGGGCAAAAAAATCCGGGAAAAACCCTAAGAAAAAAAATATTATAAGTAACCCTAATCCATGTGACAAAACTGATAGTCAAGAATAATGTTTCGCTTGCCGGCGGCTTTTTTTCACAAAAATTAAAATAAAAGTTGGTGTTCCATTTTTTTAAAGAATTGAGATCACTGATCACTGATGTAAAATTTTATTTACTCTCATCTTTAAAAATATGTTTCCAAAACGGATAGCAATAATTTGCTCAAAAATTTACCCGAACAAAATGTTCAAAGAAAAGCTCACAAAAATGTTCACGCAAAAAATTTTAGATCTTTTGCACGAGCTTTTGTTTGAGCATGTTCGTCTGTGTAATTGCGCCTGAATATACCTGTGTGCGCCACATGTCGAATAAACCGAGAAAAAAAACCATCAAAATTGAAAAGTGCAGAAGACCGTAAATACAGAATCCTGTACCTTTCAGCAGGTTATAAAGAAGAAACCTGTAAAAGTATAAGGTCACTGTAACATGACTCTTAAAAAGAGCTAACGTTCGCAGCAGCATCGCCCCCAATTGGAGCTTCATACTACGTGGCCTTAATTTTAAGGCATCAGCAAGCAATCGCTCCGGAGGAGGCTGGTTGCGCAGAACTAAAAAGCCTTCGTCTCCTCGTATTACAAACTTTTTGTTTTAAATTCGAGAGGTGTGCATGGTGCCTGTGGTGCATGTTCCACTGCCAGGTACAATCCTATGACTCCCTGATGATTCCTAATAAGGATGAAATAGGTCTGTAGGTGTCTGGATTCCCCATTAGACATTGGAGGCCTGGTCGTAATGAAGTGAAAAACAAAAACGCTTAGTCCGATATGCCACGAGTTTTACTTTAATTTTTATTTGGGGACCCGAGATTCACTTTGTTGTTTTTAAAATGAATATTTTTGAAAATCAGAAGCATAATCAACAGTTTCTTTGTGTGTCAAGTTTCTGCTTGCTTAATTGCTTGCTTGCGTACCAGCTTAAATCCGCCTTAAAGAACCCTGCACAAATTATGTCATAATTTTTTTATATGTTTTAGTGCTGAATCAACAAAGCACAAAAATAAAAAAAACCGAGATAGGGAGCAGGATTACTTTCTGAGATATGTAGCTTTAAAGTTGATGTGTTTTTAGGCTATATTTTTCCACAACTTTGTTAATTACCGCCGAAATAAAATGATTTGAATCCTTATTTGTCTGGAATAAAACACCCCTTCTACCCAAATGAAATTTTTTTCATATTGTTTCTTCGGTACCACTAGAAAAGTCACTGATTTGTAAGTTTTAAAAAAGAAAGAAAATTACCATTTTCAAAAAAATTACAATTTTTATTTTCTATAAAACAAACGGCCAGATTTTAATAGTTTTTACATATGTTAATAAAAATGATGCTAGTAAGGTAAAAAAATCATTTTTGCTTGAGTGGTACCACTAATTGGAAAAATGGTAGGTACCTTTAATGCTTTTTAATATTTTTGAAATATTGGTGTAATACGAAAAGTGATTTAAAATAACTTACGGAAGGTTATAAAAAACTTTTTCTGGACAAATTCAATTTAAAAGCTTGCTAAGAATATGTTAGTACCGATAGGTATCATTTGTTACCTGTATTTGGCCAAATAAATTGCTCGTGTGGTATATGCTTTTAGGCTAACTTGGGGTCGCCGGTAACGAATTTGAAAACATTTTTCCGGTTACTATTACTGTTTTTCTAGGAGAATGCGGTAAAGTGTTTTTTCTACTTAAGTGCGGAAAAAGTTAAAACTCTTAAGATATGTTTAATATGGCGGCATGCGGCGGCTTCGTATTTAAAAAAAAATCAAGGTAGGCTTGACAAAGTTAAACTTTTGCTTAAGAAACGGCGTCAGATAATTTTACGCATTCTATTGGGAACACAGTGTAAACAACCGGAAAAATTTTATCATATTTGTTACCGGCGACTTCAAGTTAGCCTAAAAGCATGTACCACACGAGCAATTTGATTGGTCAAATACAGGTACCAATGGGTACTAATTGGTACCAAGATATTGGTATTAAGCTTTTGGATTGGATTTGTCCATAAAAAGTTTTTATAACCTACCTATAATATATTTAAAAACACTTTTTGTATTTTTCCAATATCAAAAATATTAAAAAAACATTAAAGGAGCCTACCATTTTTGAAATTTATGGTACCACTTAAGCTAAAAATTTTTTCTTTAGCCAAGTGGCATTATTTTTAATAACATGTGAAAATTTTTCAAATCTGGACGTTCGTTTTAAAGAAAATGAGAACTGTCATTTTTAAAAAATGGTCGTTTTCTTTCTTTTTTAAAACTTACAAATCGGTGACTTTTCTGGTGGTACCGAAGAAACAATATGAAAAAAATTTCATTTGGGTAGAAGGGGTGACAAATAAGGATTCAAATCATTTTATTTCGGCGGTAATTAACAAAGTTGTGGAAAAAAACTTGGACCATGTTCAAAAATATAGCCTAAAAACACATCAATTTTAAAGCTACATATCTCAGAAAGTAATCCTGGTCCCTATCTCGTTTTTTTATTTTTGTGCTTTGTTGATCGAGTACTACAATATATAAAAAAATATGACATTTAGCCGAAAGTCATTTCCAATGTAATTTGTGCAGGGTTCTTTGTATAAACTTGGAATATACCGTAGTTGTACCACTAACTAGTTTCGGAAGTCCTGTGTCTAGTCTTCAAATCCTTGTGCGGTAGTTCGGGTAAAAGTTCGACAATTCGACTTAGCGTTCCAGCAATTAACTCGCAGCTTTCCCAAAAAGAAGGGGGGTTAAGGTCAAAATTTTGTAAAAGCAAAGAAAAAGTTTTATGCAAAAGTTTTAAAATTAATGTAATTTTCTACTCAATCGCAAGCGAAAATTTTTTGAAAACTATCAAACATTTTACTGGTTTTTATGAAAAACCGGCGATATTTTAAATAAATTTGCGAAAAAAAAGGGGGGGGTTGGGTATTTACTACTAACTCGTAGTTCCACTTAAACCCTAAAAAGATCCATTTTCAAGGAAACTAAGTATGTTTTTTAGAATTTCCGCGAAGCTAAGGGCAATGTTGGGTTGTCTAAATGATGGATGACTTTTGTAAACAAGTATTTTAGTCTCGAAGGATTTTAAGTTAAAAACCATGGAGTTGTTTAAGTAGGTACTTGCTTGTGTATGCTGAACATTCTTGTAAGCGCCGGTATATTTAGATGGATTGAGATAGATTAATGGAGCTTTACAAAAAATAAAAAATATATATCAAAAACGTACCAAAATGGAATGGTTTATAAATTCGGAAATTCCCATAGAGAATATCATATAACCGGGCTTGTATGTATGGTGACACCCTTGGATACTGGCGCACAATTGAACTTTTATTTTTGGGCGATTATTTAACATTTTTCACAAATGCAGGTCAGTTCCCTGATAAAAATAGCAGTAGTTTATGGATTCATTTTTGCGCAGGTTTAGAAGATTTGTGCTGACATTGCTTGCTCTGAGTCGTTTACCCAACTCAGCAAATCATTCTTAATAAAAAACAAAACTAGATTCTTGTAAATCTACAAGCGACACAGGAAAATACCAGCGGTTTCTTGCATCTCCAACATTCTCTTTGTTTTTTTAACTATTTTGAATACAAAAATTTAACTACCTTAGAATTTGTTACAAAGGTGATTGCACTCTTTGCAATTTGCATGCAACATAAACATTTAAACATATATTTTTTGAGTGGCCGCCACTCCATCTAATTGGTCAGGAAAACACAGAAATGATACCTTGTTATGAAAAATTTGTGACGGAGCTTGAAAATATAACTCATTTGACGAGGTAACAACAATAGCTGAGTTTATTTTAAGCATTTTGCGTTTAAGAGCATTTTTAGATTGCCAACTAAGCTTTTAGTGAATCCATTTGCAATGCAATTTGATTTACTCCTAATAGTGACCTACTGATTTTAGGGACGCTCACGGTTTATGAGAATGTGCAAAATCAAACCCGTTAAATAAAAGAAAGTTCAATTATAAAATCATTCACTATAGGAACAGCAATTCATTAAACCAATTTTTTATTTGAACCTTATTTCTTCAAACCCATTGAATAACAAATTCGAAATTTATAAGACCTGGTTTTAATCGAACCATTGTTCATCAAACTCATTCAATATCAAACCCGGAATTCGTAAAACCCGTAATTTATCAGAAAATGTTTGCTAAATTAATTGCGCATTCGCCAATACCACATGAACCGGAGGCGTACACGTAGGTAGCGCAGCGGCGCGGCGTTTTGATGCATTTGTCGCTGTTACGCGCGCATACTTACAGGTTGCGTTCAGTAGTTTGTGTATAGATGTCACTTGTATTCACCCGTCTTGCATTCATGTGTTATTAGCGAATGCGCAATCAATTTAGCGAAAATTTTCTGATAAATTACGGGTTTTACGAATTCCGGGTTTGATATTGAATGAGTTTGATGAATAATGGTTCGATTAAAAACGGGTCGGTTAAATTTCGAATTTGTTGTTGAATGGGTCTGATGAAAGAAGGTTCGGATAAAAAATTGGTTTGACGGAGCTTGATCTGATAAATTCCTGGTTTGATAAACCATAAGCGTTCCGATTTCAGGTATCCAAACAATTTTTTTTCTTTTATTTTATGCTTTTTTTATTTAAAAATTAAATCTTCTAAGCAGTTGTCGGTTTAGTGAAAACAAATTTTATTTTTTGGTATCCATTTCTGATTATTATTAATAAAAAAAAATTCTTATGTGTTAATATGATGACTACTACAAGCTAAATTCTATTTTTTTTAAATTGTTAAAAAAAAATATTTTTATGTCCTGAACTCTTTGTTTATAAGAAATGGTTGTAATATTTCTTTAGAAAACAATAAAGTCTATCTATCTATCTATCTTAAGGCGCCTTCATAATAATACGCTAGTTTTACCTCTTCTCTATTTTTCTCCAGGCAAAAAAAAACTGAAATTATTAAAATATGTATTTTCTTTGCCCTGTGCATTAAGCAGTCTCGTATATTACATTTTCAGTTCTAATTCAAAAGATCATTGAAAAACGATATGGAGATCAAAAAATCGTTTATCAAAAGACAATTGTCTGTTTCAGATATATAAATAAAAAAAGAAATAAGATACCTCTGAGAAGTTGGTTTGTATTAAATTATATCAATGAATCTTATAGACAGGTCGAGTATTAAGTTTATTTTTAAGTACAGAAATGAAAACAAAAATCTATTTTTGGTGTTTTTTAAAAGAAGCTTTATAGTTTTATCCCACGGCATACTTATGGCGTTTTCAACTTATAGGAACTAGTTTCGTACACCGGTGAGAAGTACAGGCCCTGTATACGATTTTTGTCAGTTATTGTTTTACCAGGGGGTCCATTCTTGAATCGAGAGAAAATTTGCTCCCAAGGAATTCTAGGTCTTGACTAAGAGAATTACTTTCGATCAATATCGGGCAAAAGTGAGAGAAACCGATTTAAACCGAAGATTTGGACCAATGAGATGCATAATAGCGAGATAATTCGACTCCCTGGGAGCAAATTTTCTCTCTAACCCCTGACAATAAATAACGTTGTCACTGTCAGATTTTTTATTAAGAAACGTCAAGTTTAAAAATGGAATTTTGCTGTATCAAATACTGTAAAAATACGTGCCTCGACGAATTTGTATTGTTCCGTTGTCCGACGGACAAAGAAATTCAGGAAAAGTGAGAAGAAAACATGCATTTACCAAGCCGGAAAATTAATAAAAATAGCCGAATTTGTGTGTAAATAAATAACACATTACGTTTCCATGTTTTATTGTAAGAAAAAGAGTAACAAAAGTATAAATCATAGGAGTCTTTATATTTTATCTAATATTTACATTTTTCATATCTACCGTGTTTATTCACTGTTTGTTTTTGTTTTGTTTTGTCAAAGATTGACATATTTTACTAACCAAAAAAAACTATCTTTCAAAAAAAAAATATAAAAAGAGACAACAAAACATCAGGCCAGAAAGAGGAGGCAATATGAGTTGCCCACCTGGGTGCCTATTCTTGAATTTCGGGGAAATTTTACTCCCCAGGGAGATTCTGAGATTTCTATTCCCACAAAATTTCCCTCCTTTTCGAAAAGCGGTATTCTTCAAACCAGGGAATGGAAATGATAGAGGGAAAACGGAAACAATGTTGCCAAATCAATCAGAATAATTTCCACCAATCAAAATTAAGATAATTTTGACAGACAATTAACCAAATGTGTATTTACGGTGCCCTAACCTCATTTTTCAAAATAAATATTAAATTTTTGTTTTGTAATGACGAAGGGTTTTGGAAAATGGGTAATTTTGAACCCCCCCTGGAAATTTTTTATGTCTGCTGAAATGTGCACTAAATAGCCTTATTATTTCTATGTGTTTCCATATAACGTTTGTTTAAATCTGTTAAGAAATAATAAAACTTTCTGACAAGCTAAAAGTCTAATTTTTATGTGCTTATTGTCAAAATGACATCTCTTTAAAATTCAAGATTATTTCTTATTTCTTAACCGATTTAAGCAAAGTGGTCGTGTATATGTATGTTAAAAGAATAAGGCTATTTACCGCACATCTCAGTTTTATTACAGTGGAGCACATACAAATTTTCTAGGGTGGGGCCCTGAAAATTGCCTATTTTTCAAAACCGTTCGCCATCTTGGAGTTGCAAGAAATGTCAATTTTGACAATAAATGCATAAAATTGTTTTCTTCTTCAAAAAAACGTTAAATTTCGAATTTCGGATAATTAATGCGGAAGTTATAAGAAATCCAAAGTCCGGTTTTTATGGAACACCCTATATTTATTAAAAATAAGCCATAAGGATCTTGTGATTTTGATTATAAAGATTTGTGATCTTTTCTGTGCATAATAGATTTACTTATTATAAGTAGGTTTAGTTGAAAATATTGTTACCCATGTTTAACTTGATGTTGTAGAACTTTTTACAGTGTTAGCTATCTTTATAACTATATGTTGCCTTGTTTTTAGTAAAAAAAACTGTTCTAGTTTCAAGTTTTTGGACTGATTTTAGTAAGTAAGATTTTTTTTATTAGATAAAATAATGCCAATAAACAAGTCGATTATAATAATCCATGTTTTTTTAATTTTAAGTCCAAAAAATAAAAAACCTAACAAAACATTGAAGAAAGACTAAACAAAACACTAGTTTTTTCCTTAAAAAACTTCGAATAAAGTCTAACTAACAGAAAACAAGTTTTTAGAGTCCAAAAATTTTAAAGAAACTTAAAACAAGGCAAAAATCAACAGAAAACAGTTTATGTTTACTCAAAATATCACAATTCTGCCTATTTTTCCCATTTCTCTCACTTATGACCAATAGAATAAAAATTTCTCTAGGGAGTAGAAATTTCCCTTATTTTTTGAGAGAGATTTTTCAAGAATAGTGCATTTTTCATTTTGGGGGAACCACGCCGATTTTGGAACGGTTAGCCAACGGATTTCTATTCCCTGGAACTCAAGTATAGGTACCCTGTGCTAAACCAACAACTGTCAAATGTATAGAGGGCCTCTAGTGAGAACTAATTGGGCTTTTAGTGTTCAGCCAACATTTTCTGGAAAACTTTTTTTCATCAGGTTTTCTGTTCTATTTACAAAAAGTAACAGCATTTTTGTAGTTTTGTATCGGATGCGCGTTCAAATTCAAGGAAAACACCACCAGTTCTGCACTATTGGCAGGAGTTGTTTTCGTGCTGGTTTTTCTGTCAAGTCATACGATACATGAAACAATCCATACATTTTTTTACTTTTATTTATTTTGAACGAAATATCACGATTTCTTTTTCTCCTAAAACTGCATATACTTTGAAATAGAAACGTGTTTTTTTTACAACCTTTTATTGTATCTTCGAACTAGATATGTTTGTTCCGGTGGAATTTTGCAACTTAATTTTGACGGAATTCCCGAAATCCGATCGGCTTCAATTTTGGCATGCTTATATAGTTGCGGTGACAACACAAAAATAGGTATACAACACCAAAAAAAAAGGTAAAGCCGTTAACAATAAATCTTAGAATAAACAAAAGTCTATAGACTTTCCCGATATAATAAATATTTTTTAAACTGTTTATTAAATTGCAAAACATTAAGATTTTTTAGGCGCAATGGTACCGAGTTATACGGGGTGGGGAGGAAAAAATTCGCTAGCGCTCTTAGTAAAGATATTTATGGAAAACGCAAAAAAAGTCTAGTAAGATTTTTTGTAAGCTTTATAAATCAGTTAAAATTTTTTTTAACTCTCTTTAAGGGGTAAAACCTAACCTTACTTATTTTTTTTAAAATGAGATGATACCACTTGTGGCACATTGTTGGAAAGGTCTTTTGAATAGAAAATTGATGGTATTATTTTTTTTAAGGGTTAACCTAAAATTTGAAAGAAACTGTTTAGAGACATAAATTATGAAATAATATTTTTTAAACTTATATGCAATGAAATTGTATTTTTTTACAAGATATTTAATGCAAAACAATAACTTGGCACCCCCTTTTTATTTTGACACCCCCTTTCACCCCATTTTATTTTATAATTTAATGCCATAAAACAGTTTTTTTTAAATTTTAATTTAACTGCCGAAAAAAAAAAATAAAAAAAAGCAGCATCAATTTTCTTTTTAAAAGAGCTTTCCAACAAGGTGCCACAAGTGGTATCATCCCATTTAAAAAAATTAAGTAGGGTTAGGTTTTACCCCTTAAAGAGGTATGTTGGGAATTTGGAACCTTTGGTTGCACTAAAACAAAATTATGATTGTTTTCCACAAAACCAAAACTACACTTTTTTGCACTCGACGCGCGTTTCGCTAACAACGTTAGCATTATCAGGAGACGATAAACATTGTTTATAATAAATAATAAATGCGCGTTCAAATTCAGCATCATCAGGAGACGATAAACATTGTTTATAATAAACATTGTTTATCGTCTCCTGATGATGCTAACGTTGTTAGCGAAACGCGCGTCGAGTGCAAAAAAGTGTAGTTTTGGTTTTGTGGAAAACAATCATAATTTTGTTTTTTCCCTTAAAGAGGGTTAAAAAATTTTTTTTTTTACTGATTTATAAAGCCCACGAAAAATCTTACCAGACGTGTTTTTGCGTTTTTCTCAAAGATCTTTATTAAGAGCGCTAGCGAATTTATTCCAGTTAGAGTCCCCACTCTGTATAATTTAATACAGGAGTATATAAAACTTCTCTTTTTGATGACGGGGAATAGTATAAGACATGACATTACGAAGATTACGAGAATGTACACTATTACGACGCAAGAACTTTTGTTTAAGTGGAGAGGCTACATCAGTACTTTTCATAAGCTTGTGAAAACACCTAAGTTTGAAATTATCTCTGTGTTTCGGACTTCATTGTCCATATTTCATTTATACACGACGTTTCGATCTGTACAAACTGATCGTTTTCAGGTGCAAACTACAATCAATTCCTAAAGCTACGTACTTATATACTGTGAGAAATCACTCAACCTTGATGTTTAAGAAGTTGGCTCCGCCCAAGGAGGGGCTTCCAAATATTGGGAATTTCAACACTTGGTTTACTGAAAACACCCTGATTCTGCCCAATAAAGGCAGCTTCAAGGAATTTTCGTTTCTTCCAGTCTGACTCCTTGTGCAAAACCTTTGCTTCTTCCAGTGTGACTCCTTGTGCAAAACCTTTGCTTCTGCCCACTTAATTCGGTGTTGTTTTGACCATGCATGTTCGGCGATTCCTGATTTCGTTGTTTTACCTTTTTGGGTATTCGTCTGATGTTCCTTAAGCCTAACAGATAGTGGTATTTTTGTTACGCCTATGTATGATTCACCACACTCACAAGGAACTTGGTAAATGCATTCACACATTGCTTGTTCTCCCGTTTTGTTCTACTAAGAAGGCTTCGAATTGTATTACTAGATTTAAAAGCTGTTTTAATATTAAAGTTTTTCGCAACTCTTAGAATTTTCTCTGATACTCCTTTAACGTATGGAATTGTAAGGAATGCATTTGCCTAGTTTTGGTCTTGTAATCTCTGTCCTGTTTGTTGAAATTTAGAAATAGTATCTGTTATAATTTTAAGGCTGTAACCATTCTGCTGCAGATCCTCCTTAATGTTTCTTATTTCGATTTCCAAGTCATGAGAATTGTTACAAATTTGAACGGCTCTGTTATACAAAGTTTTGATTATGCCTCGTTTGGTTGTAGCAGAATGATTTGAACCTTGATTTAGATATTGTCCTGTGTGAGTGGGTTTATGATAGATTGTTGTTCTGATGTCGCTTTCTACTCGTTTGACAAGTACATCAAGAAAAGGAATTTGACAATTTTGCTCAAACTCCATTGTGAATTTAATGGTGGGTCTTATGTTATTTAGGTGGTGAAGAAATTCTGAAAGTTGTTGGTCATTCCCGGTCCAGACAATAAAAGTATCATAAACATATCTCAGCCAGAGCTTAGGTTTATATGTTGTGGTATCAACCGCGTGTGATTCGAACCACTCCATGTAAATATTGGCCACCACTGGCGAAAGCGATGAACCCATTGGCAGACAGTCATCCTGAGCATAAAACCTATCTTTCACTTGAAAATAAGAGTTATGTATGTTATGAAGGCAGCACTCCAATAACTCCATCACTCCCTCCAGCGGCAGGCTGGTACGTTCATAAAGGGATTCGTCATCAACCAGTCTCTTTCGAATAGTATCTAGCGATTCCTTTATCGGATCCTAAAACAAAAGATTTAAGAATATTAACAAAATGGTTGGAATTTTCTACAAATGAAGCGGTCTTGCCTGCAAGAGGTTGAATAATTTTCAAAAGGAATTTAGACAGATTCCTTGTTGGCGAATTTCTGGAACTTGTAATTGGGCGTAATGGCATTGCATCTTTATGAATTTTGGGAAGTCCGTATAGATGAGGAGGCTTGCTATAATGTGGTGTAAGTTGAGACCTTGTATTGTCCGGATTATATCTGGAATACTTTTTCAAAATTCTATAAACGTTACTTTCGATTGATCGCGTGGGATCTTTTGGGAGAAGTTTATAGTTTCCTTTAGCAAGTAGCTCTTCAACTTTCTGGTCATAGGTTTCCGTGTCCAAAATCACTGTTGCATTGCCCTTGTCTGCTGGTAAGATTTTAACTGATTTGTCCTTTTGAAGCTTCTTCAACGCGATTTCAGTTAAAATCAAAAATCCAATAGTTTTCTGTTGGTAAAACTCTCCTTTTTATTTATATTTAACTCTACTTTGGACATTGGGAATTTATTTCTCATTCTGTTATCTAATGTTGTGCCAAACATTTGTCTATGACTTGTTGATTAGATCGTTCATATTGTGTCTGCGTCTAATCTCCAGGTCGCAACCGGTATGTGTTCTTGTGGTACTCCGGTGTATTTTATAAAGTTCGTTTTTTTGCTATCGATTCGTCATAGTAGAAAGCCCGACTGGTGGATGGACTATGTGAAACCAGTCAGTGGTAGAACTGGGGGAGAAGGCGAAAAATCCAACAGTTTTCTGTTGTTAAAACTCTCTTTTTATTTATATTTAACTCCACTATGGACATTGGGAATTTACTTCCCATTCTGTTAATTTACAATATCACTGAAACATTAACAAACACTTTAAAATTCAACACATTAAAATAATAACTTTTCTTTTTGAAAAAGCACCATTCTTTTTGAAAAACAAAAAAAACAGGTTATTATTTTAATGTGTTGAATTTTAAAGTGTTTGTTAATGTTTCAGTGATATTGTAAATTGTCTACACGTATTGTTTTAACCTTTGTGATAATGTTGTACAGTTTTATGGAAGGAAACGTTTTTAACCTCTGACAAAGTGGTCCACTGCTGGTAGATATTTATTAAAAATTTACATGGAATACGCCTTTCCTTACTCAACTTAAAGTTATTATTGTTACACATCTCATAGTTATATGGGTTCAAGTATGTATATGATTCTTATATATTTTCTTCAAAAAGCAATTTGTTGAAGTATTAGATTCCAATTAGGTATACAAATCACTCTGCATATCTTTGGAACCGAGTGCCTAATGCATTGTCAAGTATCAGATAGCAGTTTCATGAATTTTAAGCAGGTAAGCTCGCTTTTACAGGGTTTCGCAAAAAGGAATCTTTTTTTTTCTATACCGGCGTCTGCCTACCGATATAGCGTATGATACATTTTTGCCTTAACCATCTGACAACCTCAATTTTGGCCTAATCTTTTCCGGGCTAAAACAAGAAAATAGGAAAACTGATTGCGTCGGCGTGAATTGTTTACCAAAGTAATTTTTACAACTGAATCGAAACATGTTTCCCTTGTTCCAAAAATAAAATAAATTACGGCTAAAAGACTCGTTGCTTTGCTTTGGCCTTGCCCAGCTTTGTGTGAACTACAAAGAACTGTGATTGAAATTTTCTGTTTTTCACCACATTAAAAAAATAAATAAAAAACTTCCCGACTGCCATCATAATTTATACCTTGAGTTCTTGCTCTAGAAATATGCGGCGGCATTTTTTTAAATTTGGATGACACTGACATGCAAAACATGATGCTGTACTATAAACATTTGATAGTAGTTTACCTAACAAGTGCGGAAAATGATACTTTACCGCACGCGACGGCAGCTGCACGAACGACGAGTAGCGGAGTTCGGGCAGCGGGCGGTAAAGGCACTTTACGCATGTGTTAGGTACAAAATTTTACCTATGAGCGAGTTCCTTTAAAATTTGGGATGTGATTTTTTTGAGAAAAGAGAGAAAATAAAAATAGAAATATCAATTTTTTGTTTATAAATAATTTTTTAATTTAAATTTTAGAGTGCGTAAAGTTTTCTTTACGGCACTTGGGTGGTAAAGTAACTTTACCGCACCCAAAAATATTTTTAGGTTTTTTAGTAAAAAAAGAAAAGCTTTAGAGAAATTTGTTTTTTTAATGAATATGACAACAGTGGAAAAATAAACATTAATTAAACACCTAGTAGCGAGCCTGTACTTAAATGAATATACACTACTTATAGTTAATTAAATGCAAAATTAAAAGTGCAATTTGTTGCACATTGGAAGTTCATAGCCGACGAAACTCGACGCTCATGCGCTTCTGAAATGGAATAAACTTCATTTAGTGTTGCGACGGATTGCGAGTCAGGGCAAAAAGGTCACTGATAGTTCACTACAATAAGCATGCAGGATGTCATGTTGAACGTACCGATCAGTGCGGTAAAGTACTTCTTTCCGCACCCAAATAAGTGCGGTAAAGTGTACTTTACCGCACGCGAGTAGGTAAAAAATTAAACAGGCTGCTAACTTCTGCTGTACCAGTTTTATGTGGAGAGAAGTGTACCTCTAACTTTAATTAAATAAAAACATTGAAATTAAAAATTGAAAATTGAAAATTGATTGCATGTATCTCGAAAACTAGATGTTCGAACCCTATGATATGGGCATCATTAAAAAGAAAATTTTATAAGGATTTCCAATTTTTCATTAAAAAGAGGAGATCGAAATTATAATTGCCCCCTCAAAAATACCTACGTTAAATCTATCTCTATCTGGAAAATATCTAGTTCAAAGTTTACACATTTTTTTCTTGAATATGCTATACTAAATTTTTTTCACCTATTAGTTTCTTCCGGTACATATTTGCGCTAAGAGGAAAATTTTGTTGCACACCGTATAATACGAAAAGCTTTTCTCACGTGGAAGTTGGGAGAAAGGAGTGGAGTTTGGTTTAAGTTGATACGTGTACAAATCTAGTATTTGGGATCTAGAAACATATAGGGCTGTAGGTGTGAATACAGATTGGGTGTTGCGGTAGCGAAATTAATTGAAAAAAGTATTGTAATGTTGGTGTGTGACTGTATCACTCAACTTTTGAATCTAAAAATTGTCAGAAGTAGTTCGGGGCATATAGGCTTATTTAGTCTTATTTTTTTAGTTTAGGAAAGAATCCGTTTTAAACCGACCGAAAAAAAGACAAAGCTATATGAGTTCGACATTTTTTATTTTAGCTGTTTTCTTTCTCGACTTTCCTAATAATATAAATTATTAGGAAATTCGAGAAGTTGCAGTAAGAAAACCACTAAAATAAAATTAATTATATATTTAAAAAAGTTGGGTTTAACATCAAAATTACCGTAAGTAGGGCTACAATTCGCCAAGGGATTAAAATAAACTTTAGTCACGAGGTTTATATACTATTTTATGCACTTTAGAATGCGATAAACTAAAAACAAAAAATCACAACTAACAGTAGACCACTTAACGGTACTCTAGTTTCAAGATTGACAGCTCGTATTACTAATAGTTGTCATTGATTGTTGTTGGCATGGTGGATTCACTCAAAATTTATTGTGCCATGGAAGTGTTGCTATGGCACAAAACAAATGTCAGTCAGTTATTATCAAACGGTGTGTCCAGAAAAATCGTCTGGCATTTTTTTTGAAAATGAACATTGAAGAGGCCGTGGAAGAGGCCATCGCTAGCCTTCTTCCACAAAAATCTCGCGAGGTTTACAAGAAACAGTTTCGTGATTACCGAAAATAGTGCGTTGAACAGGATGCAGAGAATTTTACGGATGAAAAGGTGCTCCTGGCATACTTCCTACAAGTCTAAGAATCTCAAGGCATCTTCTGTATGGAGCCAATATTCCATGATCAAAGCCACGATAATATCTGAAGCAAACGTTGACCTCAGCAAATATAGTAAACTCACGGCATTTTTAACAAATAAATAAAATTATTGTTTAATTTCGAAAAATTTACTTTAAATGCCCCAGGGATTAAAATTATTTTTAATCCCTGAGGGATTAAAAGTGCTCCTTTTATCCCTAAAATGAGGTATTAAAAGTGCACTTTTAATCCCTAAAGTGCATAAAAATTGTTATTGTTAAGGTAACCTTTTAAAAAGTTTGTTTTCTACGAGTGTCCGCAAAGTAGCGCAGCACGTTCCCGCACAGTATGCGGAAAAGAATTTACTCCTAGAGTTTCCCGCATAATAATTTGGAGATATAAATTTTGTTTGTGGTTCCAATAAAAATTAGAAAAATATAGTTTTTGCATTCGAATAAAAAATATTGTTCCTAACACGTTCTAAGTGCTTTCGCGCGCGGGAAAATTCAACTTTGCTCACTGTTAGGAAAACTACTATATGTGGTTTATAGGATTCTTCTTTGTTAGCTTTTTGTATCGTGAAAATCACTAGCCACATCGGCCCCATTTGAAAAGTGGAATTTTCTTTCTTGTGGAACTTTCTTTCTGGTCTTTTATGCAAACAGACTTTGAAATGTATTGTACAGGCAAAGTAGCTTTTACGTGTTCAAATTTCTCGTTTCTTTTTTAGATTTAAAGCCTAACCACATACGGAAAAAAAGATATACTGGGTATACCTTCGTTTTGATAGTCCTCAATATTAGTGAGTCGTTGGAACAAGTATACACGACTAATTGGATAAATATTTAGACTTTTCTTAAGGCAACCATAAGTTATAAAGCAAATCCAAGTAAAACTTAAGCAGAGATAAAATATTTAATTGAGCCAAATATATATTTGTTTCTCATAGGCCAATTAAATATTTATTTGAACCAAACAAATATTTATTTACGTCAAAATAAGTTTCTTCTTTAAGTTAATTAAATCTTGCTTGAAATATTTATTTGATTCAAATAAATACTTGTTTGGACTATGGGAGACAAATGTTTATTTGGCTCAATTAAACCTTTTTTCTGTGAGGGAAAGTAAAGAGATTATTTTCAATCAACAATTGTTATACTTAATCGAATATGCAATTTATACTCCAACATTGAAACAAAATTACTTGAATTAAAGATTCGACCAGATTGCCTGCTTGGAACAATAAAATTGTTATACTTAATTCAACAGTCAATTTTTATTTAGACTAAGACTGACAATTGCTTGAATCAAGGAATCAAATCTTTGATTCAAACATATTCTGCAAACTAAACTATAACCTAATATAAACTATGATCAGTCATACAACCTAAATTAAATTACGACGACCTTACTCATAACAACACTTTGGACTCGCACAAGGTTTACATTTCTGATGGAAAATTGTTTTCGTATAATTACAATTACAATTTTTGCTGATGATATCAAAATTTTATGGAATGCAGCTGGTGCTGTGTTTTGTTTTTTTTTGTGTTATTTTAACTTGTGATTTTTATTTTAATTGTTTGGTTTGTGATCCTTGTTGTAACTTCGCTGTGATACTTATTTTAGCGTGCCAAAAATGTTTTGTTGTTTTCTCCAAATAAAATTAGAATATCTTCTAACCAAACATTATTTAGAAAAATAGTTAAAAAACTTTTGGTTGAGAAAGTCTATTATAATCTGCAAGAATTTTTTCGACGACAAATTTGAGTAGGTTAAATAATAAAATAACACTTATGTTCAACATAGGTTAGTAAAACGCAAAATATAGTTTTTTTTGTGTTTTGTTTTTTTTTTGTGTGATTTTAACTTGTGATTTTTATTTGAATTGTTTGGTTTGTCATCCTTGTTGTAACTTCGGTGTGATACTTATTTTAGCGTGCAAAAATGTGTTTTTTTTAAACTAAACTAAAATATCATTTTTTTATCTGCAGGTTTTGTGTCTTGATTGACTTTGATAAGTCCAAAATGCTCTTGTTTTGTTTTTTTTTTGTTAATAAACTGTATTATTTTTTTCATGGTTGCTTATAGGGTTATTTTTAATTATACCTTTATTTAACTTAACCATAATTTTATTATATGTCTAAGGGCCTGTTTCTCAACAGCGGGTTACCAGAGAGTTAAATTAACTCGGGCTATAAATCCTTGTTTTTCGCTGTTTTAAGCCAATTTTTTTTAGGAAGGGTAACTTAACCTCACCTTAAAGCCCTGGTTACTCTGAAGTTAATTTTAACCTGCTTCTTAAAGGTTATGTTGCTCGAAAAACGCTTACTCGCTATTTAGAAACCGGCCCTAACATGAACGCTTTGTCCAAAAAATGTATATTTTTATGACAATAAGGGTGACCAGACGTTAGGTTAAAGCCGGACATGTCCGGCTTTTTCGCTTAAATGAAAACGTCAGGACGGCTTTTTATCAATCGAAAATTCTAAATAACTAGAAACGCACATTATCATTATTACTGGTTCCGACTTTCTCAAGATGGCAACGCCGCGCCGCGTCGGTCACCGCGTATATATCGATACCGACCCGATACATTTTTTTATATAAATATATTTGTTAAATATCAGGTTTTTTTTATTAAAAATCAGGCTTTTTTGTCCTGGTTGTCCTACTTTTCTGCAAATAAATCTGGTCACCCTACAATAAAGCATATTTTTATTCTATTTTAAGTACTTTATGAGATTTAATGCGGTTTTCTTCGACAAACATTCAGCTCTCTAAGAGCATAGACTATTTAATTAAAGGATAAGTATTTCTTAACTTAACATTTGGTTACATTTTTTTTTAAAGTCCGAGTATTCTTGAATGAAATTTTGGGTTATTCTTGAAATTTCAAAATAAGCAAATAGTTATTCGGAGTATTAAATAAGGTACATTAAAGAATAATATTCTTGCAGTAACCCGAGTATAGTTGGTTTGTTATACTCTGCAGTAATAGGTACTTTTAATCCCTCTTTTTAGGGACTAAAGTGACACTTCTAATCCCTAAGGGATTCAAAGAAAATTTAATCCCTCAGGGATTAAAAAAAACTAATCCCTGGAAAATTATAATTAAATTTATGGCAAGTCAAGCCAAACAGAATTTGGTCTTGGCCAAGATTTCATTCTTAGCACCCTTTCTTGTAGTTGACGAACCATTTGGCGTAGAAATAACGTAATTTTAACAAAGATCTTTTCCTAAAGTGCATAAAATAGTATACAGACCGCTTCAAGCTACTGCGAACATAGGGCGGAAGAAGTCTAATTTGCCAGTGTACGTACATGCAGAGACACCGCACGCCTATCAGTGAATCAACCAATACTCAGGCTTGCGATCACCACTTGCATGACTTTCCTTTGGTATTTAGTACGCCTCTAACCACGGTGCTGTGTGGAGCGTAGTCAATGAAACCGGAATTTGGTCAATAAATACGCAAATTTTTATAACGTAATTTTCTTATTTTTTGTCACTGATAAATAAGAGCGTTTTATTGTCAACTGCTCAGATTTATCAGTGACGACGTGTTACAATGAAAATAATAAGGAGAAACAAAATAAAAGCAAGTTCTCAAAATAAAATAATACATTCTAAAAACCAAAAAGATTCTCCCAGTCAAAAAAAAATTAAAGCAAATGTTCGAAAAGTCCTCCTTGCTCGGCTAGACAACATCCGAGCCTACTATAAAAACCCCTTCTAACGTTTCCAAGCATGTTAGGGGTGATAATTTGAAAAGCTTCTTCAAAAACAGATAGAAGTCATTAGGAGCAAGATCGGGAGATCGAGCTGGCCATAAAATAGTTCCCCGTGTACTTATAACCCGATTAGGAAATACATTATCAAGATATTCCCTAACAAGGCCAACATTGTGAGCGGAACAACCATCTTGTTGAAACCATTTTTCACCAAATCTTACACCTAACAACTGCCTAGCAGTTGGAATAATGTGCTGCTGCAGTAGATCCAAGTATCTAGGACCATTCAAATTGCAATTGCCGTTAATAAAAAATGGCCCAATTACGTGTTCCCCTATAATACCCCCCCCCCAAACATTTAGTTTTTGGGGATACTGTGTTCTTACGTCAAAATACAAATGCAAATTTTCCCTCGACCAATATCGAACGTGTGTTGGGTTATGACGATTTGACCAGTTGACCATCTGCACTTTTTCGGCAACTTCGTAGACATCCATTTTTGGTTTTAAAAATGTATTATTTCAATTAAGAACTTACCCATCTGTTTCTCGAGCAAGGCAGAAATAAAACAAAATAATAAAAACAAAATGAATTTCTAAAAGATAACACTGCAGAGTGCTTCGAATCCACCTCGGTCGTACGGCACGGAGAGTAAATTGGACTTGATTCCCCCTATGTTCGCAGTAGCTTGAAGCGGTCTGTATAAACTTCGGGACCCTACGGTCGGGCTACAAACCTTTCGCCGCGGGATTAAATGTGGCACTTTAGTCCCTAGGTTTATAAAGTACTATTATAAAGAATATTATAAATACAGAATAATTTTTTTTTTCCAGTGCACAAGGGTTAAGATTCAATTTTCGTTTTGGCAGCATATTGGGTTAGTTTTATTTACATTTTTTGTTGGTCATACTTTTTTTATAAGCTTTTATTTAACTTGCAATGTTTCTATGTAAATATGTATGTTTGTTCGGGTGGAATCTTGCAACTTAATTTTGAATAACTTCCCGACATCCGATCGGCTTAAAATTTGGCATGCTTATATAGTTGCGGTGACAACACAAGAATATAGTGGGATGAAATTGACAGCTCCCCCCTACTCGAAGGGGGTGGAGGGGGTTACAGTTAAAGTACGCCCTATTTCGTTGAAATTTGGTGTGTTGGGGCACACCTGAGTTTGTCCGATTTCAACCAAAATTGGTATACGGGGGCTTTTGGGGATAAGGAATACGAATTTTTGATCTTCTTCTTCAAGTGCCATGCTCTCTTCGAACGTTGGCTATCATCAGCGCAATCTGCACCCTGTCCACTGCTTTTCGGAAAAGTGTCGTAGTACTAACACCATACCATTGTCTAAGATTTTTAAGCCATGATATCCGTCTACGACCCGGACCTCTTCTGCCTTCAATTTTACCTTCTATTATCAATTTTAAGAGTTTATATTTGTCATTTCTCAAAATATGGCCAAAATACTCAAGTTTTCGTTTTTTGATGGTAAATAAAACTTCAAGCTCTTTATTTATTCTAAGCAGAACATCCACATTAGTTACTCGGTCCATCCAAGATATCCTTAATATTCTACGATAACACCACATCTCGAATGCCTCCAACTTTTTGCACATGGCCTCAGTCAGTGTCGATGCTTCCATGCCATAATATAAGATGCTAAAAACATAACACCGAAGCGCACGAATTCGGAGAGTGATATTAAGATCGCGACTACACATCACTGGTTTTATTTTGATAAAAGATGATCTGGCCTGTTCAATTCTTGCACGAACTTCTTGCATGTTGTCCCAGTTCTCATTAAGGAGACAACCTAAGTATTTGTATGAATCCACGCGTTCGACCTGCTGCCCATTTACTTCTAACATGCCCCGGATGTTCTTTTCCTTGGATATGACCATCCATTTTGTTTTTTCAACATTTAGGTTAAGCCCGAATTGCGAATTTTTGGCAGCAATTTGATTCAACAACTCTTGTAGGCCTTCCAGCGTGTCTGCTATTATGACAGTGTCGTCGGCATATCGTGTGTTGTTGATTTTTATACCGTTTATGGTCAAACCCTCTTCGCAGTTATGATGTGCATTCTCTATTATTTTGTTACTATAGATATTAAACAACAGCGGAGACAATATACAACCTTGGCGTACTCCTCTTCTTATTTGGACCTCTTCGGACAGTTGGCCATCAACCTTTATTTGAGCAGTCTGATTCCAGTATAGATTAGCGATTATCTTTTCTCGGTTCTCGGTCATCTAGACCAGCTTCTTTTAGCGATTCTATGAGCTTTTCGTGTTGGACTTCTCATAATCTATGAAACAGGCATGGCACCGACACATCTCTAGACCGCTGAACTAAGACTTGAACGCCAAATAAGGCCTCTCTTGTCCCGAACCCACCACGAAATCCAAACTGCGTGTCACCCATAAAAGATTCGCATTTCCCATAAATTCTTTTGTGGATAATCTTTAGAAATATCTTTAACATATGGCTCATTAGGCTGATTAGGCGATAATCACTACACTTCTTTGCTGAATGTTTTTTAGGCAGCGTAACAAAGGTTGACTTTAGCCAGTCAGCAGGGATTTTACCGTTACGATAAATCAAGTTAAAAAGTTTGACCAGCGTATTTAGCGAATGCTCGTTTTTTATTAGCTTTAAAACCTCAATGTATACTTCGTCTTGCCCTACCGCTTTTCTGTTTTTAGGTGAGGATATTGCGTGTTTTACCTTCTCTGGTGTTATATCTATGCCTTGGTTTGAGAATTCTTCTGGCTGTTCGGATCGGCTATCGGTAAAGAGATGTTCTATGTAGCTACCCCATTCTTTTAATTTTTCTTTGGTATCCGGTATGATTTTGCCTTAATTGTCCACAAGGATTTCAGCTTGTCTTTTATTAAATAATCCGGCCGCTTCCTTATGTGTTTGTGTAAAGTGTCATGTTTAGCATCTAGATCTTCTATTTCTTGACATTGCTGTGTTATCCAGTCTTGTTTTGCTGACCTTATCTTGTTTTTTTATTGCTCTATTGATTTCTTGATACTGATCGCTGCCTTTTTTACTGCGTCTTTTATCCATCAACTCCAGGATTTCATCGGTCATCCAAACTTTCTTTCTATTTCTTGTTTCATCCTTGCCTAAGAGAGGTGTGCTTTCGACTATGGCATTTTTAACCTTTGTCCAGACCATTTCTTGTTCGGTAGACTCATTAATATCTTTAAGCTTTTTGTTAAGTTCGTCTTTAGGTTTAGTTGCTATCATGGTATCTTGAAGTTCGTCCAACCTGGGTCTGGGTTTGATATTTGGGGGATGATTTTTCTTGAGGGTAAATTTAATTTTCGCCACAACTGGATTGTGATCCGAGCCTACGTCTGCACCATAAACATAAAGTCTATCTGGTTTCTAATGATATTATCAGGAGTGACAGATTTGGAAGTCCAAGTATAAAGGCGTCTGGCTGGAAGTTTAAAGAAAGTATTTGACACGATAAAATCCCTTTCCTGACAGAACTGGAAAAGGCGATCTCCACGTTCATTTGATGTACCAAGACTGTATGTCCCAACAATGTCTTCTCTTGGGGCGTTTCCAAGTTTTGCGTTGAAGTCTCCCATAACAATGGTGATTTCTGTTTTTTTTTGTAAAATTAAGGGCAGTCTGAACTTGGTCGTAGAATGCCTCTACGTCATCATCTGAATATTTATTGGTTGGAGCGTATACTTGAATTGACATTGGAAGGCTTAGAGTTTAGCTGAAGAAATATGACTCGATCCGACACAGGGACAAAAGAGATAACGGATTTTTGAATTTCTTTATTCAAAATGATTGCGGCGCCGTTGTAGTGGTTTTGTCCGTCATTGCCTGCTTATAGACATGGTAGTCGTCTATCTGGCTTTTACCTGAGTTAGGCCATCTAACCTCGCTAACTCCCAAGATCTCTATGTCCAATCGTTCCATTTCTCTGATGACATTGTGGACTTTTACAGCCTGAAACATACTTTGTACGTTCCATGTAGCAATCTTCTTCATGACTGGTCCGGAGATTCTTAGCACCCTCTGGTCACTGAGAAATTAAAAAATAAATTTTTATCAAAGAAAACTTGAACAAGCTTTTATCAAATGCACTCAAAAGTAGAAAATAATTTTCAATGAACAAATGCGATATTTGCGAAAGTGTCTCCTGACTTGTTGAATTTCTCACGAGATTTCTTGGATCAACTCACAAAGGAAATATTTCATTTGTGGTCAAAAGTACCTCGGTCTCGGCACGTTGTTAATCGAAGACTCTACTCTTGTAAAATGAAGGGAAAATATTTTTATTAAAAACAAAATTTAAAGAACAAGCTTTTATTAAATGCACTGAAAAGTAAAAAATAATTTTTTATCTTTCTTATACCGTAATAAAAGCGATGGGCGTAAATTAAAAATTTTAACTTTACGGTGACAAAGAGAGAACTACAAACGAAGAACTAAATTCTTTTTCTATTCTATATAATAATGCTTTCATCTAAAGAAGCTGAGAACGGGAGAGATTGCCGTGCTTGCCAAGCCTTTGAAAATGTCCTTAGGTTATAGAATAATACAACTGTTTCTTAGGGGAATCGTCGATGTGACCGATATACGCTACTTAAAGTTAAAATTTTTTAATTTGCGCCCATCGCTTTTATTACGGTATGAGAAAGATAAAAAATTATTTTTTACTTTTCAGTGCATTTAATAAAAGCTTGTTCTTTAAATTTTGTTTTTAATAAAAATATTTTCCCTTCATTTTATAAGAGTAGAGTCTTCGATTAACAACGTGCCGAGACCGAGGTACTTTTGACCACAAATGAAATATTTCCTTTGTGAGTTGATCCAAGAAATTTCGTAAGAAATTCAACAAGTCAGGAGACACTTTCGCAAATATCGCATTTGTTCATTGAAAATAAACGTCTCCAAAGCTTGTCAGCATCTACGTTTTTATGATGACGTCATTAACGAATTTGTAAAAAGTGATCGAAAAATCGAATTACATCACAGATAGGGTAAGTTTTTAAAAATTGCTTCCCGTACTTGAAATTTCATCGAACGCCCCTGGTAAATACCATATAAGGGCACTGATTAGATAGACTTCTGAGGTAAAATTTGAATATGGCTCTCACTTTGGCAACTCTGGGATGGATGGAAAAGTCCCAGTATTAAAAAAAAATTGGATTAATGTGAGAATTAACAAAGCTAGTCGACTGACTCGCTCGTAGTACGTTTAGACCTTAGGATCAAAATAAACAATGACATGCTAATTAAGGCCAAACAAAAAGGCTGTGAAACAAAATGAATAAATTGGTATAAACGAGAAATAAATGAAACTAACGTCCAACCCTTAATGAATGAAAATAATAATTTAGAGGTTTAATGGCTTGACGTTCGAGTATTTTACTAGCTTTGTGAAATAGTATTTTAATTGGGCAAATTAATGTTTATTTTAGAATATTTTCTCTGTGCTCTATAATAATATAGTTTTCATTGTTTTAATAAAGAGAACTGCCGGACGCTTATTTTATTCTTCATATTAAAAAATGTTTATTTATGGTAATACGAAAAAAATTGGTAACACACTTTTTAAACGTACGCACTTTATGGTGGGGGGGGAGCATTAGTGCTTTGACGTGACAAGAAAATAACTACTTTATTTACTTTGTGGTTGAAACTCACCGTAAATATATATACAGGGTGGATTCTTTAAACAGAACGGTGCTTCTAGCGGGTTAGAATTTGGTTTTATAAAAAATCCAAAAACACGTCAACTGAGATTTTTAATTTTCTTTAATCGTGTTATCTTGGATTTTTTTTATGTTGTTTTGTTTGCGAGGTATGGCAAAAATTTTTTTTTTTAAATAGGACACCATGTATAGTTTGACATTTTTGAATTCTAAAAAAAAATCATCTTTTTGACAATACCACACACTAATACTCTATCTCTTATGGTTTCCAAGACAGAGGAATTTATAAATAAATAAATAAATAAAATCGTCTTTATTAATTAATGAGTACAGATGGAAAGTACATAAAATGATTTACAATAAATATCGATCGATACTTAATGGCGAAGTCTAGCTGCAATAGCTACTCATACTTAACCATCCAGCATCTAGATAATAATATACAAAATATACAATTTTAAAAATTTCATAAATATTACAACATGCAAAAAATCAGATAGATTTATAAAAAGTCGTATAACATACATAAAAGTATAAAAAAAAATAAAATACTTAAATAATAACAAATAGTGGAAAAAATCGTAATATTGTACTCTAAAGTTTAAAATTTAGGAAAGATAAAATCTATAAAACTGTAATAAAAAAAAATAACAGGAATCAGAAAATGACTATTTATAGAGAAACCGGACTACGAGATCTCTCGATTTAATAGATACTTCTTAAAATGTGCTCTGAATTGTTTAACATTAAGATTTTTTAAGCTTAATGGCAAGGAGTTATATAATTTGATGCAAGAGTATATAAAACTTCTTTTGTAAATAGCTGTTCGATGACGGGGAATAGTGTAGGTCATAACATCACGAAGATTACGAGAATGTACGTTGTTATGAAGCAAAAACTTTTGCTTTAGTGGAGAGTTAACATCAGTGCTTTTTATAAGTTTATGAGAAAAATTACCCATATGGAGTTGTTTGCGCTTGGACATTTTAAGACACTTTAATTCTCTAATCTTTATAACAGTTTAATAAGTTTAAACTTGCATGGAATCGTTGAATATGCCCTGTTTTACGGGGGATATTTGAATGAATATCGAAGTTTTCCATACAGATTTAGATAAAAATATCTTGATTATCGTAAAAGATAGATCCTACTGTGTGGTATTGCTGAAGAGAGAATTGTTTGCAGATTTCAAAAATTGCAAAACATACAGGGTGTCCTATGTAAAAAAAATAAAAAATTGGCATACCTCGTAAACTAAATGACACAGACAAAATCCAACATAGGACGAATGAATAATCTCAGTTGATGCGTTTTTGAATATTTTAATCAACCAAATTTTAACCCGCTAGAACACGGTTCCCACTGACCTGGAAAATCTGGAAAAGTCAGGGAATTTTGAGAGCTACCTGGAAAAGTCAGGGAATGACCAAAAACCTGGAATTTCTCTTTCTCAACCTATTTTTGAAACCAACTTTGTAACAAATATTATGTAAGTTCTTCTCTGCTCACCTCATATATAAGCTCAACATTTGTTTCGCGCTCAATCAGGTCCAGTCCACCTAAAATCCAAGAGCAAGAGAAAAGACAGAGGAAAGCTTTTTAAAACGTGTAGGACAAGAGCCACATCATTACCCAGGGTGGCAGATTGTGTTTATTGAACATATTTGGTTTTCGTTTCGAAATAATAAACATCACCTAGTATTATTTCTCCTTGTTCTAAGCATACATCACGCTATCTTCTGTTACAATTTTCAAGTGTATGTATTTATTCCTGACGTTTAAATAGTGTGGGGTGCAACTGCGATGAGAGATTTCGAGAATTTTCAATTTTTTCAAGACCGAGAATCCAAAATGTCGAAAAAAACAGTTTATAATTTAGAATGGATAGTCCTTCTATAAGTCCACCAAAGTGGCAGTGTACACAGGCTGTGAAAACCATAAATATCGTAAGCTTTGTTTAAAAAATATTGAATTGAGTAATATATGTCAGGCCATCTTGAGCCATTTTAAGAGCAGTGGTCACGTAAAGTATGTGGAGGCTGAAAAAAATTCAAGGAAATTGCCTTTGTAAATCAATAAAACTGATACACTATCAGTCTTGGCCCAAAATGACAATAGACCTACATCTACACCAACTACTGGAAGTGAAGGAACCCCCACAGCAACTGCTTCCACTGCCAAAAAGGGTTCTACGCCTTTTTTGTAATCTTTTCTTATTAAGCAAATTTTATGCATTCAGAAATATTGTGGTGCAAGGAGTCTTTAAGATTAATCCTGCTGTTGCTAATTATGTCCGCATCATCTGCGAAGATCAGTAGTAGGTTGGGCCTTCCTGGTTGGTGTCTCAATCTTGGCTTTCCTAATTGCATATTCTAATGCTATGTTGAAGAGTTGGGGTGAAAGAGAGTCACGATCCTGCTTAAGCCCATTGTTGATACCAAAGAAATCAGAGTAGCTCTGTTCCACCCTTACCTTGCACTTTGTATCCTCCGTACACATTTTTACCAGGGATATCACCTTTTAAAAGCCCAGTTCCGGCATTGCTTCCCACAACTTTGCTCAACATAATCTGTCAAATGCCTGTTTGAAATCAATAAACATCTGGTGAAGTTCTCTGTCAATTCCCAGCATTTTTCCATTATTTGTCTAACGGTGAAAATCTGGTCTATATGCTTATGGGTGTAGTATCGGTATTTACCAAGTCGTTGAGTAGTTTGCAAAAGTAGTTCTTCCATGTGGTTAGGATCTTTCTTTTGTTGGTTATCAGTGGTCCGTTGTTTGTTGAGAGGAAGTTTTCGGTTCTGGGTTGGTATCATGTGTTGTGCTTTGTTATTCCCTGAAAGTATTCTTTTATTCTGTTTTCCTCCATTTCTTTTATTATATTTATTTTTTCCTGTATATCATTCTGCGTGTTTCCGATCTTTGTTGTTTATATTCTTCTATATTAGATGCTGTCGGATGTTGAAGCATTTTTTTCCTGGTCATATGACCTTTCCGTCGCTCTGCTACAGTCGTCATCAAACTACTTCGTTCTTTGTTTTCTCTTTTTGTCGATCACTTGACTAGCCACCCTAGTGATAGCTTCTTGGATGAATTCCAGAGCTAGTTTCCATTGTAGCCCTATTGCGGTTCTTTTATTTCTTCAGTAATTGGTTTCTGGTATATTTCCTGTGTTTGTTCTGTCTTGAGTTTTTCCGTATATATTATTATATATTAACACCTCGTGCAATTTACTTTTATAACTTTCTAGTTGAGCCAAACAAAAGTTGGTAGAACTAGGCAAATTAGCCGTTTATTTTTAATACTGTTAAGTATCTGATTTGTTTTAGGATTTAACGAATTCGCTTCCTGTGATTTTTGTCTTTAAATAAAGTTTTTCGTCTCATTTATCTGCTTTTTACCTTTTTATCACGATAATATAAATACCTGCTAAAAGTCTACATTTACCTGGTATCCATTTCCATTGGTTTAAGTTTAGTTAGACAAGCAATTTATGTCCAAAAAATAGCTGGAATTTTTGTAAAAATGGTCACGGAAACCCTGTAAAAGTCAGGGAATTTGGAAGTCAGAATTTGATGGGAACCCTGTAGAAGTACCGTTCCGTTTAAAGAATCCACCCTGTACATATACTGAATAAAAGATTAGTGAATTTACACAATCAATAGGGTGATTTTGGTCAGCCAGTTGAACGGCAATTATTGGAGAATTTTTAGTGTTGATACCAAATATATAGTTTTATATATTTTTAAAGTTTTGTTTTTGAATTTTTAGAAGAAAAAAACCCCTGGCTCGCAAGTGTTTATTTTTAAGAAAGTTTTGTTTTTGAAGTTTTAAAAGGCTGGCATTTTTTATATCAATTTTAAAATGCGAATCATTTTGAACAAAGTTGTTGTATTTGTTTCATAAAAATCGTTTTGATAGTAAAAAGTTTGTACAATTTCTTATGGCGCATCCGGTATCATATTTTTTTAACGATCTATATTCAATAAGAGACGCTTGTTGAAAGCTTAAGATTTTTAAACACGTGATATTTTGTCAACACCGCCCTACAAAGTTTGTCGTTTGTTTAGTAAATAACGAAATTAAAATAAACAGGATAAGTTTTCGTAAGTAACTTTGCCTAAATTATGGCTTCCTAATTTGTGTCCATTAAATATTGACAAATAATAATTATCAAAAAATTGTTTTTTTTTAACAGCAGGCTGGGGTACGTCCACATAAATCTTGCCGAGTTAATGACGACATGGCTCAATCTCCGAACGTTGAATTAACGTGAACGAACTGGTTGAACGAACAACAAGATAACCTCAAAAATTAATTTTAGTTTTTTGCTATTTTTATGAGAAAAGAATATAGTTTGATTATTATTTATTGAAAATGCCACCACAGCCTCCGTTCATCAATCTTGTAAACAATATATCGAAACAAAAAATTTCGCTGACTTGATTTTGGTTAGGTTTCACTGATTATAAACCTAATGCTCAAGCCGAGCGATTTACCATCTCCTAGAGCAGGGCGTAAAAAGCAAATCACCGGACGATATTTTCATCAAATCTGAACGCGGGTAAATTTCACCCAGTGTTTGATCTGAACGCTGTAGAAAGGTAAAATGCAGGAATCGTTATTTATAGAAACAAACTTTGGCAAAATCGTATTTTGCAGAAATCGAACTTTGGAGAAATATACATCAGAGAAATCGTAAAACAGACACAGGTTTTTGCGTGCGAACTTAGAATAAGAAAGGGCGTAGAAAAGCATTTTTTATTTTTATTTTTTATGCTAAATTAAAAGGAGTGGTGGGTTGGTTGGTGTTTTGGATTCATCTGGGTTGGTTTGGGTTGGTTTAAGTTTAGTTAGGACAAGTCGGGTTGGTTTAGAAAAAAAATAACTTGATCTACGCTCTTTCTTATTCTAAGGGCACATACAAACAGCTGTCAGGCGCAGAACAGATTTTCGCCTTACCAGTTTCTACGTTGTACGGTTTTTCTGTTAGGATTTCTTTGATGTACATTTCTCCAAGGTACAGTTTTTCCATTGTTCATTTCTATTAAATACGTCTCTCTAATGTATTTTTTCTACAAACTATAGGGACTCCGCCGAACGACACTCGACGCATTAGGTGAACGTACCCCTGGTGGTGATTTCTATTTTTGCTGCAAAACTATTCTAAAATAACCAGTGGTTATTTTAACAAATAATCAATACCTTGATGGGATTTTAAACAAGAAATCATTTATTCTTGTTATCTTTTAAGTGTTATGGTTTTTTTGTTAACTACACGATAAAAATATACGCATTACTCATTGTAATGAACTTAGAAGATTGAACTACTAGAAGGAGTCTGGTCTGTCTGGTTACACTGGTTGTTTGAGTGCAACATCTATAGTGGGGAAAGGGGAGAAAGAAATCTGTGTTGCCAAATTTAATAACAAAATTATTCAACAAAAAACTTATTAAATATGGATTAAGTTTTGACGCTTATTAATTAATTAATTAATGAGGTTTAAGATATATATTGAAAAAGCTAATATACACAATAGAGGCATAAAGCTATTTGTAACTCATCGCGGTATACGTATCCGCATCTAGCGAGAACCAAGCACATTGATTGGTCAGAAACTAGTACTACGTTCGAAAAGAGCAGATATATGCTAATTTAAGGTGTTTCTGAACGCAATAGGTGCTGAGATACGATACGTGTGTCGTAACGATACGTGATACCTAACGCATCTCAACACCTATCGCGTTCAAGAACACCTAGATTAGCATATATCTGCTTTTTTCGAACGTGGTACAAGTTTCTGACCAATTAATGTGCTTGGTTCTCGCTAGATGCGGATACGTATACGGCGATGAGTTACAAATAGCTTTATGTCGCTAATATATAATACTCACAACCTATCTAAAACTTTCGACGTTTTTTGAAAATTTAACATGTGTTTTCCTTAAACATGTTCTTTTGTAGTCGACGTGGCAACTTTGACTGTTTGTTGCGGTTTCTCGATTTTTCCTGGAATGTCATTATTGTTTTGAAAGTGAAAGTTTCAGCATTTGTCAATAGTGTTTTTTTGATGTTTTTGTGAAAAGTTTGTGGCGAAAAATGGTTCCGAAGTTTATTATTATATGCAAGTTGAAACAAAAGCCGGGGAACCGCAGTCCTTCGTTTCGCAGGTACGTTAAATTAAAATATTAGGTTAGAGTTTGTCATATTTGGCCATTCTTGGTAGTCAAAAACAGGAAATCTGTGTTGCCGGCTCATCATTAATTTTAGTGTGAATAGGCATTTCCATAGCACCTTTTTTTATTTTTATAGTTGTACATCCTACTTGAATACATTTTTGTTTTTTTTTTTATAGAAACATAGATTTTTATTACTCTATCTATACCATTTAATTATTGAAGGTATTTTAAATAATATTAAAAACAGGGGAAAACAGATTAGGTTAACATGAAAACAATGGGATGAAAATGTTGAACTCAAACACCCTACCCTAGGTCTGAAGAAAGCTCCTTTTAGTAGTTCAATGTTCTAAGGTCATTAGGTGTCTACTTCAGTCACAAATTCTAATCTAAATCACCTAGATTAAACTGAATTTCACTCTGAGTGAAACTTATCTTGTCTTGGTTCCTTCTTTATTTAAAAAAAAAATCAATTAGGAAGGTGTTTATGTTATTTTGATGGCAGTGGGAAGGAAGAGTTTATTTCAGGTCGGATTTTTAGAAAAATAATGTTCAATTTTAACAACACGTAAAATCCGCGACGACATGAACACCTTCAATGTCGGCGAGTAGGATAATAGGGACTTATCGGTACATAACGTTGCCATAGCCTACAGCACTATTTTGGACAGTTCCGCATGAAGGGTAAACAACTACTAACTACCAGATGCACGGTAAGAATATTGGGATTAGTTTAGCTAATCAATGCTTCCTCTTTGTTCATTTATGTGGAATCAAGAGAGAAAAAGAATGGATTAAATAGCCAATCGAAATTAAGTTCCTACGGTGCATTTAGGGTTAAGGCACCTACCCATCTGTCATTAAATAACTGGAACGAATTTTCACATTTTTCTGGATTGTTTCACTTAAGTGTTCATGTTTATAATAAATATCTTTATTTAGCAAAAATTTGGTTAAGACAAAATTATTATTATTATTATTATTAGCGTATTTATATATTCAAAGGATTTTTAAGTCTTAAAATAAAAAAAAACGGTATAATAGGTACAAAAAACAACAAAAATATAAAAACTAAACACATAAATGACATTTAAAAGCATTCCCACTTATATGATTTAAAACCTTTTTAGGAATGCTTCATAATGAAAAGAAAAAAAATAAAAATACATGATCAAGAACAACAAAAAGTTAAAAAGTAGTCAACACAACAGTCAAAAAGTAGTCAAAAGTATACAACAAATATGTATATAACAGGGTCAATTCAAATAAGTTACATTTACCTAAGACCTACCTAAGAAAAATTTTAGTTTTATTTTAAAAGAGGCTAGGGATGGAGAATCTGTGATATAAAATGGCAAATTATTATTATACCCAATAAGCCCATTGTGAAAAAGCGACCTTTCGCCAGACTTTAATTTCTTTCGAACAACATGAAAATTAAAAGATCAAAAGACCTTGGGTGGAAATAACGAAAATTCAAACCTGGATGAGCATCCCACAAGGAACACACAAAGAACCAAAGCGAAAAGATAAATGATTAAACGATGTTTCGCCTTGGGCAAGGTAATTTGGATACGTACCAGTGCGGAACGATGCCTATTTATGAGTGATTCAAAGTTGGAAATCAAAGTGTATGATGGTGTTTAATGATGTATGGGGTGGACCAGTGGAACCACTAACGAGCCTAGGCTGGTTGCCCAAGGCGAAACATCGTTTAATCATTTCTCTTTTCGCTTTGGTTCTTTGTGTGTTCCTTGTGGGATGCTCATCCAGGTTTGAATTTTCGTTATTTCCACCCAAGATCTTTTGATATTTTGTATTTAGATTCTTTTCGGTTGGTGTAACTAATTTGGAGGTTTTTTAACTTTTTTGTGACCTTGTGTTGTAATGATGTATTTCACTATTATACACAATTTTACAAGTCAAATAGTCGAGCGCTTGGCCTATTTAAATTTTATGAGCTGAGCTGTTCTACTATTGCATCCACCATAAAATCGTTGGTAATAGAGACATAAATCTATTTCTAACTCATCGTGGTATACGTATCCACATCTAGCGAGAACCAAGCACATTTATTGGTCAGAAACTTGTACCACGTTCGAAAAGAGCAGATATATGCTAATCTAAGGTGTTCTTGAACGCGATAGGTGTTGAGATGCGTTAGGTATCACGTATCGTTATGGCACACGTATCGTATGTCAGCACCTATTGCGTTCAGAAACACCTTAAATTAGCATATATCTGCTCTTTTCGAACGTGCTACAAGTTTCTGACCAATCAATGTGCTTGGTTATGTGATACGTATACCGCGATGAGTTAGAAATATCTTTATGTCTCTATTGCTTTGAACGCGTTAGGTATCAGTAAAACAGTGGCCAAATATAATATAATGGATTTTAGGTCCCACTTTAGAATGTCTCGAGTAGGAGTTGAGGTGTTTATAAAACGGGACGTTTATTTATTCGGCGTTTGATGGACAATCTCACATTCATCGGAGATGACGTCACTATTCATCTGTCTATTCATTTTGATATCAATAAATCTGGCAGGCAGTTTTTAAAAACGTTTCCATAAATAAAGCTTACTCAAAACTTTAGAAAGTCCCAGACAAATTGCTAATACTAAGAGTCTGATAATACTAGGAACTTGATATTTTGTGGGCATACAAGGCATGTACAAACAAAACCGAATATTCTTTGAGAAGGAGATCAGTTACAAAGCTTTAAATATATAGAGCTAAACAAAAAAAACTAACAAAAAATCGTCAAAGGGGTTCGGTAGATTTTTCCGGGACAAACCAAGCGGTCTAGAACATGTATATATAAATGTGAAAAAGGCTGGAAGCCCTACTCAAACAAGAGAACTAAGTGTAAGAAGTAGGTTTTTCTTTACTTTATTATTTTAGTAATTTTAATAATATAATGCCTATGTTGTTGTATGCATTCACGAGATCAGATCGAAGGCGACAGAGCGCCCATAAAATTGATTATTAAATATGGTTGTTTGGGTTAAGTAGAGCTCAAAAAGCGTTGACAAAAATGAACCGACGAGATACTCGTAATATTGCTTAGAAAAGTTTTAATAACAAATAGGCTTTGGCTTTGTGATTCTTTAAAAGATATTTTAGTATCGAGTTGGAAGTTTAGTTAGAATAAGTAAAGTGCCAAGTGTCTATGTGTGTGTTATAAAAGAGAAATATTGGATATTATATACCTAACTAAAAATAGGTGAGTGTTCTCACAGAGTAATTAGTTTATCCCTTTGGTTTAAATATTAAATATAAGCAGTAATCTTAAATGTTTATGCATAAACAGGTATTACGTTTTGCTAAGTATATATTTATAATCAGTTCGTTAATCATACTCAGGCATCGGATGGCGTATGTTTGAAGGTGGTTTCTAGTCCATTTGCAGATGGAATGGCACCTTTGTACGTCGAAGCGGAGCTGCTATGGGAGTCATGCGAAATAAGTAAATATATGCTAAACTCTTGCTTAGCGCTCAACTGCACGCTTCACGCTAATATGTGGAGCGGGTACCTAGCACTATTATTTAATTATGTATATTTTAGTTAAATATCTGAGTTCTCTGTACCATTGCACGTCTCACTATTAGATTTGGCATTTGGGACCATGATTTAACGATTCAACTGAATTACTGATTATTTATTATCGTCTATGACTGATTTTTTTTAATGATTGTTGTATAATGAAAGTAATTCATTATTCTTTTAATAAAACAACTTTTTAGTTAACATTTGGTAAACTCGTTACTCAGGAAACGTTTTCTTAATTACAGATACAAAAATCCGGCCATTCTGTACTATAGTACATAAAATCAAAATAATATTGTTACGTAAGTACTAATTTTTATTAACGGCTTTAATATTGAAATATTAGTATTAATTATATTAAATAATATTTTTTTTAAATGCTCATAATGACGCCCTTAAATTTCCATCCTACATAAGTTCTACTAGTCATCCATTATTTTTAGGTTTTGCTTTTGGTTGACAATCTATACATATAATAATTAGAATATTAAAAAAAAAAATTGGTGTTAGCTTTTTAGCCAAATTTTTGTGTTTGTTCCAGCATCACCCGAAAATTACTAAACCGATTTACTGCATTTCGAAATAGTCAAAATAGAATAACGAATACAAAAGTTATGACTGTTGAAAGCAAAAAAAAATCGCAGGCAAGTATAATGTCATTTTCCTATATACAGGGTGTCCTAAAAATCCGAGTCCACCCTAATATCTCCAGAACCAAAAGAGACAGAGAAGTCAAATTTCACATAATTAGATGGTTTACAAAAGATTATCAAAGAACCACCAAATATCGGTTTTCTTTCTCATTTTATTTTTTTTTTTAAATAAAAGTAACATATTAGGTGTTTTTGGAAACAGAAGGAAAACCTCTATTTAAATTTTCCAAATTATACATTAAAAAAAGTATCGCCGCCGCCCTAGCTCCGCCTCCTTAATAACGGGTGCGATGATTAGCATCCAAAAAGATACTTTTTTGTAAACCATCTAATTATGTGAAATTTTATTTCTCTGCCTCTTTTGGTTTTGGAGATATTAGGGTGGACTCGAACTTTTGGGACACCGTGTATATCAAACAAATGTTAATATATCTTGAAAATTAGTAATGTAAGCCTCATGACATGGGCTATACAGGGTGTTTCAAATTCGATTCTCACCATGGAGATCTCCTAAACGGTAGGAGATACGAAATGGTTTAAATTAGGGCAAAGTTGCGCAATTTGACGCTTTGCTCAAAACCAAAAAAAAAGTTCCGGGTAGTTCTAGAAAAAAATCGAAATATTTATTTTTAGTTTTTATTTTTCTGCGCTCTTATTCTTTAAGCTGTCAAAAAACGCTTAAAACTTTCTCCAGGCACTTTTTTAAAATCTACCTAATGAGAGGTCCGTTTTCGAGATTTGACATTTCAGTGTGACAGGAGCACTGTCAAGTTCATTTTTTCTTATGGACACATGCTTTTTTTCTCCTGCCGTTTGGTTCATAAAGGATAACAGATATTTTACAACCTCATTTTGACAAGTACCTGACGTTTTGAGTTATTTGACCATCATCAGCCCAAATTCAAACATAAAAAAAACAAAGAAAAAAACGTATTTTTAAAATATTAGGTAAAGTTATTTGTTATTTCCAAAATATCTTTAGTAAGTTTAAAGCAAAAATTAAATTTGGGCTGATGATGGTCAATAAAACCAAAACGTCAGGTGACTTGCCAAAATCAGCTTGCAAAATGTTATGTCATCCTTTATGAACTAAACGGCAGAAGAAAAAAAGGATGTGAAAAAATGAACTTGACAGTGCTCCTGTCACGCTAAAATGTCAAGTCTCAAAAACGGACCTTTCACTAAGTGGATCCGAAAAAAGTGTCTGTAGAAGGTTTTAAGCGTTTTTTGACAGCTTTAAGAATAAGGGCGCAGGAAAATAAAAACTAAAAATGAAGATTTCGGTTTTTTCCGCCTATCTCCGGAGCTATCCGGAATTTGTAAACTTTTTTGTTAGTTTTGAGCAAAACATCAAATACTTTGCCCTAATTTAAACCTTTTCGTATCTCCTACCGTTTAGGAGATCCCCATGGTGAGCATCGAATTTAAAACATTTTTATGAGAAATGATAAAAAAGGAAATTTGTTCAAACAGTTCTCCATGTAACCTAAAAATATGAGTTTTAAGGTATTTATTTTTTCTCTTGACTATTTTTAACTATAACGGAAAACATAAGATTCCAAAAAAAAATATTCTTAGAATATCGTCTTTTTTTTGACCTGGCAACTGACCTTTCGACAACAATGCTTAGAGACGGAACAGACACAGAACATCTGGATATTGTTTCTTCTACCGCATTCTTGAAAGCCTGTTCTGTTTAACATTTGTTTTCAATTACTTAAAGGTTGCAAATTAGGCCTTATATTATTGGAGCTCTACAATCTTAAAAATTATTTTTGATATTTAAAATATTTTTTTACCTTCATCAAACTCTCCTAAAAAAAGTAAAATAAAGAAAATTAATTAGATTTTCTTAATATTACTATTTAAGCCCATTTTTCTTCAAATTTGAATAAAAAATTGATGAGGAAATTTATTTGCGCCTGTGATCAAGTTTTTTTTGCATAGGTAACCAAAGAAGGTATGGGGCGTTTTCTCTTTGAAACGATTGCAACCACTACATCATTCACTCGAAAGCTCGAGAAAATGAGTACCTATAGCACAGAGTACCGTTGGTAGGTGATCCGTGCGTATAGTTCAAAACATGTGACATTTCTTTACCTGTAACCTCACTTTTTGGACGGACCTTTCTCGAAAATGGATCATTGTATAAACTGTGCTCTAATATATAGAGAAAAACACAAGAAACTTTTTAAAATTTTTGAAAACAATATGACAAAATGCATATGGGTTGGTTATTTTGCTGAATGAATCAAAAAAGTATATGTGCCTTTGTACTATAGGATAGGGAATTTAAATATACATTTTGTGCATAGAGGAAAAAATTAGAACCAAATTTTTTTTTTAATTAACAAGCTTAAAAATTCTTAAACCCAGATTTAGCATAAAACTTTTACGTTTAATTATATATGCAGTTGCAGCAAGTTGCATGAAAATAGATTAGAATTTTTATCTAAGAACACAATGATCGATGTACCTTTTTTGTATTTTTGTTTTTTGGCTTTTGTTGATACGGCCTCGAACGGATTCAAAAGGTTTATGCATGCGAATGTCAACGTAGCTGTGATCTCAGAAATAAAGAGATGGCTATCTTTGTTTGACTTGTTGTTTATTGTGTATGGCTATCATTGTCATATGGAATTAGTTGGGACGAGTTGGACTAAGTTAGGATTAAGGTCTAATATATGTATGAGTTTGCTTTATTAAAAAACACAAAAAAATAAAATGATTTATTTAAATGAAATCAAAATGAGTCCATTTGCGAGCTGTAATTTTACTGCTTCCTTTTTCTTTTGTGATGTGTTGCTTTTTCCACTTTTTAAACGCCGAAAGTTCTTATTGGGCTCCTTTAATAAAAATTCAATGTCCCGTCATAATAAAAATCTTCTAAAGATCATGACTATGACGAGTCTTGAACCATTTTGGCCACATAAAGGCACTGCTCTTGTAAAATTAAAAACAAGAAATTCTAACCAAAAAATTTAGCAGTCACCGCAACGCCACCGACTTTCAAAGCTGGTGGAAACAATCATCGCTAGGGTATGTCCGCAAATTTAAAGTTTTGGTCGGGATATGCTTCTTTCCTTTACCAATAGCATGATAAAAAAAGACAGAATAAAAACAACGACGATTTTACGTCATTCTCGGACATACCTCTTTTGACATCGGCACCCATAATAATAAAGGCTGATCTACAAAAAATATAATGAATTCTGATAAATTTGACTATATTTGCCCTATTTAACACAAGAAAACTATTAAAAAAAAAATAAAAGTAATAGTTCTCTCACAGTCTCACAAATGATTTTAGGAATAAACTTGAAAAACATTCGCGTTGTCCAAGGCCAATGCCACGTTGCGGAAAAAAACGCAACTACTAAAAGTCCCCATTCCTACCTCCTCGGGAACTGTCATTTCTAACCTCCAAAAAAGAGTTTTGGATAACTCCTAAAAGGTGACAGACTGTCAAAAGTAACAAATGGGAAAAATTTTGGATATTTAATTCTCTATCAATGAGTAAATAATGATAATGTAGCTTAAACCACGCCTTCTAACAGAAAAATTGAAAAAAACCCAAGCAAAAATAAATGATGCCAATTTGAACAATTCTTGCATATTCCTTTTTAGCATTTTCATCAAAATTTTTTAGCCTACGAGCACCAAACTTGGCAGGGTTGATCTAAGAGCAATGACCTAAATTATTTCAGAAAATTAAATTTTTCCAGTGGCGTAGTCCGATTTTATTAACTAGAAAATTTCAAAATGTACCAAAACTCTTTGATACGCCACTGTTACTGACATATACAAAAAAAGGCTCCGCTTTTTACTGGATCCTTTATTAGATAAAATGGCATTTCCAACGACACATTGCGCCTAGATTTTTTAAAAGTCATAATTTTTTATATTTTTTTTTTAACAGTAGGGTATCAAAGAGTTTTGGTAAATTTTGAAATTTTCTAGTTATATAAGTCAGACTACGCCACTGGAAAAATGTAATATTCTAATATAATTTAGGTCATTGTTCTTAGATCAACCCCTGCCAAGTTTGGTACCCCTAGGTTGAGAAATCTTGATGAAAAAGCGAGTGATTTAAAAACGCAAGTAAAATAAAACAGTAAATAAAGAGAGAAGTCGGCAAAAGGGCCACTTTTCCGCACGCCGTGCTTGAAAAAAAAAATCCGTACGCCGTGCATGAAAAATTGAGCAAAAAAAATTTTCACGCACGCTGTTGAGCACGCTGGTGCTCAGTGATGAATCAGGAAGACTTGAAGTCGACGATGGCATTAAGCAACATGAGTAGTTGTACTTTCAATGTTACCGTGATTAATAATTACCATAAAACTTAATTTTTTAAGCTTGTTAAAATTTAGTTCTGAATAAAACATAAAATTCGTGGTTTAACTAAAATAATGACAAAATATTTTGATATTCCGCACGTTCGTAGGAAAAATGTTTTACCTAACGCGTGCGGAGTGTATTTTCCGCACTTACGGCTTGCCTGAACTGCGCTGGCGCGTCGTTCGTGCAAACGCCGGTGCATGCGGAAAAGTATAACTTTCCGCACTTGTTAGGTAAATAACTATTAAAAATCGCGAACGAAGAGCACTTCTGGCAACACACCATTATTTCCCCTATAAATCAAGGCGGTTGGTAAATGAAATAACATTGGTTTCCAAAGTGATGTGCCTTTTTACTCGGTGACGTTCATTGTTGCGACAATTTAATCTTTGACAGTTTAATATTTTCACGATGTTTTTAAATTATTTTTTCGTAAATACTGGTGAAAACTGGCGGAAATGTCTTAATTTTTAGGCAAGAATAATTAGATTTTTTTAATATTACTATTTTCCGATATTTTTGGGTAAAAAACGGACAGAAATCTTTGTTTGCACCCGTGATCAAAAAAAAAGTTTTTTTGCATCGGTAAGCAAAAAAGCCATGCTTTAGTTATCTTCAGAAAGTTACTAAAAACATTTTTTTGATGAAGGTATAAAAAAAAAGTTTTTTTTTGACGTGACGTATCGGAAACCAAAAAGCCATGGTTTGGTTATTTGCAGGCACTTACTAAAATTTTTTGAAGGTATACAAAAATATATTAAATTTAGTTTAAGTCATAGTTTAAAAATTCGCCAATTAGTTACAGTTTTTACAACTTTTGAACAACGCAAAGCGGAGTTCGGTCTTAAACCCACAAAAAAGACCGAAAAAATAATGGATACGAATATAATTTAATAGAGTTTTAATTTACTCGATCGTTAAAAGACACGAAAATAATTTAACCGATTATAATTTACCCGAACCTTAAAATATCACAATTACAAATGTATCGAAAATAATTTTCTAGAAACGAAAAACACCAGATCAGCAAATTGATAGAAAATAATGTGTCCGATCCTTAAATGAGCAGAACCACAATAAATCCGAATCGCTATTGGGCATGCGTCAAATTTAAATCTCTAGAGCGCCGTAGGCCCTGGATTGCGGCTTTGACAAGTTTCTCTATTTGGAAGATGACACGGGGATTTTTTTTAAACGATTTTATTTAACTTCACAGTTTCTGGCTGTCCTGTCTATCAAATCTTGCGATTCATTTTTAAGACACTTAAACCGATTTTAATGAAATTTGGAACAGTAATGTAGGTCCGATGACAATACAATGTTATGAAAAAATTTGGGGGTAGGTAAAGGGGGTAAATTAATACAATATCACAACTTACTTCGACTCTTCCCTGCCATAAGCCTGGCAACGTAGCAATTGAATTCGTGGCTATCGGCTCAAACCATTTTCGGACAGATGAGGGTTCTTGCGTTTTGTGCATGTTTCTATTAAATTATTTTCGTTAAAAATATTTTCTGATATTTTGTATTTCTATAAAAATATGTTTCGTTTAAATTTAATTCTATGAGTTGAGTGAGAGTTGCTTTCGTTACATATTTTGCAATCCCTGGGTCCTTATAGCATCTCATAGTTATACGATTTAGGCGCTCACTGTATTTCATTGTTGGGTATCTCGAAATGGGTCATGTTCTCTCTCGAACACTGAACAGGCAAATCGTGCCGTTGTCAGAGTTGCAATTCGATACTTTAGGCGGGTCGGCAATTGTTTTCCTTACACAGGAAGTTATTTGTTTTTATTCTGGTCTGGATGGGGATTTATGGGAAGTGGGTACTCTTGCTTCATTCGATTTAATCATGGTGTGTGCATAAGGAAGTAGAGCCACAGTTAGCCTAAAGCGCATATTCAAAAAAATTAATAATATAAAGTTTGAACTATATGTTTTTGAGATATACATACAAATCTAGGGTTCTCTACTGGTACTTTTTGCAATTTTTGGGTTTATATTTCGCAAAAATGAAAGTTATTAAAAAACTATTACCAGAGAACCGTAGATTTAAGCTTTGTCTTTAAAATAAGACTAGAATTTCTCAAAATTTTCTGTACCTATTTGGATAGTACTGTGCGCTATCTTGAAATTTAAAAAATGCTTTTCTCGCACTGATTTCCGTGCGGAAAGTGCCACTTTTCCGCACGCCGTGCGTAAAAATAAATTTTCCACACGCCGTGCGCGAAAAAGTTTTTCACGCACGCTGTTGCGCAAACAAATATTTTCACGCACACTGTTGAGTAAAAAAAATTTTCACGCACGCTGTTGGGCACGCTTGTTGTTGAGCACGCTGTTGCTCAGTGATGAATCAGGAAGACTTGAAGTCGACGATGGCCTTAAGCAATATGAGCAGTGGTACTTTCAATGTTACCGTGATTAATAATTAATTTTTTAAGCTTGTTAAAGTTTAGTTGTGAATAAAACATAAAATTCGTAGTTTTGACTATTTTTTCATTTTTAGTCTGCTAGGTTTAACTAATGACAAAATATTTTGATATTGCGCACGCTCGTAGGAAAAATGTGGTACCTAACGCGTGCGCAAAGAATTTTCCACATTTACGGCTTACCCGAACTCCGCTGGCGCGTCGTTCGTGCAAACGCCGGTGCGTGCGGAAAAGTATAATTCTCCGCACTAGTTAGGTAAATAACTATTTTTTTAGTCTGTCCGTCAAATTATAGTCAAAGCAAAGACTTCAGTTTACTTAATATAAACAACACTCAGCAAGGGAACCCACAAAAAATCCGAATTTACAAAAACCGAAACACAATTGAACAGAAAATAAAACGTCCGAAACGAAATATGAACGAAAGTAATACACCCAGAAAATAATGGATACGAATTATAATTTTATAGAATTTTAATTTACTCGATCCTTTAAAGACACGAATATAATTTTTCCGAACCTTAAAATATCAAAATTACAAAAGTATGGAAAATAATTGTCTAGAAACGAAAAACACCCGACCCACAAATTGATAGCTGTAAGACTGGCAACGTAGCAATCACTTCAATCACACAAATTATTTTCGTTAAAAATATTTTTTAACATGTTGTTTTTTTATAAGAATATGTTTCGTTTAAATTTAATTCCATGCATATATTTTCTAGCGATTTGATTTTCCCGTCATTTCATTTTCGACTAATTATTTTCTTTTCTTTTAAATTCTGACAAATTATTTTTCTGCCAAATTTGGTTTCGGGTTTTGTATAGGGACCCCTTAGCAAAATATGGCAAAAATAAACCAAGAACAAAGACCTGTGCATTGTAAATTATTTACCGATTTTCGCATATAATAAATTTTTATTTTCAGGTTGCAAAATTATTTTTGGGCCAGTGGCGCACAGAAAAAGTTTCATGAGGAGTGAATAATTGCTATTTTAAACCATCTTGAATTTTTAAGAAATGTCATTTTTGGCACAAATATGAATTATATTCTTTCCAGCTATGTACAATTTTCTTTGAAACGTTAAAGTTCGACAATTCGAAGTTTCATTTTTTGTGGCCCACTCTATATATGCACCAAAGCCAGACAAGAGGATATATCATACTAATAGTCAGAAAGTAAGGACCTGACGAACGTAATTCTGCATCTAAATGTAAAAAAATGTATCTTTCTTGAATATAGCAAAAACTAAGGATACGACAAACTTCGACATAAGTTTAGTTTTTGTTAAAAATGTAATTATCCATCTAAATTTAAAAACCGTGGGTCGCTAGCTGCTATTGCTACTAATCCTCCTTCCTAACTTCTTTCCAAAACCACCACCCCTCAGGGACGTCATTTCACATTTCTCTTGGGGGGGGGGAGCATACCTAACTTTAAAAAAATATTAACGAAAAAAAAACACTTTATTGATGCCAAAATAACTCAAATAAAAAACAAAACAAATTTTTTGGTAAAACATACATTAAAAAAAAAACAAAAAAGCTTAGACCTATCACTAAATTAATGGTTTAGTGGGTAACAGCAATGCCTTATTGCAGCAAATTCGTCAACTAGTTTTTCCAGGTCAAACTCATTAAGGGTCATTCCATATCAAATCAACCAAAAAATCACAAAAATTTTACGCGTCCAATTCCAATTTTGATGATTTTTGGTATATATTTTCTTCTTACCATAAAAGTTGAAAATGCAAATTTTTAGATTTTTTTGATTCGTAGTTTTTTTTTTTAATTTTTCAAAATAAAAAAGTCAGCATTTTGACCTTAACAAGAATGTACAAAACTAGCAATATCTCGAGAATCACTTACACTAGGAAAGTAATAAATGGCTCATTTTAAAGTCATTTTGAAGCTCTTTTTTATGAAATATCACAACATAATTTAAAAAAAAAAAATTGAAAATAAAAAATTGAAAAAAAAAATTGAAAAATTCAAAAAGGCCATTTTTAATTTTTTTGAAAAAAATATATAATTTTGGTCAAAGTGTTACTTAATTATCCACAAAATTTTATGATGGAGAAATGATGGGTTCAATGTCAAAAAAAATATCAAAAATATTAAGTACATTAAAAATCATGCATTTAAAAAAATAAACATATTTTAGGAGCACCAATAGTGCACTGGATATTAAAATAAATAAATTTGTTGGATGGATACAGGTTTTAAAAAATACCCAGAAGCTTTATCTACAAATTATTTTATTTTAAACTCGCAAAAGAAATAAACAAACTTTTCTACTTCGTTGATAAAAATTAGACAGAAAACACTAAGACTAACTATATACCTTAAATTTATTTTTTTAACTTTCTTTTAAGAATTTCTGATGAATCTGACATTTCTTTTTTGCTGACATTGTAAGTTCTGCCAGTAGCAGTGTTGGGTTCAACTTTTTTTATAAGACTTTCTGGTTTAATAATTAAAATATCTTGAGGTGTTGGGTAAAAAAATGATGAGGCAGGTCCTCGTGGATGAAGAAAGCTTACTTTCAGTTCTCCGCTCTCATTATTTTTCCCCAAGACACAAGCCAGCCACCAAGCACTGTCATATTCTACAGTGACAAACCCTGACTCGATATTTTGCAAAATAATGCTTCCACCTTTAAAAAGATTATGTGTTTCGACCTCTAAGCATGTAGAAAACTGTTTTGCCAAAAACGTGCTTTCTGTAAGAGGAATTACAGCATGAATTTTTTGTGTCCCCGGTATTGTTAAGACTTCCGCAAATCTTTTATTCAAAATTATTTCATGATTTGTATAATCTGCTTCTGTGCAATATTTAAAATCAATGCCAGATATGTTTTCTTCACACCAAGTAAACAATTGTAGAGGTGTCATTATTTGATTGTCATAGGGCCTCTGCAAACTGGCTTTGGCAGCAAGTCTTTTAACAGTTCCTCCCAAGCCATCGCAGGCACTTTTGCCATGCGAGGTGGCAAAATAATGCCACTCTGCTTCAACACCAAAATCTTTTTTATGCAGGCATATATTCAGAAAATTCTTTTTGTTTTTGTACTGCGCAGCACATCCATCCGAAAAATAAAAAATTTTGTTAAGTCCTGGTATTTTCATTTTTAAATCAGGCATTAGTTTTTTTAAAAATAAATGAAATGCAATTGTATTATGTGTCAAGCTTTCCGAAATAAACACATAATTCAGGTTGTGCAGTTTACCATCACTTAGAAAATAAATGGCAAAAGGGTGGAGGGTTGCCTGGCTGTTATTCCAATGATAAGACTGGACTTCATCTTGCATAACAAAGGAATAATTTTCCGCAAAGTCGCAAGTGATCAAAGACTCTCCAGGTTTAAGGTTAATTTTTATTTCATTGTATCTATCTTTTTGCATTTTTGCAATAAAAGAATGTGATTTAAGTTTTACAAGATCATCAGTAAATTCCTGGACAAAATCATCACTTTTATTAACAACGGTTTCCATAGTACACCTATCTACTGAGACCCACTTTTTAAATGAGACCTCATCAATTAATTCTTCCTCAAATTTTTCTATTAACGTATTTTTAAACTGTTCTACTCCAGGACATTGCTTGCATCTATTGCTTAAAAAACAGTCCACTGAAGGTGGATTACACATTAGTTTATAAAGGCAATCATGATAAGATATTGCAAGAGGCCTGTTATTTTCATCATATAGCCTTTTTAATTTGGAGCCATTGAGCATTAGTTTTATATTTTGATGTATAGTACATACACATACAGTATGAGTCCGACTTTTTCCTGCCAGTATACAGTTTTTGGGTCGCAGTTCACAAAATTTTGAAAACCCAATTTTTTCATTGGGGTACTCAGTTTTAAACAATGCATAAATTTCTTTTAAATTAGCTAAGACTAATTTTTTTTGTACATATTCTTTTTCAGCTCCATATTTTCTGATAACAACATAATCTTTTTACCTGGCATGGTCCTGCTAATGTCATCCCTTTGGTAAAAATCTACCACTATTTGGGCCACTCTATCACTAAGGGTCTTTCCCGGTTTGGGGTTAGGAGAACATAATATCCCATTGTCCTTAACTAACTGTTTTACAGCTCTGGCCAAATATTGAGAAACTCCAAATTCTTCTTCAATCTTCTTTCTACTCCAACTTTGAGGTAAACATGATAAAACTAGTATTTTCTCACTCCTCTTTTCGGTTTTTAAAAATTTGTCCTTTAACTGCTTAATCATTTCACTTTCGTCACTCTGGCATTCCTTTACTAGCGTTGAATCTGATTCCTTTGTAAATGCTTTCGCAATTGTATGCTGTACAATATCAATTTTTTCTTTGTATACATTTTTTCTTTTAATCGGCGACACACCAAGAAGCTCCAATGACTTGTTTAAAAGAGTAAATGATTCAGCAGGATCTTGAAAATCTGGATCATTTTCTGGAACTTGACTGGGTCTAAAAAAATTTAAAAAGTTAGTTTTTTATAAGAACTTAAAAAGGGGGTAACAGCTGACCCAAAATGTGTACATAATGCCAAGAAATTTGTACATAATGTCTGTATTCTCAAAATGCCATGCAAAATAATGCCATGCAAAATAATGCCATGAGATTTTTCCACTCCGTACTTGACGCAATTGGTTTAGTTTATTAATTTTATATTAAAAAATACTATTTGTTACTTACCCTGCCTCATCTTCTTCAGATGCCTTAAACTCCTTTGAAAGCTTTAGTCTACAACCATCACAGATTTTCATTCCCATTTTGACATTTTTGTAACTGCACATCCACTTGGTCACATTTCTTAATTTCCCAAAATGCTTGATTTTTAACTCTAGTGGATCACAGCACTTTACTTTATATTTAGTCCATCCACTTGCCTCACCCATAGTTGAAACTTTTAAAATTACACAGAGATGACTTCTGATAAACCTTCAGTCGAACTATTATGTATCGATTATTTGGAGCTGTATCAGGAAGATACTTGCCAAAAATTTAAAATCAATTTATGCAGGAATTTTCATGTCAGCAAATCCCCACAATGTACCTAAACAGACCAATAAAATGAAGGAGGTGTGTCCTTAATGTTAAACAGGAATAAACAGGCAGTATTTCACAAAAGTATTGGCAGGTTTATACAGGCATATTTTCCTAAGAATTGGAACATCCAATAGTACGTCTCCGGTGGAAAAGAGGTTTTGTAAGTAAATATTACAATGGGGGGCAATGTTAATCTGATTACTGATACAGAATGAAACGTAGGATATAATTTTTTATTAAATAAAATATTGTTAAATATTTTTATAATATCGCTTTAAACCCCATTATATTCTTCTAATTACCAAAATGCATTGTCTATTTATAGGCGATTTTTCATGCATGTGACATTTTTAATAAATTTTTTCACATTGAACCCATGATTTGTCCATCTCAAAATTTTGTGAATAGTTTAATAACACTTTAAAGAAAATAATATAATTTTTTGAAAAAAATTAAAAATGGCCTTTTTGAAATTTTAAAAAAAAAAAATCAAAAATTTTTTTTTTCATTTTTTTTTTCAATATATGTTATGCAATATTCTCATATGAAAGGTCTTTATAAGAGCTTTAAAATGAACCTTCACCTACTTTTCTATTATAAGTGGTTCTTTGGATATTCCTAATTTTGTGCGCACATGTTAAGGACAAATAAGTGACTTTTTCGATTTTCAAAAATTAATTCAAAATAAACAACTGGTCAAAAAAGTCTGAAATTTTGGATTTTCCAGTTTTTTGGTAGGAAAAACATGTATACTAAAAATCATCAACATCGGAGATGGTGTGGTAAAATACCCTGGTTGACTTGATATGGACTGACCCTTAACCATGTTTGATTCCCCCCCAATTGACGCCCCCGCCACCCCTATCAAAAACTTATCATCTCATCGCCTGGTGCTAAAGGATTTTTATGCCAAATTGCATAAAAATCGGTCAATCAGACGCAACCATCACAAAATTTAGTGTTTAATTTTTTGAATACTGGGACTTTCTATCAATTATTGGATCAATGCCCAGTGTTAGCCGAGTTTTTTTTGCAAAGTGAAAGACAACACAAAATATACACCTAGCCGGGATTCCAACCCGAGACCTTTCGTGCGGCAAGCCGATACGCCACCCACTGCGCCACGGGGGTGCGCATAATTTATCAAAAAGTACTTTACAAAAAAGGTAAATTATAAAAAAGTACAGGTGCATAACAGTACTACGTAAAAACAATAAATAAGCAAAACTATACTATCACAAAATCGAAATAGATCATAACGGACTGGCCAAAAACGTTACAAGAGCAAAAGTATACAAAAGCAAAATAGTGTAACATATTCCCGCTAGATGGCGACACAGTACACAGACAGCCGAAAACAGCAACTCCTAAATGCACCGTAGGCGTGATCGGCTAACTAATCCATTCTTTTTTTCTGTTGATCCCATATAAATGAACAAAGAGGGAGCATGGATTAGCTAAACTAATCCGAATATTTTTAAGGTGGATATAGGGGTCAGGTACTTTTAGAGAAAATTCAAAAAAAGGGTTTAAGTTGCCACAACTGTTTACTTGCTTGCTTGCTTGCTTAATTGTAAATCCGGCTTAAGAAATCAAACGGTGTTCTTCACACCGCAGCACCATCTAGCGGCGATATGTTACACTATTTTAGGTTTGTACGGATATGCCTTTGTAACCTTTTAGTATTGTAACGTTTTAGGCCAGTACGTTCTGATTAATTTTGCCGTGTAGCGGCAGTTTTGTCATTTTAAAATTTTTGCTCAGTACTGATTTTGTATTGTAAATTTTAGGAAAGTACGTTTTTAGATTGTATTGATTTGCTAAATTATAGACATTCCGCCGCCACGGAGACCGGCAAATGAACTCGTTTTTAGTGGAAATAAAAAAGGTTTTTGAGGTTCGGTTGCATTGGTTTGCGCTTTTTGAGTTGAGTTGGGTTGGGCTGGTATTTCTGTGGTTGTTTTGTTTTGATCTGGGTTCCTTTTCTATTTTGTATCAAAATAAAGGATAGAGATACACTCAGTGCGCACTGGTGCAATAAAAGGAAATCGCTGTTAGTTTTACGGGGGTCATTATAACGTGTTACGTAAACGACAACGTGTGACTGCTGAAAGTTAATCCTATTAAAGCCGCCCGTTAAACTCAATGTTAAAACTACATTACCCATGTTGGTAAAAGTTTCAGTTATGTTATTACAGTTGTTGTTGCAAAAGTTTAATGCCTCTTTTGCAGTGGCGGATATGGCTCGACTAAAAAAACTGCAAGCACGTATACAGACCGCTTCAAGCTACTACGAACATAGGGGGAATCAAGTCCAATTTACTCTCCGTGCCGTACGACCGAGGTGGATTCGAAGCACGCTGCAGTGTTATCTTTTGGAAATTCATTTTGTTTTTATTATTTTGTTTTATTTCTGCCTTGCTCGAGAAACAGATGGGTAAGTTCTTAATTGAAATAATACATTTTTAAAACTAAAAATGGATGTCTACGAAGTTGCCGAAAAAGTGCAGATGGTCAAATGGTCAAATCGTCATAACCCAACACACGTTCGATATTGGTCGAGGGAAAATTTGCATTTGTATTTTGACGTAAGAACACAGTATCCCTAAAAACTAAATGTTTGGGGGGGGGGTATTGTAGGGAACACGTAATTGGGCCATTTTTTATTAACGGCAATTGCAATTTGAATGGTCCTAGATAATTGGATCTACTGCAGCAGCACATTATTCCAACTGCTAGGCAGTTGTTAGGTGTAAGATTTGGTGAAACATGGTTTCAACAAGATGGTTGTTCCGCTCACAATGTTGGCCTTGTTAGGGAATATCTTGATAATGTATTTCCTAATCGGGTTATAAGTACACGGGGAACTATTTTATGGCCAGCTCGATCTCCCGATCTTGCTCCTAATGACTTCTATCTGTTTTTGAAGAAGCTTTTCAAATTATCACCCCTAACATGCTCGGAAACGTTAGAAGGGGTTTTTATAGTAGGCTCGGATATTGTCTAGCCGAGCAAGGAGGACTTTTCGAACATTTGCTTTAATTTTTTTTTGACTGGGAGAATCTTTTTGGTTTTTAGAATGTATTATTTTATTTTGAGAACTTGCTTTTATTTTGTTTCTCCTTATTATTTTCATTGTAACATGTCGTCACTAATAAATCTGAGCAGTTGACAATAAAACGCTCTTATTTATCAGTGATAAAAAATAAGAAAATTACGTTATAAAAATTTGCGTATTTATTGACCAAATTCCGGTTTCATTGACTACGCTCCACACAGCACCGTGGTTAGAGGCGTACTAAATACAAGGCGAAAGGCGGCGAACGGCAGCGAATGGCGATCGGAAGCCTGAGTGTTGGTTGCTTCACTGATAGGCGTGCGGTGTCTCTGCATGTACGTACACTGGCAAATTAGACTTCTTCCGCCCTATCTGTATAATGTGTAATTTTCGGTAATTTTAATAGTTGGACAGGGTGTCCCAAAAGTCAGAATCCCTTCTGGGCCCGTATTCTTGACGGCCTGCGAGGTGAGTAGTCACCGGTGAGTATTGATAAATTTGTTCACACTCATGGGCACGGGTGTCAAGAATACAAGCTCTGATCTGTTTACAACGTGATTGAGGAACCACTCCATTTTTTGTTTGGAAATAGATGAAACCTTTTGAAAAATGGGGTTTTCCCACATTTTAAAGTTGGACTTCTCCATGCAACAACGCTCCAAATAGTAGTTTTCACAACTAGTGGCTAAAATAGTGCGAACGCGAATAAAAAAGCACAGTTTAGCCGCGAGTTGTTAACACTATTTTTTTTTAATACCTTTATCAAAAAATCCAACAAAAACAGGAAAATACTTTTAAAAATCTCGACAAATAGCACTTCTCGCAACAAACACACCATCTTTACACTATAAATAAAGGCGGTTTGTAAATGAAATAATAATGGTTTCCATAGCAATGTGCCTTTTTACTCGGTGACGTTCAATAGTGCGACATTTTAATCTTTGACAGTTTGATATTTTGACGACGGTTTTAAATGATTTTTTCGTAAATACTTGGTGAAAAATGGCGCAAATCGCTTAATTTTTAGGGAAGAATAATTAGATATTTTCAATATTATTATTTTCTGCTATTTCTCTTTAGTTTTGGGTAAAAAACGGACCGAAATCTTTTGTTGCACCCGTGATAAAAAAAAGTTTTTTTTGCATCGGTAACCAAAAAAGCCATGCTTTAGTTATCTGCAGACAGTTACTAAAATCATGTTTTTGATAAAGGTATAAAAACATAAGACCCCACTTTTTAGTCGTTGGTTAAAAAATCATATTCAATGATTGTTTTATCTATCGCATTAAGTATTTTAATTAGAAAGTTTTTGGCATTTTATTTAAAAACTGTTAGGGAAAACATAATATTCGTAATTTTTGTAAACAGAAGGAAAAAAAGCCTTGTTCATATTTGCCAAAATTTACAGCCATTCAAAAAACGTCACGTAAAGGTTTAAGCATTTTGGGGGGGCAATCGTAGATTCCCCTCTCTGCACCCGACACTGTCTTTTCGGGTGTGAAATTGCAAATGTTGGTCGAAATGTGGACGGCATAGCCTCTTATGCATTGCAGGTGTAAATTGTTGTAGTGCGTTATTTATATACATATTCTACATTCTGTAACTTTATGAAACTTCTATGTAGATATCTAGAGTGCATAAATGTTTCAGCTGGCTAAATTGCAGTTGTGCTCTACGAAATTAACAATAGATAATAATAGTCGGAAAAAACATTTTATTTAACTTTAGAAACAAAGCCAAAATACGCTACATTTTTGAATTGTTTATACCATTTTCAAACGACGCCCACTATTATGATGCGGTGACAGAAAACCTGACTGCACACGTTGTGTACGTAGAAGATAGACGTAACCATATCCCTATTAGCTTAGATATACGCCTTACCCAGGCCAAACTTGTAAGCAACGTCTATAATCTAGCCAGCCTTGAAAATACCAAAATAAAAGACATTGGCTTAGCTCCGGCCTTTTGCACATGCACGAAAATTTATCCATCCGAGGGGTTTCGGTCAGTTTCGTCCGGCTTCGCGGCCTACGTCATATCTCTTTAAACGATTCGACGCCATTTTTGTTATTTACTAGTTTTTATTCCGCGTTTTAATTTGTGCTGCGCGTATATTTCTCTGTTAAAAAATAGAAAAAATTGATGCCGCTGTGTAAACAAGACATGCTGTGTTTATGAAGATCATGACAATGCGAAAGAGGAGCGATAGCATTGGAGGTATCAAGTGTAAAAGGTCCAGAGGTTGGTACCTTTTTTTGTTTTGGAAAGCTGCAGGATTATGTTTCTTTCTCAGTGGAACACATTTACAGTGGGATTTACTAAAAGGGTTTAGAGAGCTCCTAAGTTTAAGTGAAATTGTTTTTTCGAGTTTTCGACATAGTTTGATTTATAAGAATAATTTTAACTCTTTTTTTTTAGTGAAGAATCATCTTAACACAATCTTTTGTTGGATTTAAGAAGAAAATTTCTATTTAAAAGAAGTTTTTCTTAACCCTAGGGGTGATCTAAATGGTAAACACTCTGTTGAGCAAATTAAAATTGACATTATATGTTACTCTTATCAAAACTTACCCTTGTTTATTGATTTTTGCGATTAATACTCACTGTCAAAAAACAGAACTTTGTATTTATTTAAAAGGGATTTTTATCTATCGAAAGTATGAAAAAACTTTACAAACACAAACCCATCGCAATCGCAAACCACAAATAAAAATATTTCGTCAAAGTAGGTCATGAAAAAAAATGCGGATAAAAAGAGACCTGAATCCAACTGATGCGTTCGCAAAGGAGTCATGTCGGCTCAACGAACTATTCGATGCCCGGTTCTCTGGTAGAACATGATAAAATGGCCATTAGCGAAGTACCGATAAAAACTGCATAGTTGAGACCTTTGAGTGTGATCTTTCAGTGGAAAGCTTTGTTTGATGATTAGGCTTTTAGATAAATTCATTGTTTTAATTTCAGTTATGTTTGAATAGGTACAGTTGTTTTGAATTTTTTTCATTGGAGACAGTTTTCGTCCATAATCAGTGACCTTCACTTATTTTTGTTTTGCCTCGTAGTGCCCTCATAAATATATTCTTTGTGCTGAAAACGGGTTCAAAATATGGCGTTTTTCTGGACAAAATTGGAGGTGTTTTATTGATTAATGAACAACTTGCGATATTAAATAAGGTAAATTAATTCTTGTAAAAACGGTTGGCAAGGAAATTATAAAGGAACTTATTACCAATTGCCACAAAACAATCCTTTCTGGGGGCTATAAATTTAAACCACCCCTCAGAGGTGGTCTAAAAATCATCAACTTTATAACCTCAAACACACATGATGAAGCTAATATGTGCCAATCTTTGACGTATGCACCCTTTGCCTTTTTGAAACCTGTCAAAAAAAAATTAGTTTTAGTGCATTTTCTCGTAAAATATGGAATATTTTGAGAAAAAAAGCAGTTTTTCTGTGGTATTTTGCAATAACAATACAAAATAATCAATAACTTTGTATCTTTTCTCTATGGGTAAGAGTTTTTTGAAAATGGGTTTTAAAATTTAGTACCCCCCATAGGTGTAAATATTTAGACCTGTGGGGGGTACTATTTTAGATCTTAGTAACAAACAACAAATTCATAACGAATACCGAATTCAACGATCGGGTGCCTTCGAGGCTTCGAGTCTTAGCCGATGATACTGGCGCGACGCATGTGCAGAACCTCGTTGCTAAGCCAAACGAGATTATAGAGAGAGAAAGGGGATAAATAAGAGGGAAAGTGGACGACTTCGTGTTAAGCCAAACGAGATTATAGAGAGAGAAAGGGGATAAATAAATAACTGCATTGAAAGGGCGTATATTTAAACTAAAGGGAAATGTAACGTTGTGGGTATAGGGCGAAACTAAGGTCCAGATATTTGTGTCTATGTTCATGTTCATATTTCTAAGCTCAGCTTTGAAAATTTTAATAATCTATGTGGCGCCAGGCATAATATTATGCCTCTATCTCTCATCAGTCAAAGTACATTACAGCAAGTTTAATATGATGTATGCTTTTTCCACAAACAAATTTTCAAGCATCAATCAGAAGTTCTGATGAATGATTAATGAGTTTTTCGTAATCAAGGATTCAATGGGACTTATTAGTGCCCTTTCATCGCTCTATAAATTGAATCATTTATTAAATTGACAGTGTATTTGCTGCAAGATAACCTATGTACTTATCCTTTGCAATCAAGAAAGGGTTTAGTCTATTTTAGAACGGTCTTAAGTTTAAGTGAAATTTTTGGTTTTAGGCATTTTAAACCAACCCTCCTTGAGTTTTAGACATAGTTTGATTTATAAGAAGAATATGAATAAATTTGTTTATTGAATAATCATCTTAATACAATCTTTTGTTAGATTTAAGAAGAAAGTTTCAATTTAGAAGAAAAGAAAATTAAAAATTTAAAACTCTGTAGAATAAATTACAATTGGGATTATGTGTCACTATAATTAAAACTTACCCTTGTTAATTAATTTTTCCAACTAATACTTGATGTCACACAACAATTTAGATGGGTAATAATAAAATAAGGAGTAGATTATATTTGTATTTATCTAAAAGGTGTTTTTATTTATGAAATGTATTAAAAAACTTAAATGCAAGTTTTGTTTACATTTCTGTTACTGTCGAAATGTCAGTTTCAAGTTTCAAAATATTAGCTGCTTTCAAATCACAAACAAAACAGCGTCCCTTAGCTTGCACCAACCTGTACTGATGAAAGCTATAGCTTTGAAAGTGGGCTTTGAGTAAAGAAAGTTTTTTTGACTGAGCTTTTAGATAAGTTCAATGTTTTAATTTCAGTTTGTAAATAAATTCAATATAGTTGTTTTGGGTTTTTTTGTTTGGTATTTGGTATTTTTCGTGCATAATCAGTGACCTTCACTTATATTTGTTTTGCCTAGTAGTGCCCTCATAGATATATTTTTTGTGCTGAAAACGGGTTCAAAATAGGGCGTTTTTCTGGATAAAATTTGAGGTGTTTTATAGGTCAATGAACAACTTGGGATATTAAATAAGGTAAATTAATCCTTTTAAAAACAATTGTCACAAAACAATCCTTTCTGGGGGCTATAAATTTAAACCACCCCCCAGAGGTGGTCTAAAAAAATTACCAACTTTATAACCTCAAACACAGATAATGAAGCTATTGTGTGCCAAATTTTTGGCATCTTCACCATTTTCCATTTTTAAACCTGTAAAAAAAAAAGTTTTAGGGCAGTTTGTCCTAAACAGCTTGAAACGTTTACAAAATATTCTCTGACTTGAAATAAAATAAAAAATGTATTTTCAAGGTCTAAAAACCATGACATAATGCAGCCTAAGAAAAAAAATCATATAAAATTAAAAAAAGCGGAAGTAATGACGTGATTCGAACCCTTAAACTCTTGATCGTCAGGCCAGTACCATAACCACTGGGCATTGTGGTTATAGAAATATTTACGTATATTAAAGTTCCTTGGATTCCTTTCAGTTATTAGGCAAATTTTGGAACACTTATTTGACACTTCGTAGGTAATTACTGCGTCTGCGCAATTAATTTTAAAAATAATATAATATTATCAGGTTCCAATATATAAACCACTTATTTTGTGTTTTTCTCATCTCTTTTAGAAGTGACTATTTTTAATGTGTTCCAAAAACTCTGGTAAAATCGACGCGTGGTGGTCGTAGTGGTTGTTAAATACTATCATAACGACTATCAAAATTTCCCTTACCAGAACGCAATTTTACTTTTTTCTTTATATAAAAACTGCCAATGCCACAATTAAAAAATATTACGATTCCCCCCCCCTCTTTAAACCCTCCGAACTGATCAGTAGCCGATCTTAATATGGGACGTTTGTGATACGTTTGAGGAACGTTTCTCTGAAAAGGTTCTTTAGAAACGTTCCTGGAACGTTCTAATTAGAGCGGGAACGTTCCCAACCAATGGGAACCTCAATAAAATGTTTCGAGAACGTGCCGCCATTTTTATAGTAGCTTCTCCTGAAATTCTCGTTTGATCGCTATTAACTAAACCAACCAACCTTTATATGTGGTTCGGTTGCTGATTTCACTCGCGACCATTTGGATGGATATCCCAACCGACCAATCTAAAAAATTAGGGGTAACTTAAAAAAAAGGAATTTGTTGTCCGTGAAAAATAAATGGAAAGAAAGGTCCAGAAACCTACAGGCCTGTTTCATCCTTGTTAGGTATCATCAGGGTAACATAGGACTGTACCTGGCGTATGAAGCATGACAGAAACAACCACACCCAGCGAATTTAAACAACTTTCGTCGTTAAACAACGCGGGATGTTAGATGGCTATATGCAGCGCCCCGCCTATCGAATAAAGCGAAAAGCAAAACGTTAAAGGATGCAAATATCAATAAGAATGAAATATGCGAGCAGGACAAATAAAGAAACCTGCGAAACTGTACCGGTTACTGAAAGAAGACCGTTCAAAATACAACGTTCGCAGCAACTCCACCCCCAATTGGAGTTTATACTACGTCGCCTTATATTAAGGCTCAGCAACAATCACTCCGGAGGAGGCTTGTTGCGCAAAACAAAGACAAGTAAAATTGAAAAAAAGGAATTTCTTGTCCGTGAAAAATAAATAGAAAGAAAGGTTCGTGGCATATCGGACACACATTTTGCTTTTCAATTCATTACGACCAAGATCTAATGGATCGTCCAGAAACCTACAGGCCTGTTTCATCCTTGTTAGGAATCATCATGCTTCATACGCCAGCTACAGTCCTATTTTACCCACGAACTTTTCTTTCTATTACGGGTAACGATTGACAGTTTCATAGCTAAAAAGTCATAACTCCACTCAAATAGATTTTCACAAATTTTAGCAAAAGTAAAAATTATCTAGCTTGACCACTATAAACAATGCAGAGAACAACCTAGTTTTGCCAAATTTCCTTATCAAAATTACTTATTAAAGCAAATTGCACTGAAAAATGCATTTTTTTATTTAAAATTAAACTAAAATTGTAAATATAACAATGGTTTCAAAGTGCAGCAGGCGAAAATTTTTAGGAACATTAATTAATTTTGCTTTGTTTTGGCTTCACGTTGTATAAAACTTGGTATGAATTCAGTGCAAAAATACTTGTGTCTTGATTTTATGTCCGAAATGATTTTCTCTAAAATTTGTTTATAAATAGAAACTCTATCATACTGTTCTTCATTTCTGTATTTCCAATATCGTGGTTTTTGCAGTAAGTACGTCATGCGTTTGTTGTGTCTGTCCCAAAACACTGTGGAGGGTTTCTAGAATGTCTAAAGGAACGTTCTGCAATCTCTCGTTTTTTCTCCCAAGACTTCAGGGTACCACTAGCATCTGTGTTGTCTACTTTTATCTGGAGCAAAGGGGGAGATAAAAGACATTCTAGAATCCCTTCACAGTATTTTGGGACAGTTTGAACTTCAATTCGTCACACCAAGAATAAACAAACGCATGAAATACTTACCGACGACGACCTGAACATATTCATAATAAGTTTTATACAAAGTGAAGCCAAAATCAAGGCAAAATTAACTAAAGTCGTTTCCAAATTGCAAATACTACAGGGTTCCTAAGATTTTCCTTAGGGATAGGATATCAATAAATCAAACAGAAATGGCATAGAAAGCTCTGCGCGCACAAAAGAAACAGGTATATTGAGCAATGGTGCCAGTTTGTTATTATCTCCGGACTGCTTTCATGAGAAAAAATTGTCGCCACTCTTTCATTGTGAGCATAAATCATAGTTGCAATAATAACCGTTGACAAGATGTCTGCAAATTCCGCTAGATGGCGGCCACACCATGAGATGAATTTAGATGTTTTCAGGTCCAAACCACTTGCTTAAAGGAGGCGGCAGGGTCCATTATTTACGATACTGAGCGATAAACTCGTGAGGTTGTTAACATTAGAAAGAAGTATCTTCGCTTTTAATTAAATTTCTTTCCATTCTATTCTACTAGTGACATCTATCCGGAAACGGCCAAACCATGCAGCTAGCACCAGCAGCCAAAGAAATCAATAAACGGCGCTGTTTTTCCTGCAGAGCTTTTTGCTTGCGATATTATTGATTTTAAATAAAGCTGGCCCTACACTACATTTGATATTTTCGAGGTGTTTTATGACATGATCTCAAAACATGTAGCGAACCAATTCTTCAAAACTAGCGGGAGGGTAAAAGCGAAAAATAAGGGGCTGCCAATATTTATAACACCCAAAAAGGGGTGAAAAGATTTATTTTGCTCTGTTTCTTTACAAAAAACGTTTTTTTTTTACGAAAAACTTGAGCTCTGCCACTTTTTTTATTTTTTTCTTCAACTTTCTCGAAATTTTGGTCATACCGTAGAAAAAAATTACTTCCCCCATGGTCATACTCTACTTTTATTCGAAAAAATTTAGAAACAGAGACGAGATCAGTTTTCCTAAAACGGGGGATCTTGGTTTCGAGTGAGAAGATAAAGGGCGCCGCAGGAAAAAATTTTTCAATTAAATTAGCCGAACGCAAAAATGTTAGAAAAACAAAGCACGAAATAAAAATGGCGCCGCTTACAATTTTTTTTCAAAAATTACGTAATTTCGGGAACCCAAAGAAATAGGTCTAAAGAGTATAATTTTTAAGAAAAAAATATCAATTTTCTCGCCCTCCTCCACTGGGACTACAGGGGCCGTGCACAAATTACGTAATGGTCATAGGGGGAGGGGGGTTACAAAACGTTACGTAGGGGGGGAGGGGGGTTTTCGACAGCGTTTGCATTTGTGTGAAACTAAGAAAATTTGGAATGAAAATAAGTGAAAAGTTTTTTTTTTGGGGGGGTAGTGGTCTTGAAATCGTTACGTAATATTAGGGGAGTGGCGTGCCAAACCGTTACAAAACATTACATAGGGAGGGGGTCAAAAATTGATAAAATCACCGTTACGTAATTTGTGCACGGCCCCACATCTGACTGTTCCTCCTTTTTGATTTCGAATCAAAGTGCAAAACCCGGGTTGGACGTTCGAAGGCGTCAACCCGTCCTATTTGCTTGATAAAGTTTCTACGGAAATATCTCAGTCGATTTCTCCGGCCGTGTATGAACGCTTTAGGTTAGGCATTTGCATGTATCTCAGTCCCCAGCCTGTAAACAGTGTGTAAGGACAATGATTACAAAATGAAAAGCCGAAAAATATTTTTTTTTACGATATCTTTCATCAGTTTGGTATTAAAGTCGAGCAAAAACAATTTTTATTCCAGTCCTAAAGCTATGAAAATGGAAAACATTAGAAAACAACAACCTGGAATGGATTTACTACGTGTAAGATGTTGTGATAACATCGCCCCATGCCCATCCTTTTCTGCCTAATGTGCTTTTCCGTTTGTCTGCGTCTTATACACGGCTTCTTGGCCCCCTAAGGATTTGCTTAGGAACCCTGTATAAACTGTTTGATTAATCCAAAACACAATTTCTTGAACTTTTATTGGGAGAGGAGAAGTCAGTATTTGGAAACAATATTGTTCAGAAGTAGGCAAAAGCTTAAATCAAAACATACCTGATAACATTTTCGAGGCAATGAACAAGTGTGGCGATATTTTTCAAAAGCAGGTCATAAATTGCGGCGCTATAACACCTTTGATATTTACGTCATTAGTTTAATTTTGTGTTAAAATTGACAATATGTAGTCTCATTTTCTTAAAAAATTTTCGCCTGCTGCGATTTGAAACCATTAATATATTTACAATTTTGGTTTAATTTTAAAGCAAAAAATGCATTTTTAGTGCAATTTTATTAAAAAATTTCGCCTGTGGCGCTATGATACCGTTGATATTCACGATTTTAGTTTAATTTGACTTAAAAATTTCATTTTTAATGTAGTTTTCTCAAAAATTTTTGACACATTTAAAATGAAAAATATATAAAATAAACAACTTAAAATCTGAGTAACCCCCCTCCCCTAGCATATATTGATATGTTCCTCATAAAAGCTATGCTTTTATCGTAGTTTTTTTTTCGTATCGCAGTCGCCTCCTTTTCAATGACTGCATCAATCCAATGCACTTGCGCAAAGCGGCCGTATATCTTTATTTTCATGGCCTACTTGACCATGATGTTGCTAACAAAATTGCCACTTCTAGGGCGTGTATATTAAGTTTATAAGGATATGATTTTTTACTCAAGAGTTTAAGACTCCTGCTACTGGATGAAAAGTGATATTTTTTAGTTAATGAACTGCAGAAAAAAAAACAACAATTCTCAACATTTTTCTTCGCGCAGGTAGGAAGCGTTTTCATTACCCTCTCCTTTATCTATGGCATCATTGCACTGTGATTTAACTTGTACGGCAGGATTACAGTTACGTCCAGGATTTCTAGTTTAGCTTGAGGCACAAATAACCTTACTTTCTTGTGTTTTTAAGGACTTTCGGTATGTCTTTTTATAATGGTTTTCGTAGAAGCCAATTACTTTAAGGGCTTTGATAACTAGAGGTTATAGTGTGCTATTTTTTGTTGTGTACACAGGGGTCGGTTAGAAGCTCAAGTTTATTAAAACTCAGACTTCATCATAAACGGATTTTTGTTTTTTTTTACAGTGTGATTTTTAAGTCTTCTGTAATGGAATATGCATCGTTCTGGAGAAATGTTTGGTTAAGAGAGTCTGGTAAAAAAAAATAATTTAACCAGTTAGACAATAAATTTTGAACACGTGCAGTGTCTATAGTAATCACGTAATCTTATTCAGATTTCCCACGAATCTTTTGGGCAATTCTCACTACATTTTCTGTTATTTAAATGGCGGAAAATGAAGCGCATCCAAGCAATTTAATTGGTTCAGTATGTAAATTGAATCTAGGGGACAGGAAGCGTTTTCATTACCCTCTCCTTTATCTATGGCATCATTGCACTGTGATTTAACTTGTACAGCAGGATTACAGTTACGTCCAGGATTTCTAGTTTAGCTTGAGGCACAAATAAACCTTACTTTCTTGTGTTTTTAAGGACTTTCGGTATGTCTTTTTATAATGGTTTTCGTAGAAGCCAATTACTTTAAGGGCTTTGATAACTAGAGTTTCTTTACAAAAGGTTTACAGTTATATTACCAAAGAAACAGGTCTCCGTTTATTGCTTTTAATTAAATATGAAATTGAAAACCTTCATCAAACGACGACAAATTTCAATAGACCTGTTTCTTACTCTCTTTCAGCAAATTCGCTCATTAAAAGATCCATGGAATTTTTGACAAAAAATACTTCAACAAGCTTGCAGAAAAAAATAAGTAGTAGTAGTGGTGGGTAAGCATCAAGCAAGTAAAAAAATATTGCTTAATTTCAACTATTTTCCAACGTTGCCAAGTTTTTGTTAAACTCGCTACAAATTTTGCCCTTTTTTTATATACCTACCAACGAAACCATCTGACAACACTGCTAATCTTTTCCTAGCAAAAACAATAAAATGGAAAGACGTAGGCGTAAAAGTACTATATTGGGACGTCGTACTGTCCACGTGTATTCTTAGCTCAGTCAAGATACACCCTCCCTCAACGAAACTCAATTTGGATATTGTAAAAATTATGTACTAATTTAGTCCCCTTTAAAAAATTTTTGTAATTAATGAATAACGCATTTAAAAGGGGGGGGGGTTTAATGAAAGTTGATATGTCATAATTTTGTACTAATTATGTACTCTTAAAGAAAGGTACTTTTAGTTTACAAAAATCATCGGTTCCTAAAATTTTGTTTTTTTTTTGTTAGAGGGTGTGTAGCTTGATATCAAGGTACATCCCCCTCTGCTTAGGAAAGAGATTCGACCAAGAGTGACTATGCCAGAATTTGCTACTAATTATTTACTAATTTCGTCCCCTTCTAAAAAATTGCCTACTCTCAAGATAGCTTTTTTTTTTTTTGTTTTAATGAGGTGTGTGCCTTGATATCAAGCCTCTGCCTAGGAAAGTAATTATACTATAATTGGCTACTAAATTCTGTACTAATTTCGTCCCCTTCTAGAAAATTGCCTACTCTCAAGATGACTTCATTTTTTTTTTGTTTATTTGGGGTGTGTAGCTTGATATCAAGGCACACCCCCCCCTCTGCCTAGGAAAGAGATTTCACAAAAATAAATTATATCATAATTTGCTACTTATTATGTATTAATTTCGTACCCTTCTAGAAAATTGCCTACTCTCAAGATAACTTCTACTGAAGCTACACACCCCATATAAAGAAAAAAAATCAAGCTATCTTGAGAGTAGGCAATTTTTTGGACGAAATTAGTACATAACTAGAACCAAATTCTGGCATAGTCACTTTTGGTCGAATCTCTTTCCTAAGTAGAGGGGGTGTACCTTAATTGATATCAAGCTACACATCCCATAACAAACAAACAGAAATCTTAGGAACCGATGGTTTTTGTAAACTAAAAGTACCCTTCTTTAAAAGTAAATAATTAGTACAAAATTATGACATATCAACTTTCATTAAATCTATGGGAGGGGGTGCAGCTTAGCGCCAAGCCACACCCCTCCCCCTTTTAAGTGCGAATAACTCCGTTATTCATTGAGTAAATTTTTTTTTTAAAGGGGATATTAGTACATAACTTTTATAATATGCAAATTGAGTTTAGTTGAGGGGGGGGGGGCGCGTGTAGCTTGACTAAGCTTGTATTCTTTTTTATAGGTTGTTAAGCTCTTGTAGAAGTGCAGAACCCCATTACCATAAGTGGCATTTAGCTGTCATAAAATTTAACAGATTATAATGTATTTCCTCTTGTCTAATTTGCTACTTATTATGTATTAATTTCGTACCCTTCTAGAAAATTGCCTACTCTCAAGATAACTTCTACTGAAGCTACACACCCCATATAAAGAAAAAAAATTAAGCTATCTTGAGAGTAGGCAATTTTTTGGACGAAATTAGTACATAACTAGAACCAAATTCTGGCATAGTCACTTTTGGTCGAATCTCTTTCCTAAGTAGAGGGGGTGTACCTTAATTGATATCAAGCTACACATCCCATAACAAACAAACAGAAATCTTAGGAACCGATGGTTTTTGTAAACTAAAAGCTTAGCGCCACGCCACACCCCTCCCCCTTTTAAGTGCGAATAACTCCGTTATTCATTGAGTAAAATTTTTTTTAAAAGGGGATATTAGTACATAACTTATAATATGCAAATTGAGTTTAGTTGAGGGGGGGCGGCGTGTAGCTTGACTAAGCTTGTATTATTTTTTATAGGTTGTTAAGCTCTTGTAGAAGTGCAGAACCCCATTACCATAAGTGGCATTTAGCTGTCATAAAATTTAACAGATTATAATGTATTTCCTCTTGGCTTACAACTCACACTACTCTCAGACGCAAACCATATTTAATTAATCAAAATGTCATGAGGCAGTTTACCTTAAAACTTCCTAAGGTCTAAATTTAATTACAACCATAATATTTTAGAGCTACCCTTTTGAGGCAAACCGCCTCAAACAACTATTATAAAGGCTCTAACGTCCCTTATGTAGTTATACGCAAGGGCTCTATCCCTCTTAAAGGCGAAATTTCTTAAATATTTACGGAATGCCATTTACTTAGGAGTCCCAGCACATGTTATAGAAGCCTAAATATTTAAAACCCCTTTTCAGAGGGTTAGAAATGGTCCTTTTCAACCAGAAATAAAAGGCTTCTTTTATCTTTTTATTTCGAAGTCATTTTGAGCATGTTGTAGGCGTGTTGGCATCCAAAGTTAAGAAAAAAGAGCTCATTCAGCGTTTCTTTTACGGGTGTTATTGAGTCATTTAAATTAATATATTTATTATACAGGAGATACAGGGTGTTATAGTGCGCTATTTTTTGTTGTGTACACAGGGGTCGGTCAGAAGCTCAAGTTTATTAAAACTCAGACTTCATCATAAACAGATTTTTGTTTTTTTTACAGTGTGATTTTTAAGTCTTCTGTAATGGAATATGCATCGTTCTGGAGAAATGTTTGATTAAGAGAGTTTGGTAAAAAAAATAATTTAACCAGTTAGACAATAAATTTTGAACACGTGCAGTGTCTATAGTAATCACGTAATCGTATTCAGATTTCCCACGAATCTTTTGGGCAATTCTCACTACATTTTCTGTTATTTAAATGCCGGAAAATGAAGCGCATCCAAGTAATTTAATTGGTTCAGTATGTAAATTGAATCTACGGGACAGCCAGCATCTGTTTTCAGCTGTTTCGCTGGTAGCAACACGGACTCTGATTAAATTGTAAAACCTAGTAATTCTGCGAAAACTTATTTTATGTTACCATGATGCGGCTTAATTATCAGGCCCGCGAGCCGCTCCCTACTACTACTATTTTATGTTATAATTCGGTCCCTTATCCAAATACATCCTCCATGGTGGCGATTCTGGGACTTAGTTTTGGTTAGGTACTAAAATTATATTGGATTTATATACGTTTAATAAATATTTATTGTCTTCAAAATATAGAAAAATAATTCACATTTTTGCGTCCATTGGTAATTTTATAAAATAAAGTATCATCACTTGTCACGCCATCTTGTGGTTTACGTCTAAGCTTGATTATTATCCTAGGAGCGTAAATGGTCCATTACAGCCGTGTTGGGACGCTCGTTAAATTAGAATGATGGGTTGGTCGTAAGTAAAAAAAACTATAAAACAATCAAACAGCAAAATCGCGATCCCTTATTAAGGCGTTACTAACAACCGTATTCAGTAACTTCCTAATAATAGGGGTTCTAAGCCACGGCATGGCGAAAACGCAACGTTCGTTACGCAGAGAAGATACGTCGCCTAGTTGCCACGAGCTAAAAAAGGCTTAGAGCAACGCTTCTTGCGTATCTTGTAAATTGGTTAAGTAGTTGAGCAGAGGGCGCTCTCATTTGCTTTATTTTTTATAAGATAACCTAAAAATTGTCGTGTTTTTTGACATCGATGATGCCATCATCATCATCAGCCTCGGGAATAGAGCAGCCCGTTATGGAAGATTCAACTTTGACGAGGTGGCGTCTGACACTATTTAGGTTTGAAAAACACCACGTACATCAGCGCCTCTTTTTATCTGGGGTTACGCATATACGTACGATACGCGGCGTAACGATACATCGCGCGTAAAGCATATCGTGCGTTTGCAGTTTACTGCACATGCGCATTTGTGTAAAACTTACTTTACGTGCTGTGGCTTATAACCCCTACTGTGTTGTCACAACTCTGGGGAGCAAGAGCATGCTCAAACCTTACAAAATCCGATCGAGTTACTGGGTTTCGTTTATTATGGCGAAACCAAACATTTTGGAGCTTCATTAGTAAACAAATTCATTGTTTTAATTGTTTATTTCCTTTCATCCTCTAACTTTTTTTTCTTTAATTAATCATTACGAATCATTCAGAAAGTTGTGCTATATTTAAACGGTCAAAGAACCTATAACAGGGCATCCACAGGAAGAAGTTTAAATTATTTATTTATTTATTATTAATGCTAATAAAATTTACATTGTTGCATGAGTCAAATATTTAAAAAAAAATTGTTTAACCAAATAAAAATGTATTAAACATAGTAATACTAAAAACATAAGTAGGTACGAATTTCAGGAATACTGCTTATGTACTTATAAATACACACTAAGGATTTAAAATAATTGTACAGAGACAAGATATAAATCAGGATATACTGTTAAACAATAATGACAAAATAGAAACAATACATGCACCTATTTGCCATAGCTTGACCAAAGGTAAAAAGTTTTACTTAAAACTAATACAAGACATCTTGGTAATACTCGTCTATATTGTAAAAAGTTTTTTTAATGAAAAGTTCTAAAATTTATTTGAAGGCAACAGTTTAATACCAGATGGAAGACAGTTAAAAAATTTTACGCCATAATAGTTTGCCCCATTTCTTGCTCTAGATACTCGTGAGAAATCTGGACAAAATTTCGATGAATGGCGAGTGGAGTAATTATGAATTCGTGAATGTGTAGAGTAATCTTTTATATGTTTGAAAGTTTGAGACAATGATGTGTTTGAAATTAACTCTGTGTTTCGGACTTCCATTGTCTATATTTTAATATACACGACGTTTCGATCAAGTACAGAGTACAATCTCTGATCGTCTTCAGGTGCAAACTACAATCAATTCCTAAGGCTACGTACTTATATACTGTGAGAAATCACTCAACCTTGAAGTTTAAGAAGTTGGCTCCGCCCAAGGAGGGGCTTCCAAATATTTGGAATTTCAATACTTGGTTTACTGAAAATACCCTGATTCTGCCCAATAAAGGCAGCTTCAAGGAATTTTCGTTTCTACCAGTGTGACTCCTTGTGCAAAACCTTTGCTTCTATCCACTTCATTCGGTGTTGTTTTGACCATGCATGTTAGCCTAACAGATAAGTAGTGGTCTTTTTGTTTCGCCTATGTATGATTTACCACACTCACAAGGAACTTGGTAAATGCATTCCTTATTTTGTTTGTTCTCCGGTTTTGTTTTACTAAAAAGGCTTCGAATTGTATTACTAGATTTAAAAGCTGTTTTAATATTAAAGTTTTTCGCTACTCTTCGAATTTTCTCTGATACTCCGTGTATAAATAAAATATAGACAATGGAAGTCCGAAACACAGAGTTAATTTTATTCTTTCATATTTTCTTCACTAATTGAAGAAAAACTATGAAAAAAAACCTTTTCGTGTGGTTTAAATATTTTGGCGAGAATAAGTGAAATTTTGACGATTTTATTTCGGACCCTACTTTAACTTTTAAATTAAAGGCGTAATAACAAAAGATAAATCTTTTGGTTATTCCTAAATTAGTAATTAACCCTAAAATATTAAGATTAAGGATAAGAGAGGAGAAATGATAATAGCAACCCTACTACCCAACATCAGTTCGTAAGATGTATACTATATTCAGTGTATACACTGAAAAAAATTCTTAAGAAGTAATATTTTGCTTTTCTTATTCAGAGGCGGCGGCAGTTTTTTTCTTGAGAGGGGGAGGATTAATAGGTATTGGGTGGGATTAGTGTGTTACGAAAAAAAAATACTTTCTTACAGCGGGGTATGCGTTTAAAACAATAAAACCAGTCAGAATGGAAACCACTGATAGGTCGCGATCCTTCAAAAACCAAGAACTTACCAATCTGTTTCTCGAGCAAGGCAGAAATAAAACAAAATAATAAAAACGAAATAAATTTCCAAAAGATAACACTGCAGCGTGCTTCGAATCCACCTCGGTCGTACGGCACGGAGAGTAAATTGGACTTGATTCCCCCTATGTTCGCAGTAGCCTGAAGCTCATTGTATAAACCTCAGGAGTAAAGTGATGCTTAATCCCTCGACAAATTATAGCCCTCCCTTCGGTCGGGCTATAAACTTTTTGCCTCAGGATTAAATGTACCACTTTACTCCCTAGGTTTATAATGTACTATTATGAATACAACAACATATACATACATACAAAACCATAATATGTCGTTGTCACTGTTGAGAAAAGTTACACAAATTCGGTCTTTCCTTTTACATGGTGAGAATTTTCGACCTGGTCACGATTCTTCAGAAACGAAACGACAGAAAATCTCACCCGTCACAACTCTGTAAAGTGGCTATTTTTACTTATTGCCTCATTTAAAATAAAAATACAGCCTTCTTAATATTTATTCTAATGAGAAAGAAGAAAAAGAACCTCCGAATCAGTTACTTTAACCGAAAAGAATCTAAAAAGAAAAGATCAAAAGATCTTGGGTGGAAAAATGAAAATTCAAAATTGGATGAGTATCCCACAAGGAACGCACAAAGGACCAAAATGAAAAGAGAAATAATTAAACGATGAGGTTGCCCAGGGCGAAACAGGTTGGAAGAAAAAGTGTTTATAACGACCTTAAAATTAGTTTTAATTCATAAACCGCTTTCTTAAATCGCTTTAAAATAAAATCGATTTAGTGCTTAAATCGGGTTGACTGGTGCTTATACGACAACATTTTCAAACCGTTCTTATATAAAAGCGCTTTAAGAGGCCCGTATAAACAAAGTACTAGAAGCTTTTACTGAACCTTCCGCCAAGGGAAAAGTGTAACCAATTACCAAATCACACTGTATCTAGAATAAACGGTTTAAGAATCAGTTGGTTGGGTTTGCCGACAATGGGGGAGAGGCGATCGCCACTACGTCCCCCCCCTTGGACCGTTAGAACATAACTTTTTGCGTTTCTTCTGGTTTTAGAATTTCCTTTTTCTCTGTGTATAGACATGGCAGTGTCCATAATTAGGCTCATTTGATATCATTTCGCGTCGAGTATTCTTCTTGTTTCGCCGATTATTCGCGCCTAAGAAAGCTGCCCCTTAATGGATCCTTTGTTCTAATGTCGAGTTTTAATTAATAATAAATCAAGAAGTGCTTCTGCCCGAGAGAAGAAAGTAAAGGGCCAAACCCAATCGTTGTTACAAACAGAAGTTTTCCTCAAATAATTACTTTTCCTTCTCCTGCTTTTGAATTGTTTAATTGAAAATTCCGGTGGAGATTAAAATCGCTAATGCAACTTTGATTTTAAAGGATTGTTCATTTATCAGTTACTTTGTTTATATAAGGGCCTCTTAAAGCGCTTTTAGTTAAGGACGGTTTTAAAATTTTGTCGTACAAATACCACTTCTAGGCCAAGAGAAGCGGGTCCCTATAAAAAACACGAAACCAAATTTGGCAGAAACATAATTTGTCAGAATTTAAAAGAAAATAATTGGTCCGAAAAAAATTGTCTCGAAAATTAAATGACAAGAAAATCAAATCGCTAGAAAATATATGCATAGAATTAAATTTAAACGAAACATATTTTTATAGAAACACAAAATGTCAGAAAATATTTTTAACGAAAATAATTTAATAGAAAAATAATAATGCCAAACCACAAAATTTAAAAAAATTATTGAACCGACAGCCACGAATTCAATTGCTACGTCGCCAGGCTTACGGCAGGAAAGAGTCGAAGTAAGTTGTGATATTGTAATAATTTACCCCCTTTATCATAATATTGCATTGGGATCAGACCTACACTTCTCTCCACATAAAACTCGTACAACAGAAGGGAGCTTCAAATATGTTTTTTCCTATGTGCAACACTGGCTTTTTTACTTTTTAATTTTAGGTTATATTTTTGGCATATATAAACTTTTTATAAAGAGACGGCTTGTTTATTTTTTAATAATTCAAAATATAAGGCCACTAAGAATAAGAATTGGTCTATTCGACTATGAAAGGAGCAAGTCTACGATAGTAACCATAATAAATCGATTTCAAGAAGAAGGAACTGTTTCTCAAAAGGAAGGCACCGGTTTGACGAAAGGTACTAGCCAAAAACAATTAAAAGGTCAGATCAAGTTAACGAAATAAATAATAAATAAAATTTATAAAAAAAATAACAAAATTAAAAACTTATAAAAATTACTTATTTTTAATAGCGCGTCATTGCCCGTTGGCTGCAATGATTTTTTGAAGTCTTCTGGGTATTGAATTGGCTAAATTTTCAAATAAGTTTGAATTTTCAGCAATAATGAATGATATTAAAGCTTGCTAATTTCTTTGCGTAAGTCCCCGGAATGATATTAAAACTGCTAATTTCTTTGCGATAAGTCCCCAAACGTTCTCTATTGGATTTGCATCAGGGAGTTTTTGCAGGGCCAGGCAAAACTTCGATATTATTATCCTGGAACCATCACTGCGCAATTCTGACCGTATGAACTGGACAATTATCTTGTTGCAATACTAAATGATCTGGATAAGGGGTTCTCACCTCTGGAAGTATTACATTTTCCAGCATATTAACGTAAACTTCGGCTTAATTCTAAATAGAGCGCCATGTCCTCTAGCCGATATCCAGCTCCAAACATTTACCGAAAATCTTCCCGCCCGGTCTTCGTTTCCAGCAATATATCGTTATTTGTATCGGGTTCTTGGCAGTTGATAAAACAGAATTTACTTTTTTATCGCTATTGGACTTAAAGATCTTTTCATCTGTGAAGACCAGCTACTGCCAAAATTCTTCGTCCCTCAGAGAATAACTCAACGCAAAAATTAATCGAGACTGCTTCTTTTCCTCACTTTATCTCTCACCTTAGCCTCGAACGTTTAATCCTCCTGCCTAATGTTGTTATGGATCCTCGAAAATTTGATTTAATTTTACTTCTTTCGCTTTGGCAAACGGGTGATTTTCCAGAAAATTGATTGCTTATCTTGGTTTTCCTCTAGGCTAGTAGCTTTCGTCAAACCGGTGCCTTCCTTTCGGAGGATAGTTCTCTCCTCTTGAAATAGGTTTTTTGCTTCTCCCATAATGACCAGCTACTTGCCGAATAGACCAACTACCGTCCAGTTTTGCTAAGATTTGAGCTTTATCAAATTCGGAAGGATGCGGCGGCATTTTTTTAAAATTTGGATGACACTGACATGCAAAACATAATATTGTCAGGAGTCTGTGACATTGTCACTTATAGGAAGACAATGCCGTACCATAAAAATTTTAAAAATTAGACAGGCTGCTAACTTCTGCCGTACCAGTTTTATATGGAGAGAAGTGTACATTACTGTTCCAAATTTGATTAAAGTCGGTTTACGGGAAGTGTGTCAAAAATGAATCGCAAGATTTGATAGACAGTTAGACAGTCAGAAACTGTGAAGTTTAATAAAAAAGATCCCCGTGTCGTCTTCCAAATAGAAAAACTTGTCAACGCCGCAATCCAGAACCTACGGCGCTCTAGAGATTTAAATTTGACGCATGCCCAATAGCGATTCGGATGCATTGTGGTTCTGCTCGTTTAAGGATCGGGCATATTATTTTCTATCAATTTGTGGTTTGGGTGTTTTTCGTTTCCAGAAAATTAATTTCGATACTTTTGTAATTCTGATATTTTAAGGTTCGGGAAAATTATAATCGGTTAAATTATGTTCGTGTCTTTTAAGGAACAATTAAATTAAAATTCTATAAAATTATATTCGTATCCATTATTTTCTGGGTGTTTTACTTTCGTTCATATTTCGTTTCGGACGTTTTATTTTCTGTTCAATTGTGTTTCGGTTTTTGGTACAGTCGACTTTTTTGTGGGTTCCCAGAGAAACGAGACTTAACCAAACTAAAGTGACATTTTATAAAATTTAATAAAGGACGTATTAAACCCTCGGAGAAAGCGTCGTGACAAAAACCGGGTCAAAAATTTGGGGTTAGGTTACTTATTTTGACTTTTCGCGTTCTCTCTCATTTATTGCAAAATTACCTGCTAAAAAAACGCTACCCAACTACGTATTAAAGTAACTGGGTGTAATGTTTAAGATTGCATTTACAGGTGCATTTATAATTGAATTGGAAACTCTCCCGCTAGCTAATACCGACAATAGGTTAACTTAAAAGCATGCAGATTTAAAAATCGGCTACTGGCGCTAGACGAAATAATCGTATTCTATTTTAAACAGGAGCGTCAACGACTAGCAAGAGTCTTTCCAACCTCTAAATGTAGCTTTACTTACCTGTTTTGTTAGTACTCAAGTATCCATGTTTTTGAAACTAAGGTTCTAAAATCTATCCTTTGCACTCCAAGATTTCACTAGTACACTTGCACATAACTATGCCGCAATAATTTAAATTAAAAAAAAATGGTTGAATCAAAATAAAAACAAAATTAGGTTATGGGCGCTGAATGTTTCTATGCGAATTCCTAGTAATCCCAGCGAGCCAGTAAAGTTCTCTTGGTTCTTTGATAGACTCGGGGTAATGCCCGCGCAGCGCTAAGCCTTTTTCGGCGGGCAACCGCACACGCGGAGTGGGTTCATATTTGTTTTAGAACTATGTTTTTGAAAACACATTTTTGAAAGATAAACATGACCTCAAATAATTTTCTGTCAGAAAACGTAAAAATACTCTTCTGTCCCACTGCGGCCCGATTTAAAGCTTGTTGACAAAACACCTGCAGTTACCATGGAATAGTATAAATTCTGCGATCTATCGGCCAACACTTGAACTGCGTGTGTCTCCCAAATTCAATGAAGTGTGATTGATTGATCGGTTTTCTTTTCCGGAGTGCACAGGCTTTTAGAAAAAAGGAAACTTAGTTTTTATTTTCGCTAAATCAAGGAAATATAAAAAGGAAAAATGTAATCCAGAGGAAATTGTGAGTAGTTCTCTATTTTTTTGTAAATCGCGTTTGTTCTAAACCGCAATTATTTTGAGGCTTTTGGGATAGATGACATCACCAAAGCTTTTATTTTGAAGAAAAAATAATTGAGAATTTTGAAAAATCCTTTAGATATTTTTGTTAAGCGTTTAAAAATGATCACCCGTGCAAAATTTCAGCTAATTCTGATGTTTAGTTTTCCGTGTGCACTCTAGCAAAAGATTAGAAAATTAAAGACCAAGGCGTTGCCAGTTGTACCTTTTTTCACTTAAAATCTGGGGAGAAACTATAGCCTTAGGGCCATATTTTCTCTCCAGATAATTAAGGAAAAACTACAAGTGGCAACGTCTTTTTCCATAACTTTGCCGGGGTGCCCAGGGAAAACTAAACATCAGAATTAGCTGAAATTTTATCCTGGGTTCATTTTCACATTCTTAACAAAAATATCGAAAGAATTTTTCAAAAATTTCAATATTTTTTTTCGATAAAAAGAGTTCTTGCGATAACCCGCTAAACAATTTGTGACGGATAAATATTGGCCCAATATAAATTTTCAGTTATTAGTTCAATGGACCACTGACGGTAGCAGATATGTCTCTTTGTCTAACTTGGGAATACTGGCCCATTACTCACTTAACCGATATACCACATCATTGGTCCAATGGTAAACCGTTGAGGGATCATCAACAAAAAATATTGGCATAATGAAGGATTTTTATCACAGTCATTGGTCTATTTTTTTTAAAGTGGTCTCCATTTAACTAGTTACTTAAATCCTATAAAACCATGACATATCAATACATCCTAAGAAAAAAAATAAATCAAGCAAAAATACATAAAAAAGTGGGACGATGACGGGATTCGAACCGTTAACCCCCAGATTACCAAGCCAATGCTATAACCACAGAACCATTGCGGCTATAATTTCGGTATATTAACGTTTTGGCTGAAGATAGTGAACCAATATCGGAGAGTCGTAGTTTTTTCTTTGATGGCCCAACAAAGTGAACCAATATCGGAGGGACGTAATTTTTTCTTTAGTGGGCCAACAACAAAGTGTATTTAAGATGAAGATCCTACTTGGTCGATTCAACATCGTTTTAGAGTTGACGAAACAATTGTGGCTCAACAACAAAGTCCGTTGTATTTAAGATAAAGATTCTTCTCCGCCGATTCAACATCGAATTAGTATTGGCGAAATAACTTTATTGGCAAATTAGTCATTCAGTCATCTAACGAATGAAGAACCATTAGAAATCCGTCAAACCTTGTTTATAGGCAACATCTTTCTCCTAGGTTTCAAACTCGATTTTTAAAAAAATTGGAGAATTATCAATAAATTCCTCTGGATTACCTTCTTCCTTTTTATATTTCCCTGCCAGGGACTGTATTCTTGAAAGTGTGTTCACTCTTTTATTCGTTGTAAACCACGTTCTGTTTCCTACCAAGTTCTCTTCCCAGCCGTTTAAGAATAAAGGCCCTGAGCGAAAAGGAAACTAGCCTGGGCCAAGGAAGTCTTTCTAAGTAATGTAGATCGTGTTGCAGTGTTGCCAAAAACTATTTCCCTAGATCTGTGGCCTTGAACGCCGATTTTAGTCTTTGTTTTCGTTAACGTATCGAATAATTTTTTTCGCTTAAAGTGTAAATTAAATCAATTGTACTTACCCTGAAGATTTAGACATCTGCATTTAAACTTTTCCGAGACGAAATTGTCGCAATAAAATTTTGTTTTAAAATGGTTTTTCGAAAGCGTTTCTTTTATTTAGACTTCAAAAGAAAAGCAATTTTGCAATTTGCAATTTAATCAGAATTGTTTTTGAAACGCACCAAATTGAATTCACTTTTGTCATTCTGCTCTCTCCACAGTTTTAACGAGACGAATAATATAAACAGCACGGCAAATTATATTACATTATAATAATGTTTATTTTCTTTTCAGGTAAGGCATTTTTTCCAACAAATTTGTAACGAAAGAAAAAGAGGAATTAGGGTAAGAATTTACATAAGCTAAGTCGGTACAATTTTTGACACTTCTGACATTTTACTAAGTTAAAAATCAGGGGCGGAAACAGCTCCTTTAAAAGGGGTGGGGGCGACAAGAAAGAATTTTGATGGATCTATAATTTATAAAATTTTAAACAAAAATCATTCAAACAAACTTCTGATAAATTTCCGGTAATATTTTATGCACTAGTGTGTCTCTACTCGTAAACCCATTCATCCTTAAATTTTTTAGGTTGACCCAATCTCTCGACTTGGGGTCAAGATTGCTTAAAAGTTCCACTTTCTTAAGTCAACCATTTTATGTCATTTTTTAATTTTCATTAATTAAGCGGTTAATAATTTGATGGTTTTAGAACTGCATAAAATTGAAAAATGGGCTTTTTTGCCACTTTTAATTTAAGATTAACTTGATCCAGTGTTAAATTTGTCGAAAGAAAGGGTGGGATTCGTACAGAACTGGGAAAAGTCAGGGAATTTTATTACCCCATACAAAAGTTATAAAAAATTCAATTAATTTAAACAAAACACAGCTGTCAGGGAAAATCAGGAAGAAATTGAAAAACTGCATAACCAGAAAGAAGTTAATATTTTTTATAAAATAATTAAAAAAATAATTGCTAGAATAAATTTTGCTGCCGTTTTTTGCCAAAAAAAATTAATGGAATATTTTTCAAATGGCCAGGCAAAACCGGGGGAAGTCCGGGAATTCAATATAGGTTTTAAGGATTGAATATTTGCTAAAAATTTCAGTTATTTTAGTCAGCGTTTTGTCTTATTTAATTAGTTTTAGCTCCGAGCATATCTTTAATTGAAACTTTTTGTATTAACCAGAAGTTTAACTTCCTCTTTATTGCGTTTGACTTTCTTAAAGTTAAGAGGACCGTCCATCGAGGAGACAGTTTTAAAAAACTGCATAATGCAAAGATCAACAATAGGTGGCATCACTAATACCATTTCGAGTGAGATCGTGCAGTGTAGAGAACACGGTACGAACACCATATGTGAGAAAAGTATAACTTATTAGGAACGTAACCATTTATTAATGCTTCTTTAAAAGGTTTTGGTGCTCGTCTTCATGCTTCATGAAATTAAAAAGAATCAAAAGAAAAATCATTTCTTCAACATCAAAAAAATTACAAATTTCCGTATTATTTTTATCACTTGACATGTATCAATTTATTGGCCGGTGGCTATGCGGAACCTGAATTCTAATACTCCAATCGAACTCACTTCAGTTTCCTTGGGCCTACTAAATTACGTGACCTTGGCGTTTCAGAATTTCGGCAGAATATTGCTTATAAAAAACCATAACTTTTTTGTTGTCAGATAATAGGATTTACAAAAATCTACAACGGATTTTTTTAAGTTTGTTGTATTTTTTTCAAAAAATAAAAAAATCCAAAAATTGCTGTTACAGATTTCTGTATTATCGACGAGGATAAAGAAAAAGCCAGGTAAGATTTTTTACTATTGTTAGCCGTATTTATTTTATTTCGAAAATGAGAGAGTCCAGCAAAAAACTGTCTGGATACGGTTGTGAGGAATTCAAAAATAAACATTCCTGCCAAATTTCAACAGATTCCGTTTTCTCGTTTCCGATATTCTGCCTGGTAAAGATTGGCCCAAAAACAGCAAAGCAGTGTTGTCAAATCTATGCCGTTTTTGGGGCCTTAAGCCGTGTATAGTTTTGAGAGCTTTTAATAACTTAATATAAAATTTAAAACCTTGGGCGAGCCCTTTTTTAGGGTGGTAATTTTGGGAAAAATGAGTTTGAACCGAAGTGTATGTAGTATAATTTTTTAAAAATATTTTATCTAATTTAGGAACAGTTTATAAAGTTCTTGCTACTGCATAATTTCCTTATTTTTTTCAGAAAAACAAACAGAATTAATCACAAATGCTTGCGTTCAAAAAATAAAATTGAACCTAAAAAAATAGGGCAGTGGGGAATAATCGCGACTTGCAACCAGCTCTTGAGCTGAGCAAATTCCGGTTGAAATCAGTGGCGTCACGAGCCCTTATTCGTGACGTCATTGCCCTAAACCAAAACGCACCGAAACCGCTTTAACGCGTCCGGTATTAACCATTTTCAGCCGGTTATAATCGGTTGACGGCTTTAAAAAGCCTTGTATGGATATGAAGGGTACAGGGAGTTAAACCGGCCCTCTTAATTATTAATTCAGTCCTTCCATGCATATCATTTACCACTAATTGCGATTCCGACGTCGGTTGGATTTACTTTAAGTCAATTTCGACGCGAGGGAAACCCGGATATATGTAGATCAATAATAATAGGGCGGTCGTGTTTGATACATGTATACAAAAAAAATCTAGTTGATGAAAAAAACAAAGTCTTGAATGCAACTGTTTGTTTTAAATAATAGACACTTAAGTTACATATAATAAAAAGAGTGCTTATTCCTTGTCGTACCTCAGAGCGCATGCTCAAAACACCATAAGGCCTATAAACATAGTTGCATATTAAAAGAGTGCTTAGTCGTTGTCGTAGAACGTAGACTACGCCTCACTTAGCTCTACGACCACCCATGCAGTATTCGCAAGCAGTTAACGCATTGTATCGGTCCTGAGTATGCGCCCTGAGATACGGCAACGCTAAGCACCATTTTTATGTCTAATTTTAAATGTTTATGGGTACGATAATGAATAAGCACTCTTTTTATATGTAACTTTAACAGTGATATTTACTAAGATGGGGAGTACTAAATTTTAAAACTAATTTTCGAAAAACACTTACCTATACAGAAAAGACAAAAAGTTATTGATTATTTTGTAATGTTATTGCAAAATACCACTGAAACACTGCTTTTTTTCTCAAAATATACCATACTTTAGGAGAAATGCCCTAAAACTCAGATTTCAAAAGAGTTAATGGTGAATATGCCAAAAATTTGGCATATAATAGCTTCATTATCTGTGTTTGAGGTAATTTCAAAGCTGTAGCTTTTATCAGTAAAGGTTGGTGCAAGCCAAGGTACAAGCAGAGGTAAGAGACCCGAACTCGCTGTTTGTGATTTGAACGCAGCTAATATTTTAAAACTGAGATTTCGACACTGACAGGGATGTAAACAAAACTTGCATTTAAGTTTTCTAATACATTTTATAAATAAAAACGCCTTTTAAATAAATGCTAAATTAATCTACTCTTTGTTTTATTACCCATCTAAATTGCTGTGTGACATCAAATATTAATTGGAAAAATTAATTATCAAGGGTAAGTTTTCATTAGAGTGACATATAACCCCAATTCTAATTTGTTCTACAGAGTGTTTACTATATAACCCGCGTGGTTTAAAATTTTTTAATTTTCTTTTCTTCTAAATTGAAGCTTTCTTCTTAAATCCAACAAAAGATTGTGTTAAGATGATTATTCAATAAAAAAATTTATTAAAATTCTTCTTATAAATCAAACTATGTCGAAAACTCAAGGAAAGTTTGTTTAAAATGCTTAAAACCAAAAATTTCACTAAAATAAGACTAAACGCTTTTAGTAAATTCCACCGTAAGTAGCTAAAACCGAGCTTAAACAGTGTTTTTTACAAGCGTTCAGAAAGGACTCTGAAGGCTCAAATAAAAAAGCCAATTTTAGTCCAGAGTTGCTTGTAAATGTTGTAAAGCAAACAAGAAATAAAATTTAAAAAAAAGCATTTAAAAGTCAGCAGCCTTATTACAAGCCTTCGTACGGTATTGCCAACTCGTCAATCTATTGTTTTCTTAGAAGTCAATGGTGGAAACTGAAATTATTCTTCTGATATTCAAACCGAATTAATTAAGCAAATCTTTGCGCTAATTTCTGCATCTCGAGCAAGCAGTCTAAGTACGAGTTTAAGTTTAAGCACGCGAGAGATTGCCGAAAGTAAGCTAAAACAAATAAAAGGATTACGTTAATTTGTAAGAGGGTAAACGCTTGTATTTGCCCCCAACTCAAATGTTTGAAATCTCCTTTGAAATAAGAAAGTCGTGGGTCTTCCGCTCTTTTCGGTTGTAGACATATTGCGGATTCGGTATTTTTAACACGAAGGTGGGCAATTAGTCAGCAGCAGTTTTAGTAGTGTTTATACGAAAAAAATTTTACGCCGCCCTTATACAGGTTTTGACATTCAATTCAGATGCACTAAAGAGCGATGCAGGCTAAGAAACGTTGTCATGCAAACAGTTTAGCTGCACTTTCTAGGTTTGTTTTATTCGATACGTGGGCGTGAAGTTTAAGTTGGTCATAGGACGTACACGCAAAAGTGGAATATAGCACAATATTCTGTCTTTTTTTTATCTGTACAAAAGCAAAGACTTCCGCTCGAATACAGATATCAAAGTCCAATATTGCTCTGCGGTCTATCGTTCATACATGACGCTAACCTACGTAGCACAGCGTTTGCGGCATGTTGCTAACGTGAAGATGTCATCAAATACGCAGCGAGTTTTGCCGACGGGAGCCAAAAATAGACGAGCGGCCGAACCAAAGAAAGCAAGATAGAAATACATGGTAATAAAATGTAAAAGACTGAAACATCCGAGCCGGAAAATTTCACGTATACCGCTGGGCACCTCGTACGTGGCATGACCAACTTAAAGTGTCTAATCACTTAGAAGATCTTATAGTATATTTCCTAACTAGTGCTGAAAGTGCTACTTTTCCGCACGCGATTACAGAGCGGAAAATACACTTTCACACAAGTGTTAGGAACGCTATTTTTTCTACTAACGTGAGGAAAACGTAAAAACTAAATTTTAAGTCTTTTTATTTTTTAATAAACAATACATTACTACCAACACTATACTTGCTACTCGCTACTTATTATTAATATTATTGGTAAACGTATAATTTGTCGCATTCTGCAGATTAATAGCGGATTGCAGTAGTTTTTTTGTTGTGGAAATATTGTCTGCGGAATCTGCTTCAACAACCTCTTGAGTTGGTAGTTCGATCAAAGCAAAATTTTTGCTTGAAGATGAAGTGCATGGAAGTTCTTCATTACGAGTCGCTAATATTTGGTTCGACATTTTTCTGCGCATTTCCGTGGATTCTTCCAGATATCCTTCAGCCACCGCAGTTGACTTCCAACCACCTAGTCTTTTTATGTTGGTGATTCCCTCTCCACTATCTGCCAACATCGTGGCGGATGATCGTCGGAAACTATGGCCCGTGTAAAGTTCAGGATTAGCAAGTTTCAGATAACCCGCGATTTCTGATGGATATTTGCCAAATGTATTTATTTCAACACATTGGATGGTACATGCACCTTGTCTATAATTTACAAAAAATCTCTTGCGGGGAGTGCCAGTTTTTCGCAGATTTGCGTATTTTTTGTAAAGCTCTAGATATTTTCCGTTGTTTGCCTCACTTGAAATGACAAAACTTCTGCTGGTTCTTGCTATCTGATATCTTCATCCATTGTTATTTTTGCGAGTTCAGCACGACGACATGCGCCAGCCAACCCGAAAATAGTTGCCACTTTTATCATAAGATATATGTTATCTGGTGCTTCACACAAATTAAAAAATATGTTCCTTTGTAAAAATTTTGGTTTTCTTGGGTTGGAATCCTACGTTTTGTTTTTTAAGGTAAGACGTAAGCCGAAAATATTTGGCACTGTCGACATTTTTCTGAATTTTAATGATTTTTGAGCATAGAGTATCTGGACTACATAGTGTTAGTTCGGCAAGTTTTGCTTAAATTCATAAAATAAGCCAAAAAAACTTCTTCTTTTAAACTTTTTACACGCTGGCCGTCGCACCACTTATAGATATTCTTTTTCGTACCTTTCTTTACATTTTTCGGGAAGCAACTCCACATTATTGGCTGCTTGTAGGATAGATTGAGGCAACTCTTCATCCGATGAATTCATTTTGCTGTCCTTTACGAAGAAAATTTCAAATCCGATCGGATTATTAAAAATTGACGTTCTTTACTCTGACGTTTTTTGCGATAAAATTGAAATTTTGATATGACATGGTATACGGATTGCTGTTTGTCAGCGACTTGACAGGCCAAACACTAAGCCCATAAAATTTATAGATGTAAGGTACTAATTTTAGACACTAGTGCGGAAAAGTGCCACTTTAAGAACTAAAATGCGTGCGGAAAAGTAGCGTTTTCCGCACGCTAGTAGGAAAAGATTATTTTTATACCGAAATGATGCTACTAAAATACCGCAAAATATCTATCGCAGGCGTCACTTCGCGACTCGACTCGACTCGACTCGACGAAGGAGTCTACAAGAATCAGAATTAAAAAAAAGACACCCCCCTGTTATTAAATTTAATAACAGCTTTAAATCCGTTTCAAAGTTGGGCAAGACGTGACCACAGAGTCATTTCAAATGATATCAACCAAAAAAAAAGGGAGGTTTGGCGGACCATCTCCCCAATTTCGATAATTTTTGGTACATTTATTCTACGCATAAAGGGGATGAGAAATCCTAAATTTGAAATTTTTTTGACCATTAGTTTTTTTTTAATTAATTCTTGAAAATCACAAAAACTACCAATTTTGCTCAAACATGTACTTAAAGAAATTGAAATATCTCGATAATTGGACAGTGGTTTATAGCTCGTTTGAAAGGTATTTTAAATGGAAACTGAAATTATTCTTCTGATGATCACATGATGTACTTTTTGTTTAAAAAAAATTGAAATAAAAAAAAATAATTTTTGAAAAGTAGCATTTTTTATTTTTTTTTATAAATTTTTTTTTTCTGGGTATTTCGCCAAACTATTTACAAAATTTCAAGATGGAGACTTGATGGGTCAAAAAAAAATATTCTAAAAATTTTGATTTAAAAAAAAATTATACTTCATTAAAATGGCATATAAAATACCTTTAAAACAAGCCATCACTCCCTTTTGTATTATGTATGGTTCTCAAGATATTCATATTTTTATATATATATATATATAAATTAATATCTTGAGAACTGTATACCGAAAAAAAGCGAGTAATACCTTGTTTTATAGGTATTTTAAAGCCCATTTTGATAAAGTATTACATAACCTATTTTTTTGAAATATTATTTTCAAAATTTTTAAAATAACTTTTTTTTCTTCTTGAAATTTTGTAAATAGTTTGGCAAAATATCCAGAAACAAAATATTTTTAAAAATAAAAAATTCTGTTTTTCAAAAATTAAAAATAAGTTTTTTTTTATTTCAATTTTTTTTTTAACAAAAAGTAGATCATGTGATACAAAAAAATTTTAAATTTGTGATTTTTTATATCTTTCATGGGTAGAATAAATGTACCAAACATTATCGAAATCGGGGAGATGGTCTGCCAAACCTCTGGTTGATTTGATTTGAAATGACCCCACAGTTACAAAAAGTCTTCTAAGTAGCAAGAGTAGAGGGTTGCAGAAAGACTACGCTACGTTGTTTTATTTTTTTTTATTCTTTTAAAAAAGTATAATTTTGTTTAAAATTTATTTCAACAAGATATTTCGTGAGAATGTTAGACTGCTACGATCAATTGTCTCGTAGAGTCGGGACTTTAGCGTAACTGGTTATGGGAGGTCAGGCTCAGACTTTTCGCAGCTTTATTGAAAGAGAAACGTCAATCGGTAGTAAAAGTTTTTGGATAAATGGCTATTTAATTAATTTAGCGGATTCTAATTTCAAAGTAAAATAAGAAAATACTCATAATTACTGTTTTACGCCATTTGAAGGCAACATTTATCGTTAAATTTGACGGGATCTTACTTGGGAATCTTTTAGTTAATTGTGGGTGACATCGGCAACAGCGTATCGGTTTCTCAAGTTTATTATCTCAGGCTGGACAACTATATATTTGTATAAGACTTTTACATTCTAGAATTATGGAAAAAATAAATAACAAATTTCCCACAATTAAATTTACTTATGAAACAGAGAACAACGGTACACTGCCATTTCTAGACACTTTAGTTATAAGAAATAAAAATAAATTGGACTTTGATCTATACAGAAAAGGAACGGCCACCAACAGGTATATTCCAAATGACTCTTTTCATTGCTTACAACATAAGCTTGCAAGTTTGCACTTTTTAACATATAGATTAGTAAATTTCCCCTTAAACAAAGAAAGATTTGAAGCAGAAAAGAATAGGATTAGGAATATAGCTGGCAAAAACGGTTACGACGAAGGCTTAATAAATAAGCTGATAAATAGGCATTATTTTCAAAAGACCTTTCAGAATTCCACTTTTTTCAGACAAAAAGATACCTGCGACTCAAAATTTGTATCAATTCCTTATAATCCTAATTATACGAAAGGATTACAAAAAGTATTTAATAACACCGGTCTTAAATTAGTATATAAATCCGGTAACACAATAAGAAGCTTACTAGGAAATCCCAAGGATAAAACTACGGTTCTAGAAAAAAGTGGAATTTACGAAATTAGTTGCATGGATTGTGACAAAAAATATGTTGGCCAAACGAGACGCTCTATTCAAACACGTTTTAAAGAACACTTAGCACACTTAAAATACGGAAGAACAGAAAAGTCTGGCCGAGCATGCTTTTGAAGGCAATCATAGATTCACATTAGATAACCTAAAACTTCTAAAAAGTGTACCAAACAAAAGACTTTTGAATGCATATGAAAGTATGGAAATCATTAAATCCAGAAATAGTTTAAATAAAGATAGAGGACCCATCCCGTTTAGTACACTTTATTCTTTGGTTGAGGGGAGATAGGATTTAAAATCGTGATCAATCACAAATTATTAGTCTTATCTCCGCCCACTAAAGGATTGTATATAAGATAGAGCGTAGATTAATTTAGTTCATTGTTTATCGTCTTCTGATGATGCTAACGTTGTTAGCGAAACGCGCGTCGAGTGCAAAAAAGTGTAGTTTTGGTTTGTGGAAAACAATCATAACTTTGTTTTAGTGCAACCAAAGGTTCCAAATTCCCAACATAATTCTAGAAAATTACAAAATATGCTACAGGTACTTAAATGCATATATTGTACCCAACCCAACCCGTCCATTTCAGGTATTTATTTTATTCATTTACTAATTACTATTATTTTCGGAAAAGCCCGTCGTTCACTTTTCCTACGAAAGAGATTAAGCACCTCAGTATCGTAAAACTCTGGTTGGGAGGGAATGTACCTATACCGATAAATGAGTATAAAATTTTTAATTTAATCTGCTACCTGCTGGGACCGAATCTACCCCTTTAAGGTGGTGTGCCAAGCCCTTAGTGACAACTTTAAAGTGCCGGACCGAAAAATGCACATCTCAGCTAAAAATGGCGAGGGTAAACCCCGAACGGTTGTACTATCACATTGATTACCAAAATATTATTTTTTTAAAGGCATTAATTAGGTAGAAAGGTTGCGGCGTAAAACAGAGAACGGGGTAACCAAACCAAATCACAATTTTAATTACTGGAATATGTAGAGTATAGCTTTCTGCGGTATTGTAACCCAAACCTTTGTTAACATTTGAATTGATACATGTAAGTTGGTGAAGTTTCATTAAAAGTGCTCTCAAGCGCTGCTAGAAGACACTTATAGCGAATTTCACTCCGGTGTAGTATCATTCAGTAGCCGATCCAAACTGCGCCGCGGTGCAATCAGCTGAGCGTATTGCACTTAGATTTTCTATCTATACAGACCGCTTCAAGCTACTACGAACATAGGGGGAATCAAGTCCAATTTACTCTCCGTGCCGTACGACCGAGGTGGATTCGAAGCACGTTGCAGTGTTATCTTTTGGAAATTCATTTTGTTTTTATTATTTTGTTTTATTTCTGCCTTGCTCGAGAAACAGATGTCTTTCGTAGACATCCATTAGTTGCCGAAAAAGTGCAGATGGTCAAATGGTCAAATCGTCATAACCCAACACACGTTCGATATTGGTCGAGGGAAAATTTGCATTTGTATTTTGACGTAAGAACACAGTATCCCCAAAAACTAAATGTTTGGGGAGGGGTATTGTAGGGGAACACGTAATTGGGCCATTTTTTATTAACGGCAATTGCAATTTGAATGGTCCTAGTTACTTTGATCTACTGCAGCAGCTACATTATTCCAACTGCTAGGTAGTTGTTAGCTGTAAGATTTGGTGAAACATGGTTTCAACAAGATGGTTGTTCCGCTCACAATGTTGGCCTTGTTAGGGAATATCTTAATAATGTATTTCCTAATCGGGTTATAAGTACACGGGGAACTATTTTATGGCCAGCTCGATCTCCCGATCTTGCTCCTAATGACTTCTATCTGTTTTTGAAGAAGCTTTTGAAATTATCACCCCTAACATGCTTGGAAGCGTTAGAAGGGGTTTTTATAGTAGGCTCGGATATTGTCTAGCCGAGCAAGGAGGACTTTTCGAACATTTGCTTTAATTTTTTTTTGACTGAGAGAATATTTTTGGTTTTTAGAATGTATTATTTTATTTTGAGAACTTGCTTTTATTTTGTTTCTCCTTATTATTTTCATTGTAACACGTCGTCATTGATAAATCTGAGCAGTTGACAATATTTATCAGTGATTAAAAATAAGAAAATTACGTTATAAAAATTTGCGTATTTATTGACCAAATTCCGGTTTCATTGACTACGCTCCACACAACACCGTGGTTAGAGGCGTACTAAATACAAGGCGAAAGGCGGCGAACGGCAGCGAATGGCGATCGGAAGCCTGAGTGTTGGTTGCTTCACTGATAGGCGTGCGGTGTCTATGCATGTACGTACACTGGCAAATTAGACTTCTTCCGCCCTATGTTCGCAGTAGCTTGAAGCGGTCTGTATACGCGAGACTGGAGCTGCTCGCGTACAAGTAGCTGCTCCGGAGGTCCGAAAATTCGAGCTCTTCAGAACTGTGGTTTTCGACGGTTCTACTTCGTCGCACAGCGCGGAAAAAATCTATATTTAAAAATAGCCCACGGGACCGCGGTAAACTAGTGAACAGCGTCTTAGCCTGCAGGAAAGATTTCGCAGGATCGGATCTCGGCAAGAACACATTGCTTCACATAAAACCGAATGCGACTCTAGACGACGGGCGGCCCCATTTCTCAGCAGCTCTGCAGTCGACGTTGTGCATACAATAACAACAAAACGAGGTAGAAGTAGTTGGCACGGTTGACACTGCACCGAAAACTTTGCGGGACTCAAAGGTGGACGGCCGAGGACCCCACCAAACTGGGTAGAGGAAACTAGCCGGTGACCCAAAAAAAAAGGAGACCTGGACCTCTCCGAAATCGGGAATCAATGGGACGCGGCTGGACTGCGACAGATTTGGTAGCGGGAGTCGACAGAAGATGACTTGAAAGAGGCGGTAGCACTTTCGGGTAGCAGGACCACTCCAAAGAATGCATCTAAAGACTCCGACGGCGACCTCGACCAGCGAAATCGGGACCTCGACCAGCTAAACCGGGACCTCGATTTTCGGGTCAACCGATATGATAGCGGGCTGCTAGGGAGAAAAGTCTACCGTCAACCAAGTTCTAGATAGATGCAAGTTGAACATGTAGCAGGACCACTCTTCGGAGGGGGTGTTAAGCCGGCGGTCCACTGTCCATACTTGCTACGCAGTCTAAAGATCGCTGCCCTCGACAAATAGGTCTCAGGCAAAAATTAAATCCTCTTAGAAAAAAAACTTGCATCCTAAGGGGCGTGTGCATCAGTCGGGAGTTCACGGGGGGTATGGCATAAAGGGTCCGTCCATCTACTACTACTAATACCAAGAATAGCCCTATTCTTGGAAAATTACAGTTGCTTCAAGTATAGTATTCTTTGTTGGGAATTTGGAACCTTTGGTTGCACTAAAACAAAATTATGATTGTTTTCTACAAACCAAAACTACACTTTTTTGCACTCTACGCGCGTTTCGCTAACAACGTTAGCATCATCAGGAGACGATAAACAATGAACTAAATTAATCTACGCTCTATCTTATATACAATCCTTTAGTGGGCGGAGATAAGACTAATAATTTGTGAATCATCACGATTTTTAATCCTATCTCCCCTTAACAAAAGAATAAAGTGTACTAAACGGGATGGGTCCTCTATCTTTATTTAAACTATTTCTGGATTTAATGATTTCCATACTTTCATAATCATTAAATCCAGAAATAGTTTAAATAAAGATAGTAGTTTTGGTTTGTGGAAAACAATCATAATTTTGTTATAGTATTCTTAGTATAAGAATAGATATTATTGGAATAAAGGAACTAGGTATTCTTGATCTATGAAGGCTCTTATACTTAAATGGAAACCTAATGTATTTGAAATAAGAAGAGGTGAAAATTGAAATCAAAACCAAACCTATTCTTAAAGAGGTGATAATTGAAATCCAAACCAAACCTATTCTTAAATCAAATAATTTGTAGGTAAACCCATAATAGCTTATTACTGTTTCAAAAAATGGGTAGTTTACTGAGATTAAAACTAGAAATTTTTCTTTGAAAGCGAGAACATATTAAAACCAAGTAGAAAAAAAATATATTAATTTAAGTATAGCTATTTTTGCTTTAAAAATATGTTATTCTCCTTCAAAATAACATTTGGTGTCAATACAGCCTAAAGCAGTGTTCGAAACAAGCAAAGAAAACATTTAAATTAACTATATCGTCTGCTTAAATTAAGAAAATATCTTTTCTTAAAGTAAGTATAGACCTATCCGTGGATTAACATAAATTATTTTTGCCAAAAACATTTAAATTAACTATATCGTCTGCTTAAATTATGAAAATATATTTTCTTGAAGTAAGTATAGACCTATCCTTGGATTAACATAAATTATTTTTGCCTCAACGCTAGTCATGCATTATATTTAAGAATAGGGTATTACTTGCATAAATAATAACTAGAGTTGAGGATATCGAAGATGAAGCTGGTCTTGGACCAAGAATAATATTCTTTTTATTTCGTGTGTGCAAGTTCGAACTTTCTTCGGTCGCGCCCGAGGGCAAGCAAGTGAACTATTTTGATCATGGCTTCAGAAAGTCTGCCATATTGAATATTTTTACATATATGTTAAATTTGTTGATAGCTTTCTAGAGTTATCCATTTTATAAATCCCTTACAGTGCAGTGGCGTGCGCAAAAATTGTTCCTGGAGATAGCAGAATCTTAGATAACCATTTTATTATTGATTTTTGGGGAAAATTCAACATTTTGAAGTCGATATTTAATGGTTCTGGGGAAGGGCTTAATCCCCTAAGCCATCCCCCTCCCGGCGTACGCTACCGGTGCGTTAAGAAATAAGAAAGTTATAGAATTTTAATATGTGAAGTTTTTTGTAGTTTAGTAAGATTTTATTTGATAAATAATTTTTTTATCAAAAGATTGTCGAGAAAATTGTTAAAATAGTGATATTGATAAAATTGAGACAGTTACATTTTCAGTTATTTCTTTTGAGCCGAATCCAGTATAGTGCAGTAGTTTTTAAATAGTATGTTGCCAGAGGAGAGGTCCGCAAACGTAGTGAGTGTGCAAAGTGGGTTTTAAACGAACGATACTTTAAAATCAAAATGTCCTTTGTTCCTCATAGTGTACAGGGTGATCGGTTATAAGTGTCCCTGGGATAACTTTTTTCTAACAGCCGCAGAAGAACCAAACAAAAACTGGGTGAAAGGGTATTTTATATGGACTTCAGAATCATTCATAAAAATTATTCAGTTTAAATATACAGGGTGTGCCAAAAAGTTTTTTTCTTTCACCCTATATATATTTTTACATTTTCGAATTCTGCAAAAAGTTAGCTTTTTAAAAATACCATACAGAATAGGTCTGCATATAACCGTTTTGGAGATGTTTCAATTTAAATTAGATATTAATCAATTCATATTATTGTATCAGAATTAAGCCAAAGTATCACAAAAGCTGTTAAACTAGAACGTAACTTTCCAAATAAATAATTGGCTGTGACAAACAAAAATAGCGGCGTTTTGACAGCAGGGCGCCATAAATTACTTAGGTTTTACTATAATACAATAATACGACTTAATTAACATCTAATTCAAATTGAAATATCTCGAAAACGGTTGCATGCATACCTATACTATATTGTATTTTTAAAAAGCTTATTTTCTGGAGAATTTAACAGTGTCAAAATATATAGGGTGTTCCATAAGAAAAAAAATAACTTTTTGGTACACCCTGTATATTATTTGAACTGAATAATTTTTAATAATGATTTTGAGGTCCCTATAAAATACTCTCTCATCCAGTTTTTGTTTGGTTCTTTTGCGTCTATTAGAAAAACTCACGGAACACTTATAACCGATCACCCTGTACATCTATTTGCCTTAAAAGTTGACTTGTGTCATTATTAAATTTCGTTCTAGTACATTTCATATTTCAGACCCAACCAAAATAAAGCTCTTTTTCATCACAAAGCGCTCCACAAAAACAGCACACAATCAAAATTTTCTAGGAAAATTTGACTCTGCAGTTTTTCGGGGTCGGTAAATATTTGCTTGCCTTTAACAAGCTCCTACACAGTGCCTTTGTGTGCCTGCTTTTCTATAGACATTTTTAGTTTGTTTTTAGTTGTAAATTTTCTGTAAAACGTAAATGTTAACTACCGTAACCTAAGTTTCACTATTAGAGACCTTTTGCACCTGGTATAAAAAATCCCCGTTAGGTGACTTTTGCCCGTGTGCACCACTTCCCCTTACTTCTTCCACTTGTTCAAGTGCCGCTTGAACTGAGGATGACCCTTGAGATTTACTTGGTTTGCAAAGGTTCCGAATATGTTCCACTTGGAAAAAGTAAGGAACGTGGCAGTTATCTGCATTTTTTTGTGTTTTTTGTTTGGTTATCATGAATATTACCTGTCAGCTGTCAAAAAAAACACGTAGAATATGAGGTTGTTTCAAAAACATAAATTTTATTGATGATTTAGGATTGTATGGAGGAAAAGGCAAATAAAACTACTATAATTGGTTACATATAAAACCTGTAGTATATGTTTTCACATCGTAATCAATACGTATTGAAAAGATTGTCTTCTTTTTCTTTCATAGAGCATGTTCTCTCTTCCGACAAAGACCGTGACATATGAAGAACAAGATGCTTGATTTTCGATACGTATTGAATACGATGTGAAAACATACTAATTATTACACCACCAGACCATCCCAACCCATTTTTCAGTATCTTTACAACGAATTTTTTTAAAAAAGTGAATTATTCGCTTAGAGAAAAAAACATGATTTTTTTTGGACATTCTAAACCTTTTGTAAAATGTATCTTCATCTCATTTTTTGAAAAATCCTTCTTGGTAGGTATTACATTAATTACAAAGTCTAATTCTTCATCTTCTTCGTCATCCTAAAGAAGTTCCATTTTAAGCACAGGCCACTATTACAATCACAGAAATATTTTAAGGCAACGGAACAGTTTTATAATCTGATTAAATTAATGGCTTTTGTTTAAAAACATAATAAAAAAAATACCTCAGATAACCTCAAAATGCGCTTAAGCCGAAATAATTCTACGGCTTATCTTAACTGCAGTTTAAGTGCCACTTACATGATATTCCACAACATTGCACACCAAAACTGAAGCTTAAGCTCGGCTTACATGTCAAGCCAAACCGTGCACACGGGCATTTATCGCTTATTAGGGGTTATAAGCCACAGCACGTAACTCTACGTAGCGTAAGTTTTGATCAAGTGCACATGTGTAGTAAACTAGAAACGTGTATCGTTACGCCGCGTATCGTATGTAAATGCGTAAGCCCAGATCAAAAGAAATGTGTGTAGTTTTTTACAAATTTCTATCTATGGGTATGTAAAGGTGCCTCGCCAAAGTTGACCCTTCTATATCGGGCTGCTCTATTTGCGAGAGCAGCCTCTCATCAAAAATAAAGACATTAAGAATGATTTCCATTTTTGAAATATAAAAAGAATAAAAACACTTCCACTTTTAGGTAATCTTATGAAATACAAAGCAAATTAGAGCGCCCTCTGCTTGTCAACTTAAATAATTTACAAGATACGCAAGAAGCATTGCTTTTAGCCTTTTTTAGCTCGTCGTAACTAGGTGACGTATCCTCTCCGCGTAACGTACGTTGCGTTTACGTCACGCCGTGGTTTATAACCCCTAATAACGTGTTGTGACGTACACTTGATTTAAAAAAAACGCATACATGCAGTCACAAAATTGACCTTTCTAAAAGTGTATAATATATACGAACTACCAGCTAAAATGCCTAAAAACTTCAAAAGTATACGACAATTTGTCATATTGTTTAAAAAACAACTCTAAAACTGAAAATATTTTTTTACTTAAATTAAAGGCAACCTTATTTTTATATTAAATTTTGCATAATACTAAAAAATCAGCAAAAATAAAGTTTTAGTAAAGTCTTTATTGAACAATATCAAATTATCACTCGAGTAACGGACGAAGGCTGTTCTATAAAGAGGGCCGTAACCCATTTTGGAGTTGATAAAATAACAATAATACGATGGAAACAGCGCTGGATTGAAAACAATTCGACGAATAGGAAACTTGGATTAGGACAAAAACGATGGTAAACTTAATACTAATTATTTTAACTTAAAAAAGAACTAAAATAAATAATTTAGTATCTAATATGATCACCATTTTTCTCTATTACAAGCTGCAAACGTCTGGGCATTGAAAAGATTAAATTTTGAAAATACTGATGGTCTTCTGAGAGCTGATCCAATGCGCGATAAATAGCATCGCTTCTCTTCAGCATGTCGTGGTCTCCAATTATTTTAACGATTTGACCCCATATATTTTCCATTGGGTTAAGGTCAAGGCTGTTGGCTGGCCAAGGAAGTGTTTCTATATTATTATTCTGAAACCATTGGCGAACAACATTAGCCGTGTGTACTTGACAGTTGTCCTGCTGATAAACGAAGTCATTATTTTCATGTAAAGCCTGTACAGATGGCAGCATAACGTTTTCAAGGATTTCAATATATCGTTCACTATTGAATCTTCCTTCGATTCTCCAAAAAAACCCAAACCTCTAGCACTAAACCAGCCCCACATGTTTACAGAAAAATGTCCAGCTTTTTTAATTTGGTTTGTATATTCGGGTTCAAATCTAGAATTTGGTGGACGATAATTGAAAAATTTTTTCGTCAGTGAAAACCACCCTCTCCCAAAAGTCATTATCACGAAGAACGTTGTTCAGTGCAAAAATCACTCTGGCCTGTTTTTGTTCTTCTGTTAGAAAAGGCTTCTTTGCAGCATCTGGACAAGACTTCTGATTTCGTTACTCTTCTATTTACTGTTGCTAAAGAACTCGGAAATAATGTTACATTAGCTGCTTCAACCGACGTTGAAAAAGGATTTTGTCTGAGATGGTCAATAAGTCTCTCATCTGGCACTTCAGAACTTACTTTTGGTCGTCCGGATCCATCAATCCAGCGCTTTTTCCATCGCATTATCGTCATTCTATTAACTCCAAAATGAGTGGCCGCTCTTCTTATAGACCATCCGTCTTCTATAACTCGAGTGATAATTTGAACTTTTGTAAATGTTGATATCTGTGGCATTCTTAAGGATGTGACACTGAATTTTAGACTAAGCTGGTGGTGCCTTATAATATACATTAATGGAAAGCTAAATTTTGTGGCATAGGAAAAATGCATGTATGAGTTTTTTTTTGAAATTTTTGTGGCATAGGAAAAAATGCATGTATGAGTTTTTTTTTGAAATCAAGTGTACCTAACGTCACGTTATTTTTAAAACAGCATTTTTAGTTTTTGACTTTATACGGTATTTATTATTACAAAGATTTACAAAAAGAATTTGTCGAATAATATTTTTCATTTAGAATATCTTATTCTTGTGTTTTTTACGGTGAATTTTAATTATTATTAATCTTTAAAAACTCAAAAATACAACAGAGAAAAGGGAGGTTATGGTAAACAAATCGGATTCACTTGTCATAGTTGCCAGTGCAAATCAATGTTTTACATTTTTTACGAAATTCTATCCAAAGAAAATGATTAATTAAAAATTGGCACTTATCTTTACAATTAAAAAGAATACAGAACATATTTGCATTCAAAAATCAATTTAAATTTTATGTTTTTCTACTTAACGGTATTCTCCCGCAGGTAACGTCAAACTTTATCGGTTATTAAGGGTAACTGCGCATGCCCGAAATAAGCGATAAAGTAAAAATACATCAAAATTACAGGTGCAAAAGGTCTCTATTTTTACAAGCTTTTATTTAACTTGCAAAGTATCTGTTTGTTTGAATGGAATCTTGCAACTTAATTTTTATCAACTTCCCGACACCCGATCGGCTTCAAATTTGATATGCTTGTATAGTTGCGGTGACGACACAAGAATAAAGATGAAATTGACAGCTCCCCCTACTCGAAGGGGGTGGAGGGCGGTACAGTTGAAGTACGCCCGATTTCGTTTAAATTTGGTGTCTTGGGGCACTTGGGGATGGAGATAACGAATTTCTAATCAGATTTTGAAAATTCAATATAGCGGATTCAAGATGGAGGATTTTTGGTCATCTTTTGCCAACCAATTTTAACTAACTTATACACATCCGATTGCCTTCCAATTTTGCATGTATTTATAGTTCCGGAAACAATACAATAATTTTGTCATTATTAGGCACTCCTCCCCCCTACGAGGGGGGTGGAGGGGGAAAACACTGAACTTTGTCCGATTTCAACAAAAATTGGTATAGGAGAGCTTTTGGGGATAAGGAATACGAATTTTTGATTAGATTTTGAAAACTGAATATGGCGGATTCAAGATGGATGATTTTCAGTCATGTTTTGCGAACCAATTTTTACTGTGTTCAAATTTGGTATGTGATTATAGTTCCGGTGAAAATACAATAATATGGTATTCTCAGGTACCCACCTCCCTCTAACGAGGGAAGTGGAGGGGAAAAAGATTTAGTTTAGTTTTTAGTTTAAGGGTTTTTAAGGAGTGGGATTATGAATGTTTGATCAGATTTGAAAATTTCAATATGGCGGATTTAAAATGGACGATTAAGGGTACAAATCTAAAAATTAAAAAATTAGTTTTTATTAAAAAAAAACTTTTAAGAACAAGCTTTTATCAAATGTACTCAAAAGTAGAAAATAATTTTTTATCTTTCTTATACTATAATAAAAGCGATGGGTGCAAATTAAAAATTTTGACTTTTGAGTGCATTTAATAAAAGCTTGTAGTTTTTTTTAATAAAAAATTATTTCAAGCTTTTATACTTCACATGTATGTTTGTATGTTAAGGCGGGTTTACCCAACTTTTCATATTGCGTGATAATTCATAACCTAAGGACAATTTGATTCAAAATATAATCATAATGTTAAATACATTATTGTTAATACAAATTGTTGTATTAGTCCATGATGGTGGAAAAGTACAGATAGAATCCAGATAACCCCGGAAAAGTCTGTATTTTCTTGAGCAAGGGAAGTTTTTGAGTAAATCTGTACTGAATTTATATATTTATGCCTTTGGGGTTGACGCAAATGTATTTTATGAAAAGAAACCTAAAATCTCATAAAATGTAAATAAGGAAGTAGAAATAGGTAGTCTCGAGGGATTACTAGCGTGTCGGGAAAATACACTAAGCAAATTTTATACCGGGTGTTAGAGTATCGGTTGAGGTGGAGGGAATCTATCCATCTAAAGCGCATATCTCGGTTTTCTGTCCTCTTCTTTTCTTAGCACGAGTACCCCTCTTTTTGCTGGTTTAAATTTTAATAAGTAAAGTGCGCTTGCCAAGGTTAGCTTTGTCCTAAATTTAAACAACAGAATTTTTTTTTATACACGTAGCTGCAAAGTAGGATTTTCTCTAGTGGTAATTTTTCTCTCCGGTGCCAGTTTGGTGTGTTATATATGTGCTATAAAGTTAAGAAACCAAAGTAATCAAAAAATTGAAATAATATTAAAAAACCATAATATAGCTTAAATGAATTTTTTGGAGATGCAACAAAAAATACTTTCCTATCTTCATAAAATATAAAAATATGGCTTTTATCTCTCTTATGTCTCTTTTATATCCTCCTTGACTCTTGACTTATCTCTCTTTTTTTTCTTTGGGAATTTATTTTGTATCGGTATAAAATACAAAAAACAAATATAAAAAAAAATTGACTCACAAAGATTTTATTACTCATAAATTAAAAATGATTTGTTATTTACGCCTTATATGTTATATTTTATTAGTTTATTAGTTACTTAGTACTTAAATTGTATGTATATAATTTGCCAAGTTCTACACCCCAGAAGGGTATCTGTATTATATTTATATTTAAATTAATACTTTATTTATCTATATAAACCAATATTGCACAAAAATAACAGAAAATAAACAACAAAAAGTACCACTAGGGAACCCTAAAAATATTTCTTTATATTCGCGTGCGGAAAGTACTCACAAATATATTTTTAACAACAATTAATTAATTGAGCGAGGCTGAAGAAAGAAACAGGTTTCACTCGAAAAAAAGGAACGGCAACGTTGCAGATCTAGGTTTTCTCGTGACTTTTTGATTTGCCGTCAAAATCAGTCGTCGGGTGATATTTCTGTCACTGTCTATCCACGAAGCAAACAAGGACGGCATTATTTTTTGGGCGTGCACTACATTTAATTGTTCGTTACTGACGTTTTGTATTTTTTTTGTGATTAAAAAATTCCGTTAGAAAATTTTTTTATCAAAAATACACGATACCGATATGATACAGATACACACGTTGGACAGCCGTTTAAAAAATACGCGAGTCTAATCTGAACAGATCCTAAGGTCTTTAGCGACGTTTTGTATTTTATGTGAGTGAAAAATTCATTCCAACGCCTTCGAAAGCCTCGTACAACATCGTGAATGCCAGGTCATAATCCAGCAATATATCCTCAACCACCATGGATTTTTCGTCGGTTCTTCACAATCGTTCACACGTAAACTTACTTGTTAGTTAATTATTATGTATCTTTATTTAACTGACCAAATTCGCCGTATTTAAGCATTTAAGTTAAAAACTTAGATTAGTAAAAATTTTTGCTTGGTGAACACGAAATAATTAGAAATTCTTTAGTAATTAACGATTAAAAGTTAATTGTTGAAATGTAGCTTTGGTGCATACGGGCATAAGTATATTTTTGACTTTATCGAATGAAGATTTTTACAACTCTACTTGTGTTTAAGGTAGGGTCGTTTTCTCGTGGACAACCCTGTATATTTTCGATCTCAAACAACATCTGTTTCGTGTATGTAGCCGTGTTCAAGTGTCTTTATCCTCTTTGGGTCTTCTTTCTTTTCGAAAACTGTCATGCTTTTGGTATTTATTTACATAAAAGCGATTTATAACCACTTGAAGTTTTCGGGATTTTTCTTGATGCCTGTTTACAAAAAAAGAGTAGGTAGAGGGTATTTCCACAGACATGTCCCTTTGAATAAAGTTGAAATTATTTAAATCTGCATCAAATCTGGCAAATTAAAAGAGTCGTTTACTCTTCCCAGGTTTAACTTGTGAACATTTATAACCTATTCATTCTTTTATTTATGTAAATGTTACTTTTAAATCATTTTTTCTGGAAATGTCTTAAAATAAGTAAATTAAATGTCGCATATGTCACTCACACTCGTGTAACTCTACTGAAACCAAATTCAGAAATCACTAAAAATCCTCTGAACAAACACACGTTTATTTCTCAATCACGCAAAACCTGGACCTGGATTGACACACACACACACACACAGGCTACTTTTGAGTTGATCGCTCAAATGACTTGACCGTCATGACCAACTAGAAAAAAATGTGAGCAAAAGTCTACAAAATAATAAAATAAAATTACACTACGAATTAGGTATCTAATGCTAGAGCCATGATGAACTTTAATAGTTATTTAAACAACAAGGTTTTAAACCGACTCTGCACACGACCGAGCCGAAGGCGAAGTCCACAAGTCGAGGGAGTGTGCAAAGAGGTTTTCAAACGAGTTTTTTACGATTCTTTTTATACGACTGCAAATAAACAGAGACGAGAAAAATCAAATTTCAATTTAACTTGTTTTTATTAATAAAATGTATAATATTCTATTTGAAGTATGTTATCAATAAAACAAAGGAGCCGTGACGGTTGCTATGCAACTCAGCCAACTTATATTGTTGGGTGACAACAACAAAAATCACAATGACGGGAGACCCGTGTGAAAAAATGACGTAAGCGTGTGCAAAACGTTGCCACTGTAGATGACAGACAGATGACAGACAGATGACAAAACAGAATTTTTTTTAAACAGTTGCCTTAAATTATTTCCATCTTTCTTCAAAATAGTTTTTTATAGCCTGCTTTGTAGTACTTATTTTGAACGCGTAAAAAATAGTGAAAAGTTGAAAACTGTGAGTGTTTTATTCTAGAAATCAAAAGTTTGGAAAGAAAGCTTTAGAATGTAACCAAAATCATGGCATAAAAATAAAAAAAAACGTTACTCCTTAAATTATGCTAAAATATTTTAAGCCTTAAATTAACATCTTAGCTATACTATAAGGAGGGGTTTCAACATCCAAAAACCAAGTCATCCCCATCGTCGCGTCGCTAAGCCACTGATTAATGAAAGAGAAAATTGGGAAAAAAAGAATAAAAAATCTAAAACCTCTGCGGTTAAGCTGAAGACACAATTGAAAATACAAGAGACTAAATACAAACTACAGTGATTTCTAACCTCACTTTTTTGAACCATTTTCGTTAATGAGATACAAATTACAAGATACAAAATACCAAAACATTGGTATTCTGTAGCTGTCATTAGTAGCTTGTATTTCTATTTTAACTTCCAGCATTGATTTAACGGCTTTGAAAGTCTGTTGCTAGTATTTTTAATTATTTTTAATTATGTCTTCAGTTTTTGTGGCAAAAAAAGCACAGTCTAGCCGCTGTTTTTTATAAATTTATCAAAACATTAGAAAAAAAAACAGGAGCACAACAATCTCTCACAGCTTCACCATTTTTATACTATAAATCAACAGTTTAATTTCTGACAGTTTGTTATTTTGTCGAATTTTGATGTATTTGACTTCAAATTTAGGTAAAAACTGGAACGGAATTTTTTTGCATTCGTTTTAAAAAAAAGTTACCAAAAAAGCCATAGACTGGTTTTTTGCGGACAATTACTAAAGTTGTGTTTTTGATAAAGGTATAAAAGAAACTATTTGTTAACACTTGAGTACATAACCATATAGTATAAAATATGTCCACTACTATGGAAATTTTTTTATTCACTCTCACCAAATCCTTTTCGATATTATTATTATTTTTGTTCAGTGTTTGTTTTTAATGAGAAGCCTAACAAATTCAAATGACATCCGATCGTTTTGGTCACAATAAAAATATATTCAGTTTCGGGACACCCTTCAAATACAATTAAGTGAAACCGATATTAATTTAGTTTCCATGAACAAGAAAATGGATATTTTTCGATAAATTGACAACCAATACCAATTTATGTCGAAATAAATCGTATAAATTTATACAATAATACAATTCGTACACATAAACATATTGATTTTAAATAAATATTTTTTTGATATTGGACAAACAGAAATTTTTTTAGTTTTAATAAAAATTATTTAAACGAAATAAAAAGTTTGTTATGTCAGCTAAAAATATGTCGCTCAAAAAATATTTATTTGAATAAAAAAATATTCGGTTGTCTATTATTAAACATATATTTATTTGAACCGACTCTTGTCTTCTCAATATATTAAACAAAAGAAGGAATGAAGGGAAAGTTTTATATTAAGTCCTGTTTTTCAAAAAAATGTTAAATTTCGAATTTTTGGTAGTTGGTAGAGTATTGGACTGGTATTCTAGGGGTCCCGGGTTCAAATCTTGATCAAGAAAAAAATTTTTTCCGATTTATTCCCTGACCCTTTGCCATCTAAGACACAAATCTTTTTTGTAAAAAATGAATCTTTGCAATAATAATTGACAAAATCGTGTGCAAAATTAGAGAAGTTTATGCAAAAATGACAGAGTCGTGTGCAAAATGCGAGGCAAAATGTTTTTTACATGAAGCGTCGTGTGCAAAATTCAATTTTTAGAACAGGTTTCCCCTCTACAAAATCCTGTCTTCAAAGGTAGAAAAGTCTTTTCACCAATTTTCTAAGAATTCAAATTTCTAAATTATTTTTGACCGTCTTCCTCCCGAGGACTGATATTGGAAAAAAATTAAGTTTTTTAAAATATTGAATTTACAAGAAAAATTCAAGGGACTTTCTCCACTTGGTATTACGGGGCTATAAAACTCCATCAACATACCGGTCTTCGCAGATATTATTGGAAAAATACCTTACAACTAGTCACAGACACGTGTTTCGAGCTTATTTTGATCTCATCAGTGCAGTATGGCACAACTCCGGTTACCTATATGGACCAAAATGCCTGACCAGCTATTTGTAAAAACAAAAATCAACTAAGTTTTACCAGTGGCGGTTCCAGGGAGAGGGGCGCGGTGGGGGTGATCGTCCTTACCCCCTCTTTTCGAGAATTTATTCAAAAAATCGCCGGTTTTTCATAACAACAGTAAAATTTTTGAGAGTCTTTGAAAAATTTTCGCCTGCGGCGCCCTATTGTGTCGAGAGTTACATTCATTTTAGAACTTTTGCATAAAACTTTTTCTTCGCTTTTACAAAATTTTGTCCTCACGCCCACCCCCCTTTGAGAAAGCTGCGACCGCCACTGGTTGTAAAAACAACAAAGTTAAAGTCCAGTGGGGGTCGTAAAATTGCAAGAAAAGGGCCTTTCTCCACTTGGTATGACTGAAAATGATTTTTTTAAAAATTCTTGTTGTGGGCTCTTAGGTTAAAAAGGTTGAAATAAAATTTCAATAAAAATAAATTGCGCATTAATTATGCGGGCACGATAATCACTTTTTTATAACTCTTTTTGCGCGGTCGTTGCTTTACATCCAAAGCGTGGCTATTATTTTCTCTGCTTACGCCATTAAAGGTAAGTAAAACTTTCGGTTTAGGCGCTGCCTAAGTCATAATTTTGCGAAAAATTAACGCAATTTGGCTCTAGAGGGAGTAATTAAGTCCGCAGGGTTTGCGTTTTACCAGGTTTTTACAAAGTATATCGTGCTTGAGACAAATAGACACTTTTTTTGTGTACAGGGTGATTTTTTATAAACGTACCACGTTATAACTTTTTTACTGTTGGCCGATAAAAGAAAAACTAAATTAATTGCCAGATCATTACCCATTGTTTTATTTTGACAATTTTTTGACAGAGCTATCAGGCGAACTTTTAAAGAACAAGCTTTTATTAAATGCACTCAAAAGTCGAAAATATTTTTTTATCTTTCTTATACCATAAAAATTCACCTAAGAAACAGTTGTATTACTCTATAACCTAAGGACATTTTCAAAGGCTTGGTAAGCACGGCAATCTCACCCGTTCTCAGCTACTTTAGATGAAAGCATTATGTTTATCATTCGAATAGAAGAAGAATTTAGTTCTTCTTTTGTAGTTCTCTCTGTGTCAACGTAAATTTAAAATTTTTAATTGCGCCCATCGTTTTTATTATGGTATAAGAAAGATAAAAAATTATTTTCTACTTTTAAGTGCATTTAATAAAAGCTTGTTCTTTAAAAGTTTGTTTTAATAATTTAATTTTTAGATTCGTACCGTAAATCGTCCATTTTGAATCCGGCACACCGAAATTTTCAAATCTGTTCAAAAATTCATATCCACTAATAATACCATATTATTGTATTGTCGCCGGAACTATAAACGCATACCAAATTTGAACACACACCCTTAATTTTTAGATTTGTACCCTCAATCGTCCATTTTGAATCCGCCATATTGAAATTTTCAAATCTGATCAAAAATTCATAATCCCCCTCCTTAAAAATCCCTGTATGCCAATTTTGATTAAAATCGAACAAACTAAATCTTTTTTCCCCTCCACTTCCCTCGTTAGAGAGAGGTGGGTACCTGAGAATACCATATTATTGTATTTTCACCGGAACTATAAACGCATACCAAATTTGAACACAATCGGATGTGGATAAGGCAGTTAAAATTGGTTAGCAAAACATGACCAAGCCCCCGTATACCAATTTTTGTTGAAATCGGACAAACTTAGGTGTTTTCCAACCTCCACTCCCTTCGTAGAAGTGAGGGGTGCCTAATAATGACATATTATTGTATTGTCACCGGAACTATAAATGCATACCAAATTTGAAGGCAATCGGATGTGTATAAGTTAGTTAAACTTGGTTACCAAAAGATGACCAAAAATCGTCCATCTTAAATCCGCCATATTGAATTTTCAAAATCTGATTAGAAACTCGTTATCTCCATCCCCAAGTGCCTCAACACACCAAATTTCAACGAAATCGGGCGTACTTAACTGTACCCCCCTCCACCACCTTCGAGTAGGAGGGAGCTGTCAATTTCATTATACTATATTCTTGTATTGTCACCGCAACTATATAAGCATGCCAAATTTGAAGCCGATCGGATGTCGGGAAGTTGGTCAAAATTAAGTTTCAAGATTCCATCCGAACAATAATAGTTCGTTATTTACATTGCAAGTTAAATAAAAGGTTGTATAAATCAGCTGTATTCTTTTTCTAGCAGCTAGCACTAAAATAAAAACACAAATGTCTATTTGTAAAAATTACTGGCTTTGCCCATAAGGTTGCGATAGGTTGACCTCTCTGATTCCTTTTAGATTTCTTCACTTTACCTTAAAAAGAAAGAATCCAAAAAAGAAAGAATCCAAAGTGTTGCCAGAAGGTTGTATAAATCAGCTGTATTCTTTTTCTAGTAGCTAGCACTAAAATAAAAACACAAATGTCCATTTGTAAAAATTACTGGCTTTGCCCATAAGGTTGGGATAGGTTGACCTCTCTGATTCCTTTTAGATTTCTTCACTTTACCTTAAAAAGAAAGAATCCAAAGTGTTGCCAGATTCTAGAAATGTGAAAAAAAAACCTTTTACCTAATTGTGCCTGCTTGTTTTCGAGGCTGTAAACTTGCACTGTTGTGTACAGTGTACTATACGATTTTGCAAATTAGAGACTGAGCGTGTAAAAGAAGCAATAAAGATTCATTTAGGGATGACGTTTATGCGCTGGAGCCCTTTTCGCTTCACCCGTTATCCCTCGGAAACAACACCTGTTAATATGCCTAGAACCCGGGCAAAATTACCTGTCTTTTATTATTTATTTATTTTTATTATTTTACGGTTTTTTGGTGGGTTTGTTTTGGGTAATTACGGTTGGTTTATTGTCTCTTTGTAATCTAAAGGCGCAATTACACAGATGAACATGCTCAAACAAAAGCTCGTGCAGAAGATCTAAAATTTTTTGCGTGAACATTTTTGTGAGCTTTTCTTTGAACATTTTGTTCGGGTAAATTTTTGAGCAAATTATTGCTATCTATTTTGGAAACATATTTTTAAAGATGAGAATAAATAAAATTTCACATCAGTGATCAGTGATCTCGATTCTTTAAAAAAATGGAATACCAACTTTTATTTAAAATTGTTGTGAAAAAAAGCCGACGGCAATCGAAACATTATTCTTGGCTATCAGTTTTGTCACATGGATTAGGGTTACTTATAATATTTTTTTCTTACGGTTTTTCCCGGATTTTTTTGCTTCAGTTTTTCAAATATCGGCAAAAAACTCAAAAGTTGCACTTTTAAGCGGTAATCCGCGCCTCATGACTATGAGGAGTGGTGGGGAGGGGATTTTTTTTAAAACATATTTTTGTAACTTTACTTTACCCTTAGCTTTGATTGTTTTTTTTTTCATCCTCACACCAGATTTACCTAGTTAGTTTAAGGCCCCAACGGTTGCTTAAAAAAGCAAAAGGTTCATGAAAATGCTGAAGATAGATATTTGCTGTCAATTTAATGTAATAATCAAGGTCGATTACTGACACTGAACAAACAATATGCAAAGGAGCAACATTCCGATTCAGAAATCTAGTCTATTACTGCTAAATTATATTATTTAGACAAGGGTCTGGGATCGTAGGGTTGTAAAAGTGGGTAATAAACGGGTATTATTTAGACCGAACGTGCTTTTGTTCATATATTTGAGATTTAATAAAAAAAGATTTAAAGAAAAAAGTTACAAGTATACTGGCATATCCCCTATAAAAATCAGGTCAATCGAAGCTGCTTATGAGGTAAAATATCAATTTCGACATCAAATCGTTTTTCCGTCGGAAAGCACTTAATTAAAAATAGCTTGTTTTAAAACATAGTCTTTCTATTTTCAGTTAAGTTCAATGAATTCCCATAAAACTATAAAATTTAAATTTGTAAGAAATTTTTATTACCATCATTTCTCCAAACAAATTTTGCTCAACATTCTCTCCAAAATTTACGTGTGTTTTTTTGTACGAGATTTTGCTCGAACATTTCTTTGAACATTTTGCTCAAGAGGCTCGTGTAAATGTTTGTCGGCATTTCCACATCAAAGGAAAGTTTGTCTGTGTAAATGCGCCTTAAGGGTTTATTTAGGGCTGTACTGCCGTCAGATGTATCTTGAAAACATCTGTTTTGAGGAAATTAAGTCTTAAGTTTTTTGGATATATTGGCTGATATTTACTAAAATATTGATTCAATTAAGTTAAAAGTTACATTAGATGGGAGGTCGCTTTGAGATAAATTAAATTAGCAGTGTTAGGCTAAAACGCTGTAACCGCCAATCCCTTAGCAGCACGCGTTCCTTCCAATAGGAATTTTTATAGCAAAACCTCAACCGCGGTTGAATAAAAGCCACACATCATTTTTAATATGGTTTAGGCACGAAAGTAAAAACAAAAGTGACCGCCTTATGCAGGTGACAGTTATGAGCCTAAAAGAACGTAGTCACATCAATCGAATCGATTTGACATTCTTTTTTGTTTTTGGCGTGTCTTTTCCACAATCAGTAATTGGTATTTTTTAGCATGATTTTTCATAATATATTAAAATTTTATTTTTTAAAATTTTTGTTAATAGAAAAAGTAAAGTTATATCATTTTTAGATGGGTTTCAAGTCCCCCTGTAAACATGATATATATTTGCCTGCTTTTTTTATTAGCCACACACTTGTTTGAACCAAAACAAAAGTTACTAGGATGTTACTCCGTTGTTTTTTTAGTCAAAATAAAGTGTTTTCGTTTTTTTTGCCTGTTTTTGCTAAAAATATAGTGTTTTGATTTGTTCAGTGCTGTTATACAACCGGAATGACTAGTTTTTTGCCTTCCATAAGTGATGTGCGATAACCCTTTTTATTATTACCCTCAGAGTTAGAGGAATTTTGTCAATACCAACTTATTTAGGCTCACAAATGTCAAGTACATGTAGCGGTCATTTTATTTACAGAATATTATCATTCCACTTTTGTTTTTACTTTCGTGGGTTTAGGCAATGGCGTACGCAGTAATTGTTCCTGGGGGAGGAGCTTGATTCCTTAGGGGGGCTTGAGTAACAACAGAGTCTTGGATAATCATTTTATTTTTGGGGAAAATTCAATCTTTATTGATTTCCAACGGCTCTAGGGGGCTTGGGATCCTAAGCCCCCTCTGCATACTCCAGTATTTAATCAATTTTTTTTTTTGAACTAGAGGTTTTTGTTTGTGCGTAATTAATGTAAAATTACTTCTTGCTTAGTTTTAAAATTTAATTTCAAACAGCTTGAACAAGTTTGTATAACCATTATTCATTCTAAACATTTAATCTAAAATTCAATTACTTTAGCTAAATTCAACCAAAATCCAATCCTGAAGAAGCTATACCCCGCTTTGTTGTAAAACATTTTCCATTAGTTATTTCGGTTTTTGCCTGATATCGAAGCCATATATATCAAGGCGGTTACAATAAAACAAACAAATCAATACGCTGAAAAAAAGATAAACTGGGACCAAGAGGATACATATTGATCCAAGCATAACTTTGGTTTGATAGTCCTCAATATTCGTTGGAACAAGTGGTCCTGGCTCCATCGTATAACCCTGCAAAAAAATGTAGGTCCCCAGATTTTGACTTTTGATTCATGTTTTGGGATCATTGTAGAAGTAATTTATCTTGGGTAGACATTGATCACCCGGGCCAAACTATTTTAGTGATCACCTTGTGTTTTTGTATTAAAAAGCTTAAAATTTGCAAAAAAGTCTAAATATCAAAAAGTACTTGGCGAATCTAAAAAATAAAACGACGGATCGAATGATAGTTTCTTTCTGCGTGTTATATGTTATGTTTTATGTTTATTAAAGATAAGAGTTGCCATGAAAACCGAGATAAAAAGGATAGTTACACCAAATTATATACGTTTTCCAAAAAAAATCGCAGATTCAATATAGCTTTCCCGATTTTATTTATTTTAAGGGAGGTTATTCTTTGTATATATTCGGGGTGACCCCAAAAAAAACGTTTCAAAATACCCTTATTCGCACTCGCTAAAACTGACTTAGTTATAAAACAATAATACTTTTTTTAACATAAGACAAGGCATTCTAAAATATTTTTTTGGACACCCTGTATAATATAATAATATATATATATATATATTGAAAATTACGTTTATTTAAATATAGTTTATCTTTGCTTAGCGAATAAAATCCCTAAAAATGCTTGGAAGAATAATTGTTATACTAATCCAATAATCAACTTTTGCTTAAACCAAAAAATATGTTTTCCTTAACTAAGAATAAGAATTCCTTGAATCAAGGAATCATATCTTTGATTCAAACAAATTGTACTCTTAAACCAACAAATCAACTTGGACTGTCGCACCACCTTTACGTATCTAATAGAAATTTGTTCTCGTATAAGTACTTATTTGTGGCCAGAGTCTGTGGTTTTTTTGGCAGGGACAATAATTAAGCTAAATTTAAGAGCTTAGCCACACAAGTTTTAAGCTTAAGTTGGCTTTTCTAATATTTATTCATTAGAATTAGGCATTGCATTCGTTATTATTATTATTATTATTGTACTTTTTGAATAAATATTATATTACGGGTAGCCCAAAAAAAACCGGAATGACGTTAAATGGCTATATCTTTGTTAGTTCTTTACCGATTTTAATGAGATAGCTCTATTAAAAACGCCCTTTTTTCCCCTTCGATAAATTTAAAAAAGTTGGCGGCCATCTTGAAATCAAAGATGGCGGACATTGTCAAAGTGAAGCATATATTTCAACTCGTTTCGTGTTAAGGAATCTATTTAAAAAAAATTAAAATATTAACACTATTGAAGAGCCTAGTCTCTACCAGGGTGATCGACATTTCACTTATTAAAATCGTTTAAGTACTTTAGGATTTATACCCAAGAGAGAAGTTCCAGTGCTCTATATGTAATTAAAGAATATATTCATGTCGCCGCAGCTTTTTCATTTCTGAACCGATTTTAATGAGTGATAGCTCGTTTGATCAAAAATTAAATTTTGGTGCGACGACAAAAAAAAATTGTCGATCATTTTAGAATTCAAGATGGCGGATCTTAAATGAGATAATCATAATTAATCTCGTTTATTTTTATGGAACCCATGCAAGGAAAGTATCGAGAATAAGACTATTCAGAAGCCTAGTCTCTGCCGAGGCGATCGACATGTCGCTCATTAAAATCGGTTAAGTATTTTCTTTCTGTTTGTCGGTAACGCGATTACTCAAAAACCATTTAACCAAATTTGGCACAAAAATTCTTTGTCACCAGACGCAGAGCCGATTAGTTTTTGATGGGGGTGGGGCGTTGGCAAGAGGGTAGGAGGGGGGGTTAAATTTTTTTTAAAATTGTAACTCACTAGCGACACGCGATTTTTCATATTAATCAATCAAAAAAGAATTTGAAAAAAATAGTTTAGGGTTGTAGTTTTTTCCCAGAAAAAAATATTGCAGTAGCATCAATGGGAGTTCCCATCCATATTCATTAATGAGGAGTAGGATTGGTTTAAAAACAATCCCTTTATAGTAATACTACACACCATTGAATTAATAATTAGTTTTTATTGATTTTTTTCCTAATTTAATGCCTTATTGTTATTAATTGACTAAGATATTTTCCAATGGTTGTTTAGGAATATGGATGGTTTTTTCTGTGTTTTAAAGACAAAAAATGACATCTGGCAACGCCAATTTTATATGGTTGTTCATTTAAAATTAACAAAAATATCAGAAATATTTTTCAAATATTTTATTTTAATTTCTATGAAAAATTTTTTGGTTCTGTTTATTTCCGAATGGAAAATAGTAATTTCTTAAGACCATGACAGTGGTGAAATGTGCGGCTTTTGGGTGCAAGAGTGACTGACGAATAAAATAAAATGGATGTTACGTTTACCAGGAAAATGAAAAATTGATCTTCCTAAATCTATACATAAATATAATCAAAATCATATCATTATGAGATGGCTCAAGGATTGCCGGACTTTATTTTCGTTGTTTCCAATAGTTTTTTCAAATTTTAAAAAAAATTTCTACTTCTCAACTGTGGATACCCTTTTAATGACTTTCCAAACTTTGTGGTACGGGCTAAAAAGAGAAGCCAAAATCCGTTTGTATACGGGCAAGCTCTTCTTAATAATTCATTCGTTTTCGGAGCTTTTGGCTCGGTTTAAAACCAATAAAGCCCTATGGGTTTTCTAGACAGGCTCTAGGATAATCCCCTAATGCTACGGATTGTTTTCCACAGAAGGTTATTTTTCAGCTGCATTGTATGGAAAAGCCATTGGGATGACCAACTTTTCAGTCAACATTTTTGATAAATTTAAATTTGAAAACATTATTTTTATAACCTCAAAAAACCCGATTTTAGTCATAGTCCCCAAATTGTGTATGTATATTTCGTGTATATTTTTTCTTAGATATGTATTTGGTCAAATAGGTAATTAATAATGCTTCACGCCCGTTACAGTTGTGTGTCACGTACGTTGCATTTAAGTGACACCCTCGTTACATTTAAGTGTCACCATCGTTACATTTAAAATTTAGGTGTTTTACTCTGCCTTATTTTTATAAATAAAACGTATAAATATAACGAAGTCGGATAAAAATTATAAACAACTTAGTATTTTAGATATGTAACTAGTAATTGTTGATATGGTTAACAAAATTTAATGACAGGCCTTTTTTCTTTTGTTCTTGCATAACATGAATCAATTTAAGACAGATTGGGGCAACCTTTCGACAGTGGCACACCCAGGAATTGACTTCCGGGGGGGGGGGTGTTAAGGATAAATAATAAAAAAACTATATTTGAAGTAAAAATGTGACCATAATTGATACAAGGAAACAGGTGCTTACAAGCGCGGACCGGGGCTCAAATGTAGACGAAGGGGGTGGGGGGTGTTAATCAATTTTAAAATTGTTTATTTACCAAAATTTGATGTCAAAGTCAAAACCATGCTTCAATTGGAAATTTTTTTGAGAAAATAACACTTAAATGCAATTTTTTACTTAAAATTAAACTTAAAATTTGAATTGTTTATTTACCCTTAATTTGTTTGTTAAAATGCTAAAATTTTTGCGAAAATGACATTTAAAGTGCCATTTTTGACAAAAAATTTTGCAATTTATGACTTATTTTTGGTATGGTATTTTTCTTAAAAATTAAAGTCCTCTTGTATTTTATTCCCTATATATTTTATTTCTACTGTTATTTGATTGTGCCAATTGTAACTAGGCTTCTCGGAGGGAGGGCGAACCCCCCCCCCCCCTCGGTGCGCCATTGCTTCTGAGTCTATAAAGATTTCATCTAAGAGACTTGCAAAAAATCGTTGGATCCATATTATCTGTCCTTTTTATTAGAACAACGTCATGGTTTTCATTATATATACTTTTCTTACATTATGTCGTCAATATAACTGTGGGAAATACGAGGAAAATGCACAGGCAATTTTCTGAAAGAAAATAGTGAGGTAAGTTTTCGGGAAGCGCGCATTGTTATGGAAATGAAAAGCCAATTTTTATTGCGGTTTATTAGAGAATTTTTGACAAGAACGTGTTTACGTAAATGTAAACCTGATGTTTGCGCCATCTTACGTATAGAAGGATATGAAACTCATATCAACTTATTGTTTTCGGTTTGTGGAGTGTGTTTGTGTATATTAAAATCTATTTATTAATATATGTTACAAAAATCCAAAATTTTAAAAAGTATTATAAAAATATATTACAATAAGATATTAACTGCTAAATTATTTTATTAAATTTTAAATTTTCAAATTTAAATCTTTTGTTTTACATAGAATTAACATAAATTTAAATTATTATTGATTAATATATGTTACAAAAATGCAATATTTTAAAGAGTTATATACAATTGCATTAAAATTAGATATTATATTATTATACAGGGTGTTTCAAATTCGATGCTCACCATGCGGATCTCCTTAACGGTATGAAATACGAAAAGATTTAAATTAGGGCAAAAACTAAAAATAAAGTTTACAAAATCCGAGTAGTTCCTGAGAGGCGAAAAAAAAACCGAAATTTTCAATTTTAGTTTTTATTTTTTTCCGCCTTTATTATTAGAGTTGTCAAAAAATGCTTAAAACTTTCTGCATACACCTTTTTAAGATCTACCAGACGAGCTATTCATTTTTAAGATTTGACATTTCAGTTCGACAGGAACTACTCGGATTTTGTAAACTTTATTTTTGGTTTTGGGTAAAGCATCAAATTGCGCAACTTTGCCCTAATTTAAACCTTTTCGTAACTCCTACCGTTTAGGAGATTCTCGTGGTGAGCATCGAATTTGAAACACCCTGTATAGACATAACATTAAATTCTTACGAAGTCGGCTTTCTTCTATTTCTTTATTCTGTCCAATCCCTTTCCAACATCTCTAGATTTAGTTTTGCCTGCTTTGAAGTTTTTCCTTCTTGGCGTTTGCGCTTTTCCCTGAATTTTTTCACTTCTTTCCTGAAGAAGAATACCAAATTAAGTACAAGAAATACATATAAAATCAGGCGATTAATTCATAAAAACCTAATTATTTTAAATTTTTAATGAGTTAAATGTTAAAACACCGTCCCTATATATATATATATATATATATATATATATACAAATTTACAAACTAACGTTCAAAAAAAATTAAACAAAACCGAGTAGGGGTTAGATTTTGTCCTAAAAAATACTTTGACAGAATAAATAATTCCTCCATATAGAATTCTTTTAATTGTTTTTTAAAATGAGTGTTATACTTATGTAAAATTTTTTATTTAGAAGAAATAGTTTTTTTAGGCATTTTATTTCCATATAATTTGGATCATGCAATACAAAAACGCTAAACCACACATTTTAACCCCTGAAGTTTCCCACTGTCGATGTCGTCGAACGGTACGACTGTGGTAAATTTTAAACAGTATAAAGAATTTTTCATACGAGGCAAAAATAAGAAAAAAAAAATCTATCTGTTCCTCGATTTGTTTCAAAACTTACCTTGAACTTCTGGAAAAAGTTTGCAAATCTTCTAAGAGCTTTTGCAAATAATTCATAACTTCTCAAACCGTTAGTTTTATTTACGCACTTACTTATTTTTTTTTCAAGTTTCGGCATTTGTCGGTCAAGTCACATCCGTCGTGTCCCACGGTTGAATATCGAATGACACTTTTTTAAAATTTCCCACTGAGATTTACTAAGATCTAAAATAGTACTCCCCACAGGTCCAAATATTTACACCTGTGTGGGGTACTAAATTTTAAAATCAATTTTCAAAAAACACTTACCTATACAGAAAAGACACAAAGTTATTGATTATTTTGTATTGTTATTGCAAAATACCACTGAAAAACTGCTTTTTTTTTCTCAAAATACACCATATTTTAGAAGAAATTGCCCTAAAACTATTTTTTTACAGGTTTCAAAATGGCATATGGTGAATACGCCAAAAATTTGGCACATAATAGCTTAATTATTTGTGTTTGAGGTTATAAAGTTGGTGATTTTTTAAACCACCTCAGGGGGGTGGTTTAAATTTATAGCCCCCAGAAAGGATTGTTTTGTGGCATTTGGTAATAAGTTCGTTTATAATTTCCCTAAGTAACTATTTTTACAAGGATTAATTTACCTTATTTAATATCCTAAATTGTTCATTACCCAATAAAACACCTCCTATTTTGTCCAGAAAAACGCTATATTTTGAACCCGTTTTCAGCACAAAAAATATATTTATGAGGGCACTACGAGACAAAACAAACATAAGTAAAGGTTACTGATTATGCACGAAAAATATACCAAACTAAAAAAACCCAAAACAGCTATATTAATTTATTTACAAACTGAAAGTAAAACATTGACGTTATCTAAAAGCTCAGTCAAAAAAACTTTCCTTACTCAAAGTCCACTCATTTTAAAGCGGTAGCTTTCATCAGTAGAGGTTGGTGCAAGCCAAGGTGCAAGCAGAGGTAAAAGATCCGAACTCGCTGTTTGTGATTGAACGCAACGGTAATATTTTTAAACTGACATTTCGACAGTGACAGAAATGTAAAAAAACTTTCATTTAAGTTTTTTAATACATAATAAATTATTTCATAAACTTCATAAATAAAAATACCTTTTAAATAAATAAAAAATTAATCTACTCCTTATTTTATTATTACCCATTTAAATCGTTGGAAAAATTAATTATTAAGGGTAAGTTTTAATTAGAGTGGCATATAACCCCAATTTTAATTTGTTTTACAGAGTCTTTACTATTTAAACCTCGCGTGGGTTTAAATTTTTTAATTTTCTTTTCTTCTAAATTGAAACTTTCTTCTTAAATCCAACAAAAGATTACAATAAACATATTTATTAAATTTCTGTTTATAAATCAAACTATGTCCAAAACTCAAGGAGGTTTGATTTAAAATGCTTAAAACAAAAAATTTCACTTAAACCTAGGACCGTTCTAAAATAGACTAAACCTTTTTAGTAAATCCCACCGTAAAAGTTTACTAGCTTATATATTATATAGATATATATATTTATTATTAAAAATACTTTAATATATTGTTTTTTAAAATTTAATAAAAGCTGGTATTAAATTTTAAAACATTCATATTTTAAAAATATTTTGTAAAATATGTATACTTATTTGTAAAACAAATGATAAAACTGTAAAATTGTTATAAATCTAATTTTAGATTCGAATATCTGGGAAGTATTCTAAGTCTAATATAAAAATATATTTTAAAGAAATACTCCTACGTTTTTAAACTGAATAAAATTATATTTAAAATAAATATATTTTCTTTAAAGCACAATTTATTAAAAAATACAATCAGCGAGCTGGAAATCATTTTAATACTTTTATTTGGTCCTAAATGCGTGTAATATGAGTTTGCATCATCCCAGGTTAACCTAGGGGGGGTCGCGTTTTCTCAAAAAAGGTTGCAGCTACAACATTAATTTAGTCGTAGCTACAAAAAGGCTACTGCTGTAATTTTTCACCGAAATGAAAAATTATCTCTGTTTTCAACATTCGATTACGGCTATACCACTAAACCCAATTTGACGTTTTCAATGTCATTCGACGCAAAATTTAGTCCTTTGCATTATTGCGTTTTCCAGCTACAAGCAAAAACCTAAAAAAGTGCAAACATTTGGCGGTTTTTTGGCTAGCAAAAGTTATAGCGTTTTTCTTTTGATGCACCGGTGTACCTCTATCCTTTTCTATTTTCTATCAAAATAAAGGATGGAGTGGTGCAACAAATAAATCGCTGGGATAGTGCAAACTTAGATTACACACATTTATGTCCAATTGCGCCGCAAATTCCTTAAATCTAGATTTGGCTAAATCGTGATTTAATTTTCAATCCGGATTTAAGAAAATTTGTTTGCACCAAGGCAGATTTAACTTTAACACGCAGACACTCTGGTAACACTGGAAGCTGCTGAAAATGCATGATTATCCGCCTCAACTGAAGGCCCATTTATGGTGAAAAAAATAATATGAGTTATTTTAGCAGAATTCTTGTATTGTTTCATTTACATTTGCAACAAGCGACTTTTCGTATTATATTTCTTTCTTGCAATTCCTTAAATACGAAAATAATACAAAAAAAAACAATAAAAACAAAAGACGGGTCATTGACCTTTGCGCAAACAAACAAAAATCAGCGAACAAATTGCTTTTATCCACTCCAAAACGAACTAACTACAATAAAAAAGCATTTTCACCAATAGGAAAATCACTTTAAATTATACCGTGGCTAAAATTACGACAGTCGCGAAAAACCCGTTTTTTTTACATTTTCACAAGAAAAGCAACCCCATCCAACACAATAAAACCCCAGTAAACCCTACACAACAAAGAAAAAAGCAACCAAATCCCAAAAACGACTGTCGTAACTCTAGATACGACTGTCGTAACTTTAGCTACTGCGTTGAAATTAACGTTGCGTCTTTTGGAAAATTGTTTCGGCCCTTCTATTTTAAAATTCATTGTCTTCACCAACGCACTTAACAAATATGAAAACAAAACAACAGCTGATTGAATTTGACATTTTCCGTCAAAAATCTGACCAATAGGGAACAAGTTTTATGCTAAATCTGGATTTAAGAATTTTTAAGCCTTGCCGAATTAGGTGTTAACCAAACCGGGTTTAACCACCCTTAAATTCGGTTTTAAAATACGGTGCAAATGAAAATCGGCGTCTTAAATTTAAATCTGACTTTAACCCTGCGGTGCAACTGGACATTAGGAACAAATAGAGGTATTAAAACGATTTCCAGCTCGCCGGGAATTAATTCCTCAAAACGGTTTTTTCGACCTAATTTGACTGGCCTATAAAAACAATCTGACGCGAGCTTTCTGCAGTGCGAACCGCTCTCAAAAGCAAAAATATCCTTATTTATTGGAAAATTTTCCAAGTTTTTCCATCTCATCGGGCATAATTTTCCTTTTTAGCAAGTTTCCGAGGCAAAAAAGGGCCGAATCGGCGATCTGAAAAATGGAAAAACTTAAAAATTTTCTCTTATTTACGACTTTAATATTCAAAAGCTGGAAAAACCCAGAGTCACTCGCTCGCATCCGGGAAAACCGGTAAGGGGAAGAACAAGTGGGAAAATAAGCGTATGAAAACATTTGTTAATATCCTGAGAAATCAGTAGGCGTCTAAGAAAACGCTCTTGCACGGATCTTTTTTTTTAATTCTTTATTCCCAAACAGTTGGTGTTCTGCAAAAGTAAGACTTAAAGCTGGATTTATAGTTCCGTAAAGTAAGACGCAAGGAAAATAAACTAGCCTACAGAAATTGTTCATCATAGTAATCCAACATACACTTTTATTGAAATTATGTTTGATTGATTTTCTTTGCTGTATATATTTTGAAATTTTGTAGCTAATATCAGGTAGTTACACACTTTTTTACGTTTTTAAAGTATAAGCCAGTATTTCTCTTATTGCTTGATCCTTACCTCTACTACTAACTAAGAATCCACCTTTACTATTCTGCGTTTATACCTACACAAAAAGAAGGATGCAGTGATTTCGATATGGATTTTACCATGATTAAATGTTGTCATATAGGAAGGAAAAAAATGGCTCATTGACCAAATCCGTACAGGCCACTCAAAGCTGAAGGCGGTAAAGAAGAATTAAATCTAACCGAAATTCGAACTAATGTTAAAGGCAAAGAAAGCCGACCTGCTTGGTATAGTGGGTACATACCTGGTCTATCAACCAGACCCGCGAATTAAATACGAACTCCGGTGACGTAGCTTTTAAAAAACTTTTTTATTAGAAAAAACTACAAAATTGTCTTATGACTAAAGTCACCAGTTAAACTGGTAAAGTATAATGATACCTAATTAGACTAATCGGATGCATATATAAACTTCAATGTACGGTGTCGGCAATATATTTGTTATTATAAACAAGGTGAGATGTTATTATTCCAGGGATATTACTCGCGTTTGAGCTAGGTCAGACGCTCTTTCTGGGCAAGGACACAACCCCTCAAATGAAGTAGACCTTCTACATATAAATTAACGTAATTTAAATAAAAAACACAGAATCTCTAGCCTTTTCGTAATCTGCATTGCACCCGTAACCTGTTTTAAACTATAGGGTGGGCCAAAAAATCTTGAACACTTTTAAATTTGCTATAGCTTATGATCGAATAGCTCGATTTCAACTTTTTTGAAAGACAAGACATGAGACGTTTCCGATCCGGTGCAAAATTTGACATTTCGCAAAAATCCAAGATGGCTGACCGTTTTGAATATTGGGTATTTTTCACCCCGCCCCCTGCAAAAAAATACGTGCGGCACTGGAGAAAATCGAAGTCATGACGACAAAAGCCTTATATATGCTTTCTATACCAAGGCATTACTTAATTAAATTGGTTGAGAGATAAGAAAACTATAAACCTCTGAAATAAGTGGTTTTGGACTCGCATTTGCTTTAACTTTTGATCGGATTATTTGATTTTAAACATTTTTACATTTTTGGGTGAAAGCTTGCGGCTTTGACATTTTCGAAACATCCAAGATGGCGGACAGCTTTAACATGTTTTAACCATTGGGTTATTTCACTCCCCTAAAAAAGTAACAAAACAAAATCAAGGCCATTCTACCTCCCATCTCTGCTAGGTATATGGAGCTATCACTTGCTTACATCAGTTAGGAAGTAACCAAGTTAGTGTCATCATTTCCAGTGTTTTCAATAAAAATTGTGACTTGTAATAAAATTAAAAAAATTGCCGTGGTTTTAAGCTACTGCTTTTTTAGCTAGAGTGGCATGTATTGGTTATTTGGACGAGGCTAAGCTGAGTTTACTTTGTTATTAATCATCAAACACTTATATTTCGTATAAATTTTTTTGCACAATTATACTTTTAAATAAAAATAACCATTAGTTAACGTATAATAATCTAGATCGGGCTACTCAGATTTTCTAAGCTGATCCCCATGTGTTCTTTGGGGCAAACTTCGATGGGCCTCTGTGATGCCTTGACACAGTTCGTTAATGTCGCCGTTGCGGCCATTTCTCTACACTTCTTTTTCTAAATCTCCCCAATATTGTGGGGGCTGTTAGCAGACCACTTAATGGGCCTAATAAAATCTGCGACATTTTCCTATATGCAGAAACAGGCAAATTTTAAGCAAAAGGGCATATAGTTTATGTCACCATATTTGATGATCAATTTTTATTTTCTTAACCGGTTTAGTTTAGTGATACCTTCATATATGCAGCATGGAGGGAACTTTTGTCGCATTAATTTAGATTTTCGGGGAAGAGGGGGGGGGGCGGGGTGAAAATTACCCATTATTTAAAAATGTCCGCCATCATGGATTTTTGAGAATTGTTAAATTTTGAACCACAACTTAAAAAACTTAAGTCTTGTACTTCTATCTAAAGTTACAGCAAACAACTCCACTAAATATTTTTTTTTATTTGTTAACCGATTTAATTAAGTAATGCCTTGCTACAGAGAGAATACATAAGGCTTTTGTCACAATGACTTAGATTTTCTCCAGTGTCGCACATATGTTTTTTGCAGGAGGGGTGAAAATTAACTTGGATTTTTAGGAAATGTCAAATTTTGGACCGGATCAGAAAAGTCTCATATTTTGTCGTTCCAAAAAGTCAAAACATTTTAAAATCGACTGATTCGATCAAAAGTTATAGCAAATTCAAAAGTGTGCAAGATTTTTTGGCCTACCCTTTATTTTATAAACAAAATTTACGACAAATAATAAGAAAAAATATATGTATGTATGTCTAGTACATGCAGTAGACGTCCGTCTTTCATCAGTCTTTGATTGGACGCGCCACAGTTACTTCCACCTGTACCGCAACTGCCCCCACCTAATTTTTGGAGCTTTATACACTGGATTCCAACCAGTTATTAAACTATGGTTTAAAGATCGCGAATATTCGCTCAATTCCGTGCGTCTTTTTTTATAAGACCTTCGTCACACTCACGACAGCAGTGTTGCTATCTCTTTTTTTATATGGCAAGTCACTAAAGCCTCATCAAAATTTTAGGAGCATGCAGTTTAGTCTTTTGAGGCTAGTATCACCTAAGCTCGAACGCGGCTCAGGAGGACCTGGGTTCGATCCCCGAGGCCGTCGGTAGTCTGCTTGGACTTTTTCCTGCAAAATTATATAATTTTGTGAGATTAAGAAAAATGTCGTAGAGAACAGACGCCCACGAATGTGCAAAATCAAACCCGTTAAATAAAGAAAGTTCAATTATAAAATCATTCACTAAAGCAACAGCAACCTTATTTCTTCAAACCCATTTAATAACAAATGCGAAATTTATAAGACTCGTTTTTAATCAAATCATTGTTTATCAAACTCATTAAATATCAAACCCGGAATTCGTAAAACCCGTAATTTATCAGAAAATTTTTGTTAAATTGATTGTGTATTCGCCAACACTACGTTTTGATGCATTTGTCGCTGTTAGGCGCGCATTCATGTGTTATCAATTTAGAAAAAAATTTCTGATAAATTACGGGTTTTATGAATTCCGGATTTGTTTCTACGTTAAAGATCCCTAGCCTCGGGTGTTCCTCAGGGCTCAGTTCTTGGGCCTGTGCTGTTTATTATCTATATGTAAATGATGTTAATAGACCTTGTCCGTTAAATCCTGTTGTTCTGTCGGAGCCTTTTTTAGTTTACCTGCTATGAGCTTAGCTTGAATGAATTGAAGACAGAACGTGTGATTTTCTCATTAAAATCAACACACTGCTTTCAAAGTACAAACAACTGTTGCAAGGTATGTAGGGGTCAAATTGGATACTAAACTTACCTGGGAGAATCATGCAAATGTTTGGTCAAAAAATAGATTAGATGTTTGTCAGAACACTTAGGGCAAGGAACTTTACGGATATTTTGGCTTCATTCATTCTGTGTTATCATACGCCTTGATTACTTGGAGGCATTCAGGTCATGTGGCACAAATTTTTAAATTACAGAGAAGAGCTGTCAGAGTCGTAGCGGTTTTGGGTTACAAGGAGTAAAACTTTCAAAAATTTAAAAATACTCAGTGTACCCTCACAATATATCCTTCTGTGTCTGTTGTATGCCAAGGAACACATTAATGAGTATAAAACTCACATAAAATGTTCGTAACATTTCCATTAGAAACTGTAACAAGTTAGTGGTCCCATTCCGGAGACTGTACAAAACTACCAAACAGCTTTGATAATCAGAACTACAAGAAGGGTTGGTTGGCTGGTTTAAACAAACATTGAAAGAGTTTTTGACCACTCAAGCTTTGTATAATATTGACGATTTTTTTAACATACATTTATCCAGTCTGCTGTAGAATACGGCAATAGTTTTGTATTATATTGTGTCTTATTTAACCTAATTTTATTGCTTGAGTCCGTTAATCTTCCAACCTTTTGTTATGGACGAATTATTATATGATTATTATGTGTTCTTCCTTTAATATTTAAAATTAACCACTATACCTTTTAATTAACTTGTGCAAATTAAGGACACTAATCCTAGAGCAAGCTCTAAAGAAAGCGAAGCGTGACATTACTTAGGAAGTTTTAGTTGTCATTTTTGATTTGTTTGCCTCGCTTTTGTCATGGGCGGCTCGTTCTTATTTTAAATATTTTAATGAATGATAAATACGATAAGAAAGTATTTCTCTAAAGCACGACTAGGCCATTATCATACAGTCGCGAGTTACTAAAGTAAAAAATATACGCAAAAATTATAAATCTAACAGATTTTACTCTTAGTCCGGGTTCTCTGTATTTTGATAAAGAAGTAAAACGACAGGCATTCAGAATTACTAAATTTATGAATAAATTATCAATACGAAAAGTTGGGTAAATCCTCTGTAAAACCGGACTACAAAATTTTCAGGTAAGTACTATTCACAGGAACTAAAATCTGGAAACGTATATTGATATCTGCTTCTTTGCTTCAAAAATTATGTTTAAAAAAAAAATATTTTAACACCTCTTTTAAATATTTCAAAAACTAAAGCTCTAGTAATTTGAACCAAACTGCCGAAAAATGTTTATTTTAAAGTTACAATTTTTTCAACTATTTCAGACTTTTTTCTTCCTAAACCCCCATCATTCTATCCAACATTTACTTAGTGGGTGGCCAAAAAAACGCTTCGGTACCAAATTTTGGTTAAAATCATAATACATAATGCCTTCTCTATCATGTGTGCAGACCGACAGAAAATCTTTTTTTTTTTGTAGATGTAGGTGTTTTAGGACCCAAATAGCAACTAAATTTTTGATGAACTATACCATACGTTAGTATGATGATGGTGTACTAATAACATATTTTGTGTCACTGTGTTTCAAGTAAGAATTAAAACAGTTTTTTTCTTTCTTTTGACTATTATATTTATACTTATACGTAAAAAAAAAATTATTCCGTAATAATTACAGAAAACTGATTAAAGTTATCTAAATTATTCAAATGAACTTAAAACTAAATTAGATTTATGATGTTTAAAATCTTTTACCAATACAACGCATTCTTATCACAGTACCTATATGTTACCGTTAAAACCCGGTTTTTCCTAGTAAAAACTAGTTATAACTGTTAACTATATATTAGATTAGATTAGACTAAATTATATAAGTATAGATTAGATTTTAATCTGACCTAATCCAACAGACCTAATCTAAACTAGTTTTTCCTAGGAAAACCAGGTTGTAACTGAAATCGGGGTTTTACGGTAACATATATACAGGCGAATACTTGCCCCAAACGAAGTACACACAAGTTTACACACCAGGCACGCAAATACACAAGAAATCGAATTTATACTTCCGCTTTATTAAGCACTATTGTCGGGGCAAAAATAGGTACTGTTATAAAACTTGCCTCACAAATCCTTAAATTTTCGTGCTGCTTAAAGTCTTGTCCGAAAGCTTCCAGCCATCTCTCCTTCTATTGCTGTTTGATTTTCCTAATAAAAATACTTCTTCACTCATTATAACTTACCTTTAATAGGTACTTGAAAGAGCTGAACTCCGTCGCAGGACTATTTTTTGCAGCCTGGCACACAACAGGAATAAATAATAAAATGAAATCGTTTGATAAAAAAACTATTTACAATAATAACGAGCCGCCGATGACAAAAGCGAGGCAAACAAATCAAAAATTACAACGCAAGTGTAAAATAAATGTCAGGGTTCGCTTCCTTTAGAGCTTGCTCTAGGATTAGTGTCCTTAGTGCAAATGCCTCTAGAATCCAAGCCCTAATAAATAGTCTGAAATTTGATATATAAATTAGAATCTTATTTGTTTTATTTCACAATTTTTAAACCTATCAAATTGATGTTTTTTGTTCTTTTTATTATTTTAATGAATATTGTATCCAGGCCGGATATCCCGGGGAGGCGGCCCTAGTTACAGACTTCCCAGTCGGTAGACTACTGAAGGACAAAAAGACCAATAAAAAATACCTTCTGGGGTTTGAAGGTAGTTGATGACCCGTCCGATTAACTGGAAAGTGCATACGGGACTCAAAAAAGTGACGGTAAACAAATATACATATTTTCTTTTATTATGCTTCTATATAACAAATTATTTTAACATTTATTTCATTTTTTTTGACTTGTGGCACCAATAAAGAATTTAATGGGAACCGCGCATTTGTGGGGAATAATTTTCGTTTCCCTGATCTCAAGAAGCTACACTGGACATAAACTGAGTTCCAAATTACCCAGAAAAACGTAGAACAGGGTTGAGAGGGCTCCCATACTCATTAGCTTTCCTGCTAGCCAAACGGACTCCCAAAGAGAATAAAGGTAAATTCAGTCGAATCACCAATAAGACCGCCTTAAGACCGGTTTTTAAAACTTTTGAACTGGAAATAATAGGCATGCCGCGGCTAGCTTTAGCAAATAACGACCCTTATATAAAAATGAATGCTTCCACGAAAGTTTTCTTTTAGTTCTACTAGTGTGCGCGGCTTTTCCGGGGAATATTTTTCTTTTGATTTCGTTTGTTCGGGAAAACTTTTTAATAGTTTTCTTTATTACAGATGCCGGAATTAAGAGAAATCAGCGCTTTTCTTGCGAAGTTTTCTTGCCCTTTCTTTGTTTTAGGGGGACTTTGTACTGTAGTTCGTGATTTAAAATGGCGTTTTTTTTTTAAATCGTCATAGTTAAATAAACTTCTGATCCTCTCTTTGTCAGGATATTTCGAAAAAATAAAACGAATTACCGGAAAGTAATATATAAAAAACTTGTGGGGTGCACTTTTTCGATTTTCCTGTTCCATTGGTAAACGTTTCCACACGTACGAAATAGTTATTTACCTAACAAGTGCGGAAAGTGATAGTTTCCCGCACGCGACGGCAGTTGCACGAACGACGCCGAGCGGAGTTCGGGAAAGCAGTTTAGGGCGGGAAAGATACTTTATATATGAGTTGGATGAAAATTTTTGAATGCGAGAAAGTTTTCTGTAATTTCATTTATTTCAGTGCGGGAACGTAACACTTTCCGAACTATAATTCGTGCGGGAAAGTGGCGTTTCCCGCACGTTAGTAGAAAAAAACAGTTTTAACCCATTTTGAGTAAGACTTTCTATAACACTATTGTGGAATTGTTCACTTTCTACACTGGGTTAAAACTCGTGTGAAATTGGTCACTTTCTGAACTTGTTATGTAATATACTTTCTTAGAATTTTCCCAGTTTCTTTTTTATTCAGGAAAAGCTGCTCAACTTTGAATGGATATTTTAACTACACTTTGTTCTTGACCCAGCTTAACTATGTAATAAAATAATAAAACCAACTGAGTGGGTAAATGTAAAATTGCGACTTCCAAATACTTCCCAAGAATTTCAACAGGTATCCGAGTGATGAAATTTTCCTGATGGAAGAATATTGCTCATTTTACGAGTGAAATAAAATGGATTTATATTCCAGGAATGGAAAATATTGCCTACACTGTAGATCTCCTGAAGGAAAGTAACGACACTTTATTTTTTGTACACAATAGAGAGATATTGGAATAGTGCCATCCATTATTAAATCCGTCCTTACATTAATAATAGGGAGATATCGGTACATAAAGTCGGCATAGCCTGTCTTTAATAAAGACGGCACTATTTTTGACAATTCTGCACGAAGTTTAAAGAGATTCTGACATTTTTGTTGTCTAAATATGTCATCTTTTCTATCAAAATAATGTCAACTTTCATAATGTTTGTGCCTGCCTTTAATAAAGGACGGCATTAACTTTAATTTGTCAACTTTAAGAATTGCACAATATGAGCATGTTTAGATGACATGTTTACAAAACGAAAATGTCAGAAACCTTTCAACTTTCGTGCGGAACTGTCAGAAATAGTGCCGAGTCAGACTATGCCGACTTTATGTATCGATAAGTCCCTAATAGGGAGTTATCGGTGAGTAATGTCGGCATAGCCTGTCTCGGCACTGTTTCTGACAGTTTCGCACGAAGGTTGAAAGGTTTCTGACATTTTTGACATATGAGCATGTTTAGATGACATGTTTACAAAACAAAAATGTCAGAAACCTTTCAACTTTCGTGCAGAACTGTCAGAAACAGTGCCTTAAAGTTGACAAATTAAAGTTAATGCCGTCCTTTATTAAAGGCAGGCACAAACATTATTGATAGTAAAGATGACATATTTAGACAACAACAATGTCAGAATCCCTTTATACTTCGTGCGGAATTGTTAAAAATAGTGCCGTCTTTATTAAAGACAGGCTAGGCCGATTTTTTGTACCGATAAGTCCCTAATAAATGACGGCATTAACTTTAATTTGTCAACTTTAAGAACGGCACAATATGAGCATGTTTAGATGACATGTTTACAAAACAAAAATGTCAGAAACCTTTCAACTTTCGTGCAGAACTGTCAGAAATAGTGCCGAGTCAGACTATTCCGACTTTATGTACCGATAAGTCTCTAATAGGGAGTTATCGGTACATAATGTCGGCATAGCCTGTCTCATGCTCATGCGACTTTATGTACCGATAAGCCCCTAATAAATGACGGCATTAACTTTAATTTGTCAACTTTAAGAATGGCACAATATGAGCATGTTTAGATGACATGTTTATATGAAAAAAATGTCAGAAACCTTTCAATCTTCATGTGGAACTGTCAGAAATAGTGCCGAGTCAGGCTATGCCGACTTTATGTACCGATAAGTCCCTATTGAGACAAATAGTGCCTGACTTTAAATTGTTTCAGAAAATAGAGTTATTGGACGCGAGTTCTTGCACGGATTTATCCTTAACCTAAAAAAATGTGCGATTGTCCCTAACCTACAACTTGAAGTTTTTTAAGTTTAGTAGGTGCCTAGCTGCTTTTCGTCTAGATAGAACGTATTTCCGTTTATAGTGATTCGTTAAATAAAATAAACAAACAAATTAATGTTATTCATCAATTCTTTGTAAATGCTATAAATTTAACAAAAAATCTCTATGACTTATGCACCTATAAAAAAAAAGAAGAGATAAATTATGGCTGTGCCGCGGCGTAAAGCGTCCACTAATAGTGGTAGGCACTTTTAATTCCCATATCTCCCCCCCAATATCTCTCTAATATCTTTCAAAATTTGATACATAAATACGTTTATTAACAAAAATTATTCGTTACACTTACTGACTCTTTGGAGACTAAACCCCAGATGCACCGTAAAAATATTCGAATTAGTTTAGCTAATCCATGCTTCCTCCTTGTTCATCCATGTGGGATCAAGAGAGAAAATGAATGGATTAGATAGCCAATGTGTGTACCTTAAATTAAGTGTTTTTAACCCCCCCTGACCCCTAATACCCTCTTTCAAATCACTTATTTGAATTTAAAAAAAAATCCTATTTATATACTTTTTTCATTGCAAGTTTGGGAAGTGGGGGTGGGAGTAGGAAATATTTTTTTTTCTGTAAAAGTATGGTTAACGTCGAATAATGGTTGCCAGGTGATCGTAGCCTACTAAGTTATGTCGCTGTCTGGGAGCAATGGATCAAATTAAATGAAATAAGGGGAATTTTCAGACCGCATGGCAACTCCATAAACTTCCATTATCCCGGACGTAAATTATACAAGGCGACAATTTTAACACATAGGTCGCGATTCTTCAAAAACCGTCAGAAAATCTCGCCCTTACAAAAAATCTGACGATTTTCAAACACAAGTTTACACTTAATACTTTTTTGTCAGGACTATTTGCTAATATTCTTTAAAATTTAGTTTTTTAATACTGTTCTAGAAAATAAACAATACATCAGTTTTAATTTTTGTAGGCGGTTTTTCTGAAAACCCTGTTTTTTATTTAAAAATGTATCTTATTAAGCTTATTTTTATGTGTAAACAAACCTTTAAAACTTTTAACATACAAAACCATAGATAGCCATGGAATATTTCGCTGTCACTATTCAGAAAAGTCACACACTTTTTGACGTTTATTGGTACGCGTAGTAACAATTTAGCTCCGCCATAAACTAGTCCTGCAGAATATCTTTAAAATATTAAATTTACAAAATGCTATTAAAAAAATGACGCAGTTTCTCTTACAACGTTAGGATAAGTAAAAATCGCCATTTTCCAGTATTCTGACGGGTGAGATTTTCTGTCGTTTCTGAAGAATCGCGACCTTACAGTGAAATTTTTTCAAAACTAAATCTAAATAAATGAAAAATATCGTTTGTAGGAAAACAACAATCTTGGATAATAATCTAGGGCTAATTGGGGTAATCGAAGGTGTTTCGATTGTTTAAATACGTAACGCGTTCAAGACCAAACCTAACGACACTAAATTTTGACTTGTTTACGCCATGTTTTGTACGAGCCCCGCCATCCTGACGTAGAAATCGACTTCAGTCAGTTGTTCTACGGTCGGGTAATAATTAATTGACCCAATATAAATGTTCAGTTATCCAATGGCCAACCGTTTTTTGTCACAAAGTCGTTGGTCCCATATAGTTTTCATCTAATCCGCAACTTTTAGAACTAAAACAAACAATGACGATGACGGGATTTGAACCGTTAACCTCCAGATTTCCACGCCAATGCTATAAACACTGAACCTTTAGGGCTATAAAAATATTTCCATGTGAAGATGAAAAGAGTTAGTGAGTCAATAATTTATGGTCCAGGATCGGAGAGACGTAGTTTTTTCTTCAATGGCTCAACAAAAATTCTGGTTTATTTAAAATGAAGATCCTTCTCTGTCAATTCAATATCGTATTGGAGAGTTGTTAGTGAGAAAATATGTATGCTCCAGTATCGGAGAGATTTATTTGTTTTTTCAATGGCTCAATAAAAAGTCCGGTTTATTTAAACTATAGGCTAATATCATTTATTAGCAATCTGTCACAGGTATTTGAAAGGGTATTGAAATATCAAATTATGTCACACCTGAATGCAAACAATATTTTGTCTACCAATATGGCTTTAGAAAGGAGAGATCAACAGAGGCCGCAGTGGCGGATTTTGTTTCGAAAGTATACGATTCTCTCGATAATTCAGTTCCGTCCCTCTGCGTGTTCGTTGATCTCGCCAAAGCATTTGATACAGTTTCACATACCTTATTGTTAAAAAAACTCGAAAATATTGGTTTTACGGGAAAAGAGTTTGATCTTTTTAAAAGCAATGTAACTAGGAGAATCCAAAGCGTAAATATGGGTGGTAATTTGTTAAAAATAATTTATTTGTTACATTATTTAGTTGGTCAATTTGTTAAAATAAAGTTGTTTATGGACCAATAAGTTGGTTAATCTTTTAAAAAACCTTTGCCACGGCTAAATGGGTCGTAGATTCTTTACAATTGACGAAAATTTTCATTGCTTACCCATTTCGATGTTTTCTTTCTCACTGTCATTCACTTTTTATCAAAACACACTATTTTGTTGTTTCAAAAAAAAAAAAAAAAACTATAGAGTGTTTAGAATAAATTTGGTGATGCAAAATAAAAGATTTTGGTTGGAAAGCAAATAAACAATGTATTTGTCAAAATAAAAAATATGAGATGACAAAATTCAACAAATAATGCTTCAACATTGTGTTCAACTTCAAAAATGTTTTTTTAGCCAGAAAATCTAAAAGGGATTTTTATATTTTTTTTTATAAAAAATCATAATTTTAAGATGTATCCCCTTTACATTCTCTAGCATTTAATATAATGAAATATGCTATAATAAACCATATAACAGAAAATTAATATACAACTTTTCGAAAAAAATAGAAATTTAAGATATTGCTTGCTTTCCAAAATTCCTGACTAAGCCAGAAAGAAAGACAATCAATAAATGCTCTCATTGTGTTCACACTAAAATAGGCAAGTGGTTAAAAAAATAGATATTTTTATTTAAAAAAAAAATAGGAAAATATTTTTTGTTAGGTATTGATAAGTAAAATCTAGGTCTCATTTACCAAAGAAAAAAAATAAGAGGTACAAGATACATAAAGCAAGACATGAGGATTTAGTATTCAGCAGGGTTCGTCAAAACACTCTGTACTGGCTAGCCAAAATTTACACAAAGATATGCATAGCGCACATTGATATAAATATCAACATAAATATTTGGCGTACCAGTATCAGAGTCTCTTCAACAGTAGCCGAACTTCATGCCAAGAACATCAACTTTGTGTGGTCAAATAGTCGCAGAAAGAAAAAAAATTAAGCCCTTAGGGAGACAAAATAAGCCCTTCGGAAGACAAAAGATAGGTAGGTAATATGGCTGGTTGTTTATCTAACTTTCTAACCATGAATTCCAGATTAAGTAGCGTTTTGGTAAGTGATGAACTCAAAGACTGCACAAGGCAAAACTCTATGAGTAACGGCTCCCAAATACCATGCTAAAAATTTCAATGAAAACACAGCAGAAACAGTTTTTCAACTAACCACTCCATAGGAAAGGGTGCAAAGCATTAAAGCCCTTTCAGGTAAATAAATAAATGATTAAAATTTATTTATTAAAAAAAATATTAATGTGACTAAAATACCCGAAAACGCATGTTAACAAAAAAAATTGGTTGCCATAAAATGTCCTCTAGCGTAACTAGATAAAATAAAAATGAATAAAAAAACTACATTAAAATATTTTCCACATTATTGTGATTAATTCCCAAAGTAATTAAAGAAAAAAAAATAACCGAAAATGGTCACATTTAGAAATTTTTAGAACATAATATAAAATGACTTGCCTTTTTAAGTGCTGCACCTAAAAGAGAACGTTTCAAGTTAGAAATCGGTGGATGTTTCCTACCTAAAATTGTTCGACCAATAGCAGTCGAGATTTAAGAGAAAAACAGTTTTTTATCCCATTTTTTTGAGAGTTTGTGAGTCCACGACGTAGAAGGTTAATTCGTTTTAAGGAAAAGCACTGACACTGGGTAATTCTACAATTTTTAAAATATCCACTTTCTGCTTTGGTTGTTAAATATTTCACTAAATTTTTACTCAATCTATTTACTCAAATACACAATAATATTCTTTATACCTAGTTTGACATTCCTAGCTGCATTTTTTCTAGGTTAGGAATCTATGTTTACAACCAAATTTTTAGCTATCTTTTTCCAATACACTTACAGAAAATTACCCAGTTTTCAATGAAGTTATCCCAGATGAGTTCTTTCAAAACCAAATGTAAAGCATTAATAAATTTAAATGCTCCACAATATATATTTGTAAAATTTGGAATCAAGATTGTTTATTTAAATATGAAACAAGTAGTTATATTTTATTCCATTATTTAATGAGTCTTTTATTATTATTAAGCTGTTTTATATGAATTTTAAAGTTCCTGATGGCTCACGCCCTACATTTTCGTTAAAATAAGGAATCTAGTTCTAGTGATGTTTGCTTTTTGAAAGTTTACTGATTTTCCCCTAGATGGCTGTAGAGGTATTGGAATAACATTATAGTATAATATTCGTATTTGTGCGTATTTTATATAATTAAAGTTATTAGATTTTAAGTTTTTTTTTACAAATTTTAGTGGTAATACAGTAGTTACGTAAAACGTGAGTTTTACCGTAACAAACTGATCCCTTGGAGCTAACCTGTAGCGCCTTGGAGCTAACCTGTAGCGTTGCCCAAGGAACAGTTCTCGGACCTCTCTTATTTTTATTGTATATAAATGATCTATTTGATGTTATGGGTGAGGCAGACGCAGCAGCATTCTCTGATTATGTGGGCTTTTACTTTAGGGCAGACACTTGGGAACAGTTAAAAAATAAAGTGGAAAGCAATTTTATAAAATATATAAAATGGTTCAATAATAATTTGCTTAGTATTAACTTCCAGAAAACATTTTTAATCCGTTTGGCTGTTACAGTAACAATTTACCACAATTCACTTCTTTAAATATAAATACTCATTTAACATCTATTGAAATAAAAAGGTGCAATAATATTAAATACCTTGGAGTGATTATGGATAGCCATTATTTAAGGTGGGACCATCACACAGAATATGTGGCAAAGAAGGTTAAATCTCTCGTACCAACGTTTCACATACTTAGGAAAATTTTTCATTTTAAACAGCTAAGAACTCTTTACTATGCACTTGCACAATCGCACCTTAGCTACGGAATACTAGCTTGGGGAAAGGTGACAAACACATATTTAGAGACTCTCAACATCTCACAAAAGTGGCTTCTTTGGTAATTTTGAAGAAAGACCGGTTTTGCCCATCAACCTTACTATTTGATAAATCGGAAATGCTCGATGTAAGACAACTTTTTTTTTCAAAAAATAGCAACAAAAATTTTTCTTAACAAAATCGACATCGAAATAATTGAGTATCCGTATAATACTAGAAATAGAAGCAATCAAAATTCTGTAAAACCAAGGGTAAAAAAAGCCATTGGTCAGTGGTGCTTTTTCTATCCTTCATCGGCTGGGTACGAAAAAATATATGGTTTTGTTAGGCTCATGCCCACATTAGACCGATCACGTAACCACTCAAAATATTTAAAAAGTTGAAGATTAGTACTCACCATTCCCAGAAAGCTTATTGTGCCAGTCGTCATTTGGCCGGAAATGTAAAAAAAAATTGTTTTTGACCTATTTTTTTGAAATTTTTTCTTTTTGGGCGTAACCAAAAAATACTTGTACTGGGACTTAGATTAGACTTAGGCGATGACAAAAATGCAATGGTGCCATCCCGCATTCGGCCGCGTTGCCGCGGCACCATCGCCCCAAGGGGTGCTTTTTTTAAGCAAAATCGACCTATAACGTAACAAATTGATTTAGGTGTCAAATTAAAGGTATTGACCTCTTAGATACGAATATCAAATGGTGCTACTCCAAATCTGGCCGGAAGTGCCCGGCACCAATGATTTTATACTCAAAACTCTTGGGCCGTTTACTATAGAGGCGAGTGGTTACGCGATTGGTCAAAAAATTTGCAGCCGGATCTCGTACTACATTGTTTTCTTCTGAAAAACCATCGGAAATTTGTCACACCTTGTTTATAGGGGTCTTTTGGCTTTCGTGTGGACGTATAAATAACATGCTTTTTGTGATGCCTAATATCAGCTAAATTTCGCTAATAAGGGTCGATGGTAGCTAGTGGAGAGATTTTTACAGACAAAAAGTTGAAGAAATTCTTTGTGGCCGACTTTTTTGCTAGATTCGAGTTATCTTTGTCAGGAAAAAAATCAACCGCATTCCCGCGAGGATTCATTTCGAAGGTAGAATAGAATAATGTAATAAAAACTTGGGCCAAATGGAGAATTAGAACAATGCTTCTGAAATGTAAGGGAATTGCCTTAATTATGACGCTTAGAAATAGGGCCAGGTTTATTATTATACCTTTAGAGAGTTGGTTTTGAAATTTTGTATTATTATATAGGTCGAGAGATATGCGTCAGAAAAAAAAGCCCTTACTGAAGGCCCAGGGCCTACCAACATTTTTTTCATGAGGAGGTACCACTTGTGGCATCTTTTTGGAAAGCTTGTTAAAAAATAAATATGAATAATTTTTTTGACATCTGTCAACCCATGTGTTAAAATTTTTTTAAAAAAACCTATTTTTTGTCAATTGTTTTAGCTTCAAAATAAACTACATATTCCTTTATTTACTAAGTAGAATAAAGAAACTACCACACAAGGATATTATTAAATTGGCGTAATATAAAACACATGGGTTGACAGATGTAAAAAAAAAATTATTTCATCGAATTTCTGTTGGTAGGATCCGGCTCTTAGAGAAATATGTAGTAGTTTATTTTTAAACTAAAACAATTAACGAAAAAATAAGTTTTTTTAAAATTTTTGATACATTGGTTGACATATGTCAAAAAAAACTAATGCGTTAAATTTCTTTTTTAACAAGCATTCCAAAAAGGTGCCACAAGTGGTATCTTCTCATTAAAAAAAAAAGTACTTGGTAGGCCCTGGGCCTTCAGTTGGGGGGCATCAAATTTTTTTTTATCATAGGCAGAAAGTCCGTAAAAAACCATTAAAGAATCGCTTTTAGCTTTTTTTAAAACCCCTTGCCTAAAGCCGCTAGAAGCACCGTTCCATTTAAAGAATCCACCCTGTATATGAACAAGCAGGTGCTTTTTTAAATCATTCAAACCACCTTACCTATCCAGACTCTGTGCATACTTTACTAGTTTGAAGGTGTTTGAATGGAATTGTTATTTTTCTAGATTAATGGGAAACAGTGAAGTGAACCTGGGATAAACGTGCTATAAGGTGTTGGGGGAGAATTAATTGGCCGGCATTATTGTCTCTCATTTAGATTTACGACCGAAAAACGGTTTAGGGCTGAGAGCAACATTTATTTGATTTGCGGCCAATAAATCTTGCCGTGTACACAAATCCAGAGCCAATTTCTCGGGAAGGTTTCTTAAGGTTATTGCTTTTTTTTATAGTTTTGGTCTTACCCAATTTATCCATTTCATGGTGCCCAATATTGCGGCGTACCTGTATAAACAGTGGAATCCTTAAGGTTAAATCTAACTAAAAGTTAAAGACCCGTCATTTTAAGCCAACCAGACATTTTTATTTTGACAAGAAGCCATGGCAACCATTAAATTGTTCGGAACTTTTTTCATTCTACCTATGTGACCAAAATTACTTGGACATGAAATTAACTCTGTGTTTCGAACTTCCATTGTCTATATTTAATTTATACACGACTTTTCGATCAGTACAATCTCTGATCGTCTTCAGGTGCAAACTACAAAACAAGAAGTTGGCTTTGCCCAAGGAGGGACTTTCAAATATTTGGAATTTCAACACTTGGTTTGCTGAAAATACCCTGATTCTGCCCAATAAAGGCAGCTTCAAGGAATTTTCGTTTCTTCCAGTGTGACTCTTTGTGCAAAACCTTTGCTTCTGCCCACTTCATTCGGTGTTGTTTTGACCATGCATGTTCGGCGATTCCTGTTTTCGTTGTTTCACCTTTTTGGGTATTCGTCTGATGTTCCTTAAGCCTAACAGATAGTGGTCTTTTTGTTTCGCCTATGTATGAATTACCACACTCACAAGGAACTTGGTAAATGCATTTCTTAAATATTTACGTGGAGTGGTTCGAATCATACGCGGTTTATACCGCAACATATACCCTAAGCTCTGGGTGAGATATGTTGATGATACTTTTATTGTCTGGACCGGGAATGACCAACAACTTTCAGAATTTTTCACCACCTAAATAAAATAAGACCCACCATTAAATTCACAATGGAGTTGGAGCAAAATTGTCAAATTCCTTTTTTTCTTCATTCATTCATTCACAATTCCATACGTTAAAGGAGTATCAGAGAAAATTCGAAGAGTAGCGAAAAACTTTAATATTAAAACAGCTTTTAAATCTAGTAACACAATTCGAAGCCTTCTTAGTAAAACAAAACCAAAACAAACAAAATAAGGAATGCATTTACCAAGTTCCTTGTGAGTGTGGTGAATCATACATAGGCGAAACAAAAAGACTACTATCTGCTAGGCTTAAGGAACATCAGACGAATACCCAAAAAGGTGCAACAAGGAATGAAGTGGACAGAAGCAAAGGTTTTGCACGAGGAGTCACACTGGAAGAAACGAAAATTCCTTGAAGCTGCCTTTATTGGGCAAAACGTTACATGGACTTGTGTTTATATTATTATGTCAAATGATTTTGAAATTCTGGCTGACGATCCTTAAACACGTAAAAAGGCGTAGCGCATTGCAAAAAAGTATAAAATAATCACTATAAACCTTTTCCGGAATTCTAAAAACGTATCAGGACAGATAATTAGCATTCCGATAACTGATTTATGCATGCGTATCCCTAAACGGTTTAAACTTAATGCTGCCAACACCATAACAAAAAAAACTCTATAATACGAGTTTTGCAGGGTTTTTTTGACTAGAGATCAGAAACCAAGAGTAAACAATATAAGAACCACAATAAAAAACAAAAAACGTATGAAAAAGTTCATAAATACAAATGTTAGGTTCTCTATTTGGTTTGCCAAGGTTGACAGGACAAAGTAAAAGAGTAAAGAGTAATTTGGAGGTATTTTTTTATATTGGGATTTTCTATCCATTATAGGATCATTGCACAGTTTTAGCCAAGTTTTTGCAAAGTTAAAGATAATTTAAAGGTAGATGGGAAAGGGGGATGAAAATGTTGTACACCGCATTAAAATAAAAACTGGGTAAATGGCACGAGAAATCCCATATAACTATGAGATAATTGAATTCCCAAGAAAAATACGTACCGATATTATCTGTCCCAATCAAGTTAGCCTGGAAATAATCCACCATACCAATTAAAATCGTGAAATTTTGACTTTTCTTAATTTTATCAAAAATGAGTTACTAAGGTTCCAAAACACCTTAATCGACGAAAAAAAAAAGTTGTCTGTCAGTCTGTTGTCTGTATACACGATAACTTAAGAACGCCTTAATCGATTTTAACGAAATTTGGTACAAAAATCCTCTATCGGCTGACCATAAACTGATTAAATTTGTGGTGGGGGTTGAAGGGCGGAAAAGGAGGATAAAATGTTTTAAAAAATTGTAACTGGAACAAAATCAAGTAGCGATATACGGTGTTCAGATTTAAGTTTCCATGAATATGGACTACAAATTTTGTTATAAAGTCCAAATTCTTAGGAGCTTTAGTTTCGAGTTATTTGAAAAAACGTTCAAATATATTAAAAAAATTATAACTTTAGAAGTAAAGCAGCTATTCATATGCGGTTTTCAGATTTTGGTTTTCGTAAATATTACCCAAAAATTTTATGACAAGGTTCAAATCTTTCAAAGCTACAGTTTTAGAGATATTTTCATTTCCTTTTAACATAAAATAATTGGACTATCCGTGCTTTCTAGCACCAATTTTTTTCATTTGTTTTTTTTAAACTGACATTTAATGATAATTATGCCTATTCAAATTAACGTGCAAAAACACATATTATTGCCTTGTATAAGGCAATTTACTTAGCTGGAGTATATATCTCTCTAGTTCAGATCTTTTGTTTTTTGGAGATAAAACTAAAGAGACAGAATCTGATAAAGAAGACAAATTATACTTCTTTAGTAAACGTGTGGATTTTGCAAAATGCAGTTTTTAAAAATAAATTGTTAGCGCTACCTCTGTTTTGTTAACATCAATGTTAACAAAAGTAACAAAACTGAGGAAAACATTTAGATATTCGGCTCGTTTTTTACCCACAAAATTAATCATGCATTTTTTATCCTGCATTGTTTATTTACTTTTAAGGCTTTAATTCCACAATATACTGATTTTTTTAACTGCTAATTAGTTTTCATAATAATCAGGCAACAAAACTGAGAATATAGGCGTGACACTTGCCTTTTTTTATCATAAAATTGAATAAAAAACCTGCACAAACACCTTCCTTTTCTGGCTACACAAGAATAACAGACCAAAATGGAAGCCACCCACTGACAATATGTCAACTAATAAATTTCTGTTAACAAAACTGAGAGTATGAAGTGAAGACCCTAATGCTTATTTCTTTTTGCTCTTTGCTGGAAAATGAAATGTTGAGTTTTTCTCCAAAGAAAAAATATATGAAAGTATTTTCTGGATGTTTTAGGAACCAAAAATATGCCAGAAACAAAACAACCTATGAGTGAAGACATTAACAGAGCCTGAGATCTCAGGTGTTGTTAACAACATTAAAATATGAAAATATAAAAATAAAAAATATATGAAAAATATGGAAAGTCTGTACTTTATAACATCATTTAAAAAAAATATGTTTTGTTTAAAAACAGAGGTTGATTAGCAACTGAGAATAGCCCATAAACCCTCGGAGGAAGCGATTTTATTTAAAACCGTCCTTATTCAAAAGCGGTTTTAGGTGCGTATAAACGTAGTAATAGTTATATGAGAAATCCTGATTCGTGTATTTTTAAATAAATGCTAATTTTTTTGGGTTTTGCGTCCGAAAATTTTAAATCCCTGACATAGTTACGTCCCGGCTGTCATCGTGCTAGTGTGATTGAGTAGAATGGCCCTCGAGAGTCCCATATATTCCAAACTATTCGGGAATAATCTGGCGTTGAGTATCGAGGCGTGAGGGCGCAAAAATCTGAACCAGAAGAGAGGATCTCTCTCGTCATTGGGAATTGATAAACGACAGTTTAATTGGGCGCTCGGGAGCGAATAGATTTCGCCAAGTTTGTTGCGATCTAGGGATATCGTTTTTAGCAACACTGAACGTCTGTCGATAATTACCTTAGCGCGCATAACTCCGCCAAATAACCTCGACCGAATACCGAAACAGTACTGCAATATATACGGTGTGTCCCTAAAGTCTGTAATAATGGATTTTTTGGGAGAACTGTGGGTTTAAAAAAAAAAAAAATTATATAGGATCATTTTATATAGAGTGTCCCAAAAATAAAATATGACACAAACTAATATTTTTTTAAATTGGACACCCTGTATATTATCTTATTTTCTGAATTTAAAAAAAATAAGCTTTTTAAAAATACCAGACACGTTGGGTCTATCTTTTATCTTCTTCAAGATATTCAAGTTTAAATTTGTATGGAAGAGAGGAGGAAAATCGAAATTATCTACCCAATATTAATATATGATTCTTATTTTCCAAGGAAACCGCTTCTTTTCCTAAAATGATCTTATATAAGTGTTTTTGAAAAGAAACATAGCTCTCTCAAAAAATTCATTATTCCAGACTTTTAGGACACACTGTATTATACAACTCTCTACGCATTTCTGTTTTAAATTCAATAAAGTAGAAACGCTTAAAAAGCAACAGTTATCGATCCTTGATTTTTTTTGCCAGAGTTCCCAGGCTTGGTAGAAAGAAAAACTTTGAGAAGAAGCAGCGGAACAATTGTGCAAAATTTCAGTTAATTCTGATGGTTAGTTTTACCTGGTCATCCTGGCAAGGCGTTGCGAGCTGTAGTTTTTTTCCTTTAATATCTGAGGAGAAAGCTATGTACAGGGTGGTCCAAATTCGAGGGGCCTCTATAGCTTTGGGCTTTTGCAGCATAGTTAGCCCAAAACTATACATGTTACGGACTCGATTTTCAAGAGAAGTCGAAAACTAAAAACCGCATTGCGATATGTCAAAGCGTTTCTGAGCTACAGGGTGATTCTCAAAAATGTGCGATTTAACAAATTAATATGCAAATATCTTTTAAACTATTTAATAAAAACTAGGTGTATGGCACATCGTTCGACAGGAAATTTTATTAGAAAACTGATTTTTTAGAAAAATTGGGGGTATCCCATTCAAAGAAATATAACTTTGTGTTATATCTCGTGAACTAAAGGCTTTAAGACAAAATCGGTGAAACAGGTAGATTTGTCCTTAAAAAATCTTAAAAAAATGTTTTTAATGAAAATCTCTATCTTTACAAATAAAAAAGTTGTAGAGGGTTTTTAGAAACGCACATTTTTGAGAATCGTTTTCGACTTCTCTTGAAAATCGAGCCCGTAACATGTATATTAGTTTTGGGCTAACTATGCTGCAAAAGCCCAAAGCTACAGAGGCCCCTCGAATTTGGACCACCCTGTACATTAGAAGGGCGCTATAAGCATGCCTACAGTCAGTGGCGTAGCCAGAAATCGATTCTGGGGGGGATTTGATCATTTAATAAAAAACAACTACCTACCTATGGCAAATTTTTAAAAATTAGGTTTATTGCTTGAGCTCTTGAACTGAAGGGAGGGGAGATGGGCGGTTTAATAGGTGTTGCGTAAGTGTATACGAAACAATGATACTTATTTCTAAAAACAAGTCTCATCTAGTCTCATTTACAGTTTTTTTTAGAAAGTTAACCCTTAAATGCACCGCAAGCCAAAATTTTGAAAAAATGAAACTAAAATGCTATTTTTTACGCGTTTCAAATGTTGTTGAAAAAAATATTGCTTAAAATAAAATAAAATTGTAACAATATATAATATTGCTATAACGCCGCAGGCGAAAACTTTGGCAGAAAAAACAAAGGCTTTTTGTAAAATATTTTTGAAAAAGTATAGATTGGGTTAGATGCCTAGAAGGGGTGGGTTGCGGCAGATGAAAATTTTAACAAAAATTATACTAAGAATGCTATTTATTACACGTTTTGAATGCTGGTGATAAAAATTCCTTAGAATTAAACTAAAATTGTAACAATTAATGACGTCATAGCACAGCAGGCAAAATTTTTAAAATTAAAGACATCACACCAAACACAGGTCACAAACCGGAGCAAAGGGTCAAAAAAGTGAGGGAGCTCTCACATTTTGCCTACAATGACGTTGTTTTATTTTATTGGGCCGGATATGCCAAATATTCATCATTGGCTTCCACCAACTGATTTTAACTCAGTGCCGTTTACATATGTAAATGTAATTATGTTTGCCTTATTCCAAAGTTTCCAACATACCGGTTATGCATTCAAGTTTTTCCTAATTTGAAATTCCATCTCCAACAAACCATAGTACCTATATCGAATTCCTGCAACGAAAAATACCAGCTTGTCCTTTTACAATTCTCCAAGGCATGGAAAAAGGGACAGCGTGTACAGTCAGAGAAATGAGAGCATGGGTAAACAGCGTGCCCTAATAAATAGTCCGGTTTGTTTTCCCCATATAACTATGAGATACTATAAAGGCCCTGCCCGTGTATTTCTCTATGATAAAAAGCGTAGCGGAAACCCCTGCGAAATATCAAATTGGCTAGGGCCAATAGAGTAATGGCGGGCTCCAGTGCGCATGGGTCAGCTGGCCGTAGGCTCAGATGAGAGCCCTCTTTATCCCATTGGCCATGTCATGGCAATCTAGATTTTGACTGTTGGCGCTACGATTTTTTCGCATCCTGGTCCTTTATATACCGGGTGTCCCAAGGTGAGTAACCTATTAGAATATTTTGGAAACTATACAATGGAAACTTTTCAAACCTTCTATTCTGACATAAGTCTATGTAAACTATTTTTATGAAATACTTTCATATTTGCAGTGTTGCCATTTGCAGGAAAACTTGGCAACAACTTTCTTATTTTAAATTAAACACCCTGTATGTTTTTGCATTTTTGGATTCTACATAATATTAAAATGTCCTATACCTACGTTCAACTGTTTTTAAAATATCCGACAGGTGAAAATTGACATTTTTTTTAACTTTGACAGGATAAGGATAGAGTTTTTTACAAGCTATTGTTTTATATCTAAACCCAGGGTTAAAATATCCCAATGTTAGTTTAACCCTGGGTTAAAAATAGTATAAAACGATAACCTGTGAAAAACCAACACAAAAGTGTAAAAACCGTTTTGCTCTATCCTTAACCGTTTCGATGTTACGGGCTGGCAAAGTTAGAAAATGTCAATTTTCACCTGTCGATATTTTAAAAACAATTGAACATAGATATAGGACATTATACGGAAAATGTACCTAAAATATTTTGTAGAATACAAATCCAATTTAAAATAATAAAGTTTGAAAAGTTTCCATTGTATAGTTTCCAAAATATTCTGATAGGTTACTCACCTTGGGACACCCGCTATACCTAATAGTTTATTGTTTTCCCCAATAACTGACAGAAGCAAATCGGTGGGTTTCAAGTATGTTCATTTTGGTACAAAACAGCGCGAAAATTTAAATTTTCCCGTCTAATCTTGCGTTTTTTTTTTTATGGAAATTCTAGCCGGGGAAAGTGATCGGACGAGATAGTTTCAAAGAAACGATCACATCTCGTAGTAGAGCAAGTATTCTCTAAAAATTTCAAAATTGGAGTTTTTGGGGGTTAAAACGCCCCCCAGTTGGTCCAACCCAATCTACAATAAATTAATCATGATCAAGGGCAAGCTATAGCTCCCCCACATTTTTGACCTCTTACTCGGATTTCGGCCATTTCAAGCGGTCGGACGGGACAAAAAAGTAACCCATTACTAGAAAAATCAGCTGTTACTTCTTTGTTCCCTAAAATTCCCTAAAACCATAGGTTAGCAAAAAGAATAGTTTAAAAAAATAAGTTGTAACCAGGGCTTATAGGGTGAACCTTTAAACTTTGGGTTGGACGGGACAAGCAAAAGCAAAACTTAATTTTAGTAAATTCTTACTTTTATATATTTCAATTTTTGAGAAAAACGCTTTATCATGGCTTTTCCAAACTAAACAAAAGGCATTGGAATTAAAGGAGAAGGCATGTTGTAAACATTTATGTTAACAATTATTGGGAACCATGAACCAGTAAAGCTTTTGTTTTGGGTTGGACGGGACAAAAAATACAATAATTGAAAAAATATTATTTGCTTTAGATCCGAAACTGTTTGTATATTTCGGCTTTTTTACATACCAAGAAAAAGTGTTATAGTGGTTTTATGATTTGGAGTTATTTCAAGATTTTTAACAAAAACCAGTAGATTGTTAAAGCGTTTTTCTTTTTTTAAATAAAATTACATTTGCTTGAAATGGCCCATTTGTGACGCGTGTTTGTCTAATAATAAATGCATATTAGTATAATTTCTCTTAAAATTTTTATCTGCGGCGCATTTATGATTTGTCAAAAAATCTATATATACCACCTCTTCTTGCCATCTAACCCAATCTACTTTTTCAAAAATATTTTACAAAAATCCTAAGAGATCCAAATTTTTAAAGAATTTTTTATTTTTTTGTTTTCGACTGCGGCGCTATACCAATGATAAATATTGTTAAAATTTTGTTTAATTTTTTTATCAACAACATTTGAAAAGTGTACAAAATAGCATTTTAGTGTAATTTTTTCAAAATTTTTCCCTGCGGCGCATTTAAGGGTTAATTTTAAAAAAAAAATCTGCAAATGAGACTAGATGACGTTTGCTTTTAAACATAAGTTTTTTTGTTGTTTCGTATACACTAACACAGCACCTATTAAACCGCCCCTCTCCCCTCCCTTGAGTTCAAGAGCTCAGGCAATAGGCACCCACGGTCCCATGAATATAGGCACCTACGTAATGTTTCTGATTTGACATAGGTAGATAGTTGATTTTTATTAAATGATGAAATCTCTCCCCATAGTTGACTTCTGGCTACGCCACTGTTACAGGTGTCTATATATACAATGAGCTTCAGGCTACTGCGAACATAGGGAGAATCAAGTCCAATTTACGCTCCGTGCCGTACGACCGAGGTGGATTCGAAGCACGCTGCAGTGTTATCTTTTGGAAATTTATTTTGTTTTTATTATTTTGTTTTATTTCTGCCTTGCTCGAGAAACAGATTGATAAGTTCTTAAGTGAAATAATACATTTTTAAAACTAAAAATGGATGTCTACGAATAAGTACAGATAGTCAAATGGTACTATCAAGGCAGACCGTTGAGACTTATTCAATAACTTTTTTTGGAGAATTTTGTAAATCGCCCAGAACATAGTTATCAACGATTCATAGGTTTGTGCAGAATTTTGAAAAGTTTGGTTTTGTAGCGCCACTGTTTTGAATGACGAGCAGGAAGTACGAGGTGTGATGATTTGCGCTGCAGTGGAGGAAAATCGAGAGTTAACTAGCCACTAAACTGCCGAAGCAGTTGATACGTCTTCAGCCACTGTCTTACGTGTTCTCAAAAAGAATGGTTATCATTCTTACAAAGCGTCAAAAACGCATCAAATTTTTCCCGAGGACAACTATCGTCGTATGGAATTTTGCGAAACGATGGAAAGGGCTAATCATGCTAAAATCTTTCTGAGATCTATTCTTTTCACAGATGAAAGCACTTTTCCATTATTGAATCGTCATAACCAAACACACGTTCGATATTGGTCGAGGGAAAATTTGCATTTGTACTTTTTTTTTTAAATGTTTGGGGGGGTATTGTAGGGGAACACGTAATTGGGCCATTTTTTATTCACGGCAATTTGAATGGTCCTAGATACTTGGATCTACTACTACTAACATGCTTGGAAACGTTAGAAGGGGTTTTTATAATACGCTCGGATATTGTCTAGCCGAGCAAGGAGGACTTTTCGAACAGTTGCTCTAAATTTTTTTTGACTGGGAGAATCTTTTTGGTTTTTAAAATGTATTATTTTATTTTGAGAACTTGTTTTTATTTTGTTTCTACTTATTATTTTCATTGTAACATGTTGTTAGTGATAAATTTGAGCAGTTGAAAATAAAACGTTCTAATTTATCAGTGACAAAAAACAAGAAAATTACGTTATAAAAATTTGCGTATTTATTGACCAAATTCCGGTTTCATTGACTACGCTCCACATAGCACCGTGGTTAGAGGCGTACTAAATACCGCGAACGGCGGCGAACGGCGATCGGAAGCCTGAGTGTTGGTTGCTCCACTGATAGGTGTGCGGTGTCCCTGTATGTACGTACACTGGCAAATTGGACTTCTTCCGGCCTATGTTCGCAGTAGCATGAAGCGGTCTGTATATAATATTGCATAACTTTAAGTGAACTATAAAATTATTTATTATATCAAAAAAGCATAATCTAAATGCAGGAGGATATAAAAACTTGAAATTTTAGCCGTTTTACGCATGCGTGATGTCCTTTACTGCAATTTCAGGTTGTTTACTTTTCAAAACCAAGCATTTTTCGTTTTTTTTACGTAAAAATATGTAATATTATGGCGTTTTGATCGCATTTTAATGATCGAAATATTAATAAGGTATGAAAGTGCCAAGGCTGATGTTTTCTCAGGATGATATCAAAAATTTTACAGGTGTTTGTTTTTCTCTGTATAGATAACTTTATTTTTCTTTAGGGTTACCGATTACATGCAGAAAGCCGCACCACAACCACATAAACACACGGGTGAAAGTATAAATTCCTGCCACTAATATAGAAGATAAAGTAAAATCACAGTACACTATAGTGTGTGTACTGTGAGTAAAATTCAAACCCGAAAAAGCACACCAATTTCGGAATCAAATATCAAAACAAAGAAAAATGGCGTCCAGGAATAACTTAAAGCCAACGCACTTGCGTAAAACGGCCGTATATCTTTATTTTCATGGCCTACTTGACCATGATATATGTTGCTGACGAAATTGCAACTTCCTTGGCGTGTATATTAGGTTTATAAGTATATATTATGCTCTACAGGAACACCCCAACACTGAACCAAAAAAGGCACCGTTTCCTAAAACAAAATACATTGAGCCAATGTATTTTGTATATTGGGGATATCAATATCATAATCAAGTTTACGTAAATTTTATAGCCAAAACGAGTTATTGATTTTAGTCCTGCAAGACACAGTTTCAAAAAAAAGTTGTTACAATATAAAGAGTCTTTGAGAATGATTTTTGTGAAGGGTGTTATGAAATCAAGGATTAAGAGACATGTTTTCATAGCTTAACCATAACCATGTTTATGTATTTTGTATGCCCGGTTCATAATTTTCATAAACTTGCACATACATTACATAAAAACTTTTAAAGGACAGTCAATAATCGCCATTTATTAAATTTATTTAAGGCATAAAATCTTTAACATGTTTATTTATTTCATATGCTCTTTTAGTATCTCCATAACCTGTACATACTATTAATAACAACTCTCTATAAAATGTCAAGAAAGATTTTTCATTGATCTCGTAACTTCCATTTATTAATTTCATTACTTTATATGACAATTTTTATAACTTCTACGATTTTTGTAACAGTTACGTGTAATTGATATACAATTATCTATAAAAAAAATTAATAAAAGCCTGTTATTAATACTATGTACGATATTTTTTTGAGTGAACGTATTTGAAATATTAAAATCCAGTTAAAAATGGTCTAGTTAATATGTGCACCAAAAATAATTAAAATCTCTTGACCTTTGTTGGCAACCGGTATACAATAGAAGATCATGGGCATGCTTTCGTTTGAACATTTCCCCATAAAAAATCTATTTAAAGAGTTTTTTAATTGTTGGATCGCACAAGGACGACTGTATACTGCGTCCGATGGACGGCAGATCCTTAGTAAGCAAAATGGGACCAAACGAATGGAGTCCTACCGAAATTTGGATTAAGCCTACACAACTTAAAATATACAATAATTACAGTACTTTTAAAGAATTCTGCTAAACTGTGTTTATGCTTTATAGTTGGTCCTATTCGCGGTGCCTAATGCTGATTTCTTACACGATGTTCAACCTGTAAATATTTATTTTACGTACGTTTACGCGCTACAACTTTGGTCGGATTTTCGAAATTTTTGGCTGTTTTTATAGAAAAAGATGAAACTTTACTGACGCGACTAAAAATTTGACATATGTCAAAAATCCAAGATGGCCGAGAGCTTTAAAAAATGGTTATATTTTACCCCCCCTGCGAAAAATTTGTGTGCGACCCTGGACTTGATTTTTGTCAATAAGGTAAGGCCTTCTTCGCCTACTGAGGTATCACTTATCTAAATTTTAGACCAGGAGTATTTAGTCCAAAAATTGTATGGTTTTCACAAAAACATTTGACCCAGTCATTGGCGCAATGATTTGCGCACTCTTATAAGAACAAACGGGACCAACTTAGAAAATCAGAGTAAAATAAGATTTTTTTCAGTGTAGTTTTGTTGTTTCAGATTTCAAGTTTGTTTGGTTTTTGTAATAATTTTTTTTTGTAGTGATATTTTTTTAAGAGATAGATAACTGGATGGGAAAATGAAAAATTTTTTTAAAAACTTGCTGCTTTTTTGGATTTGTGACATATGTCAAATTTTGAACGGAATTAGTGAAGATTTATGACTCGTTTTACCAAAGATCTCCTAACGAATTTAAATAATTAATACCTCGGTAGGCGAAGAAAGTATGGGGCTTTTGCCTCATTGACTAAAATCAAGTCGAGGGTGGCACACAAATTTTTCGCAGTTGGGTAAAATTTACCCAGTTTTTAAAGCTCCCCGCCATATTGGATTTTAGACAAATGTCATGTTTTGAGCCAGATTAGCAAGAACTCATGTCTTGTCTTATCAACAAGCTTAAAATTTTCAAAATCGGACGACTAAGTCGCAAGCCCTAAACAGTGCCACTTCCGACATACATTACAATTTTTAGTCTAAATATTCCTGATTTAAAATTTGTATAACTTTTTTCTCTTATAATTAATTACCTCGGAAGGCAAAGAAAGTATGGATCTTTTGCCCCATTGACAAAAATCAAGTCCAGGGTCGCACGCAAATTTTTCGTAGGGGGGCTGAACTTTACCCATTTTTAAAGCTCTCCGCCATCTTGGATTTTTGACGTATGTCAAATTTTGAGTGGCTTTAGTAAAGTTTCATCTTTTGTCTATAAAAACACCCAAAAATTTCGAAAATCGGCCGATTGGGACCAAAGTTATAGCGTGTTCAAAAAGTGACAAATTTTTTGGCCCACCCTATAGTTTCGAACTTCCATTATTTTTATTTTTTACTTTTTCGCAAAGTTTCGAATGCTTATGTATCTGCAATCGTCATCAGGTGAATACTAACAAAAACTAAGACTACTAAGATGACGTCATTTATTGGGTAAAATAGCTATTTATGTATCTAGGTCATAAAGGAGGCGTTTAACGCCCGCGGCGTGAAAATAAAAGCACGAGCCGCCAGGCGAGGGTTTTTACACACTGAGGGAGTTAAACGCATTTTATGACTGAGATACATACAATGTTTTTATGCACAACCGCATGATTTTTGAAAAAAAAATATTTTAAAATATTTTTTTTGGTGTCACAATCTCTCTAATATTTTGACATCACCAGTTGACAAATAGTGTATTCGAAAGTGACCTGTTGTATGGTTATTTCTGTCATTCTCAATCAAGCAATCTGAGACACAAACAGTTGCTTGTCATTAGCAAACATATCAACCAACACCTGCTTAACTAAAAAGCCAGTTAACTCTTTTTCGATTTAGTATCCTTTAGCCTACTTTAGCGGTCATATTGACACCAAACTGACAGAAAATCTAAGTTTTACCTGTCAATTTGGTTATAGAAATGGCGGCAATCTTTGGCTAAAGGGTACTGAAGAGATAAGAGTTAACTGGCGTTTTAGTTGAGAACGGTGTTGTATCAACAAATAATGTTGGGTTTTAGTCGCTATTTTTACCGTTTTTCTTGTAAAATGTTATGCAATTTGAAGAAAAAGTTATCCCTAGAGATATACTAGAGGCCGCTGTAGAGGCGAAGACGAATCTTTTGCCGGCCAAATCAAGAAAACTATACGAAAAAAACCTATAAAGATTTGCTACGTTTTCATGGGAATTGAGTTCGTTCTGAAAACGATTTCAATCCGATACCGTCCATGAAAACGCCTGTTTTTCAGTATTCAAATCGATTTTAATCTAGATCCGACCCTGAAAATTTTTAGGGTTGGATCAAGATCGTATTGAGATCGAAATACCGATTTTGCATGAAAACGGGGATTGAGTTTACACATGCGTATTGCGTCGGATTACCAGACAGCCGCCAAATTATATTTTATTGCTCTCACTCTGTTTAAGAGAGAGAGAGAGAGAGAGAAATAGAAGTGAAACTGTGGAACCGGTATTCTAAAATTTGGTGGCGTGTATAGAAAAAAGACGAACATAACCTTACTTAAATAACTAAAGTTTTGTTTTTTTAAAGACTTTAAAAAAATTAATTATGGAAAATAAAAGAAATATTTGGCTCGAAAGTGTATGTGCTATGCACATATGCCAGTCCAGCATTTCTTTCTTCACTTCCACTTGCAAACAGAGTAGTAATTAAAATTAAAAAAAAAATATGTGGCAAGGGCCAACATCATCTTTTGAATAAAATACATTTAAAAAAAAGTGCCAAAACTCAAAAATTAATATTTGACAACTATGACATAAGTCAGCTGCCAAATATCAAAATTTCAAAACCGTTTTCAAATCGATTCAAAATCGATTTCAAAACCGTTTTCAAATCGATTCAAAATCGATTTGAAAACCTGTCATGAAAACTCATGAAAAAAAAGTTTTTAAAACATATTGAAAACGAATTCAATATCCATGAAAACATAGCAATTATGTTTTATGGTGTACTGGTAAAAACATTCCGCAAAGCAACCTAATCGTAAAAGAAGACCCCTTACTTGCATACTTCAACATAAAAGTGAAACAAGCCGTCTTTCCTATACTATAGGTAATTTTATTGTTGTGTTTGTTTAATAAAAATTATTGAAACAAAAATTTGCAGTTTTTCGTCTACAAATTCAAGAAAAGAGTATTACAAAAAACTATAGATTGACTGAATTTCATGAATAATTACAAAAGCCCCTAAATTTAACACATTCGGCCTTAAAATAAGTTTTAATGCCCGCGGGCGGTAAAGTACTGTTTTAACGCCCACGGGCGTTAAAGTGCTTTATTACGGCCGGTTGTGCATAAAGCCTTTTACGAGCAGTCTATACGTCGCCATCTCTTATCTTTGCACGCCTGTACAATACCCAAGAAAAGAATCGCCCTTTTGCTATATACGGAAAACTAGAAAGCCTCTATGGAAACTAGTTTCCATGTTTCCATTTTGGATATTGCTTTGAGTTGCAGTTCAGTGATTTTATTCATGCATGCAGATCCGTGTATGCGACCGTGTCAATTCGAAAGGACGCATCCTGCATTTGATATTTTTTCCACCAAAGCAAACAATCTTCGTATTTGAAAACTGCTCTCGTTTACATAAAAGATAAAAATAACAAAAAATAATAATTAAAAAAAATAAAAAAGTACCCTTCTCTGTCTAAGGAAAAATGTGTAAAGTGCTTATTCACCCTTTGGAGTTGTCAAAACAGTAGATATGCAAAAGTTTCGGCCTGTAGAAATTGTAGGCGTTACATCGTTGCACTTTGTAGATAAGAAAATTTGATGCGACTCTTATCCGGTAAACTTTGGAAAATTGGAGTGGACCATGCAAGCGCTGTAAATGTATGTATTTATTATTAAAGTCACAGGGAACGTATCGATCAAATGAGCCTTGTTGTAGTTAAAAAACCTCCAAATCAGTTACTTCAACCGAAAAGAAACTAAAAAACAAAAGATCAAAAGATCTTGGGTGGAAATAACGAAAATTCAAACTTGAATGAGCATCCCACAAGGAACACACAAAAGATCAAAGCAAAAAGAGAAATGATTAAACGATGTTTCGCCCTGGGTAACCAGCGTGGGCTCATCAGTAGTTTCAATGGTCACCCTCCACTATACATCATTAAACACCATCATACACTTTGATTTCCAACCTTGAACCACTCACAAATAGGCATCGTTCCGCACTGGTACTTACTTATCCAAGTTACCTGATACCAATTTCTTCCTGGCGTGTTAATATTTCCAGTAGGATTATGCTTAATTGCCTTAGGAGCATAATCCTACTGGAAATATTAACACGCCAGGACGAATTCGTATCAGGTAACTTGGATAAGTAAGTACCAGTGCGGAACGATGCCTATTTGTGAGTGGTTCAAGGTTGGAAATCAAAGTGTATGATGGTGTTTAATGATGTATAGTGGAGGGTGACCAGTGAAACTACTGATGAGCTCACGCTGGTTACCCAGGGCGAAACATCGTTTAATCATTTCTCTTTTTGCTTTGATCTTTTGTGTGTTCCTTGTGGGATGCTCATTCAAGTTTGAATTTTCGTTATTTCCACCCAAGATCTTTTGATCTTTTGTTTTTTAGTTTCTTTTCGTTTGAGGTAACTGATTTGGAGGTTTTTTAACTTCTTCTTTGTTTTAATTGCCTTAGGAGCATAATCCTACTGGAAATATTAACACGCCAGGACGAATTCGTATCAGGTAACTTGGATAAGTAAGTACCAGTGCGGAACGATGCCTAGTGGAGGGTGACCAGTGAAACTACTGATGAGCCCACGCTGGTTACCCAGGGCGAAACATCGTTTAATCATTTCTCTTTTCGCTTTGATCTTTTGTGTGTTCCTTGTGGGATGCTCATCCAAGTTTGAATTTTCGTTATTTCCACCCAAAATCTTTTGATCTTTTGTTTTTTGAGCCTTGTTGTGTTGTATTTAAGGTATATTTTTATGCCCCAGAGAGAGCGACTTTTGTTTTGTGACAGATACATTCTGTCATTCATTAATTCTCAATGCACGAATTTTCAGGTCAGTCAAGTCACACCCCCCCCCGAAAGATATTCGAGTTTTGATACGCTTATAATTTCGAACCAATTTCCAACTAATTTTGAACCACACTCCTTCCTGGTTTTTTTATATTCAAAGTGGGGGCTGCAGCCGGACTTCAAGCTATAACCTCCCTCATTTAAAGCGTGGAGAAAAATAAAAAGCAACTATGCCAAAATTAAGAACTAATTTCGAACTCCATGACATGACATACTAATGTCACCAAAAAGAATTTCGAAAAATCCACTATTAATCTCTCTGCTCAAATAGTCCGCATCATCACCGCACCGTTGGAAAAATCAGGTGCTTTACACATGCACATATTAGGTACCAAAAGTTCAACAAAGATGGAAATAGTTTTTCTTACGTATATTTATATGCCTTCCAAACTGACTAGATTTCAATTGGCTAAGCCCCCCATTTTGAATAAATATAAAAAATCACAGAAATTAGGTTGGTCAAAATTTTTTTTTATACCTTCATCAAAAACATGATTTTGGTAATTAACTGCAGATAACTAAAGCATGGCTTTTTTGGTTACCGATGCAAAAAAACTTTTTTTTGATCACGGGTGCAAAAAAAGATTTCTGTCGGTTTTTTACCCAAAATTAAAGAAAAATAGCGGAATATAGAAATACTGAAAAAATTTAATTACTCTTGTCTAAAAATTTTTGCCAGTTTCCACCATGTATTTATGAAAAAATCATTTAAAAACATCGTCAAAATATTAAACTATTAAAGATTGCAATGTTGCAATAATGAACGTCACCGAGTAAAAAGGCACATCTCTATGGAAACCGCATTGTTATTTCATTTACCAGCTACCTTGATTTATAGTGTAAATATGGTGTGTTGCGAGAAGTGCTCTTCGTTCGAGATTTTTAAAAGTATTTCCCTGTTTTTCTTGGATTTTTTGATAAAGGTATTAAAAAAAATAGTGTTGAAAACTCGCGGCTAACTGCGTTTTTAAATACCTCGCTGCGCTCGATATTTAAACCAGTGCTTGTAAAAAAAGCACTATTTTAGCCACTAGTTGTTAAAACTACTATTTTGAGGTTGATTAGTGGGTTTTGACTTAAAATATAAAGGCAGGAAAAAGTTTTCGGTGCGCCACGAGCTCTCAGAGCCGGCGCGGAAAAAGTTGCACACCGCAATGGTCAGTTTTTCCAATGAAACGTGAAAACTGAAAAAGTGCATCCCAATGGAACAGCAGCACCGACTTAGTTGTGCACTGGTGGCGCACCAGTTTTACCAATGGAAATGGCTATTAGATATTGTTGTGGTTGAGTTTTTGGTGCGAATTATTGAGTAAGTATTTCTGATTTTTCAAAGGTTATCTTCGAAAGTAATTTCTAAAAGTCTTACTTAATTTAACTAATTGATAGAAATAAGACATTTTTCATAAACAAAACTGTATGCAAAGGCTCCGAACAGGCACTTTCTGACTAAGTCTTTGATATGTCTTTTAAATAATTCCATATAGAAAAATACGCGACGCAACAGGCCAGAGTGAAATTAAATGTCAACACTCGTTTACATTTTTGCTTCCATAAATAAATATTAAAGCGATGTTACGTGTTTCCATTCGTTATTCTGTTTACCTTTTTGAGCCTTTTCCTAATTTATAAAAATAGTAGTTATTTAAGCAAAAAGGTTTGAAAACGACTCTTTGCACACGATCGAGACAGTTTGGTGGACCTAGACAAAGGCGAGACCACAAGTCGAGGGACCCAAGTAACAATTTGTCGAAGTTTTAACGTTGCCACAGGCGAGTTAACGTTGTGTGAAAACGCCGTATAAACGTTCTAGCAAACTCACTTTTGCACCAATTTGGCGGAGATTTTTTGAGTTGTGTTGACGTTGCCTGCGACTAGAGTCGCTAGCAAAGTTTCCACACCGTCGCTGAAGTGCCCTCTGGATAATATTTTTATTAATATAATTGATTTGAAATCAAGACTTCCACGTCTCTGCAACCACAAATGGTCTAATTTCCAAACACCATCTATCAATAATTCTAAAATACGTAGCTAGGTAACATTCAGTTAATTTATTACATTAAAGTGACTTTTTAAAGGTTCCCACTAACTAAATTTAACAACGAATCTTAGTTTTCCGTCAAAAATGGACATTTTGGCTTTAAAAAATAAGGGGGCCTTCAATCCTTTTTACTTTTTTGCTAAATTATTTTTTTATTTAAATACTGAAAATTTTAAAAATGCCTTAAACCATTTTAAACTATAGCCAATCTAAAAGAATACTTAAAAATTTCCAAAATTAACTAAAAATCATCAAAATCCAGCAAAAAAACAAGATTCTTTTAACGATTTACACAAATGGTGGAGCGGCGCAAATCAGGAAAAGAAAACAGTATGGCGGCAATAATCATTTCTTGATTTACTGAAAACTTAACCATTTTGCGACTAAAGAGGTGCCCTCTATAGTCTTATATTTTGAAATTGGCCGAAAGTGCAATAGCTTTTTCCTTTTGCTGCAACAATTTGCACTAATTATATCTATCCTTTATATTTATACAAGCTAGAAAAGGACATAGATACATTTAGTGCGCACCAGTGCATCAAAAGAAGAACCCCACAAATTAATTTCAAGGTAGTCTGACTCTTCGTTACTTGCTATCTACAGTCGGTCAGGGAGTCTGACCATAGTCTGACTCTGGGTCACTTGGGAGGCGTTACATAGTTTGTAGGCAGAAAAACAAATCAAACAATTACAGCTGCTAACAAAATTACGTCGCGATTTTTGATTGTGTGACGTCACAAACGTTTAGGGTCGTGGCCCCTGCATGGTCGGTCAATTATCTAACATCATTTTATCCTAATTTTAACCCCTCTTTCCTTCCTCGTAATACTTTTGCAAATTGTGCAACACTTAATGAATATGGAAAACCCCCCTAAAAATATAAAAAAATAATTTTTTAGTATTTTTGTCATTGTTTTTGGAGTAAAACTGTTACGGAGCGTAGTTACTTTATAAAACTTTCATCCCCTTCTACTCCTTGCCGTATTTTATTTATGGACGCAGGCGGTTTAACGGCCCTTAGTTTATATTTCAAGATAGTCTGACTACTGATCAGAGATCAGAAAAATCAAATTTCAATTTAACTCGTTTTTATAAAACAAAACAAAGGAGCCGTGACGGTTGCTATGGAACTCGACCAACTTATATTGTTGGGTGACAACAACAAAAATCACAATGACGGGAGACCCGTGTGCAAAAATGACGTAAGCGTGTGCAAAATGTTTTGCACACGTCGTGCGCAAACTGCCGTTTTCAGATCGTGTTCTTCGTGCGCAAAACCCCTTTTTTCAAGAAAGTCGTATAAAAAACAAAGGTACGATACATCTAACACGGTATGCTGATTTCTCGTCACAGATTCGACACGTGCCGCGCATGACGTCACGCTGGAATCAGAATTATTTGTTTACCATGGAGAGCTGTAATTATGATTGTTCAAGGACTATCAGATTTTAAGTAATTACTCTAGTTTTCGTTTATAACAGTGAAATTTCTATTAAAAGACCAAAATGCCGGGTTGTGCCATGGCTAAGTGCAAAAATACGTATTCGTATACCAAAGATACAGGGATCAAATATTAATGATATTATTCAGATATTTTTGTATACTTACTTACAGTTTAATATACGTACCTAATTTTTGAATAAAGTTTGATATTAATAATTATCATTAGTGTATATTGTATTTTTAACATTTTTGATTTCTCTCCTCCGTAATATAATTTGAGCATTTTTATTTACCTAGATACTGTCTGTACATGTTTTAAAAAAAGTAAATACATGCTGAGTTTTAAGTTGAGGCATTTTTTCTAGAAATCGAATAGACAAACAATATTTCAGCTTTGTTTTAAATCAAAACCCAGTAATAATTAAAGCTGTGCAAAATAAAAATGTGAACAATGGAAAATAAATCACACAGTGGCGCACCCCGTAATTGACTTCGGTGGAGGGAGGAGGATAAATAATAGAAACAACTTAATTTGAAGTAAAAATGTGACAATAACCAGGCTTCTCGGGGAGGGGGGTTAACCCCAAACCCTGCCCCCTCGGTGCGCCACTGATTCACAGTAGTCTTCCTGTTAGTTTTTTTTTGAATATTGATAAATCTGGAAATAATATGTTGGTCTAATGGATTTCTACACGCTGCGTTGTAAAAAAAATGCACTGAAAAAAGTATTACTTGAGTCAAGAGAAACTCTCTTGAATAGGGGCAACCCCCTTGTGTCCTTGATTCAAGATCATAATTATCTTGACTTGCAGCAAGAGAATTTTTCTTGTTATAAGAGAAAAATGGTCTTTAAAGAAGGACATAGGGGGGTTGGCCCTATTTAAGAGAATTTTTCTTGAGCCAAGATATCCTTTTTCTCAGTGTGTCTCAACTCGAAATTTACCTTGGATGCATGTGGTTCTTTGATCTTTTAAATAATATTTTTAAATCCAATCATTCTAATCATACTTAAAAGATCTGATTTTACTCAACAGAGTAAAGCATTATTTTCCTTTTAAATTACCTCCTGCCTTACATGAAATTTTAACAGGTAAATTCAATAAAAATATGTTTATAGTGTATTAAAACATATAATTTAATGTAATCATGTAATTTAATGTAATCACATACTTAAAACATTGAACTACTAGAAGGAGCTTTTTTCAGACCTAGGGCAGGGTGTTTGAGTTCCACATCTTCATTCCATTGTTGTCATGTTAAACTAATACGTTTTTCTCTGTTTTAATATTATTTAAAATACCTTCAATAATTTTTAGTTCCGTTTAATTAAATGGTCTAGATATAGTAATAAAAATCTATGTTTCTATACAACTATAAAAATAAGAAAAAGGTGCTATGGAATCGCTATTTACACTGAAATTATTGATAAGCCGGCAACACAGATTTCCTGCCTTTGTTTACCAAGAATGTCCAATTATGACGAATTCTAACCCAGTATTTAGTTAATATTTTAATTTAACGTACCTGTGAAACGAAATACTGCGGTTCCCCGGCTTCTGTTTCAACTTGCATATAATAATACACTTCGGAACCATCTTTCGCCACAAACTTGTCACAAAAATATCAAAAAAACACTATTGACAAATGCTGAAACTTTCACTTTCAAAACAATAATGACATTCCAGGAAAAATCGAGAAACCGCACAAACAAAACGTCGAAAGTTTTAAATAGGTTTTATAAATATTCATTTCTAACTTTAACTAAATAGGGACATTTCCAAATGAATAAAAATAAATATAATGATGACCCGTTACGGACCCCCTAATTTACCATAATTTAGGAAAATTGGTAATAAATAAAAATAAACACTTTTGTATTTGACTATATTACATTTTTTTTTCAAACATAAGTTTCTCGATCTTTTTACTTTGGTTCAGTGGTTTTGCCGTGCACTGATTGTTCTGCCTACGCGCAGACGACCCTAAATAATTTCGAAGAAAATTTTAAGATCAAAAATTTTAAAAAAATTAAAAATTATTTTTAGCGTAATTTTCTCACAACTTAAACTTGAAATCTGATTAACCCCCCCCCCCATTTTAAGGCTATAGGTCCACGCTTGACTTTTTCTTAGCCGCTATCGAGATCGCCGAGATCAGAATCCGCTATTTTCTTACACCTACACAGAGAAAAATGTTTCTGTTTTTTTACACAATTGTTTCTGGAATTGGACCGGTGATAATTTGTGCTAAAACTTTAGACAATTGTTCAAAAAAATTATATTTTTGTACAATTTGTAACTGGTCTAAATCTAGAAACAATTGTTTAAAAAAAAACAAAAATTTTTTTTCGTGTACTCAGTGGGATGCAGTTGATTTTTTTGCAGTAAAAATTAGCTATTTGAAAAAATGCGGTAATTTTGCTCCAAATCTGGTAATTTTTCAACCTCGTTTCTGGTAATTTCTTTTTTTGCACCCGTGATCAAAAAAGGCATGCTTTAGTTATATGCACAGTCACTAAAATCATGTTTTTGATGAAGGTATTAAAAAAAAGAGTTTTTACAAATTAAAAAGAGCTTTGAAAATTTACAACCAGACGAGGCGCTAAAACCAATTTTCGATAAGTACATATCGGGGTACACATTTATTTTTAAATAATAATTTGAGATGTGATTTTGTGAAAAAAACATTTCAATGGTGATATATTGATATTTACCATGCAGCCCGCTGCGCCGCGCCACTCTATTATGAGATCTTTAATTTTCTCGCACCTAAAAACGCATTGTTGCCAAATTGTGTTTGTTTTGACGCCCATATAATATAAGCTTTTTTGCTTGTTTTGGCTCTCCCTATCACCCATTTAAATAATGACTATAATATCGTTTACACCCTCTATAACTTTGTCGTAGCGTTGTGGATTGTGGTTACCTATATGAAAACGTGTTCGGATGGCAATATATACGTAAAATAATATTTAATGTTGGCGCAGAGACCTAGCAACACTGGTGGCGTGTATGTCCCACATATTTCTTCAATTTTATCTGCAACCGTTCTGGAAAATGCACTTCCGGGCGTCCAAACGTTTTTCGCATCCGTTCCTTATGCATCGCCTCATTTACATCCACTTTGTCACCAACCAATGATGACCAAACCTTTGATTTGTGCAATATTATTAAGAGTATAGTCTTAGTTCAAGATTTTTTTCTATCTTAAGACGGAAGGCCAGCGCTTGTAAAACGAGTTGAGTGAGGGTGTCCAAACGGACACAAAATTGAATAAAGAATACATTTCGAAAATAAATTCCGCCATTCTGCTGTAAGTTTTAGTACCAATTCCAAAATTTTGGGTGTCTGTAGTACCTCTCGTTGGGGTTTTATTTCTGAACTCGTTTTTCAACAATTTTGCACAAGCCGAAAACGTATAACCGCTAATAGGGCTGGGTGTAGAGTAAACAAAGCGATTTGTCATAAAACGTAATGCTAATAAAAATGAAAATTTTGGGTGTGGGTGAGGTGGAAAAAGGAAAAAGATGCAGATTAAATAAAGTGACTACATATTTTATAGAGCAATCCTTTCTGAATCGGGGAGAACTTTGCCGAAATGTTAAAAACAAATTTCCAGTTCTTTGTGCTCCACTACGAAGTCTGCGAATAGCAACTTGATTTTTAAGCGGTCGTGCCTTATAACACTGTGAATTTTCATCCATGTACAAATTACGTTAATTTTGTAAAAAATTAGCGGCTCTGGAGGACCACCCTTCTTCCTTTAGTTTCCGGTTTAAGGGGGCAGACTTGTAGCTTTGCCATTTTTAACACTTTTTTTCACCTATTCTACGCACAAAAAATCGTATACAGACCGCTTCAAGCTACTGCGAACATAGGGGGAATCAAGTCCAATTTACTCTCCGTGCCGTACGACCGAGGTGGATTCGAAGCACGCTGCAGTGTTATCTTTTGGAAATTCATTTTGTTTTTATTATTTTGTTTTATTTCTGCCTTGCTCGAGAAACAGATGGGTAAGTTCTTAATTGAAATAATACATTTTTAAAACCAAAAATGGATGTCTACAAAGTTGCCGAAAAAGTGCAGATGGTCAAATGGTCAAATCGTCATAACCCAACACACGTTCGATATTGGTCGAGGGAAAATTTGCATTTGTATTTTGACGTAAGAACACAGTATCCCCAAAAACTAAATGTTTGGGGGGGGGGGGTATTATAGGGGAACACGTAATTGGGCCATTAACGGCAATTGCAACTTGAATGGTCCTAGATACTTGGATCTACTGCAGCAGCACATTATTCCAACTGCTAGGCAGTTGTTAGGTGTAAGATTTGGTGAAACATGGTTTCAACAAGATGGTTGTTCCGCTCACAATGTTGGCCTTGTTAGGGAATATCTTGATAATGTATTTCCTAATCGGGTTATAAGTACACGGGGAACTATTTTATGGCCAGCTCGATCTCCCGATCTTGCTCCTAATGACTTCTATCTGTTTTTGAAGAAGCTTTTCAAATTATCACCATTAACATGCTTGGAAACGTTAGAAGGGGTTTTTATAGTAGGCTCGGATATTTTCTAGCCGAGCAAGGAGGACTTTTCGAACATTTGCTTTAATTTTTTTTTGATTGGGAGAATCTTTTTGGTTTTTAGATGTATTATTTTATTTTGAGAACTTGATTTTATTTTGTTCCTCCTTATTATTTTCATTGTAACACGTCGTCACTGATAAATCTGAGCAGTTGACAATAAAACGCTCTTATTTATCAGTGACAAAAAATAAGAAAATTACGTTATAAAAATTTGCGTATTTATTGACCAAATTCCGGTTTCATTGACTACGCTCCACACAGCACCGTGGTTAGAGGCGTACTAAATACCAAAGGAAAGTCATGCAAGTGGTGATCGCAAGCCTGAGTATTGGTTGCTTCACTGATAGGCGTGCGGTGTCTCTGCATGTACGTACACTGGCAAATTAGACTTCTTCCGCCCTATGTTCGCAGTAGCTTGAAGCGGTCTGTATATATAAAATAAAGGAATTTATGTTTACGATTTTGGCGCCGTCTGTCGGCACTTTTTCCTCCACTAGGACGTCTGCCAATAACACTTTATTTTTTAAGACGTCGTCCCCTATAATACTGTGAATTTTCATCAATGTACAAATTACGTTATTTTTTGGTATTTTTTACAACTTTGAGGTCGTCTGCCGACGTCTTGTGCAGCACACAAGGACGTTCGTTTCTTCGGACATCATCTACTATAAGACTGTGCATTTTCAGCCATGTACAAATGACGTTAAATCAATAATGCATTTCTACTATAAAAGAAACAACTTGTATTTTTTTTCATAATTTTGGCCTCATTTATGGTAAGTAATTTTTCGTTGTTTTCTGTTATTTTTTGGTGAAATATTGAGGTAATTTGACATCATGATCGCGACTCTTCAGAAACGTTAGAATTTCTCATCTGTCACAATGCGAAAAATCTACTGCGCAGTTTTTCCCGGCTAATTTGATTTGACAAAAAGGGGCGTACCCTTTCCACTAAACCACACTCGTGCTGATAAAAGGGGAGAACAGATGACCGAAATATCGGGTGGGGCATAAAAAACCGGACAAAATATTTTCCGTTATAACTTTCGAACCATTCCACCGATTTTAATGCAACAAACTGCTCTTTGCAGGGAATTGAGCAAGACTGAGTAAAAATATTTTTTGTCCGCCATCTTAAAATCTAAGATGGCGGAAAGAAACAAACTTTACCCTTCAAATGATGAATTCGTAAAAAAGCTCTATTTCTGCCACGCAGAACGAGGTGCGAATCATTAAGATCGGTTAAGTGGTTCCCAAAAAAAAAAAAAATTCAATCAGTGTTACGGATTATGCGATTGCCGTCTCAATTCTGTCTGCATACATTTTCTCATAAATTCATTATTACTATACCGATTTTGATAAAATAAAAAGCCTCATGGCGAGAATCGACTGTTTTTTAACCACTGCTATTGAAATTTGCCGCCATCTTGAAATCCACGATGGGGGACAGAATCAAACTTGACCGTTCAAAGAGGCTCGTTTGTTTATCCATATGTTCTGTAAACTTTTAAATATTTTTTTAAATTTGTACAAAAGTTCTGCTTTCGCCACGTACAACGAGGTATAAATCATCAAAATCGGTGGTTCTCCAAAAATTAATTTTTGTTTCCAGCACTGTTTTCCAGATTATACGATTGCCTTCTCAAATTGATACTCAACCGATTTCAATAAAATTAAAAGCATCATGGCGAAGATCAAAAACTCTTAACAGATGACTATCGAAATTTGTCGCCATTTTGAAACCCAAGATGGCGGCGGACACAATTAAATTTATCTCTTCAAAGAAGCTCGTTTATTCTTAGGTTTCAAGCGCATAGCTAGGTACGAATCATTAAAATCGGTTTAGTGGTTCTCAAAAAATTAATTTTCGTTTTAACCATTATTTCCTCATAAATATCGCCATTGAAATTTGCCACCATTTAAGAAAAGGCGCTCTTTTTTTTGTTGCGAATAATTTTTTTACCCTTTTTTAAACTTAATTAATTTTATCATAACCACTAAACCGTTTTTAATGATTTTTATCTAGTTATACGTACGTATAATCTAGAAAACAGTGATGGAAACAAAATTTAATTTTTTAAGAACCACTGGTTTAGTATTATTATTAACCTCGTTGTGCGTGGCGAAAGCAGAACTTTTCTACGAATAAAAAAAAAATTAAAAAGTTTTCAGAAAATATGAATAAAGGAGCCTCTTTGAAGGGTCAAATTTGATTCTGTTCAAGATGGCGGCAAGATTCAATAGCAGTGGTTAAAGAACAATCGATTTTCGCCATGAGGCTTTTTATTTCATAAAATTCATTATTACTAAACCGATTTTGATGAAATAAAAAGTCTTATGGCGAAAATAGATTGTTCTTTAATCCATAAAACACTGATTTATTTTTTTTTTTAATTTTTTTTAGGAACCACTTAACCGATTTTAATGATTTGCACCTCGTTCTGCGTGGCAGAAACAGAGCTTTTTTACGAATTCATAAAAAAGTCCAAAAATCTTCCGTAACATAAGAATAAATGTAGCTCTTTGAATGGTAAAGATTAGGGAAGAGATTAGATTTTAAGATGGCGGACAAAAAAATATTTTTACTCAAAGTCTTGCTCAATTCTCTGCAAAGAGCAGTTTGTTGCATTAAATTCGGTGGTATGGTTCGAAAGTTATAACGAAAAACATTTTGTCCGGTTTTTTATGGTCCACCCGGTGCTTTGGTTGGGCAGATTGGGGGAATATTATGATATAATTATCATATTTATTGTGGAGTAAAGGACATCCCTCCCTCTAAAAAAAATGTCATATAAGGTTGCAATCAGTTCACACTAAGTCAATTTGAGGTAAAAAAAACGGCATTATAGACACGCAAGAAATTTACCGAAAAGTGCAACAATCTATCAACTCATATTTTGATTAACATTTCCAGTGTTTTCCTGAAATGTAAGTTAGACTGATAATTTTTGCGTGGCAGTGGCTTCGGGGAGCGATTGGGTTTTCGCGCGGGTGTATTTCAGTCTTTTATGCGCCACCTCACGAACATATTTTAGGATTTTCTCGGTATGAAATTTATCCGGGACTTTAAATCCCTTTTATAACGTACAAAAAGGGTCATTTGGACGTGTAATGCATTTTCTGAAAGAGGTATTTCGCAAGACGAAAATGACGATATTTTAAATTATTCAAAGTTTCGCGAAAGCTTTAAAAAACCTCTATTTTATACAACCCAAACCCGGGGACATTAAAATCTGAAACAATGCGCAACATTTTAAATTTAAGCATCGACAAAGATATTATCGTCCACTTTTTACCATGGAATAAATAAATCAAGAAGACATTTTTCTTGGTTACTTTTAATAAGTTTTTTTTCTAGCTAACATTTTGTGTACTTTTTAAAAATATTATTTGTGTTTTTCCTTTATTAATTAGTTTTTTTTGTGACTTTGTAGTATTATATTATTATATAATATATTAAGGCCAAACTCATTGTTATTGAAACTAGAGTTCACAGAAACAATAAACGTGAATCTGAATCTGAATCTGAAATCAAGAAGACTTGTAGCAGAAACGGATTAATTTAACGAACTATTAACAAAAGCGTATAAAGAACTGTGAAATTAGCAGTAGTAGATCTAGCTTCGAATGGCAATCATCACAGGCCACAACTCCAAAAGTCGAAAGTTTTACGCAAAGAGTTAAAAATTAGAAGAAAGCTGGAGAAGTTAACATCTTCCTTTAAATCAGGAAAAACTCTCAGCCAAAGTTAAATCAAAAGTATATATATAGAATAGTTCAGCATGAGGTAAAACACTTCTTGGACCAAGCAATAGCACGTAAAATGGTCAGAAGTCAAGGTTTGGTGCAAAGAGTCATCTGAAAAGATTATAGAAGAATAGCTAGGTAATGTTACATCAAAGCTTTGAAGCAAAATAAAACTAGACAACAACTCTAGGAAATTTAGTATTTATACCAGTCACGATCTTTTGCACAAAAGGTTATCGATAAAGGTGATAAAACAAATGATAGATAATTTAACATCATAACAAGAAACACAGATAATATAAATAAGGCATTTAGGAAATATCCACTACACTGTGATTGTGGTAAATTTAATAATATTGAATCTGAAAAAACCTTTTCTTTAAGACCAAATGCATAAGATAACCAGAGCAAAAAATTATCAATAGCAGATCATCTTTTTAAAAAAAATGACTTAAACAGTCAAAAGTTACAGTTTTCGACAAATAATCATCCGCGACGGATAGCTATAAAATGCAACAACAAGAGAACAAAGACTCCAGGGAATCTAAGTAAAACACAAAGAAAGCTGAGTGGACAAAAAGATTAATCCCAAACATTGAATGGACGACCTCATGTAAACATGGGCTACCAAATTACTATCTCACCCAACAAAACAAATCACGGACCTACATATACGAAACGTATCGGAAAATTAATTACCGTTAGATGTGCTGATTGCATGGGACATCAGATAGATTTTTTGAAGGCCTTGAGTTAGATAGGCATTGCACAGATGCTAAGAATCAAGGGAATCATGCTAAAAAATGTATGCGAATAAAACAAGACGAGTAACATATAGGACATAATAATAGAGATACACTGATAAGACTTTGATAATATTATAAGGGTGTGATAATGGCGATATATTCAACAGAATGGTTCCACTAACATATTAGGATCTTCAAAAAAAGGGGGAAGTTTTTAGGCGGTAAGAATTGAGCACTACCCAAGCGCTCGAACAGCAGAAGGTTAATGCTTAGAGGCTTTTAGAGGTTTTGCAAAAAAGAGAATGTAATTATGTTTGTATAAGACAAAAAACTTAAAAACGAGAAACTGCGAAATAAGAATTATCAACTCAAGGCTTGAAACAGCGATCTACACATAAAATGGTCGTACATTAACGTTGTCTACAAATTGTCACACTGGAACAGACAAAAATTAATTGTTTTTTTCTTTAACGCATTCGTTTAAAAATCGACTGAATTTTTTTCATTAAATACGTCCCTAATGCAATATCTGTCCGCGTTTATTGCGAAAATTTGCTAAAAGCCAAAGCGCAAACCCGTGTACGGATATTATCACTAAAATGTCTGAAAAAAAAGCGGCTAAAACCCGACGGAATAACGCGCCACCCTGCCCGTTTTAATTTGAATTTAATCCCCGTGATAAAGTGGGTTGCAAGATTTAGTAAACTGTAGCGACGTTTATTTTGCTCTACGATTAAGCTACGATCTATTACATGAAGACAGCAGCAGCAGGTTGAGTATATAACTATGAGATACTATAATGACCAAGAGAATTGCAAAATATGTAACAATAATATACATATTTGGAAAAGAAATAAAATAATTTAAAAATCAGAGAGGTATTAGCGGTACGGCAGGGCTATTATAGAAGAGCGTTAATAGACCATCAAAATTAGTGATACCGTAGGCAATATCGGTTATTCTTCTCCCGTATCCAAAAATAATCGAACCGATTTAAATATATTATACTTTATTAGATACTGAAAAACTCTCAATTTACAGTGTTTTAGTTACAATCATCAGCAAACTTAACTTACTATTCTTGCACCTTACCCATCTAAAGAATATATATTCAAATCACTTAACAATTCCCTACGTTTCAGTTGTTATTCTACCTCATGATACCAATTTTTTCTAAAACATATTTTTTACATTTTTGCTTAAAGCTGTATAGTGTTTGTAAATGTAAATTTTTAATTTCAACAGGTAAATTATTAAACAGTATATATTCATTCTGCTTTCTGAAAAAGTTATGCAAAAATCGTTATTTACACGTGCACGTGTATTATGAGAATGAACAGATTGCGTATACGTTAGTTCTTCACTTAAATAACTAGACAGCATCTTAAGGCGCATTTACACAGAGAAACTTTCCTTTGATGTTGAAATGCCGACAAACATTTACACGAGCCTCTTGAGCAAAATGTTCAAAGAAATGTTCGAGCAAAATCTTGTACAAAAAACACACGTAAATTTTGGAGAGAATGTTGAGCAAAATTTGTTTGAAGAATTGGGGCTATAAAAATTTCTTTACAAATTCAAAATATATATTGTTGTCGGAATTCATTGAACTTAACTGAAAATAGAAAAACAAAGTTTTGAAATAAGGTATTTTTAATCAAGTGCTTTCCGACGGAAACACGATTTGATGCCGCAATTCACATTTTACCTCATAAGCAACTTCGATTGATCTGATTTTTATAGGGGATATGCCAGTATACTTGTAACTTTTTTGAGGTTGTAAAAAAAACGAGAATAAAAAAAATAATAATTGGCACTTATTTATTGTTGTTGCCAGTAAAATATAATGATCAAAATTTACGTTTAAAAGAATATCCCTCTATTTTACTTCCTACTTTAGTCTTTTACAATAATAATTAAGGCAAATTAAAAAAACCTATATACATTTTATTAAATCTCAAATATATGAACAAAAGCACGTTCGGTTTAAATAATACACGTTTATTACCCACTTTTACAACCCTACGAACCCGACCCTTGTCTAAAAAATATAATTTAGCAGTCATTTAGTAGAATGTGTCGCCGATCTATCATCCCGCGTTTTGGATTTCGCAGGTAGTAGGCCGGCCACCCTTTTGAATCGCAATGTTGCCCTTTGAATATTGTTGGTTCAGTGTCAGTAATCGACCTTGATTATTACATTAAATTGACAGTAAATATCTATATCTTCAGCATTTTCATGAACCTTTTGCTTTTTTAAAAGCAACCCTAGGGACCTTAAACTAAGTAGATAAATCTGGTGTGAGGAATTAAAAAACAACAATAAAAGATTAAGGTAAAGTAAAGTTACAAAAATATGATTAAAAAAAATCCTCCTCCCCACTACTCCTCATAGTCGTGAGGCGCGGATTACCGCTTAAAAGTGCAATTTTTGAGTTTTTTGCCGATATTTGAAAAACTCAAAATTTTTTTGGAAAAGAAAAATTTTCCTGGGTTTTTTTTTGACTTTAGGAAAAAAACCCTTCGAAATAAAAAAAATTCGCAAGAAAATCCCAAAAAAAACCCCGGGCAAAAAAATCCGGGAAAAACCCTAAGAAAAAAATATTATAAGTAAAGCTGATAGTAGAGCCAATAATAATGTTTCGCTTGCCGTCGGCTTTTTTTCACAAAAATTTTAAATAAAAGTTGGTGTTCCATTTTTTTAAAGAATTGAGATCACTGATCACTGATGTGAAATTTTATTTATTCTCATCTTTAAAAATATGTTTCCAAAATAGATAGCAATAATTTGCTCAAAAATTTACCCGAACAAAATGTTCAAAGAAAAGCTCACAAAAATGTTCACGCAAAAAATTTTTGGTCTTTTACAGGAGCTTTTGTTTGAGCATGTTCGTCTGTGTAATTGCGCCTTTATGCTTTAAGTTAAATATAAAAATTAACATATTGTACCATAATATATCATAATATCACATTAGCATCGAACAATAATGATGTGTGTTCGACGCTTTTATACTTTTTAAATGTGAAGAAATAAAATTGTTGCAAAAAATTCGAAATAGAGCACTAAGAGCTGTTTTAATGTGCAATAAACAAACACCTGTTAGGGAAATGTTGCACAAACTGCCGTTAATGAGTGTAAATCAAAGGCAGACATACAATATGTTAATTTTTATATTCAACTTAAAGCATAACATGCTGTCTAGTTATTTAAGTGAAGTGAGATGATTGATTTGTACACTACAAGTTTTTTCTATACAAAAAATACATTTTTTTAGCAATTTTCTTTTTTATGCAACTATAATTTTGTTTCATATTTACTTCTTTATCAATAACACTGTCCAACAAAAATTTTTTTTTTGTTTTCTTCAACTTATGAGTTAATTCCTACCAATTTTGGGTTGCGAAAAACGAATATGACAAAGAAAATTTTTTATTAGCTCTAGTTTCTGTGATAAAAAATATTTTTTTTTTCATTTAATAAGGATTATGAGGTAACGAAAAATATTAATTATTTATGCTAACAATATTAACAGGTGTATTTTTCATGACAGTTACACACTATAAATGACAAAAGATCACTCACCGGTGGTTGAATATATGAAGAATTAATTGGGGGCTTCATGAGATCGCTGTCTTTTGGCTTTCCTCTTGTAAGTAATTTCTGGAGCATCCCTATACATAAACCAGCGGTAATCCGCGAGTATTGCTTAATTCCAGCGGCCCTGATATCTCCGTTCCATGAGAGAAATATCCTGGTGGATTCTTTACCCATGCTCGTCACTAACAGCTCCACAACTGGGTGGGAAAAAATTAAGATGGGATTGGAGAAAATGTATTTTTAGTGACATATTACATCCCAGTTGATTGAACTTTTCTAGAAGTACTTTTACCAATTGAGTGTAATTTTCCTCCCTTCTGTTCCCTAAAAATTCATGCATAACTCCCTTAAGAGCTTCCCAAGCTTCCTTTTCTTTTCCTTTCATAACTAGGTAGAAAGCAGGATCCTTTACGAGTTCACGTATTTGTGGCCCAACGAAGATGCCTTCCTTGACTTTTGCATCACTTAGTTTGGGAAATTTTTCTCTCAAATATCCAAAGACCTGATCATCTTGGTTTAAGCCTTTAACAAAATTCTTCATTAAACCGACATTTTTCTCACTAGGTTTAAGATTCCTTGCAGGCCAATCTACTTGGATATAGTGTGATTTCCTATCTCTACTATCCCACATACATAAAAAGCAACAGTATTTAGTGTACCCTAATTGCATTCCTAATAGTATAGCAATGACTTTTAGGTCGCCACAGATTTTCCATTTATGTTCAGCATATTTGATTGAGTTGAGGAGGGTTGCCATATTTGCATAAGTCTCGTTCATATGAACCGTGTGACCAACAGGAACAGAAGGAAGATGATTGCCATTATGAAGCAATACAGCTTTTAAACTAAGCTTGGAAGAGTCTATGAATAGCCTTCATTCAGTTGGATTATGCTCAATTTTCAAACTTTGTCCACATTTTCTTCACTCTCTACTTCCAATTCATAGTTTTGAGGTGGAGTAGGAATTGGTAAACTGTCTGAATGTGGTATAGGTCGAGTAGTAGATGGGAGATTCGGATATTGAACTGTTCCTCTTTTTTTCATTGACAGTCCTGCATTGATAGGCGGAGTCAAGCAAAAATAGCAGTCATCTATGTGGTTTGTAGGCTCCCGCCAAACCATGGGCACCTCAAAAGCCATCGATCGTTTTTTATTTTTAAGCCATTCTCGTAATAGAACTGAACACGAGTTGCAACATATATGTGGAGCCCATGACTTATCCTGGGCTCCTACCTTTATTCCAAAATAATGTTGGTAAGCAGTCTTCACAAGAGGCTTCAAATTGCGTTTCTGTGAAGAAATCGTTATTTCTCCACAAATATAACAAAAATTGTTAACTGAATTTACACATTTACGAGGTATGTTAATACAATAAGTTTAACTTTAAAAACACTCCAAGACAACAAATTTTGCACTAAACAAAACAGAAATATTGTATGTAAAATGTAAACCTTGGATTTACAGCATAAACACTAGTCAGTTTGCGATGATATATTGTGTCTCCGTGTATCTAGTTTTATAACAATACCATATACACTACATTAACTATGCGTTCGATTAGAAATATGAAATTGAACTGTAAGTTATCGGTCGCCCTGAATAAAAAGACGCGCAAATACGCAATTATTTCGGAAAGGAGGGAGTCCCCGCTTATATATATCGAGAATAGTAGGGCTCTATTGCAAATATCGATAGCTAAATTAAAACTATCGATAGTTCTGTAGTTTTATCTCTATCGATATTATCGATAGGCAATTTTCATGGTGGCGTACCACTATTTCTAACTCCCCACCCTATCCAGTTCTCTGCCCTTTCTATTATTTTCTCTTTCGATGCTTTTAGAGGATATAAAATGTAAAATATCACCTTATCTCCAAAACTAGAGCTAATCTCTAATTTTTATGGTGATTTTTGAATTCAGTGGGTGAAAATACTTAAGAATTAGCTATTTTTGAGCCCGAAACATTTTCATTGTTGGACAGTGTAATTACACCTAGATAATTATATGACGCTACTTCTTCAACTAATTTGTTGTTAACTGTAATGTTAAACTTTATTTTGTCATTTTTAATTTTTGCTTGTTGTTTTGATTTTATAATCATAAACTTAGTTTCTTATATATATATTGACAACCCATTAACAATAAATATATTTTCCAAATCATAATTCAAAAATTTTTCGACTTCTATTGGCTCTCCACAAATATACAATAACCCATCATCTGCAAACAGCTTAATTTTACAAAATACGTTACTTACGGAGGCTTTACGGGACCCGCTCGGTTATTTTTTGCAACCAACCAGATTTATTTCTATGGTAGGTGATAATTTTTTCGTGAAAGTGAATTTGCAAAAACAGGAATTATTGTTTTCTTTTCTATTCAATTTACGTTGGCAGTTGGTATGTGGGAAAAAGAATACGTTGTTTGTAGTTTAAAACCTCTTTAGCATCGCAATTACGGTAATACGGTAAGCAAATAAGGTGACGATAAATTAGTGGTCTATTAGCGCCCTAGTATCTCATGGTTATACGGTATAAGCACATAATTATAAGCTATATAAAGAGCCAAGATACAGGAAAATCGTCCCACCAACAAACGGTCCACATCTAGATTGCCATTACTTTGAATAACCACCAAGGGAGGCTCGATCTGAGTCTGCGCAAGTTTGTAACGTACACCAACCTCATTTCTCTGGTCAGCACACTTCCCGCTGAAGCATGCGCATTCGAGCGGTTCATTGGTAATTGAGTCTCGACCAACTTGATATTTTGGATCAGGGTTGGCGAGACGTATATTTTTTTTTCGGAACTGTGAATTTTATGTTCTATTCACTTGTCTAGCCAACAAAGTCATTTAGATTATCTATAAGATAGTTAGCAGAAGTTAGATATACATTGCCATAATCTGGACCAGGTGTTTTAGATGCCATTTTCCATGGTGGTCGAAAAGTCATAAAAAATACAATTTTAGCAACCAGTGCATGATTATACTCGATTTCATATAATTCGAGGACGAGAATTCCAAAAAAATCACTTTCGAGGTCATCCGACCTCAATTTTTGCCCCTTTCTCTTTAAAAAAATCTCCACAATTTAACGTTTTGTTACACCAACATCTAGGCCGCCAGATCAAAAAAAATGGTAGAGAGGTTTAAAATGAAGTGTTTATCTATGGCTCAGATGTTAATTTTGGTGGTAAACTGGAAGAAAACACTACAAAAAGCTGGTTTTTCACTTGTACATGGTATTTTTAAGGTCAATCAAGGTGCATCAACTAAACTGGCTGAACCAATTTTTTTTTAACAATATTATTGACCTTCTTATCTTTCTTACCAAATTTGGTCCTCTTCGATTTAATAGTTGTTGAATAAACCCTTTAGTATGTTATTTTTGCAATATCGTAATTTTACTGCATCAAACTCTTGTTGGTCTCACAAAACGTCGAATTATTAAGATTTTTTGAAGAGAAAACGGCAAAAATCCTGTTTTTTGCGATTTTTTAAGGTAATTTAGGGTTGGATGATCTTAAAAGTGATTTTTTTTTAATCCTCGCCCTCAATTTGTATAGAATTGAGTATAATTATGCCCCGGTTGCGAAAGTTGTATTTTTTATGATTTTTGGCCGCCATCTTGAAATATGACGTCTTATCAACCCCTTCTACACGGATGCGAACAAAACACCCGGTAACACTTGATTGCGTGACTAAAGAGCTATCAATCCCACATAGTCACAAAACTTCTTCATTCAAAATCCCACGGACTTACACATGTCCCTTCACTATATTTCAAATCAGCTGTCAAATCGAGATATATGTGATAAATTTTGTCCAAGTGTAAAATTTTGAATTATTTATCTTTTTACTTAGCTTAATTACGTGCATATCGTTATTTTAAAAATTATTATCTTAATATCGCGCGAAAAATCCGGTAGATATTGGCGTTATTCAAAGGAGGAGTTTGTTTTTGACAGCGCTCGTCACCGCTATTTCGCCTAATTTTTAAATCAACTTTGCACAGACGCGTCTATGAAACAACATTTTTAATTAAAAAAGTGACAAGAGATGTCGGCGTTGCTAGCACCACAGCGTATAAAAAATATCAATTTAACAGTTTCTGATTGGTTCGTCAGGTGAGTGTGTCAATGTCCGCTGTATAGACCAGCCCTTGTCTAGATCTTTGATCTGGGCCCTTATTCTTGACTAACTATTGCCCGAGACTTTGTTCGCGTGTTTAAAATTCTATTTTTTCCCTCTGTCTCACGCCCTCTCCTCTTTACTCTCACCTTCAGCCCCTCAAACCCTTCCATTCAGTCGAACACCCGCGTTGTCTGCTGTTTTTATCGGTTTCTTTACTTTAAATAGAGATAACTTTTGTTTCGTAAATCGATTTCGATGAAATAAAGTCTATGTCCTGCCAAGGAATCCATCAAATTCCGTTTATTAGTTTTTGCGCGATGCTGATAAAAACAAACAGAGAGAGATAAAATTTAGAGATTTATTACATGTATAGATTTGATTGAAAATTTAATAGAAAGGAGGATTCTCGCAAATTCCCACCAGTCGAAAAGCTAGAACCTGTCACGATTTTTATGAAATACAATCAACCACGACCCAAAACACTTATTTGCAGTATCGTTCTGTCGACTTCTTTGCACTAGTAAAGATCTTTCAATCAAAATGTGGTTCTAGCTTTGAGATTGGTCGAAATCTGTGAGAAAGTATTCCTTTCTATCGAGTTTTGTTTCAAATCATGAAAAAGGGCTCTGGTAAGTTTTATAAGTTTTTCAGGCCTCTTCTGCAGGTTTCGATGATGAATTTCTGAAAATGTGCCAGTTCTTCCAAAACTGACGAAAATATTATGTTGTTGCCATTTTAGGGGCACTTCGGGGCCGATAAAAACGCTGGTGAAGGTCCCTGAACGTCCCGGTGATGATCTCTTCTCCGGTGACCTCCATGATGAATGTTTTAAATTATGAAAGTAAAACTCGTGGCATATCGGACAAAGCGTTTTTGTTTCTCACTTCATTACGACCAGGCCTCCATTGTCTAATGGAGAATCCCGACACCTACAGACCTGTTTCATCCTTATTAGGAATCATCACGGAGTCATAGGATTATACCTGGCAGTTGAAGCTACACAGTGACCATGCACACCTCTAGAATTTAAAACAAAAAGTTTGTAATCCTTGGGGACGTAGTAACTGTGTGCGCCACCTGTCGAATAAACTTTTCAATTTTGATGTTTTTGTTTCTCGGTTTATTCGACATTCATTCGACCTATTATTTTTTTAAAAATTTAATTAACCTAATTATATTAAAAACTGCAACTCTTGGAGGATTACTTATTATTTTGTAAGTATCTAATTTACACGTTTTAGCAACAGAAAATAGTATTTTTAAACAGGGCTAAAGAACAACTCTTTGTATACTCGAGCAAAGCAAGTCCATGGAAAAAGTAAAAAGCGAACTACACAGAGTTGTTTATGCATGCGTTTTCATAAACAAATTACTTTAATTTCATGTAATATAAAATAAATAATAAAGAAAAACTAATATTTAATGGCGGCTCCATTTTTTTCAATAACCATTTCCAATCGACGTGGCATGGAATAAGCCAAATTTCGACCATATTCTTCATCGTTAGAAACCAAATCCCATGCATTACGTATAGCGTCTAAAAGTTCTTCGGCATTTTGGGCAATTATGTTCATATATTATTTTGACTAATTTTCCCCAAATATTTTCGATGCGGTTAAGGTCGGGACTGTTCGATGGCCAAAGCAGCACTTCCATATTTTGGTCTTGAAACCAGCGACGCACAGCATTAGCTGTGTGAACAGGACAATTGTCCTGCTGAAAAATTATTTCATTGTTTGGATATAAAAAAATCAACTGACGGCACCACCATTACCCCTTATAAAATTTCCAAATATCTCACTAAAAACACCCTGACCCAATATTCCCCATTCTCTGCAGATAAGTCGTGCTTGTTTTTGTTGCTCTGTCAGGAGGGTCTTCTTTGCTGCAATGCGACATTTAAGTTCAGAATTTTTCACTCGTCTGCATGCTGTAGATCGGGAAACCGGAAAACCAGTTGTTGATGGCTTTGACAGCTGTGGAAAATGGGCTCTCTTGCAAATTATTCAGTAATTGTCCATCCTGTTCCTCTGTGCTTACCGTATTTACGGGTACCTCGCTTTCGCTCCAAAGATTGATGTTCTTGCCATCGTTTCGAAATTCTAACCACAGCGGCTTTATTAATATCAAAATTTTCGGCGACCCTTCCTACTGACCATCCATCTTGCAGTTGAGATATTATCTGCGATTTCGTAAAGGCCGAAAGTTGCGAAACCATTTTAAAAAAGTAATTTTGACCCAAGTCAAAAATTATTAACAATGATTGACTTAAATCAAAAATAAAATATGTCATGGTATATGACGGGTGCAAAATGAAAAGTGTGCAGAATATTTTTTTTAAAGTTATGGGTGTAACTGTTTTTTTTACTTGTACTCTGTGACCTCGCCACGCCTCATGAAAATCTGTTTTAATTTGCGCAACACATTGAATGGGGATCACTTTAATATCCTCAGGATTATTTGAATACTCTGAGTTTACTTTTTACTTAATTGCAACTTTAAAACGAATTCATTTTCTGTACTCCCTTTAGCTCTCACTATCTATTTAGAATTTGAATAAAGTGTTCCACAAAAAACACTCCCAATCCTTGACAAATTGTTAAAAAAAAACGTCAGAAATCCAAATATTAATATATATTTGGTTTTTCTATGACCTTGCAGGGAAGTGCATTTTAGTTCAGCAAGTGTCAGTTTCTTGCAATGGATACAGGAATGAATCTATTCCGAGACTTTCCCGCACTCAAGTGTCACTATACAGACCGCTTCAAGCTACTGCGAACATAGGGCGGAAGAAGTCTAATTTGCCAGTGTACGTACATGCAGAGACACCGCACGCCTATCAGTGAAGCAACCAACACTCAACCAACCGTCGCCATTCGCTGCCGTTCGCCTTGTATTTAGTACGCCTCTAACCACGGTGCTGTGTGGAGCGTAGTCAATGAAACCGGAATTTGGTCAATAAATACGCAAATTTTTATATATAATTTTTATAACAATAAGGAGAAACAAAATAAAAGCAAGTTCTCAAAATAAAATAATACATTCTAAAAACCAAAAAGATTCTCCCAGTCAAAAAAAAATTAAAGCAAATGTTCGAAAAGTCCTCCTTGCTCGGCTAGACAATATCCGAGCATACTATAAAAACCCCTTCTAACGTTTCCAAGCATGTTAGGGGTGATAATTTGAAAAGCTTCTTCAAAAACAGATAGAAGTCATTAGGAGCAAGATCGGGAGATCGAGCTGGCCATAAAATAGTTCCCCGTGTACTTATAACCCGATTAGGAAATACATTATCAAGATATTCCCTAACAAGGCCAACATTGTGAGCGGAACAACCATCTTGTTGAAACCATGTTTCACCAAATCTTACACCTAACAACTGCCTAGCAGTTGGAATAATGTGCTGCTGCAGTAGATCCAAGTATCTAGGACCATTCAAATTGCAATTGCCGTTAATAAAAAATGGCCCAATTACGTGTTCCCCTACAATACCCCCCCCAAACATTTAGTTTTTGGGGATACTGTGTTCTTACGTCAAAATACAAATGCAAATTTTCCCTCGACCAATATCGAACGTGTGTTGGGTTATGACGATTTGACCATTTGACCATCTGCACTTTTTCGGCAACTTCGTAGACATCCATTTTTAGTTTTAAAAATGTATTATTTCAATTAAGAACTTACCCATCTGTTTCTCGAGCAAGGCAGAAATAAAACAAAATAATAAAAACAAAATAAATTTCCAAAAGATAACACTGCAGCGTGCTTCGAATCCACCTCGGTCGTACGGCACGGAGAGTAAATTGGACTTGATTCCCCCTATGTTCGTAGTAGCTAATACTAAGTCTAATACTAGGTGGTGGTTTTATCAACTTTTAAAAATATGTCAATGTCACTGTTTTCTTTAGCAGTTTGAATTTTTTATTATCGGTTTTTTGGTCCGTTCGAGGGCAAAGTCCACTATAGTCCGACTTTTTGATGACCGAACTGACGTCATTTTTGCCTCTGAAAGCGTATTTCTTTGTTGTCAACAGTTTACGTGTCAAGTAATTTGTTGTTGTCAGTTTGAAGTAGCAGTTGAAGCAATCAACGACATGACTTTTCTTACATATTAATTATTGTCGCTGTCTAAAATAATGTATCAAATAGAGATCCAAAAAAATGACGTCGGTCCGCTTATCAAAAAATTGGACTATAGTCGTCATAGAAAATATATTGATCCTTAAGGCGCAATTACACAGACGAACATGCTCAAACAAAAGCTCGTGCAAAAGATCTAAAATTTTTAGCGTGAACATTTTTGTGAGCTTTTCTTTGAACATTTTGTTCGGGTAAATTTTTGAGCAAATTATTGCTATCTATTTTGGAAACATATTTTTAAAGATGAGAATAAATAAAATTTCACATCAGTGATCAGTGATCTCAATTCTTTAAAAAAATGGAACACCAACTTTTATTTAAAATTTTTGTGAAAAAAAGTCGACGGCAAGCGAAACATTATTATTGGCTCCACTATCAGTTTTGTAACATGGATTAGGGTTACCTATAATATTTTTTTCTTAGGGTTTTTCCCGGATTTTTTTGCCCGGGGTTTTTTTTGGGATTTTTTTTTATTCCAAGAGTTTTTTCCTAAAGACAAAAAAAAAACCCAGGAAAATTTATCTTTTCCAAAAAAATTTTCTTTTAAGCGGTAATCCGCACTTTTAAGCGGTAATCCGCGCCTCACGACTATGAGGGGGAATTTTTTTAAACATATTTTTGTAACTTTACTTTAATTATAACTTTTATTGTTGTTTTTTAATTCCTCACACCAGATTTACCTATTTAGTTTAAGGTCCCAGGGGTTGCTTAAAAAAGCAAAAGGTTTATGAAAATGCTGAAGATATAGATATTTACTGTCAATTTAATATAATAATCAAGGTCGATTACTGACACTGAACCAACAATATGCAAAGGGCAACATTGCGATTCAAAAGGGTGGCCGGCCTAACTACGACTTGCGAAATCCAAAACGCGGGATGATAGATCGGCGACACAGTCTACTAAGTTACTGCTAAATTATATTTTTTAGACAAGGGTCGGGTTCGTAGGGTTGTAAAAGTGGGTAATAAACGGGTATTATTTAAACCGAACGTGCTTTTGTTCATATATTTGAGATTTAATAAAATGTATATAGGTTTTTTAATTTGACTTAATTATTATTGTAAAAGACTAAACTAGGAAGTAAAATAAAGGGATATTCTTTTAAACGTAAATTTTTATCATTATATTTTACAGGCAACAACAATAAATAAGTGCCAATTATTATTTTTTTTTATTCCCGTTTTTCTTACAACCCCAAAAAAGTTACAAGTATACTGGCATATCCCCTATAAAACTCAGATCAATCGAAGTTGCTTATGAGGTAAAATGTGAATTTCGGCATCAAATCGTTTTTCCGTCGGAAAGCACTTGATTAAAAATACCTTATTTCAAAATTTTGTTCTTCTATTTTCAGTTAAGTTCAATGAATGCCGATAACAATATATATTTTGAATTTGTAAAGAAATTTTTATACCCCCAATTCTTCAAACAAATTTTGCTCAACATTCTCTCCAAAATTTACGTGTGGTTTTTTGTACGAGATTTTGCTCGAATATTTCTTTGAATATTTTGCTCAAGAGGCTCGTGTAAATGTTTGTCGGCATTGCAACATCAAAGGAAAGTTTGTCTGTGTAAATGCGCCTTTACTCATACGTAAAGTATCTTTCTCTCCCTTGCCTGCTTGCCACGGCAGTCGCTTGTGGAAAAGATTAACTTTCCGCACTAGTTGGGATAATAACTATTTACACTTTTTTGTGAGTTTGTGAAACCCATTGACATTGAATTGACATTTTTTAGTAACAAGCATTTAAAAACTCCAAAAAAATGATCGACTCGTGGTTTTTTTCGTGCGGAAAAGTGAGAATCACGCTTACTTTGTGTCAAACGAAATCGAAAAGTTTTTTTATACCTTCATCAAAAACATGGTTTTTTATGACTGTCTGCAGATAACTAAAGCATGTCTTTTTTGGTTACCGATGTTTGATCACGGGTGCAAAAAAAATTCTGTCCGTTTTTTACCCAAAATTAAAGAGAAATAGCAAAGTATAGTAATATTGAAAAAATCTAATTATTCTTGCCTAAAAAATCATTTAAAAACATCGTCAAAATATCACACTGTCAAAGATTAAAATGTCGCAACAATGAACGTCACCGAGTAAAAAGGCACATTTTTAAAAGTATTTTCCTGTTTTTCTTGGATTTTTTAATAAAGGTATTTAAAAAAGTACTGTTAACAACTCGCGTCTAAACTGTGCTTTTTTTTACTCGCGTTTTTAAATACCTCGCTACGCTCGTTATTTAAACCAACGCTTGTAAAAAAGCACTATATTAGCCACTGGTTGTTAAAACTACTATTTATATCTTCATCAAAAACATGATTTTAGCAACTGTCTGCAGATAACTAAAGCATGGCTTTTTTGGTTACCGATGCAATTTTTTTTTTGATCACGTTTGCAAAACAAGGTTTCTGTCCGTTTTTTTACCCAAAATTAGTAATATTGAAAAAATCTAGTTATCCTTGCCTAAAAGTTAAGCCAGTTCGGCCAGTTTTCACCAAGTATTTACGAAAAAATCCTTTGAAAACATCGTGAAAATGTCAAACTGTCAAATATTAAAATGTCGCAACAATGAACGTTACCGAGTAAACAGGCACATCGCTATGGAAACCATTGTTCTTTCATTTACCAGCCGCCTTGAGTTATAGTGTAAAGATGGTGTGTTGCGAGAAGTGCTCTTCGTTCGAGATTTTTAAAAGTATTTTCTTGTTTTTCTGGATTTTTTGATAAAGGTATTAAAAAAAATAGTGTTAAATACTCGCGGCTAAACTGTGCTTTTTTTTATTCGCGTTTTTAAATAATAATAGAAATAGAGCGAAATAGTTTTTAAAAATGAGTAATTTTAAGGTCTTGAAAATAAAATTATTATTAGATAGTGATAAAATAAACTCCGAAAGAAATTTTAAAATATGCATAAGTGACTTTATGTTCTTGATACTTTTGTAAGCCCTCAATATTTTAAGAAAATGACATTTTCTTTCAAAAAAACCAGCGAGACATGCAGCGAAAACAGAAATACATATTTATAAGCCGGAAAAAATGGGAATGGGGTCGGAATCCCTTATTTTCTTGCCGTTTCTTCGACTTCAATTCCCATTTAAATTTTACCTTCCCCCTAACGCTATTGCATTGGCGGATGCCGAATGCAATACATTTTAAAATGAGTGGATTAAAGTGTGACTCGGGAGTGTATTTTTTTCTAAATTTCCGCGGCAAGACGTACATCTTTTATTCATATCTCAGTTTAAAAAATACACTCCTATTCCTACGTGCTGCAGGTGCCTCTATTACGCTGGCAAATAAAATTTAAATAACAATAAGAAATTTTGCTTCATAGGTCGTGATTCTTCAAAAACCGTCAGAAAAAGTCGCCTTTTGAGATTTTCTGTCGTTTCTGAAGAATCGCGACCACACAGCCAAATAAAAATAAGAATAAAAATAATTTTTAATCAATCAGCTTCTGTACATGTAAATAAAAGTGAGTGAGTAAATGAAATAATTAAACTAAACCAAAAATAAAACAAAAAAATGCAAAAACCTGAAAAAAAAACCATTTAAATGGCAACAACGAATGAAAGTGCGGTTACGTGCGTCAATAGACATTTAAAGTAAATATTTCAACGCATCGGTATATGTATCGCGTTCGAAATAAAGCCAAAATACACTACATTTTTGACTTGCTCATGCCATGTTTCGAACGATGCCCGCTTTTTTGACGGGTGCGATGACACAAAAGCTGACAGCAATCGATGTGATTGACGTGATGAACGTATCGTTAAGTCCATCCCAACGCACGCTTCAACTGCTGTTAGCAGTTCTGTCATCGCACCTTTCAAAAAAGCGGGCATCGTTCGAAACATCGCATAAACAAGTCAAAAATGTAGTGTAATTTGGCTTTATTTCGAACGCGACACGTATACCGATACCGATGCGTTGAACTATTTACTTTAAGTGCCTAATAAAAGTTAAAAGTTGCCCATCTTTTTATTTTTATTTCTTATTTTTATTTCTGCTGTATAAATGCCTATACTGTTTTCCATAAGCTCGACTTTTATTTTAATTATTATTTTTATTTTTATTTTAATTTTTATTTGCCTGTATAAACCCAGCTTTAGGGAAATTTTCACTAACGGTGCGGGGTACTAGATGGTCAGTTCAAAAATCCTCAAAATGTCACCATTTTGTTATTGAAGGTTGTCAACAAAAGTCAACTTTTTTTTTATACTGCCAACAGTTAGTGAAAGGATATCGCCCTTTTTAAATGGAAATTTTTATTCGGTAGAATTGCCTGATTTTTTTATATGTTGAAGTACTCGTCCTAAGAAGATTTTTGTTTCATTGCACTATCTCTCTACGCCTCCCAGAAGTACCTGAAATTCAAACTTGAATGAGTATCCCACAAGGAACACACAAAGGACCAAAGCGAAAAAAGAAATAATCAATCAATGTTTCGCCCTGGGCAACCAGCGTACGCTCATCAGTGGTTCCACTGGTCATCCTCCCCAAACATCATTCAACACCATCATACACTTTGATTTCCAACCTTGAATCACTCACAAATAGGTATCGTTCCGCACTTACAAGCACTTATCTAAGTCACCTGGTACGGGTTGGTCCTGGCGTGTTAATCTTTCCAATAGGGTTACGCTCCTAAGGCGATTAAAATTTGTACGGGCCTCTTACAGCGCTTTTATATAAGGACGGGTTGAAAATGTCGTATAAACACAACTAAAACCGATTTATGCACTAAATCGATTTTATTTTAAAGCAATTTAAAGACGCTTTAGCGCATTTCTTTCAACCTAAAGGAATATTCAACCCTGGTTTTCCGAAAAATCTGTTGTTAACTAATTTGTTTTATTTGTTTTTCCTTTAAACTGGCATATTTTTTGATATTTAATGAAGGTCGTATAAGCCCCCGGAGAAAGCGATTTTATTTAAAACCGTCCTTATATAAAAGCGCTTTTAGGTGCGTATAAACGTAGTAAATAATAACTTTAAAAAAAACCAAGGAAATAATATAAAGATCAGGATTGGCCGTGGGCAAGACCAGAGGCCATTGATTTTCCAAAAAAACTGTCGGTATTGAAAAAAGCGAATTTCCAAATGCATTTTCCAGCACACTCCATCGAGAAAATAAAAACAAAAATATGGAAATTTTTGGCTTGTGGGAGTATTGGAAATTTGGGTAAATTTTCGAATCATTAGGAGAGCACGATAAAAAATAGACTAAACAGAAGGTGAAGTCCGTAATTTTAAAATTTTCCACAGATAATGAAAATATTTTCAACTGTCGACGAAAAGTAGACGTTTGAATGTCATACGTCAAACGAGAAAAATGAAAGCATGAACTTTATCCTTAGTGGCGTTTTTTTCGCAATGTTGCAGTGGAAATTTTGACGTCATTCTACCAAACCAACACCAAACGTTGCAAATATGCCCATATGGTGGAAAGGTTTGAAAATACGTTTATGTATAGCAATAGATTAGATCTAAAAACGTAATAATCGATGTACTTTTTTTTGTAATTATGATTGTTTGCTTTTGTTGTTGCGCCCACGAAACCGCAAAAGGCGGTTAGGTCGTGACAGTACTTGCACGATCGAACTTTTTACTCGAACGGATCCAAAAGGTTTATGCGTTCCAATGTAAACGTAGTTGTGATCGAGACGAGTGGATATGCAACATGTAGTGCTTGTTTGTGTATTGCAGGTTTCAGAAATAAAGATATGGCTATCTTTGTTTGGCTTCTTGTTAATTATGTATAGCTATCTTTGTAATATGCAATTAGTCGGGACGGGTTGTACTTTGGAGGGTTAAGGTATAATATTTAAAAAAAATTGTAGATATCAGTTTACTTTTTTAAAAAACATTTATTTAAATAAAACCAAAATCAACACACAGAGCCTATTTGTGAGCTGCAATTTTACTGCTTCCTTTAACCTTCGTGATGTGTTCCTTTTTCAACTATTTTAATCGTCGACTAAAGATCTTCTAAAGAGCAAGCAGATGACGAAGAGTCTTAAGGCGCATTTACACAGACAAACTTTCCTTTGATGTTGAAATGCCGACAAACATTTACACGAACCTCTTGAGCAAAATGTTCAAAGAAATGTTCGAGCAAAATCGCGTACAAAAAAACACACGTAAATTTTGGAGAGAATGTTGAGCAAAATTTGTTTGAAGAAATGTTGGTAATAAAAATTTCTTATAAATTTAAATTTTATAGTTTTATGGGAATTCATTGAACTTAACTGAAAATAGAAAGACTAAGTTTTAAAACAAGGTATTTTTAATTAAGTGCTTTCCGACGGAAAAACGATTTGATGTCGAAATTCACTTAAGCAACTTCGATTGATCTGATTTTTATAGGGGATATGCCAGTATACTTGTAACTTTGTTGGGGTTGTAAAAAAAACGAGAATCAAAAAAAATAAAAATTGGCACTTATTTATTGCTGTTGCTGGGTTAGGAAAAGATAAAAACCGTAGACTAGTGAGAGGGAGTTTTGGTCAAATGAACATTGACACACAAAATTACAACAGTGTTTGACAGAGCTGCGTTCCGACTGTCTAAACCTCCCTATCCCCCCCCAGGGAACAACTAACTACTCTCCAGAACAGTTCTCTAAAAATATCCACCTGCATTTTAAAAAGTAATTACTTCGAAGACATTTCCGTTTTCTTTTTATAATGAAAGAAAACCAAAAAATTTAAAGAAAAGAATTAAATGTTATTACCTCCATCATTAACTATTTTAACATTGCATATGACAAAACTGATAGCCAATAATAATGTTTCGCTTGCCGTCGCCTTTTTTTCACAAAAGTTTAAAATAAAAGTTGGTGTTCCATTTTTTTAAAGAATTGAGATCACTGATCAATGATGTAAAATTATATTTATTCTCATCTTTAAAAATATTTTTCCAAAATAGATAGCAATAACTTGCTCAAAAATTTACCCGAACAAAATGTTCAAAGAAAAGCTCACAAAAATGTTCGCGCAAAAAATTTCAGATCTGTTCTGTGTAATTGCGCCTTTAAACCATTTTGGCCAAATAAGACACATTGCTCTTGTAAAACTGAAAACAAAAAGTTCTAACCAAAAAATTTACCAGCCACCGCAACGCCAACGATTTTGAGAGCTGGTGGAAATAATCAACGCTAAAGTATGTCAGCAAATTTAAAGATTTGGTCGGGCAATACTTCTTTCCTTTACCAATAGCATGACAAAAAAGAGACAGAATGAAAACAACGACGATTTTTCGTAATTCTCCGACATACCTCTTTCGGACATCGGCACCCATAATAATAAAGGTTCATCGACTTAAAATTTAATTAATTGTGATAAATGTGACAATATTTATCACACGCAAACGATTAACATAAATGAAAGTAATAGTTCTATCACAGTCTCACTAGGGATTTTAAGAATAAACTCGAAAACTGTTGAAAACTACGTTTTTTAGTCGCGTGTACACATCTTAATACCACCAAACCAAAAAAACACGCCAACACAAACTTATCTTTTTTAAAATTTATATTATCTCATTTTCTGAGTTTGAATACTTTGGGTCTATCTTTTATCTTCTCCAAGATATTCAAGTTTAATAGCGGTTTCCATTGATAAAACTGGTGCGGCACCTGAATCGGTGCTGCCGTTCCATTGGTGTGGACTTTTTCGGTTTTGCACTAAGTGCAACTTGCCCTCCAAACCTGTGAAGGCTGGCAGGTGTTTTCGAGATCGTCAGGATGACGAAAAAAAAAGAAAAGTTTTTACTCGGGGGACCATATATGGATAACACAGAAAAAGAAAAAAACGGATCACTAGTGGAGACCGAGGCCCAACAAACCTTATCCTCTGCTAGTGAAGCCAAACCAAAAGAGGTCGTGGCTTAACAAACCACACCCCCTTATTATGTTGCAGAAACTGGAGGCACAGCAGCAGGCAACAAGCCTGCAGATGAAAACCCGCAGCCACACACTTCTAAGGTAAACCCTGACGGGCAAAACTGGTATGTTTTTTTGTATGTGCGAGTCGATTTCGGCCTCGGATAAAGATCCGAAACGGTTCATTTTGTATCAAAACTCGGAAAACTCGGAAACTCAGCGCGTCGGCGAATTTGTTTACTCCAAGGCCGTAAGTCGTTCTGTTTATTCCATAGCAATCGCGATATACATATAATGCTTTGCGGGAGGGTCACCTGCAGCGTTTCATATATTATTGAGATCGCGTCAGAGTAGTGGAATTATCACCTACTGAGGAATTAGTACTTATTAATTCAGCGAAAATTCAACTCTTATGGACTGTTTTACATTGCCCGGCACTTAACTACTGTAGAACTCGGCACCTCAGGAAGGAGGCTCGTAGAGTACACTTGTAAAGAGGGCTCTGAACCTAGCGAAGGCATCGAACCTCTTTTAGGTGAAATAATACAGCAAGGGATACAATAAGCAATCAGCGGCAGTGTTAGGGAATCCCGAAACCTTATCCTTGCTGTATAAAGTATGTCAATCAATTACTCAATCAGGTGCCGTTTTCTTTTTTGTCGCGGTTACGGTTAACCTTGGTCCTAAAATTTCCCGAGAAGAAGAAGTATAAACAAAAGAAGGAGACCTCGATTGTGTAATATTTTTGAATATTGTTTAAATTGACAGATAATTGTTTATGTTTACATGTGTATATAATATATAATGTAAATAATAATATAATATAATTTAAACAATATTCAAAGATATTACACAATCGAGATCTCCTTCTTTTGCTTATATTTCTGGGAAATTTTAGGACCAAGGTTAACCGTAACCGCGACAAAAAGAAAACGGCAAGGGTGACGAAACTTCCAAGTTGGCTGTCTACAGATTGTGACAGGTCATCGAACCTATTTTCAGTTTTTTTTGAACTTTTTAAGTTTCGCCAAAAAAAGTCGCTTGATGTTTCGAGTTTTGATTCTGGTTAGCGAGGTTTTTCAGCGGGGCGGGAATACAAATTTGAAAATCTCTCGCCAACACAAATATGCCATTACCCGGTCAAATAGAATTTGGATAACCGCAACGGCGCGGCGTCACTGCGATTGCATTGCCTGTTTGTTATCAATTAAATCTTTACAGAACAACTATTTATTATCGTTTTGGGAAAATTCGGTTTGAAATTCATCAAGCGATTAAAGGTCACCGACTAAAAAAAAACCATCCATTAGCCACCCTTAATTTATAAAATAAAAATGATGAACTGTCTTTGGATCTTGTGTTCGATTTTTTTTTTTTTTTTGATAAAATAGTATTTACACGCCCGGCTAAACTGTGCTTTTGTTATTTGCCTTTTTAATTCATTCTTTCATCAAAAATATGATTTTAGTAATTTTCTGCAAGTAACTGACTTTTTTGGTTAACATTGCAAAAAAAAACTTTTTTTTCATCACGGGTGCAAAAAAAATATTTCTGTCCGTTTTTACCGAAAATTAGATAACAATAGCGGAAAATAGTAATATTGAAAAAATCTAATTATTCTTGCCTGAAAATTGACCAAAGATTAAAATGTCGCAACAATGAACGTCACCGAGTAAAAAGGTACATTGCTATGGAAACTATTGTTATTTAATTTACCAGCCGCCTTGATTTGTAGTGTAAAGATAGTGTGTTGCGAGAAGTGCTCTTCGTTCGAGATTTTTAAAAGTATTTTACTGTTTTTCTTGAATTTTCTGATAAAGGTATTAAAAGAATAGTGTTAACAACTCGCGACTAAACTATGCTTTTTTTTACTCGCGTTTTTAAATACCTCTCTGCGCTCGTTATTTAAACCAATACTTGTAAAAAAAGCACTATTTAAGCCACTAGTTGTGAAAACTACTATTTACTTCCCTTTCTAAACTGTGTTGGACTATAAAAAGTTTTAACTAAAAAAAAAATGAAACAACAAAAAGAAGATATTTTAAAATGGCACAATAAAAATTGAATTTCTCATAAAATGCGAAAATTGACGGCGTCGAATCTTTAAAATTACCTTTTTACAGTTGAAAGGAGATGATTCAGCAGCTGAAAAATTAACCGTCTTTGCCGTAAAAATCTACCTTACTTTGTATGTAGAAATCTAGTACCCGCAGGCACTAGAGCGCCAAAAAAATGCCTCAGAATGATAAGTTGCCTTAAAATGCATAGACCAGCCCCGAAATGCCTCGAAATAATACTTCAAGATGCCTCAAAATGTCACGCAATGAAATTAACTCTTTGTTTCGGACTTCCATTGTCTATATGTTATTTATACACGACGTTTCGATCAGAACAATCTCTGATCGTCTTCAGGTGCGAACTACAATCAATTCCTAAGGCTACGTACTTATATACTGTGAGAAATCACTCAACCTTGAAGTTTAAGAAGTTCGCTCCGGCCAAGGAGGGGCTTCCAAATATTTGGGATTTCAACACTTGGTTTACTGAAAATACCCTGATTCTGCCCAATAAAGGCAGCTTCAAGGAATTTTCGTTTCTTCCAGTGTGACTCCTTGTGCAAAACCTTTGCTTCTGCCCACTTCATTCGGTGTTGTTTTGACCATGCATGTTCGGCAATTCCTGATTTCGTGGTTTCACCTTTTTGGGTATTCGTCTGATGTTCCTTAAGCCTAACAGATAGTGGTCTTTTAGTTTCGCCTATGTATGATTCACCACACTCACAAGGAACTTGGTAAATGCATTCCTTATTTTGTTTGTTCTCCGGTTTTGTTTTACTAAGAAGGCTTCAAATTGTATTACTAGATTTAAAAGCTGTTTTAATATTAAAGTTTTTCGCTACTCTCCGAATTTTCTCTGATACTCCTTTAACGTATGGGATTGTAAGGAATGCATTTGCCTGGTTTTGGTCTTGTAATCTCTGTCCTGTTTGTTGAAATTTAGAAATAGTATCTGTTATAAGTTTCAAGCTGTAACCATTCTGCTGCAGATCCTTCTTAATGTTTCTTATTTCGATTTCCAAGTCATGAGAATTGTTACAAATTTGAACGGCTCTGATATACAAAGTTTTGATTATGCCTCGTTTGGTTGTAGCAGAATGATTTGAACCTTGATTTAAATATTGTCCTGTGTGAGTGGGTTTACGATAGACTGTTGTTCTGATGTCGCTTTCTACTCGTGTGACAAGTACATCAAGAAAAGGAATTTGACAATTTTGCTCCAACTTCATTGTGAATTTAATGGTGGGTCTTATGTTATTTAGGTGGTGAAGAAATTCTGAAAAAAAAAAAAAATTTCATGCACGCTGTTGAGCAAAAAAAATTTGCCCAACACGCTGTGGAGCACGCTTGTTGTTGAGCACGCTGTTGCTCAGTGATGAATCAAGAAAAATTGAAGTCGACGATGGCATTAAGAAACATGAGCAGTGTTACTTTCAATGTTACCGTGATTAATAATTACCATAAAAATTAATTTTTTAAGCTTGTTAAAGTTTAGTTCTGAATAAAACATAAAATTCATAGTTTTGACTATTGGTTCAGTTTTAGTCTGCTAATATTTTGATATTCCGCACGCTCGTAGGAAAAAAATGTACCCAACGCGTGCGGAAAGTATTTTCCGCACTTGCGACTTGACCGAACTCCGCTGGCGTGTCGTTCGTGAAAACGCCGGCGCGTGCGGAAAAGTTTAACTTTCCGCACTTGTTAGGTAAATAACTATTATAAGCGTAAGTCGACTGCGTTAACAGGTGCAGTAGATTTTTAGCCTTTGGCCTTGCCCATTTTCCTTGTTTTGGGGGGACTATTAAAATCGTGAAATTTAGACTTTTCTTAATTTTATCAAAAATGAGTTACTAAGGTTTCAAAACACCTTAATCGACAAAAAAAAAAGTTGTCTGTCGGTCTGTTGTCTGTCTGTATACACGATAACTCAAGAACGCCTTAATCGATTTTAACGAAATTTAATTAAAAGAATCCTATATCGGCTGACCATGAACGGATTAACTTTTGGGTGGGGTGGTGGGGGGTTGAAGTGGGGAAAAAGGGGATAAAATATTTTAAAAAATTTAAACTTTGGAACAAAAGCAAGTAGCGATATACGGTTTTCAGATTTAAGTTTCCATGAATATGGACTACCAATTTTGTTATAAAGTCCAAATTCGTGGGAGCTTTAGTTTCCGAGTTATTTGAAAAAACGTTAAAATATATAAAAAAAAATCATAACTTTAGAAATAAAGCAGCTATTGATATGCGGTTTTCAGATTTTGTTTTTCGCAAATATTACTCAAAAATTTTGTTAAAAGGTTCAAATCTTCAGCAGTTTTCGAGATATTTTCATTTCCTTTCAACATAAAATAATTGATTGTATTGTGGACTATCCATGCTTTCTAGCAGCAATTTTTAAAAGTATTAATGTTATACATTTTGCGATCCTTGGGCCATGATAGTATCTCATATTCATATGGTTAATATAAGGTATAGGTATGCTAAAAAGGTAGTGGAATTCGCCGTTTTTCTTTACTCGACGCAAGGAGACGTTACTTCTGAGTAGTATGATTGCCTACTCATTCAAGCAAAAAGGATTTAAGAAAAATTTCCTTTTTCAGATGAGATTTTAATGAAAATTCTATTAAAACCGTCGATTTGGTTCGGTTCATATTAATTTTAATAGGAAAGGTCTTACTATATAAAGTAATTAGTGGTGGAAGCGTCTTTACTTAAGATGTTACTCTTGTTTTTAAATGGAACAGCCTACATATTTGAATTAATTTAATTTCATAATAATAATAAGAGTAAATATTTTTATTGTAAATAGTAGTTTTAACAACTATTGGCTAAAATAGTGTTTTTTTTACAAGCGTTGGTTTAAATATCGAGCGCAGCGAAGTATTTAAAAACGCAAGTAAAAAAAAGCAAATACAGGAAAATACTTTTAAAAATAACTTCTCGCAGCACACCATCTTTACACTATAAATCAAGGCGGCTGGTAAATGAAATAACAATCGTTTCCATAGCGATGTGTCTTTTTACTCGGTTGACGATATTTTTAAATGTTTGCTTCGTAAATACAAAGCTCATTATGGATGATACAAGTCCACTATTTTGCTTAGCTTACTTAGCTACAACGACGGCGACGCCTAGATCTATCCATCCGCTTGCAAATAGTCATGTGCACGACAGCACTCAAGATGACAGATAGATGACATCTTTCTCTAAAATACTTTTTATAGTCTGCTGTTTCTGTCCAACAACTTTAAATATTTTTGCACTTCACTAAACTATCTCCATCTACCTCTAAAATTCTGGCTTCTCTCACTAAATTTTTCTCATTTTAAAAGAGAAAAAATGTTTTTTAGCATTACTTTTTTGGAATGCTAGAAAAACAGTGAAAACTTAAAAAAACTGAGAGTTTTATTCTAGAAATCGAAAGTTTGGAAAGAAAGCTTTAGAATGTGAGCCAAATCATAGCATAAAAATGTGAAAAACATAGAAAAAATTGATTTAGCAAAAACGTTGCCCCTTAAAATATGCTATAATATTTTAAGCCTTATTACCATCATGGCTCTACCATAAAATGAAAAGATGGGATTTTAACTTTTATTTTTAATCTCAGTTTCATTTGTTGTTCTCATTTAAATGGGTGTTTTTTAGGTTTTTTTGAATTTTTTGGTTTGTTTTTGCCAGATATTATTTAAGAAAACAGTATGATGGAGGTTAGTTTCATTATTTCAATTTTTGTTCAAAGTTATTTCGTTTTTTTATTTTAAATTTAATTTTGATTTGTTATTTTGATTTTGATTTTTATTTGCCTGTAGAAACCCTGCTTAAAATTTTATTTAAAAGACGCGTTCGTCCCCAGGTTTATAATTTTTGCACTTTAGAAAGCGAAAAGCTGAAAATATAAAAAATTAAAAAAATAATTACAGACCACTAAATGGTACTCTAGTTTCGTCAACTCGCATCACTAAAAGTTGTCATTGATTGTTTTTTAGCATGGCGGATTCATTCAAAATTTGGTGGCCTCTGAAAGTGTTGCTATGATGGTAATAAACAAAAGTCAGTCAGTTGTTGTTAAACGGTTGAGTAAAAAAAAGTAAAAAAGCATTTTTTTGAAGATGAACATTGAAAAGGCCGCGAAAGAGGCCATTGCTGGCCTTCTTCCTCAAAAATCTCGTGAGGTGCAGAAGCAGTTCTCTTTTGTGCGAAATATATCTATAACCAAAAAAGTTGTTTCCAACTGTCCGCCCTTCGTAATGGTCAAGCCTTAAAATAATGATGAAGCAATTTTTACTATGTTTTTTACATTTGTATGCCATGGTATTGCTCACATTTTAAAGCTTTCTTTCCAAACTTGTGATTTCTAGAATAAAACACTCAAATTTTTCGAGTTTTGACTGTTTTTAGGCGTTCAAAAAAAGTACTGCCAAAAAAAATGTTTTCTCTGTTAAAATGAAAAATATTTGGAGAGAGAGAGTGCAGAATTTTAGAGGTAGATGGAGAGATATTTTAGTGAGGTGCAAACATTTTTAAGCGAGATAGCAGGCTATAAAAAAGTATTTTAGAGAAATATGAAAATAATTTAAGGCAAGTGTTTACTAAAAATTTCTATCATGTCATCTGTCTGTCATCTTGAGTGGTGCCGTGCATACGATTTTTATTTTGCAATTTTTATCTAAAAAACTGCAAGTGTTTACTAAAAATTTCTATCATGTCATCTTGAGTGGTGCCGTGCATACGATTTTTATTTTGCAATTTTTATCTAAAAAACAGCAAAAATTGTATTTTTTCAAAGTGTAAAGTGCGTAAAACATAAGGTGATATTAATTTCTTTCAATCAAAGTTCTTTACAGTCTTTAAATTTACCAAAAAACGTGTCCTACAGTACAAAATTATTTAAAAGGTATTTAAGAAAATTATTTTAAGAGTCATCATGGCTTTACCACTAAATCGTGTAAATGAACTTTTGCCAGAAAAGTCTCGGAATATCTGAACACAACAGTTCAAGAAGTTTAAAGAATGGTGCAAGTGAAAAAGATATTAACGAGAATGTTCCTGAAATTAACTCTGTGTTTCGGACTTCCATTGTGTACATTTTATTTATACACGACGTTTCGATCAGTACAATCTCTGATCGTCTTCAGGTGCAAACTACGTAGTTAATTTCAACATATCATTGTCTCACATTTTTTTGAAGAATCAAAGACATTCAGATCGTCGAATTTATGGTCCCACTACTCTATGATTAGGGCTAAACTAGTAATGGAGAACAACATAGATATCAGCAAGTTTTTTACTTTAGTAGACTAAAGCAACCACCTTAGTCCCTGAAGTGCGAAAACCTTTATTCGTCCTACAGACCTGTCGCAGTATCGTTTGGTTTGGAAAGTTGCCCCACCTTCAAAGGCTAGCAATTTTGTTTTAACTACGACGAACGAATAATACTAAATTTAGAACCATCTCAACATGATTTTAATGACTCATTTAGAGTCTTCGTATAATAATAAAGCTTAGACGTGAACCACAAGATGGCGTGACAATCTATGAAACTTTATTTTATAAGAGCACTAATTAAAGCAAAAATGTTGTTTATTTTTCTATATTTTTAAAATAATAAATATTCATTACACGTAAAAAATAAGTTCCGTTAAATTGACATATTACGCGTTATTTAAAAAGATATATGAAAAGCTTATTTGTTTTGACGTTTTAGATAGAACTTCCTTGTTTGACGATTTAGATAGAACGTCATTATTTGACGTTTTAGATAGAATGTCCTTGTTTGACGTTTTAGATAGAACGTCATTGAAACTTTAGGTTATGAAGGTTGTTGACATAAGAGTGTTCGCGTTTGATATTCTTAATAATTTCTGATATTTATGACATTTTCATCGGTGGTAGGCAAGTATAGTACACTAACGCCCAGATGCACCGTAAAAATATTTGACTTAGTTTAGTTAATCCATGCTTCCTCTTTCTTCATTTATGTGGGATCAAGAGAGAAAAAGAATGGATTAGATAACCAATCGCGATTAAGTGCCTACGGTGCATTTAGGGGTAACTCGCATGTTATGGTCATTACACGCTCAGATAAATTAAGACACTCGCCTGCGGCTCGCGTCTCAAACTTTAATGACCATCATAACGTGTTTGTTAGTGTAACCAGCCTACACCAGCCCACTACGAACGAATGGGACAATCAGATTTTTAGTATTTAAGGCATACTCTCTATCCTATGTATATAATATATTTTCCCGGTATGTTGCCACTTTATTTATTTTATCCCATTTTACTTTTCATGTTGTACAAATGTCGATTTTCAGTTCTAGCAAGCTGACGTCTTGTCTTCTTGTCTGTTTACCGTTTCTCCGTGTTTCGTGCTCAAACCAAAGTGCCTAGCGGCATAGAATAATACACAAACAGTATATTGTTTATTATTCTATGCCGGCAGTAAGAACAGAGGATAAAGATTTTATTGGAATTTAATTTTTACGTAAGAAATGGGTTTTGATAAATTGTTATACTATTATTATTTCTTTGTGCAAGCGGTATTCAAGTTCTGCCCATATATCAGTCTTATAAGGGCACTAAGGCATATATGATTTTAGGTTTGCCTGTTCAGTTTGGACAGAATTTAACCATGATGCTTAACGTTTTCCTGGTTTTTTTATTCACCATTGCACTTTTAATATATTTTAGTTTTACCTATAACTAGTTTTAAGTTACTTTTAGTTATGCCGTAAAAATTAGGCATTTTAATCGAAACTTTTTCCCACTTAAGCAGTGTTGTCACACTTTTATCTACTATTTTTCTCTACTTTTAAAAATCTCCAGTTTATTTGCCACAATTTTTAATTAAGTTGGCCATGCTCGTCTTTTGAGCCTATACTGAATGTAAGAAAGTTTTGTGACACACTCGATTGAAGGATCTTGATTCTTGCAAAAAGATCGCGAGTTTAAGACTTGTGTCAACCACATTTTTTTTTTAAATTTTGAAAGCAATTAGTAGGTAATAGAAAGTGACAAAATATTTTGATAAATGATTAAATGCAAAATGATAATTTCACACAAAAATATAACCTCAAAATTACTCTCAGTCTTTTATTTAAAGAACTATGTTGTCAAAATTCTCTTGGCACTTGTGTATGTTGGTGTCACATTCGGTGTGAACGAACTCTTAAAATCGTTTTACGAAAAAAAAAGGGGGTTGCAAAATGAGATACGTGCCTGGAAAACACTATATGGGGTTAATGTTTTGTCCACATTCTTTGAGCTCTAGTGATAAGAAAGGTAAATTCGTTGATACAAGAGGGCGAAACAGTCTTATTCTTTTTTATATTTTGGTAAAAGTGCACATCGATTCTCAAAATCGTTTAATTTGGGAAAAATAAAGTTTCTCAAGAGGTATTGAAAAAAAAGGGAATTCAAAGACTCGCTAATATAAAAAACGCAGCACAGCGCGTATTTTTTTCATAAATAATTTTTTTAATACTTGACAGGCATCTTTCCTTTAGGGGGGGGGGGGGGAGTGGAGGAATTTGAAGTTAGCCTTTTATTAGAAAGGAATTTTCAAAAAAATATGCGATATTTTTAAATATTGCATCTTTTCCAGAAATACTTGAATACACTGGGGAATAGCAAAAATGTTTCCTAGACCAAAATAGCAAAATATTATTTATTTTATTATATTAATTAACAATCTCGGTTTTATAGTTTATCTATGCTAATTATGATAATTACCTGTCTGCCCCTAATGTATGGAAATATCGTCCATTAAATGGGAAATGCCTGGAGATGTTTAAATACTCTTAACATAAATCCTAAATTGTTAGTTACATTCTTATATAATATTGTTAGGAAATATTCTTAGAGAGTGAATTTTGTAGGTGTTTTTAAAGTTTAGTAACCCAAGAGAGTCTTTTGAGCTAGTGAAAAAAATGTAACGACCGCGCCATTAGTTCCCCCAGAAAAGATGTTACTACCACCACGTCATTTAAAATTAGGACTTATGAAATATTTTGTGAAGGCCATCAATCAATGTATATCCATTTGATATATATAGGATGGCCCATAAAAAACCGCAAATTTTCTTTTAGGGTATAAATTCGTTACCACTTGTCCGATTTTAAAAATTTTGGTTTTACTGTAAAGATTAAGCTTTAGACTATAAGATCCTGTCACCAGGATTGACATTTCGAAATTCAATATGGCGGACGCTTTTGAAAAATGCCAATTTTTCGCCTCCCCTGCCAATTTTTTATGTGCGCCACTGTCTTTCCTGACTAACGACAGTTAAAAAGCCACTTGACGTGTTCAAAAAGGTATCACTTGTTAAAAGTGGTAATGAAATACGAAAGATGTAATAAAATTAACACGGTGTGTTTTTGGCCTCTAAAAGACGAATTTTGTGTTTAAGCATACAGTTCTACTATACTTTGGAAAAATTAGTAGAGATATGTTTGTGAATCAGTAGATTCCTGTCGCGCCAGTAGTCAAGGGAGCAGTTTTTTGGTTCATTGTCAATGTAATGTCAAAAATACCCAACAACTTTTAATAAGAGGCCAAAAACTCACTATGTTAATTTTATTACATCTTTCGTATTTCATGACCAATTTTAAAAAGTGATATCTTTTTGAATAAGTCAAGTATGTGACTTTTTAATTGATTTTAGTCAGGAAAGACAGTGGCGCAGACAAAAAACTGGCAGGGGGGGGGGCGAAAAATTGGCATTTTTCAAAAGCGTCCGCTATCTTGAATTTTAGCAAAATGTCAATTCTGGTGACCTATATCCTATAGCTTGAAGCTTAAGCTTTCCAATAAAACAAACATTTTTGAAATCAAACAAGTACGAGGTACGTTTCATGTATGATCATGAATGGGATAAAAATTAAATATTCATTGGAGGGACGTTGATGTATGTCCATGGAAAGAACATAATTCGTACATCCAATGGATGTGCAAATTATATTCTTAGACTCTCCGTTGTTATTGAAGATAGAGACATGCGGTATTTGCATTACTGTCTTATTTTTTCGAGCTTTAAAAAATGATATTAACAGATTTATTCTATTCCTAGTAGTTTTTGAGCTAAAGGGGAAAGTTGAAAAATAGTCAGAATTAACAATTGATGATATCTCTCTTAATTTAAGAGATAATTGAGTTCGGTAAAAACATGTTTCAAAAAATACAATTGTCTTTTCAAAATTTTAATCCAACGTTTCGTTTCGTAGATACCATCATCAGGATCTAAAAGTTAAATACGCACCAAAATGTTTTACTTCATATTTTCGTTTCTTTTTAGGTTTTTTTGATAGTAAAATATAATGTTTCTTATTTTGAAGTTTCGATCCCGAAAAAAATTAACTTTATTGCATTTTTTTTCTGGTACGGCCCTGTTCCATTTTATTTTATTTATTTTTTGAGACCATTTATATTTAACTACTATATAGTAGATATGAACACACTAGGTGAACCGAAAAAAACCGAAAAAATTGTTTTTTGCTATAACTATTGGTAAGACAAATAAGCCTTTAGAAAAAGAAACATTCGCTTTGCCTCCATATTTAAATCCAAAATGACGCATAAAATCCAACGCGCTCTTTTTTTCAAAATTGTTTTTTAGTTAGGTATAAATGTTACTTTTCGACATACAAAACCAAATATTCAGAAAAAAAAATGGCAAAATATAACAAAAAGTGGTTAAAAAAAGGTAGGCATTTGATTTTCTGCGCCATCTTTTATTTAAATATGGCGGTAAAGCGAATGTTTTTTTTTCAAAAGGGTTATTTGTCTTGTCAATATTTTTTTTTAATTGAAACTGGTACTTAAAGTTATGGCAAAAAACATTTGTCCGGTTTTTTTCAGTTCACCTGGTATGTTATGTGTAAAATGGGACGACAGGGACGTAGGTACCAGAAAAAAATGCACTAAAGATGATTTTTTTTCGGTACCGAAACTTCAAACTAAAAAAAAAATGATATTTTATTATCAAACAAACTTAACAAGAAAATAAAATACGAAACGTTGGATTAAAATTTCGAAAAGACCATTATGTTTTTCTAAAAATGTTGCTACAGAAATGTTTTTACAGAACTCAGTTATCTCTTAAATTAAGGGAGATATCATCAATTGGCAATTTCGACCATTTTTCAACTTTCCCCTGTAGCTCAAAAGCTACAAGTAACAGAATAAATCTGTTAATACCATTTTTTAAAGCAGAAAAACGTAAGAGAGTAACGCGAAAACTGCATGTCTCTATATTCAATAACAACGGAGTTTCCCATGGAATCCCATCGAAAATGGGGCACCCTGAATATACGCCGACGGATATCCATTGGTTATACATATCCATGGCTTGCTATGTGGGAATACACTTGTTTTCAGCGTCGTTCGATCGCTTTATTGTATAGGATGGTCCAAATTCGAGGGGAGTGGGGAGTTTTAATAGTAGTTTACATAAAAAGCATGTTATGATGGTCAACGCGAAGATGAAGACACGAGCCGCAGGCAATCGTGTAATGAATATAACATGAGTTACTGTACTATACTTTACCTACGAGCAATGAAAATGTATGTGTAATAAATATCAGAAATTATTAAAATTCTCAAACGCGAACACTCTTAAGTCAACAATATTCATACCCTGAAGTTTCCATGACGTTCTATCCAAAACCTCAAAACAAATAAGGTTGCTAAGGGACTTTTCATGTATCTTTTTAAAAACAAGGTTTTTTTTTCTTAAAAATGCGAAATATGTCAATTTAACGGGACTTATTTTTGGTTAGGTACTAAAATTATATACAGACCGCTTCAAGCTACTGCGAACATAGAGGGAATCAAGTCCAATTTACTCTCCGTGCCGTACGACCGAGGTGGATTCGAAGCACGCTACAGTGTTATCTTTTGGAAATTCATTTTGTTTTTATTATTTTGTTTTATTTCTGCCTTGCTCGAGAAACAGATGGGTAAGTTCTTAATTGAAATAATACATTTTTAAAACTAAAAATGGATGTCTACGAAGTTGCCGAAAAAGTGCAGATGGTCAAATGGTCAAATCGTCATAACCCAACACACGTTCGATATTGGTCGAGGGAAAATTTGCATTTATATTTTGACGTAAGAACACAGTATCTCCAAAAACTAAATGTTTGGGGGGGGTATTGTAGGGGAACACGTAACTGGGCCATTTTTTATTAACGGCAATTGCAATTTGAATGGTCCTAGATACTTGGATCTACTACAGCAGCACATTATTCCAACTGCTAGGCAGTTGTTAGGTGTAAGATTTGGTGAAACATGGTTTCAACAAGATGGTTGTTCCGCTCACAATGTTGGCCTTGTTAGGGAACATCTTGATAATGTATTTCCTAATCGGGTTATAAGTACACGGGGAACTATTTTATGGCCAGCTCAAACTCCCGATCTTGCTCCTAATGACTTCTATCTGTTTTTGAAGAAGCTTTTCAAATTATCACCCCTAACATGCTTGGAAACGTTAGAAGGGGTTTTTATAGTAGGCTCGGATATTGTCTAGCCGAGCAAGGAGGACTTTTCGAACATTTGCTTTAATTTTTTTTTGACTGGGAGAATCTTTTTGGTTTTTAGAATGTATTATTTTATTTTGAGAACTTGCTTTTATTTTGTTTCTCCTTATTATTTTCATTGTAACATGTCGTCACTGATAAATCTGAGCAGTTGACAATAAAACGCTCTTATTTATCAGTGACAAAAAATAAGAAAATTGCGTTATAAAAATTTGCGTATTTATTGACCAAATTCCGGTTTCATTGACTACACTCCACACAGCACCGTGGTTAGAGGCGTACTAAATACAAGGCGAACGGCGGCGACAGGCAGCGAATCTCGATCGGAAGCCTGAGTGTTGGTTGCTTCACTGATAGGCGTGCGGTGTCTGCATGTACGTACAGTGGCAAATTAGACTTCTTTCGCCCTATGTTCGCAGTAGCTTGAAGCGGTCTGTATATATTTTTGCGTCAATTAGTGCTCTTATAAAATAAAGTTTCATCGCTTGTCACGCCATCTTGTCGTTTACGTCTAAGCTTTATTATTATTCTAGGACCGTAAATGGGCCGTTAAAATTGTGTTGAGATGGTTGTAAAATTAGTATTATTCGTTGGCCGTAGGTTTAAAATTCTTTGATGAACTTTCTCGAAAGCCAACTTCTAGATCTTTTCTCCATTTTTTTTTTCATAAAATTTATGTCATTCATCCCTTCGGCAATCGACGATAACTTTTTAAAACTTTTATTAAGAGTTTGCCATTAAATCTACTCAATTTGACTGCCTCCAAAAAAAAGTGTATTAAAAAGTTTCCCTTGTTCGCTATATTTAAGAAATTCGGAAAAGTCCGGGCATAAAATACAAAGTTACTTCAATGCATGTTTCCGCAATTGATATCCTTTGCTTTTCAAAATTTATAACGAATCGAATCACAAACGCAAAACTGATATGGTAAAGAAAACAAATAAAAGTTCTGAGGAAAGAAAACTTCTGAAACTCAAGCTTCGTCTGGACGAAGATTTTGATTTGTATTCGATAATATTTTGCCTTTGTTTATAAAATTTTTCTAATAAAGCGTTCCAACAAACATTTATAGTAACAGATACATCGGTATAGGCTCCGCTACTTTCCTCTAGTAGTAGTGTGGTCGTCAGAACAACAATTTCGGATTTATAACTTTGGAATACTTTCTAGTATCGCGTAATAATCACCCCCCAGAAACGATTCTTAGTCGTATTCTTTTATAGTGTCGTTTGAAAGTATTTCTTACCAACATGGGATAGTATCAAGTTCCCGTTCCAGAAGGCACAAATGTCTCTCTGGACTTTTAACAGAATATGTGGGAAGACGTGGGGGATGAAACCAAAACAAACCTACTGGCTGTATCTAACGGTAGTAAGACCGATAATCACTTATGGCTCTATAGCTTGGTGGTCCAAAACCAAGCAGGTCACTGCTCGGCAAAAACTGTTGGGCGTGAACGAACAGCATGCAAAGTCATAACTTCAGCAATGAAGACAACACCATTGGAAGCAATGGAAGTAATGCTTAACCTCCCCCCGCTGCATATCTGGCTGGAGAAGAAGGCCAAGAGCAACTTTAGCAAGATTCAGGTATTGGGAAACTGTGCAGGGCTAACCAAGGCATTTTCTAATAACCGAATCCTTAGTATGCCAACAGACCACAGGATACCAAAATACAACTTTGAAAAACCGTTTCAGGTTCTGTTTCCAACGAGGGAAGAATGAGAGGGGAATATAAATCAACTTACCAAAGCTGACCACATTTGGTACACAGACGGATCAAAAACCAAAGACGACGTGGGAGCGGGTGTATCGGGTTCAAGAGCTGCAATTTCAGTTGGACTCGGTAACCTTGCCACCATCTTCCAGGCCGAGGTTTACGCCATAGAGCTCTGTGTAAGAGAAATAGACGACAAAGGCATCTCTAACAGAAGCTGCTCTGAAAGCAATAAGCTCAAATAAGATCCAATCACTTTTAGTTTGGAACTGTCTTCAAACTCTGGTAGAGATATGTGGAACCAACCAAATCACTCTTGTATGGGTCCCAGGCCACACAGGAATTGAATGAAACGAAAAAGCCGATTCTCTTGCTAAGGCAGGAGCGGAATCTGCGATCTTAGGGCCAGAGCCCTGCTTTGGACTAACTAAAGCCTCGGCTTATCCGAGTGTGTTGAAAGAAAAGGGGTGCAGCACCGGCGCTCAACTCCGGAACAACAGCACTCCAAAGGCTTTCTGCATAATCCAGACAAACGTAGAGTAAAGCAGCTCCTGCAAATATCAAGGAACAGCCTGAGAATAATCACAGGTCTCAGGCCAGTGCCGACTCAACCAACACATGAATAGAATTAGAGTGAGCAATACACCGATTTGTAGATTCTGTGGAGGAGAGGGCGAAACGCCGGTACATATCGTATGCCACTGCGTAGGACTATGAGAGCAAGGGCGAAAATATATGGCCCTGGGTTAAAAGTGCCCCAAGATTTCGAGGAAGACTGATTTCCTTTATCAGGGAAGTTGGGATGAGCGACTTGTAAAACAGGTATGAGACCTTTTAGGTCGCAGTGGAGGGTGCATCATTGCACCACTCATAACAATCCTAATCTAACCTAAGTTCCCGTCGCTCCAACTCCAATTTGCGTTTACTTTCAGGAAAGTCTATGTGGTGCCGGTCACGTAGTGACAACTTTAAATGTTACTTGAGGTAAAATTTCAAAGCCTTTTTTTTCATACCTTGATTATAACTGTGATTAAAGTAGAGTTTCGAACTTCCCTTGTCTTTATTTTTATGCTTTTTCACAACGTTTCGAATGCTTATCTATCTGCAATCATGCTGATCAGCTGGTGACGATTGCAGGTACATAAGCATTCGAAACGTTGTGAAAAAAGTAAAATTACTTGAGATTGTTTGTTGCCACAGAGGCTCGCAACTTGCTCTTTCAGATTCAGCGCCTACATTCGGTGACTTAGACCTATTCTAACCAATGGTACTGCAGTGTCCGGTGTATCAACCATTGTCCAGAATCCTATATATAAAATCAGCGTACTTCTTCCGACTGGATGGTTAAAACTAGAGGCCCTCTATACATTTGACAGGTATTGTTTTACCAGAGGTGGGCAACTCATATTGCCCTCTCTTTCTAGTTTTTTTTTTATGTAAAACCGATTTTTATGAAACGGAATGATGTTTTGTTGTCTCTTTTTATAATTTCTCCACACAAGTTTTGAATGAAGATGACTTTTTTGGTTAGCTTTCACAAAAAATATGAGGTAGAAACACAGATATTAAAAATGTTAGTATTAGGTAAAATATAGAACTTTTATTGATTTATCTTTTTGTTACTCATTTTCTTAAAATAATAATAATATATAATATTATTTAAATATAACTAATCTTACTTACCTCGCAAATTCGACTATTTTTATTAATTTTCCAGTTTGTTAAATGCATGATCTCTTTCCATTTTTCCTGCGTTTCTTTTTCCATTGGACAATTGAACAATACAAAGTCGTAGGCAAAAATATTTTTACAGTTTCTTATACCGCAATATTCGATTTTTAAACCGCATGTAAATAATCAATTTATTTCCAATGGTTGCCAACACACAAAAAAATTATCAACATTTCCCTAACAAAAACAATAACTGTCAAAAATTGTATACAGGGCCTCTAGTTAAAACCATACCCTTGATATCGCGATTGCTAGAGTTTTAGACTGGTAGTCTAGAGGTGCTGGATTCAAATCCTGGTGGAGGCAAAAACTTTTTTAACGAAAAAACAGGAGTTTTTTGTACTAATTGCAAAATTAACATCCTGATCTTCGACTTTTCACACAGAGAGTGGAACCTAGGACGACGTCGTTTCGTCCTCATTAGGGACTCATCAGCTAGGTGTACCACGAAGACAGACAATTCGCTCGCGCTTTTACGCCAAAAAATGCAGCAAAGCGCAGAGAATTTCTGTCAAGTACCGACCATGGCGCCCTCTGTGTAAACCTCCAACAACCAAGAAGAGTACCCACTGCATAAGCAGTAGGTGCATGGCGTAGCATAGATTTAAAAACTTTTTTCCCATTTATTACCTATACTTCTCGCTCTCTGGACCAATAATTCTTTGGTTACACAAAAATAGTTTTATAAATTTCCCTTATGCATTTAAGTGTGTTCTTTTGCCGTTCTCGTAAATTAACACAAGCTCAGGGATACCCCAGTCAAATTGTACACTAAATCTTGGTCAAACTCTAAAATTTTCCGTAAAAAATTCTGAAAACTTTTAATTGAATTTCTTTAATTGAATTTACCAGACATCACTTTGATTATATGTTTTGTAAAAAAACATTGTTCCGATTTGACTGGAGTAAATTAAACAGGTTGTTTCATGGATAATCCATTGTACCCTTGTAAGAGAGCTTAACAGGATTTCATTAAATCCTGCTCTATTTATGTTCGGGCAATTATTAATTAGGAGACTAGACTATACACTGCTGTTACACGTTGGTTACTGGTGAAAATCTATACGTATAATAAATTTCTAGGGTGGAATTTATAGTCGCTCCTTAAGACCTTTCTTCGGTGCGGATTCCTTGAGGGCTCCTCATGAGTCCGTTTTATAAAGTCTTCCTATGTGGCAACGTTGCATTTTTGCTGTTTTTTTTTTGTTGGCCGATGTCAGATTTGAGCCCAAACCGGATTTTGTGTAGGGAACTGTGGTGCTTGTCAAGAATGTTAGGTTATTTTTTTAGTTTGTGTGGTTTTACTGATTTTGTTAAATTGCATGTTGTAGTTTTTAAAGCTATATAAGCCATGGAAAAACGAAAGGGAGACAGAGCTCCTTTTTCCACTGGTGGCAAAATTTTCCATATTGGAACAAAAAAAAAACAGATGTATGCCACATCAATTCAAAGAAACAAAGGTCATGGGAAGAAATAACCAAATATTACAATAGCAATTTTTCTGTCGATCATCGGTTCTATCGACAGCCCTCTTCTATTATCTTTTTTTTAATTAATCATATACAATTGGGTCTATATAATCTTGAAATATATTTTTAGAAAACCAATATCGTTTTTTGAACGTCTTTTTAGAAAAACTCTCAAAAGGGTTGTCAAAAACTCTGAGGTATATTTTTTCAACTCGCTGATATGGTGAGAGGGGTTCTTCTACTTCTACCATATCCTGAGTAGTAGTCCTAGAAATCTTGCAGTGGGATTTCCTAAGATCTAAAATAGTACCCCCTACAGGTCTAAATATTTACATCTGTGGGGGGTACTAAATTTTAAAACCCATTTTCAAAAAACACTTACCCATAGAGAAAAGATACAAAGTTATTGATTATTTTGTATTGTTATTGCAAAATACCACAGAAAAACTGCTTTTTTCTCAAAATATTCCATATTTCAGGAGAAAATGCCCTAAAACTAATTTTTTTTGACAGGTTTCAAAATGGCAAATGGTGAATACGCCAAAAATTTGGCACATATTAGCTTCATCATCTGTGTTTGAGGTTATAAAGTTGATGATTTTTTAGACCACCTCTGGGGGGTGGTTTAAATTTATAGCCCCCAGAAAGAATTGTTTTGTGGCAATTGGTAATAAATTTCTTTATAATTTGCCTAAGCAACCGTTTTTACAAGAATTAATTTACCTTATTTAATATCCCAAGTTGTTCATTAATCAATAAAACACCTTCTTGTCCATTTTGTCCAGAAAAACGCCATATTTTGAACCCGTTTTCAGCACAAAGAATATATTTATGAGGCACTACGAGGCAAAACAAACATAAGTGAGAGTCACTGATTATGCACGAAAACTTTCTCCAATAAAAAAAATTCAAAACAATTGTACCTATTCATTTATTTACAAACATAACTGAAATTAAAACAATGAGTTTATCTAAAAGCTTAATCATCAAACAAAGCTTTCCACTGAAAGATCACACTCAAAGGTCTTAACTCTGCAGTTTTTATCGGTACTTCGCTAATGGCCATTTTCTCATGTTCTACCAGAGAACCGGGCACCGAACAGTTCGTTGAGCCGACATGACTCCTTTGCAAACGTATCAGTTGCATTCAGGTCTGTTTTTAGCCGCATTTTTTTTCATGACCTACTTTGACGAAATATTTTTATTTGTAGTTTGCGATGCGATGGGTTTGTATTTGTAAAGTTAATCTAATTCTTATTTTATGATTATATATCGAAATGGTTTTGTGACAGTGAGTATTAATCGCAAAAATCAATAAACAAGAGTGTTTACCATTTAGATCCCCCCCTAGGGTTAAAAAAAACTTCTTTTAAATAGAAATTTTCTTCTTAAATCCAACAAAAGATTGTGTTAAGATGATTCTTCACTAAAAAAAAATAATGAAAATTATTCTTATAAATCAAACTATGTCCAAAACTCAAGGAAGTTGGTATAAGATGCTTAAAACCAACAATTTCACTTAAAATTAGGACCTGCCTGAAATAGGCTAAACCCCTTTAGTAAATCCCACTGTTGAAGTTTGTCCATTATTCAGCAAAAAAGAACCCAAAAAAACTACTGTTCAAAACTCACACCAACAACGACATATAAAACCTCAACCTAACCTGAAAAATATGATCCAAGGCCTGCTTAAGGTAGCTCCCGAGCTACCTTGGCCTTTACTCAAACTTAAGGCTTCCTTCAGCGACTATTAAATACATGTCCGACCTTACGCGATCCTCAAAGACCACTCAGCCTTAGGGAGTTCTGGAGGATCGACTATAAATTCCAGCCTAGATAACGTCGTGAGTTGACGTTGCAAACTTGCGCACTCTCAGATCGAGCCTTTATTGGACGGTATTCGAAGTCACCGTTGTTGGGACGATGGTCTCTCTTGACTCTCTTGTCTATCTTTTAATTATATGACTCCAACCAACAGCTCCGGTATAGTAAAGTAAACTATCCCGAAAACATTAACTATGCATATTCCTCCAGTTTTGAGATGTAATGGGCCGAAGCTAGGTATCTACTTAAAAACTTCAAGCGTTATAAGGACTTTAGATGAAAGTTTAGTTTAGAGAATATTAAATTTTAAGTGACTATGTAGTTGTAAGCATGTTACTGGGGAAACCTGAATTAGAACATCATCATTATTGGCGTTGAACTTAGATATTTTCTTTAATAAATTATTGAAAAATTCACAGATCTTGCAACATAAGCACACATATGAACATATAGTAGTAGTAGAAGTAAGGGGCGGTTCGGCAATTAGTCCTCTTCATGGGCCCTTTCTGCCATACCCCGTCTCGCACCCTTATCCTCCCACTTCCTCTACATGTCCTGCCTCTCTCTCTCCAGGCCTTCCTGCCTTCCTCACCAAGGTCAGCACGTCAGCCCATCTTAAGCTACGTTTCCATCCACAGTCGCTTGCGAATAAGTCACGCTACTAAGTAGTTTTTAGCTCCATCTCCGGAAAAACACAACAGGTCTTAGACACAGTAAATGACTGGTGCAACAGGGAACAAATTTCTGTAAACCCTAGCAAAACAATCATTATACCGTTCACCAAAAAAAGGAAGCTTGACTTGACATGATTACATACGGGCTAATAGTTTGATACACGAAGGGCAGGCAAACGTTGGCTCGTGCCAAACTGCATCCAACGTCAAGCAAGTATGGTGATGTGTAGTGCTATGAGCACCACACCATCAGCAGCGCTTGAATGCCTCCTAAACCTTCCTCCTCTACACCTTGTCTTGGAGAAAGAGGCTATGAAGGCAACCTACAGAATCATAGCCAATGACCCATGCTGGCAGTGCAAGTCAAGTAGTACCAAACCCTTTAACGTGGGCAATTGAGAGCCACTGCATTCTAGGGCTGCTATCGGATCTAATGCCCGCAACAGTAAACAGCAAAAAGCTATACGACACTATTCTCTCAGATAGGGAGGACTGGATGACAAACAGAATAAGTTTCTCAATTGAAGATAGCTGCTGGTACACTGACGGATCCATAATGCCTTCAGGCGTTGGATCCGGAGCTTATTGTTGCCGGGAAAATATCAGGATTATACATAGTCTTGGACGAATGGCTACAATTTTCCAGGCGGAACTCTTCGCTATTTAAATGAGCGCACGTTGGATGATAGATCATAACTGGCGCAACAGATCAATAAAGATACTCTCCGACAGACAAGGGGCCCTTAAGGCTCTTGAATCCTATAGGTGCTCATCGAGAACCGTTAGGAGCTGCCAGGACACACTGAACACCCTAGGGCGAATAAACATTGTGTCGCTGGTATGGATTCCGGGACATTCTGGGCATCGGGGAAATGAGACTGCCGACTAGCTGGCGCGTGAAGCGGCCTCTGCCGTCTTTATTGGCCCCGAACCAGGCCTCGGAATAGTATACAACACAATCAACACTGCTCTCTCAGGCTGGATGGAAAACAAGTTCCACCAATACTGGAAAGAATTGCCGGGACTGGCACATTCTAAAGAGTTCATTACAGAACCCTGCAGGAAAACATCCGGACAATGATTGATCTATACACCTGACACTACAGGCTAAAAGTACCATTACACAGAATGGGTCTAAGTGAGGACACCGAATGTAGGCTCTGTATGGAGTATGATGAGACGGCCAGACATGTGCTGTGTGAATGTCCGGCCATTGCACGTCAGTATCAACGTATCTTCGGTAAACCACAGATCGACGGACTGGATCTGAATGATGCTTCACCAAAGCGAGTTGTGAGCCTCTTTAAGGGGCTGAATATTCTGTAGCAACAAAAAATATTAAAAGTGAGCCACTATAGACTCAATAGTGGTCGCAGTGGACAGTGCCATACTGGCACACTCAAAAACGAATCAATCAATCAATCAATCAAAGTAGTTCTTATTCATTCTGGCAGATTGAAAAACACCAGAGCGAGCTACTTAGTAGCGCGTAAGCGACCGTGGAGGAAAACGTAGCTTTAGAGAGTGTAGCTCCTCACGTCTGCTGCCTCAATCTGGCGTATCCGTCACAGTCTCCTATCAGGTGCACCGCTGATTCCTCCGCCCACCCACATGCTGGGCAGGTGGAGTCGTCTAACAGTCTGATGCAAGTCAAGTGCTTACGCAGCCGATTATGCCCTGTCAGTATTCCTACTAACAGTCCAATGTCCTTGCGAGTTTTTCCCAGGAGCCATTTAGTTCTGGCTGCGTCTGGTCCACTCATGAACATTTTGGACTGTCTGCACTCTCGCTCTTCCCTCCAAGACGACTTCAGTTGATCGCTCGCCCATTTATTGAGTTTGCTCTGCACCTGTTTTCTTGTGATTCCCAAGAGCGGTTCCGGTCCAATATATTGGGTTTCGGCCCCAGCTCTTGCAAGTTCGTCCGCCTTCTCGTTCCCTGGTATTCCCTCGTGGCCTGGGACCCACATCAGTGTCACCCTCTTGCCTTCAGCTAATGTCTGTAGCGCGTTAATGCACTACTCCACTAGGCTACTGACAATTTTTGTTGAACTAAGAGCCTTGAGGGCAGCCTGGCTGTCGGAACATATGCAAATGTTCCTCCTGCCATTTCTGACCTCTGGTAGGTTTGCCGCCATGATAATGGCGTGTAGCTCCGTCTGAAAGACCGTAGCGTGCTCGCCAAGCGGGTAACTTTCTTGAACTTCTAGGTCTTCCACCTTCCTGGCTGACAGTTTTGATCCGTCAGTGTAGCAGACCGTCGTATCTCTGCTTAATTCGTTTCGGAATTCTTCTTTCTGCCACCCATACCGTTCAGGTATTGTGACTTTGTACTTTTTGTCAAACCTTCATGGTTTCGAAGGAGTCTCTACTGGCATCTTTAGAAGAGGCGACTCTTGTTACCAGTTCATCGATTGCCAGATGACCCACTTTTTCTCCTCTGACCTTCCATAGGCCCTTGTCTCTCAGTCGTAGATGCGTCGCCATCGCTTCCTTCTTGATCCAAGTTGGAAGCGAGGGGAGAGCGACAACTATCTTAGGCGTAATGAAAATATCAGACACAAGTTTGCAGTGGCATACAAGGAAACAGGTGCTTACTAGCGCGGACCTGGGCTCAAATGTAGAAAGGGGGGGGGGTGTTAACCCAATTTAAAATTGTGTATTTATCCAAAATTTGATGTAAAAATCATGGTTCAATGCGCCGCAGGCATATTTTTTTGAGGGAATTTGAGTTGTTTATTTACCCTTTATTTGTTTTTAAAAATGTTAAAATGCACCGCAGGCGAAAATTTTTGCGAAAATGACAATGATTTTCGACAAAAAGTCGCAGGTAAAATGTTTTGATAAAATTACATTAATAAAAAGACCAGTAAAAAAAATCAACTAGTGGCTAAAATAGTCCTTTTTTTAGAAGCGTTGGTTTAAATAACGAGCGCAGCTAGGTATTTAAAAACGCGAGTAAAAAAATAGTTTAGCCGCGAGTTGTTAACACTATATTTTTTAATACCTTTACTAAAAAATCCCAGAAAAACAGGAAAATACTTTTAAAAATCTCGAACGAAGAGCACTACTTCTCGCAATACACCATCTTTACACTATACATCAAGGCGGCTGGTAAATGAAACAAAAATGGTTTCCATAGCAATGTGCCTTTTTACTCGGTGACTTTCATTGTTGCGACATTTTAATCTTTGACAGTTTGATATTTTGACGATGTTTCTAAATGATTTTTTCGTAAATACTTGGTGACAACTGGCGGAAATTGCTTAATTTTTAGGTAAGAATAATTAGATGTTTTTAATATTACTATTTTCTGCTATTTCTCTTCAATTTTGGGTAAAAAACGGACAAAATGAAAGGTGTTATAGCGCCGCAGGTGAAAAATTTTGCATATTATGATTTTTTAAAGATTTCTGTTAATATATTTTATTTCTGCTCTTATTTGATTGTGCCAATTGTAGGCTTCTTGGGGGGGGGGGGTTCAACCCCAAAACCCACCCTCTCGGTGCGACACTGAGTTATGACTTCTGCATGACCTGTGGTGTCCAAGTTACAATAACACAAATTTCTATCAATAAAATTGATGTTATAACACAAAATATTGCAGAAGCTTCTGTTAAAAAGTTATTTTTTACTTGGAATTACTAGTAGGCTAAGGAAGTTTCAGATCCTTCATCGATTAATTTTTTGTTATTTTTAAGAGGATCTAAACTAACAAAAAACCTAAATAATTTGTTTTATGGCGTTTGTCTGTCTGGGTGTTTGGGTGGGTGTCTGGATGGTGCCTATACTATCTAAACTAGCTAAATACCCATCGCTTCGCGGGGGGCTTTCTCCAGTTTTTTCCTGTTTCTTTTGCTCTAAAAGGTCATAACTTTTGTTTGCGTAAACCGATTTTGATGAAATAAAGCCTTCCCAGGGATCCCAGGAATGTTTTAGTGAAACTTCCATTTCAGTAGTTTTCTTAACGCTGAAACAAACAGACAACCAAACAAAGAAAAATTCTAAAAATTGGATTCTGGTCATTCTAAAGATTAATTATACGTATTATTAATATTCATATCTGTCGCGCGCCATTAAAATGCTGTGATAAACAAAATGGTTAGCGCACCGACCTTATTGATTAACACGCCAGGACGAACCCGCATCAGGTGACTTATAATAAGTACCATGCGGAACGATGCCCATTTGTGAGTGATTTAGAGTTGGAAGTCAGAGTGTGCGATGGTGTTAAATGATGTCTGGATTGAGGTTTCTCCTTTCGCTTTGGTCTTTTGTGTGTTCCTTGTGGGACACTCATCCAATTTTGAATTTTCGTTCTTTCCTCCCAAGATCTTTTGGTCTTCTCTTTTTTGCATGGAAGTGTTGTCTATGCTCTGTTTTACGGGGGATATTTGAATGAATATCGAAGTTTTCCATACAGATTTAGATAAAAATATCTTGATTATCGTAAAAGATAGATCCTACTGTGTGGTATTGCTGAAGAGAGAATTGTTTGCGGATTTAAAAAATTGCAAAATATACAGGGTGTCCTATTTAAAAAAAATAAAAAATTGCCATATCTCGTAAACTAAATGAAATAGACAAAATCCATCCGTGTTTTTGGATTTTTTTATTCAACCAAATTCTAACCCGCTAGAAGCACCGTTCCGTTTAAAGAATCCACCCTGTATAAGCAGATACAAGGAACAACTTCTGACAGTTGACACCTCGGCGAATACCTTGAATTTTGAGCCATTTAAGAAAACGAATTTTAAACTAATGCAGTAGAGCGCAGTTAGTATTCGTCGCAGTTTAAGGCCCTTGTAGTGCTGTCCATGCAAGCCTTCCATCTTCCGTAAGTAACGAAGTAGGAAGCCTTGGACACCAATTTAACTCTAATTAGGTGGCTAGTATTTTAATTTTGGCAACAAACTTATTTTATTTTATGATTTGAAGTGAACTGGGTTGACGCACGTAAAAGTCGCCGCCACTGGTGATGGGAAAAGCGACTTTAAACAGTGTTGCTGTTTTATTTGTCTATCTCTTTTTTCCTCATGTATTCGTCTAGAAGGGTGTTGGATTGTAAACATTACAGAATTTCCAAATGAAATTTTTGGTCTCTTCTTTAGTTATTAGTCAAAAATTAAAATTTATTTAGTTTAATTAGTCAAAAATTAAAATTTTGCGAATCTAACTTAAGAACTAATTAGAGAAGTTGTTCTTATTGAAAAACACTTCACCGCATCAAAATCGGTGCAGTCGTTTTTGAGTTATAAGCGTTTCAAGTAAATTCTCGTGTATATTATCCCTTCAGCGTAAACAGAGCGTTTTTAATATCTGGGACACGAGCTTACAATACGTTCCTTTTTTCCAATAAAAAAGTAATCCTTCGTGTATAGAACTGCGAATTTTTGATCCATATAATCCCTGACATTTTTATTATTTCGTGTTCCCCAGGTCTTTACTTGATTTTGCCATGCATGCGGGCTTTAAAGTTGACTTTTTAGTTTTATCCACAGTATGTACGTTCGTGAATAATTTAGTATGGATGACTTATTTATAAAATATCATAGGGAGGGGTGTGTTCAGGAATCGCACACCTTGTTGCGGTTACTCAACCGAAAACAACTCGGAAAACAACCTAAAAAGAAACGATCAAAACAGTGACGCAGCGAGGGGGAAGGGGGGTTTGGGGTTAGGACCCCCCCCCCCGGGAAGCCTGGTTACAATTGACACAATCAAATAACAGCAGAAATAAATTATATAAGGAATAAAATACAAAAGCCCTAATTTTTAACAAAGATCTTTCAAAAATCCCAATTTGCAAAATTTCATTTTTACGATTTGGTGTCAAAATGGTCTTTTTAATGCGGTGCATTTTAGCATTTTTACAAAGAAACTAAGGGTAAATAAACAAATGAAATTCCCAAAATCCCATCAATATTTACGATTTTAGTTAAAATTATAAATAAAGCTAAAATTATTAAATTAAATTAAAATAAGAAAATTAATTTTCTCAAAAAATTTTGCCTGCGGCGCATTGAAGCATGATTTTGACATGAAATTTTGGGTAAATAAACAATTTTAAATTTGGTTAAAAGCTCCCCTCTAAATTTTTGCCCAGGTCCGCGCTTGTAAGCACCTATTTTCTTGTATTAATAATGGTTATATTTTTACTTACCCCCCCCCCCGAAGTGAATTGGATGGGTATCCCACAATGAATACTCCTACCAAAGCGAAAACAGAAATAATTAAACGTGGGCTTATCAGTGGTTTCACTGGTCACCCTCCGCACACACTATTCAACCCCATCATCCACTTTGATTTCCTACTTTGAATCACTCACAAATAGGCATCGCTCTTGTTTAACTAAGTCACGTGATACGGTTTCGTCCTGGGCCCCTATTCTTCAAATGATAGAAATTCTGCTCCCAGGGGGTCAAATTCTCTCGTTACTATGCACCTCATTGGTCCAAATCTTCGGTTTAAATCGGTTTCTCTCACTTTGCCCGATATTGATCGAAAGTAATTCTCTTAGTCAACACCAATAGAATTACTTTTTATCAATATCGGGCAAAAGTGAGAAAAAAATGAGACGCATAGTAGCAAGAGAATTTGACTGGGAGAAGAATATCTATCAGTTCGAGAATAAGGGCACTGGAGTGTAAATATTTCCGGTAGGCTTGTGCACTCAAGAGAAAATAAAAAGAAGCAATTTAAAAAAAATTAAAAAACAAAAAATTTACAAAAGTATTAATAAAAATGGACCAAAATATTAAGATAAACAATGCTACAAAGTTTATTTTTAAGGCTTCTTAAAATTATGTAAACCATTGACTAGTTTAGTACCTCGCTTATACTACGATATGATTTCGCCTTAACTTTTAAAACTCGGATAAAAAAAGGAGTAAAATAAATCTTGCCAGAGCTTTTTGGCTTTCGTGCTGGCATTACTTACACACGCCAGATTTTGTTAAAATCGCCTTGAAGCGCTGAAATATTGTTTTTGGAAAGAGAGTGGCTCCCTATAAAAATAATACGACGATGTAGGTGCTTGCTTGGTGTAAGCTATGTATGCAATATTGTCAGAAGCTTAGATTAAAAAGAGACAAGATACCTGACAGTTACGGAGACTTTGGTTATATTATTATATGGAACAATGTTTACCTTTCTGCTGTTTACAGTAAACACACCAGTGGCGTACCTACTTAAATATAAATTTACACATGGATTATATTATTAAAATTTTACTATAATATGAAATTGCAAAATAATTTAAAAAACTTGCAAACAATGATTCTGCCAATTTGAGCTTTGGAAGCTTCCTAACAATAAATGTTTGTAGTGTAATTTTATACAAAATAAATTTATTACAAAGTTTGTATATGATTTATAGCAATTTCAATTTTCAACAAAATAAAATTATGCCAAACATTAAAACAAAGAAAAACAGTTCATAGTACCTGGGACATCAAGAAAAAAAATATATAATATTACCTACTAGCTAAAAATTTTGTTATTGTGTTTGTTAATTTTGTTATTTTTTCTAGTCATTCGCAGAAACTTACTTATACTGAGTTCTTCAGTACACAATAAAGTCAATAATGCTTAGGGTATATAGAGACATCTAGGACATACGAAAAGATTTAAATATCAATTCGAACCTTAATATTCTGATAAGAATTCAATATTCTTACAAACCTGAACACATGTGAATTAACTTTTATTGTTGTTTGTAAGTTGGTTTAAGGACTTTACCTACCTTTATTTTGTAGTCTTTATAAAAAAAATCTTCATTTATACAAAAAACCTCGAAAAAAAAACGTTCGAAAATATCCCATTTGACGCATTGGGAATTAACTACTTCATCAAAAAAAAAACGTGTCTTGATATTTTAATCTAAGGATCTACTGATCTGAGTATATTTCAAAACTTTCTTTTAATTTTCTGTGTACCTACCGGCATGTACCGCCTATTGATTAATTTCACTTGCTTTCCCTTTGTTTTCAAAACATTGGACGATTTGTTCCAAAATATCACTTTAAATGCACTGAAATATTCTCCTAATGGTAAAAAAACACTATAAACGTTTTTTGACAAAATGTGGTTTTAAAACGACTTATAAACTGCTTAAAATATCATGAAATTTTAAAATAAATAACACGAAAAAGCTTATGTCAGTAAAAATATCCTCCGACCGTCTGCGCTCTGCCGACTTTCCCTACCCACAATTCAACCACGTCCTAAAGTGGTTGAGACAGAATTTTCTGTCCCCATTGTTCTAACGTCGTTTAAAAGGATAGAAAAAATGATCGATCGATTGTTCTAACGTCGTTTAAAAGGATAGAAAAAATGATCGATATTTCTCACCTTTGTTTTGTTGTAATTTTATTTGTAAATAAACACTGGTTATTATTTGCCTAGGAGTTTTCGTTGGGCCAGATATCTTGTCTCTTTTTAATCTAAGGTCATAAGGGTAAGTTCCAATAATTACAAAATGTTGGCTACCCGGCACCTCCACCATATGTCGTGACGCTCTTTTAGAGCTACACTAACATTGATAATTCATTCAACAGGGCGTTCGGATCTTTAAACTAGGATGTTAGGATAGTTAGCTATTGTAAAAGACGGAAAAGTTTATGCTTAATAAGTGATAATTTAAACACTAGGTTATTGAATCGCGACTTAAACGCTGCACAGAGGTATATGTGATTTTATACATAAACAAATTGTGTGTAGAATATAGAATTTTTCTATTTTGCGTTCGCACTCATTTTCGTGCGGAAAGTGCCATTTTTTTCACGCACGCTGTTGCTCAGTGATGAATCAGGAAGACTTGAAGTCGACGATGGCATTAAGCAACATGAGCAGTGTTACTTTCAATGTTACAAAATTAATATTTTAAGCTTGTTATAGTTTAGTTCTAAAACATAAAATTCGTAGTTTTGACTATTTTTTAATTTTTAGTCTGCTAGGTTTAACTAAAATAATGACAAAATATTTTGATATCCTGCACGCTCGTAGGAATAATTTAGTAACTAACGCGCGCGGAAAGTATTTTCCGCACTTACGGCTTGCCCGAACTCCGCTGGTGCGTCGTTCGTGCAAACGCCGGTGCGTGCGGAAAAGTATAACTTTCCGCACTTGTTAGGTAAATAACTATTTCTTAGTGTGGATATTCTAAAAAAATATAGACTAGATAAGGATGCAGCGCATACGCTGCATGGAATTAGCCTCTATACAACAGTCGTTTACTGCTTTCTCCAGTACGACAAATTTGCTATACAGGACCCAAATAGTAAACACCGTTGTATAGAGGTTAATTTCTTTTTTCTTATTGTAGATATTCTAAAAAAGAGTAGAGTAGATAAGCATGCCGCACGTACGCTGCAGAAGATGTTCCTATTTATAACCGCCGTGAGATGAAAGTGAAACCAATTCTCGGTCGGCCGCCATTTTAATGGTGCCCATTTTGGTGTTTAATATATTTTGTGCTATTTCTGAATAGAAAATATTACTTTTTTTTGACATATCCAAAATATTTCTTTATACAGTATCTAGTATTTTTTTAGACTTTTAATATGTTAGAATTAACACTAAAGTTAACATTTTAAAATAAGAAAAAAAAATTTAGGTTGAATATCGTGTAAAAAAGCAGCATGAGGTACAGCAAAATAAAAACAACTAAAGAGCCTAAACCCAGTTTACGTATACCAAATTTCTTTAGTTATAAACGTCAATTAGTATGCATAGTGCAGTTGCTTTAGAAAATAACCAAAACTAGCAAAAAATAAGGTGAGAAATACATCTTTTGTCAAGAAAAGGCACTATTTTTATTAATTTCAATTTTTGTTTTGGGGATATTGCACGTATGCACGCATATGATCAATTACTTTGTTTATACGGGCCTCTTAAAGCGCTTTTATATAAGCACAATTTCAAACTGTTGTCGTATAAACACCACTAAAACCGTTTTAAGCACTTTATCGCTTTAAAACCGATTTTAGGGTCGATCCAACCTAAAGAAATACCCAACCCTGCTTTTATCGAGAAACCTGTTGTAAACTTAGTTGTTTTAATTGATTTTTTTAAACTGACATGTAATTAAGAACGTATAGACCCTAGGTGAAAGCGATTTTATTTAAAACCGTCCTTATATAAAACCGGTTTTAGGCGTGTATAAACGTAGTAAATATGTGTAACCTCAAAAGTATAATTTATTCACTCAAAGGCGGATTTACGCTGGGTAAACACGCAGGAAATTGACAGTTGTTCATGGGAAATTGCACTTTTGCTTGACATTTGACATTTGCGAGCGTAAACGGTCGTGTAAAATAAACTTTTCCGACTTGCTTGCTTGCCTACCAGCGTAAATCCGCTATTATGCAGGACGACAAACCAACTGCGCATTGCGTTACTGTCATCAGTGTCAAAAATAAATCCGACTTAGCCTATGCCAATTTGAATTAAGCTTTCTGAGAATCCTCCATTAACTAGGGTGACCATTTTCTGAGGGGTTAAGGCCGGGCAATTTTGTGCTTTTGATAAAGAAAATGCATCAACAAAATTTAATTTCAATTTGTGTTGTAATGTGCAAAAAACAAACACTAAAAAGCTATTTAAACATAGTACCACTTATTACGTAAATATTTTTTAGCAATTATTACTTTTTATTTTTTTATTAAATATATCACATTTTTGCAATATAATCAGGAAGTTCTTTAAAAATTTTGGGAACATTATACCTATACGGTCATAATCATAATGCATGACTTTTTATGATGCAGGACATAACTTGCAAATACAGGACTGGCCCGCCTAATATAGGACAAAGGGTCACCCTACATTCACATATGATACACCTTTTTAATTATATGATTTTTTTAGGTAAATACCAAATTCACCTTATTGAAACTAGCCCATTGAGACACGTCGTGTTTTGTAAGTATACCTAGATCGTAATCAGAACCTTAAAAATGATAAGGACTGCTTAAACTAGGAGTCCTTTAAAAGTCGAAATTAAATGCACTTTTTAATCCTAATTTCTCTAAGCCAGCTGGCTGGCAGGTTTTAATTTAAAGATAAGGGCAAATTAAATAGAACTCCAGAGATTTTGGCGTCGTTGCTTTTTCCGACATGTAGGGGCACTCTACGCATTTTTTTATTATCTTTGCGTCGGTCTAAGAGAGATCGAGCATACCAAAAAGCTGTCCCCCTGCACCTCTCTGTCCATGAACATCTAACTATCTACTAGTTATCACCTGACAGATATACGGGGTCGAAGGGTTTACAGGGTCTCACAGGCCTTTTTTTCTCTCTCAGACGAATGCATTTAGAAAAAGAGAACAATAGTCTAAGAGATATCTAGCATATCAGAAAACTAGTCCCCTGCACCACTTCCATGAACATTTAACTATCTCCTTGAATTAGTTATCGCTACTCTGCAGATATACGGGGGCGAAAGGTGTACAGGCGGGTCTGACGAATACATTTTAGAAAAAGAGTACAATAGTAACTAGGTTAAGTCCTCAAATTAAACTTTCAGAACAATTACCTGACCTGGACGCCCACGGTTTTTCAGAATGTGCAAAATCGAACCCGTTGAATAACAGAAAGTTCAGTCATAAAGTCATTCACTATAGAAACTGCAATTCGTTAAACCCTAAACCAATTTTTTATCCGAACCTTATTTTTTTGAAACCCGTTTAATAACAAATTCGAAATTTATAAGACCCGTTTTTAATCGATCCATTGTTCATCAAACCCATTTAATATCAAACTCGCAAAACCCGGAATTTGTCAAACCATTATTTTTCAAAACCGGAATTCGTATTACCCGTTGATTATCAGAAATTTCTGCTAAATTGATTTCGCATTCGCCAATAGACACTTAAAGTAAATATTTCAACGCATCCGTATCGGTATACGTAACGCGTTCGAAACAAAGTCAAAATACGCTACATTTTTTATTTGTTTATGCGATGTTTCGAACGATGCCCGCTTTTTTGAAGGGTGTGTTGACAGGTCTGTTGATTGAAATCGTTGCGTACGTTCGTGGGTCTCTAACGATACTTACATCCTTCCGTACGCAACGAGATTCTGTCATCACACCCGTCAAAGAAGCAGGATGCGTTGAAATATTTACTTTAAGTGTCTAATAATACATGAACGGGAGGCGTACATGCAGGTAGCGCGGCGTTTCGATGCATTTGTCGCTGGTACGCGCGCATACTTGTTCAAGTAGCGTTAAATTTGCTGTTGTTTCTTTAGATTAGGTTTTGCGTCTTTTTTCACATGTATGTACAGGGTGGTCCAAATTCGAGGGGCCTCTATAGCTTTGGGCTTTTGGAGCATATTTAGCCCAAAACTAATATACATGTTACGGGCTCGATTTTCAAGAGAAGTCGAAAACTAAAAACCGCATTGCGATATGTTTAAGCGTTTCTGAGCTACAGGATGATTCTCAAAAATGTGGGTTTCTAAAAACCCTCTACAACTTTTTTATTTGTAAAGATAGAGATTTTCATTAAAAACATTTTTTGAAGATTTTTTTACAGACAAATCTACCTGTTTCACCGATTTTGTCTTAAAGCCTTTAGTTCACGAGATATAACACAAAGTTACATTTTTTTTAAATGGAATAACCCAATTTTAAAAAAAAAATTAGTTTTGTAATAAAATTTCCTGTTAAACGATGTGTCATACATCTATTTTTATTAAGTAGTTAAACAGATATCTGCAATTTTTAATAATTACCATAGTAGGCTGTGTTTAACTCTGACCTATGTAGTTTTAGGGTATCTATCTAGGTAGCTATGATCAAATCAAAACAATTGCCATGATAAACGAGCCCAAGTGTCAAAAGTGGCGTCTTCGTCAAGATATAAAAATGTTTGAAAACTTTGAAAAGTACGACATGATAAAATGTTATATTGAAAGTAACGAAAATCGACAGACGGCGTTAAATCTATATTTCCAGAGATATCCGAAAAGAAGGCAACCCAGCTAAAAAATATTTTTGAAGTTAAAACGTCATCTACAAGAATACGGATCCTTTACAAAACCGCGGCCTAGGACGTATAGAAGCCTAGCCAGAGATAGAGAGTTGGAAGAACTAACGGTTCTGGGAGAAATAGAAATTAACCCGAATACTTCCACCAGGGCTATGGAGAGAAACACTGGAATTCCACGCAGCAATGTCGTTCGGGTGCTTAAAAAACACAAGTTTAGGCCCTATCGACCCCGATTTTGCCAGAAAAATTATTTGGACGGATGAGGCAACGATTTCTAGTGATGGAATATTCACCAGATATAACTGCTATTACTGGAAACAGCAAAATCCCCATATTATGGTGGAACAAGCGAATCAGGGAAGGTTCAGTTTTAAGGTATGGGTAGGCATCTACAAGGGACAAATTATCTGGCCATATATTTTTTATGGAAATTTAAATCCCGAAAGATACCAACAAATTTTAGAAGAGCAGGTGATTCCGTTTATCGACAATTTGCCACTTCAGCAAAATAATGAGCTATACTTTCAACATGACGGTGCACCTCCTCACAATGCACGAGACATTACTAATTTGCTAAATATTGTGTTTGCCGAAAACTGGATCGGAAATTAAGGTCCTATATATTGGCCCCCCAGGTCTCCAGACCTGACCCCTTGCGACTTCTTTTTGTGGGGGAGAGTCAAAGACCTTGTATTTCGCAATCGCCGAACTACTAGAAGGGAATTGGAAGAGGCACTTCTTACTGCACTCAGGCAGCTTCGTGCGGTAGAACTTCTTAATGCAGAAAATAGCGTCAAGAGAAGATGTAGAATATGTTTACAAGAAAACGGCCGTCAATTTGAGCATTTGTTTTAGAATGAAAGAAAATTGTTAAATGTAGATTTTAGTTGTTACATAGTTTAATTAATAAAAATTTTAAATAAAAACTTTTAATAATTTTATTTTTGTTTATTATTTTAGGGTTGGTAATTATAGTAAACTAGAACTTAAAGTTTGAGGTTGCTGTGTCCCCTCGTGTCGTAGCCAACTTGATTTTGTATAAAAAAAAGCAATAAAATTTTATTTACATATTTAGGGCGCGCACAGTGCCTACTATGGTAAATATCAAAATATGCAAATATCTTTTAAACTATTTAATAAAAATAGGTGTATGGCCCATCGTTCGACAGGAAATTTTATTAAAAAACTGATTTTTTAGAAAAATTGGGGGTATCCCATTTAAAGAAATATAACTTTGTGTGATATCTCGTGAACTAAAGGCTTTAAGAGAAAATCGGTGAAACAGGTAGATTTGGCTTTAAAAAATCTTAAAAAAATGTTTTTAATGAAAATCTCTATCTTTACAAATAAAAAAGTTTAGAAGGCCTTTAAAATCGCACATTTTTGAGAATCACCTTGTAGCTCAGAAATTTGACATATCGCAATGCGGTTTTTAGTTTTCGACTTCTCTTGAAAATCGAGCCCGTAACATGCATATTAGTTTTGAATTTTAATGCGGTGAAAAGTTAATAACTAAAAACGTTTTAACGTAGATTGTTTGTACATGCATTTAAAATGTGGTTTGAGTTTTTATATGTATATGTATATTTTCATATTATAGATTTTTACATCTTCTTTCACAACAATTAATTTAAAAAAAGGTATCTTAACATTTGTAATTTTAAGTATTGATATATTTTAACTTATTTTTATTTTTCAATGTGAGCGTTGTATCCTTTTTCCTTTATTTACTTATGAAAATGTCAATACTATTTTAATACTTTTTTTACAAGCTTTTATTTAATTTGTATTGTATTGTTTCTTCGCGGTGGAATCTTGCAACTTAATTTTGTCTAGCTTCCCGACATCCGATCGGCTTCAAATTTGGCATGCTTATATAGTTGCGGTGACAACACAAGAATATAGTGTGATGAAATTGACAGCTTCCCCCTACTCGAAGGGGGTGGAGGGGGTACGGTTGAAGTACGCCCGATTTCGTTGAAATTTGGTGTGTTGGGGCACTTGGGGATGAAGAAGACGAATTTCTAATCAGATTTTGAAAATTCAATATGGCGGATTCAAAATAGACGATTTTTGGTCATCTTTTGCTAACCAATTTTAACTAACTTATACACATCCGATTGCCTTCAAATTTGGCATGCATGTATAGTTCCGGTGACAATACAATAATACACCTAAGTTTGTCCGATTTCAACCATAATTGGTATACGGGGGCTTTTGGGGATAAGGAATACAAATTTTTGATCAGATTTCGAAAATTAAATATGGCGGATTCAAGATGGACGATTTTCGGTCATGTTTTGCTAACCAATTTTAACTGACTTATCCACATCCGATTGTGTTCAAATTTGGTATGCGTTTATAGTTCCAGTGAAAATACAATAATATGGTATTCTCAGGTACCCACCTCCCTCTAACGATGGAATGGACGATTTAGGGTACAAACCTAAAAATTAAGGGTGTGTGTTCAAATTTGGTACTTATGCGTCTATAGTTCCGGCGACAATACAATAATATGGTATTATTAGGTACACATTTCCCTCTAACGAGGGAAGTAGAGGGAAGGGGATATGAGTTTTTGATCAGATTTAAAAATTTCAATATGACGGATTCCAAATCGACGATTTAGGGTACAAATCTAAAAATTAAAAAAAAACTTTTTAAGAACAAGCTTTTATTAAATGCACTTAAAAGTGGAAAATAGTTTTTTATCTTTCTTATACTATAATAAAAGCGATGGGCGGAAATTAAGAATTTTAACTTTACGGTGACAAAGAGAGAACTACAAAAAAATAACTAAATTATTTCATTCAAATGATAAACATAATGGTTTCATCTAAAGAAGCACCAAGCCTTTGAAAATGTCCTTAGGTTATAGAGTAATACAACTGAATCTTAAGTTAAAATTAAGAAAGATAAAAAATGATTTTCTACTTTTTAGTGCATTTAATAAAAGCTTGTTCTTTAAAAGTTTTTTTTTAATAAAAATTTATTAAAACAATAAATAAAGTATTGCTACTTCGCTCTCAGTAGTTTTGCGGTGGTTTTTGCTGGGTTAATATTTTGGCCGTCAAAAGCACTAAATACATATATACAGAGAAACTGAGGTTTAATTTAAAAATAATTAAGTCTGCTGTAAATTAGTTTTATTTCCAGTTTGAAAGGCTTTGTGTCTACAAAAAAAAAGGAAAAATTAATTACTGCACCTAGCAAATTAAAAATTTATTTGCGATGATATGATTTTGATAAAAACTGGATGTATATTACTCTACTTCATTGAGTTAATTTCAACATGCACCTGGTCAAAACTGGATTAAAATATTGCCGAGTTTTTATTTAGAAAAATATTTCGAAAAAGTTAAAAACTGACGGAAAAATGCATATTTGGAGCATGCAAAGGAAATTTAATTATTTCGTAGTGCTTTTGAAAGATTTCAATTTTTTTCTCCTTAATTGAAAATATGGGGTGTAAAAGGGATAATTGTGAATATTTTATGAGGGAGGATATTTTTCCAAGTTAACGCTCGCTAACTCGCTTTTGAGAAACCAACTTTAAGAAAAATGGAAATAAAAATCACCGCCTCCTTAATTAAGTTGGCATTATAAATTCCGACCGTACGCACAATATGTCATCGCCGCATTGTTTTTCCTCCGGTTCAACCGCTGTTTTTGTTGCACACACCCTCTCTATTATGACGGTAACCGCCGCGACGCCATGGGGTGCGTGTTTATCCCCGTGTGTTTTCACACCGCCACGTGTCCGTGCCCATTCAATGTACAATAAGCTCCCAAATGCTTTTATAGGAGGCCTTACACGGAACAATCTAGGTTGGGAGCGTATAATTTATCAAAAAATGCTTTACAAAAAACGAAAATTATAATAAAGTACAAGTTCATAGTAGTACTATGTAAAAACAATAAATACACAAAACTGTACTATCACAAAATCCAAATAGATCATAACGGACTGGCCTAAAACGTTACAGGGGCAAAACCGTACAAACGTAAAATAGTGTAACATATTCCCGCTAGATGGCAACAGATTATACAGCCGACACCAGCTGGACAGGAAAACCTTTGTAATATATTTCCGCTAGATGGCGCGGCTTTTGCCGCGGTTGTTTTTTATTGTACAGAATGGGTACTACCTAATTTCAATTGGCCGACTGTAGGCGAGGCCAGCACCTTCCGTACCTAAAATACAGAGGGCGCTGTCAGGCTAACAAATGTCACACTGCAGCGCCATCTAGCGGTCATATGTTACACTATTTTATGGTTTTGTCTTTGTAATGTTTTATTATTGCAAGCTTTTAGGCCAGTACGTTTTGATCAATTCCTGTTTTGCCACTATGTAGTTTCGTAATTTTAAAATTTTTGCCAAGTACTGATTTGTTATTGTAAATTTTGGGAAAGTACGTTTTTACGTGGTATTGTTTTGCTAAATTATAGGCATTCTCTAGGTTTCATGTCTCGTCAACGCAACATTGCGCGGATATTAGGCACGATTCTACAGGGTGTTTAAAGTTGGACAAAAATTTACACTGCTTCTTGTCCATGTTCATTGTACAATAAGTTCCCAAATGCTTTTAAGGGACGCCTTGCACGGAAGCATTTTGACGGATATATAATTAAATCTGTTTTGGTAGTCTGTCTGTCTCACTTTTTGTTATTTATTCTAATGTATTTTAAACCAAATAATTTATGTGGCATTTCACCACTCAATCTTAAATTTTGTATTGTCAAGCAGGTACACTCTACCCATATATTAATTATATTATTTTCGTTCAAATCTTGCTATTCTATCTTTTAGTAAATAATTGTCTTTAATAAAAAATGTTTATCAAACTTGTAAATTTAAGTTTCCCAAGGTTTACATTGCTTTATTTATTATCTTTTTCCGCTTTATTAATAGGGACTTATTGGGCGTTCCGTTACTCTATAAGGTTTTACCATAATAAGGGAAAACCGTATTTTATTTAGGTTGAACCTTAACCATACTAAAAAAAAGGTGTTATTGGAAGTCGCATTACTTTTCCTTATTCCTAACCTAAAATTTCTAACCTTGTAGGGATTTTCCCTGATAAATTCTCGCAAAAGAATTATATCGTCAGTGTAGCTGAACCTCGCCCTTGTAGGTTTCTCCAATTTATTCATTTTTTCACATACATTTTAAAAATCCACAAGACTGTTTTTGTTGATAAATAAAAAACTAAACATGCAAAGAATATTAAAAAGTCGTGTCAAACCAACCATCACTATTATCCGTTCAAATTGAGGTTATGTTTAAAGATAAGGGACGTACGGTAACTGTACCGAATTAAGGGAACACCGTATTTTATTACGGTTCCCTTAATAAAAACGTAGGTCACGCGCATGCTCAGATGTCAAATGTCAATTTTCCTTAATAAGGGAACGCGAAAATGTACGCTCAATAAGTCCCTATTGTTTAGTGTAGGTACTTAATTGATATCTGTAATTGGCGCAGGCTGTTGATATCATTATGAATAAATAAATAAAATAAATAAACTACGCATTTCTCTCTCAAATTCAATAAAACACAAATGCTTACTAAGCAACACTTGTCGATCCTTGATTTTTTTGCTAGGGTGGCCAGGAAAAAAATCAACTTAAAAAAAAAAAAAAATATAATGTAATCTAGAGGAAATTGTTGATAACTCTCCATTTTTTTTTTAATCGGGTTTGTTCTAAACCAGAGGCGTTTTCTCGCGTTGAAATTATTTTGAAATATTATTTGAAACTATTTAGATGTGACATCATCATTTAGAACCGAGAAAAAATGAGTAGTTCAAAACGCTGACGTAGTTTAGTGTAACCTCACTTTTTTGTTTTTTTTTTTTTTTTGGTGTTTAAAATTAAAATGGATCAACTACTGGTTTATTTAACAAAACCTTCGAGTGTACGGCCAGTTTTAGTAGCATGGATGGCAAGGAATGGAAGCTACATGGACCTCACACAGGACTTCATTTTTATGATTTTTGATGACTTCACCTTCACGTTACACGAACTTTTTAAATATAACGTTTTGTTCATCCATTTTCACACAAAACAAAAATGCAGAATTTTGACGTATCTTCTACGCACGCGTCAGTTTTAAAACTAGAGTGGATTCCGTTTCAAAATATTTTTAACCCGTTTAGATGTGACGTCACCGTTGCAACGCGAGAAAACAAATGTTTCAAACTTTTTAAAAACATTTTAAACAATTTCAACGCGAGAAAACGCCTCAGAGCTTTTTTTATCGAAAAATTTTGAAAATTTGAAAATTAATATCAATAATCAAATTTTGCACTGTTTGAAGGAATCGATTTTTAAGAGAAGTTAAAAGAAGAAACCGTCATTTTAATAAGTCAAACCTACACAGTAAAATGGTTGAATTTATTTGAATCAAATAAATATTTATTTCTGTCAAGCAAGATTTATTTGGTTTACACAAATTTATTTTGACCTAAATAAATATTTGTTTCCTTCAAATAAATATTTGTCTGGACCATAGGAAACAAATATTTATTTAGCTTAATTAAACCTTTTTTCTGTGAGAGTTGCCAACCCCGTAAGATAAAATAATGATTAGGAGCAGTCAAAATTAAGCAATTTTGATTAGAATTATGTACGTTTGATGTAGAATAGGATTATTGTCGTTCCTCGAGGTACCATTCTTTCTTTACACATGCTCACACACCCACACACACAAACTTGACCTTTGAAAATTAAAAAAATTCTTGGTAGGTCAAAAACGGACTAATATATCAAGTTGCGTTTTCCTTTTTTTAACTTCTCTTGCAAGACTAGTTTTGAAAGTGGGGTCAGTTTTTTAAATCTCTCCTGGAAGTAGAAGTATTCCAAACCCCCAAAAAGTGTTTATAGTTTAAAACACCCATGATTTGTTACCCTCTTAAAAATGTCAAAAATAAATAAATCAAAAATATAAAAGGTTAGGTGACGCCTTCCTTATCAAAACATTATTGTCAATGAAGTCTAAATTCGAATTTGAAACGACTTAATTACGGACAGAAGGGGAGCAAGATGTTATCATAACTAACAGAATAATGGCGATCTGTGAAAGCGCCCTTAGGATGCATTCCCTCAATTAATGGCGGATTATTCCGCGCCGCGGAACTTCATACCAAACAATAACACGGCACGCGTGATCTCACACAGCAAATCGACTCTCAAGCTATTCTTTTAATTTAAAATACAAATAATACTCTGCTAATTGATTGGCACGTAATACCTAATATATATTTAATAATAATGTTTATTTTCAACAAATAAATTGTTACATTCGTCTCTTTCCTTTATTATCCAAAGACGTCGTTTTTGTTTAAATTTATGGTATTTTTGTAAGGTTCTTCTGGTAATAAATTAAACAATCTAAGGGCAAAATATTGAGCAGACCTCTGGGTTGCCTTTTTTAAGAAAATTTCATATTATTTCTAGTATCATGCTGTTTTGGTTTTCTATCTAGCTTAATTTTCCCTTTATGAATGTACTTAAGAATCTTCTCCAAACAGTACGATTGACGGATGTCCAGAAGTTCAGTTTCCCAAAAGAGTTGGTCAGTTGGACACATTCTTTTTTTTCCATAAATAAGTTTAATAAACCATTTCTGAATACTACTAAGAGTCTCCAGGTGGCACTGCGCCACTCCACTCCACCCCAAAATCCCATATGAGAGATGAAATTGTACGAGGGATAAGTACAGTAGTCTCAGCTGTTCCTCCGTAAAAGTCCGCGAATTTTGTTAATAATGTTTTTAATGTGCAGGTCCCATTTCTCTGATATAACTCCTAGATATTTTGTGGAGGTAGATTCTGGAATTTTCTGGCTATTATTTATTTTTAGGACAACAAAGTTTGGAAGATGATTTATGTATAGAGCAAAAGGTAGATATTTCGTTTTGTCGTAGTTTAATGTACGTTTGTTTAACTGAAACCAAGTTTTAAAAATTCCAAAGTCTGTCTCTACTAGGTGTTTTAAGTTTATCCACGAATCAGCCTCATAAAATATAGCAGGGTCGTCCGCAAAACCAACAATATTTCCCAGCGTTTTAATACTGAGCAAGTCGTTTATATAAATGCTAAATAATAATGGCCCTAAAACCGTTTCCTGCGCCATAAATAATATCGCTAGTTTTACTTTCGACGCCATCAATTTCAACAAATTGTTTTCTGCTACCAAAATAACTCTTCAGTAGTTGAAAAACCTTGCCTCCTAAACCCCATCTTTCAAGTTTTGTTAACAGAAAGTCGTGAGAAACATTGTCAAACGCTTTGGAAAGGTAACCTTTTAAAATGGCATATGCCTCGCATATGCCAGATTAAGTCACTTGGCAAGAATGCATAAGAAGAGCTTTAAGGTGTTGTACAGCAGGAGTAGGAGGGCAAAGAGGAGGCCCAATTACTAGGCATACGGACCACTTCTTCTGAAACATCCAACTGCTGTGGTTTTTCAGGAATCAAACTCGACTAGTCACTTTAGAAAATTAATCTTCTGTTTATTCCAAATTCTGCTGCACGCTGACATTTAAATACAGAAACTAAATGATCTTTTTCTTAAAGATCAAACGGATGTCTTGATTTAAATAAAGCATTTCTTTGAAGCAAGATAAATGCGCTTTTATCAAGAACCATGCCAGTTTCTGAAAAGCATAATAGTCTTAATTTAAGAACCCAGGGGGGTTGGACCTATTCAAGAGATCAAATTTTTTAGTGCAAATTCACATGCATTGCGCTACGACCACAGCATTAAAGTTTTATTGCTGGGTACACAGTATAATACGCACTGAACATTAGTTTGCAGGAGTTTCTCCTGATTTCATTTACATATCGTTTGAATAATCTGATGAGGTTCGAATACTCGCTTGACGGTTTGAGAATATTCCCGAATATATATATATATATATATATATACATATTCGATATTCCGACGCGTCTCATTCGATTGACAATAAATGATCTGGTTTGCCATGTCAAAGGATTAATCCTTGCCTTGCATGACAAGTTGTGCGATAAGTACATGCATATTGTATAGGGCAATTGACAAAGAAATCAGAGGGGAATAGAACGATTTTGTCGAAGGCGCGTCCACCATGTGTGCCGCCATTTTTATGATTGCTCTCCATGAAACTCTCTTTTAATTGCCGGTAACTAAACCAACCAAGGGGTCTATTCTTGAATCGAGAGAAAATTTGCTCCTAGGGAGTCAAATTCTCTCGCTAATATGCAACTCATTGGTCCAAATTTTCGGTTAAAATCGGTTTCTCTCACTTTTGCCCGATATTTATCGAAAGTAATTCTATTGGTCTTCACTAAGAGAATTACTTTCGATCAATATCGGGCAAAAGTGAGAGAAAACGATTTAAACCGAAGATTCTGACCAATGAGATGCATAGTTGACTGCCTGGGTGCAAATTTTCTCTCGATTCAAAAATAGACCCAGAGTAGTAGTATAAGGGCGACCCGTGTGCCTGGCAATTAGGCCTCTTCATGGGCCCTTTTTGCCATACCCTGTTTCTTACCCCTACTATGCCCCTACTTCCGCTGCAACTCCTTCTCCGAGCCTCCCTGTCTTCTTTACGAAGTTTAGTACGTCGCCAATTTGAGCGAATGCAGCTCTTCTTCTTCTATCGTAGGAAATCCCCACATAAGCTGCCTTGATCTGGCATGTGCATCGCACGCATTAAGTGCTGCGCCGATTCCTCTTCGAGCCCGCAAGCGGGACATACGGGATCTCCTGCTACTCTCATTTGCGTTAGATGTTTGTTCAGCCGATTGTGCCCAGTCAGCATCCCTGTCAGCAGTCCAATGTCCTAGCTACATTCGGACCATCCATGAATAGCTTGACTGTCTGCACTCTGACTCTTGACTCCAGGACGTCTTCAGTTATTTATTCGCCCATTTCCTAAACCAACCAACATTTATGTGTAGTTTTGTTGCTGACCCTACTAGCGTTCATTATGGCTGGTTTTAGTTTTGGCTACGAAAGCGACTTGTTTTTGTTTATTTTGCCTTTCATTTGTTTTTTTTTTTAACTTTTTTCGACTTTATTTTTCGTATTGTCTTTTATACACTTAGATTTTTTGTTTTTAATTAGGTGTCCTGTTTTGTCTGGCTCCGTAAGGGCTGCATGACGTATAACGTCCGTTTTTTTTTTTCAAGGGTATCGAGGGAAAATCTTGCATGAGACGCCCGGCCCAACCGTTCAATCCACTCCCCCGACAGTCTCATCTCTCTGTCAGGACATCCCGGGTTGTGTCGGATTCCAGAGTCAATGCACTGCAGTTATTAATGGCTTATTCTGTACCTTTTGATTCTAGTTTAACCACTCCATTAGATTTATCCCCTGTACGAGTTTGTACAGGTCCTTAATGGAGCAGTTCCTAGTGGTAATTGGGTCTAGTTCAACTTCCCCATAGGGCTATACCGCCCATATTCGGTCGCCCCGTCTGTTTTAGACAGGGGGCACCACGAGAAGGTGAGGTTGGCAATTGAATATGAGAGGCTAGATGTATTCGCATCATATTGATCGAAAACCTCTGGTCTCTCTCTTAGTGCGAGCACGATCTCCAACTGTTCTGAGCAGATATGAAGGTTACGTTGCATTCGCATCACTATCCCTTACTTCCCTATAACCTCCGTTATTGGATGAGAAGATTTTGTTTCATACGTTGTGTTATTTTTTTGTTACTAAACTGCAAAAATTAAAAACAAACACTTAAGTCAACAGCCGTGTGCACTTAAAAAAAAGCGAGGTTAGGTTGCCGATTGTGACGTAGCTACCATAAAATACAAACAGCTGTTGACTTGTTCTGCAGTTCAGTAACCAAAAGCAACACAACTTATGTATAAAATTAAATATTGTCATCTGTTCGTTTTCGATCTAGACTTCGTTCAGATCAGCCAGAGCAGTGACGTCACAAATCTGTCCGAGAGTGATCTGAGGGCGACGTGCGATCGCGTTTACACTCTAAAATTCATTGCATAACTCCAGATTTTGTTTGTTTTCTTCTTAGATTAAAAGGAGACAAGATACCTGACACTTACGGAGACTTTGGTTATATTATTATATGGAAAAATGTTTACCTTTCTGTTGTTTACAGTATATTATTGAAATTTTACTATAATATGAAATCTGCAAAATAATTTAAGGAACATGCAAAAAATAATTCTGCCAATTTGAGCTTTGGAAGCTTCCTAACATTATTACAAAGTTATATATATATATATATATATATATATATATATATATATATGATTTATAGCAATTTCAATTTTCAACACAATAAAATTATGCCAAACATTAAAACAAAGAAACACAGTTCATAGCACCTGGAACATCAAGAAAAAAAAAATAATATTACCTACTAGCTAAAAATTATGTTATTGTGTTAATTTTGTTAATTTTTCTGGTCATTAGCAGAAACTTACTTATTACTGACTTCTTGAATACACAATAAAGTCAATAATGCTTCGGGTATATAGAGACATCTAGGACAGACAAAAATATTTAAATATCAATTCGAAGGTCGAGCGCAGATGGCAACGGCGGCAGTATAAATCAACCTTAATATTCTAATAAGAGGTAGGAATTCAATATTCTTACAAACCTAAACACATGTGAATTAACTTCTATTGTGGTTTGCAAGTTGGTTTAAGGACTTTACCTACATTGATTTTATAGGGTTTATAAAAAAAAACCTTCGAAAATATCGTATTTGCGCATTAACTACTTCATCAAAAGTATGCTTTATTTTCTCGTCTTTATAAAAAAAACCTCGAAAAAAACCTTATAAAAACGTTCGAAAATATCTCATTTGACGCATTGGGAATTAACTACTTCATAAAAAAACGGTTTTGTTGATATTTTAATCCAAGGATCTACTAATTTAAGGATCTTTCATAAACTTTTTTTTTATTTTTTGTGTACCTGCCGGCAAATATTGGACGATTGTTCCAAAATATCATTTTCAATGCACTGAAATATTTTCCTACTGGTAAAAAGACACACTATAAACGTTTTTTGACAAAATGTGGTTTTAAAATGACTTATAAACTGCTTAAAACATCCCGAAAAAAGCTTATGTCAATAAAAATATCATCCGACCGTCTGCGCTCTGCCGACTTTCCTCACCGACAAGCCAATCACGACCTAAAGTGGTTGAGAGAGAATTCTCTGTCCCTATCGTTCTAACGTCGTTTAAAAGGATAGAAAAATAATTTACATTTCTCACCTTTGTTTTTGTTGGATCAGATATCTTGTCTCTTTTTAATCTAAGGTTTTCTTTTAACTTTTGGTTGGTTTATTTATACGTCTTATGGAGAATCGCTTTGTTTACCCTACAGCCACTATTTTTAAAGTGTCATCACGTGATTAATGGCTGACTTTGACAATTTGTTAGAGAGCCTATGGCTGCACTCACGGTGTTTGCTAAAATTTGGATACGCACTCGTCAAAGCTCGGTTCTATCACCCTTTGATTTCTATGGATAAGTGTGTGCATATTGTATGGGGTATTTAACAGAGAGGTAGATCGAGATTAGGCGTAAACATCATGCGTGTGAAATCGTTTGCCGTTGAGATACAAATGCGGTTCGGAACTATTTGCGGCGACACTCCATTGAGGTAATCATTTGAAGGGTTATCGCGGCGAAAACACGGAGTGCATGGAGAGTATTATTCACCGTCGTATAGAAGGGGGTTATGGGGGTATTTAATAAAAAATTACATCTTAAAATAATCAAATTAAAAATTTTAATCTTACATCTTAAAATATTCAAATTAAAAATTTTCACCTAAAACTTTTTGGATGGATTACTTTTTGTCCGTTTGTTGTTTTTTACTCTTTCGTTTTCGCCTGTTAACTAATAACTGATAATAAATAATTACTCGGATGTTGATAAATTTTGTTTTTAAAATATACTGGAGAACAAAAAAAATGCACAAATATTTTTAAAGTAATTTATTTATATATTAATACGTTAGGATGCTCTTAGTAATTGATTCCATTTTCAAGAAGATTCATCCATTATAGTCATCAAAAAATTAATAATGAGTGGCTCCTCCATGGTTATTTATGCACTCTTTTGTTCTATTGGGCATTAACAAAACAAGATGGTCTATATCATATTGAAGAATACTCATCCAAATCCTCCTAACGGCATGCCAGAGTTCAACTAAGTTTCCAGGGGGACGTGGTAATCGACTAAGATTGCACCCTATCATATCCAATACGTGTTTGATGCGGCCTGGTATTATCTTGTTGAAAGATAGCATTTGGGATAGTTTGTAGGTGGTAGTGATCTGCTTCCTAAACATATAGCACCCCATCACGTTCAACAGCAGTCTACATTTCGTCTCTCAGCTCGAAAACGCCTAACCCTCATGCGTCCATCATGGCCGCCTAAACAAAACCTTGATACGTCGCTGAAGCTTATGGTATTCCATTCGTCATTCCAGTTTTGCCGAGCTCTGCACCACTCCAAGCGGCGAGCATTATGTTGTGGGGTCTAAGGTAGCACCAAAAGCGGACGATAAGCCCTCAGCCCCATACCAAGCAATCTTCGATTGATTGTCATCCTTGAAAACACTTTTCCTTTAGCTGTAACTAGAACATCTCTTACTTGGCGTATACTGTCCCGTCGATTTCTGAGAGCAAGAAGTCTGAGATGCCGTAAATCACGACCTTGTAATAATCTAGGGCGTCCAGAACCGGCACGACGTCTATAAGTCTCATCATTGGACCACCTTCTCCAAACTCTTAACACTGTTGATGAATTGGCATTAACAATTCTTGCAATTTCCCGTAAACCAAAACCAGCCTCTTTCATGCCCACGATGCGTCCTTTCTCGAGGTCGTTTAAATGATGAAATTGTTGGCGACCGCGAACTCTTGGCATTTTTATTTTTTAAGTAAACTGTAAGCAATCCAAAAAGGCCAAAAACTACGAGAAAAATGATTTAAAATTTTCAGAAAAGGTCTTTTATGTGTTGGTTGTTTTTGAAAAGGAATAGAAAATATCTGTGAATAAAGGAAAGATTAGAAGACAAAAAATTTATTAACATTTATTTAACACAAATAATTTTCATTCGAATAATTTTATGGTGTTGCATTTTTTTTGTTCTCCAGTATGTAGGGTGGCCCACAAAAAACCGGACTTTTGTTTGGTTTTAACTGACAATTTTTTATTTAATGTGGGATTTTAACGCAAAAATTAGTTTTGGAAAGGTAATGAAATAGACTTTTCGCAAATATGTCAAAAAATTACATTTATCAAAAATTAAAAATCGCGGATGTTGAAAAGTTTTTTTCATCTTAAAAAACCGTTGGGTTTTTTTAAAACCATTTGTATATTTTTTTTGATACTACAAAAAACTTCATCTATTGTCTGTAAACCGATGTATCATTTGATAAATTCCATTAAGGAATAGAAAAACTATGGGTTTTTTCGTATACTAACTTCTTGCATAAAATAAAAACTGCTAGTAATTTCAGTTAACCGGATTTCGTTATCTTTTCGTCAATTTTGTTGACAAGGACACTCTACAAATGCTAACAATAAGGCTTTTTTTAATAAATGTCAAATAATGACATTTTAAAACAATACAATTTTCAGTGAATAGCGAGCTTTACCTCAAAAAAGGTAATGGTAACCGTAGATCCGGATTTCGCACTTGTGGTGATCATCAGTGCGGTGCTGGGAAAGTTTTACATAAATCCTGTGTCACATTTTTTCATCATCATTTCATCTCCTAATTCCTACCACCGTACTGATGAGCACCACAAGTGCGAAGTCAGGATCTACGGCTACCATTACCTTTTTTGAGGGAAAGCTCGCTATTCATTGATTTTTTTACTTATTCATCCTCGCTAAATCCCTTTTTAAAATTACAATTTTATGCATTTTAAAAAACCCGTTGGCATCAAAAAAACTAAAAATTTGGACGCATGCAGTTGATTGTTGCCATAAATGCACTAGAATCCCAATATTTTTTTTATTTCTTAAAAGATTTTAACAAATGATACATGGGTCAACAGGTAAGAGTTGCTACTTTTTTATATATACAAAGTGTTTAAAAAAGTCACAGGTTTTTTTAAAATGCATAAAATTGTAATTGTCACAAAATATAATTTTTTGACATTTAGAAAAAAAGCCTTATTGTTAGCATCTGTAGTGTCTTTGTCAACAAAATTGGCGAACAAGAAGTTATATACGAAAAAACCGAGTTTTTTTATTTCTCAATAGAATTTATTAATGATTTAAAAAAACTCAAAATTTTAAATCCTAAAAAACATACCTTGATGTAAGTTTTTCGTCTTCATCAAAAAACAAAAAAAAAACACGTGTAATTGATTTTGGTGTCACATGCAGTCACAGATTTTTTTTTTTAATCTGGCATCACTTCATGCAACTCCCAACTCATTTAGCTAAAAATGGAGAAGCGCGGAAGACACAGTTTAGGAGTGTAACCTGAAATGTGTTACATAATTCAGTTTTTGTGAAATTTTGGTGGTTTTAAAACAGTATTAATATTTTGGCCGAGATAAATGTCACGTGTTTCTATATATATAAGGAATAAATGGTAAGATTTTTACTTTCAAAAATGTGATTTAAGTATGAAAAGTAGGCATTTTACCAACATTAAAATACAAAAGTAGTAACTTTTTTATTTTTTTTTTATTTAGACATTTTGCTAAATATGTCACTAGTGTGAACGTCACTGGTGTGATCTTTCAGAGTATTTTATTGATAACACCGGTGAAATTTTTCGCTTGTACTTAAAAAAACTCAATAATTTTTAGAAAAAAAAATGGCAAAAACTAGAAAGTCTTTGGCAAAAGCACCAGAAACGAAAAAGGAAATAGACAAAAGAGAAAAAAGAAGAAATCAAGTAAGGGCATATTATATATATAGCAACATATTATATTTACTTAAAAAGTGGTAAATCAATTTTTGTTTTTTTAAAAACTATTACATCAAATGTTACCATTTTTCAAGAACAACCCAGATATAAAGATTCTTGATTTTGGTAAAACAGGTATAACTGGTGTTAAAATAACTCAAGAACCACTGAATTGTTATCTTGAGCATATAGCACATTTTAGTCCAACCAACTACAGCCACATTTAATAATTACTAATTTGTTTTTTTTTTAAATTACCACTTAAAATGTTACCTTTTTTCAAGAACGACCCATACATATATTATCCACGTCCCCCAGCTTAGATTTCAATATATTATATAATATAGTTTAAGTTTATGTTCTGTTAGCTGGCCCAGCTATAAAAGCAATACACTTGTTATAATACGATGCCATTCCAGTTTCTCTTTGACTTTTACGGAAAGCGACATGCCAATAATCGCGGCAAAAGACAAACGCTTTTGCTGTTTTTTTAGTTAAATCGGCCAACAAAATGTGAACTATACCCCGCTCAATAAAATACCCCCTCCCAAATGCCTGGGCTGGATACGCCGCTGTTATTATTGAAACGTAAACTCAACTAATGGACATAAGAAATGAAATGAAATCTGAAAAATTCTGCAAACTGACAGTTGATTGTCTTTTACATATTAGCGTACTGATAACCGCCACTTTTCGTTTTAAGAAATGTGACTGATCCTTAGAGGATGGAATTTTGCCTTGCGTATACGCTATGTGAAGGCAACGTTCGGTTGGTCACCATTTTAGGTGGAAAATGTTGAAATTACAATTAGAAATTAGAAAATGCGATACGAATTAACCAACCATTTTATCTGTGATAAAGATAACCACAAAAGTCGATATTCTTATGTAGCGCAAGTAAAGTTCGTCGTTATCCTTATTTAATTAGCCTTCCCTCTTTTCCCTTAATGCGCACTCGCACAAACAACGATAATCTCCAAAAAGGTTAATTTAGGTTGTCCAAAATATCCCTAGTGACTGACTTTAATAAGTGTTATTTATAACCTTAAATTTTTTCCATTGCTGTTTTTGGTTATTTTGTTTTTTTATTTTATTTTATTTGCTGAGCTCCAATAAGTCCCTAATGTGGAAAACTTCAACATAATTATTCAAGATAGTTTCCGATATCATCAGGGGACAAATTCCTTCGTAGAATCCTTGATTACCGCCCATGTGAGAGATTTGCGAATTAGAGGGAATTTGTAATAGGATCACACACGTCGAAATTATGTCTGGGCAAATAGGTCAGGCTACCGATTACCTTGTCCCATTCGTCTCTTTTATCTTTGACAGTTATCAAAAACACGGGTATAAATGTGGACGATATACTATTAATTTAAGAAAAAGTGGTTTTGGTTACCAATGCAAAGAAACCTTTTTTTTTATTTATTAATTGTGATGATGTTACAAAAAGAAAAATACGAATGAATCAACCATTTTTTGCTCTGTGAAAAAGATAGCCATTAAAAATCGTTATTCCCATTTTGTCCGTCGTTATCCTTATTTAATTAGCCTCCTCTATTTTCCATTGCTGCGCAGCCGCACAAATAACGATAACCACAAAAGATGTTATTTTAAGTGGTATTAAATTTTCTCGGGGAAGGGCGGGAGTGATAGTATGTTCGGAATTAAGTTTTAATAGAATTATAAATATAAACTACACAAGGTAAGTTCGTTTATGTGTGTCCGAGCGCTCTGTTTAACTGGATTTCTGGAAAAATAAGGGAGCATTAATTTAGCGCTATGGAATTAAATTAGCCTTTAATTATTACCATACTTATTCAATCTTACGATATGTCTAAACACATTTTTTAAAGATTGTACTGCTATCTTCCTGGTAAAGTTAGCAGTGCAGCGGCTGCTATAAAAAATAGAGCATTTAATGAGCCTCTAATTATTAGTACCTCTTTTTACCGTAAAATAAAGTTGTTAAACCCTCTATATTGCTGTTTAGCTGAATTTCTGGAAAAATAATGGAACATGTCCTGGTAAAGTAAGCAGTACAGCGGCTGTTTAAAAAAAAGTAGTGGAGTGAAATAAGGACAGAATGGTAATACAAAGAGCATTTAATAAGCCTTTAATTACTGTGACTCCCCTTTTAACCGCAAAATAAAGTTGTTGATGTTTTTTAATGCATATATATTTGTAAAACACTCTATATTGCTGTTAAGCTGGATTTCTTGAAAAATAACGGAGCATTTAATTTGACGCTAGGGCATTTAATCATCCTTTAATTATTATCACACTTATTTGATCTTACGATAGTACAATTAGCAATGCAGCGGTTGTTTTCTAAAAAATAGTGGAGTGAAATAAGGAAAGAATGGTAATACAAAAAGCATTTAATGAGCCTTTAATTACTATTACCCCTTTTTACTGTAAAATAAAGTTGTTGATGTTTGATAATGTATATATAGTTGTTAAACACTCTATATTGATATTTAGCTGGATTTCTTGAAAAATAAAGAAGCATTTAATTTGGCGCTAGGGCATTTAATTAGCCTTTCATTATTACCATACTTATTCAATCTTACGATATGTCTAAATACATTTTTTAAAGATTGTACTGCTATCTTTCTGGTTAAGTTAGCAGTGCAGCGGCTGCTATAAAAAATAGAGCATTTAATGAGCCTCTAATTACTACTACCTCTTTTTACAGTTAGATAAAGTTAAAGTTGTTAAACCCTCTATATTGCTGTTTAGCTGAATTTCTGGAAAAATAATGGAGCATGTCCTGGTAAAATAGTCGGGTTAAATAAGGACGGAATGGTAATACAAAAGCATTTAATAAGCCTTTAATTAATTGATTACTGTTAACCCTTTTTACCGTAAAATAAATTTGTTGATGTTTGTTAATGCATATATATTTGTAAACACTCTATACTGTTGTTAAGCTGGATTTCTTAAAAAATAACGGTATAACAGAGTGAAATAAGGAAAGAATGGTAATACAAAAAGCATTTAATGAGCCTTTAATTACTATTACCCCTTTTTACCGTAAAATAAAGTTTTTGATGTTTCTTAATGCATATATAGTTGTTAAACACTCTATATTAATATTTAGTTTGGCGCTAGGGCATTTAATTAGCCTTTAATTATTACCATACTTATTCTTACGATAGGTCCATTGTGCTGCTATCTCCTTGGCAAAGTTAGCAGTGTAGCGCCTGTTTTAAAAAAAATAGTGGGATGAAATAAGGAAAGAATGTTAATAGAAAGAGCATTTAATGAGCTTTTAATTAATATTACCCCTTTTTACCATAAAATAAAGTTGTTGATATTTCTGAATGCATAACAGTTGTTAAAAACTGTATATTCATGTTTAGCTGGATTTCTTAAAAAATAAGGAAGCATTTAATTTGGCGCTAGGGCATTTAATTAGCCTTTCGTTATTACCATACTTCAAACTTCAAACTTACGATACGTCTACACCAGTTTATAAAAAATTATACTGCTATCTCCTGGTGCAGCACCTGTTTTAAAAAAAATAGTGGCTTGAAATGAAGAAAGAATTTAATGAGCTTTTAATTACTATTACTCCTTTTTAGCGTAAAGTAAAGTTGTTGATATTTCTTAATGCATAATAGTTGTTAAACACTATATTGCTATATAGCTGGATTTTTTGAAAAATACTTATTCGATCTTACGATAGGTCCAAATCAGTTTTTTAAAGATTGTACTGGTATCTCTCTGGTAAAGTTAGCAGTGCAGCAGCTGTTTTTTTTTAAATAGCTATTTTTCCTCTCGTATTAATGTATCCTAGAAGAAAAAACTAAATGATAAAATGTACTATTAACGAAAAATTTCTTTAAAAATAATCGATTTTTGCATTGGTCGTACAAGTTTAAGAGTAAACATCAACAATTTTAATACTTTGGCGAAGGCATGTGAAAGACCTTCAAAACAAGTTATCATTCGACCCACTTTCCCTTTTTAAAATATAGTTTACCCCTCGAAGGGGGTGCGTGCTACAAAAATTTCGAGAAATAACCAGAAAATGTCCCCTCGAAATGGAAAACTAAGAGAGGATTTATTTCATTACTGCCATACTTTTACGCCTTTAAAGTGCGCTTAATCCAGGTTTTAAAGCGTGTACTGTTAACTGCCCAGTAAAGTTAGCAGTGCAGCTCATAACTAAAAACCATAAGGATCTCAAATCTAGGAATAGGGCATTTAATTAGCCTTTAATTAGTACTACATACTGGCATACATGTACTCAAAAACCATAAGAGCCTTAAGTTTAGGAATAGGACATTTAATTAGCCTTTAATTAGTACTACTGTCCTGTAGAAATATTACTCTCTCAAAACGATCCAACATTTTTTATTGTATTGCAGAACATTCGTGTATGAAAAAAACATTCACGGTGGTGCAGCAATTTATGTTAATAAAAATTGTAATTTTAAAATTTGAAATTTTATTGAAAAACTATGTATCGAGTTATATTTTGAATTTTGTGGTATTGAAGTTAAGATAGACAATATCAAAACATGTATTTTATGTATATATAGGTCTGATTTGAACCCAAAGGATACATTCGTAAATAGATTATATTTTGTAATAAGTGAATGTCTAAAAATGTGTGAAAAAGTAATTGTCTGTAAGGATCTCAAATTTAGTGATATGTATGTCTCAGTAGAAACAGGTTTTGGTCCTTTTAGATAGATTTATTTTTACTTTAGGTGCTGCTATAGATTTTTATTTTCCGTTTTGTGTTTTTGAGCACCTGAAAAATAACAGGCCTGAAAGGGTTAATAGAGCTGTAATAAATTCTACTCCAAATCTAGAAATAATGTATCAAAACACTAAAACAAACAATGAAATAATTTGTAATTACAAAGAACTTAAAAAAGAACATAACAAACTTGTATATAAAGCAAAAAAAGACTTATAAGAATAAAATTGATAAACAAAAATAAAGAAATTTGCCGAATAGTAAATAGAAAAAAAATCTACCAAACCATCAAATATGTCTATAAACCTTAATAGCAATATAATTAATGACCCTGAAGATATTTGTAAAGCTTTACTAAATTACTTTGACAATCTACCGAAGGAGCTAACTAAACAAAATCCCTTCCGGCATACAAAATTACTTAGACTGCAAATATCGGTTGTCAGCAACTTACAATAATTGCAACTCCTTTGCGTTTATACCTGTAGTACCATCGGATATATTAGAGATTATTAATGAACTTAAAAATACAAATTCTGCCAGGCATATAGCAGGTCACGTAAGCTTTTTGATTAATCAGGCCTATCAACAGGAAAAAGTTCCAAGTAGTCTCAAAATTTCCAGTATTATACCAGTCCATAAGAGTCGGGATGTACATGAAATTAACAACTACAGACCTATTTCAATTTTAAATATAATTTCTAAGGTTTTTGAGAAGGTCATACAATATGTATTTGATAAGTTAGACAAAAAGAAAAAAATCGGAGCAGTATTTTTTGATATGTCGAAGGATTGAATCTTGACTTTGTACTAAAAAATTTGAATAATTTTGGTTTTAGAGGCAAGTTTCATCAACTTGTTGAACCGTATATTCGTGTGTGTTTCAGCTGATACGTCAGAAGAACTAACCTTTAAATCAAACCAAATATGTAATTATTTTAGTACCTGGTGCACCAATAATAAACAAAGAGCAAACATCAAAAAGACTGTGTGCATGAAATAACCGAGTTTCTTATGAAATTGGCGACATACGGCTTTCAAATGAAATCATTCAGCAAGTAAACATTACTAAATTTTTGGGCATACAAATTGATAGTGGTCTAAACTGGCAAAATCATATTGAGAGCACGTCTGTAAAAAATTAAATTCTGCTTACTATGCCATAAGTCAATTAAAAGATACTTTAGACAAAAATTGTCTCATGCATGTCTATTATGCACTAGCCTGCTCTGTATTGTCATATTTTGGGGACATGCGGCATATATTGAAAGAGTATTTGTGGCACAAAAAAGAATTTTGAGGATTATCTTTAAAATCTCTCCCCGCACCACGTGTAAAACTTAATAATAATATTCCATTGTTTGAGGAAAATGCAATGTTTAATAACAATCATTATAACACAAGACATGGCAGCTTATTAAGAACTACTTTATAATAAACTACCAAAAGCACTGAGAGACATCAGTAAGCACTTGTTTTTTTTTTCCTTTTTAATTAATTTTTAACTATACCTAGTTTATAGTTATTTTATGTATTATTTTTATTTGTCAATTTATATGATTATTTATTCATTTATTTTCTCATTACCAACTATATTTATAAATTGACTAACCTACTCTCAGGGTATTAAAATCTTGCCACCATTTTTTTTAGTTACTTATATTTTTGACGATTTCCATATTGTAACCTATAGAATCGTTTAGGAAATAAATAATTTCTTAGGTTGTATTTTTGATATATGTAGTGCTAAGTTTACCGGGTATTGGCAGTGCAGCTAATAATTCGAAAACCATAAGAGCCTTAAATTTAGGAATGGTGCATTTAATTAGCCTTTAATTAGTACTACATTCTGGCATCTAAAATTGTTGTTACAGGAGTATTTTAGATATATGTATACTGCTAACTTTACCGGGTAGTTGGCAGTGCAGCTAATAACTCGCAAGATAATAACTCGAACACCATAAGAGCATTTAATTTGGGAATGGGCCATATAATTAGCCTTAAATGAGCCTTTTAAGATGACGTAATAAAATCTTTGTACTGCTGCTATTACGATAAGGCAAAAACAATAAGATTTTTCAAAATTTTAGGCATTCCAAAAGATCCCAGTTAAAAAAAAAAAACAATAATAAAACGCCTACATGTTTACTAATTTCTTACTGTCAATATTATTGCCATAATATCGAAGATAAATAAAATGATTCTTCATTTTTTATATGTCAGCGCAACTTCAAAACTTTCCAAGTAAACCAACGAGTAAACCTTTCAAAGTTTCACAAAGTCTTCCTTCAATTCCACAGAAGGCAAAACTCTATGGGAAGCTAAGAACAGAATCCACTTGCAAAGAGACAAGAGGGAAGGTAGATACCGCTTTAACTACTGCGCATCCAATTTTGTGGCAAGTAACTCTGTGCACCAAATCAATAATAATTACTGTTTTTTCCAAGTTTTCCGGATCACATTCAAGATGGTGGCTTTACAACAAAATACAGAAACTTTATGGAATTTTCAATGTCATTGTCAAAAAAGTAATTAAAAAAGAGTCCGAATCAACTGTGCTTCACCCCAAGTTCCATGTTTTACGGATGGAGCCACTTCTGTACTTTATATTTTCACAGAAACAACATTTCGAGTAAATCACAAACCTTATAACCTCAAAATATGGATTCTCTTCCTCATCCTTACTGCTTTATATAGGTGAGTTTGATATTGCGAGAACCAGAGTAAACCGACTTAAATACCATTAGTTTTATCAGGTTTTTAAATAAAACCCAATGCTTTAAAATTTGATGATTTTTGAAGTAAGCATTTACTCTATTTCCAAATAAAAAAATACTTTTATTTGAGTAGTTAACAAATTTTGTTTTAAAAGCCGTTCGTATTAACTTGACTTAAATGGAACTATGTAAACTGAGTAACAGCTGAAGCGTGACAAAATATTTTCTTAATTTCCACGTTTTCTTTAGGATGGTGGTTGGTAGGTAGCACTGCGTAAAAATTCGCCGTTTTCGCTTTGTTTCCAGAGATTTTAGCAAGCGTATGTATTGTCGTTTCTCACTTTTCTTGTGCCTTTTTGTGTGTCTTGTTCTTGTAAGAACTGCATTATCAAGTGCTTTGTTGTCGGCCCCAAATTGGAGCCACATATTATTCATGCCAGATCCTTTTTCTCGATTATGCCCTTCTAGTGGTATTTACTGTTATCAATTAGCAGGCTTGGGATTTTGATGCATTGCGAACTGCTTCCAGTTTCGTACATAAAGCAGTCAACGCTATTTGACACTGTTGACATTTAAACGTCATTTATGGTTGAGGCGAGGGGGTAAACATGGCGTTAAATCTGGTGTACCATCTCTGTGAAACCCGTGAAATCCGTGGAGTCTTGCGTGAAATCGTTGAGAAATTTGTGAAATCCGTGAAATCTTGTGTGTATTCTTTTTGAAATCCGTGAAATTTGTTAAATAATTAAATTTTTTTGGACTCTATTACTTTCTAAATCTTGTTCATTTTTATTAAAATACCTAATAAAGAAGATATAGGTATATACCTTAATTTTTTAAACCTGAGTTTTAGTCTCGGTTTTAGTCTACTAAGACCGAGACTAAGACCATCTGTACCAATTTACCTGGGACGCTTCCTGAATTGGGAACATAAATTCCGATTTTTAAAAGCGTCCTGAATTGTCCATATGTAATTTGACGGTATATGCACGGTCTCAAAGAATTTACTTTTTTGTATAATATTGAATCGGTTGTAGTTTTTGTATTGATAAAGTTTTTTTTTATTTATTCGTTTTCCTACTCGCACACTGCTGCATTAATGCATTTAAATGGGTTTCTTAAATTTAGCTCTAAAAAATTAATTACTTATGGTTATGCATGTTACTCTTGAGGTTTTTTTGAAACAATAGGCGCTTGTAGAAAATAGTGATTTATCTAAGTGCGGAAAGGGCCAAACCATATCAAATTGTCCAATTTTGATGATTTTTGGCACACATAATCTACCTACAAAAAAAACTCGAAAATAAAAATTTTTAGAATTTTGGGACCAGTAGTTTTTTTATGGATTTTTGAAAATCCCAAAATTGTTAATTCTAGTCCTTACAAGCCCCAACAAAAAGCTCAATATTTTGAAAACTATGACAGCTACGAGATTGAATTATACCTGGTTTTAAAGGTATTGAACGATGTGCCACATGATATACTTTTTTGAAATTTATTGTTTGAAATTTTTTTGAAAAACTAAATTTTGAAAAAATCTCAAATTACTCTATTTTTATTTTTTTCAACATACAAAATTTTAGATTTGTGATGGCTTGGGAGACACAGTGAGAAAGGTTGGCTGCTAAGGCAACTCTCCAAAGGCTTATAAGGAGCAGATCATGACTCCAAACAATAATATTCCTGGTATAGTTTTCAAATACTGTACAACAGATGATTATACAAATCACAAAAAGTATCTTGAAACAAGATTTCTTAATGTCCAAACTATCGCAGGAACTCAAAAAAAAAAAAAATACACACAGACATCCCCATCATCATCAGAATCCAAGATAATAGCAAAACCTTTTTCTTTAAGCCATACGGAACACATTCATGAACTTATTTCAGCATCTGGCTTGGCAACAATGGAACTTGAGAAAATTGATTCTGGGTTTGTTACTATCCAATATGATAATTTCTGGTGGTTGGACTGTATAATTGGGAAAAACACAGAATGTGGTGAGTTTAAAATTAGTTTTTTACACCCTCATAGCTTAGGACCCGAGAGATCTATTGTGGCACATTCCCCCCCTACTCCACTCACCAGACCGGCCTGATGAGCACCCCCTAGGAAGGCAGTTTTCTTTTCCTAGAGGGATTTAGACCTAAACCCCTTTGTCGGGGCTAGGGATCTTTAACGTGCTCCACACTCAATATATGGATCACACGGGACCGTCCTCTTAACGTCCTCTCCGAGGGACGGAATGGAATCGAATTAGCCTGCCTTCTAGCTAACTCGGCCTACTCCGCTTCATACTGCGTTTTACCTTAATCTTACAAAATTCTGTAATTTTATAAGAAAAAGTCCAAGTAGACTACCTGCAAGACCCGGGGCTTGAACCCGGCATCTCCTGCTTGAAAGTCGGGGTTAACGACACCAAGCAGGCAGGGTTTTTTTCTTATCGAAGGCCTGCTGACACATTAATTATTGATCAAAGTTGATCAATGGAAGAACATACACTATTTGAAAAAAAGGAATGGAAGATTCTTTTAATATTTTGCAAAAAAGAATAAATGCAAAAAGACATTAATTAAATATAATACTCGATATAATATATACCTGTGCTTATATTTTTGATATTTTTATAAATGTTTGTATAATTTATGATTTACGTAATAAACTCGTTCGTAAAAAAATCTCAGAAATATACATTTATTTTATTTTACATTGCCTTTAAAACATATTTTTATTGCTCAGATCTGGATATATTATCTTTTTTTAGCTTTGTTGTTTCCTAACACATAATCAAGTTATATTTTGTGGCACATCAAAAAAAAAGTTTTTTTGCATCGGTAAGCAAAAAAGCCCTGCTTTATTTTTTTTGATGAAGGTATAAAAAAGCTATTTTGAACTGTTAAATAGTGTTAAGGTTATCGTTGTCCGCAAAGTTATCGGACTATCAGTGGCGGCTCGTGATCTATGAAGAAGAGGTTCACAAATTTGAAAAATTGACAGTGAATTTTTTTTGTATGTTGCACGACTGAAGGCGCGTTTCTGCGAGCTTAACATGGTTACTATTATTTTTTCTTTCTAAATGCATTCGTCTAAGAGAGATCCAGCATACTACACCATCACAAAAAATACCTGCCTTTACACCCTTCGACCCCGCATATCTGTCAGGAGATAACTCAAGGTAGTTAGACAGCGGGGTCGAAGGGTATACAGGCAGTATGTTCCTGGTATGCTGGGTCTCTCTCAGACGAATGCTTTTAGAAAAAGAGAATATCAGTAACTATGTTATGCTCGCAGAAACTCGCCTTGTAAGTCATGTCATTCATTTTAAATTTTCGGTTGAAGTTCCTAGATTTGCCCTTAATGGTTTGCGCCAAGTCAATTTCGGGTTTATTCTTCCGGCAAAGAGCTAAAATTAGTTTTCAAGTACTATAACGTGAAAATGTTTGTTATAACAATTGTTAAAATAATACAACAGAAACAGTATAAATAAAAGCCCTTATAAAATCGCTAAACGCACGAATGCATCACGAACCACAGCAACAAGGCAAAGCAAACAGACTGGAGCACACCAAATGTGTGCGCCAGTGTTGCCAGGAACTCGGGAATTTATGACCAGCAACGATGGTGAAAAATTACCAGATTTGGGCAAAAATGACCGAATTTTTTTCCAAATGTATAGGCCTGTGTCAAAATATCAAATCCTCGTGACACAGCCACAATTTCAAAAATCATCAAGTGATTTTTTTTAGATGAAAAAACATAGCTCGGAAAAAGTAGATCCAAACTGCTGACCTCAAAATAGTCTTTTGTCGGTTTTGGCGCCAAATTTTGAATTTTCAATAAAAAGAAATTGTAATTTTTTAATTATGGGTTGGCGTCAAAGAACCCTGCCAATTTCTTATGGAGCGTGGGCAAACGTTAAGTTTTTTTAAGTTTTAATAGGTTACAGGGGAGACTCAGATAATTTTTTTTTTTATCATATGGTATCACCCGACGTTCAATCTGAACGCACCTCTGGGGTTCATTTTATTCGACGGCGAAAACAGCTGGTGGCAGTAACTGCGTTGAATAGACGGACGCGGCAATGAGAGCGTGTGAGACGGAAAGGGACCTGCCCATGTTAGATTTTAAGTACTCTTCTAAATTTGACGCGGTGCCATAAGAATCAGAGCTGATAATAATAGAAAGTTTCGAAAACATTACAAAGAATAATATAAATCAGATTTTATTATTACTTCCTTATTTTGTGTGGAGGAACCGCCACTGTCTATTACCCGTCAATTTTGAGGTAATACGGTCGGTGTGTTCTGTAAATTTATAAGCTAAACATTCTACCGAGCATTCTACTCACTCCGTCATATCTCTGGTATGTACGCATCGGGGGGTGGTTTCAAAGACCTGTCATGAGGGTGCATAAAATTGCCTTCTTGCCTTACGCGTACGCGACCGGAATGATTTACTTTTGGGGAAAACTGCGTTAAAGATACACCTCCAAGAATCTAATAAGTCAACATTATCAAGGTCTTGTCGGTAGCAGAAGTGAAAGCTATAGGCTTGTTTATTACCCGTAGGCTCTGAAAAACATTCATTTATAAACTGGGCTAAAATAGGGGTTTTTGTTTCCTTAATGAACGATTTTAGTAACCAAACAGTGTTCGAGTTTTATTTCGTAAGTTTTTTCCTGTGTTTTTTTAGGATTTAAGGCTACAGTTTCTCCCCAGATTTTAAGTAAAAAAAAGTGCAACTGGCAACGCCTTGTTCTTTAATTTTTTAATCTTTTTCCAGAGTGCACAGGGAAAACTAAACATCAGAATTATCTGAAATTTTGCAGGAATGATCATTTTTAAATGCTTAACGAGAATATCTGAAGGATTTTTCAAAATTGTCAATTATTTTTTTTTCAAAATAAAAGCTCTCTCTGGTGCTGTCATCTATCCCAAAAGCCTCAAAATAATTGCGGTTTAGAACAAACCCGATTTGCAAAAAATAGAGTAATACTCACAATTTTCTCTGGATTACATTTTTCATTTTTATATTTCCTTTCTTTAGCGAAAATAAAAACTAAGGTTCCTTTTTTCTAAAAGCCTGTGTACTCATTGAATTTGGGAGACACACGCAGTGCAAGTGTTGGCCGATAGATTGCAGAATTTATACGATTCCATGGTAACTGCAGGTGTTTTGTCAATAAACTTTAAATCGAGCAGCAGTGGGACAGAAGAGTATTTTACGTTTTCTGACAGAAAACCGTTCGAGGTTATGTTTATCTTTCAAAAATGTGTTTTCAAAAACATTGTTCTAAAACAATTATGAAACAACTCCGCATGTGCGGTCGCCCGCAGAAAAAGGCCTAGCGCTGCGCGGGCATTACCCCGAGTCTATCAAAGAATCAAGAGAACTTTACTGGCTCGCTGGGATTACGCATAGAAACATTCGGCTCCCATAACCCCACATAATTTTGCTTTTATTTTGATTCAACCATTTTAATTTAAATTATTGCGGCATAGTTATGTGCAAGTGTACTAGTGAAATCTTGGAGTGCAAAGGAGAGATTTTAGAACCTCAGTTTCAAAAACACACGAATACTTGAGTACTAACAAAACACGTCAGTAAAGCTCCATTTAGAGGTTTCAAAGACACTTGCTAATCGTTGACGCTCCTGTTTAAAATAGAATACGATTATTTCGTCTAGCGCCAGTAGCCGATTTTTAAATCTGCATGCTTTTAAGTTAACCTGTTTCCAATTCAATTATAAATGCACCTGTAAATGCAACCTGCATTTTTTAGCAGGTAATTCTGCAATAAATGGTTTTCTTTTATTTTACTATTTTACTTGGTTTTTTAGCGGCGCAGAACGCGAAAAGTCAAAATAAGTAACCTAACCCCAAATTCTTGACCCGGTGCTAAAAAATCTCTGGTGTCCCACTGTGGATAAACATAAATAAAGTCTCCGCGTTGCCATGGAAAACAAATTTATTGACGTAAAATTTTGCAAAAAAATCAGGTCGACATAGTTAAATTGATTTCCCGTACAGTGTTGCTAAAAACAATTGCCCAGATTGTAACTACGACGTTAAAGACAGTATTTACAAGAGAGGTGAATTCGATGATTTCCCGATGGGGAACAACGAAGCGATCGAGTACATTTGCCAACTAGATGTTGGCCTATGAATATGTTTTGTTTTTGATATGTACAGGGTGTCGCATTTTCGATGGGATTCAATGGGAAACTTTGTTCTGGCTTGTTATTGAAGATAGAAACATGCAGTTTTCGCATTACTGTCTTACTTTTTTCAGCTTTAAAAAATGGTATTAACAGATTTAATCTGTCCCTTGTGGTTTTTGAGCTACAGAGGAATGTTGGAAAATGATCGGAATTACCAATTGATGATGACTCCCTTAATTTAAGAGATACTTGAGTTCTGTAAAAACATGTCTGTGGCAACCTTTTTAGAAAAACACAATGGTCTTTTCGAAATTTCAAACCGACGTTTCGTAGATATCATCATCAGGATCAAAAACACTAAATACCGACCAAAATGTTTTACTTCATATTTTAGTTTCTTTTTAATTTTGTTTGATAATAAAATATATTTTTTTTATTTTGAAGTTTCGATCCTGAAAAAATTCATCTTTAGTGCATTTTTTTTATCTACTATTCTACTAGTAGAACTGGTATATTATATGAACATACCGGGTGAATCGAAAGAAACTGGACAAACTGTTTTTTGATATAACTTTACCCTTAGAAGATTGAACTACTTTACCAATTTCAATAAAAAAAAAACTATTGATAAGACAAATAAGCCTTTTGAAAAAAAAACGTTCGCTTCCTCCAAGTATCCACAAAAAAAAATAATTTCGAAGCTACCACCAATTAATGAACTAGCAGAAATGAAAATGGCCAACAATAAGGATATAATCCAAAAGTTAAAAACGGAGAACACTTTTAAAATGGTGTTTTTTCTTTTTGCAAGCGTTGGTTTATTTATTTTTTTATATCTTTATCAAAAAATCCTAATACAATACAATCATTTTCAATACAAAATTGATTTAATTGATCAAAAAAGTAAATCGCTAGTAAAAACTACCCGTCATCTTACCTCACACCAGCGACGTAGCTAGAGCCAAATTTAGTGTAGGCAAACCAGGGGTACTTAAATTATTTTCTTTGTGATAGGGGCGATTCAGATGGAGATACTTTAAGCATTTTATTTTTATAGTTACATTTTTGTTGTGAATTATGTTGGTTTAGGCCTAGCCTAGCTATGGCACTGCTATCACACACTAATAGACATTTACAGTAAGATTTATTATATATTATCTAAAATAGTACCCCCCACAGGTCTAAATATTTACATCTGTGGGGGGTACTAAATTTTAAAACCAATTTTAAAAAAAACAGGTACCCATAGGGAAAAGACACAAAGTTATTGAGTATTTTGTTTTGTTATTAAAAAAATACCACTGAAAAAATGCTTTTTTTCTCAAAATATACCATATTTTAGGAGAAAATGCCCTACTAATTTTTTTTGACAGGTTGCAAAATGGCAAATGGTGACTACGCTAAAAATTTGGCACATAATAGCTTCATTATCTGTGTTTAAGGTTATAAAAATCGTGAGTTTTTAGACCACCTCTGGGAAGTGGTTTAAATTTATAGCCCCCATAAAGGATTATTTTGTGGCAATTGGTAATAAGCTCGTTTATAATTTCCCTAAGAAACCGTTTTTACAAGGATTAATTTACCTTATTTAATGTCCCAAGTTGTTCGTTAAGCAATAAAACACTTCCAATTTTGTCCAGAAAATCGCCATATTTTGAACCCGTTTCCAGCACAAAAAAATTAAATATATTTATGAGGGCACGACGCGACGAGGCAAAACAAACATAAGTGAAGGTCACTGATTATGCACGAAAAATATACCAAACAAAAAAACCCAAAACAACTATATTAACTTATTTACAAACTGAAATTAAAACATTGAGGTTATCTAAAAGCTCAGTCAAGACAAGTTTCCTTACTCAAAACTCATTTCAAAGCTGCACTTGCTTTCATCAGTAGAGGTTGGTGCAAGCTAAGGTGCAAGCAGAGATCCGAACTCGATGTTTGTGATTTGAACGCAGCTAATATTTTGAAACTGACATTTCGACAGTGACGGAAATGTAAACAAAACTTGCATTTAAGTTTATACTTTTCACAAATGAAAACACCTTTTAAAAAAATTCGTTCAAGTATTCATAGGAAAAATTAATTAACAAGGGTAAGTTTTAATTAGAGTGACATATAACCCCAATTTTAATTTGTTATACAGAGTGTTCACTATTTAAGCCCCGCGTGGGTTTAAATTTTTTAATTTTCTTTTCTTCTAAATTAAAGCTTTCTTCTTAAATCCAACCAAAGATGGTGTTAAGATGAGTGTTCAATAAACAAAATAGAATTAGTGAAACTGTGGATCAGGCATTTATGAAAACCCACAGATAACAAAATGGTTAGTATACGCTGGCTGCGTACGAATACTGCAAGGGTGGTCGTAGAGATAGGTCAGACGTAGTAACTGTTATACGACGTATTCGTTCTGAGCATGCGCACTGAGATACGATTGCGAGTCAGCACTCTTTATTTGTTCAACTTTAAGAGTGGGATTTACTAACGATATACTAACCTAGTACGTCGATGGATTTACTAAAACGGTTTAGTCTATTTTAAAACTGTCCTAAGTTTAAGTGAAATTTTTGTTTATCAGCATTTTAAACTAACCCTCCTTGAGTTTCGGACGTTGTTTGATTTATAAGAAGAATTTTAATAAATTTTTTTGTTGAATAATCATCTTAACACAATCTTTTGTTGGATAATTTTAAATTTAGGAGAAAAGAAAATTAAAAAATTTAAAACCACGCGGGGTTTAAATAGTAAACACTCTATAGAATAAATTAAATTAGCGCTGCGTTCAATCACAAACAGCGAGTTCGGATCTTTTACCTCTGCTTGCACTTTGGCTTGCACCAACCTCTACTGATGAAAGCTACTAGGCTTTGAGTAAGGAAGTTTTTTTGAATGAGCTTTTAGACAACCTCAATGTTTTACTTTCAGTTTGTAATTAAATTAATTTGGGTTTTTTTGTTTGGTATATTTTTCGTGCATAATCAGTGCTCTTCACTTATGTTTGTTTTGCCTCGTAGTGCACTCATAAATATATTTTTTGTGCTTAGACGGGTTCAAAATATGGCGTTCTTCTAGACAAAATAGCAGGTGTTTTATTGGGTAATGAACAACTTGGGATATTAAATAAGGTAAATTAATCCTTGTAAAAACGGTTACTTAGGGAAATTATCAACGAACTTATTACCAAATGCCACAAAACAATCCTTTCTGGGGGCTATAAATTTAAATCACCCTCCTGAGGTGGTCTAAAAACCAACTTTATAACCTCAAACATAAATAATGAAGCTATTATGTGACAAATTTTTGGCGTATTCGCCATTTACCATTTTGAAACCTGTCAAAAAAAAAATTAGTTTTAGGGCATTTTCTTCTAAAATATGGTGTATTTTGAGAAAAAGCGCAGTTTTTTAGTGGTATTTTGCAATAGCAATACAAAATAATCAATAACTTTATATCTTTTCTTTATGAGTAAGTGTTTCTTGAAAATTGGTTTTAAAATTTAGCACTCCCACAGGTGTAAATATTTAGACCTGTGAGTGGTACTATTTTAGATCTTAGTAAATCCCACTGTAAGTGTCTATTATCCTCATTTATAATTTGCTACTGAAAATGTTATTCCATTAAACTTTGACCGTGGGATTAAGGAGAAGAGCGTTAAATTTGCATATTGTTGATAAAGGTATAATACAGTGGCTCGAAAATGACAGAAAGGCGACTTCGATATAAAGCTCGGGGATTTAAACTAAAAATTTAATCGAAATCTAACCCCAAGGGTAAATTTTGTATTTAAAATTTGTTGTAAAAAGACTACAATTACTTTTTGATTTTATACGCAAACGTAGACCCACAGGGATGGTGCAAAAATAACAATGAATCTTTAAACCTTTTATTTAAGCGAGAGAGTGTTGCATTAAAATTACCATAAAGGTATAACTTAAATAGAGGCATTATGTTTACCACAGTTGCGATCAGACATAGGGTACACAATTTGGCGACGATGCCAGTTTGTTTTTTAAAACATGGAGAAACACCTCATTTTTATTTAAATATGTAAAGAAATTTAGGTACATTATATAATTGCATTTAAATTTCCTTGAATCTTCACAATTTTAAATCAATAAAGAATTTATAATGTGCAGGTACATATTATGGTTCATGAAATATACCTCATTAAAAATAACTTTTACCTATAAGTTTTGCAGGTCACTTGACATTAAATAGGTAAAAACATAACATTGGAAATGTGTGTGAAAAAGTCTTCTTTTACATATCAATTTTAATGTGGAAAGTTCAACTTCCCACACGCCGTGCGTAAAAAAATAAGCATGGCGTTCATAGAAAACTGTTCTAGCGTTAGTGAAAAAACTTTTAACGCACGCATTTTTTTTAAAGGGTACTTTATGGACTAAATCTTTAAATGTTGAGTTTAAAATATGTGTTCTAAAAACTATTTTTGGACCAAGAGAGTCATCATAAACACTCGTAGAAAAAAAATTGTATCTAACTCTTGGGGAAGTGTCTTTCCCGACTGAACTCCTCCTGTGCGTAAAAGTATCACTTTCCGCACCAGTTAGGCAACTTCACAATGACAAATATAATAATATACCTCTCGATGGCTAGGTATCAATTATCAAGTATAAAAAAATTAAAGATTGTATTTGCAAGTCTGAAAATAAAGACCAAACCTTTTTATATTTATAAATAACGAGCCGCTTCTGGCCGCTGGTACACGTGACGTGATATTGCCTGGGCCAGCGTTGCCAGTGGAAGATAAAATGGTTTTCCCTAGTAGTAGTAGAGAAGGGGCGGCGCGAAGCCTGGCAAGTAGGCCTCCCTGGGCTCTTTCTGCCCTACCCCGAGCCTGCCCCTAATCCACCGCCTGCACCACTAGTCTGGCAGTATGCTCATTTGGTTTCACTGTTCTTTTTGCAAAGTCCATTATTTTGTCCCATTTGAGCATGTGCAGGTCCTCCTCATCCAGGGTCGGGAAACCGAACACCTGATATCTCGTCCTCTGGTATGCCTCGCAATTCGCTATAACGTGTCGAGATGTCTCTTCTGCCCGCCCGCAGGTCCGGCAGGTCGAGTCATTCTCCACCGCGATCCGGGTCATGTGCTTCCTTAGTCGGTTGTGACCTGTTATGATACCTGTCAGCAGACCAGCGTCCCTTCGCGATCTCCCCAGAAGCCATTTTTGTCTGGCTACATCCGGGCCCTTCACGAAGTCCTTGATCTGTCTGGATCCTGTTCCTCCTCTCCAAGCGGTCGTCATGGCATCGTTGGCCCATTCATTGAGTCGACTTTGCAATTGCCCCTTGGTTGTTCCTAGGAGTGGTTCCGGCCCTACATACTGGGTGCTTGCCCCGATCCTGGCGAGCTCGTCGGCCATCTCGTTACCCGGCACCCCCATATGTCCCGGTACCTACATAAGTGTCACTTGTTTGCCCTCTCCCAAGGATTCTAGTGCATCCGCACATTCCTCCACCAGTTTTCCCTAAGTCTAACGGCTGATCGCGTTTCAAAGTGATTTATGAATGACTTGATGGGTCTATTTTAGTTGAATGTCTTTGAAAATTACCGATAACTTTTTAAACAAGTGCCGATGGCAAGGTGAAGGAAACTTTTATTTGAGCAAATTAAACAGTTTAACGGAGTTCCAAGTATATAGTGCGTCCAGTTAAAATGTACCACCCAGGATTTTTCGAGAATCGTTTTAGTTTTCGGGAAAAACGCTTTTTGACTGTCTTGCAATTTTTTTTAGGGCGCTCTTTGAGGTGTAAACCTTACCCCTATGTTTTAAATAGGTCGAGTAATACCTTGACAGTAATCTAGAAGAAACTTTCATTGTCTTTATTTTACTTTTTCACAACGTTTCGCATGCTTATGTATCAGCAATCGTCATCAGTTGAATAGTAAAAAAAACTAAGATCAACTAATCTTATACAGGGTGTTTCAAGCTTATGTATCAGCAATCGTCATCAGTTGAATAGTAAAAAAAACTAAGATCAACTAATCTTATGCAGGGTGTTTCAAATTCGATGCTCACCATGGGGATCTCCTAAACGGTAGGAGATACCAAAAGGTTTAAATTAGGGCAAAGTTGCGCAATTTGATGCTTTGCTCAAAACTAAAAAGAAAGTTTAAAAATTCCGGAAAAAACCGAAATCTTCATTTTTAGTTTTTATTTTTCTGCGCCCTTATTAAAGCTGTCAAAAAACACTTGAAACTTTCTACAGGCACTTTTTTAAGATCTACCTAGTGAAAGGTCTGTTTTTAAGACTTGACATTTCAGTGTGACAGGAGCACTGTCAAGTTCATTTTTTCTTATGGACTCATCCTTTTTTTCTCCTGCCGTTTGGTTCATAAAGCATGACAAATAATATTTTACAACCTTATTTTGACAAGTCACCTGACGTTTTGGGTTTATTGACCATCATCAGCCCAAATTTATTTTTTGTGCTTTTAACCTACTTAAGATATTTTGCAAACCCGATTGCAGTACTTTTTTTAACATTTTAAAAATGACAGTTTTTTGACATTTTGTTATACCAAAATAACTTTATTCAATATTTTAAAAATACGTTTTTTTCTCGGTTTTTTCTTTGTTTTTTAATCTTTGAATTTGGGCTGATGATGGTGAATTAACTGAAAACGTCAGGTACTTGTCAAAATGAGTTTGTAAAATATCTGTCATCCTTTATTAATCAAACGGTAGGAGAAAAAAAGCATGTGTCCATAAGAAAAAATGAACTTGACAGTGCTGCTGCCACACTGAAATGTCAAATCTCGAAAACAGATCTCTCATTGGGTAGACCTTTAAGTGCCTGTAGAAAGTTTTAAGCGTTTTTTGACAGCTTTAAGAATAAGGGCGCAGAAAAATAAAAACTAAAAATAAATATTTCGGTTTTCTTCGCCTATCTCCGGGACTACCAGGAATCCGTAAACTTTGCCCTAATTTAAACCTTTTCGTATCTCCTACCGTTTAGAAGATCCCCATGGTGAGCATCGAATTTGGAAGACCCTGTATACTAGCACTTGGTGGGTGGGAATTGTTCTAGTGTGTTGTTGTCCAATCGTGTCAACAGCATAAGAAATTGCATCAAATTCACTTTGGAAAAAGAAGACAGTTGTCAGCTCCTTTTTGTCGACGTTCTAGTCACCAAAATATATCGCAAACCAACTCATATTGGACAATATCCAAACTTCAAATCAAACCACTTCAAATCAACCAAACTGAGAAATGCAAAATCTCTCATAGATCGAGCCATCTACATCTGCAATAGAGAAGAAACTTTAAATAAATAAAAGTAAAAAATTCGATCCGATCTGCGAGGGAATGGTTTCTCCAACAATCCGATCAATAAAACTCTTCGGACCACACCAACACAAAGGACAACAGACGTAAATACTGGAAGAAAGGCAAACATCAAAGGAATCTCAGAAAAGATCAGAAGAATAGACAACCAATACCATCTTTGAACTGTCTTCAAAATGACCGCAACAATAGGAAGTCAATTAACAAAAACTAAACCACAACGCCGCACGACACCAAGAACTGCATCTACCAAGTACCATGCGAGTGTGGGGGTATCTATATCGGAGAAACCAGCCGACCCATGGAAGTTCACCTTACAGAATACAAACGTAAAACTCGGCAAGGGGAAACAACATTATATGGAATAGAAAGAGGCAAAGATCGTCGACAAGGAGGAAAATCTATTCGAGCGGAAGTTCAAAGAAACAGCATTCATACAGAGGAACCAGAATGTATTTTCTGAACAAAGCGTCACCGTAAAGGATATTTAGAAACTCATAATTTTCGGAGGTAAGATATTTCAACTGCGAAACAACGGTACCAACCAAGTGGAAACTTCATCGTTCACTGAACACACTCCTATTTGTATCAAATAGAATACTAGCACTTATGCCTTATCCACAAACACCTACCTCATTTTCAAATCTAACAATATCAGACACTATCAAACACGACAATCAAAAGACTTCTGTTTACCTATTCCCCATCTTACTCTCGTAAAGAATTAAATTTTATTCAACGGTATTAAAATGTACAACCACATACCTATCGAAATTAGAAATATTGGAGAAATAAAGAAATTTTTTTCGTAATCATTGCAAAAAGATTTTACTGCCAGAGGCATTTTACTCCATAGAATTGTTTTTAAACTGATATTAAATTTTAAACAAAATAATTGCGAAACCTAATTGTAAGTTGATTCTGATAAAGTAATGCATGTTTGTGTAATACTATCTTAAAGTATATTATATTTGTAAATTTCTTATTTTACCAGTTTTATACCGTGGAATTTCTTTTCACAGTTTTTATTTTATTTTATTTTAACTTTTAACATTTATGTACGCTTTTTTTTTAACTGTAATGTATACGTTCTAGATTATACTTATATATGTATGTACTTTTGACCATCCTAGAGTAAGTAGATTTATGTAAAACCAAATTTGAGTTTAAAAGTTATTGTATATTTAGTCTTTAGTTTAAAAAAGGGAAATACTATTAATTTATCTAAGCTTTGTCGATAAGAACAAATATATTCTTTCTTTTCCACTATTATTGCGTGGAATTCTTTTAAAACTTTATTATTAATTTTAACTCTTAATATTTCGAATATAATTTTTCCTAAGTGTAATATATATGTTTTAGATTATATTCATATAAGTATGTATTTTTGACTATCCTCCAAGAAGAAGTTATGTGAAAGTAAGTTTGACTTTAACGAAAGTTATTTTATATTTAGTAAAGTTAAAAAAAAAGGGAAATACTGCTACTTCCTTTAAGCTTTTTCGATAAGAACAAACATAAAAAACAAAAGATTAAAAGATCTTGGGTGGAAATAACGAAAATTCAAACTTGGATGAGCATCATCACCAACAAGGAACACTCAAAAGATCAAAGCGAAAAGAGAAATGATTAAACGATGTGTCGCCCTGGGTAACCAGCGTGGGCTCATCAGTAGTTTCACTGGTCACCCTCCATTATACATCATTAAATACCATCATACACTTTGGTTTCCAACTTTGAACCACTCACAAATAGGCATCGTTCCGCACTGGTACTTATCCAAGTTACCTGATACGAATTCGTCCTGGCGTGTTAATATTTCCAGTAGGATTATGCTCCTAAGGCAATTAAAACAAAAAAAGAAGTTAAAAAACCTCAAAATCAGTTACTTCAACCGAAAAGAAACTAAAAAACAAAAGATCAAGAGATGTTGGGTGAAAATAACGAAAATTCAAACTTGGATGAGCATCCCACAATGAACACACAAAAGACCAAAGCGAAAAGAGAAGTGATCAAACGATGTTTCGCCCTGGATAACCAGCGGCTCATCAGTGGTTTCAAGTGGTCACCCTCTACCATACATCTGGGTGGGTCATATCGAATCATACCGTAAAGGGGTTTTTAATTTTAAGGACCATAAAACTACGGAAAAATTTTCTTCCTGTTTTTTCTGCTACTTCACTTTTTTGCTTCAAAAATAGTATTCTCGTACTTCTTGCATGTTGTCTCAGTTCTCATTGTGCTGACAACCCAGGAATTTGCATAAAGAAAAAACACGGTTTGATTAAATTTTGTACTTATAGTTATAGTCAAATATGCACTGTTATTAAAAAATGTGCCAGAACTCTATTGCATACATCTGGTTGGCAATATTACACATGAGGAAATTATTCACAAAAAATGCGAATGATGAACAGCAATTTAATTTGCCTCATCAGCGAAAACTGCAACTCCGGAAAAATTTGATTAAAACGTTGCCCGACTGTTTCAGGCGTAGAATGGAATAAAAAGAAATTAAATGTTCGCGGAACTAAGAAAAATGGGTTTGATATTGTTAAATTAAGGGAAAATGGAAATTAAATTGGATAGGGTTGTTTTGGTATATTTTTTTGAGTAACTATGAAGGTTTAAACCTAGCCCCTTATTCCTGGACCTGTGTGGAAGGAAATCTTTCCCATGCAATAATTTCCTTATTATCTACACATTTCACTTCAGATCCAGATATGTTGTTGCCTTACTCTAGTGCTATGAATTTGGCTGCAAAAGTTTCTAGATGAGTTTGCCTTTGAAATGAGTTCTTAGTTCTTATGAACGTAAAATAATTAGCTTTTGATCTGCATTGTCAAAAAAGTGGCGCAGTTGGGAATGTTTTGGACAAGTCTATTAAGTATTTAATATTGTTAAATTAAGGGAAAATGGAAATCAAATAGGATAGGGTTGTTTTGGTATCTTTTTTTGATTAACTATGAAGGTTTAACACTGGCACGTTATTCCTGGAAGTGGTGACGCAATAATTTCCTTATTCTCTTCACATTCAACACACTCCTCGATACACTTAAAAATACAGGCCCACATATCTTGTTGCCCTACTCTAGTGCTATATGAATTTGGCGGCAAAAGTTTCTGGAAGAGTTTGCCTTTGCATTTAACACAATGACTTCCCTAGCAACTTGTCCTGCCGGCAAGAAATACAGAACCAGATATCTTGTTGCCTTACTCTAGTGCTATGGATTTGGCTGCAAAAGTTTCTAGATGAGTTTGCCTTTGAAATGAGTTTTTAGTTCTTATTAACATTAAATAATTGACTTTTGATCTGCGTTGTCAAAAAAGTGACGCAGTTGGGAGTGTTATAGGCAAGTCTTTAAAGGATTTGACATGGTTAAATTTAGAGAAAATGGAAATTTAATTCGAAAGGATTGTTTTGGTATCTTGAAATATGGGGTTTTCAAGCATCTCAAGATAGGGAAGGACGTGTGGTTCCACTACCTCCTGGATATAACGGACTGCTGTCATGTTACCTCTAATAAAGACTAGAGGTGTCCTGCTACCATATGCGATAGCACCTCATACCATAACACCCACTGTATGATGAACATGCCTTTCCATATTAAACTGTGGATCCCGTCCTTCACCACGACGCCTTCTTACCATTGCTCGACCATAATGCAGGCCCAAACAAAAGCGAGATTAATCACTAAAGATCACCCTATTCCATTCCTGATCCCACTTCAGTCTTTGTGTGTACCATTGCAGTCGGTTGCGTCGATGCTCAGGGGTGAGTGGCAACCCCAGTAAGGGCGGTAAAAAAATAATCTAAAACTTCTTATTCGGCGTTACACTGTACGCATTCCAATCGCCTTTCCATGTTCTTCAAACCACTGATTGGCAATCGCCCGATTAGAGCTAAACCGGTCTCTTAGAGCCAAAAGTCTAACTCGGCGGTCTTGACGCTCTGTTGTTCCCCTACGACGTCCAGTGCCTCTAGCTCTGTATCCTCGGCCTTCTTGTGTCCATGCCCGATAACATCTTAAAATCGTACGTAAAGATCGGTTGGTTCTTCTCGCAATTTCTCTAATTGATAAACCTTCCTCCCGTAGGCCCACAATCCGCCCTCTCACAAAGTCATTAAGCTGACGAATACGAGCAACTCTACGCACGCGGGGCATTCTGACAAAGAAAATGAAACACTTTGCAACGAGCTCCGTAACAGTTAAACCACATCTATGACCACAAATTCGTTAAACTAAAATCGAACACCTCAAAAAGGAATTTAAAAAAAAACGGCAAAAAAGACGTTGATAAGTCTGAAAATTTAATCAATTTATACTGCACCCAAAATAAACCTGCCTGAAAAAAATTATTAAAATAGGGTCATAAATACTGGCTGTTTACCTTTCTTTGTCACTCAGTATAAATCCAGTTACAAGTGTGTAAAAAGAACTCGATTTTTTTTCCCGTGTTCTAACGTATCCTGTGCGCACCCTGTAAGTTTTCACGTGTCCAGCATAACTCAGCTAAGGGGGAAATTTTCGCCCTATTCACCCGATTCCCTTGACAAAACGATGTCATCAGAGCCGAATTTCTTTGAAAACATCCCCATTTCTTAAGACTCTTATTCGTTTCGTGTTAGAAAGAATGGCCTCCTTACCGATGCAAATGAAGTGACGAAGGGGAAAATTCGAGCATTGGGGTATGCGGAGTGTCCTCCGGAGAATCGCTTTGTCATCGGTTTAATAGAAGAAATACTCAGCTTATTAAATTATTTTAAAGTTGTTTTTTGGCACCTAAATTTCTCAAGACTCTGATGGCTCTTATTCGTTTCGCGTTAGAAAGAATAGAACTATTTTGGAACGCTTATTTGACAATTCGTAATGGTTGTGGTAATTACTGCGTCTGCGCAATAGCTAAACGTCATTCCGCTGTGGTAATTAACCACTACCACTGCCGTAAGCTACGAATCCATTTCGTTGTGGTTGTGGTTATTTCTCTGGTTAGTTTTAGAGAATTTTGGCGTAATTAATTTTAAAAATAGTAAAATATTACGAGGTTCCAACATATCAAACACTTATTTTGTAAAATTAAGCCAACTTTTTAATTTTTTCTCATCTCTAAATATTTTTACACGTGACAGTTTTTAATGTGTTCCAAAAACTCTGGTAAAATCGATGAGTGGTAGTGGTAGAGGTTGTTAAACAGAGCGGCTGTCAAAATTTTAAGCTTTCCAAAATATCCCTAATGTCCTTCTTACCGATGCAAATGGGTAAAAAGGGGAAAATATTTGAGCATTGGGGCATGTAGAGGATCCTCGGAAGCATCGCATTTTCATCGGTTTAACAAAAAAAATAATCAGCTTATTAATTTTTTTTTTGCACCTTGTAGCTATAATCTTCTAAACTAAGTAGGTTGCTGGAGGTTGAGTTTTAACGAACAAATTTAGCAACACAAAAAAACTTTAAAAGACTTGTTGTTCTTTGATCCGGATGCATGGTTTTTTACGTAAGACAATTTTCGATTTGATTGAGTTCACACTCAGATTGATTTTAAAAATATCAATTGTTTATTCCAAATTCTCCGGAAAAAATATCAATATGGCGGCTAAGATAAACACAACACGCTTTTATATAAGGACAGTTTGAAAATTTTGTCGTATAAACACAATTAAAACCGTTTGAAGCACTATATCAATTTTATTTCAAAGCGATTTAAGAAATTTTAAACCGCTTTACCGCGTTGCTGCCAACCTAAAGAAATACTCATTTTTTAAGGACGAATCTATTTTTAACTTAGTTGTTTTATTATTTAAATTTTTTTTTTTTGATTTTTGGTAAACCCTAAAGTTAAATCATTAGATCTCCGAAAACAAAACCTTCCTTATACAGAGTGTCTTAATTGCTATGGGTACTATTGCTATCTCGGTAACTATAAGAACTACAAGGTTGGTTAAATTAGACAAAATGTGCAGTTTTTGGGGGACATTGAAAATCTGGTTTCAGATTTAAAAAAAAAAAAATATTTTATCCTGAGCTACGGGAGTTTTTCGAAAAATTGCCGAAAACTATTTTATCAAATATCTCAAAAAGTATAATTTTTACAAAAAATTCGTAAAGAATTTTTTTTTCATTTTTGACGTTTTTAAATTTGGTAGTTTTCCATAAATTTTATTACGTTTAGTTACGGACCTGTATTTTTTATTCCAGTTTTTTAAAGAACTTTTTTTTCGGATTTTAACGATGTATTACATGTCCATATTTGTTTGTGGTTTAATAATAAAAAAATAAAATTTAAGTTTTATTGGTTTAAAAAAAAAATGAGAGCATCAGAGGTAGCTTAGACGACCAATAAAACAATTGCCTGTTTCAACAACATATAAACAGACCGATGCAGCGTCTAATGAAAAAAAAACTATTTATTAACTCTTTAAATATTTAAACTTTTTATATCATTTAATTAAATTAAACTTATTTAACAGTATTTATTATTATTTTAACTCGTTTTTTAAAACTAAACCAATTTACTTATACAAATGCAAAAAATGTCCACCATTCTGTTGCAAGCACCGTTATTTTATTTTGGATTTTGCTTAGCATCCTAGGGTTGATTTGCTTACAGGCTTGCCTTATTCTATGAATTAGGTCGTCCAAATATCGAGGGGCAGTTTTATAAACCTTATCTTTGATATGGAAAAATCTCTGGCCTTGTAAAAATGTTTCTATTTAGTACTCGCCTTTTGGGGTACGAATTTTGATACATTTCAAACGCTCTTTCAGCATTTCGAAATGCTTTTGCATAAAAAAAATTAAATCTAATTTTTCACCTTTTGAAAACGCTGACGTGTTGGTTTAAACTTAGGTAACTTGACAGATGTATTAAGGTGCAGTTAGACTGTGGTAGTGTAGTCGTCGTTGCATTGCAGCTGTAGTTAATTTTTTTCCATAGATAATGCAGAACAGGATATTTTACAGATAAATAGTTAACAATATTTTTTGGTAAATACTTTTTAATATAATTTACCTTGTTTAATGTTTTAAACAAATATTGGTGATAATAGACCCTCTTGCAAAATTTTTGACCATGTTAAAAGATCCACCTTACATATTTCTTTTGTATTAACCAAGAAAGTTCCGTTTTTTCTTAATATAAGTTCAGAAATGCTTTAGTTTTGGGGAAGAAAAAAATGTGGTAATTTTGTATTTGCATACATACATACAGTCAATAGTGTGTTCAGTGGTATTAGCGATAAATTAACAAGGTAACTATAGCAGTTATATCTGATCCGCTGTTTAATCATTCTGGTTTATTATAATTGCGAAGAAATTAGAGCCTTTTTTCTAAGTGACAGAAGGCGCTTATTTTTAGTATTACTTCGCTTGCATGTACAAATTTACCTTCTTAATCTTATATATTGCTTTAGTAATAACCTTTAGAAAAGTTATAGTACTGTATTATCAGCGGTGCACGGTGGTTGTAGTGAAAAAAACTCACACAGAGATAGGTAGATATTTTCGGGCGCACATGAAAGAGATAGCATGAACACACCAACTTTAAGCATGGGAGTTATTTCGTGGAAATGCAGACAGTCGAGATTTTCAATAAATGAACAATATTTACTTATGTCCCTATCCCCTGACCAGCCGAAGACGAGATTGAGTTCGATTTGATATCGATGGTATAATAATAGTAACAATTTGTCATAAGAAAATCATTTCAATTATGAAGACAAACCCTCCTCGCTGATGTACAAACGTTTCTTGTTAAACACACACGGTGTTGTAGCGTTAATAACATTGTCTGCCTACATCAGTGCCCTATTTAAACTATTACTTTGTGCCCTGCGTTATCGTAACTAACCAGAGTAGAAAGGCCCCTTTGATCATGCTGCCTCTTAAATGCAGTGGTGGTTTATTTAGCATGGTGACCATATCATACTCCCCTCGCTGAAGATTTTTGCATGTTCGGATATAATTTGTTAAATTTGAAGATTTTTTCAATAAGTGACGCTAGCTAAACATCGGTGGTTCGTACGACGAGAAAGTGGTATTTTATAATGGAATTGGCCCGCCATTTTCATACAAATTGAACAGAATCTGATTAGATAAATGATTATGGAGTTTGAAGTTCAGACAGGTCAAAATTGTTGGAGTTTAATTTGCTCATACCATATTCGTGGAGGTTGCGTTTCAACAAACAAGTTTATTCGGCCCAGTGCCTTTCATGAAACAGAGGACTGTCTACACTATACTGAAACCAAGCATTTTTTAAAAATTTGTTCTTGAACTGAAGCATATTTTACATTTGTTTGTTTCACAAATAAACACTATTGTTGGTTAAAAATGTAAAGTAAAACGTGTGAAAGTTTTTTTTTCAATTTCTTATATTAGTCGGAGAAATTAAAGTCGAACCAAAGCACGTGTAAACTGTGTAAACTTGTAGGGTGCGTCATGCTAAATCGAAATCTAAATCTAAAACCGTTATAAGTGACCCCCTGCTCTAAGTTATTTTTGAGAAGAAAAGTCGAAGAAGAACTCTGTTTTTCATATTTTGTGTTTTCTATTAAATTAGCATTACTACTTTATTTTACTTTTATTTTGATTTTATTTAATTGAATTTATTTCAACAAAATTATGATTGTTTTCCACAAACCAAAACTACACTTTTTTGCACTCGACGCGCGTTTCGCTAACACCGTTAGCATCATCAGGAGACGATAAACAATGAACTAAATTAATCTACGCTCTATCTTATATACAATCCTTTAGTGGGCGGAGATAAGACTAATAAATTGTGATTGATCACGATTTTTAATCCTACCTCCCCTCAACCAAAGAATAAAGTGTACTAAACGGGATAGGTTCTCTATCTTTATTTAAACTATTTCTGGATTTAATGATTTCCATACTTTCATATGCATTCAAAAGTCTTTTGTTTGGTACACTTTTTAGAAGTTTTAGGTTATCTAATGTGAATCTATGATTGTTTTCAAAAGCATGCTCGGCCACACTTGACTTTTCTGTTCTTCCGTATTTTAAGTGTCCTAAGTGTTCTTTAAAACGTGTTTGAATAGAGCGTCTCGTTTGGCCAACATATTTTTTATCACAATCCATGCAACTAATTTCGTAAATTCCACTTTTTTCTAGAACTGTAGTTTTATCCTTGGGATTTTATAATCCTAATTATACGAAAGGATTACACAAAGTATTTAATAACACCGGTCTTAAATTAGTATATTAATCCGGTAACACAATAAGAAGCTTACTAGGAAATCCCAAGGATAAAACTACAGTTCTAGAAAAAAGTGGAATTTACGAAATTAGTTGCATGGATTGTGATAAAAAATATGTTGGCCAAACGAGACGCTCTATTCAAACACGTTTTAAAGAACACTTAGCACACTTAAAATACGGAAGAACAGAAAAGTCAAGTGTGGCCGAGCATGCTTTTGAAAACAATCATAGATTCACATTAGATAACCTAAAACTTCTAAAAAGTGTACCAAACAAAAGACTTTTGAATGCATATGAAAGTATGGAAATCATTAAATCCAGAAATAGTTTAAATAAAGATAGAGGACCTATCCCGTTTAGTACACTTTATTCTTTGGTTGAGGGGAGGTAGGATTAAAAATCGTGATCAATCACAATTTATTAGTCTTATCTCCGCCCACTAAAGGATTGTATATAAGATAGAGCGTAGATTAATTTAGTTCATTGTTTATCGTCTCCTGATGATGCTAACGGTGTTAGCGAAACGCGCGTCGAGTGCAAAAAAGTGTAGTTTTGGTTTGTGGAAAACAATCATAATTTTGTTTTCGTGCAACCAAAGGTTCCAAATTCCCAACATAGTTGAATTTATTTGTTATAATATCGATAAAACATCTCCAACCGCAAGTTAAACCTTACTCGAGAGTTTCAATCCACAAAGTAAACCCGTTACACGAGGACGTGGTTTTGCCATTTTTATGTTATGGTTATTATATGGTAAAGCCATGATGGCCCACAAACTAATTCTCACTACTGACGCAATCGACGCGCCTGCCCATTACACTCCTCGTCTCTTGGGTTTTTTCCAGGCCACCTTGATTGGGAGAGTTATTATCGGTACGCATTTTTCTCGGGAAAAGCAAGGGCGGGGCCATTATGTTATCTGATAGTCACACAGGATTGGCCATTTAAAAGCGTTCACCTGGATTTTTTCAAAAACACTTTTTGAAATTTTTATAGCGCGCATCCCCTTTGAGGGGTAAACTTTACCCCTATATTTTGAATAGGGAAAGTGGGTCGAGTAATACCTTGTTTTGAAGGTCTCTTGAATGTCTTGACAATCGTGTAAAAATTTCGAAAATCTATCGGTTCGTTTTGGAGATATTTACTTTCAAAGTAAGCTTAAATTGTACAGGTAAATTTCACCTCTCGTAGGAATGTATCCTAGAAGAAAAAATGCAATGATAAAATGTACTATTAACAAAAGCAAAGTCGACGTGTCCCAGGATTTGTCAGAAAAAAAATTCTTTAAAAAAATATTTTTGTTTTTGTCCATGCAACTGTGAAAGTGAATATCTCAAAAACTAATCAATAGATTTTCGAAATTTTTACATGATTGTCAAGACATTCAGGAGACCTTCAAAACAAGATATCACTTGACTCGCTTTCCCTATTCAAAATATAGGGGTAAAGTTTACCCCTCAAAGGGGAAGCGCGCTATAAAAATTTCAAGTGTTACTTTTAATTCTTAACAGTTTTTGAGAAAATCCAGGTGAACCCTTTTAAATGGTCAACCCTGTATGCGTAAAACCAAGAGAAAATGTATAACAAGTGCCCCATATTGGCTTGAATAAAGAGAAAACAACAACGTTAGGGAAACTAAAAAGTATGCATAACGAATTCCAGAAAGAAAGTACTAAAATGCAGTGGTGGAGCCGTATCCGCCCCTGATAATGTAATATTCTACACCGTTTAAAATGTTGCAATGCAGTAATACAAATACAAAACTTGTTTGCGTAAAACTCTCCAAAGAAACTCAATTTACTATGTTACAATGCTTTCAAATAAATGTTAGTAGCAGAGAAGTGATAGGGTGGGCAGAATACTCTTACTTCGCAGTCGGTTTTGTCATATATCTATTAGCTTAAATATACGCCCTTCCAATGCTTTTAGCTTTCACGAAGTTGTAAGCAAGATGAAAATAAATGTCCCACTGAGGAAGAAACATAATCTCGTCGATGTTTAGCTGCAGATTTCCGAATTAATTTTTTACGTAGCGGGATCTTTTAAATTATTTGTGTCTAATTTTAAACAATTAAAACTAATAAACAACAAAAATGGCGTCGCCTCGATTGAAGACGTATGACGTGACCGCGAAGCCGGCCGAAAACCCTCGGATCGATAAATCTTTGCGCTTGTGCAAAAGGTCGGAGCTAAAGCAATGTCTTTTGTTTTGATATTTTCATGGCTGGCTAGATTATAGATTTGCTTACAAGTTTGGCGTGGGTAAGGAGCATATTTAAGGCCGCAAAAACGGCATAGATTTGACAACACTGCTTTGATGTTTTTTTTTTGAAACATCAACAATAGGTACTAATCGTGCAGTGTTCAGAACACAGTGCGAACACCCTATGTGAGGAAAGGTATAACTTATTAGGATTTATTAGGAAAATAACCATTTATTAATGCTTCTTTTTATCCGGTGGCTATGCGGAACCTGAACTACAATACTCCAATCGAACTCACCCATAACTTTTTTGTTATAGGATTTATAAAAATCTTCAAAAACTGAAAAAATCCCAAAATTTTTGTTAGAGATTTCCGTATTATCGGCCGACGCGATGAGGCTAAAGAAAAAGTCAAGTAAGATTTTTGACTATTGTTATCCGAGTTTATTTTATTTCGAGAATGAGAAACCAGCAAAAAACTGTCTCGATACGCTTGTGAGGAATTCAAAAATAAACAATCCTGCCAAATTTCAACAGATTCCGTTTTCTCGTTTCCGATATTCTGCCCGGTAAAGATTGACTCAAAAATCAGTGTTTTCAAATTTATATAGTTTTTGCGGCCTTAAGCAATAGCTAGACGGAAAGTCGTCTTTTTGTGGTTAATTATTCTGTGTTTTTGCGGTTAATTGAATGTTTGTCTTCTCTCTTGTGTTTGTTTTCTCTTTTTATCATATCAAAAAATTCAATGCGCCAGATTTGTTTCCTTCTTTTAACCTGGTTGATAAAAGCAAAGCCTACTTTTCTGGATAAAGTTTTACATACTATTTCCAAAAAAAAAATTATTGCTTTTTTTAAACTCCACTCACCTTGGGTTTCGGTCCAATTATATAATATATTAATTTCTTAAACGACGTACGTTTCGGCTTGTGCCATCATCAGGTTAAAATAAAATGCAAGGATTGTCCCTCCACATACATAGGAATGACACAACAATGTTTACATAAACGTGTTTACAGACACCAATATGATGTTAGTTCAAAATTATGATTGTTTTCCACAAACCAAAACTACACTTTTTTGCACTCGACGCGCGTTTCGCTAACAACGTTAGCATCATCAGGAGACGATAAACAATTGTTTATCTCCAATCACAATTGTTTATCGTCTCCTGATGATGCTAACGTTGTTAGCGAAACGCGCGTCGAGTGCAAAAAAGTGTAGTTTTGGTTTGTGGAAAACAATCATAATTTTGAACTAACATCATATTGGTGTCTGTAAACACGTTTATGTAAACATTGTTGTGTCATTCCTATAAATTCCTATATAAGACGATAAACAATTGTTTATCGTCTCCTGATGATGCTAACGTTGTTAGCGAAACGCGCGTCGAGTGCAAAAAAGTGTAGTTTTGGTTTGTGGAAAACAATCATAATTTTGTTTTAGTGCAACCAAAGGTTCCAAATTCCCAACATATGATGTTAGTTAGTTAGTTATGGAAACGAAAATGCTACTGCTCTAAGTAAACATTCTTTGGAAAAAAACCACTCCTTTGATTTCGAAAATGACTTTTTTAAAAGAAATATGATCGAAATGATTAATATAGAAACTAATAAAAAGTCTGTGAACTTTAGAACAGACATTAATAATTTATCTATAATTTAAACTATCTCTAAAACTTTAGATAACAAAAAATCCTTAAAACCAATCTATTATGGTATGTTTTATTCACATTTAAAGTACGGCATACTTCTTTGGGGAAATAGTAGTCACAATGAAACTGTTTTTGTCCAGCAAAAAAGAGTTATAAGGATCATTTTTTCTCTAAGAACTAAAGAAAGCTGTAGAAACACTTTTCGCTCTTATAGAATTTTGACAGTTTCGGCAATGTATATATTTGAATGTATTATGTATTTAAAAAAAAATTGCGCTAATTGTGAACATTTAAAACCTAACCATAAATATGATCTCAAAAATAATGAAAACTATAACTACCCCAAACACAGACTAACCTCCACTCAAAACGGACCTGATTATATGGCTGTAAAACTGTATAATAGTCCACCAGCAAAAATAAAAAGTATCAAAAGCTTTCAGAGCTTTAAAAAAGCTACTTTCAATCACTTGTGTGATGTTGAGCCATATACGCTACAAGAATATTATACATACAGACCGCTTCAAGCTACTGCGAACATAGGGCGGAAGAAGTCTAATTTGCCAGAGACACCGCACGCCTATCAGTGAAGCAACCAATACTCAGGCTTGCGATCACCACTTGCATGACTTTCCTTTGGTATTTAGTACGCCTCTAACCACGGTGCTTTGTGGAGCGTAGTCAATGAAACCGGAATTTGGTCAATAAATACGCAAATTTTTATAACGTAATTTTCTTATTTTTTGTCACTGATAAATAAGAGCGTTTTATTGTCAACTGCTCAGATTTATCAGTGACGACGTGTTGTGAAAATAATAAGGAGAAACAAAATAAAAGCAAGTTCTCAAAATAAAATAATACATTCTAAAAACCAAAAAGATTCTCCCAGTCAAAAAAAATTTAAAGCAAATGTTCGAAAAGTCCTCCTTGCTCGGCTAGACAATATCCGAGCCTACTATAAAAACCCCTTCCAACGTTTCCAAGCATGTTAGGGGTGATAATTTGAAAAGCTTCTTCAAAAACAGATAGAAGTCATTAGGAGCAAGATCGGGAGATCGAGCTGGCCATAAAATAGTTCCCCGTGTACTTATAACCCGATTAGGAAATACATTATCAAGATATTCCCTAACAAGGCCAACATTGTGAGCGGAACAACCATCTTGTTGAAACCATGTTTCACCAAATCTTACACCTAACAACTGCCTAGCAGTTGGAATAATGTGCTGCTGCAGTAGATCCAAGTATCTAGGACCATTCAAATTGCAATTGCCGTTAATAAAAAATGGCCCAATTACGTGTTCCCCTACAATACCCCCCCCCCCAAACATTTAGTTTTTGGGGATACTGTGTTCTTACGTCAAAATACAAATGCATATTTTCCCTCGACCAATATCGAACGTGTGTTGGGTTATGACGATTTGACCATTTGACCATCTGCACTTTTTCGGCAACTTCGTAGACATCCATTTTTAGTTTTAAAAATGTATTATTTCAATTAAGAACTTACCCATCTGTTTCTCGAGCAAGGCAGAAATAAAACAAAATAATAAAAACAAAATGAATTTCCAAAAGATAACACTGCAGCGTGCTTCGAATCCACCTCGGTCGTACGGCACGGAGAGTAAATTGGACTTGATTCCCCCTATGTTCGCAGTAGCTTGAAGCGGTCTGTACATATAGATCCCACATTATATAGTACATATAGAAGAATAACAAAAACTAGTCATTAATAGATAGATTCTGTGATAACTTTTGTGATTATTTATGTGTCAGTAAAGTATGAATTCATGTAAATTAAAGTGCTGTATTTGTGTGTTTGCTTTCCTTTACAGTAAGCTTTTAATTTTTAACATAATTTTTAAGGAAAAATTAATTTATAATATTTGTGATATAGTTAACTGTATTTTTAATGTGTTCATAAAGTCAAAATTGACGTAAAAAAATTTTTGCAACGCGTTTAGAGAAATGTATTTTATTTTAACTCTTCAAGAAATTTTATTTTATTTTTAACTATTAATCGCTTTATTTAACGATGACAAAAAATGTCTAAGTAGGTATACAATTTAATAATTTAAGGCATTACATATTATGACGTCCAATGTATGTATATGTACTAATGTATAAATACTTCTGGTAATATAAATCTATCTATCTATCTATCTATTTATCTAATAATATTTTACAAAATAATTAAATTGCAAATTATTTTCATCCTTACTATTTTAATAAAAATTAACTATACTGTCGATATAATTTTTTTACATTTTTTATTAAAAAATCACAACAATTAATTAAATTTTTCACATTAAAATTTGTCTCCCTAGATGTATGTCCACGTATTTTTAATTTTATGTTTAAATATATTAATAATATAGACTTTTTTTTAATAATTTTGTAAGTATGAACGTTTGCTAATGTAACAGTTTTATATATTTCATTTTGAAATTATATTTTTACTAATTTTAACTGTCTCTTTTAGCAAAAATATATATACGTCGTTTAACAAATTAATATATTATATAATTAGAGCGAAACCCAAGAGTTTTATTTTATACAATTTAAACGGTCAGGACCCAAAAAATAAATACTTTACACACCGGAAACAAAAAAATAAGCCGATTGTTGTAGCATCGGTAGCAGAAGCTGCCAGAACAGAGGTTTTGCGGTTTTGGGATAGGTGGCAGCACGCGTCTTTTGTGTCGAGACTGCAGTAGGTCAGAACAAGTAGCACGATTCATAAAAATTAAAGTGAAGTAGTTCATTTTGTAAAGGGTTAGCCATAATTTCCTATATCCAATATGTGGATTGTTTCGGTGAAAAATTCTACCCGCTTTCTATTTATCTCTGGTTACTAAGTGTTCGAGAAACTAGATTTTTCGGCTACACAAAGTATAATTTTATATATAAACGGAATACAGACCACACAACTGAAATAATATCATCAGCGTTCCCCGATTTGAAAATATAAAAGGAAAACAACAAAGAGACATTTTCCCGTTTTGCCCGTGGCCAACACAGTAGCGAGAGCATGATGTTTCTCTAGAACTCTGTCGTGCAATTGCGAAAGCTGGTAATCCGAATTAATAATATACAAAGTGAAGATATAATTATTACTGTAAGATCATTTTTTTGTTTAAATCGACCGACGCAAGATGGAGACTGACATCTGTCAGTTTTCTGTCACAGTTAGGTGTCTTGTAAACGTTTTATAATTTAGAGAAAGTTTCGCTTAAATCAGATTAGAAATAAAAAAGTTTAATATGGCGGATCCAAGATGGGAATTCAATTTTGGCGTTTAAAATTTTATTTTTTAAAGAGGGAGTTATGGCAAATTCAAAAAACCAAATTAGATTTTGGTCGGTTTGCAAATAAGGTCAGTACAATAATTCAAAAATTGCTAAAAAGTGCGAAATTGACGACTTTGACGTCACTTTTCAGGCAATTCTGGGAGGGGTAGAGAGTAAGCGCAATAAAACAAAAATTTTTTTAGGACGAGTACTTCAACATATAAAAAAATCAGGCAATTCTACCGAATACAAATTTCCATTTAAAAAGGGAGATATCCTTTCGACATCAACTATCTTATTTTAAATTGAACGCCCTGTATATTTTTTAAAACTTCGATAGATCTTTTCTTTCTGATTCTTGAGCGGTTCTCGAGCGAATTAAAACATAATTTGCCATAAGGGCAATGTGTTAGCCGAGGAAAAATAGCTTAGGTGTTCTTTGTTCAATACATTGCTCTTATAGCAACGTTTTCTAAATTTGTTTAATGACCGTTCAAGACAAAGGTAACATATGATGTATTTTTGGAATCAGGAAAAAAGATCTATTGAAGTTTTAAAAAGTATACAGCGTGTTCAATTTAAAATACCAAAGTTGATGTGTAAATTTGACATATGACACGACATGACATGCATAATTTTATTGTTTACTTAAAGTTATGCAATAATAACAGAGAGAAGAAGGGGAACGTCTTTGGTAACATTTATAATGGATAAACCTTTACCTAAAAAAGATCCGTAAAATAGGGAACCAACAATTTCAAAAATATAAAAGAGATAAACTGCAAACCATCCAATTCTGCAGGTTTAATAGGCCACGGCGGGACGCGCGTACGTGCCCTCGTGTTATTCCTGAAAGGTGTTATTAAAGATTTAAGAGGCCATGAATAAACTAGCCGCCCACCCGCCTCACTGAAAAAACCGCACGTTTCTCTTTCAAAATAAGAGTTGAAAAGCCGGATATACGGGTATATGGGGAAAAAACGAAAAGGATACGTAATACAATACTTTAACGTCATACTGGGTTCCTAAGATTTTCCTTAGGGATAGGATTTCAATAAATCAAACAGAAATGACATAGAAAGTTCTACGCGCACAAAAGAAACAGGTATATTGAGCAATGGTGCCAGTTTGTTATTATCTCCGGACTGCTTTCATGAGAAAAAATTGTCGCCACTCTTTCATTGTGAGCATAAATCATAGTTGCAATAATAACCGTTGACAAGATGTCTGCAAATTCCGCTAGATGGCGGCCACACCATGAGATGATCGAGGAAAAACTAATTAAAAATTAGATGTTTTCAGGTCCAAACCACAGCTTTTTTTTGCTTAAAGGAGGCGGCAGGGTCCATTATTTAGGATACTGAGCGATAAACTCGTGAGGTTGTTAACATTAGAAAGAAATATCTTCGCTTTTAATTAAATTTCTTTCCATTCTGTTCTACTAGTGACATCTATCCGGAAACGGCCAAACCATGCAGCTAGCACTAGGAGCCAAAGAAATCAATAAACGGCGCTGTTTTTCCTGCAGAGCTTTTTGCTTGCGATATTATTGATTTTAAATAAAGCTGGCCCTACACTACATTTAATATTTTCGAGGTGTTTTATGACATGATCTCGAAACATGTAGCGAACCAATTCTTCAAAACTAGCGGGAGGGTAAAAGCGAAAAATAAGGGGCTGCCAATATTTGTAACACCCAAAAAGAGGTGAAAAGATTTATTTTGTTCTGTTTCTTTACAAAAAACGTTTTTTTTACGAAAAACTTGAGCTCTGCCACTTTTTTTATTTTTTTCTTCAGCTTTCTCGAAATTTTCGTCATACCGTACAAAAAAATTATTTCCCCCATGGTCATACTCTACTTTTATTCGAAAAAATTTAGAAACAGAGACGGGATCAGTTTTCCTAAAATGGGGGATCTTGGTTTCGAGTGAGAAGATAAAGGGCGCCGCAGGCAAAAATTTTTCAATTAAATTAGCCGAACGCAAAAATGTTAGAAAAACAAAGCACGAAATAAAAATGGCGCCGCTTACAATTTTTAAAAAAAAATTACGTAATTTCGGGAACGCAAAGAAATAGGTCTAAAGAGTATAATTTTTAAGAAAAAAATATCAATTTTCTCGCCCTCTTCCACTGGGACTACAGGGGCCGTGCACAAATTACGTAATGGTCATAGGGGGGAGGGGGGTTACAAAACGTTATGTAGGGGGGAGGGGGGTTTTCGACAGCGTTTGCATTTGTGTGAAACTAAGAAAAAAAAAAGTTTCTACGGAAATATCTCAGTCGATTTCTCCGGCCGTGTATGAACGCTTTAGGTTAGGCATTTACATGTATCTCAGTCCCCACAATGCGTAAGGGCAATGCTTACAAAATGAAAAGCCGAAAAATATTTTTTTTTTACGATATCTTTCATCAGTTTGGTATTAAAGTCGAGCAAAAACAATTTTTATTCCAGTCCTAAAGGTATGAAAATGGAAAACATTAGAAAAGAACAACCTGGAATGGATTTACTACGTGTAAGATGTAGTGACAACATCGCCCCATGCCCATCCTTTTCTGCCTAATGTGCTTTTCCGTTTGTCTGCGTCTTATACACGGCTGCTTGGCCCCCTAAGGATTTGCTTAGGAACCCTGTATAATACAAAACCTCTGAAAAGTTTAATGGGGAAGATGTACTAGCGCGGAAAAATTACTTGGACTAATATTATAAATGGAAAAGTTTGTTTGTGTGTGTGTATGTATGTATGTGTGTATGTGTGTGCGTATTTATGTATGTATGTATATATGTATGTATGTATGTATGTATGTATATATGTATGTATGTATGTATATATGTATGTGTGTGTGTGTGTGTGTGTGTTTGTTCCTCAATCACGCCAAAACCGCTAAACCGATTTTAATGAAATTCGGCGTGAAGATATGGTGCGACTTTTACTAAAACTCAGAACCAAAACCAGTTGACATACAAACATGAAAATTGGAGGATAGTTTGGGTTTGCAATGTCGGCGCTCACTAAAAAAGGTTTTTTTTTAAAATAGGGAAAATTTATTCTGTATTTTAAAAACAAAAAGTAATAGAGGTCTTTTTGGATTATAGTGTTGCTATTGCCCGCGACTGCGTTTGAATATTTAAAATTATGTCTACCCTTCTCGTATCCCCTCTCGCCCCTTAGACCCTTCTATTCAGTCGCATACCCGCTTTGCCAACGGTTTTTTCCTTTAAATGGTCATAATTTTGGTTTCCGTGAACCAATTTTGATGAAAAATGTTTTGCGGGATGAGAATAACCAGACAAGAATTATAAAAATGGCATTTTGATGTTTATATCGTTTGGTAAGAAGTCCACACCAAAAATTTTAAAAAAAGTATTCAATGTGCAGAAATGGTCTATCTAGATTTATTATAGGTATGTAAAATAATGTAAAATATTATGAAATCAGCGGATAAACTGACATTAAGCTAGGCACTTCTCTACCAAACTCACTCAAATAGAAACGATTAGGTTGCCAAAACTTAAAAAAAACGAACGTACCACAACTTTTTTTTTTCGAAAATTTTTGTTAAGAATTGTAAAGTAAACAAACGTACAAAATTTCAGCTAATTCTGATGTATAATTTTGCCTAGATACCCCGAAAAAGAGAAAAAAGTCAGTTGGTTTAATTTCTTTAATAGGGGAGAAAAACTTTTACAAAATTTATTTGTTGATACTAAATCATGGGCGTTGCGTTGTAACGAAGTTACTAATTTTATTTATTTATTTTAGCTTTTCTTTTCTTTTTAGGTACTTCATGTCTCATAATTTCTGTAATTTCTATGACGTTTTATTATTTGCTATTCTTGGACTCTAGACATCGCTTTGACTCGCCACGTTTCCCTTTCCTGCTATGCTGCACGGTCACCGAGCTACACCCCACCGCTTTGCGCGCACAGCCTGCTCGACGGGAGTATGGTAGGTGGGGATACGCAAGGCTATTTAAAGCGATGTCGAGCGCGTTTCAGGGCATTCATTCTGCCGACCGCCCGCCGTAAACTATTCCACCTGGGCATTCATTCTGCCGACCGCCCGCTACCAACAACTCCTCTGACCGACCGCACCGAAAACACACATCACCTGCCAGAACCCGATAGGTAAGCACCTGACCAGAATAGCGGGGTTTTCTATACATACCGTAAAATGTAGTTTTCCGTATGGTAAGTAGAGGTGAGATGGGTTACCGCTGGCTCGGAATACGGGTAACACATCTCTCTCTCTAGCACCAGGCGAAGCTATTAATGGGTTTGTCTTGCGCTGTCTGACCGGTTAGTGAGTGAGAGGGAGACAGTGCTATCGCTGGATCGGAATACCTTTAGGACTGTCTTTTCCTCTCTGCATCTCTCTCGAACACACGGTTTGACAGCGTATGGAGTAATTCATTGAGAAGCAGCGCCACCGGATCGTTTTATTTAAGCATGTGACGACAAAGGCACTGTAATTGGAGGTTAGGTGTATTATCGCTGGTTCGGAATACCGGTAATACATCTCTCTCTCTAACACATGGCTAAACTACCTAAGTAGGTCGATCCTGTGTTGTTTGACCGGTTAGTGAGTGAGAGGGAGACAGTGCTATCGCTGGATCGGAATACCTTTAGGACTGTCTTTTCCTCTTTGCATCTCTCTCTAACACACGGTGGAACAGCATATGGAGTGGTTTATGGAGTAGTGGTGCTATAAAGGTATCTTTGTCTGACACACTAATTTCTTATTTCACTAAACCTGCTATGAATTCTATATATGTAAATTCCGCTATGTTGGGGGTGCCGTATTAAGGAGTTTTCTACCGTTAACATTAAATATCAAATACCGGGGTTTACCGTAAACGTTATGAGACATGCAAGTTACCGATTTTTCTAAGATTTTCCGTCCTTTTCTATTGTATACCGTTGAATGCTAAATAAAGAGACCTGTTGATAATAAATTATAAGTTATAATAAATCCGCCATGTTGGAAAATTGGTTGTTTTACTCGTGTTACTTAGGTTAAGATTCGAGACAGCTAGACCCCTGGTTTAACCGTCTCCACTGTTTAAAAGCTACCCGACGCTGTGGGCCCTCTACCACATAAATCCAGAGGGTGGCGCCCGAGATGCCTGTTGGATTATCTCTCAGAGGAGTAGTTAATCCAACAGAAACCCATGCCTACCAATTTAAAACGTAAACAACGTTACAGCGTTATTCAAAACAAATCTGGTTTTTGCTTGACCACCCTGTATTTATTACGTTTACAAAGGCCGCTGATTCTTTCGTTTCCAATTATTCTTGTGGGGATTATTTTTTGATTATTTATCTGACCGGTAGGAAACATTCCCGTATCTAATGGATCTTCTATCTCCAAGAAGGCTTGTGTATCAATGCGGTATAAGGTTACGTGTAATTAGGACATTTTGCGTGTCATAGCTAATTACGTGAACAGATTACGTCCGATGGAAGCCACTTTCTCGGCACGAACTTTCAAACTCCACTAAGCCTCAGCATCAGATTTTATTACTCAAACCAAAAATTCCCATTTTTGGGTCACTGATCTTAATATTGCTCCTTGTGCTATACAGCGTCCACACTCGCAAAAATTAATACACTTTTAAAAAAAGTGCATGAAATCCAGTGAGCTATTGTTGACAACTAATATTTGGCCCAGTAAAGAATCGAAAATCCGCGATTCAAATCGATAACCGCCGATGTCATACCGAGCAGGCATTCGTGCGGGTTTGCGTGTTTCATGTTTTGGGTCAGTCCGATTTGTTTAGGTTATCTTTTCTCCTTGTGATCGTTCATAGAAGAAAGTGAAAAAGAAATAGGAGATAAGTAACGAAACAATCCCAGATTTTACAGTTGAACAATGATAATTAAATAATGGATTTATTGGGCCAAATATCCCCGTATATCCATTGGATCTTCTATCTCCAAAACGGCTTGTGTATTGATGCGGTATAAGGTTACGTGTGATTGAGATGTCTCGCGTGTCATAGCTAATTACGTGAACAAATTACGTCCGCTGTGGCACCAGCTCGTCACGAACTTCCATGCTCTCAAACTCCACTAACCTTCGCCATCAGATTTTATTACATAAACCAAAAATTGCCAATTTTTGGGTCACTGATCTTAATATTGTTTCTTGTGTTTTACAGCATTCACACTTATATATATATATATACATAAAATCCATGAGCTATTGTTGACAACTAATATTTCTTGACTGGCCTAGTACGGAATCGACGTTTTTTCTGACATACGTTTTGGCGAAAAGAGTATTTGTTTACATTTTGGCCATGGAAGACTCGTGAAATAATTGCACTACACCTAACGTAAGTGCTAGGTCAAAATTTCTTTGAATACGAATTTATATTTTTCAGGTTAGGAAAAACGAATACGTTTTGACCAAGTCTGTTTTCACCTCGTTCCTATTACACGTCGTATCGCATCTGCGTAACGTACTTATGTTGCGTTTAAAGTTTCTTGTTTCTTGCTTCATTTTTTTTTGGACTATTTTCATGCAGGAAAACAGATTTCAACTTTTCAAACACGCATTTATTTAATGTGCCATGTGTTTCTCAGACTCCTTTATGTAGTGTTTATATTTATTGGTGTATATCCATATCCACCAACGAGAAAATTGTCTGATTAAGCTTTAATAATGATTAACACTAACCGGAGTTTGAAATAAGTCTTGATGAACCACCGTGCACAATTTTAGCTATAGTCTGTTCATAAAGAAGAGAGAGTAATAAAAATTCAAATTTGGATAAATTTTGTACTGAGTGATCAATCACTTTCTCTTCTCATTTTCTTCCAAAGAAATAATTAACGGTTCCACAGTTTCTTCGATTAAACGGTCAAGTTTCCACATTTTTTCTTCTACTTTTAAAACATATTGTACACATTTATGCCAATTATCTGGAGTTATTTTTTTAACTGATTATTGATATCAAATCCTTTAATTGATAGGTAGTATTATTCCTTGCTACATACCCTTTCATTTGAGCCCATATTAATTCTATTGGATTAAGTTCACAATGGTAAGGCGGTAGTCTTAATACTGTTGTTTCGTTTTTCAGCCATATCATCAACAACTTTCTTATTGAATTTTTCTTTGTGGCTATTTACCAATAATAGTAGTTGTTTTTTTTTACCATATCTGCCTCAAAATGTATGGTTTTTTCTGTAAGCCACTTACAAATATCAGCTTTTCTCCATGCTGTGGTTGGTACTTTTTCAAGGCCATGTCGGGCACTTTTCACATTTTTGTCTTGCCAGTGTTTGCCAACAGACCTTCATTTGTTTCATCAAGAAAATATATATTTTTGGCCTCCCTTCGAAATTGCCTAATTTGCCTTAAATATGTTCTTCTCCAGAAAACTATCTCGTCACTTTCTATTAAAACCGCCTTTATGTTATGTTTTTCCCAAGAAGAATTAATTTCTCTTGAAGTTTTCCACAATTTCGTTCTTCCAATATTTGGAAACCCACCATCTTGTTTTATTGAAGCATAAACTTTATCAACAGTGGGAATTTTCTTTCTAAAATAAAAGGAATGAACTAACCGCCTTAATGCATTTTTTTCATCCTCATCAAATTCTATTGGTTTTCTCGCAGACTTTGATAGCGGCGATTTTAATGATTCTAATTTTCTTTCATGTAGTATTCTATAAATAAATATCCAAATTGGGTAAAATTAGAAGACTTCGTTACCAACTTATCCACTGTCAATGTTTTATAGTCTTTTTGCAGATTATCGAACACACTAAGAACTGTTTGTTTTTCTCTAAGCGTTAAATGCGCACGACTTTTATTTGTACTCGGAGTAGAAGCCATATTTTTTTACTTTCTAGATACACAAACTGCACACACTTTAAAAGTTAAAATCATAATAAAAAGCAAAGCAGAGTTGTAGCCAACTTTAATATTTCAGAGAGAATTACTCTTTCTTTTCTTGAGATTTGCGTGCGTGGCTTTTGGAGGTTTTTTTCTCGTTATATGTACTTAATGTTTGTCTGCAAAGAAAATTACTTAGTCTCTCGTCTTTTACACCACCTGTTTTAATGTTTCATTGTAAAAAACCAAGTGCCAACAACACCTGGCTTGACAACTCTAAAAAAGGTAAAATTCACTGATGATGGCTCATCAATGAGCCGAAACCGGTCTGATAGAAAACAAACAATTTGCACGAAATACAAAACTTAATAATTCTGATGTTTAGTCCCTGGCATTTTGGCAAACATTTAGAAAAAATATGAAAAATGGTGTTGCCAGTTTTTTTTTGGTTAATATCTGGAAAGAAACTATGACCTTAAATTAAACGTGAGAGTAAACTAGAGTTTTGAACTTCCATTGCCTTTATTTTTTTTACGTACCTAATCTTATAGACTAGCATGTGTTCAGTGAACCATAAAGTTTACACATGGCTGGCTCCGCCCTTTCACAGTTGAAATCTTTTACCTCCGAAAATTATGGATTTCCAAATATCCTTGATGGTGACGCTCTGTTGAGAAAATAGTTCTCTGTATAAATGCTGTTTCTTTAAACTTCCGCTTGAATAAATTTTCCTCCTTGGCCACAATCTTTGCCTCTTTCCATTCCATATGATGCTGATTTTCCCAGCAATGTTGGGCTATTTTTGATCCAGTTGTGTCCCCTTGTCGAGTGTTCTGTAAGGCTAACTTCCATGGGTCGGCTGGTTTCTCCGATGTAGATAACCCCACACTCGCATGGTACCTGGTAGATACAGTTCTTGTTTTTGAAGAAAGTTCGAAAATCGTATTGGTTGCCTATTCTTCTTATCTTTCCTGAGATTCCTTTGATGTTTGGAATTATATGTGTCGCCTTCCTTTCAGTATTTACGTTTGTCTTCCTGTGTGTTGGTGTGGTCTGAAGAGTTTTATTGATCGTGTTAGTTGGAGAAATCGATCCTTCGAAGGTCGGATCGAATTTTTGCCTTTTCTTTATATAAAGCTTCTTCCGCATTGAAAATGTAGGTGGCTCGATCTATGAGAGATTTTGCAATTCCCAGTTTGGTTGGCGTGGAGTGGTTTGATTTGAAGTTTAGATATTGTCCAGCATGAGTTGGTTTGTGTTATACGGAAGTAGTTTTGGTTGAATTCTTTTTGGTGACTAGAACATCGAGAAAAGGGAGGTGACAGTTTTCTTCTTTTTAATGTGATGCAGTTTCTTAGGCTGTTGACGTGATTAAAGAATTGTTCTAATCTATCTTAGCCACAGTTTGGGTCTCTGCCATGATGTTCGAATTCTTCAAAGGATTCCATAAATATGTTGGCCACTACCTGCGAAAGTGAAGATCGCATGGGTAGAACATCTTCATGTCGAAAATACCTGTCCTTTTTCCGGAAGTAAGAATTCTGCAGACAGCATGATGACGATTGCAGATACATAAGCATTCGAAATGTTGTGAAAAAGTAAAGAAAAATAAAGGCAATGGAAGTTCGAGACTCTAGTTCAAACAACAGTTTAAATTAAACGGTTTGAAGGATCGTATGTAGACGAGGTAATAGGTAGGAAACTCAAGTAGTGTGCGGATTTTATAAGCGGTGTTAAATCAATACATTTCAACGTCAGTGTTCTTATAGTGCCGTATTAATTTCACATGTCACGTACAAGGCTATCTTGATTAGTTTGCAGACAGAGAGGTCTTTTCTATAAGCAGGGCAAGAAGGAACATAGCCGAACGTCCTTAAAAGATGAGTAGTAAAGGAAAACAGAGGGATCTAATTTTATTAGGAGCGTGTTGGTGTTTCAAATCGTTTGTGTCAACTCCATAGATGATTTTTTACTGTTGGGAAATTTGCACCAAGAATTCTAAGAGATCTCTTCCCTAAAGGTTATTTTATTTTAAGTTTGGTGGTGTTTGTTTTTTGTGTGTTGTGTTGTGTACACTTTGACTTTGTATTGTGGATTGTGCCTTGAGGGCCACGTTCAAGTAATAGCGTACTACTTCGGTTATTCGATGAGAATATTTCATTTCATACATAAGTTGTGTTATTTTTTTGTTAAGAACTGCAGAAAATTAAAAGAAACATTAAAATCACCAGCTCTTTAAGCTTTAAAAAAAGTGGAGTTAGGTTATTAAACAAATCTCTCTTAATCATATAACCATAACGGGTTCAAAACAAAGGCAAAAAGAACTACATTTTTCACTTATATACGCCATTTTTCGAACGAGGCTCGATTTTATGGCGGAGGCGATAACCAAACAGCTGACTGCAATCGATGCGTGCGTGGCTGTGGTCGCAACGTTACATCCATCGCGACGTATGCAACGGGTGCAGTCAGCTGTTCCACTATCGCATCCACCATAAAATCGAGCCTCGTTCGAAGCATGGCATAAACGGATACGTTTAAACAATAGGGAGTTTTTGGACAGCATACAAAAATAACAACTTTTGTGGTTATCGTTATTTGACAAGCCGTCAAGAATATTCCTATCTATTTCTACGCTTACCCATAAAGCAATATATTCTGCATTTTCCTTAATCAAAAAATAACAATTTTAAGTTTTCTTTTTGCAAAATTCACCAAAGACACAAACATTTTGACGTGAATTGACTGAAGTAAATATAAAAAAAAAATAAAGATAACTTCAAAAATCGTTGTCAGTAACCACTAAGCGTGCTTATTACCACCAGAATTACATTATTTTTGTGGTTATCTTTATTTTGTTTATATTTACTTCTGTCAATCCACGTCAAAGCGTTCTTTTATTTGATGAATTATGCAAAAATAAGCTTTAAATTGTTACTTTTTGATTAAGAAAGATGCAGAATAATTTGCTTTATGGGTAAGCGTAGAAATAGTTAAGAAAATAAACCGAAATAACTTTATTCTTGACGGCTTCTCAAATAACGATAACCAAAAAGGTTGTATGATGACCAAAATCTCTCTAGTAGCTGAATATACCTAATGATGACCGAGCGCGTAAGCTGAGCTTCTGGGACGTGCTGGGCCTTTATTCTTGTCCATTACAAAAGACGAAAATTATATTAAAGTATAGGTTTATAACAGTACTACGTAAAATCGAATTAGTTTTTAACGGACTGGCCTAAAACGTTACAAGGACAAAACGGTAAAACTTAAAATAGAATAACCTGTGTAACATATTTCCGCTAGATAGAGACACAGTATACAGACGACAACAGCTGGACAGGAAAATCTGTGTAATAGTATAATGCCGCTAGATGGCAGTTCATAGCCGACAAGGGGAGGTCAGGTGTCCGACCAATAACAGAGAAGCTTTTTATAATGGTTTTTGGCGCGATTTTTTTAAATTATACCGAATGGGTTGGGTTGGCTCCTTCCAAGCGAGGACGATGAATACGGTCCTTGGATAGATTCTACCAGCGCCCTCTGTACCTAAAATACAGAAGGCGCTGACAGGCTAACAAATCAAACGGTGTCCCTCACACCCCAGCGCCATCTAGCGGCAATATGTTATGCTAAACACTTGTTTTAGAATTGTACGGTTTTAGTGTAAATTTTGGCAAAGTATATTTTTAGATTGTATTGTTTTGCTAAATTATAGGCATTCGTAAAGAATACTCCCACAGGAGCATTCCTTTCACTTTCAAGAATGCATCCCCTGTACGATCGCATATGCTGGGCGCTGAGCACACACACACAACTGGGTAAACTTTAGGGGGATAAGAGGAGGCATTTTGGGGGGTGGAAAATGGACTTTGCGGCGCCCCATCGTCGCTTGATTGCTTTATGAGACGTGACGCCTTATTTAATGAAGTTTTCATAAAGGCGATGATATTTTTTTGACATGCCAATCTTCAGCACACAAAGTTTTAATAAGTTATATTTGTAGATAGAGAGTTTCGAGAGCTAGAAATATGGATCGATTATTAAACATTTTTGAATTTTGTGTCACGGTATGGTCTTGGTATAAAAAGAAGAAACAAGGAAAATTTGTTTGTTCCAGCATGACGCTAAATAGAACATAGGTTTTAATTCATCAAAATCGGTTTACGGAAACAAAAGTTATGACGATTTAAAGTAAAAAACCGGGGAAATCGGGTATTCGATTAGGAGGGTTTGAGGGGCGGAAGGAATGGGTGAAAAGGGAGCGGCGTGAGGCGGAGGGAGAGGGGGAAAGTTGCAATTTTGAACAGTCCAAAGAAATCGCTAGTTTAAAATAAAAGAAAGGACGCGACGCCGCAGACGAAACTTTTTAGTAGGTAATTTTAAAAATTTGACCAAATTAGAGGGCGATCCCTCTCCTTTGTCTGCCACTGTCTAAAACCATCTTGAATGTTGTATTTTTTTCACCCTGCTGTTCTTTTCCTCAAGTATTATTCCATTAAACGCGTGCAATCAAGTTAATTTTATTTCTTACGACATTTTTATATGGGTATTTCTTCATTTTTATACCATATATAGTTTTATCTGACCTTTTTCAGTGGCGGTCTCAGCTATTTATTATATTATTATTAATGTAACCTCGACCCAATAGGGCGCCGCTTGTGAACATTTTTGATAAACTATAAAACGCGATTTTTTAAATATATTCCCGAAAAAACGGGAAGGGGGGCGTTCGCCTCCACCGCCCGCCCCCCCCCCCTGGGACCGCCACTGCCTTTTTATACTGACTGCAACAGGGTAAAATTTTACCCGTTTTTACGATTATGGGGCGCTCGGTTTTTACGACGTACTTTGAAGTAATCATAATAATTATGGATTGTCATTAAAAGAGGTTGTGATGTGAGGAATATTGTATTCTCTAGGGATGATTTGAGAGGATTTTTTTCGATTTAGGATCCAACAATTATAGGGTAGGCCAAAAAAAACTTTTGTGACTGTCTGTTACTTTTGTAGTTTTTAAATTGTCAATTTATGGGAATCCAATATCGGACATTTTTAAAAAGTAAGAATTTTTGCCCCCTCCCTGCAATTTTTTTATATGCGCCTCTTAACTCTTGCGCTTGTTAAAATCGACTAATAAATAAAAAAGTTATGAATTGTTCAAACGAGTACGTTTGGTAAACCAAATTTAGTCAGACCGGACAAAAAATCTTGAATTTTTCGAAAATGTCACCATTATTAAAATCGGGCAATTACATTCAAAAGGTATAAAATCCGCATAGGTTTTTATGAAATTTGATGAGTTTTAATGCTATTCTATAAGGTTTTACAAGCTGACTTCCTTGTCAAAACTGATAGAAAAAAATCCGCACTTTAAAAATATCCGCCGTCTTGAATTTTCATAAATTGTCAATTTTTGCGAATTAAATTCTGAAATTTTGAAGTCTTGGCTTTTTGGAATGGGTAAAATTTTTAAAATCGGGCAAAAACTTGGGACAGTAATGTAATGGGCAGTTAAAAAACTCCCATTTTTTTTTGGTCCATCAGACACAAAGTGTGAAAGAAGTGTTCGGAAACATTTATAGTTTTTGAGCTATTCGGCAGCTAACGAAATTCGGTTTTAATATTTACAGGGATAATTATTTTATTTTTTTAAAGGTTGTATGATATGCTTTACTGCCCTGCCAAAACCATTTCTGTGGAAAATAAGTGTTTTGAGATATTTAATATTTGGTTATTTTTGGCAGCAGTTTCCAAATAAAACTATCAAATAAACTTAAACTTTGGTTTATTTTGTAGTAGATCCGGAGTACGGTGCTAGGAATTAGGAGATGAAATGACGATTAAAAAACATCTGTCAAATTGCAGAATCGGCAGATGTACCTTCAATTTGAACATTTAAGGTTATGTTCGACGACTGGTAGGAAACTGTTTAGCGCCAAAAAGAATTTATACTGTCTAATAGCACATTATAAACCTAGGGACTAAAGTGCTTCTTTTAATCCCGCGGCGAAATGTTTGTAAAATAAGTGTTTTGAGATATTTAATATTTTGTTATTTTTGGCAGCAGTTTCTAAATAAAACTATCAAATAAACTTAAACTTTGGTTTATTTTTTAATATCATATCCTCGATATTATAAAACAGAAGTAATTTATTCTCGGACAGAGATTTTTTAGTTAGGAGGACAACTTGTCCTTATCCAAATTAAAACATTTAAATTTAAAAAGGGATTTAGTGAGGGTGAATAAATAACAAAATCAATGAATAGCGAGCTTTCCCTCAAAAAAGGTAATGGTAACCGTAGATCCGGATTTCGCACTTGTGGTGCTCATCAGTACGGTGCTAGGAATTAGGAGATGAAATGACGATGAAAAAATCTGAAACAGGATTCATGTAAAAGACAACCATCTGTTAAATTGCAGAATCGGCAGATGTACCTTTAATTTGAAGGAAAATTAAGCGTCTCTACGGAGACAGATATAATTATCTTTACAGATATCCTAAGCTCTGGAGTTGATAAATTTAAAAAGGGATTTAGTGAGGGTGAATAAATAACAAAATCAATGAATAGCGAGCTTTCCCTCAAAAAAGGTAATGGTAACCGTAGATCCGGATTTCGCACTTGTGGTGCTCATCAGTACGGTGCTAGGAATTAGGAGATGAAATGATGATGAAAAAATCTTAAACAGGATTCATGTAAAAGACAACCATCTGTCAAATTGCAGAATCGGCAGATGTACCTTTAATTTCAAGAAAAATTAAACGTCTCTACGGAGACAGATATAATTGTCTTTACAGATATCCTAAGCTCTGGAGTTGATAAATTTAAAAAGAGATTTAGTGAGGGTGAATAAATAACAAAATCAATGAATAGCGAGCTTTCCCTCAAAAAAGGTAATGGTAACCGTAGATCCGTATTTCGCACTTGTGGTGCTCATCAGTACGGTGCTAGGAATTAGGAGATGAAATGACGATGAAAAAATCTTAAACAGGACGCGGCGACTGCTACCTATATGCAGAATACGTCTATAACTAAAAATAATAATAATAACTAAAAATGTTGCCTCCAACTGTCCACCCGTCGTAAGCCTTGCAAATTGCACCCAAGTAAATGTAAATATATATCATAATAAGAACTAGATTTAAGTAATGCATATGCCAATTATTTTTTTCGTTCATACATTTTAACAAATAAATAAAATTTCAACTATGTTGGAAATTTGGAACCTTTGGTTGCACTAAAACAAAATTATGATTGTTTTCCACAAACCAATAAAACCAATAAAATTATTGTTTAATTTGAAAAAATTTACTTTAAATCCCTCAGGGATTAGAATCATTTTTAATCCCTGAGGGATTAAAGTGCATAAAGGTTTATTTATGTCTGAAGATCTGCCATCAAGTTAGGACGATTTATGTTATGAATATTATATAGTTAGGAAACTTCAATTTAGGATAAATAGGTATAACATTTACGGTTTAGGACGAATTTTATAGCGTTAAAATAACTTTATTTTGAGAAGCGACTTTCGCATTTAGTAATGTCATAGGTAGACATATTGCCAGTACAACAGTGTATCTGAAAAAGTGAATTTATGCAGTTAGGACAACTAGTCTTAGCAGGGCAGTTTACGTGTCTGTTTGGGAACCCACAAAAAAGCCGAATTTACAAAAACCGAGACAAAATTGAACGGAAAATAAAACGTCCGCGACGAAATATGAATGAAAGTAAAACACCCAGAAAATAATGGATACGAATATAATTTTATAGATTTTTAATTTACTCGATCCTTAAAAGACACAAATATAATTTAACCGATTTTCCCGAACCTTAAAATATCAGGATTACAAAAGTATCGAAAGTAAATTTCTAGAAACGAAAAACAGCCGAACCACAAATTGATAGAAAATAATGTGTCCGATCCTTAAATGAGCAGAACCACAATCCATCGTAGGCCCTGGATTGCGGCGTTGACAAGTTTCTCTATTTGGAAGATGACACGGGGATTTTTTTTATTACACGATTTTATTTAACTTCACAGTTTCTGACTGTCTAACTGTCTATCAAATCTTGAGATTCATTTTTGACACACTTCTCGTCAACCGATTTAATATGTGGTTGAGGGATGTAAATTATTTTCGTTGAAACTATTTTCTGACATTTTGTGTTTCTATAAGAATATGTTTCGTTTAAATTTAATTCTATGCATATATTTTGTAGTGATTTGATTTTACCGTCATTTTATTTTCCAGACTATTATTTTCGGACCGATTATTTTCGTTTCTTTTAAATTCTGACAAATTATGTTTCTGCCAAAGAACACCGCACGAAATACATTGAAAAATGATTTCGGTGAAATTTGACGAAATTTTAGTATGTTATAGTGCGTTACGAGATCAGAAAAATGGATAAATAAAAATTGATTTCTATGACTAGTTCCAGAGATATAGACGGTCAAAGTTTAAAAAAACGTCGTTTTCGGGGTATATTGGGTACGCTCAAAAAGGCATTTCCTGACCGAAATAAAATAAGTGATCCACGAATATGGTTTACCGAGGAACCACACATGAACTTCCTTATTATTTTGTTGATAAAACGTTAACAGGTTGTATACACACTTATTTTCCTCTATACAAAAATTAAAAAACTATTTTTGAGAAAACATTAATGTTTTAGTATTTTCTAGATAAACTAAACAAGTTTTTCTTCCCAGTAACAGTTACTTTGTCTTACATGTTTTTTTCAATTTTTTGACTATAAAAACTTGACAAAAATTGTTTCCTAGTACGAAATAATTATTTTGCAACTTAAAAATCTAAATATTATTTTGCATTCAGTTAAACTGATAAGTAAATAAACTTTAAATAAAATAGATTTTATTTTATTATTTTTTTCCTAGCTACGAGTTACATGCAAAAAGTTCTATATCATTAATTTTTATAAAAAAGTAGTAAATATTTAATTTCTTTAAAACTGATCGAGGGATTTTCATTTAATTTTGCGTACGCCTTTATCCTACTTTTATCTAATACATGGTGCAATTTTTAATTTAAAGGTTTCTCAGGGTACTCTAAACTTACTTTACTTGCTGTTTAACACTTTTGGTGGGGCTAAATTATCAAACAAACAATAAATTACCATAAATTATGACTATGGGTAATTGCTCTCCCTTATACCTACACAGTGACGTAGCCGGAGGGGGGCTTTGGGGGTTAAAACCCCCCAGAGGGTCCAGATTCTGTTTTCATGTAGCAATTATTACAAATCGGTGTTTCACCATAACGATAATTAAGTAACGATGAAAATAACAATAAAAAACTATTATAAGGAGTAAACTATTAGGTAAATTGTAATATGAAAATCCCTCGATCAGTTTTAAAGAAATTACATATTTTATTTATATTACTTTTTTATAAAAATTAATGATATAGAACTTTTTGCATGGACCTCGTAGCTAGGAAAAAAAAATTAAAATATAATCTATTTTATTTAAAGTTTATTTACTTATCACTTTAATTGAATGCAAAATAATATTTAGATTTTTAAGTTGCAAAATAATTATTTCGTAGTAGGAAACAATTTTTGTCAAATTTTATAGTAAAAAAATGGAAAAAAACATGTAAGACAAAGTAACTGTTACTGGGAAGAATAACTTGTTCAGTTTATCTAGAAAATACTAAAACATTAATGTCTGCTCAAAAATAATTTTTTAATTCTTGTATAGAGGAAAATAAAAATGAGTTAAAAAATGATTTTTTTGACTAGCCCCTGTATACAACCTGTTAACGTTTTACCAACAAAATAATAAGGAAGTCCACGTGTGGTTCCTCGGGAACCCATATTCGTCGATCACTTATTTTATTTCGGTCAGGAAATGCCTTTTTGAGCGTACCCAATATACCCCGAAACGACGTTTTTTTAAACTTTTACCGTCTATATCTCTGGAACTAGTCATAAAAATCAATTTTTATTTACACATTTTTCTGATCTTATAACGCACTATAATATACTAAAATTTCGTCAAATTTAACCGAAATAATTTTTCATTGTATTTCGTGCGGGGTTCTTTGGTTTCGGGTTTTTTATAGGGACCCGTCTGTTGGCGCCATTTATTTAAATTGCTGCGGTAATATTCCCATAAAATCAAGCCTACTATTTTTACTCTCTGGCAGTTTCCAATTTAAATACAAATTTATTTTCATTAGGTGCCGTATTTTATCCATCCTTTAACAATTTATCAGATTGACTGGTTTTTCCCATTTAAAAGGGCCAACATGTCAAAAGTTAAATTGTCTAATTACGTTATGTAGGTTATAAGTGCCCGTTAAATAAGAGGATAGCGCTAACGCTAAAAATTTTGACCGGTTTTTAAATATCAACGAGACCATCTGACAAAGATGCTATCCGATTTTTTCTTTTTTGAGCAAAAATGGCGAAATTAGGAAAACGAATACGAAAACTGCAATGACAATTTTCCGTTTTTCTCCAACTTGAAAAAAATAACAAACAACAAATTTAGAAAAATCATTTGGTATGTCTGCTGCCCTGTCCTAAATACTTTTTTTTATACCTTCATCAAAAACATGATTTCATTAACTGTCTCCAGATATCTAAAGCATGGATTTTTTGGTTACCGATGATAAAAAATTTTTTTTGATCACGGGTGCAAAAAAAGATTTCTGTCCGTTTTTTTACCCAAAATTAAAGGGAAATAGCGGAAAAAAGTAATATTAAAAAAATCTAATTATTCTTGCCTAAAAATTAAGCTATTTCCGCCAGTTTTGACCAAGTATTTACGAAAAAATAATTTTAAAAAGATCGTCAAAATATGAAACTGTCAAAGATTAAAATGTCTCAACAATGAACGTCACATCGCTATGAAAACCATTGTTATTTTATTTACCAGCCGCCTTGATTTATAGTGTAAATATGGTGTGCTCTTCGTTTGAGATTTTTAAAAGTATTTTCCTGTTTTTCTTGGATTTTTTGATAAAGGTATTAAAAAAAATAGTGTTAGCAACTACTATTTTTTATACCTTTACACGATTTTAGTAACTTTTCGCAAATAACCAAACCATGGCTTTTTTTTTTGGTTAACGTTGCAAAATCACTTATTTTTATCATGGATGCAAAAATAAATTCTCATCAATTTTTTACTTAAATTTAAAAAAAGAAAAAGTGTAAAATAGTTATATTAAAAAAATCTAAATCTGAAAACTAGAGGTTTTTCAAGCATTCACAAAAAACAATGTAAGGTTTCCATAGAAACTATCGTTGTGTCATTCACCAGCCGCCCTTGATTTATAGCAGAGTGCCGTAGCCAGGGGGAGGGGTTGGGGGTTAAAATCACCCCATGAGGTAGAAACCAATCTACAATAAATTAATCATGATCAAGGGCCCCAGGAGAGCTATAACTCTGGTTTGGTGTGATGTCTTACATTTAAAAAATTTTGCCTACGGTGCTATGACGTCAACAATTTTTACAATTTTAGTTTAATTCTAAGGAATTTTTCTCACCAGCATTCAAAACGTGTAATAATAATTGGCAATCTTAGTATAATTTTCTTTAAAAACAACCGCAACCCACCCCTTGGCATCTAACCCAATCTACTTTTTCAAAAATATTATACAAAAAAACCTAAGAGTTCAAAATTTTTAAAGAATTTTTTGTTTTTTTTTGTCAAAGTTTTCGCCTGCGGCTCTATACCAAGATTAAATATTGTAACAATTTTATTTAATTTTAAGCAATTTTTTTGTCAACAACATTTCAAACTATTAATTTGAAATAAATCTGCAAATGAGAGAAGATGAGACTTACTTTTAAAAATAAGTATTTTTGCTTTGTATACACTAACTCAACACCTATTAAACCTCCCCTCTCCCCTCCCTTCCCGTCAAGCAATAGGTACCTGCATAATTTTTAAAAATTTGTCATAGTTATAGGAAGTTGACTTTTATTAAATGATGAAACCCCCCAGAGTCGATTTCTGACTGCGCCACTGTATAGCATAAAAATGGCGAGCCGTCAGTTCCCCCTTTTGTATTAATTATTTTTATATTTTTATATTTTCTATATTTCCTTACATTGTTTCTAAATTTTCCAAAAAATCCCCTCTTTTCACTTGTAGTATTTGGTACTGAAGATGCCTCTTTAGGCGAAACCGGTCTACCGTTGAAATAAATACTGTGGGAAAAGACCCCGGAAGCGTCCTTTTTTTGAAATGCCAACATTTCGCAAAATTTATTTGCTATAGAATAGCCCTGAAGAAGCAAATAAATTTTGCCAAACGTTGGCATTTCAAAAAAAGGACGTTTCATTAACAAGATCCCTCAACCCGGAAACCTAGACCTTCAAAAAAAAGTAAAAAATAAAATTATGCATCTCGGATTTTTGTTAACCGGAATATTCCTGTAATTTTATTGACTATATATAGAATATCGAAACTTTCTGATGACTTTTGTCATAAACATTTTTTTCCTAGTTCAATAATACCGTCAGCAGTTCTGACAGCATTTTTGGTTACTATGTTATATGCTCGCAGTCCTTTTAATAATATATTCAGGTAAAATATTTGCATTGGCATCGGGTAGCGTTGCTTCATGCATATGCACTTTAACTTTTGCAGGATTTTGTAGTAAATACGAAAACTTTTTACTCGACGATGCGAAAACTTTCAACACGAGAAAAAAATATGTTTTAAAAAGATTCAATTTGAGCGAATCCTTTCGCTAACTCCTAGTCGAGTGGTTTAATTTTTGGTAGGCGTCATTCGTCCCAGGGACGTACATTTTACAGCCATTTTACCGCGAGAGTACTTGGCTCTCACCCGGGAGTCTGGGGTTCGGTCCTCAGTGCGTCCACTATTTTTTTTTTAATTACCGGTGGAATACCCGCGGCTGACCTAGGTGTCGGCCCACACGAACCTCTTCGGACATCGGCACATAGTAAACCGCGGCGCCCACAGCGCTCTAGCCACTGGGCTGATTTCTTATGCCCGTGTGCACGGGTTTGGTTGTGTTGGTCTGGTGGTGTAATAATTAGTATGTTTTTACATAGTCTTCAATACGTATCAAAAATCAATAGTAGTTTTATTTGCCTTTTCCTCCATACAATCATAAATCATCAATAAAATTTAAAGAAAAAGAACCTCAAATTTTACGTGGGTTTTTTGACAGCTGACAGGTAATAATCATGATCACCACAAAAAAAACCCAAAAAATGCAGATAACTTCCACGTTGTCAATAATTTCCTTACTTTTTCCAAGTGGAACATATTCGGAACTTTTGCAAACCAAGTAAATCTTAAGGGTAACCCTCAGTTCAAGCGGCACTTGAACAAGTGGAAGAAGTAAGGGGAAGTGGTGCACACGGGCATTAATGTCTTATTAATGCCACTGGCGGCTGGAGGGCTCTGTGTTTGTTGGGCCTATGCCAATTTGATTAAGCGTTCTGATGATTTCCTATTAATAGCGTATTCCATTGAGACAGTTACTAGTTAGTGCAATAACACTGAGATATCTCTGTTCCTCGTTTTAACCTTAAACCGCAAAGATCAGAAATATCCAGCCCAGCCAGTGCTGCACCGACTGTTTTAATGAAATACATTGTAACTATTATCGCGCCACCCTGCATCCGTCACTGTCTCAGATTAATAAAAAAAATGAGATATAACAGTAAACAATATTACCCCGATCAACCAGCCACAATGTTTATTTCCCAAAAAATACATGGTTGCCAATTTACTGCGGGGTTTCCCTAGAAACAAAACAATTCATAAATTCCTTGAAGCTCTTTTGATAATATTATTGATTATTTGACATATTTTTATATAGGATAATTTTTCTTATGTTAATAACTTAATTCTTAGTCCTAATTTTTAGTCTCAATAATTAACTTTTTTTAATTTTTAATAAGTAGAATTTCGAGATTTATAAAAAAGAACACAAGCCGGCAACGTTTTTTCGACGAGCCGCGAATAAATGCCGACATGTTTGGTTGCAGCTGACGGCGTTGTTGTTAACGGGGGTTTGTGTTGTTCGGTGATTTTTGAATTTTATTGTGACTATTTGTGAAAAAAGAACTGTATCAAGCTATTTTGAGGACCAACAAAATGGTTTACCATTGCCTGGTATGCAATAAAAGCGGATATTCCAGCCCAGAACTAATATTTCGGAGGTAAGAAAGATCCTGTCATTTTACGTTAGTCATGGGCGTAGTATGAGGTAAAAAACTGCGTAAAAAGCTTATGATTATACTATTAATACATCAAAAATCTAAGACTAATACTAATCTTTTTTAAGAAACAAAAGTACCAGATAATTTTGCTCCTTTTGCAGCATGTAAAATATTTATTTATTATAATTTATACATAACAAGAGAAGACAATAAGACCACGTGCTGATAGGTACTGGGGCAGGTATTTTTTGTATTTTAATGGGTACCTGGGTACTTTCTATAATGTGAATAAAACCGTTTTGGAGATATTTACTCTGAGCCAATCTTATTTTTATTTTCATTAATATTTATTATTTATTTTTTTGCCTTTTGACTCCTGTTACCTGAAAAACTACTAGTAATTAATTTTTTACCTCTTCCTTAAATTTTTCTTGTGTTCTGTATTCAGAAATGAACATGCAGCCAATGTGTAAAGAATAAAATTTGTTGGCATTAAAATTTTCATAATTAACATAACAAAAAGTTCTCTTAATTTGATAAATAAAGTTTATATTCCACTAAAGAAAACTAAAAGAGACATTATTATCATAGTGAAAAAAACGCTTAATAAGCCGTTTATTAGCGTGTTTTTTTTTGGACAAAAACGTTATAAAACGGGTTATTAACCGTTTTTTTTTGCTATGAAAATATTTTTTTTAACTTTTGTTTTGTGGGATACTGCACAATTAAAAAAAATATATAACAGCCATCTTGAATAATTGACCTAAAAATCATTTCAAGTGCTCTTTGGTAAACTTTTGATCTGTTCGTAAATACCTACATTCCTCAAACTAAACTTTATCCTTGAATAAATCTATTTTTTGTGGTTATGCAAGTTCTGGCAGTTAATTCTTTTGAATAAGAAAATCCGACCAACCCTACCTTATATCTCGTTTTCACATTTATATATTTAAATTAAAATTAACGCCGCCACTCGTAATGGGAAAAGCAATTTTTGACAGTGTTGCCGTTTTATTGCTCTATCTCTTTTCTGTTCATATAATCGTCCAGAAGGGTGTTGGATTGTAAACATTAGAGGATTTCAATAGGGAATGTTTGGTCTCTCTTTAGTTATTAGCTGAGGTCACTGTATAGATCACATAAATATGGAAAAAAAACTAAATGGAAATAAAAATGAAATTATAATGTTATTGACATGGCGAAAATACAGAGCTCAGGGTAGACCTTTGACCTTTAACTATGTATAGTGTGAGCTGAGAATCGTGTTTGAAAAACCTATTTTGAGGTGAGGGGTTATTGGATTGTAACTTAAAAAGTGTTGATTTTTAATATGGGTTAATTTTTTTATTAACATTTACTTTTTGTTTTACCCTGTATAAATATAATGTCACTTACTATTTTAAAAAACTTCTTTCAAAATAAGGTATCACTTGAGCATCGATTTGCTAACTCTCGGTGCACTTGACCCACTTTCCCTATTTAAATTCTGGTGGTGAAACTCAGCCCTCGAAAGGGGTGTGGGTGTCTCCTACGAAAATTACAGTATAGCGAAAAAGTGCCTTCCTTAAAAAGAAATTCAGGCGTTCGAGGTTTCTTTTCGAAATAACGAACAAATACTACAGTGGTGGTTCCTCCATAAGAGCATATGAGCACGTCCACCCCACACAGACTAAGGAAGTAATAATAAAATATCTGATTTATGCTTTCGCGTCAAAATTAGACGGGTATTTAAAATTTAACATAGACAGGTCTCTTTCCGTCTCGCGCGCTCTCATTACCGCGTCCGTCATCCGTCTTTTCAACTAGAGATGTGTGATTCGTGAACGATTTGTTCACTATGATCGAATCACTTGCCAGTATTGAATGGTCGAATCATGTTTGCTCGATATAATTCAATCAGTCAAATGAGTCAAATGACCAACGAAGACAGAATGAATCAAACGAGTGAATCAATTGGGAATTGATCAATGACTGACTGACCCACTGTGGCGATACACTGAATCAGTTGGAAATAGGTCGATTATTTCGTTCATTCGTTCCTTTGATTCGAATTCCTGTGCGCAGGGTAAACTGTATGAAAATATAGATTTTTTGGTCAGCAGAGTATTTCATATTTAGCTGCATCGATTTTTTTTTTTGTCACCATTTTCTTTAATTTCATTTCAAATGATTGATTCAATGATTGATTTAAAAGAATTGATCATTCTAGAAACGAATCACTGATCGATTCATTCAGTACAAAATGATCGATCTCTGCTTGATGACGCGGAACAGTCGCACATGCGATGAACTGGTGGATCCTAGCAGGATATACAGACCGCTTCAAGCTACTACTAACATAGGGGGAATCAAGTCCAATTTACTCTCCGTGCCGTACGACCGAGGTGGATTCGAAGCACGCTGCAGTGTTATCTTTTGGAAATTCATTTTGTTTTTATTAATTTGTTTTATTTCTGCCTTGCTCGAGAAACAGATGGGTAAGTTTTTAATTGAAATAATACATTTTTAAAACTAAAAATGGATGTCTACGAAGTTGCCGAAAAAGTGCAGATGGTCAAATGGTCAAATCGTCATAACCCAACACACGTTCGATATTGGTCGAGGGAAAATTTGCATTTGTATTTTGACGTAAGAACACAGTATCCCCAAAAACTAAATGTTTGGGGGGGGGGTATTGTAGGGGAACACGTAATTGGGTCATTTTTCATTAACGGCAATTGCAATTTGAATGGGCCTAGATACTTGGATCTACTGCAGCAGCACATTATTCCAACTGCTAGGCAGTTGTTAGGTGTAAGATTTGGTGAAACATGGTTTCAACAAGATGGTTGTTCCGCTCACAATGTTGGCCTTGTTAGGGAATATCTTGATAATGTATTTCCTAATCGGGTTATAAGTACACGGGGAACTATTTTATGGCCAGCTCGATCTCCCGATGTTGCTCCTAATGACTTCTATCTGTTTTTGAAGAAGCTTTTTAAATTATCACCCGTAACATGCTTGGAAACGTTAGAAGGGGTTTTTATAGTAGGCTCGGATATTGTCTAGCCGAGCAAGGAGGACTTTTCGAACATTTGCTTTAATTTTTTTTTGACTGGGAGAATCTTTTTGGTTTTTAGAATGTATTATTTTATTTTGAGAACTTGCTTTTATTTTGTTTCTCCTTATTATTTTCATTGTAACACGTCGTGACTGATAAATCTGAGCAGTTGACAATAAAACGCTCTTATTTATCAGTGACAAAAAATAAGAAAATTACGTTGTAAAAATTTGCGTATTTATTGACCAAATTCCGGTTTCATTGACTACGCTCCACACAGCACCGTGGTTAGAGGCGTACTAAATACAAGGCGAAAGGCGGCGAACGGCAGCGAATGGCGATCGGAAGCCTGAGTGTTGGTTGCTTCACTGATAGGCGTGCGGTGTCTCTGCATGTACGTACACTGGCAAATTAGACTTCTTCCGCCCTATGTTCGCAGTAGCTTGAAGCGGTCTGTATATATGTTTTCAGTGGGTGACAGCGTTACCATTAGTAACATAATTATCAAATTGTATTTATTGTATATTTTTTTACTCTAGGACTTTGAATTTTTATCGTATAGTATATTTTATCGTTCTTCGAAAACGTCTTTTGTTTCACAGAGCGGAAGATCCCCTCGACTACACGGGATTTGTCACCCCGAGTAATTCGCTGATTTTATCGATATCTCTACCGATTGCCCGGAAAAAAAATTGTAACTTAGTTTTTAAGAAAAATCGATAACTTTGGCAGCACTGCACCATAATTTCTTCATTGGGTGGTGGCAACGCTGGTGGGCGAGTAGCGAGAGATATCGCGAATTTCAATAGAGAAAGGCGCACACATTTGGTGTGCTCTGTGCACCAGTCCGCTTGCTTCAGTGTTGCCAGATCTAGTGAAATTTCATTAGATCTAGTGATTTTTTTGTAATTTAATGATTTAGTGAAAACTTTTATTAAAATGCCATTTCTACTGTTTTTTTTCACATTAGTACTTAGGTACCCAAAGGTAAATATTGCTTTAAACTATAAACAAAAATACAATGCAAAAATCCTGCAAAGTATGTTCCAAGAAATAAACTATATCTGGGTCCAATAGTAGCTGTAGCTTTGGAAGCAAATAAACTGCACCAATCCAGGCTTCACTGGTTTCGCCTAAAATACCTAAATTATTTTATTGAAGCTGTAGATCAAATTTATAAACGGTTCCCTTTCAATTCACAAGAAATAAAATTGTTAAAAAACTTGATTTTTTAAATTCCAAAAATTTTAAAAATATAGAAACTGTTGAACCGTTGGATTGACATTTTCCCGAAGAATTCATAGATATTAATTTATTAGATAGGTAATTTAGACAACTAAAAAATTCGGATATAAATATTGAAATAAATGATATTACGCTTTGGCAAAATGTGTTAAAAAAGGAGATGGAAACTTGCCACACTCCGAACTTATAAAACTAGCAAATATTTTATTTACTTTGCCACACGCAGTAGTGCTTGTGTTAAAACAAATTTTAGTGTTAAGTTTCATGTCAGAAAAAAAACTGTTATGATTGTGATATATCCAACGAAATGGTACGTTGTATATTTGTCTGTTTATTATTATTATTATTATTTTTGGAATTTAGCTTATTTTTATTGTAATGAAAGAAAATAAAAATATTCATTTAATATATACTTCGATGTTTTCATTTAGTCACTCCCCCCTCCTCCCCCGTTCACAAAAGTTTTGTAAGAGCCAGCAAAGCAAATATAAGTCTAGGGAAATTCTAGTGATTTTTTAAAACTCCATCTAGTGAATTCTTAAATTTTGATCTGGCAACACTGGCTTGCTTTGTCTGGTTGCTGTGGTTCGTGATGCATTCATGCGTTTAGCGATTTTGTAAGGGCTTTTATTTATATTTTTTCTGTTGATTATTTTAACAATTGTTATAATGAACATTTTCACGTTAAAGTACTTGAAAAATAATTTTAGCTCTTTGAGTACGGAGCAAAATATTGAAATAAAAAATGCCGGTAGACCTAAACCACCAACATGTTACTGTGTTACATTAATTGCCAGACGGAAGTAAGTTGGCAGCCTCTGCCAACACTTTTAAAAGGCAAGCTTAAGGTGTATATGCTGCAAAAATGTGATATTTATGTAACTTAACTAGTCATATAACTGTCGTCAACTATTTATTTATTATTGGTTTTACTTGTTTACTTGTTTTTAGTTTGGTTTGGTTTTATTTGCATGTTTAACATATATTTATATATTTTGTTTGTTTTATTTATTTGGTTAGTAGTAGATATTTTTTTACATATATAATAGATATTTGACTTTTTACCATCATTAGTTCATTAGGGGATAATATTTGTGTTTTTTTTTGTTCATTAGTTTTGTAAAAAGCATTATTTTATATATAAAGTTCATTTTATATTTTTGTTGCTGCAATTTATACTGTACTATATTATATTATGTATTAGCAATGCTAAATAAAGAATTTGATAATAATAATAATATTACTCGAAAACGTCTCTGTTTTATTTTCGTTGCTACACCCTGTATATTTCGTTTCGTTTAAAATTATGTTTCGAAGTACTCTCCATTTGTACATTACTACTTTAACCGAGTGGACAAACTCGATGTCGGTGTTTACATAGTTAATATTATATTATAGAACGTACATTAACTGAGTATTAAAATAAATACTGCACAAAGTTGTAGAGCTGTAACATAAAAGCCATGTAAAAGGAAATTTAAATATGTTGGTATATTTCTAAAATTTGCATTAATATTTAACAGAACACGCTTTTGAAGACGCTTAGTGAACAAGGCTGTTACCCATATAACTATGAAATACTATAAATGGCCCTGCCCTTGCATTTTTCGAAAACAAGCCGTAGCGAAAATAACTCTCTCTAATCAAGTTAGCCTGGCAAAAATGCAGAGCCAAAAACTCTTCCGTGGGCGAGCAGACTGCGTCAGGCATGCGCAGTGGATTTTTCGCTTTGTGCTTACCCAATGGCAACCCTGTTTTTCCAAATTTTCTTTGTTTTTCAAAGTTATTATTGCTACACATTTTACGGCCCTCGAACTAAGAGAGAGTTAATAGACCACTAATTTATCGCCACCTTATTTGCTTATTACCCTAATTGAGATGCTAAATAGTAGTTTTTTTAATACCTTCATCAAAAACATGAGTTTAGTAACTATATGCAGATAACTAAAGCATGGCTTTTTTGGTTACCGATGCAAAAAAACTTTTTTTTTTATCACGGCTGCAAAAAAAGATTTCTGTCCGTTTTTTACCCAAAGTTAAAGAAAAATAGCGGAAAATAGTAATATTGAAACAATCTTACTCTTTCCTAAGAATTAAGCCATTTCCGGTAGTTTTCACCAAGTATTTACGAAAAAATCACTTAAAAATATCGTCAAAATATCAAACTGTCAAAGATTAAAATGTCGCAACAATGAACGTCACCGAGTAAAAAGACACATCGCTATGGAAACGATTGTTATTTCAATTACCAGCCGCCTTGATTTATAGTGTAAAGATAGTGTGTTGCGAGAAGTTCTCTTCGTTCGAGATTTCTAAAAGTATTTTCCTGTTTTTCTTGGATTTTTTAATAAAGGTATTAAAAAAGATAGTGTTAACAACTCGCGGCTAAACTGTGCCTTTTTTTACTCGCGTTTTTAAATACCTCGCTGCGCTCGTTATTTAAACCAACGCTTGTAAAAAAGCACTATTTTAGCCACTAGTTGTTAAAACTACTATTTCACAACTAGTGATTAAAATAGTGTTTTTTTTTTACAATCGTTAGTTTAAATAACGAGCGCAGCGATCTAAAAATGCGAGTAAAAAAAGCACAGTTTAACCGTGAGTTGTCAACACTACTTTTTTTAATACCTTTCCCAGAAAATCCAAGAAAAACCTGAAAATACGTTTAAAAATCTCGCAACAAATGAAATAACAGTAGTTTCCATAGCGACCTACCTTTTTACTGGGCGACGTTCATTGTTGCGACATTTTAATCTTTGGCCGTTTGATATTTTGACGATATTTTTAGATGATTTTTTCGTAAATACTTGGTGAAAACTGGCGGAAATTGCTTAATTTATAGGCAAAAATAATTAGATTTTTTCAATATTAGTGTTTTCGGCCATTTCTCTTTAATTTTGGGACAGAAATCTTTTTTTGCAACCGTGATCAAAAAAATAGTTTTTTTGCATCGGTAACCAAGTTATAGTTATCTGCAGACAGTTACTAAAATCATGTTTTTGATGAAGGTATAAAAAAAAGAGTTTTTAAACCACAAACACAAATTACCGTAACCGTATTCCTTTGCTCACATACAAACTGCCAATGTAAATAGAATAAAAAAGAAAACAACAGTTCGTGTATTTGCAAATTCACTTTCCCAAAAAAATGAAAAACTTAACTAAACAAAAAAATCAATTATAACCCCAACATGTGATTATTGGCTTTTTGAGTCTAGGTCTAGGAACCATCCGAATATGATCGGATCAAATCGGAAGGATTCTCTTTGCCGTAATAAACACAAAGACTTCCGTTTGAAAATTTGAAGCGGATTGTAGAATCCCACCTCACGTCTTACTTCGGTATGCAGAATAACAAAATAAAGCCTTTTCGACAGTTAAATTGACGCGTACCGCTATTTCTTCTAATGTATCATTCATTTTTCGTCGATTGTACCGTCAAGGTGTCCAAAGGAAGTAATTGGCAACACTGGCTATTCTAGTATTTTATAGTTATTAGGGAAATTTTGGAACGCTTAAAATTTTGACAACTTTGACAGCCGCCGTGGTAGTGTTTAACAAACACTACCACTACCACTCATCGATTTTACCAGAGTTTTTGGAACACATTAAAAACTTCACTTGTAAAAAAATTTAGAGATGAGAAAAAATAAAAAAATTGGCTTAATTTTACAAATTAAATGGTTTATATGTTGGAACCTGGTAATATTTTATTATTTTAAAAATTAATTGCGCCAAAATTCTCTAAAATTAACCATAAAAATAATCACAACCACAACGAAATTGATTCGTAGCTTACGGCAGTGGTAGTGGTTAGTTACCACAACGGAATAACGTTTAGCTATTGCGCACACGCAGTAATTACCACAACCACTACAAAGTGTCAAATAAGCGTTCCAAAATATCCCTATTTAAACATACTAAAATGTTTAACGTTTTAAGAAAAGCTAATGCCCTGCCGTGCCCCTTTCTTTCTTTTTTTTCATTTTCCTCCTATCTCTCTCTTTCTCTTTCTTCCTGCAGCTCTTCTTCTTTCTCTCTTTTCATTTTCCTCCTATCTCACTCTCTCTCTCTCTCTTGCTTCCCGCCACTCTTCAGCTGTTTGACAGACAGTCGTCATGCTAGATGTATAGAGGGCGTTGTTGATGAATATGAAATATTTCGGACTTAGGACGGGCTGTGTTTTAAAGGCTGGTGCACACGTACAAAAATGTATTTAGTTCCTAAAACAAGATTAAAAAAAAATATACTCCTTGTGTAAACATAGAAATCTGGGTTTACACAAGAAGTTTATTTTTGTTTGCGACAGTTATTCTGTCGTTTTATTAAAGAATTGGGTCCATAACTATTAAGATGATCCAACTAAGTATATAAAATATATACATATAAAATATAAATTCTGGAACCCTGAAAATTCCAGCCAGCTGTAAAATGTTACGTCACGTAATTTTGTCCCTAAACGGGTACGTATTAAAGCGTTCGTTTTCGAGCATAGATATCACAAAGGAATAGAACGATTTTTGACGAGACCGAATTCAAATTTAAGCAATCACCATGATTGCCGCCAAGGGCGTCGCCAGAGAGGGGCAGGGGGGGCAGCTGCCTCCACCTAGGGATTTGAATCTAGCTTATTAAAAGTTAAAACAATCACGCTCACACGGCTACTTAACAATTTGGAGTAGAGAACTTCCGGAAGCAACGGATACACTGCTTCATAAAGGTCTATTCTCTATTACTTGCACTTTATAGTCAGGTTTAATTCGGATTTCTGGGATGTCAATAGATATAAGCGCAAATATCTGGAAGGGAGGAATAACCCCTGGATTATTTATTTTACAAATAAAAGAAAAAAAATCAAAATCCTTAAAGACCGTAACCCACGTAAATTCCAATCGACTTGACATTATTTTTATTTTTTTCTGATGTGTCTTTTCCACGATCAGTAAATGGTATTTTTTACCACGATTTTTCATAATATAATAAAATGTCGTATTTTTAAATTTTTGTTGATAGAAAAAGTAAAGTTATATCATTTTTAGATGGGTTTCAAGTCCCTCTGTAAACACAATACATATTTGCCTGCTTTTTTTATTAGCCACACATATTTTAGTGCGTTGTTTTTTTAGTCAATATAAAGTGTTTTCGGCTCTTTTGCGTGTTTTTGCTAAAAATATAGTGTTTTGATTTGTTCAGTGCTCTTATAAAACTGGAATGGCTAGTTTTTTGCCTTTTATAAGTGCTGTGCGATAACCCTTTTTATTATTAGCTTCAGAGTTGGGGGAATTTTGTCAATACCAACTGATTTAGGCTCACAAATGTCAGATACATGTAGCGGTTATTGTCTTTAAGCTGAAGGCACAATTGAAAATACAAGCGACTAAATACAAATTACAGTGATTTCTAACCTCACTTTTTTGCACCATTTTCCTTAATGAGATACAAATTACAAGATACGAAATACCAAAACTTTTGGTTTGTAGTATTTTTATTTTAATTTAAGGGCTTTGAAAGTCTGTCACTAGTATCTAGTAGCTTGTATTTTTAATTGTGTCTTCAGCCTTATTCCACCCATTTTTACTTCCACGGTCGCTCCACGTGATGAGTTTTTTGAGTCAGGGTGGCCACGCATGCTGGCAAACGCATGGGTGGGAACCTGTTATTGGATGAGAGGGTTTAGTTTCTTATCCAAGTCGTGTTATTTTTTTGTAACTGAGCTGCAGAAAATTTAAAAAAAAACAACGTTAACGTCAACTGTTGTTTGCACTTAAAAAAGTGAGGTTAAGTTGCCGATTGTGACGTAGCTACCATGAAAATGGCCGCCCAACAAATTTTAATTATCGCGCATGTAGGAAACGTTTTCTATTCCCCTCTCCTGTATCTATGGTCTAGAGCTATAAAACTGGATGGGCTTTCATACTTAGCTTTCATCGAGCCCTTTAACAGCGAAGGAATTTTTAATCGGCATCGTTTTTGTTGAAAAATGTCCTCTGTCTAAAATAAAAATGAAAGCAAAATAACAAACTAGAAATCCTCGCAAACAGTACTTGCCAAATTGCTGGACAAAACTTAACCACAAAATGTATCGTTCTTCCACATTTTTTTAATAACTGCATATTTGTAAATCGTTTACAAAATTAAAATCGATCCGTGTGAACTTGAACTTTAAACTCATAGAAATTAAGCGCAGGTAATAAACGAGGATAAAACTGTAAAAGGAAAGTTTTACTTTTTACATTGAGAACTTTATCCCAAATAATTTGCTTTTAATGAACCTTCGCGATTATTATCAAATTTGGCACCAGGTGATGAAATGATTAATTTTTGATGGGCTGAGAGGTTGGAAACAGCGTCGGAAGGGAGGTTCAAGTTTTTAAAAAATCCTAACTCACGCTCAGGAGCAACTAGCGGCACCCGATTTTCACATATTATTATGGTGGATAGTTTATATACAGGGCGTCCTAAAAATCCGAGTCCACCTTGATATCTCCAGAATCAAAAGAGACAGACAAGTAAAATTTCACATAATTGAATGATTTGAATGAATGAATGTAGAAATACGGGCGAGACAATTCCCATGTACCACCTCGCTGGGCCCGCTATCCTTGGTTTAACCCTCGAAGCCTGCCTCTTTTGCAAAATAACATATTTTTCTGGGCTGCAACCTTCTTACATCGCCTGGGGCCAGCAGATAGTTCTCAGGACGTGAAGGACGATTCCTCGTCCTCCATGCACCATCGACACTCTTCGACAGTTCCCATCGTCTCTAGGTGCTTGTTAAGGCGACAGTGTCCCATTAGGAGCCCTGTTGCCAGTCTCACATCCTTACTGCCTAGGTGGAGCCAGGTCTTTTTTGGCGCTTACTTCACTAATTAGATGGTTTACAAAAGAGTATCTGATTTGGAGGTTTTTTATTTTCTTTTTTGTTTTTAATTGCCTTAGGAGCATAATCCTAATGGAAATAATAACACGCCAGGACAAATCGGTATCAGGTAACTTGGATAAGTACCAGTGCGGAACGATGCCTATTTTTGAGTAATTCAAATTGTATGATGGTGTTTAATGATGTATGGGGAGGGTGACCAGTGGAACCACTGACGAGCCTACGCTGCTTGCCCAAGGCGAAACATCGTTTAACCATTTCTTTTTTCGCTTTGGTCCTTGTGGGATGCTCATCCAGATTTGATATTTGATTATTTCCACCCAAGATCTTTTGATCTTTTGTTTTTAGATTCTATTGGATTCTATAATCCTATTGGAAATATTGACACGCCAGGACGAATCCGTATCAGGTAACTTGGATACTCTAGTCTTCATCATCTACATCAACGACCTATTCCCATTTCTTTCCTCAGATAAATGTAGAGCTTTTGCGGATGATAATTCCATGTCTTGTAAACATAACAACATTGAACGTCTTAAGGAAAAAAGCAGTCAGCTGATGGAAAAAGCAGAGATGTGGTTTACCCAAAACTGTCTAAAATTAAATAGAGATAAAACACAAAATATTTTCTTTTCGACTAGAACATCTACTGAGATAGAACCTAGTAGTGCCAAGCTGTTAGGTATCACATTGTATAGTACTCTTAGCTGGACTCCGCACATTGAGACACTTAAGGGCAGACTATCGTCAGTCGTGTATTTAATTCGTAGGTTGAAGAGTATTATTGACGAAAAAACTTAAATAAATTCTTATTATGCTATGTTTCATTCGCATATTTCATACGGTGTGGCTTTGTGGGGAAACTCTACAAATTCCATTCAAGTCTTCAGGTTACAGAAAAAAGCTGTAAGAGCTATTTGCAATATCGGCTATCGGGAACATTGTAAACCTTATTTTATTAAACTTAAAATTTTAACACTACCTTCACTGTATATTCTTTACCAACTTATAGAAGTACAAAAACATACTTACGAAACAAATTCAAATTTTCACAACTATGATACAAGATCAGCAAATTTAATTAGACAAGTTTTTTAAGATTGGAAAAATCATTCAAAAACTCTCCACGTGTAGATATATATGTAATAAATAAATAAAGTATGTTTAATAATAAATTCAAATATCAAAGAGTTTTTGGAAGAATTCCGTTAAAATGGTTTTTTTTTAATCGGCGCGTGTCCTTTTGACGGTTTTTTGTTCGTATTTTTTAGTGTAATTTTATATTTTATGCCCTGTGTATCTATGTTTTACAAATCTTTGTTTGTTCTTTTTTTTCTGACCTGCTGCAATTGTGTGTTTATATACAAAACGATACTCTACTCTACTCTAAGTACCAGTGCGGAACGATGCGTATATATGAGTGATTCAAAGGTGGAAATCAAAGTGTATGATGGTGTTTAATGATGTATGAGGAGGGTGACCAGTGGAACCACTGACGGGCCTACGCTGGTTGCCCAAGGCGAAACATCGTTTAATCATTTCTTATTTCGTTTTGGTCCTTTGTGTGTTCCCAAGATCTTTTGATCTTTTGTTTTTAGATTCTTTTCGGTTGATGTAACTGATTTGGAGGTTTTCTTAACATCTTTTTTATTTTTAATTGCCTTAGGAGCATAATCCTATTGGAAATATTAACAGGCCAGGACGAATCCGTATCAGGTAACTTGGATAAGTACTTGTGCGGAATGATGCCTATTTGTAAATGATTCAAAGTTGGAAATTAAAGTGTATGATGGTGTTTAATGATGTATGGGGAGGGTGACCAGTGGAACCACTGACATTCCCATTCCCATGCTGGTTGCCCAAGGCGAAACATCGTTAAATCATTTCTCTTTTTGCTTTGGTCCTTTGTGTGTTCCTTGTGGCATGCTCATCCAGGTTTGAATTTTCGTTATTTCCACCCAAGATTTTTTGATCTTTTGTTTTTATCTGTTTTCTTGTTTAACTCAATAGTCTTTTGAAGATTATTTTCCCATTTTATTTAAAAACCGTTAGAGAAAAAAAAGTAACATATATATTGCGATTTTATATAAATTTTCCATAATGTACAGGATATCTTTTTTTTTTTTAAAGTATCGTCGTCGCCCTAGCTCCGCTTCCTTAATGGTGCGTTGATTAGCATTCAAAAAGAGACTCTTTTGTAAACCATCTAATTTTGGGACACCCTGTATATATTAACGAAAACTATACTGCTGTTAATTTTTGTAAGATCCGTAGTTTTTGAGGTATTAAAAAAAATATATTTATTAAAATCTTAACCATTGATTATATAACCGCTAAAGATACGCAACCTAATACCAGACCCACATTTTTTCCTGCCCTTTGTAGTGCTCTAGGGGGGCTGTCGTGGTATTCGGTAGTTGCTCATCACAGCGTAGGTTTATTTTACCACAACTCTGCAAAGCAATGATGTGGTGTCACAGTGTTTGCCATAACCTTTTAGTATAGCATTAAAGAGGTTGTAGCAGAAAACAGCAAAAAACATAAAGGCTATATATTTTTACAGCCAAATTTTGACCTTGTGTCACTTCTGTGGACAGTAGGTGTAAATAGTCGACAGCAGCATATTTTTAAATCTGAAGAATTATGTAATATTAGAAATGTTTTCTAGATGGATTTTAGATTTTTGCAGTATAACTTATATGTTACCATTATGTTTTAGTTTTTGTCCATTCCGTGGACATTGTTGTCACTTTTTATGGTTAATTGGTTAATGGTCAATTCAAATAAAAAAAAGGAATATAAACGGTTATTTCAACTTTTTGGCACAAATAAGCTTAATTTATTATATATTTAGTAATCTGAACATACATAGTCTCCAATTTATTTTAATTCTTTAGCCAGCGCCTCTTCCGTAACTTTAACATCTTAACCAGACAAAATATATGAAAGTATTTATATCAGAGAATTTCACGAAAATCAAAAAGTGCAAAAACCAAAATATTGTCCATCCAGAAAATATATTCAGAAAATGAACATTATTCCAACCGTAGCAGCTAGCGAAATACGGTTTTCACAAAGATGTTAAATTGCATTTTCCACAAAATTTCTAAGAAAATGTCAAAATTTTCCAGGGCCTTTTTTTTGATATATTAAAAACAATGTAATATTAATAATTTTAGTATGCAAGTGTTTTTTCGAGGTGGTGTGTTACCTATACACATGTATACCTTGAGTAGTAGTAGTAGAGAAGGGGCGTCGCGAAGCCTGGCAAGTAGGCCTCCCTGGGCCCTTTCTGCCTTACCCCGAGCCTATCCCTAATCCACCGCCTGCACCACTGGTCTGGCACACTGCTCATCTGGTTTCACTGTTCTTTTTGCAAAGTCCAGTATTTTGTCCCATTTGAGCGTGTGCAGGTCGAGTCATTTTCCACCGCGATCCGGTTCATGTGCTTCCTTAGTCGGTTGTGACTTGTTATGATTCCTGTCAGTTCCTGTCAGCAGACCAGCCGTGATCTCCCCAGAAGCTATTTTTGTCTGGCTACTTCCGGGCCCTTCACTAAGTCCCTGGTATGTCTGCATCCTGTTCCTCCTCTCCAAGCGGTCGCCATGGCATCGTTGGCCCATTATTTATTTCCTTCATGGTTGCAGCCATTATTGTGGCATACACCTCTGCCTGAAAGACCGTGGCTTGCTCTCCGAGTGGGTAGCTCTTTCGAACCTCCTGGTCATCCACATAAACCCCCGATCCTGTGGTTTGCTTCTCCGACAGTTTGGGCCCGTCGGTGTAGCAAATCACGGCGTTCTCCTCGAGCTATTCGCGGACGTTTTCACTCTGCCATAGTTTCCTGTCTGGGATGACTACTTCATACCTTTTGTTGAATACCTTTAGTAAGTATTCTGTGAATGGCTGCTGGCGGCATTTTACTTTTTGGCGCAAGAACCCCTATTTACAACCAAAACTTTAAAGGGATTTTTTACTGTGCATATAAACAGTTTTATCCGTAGACTTAAACTTTCCTTAAAATTCCGCCTATAAATAGTTTCCAGCTTTGTTTTCGAATTAATTTACCGAGTCTTAATTAAAAGAACACCGGAAACAGTTCGGAAGCGCTATAGTCCCTAAAGTTTCGCGGAAATAATGAAAGCCGAAATAAATCGAGCTTAAAATGCGCAAAACGAGCGCTGAAAATGTAGGTAACAGATTGTTTGTAAAGAAAAATTAAGCGAACAAAAAATCTTAAACCTTGGATTAAAAAATTGGTGCTAGAAAGCATGGATAGTTCACCATACAATCAATTATTTTATGTTGAAAGGAAATTAAAATATCTCGAAAACTGTAGCTTATATCAATAGCTGCTTTACTTCTAGAGTTATATATAAATTTTATATATAAATTTTATATATAAATTTTTATATATATTAGCGTTTTTCAAATAACTCGGAAACTAAAGCTCCCACGAATTTGGACTTTATAACAAAATTTGTAATCCATATTCATGGAAATTTAAATCTGAAAACCGTATACGTTACTTGCTTTTGTTCCAAAGTTACAATTTTTTAAAATATTTTATCCCCCCAGACAATTTTAATAGTCCCCCATACCATATTGGTATGGTGGACCAAAAAATGGTGAGCTGTCAGTGGATCCTGTGTTCGAGTACTTGTTAGTATCCGTCAGTTGTGAAAACTACTAATTGTGTGGTGCAAAATGGTGCAAGTTTTAAGAAAAAACAGCAAAGAAGTGCAAAAAAAAATGTAGTAAGACTTTAGTAATTTTAGAGTTTTAAAATATATGCTGTGGTCTTTTTAACGATTTCAATTCCACCACCGATTTTGTTAATAATTTTACATTAAAATAAGTGTATGCTCAGCATATTGCATTCAATTTTAAACGATCTATACCTTTCAACGATGCGATGACGCGTCACATATTTGTACATTCTCCTGACGCAGAAAGGGGCTTGTATTTACCCCATTTCTCGTTTCTAAAAGCCCATATTAACAGTTGTTTGCCCAAATTTTCAGAAAAGCCATTCTCCTCCATAATTGCTCCCATTGATCCGCCTAGAATACATCAGCGTACCGCGTAAAGTATCAACATTGAGGGGCCTATAAATAGTTTCAATGACAAGAACAGATTTTTTTAACTATAAAGAGTTTCCTATAAAAAACTCGAAATCGAATTTGGCCGAAACATAATTTGTCAGAATTTCAAAGAAAAGAAAATAATTGGCCCGACGACGGGAAAATCAGATCGCTAGAAAATATATGCATAGAGTTAAATTTTAGCGAAATATATTTTTATAGAAACACACATTGTTAGAAAATATTTTTATAATAAACATAATAATGTCGAACCACAAAATTCAAGAACCTCAATCTGGCCCAAAATGATTTGAATCGATAGCCACGAATTCAATTGATACGATGCCAGGCTTACGGCAGGGAAGAGTCGGAGTAAGTTTATTTTACCCCTTTACATTCTCCAATCATCCGACCTACATTACAAAAATAAATCGCAAGATTTGATAGACAGTTAGACTAGAATCGTTTAATAAAAAAAAATCTTCGTGTCATCTTCCAAATAGACAAACTTGTCAACGCCGCAATCCAAGGCCTACGGCGCTCTAGAGATTTAAATTTACCCAATAGCGATTCGGCTGGATTGTGGTTCTGCTCATTTAAGTATCGGACATATTATTTTCTATCAATTTGTGGGTCGGGTGTTTTTCGTTTCTAGACAATTATTTTCGATACTTTTGTAATTCTGATATTTTAGTTTAGTTAGAGTCAATAAAAACTTTATAAAATTATATTCGTATCTATTATTTTCTGTGTTTTACTTTCGTTAATATTTCGTTTCGGACGTTTTATTTTATGTTCAATTGTGTGTTTCGGTTTTTGTAAATTCGGCTTTTTTGTGGGTTCCCAAAAGTAGGGAACTTTCTGCATGACATTATGCAGGACATGGAAGTTATTTTTACCTTGTTGTCACTTTCAGTTTACCTAGAATTTATGTAACAAAGTAATTATGTGTTGTAATTTTTACGTAATATTTACGTAACTGTGTTGGCTGGGTGGCGGCCATTTTGGCAATTAACTCATGTAATAAATGTTACAAATGGCGAGAAAAAGTGTACTAAATAGGTGGTATTGCTGGAGAATAGGTCAAAATTTTTGGTACAGGATGATGCCACAATAAAAGTAATGCCTTCTGAAATTTTTGGTGGAAGCAGTTAATTATATTATTTGGCCTCTACACGCAAAAATACATACGACAGTTGGTGATAGCTGATATAACAACGTTTAAACTAATGCCTCAGTGTAAGCGCCTCGCGCCTTCAAATTCTTCATCTGGCGGGATTTTCACGTTTGGTACTAAATACACGTCATTGGTTTTGGAAGGTCTCCAAGGGTGAAACACAAGGCAAAATGGGTAAATCAGAGCGCGCTACATTAATTGATAGCAGTTATGGGGTGTGTATTATTGAGTTATGTCGAACTACTTCTCACAAAAGGCTTTCTCTGAAACTTACGTTGCATAGTTTCAATGGTAACTCACTTATAATACATTGTCCGGAGTTGCAGGCGATGCTCGTGGGCTTGCAAAAAATGGTGAGGGGAGGGCAAATCCGCATTCCGCTACCTTGCAAGATATCCTCAGACTAATAACTAAAGAGAGACCAAACATTCCCTATTGAAATCCTCTAATGTTTACAATCCAACACCCTTCTGGACGATTATATGAACAGAAAAGAGATAGAGCAATAAAACGGCAACACTGTCAAAAATTGCTTTTCCCATTACCAGTGGCGGCGTTAATTTTAATTTAAATATGTAAATGTGAAAACGAGATATAAGGTAGGGTTGGTCGGATTTTCTTATTCAAAAGAATTAACTGCCAGAACTTGCATAACCACAAAAAATAGATTTATTCAAGGATAAAGTTTAGTTTGAGGAATGTAGGTATTTACGAACAGATCAAAAGTCTACCAAAGAGCACTTAAAATGATTTTTAGGTCAATTATTCAAGATGGCTGTTATATATTTTTTTTAATTGTGCAGTATCCCACAAAACAAAAGTAAAAAAAATATTTTCATATAAAAAAAAACGGTTAATAACCCGTTTTATAACGTTTTTGTCCAAAAAAAACACGCTAATAAACGGCTTATTAAGCGTTTTTTTCACTATGATAATAATGTCTCTTTTAGTTTTCTTTAGTGGAATATAAACTTTATTTATCAAATTAAGAGAACTTTTTGTGATGTTAATTATGAAAATTTTAAGGCCAACAAATTTTATTCTTTACACATTGGCTGCATGTTCATTTCTGAATACAGAACACAAGAAAAATTTAAGGAAGAGGTAAAAAATTAATTACTAGTAGTTTTTCAGGAAACAGGAGTCAAAAGGCAAAAAAATAAATAATAAATATTAATGAAAATAAAAATAAGATTGGCTCAGAGTAAATATCTCCAAAACGGTTTTATTCACATTATAGAAAGTACCCAGGTACCCATTAAAATACAAAAAATACCTGCCCCAGTACCTGACTATCAGCACTTGGTCTTATTGTCTTCTCTTGTTATGTATAAATTATAATAAATAAATATTTTACATGCTGCAAAAGGAGCAAAATTATCTGGTACTTTTGTTTCTTAAAAAAGATTAGTATTAGTCTTAGATTTTTGATGTATTAATAGAATAATCATAAGCTTTTTACGCAGTTTTTTACCTCATACTACGCCCATGACTAACGTAAAATGACAGGATCTTTCTTACCTCCGAAATATTAGTTCTGGGCTAGAATATCCGCTTTTATTGCATACCAGGCAATGTTAAACCATTGTGTTGGTCCTCAAAATAGCTTGATACAGTTCTTTTTTCACAAATAGTCACAATAAAATTCAAAAATCACCGAACAACACAAACCCCCGTTAACAACAACGCCGTCAGCTGCAACCAAACATGTCGGCATTTATTCGCGGCTCGTCGAAAAAACGTTGCCGGCTTGTGTTCTTTTTTATAAATCTCGAAATTCTACTTATTAAAAATTAAAAAAAGTTAATTATTGAGACTAAAAATTAGGACTAAGAATTAAGTTATTAGCATAAGAAAAATTATCCTATATAAAAATATGTCAAATAATCAATAATATTATCAAAAGAACTTCAAGAAGTTTATGAATTGTTTTGTTTCTAGGGAAACCCCGCAGTAAATTGGCAACCATGTATTTTTTGGGAAATAAACATTGTGGCTGGTTGATCGGGGTAATATTGTTTACTGTTATATCTCATTTTTTTTATTAATCTGAGAAGATATCCAACCGGCAGAGGAACCAAAGCAGGAATTTTTCATGCAAGAGGGGGAATTCGAGACGGAACACCTTCAGACGCTTAAATGTTCGATTGTCCTAATCTTTACCGAAAGGACGGCGAGGTTCAATCGTGGGAGGGTAGATGGGGTGGACGTGTGAGGGGGTTCGTGATACAAAGTACAGTACTTGTTTTCCAATCGCATCGTATTAATTCAGTTTAAATTTCAAACTGGTCATATTGATGTAGGAAAATTTTAAATTACCATGATATTAAAATTATAAAAATACATTGAGCCAAGAACCTTATTTGTTAAAATCCTTTCTTCGAAGGTAATTTTATCTTTTAGAAAAATTTTTAAGTATGATTTAGGACAACAGTAAATTTTTGGATAGAGCCCATTTTCTTGTAGGTCATGCTCTGAAGTCATTTATTTGCCGCCGAGAGGTGGATATAAATTTTATTTGGTATACACTGTCGTACGGTGCTTAGGAATGAATAAATGTTTAAACATTTGAATAGGGACCTTTAAAAGAAATTTTAGCTTATTCGGCAAGAAATCAAAAAAGTGTTCCGAGTAGCCGTGTCTTAGTTTTTACAAAATGGGCCTTTAATTCGACATTCGACATTTCCTGAGCTAAAGTCACTGACTGAGATTATACTAAACTTGATTGATGTAAACTATTGTTGTTGCTTAAAATAATGTAAAGGTGGAACCAGAGACAACATAATAACTTACGGAGACTAACAGAAAGATAGGGCCGCGCAGGAACTACGCTTCCATCTCTTTCCATATGATCATAAAAGAAAGAAATGTCGAAATGTATTTCACATAATTTTTAATTTTGTACCTGCCGGTTTTTGTCACCGCTTGCCAAAGTCTGTCAAGCCTAGCAAGCGGCTTTTTTAGATTTTGAAAAGTGAGTTATTTTCATCAGTTCTGGTTGGAAATCGCGCGAGTTTATGGGATTTGCTATATAAGTAGTGGATTAACCACTTTTTGTAAAGTCTAAAATTCCATTCAAATCAGGCTGTATCACTACCATTCAAGGTAGTGAGCGTGGGACTATTTGAAGTGTGCCGAAAATTGGGGTTCAGATTTTTGCGAACCAAATCCCTGAAGAAAATATTGTGATGATTTATACAGAGTTAAGCAAGAAGATAATAGGTTCAAATACAACAAAAAAAAAAGAGATATAGGTTAAAACATTTATAAAATCTGTAAGACTGGGATTTTTTCCCAATTAATAAAAGAAAATAACAATAAAATGTCGTTACCTTTAATATTTGATAATATTCCTCAACATAGTTATAACCCCCTCCTCCTATTTTAGATTTTTAAAGGGCCCAAAAAACTTTTTGTAAGCTAAAGAAAGCTTTTTAGCTGCACGGAACAGTACAATGTTGGTTAAGGTTTGTATAGAGCTAAAACCTTTCGCGAATGCATTGCTTTTTTAACACTAAAAACGGCGCCTGTTAAGTTTTTTCATATCTTTTTATTATTAAATAAGTGTCTGTAAAAAATTAACCAAAAGAATAAATGTATTTTATTATGCGTCTGGCTGTACAAGTAGTTCTTTCCTGTAGTCACCGGCTGCGCTCGTGTCGCCGTCAAACAGTGTTCCCCAAGTATAACGCAGTATCGGTCACTCTCGCGTAGCTATTACTTTCTTTATGGGTGGAACTAAACAACTTCCTATTCACAAAAATGATGAGGCTTCCGTGAAATGCCTTGGTACTTACATATGTTGTAGACAGCTTCTTTCTGAACAGTGTTTAAATTGGACAAAGTGCCGCTGGGCCGTAGGAGCTTCACAATTTCGATCCAAAGTATGGATTTTGGAAATGTTTTTATGTCAAACAATGCCTAATACTGTCAGACTTAATGTTAAGGGTACTAATCATACTTTTAGTACCTAACTCATCAGCGGATGATTTTGATGTTTTACCTACTTTTGTACGCAAAGTTCAATGTTGCGCCACGATTTTTTTACTTTTCCCAGACTAGTTTTGACGTACATTTGAAAGCTTTGATTGGCGGTCAATTATAACCTCTGCAAATGTTGTTTTTGTGTTTTTTATATACTAATGTAAGTATTATTTTCAAATGGTTTCGAAATGAGTCTTAAAAGGTCAGATTGCGGAATTGTGAAGAAATAGTTAGGTATCTTTGTTATCACTGAGATACAGGGAAACGAAACATTGCTATCTGACGTGTCTTCCCTTCTCGGACACTCGACACTAGGGAGCCCAGGTATCTTTTGATTTGGTGATTTCATAATAATGCAAGCATGAAGGCTTCTTCCTTGCTCCCGAAGGGAATATAAATTGTTGCTGTTATGGTAATTAAAAAGATGAAAGTCTCAAAGACAGTGACTCTTTGGCTTATTCTTGAAGTTTGATTAAGGCCACTTACCTATAAAGATTTTCTAGTTATTTTAAATTCAATTATTTCTCTAAGGACGGAGTCAAATCCGGTACACTTATTCAAATTATTGTGTAAAATCGCAACACTCCTTGGTCAAATTCCTACCTTAAATATCAGTGACTCTATGGTAGAATTACCTAGAGTGAGGTAAGAGAATTTGAGTAACCTCAGCTATCCAAAAATAAATGAAGTCAAATCTGCCATTTTTTGACGTCAAAACATTTTTAAAATCTAAACTGTGGCTCGAAATTGTGAAGCTCCTACGACCCAGCGGCACTTTTGTGCGTTTAGAAAGAAGTTGTCTACAACATAATGTAAATACCAAGGCATTCCACGGAAGCCCAATCTGTGTTATTTGGCCCATGTCCTTTGGTTGGTTATAATTGTGCCGAAAGCAGTCAAAAGAAGAAGCGTCACCATAAGGTCAAATTTATAAGTTGACATTTCTTCTTTTGACTGTTCTTGACAAAATGTCAACCAATTAGATTTATAATTATGATTTTTGTTATATTTTTTGTTAGAAAGTATTTTTATAATTTTTAAACATTCACAATATTAATAATATTCATTAAAAATAAAATGCGTTATCTATGATTACTGATGAAAAAAGGCTCGACCGTGCTCAAATATGAATTTAAATGAGATTTACCACCATTTGCATTGCAGTTGTGCGATAGACTATCAAGCTGCAATGGAAACATAACTACCGAGTTTGTGAGCCATAAATTCTAAAATTGGCGTAAATCAAATTTTGGGCGAGGTTCAAAAACTGTCAAGGTCGTCAATAAACTAGGGTGTGAAAGACGAGGGGGACGAAAAGTTTACGCCGGCAGAAATCCCAAAGCCCACACAATCGCGTCTCATATCTGCAAAAGTTTTATTAGTGTCAAAAATCGAATTAGTTGTGCTCGGATTGCTTTCAGCTTTATCATGATATATATAAACCCATTTTATTTTGGGATGGCAGCAATTTTCTTGATTAAAATCAGTTTTAGGGCTTCCCGATCGATGCGATTGCTTTGCGCTTTTCCGGCGAAGATTGATTGACTAGCGTCGCCCTACAAGAATGAGTCAAAATTAAGTCAGGAATTAGAATATTGTTAATTAGATGATAAGACATTAGGGAAATTTAAAATACTTACGTCAAATGGGCATAAGCTAAGTCGGGTCTATTTTTGACACTAATGACGCAAAGGCAGTGGCTATGCAAGAGCGTGTTGCTGCTTGGTAAAAGTAGTAGTAGTAGTAGTAAGGGGGCGGCCCGCAGGCTTGGCAACTAGGCCTCTTCATGGGCCCTTTCTGCCATACCCCGTCTCGCACCATTATCCTCCCACTCCCTCTACATTTCTTGCCTCTCTCTCTTCGGACCTTCCCGCCTTCGTTACGAAGGACAGCACGTCAGCCCATCTTAGAGAGTGTAGCTCCTCCTCTTCTATTGTGGGGGCACCCCACGTCTGCTGCCTCAATCTGGCGTGCCCATCACAGTCTCCTATTAGGTGCACCGCTGATTCCTCTGTCCACCCACATGTTGGGCAGGCGGAGTCGTCCAACACTCTGATGCATGTCAAGTGCTTGCGCAACCGATTATTGGACTGTCTGCACTTTCGCTCTTCCCTCCAGGACGACTTCAGTTGATCGCTCGCCCATTTGTTGAGCTCGCTCTGCACCTGTTTTCTTGTGATTCCCAAGAGCGGTTCCGGTCCAATATATTGGGTGTCGGCACCAGCTTTGGCAAGTTCGTCCGCCTTCTCATTCCCTGGTATTCCCTCGTGGCCCGGGACCCACATCAATGTCACCCTCTTGTCTTCAGCTAATGTCTGTAACGCACTCTTCCACTAGGCTACTGACAATTTTTGGTGAACTAAGAGCCTTGAGGGCAGCTTGGCTGTCGGAACATATGTGAATGTCCCTCCTGCTATTTCTGACCTCTGGTAGGGTTGCCGCCATGATAATGGCGTATACCTCTAGGTCTTCCGCATACACTCCTGCGCCTGTTGTTTGCTTGGCTGACAGTTTTGATCCGTCAGTGTAGCAGACGTCGCGTCTCTGCTTAATTCGTTTTGGAATTCTTCTCTCTGCCACCAATCCCGTTCAGGTATTGTGACTTTGTACTTTTTGTTAAACCTCCATGGTTTCGAAGGAGTCCCTACTGGCATCTTTAGGAGAGGCAACTCTTTTGTTACCAGTTCCTCGATTGCCAGATGACCCACTTTTTCCCCTCTGCCCTTCCATAGGCCCTTGTCTCTCAGTCGTAGGTGCGTCGCCATCGCTTCCTTCTTGATCCAAGTTGGAACCGAGGGGAGACCTAAGATGGTTTCTAGGGCTCTAATGGGGGTAGTCCTCATTGCGCCTGTTATTCCCCTGCAGAAGATCCCCTGCAGGCTCATGAGCTTTCTGACCCATATTGAATTCTTGGTCGTATGATGGCCTTGTATAACCAGTATAGGTTCTTGGGGGTGATACCCCATGTTCGACCGACCACTCGGCGCAACTGCCACATTGATGCCTGGACTTTTTCAGTCATTTTGGCAACATGCTGCCTCCACGTGAGTCCCTTGTCCAGTATGACTCCCATCTCTGATACTAAAGTTATGGGTCTGCCGTACATTAAGGGAGCTCTGAAATCCTCTAGTTTCCTTTTTCTGGTGAAGAGGATCATTTCAGTTTTTGCAGGATTAACTGATAGGCCGTTCTGTCTGGCGAGTTAGGAGGTCGTCCATTATAAGGCACCACAGATGAGGAGAAAGGCAGCTGCCTTGAGGGCAGCCCCCCGTCACATCCACCTTGACCTTGGACTCTCCCAATCTTGCCTGTGCTTTCTTCTCTGTTAACACAGACTTTACCCATTCGGTCAGACGTGCTTCAGCTCCTCTTTCCTGAAGGGCAGATGTTATCATCTGCGTTCTTGCCTTGTCGAAGGCTCCTTCCACGTCAAAGAATACCATGAGTGCGTACTCCTTGTACTGGAGGGCTTTTTCTGCCTTGTGCACTGCATGAAGAGCCGATTCCGTTGATTTGCTCTCTCTGTATGCGTGCTGGTCCTTGTGGAATGGTCTGTTGGCCAGTATTTCCTCTAGAAGATACCTGTCCACCATCTTCTCCAGTGCCTTCATCATAAATGACGTGAGAGTTATAGGTCTGAAGGATTTAGCCGTGGTGTAGTCTTTCTTTCCCGGTTTGGGGATAAAGACCACATTGGCTCTCCTCCATGCAGTTGGAACGTATCCCAGAGCTACGCTGGCCCTAAACACTCTCCTCGTGTGAGGAAGTAGTGCCTCCAGGCCTCGCTGAAGCAGTGCCGGGAAGATCCCATCTGGACCTAGTGACTTTTACGGACTGAACTCGTTTATTGCCCAGGATATTGTATCATCCGTGACTACGCGGTCTGCTAGCCCCCAATTCGGCGTTGCCTCCTCGTCAGGTGTAGCTGGCATTCGCTCGTCGTGCGGATCTCCATCCCCCGGAAAATGTACCTCCAAGAGATGTCTCAGTGACTCCTCTACGGAGTTAGTCCAAGTTCCGTCTTGCCTCTTGAATGAACTTAGGGTTTACCTAGTTTCGTTGCTCAAGATTTTTGCTTGGTAAAAAAGCAATTTATATAATGTTTTCAGTTAGTGTCCTTAGTTGACTAATTAATTTGTATTCCAGGGCGCGCAGCGGAGGGAGGTTTAAAATTTCCGTTATTACGTATATATAAGTACAAGGGATTGAATACATATCAAAATAATTTGGCCTTCTTTTTATTTATGTATAAGGTTAAAGAAAGGATTTAATCTCCTTATATAGGTATACGTAGTACTTTCTACTGCGGCTAGTTTACTTATTGCGTCTCTTGCTGTATTTATTCTACTCAAACAAGTTTCAGTCCAAAGACTTTGAAACGCGATCAGTCCTTAGACTTAGGGAAATCATTTTATCTTCCACTGGCAACGCTGGCCCAGGCAATACCACGTCATGTTTACCGGCGCGGCGGCCAGAAGGGGCTCGTTATTTATAAATGTAAAAAGGTTTCGTCTTTATTTTCAGACTTGTCAAATATTTTTGGAAATAATATCTTTAATTTTTGTATAGTTAATAATTGATATCGAGGTATGAAGAGGTATTATATTATTCATTGTGAAAATATGTATGTAAAGAAATAACATAGAAAATATAAATTTTTTAAATGTTCTTCAGATAGTTGCCTAACTAGTGCGGAAAGTGATACTTTTACGCACGGGAGGAGTTCGGGCGGGGAAGGCACGTTCGCAAAAGTTAGGTACAATTTGTTTTCTACGAGTGTTTATGATGACTTTCTTGATCAAAAAATAGTTTTTAGAACACACATTTTAAACTCAAAATTTAAAAATTTGGTCCCTAAAGTACCATTAAAAAAAAATTGCGTGCGTTAAAAGTTTTCTCATGCACGCTAGAATAGTTTTTTATGCACGCTGTGCTTTTTACGCACGGCGTGTGGGAAGTTGAACTTTTCACATTAAAATTGGTATGTAAAAGTAGACTTTCACACGCATTTGCAAATTGTTTTTTTACCTATTTAATGTCAAGTGACCTGTAAAACTTTATTAAAAAATTAGCATAGGTAAAAGTATTTTTTTAGCCCGGCGTAAATTTTAAGTCTAATTGGAGCTTTTAGATGCATTTATAAAAATGGAGACAAAATTATGTATTGGTTTTAATTTCAAAAATACCAAATATATATAACCTTAATTAGGAAGAAGCTTTTTATGAAGTCGGAAATTGTTGTACTAAAAACGTCTCGAAAGTGCCTTTTTCGCGCGTAACGGCCGTCGCGTGCAGAAAAGTATTATTTTCCGCACTGTTTAGGCAAATTAGCAAAAAACCAATGTGGAAAAAATAAGCAAATTCGATTAAAAATAGTGGTATTTTGAAAAAGGAATTATAGGTATTATATGATGGTTTTTCATTTTGTAAAAATAAATGGAATTTATACACTCTACTATAATTTTTATTTAATACGTACAAAAGTATCTTTACATTTTTGAATGAATACAAAAAAAATCTTATGTGGAGTATCTACCTGTGTAAATATTATCAATAAAAAGTTGTAACAAACATACATTCAAAAAACAAAAGATTAAAAGATCTTGGGTGGAAATAACGAAAATTCAAGCTTGGATGAGCTTCCCACAAGGAATACACAAAAGATCAAAGCGAAAAGAGAAATGATTAAACGATGTTTCGCCCTGGGTAACCAGCGTGGGCTCATCAGTTTTTTTTCGCTTTGATCTTTTGTATGTTCCTTGTGGGATGCTCATCCAAGTTTGAATTTTCGTTATTTCCACCCAAGATCTTTTGATCTTTTGTTTTTTAGTTTCTTTTCGGTAGAAGTAACTGATTTGGAGGTTTTTTAACTTCTTTTTTGTTTTAAACATACATTCTTTATCCTGTGTCTGATATAAAGTTTCAAAAATTTATATTTATACCGGAAACGCTTTTATAAGCCAATCTCGGCAGAAAAAATGAGCTGACTACAGATAGTATTAAAACTGTGAATGTAGTTATAAATAAATATTATACGCACCTTATATTTTTTTGCTACTCATGTATGATATTTAAAAATTCGCAGCTGGGGTTGATTCATTATACCAAATATAAGTGCTTACCATATTGTTTTTATCAGAAATTCGCAAAAATATCCCGAAAAGACTTATGACAAGATGGCGTCGGAAAAACATATGATAACTAACCTGTGAAATGTTGGTTTTCACCTGCAATCTCCAGTTTTCGTCACACCACGCACTTTGTCGTATCACTTTTGCCACAAACACTTAAAAATATATTGAAAAAATATTAAAAACTGTCCAATATGGCTAACCCGCTACAAATGCGAGGTTGTCACAATGTTGTAGGTTTTATTCCCGATATATAATTGGAAATAAAAAAGAAGGTATATTTCAATTACCATAACATGTACCAGCACATTATAAATTCTGTATTGATTTAAAATTGTGAATATTCAAGGAAATTTAAATGCAATTATATATTATACCTATATATTTGAATAAAAATAAGGTGTTGCTCCATGTTTTAAAAAACAAACCGGAGAATTTGCATAATTGCAGTTATAAAAGTTAAGTTATAAAATTAGTATGCTTGTAAAAACATTACGTGTAGAGATGCAACTTTCCGCGCAATCTGGCATCGTCGCCAAATTGTTTACCTTATGTCTGTAAACTGTAACTGTGGTAAACATAATGTCTCTATTTAATTTATACCTTTATGTTTCAGACCTTTTCATTAGTGTTTTTTTTATTTATTTCAGGTAATCTCTTCTGTCCTGGATAGTTTTCTCGTCCAAAAGATGTTGAGTGCTTCAGTAAGTACTTAAAGATATAAAAGGTTTCATTTTTTCACGCGCAGATCTTCCGCGAACAGCGCCTTGTAAGAGAAATCGTTCTCTTGCCTAAAACCAGCAGAAGGGACCTTTATAAAAAAGCTTTCTTGAAAAAGTCACTCGGGTGATGTTCGACCGTGCAAAGCTGAGTGTCGGATATCTCCGTGCACTTTCGGAGCATGTTATTGGGCGAAATCAATTCACTTCTGGGTAATTCTACGGTAACGGTCGTTACACTGGAACTATGGTTTAGAAGTAGTCCCTAATAACGAAAGTTGAATATTTATTTAGTTTAACGTGTGTGAACTTAAAGTTGTATACAGACCGCTTCAAGCTACTGCGAACATAGGGCGGAAGAAGTCTAATTTGCCAGTGTACGTACATGCAGAGACACCGCACGCCTATCAGTGAAGCAACCAAGGCTTGCGATCACCACTTGCATGACTTTCCTTTGGTATTTAGTACTCCTCTAACCACGGTGCTGTGTGCAATAAATACGCAAATTTTTATAACGTAATTTTCTTATTTTTTGTCACTGATAAATAAGAGAGTTTTATTGTCAACTGCTCAGATTTATCAGTGACGACGTGTTACAATGAAAATAAGAAGAAACAAAATAAAAGCAAATTCTCAAAATAAAATAATACATTCTAAAAACCAAAAAGATTCTCCCAGTCAAAAAAAAATTAAAGCAAATGTTCGAAAAGTCCTCCTTGCTCGGCTAGACAATATCCGAGCCTACTATAAAAACCCCTTTCTAAAGCTTCTTCAAAAACAGATAGAAGTCATTAGGAGCAAGATCGGGAGATCGAGCTGGCCATAAAATAGTTCCCCGTGTACTTATAACCCGATTAGGAAATACATTATCAAGATATTCCCTAACAAGGCCAACATTGTGAGCGGAATAACCATCTTGTTGAAACCATGTTTCACCAAATCTTACACCTAACAACTGCCTAGCAGTTGGAATAATGTGCTGCTGCAGTAGATCCAAGTATCTAGGACCATTCAAATTGCAATTGCCGTTAATAAAAAATGGCCCAATTACGTGTTCCCCTATAATACCCCCCCCCCCAAACATTTAGTTTTTGGGGATACTGTGTTCTTACGTCAAAATACAAATGCAAATTTTCCCTCGACCAATATCGAACGTGTGTTGGGTTATGACGATTTGACCATTTGACCATCTGCACTATTTCGGCAACTTCGTAGAGATCCATTTTTGGTTTTAAAAATGTATTATTTAAATTAAGAACTTACCCATCTGTTCCTCGAGCAAGGCAGAAATAAAACAAAATAATAAAAACAAAATGAATTTCCAAAAGATAACACTGCAGCGTGCTTCGAATCCACCTCGGTCGTACGGCACGGAGAGTAAATTGGACTTGATTCCCCCTATGTTCGCAGTAGCTTGAAGCGGTCTGTATAACATTAGGCCTACACAGGTTGACTGTAAAATAGTGTAACGGTCGTTACGTCCTGTACGACGTAGAATTACCCTTCTGTGCAAGTATGTGTTTCCCAAACCAACACAATTCGTCTAAGTGGCTGTCTCAAAAGGTCGCGATATCTTTTTTAACATATTTACCGTTAATGACGGTGTTGAAAATGTTTTAACTTCAAAACAGTTTCACTATCTTGGTTTGCCAATTCCACTTAAGTACCTAAAGCGCCCGCTAACTCTATATATTAAGAAAATCAATATTGTCCATAAGTATAGACATTCTTAAGAAAATTGATGAGTTTTAAGAAAACAATGTTTTTGTTATTTTATTTGTGTATTTTACAAAATTTTAAAACTATTTTTAGACAAATTGAACTAGAATACGAATAATAACTGCTGGTACATTACATTGTTCTCTCTGGTGCGTGCTTTAATTCCAATTTTACTGCCGTATAGCACAACATTCGTTGTTTGTAATGAATAAACTTTTGCATGCCCAACTTTTTCATTAACCGGCCTTAATTTTAACGGCAATATAAATTTACAAAACATCCATTTTAATTTTTAATTACACCACTAAAAAATTGATGGGAAATTTTTTCACTTGATATTAAATAAATAAAAATATACGTATTATAGATTTCAAATTATTTATGCAATTAATTCGTATTTTTCAGTTTATATTATTATTCAGTTAAATACATACTAAGACGGATATTGTATAAAAAATATTTTAATTCAGGTTAAATTAACTGTCGCCTTTATTACAGCATTATTTATTGAATAACAAATAAATGTATCTAGAACCTAAAAATCTTCAGTATTCTGCAGTTCCCCAACTGCTGCAGATATTTCGTTTAAAACCTCCTCACGAGAATTATACAACTTAATTGTCTTCAACTTTGTAGGTTTTGTAAACCTTTCGTACAAAATTCCATTTCTAAATTCATACAATTTTCCAGTTCCATGCTTTGTGCTTTCTAAATTTTGCCAAAACTTTGACATTAGTCAACCAAAAATGATTTAGAGCTTTCAAATGAAAATAATCAGGAAAGTTTAAGTCCAGTTGATGATCATCAACTTCATCCTCATAATCACAAGTCTAAAATCATACAATCTCCCACTTCCAAGTTTCGAAGGCTATCCAAATATTGCAAATAATTGTCAAAAACACTGACAGAACGTTAGTCATTGATTGAGTCAGTGATTGTAATTTAAGCTTTACAAATGAAAATAATGGGAAAATGTTAAGTTCATGATTACGAGTAAAAAATTGCCACAACCCAATGTAAAAGTTTTAAAACTTGATAAATCACTAAAAGGATTTAAATCAATTGTGAGACAAAATTTATTTGTTTTCTCAGCATTTTTTTAGTTATTTTAACATTAGGTTCTTGTTACAACAGTATTTATTCATTAAATAACCAAATGTATTCAGAACTTGAAAATCTTGTATATTTTGCAGTTCTTCAACTGCTGCATATATTTCTTTTAAAAGTTCCTCACGAGGATTAATACAACTTAATTGCCTTTAACTTTGTAAGTTTTTGTAAATCTTGTTAACCTTTTTATATAAACCGCAGGAACACCAGTCAGAGAAAAATGATTTAAGGTTTTCAAATGAAAATAATCAGGAAAGTTTAAGTCCAGTTAATGATCATCAAGAGATCTTCCTCATAATCACAAGTCTAAAATCCTACAATCTCCCACTTCCAAGTTTTGAAAGCTATCCACGTTTTGCAAATACTTGTCAAAAACACTGACAGAATATTAGTCAATGAGGAATGATTTAAGGTTTTCGAATAAAAATAATGGGAAAACCTTTTTAAGTCCAGTTGATGCTCATCAACGTCATGCTCATTATCACAACAAGTAAAAAATTGCCACAAACCAACGTAAAACTTTTAAGACTTGATAAATTACGTAAAAAGTTGAAATCAATTGTGGGACCAAAAATATTTAAATTTTTTGTACACAATTTCTCAGCATTATTTTTAGTTATATATATATTAAGTCCTTGTTACAGCACTATTTCTTCATTGAATAACCAAATGTATTTAGAACTTGAAAATCTTCAATATTTTGCAGTTCTTCAACTGCTGTATATATTTCTTTTAAAAGTTCCTCACGAGGATTATACAACTTAATTGCCTTTAACGTGGTAAGTTTTTGTAAATCTTTCGTATAAAATTCCTTTTCTAAAATCATACACTCTCCCAGTTCCAATCCTTGAAGGCTCTCTAAATTTTGCAAAAACTTTAGTTTTTTCCTTGTTATATAAACCGCAGGAACACCAGTCAGTGAAAAATGATTTAAGGTTTTCAAATGAAAATAATCAGGCAACTTTAAGTTCAGTTGATAATCATCAGTTTCATCCTCATAATCACATGGGAAAAAGTTGCGATAAACCAATGTGAAACTTTTGAGACTTGATAAATAATTTAGAACGTTTAGGTCAATAGTAGGACTAAAATATTTTAGTGTAGCCCAATTACTACTTTTGTGAAAAATTAATAAACTGCCAGCGATTAATTTTAAGTCAGCACAATTTCGTTCCGCTAAAAATTTTACCATAACTTCGAATTTTGTGTTGGACACTGGGAGATTAACTTTTTTCCAAAATTGCGGGTTTCTCAGTACCTGGTTCCAGACTTTGCACACTTGTGACATACGAATGATGTCCAGAGTTTCTAAATAAGGAGCCACATGGCTTAGGATGCTGTGGACATAACGGCCATCTTGAGATACTTTTGTCGATTCCATCAAATTTATTATATTTGCCGGTGTTTCAACACTAAAAACTATTTGGGGAATTAGTGTTATACAAGGTGAACAAGTCATGTGTCGAATAGGAAAAGTAATTCTTTCTTTTAAATCGCGAAATTATGCCGGCCCTTGCTGTTTTTGTAATTTCTTACCAATCGAAATAAAAATGTTACCGATCAAACAATTTAAGATTAAGTTAAAAGACTTTCTTGTTTTAAAAGACTTTTTAACGTAATTTCTATTCTTAAAATTTAACAGTGGGATTTACTAAAAAGGTTTAGTCTATTTTAGAACGGTCCTAAGTTTAAGTGAAATTTCTGGTTTTAAGCACTTTAAACCAACCATCCTTGAGTTTTAGACATAATTTGATTTATAAAAAGAATTTTAATAAATTTGTAACACAATCTTTTGTTGGATTTAAGAAGAAATTTTCAATTTAGAAAAAAAGAAAATTAAAAAATTTAAACCCATGCGGGGTTTAAATAGTAAACACTATGTAGAACAAATTAAAATTGGGGTTATATGTCACTGTAATTAAAACTTACCCTTGTTAATTAATTTTTCCAATTAATAACTGATGTCACACAAAGATTTAGATGGGTAATAATAAAATAAGGAGTAGATTAATTTTGTATTTATTTAAAAGGGGTTTTTATTTATGAAATGTATTAAAAAACTTAAATGCAAATTTTGTTCACATTTTTGTCACTGTCGAAATGTCAGTTTAAAAATATTAGCGCTGCGTTCAATCACAAACAGCGAGTTCGGATCTTTTACCTCTTTTTGCACCTTGGCTTGCACCAACCTCTACTGATGAAAGCTACATGTTTAAAATGAGTGGGCTTTGAGAAGGAAAGTTTTCTTGACTGAGCTTTTAGATAACCTCAATGTTTTAATTTCAGTTTGTAAATAAATTAATATAGTTGTTTTGGGATTTTTTTTTGGTATATTTTTCGTGCATAATCAGTGACCTTCACTTATGTTTGTTTTGCCTCGTAGTGCCCTCATAAATATATTTTTTGTGATGAAAACAGCTTCAAAATATGGCATTTTCCTGGACAAAATTGGAGGTGTTTTATTGATTTGAACAACTTGGGATATTAATTAAAGTATATTATTCCTTGTGAAAACGGTTACTTAGGAAAATTATGAACGAACATATTACCAATTGCCACAAAACAATCCTTTCTGGGGGTTATAAATTTAAACCACCCCCCAGAGGTGGTCTAAAAAAAATCATCAATTTTATAACCTCAAACACAGATTATGAAGCTATTTTGTGCCAAAATTTTGGCAAAAAAAAATAGTTTTAGAGCATTTTCTTTTAAAATATGGTATTTATTTTGACAAAAAAAGCAGTTTTTCAGTGGTATTTAGCAATAAAAATGCAAAATAGTCAATAACTTTCTGTCTTTTCTGTATGGGTAAGTGTTTTTTGAAAATTGGTTTTAAAATTTAGTGCCCCCCACAGGTGTAAATATTTAGACCTGTGGGGGGTACTATTTTAGATCTTAGTAAATCCCACTATAAGTGTTTGTTTTACATAAATTTTGTTATTTTTTAAGATTTAGTATTAAGATTTAACTTTGACTGTTCTTAATACAATTAATGTATATTGTCTTTTTGAGGAAAATAAACTATCAATTTAAAGTCAAAGTAAGCCACGAAAATGAGACCTAAAATAAGGCCAGTGGCGCACCCAGGAATTGACTTGGGGGGGAAGGATAAATAATAATGGGCTCAAATGTAGAGGGAAGGGTATTAACCAAATTTAAAATTGTTTATTTATTCAAAATATTTTTGAGGCATAATTTTTTCAGAAAATTTAACACTTTCAATGCAATTTTTTACTTAAAATTAAACTAAAATCGTAAATATTGTTGGGGTGGGTTTGACCGTTAATTTGTCTGTAAAAATATTAAAATGCGCCGCAGTCGAAAATTTTTGCAAAAATGACACTTAAAATGGCATTTTTGACACTAAATCGCAGGCAAAATGTTTTGTGATGAAATTAAAAATAAATTAAAAAATCAAACATTTTTATAGCGGTCGTGAACGAACGAAATCGTAAAAATGAAAGGAAGTTGATTCCAGGCTCTTGTATTTTATTCCCTATATATTTTATTTCTGCTGTTATTTGACTGTGCCATTTTTATATAACCAGACTTCTCGGGGGGGGGGGGTTAACCCCAAAACCACCTCCCCTCGGTGCGCCAGATAATGCACATAAGTTTACTTATTGGGGAGATTCTTCAATTTTAGATTTTGTTAATGAAATAATTAATAATGAAAAAAAAATAAACACAATTTTGGGTAACTAGGTACAATTAGAAGCCCTTTATACATTTGACAGTTATTGTTTTACCAGAGGAGAGCAACTCATATTACCCTCTCTTTCTAGTTTTTTTCATATTTGCATGTAAAAACGATTTTATAAAATGGACTGATGTTTTGTTGTCTCTTTTTATAATTTCCCCAGACAGTTTTTGAAAGATTGATTTTTGTTGGTTGCGTGTGTTTGTACCTACTTACCTCGCAAATTCCGTTGGACAACGCAACAATACAAATTGGTCGAGGCATGTGTTTTTCCAGTTTTTGATACAACAAAATTCCATTTTTAAACCGGACGTTTCTTAATCAAAAATGTGACAGTGAAAAAATTTATTTATTGTCAGGGGTTACCCACTATCATTGCCAACACACAATTTGTTCTTAAACATTTCCCTAACAATTGTCAAATCCAGTTGCTCACCTCTGGTAAAAAAATATCTGTCAAAAATCCTAGACAGGGCCTCTAGGTACAATCTAGTAGAGTGAAATTTTTGCAATAGTTTTTATTATTTAAAAAATAAAAAACTTGATTTACTATAATGATGGGGACACCGCAAAGGACGTATCAACCCGTAAAAAAATAGTACATTGTGCACCTAAGGACTAAAGTGATAGTTTTAAATTTAAGAGTATAAAAGGGATAAAAGAACAATTGTCACGTGGTTTATATACAATTTTTGGCACTTCTTTCAATCTTTCTAGATTTTAATTTTAGTCCATAGGAACTAAAAGTGTCATTTTTAATCTTTAGGGACGAAAAGTACCATTTTAGTCCTTGAAGTGCAAAAAATAAATAAACGAAAGGTTTTAGTGACTTTCTTTACAGTGTACACGTCAAAAGCGTATTTAAAACGCTATGACTGAAATGAAATATTTAATATATATTTTTTTTGTACCTTCATCAAAAACATGATTTTAGTAACTGTCTCCAGATAACTAAAGCATGGCTTTTTTGGTTACCGATGCAAAAAAACTTTTTTTTTTGATCACGGGTGCAAAAAAAGATTTCTGTCCGTTTTTTACCCAAAGTTAAAGAGAAATAGTGGAAAATAGTAATATTGAAAAAATGTAATTATTCTTGCATAAGAATTTTCTCCAGTTTTCACCAAGTATTTACGAAAAAATCATTTAAAAACATCGTCAAAATATGAAATTGTCAAAAATTAAAATGTCCCAACAATGAACGTCACTTCTTCGTTCGAGATTTTTAAAAGTATTTTCCTGTTTTTTTTTCGATTTTATGATAAAGGTATTAAAAAAAATAGTGATAAAAACTCGCGGCTAAACTGTGCTTTTTTTACTCGCGTTTTTAAATACCTCGCTGCGCTCGTTATTTAAACCAACGCTAGTAAAAAAAGTTCTTGAAACTACTATTTTTATATAACGAAAAAAAATGTTTTTTGTTCCCGATTTTTTTTTTAATGTTGTTTTAGAGAAATTCGGCAAGTTTAAGAAAAAGAGAGGAATAAAAATAGCTGACTTTTTTAGTGCACGTGAATGCCAATTTCCTTTCTATATTGCTGATTGCTATTTTTTGTCGCTTTTTCTTGAACTTGTCAAACTTTAAAGACATACCTTAAAGGTTACGTACTAGTCTAATTTTACCTACCTGCCTTTCCTTTTAGATGTTTTAAAATTAACTGCATTTAAACAAAAAGAATAGATTAGCGATCGAGATTCTATCGAGCTGCGTTTACACTGTCTAAATTTGCAAAGTTTGGATACCTATATATAATATTATTAACTTAGTAACCATATTTTCCTTATCAAATTTACAATTAGATTTAATTTTTATTTGGATAGCGCGCGTATGCCAGTTTCTTGAAAACCTGCGATTTTCTTAAAAAAAAGATAATATAAATATATTCTCAATAATGCTCACATAGGAAATTTTAATTAATAGAATTATCAAAGGTCAGATGTCACGATTTAACATTGCAGTGCTCGCGGCTAAGTTGGGTGGCGGATGCTCTTTGTATCGATGTTTATAGATAGAGTTTTACGTGAATGTTTTTGTTTACAATGCCAATTGTTTAACTCCTGGATATGCAGCGAGTACTCTAATAAGTATTAAAATTCTTGGGAAAAACAACTCCTTCAAGATCATCAACTTGTTTCCTACCCACGGTATGCCTGAACGGAGTATAGGTTACATAAAAATGGAGAGAAAAACTAATTGTACTTTTTGAATAAGGACCCTTCCCTGACTAAATAACCGTGTTCATTAAAATCGTGGCTGATCCTCTTCTCGAAATTTTATCAAATTTGTGAGTTTTTAATACTTGTAATTTTAGATCACCTAGAGCAAAGCGTTAAATTTTTAGATGGAGATGGTCTAGGACTTTGGTCCGAGCAGGCAGGTAAGGCCAATCACCATGAGTTTACCAAATATTGGAATAGATATAAGATAAATTCTATTGAAAATCTCAATTATGGTAAAATTTTAAAAAAAAGGCTGTTGTGGATTTTTCTTCAAAAAATTTGTATTTTTTTTTTGCACAGGATTGTAGTTGTTTCGAAAAATATTAAAAGTTAAATCGGTCGTTCGTAGCATTTTAAACTTGTAAAATTTACTGTTAAAGTTTTAAGTATTATAAGGCGTCACGTGCCGAATAGTCCATGTATTACTTTCTTAAAAGATGTAGCTTTCTTTATGGTAAAAAAAGTATTTATATATAGAATATCGTGGTTGTTTTTACATGGAGCTTTTAAAAGTTTGTCTTAGATGTAGTATATTTAAATCAAATAAATTAAAAACTTATTTGTAAAGCAAGAAAAATCTCCATTTGAAACGTTATTTTTGGCTTGAGGTCTTTTTTTTTAAGTAAAAAAAACTTAAAAATTTGCAAATATCAAATCATTGATAAAGAAAAATTAGTACCTCAGAATTAAAAGACACTTTAAAAACAAGGAATACACCAGAACATATGTTTTTGATATACCACAAAGCGGGAATCATAAGCTTGGTACAAATAATTTTTTTGATAAACTGAATATTGGTAAATATTTTGTCGTATTGGACTAGCATTGATTTTTAACTCATAAATATATTATTTTCGTCTGCAGTATAGGCAACCCAAGCGTTAACAATATGTTTGCAATACAAAAATATAATATTGGTTACATAAACTCATACTTTTGAAAAATCGTCAATGTCCGTCCATTTACATTGCCTCGATCCACTGTGCGCTGATTTTGTAAAATAAAGCCTTTACATAACTAAATGTAATATTTCTTTTGACTCTACCCTTTAAAATAACAATGTGTGTCTGTGGGATGCCCGGCGAGCAATCTTGCTGGAATCAGAGCGCGAGTTGCATAAAAACATTACCCACATCAAGAAATAAACGTTTTCTTATAACTTCGCATTTATTTTGTTTTTCGTTGGACAGGGCTTCAGGCAGCAGCGAGAGTTTTTAGGAAAAATTCATTCCCTAGTTCGGGACAAAACATTTATTTGCTGTTCAGTGCACGTTGCACTCCGGCACGTTGTTTTCCTCATAGAAATCGGAGGGAGATAGAGCGATTAACTAAACCAACCAACTTTTATCTGTGGTTCGTGGACTCGTATTTTTTTGTTAGTATTGTGATTTTCTCAGTGGCGCCTCGTGAATTATGAATAAAAAGTTCACAAATTTGAAAAAATTGACAGTGGATTTTTTTTGTACGTTGCCCGTCTATACAGGGTGGATTCTTTAAATGGAACGGTGCTTCTAGCGGCTTTAGGGAAGAGGTTTTAGAAAAATCTAAACGCGAATCTTTAATGATTTTTTACGGACTTTCCGCCCACGATAAAAAAAAAATTGATGGCCCAGGGCCCAGAAGGTACCACTTGTGGCACCTTTTTGGAAAGCTAGTTAGAAAATAAATTTAACGCACTCGTTTTTTTGTCATCTGTCAACCAATGTGTCAAAAATTTGAAAAAATATATTTTTTAGCTTTAAAATAAACTACATAGTTCTCTATTTACTAAGCGGAATAAAGAAAATACACAAGGACATTATTGGCGGCCCATTTGGGGGCTCTCACTGAAGGCCCAGGGCCTACCAACATTTTTTTTCATGAGGAGGTACCAGTTGTGGCATCTTTTTGGAAAGCTTGTTAAAAAAGAAATTCGCCTAAATAACTTTTTTTTACATTTGTCCACCCAGTTTGTTTATTTGTATTGTGGATAGAGCCTCGAACTTCCATTGTCTTTATTTTTACTTTTTCACAACGTTTCGAGTGCTTATGTATCTGCAATCGTCATTAGGTGAATAGTAACAAAAACTAAGACTATTCTTATACAGAGCGCTTCAGGCTACTGTAACATAGGCCGGAAGAAGTCCAATTTGCCAGTATACGTACACGCAGGGACAACGCACATCTATCAGTGGAGCAACCAACACTCAGGCTTGCGATCACCGTTCGCATCTTGCGTTAATATGCCTCTAACCACGGTGCGATTTGAAGTGTAGTCCACCGGAATTTGGTCAATAAATACGCAAATTTTGATAACGTAATTTTCTTGTTTTTTGTCACTGATAAATTAGAGCGTTTTATTTTCAACTGCTCAGATTTATCACTTAACAACGGGTTACAATGAAAATAATAAGGAGAAACAAAATAACAGCAAGTTCTCAAAATAAAATAATACATTATAAAAACCAAAAAGATTCTCCCAGTCAAAAAAAAAATAGAGCAAATGTTCGAAAAGTCCTTGCTCGGCTGGACAATATCCCAGCCTATTATAAAAACCCCTTCTAACGTTTCCAAGCATGTTAGGGGTGATAGTTTGAAAAGCTTCGTCAATTTTAATCCGAAGTTCTTCCAAATTATGAGCCCTTTCATGCCTGTAAACTGATCGAGCTGGCCATAAAATAGTTCCCCTTGTACTTATAACCCGATTAGGAAATACATTATCAAGATATTCCCTAACAAGGCCAACATTGTGAGCGGAACAACCATCTTGTTGAAACCATGTTTCACGAAATCTCACACCTAACAATTGCCTAGCAGTTGGAATAATATGCCGCTGCGGTAGATCCAAATATCTAGGACCATTCAAATTGCCGTCAATAAAAAATGGCCCAATTACGTGTTCCCCTACAATAACCCCCCCCCCAAACATTTATTTTTTGGGGATACTGTCTTCTTAGGTGTAAATACAAATGCAAATTTTCCCTCGACCAATATCGAACGCGTGTTGGGTTATAAGGATTCAATAATGGAAAAGTGCTTTCATCTGTGAAGAATAGATCTCAGAAAGTTTTCATCACGACTAGTCCTTTCCATCATTGTTTTGCAAAATTTCATACGACGATAGTTGTCCTCCGGAAAAATTTGATGCGTTTTTGACGCTTTGTAAGAATGATAACCATTATTTTTGAGAACACGTAAGGCAGTGGCTGAAGACGTATCATCTGCTTCGGCAATTTTCCTCCACTGCAGCGCAAATCATCACATCTCGTACTTCCTGCTCGTCATTCAAAACAGTGGGTTTTTTATGGTTTCTTGGCGCTACACAACTAAACTTTTCATAATTCTGCACAAACCTATGAATCGTTGATAAACTAGGTTCTGGGCGATTTACAAAATTCTCCAAAGAAAGTTGTTGACCATCTGCACTTTTTCGGCAACTTCGTAGAAATTCATTTTTAGTTTTAAAAATGTATTATTTCACTTACGAACTTACCAATCTGTTTCTCGAGCAAGGCAGAAATAAAACAAAATAACAAAAACAAAATAAATTTCAAAAAGATAACACTGCAGCGTGCTTCGACCCCACCTCGGTCGTACGGCACGGAGAGTAAATTGGACTTTTTCTTGTTTGTAGTAGCCTGAAGCTCATTGTATACTAGCATGTGTTCAGTGAACCCGCTCCGCCCTTTCACAGTTGAAATCTGTTACCTCCGAAAATTTTTTGAGAAAATACATTCTGGTTCCTCAGGATGAATGCTGTTTCCTTCAATTTTCGCTTAAATATGTTTTCCTCCTTGGCGACGATCTTTGCCTCTTTCTATTCCATATGATGTTGGTTTTCCCAGCAATGTTGAGCTATTTTCGATCCAGTTATGTCCCCTTGTCGAGTTTTGCGTTTGCAAGGGACATCCAAAGGACCAAAGCAAAAAGAGAAATGATCAAACGATGTTTCGCCCTGGGCAACCAGCGTGGCTCATCAGTGGTTTCACTGGTCACCCTCCCCAAACATCATTAAACACCACTTTGATTTCCAACTTTGAATCACTTACAAATAGGCATCGTTCCGCACTGGTACTTATCTAAGTCACCTGATGCAGGTTCGTCCTGGCGTGTTAAAATTATATTGTTATTGTCGTTTTGAAGATGTCAGCATAAGAAACTGCATCAAATTCACTCTGGAAAAAGAATAAAGTTGTTAGCTCCCGTTTCTCGATGTTCTAGTCACCAAAAATAATTCAAACATAATCGCTTCCGTATATTGCCAACTAAATCATACTGGACAATATTTTAATTTCAAGTCAAACCACTCCACATCAACCAAACTCGGAATTGCAAAATCTCTCATGGATCTAGCCACCTACATCTGCAATAAAAAAAAAGCTTTAAATAGAGAAAAGTCAAAAATTCGATCCGATCTGCGAAGGAATGGTTTCTTCAACTACACGATCAATAAAACTCTTCAGACCACGCCAACACCAACCACAGATGTAAATATTGAAAGTAAGGCGATACTTATAATTCCATATGTCAAACGAATCTCAGAAAAGATAAGAAGAATACGCAACCAATACCATCTTCGGACTGTTTTCAAAACGACCACAAAAATAAGAAGTCAATTGAAAAAAACTAAAACACAACGCCTCGACACCAAGAACTGCATCTACCAGGAACCATGCGAGTGTGGGGATATCTACACCTACACCATGCAATATTATTACGATTTAGCAACCTGTTCTGTCACAAAGTGTCAGAGTCCACTCATTGTCATGTTTTGTTGTCACAGTCTTGTCCAACTCAAAAATGTCACGACAGCTATCGGAATTCGGAATTAGATGGAGGTTGGTCTGTTCGTCTGTTGCGGATCATTACCCTGGATTTATAAACTGGACTATATCGGCGAACGACGACGTTGTCGGCAGCGGTGTCGGTGTGGTTAAGCTTTCCATTCATAAACTGGTCGACGACGGCAGAATCAGACAGAGATAGGTTTTCATTCAGTGTTTGTTTTTTTTTAATTTTTTTGGAAAAAAGAGAAAATATGGATACTGAAAGCCAGATGTTGGGTTTAATGAGTGTTTTTTTGTGTTTATCCATGGCTTACATGCTAACAAAGAAAAAAAGAAGATTTAAAACCAGCCCTATTAACAGAGAAAGAATTTAAAAAAAAACAAAAATAGCAGAAAACCGTTTAAATAATTACCAAAGAAAGTAACCAAAGTACTTACAAATGGGAAAAAAAATCGGAAAAAATTTATTGAAAAACAAACCAAAAACAAACAAAGCCCTAGTCAAAATGAAACGTCAAAACAGGCGACGCCATAGTATGATATCACGTGGTAAAAACCGCGACGTTTCATTGGTCGAATATCTGAACGCGCTCCCGACGTTGTCGGCGAAGATAAAGTTGGTTCATCTCGGCCTACCGATACCGTCGTACCGATAACGGCAAAAACTTTATGAATGGTATGATGGCATTTCCATTGTTGATCTTCTAGCGATAACAGTAACGTCACCGTTCGCCGATATAGTCCAGTTTATAAATCCAGGGTTATGGACCAGACAAGTCCACTATAGTAAGACTAAAAAGAAAATACAAAGCAGGAACTGTAGGATCAGCAAGTCGGCACGGCCAGACAAGCAAAATGAACAGTTCATTTTTCTGGTAAGTAAAGAAAAAAAGTAAGCCAGATTACTTTTTCGAGAGAGAAAAACGAATTTTAGCGACAGGTAGCTTTTACCGGTGAAAAAATTTTTAATCCCGTCGAGAACGTATGGGGGCTCATTGCAAAAAAGTTGTCATAATTTAATATTCGTCCACGGAATGCTAATCATTTGATGAAGCTAATAGTTAAGTTTATGCTGAGATCGTTAAAGAAAATTCTAATTTATTTGAAAAGTGAGCAGCAGATTCCATGTCAAGGCCTTTAGAAAAAATTATTCAAGCAAATGGTGCAATGACCAGATACTGAAGTTAATATTTTTTGATTTTTTTTATCGATAGGTTTTTTATTTCTATTTGTTTTTTAATATTTTGTTGTTTATAAAACTGATCCTGTTTATGTGTATTGACCTTTCTTAACCCAAATCCTTCCAGTTCTTTCTTCTTTGTATTTTCATTTTAGTCACACTATAGTGGACTTGATGGGTCGATTTTGATCGGCTATTTGACGAAGGGGCCAACCTTCTTCTAGTTCTGCCAAAATTTGATTGAATAGCTTTACTTATAATCAAAATTTGGTTTTAATAGTGTTTTATCTTTTTTTTATATTTCGTAACAGCAACCTTAAAACTATAGAACCAGTAAATATCGGTAAAAATGCTTTCAGTCTCCTTAAAAATAAGCAAGCAAAATTTTTGCGTTTTATGTGTCGGGAAGTTTACATCGGAGACACCAGTCGACCTATGGAAGTTCGACTTACCGAACACAAACGCAAAACTCGACAAGTAGACACAACTGAATAAAAAATAGCTCAATATTGCTGCTGGGAAAATCAACATCATATGGAATGGAAAGAGGCAAAGATCGTCGCCAAGGAGGAAAACATACATATAGCATTTATCCTGAGAAACCAGAATGTATTTTCTCAAACAAGCCTCACCATCAAGGATATTTGGAAACGCACACGTTTCGGAGGTAACAGATTTAAACTGTGAAAGGGCGGAGCCAACCAGTAGTTTTAGATACATAAGCATTCGAAACGTTGTGAAAAAGTAAAAATTTGGACAATGGAAGTTGGAAACTTTAATTTACTCCCCAATTTTACGTTGTCTTGTTAAGTAAAGGGGTGCAAGAGCCTAAGAGATATGTTATTGGATGGAAAGATTTTGTTTTATTTGTTTTGGGTGTACTCAGCTGCTTAGGCCAACTGTCCAAATTCGACCGGTCTGATGAGCACCTCCTAGAAAGGCAGTTTTCTATTTTCTAGAAGAATTTAGACCTGAACCTAGGGATCTTTAGCGTGCTCCACTATCAATCTATGGAACACAAGGACCGTCCTGTTATTGTCCCCCGTGTTAGCCTGCCTTCTAGCTAACACGGCCTGCTCCGTTTCATACGGCGCGGCGTTTTCCTTAACCCCACAAAATTATGTAATTTTGCAAGAAAAAGTCCCAGCAGACTATCGTCGGCCCCGGGGATTGAACCCGGGTTCCCTGGTTGGTAGACCTGGTATGTACCCACTACGCCAACCAGATTGGTGTCACACTTTAAAAAAAGTGAGGTTAGGTTGTCGATTGTGGCAAAGCTAAGAAATTGTCGCCCAATAAATCTTCACGTTCGCGAAGGTAACAAACTTTATCTAGTCTCCTCTCCTATATCTATCGTTTTTCTTAGAAACGACAATTTTTCTGTTTGCAAAACACGTTTCGACTCCATTTTCCGGCTCTTTAAGTATTTATGTGGTGGCCTTATGAAGTAGGTGGTATGTATTATAGTTTTTATTTCTTAGGATTATAAGTACGTTCGAACAGGGTGATCCAGATTCCAAGTGTTTCGAAAAATTTTGCCATTTCTAGTATAAAGTTAAAAGAAAGAAATTAATAAATTCAAGGGTCTTTTTTGACCCAAATAATTCATTTTTAATTTTAGGATCGATCGATAATTTTAGGATCGATCCTGATAGGCTCCATGGCTAAAAAGTACAAGATAAATATTTGCTTGAATATTTTAATTTTTTTAGTTAAAACCAAAAAAAATAAACATATTAAGTGGTGTGTTTTTATTACACAGAAAAATAACCAATATTTTAAGGCGGCTATCTTGAAAAAACCGTTTCAATTTTTTTGGTGTGGAGGCTCGATATGAAGTTGATTTTTCTTTAAAGTGGAAAAGTAATACACAAACATTTTATTTAAAGGAGTTATTCGTTTGGAGTTGCATAGAAACACACCAATTTTTCACTACACAGGCTGACAGACGTTGTGAAAAATTTATTTTATCACGCTACTTTTCTTACGCCCCGGTGGGAGGGTACATTACAGTTAAGTGAATTGAGAGAAATAACACCATTTATCATTGAGGCCCTAATGGAGCTAAATTCTTTTCGGTGTGCGGAAACACTTGTATGTATCTGTGTGTTTGTATCCCCCAGACTAAAGCACAAATTATTTATTAAAAAAGAGGTTGCATTTTTCTATAGCTTTTTGTTGTGAGTTCTAAACCAACAATTTCTCCCGAGCTATAAATTTTTAAGCTATGAATTCGGCCTGGCTTCCAGCTGTTCCAAAGTTACTGTTGAAACCATACAACTATGAGATAGTATAACGGCCCAAGTGCCACAAAATGTGTAACGAAAATAACTTTGAAAAACAAAGAAGAAAATTCAAAATCGCAGTTGGCTTTGAAACTGTTTGGGCCACCTGGTGTCGTAGTGACCTTACGATAATTTAATGACAAGGTATTAATTTGAGTGACAGTGGCAATGACATCATCTTTTCTAAAACTTTGATCTTATTTAATTGAATTTATTTATTATGGTAAAGCCATGATGACCCTTAAAATAATTTAAATACCTGTTAAATTATTTTTAGATGTGCTAAAATACACTTCAGTAGGACACGTTTTTTGATAAATTTAAAGACTGTAAAGAACTTTGATTGAAAGAAATTAATACCACCTTATATTTTACACGGTTTACACTTTAAAAAATTACAATTTTTTTGCTGTTTTTTTGATAAAAATTGCAAAATAAAAACCATATGCACGACAAAATTATTTTCATCTTTCTCTAAAATACTTTTTTATAGCCTGGTGTCTCTCTTCAATAACCTTAAAAAATTTTGTACGTCACTAAAATATCTCTCCATCTACCTCTAAAATGCTGCCCTCTCTCTTTAAATATTTTTTATTTTAATAGAAAAAAAATGTTTTTTGGCAGTACTTTTTTTGAACGCTAAAAAAACAGATACCTGCGACTCAAAATTTGTATCAATTCCTTATAATCCTAATTATACGAAAGGATTACAAAAAGTATTTAATAACACCGGTCTTAAATTAGTATATCAATCCGGTAACACAATAAGAAGCTTACTAGGAAATCCCAAGGATAAAACTACAGTTCAAGAAAAAAGTGGAATTTACGAAATTAGTTGCATGGATTGTGACAAAAAATATGTTGGCCAAACGAGACGCTCTATTCAAACACGTTTTAAAGAACACTTAGCACACTTAAAATACGGAAGAACAGAAAAGTCAAGTGTGGCCGAGCATGCTTTTGAAAACAATCATAGATTCACATTAGATAACCTAAAACTTCTAAAAAGTGTACCAAAAAGACTTTTGAATGCATATGAAAGTATGGAAATCATTAAATCCAGAAATAGTTTAAATAAAGATAGGACCCATCCCGTTTAGTATACTTTATTCTTTGGTTGAGGGGAGATAGGATTAAAAATCGTGATCAATCACAAATTATTAGTCTTATCTCCGTCCACTAAAGGATTGTATATAAGATAGAGCGTAGATTAATTTAGTTCATTGTTTATCGTCTCCTGATGATGCTAACGTTGTTAGCGAAACGCGCGTCGAGTGCAAAAAAGTGTAGTTTTGGTTTGTGGAAAACAATCATAATTTTGTTTTAGTGCAACCAAAGGTTCCAAATTCCCAACATAGTATACAGGGTGACCTATTTAAAAAATATATTTTTTTGCCATACCTCGTAAACAAAACGACATAAAAAATTAAAAATCTCAGTTGACGTGTTCTTGGATTTTTTTATAAAACCAAATTCTCACCCGCTAGAAGCACCGTTCCGTTTAAAGAATCTACCCTGTTAAGTTATATTTTTGAAAATGTTTTTTTTTTGAAGTGATGACCAAGTCTGATTTTAAAACTTCCATAAAGTCAGGCCGTGGGGGCCGTGCACATATTACGTAACGGTCATAGGCGGGGGGGGGGGAGCCAAAGCGGTACAAAACGCTACGTAGGGGAAGGGAGGTTGCTACCAATACAATTTTCCGGCCTGTGTAAAATTAACTTTCAATCAGCAAATATTGAAATAATTTCAATTCTTAAAATTTGGGTCAGGAATTGTGCGAATAACTTCTATTTTTGAAGCTTTTCTTTAATTAAATTTTAAGTTTACTTTTATAATTATTTAGTTAAATTAAGTTATTACTTTGTTCCTATGATGGCAATTTTAGAGCCTTATAGTAGCTTGTTTTTAACTTTTGACTTCATACTAAATTTAAAAAAACCCTCTTTTTTGAGCAGAGGGATAGTTGATGGGGAGGGGGGTCAAAAAGTCGCAAAATAACCGTTACGTAATTTGTGCACGGCTCTCAATTTTGCTCCTCCCCCCTAAAGCCAAGCGGACCAAACCTAACCGGATTCAAAACTTTGGCAGTAAGTCCAGTATTTGATTTGATCATGTTTTCCTAAAAATAAAAGACTTGGTTAAACATGGAAAAACGTAGGAATCTTTCTTGGCAAATTTCACTCATCAACTAATTACAAGTAACCACCCTTTCCCTCTCAAAGAAAAGTTTGTAATACGCCAAAATAACCGTCTTCGAAACAATTTAAGAAATTATAAGTTTTTTTCAATTCCTACATATCGTACTGCTCTTTTTAAGGCGCAATTACACAGACGAACATGCTCAAATAAAAGCTCGTGCAAAATATCTTAAAATTTTTGCGTGAACATTTTTGTGAGCTCTTCTTTGAACATTTTGTTCGGTTAAATTTTTGAGCAAATTATTGCTATCTATTTTGGAAACATATTTTTAAAGATGAGAATAAATAAAATTTCACATCAGTGATCAGTGATCTCAATTCTTTAAAAAAATGGAACACCAACTTTTATTTAAAATTTTTGTGAAAAAAAGCCGACGGCAAGCGAAACATTATTATTGGCTCTACTATCAGTTTTGTCACATGGATTAGGTTTACTTATAATATTTTTTTCTTAGGGTTTTTCCCGGATTTTTTTGCCCGGGGTTTTTTTTGGGATTATCTTGCGAGTTTTTTTTATTTCCAAGGGTTTTTTTCCCAAAAAAAAACCCAGGAAAATTTTTCTTTTCCAAAAAAATTTTGAGTTTTTCAAATATCAGCAAAAAACTCAAAAATTGCACTTTTAAGCGGTAATCCGCGCCTCACGACTATGGGGAGTGGTGGGGAGGGAGATTTTTTTTAAACATATTTTTGTAACTTTACTTTACCTTTAGCTTTTATTGTTGTTTTTTAATTCCTCACACCAGATTTACCTAGTTAGTTTAAGGTCCCAAGGGTTGCTTAAAAAAGCAAAAGGTTCATGAAAATGCTGAAGATAGATATTTACTGTCAATTTAATGTAATAATCAAGGTCGATTACTGACACTGAACAAACAATATGCAAAGGAGCAACATTCCGATTCAGAAGTCCAGTCTATTACTGCTAAATTATATTTTTTTAGGCAATGGTCGGGATGGTAAGATTGTAAAAGTGGGTAATAAACGGGTATTATTTGGACCGAACGTGCTTTTGTTCATATATTTGAGATTTAATAAAATGTATATAGGTTTTTTAATTTGACTTAATTGTTATTTTATTGTGTTTTAAACTAGAAAGTAAAATAAAGAGATATTCTTTTAAACGTAAATTTTTATCATTACATTTTACAGGCAACAGCAATAAATAAGTGTCATTATTATTTTTTTATTCTCGTTTTTCTACAACCCCAAAAAAGTTACAAGTATACTGGCATATCCCCTATAAAAATCAGATCAATCGAAGTTGCTTATGAGGTAAAACGTGAATTTCGACATCAAATCGTTTTTCCGTCGGAAAGCACTTAATTAAAAATACCTTGTTATAAAACTTAGTCTTTCTATTTTCAGTTAAGTTCAATGAATTCCCATAAAACTATAAAATTTAAATTTGTAAGAAATTTTTATTACCATCATTTCTTCAAACAAATTTTGCTCTTAAAAGGAGTTATATTTATAATAACATTATGTTGTATTATTCGTTGTCCAATAGTTTTAAAAACTTGTCCATTATCAATTTTTATTAAAAAAAATATATCGATTTGAAAATTGAATATCCTCGTAAATTGCTCTTCCCTAAATAATTTGGTATGTACTTATCTTAAGAGTTTGGGTTGCCATATTAAGGCGCATTTACACAGACAAACTTTCCTTTGATGTTGAAATGCCGACAAACATTTACATGAGCCTCTTGAGCAAAATGTTCAAAGAAATGTTCGAGCAAAATCTCGTACAAAAAATCACACGTAAATTTTGGAGAGAATGTTGAGCAAAATTTGTTTGAAGAAATGATGGTAATAAAAATTTCTTACAAATTTAAATTTTATAGTTTTATGGGAATTCATTGAACTTAACTGAAAATAGAAAGACTAAGTTTTAAAACAAGGTATTTTTAATTAAGTGCTTTCCGACGGAAAAACAATTTGATGTCGAAATTCACGTTTTACCTCATAAGCAACTTCGATTGATCTGATTTTTATAGGGGATATGCCAGTATACTTGTAACTTTTTTGGTGTTGTAGAAAAACGAGAATAAAAAAATAATAATGGCACTTATTTATTGCTGTTGCCTGTAAAATGTAATGATAAAAATTTACGTTTAAAAGAATATCTCTTTATTTTACTTCCTAGTTTAAAACACAATACAATAACAATTAAGTCAAATTAAAAAACCTATATACATTTTATTAAATCTCAAATATATGAACAAAAGCACGTTCGGTCCAAATAATACCCGTTTATTACCCACTTTTACAATCCTACCATCCCGACAATTGCCTAAAAAATATAATTTAGCAGTAATAGACTGTACTTCTGAATCGGAATGTTGCTCCTTTGCATATTGTTTGTTCAGTGTCAGTAATCGACCTTGATTATTACATTAAATTGACAGTAAATATCTATCTTCAGCATTTTCATGAACCTTTTGCTTTTTTAAGCAACCCTTGGGACCTTAAATTAACTAGGTAAATCTGGTGTGAGGAATTAAAAAACAACAATAAAAGCTAAAGGTAAAGTAAAGTTACAAAAATATGTTTAAAAAAAATCTCCCTCCCCACCACTCCCCATAGTCGTGAGGCGCGGATTACCGCTTAAAAGTGCAATTTTTGAGTTTTTTGCTGATATTTGAAAAACTCAAAATTTTTTTGGAAAAGAAAAATTTTCCTGGGTTTTTTTTTAGGAAAAAAACCCTTGGAAATAAAAAAAACTCGCAAGATAATCCCAAAAAAAACCCCGGGCAAAAAAATCCGGGAAAAACCCTAAGAAAAAAATATTATAAGTAAACCTAATCCATGTGACAAAAGTGATAGTAGAGCCAATAATAATGTTTCGGTTGCCGTCGGCTTTTTTTCACAAAAATTTTAAATAAAAGTTGGTGTTCCATTTTTTTAAAGAATTGAGATCACTGATCACTGATGTGAAATTTTATTTATTCTCATCTTTAAAAATATGTTTCCAAAATAGATAGCAATAATTTGCTCAAAAATTTAACCGAACAAAATGTTCAAAGAAAAGCTCACAAAAATGTTCACGCAAAAATTTTTAGATATTTTGCACGAGCTTTTATTTGAGCATGTTCGTCTGTGTAATTGCGCCTTAAGAAATGATAACTTTTTTTCAATTCCTACATATCGTACTGCTCTTTTTAAAAAGAGTTATATTTATAATAACATTATGTTGTATTATTCGTTGTCCAATAGTTTTAAAAACTTGTCCATTATCAATTTTAATTAAAAAAAATATATCGATTTGAAAATTGAATATCCTCGTAAATTGCTCTTCTCTAAATAATTTGGTATGTACTTATCTTAAGAGTTTGGGTTGCCATATTAAGGCGCATTTACACAGACAAACTTTCCTTTGATGTTGAAATGCCGACAAACATTTACACGAGCCTCTTGAGCAAAATGTTCAAAGAAATGTTCGAGCAAAATCTCGTACAAAAAAACACACGTAAATTTTGGAGAGAATGTTGAGCAAAATTTATTTGAAGAATTGGGGGTATAAAAATTTCTTTACAAATTTAAATTTTATAGTTTTATGGGAATTCATTGAACTTAACTGAAAATAGAAAGACTAAGTTTTAAAACAAGGTATTTTAATTAAGTGCTTTCCGACGGAAAAACGATATGATGTCGAAATTCACGTTTTACCTCATAAGCAACTTCGATTGATTTGATTTTTATAAGGGATATGCCAGTATACCATAATTGGCACTTATTTGTTGCTGATGCTGGGTTAGGAAAAGGTAAAAACCGTAGACTAGTGAGAGGGGGTTTTGGTCAAATGAACATTGACACACAAAATTACATGACAACAAACAAGGGTCAACGCAGTTTTTTTATGAAAGTTTTAGAACAAATCTTTCCATAAATAAAGGGCTCTCCGACGCAAAACAAAGAAATTCGTTTTATTTTATTGACGCGTAGAACTTGCGTTTCCAATTTTTTAAATATTGAAATTTTTGGCGATTTTTACAAGCTTTTATTTATGTATGTTTGTATGTTCGGCTCAAATCTTGCAACTCAAATTTGGTATTCAATTTCAGTTTTCGGTGTGTATTTATAGTTGCGGCGACAATACAATAATATGGTATTATTAGGCACCCCCTCCCGCTAATGAGGAAAGTGGAGGAAGAAAAAGATTTATTTTTTTCGATTTCAATCAAAATTGGCATACAGGGGTTTTTAGGGAAGAGAATTATCGAAAGGATGGATTTATGATAGTCTAAAAATTAAAAAATTATTTTAAATAAAAAGATGCTTTTATAAAATATAAAGTGCACTAAAAAGTAGAAAATAAATTTTAGCATTCTCATATCATAATAATAAAAGCGACGGGCGCAAACTAAAACTAAATATGTCCATCCATATATCAGAGAAACGTAGAGTAGTTTGGGTCGAGTTGGGTTGGATTTACTTCACAAAAAATTGAACTTACAATACCAGATAAAGAATTCTTTATATTTACACGTCGTAGTTGTGGTGAGAGTATTTTTTGTATTTATGGTATTTATTGTCTTTTTGATACGTTAGTTATAAACGCCTTACCACTCATATCTCTTTATATTACTTCCTAGTTTAGTCTTTTACAATAATAATTAAGTCAAATGAAAAAACCTATTTACATTTTATTAAATCTCAAATATATGAACAAAAGCACGTTCGATTTAAATAATACCCATTTATTATCCACTTTTACAACCCTACGATCCCGACCCTTGTCTAAAAAATATAATTTAGCAGTAATAGACTAGACTTTTGAATCGGAATGTTGTCCGTTTGCATATTGTTTGTTCAGTGTCACTAATCGACCTTAATTATTACATTAAATTGACAGTAAATATCTATCTTTAGCATTTTCATAAACCTTTTGCTTTTTTAAGCAACCCTTGGGGCCTTAAACTAAGTAGGTAAATCTGGTGTGAGGAATTAAAAAAAAACAATCAAAGCTAAGGTTAAAGTAAAGTTACAAAAATATGTTTTAAAAAAATCCCCTCCCCACCACTCCTCATAGTCGTGAGTGCAATTTTTGAGTTTTTTTCCGATATTTGAAAAATTCAAAAATTTTTTGGAAAAGAAAAATTTTCCTGGGTTGTTTTTCGAATTTAGGAAAAAAACCCTTGGAAATAAAAAAACTCGCAAGAAAGTCCCAAAAAAACCCCCGGGCAAAAAAATCCGGGAAAAACCCTAAGAAAAAAATATTAGAAGTAACCCTAATCCATGTGACAAAACTGATAGCCAATAATAATGTTTCGCTTGCCGTCGGCTTTTTTTCACAAAAATTTAAAATAAAAGTTGGTGTTCCATTTTTTTAAAGAATTGAGATCACTGATCACTGATGTGAAATGTTATTTATTCTCATCTTTAAAAATATGTTTCCACAACAGATAGCAATAATTTGCTCAAAAATTTACCCGAACAAAATGTTCAAAGAAAAGCTCACAAAAATGTTCGCGCAAAAAATTTTAAATCTTTTGCATGAGCTTTTGTTTGAGCATGTTCGTCTGTGTAATTGCGCCTTTATGCTTCTTTTTTTTCTGCAATAGCTTTAAAGCTAGACTTCGCCACGTCAAAGCACGATTTCTAAAATCGAATTTACATCTTTTTTACATATTAATAAAAGTCGTCTTTATTATTATTTATTTTAACCTATAAACTTGAAAATGCTGCAACTTTTTTTTTGCTTAAATATACCTACCCTCACACATTCGCATTCTGTTTCGAGCTTTGGAAAATACAAGAGACGCATTCGAAACTCTGTTTTAATACAGATTAATCGTTTTTAAATGCCTCGTCGTCATCAAGTGCTGTGGAAAATTTGCGTTCTTTATTTGTCTTATACAGGGTGTCCCAAAAGTCCGAGTCCTCCCTGAGGAGTAAAATTTCACGTAAATAAATGGTTTACATAAAAGTAAAAAACCCTGTATATTTGCAAAATTTGAATAGATATTTTCCTGCTGTTTCCAAATATGCCTAATATGTTACCTTTTTCTCTAACGGTTTAAAAAAAAATGAAAACACTTTTAAATAAGAGCAATGAGTATGGCAAAGAATCACCGAATATTCTTTTTTTTTCGTGTTTAACTCATTGGTGTTATGAAGATATTTTTTCCATTTATTTTCAAAACCGTTATGGAAAAAATAACATAATAACAGAAAAACTGAACGTAGATAGCAATATTGATCTGAAAGTTTAAGTAAAATTTCGAAATTCATAAAAAAATACTTGACTACTTACATATTTAAATATAAACAATAATTTTCTGTAAATTTGAACAATATACAAGAAGAATTACACAATCGAATTCTTCTTCTTTTGCTTATACTTCTGGGAAATTTTAAATCCGCTGTCTATTCTTGAATCGAGAGAAAATTTTCTCCCAGGGAGTCAAATTCTCTCGCTACTATGCATCTCATTGGTCCAAATCTTCGGTTTAAATCGGTTTCTCTCACTTTTGCCCGATATTGATCGAAAGTAATTCTCCTAGTCAAGACCAATAGAATTAAGGGCAAAAATGAGACAAACCGATTTCAACCAAAGATTTGGACCAATGAGATGCATAGCAGCGAGATAATTTGACTCCCTGGTAGAAAATATTCTCTCGATTTAAGAATAGACGCACTGAACGACTGCTTGTTTATTCTTAATGGAAAACTGTCGAAATCTTTCATGGGAGCGCCCAAGAGGAGTATTGAAGGGCTTAAGCTTAATCTTAACTTAGAGTTATTAGGTAGCAGTTATAATAATTTAAATCTGAAATAGTAATGAAAATAATCATTAATCTTATTTAATCAGAGTAGCCCCATCATTCCAGGCCGATTGAACAGATCAAAAGGATGGTAATAAAAACAGAGAGCTCTATGGAATATTACAAGATGACTGGATTCTTACTATTTTTACATAGCTTAATTACCAACTTAAAAGATAGATTTTTAAAACAGATAAACATCTTACAAGATTTTGAAAAGCTTATTCCCTTCGCCTTCAGAACCGTTTGATACACAATTGAAATATTTTTTGGGTATCCATTGTTTTCATAATCAAAATGGTTTTAACGACAACTTCAGCACCGAAACGATTTTGAAAGCAGAACTTGAACTTTGGAATAAAAAAATGAAAATCACGATATAAAAAAAGATAATTTACATAATATTGAAATATTTCCAAATATCAAAAAACTGCTTCAAATGTCCATAACTTTGCCAATAACCATCGCAACATCAGAAAGATCTTTTTCAAATTTAAAATATCTTAAAAATTAAGATATAACCGGTATTTTTATAGACTAAATATTTATCAAAGACTATACATACAAATATGTCCTTATCAAGTCTAAGTACCTACATAAATACCTAGGTTTTTTGGGAACCCACAAAAAAGCCGAACTTATAAAAACCGAAACACAATTGAACAAAAAATAAAACGTCAGAAAAGAAAAAAGAAGAAATTTTAATTTCCTTGATCCTTAAAAGACACGAATATAATTTAACCGATTATAATTTTCCTGAACTTTAAAATATCAGAACTACAAAAGTATCGAAAATAATTGTCTATAAACTAAAAACACCCGAGCCAAAAATTGATAGAAAATAATATACCCGAATCTTAAATGAGCAGAACCACAATCCAGCCAAATCGCTATTGGGCATGCGTCAAATTTAAATCTCTAAAGCGCCGTAGTTCCTGGATTGCGGCGTTGACCAGTTTCTCTATTTGGAAGATGACACGGGGATTTTTTTTATTAAACGATTTTATTTAACTTCACAGTTTCTGGCTGTAGTCCTATGACAATACAATATTATGAAGAAATTTGGTGGTAAGGGGTGGTTGAAGAATGTAAAGGGGGTAAATTAATACAATATCACAACTTACTTCGACTCTTCCCTGCCGTAAGTCTGGCACCGTAGCAATTGAAGTCGTGGCTATCGGTTCAAATCATTTTCGGCCAGATTGAGGTTCTTGAATTTTGTGGTTCGGCATTATTATCTTTCTATCAAATTATTTTCGTTAAAAATATTTTTTAACATTTTGTGTTTCTATAAAAATATGTTTCGTTTAATTTTAACTCTCGTCATTTCATTTTCGAGACAATTTTTTTCGGACCAATTATTTTCTGTTCTTTTAAATCTTGTTTCTGCCAAATTTGGTTTCGGGTTTTTTATAGGGACCCGTTTTTTTCGTATCTTAAAATTAATTCAACCCCCCTGCTCCCAAAATAGTTTTCTGGGTGCGCCACTGAATCTTTGCAATTTAACCGCCGGTATAACAGATGACAGCGTAACAAAGAGATTACGAGAATTTTCAAAACAAACTAAATCCACCCAAAGACTATACCAAACCACAACGAATACAAATCAGCCCACACCCCCGTAACATCCTTTTTGCGCCCTCCATCCATCTATGTGACATTGTGTGGCGTTTTATTCACGAGAGACAGGAAAGGGAGACAATTGAAGCCAAACGAAAGTGACACTCCCTATCCCGTTTGCGGGATGACCCAGGATGAAACGGTATATATATATATATATATATATATTCCATCAGGCACCATTGAGATACAAGCGTAATGAAAAGGTATTTAAATAGCGCTTTCAACTTGCAGGAATTCAACAGTTTTTGGAAAGCTTTTTTAGTTTTCATCAAGTTTTCCCTTTAACTTACAAAAAGTGGCAGCATTTTTATAGTTATGTATCCGCCGCGTGTTCAAATTTAGGGAAACACTCCACTAGTTCTGCGCTATTGGCATGAGCGGTTTATGCTCGTATAGGTTCTTCTGTCAAGGCATGATACATGAAACAATCAAGAAACTTTTTCTGACTCTTGTTTATTTTGAACGAAATATCACCATTTCTTTATCCGTTGACATACGGCCACGGGGTTCTTTTCACGGACGGAACATTTTTTAAATAATTTATTATACGTAATTGGCGACAACAAACCTATTCAAATTACCTCTAAGAGAACTTCTCAGAAAATAGAAAATAACATAGTTCCAATCCAATATAAGTGGCAAAATATTTATAGTCTGACCATCGATCTATCGAATGGAAGCAGGGACGCACTTAGTGTTGTAATAGATCAGTGAATGAATGAAATGAAAAGGTGAAGAAGATAATATGTTTTATTAATATATTTATTCATAGAATAAAAAACACAAACATAAGTTAAATTTATAAAATTGAGTTTAACAGCTACATTCATATATAGTATAAAAAAATACGGGATAGTAAAAAAAAATAACAAATTTTAACTTAAGTCAGTTTCACTGTCACTGTCGTCATTAAAGTCTATGATAATTTTTTCTCTGGGTAGCAGATCTATATTTACATATGATTTTTCTATTTTGTGGACATGAGCGCAATTTTCCCAGCTTCTACTTAAAATATTCTGTTCCGCCTACCTAATTAAAGCTACCACAGAAGAATTTAAAGTTGGCGAAACATTATTTTTTTTAATCGCTGCTTTTAGCTCGTGCCATATGTGTTCAATTGGATTGAACATGCAATGGTAAGAAGGAAGTCTCAACACTGTATGGCCCATTTCTTCCGCTAAAGTATCAGAATAGTATTGTTTTTGTACTGAAAATGCTTTAATTATTTCAAGCAATTATTTTTTGGTGTAACTATCCTCAAAATACATATTATTTTCTAACATGTAGTCCTGAATGGTAACTTTTGTGTCATTTGAAGACGGAACTTTATTTAGCCTCCTACTGTGATAGCTCGCATTATCCATCACAATTACACTATTTGGAGGTTTTAGAGGTATTCTTGAATCAGTCTTCAAATAATTCCGCTGTGGTATCGTCATGGTAGTCAGTAAGGCAATCCTTTATATTTTTGGCTGATAAGGCCAACGCATTTGGTATAAACCCATTTTTTGTTCCAGCATGAATTATTGTGATACGCGTTCCTTTATTTGATGGAGCTTTAGTTGTGCAGTGACCAGACGAATCTACCCAACTTTATCTGGAACTTCATGGATGTCAAACCAAGTTTCATCGAGAAAAACAATATCTCTATTACTTTCTCTATACTCGTGTATTGCAATTAAATATTCCATCCTCCATTTTTCTAAACGGGCCGATTCCATAATCACTTACCGTTTATTAATTTTTTTATTTTAAACCCGTTTTTTAAAATACATTTTCTTAGTGTCCCACGGTAACACTGTATTCCTGTATCATCTTTTTTAATCTTTGAATTAATGTTTGTAAAGTAGGGATCATTTCTTCTCTATACATTTGATATATTTTTCTACGAATGATATCCACATCACCCATGTCCAATTTCTTAGAAGTAATAGAATCCTTCCTTTTTCTTCTCCCAACTATCGGTTTATTTACTACACCACACTGTTTTTACCGATCTTCGTGTTAAGCTACCGCTCCTTCACAGCACCAAATTTTGATAACCCACGTTCAAGAAGGGTGGTATAAACGTCAAATATCACTTTTTTTGTATCAAGTGACAAAATATCGCGTTAAATTTTTTTTATCACTTATTTCTCTTGTAACTGATTTTCAAAACTACAAATCAGCTTGGTATCTTGAGCCTGTCCCAATTATTTAAAAAAAAAATAATTTGTAAGGTAATTAAACCCTAATGTTATAACTTTTCTTAATTAGTCATAAACTTGTTAAATTTTAATTCGGCCAAAAACGTGTACTTATTAAGAAATAATTACACATTTTTAAATCCGCACTTGTAATCCTCAGAAATGATAGCGTGTTCACAGCTTTTTTTATTTACTTTCTCACCCCGAACAAAGGTGATTATTAGGGTAAGGGATTAGAATTTATAATGAGTCTCTTAGATCTATGGTCGTACTATAATTACTCCTCAACCTGGAATCCCTAGAAATGGATTTGACAGTTGCTAGGGAAATGTTTAAAAACAAATTGTGTGTTGGCAATGACAGTACCTCCACGAATTTGCATTGTTCTGTTGTCCAACGGAGAAAGAAACTCATGAAAAGTGGAAAGAAAACATGCATTTACCAAACTGGAAAATTACTAAAAATAGCCGAATTTGCGAGGTAAGTGAGCTATAAAGTTATTAGTTAATTGGTTATAAGCAATTCTTTTTACCTATTATTAACATTTTTAATATCTCCGCGTGTATATTCACTGTTTGTTTTGGTTTTTTTTTGTTAAAACTGTTAAAACTATTTTACTAACGAAAAAAAAAAAATCTCTTTCAAAAACTGTCTGGGGAAATTATAAAAAGAGACAAGAAAACATCAGTCCATTTCATAAAATCGCTTTTACATGCAAATATGAAAAAAACTAGAAAGAGAGGGCAATATGAGTTGCCCACCTCTGGTAAAACAATAACTGTCAAATGTATAGAGAGCCTCTAGTTTTGTCGAGCGAATGGCGTCATAGACAAATCGGCGAACGTGTTTCAATGGTGCACGGTTTTGGGCGAGTAATATATTAACCTAATTTTATAGTTTATGTTAAATTTTGTTAAAATATTATTGTGGGAAGCAAGTGGAGATTTATAATCAAGATCTAATGCTGGGTTTATACAGATAAGTAAAAAGAAAAATTAAAATAATAATTAAAATTAAAAGAAAACTTGATCTTATGGGGAACAGTGTAGGTGTTTATATAGCAGAAATAAAAATAATAAATTTAAATTAAAATAAAAAGATGGGCAACTTTTAACTTTTATTTTTATCTGAACACGAATTTGCGCATGCCCCATTGATGCACATAACCTCACTTTTATTTGTTGTTGTCATTTAAATGGGTGTTTTTCAGGTTTTTTGCATTTTTGTTTTTTATTATGTATATGGAGTTTAGTTTAATTATTTTTACGTGTACAGAAGCTGTGTGCTGATTGGCTCAAAGTTATTTTTATTCTTTATTATATTTGGCTGTATAAACCAAAATTATTTCTTATTTTTATTTCCTGTATAAACCCAGCATATCATAACCACCCAAAATATAGCAAGGTTTTGCAAGCTTACTTTAAAAGGCTCGGGAATAGTCCTCGCAAAAAGGTCTAAAACATACTTTCTATTAAATACAACATGGCTTTTTAACAAATAAAATGAAGACATGCGGCCTTAGAAATGCACCCGCCCCTGTGCATTGAAAGAAAACGAAAACTCGTGTGAGCAAATTGCAAAAAAAATTAGAAAAAAATTTATATGTTTCCAGTTTAAAAAAAAAGGATTTTATTCATGTGAAGTCTATGTGTTTAATTATGGATCGACGATAGTATTTCAAATGATAGATTTCCATGAAATGACGGAAATGTTGGAGATTAATTAAATATCAAACCCATTTAATGCCTAATTTCTATGAGTTTAACATGTTTAAATTTTCAAAATGTATGTATTTTATTGACCATATTTAATCAATGAAATAATTATATTAAATAATACCGTTACCATGCTGCCAAAATTAATTTTGATTTGTTAAATGCTAAACATATGTGTTTTTAACTGAGTGCAATTTTTAACAAAATTATTAATTTCCCTTTTATTTTTGTTTTTTTCCAATATGGTATGGGGGACTATTAAAATCGTGAAATTTTGAATTTTCTTAATTTTATCAAAAATGAGTTACTAAGGTTACAGAACACCTTAATCAACGAAAAAAAAAGTTTTCTGTCGGTCGGCTGACCATGAACTGATTAACTTTTGGGTAGGGTGGTGGGGGGTTGAAGGGGAGAGAAATATTCCTTCCGAGTTATTTGAAAAAAACGTTAAAATATATTTAAAAAAATCATAACTTTAGAAGTAAAGCAGGTATTGATATGCGGTTTTCAGATTTTGGTTTTCGCAAATATTACTCAAAAATGTTGTTATGAGGTTCAAATCTTTCAAAGCTACAGTTTTCGAGATATTTTCATTTCCTTTCAACATAAAATAATTGATTGTATGGTGGACTATCCGTGCTTTCTAGCACCCATTTTTGTTATTGGTTTTCTAGTTGTTTTTTTTAATGGAGGTATGAAACTTATAGCGCTTTCGTTTACTGCTCTAAAATCACTCTGGGGGGTTATTCTTGAATCGAGGAATGATCCTTTCCTAACCCTGGTCGCACGAAATTGCTCCGTTCCGTATTCTTGAATGTTCCCCGGTGAGGACCATTCCTACGGAATTGGCTTCTGACCTTACCTATGGTCAATAGCACGGGAATGGCGCTGCTGTCGTGAGAAGCATGCGCAGAATGATCTGTTTTGATGATTTTAACCACAAAAACTATTGGTAGTTTATGTTTTTTGACTTTTGATTTGCGATATTTTTATTCTTGTCGTGATCCTTTTAGACTTTAGTTGAATGTAAGTACCTATTTTTTTATTGTAAAAAGAGGTCAATTATTTATTAATTATTGTAAAACTTCGACAGTACATTGAACTATTAATTTTTTAGCTCGAGTAAAATTGGAACCTGCAGATTTATTTATGCAGCATGAGGAACAACATTCTAGATTTAAAGTACCTATAGGTTGACGAAGCCATTGGTTCAACAGATGATAGAGTCATCGATAATGGAAAAACCTTTCAATTGAAACCAAAGTAAGCAGATTTTATGTATGAATAAAAATGATGTTTCAATGATATATTTGTTATTAGGTTTTGGTAACCCTTAATTTTTATGCAAATGGGTCATACCAAGAGGGAATTGGGAAGCACATGTGCCAAACCAACTCCCAACCCAACATAAGCAGAGCAATCAATGAAGTGATTTTATAAACCAACCCAAATTTAAAGACAATCTGTACATTTCCCCAAAAATGAAAGGGAGCTGAAAGAATTAAGACTTCGGTAAGATAAGTATATAGCTCAAGAGTAAAATTTTTTATCAAAATTGTTATTTTATACAACTACTCGCTTACAAAATGAGGTGTTATTGAATGTCTGGATGTTAAAGACACTTGATTTTTCTTGCTCGTATGCAAAGAGTTAGCATGCTGAGTATGTAACTGTCTAGTTTAAAAAATAACTGTTTGTCTAATATTTGTTTGTTAGAGAGTCAAAGGGAGAGAAAAGAAATAGGAGCACCTGAAAATGGTTTCAAAAAATAACTGATTGACTTTATATTCAAAACTTTATTTAGTATGTTTTCATATTTTCCTACTCAAAATATATATTTATTGAAAAGATTGTCTTCTTTTACCCACATAGCAAGAATATTGGTACCTATATTGCGTGAAATATTCTTGGAACATTCGAAATATCTAAAACACATCCTGTGAATGTCCAACGGTCCACTTTTTTATTATTCACTGAATATTCAGAATGGATGAAATCTGAACATTACATTTTTTAATACATTTATTATTAATCCATATGCAAAACAGTAATGTTCAGATTACATGAATTCTGAATATTCAGTGAATAATAAAAAGGACCGTTGGACATTCACAGGATCTGTTTTGGACATTCCGAATGTTTTAAGCATATTCACACAATATACTTGCTATGTGGGTACTTTTTACTTTACTTTCATAAAGCATGTTCTCTGTTTTGACAAAGTGCATGATATTTGAAAGAACCAGATGCTTCAATTCAATAGCAAAGATACCTAAAAAAACTTAACTTAGCTTTACTATATAACTATTAATTTTAGGTTTTACCAAAAATATCAATTCATAGGAACAGTTGGGCTCATTCACTGCACGCATGTTGCTATTGCCAGACTGAAGAAGAATGAAGACATATATATATATATATATATATATATATATATATATATATGTTAATCACAAAGAGTCCAGTTAGCATAAGAAAAAAGTTAAATAAAATGTGTACTTATTTTTATTCAGAAGCAAGGGCAGATTCTCTTGCGGTCTTTAGTATTAAATTTTCCTAAAATAGGAACATGTTTAAAGGCGCATTTACGCTGCCCAAGCAAGTAGGAAAGCTTAAAAATAAAAATTACCAACATAACTAAGCAAAAGCAAAAATGTTTTGTAAAGCTCTCTTCTTTTCTCCAAAATATAATTTAAATACTTTATAATAATATTATTAACTTATATTTTGAATAAAACAAGAAATAAACAAGAGAAAATTAAGTAACTTTTATTTAAAAATAGAAACGCATTTAACAAAATTCCACCCAAGTTTGATCCTAGAGTGAAAATACAAAGAGAAAAGTAACAAGAACCGAAACTGACAAAAAAATTTAGCAAATTCACTTTTTTATTTGAAAAGGTTACGAAAAAAAGTAAGGCAAAAAATCGCCGAGGCGATGTAAGAAACCATAGAAGTTTTAAATGGTTAATTGAAAGTAGTTCGTTTAAAACATATATTACATTTGGCAACGTTGGATGTGGCAGGTGTTCGTTCAAGAATACGGCAATTCAGGAAAGATGCTCAGCGGAAACTCATAGGAACGGTCACTTTCTAACTATGACCGTTCCCTTGCGACCATTCCTACAAAATTCAAGAATAAACCCCCTGGCGTACTCCAGGATCGATCCGAAAAGGATTAGCGTGTTCGGTTTTCCGAATCTGTTACTCCGGATTTGAAACGAACTTTCTGCTCCAGCAAAATCGCGAGACCAGAGGATTTCGAGCAAAACAATGTCATAACCCTACTTTTTTGACAACATTTTTATCTTATTTTTAAATAAATGGATCGAAAAAGAAAGTTTATTGAAATTAAAGAATTGTTCCTCAATTCTTCTACTCGTCCTCGATTATACTGAGAAGCAAGTTAGCAAAATAAAAATAATAAAGACTAGGTATATATATATATATATATATATATATATATATATATATATATATGTACATGCCTGTTTCATAGATTATGAGAAAGCGTTTGATCGAGTCCAACACGAAAAAGTCATAGAATCGCTAAAAGAAGTTGGTCTGGATGACCGAGATCTAAAGATAATCGCTAATCTACACTGGAATCAGATTGTTCAAATAAAGGTTGATGACGAACTGTTCGAAGATGTCCTAATAAGAAGAGGTGTGCTCCAAGGTTGTATATTATCTCCGCTGTTGTTTAATATCTATAGTAACAAAATAATAGAGAATGCACTTCATAACTGCGAAGAGTATATATATATATTTAAGTTCGTAGCCTTATCAATAGATTGTAGTTTGCAACTGAAGACGATCAGAGATTGTACTAATCGATCGATCGTGTATAAATAAAATATAAACAATGGAAATACGAAACACCGAGGTTATTTCAAATACATCATTGTCTCGAACTTTCAAATAAATGCGAAGAGGGTACAATATGGCGACGACACTGTCATAATAGCAGACACGCTAGAAAGCCTGCAAGAGTTGTTGAATCAAATTGCTACCAAAAGTTCGCAGTTCGGGCTTAACTTAAATGTTGGACAAACAAAATGGATGGTCATATCCAAGGAAAAGAACATCAGAGGCATGTTAGAAGTAAATGGGTAGCAAGTCGAACGCGTGGATTCATACAAATACTTGGGTTGCTTCCTCAATGAGAACTAGGACAACATGCCAGAAGTTCGTGCAAGAATTGAACAGTCTATTACAGGATATTAATACCCCTCTCCGAATTCGTGTGCTTTGGTGTTATGTTTTCAGCATCTTATATTATGGCATGGAAGCATTGAGACCATGTGCAAAAAGTTAGAGGCAGTCGAGATGGGGCGTTATCGTAAAATACTAAGGATATCTTAGTAACTAATGTGGATGTTTTTCTTAGAATAAATAAAGATCTTAAAGTTTCATTTACCATCAATAAATGAAAACTTGAATATTTTGGCCATGTTTTGAGAAATGACAAATATAAACTTTTAAAATTGATAATAGAAGGCAAAACTGGAGGCGGAAGAGGTCCGGGTCGTATACGGATATCATAGCTTAAAAATCTTAGAAAATGGTATGATGTTAGTACTACGACACTTTTCCGAAAAGCAGTGGACAGGGTACAGATCGCGCTGATGATAGCCAACGTTCGAAGAAGAAGCTATATTCTGTTCTGCTTTCTCTTTGTGGACTTCTTCAAACGGCTGTCCGATTTCACACATATCAAAAGTAAATAAATAAAAAAGTGAGGTTAAAATGTGATTTTTCGATAATCTGCACTCTCTGCGCGAGCACTCCGGTTGGAATTCAGAGCACTCGCGGGTAGAATCGTGACGTCACTACTTTACTCCGGATCGATCTGAGAGTACGGAAAGCGAAGGCGCTATTAACGTTTAATGCTATTTTTACTTGTGTTTTTAAATCACTCGAACGCTCGTTTAACTTACCACTAGTTGTAGGGATCAGTAAAAACTACTATTTGGCTCGAATATTTCCACTAAACTTCTTTCGGATTCTCTTATTCAAATATATTTTTGTGAGTTATGAAAGAGTTTTCTATGAAAATATCTTATTCAATTCTTATGCGTAAAGTAAATCTCGCTTTTATATTAGTTAGTCAGGATTTAGAGGGCATTTATAGGCAAAATCCACTAACATGAGGAGAAAAATCCCTGGGAATAAGCTCTTTAAAAAAAATGGCTTCACGCTGTATAATCAGGTGAAAATCGAACTGCTTTTATAATGTATGAGGTAAATAATCACTAAATGGCTTCTGTTGAATTATATCAGTGGCGGCTCGCCCGACATGCGCGGATTTCGGGAGGGGGGGAGGGGGGTAATTACCCCTCCACTGGACTCAAAATTTTAGCAAACAACATAACGAAAATCGAAAATTTTAAAGAATCGCCAACACAAATCGCAAAATTTTTCGACTGCGGCGCTAGATAAAACTATTAATATCCACAATTTTAATTGAAAGGTTTAAAAAATACAATTTTAGTGTAATTTTATCAAAATTTTCACCTGCGGCGCATTTAACGAGTATTATTATTCACATATTTAACATAAACTGATATGTCGAAATCTGATTACCGCCCCCCCCTGGGTTTAAGGCCAAATCCGCGCTTGTCGTCCGATGACGCAGGTGAAGCGCTTCACCTCTTATTTGCAGTCTGACTAAATCATTTTCATTTAAATATTTCTGAAAAAATTAAACCTTCCGCTTCCATAAAATAATGTGTCCAAATTTTGTAAATATTTTATCTTTTATTCGACCCATCAGGATCGAGCGGAACGATCGCGGCTCTCTGCGAAGCAGCTTCCTCGTGTCTTTCAGGCTGCGTTCAGTGTAAATTTCCGAAATAAACCGGTTGTCATAACGACGGCACGCGCGTCTCGTTTCGGCCGAGGTTTGGGCGTGCTTGCATGTGAGTCAAACTTTTAAGCTGCCTCTATATATGCTATGTTTTCATGGATATTGAATTCGTTTTCAATATGTTTTGAAAACTTTTTTTTCATGAGTTTTCATGACAGGTTTTCAAATCGATTTTGAATCGATTTGAAAACGGTTTTCAAATTTTGATATTTCGCAGCTGACATGTGTCATAGTTGTCAAATATTCGTTTTTGAGTTTTGGTACTTTTTTTATGTATTTTATTCAAAAGATGATGTTGGTCCTTGCCACGCATTTTTTTTAAATTTCAATTGCTACTCTGTTTGCAAGTGGAAGTGAAGAAAGAAATGCTGGACTGGCATATGTGCATAGCACATACACTTTCGAGCCAAATATTTCTTTTATTTTCCATAATTAATTTTTTTAAAGTCTTTCAAAACACAAATCTTTAGTTATTTAAGTAAGGTTATGTTATTAATCTTCTTTTTTCTATATACTCTACCAAATTTTAGAATGCCGGTTCCACAGTTTTACTTCTATTTCTCTCTCTCTCTCTCAAAAAGAGTGAGAGCAATAAAATATAATTTGACGGCTATCTGGCAATCCCCGTTTTCATGGAAAATCGGAATTTCGATCTCAATACCATCTTGATCCAACCCTAAAAAATTTCAGGGTCGGATCTAGATTGAAATCGATTTGAATACTGGAAAAACAGGCGATTTCATGGACGGTATCGGATTGAAATCGTTTTCAGAAGGAACTCAATTCCCATGAAAACATAGCAATAATTTTGTGACTGTAATATCGAGCGTCACGTGCCGGGCTATTGCATTAGGGAGATTTTGGTCAGGTTTTTTGTCAGTCTGTTACCCTTACCTTTATTCCGGGCAGGCGCAGTAGTGCTCTGTCAGGCTGTTATCTTTATTAAAGCTAACCACTGGCACTAACTAGCGTAGAACAGCAACTACCTTTACCGTTAAAGAGACAACCAACCAAGTTTGTTTTGTTTTACTAAAATTTTGTGTATTTGGATTTTACTTTTGGTTAACCGTGTTTATAGTAGTAGTGGGGTGCCTTTTTTTTTCTCGGCTCGATTTCTTCTATTACTCTACCAAAAAGATATCTTGCAAAATCATTTACCGGACTAAATTATATCCATGATATGGTTAGAAAAACATATAAAGAAAGACTTGAGAAAAAAACAACAAAAGTCAATAAAAAAGTAAGGTTATGTTTACCGCCAAACTATTTTTAACCTCCTGAAGTTACCTTTATTTGCGGTAACGGTAACGAAATTTGCCGTTAAACTGCCTGACCAAAATCTCCCTATTGTTTGTTGGGGTATTCGTTTTTATTTTTTTTTTTTGACAATGTCTCCTGTGCATGATGATGTTTGTGATTTACTGGAAAAATCGGCGATGCTGCGTCACCTATTTGTAAAGTCACGAGCCGCCGCTGAATTATATGCCAAATAAAATGTAGGTATTATTTTATACTAATCTTCGGAAAAATCAAAATTGACGTTACTTTTTGTAAGAAATTGATGTTTAATGTTTTATTATCTTGTTTGTAATAAAGTTTTTCTTCTATTATCTGAAAAATAGGTATTTACGTCACTAGACCGGAAAACTGGTCTTTACAGGTCGACGCAGGAAATTTACAGGGCGAGCCGCGGGCGAGTCCTCTAAACCTGCGGAGACCTGTAAAGACACTTTCCGGTCGTGGATCGTACGTACTTTTTTTTTCAAACGATCAGAAAAAACATTTAAGTATCTATCACTTTCGTCGACGCCTAGCCGTGTTGCGTCATTTATGAACAGTCCCCTGATATTTTCTGCTTCTTGTTGGCTAGATAGCCATTGCCGCTAAGGCCGGTAGTTTTTAAGATGAAAACTAAGAAAAACAAGTAAAGTTTTGTGGTTAGAAATGATTTTTGTATTTTTAACTTGTGCAAAATTGTATAAAAGATTAGAAAAGTTATAGTGTATAAGTGCCTATTAGCGTCACACAGCTAAATCAGTGATGACTGACGACCAGTTATGGCCAACCATGGCCAACTTATCAAGCAAATGATAAAAGAGCTCATAAAAGGCAGATTTCTAGGTTTGTTCTTTATTTACCTATATTTATAGTATTCTCTTACTTTGAGAATTAAAAATGTGTGGCCGATTTTTCGGTGTATGTGACTCTTGAAGCAGCTTTTATTATTTCCTCCGGATTCAACTCATTTTCTAGATCTGAGTCCATTTTTGTAAACAAAACTTTTGAAACAAATTTAAAAGAGCTTTTTTAGAAGTGTCAAAACTGTCCAAAAAAACAAGCTAAAAGCTGTCAACAAGAAGTCATAGCTAACTTGGCCAAAAATGGGACCGGAAAAGGATTAAGGGACCGGAAAATTGAACAAAAAGGTCCTTTCTGGAGAGTGGAAATATTTCGAAAGAACATGCCTTGTAATGTAGAACTTTCCGTATGAAAAATCGTACGGAAAGTGGCTATTTTCCGGTCGTTTGAAAAAAAAAGCATTACAGCGAAATGTTACTTCTGCCGACAAAAATAGCATCCTTGTGCAGTAGTATAGGTACAGAAAATAATTAACTTCCTCTACTTCAAAGTCTAACGTACACTACGCTTTAGCTAAACTTTTAATAATCCTTCCCTAATTTAGTTATTTTTTAAATGGAAATAAGTTCACTTCTTAAAGGGGCCGTACCTTCCTAAAGTATTATACACCACGAATGACTGCAAAAGGTATTAAAGTTTTTCAGTTGTAAAACAATGTGCCGCGGTGGTCAGAAGAGACACTGATCGATCTTTAGAATCGGGCAGAATATCGGAAACGAGAAAACGGATTCTGTTGAAGTTTGGCAGGAATGTTTATTTTTTAATTCCTGACAACCGTATCCAGACAGTTTTTTGCTGCACTCTTTCATTTTCGAAATAAAATAAACACGGCTAACAATAGTAAAAAATCTTACATTGCTTTTTCTTTAGCCTCGTCGATAATACAGAAATCTGTAAGAACAATTTTTGGATTTTTTATTTTTTGAAAAAAATACACCAAATTTTGAAAAATCCTTTGGATATTAATCCTATTACCTGATAACAAAAAAGTTATGGTTTTTTTCTTTGTAAGCAATATTCTGCCGGAATTCTGAAACGCCAAGGTCACGTAATTTAGTAGGCCCAAGGAAACTGAAGTGAGTTCGATTGTGAGCGATTTCATAAGTGATAAAAATAATACGGAAATTTCTTATTTTTTTGATGTTGAATAATGATTTTTCTTTAGATTCTTTTTAATTTCGAAACATTGCAATCCATGAAGCATGAATCCGAGCATCAAAATCTTTTAAAGAAGCATTAATAAATGGTTACGTTCCAAATAAATTATACTTTTCCTCACATATGGTGTTTGCACCGTGTTCTCAACACTGCACGATCGACATGGTATTAGTGATTTTATGTTAATTTCGTGGGTTATGGGATTTTGGCAATTGAAAAAAGACAATTTTTTTCTTTGGGACGTTTCGACTCTATATTGAAGCTTTTTTAACAACAAAACAAACAACAATAAGCAAAAACTCTTTTGTTCTTTGTTTTATTAACAAGGTTGTAACGAAGAAGTATGAAATAAAGTACTAGAGAGAACTTTCTTTCAAAACTTACTTCAGAAAAGCTCGTCAAAAAGCCCGTTGGTAGTGCGTATGGGATCACCATCACTTTGTCCTTGGTTGAACACCATTTTATTATTCAATTGTAAAAGCAATTCGCAAAATTAATTCCAAAAATTTTTTATATATTTATAATACCTATTGGTTAGTGGCACAATTTGCTTTTCGGTCAGTTAAATTTTAGTTCAAGCGAATTTTTCGTTGGCCAATAGGTGCATTCAATTTAAACGTAAATTAGCCAATTGGCCAACGAAAAATTCAAATGCTTGAACTAAAATTCAACTGACCGAAAAGTAAATTGTGCCACTAACCATAAGGTACTATAAAAATATAAAAAAAATTTTTTTGGAATTAATTTTGCCAATTGCTTTTAAAGTTGAATAATAAAATCGTGTTTAACCAAGGACAAAGTGATGGTGATCCCATACGCACTACCAACGGGCTTTTTGACGAGCTTTTCTGAAGTAAGTTTTGAAAGAAAGTTTTCTCTAGTACTTTATTTCATACTTCTTCGTTACAACCTTGTTAATAAAACATCTTTTTGCTTATTGTTGTTAGGTTAATTAATTGCTTGTGTTCTGTCTTTAGGGTTGAAAAAGCTTCAATATAGAGGCGAAACGTCCCAAAGAAAAAAATTGTCTTTTTTCAATTGCCAAAATCCCATAACCCACGAAATTAACATAAATGATGCAGGAGGGATACGAATACGAACAAAAAATGTTCCGCCTATTGTTCATCTTTCAAAAAAATAGCAAAGCAGTGCCGTTTTTGTGGCCTTAAGTACGTTCTGAGAGGAATTTATTTAAAAACGATTTTCTTCCGTTAAGAGAGAAAATGCCAAATTTGGTTAGTATTATTTTCCAAAAATTTATTGAATTTTCGATATTTTGGTGGGTAAGCCAGCGTTTGTTATATAATGTTTTAACTAAAAATTAAATTTAAAATAATATTTTGGCTAGTAAAATAAAATTTTAGGGAGTTAAGTTATATTTAATGAAAACAGTATGGTAAGTAAAATTAATTTCAATGAAAAAATTGCAAATTTTAAGACTGAAAACGACGTGTTTTTTGGTCAACGTTTTTATAAAAATAGTATATACCATGTGCACTATTTTTTCGAACCTTCTGGTATGTCAAAATCTGTTTTCGTTTGTGCACATCCCCTTTTATAGTCGGTAAGTATTTAGCTAAAAGTACCCGAGCAATTTTCGGATAGTTAGCCAAGACCTTTAAAGTCTTCAAAAGTTAAAGAAGTTAAAGGGCGAATGGCTATGAGCGGCGCAAAATTAATTTTGAGAAAATAGTATTTTAAATTACTTCTAGATTCTTACGAACTGATTCGACGTGCCCTGAGCGGATCAAAAAGGGACTTAAGCCCTAAAAATGAGAAGTTATTTTACAGCAGAGAAATTCCTGAGGCGAAGATTGAAAGTTGAAAGAGTTTACAAATGAATACGTTTTTCATCAGGGTCATCAATAAAAAAAAATTGGAGCCATAAAAATCAAACAACTAGCGGCTAAAATAGTGTTTTTTTTTACGTGTGTGTTTTTTTTCAAGGGTATCGAGGGAAAATCTTGCATAAGCCAATACTCAAATCTGGTCCCTATAAAAAAACCCGAAACCCAATTTGGCGAAAACATAATTTGTCAGAATTTAAACGAGAATAAAATAATTAGTCCGAAAAAAATTGTCTCAAAAATGAAATGACGGGAAAGTCAAATCCCTAGAAAATATATGCATAGAAATAAACACAAAATGTTAGAAAATATTTTTAACAATAATAATTTGATAGAAACATAATAATTCCGAACCACAAAATTCAAGAACCCCAATCTGGCTGAAAATGATTTGAACCGATAGCCACGAATTCAATTGCTACGTTGCCAGGCTTACGGCAGGGAAGAGTAACCCCAAATTTCTTCATAATATTGTATTGTCATCGGATGTACATTGCAAAAATTAACTAAAGTGCCACAGGTTTGTAATTCGCTAAGGGATTAAACGACACTTTAGTCCCGAGGTTTATATACTAATTTATGCTCTTTAGGAAATTACGTTATTTCTACGCCAAATAGTTCGTCAACTACAAGAAAGGGTGCTAAGAATGAAATCTTGGCCAAGAGCAAGTGCTGTTTGGCTTGACTTGCCATAAATTCAGTTATAATTTGCAGGGATTAGTTTTTTTTAATCCCTTACGGATTAAATTTACTTCTAATCCCTAAGCTGAGGGATTCAATTTATTTTTAATCCCTTAGGGATTAAATTTTCTTTGAATCCCTTAGGGATTAAACGTGTCACTTTAGTTCTGTTTCATTGCCTTGAAAACCTTTGTGTCCTGTCACCCATAATAATTTTACTCTATTATGTCCCGCCAGTTTCAATTTTTCATTAAGGCATTCCCACACTAGCTTTGAGGTAACCTTCTGGCATATACACTCCCTCAACGCAACTCAATTTGGATATTGTAAAAAATTATGTACTAATTATGTACTTATTTAGTCCCCCTTTTAAAACATTTTGTAATTAATGAATAACGGAGTTATTGGAACTAAGAAAAGGGGTGTGGCTTGGCCCTAAGCTGCACCCCCCCCCATGCTTAGGAGATAGATTTAATGAAAAAAATGAAGCGTACCTTTAGTTTACAAAAACCATCGGTTTCTTGGATTTTTGTTTGTTTGTTATGGGGTGTGTAGCTTAATATCAAGGTACACACCCCATAAAAACAAAAAGAAATTAAGTTATCTTGAGAGTAGGCAATTTTTTAAAAGGGGACGAAATTAGTACATAATTAGTAACAAATTATGTTAAAAATAATTCCTAGGCAGAGGGGGGTGTGCCTTGGTATCACACCACATAAAAACAAAAAAATGAGAGTAGGCAACTTTTTAGAAGGAGTCGAAATTAGTAGATAATTAGTACCAAATTCTGTTTTTGTAAACTAAAAGAACCCTTCTTTAAGAGTACATGTTATACCAAGGGCGGTTGATGGACGACATAAAAAAATGGTGTTTTATAATCGCGTTTCTGTTCAGTCGGTGACCTTATGCTGTCGTGCATTTTCGCCGTCCGCTTTTAAAACATACTCTCGATAAATCCCCAACATATTCGAGAAAAGCCATTATATCTGAAAAATTTGCTCTTGAAAATTTATTTGAGACTCTTTCTTAACTTCCTACGGACAAAAGCGACTTGAGGAGAATCTAAAAACGTCCTCCTTCATAAATAACGGCGGGCAGCGCTTTTTCAATTTCATGGGAAGTGATCATAGATATATAGGGGAATAGAACGGTTTTCGACGAGTTCGCATCGAAATTTTAGCAAACACCACGAGTGCCGCCATTTTGACGGTAGCTTCCCCGGAAGTTCTTCGATCGCCATAGGGAAGTCTTAACAAAAATAATATGGCCGATTTCCAATATATCCGCTGTAGAGTAAACAAACCGTTTTTCCATAAGACGTAATGCTAACTTAAATCAAAAGTTTGGCAAAGTGGAAAACGACGCAGATTAAACAAAGTGATTTTTTTTAAAGGGTGATCCTTTCTGAATCGGGGAAAAACAAACATTTTGCCGAAATTTTAACAATAAACTCAAAATTCCCCATTTAACGTAGAAATGTCCCTCTACCTATCTGTCGCACCCGTGTAATTACAGATAACGTCATCTCTCTCAAATCAGATAGCGCAACTGTCTCTCTTCAAGCCGATCTGACCCGATCTTCAGGCTGAACTGAGATAGACAGTGCTTATCCACACTGTGCAAGTGCGAGAGAGAAGAAAGTATATAGGGGTCAGTCCATATCAAGTCAACCAGGGTATTTTACCACACCATCTCCGATGTTGATGATTTTTAGTATACATGTTTTTCCTACCAAAAAACTGGAAAATCCAAAATTTCAGACTTTTTTGACCAGTTGTTTATTTTGAATTAATTTTTGAAAATCGAAAAAGTCACTTATTTGTCCTTAACATGTGCGCACAAAATTAGGAATATCCAAAGAACCACTTATAACAGAAAAGTAGGTGAAGGTTCATTTTAAAGCTCTTATAAAGACCTTTTATATGAGAATATTGCATAACATATATTGAAAAAAAAAATAAAAAAAAAAAATTTTGATTTTTTTTTTTTGAAAAATTTCAAAAAGGCCATTTTTAATTTTTTTCAAAAAATTATATTATTTTCTTTAAAGTGTTATTAAACTATTCACAAAATTTTGAGATGGACAAATCATGGGTTCAATGTGAAAAAATTTATTAAAAATGTCACATGCATGAAAAATCGCCTATAAAATGTACTTAATATTTTTGATATTTTTTTTGACATTGAACCCATCATTTCTCCATCATAAAATTTTGTGGATAATTAAGTAACACTTTGACCAAAATTATATATTTTTTTCAAAAAAATTAAAAGTGGCCTTTTTGAATTTTTCAATTTTTTTTTTCAATTTTTTATTTCCAATTTTTTTTTTGTTAAAATTATGTTGTGATATTTCATAAAAAAAGAGCTTCAAAATGACTTTAAAATGAGCCATTTATTACTTTCCTAGTGTAAGTGGTTCTCGAGATATTGCTAGTTTTGTACATTCTTGTTAAGGTCAAAATGCTGACTTTTTTATTTTGAAAAATTAAAAAAAAAAAACTACGAATCAAAAAAATCTAAAAATTTGCATTTTCAACTTTTATGGTAAGAAGAAAATATATACCAAAAATCATCAAAATTGGAATTGGTCGCGTAAAATTTTTGTGATTTTTTGGTTGATTTGATATGGAATGACCCTAGGGTCAGTCCATATCAAGTCAACCAGGGTATTTTACCACACCATCTCCGATGTTGATGATTTTTAGTATACATGTTTTTCCTACCAAAAAACTGGAAAATCCAAAATTTCAGACTTTTTTGACCAGTTGTTTATTTTGAATTAATTTTTGAAAATCGAAAAAGTCACTTATTTGTCCTTAACATGTGCGCACAAAATTAGGAATATCCAAAGAACCACTTATAACAGAAAAGTAGGTGAAGGTTCATTTTAAAGCTCTTATAAAGACCTTTCATATGAGAATATTGCATAACATATATTGAAAAAAAAAAATAAAAAAAAAATTTTTGATTTTTTTTTTGAAAAATTTCAAAAAGGCCATTTTTAATTTTTTTCAAAAAATTATATTATTTTCTTTAAAGTGTTATTAAACTATTCACAAAATTTTGAGATGGACAAATCATGGGTTCAATGTGAAAAAATTTATTAAAAATGTCACATGCATGAAAAATCGCCTATAAAATGTACTTAATATTTTTGATATTTTTTTTGACATTGAACCCATCATTTCTCCATCATAAAATTTTGTGGATAATTAAGTAACACTTTGACCAAAATTATATATTTTTTTCAAAAAAATTAAAAATGGCCTTTTTGAATTTTTCAATTTTTTTTTTCAATTTTTTATTTCCAATTTTTTTTTTTTGTTAAAATTATGTTGTGATATTTCATAAAAAAGAGCTTCAAAATGACTTTAAAATGAGCCATTTATTACTTTCCTAGTGTAAGTGGTTCTCGAGATATTGCTAGTTTTGTACATTCTTGTTAAGGTCAAAATGCTGACTTTTTTATTTTGAAAAATTAAAAAAAAAAAAACTACGAATCAAAAAAATCTAAAAATTTGCATTTTCAACTTTTATGGTAAGAAGAAAATATATACCAAAAATCATCAAAATTGGAATTGGTCGCGTAAAATTTTTGTGATTTTTTGGTTGATTTGATATGGAATGACCCATAGTCTGACCATCGATCTAGGAGACTCATTATCATTCATGCCCGATAAGCATTTATTGTGACTCAGCGGGTGTTCGAATGGAAGCAGGGACGCACTTAGTGTTGTAATAGATCAGTGAATTTCTACCACGGATAACCTTAAAGGTGAAGAAGATAATATGTTTTGTTGACGGTTCGGTCTAACAATTTTTTTTTAAATGAAAAAATTATTTTAATCTAATAGACACATCCTACACCTACAAAATATATTTGCTCATAGAATAAAAACACAAGCATAAGTTAAATTTATAAAATTGAGTTTAACAGGTACATACATATATAGTACAAAAAAATACGAAATAGTAAAAAAATTAACAAATTTTAACTTAAGTTAGTTTCACTGTCACTGTCGTCATTAAAGTCCATGATATTTTTTTCTCTAGGTAGCAGAACTATATTTACATATGATTTTTCTATTTTGTGGACATGAGCTACGCAATTTTCCCAGCTTCTACTTAAAATATTCTATTCCGCCGACCTAATTGAAGCTACCACAGAAGAATTTAAAGTTGGCGAAACATTATTTCTTTTAACCGCTGCTTTTAGCTCATGCCAAATGTGTTCAATTGTATTAAACATGCAATTGTAAGGAGGAAGTCTTAACACTGTATGGCCCATTTCTTCCGCCAAAGTATCACAATAGTATTGTATTTGTACTGAAAATGCTTTAATTATTTTAAGCAACTGTTTTTTGGAATAGCTATCCTCAAAATATATATTATTTTCTAACATGTAGTCGTGAATGGTAAGTTTTGTGTCATTTGAACACGGAACTTTATTTAGCCTTCTACTGTGGTAGTTCGCATTATCCATCGCAATTACACTATTTGGAGGTATATTGGGTAACAGTTTATTCTTGAACCAGTCTTCAAATAATTTCGCTTTGGGATCGTCATGGTAGTCACTATGGCAATCCTTTATATTGTCGTGAATGCCCTTTAGGCATTCTATCATGCCCTTGCTTGGTTTGTAAATGTTAACGATTCAGGTTATGAACCTAACAGTTAGTATTAGGAAGTATGTGATGTTTTAAGTTCAATGAATAGATGTTTTTGTAAACTCACGTTTTGTTATCACATACATCCTATAAAACCAATCGAGAACAGCAAGAAGGGGTCAGTAAGTTTAGTAAGTTCACTAAGTCAGGAAGTTGTGATGTATTTCTCAAGAATAAGATAAACTGCTGAACCACGACCTACCCCTAAGATAGAACTGTGACGCTGCTGTATTAAGACTGTTGGATGTTAATTAATTACAAGTAAGTAACGTTTTTATATTTTGTTATAATTGGTTTATTAAGTCAATAAATAAGACCAACCCCGTCACGAAACCCCAACGTGACAATATTTTTGGCTGATAAGGCCAACGCATTTGGTATAAACCCATTTTTTGTTCCAGCATGAATTATTGTGATACGCTTTCCTTTATTTGATGGAGCTTTAGTTGTGCAGTGACCAGACGAATCTACCCAACCTAATAAACAATATCCCTATTACTTTCTCTATACTCGTGTATTGCAATTATATTTTCCATCCTCCATTTTTTTGAACGGGCCGATTCCATAATCACTTGCCGTTTATTAATTTCTTTGATTTTAAAACCGTTTTTTAAAATACATTTTCTGAGTGTCTCACGGCAACACTGTATTCCTGTATCATCTTTTTTTAATCTTTGAATTAATGTTTGTAATTAGGAATCATTTGTTCCCTATATACTTGATATATTTTTCTACGAATGATATCCACATCATCCATGTCCAATTTCTTAGAAGTATTAGAATCCTTAATTTTTCTTCTCCCAACTATCGGTTTATTTACTACACGCCACACTGTTTTTACCGATCTTCGTGTTAAAACTGCCGCTTCCTTCACTGCACCAAATTTTGATAACACACGTTCAAGATGGGTGGTATAAACGTCAAATATCACTTTTTTTGTATCAAGTGACAAAATATCGCGTTTAAATTGTTTTTTATCACTTATTTCGCCATTATTCCCCGTATCTCCACGTGACGTACTCGGTTGTTCCTCCTACGGACGAATTATTTTTCATACAATCACAATTAATAACAAATAACTTCTTTTGTAACCAAACGCCAACTGCTAACTGATTTTCAAAACTACAAATCAGCTTGGCATTTTTTATGAGAGTTTTGGGAGATTTTAAGATCAGCCAAACTTATAAGGCTTGTTTTACTAATAGTTTGCTATGGGTTTGTAAAAACACATGTTTTTATAAGTCTTGCTATAGATTCTATAGTCAGACCCACTTTTATACGCTTTTACACTAACTAACAAATACACTAAGGGTTTGAATATATCCACATGGGTTTTCCAGGGCATTTTATAATCTAACAGCCTCATAACATTAACTTTACTATTCTTTTATAATATTACTTACGGCCTTTGCAACAGACAAATCTCATAAAAACTCGGTTTTTTCGACCATAATATTTATTCTACTCTCCTATGTCTACGGAAAGTTATACGTCTTTGGTATCTTTAGTCCGAAAAGAAGTTTTTAAACGCGGAAGTGCGACAACAGCTTGGTATCTTTTGTTTTTTAAACTTTTAATTACGGATTTTAAGATTTAACGGCGCAAATGTTTCCCGGTTTTTAATTGCCAACGAGACCACCTGGCAACACTGCTATCCCAATTTTGGCCTAATCTTTTCCGGGCAAAAGCAAGAAAATAGGAAAACGAGTTTCGTCGAAATTGCCGGTATCGTATCAAACTGACTGATGATACCAATAATAAGCTGTTAGCACTTCCAATATTCCTGTAAAAAGTACGTATATACTTTTTTATTTTAATTATATTATTGTGCTGTAAACTTGTTGGCTTCAAAAAGTAAACAAAGAAGTAAAATTGTCAAAAACTAACCTCAAAATGCATCAGCCAAATCTCACAAGCTCAATACGTGTTCAAAACCCATTCAAATCGCTTTATAAAAACCAAAAAGTTAATAACATTAAGAACGTATTCAGGTCCACGTGAAAGCATAGAACTATTTTTTGTAGTATTCAGATCGATTTTAGTCCAAGGTCGATATAAAAAATTTGAGATCGTTTTGAAAATTTTCATGTAAACGCAGATAGAATCACGTGATCGGTGTCGGCTGTTTTGGAGGTCAGATATTGAACATAACGTACAAGATGAGTTAACCCACAATTGGTTTTTTGTTTTTCTTTCATTTAGAAAACGTTAACAATCAGTTTTTCAATCGAAATCAAATCGATGAAATAGAAATCTCAAAAGCACAAAGTCACGTAAATAACTTGAATGACCCAAGGAGTGATCATGCAGATGACCCTATGGGGCAAGCCTTTTATAAGAACGTTGCCAACCTTATTAAATCCTTCCCTAAATAACACAATCCCTTAGCCCCCCCCCTCCCTCCTTAGCACTCAAATGAACGAGGTTCCTATCTCCCTACTAATAGATAGACACGCAACTAACCAAGATCTAAGGTCCTTTTCGCTAACAACAACCCCTCCCCCCCCCCTCGCCTACGTCCCCTCAACCTCCCTTCCAACCCCCACCCTCTTCACACACACTTATCAAACATCATTCTCAAGAATACATACGCACAATCCACCACACTCCTTAAGTTCAGACATAGCCCTCTCAATTTGTTTGTTTGAACTACTACAACCAACCAATCGCTATTCTTGGCTCTTGTCTGCTCAAACATGACTTTTGACATCTGTCAAATACCAAAAACTCAACTTCGCTATTGGAATTTTAAAGAAAATTTAGAAAAAATAAATAATTGTTTAATAGATTTAATTTATAATTAACATTAACTTGGACCACTGTTAGTTCTATTTTCTATTGATGGCTGTGCAGCTTTTATTTGTATTAACGCTCCTGGGATGCAGTTATTTTGTAAGTAACCATCTTCCATTTAAATAACCTATTGAGGTTTTTAACAAAAAAATTTTCGAAATTTTTTCAAGTAATTAGATATCTTGTTACTTACAGAATTAAGCCCTGAAGATGACTATGTAATGTCGAAACGCGTAGGCTAAATAAACAATTTGTTAAAGAGGAAGGACGTCCTCTTTAACAAATTGTTTATTTCTCCCAGTTTTTTTTTTCAATCTGAAAACTATCGTGCTGGGAATTTAATTCCAAAAAAAAATGGGATTACGTAGTAATTGTTTGCAGTACAATTTTCCGTTTTTCTCAAATGTTTGCAAAAAAATATTTTTTGATTAATCGGTCGCGATTCTCACATATCCGGAAAGTCGCGATTTTTTACTTACTGCCTTATTTCAAATAAAAACACAGCATTCTTAAGAGTGAATTTGAATCCTAAAAACAGTTCGTTTACTTAAACACGCAAACCGCACAAAAAAAGTTTACAAAATTCGCATGGTTTTTCAAAAAAATATATATATTTGGTTTTTTCTTGGTTTTTTAAAATATAATCGATAATTTTTACCGTGAATTAAACATTTTTAGGATACTTAAAATTATGTGAAAAAACTTAAAATTATGCAAAATCCGTGAGATGGTTCCGGGAAAATGCTTTAACCTCCGACCGTACAAAATTTGATACAAATTTGATTAACAGTTAATTAGAAGAAGCGCATTTTTTATTAAAATTCACCGTTAATATTTATCCTAACGTAACGTTGTAAAAGAACCTGGGTCATTTTTTTTTATAACATTTTGTAAATGTAATGTTTTAAAGAAATTCCGCAGGACTAGTTTAACGACGGAGCCAAATTGCTACTGCGCGTACCGATAATACGTCACTAGACCTGTAAAGATACTTTCCGGTCGTGTATCGTACGTACTTTTTTTTCAAACGACCAGAAAAATATTTTAGTACCTAACACTTTCGTCAACACCTAGCCGTGTTACGTAATTTATGAACAGCTCCCTAATAAGAAAATGTTAGTCTTTTGCTTCTTGTTGGCTAGATAGCCATTGCCGCTAAGGCCAGAAGTTTTTAAGATCAAAACTAAAGAAAAACAGGCAAACTTTTGTGGTTAGAAATGATTTTTGTACTTTTAACTGGTGCAAAAGTGTAAAAAACATTAGAAAAATTATAGTAGCTTCACACAGCTAATTTAGTGATGACTGACGGCCAGTTATGGCCAACCATGGCCAACTTATCAAGCAAAATAATGATAAAACAACTCATGAAAGGCAGATTTCTTCGTTAATTTTATTAACGTTTTTTAATTGACACCAGTTTATAAACGTACGAAGGCGTAGAAGGGCCACACCAGTTTTATTTTTTTTCATTTCTAAAATTTCGTGTTACTAACTCGAAATTTTAAAATTTCGTAATAGTATCTCGAAATTTTTAAATTTCGTAATAGTATCTCGAAATTTTAAAATTTTGTAATAGTATATCGAAATTTTAAAATTTCGTCTTATATCTCGAAACTTTAAAATTTCGTGTTACTAACTCGAAATTTTAAAATTTCGTGTTATTATCTCGAAATTTTAAAATGACTTGATATTATCTCGAAAGTTTGGGCCAAAATTTCGTGTTACTATCTCGAAAGTTTAAAATTTCTAGTTATTATCTCGAAATTTTAAAATTTCGAGTTATTATCTCGAAATTTTAAAATTTCTTAATAGTATCTCGAAATTTTAAAATTTCGTGTTATTATCTCGAAATTTTAAAATTACGTGATATTATTTCGAAAGTTTGGGCCAAAATTTCGTGTTACTATCTCGAAAGTTTAAAATATCTAGTTATTATCACGAAATTTTAAAATTACTTGATATTATCTCGAAAGTTTGAGCCAAAATTTCGTTTAAGCTAATATCACGTGATTTTAAAATTTCGAGATAATAACACGAAATTTTAAAATTTCGAGTTAGTAACACGAAATTTTAGAAATGAAAAAAAAAACTGGCGTGGCCCTTCTACGCTTTCGTATAAACGCATCAAAGTTCTGCTGCTAGCGCTCTTTAGATTTTTTACACATCAAATCGAAAGTCTCTTGAAGCAGCTTCTATTATTTCCTCCGGATTCAACTCATTTTGTAGATCTGAGTCCATTTTTGTAAACAAAACTTTTGGAACAAATTTAAAAGATCTTTTTCAAGCTTTCAAAGCTGTCAACAAGAAGTCATAGCCAACTTGGCCAAAAATGGGACCGGAAAAGGACACCGGAAAATTGAACAAAAAGTCCTTCCTTGAGAGTGGAAGTTTCCGTACGAAAAATCGTACGGAAAGTAGCTGTTTTCCGGTCGTTTGAAAGGGAATGACAGAATTTGTGTGACTTTTCTGAACAGTGGCTATCTATGATTTATGAGTTTTTATGTTAAAAGTTTTAAAGGTTTGTTTACACGCAAAAATAAGCAATTTTTATATAAAAAAGGATTTTTCATAAAAACTGACTACAAAAATTAAAATCTACTACGTTTATACGCACCTAAAAGCGCTTTTATATAAGGACGGTTTTAAATAAAATCGCTTTCTACGAGGTTTAATGCATCGTTCATTAAATGTCATTAAATGTGTCAGTTTAAAGAAAAAACAATTAAAGCAACTTAGTTAGCAAACAGATTTTTCAGAAAACCAGGGTGAGTATTTCTTTAGGTTGGACGAAATGCGCTTCGATAAAGTGCTTTCTTAAATCGCTTTAAAATAAAATCGGTTTAGTACCTAAATTGGTTAAGCAGTTAGTGTAAACTTGTGTGTGAAAATCGTCAAATGTTTTGAAGGGCGAGATTTTCTGACGGTTTTTGAAGAATCGCGTCCATCCTGTTAGATGATTTGAAAAAAAAAACAACATTTAAAACAAAATAAAAAATGGTTCTCTTACACATTTTTAATAAAGTTTTTTTTAGCCAAAATTCCTAATTATAATTGCAAATCGGTTTTTTTAGAATGTATGATTGCGTCTTTTTTGTCGCTCCCAATTAAGGACGAGATTTAAATCCGCGAATGGCTGTGATATGGTGATTGATATTTTATTAATTAGAAGAGCTTATTTCGAATACAGTCATTCATTTGTCAGTCGATTTTCAAATATAATGGATAATGGACAATGGTTGTTTATACCGACCTCATGCCCTTGTTCGAAATCCGCAACATTGTTTGCTTTCAGTTTGTTTATTATTGGAAATAACCCTTTCGAATAATTTAATCTGAATGAATAATGAGAAATTGCAATATACTCTACAACACAACTTTGTAGCTGTGGTTTGTAAGCTGAAAAAAGTATTCATCATCAGCTTGCGGTATTTTTCGGTTGACGTAAAAATAAAAGCCGATTTTTTATTTTCTTTCATAACTAAAAATCTGAGGTTTCAAAAAGGAATATTTAGGTTCTAAAAAGTCGAACGCATATAGATAAACTACAATCTCAACCAATCAGCAAGAGATTCCTTGGCTTCCTGGTTAGGTCATATTAGGCGTTATTGATCATTTTAGGTCACGTGAGATTTTTATGCGTAACTCCACTTACCGTGAAGGACAAACGAACTTGTTTGCCTCTAATTACGATTTTTGAGAACCCAGACACTGTACGAAGTAAGGCATTTTTAAATATGGATGAACGATTACTTCTCTGTCTCTGTTTTGGAAACAGATAAATCAAAATTTGTGCCAAATTAATGCTTCCTGGGTAAAAAATATTCTTTTGAGAGATTTTTTTCTCAGTTCAATAAATTAAAAATTATTGTTGTTCGGACTTGCCACGTGTAGCCTTTGCTAGAAATTTGAGACAACATAACTCGCAATAAATAAACTCGCATAAAGCCTCCAAAATTTTTCTAGAAAACTTTGCATTTAAAATTTTTTTCCGGATTTTTTTTTTGAGTTGGTATTAAGGATGTTGAGGGATATCAGTCATGTTTAAAACTGGTTAATTTTGTCAAAAATCAAATTAAATTTTCATATAAGTAATTCAAAATGTTTTAATTCGGAAATAATTGGAATGAATAGGATATTATTAGATATTAGTGCAAATATGCTTTCCAAAACTACGAAAAAAAAATAAAAAAAGCTTTATATGCACGTTAGCGACACTCTTAATTCTTATCCAAACTTGAGGTTAAAAAAATACCAGAAAAGTCCATGCTAGTGACATTTTATATGGTCCATGGTAGTGACAAAATAACTTTTAATTTTAAAAAAATACTTCCCAAAACAACAGTAATTAAAACAGTAACTGATAAATGTATACGCATTAAAAAAAAAACAAATAGTAAGAGACCATGGTAGTGACACCATTTAAAAATGCGTGGTGACAACTGCAAAGCTTGCTCCACTATACATCATTAAACACCATCATACACTTTGATTTCCAACCTTGAACCACTCACAAATAGGCATCGTTCTGCACTGGTACTTATCCAAGTTACCTGATACGAATTCGTCCTGGCGTGTTAATATTTCCAGTAGGATTATGCTCCTAAGGCAATTAAAACAAAAAAGAAGTTAAAAAAAACCTCCAAATCAGTTACTTCAACCGAAAAGAAACTAAAAAACAAAAAATCAAAAGATCTTGTGTGGAAATAACGAAAATTCAAACTTGGATGAGCATCCCACAAGGAACACACAAAAAAATCAAAGCGTAAAGAGAAATTATTAAACGATGTTTGGCCCTGGGTAGCCAGCGTGGACTCATCAGTAGTTTCACTGGTCACCCTCCACTATACATCATTAAACACCATCATACACTTTGATTTACAACCTTGAACCACTCACAAATAGGCATCGTTCCGCACTGGTACTTATCCAAGTTACCTGATACGAATTCGTCGTGGTGTGTTAGATTATGCTCCTAAGGCAACTAAAACAAAAAAGAAGTTAAAAAAAAACCTCCAAATCAGTTACTTCAACCGAAAAGAAACTAAAAAACAAAAGATCAAAAGATCTTGGGTGGAAATAACGAAAATTCAAACTTGGATGAGCATCCCACAAGGAACACACAAGAAGATCAAAGCGAAACATCGTTTAATCATTTCTCTTTTCGCCTTGATCTTTTTGTATGTTCCAAGCTCATCCAAGTTTAAATTTTCGTTATTTCCACCCAAGATCTTTTCATCTTTTGTTTTTTAGTTTCTTTTCGTTTGAGGTAACTGATTTGGAGGTTTTTTTAACTTCTTTTTTGTTTTAATTGCCTTAGGAACATAATCCTACTGGAAATATTAACACGCTAGGACGAATTCGTATCAGGTAACTTGGATAAGTACCAGTGCGGAACGATGCCTATTTGTGAGTGGTTCAAGGTTGGAAATCAAAGTGTATGATGATGTTTAATGATGTATAGTGGAGGGTGACCAGTAAAACTACTGATGAGCCCACGCTGGTTACTCAGGGTGAAACATCGTTTAATCATTTCTCTTTTCGCTTTGATCTTTTTGTGTGTTCCTTGTGGGATGCTCATCCAAGTTTGAATTTTCATTATTTCCACCCAAGATCTTTTGATCTTTTGTTTTTTAGTTTCTTTTCGGTTGAAGTAACTGATTTGGAGGTTTTATAAACTTCTTTTTTGTTTTAAACTTTCCATTGCTATGAAATGGATAATTATGAATGGTTTGCGTAAATATTTTATCACATCGTTGCTTTCTAATGTTATTATTAAAAAAGAAAATAATAATAGTAGTTTTTATGTCCAAATATTTTTTGATATCAAATTCTGTGATAGGGACAGTCCATGGTAGTGACATTTTGGGGTTAAAAAAGATTGTTGTTGGACGAAAATTAAGAAAAAACAGTGCACTTGCTAGAGTCAGCTTGTGCTCAAAATAACATAAATAAAAAACTTCATCAACAGCTTTTGAGAAAAGTCCCGGGAACATTAAGTTGCCCGTTTAAATGAGAATGGCCCATACAAGTTTCTTATGCAAATAAAAATTTTCTTATCTTCTAAGTGTGTCACGTCACAAGGTGTGACGTCAACGTATCTTTTGAGCTGCGCTTATGAATTCTAAAGTTAACCAAACTAATATTAATGGTTACTTACTCGAGTAACCATCCATTGCCAATAATATGGCAGAAAAAAGGTTAATTAATTACTGATGTAGCCAATTTATCAATGCTTTATTACTGATGCATGCCTGCGTTTACTGATGAAATATGCGTCCGGTGTCCCCCCAAAAAGTTATTATGTACCAAAAAAAAAGAAAGCGAAAGAATGACGGGCATGAGTAGAACACGATCCTCGAAATTGTTCATTTCACCCTTAACACAGCATTCCCCTACAATGAATATGTCAACTGTCCTATGATTGATGATGGTTAAGTGCATTTTATTCAAAATTTTCGGGATCATACTTAAATGACGGATGGCGTTTTGCGATATTAAGGCCTTAGCGAAGCGATAACTTTTCTAACGAAAAGTTCCCAACTAACGAAAAAATTAGATTCTACGATTTTCGCACATGTTTCGTCAAAAATTTTTAAACGAGCAGCAGAAGAGTATTTTTACTAACGTTTTCTGATTTTTTTCTATTTAAAGTCGAACTCTTCTTTCTATATACACTTTATTCAACCCTTACCTCGTGTCAAATTTGAAAAAAGTCAGTCATTAAATTATTTTTACACTGAACTTGAGAGTCGGGACAACAGCAAGTTTCTTGGACTGACTATTGCCGGCAAACTTAAATTTTATACCCATATTTCCCTCCCGTGCGTTCTTTCCTACGAAATTCAAGAATCAGCCCCCAGGTGTTAGTTATGCTCTCAAGATTATAATTAATTTGGTGTTCACTTTGCTAGGACCGTTTACTTTGCGTTGATCGATTCTCATCTACGTTACGGAATTTCTTTTTGGGGGTCAACTAACAACCAACTTTTAATTGATTATTTTTAATCTTCCAAAACGTGCTATACGTTATATTTGTCGTACTCACTTTAGGGGCTCTTGCAAATCACTTTTTAGGTCACAGCGTATTTTAACTCTAACTTCCTTATACATTCTAGACAGTTTCTTTAATCTGTTGCAATACTAGATCACAGCGGAAGTTCAATCTAAGACTCCCGATTCCCAAATCAACACTTATTCGTAGATCCATCCACTACAATGGAATTAAGGTGTTTAACCATCTTCCAAATAAACTAACTAAAGATTATTTAGAAAAACAGTTAAAATCTTTTGGTTGATAAAGCCTATATAGTCTGCAAGAATTTTTCGACGACAAATTTGAGTAGGTTAAATAATAAAATAACAGTTTTTAATATTGTTTTTATTCAAAATATTGTTTTTATTGTGTTTTTGTTGTTTTTTTTTTTTGTGTGATTTTAACTTTTTTTTTATTGTTTGGTTTGTTATCCTTGTTGTAACTTGGCTGTGATACTTATTTTAGCGTGTCAAATATTTTTTTTTTAACACTTCAATACTAAACTATCATTGCTCATAGCATAATTTTTATGAAATTTTTTTGACTGCAGGTTTCGTATGTGTCTTAATTGATTTTGATACTTATTTTATTATATTATTAGTGTCCAAAATACTCTTGTTTTGTTTTTGTTTTCTCATGGTTGCTCATAGGGTTCTTTTTAATTATACCTTTATTTAAATTGACTATTATTTTGTTACATGTCTAACTTTAACGCTATTCTATATTCATGTATCGGGTACCATCACAAAACTTTTGCTATGTTTTCATGGGTATTGAGTTCGTTTTCGAAGCTCATATTTTTCTTTTATATAGCGTGTTCTTTCTCTTGATAAAGAACGCGCTATATAAAAGAAAAAGATACAATGAGTTTTGAGAACGAACTCAATACCTATGAAAACATATATATATATATATATAGTCGAAATATTACCTATTTGTAATGACGTCATTTTTGTTTATTTTTGTTTAATATATTTCAAACAGCGATGACAACAAATTTTTAGGAAAAATTGGTGTCTGATCATTGTTCTTTTTTTTCCGTCAGTGTCAATCGATAACATAAATTTGTCAATTTGGGCATCAGTATGACGTCATTACAAATAGGTATAGTTTCGACTATAGGTCTTTTTTGGTCCAAATAATTAATTTTGGTGGAAATCAAAAATTTTTTTGCCAATTCCAATAGCTTCCGTACTGGTATGGATGGCTATAAATTTTTACCTAACTGTTTTTTTAAAACTATTTAAAGTGCCAAAAGTAAGCACTAAATATCGGGCAGTTTAAAAATGATATAACCAGAGTGTATCCCATAAGCATATATGGTAGGGCTAGTTAATTCAATTTTCCTTTAAAATGTTGGTAATTTATTAAAATAAAGGCAGTAGGAACAGCAATGACCATCATTGATTTATCATATTGTTTTTATTTTCAGTGACAGATGTCTCTTTGGCTTTTTTTCGTTTCTTCCTTGCGTTCGCGTCGCAATTCTCGCAGTGTTTCGGGCTTTTTCGGCTAAACTCGTTAGCTTTTTGGAGTAGACGCTAAATCATGAAAGTTAACAGATACTTACATTGAGATTTACCTATATTTAAAATAGTACCCTCCACAGGTCTAAATATTTACACCTGTGGGGGTACTAAATTTTAAAACGAATTTTCAAAAAACACTTACCCATACAAAAAAGACACAAAGTTATTGATTATTTTGTATTGTTATTGCAAAATACCACTGAAACACTGCTTTATTTCTCAAAATACACCTTATTTTAGAAGAAAATGCTCTAAAACTAATCTTTTTTGACAGGTTTCAAAATGGCAAATGGTGAATACGCCAAAAATTGGCATACAAAAATACCAACCTTTTTGGTTATCGTTATTTGACAAACCGTCAAGAATAAAGTTATTTTGGTTGATTTGCTTAACTATTTCTACGCTTACCCATAAAGCATTGTATTTTGCATCTTCCTTAATCGAAAAGTTAAGCTCTCTTTTTGCGAAATTCGTCAAACACATAAACGCTTTGACGTGGATTGACAGAAGTAAGTATAAACAAAATAAAGATAACTACAAAAATAAGGTCATTTTGGCGATAATAAGCACAACGATTTTTGAAGTTATCTTTATTTTGTTTATATTTTCTTCTGTCAATTCACGTCAAAGTGTTTGTGTTTTTGGCGAATTTTGCAAAAAGAAAGCTTAAAATTGTTACTTTTTGATTAAAAAATGTACAATACATTGCTTTATGGGTAATCATAGAAATAGTTACACGAAAATAAACCGAAATAACTTTATTCTTGACGGCTTCTCAAATAACGATAAGCACAAAAGTTGTTATTTTTGTCTGCTGTTCAAAAACTCCCTAATAGCTTTATTATTTGTTTTTTAGGTTATAAAGTTGGTGATTTTTTTAGACCATCTCAGGGGGGTGGTTTAAATTTATAACCCCCAGAAAGGATTGTTTTGTGGCATTTGGTAAGCAGTTCGTTTATAATTTGCCTAATTAACCGTTTTTACAAGGATTAATTTACCTTATTTAATATCCCAAGTTGTTAAACAAAACACCTCCTATTTTGTCCAGAAAAATGCCATATTTTAAACTCATTATCAGCACAAAAAATATATTTATGAGGGCACTACGAGGCAAAACAAACATAAGTGAAGATCACTGATTATGCACGAAAAATATACCAAACAAAAAAAACCAAAACAGCTATATTAATTTATTTACAAACTGAAAGTAAAACATTGAGGTTATCTAAAAGCTCAGTCAAAAAAACTTTCCTTAATCAAAGCCCACTCCTTTTAAAGCTGTAGCCTTCATCAGTAGAGGTTGGTGCAGGCCAAGGTGCAAGCAGAGGTAAAAGATCTAAACTCGCTCTTTGTCATTGAACGCAGCACTAATATTTTTAAACTCACATTTCGACAGTGAGAGAAATGTAGAAAACACTTGCATTTAAGTTTTTTAATACATTTTATAAATAAAAACACCTTTTAAATAAATACAAAATTAATCTACTCCTTATTTTATTATTGCTCATCTAAATGGTTGTGTGATATCAAGTATTAATCGGAAAAATTAATTAACAAGGGTACGTTTTAATTAGAGTGACATATAGCCCCAATGTTAATTTATTCTACAGAGTTTTTCCTATTTGAACCTCCCCCTGGGTTTAAATTTTTCAATTTTCTTTTCTAAATTGAAAATTTCCTCTTAAATCCAACAAAGGATTGTGTTAAGATGATTATTCAATAAATAAATGTATTAAAATTCTTCTTATAAATCAAACTATGTCTAAAACTCAAGGACGGTTGGTTTAAAATGCTTAAAACCAAAAATTTCACTTAAACTTAGGACCGTTCTAAAATAGACTAAACCTTTTTAGTAAATCCCACCGTTAAAGTTGACAAGCTACTTTTGATCCCTTGTGGTTAGCGTGATCTTTGATGCGTTTGTGAACGAAAGCGTTAAAAAAAAGAGTCAAAGTTGTGCTTACAACGTACGACTTAACCAAACCAATTCTTGTTCAGTGCTTGCTTGATGCACAGTTTTACTTCATGCCGCTCACTTCTATTTCCTTCCTTGTCGAAAAAAGTGAGAGGGCAATAGAATGGAAAATATAAGGATTGAAACTGATCAGGCATTTATTAAAACCCACAGATAACAAAATGATTATTAGGATACGCTAGTTGCGTACGAATACTGCAAGGGTGGTCTTCGAGATAAGTGAGACGTAGTCGCTGTTGTACGACGTATCCGTTCTGAGCATGCGCACTGAGATACGATTACGATTAAGCTCTCTTTATTTGTGCAACTTTAGGTCTCTAACGTCGGTGTACAGGGTGATCGGTTATAAGTGTTCCCTGAGATAACTTTTTTTCTAATAGCCGCAGAGGAATCAAACAGAAACTGGGTGAAAGGGTATTTTATAGGGACCTCGAAATCATTAATAAAAATTAATCAGTTCAAATAGTATACAGGGTGTGCAAAAAAGTTATTTTTTTTCTTCTTTCTTCTTTCTTCTTTCTATATATTTTGACACTGTTATGGCCTACTTTGGTTTAATTATAATACAATAATACGAATGAGTTAATTTCTAATTCAAATTGAAATATCTCGAAAATGGTTGCATGCAGACCTGTATTATATTGTATTTTTAAAAAGCCAATTTTCTGAAAAATTCAACAGTGTCAAAGAAAAAAATAACCCTGTATGGGTCGTTCCTGAAAAAAGGTAACATTTCAAATGGTAATTTAAAAAAAAACAAATTAGTGTTCTTTGAATTTTGGTAATTATTAAATGTTGCTGTAGTTCATTCATCTACTAACATAGGTGGCAGCCAGTTATACCTATTTTACCAAAATCAAGAATCTTTATATCTGGGGTGTTCTTAAAAAATGGTAACATTTGGTGTAATAACTTTAAAAAAACAAAAATTGATTTACCACTTTTTAAGTAAATGTAATATGTTGCTATATATATATAATATGCCCTTACTTGATTTCTTCTTTTCTCTCTTTTGTCTATTTCCTTTTTCGTTTCTGGTGCTTTTGCCAAAACTTTGTAGTTTTTTCCATTTTTTTTTCAAAAAATTATTGAGTTTTTTTAATTACAAGCGCGAAATTTCACAGGTGTGATCAATAAAATATCTGAAAGATCACACCAGTGACGTTCACACTAGTGACATATTTAGCAAATTGTCTAAATACCAAAAAAATTAAAAAGTTACTACTTTTGTATTTTAATGTTAGTAAAATGCCTACTTTTATTATAGAAACACGTTGATACTGTTTTAAAACCACCAAAATTTCACAAAAACTGAATTATGTAACACATTTCAGCTTACACTCCTAAATTCTGTCTTCCATGCTTCTCCATTTTTAGGTAAATGAGTTGGGTGTTGTATGCAGATTTGAAAAAAAATCTGTGACTGCATGTGATTACACGAGTGGCACCAAAATCAATTACACGTGTTTTTTTTTTGTTTTTTGATGAAGACAAAAAAATTATATCAAGGTATTTTTATTAGGATTTAAATTTTTGAGTTTTTAATCTATTTAAATCATTATCTAAATAAATTGTCACTTAATGTGAACAACTTTTCTTCCATGGAGACATTTCTTGGAGAGTTCATTACTGCTGGATAATGTTAGTCTTTGAGTACACTAACTATCCTCGTACTTTGTTTTCAAAAGGATAAGTGATTTTAAATTTACAAACCAATTACATGCAATGTTACCTTTTTTTAAGAACGAACCGTATACTATTTGAACTGATTCATTTCTATTAATGGTTTTGAGGTCCTATAAAATACCCTTTCGCCTTTTTTTCTTTGGTTTTTTTGCGGCTGTTAGAAAAAAAGTTATCGCAGGGAACACATATAACCGATCATCCTGTACAGATGCCGTAATCGAAGCCTTGGGGAAAAAATTTACGCAGGACCACAAAAGCGGGTTTTTGATAATCACATTCAAGCGGAAGCCTTTTTCTTTTTTTAGAAAAAAAAAAGAAGAAAACGCTTTATTCCACATTAACATTTATACAGAGGCTCCCAACGAAAACGAAACAGAGGTGTTTTCGAGTATTTCGAGTACGATTTTCAAAAAATCTTCGAACACGTCGATTTGTTATTTAAGTGGGGGGAGGGGGTCACTTTTTATCTATATTCGCATTTTCGTAAGAAACAACTCTTTGGGACGGTCGGTTTTACCACCAGAATTTAAATAGAAAAAGTGGGTCAAGTGATACCTTATTTTGAAGGTATTTTTGATTAAAGAAACACTCGTGGCATCTCGCACAAAGCGTTTTGGTTTCTCACTTTATTACGACCAGGCCTCCATTGTCTAATAGAGAATCCAGACCTACAGACCTGTTTCATCCTTATTAGGAATCATCAGAGAGTCATAGGATTGTACCTGGCAGTTAAAGCTACACAGACAACCATGCACACCACTCGAATTTAAAACAATAAGTTTGTAATCCGTGGAGACGTGGTACCTGTGTGCGCCACTTGTCGAATAAACTGAGAAACAAAAACATAAAAATTGAAAAGTGCAAGAATACAGAATCCTGCACCTTTCAGCATGCCTTCAGAAAATTGTCATCATTTTAAAAATCTAAGATAATTTCTCGGAATTTAAAAGAAAAGAAAATAATTGGTCCGAAAAAAATTGTCTCGAAAATGAAATGACGGGAAAATCAAATCGCCAGAAATTATATGCATAGAATTAAATTTAAACGAAACATATTTTTATAGAAACACAAAATGTCTGAAAATATTTTTAACGAAAATAATTTAATAGAAACATAATATTGCCGAACCACAAAATTCAAGAACCCTAATCTGTCCGAAAATGATATGAACTGATAGCCACGAATTCAATTGCTATGTTGCCAGGTTTACAGAAAGAGTCGAAGTAAGTTGTGGTATTCTATTAATTTACCCCCTTTACATCCCTCAACCATCACCTACCCCCAAATTTTGTCATAATATTATATTGTCATCGGATCTACACTACGGTTCCAAATTTCATTAAAATCGGTTCCCGGGAAGTGTGTCAAAAATGAAGATTTGTTAGACTCTATACAGCCAGAAACTGTGAATTTAAATAAAATCGTTTAATAAAAAAAGTCCCCGTGTCACCTTCCAAATAGAGAAACTTGTCAACGCTGCAATCCAGGGCTTACGGCGCTCTAGAGATTTAAATTTGACGCATGCCCAATAGCGATTCGGATGGATTGTGGTTATTATTTTCTCTATCAATTTCTAGAAAATTATTTTCGATACTTTTGTAATTCTGATACTTTAAGTTTCGGGAAAATTATTATCGGTTAAATTATATTCGTATCTATTATTTTCTGGGTGTTTTACTTTTGTTCATATTTTCTTTCGGACGTTTTATTTTCTTTTTTTTGAGGTTCTAGGTTTATGGGTTGAGGGATCTTGTTAATGAAACGTCCTTTTTTTGAAATGCCAACGTTTCGCAAAATTTATTTGCTTCTTCAGGGCTATTCAAGACGGCCGTTCTATGTATCGATTTTATTGAAAATAGACGTCATCCTTGGGTAAAGAGGCATTATTTTACCGAAGGATGACGTCTATTTGCAATAAAATCGACACATGGAACGATCGTCTTGAATAGCCTTAAAGAAGCAAATAAATTTTGCTAAACGTTGGCATTTCAAAAAAAGGACGTTTCATTAACAAGATCCCTTAACCCATAAATCTAGACCTTCAAAAAAAAATAAAAATAGGATCGTTAAACCATTCTACAAGTTTTATTTTCTGTTCAATTGTGTTTCGGTTTTTGTAAATTCGACTTTTTTGTGGGTTCCCGAAGAAAACATGAAGTGATAAAATGTACTATTAACGAAAACAAAGTTGACGTGTCCCGGAGTTTCTCAAAAATGAAATTTTAATTTCGCTAAAAGAACGAATTTTAGATTGGTCCATGCATCTTTAACAGTGAATCTCTTAAAAACTAACCGATAGATTTTTAAAATTTTGTAGTGTCATTTGAAAGACGTTAAATTATATTTAAATTCTGATGGTGAAACTAAACCCTCAAAAGGTGCGTGAAAACTAGAAAGAGACGGCAGTATGAATTGCCCACTTCTGGTAAAATAACAACTGTCAAATATATGGAGGGCCTTTAGCTATAAATTGTAGCTCTTAAGTAACAAATCAACGAGGGTTTTTCGAAAATCGTGCTCTAAATACTAGAAAACGCCTCTGTTTCGATTCGTTGGGACACCCTGTATGTGTTGTACAGCAAAGATCGCATAAAAAAATTGACTCAATATGGCGTTAGTCATAATATGATTGATTCTTCTAAAACAATAAAGACAAATTAGAGCACACACACACATATGCACACATATTTCTTGTTCACACAAACATTTTATTACCCGTGAGAATATAAACAAACTTGAGTTTGAGATCCTCGGTATATATGTATTTAAAACGAATTGTTTATTAAACGTTTTATAATCAAATGCAAAGCATCTGCTGCTACGACGAAAAAAGTTTGAAAGTTTTAGCTCCCCGATGATAGTGCTGTTTTATATTACGAGGATTTCACTTACTTTTTTAGTTTTTTCGAGAAAAATTTTCAATGAGTTCTCTAGAGTTTAAAACTTTTTTGTACAATTAAAAAGTAGCTATTTTTTAAACTAGAGTGGTTGATTTTTGTAGAGAGTTCTTTCATCGCAATGTAATTTGAACATTATCGACTTCGGGTCAAACCATATCAAATCAACCAAAAAAAAAGGCACTTTTCGTTTTGACCATCTCCGATTTTGATGATTTTTGGTACACTTATTGTTCTGATGCAAAAATTTAAAAATCCAAAAAATTAAATTTTTTGGATAAGCGGTTTTTGTTTTATTGATTTTTGAAAATAAAGAAATTGACCAATATGCCCTTGACAGGCACTTACAAAAATAGCAATATCTCAAAAACTATTGGTCCTATAGAAGCGAGTTTTAGCTTATTTTGAAGGTGTTTTAAAGACCTTTTCATTTTTTTTAAAATTTTTTTAATATTTTTTTTTGAAAAATCTTGAAAACACCATTTTGAATTTTTTTCCAAAAAAATACTTTTTTTAGTATTTTTTTAATATTTTTGGGAAATTTCAGGATGGAGAAGTTATTGGTTCTATTTTTAAAAAAATAATATAAAAAACCTTGCAGAAAAAAACCATACATTTTTTGATAAATACCTATATATTTACTCTTTATATCTAAAAACTTTTCAATTGCTCCCAGTCTTGTAAATAAGATACATAAAAGGTTTTTCCAAACTTGTTTATTCCTGCAAAATTTTGAGTATTTCTTCAATTGTCCTCCCTGCCACCCAAGATCACTGCTTTTTGGACAAATGGAGATATGCCCAGGAACTGAGAATTTAAAAAACTTTGAATGAAAAGTTCGAAGAAGCAATGATTGACAATGTGACTTTTAAGAAGTGGATATCTGTAGATAGATGCAATATGGAGACATTAATTAAACCAGCAGAGGACTTCATTGAAGAATTTTCAAACGACTTGATTAAATTAAAATCTCATTCTTTTTACACTCACATGCAAAAAGAATATTACAATGAGGTAAAAGCCAATTTAAAAAAGGAGGAAGCACTAATCACATGCGACTTGGCTGAAAATTATTCATTTATTTTGCAGGATGAAGTGCAGTCCTATCATTGGACAAATAGCCAGGCAACCCTACATCCTTTTGTAATATATTACAAAACTCATGAGGGAAAACTGGGTCATTTAAATTATATATTTATTTCAGACAGTTTGGTACACAACACTGTGGCATTTCATCTTTTTTTAAGCCACCTTATGCCTGAACTAAAGAGGCAAATTGATAATTTAGATAAAATTATCTATTTTTCAGACGGCTGTGCCGCACAATATAAAAATTTAAAAAAAATTGTTAATATTGCGTACCATCTCGAGGAATTTAAAATTAAAGCAGAATGGAATTTTTTTGCCACCTCCCACGGGAAGAGTGCATGCGATGGACTGGGAGGCACCGTAAAAAGGTTGGCTGCTAAAGCAAGTCTGCAGAGACCATATAATGAACAGATTATGACCCCCGAAGATCTTTTTAAATTTGCAACAGAAAACATTCCTAGTATAACATTTAAATATTGTTCATTAAATGACTACCAGCAACATGAAAAGTTTTTGGAAAAAAGATACCTGGAAGCACAATCGATACCTGGGACTCAAAAATTGCACTCGATTATCCCCCTCAGTAATGAAAAAATTATTACAAAACCATTTTCACTAAGTAAAGAGGAAAATATTCAATGTCTTTTTGCAACCTGTGGTTTGTCAAACACAGAAATTGAAAACATCGACTCCGGTTTTGTAACCATAAACTATGACTGTCATTGGCAAAAATATAGAAAGCGGGGAATTAAAAGTTAGTTTTTTACATCCTCATGGTCCCTCTCCGTCTTTTTACTTTCCAAAGCCAAAAGCTGATATATTGGTCATAGATCAAAATTCTCTTTTAAGACGGGTAAACCCAAATGCTGCCACTGGTAGGACATATACGCTAACTGCAGAAGAAATGACAGATTCCTCAAATATTTTACAAAAAAAATTAGTAACCTAAATATTTTTTGTTGTAAATTTTCTATTATTCTTACTTTTAATTTTTTTGTTATACCCATATTAGGTAAATTAGCCCTGTATTAAATATCTTATTATTTTTTTAAAGTATGACTCCATTATTTCTCCATCCTAAAATTTTCCAAAAATGTTACAAAAAACATTGAAAAAAAAGAAATATTTTTTTGAAAAAAATTAAAAAATGTGTTTTTGAGATTTTTCAATTTTTTTTTAAGAAAAAAAAATTAAACAAACTATATTGTGTAAAAAGGTCTTTAAAAACCCTTCAAAATGAGCTATCACTCGCTTCTATGGGATCAACAGTTTTTGAGATATTACTATTTTTGTAAGTGTCTGTCAAGGACATATTGGTCAATTTCTTGATTTTCAAAAATCAATAAAACAAAAACCGCTTATCCAAAAAATTTGATTTTTTGGATTTTTGAGTTTTTTGATAAGACGAATAAGTGTACCAAAAATCATCAAAATCGGAGATAGTCAAAACTATTGCCTGGTTGACTTGATATGGTTCTTACTTACTCTTACAGTTTCTTAAAGGATTTTGGTGTCTTACTTGTGGTTGAATTATTATGAAAGAAGACATGGAAAAACATAAATATCCTCCACGCCGGCGCCGCGACATTTTAGGAACAACTAGCTAATGGTTCTTGTCTCATTAAATTTCGATAAAAATTCAAGAGTTATGAATTTTTAAATAAAGTTTCATTTTAAGGGCCGCTCCATAGATAAAAGTACACTCAGAGTTAATAAAGAGATATCCTCGGGATAAAACTAAGCCAAACCTTTAACTCTTACATAATGAAGGGTTAAATAACTATAACAACTGCAAGATCTCAAAGCTAATTACTAATTCACTAACCTACCTTTTTCTTTGCCAAATATAAAAGGCATATGATATAAGACCATAGAGGTCACAGGGGAACAGAACGGTTTTCTCTATCTAAGCCGCGTGCGGTGAAGTTTCAAGTAAGGAAAGCAATTTTTAGAAATTTGTAATATATCTTCAAGTGCAATTCTCTTTTCGAACGTTGGCTATCATCAGCGCGATCTGTACCCTGTCCACTGCTTTGCGGAAGTGTCGTAGTATTGTCTAAGATTTTTAAGTCGTGATATCCGTCTACGACTCGGACCTCTTCTGCCTTCAATTTTGCCTTCTATTATCAATTTTTAGAGTTTATATTTGTCATTTCTCAAAATATTGCCAAAATATTCAAGTTTTCATTTTTTGGTGGTAAATAAAACTTCAAGGTCTTTATTTCTTTTAAGCAAAACATCCATATTAGTTACTCTGTCTCTCCAAGATATCCTTAGTATTCTACGATAACACCACATCTCCAATGCTTTTTACACATAGCCTCAGTCAGTGTCCACTCTTCCATGCAATAATGTAAGATGCTAAAAACATAACGCCGAAGCACGCGAATTCGGAGAGTGATATTAAGATCGCGACTACACAACACCGATTTCATTTTGATAAAAGATGATCTGGCCTGTTCGATTCTTGCACGAACTTCTTGCATGTTGTCCCAGTTCTCATTGAGTAGGCAACACAAGTATTTGTATGAATCCACGTATTCGACTTGCTGCCCATTTACTTCTAAAGCTAGAAACACACGATGCAACTTTTCCATGCATCAAATTTAGTTTTCACATGATAAAAAAAAACGCAAGCAGATTGTGTCTCCTTTTAACCTGTTATTAAAAAATTTGATGCATGAAAAAGATGCATCGTGTGTTCCTAGCTTAACATGTCTCTTATGTTCTTTTCCTTGGATATAACCATCCATTTTGTTTTCCAACATTTAAGTTAAGCCCGAATTGCGAACTTTTGGCAGCAATTTGATTCAACAACTCTTGCAGGCCTTCCAGCGTATCTGCTATTATGACAGTGTCGTCGGCATATCGTAGGTTGTTGATTTTTATGCCGTTTATGGTCAGACCCTCTTCGCAGTTATGACCAGAAAGGACAAATATTTTAAAATTAATTTATTTATATATTAATACATTAGGGTGCTCTTAGTAGTTGATTACATTTCAAAGAAGATTCCTCCATGATAATCGTCAAAAAATTAATAATGAGTGGCTCCTCCATGGTTATTTATGCACTCGTTTGTTCTATTGGGCATTAACAAAATAAGATGGTCTATATGATACTGAGGAACAGTCATCCAAATCCTCCTTACGGCATGCCAGAGTTCATCTAAGTTTCCAGGGGAACGTGGTAATTGACTAAGATTGCGCCCTATCATATTCCATACGTGTTCGATAGGCGACAAGTCAGGCAATCTTGCTGGCCATTCCAAAGTCTCTATGCCATTTTCAAGTAAGAAATTCATTGTTTCACGAGCAATATACGGTCTAGCATTATCTTGTTGAAAGATCGCATTTGGGATAATTTGTAGTTAGGGATGTAAAACTGGCTGCAGCACTTCATCGATATATCACCGAGCAGTCAGATTGCCGTTAATGAGGACTAGAGGTGATCTGCACCCTATACCATGATACTTTGCTCTCTTGCTGTATCACGTTCAACAGCAAAGTCTACATTTCGTCTCCCACCTCGAAATCGCCTAACCCTCATGCGTCCATCTTGGCCGCCTAAACAAAACCTGGATTCTTCGCTGAAGCTTATGGTGTTACATTCGTCATTCCAGTTTTGCCGAGCTCTGCACCACCCCAAACGGCGAGCCTTATGTTGTGGGGTCAAAGGTAGCACCAAAAGCGGACGGTAAGCCCTCAGCCCATACCAAGCAATTTTCGATTGACTGTCATCCTGGAAAACACTCGTCCTGTAGTTGCAACTAGAACATCTCTTACTTGGCATATACTGTCCCGTCGATTTCTGAGGGGAAGAAGTCTAAGATGCCGTACAGAACCCACACGACGTCTATAAGTCTCATCATTGGACCACCTTCTCCAAACTCTTAACACTGTTGATGGATTGGTATTAACCTTTCTTGCAATTTCCCGTAAACCAAAAGCAGCCTCTTTCATGCCCACGATGCGTCCTTTCTCGAAATCAAAAAGATCTTTTATGTGTCGGTTGTTTTTGAAAAATAGAAAAAATATGTGAAAAAAGGAAAGATTGGAAGACAAAAAATTTATCAAATATTTCTTTTGAGATAGGGTATACACACAAATAATTTTCATTGAAATAATTATCCATATACATGGTGTTGCATTTTTTTTGTTCTCCAGTATATTATAGCTGCAGGATACAGAGAACCCAAGCAAAACAGATATGATATCGCGCAGCAGTAGGCGTGGCTAACTGACGTCACCTAGTGGGAGACGTGAGAGACAGTATTCAGTCGCCATTTTTATTACGAGGTGGTCGCTTGTTTACAATTAGTTTTAATAATTTTTCAGTGGAAGAAATTAACAAAATGAGTTGTTGTGTACAGTGATGTGGTGTCGCCAATAAGACAAAAGGTTTTTCGCATGACATTAAGTTTTTAGATTTCTAAAAGACAAGAAAATGGAAGGTATAAGGAAGCATTTTTGTGGACGGGATGATAACTTTAACGTGAATAATGCTCGAATTTGCTCAAAACATTTTAGTGATAATGATTATGAGCGAAAACTTAAACACAAGTTGCTTGGCTAAACGCCAAAAAAGTAGCGTGGCCTTCTAATTTTAAAAAAAAGTTGTATGTGATTAGACTGCTAAAAATCTTTGTAAATGTGTTTTTGAATTTAAAAAAAAAACAAATTTCTAAGCCGCTAGGGTCAATATTCCATTTAAAGTCCCCATCCTGTAATTAATTTCCCTTGCGTCTTACCTTGTCATACCGCGTATCTTATGGAATTCTGAATCCAGCTTTACTCCCTCGCAATCTCCCATTTCGTTTAATTTAAAACCTTGTAGTATTATTTGACGGAAAACCATTCCTATCTGCAACTCCCTCCCTCACCCTAAATTGTTACTTTTGAAAAAACATTGTTTTAGATTCCTCACTTTATTTTCTTTAGTGTAATACCGCACAACCCATACTTTGACAGATTAAAATATTTATCGGATACAAGCGGATGGTTTGAACCACCCGTTCAAATTTTCCCAAAATCCAAAAATACCTACTCGTAACCTAAATGCGAATTTTTATCTGTATTTGTACCCTCTTCAAAACAGACTCACCCCTATTTCTCAACCCCCTATCTGAATTTTAAAAAATGCCGAAGCACCTTATTTTATTAGTAGAGTCTAGATACCAATTTTCAAACTTATGTTGCTTTTCGTTTTTGACATACAGAAAATCTTTTTAAAATTTCAATCAATATTTTTACCCACTCAGGGGTAAAATAATAAAAAATATTTTCTTGGTGAGCTCCTCCGTTATCAACCCAAACTATCCTCAAATTTCCATGTTTGTAGGTGAACTGGTATCAGATTTTTATTTTTAGTTAAAAGAGTTGTTGTGTTGTGGATTGTAGCTTTAGAGCCCCGTTTTTTAAACGATTTTTTGTTCCTAAACTGCAGAAAAAAAAACTTAAGTCAGTGATTTAGGAAGCTCCTGTATCTATGATCAAAACTAGACAATACCTAATTTACTCTGTACAAAAGCAAGTAAAAGCACCACTGCAAAAGTTAAAACGGGGACGTCAGTAGCATTTTTAAAAAATTGAGGTTAGGTTGCCCATTGTGCCGTAACTCGTAAAAATGATAACTTAACAAATCTCAACGTTCGCGTAGGTTAGGACGCATCATCTATTCCCGTTTCCTATATCTTTAATAAAACTAGATAATACTCAATTTACTCTGTACAAAAGGAAGTAAAAGCACCACTGCAAAAGTAAAACGCGGATGGCATTAGCACGTATAGTATAAAGCAAACTCATTTTGAAAAAAGTAAGGTTAAAAATCTCAACGTTTGCGAAGGTTAGGAAGCATCATCTATTCCTGCCTCCTATATCCATGAACAAAACTAAACAATACCTAATTTACTTTGTAGAAAAGCAAGTAAAAGCACCACTGCAAAAGTTAAAACGGGGACGGAGTTAGGAAGCATTATCTATTCCTGTCTCCTATATCTATGAATAAAACTAGACAATACCTAATTTACTCTGTAGAAAAGCAAGTAAAAGCACCACTGCAAAAGTTAAGAAGGGGACGGAATTAACATTTTAAAAAAAACTGAGGTTAGGTTGCCGATTGGGATGTAACTTCCATCAAAATTAATTAACTTAAAAAATCTTAACGTTCGCGTAGGTTAGGGAAAATCATCTTTTTCCGTCTCCTGTATCTTTTTATAAAACTAGAAAATACCTAATTTTCTCTGTACAAAAGCAAGTAAAAACCCACGGCAAAAGTTAAAACGGGATTGTTGCCAATTGTAACGTAACTCCCATCAAAATGGCAGTTTAAAAAATCTCAACGTTCGCGTAGATTAGGAAGCATCATCTATTCCCGTCTTCTATATCTATGAACAAAACTAGACAATACCTAATTTGCTCTGTACAAAAGGAGGGAAAAGCACCACTGCAAAAGTGAAACGGGGACGGCTGTAGCACGTAAAGTATAAAGCAAAGTAAGTGAAGCTCAATGACCGTTCGAAACAGATGTGCCCCACAGGTAATTGCAGGAGGAATCCGGGAAAACGACAAAAGGGAGCAACTGAATTATGGAAAATGGCAATTTCCAATTACAAGGTCCAAAGCAAGTTAATGTAACAGAAGCAAGTATTTATATAAGTTCAGTTACGTTCTGGGAAAAAGGTTTTCGTTAAGGTAGGGAAATATATAAAGGCATAATATAATCCACGGGAAATTGTTGTTATCTCTGCAATTTTTCTATAAATCCAGTTGGATCTGATCCAAAAAAAAAATACCAATAAAACAAAAAAATTTACATTTACTCCCAATCAAATATTTTGTAACAAATCTAGGGAAAAAATACATCCTCAAAAAGTTATATGATGCCCCACCTCTCTAAATGGGTGGTAATTTGGGTAATTATCCCCCCAGACTTTTTTTTATAAGACTATGGCATTACAGTTTCACTTTGACTTTTACGGTCGCTTTTCGTAGGCCAATCAAAGCAAGAGCGTTTTTTGTTTTTTGGTTGGACCGGCGAACAAAATGGGAACTACACCCCCGGCACGGAACAATAACGTTCTTAACTCTTATCTCTTCAATGCCCTTTAGCCTACTGTTGCCGCTATTTTTATAACCATGGCCGCGATTGTAGACGAAAGGATACTAAAACGATAGAGTTAACTGGCTTGTAGTTGAGATGGTAGGTGTTGTATGGAAGTAAAAAAAAGATAAAAAGATAATACCCAGCGTATACACTAGGCGAAATTTCACAAAAATGACCGCTTTATATAGATGACCGTTATGAGCCTAAAAGGACGTAGTCATCAATCAAATCGACTTGAGATTTTTTTCTTAAGTTTCGCTTAAACAATCAGTAAATGGTATTTTTCACTAAGCTTGTTCGTAAGTTATATATTATTCTTTTGTTTTTTTTTTATGAGATGTGTTTCAAGCCCGCTTGTAAATATGATATATATTTGCATGTTTCTTTCAAAATTATGATTGTTTTCCACAAACCAAAACTACACTTTTTTGCACTTGACGCGCGTTTCGCTAACAACGTTAGCATCATCAGGAGACGATAAACAATGAACTAAATTAATCTAGGCTCTATCTTATATACAATCCTTTAGTGGGCGGAGATAAGACTAATAATTTGTGATTGATCACGATTTTTAATCCTATCTCCCCTCAACCAAAGAATAAAGTGTACTAAACGGGATGGGTCCTCTATCTTTATTTAAACTATTTCTGGATTTAATGATTTCCATACTTTCATATGCATTCAAAAGTCTTTTGTTTGGTACACTTTTTAGAAGTTTTAGGTTATCTAATGTGAATCTATGATTGTTTTCAAAAGCATGCTCGGCCACACTTGACTTTTCTGTTCTTCCGTATTTTAAGTGTGCTAAATGTTCTTTAAAACGTGTTTGAATAGAGCGTCTCGTTTGGCCAACATATTTTTTGTCACAATCCATGCAACTAATTTCGTAAATTCCACTTTTTTCTAGAACTGTAGTTTTATCCTTGGGATTTCCTAGTAAGCTTCTTATTGTGTTTGTTTCGTAGCAAGCCACTTACCTAATTTTTAAAAAGTTGCCATAGGTACACAGTTGGTCTAGAGAGGGGTTTTAAGAAAAAAAATATACAATCTTTGAAACATAGATTTTTGTTTTCGATACATCGCAAACTACCGTTTACCGTTCAAAGTAAAATCCCCTATGTGGCCCTTTTCTGGGGGGCTATTTTTGGAAAATATTCTGAAAATCTTAAATAGCAACTTCCTATTTTAACATCATATTTAAATTCCCCATGAAATGCTCTTTCCAATGGTACCTCATATCATAATATTACTTTACTAGTTTTCGAGATATTGACTTTTAAAATGTCAAAAATTAAATTTTTAATGACCGTATCTTAGAAACTAAAGAAAATATCTCTATTGCGTTCAATATCGATTTTAAGAGTATTTTGCCAGGAAATAAAAAATTACAACAGTTTGACAATTTGACCTTATAATTAATATTTTTGGAATAGTCAAAATCACTGAAAATCAATAAACTGTAAATAGGAATGTGCAAACGTCAAACTGTTGTCATTTTTTATTTGCTCTGAAAAAAACCCTTAAAATTGATAGTAGACACAATAGAGATATTTTGTTTAGTTTCTAAGATATGGTCCTCCAACGAGAATTTAAATATGAAGTTAAAATAGGAAGTTGCTGTTCAAGATTCTTAAATTTTTTCCAAAAATAGCCCCCCAGAAAAGGGCTACATAGGGGATTTTACTTTTTACGGTAAATGGTAGTTGGCGATGTACCGAAAACAAAAATCTATGTTGCAAAGATTATATATTTTTTTCTTAAAACCCCTCTCTAGACCAACTGTGAGTAGGTAGTTAAGTCTTATAAAAGGATGAAACCAGCCCAGAGTCGATGTCTGGCTACGCCACTGGCAAAAAATCCACTGAGCATGCCTGACGCTGTCTACTTGCACCCATTGGGTCTATTCTTGAATCGAGAGAAAATTTGCTGCCAGGGCGTCAAATTCTCTCGCTACTATGCGTCTTATTGGTCCAAATCTTCGGTTTAAATCGGTTTCTCTCACTTTTGCCGGATATTGATCAAGATCAATAGAATTAGTAGTAGTAGTAGTAGTAGGAGTAGGAGTAGGAGTAGGAGTAGTAGTAGGCCGCATTCAATAGAATTACTTTCGATCAATATCGGGCAAAAGTGAGAGAAACGAATAAAAACCGAAGATTTGGACCAATGAGATGCATAGTGGCGAGAAAATTTGTCTCCCTGGGAGCAAATTTTCTCTCGATTGAGGAGATACAGGAATGTTTTTTACTCTATTGACATTTAAAGCACAGAGTTTTTTAAACTTTATTTGTTTGCCATGACGCTCAGGGGACTGAGAACACAATTGTTTTTTTTTTTCATAAAATTAAGTTTTGCTGTGATTTAAAAAAAAAACACGCCAGGGGAGACGTAGGGTAAAAAAAGAGTAAAAAAGAAAAATTAATTTTTTTGAAAGAGAATATTTGAGTAATGATGACTTCTTACCTTGAAAAAAATTTAATAATTAAATATCTTGTAGTTTACCAATTTTTGTAGAACTAGCCATATAATGTTAAGCAGCGTTTAGCAAGAGCTTTGGAATCATAAATATTAATGGTCCCTCTCGTCGTGCGTACCGCGCATTAATAAAATATTATGTTGGGTAAACATCGAATACCAAACATCCCTCAGATTTGCAAGTACAAATTTGAATCTAAAGCAGTGGCCACTCTATTTAAAACAAGTCTGCGTGCTTCTGAGGTTTATCTAAACAGAAACAAGCAAGAATAAACCCTCGATGACCTGTTAATTTTTATAAAAATTACCCCCGTTTGCTGGACCCCTAAAGTTATTTTTTTTTAACTAATGGAACTGGAATAAACTAGTGCCTAATGTACAGGGTGTCCAAAATTCGATATTTTTGGGAGTTTTCGGGTACTTTTAGAGGAGAAAATTCGACCCCCCTTTGCGAGGCAAATATTTCAAGACAAGATTTTTGATAAAAACCGCTGGTCGAATTTTCTCATCTCTGCTAGAAGTACCCGAAACTCACCCCAAAACCATCGAATTTTAGACACCGTGTACATGGGAACACCAAATTTCATCATAATGGGATGAACGGTTCAGAAGTCTTTATATACCCCAATATCTATGACATCTGTGTGTAGAAAACGTATTTCTCTGGAACTACTTAGCGTATTTTTATCGAACATAGCTAAAAACACTTCTTAAAGGATTGGCTCGAATAGAAAAAAAACCGCATTCAAATCGGTTTAGTGGTTACCATGCGCACAGATAGACATAGGGTTCAAACTTATAAAACTCTTCTTTTTAGTCGGGGTTTAAAAAATAACTTGGAAGAAAAACTTTTTACTTATTTTGACCAGATAAATTTTTGCAGGCAAGATCCAAAACAATTATTTTTGAGACTCCTTTTTTGTAAATCAAATCAGTGAACTGAAACGCAAAAATGTTTGTAAAAATGTTCGGTCTAAATGTCTCCTAAGAAAAAGACGCTATTCAAAAGGTTCAATTTCTATAGATACAAACAAAGTTGACAATTTTAAGAACTTTTCATGGAGTTTTGGAAAGTTTTGCCTTCTCTACCAAAAAGGAATTTTTGAAGGCTGTAGAAAAAAAAGGCGTATCTCTAAGTAATTCGGACTGAGTAGTCTGAAAAAAAATCCTGCTCACTTCGTATTTTTCTTTTTCGATTCATTTGTTACTTACAATTAAATTGAATAACTGCTGTCTGAACGTTTGAGCATAAATATTAAATTAAAAAGTTCCACAATATAAATTATTAAGTTTGCTAGAAGCTTTTTACACGAAATTAATTCAGAACTTTTTATTCAAATGCTACTCAGCTTTGAGTTTAAAAATTTTGTTGGTAATTAAAATCACTAAAACAAGGCCTAGGAGTTTCTTAGGGCGCCACTACCAAAAATGTTTGCCTAATTTTTTTACCTAATTGTTTTAGTTTTTTCTTTAAAAAAATTTATGACTTAAACAACGGATTTTTAAACAGTTATAAACTTATCTTATGTTGATGTCTTCTTTCACCACCCCAAATAAATGACGACACAATTTTAAAATCACCCTGTGTACTTATTATTTCTCACTTACGATGTAACAGAGGAAAATCTATTTTTCTGACAAACCATAGATTCTTGCTAAGGATTCCTTGGGGAGCAGTAGATTCTGCTCCCCGCATGTTATACATGGCATTCTGGGGAACACTTATCAAATCCTTAACAGCGGGATAATATTGTTAAAATGACTCGGATAGTTATAACCATGTAACCATGAGATACTATCTTGCCTGCTAAGGAAAAACCGTTATTTTTGATGCTAACGCCATGATTTTCGGAACCAATTTTATATCGAGGATTCGAGTGGCAGTATTGAAACTGACGAATTAGGTAAATTTCGTATGACAGGTCATGTAAACGGTTTTACCATGGTATGTTATGTTGGTAATATTTAGATGTTGCTATGGAAAAACAGTATATATATGTTCCATATGCTGTTACCACTGATAAAAATTACAAGTAATTCTTATATTTTTTCCACACAAACACGATTTCTTATAATTTTCATCACATTACCTTGAAATAAACTAGTTACAATTGTTGCTTTTGAGAAAACAAACAAAAATATCAGATTTTGCTATCAAAACATTGCATTGAAACTTACGTAAAAACCAATAATAAATAATAATATAATAATGTAAAAATTAGATAGATAAATTATATTATATATAAACATTATGCTGTGTTACAATGGTAAAATCAAATAAGAAGTCATATGCGGTTGTTTCTTGGGTGACACGATAAAAAAATTAATTAGAGTTCAAAAGTAAAACAGTTTATAGTTAAATATAGATCTTGTAAAATTATGCAATATAACAAGTAAATAATATTAAAAACCAAAACAAAGCTTGTTTGATTTTTCCCTGGGTTTACTTACTAAAACGAGATTTTATGCAAAACCTAGACGTTTTAAGAACGTTATATTGCGATTCACCTCTGTAAAGTTGAAAAAAACGTGCATATATACGATTTGGACACCAATGAATCTCCGTAACTAACAAAGATAGAGACAAACCAAAAATAGCAGCAGGTTGAGGAAGAAAAAGTTATTATCGTTACAACATTTTGCGATCTGGTATATCATAGTTATATGGTTAGAACATTTTACTTAGTATTTATTAACTGTTTTCATAATTTGACCGCATTTGTTTGGATGCACACGAAGGGGAGATAAGCGGCTTCTAGAGTATGTTAACAAAAATTATGCTCTGTGTCAAGCTTATAGCATCTTATGATTTTTTTAAAAATGCGCATGAATGTACTAGGGGAAATGGTGGGGGAGGGGTCCGATAAAATCTCACCAAATCTCATTTTCAACGTTTAACAGCTTCGCACATCCAAATGCGGATTACTTCATTCGACTTGAAATGGACACATGTATAGATATGTATATGCGCCCTCTGCTCGGGCACGAAAGATTAAAGAATTAGTTCTTAGACCCCCACCTACGCTCATAAACCTTAATTTGGCCAATTTCCTTTCGTCACCCACCCTGTACAACGACCTCTGCGATTGTTCTCTTCTTCTTGTGGCGATTTCCGTGTAGCAACGCGAGGGCACCCTAAAGTGCACTTCGTTTCCAATTAATTGGACAGTGGAGGAAATTTATTCTAATTAAAGTTGGGCCTGCCAGATACTGCGCTGCTAAATGTAGAAGTAGCCTAAAGTTTATCGATCTTGATTTGTAAGCGTTGATTTCTCGTTTATAAGTAAGTTTTGAACGAACTTTGTGCGTGATTTCTTCAAACATATGAGAAAACACAGAAATATTTATGGTCTCTATGCCGACGTTTCGGTCCTTTATTGGTCCATTCTCAGGGCACTCGCCAATTGTTCATTTACGTTCGCCCATTTTTTCAGGCTGATAAAACCGAAAATTAACTTTAATAGTCTAATATAATTTTCAGGGTCTACGTTAGCAGTGCTGAGAGTATCAAGAAGGCAAGCAGGGCAATATCTGAGTTTGTATGTTCGTTAGTGGGCTGTTTCTGGTCCTGTCCAGGCAGCTGACTGTAATAATATTTGCCAACACCTCTTTGGACAGGTTGGGGCACCCAAGCGGGTATTCTTACTATTAAAAACTTTTAGGTAATAAATTAATGTAATTATCCTGACTGGTTCTGGGCCTACCTCGGCAGCTGAGTGTAATAATACGTGTCTTTCTGCGGACAGGTTGGGACACTCAAAAAGGGGTATTTTTACTATTAAAAAGTTGTAATAATATTTGCGAACCCGTCTTCGGACAGGTTAAGGCACCCAAACAGTGTATTTTTATTATTAAAAAGGACTTCAATTAATATAATTATCCGGGTCTTAGTTGGCAGTGCTGAGAGGATCAGTTTTTATGTTGCAGCTGACTGTAATAATACTCTTGCCATCCCTTCTTCAGACAGGTTGGGACAGCCAAAGCGGTATATTTATTATTACAAATATACTTTTAGGCAAACAGTGCACACAATATCTGAGTTTATATGTTCGTTAGTGGGCTGGTCCTGGGTTTGTCCAGCTGACTGTAACAGTGGCGGTCCCCCCTTTGCTCCAGAAAAAAGTAAACAATAAAGATGCTGGTGGAAACCGTGAAGTCTTTGGAGAAAAAACGACAAATTGCAGGAAGTTCCTTTAAAGACATTCTAGAATCCCTCCACAGTACTTTGGGACAGTTTGACCTTTAACACGATTGAAATACAGAACAGTATTATAGACTTTCCATTTATAAACAAAATCATTTCGGACATAAAATAGTCTTTTTGACCTAAACATATTCATACCAACTTTTATACAACGTGAAGCCAAAATCAAGGCAAAATTGACTAAAGTCGTCTCTAAATACTATACCTAAACTGTTTGATTAGTCCAAAACACAAATTCTTGAATTTTTATTGGGAGAAGTCAGTATTTGTTTTTAGAGGCAATGAACAAGTGTAGCGATATTTTCCCGTTGATAAAAACATTCTTGTATGTTTCCCAGTAAGTAATGCTTCGTGAGAAAGAAGCTTCTCATGCCTCAGAAGATTGAAAACTAAGTACTTAAAAACACTATGACGGAAATTCGTCTGATGGACGCTGCTGCATATCAACAGACATATTATTATTGAAATTGACATTGGGCGAGTCATTGAGCGGTTTGCCCAAGAAAACCGGAAACAAATTTCTTTGAGATCTTAAGGCGCAATTACACAGACGAACATGCTCAAATAAAAGCTCGTGCAAAAGATCTAAAATTTTTTGCGTGAACATTTGTGTGAGCTTTTCTTTGAACATTTTGTTCGGCTAAATTTTTGAGCAAATTATTGCTATCTATTTTGGAAACATATTTTTAAAGACGAGAATAAATAAAATTTCACATCAGTGATCAGTGATCTCAATTCTTTAAAAAAATGGAACGCCAACTTTTATTTAAAATTTTTGTGGAAAAAGCCGACGGCAAGCGAAACATTATTATTGGCTCTACTATCAGTTTTGTCACATGGATTAGGGTTACTTATAATATTTTTTTCTTAGGGTTTTTCCAGGATTTTTTTGCCCGGGCTTTTTTTTGGGATTTTCTTGCGAGTTTTTTTTATTTCCAAGGGTTTTTTCCTAAAGTAAAAAAAAAAACCAAGAAAACTTTTCTTTTCCAAAAAAATTTTGAGTTTTTCAAATATCGCCAAAAAACTCAAAAATTGCACTTTTGAGCCGTAATCCGCGCCTCACGACTATGAGGAGTGGTGGGGAAGGGGATTTTTTTTAAACATATTTTTGTAACTTTACTTTACCTTTAGCTTTTATTGTTGTTTTTTAATTCCTCACACCAGATTTACCTAGTTAGTTTAAGGTCCCAAGGGTTGCTTAAAAAAGCAAAAGGTTCATGAAAATGCTGAAGATATAGATATTTACTGTCAATTTAATGTAATAATCAAGGTCGATTACTGACACTGAACCAACAATATGCAAAGGGCAACATTGCGATTCAAAAGGGTGGCCGGCCTACTACCTGCGAAATCCAAAACGCGGGATGATATATCGGCGACACAGTCTACTAAATTAATGCTAAATTATATTTTTTAGACAACGGGTTCGTAGGATTGATTATTTTTGTAAAAGAATAAACTAGGAAGTAAAATAAAGGGACATTCTTTTAAAGGTTAATTTTTATCATTATATTTTACCTGCAACAACAATAAATAAGTGCCAATTATTATTATTTTTATTCTCGTTTTTTTTACAACCCCAAAAAAGTTATAAGTATACTGGCATATCCCCTATAAAAATCAGATCAATCGAAGTTGCTTATGAGGTAAAATGTGCATTTCGGCATTAAATCGTTTTTCCGTCGGAAAGAACTTGATTAAAAATACCTTATTTCAAAACTTTGTTTTTCTATTTTCAGTTAAGTTCAATGAATTCCGATAGCAATATATATTTTGAATTTGTAAAGAAATTTTTATACCCCCAACTCTTCAAACAAATTTTGCTCAACATTTTCTCCAAAATTTACGTGTGTTTTTTTGTACGAGATTTTGCTCGAACATTTCTTTGAGCATTTTGCTCAAGAGGCTCGTGTAAATGTTTGTCGGCATTTCCACATCAAAGAAAAGTTTGTCTGTGTAAATGCGCCTTTATGCTTGCCATCTTATGTTTGAGATATGCAATATAAAAGGCAATGTTTCAACTTAAAAAGCTTTTTAGACCTAAAAAAAAAAGGATTTGGCTATTAGGTTTTGTTTGTGGTTTGTTGGTTATCTATGTATTTTATAACAGAAAAAATTATGGGTAGTTACTCAATCGCGAATTTCAGGAGGATAGGGGGGTAGTTAACCCCCTATGATACCGTTGATATTTATTTTAGGTTAATGCGACTCAAAAATTGCATTTTTAATGTAAGTTTCTGAAATATTTTCGGCGCATTTAAACATTTTTTAAAATAGAAAATGTATGAAATAAACGACTTAAAATCTGAGTATACCCTCCCCTTATTTTTTTTCGTATCGACACCGCCACTGTAATAATATTTGCCAACCGCTCTTCGGACAGGTTGGGGCACCCAAGCAGGGTATTTTTACTATTACAAAATTTTAGTTCTTAAATTAATATAATTATCCTGACTGGTTCTGGGCTTGTCTAGGCAGCTAAGTGATTATGTACATCTGTATTTTTAAAGTATTTTGTAGTACAATAAAGATTACTAGTTTACTAGTGTAATAATAGAATAGAATAGAAAACGTCTTTATTGTAATAATAAATAATTACAAAGCTGAAGTTTAGCCAATGGCTACTCTACTTAACCCTTAAATTTACATAAAAAAAATATTTTACTAGTAGATAGCTTTTTTAATTTTATATCAATTTCAAAATAATTTTAATTACAATTTAAATAATTTTTAATTGTTTAAGTAAATTTGATAACACAAGTCAACCTTTCTTCGGACAGGTTGGGGCACCCAAAGGGGGTATTTTTACTATTACAAAGTTTTAGGCAGCTGACTGTAATAGTATTTACCAACCCGTCTTCGGACAGGTTGAGGCACCCAAAGAGTGTATTTTTATTATTAAAAAGTTCTTAAATTAATATAATTACACGGGTCTCCGTTTTGCCAGTGCTGAGAGTATCAAGAAGGCAAGAAGGGCACGCGGCGCGCTGTGCGTATTCCTCCGAAAAGGGGAAACCCGAAAAAGGGCGAAGCCAATAATTTGATCCAAATCGAGTTAGGCATTCCGGTTGAAAGTGCATTAGTGCCGCACCACCGGCAAATCCCGGTAGCGACACTAACACTGCGGCAAGAACAATAAAATTTTGAGGGACGCCGACGGTTTATCGGAATGTGCAAAATCAAACCCGTTAAATTACTATAGAAACTGCAATTCGTTAAACCAATTTTCTATCCGAACCTTATTTCTTCAAACCAATTCAATAACAAATTCGAAATTTATAAGACCCGTTTTTAATCGAACCTTTGTTCATTAAACTCATTCAATATGAAACTCGTAATTTGTAAAACTCATTTTTAATAAAATCCGAAATTTGTAAAACCATTATTTTTCAAAACTGGAATTCGTAAAACCCGTTGTTTATCAGAAAATTTTTGTTAAATTGAATAAATGAACCGGAGGCCTACACGCAGTGTTAAGAACAATAGATAGAGTGACATCTATGCACAAAGTATTGAACACTACCTGTGAATAGTTTTATGCACTTTAGGGATTAACAGTGCACTGTTAATCCCTCATTTTAGGGATAAAAGAGGCACTTTTAATCCCACAGGGATTAAAAATAATTTTAATTCCTGGGGGATTTAAAGTAAATTTTTCCAAATTAAACAATAGTTTTATTGAAATTTTATTTATTTGTTAAAATGTATGAACGAAAAAAATTAATTAGCATATGCATTACTTAAATCTAGTTCTTATTATGATATATATTTACATTTACATTTACTTGCGTGGAATTTGCAAGGCTTACGAAGGGTGGATAGATGGAGGCAACATTTTTAGTTATATATAGACGTATTCTGCACATACGTAGAAATCGCCGCTGCCGTTGTCGTCTTATTTTCTGAAATTGATCTTCCTATGGTTGATGCTGATGCCATATCGACATCGGAGGAGACATTGGTGAAAATTTGATCGGCAACATTCTTCTTTTGATACAATGAATTTTTAACATAAGCTTTAGCAACCGAACTACTTTTCCAGCCACCATGTCTTTTCAACACATCTATAGTTGCTCCCGAGTCGGCAAGTAAAGAAGCTGATGATCTGCGAAAACAATGCCCAGTATATAGATTTGCGTCTGGTATTCCCAAGTAGCCAGCAGTTCTCCTTGATAGCTGTCCAAATGTATTTTTTCCTATGGGCTGACTCATGCATTTCCCATTTTTGTAAGTGTAGGTGGCCTTGGACCAATATATTTTCTCACCATTTCCACTACATTCGTAGAGTTTTCACCGGACGTTTTTATCACAAACGAGCGATCCTTGCCTGATTTTGTGCCCCGTAGGTTTACCAGAAAAAAGCTTACATGGTCCGAGACATCGTTGCAGTCTAGCTGGCATAGCTCCTTTCCTCGACATGCTCCAGCCTCCAGCGACTCCCATAATCAGCGCCACCTGCAACAAAATTAGTCTCCTATTAGTAAAGTTTTGCAGACAATCAATGCTGTTATTTTTAGTAGTACTATCAGGAAAATACTGAAAGTAAAAAAAAGAATCTTACCTTTTGGGCTAGATATTCTTCATCTGGAGCATTTTGAAGAAAATCTCTTATATTATTGAAATCCAATGTCTTGGACTTTTTCGGCTCGTCATTCTGTCTCTTTAGAAATGCCGTTAGTTTACTATATTTGCTTATATCGAAGTTTACTTCAGATAATATCGTGGCTTTGATCATGGAATATTGACTCCATACAGAAGATGCCTTGAGATTCTTAGACTTCTATCGAGACTTCTGTAGGAAGTATGCCAGGAGCGCCTTTTCATCCGTAAAATTCTCTGCATGCTGTTCAGCGCACCATTTTCGGTAATCACGAAACTGTGTCTTGTAAACCTCGCGAGATTTTTGTGGAAGAAGGCTAACGATGGCCTCTTCCGTCATGACCTTCAAAGAGTGACCGAAGGTCACGCTTCCGCGGCCTCTTCAATGTTCATTTTCAAAAAAAAATGCTGATTTTTCTGGACTCACCGTTTGGTGACGCCGTTTGATAACAACAACTGACTGACATTTGTTTTGTGCCATAGCAACACTTCCATGGCACAATAAATTTTGAGTGAATCCACCATGCCAACAACAATCAATGACAACTATCAGTAATACGAGCTGTCAATCTTGAAACTAGAGTACAGTTAAGTGGTCTACTGTTAGTTTTGTGATTTTTTGTTTTTAGTTTCTCGCATTCTAAAGTGCACAAAATAGTGTACAAACCTTTCGCCGCGGGATTAAAAGAGTCCCTTTAGTCCCTAGGTTTATAATGTATGTAAAGTGTGCGCACATAGAACGACAGATGCATCAAAACTCGGCGCAACGGCGCCACCTGCGTGTACGCCTCCGGTTCATGTATTATTAGCAAATATTTTTTGATAAATAACGGGTTTTACGAATTTCGGTTTTGAAAAATAATGTTTTGGCAAATCCCGGGTTTTATTAAAAATGGATTTTACAAATTACGAGTTTGATATTGAATGAGTTTGATGAACAATGGTTCGATTAAATACGGTGTGATAAATTCCTGGTTTGATAAACTATAAGCAATTATTTTAAGTTTACAGGGGTATTCCTAAGCCAAAAATACTGAATAGGTTCTCTTAAAAGTTGGTAAGTCCCCCAATGTTTTAAAGATTTTACGGGCCAGACTAGATGTATAGGGAAGGTAAATTCGAACCGTTCGGTAATTCAGCTCCGATGAGTTAGACGTAAATCGATTTGCTCGAAGGTTTTTGGTCTAGGAGACAGATCAATTTACGATTTTGAGTTTGGGTGTGTTTAATTTTTTTGATTTATTGGGTTTTGTTTTTTTAACAGCAGTGAAAATAAAACTTAAATGTCAAATAAAGTCTGCCATTCACCTAGATGATAGAGAGGAAATTGTTTTATCTCCTCTTCATCTTTAAAAGTAATTTTTTAGCCATAAATTGTAACCAAAATTTTCTCAAAAATCGACGTTGACGCGTGTCCTTGAGAAAAATTGTGTTTTAAACAAAAGACTTGAAGTAAAATGTAAGGGAATCGATCCAGAGCGTTCGGTAATTGAAATAAATCTAGATTGAATTGTGATCACGTGATCAAAAGTCCGTCGCGTACACGAGGCAAATACCTAACGCAGCTAGTTTTCTTTTTAAAAACTGCAGGCGATTTTTTTATGATGTTTTGTTTCAAAAACCGCATATAAAACGTAAAATATGATACAAATCATGGTAAAACTTTTTTACTAATTTTTTGCGGTATTTGAGTGACGAAAAATGGCGAAAAAAGAACATATTTCCAAAACAGCTGGTAAACTAAACTTTCAGCTATGTTACCTGTTCCAGACGACCGAACTCAGTTTCGATGCTAAACTGCAAATTTAATTTCGGCAATATCGGGAGAACAAATCATGGTAAAACTTTTTTACTAATTTTTTGTGGTATTTGAGTGACGAAAAATGGCGAAAAAAGAACATACTTCCAAGACAGCTGGTAAACTGAACTTTCAGGTATGTTACCTGTTCCAGACGACCGAACTCAGTTTCGATGCCAAACTGCAAATTTAATTTCGGCAATATCGGGAGAACAAATCATGGTAAAACTTTTTTACTAATTTTTTGCAGTATTTGAGTGACGAAAAATGGCGAAAAAAGAACATACTTCCAAGACAGCTGGTAAACTGAACTTTCAGGTATGTTACCTGTTCCAGACGACCGAACTCAGTTTCGATGCCAAACTGCAAATTTAATTTCGGCAATATCGGGAGAACAAATCATGGTAAAACTTTTTTACTAATTTTTTGTGGTATTTGAGTGACGAAAAATGGCGAAAAAAGAACATACTTCCAAGACAGCTGGTAAACTGAACATTCAGGTATGTTACCTGTTCCAGACGACCGAACTCAGTTTCGATGCCAAACTGCAAATTTAATTTCGGCAATATCGGGAGAAAAATCATGGTAAAACTTTTTTACTAATTTTTTGCAGTATTTGAGTGACGAAAAATGGCGAAAAAAGAACATACTTCCAAGACAGCTGGTAAACTGAACTTTCAGGTATGTTACCTGTTCCAGACGACCGAACTCAGTTTCGATGCCAAACTGCAAATTTAATTTCGGCAATATCGGGAGAACAAATCATGGTAAAACTTTTTTACTAATTTTTTGTGGTATTTGAGTGACGAAAAATGGCGAAAAAAGAACATACTTCCAAGACAGCTGGTAAACTGAACATTCAGGTATGTTACCTGTTCCAGACGACCGAACTCAGTTTCGATGCCAAACTGCAAATTTAATTTCGGCAATATCGGGAGAAAAATCATGGTAAAACTTTTTTACTAATTTTTTGCAGTATTTGAGTGACGAAAAATGGCGAAAAAAGAACATACTTCCAAGACAGCTGGTAAACTGAACTTTCAGGTATGTTACCTGTTCCAGACGACCGAACTCAGTTTCGATGCCAAACTGCAAATTTAATTTCGGCAATATCGGGAGAATGACTGTAGTAAGCCATATTAAATCAAAAACTTACGAAAAAGTAATCCATGCTGCCAAAATTACCAATCACAATGTATTAAGGCCACAAACACGGCATAGAATATCAGAAACGAGAAAACGGAATCTGTTGAAATTTGGCAGAAGTTTTTATTTTTGAATTCCTTACAACCGTATCCAGACAGTTTTTTGCTGGAATACCTGGCTTTTTCTTTAGCCTCGTCGATAATACAGAAATGTTTAACAGCAATTTTTGGACTTTTTTATGTTTTTTAAAAAATACACCAAATTTTGAAAAATCCTTTGGATACGGTTGTAGATTTTTATAAATCCTATTATCTGATAACAAAGAAGTTATCGTTTTTTTCTTTGTAAGCAATATTCTGCCGGAATTCTGAAACGCCAAGGTCACGTAATTTAGTAGGCCCAAGGAAACTGAAGTGTTCGATTGGAGTATTGGAATTCAGGTTCCGCATAGCCACCGGCCACTTGTCTAATGGAATATTCGGCCAATAAATTGATAGATGTCAAGTGACAAAAATAATACGAAAATTTGTTATGTTTTTGATGTTGAATAATGGTTTTTCTTTTGATTCTTTTTTTTTCTTTTCGAGACATTGCAATCCATGAAGCATGAAATCGAGTATCAAAACCTTTTAAAGAAGCATTAATAAATGGTTACGTTCCTAATAAGTTACACTTTTTCTCAGATATGGTGTTCGCACCGTGTTCGGAACACTGCACGATCTCACTCGAAATGGTATTAGTGATGCCACCTATTGTTAATCTTTCAAAAAATAGCAAAGCATTGTTGTCAAATCTATGCCGTTTTTGTGGGCTTATAAAAATTTTTCAAGATGCAGAACAATAACCTTGACAATACCTTAACTCCGGTTGTCACCATTGGGTCTGTTCTTGAATCGAGGGAAAATTTGCTCCCAGGGAGTCAAATTATCTCGCTACTATGCACCAAATCTTCGGTTTAAATCGGTTTTTCTCACATTTTTTTCACATTGATCGAAAGTAATTCTCTTGGTCCAATAAAATTACTTTCGATCAATATCGGGCAAAAGTGAGAGAAACCGATTTAAACCGAAGATTTGGACCAATGAGATGCATAGTAGCGAGAGAATTTGACTCCCTGGGAGCAAATTTTCTCTCGATTCAAGAATAGACCCCCAGGAATTTTTGTTCCTAGTCCTATTTACAAAAATCAAAAAAAAAACATGATAGGATGGGGTGTTTTAAATTAAAAAGTCACTGAAAAAAATTATATATGGACCTGTAAAGTCAGTAAATTTAAAATAAAAGTTTGAGTGGGAACCCTGTAAAAGGTTTGCAGTTGAATAGTTCACATCCTGTACGGTAAATTTTCACGGTGCAAAATTTTGAATAATTAATTGATGAAGAAAAGGTAACCAGAGGAAGTAGAAGGTATGTAGGAAAGTGCGGATACTTGTCTTCAGTCACTGGACGGTGATATTACTGTTGACAGACGGTCGGGCGGGGGCGACTGAAAAGTTTTCTTAGGACTCCTCTTTGAACAAATGGAAGCAAATTTTTCCACATTATTTTGACAATTGAGTTAGATGGGTCGCTCGGTAACTCGACTTTGTTTGGCATACGTTAGGAGTTGCCTTTAGGGATGCTTTTAGTGTATTCTGACCAACGATCTAAGAGACTCATTATTAATCATGGCCGATAAGCATTTATTGCGACTCAGCACGCACTTAGTGTTGTAATAGGTCAGTGAATTTCTACCACGGATCACCTTAAAGGCGAAGAAGATAATATGTTTTAATGACGCTTCGGTGTAACAATTTTTTTTTAAATGAAAAAATTATTTTAATCTAATAGATATATCCTACACCTACAAGATATATTTGCTCATAGAATAAAAAACACAAACATAAGTTAAATGTATAAAATTGAGTTTAACAGGTACATACATATAAAATTTTGTCGTCATTAAATTCTATGATAATGTTTTCTCTGGGTAGCAGACATGAGCTACGCAATTTTCCCAGATTTTACTTAAAATATTCTGTTCCGCCGACCTATTTAAAGCTACCACAGAAGAATTTAAAGTTGGCGAAACATTATTTCTTTTAACCGCTGCTTTTAGCTCATACCATATGTGTTCAATTGGATTAAAAGCAATTGTTACTAAATCGTAAGTAACCATTGGCCAAAGTATCGCAATAGTATTGTTTTTGTACTGAAAATGCTTCAACTATTTCAAGCAATTGTTTTTGGTGTAGCTATCCTCAAACTACATATTATTTTCGAACATGTAGTCCTGAATGGTAAGTTTTGTGTCATTTGAACACGGAACTTTATTTAACCTTCTACTGTGGTATCGTCATAATAGTCAATATGGCAATCCTTTATATTTTTGGCTGTTAAGGCCAACGCATTTGGTATAAACCCATTTTTTGTTCCAGCATGAATTATTGTGATACGCTTTCCTTTATTTGATGGAGCTTTAGTTCTGCAGTGCATAGGTGTCAAACCAAGTTTTATCGAGATAAACAATATCCCTATTACTTTCTCTGTACTCGTTTCTTGCAATTAAATATTCCATCCTCCATTTTTTTAAACGGGTCGATTCCATAATCACTTGCCGTTTATTTTTTTTTATTTTAAAACCGTTTTTTAAAATACATTTTCTCAGTGTCTCACGGCAACACTGTATTCCTGTATCATCTTTTTTTAATCTTGAATTAAGGTTTTTAAAGTAGGAATCATTTGTTCCCTATACATTTGATATATTTTTCTACGAATGATATCCAAACCACCCATGTCCAATTTCTTAGAAGTATTAGAATCCCTCCTTTTTCTTCTCCCAACTATCGGTTTATTTAATACACGACACACTGTTTTTACCGATCTTCGTGTTAGAGCTGCCGCTTCCTTCACTGCACCAAATTTTGATGACCCACTTTCAAGAAGGGTGATATAAACATCAAATATTACTTTTTTGTATCAAATGACAAAATATCGCATTTAAATTTCTTTAAATTCAAATCTTAATGTTATAACGTTTCGTAATTAGTCATAAAGTTAACAAATTTTAATTCGACCAAAAACGTGTACTTATTAAGAAATAATTACACATTTTTAAATCCGCACCTGTAATCCTCAGAAATGGTAGCATATTTACAGCTTTTTTTTTATTTACTTTCACACCCCGCACAATAGGTGATTATTAGTTTAAGGTCTACAGCATGTACAAGTCCAACACTTGGTTGCGCTTTTACTGAGGTACGCCAATAGCCACGCAATGATAGCCTGCCCCATGGAAATAAAAGGGTTTGAAGAATGGGCTTTAACCTGTGCGGGAGGTTCAGTAAGGAGGGCAGCCATTTGCAACTACACCAGAGAAAAACAGTTGGTTGGGTGTGTTGTTCCAGCATTACACTGTTTACATCCAAACTTAAATAAAATTAAGAATGAACAAATGATTCATTGAATAAAATAAAGAGTGTTTATTAAAATTTGTCCTAAACGTTTAATTACATTTTAATTTTACAATTTTACTTTAATTTATGTAGTAAATTTAAAAGTTGAATTCTATTTGACCTTCGTTTGTAAACAAGGGTAGTGCTGCTTGACAGGTGGGAAACTTAAATTTGCCACGGTGTTTTTTACCGGGAGAACACCAAATTATATTTCTATTTTCTTTTTCTACTAGCGTGCGGAAAAGTGGTAATGGTAATGGTAATTTTCCGCACTCAACCAAAAATAAAAAAATTAATATATTGCTATATTTTAAAAAAATTTTCTTTTTTGTGTTAGGTAAACATTTTAGTCACGATAAATAAAGGGTAACATTTTCAAAATTCGTTTTATTGAGTTAATTTAATACTTAAGTTAAGCGAGTAGAAAAAATATTGTACCTAACTCGCGCGTAAAGTGACTTTTCCGCACTTAATTGCTAGCCGAACGACGCGTTAGCGGAAAAGTGGCAGTTAGGTAAATTACTACTTCCATAATAAACAAAAACTGTATTATTTTTTTTCTGTATTTAAATTTCCCTAAAATATACCTTAAAATTTGAAAATAATAGGGACTTATTGGGCGTTGCTCTAGAAGGTTTTACCATAATACGGGAAAACCGTATTTTATTTAGGTTGAACCCTAACCATACTTTAAAAAAAACTATTATTGGAAGTCGAATTACTTTTCCTTATTCCTAACCGAAAATTTCTAACCTTAAAATTGTGCCGCCGCTGTCGCAACAAGCAGCATTTAATGCTAAGATTTGAAGGTACTTCCATATATTTTCCCAGGCCGCAGGGTTGTTGTAGGGATTTTCCCTGATAAACTCTCGCAAAAGAATTATATCGTCAGTGTAGCTAACCTAAACCTTGTAGGTTTCTCCAATTTATTCATTTTTTCACATAAATTTTAAAAATCCACAATACTGTTTTTGTTTATAAACAAAAAACTAAAAATGCAAAGAATATTAAAAAGTCGTGTCGAAAAACAAACCAACCATCACTATTATCCATGCTAATTGAGGTTATGTTTAAAGATAAGGGACGTACGGTAACTGTACCGAATTAAGGGAGCACCATAATTTATTACGGTTCCCTTAATAAAAAAGCAGGTCCCTCGCATGCTCAGATGTCAAATGTCAATTTGCCTTAATAAGTGAACGCGAAAGTGTATGCCCAATAAGTCCCTAAGTCCCTAATAAGTCTTTAAAAGCCATTGTTATTCTGGTTGAATTATAATAACATTTTTATGCTTTTGGCCATACTATAGTACACTTGATTTAAAAAAAAAACGCAGTCACAAAATTGACCTTTCTAAAAGTGTATAATATATACGGACTACCAGCTAAAATGCCTTAAAACTTCAAAAGCACGACAATTTGTCATATTGTTTAAAAAAGGTCTCTAAAACTGAAAATATTTTTTTACTTAAATTAAAGGCAACCTTATTTTTATATTAAATTTTGCATAATACTAAAAAATCAGCAAAAATAATGTTTTAGTAAAGTCATTATTGAACAATATCAAATTATCACTCGAGTAACGGATGAAGGCTGTTCTATAAAGAGGGCGGTAACCCATTTTGGAGTTGATAAAATAACAATAATACGATGGAAACAGCGCTGGATTAAAAACAATTCGACGAATAGGAAACTTGGATTAGGACAAAAACGATGGTAAACTTAATACTAATTATTTTAACTTAAAAAAGAACTTAAATAAATAATTTAGTATTCAATAGGATCACCATTTTTGAACATACTGATGGTCTTCTGAGAGCTGATCCAATTCGCGATAAATAGCATCGCTTAACTCTTCAGCATTTCGTGGTCTCAAATTCCTTTGGTATATTGTATATTATTTTAACGATTCGACGCCATATATTTTCCATTGGGTTAAGGTCAGGGCTGTTGGCTGGCCAAGGAATGGTTTTTATATTATTATTCTGAAACCATTGGCGAACAACATTAGCCGTGTGTACTGGACAGTTGTCCTGCTGATAAACGAAGTCATTATTTTCATGTAAAGCCTGTATTGATTCTCAAAAAAAAACCGAAACTTCTAGCACTAAACTAGTCCCACATGTTTACAGAAAAATGCCCAGCTTTTTTAATTTGCTTTGTATATTCGGGTTCAAATCTAGAATTTGGTGAACGATAAACTAAAATTCTCCTGCTGCTTGAAGATGATTGAAAAATTTTTCGTCAGTGAAAACTACCCTGTCCCAGAAGTCATTAACACGAAGAACGTTGTTCAGTGCAAAAGTCACTCTGCCTATTTTTGTTCTTCTGTTAGAAAAGGCTTCTTTGCAGCAACTCGACAAGATACTTCTGATTTCGTTACTCTTCTATTTACTGTTGTTAAAGAACCCGGAAATAATGTTACATTAGCTGCTTCAACCGACGTTGAAAAACGATTTTGTCTGAGATGGTCAATAAGTCTCTCATCTTGCACTTCAGAACTTACTTTTGGTCGTCCTGATCCATCTTTCCTATCCGTAGAATTATTTTCAATCCAGCGCTTTTTCCATCGCATTATCGTCATTTTATCAACTCCAAAATGGGTGGCCGCTCTTCTTATAGACCAGCCGTCTTCTATAACTCGAATGATAATTTGAACTTTTGTAAATGTTAATATCTGTGCCATTTTTAAGGGTGTCACACTGAATTTTAAGCTGTCAGGCATATTAAGCTGGTGGTGCCTTATAATAGTATACACTAAGTCTCGATTAATTTTTGTGTTGAATTATTTTCTGAAGGACGAAGAATTTTGGCAGCAGGTGGTTTATCGACAGCCAAGAACCCCATACGAAGAACGATATATTGCTTGAAACGAAGACCGGGCGGGAAGATTTTCGCTAAATCTTTGGAGCTGGATATCGGCTAGAGGACATGGCGCCCTATTTAGAATTAATGCGCGATTTACAGCTGAAGTTTACGTTAATATTCTGGAAAACGTAATGCTTCCAGAAGTGAGAGTCCCTTATCCAGATCATTTTGTATTCCAACAAGATAACTGTCCAGTTCATACGGCCAGAATTGCGCAGCGATGGTTCCAGGATAATAGTATCGAAGTTTTGCCTTGGCTCGCAAAAACCCCTGGACCGGTATTCTCGTAACTAAATACGCTCGGCGTTTCGTACTCGCTGACCGTATAATAACGTAATATTCGCATACCACGTGACCAAAGTAAAAAAAAATGGTATTAACGTATATTGAACGCAAGGCGTCGACGAAGTGCGCTCAGCGCGTGGCGACCGTTTGAGAAACACCTACCATTTGCCAGCTGTTTTGCCCTCCGCGCGTACGATTTTCCTACTCTACAATACTTTATAGAGTGCTGCAGAAAATATAGTCGTTTTTTCAGTTTGCGTTTTTATTAATAATAAGAAAAATAAAAATCTCTTATTAGTAGCTTGGGGACAGGTGACAAACACGTACACATCAACCTTACTATTTGATGCTCGATGTAAGACAACTTTTTTTCTAAAAAATTGTAACAAAAACTTTTCTTATCAAAATATTGAGCATGCATATAATACTAGAAATAGAAGCAATCAAAATTCTGTAAAACCAAGGGTAAAAAAAGCCATTGGTCAGCGGTGCTTAATTTTTGTATCTTTCATCAGATGTGTACCAAAAAATATCTGGTTTTGTTAGGCTCCTGCCCACATTAATTGTTTTCTTTCAAAAATAAACTAAAAGCTTTCATGAAATATGAAATTAGGAAACATGAAATAAATAGCTTAATTGATATAAAAAATAATTAGTAAACAATATAGGTAACTACCTTTGTTTCTGTGTTTTCGTCTGTATTTTCTTTACTTTTCTGAAATATCACATTTGTCACACTAATTACCATTTTTATGTTTTTTATCTTTTGTCATTTTATTTATTCATAAATGTACTAAAAATTACTATTTTCTTTTTTTAATTCAACAGTTCCATGAAAACATACATTTTTCCACGCGCGAGGTTTCTCTTGTGGATGTATGAATTCTGTGTTTGTTGTTGAATTGGTTAGGTTATTTTTTGGGTAACAAATACCTTAGAGTTTTATTTTCTGTTTCTTAAAATGTAGAATACGCATGTTCACTATAATTAAAAGGTATAACTTACTAGATATATAAGTAACCATTTTAACCATAAATGCTACATAATAAAGTATCAATATCAATATACGACCGTGCCGGAAACACCACTTTCCCTGACTGAGTGCCGGAATAAATTTAAACTTTCCCGCACTGAGTGCGGAATTTTTTTGTATGTGTGCGGTTAAGTCTCGGGGTAAACATTTTCCCGCACAGTGTGCGGGAACGTGCTACTAGTTTATATTACAGGGTCAAAGGGCGGGTTTAACTGAGCTAAACCAAACCATCAAGTAATTTTTTAAAGGATCAACATGCACTTGTGCAAGTCACCATTTGATTTACCTTTTCTGAACTACGGATCGAAATCGATCACGTAATGGTCTTTTTTTTACACATAGAAAAAGAAAAGGACCGACAAGACTAACAAGAAATAAAAATGCAAAATTCGGTGATGCCAAGATGTGCTAAGCGAATTTGATTCTGTCTGCTCGCAGGGCAGCGCGTTCGGCAGAGCGAATACGACAAGTCGTCGGTTCGCTATTCGTTTCGCTTAGCGACTTCAAAACGTTACGTATTACGAGAATACCGGTCCTGATGCGAATCCAATAAAGAACGTTTGAGGACTTATCACAAAGAAATTAGAAAGTTTTAATATTATTCTAAGGGCATATAGGAAAGTTATTGATGAAAATTTAAACTTATTTAAAAATTTAGCCAATTCAATGCCCAAAAGACTTCAAAAAAACATCATTGCAGCCAACGGTGCAATGACGCGCTATTAAAAATAAGTATTTCTTTATATGTTTTTAATTTTTTTATTGTTTTTTTAAGTTTTATTTTTCCTTTCGAGGGACAGTTCCTTCTTCCGATTTATTATGATTACTATCCTAGACTGCTTCTTCTTCTGTGTAGCTTTTGTTTAGCTAATAAAACATTTTTGCTTTTTTGAAATGTGGTTTTTATTTCTAGTGGCCTTATATTTTAAATTAGTAAAAAATAAACAAGCCGTCTCCTTATAAAAAGTTTATATATGCCAAAAATATAACCTAAAATGACAGCGTCAAAAAGTCAGTGTTGCACATAGGAAAATATAAAAAATCGTATTTGCAGCCAGCTTCTGCTGTTCCAGTTTTATGTGGAGAGAAGTGTACATTCAGGTATCTTCTAAAAATCATCGCACTACTTGCAATGCACGCGATGGACACTAAAAAGTAGGTCGTAATTCTCTCCTAAATGGCCATTAAAGTGAAAGAAGCAATCCTAACAAGGACATAAATTGCGAGGGGCACGTGATAAAACCGAGCGGAGAATCTTTTGTCCTACAAATGGAAAATTTTCTTGGGAAGTTCTTTTGGGTGTTAGAAAACGAAAAAGAAGGATCTCTTAGCGTTTATGCACGTAATTTGAACTAATAGACAGTCGAAAATATCGAGCGATAAAAATTATTTAGGTTATAAAAACAAAAAATGCATTTTTCACGATTTAAAATTTACTTGTTCGTTTTTACAAGTTTTTATTTAACTTGCAATGTATCTAACTAGATATTATTATGTTGTTTTGACCAGCTTCCCGACATCCGATCGGCTTCAAATACGGCATGAGTATGCAAGAAGATAGTGGAAGTGGAGGGGAAAAAAGATTTTGTTTGTTCGATTTTAATCAAAATTGGCACACGGGGTTTTTAGGGAGGGGGATAATGAATGGCGAATTCCAAACGAACGAAAAATGAAAATTAAAAAATAAATTTTGCTTTAAAAAAACTTTAAAGAACAAGCTTTTATTAAATGCACTAAAAAGTAGAAAATAATTTTTTATCTTATACCATAATAAAAGCGATGGACGCAAATTAAAAATTTTAACTTTACGGGGACAAAAAGAGAATTACAAAAGAAGAACTAAATTCTTCCTCTATTCGAATGATAAACATAATGCTTTCATCTAAAGAAGCTGAGAACGGGTGAGATTGCCGTGCTTGCCAAGCCTTTGAAAAATGTTAGGTTATAGAGTAATACAACTTATTTGTGAAATTAGGTGAATCGTCGATGTGACCAATATATAATACCTAAAGTTAAAATTTTTAATTTGCGCACATCGCTTTTATTATGGTATAAGAAAGATAAAAAATTATTTTCTACTTTTTAGTGCATTTAATAAAAGCTTGTTCTTTAAAAGTGTGTTTTAATAAAAATTTTGGTTCTCTCATTGATGAGCCTTCCAATTAACATATTTATAGCGTATTCCGTGCGACTTTTGATGAAGATTTTACGAAACGTACGCACAAACACTGTCTGACCTGTTAACAGAGGGCGTGCTAAAACCTGGTAAGCCTCTGCAGACCTATTGAGCATTTGCAGGTCATAGGTATCTACGTTCGGATATTCTGGTATCTGGTGCCTCGTCAATGTAAATTAAAACATTAAAAATTTTAAAATTTTTAGTGTGAGATTTGACAGACTGTTTTTTTGCTGAAACAGTTGGAAACTTCATCTTAACCATTTCCTAAACAAATCGTCTAAATCAAGCGAAACGAATCATCGTGAACCTTTTACTTTATCTCATTTAGTAGTCCAACAACGCTATAATATTCTATCCAATCCTGATAATGTACCCGCAGTCACATACATGAAATCAAAAGTCGGACCCAACTTTCCGGAATTATCCGAAATCTTGATTGGCAGAATGTCAATAAGGTTTAACAAAGTTATTGCGTTTGTCTTCCTCGACCCTTAAAATAGTGCATATATCCTTTTATATAGGGTGACTCACAAAAATATGATGATAAATAGGGACATCATTCTCATTTTCTAATTTCTGATTGAAATTTCATACTTCACATTACGCACTAACATTACAAGTTAGTTTAATTCTAAGGAATTGTTATCACCAGCATTCAAAACATGTAATAAATGGCATTCTTAGTATAATTCTTCTTAAAATTTTTCATATGCGCCGCAAATTGTTCTTGGTGCAAATTTAAGAACAATTTGTGTAAAAATTTTACACAATTGTAAACAATAAATGCACACATTTTTCACAGTGCAATTTTTTTGTTAACAAAATTTGAAACGCGTAAAAAAAGCATTTTAATGTAATTTTTTCAAAAAATTTTGCCTACGGCGCAGGTTAATTTTGAAAAACTTTGAGACTTGCTTTCAAAAATAAGTAGCCCCTCTCCCCTCCCTTTATTTCAAGAGCTCAAGCAATAGGCACCTATCTAATTTTTAAAAATTTGCCATAAGTGAGAATTTGATTTTTATTAAATGATGAACCCCCCACAGAGTTGATTTCTGGCTACGCCACTGTTTGTGCCATCCAGCACTATTATTTAAGGTAAAAATCAAAATCTTCCGTATACATCTTAGGGTGTAACACTTTATAAACCTGTAAAAAAATGTCAAAATTTCTCAAAATTAAAAAAATTACATTTTAAAAAATTTAAAAATAACTCAATTTTATGTAAAAAATGTCGAATAAACTTTTTTGTAGCACGTTTAGTTTTTTACGGATTTTTTTTTATTATTTCAAAATCTGCAAAAATTGGCGTTTTAGAATTTTATGCGCTAATATGTTGAGCAAAAAATGTGCCATAAAGTTTTTTGCAGCATCTACACTTTTCTCACAAAAAAAATCTAGTTTGAAATTCTGCAAAAGTTGTCAATTTTATTGGAGTTTTTTTCACCAAGGTTTTTCCAGGAATTTGACGATAAAAAGACCAATTGCAAAAGACAGCTGTGTTCTTTGTCTACCAGCTAGCATAAAGAAATATATGTAATAATGTTCACTTTGTCAAACTGACAGGATTTATCCATAAGGTTTATTGGCTAAGCCATAAAAACTAAGAAAAAATTAATTTTAAAAAACGTTTGAGATTTTTTACCGATTTGAGTTAAACAAACTGAATTTTATATCCCAAGAATTTAAAATCCAAGATGGTGGACAGAATTAAAATTAACTTTTTCTTATGCTCGATAGTGTTTTCGACGTTGATTTTAATTTATTTTTGATCATGTATATAATGCAGTTTGTTCAACTCAAATCGTTAAAAAATCTCAAATGTTTCTAAAAAATTATTTTTTCTTAGTTTCTATGGCTTGGCTAATAAACCTTATGGACAAATCTTGTCACTTAAACAGAGTGAACATTAATACATATATTTTTTATGCAGTTCCGGGAATAAATGCACCCATTTAATCCCGCTTTTGCGGTAATAAAGTGGGTCATTTATTCCCTAGGGAAATAAAGTAAAATTTATTGACATAGCGACGCATATGTTTCTGCGTTTCGGCATACTGGATGTTATCGTTTGACATAAAGACAGAGCGAAGGTACATGTGGCGGTTTGTCTATAGAGTGCGATTTTTTGAAAAATAAATAAAAAAATATAGTTATTTTTTTACTTTTCTGCTTATTCTAAAGTGCATAAAATAGTATATAAACCTCAGGAGTAAAGTGATGCTTAATCCCTCGACCAATTATAGCCCGACCGACCGGATTAAATGTACCACTTTACTCCCTAGGTTTATAATGTACTATTAATGCTATCTGGCAGACAATAAGCACACCTATATCTTTTACATTTGGTGTTTTATTTTTTATTGCCAAATTCCCGTTAAAACCTTGGTGCAAAAAAGGCCAAAAAAATTGACCATTTTTGCAGAATTTCAAACTAGATTTTTTTTGTGAGAAAAGTGTAGATGCTACAAAAAACTTTATAAAACTTTTTTTGCCCAGTATAAGATTATATGCAACCATAATTTTTTTTTATTTAATTTTTTAATGAATGGTGTATAAAATTCTAAAACTTCAATTTTTACAAATTTTGAAATATTTTTAAAAAATCCCTAAAAAACTAAACGTGATACAAAAAGTTTATTTGACATTTTTATGTATGTATGCATGCTATTTTTAATTTTTTTTTAAATGTAATAATTTTAATTTTTAGTTTTGGCATTTTTTTTACAGGTTTATAAGGTGTTACTCTCTAAGATGTATATGGAAGATTTTGATATTTATCTTAAATAATAGTGCTAGATGGTCCAAACACAAAAACACATAATTCAAGAATTTTTTTTCTTGGAATCGACCAAAAAGTGCAGTTTGGTATAAGAGTGTCATTTAATTATTCTAAAAGGAGGTTGTGCGCCTCGCCTGTTTATTTCATAATTTCATTTATGGAAGCTTTTCTGCGAGCTATTTTATTATTATTATTTAAAACTATTAGAAATGCTTTAAGCTTTCGCCCGAGTCAAAGGAAAACTTTCCACCTCTAAACTTCAGTCAGTAGGACACAGAAATATGCGCGGCCTGGTAGAATTCGTCATCAAAAAAACTTCTGTGCCGAAATTTAGACTTTACAGTTTCTTTTTTCAAGGGTATCGAGGGAAAATCTTGTACAAGACGCCCGGTCCAACCTTCCAATCCACTCCCTCGACAGAGTCTCATCCCTCTGTCAGGACAGCCCTGGTAGTGTCGGATTCTTACCGACTAAAACCCCCCGATTGTGGCTCCAAGCAGCCTGATGGCTGGCCAGTCACTGCACTGCAGCCATTATTGGCTTCTTGTGCACCCTTTGATTCTAGTTTAACCACTCCATTAAATTTATCCCCTGTACGAGTTTTTACAGGTCCTTAGTGGGTTATACCGCCCATGTTCGGTCGCGAGAACCTCGTCTGTTTCAGACAGGGTGGTGAGGTTGGCATTTGAATATGAGAGGCTAGATGTATTCGGATCATATTGATGGAAAACCTCTGGTCCCTCGCTTGCTGCTACGTTATATTCACATCACTATCCCTTACTCCCCGACTTTAGATGTAGTCCTCTCTCTTTTTCATCACGAGTGTGATTTACTGGAAAGGGTTTTGGGGAACGCCTATAGTGTATCAAACCAGGAATTTATCAGACCGTATTTAATAAAAAAATTCATCGTAAGAACGATTCACCATAGAAACTGCAATTCGTCAAACCAATTTTTTAATTTAAACCGTATTTTATCAAACCCATTCAATAACAAATTCGAAATTTAACGGACCCGTTTTTAATCGAACCATTGTTCATCAAACTCATTCAATATCAAACCCGGAATTCGTAAAACCCGTAATTTATCAGACACTTTTTGCTAAATTGATTGCGCATTCGCCAATAACACATGAATGCAAGACGGGTGAATGCAAGTGACATCTATACACAAACTATTGAACGCAACCTATAAGTATGCGCGCGTAATAGCGACAAATGCATCAAAACCCCGGGACGCTGCGCCACCTGCGTGTACGCCTTCGGTTCATGTGGTATTGGCGAATGCGCAATTAATTTAGCAAAAATGTTCTGATAAATTACGGGTTTTACGAATGCCGGGTTTGATATTGAATGAGTTTGATGAACAATGGTTTCATTAAAAACGGGTCTTATAAATTTCGAATTTGTAAAAAAACATAAGATCAAAAGATCTTTAGTGGAAATATTGAAAATTCAAACTTGTATGAGCATCCTACAAGGAACATACAAAGAACCAAAGCGAAAAGAGAAATTATTTTTTCGCCCTGGGTAACCAGCGTGGGCTCATCAGTGGTTTCACTGGTCACCCGCCCCATACATCATTAAACACCATCATACACTTTGATTTGTGAGTGATTCACTGTTGGGAAACAATAGGTGGCATTACCAATGATATTTCGAGTGAGATCGTGCAGTGTTCAGAACACTGTGCGAACATCATATGTGAGGCTAGCCTTCCATTAGAAGATTTTCCGCGCGTATTTCAAGTCATGGGGAAGCTGCCAATAGTTCACTCACTGACGGACAAGCTCAAATTTCAAAATCCGCGCCGAAAAAAAGCTTATGGAAGTCCAGCCTTAGACAAGTGGCCAGTGGCTATTCGGAACCTGAATTTCAACTCACTCAGTTTCCCTGGGCCTACCAAATTACGTGACCTTGGCGTTTCAGAATTCCGGCAAAATCACGCTTATAAAGAAAAAAGTCATAACTTTTTTGTTATCAGATAATAGCATTTATGAAAATCTACAACCGTATCCAAAGGATTTTTCAAAATTTTTTCAAAATATTAAAAATCTAAAAATTGTTGTTACAGATTTCTGTATTATCGACGAGGCTAAAGAAAAAGCCAGGTAACATTTTTGACTATTGTTAGGCGTGTTTATTTTATTTCGGGAATGAGAGTCTAGCAAAAAACTCTGGATACGGTTGTGAGGAATTCAAAAATAAAGATTACTGCCAAATTTTAACAGATTCCGTTTTCTCGTTTCCGATATTCTACCCCGTAAAGATTGGCCCAAAAACAGCAAAGCAGTGTTGTCAAATCTATGCTGTTTTTGTGGCCTTAAACAAATTAAATGATATTATTATGCTGTAAACTTATTGGCTTTAAAAAAAGCCGACAAAGAATTGAAAATCGTGTTCAAAATGCGTTCAATTGCTTCACAAAAACCAAAAACTTCATCATCAGTTCCCCGTAAAAACGTAGTAATTAGAAGCTATCATCAAAATGGCGCCTCCTGATTTCTATGAGTGAATCTATGACCTGGCCTATGCGAGTCGCCTGACAAGAAAGGGTTAATTAAAAATCGCGTTAGCCGTATCTACCCACTATCTCGTTTTTCGGGTCCGAAAGAGAAAGATGGGAAAAAGGCTAAGAGGAAGATTTTGCTTAATAAAGTTTAATCCGGAAAGCGTGAGTTCTAAAATAATAAAGAACACGACTCGATCAACTTTCCTCCGTTTCAAAAATCCCCTTTTAGATGCATTTGATAATAATTATGTTAGAGTGGAAGCAATTTCTGTAAGAACATTGTTTAGTTTAATTCAGTCCAATTGTTTTTTTTTTATTATTTCTCTGTTTTTTTTTTAAATTCCATTTATAATCGCATCGATGATCATCGAATTCCGAATGATTACGGAAAACATATAAAAAAATTAGTTTTGCATCCGCAAATTAAAACTCTTTATCGTTTTAGTATCCTTTGGCGGCCATATTAACGCCAAAATGACAAAAAAAATCCATGTTTTACCTGTCAATTTGGTTATAACAATGGTGGCAATAGTAGACTAATGGAGAATTCAGACATCTACAGATCTGATGCATCCTTATTTTAGGAATCGTTAGTCAGTCAAAATCACGAGAGAAAAAAATAGGTAGTGGTACCAATAGGATACATGTTAATCCAAGCATAACTTTATTTTGATAGTCAGTCTTTTCAGTTCATTACGACCAGTCCTCCAAGATCTAATGGATAGTCCAGAACCTACAGTCCTGTTTCATCCTTGTTAGGAATCACTGATGATTCTTTAATAAACTTTCTTTTTATTTATTTTTATTTATTTTTCACGGGCAATAAATCTACTTTTCGTAAAGGGACTATTTAAAACAATAATTGTTATACTTAATCCAACACAAAATTAATATTGCAACCACAAAAAAGAAATACTTGAATTAAAGAAGTAGTATCCTTTATTCAACCAGATTACCTGCTGGCAACAATAATTTGTTATACCGCAGTTTTTGATCAAACTAACAATAAGAGTTCCTATCTCTAATTCACTGTACTCTTAACTTAACTTAACTCTTTAAGAGTATTATTTTTATTTCTTAACTGAAGATTTGGTTTTATTTGTTATAATAGTGAAAGTTTTCTTGTGTTATTATTAAAATTTAAGTAAATAGTTGTTCGAAGTATTTAATAACATTTATAGGAGAATAATATTCTTGCATTTTGTATATTTTTTTAAATTGTATAGGTGTATTCTCAAATACTATTTTTTCAGTATAGTAAACACGTTATTTTGATGATCGCTTCCCCTGAAATTTTCCTTAGATGGCTTTAACTAAACCAAGTAATATGTCTGTTATTGGATAAGGCAATTTCATTACTATTTTTGTAATTGAACTGCAGGAACAAAATAAAAAAACAAACATTTAAGTCAACAGCTGTTTGCACATTCAAAAAAAGCGAGGTTCGGTTGCCTATTATGACGTAGCTATCATCAAAATGGTCGTCCAACAAATGTCAAAGTTCGCGCAGGTAGCAAGCGTTATCTATGAAACAACTGGACTTCTCGAATTCAAACGAATTTCCTCGGATTCCCGCAGAGACATGGTGCTCATGTGCGACATATATATTATTATATATTAAATATTAAATATTATATATTATGTATTATATATTATATATTATATATTATATATTATATATTATATATTATATATTATATATTATATATTATATATTATATATTATATATTATATATTATATATTATATATTATATATAATATATTATATATTATATATTATATATAATATATTATATATTATATATTATATATTATATATTATATATTATATATTATATATTATATATTATATATTATATATTATATATTATATATTATATGTTATATATTATATTTGGTGGTCTCCGTAGCGCAGTGGGTAGCGTATCGGCCTGCCGCACGGAAGGTCTTGGGTTCGAATCCCGGCTAGGTGCATGGATATTTTGTATTTGTCTTTAAAAATTTGCAAAAAACTTGGCTAAAACTGGGCATTAATACTATAATGGATGGAAAGTCCCAGTATATAAAAAAAATATTGCCATCACTTCGCAATGGCAGCTCATGTTTCTCATAACGGAAAGATCTCCGGCAAAATTGGAAAATTATATCCCTCTCTCTCTTGAAAATTCTGATTAAAAGTGACTTAAACCTTTAAGTTTACCGTTTAAGTGTACTTCCGAGGTGTACTTTGGGGGCGTTTGGGGGTCAATTTTCAATTTGCGCTTTACGTGCCTTCAAGCAAGTACCTCGGATAATGCTTTGCTACGTTTGTATGGGCGAGTGAACTCGTTTTCAACACTCTTCTCTTGTCGCATCCGTTATGGAAACGCCGGTTAAATCCGTATCGAGTATAGGTACATACAGGGTGTCCCAAAAGGTCGAGTCCACTTTAATATCTCCAAAACCAAAAGAAGTGAGGAAGTAAAATTTCACGTAATTAGATGGTTTACAAAAAAATATCTTTTTGGATGCTAATCATCGCGCCCGTCATTAAGGAGGCGGAGCTAAGGCGCGCGGCGATACTTTTTTTAAATCAAATACTCTGTATATTTTTAAAAATTTATATAGAGCTTTTCCTTCTGTTTCCAAAAACATATAATATGTTACTTTTTTTCTAACGTTTTTTAAATAAAATGGGAAAATCATCTCCATAAGACCAGTGCAGTGAGTTAAACAGGAAAAAAGATATTCGGTGATTCTTTAATAATAATAATAATAATATATAATATGTAATATATAATATATAATATATAATATATAATATATAATATATAATATATAATATATAATATATAATATATAATATATAATATATAATATATAATATATAATATATAATATATAATATATAATATATAATATATAATATATAATATATAATATATAATATATAATATATAATATATAATATATAATATATTATGTATAATACATATTTCTCTATATTAGGTATTTTTGGAAACAGAATGAAAAGCCCTATTCAAATTTTAGAAAATATACAGGGTATCTCATTTAAACAAAGTATTGTCTCCGCTCTAGCTCCGCCTCCTTAATGAATGGCGGCACAATTCGCATCCAAAAAGATACTCTTTTGTAAACCATCTAATTATGTGAAATTTTACTTCTCTGTCTCTTTTGGTTCTGGAAATATTAGGGGGGACTGATTTTTAGGGCACCCTAATAATAAAATATCATAAATATAGGCGGTGTCAAATTTCAGTAGGTATCAAGATAAGGACGTATTTTTGAGGCCAAATACGACTTTTTTTCTATAAACGCTTGGTTACCGATTTAAAATGGTTAAAGCTACAAGATTTTTTAAACTTTTTTCTGTGCAGCTCCCTTTTGAGATACTCAGTTCAAATTTAAAAGGTAGGTTACGTTTTATGGCTTACGTTATTCAGCATGTGGAGTGATAGTAAGAATATACAGGAAGTTATTTTTTTAGGCGTTAAGCCTTTTTCGCCCAATAAACCTTTTGTGGTGCGCCGCTGGTGGAATCTAAAAGCGCAATTACACAGAAACTGGTTCATTCAAAAGTGGTTTGCGGATAACTTTTGAACAAACTTTTCCACAAACTTTTGCTCGAACTTTTCGACACACTTTTGAGCAAAAATGGAAAACCAAAAAGATGGAAAAATAATATGTTATATATTTGGTACATGAATGTAGATGATGATCATTTCCAGAATGTTTCCAAACTTTTTCAGGTTTTTTTGGGGGCGCTGCCGGCGCCACGAAGATTTTTTTTTTTTGTGATATGGTTCGGTTTAGGACCCCCCTCCTCGTACTATTATTTTTTACAAGCCCCTTCTAACGGCATCCAAATCAACAAACAATCGTGTAAATTGGATGAGTGGTAAATTGAAAAAAAAAACTGATTTGATCCTGGCCATATATGGGCACCTCAACCGAACCACAGTTTTTATTAAATTTAATTCCGAAAATTATGCAGTTGAATAGGATAATAATATTCTTGCATTTTGTATATTTTTTTAAATTGTAGTTGTATTATCAAATACTATTTTTTTCCGCATAGTAAACATAATAATATAATAAACCAAGTAAGATTTCTGTTATTGGACAAGGTGATTTCGTTTCATTACTATTTTTTGTTATTGAACTGCATAAAAAAAAAATAAAAAACAAAAATTAAAGTCAACAGCTGTTTGCAAGTTAAAAAAAAGTGAGGTTAGGTTGCCGATTATGACGTAGCTATTAAATTAACAAATCTTAAAGTTCGCGCAGGTAGCAAGCGTCATCTATGAAACAACCGGACTTCTCGAATTCAAACGAAATACCTCGGATTACCGGAGAGACATGTTGCTCATGTGTGCCGCCATCAGGATCAACTGAGATCTAGATAAATTATATTATTATATATATAATATATATTATTATATAATTTTATTATATATAATATATATATATATATAATATAATATAAATTATATATTTTATATTATATATTATATATTATATATTATATATTATATATTATATATTATATATTATATATTATATATTATATATTATATATTATATATTATATATTATATATTATATATTATATATTATATATTATATATTATATATTATATATTATATATTATATATTATATATTATATATTATATATTATATATTATATGTCATATACTATATATTATAAATTTTATTTTCAATTTTTAGCTAAGTTCAATGATTTTCGTAAACGAAATTTTTATTATTTGTACAATTTCCGTACCAAATCTTTCTCCAAATCAATTTTCGGCGAACTTTCTCACAAACTTTTAAGAAAACTTTTGCACAGACTTTTCCCCAAATTTTTTGCCATATAAGTTTGAATAAAAGTTTTTCGGCATTTCAACATCAAAGGAAAGTTTATTTAATTAAATTAATCTAAGAATTTACTTATTAAGATTACTAAATTATCTCTATTTACGATTAAATAAATAAAATATTAATCTACCCAGTCATGCTAAATCTTATTCTATGAAGAAACTTATATCAGGGAATTATCAGTAGAGGGTGATTCGCCATATTTTCCACCCCCCTTACCTTCCTTATTATTAGAGCTAGAAAGAAATTTAGTGTGCAGAAGTTGCATAATTTTTTGTAAACTTTCAAATGACGTAGAAATTAGTAGAAGTTATCGCAACTGTCAACTTTTGACATTACCTTTTTTATTTTAAATAGAACACTCTGTATATTTGTTAAAATTTGGAAGGACCTTTTTTTCCTGATTCTAGAAATATATAATATGTTGGATTTATCTTGGACGGTTCTCGAGAAAAAAAGATAAATACTTTTCCATAAGTACAATGTGTTAGACAAGTAAACATAGTTTACGTGGTTCTTCATTCAACAAACACATTACTCTTATTGGTATTCCATTTATTCGTAAGGTTTATACAGCGGGTTCCTCTGATTAATTAGTTGCTAATCGCGCTTGCACACGTCGAAAAATACGTAAGCAAAGCAGGATTTTGGGCGCCTGGCATTTGGTCGTCTGCTCGTTTGGGCGCCAACTAAGGAAAAATGTAGAATGCTTATTTGAAAGAAGGAGATGTTAATATTTCTGGGTTAGTAAGGATTCGCTTCATATTTCTTTATTTGTCAAAAGTCGCGTACCGTGCTGCCTTAGTAAACGAAGTTTCACTTTGTCTCGTAGCAAAATAATTTACTGTCATCGAAACAAACATCGCAAGACATAATTTGTTTCAATTCAAATTCACCACAAGACTAAATCATGCATTCAGTCGATAATGGAAACGTAGTAATGTTTGCAATCTGGCCCCAAGCCTTCCGTCTCGTCAACAATATCGACGCCGCCGTCGATGAGATCCGACGCCCAGGGACGTCATGATTGCCGTGGAATTCAATTCAATCGTGAAATGTTCATGCTTTAATCTATTTATTTTTTATAACTGCTACGTTTTCATAAGCACTGAATCAGAATTCAAAACTATGTGATAACCCGTCATATTTCGGTTTTTCAAACGTTTTAAGTTCTGCTTTTTAACCATCCATACCAAATGGGGGCTATTGGGATCGGAAAAAAAACAACTTTACGAATACGAATATAATTTTATAGAATTTGAATCTATTCGATCCTTAAAAGACGCGAACATAATTTAACCGATTATAATTTTCCCGAACCTTAAAATATCAGAATTACAAAAGTATCGGAAATAATTTTCTAGAAACGAAAAGCACCCGAACCACAATCCATCCAAATCGCTATTTGGCATGGGTCAAGTTTGAATCTCTAGAGGGCCGTAGGCCCTGGATACAAGTTTATCTATTTAGAAGATGACACGGGGATTTTTTTTTTATTGAACGATTTTATTTAACTTCACAGTTTCTGGCTATCTAACTGTCTATCAAATCTTGCCATTCATTTTTGTAATGTAGGTCCGATGACAATACAATATATTAAGAAATTTGGGGGTAGGGAGTGGTTGTAGAATGTGAAGGGGGTAAATTAATACAATATCACAACTTACTTCCCTGCCGTAAGCCTGGCAACGTAGCAATTGAATTCGTGGCTACCGGTTCAAATCATTTTCGGCCAGATTGGGGTTCTTTAATTTTGTTGTTCGGCATGATTATATTAAATTTAATTCTATGCATATATTTTCTAGCGATTTGATTTTCCCGTCATTTCATTTTCGAGACAATTTTTTTCGTACTAATTATTTCCTTTTCTTTTAAATTCTGACAAATTATGTTTCTGCCATATTTGGTTTCGGGTTATTTATAGGGACCCCTGGGATGGATATTTCGACTCTTCTTAACACGGAAAAAAGCTCTTCTTGGAACAAGATTATTAATCTTGATCCAAGAATAGCTTCACCTTCGATATCGTCAACTCTAGTTATTCTTTATCCAAGTAATATCCTATTCTTAAATATAATGCATGACTAGCATTGAGACAAGTGCAATTTATATGATAATTCAAATACAGGTCTATACTTATTTTAAGACAATGTGGTTTTTTACTTTAAGCGAACGCTATACTTAATTCAAATTTTTTCTTTGCTTGTTTCGAACACTGCTTTAGGTTGTATTAATATCAAATGCTATTCGAACGAGAATAACGTGTTTTTAACCCTAAAGTAACTATACTTAAATCAAATAATTTTATACTTACCAAGAAAAAATTATACTTGCTTCAAGACTGAAACCGACCTTATATTTCACTTAACACCAATTGTAATTAAAACAAAAGTAGCATATATATATATATATATATATATATATAAGTCTTTGTTGCCCCCATACCTCTAGAAGTTCTTATTTAAAGTATATTTGGTTTCTATTTAAGTATAAGGGCCTTCGTAGATCAAGAATAGGTAATTGCTTAATTCTAATAATCCCTACTCTTATACTAAGAATAATATACTTAAAGCAAATGTAATTTTTCAAGAATAGAGCTATTCTTAAATATAGAATAGATTTTTTTCCGTGAACGGCGAGGTTGCTGTTATCGGATGAAGATCAACTATTGAAATGTCCTAATACATCGTATGATGGTATTTCAATAGTTGATCTTCCACCGATAACAGCAACCTCGCCGTTCGCCGATATAGTCCAGTTTATAAATCCAGCGTACGACAAGCATAAGTTATTTGAAGCAAATTCAAGTAATACTTGGGAGAAAGTAAAGAGACTATTTAACCCAATATTTGTTATATTTAATTCAACACGAAATTCATACTTCAACCATGAAAAAGTATTACTTGAATTAAATAAATAGTATCCTCCTTTATTCGACCAGATTGCCTGCTTGGGAAATTAATTGTTATATCATAAAGTAAGCTAGTTACTTACTTCAGGGCTATATTAACCCGACACGCAATTTCTGATCAAACTATAAATAATAAACTGAAGGAAAGAAAAACTTTTTTTCCGATTTATTCCCTCACCCTTTGCCCTTTACGCCACAAATCTTTTCTGTAAAAATAATAATTTTCTTGAATCAATTTTGACTCAAACAAATTTTACTCTTAACCCACAAATCGATCTAATAGAGCAAGAGTTCAAGGTATAAAATATGATGGATAGGTAACCCTCGCCATTTTTTGATAATATGTGCATTTTTTCGTCCTGAATACGAAATGGACAATCCTGTACCTCAAAATTGTGGAAAACCAACTGGTGTGCCGGAACTCATCCATGGATAAGGGTTCGGCACACCACTATAAAAATGCCCACTTTTAGAGTGGTGTGCCAAACCCTTAATAACACAAAGATCGGTAAAAACAGTGTGGCGAGTATAGAGAAAGTAATAGGGATGAAACTTGGTTTGACACCCATGAAGTAAAAAAATCCAGATAAATAAAAATAAAATAAAATAAAGGAAAGCGTATCACAATAATTCATGCTGGAACAAAAAATGGGTTTATACCAGAAGCATTGGCCTGATCAGCCAAAAAGAATAAACTGTTACCCAATATACCTCCAAATAGTGTAATCAAGATGGATAATGCGAGCTACCACAGTAGAAGGCTAAATGTAGTTCCGTGTTCAAATGACACAAAACTTACCATTCAGGACCACATGTTAGAAAATAATATGTATTTTAAGGATAGCTACACAAAAAAACAATTGCTTGAAATAACTAAAGCATTTTCAGTGCAAAAACAATACTATTGTGATTCTTTGACGAAAGAAATGGCCATACAGTTTTGAGACTAACTCCTTACCATTGCATGTTTAATCCAATTGAACACATATGGCATGAGCTAAAAACACCAGTTTAAAGAAATAATGTTTCGCCAACTTTAAATTCTTCTGTGGTAGCTTTAATTAGGTCGGCGGAACAGAATATTTGAAGTAGAAGCTGGGAGAATTGCGTAGCTCATGTCCACAAAATAGAAAAATCATATATAAATATGGATCTGCTACTCAGAGAAAAAAATTATCATAGACTTTAATGACGACAGTGACAGTGAAACTGACTTAAATTAAAATTTGTTAATTTTTTTACTACCCGTATTTTTTTGTACTACATATGTATGTACCTGTTAAACTCAATTTTATAAATTTAACTTATGTTTGTGTTTTTTATTCTATGAGCAAATATATTTTGTAGGTGTAGGATGTGTCAATTTGATTAAAATAATTTTTTCACTTAAAAAAAAAGTTGTTAGACCGAACCGTCAATAAAACATATTATTTTCTTCACCTATAAGGTGATCCGTGGTAGAAATTCACTAAACTATTACAACACTAAGTGCGTCCCTGCTTCCATTCGAACACCCGCTGAGTCGCAATAAATGCTTATCGGTCATGAATAATAATGAGTCTCCTAGAAGCGATGGTCAGGCTATACACTGAATAGATGGCCGACTTGTTCTTATAATATATGATACAAAATATTTGAAAAAAACTCGAAATTGTCTGACACACTGCTCAAATTTAACCTTTATCCTCTTATTTTCAGGTAATTTGACGTCATCATCTTGTTACGGCAGACTGCATCTGACCGACCACCTCAAAGTAAGTTAACTAATTGGCGCAACGTTACGCTCCAAAAGCTGTGGGCAGTCGTGGCCAGATTGAGCCACGGCATAGAGAACAGTATTAACAGTGGCGTATAGATATAGAAAATAGCCTGGAGTGGGGAGCGTAAACTGTATTTTCTATTTTTTGTTGCATATTTAAGTTTTAAAAAAACACTATTTCATATTTGTTGAGAAGGACTTAGCCACTGCTCTAAACTCGTCTTATTCTACTTTTTATATAGTGTGTTTGAACATCGAGTATCGCATCCTGCAAAATATTTAAAATTCCATAACCAAATTTACATGGATAGGATTATAGCGCAGACTCGTCTGAGCAACAAGTTCTACTGCCACTTTAGTGACAACCAAATAACTTACAGACTTACACCTCAGGAGCTTTGCTCAGTATGTAATAAACAAGAGCTTGAAACCATGGCCTATGTGCTTTTTTCATGCCCTCACTACAATCCCCTACGAACGCAACTGTTTAGAGATATCGCTTTCTTCCGGGAAACGTTATGCAACCTAACGCCACAAGCAACTAAAGAAATTTCTAAAGTAATAATTATTATTTTGAAACTTCGCGCATTCCTTTGAAATGAATAAAAACTCTCTTTTGAACTATACTCATACTACAAATATTATCTTTGAATGTGTAAGAAATAATCGTTTATTAATTGATTGTGCTATAAGTAGGTCAGACTCTGGAAGTTATTCCTTTTTTTAAGACTTTAATTATCATTTTTTTGTATATTTAAAACGTTAAAACTAAGTTTACATATTGCAGAATTCTTGCTATGGAAAATTGTAAAATTTCTAAAAGCAATATATATAATTGAATTGAATCTATTTCATATTTGGTAGGTATACTTCATAAACTGGTGATTTAAAAGACGCCCAGTGCAAAATGTATTTAAAAAGCGGTTGTATTACGTACAAGCCTTGTCAAATTAAAGTAATTATTACAAAGTTGAGGAAAATTTATATTATACATCATAAAAACTAAACTTAGTAATTTAGGACATGGTGATTTTTCTTACATATTATAATTATCCGAGTTTTCAGAACTGGAATCATTATTAAATAAAATAATTATTGGATTAATCGGTGGTGTAACGTGATATTCATTTTTCTTTTCAATAAGATGATTTAAACAGTTTTTCCATTGGTCAATACGTTCTAAAGGGAAAGCGTCTCAGCTCCAAAAATCGATAAAAACATGGCGTCGGGGGTCGAGGTAACACTTGATTGTTAACGTTTTGTAACAAGTCGTTTTTCATGTTTTGTAAAGGTGAAAATCGTTATTTTTGGCTGTTTGTACTATTAGTTTCTATTTTTATAGAAGTGCCCTTCAGTTAAGAGTCGCGTACGGAGGTTATGTTTTGTTTTTATGCTGTGTTTTGTAGTGGTTTTGTGGTATAAATACCTAGTGAAATTATAATTGTTTTTGTCAAACATTATTAAAAATGCCTCATGCATGTGTTATGCCAAAGTGTCGGACTCAGTATGATAAGAAAGGTCCAAACTTATCGACCTTTTTTCAGTACCACTTGAATAAACTTTTCTGTCTTTTGGTCACTCTGTCCAAAAGGGCTTACCTTGTACGATCGAAGTGTGGTATTCTTGAAATTTCCAAGTTGGTAACTACATACCTATTTGTGTTTTATATTTTGACCATGGTTTGGTTTTTCATTTATAGGTTTATGAAGTAATTTTAAGGGGGGGGGCAAATTTTAAGGGGGGGTTTGCGCACAAGTTTTAGCTTCCTGCTAAAATATTTTACGCAAATCCCACCTTCGAAAATGCATAATAATTTATTTTGGATATGGATTGGATAAAATTAATATACTACATTATTAGCAGTTGAATTTTTTCGTAATAATATATTGTATATTTTATTGTATTGTATACATTTTAAATCCGAAGACATTGAGGGATTCACACGATTTTACACAGTTACAGGGGATGTTCTGGATGTTCCAATGAAAAAAACGTTTTTAAAAAAATAATTACATCCTACATATATTTTACAAGATTTTATTTAAAGACCCAGTTTGCACAAAACTTACAAACCCTGTCTTCTTTGAGCTATAAGTAGAAGCTTCTGTGATAATATCAAACAATTTTTGAATAGTGATTTTTTTCCCAAAAATTTGGCACAAATATGGGTGTGTGTGTGTGTGTGCAAAAATATGGTAGTTTGTAAAAAAACAACCCTTTCCCTGACTTACTGTGCCCATGTACATAAAAAAAGTTTTTTTTTACATTGATGTCCGAAAGTAAATGTAAATTGCTGTAGAAGATAGCATTGCAACAATCAACACCTACATTCAGGAAAAATCTCTTTTCACATTAGACGATATTTACCAAAAATTTAAAAATAAAAGCGTCAGTCCATGGACAATTTTATGTTTTTGTAATTGTATGTATTTGTTTTACACATATTGAGGAAAAACTTGAACTTTACTTTGTTTCAAACTCTATTAGGATGAACATTTTTTTATACTTTGTAGTTGGGAAAATCTTTTCGTGAACTATTTTAAAAATCGATAATTTTTCATTACTCCTTATTTCACAATTATTTATTTTTCTTTTACTTTATCTGTTGCATGGTCAGATTTACCCAAATACTTTTCAACTAACTATTGCTATTTTTTTAGCAAAATGGCTTTGCTAGTTTTTAGTCAAATTTAAAATTAAGCTTTGAAAAAAATCAGATAAATGGCAGAAAATGTTTAAAAGAAAACCAGGAAGAAAATATTCCTCTAGGGGCATCCACAAACACATTCAAGTGAAATATTCCTTTATAGTACCACCATTTTTTCCCCAATTTCAACCCTCCTTTCCCCTCTTCTCGCTCTTTTGCAACTCCGTCTCCCTAAAATTACACACGAATCGAATTGTGATGTAATGCAGTTGCATACCCCCCCTCCCTCCCTGGTTACACTTTTTATCACTTTTACCTTCTCCTCCCGCCCATTTCTGCGTTACATAACTTATGAATGGCCCCTATAGCAAAATTCGCGCGATTTATATGTTCCTCGACTTGTGAGGCCATATTGAATCGACTTGATTGGCATTCCGTGGAGGTGGTATTGCATAGGTCGGTTTCGCCTATTTGGCTAATCACATTTCTAATAGTAATTAAAAGAGACTCACTAATTTGTGGTGTATTATTGTATTGTACAATCTCGTCTTCAGGTGCAAACTACAATCAATTCCTAAGGCTAATAATCCTGTAAACACTGGTCCGACTAAGTTTTGTCAGTTCACAAATTCTATTTACAATTTGATTACCTGAAGAGTTATAGTTTTCTTTTTTTAAACATTTGTAAATGTTCAAAATAAGTCTTTGAATCTTACCTGCCTATCGCCCACCCAATCAGAACCCCGTACACCCTTTCGCTGACCAATAAGTTTTTTTCTTCGACCTGAATGTGTTTGACGTGAGATGTCTAATCCACGCGGAGGGCCATAAAAAGCCATAAAAATATACGGGGAACGTCACAAGAATTTTAAACGGTTATTTCTTAGATTAAAAAGAGACAAGATATCTGATCCAACGAAAACTCCTTGGCAAATAAAAACGACGGTTTATTTACAAATAAATCACAACAAAACAAAGGTGAGAAATATCGATTATTTTTTTATCCTTTTAAACAACGTCAGAACGATAGGGACAGAGAATTCTGTCTCAACCAATTTAGGTCATGATAAGCTTTTTCGTGTTATTTATTTTAAAATTTCAAGATTTTTTAAGCAGTTTATAACTCGTTTTAAAACCACATTTTGTCAAAAAACGTTTATAGTGTGTTTTTTTTACCAGTAGGAGAATATTTCAGTAAATTTAAAGTGATATTTTGGAACAAATCGTCCAATGTTTTGAAAACAAAGGAAGAGCAAATGAAATCAGTCAGTGGCGGTATATGCCGGTAGGTACACAGAAAATAAATAAAAAAGTTTATGAAATATACTTAAATTAGTAGATCCGTAGAATAAAAATCAACAAACACGTTTTTTTTTTTTTTGATGAAGTAGTTAATTCCCAATCTTAGATTAAAAAGGGACAAGATATCTGGTCCAACGAAAACTCCTTGGCAAATAATAACCACTGTTGATTTACAAATAAAATCACAATAAAACAAAGGTGACAAATGTCGATTATTTTTCTATCCTTTTAAACGATGTTAGAACGATAGGGACAGAGAATTCTGTCTCAAACACTTTAGGTCGTGATTGGCTTGTGGGTGGGGAAAGTCGGCAGATCACAGACGGTCGGATGATATTTTTATTGACATAAGCTTTTTCGTGCTATTTATTTTAAAATTTCAGGATGTTTTAAGCAGTTTATAACTCGTTTTAAAACCACATTTTGTCAAAAAACGTTTATAGCGTGTTTTTTTTTACCAGCAGGAGAATATTTTAGTGCATTTAAAGTGATATTTTGGAACAAATCGTCCAATGTTTTGAAAACAAAGGGAGCGCAAGTGAAATCAGTCAGTGGCGGTACATGCCGGTAGGTACACAGATATTTAAAAAAAAAGTTTATGAAATATACTTAAATTAGTAGATCCTTTTTTGATGAAGTAGGTTTTCTTTGAGTTTTTTTCTTATAAAGACGATAGAATAAAGCGTACTTTTGATGAAGTAGTTAATGCACAAATAAGATATTTCCGAAGGTTTTTTTATAAAGACTATAAAACAAACGTAGGTAAAGTCCTTAAACCAACTTGCAAACAACAATAAAAGTTAATTCACATGTTTTCAGGTTTTTAAGAATATTGAATTCCTACCTCTTATCAGAATATTAAGGTTGATTTATACTGCCGCCGTTGCCATCTGCGCTCGCCCTTCGAATTGATATTTAAATTTTGTTGTCTGTCCTAGATGTTTCTACATACCCTAAGCATTATTAACTTTATTGTGTACTGAAGAAGTCGGTATAAGTAAGTTTTTGCTAATGACCAGAAAAAATAACAAAATTAACAAAAACAATAACATAATTTTTTGCTAGTGGGTAATATTTTTTTTTCTTGATATTCCAGTTGCTATGAACTGTTTTTCTTTGTTTTAATGTTTGGCATTTTATTGTGTTGAAAATTGAAATTGCTAGAAATCATATACAAACTTTGTAATAAATTTCTTTTGTATAAAATTATACTACAAACATTGTTAGGAAAGCTCAAATTGGCAGAATTATTTTTTGCATGTTTTTTAAATTATTTTGCAGATTTCATATCCTAGTAAAATTTTAATGATATAATCCATGGGTAAATTTATATTTAACCAGGTAGGCCACTGGTGTGTTTACTGTAAACAACAGAAAGGTAAACATTGTTCCATCTGATAATGTAACCAAAGTCTCCGTAAGTGTCGGGTATCTTGTCTCTTTTAATCTAAGGGTTATTTCAATAGAAATTTTTGAGAAATTCTATAATTTTGGAGTAACGCTGTAAAACGAGGTGTGCCAACTGACATTGGAAGCACTATGCCTGGACTGGAGTAAATATATAATATAAATATATATAAAAAACATCCAGTGATGAGAGTTTGTCTTTTGTTCCTTGAAGATGTTAAAGTTCCGAACTAAAACCGGCAAATTTGCACTGCTAAAAACAAAGTACGACGTGTTTATGAGTGTAAATTTGAGACTTATGAAACTTTTAAAAGCTTAACTGTGAATACACTTGTTTGGTACACACAGGTAACTTTGCCTTGCTTTCAGTTGCTGTTTTAGTTTTGCAAAGTTTGTAAGGCAGTAAGCAGGAGGCAGAAAGCGTCACTTTATGATAGTTGTTGATTTTTTGGTAAACTTTTACTTAACTTAAATTAGTCCTTGTACAAAACTTTTTATTTGTCCTTAGTTTGTAGCACCTTCATATATATCTATGAGATACTATAATGGCCCAAGGGCTTCAAAATGTAACGAAAATAACTTTTTCCTACGACCACACACGAAAGTAACCAAATCTGCACTATATAACGCCTGAGAAAGTTTTATGTTTCACACGCATGTCAATTTTATTTTCGTCTCTAGATACGAAAATGTTTTCTTCTCTAGTGACGAAAATGAATGACAGCAAACCATCCAAGGAATGTATAATATTATACTTTAAAAAATTCGTACTAGAAAATACGGATAGTCCACCATACAATCAATTATTTTATGTTGAAAGGAAATGAAAATATCTCGAAAACTGTAGCTTTAAAAGATTTGAACCTTATAACAAAAATTTTTAGGTAATATTTATCAAAACCAAAATCTGAAAACCGCTATATCAATAGCTGCTTTACTTCTAAAGTTATAAGTAATTTATTTTTATATATTTTAAGTTTTTTTCAAATAACTCGGAAACTAAAGCTCCCACGAATTTGGAATTTATAACAAAATTTGTAGTTCATATTCATGGAAACTCAAATCTAAAAACCGTATATCGCTACTTGCTTTTGTTTCAAAGTTACAATTTTTTTAAATATTTTATCCTCCTTTTCCCTCCTTCAACCCCCCCACCACCCTACCCAAAAGTTAATCAGTTCATGGTCAGCCGATAGAGGATTTTTGTACCAAATTTCGTTAAAATCGATTAAGACGTTCTTGAGTTATCGTGTATACAGATAGACAACAGACTGACAGAAAACTTTTTTTTTGGAACCTTAGTAACTCATTTTTGATAAAAAGTCAAAATTTACGCATACCATATTGGTATGGTGGACAACAAAAACTAGTAGAAAAATGCACAAAAAAAAACATCAACATTTTTTTGCTCTGGGAATTTTTACACAACCCGACATCGTCGAAAAGTTTGGGTTTCGCCATTTTGTTTACGTTATTGTGGTGTTTTCGTGTTTTAAAATTTTGTGGCATTATTTTCTGTGATTAGAAGTCTGTGCGTTATTTAAATAAATATGCGGAGCAAATGGCCTTTTTTGCGTCTTAGACCTCCTCTCCTAAAATGAACTACTCATTAATTGGCCCGTAACCCTCAAAATGTCTCACAAAGTCCAGTGCACGAAATTTGAAAAATAAAAGTCAAATAAAATTCAAACCGTCCTTGATAAAAGCGCTTTAAGAGGCCCGTAAACAACAAAGTAAATAATACTTTGCACTCAGTAACGAGGCATTCTCCTCAATCAATTTAATCTTGTTTACAAGCGTTCGTTTTCCCTTATACATAATAGACAGTTTAACTTGATGCGTTTTCACGCGTTGAAATTGTTTTTTTTTTAAATGTTTTTTAATCTTTGAATTTGCGCTGATGGGCTAACTCAAAACGTCAGATACTTGTCAAAATGAGGTTGTAAAATATCTATCATCCTTTATGAACCAAACGGCAGGAGAAAAAAAGCATGTGTCCATAAGAAAAAATTAAATTAACAGTGCTCCTGTCACACTGAAATGTCAAATTTCGAAAATGGACCTCTCATTAGGTAGATCTTAAAAAAGTGCCTGTAGAAAGTTTTAAGCGTTTTTTGACAGCTTTAAGAATAACGGCGCAGAAAAATAAAAACTAAAAATAAAGATTCCGGTTTTTTTCGCCTATCTCCGGAACTACCCGGAATTTGTAAACTTTTTTTTTGTTTTGAGCAAAGCGTCAAATTGCGCAACTTTGCCCTAATTTAAACCTTTTCGTATCTCCTACCATTTAGGAGATCCCCATAGAGAGCATCGAATTTGGGACGACCTGTACCGGGTGGGCCGTAAAAAATCGGTCAAAATGTTTTCCGTTATAACTTTTAAACCATATCACCAATTTTCATGCAACAAACTGTTCTTTGCAGGGAATTGAGCAAGACATTGATTAGAAGTATTTTTTTTCCGCCGTCTTAAAATCTAAGATGGCGGACAGAAACAAACTTTACCCTTAAAAGAGCCTCGTTTATTCTTATGTTACGGAATTGTTTTGGATTTTTTTATGATAGTAAAAAAGCTTTGTTTCTGCCACGTAGAACGAGGTGCGAATCATTAAAATCGGTTAAGTGGTCCCAAAAAAAAAATAAAAAAATTTCAATCAGTGTTTTACGGATTATGCGATTGCCTTCTCAATTCTGTCTGCATACATTATCTCATAAATTTATTATTTCTAAACCGATTTTGACGAAATAAAAAGCCTCATGGCGAGAATCGATTGTTCTTTAACTACTGCTATTGAAATTTGTCGCCATCTTGAAATTCAAGATGACGGACAAAATCAAACTTTTCCCTTTAAAGAGGCTCGTTTATTTTATATGTTCTGTAAACTTTTAAATATTTTTGAATTTGTACAAAACCTCTGCTTTCGCTACGCACAACATCAAAATCGGTTTGGTGGTTGTCCAAAAATTAATTTTTGTTTCCATCACTGTTTTCCAGATTATACGATTGCCTTCTCAAATAAAATAAAAGACATCATGGCGAATATCAAAAACTCTAAAAAGATCACTATCGAAATTTGTCGCTATTTTGAAACCCAAGATGGCGGACACAATTAAAGAAATCATTATTACTAAACCGATTTTAATGTCACGAAAGGACAATGCCGCTTAAAATCCAAGATCTCCGTAAGAATCGTTTCTTTTTATGTTGTGAGAAAGCTTCTTTGAAGAGATAAATTTAATTGTGTCCGCAATCCGTTTTTTTATTTTATGGAAATCGTATAATCTGGAAAACAGTGATGGAAACAAAAATTAATTTTTGGAGAGCCACCAAGCCGATTTTGATGATTTATATCTCGTTGTGCGTAGCGAAAGCAGAGCTTTTGTACAAATTAAAAAATATTTAAAAGTTTACAGAACATATAAAATAAACGAGTCTCTTTAAAGGGAAAAGTTTGATTTTGTCCGTCATCTTGGATTTCAAGATAGCGACAAATTTCAATAGCAGTAGTTAAAGAACAATCGATTTTCGCCATGAGGCTTTTTATTTTATGAAAATCGATTTAGTAATAATAAATTTATCAGAAAATGTATGCAGACAGAATTGACACTGAATTTTTTATTTTTTTTGGGAACCACTTAATTGATTTGAATGATTCGCACCTCGTTCTGCGTTGCAGAAACAAAGCTTTTATAAGACTTTATAAAAAAAATCTAAAAAATTTCCGTAACATAAGAATAAACGAGGCTCTTTGAAGGATAAAGTTTGTTTCTGTATGCCATCTTAGATTTTAATATGGCGGAAGAAAAATATTTCTAATCAAAGTCTTGCTTAATTCCCTACAAAGAACAGTGTGTTGCATTAAAATCGGTGGTATGGTTTAAAAGTTATAACGGAAAACATTTTGTGGTTTTTTATGGCCCACCCGGTATATCACCAAAAAGAATTGCGAAAAGTCCACTATTCATTTGGATGCGCAATAAAGATATCTATGCTCAGATAGCCCGCATCAGCTAAGAAGCACTATTGGAAAAATCTTTACACATGCACATATTAGGTACCAAAAGTCCAAGAAAGTTGGAAATAGTTTTTCTTACGTGATTTCTAGTCGTTTCTAGTATATTTCTATGCCTTCCAAACTGACTGGATTTTAATTGGCTAAAAGCCCCATTTTGAATAAATATAAAAAATCACAGAAATTAGTTCAAAATTATAAGCATATCAAAGTTCGAAATTTTTTTGAGGGGGGTATGGCTTGACGTTAACCTGCACCCCCCACCATATTTTAGAAAAACAGGGTTACTAGTGGATTTTTCTAAATTATTTTTGGCGATATTAGGAGTTCGAAATTATAAGCATATCAAAACTCGAATATCTTTCAGGGGGGTGGGTGTGGCTTGACTGATCTTTTTTTATACATAAGTGGTGAAACACCCTGTTTATTGCTTAAAATTATAGGGGTACAACATTATGGTGTTATGTAATAATAATATATAAACTGTGTTTAGTACTATATCACATCGAATGATTTTAATTAAATAATTATGATCATGGATAATGGATCATTCGGTATATCATTGATGAAAAGCTTGGCGCCGCGGCGTCGAGACTAACTTTCGCATAGCAGCGACGCCTATACACAATGAAAAGACGGGTCGCGGCGTTGGAAAAACGCCGTCGGATCGGATCAAATCGTTGAATGAACCCCCCTTTCGCAAATACGGTACGAATACAGACTGAGTAATAGACGAGACGTGAACAACAAGTGAAAATAGAACATTTATGCAATGTTGATAAGTATTTAAAGGCGCAATTACACAGACGAACATGCTCAAATAAAAGCTCGTGCAAAAGATCTGAAATTTTTTACGCGAACATTTTTGTGAGCTTTTCTTTGAACATTTTGTTCGGATAAATTTTTGAGCAAGTTATTGCTATCTATTTTGGAAAAATATTTTTAAAGATGAGAATAAATATAATTTTACATTATTGATCAGTGATCTCAATTCTTTAAAAAAATGGAACACCAACTTTTATTTTAAACTTTTGTGAAAAAAAAGGCGACGGCAAGCGAAACATTATTATTGGCTATCAGTTTTGTCATATGCAATGTTAAAATAGTTAATGATGGAGGTAATAACATTTAATTATTTTCTTTAACTTTTTTGGTTTTCTTTCATTATAAAAAGAAAACGGAAATGTCTTTTAAAATGCAGGTGGATATTTTTAGAGAACTGTTCTGGAGAGTAGTTAGTTGTTCCCTGGGGGGGGGGATAGGGAGGTTTAGACAGTCGGAACGCAGCGCTGTCAAACACTGCTGTAATTTTGTGTGTCAATGTTCATTTGACCAAAACTCCCTCTCACTAGTCTACGGTTTTTATCTTTTCCTAACCCAGCAACAGCAATAAATAAGTGCCAATTTTTATTTTTTTTGATTCTCGTTTTTTTTACAACCCCAAAAAAGTTACAAGTATACTGGCATATCCCCTATAAAAATCAGATCAATCGAAGTTGCTTATGAGGTAAAACGTGAATTTCGACATCAAATCGTTTTTCCGTCGGAAAGCACTTAATTAAAAATACCTTGTTTTAAAACTTAGTCTTTCTATTTTCAGTTAAGTTCAATGAATTCCCATAAAACTATAAAATTTAAATTTGTAAGAAATTTTTATTACCAACATTTCTTCAAACAAATTTTGTTCAACATTCTCTCCAAAATTTACGTGTGTTTTTTTGTACGCGATTTTGCTCGAACATTTCTTTGAACATTTTGCTCAAGAGGTTCGTGTAAATGTTTGTCGGCATTTCAACATCAAAGGAAAGTTTGTCTGTGTAAATGCGCCTTAAGACACCTTGATGGTATAATACATGCTCAAATAAAAGCTCGTGCAAAATATCTAAAAATTTTTGCGTGAACATTTTTGTGAGCTTTTCTTTGAACATTTTGTTCGGTTAAATTTTTGAGCAAATTATTGCTATCTATTTTAGAAACATATTTTTAAAGATGAGAATAAATAAAATTTCACATCAGTGATCAGTGATCTCAATTCTTTAAAAAAATGGAACACCAACTTTTATTTAAAATTTTTGTGAAAAAAAGCCGACGGCAAGCGAAACATTATTATTGGCTCTCCTATCAGTTTTGTCACATGGATTAGGTTTACTTATAATATTTTTTTCTTAGGGTTTTTCCCGGATTTTTTTGCCCGGGGGTTTTTTTTGGGATTATCTTGCAAGTTTTTTTTATTTCCAAGGGTTTTTTTCCTAAAAGAAACCCAGGTAAATTTTTCTTTTCCAAAAAAATTTTGAGTTTTTCAAATATCAGCAAAAAACTCAAAAATTGCACTTTTAAGCGGTAATCCGCGCCTCACGACTATGGGGAGTGGTGGGGAGGGAGATTTTTTTTAAACATATTTTTGTAACTTTACTTTACCTTTAGCTTTTATTGTTGTTTTTTAATTCCTCACACCAGATTTACCTAGTTAGTTTAAGGTCCCAAGGGTTGCTTAAAAAAGCAAAAGGTTCATGAAAATGCTGAAGATAGATATTTACTGTCAATTTAATGTAATAATCAAGGTCGATTACTGACACTGAACAAACAATATGCAAAGGAGCAACATTTCGATTCAGAAGTCCAGTCTATTACTGCTAAATTATATTTTTTAGGCAATGGTCGGGATGGTAGGATTGTAAAAGTGGGTAATAAACGGGTATTATTTGGACCGAACGTGCTTTTGTTCATATATTTGAGATTTAATAAAATGTATATAGGTTTTTTAATTTGACTTAATTGTTTTAAACTAGGAAGTAAAATAAAGAGATATTCTTTTAAACGTAAATTTTTATCATTACATTTTACAGGCAACAGCAATAAATAAGTGCCATTATTATTATTTTATTAGTTTTTAGTCTTTCTATTTTCAGTTAAGTTCAATGAAGTCCCATAAAACTATAAAATTTAAATTTGTAAGAAATTTTTATTACCATCATTTCTTCAAACAAATTTTGCTCAACATTCTCTCCAAAATTTACGTGTGTTTTTTTGTACGCGATTTTGCTCGAACATTTCTTTGAGCATTTTGCTCAAGAGGCTCATGTAAATGTTTGTCGGCATTTCCACATCAAAGGAAAGTTTGTCTGTGTAAATGCGCCTTAAGAGACTTATTATAAATGCTAATCCCTTACCCTAATAATCACCTAATGTTCGGGGTGTGAAAGTAAATAAAAAAAAAGGCTGTAAACATGCTACCTTTTCTGAGGATTACAGGTGCGGATTTAAAAATGCGTAATTATTTCTTAATAGGTACACGTTTTTGTCCGAATTAAAATTCATCAACTTTATGAGTAATTCCGAAACCTTATAACATTAGGGTTTGACTACGTTACAAATTAATTTTCTTAAAATAATTAGGACAGGCTTATACTGGGACTTTCCATCCATTACAGGATCAATGCCCAATGCTAGCGAAGTTTTTTGCAAAGTGAAAGACAAACACAAAATATCCATGCACCTAGCCGGGATTCGAACCCGGGACCTTCCGTGCGGCAGGCAGGCTGCCCACTGCGCTACGCCGACCGATTGTAGCCGATTTGTAGTTTTTAAAATCAGCAGTTGGTGTTTGGTTACAAAATAAGTTATTTGTTGTTAATTGTGATGTATGAAAAATGTTTCGGCCGTGGGAGAAACAACCGAGTATTTCCTTTGGAGATACGGGGAATAATGGCGTTACAAGAGAAATAAGTGATAAAACACAATTTAAACGCGATATTTTGTCACGTGATACAAAAAAAGTGAGTTATGAAAATTTGGTGTATGGAAGGAAGCGGTAGCTTTAACACGAAGATCGGTAAAAACAATGTGGCGTGTAATAAATAAACCGATAGTTGGGAGAAGAAAAAGGAAGGATTCTAATACTTCTAAGAAATTGGACATGGGTGATATATATGTAATTCGTAGAAAAATATATCGAATGTATAAGGAACAAATGATTGCTACTTTACAAACATTTTTTTCAAACGACCAGAAAATACCCACTTTCCGTACGATTTTTCATACGGAAAGTTCTACATTACAAGGCATGTTCTTTCGAAATATTTCTACTCTCCAGAAAGGACCTTTTTGTTCAATTTTCCGGTCCCTTGATCCTTTTCCGGTCCCATTTTTGGCCAAGTTGGCTATGACTTCTTGCTGATAGCTTTTAGCTTGTTTTTTTGGGCAGTTTTGACTAAAAAACTAAAAAAACTGTTTTAAATTTGTTTCAAAAGTTTTGTTTACAAAAATGGGCTCAGATCTAGAAAATGAGTTGAATCTGGAGGAAATAATAAAAGCTGCGTCAAGAGTCACATACACCGAAAAATCGACCACACATTTTTAATTCTCAAAGTAAGAGTATACTATAAATATAGGTAAATAAAGAACAAACCTAGAAATCTGCCTTTTATGAGCTCTTTTATCATTATTTAAACTTGATAAGTTGGCCATGGTTGGCCATAACTGGTCGTCAGTCATCACTGATTTAGCTGTGTGAAGCTAATAGGCACTACACTATAATTTTTCTAATGTTTTATACAATTTTGCACAAGTTAAAAATACAAAAATCATTTCTAACCACAAAACTTTACTTGTTTTTCTTAGTTTTCATCTTAAAAACTACCGGCCTTAGCGGCAATGGCTATCTAGCCAACAAGAAGCAGAAAATATCAGGGGACTGTTCATAAATTAAGCAACGCGGCTAGGCGTCGACGAAAGTGATAGATACTAAAATGTTTTTTCTGATCGTTTGAAAAAAAAAGTACGTACGATACACGACCGGAAAGTGTCTTTACAGGTCTCCGCAGGTTTACAGGACTCGCCTGCGGCTCGCCCTGTAAATTTCCTGCCTCGACCTGTAAAGACCAATTTTCCGGTCTAGTGACCTAAATACCTATTATTCAAAGATTAAAAAAGATGATACAGGAATACAGTGCTGCCGTGAGACAATAAAAAAAATTAATAAACGGCAAGTGATTATGGAGTCGGCCCGTTTAAAAAAATGGAGGATGGAATATTTAATTGCAATACACGAGTATAGAGAGAGTAATAGGGATATTGTTTATCTCGATGAAACTTGGTTTGACACCCATGAAACTCCAGATAAAGGTTGGGTAGATTCGTCCGGTCACTACACAACTAAAGCTCTATCAAATAAAGGAAAGCGTATCACAATAATTCATGCTGGAACAAAAAATGGGGTTATACCAAATGCGTTGGCCTTATCAGCCAAAAATATAAAGGATTGCCATACCGAGTACCATGACGATACTACAGCGGAATTATTTGAAGACTGGTTCAAGAATAAACTGTTACCCAATATACCTCCAAATAGTATAATTGTCATTGATAATGCGAGCTACCACAGTAGAAGGCTAAATAAAGTTCAGTGTTCAAATGACACAAAGTTACTATTAAGGACTACATGTTAGAAAATAATACCTATTTTGAGGATAGCTACAGCAAAAAATAATTGCTTGAAATAATTAAAGCATTTTCAGTAAAAAAAAAATACTATTGTGATACTTTGGCGGAAGAAATGGGCCATACAGTGTTGATACTTCCTCCTTACCATTGCATGTTTAATCCAATTGAACACATGTGGCTTGAGCTAAAAGCAGCGGTTAAAAGAAAAAATAATAAAATAATGTTTCGCCAACTTTAAATTCTTCTGTGGTAACTTTAATTAGGTCGGAGGAACAGAATATTTTAAGTAAAAGCTGGGAAAATTGCGTAGCTCATGTCTACAAAATAGAAAAATCATATGTAAATATAAATCTGCTACCACGAGAAAAAATTATCATAGACTTTAATGACGACAGTGACAATAAAAAATAACAAAGTTAAAATTTGTTAATTTTTTTACTATCCCGTATTTTTTCGTACTATAATATTTATGTACCTGTTAAACTGAATTGTATAAATTAAAATTATGTTTGTGTTTTTTATTCTATGAGCTAATATATTTTGTAGGTGTAGGATGTGTCTACTAGATTAAAATAATTTTTTCATTAAACAAAAATTGTTAGACCGAACCGTCAATAAAACATATTATCTATCTCGTGGTAGAAATTCACTGATCTATTACCACACTAAATGCGTCCCTGCTTCCATTCGAACACCCGCTGAGTCGCAGTAAATACTTATCGGCCATGAATAATAATGAGTCTCCTAGATCGATGGTGAGACTATACAATCAGAGAAAATAGAACGTATAGGGAATGGATATCCCAACCGACCAATCTAAACAATTTGGGGTAACGATGCGATTGACAGTTTCATAGCTAAAAAGGCATAACGGTTGGGGAAACGTCACTTTTCCTCCTTCTTCTATGCTTTGACACAAGGGGTTGACAACGGCTTTTCAAAATGGCGTATTTTATTGTTGTTTTGATTGCAATAATTTTCTTACATTTTTTTTAAATTTTGAGTAATTTAAGCTAGCCAGTGAGTTTGGAATTAAAAATAAAGACGATATATTACAATTCGTTTATTCTGAGACCAAGGCAGGAATTTAAGCTACAAATTAACCTTTAGGGGATACCTACTCTGCTCTTTTCATAAAATACTTACATTTTAAGGAATTTTTATACAATTCGCGAAGCAGGACAACTCTAGAAGTTGAAATGGAGCAATTTATTAGAAAACACTAAAAAAAAGGCAAGAAATTCCAACTTTAAAAAGTAAACAACACAAAAGAAAAAGTAAACAAAAAAGTAGGGTTATATGTCAAGCCGTACCAGAGGTCAAATTTACCCAAGGAATATAAATTTACCTAGCCGTTATGTCTCTCAGATTGCTCCATCCGCTCGTACAAAATTTGCCACTTTTTGGTGATATCCATTCGCTATATGTTCTATTTTCCCTGGGTACGATTGAGCTGTCAAAAGGCTTTATTCTGTTATTTTGCATTTTTATAAATGGGTCTACCGAATTGAGACGAGAGGTGGGATACTACAATTCGCGTAAACATCTATTTCAAGCGGAAATCTTCGTCTTTATTAAGAAAAAAGACTTCCGATTCGATATCTTTTACTTTAAAATTAGTATAAGAAAATCAGGCGTTCTCTTTAACATTTTGAAAGTTTTTTAAATTATTTTTGTACTAAATCATTACATAAACTTTTTAAATTATGATGTGGAGCTCTACAGAATATATTTTTTTCTTGTTATTTCCAAACAAGAGATATAACAAACAATCGCGAACTTTGACAACATGTATATAGAAAACAAAAGACTTTTTTTTTTGTTTTGGCCTGCCTACTAATTGACGAGGTATGGTTTTGCCGTTTTGTTTATGTTATTTTGTGTTTTAAAATTTTGTGGCGGTATTTTCTGTGATTTCGTGCGTTATTATTACGGAAAAGATTAGACAACACTTTTTCATTTTTTTTTACGGTAGAGTCCACTCTTTTAATATATTTTCCAAAAGTAAACAAAAATATTAAACATGAACGTACATTTTTGCTGTCAGATGGTTGTCAGTTACTTTCACTACTGACCGACGCGCCTGTCCATTACACTCCTCGTCTATGGGGGTTTTCCAGGCCATCTTGATTGGGAGAGTTATTATCGGCACGCATTTTTCTCAGGAAGAGCAAGGGGAGGGCTGTTATATTATTTCATAGTTATATGCCTACCCCTCATTTCAATATGGCGGATGACAATAAAACACAGAAGCTTAATGGAACTGTCATTGTCAGTGTCAAAAAACTGGTCCGCAGCAATTTGGACTGGAGTGTAGTGTGTAAATATGATGACAGTTGTGATGTACCATGTTGTGGTTGTTGGCACTGCTTAGAGCGGATGATATGTAATAGTGGTAGGGTGTTGTTAAAAAATAAGAAAATGTATATTTTAGACAGTTTCTCTTGAAAAACCTGGTTTAAAAGCATAGGGTAGCTATTTGTACTGGGAAAATAAATTTGTACAGTAATTTGAACATTATAATCTATATTCATAGACTTGAGTGGTAGTTTTGAAAATACGAATATTTGAATTTTTAACATTTATGACTACATACAACCGCATTGATTAACTTAAGGAGTACCTGATTCATCATTAATATGTGTTAAGACAACTACTAGCTATGCATTTATACATTTTCCGGCTGTACCAAAAGCCCTACTTAGGAGATTTAAAATTTTACTTAGATTTGAAGCAAAGATACTTAGCTTCAAAAAAATATCAAATTTGAGGAGGCTATATTTTTTTTCTTGAAACCACATTTTCTGACAGTGACTAATATTATTAATGCTAAAGTTTGTTTTTTTGTGTGTGACAAAGATAGAGTGGGACCTGGATTGAAACACAGGCCAGTTTTTGACATTTTGTTCAATGAAAGCTGTCAAATTATTTTTGAATATCGCAGGCAACGCGTCAACGGCGCGTGTCGATTGTTAGTATTATAGTGAAGGGGCATGTGGAAGTTCGTGGGATTTTGAATGAAGGAGTTTGGTGAATATGTGGGATTGATAGCTCTTTAGTCACATAATCAAGTGTTACCGGATATGTCGCCATCTTTTAAGATGGCCGCCAAAAATCATAAAAAATACAACTATTGTAACCGGAGCATGATTATACTCGATTCTATATAATTCGACGACTAGTATTCCAACAAAATTACTTTTACGGTCATCCGAGCTTAAATGACCTTGAAAATCTCAAAAAACAAGATTTTTGTCATTTTCTCTACAAAAAATCTTAACAATTCGACGTTTTGCAAATGCACCTCAAACTATTAGGCCTATATGCCAAATTCGATTTTTGGAGTTTGATGCAGTTTAAAGATTCACGACCGTGAAAAATACCCCAGTAAAATTTACATATTGCAAAAATAACATACTAAAGGGCGCTATTCATCAACTATTAAAGTCCAATAATATTGTTTAAAAAAAATGGTTCAGCTATGACACGTTTCAATATGGTTGGCTGATATATCAAAATGGCAACCTATAACCACATTTTTTTTTAATCCAATTTCGTAAAAAAGCAAAAATGACAAGGTGCCCATCAATTCTTGTTGGCTTATCGCCGCTTACTATGAAAAAAAAGCTTAGTTGATGCATGACCTTTATTGAACTTGAAAATACCATGTACAAGTGAAAAACCAGCTTTTTGTTGTAATTTTTCCAATTTACCACTACGCAAAAACTTTGTGCCGGAAATGAAATTAACATCTTAGCCATAACTAAAAACTTTATTTTGAACCTCCCTACCATTTTTTTTTTGATCTGGCGCCCAAGATGTTTATGCTATACCTCGGTGAAAATGACCTATATGCCTGTCGTTTTCATTAAGTTTAGGAACTTTCTACACGGATGCGAACAAAACACCCGGTGGCACATGAATGTGTGACTAAATAGCTGTAACCTCATCATTGAATTTTATTATGAATGTTAATAAACAAGTACAGTCATGCCCTACTGGCATAATTAGAATTTTTTATGCTTTTTTGTATACGTAATGTATATCTAACTTCTGCTAACTCTCTTATAGATAGACAAGTAAGTAGAACCTAAAATTCACAGTTCCGACACTTAATAAAAACGAAATATAGCTCATTTTTACCGGGGTATAGCATACACACCTTGGACGCCAGATCAAAAAAAAATGATAAGGAGGTTTAAAATGATGTGTTTAGTTATGGTTAAGATGTTAATTTCATCTCCGGCACTTAAAGTTTTTGATTAGTGGTTAATTGGAAAAAAACACTACAAAAACCTGGTTTTTTGCTTGTACATGATATTTTTAAGTTCAATCAAGGACATATATCAACTAAACTTTTTTTTCATAGTAAGTCAACAATAATTGATGCCCACTTTGTCATTTTTGTTTTTTTACGAAATTGGATAAAATAAAATGTGGTTGTAGGTCGCCATTTTGATATATCAGCTGCCATATTGAAACGCATCATAGCTGAACCAAATTTTTTTAACAATGTGACTAGACTTAACCTTCTTATCTTTCCTACCAAATTCGGTCATCTTCGCTTTAATAGTTGATTAATAGCGCCCTTTAGTTAGTTATTTTTGCAATATGTGAATTCATAAAGCTTCAAACTTGAAGGATCGAATTTGGCATGTATACCTAATAGTTTGAGGTACATTTGAAGTTAGTGTGAGAAAACGTCGAATTATTAAGATTTTTTCAAGAGAAAATGGTAAAAATCTTGTTTTTTGCGATTTTCAAGGTTATTTAAGGTCGGATGACCTTAAAAGTTAATTTTTTGGAATCTTCGTTCTCGAATTATATGGAATCGAGTATACTCATGCGAAAGTTGTATTTTTTATGATTTTTGGCCGCCATCTTGAAAGATGACGTCATATCAACCCCTTCTACACGGATGCAAACAAAACACCCAGTAACACTTGATTGTGTGACTAAAGAGCTATCAATACCACATAGTCACAAAACTCCTTCATTCAAAATCCCATGGGATAGAAATTATCGACATATGCCCTTACACTATTATGTAAGTGCGAAAGTTTTTGTTTGTGTTTGTTCCACAATTACGGAAAAAACTGCTTAATCGATTTGGGTGAAATTTCGTAAGAAGATATAATAGGGTGGAGTGGGTAGACCGCTGGTATTTACTAAAACGATAAAAGTGTGTGGTGTTATTGGCAAAATAATTATCTGTAAATTTAGTTAGTTAGTTTTAGAAAAAAAATAGTTTTTATCATCCTTTATAGAAAAAAATTGGGAAATGGTTTGAATGTCTTTTAACTAAAAAAAAAACAATATTCTAAGCCGATTTTTGGAACGCCTATGGTTTGTCAAACCAGGAATTTTTAAGACTATTTAATAAAAATTTTCATCGTAAGAACGATTCACCATAAGAACCGCAATTTGTTAAACCGATTTTTATCCGAAACTGATTTCTTCAAACCCACTCAATAGCCAATTCGAAATTTACAAGACCCGTTTTTAATCGAATCATTGTTCATCAAACTCATTCAATATCAAACTCGCAATTTATAAAACCCGTTTTTTTCCAAAACTTTTGTTTGTCAGATCTATTTAAAATCAAACTCGTAATTTGCAAAACCGATTTTTAATCAAACTTGGAATTTGTCAAACCATTATTTTTGAAAACCGGAATTCGTATGACTCATTGCTTGTCAGAAATTTGTTCTTAACTGGAATACAAGTGACATCTATACACAAACTCTTGAAAGCTACCTGTACAAGTACGCGCGCGTAGCAGCCTCATGTATTATTGACGAATGCGCAATCAATTTAGCAGAAATTTCTGATTTGACTTTGTTATTAAATGACTTTGATGAACAATGGTTGGATTAAAAACGGGTCTTATAAACTTCGAATTTGTTATTGAATGGGTTTGAAGAAACAAGGTTTGGATAAAAAATTGGTTTAACGAATTGCAGTTTCTATAGTGAATGATTTTATGAATGAACTTGATTTTGCACATTCTGATAAACCGAGGGCGTCCTGTGTCACCCTGTATATATGTACAAAGTTAGACTGTGGACTTCCGGTTGTCTACGTGCTCGAGAGCCATCGAAAGATGTTCTCTCCGCGCTGCGGGCGCCTATTGTGCCCTAAAGGGACAAAAGCCCACCTAAAAGGAACTTGAGAGGGACAACGCCTGCATGGATGACGGGGCGCCCGACGACAGACAGAAGGACTAAAACAATTGAAATTGCGAACGAGAAACACGACCATCTTCTCTCTATTAAGAGCTCACTAATAACATCATGCCATTACCGGCTCTTAAAGCTCTTACGTTTTTGTAGTGCTATTTTTTGCTTTAAGCTTGCCCAGGGCCAACGCTGATTTTTAAATTATTTTGTTTGTTTTTCAAAGTTATTATTTACTATGTTTTCACGTAGATTTGAATACGTTTTCAATACGATTCGCTTTTTGGTTTTTATAAAGCGATTTGAATGAGTATTTAACACGATTTTAGTTTTTTACCTGATGCATTTTGAAGTTAGTTTTTGCCAATTTTATGGTCAAGCCATGATGGTAATTTAAGGCCTAAAATATTTTAGCATAATTTAAGGTGTACTGTTTTTGATTAAGCAATTTTTTTTCGATTTCTAGAATAAAACACTCAAATTTTTCAAGTTTTCACTGTTTTTTAGCATTCAAAAAAAGTTCTACCAAAAAACATTTTTTCTTTAGAGAGAGAGGGCAGAATTTTAAAGGTAGATGGAGATATATTTTAGTGACGTGCAAAAATATTTAAGGTTGTTGAAGAGAGACAGCAGGCTATAAAAAAGTATTTTAGAGAAAGATGAAAATAATTTAAGGCAATTATTTAATAAAAATTTCTCTTATGTCATCTGTCTGTCATCTTGAGTGGTATCGTGCATATGATTTTTATTATGCCATTTTTATAAAAAAAAACAGCAAAAATTCTTTTTGCCCAGGGCGAAACATCGTTTAATCATTTCTCTTTTCGCTTTGGTCCTTTGTGTGTTCCTTGTGGGCTGATCATCCAGGTTTGAATTTTCGTTATTTCCACCCAAGATCTTTTGATCTTTTGTTTTTAGATTATTTTCGGTTGATGTAACTGATTTGGAGGTTTTTTGAACGTCTTTTTTTTTAATTGCCTTAGGAGCATAATCCTATTGGAAATATTAACACGCCAGGACGAATCCGTATCAGGTAACTTGGATTAGTACCAGTGCGGAACGATGCCTATTTGTGAGTGATTCAAAGTTGGAAATCAAAGTGTATGATAATGTTTTATGATGTATGGGGAGGGTGACCAGTGGAACCACTGACGAGCCCAGGGCGAAACATCGTTTAATCGTTTCTCTTTTCGCTTTGGTCCTTTGTGTGTTCCTTGTGGGATGCTCATCCAGGTTTGAATTTTCGTTATTTTGACCCAAGATCTCTTGATTTTTTGTTTTTTTTCCCAGCAATGTTGAGTTATTTTAGATCCATTTGTGTCCCCTTGTCTTGTCGAGTTTTGAGTTTGTATTCTGTAAGGCGAACTTCCATGGGTCGACTGGTTTCTCCGGTGTTGCGGCGATATGGTTTAGTTTTTCGTTAACTGACTTCTTATTGCGGTGGTCGTTTTGAAGACAGTCCCTAGAAGGTATTGGTTGCCTATTATTCTTATAACAAAATTATGATTGTTTTCCACAAACCAAAACTACACTTTTTTGCACTCGACGCGCGTTTCGCTAACAACGTTAGCATCATCAGGAGACGATAAACAATGAACTAAATTAATCTACGCTCTATCTTATATACAATCCTTTAGTGGGCGGAGATAAGACTAATAAATTGTGATTGATCACGATTTTTAATCCTACCTCCCCTCAACCAAAGAATAAAGTGTACTAAACGGGATAGGTCCTCTATCTTTATTTAAACTATTTCTGGATTTAATGATTTCCATACTTTCATATGCATTCAAAAGTCTTTTGTTTGGTACACTTTTTAGAAGTTTTAGGTTATCTAATGTGAATCTATGATTGTTTTCAAAAGCATGCTCGGCCACACTTGACTTTTCTGTTCTTCCGTATTTTAAGTGTGCTAAGTGTTCTTTAAAACGTGTTTGAATAGAGCGTCTCGTTTGGCCAACATATTTTTTATCACAATCCATGCAACTAATTTCGTAAATTCCACTTTTTTCTAGAACTGTAGTTTTATCCTTGGGATTTCCTAGTAAGCTTATTGTGTTACCGGATTGATATACTAATTTAAGACCGGTGTTATTAAATACTTTCTGTAATCCTTTCGTATAATTAGGATTATACGGAATTGATACAAATTTTGAGTCGCAGGTATCTTTTTGTCTGAAAAAGGTAGAATTCCGAAAGGTCTTTTGAAAAGAATGTCTATTTATCAGCTTATTTATTAAGCCTTCGTCGTAACCGTTTTCGCCAGCTATATTCCTAATCCTATTCTTTTCTGCTTCAAATCTTTCTTTGTTTAAGGGGAAATTTACTAATCTATATGTTAAAAAGTGCAAACTTGCAAGCTTATGTTGTAAGCAATGAAAACAGTCATTTGGAATATACCTGTTGGTGGCCGTGCCTTTTCTGTATAGGTCAAAGTCCAATTTTTTTTTATTTCTTATAACTGAAGTGTCTAGAAATGGCAGTGTACCGTTGTTCTCTGTTTCATAAGTAAATTTAATAGTGGGAAATTTGTTATTTCTTTTTTCCATAAAATTTTCAACACTAGTTACTTTAGTGTTGAATACTGCAAACACATCGTCTACATACCTGAACCATACTCTGGGGAAATACTCAAATTCTTTACTTATATCTGATTCAAATTTGCTCATAAATAGGTTTGCGATAAAAGGTGATAAACTATTACCCATTGTGCCACAATTAAATTTACTTATGAAACAGAAATAATCCTAATTATACGAAAGGATTACAGAAAGTATTTAATAACACCGGTCTTAAATTAGTATATCAATCCGGTAACACAATAAGAAGCTTACTAGGAAATCCCAAGGATAAAACTACAGTTCTAGAAAAAAGTGGAATTTACGAAATTAGTTGCATGGATTGTGATAAAAAATATGTTGGCCAAACGAGACGCTCTATTCAAACACGTTTTAAAGAACACTTAGCACACTTAAAATACGGAAGAACAGAAAAGTCAAGTGTGGCCGAGCATGCTTTTGAAAACAATCATAGATTCACATTAGATAACCTAAAACTTCTAAAAAGTGTACCAAACAAAAGACTTTTGAATGCATATGAAAGTATGGAAATCATTAAATCCAGAAATAGTTTAAATAAAGATAGAGGACCTATCCCGTTTAGTACACTTTATTCTTTGGTTGAGGGGAGGTAGGATTAAAAATCGTGATCAATCACAATTTATTAGTCTTATCTCCGCCCACTAAAGGATTGTATATAAGATAGAGCGTAGATTAATTTAGTTCATTGTTTATCGTCTCCTGATGATGCTAACGTTGTTAGCGAAACGCGCGTCGAGTGCAAACAAGTGTAGTTTTGGTTTGTGGAAAACAATCATAATTTTGTTTTAGTGCAACCAAAGGTTCCAAATTCCCAACATAGTATTATTCTTATCTTTTCTGAGATTCCTTTGATGTATGGAATTATAAGTGTCTCCTTCCTTTCAGTATTTACGTCGGTCGTCGTTTGTGTCGGTGTGGTCTGAAGAGTTTTGTGGAGTTGGAGAAATCGTTTCTTCGCAGATCGGATCGAATTTGTACCTTCTATTTATTTAAAGCTTCTTCTGTATTGCAGATGTAGGTGGCTTCGATCTATAAGAGATTTTGCAATTCCCAGTTTGGTTGATGTGGAGTGGTTTTTATTTGAAGTTTAGATATTGTCCGTTATGAGTAGGTTTTTTAGGAGTTAAATAAAAAATAAAGAATGGAAGTTCTAAACTCTAGTTTATTGTCAAGTTTATTATTATTGGTGTCATACGATCCCAAAAAAGCCGTATTGAACTTGGACAGGATCAACGAAAAAAAAGTTCAATTCGCCCCGTTGTCATCGAAGGTTTGAAAGGGAATCGTATTGAAAACAAACGTATTCAGTTCCACGTAAAAACGTAGTAATTGTTAACACATTTTGCGATGCCATTATAGTATTCTTATAGTTATATGCTTTGTTATTACATGTAACTTCACTTTTGGTTGTTGTTCTTAGCGTCGTGAGAATACAGATGCGGATACTGATTGATATCACCGATAATAGACAATTATGGTGGGATTTACTAAAAGGGTTTAGTTTATTTTAGAACGGTCCTAGGTTTAAGTGAAATTTTTGGTTTTAAGCATTTTAAACCAACCCTCCTTGACTTTTCGAAATAGTTTGATTAATAATAAGAATTTTAGTACATTTGTATATTGAATAATCATCTTAACACAATCTTTTGTTGGATTTAAGAAGAAAGTTTCAATGTAGAAGAAAAGAAAATTAAAAAATTTAAACCCATGCGGGGTTTAAATAGTATACACTCTCTAGAACAAATTAAAATTGGGGTTATATGTCACTCTAATTAAAACTTACCCTTCTTAATTAATTTTTCCAATTAATAATTGCATATTAGCTGCATTCAAATCACAAATAGCGAGTTCGGATCTCTTACCTCTGCTTGTACCTTGGCTTGCACCAACCTCTATTGATGAAACCTACAGCTTTGAAATGAGTGGGCTTTGAGTAAGGAAAGTTTTCTTGACTGAGCTTTTAGATAACCTCACAATGTTTTAATTTCAGTTTTTTTGTTTGGTATATTCTTCATTAAATTTTTTTTAAGGACGCTTTTACGTGTGTCTAATAATTAGCTCCTCATGTTGTTTTCGAGTTAACGTATCGTAAACATTTTCCTTTTCCATTTTTTTTTCTGTAGGAAGTCGAATTATTGTTATTAAATTTTCATCTATTATTTTTGAGAAAACCTTTTCGTATGTATCAAGCAAGCCATGCAAATAAACATTGAGCTACGTTTACAACAACTTTTTAATGGGAGTTTGCACTGACATTTGCACACAACAAATATGAGAGGTTAAAATTGAAACATTTTTCTTGCCTATATTTTTCATTTTTAAAGAGATTCTTATAATAAAAATTCTCAAAATTTGTGAAATCCAAAAATATCTGTATCTAACCAAAATCAAAAAGCACGTCAAAATCAGCTGTTAAATTCTTCTTCTCTCAATGTGATGGAAGTTACCAAACATATCTAATAATAAAAATCACTTTTACTTCGAATAATCAGTTCAATCGGAACGAAAGAATATTTGTATTATCGTTATCCAATCAGAGAGCCCAAACTGTCGCAAAGTCACAAACGCACAAAGTTGTTGTAAATCCGGCTTTAATTTCTATCTAAAGTTTGTACGAAAATGATAATACGGAATGCAAAAAATGCACGTTTTAATTAAAATTCAAAACGCGTGTTGCTGCACTTTGAAATTATTTATTTATTAAACGAAATCCGCAAAAAAATAATTAAATTTTTAGCCATCTGTGTACAATGCTTTAATTTGGTCTACCTCTGGGTATTTGTACGCAAAAAATGCATATTACATTTAAATCTTTTTTACTTTTGATATTATTATTATTTTGTCCGTTTATTACGTGTGTTACGCCCACTTTTTTTTATGCGTCCATTAAGTTAAAGGACCGTTAAAGTATTATTAGCGAATTTTGCTTGTTGCACCTTTAAAGGATCTTTAAATCGGCATTAGCCAAGCGGCCAAATTCTTCCATTTAAATTAATATTAAAACACCTTTAAGCAGTTCTAACCTAGAAATATGCGTTTTTTTTCTAAAAAGTGATTTTTTTGTTGAAAAAATGGAATATATCGACTTTATGGATAACGTTTTGGTAAATGATTTCGAAGATGCGATGACTTGGAACTGATAGACTTTGCTGATATGGGTTACCCAAGAAGACTCTTCTTCTAGAGACCGAACCACTATGAAGAGATGTCAGAAATAACTTGTTTTTTATTTTCATAACAGAGAGCCTAAGCTGTTCAGCATTTCGTGGATTCATATCCATGGAAGTGGCGTTAAATTCTCGAGTAATGCTCTCCCATGACTCTGCTTTCTCACTATTAGTAACCGCATTCTGCTTGTTTTCTATTATTTTCTGGTATTTCACAGACACCCCAAAAGGGTGGCTAATTTCTCTTGGCGTAAAATTCACGCTCCTTTTTCTTTTTCTTTCCTTCTCTTCAGACATTTTTACCTTTTTTTCAATAAAAAAAACACAAACTGTTTTTGGAGGTTAGATCAGACTCTGGGCTGTCAAATAACAAAAATTGTCAGTGTTCCCATCAAATTTTGGAATGCTGATTTGACACTTCGTAGTGGTTGTGGTAATTACTGCGCCTGCGCAATAGCTAAACGTCAGTACGTTGTGGTAATTAACCACTACCATTGCCGTAAGATACGAATCCATTTAGTTGTTGTTGTGGTTATTTTTCTGGTTAATTTTGGCACAATTAATTTTAAAAATAATAAAATATTACCAGGTTCCAACATGTCTTATATGTTATGCTTATATTATTTTGTAAAATAAAGCTCAATTTTGTGGTTTTTCTCATCTCTAAATTTTTTTACGAGTGACAGTTTCTAATGTGTTCCACAAACTGATAAAATCGATGTGTGGTAGTGGTAGTGGTTGTTAAACACTACCACAGCGGCTGTCAAAGTTGTCAAAATTTTAGGCGTTCCAAAATATCTCTAATCTCGGGTAAAATCCGACGTTGCCAGATTGTAATAAAGATAAGTAGCCAGTAATAAGACCATAGCTAAAACGCCGTCGGAGCTTTGCGATGCAAGCCAATTTAATTTAAGTTGCACATACATTTTAAAGGCCGCATTGTTAATGGACGCATAAAAAAAGTGGGCGTTACAATATTAAGACACTTAAAGTTAATTTTCTTCTGCTTGATTGGTCGACTCAATTGAGATAAGGATACGAATGCTGATAAAACTGAAAATTAACAGACATAAAACGACAGAAATTGTTTATACGAGCGAGACTGATTTTCATCAGATATGGGCGCTGACCATAGAATAAAGACTGACTCTTCTGAACGCTGACCCGGTAGCTGATATCGCGTTAGTCGAGGTGAAAACGCTCACCTCTGCCGGTTTTCACCAATGAGAGCGCTGAATTACAGAGCTACATTACGTTTACGCGGTGGTTTGGGTTTTACTCTCTATTAGACACTGCTTAAAGTAAATATTTCAACGCATGGGTATCGTATACATAACGCGTTTGAAACAAAGCCAAAATACACTACATTTTTTACTTGCTCATGCCATGTTTCGAACGATACCCGCTTTTTTGACGGGTACGATGACACAACAGTTGATTCCACTCGCTGCGTACGGAGGGATGTACGTAACGTTACGGACCCACGAACGTACGCAACGATTTCAATCAGCAATTCTGTCATCGCACCCTTCAAAAAAGCGGGCATCGTTCGAAAAATGGCATGAGCAAGTCAAAAATGTAGTGTATTTTAGCTTTATTTCAAACGCGATAGGTATACCGATACCCATGCGGTGAAATATTTACTTTAAGGTCGTAGTTACAATCTGGGGACTTTTTTTTAGCAATACTGTACAGGAAATCAATTTAACTATGTCGACCTGATTATTTTTCAAAATTTTACGTCATTAAATTTGTTTTCCATGGCAACACAGAGACTTTATTTATGTTTATCCACAGTGGGACACCAGAGATTTTTTAGCACCTGGTCAAAAATTTGGGGTTAGGTTGCTTATTTTGACTTTTCTCGTTCTGCGCTGCTAAAAAACCAAGTAAAGTACTAAAATAAAAGAAAACCATTTATTGCAGAATTACATGCTAAAAAAACGCTACCCAGCTACATATTAAAGTAACTGGGTGTAAGGTTTAAGGTTGCATTTACAGGTGCATTTATAATTGAATTGGAAACACTCCCGCTAACTGATACCGACAACAGGTTAACTTAAAAGCATGCAGATTTAAAAATCGGCACTAGACGAAATAATCGTATTCTATTTTAAACAGGAGCGTCAACGACTAGCAAGAGTTTCCAACTTCTAAATGGAGCTTTACTGACCTGTTTTGTTAGTACTCAAGTATCCGTGTGTTTTTGAAACTGAGGTTCTAAAATCTATCCTTTGCACTCCAACATTTCACTAGTATACTTGCATTTATGTGCAAAAATTTAAATGAAAAAAAAATGGTTGATTCAAAATAGAAACAAAGTTATGTGGGGTTATGGGCGCCGAATGTTTCTATGCGAATTCATAGTAATTCCAGCGAGCCAGTAAAGTTCTCTTGGTTCTTTGATAGACTTTTCTGTCAGAAAACGTAAAAATATTCTTCTGCGTGTGTCTCCCAAATTCAATGAAGTGTGATTGATTGATCGGTTTTCTTTTCCGGAGTGCACAGGTTTTTAGAAAAAAGGGAAATTAGTTTTTATTTTCGCTAAAGCAAGGAAATATAAAAAAAAAATGTAATCCAGAGGAAATTGTGAGTATTTCTCTATTTTTTTTGTAAATCGGGTTTGTTCTAAACCGCAATTATTTTGAGGCTTTTAGGATAGATGACAGCACTAGAGCTGTTATTTTGAAGAAAAAATAATTGAGAATTTTAAAAAATCCTTCAGGAAACGATCACCCCCGTAAAATTTCAGCTAGTAATTCTGATGTTTAGTTTTCCCTGTGCACTCCGGCAAAATATTAAAAAATTTAAGAACAAGGCGTTGCCAGTTGAACTCTTTCTTTACTTGAAATCTAGGGCGAAACTATAGCCTTAAGTGTCTACTTTAAGTGTCTACTAGCATTCCTAAAAAAGTCAGTTCGCGTTTAATACCATATCTACAGGACTAGATCGACTCTTGCTTTTCAAAGTAGGTATTTTTGTTTCGTACACACTAACCAAACACCTATTAAACGCCCCCTTCCATTCAGTTCAAAATCTTAGCTCTCTGCCCCCTCCCCCACCCACTTTCACACGCCGCTAACCCCATCAGTAAAAATCCATAGGTACATTACCTAATTTTTTAAAATTTGCTATAGGTCAGCTAGTTAATTTTGTAAACAGTAACTATATTTTACCTCAAAAATCAACGTGTTGGGCATTGTGTGGCCAAAAATTCCCAAGGAAGTTTTTTCAAGCGCTCCAAGATTGCAACAAAAAAAAAAGTAGTAAAAAAAACCTGTAAATTTGTTTTATTTGCTTTTCGGACTTGCTTAAACCAACTAGAAGCCCTTTCCAACCGGTTAAATAATTTCCATAGTTCCACGCTGCAGAAAAGTAAGAAGATGTTTCAAAGGCTTTAGAGAAGCATCTGCTATAAATCATAAGGGATTCGCGGGAATAAATCTTCTTGTCAAGGAGCAACGCTGACAAATTTTATATTCGCAACCGTTATCGGAATATTTAGTACCTTTTAATACAATACGTCCAACTAACTGGCTAAAATCAACATTTGTTACACCCAGTTCACTCCTGATCCTATACGGGCGAGTTTGTAAATTCATCTGTAAATTCTTGGTGACATTCATCGGGTTCTAAAATTACCCGATTGATTCCACCAATTCACCAATTTTTTTTTTCAAGGGTATCGAGGGAAAATCTTGCATAAGACGCCCGGTCCAACCGTCCAATCCACTCCCCCGACAGAGTCTCATCCCTCTGTCAGGATAGTCCGGGTAGTGTCGGATTCCTACTGACAAAAACTGGCTGGCCAGAGTGACTGAACTACAGCCATTATGGGCTTATTATTCTAGTTTAACCACTCCATTAGATTTATCCCCTGTACGAGTTTGTACAGGTCCTTAATGGAGCAGTTCCTAGTGTTGATTCTAATTTAACCACTCCATTAGATTTATCCACTGTACGAATTTTTACAGGACCTTAATGGAGCCGTTGCTAGTGGTTATTGAGTCTAGTTCAACTTCCCCATAGGGCTATACAACCCATATTCGGTCGCCAGAGCCTCGTCTGTTTTAGACAGGGAGCACCACCAGAAGGTGAGGTTGGCATTGGGATATGAGAGGCTAGATGTATTCGCATCATACTGATCCAAAACCTCTAGTCCCACGCTTAGTGCGAGCACGGTCTCCAACTGTTCTGGGCAGATATGAGGGTTACGTTATATTCACATCACTATCCCTTACTCCCACAATTCACCAATTAATGGCCGGTGAGCCTTTCCGGTGTTTTTTGTTGGTATTTGTTTATTTTTATTTACTTGTTGTTGGCTTTGCTTTGTTTACTTTGCTGGCTTGATAAGAAGTTGTGTTCAAGCTATTGAAATTATTGCTCAAAACTTTCTTATTATGGTTTTACGGAGTCAAGTGTCTGCTGGACTTTAGTCGGAAAAAAGCTATGTTAAACATGGCGTACCACAAGAATCTGATCTTGGTCCCCTACTGTTTCTTATTTATGTATACGACATCCAAAATGCTTGTCCTTGTCCTATGGTTCTTTATGCAGATGACAAAAACTCTGTCCAGTCTAACCCCTGTATTAAAGATTTTGTTGGTAGAACATTTATTTCACTGGACCTCTTAAAGGATTAGTTTGGTTGTAATAAACTTAGTCTAAATCAGCCAAAAACTGAACATGTAATTTTTTCTCTCAAGAGAGTTAATTCTGTTTGAAATACAGATTTAAAAGCCTTTGTTAGATTTGTGGATGCCAAATTGACTTGGGAAGAACATGCAAACAGATTGTCTGAGATCATTACGCGAAATACTTACCTTTTAGGATCACCGTCAATGCTGGTCCGCTTTGGAACTCTTAACTTGTTTGCTGGTTTGTCTGTTTGTTTTTATATTACTAATTATAATGTTTTAACTTGTAAGCACACATTTCTCAATTGGAAAAAATTCGAAAAAAGTCGGGATTATAGATAAGTTCTGACTAAATTTTATCGCGTTTTTTTAATTTTCAATTGCTCATCAAGCTCACTGACATGGAATGTCAATGACTTATTAGTCAGGAATTTTTTTAGAGAGTGCGTTTTTTGAGTCAGGGTGGCTACGCTTGAGAAATGCATAGATGGGAAACGGGTGTTACACTGTCTAAAAGACATTCCTCAAAGAAGTGCATATGTGAATAATAATGCTTTATGGGAAGTTAAATGCCGTCCGAATTTCGTGGAGGATTCGGGACAAAGCAAGCGCGGGTTTCGAAGGTGTCAGGGGGATAATTACCTCCCCCCCTGGACTCAATGTTTTTACAAAGACATTTATTAAAAAAATTTTCTGCGGCGTTATAGCATCATTGATTTTCTCCATATTCGTTTAATTTTGTATAAAAAATGACATTTTTAGTGTAAGTTTCTCAAAAGCTTTCGCCTGCGGCCCAGTAACACCATTAATATCTAAGGTTAATAAATAACTTGAAATCTGATTACCCGACCCCCCCTAGATTTTAGGCTAGTTCCGCGCTTACTTATAACCCAGCAAACACCGTTACGTAAATATTACGTAAAAGTTACATCACATGATTAATTTGTTACATAAATTCTATGTAAACTGGAAGTCACAACAAGGTAAAAAGTAACTTCCATGTTCTGCATTATGCCATGCACAAAGTTCCCTACTTTTTACGTAAATAATATGTAATTAAAAGAACGTAAATAATTCACGGCAACAAAAAATTGGCAAACGGCAGATATCGATTAACTAGTAACTAGAAAGTAAATCAAAAGGTAAAATTGAGGTAAATATTTTTACATAATATTTATATCTCTTACAAGTAACATCAAGGTAAACTTGATGCCACATAAATAACGTTCTCTTTATGTAACTTCAGTATAAATTTACGGCATATATCGATTAACTAGTAACTAGAAAGTAAGTATTTTTACATAATATTTATATATCTTACAAGTAACATCCAGGTAAAGTTGAGGTCACATAAATAACATTCTCTTTATGTAACTACTATATAAATTTATAACATATATATATATATATTGTTACGTCTCCACATTCTTTACCCATAAGTAGATAATTACACATTCACTGATATGTTTTTGAAAGTAAACGTTCTAATCATTATTTTAACATTAAGCATTAACCTTTCTAATGTAAACATCTTAATATAAAAACAAACGCACTTTTTCTTTCAGGACATAGTCGTATAGATATACCAGTCAGTCTGTTCTTAGGTTTAGAAGTAGCAAGAGCTACATAGTTGTAAGCCGTAGTAATAAATAAAGTTTTTTAAAAAGTGATTTTCTGGTGGTGATCATTTAACTGGCGCTGCGAACAGGATAGCTACAGCTCTTCTTTATTGGGATACCATTGCAAGAGTGTGGTTCTCAAGCCTTTAGTAGCTATCCTACGGGAACTGGTTCATCAAGAGACCGCAGTAGTGAAAACGATCCTCCTTTATTGGGCAACCATTGTGACGGATCCCACGCTGTTTCCCATTTTCCAGAGGAAAAATAGGCCAATTTTCCTCAACGAACCCGACGCACCAGAAGACACGAAGAATACAGCCTACGCTTACCTTTTGCGGAGAAAACCACATGAAGATCTTTATCGGAAGCCCGTTGCTCTTCCTGTAAGTTTTTTGCTGATTATTCGTTAAAAAACTTCTTAGATTAGGTAGTTATTAAGAAAACAATTTTTCATGACTGATGAAAATATTGAAAATTTAGCAAGTTTTCTAACTCAATTAAAACTAGAAACCCCTTCAAATAATAATCAAGTAGTTTGTAAGAGTACAAAAATGGAAGAATTTAAATTATTAGCCTCATACCTCCCAACATTTGACGGAAAACCGGAACATTTAGAGTCTTTTATTTTAAAAATAGATAGGTTTTATAATAAGTTTAAAGTACAACACTCAGAATTAACAGAATATTGCATAGGCTCGCGAATTGTAAAAGATGCGCAAGACTTTTTACTTTCACGACCAGACCTGACCACCTGGCCAACAATTAAAACTGCTCTCAGAGAAAAATACGGAGATCCCATCTCTTATCAAGTTCTCATGCAGGAAATAAATTATTTTTCTAAACTTAAAAACGAAAATAACATGGACTTTTTCGGTAGACTAAAATCATTTTTAAACCGAGTTCATTTAAAAATCCATGCTGAAGTTAGCGACGAAAACATTAAAACAGCTTTTATTTCTCAAACAAGTTATCAAGCAGTAATAACTTTTATGGCAAATGTACCACCAAATTTACAAAATATTCTTATTCAACAAAAACCAACTACTCTCGATTCGGTGTACACACTCTTAACCGAATTTAATTTACTCGAATCACAACTTAGATTTACAACTCAACACACCCCATTAATTAAAAACCACAATCAAAACGTTATACAACCTGCAAAACTTAATGTACCACACAGATTTCAGCAAAACCAACCATCATTTTTCCAGCAACCATCATTTTCACAATTCTTACCCAGACCTACATTTGCACAACAACTAAACCCAAATGTTAGACCCCAACAGTTTCCGCAACAAAATAATAACAATAATGTATGGAAATCTCAACCAATACCAATTCAACCCCGACAATTACCTCCCAGACAATTCCCTACTAATGCACAAGTTTTCGGCAAACCCCAAAATGTTTTTCACCCCAGAAATGCAATTCCAGCGAGAGACACCCCACAACCTATGTCCACATCCACTATTCTAACAAATCGACAACGTCAAATGCATAATATTGAAGTACAAGATAATAATCTTTCCTTCCCTACATGTGAAAATTTTGAAAATTACCAGTACGAAAACCAAAACTTTTCACAAGAAAATTTAGAAGACAGTTTCTCAACACAAAATGAATTAGACCCAAATTTTTTACGAAATCCAAAACAAACCTCAATCAGACGAAATACAAAATTTTTCCAACCTGCCTCACGATCCACCATTGACTTAAATAACATTTGTTTAAAAACAGAACTTCCTTATCTTTATTTACCGCAGAAACAAATTACAGTTTTAATAGACTCTGGAGCATCCGACTCAATAATAACTCCAAAAATTGCAAGCCTTTATCAAAATCAAATTTTTGAAGAACCCTTTCAAGTAATAGCATGCCAACAAAAATTCGAAGCAAACAAAAATCTAAATTTGCAACTCTTATCTGACTTTAGAATAAAGAAAAATTTTAAAATGAGAATCTTGGATTGGCATAAACATTTTGACGCCCTTATAGGAACTAGCGATTTAGAAGACTTAAAAGCCATAGTAAATTACCAAGAAAAAAACTTAATAATAAATAATATAAAAATCCCCTTTGCTAATATGTATAATCAACCCCTTGAAAAATCTATAAGAAACTACAATAATTTATTAACTATTCCTGTTGACTATTATAATGACGAAACCGAATCAATTGCTCCCAACATAGGTGACGATGTTGCCAATCCCGATGATTTTATACTTCCTGAATTAAACGAAGATAACCAATCAGACATAACTGTCCATTCAAATCAAGACAACACCGGAAAATATTTACCGATTTCTGAAAGTCCTTTAAATTTTGCACAAAATCGCTTAGTTATCGATTATGGAAAAAATTATTATTGTTACCACTCTAAACCCTTTAATAAAAATCATTATTCTTGTCGTGTCCAAAAAGAAAGGGAACTAGAGCACTTAAACAAAATTTTATTAGAAATTATACGACCCGACACTACCTTCGTAGTATTTATCCCCAAAGAAGATCTAAAACAAAAGTTTCAAGATATCGTAAATTGTCAGTTAAACCCTACAGCTAAATTAATTTTTGCCACTAAATACCTTGAAGACATCATTAACACAGAACAACAAAAACAAAAAATTGAAAATTATCACACTAAAAATCATAATGGCATAAATGAAACTTATCAAACACTTAAAGAAAAATATTACTGGCCAAAAATGCGAGATACTATTCAGGAATACATAAATCAATGTGATATTTGTTTACAATCAAAATACGAAAGAAATCCCTACCACATATCTTACCAAGGACCCCTACTAAGCGAAAAACCATTTAAAACTATTTTCCTAGATACCTTTTCCACTCAAAGCTGCAACTTTTTAACAATAATTGACTCATTTTCAAAATATGCTCAGGCTTATCACATTCAAGACAAAAATGGAATTTCTGTCTTAAATAAACTTAGACATTATTTTTCGCACCATAATACTCCAGAAAAAATAGTAGCTGATTCTGGTTTAGAATTCAAAAATAAGACAGTACAAGAATATTGTAAACTTTTTAACATTGAGATACATTTTACTACCCCCTACAACCCTACCTCAAACAGCTTAGTTGAAAGACTACATTCTACTCTTGTTGAAAAATTAAGAATATTAAAATTGCAAAACCCTCACGAACCAATACCAAACTTAATGACATCAGCCATCTTGATATACAATCAAAGCAAACATTCAACCACTGGTTTTACACCTTTTAATCTAATTTATGGACCCTACATGAATGAACCCATAATTAACCATGACTTAACTCTTTACGAGCAATATAATGAAAAACGGAAAAACGAAGTTTTACCCTTTATAAACGAAGTGTACCAAAATACCCTTCGAAAACAACAAGAAAATACAGAGAAAAGAAATAATAAACCTAATGAGACATTAGAATTGGCTCAAGAACAAATTGTTTATAAAAAACAAACGAAACCAAGTAAAATTAACCCCAAATACATTCCCTTAAAAATTACTAAAATAAAAAATAACACTTTAACTGGAAAAACACCAAACAGGCAAAAAGCGAAAATTCATGTCAGAAATATTAAAAGAATAAGAAAGAAACCTAAAAAAAGATGTTTCATTACAGGAGCCTCCTGACCCTTCTGACAACCCTCAACCAGGCCCTTCAAGTACATGAAGTTCCTACTACAGGGTATTACAATGAAAAAATCGATCAAGCCTTAGTTTTTGATCATAATCATAAGACATTTATTTATTTTAATCTTACACAAATTAAGTTTACTATAGCCCAACTAACAGTTACAAACGAAGTAATATTAAAATCAATCATATCTCAAAAATTAAACAATACTATTTTTCATAACAAACTAAATCATCTTAACAACCTTTTATATGACAGCTATGACATATACTCGCGTATTACGTCAGTTAACAAAAACGAAAGATACAAAAGAGGACTTTTTAACTTTCTTGGTTCAGGCGTAAAATTTATCACAGGCAACTTAGATAACGAAGATCTAGAACTAATAAACAAAAACATGAACATTTTAAAAAGCAACGAATACAAAATAATTCAAAAAATTAATGATTTCTCTTCATATGCAGGAAATATTACTCACACACTTAGCCGTGCTATTCAATCAATTAATGTTAACACCTTACAAATACACAACGAATTTGAGATAGTGAACACAGAGATTCAACTATTATTTAGCCTTCTTAATCAACAAACACAATTGGAAAATTTGCATAATTATTTGGAAAAAATATTGCGAACTATTTCTTTTGCCCATTTAGAAACTGTTAATCTCGAATTATTTTCAACTCAACAAATTACTGAACTTTGGTCATTTTTGCAACACCATTATGACGATAAAACCTTATGGTCCTTGCAGCATCTTTCGGAACTAACCTTAGTATGTAAGTCAGGAATTGTATTTTACGACGATATGATTGTATTAGTTCTTAAGATACCTATATTCACTAACCAAAAATGTAATCTAGAATTTATTTATCCTCTGCCAAACGAGCAAAATCAATTGTTAATTATACCTAGCAAATACTATTGTTCCTCTTGGTATTCAAATTGTATTGAAATTTCAAGAAAATGGATTTGCTATTCAAATATACAGTCAAACTGCACACTTAAAAATTGCACATCAGTACAAGTTCAAAACAATTTTGAAATTTCTCTTTTAACTTTCACAAATAATCTTTTATTATGCTCTAAACAAACTCATGAAGTTTTTGAGAATTGTCAACAATTTAAGAAATTCAAAATTCCCAAATGCGCTTTACTAAATAGCAATTGCGAAATTATCTATAAAAATCAAAAATTTCTTACAAAAGATAATTTAATTGATTTTAGCACAACACTTAATACTAGCATTTTGCCAATCAACTCTACAATTAATTTAAAACTTGAACACATAAAAAGCCCAGAACTTATTTCACGGGATCTAAGTGAACCCATTTTTCTTGAAAATAGGTTTGCACATCATTCCTCCTATTTGGTTACAGTTATTATTTTAAGCATAATAAGCCTTTGTATAATATGTGCTATTTTTCTAATTAGGAAAAGAATTTATACAAAACTTTCACAACATGTAGAAAATTTTGTAACTTTTGAAAAAGTTAAGAAATATGTTCATGAGGACATGAACTTTTCTAAGGAGGGAGATGTTACGTCTCCACATTCTTTACCCATAAGTAGATAATTACACATTCACTGATATGTTTTTGAAAGTAAACGTTCTAATCATTATTTTAACATTAAGCATTAACCTTTCTAATGTAAACATCTTAATATAAAAACAAACGCACTTTTTCTTTCAGGACATAGTCGTATAGATATACCAGTCAGTCTGTTCTTAGGTTTAGAAGTAGCAAGAGCTACATAGTTGTAAGCCGTAGTAATAAATAAAGTTTTTTAAAAAGTGATTTTCTGGTGGTGATCATTTAACTATATATATATATATATATATATATATATATAAATATTACGTATTGGAATGTAACATTTATGTAAAATTAAAGTCCTATTGTGTATGTAAAATTTATATACTTCTAATGTCACAACAAGGTAAAAAGTAACTTCCATGTGCTGCATTATGCCATGCAAAAAGTTATCTTCTTATTACGTACATATGATGTAATTAAAGAAACATAAGTTATGCTATGTAAATATTACTTAAATTATATGAAAACTTTTTTTATGTAATTTGTTTTACTTTAGATTTACGTAAATACTATGTTAATGTAACAGATATGTTTGCTGGGAAGTATTTGTTCAACGATCTAGCGATGTACTTTTGCCTGTTTCATAGGTTATGAGAAAGCCTTCGATAGAGTCCAACACAATAAACCCTTAAAGTTGGCAAGCTATTTTTGATTCCTTCTTGTTAGCGTATCTTTGATGCGTTTGTGTAAGCGTTATTAAAAAAAAAGAGTTAAAGTTTTGCTTACAACGTACGAAACCAAACCAATTCTTGTTCAGTGCTTGATGCACAGTTTTACTTCATACGGCTCACTTCTATTTCCTTCCTTGTCGAAAAAGTGAAGGGGCAATAGAATGGAAAAAAGGAAGAGTGAAATTGTGGATCAGGCATTTATGAAAACTCACAGATAACAAAATGGTTAGGACACGCTAGCTGCGTACGAATACTGCAAGGTTAGTCGTAGAGATAGGTCAGACGTAGTCGCTGTTGAACGAAGTATCCGTTCTGAGCCTGCGCACTGAGATAGTAGTAGTAGAGAAGGGGCGGCGCGAAAGGCAAGTAGGCCTCCCTGAGCCCTTTCTGCCCTACCCCGAGCCTGTCCCTAATCCACCGCCTGCACCACTGGTCTGGCAGTCTGCTCATCTGGTTTAAATGTTCTTTTTGCAAAGTCCAGTATTTTGTCCCATTTGAGCGTGTGCAGGTCCTCCTCATCCAGGGTCGGGGAACCGAATACCTGATATCTCGTCCTCTGGTATGCCTCGCAGTTCGCTATAACATGTCGAGATATCTCTTCTGCCCGCCCGCAGGCCCGGCAGGTCGAGTCATTTTCCACCGCGATCCGGGTCATGTGCTTCCTTAGTCGGTTATGATTCCTGTCAGCAGACCAGCGTCCCTTCGTGATCTCCCCAGAAGCCATTTTTGTCTGGCTACATCCGGGCCCTTCACGAAGTCCCTGGTCTGTCTGCATCCTGTTCCTCCTCTCCAAGAGTCGACTTTGCAATTGCCTCTTGGTTGTTTCTAGGAGTGGTTCCTGCCCCCCCATACTGGGTGCTTGCCCCGATCCTGGCGAGCTCGTCGGCCTTCTCGTTCCCCGGCACCCCCATATGCCTTTAGGGCCGATTGGCTGTCGGAGCATATATAAACATGGTCCTCCCTACCGTTCTTTATTTCCTCCATGGTTGCAGCCATTATTATGTCATACACCTCTGCCTGAAAGACCGTGGCTTGCTCTCCGAGCGGGTAGCTCTTTCGAACCTCCTGGTCTTTCATGTAAACCCCCGATCCTATGGTTTGCTTCTCCGCCAGTTTGGACCCGTCAGTGTAGCAAATCACGGCGTTCTCCTCGAACTATTCGCAGAGGTTTTCACTCTGCCATAGTTCCCTGTCTGGGATCAATGAGATACGATTACGATTAAGCAGTCTCAATTTGTGGGGAGTACTAAACCTTAAAACCTATTTTCAAAAAAGACACAACGTTATTCATTATTTTGTATTGTTATTGCAAAATACCACTAAAAAACTGCTTTTTTCTCAAAATATAGCATATTTTAGGAGAAAATGCCCTAAAACTAATTTCTTTTGACAGATTTCAAAATGGCAAATGGTGAATACGCCAAAACCTCTGGGGGGTGGTTTAAATTTATAGCCCCCAGAAAGGATTGTTTTATGGCAACTGGTAATAAGTTCGTTTATAATTTCCCTAAGTAACCGTTTTTTCCAAGGATTAATTTACCCAATACCCTCTCCACATAGGCCGATCAGCTCTTATCGTTTTAGTGTCCTTTTCTCCACCTTCGCCGCCATTTTGACAAAAAACCTAATGGATTATCTGTCATTTTTGAGTGAAAATGGCGGCGAAGGTAGAGAAAAGGACACTAAATCCGTATGAGTTGCTCGGCCTATCTGGAGAGGGTACTGATTTACCTTATTTAATATCTCAAGTTGTTCACTAACCAATAAAACACCTCCAATTTTGTCCAGAAAAACGTCATATTTTGAACCCGTTTTCCGCACAAAAATATATTTATGAGGGCACTACGAGGCAAAACAAACATAAGTGAAGGCCACTGATGATGCACGAAAAATTAATATACCAAACAAAAAACCCAACACAACTATATTAATTTATTTACAAACTGAAATTAAAACATTAAGGTTATGTAAAAGCTCAGTCAAGAAAACTTTCCTTACTCAAAGCCCACTCATTTTAAAGCTGTAGCTTTCATCAGTAGAGGTTGGTGCAAGCCAAGGTACAAGCAGAGGTAAGAGATCCACTCATTTTAAAGCTGCAGCTTTCATCAGTAGAGGTTGGTGCAAGCCAAGGTACAAGCAGAGGTAAGAGATCCGAAATCGCTGTTTGTGATTTGAGCGCAGCTAATATTTTGAAACTGACATTTCGACAGTGACAGAAATGTATACAAAACTTGCATTTAATTTTTCTAATACATTTCATAAATAAAAACACCTTTTAAATAAATACATAATTAATCTACTCCTTATTTTATTATTGCCCGTCTAAATCGTTGTGTGACATCAAGTATTAATTGAATAAATTAATTAACAAGGATAAGTTTTAATTAGAGTGACATATAACCCCAATTTTAATTTGTTCTACATAGTGTTTACTATTGAAACCCTGCGTGGGTTTAAATTTTTTAATTTTCTTTTCTTCTAAATCTAATATTTTGAAACTGACATTTCGACAGTGACAGAAATGTATACAAAACTTGCATTTAATTTTTCTAATACATTTCATAAATAAAAACACCTTTTAAATAAATACATAATTAATCTACTCCTTATTTTATTATTGCCCATCTAAATCGTTGTGTGACATCAAGTATTAATTGCATAAATTAATTAACAAGGATAAGTTTTAATTAGAGTGACATATAACCCCAATTTTAATTTGTTCTACATAGTGTTTACTATTGAAACCCTGCGTGGGTTTAAATTTTTTAATTTTCTTTTCTTCTAAATCGAAACTGTCTTAAATCCAACAAAAATTGTGTTAAAATGATTATTCAATAAACAAATTTATTTATACATTTATAAATTAAACTCGTCCAAAAGCCAAGGGGGGTTGGTTTAAAATGATTAAAACCAAAAATTTCACTTAAACTTAAACCGTTCTAAAATAGACTAAACCCTTTTGGTAAATCCCACTGTAAGTGTCTAATGAGTTGAAATTCCTTTCCAATTCCTCAACACTCAACAATAATAGTCAAGGCTTGACTCGACAATTTTTTCGCCATATGTGCCAGCAATCTCCCAATTCTCACGCATGTAATATCAGCACATTATACCACCAGAGAAATTGGGAATTGGGAAGAATGCGGACATATTACGGTGCTTCCACCTACAAGCCTATGGGTCAGAATTAATTGATTTTACACAGGTGGCCTACAGATTTTAAGTCAATGACCGAAAGTGGAAATTGAGTCAAATGTTGCTTATTTCAAGTGTTTTTACTTGACTTTTCTGAATTTAATCAAAAATGAGTTACTAAGGTTCCAAAACACCTTAATCGACGAAACAAAAAAGTTGTCTGTTGTCTGTCTGTATACGCGATAACTCAAGAACGCCTTAATCGATTTTAACAAAATTTGGTACAAAAATCCTCTATCGGCTGACCATGAGCTGATTAACTTTTAGGTAGGGTGGTGGGGGTTGAAGGGGGAAAAAGAGGGACAAAATATTTAAGAAAATTGTAAATTTGGAGCAAAAGCAAGTATACAATTTTCAGATTTAAGTTTCCATGAATATGGACTACAAATTTTGTTATAAAGTCCAAATTCATGAGAGTTTTAGTTTCGGGTTATTTGAAAAAACGTTTTCAGATTTTGGTTTTCATAAATATTACCCAAAAATTTTGTTATAAGGTTCAGATCTTTCAAAGCTACAGTTTTCGAAATATTTTCAATTACTTTCGATTTTTAGCACCAATTTTTATTAATATAATTGATTTAAAATCAAGACTAATAATATAATTATAAAATATGTACCTAGGTAACTGACAGTTAATTTATAATACTAAAGTGGCTTGTTCAAGTTTCCCATTCACTAAATTTACCAACGAACCTTAGTTTTCCGTCAAAAATGGATATTTTCATTGTTTTGCTAAAATATTTTTTATTTAAATACTAAAAATTTTAAAAATTCTTTAAACCTATTTTAAACTGTAGCCAGACTAAAAGAATACCTAAAAATGAATAAAAGTAACAAAAAATCATCAAAATTCATAAAAAAAAACAAGATTTTTAACGACTAAGGAGATGCCCTCTATAGTTGTTAGATACAGTTGTATTATGAAATTGACCGCTACTGCAGTGATTATTTGGCCACAATTGTCTCGTAAAGAGAAACGTTGAAAGAACGTAAATTAATTAACTCTAGTTAATCATCAACGTTTTGGCGTCGTTGATCCGTCGTTCATTCCGGTCGTATACGTTGTTACAGGGTTGCCAAATTTACCCTAGTTAATAGCAACGGTGTGGCATCGATTTCTTGTCCATCATAGCGAACGTTGCACAAATGACTAGTTTTTGTACTTTATGCAACGTTAATTTTAGTATGTTTCTTAGTTATGGCAACTAAGGTAACTAAACATTGTTACTTGGGAAAAAAATGTCTCATGAAGTAGATTCTACTCAGCCTTCATATCTTTGGATTATGAGGAGCAAAGGAGCCTTCCGCCCACTGTACACCTATAAAAGGCTCGTTTACGCACAAAAGGGATAAAAAGGTGCTGTCAATTGCACGCGGTGTTGGCGGCTTTGACTCCTGACAAAAGGGTCGGCGAATCGTTTTGCTCAGGCACGCGTTTTTGCACATACATATTGTTTGCCGTATTCAGGTTTCGTGTCATCGAAAATTGGGTTTGTCATGAGAATGGGTCCGAAGTAGAAACATTTGATCCGTGAAATGTTAACCGCGAAGCGCCGTAGGCCTCAAAAATCACCCCACTCGCCTCGATGGCTCTGTAGAAGGGTTTTTGCAAGAAAATTGCAAAAATGCAATTGTTGGGGTTCGAGTATTACTTTAAGGGTCGGTTTTTCAATAGCGGGTTACCAGAGAGTTAAATTAACTCGGGCTATAAATCCCAGTTTTTTTGCTGTTTTAAGCCAATATTTGTTTAAGGTTACCCTGGAGTTAATTTTAAACCGCTTTTTAAAGATTTTGCTACGTTACGTTGTACTTCATATCTTTGGATTATGGGGAGCAAAGGAGCCTTCCGCCCACTGTACACCTATAAAAGGCTCGTTTACGCACAAAAGGGATAAAAAGGTGCTGTCAAGTGCACGCGGTGATGGCGGCTTTGACTCCTGACAAAAGGGTCGGCGAATAGTTTGGCTCAGGCACGCGTTTTTGCACATACATATTGTTTGTCGTATTCAGGCTTCGTGTCATCGAAAATTGGGCTTGTCATGAGAATGGGTCGGAAGTAGAAACATTTGATCCGTGAAATGTTAACCGCGAAGCGCCGTAGGCCTCAAAAATCACCCCACTCGCCTCGATGGCTCTGTAGAAGGGTTTTTGCAAGAAAATTGCAAAAATGCAATTGTCGGGGTTCGAGTATTACTTTAAGGGTCGGTTTTTCAATAGCGGGTTACCAGAGAGTTAAATTAACTCGGGCTATAAATCCCAGTTTTTTTGCTGTTTTAAGCGAATATTTGTTTAAGGTTACCCTGGAGTTAATTTTAAACCGCTTTTTAAAGATTTTGCTAGGTTACGTTGTACTTCATATCTTTGGATTATGGGGAGCAAAGGAGCCTTCCGCCCACTGTACACCTATAAAAGGCTCGTTTATGCACAAAAGGGATAAAAAGGTGCTGTCAAGTGCACGCGGTGATGGCGGCTTTGACTCCTGACAAAAGGGTCGGCGAATAGTTTGGCTCAGGCACGCGTTTTTGCACATACATATTGTTTGTCGTATTCAGGTTTCGTGTCATCGAAAATTGGGTTTGTCATGAGAATGGGTCCGAAGTGGTAACATTTGATCCGTGAAATGTTAACCGCGAAGCGCCGTAGGCCTCAAAAATCACCCCACTCGCCTCGATGGCTCTGTAGAAGGGTTTTTGCAAGAAAATTGCAAAAATGCAATTGTCGGGGTTCGAGTATTACTTTAAGGGTCGGTTTTTCAATAGCGGGTTACCAGAGAGTTAAATTAACTCGGGCTGTAAATCCCAGTTTTTTGATGTTTTAAGCCAATATTTGTTTAAGGTTACCCTGGAGTTAATTTTAAACCGCTTTTTAAAGATTTTGCTAGGTTACGTTGTACTTCATATCTTTGGATTATGGGGAGCAAAGGAGCCTTCCGCCCACTGTACACCTATAAAAGGCTCGTTTATGCACAAAAGGGATAAAAAGGTGCTGTCAAGTGCACGCGGTGATGGCGGCTTTGACTCCTGACAAAAGGGTCGGCGAATAGTTTGGCTCAGGCACGCGTTTTTGCACATACATATTGTTTGTCGTCTTCAGGTTTCGTGTCATCGAAAATTGGGTTTGTCATGAGAATGGGTCCGAAGTAGAAACATTTGATCCGTTAAATGTTAACCGCGAAGCGCCGTAGGCCTCAAAAATCACCCCACTCGCCTCGATGGCTCTGCAGAAGGGTTTTTGCAAGAAAATTGCAAAAATGCAATTGTCGGGGTTCGAGTATTACTTTAAGGGTCGGTTTTTCAATAGCGGGTTACCAGAGAGTTAAATTAACTCGGGCTATAAATCCCAGTTTTTTGATGTTTTAAGCCAATATTTGTTTAAGGTTACCCTGGAGTTAATTTTAAACCGCTTTTTAAAGATTTTGCTAGGTTACGTTGTACTTCATATCTTTGGATTATGGGGAGCAAAGGAGCCTTCCGCCCACTGTACACCTATAAAAGGCTCGTTTATGCACAAAAGGGATAAAAAGGTGCTGTCAAGTGCACGCGGTGATGGCGGCTTTGACTCCTGACAAAAGGGTCGGCGAATAGTTTGGCTCAGGCACGCGTTTTTGCACATACATATTGTTTGTCGTATTCAGGTTTCGTGTCATCGAAAATTGGGTTTGTCATGAGAATGGGTCCGAAGTGGTAACATTTGATCCGTGAAATGTTAACCGCGAAGCGCCGTAGGCCTCAAAAATCACCCCACTCGCCTCGATGGCTCTGTAGAAGGGTTTTTGCAAGAAAATTGCAAAAATGCAATTGTCGGGGTTCGAGTATTACTTTAAGGGTCGGTTTTTCAATAGCGGGTTACCAGAGAGTTAAATTAACTCGGGCTGTAAATCCCAGTTTTTTGATGTTTTAAGCCAATATTTGTTTAAGGTTACCCTGGAGTTAATTTTAAACCGCTTTTTAAAGATTTTGCTAGGTTACGTTGTACTTCATATCTTTGGATTATGGGGAGCAAAGGAGCCTTCCGCCCACTGTACACCTATAAAAGGCTCGTTTATGCACAAAAGGGATAAAAAGGTGCTGTCAAGTGCACGCGGTGATGGCGGCTTTGACTCCTGACAAAAGGGTCGGCGAATAGTTTGGCTCAGGCACGCGTTTTTGCACATACATATTGTTTGTCGTCTTCAGGTTTCGTGTCATCGAAAATTGGGTTTGTTATGAGAATGGGTCCGAAGTGGTAACATTTGATCCGTGAAATGTTAACCGCGAAGCGCCGTAGGCCTCAAAAATCACCCCACTCGCCTCGATGGCTCTGCAGAAGGGTTTTTGCAAGAAAATTGCAAAAATGAATATTACTTTAAGGGTCGGTTTTTCAATAGCGGGTTACCAGAGAGTTAAATTAACTCGGGCTGTAAATCCCAGTTTTTTGATGTTTTAAGCCAATATTTGTTTAAGGTTACCCTGGAGTTAATTTTAAACCGCTTTTTAAAGATTTTGCTAGGTTACGTTGTACTTCATATCTTTGGATTATGGGGAGCAAAGGAGCCTTCCGCCCACTGTACACCTATAAAAGGCTCGTTTACGCACAAAAGGGATAAAAAGGTGCTGTCAAGTGCACGCGGTGATGGCGGCTTTGACTCCTGACAAAAGGGTCGGCGAATAGTTTGGCTCAGGCACGCGTTTTTGCACATACATATTGTTTGTCGTCTTCAGGTTTCGTGTCATCGAAAATTGGGTTTGTTATGAGAATGGGTCCGAAGTGGTAACATTTGATCCGTGAAATGTTAACCGCGAAGCGCCGTAGGCCTCAAAAATCACCCCACTCGCCTCGATGGCTCTGCAGAAGGGTTTTTGCAAGAAAATTGCAAAAATGAAATTGTCGGGGTTTGAGTATTACTTTAAGGGTCGGTTTTTCAATAGCGGGTTACCAGAGAGTTAAATTAACTCGGGCTGTAAATCCCAGTTTTTTGATGTTTTAAGCCAATATTTGTTTAAGGTTACCCTGGAGTTAATTTTAAACCGCTTTTTAAAGATTTTGCTAGGTTACGTTGCTCGAGTTACGCGCTATTGCGCTATTGATAAACCGGCCCTAAGAGCAGTTATGAGCTTAAATGTGCCTCCACATAATCCCGCTTATCCTCAAATCGGAAGATTGGTTTTAAAAATAAAAATACGTATCCTGGTTGGCCGGTTGGCTAAACGCGATGAGGCCTGTAAAAGCTGTCAAATTGCTATCCATAATGGTTTATGATCATCCAGTCAATTCTTAGAAACCCAACCTTAGAGTATGAAAAACATGATTTTCTCGGCTGCAGCAATTTTAACAAAATTTCAAAAATTCGATGGGTTATTTTTTATGTTTAAACTCAACCCTAATTTATCAACTTCAGTGGCGCACCCGGATAAAGGTATGGAGGGGGGCTTGAACTAATTTTAAGAATATACGAAAACTATTAAAAAAATAGGTACCTAGGTATTTGTATAGTCTTTTTACAGAGCGCTTCAGGCTACTGCGAACATAGGCCGGAAGAAGTCCAATTTGCTAGTGTACGTACACGCAGGGACACCGCACACCTAGCAGTGGAGCAATCAACACTCATGCTTGCAATCACCGTTCGCGGCTTGCGTTTAGTACGCCTCTAACCACGGTGCAATGTGAAGTGTAGTCCATGAAACCGGAATTTGGTCAATAAAAGAAGAAACAAAATAAAAGCAAGTTCTCAAAATAAAATAATACATTCTAAAAACCAAAAAGATTCTCCCAGTCAAAAAAAAAATAGAGCAAATGTTCGAAAAGTCCTCCTTGCTCGGCTACACAATATCCGGGCCTATTATAGAAACCCCTTCTAACGTTTCCAAGCATGTTAGGGGTGATAGTTTGAAAAGCTTCTTCAATTTTAATCCGAAGTTCTTCATAATTATTAGCCCTTTCATGTCCGTAAACTTTATTTTTGATATAACTCCTAAGATAGAAGTCATTAGGAGCAAGATCGGGTGATCGAGCTGGCCATAAAATAGTTCCTCGTGTACATATATATCAAGATATTCCCTAACAAGTCCAACATTGTGGGCGAGACCACCATCTTGTTGAAACCATGTTTCACCAAATCTCACACCTAACAATTGCCTAGCAGCATATGCTGCTGCAGTAGATAGCACTGCAGCGCAAATCATCACATCTCGTACTTTCTGCTCGTCATTCAAAACAGTGGGTTATTTATGGTTTCTTAGCGCTATACAACCAAACTTTTCAAAATTCTGCACAAACCTATGAATCGTTGATAAACTAGGTTATGGGGGATTTACAAAATCCTCCAAAAAAAGTTTTTTTTAGTTTCAAAAATGTATTATTTCACTTAAGAACTTACCAATCTGTTTCTCGAGCAAGGCAGAAATAAAACCAAATAATAAAAACAAAATAATTTCAAAAAGATAACACTGCAGCGTGCTTCGACCTCACCTCGGTCGTACGGCACGGAGAGTAAATTGGACTTGATGTTCGCAGTAGCCTTAAGCTCATTGTATATTTAGTCAAATTTTTTATCTCTACTTAGATATTATATTGTTATAAAAAAAAGTTTTTCAAAAACTAATACATAGGGATAGGCAATTTAGATATAAATTTTCTGCATTGACAATCTTAGGAAGGTCCCCGTTTAACATACTAAAAGTCCTCATTCCTACCTCCTCGGGAACTGTTAGAAATACCTCCAAAAAACTCCAAGGAAGAGTTTTTCTTGCATATTCGTTTTTCGCATTTTTATCAAGATTTTTTTAACCTACGAATCCCAAACTTGGCAGGGTTGATTTAAGAGCAATGACTTAAATTATATCAGAAAATTAAAATTTTCCAGTAGCCGTATTTCCTTAACTAGAAAATTTAAAAATTTACCTAAACTCTTTGATACGCCACTTACTGACATATACACAAAAGGCTTTTTACTGGATCTTATATTAGATAAAATTGCATTTCTAACGACACCTGCCGCTTGTATTTTTTTGGCAGCAAATACAAGCAGAAAGTTGGAAATGCAATTTTATCTAGTATAAGATCCAGTAAAAATCGGGGCCTTTTTTTGTATCTGTCAGTAACAGTGTCGTATCAAAGAGTTTTAGTATATTTTGAAATTTTCTAGTTATGAAAATCGGACTACGCCACTGGAAAAATTTAATTTTCTGATATAATTTAGCTCATTACTCTTAGATCAACCTAGAGGCTTTCTATACATTTAACAGTTATTGTGAGAGGTGGGCAACTCATATTGCCCTCTCTTTCTATTTTTTTTTCATATTTGCATGTAAAACGGATTTTATGATATGCACCGATGTTTTGTTGTCTGTTTTTATAATTTCCCCAGTCAGTTTTTGAAAGATTGATTTTTTTTGGTTAGTAAAATATGTCAAGCTTTGACAACAAAAACAAACAGTGGATTCACACGGTAGATATTAAAAATTTAAATAATAGGTAAAATATAAAGACTCCTATGCTCTATATTTTTGTTACTCTTTTTCTTACAGTAAAATATAGAAACATAATGTGTGTCACTTACCTCGCAAATTCGGCTATTTTTATAAATTTTCCAGCTTGGTAAATGCATGTTTTCTTTTCACTTTTCCTGAGTTTCATTCTCCGTTGAACAAAGGAACAATACAAATTCGTCGAGGCACGTATTTTTACAGTTTTTGATACAACAAAATTCCATTTTTAAACCTCACGTTTATTAATCAAAAATCTGACAGTGACAAAGTTATTTATTGTCAGGGGTTACCAACCATCATTGCCAAAACACAATTTCATACATTTCCCTAACAAACTGTCAAATCCAGTTGCTCACCTCTGGTAAAACAATAACTGTCAAAAATCGTATACAGGGCTTCTAGATCAACCCTGCCAAGTTTGATACTCGTAGGTTGAGAAATCTTGGTGAACATGCTAAAAAGGAATATGCTTGGGTTTTTAAAGTTTTCTGGTTTAAGCTACACTATCGCTATTTACTTATTGATAGAGAATTAAATTTGCAACATTTTTCCTATATGTCACTTTTTACAGTCTGTCACCGTTTAGGAGTTATCCCAGAAAAACGCTTTTTTGCAGTTTTTTGAAGGTTAGAAATGAGTTCCCAAGGAGGTAGGAATGGGAACTTTAAGTATGTTAAACGGTGGACATTCCTAAGCTTGTTATTTTAAAAAAAATTGGGTATAATTTTTTTCTCTGTTTTTGTAGCTTAGCCTAACAATAAACTAATACAAAAAATATATAAATAATAGAATTCGGCGTGCGATGCTACTACAAGAGTTCGCCTCAGTTTCAGATTAATTTTTGTTTTCTATTATTATTTAGGATTTAAATTATTATACTGATTGAGTTTTAATAGTACTAAGTTTTAGATATTTTTTTAGTGGGCTTACCGGGAGCTTAAGCCAACACCGCCTCAACTAAAATGCCAGTTAACTCCTACCGCCTCAGTGCCCTTTAGCCTACTGTTGCTGCCATTTTTATAACCAAGTTGACAGAGAAAGCATGGATTTTCTGTCAGTTAGCTGTCAATATGGCATCGATAGTAGGCCAAAGCATACTAAAACGAAAATCACTTAACTGGCTTTTTGGTTGAGAACGGTGTTGCCTAAGCCCACAAAACCCTTCTTTGGGTGCGCCCATGCCAACTGGATCGCGCATTTAAAACCTTCCCCGCATATATCTCTTGGCAAAACGCTATAATTGAAACACTTCGCATTCGATCACAAGCAAAGAAAACAACAACAAAAATGGGGAAAAACGTCAAAAATGATAACTCATCATGATCCCTATATCTACTAGGTGTTGAATATCCGGTTAGCCAAATAAAATGTGAAGTCACATGTAGTTTTCGCCCTTTTGGATTTGTTTAGACGAGTCGAGACTTTAAATGCACTTTTCTTCGTAAATGTTAAGTTTAACGCAAAAAGAAAAAAACTGGTTATTTTTTTGGGTCTAGATTTTAAAAATGATATTTTAAAAAGAACCCATCCGAGAGTTCCCGGGTTCAAATCCCGGTCAAGAACAAACTTTTTCCGATTTTTTCCCTTTGTTATATATATATTCTCTACGTTCATTAGCCTCTAAAAAGGGTACCTTAAGATGGGGCTTATTTGGAATTTTTTTTGGGTTTTTCAAATGAAACTAATAGCATTATTTTTTTTTATTTTGAAAAAAAGACTCACGGAAAATATGGGGCTGAACTATTTTTTGCGCTAGATTGACCACCTTCCTCACTTTTACACTTTTAGAGCGTTTTAAGGGTTTTCTTAACGACGATGAGAAAGAATTTCGTGCTTTCGTGGCATGGAGAAGACATTCCCAAAATTATTTTTTTTGTTGAAGATGTCGTAAGATTAGATGTTTTCTTATTTTTATTTAACTGGTTTATACATAAGTTGTATGAGTTTTTCGTTGGTAAAAAAAAAATCTTCCTTGCAAGTAAATTTAGAAGTGATATTTATTAAAAAATAACCAAACTTCAATCAATCAATCAGTCAATCAAAAAATACTTTATTGTCAAGAAAAAAAATTTTGTCGACAAAGCAGGAAAAACTAAAAGAAATAAAAACATGTAAAATAAGTAGGAACATAAAGAAAATACATTAATATTGAAGCTTATTTTAGGTAGAATGTAGTTACTTATATCGCATATTTTTTAGCTGCGTATTCACTTTGAAATATCAGTGCACCAATCCTGGGGCAAATTTTTCATTGCACCAAAACAATGTCAGTGCAACACGAGAGGCGCACTAATTTTTTCAATAGAATTCGCTATGAGAATTGCGTAGATCCTTGTTTTAATTTGAGTTTAATTTTGTCCTGCCTGATGATTTATATTGAGCGATTTTAAAGTGCTTTACCGACCGGAAATAATTAGAAAAAAATATGCGGCAATCCCTTTTCCGGAAACATACCAGAGATATGGAAATAGTGGGTTGAATGTGCGTGAAGATGCAAGATCCTCCTAACCATAGAATGAATATTACAAACGTACCACAACCGCTGGTGCAAAAACGTCATTTGAAAGCAGTCAAATCGAAAACGCCCTTGAGTTTACGCACAGAACGCTATTTAAACTCAGACTCCTTTTTTGTTGCTTGGTGCGTCTGTATAATTTTACTGAGTGTCCCAAATAAATTAAAATACCCCGGGTGTCCCAATATTAAGGCAGTGCATTCATAAATACATACATACCTACGTATTCCAATTCCCTTTTGTTTAGAACCAAAAACCCGATGTAGAAGTGGCAGTCGGGTATCACATAATATACAGCTGTAACCCCATCAGGTCACTGTGAATATAAAGAAAAAAAAATCAAAATGGCTTTTTCAGTTTTATGCCTCCAAAAGCATAAGAAAATTTACAATATGGCGTCTAACGTATTGATTTAAAAAAAATTAAATATAGCCTAAAGCACTGTCGAGACTCTCAGCTTTTCAATAATACCACTTTTATCAAAAACAGTTCAGCTGTTTGGTCTCTATCGTCGCATATATCAACATACATACATACTCCATCCAAAAAAAAGTTTTCTACCCACTATCTTTTTAACTATCAGGCTGGCGAAATGAAAGCAACACGCAAAGCTGTACCCCAGCACTAAGCTATAGCATAGCTATAACTATATCTAGGCTGGAAAAGCTGAAATTTATTGCTGGAATAAATTTAAAGCAGCTTGTACTGTTGTTCTGTTTTGGAATGCTTTATACCTTAGAAAAATGCGGAATTTGTTAGCGTTAATAAATACTTCTACGTAAAGCGATAAGCGTTCGAATTTATTTTAGTTTATAAATACGTTAAAAATTCAGCGCACCTGCTCTGTCAGCGATACATTTGACGATGAAATTATGTATTTTTGTTCCATATTTATTTATGGTAAACTTGCATTAGCGGAAAATAGGCGGAATTTAACATTTTCGCACTTTATTTACTCCTAATGTGCCTCTAATGTTTTTTCCTTGGCTATGATCATCTATTTCTGTGGCGGTCGCAGCTTTTCCAAAAGGGGGAGGGGGCGTGAGGGCAAAATTTTGTAAAAGCAAAGAAAAAGTTTTTGGTAAAAGTTCTAAAATTAAAAATTAATGTAACTTTCGACCCAATGGGGCGCCGCAGGCAAAAATTTTCTAAAAAGTAGCAGAAATTTTACTGTTAAGGTAGGCCCTTGTTGGAATTTGAGTTTAATTTTGTCCCGCCTGATCGGAAATAATTAAAAAATATGCGGCACTCCGTTTTCCGGGGGAACATACCAGAGATATGGAAATGCGCTTAAAGATATCTTATTTACATCTCGCTCATCCAGACCAACTTCTTATAGTGATTCTCTGAACTTTTGCCAAATTATCTTAAAAAACAAAAGTCTCGGGTGGAAACCAACGAAAATTTAAACTTGGATGAGCATCCCACAAGGACACAAAGGACTAAAGCGAAGTAAGAAATGATCAAACGATGTTTCGCCCCAGGTAACCAGCGTGGGCTCGTCAGTGGTTTCACTGGTCACCCGCCCCAGACTCCATTAAACATCATCATACATTTTGATTTCCAAATTTGAATCACTTACAAATAGGCATCGTTCCGCACTGGTACTTATCTAAGTTACCTAATTGACGTGCTAATATTTCCTATAGGTTTCTCTTGTCTTCTCTTGTCCCGAACCGTACACGAAATCCAAACTGTGTCTCATCCATAAAGGATTCGTATGTTCCATAAGGTTCTAATCAAGTTATTTTTCAAAATCATTAAACAAAACCATCAAAATGTTTCCAGAGAAACTAAAAGAAACTGTTAATTTTCTCAAACAAAAATTTTTGACGGAAACTGTATTTCATTCAGTTTTTATTATTATTATTTTCTCACCCCATTTCGGAAGCCCCGCAGGAATGCTAGGGTGAACTCTAATATGGGGTTATAATAATATTTAGAGAAACTGCAAATTCATCAGAGTAGCGTCAATTAGTAAGTTTTAATCTAAGCTAATGTGTATGCCAAGATCAAGATATTATTTGCTGGTTGTCCCAGCCTAGTTTCTTTTCTGCACTGGACCAAAAAATGTACCTACCTAAATGAATAATTTTTTGATGAATTAAAGCAAAATGAACAGACATTTTTTTAATGAGTAAACTAGAGTTTCGAATGCTTATGTAATCGTCATCAGGTGAATACTAGCAAAAATTAAGACTACACCTAATCTTATATACTAGCATATGTTCAGTGAACCATGAATACACTTGATTAGCTCCGCCCCTTCACAGTTGAAATCTGTTACCTCTGGTTCCTCTGTATGAATGCTGTTTCTTTGAACTTCCGCTTAAATAGATTTTCTTCCCTGGCCACGATCTTCGCCTCTTTCCACTCCATATGATGTTGTTTTTCCCAGCAGTGTTGACCTATTTTTGATCCAGTTGTGTCTCCTTGTCGAGTTTTGCGTTTGTGTTCTGTAAAACGAACTGGGTGGGTCGACTGGTTTCACCGACGTAGATATCCTCACACTTGGTGTTGTGGCGATATGGTTTAGTTTTTGGTAATTGTCTTCTTATTGTTGTGGTGTTTTCAAGTCCGAAGATAAGATTGGTAGCGTGTTCTTCTTCTCTTTTCTGAGATTCCTTTGAGATATAGAATAATAAGTGTCGCCTTTCTTTCAGTATTTACGTCTGTCGTTCTTTCTCTTGGTGTGGTCTGAAGAGTTTTATTGATCAGACATATGTGGCTCGATCTATAAGAGGTATTGAAATTCCCAGTTTGGTTAATGTGGAGTGGTTTGATTTAAAATTTAGATATTGTCCAGTATGAGTTGGTTATACGGAAGTCATTATATCTATGTCGTAAACCAACTCATAATGGACAATATCTAAACTTCAAATCAAACCACTCCACATCAACCAAACTGGGAGTTGTTCTTATAGATCAAGCCACCTACAATAGAGAAAAAGCTTTAAATAAGGAAAAGTCAAAAATTCGATCGGATCTGCGAAGGAACAGTTTCTCCAACTACACAATCAATAAAACTCTTCAGACCACACCAACAGTAAGGACGACATATCAGAAAAGATAGAGCAGAATAGGCAACCAATACCATCTTCAGACTGTCGCCACAATGACCACAACAATAGGAATTCAATTCACCAAAACTAAACCATATCGCCACAACACCACAACACTTCCGGCCACCTAAAATGCGTACAGCAGAAGTTAACTGCAGGTCTGTTGAATTTAAGGAGACTGGCCACACTCTACTACAAGACTAATATACTAATGAATCAAAGAATTTTTTAAAATTATTCGACGTTTTATTATAAAAACTTATTCTTAAAGCTTATTATGGACGAAACAAGACCACAATTGTGCGAATAAGAAAAAAGTATCAAGAAGAAGGAACTGTTTGGCGAAAGGAAAGCAATAACTTAATCATAGTCACGGCACTTCTGCAGGATCGATAAATTTGAGTAATCTAAGTCTTTGCAGAAACCCAAAAATGTTCAAAATCAAAAAGAAATTATTAAAAAAACACTACGTAAATTAAAAAAAAAAACAAGAAAACGTTTCTTCAGTAGCTTGTCATTGCTCCGTCAGCCTCGATAATGTTTGCCAGTCGATTTCGACGTACCCTCTGACTATGAGCTCCAATAAGTGGTTGGAATTTCTGGGAACCATATTCATTCGTGTTAACTTTTTTGCTATAAGGCCCCACACATTTTCCATGGGATTGGCGTCAGGAGTTTTTTCCGGTCATGGCAAAACCTCGATGTTGTTTTGATGGATGGATAGGACAGTTATCCCGTTGATACACAAAACCTTCTGGATGAAGAATCGTTGCTTCTGGAAGCCTAACATTTCTCATCATATCAACATAAATCTCAGCCGTAAATCTTCCAGCCCGGTCTTCGTTCTCAGCAATATATTTTTCTAGATAGCGTGTTCGTGGCGGGAGATATACCAAAATTTATTTGTCGTCATTGTGGGACTGAAAGATTTTTTTTATCCGTGAAGACCATCTGTTACCATAATTCTTCTTCTTGTAGTGAATAGTTTAATGCAAAAATTAAGCTGGCTTGCTTCTTTTCCGCACTAAGTAAGATTTTCTTGGCAGCAACGCGGCATCTAATAAGCCTAGAACGGCTTATCCGTCTGCGCGTCGTTCTTATGGATCCAGGAAAATGTATCGCCTCTGGTGCCATCGCAAATGGTTGGTCTTCAAGAAAGTCGATCAGTTGCTGATTCTGCTGAGGCGCACTGACTTGGATCAGTTCCTTCTTCTTGCTGCTTTCTTCTTATTCTTACAATTGTAGCCTTGTTTCGTGCATAATGGACCGCTACTCTTCGAATCGACCAACCACCGTCTAATTTTGCCAAAATTTGTGCTTTTTCGAATTCGTTTAGCTGGGGCATTTTTAAATAAAGGCGTATGACAACAACAAAACCTGACGGTGTAGTTTACTCTCAAATTCAATGTTGTCTACCATCTTCAAACAAGATTTTTTTCAGTGTAACGGCATGACTTGTCCCCACTTTTTTAACGTAGCGCCAAAATAATCTCAGAGCTCACTATGGGAATATCGTTACTGAAGTGCATTTTCGTGTAAGGGTCATCATTATGGATGTGTAAAAGTGAACTGTTATGGCACACCATCGTGAAAATATACCCACATTAAAGTAAATTTCATTTTGCTGAAGGACTAAGCACACTTGGCTTGAACTTTTGGGACCAAGCCGGAATTCACCAAATTTGTTTATTTTAAGGTAAAAATTGCTTAAAATTGAACTTTAAAATCCAACGTTTACAAGGTCACAGGCTTACTTTTTAAATATCCCGCAGGCATGAAATAAAGATATAAAAACGTTTTGTAATTTGTTATTTTTTTTTAAATTTATGAAAACTCGAGGTGTGCGACACTGTTATGCGGTTGACAAGAGCCCCGCCAGTTCTTTTCAAGGCTGTATATTGGTCAATTTAATGTTGAATTTAATATATTACTTTTGATCAGAAAAATGACAACAATAAATATAAAAGAATTAAAAATATAAACAATAGATATTTATAAACTCACTCTCACAGGCACACAACTCTAAACGCAGAAAATTTCCTCCATCCCTGCCTCCTCCTGGATGGTGCCCATCACCGAAGCCGCGTTACGGCTATAAAGCTATGAGACTGGTAAGAAGATATTTTGGAGGATATGTCTAAGATCAGACTCTTAGGCTCATCAGCCCAAGGTCCATAAGTCTCGACCGCAGAGGGCACAAAAATAAAGCGATCTAATAGTTCGCCATAGTTTTTACTTTTTTTGTCCTCCGAAAGAGTAGCAGCTGCACCAGATGATTTTGAAGTTTTGTCTAAATAAGATTTTGCTGTGTAAACAAGTTGCATCCCAGAGAAGCTGTTTACCGTTTCCATGGGATCAAAGCCATCCCATCCACACGTTTTCCATCTGCGACAAACCCCAAGAGGCTGCAATAAGGCAGGGCAACCCGCCGAAATCAAAGCCCTTCTGAGTATGTCATTAATCTGCATATGTCTAGAAACATGTCCTGCGCTTGTCCTGCAGCTTAGCCCGTGAGAGCCATACATATTTGTTGTTTCGCCGCCAACGCAGGTGTGCACTCGAGACACAGGTAGACCTAATCTTAACGCAGATGAAATACGAAATGTATTGTTGTTTAAAATATTTCCTAAATTTGCGGATAGAAGGGCATTGAACCATGCACTGCTCTCTGGGGCTTGGAGAGCAAGAAGACGCGCTTTTTCTTGGCTGGTTTCAGCTGAAGATATTAAAATGTTTTTGGTATTTCCATAATTTGATGATTATAGTATTTTTGAGATTTTTTAATTTCTTCAGGAAGTGGATTCTCAAGCTTGCACAGAAATATCCATTTTTGAGAAAAGTTATTCAGATCTAAGTCAATTGAAACGGAGACATAAGGTGGTAAAATAGTGTTAAGAAGGTCAGAAACATCATACACTGACCCTAAAAGGACAGAGATTGAAAGAGTAACAGTATCTCGGATTCCAAGACCTCCTATTTTTATAGGTAATGTGCTTTGTACCCAAGAACTTGAAGAGATTTGGCAATTAGATATTTCTTGGACTAGAATGTTTTTGTGAAAAATATGAGAATATAGTATCTTTAACTTGTTCCCTAAATTATTTAAGAAACTAACTTTTTTATTTTTATTTGATTCAATTGCAGATAAAGAATAACTGCAACCAAGTAGATTAAACTCATTTAAAGGTGTTTCTAATAGATTTGGAGCAAAATTTAAAAATTTAGAAGTTATTGTAGAGGAATGATTTTGGGACAATGCAGATAGTAGTAGTAGGCCAATTTAATAGGTTAAAAAAAAATTCCAACGGAAGAAGTGTTAAATAACCAGTTAAAGGCAAAACAACTTCATAGAGATGCAGAAAAATCTGCGTCTCAAACATTGACCTAAAATAAAAATGTAACTGTAATAAATGTAAATAAGAACAAAGCTGATATCGTCTTTTTGGGCATAAAATTCAATTTTCCCTTTAAAAGAAAAGAAAAATCAGAGCCGCTGATAAATAAAAGCACCCGCGGTACGCATAAATCAAATTTTAGGGAAAATAACTCACAATTTCCTCAGAACGTTATTTAATAACCTATAGCGAGAAAATATATATGTATTAGTGACTAGTATATAGACAGTCCTTCGACATCCTTGTTGGTGTTTCACCAATTTTGAAGTTTTGTAGCAAAAACACTAGAATGACAGTGTTGGATAATTTAAACATTCAAGGATATATTTCCTTGCTTTGCGGAGGGTTTCTCCTTTAGAAAGGTCTGACTTCCAAGATAAAATCCGGCCCATTTTTTTTAGACTGGGACTTTCCATCCATTATAGGATCAATGCCCAGTTTTAGCCAATATTTTGCAAAGTTAAAGAAAAACACCAATATCCATGGACCTAGTCGGGATTTGAACCCGAGATCTTCCGTGCGGCAGTCCGATAGGCTATCTACTTCGCTACGGAAACCGACCATTTATAATTCCTTTTAGGTACTGACGAGTATATATGCATGGAGAAGAATGACAAAACGTGCTGCAACAGCGCAATTTCCTTTTATAAAAGAAAGAAAAAAAGGGAGACTCACGCGCTCTTATCCTAAATTTTATGGTGCGTGGAAACGCCTATCTGTATCACGTGAATAATTGGCAATAAAAATTTGCTTTAGAGTCGTTATCTATCATCAGTTTTTCTAATCAATGACAGTGGCAGATCTTTAATGTTGTGGGAATAAAAATTTGAATGCTTAAAACAATTGAATGGTCTAAACGAATTAACCGTACCTACATAAAACGAAAACAAAATTTTGCAGTGCTCCTACAAACAATTTAAATTTTTTGTTTTTAATAAGAGCTTTGTGCTAGATGCTACGGCTTGTGCATGAGGATTATTTTAAAACATTAACTCAGCAGCATGAACAAGTTCATAGTTTCAGTACAAAAAAACATGTCATTTTCTTCGTGTCTTGTCACCTAAATAACGACTTTTTGGCTTCTTGCTGTGCCTTCTCTCAGTTTGGGGCATGGAGCGGCGATGTTTTAGTACCGTACGCACCAACGCATAACGAGTTCGGCAGGGGTTTACATAGAAAACATAAATTTTGCTAGCAAACTTTGTTGAGAAATCGTAGTTGGGAGGACCTTTTCAGTGATTTGTGTCTAGAGGGTGCGTTCCACGATATACGCCTTATTTACGTAAAAAATCGTAATAAATTTTGAAAAGAAAAACGTAAAAAAGTCGAAACTTTAGTGTGAGCTTTAGTTAACTTTTCCCTAAAAATTTAAGTTTTCAGTATATGCTGAAAATTAACCACACACCTGCACAAAATATCACACAAAATTCCCAATAATATATTGTTTTGTTTTGTCTAATAAGTTAAAGTTTTAAACTTAGGTGACTTAAAAAATAATGTATGTGAATGTCCTGTAAACGAAAAGCTTTGGGACACACCACTTACATACTTAATATACACGGTAATGCAATGCATCCCCGTGAAAATTTTTGGAAATCCAGGAGTTTGTTTAAAACTTTGAGACAATGATGTGTTTGAAATTAACTCTGTGTTTCGGACTTCCATTGTCTATATTTTATTTATACACGACGTTTCGATCAGTACCATCTCTGATCGTTCTCAGGTGCAAACTACTATCAATTCCTACTACTACGTACTTATATACTATGGGAAATCAGTGAACCGTAAAGTTTAAGAAGTTGGTTCACCGCCCATGGAGGGTCTTCCAAAAATTTGGAATTTCAACACTTGGTTTACTGAAAATACGCTGATTCTGCCCGATAAAGGCAGCTTCAAGGAATTTTCGTTTCTTTCAGTGTGACTTCTTGTGCAAAACCTTTGCGTCTGTCCACTTCATTCGGTGTTGTTTTTGACCATGCATATTCGGCGATTCCTTATTTCGTTGTTTCACCTCTTTGGGTATTCGTCTGATGTTTCTTAAGCCTATTAGATAGTTGTCTTTTTGTTTCGCCTATATATGATTCACCACACTCACAAGGAACTTGGTAAATGCATTCCTTATTTTGTTTGTTCTCCGGTTTTGTTTTACTAAGTTAAAGTTGTTCGCTACTCTTCGAATTTTCTGTGATACTCCTTTAACGTATTGAATTTTAAGGAATGTATGTTTGCCTGATTTTGGTCTTGTAATCTCTGTCGTGTTTGTTGAAATTTAGAGATAGTATCTGTTATAATTTTAATGCTGTAACCATTCTGCTGCAGATGCTTTTTAATGTTTCTTATTTCGATTTCCAAGTCATAAGAATTGTTACAATTTTGACCGCCTCTGTTATACAAAGTTCTTATTATGCCTCGTTTGGTTGTAGTGAATGATTTAAACCTTGATTTAAATATTGTCTTGTGTGAGTGGGTTTACGATAGACTGTTGTTCTGATGTCGCTTTCTACTCGTTTGACAAGTACGTCAAGAAAATGAATTTAAAAATTTTGCTACAACTCCAGTGTGAATTTATCATAAGACCCACCAATAAATTCACAATTGGCAAAACAACACCGAATGAAAAGGACAAAAGCAAAAGTTTTGTACAAGGGGTCACACTGGAAGAAACGAAAACTCCTTGGAGCTGCCTTTATTGGGCAGAATCAGAGTATTTTCAGTAACCCAAGTGTTCTTAGGAATTGATTGTAGTTTGCACCTGAAGACGATCAGAGATTGTACTGATCGAAACGTCGTGTATAAACAAAATATAGACAATGGAAGTCCGAAACACAGAGTTAATTTTAAATCCAGGAGGCTATGAACATTTTTGAAATTTCAGCCGTTTTACGCATGCGCGATGCCCTTTACTGCGATGACGGATGCCATATGAATGTCACGTTGACAGAAGTAGTATTTACTTTTCAAAAAACAAGCAGTTTTCGGTTTTTTTACGTAAAAATATATGTCGCTCAAAATAAAAATGTCATCTTATGGCGTTTTTAATCGCAATTTAATGATCGAAAAATTTATAAGATGTGAAAGTGCCAAGGCAGATGTTTTCTCTGTATGATACCAAAAATTTTACATGTATTTTTTTTCTCTGTAAAAATAACTTTATTTTGCTTTCGGGTTACCGATTGCAGAAAGCCGCGCCAAAACCAAATAAACACACTGGTGAAAGTATAAATGCCTGCCATAAACATAGAAGATAAAGTAAAATCACAGTACACTATAGTGTGTGTACTGTGACTTAAATTAAAAACCGAAAAAGCACACCATTTTCGGAATCAAACAAAACATAAATTTGCTACAAAAATCCTCTGTCGGCTGACCATAAACTGATTAACTTTTGGGTAGGGTGGTGGGGGGGTTGAAGGGGGGAAAAGGGGGACAAAATATTTAAAAAATTTGTAACTTTGGAACAAAAGCAAGTAGCGATATACGGTTTTAAGTTTCCATGAATATGGACAACAAATTTTGTTATAAAGTCCAAATTCGTGGGAGCTTTAGTTTCCGAGTTATTTGAACTTTAGAAGAAGCTATTGATATGCGATTTTGGTTTTCGTAAATATTACACAAAAATGTTGTTATAAGGTTTAAATCTTTCAAAGCTACAGTTTCCGAGATATTTTCATTTCCTTTCAACATAAAATAACTGATTGTATGGTGGAATTTCCGTACTTTCTAGCACCAATTTTTTTAAATTATTTAAACCCCCTACCACTGAACAAGCAAACCTACGCACAAAGTCGTTAAAGTGATAGTCTTTCATGGTAGTTAATTCCTTGAGAAACCAACATAAATCTTCTGGAAAACGCTTTCGGAGAGCGAAAATGTAAGAGAAAAACGGTTCATAAATTAAAAAGGCATTGCCAACATTTTTTATTAAAAGATACGGGCACAATAAGAATGAATATGGTTTCCTTAAAATGATATCGCACTGGATACATAGGATCCTGATGATCCACCGATTTCATTAATTTTTTGATATGTTGTTGTTCCTGGTCAGATAAGCATTTTTGGTAATTGAAACATTTGTGTGGCTCTTTCGGATAAGCCACAAATCATTCTCAACTCTTAACATTTTTTGTATTTAGATTAATGGTTTTGCAATATTTAAGAAACACTCTTTATTTTTTTAACCTGACGAATTGTTAAGATTTTGACTTTGATGAATCCGTCAACCCTTTTTTCTTAAATTGCCAAAGTCAAATTTTTATATATTAACAGAGTGATTTCCTAAAAACCACTGACCTAAACATCCAAAATGTCAAGAGTTTGAACACATTTTCTGGCTTACCCGGAAGGGTCACACAAAACTTCCTATTACCAAAAGCGCTTCTTTGAGGGAGGAAAATAGAGACATTATGTTTAACACAGTTGCGGCAATCAGACATAAGGTAAACAATTTGGCGACGATGCCAGATTGCGCTGAAAGTTGTATCTCTACACGTAATGTTTTTTACAAACATATTATTTTTATAACTTTTTTATTATTTACCAGCAATTATGCAAATTTTTCGGTTTGTTTTTTAAAACATTAAGAAGCATCTTATTTTTATTCAAATATGTAAAGAAATTTAGCTATATTATATAATTGCATTTAAATTTCCTTGAATCTTAACAATTTTAAATCAATAAAAAATTTATAATGTTCAAGTACATGTTATGGTAATTTTTTGGCCGAAAGAATAATTCTTTTTATTTCCCAATATATATCGGGAATAAAACCTACAACAATGTGACAACCTCGAATTTGTGGCGGGTCAGCCATATAACCGTTTGTACGCTGCTCCATTCATAATTTCTCGTCGGCGTTGTAGCTTTAGCATAATCGAGGTTTTGGTATATCTTACAGATTATTAGACAGTTTTTAATATTTTTTCAATAGATTTTTAAGTGTTTGTGGCAAAAGTGATATGACAAAGTGCCTGGTGTGACGAAAACTGGAGATTTCAGGTGAAAACCAAACATTTCACAGGTTTTTTTATCATATGTTTTTTGGACGCCATCTTGTGATAGGCCGCCATGGGCGTGCAAGTAGTGTTTCTGATAAAAAAACAATGTGGTAAGCACTTATAATTAATTACACTATATTTTTTATAATGAACCAACCCGAGCCGCGACATTTTTAAATATCCGATAAGACTAGCAAAAAAATGTAAGAGGTGCGTTTGATATTTATTTATAACGACTACATTCACAGTTTTAATACTATCTGTAGTCAGCTCATTTTTTCTGCCGAAATTTGTTTATAAATAGTACAAGCATTCCCGGTATAAATATAAATTTTTAAAACATTATATCGGACAGATACCTCCGACATGGAGGCCAGCCAACCCCTTCCATTTTAGTACCCTTTTACACGTATGCCGCCGCCATTTTTGACACTGTTGACAGTTATTACATTAGTTAATTGTCAAAATGGCCGCCACATACGTTCAAAGCTCCCTAAAACGCGAGTAGATGGAAGGCCTATTAAATATCGAAGGTATCGATCGGACACAGGATAAAGAATGTATATACTCCACCTAAGATTTTTTTTGTACTTACTAAAAATGTAACGATAGTTTTGTACGTATTAAATAAAAATTATAGTAAAGTGTATAAATTCTATTTATGTATTTTTACACAATGAAAAACCGTCATATAATACATATAATATAGGTATCTGCCTTTTTCAAAATAAATAAATTAATCGAATTTGCTTATTTTTTCCACATTGATTTTTTTGTAATTTGCATAAACAGTGCAGAAAAGTGATACTTTTCATCTTTACATCTGCAATTAAAGTGATACTTTTCTGCACGCGATGGCCGTTAATGCCGAAAAAGGCACTGTTGACAGGTTTTTAGTACAACAATTTCCTACTTGCATAAAAAGCTTCTTCCTAAAGTTATATATATTTGGTATTTTTGAAATTAAAACCAAAACATAATTTTGTTTCAATTTTAAATTTAATCTAGTTTATAAATGCATCTAAAAACTCCAATTAGACTTAAAATTCACGCCATGCTAAAAAAATACTTTTACCTAATGCTAATTTTTAAATAAAGTTTTGCAGGTCACATGACATTCAATAGGTAAAAAAACAACTTCCCGCATGCAAATGCGTGTGAAAAAGTCTACTTTTACATACCAATTTTAATGTGGAAAGTTCAACTTCCCACACGCCGTGCGTAATTAAATAAGCACGGCGTGCATAAAAAACTTAACGCACGCAATTTTTTTTAAATGGTACTTTATGGACCAAATTTTTAAATTTTGAAAATTTTTAAATTTGTGTTCTAAAAACTATTTTTCCTCCCGTGCGTAAAACTATTACTTTTCGCACTAGTTAGGCAACTAAGTATCTGGAGAACATAAAATTAATATTTTCTATGTTATTTCTTTACATAAATATATTCACAATGACAAATACAGAGTTCCTAAGCAAATCCTTAGGGGGGCAAGCAGCCGTGTATAAGACGCAGACAAACGGAAAAGCACTTACACGTAGTAAATCCATTCCAGGTTGTTGTTTTCTAATGTTTTCAATTTTCATACCTTTAGGACTGGAATAAAAATTGTTTTTGCTCGACTTTAATACCAAACTGATGAAATATATCGTAAAAAAAATATTTTTCGGCTTTTCATTTTGTAACCATTGTCCTTACGCACTGTTTACAGGCTGGGGACTGAGATACATGCAAATGCCTAACCTAAAGCGTTCATACACGGCCGGAGAAATCGACTGAGATATTTCCGTAGAAACTTTATCAAGCAAATAGGACGGGTTGACGCCTTCGAACGTCCAACCCGGGTTTTGCACTTTGATTCGAAATCAAAAAGGAGGAACAGTCAGATGTGGGGCCGTGCACAAATTACGTAACGGTGATTTTACCAATTTTTGACCCCATCCCTATGTAATATTTTGTAACGGTTTGGCACGCCACTCCCCTAATATTACGTAACGATTTCAAGACCACTACCCCCCCCCCCCAAAAAAAAAAAAGTTTTCACTTATTTTCATTCTAAATTTTCTTAGTTTCACACAAATGCAAACGCTGTCGAAAACCCCCCTCTCCCCTACGTAACGTTTTTTAACCCCCCTCCCCCCTATGACCATTACGTAATTTATGCACGGCCTTTGTAGTCCCAGTGGAGGAGGGCGAGAAAATTGATATTTTTTTCTTAAAAATTATACTCTTTAGACCTATTTCTTTGCGTTCCCGAAATTACGTAATTTTTGAAAAAAAATTGTAAGCGGCGCCATTTTTATTTCGTGCTTTGTTTTTCTAACATTTTTGCGTTCGGCTAATTTAATTGAAAAATTTTTGCCTACGGCGCCCTTTATCTGCTCGCTCGAAACCAAGATCCCCCGTTTTAGGAAAACTGATCCCGTCTCTGTTTCTAAATTTTTTCGATTAAAAGTAGAGTATGACCATTGGGGAAATAATTTTTTTCTACGGTATGACGAAAATTTCGAGAAAGTTGAAGAAAAAAATAAAAAAAGTGGCAGAGCTCAAGTTTTTCTTTAAAAAAAACTTTTCCGGTGTTACAAATATTGGCAGCCCCTTATTTTTCGCTTTAACCCTCCCGCTAGTTTTGAAGAATTGGTTCGCTACATGTTTCGAGATCATGTCATAAAACACCTCGAAACTATCAAATGTAGTGTAGGGCCAGCTTTATTTAAAATCAATAATATCGCAAGCAAAAGCCTCTGCAGGAAAAACAGCGCCGTGGGAAAAACAGCGCCCTTTATTGATTTGTTTGGCTGCTAGTGCTAGCTGCATGGTTTGGCCGTTTCCGGATAGATGTCACTAGTGGAACAGAATGGAAAGAAATTTAATTAAAAGCGAAGATATTTCTTTCTAATGTTAACAACCTCACGAGTTTCACTCAGTATCGTAAATAATGGACCCTGCCGCCTCCTTTAAGCAAGAAAAAGCTGTGGTTGGACCTGAAAACATCTAAGTTTTATTTAGATTAGATGTTCAAATCTGTCCCCTTCTTGAGCCTCACAATATCCCAATCTATTGTAAAACTCTTGGCGTGTAGCAGCCAACATTTCAGGGGTGATAGAGTTGCCCGCCTCCAACATTTTCGCCCTCAACTCCTGTATAGTCGTAGACCGTAAGTGAGGGTGTTGGAAAATTTTGTCGTGCCAGCAACCCCATAGGAAAAAGTCATTTGGCGCAAGATCTGGTGATCAAGGAGGCCATCGGATATTTCCATACGTGGAAATAATTCTATCACCAGATAGCTAACGAAGGTAATTTGTAACCTGTCGTGAATTGTGGGATGAACAGCCATCTTGCTGAAACCACAATTCGTCCAAATTTATGTTGAGTTCCCTCAACCGTAGTAAAACCTGGTGTTGGAGAAGATCAACATATTTTTGGCTATTCAAATTCCCTTCAATGAAAAAGGGTCCAATAATGTGATCCCCGACAATACCGCTCCAAACATTTAATTTTTGAGGATGTTGCGTTCTAACACTTGCATGCAGATGTTTATTTTCGCGGGACCAATAGCGGCTATTTTGTGGATTGTGAGAGCTATGAAGTTCAAATGTCTTCTCGTCACTAAACAAAACTTTTGATAGGAAATTTTCGTTCCTGTCACATTTATCCCTCATAACCTCACAATATTCTAACCGGCGAAAATAATCACCTGGTTGCAATTCCTGCGACTTCCCAATCTTAAACGACTTGTAGCAGTATTTTTTTAGGATCTATTGGCAAGTACTGTTGGGAATATCCAGTGCCGGGATGCTCTGGTATTTCGCCGTCGTGGTAACACTTTCTACAACCATTTATGCACCCGTACCTTTCAAAACGATGATAAATGTTGTAGACAGTTTGAGCCACAGGAACCGGTCGATCTGGAAACGCAAAAACAAAAAGCCCAATGACCTCGTCCGCACTGTCACTTTTTATGTAGTTTTTAATAATAAAAATCTTTTCTTCTCGAGTATACGGCATTTTAAAAACACAAAATTTACAAAACTGAAGCGACTCGAAAGGAAATGCCTGTGAATTCTAGTTTTTCCTCGATCATCTCATGGTGTGGCCGCCATCTAGCGGAATTTGCAGACATCTTGTCAACGGTTATTATTGCAACTATGATTTATGCTCACAATGAAAGAGTGGCGACAATTTTTTCTCATGAAAGCAGTCCGGAGATAATAACAAACTGGCACCATTACTCAATATACGTGTTTCTTTTGTGCGGGCAGAACTTGCTATGCCATTTCTGTTTGATTTATTGAAATCCTATCCCTAAGAAAAATCTTAGGAACCCTGTATAATACCTCTTCATACCTCGGTATCAATTATTAAGTATAAAAAATTAAATATTGTATTTCCAAAAATATTTGAAAAGTCTAAAAATAAAGACCAAACCTTTTTCCATTTATAAATAACGAGCCGCTTCTGGCCGCTGGTAAACGTGACGTGATATTGCCTAGGCCAGCGTTGCCAGTGGAAGATAAAATGTTTTTCCCTAAGTCTAACGACTGATCGCGTTTCAAAGTGATTTATGAATGACTTGACTATTTTAGTTGAATGTCTTTGAAAATAACATATTAAAATATAAAAGAAATCGGTAGATCGCCAGGATCCTATGTATCCATTGCGATGTTCTTTGTTTCTGGCGGATAGAATAATGTAGGGAGAAATTATATAACTATGAGAAATACTAACTTCGACATAATAACTTCGAAAAACAAAGAATATACCGTAGACTCGCGCTAGTGTGAACAAAAAAATACCGAACGTGTTCATATTATCCAGATGTTCAGACCATCGAAGGTATATCTCTTGAATGTCTTCTCGTCACTAAACAAAACTTTTGATAGGAAATTTTCGTTCCTGTCACATTTATCCCTCATAACCTCACAATATTCTAACCGGCGAAAATAATCACCTGGTTGCAATTCCTGCGACTTCCCAATCTTAAACGACTTGTAGCAGTATTTTTTAGGATCTATTGGCAAGTACTGTTGGGAATATCCAGTGCCGGGATGCTCTGGTATTTCGCCGTCGTGGTAACACTTTCTACAACCATTTATGCACCCGTACCTTTCAAAACGATGATGAATGTTGTAGACAGTTTGAGCCACAGGAACCGGTCGATCTGGAAACGCAAAAACAAAAAGCCCAATGACCTCGTCCGCACTGTCACTTTTTATGTAGTTTTTAATAATAAAAATTTTTTCTTCTCGAGTATACGGCATTTTAAAAACACAAAATTTACAAAACTGAAGCGACTCGAAAGGAAATGCCTGTGAATTCTAGTTTTTCCTCGATCATCTCATGGTGTGGCCGCCATCTAGCGGAATTTGCAGACATCTTGTCAACGGTTATTATTGCAACTATGATTTATGCTCACAATGAAAGAGTGGCGACAATTTTTTCTCATGAAAGCAGTCCGGAGATAATAACAAACTGGCACCATTACTCAATATACGTGTTTCTTTTGTGCGGGCAGAACTTGCTATGCCATTTCTGTTTGATTTATTGAAATCCTATCCCTAAGAAAAATCTTAGGAACCCTGTATAATACCTCTTCATACCTCGGTATCAATTATTAAGTATAAAAAATTAAATATTGTATTTCCAAAAATATTTGAAAAGTCTAAAAATAAAGACCAAACCTTTTTCCATTTATAAATAACGAGCCGCTTCTGGCCGCTGGTAAACGTGACGTGATATTGCCTAGGCCAGCGTTGCCAGTGGAAGATAAAATGTTTTTCCCTAAGTCTAACGACTGATCGCGTTTCAAAGTGATTTATGAATGACTTGACTATTTTAGTTGAATGTCTTTGAAAATAACATATTAAAATATAAAAGAAATCGGTAGATCGCCAGGATCCTATGTATCCATTGCGATGTTCTTTGTTTCTGGCGGATAGAATAATGTAGGGAGAAATTATATAACTATGAGAAATACTAACTTCGACATAATAACTTCGAAAAACAAAGAATATACCGTAGACTCGCGCTAGTGTGAAAAAAAAAATACCGAACGTGTTCATATTATCCAGATGTTCAGACCATCGAAGGTATACTAAGGATACTAAACAAAATGCCCTCTAAACTTAAAATTTACTAAAGAAAATATTTCTAGGTACTTACAAACATATTTATTAAGTTATATTTTCCAGTTTATTGATTAAAATAAAATGTAATTTTTTTCTGAATCTTTCTAGCTGACCACTGGATGGCTACCGCTCTGTCTCGTTCGTTTTTGTTGAGCTCTGTCCATTGTAAAACCATGTCTGGTGCTGCCAGAACCTCTATAACAGGAACTTTTTGGCTGTTTATACAATTGCAAGGTTCACATAAGCGCGTGTTCACACTAGCGCGAGTATGCTATAATTTAAAAAAATTTTATAAAAAAAACTTAAAGAACAAGCTTTTATTAAATGCACTCAAAAGTAGAAAATATTTTTTTATCTTTTTATACCATAATAAAAGCGATGGACGCAAATTAAAAATTTTAACTTTAGGTATCGTATATCGGTCACATCGACGATTCACCTAAGAAACAGTTGTATGACTCTATAACCTAAGGAAATTTACAAAGGCTTGGCAAGCACGGCAATCTCACCTGTTCTCAGCTTCTTTATCACTCTCACTTGTCACCGTAAAGTTAAAATTTTTAATTTGCGACCATCGCTTTTATTATGGTATAAGAAAGATAAAAAATAATTTTCTACTTTTGAGTGCATTTAATAAAAGCTTGTTCTTTAAGTTTTTTGCGTAAGGCAATCGATTCAGAAGGGAGAGTAATTATCGGTAGGTTCAGCGTTTTTCAGAAAATGCAAGGGTTGGGCCGGTACAGTTACTTTGTTTATACGGGCCTCTTAAACCTCTTTTGTATAAGGACGGTTCCAGTACTTTATCGTATAAACACCAATAAAACCGTTTTGATTTTAAAGCGGTTTATCCAGAGATTCTTCAAAAACCATCAGAAAATCTCGCCTTTACAAGAAATCTGACGACTTTTAAACACAAGTTTACACATGCTTTTTTGTCAGGACTATTTGCTAATATTCCTTAAAATTTAGTTTCCTAATACTGTTCTAGTAAATAAACAATATGTCAGTTTTAATTTTTTGTAGGCAATAAATACAAGTGAAAATCAACAATAAAATGCAAGAAATAAATAAAATTGTGAAGCTCATAACAAAATTTAACAATAAAAAATTTCCTCTAAACAAGAATTGTCTGGGATTGTTCCTAGAATGGAAGCTGCGTTACCGCGTTGAATCGCGACACCTATTTGTTGTTTAATGAAGCAATCTGCGTTTTTATTGTTTATTAATTTTGATAATTTATTAACAAAAGATTTAACTTCTTCACCCCAGGGTCCCAAAGTTTCGACGCTGAAGGGTACAAAAATGTACTCTTTGGCTTCTAGCTCTTCATAATTTTTTATTTTTTGATTTTCTTCGACACGTGCAGCTTCTCCTGATTTTTTGGATGTTTTGTCGAGATAAGATAATGCAAAAGTATCTCTGCAAGTGGCGTCCCAAATTAGGGATTTTCTTCTGCACCAGGGAAACAAGGACAGACCATCCACTCGCTTTCCATCTCCCTTGCACATACCAGGAGATTCAAGCACTAAGGGGATTCCTGCAGATACAAGAGCCCTCCTGATAATGTCGTGCATCTCGCACAGAGGCTGACCCAAACGTAAAGAGATGGAAATACGAAAGGTGGAATCATCCAAAAGATTCCCTAGTGCAGATGAAGGTAGAGCCTGTAGCCAGGCGTTGCTCTCGGGTTCTTGCGGAGCTAGAAGCCTAGCATGATCTTTGGGATCACTGGATGAATTAAAAATTGCTTCGAATTTAGAACGGCAAATTATATTATCAAAATCATTTTGGCGATTGAGATTATTGAAAGGAATATTATTGGTACTATAAATAGAAGTAAAAAAATCCAAAGCTTCTTTAAAATCGTAGTCAAGATAATTTAAAATTTCGGATGATAAGATAGCTTTAAGAAGGTTGGAAGCATCATTAACTGAGCCAAGAAATGCCGAAAAACAAAGACTAAGAGCATCACGATTGCCGAGGCCCCTCATTTTTACGGTAATGTTTCATTGAGACCAAGCAGTGTCACCTATATGGTAGTTGGTAATATTTTCTAACGTTATTTTTAGATTTTTATCAAAATCAGATAAAAGATTTGGGACCTTCCAGCAAGGAGCACAGCGAAGTAAATAGCTTATTCAAGGTACTGCGAAAGAATGTCTTAAATGATAATAGGCAGAGTGCGAATCAATTAAACATAGTTTTTTTGATAGTTTGTTAAAAATATTGATTTTCGTTTGTAAAGAGTTAAAAATAGATGGTGTAGAAAAAGGGCACCCTAAAAGTGTTAGGTCTTCTTTATCTATTTGTAATATGGAAGAAAGCTCAGCATTTTGTTCAACAAAATTAGTAATATTTATCTTAAGAAACAGAAGATAATTCACATTTTTTCAAATTTACTTGAAGGCTAGAAGAAGAACATTCTTTAAGAATTTTTTTAAAATTATTTAAAACAATTTAGTACCATAAATTTACTTCGGATTTTAAGGAAAGAATGATAGGGTGAATTGATATGCAAAATAAAAGAGGACCTATAGGGCTCCCTTGCTGCACTCCGCGCTGAGAAAAAATCAACTCCTTAATAAAAGATAACAATGATTTTTCCTTGTAACAAGAAGCAAAAAAATTGTAAAATTGGGGAATAGACTCTTTTACTCTATGTAGCAAATCGCCTCTATTAATTATATGGAAGGCATTGAAGAAATCAACTTTTAACAATATTTTTTGACTTTTATGAGGGAAAGACGTATATTTTCGAACAGCATGAACGGTGGCTTCACAGCCGGATTTGGTAGCAAAACCCAATTGATGAAGACGAAAATATTTGCCGAGTTGTGAATAAATTCTAGAGCAAATATATTTTTCTACAAGCCTGCGAAAACACATACCAACTGCGATAGAGCGTGCACTGGCATATTTTTTGTTTAATGCACATATTGGACGGATTGAATTTGGAAGGGAATCAGTTAAAACAAAAACAAAAAAAGAGCAAATTGCTTCAATAAGAATATGCGATGTGTTACCTAGTTCCTCTTGAATTAGGTCTTTCAGATGTTGCGGACGAAGGGGGTCTAAACCTGCAGACCGTCCTGGTCTAAAGGAATTAATTAAATTTTCAATTTCAGAATTCGACACATCATGAAAAAAATTTTCATCCGGTGGATCCGGGAAAACTTCATTTAGGGGAGAGGACAGATGTTTTTCCTTCAGTTTTTTTGTAGGCTGTTTTTCTGAAAACCTTGTTTTTTATTTAAAAATGTACACTATCGGCATCATAAAAGTGGTACGTGATAAACATAGGTGTTTTTTAAATTGTATGGTTAAATACCGGATTATATTTTGTGACAGACTGGTACTAAAATGTGTCAGTTTGGTGTCAATATGGCGCCGATCATAGGCCAAAGGATACTAAAACGAAAATGAGTTAAATGGCTTTTTAGTTGAGAACGGTGTTGGAATGACTTACTTTGACAGTTTAAGAAAAATACAATAATGGGTGACTTTGTTTGTAAAAATAGACCAAGGTATTACAACAAAAAGTATTGTGTACCACTTTTATGATGCCGATAGAGTATGTTATTAAGCTTATTTCTATCTGTAAGCAAACATTTAAAACTTTTAACATACAAAACCATAGATATAGCCATGGAATATTTCTCTGTCACTATTCAGAAAAGTCACACAAATTCTGTCTTTCCTTTTACATGGTGAGAATTTTCGACACTTTTTGACGTTTATTGGTACGCGTAGTAACAATTTAGCTCCGCCATAAACTGGTCTTTTAGAATAAATATGAAGGACGTTATGTTTTTATTTTAAATGACGCGAAAAGTAAAAATCACCACTTTCCAAAATTCTGACGGGTGAGATTTTCTGACGTTTCTGAAGAATCGCGACCTCAATGACATTTTATAAGCAATTTGATTTAAAATCGTCCTTATATAAAACCAGTTTAGGGCGCGTATAAATGTAGTAAATGTTTCATAGTTATATGGGAGAAAGCGATATATTTTCTCAAATTAACGTAGTGGTTTTGAGAGATCCGGTGTAACCAAAACTAATGCCGCCGGCAAAAATCTTCTAAATAAGAACTTATTTTAAAATTTTTACTAAAATGCGGCCAGTGGAAATCTTCAGTAATTTAAGTCCCCCCTCCCCAGAGGCACCTATTTTGTTACTGAAACCCCCCCCCCACAATAAAGACTCTTTTTTTCAATACCTTACCACAAAAATATTGTCTAAACTCTTTACAAATAAAACTAGTATAATTGAATTTGCGATACCCGCGCTGTTTCATTAATTGAGTCAATGTTTAAAATGTTCCCCATATCCCTTGTATATCGGGCAGGATTTCAAGTGGGACCGAGACATTAATTTTTATTTTCAAGGGATAATTCGATTCTCCGTTAAATACTAGTATGCGGCCCACCCAATCAGCGACCAAGTTTTCAACTAGATGACGCTGACATTTCTAATTAATGTGTCTGATGCGGGGTAAATGCATTATTTAATTTAGCTCCCTGTAAACTTTAGAGTATTTTAGGGCTTAAAGTGCTATTTTAGTGTGCCAGGGACTAATAAATCCATTTTATGCACTTTAGGGATTAAATTAGTACGTTTCGTTCCTCTTTTTAGGGACTAAAATGTCCCTTTTAATCTCTAAGGGAATAAAAAAATTATCCCTAAAGGATTAAAAAAAAATCAATCCCTAAGAGATTAAAAGTAAATTTATTCCCTCAGCCTAGGAATTAGAGTTAAATTTAATCCTTCAGGGATAAAAAAAAAAATTATCCTTGGAAAATTATAATTAAATTTATCACACAAACAGCACTTGTTCTTGGCCAAGATTTCATTCTTAGCACCCTTTCTTGGGGTCGACGAACTATTTGGCGTAGAAATAACGTTCTTTTAACAATAATCTTTTCCTAAAGTGCATAAAATAGTATATAAACCTCGGGACTAAAGCGTCTTTTATTCCCTTAAGTCTCTAACTTTTGTTCTAAAGTCTTTTTACCTCTCTGGCTTTGATCAAGCTAGAAACTTTCGCCTTGGGATAAGAGTGCCACTTTATTTTCCAAATTTCCATCGAAATAACTGATTGGAATGGAATAGATTGATCTTTAATAACAACACAAATAAAGTTTATGATGGATGATGGTGTATTAAATTAACGGAAAATGAATCACGTAACATGTGGAATCTGGGAAACACAGTGGCGTACCAAGGGGGGGGTTTACCCCTCCAAGAAGCCTGGTTATGGTCACATTTTTACTTAAAATTAATTTTTTTTTATTTTTCCTTAACCCCTCCCCCCCCCCCCCCCCCCGAAGTAAATTCCTGGGTACGGAACATTGTAAGTATTGCAAATGTTTAAAATGAACTAATATACAACAATAAAAATAGAAATAAGACTGATCAAACTAAAAACAATAATGAAATTGTAATAAGTACAACCTAAAGATGATGATTTTCACTCATTAAATTCAGTAAACCTTTCGAACACATTTTAAGGCCAATTTCTGCTAGGCTTATGTTGCTAACAAATCTTTAAGGATTGTGGATTGTAAGAAATGTTTCGTAAATTTTAAGTTCTAATTTAAATCAACTCCTTTCCCCACTGACCACGCTTTTTGGCAAAGTGTTTAAAATTTTCAAGGCCTTTGCAAGATTTGGGGCAACATTTAACGTTGCAGTAAATAATAAAAATGCAATTTGGCTTTTCCATTTTCTAGAGGAAGTGTGTATTACATATAGTGGTAGAGTTGCCAGGAATTCTTTGTTGGAGGTTTTTCCGATTTAAAATAGCATTTGAGAATCCTAAAAGTACGAAAAACCTTTCATGCTACAATTTGTTTTCGTTACTTCACTGGTTTTTAACCGAAAAAGTCCTAGACGCCTATGTTTTTCTAGATGTTTCCAGTTTTTCCTGCATAACTCCCAAACGTTTCCACCGATTTGCATATTTGTTTTTTTATTTGAAAAGGTTCAAAGACGAAAAGGTGCAACCTGACCCAACCCTGAAAAAAAAAGGTTTATGAAGTCGGCGTCTATCTATTTCTAGTGGACGACTTAAGAAATTCGGTTTTATAGAAAAATTTAACATATTTTTTTTTTAATTTTCAGTTTTATTTAATTTTTTTAATTTTGAGATTTTAAGATGCGTATCCTTGGGTAATGAGAGAAAGGCTCATGAGTTTTTCTTGTAAATTAAACGAGCTATAGTGGACTTGACCTTTATTATTAGATAGTTTTTGGTCGATACATCACGATAACTTTTTTTTTACACTACTTTCCAGTAGCAGAGATTCGAACCCGGAACCTGCCCACTGCGCTACGGTAGTCGGCATAGCCTTTTTGAAACAAGTTTTACGTCGTGTTTACGTGTTACGGTCCGATTATTTGACCTTTTTGTTTTTAATTTTAAAATAAAATTAGTTTACTGTGTTTTTCCTTTCCAAAATCTGTACCTTCTTGATTAAGTTTCGTGAAAAATTCTAGGAATAAAACTACCCACCCAAGTAAAATTTGTTTATTTATAATAGTGGTCACCCTGTCGCCACCACCTGCCAGTAAAACATAGGTTTCTGCCACACTTTTATACCTCCTAAACCTCTTAAATGCAGTATATAGTAGTTCTGACCAACTTTTTATGTAACCCTCTCCTATACCTAACATAGTGCCCTAGGTCTATTTCTAAGAAAGCTGCAGAAATGTTCTGAGACCTGTTATACAACCAATCTGGGAAATCTGGTCTCCATGAATTCTTGTGGTGCAAATTAAGGAATCAGATGCTTCTTGTCACTGATTTAAAACGGTCATATAAAAGAATAACAATCGCAAGAGTAGAGTTTAAAAAGTCTACTTACATGGAATATAATATTATAATTAAAACTGTCACAATAAACTTTTTTCATGTGCAATCCGCAGTTTACTAATAATATTCCAAAGAACAGGTGCTTCGCTAAATACGTTTCTTTCTTCTTTTTTTGGAAAAAACATTGATTTCATTGATTCAATATTTTGTCCAAAAACTCAAAATTTAAACTTGAAATCTGCAACCAGATAAATGAACTAATTATATTCTTTTTATCAGAACAACAAAAAACCGCTAATAATTTTTTGTTTTTTACCATTTGATCAAAAGAAGTTCAAACGACTCCTATAAAACGTGTGCAACTAACCAAATAAAAAAAAGAAGAATAATTCCCTAGCCAAACAGAAGTTCAAGATGCCTAAAGTTTTGATCCCAGGTGGTACCCAAAAATGTTGACGTCACGAAATTATCATAAAGTTTAATAATTTATTTATAAAAGAAAAACGATTATGGACATATTTTTAACTTTCTCATACTATTTTTGAGAACTTAATTTACGTAAATGGTTTTTGCTTCTATTTTAAATGGTCAGAAATGGTAATTCAAAAATATCTATATCTATATATTGTTAAATTGTTGACGGTTGTCAAAAAAGTTTTTTTGTATCTTTTTTTTCGTGCAGATATTGCAAACTGTAGCTTGTAGATATGTTTTTGACGATTGTGCTCTCTGGGTGGGTAGAGGGCAGGACCCAGGAGCCTAGGAGCCTTGTCCGAAGAAGTAAAAAGGTGTCAAGGTTTTAAATCGCACCCTTTATAAATAAAACCCTTTTGGAGTCCTTATATGATTATAAGTAACTAATGTAACTTGAGGAGCAATAGTTATCTACTTCCCCATTTATAAATTAACTCTTTGTTCTATAAAATTCTCTTAAGCGCTCTGGTAGCTAGAGTTTTTTTTTTATATAATTAAATATGAACATAGGTAAATTAATAAAACTCTGAGAGCTTAAAATGTTACTTGGGCAAATTAATTGCTTTTGTTTAAATGGCTTTTAGAGCAGGTACCTATTTAATCATTCACGAAAGAACTCTAAGACAGAAAAGCAGGCTTGGGTGTGTCTTGATACAAGCTTGGCAAAACCGAAATGCGCATGAAGCCCTTAACCATATATGACGTTCAAATGTCAACAATGTCAAATAACGTTAGTCATCGGGCGTTCTGGGCACAGCCAAAAACTACCTATTAATACAACAAAGTTATGATTGTTTTCCACAAACCAAAGCTACACTTTTTAGCATCATCAGGAGACGATAAACATTATTGTTTATGTTTATCGTCTCCTGATGATGCTAACGTTATTAGCGAAACGCGCGTCGAGTGCAAAAAAGTGTAGTTTTGGTTTATGGAAAACAATCATGACTTTGTTATAGTGCAAGGTTCCAAATTCCCAACATAGCTATTAATACAACTCAGGTGGTTTTTGTGATAAGGAATTTTTGAGAAGAACGTTTTTACAATAATGTTTTGACCATTCGCCGTTTTGATTACCAAAAATTTAGTTTAAAATCAAATCGAATCTGTAGCCAAATAATCCCCTTTAAAATCTGTCCCGGTCGAAATGACAAGATAGATAATAATATGCTTGACGTTCCCCTCTTTCTCGAGAAACACAATACCCAACTACTGAATCTTTTCGCATCGTTTTCGGGGCATCCATAACTGTCTTGAAATTAAACCCCTTTTCTTGAAGGTTTGAAATCTCATGCTAATTAATGATCATGGCACAGTTTAGAGAACTATAAAGATATTTAACAAGTAAAGTTAAACATTTTTAAAACCTCCAAGATCAGCGAGTATCCAATCTACATCTACACATTAACTTGCATCATAATCGAATCAACGGTTCAGAAGTTATCTTATTAAAGCCTAATCGGGGAATTTTTGGTTTCGTGGATACGGGCATTAGCGTATTTTTATCAAACACAGCTAAGAACACTCCTTGGAGGATACGCTCCAAATCATGTAACTATGAAGTACTATTACTACGTTTTCACGTGGAACTGAGCACGTTTTCAATACGATTTACTTTCAAATACTCCATGAAAACGAGTCGAATCGTTTTTTTTTTCCTTTTTTTTTCGTTGACCCTGCCCAAGTTCAATACCGCTTTTATGGGATTGTATAGGGATCTAACTGCATGAAAACGGGTATTGTATCGAACTAACTGATTACACCAATAATAAGCTTTTAGCACTTTCAATATTCCTGCAAAAAGTAGGTATGTATCTTTATTTTAATACAGGGTTCCTAAGCAAATCCTTAGGGGGCCAAGCAGCCGTGTATAAGACGCAGACAAACGGAAAAGCCCATTAGGCAGAAAAGGATGAGCATGGGGCGATGTTGTCACTACATCTTACACGTAGTAAATCCATTCCAGGTTGTTGTTTTCTAATGTTTTCCATTTTCATACCTTTAGGCTGGGGACTGATATACATGCAAATGCCTAACCTAAAGCGTTCATACACGGCCGGAGAAATCGACTGAGATATTTCCGTAGAAACTTTATCAAGCAAATAGGACGCGTTGACGCCTTCGAACGTCCAACCCGAGTTTTGCACTTTGATTCGAAATTAAAAAGGAGGAACAGTCAGATGTGGGGCCGTGCACAAATTACGTAACGGTGATTTTACCAATTTTTGACCCCCTCCCTATGTAATGTTTTGTAACGGTGTGGCACGCCACTCCCCTAATATAACGTAACGATTTCAAGACCACTACCCCCCCCAAAAAAAAAAAAAAATGTTCACTTATTTTCATTCCAAATTTTCTTAGTTTCACACAAATGCAAACGCTGTCGAAAACCCCCCTCCCCCCTACGTAACGTTTTGTAACCCCCCTCCCCCCTATGACCATTACGTAATTTGTGCACGGCCCCTGTAGTCCCAGTGGAGAAGGGCGAGAAAATTGATATTTTTTTTTTTAAATTATACTCTTTAGACCTATTTCTTTGCGTTCCCGAAATTACGTAATTTTGGAAAAAAAATTGTAAGCGGCGCCATTTTTATTTCGTGCTTTGTTTTTCTAACAATTTTGCGTTCGGCTAATTAAATTGAAAAATTTTTGCCTGCGGCGCCCTTTATCTTCTCACTCGAAACCAAGATCCCACGTTTTAGGAAAACTGATCCCGTCTCTGTTTCTATATTTTTTCAAATAAAAGTAGAGTATGACCATGGGGGAAATAATTTTTTTCTACGGTATGACGAAAATTTCGAGAAAGTTGAAGAAAAAAATAAAAAAAGTGGCAGAGCTCAAGTTTTTCGTAAAAAAAACGTTTTTTTGTAAAGAAACAGAGCAAAATAAATCTTTTCACCCCTTTTTGGGTGTTACAAATATTGGCAGCCTTTTATTTTTCGCTTTTACCCTCCCGCTAGTTTTGAAGAATTGGTTCGCTACATGTTTCGAGATCATGTCATAAAACACCTCGAAAATATCAAATGTAGTGTAGGGCCAGCTTTATTTAAAATCAATAATATCGCAAGCAAAAAGCTCTGCAGGAAAAACAGAGCCGTTTATTGATTTCTTTGGCTGCTAGTGCTAGCTGCATGGTTTGGCCGTTTCCGGATAGATGTCACTAGTAGAACAGAATGGAAAGAAATTTAATTAAAAGCGAAGATATTTCTTTCTAATATTAACAACCTGACGAGTTTATCACTCAGTATCGTAAATAATGGACCTTGCCGCCTCCTTTAAGCAAGAAAAAGCTGTGGTTTAGACCTGAAAACATCTAATTTTTAATTAGATTAGATGGTGTGGCCGCCATCTAGCGGAATTTGCAGACATCTTGTCAACGGTTATTATTGCAACTATAATTTATGCTCACAATGAAAGAGTGGCGACAATTTTTTCTCATGAAAGCTGTCCGGAGATAATAACAAACTGGCACCATTGCTCAATATACCTGTTTCTTTTGTGCGCGCAGAAATTTCTATGTCATTTCTGTTTGATTTATTGAAATCCTATCCCTAAGGAAAATCTTAGGAACCCTGTATATACCTTTATTTTATATTATTATTACTGCGATCTAAACTTACTGGCTTTAAAAAAGGAAACAAAGAAGCAAAATTGGCAAAAACTAACCTCAAAATACATCAGGCAATTGGTGAAAGCTTAAAATGTGTTCAACACGCGTTAAAAAAAAATAGAATTTTACCAATATTTACGCTCTTAAGTTTATAGAGGACGATAAGCGATCCTATCAACAAGATATTTTACTATTTTAGAGAAAAATCAAATAGAATGCTTCGTAATCACTAAAAATATTCTTTTTACCAATAGTGGCTTATTTAACTAGAATAGAAGGTACTTCAAAAGTCTGGGGATGTCCTTTTTGGTTTCTAAGTTAAATAAAAAAAGTTATGGTTAACCACTGAAAAATGTTTAACAACCCTCGATCAATTTAGCGAGATTTATGAATCTTGCAATGAATCTTCGCTAATTTGTTTAGCTCTGTGGGGTTATTCTTAAATCGAGAGAAAATATAGTCAAGACCAATATCGGACAAAAGTGAGAGAAACCGATTTAAACCGAAGATTTGGACCAATGAGATGCATAGTAGCCAGAGAATTTAACTCCCCGGGAGCAAATTTTCTGTCGATTCAAGAATAACCCCCCTGAATGGCAATTCAATAGAAAAATAAGAAAGTTAAATATCTGGTTTTGGTTATTGCGATGTGACCAAGCCACCAAAATGTCTTGGGAATGACGTTCGAAAGCACACAATACAGGGGTCGAATTTTCAGTTGTAAGCTTTAAAAAGCGCGGTTCTGTATTTGTAAAAGGGTAAATTTTGACTACTGGTTAAAATACAAGAACTAGTTATACAGACCGCTTCAAGCTACTGCGAACATAGGGCGGAAGAAGTCTAATTTGCCAGTGTACGTACATGCAGAGACACCGCACGCCTATCAGTGAAGCAACCAATACTCAGGTTTGCGATCACCACTTGCATGACTTTCCTTTGGTATTTAGTACGCCTCTAACCACGGTGCTGTGTGGAGCGTAGTTAATGAAACCGGAATTTGGTCAATAAATACGCAAATTTTTATAACGTAATTTTCTTATTTTTTGTCACTGATAAATAAGAGCGTTTTATTGTCAACTGCTCAGATTTATCAGTGACGACGTGTTACAATGAAAATAATAAGGAGAAACAAAATAAAAGCAAGTTCTCAAAATAAAATAATACATTCTAAAAACCAAAAAGATTCTCCCAGTCAAAAAAAAATTTAAGCAAATGTTCGAAAAGTCCTCCTTGCTCGGCTAGACAATATCCGAGCCTACTATAAAAACCCCTTCTAACGTTTCCAAGCATGTTAGGGGTGATAATTTGAAAAGCTTCTTCAAAAACAGATAGAAGTCATTAGGAGCAAGATCGGGAGATCGAGCTGGCCATAAAATAGTTCCCCGTGTACTTATAATCCGATTAGGAAATACATTATCAAGATATTCCCTAACAAGGCCAACATTGTGAGCGGAACAACCATCTTGTTGAAACCATGTTTCACCAAATCTTACACCTAACAACTGCCTAGCAGTTGGAATAATGTGCTGCTGCAGTAGATCTAAGTATCTAGGACCATTCAAATTGCAATTGCCGTTAATAAAAAATGGCCCAATTACGTGTTCCCCTATAATACCCCCCCCCCCAAACATTTAGTTTTTGGGGATACTGTGTTCTTACGTCAAAATACAAATGCAAATTTTCCCTCGACCAATATCGAACGTGTGTTGGGTTATGACGATTTGACCATTTGACCATCTGCACTTTTTCGGCAACTTCGTAGACATCCATTTTTGGTTTTAAAAATTTATTATTTCAATTAAGAACTTACCCATCTGTTTCTCGAGCAAGGCAGAAATAAAACAAAATAATAAAAACAAAATGAATTTCCAAAAGACAACACTGCAGCGTGCTTCGAATCCACCTCGGTCGTACGGCACGGAGAGTAAATTGGACTTGATTCCCCCTACGTATCTTTAGAATTTTTGCTAGGCACGGACAGTCTGTTTAAAAAGGAAAGGGACTGTCGGAACTTTAAGCCACGGCCATTTGATAGCTTTTTCTAAACAGATACCTACTCCCTACCTTCTGTCCGCACAATAGACTCATTCTGCTCACAATCCACAAGTGTGGCGTCTACACAATTCATTGTATGCAAGAAAAAATGGAGAAACTTGTTGCACTTTTCCTTTTCAAATGATTTTCTGAATTTTCTTCAATTTGTTAGGTTAGGAAAACCTCGCAACTGAGTTTTTTTTTCGTTCGCCTCGCCCGCGGACCAATAACAACAAGCGATGCCAATTCTGGCTTCAGCCGATCTTGAACGGTATATGCTAATCACTTTTGGCAAGCTGGAGCCATTTCTGAACGGCTAATGCCAATTTTGGTTTGACTCCCGCCGCTGAACGCGCCCCAGTTCACTTTCTATTTCAACGTGCCAACATGAGCACGAACTTTCACTCATTGCAGTGGAAAAATGCGTTTCGTTTTTTTTCTAATGATAAACAAAGAATAAAGATCCTAAATAATCGATCCAACAACGCGCATCCCACGAAGAGGCGCGACATTGAAAATCGACCACAGACATAAAAACATTACGGAGCTGAGGTTATAATTAAAGTGGGCGTTTTCATACCATTTTTTTACAGATAAAAATTTTAATTATTATTTTAAATAGGTATAAATTTTCTTGGGAAAAACAGTAATCTACTGCTCATATTTTTTGAAAACCAAAAAAAGCAGTAGATTCCGCCGCAAAAACAGTAGTCAGTAGACAAAGACCCCAAAGCAGTAGATCTACTGTAAACTCAGTAGACCTGGCAACGCTGGAACGTTAGGTAAGCATGTGTTCATCCATAAATTACGTAACGCAGAAATGTGGGGAGGAAGGGGTAGCTGGAAGTGTTGTTATAAAGAGGGGGGGGGCGGGAAATGCGATGACTTGTTCCAGTAATTTTATAGCAGGTTGGTAAAGTGCCTAAAAATATTAAGTAGTAGCTGTTGGAAATAATGCCGACTTTATTAAATAAGGGCCAGTTTCTCAATATCTGGTTATAAATCCCAGTTTGAAGCCAATATTTTTTTTGAGTTTAAGCTTGAGGTAAGGTAACTTACCCCCACCTTAAAGCCCTGGTTACCCTGGAGTTAATTTTAACCCGCTCGTTAAAGATTTTTATAAGGTTAGGTATGTTGCTCGAGCTAACGCTCGCTGTTGAGAAACCGGCCCTAAAATTTCTCTTTATAGATACATGTACTCACTTAAGCTGTATCCCTTTGGAAACTCCGGATTTCGTATCACGAAAGTGTTTTCCTGTGGACTAAATTGATTAAACTTAAGGTTTAGCGGAAAATTTCTGGAAAATCCGTTTAGGACCGACACTCAGCTAGCAACACAGTCTTCGATAAAAAGAATGGTTTGATTCAGAGGTAGTTTTGACCTCAAGATTTTTTTATTTTAATAAAAGAGTTTTTTGAAAGTTTTGGTCTTGGATAATTATAATTATTCAGTTTACCTACGACCAACGCATATCACCAATTTTACGACCATCTCAACACGATTTTATTGACTTATTTACGGTCCTAGGATAATAATAAAGCTTAGACGTAAACCACAAGATGGCGTGACAAGCGATGAAACTTTTTTTATAAGAGCACTAATTGACGCAAAAATTTGAATTATTTTTCCATATTTTTAAGACATTTATTAAACGTAAATAAATTCTAAAAAATTATTACGCATTTTTAATTTAACCAAGATATATATATATAGGTTATGAAGGTTGTTGACTTAAGAGTGTTCGCGTTTAATATTTTTAATAATTTCTGATATTTATGTTGACATTTTCATTGGTCGTAGGTAAAGTATAGTACGTGAACTCGCATGTTATTGTCATTACACGCTCAGATTAATTAAGACGCGAGCCGCAGGCGCGCGAACTTCATCTTCATCTTTCAAAAAAGCTAAAATTTATAAAAATCGATTAAGAAATAAAAAAGTCATCAAAACAGTCCAAAATTTTAAATCCCACCCTATATAATACTTTTCTATAACGACATACGAAAATAGCGGAATGGGCGATGTTCCCTGTTTTAGAAAGGTGCATGTTGCACACGCATATTGATTATTATTTTCGCCTCTAGGGACCAAAATAAAAAAGGAGTTGATGTTAGCAAAAATAACATAACGTAAGTATCTTGTGTCCGTAATAAAAATATCGTTTATTCGTTAGAAAGTGGCTTTCTTACACTCGTGTGATTTTCTAGCGCCTCGTACGAAAAATTTCACATGTAACATACTATTTTGCAGGCAAATTCTTCTACGCAAAAAAATATGAAAAACCATCCAGGGTTGCTTGAAGGGAGCAACCTTAAAAATCCGTAAAAAATAGAGTGTATACAAAAATCCTGTGCTATCAGAGAGCTTGCAACCTTTACAAATGGCAAAATAATTTGCAGTTAATCAAATTAACATTAGCTGGGTGCCTGTCACAACGTCAGACGTGGGCTGCAGATCAAAAAGATTGATTCCTTCAATTTGAGCCGTCCCAACTTACAAAATGTGCAGAATCCATATATATGTTTGAGTTTACCATAGACAGATATACGGGCAGAACTCGGCTATCATTGGTTAGAACAATGAGTTAATCTTATGCCAGAATTATGTGCTTTTTATGTGCTAATTTCGTCCCTTTTCACAAATTTTTGTTTTTGAGGAAGAACAAAAGGTGGGCCTGCTAGCTTTATATAAACTTAGCAGGCCCTCCTTAACAAAAGCTTAGTAAAAAACATACAATATCTCAAAATTATGTGCTTTTTATGTGCTCCATGAAATCATAAATGTTTTTAACTCTTTTAGTTATTTTTAAAAAAATGGCATGGGCCCGCTAGCTTGATACAAACCCAGCAGGCCCAACCTTAAATAAAATTAAAAATGTCAGTTAAATATCTCAGAATTATGTGCTTTTTATGTGCTCCATTAAAATAGAAAACAAATACAAAATTCTAACTGTATTAGTTTTTTTTTAAGCATATAATTCTAAGATATTTTGTGTTTTTTTAGGCTTTTTTAAGGGTGGACCTGCTAGGTCTATGCCAGTCCACACCATTTTTCTTCTACATAAGTAAAAAAAAAGTTTTAGGAAAATTCTATTTTCATGGAGCATATAAAAAGCACATAATTCTGAGATGTTTAACGGATATTTTTAAGCTTTAATTAAGGTTAGGCTTGCTAGGGTAATATAAAGCTAGAATACCCACACTATTTTTTGTTAAAAATAATTAAAAAACTAAATTTTTTCATGGAATACTTAAAGTAAATTATTTTGAGATATTTTATGCTGTTTTTCAGAGTTTATTTAAGAATGAGCCTGCTAGGTTTGTATAAAGCTACTGCGACCTTCTCAAAAACTAAAAGAGCACAAAAATTTGTGAAATGGTACGAAATTAGCACATAAAAAGCACATAATTCTGGTGGGACCGAAAGGTTTATGTAAGGTCTGTAGGAGGGCCAGAGAAAATTGAAGGGGCTTAAGGTTCCTGGGTGGGGGCTTGGGCCCCCAATCCGCCCTCCCTGCGTACGCTTTGGTATTGTGTTTATTGCTGATATTTTCCGATTTTTCTGTGCTTAGAGTAAAATATAAATTTTATTATTGTAAAAACTTGGGATTGACACTAATAGTGGTGGTTTTACACTAATAGTGATTGACTTTCTTGCGAAATGAGAGTTATTGAAATACCGGCCCTGCAATGAGCGTTATTTATAACATGAAAATTTTTTATTTGCTGTGTTTGGTTTTAATCATTTTCGGATAAACTGTCCATTTTTTACAAAAAAAAACTATTCCAAATGTCAAAATACGGACTGTAGCCGATTTTAAAACTTCCGCAAATGAAGTGAGGCGTGTTACAGTCGGCGTTAAATCTGATGGCTGGTGCGCACGCGTATCTGTCAACAGTGTCAAATTGCTGTCCGGCCATAATAGTGCCTGGCTAAAAAATATCCACCAAGTCCCTATTACCTTTAGTAGGGGCGGTCAAATAATTAGGCCGGGTTATAAAAATCGGGTGTCAATACAGGTAAAATATTTATCATTTTAGCTATGCATTCAGTTTAACATGAAAGTTATATGAATTGTTACTACAACCATAACACAGCCTGGGTGCCGATTCTTTAATTTTGAGAGAATGGAGGCCTGGAAACGTTCACATCCTTCATTTCGGCCAATAAGAAGGCTCAGAAGCTGCCAAGCTCGTACGGTGCACGCGCAAAGCTAACTCGATTATCATTTAAGAGCGCCCGTTCTCCTGCTCAGAGGCAGGTGTATACCGACCGCTTCAGCCTACTGCGAACATAGGCCGGAAGAAGTCCAATTTGTCAGTGTACGTACCTGCAGGCACACCGCACACCTATCAGTGAAGCAACCAATACTCAGGCTTGCGATCACCACTTGCTTGACTTGCGTTTAGTATTTAGTACGCCTCTAACCACGGTGCTCTGTGGAGCGTAGTCAATGAAACGAGAATTTGGTCAATAAATACGCAAATTTTTAAATAAGAGCGTTTTATTGTCAACTGCTCAGATTTATCACTGACAACGTGTTACAATGAAAATAATAAGGAGAAACAAAATAAAAGCAAGTTCTCAAAATAAAATAATACATTCTAAAAACCAAAAAGATTCTCCCAGTCAAAAAAAAGATATAGCAAATGTTCGAAAAGTCCTCCTTGCTCGGCTAGACAATATCCGAGCCTATTATAAAAACCCCTTCTAACGTTTTCAAGCATGTTAGGGGTGATAGTTTGAAAAGCTTCTTCAATTTTAATCCGAAGTTCTTCCAAATTATTAGCCCTTTCATGCCCGTAAACTTTATTTTTGATATAACTCAACAAATAGAAGTCATTAGGAGCAAGATCGGGTGATCGAGCTGGCCATAAAATAGTTCCCCGTGTACTTATAACTCGATTAGGAACAAGGCTAACACTGTGAGCGGGATAAATATCTTGTTAAAACCATGTTTCATCAAATCTCACAACTAACAACTGCCTAGCAGTTGGAATAATATGCTGCTGCAGTAGATCCAAGTATCTAGGCCCATTCAAATTGCCGTTAATAAAAAATGGCCCGATTACGTGTTCCTCTACAATACCCCCCCAAACATTTACTTTTTGGGGATACTGTGTTCTTACGTCAAAATTCAAATGCAAATTTTCCCTCGACCAATATCCAACGTGCGTTGGGTTATGACGTTTCAATAATGGAAAAGTGCTTTCATCTGTGAAAAGAATAGATCTCAAAAAGTTTTCATCACAATTAGCCCTTTCCATCATTGTTTCGCAAAATTCCATACGACGATAGTTGTCCTCCGGAAAAATTTGATGCGTTTTTGACGCTTTGTAAGAATGATAACCATTCTTTTTGAGAACACGTAAGACGGTGGCTGAAGACGTATCAACTGCTTCGGCAATTTGGTGGCTAGTTAACTTTCGATTTTCCTCCACTGCTGCGCAAATCATCACATCTCGTACTTCCTGCTCGTCATTCAAAACAGTGGGTTTTTGATGGTTTCTTGGCGCTACACAACAAAACTTTTCAAAATTCTGTACAAACCTATAAATCGTTGATAAACTAGGTTCTGGCGATTTACAAAATTCTCCAAAAAAAGTTCTTGAATAAGTCTCAATGGTCTGCTTTGATAGCACCATTTGATCATCTGCACTTTTTCGGCAACTTCGTAGACATCAATTTTTAGTTTTAAAAATGTATTATTTCCCTTAAGAACTTACCAGTCTGTTTCTCGAGCAAAGCAGAAATAAAACTAAATAATAAAAATAAAATAAATTTCCAAAAGATAACACTGCAGCGTGCTTCGACTCCACCTCGGTCGTACGGCACGGAGAGTAAATTAGTAGTAGCCTGAAGCTCAGAAAAAGTTAAAAAACCTCCAAATCAGTTACTTCAAGCGAAAAGAAACTAAAAAACAAAAGATCACAAGATCTTGGGTGGAAATAACGAAAATTCAAACTTGAATGAGTATTCCACAAGGAACACACAAAATATCAAAGCGAAAGGAGAAATGAATAAACGATGTTTCGCCCTGGGTAACCAGCGTGGGCTCATCAGTAGTTTCACTGGTCATCCTCCACTATACATCATTAAACACCATCATACACTTAGATTTCCAACCTTGAACCACTCACAAATAGGCATCGTTCCGCACTGGTACTTACTTATCCAAGTTACCTAATACGAATTCGTCCTGGCGTGTTAATATTTCCAGTAGGATTATGCTCCTAAGGCAATTAAAACAAAGAAAACTGATTTTAACTTTTTCTTTGTTTTAATTGCCTTAGGAGCATAATCCTACTGGAAATATTAACACGGCAGGACGAATTCGTATTAGGTAAGTAGGTGTTCCTTGTGGAATACTCATTCAAGTTTGAATTTTCGTTATTTCCACCCAAGATCTTGTGATCTTTTGTTTTTTAGTTTCTTTTAGCCTGAAGCTCATTGTATATAAAAGTGTAGGAATGTTCCTTCAATACACGGCAACCGACTGAAGTTCGGCCGTGGTCGGATAGCTTTCGGTTAACTCGTGATAGCTTTAAAGCCCGTTATTGGTCGGTATCAAGGAGGTGACCATTCCTGTGCGACTTTTCCTACAAAATTCAAGAATCGGCACCCTGTTTGTTTTAAACGATTTTTACTTACTGGGATTTAAGCAATTTTTTCCTTGGTAGGATCATTACCCGTATCTATATTACCCTCAAAAAAGCACTGATACGTATGTGGTAAAATCCGATTGTCCAACTGTCATTGGGAAGAAAATCGGAAAATTGGATCGTCAATCTTTGTCTCTTGGGTTTCGGTTGGACTTTAACTGAGTGAAGCCAATGTAACTTCTTAATACTCATACAACAATAGGCCAATCAACTCCTAATCTTTCATTTACTACGTTTATACGGACATAAACAGGGGCGTGTCAAACGTCCCCGCCGCCCCCGCAAGGCGGGGGGCCCTCAGCATATTGGGGGCCTCTTAGCCGCCTTGCCCTTAAAAAGCAAAAAAAAAAGAATATATATATTATAATATATAAAAGCAAATATACATACAAATAGGAGCAGAGGGTACATGAGACCCATTAGTTTGTTGGTTTTCTTTATAGTTAGTTTTATTATATATTATAAATATTTGTAATAATAAAATATAGGCTAAAATATCAGGGTTTCACATTAGATTAGATTAGATTTTATTTGCCATAATAAATATACAACAATAGTTACATAAATATGGTAAGTCAATAAATTAATATGATGATAAAATTACATATTATTAATAAAACTAACAAATAATAATTTCTATTCAGATTTTGTATATAAAGGTCAGAACATTTTACGTTTTATTTTGTAAGAAGAAATGTGTGTGACATAAAAATAAAAAACAACAAAGGACTTTTAGTATCTATAACAAATTAACATTTAAAATAATAAATAGATGAGTTAAAGTAGGACAAAATTGACTTAAATACATTAAAAACAGAAAACTGACATTAAAGATGTTATCGAAAAAAAAATATCGAGTAGAACAGGAGGGCCTCTTAAAAATTTTGCGGGGGGCATCAGAAAAATCTGACACGCTCTTGCACCTAAAACCGGTTTTATATAAGGACGCGTCAGTTTTGAAAAAAAAATAAAACAAGTAATTTAACAACAGATTTTTCGGTAAAACTTGGGTTCAATATTGCTTTCTTTCCTAAAGAGTTTATACCGACCCTAAAATCGGTTTCGAAGCAATAAACCGATTTCTTAAATCGCTTTAAAATAATATCGATTTACTGCGGAAAACGGTTTAAGTGGTGTTTATATGACAAAATTTTCAAACCGTCCTTATATAAAAGCGCTTTAATACTTTTGATTTGATATACACTGAAAAAAAGGGATCTCTTAGTGTTACGAAATACTAGGTTAAATTAAGAGAATTATTAGTTTCGATATGGGTAAAGTCCCCAGTTTCTTCTCACGAGATCTCCATTCCCTTAAACTCATTTGAGATTAAAAATCCTATGCAAAGAACATAAAATCTTCGCTTTGTCCGATAAGCCATGAGTGTTACTATAAAATCTTATGCCCAGAGCATATTTCTTGAACTATTTATATCATAGTATAATAAATAGTTTGCTTTTAAGAGCATATTTTCTTGTAAATTGGTCTTAAAAGAAGTACACAATTCTCTTAAGAAAAAACTGTAGGTACTGGAAATTAAAAAAATGTAAAAAAAATTACTAGAAACTGTTTATTAATAAAATATTAAAACTCTACATAAATGTGAATATAAATTCGCTACATTGTCAAAAATAGTAAACAGTGTATTTTGCACATGAACGTGAACATTTTTCGCATAGAATTTTTGTTTCTAATTATATCAAAGGGTTTACATCACACCGTCAAAACTATAACAGTTTATAAACAGTATACAAGTATAAAAACTCGACTATTACAGAACTTGCTTAAAAATTAAAAGTATGAATAATTTTTGTTTTCGAAAACACATCTAAATTAAGAAAATTAAGAAAAATTCTAATAGTCTTTCCTTTTGGCTTTGTTCGACAAAAAGTACACAGCACAATTCTTAAACTAAAATATCAAAAATAGTTAACAGTAAAAGTGGGAAAGTTTTATCTCCCTACATTAAAGCCGGAGAGCTCGCGAACAAAAACTGCAAAAAAGGCTGATTTCTTAGTTTATAGGTGTGGGTTATACATCATCAAGCACACCTCCAGTCAGCCAGTTCTCCTAACAGCAGGCGCTTGGAAGAGAGAGGGGTTCAAACCTGTAAAAAATCATAAAATACTAAAAATAAAATAAAACCGGATACTATACTGTTACCAATGTTTTAATTGAGTAAGATCGAAATGTTTTTGAGAAATATTTCATAATAATTCACTTCTTGACAATAGGTGTAGGAATTTTTTCCCAGATGTTGACCCTTCGAAGAAATGGAAAGTTACCGACACAGACCTATTTTTTAAGGTTAGTTGAGAGTTTATTCTCGGTTTTACTGTCCCCTAGTTTACCCAAGTTTTAATTGCTAGCTCAAAATGGATAATGCATTATTTTTATAAGCCTGTCCCTTTTATTTTGAAAGAATAAAAACAAACAGACTTATAAAAATTAGGCACTATCCATTAGCCATTACGCATTAAGTAAACCGGGCATAAATTTTTGTTCCTTACACTAGAAAGTGCTTATACACATAAAGAATTTTTTAAGAAAAACTTAAAAGGAAATCAAAAAATAATATAGTCCATTCCTAACCGATAGGTAGGTGCCCTGTTGTAAATTTAAAGAATAATGCTTAAGCGCTTAGAAGACAATAGGAGCTCTAATCTTAAGTCCATACAGTATGTTGTACAAGAACCGGCGGGGCGGACCGTCCATTTTGGATTGCCTTTACTAAAGCTAATGGTCAAAAAGATCGGAAATACATATTTTAAACTCTAAATGGAAGAAATCAGGAAGGCGTACCCTGCATGGACGGCACCTTGTTTTCTACCAATATCTTTTTTTAATTACTCAAAAAAGACTACATGCTTACCTCTAAATATTGATTCCAAGTGCCCCATGCCCATGCACATGTAGCAGTTCTTCCAACCACGGTATTTTTGAGGATCTCCAACTGCACAGATACATACGTTTGATCTTATCAAGGCCGGCATCTGACTAGTGAATATCGATTGACGAGTGGCAGGGTAGATTGGCTGTGCTCGGAAACTAGCCGAACGGATTGAAATAATTGTCTTTTGGGAGAAGAAATCCTATCATAGACTGAAATTATTTTTTTAAATTTGTAACAAGTTTTGAGCATACTGTTCTTGACAGATGAAATAAAACCGAGGTATTAGGAATCTTATTAGGAGAAATTTTAATTTCTATATTGGAGGAAAAAGATATAATGCTAAAAGAAATTAATTTATGACGAAAAAATAAAAAACAAGATAATTTGGGATCTTGTCTCAAGCGGAGTTTTTTTCAGTGTAGTTAGCCAAAATGAACATTTTCTTGTTTGCAGCACCCTTTTGATATGTACAGGGTGAGCCGGAAACCATTTGCACTAATGAAGGGCATACTGTTCTTGACAGATGAAATAAAACCGAGGTATTAGGAATCTTATTAGGAGAAATTTTAATTTCTATATTGGAGGAAAAAGATATAATGCTAAAAGAAATTAATTTATGACGAAAAAATAAAAAACAAGATAATTTGGGATCTTGTCTCAAGCGGAGTTTTTTTCAGTGTAGTTAGCCAAAATGAACATTTTCTTGTTTGCAGCACCCTTTTGATATGTACAGGGTGAGCCGGAAACCATTTGCACTAATGAAGGGCAAATCTACTGTTAATTAAAAAAAAAAATCATAACAAAAATCCCTTACATCCAAAAAGCGTAGATCTCAACAATGTTGAACTTTTTTACTATCATCTTCTCTGTAAAATATTGAATTAACTATTAGCTTTGTACTGCCCACTTTGCACAGCTAGCTTCCCAAACAAGTTTTGTTTTTACTCGCATTGGAGTTTCTCTTCAATGAAAGCACTACATATACTACTTTTACTTAAGAGTTATAAAGACCTGTGGTCTGCCGGAAAGACATTTCCTTTGGGGTCGACCCTCCCAATACGATATCGTTGATTAAGAGGTCAGAAGTTATTCAGATATGCTTTTACCTTCCTTGACATCAAAGTTGGCAAATCAATAGGGAACGGCGAAAATGTTTCCCAGACTAAAATAGTAAAATCTTACTTATTTTATCACACTAATTAACAATCTGTCCTGCAAAACTTAGTTGGCTCCGGTTTTGTAGATCAATGCTAATTATGATAATTACCTATCTTACCTTAATGAATTGAAAAATTCGATCATTAAATAGGAAATACGTGGATTTATTATACCAATTTTCCTTTATAATTTACATTACCTTACATTTTTGTATAATCTAACACCATTTTTAACATGGAAAATAATTTAAGGGATTAATGACAGCTTTAAATGTGGACTATGTCATTCAAAAGAATAGAGACTTTTCATTGATTCTTTAAAAGTAAGTATTAAGGCTTTTGGTCATGCAGTCCATGTAAAAGAAATGTATGTCAATTTGAAATTGTAACTGGATACCATACAATATGAAAGATATAAATGGCAATTTTGCTTCGAATGCAGCTAGGTTTTACCAAATACTGTTGCTTTCTCTGCGAATGGGACAGTCGAGCATGATCAGATCACTATAAAAAGACAATTTGGCCAGAGTCTTTTGAGCTAGATTCCGCCATAAGTTCCTCCAGAAAAGATTTTACTACTGCCACTTCATATAAAATTAGGACTTATGGAAAATTTTGTGAAGCATATGAACAAAGAAAGCCATTGATTGATTGATTCGTTTGTGAGTGTGCCACTGCGACCACTATTGGGTCTATTGTGGCTCACTTTCAACATTTTTTGTTGCTACAGAATATTCAGCCCCTTAAAGAGGCTCCCAACTTGCTTTGGTGAAGCATCATTTAGATCCAGTCCGTTGATCTGTGGTTTACCGAAGATACGTTGACGCTGACGTGCAATGGCCGGACATTCACACAGCATATGTTTGGCCATCTCATCATACTCCATACAGAGCCTACATTCGATGTCCTCACTTAGACCCATTCTGTGTAATGCTACTTTCAGCCTGCAGTGTCCGGTGTATAGACCAACCATTGTCCGGATGTCCTGCCTGGTGAGCTCAATGAGTTTCCCGGATCTCTTCCTGCAGGGTTCCGTAATGAACTCTTTGGAATGTGCCAGTCCCGGCAATTCTCTCCAGTATTGGTGGAACTTGTTTTCCATTCAGCCTGAGTGAGGGAGCAGTGTTGATTGTGTAGTATGCTATTCCAAGGGCTGGTTCGGGGCCAATAAAGACGGCAGAGATCGCTTCGAGCGCCAGCTGAAGAAAGCTATGCTTTTAGTTATTCAAAAGAAAAGTTCCCTAGAATCAGTGACGCCAAAATTAAAGACGGAATATTTGTCCCCAGATTAGAAAACTTCGGAGATGAGCAATTCGATTCCATACTTCAAAGCATGGAAAAAGACGCTTGGAATGCATTTAAAATGGTTGCAACAAATTTTTTGGGAAACACTAGAATAGAATAATATAAAGACTTGCCCAACTTCTTCTGTGTTACCAAACCTGGATTACTTTCGGGAAAATTGTGTTGCTGTAAGTGACGAGCACGGTGGGAGGTTCCACCAAGATATTTTAAACATGGAAAGAAGGTATCAGGGAAAGAGGCTAATTTCAAAAGGCGTGCTAAGAAGCGTAAAATGAGTGTGTAAACTCTAATATATAGTTTTATATATTTTGTATATTCATTGTATGTCTATAAATTTTATAAATAAAGTTTTTTTTGCGAGCCAACTTAAACCTTTAATTGGTATTTTTTCGTTACTTGGATGTAGTTAAACCAAAAAAATAGTTTTTGTTCAGGTAACAAAAAAGAAGTTGCAATCGGTTCCTTAGTGTGATTAACCGTACAGTTTGAAAAGTCTAAAGCGGTTCCGTACAAGAGAGGCCTTGGTTGGCATTCAAGTCTTAGTTCAGCGGTCTAGGGATGTGTCGGTGCCAGTATATGCCTGTTTCATAGATTATGAGAAAGCGTTTGATCGAGTCCAACACGAAAAGCTCATAGAATCGCTAAAATAAGTTGGTCTAGATGACGAGATCTGAAGATAATCGCTAATCCATACTGGAATCCGACTGCTCCAATAAAATTTGATGGCCAACTGTCCAAATAAGAAGAGGTGTGCGCCAAAGTTGTATATTGTATCCGCTGTTGTTTAATATCTATAGTAACAAAATAATAGAGAATGCACATCATAACTGCGAAGAGGGGCTGACCATAAACGGCATAAAAATGAACAACCTACAATATGCCGACGATACTGTCGTAATAGCAGACACGCTGGAAGGCCTGCAAGAGTTGTTGAAGGAAACAAAATGGATGGTCATATCTAAGTAAAAGAACATCAGGGACATGTTAGAAGTAAATGGGCAGCAAGTCGAACGCGTAGATTCATACAAATACTTGGGTTGCTTCCTCAATGAGAACTGGGACAACACGTAAGAAGTTCGTGCAAGAGTTGAACAGGCCAGATCATCTTTTATTAAAATGAAATCACTGTTGTGTAGTCACGATCTTAATACACTCTCCGAATTCGTGTGCTTTGGTGTTGTGTTTTTACGAGTGTTTTTAGCATCTTATATTATAGCATGGAAGCATGGACAATGACTGAGGCCATGTGCAAAAAGTTGGATGCATTCGAGATGTGGTGTTATCGTAGAATACTAAGGATATCTTGGATATTTTGGCGATATCTTGAGAAATTAAAAATATACACTTTTAAAATTGATAATAGACGGCAAAATTGAAGGCAGAAGAGGTCCGTTCCATTCCGTTCGAAGAGAGCATGGCACCTGAAGAAGAAAGCGGTGAGGCTTGAGTAACAGCATAAGTCTTAGATTTCCATTTGGTTCTTGATTTTTGGAAAAAATTCAATCTTTTGGAGTCGATATTCGATGCGAAGTTGCGATAAGACCATGTAACCTCCCCGGAAAATTTTTATACAGATCGAGAAAAAAAAAAGGTTTTGGCTACTTACTTATACCCTTTCTTACTGTTATTTGAGCAGGAGGAACCACAGCATCAGAAAACCATATTTTTTTAAGATTCATATGTTTATGAAATAATACATATTTTTTGTTAACATCAGTGTCTAATATGAGTTTGCTTATATACCTCAATGGTTGGTACCTATACGAAATATTGCTGTTGTAGTAAAACGGCATCAAAATTGGTCCTGCAGAAGTTTTCTAATATCTCGACACACAGGTAGACTAACCAATATTACACTGATATTTCGTGTAGGAAAAATCCACCTTTCAAGCTTTTTTTGTGTCATTGAGCTCCCGGAGTCCCACTTCTGATTTATGTTCGTCAACAAGCAAATACGTTATGGAGACTAAATATTCAACTTTTTTTAAACTTTCTTCTAATCGAGTTAGAGTAAGCAATAATACAATAACATTCCCTGTACGATAAGCATTCACCTCCTCGAGCTCCTTTTTTGACATTGAGTTCCCGGTTTCACGCTTCTGATTTATGGAAATGTGGTCATCAACTTTTTGGAACTTTCTTATATACTTCAGTGGTTTGTAGATACGCCAAAGGTCTCTAATATCTCTGAAATTCTGTGTAGGAAAAATATCCACCTTTCGAGCTCCTTTTGTGATATTGAGTTTCCGGGGTCCCACTTCTGATTTATGTTCATCAACAAAAAAATACATTATGGAGATTTGTTTATCAACTTTTTTAAACTTTCTTATATACTTCAATGACACAGCTAGGGTAAGCAATAATGCACTGAAATTCCGTATAGGAAAAATATGCATCTTCCGAGCTCCCTTTATCTCGTTAAGCTCCCGGTGTCCCACTTCTGATTAATGTTTGTCAACAAAGAAATCCGTTTTGGAGATTTGATATTCAAATTTTTTTAAACTCTCTAAGAAAGGTACAGGAAGCAATTATAACACTAACAATCCGTGTGAAATTGAGATCCCCGTATCACACTTGTGATTTATGTTCATCAACAAAGAAATGCGTTACAGATATATATGGACGTCAACTTTTTAAAACTTTCTTATATACTTCAATGGTTGGTACCTACGCAAAAGGTATCTAATATATCGACACAGCTAGAGTAAGCAATAATACACTGAAATTCCGTGTAGGAAAAATCCACCGAGCTCCTTTTGTGACATTGAGCTCCCGGTGTCCCACTTCTGCGTTTAAAGCGAATTGGGCCGAATAAAGGGCTTTTGTGTGGCCCTGCCGAACGACAGAAAACCGACATGAGCACGGAAAGTGGCTTATTTACCTAACAAGTCTCTGTGTGTTGGAAAGGAAAAAGGGACCGATTTACATACGACAATACCAGGCGTTTCGTTTTAAAGGAGCTTGGGGCATTATCGCAAAATTTCGCTTATTCATTTAGAGAAAAAATTTGTCTATAATCAAAAAAAGTTGCATTTAATAAAATATTATTGTTGTTGTTTAATAAAATAGTATTGTTGTTAAATTAAAATCAAGTCTTCATATATTAATAAAATAGTCATTGAAAAAAAGAGACCAGAAAAAAACAAGGACATCATCAAAAAAGTTAATATTTTTTCCTTAGATTAACAAGAGACAAGATCTGATACTTTTGGAGACTTTGGTTATATTATTATATGGAACAATGTTTACCTTTCTGTAATTTACAGTAAACATACCAGTGGCGTACCTACTTAAATATAAATTTACACATGGATTATATTATTAAAATTTTACTGTAATATGAAATCTGCAAAATAATTTAAAAAACATGCAAAAAATGATTCTGCCAATTTAAGCTTTGGAAGCTTCCTAACAATAAATGTTTGTAGTATAATTTTATACAAAATAAATTTATTACAAAGTTTGTATATGATTTATAGCAATTTCAATGTTCAACACAATAAAATTATATCAAACATTAAAACAAACTTACTTAAACTGACTTCTTCAGTACACAATAAAGTCAATAATGGTTAGGGTATATAGAGACATCTAAGATAGACCAAAAGATTTAAATATCAATTCGAAGGGCGAGCGCAGATGGAAACGACGGCAGTATAAATCAACCCTAATACGTAGGAATTCAATATTACAAACTTCTGTTGTTGTTTGCAAGTTGATTTAAGGACTTTACCTACCTTTATTTTATAGTCTTTATAAAAAAAAAACCTTAGAAAATATCTTATTTGCGCATTAACTACTTCATCAAAAGTATGTTTTATTTTATCGTTTTCATAAAAAATCGTACTTCATCAAAAAAAAAAACGTGTTTGTTGATATTTTAATCACTTTTTTTTTATTTTCTGTGTACCTACCGGCATATACCGCCACTGACTGATTTTACTTGCTCCCCCTTTGTTTTCAAGACATTGGACGATTTGTTCCAAAATATCACTTTAAATGCACTGAAATATTCTCATACTGGTAAAAAAACACATTAAGTATAAACATTTTTTGACAAAATGTGGTTTTAAAACGACTTATAAACTGCTTAAAACATCCTGAAATTTTAAAATAAATAGCGCGAAAAAGCTTATGTCAATAAAAATACCATCCGACCGTCTGCGCTCTGCCGACTTTCCCCACCCACAAGCCAATCACGACCTAAAGTGGTTGAGACGGAATTCTCTGTCTCTATCGTTCTAACGTCGTTTAAAAAGATAGAAAAATAATCAACATTTCTCACCTTTGTTTTGTTATGATTTTATTTGTTAATAAACTGCCAGGGAGTTTTCGTTGGACCAGATATCTTGTCTCTTTTTAATCTAAGCTTTTTTTCTTTTTAAGATACCCTGGAGCGATTTAAACTAAACGGATTGCGTCGAAATTTTGCAGGATTTTTTATTTAGATATTTTTAATAGTCGAATTGAAAGAATATGTTTAAAAAGTTTCCCAGTTCCAAAAATAAAATAAATTTTATGTAAAAAAGATGCAAAAATCGAGGCAAAAACATACTTTCTTTGGTCTTCGGTATTCTGTGGACTAGAGGGAACTGTGGTGGGGATGTTCTCGAATTCTTGCAGGAAAAAAACCACAACCCGAGTCATCTTTTTTTCAAACATTTCACAAAAAACATAAAAGATATTAAATTTTTAAGGTTATTGTGCTTTAAAACGTATAAAAAATTGGCCTTTTTAGTTTAACTTTCTCTAGAATTGAGGCAAGATCCTGTCCCTCGGTTTTAAATATAAATAGATTTTTTTACACAATAATAATCCAATCCAACAACCATATAACTAAAAAAAGAAGTTAAAAAACCTCCAGTTACTTCAACCGAAAAGAAACCAAAAAAACAAAAGATCAAAAGATCTTGCGCGGAAATAACGAAAATTCAAACTTGGATGAGCATCCCACAAGGAACACACAAAGGACCAAAGCGAAAAGAGAAATGATTAAACGATGTTTCGCTCTGGGTAACTAGCGGTCACCCTCCCCATACATCATTAAACATCATCATACACTTTGATATCTAACCTTGAATCACTCACAAATAGGCATCATTCCGCACTGGCACTTATCCAAGTTAACTGATACGGATTCATCCTGGCATGTTTATATTTCCAATAGAATTATGCTCCTAAGGCAATTAAAACAAAAAAAGAACTAAAAAAACCTCGAAATCAGTTACTTCAACCGAAAAGAAACCAAAAAAAAAACAAAAAGATCAAAAGATCTTGGGTGGTTTGTTTTCGGTTGAAGTAACTGATTTTTGGGTTTTTTAACTTCTTTTTTTGTTTTAATTGCCTTGGTAGCATAATTCTATTGGAAATATTAACACGCCAGGACGAATCCGTATCAGGTAACTTGGATAAGTCCCAGTGCGGATTATTTGTGATTGATTCAAGGTTGGAAATAAAGTCTATGATGTTTTAATCATTTCTCTTTTCGTTATATCACTTAAAGACTTAAGATTATGTGGTGTCCTTCCAGTGCCGAGTTTCTGCACTTTCTGCGGCTCGCGCATATATCAGAAAACTTCCGCAAGCTGCCAGCGAGATGTTATGACCACAATTTCGAACCGACTCTCGCGACAGCACGCTCTGAAGAGCTCTTGCAAAAGAGGCGGTCAAGACCATGCCAAACAATAGGTGCTTTCGCCACTTCATCCACACTTCTTAACAACCGTGGGTATACATAATGATACTCGGTTTCTCCTATTAATATAAGGGAAGTATTTAACTTTTTAGGCGTTTATAATAATCTGAACCTTTAAACTAAAAATATAGGAGTATAGTTTTACCTATAATAAATTATAGATGTTGAGATAAAAACCTGAAATTGAAGGCCATTGAGTCTTTGTTGCCCCCATACCAAACAACAAAGAGGTAGAATGGATTAGTCAAGAAGTCTTACGGTACGATTCGATATTGGGATATTTCTTCTTTTTAGTACAGCTCTTCTTATTTCAAAAATAACTAAGGCTTTATAGCAATAATAAAAGGACTTGATCCAAATTAAACCTTTGTAGTTAAACTAAGTTTAAAGTATAATTCAAGATTTATCTTTTTCTTGTGACTTAGTTTTAATATGTTTTCGCTTTCAAAGGAGAATTTCTGGTTTTAGTCCAACTAAACTCCCTGTTTTGATTTAAATTACCGCCTCTTCTTATTTAAAGTATATTTGGTTTCTATTTAAGTATAAGAGCCTTCGTAGATCAAAAAAATTATTCAAGATTTATCTTTTTCTTGTGACAATTTTTTTTGACTTGGTTTTAATATGTTTTCGCTTTCAAAGAAGAATTTCTGGTTTTAGTTCAAGTAAACTACCTGTTTTTTGAAAGAATAATAAACTCTTATCGGTTTACCTCTAGAAGTTCTTTGATTTAATAATAGCTTTGGTTTTGATTTAAATTACCGCCTCTTCTAATTTAAAGTATATTTGGTTTCTATTTAAGTATAAGAGCCTTCGTAGATCAAGAATAAGTAATTGCTTAATTCTAATAATCCCTATTCTTATACTAAGAATAATATACTTAAAGCAAATGTAATTTTTCAAGAATAGAGCTATTCTTAAATATAGAATAGATTTTTTTCCGTGCCCCATTTCAAGAATAGAGCTATTCTTAAATATAGAATAGATTTTTTTCCGTGCATTGGGCGCGAGCATACTGCGACATGGGTAGTAGATTTTTCGCCTTTCGCTTTGCCCAGTGCCAACCCTAATTTTGACCTTACTTTCTTTGTTTTTCAAAGTTATTATGGTTACACATTTTGCAATTATATAATAGTTATTTACCTAACAACTGCGGAAAGTGATATTTTACCGCACGCGACTGCAGTTGAAAGAACGAAGCGAAGTCGAGCCAGCAAGGGCGGTAAAGACAATTTACGCATGTGTTAGGTACAAGATTTTACCTATAAGCCTTAAAAATTCCCAAGAAAGAAATATAAATATCTGTATTTTAATTTTCTGAAATAAACGTAGTCATTTTACCACACAGTGTGATGTAAAGTGTCATAGCGTTAGGTTTACCGCACAGTATGCGGTAAAGTACAATCTTCCACATCCAAAAGAGTGTTGTAAAGTGCACTTTACTGCACGCCAGTAGGTAATAGTTATTTACCTAACAAGGGCGGAAAGTTATACTTTTCGGCACGCACCGGCGTTTGCAAGCCGTAAGTGGGCAAAATACTTTCCGCGCGAGTTAGGTACAACATTTTTCCAACGAGCGTGCGGAATATCAAAATATTTTGTCAGTATTTTAGGTAAACCTAGCAGACTAAAAATGAAAAAATAGTCAAAACTACGAATTTTATGTTTTATTCAGAACTAAACTTTAACAAGCTTAAAAAATTAATTTTTATGGTAATTATTAATCACGGTAACATTAATTTCTTTTGCTCAACAGCGTCCGTGAAAAAAATTTTTCGCGCACGGCGTTTGAAATTTTTTTTTTTGCGCACGGCGTGCGGAAAAGTGGCACTTTTCCGTAAACCGTCTTCCCCTATAAAAAAAAAATTGTGAAGCGTTTAGGCCCTAAGTTGCCTCCCGGCCTTAAAGAAGCTTTTTTACATGGAACAAAGTGACTTTTTAAACCGTTTTCCCTCTGCTTTAATCCGTATGTAGTATGTCGAGTTGTGTTTTACCGCCTGAGGTCTTAACTAGCTTTTGTTTATAAACTTTAATCTCGTTTGTTACAGAAGTTATTTTTTACTGAATTATGTTTCTAGCTTTAGTTAGCTAAATTGACGCGTTGTGGAGATTTTAGATGGAATTATTTTTTAACTTGTAACGGTTCAATATTTCCCTAACAATATCCCTTAGAAAAAAATAATTCTTCAAAACACCCTTCTAATACCCTGGCAAAATCTTTAAGTCAATCATCTTTACTATATGTCTGAGCACTTCGTTTATTCTATATCCTACTATTTTATGGCGAATGCGCTGGAAAAACAATATTTACTGTTGGACTGAGGTTGAATTATACTAGAATTATGATTATTTTATGTGGAGGCATTTTACTCTGTTTAACTTTTTTTTTTCAAAACAAAGCAAACCTCAATATTTCAAATAAAACACCATTGAACCCTTTCTAATAAACCAATAAATTTAATTACAGTGGCAAATCATGTGTTTTCCAAAAATAACATTACAACATCCATCTTTCTTTTATATTAACTAATGATATACAGTCTACAGTTCAATGAAACTTCGTATTTTTCTTGTATAATTTAACCAGTCCAAGAAAGGTTGCTCTGGCTCTGCAGTAACCTGAAACAAGAAAAAATAACATAATTTTACATAACTTAACACCAAAACGGTCTTTCTAGCGCATAGTTTAAACCGCCAACTTACTAGATTAGTAAGCCTTTGTTTTTTTTATTGATTATATCAAATTCTCCTTCCGTCAACTACTTAACACCCGAAAATAAAGTAGATAATAAAGGTTAGTTTTATAAACCGTGTCAAACAAAGAGAGACTTAGCGGTCTTGTACTTACTAGAAACTGGTGTCGGTTCATTTGTTGAGTGGTAGATTCTTGTCACTAGTGATGTGTCGGTGGTTGGCAGTTTCTGTTACTGATCGGTCCCCAATTTGCACCTGTCAGGCTTTAGGGGGTCCAATAAGTCCTAAAAATAACAGGACCAAGGTTGTCACCAATCATATGGTATTGATATTACAAAATTACTCTACCTTTGTCGTCAGTTGACACAACACTCACCTGTTGGTTTTATTTTGGTTTCAAGTATGCGTGAATTCCTTAAAGGGCATTGCCCAACCTCGTACAGCCTAGCCATGTCAAGTGTGGACCGTCTTGCTTGTCTCTGTGTGCATTGTTGGTCGGTAGGGTCCATATTTCCTGTGGTTTATACGATAGGCTGTGCAGACTTTAACAGGTTAAATTTTGATAGATATTCAGTTTATTTATTCAAACGAGGCAATCATCTGTCCTCATACGACTCGAGACTGGCCTAAAAGTATAAGAAATTCGAAATAAAGGAGGTTTATAGTCGTTCTAAAGAGGTAAACAAACAGTAAAGGGGAGAGAGATATTTGTCAAGGATCCGTATGTTACCTACACGGAAGGAAACTGTGACTCACCTGGATTATTTGGAAAGGCTTGGAGTGCCGGAAAGTGGTCTTTTTCTTGGCGAAAATCCATGTTTTTCTTTAGGCATTTTATGGTTTTTCAAAATTAAATTCGACCGCCAGCTGACCGTGACGTTTGGGACGACGTTGCCAGATTGTCATAGGCGAAATCCTGGGAGTATACAGTGACTAACTTCACGTCACATAACTGTGATTTAAAGTTGCACATTACGTTACTGCTGAGTCGTTTTCGACAAAACCAAGTGTCTACACTTATTGTTTATTGGTTCTCCCAAAAAGATAAAGTCCATTTCTTGCTCACTACTGCAACCAATGCCTTGTTGTTAACTTCTGTTCGTCACGTGATCTCTCCCTATCCCGCTGATACAGAAGGAAATCTGACAACACCGCTTCGTTGTCTTTGTCTGTCTTAGGTTGATGAATAGAGACTTCCGACTTGAACCTGTCGCATTCGAAAAGTAGAATTTGGACCCCAGCCCCTGTCGATTTTTGCCCATATCAGAAAGATCGCCCAATTGTAATGCGTTTTCAGCAGCATCACCTAATATGGTAATCAGGATAAGCGATTTTCGACTGTAGTTTTCGCGCCTCTGAGGTTTTTGACCAATCGTTTGCCCGCAGGAAGCTTCTTTTTTAGCGTCTGAGATTTCCTGGAGGGAAGGAAACACTTCTTTTCCGGCACCGTTTTGAGTGCCACGTTTAAATTTTCTTTTCCAAGAATACCGAAAAGAAGTCGTGCCCATGGCGACCTTTGCAACCTGAAATCGTCGTAGACGGAATCCGCAGAGGTCCCATAAAAAGAAGAAAGTCTTCGTGGAAGTGCCCGTTGCCTGTGTTTGGCGTTTGAGGTGGTGATTTTCGAGGATTTCTTTTTGACCGTATAGGATACGGATAATGGCCGGCTAGACCGTGGCTTATCAGCCGATCGATGGTAATTATATTCGATTTTTTTTAAGCGTTTTCCCTCCAGTTTATTTCAATATTGACTATTCTTTATTCTGTATTTTTCTTTGTGCTACAGATTGAGGAGGCCTCACGTCAACTCCCTGGGAGGTATTAGGTTACCTGCCATGCGGAATGTCGCCCTCAGGATGATTTGAGGTAAATATTTGCTGCGTGTGTACCTTGATTATTTTTGCCCTTGTAAGAAATTAGACTGTTTTCTGTCGTTTTAAGTAATTTTTAGTTTTATCGTCCGTGGTACCCACTATACAATAGAGTTTTTTGGCGTATGTACTTTGAGTGTTGCCCCTCAGGCATGCCCCGTACAATAAGTAGTTTTTTTGTGTTACTGTTTTACTTCTTTTTTTTCCTGTGTAAAATACATGTCCGTTATTAGAAATTAGTTATAAATGATACGTTAGGGTGTTCTCCCTTGTTCTAGAAGGTTGTTTTTATATCTGTCTAGGGTGCTTGGTTCCGGTGCACAGCCATGGGTGGTCCTAGTGCCGACTCTCAACACCATACCTTCGACTTTCCGTCCTAAGAGCTGCTTTGCCCTGGCCTGAGATGCCTAGTCCAGTCATGAGTCCTGTGTACCTGTTCCAGGGATGTTTAGCCCTGTTATCGGCTAGCTATGTGGAAACAGATAAGAAATATTTCCCTGTCCAAACATTTTCTCTTTAAAAACCTTCAAAAAAAAAACTCATAAAATTTTATCAAAACTTATCAAAACAAGCTTCAACTTCATTTTTTTTATAAGAGAACCATTTCAACTTTTTCATCTTTGATAAAAGAACTTTCCATCATTGAAATTAAACATAAAAACAAGAGGAAAGACCCCTAAAATGTTAGTTTTAAAAAAATTAAAAAAAAACTATTTTATTGGTTAAAATTTACATTTATTGTTTTACACTATTTTCCAAAAATATATTTTGAGACTGTATAACCTGGTGTTTCATTGCTAAGTGCCCCACAACCGTGTGCTTACTCAAGTTGGCAAGAATGCCAGGCTCGATAGGACCCAAAGTATAGGAAGTTGTCATCTCTTCTATATTGTTGTATTTTGTAATGTAACAAACTTAGTGGTAAAAAAAATATGTTTGTATTCAAATTAGTTTTTAAAACTTATTCTAGAAAGGGCGAAAATACTCTGAAAAGCCCAATTAAAATACAAATATAAAAATGTTGAGAAATTTTCAAATAGCACCTAAAATATTAATAAAAACTAAACAATTTTATTGTATTTACGATATATGGCGAGCACTTCAGTGAAAAACTCCGTTATATAAATAGAAACGTACATAAATAAATATTCTGCTAAAAGCTCTTCTACTAACAAAATGGGTATTGCAGTTTGTTTTTAGGTATAATTTGATGCACGTGAGCTCACTTTTATTAAATCTAGGGAATCTCGACTTTCAAACAATACCAAAAAAATCTACTAGATTAAATCATAAAATAGTCTGGGGGATAAGTGAAAATTTTTAGGTGAACCATGTTTTTTATTTCATATTAGATTTTTTTGGTACCGTTTGAAAGCCGAGATTCTCTAGAGTTAATTTGAGGCAGCATTTAATCTAGATTAAATTATAATATATTCTGGTAAGTAAGGATTTTTACTTACGACCAACCCATAATACTAATTTAACGAGTGATCCAACACGACTGTAATGGATCATTTCCGCTCCTAGGATAATAATGAAGCTTGGTATCCGTATACCTAACGCGTTCGAAATCTAGCCAAAATGCACTACGTTTATGACTTGTTTATGCTTGGAACGATTCCTGCTTTTTGAACGTTCATGGGTCCGTAACGATACGTACGCAGCAAGTGGAATCAGCTGTTCTGTCATCCCACCCGTCAAAAAAGCGGGCATAAACAAATCAAAAATGTAGTGTATTTTGACTTTGTTTCGAACGCGTTAGGTATACGAATACCGATGCGTTGAAATATTTACTTTAAGTGTCTAATTACGCATTTTTAAGAAAAAAACCTTGTTTTTAAAAAGATATATGAAAAGTCCCTTAGTAACCTTGTTTGTTTTGACGTTTTAGATTGAACGTCATTGAAACTTTAGCTTATGAAGGTTGTTGACTTAAGAGTGTTTGCGTTTGATATGTTTAATAATTTCTGATATTTATGATGACATTTTCATTGGTCGTAGGTAAAGTATAGTAGACTAACTCGCATGTTATGGTTATAACACGCTCAGATAAATTAAGACACTCGCCTGCGGCTCGCGTCTCAAACTTCATATTCGCGTTTAATGGTCATCATAATATGCTTATTATGTAAACTACTATAGGTGAACCCTTTTTTTATATGATAGCAGATTTTTTTGGTACCGTTTGAAAGCCTAGATTATAAATCCGTCGAATGACATCGCGCAAGTTCTGAGCGTTTTGACATAATTGGCAAATGAATATTTAATCGAAATTTAATCGAAAATTACATAAAATGGTATTTATTTGACAGTTTTTTTTGACAGCATTTAAGAACCATACATGTTTACACACTGTACTTTGAAAAGTATTTTTCTTTTTACTAGAGAACCGTCCAAAAATAAATCCATCAAATTATATATTTTTGGAAACAGTAAAAGTAGTAGTAGTAGTAGCAGTAGTATAGGGGCGGCCCGTGGACCTGGCAATTAGGCCTCTTCATGGGCCCTTTCTGTCATACTCCGTTTCTTACCCCTATGCCCCTACTTCCGCTGCAGCTCTTTCTCTGGTCCATTTGAGCGAGTTCAGCTCTTCTTCTTCTTCTATCGTGGGAAATCCCCACTTCAGCTGCCTTGATCTGGCATATGCATCGCACTCTGCTATTAAGTGCTGCGCCGATTCCTCTTCGAGACGGCATCTCCTACTAGTCTCATTTGCGTCAGATGTTTGTTGTTGCGCCCAGTCAGTATCTCTGTCAGCAGTCCAATATCCTTTCGGGTCTGGCCTAAGAGCTATTTAGTTCTGGACTGCCTGCACTCTGACTTTTGCCTCCCGCCCGGAAAAAAAGCTCTTCTTGGAACAAGATTATTAATCTTGATCCAAGAATAGCTTCATCTTCGATATCCTCAACTCTAGTTATTCTTTATCCAAATAATATCCTATTCTTAAATATAATGCATGAGTAGCGTTGACGCAAGTGTGATTTATGTTATAATTCAAATATAGGTCTATACTTATTTTAAGACAATGTGGTTTTTTACTTTAAGCGGACGCTATACTTAATTCAAATTTTTTCTTTGCTTGTTTCGAACACTGCTTTAGGTTGTATTGATGTCAAATGCTATTCGAACGAGAATAACATGTTTTTAACGCAAAAGTAACTATACTTCAATCAAATAATATTTTATACTTATTAAGAAAAAATTATACTTACCTCAAATAGTTCTTATACTTGACTGAAACCGACCTTATATTTATTTCACTTAACACCAACTGTAATTAAAACAAAAGTAGCATATATATAATATATGTGCTAATATAATAATGTTATTTTACTATAAAGGAGCGTAAGCCTGTCACTTGCACACACAATTATTGGATATAAATTGAAAAGACTCACATTTCCATAGGCGGATTATGTGGTGTACTTCCAGTGCCGAGTTTCTGCGGCTCATGCATATATCAGAAAACTTCCGCAAGCTGCCAGCAAGATGTTATGACCACAATTTCGAACCGACTCTCGCGACAGCACGCTCTGAAGAGCTCTTGCAAAAGAGGCGGTCAAGACCGTGCCAAACAATAGGTGCTTTCGCCACTTCATCCACACTTCTTAACAACCGTGGATATACATAATGATACTCGGTTTCTCCTATTAATATAAGGAAAGTATTTAACTTTTTAGGCGTTTATAATAATCCGAATCTTTAAACTAAAGATATATGAGTATAGTTTTACCTATATTAAATGGTAGATGTTGAGATAAAAACCTGAAACTGAAGGCCATTAAGTCTTTGTTGCCCCCATACCAAACAACAAAGAGGGAGAATGGATTAGCCAAGCGGCCTTACGGTGCGATTTGATATTGGGATATTTCTTGTTTTTAGTACAGCTCTTCTTATTTTAAAAATAACTAAGGCTTTATAGCAATAATAAAAGGACTTGATCCAAATTAAACCTTTATAGTTAAACTTAGTTTAAAGTATGATTCAAGCAATTCGTAACATATTTTAGGTCAAGATTTATCTTTTTCTTGTGACAAGTTTTTTTTCGACTTGGTTTTAATATGTTATAAATAAAATATAGACAATGGAAGTCCGAAACACAGAGTTAATTTCAAACACATCATTGTCTTAAACTTTCAAACATAAGCTTGTAAGTTTGCCCTTTTTAACATATAGATTAGTAAATTTCCCCTTAAGCAAAGAAATATTTGAAGCAGGTAAGAATAGGATTAGGAATGTAGCTGGCGAAAAGGGTTACGACGAAGGCTTAATAAATAAGCTGATAAATAGACATTCTTTTTAAAAGACCTTTCGTATTTCAACTTTTTTCAGATAAAAAGATACCTGCGACTCAAAATTTGTATCAATTCCTTATAATCCTAATTATACGAAAGGTTTACAAAAAGTATTTAATAACACCGGTCTTAAATTAGTATATCAATCCGGTAACACAATAAGAAGTTTACTAGGAAATCTCAAGGATAAAACTACAGTTCTAGAAAAAAGTGGAATTTACGAAATTAGTTGCATGGATTGTGACAAAAAATATGTTGGCCAAACGAGACGGCCTATTCAAACACGATTCAAAGAACACTTAGCACACTTAAAATACGGAAGAACAGAAAAGTCAAGTGTGTTTTTGAAAACAATCATAGATTCACATTAGATAACCTAAAACTTCTAAAAAGTGTACCAAACAAAAGACTTTTGAATGCATATGAAAGTATGGAAATCACTAAATCCAGAAATAGTTTAAATAGGACACTTTATTCTTTACTTGAGGGGACATAGGATTATAAAGCGTGATCAATCACAAATTATTAGTCTTATCTCCGCCCACTAAAAGATTGTATATAAGATAGAGCGTAGGTTAATTTAGTTTATTGTTTATCATCTCCTGATGATGCTAACGTTGTTAGCGAAACGCGCGTCGAGTGCAAAAAAGTGTAGTTTTGGTTTGTGAAAAACAATCATACCTTTGTTTTATTCTAGAAGCGATATATTTCCAAAAACAATTTCATTATAATACAAAAGTATTTTTTTGGCAAACACCTCAATAAAAACTCAATAGCAATATTGCTCTAAAGTGCAAATTTAAAAATGATGGGAAATTTTAGAATAGCACTTAAAAGATTAATAAAAGCTAATGGAACATAAATAAATATTCAGCTAAAAGTTCGAAATAATGTAAAAATTTACGGCAATGCTACGCAATTAGCCCTGATTTCACTAACAAAATGAGTATTGCAGGTTGTTTTAGGCATAATTTGATGCACATGAGATTAAATTATGATATTAAAACAGACAATAATAATCTCTGCATATTGTTAACCAGCGGGGGGATTCAAAAGGTTTGGGAAAAAAATTATAAACATATTACAGAATGATTAAAAATACATACATAGGGGGAATCAAGTCCAATTTACTCTCCGTGCCGTACGACCGAAGTGGATTCGAAGCACGCTGCAGTGTTATCTTTTGGCAATTTATTTTGTTTTTATTATTTTGTTTTATTTCTGCCTTGCTCGAGAAACAGATTGGTAAGTTCTTAAGTGAAATAATACATTTTTAAAACTTTTTTTGGAAAATTTTGTAAATCGCCCAGAACCTAGTTTAGAAAAAGTTTGGTTGTGTAGCGCCAAGAAACCATAAAAAAACCCACTGTTTTCAATGACGAGCAGGAAGTACGAGATGTGATGATTTGCGCTGCAGTGGAGGAAAATCGAAAGTTAACTAGCCACCAAATTGTCGAAGCAGTTGATACGTCTTCAGCCACTATTTTACGTGTTCTCAAAAAGAATGGTTATCATTCTTACAAAGCGTCAAAAACGTATCAAGTTTTTCCGGAGGACAACTATCGTCACATGGAATTTTGCGAAATAATGATGGAAAGGGCTAATCGTGATGAAAACTTTCTGAGATCTATTCTTTTCACAGATGAAAGCACTTTTCCATTATTGAATCGTCATAACCCAATACACGTTCGATATTGGTCGAGGGAAAATTTGCATTTGTATTTTGACGCAAGAAGACATTATCCCCAAAAACTAAATGTTTTGGGGAATTTGAATGGTCCTAGATACTTGGATCTACTGAAGCAGCATATTATGACAACTGCTAGGCAGTTGTTAGGTGTGAGATTTGGTGGAACATGGTTTGAACAAGATGGTTGTATGATTGTAATGTATTTCCTAATCGGGTTATAAGTACACGGGGAACTATTTTGTGGCCAGCTCGATCACCCGATCTTGTTCCTAATGACTTCTATCTGTGGAGTTATATCAAAAATAAAGTTTACGGGCATGAAAGGGCTAATAATTTGGAAGAACTTGGGATTAAAATTGAAGAAGCTTTTCAAACTGTCACACCTAACATGCTTGGAAACGTTAGAAGGGGTTTTTATAATAGGCTCGGATATTGTCTAGCCGAGCAAAGAAGACTTTTCGAACATTTGCTCTAATTTTTTTTTTTTTGATTGGAAGAATCTTTTTGGTTTTTAGAATGTATTATTTTATTTTGAGAACTTGCTTTTATTTTGTTTCTCCTTATTATTTTCATTGTAACACGTTGTCAGTGATAAATCTGAGCTCTAATTTATTAGTGATAAAAAAAACAAGAAAATTACGTTATAAAAATTTGCGTATTTATTGACCAAATTCCGGACGTTTTAAAATCAAATCAAATTTATTTAAACAAGTTTACATATTATATTAACAAATTGTAGTACATATCGAGCGAAGGATATGAATGAATTTTAAAATTTGTGTGTATCCCTAGCCAATAGGGACATAAAGCTATTTGTAACTCATCGCGGTATACGTATCCGCATCTAGCGAGAACCAAGCACATTGATTGGTCAGAAACTTGTAGCACGTTCGAAAAGAGCAGATATATGCTAATTTAAGGTGTTTCTGAACGCAATAGGTGCTGAGATACGTGTGCCGTAACGATACGTGATACCTAACGCATCTCAACACCTATCGCGTTCAAGAACACCTTAGATTAGCATATATCTGCTCTTTTCGAACGTGGTACAAGTTTCTGACCAATTAATGTGCTTGTTTCTCGCTAGATGCGGATACGTATACGGCGATGAGTTACAAATAGCTTTATGTCGCTAATATCCAGGTTTATCTACTTATTTAATTTTTCTACTACGCTCCTCACGGCACCGTGGTTAGAGGCGTACTAAATACTAAACGCAAGTCGTGAATGGTAATCGCAAGCCTGAGTGTTGGTTGCTCCACTGATAGGTGTGCGGTGTCCCTGCATGTACGTACACTGACAAATTGGACTTCTTCCGGCCTATGTTCGCAGTAGCCTGAAGCGCTCTGTATATATCTTAATTAAAACTGTATATTAATACAAAAAAACTAAATCACCTCTAGAGGTCCATTTTCCTTAATCGGGCGTTAATAGAGCACTAATTTATCGTCACTTTATTTGCTTACCTTATTACGGTAATTGAGATGCTAAAACGAGCTTTTAAACCAAAAACACACATTACAATAACAGTATTCTTTTGTCCACATACAAACTGTCAACATAAATAGAATTGAAAAGAAAACAACAATTTCTGTTTTTGGAAATTCACCTCACCAAAAAATTAAAAACATCACTAAACAAAAAACGAATCATCAGCTGCAGCTTTTGCATAGAAATAAATCCGGTTTGTTGCAAAAAATAATCGAGCGGGTTCTGTTAAGCCTCCGTAAGTAAGTTATTTCGGTTCGGTTATTTTGCGTAGAATGACATCCCAAACGTCAAATTCGGTTTAGTGGTATATAGCCGAAATCGAGTGTTGAAAACAGGCAAAATTTTTCAATTCTGTGCAAAATTACATTTTGCGACGTCGTTTAACCTGCAGGGGGACCATAATAAGGGGCCCAAATATTTTCCACGCTTCATTTTGTAGCCTTTTTGTAGCTATTTTGTTACGGTTAAATTAATTTTGTAACTGCAGCCGTTTTCGAGAAAACGCGTCCCCCCTAGTTTAGCCGTTAAGCTGAGGGGCCACCTTATAACTTTAGTTCTGTCAAAGGTAGGAACATCAAATAACTACCGGTGGGATTTACTAAAAGGTTTTGATTTTAAGCATTCTAAACCAACCCTTCTTGAGTTATGGACATAGTTTGATTTATAAGAAAAATTTTAATAAATTTGTTTATTCAATAATCATCTTAAAACAATCTTTTGTTGGATTTAAGAAGAAAGTTTCAATTTAGAAGAAAAGAAAATTAAAAAATTTAAACCCAAGCGGGGTTTAAATAATAAACACTCTGTAGAACAAATTAAAATTGGGGTTATATGTCACTCTAATTAAAACTTACCCTTATTAATTAATTTTTCCAATTAATACTTGATGTCACACAACGATTTAGATGAGTAATAATAAAATAAAGAGTGGATTAATTTTGTATTTATTTAAAAGGTGTTTTTATTTAAGAAATGTCTTAAAAAACTTAAATGCAAGTTTTTTTTGCATTTCTGTCACTGTCGAAATATCAGTTTAAAAATCTTAGCGCGTTCAATCACAAACAGCGAGTTCGGATCTTTTACCTCTGCTTGCACCTTGGCTTGCACCAACCTCTACTGATGAAAGCTACACAGCTTTAAAATGAGTGGGCTTTGAGTAAGGAAAGTTTTTTTGACTGAGCTTTTAAATAACCTCAATGTTCTACTTTCAGTTTGCAAATAAATTAATATAGTTGTTTTGGGTTTTTTTGTTTGGTATATTTTTCGTGCATAATCAGTGACCTTCACTTATGTTTATTTTGCCTCGTAGTGTCCTCATAAATATATTTTTTGTGCTGAAAACGGGTTCAAAATATGGCGTTTTTCTGGACAAAATAGGAGGTGTTTTATTGGGTAATGAACAACTTGGGATATTAAATAAAGTAAATTAGTCCATGCAAAAACGGTTACTTAGGGAAATTATAAACGAACTTATTACCAAATGCCACAAAACAATCCTTTCTGCGGGCTATAAATTTAAACCACCTCTCTGTGGTGGTCTAAAAAATCACCAACTTTATAACCTCAGACACAAATAATGAAGCTATTATGTGCGAAATTATTAGCATATTCACCATTTGCCAATGCCATCTTCCTCTACCCTCTTAGCCAATTAGTTTTAGGGCATTTTCTCCTAAAATATGGTATATTTTGGGAAAAAAAAGCAGTTTTTCAGTGTTATTTTGCAATAGCAACCGAAAAAAAATTAATAACTTTTTGTCTTTACTGTATGGGTAAGTGTTTTTTAAAAATTGGTTTTAAAATTTAATACCCCCACAGGTATAAATATTTAGACCTATGGGGGATACTATTTTAGATCTTAGTAAATCCCACTGTACATGTTGGAGCTATAGGCTTGTTTGACGAAATCACATAAAAAAATTTTAAAAGTAATTCTAGATTTCTTTTATTAATTAAAATTGCAGCCGTTTTCCAGAAAACGGCTGCAGCTGCAATATTAATTGAACCCTAACAAAATGGCTACAGAAAAGCTACAAAATGTAGCGTAGAAAAAATTTGGGCCTTTTCTGATGGTCCCTCAGGTGAACCGACGTCGCAAAATGTAATTTTTCACCAAACTGAAAAATTATCGCTGTTTTCAACATTCGATTTCGGCTATAACACTAAACGGAATTTGACGTTTTGGATGTTATTCGACGAAGAATTTAATCCTCTGCATTATTGGATAGAATGGAATTTTCCGTCCGACGCACCGTTTTCCAGCTACAAGCAAAAATCTAAAAAAAGTGCAAAAATTTGGCGGTTTTTTGCCTGCTAAAAGTTAAGCTCACCACTTGGGATGGTGCAAGTTTAAATTGCACACATAGGAACAAATAGAGAAATGATTTCCAGTTCGATGGGAATTAATTCCTTAAAACGTTTTTTTTTATTTTTTTGGATGTTATAAAAAATATATATTCAGCAAGCAAAGTTACGGTTATCGGTCGAAATTTGATGGATTGACCGTTTTTCGATTAAATATGGGGAAATGGTTAATACAATTTCCCATCATTATTATATTAATCTGGAATATTCTCGAACCATTACGTCTGCAAGGGTTTAATAAAGCCTATAGTGCTGACGCACGTAAAGGGCACAAACTCTAAACGGAAATAATATTAGATTACTGTTTGCCAGTGTAGTTGCGGGTTCACTTTGGAACTCGCAAATGGATTTTCTGTTGCTGTTTAAAGATCTTCTGTGCCATCAGCGGCGCGTGGTAAAATGTTAACTAATGAATAGAATAACGCCGCCTAATCATTGAGGCAACACTAAAATTATTTCCGAAATTGAAAGTAGCTCTAGAACAAATCCAAGACATTTCTGGTCGTATTTAAATAGCCTTAAGAATAGCCTGATGTGCTTGATGAAATGAAAAGTTAAATGGCGCCCAGAAGGTTGCAGGTGGTTTTGCCACTTATTTTAAGAACTTTTTTGTAGACGGTGACATTTGCTGCTCTCCAACAGAACCAAAGTCATGTTTTTGTAACAACGTCATATCTCAGGTTGACGTGGAAAAAGATGGGTAATAAAGAATTCCAGCTGTCTCCTCTTAAACTTTTATTTAACCTAATGATCAAAACTTCCACATACCCATAAAAAAGAAGGTCAGTAAAGTAATTCCCGTGTATAAATCTGGACCTAGACCGGACATTAAAAACTACCGTCCAATTACTATTGTTTGCGCTGTTTCAAAAGAATTTGAATCAGTTTTATTTCATATGCTTTTCTCTGAGGTTTCTGGTCGAATATTAAGCAACCAGCATGGTTTTTTGCCCACGAGATCTGCTTTAACTAATCTCAATATGTCCATGAATCGTTAAATAAAAAAACCCAAGTTGATGTGATCTTCACCGATATAGAAAAGGCATTTGAGAAAGTAAACCACATTACAAGTTATTTTAAAAGCTTTAATGAATCAAGAATCAAGAATTTTATTTAACCACGTTTTGTACACAAATACCATTGTAGCAAGTCACACAAAGAGAGAAAAATATATAACTTATAAAAGTTAAAAAACAATTGAATAAATAACAAAAAACAGTTAAGTATAAAACAAACGAAATACACTCATAAAGGATTTGTATTCCTGTACAGAGTAGAATGCTTGACTCACCAGGATACCCCTAACCTTAAGTTAATTTTTTTTTTATCTAAGGTTGTAATATTTTTAGTTAAAATATTATATCCAAGTCCAATATCAAGTGAGTTTTTTTTAGTAAGTTCGAGTCTAAATCCAGGAGCTCTAATAAATTCTACTGATTTTGTGCAATAGTTATGATAGGTAGCGTTTGTTTGGTAAAATGTTTTATTTTCATGTATTGTAACCAGCTGGTTTAAAATGTATAAACACGGTAAAGTAAGAACCTTTAAATCCTTAAAAAAAAGGCCTACAGTGAGCTCTAAAACCGTCACAGACAATACATCTTATTGCCTCTTTTTGTAATCTAAATATTATGGAAGAGTCAGAAGAGTTTCCCCAAAGATTAACACCATAGGAGAGATAAGAGTTAAATAGAGCATAATACACTGTTAAAAGCGTGGGTCTCTCAAGAAAAGTCTCCTAATAGTAAATATTGCAGAAGCTAATTTTCTAGATATTGATGCTACATGAGGTCTCCAGCTTAATCCACCATCTAAAGTTATTCCCAATAACTTAGCAGTATTGCTATTTTTTAAATGTTGTTTTGTAGAAAATGGTAGTTTCAATCCCATAACTATTTATAATATTTCTTAATTCTGTTAAGTAGTAATCTTCTACAAGAAAATTTATATTAAAATCTCCAAGAATAATAACTTTTTTAAATTTTGGCGAAAGCTCATACAGTAATTGATCAAATAAGTCTAAAAAAGTTTTTTTGCACCCGTATTTGCTGGAACGATATAAAGAAATAATTAAAATATTCTTAGAAATTAGTTCTATTGCACAAAACTCAGCATGCAATTTTTGGTAGTATCCTTCTACGTTTACCTCTTTATACGGTAGATTAAATCTTACAAATATACATACTCCTCCCTTATCAAAATTATTTCTGCAGAAGGAGCTAGCTAACTTAAAATTATTTATATTTATACAATTTAAAACATTTTTTTACACCAGTGCTCACTGAAAGTTGGCAAACCTTGTATGTTCCAATGCAGAATACTTGACGTATTTTCTTTGTCAAATAAACTTAAATTCACTACTTTACTTCTCGCTCTATGTTTCTTAGGTGAAAAAACTTATTTATTTTTACACCTAAGGGCCAAATAGATGGTTGCATAAAGTTTTCTTTATTAATCTCAAAAATACCTACTTTAAACGAAGAATACTCTTCTGGATACTTTGAAGGTAAACCGCTACATGAGACTTCACCCTTTAAGTAGTTTTTAAGTCGACATTGACAATGTTAATCTTAAGCATTTGAAAAAAATAATTAATAACAAATTGCGCAATTTGTAGTTAATAATTGACATTTTTAATTATTAAATAGTTTATAATAATAATAATATTAATTTAAGGCATTTATTTAGAAACACACTTTCTGTTAGGTTAGACTATGATATTTTTGTAATTGACATTTGGCTGTAGATACTTTGCAAAATAAATAAATATAAGCAAGAGAACATGAACGTTTTTAAAAAGTTGGTGACGACATTAATTTTATTTGATTTTATAACGTATTTCTTCGACAAACATAAGTCAGAAGAAAGTGAAAATAGAAGACACTCTAGGAGTGCTGGAGATACGTGAATAATAAATAATTAAATTCATCTTCCTCTACCCTCTCATTCGCATGTACCGTAAGAGCAAAGAAGATACGACCGACCTAACACGAGCTGCGTATCGAAAATCCAGTAGTAAACCTGGGTCCTGATACCTAATACTCCTGATTCTAAATTCCGAACTCGATCAATTCTATTCCAACCTCTTAATTTGTCACCGTGTGAAAAATAAAGAGGTCCGTCTTAGTAAACAACACAAAGCATGCAGCCCCACTGGAAATAACGAAACAGAACCCATATACTCCATTTTCCGAACATATATCGATTTATCTGAGATTCTTCTTTATTTAACTAGATCCTCTAAATAACTATTATCTCCTTATTTAAATTAATGAAAAGGCTTTCAGAACACTCGGGCACTTAACGAAACAAAGTGCACCAAAATGTCCGGAGGCAGCTACACAGCGAATATTTAGAATTATCGTTTTTGTTACCCTTAAGTCTATTAGCCCGAGCAACAAACAACCCCGAGGGATAAAGGGTCACTCCCCATTCCCATCTTTTTGGCCTTTATCTCGCGTTTTTTCTTGGGATAATAAAAATAAAGCTTTTAGTATCACAATGGGAGCCCCTTTCGAATCAATAAACCTTATCATAATCATAAAATTGTGTTTTTGTGTAATACTTTCTTCTCCCTGTTTCCCGGAAAAGGACATTTTCGAGGCCTGTTGAATGTGTACAGGGTGATCGGTTATAAGTGTTCCCTTAGATAACTTTTTTTCTAATAGCCGCAGAAAAACCAAACAAAAACTGGGTGAAAGGGCACTTTATAGGAACCTCAAAATCATTAATAAAAATTATTCAGTTCAAATAGTATAGAGAGTGTGCTAAAAAGTTATTTTTTTTCTTATGGAATACCCTATATATTTTGACACTGTTGAATTTTCCAGAAAATTAGTTGAAGATATTTCCATTTGAATTAGATATTAAGTAATTTATGACGCCCTGCTGTCAAAACGCCGCTAGTTTGGTCTTTCACAGGCAACTATTAATTTGGAGAGTTAAGTAAGTTCGAGTTTGACAGCTTTTTGATTGTTGTGATTATGCAAATTATTATGAATGGCCTACTTTGGTTTAATTATAATTCAATAATACGAATTAAATAATATCTAACTCAAATTGAAATATCTCGAAAACGGTTACATGCAGATCTATACTATATAGTATTTTTAGAAAGCTAAGTTTCTGGAGAATTCGAAAATATCAAAATATATAGGGTGTTCCATAAGAAAAAAAACTTTCTGACACAGTTTTAATTTGGTTTTTCTGCGGCTGTAAAAAAAAAGTTATCCCAGGGAACACTTATAACCGATCACCCTGTACAGGGTGATTTAGCCGATTCAAACTATGTTTTGGTCAAGATTTCTTTTGAATATTGATATCAAAAGCAAACGGGAAAATGATTGCCTATTACCTCTGACTGTAAAAACAAAATATCAAACCAATCAGCTGAAAACGTGCTGACGTCAAGAATCTTTGGTAAACAAACGCATGCGCACTTGCGTCATGTGACGACATCGTATTCCCCTAGACGAAATAAAGATCTGTCTTTTTCCTGTTTACCATTTTTGGTTATTGGGTGGGGTGACGTTATTGGCAGACACCCCCGCAACGTAGATCACCGTACGTTAATGTGCGCAGGGTTTTTAGCTAACTCACCCTATAAAAATCTGCGCACGTTGACGTACATTAGGAGCATAAATCGAGCTTTGATACAGCACAAGTTTTTGACATAGGTATTGAAAAAAAAAATGGTGCTAGAAAGCATGGATAGACCACCATACAATCAATTATTTTATGTCGAAAGGACATGAAAATATCTCGAAAACCGTAGTTTTGAAAGATTTTTACTCTATAAAAACATTTTTGGGTAATTTACGAAAACCAAAATTGGTGCTTTACTTCTAAAGTTATGATTTTTTTATATATTTTAACGTTTTTCAAATAACTCGGAAACTAAAGCTCCCACGAATTTGGACTTTATAACAAAATTTGCAGTCCATATTCATGGAAACTTAAATCTGAAAACCGTATATCGCTACTTGCTTTTGTTCTGAAGTTACAATTTTTCAAAATATTTTATCCCTTTTTTCCCCTTCAGCCCCCACCACTCTACCCAAAAGTTAATCAGTTCATGATCAGCCGATAGAGGATTTTTGTACCAAATTTAGTTAAAATCGATTAAGGCGTTCTTTCTAACATTCACCAATCTTTTGCCAGAAAAGTATAAGGCAATCTGTTTATCATTGAAGAAGCGTAAAAATATTGAAAATACTGAAATTTTAATTTCTTTCTTTGGTTCCAATGCTAGAGCGTTTCCTTTTATTTTCTTTCCACACAATAAAGTTCTATCACATTGTTTTCCAAAAGTTTTCCTTTACTAAAATGCTCGCTTATTTGCAACATCGCAAAAAGAAGAAGCCATGTATAAAATATGGTGGTTATAACAGTTACTTAACACAAAAAATGATGTTAAAAATTAGGTCACGTGCTTTAAAGCACTAATAGCAAGAAGGAGCCGTGCTTGTCTTCTAGCATCTCGTCTTTTATGGGCCAACACCTAGCTCTTTCAGGAAAACTATATCATTCTTCTTGTTCAAGTGCCATGCTCTCTTCGAACGTTTGCTATCATCAGCGCGATCTGTACCCTGTCCGCTGCTTTTCGGAAAAGTGTCGTAGTACTAACACCATACCATTGTCTAAGATTTTTAAGCCATGATATCCGTCTACGACCCGGACCCCTTTCGTCTTCAATTTTGCCTTCTATTATCGATTTTAAAAGTTTATATTTGTCATTTCTCAAAACGTGACCAAAATATTCAATTCAATATTCGTTTTTTGATGGTAAATAAAACTGCAAGATCTTTATTTATTCTAAGCAAAACATCCGCATTAGTTACTCTGTCCATCCAAGATATACTTAGTATTCTACGATAACACCACATCTCGAATGCCTCTAACTTTTTGCACATGGCCTCAGTCAGTGCCCATGCTTTCATGTCATATTATAAGATGCTAAAAACATAACACCGAAGCACACGAATTCGGAGAGTGGTATTAACATCGCGACTATACAACTCTGATTTCATTTTGATAAAAGATGATCTGTCCTGTTCAATTCTTGCACGAACTTCTTGCATGTTGTCCCAGTTCTCATTGAGGAGGCAACCCAAGTATTTGTATGAATCCACACGTTCAACTTAGTGCCCATTTACTTCTAATATGCCTCTGATGTTCTATTTCTTGGCTATTACCATCCATTTTGTTTTCCCAAAGTTAAGTTAAGCCCGAATTATGACCTTTTGGCAGCAATTTGATTCAACAACTCTTATATCATATCGTAGGTCGTCGATTTTTATGCCGTTTATGATCAGACCCTCTTCGCAGTTATGAAGTGCATTCTCTATTAATTTGTTACTATAGATATTAAACAATAGATATCATAGTCAGTTGTATCTAATATCCATTTTTTTAAGCAATTAGATTCTGACAGAATGCAAGAAAAGACGCTAGTGCCACTGGGCAACAAGTTTTGTGAAACTGCGCTTGGATTTTTTTTTATAGCGACGAGAAATCTTCATAGACACCGGTCTCTGGTGGTCTACCGAATGTGCCCGATTCATCCTCTCTTGAGGACGCCTACGGACTAAAACCCTCCGCTGTAGATTTGGTCGAAATAGCGGGACCATTCTCAGTTCTTTACTATTTTGAACTCTTAGGTGCGTGCGTCTCCGTGTTTAATTTTTAGAATCGTTCTTATCATATTATGTCTCCAATGGTTCCATTTGTGTACGTGTTGTATCATTTCTTTAAAGAGGTTCCCTATGGTCATATTCTCTATCTGTAGATCGTGTCTTGTTGTTTGGCGGTAGTTCTCAAATCTTGGATAGTAAATTAACGTATGTTCTGCATCATTTATTCTTTGACAGTACCGACATATGTCGTCCGTTTTCCCTATTCGCTTTGTGTATGCCCTAAAAGATCCATGTCCCGTTAGAGCTTGTGTCATATAGTAATCCATTTTTTTGTGTTTGCAGTCTATCCATGTTTTAATGTCCGGGATAATTCTTTTCGTCCATTGTCCTTTTTCGGTATTTCATTCCCATCTTGCTTGCTAGGATTCCAGTGTTTTTTCTTTTGCAGCTTCTTTGTTTTCTTTACTGTGTCCATTTTTATCTTCATATACAATTTCTTCGACAATTAGGTCTATGGGCGGGATTCCTGTTCTAACCTGAATAGCTTCCGTTGATATCGTTCGGTAGCCGCAGGCTACTCTTAGCAAGGCTTTCTGTTGCATTCTTATCAGCATGTTTTTGGACTTCTTTTTTAGGAGTTTTAGTCTAAGTATGGGGTTATATTATATATTCCAGAGTAGGGGCCCTAATACCGATCCTTGTGGGATACCTGCTGATGTTTTAACTTTATTTTGTTCGTTAAGTGTGTATCGTTCTTTGAAGTGGCTAATTACGGTATTTATAAGATATTGGGGTATACGAGTGTCTGTTAGCCTTTCTACTATTTTCAGCCACGACGCAGAGTTAAAAGCATTTCTAACATCCAGCGCTATTAGCACTACCCACTCACTTCTATTTTTGTTAGGATTTGATCCGTTTGCTATTTCAAAGATCTTTTTTTGGATGACTGCGACAAAAAATAGCGACTTTATGCTTCTACCTATATATTCTATTACCAAACAGACGTCAAAGTAAATTTTTTTCAAAGGTACATAAAATGAGTTCTATTGAATTCACAGCACACGTAAGAGACAGTTTAATCGTAATTGCGAATATATTGGCAAGGCGGCCTGGCATTTTCCTTCTTTCCACTCTTTCGTCCAATTTTTTCCAATTTACCGATGCTTACAAGCAGTGACGACATTCTATAAATGTTGCTCATATGCAAGAAAACTGTCAAAAGAAAAAAGACACTTAAAGTAAATATTTCAACGCATCGGTATCGGTATACGTAACGCGTTCGAAACAAAGTCAAAATACAAAATATCAAAAGATCTTGGGTGAAAACAACGAAAACTCAAACCTGGATGAGCATCCCACAAGGAACACACAAAGGACCAAAGCGAAAAAAAGAGAAATGATTAAACGATGTTTCGCCTTGGGCAACCAGCGTAGGCTCGTCAGTGGTTTCACTGGTCACCATCATACACTTTGATTTCCAACTTGGAATCCCTCACAAATAGGCATCGTTCCGCACTGGTACTTTACTTAAAAACCTCCAAATCAGTTACATCAACCGAAAAGAATCTAAAAACAAAAGGTCAAAGGATCTTTGGTGGAAATAACGAAAATTTAAACCTGGATGAGCATCCCACAAGGAAGGAACCACTGACGAGTCTACGCTGGCGCTGCACACTGTGGCAGTTTCCAAATCTAGCGGAACTTAATTCATTTATCTTCAATAATTACGGATATGCATTTTGTTTTCTTTTTAATAATAAAATTATGCATAATCATTATTAAATTTATCAAAAATGCATTTTCTATATTATACAGGGTGATAAAAAATACTACTATAATACTTGAATGCTTACGCTGTCACTTTTAGTATCACAAAATAACAAATATCTTTAATTTATTATTTTTTAAGCGTTATAAATGTAGAAAACAATAGTAAAAACACAAGCCCTGAGACAACTATAAAAAAAAATTATTCAATAATAGTTAAATATCGCAATAATAATTATATAAGGTGATTATTATTTATGAAACAACTTAAACGAAAATATGTTTATACAGTTATAAAGTATAATTTAACAATGAACAAATTAACATATTTTATAAGTTAATTACAAATTTTGTGATATAAACCTATACTTAGTTTAAGTTTTGAAAACTCAACGTAAATTTGGTTAGTCTTCATCAGAGGTGTCAGTATTTAGTACATCAACTGATTTTAACAAATTTATTGTTTCTCTAGGAAGACAGTGTCGCAAAATCAATATTGAAACTTTCCGCCATCTTGAAATACAATATGCCGAACTAAATCAAAAGTGTCTCTCCATAAAGGATCGCGTTTCCTTGTTGCGAAAAATTTGTCGATCCTTTTCTGATTTTCTATGACTAATCTAGGTCCAACAAACAGACAGACAGATAGACACACAGAGGGGTCAAACTTGCTCCCTTCCCCCCTTTTTCATTTCATTACTCGCAACATAAGAAAAAGCGATACTTCATGGAGGGACGAATTTGATTTAGTCCGCCATCTTGGATTTCAAAATGGCGCAAATTTTAACAGTAATCTTCAAACGGCAATCGATTTTCACCATGATGCCTTTTATTTCATTAAAATCGGTTGAGTAGTAATGAATTTATGAGCAAATGAATGCAGACTTAGCAAAGCAATCGTATAGTATGTAAAATATTGGTTGAAGCAAAAACTATTTCTTCGGGAACCACTGAACCGATTTCAATGACTTGCATATTGCTGTGCGTGGTGAAAATAGAGCTTTGCTACGAATTAAAAAAAAAATACAAAATTTCCGGAATATAAGAATAAACGGGTTTCTTTGAAAGGTCAAGTTAGGTTCTGTCCGCCATTTTGGATGTTACGTTAAAGGACAAAAAAATATGTGTCCTCAAAAGCCTGATCAACTCCCTGCAAAGTGCAGTTTGTTCCATAAAAATCGGTGGTACAGTTCGAAAATTATAACGAAAAACATTTTGCCCGATTTTTTTTTGGCTCGCCCGCTATAGTACCTTTGTGAAAGTTAAAATCAAAATCTCATGCGACTATCAATATTTTATTAAACGGAGTGCTAATCATAGATGGTCGTGGCAAATATTTTAAAGAGGGTACATGCGGATACATTTTTAAAACTCAAGGTAAAGATACAGGTCATAATCAAAATGTAATATAGAACACTCTTAAATTAAGTCCCAATCTATCCAAAACTTCCAAAGGATACAAAATTGCCCAGAAGATGACAATAATAATAGTTGGTTCTTTTGTTCAATTTTAACTTGCTCAAAGCAACCCCGCCAATATTACAGGGTTCCTAAGATTTTCCTTAGGGATAGGATTTAAATAAATCAAACAGAAATGGCATAGAAAGTTCTGCGCGCACAAAAGAAACAGGTATATTGAGCAATGGTGCCAGTTTGTTATTATCTCCGGACTGCTTTCATGAGAAAAAATTGTCGCCACTCTTTCATTGTGAGCATAAATCATAGTTGCAATAATAACCGTTGACAAGATGTCTGCAAATTCCGCTAGATGGCGGCCACACCATGAACATCTAATCTAATCTAACCACAGCTTTTTCTTGCTTAAAGGAGGCGGCAGGGTCCATTATTTACGATACTGAGCGATAAACTGGTGAGGTTGTTAACATTAGGAAGAAATATCTTCGCTTTTAATTAAATTTCTTTCCATTCTGTTCTACTAGTGACATCTATCCGGAAACGGCCAAACCATGCAGCTAGCACTAGCAGCCAAAGAAATCAATAAACGGCGCTGTTTTTCCTGCAGAGCTTTTTGCTTGCGATATTATTGATTTTAAATAAAGCTGGCCCTGCACTACATTTGATATTTTCGAGGTGTTTTATGACATGATCTCGAAACATGTTGCGAACCAATTCTTCAAAACTAGCGGGAGGGTAAAAGCGAAAAATAAGGGGCTGCCAAAAAGGGGGGAAAAGATTTATTTTGCTCTGTTTCTTTACAAAAAACGATTTTTGTACGAAAAACTTGAGCTCTGCCACTTTTTTTATTTTTTTCTTCAACTTTCTCGAAATTTTCGTCATACCGTAGAAAAAAATTATTTCCCCCATGGTCATACTCTACTTTTATTCGAAAAAATTTAGAAAAAGAGACGGGATCAGTTTTCCTAAAACGGGGGATCTTGGTTTCGAGTGAGAAGATAAAGGGCGCCGCAGGCAAAAATTTTTCAATTAAATTCGCCGAACGCAAAAATGTTAGAAAAACAAAGCACGAAATAAAAATGGCGCCGCTTACAATTTTTTTTCAAAAATTACGTAATTTCGGGAACGCAAAGAAATAGGTCTAAAGAGTATAATTTTTAAGAAAAAAATATCAATTTTCTCGCCCTCCTCCACTGGGGGGGAGGGGGGTTACAAAACGTTACGTAGGGGGGGGGGGTTTCGACAGCGTTTGCATTTGTGTGAAACTAAGAAAATTTGGAATGAAAATAAGTGACAAGTTTTTTTTTGGGGGGGGGGTAGTGGTCTTGAAATCGTTACGTAATATTAGGGGAGTGGCGTGCCAAACTGTTACAAAAAATTACATAGGGAGGGGGTCAAAAATTGGTAAAATCACCGTTACCTAATTTGTGCACGGCCCCACATCTGACTGTTCCTCGTTTTCGATTTCGAATCAAAGTGCAAAACCCGGATTGGACGTTCGAAGGCGTCAACCCATCCTATTTGCTTGATAAAGTTTCTACGGAAATATCTCAATCGATTTCTCCGGCCGTGTATGAACGCTTTAGGTTAGGTATTTGCATGTATCTCAGTCCCCAGCTTGTAAACAGTGCGTAAGGACAATGGTTACAAAATGAAAAGCCGAAAAATATTTTTTTACGATATCTTCCATCAGTTTGGTATTAAAGTCAGGCAAAAACAGTTTTTATTCCAGTCCTAAAGGTATGAAAATGGAAAAAATTAGAAAACAACAAACAACCTGGAATGGATTTACTACGTGTAAGATGTAGTGACAACATCGCCCCATGCCCATCCTTTTCTGCCTAATGTGCTTTTCCGTTTGTCTGCGTGTTATACACGGCTGCTTGGCTCCCTAAGGATTTGCTTAGGAACCCTGTATAATAAACCCTACAATTATGAAACTGAAGCAGCAGCAATTTCTATCACTCAGGTTATGGCATGTTTCCGACGATTTTTTGTCGCGGTAGTCAAAGTCAATTATTTGATTTTTAAGAATTCAGATTCTATGGCTATTAAGCTACCGTAAGTCGACAGTGTTTTTATTTTTGCTTATAATATTAATTTCGGATAAAGTTCCGCTAGATTTGGAAACTGCCACAGTGTGCGCTGGTTACCTAAGGCGAAACATCGTTTAATCATTTCTCTTTTCGCTTTGGTCCTTTATGTGTTCCATGTGGGATGCTCATCCAGGTTTGAATTTTCGTTATTTCCACCCAAGATTTAGATTCTTCTCGGTTGATGTAACTGATTTGGAGATTTTTAACTTCTTTTAAATGTTTTAGATGTTGGAACCTGGGAATATTTTATTATGTTTAAAATTAATTGGGTCAAAATTCTCTAAAATTAACCGCAACCACAACAAAATGGATTTACGGTAGTGGTGGTGGTTAATAACGGAATGACGATTAGCTATTGCGCAGAAGCAGTAAATACCACAACCAGTACGAAGTGTCAAACCAGCGTTCCAAAATATCCCTATTGTATTTTTTCTTTTTAAATGTAATACATTGTTGAATTTTACTTTAAAAAATGTAAAGTTATTTTTCACCTACGTAAAATTACGTTTAATACAAAGTAGCAATATATTTACATTGTAAATTTACACGAATATATAAATTGTAAGGTAAATTCACAATCTTCCTGTTAAATTACTATGGCCACACGGTAACCAATGACTTCACTAATCTTCTTATCGGTGTGCGCATTCTGGCGAAAAAAATTCAAAAATTGAAGCGTTTCTATTTCAATGAATTTGAGCAAGAAAAAGCTTAGTTCAAGGGTTGTAAAATATAGAGTGGGCCAAAAAATTTGTCACTTTTTGAACACGCTATTAGTTTGGACACAATCGGCCGATTTTCGAAATTTTTGCCTGTTTTTATAGACAAAAGTTGAAACTTTACTAACGCGACTTAAAATTTGACATATATTTAAAATCCAAGATGGAGGAGAGCTTTAAAAAATGGGTAAATTTCAGGCCCCTGCGAAAAATTTGTGTGTGACCCTGGACTTGATTTTTGTCAATGAGGCAAAAGCTCCATACCTCCTTCGCATATCGAGGTATTAATTATCTAAATTGGTTATGAAATAAAAAAGTTAAAATAATTTTAAATCAGGAGTATTTAGACCAAAAATTATAATGTCTGTAGGAAGGCGCACTGTTATACTCCTGGACTAAAATATTTATAACTTTTCTATCTCATAACCAATTTCGATAAGTGATACCGCAGTAGGCGAAGAAGGTATGGGACTTGTGCCTCATTGACAAAAATTAAGTCCAGGGTTGCACACAAATTTTTTTCAGGCGGGGTGAAATTTACCCATTTTTTTATAGCTGTTCGCCCATCTTTGATTTTTTGACATATGTCAAATTTTGAGTCGCGTCAGTAAAGGTTTATCATTTTTCTATAACAACAGCCAAAAATTTCGAAAATCGGCCGATTGGGTACAAAATTTTTTGGCCCACCCTATATATAGATCGCAGTCTTGTTCCGGTGTTTCAAGATAATAACGACATGCTTGCAGCGTTGCTAAAAACTATTTTCCCAGTGGCGCAGCGAGGGGAGGGGTTTAACCCCCCCAAATCAATTCCTGGGTGCGCCACTGATTTCACTGATTTTTCTATCGTAAGTGTAAAAAGTAAAAAAAAAAACGAGAAAAGGCAAAAAAACGCAGAACAAACTAAAAAAAATAGAAACGAAAACGGACACAACTGAAGTCAGTAATCGAACCACAAATAAAAATTAGTTGGTTTTGTTACGGCGATCGAAAAAGAATTTGAGGGAAAGCTAGATACCATAAAAATGGCGGAATTCTATGTGCAAAACTAAGCGATTGACCGCACTCAGAACGACAGAGCGTTAACAGGAAAGAATTTAATAGATAAATGGCAGAGGGTATTCCGCAGGTTCCGTTTGCAGCTTCGGGGCCCAAATTTACTGCTTTTTACCGATGTGCACGGCCCATGCGGGAACCATAGATATAGGAAAGGGGGGAAAAGATGAGGCTTCCTACGCGCGTGAAGGTTGAGATGGGTTGGGCGACCATTTTGATAGTAGCTCAAACCAAACAAAAAAAATACCAGTCCCTTTTGAAGCCAAAACCAAGGCAAGCGAAAATAGAGGCGAGTAAAGTCAGGAATCAAACCGCAGATAAAAGTTGGTTGGTATGGTTAATGTTTATCGAATGAGAAAATAAGGGGAAGCTACCTTCCATAAAAATGGCGTGTACTAAAATTTGAATGAAAACTTTTCGAAATTCCTTCTATTTCCCTCCGATGATTTCTATGTGATGCACGGCCCATGTGCAGTCGTACGGCGTTTAATGGAAATAAATTGATTTTCAACAGTATTTGCCCCATTTCGCGCCCTTCGAGTCGGCAAACAGAATACGTATTCCGTTTTGTCTTGTAATTCCATTGACATCCAGCCTCAAAGATAGACTGGTCAACTCATTCATGATGCACCGCCGGCGGCGTATGCAGGGAAGGGCTTAAGCACTAAGAATCATTTCTTAAAGGCTCAATTTTCCACAAAAATTGTCAATAAAATTTTAATCCAGCGTTGCCACAACCCAAAAAATAAATTATTGTGCAGTGCTGCCAAAATTATCGATTTTTCTTGAAAATTATGTTACAATTTTTTTTCATAAAAAAAACACGGCAACAATAAAAAATAACACAAAAACTGAAATCTATCCAGGCAATCGTATAGAAATCGATAAAATCAGCGAATTACATGGGTACGGGGAGCGTAGAGGCCCTCTATACATTTGACAGTTATTATTTTACTACAAAGAGGGGGCAACTCATAGTGCCCTCTCTTTCTAGTTTTTTTTCATATTTGCATTTAAAAGCGATTTTATGAAATGGACTGATGTTTTGTTGTCTCTTTTTATAATTTCCCCAGACAGTTTTTGAAAGATTGTTTTTTTTGGTTAGTAAAATATGTCAAGTTTTGACAAAAAAAAACAAAAACGAACAGTGAATATAGACGCGGTAGATATTAAAAATATAAATAATAGGTAAAATATAAAGACTCCTTTGATCTATATTTTTGTTACTCTTTTTTTTACAATAAAACACGGAAACATAATGTGTTATTTATTAACAAAGTACATGCTAAATGCGTATGTTTATACAGGATGTTCCAAATTCGATGCTCACCATGGGCATCCCCTTAAGCACCAATCACCTGTGAAATCCTTAAACTGAATAGGAAAGAAATCAGACAAGTGACGGGGCTATTAACCGGTCACTGCGCACTGAGAGAACACCTGCACAGGATGGGAATATAGAGAGATGAACCCACCTGCAGACTATGTGATGAGGATACGAATCAGCCGCTCACATCATATTTGAGTGCCTAGCACTAACCTTCTGCAGAACACAAAACCTCCTAGAGGACAACCTCTCCAGAGAAGATAACTGCCAGAGAAACCTAATAAAGGGGCTGCTGCTCCTCGCGAAGTCGTCAAACCTCTTAGATTAGGAAGGCGCATAGCAAGAGATACAATAAGCTAAGAAACTGAAATGTCAGGGATTTCAAGACCTAAACTTGCTGTTGAGACAAATCAAATCCAATCAAATGGGGATCTCCTAAACGGTAGGAGATACGAAAAGGTTTATATTAGGGCAAAGTTGCACAATTTGACGCTTTCCTCAAAACCAAAAAAAAAAAGTTTACAAATTCGGGGCGGTTCCGGAGATAGGCGAAAAAAAACGAAATCTTTATTTTTAGTTTTTATTTTTCTGCGCCCTTATTCTTAAAACTGTGCAAAAACACTTAAAACTGTGCAAAAACGCTTAAAACTTTCTACAGAGGTCCGTTTTCGAGATTTGACATTTCAGTGTGACAGGAGCACTGTCAAATTCATTTTTTATTATGGACACATGCTTTTTTTCTCCTGCCGTTTGGTTCATGAAGGATGACAAATATTTTACAACCTCATTTTGACAAGTATATGACGTTTTAACTTAATTGACCATCATCAGCCCAAATTCAAAGATTTAAAAAAAAGAAAAAACTTATTTTTAAAATGTCAAAAAAAGCAATCGGGTTTTCAAAATATCTTGAGTAAGTTAAAAGCAAAACTTAAATTTGCGGTGATGATGGTCAATAAACCCAAAACGTCAGATGGTTTGTCAAAATAAGGTTGCAAAATATTATCTTTCATCATTTATGAACCAAACAGCAGGAGAAAAAAAGGATATGTACATAAGAAAAAATGAACTTGACTTTGCTCCTGTCACACTGAAATGTCAAGTCTCAAAAACGGACCTCTCACTAGGTAGATCTTAAAAAAGTGCCTGTAGAAAGTTTTAAGCGTTTTTGACAGCTTTAAGAATAAGAGCGCAAAAAAATAAAAACTAAAAATGAATATTTCGTTTTTTTCCGCCTATCTTCGGAACTATCCAGAATTTGTAAACTTTTTTTTAGTTTTGAGCAAAGCATGAAGTTGCGCAACTTTGCCCTAATTTAAACCTTTTCGTATCTCCTACCGTTTAGGAGATCCTCATGTTGAGCATCGAATTTGAAAAACCTCGCAAATTAGATTTTTATTAATTTTTCTTCTTCTTTTTTTGAGTTTCTTTCTCCGTTGGACAACGGAACAATACAAATTCGTCGAGGCACGTGTTTTTACAGTTTTTGATACAGCAAAGTTCCATTTTTAAACCGGATGTTTCTTAATCAAAAACACAAAATATGTACACGGGTATAGAAGGCGATCTGGCGACTTAGGGCCCCGTTATAAGTTTTTTGCTACTGTTGCGCCTCTAGTAACTCGGTCCCGAAGCTTAAATTAAGGTAGCGGAGCCGGCGCCGGGAAATTTGAATTCGGGTATTTTTTAAAGTATTTCAATTCATTAAAAACAACATTATTTTGGAAAACCTAATTCATCAATAATGAATTTTATTTTCCAAAGTATTGTTGATTCTAATGACTATAAATTTAGGAAATAAACCAAATGCGTCGTATTTAATATATTATATTATTCTTTTAAGAAGATATAATAGTATACATATCGAAACTATTGTATTTATTAATAAACTATTAATTCTGCTTCGCATGCCGACCTCAATAGCAGCAGTTTCTTTTAAGACTTGCAAGTTTTCTTCATTTTCAAAAAATTTAAAAAAAATGTACCTAATTAACAAATAGGCTAAATAAATGCCCTATCAGTCTTATTAGAGCGTCTATTAAGTCTATCTCTATCATCATCTATCTATCATCTATTAAGACATCAAAATTGGTGATACCGTAGGAAAAATCGGTTATTTTTCTACGCTATCCAAAAATAACTGAACCAAAATATGTTATTGGTTATTTTTTCTAACCAACCAGTATTATTTCTGAGCAAAAGCTGCAGCTGGTAAATGATAATTGGTTTTTTTGTTTAGTTATGTTTTTAATTTATTTGTTAAAGTGAATTTGCAAAAACAGGAACTGTTGTTTTCTTTTCTATTCTATTTACATTGGCAGTTTGTATGTGGGCAAAAATATACGGTTACGGTAATTTATGTTTGTGGTTTTAAAACTCTCTAGCATCTCATTTACGGTAAGCAAATAAGGTGACGATAAATTAGTGGTCTATTAACTCTCTATTATTGAATATGCTGTTTTTCCTCTGGTATGTAGAAACCTTTTCCTCTGGCAGTAAATGCAAGGATGGAATTACATGCCGAATTAGAAGGCTTCGTCCACAGTTTTTTGGTTTAAAATGTCGGGTGCATACTCTAAACCTATAAAGCGTTTCAGATGGCAAACCATTGTCTTTGGCGAGCTTGATCTCTAGAGTGTGGAAACCGATGAAGCACTGGGCACTCTAGGACACAATACTTGGGCATAGTTGTTCAATTGTACTTATTACAAAAATCCAAGAAATTACTGTAACAGTTTAAAAAAAGGCCAAAAACACACAAAACTAAAAAACTTCAACAAAAAAAAACCTCATGACAAAAACGAAAAGACGATGACATTGATGGACATTGATTAAGATAGATGTCATCGGCGAGATTTGTCGCGTGAGCTTCGGGACCGAGTCCCCAGAGGCGCTGTAACTGTACTGTGATCAAAAATGTGACAGTGACAAAATTATTTATTGTCAGGGGTTACCAACTATCATTGCCAACACACAAATTGTTTCTAAACATTTCCCTAACAACTGTCAAATCCAGTTGCTCACCTCTGGTAAAACTATAACTGTCAAAAATCGTATACAGGGTCTCTAGTCGTGAGGATCCTTCGCTTCGTGAAACTAAGGACGTTTTCGAAGTACGATAATATTTATATAGATGGTACTTTGACTTTTCTTGTAGTTTTGTTTTTAATTACCAAGAGGGATCAGCACTGATTAAATAAAATAAAATAATTTTAATTGGTTTCTTACACTAAGAAGAAAACTTGAAAAGAAGTTAAACAATTCAAAGTCCTAGAGTTAAAAAATATGTTACAATTATCGATTATGTTACACATTATCGTTTAACTCAATTTTAAGGAAAAATTATGTTAAGGCGCATTTACACAGACAAACTTTCCTTTGATGTTGAAATGCCGACAAACATTTACACGAGCCTCTTGAGCAAAATGTTCAAAGAAATGTTCGTGCAAAATCGCGTACAAAAAAACACACGTAAATTTTGGAGAGAATGTTGAGCAAAATTTGTTTGAAGAAATGTTGGTTATAAAAATTTCTTACAAATTTAAATTTTATAGTTTTATGGGAATTCATTGAACTTAACTGAAAATAGAAAGACTAAGTTTTAAAACAAGGTATTTTTAATAAAGTGCTTTCGGACGGAAAAACGATTTGATGTCGAAATTCACGTTTTATCTCATAAGCAACTTCGATTGATCTGATTTTTATAGGGGATATGCCAGTATACTTGTAACTTTTTTGGGGTTGTAAAAAAACGAGAATCAAAAAAAATAAAAATTGGCACTTATTTATTGCTGTTGCTGGATTAGGAGAAGGTAAAAACCGTACACTAGTGAGAGGGGGTTTTGGTCAAATGAACATTGACACACAAAATTACAGCAGTATTTGACAGCGCTGCGTTCCGACTATCTAAACCTCCCTACCCCCCCCCCCCCAGGGAACAGCTAACTACTCTCCAGAATAGTTCTCTAAAAACCAAAAAGTTAGAGAAAAGAATTAAATGTTATTACCTCCATCATTAACTATTTTAACATTACGTATGACAAAACTGATAGCCAATAATAATGTTTCGCTTGCCGTCGCCTTTTTTTCACAAAAGTTTAAAATAAAAGTTGGTGTTCCATTTTTTTTAAGAATTGAGATCACTGATCACTGATGTAAAATTATATTTATTCTCATCTTTAAAAATATGTTTCCAAAATAGATAGCAATAACTTGCTCAAAAATTTACCCGAACAAAATGTTCAAAGAAAAGCTCACAAAAATGTTCGCGCAAAAAATTTCAGATCTTTTGCACGAGCTTTTATTTGAGCATGTTCGTCTGTGTAATTGCGCCTTTACAATTCAATAATTATGTTACAAGTGGCAACCGCTGATTCCTTCTGTTACTCCAGCTCCCTTCCCCCCTCAATATAAAATTACTATATTCTGGGCAACCATGTTAGCTTGCGTTATACTTGATAACTAAAGTTTCGAATGCTTATGTACCTGCAATAGTCATCAGGTGAATACTAACAAAAACTAAGACTACCTAATCTTATAGTACGTTTAGTTCTTTTCAAAAAATGTGTAAGATTGTTTAAACTTTTATGACGTGACATTATGACTATATTACAATTAAAATAATTTCGGCCTTATGGGGGCGGGCGGTAACCGAATTTTTAATAAAAAAAGAGAACATGTAGGGATTCGTTTTTGTAAGTCAGTCGTACGAAAACAGTAGCGGATCATTTTACTTTCCTTTGTTCTGGTTTTTAGGTTTGAATTTCGAAATTATATTTATTGACTTTAAAAATCCACTAATTCAAAATTGCTCTCGCTGGAATTTGTACAAACTTTGTCAGATTTTGATGAGGCTATGTTTTTTTTGTAGCCCTATTTATTCCCTTTTTGGGCTGCTATTACATATGAAAAAAATTGGGGTGGGGCTAAGCTAGAGAGGTTCTTCTATACCCATGCTAGTCAAAAGTTCGTACTACGAGAAAATAATAATTAAGCAATGAAACTTGGCGTGCATAATAAGTAGACCCTTAGATAATTTTTAATAAATGTTGCTACCATAACGTCTTCTGAAAAGGACCCCTATTTACGAAAATAACACAAAGATATGTCAAAGGTTTAGAAATTACAATGAAGCGATTAAACTGACGCCGCAATTTTTTTTATCGTGTGTTACTTACTCGAAGTCTCTCGCCCAGGACCCCAATTCTCGACGTTATATAAACTTAAATTAAAAAATAAAAAGTTTATGTAGAAGGCCCTAATTCTTGAAGTTTTTTTTTTAAACAAACATTATTAAATATCACCTTAACGCATAACGATAGAATTATGGAATGTGGCACAAATGATCACTGGATCCCTTAGTATCAAACGTTCTAAGACCATTTGCAAAGGAACCTTAATCCCGAAGTTAACTTAAAAAAATTATTGTGTGATAAAAACCACAGAGTATCGAGTTTGGTTATAGCGTAGATAGAGAGTACTATGGTTATAGCGCCATGATTTTGAGTAATAATAATTTTAGGGATCATCAATTTCGCTTATTTTTTTTTCGTCGATATTGCCAATAACCACTTGGCCCATTTGCGTTATTGCCTGCAAATGTTTGTTTAAGCGCTAATGGCCGATCGTAAAATTAATATAGTAGGTAATTATCTTGCGCAATTTAGCGGCTAAAATAACCCTATTACACTCGGAAATATCGGAGGTGTCTGGATGTGCCAAATAATGGCCATGCATGAGGGCCCCGTTTCGTATGCCTGGACTATTTCCGATACCCAGACGGGCTTAAAACAGTATTTCTTCCAAAGAATATGGACAAATACATCGTGTAAAAATTATAACTGCAAATAATTTAATGATGGGTGATAGGAAATAAAAAAAAATAAGAAAAAAAGTTCCTTTATTGTAGGGCTCTAGATTATTTGGTTTCCAAAATATTTGGTTTTTAAAGTTAGAGAAGTGGGTGAGCAATGACATTGAAAAAATAATAGTGCCAATTTACCTTGGTCGAATTCAGTTTTTAAAAAATTGATAGTTTAAGGAGATACAGGCTGTCGGAGAATCCTCTGCAATGGGTAAAAAAGACAGTTTTATTAATTTAATTTTTAGAAAAAAAAATCTTGATATTTAGAAAAATAATTTTAAAATTAACAACTGTGCGAAATTTAGCTAAATTTGATGTTTAGTTTGGTCTGGGCACCCTAACAAAAGAGAGCCTAAAAAAAGTGCTGTGACAAAATATTGATAATAAGAGCTTAACAAAAGAAGGTTGTCACAAAATAGCGCTGTCATAAGTGGGAACATAAAATTTATTACTTAGAAACAACAATACTGTTTTATTCACACTAATTTAATAAAATCTCGAAAACCCTACCGATGTCCTATTCTCTGTTCTATTCTGTTTCTTTAAGTCAATGATTTCTTTAACCTCAGAGCTTTACGAGGGTGGGGAATGTTTATTTCAAAAAATAATGCAACCTATTTTTAGTTAATATAAGAACATATTTGTCTTCTTTAATTATCATTTATTTAAAACAAAAATATATTTTTCTACGACCACACACGAAAGTAACCAAATCTGCACTCTATAACTCAATTTTATTTTCGTCTCTAGAGACGAAAATGTTTTCTTCTCTAGTGACGAAAATGAATGATTTGTAGAAGCGTCGGAAATAGACGAAACCATTTTCTTCCTTAGAGAAGAAAATTCTTTCTTCTCTTGAGATGAAAATGAAAAAAATTTATTGATAATAAAAAATACGAATTAAAACCTAATGCGGTCGTAGGAAAAATAGCGTACACAACTCGATAGAAAGTAACTTTCTTACACTCCCGTGTTGTTTCACTCGGCTAGGGCCTCGTTCAGAATATTCACGCTCGTTTGAAATATGTCACTCTCTTCTCTCGTTATGTAGTATATATACTATTGTTATAATCAAAGAAATATTTAATTGAATTGAATGATTTTTGTGAATTGGAGAAAGGAGCTCTGGACGCTTATTCTTAAACGACCGTGAGTTGAGGTGAGCTTTTTTCACCACCTTTTTCTACGGGGAATTTCTCTCACCTCACCTCACGGTCGGTCAAGAATAAGCGTCCTGAGGTAGCGTTAGAGGTGAGATACAGGGTGTCAAAATTCCCGTTTTCATTTTCGTAACATAATTTATGGACAGCTTTTAGTACCTTTTGCATTGTTTCGGTATTTTAAAGTGCTAGTGCCAGTTTTATGCTTCGATTACTTGGCCACATTTTCCGTACTTATCCGCACATACGAAACGGCACTGCAAATGACCGGATTTGGGGTAAAAATAATAGAATTTTCAAATGATAAAGTAATGCTTACTAACTTGAACGTTCAAATGGACTCATCTACAGGGAGTTTCAGAAACAATCTCATTAATTGTTTTAAAAATCGTCTTTCAGAATTTTCATAAACTTATCCAGGGGGTTTAGGAAATTTTTTTTTTTTTCGTTCAATAATTTCCGAAGCAAAACTATCAGCCTTTCTGAATCAAGTTTGGTAACCTGATTAATAGAAGGAAAGAATTGACCTGAATATACAAATATTTTTTTATACCTTCATGAAAAACATTATTTTAGTAACTGTGTGCAGATAACTAAAGCATTTATTTTTTGGTTACAGATGCAAAAAAATTTATTTTGTTTTTTTTTTATCACGGGTGCAAAACAAGATTTCTGTCCGTTTGTTACCCAAAATTAAAGCGAAATAGCTAAAAATAGTAATACTGAAAAAATCTAATTATTCTTGCCTAAAAATTAAGCCATTTCCGTCAGTTTTCACCAGGTATTTACGAAAGAATCATTTAAAAACATCTTTAAAATATCAAACTATCAAAGATTAAAATGTCGCAACAATGAACGTCCCCGTGTGTGCTCTTCGTTCGAGATTTTTTAAAAGTATTTTCCTGTTTTTCTTGGATTTTTTGATAAAGGTATGAAAAGCAATAGTGTTAACAACTCGCGGCTAAACTGTGCTTTTTTTACTCGCGTTTTTAAATAACTTGCTGCTCTCGTTATTTAAACCAACGCTTGTAAAAAAGCACTATTTTAGGCACCAGTTGTAAGTGTTTAACCAAACCACGAGTGCAAAAAAAAATGTTGTCCAACTTTTACCCAAATATTAAGAAAAAGTATTTAACTAATTTAACCAAAAAATTAAGCCATTTTTCTATTATTTATTGACGTATTCACAAAAAAATTATTTCATCATCAACTGTCAGAAATTAAGATGGCTGCAACAATATAGGTCTCCATAGAAACCATTGTTGTGTCATTCACGGCCGCCCTTGATTTATAGTATATTCGGTTTAAAAGAGATAAACCGGTTTCTTAAATCGCTTTAAAAATAAAATCCATTTAGTGCTTAAAACGGTTTTAGTGGTGTTTATACGTCAACATTTTCAAACCGTCCTTATAAAAAAAGCGCTTTAAGGGATATAGATGTTTTTGATCGTGTTGCCATTTCTTTAACTCGCACACCAAACGCATACATTTAAATAATTTATAACTTTCTTATTTCTTGCCCGATGTTAAGAAGTGATATATGAGTATACAGTGGGAAAAAATAAAACTCTACATGCCAAAGTTAAGTTTTTCATCGGTAGCACACATAAAAAATTTGCCTTCTTCTTCAAGTGCCATGCCAGCGCGATCTGTACCCTGTCCACTGCTTTCCGGAAAAATGTCGTAGTGCTAACACCACTGTCTACGATTTTTAAGCCATGATATCCGTCTACGGCCCGGACCTCTTCTGCCTTCAATTCTGCCTTCTATTTATCAACTTTAAAAGTTTATATTTGTCATTTCCCAAAATATGGCCAAAATATCCAAGTTTTCGTTTTTTGATGGTAAATAAAACTTCAAGATCTTTATTCATCCAAGATATTCTTAGTATTCTACCATAACCCCACATCTCGAATGCCTTTAACTTTCTGCACATGACCTCAGTCAGTGTCCATGCTTCCATGCCATAATATAACATGCTAAAAACATAACACCGAACCATACGAATTCGGAGAGTGATACTAAGATCGTGAGTACACAACACTGATTTCATTTTGATTAAAGATGATCTGGCCTGTTCAATTCTTGCATGAACTTCTTGCATGTTGTCCCAGTTCTCATTGAGGAGGCAACCCAAGTATTTGTATGAATCCACGCGTTCGATTTGCTGCCCATTTACTTCTAACATGCCTCTGATGTTTTTTTCCTTGGATATGACCATCCATTTTTTTTTCCCAACATTTAAGTTAAGCCCGAATTGCGAACTTTTGGCATCAATTTGATTCAACAACTTTTGCAGGCCTTACAACGTGTCTGCTATTATAACAGTGTCGTCGGCATATCATAGGTTGTTGATTTTTATGCCGTTTATGGTCAGATCCTCTTCGCAGTTATGAAGTGCATTCTCTATTATTTTGTCTATAGATATTAAACAACAGCGAAGACAATATACAACCTTGGCGCACACCTCTTCTTATTTGGACCTCTTCGGAAAGTTGGCCATCAACCTTTATTTGAGCAGTCTGGTTCCAGTATAGATTAGCGATTATCTTTAGATCTCGGTCATCTAGACCAACTTCTTTTAGCGATTCTATGAGCTTTTCGTGTTGTACTCGATCAAACGCTTTCTCATATTCTATGAAACAGGCATATACTGGCACAAACACATCCCTAGATCGCTGAACTAAGACTTGAATGCCTCTCTTGTCCCGAATCCACCACGAATTTAAAACTGCGTGTCTCCCATAAAGGATTCGCATTTTCCATAAATTCTTTTATAGATAATCTTTAGAAATATTTTTATCATATTAGGCTGATTAGGCGGTAATCACTACACTTCTTTGCTGAATGTTTTTTAGGAAGTGTAACAAAGGTTGATTTTAGCCAGTCATTAGGGATTTTATCACTGCGATAAATCATGTTGAAAAGTTTGACCAGCGTATTTACCGAAACTTCGTCTTTCATTAGCTTTCAAACCTCATTCTATACTTCGTCTTGCCCTACCGCTTCTCTGTTTTTAGCTGAAGATATTGTACTTCCTCTGGTGTTATATCTATGTCTTGGTTTGAGAATTCTTCTGACTGTTCGGATCGGTTATCGGTAAAGAGATGTTCTATGTAGCTACACCATTCTTTTAGTTTTTCTTTGGTATCCGGTATGATTTTTCCCTGATTGTTCACAACGATTCCAGCTTGACTTTTATTAGACTCTTAAAGTTAATTTTCGGGTTTATCGGCATTCGTATCCTTATCTCTATAAAGTCGACCTATCGAACAGATGTACTTTTAAACTAATGGCGAATGCTTGACAGTTCCAGCTGATCAAATGCGTCAAAACATCGTTTCGTATGCAGGGACGGTCGTAATGTTACAACTCCCTAATCGTACCTAACGAGGTTTTCGTGCCTTTAATCAGCTGGAGCTGTCACGCATTCGCCATGATTTTAAAAGTGCACCTGCTTGATTGATCGACTCGATAGAGATAAGGTTACGAATGCTCATAAAACTGAAAATTAACTTTAAGTGTCTATTAAATATTCCTGCTGCTTTCTTTATAAGTTTGTGTAAATTAAAAGTGTCATGTTTAGCTTCTAGATCTTCTATTTCTTGACATTGCTGTGTTATCCAGTATTGTTTTGCTGACCTTATCTTGTTTTTTATTTCTTGCCGGGGGGGGGGGGTCAAAAATACATTTAACATTTTTGAAATCGGACAAAAACTTTTTAAATAAGGGACAGTCAAAATTCCAGACCCAAAATTTCGCTCTAGATCAGACTTGATTCAGACTTTCGAAGCTAACGAGTTTTTTGTCTTTGTTACAGCCGTCATCTGCGCAAACCAAGAAGCCTACCTGGTCATCCAGCCCACCATGCCGGTTATAAAAAAGGAAATTGGCAGCACTCTGGCCCTGACCTGTAGGCCGGTGGCCCCCAAGCCCGATTTGGTCACCCAGTTGGAGTGGAGGGATCCCAAGAACAGACGGATCGATGTTGTAACGGGTAGTTCGCTGTACGTCCAGGTAAGAAATAACTTTAACCCTATTTGACGGTTCAGAATAGCCTTTTTGGTACAAGTTTTACATCGACGGTTCAGTAATTTGACATTTGGGATAATTTATTAGTTTTTATTTTTAATTTTAAAAACAAAATTTAGAGAATTCAAAATACCTTAATTTATTGCGTTTTAATGCAGCGCCCCCCCCCCCTTTTAAGTGCGAAGAACTCCGTTATTCATTAAGTATAACATTTTTTAAAAGAGGACTATATTAGTACATAGTTAGTACATAATTTTTACAATATTCAAATTGAGTTTCGTTGAGGGGGGGCGAGTGTAGCTTAACTGAGCTGATTTTAAATTAAAGTAAAAAGATACCCATATTGCTGCCACTTCAATTTATTTGGGAAAAATTTGACAGGTCCGCCATGTTTGTCCGAAAGCTGGCTGGGGGGCACGATCACTGAAAAGTTTGTTTCGTTCCATACATGTTGCATGCAAAAGCAATTAAATAACAGCAATATGCAGTTTTTTGTATGCTGCTAAAAAAAGGCCGTTGTAAAAATACAAAACCGATTAACAAGTGATTTTTTACTTCTCCTGCAACACTGTAGTGAAAAAAAGTCACTCGTAAAAAACAAGTCACTTTCTTCTCTCTTTCAGTGGCGTATGATTTGTGAAAATTGGTTAGGGGGTAGGAAAAAGATGCAATTTAAGATTATTTTTTTGCTTTATTGCAGAAAGTGTCAAGCGATACCGGTATTATGCTCATCTTCACCGAACTGAAGGAACAGCAACAGGGAAAATACAGCTGTCATGCTAACTACGCATCTTCCGAGTCACTAGTTGCTGAAGTAGAAGTCAGCACTTACGGTTAGTATGCAAGACTGCAAGCAAGAGGTTCTTATATTGACATCTACACATATGCTATATTTTCATGGGTATTGAGTTCGTTTTTAAAAGTCATTGTATCTTTTTCTTTTATATACCGTGTTCTTGCTCTTGATGACGCTATATACTTACAAGAAAAAGATACAATAAGTTTTGAAAACGAACTCAATACCCATGGAAACATAGCAATAGATTACTTTGCAACTTTTTTTTTGCACCCGGCTGCAAAAAAATTGGCTATACATGCAGTTTTCTTGCGCCATCTATCAGTCGTCCATTCTTTTAATATATTAACAAGAAAAAGTTAGATCTCACTGCTTAGTTAGTTTATTTATGTGTTTTTCGTATTCTATATTTTTGTATGTTTTTCCGTTTTTTGAATTCTTTTATGAAGTTTCAAAATCTTGTAAAAAAAGGATTTTAGCCAGTATTTGTAAAAATGCACACTTTTTTGCATCAAGCCATGCAGCAATAATCTATATCATCTTCGTTGCACAAAAAACAACAAAAAGACAATGAAAAAAACAACATAAAAAATAACACATAAAACAACACAAAAAACAACTCAAAAAACAACACAAAAACAACTCACAAAAAACGCGGTTAAACTAAATAGCCACACCGCTGAAAAATACGCGAAAAGGTTTACTACGGCGTATTCGGTACGCAGCTTCTGTTAAGTCGGTCGGATCTCCTTCGCTTTGTGGTACGTGCGATGAGAGAGAAGCAAACTGTTCAAGATATTAAGATAAGTTGCTTCAATTTCTTCTAACCCACATAGCATTAAAAGAACATTAACATGATAAGAATATGCGTCTTACCTCTTTCATAGGATGTTCTTTACAGTACCTCTTTGGCATATGCTGGCTACATACCATTTAAGGGATGTACTAGTAAAGATTGGCATGGGGTATGCCAAGAATAAACCATTAAGGAAGAATATTTGTAGTATAACTTTTGAATATGCGAAGTAAAGTAAATTTTTTTTCGGCTGTAGTTTTGCTTTAACCAAAAAATGTCGCCTTCTTTTTGGACATTGGATCGCAATCAATTCTTAGCATGTGCTTCGAATATTTTAGTGCTAATTTAGAACTTCCTTAGAACATCCTTTTCCTTTTTAGGGATATTTTCGCTTAGAATGACAAAGAACGCCTATCAGACCGTACTTAATAAAAATTTTCATCGTAAGAACGATTCACCATAAAAACTACAATTTTTCAAACCAATTTTTTATCCGAGCCTTATTTCTTCAAACCCATTCATAACAAATTCGAAATTTATAAGACCCGTTTTTAATCGAACCGTTCATCAAACTCATTTTATATCAAGCTCGTAATTTGTAAAACTCATTTTTAATAAAACTATTATTTTTCAAAACCAGAATTCGTAAAACCCATTGTTTTCAGAAAATTTTGCATTCGCCAATAGTACATGAACCAGAGGCACGGACGTAGAAACCTTGAATTGTTAATACCATTGTGAAAAAATCACTGCGGCTTGTTTACATAGTAGTGTGGGATAATACAAAAACAAAAGGTAAAGAACCAAGCAATGAAAACCATTTAAAAGACATACAAATGCTCAAACGGCCACGCCATGATAATCTCTTTCATTTGGTCTGGGAAATGTGAAAGTTTTGAACAAATAAATTACAAAATAGAAACATTCCCCTAATTTATAAACTCAAAGGTTACTGTCAACCATTGCTGCTGGCGCTCCCGCTTAAGATAAACCTTCATTAAGTTGATCTGAATCTGAAACAGGAACTAAAACGGCTAGGGACAGATATGCGCCAACAGTTTATAAGTCCGAGGTTGTTATAGGTCTAGAAGACAAGAAAAATAAATGAATAGAGGGAGATACGTAGTTTGATAATAGCCTATATGGATCAGCTGAAAGCCAGAGCGATGGCAAGCGATCAAAAAAAAGTACATCTTTGGCACATGCAGTTTGACAAAATTAGAACAATAATTCATGAGTTTTAAAAAGAACATTAAAAAAATTATTTTAGAGATAGTACCATATACAATTCATAAGTTCCTAAACCACCAATTTTAATATTAATTTTAATATCAGTATATATTTTTCTTTTTCTTGTTGTACGTTACATGTGTTTGTAACTTTCTATATGTAATTTTGAGTAAGTAGTTTAAGATTTTATTGTCAGTTTTTGTGATATTGTAGCCAGTATTTTTTTTTGAGATTTTAAGACCAGTAATTATAAGATGTTTTACCAGTTTACTAGAAATAAAGAAAAATCAATATTTATCTTTTTAATATTTATTAACAAAACCTTAATGTTAACAATGACATTTTGAAGACATTCTTAGGTTAAATTTATCTTAATGTTAATTTTTAATACTAGATTTTGACGCTTATTTATTCAATTGTGACAATTTTTTTTGTTTGTTAACAATTTTTGTAATAAAAGTTTTCTGATTCTAAAGACCTTATCAGAAAAAGTTATTACTAAGATATCTTTGAGTTTTGGTAAGTTTTCAGCATTTGACTTTTTTTTGCAGATTCGTCTTTTATAAAGGATGATGCACTTTTCTTATGAAAACTGGCTTTCTGTAGGATTTTGTTTGTCTTGATGAAAATCTATCATTGCCCCATAGTAATCAATATACCTATTTTACTAAAATCAACAAAAATGGCTAAAAATGTTACAAAAGTTTTTGTTTTGAAGCATGTTTGTTAAATACTAAGTGACAACATAACAATTGAAATTTACCTTTTATTAAAAAGGTCATTTCATGCATTTAATGTTTTTTATGTTTGTGATGCCAATGCGACCTACCTATATTTTTCTGCTACTTATTCTCAGACTACAATTTGATTCATAAACATTATTTATATTTTCACAAAAAGTGCAAAAAACTGATTTTAGGGGAAAACCAGAATACAAAATGTATAACTTTGACTGCAGTAAACCACATACCAGATCACTGTGGAGCAATGAGACCTACAACATATGCAGTTTTGAGCAAAATCCCACATCCTTTATAAAAGATAGAGCTACAAAAAAAATGTTGAATGCTGAAAACTTACCAAAACTCAAGGATATCTTAGTAATAAATTGTTAACTTAAAGAATGTATGGTCGACATAGATGTTAGTTAATAGGTTTTTCCGCCAAGGTCTTCAAATATTGTAAAACTCCATGCTCGACTCCTTGTGCCAAATATGTACTTTTTTTGTGATCGCTAAATGTTGCTTGACTTGCCATGGCTCTGGCTTTCAGCTGATCCATATATGCTATTATCAAAGTCAGTATCTCCCTCTATTAATTTAATTTTTATTACTGTATCACGTTGGTACATCTGTTCTTAGCTGTTTTAGTTCCTCTGCAGATTCAGATCAACTTAATCAAGGTGTATCTTCAGCGGGAGCGCCAGCAGCAATGGTTGAACCAAGCGTTTACAATTTATAACGTGTGGCTTAACAGTACCCTTTGAGTTTATAAATTGGGGGGCAATGTTTCCATGCGATACCTCCGACATGGAGGCCAGCCAACACCTTCTGTTTTAGTACCCTTTTACGCGTATGCCGCCGCCATTTTTGACACTGTTGACAGTTATTACATAAGTTAATTTTGAAAATGGCCGCCACATACGTTCAAAGCTCACTAAAACACGAGTAGATGAAAGGCCTAAATATCGGAGGCATCGTTCCATGTTGTGATTTATTTGTTTGAAACCTGCACATACTCCACACCAAATGAGAGAGATAAATGGCGTGACCGTTGGAGCATTTGTTTATGGCTTGTTTCTTTACTTTTTTGTTTTTCTATTAAAAAACAATAAAAATAGCCTTTCAATAAACGTCAAATTCAATCATATTTTGACACTGTTGATAGTCAGTGTTCCCACACTACTATTTAAAATTAAGGAAACCAATGTCGCCAATCTAAATCTCCACAACATGGCGGAAGACATGCGGCAGTGATTTTCATGAAAATTTCCCATGGGTGTTAGCAATCCTAGGTTTTTATATCCGTGACCGGAGGCGTACACGCAGGTACCGCGGCGGCGCACAGTGGTTCCGATAAACAATCTGACTTGACAAAATTATTTGTTTGTTAAGTCTTAAAAATATTTAAAAAAAATACTCACAGTGGTATGAATTTTTATAAATGTTCATGCCAAAAAATTATTTTAAACTTTTGAATAGTTTTTTTGCAAAAAATAACAAATTTTGGGTATCTTTAGATAATCTAACTTGACAATATCAAACATTGCCTAAGATTGATAAAAATTCTTGTTAATATTTTTGGCAAATAATATATTGTAAAACTTTTGGTTTACTTTTAAAACAAACAAAATCAGGAAGACAAATACATATAAATAAAATATTAGTAATATAACAAATAAAGCATCTTGCATTATTTTAGACTTCTTCATCAACCTCCTCGATGAATTTGGCTCATTTTGCCAAACATCAAAAAGTTCTCTTCTTGAAATTCCATCGTTCATTTCTAAAAATAATTTAAAAAAAATTAATGTAAAAAAATATTTTTAAGAACAAGCTTTTATTTAAATGCACTAAAAAGAATAAAATAAATTTTTAAGTCAATCAAACCCGTTATTTTGTTACATTACACAATTTAATACAATATAAATGCTTGTCGCGAGATTTTTTTCTTAAATATATATCATATTTCCATTCTTGATATACAGAAAACTACCTCTTCTACCCCCTTAAGGGATTTTTTTAAACAAATTATTTTTGCTTCTGCTTACCTATCTTCAAAAACCTCTATATACCAATTTTTAACAAAATCGAACTAGTAGAAGTCACTTAAAATTAATTTTCTATATTTGAATTAAGAGCAGCCATTTTGTATCCGCCATATTGAATTTTTCAAATCTAATTAAAAACTCAGTTTCCTCATCCTCAAAAACCCCTATATACTAATTTTTAACAAAATCGAACAAAGATAAGAAGTACCCCCCACCCCTACCCTTAAAATGAGGGGATGGGGAAGCTCAAAAACATTAAAATATTGCATTGTCATCGGAACTGAATCAACGTGCCAAATTTCAATTTCCTACGGTAAAGGGAAGTGGATTTAATTCAGCTTACAAGATTTGACCTCACACACACAGACAGACGAACACGGTAAGATAAATAAAAGCTTGTAAAAAAAAGTTGGTTACATATGGTTGCAAAACAACTAAAATTAAAAACTTAAATAAGTAAGTTAAATGACAAATATAATTTCATAACAGACTTTCACGGCCTTTTCCATAGCAAGCCCATGAAATCAAGGGGAAAAAAAAGGCGATATTTGAACATACATACAAACAACTAAATTTAAAAGAAAAAATATAATTTATAAAAAATTAAAATGTATAAAAAATAAAAGTACATACTATATTTTCTTCGCCGCAGTATTCGAGTCAATCGCTAATAGTTACGTACGCACAGTCCGAGCTCAAAATAGTAAATGCCGATCGATATGCTTAAAGAAAAAATCAAGCATATATCAAGCAGCTTCCGTCTGCTCTTGCGCTGTCCCTGTTATTTTATTCTCAATTTTTTTTAGGTTCATAGGTTTACAACTATTTAGGATCATAATAAAATATTGTTTGTGTTGTTCCGAAAATTAAAAAAAATAGCGTTTTGTCAAGTCAGAATTTTAATAGGAACCTCTGAGCGGCGCGGCGTTTCGATGCGTTTGTCGGTCTATGTGCGCAAACTTGGCTAAAAGTATTCACAAGTAATGTTCAATACTTTGTGTATAGATGTCACTCTATTGTTCTTAACTGGAATGCAAGTGACATCTATGCACAAACTATTGAACGCTACCCGTACAAGTATGCGCGCGTAGCAGCGACAAATGCAACCAAACGCCGCGCCGTGCCCACACTTTAAGCATGGCTGTCTTAAAGTTTATCATATTTCCAAAGACGTTATACAGGGTGTTTAACAATTCAGTATCAAGATTTTAAAAGCGTATTTTTTTTGAAACACCTGTAGAGATAAAATAAATAAAATGTTTTCATCGTTGGAAAACCTTTCAGTCTCAAAGCTTGCTTAAATTATCTAAACGGTTCTGCATAATTTTTACGTTTTTCAGACGAGGTGGACTTTGTGGACGCGCCAGAAAATCAGTACCCCATCGCGGGCAAGGATTACGAGATCAAGTGCAAAGTCAAGGGCAAACCGGAACCGATAGTGGAGTGGTTCAAGGGTGAGCAATCGATATCGGAGCCGTCGTCCAAGTACATTTCCTCCACAGATGGTCTGACCATAAAAAACGTCACGGAAATGGACGACGGTAACTACAAGTGTTCCGCAGTGGTGGTCGATACTGGAGCGTTCAAAGTTAGAAATATTAAGGTGAGTTTTAATGACACCTTTACACTCGCTAGATATTTACATATTTAATACCCTTTTTTAAGCTGGGACACTGAGAAAACAGGGCTTACCCAGAGCGTGGGTTGGCAATTTCGGGCTGCCATAATACACATGTCTGAGTTATTCTAGCTGACCATGTGAATAGCTGCAACTCATTTGGGATGGGCTGCAGTAACTTCTCGTTTTTGGTCTGGTGGAACCAACAAAATGTTATTTCTTAAAATTTACCTGGATTTTGTACTACCACAACTCCAGACTTTTAACCCATGTGCATGGATTGTGGTAACCTATTTTTTGGTTGGAAACACCATTGCATTACTTTTACCCACAGCCTGTTTTAGTACACAGGGCTGCAGGAACTCACAAATGGTTAGCCGAACAGCTGCGGAAAGTGCCGAGTTAATCTTCGCCGCACGGTCTGACATAAGTGTTCGGACGATATTTTTCTTGGTTTGATCTAATCAAACCTGCCTATTACGCGGCCGTTTTCGACGAACGCGCCATGTGTGTCGTGCACCCGTAGCATACCCATTAGCGTTTTCTTTCACTCGAGTGGGAGAGTGTGCAACGAATAACCCCAAAATACGATATTTTTTCAATTTGGCTGAAGCTTGCATAATGGCACAAGATGCCTATAAACTACTCCTTATGGAGTGGAGTGGAGTATTTGGGTTGTGGGACCCAGAATTGGAGTCGTGGCAGTCCAAAGTCGAGTTCTAGTAGCCCAGAATTTGGGTTCTGGTAACCTAGAGTTCAGTGGTGGTAATCGATAGTCGAGTTCTAGTAGTTCAGAATATTAGTTCTGGAAATCCAGAGTTGAGTTGTAGTAGTTCAAAGTGGAGTTCAAGCAGCCCAAAATATGTTCTGGTAGCTTGAAGTTGAGTTGTGGTAATCCACATTGTGGGTTTATGTAGCCCAGAATAAGGGTTGTAGTTTTTAGTTTTATGAGTCCTCTGAACCACAAAAAATAATTGCGTAAATTTAACCCCTATTCGAAGCTTGCATGACTCATGAATGGAAGATCATCAGAACTTAGTTGATTGGGCTGTCGTAATGCACAGGGGTCCTATTTTCGAAACCATACGAAATTATTCGCATGCGACTGCTTCCGTCTCTTTCTCTACCGTACAAAATAGGAGACAAAAGATATGCCGACAGGCTGATTCTTGGGTAGTACGTGAAAGAATAACTGGTTTTTCATGCGAAACAACACGAATACCCTCTACCCACTCGTGCAATTTTCATTTAAACCAGTCGAATTCGAACGCGGTCCACACATACATAGAAAGAGACTGACAAAAAATTGGCTATTATTAAGTACTCGTGTGCGGATATTTTCGTATGGATTCCACAATCAGACCCCAGGTCTGGGCTGTCCTTTATTTGCAACACGCTTCGGGCTAGGAAAATTATGCCAACCCGAGTTTTTCCTCAGTGTATTACTTTTTCAAGAAAAGCACATAAAGAGTGCAAAGAATTAATATTTCATGACTCGCCTAGTAAGGAATCGAAATTCACGATTCAAATCGATAACGGCCGATGCAATACCGAGCAGGCGTTCGTACGTGTTTGCGCCTTTTATGTTTTAGGTCAGTTCGATTCGTTTAGTTTATCTTTTCTCTTTGTAAAAGTTCATGGAATAAAGTGAGAAAGAAATTATTTATCAAAAAAATGCAAGATTTAGATTGGGCAGATTTTTACAGAAGACAAAAGCGACTTTTAATAGGGCAGTCTAACAAAAATAATATCACCGATCCAATATGGCTGCTGTAGGGTAAAAAAAAGTTTTTCCATAAGACGTAATGCTAACTTAAATCAAAAGTTTGGCAAAGTGGAGTAAAATGCAGATTAAGCAAAGTGATTTTTTTTATAGAGTAATCCTTTTTGAATCCTTAGGGGGTTTCCATTTGAGTTTTTTTGAATAGGAACTTTTAGAGAAATGCAACAACAAAATTGCTTTTTCCCACAGTATTTATTTCAACGGTAAGCCGGTTTCGCCTAAAGAGGCATCTTCAGTACCAAATACCACAAGTGAAAAGAGGGAAATTTTTTGGAAAAAATTTAGAAAAAATGTGAGAAAATATAAAAAATATAAAAATAATTAATACAAACAGGCGAACTGTGTCAATTGTGTAAAAACGTAACGTAATATTACGAAAAAAAGTTTTTAAAAAGATACTAAAAAATATACAAAAAATAAGTAAAATTATATGGAATCTGTCATTGGCTATAACCTTACCTTAAAAAATTAACAGCATTTAGTCCATTGTAGGGCTTTTATCGAATGCATGTTCGTCTTTGGAAGAAAGACAAATTAATATTTTGAAGTGTGGTTGTATTGCAGCATTTGGTACTGAAGATGCTTCTTTAGGCGAAACTGGTCTACCGTTGAAATAATTACTGTGGGAAAAAGTCCCCAGAAGCAATTTTGTTGTTTAATTCCTCTAAAAGTTCCTAAGCCATTCTGAATCGGGGAAAACCAACATTTTGCCAAAATTTTAACAATAAAACGAACTTTGATCGCAATTAAACGTGGAAATGTCGCTCTACCTATCTCTGTCGCACTCATGTAATTACAGATAAAGTCATCTCTCAAATCAGATAGCGCAACTGTCTTTCTTCAAACTGATCTGGCCCGATCTTCAGACTGAACCGAGAGAGACAATGCCTATCCACACTGTGCAAGTGCGAGAGAGATAAAAGTAAAATAGTCACCTTGTTTAATCTGCTTTCCTAAAACTTTCGTTTTTATTAGCGATACGTCTTATGGAAAATCGATTTTTTTTTACCCTACAGCCACCATTTTTAATGGACCATCACGTGATTAATGGCTGACTTGACGAGTAGAGTCCGGTTAAGAAGTAAATGGGCCAGCTAAGGATGTGCGTAGAAACCCATTTTGGTATGAGGCCCGCCCACTTAGCTGGTGATTGGTTTGCCGTAGGGAGTCATAGGCGTAGACGCTCTAATCTGTTTATTGCACTTCATTTTCCAAAGCATTTTGCTATTTTATAAATAAATATCTCTTTTACACAAAGCACCCCTTGTCAATTTATTATTATTTTTAACAGTAACCAAGGATGTAAAAAAAAAATTAATTTAAATATTAATTTACATTTTCAACTTAAGTATTTGAGAAATGGCGTTTTTTAACTTTCAATCTATTGCTACTCAAAAAATATTTATATTACTGTAGGTAATAGTTTTTTTTTGTGTTTAATCATCATCATCATATTATCTTGTTGATCATGCTGTAATCTGATTTTATTTATGTTTCCATTGTTTAAAAAATATTTTGTTAAGATGAAGCCGTAGTCAACAGGTGGCGAACGGAAAATTTATGGAAAGGATAGGTAGAGGGCTGAAAACTAGAAACAATTTTGAGAAAAAATGAGACATTTTTTCAAAAAATGTTTCGAGTAGAATACCTTTTAAATTCATTAAAATTAATTGGAAAGTCCCTGATTTTTACAAAAAATGTGAAATAGCGAAATGTTTTCGTAAAACTTAAAATGTCAAAAAATTAATGACTCCAATAAATTTATTTCAAGCATATTTTGATTAAGTTGATAGGAATGGCTCAGTTTTCTTCCGCGTTTTACACCTGTACGGTATCCTCTTAAATAAGTACAATTATTTTTCTGCAAAAAGGAGGAAAGATCAAAAATTAAAAATTTATTATTCATAATATTATCATTTTATTTGAAAACTCCATAAACATGAACTAACCCAATTCCGTATTGAAATGTATAGTATGTAAATAAATTATTTGAGAACTGAACAACACATCAACTAACCAAATTCAAAATAACGGCATGCAAATAATATTTTTTTATCATTTTATAATTCTTCAACTTATTCATTTATTTTAAATGGCAGTGACGATACGTACGCTCCTGCCACAGTCTTCGGCCCTGCCTCATTTACTTAATAATCGGACTTCTACCAAACCATTTCCTTTTATGTGGTTGTTTTGTGAGTTTAAAATTGAAGGTTAGGTTGTTTATTTTTTACATGTTTAAACAGAGCTGTATTATACTGCAACGTCATGAGAATGGCCTTGTATAAATTTATAAATTAATTCATATGAATCAAATATAATGTTAAATATTTTTTTTTTTTTAATTATTGGTTTCATTTTGACATGTTTCTATTGTAGGTCGAGGTCCAAGTTCCGCCACAAATTAAACAGATGGATTCCATCAAAGTGGTGGAGGGAGAACAGGCGTCAGTCAAATGTACGGCCACCGGAAAGCCGCCGCCAACTTATACCTGGATTAAAGTGGACAGGCGCAACGATCTGTCAAAAACCGACCGATTTGATGTAAAAAGGTTGACCGGGGAGTTGATTATGAACAGGGTAATTTTTCTTTTATAGCGTATTCCATTGGTAAATTGTATGCGCCACTCGTTGTGTACTGACAGCGGTTTAGAGCTGTCTAAAAGTTGCCCTAGTGTAGTTTCAATGGAATACGTTATCATTTTACCATTGATAGTCATTTAGTGCAGAAAGCATTAAATTTGGCACACTTATTCTTTAGACAATTTTCTAAAATCGATGATCGTATGTATAGGAGCCAAGATGGCAGCGATTTTTTCAAAATGGACGTCTATTTTTTTTTTAATTGTAGGTTCGCCATCAAAACAAGATTATACTCGAATCCGAAAATTATTACATTGACGTATGACCTTTATCGTCCTTGAAAAGTGATATTTTATTTTTTTTAAATGCATTTTGAGAGTTTTTTTTTTGATAATTTTTCATAATTTAGTAAGCCTGTCGCGGCTTTTATTGTAATTTTTTTAATATTTATTTATTGTAATTTTATAATTTATAATTTAGAAAGAACATAAAAATACCTTTTCTAATTGACTTTTTGCTTACATGGTGATTGGTTTAGTTATACCAAGCCAGTCAAAGAAAGATTTTTAAAAAAAGTACATTATCATCCGTATCTTTTTTAGGTTTTGAGGAAAATATGTCAAATTTGGTAAGGTTATTACAACTGTCAAGGTCAACTGATATTCTAAAAAAATTTTTGGATAGGTGGCGCTGCGGACCACGTGGCACCCAAATTTCCGATTTTAAATTGGTAAAAGTTCAATATTTTTTTAATAGCTTAGATTAGACATGCATATTTAATAAAATAATCGATTATGTATAGCTGAAGTATGTAGATTTTTATAAAAATAATTTTAGTTTTATATGGTCATTGGTCGCTTCATTTTTTTTGGGTATGTAAAAAAACGGGTTTTGTAACGTTTTCTTCAATTCTTCCTAGCGACCAAAAATTTGGATAGATATACACGTTGATGACTTCTGATGAATTAAAAGGCCCCAACAAATCGATTCAGATATGAAATTCCAAATTCTATCGGGCCGTTTTGACACTATAGGCCAGTAAAGTTGACCTAACATGTGTTTAGTCGCCCCGAATAGTACTCTAATGTACCATATTGTTCATTTTTTGTGAAAAGCCCCGAATTTGGTACACTTACATTTTTAACAATTTTTTAGAATCGAGGTCAAGAAAATTTATGATCGGATGTGCAGAAACCAAGTTAGCGGCGAATTCTTCAAACTGACGTTCTTAAATCGAAAGTTCTTAAATCAAAAAAAAATTATACTTGAATCTATAGAACGTAATGAAGAGAAATTTGACAATACTAGTTAAATTGACGTGCAACCTTCGATGACCTTGAAAAATGTCATTTTACCTAAAAAAATTTTTATAATTTTAACATGACATCAACACAGCTCTTCTAAGTGACTTTTGCTTACAAGGTGATTGGTTTAATAGGATTCTTAAAAAAAGCCATATTATCATATGTTTTTTTTTTACGTTTTAAAGTAGAATTTTTAAATTTGTTATGAATTTTTAATGCTACCTTATCAACTAAAATTTTTTTGGATAGGTGACGCTGCGGACGACTGAAAATATCCGATATTAAATCTGATAAAGTATTTTTTAATTAAATTTAATAAGATTTTGTTAGCAAAACATCCAGTGGGTGCCTAACAAAATCTTGTTAAATTCAATTAAAAAAAAATTTGATAATTGATAAGGCAGCATTAACAATTCGTACCACATTTGAAAATTCTACTTTAAAAAGTAAAAAAAGAGATGATAACGTGACTTTTTAAAAAAAAATATTACTAAACCAATCACCCTGTAAGCAAAAAGTCACTTAGGACAGATGTGTTGATGTCATGTTAAAATTATAAAACAAGACCTGTCGCCGTTTTCAGAATTATAAAACATTTTAAGAAAAAGCTGTGGAAAAGTATTTTTTAAAAGTAAAATTACATTTTTCAAGGTCATTGAAGGTTGCACGTTAATTTAAATATTATTATCAAATTTCTCTTCATTAAGTTTTATAGATTTAAATATAATTTTTGTTTTCTTTTTGATAAGTAACTTTTAAGAACGTCATTTTGAAGAATTCGCCGCCAACTTGGTTTCTGTATATCCGATCATAAATTTTCTTGGTCACGATCCTAAAAAATTGTTAAAAAAGTAAGTTTAACAAATTTGGTGCTTTTCGCAACAAATGAACAATAGGGTACATTAGAGTACTGTTCGGGGCGATAAGCCACATGTTAGGTCAACTTTACTGGCGTATAGCGTAAAAACGGTCTAATAGAATTTGGAATTTCATATCTGAATCGATTTGCTGGGACATCTTTATTCATCAGAAGTCATCAGTGATTATATCCGGCCAAATTTTTGGTCGCTAGGAAGAATTGAAGAAAACGTTGAAAAACCCGTTTTTTTAAATACTCAAAAAAAAATTAGGCGATCACTGTCCATATCAAACTAAAATTATTTTTATAAAAATCTACATACTTCAGCTATACATAATTGATTATTTTATTAAATATGCATGTCTTATTTATGCTATTAAGAAAATATGAACTTTTATCAAATTTAAAATCGGAAATTTGGGTGCCACGTCGTCCGCAGCGCCACCTATCCAAAAATTTGAAGAATATCAGTTGACCTTGACAATTGTAATAATCGTACTAAATTTGACATTTTTTCCTCAAAAACTAAAAAAGAGACGGATGATAATGTAGCTTTTTTTAAAAATCTTATTTTGACTGGCCTGGCATAACTAAACGAATCACCCTGTAAGCAAAAAGTCAATTAGAAAAGTTATTCTGATGTTCTTCCTAAATTCTAAAATTACAACAAAATACCTGTCGCGGCTTACTAAATTATGAAAAATTATCAAAAAAAAATATCTCAAAATGCATTTTTAAAAAATAAAATGTCACTTTTCAAGGATAATAAAGGTCATGCGTCAATGTGACTATTTTTTTTTATCGAATTATATAGATTCGAGTACAACGTTGTTTTGATGGCGAACCTACAATTTAAAAAAAAGTAGACGTCCATTTTGAAAAAATCGCCACCATCTTGGCTCCTATACATACAATCATCGATTTTCTCGACCAAAATTTTAAAGAATTGTCTAAAGAACAAGTGTGCCAAATTTCATGCTTTCTGCACAAAATGAACAATTGGGGAACTAAGCCGGACGACTATGAGCTAAACTACAAAGCAAGAAAACTTTAGTTTAGTTTAGTGTAGTCGCGGGTTTAACTACCGAATTTATAACAGCATTTTAAATTGGATGGAACACGAAAACTTACAACTCAATAGAACATAAAAACTGAGGCAGTTTTGCCCTAGTGGCGTACTATTTTCTCAATGCAATACGTAATGCTAATAAAAATCAAAATTTTTGTAAAGTGAGAATACATGCAGATTTAAAAAAGTAATTGTTTTATACAGTAATCGTTTCCGATTGAGGGAAAAATAAACAGTTTGCCAAATTGTTAGCAATAAACTTAAAATTCGCAGTTTAAAAAGTGTCCTGTACTTTTAGTTTTCTCGCAGTTACACTCTACAGAGAGACCTTTTCGCCGTATTATTATTATATAGTACTTATTGTTAAAATGGTTTCACAATAGTTACTTATATATCTAGTAAGTTATACCTTATAATTATAGTGAACATGCCTAATAATTTTACATTTTAAGAAACAGAAAATAAAAACTCTAAGGTATTTGTTACCCAAAAAATAACCTAACCAATTCAACAACAAACACAGAATTCATACATCCACAAGAGAAACCTCGCGCGTGGAAAAATGTATGTTTTCATGGAAGTGTTGAGTTAAAAAAGAAAATAAAAATTTTTAGTATATTTATGAATAAATAAAATGACAAAACATAAAAATATTAATTAGTGTGTAAAATGTATTTTTTTTTTTAATAGAGATTTTTTCAGAAAAGTAAAGGGAATACAGACGAAAATATAGAAAGAAAGAATCTTACCTATATTGTTTACTAATTATTTTTTATATCCATTAGGCTATTTATTTCATGTCTGCTAATTTCATATATCATAAAAGTTTTTAGTTTATTTTTAAAAGAAAACAATGTGGCATATATCATAAAAGTTTTTAGTTTATTTTTAAAAGAAAACAATGTGGGCATGAGCCTAACAAAACCAGATATTTTTTGGTACTCAGCCGATGAAAGATACAAAAAGCACCGCTGACCAATGACTTTTTTAAACCTTGGTTTTACAGAATTGTGATTGCTTCTATTTCTAATATTATACGGATGCTCAATTATTTCGATGTTGATTTTGTTAGGAAAAAATTTTTGTTGCTATTTTTTGAAAAAAAAGGTGTCTTACATCGAGCATTCATCAAATATAATAAGAAGCCACTTTCGTGAATTGTTGAGAGTCTGAATATGTGTTTATTATGGTGCAATTGTGCAAGTGCATAGTAAAGAATTCTAAAAGTAAAGTATGTGAAACGTTGGTATAAGAGATCTAAGCTTCTTTGCCACATATTCTGTGTGATGGTCCCACCTTAAATGGCTATCCATAATCACCCCATGGTTAGTTATTAATTAGTATTATTACAGCTTTTTATTTCAATAGATTTTAAATGAATATTGATATTTAAAGAAGTATATTGTGGTAAATTGTTACTGTAACAGCCAAACGGCATAAAAAATGTTTTCTGGAAGTTAATACTAAGCAAATTATTATTCTACTTTATTTTTTAGCTGTTTCCAAGTGTCTGCCCTAAAGTAAAAGCCCGCATCATCAGCAAATGCTGCTGCGTCTGTCTCACCCATAACATCAAATAGATCATTTATATACAATATAAATAGGAGAGGTCCGAGATCTGTTCCTTGGGCAACGCCGCAGGTTAGCCTTAAGGCATCACTTATAACACCATTTATATTTGCGCTCTGGACTCTCCTAGTTTTTAAAAAGATCAAACTCTTTTCCCGTAAACCAATATTTTCGAGTTTTTTTTTTAACAATAAGGTATGTGAAACTGTATCAAATGCTTTGGCGAGATCAACGAACACGCAGAGGGACGGAACTGAATTATTGAGAGAATCGTATACTTTTGAAACAAAATCCGCCACTGTGTCCTCAGTTGATCTCTCTTTCTAAAACCATATTGGTGGTTAGACAAAATATTGTGTGCATTCAAGTGTGACATAATTTGATCTTTCAAAATCTTTTCAAATACCTTTGACAGATTGCTAATAAGTGATATTGGCCTATATAGTTTGCCACATTGGTCTTTTCCCCAGATTTAAATAAATTATTTGAGAAATATGACATTATCTACAAGTACATGGGTGCGATAGAGATAGGTAAAGGCGCAGTTCCCTGTTTAACTGCGATTTTTGTAATAATTTTTTAAACTTTTAGAAAATTCTTATTCTTCCCTCTGTCAGGGAGATCACTTTAGAAAGCTATAACTTTTTTGAGACTGGATCCTTTTTCATTTAGCCAAAATTTTGATTTAAGCTGGCATTACGTCTTATGGAAAAACGGTTTTTTTACCATACAGCGACCGTATTGTAACGATAGTTTTGTTAGCTTTCCCTAAAGTTTAACAGGAGCTTATATAGATTTTTTAATCCAAAAAATCCTTCAGCACACTCACCCCCATATTCACTGTACAAACAGTCGGATTATTTTAGCTAATCTAGGCTCTCTTTGTTCGGTTCTATGGGAGTAACAGAGATGGAAAATAGACACTCAAAATTTTGTTCGCAAATTTTAATGCCAATTTATTTTCTATTAGGCAATTTAGTTTGTTCATCGAACGTACGCATATTATGTCTCTTTTTATCTGTAAAAGAACAAAGACTTCCGTTCGAATACGAATATCAGAATCTTATCTCGCGGTCTTGCTTGAGCTTTTTTTTATCAAGGTATTATGTTCACACTAGATGTTAATTAACGTAGTTTAACATTTACTATAACCCCTAATGAAGCGAGTTTTGTCGAAAAGAGTCCAAAGCATCGATAGATTGGTAAAAACGAACGTTCAGAACTAAAGAAAGAAACTGGCGTTTGAAGGTAGTAGACAATAGAGTTTCGAACTTCCCTTGTCTTTATTTTTTACTGTTTCGAATGCTTATGTATCTGGAATCGTCATGAGGTCAATACTAACAAAAACCAAGATCGATAAGGAGTTCTCGCAATTCTCCGACTTATAATCTTGCTAAATATCTTGTTCTCATAATCCAGCTTCTTCAAGGAAAGTCATCATCATTTGTCAAACGTTCAAAGCACTTCGTGGACTTCCTTAGAAACATCAACCTACAACATGTTTGTTAATTTTTACGTCGAAAGTTTGTACACGAACGTACCACTGGAGGAATCCCTCCAAATCATTGAACAGAAGCTACTCAAGGACAACCACCTCTGATAGAAGCAATCTACTAATCAATACCATTATGGATTTGTTGAAAAGCTGTCTGCAGAATTCTTTTTCGCCGATAGTGGGCAACATCTTTATGAAGTCCTTTGAAAATCATGGCAGAGACCGAAACTATCGCTAAGATACATGGACGACATATTTATTATCTGGAAAAAGGACAACAATCCACTAGAACAATTCTTCCATCATGTCAACAGCATAAGAAACTGCATCACATTAACTCCGGAAAAATTCAACCATAATTACTTCCGTATATCGCAAACCAAGTCATACTGGACAATATCTAAACTTCAAATCAAATCACTCCAAATCAATCAAACTGGGAGTTGCAAAATCTCTTATAGATCGACCCACCTACATCTGCAATACAGAAGCAGCTTTAAATAAAGAAAAGTCAAAAATTCGACCCGATCTAGCTGTAAAGGAACAGTTTCTCCAACTACACATAAAACTCTTCAGACTACACTATCATAAACATCGACAGACGTAAATACTGAAAGAAATGCAAAAGAATCTCAGAAAAGATAAGAAGAATAGGCAAACAATATCTTCTTCGGACCGTCTTCAAAAGGACTACAACAATAGGAAGTCAATTAACAAAAACAACCACAACGCCACGACACCAAGATCTGTGACTTTGTACTTTTTATCGAAGCTCCATGGTTTAAGCGCTGCTTTCACTGGCAGTCTTAGGAAGGGCAACTCTTTTGTCGACAGTCCCTCGACCGCCAGACGGCTCTCTCTTTCCTTCCTGCCCTTCGCAGGTGCGTCGCCATCGCCTCCTTCTTGATCCAAGTTGGAAGCAAGGGGAGAACCAAGATTGTTTCCAGTGCGCGGATGGAGGTCGTCCTCATTGCGCCGGTTATCTCTATGCAGAAGATGCGGCCACCAGACCACTGTCAATGTCAAAAAATTGGTCCGATTAATTTTAAAATGAAGTTTAGAATGTTTTGATACCCATTAAAGTATATTTATACTACCAAAAGTATAACGGAGTTCTTTATTAAAGTCCAATAACAACGTTAGTTTAATAACCACTCCGTTCCATTTCTATTTCTGTAGATTTAAAACAGATTTCAGAATTTTTCATTAGTTTAGGGTTTAAAATATAGTATTCGACCATCGTTTTAGCCTCTAAACATCTATTCTTTGCAGGTTGAATCGCTAGACGACGGCTTTTACAAATGTACGGCGGAAAATCCCGCCGGACGAGTGGAAACGACCGTTAAAATTAACGTTTTGGTCAAGCCGAGAATTTACGAGCTTTTGAACCAGACTGCCTCGGAAAAGTCCGAAACCACGCTGATATGCAAGGCTTTCGGAAGGCCGCCACCGAAAGTTACGTTCAGGAAACACGGTAAGTGACAACGGTTCACAATTTGGCAACAAGGATACGTTGAAATAACGTTTGTAACGTTATATAATGTAACTTTAATTCTAGTGGACCTTGAACCTCTTTGTGATATTTTTTCAATTATTCAACTCATCTGAAATCATCCTGTATATAAACACAATGCTTTTTTGATGATAGGATTCCCCCGGGAGACGAAGAACGTAGAGACCCTATCTACCTCTCACTCCTGTTACTCAGGCAGGCGGTTACCAATAGTTTTAGTCATTCATAAACTTGTTTGTTTGGTAACTTGGACCAGTTAAATGCACGTCAGCATAACGAATTTTGTGGCCATTCAATTTTAAATTACGAGAAAGTCCAAATTAAACCAATATAGGTACCTCGATTATTGGGTTATATAACTGTATTTTTTGTATTGTTATAGTGTGATAAATTTTATATTAGAGAAACTTCAAGGCCTCTTGAAGTTAGAATAAATGACCATAAGAAGGGGAGACTGGTAGAGGTCTAAAATTTGCCAACATTCTTTTGAAAATGATCATAAAGTAATGTGGGGAGAAACCAGTATATTACAAAAAGAACAAGACAAAATTAAACGAAAAATCAAAGAAGCAGCTTGCATCTATCTTAATGAAGATGAATACATAGCTAGCATATCAATTGATATAAATACAGTTTGGCTTCCAATTTTAAAACAAGATTTTCAAAAAGGTTTTTTTAAAGTAAATTAAAAAATAGCATTGATGTTCTTTGGGTTTCTGATGTATTTTTTCTTAAAGTCAGTCAAAAGATAATCTTTATACTTGATATTTTAAAATAAAAAACAAAATATTAAACTTTATTTTTGATTTCACTTTAAATTTTGTATTTTTATAATGTAATCTAAAATCGAAAACACTCAAACAAATTTAATTTTGATTTTAAATTTTACAAAATTCAGCCAATACCTTGTTGGCTACTATCGACGCATCAAACTGTCAAGTTAATATTTGAAATATACATCAGTCAAAGTCAGTCAGTTGTATGACAACAGACAGATATTTTAAAAAAAGAATCGAAAAAAATTTTGATAACGGCAGTAGGATTTCTGCCGAAACGTCAGATGCGTACTTAAATTATAGTTAGGATTTGCGTGTATGTAGGCAGATTTTTTATCTTATTTAAAAACCACTGACAAACGAACAAATTTTTTCTTTAGGATTTTAACGGTTTTAACATATTTTAAAAACAAATCCTTAACTTAGTGGCGAAAAACCCAAAAAAAAGTAGTTTCGACATTTTATAGACATAGACATTTTATTTATAACTGTATTTGTTCATAATCCCACTCGCTGCCCTCGTTTTTAAATCCAATGTTCGTAAAAAAGCACTATCTTAGCTCCCAGTTGTATAAACTATTATTGTGTTTATCACTTTTAAGATGATATTTTTATTTTGTTGTTGACATCTGTTGTTATTTCAGGAATTACGCAAACCTACTTACAAGAAGGTAGACAAACGTCGGATCCCAGAATCAAGCTGGAACAATTGTTTGACGACGAAAAAGGCGAAGGGATTGGAAAAATGACGATTTCGAATTTAACGAGGTACATATATGAACAATGGCATTCTTTGAAACAAAAATAAAACATTATAAAACAAAGCCACAGGCATACGATAAAATACTTGTTAGTTAGTAGGTACAAATAAATAAAACATAATATTTTAAAAAGAATTTTATAATATATATATAATTTTATATTATAAAAAAAACCATTAAAAAAATTATAAATATTTTAATCTACAAACGCAATACTTATTTTTCTTTAAATGCCGTACTTTTTTCTCCTTTTCAGGTCCGACGACGGACTATACGAGTGCAAGGCGCAGAACGACGTTTCGCTGGCAGTGCTCAACGGCCACATTACGGTGTGGTTTAAACCGACCTTTAACAAAACCAAGAATTTGCCGCCAGTGTGGACGTGGAACGGAAAACCCGGCAATTTGTCCTGTTTGCCCGAGGCCATACCTAACGCTACAATCACTTGGCGGTGAGTATTAGCCAATGAGCATTTTTGTCTATATAAAAGTTACAGCAAATAATATAAAACCTTCATAAAATAACCAAAAGTTATATTATTTAGTGTTGTTGATAATTTTATAACTCTAATATATCTCTTAAATGAGTAAAAAAGACTTGAAAAACAACTGTTCAACACCAGCTTATAAAAATTTATGGTACATAGTAATGGATAGAAAAACAACATATAGATTTTATAAAACTTCCTTATGAGCCCTCAAGTATAGAGATTATTATAAAAAGGTTTTACAACTGTTCTAACAACACTACATAACAAATTAAAGGTTTTTATGGATTTAGAAATATAGATTTTCCATCTTTCTTCCCTTTGCTGGTTATGTATTATTCTTTTTCTTTTTACAATAAAAAAATTTATAAAATGGTGTTTAGCAATCTTCTAAAATAAATAAAAATGAAAGTGAAATAAGCTGAAGCAGGAATATGAATATTTATATACTAGTCAAATAAAAGCTGTTTTTCAAGTCATCCTACTCTGAAAATCAGCTGCGGTCCCGTGTGTACTGTATAGTTTTCGAATACACTCACGTAAATTTCATGGGCTCCAAAAATACTTGAGAAAACGTAAAAAAAAATATTCATTTAACTATAAGTTTTTTTTTCATACGCGTTTTTTTTCTTTCTGGGACAAATATTGAATTTCGTATGTTGTTCTTAACCCTAACAAGCAATATTTCGATTGAAACATGTTGAAACCCCATAAATAACGTTTTTAATTAGGCCAAAAACCTATTTTTGTAATCCAAAATGGCGAAAATTTCCGACAATTCTATAAAAAAAAAAACAATACAACTATACCACTGTTTACCTCGTCAACACTATTTTATAACCCTTTTAAAAAATGATGCTACTTGGAACAAAGGGCTACAGATGGCGCAGTGTTGAACACTGATGGTCTGTTTCTGCGAGCTTAACATAGTTACCATTGTTCTCTTTTCCTAAATGCATTCCTCGAGAGATCCAGCATACTACACATACCAGGAAAAATACCCGCCTCCACACACTTCAAGCCCGCATAACTATCTCAAGAATATAGTTAGATTGCGGGGTCGAAGGGTGTACAGGCGAGTATTTTCCGGGGTGTTCACATTTGCCGCCGACCAGCAGTATCAGCGTATGCGCTCGACGTTTCACGGTGCGTTTTTGCGACCTTAACACGTTTACTATATTGTTCTCTTTTTCTAAAACACGGTTCCCATCTATGCGTTTCTCATTCGTGGGTCCCCCGAATCACACGTATCATGTGGTCTAAGCGAGATTTGCCTATACAAGTTCATGTCGGACCACGTGATGAGTTTTTTGAGTCAGGGTGACTGCGCATCCTAAACGCTGGTGGGAATCGGGTGTAAAATGCATTCGATCCCGATATCTGTCATCGGCAACTATCTCAAGAAGATTTGGATCTCTTATCTCTCTCAGATTGATGTAATTAAAACAAGATAATAATGGTATGGTATCTCGCAAAAACGCGCCTTTTGATGTCGCAAAAACGCTCCTTTTGATTTCGCAAAAACGCGCCTTTTGATGTCACAAAATTAACCTTAAAAAATCTTGTTTGTTTTGTTATTATAATTGCCAAAATAAATTAAAATTGTTTTTTTTGTTCTAAAAACAGTTGTATTATAAACACTGTATAAAGAAATTAATAACAACATTATAGAAAAAACCTTATGGGCAAAAAAGGTTTATGAATGAGTTCATAAGAATATTACAGACACCAATTTATATAACTATTGTGTGTGAGTTCCCAAGTTTTTATAAGCTCGAAATATTTTCAATCTTATATAAATTTGTTGTTGGTTAATTAAGTTTTATAAGTGGGTTGATAGCAACATTTTAAAAATCAATCTATTATATATATTTAATTGATAGTTACTTACGGTTTTATAGGTGGGTTGACAGAAAGATTTCAAACACCAATTTATATAACTTTTGTCACTGATGACTTATATTTTTATAAATATGTTGGTGGAAACATTGTTAACACCAATTTGTATAACATTTGAACCGATGACTTTAATTTTTATAAAGATGTCCGTGGAAATATTGTTAACGCCAGTTTTATGTTACTTTAGGGTACCATCAATTTAGAGCCTTTAATAAAACAAATATACAAACTCAATTCTTGTAGGAAACTTCTAAATACCCTAGGGTATCAATGGAACCCTCTTTATAATAATTATATAAATATCTGTCACCAGAAGTTTCTGAAAATGCTCATTGGGTAACAACTATGAAGAACAAAGAAAATATTTAAAAATCGGGTTTGTTTGGGAAAGTATATGCTTGCACAGTACCACATAAGGGAGAAAGTTTTTTTTTGTACTAGCCTCGACACTCATTGTGTCAGCAACTTTTCACAGTTGGTCGATAAAAATTCATCTCTTTTTTCATCACAGATTTTTTGTTTAATTTTTAAACAATCGGTATAACCATTGTAAAAACTAAAACATAAAAATTACAAACAGTTCAAAGGACTTTCTAAGATCCCTAGCGTATAAACCCAATATAAATATTTATAACAACTATCACATAAATTATCATCTGGTATGTGAGCCTTTTCAGATGGATGGCTTGGAGGTTAGGAGGACATACACTGATATCTTGACTTTTTATAAAATTTTGAATGGTTTATATCACTATCCAGCTATCCTTCAGTCCATTAATTTTAACATGAATCATAGACATCAGGACTCTCCTATGTTTCATATTCCCTGTCATCACGCCAACTATGCCTATTTTTCTCCATTAACTCGTATTTTAAGATTATTTAACTGGTCTTGATCCCTTTGCTAGTACTCTTCGACCATTTAAGACAAAATTAAAAGAAGTTATTTAATCCTAAGTGATACTGTATTTTTATATATTTTTTTTTATTATTTTTATTATTGTTTTGTATTTTTTATATTGATTTCTAATTTTATTATTATATTTTTTTTTGTAAAATGGCTCAGCCGTAAAAATAAATAAATAAAAATATAAAAGATAAATCAAAAATAAAACAGCCTCCCCCCCCGCCGGAGGATCCGCCTTTGCTTTTAAATATACATAAGTAGTTTTTGTACACACTAACCCAACCAACACATAATAAACGCCCCCCTCCTTTAAAAAAAGCTACACCCGACCCTGATTAATAAATGTGTAACCATTTTAATCGGGACCAATGTCAAATATTAGGCAGTTTAATAGCGCCTTCGTTTTACGTACTCTCAGATCGATCCGAAGTATCGTACTGACGTCACGAATCTACCTGCGGGTGCTCTGAATTCCAACCGGAGTGCGCGCACAGAGAGTTATTATAAAACACGTCATTTGTTTATCATATTTCTGTTTCAATATTTTTGAAATTGGACGGCCGCTTGAAAAAGACACGAGTCCACAAACAGAAAACAGAACAGAATATTAATTAAAAAAGTAAAAGTAGACTACTTTTACTATTTTGTACGTTTGTACCTAGCCTTCAAAATTATGACTTTTTTGCTTACTTGCTTCTCAGTATAATCGGGGATTTTGGCCCGCTTTTGGGGGCTACCCCCATCGAGTACAAGTTGGACAAACATTTCTTCCTCCTTGGAAGAATTGAGGAACAATTCCTTAATTTCAATAAACTTTTTCCATTTGTTTCGGCTTTGACCCACAAAAAGCAAAAAAAATATGATAAAAATTTTGTCAAAAAAGTAGGGTTATGACATTGTTTTGCTCTGAATCCTTTACTCTCGCGATATCCGGAGATATTCATTCAAGTTTAATTTTGTATGGAAGAGATATTAAGTCGCTTATATTTCTATCTCTTCCACACAAATTTAAACTTGAATTTCTTGGAGAAGATTGAAAAAAAAACAGATAGGGTATTCTCTATCTACGCTTATAGTTATATGCTGTAACCAAACCCTACGCATTTTCATTGCAGGTGGAGAGACATAGAAATATCCGAGGAAAATTTCAACAACGGCCGAGTAAGCAGGAACAATTTCCAAGTCCAGGGCAGGAGTCCTCAGTCATTTTTAATCGTCAATGCGTACGACAACAGAGATTACTTCACCCAATACGAGTGCATTGCCAGGAACGCCCTTGGCGAAGCTAGCAACAGGATCGAGTTAAAACCTGGTAATTTTTTTGCATTTTTGAAGACTATGTTGGGAATTTGGAACCTTTGGTTGCACTAAAACAAAATTATGATTGTTTTCCACAAAACCAAAACTACACTTTTTTGCACTCAACGCGCGTTTCGCTAACAACGTTAGCATCATCAGGAGACGATAAACAATGAACTAAATTAATCTACGCTCTATCTTATATACAATCCTTTGACAATTTGGTAGATACCCCTATTGATCCATAAGTTTTTCTCTTCAAAAAATAAAAACCAAATTATGATTGTTTTCCACAAAACCAAAACTACACTTTTTTGCACTCGACGCGCGTTTCGCTAACAACGTTAGCATCATCAGGAGACGATAAACAATGAACTAAATTAATCTACGCTCTATCTTATATACAATCTTTTAGTGGGCGGAGATAAGAATAATAAATTGTGATTGATCACGATTTTTAATCCTATCTCCCCTCAACCAAAGAATAAAGTGTACTAAACGGGATGGGTCCTCTATCTTTATTTAAACTATTTCTGGATTTAATGATTTCCATACTTTCATATGCATTCAAAAGTCTTTTGTTTGGTACACTTTTTAGAAGTTTTAGGTTATCTAATGTGAATCTATGATTGTTTTCAAAAGCATGCTCGGCCACACTTGACTTTTCTGTTCTTCCGTATTTTAAGTGTGCTAAGTGTTCTTTAAAACGTGTTTGAATAGAGCGTCTCGTTTGGCCAACATATTTTTTGTCACAATCCATGCAACTAATTTCGTAAATTCCACTTTTTTCTTTCGTATAATTAGGATTATAAGGAATTGATACAAATTTTGAGTCGCAGGTATCTTTTTGTCTGAAAAAGGTAGAATTCCGAAAAGTCTTTTGAAAAGAATGTCTATTTATCAGCTTATTTATTAAGCCTTCGTCGTAACCGTTTTCGCCAGCTATATTCCTAATCCTATTCTTTTCTGCTTCAAATCTTTCTTTGTTTAAGGGGAAATTTACTAATCTATATGTTAAAAAGTGCAAACTTGCAAGCTTATGTTGTAAGCAATGAAGAGTCATTTGGAATATACCTGTTGGTGGCCGTGCCTTTTCTGTATAGGTCAAAGTCCAATTTATTTTTATTTCTTATAACTAAAGTGTCTAGAAATGGCAGTGTACCGTTGTTCTCTGTTTCATAAGTAAATTTAATAGTGGGAAATTTGTTATTTATTTTTTCCATAAAATTTTCAACACTAGTTACTTTAGTGTTGAATACTGCAAACACATCGTCTACATACCTGAACCATACTCTGGGGAAATACTCAAATTCTTTACTTATATCTGATTCAAAATCGATAATCGCAAACCTATTTATGAGCAAATTTGAATCAGATATAAGTAAAGAATTTGAGTATTTCCCCAGAGTATGGTTCAGGTATGTAGACGATGTGTTTGCAGTATTCAACACTAAAGTAACTAGTGTTGAAAATTTTATGGAAAAAATAAATAACAAATTTCCCACTATTAAATTTACTTATGAAACAGAGAACAACGGTACACTGCCATTTCTAGACGCTTTAGTTATAAGAAATAAAAATAAATTGGACTTTGACCTATACAGAAAAGGCACGGCCACCAACAGGTATATTCCAAATGACTCTTTTCATTGCTTACAACATAAGCTTGCAAGTTTGCACTTTTTAATATATAGATTAGTAAATTTCCCCTTAAACAAAGAAAGATTTGAAGCAGAAAAAAATAGGATTAGGAATATAGCTGGCGAAAACGGTTACGACGAAGGCTTAATAAATAAGCTGATAAATAGACATTCTTTTCAAAAGATCTTTCGGAATTCCACTTTTTTCAGACAAAAAATTGTATCAATTCCTTATAATCCTAATTGTACGAAAGGATTACAAAAAGTATTTAATAACACCGGTCTTAAATTAGTATATCAATCCGGTAACACAATAAGAAGCTTACTAGGAAATCCAAAAAAGTGGGATTTACGAAATTAGTTGCATGGATTGTGACAAAAAATATGTTGGCCAAACGAGACGCTCTATTCAAACACGTTTTAAAGAACATTTAGCACACTTAAAATACGGAAGAACAGAAAAGTCAAGTGGGGCCGAGCATGCTTTTGAAAACAATCATAGATTCACATTAGATAACCTAAAACTTCTAAAAAGTGTACCAAACAAAAGACTTTTGAATGCATATGAAAGTATGGAAATCATTAAATCCAGAAATAGTTTAAATAAAGATAGAGGACCCATCCCGTTTAGTACACTTTATTCTTTGGTTGAGGGGAGATAGGATTAAAAATCGTGATCAATTACAAATTATTAGTCTTATCTCCGCCCACTAAAGATATATAAGATAGAGCGTAGATTAATTTAGTTCATTGTTTATCGTCTCCTGATGATGCTAACGTTGTTAGCGAAACGCGCGTCGAGTGCAAAAAAGTGTAATTTTGGTTTTGTGGAAAACAATCATAATTTTGTTTTTGATTTTTGAAGAGAAAAACTTATGGATCAATAGGGGTATCTAACAAATTGTCAAAGTCAGACATTAATCAGCTGATGGCCGTTTAAAACTGGTGGGTGTCTGGTAAACAAAGCAATTTTCCAAAAGATGTAATGTAATAAGTATTATTTACGTCACTAGACCGAAAAATTCGTCTTTACAGGTCGACGCAGGAAGTTTACATGGCGAGCCGCAGGCGAGTCCTGTAAACCTGCGGAGACCTGTAAATTCACTTTCTGGTCACGATCAGAAAAAACATTTTAGTACCTACCAGTTTCGTCAACAAAAAACAAGTAAATTTTTGTACTTTCAACTTGTGCAACATTGTAAAAAACATTAGAAAAATTATAGTGTAGTGCCTATTAGCTTCACACAGTTTATACAGTGATGACTGACGACAATTTTGGTAAAATATTCCCGAGTTTAGCTAGTAATTTTTATTATGAAAAACTGGGAGGTCAAAAAAGAGGGAAATTTTCCGCCTTTTTACCAAAGTGGGGACAAAAACCAAGGTAATTTGGTGGGATAAAATAGGTAATTAAATTGTTTTCTCCTGAAGGTGAATTTGCCCAGAGGACACTTTTCACCAACTTTTGGGACACATGTGCACATCTGCATAAATGCTCAACCTAATTTGTGTCCTATTGTACACAATGCCTTCTTCTTTTTTGTCTGTGACTGACGCGCCCCCTACGTGTCAGAATAAGATCTGAAAACATTTTTAAATGAAAATAAAAAAAGAGAAAAATAATAATAATGTCCATGGCCTACAACAACTTTGGAAATAAAACATGGTGATGAAAAATCACAGTTATATTTTAATCATAGGGGTTAAACTACTATTTTAAACTGTTAATGGAAGGAAACCGACATGCGCCGAAAATTTTTTTGTTGAATTGTTTACTTTTACTTCCATAAAATTCACGCGCCCATCAAAACATGCAGTTTTAACAAAAAAATTACCAAAATTATGTAATTTGTACTCATAATTTAATATTTGGGTATGAAACAAGCGTAAGCAAATCATTTCCATAAACATTTTGTAGTTTTTTTCAATAAAAATAATAAAAACTTGTTAAAAAAGAGAAAAAAACATTGGCGCCTTACCTTTTTTTGGCGATCGTGCCCTAAAAGTAGTGTTAACCACGTTTTTTTCCCTCAAAGCCAAAATTTCTTATTAATGTTGCATCAAGGACGGTTTATCCATTTTTCGAATTCATTTCCAATTGTTCCCCGCACACCCCCTGACCATTGTTCGGTTGTCAGTTGTCATGATGATTGTTAACATAAAGGCGGATTTACGCTGGTGAGCAATTAAGCAATACACACAAACGTTTACGCTCGCAAATGTTATAACTTGACATATGACATTTGCGAGCGTAAACGATTGTGATTGTGGTTGTTGTATTCGGCACTTTAACTTTTCTGTAAAAACTGCTTGATGCTGTGAAAGGTTCGTTTCTTTTTTCTTTTGGCATGTTAAAACGCAAGACTGTACTAGGTAGGTACTTTAACACGGAGTATCCTTTTTGACGATCAACACGTGAATGCCCTTTCTTCCTTAAACCCAAATTTTATCTAAACATCTACTTTCTTTGTTTAAATTTTGAGCCTCCATCTGGTTTTTCCTATCCCTTCTTATGATAGGAGGGTAGGTATCTAATAGAAAAAAATCCAAACCAGGGTTGAAAATACAATAGTAATTAAGAAAAAACCGAGAAGGAACATGATATTTATGATTATTGATTAATCTAAACAGCTGATCATGACAGTTCGTTAGACGATACGTGACGCAAAGGAGTTTTCTTGTTTTCTACCAAAACTACTTTCTTCCCATCAAGAAAAAGAAAACTGAAGTTTTAACCTAATCAAATCTTAAATATTCTATATGGTTAAATAAAATAGAATAATTTTCCATAAAGTTCGAACATATTTTTAGGTTGTACTTATTTGGTCAAAAAAACAAATTTTTGTCCTAAAACTTATTCCCAAGGAAAACCCTAACTGTGTAGGTCAAAAAAGTTCTTAACATTGAGGGATTTCTTCAGGACATTATTAAAAACTGTTGACAAGCAATGTTGACCTAGAAATGCCCAAACAAGTAGAGTAGAATCTCAAGTCAAGTTTACCATCGATTTACCTTCTCTTTTAACTTTATATTCAAAACAACTTTGAAGACATGATACGAGGAAAATAATTCGAAAAATATCTTATCGTTTCTTAAGGTTATTTGTTCCAATTTAAAACTTATTTTCAAACCTCAAACTACAAAGTAATTTTCTGAAAGAAAACGGGGGATGTTTTGACGTATAATTGGTTATCTTAACCTTCCAACTTTCCAATATGCCCTAAAATGTTACTTGGGTTATTTACCTATATTTGAGCATTAAAAATTTGGTCGATTTTTCCGAAAAATATGCTACTAATACACCTTCATTAATTTTCAAGTTTTTTAATTCGCACCACAGTTTATAAACGCATCAAAGTTCCGCTGGTAGCGCTCTTTGGATTTTTCAGGCAGCAAATCGAAAGTGACTCTTTTTATGAGTCGATTTTTGCAACCAACTTTTGAAACAAATTTAGGAGCTTTTTTAGAAGTGTCAAAACTGCAAAAAAAAACAAAAGCTACAAAAGCTGTCGACAAGAAGTCACAGCCAACTTGGCCAAAAATGGGACCGGAAAAGGATTAAAAAGACCGGAAAATCGAACAAAAAAAGTCCTTTCTTCAGAGTGGAAATATTTCAAAAGAACATGCCTTGTAATGTAGAACTTTCCGTATGAAAAATCGTACGGAAAGTGACTATGAAATGACGTTTGAAAAAAAGTAAAGTAATTATTTTATAGAGTAATTCTGAATCAGGAAAAAAGAAGCATTTTGACAAAATGCGATTTTAAATATGCATTTTTCCCTCAGTAAGGAAGGTTTAAATAAATGAATAAATAAATAATGACTTTATTTTATGTTATTAAACTAACGAACGTAAATATTAAGTAATATAGACCTTAAAGATTTTATCTAACTAAACCAAATGTGGCGCAGTCTATCTTTAAGCTACTCTGTCATTCTAGGAACTAAAGTAAGAATTATTTTTTATAATAGACGAAAACGCTTAAGTATAAGTATAAGATCATAACTTTTTTTGACTGGATTTTTTTAGAAAATTAATTTCTTCGATAAATTTTATAGGCTTCGTTCCGGAACCGATTCAGCAAGTGAGAAGGCAAAGCATAACGGCGACAACTGTCAAATTTTCGATAGTACCGCCGCGAAATCATGACGGCTTACCAATTCGAAGCATCACCGTCCAGTATAAAACCAACAGGGAGCAAGTTTGGTCAAGGGAGCACGTGTGGAGCTTTGGTAAGCTTATTTTTAGAAATGAAGCCCAAAACTTTGTTAGTTTTAGGCTAACCGACAAAATGGTGACGAAAACAAGTAAAATTTTTAAAAGTTCAGACAATCATGCGAATTTTTCCAAAAACCAGCCCGACATCTTCCCCCAGACAGCACAACATAGTTCAATAGATGTCTTGATGTTGGATAATACAAATTTCAAAACGTTGGAACCTTCTAGCACATCTCAAAAAGGTCCCAAAGAGTCAATACATTTAGTTTATTATACTTTTGGGCCACTATAATTAATCCAATGGCCATCCAGTGGTCTAACAATGTCCAACAGATACCCATGAGAAATTAAAAAAGTGTCTTTTTATGCTTCTGTGGATTAACAAAAATAATCCAATAGACCAAAAAAATAGTTTTTCAATGGATATTTTTAAATAATCTGAACAATTACATAATTTCTGGTGGAACTACGTAGATATCTAACGAAACAGAAAAAATAATTCATTAACCAACTTTCTTTAACAAATATTAATTTTTGTAACACTGAGAAGTAAAAGGAAAATAAATGGAAATGCCCATTGGATATAAAAACATGTTTGTTTTGAACCAAAAATCGAAATATTTTAAAATTGTTTGTTTTTGTCGTCCACTCTATCCTATTAAAACCTTGTCAAATAGACAATGATTCTTTGGTGTTCAGTGGAGTAAAAAAAAATCAGTGAACCTTCAAAACTAATCAGCAAAAACATATTTATTAGTGGGCCAAATATAGAAGTCCGGTGGACACATGTTATCTAATGGATGTCCGTCAAAAAACTATAAAGTACATCACTTTTACTGGACACAAAATGGACGTCCGCCGGATGTAGTTTATTTTCGGTCCAATGGGCTAAGAAAAATCGTTCATTGAATATCCAAAAAATAATTGAATATAAGCAGTTTTTTGTGGATCAAAATTGGAAGTCCTTTAGATTCAGTTTTTTTGTTATCCACCGTATCAGCAAAAACCTTTGTCTAATGTATGTCCATAAATGGTTCATGGACAATGTGTGCTGTCTGGGCTGCCCCTCAAGTGATTTTGTTTACCTGATGGAACTGCAATAAACTAGTGCTCAATGTGACATATCATCTGTGTGTACAAAGCCTATTACTTCTAGAACTACCAAGCCTATTTTTATCGATCGTATCTAAGAACACTCCCTGAAAGATAGGCTCCAAGCAGAAAAAAACCGCATTGAAATCGGTTCACTGGTTCAAGAGCTACATGCAAAGCTGCACACCCCTCATTTTTCGTATTCACGTACTAAAACTTCCACGAAAGATTTTTTGACCACAGTTTTTTGTTAAAAATATCACTATGGGACCTGAACTAAAATGAGTTTTTTTTGTGCTACAAATAGGTGCTCCTTACATCTTGGAAGGACTTATTCCGGAAATGACGTACCATCTTAGGTTCTCTGCCAGAAACGACGTTGGGGCCGGTGGTTATACCAATACGGAAAGTATCACAATGCCAAGGAGGTAAGTTTTAGCAAATACCAAACTGCCCGCTATATATCTAGCCTAAGGAAGAAATGGAAATCATGTGCACATAACCTTATATTTTGTTGAAAAGAAGTAGATACGTTATCGTTTTCTTGATCAGACTTTAACCACGTACGCGAACGAGAGAAGTGATAAAAAATCAAAGCAACATTGTTTCTACTTTCCCCGGTTTGTTTATATCTTCCTTCTATCCTCCCCTCTCTTCCATCCTACAATTCCACAGCTGTTTCATAGACTGACGGACAGTCCTTAGCCTAGATAGTTAGAGGGCGCTGATTTGTTAAGCAACACAGATCAAACATGCTGATCTTGATGGGAGCGCACCCCGGTCTACTGAAAAAAGTGTGTTCTGTATTTAAAAATAACCCTCTACTTAAAGTAATATATTTAATGCAAAAATATTATTCTTTTATGCATATAATTAAATACTTCCTACAACTATTTGCTTATTCTTAAACTTCAAGAACAAGTGTGAACAACCAAATCTCAAGTTAATAAAATTTTATCCTTCAATTAAATAGATTTTCTAAAATTTGCAACAACGAGTTTCTGTTCTGCTCTTAAATTTGGCTTAATTATTATCGAAATAAGTTTTAGCATTCTTGCCATAAAAACCTCATTAAATCTCATAAAGTAACATCTCTCCCAAGCAAATAAGTACTTATACCAGAACAATTTTCTATTAGATATGTAAAGCTTGTGCGAGTCCAAGGTGTTATTATATTAGTGTAGGTTAGGTTATAATTTAGTTCGATTTGTTGGTTTAAGAGTATAATCTGTTTGAATCAAAGATATGATTTCTTGATTCAAGGAATTTTTATTCCTAATTTTAGCAAAAATTGCGTGTTGGATTAAGTATAACTATTATTGTACCAGGGATTCAATTTGGTCGAATAAAGGATACTATTTTTTTAATTCAAGTAATTCTTTTTCATGGTTGTGTATGAATTGCGTGTTAAGTATAACAATTGTTGATTAAAATAACTTATTCTTTCCTTAAGAATCGCCTAGTTGTGTATACTTGTTCCAACAACTCACTAATATCAGTGGCGGTCCCAGCCATTTGAAAAGGCGGGGGCGGTTTCGATACGAAAAAAAAACTAGAATAAAAGCGTAGCTTTTATGAGGAACATATCAATATATGCAAACAAAACTTAGTAACTACAAGCGCGGATTTCGTCTCAAATGTAGGGGGGGGGGGGTACTCAGATTTTAAGTCATTTATTACATACATTTTTTATTTTGAAAAATGTAAATGCACCGAAAATTTTTGGGAAAATTATATTAAAAATGCAATTTTTGAGTCGAATTAAACTAAAATCTTAAATATCAACGGTATCACAGGGCCGCATTTTTTTATTTAACTAAAATTGTAAATATATCAATGGTTTAAAAGCGAAGCAGGCGAAAATTTTTGAGAAAATGACACTACAATGGCATTTTTAACACAAAATTAATTATTATTATTGTTATAGCGCCACAATTTATGCCCTACTTTTAATTTTCTAAATGTTTTCATAAAAAATTTAAAGCCAGGATAGGAGAGGTTAACTACCCTCCTATCTCCCTGAAATCGGCGTAACTACGTATATTTTTTTCAGTTAGAAAAAAACATAGATAACAAACAAACCACAAACAAAACCTAATACTTTCTTTTTTGATGTCTAAGAAGCTTTTTAAGTTGAAACATTACCTTTTATATTGCGTATCTCAAATATAATGGTCAAGCCAGGATGGTAATTTAAGGCTTAAAATATTTTAGCATCATTTAAGAGGAAACGTTTTTGTTTAAGCAATTTTTACTATGATTTTCACATTTTTATGCCATGATTTTGCTCACTTTCTCAACTTTCGATTTCTAGAATAAAGCACTCAAATTTTTCAAGTGTTCACTGTTTTTTAGTGTTCAAAAAAAGTACTGCCTAAATATATTTTTCTCTGTTATATGAAAAATATTTAGAGAGAGAGGGCAGAATTTTAGAGGTGGATAGAGAGATATTTTAGTGAAGTGCAAAAATATTTAAGGTTGTTGAAGAGAGACAGCAGGCTGTAAAAAAGTATTTTAGAGAAAGATGAAAATAATTTAAGGCAATTGAGTAGTGTCGTGATTTCGTGGATTTTTATTTTGCCATTTTTATACAAAAAACAGCAAAAATTGTAATTTTTCAAAGCATAAAGTGTGTGAGACAAGGTGGTATTAACTTCTTTCAATCAAAGTTCTTTACCAAAAAATGTGTGATACCATAAGTGTATTTAAGCGCATCTAAAAATAATTTAACAGGTATTTAACTAAATTATTTTAAGGGTCATCATGTTGTCCAGTTTTTTTGAGCAAATCGGTCAATGACTCGCTCAATGTCAATTTCAATATGTCTGTTGATATGCATGCAACGCTAAGCCCGTCAGACGAAGTATGTTTTCAATCTAATGAGGCTTGAGAAGCTTCTTTCTGACGAAGCATTACTTACTAGCAAACATCCAAGAATGTTTTTATGAACGGAAAAATATCGCCGCACTTGTTTAAGGCCTTAAAACGTTATCAGGTATGTTTTGATTTAAGCTTTTGCCTACTTTTAACCAATATTGTTTTCAAATACTGACTTCTTCCAATAAAAGTTCAAGAATTTGTGTTTTGGATTAATCAAACAGTTTATAGTATTTAGAAACGACTTTTTAGTTAATTTTGCCTTAATTCTGGTTTCAAGTTGTATAAATCTTGGTATTTTTTATGTCCAAAATGATTTTCTCTAAAACTTTTTTATAAATAGAAACTCTATAATAAGTTTCGCGATAAGTATGTCATGTGTTTGTTTATTTTTGGTGTGACGAATTTAAGGTGGGAAGATTCTAGAATGTCTTTATAGGAACTTTCTGCAATTACTCGTTTTTTCTCCAAAGACTTCAGGGTTACCACCAGGAGCTTTGTTCTTTTTTCTGGAGCAAAGGCGGGGCGATTGCGCCCCCCCCCCGGGACCGCCACTGCTAATATTGTATGTATCTTCTTAGTACCAGTATATCTTTTTTCCGCATAAATCGAACACACAAATTTAGAGAGTGAAATGAAATATTTTCTTTTCAGTAAAGTAAAAAATAAAGACAATGGAAGTTAGTTTACTCCCAAGTTCCACATTCTCTAGCACCTTATTCAAACAACAATTTTCTTAAAATGAGCTTTTCCTCAAAAAAGATAAGTGTAACCGTAGATCCGGATTTCGCACTTGGTGGTGGCGCTCATCAGTACGGTGCTAGGAATTAGAAGATGAAATAATGATGAAAATATCACACAGGATTCATGTAAAAGACGACCATCTGTCAAATTTCAGAATCGTCTCTACGAAGACGGACATAATTTTCTTGTTTGTTTGGCGAACTGAATCTATTTTTTTGTTTGTTTAATAGGTCTGAACCTGCCGAGCCCACGTTGTACCTATCATCGGCAGCCAATAGGAACGTCGCCGAAGGGGAAGAGCTACAAAATCCCTACTCAAACCACATCGACATCCGATGGAACGTTCCCGCAGATAACGGAGAGCTGATTTTGTATTACACCGTGCAATATTGCATTGTGAGTGGACATTGATTTTTTTATAATTTATTAGTTGATTCTTATTTTTATATCGGCTTAACTTCTAGGCCGCATATCTGGGCTGACGTCCAGGTACCTACTGCTTTTAAATCCGGTAAGAATTAAGGCATGGTAGGCCTTGAACCTTGACTTATGAAAAAAAAATCTTAGAGGGAGGGGCTTTACCAAATAAATTAAAATAAAACAGAAAACTCATAAAAATACTGAGGCAAATCACACATCTAGGCTCCATAAATTATATTTTATGGAGTGCACTTTGTAGTTTATTTTAATTCCTTTGACTAAAATCTAAAACCCTTTTTTTTATGAGTTTACCTGTTTCAAAGTATTAAATTTGCAGTACTCGTGTTTGATATTCTCTATAATATTAACCAAAAAGTTATAAACCGTACGTACGTAATATGAGCATGTTTTGCGCTTAGTTATAATTTAATAACAGTGGCTCATTTTATAACACCCAATAATTAATTGAGGGTCTCTCTATTATTAGTATCCCAATCATTTGGTAGTTGATAACAGAATCATTGGAAATGCCAGGCAGATATTATAGTAATGAGGTTTTAAAATCGTGTGTACATGGTAGTTCTTTTATACCTTCATCAAAAACACGATTTTAATCAATGTCTGCAAATAACAAACGTATGGCTTTTTTGGTTACCGATGCAAAAAACTTGTTTTTTTTTATATCTTCATGAAAAACACGATTTTAGTAACTATCTGCATATAACTAAATGGCTTTTTTGATTACCAATGCGAAAAAACCTTTTTTTTGATCACGGGTGCAAAAAAGATTTCTGTCCGTTTTTTACCCAAAATTAAAAAGAAATAGCGGAAAATAGTAATATTTTGAAAAAATTAAGCTAGTTCCGCCAGTTTTCACCAAGTATTTACGAGAAAATCATTTAAAAACATCGCCAAAATATCAAACTGTCAAAGATTAAAATGTCGCACCAGTGAACGTTACCGGTTGTTTTTCTTGGAGTTTTTTGTAAAGATATTTAAAAAAATAGTGTTAACAACTCACGGCTAAACTGTGCTTTTTTTTTACTGCGCTCGTTATTTAAACCACCGTTTGTAAAAAAAGGACTATTTGAGCCACTAGTTGTGTAAACAACTATTATTTATTAGGATAAAAAAAATTCCATCCAAGTAGCCATTTTTAGTTTGAAAGTTTGAGACATTGATGTGTTTGAAATTAACTCTGTGTATATATTTTATTAATACACAACGGCGACGCTTCGATCAGAGATTGTACTCTCTGATCGTCTTAAGGTGCAAACTGCAATCTATTCCGAAGGCTACGTACTTATATACTATGGGAAATCACTCAACCGTGCTCCAAATATTTGGAATTTCAACACTTGGTTTACTGAAAACTCCCTGTTTCTGCCCAATAAAGGTAGCTTTAAGGAATTTTCGTTTCTTCCAGTGTGCCTCCTTATGCAAAACCTTTGCTTCTGTCCACTTTATGAGTTCGGTGAATCATATGAAGGCGAAACAAAAAAGAGCACTATCTATTAGGCTTAAGGAACATCACACGAATAGCCAGAGGTGAAACAACGAAATCTAGAATCGCCGAACATGCATGGTCAAAACAAAACCGAATAAAGTGGACAGATGCAAAGGTTTTTGCACAAGGAGTCACACTGAAAGAAACGAAAATTTCTTGAAGCTGCTTTTATTGGGCAGAATCAGGGTATTTTTAGTAAACCAAGTGTTGAAATTCCAAATATTTGGAAGCCCCTTCTCGGGCGGAGACAACTTCTTAAACTTCACGGTTGAGTGATTTCCCATAGTATATACAAAGTCTTCTAACCTATGGTATACTAGCTAGGGAGGAGTCTTAGAAAGCCATATAAAATACCTAAATATTATATAAAAATGGTTCATAAAAATCATGCATGGTAAAAATAGACTTTTTCCAACTGAAAGTAATTTCCAAGAGTGCAGGTTGTTGGATGTACGTCAGTTGTATTGTTTCGAAAGTTACAAGAGCATATTTAAAAATAAGATTTCCATTGAAATGACAACACATCAAAAAAACACAAGAAACAAATTAGCATATCCAAAAATTACGCAGAAAACTCATGGACAAAGATCAACGAAGTATTTTGCTTCACGGTTGTTTAATATGATGCCAAGAGAAATAAGATCAATAAAAACATTTAAAAAATTTAAAACAACGACTCAAAACTGGATATATGAGAGTGGAAGAAAATTATTTAATGATTTGATAGAGTTGAGATATATGCTATAAATTAAATGCTGTTTTCAGTTTTCAAATTTTTTAACCTGTTTCTTTTTATGAGTTTAAACTACTTTTATTATATAATTTTGTGATTGTGACATATTATTCTGGAATTTGAAATTTTACCCGAATTAAGGACTCTTAACTATGATTATGACCACAGACCTACACCATTAGACCCTGAATGCTATGCTAATGCCCTGGCTCCTACAATAACAATGTATCTCGCAAAACGTATCGCCGGAATTAGGCGTTCTCTTTCTCTTTATATAAATTTAAAAAAATATTTGTAGTCATCCTAACTCACACTTTATACAATATCTTTTCCTCAAAGAGCAGGAGAAAAAAAGATACAATGTGTCTGAGCAAGTATGCGATGTGAAAATGATTACATATATGTAGTATATCAGCTCGTGTTCCCCAATTGATGAATACATAGTAGGATGAAGCCTTGTTGCCAACTTGAGGTTACTTTCTTGTTGGTTCCGATATTTCATGAAAATCTTGGTGCTTTTTTACCACTATAAGCAGCTACGTTCAAAAATATCATGAAAACAATGTTTATTTATTTAAAAACTATAATTACAAAACAAAAGAAAAAAAATAAACTCATAAAAAATAAAAACGATCAACGATCCCTAAACAAGAACTGGCAAGTCGCAATACCTTGCCGTCTTCTGCGCACTACCTGGTGGTTTGCATTCATTATATATGTTTTGCAGCGTTGCACACCGACCGTGTCCAAATATTTCTGATGTCGAAACGTTTTGTGTGGTTTTTGTGGTTTTTATAAACTTGTGAAGTTAAAAACTATAGGATGGTGCGGGATTGCATCGTGTGTAAACGATTGGAACACCCAAATCAAGGGATTTCGTTTCAAAGGTAAATGTCAAAATCAGCTTTAGGTTTGTTATGATAATTATCGGTCATTGTCGTCCTTTACCTATTTTCAATTATTGGTATTACTGTTTCTGGTAATTATGCAGTATACGGTTTCCTACCATTTTTGATTTTTTGTGAAAAATTCTTTATAGAGGCCCCTACTAGGGTCCCTAGGACCCCAAATCCGCCGTCGCCGGTTTTTTTTTTAAGAGAAAGAAGAGTGCCGGGGGGTTGTAATGTATTTTTTTGATTGTTTTGTTGGGTTGGGTTAGGCTGAGTTGGGCTGTGTTGGATTGGGTTATTTTAGTGAAAAAAAAAATTAAAAAAAAAACAACCGTAGCCGGCGGATTTGGGGTCCTAGGGATCCTCTAGTAGGTGCCCCCATAAAGAATTTTTCATGAAAAATCAAAAATGGCAGAAAATCGTATACTGCATAATTACGCTGTTTTTTTTAATATGCTTTGTTGTTAGGACCAGCACCCTGTTAACCCTCTGTGCAGGTGTGCTCAAGGATATATATAATTTCTTAACAAAGGCAAAAATAATATATGAAAATATTATTGTTTTATTTTTATATTCCCAACATAGTTTTATTGTCTGTTTATTCTGGTATTTTCGTATTTTAGTGCTAAATTTAGAAAAGCAGGTACCTGACCACAGACCTATATAAGGGTTTCAAGTTCTGTGTACCTCACCTATGTAAAATAACAATGGGTAAAACAAAATTGTTAATTATAGTAAAATATTTTAATTCTCAAAGCTTTAATTGAATATAAGTTTTAAAAAAAGATTATTATATTTTTACTTTTATCTCAACATATTGTATATGACATATTTTAAACTTATAATTATGTAAGTGATTTAGTAGATTTCATCAGGGGTTTAATTTAAGCATCAGGTTTTGCCTTTTTTCCTTCTGTTGATAGAAAAGACTATTAAACAACTGTTGCCCTCAACCTTGTATTAAAGTTATCTTGTGATTTTTATTTTTTTTTGGTATTGCACCAGCAAATTTTACAATAATTATTAAAATTATCACCTACCTTAATCGCTTTTACTCACCATTAGCACTTAAAAAAATATTCAACACAATTAATAAAGATTCAAAAATAATTTTTTCCGTGTGTTCAATGCATTTCCGCCATTCTTCTTTGCCCACTTTGCTTACTGTTAAATGGCTGCTCTTTACACTTGCTTAAAAGATCACTTTTTAAAAATAAATTTTCATGGTTTATGTTTTTCTTTCACAACCACTCTCTTATTTCCTCTTTTTTCTAGCTGCTTGTAGGAAATTTATCTTCGAGTCTCGTATGGTAAGACGCATTGCCCAAAACAATTAAGGAAGGGCTTTATAAACTTTTTAAAACCAATGCTTAAAAATTTTAGCATCCATATTGCGGTGATCGTCAGTTTTTTTTGCTGATGAAAATATTAAACTGGCATTTGAAATAAACCCTTCTTCATTGCCTGCATGTATTATTATGATATCTTTTTCCATTACTTGCACGTGTACTGGAATAGCAATGTTTCGATTTATCCTGCCAAGACGATTTTGTTGAAGTTCCGTGCGCAAATACCCATGTTTCGTCAAGAAAAACAACTTGCCTTGGCAATTCCGATTTTTTATTTTTTATGTAATCTCTTAAAAATTGCCATCTTTTTGACACAGTATTGGATTGCTCGCAAAGCACTTTTCTGTTGTTCGTTTTTTTATATTTAAAGCCCATCTCTTTTAAAATTTTGGAAAAACTGGTAACTCCAATATCGCAAAGTTGTTTTTTCTTTATCTTTTCTAGAATGTTGAGGGTAACATATTCCGTTGACTTATACATATCATAAACAATATTTCTAATCGATAGTTTGATCCCTTGGGATAGATCAAAGGTTTTTGAATGCTGTTGAACCCTTTTATATGGTCTGTCCAATTCCTCTTCACTCTTTTTTCGAAGTATCCTCAAGGTATTATCTGAAATGCCGCAAGCATCAGACGTTCGTTTTTGCACTGCCAAAACAGACACTAACGGGCCCGAGTTATATTTTTCTAACGTAAAATAACGTTCCACTTGTAATACCAAACGGCGTTCACCTGGAGATAAACACCTTCTAGGCGTTGTGTCACCTTGCTGAACATTTTCAATAACTTTGCTTTATAACTGCTTTAAATTCCGCAATTCACACACAATAAGAAACAAACTAAAAGCAAATAAAAGCATACCTACTTATTTAAAATAGACCATACCATCCCCAACTGGAGCAAATTTTAATTATTTCTGTCCAATATAAGTGAAAAATAAAATAAAATAGAAATATTTATCGTGGTATAAGTATAACGCGTAATTCTTAAATAATTTTGTTTTAAGACCGCTGATTTAGCCCACTCGAATATAGGGAACCAGTGGGATGTCTGGTACGATCAGGTACAGCGAGGGCAGTCTAACTTAACTGACTTACTGTTCAAAAAGCGATAACATCTTTTCGAGATTTAATCCGATATCGGACTTCATACAGCGAACGGACTATAATAGCTAATACCTAGTAATAAAAGTGAAAAATTACAACTCAATTTAACAGAAAAACTGACGCAGTTTTGGTTTTCTTTTTTCAGTCGGAACGGAAAAACAACGCGTGGCAAGAGTCGGACTGCAGTCAGCCGCTGCAACAGTCGTTCCAATTCACCAACACCCAACTGGACAACCTATTGCCGGACACCGTGTACAAAATCGAACTGCGAGCGCACAACGCTATCGGTGCCTCGACCCCGGCCGTTATTAGGGTCCGGACTGCACGAGGTGAGCACAGACAATATTATTCATATGACACTTACTACGGCGCCGGCAGTTACCCACTACACAGATTTAGCTTTTTGTTCAGCAGTGTTTTTATTAGTTTCTTCGTACGAAATTTGTGTTGGTAGTGTGTAGTTCTTTTATTTTGTTGTGCTTTGAGTTTTGTTGTGTTGTATTTTTTTTAGTTTTTGCGCTAGTTTCTGTTTAGTTTTGACATTTTCAAACATACAACGAATTCACGGGGGATTTACTAATTTTTAGCGGAGAGTTAAACGTACGAGAGTTGTGTACTTAAATAAAATTAGCTCACCGTTGTATATGGGTCATTCTTGAAAATGTATACAAACAGGTGTTTTCCCTTGTTTTGAAAAAATAAAAACACTGCTTAAAATTACTTTTTCGTTTAAACCATAAAAATAAGTAAAAATACACTTAATATCACTTCCGAGGACGTTACCACTTGTTATTTTTTTATATAAGTCTTAAAATAAATTATGTGACACGACTTTTCATTTTGCAATATTCGAAGCATCAAAATAAATGCATCCATATGAAATCTTCACTTCCGTGGACAACACAATAATCTAATAAATTTTAGAATTGCGTCCCTATAACCTCGCTTTTCGATCGGAGCGTCATGTTATTTTTTCTTTTTTAATATTTCTTGTCAAAATGTTCTAAAATTAAGGGTGATATTTTTGTGCCGCCGAAAAAGTTTTATTTTTTATGTTTCTATAAAGTTATGGTGCAAAAATATGCTTTTGTTGAAATTAGCAAACCAGATATATACTACGATTTTTGTAGTTTTTTTGTTTTTATGTTACTATTATATTTTAATTTTTGTTGTATAAACAATAAAGTAAATTGAAATTGAAAACTGAATAGTTTTTGTCCATTACGCGGACATTTTTGTCACTTTTGTGAGTATTACTTAATTTAAATTCGAAAAAGTTATTGGCATAAATAAGCTTAATTGAAAGCCATAAACTATTTTTTACGAGACGAGAAAAAATATAAATCCAGAAAATATATTCAGAAAATGTATATTATTTTAAGATTGACCCATATATGTTCTTTATGTCCACTAGGACAACATCCTATGTAAGAAAATTCTCGATATTTGAGCGTATTTTTTGGGGCGTCGGACAATGATTTTATTATAACTTTTTCATGTTATAGGGGTGTCCGAGGCGTCAAATAATCGAATAAATTTTTCCGAAAAAATGTTTTTGGTTCTTTTGATAAAAAAATTTGTGACGAAAAAAAAAACTACATTTAGTTCGCTAATATTTTTTTTATACCTTCATCAAAAATATGATTTTAGTAACTGTCTGCAGTTACCGATGTACCGATGCAAACCTCTTTTTTTTATCAAGGGTGCAAAAAAGATTTCTGTCCGTTTGGTACCCAAAATTAAAGAGAAATAGCGGAAAATAGTAATATTGAAAAAATCTAATTGTTCTTGCCTCAAAATTAAGCCATTTCCGCCAGTTTTCACCAAGTATTTACGAAAAAATCATTTAAAAACATTGTCAAAATATCAAACTGTCAAAGATTAAAATTTCGCAACAATGAAGGCTCATTGCTATGGAAACCATTGTTATATCATTTACCAGCCGCCTTGATTTATAGTGTAAAGATGATGTCTTGCAAGAAGTGCCCTTCGTTCGAGACTTTTAAAAGTATTTTCCGGTTTTTCTTGGATTTTTTGACAAAGGTATTAAAAAAAATATGTTAACAACGCACGGCTAAACTGTCCTTTTTTTTACTCTTGTTTTTAAATACCTCACTGCACTCGGTATTTAAACCAACGCTTGTAAAAAAGCACTATTTTAGCCTCTAGTTGTGAAAACTACTATTTCAGCATCAAATCAACGACTTGAAGACCCCGCCCCTTCCTAAAAAAAAACTGAAAATTTTCTTATGTCAGAAATTGTTCAACTGGACATATTAAGAAACACATATACAAATTCTTAAAAGTGACTTTTTTTACGCCTAGGCCCGAGCGTTTTTGTGTAATAAATTTATCTCACATGAGACAAACAAAGCCATGTTTTTTACATAAAAACTTGTCCATTTAATTTTATTATTGAAACAGGAAAACGTTTTATTTTTCAAACGAATAATATTAAAATAAAATATGATCCGAATCCAACTAAACACCCCGGAAATTAATTAACAAAGATTACCCATTTGCATTTTTTACGAATATTTGGGTGTATTATTATTTTTAACAAATAACATGCGGCTTTGTATTTGGAAACCTTTTATTTTTGTTAGCTTATTTTTCAAAAGTTATATTTTCGAAAGCGGTGTAAACGATATTAAATCACATTGATTTAAATAAACTGCATCCCGGAAAAACATTTATTTTCATCGTTTTTGCATGTAAACCTGATTCCCGCACGCACACAATACACGAAATATCAATAGTTTCAAATCGGTCTTGTTTTTAAACGAAAACAGTTTTGATGTGCGAAATTTGGATTAATGGGGAAAAACAAACCATCAACTAATAACAAAAAGCTTACTCTTCTAGTGCAAGTAGCGTCGGAGGAAAATTACTGGGTTAGTTCTTTTTTAAATCGCGGAAGACAGCATATAAATAATAGTACGTGCTCCAACCCTTCGTGGACCATGGAGACAAAGAAAATTGCCCCTTCACCATTTGTGCCGTACCCACCTATCATACCCTCAAAGCAGAAGGGTTGTACCGTGTTTGGATTTTATGATTTGACACAATAATTACAATCATATTCCAGGTAAGCACCTTACTTCATCTGATTTTGTAATAATTGTGAGTATATAGTGGTAGATGATGGGTTCTGCGCCCTCCATCCCCCGGGGGAGCTTATCAGCAAAAAATATCTGACGTCATCGTTTTTAGATACAGCAGACGACAATAAACCACTTTTAAACGGGTCTGTTCCCAAAGAAACAGCTTTTAGACGGGTCTGTTCCCAAAAAAACAGCTTTTAAACAGGTCTGTTCCCAATAAACAGTTTTTAAACGAATCTTTTCCAGACTTGTTAAAAAGCTATTTATTTGGAAACAGACCCGTTTAACAACTGTTTATTGGGAACAGACCTGTTTAAAAGCTGTTTATTTGGGAACATACCCGTTTAAAAGTGGTGTATTTGGGAACAGACCCGTTTTAAAGCTGTTTATTTGGGAACAGACCCGTTTAACGGTTTAGGGCTAATTTTACAACCAAAGGTAAAACTCCAGATTAAACCATAGTTTAAACTTCAGTTTAATCTTTGGATTAATCCATCGGTAAACAAGTTGCTCAATTTTATAAGTCGGAGTTAAACCACGGCCATGAAGAAAGACTAAATTTTCTTTACATATATAGGGTTGATTATTTTAACCAAAATGGCACCAACTAGAGCCCAACTTGATAAAAATCACTCAAGTAGTTTTTGAGATATCAACGTTGGTTACAGACAGACATACAGCCAGACGACACAACAAAAATGATCAGATTTGTCAAAAAGATATACATTATATATATATACGTGTGAGCTCGATGTGAGAATAAAACTTGCTGGTCTGTGAGCTGTTCCAACTCTTGTCGAATTTCCTTCTGCACAATTTCGTATATCTCTTTAGATAATTCAAACTTCTTTTTAAAATCTACATATCGTCGGACTCTGCTTCGACAATGTCAATAATTTCGTAATTCTTCATCCAGTTGATCAAAAATAAATTTTAAGTCATTGATCATAGCGATTTCACTAAATACTTACAGTCTTTTTACCAAAAAAAATGTTTAATAACTTTTTTGAGGTTAGAATCTTTCGGTAACTATTAAACTGAAGTTTAACAAACACCCAGACCGCCGGTAACGGTTAAACCGAAGTTTGTTGGTAAACTGCACCTATAAAACGTGAAAAAGTCGACATCTGTGGTTTAAACTGAGGTTTGACGTTTAACTATGTGTTGTAAAATTGCGCATTATTGTCGTCTGCTGTATGTAAACACGATGACGTCAAAACTTTTTGCTGATAAGCTCCCTCGAGGGACGGAGGGCGCAGAAACCTGGAACAGATCTGTTGAAAAGCTGTTTATTTGGGAACAGATTCGTTTAAGACATGTTTATTGGGAACCGACCTGTTTAAAAGCTGTTTATTAGGAACAGACCGACCGGTTTAAAAGCTGTTTATTTGGAAACAAACCCGTTTAAAAGCAGTTCATTGTCATCTGCTGTATCTAAACACGATGACGTCACACTACTATTGTGTCTCTACATAAAATCCAAACACTTCATTTCTATAACCGGTAGTTGTTGAAATAAAATTGTTTCGAAAAAATTAGCAACAAGAAATCAAAACAGGAATAAAATAAAACTTTATTTCTACTAAAAGTGAGTTATTATGGTTAAAAAGACCTAAATACAACAAAAAAGAAGTTAAAAAACCTCCAAATCAGTTACATCAACCGAAAAGAATCTAAAAACAAAAGATCGTTTTTTTTCGTTATTTCCACCCAAGATCTTTTGATCTATTGTTTTTACAAAAGTTCTTGTTGAGCTAATTAGTTTTTGACCGGTGTGGGTGGTTAGAAAGAGGGTAATAAGGGGGGTCTGAAGTTTTTGAAAAATTCTTGAATCGTTTTCAAATTTAGAAGAATAATTACAATTTTAACAAAAACTGTTTTTGTGTTGAAGCCTGTCAGATCCGAAGTTTTTGAGACTTTCAAGGAAAATAATTATATAAAACGAGCTATACAATGAGCTTCAGGCTACTGCGAACATAGGGGGAATCAAGTCCAATTTACTCTCCGTGCCATACGACCGAGGTAGATTCGAAGCACGCTGCAGTGTTATCTTTTGGAAATTTATTTTGTTTTTATTATTTTGTTTTATTTCTGCCTTGCTCGAGAAACAGATTGGTAAGTTCTTAATTGAAATAATACATTTTTAAAACTAAAAATGGATGTCTACGAAGTTGCCGAAAAAGTGCAGATGGTCAAATGGTACTATCAAGGCAGACCATTGAGACTTATTCAAGAACTTTTTTTGGAGAATTTTGTAAATCGCCCAGAACCTAGTTTATCAACGATTTATAGGTTTGTGCAGAATTTTGAAAAGTTTGGTTGTGTAGCGCCAAGAAACCATAAAAAACCCACTGTTTTGAATGACGAGCAGGAAGTACGAGATGTGATGATTTGCGCTGCAGTGGAGAAAAATCGAAAGTTAACTAGCCACCAAATTTCCGAAGCAGTTGATACGTCTTCAGCCACTGTCTTACGTGTTCTCAAAGAGAATGGTTATCATTCTTACAAAGCGTCAAAACCGCACCAAATTTTTCCGGAGGACAACTATCGTCGTATGGAATTTTGCGAAACAATGATGGAAAGGGCTAATCGTGATAAAAACTTTCTGAGATCTATTCTTTTCACAGATGAAAGCACTTTTCCATTATTGAATCGTCATAATCCAACACACGTTCGATATTGGTCGAGGGAAAATTTGTATTTTGACGTAAGAACACAGTATTCCCAAAAACTAAATTTTTGGGGAGTATTGTAGGGGAACACGTAATTGGGCCATTTTTTATTAACGGAAATTTGAATGGTCCTAGATACTTGGATCTACTGCAGCAGCATATTATACCAACTGCTAGGCAGTTGTTAGGTGTGAGATTTGGTGAAACATGGTTTCAACAAGATGGTTGTCCCGCTCACAATGTTGGTCTTGTTAGGGAATATCTTGATAATGTATTTCTTAATCGGGTTATCAGTACACGGGAACTATTTTATGGCCAGCGCGATCACCCGATCTTGCTCCTAATGACTTCTATCTGTGGAGTTATATCAAAAATAAAGTTTACGGGCATGAAAGGGCTAATAATTTGGAAGAACTTCGGATTAAAATTGAAGAATCTTTTCAAACTATCACCCCTAACATGCTTGGAAACGTTAGAAGGGGTTTTTATAATAGGCTCGGATATTGTCTAGCCGAGCAAGGAGGACTTTTAGAACATTTGCTCTAATTTTTTTGTTGACTGGGAGAATCTTTTTGTTTTTTAGAATGTATTATTTTATTTTGAGAACTTTCTTTTATTTTGTTTCTCCTTATTATTTTCATTGTAACACGTTGTCAGTGATAAATCTGAGCCGTTGACAATAAAACACTCTTATTTATTAGTGACAAAAAATAAGAAAATTACGTTATAAAAATTTGCGTATTTATTGACCAAATTCCGGTTTCATTGACTACGCTCCACACAGCACCGTGGTTAGAGGCGTACTAAATACCAAAGGCAAGTCACGCAAGTGGTGATCGCAAGCCTGAGTATTGGTTGCTTCACTGATAGGTGTGCGGTGTCCCTGCATGTACGTACACTGACAAATTGGACTTCTTTCGGCCTATGTTCGCAGTAGCTTGAAGCGGTCTGTATACACATTCCGACTGGTTTATTTTTCTCCCTAATCAAAGCACTCACTGGCTGATTTGAAATTAACATCATAGAGATTTTTAAATAGATGGATACGCTTTTTTAAATAAAAAAAAATGCCCTATTTTCCCTCCTCCGTTATAGAGGGTCAATCGTGGAACGCTTCTGCAAGATTATCAGCAACTGGGCAGTTCCCTCTATGTCTACTCGTCTTATTGACAACGGTAATTGGTCGACTTAGTAAATAAAAAGTAACTTAATAGACAAAAGACAAATCTTTAGAAAAAATTAAATTGTTATTTGTACAGGGATTATCGAATAAGAAAAGGAGATTCTTTGATTTATTAAATTAGATGTTTGGTGTGTCTAGAGTTAAGCCCATATATAGGGGCCAAAATAATGCGGTTTGTGGCGTTGACAAATCAAGGAATAGTTAAAGGTAAATTGCACCGTGCCGTTAAACCTGGTTTAATTTTAATTAATGTTTAGATTGTGACACCTTAAATTTAAACCAGGTTTAACATTGCAATGCAATTGGCTATAAACAAAATACAAAGTGTCGTAAAAGTTTGCCCTTACTGAAAACTTGGCGTCTGTGTCGAATTTGTGGAAAAATGTCTATAAATCAAAATTTTAACAGTTCTCGAGATATATTAAGACTGAGTATTGAGTATTATAGTTAAAAAGATAGAAGAAATGGAATAAAAATACTCAGATTGGTGTTAAAGAGTTGTAAAAGGGTAAACAATAAAAACTAAATAAAAAGTTTTAAAAAAAAATTCAAAAATAAAAAAAATTTAGTGATTTGAATTTTTTAACTTCTCCAGAACCATTTTCAAGTTTCAGTGTGTTTTCGGTTAGGGGCGAATTTTGCCGACATCTTGTGTTTGTCGTTGGATCCAAATTAAAGTGATGTAAAAACCTAAAAATAATAATTAAAACTTAGAGGCTGAATGTCTGAAAATTGTTAATAATTAATAAATGTTGTGCAATGAGATTACCTATTTTCTTTTATCAAGACTTATATTAAGATTTAGTATTTAAAATCTAAAATTACTTTTCTAGCTTTCCAAACTCAATTGCCACTGATTTTTTTTAAAACAAAACTCACATTCCAAGAGTCCAGCGCGAAACGTGACATAAGTAATGTGGCAGTTTTTGCTGCTGTGCTAAATCTTCGAATGAACGTTTTTCCATTGTTGCCAAAATGCATTTCGCATTCCAAAATAAGTGCCAAACAGACAAAAATTGCGCTCTATTTATCAAGTTTTTCTGATAAAATCCTTTTTTTATTGGGTTTTCTAAAATTTCGGTTTTATAGTGAATAGAAACTAACATTTTTGATAGGAATGTAAGTGTATAAATAAATTAAAATGTGATTTTTGTTGTCCAAAATATATATCATTAATGTACAAGGTTATCCATTATAAATGTTAGTCTTGAACAAAAGTTGCATAACTTTAAGTAAACTAAAATTATGCATCAACTTTCTTATTTTTTAAAACCATGTGTTATCTTTGTCTTGAACAAAGAACCGACTAATAGTGTAGGGGCATATGTCGATAATTTTTATCCCGTGGGATTTTTTATGAAGGAGTTTTGTGACTATGTGAGATTGATAGCTCTTTAGTCACACAATCAAGTGTTACCGGGTATTTTGTTCGCATCCGTGTAGAAGGGGTTGATATGACGACATCTTTCAAGATGGCGGCCAAAAATTATAAAAAATACAACATTCGCAAACGGGGAATGATTATACTCGATTCCATATAATTCGAGGACGAGGATTCCAAAAAATTTACTGTTAAGGTCATCCGACCTTAAATGACCATGAAAATCGCAAAAAACAAGATTTTTGCCATTGTCTTTTCAAAAAATCTAAATAATTCGACGTTTTGTAGAGTTTGATGTAGTTCGAAGCATCATGACCTTGAAAAATACCCCAACAAAATACAAATTGCAAAAATAACATACTAAAGGGCGCTATTCATCAATTATTAAAACCAAGAGAACCAAATTGGGTAACAAAAATGAGAAGGTCAAGTCCAACAATTTTGTTAAAAAAAATTTTGTTCAGCTATGACACGTTTCAATATGGCGGCTGATATCTCAAAATAGAGACCTATAACCACATTTTATTTTATCCAATTACGTAAAAAAGTAAAAATAACAAGGTGGCCATCAATTCTTGTTGACTTATCTCTGCTTAATATGAAAAAAAAATTAGTTGATGCATGACCTTGATTGACCTTTAAAATACCATGTAAAATTGAAAACCCAGCTTTTTGTAGTGTTTTTTTACAGCCATTAGCCATCAATATACACTTAATTTTAAACCTTTTTTTTTGATCTGGCGTCCCAGATGTTTATGCTATACCCCGGTAAAAATGACCTATATGCCTGTTGTTTTTACTTTCGGAACTGTGAATTTTTTGTTCTAATGGCGGTCGAAAAATTTTTGCAAACGGTTCGTGATTATACTCGATTTCATATAACTCGAGGACGAGAATTCCAAAAAAATCCCTTTCGAGGTCATCAGATCTCAAATGACCTTGAAAGTCGCAAAAAAAACGGTTTTTGCCATTTTCTCTTTAAAAAAATCTCCATAATTTAACGTTTTGTTACACCAACATCTGGAACGCTAGATCAAAAAAAAAAAAAAAATGGTAGGGAGGTTTAAAATGAAGTGTTTTGTTATGGCTAAGATGTTAATTTCATCTCCGGCACTTAAAATTTTTGCGTAGTGGCAAATTGGAAAAAACACTACAAAACGCGGAGTTTTTAATTTTACATGATATTTTCAAGGTCAATCGGGGTTGTGCATCAACTAACCTTTTTTTCATAGTAAGCGGAGATATATCAACAAGAATTGATGGCTACCTTGTAATTTTTACTTTTTTACGAAATTGGATAAAATAAAATGTATATATCAGCCGCCTTATTGAAACACGTCATAGCTGAACAAATTTTTTTTTAACAAAATTGTTGGACTTGACCTTCTTATCTTTGTTACCAAATTTGGTTCTCTTCGTTTGAATAGTTGATGAATAGCGGCCTTTAATATGTTATTTTTGCAATTTGTTAATTTTACTGGGGTATTTTTCAAGATCATGAAGCTTCAAACTGCATCAAACTCTAAGGATCGAATTTGGCATACATACCTAATAGTTTGAGGTACATTTGAAGTTGGTCTGACAAAACGTCGAATTATTAAGATTTTTTGAAGAGAAAATTGCAAAAATCTTGTTTTTTGCGATTTTCAAGGTCATTTAATGTCGGATGACCTTAAAAGTATTTTTTTTGGAATTCTCGTCCTCGAGTTATATGGAATCGAGTATAATCATGGCCTGGTTGCGAAAGTTGTGTTTTTTATGATTTTTGGCCGCCATCTTGAAAGATGACGTCATATAAACCCCTTCTACAAGGATGCGAACAAAACACCCGGTAACACTTGATTGTGTGACTAAAGAGCTATCATTCCCACATAGTCACAAAACTCCTTCATTAAAAATCCCACGGACTTACACATGCCCCTTCACTATAAACTATTTTTCCTTGGCTAACACATTGTGTTCAATTTAAAATAAGAAAGTTGATGCCTAAATTGCATAGTTTTATAGTTTATTTAAAGTTATGCAACTTTTGTTAAAGACTATTTTTTGTAAAATGCGTAATAACAGAGAAAAGAGGGGGTACCATTTATAATGGATAACCCTGTACATGTGGGTGACTCTAATCTCTCGTAGAAACGGTTGCAAAAGCCAGCACAGTTCACTTTTTGATTGATTTTAAGAAAAAAGTATACTCTTTTCGAAAGGTATATTTTTGTTTAGGTGCCGTCCCTAAATAGTTATTCTGATAAAAATTAAAATCTATATACGTCTTACTGTCAAAACCTGTCAAAAATATGTAATTTTTTCCCAAAATGTAAAAAAAATTAAAAATAAAAATTAGGGCTTATAGAGCCTTTCATTTTAGACAAAAAAAGTCAAACAAGCATTTTTGTAGCGCTAACCGTTTTTTTGAAAAATGGAAAAAATTGTCACATTTTGAATTTTAATGCTGTTAATTAAAAAAAATATATTTTCTGAAAAAGCGATGTGAAACCTGAAAGAGAACACATTTTCTCTAAAAAAACGTTACAATGTTTTTTACATCACTTATAGTTTCTATATACAAATAAAATCTTATTATCTATCAAACAACAGTAAAAAATTTTTGACTTTCTTATGTTTATTAAGTAAAAATAAGAAATAACCAAATTTCTGCAACATAAGAACAATAATTTGATATTTTTTTAAGACCTATAAGACCCTTCGAACTCACCGGGATTAAGGAGACAAGATAGAAGCAGGAATATGGAAGTACCTTATATAGTTAATATTTGTTGTTATTTTATTGTATGTCTTTTAGAGAGCTCCTCTTATTTAATTCCGCCAGAGGTTAGCTATTCAAATCTAGTCGAAACTTTTTTACTGTCGTTTGATAGGTGATGAGAGTAACTATTTAGCAAATAATTGTTTTTTTTAGAGTTTAGTTTTATAGAAAAATCTTGGTGCAAAAAAGTTTAATACAATCGACATGATTTTATCATTTTCTTCAACTTATTTTATTTTCGTATAGAAACTATAAGTGATGCAAAAAAAGGTTGTAACGTTTTTTTATCGAAAATATGTTTTCTCTTAGGTTCCTCATCGCTTTTTCGGAAAATATATTTTTTTAACTAACAGCATTCAAATTTAAAATGTGACAATTTTTCCATTTTTTAAATATTTAAATTAGGTTTATAAAACATGGTTAGTACTACAAAAATGCTTATGTGACTTTTTTTGTTTAGAATGGAATGTTCTATACATATTTTTGACAGGTTCTGACAATAGGTTGTATATGGAAGATTTTAATTGTTATCAGAATAACTATTTAGGGACGTCATCTACACAAAAATATATCTTTCGGAAAGAGTATTTTTTTTTTTTTTAATCAATCAGATTAGTCAGTATAGACAGCAATCGTATATTTTGCTTCTGGGTCCTCCTTTTTTACGAAAGTCACATGATTTGTTAAATAAGAGCTCTGTCCAAAACTGGCATGTCGAGATCTGCAATTTTTTCGCTTTCACATTCCAATTGATTTAAGTCTTACTGCTGTTTTAAGAAGTGTAGTTCTAGTTAGTAAGCAACACATAATTTGTTGCGAAGTTTCTATGAGGGATTAAACATTAGGAAAGTTTGTCTCAATTGTGCAATATATACAGTTGTAAGAAGTTAAGGCTGTATCTCAAAACTGATATGAAATGTATAAAAAACTGCTGCGAGGATCTTTGTAATTTTTGTTGTTCTCAATGGATTTTCGCATAAACAAAAATGCATTTAAAGTCTTTATTTTCAGAAGTTTTTAAAGAAGAATCATGTTTGTTATTCTCTACCGGTCGTGCCAGTTCTTTACACAGCATCAACAGTTTTTCATATTGTACACAGGGTGATTTATTATATTTTAGCCCTTGCTTAACTTAACTGTTTTAAGATTTATAAGAGTAGTTTTGCAAAAATTGGTAAAGTAGGGTTCTCTTTAAATATTTTTTTAATTACAAGACATTTCCTTATTTTCTTTGAAAGGTAAATGTCATCAGTTCTCAAATATTCCCTTGAAAAATTTTAGTTTCTCTTTTTTTATATTTTTTTCATGCTTTAGTATCCCAAATGTCAGTGCCCCGTCGTGTCTCCACTAAAAATACCAATGGAAAGCTTAAAAAAATGTATCGAAAGTTTTTAGTCAAAAAGAAATACAGGGTGTTCCTAATTCGATACTCTCTATGGAAATCTCCTAAACGTTAGAAGAAACGAAAAGGTTTAAATTAGGGCAAAGTTGCGCAATTTGATGCTTCATTTAAAACTAAAAAACAGTTTACAAAATCCGAGTAGTTCCGGAACCAAAATTTTCATTTTCAGTTTTCGAAAATTTGAAATTTTTATCAAAAGATGGCGTGAAATTATCTTCATCTTTAAAATACTTTTTTTAAATACTGCTTTTTCTTTTCAACATCCTTAAATATTTTTCATTTTTACAGAGAAAAAATTATTTTTAGGCAGTGCCCTTTTTAAACGCTAAAAAACAGTGAAAACTTACAAAAAAAGTGAGTTTTTTATTCTACGAAACGACATTTTGGAAAGAAAACTATAAAATGTGGCCAAAATTATGGCTTAAAAATGTGAAAAACCTACAAAAAAATCCGTTAAACAAAAACGTTACCGCTAAAATATTTTAGGCCTTAAATTACGATCATGGCCGTACCATAATATATTTCTTAATTCTAAAATTCTTGTTTATCAATATTACTCATTGACGTAATCATATGTCAGTCAAAATCTAAAAATGTTGTTTAAATTATCAAATTTTTCATAAGATAATCTTATCTTCTTATTTAAGAATAAAAAACAAAGTTAAATCATATTTTTAACATATTAGGTAAAATTATTTAATTAAAACAAAACGTCAAAAAGAAACTGGCATTGTTAAAGTGTCAAAAAAGTACTGCAAGCGGGTTTCCAAAATTTTTAGTAGGTTACAAGTAAAAACTAAATTTCGGCTGATGATGATCAATTATCCCAAAACGTCAGGAGCACGTCTCTATAAGAAAAAATTAACTAGTCGGATTTTCTATTCTCAAAATTATGTTTCGTTTATACTTAGAACTTATAATAATAAAAGTTACTAAGGTGGCTAAAATACAATGAATCGCTTGTTTACTATGCTTTTACCCTTTGCACTCATGAGTGTATTAATGTTATTACAGGGTGTTCCATTTATCGTAGAATTGACATATTAAAGGGAACACCTTGAACACAATTTATTTAAACTTTTTTAACCGTGCCAATCATTACTTACTTCAGATCTTTATATCAAAAAATAATTATACTTACTATAAATTAGGTAAAATGTTACATATTTTGTTAACTAATAACTTGAAATCGAAAAATTAACCACTAGGGTTGAACTAATTTTGTTGGTAGCTAAAATTGTTTAAAAAAGCATGTAAAGTGCATGTTTTTACCATGTAAACAATAAAATTCAGTATAATTAAAAATTCTATGAAAATTCGTTTTGACAAAAAATATTCAATTTACCTTAATATATTTTAATTTAATCCTGAAATAATGTGTATAAATTGTTCGCTAAAACTAAATGTTATAAAAAAGAGAAACAGTTGGATATACCTTCTGCCCAGATGTTAATTAAAATATTTGAAATAAAGATTTTTTTATCTAATGTTATGATATAATTGATACGAATTGATTTTCTTAATATTAGGTAATTAAAGTTTTTAGTTTTATAGACAATAAACTTAGGATTCATTTTAAGGTCCCGTCTATTGTTTGTAAATCAAATGTCAATTTGTACCTTTTCCGAAAAAAAATGTGTGTACGAAGAATAAAATTCTTTTTTTTTAAGAACATTTTTTAGTTTCGCCTTTACCACGCTTTTGTTTTTGTGAAGTGCAAGCAGTGCAGTACCTACGAAGGTTTGGATTTTTTTAAAATTGCCTATTTTTATTTTGTGTACAGTATGATTGCTTACAAACTTACATGAGAGACTATTTTTTTGTAATTGTTTTGCAAAACCATAAGCTCGTTTGATACAAAGAATATTTTCGAAATTTTTAAAATTAAAACAAAAATCCTTTTAATGCACGCCTATGATTGACCGTAATTAATAAAAAAATTCATCGTAAGAACGATACACCATAGAAACTGCCTTTCGTCAAATCAATTTTTTATCCAAACCTTATTTCATCAAACCCATTCAATAACAAATTCGAAATTTAACAGACCCGTTTTTAATCGAACCATTCTTTATCAAACTCATTCAATATCAAACTCGTAATTTGTAAAACCCATTTTTAATAAAACCCGGAATTTGTCAAACCGTTATTTATCAAAACCGGATTTCGTCAAACTCGTTGTTTATCAGAAAATATTTGCTAAATTGATAGCGCCTTCGCCAATAATACTTACTTGAACTGGAGGCGTACACGAAGGTGGCGCGGCGTGACGGCATTTCGATGATTTGTCGTTCTATAAAAGTATTCACAGGTAGTGTTCAATATAGGACATGGTAAGTATTATTGGCGAATGCGCTATCAATTAAGCAAATATTTTGTGATAAACAACGAGTTTGACGAAATCCGGTTTTGATAAATAATGGTTTGACAAGTTCTGAGTTTTATTAAAAATGGGTTTTACAAATTCCGCGTTTGATATTGAATGAGTTTGATGAAAAATGGTTCGATTAAAAATTGGTCTGTTAAATTTAGAATTTGTTATTGAATGGGTTTGATGAAATAATGTTCGGATAAAAAATTGGTTTGACAAATTGCAGGTTCTATAGTGAATGATTTTATGATTGCAATTTCTTTTATTTAACGGGTTTGATTTTGTACATTCTGATAAACCTTGGGCGTCCCTTTTGATCACAAAATAAATTTTTTAAACGATTACCAATAATTTCATATGAAATATTTAGACCAACTATATAGGCTTTTCCTTTTTTTTGCACTTGGTCATCCAAAAAAATAGGCGATTTTTTGGCCAACCTCAGGATTTTCAGTGAATTGGTGATCGAAAATGTACGTAGCATTATTTTAAATAAAAAAATGTTGCAAAGGGTGATTCATAAATTCTATAAATTTTATTTAAGCACCTGAACCACCCTGTGCTGCATTATTTAGTATTTATTAGATGTTTAGACTAGATTTATTTCTGTTTTTCTTACTTTTCTGCATGGCTTTCTTTAGTTATACTAGTAAATAACACACTAATACTACTAACACAGATTTTTTGTCTCTTTTTTTTTCATAAAATCTAGTAGAACTTTGCCAAGGATCTCAATCTCAAGGAGTTAATAATTTTCTCATTCTCATGCATCTTATCTCAACCTAAAATTAAGTCCGGGCCAGTTACTAACCGTCTAGAGAGAGATATGGTGCTATTTATAGTAACAAGTGTGCATTTTGCCAAAATTTATGGTACAACATACCATAATTTATTTGTTTTGTCGTATGGCGACCATTTTCAGCTAAAAACAGCTTACTGTGTTTTTTAGACAGCTTTATCTGGTAGCATTTATTTATAAACGCAGTTAAGGCTCGCGGTTAAGATTGGTGTTCTTTGTCTGCAAGATTGGAAGTTGGAAGTTCTGACGAAGCATTTGGCTGCTTAACTTTGATTAGTCTATTCAGGGGCAAATAAAACATGCATAAAGTGTCGTTTGAGTGTTGTCGATTGGCTGATGACAGCAGTCAGAGTATTGCCCCAAGTAACACAGCGTGCTAACGTTTTCGCAGCAAAAAAAGATAACAATAATGCTTTTGCTGTCTTCTGCCACAACGTTTTGAAAACGTCATGAAAATGTTGTCAGAGCTATTTTGAGGAATATTTTTAAATGTTTTTTTTATCATAAAATTTATATATATATTTAGTTAATTTTGAGAGAGACTTAGATTTGAGCATATTTATACAAATTTTTGAGTGCAACCAAGCAACTTTTCATTTTTTTAAACAATAAATCTAAAACAAAAGCAAACCTTGGCGATATTGCTATGGGGTCACGGTCCCAGCCTATAGCGGTTCTTATTCTCAAATTCTAAATAGCATTGAAAGCAGCTGCGTTTTAATAAAAATTATACTGGGTCATAACAAATAACTCCCGTTGCCATTTTGCCATTTTTTTCAGTTGTATTTTAAGAAAAAAGTTAAGATTGCAAGTATTTTGTTAGTTAAATTTCAGCATTTTTTTAGGTATAAGTTATTTTGAATGTAAATGTAGTAGTCGAACAATTTTAACTGCCAAAATTATAGATTAAATGAAGTTAGCTATTTTAAAGCAAAAGGTGACCTGTAATAACGTTTTTGCAGCATTGACTTGGCTTTAATGTCTATATTGGCGACGCTGTGTTGCTTGGGGTTTTATCTGTGGACAATATCAAACTTCCAACATAAATTGCGGACGTCAACACTGACTTATGCTCGTATCCACCAACGCAAAAATTCCCCGATTAGGCTCTAATCGTGATTATTTACTAATCGGTGTTTAGAATGTGGTGTTTTACATTGAAACTTTTTTACCAAGACTTAACTCCGATTAGTGTTAATCATGATTAAAGCTTAATCGGAGAATTTTCACGTTGGTGCATATGAACATTAGTTTATAAATGAAAATATAATTTTAATACGACGATCTTTAACTTCCGATTCCGAACGTCAACTGTATTTATAAATCCCGTGTTACTGCTAAATATTCTCAACTAAGAAATTTTTGTTACGTAATTTTAGGTTACGATGAGTGCGAGGGATAAAGTCGCTCTTCTGCTCTCTGCTTTTGGCGGAGTTTTTAAATGAACAACTTTTTTCGATTCTTGTGTGGTTTATTTTTTAAAAATGGTGTTTTTGTACTTTTTTTTTACAGTAAACCCCTTGGGATATAGTTTATTTAATTATGATTTATTTTATAATACCATTTTTAATCGAACATGTTCGATGTAGTAGGTAAATATAGGCTTTTTAATTATTTTTAGTTAAAAGTTAAAACATTCATTTAATTTTATTATAGCGGAAAATTTATATTTTTTAAGGGATAATCGTGTTGTTTTTTATAGTTAGTAGTTTTATTTTAATTTTATATTACTTTTCACCAATTACAAATGTTACCGACTGGTATAAAGACTGTAAATATAATTGTAACAGAGAAATTAGGCTGTGATATCCAATTTTGCTTTTTTACTGATCAACTTAAAAAAAACTTTTTTCATAAAATAAAGTCTCATAATGAGTAGGTTTATAGAACCTTTACGGTAATGCTGTTTTATTTCACCATGTGGAAAAATAGGCATCGTTTTAAACCGCCAAAACTTAGGTTTTTTTTGGGAATTTTTTGTCCGCTTTTTATTTTATTTTTTAAATTGAGTGTTAGAACTTCAGTAGGTACCAAAAATCAACTTAAAAAAGAAGGTTTTAAAAGATAAAGCACTTAAAAAGGTTGTCTGGTAGTAAGTTTAAATTTTTTTTATCGTTTTCTCTAATATTTTTATATATAGCTTTAAAAAAAAAACTGCAAAGGTCAAGTTAAAAATAAATACATTTAATAATTAGGTATATCGAATTATATCGTTCGGACAGCGTAACTTCTCTCTACTGCACTTCAGTTCATAGCACAAAATCACACAGCATATTATTTTCCACATGATTATTATGTTGTTATAGGCTAGCCGTTTTAAAGTTGAAGTAAGAAATAAGAAAACCATTTCTCCTTACTATAGCAATACTTGCTGTACTCTTTTGAAAAAGTTCTCAGAAAGGTCTTGAATTATCTTGATTCTGTTTTAATAAATATCTAATTGCCAATTGCACGGCAGTGTTAAACCTGGCTTAATTTTAATTGATGTTTAGAATGTGACGCCTTTATATTTTAAGTTCATTGTAGAAGCACATTCTAAACACCAATTAAATTTAAACCAGGTTTAATACTACGGTGCAATTGGCAATAAGTGATTCATATCGTAACCATAACTTCATAAATGCGTTGTGTGATAAACACTAAATGGAAAGTGCTAAAAAATGTTATCTTAGATTAAATGTAATTTTTTATACATTTCCTTAAAGTTAAAAAAATATGAGTTAATAAAAAAAACATCCAACAAAATTCCTCTAAATTTTTACTGTGAAAGTTTGAAACATTATCCCGGGAATTTTCAGGTCAATTTTCAATTTTTCGCATTTTCAAGCATTCAAATTCTTTCCTAAAATGATCCTTTAGCGACCTGTTTTCTGTTCAACTTTAAAACGGCTGCACTTACTTGTTAATCATACCCACCTTAAATGTTAGCCGTTACTCTAGCCTACAACCTATCTTTTATTCTCAGCCAGTTTTATCTGACCTCGTAACCTGTACTAATGTGCTGCTACACTAACTGTAGTGAACAACGATTTTTTTCGCCCGAAGTTAACGTTTTCATTCGAAATTTGTAGGTGCCGGCCCTGCGGTACGACCTCAAAAAAGCGCCTCAATGAGCAGCTCAATGATTATTGGAATTGTGGTGGCGGCCATTTTGGTGGTGCTACTGGTAGTGGACCTGACGTGTTTCTTGGTGAACAGGACCGGACTGATTGCCCTCTGTTGCGAGAGGGGGAGAAAAAAGCAGGAGGAAGACGAGGAAGATCCCAAATTGAGCAGGTATGTTGTTGATTTGCAATCAATACTAATATCCCTAATATCTCTAGAACCAAACAAGTTTGTTAATTGTGCCGCCATTCATTAAGGGGGCGGGGCTAGGGCGGAGACAATACTTTTTTTAAATGGGATACCTTGTATATTTTCCAAAATTTCAATAGAGCTTTTTATTCTGTTTCCAAAAATATCTAATCCCTTCCGAAAAAACCGCATAAAACCTCATAAAAAACACACCTGAATTTTATCAGTTTTTATAAGGTCTATGAGCTTTTGTGAGGCAAAATTTTAGGATTATAAAAGTTTGTAAGAATTTATGAGGTATGTCTTTGATTTTAGTAAGAATTTATATAGTGTATTTTTTATCTGATCCTATAATCAGTCAGACTTATAAATGTTTATAAAATTTGTTAGGTGCAGACATTTTTTTTAACATATTTTATGGTTTTATAAAAGCACGCTATTCTAAGAGATTTTATAATCAAACCGACATATCAAGTTTTATGGGTTTCTATCATCATATTCTTTTTCTTTTCATATGTGTGTTTTTTATCTGATCCTATAATCAGTTAGGCTTATAAATGATTATAAAATTTGATAAGTGAAGACATTTTTTTTAACATATTTTCTTGGTTTTATAAAAGTACGATTTTCCAAGAGATTTTATAATCAAACCGACACATCAACTTTTATGGGTTTCTATAATCACATTCTTTTTCTTTTCATATGTGTGTTTTTTATCTGATGCTATAATCAGTCAGGTTTAAAAATGTTTATAAAATTTGATAAGTGCAGACATTTTTTTAACATATTTTATGGTTTTATAGAAGCCCGATTTTCTAAGAGATTTTATAATCAAACCGACACATCAACTTTCATGGGTTTCTATAATCACATTCTTTTTCTTTTATGATGTATTATGGTATTATACAAACCGATGTTTTTATAGTTTTTATAGTAAAACTAACTCATAACATTTTATGGGTTTCTATGATTACACCCTTGTTTTTTTTTATAATGTTTTAAGAGTTTGTAAAAAAAGCGTTTTTTCATGAGATTGTGGGATATTTTATGATGAACATTTATAATTTTCTAGGAATTGGTAAAAACAAATAAGTCTCTAAATAGATTTTATAGTCAAAAAAACTTACAACATTTTATAGATTTTTATGTGTCTACCCTGCCAAAAAAACCTCATTAAATCTCATAAAAAACACACCTAATTTTTATCAGTTTTTTCCACCACCTGAAAACTAATTAAAAAAAAAGCTATACTTAGTTACTTCTACAAAAAAATATTTTTTGACTCGTGATCCTATCTGATCAAAAATTCATAATCCCCCTCCTTAAAAACCCCTGTATGCCAATTTTGATTGAAATCAAACAAACTAAATCTTTCTCCCCGTTCACTTCCCTCGTTAGAGGGAAGAAGAATACCATATTATTGTATTTTCAACGGAACGCATACCAATTTTGAACACAATCGGATGTGGATAAGTCAGTTAAAATTGCATATTAAAACATGACTGAAAATCATTCATCTTGAATCCGCCATATTGAATTTTCAAAATCTGATCAAAAATTCGTATTCCTTATCCCCAAAAGCCCCCGTATACCAATTTTGGTTGAAATCGGACAAACTTAGGTGTTTTACCCCCTTCACTTCCCTAGTAGGGGTGAGGGGTGCCTAATAATGACTTTTGATTGTATTGTCACCGGAACTATAAATGCGTGCCAAATTTGAAAGCAATCGGATGTGTATAAGTTAGTTAAAATTGGTTAGCAAAAGATGACCAAAAATCGTCCATCTTTAATCCACCATATTGAATTTTCAAAATCTGATCAAAAATTCGTATTCCTTATCCCCAAAAGCCCCCGTATACCAATTTTGGTTGAAATCGGACAAACTTAGGTGTTTTCCCCCCTTCACTTCCCTAGTAGGGGTGAGGGGTGCCTAATAATGACATTTTATTGTATTGTCACCGGAACTATAAATGCGTGCCAAATTTGAAAGCAATCGGATGTGTATAAGTTAGTTAAAATTGGTTAGCAAAAGATGACCAAAAATCGTCCATCTTTAATCCGCCATATTGCATTTTCAAAATCTTATTAGAAATTCGTTATTTCCATCCCCAAGTGCCCCGACACACCTAATTTCAACGAAATAAATCGGGCGTACTTCAACTGTACCCCTCTCCACCACCTTCGAGTAGGGGTTATTTCCATCCCCAAGTGCCCCGACACACCTAATTTCAACGAAATAAATCGGGCGTACTTCAACTGTACCTCCCTCCACCCTCTTCGAGAAGGGGGAGCTGACAATTTATTCACACTATATTCTTGTGTTCTTCAACTGTACCCCCTCCACCCCCTGCGAGTGTGTTGTCATCGCAACTATGTAAGCATGTCAAATTTGAGGCCGATCGGATGTCGGGAAGTTGGTCAAAATTAAGTTGCAAGATTCCACCCGAAAAAACATATCTTGTTCGTTACGTAGATAGATACAATACAATACAAAAAATAGGTTTTGGTTTATGAAATCTCATAGAAATCTATCAAAGTAACATCTCTCCCACAGCTCCTGGCGATAAATAAGTACTTATACGAGAACAATTTTCTATTAGATATGTAGATATTGTGCAAGCACAAGGAGTGTTATTGTTTGAAATTAACTCTGTGTTTCGGATTTCCATTGTCTATATTTTATTTATACACGACGTTTCGATCAGTACAATCTCTGATCGTCTTTAGGTGCAAACTAAAGACGATCAGAGATTCACAATTGGTCCTGGTTCTGGTTGAACCAGAACCGGAACCGGTCCTTTCGTTTTAAAACAATGACGTCACAGTTGCAACCCAGCTATGCAATTTTAGAACCAGCCTGGGAGGTTCGTTCGGCCCTTTGGTTGTAAACATAACCCCTAAAATTTTGCAAAATTATAGGTAGTCTTTTTTGAGTATATTTTAAATTAGGCTAGCCTTCCATTAGCAGATTTTCCGCGCGGATTTCAAGTTATGGTGAAGGTGCCAAGCGTTCTATCACTGTTTCACTCACAGATAGACAAGGTCAAATTTTAAAATCCGCGCGGAAAAAAATCTTATGGAAGTCCAACCTTACGTCATTATTTTAGAACCGCTGTCAAAATCATGTCAACCAGAACCAAGGCCAATTCTTAATTCGAAAATCCCTTTTGTGTCGTCATCAGGTGGGCGGGGTAAAAAAATTACTAGACCGTGTTTATTCTAGAGACCGTGAACTCATTGATCTCATGGAGGTGATTTCCCCATTTTATTTAAAATTGTTAAAGAAAAAAGTAACATATTAGGTGTTTTTAAAAACAGAAGGAAAAGTTCTATTTATATTTTCCAAAATGTACAGGGTATCTTATTTTAAAAAAGTATCGTCGCCGCCCTAGCTCCGCCTCCTTAATGACGAGTGCGATGATTAGCATCAAAAAAGATACTTTTTTGTAAACCATCTAATTATGTGAAATTGTACTTCTCTGCCTCTTTTGGTTTTGAAAATATTAGGGTGCCCTCGAACTTTTGGGACACCCTGTACATAACTGGCGTAAAATTGTTTTCAAGTAAATAATTAAAATTTTAATTATATGTGTTACCTATGTATAATTATTATGGACATATTAAAATAATTAGCATGGGGATTGAAATAATGGGCTCTCGTAGTTAAATTATTGTAAATATTTTTAACAGCAAGTATTAAATATTGATATAATTTAAACACTTTAAATACAGCTTATTAAACTATTAAACTAAAATTACACTAAAATTCAGTTTCGACATATATACAGATATATATTTTATTTTATCAGTTCAAAAGATGTCGGTTAACCTGGGGGGGGTTAAGACCTTTACCCCCCTAGCCAAACCGTTAAGCTGAGGGGCCACCCCATAAAAATTCAGTTATGCTAAAGCTAGCAAGTTCAAATAAACACCACATTTTATAGCTCAGTTTGTTGGAGGGGATCATATATTAAAAGTTTTTAAAATATTCCTAGGGTTGGGCGGGGAAAAATATATCACATAGTACATTTGGGCAATATATTTTGCCCATTAAAATAAAATAAAAATATCTCGTAAATGGCAACAGCTACAAAATGATTTAATACGTCAGATGAGAGCCAAAACTGTGCTCTATGCAACAACCATTAAAGTATGGGATCCCCCTGCTAAATAAGAAAAATATATCACATAGCACATTTGGCCTATATATTTATAGAAAAAAAATTAGTGCTAGAAAGCACGGATACCCCACCATACAAACAATTATTTTATGTTGAAAGGAAATGAAAATATCTCGAAAACTGTACCTTTGAAAGATTTGAACAAAATTTTTGGGCAATATTTACGAAAAGTAAAATCTGAAAACCGCATATCAATAGCTGCTTTACTTCTAAAGTTATGATTTTTTTAATATATTTTAATGTTTTTTCAAATAACTCGGAAACAAAACTCCAACGAATTTGGACTTTATAACAAAATTTGTATGGAAACTTGAATCTGAAAACCGTATATCGCTACTTGCTTTTGTTCCAAAGTTACAATTTTTTAAATTATTTTATCCCCCTTTTCCCCCCTTCAACCCCCCACCACCCTACCCAAAAGTTAATCAGTTCATTGTCAGTCGATAGAGGATTTTTGTACCAAATTTCGTTAAAATCGATTAGGGCGTTTTTGAGTTATCGTGTATACAGACAGACAACAGACAACTTTTTTTTTTCGTCGATTAAGGTGTTTTCATTTTTGATAAAATTAAGAAAAGTCAAAATTTCACGATTTTAATAGTCCTCCATACGATATTGGTATGGTGGACGAAAAAATACGTTTTTTTGTTAATTAAAAAAAAATCTGGGAATATTTTGGAATCTTTTGGTGGTCCCCCCAGGTTAACCGACGGACGTGTTCAGAAGTTATATTCAGGCTCAATCAAGCTACAACCCCCCTCAACGAAACTCAATTTGGATATTGTAAAAATTATGTACTAATTATGTACTAATTTAGTCCCCTTATAAAAAATTTTGTACCTAATGAATAACAAGGTTATTCGCACTTAAAAGGAGGGGGGTGTGTACTATTATTTTTTTTGTTTGTTATGGTGTATGTAGCTTGATATCAAGGTACACCCCTTCTCCTGAGAAAAGGGGTTCGACCTAAAGTGCCAGAATTACGTAGTAATTATGGCATAATTACTTTTTTTCTTTCTTTCCTAGGCAGGCGGGGGGTGTGCCTTGATATCAAGCTACACACCCCATATAAACAATGAAGTTAGGCAATTTTTTAGAAGGGGAGAAAATTAGTTCATAATTAGTAGCAAATTATGGCATAATTGCTTTTTCTAAACTTTAATACTTACATAATCTTGTCAAATCTTAACCCTTTATCCTGTTTCTTATGAAGTCTTGTAAAATCTTTTAAAAACGTCCCTTCTTTTAGACTTGTAAAATCTCATGAAAATCTTGCTTGCTAAACTAAACCTTATGAAATCGCATGTGTCTGGTGTAACATAATGAAATCTTGTAAGTTTTCAATAGTCAGAAATTATTTGAAAATTGTGTCTGGTGTAACATCATGAAACATCATAAGAATTTGTCAGTTTTCATGTGGCATACATTTTTACAGTTCAAGTCTCTTTAATGTTGGGAATTTGGAACCATTGGTTGCACTAAAACAAAATTATGATTGTTTTCCACCAACCAAAACTACACTTTTTTGCACTCGACGCGTGTTTCGCTAACAACGTTAGCATCATCAGGAGACGATAAACAATGAACTAAATTAATCTACGCTCTATCTTATATACAATACTTTAGTGGGCGGAGATAAGACTAATAAATTGTGATTGATCACGATTTGTAATCCTATTTCCCCTCAACCAAAGAATAAAGTGTACTAAACGGGATGGGTCCTCTATCTTTATTTAAACTTTCTGGATTTAATGATTTCCATACTTTCATATGCATTCAAAAGTCTTTTGTTTGGTACACTTTTTAGAAGTTTTAGGTTATCTAATGTGAATCTATGATTGTTTTCAAAAGCATGCTCGGCCACACTTGACTTTTCTGTTCTTCCGTATTTTAAGTGTGCTAAGTGTTCTTTAAAACGTGTTTGAATAGAGCGTCTCGTTTGGCCAACATATTTTTTGTCACATTCCATGCAACTAATTTCGCAAATTCCACTTTTTTCTAGAACTGTAGTTTTATCCTTGGGATTTCCTAGTAAGCTTCTTATTGTGTTACCGGATTGATATACTAATTTAAGACCGGTGTTATTAAATACTTTGTGTAATCCTTTCGTATAATTAGGATTATAAGGAATTGATACAAATTTTGAGTCGCAGGTATCTTTTTGTCTGAAAAAGGTAGAATTCCGAAAGGTCTTTTGAAAAGAATGTCTATTTATCAGCTTATTTATTAAGCCTTCGTCGTAACCGTTTTCGCCAGCTATATTCCTAATCCTATTCTTTTCTGCTTTAAATCTTTCTTTGTTTAAGAGGAAATTTACTAATCTATATGTTAAAAAGTGCAAACTTGCAAGCTTATGTTGTAAGCAATGAAAAGAGTCATTTGGAATATACCTGTTGGTGGCCGTGCCTTTTCTGTATAGGTCAAAGTCCAATTTATTCTTATTTCTTATAACTAAAGTGTCTAGAAATGGCAGTGTACCGTTGTTCTCTGTTTCATAAGTAAATTTAATAGTGGGAAATTTGTTATTTATTTTTTCCGTCTCTTCAAAATAAAAAAATCTCTTAAAATTTCATCAAGACCTGATCAGTTTTTAAGAATTTTGAAGTGGTTGTTTTGGCAGGGTAGGTACAACATTTTTTAAAAGGGGACTAAATTAGTACATAATTTTTACAATATCCAAATTGACTTTCGTTGAGGGAGGGGGGTTAGCTTGATTGAGCCTTATATTCAAACAAATAATTCTAATTTTATTTTAGAACGTCTAAAAACCTCATTTTGTAAGGATAATTTTTTAAATGGCCGCCAGCATATAACATGTTATTTTTGTTTAAATGTTTTAATAAACTAGTGTGACTGTGTTCCCTTAAAGTGCGTCTTTTGTTGGCATGTTTTTCGAAAACTAACACACCGTTAATACTCTTGCGACTACTAACACGGCAAACAACTCATACAAACATCCACAAGCGAAAACGTTTTATAGTTTATACAGCTGGCGATTTCCGCTGCCTTATTGCAGTTATAAAGCGGCCACGGCGCACCCGAGCAGCCTCAACCTGCCCCAGCCGATCAAGCTCCAGGCCTCCACGCCCTCCACGGAGTAAGAGACCCGATTTTACTGGCATGCTTCTTTTTATTCGAAATAATACAGAGTGTTGTTAAAATCGTGTCATAGGTACATTGTAAGGGACCTCGACTCATAAAAAACGCATATTTTTTCGTATAGGTCGGATGGTAAGAGTTATAGCCCAATAAACACAAAAAGAACATTCAAGAACATTAATACCCACATAGCCATGAAAGAACATTTACATGCATAGCACATGCGTTAAACCTCCTTCTGAGGATGTCCGTTTGAGCACATCTTTAGCATATACTTGGTACATACTATTTAAGTATATGTTACTAAGGTATCCATAGTAAATGCTATAAGTGTACCATTTTAGCAGGTCCTTTTGAGTACATCTTTAACACATGACACGAATATATCAATTTTAAAACATTTTTTGGTCCGTTTAACGCACAAGCTATTCTGGTACCCTAAATTAAGAACATCAAAAGAATAAGCTTCTAAGTATTTTCTTGGAATATGCTAAGCAAATACCACTAAAGAAGGTTACTATTAGAACATCTTTAGCATATGCAAAGTATATATCACTTATTGAAACATTATTTGGTCCAAACAAAACATCAAAAGCGTGCGCATATGCTAAGGAAATACCATTAAAGAAGGTAACTTTTAGAACATCTTTAGCATATGCAAAGTATATATCACTTATTGAAACATTATTTGGTCCTTTTAGCGCACAAGCTATTCTGGTACCGTAAAAAAACATCAAAACTTAGCATATAGTAATGAAATACCATTAAAGAAGGTTACTTTTAGGACATCCTTAGCATATGCAAAGTATATACCAATTATGAAATAAGTTTAAAAGACTCGAAAAAAAATCGATGACCGGAAACGAACCCGGTAACCCTTGGTTAAAAAAATTGTCCATATATATCCACCCAACGCGAAAATTCTCTGATTAAGCTTTAATCATGACTAACACTTTTCAGTCGACCTATAAAAATCCGCCAAAACGCTTATATTCCGTGGTTTCAACCTATTTCTTTATAAACGCATATTTTTTCGTATAGGTCGGATGGTAAGAGTTATAGCCCAATAAACACAAAAAGAACATTCAAGAACATTAATACCCACATAGCAATGAAAGAACATTTACATGCATAGCACATGCGTTAAACCTCCTTCTGAGGAAGTCCGTTTGAGCACATCTTTAGCATATGCTTGGTACATACTATTTAAGTATATGTTACTAAGGTATCCATAGTAAATGCTATGAGTGTACCATTTGAACAGGTCCTTTTGAGTACATCTTTAACACATGACACGAATATATCAATTTTAAAACATTTTTTGGTCCGTTTAACGCACAAGCTATTCTGGTACCCTAAATTAAGAACATCAAAAGAATAAGCTTCTAAGTATTTTCTTGGAATATGCTAAGCAAATACCACTAAAGAAGGTTACTATTAGAACATCTTTAGCATATGCAAAGTATATATCACTTATTGAAACATTATTTGGTCCAAACAAAACATCAAAAGAGTGCGTATATGCTAAGGAAATACCATTAAAGAAGGTAACTTTTAGAACATCTTTAGCATATGCAAAGTATATATCACTTATTGAAACATTATTTGGTCCTTTTAGCGCACAAGCTATTCTGGTACCGTAAAAAAACATCAAAACTTAGCATATAGTAATGAAATACCATTAAAGAAGGTTACTTTTAGGACATCCTTAGCATATGCAAAGTATATACCAATTATGAAATAAGTTTAAAAGACTCGAAAAAAAATCGATGACCGGAAACGAACCCGGTAACCCTTGGTTAAAAAATTCTCTGATTAAACTTTAATCATGACTAACACTTTTCAGTCGACCTATAAAAATCCGCCAAAACGCTTATATTCCGTGGTTTCAACCTATTTCTTTATAAGCGCGTGGTAAAGTGGATAAAGCATTGGTTTGTCAACGTGTAGGTTGTCGGTTCGAACCCCGTCGGCGCGTCGCACTTTTTTTTTATTTTGGTTTTGCCCTACTATAGATTTAGCACATGCCGATCATCTGATAAGGATATCTATTAGCACATCCTGAAGAAGAACCTGCATAGCATATGATTAGGGCGGAACGTAATATATTCTAAGGATGATAAATTGCTATGTTTGTATTCCAATAATATTCGTATTGGATGATAAAAATGTAATATAAGTCGATAATAGAGAGGGTTTTTCAACTATTTATAAATTCAAGATTTTTTTTTAAATATTCCTGTAACATAATAACAATATAATATAGGAGTATTACTTAATAATAGAAACACTTAAGAGGTTTTAATCTCACCCTCCCCCTTCGGTGCGCCACTGGATAAAATTTGTAAAATTTTATCTAAAGAAGGTTCTTCGCATATTATAGTAATACTAAAAAAGAATATTCTATTCATATTAATAGTAAGTGAAAAACCACCTCTGTGATCGGATTATATCACATTTATTTCATCTAAAAGAAATATTTAATGAATTTTTCTCTGTTTACTGGGAGTCCTTTGCATATTCTTTACATCGGACGTGCGTGAAATCGGTCCATGCAAAACACAGATTTCTGGCATCAAAATAAAAAAAATCCTTTGTTAAGATTAAAAAAATAAAGGGCTAAAAGTACCCAGTTCTTTTTTTTATCGAAAACTATTTAAAATGTTTTAGAACTACCAATATAAAATAGTGTAACTCACCTAAAATTTGTTATATATAAAACAAGAGAAGAGTGACAAATTTTATACGAGCGTGAATGTTGTGAACAAGGCGCTAGTTGATTGAAAGAACACGCGAGTGTAAGAAAGTTACTTTCTATCGAGTTGTGTACGCTATTTGTTCTACGAACACTGATGAATTGCACTAATTTTTGTAAAAATTGGTCTTTAATTTTGCACAAATCAAATGAAACTGCTTTTTCCGCACATGTGTGAAAAATACTTTGCAACACATGTGCGGAAAAGTATAGTGACAGTTAAAGTCATCGTGCGCTTTCCCACACATGCGCGAAAATATTTTTATTTGTGTTGCATCGCATCTCATGAATAATATATGACACGAGTTAAGCAACACCCAATATATATAAAAAATTGTATTGTCGACCATATGTAAAACGTTTTAGTTTACAATATTTTAGTTCACAATAAATAATAGTTGTTTTTTTTTTGCTTTTCTTGGTATAAACAAAGAAAATGCCATAATTTTTAAAACCCAGGGGAAAAATATGGTCGAACATAATCCAAGCATGCTAATAAATCAGTGTCCAGCTCTTAACTCAACAATTTTTCTTTTTTTTTTCTAAACAAGCATCCTTTTTGAAGCATGCATGAAATGTTTTTGTTCTATACGTGTAACATTTGCTATGTTTCCACGCACCTAAAACGGGTTTTATGTAAGGACTGTTTTAAATAAAATCGCTTTCTCAAACCAACAAAACAACTAACCCAAGCAACAATTTTTTGACCAATGACCACATACTTCACCTAAATGGACGTTAATTTTGGTGTATAAATTAGTGATCTTCAGACGGTCTTACATATTACGAAAAAATTCCGTTGCTTTAACGTTAGATAATACTGCAGTAACATTGTTACCGTCTATCCAACGTTTAGCCGACCTGTCACGCGTTGGTGCATTTTCTAGTAAACCAGTGACGTCGTGTGGACGTTTTTATGAGAGTCTAGTTACGTTCTGCCTTTCACATTACGTGAAATTGCGACGTTGTTTTGCGACGTTTTTCGGCCAGAGTTTTGACGAACTTAAGTGCCCTTTTCTTGTGAAGAAGAAAAGTTTCCAAAGGAACTAATGGCTTTATATTCTCCTTCTCTGCCGCACTTATGTACGGCAGATCGCCCTATCTCTAGATTTTAAATAACTGGCTCAACTAGTAATGACATTATCCTACAAGTACATGGGCGAAAGAGAAAGACTGGTGCTCTTTAAACAGTAATGTCTAATTCACAGCTTCACTTCTTGCCGCTCACTAAAAATACTTTTTGCTTCCAAAAAGTAGGATCTTTGAAGTGTCCTGCCATATTTGAAAAAACTTAATTGTATTTCACAGTTCACCAACTATTTATTTAGAAAAATCGAATAAAAAGTAAGGTATGGGGACTGTCAACTGTCGGCGGAATTGTTGGAGCATTTTCCAGTCGCATGTTGGGTTAATAGTAACCAACGGTCGTGACAAGTGGTCCATTTGGGAATGTTTGACGACTGTAGTCCATTTACGTGTATTTTTTGGGATTCTCATAATATTCGCAATTTTTGATGCCGTCGTTTATGTTCGAAGTGGCCGCCATTGTTTATATTTACTAAACACGGCAAAAAAAACTACAAACACCGTTGAATGGCATTTTGGAGACGTTTTATGTTCCGGGCGAGATAGGTATTTGACCATGGAATCCTAAAAAGAGGGCTTTAGAAGCATCCATATAAAGCAATATTTTTCGTTTAAACACAAACAAATCAAGGGCGCGCGTGTTTTTTCATTCCCTTTCTAAGCATATTTGTTTTTAAATTTTGCTCCCATAGTGGCCATATAAATACTATTTAATAAACGGTAATTATCAAATTATAATTTTTTGTTTGCCATTTTCTAAAGTGTATAAAAATAAGTTCATTTTAGTAACCGAAAATCCCAAAGTTTGAGAGAGAAAGAGAGAGAGAGGGCAACATTTTGGGTAGTGAAACAACACCAAAAAATCAATAACAAAGAGGGCGCTAGTGTAGTCATTTTGGGTCGTATTTTACGACGTAACAAGAACGATTACTATTCAGACTCCAGTCACTGCACAACAACGTAAGGACTCAAAAATCATCCACCATTTTGGTGTAAATCCGGGTCGGCATGTTGGCTAAAACGACGTCGCATCATAACGTCGGGTCGCATTTAACAACGTCGCTACGCCGTTAAATTGGTGCTTGGGAAGCAAACAACAGATTTTTTTTGGTAAACCCAGGTTTGAGTATTTCTTCAGGTTGTAAGCAATGCGCTAAAGCATCTTTAAAGTGTTTATACCAATCGTATTGGAGCGATAAATCGCTTTAAGTTAAAATCGATTTAATGCTTAAAGCGTTTTTAGTGGGTTTTACGCGACCAAATTTGTTAACCGTCCTTATGTAAAAGCGCTTTACGCTCATGTACAAGAAGCTAGCAGCGCAACTTTTTTTATTAGAACCCCTAATAACACAAGTACGTTTTAAAAACGTTCCTGGAACGTTCCGGCACGGCCAATAGTACGTTCCAGGAACGTCCGTAGACGTCGTGAAACGTTCAGGGAACGTTCCTGGGACGAACAATGTCGTCAATTGTAACGTCTCAGGAACGTTCGTTTGGACGTTCCTGGAACGTTTACTTGGACAATCCTTGACCGTTATTATTTGAATTTCCACGGTATATTCTGGGCATACGTCCACAGATGTCGCCAAACGTTCCGGGAGCGTTCCCGGAACGATCAATATTACTAATTGTAACATCTCGGGGACGTTCCTGGAACGTTTACTTGGACAACCTTCATCCTTTGCCGTTCTTTTGAATGTTCCCGGTAAATTGCGGCGCATATGTTCCGGGAACGTCCAAAGACGTCGACAAACGTTCCGGGAACGTTATCGGAACTGTAACGTCTAGGGGTCGTTCCTTTGGACGTTCCTGGAACCTTTACTTGGACGATCCTTGGCCGTTTTTTATATAAACTCATTTTGAAGTCTTTACAAGTATCTCTCATTATAAAAAACAAATGTCGAAAAGATAGAGAACATTTTTATCAAAGTACGCCATCTAGTTGCTAAATGAGTAGCTAATTAAAGCTCTATTTAGAACGTCCCCTGAACGTCCCATTGGAACCCTTCTTATTGGGACGTTCCAGGGGCATACTTTTTAGGTCTGGGACGTTCGAGACCCATGGGGACCTAAAAAGGACATCCCCCGGACGTCATGTGTTATTAGGGAACGTATATAAGTAATTAGAACTCATTTAGTGCTAATTTTGTTCCGCAAAAAAATAATTTTAAACTTGAGTTTTTTAAAAGTTAGCGCATGCGCTGCTAGGTTCCGCGAGAAGCCAGCAGCTCATGCAATTGCAGTCTAATTAAGAGAATTCATAAAACAAAAGATACCTCTTCATAATTAGAGCTAATTTAGTATTCCATGGTTTCATATACAGAGCGCTTCAGGTTATTGCGAACATAGGCCGGAAGAAGTCCAATTTGCCAGTGTACGTACACGCAGGGATACCGCACACCTATCAGTGGAGCAACCAACACTCAGGCTTGCGATCACTGTTCGCGGCTTGCGCTTAGTACGCCTCTAAGCACGGTTCAATGTGAAGTGTAGTCCATGAAACCGGAATTTGGTCCAGAAATACGCAAATTTTGATAACGTAATTTTCTTGTTTTTTGTCACTGATAAATTAGAGCGTTTTATTTTCAACTGCCCAGATTTATCACTAACAACGTGTTACAATGAAAATAACGACGAGAAACAAAATAAAAGCAAGTTCTCAAAATAAAATAATACATTCTAAAAACCAAAAAGATTCTCCTAGTCAAAAAAAATTAGAGCAAATGTTCGAAAATTCCTTGCTCGGCTAGACAATATCCGAGCGTATTACAAAAACCCCTTATAACGTTTACAAGCATGTTAGGGGTGATAGTTTGAAAAGCTTCTTCAATTTTAATCCGAAGTTCTTCCAAATTATTAGCCCTTTCAGGCCCGTAAACTTTATTTTTGATATAACTCCGCAGATAGAAGTCATTAGGAGCAAGATCAAGTGATCGAGCTGGCCATAAAATTACTTCCCCGTGTACTTATAATCCGAATAGGAAATACATTATCAAGATATTCCCTAACAAGGCAACATTGTGAGCGGGACAACCATCTTATTGAAACCATGTTTCACCAAATCTCACACCTAACAACTGCCTAGTAGTTGGAATAATATGCTGCTGCAGTAGATCCAAGTATCTAGGACCATTCAAATTACCGTCAATAAAAAATGGCCCGATTACGTGTTCCCGTACAATGCCCTCCCAAACGTTTTTGGGGATACTGTTTTTCTTACGTCAAAACACAAATGCAAATTTTGCCTCGACCAATATCGAACGTGTGTTGGGTTATGACGATTCAATAATGGAAAAGTGCTTTCATCTGTGAAAAGAATAGATCTCAGAAAGTTTTCATCACGATTAACCCTTTCCATCATTGTTTCGCAAAATTCCATACGACGATAGTTGTCCTCCGGAAAAATGTCATACGTTTTTGACGCTTTGTAAGAATGATAACCATTCTTTTTGAGAACACGTAAGACAGTGGCTTCGGCAATTTGGTGGCTAGTTAACTTTCGATTTTCCTCCACTGCAGCGCAAATCATCACATCTCGTACTTCCTGCTCGTCATTCAGAACAGTGGATTTTTTATGGTTTCTTGGCGCTACACAGGCAAATTTTTCAAAATTCTGCACAAACCTATGAATCGTTGATAAACTGGGCGATTTACCAAATTCTCCAAAAAAAGTTCTTGAATAAGTCTCAATGTCTGCCTTGATAGTACCATTTGACCATCTGCACTTTTTCGGCAGCTTCGTAGACCATTTTTAGTTTTAAAAATGTATTATTTCACTTAAGAACTTACCAATCTGTTTCTCGAGCAAGGCAGAAATAAAACCAAATAATAAAAACAAATTAAATTTCCAAAAGATAACATTGCAGCGTGCTTCGAATCCACCTCGGTCTTACGCCACGGAGAGTAAATTGGACTTGATTCCCCTTATGTTCGCAGTAGCCTAAAGCTCATTGTATATGAAACTATGGAGCACTAAATTAGCTCTAATTTTGTAGGTATCTTTTTTTTCTGAATTCCCTTAATTAGGCCGTAATCGCATGCGCTGCTGACTTCTCATGGAACCTAGCAGCAAGCTGCGGAACAAAATTAGCGCTAAATTAGCTCTAATTAATTGTATAGGTTCTAATAAAAAATCCCAAGTTTCGCTGCTAGCTTGGGTGTGAAGCCCTTAAGTCAGTATTCCGCATTTTAACCTTAGTTTCTTTTTTAAACAGCATGCATAAACCGTTCTTGCTGAACGTTCATAATTTGTCGCATGCAATTTAATGTTCGCTTGCATATTATAATTTTTAACACTAATTTTTTGTTTTTCTTTTTGCAGGGAAGAAAGGGAACCTCTCAAGCAAGAACTCGAAAAATCCGTAAGTCTAGAGTACGACGGGAAACAAGTTTACACCAAAACCGGAGACACCATTATTGGTAAACATTCTGCGGTATAGATTTTGCATGGTACACTGAGAAAGTACTTTGCTTTCTTATGCGTAAATTTTAGAGAGTTTTGGCAAATTTTATCAAACGTAACTTGCTAGGAGCGCAAAAATTGAACAACTAAAAATGTGGTTGAGTAACGTTATAGAAAATCGTTACGATACGAGGTGCGAGATACGTATGATTGTTTGCTTAAACTATCTAATAGTGTCTATAGTAACAAATTTGCTGCGATTGTTTTTTAAGAGAAAATTATTTGGCCCTATTTAGATATTTTTTAAGTATTTTTCTCAGTGTAAACGATATATACAACTGCAAACCTTTTACTGGGTGATAGGAAAAGTCAAAAGTAATTTGTTTTCGAGATACAAGATGTCAAAGCGTGCGTTTTTATGTCAAGAAAAAAGAAAACAATTTTTTTTTTAGATTAGATAAAATTTTTACTGTTTTCGAAAAAAACAAGATATGATTAAGCAAAAAACAATGAAGGAAGAATCAAATTGATCCTTTTTAAAAATTTTTTGGTATATTTCTATTCATCACCTATTAAAAGTTTTGCAAAGCTAGGCGACAATTTTTTTTATAAGATGGACTATTATTAACTAAAAGTTTTGAGTAAAATAAAAAATAATGTTTTTTTTTGTAAAAATTCTTACGTATAGCAAAAAAAGCATTAGTTTTTAATCTAGGGAGTATGGTACCAGGTACCATAGTTTGTGCTAAAACTATTATTTTAGAGCTTTTATAGTAAGTATTTAAAAATAGGATAATTTTTGGAAACCTTTGTTCTGTAGAAAAAAATGTTGGGTTGCTCAGTGTCTGTACTTAATTTTGGTTTATTTACTTGGCGCTTTAGGACGATGACTGCCTATTTTTGTGCTCTAGGTTTCCGAAAATTATTTTTTGAAACTGTGCCAAAAACTTAAAAGTTTTATATATATAAGCTAGGTATAACTACTTAAATGGACCTTTTTATACATATTATTAAAAAAAAAGAAAGGGTGATTATTGAAAAAATATCGACCTCATCATAAGTGCATTAAATTTAAAAAAATGTATACCCAGCTATTTTAATAGTAATAAAGAGATACAAAAAATGCCTTGAAAAATTAACTTCAGTGCAAAAATAAAGAATACTCTATCTACTAAATTTTGTAAAATGTATTGAAGGATGACAGAAAAACTATAGCAAACTAAAATGTTGCTTTTTAATAATGTATTTAATCAGTATTGTCTTTAAAATAATTTCATTCCAGTGTTATTAAAATAAGAGCTCAATGTTGAACCATATGTTTTGGCGTTGACTTAGTTAAAAATAAGGCAATTTGAACCTGCCAAAAGTCTTATTTTGGTTAAAAATATTTTGAATGTATCGAAAAACCATTTTTTGATTTTTGATATGTTTTTACTAATTTTTGGAGTTTTTGCCAATATGAAGCTAACAGTGTTACAATTTTATTTCAAAAAAGTTATCGTATTTTTAATTAGAAAAACTCCGCTATCATGGCTTTTTATACCTATTTTAAATAACGAATCGAAAAAAATATCGTTGTGTTATTATTTGTATTTATTTAACGTTAAGACCCATCACATTTGTATCAATCACAAATATTTTGTATAATTTTTTATTTATTTTCTATTTTTACCAAAATGGTTTTTTATTTTTAGGTATTATATTTTTTATGTACTTATATTATTTTTTAAACTGTGTTAGTTATTATAAAAATGTGCAACCTTTAGTTTTTAGTTTCTTGAACCTTGTTTACGGTTTCTTTATATTTAAAGCTCGTAAAATGTATATTTTTTACGAATATACCAAAGTATTAGGTTTTATAGTTTTAGAAATATTAGTTTTTTAGTTTATTTATTACTCATGAACTGTAAGTAGCTTTTGATATTGACGGATTAAAGCGTATTTCATTAAATTTTGGGTGTTTTACTTTACAATTTCCTTTCGGCCTCATTTTTACATTACAATTTCCAACACTGTAACTAAGGGCACTAATCATAAAGCAAAATTATGTAATATTAAAGCCTACATTTTATGTTTTAACCACTTTTTCTCGCGTTGTTATCATTCTTTAAACTGTAAGAAACGACCGTAAAAAAATACAGTTACTTGTTTCGCCTACACGATATTTCTGTCAGATCAGTGTCCTTTTAATGTTAAAGGACGAATAGAATAAAGAACAAAAAAAAATGGAAATAAATAATTTGCTCTTAGTGTCTTACAACCCTTGTAATTTTTTTCCATTAAAAAAAATCGAGAAGAAACGAAGCAAAAAGTTCGTAAAAATTTAAAATGAACGAAAGGAAAGTACGTTTCGACTTGCACACTGTGTCATCAGTGTCCAACAATACCATCTCGCTGGCAGGCCAGAGAGTAAGGGTTCCTAACTTCAAACATAATTGAAATCCCTTTTTTGCAAAGCGGCAGTACTGCCGGCCAGACATACCGACGGGCTTGCGTATCTGTCATTAGTGTCATTATTTGAGTCATACTTGATACGCAAACGGTATACTATCACGCATGCATGTGGATCCAGGTATTTAGAATAGCACACAACTTGACCCCTGTCAGCATGTACCTATTAGCTTAAATATGCGTCTTACCCAGGACAGAGAGTATATAAATCTAAATAGATAGGACACCTAATGGTAAGTTTTCGACCACGCTCCACTGACTTGAAAACCAAGTGGCGCAGCATCGTTTTTTTTTTCTTGGCTTTTTAACGATCCAAAGCAGTGGCGGTGCACAGGAAAATCGTATTTTTTGGACGAGTTCCGCGTTGGGAACTATCCATAATATCGGGCGGAGTCGATCGAACCCCTTTCCGACGAAATGACGTACCAACTTATTGCCGTGCGGCGCCAGTTTTAAGTCTTTTATTTTAAATTAAACATTACTCTTTTACAAAGGTTTCGTCTTCGGCAGTCAGATTTAAAAAAAATCTATAAAATCAATTTTTGAGAAGACTCCCCATGATGGGTGTTGACACGGTTAAGTCACAACCGCCTCTTTTGGATTAGGAGAACAGAACCATTGAAGGAATATCCAAGAAAATTTATCATATGAGACCATCCGTTTTCACATACCTTCTCACCCATTCTGATCTCCTAATCATGTATTTTTTACACATTCGGAAATGACGGGGTTGTTAAAATTTGAAGTAACCTTAGATAGAGCAAAATACTTAAAACATAAATAAAAAACACTTATTTTTTACCAGAGAAAACCTAAATTATATTCTCTCTGCTTTTTCCTTAATTACTACAAGAAATAAAGGCTTAAAAAATATATACAATAAAAACTTTCTGCCTGCTGACTTAGCAACAAGTTCATTTAAAATAAATCGATATTAATTCAACGCGCGGGATTATTGACGTTTTCCCCGGTTCATCCTGGCGCATTCAGCCAACAATAAAAAAGTCGCTGTGAATCGCGTTGACTTGCTGGTCGGATATTACCATTACGTGGGCTCTCTATTTAGATTTAGATTTATATGCTCTCTGCCAATCAATTTTACCGCATTTAGATTTCGATTTAGCATGACGTCACACTACAACTTCACATAGTTTACATCTGGTTTGGTTCGACTTTAAATATTCTTAAACTAATATAAAAAATTGTAAACAACCGTTCAGGCGTTTTATTTTTCCTTTTTACGAAAAATAGTTATTATTTACAGACTAAACAAATAAGCGCAAACAATGTTACTGAACAATAAAAAGTTATATTTTTTGGGTTAATCCTCTAGTTTCGGGAAATAAAAATACGTACGGCAACGTCACAACTGTCAAAGCAATTTAAATTTATCAAAATGGCTACCAATGTTGTAGCTGCCGTGCCGTTCGCATTGTGAATTGTGAGTGCCTCGAATAATTCTTCTGTGGTGCCGCGCCGTTGAATGTTTTTACTGTTTTAGCCTGTTTGTGTTAGTTTTAGCACAGACTACTGTGCATATAGGGTGTTAGGTGCTACTGTGTTCGCTGTGCTTCGGATTTTTTAAACAAACATTATTTTGTTGTTTGTCTTAAACTTTTTACTTAAGGCGCCGCCCTATTTTGACTGGGAGCTCATCAACTTGCTTCAAAAAACTGTGTACTTGCCACTTAACCCCCCTTGTTTTGAACATTTTGCCCCCATATACTTAAAGTTTTAAGCCGTGCTCCCCTACTGTGTTCCTGTGTACTTGCCCCCCTTGCTTTAAACATTTTGCTCCCATATATACTTAGTGTAGTTTTAAGCTGTGTCCCTGCTCCCCTTTTTTAAACTGTTTACCAGCCCCCTTCCTGCGAACATTTAGCCCCGTGATATATTAAGATAAGTGTAGGTATGGAACTATCTTATTTTAAAAGGTCCTCCAAAGAGCAACTGTATATGCTCTTGGATTTAGTGCTCAAGGACAACATACTGGTCTCTGGCAGAAAATTGTGCAGTACTGACACATGGGAAGATATTTCCAGAAAATGGCAAGCTATTGCTGCCAAATTAAACGCTGTTGAGGGAGGCTGCAGCCAATCAGTTGATGATTGGCAAAAGGTAACTTTTACAACATTTAATTTATAGATCGTAGCTCGGATTGTTGTATTCATCTTGAATGACAGTTTCATTACCAACTTCATAACACATAATTTATTATAAAGTTCAAGACAATGGCTTCTATAGTTTTTTGACAACTATCAACAAAAGATACAACGACAAAAGGCGTTGTATGAACAACTTAACAAAAGGTATTAACTTCTGCCCCAGATAATATTCGTTAAAAATGACAAAAAAAAACGAAGTTTTACCATGTTTTTACCTCGTCTTTTACCAACAAAGTCATATTGCAAAGATTAAACGCAGGTTAAAATATTTAATTAAAGAACTCCTATTTTTTGCAAAATTGTATGTATGTGTCTCTCATTTTTTAAATATTAGAGAGAGATCACAAAAAAGTACAGAGGCCTCGACAAAAGCCAATGTCCTGGACTTTCCCAGACAGCACAACTCTGTCCCAAGGATGTCCAGTGCAGAGAGTTTTCTGGACAATGCAGCAGTCCAAATCTGTAAGAAATTTGGTCCAAGGCATATCCATTGGATAATACAATTGTCAAAACGTTGGACGGCTCTTCGACATCCCAAAAAAGTCCAAAAGTTTCAATATTTTGACTATTGTACCCCTATAGTAAATCCAATGGTTATCCAGCGGAACGAAATTCTGCCCAAAAGTTATCCATTGGTTACCCAAAAAGTATCTTTATGGTTCACTATTGGAAAAAAATTAATAATTAAAATGTATATCCGTCTAATTCTAGTACAATGGATATATTTGTTCTAATGTTTTTTCAAAACCACTCCAATATCTTAAGTCTGATTGTCGATCCCTGAGGATGGAGTTCCTAGCAAAGGATGGCTATTAAAATACTAAAATACTAAAATAGCAATTAGTCTAACATAATGAAAAATACTTATCTATAATATACAAATGATTCGGCTAGATATGAGAGAAATGTTATTGTGGGTAATGAATATCCAAAACAGTTCAGACAAAAGAGATATTTATTAATGTGCCAACTAGACAAAGCCCGATTAACATAGATTTTTTGATAAATATTCAATGTGTAGTCAATGTATAAAGTACATCACTTTTGCAGGACACAAAATGGACGTCCGCCGGATATAGTTTATATTTGGTCCGATGGACCAAGAAACATCGTTATTATTAAAAAAGGCAGTTATTTATGGATCAAAATTGGAAGTCCTTTAGACTCAGTTTTTTTGTCATCCACTGTATCAGGAAAAACCTTTGTCCAATGGATGTCCATAAATGGTCTATGGACAATGCGGGCGGTTTTGGACAAAAAATGGCTGTCCTATGGACAATTTGTGCTGTTTGAGTTATAAGTACATTCATCTCTATATACTAAACTGGATAGGCCCAAAAAATATACACCAACTGAGGCAAAAATTTCAAGGATTTTGGTTAAAGTGTACGAAGTAGATTTATTGCCACCTATCTTAGTCTGGAGGAAATCAAAAAAAGGTGGAAATGAATGGTAAAATTTTTTTTTCTGATTTGGTTAGCCCAGATGCTCTATTTTAAGAATCCGATTGATGCCACTCTGGCACCCTTGGGCATTTTGAAACATCCAAGATGGCGGCCATTTTTAAGTGAAGAAAATAGAGAAAAAAATGTCTGAACATAATATAACTGACACATAATTTTAGTCGACTTTGAGTCGCCTAAATCCAAATCCGGTATTATTTTTGATCTGGGGGGTACCCCAACGGAGGGCGGGTTGATTTTATGAAAAAAATCGACCTACTAACATAGACATGTAATACATGAATTTTAGAGTTCTTGGGTTCGCTAAATTCAAATATGTGGTTAAAAAATTTTTTGGGGGTAATCTGGAGTGGTGGGGGCTTATTTATGGGGCAAACAGTAAAACTGTTTATGTGGGGACTTAATGAACAAACTTTATTTAATTTTTTTTTACGGATTTCGACAGCTCTGCTCAACCCCATTATAAAAATAATTAATGACATTTGGGCAACATCCACCATTTTGTGTTTACCCCATAAATTACTCTCCACTTCTCCAACTTACAGTCAAATATTTTTTTAACAACAGATTTGGATTCAGCCGACCCAAGAACCCCATAATTGATGTATCTCATGCATATATGTTTCTCTTTTGATTTTTTGACCACGACCCAAAAATAATTAATTACTTTTATAACAGGGTTGAGCGGAACTGTCGAAATCTGCAACAAAACTTGAATAAAGTAAATTCGTTAAGTCTTCACATAAACAGTTTTACGGTTTACCGCATAAATACCCCCCCCCCCCCCCCGCCTTCAATTTACCATCAATGTTTCTTTTAACTACAGATTTGTATTCAGCTGACTGAAAAACCCTAGAATTGATGTATAACAGGCCTATGTTAGTAGGTCGATTTTTTTCATAAAATCAACCCCCCCTCTGTTGAGGTACCCCCTCCAGAATAAAAATAATACCGGATTTGGATTTAGACGACTCAAATTCAACTGAAATGATATTCCACACACCAATATCTCGTTCAGATATATTTTTCTGTAGTTTTTTCCACTTGATTTTTCAAAATGCGAAAGGGTGCCAGAATGGCATGAATCGGATTCTTAAAATAGATTATCTTGGCTAACAAAATCAGCAAAAAAATTTCTTGTACCATTCATTTCCACCTTTTTTGATTTCCTCCAGACTAAGATAGCTAGGTGGCAATAAATCTACTTCGTACACTTTAATCAAAATCCTTTAAATTTTTGCCACAGTTTGTGTATATTTTTTGGGCCTTTCTAGTTTAGTATATAGAAATGAATGTGCTTATAAAGTCCAGGACATTGGCTTTTGTCGAAGCTTCGACCTTTTGCACAAGACAGTGCCCTCTCCATACAGGCCGATCAACTCCTACCGATTTAGTTTCAGAAGTGACAGAAAATCCCTTAGTTTTCTGTCAATATGGCGGCGAAGGTCGAGAAATTGATTGATGGACCTATGTGAAGGTATTGCACAAGCGCGAAAATTTATCCAATACCTTCTCCACATAGGCCAATCAACTCCTACCGTTTTAGTGTCCTTTTGAGTGAAAATGGCAGCGAAGGTGGATTAAAGGACACTAAATCGGTATGAGTTGATCGGCCTGTATGGACAAGGTACTGATTTATCGATCCGAAAGTTTTCGGCCATCTTCGCGACCACGTCATACGTCTTCAATCGAGGAGACGCGACGCCATTTTTGTTGTTTAATTGTTTTGATTCCGAGTTTTCATTTGCACCGCGCGTTTTCTTTTTGCTGTTAAAAATTAGAAAAAAGTAATTTAGAAGATCCCGCTACATAAAAAACGCATGCTCGGTTTATGGAGAACATCAGACAATGAAATAGGAGCGATAACATCAGGACCCCAATTTTTGAAACGGGAACATGTGTTTTTTTGTGCGAATCATCACCAGTCGCTAGGGATCTATCCCATGATGTATTTTTGAACGATGAAAACCTGCTCACATTCTCGAAAAAAAAGTGGGAGATCCGATCCGGCGGGTTTCAAGTGGGAGAACACCGCTTTTTTCGAGAGACGCCTGCGTAGAACACACGATTTTCTAACCTCTATTACTAGTTTTGTTTTTTTAATTTGGGCGTGTTGTATTTTTTTAAAAGGATAAATTTAGAAATTAAGTAAGAAAATCAACGAGATGCATTCACAATTTTTGACCCGTTTTGTAGAAAAAATAGTTGAAAAAAGTTCCTGCTCGAAGTTTCGGGTGTTTGGCCATGAATTCTATAATTTTTTTTTGGATTGTGTTAAGTGCGGCTTTCCTTTTAAAAGGAACGCCTGAGCCTCCTTCCCCAACAACAACCACAGAGGTGAACTGCAAAAACCAAAGAAGTTTTTCCCGAAAATTAGGTTAATTCGGCACTGCGAAAGGGAAAACGTAATAGTTAGTTAGAGTAGTCCTTTCACATGGAAAAGTAGTTCGTTTGTACCAAAGTAAACATGGCAACGATGCACACGATCAAGGGCAAGTTAAAAAATACAGTGCGATGTGATCTATCCCGGGATCGAACACATCGCTTAGGAGAACGTTTCTTCTCTCACAATTCAAAAATTGTGCAGAGGTTAGTGTAGCTCTTTTTGTTTTGGAGATCTGCAGTTAAACATCAACGAGATTTGTTTCTTCCTCAGTGGGACACATTTATTTTTTTTCGAAAAAAATACAAAAATACAGGATTTTTAGGACAGTAAACAAATAAATGCAATGCCGAATTCATTTTGTCAAACAAAAATGATCGGCTGATTTCGAGGCTTCGGGTGTAAGCCGATGATACTGGCGCGGCGCATGTGTAGAACAGCGTTTCTAAGACAACAGAGAGAGAAAGAGAGATAAATAAGAGAGAAAGTAGAGGGAAATCTTCCTTACAACTTCGTGAATGCTAAAAGCATTGGAAGGGCTGAATGTTCTGCTAGGATATGGGAAAATTCACTGAATGTTCCCTCAAATCCTCTAAGCATACCAGGGATGTTCAGGAAATATTCTGTGTCCGCATTTTTGATATTCCTAGAACATCCTGGGAGAACATTCATAGAATATTTTCGCAGGATTTTCATAGAACATTTATAATATAATATATAATATAGGTCCTCGTCATAGAACCTTGAGGGCGGGGAAAAAACATATTCTTTTGGCATCCATATAAGACTTTTCCAACGACTTAACGTTTTGCGCTACGAAGGCTTATAAGAGAAGTTTTATATTACCCAGACAGCACAAATTGTCCATCGGACAGCCATTTTTTGTCCAAAACCGCCCCCATTGTCCATGCACCATTTATGAACATCCATCGGACAAAGGTTTTTCCTGATACAGTGGATGACAAAAAAACTGAGTCCGAAGGACTTCCAATTTTTATCCATAAAGAACTGCTTTTTTTCAGTTACACTGAGGAAAATTTTTAGCAAAGTGACTGGCGGCTATTTAGCAAAATAATCTTGCTTAAACAAAAAAGTTTTTTGCTAAAATAACAAGACAATACTTTTTTCTGCTACTCTAACTACTTTCTTTGCTACTCTTACTAAACATTCTTGTTGTATTGAGCTAGTTTTTTATTCTAGCAAGATTGTTTGGCTAAATAGGCGCCAGGCAGAATCACTTTGCTAAAAATTTTCCTCAGTATAGTTTTTAGATATCCAATGGATAACGATTTTTCTTGGTCCATCGAACCAAAAATAAACTCTGTCCGGCGGACGTTCATTTTGGGTCCAGCAAAAGTGATGTACTTTATATACATTGACTCAACATTGACTATTTATAAAAAATCTATGTCAATTGGGCTTGGCCTAGTTGGCACATTAATAAATATAGTCATTTATCCTAACTGTTTTGGATATCCAATGGATCATGTTTTTTCTTATTTATTACTAACAATAACATTTCTCTCATATCTAGCCGAATCATTTAAGTAAAGCATTTTACATTATTTTCTCCTCAAGGTTTGACAATCAGACTTATGATGTTGGAGTGGTTCAAATATATAGGTACCTATGTACTTATATATTGAAAATATCGCCGCTTTTGACAAAACTGTCCACTGGATATCTATTGGAAGAAATAAGTATATCCAGTGTACTAAGAAAATTACACCAACGGATATACATTGTAATTATTAATTTTTTCCAACGGTGAACCATAAAGATTATTTTTGGATAGCCAATGGATCACTTTTGGACAGAATTTCTTTCTAGTATAGTGGTACCATAGTCCAAATATTGAAACTTTTGGACTTTTTTGGGATGTCCAAGAGCCGTCCAATGTTTTGACAATTGTATTATCCGATGGATATGCCTTGGACAAAATTTCCTACAGATTTGATTGTCCAATGGACTGCCGCATTGTCCAGAAAACTCTTTCCACTGAACATCCTTGGGACAGAGTTTAGCTATCTGAGTAGCGGGGTACAACCTTTTGGAAAAATATTACCTAACTCCCCGAATCCTCCCAAACGGTAGTGGATGGGGATTATGTTATTTGTTTTATGCAGGATAACTCCCGAACGGCTCAACCGATTTTCATAATTAATTGGAAATAAATATCAGCCTACCGCAACAAGGTTTATGAACAAGATAAAATCTTAAATTTTGCTGTGTAAGCGTGATCGTAGATAGAAAAATATTAATTCCTTCCATTCCATGATTGGATGATATTTTTTTAGGCCAACAAAATGGTTTTTTCTTGTAACTAAAAATAGAGTCTTTTTTTAAAAAAAAAAAAAAACTTGCAGCGACAGATAAAAATATCCAAAAAAAAAAATTTACCGTAGCTGTTAGAATAAAAAACGTTACAGTATTGTCCTGACTAGAACATTCGCTGAATATCTCCTAAATGTGCTATCAATGTGCAAATGTAAGGACATTTGCAGGGCCTTACCAGAACATTCGTGGAATATCCTGCTTAGAATATTTTTTGAATATAGGATCTAGGATATTCTGAGAATGTCTTAAACGGGCTTTTAATGTGCTAAATCAAAGGACATTTTTAGGACTTTAGTAGAACATTCGCGGAATATCCTGCTTGTAATATTTGCTAATTGTACTACGCAGGATATTCTGAGAGTGTCTTTTAAATGTGCTATTTATGTGCTAAGTCAAATATTCTTCGGGAGACATTTTCTGTACATTCTTGGAATATCCTGTGAATATGCCAGGACATTCAGACATTCATAGCACATCGAGGGAATATTCCTGGAATATCGTGTGCTATTAGGGATATTTAAGCTAATAAATATGCATATATGCCTGCCAGCTTAAGCTAACAGGTGACAAATTTTTTAATTGAATATTTTAAGTGTACCGTCCTTTCAAAAATTTGCACTCTGCACCTATAAATTAACTATAAATTATCGTGATCAATTCCGACCAATGAACTTTGAACGGAATTACATGACGGACGTTTTAATTGGTTGAGATTGATCACGTGGTACACAACGAATGTGGATCCAGGCTAAAACTGCAAAAAATTCAAATTGGCAAGTATATTTTTGTAACATTTTTATTAAAAAATATACATACATGCATTTTTCCTATCTCGCCAAATTTACTTTTCTAATAGTGTACCTATGTATTCCATTCACCAGTTTAAAATACCCAGCAAACACATCTGTTACATTGACATAGTATTTACGTAAATCTAAAGTAAATAAAATTACATAAAAAATGTTTTCATAAAATTTACGTAATATTTACATAACATAACTTATGTTACTTTAATTACATAATATTTACGTAATAAGTAGAGAACTTTGTGCATGTCATAATGCAGAACATGGAAGTTACTTTTTACCTTGTTGTGACATTAGAAGTATATAAATTTTATACACAAAATATGACTTTAATTTTACATAAATGTGAAATTCCAATACGTAATATTTATATAACATTTATGTTATAAATTTTTATAGTAGTTACATAAATAGTATGTTATTTACGTGACGTCAAGTTACCTTGATGTTACTTGTAAGATATATAAATATTATGTAAAAAAATTTACCTCAATTTCACCTTTTGATTTACTTTCTAGTTACTATTTAATCGATATCTGCCGTTTCCGAATTTTTTGTAAATGTGAGCAAAATCATTCTGAAAAATATATAGTAAAAATTGCTTAAATAAAAACGTTACACCCTGAATTATACTAAAATATTTTAAGCCTTAAATTACCATCATGGCATTATAGTTCTATAAGGAGAGCGCCTACTCATTTTGTGGTTGATAAAATGACGATAGTACGATGGAAAAAGCGCTGGATTCAAAATAATTTGATGAATAGAAAACATGGATCAGGACGAAAGCCTGTAAGTTCTGAGATACAAGATGTTCCCAGGTTCCTTATCAACTATTAACAGAAGGATTAAAAAATCTGAAATTTCCCAGGAAATTTCCTATCGAGTTGTTTCAAAATAGTAGTTTTAACAACTAGTGGCTAAAATAGTGCTTTTTTTATAAGCGTTGGTTTAAATAACGAGCGCAGTAAAAAAAGCACAGTTTAGCCGCGAGTTGTTAACACTATTTTTTTTAATACCTTTATGAAGAAATTCAAGAAAAACAGAAAAATACTTTAAAGATCTCGAACGAAGAGCACTTCTCGCAACACACCATCTTTACACTATAAATCAAGGAGGCTGGTAAATGAAATAACAATCGTTTCCATAGCGATGTGCTATTTTACTCGGTGACGTTCATTATTACGACATTTTGTGTGTTTACGACACTTTATTACGACATTTTAACCTATGACAGTTTGATATTTTGACGATATTTTTAAATGATTTTTTTGTAAATACTTGGTGAAAACTAGCGGAAATGGCTTAATTTTTAGGCAAAAATAATTAAATTTTTTCAATATTACTATTTTCCGCTATTTCTCTTTAATTTTGAGTAAAAAACGGACAGAAATCTTTTTTGCACCCGTGATCAAAAAAAATGTTTTTTTTGCAATGGTAACCAAAAAAGCCATGTTTTAGTTATCTGCAGTTAGTTACTAAAATCATGTTTTTGCAGAGTGTTATTGAAAACAATGGCGCGCCCACTAAATACTAATTTTTGTTGTTGATTTAAGTAATATTCAATATTTAGTTGTTTCCAATTCGTTGTGTTATTTTGAAACCATCGCTTTTTTTATTTTATTATAGTTATTTTATCAACCCCAAAATGAGTGGCCGCTCTCCTTATAGACCAGCCGTCTTCTGTAACTCGAGTGATAATTATAATACTCTTTTCCCATAAATATATTTATTTGCTGTTTAAATTGCGATTTTTGGTATAATTAAATAATTATATCCGAGATTAAAACATCGATTTTAGAGCCCTCCTTTGCGTTGCGTAGTCGGGTAATAAGGTTATTTGTTTTAATCAATCAATCAATCAAAAAATAGTTTATTGTCAAGAAAAAAAATTCGGTTGACAAAGCAGGCTAAATAATCTAATTATTAACAAATTTGTCAGTAAAATTGATAAAGTAAATTCTTAAATAAATATGATAATACGTCAAAAGAGGAAGAAAAAAAGAAAAATACCACAAAAATAATATTAATATGTTAAATAATAAAACAACATGAAAATTTAAACATTAGACTGACAAACAGAATAATTTAAAAAAAATTACAGTTAAAAAAAACGAAAAAATAAATAAAAGCCATAAAACAAAAAACTAGACAAAAAGATTAAAATATAATAAAGAGGTAATAAAGAGGTAAAAAAAAAAATAATAATAATAAAACACAATAGGTCTTATCCAAACTGGTCCTCATAAAACTCGGACAATGAGTAATATGGTCTCTCTACAAGGAGGTTTTTTATTTTTTTTTTAAATTGTTTAAGGGTTGTAGCATGTTTAATAACAAAATGCAAGTGATTAAATATTTTCCCCCCTTCATAAATTAAAGATTTTTGAGCCAAAGTGCTTTTAGGAATTGGTAAAAGAAGATTGAAATTTTGTCTGGTCATACTCATACATACTGGTCATACTTACTGGTCATAAATTTTTAAAGACCAAACTTGCCAACTCTAAAACAAACAATGACGTCAGAGTTAGAATTTTCTGATTAACAAAATGAGGCCTACATGACTCTTTGCTTTTTTTTTGAACAACAAAAACAATTTTCTGAAGATGAAGATGTGCAGAGCCCCAAAAAGGTATGCCATATCTTAAATGTGACTCAAATAAGGAAAAATAAACAGATCTTGCAATGTCACTACCCAATTCCGTCCTCACACATCTAATGGCAAAATACCTAGAAGAGAGTCTCCTACTGAATTTAAAGATATGATCTTGAAATCTTAACTGACTGTCAATATGCAACCTAAGAACTTGGTGACAGTCTTGCTCTGCGAGGGTTTGTCTCCCAAATTCACGACCTGCATATTACAATTAAACCCTAAAATATTTATTTTATCAATGTTAAAACAAAGTCTGTTAGCGTTACACCAATTTTTAATTTTTAAGGGGTCCCCCGAAATATGTTTCCCTAAAATGTGAATATCTTTATGGTGCCATAGTACCGAAGTATCATCATCTTTAACCTTACAAGATCGTTTATGTAGAGAAGAAACAAGAGAGGCCAGAACACTGACCCCTGAGGTACACCACAACTGACACCAAGAAGAACACGAACCAAAACTGACCACTGACTGATGACGAAAACTTAAATAAGGCTTGAACCACTCTAAGACATTGCCTCTAAATCGATACTTCTCGAGCTTATGTAACGGTATTTTGTGATCCACACAATCAAAAGCCTTGGATAAAGCACAAAATACCGCCGCTAAAGATTCACCATTATTGATCTCTGTATATACCCTATTAAGAAAGCTAAAGATGGCATCAGTTCCCTTTGAAGTCTGAAATCCAAACTGTTTGGCGGTAATTAATTTATATTTAAAAAGGTAACTCCACAATTTCTTTTTAACAATTTTCTCAACATCCTTGGACAGTGTAGGCAAAAGAGAAATTGGGCGGAAGTTGGAAGGGATGTCTGTTGCGCCACCTTTGTGCAACGGAATAACAATTGATGATTTTTAACATTCCGGAAAAGTGCCCTTGTTAAAAGAATCATTTATCGCAACACACAAAGCAATCAAAGCGTCATGAGGCAGTTTTGACAGAACCTCGGCAGATATTTCATCCTCACCACTAGCTTTCTTATTCTTAATATCCTTAATTGCATCCTCAACCTCTTCTGGTTCAACAGGATAAAAGCGAAAAGAGCTGGAAACTGAAATGTCTGATAGATAGGTAAGGGGATCTGTATGAGATGGCATATTTTCTGTTAAAGTAAAAGCTATACTAAAATAAAACTTATTCAATGAATTTGGATCAAGGTTTATATCACTGCACCGAGACTGTTTCCCATGAAAATCATTAATAATACTGCATGATTCTTTTTGCTTATTTTTTTGAATTTTGAAGTCTAGAATTATAATATTTCTTCTTAGCTGCTTCAATATTTTTTTTGTGCAAGTTACGATATTTGTTGCAATTTCAGTTTAAATTAAGGCTTTTGGTTTTTGATGTTACACGTTTAAAGTTAATTTTCAGTTTTATCAGCAATCGTGTCCTTATCTCTATCAAGTCGACCAATCAAGCAGGTGCACTTTTAAAATCATGGCGAATGCGTGACAGCTCCAGCTGATTAAATGCACGAAAACCTCTTTAGGTACGATAAGCGAGTCGTAACGTTACGACCGTCCCTACATACGAAACGATGTTTTGACGCATTTGATCAGCTGGAGCTGTCATGCATTCGCCATTAGTTTAAAAGTACACCTGCTCGATAGGTCGACTCGATGGAGATAAGGATAAGAATGCCGATAAACCCGAAAATTAACTTTAAGTGTCTTTTATCAATATGAAATAGCGCCATCGTAATACCGAATTTAATGCTGTTAGACATTACAAGCTGGTGGTGTGTTTGAGTATACACTAATAAAAAGCCAAATTTTGAGGTATAGGGAAAAATGCATTTGTGCGTTTGTTTTTTAAACAAGAGTACTTACAACAAACTACAAAAGTGAGAACCTTTTAGTGTTGTGGCAAATGATCCGGCGCTGATTTTTTCGGTGGTGATGGGAGAACTAAAAATGTGATAAAATGGATTAGGCCATTTTTTTTCTTAGTAAATATTAAAATCTAAATTTGGTCTGCTTTTACGATAACTATATTAAACGAGGGTTTTACGTCAGATTATATTTTTGAAATATAAAGCCCTCGAACTACATAGCTCAACGCGTGGCTCAACGTCAGTCAGAGACTGGATTCTAAAATTCTTATTGGAAAGTCTTTGTCTTCTTTATAGTAAAGAAAAAGACAATTATTTGCACAGTATTTTCTCTAATATACATATAGTTCTGTGTCTCGGATTTCCATTGTCTATATTTTACTTATACACGAAGTTTCGATCAGTACAATCTCTGATCGTCTTCAGGTCATCATACATAGTCGAAAAAAAAGACGCACTATCTGTTAGGCTTAAGAAACATCAGACTAATACCCAAAGAGGTGAAACAACGAAATCAGGAATTGCCGAACATGCATGGTCAAAACAACACCGAATGAAGTGGACAGAAGCAAAGGTTTTGCACAAGGAGTCACACTGGAAGAAACGAAACTTCCTTGAAGCTGTCTGTATTGGGCAGTGTTGAAATTCCAAATATTTGGAAGCCAACTTCTCAAACTTTACGGTTGAGTGATTTCCCATAGTAGCCTTAGGAATAGATTGTAGTTTGCACCTGAAGACGATCAGAGATTGTACTGATCGAAACGTCGGCGTCATGTATAATTAAAATATAGACAATGGAAGTCCGAAACACTGAGTTAATTTCATATATATAGAACGCGTAACGTGTGATAAACGTTTGATTTTATTTACAAAAACTCCCTATTTCTAATTTTTTCTTGTTTTTCTATTAACTTACGTGCTTTTCCAAAAATAAACTTCTCAATAGTTATCATTGGTGATTCGAAACCAAGAGACAGCAATGTTGAGATAATCATAGAAACGACAAGCCCTCCAGAAAAACTGTAAAACTTAAAATAAAAAAAAATTAAATCGTCACTATTGTCTTGAGGGATTATAATATCTTTGGCCTAACGGTTTTTATTAATTTTTTTCAGGAATGCGATAATACATTTTATTTAAACGAACTACAATAAAGTACCGAATGACCAAATTTTAAAAGTTAATTTATTTATTTTCTAAAAATTGTAAAAGCGAAAAATTTTGAATTTTTTTAAATCCTACCTACTTCCTTAATAAAAAAAATCTAAATCTAAATCTAAATTTTTTGCTTTGTGATAAGAATTATATAAAATTAAAAAGAAATGGTTGCAATCATTTATTTGTAGAGTTATTCCATGACTTTGGGTAAATTTTAAAAATATCCAGGACTTTTCGAAGCCAAATAGTAGTTTTAACAACTAGTGGCCAAAATATTGCTTTTTTTTACAAGCGTTGGTTTAAATAACGAGCGCACCGAGGTATTTAAAAACGCAACACATCATCTTTACACTATAAATCAAGGCGGCTGGTAAATGAAATAACAATCGTTTCCAATGTGTTTTTTTACTCGGTGACGTTCGACATTTTAATCTTTGACAATTTGATATTTTCAGGATATTTTTAATAATAATAATATTGGAAATAATGAAAATTCAAACTTGGATGAGCATGCAACAAGGAATAGACAAGGACCAAAGCGAAAAGAGAAATGATTAAACGATGTTTCGCCCTGGGTAATCAGCGTGGGCTCATCAGTGGTTTCATTGGTCACCCTCCCCATACATCATTAAACAACATCATGCACTTTGATTTCCAACCTTGAATCACTCACGAAAAGGCATCGTTCCGCACTGGTACTTATCCAAGTTACCTGATACGGATTCGTCCTGGCGTGTTAATATTTCCAATAGGATTATGCTCTTAAGGTAATTAAAACGAAAAAAGAAGTTAAAAACCTCCAAATTAGTTACTTCAATCGAAAAGAAACCGAAAAGCAAAAGATCAAAAGATCTTGGGTGGAAATAACGAAAAATTACATTTTTTCAATATTACTATTTTCCGCTATTTCTCTTTAACTTTTGGTAAAAAACGGACAGAAATCTTTTTTTGCACCCGTGATAAAAGTTGGATCGGTAACCAAAAAAGCCATGCTTTAGTTATCTGCAGACAGTTACTAAAAATCATGTTTTTGATGAAAGTATTTAAAAAAAATTATTAATACCATTTTCAGGGATTTTCAGAATCTACAGATTATTTTAAACCCTGTTATATGTTTTGATGCGTTTGGAAGAAAAATCACACATAGAAAATTGTGCGCCAAAACACTTTTTTTTAACTTACCACATTAAAATTAGTCATATGTAAATTTTCTCGTATACTGGACCCCCAGAACGATAACACTATTCCGTGCACCAAATAGATGGCGTAAGTGAGCTTGCCTCCCACCTGCATTATTCCACAGGACAGAAACCAGTTAATGATACCTAAAAGCAAAACATTATTTAAAATTTTTGTAATTCCCGGAACAAGGAATTCCCAGTTATAAGTTAGAAAATGAAACCACTCAGAAAACAGGATATAAACGTCTTCTCTTTAGTACTTGTAGAACGAGTTCAGTTAAACGGAGTGTGGTGCTAGAGACACAGAACTTTGTACACTTATTTCAAATTGAATAGGGAATGGCGAAATCTTATCCATATTTATCAACTGTCAAATTTTACGTTTTAATTTAGAAAATACTGGATTTATACATATAGGGGGGTGTACCTTAATATCAAGCTACACGCTCCATAACAAACAAACAAAAATCTTAGGAACGTTATATTAAAAAGAGACAAGACATCTGGTCCAACGAAAACTCCTTGGCAAATAATAACCACTGTTTATTTACAAATACAATCAAAACAAAACAAAAGTGAAAAATATCGATTATTTTTCTATCCTTTTAAACGATGTTAGAACGATAGTGACTGAATCTTATCCATATTTATCAACTGTCAAATTTTACGCTTTAATTTCGAAAATACTGGATTTATACATATAGGGGGGTGTACCTTGGTATTAAGGTACACGCTCCATAACAAACAAACAAAAATCTTAGGAACGTTATATTAAAAAGAGACAAGACATCTGGTCCAACGAAAACTCATTGGCAAATAATAACCACTGTTTATTTACAAATACAATCAAAACAAAACAAAAGTGAAAAATATCGATTATTTTTCTATCCTTTTAAACGATGTTAGAACGATAGTGACTGAATCTTATCCATATTTATCAACTGTCAAATTTTACGCTTTAATTTCGAAAATACTGGATTTATACATATAGGGGGGTGTACCTTAATATCAAGCTACACGCTCCATAACAAACAAACAAAAATCTTAGGAACGTTATATTAAAAAGAGACAAGACATCTGGTCCAACGAAAACTCCTTGGCAAATAATAACCACTGTTTATTTACAAATACAATCAAAACAAAACAAAAGTGAAAAATATCGATTATTTCTGTAATAGGGACAGAGAATTTTTTGTCAACCACTTTCGGTTGTGATTGGCTTGTGGGCGGGGAAAGTCGGCAGAGCGCAGACGGTCGGATGATACCAGTAATGTAAACGTAAGTAAATGTAAAGTAAAAATTTTGAATTAAAATAACAGTTGGTTCCTCGCTTTTCTCAGGTTACAAATTTTTTGCCTCGAGACACTATATAATATAGATACATACCTACATTAATAAATTTAATATACACCTTATTATAATTCTTAAACTTGCACATTAGCATAAGATGTACTAGTTTACTCTCTCTTGATATGGGTTCGGATTGGATTATTTACTTATATTATTATAGGTTAGATCATGGATCACGAGAGCAAAAATTACAAAGTTTTATCTTATTTATAAGTACATACCTACTTAAATTTTCTATTTTAAATAAAATATTGCTTTTGACGAATTCAATAAACATAAAATCATATAGTTTTACCTATATGTTTCCGATGTAAAAAAGGCCCCTATAACTACAGATTACCTAGGTTCTCTGTGCTATGCCGAAGATTTTAAAATGAGTTTTGTTTCAATGAGGAACATTTCACAAATACAATAACATAATTTTTTAGCTAGTAGGTAATATTACATAATTTTTTTTCTTGATGTTCCAGATGATGTGAACTGTGTTTGTTTTAATGTTTAGCATAATTTTATTGTGTTGAAAATTGAAATTGCAATAAATCATATGCAAATTATGTAATAAATTTATTTTGTATAAAACCACTACAAATATCTATTATTAGGGTGTTTCCAAAGCTCAAATTGGCAGAATTATTTTTAGCATGTTGTTTAAATTATTTTACAGATTTCATATTATAGTAAAGTTTTAACAATATAATTCATGTGTAAATTTATATTTAAGTAGGTAGGTACGCCACTAGTGTCTTTACTGTTAACAACAGTACAACAAAGTCTCCGTAAGTATCAGGTATCTTGTCTCTTTTTAATCTAAGTTAGGAACCGATGATTTTTGTAAATTAAAAGTACCCTTTAAGAGTACATAATTAGTAGAAGATGATGACATGAACTTTCATTAAATCTATCTCCTAAGCATGGTGGGCGCAGCTTAGCGCCAAGCCACCCTCCCCCCACCTTTTTAAGTGCGAATAACTCCGTTATCCATTAAGTACAAATTTTTTTTAAAAGGAGACTAAATTAGTACATAATTTTTACAATATCCAAATTGAGTTTCGTTGACGGGGGGGGGGGGGGGGGTGTAGCTTGACTGAGCTAGCTTAAATCATCGCGAGAAAGATGACAGCACCAAAGCTCTTTTTTATCGAAAAAAACAATATTTCACTGGGAACCCTGGCAAAGATTTAGAAAATTGTGGAAAAAGCGCTGACAAGTGCAGGTAATGGCACCTGCATAACGGTAAATATTTATCATATCCGTGACCTGCATTTCATAACCACAAATAATTAATTGCCATGTTTTAGGAGAAGCAAAATCAATAAAAGGCAAACTTCAAAAATCACCCGGAGACATAATACATACGTTAAAGAACCTGCGTAACGGTGATGAATTGATTTACCTCCTCGGCCATGGAAACAGGCCCAAATGACGTAGCACAGACCCAAACACCACAATGGTCTCATAAGCGAAAAGCAGATGGTTTTGTGGACGTAGTCATTTGAGAGATAGCTCGTTTCGTTTATGACGACGCTACTGAACATTGTAGCTAAGGCTAGCGTCCAGAGAATGACATTAACTCTCTAAAATTAAAAGAAATCAAAATTGGTAGTTGTCACTGTGCTCGCTGATGCTTTTTCAATTTATCATTTTTCCCCAAGCAAAAGCAATTAGACGAACTTAACTGGGCGCACTATGAAACGCATATTTTATACTTAGGACAGTATTTTAAACCTCTGTAACTTTTTTAGGTTTTATTATTTTGAAATGGGATTTTTGGTATCGTATGGTTGGTATTTTTTGCTAAAAAGAGGTTAAAACCAAATTTTGCCATTTTGTATTTTATTCGGTATACAAGATGTGACAAAAAGTACTCTTTTTTTTGTCAAAGTATAAAGTAGTAGAAAAAAACAGTACTTTTTGTTACACCTTGTATACCGAACAAAATAGAAAATGGCAAGCTTTGGTTTTAACCTTTTTTTAGAAAAAAATATCAGCTGTACGATACCGAAAACCCCATTTAAAAATAATAAACCCTAAAAAATTTACAGAGGTTTAAAATACTCTCCTAAATATAAAATATGCGTTTCATAGTGCGCCCAGTTTATATACGCGAAGAGGAGTTCGCAGAGAAGTTTAAACTGCAGAAAAGACATTTTGAGGAAGTGTAAGAAAGAATATTCTTTGTACGAGTGACAATAAATTGTAAAAATTTAATATAAATTACAAGGTGGTAACCACTGTTGGCAATCATGTCACAAATCTTATCCGTTCGCAGTCCTTTACAACCCCTGCCACTACCTAAAACTCACGAAACCCGGCTTTGCGGACCCTAAGAGTCCCTGGGAATCTTTAGAAATTTCTCGGCAGTCCCCTAGCTCTGCAAACACTGACAATTCAACAAAATTGGCAATCGTATCACATTTTATGAACTAGTGGTTACACCCTCGTTAATTCAGAATACTCGAAAAATGGAAATTATCAAAGCCGAAAAAATTATACAATAGTCGTTTATTGGCGTTGGAAAATTTTGAAACCGTTTCGAAATCATGCAAAATCGCATCTTGGCGAGGTCACGGTTCAACCAACACGTCCTCTACAACAGGCGAGATATCGTATGCCTGATGACGTCATAATGGCGGCGAATGGCCCGTACTCAGTGCTTTGATTACATTCGGTGAAGAAGGTTTTATTTTTCATTTTTAGCCGTTAATTTTTTAACTAAATATTATTAAAACCTTACAAACAGTTTTATAAATGTTTAAATAACAGGTAACTTATTGTTTTTGTATCAAAATTTGTGAAGATGGGGTAAATAGGTTCAGAGATTTTATCAAATGGCCAGTCGAGTCTCTTCTTTGTTTAGAAATGCCTACTTCTTATTGTGTGACGAATTGCAAGAGCAATTACAAAAATAGTGGACCAAATATATCTGTATTTCAATTTGCAAATACTGCTTAACTAACCTAAAAATGGCTGAATGTAATTAAACGTGAAAATTTCACCCCAAACACAAGTTCAAGAGTAAGATAAAGAAGTGACAAAAGTAGTGAAATTTGTGGCAATTTAAAATATGTGTTTGTACTTGTTAGGTATGTGAATTGCTTTTTAAAGAGAATCAAGCTGAACTTTCAACAAAATTTTACACAAATACTGGGGATCTTTTGAAAAAAAGGTAGGTAGGTACCTGCTGTTTTTTGTTTAACTATTGTCTTAAATGGCTTTGATTAACGGCTATTGGATTAATTAAAGCACACACAGGTGCTACTTATTATAACACTTAAATGGTATCTCCTATGCGGCACACTCGGTATATATCGCAAAAAAATCAATAAGAAATATGAATTTCATACCTTTGTGACACAGAAGAGATACATATGAGATTTAGAATATTTAATTTTCAACAAGATGTCCTTACCAATGCTATTGTATATTTGTACCTAATGATAATTTAAAAAGCTATTTGCATTTTAATCTGGAACCTATCTAGTGTGACCATTTATAGACTTTTTCAGAGAAGGTACTGTACTCTTTTTTAAATATTGTTGTTGTCCCGGAAATGGGCGAATTTTCAAACCAAAATAAAAAATTCAGATCCAACGCTAATAGGGCACATCTAATTAAAGAAAAAAATTGAAAAAAAAAATTTTGGTCCGTAATAATGTTCCCCCTATTTTTTCCCCCCCTCCTCGAATTGATTTTTTTTAAAACCTTTACAAAAAAAATTTTGACACTCCTCAACAAATGTTTTGATCCCCCCTTAAAAAAAAATTCATCCTCTTCCAAAACTTATTTTGCTAGTTAGTGTTATAGCAGGACTACATTTAACATTTAATTTGAAATTTATTTATACCATTATTGTGAACCCTTAAAAAAATGTCTGCAAGTATAATTTTACTTTAACCGGAAATATTATTGAAATACTAAAATCATTAACATTTAATTCTGTTTTCTTTTATACCAGATTTCAAAACTGTTAAAAAATAATTTTAATCTCTTAAAGTAATAAACATCCCGCCATTCGCCCGTCAAACGTATCGGCTTTATGGGCGGCCGTCTTGTTTTCGATAATTGGCTTTCCGTAGAGTTGGTGTTGGTTCAACATATATCAAAGGATTTCACAACCGCTATTTAGATTGTGTCGAAAGCGCTTCAATCACGATTCCACTATGGCGGAAGTTGTCATTTTTCAAAATACGCGGATAGTGTCGGGTTATCTATCAATAAGATCAATGAATATTTAAAAAATTTGGCTAAAGTATCTGCAAACCATAGTTTAATATTAAACCCTAAAAAGTCGGTGGTCATTTTCCTAGGAAATAAAAGTAAATGCAATGAACTAAAACTGAAACTGAAACCTGAGGCTAGAAACCTAGGCCTTATTCTAGATGAACAATTAACGTTTAATAAAAATACTTCCCTAAACATACAAAAATCATATATGGCTTTAAGACTCCTCTATCCACACAGAAAAACTAACCAAAAAGATGCTTTGCGAAACTCTGGTTCTCTAGTAGTAGTAAACATGCTTTATTGTCCAAAGATTTTCTACATCCTTATTGACAAAGCTTAAGAGGCTTAAGTCTAATTTCATACAATATTAACATAAATTAAAATTAAAATTAACTACCTGGCAAAGGCAGGCACGACACAAGATTAAAAAAAAACAGATCAGTTGGTAACAGAGATATGGTAAAAACATAATGAAAATAGAACAAACAGGTTAAGTAAAAATCTAAATAAATATATGCACAACAGATAAACATTTAAAGCAAAAAATACAAACAAGTTGAGTAAAGTAAAAAAAGTAAAAAAAAAACTAAATAAATATATAGGTAAAAAATTTTAGATCACAGACAATTTAATAAATCTAGTTGTTTTGGCATAGGGTTGTTGTAACACAAGCAAGAGAAATCCTAGAAATTAATTTAATTGTAAAGCTATAGGAAATAAAAATGCAAAAATGGCTACTTAATTGGACAGGGTTAAAAATAAATTTTAAAGTAAGATAAAAAAAAATGATAATAAATAGGTAGGTTTAAAAGGAAAAGGTAAGAAATTCGTCCACGGTATAAAAAGCTTGTTTTACTAAAATGTTTTTGAGTTCTTTGCGGAATTTCGATAGATCTGCAATATTTTTAGTAGCTATAGGAAGATGGTTATAAAGTTTTATGGCATTATAAATTATGGAATTTTGAACGAGCGCCGAGTGTGGAATAGGAAGTGGTATATGGTGCCTTTGACGTGTAACATGAATAATTTGGTGTTCAGGGAAAGAAGATTTGTGCTTGTGAATAAGACTTACTGATTCTAAGATGAAAAGACATGGTAGGTTTAGGATGTTGTAGTTTATAAATAAGGGTTTACAATGATCTCTTGCAGAGACACCAGCAATGAATCGGACTGCTCGCTTTTGAAGTTTAAAGACTGACTGAAAAAGATATTGAGTACAACAGCCCCAGAATGGTAGACCGTAAGAAAGGTGAGATTGAATAACAGCATAGTACACAGATTTTGCAATAGAAATATTAAGATTTTTGCCCACCGCTCGTACACAGTAACAACCTGAGGCGAGTTTCTTGTTAAGCCCAATGATGTGAGATTGGAATTTCAAATCAGTATCAAGTTGAAGCCCAAGAAACTTGGTATTTTGGGAAGATTTAATGGAGAATTGGTCACAATCAACATCATCAATACTGCAGCGAAATCCAAGTATCTGTGTTTTATTAAAATTAAGTAAAAGTCCATTGGCATCACACCACAGCTTGATGACCTTGATGTCATCAGATATTACCTGGACCAACTCCCGCGTCCCTTTTTTATGCCACACCACCGTTGCATCATCCGCGAACGCAGCAAAAACTCCTGAGATATCCAAATTTAACAAATCATTGATGTATATGAGAAATAGGATTGGCCCTAGGACTGAGCCCTGCGGAACCCCATAATTGATTTGCTGGACTGAGGAACATCCGCCGTTCGCGGCGACACGCTGGGTGCGGCTTGAGAGATAGGATTTAAACCACTCCAACACCACTCCGCGGAAACCATAGACCTCTAGTTTTCGCAGCAGCGTTCTGTGACTCACACAATCAAAGGCCTTGGAAAAATCACAGAACGCTCCTGCAGTATCAAAGCCGTTATTAAAATGCCTGAAAAGTTGTTCCATTACTTTATACATAGCATCATGGGTGCCCTTTTTTGGAAGGAAACCAAACTGTGCAGGATTAAAAACTTTGTGCGAAGTTAAGAAATCTATCATGCGTTTTTTGACGATTTTTTCAATAATCTTCGATATGGTTGAGAGCAAGGATATTGGTCGATAATTTGACGGATCTTTAGTATCGCCATTTTTATGAATAGGTATTATTAGAGCCTGTTTAAGAGTGGTTGGGAAAGTGCCAGAAGAAAAGGAGAGGTTAATCGCTTCTGCTAAGATATGAAGGGCTTGGTCAGGTAGTTCTTTTAAAATTTTTGTAGATATACCATCTGATCCGGCTGCAGTTTGGTTTTTAAAAGATTTAAGAGTGGGTCTGATTTCATGGATATCAGTAGGTAAAAACTCAAAAGACTCATTCACACGCAAGCTCTCCAAATAGACTATAGGATCGACATCAGAGTTAATGTTTGCAGTTAGATTGTCAGCAACATTGCAGTAAAAGCTGTTCAGTAGATCTGCATCAATCTCGATCTCCCGTGGCTTAATACTAGTTTTACCAGTAAGTTCCCTCACGATGTTCCACGTTTCTTTAGATTTATTAGCCGCGTTGTTCAAACGATTTGTGTAAAATAAGTGTTTTGCGGTGCGAATTAACTTTTTGTACAATTTGCGGTATTTTAAATAGTGATTAGTAATAAACGGACTGTCAACATAGTGATTTTTTATAATATTTAAAGATCTTAAGTTGCCCGCAGATATCTTTAATCCGTTTGTCATCCAGTATTTTTTGGATCCCTTTTTTGCGTAGTATCCTCTCTCAGTATACTTACTGCTCTCCAGTGTATGGTTCATGTTTGACCTTAAATTGCAGTAGTCGTATACAACGCATACAAAACTCATGCGCTCGTTTCATCTTTGGTTTAAGGAAATTTGATCATATCTCCCATAAAATCAAATCTCTTCAGTGGTTAAACATGGCTAATCGGAGAAAACTTTCGGCACTTTGTATCGACTACAAAGTTATTAAACAAAAAAAGCCCTTATACCTACACAAAAAAAATAGTCAAGTCAGCACACTCGGTAAACATTAGACATAAATCAAAAATGAGTATATCAAAACATAAGACAGCTTTTTTCACTATATTTTAGCAACAATATGGCACAATTATTCAATTATTATGAAAAACTTTTTGAAATTCCTAAATTTACCTTCTTTAAGAAACAAAGTAAGAAAATCCTGCTGGAAAAACAAACCTAATAAACATGTGAAATTTAAATGATTTTCAACTGTACCTGATATGACTGATTTAACGATTTTTTTTAAATGTTATCCAATGGCATTTCTTGCTTATTTTATGTTACTTTGTATGTTTTTTTTTCTCTTCCTTACCACATAAGCCAGGTTTGGGTCTGCAGCCTATCTATTATGTTTTTTTTCTTTATTTTTATTTTTTCATTTCTTTAGCACCTAGTAGTAGTATTACCTATAATATATCAATTTACTACAGTTTATGTTTAAGTTAGTTGAGTAATGTAATATTTTTTAGGGGAAGTGGAAGAGCACACAAGAAGTGAACTTTCCCCTTTTTCAGAAATCTGTTTTGATCATTTTGTCTCCTTATAGAATTAAGCATATTCTTTGTATATACGATCTCTGAAATAAATGCATTTATTATTATTATTTTTATTATCATTATTAAATGGAGCACCGGCTATTTTTTTTTTGTTTTTTCAATAATAAAATGATGGAGTCTGATTTGGTAGTGTGCCAAATTGAATTGGAAGAATTCCTCTTAGAGGTAGATTTGGACAGTGTCAGGCAGCTTTTGTCAGTTATTTAACGGTGGGTTTATACATCAAAATAACAAAATAACCCCGGATTTATAAAACGGAGGAAATAAAAACACCCAAAAGAACAGCAATAAGTTAGGTTAGGTTTTGTAAAACTGTTACTGGGAAGTGCATTTTGGCGATAGCAAAAACCGATGACCGTGTTCTATGTCAAAAAACGACTAATATATAGAAAACTTGAAAACATTTTTGTTTTAATAAAGATAATAGTGCAAATTAATTTAAAAAAAAACTTTCTAAAATGTAGGTTTTTTTTGAAAAAACCGAAATGTACAAACATATTTGGAGCTAAGGCAAGTAATAAGTTGTATATGAAAAAAAAAAAAAATGAAAAACCAAACTTAAGACAATTTAATTTTGTTTGTCAGTCAAACTAAATTTTAAGGTTTCCGGAAGAACAAAGAATGCGGACAGAGAACATTCTTTATTCTTCCGGAAGCCATTTTACCTACTTACTGGTGTTATTTTGTTGGGATTGTAGTTTCCACGTCTCATAAAAATACCGAAAGACATGCCCATGACATAATCCACTATCCTTGAATGGGTGTCATACTCGTCGAAGTTTCTAAAAGAAACAAAAATAGCTGTTTCTCTACAACTACCTCTAAAAATCAAGGTTTTTCACACAATAGTCGTCACTTTAGGATTTAATCCGTATTTTTTATCATTATTAAATTTTTTTCATTTTCATCTCAAGAGAATAAACTATTTTCTAGCGCGGTCTATTTCCGACGCTTCTACAAATCATAGCCTGCTAGATACCTACATTGTTTGGATGGTTTTTTATGGGTACCGATGTTTTCATTCTGTCTCTTTTTTGTCTTACTATTTGTAAAGGAAAGAAGCATTTCCCGACCAAAACTTTAAATTTGCGAACATACTCTAGCGTTGATAGCCCAATAAAAATTGCCGACGTTTGAAAAGTGCAGAAAGGAACACATCACAACGGCAAAAAGGAAGCACTAAAATTGCAGCTCCCAAATGGGCTTTGTGTGTTGACTTTGAAACTACTTAAATAAACCACTTTAAAAACACCTTCTATTCAATTTTTTTAAAATAGTAGACCTTAACCTGAACTAAGTACGACTCGTCCGTCAGTTTCCGTTGTTTATCAGAAAATTTTTGCTAAATTGATTGCGCATTTGCCAACAATACATTAACCGGAGGCTTACATGCAGGTGGCGCGGCGGCGCGGCGTTTCGATGCATTTGTCGTTCAATATGCGCACACTTGGCTAAAAATATTCATAGGTAGTGTTCAATACTTTGTGTATAGATGTCACTCTATTGTTCTTAACTGGAATGCAAGTGAAATCTATACACAAACTATTGAACGCTACCTGTACAGGGTGGTCCAAATTCGAGAGGCCTCTATAGCTTTGGGCTTTTGCAGCATAATTAGCCCAAAACTAATATACATGTTACGGGCTCGATTTTCAAGAGACGTCGAAAACTAAAAACTGCATTGCGATATGTCAAAGCGTTTCTGAGCTACAGGGTGATTCTCAAAAATACGCGTTTCTAAAAACCCTCTACAATATTTTTTGAAGATTTTTTAAGTACAAGTCTGCCTGTTTCACCGATTTTGTCTTAAAGCCTTTAGTTCACGAGATATAACACAGAGTTACATTTTTTAAATGGTATACCCCAATTTTTTTTAAAAAATTAATTTTGTAATAAAATTTCCTGTTAAACGATGTGTCTTACACCTATTTTTATTAAGTAGTTAAACAGATATCTGCAATTTTTAATAATTACCATAGTAGGCTTTGTTTAACTCTGACCTATGCAGTTTTAAGGTATCTATCTAGGTAGCTATGATCGAATAAAAACAATTGCCATGATAAACGAGCCCAAGTGTCAAAAGTGGCATCTTCGTCAAGATATAAAAATGTTTGAAAACTTTGAAAAGTACGACGTGATAAAATGATATACTGAAAATAACGAAAATCGATAGACGGCGTTAAATCTATATTTCCAGAGATATCTGGAAAGAAGGCAACCTAGCTCAAAAATATTTTTGAAGTTAAAACGTCATCTACAAGAATATGGATCCTTTACAAAACCGCGGCCTAGGACGTATAGAGCCAGAGATAGAGAGTTGGAAGAACTAAGGGTTCTAGGAGAAATAGAAATTAACCCGAATACTTCCACCAGGGCTATGGAGAGAAACACTGGAATTCCACGCAGCAATGCCGTTCGGGTGCTTAAAAAACACAAGTTTAGGCCCTATCGACCCCGACGGGTGCAGCAATTACGGCAACGAGATTTTGCTCCAAGACGTGTATTTTGCAGGTGGTACCTAAATAAAAGCCAAGAAGACCCCGACTTTGCCAGAAAAGTTATTTGGACGGATGAGGCAACGATTTCTAGTGATTATGGTGGAACAAGCGAATCAGGGAAGGTTCAGTTTTAAGGTATAGGTAGGCATCTACAGAGGAAAAATTATTGAAAGATACCAACAAAGTTTAGAAGAGCAGGTGATTCCGTTTATCGACAATTTGCCACTTCAGCAAAATAATGAGCTATACTTTCAACATGACGGTGCACCTCCTCACAATGCACGAAACATGACTAATTTGCTAAATATTGTGTTTGCCGAAAACTGGATCGGAAATAAAGGTCCTATATATTGGCTCCCCAGGTCTCCAGACCTGGCCCCTTGCGACTTCTTTTTGTGGGGGAGAGTCAAAGACCTTGTATTTCAAAATCGCCCAACTACTAGAAGGGAATTGGAAGAGGCACTTCGTACTGCTACTATTCAGGCAGCTTCGTGCGGTAGAACTTCTTAGTGCAGAAAATAGCGCCAAGAGAAGATGTAGGATATGTTTACAAGAAAACGGTCGTCAATTTGAGCATTTGTTTTAGAATTAAAGAAAATTGTTAGATGTAGATTTTTGGTGTTACATAGTTTAATTAATAAAAATTTTAAATAAAAACTTTTATTGCTGTGTCCCCTCGTGTCGTAGCCAACTTGATTTTGTATGAAAAAAAAAGCAATAAAATTTTATTTACACATCTACTATGGTAAATATTAAAATATGCCAATATCTTTAAAACTATTTAATAAAAATAGGTGTATGGCACATCGTTCGACAGGAAATTTTATTAGAAAACTGAGTTTTTAGAAAAATTGGGGGTATCTCATTTAAACAAATATAACTTTGTGTGATATCTCGGCAACTAAAAGCTTTAAGAGAAAATCGGTGAAACAGGTAGATTTGTCTTTAAAAAATCTTCAAAAAATGTTTTTAATGAAAATCTCTATTTTTACAAATAAAATAGTTGTACAAGGCCTTTAAAATCGCACATTTTTGAAAATCACCCTGTAGCTCCGAAACGCTTTGACATATCGCAATGCGGTTTTTAGTTTTCGACTTCTCTTGAAAATCGAGTCAAAACATGTATATTAGTTTTGGGCTAACTATGCTGCAAAAGCCCAAAGTTATAGAGGCCCGAATTTGGACCGAATTTGGACCACCCTGTACAAGTATGCGTGCGTAGCAGCGACAAATGCATCGAAATGCCGCGCTACCTCCATGTACGTCTCCGGTTCATGTATTAATGGCGAATGCGCAATTAATTTAGCAAAAATTTTCTGATAAACGACGGGTTTTTCGAATTCCGGTTTTGAAAAATAATGGTTTGACAAATTCCGGGTATTTTAAAAATGGGTTTTATGTTTGATGACCAATGGTTCGATTAAAAACGGGTCTTATAAATTTCGAATTTGTTATTGAATGGGTTTGAAGAAATAAGATTCGAATAAAAAATTGGTTTAACGAATTGCAGTTTCTATAGTGAATGATATTTAACGTTTGATTTTGCACACTCTGATAAACCGTGGGAGTCCTCCAAAATCCGCTCGAAAACTTACGGGTCGTAATCCCTCCATTGCAATTTTGTATAGACGGGCAGGAACGCGCAAAACACACTCAAAATAAACAATTCCGTCATCACTGTCCTGAACTGTTTTCTCTTGTATTGCATTGCAAGCGGTATTAATATAAGCGGGGCACACACAAACATCTGCATGTCGGCGGCGACGTACCAAAGATTTGTCATGCACTAAAAAAACAAAAAATTAAAATTATGTCTTTGAGCTTTTTTTAGCAACGAAAATTAAAACATTACAACAAAATCCATTGCTATAGTAAAAATAATTTATAAACACTACACACTAGAACAAAAAATTGAAATTATGTCTTTGGCTTTGTGGCAAAAGTGTAACAACAGAGTTTGTTGACAAAAAAATAAGAAGCCAAATTCTCGGCACTCGACAGTATTTTCCAGCCGGGTGCCTATTCTTGAATTTCGGGGAAATTTTAGGTCGGTCAAGCCCATATAACTATGAGATAATATAACGGCCCTCCTCGTGCTTATCCCGAGAAAAATGCGTACCGATAATAACTCTCCCAATCAAGTTGGCCTGGAAAAAACCCATAGACGAGGAGTGTAATGGGCAGGCGCAACGATTGCGTCAGTAGTGAAAGCAACTGACAACCATAGAGAAAATAATAGCTACGCGAGAGTGTACACTGTTTGATGGCGACACGAGCGCAGCCGGTGGCTACAGGAAAGAACTACTTGTACAGCCAGACGCATAATAAAATATATATATTCTTTTGGTTAATTTTTTACACACTTATTTTTTTTTCATACTTTTTAGTTTTAAAAAAGCAATGCATTCGCGAAAGGTTTTAGCTCTATTAAACAACCACTTTGTACTGTTCCATGCAGCTAAAAATATTTCTTTAGCTTACAAAAAGTTTTTTGGACCTTTTAAAAATCTAAAATAGGAGGAGGGCGTTATAACTATGTTGAGGAATATTATCAAATATTAGAGGTAACAACATTTTATTATGTTATTTTCTTATATTAATTGGGAAAAAATCCCAGTTTAAAAGTCTTACAGATTTTATAAATGTTTTAACCTATATCTCTTTTTTTTGTATTTTAACCTATTATCTTCTTGCTTAACTCTGTATAAATCATAAAAATATTTTCTTCAGGGATTTGGTTAGCAAAAATTTGAACCCCAATTTTCGGCAAATAGGCCCATGCTCTCTAGCCTTAATGGACGTGATCCAGCCTGATTTAAATGGCATTTTAGACTTTACAAAAAGTTGTTAATTCACTATATAGCTAATCGCATAAACTCGCGCGATTTCCAACCAAAACTGATTAAAATAACTCACTTTTCAAAATCTAAAAAAATCACTTGTCAGGCTTGACAGGCTTTGACAAGCGGTGACAAAAACCGGCAGGTACAAAATCAAATTGTGTGTATTCTGTCTTTCTTTTATGATCATATAGATAGAGATGGACGGGGCAAGGTAGGTGTTTGCTTAATACAAACATTACTTTCACTCTCCGCCGCAATACAGGAACGTAGTTCCTGCGCGGCCCTATGTTTCTAAGGTGCGTTCGGGTAATGCACTCCATTCACTCTTTTTGACTCCTTTTACGCCAAACCTTTCAGGTATTCAAATCGGAGTGAAAAGTGCAGCGCCTTTTAGCGTTCGGGTATTAGGAGTAGAGTAAAAAGAACTCACTCCATAAGTCCCACCTCGCGAAGGTAGAGTGCTGGTGCGGGCATGCGCAGTCAGTAATTCGGCCATATTTTGTGCTTTTTCGAGGCTTTTTTAAATGATTTTGTACAATCAGTTTCAGTTAAATGAATTGGCAACCTTTTCTAAAACCACGGCTCCTTTATACGACGAATTATCGTATAAAATTTACTTTTAGAAATTAATTGGACCCTCAATATGAGGAAAATTTTCGAAAAATCTCTTTTAAAACCAGTAAAAATTTGTTTTTGTTTGTACCACAAACGAAAACACGCAAAGAACACCTTATTAAAGGTTAGGACAGCTTACAGCTTGCACGTTTTACTCCAAAGCGTTCGACTATTACCATTTCACTGAAAACAGTCTGTCGCACTCTTACTCCACTCCTACACCACACCACTCCTACTCTTTATTATTACCCGAACGTACTTTTAGTCTCCGTAAGTTATTATGTTGTCTCTGCTGACAACCATCTGACAGCAAAAATGTAGGTTTATGTTTAATATTTTTGTTTACTTTTGGAAAATCTATTAAAAGAGTGGACACTACCGTAAAAAAATTGAAAAAGTGTTGTCTAGTGTTTCCCGTAATAATAACACACACAAAAACTTCACAATAACATAAACAAAATGGCAAAACCATACCTCGTCAAAAATGTAAACTTTTCAACAATGCTCAGTCTTTTCAGGCACTTGGGGCCATGTCCTCATGTAACGGGTTTACCTTGTGGATTGAAACCCTCGAGTAAGGTTAAACTTGCGGTTGGATATATTTTATCCATAATATAATAAATAAATTTAATTAAATAAAATCAAAGTTTTCGGACAGATGATGTCGTTGTCACTGTCACTGAAATTAATACCTTGTCATTAAGTTATCGTAAGGTCACTACGACACCAGGCATGGATTTGTTTGTGCATGCGCAGTAGATTTTTGGTTTATGGCCTGGTGTCCCAAACAGTTTCAAAGCCAACCGCGATTTTGAATTTTCTTCTTTGTTTTTCAAAGTTATTTTCATTACACATTTTGTGGCACTTGGGCCGTTATAATATCTCATAGTTATATGATCAAGCCACACCCACCCCCCCCCCGAAAAATATTCGAGTTTTGATATGCTTATAATTTCTAACCAATATCGGACTAATTTTGTACCACTTTTGAACTACACTCCTTCCTATTTTTTTTATTTTCAAAATGGGGGGTGCAGCCAGACGTCAAGCTACACCCCTCTCATTTAAAACGTAGGGAAAAATTAAAAGCAACTATTCCAAAATTAAGAACTAATTTCGCCAAAAAGAATTTCGAAAAATCAAAAAAACAACCGGACATACGACCAAAAAATGAAAAAAATTGTTAAGGCCACAAAAACGGCATAGATTTGACAACACTGCTTTGCTGTTTTTGGGCCAATCTTTACCGGGCAGAATATCGGAAACGAGAAAACGGAATCTAATAAAATTTGGTAGGAATGTTTATTTTTGAATTCCTCACAACCGTATCCAGACAGTTTTTAGCTGGACTCTTTCATTCCCGAAATAAAATAAACACGGCTAACAATAGTCAAAAATCTTACCTGGCTTTTTCTTTATCCTCGTCGATAATACAGAAATCTGTAACAACAATTTTTGGATTTTTTTATTTTTTGGAAAATATACACCAAATTTTGAAAAATTCTTTGGATACGGTTGTACATTTTTATAAATCCTATTATCTGATAACAAAAAAGTTATGTTTTTTTTGTTTATAACCGAGATTCTGCCGGAATTCTGAAAATGCTAATTCTATTGGAGTATTGGAATTCAGGTTCCGCATAGCCACCGGCCACTTGTCTAATAAAACATTCGGCCTATAAATTGACACATGTAAAGTGATAAAAGTAAGAATACGGAAATTTGTTACTTTCCTGATAAGTCCTCCGCGTATTCTGAACACTGCACGATCTCACTCGAAACGGCGTTAGTGATGCCACCTATTGTTGATTTTTCAAAAAATAGCAAAGCAGTATTGCCAAATCTATGCCGTTTTTGTGGCCTTAAACAATTTTTTTTTGTTTGACCGGTTTAACAATCTTTTCTCGACGGAACGGACAACAGAAAATCCGGACTGCCCGGTCGAACACCGGCTCTACTGCTTGTGCATTCCCCTTGATTTGGATGCGCAATAAAGATCTCTTTGCTCATATAGTAGGCCAGTCAAGCCACCCCCTCTCCAAAGATATTCGAATTTTGGTATGCTTATAATTTCGAATCAATTTCGACTAATTTTGAAACACTTTTAAAAACTTTGAACCCCACAACTTCCTGGTTTTTTTTTATATTCAAAATGGGGGTGCAGCCGGACGTCAAGCTACACACTCCTCATTTAAAACATAGTATCACCAAAACTAATTTCGAAAAATCCACTAGTAACCCTTTCTTTTTTAAATATGGCAGGTTGACGTCAAGGCACACACCCCTCAAAAATAATTTTGTACAGCTTTAAAAAAATTTTAACCACCCTAATTTCCGTCATTTTTTATATTTATTCATGGGGGGTTTAGCCAATTGAAATCCAGTCAGTTTGAACGGCATAGAAATATACTAAAAACGACTATAAATCACGTAAGAAAAACTATTTCCGTCTTTGTTGAACTTTCGATTTTTCCAATGGTGCTTCTTAGCTGATGCGGACTATATGAGCAGAGATATCTTCTAGTAAAACGACCTCTACTACAGGCGAGATATCGTATGCCTGATGACATCATAATGGCGGCGATTGCCACGTACTCAGTGCTTTGTTTACATTTGGTGAAGAAGGTTTTATTTTTTATTTTTAGTGGTTAATTTTTCATCTAAATATTATTAAAACTTACAAGTGGTTTCTTAAATGTTTAAATAACAGGTAGCTTATTGTTTTTGTATCAAAATTAGTAATAAAGTAAATATGTTCAGAGATTTTATGAAATGGCCGGTCGGGTCGTGTATTAAGAGGGTTATGAATAATTTTTCGCTGGTATAAATAGGCAATTTGTTCGAAAAAGTGCTTGGGCATATAATTTAGAGATTTTGTGTTTATAGGTACCTATGTGTTATTTTGTAATAAGTGAATTTGGTAAAAATATTTTATGTTTTTTTTTTTTAGAAATGCCTACTTCTTGTTGTGTGCTAAATTTCAAGAGCCATTACAAAAATAATGGACCATATATATCTGTGTTTCAATGTCCAAATAGTGTTGAACTAATAGATAAATGGCTAAATGCAATTAAACGTGAAAATTTCACCCCAAACAAAAGTTCAAGAGTAAGATAAAGAAGAGACAAAAGTAGTGAAATTTGTGGTAATTTAAAATGTGTTTTTGTACTTGTTAGGTATGTTAATTGCATTTTAAAGAAAATTAAGTTGAACGTTCAAAAAAATTTGTCACAAATACTGGGGATCTTTTGGATGTTCTGCTTTTAAAGCCCCGACTAAAAAAGGTAGGTATAAGTACCTGCTGTTTTTTGTTTATTTATTACACACAGATGCTACTTATTATAATACTTAAATGGTACCTACTATGAGCCACACTTGGTATACAGGGTGATTCAAAATTCCCTACAAAGACTAACTGTGGGTAGAATTTGTTGTTCTGAACAAAAATTAGTAAAATATATTTTTGTAAACTCTTCCATTTCAGAGAAATTTGCATTCAAAAATTGTTAATATTTTCTGACAAAGCAGCCTAGGTGCAGTGGTAGAAGCATCAATTTTTTAAAACAAAACTTTGACAACTTCAAGATGCTTGACAAAAACCGTAATACTTGTCATTGTCAGCCACATGTAGACTTGCTTGGTAAATTATTTTAAAGGCAATTCTCAAAAAAATACAAAAATTTAACTCCTAAATTTAGAGAAAAAAAATTAAATTTAAACAAAATAATCACGTAACTTTTCTTAGATTAATGATATCTAACCACTGTTCAAATCTTTCTGGGGAATTTTGAATCACCCTGTATATATATCCCAAAAAAATCAATAAGAAATATAAATTTCATACATTTGTGGCACAGAAGGGATATGACCTATGAGATTTAGATTATTTAATTTTCAACAAGATATATTTACCTATGCTATTGTATATTTGCATTATAGGTTTGCAATAATTTTCCTACAAATCTAATATCCGCTAGTGACTAAAGATGATGTTGTATTTTGTGCTACATTTGCTTATTTAACTGTGGAAAAAATTCTTGCCAAAGAAGAAATCCGGGAAAATTAAAAAACAATCACTTTGGAAAATATAAATGCGGCAGACATGACTTCATTTCTAGGTCACAATTGCAAAAGACATGAAACCATTTTCATTATTAATAGAATTTTGTTTAAATTTGAAAAGTTGCTACTTAAGAATTAAGAAGAACAAAAACGACACAATTACTTCAAACAACCTCATTATGCCACAACTCAAAATAATTAAACCCTCGGAAAAAAAAATAAATATTTTTTAATTTAAATTAATTAGTTTTATAGCAGGACTACATTTAACATTTAATATGAAATTGATTTAAATCACTTTTGTGAACTCATAAAAAATGTTGGTAAATATGCTTTTACTTTAACTTGAAATATTATTGAAATACAAAAATCGATAACATTTATTTCTATTTTTCTTTTATAACAGATCTAGAAACGGCCATCTTGTTTTCGATAATTGGCTTTCCGTAGAGGTGGTGTTGCTTCTAGTAGAAGAGTCAGCGGCCAAATAGACTAAGGTGTTTTAGAAAGGCTAGAATTTTGTAAACATATGTTTAAATAGTCCTTAATAAAAATGGTACTGACCTGTCAAACCATACGTTGCGTCCTTGAAAAATTAATTTTCCAAAATTCGAAAAAAAAACTAAAAATTATTTTGCTTTAACAAAGCTATAATTTTTAATATGTTTTATAGTGTCTATGTATGATATGTGACAGGCGGGCATATGCTTACTATATTTTATGAATTTTTTATGTTGCTGTAACAAAAGTACAATTTATAGAAGATGTTTATGCATCTATTGCAAGGCACTATGCAAAAGGACTGGCGATTCTGCTGGTTACAAGTGACTGACAGGCGATAATTTTTCTTTAAAAAAAGTTTTTTTTTTAATAAAAATTAGGTCCCAATTAAGTTAAAATTAAAACAAAAATTGTACAGGCAATTTTTTTAAAAGAGCTTTTCAGCAAGGTGCTACAAGTACTATCATGCCGTTTAAAAAAATTAAATGGGGTTGGGTTTCACCCTCTAAAAGGGGTAAAAAAGTTTTATTTAGTGTGACTGGAAAGTACAGAAAAATCGACGTGTTTTTGCGTTTTATCCGCATTTATCACCCTGAAGCTGTAGCAAATTTGCTCCAGTTAAAGTCCTCCCCTATATGCTGAATACATACTACAATGATTTTGCGTATCAAAGTAGCCTATGAACATGATGTCACTGCGTGACCTTCGGTCACTAATTATAGAAGAAAATTATAGCGTACCAACTCGGTTGTCAGAATAGATCAGCTGTGGATAGAAGTTTCTAACCTTTACGTTTGACGCTGTCACCATAACCGTCGGAAAAATAAAAAATAACAAAATTCTTTAGCAATTTTATAGGTTTCGGTGTTTGCTTTCCAAATGATCCCGATATCTGTGGAAAATGGACCAATGCTATAGAGCGACCACATTTTGTGCCGAGCAAAACTTCTTGGGTAAGTTTTTATTTTTATATGATACTTATAGATAGATAATTCTTTTTTAGCAATGAAAATTACATTACAACAAATTCCATTCCAATAGTAAAAATAATTTATAAACACTACACACTAGAAAAAAAATTAATAATTTAATTTTAACATTTATCTACAATAGTAACTACCTATTTTATTATTTTATATCAAAATATATAGGTAGAATAAATCTTGATCAACCTCTTATGAAGAACAATAATTCTAATCTCTATATTCATAGGTCTGTGAGTTGCATTTCAAAGCAAGCGACTTCATAACATCGATGAAGATGAGAGAGATGAGAAGTTTTATTAGTACCATTAATAAGAATCAGACAGAAGAATTAATTTTGTTTATTATTATTATTAGCTAAGTAATTACTTTATAACTACTAACTAGATTAAAAGACAAAGATTAGAAATCCCTACTTAAATTGTTTCTTTATAATAATATATAGATATACCTATAGGTAAAAAGTATTACTTACTTTATAACTAGATTGAAACAGAAAGATTTTGGAAGTACCTACTTTAAACTGTTTCTTTATAATAATACAAAGGCACCTATAGGTAAAAAGTAAATAATAAATAATGTAAAAACGATTAGCACACTTTTAAGCAAATATCTAGTGTCCTTAATTATATGACGGACTTCTTATTTTTCATGAAACGCCAATGAACATGACAATAATATTGGGTAACCTAAAAAACATAATTTGACTGACATTGACTGAAGAAACCACTAACAAGAGCTGATTGATAGGCTATGATTAGTGACCGAAGGTCACGGTCACTGTCATGTCGATCGACAAAAAAAATATATGTATTGACATGAGTCGCCGCGCCGCTGAAAGAAAGTAGATAGACACTTTATACGTATCGCGTTCGAAATAATGCCAAAATACACTATATTTTTAACTTGTTTATGCGATGTTTCGAACGATGCCCGCTTTTTTGAATGGTGCGATGACAGAACTGCTAACAGCAATCGATGCCTGCATTGGGATGGACGTAGCGATATGTTTATAACTCCGTACGCGCGGAAAAAGCGGGTAGTGTATTTTCGCTTTATTTCAAACGCGATACGTATACCGATACCGATGTGTTGAAATATTTACTTTAACAGTGAGATTTACTAAGATCTAAAATGGTACCCCCCACAGGTCTAAATATTTACACCTGTTGGGGGTACTAAATTTTAAAACCAATTTTCAAAAAACACTTACCCATACAGAAAAGACACAAAGTTATTGATTATATTATATTGTTATTGCAAAATACCACTGAAAAACTCCTTATTTTCTTAAAATACACCATATTTTAGAAGAAAATGCCCTAAAACTATTTTTTTTTGATAGGTTTCAAAGTGGCAAATGGTGAATACGCCAAAAATTTTACACATAATAGTTTTCTTATTTGTGTTTGAGGTTATAAAGTTGGTGATTTTTTAGTCCACCTAAGGGGGCTGATTTAAATTTATAAACCCCAGAAAGGATTGTTATGTGGCATTTGGTAATAAGTTCCTTTATAATTTCCCTAAGTAACCGTTTTTACAAGGATCAATTTACCTTATTTAATATCCCAAGTTGTTCATTACCCAATAAAACACCTTCAATTTTGTCCAGAAAAATGCCATATTCTAAACCCGTTCTCAGCACAAAAAATATATTTATGATGGCACTACGAGGCAAAACAAACATAAGTGAAGATCACTGATTATGCACGAAAAATATACAAAACAAAAAACCCAAAACAACTATATTAATTTATTTACAAACTGAAAGTAAAACATTGAGGTTATCTAAAAGCTCAGTCAAGAAAACTTTCCTTACTCAAAGCCCACTCATTTTAAAGCTGTAGCTTTCATCAGTAGAGGTTGTTACAAGCCAAGGTGCAAGCAGAGGTAAAAGATCCGAACTCGCTGTTTGTGATTGAACGCAACGCTAATATTTTTAAACTGACATTTCGACAGTAACAGAAATGTAAAAAAACTTGCATTTAAGTTTTTTGATACATTGCATAAATAGAAACACCTTTTAAATAAATACAAAATTAATCTACTTATTTTATTATTATTAATCTAAATCGTTGTGTGATATCAATTATTAATTGGAAACAATAATTAACAAGGGTAAGTTTTAATTAGAGTGACATATAGCCCCAATATTAATTTATTCTACAGAATGTTTCCTATTTAAACCCCGCGTGGGTTTACATCTTTTAATTTTCTTTTCTTCTAAATTGAAAATTTTCTCTTAAATCCAACAAAAGATTGTGTTAAGATGATTACTCAATAAACAAATTTAATAAAATTCTTCTTATAAATCAAACTATGTCCAAAACTCAAGGAGGGTTGGTTTATAATGTTTAAAACCAAAAATTTTACTTAAACTTAGGACCGTTCTAAAATAGAATAAACCTTTTTAGTAAATCCGACCGAAAGTGTCTATTATAACCGTGTATTTAACGAAATCACAGCACTGGAAATGTACCGAAATAAGTTTTAACGTTTACTTATTACAGATAACGAACCAGAGGTTGGGGATCATTTTGCTTCGGAAGATGAATCCTATTCATTCGACAAAGATTAAAAAATGTTTTATAAGTAATTTTTTTATTAAAAAGTGTTTCATAATTACTTTTTTTTATATTTTATTATTATCAACATGTTAAAATAATAATTTATCCGAATAACGTAACTACTTTAGAATGTAAGGGCGTATCCAGATGCTCAAGCCCCCCAGAGCTCCTGAAAGCTAGATCTTTTATTAAAAAAATTTCGCCTACGACGTAATTTTTTGCAGAATTTATAGTATTTTTTTAAAATATTTCGCCTGCGACACAATTACTGTCTTAATTTACATTGTTTTCTTAAAATTTTTAATTTTGAAGCCATTATCGAAATATTTTTATTTTTCTTATAATTTCTGGCTCACGTTTACATTAGGAAATTTTTTTCAGAAAAAAAATTGAGGTGTCCCCCCCCCCCTCCTGACCTATCCTCAAGTCTCAAGCCCCCTTCCCCCCTAGACAAAAAGTAGTATTAAATAAAAGTGGATTTATCCCCTTAAATATTCAAACAACCGTGATAAACACTATTATTCCTCTGTCAGTCACTTGTAACCAGCAGAATCGCCAGTCCTTTTGCATATTGCCTTGCAATAGATGCAGAAAATATAGTGAGTATATACCCGCCTGTCACGGAGATGCAACCATAGAAATCGCCTGTCGTGGATAGCTTTGTTAGAGCAAAATAATTTTTTTTTTCGATTTTTGAAAAATTAATTTTTCAAGGACGCAACCCGGTATGGTTTGGCAGGTCAGTACCATTTTTATAAACGACTATTTAAACATACGCGCGTTTGCAAAATTCTAGCCTTGTTAAAACACCTTAATCAATTTGGGCGCTGACTCTTATACTATTTATTGCGCATCCAAATCACTAGTGGATTTCTCGAAATTCTTTTTGGTGATATTAGTTATTAATTTTGGGATAGTTTTTTAAATGAGGGCGGTGTAGCTTGACGTCCGGCTGCATCCCCCATTTTGAATATAAAAAAGCCAGGAAGGAGTGTGGTTCAAATTTTTTTTAAAAAGTGGTTCAAAATAAGTTCGAAATTGGTTCTAAATTATAAGCATATCAAAATTAGAATATCTTTGGGGGGAGGGGAGGGTGTGCCTTAATTTACCTAAAATTTTACTCCCCAGGGAAATCCTGAGATTTCTATTCCCACATTCGAAAAGCGGTATTTTTCAAACTAGGACGCTTATTGAATTGAATTGGAATCTTTTTTTGCAACTTGTTTGATAGTTTCGAGGTTTTTTAATTCAAACAAATTGAAAACACTTAAAAAACGTACCAAAAAAACTGACATCCAAATAAATTAAGGCTATGTGTAATTTTGGCAATGTAGATATTTGTGTTTCCTAAGTAAATGCTAAAACTAATTTTTTAATTTCCTGAAACTTTTTTTTACATTAGTACAGTGGTTCCCAAACTTTTTCAGTTTGCGGCGCACTTACAGGTTTAGTATTTTGTCAGGGCGCCCCTACTCGCAATATGCATATATAGTTGTGTCGAACAAAGGGTTGCATATGTATAATGTATAAAATACGTGCTTTGCAACTTGCCTACTGTATAGTAGCAAAGCGCAAGCGTTGTACAACACTTTATTTAACACCATTGTAAATATATTGGTACTAGTTACAAAACACATGAATGAAAACAACTCCAATCTAACTCTCATTAGGTTTATTATTAAAATAAACTAACAGTGTGATGGGTGAGCTTGGCGATCTGCACACATTTTTTCAAAGCGGGGAATAAGGCTTGACACTGCCACTCTCATTTCTTGCTCCGCGTTGATCTTTGAACGATATTTGCTCTTTATCACAGCTACAGCTGAAAATCCACCTTCGCATAAATAGGATGATTAGAATCCTCAAAGCTTTTAAACTTAGAGCCGGATATTTATTTTTGATGGATACATAAAAATCCACCAAATCAGAAGAGAGTTCAATAAGACTCTCTTCTTCTAGTGAAGTGAATTCTGGTGGAGATTGTGCATGGAAAGGATCTTGAATTCATGCAAATTTTTCGACATTTTCTTCTGTAAAGTATTTAACAAACCATTCCGAGTTTCGAAAGGTGTTCGGTGAAAAGGGACAGCAAGTCTTGAGAGATAACGAGCTCATTAGAGGCTGATGCAATTCTGGAAAACAATCTTGACCGCCATCTTCATTAATTTTTCTTATGTCAAATATATCGCACAAATATGCCAGTTTCAGCAAAAAGTCGGGATCCTTAATGTAGCTCGAATGTATGGGATAAGACGTTTCCACGTGAAAGCCATCTTGCACTGGAGTAATATAGCAGCTCAGTGTGTTTAACTCCCACGTCCATACAAAGAATTTTGAATAGTCTGGTTTTTAGCGGCCTAGTTTTTATGTAGTTAACTACGTCTATGATACGTTCCATAACCAAATTCAATTCACAGCCCAACGACTTCGATGCAAGTGCTTCCCTATGAATGATGCAATGGGTTCACATGGCATACGGTGCTTTACTGCGAATAAGTGCTTGCAATCCACCATAACAGCCAGACATCCAGACATTGATCGAGCGCCATCAGTACAAACTCCAATACACTTCTCCCAATCTAAATTATTCCCTGTTATAAACTTGTCAAGAATTTGAAACAAGTCTTGAGACTTTCCGCTTTCATCGATAATTCTGCAGAAAAGAAGGTCTTCAAAAATAATATTATCATCCAGAAAGCGTACGTAACAAATAAGGTGTGCATCTTTGTTACTGTCAGTAGCCTCATCAAGTTGCAGATCGAATTCGTTGCCTTTTATTTTCTCTATCAATTGATCACTAAGATCCTCAGCCATCTGATGGATTCTTCGACTAATAGTGTTTTTAGCTAAAGCTACCTTTGAAATTAGTTTTCCCGCCGTTTCTCCTAACATAATGTTAACCATGTCGACAGCAGCCGGTAAAATAAGTTCTTCTGCGATGGTGTGAGGTTCCTTGCACTTCGCCACCCTGTATGCCACTTTGAAAGAGGACAGCAGGGCGTTGCTAGGTACTGAAGTTTGTTGAGTAAACACGTTCTTTTGTTTTTGTACATTCTGTAACTTTCTTGTGAAAAATTCGCGTGACTTTCCAACCATCGATCGTAGGATGAATGGTTTCGAGATGTCATTTTAGAAAGGAGCAGTTTCCTTCTTTTTACTCCTCCGTCACTTGTCGATGCTCGATCTATCAATTTCCTTATTTAATAAAAATCTTCCCATCTTGTGACTAACTTTTTACGAAAAAACGAAGCGACCGATCCGATATTGGAACGTTTGTGTGTCCTGAGTTCGTAAATCACAACACTTTGTATCACTACTAAAACTCTCTATTACTACTTCTATTTATCATAACAGTTCAACCGCTTACAATTCCTCTTACGGTAAACTAACCTAGCAAAGCGGACTACGGCGACTTAAATACTGTCAAAGAGCGCTCGCGAAAATTCTCATCGAATGACGCGCAAGTCGAATGCGGGCTCCTGAAAATTTTAGAAACTTGCTCTGCTCTCTCGGGCTCGAGTCTCGATTAATAGCGGATGCGGCGCGGCGTTGCCAAACGTAAATCAAATTCTACCTTATCACACTTTGGGAACCACTGCATTAGTAGCTGACTTTCGAGCAATTAAATGGAAATATCATTGTTATTTTAATACGTTGTAGACGGGGTCCCCCTATCTGTACATTTTGGTCATGGAAGAGTCGTGAAAATTGAATTACTTAAAAATACCTTACAATTGGGCCAACAGTAAACCTAGTTTGACACGTATTTGTTTTATTTTATTTTTTGCACTTGTTGACACTGACGTATTATAAAAAAGTGTTTTTGGCTAGACAAGGCTGGAAATGTGGACAAACATTTTGAATTGACGCGTTCATGAAAATGATGCTTTATTCATAAAATTATATAGGGTGGGACATAAAATTCCGCACTTTTTGGATTGGCTATTACTTTTAACGTAAGTACTCGATTTTTAAAGTTATTAGTTTTTTAGATAGATGAAACGTGATACTTTTTCGATTCAGTTGAAAATTTAAAATTTCTCAAAAATACAAGATGGCGGACAGTTTTAAAAAAATGTGTAATTTTCACCCCCCTGAAAAAAATTTATGTGCGACAATGAACAAACTTTAAAGCTTTCACTACAAATGCTCGTTGTTTATGTGTATATTTACCTATCACTTACTTAAATCGGTTAAGAAATGAAAAAGTTATAAGCTTCTAGATTATGAGTGTTTGGGCTTAACATTGGAAAAAAATCACAAAATTACATATATTACTTTTGGCCTGATTAGTTAATTAAAAAAAAAAATTATTTAAAGAGACAAAACATGAGAGTTGCATCTGTTTGTTCAAAATTTGACATTAAAAAAAAATCAGGATGGCGGATAGTTTTAAAAAGGGTTAGCTTTTATACGCCTTATCTTTTTTAAAGTAAGACACTGGACAAAATAAAAATTAGTATTTCCAAATCTCTCCTTTTTCTTCGTATATCGAAGTATCGCCTAATTAAATCGAATAAGAAATAAAAAAGTGATGGGTATTTAGATTCTTAGTATTTTTCTTAATTAAATAATTAGGTCAAAAGATATAGCAAATGGAAAATGTATGTAATTTTGTGATTTTTTTCAATACGAAGCCAAAACACTCATAGTCAAAAAACTTATAACTTTTTTATTTCCCAACTGATTTAATTAAATGATACTTTAATATACACAGAAACAATGAGCGTTTGTAGTGAAAGCTTTAGAGTTTGTTCAGTGTCGCACATAAATTTTTTTCAGGGGGGTGAAAATTACACATTTTCTAAAACTCTCCGCCATCTTGAATTTTTTGAAGATTATAAATTTTTAACCGAATCGAAAAACTCTAACGTTTTATTTTTTCAAAAAGCCAACATATTTCAAAATCGAGTAATCATGTGAAAAGTTATAGCCAATCCAAAAAGTGCGGAATTTTCTGGCCCACCCATATATAAAAAAGTGTGCAAAAAAAGTTAGAGAAAACTATGCGGCAGTGACCCAACTGTAACCATGATACAAGTAAAACTAAGCAACTAAGTCTTTGGAGCAGGCCAGTGCGGAACGATGCCTATTTGTGAGTGATTCAAGGTTGGAAATCAAAGTGTATGATGGTGTTTAATGATGTCGGGGGAGGGTGACCAGTAAAACCACTGATGAGCTCCCGCTGGTTACCCAGAGCGAAAGATCATTTCTCTTTTCGCTTTGGTCCTTTGTGTGTTCCTTGTGGGCTGTTCATCCAAGTTTTAATTTTCGTTATTTTCATCCAAGATTTTTTGATCGTTTGTTTTTTGGTTTCTTTTCGGTTGAAGTAACTGATTTGGAGGTTTTTTAACTTCTTTTCTGTTTTAATTGCCTTAGGAGCATAATCGTATTGGAAATATTAGCACGCCAGGACGAATCCGTATCAGGTAACTTGAATAAGAACCAGTACGGAACGAGGCCTATTTGTGGGTGATTCAAGGTTGGAAATCAAAGTGCATGATGGTGTTTAATGATGTATGGAGAGGGTGACCAGTGAAACCACTGATGAGCTCACGCTGGTTACCCAGAAAGAAACATCGTTTAATTATTTCTCTTTTCGGTTTTGTACTTTATGTGTTCCTTGTGGGATGCTCATCCAAGTTTTAATTTTCGTTATTTCCACCCAAGATTTTTTGTTTTTTGGTTTCTTTTCGGTTGAAGTAACTGATTTGGAGGCTTTTTAACTTCCTTTTTTGTATAAAAATTAGCGTTGCTAAATTAAATTATTTTAGGGAGAGTTTCTTTTTATAAATAAATTTGAATGGTATTATCTTATTTATATAAATAATTTTGGATTCCAGGAAAAATTGGTTTAGGGTTATATTCCATTTTTCTCCAAAAAATCATTAATATTTTATATTTTTTAATGCTCAAAGTGTATAGAGGCCTTAAAATAGTATATTAATTGACTTTTTTTTAAGTACCTATCAATTTCTTAAATATTTTAACACACCTCTAAAAACATTTTAATAGGTATTTAACTAAATTATTTTAAGGTTCATCATGGCTCTACGATTTTAGTATCTACAGTTATATATATACTTCACCTTAATGGTTACATAAATACCCACTTACCAAATTTTTCCGGTTGTTATAATTTTGCGTATACAAGAACACCGCTATCCAATGGTTCTTACAGGCGTCTATTGTCGCGTCCAAGGTCGCCTTTGTCACAGGGCCTGTTTGCAAATGGGCTTGTATGTAAACGATAAACAGGAACACGATGACCAATGCTGGGGTAAGCCTACAAAAGTATTAAATAATTAATATTGCCACACATGAATGCCAATAAATCCCAAGTAATGCTATTTGGTCGAAAACAAGCGCGCAGCAATTGTACTTATAGTGTAGGGGCATATGTCGATAATTTCTATCCCGTGGGATTTCTTATGAAGGAGTTTTATGACTATGTGGGATTGATAGCTCTTTAGTCACACAATCAAGTGTTACCGGGTGTTTTGTTCGCATCTGTGTACAAGAGGTTGATATGACGACATCTTTCAAGATGGCGGCCAAAAATTATAAAAAATACAACTTTCGCAAACCGGGGAACGATTATACTCGATTCCATATAATTCGAGGTCATCCGACCTCAAATGACCATGAAAATCGCAAAAAGCAAGATTTTGGCCATTTTCTCTTTAAAATTTTTTTATTAATTCGACGTTTTGTCAGACCAACTTCAAATGTACCTCAAACTATTAGGCATGTATACCAAATTCGGTCCTTAGAGTTTTATGCAGTTTGAAGCTTCATGACCTGAAAAAATACCCCAGCAAAATTAACAAATTGCAAAAATAACATACTAAAAGGTGCTATTCATCAATTATTAAAGCAAAGAGAACCAAATTGGGTAACAAAGATAAGAAGGTCAAGTCGAACAATTTTGTTAAAAAAATTTTTGTTCAGCTGTGACGCGTTTCAATATGGCGGCCGATATCTCAAAATAGAGACCTATAACCACTTTTTGTTTTATCCAATTACGTAAAAAAGTAAAAATAACAAGACGGCCATTAACTCTTGTTGACTTATCTCTGCTTAGTTGATGCATGACCTTGATTGACTTTAAAAATACCATGTAAAATTGAAAAACCAGCAAAACAGGGTTTTTTTACAATTTACAACTACGCAAAAACTTTAAGTCTCAGAGATGAAATTAACATCTTAGCCATAAATAAATACTTAATTTTAAACCTTCCTACCATTTTTTTTGATCTGGCGTCCCAGATGTTTATGCTATACCCAGGTAAATATAACCTATATGCCTGTTGTTTTCGTTTTGGAACTGTAAATTTTATGTTCTACTCACTTGTCTAGCTCACAAAGTCCTTTAAACTACCTATAAAAGAGTTAGCAGAAGTTAGATATACGTTAACAAATTCTGGACCAGGTGTTTTAGATGCCATTTTCCAAAATGGCGGTCGAAAAATCATAAAAAATACAATTTTTGCAACCGGTGCGTGATTATACTCGATTTCATATAACTCGAGGACGACAATTCTAAAAAAATCACTTTCAAGGTCATCCGACCTCAAATGACCTTGAAAATCGCAAAAAACACAATTTTTCCCATTTTCTCTTTAAAAAAATCTCCATAATTTAACGTTTTGTTACACCAACATCTGGAACGCCAGATCAAAAAAAATGGTAGGCAGTGGTGAATTTCATCTCCGGCACTTTAAAATTTTTGCGTAGTGGTAAATTGGAAAAAAATACAAAAAGCGGTTTTTTCAATTTTACATGGTATTTTCAAGGTCAATCGGGGTTATGCATCAACTAAACTTTTTTTTTCATAGTAAGCGGAGATAAGTCAACAAGAATTGATGGCCACCTTGTCATTTTTACTTTTCGTTCTAACAAAATTGTTGGAGTTGACTTTCTTATCTTTGCTGCCAAATTTGGTTCTCTTCGCTTGAATAGTTGCTGAATAGCGCCCTTTAGTATGTTATTTTTGCAATTTGTTAATTTTACTGATAAACTCGATAGAATCGAATTTTGCATATACGCCTAATAATTTAAGGTACATTTGAAGTTGGTCTGCCAAAACGTCGAATTATTAAGATTTTTTGAAATCGCATCTTATATCTTTATATTAGATTTTCTAATGTTTTAAATAAAATTTTTCGTTTGATGGAAATATGCAGTTTCACTCGGTATATTGTCTATCAAAATATAACGCGTGCCTGTCAGATTTTCTTCTCGGAAATTTTTGAAAATTTCGTTTTTAGCCAATTTTTTTTTGAACAAAAGCATTCGTGCATGACGCCAGAAAAAATCCCTCACCCTACGCACTCTGACTTTTGTTAAAAAATTGACTTCCAAAAATTTCTTGGAAATCTGCCATGCAGTACCCAAGCAGCAATTTCACGGCGTAGCGACGTTGTTAAATGCGACCCGACGTTATGATGCGACGTCGTTTTAGCCAACATGCCGACCCGGATTAACACCAAAATGCCGGATGATTTTTGAGTCCTTACGTCGTTGTGTCGTTGACAAATAAGTAATTTTCCTTAGATCGTAACTATGACCTTAAGAACGGTAACTTCGGTTATTGGTATGAATTGACAAGTATTTAACGTGTATTCCAGTGTTATTTGGGAAATTGGCTTCAACTAACAGTTTAGCAGTATTTATAAAATGCTTTGCCATTTCAGCACAAATCGCCATACCCATAATTTCGTTATTGCTTGTTTTTAAAGTGAGAGTAAAGTAGACTTTCGAACTTCCATTGTCTTTATTTTTTACTTTTTCACAACGTTTCGGTTGCTTATGTATCTGCAATCGTCATCAGGTGAATACTAACAAAAACTAAGACTACCTAATCTTATATACTAGCATGTGTTCAGTGAACCATGAATACACTTTGACATCTGTTACCTCCGAAAAGTATGGGTTTCCAAATATCTCTGTTGAGAAAATACATTCTGAATGCTGTTTCTTTGAACTTTCGCTTAAATAGATTTTTTTCTCTGGCGACGATCTTTGTCTCGTTCCATTCTATATGATGTTAATCTTCCCAGCAATCAATGTTGAGCTATTTTTGATCCAGTTGTGTCCCCTTGTCAAGTTTTGCGTTTGTGTTCTATAAGGCGAACTTCCATGGGTCACTCGCATGGTACTTGGTAGATGCAGTTCTTGGTGTTGCGGCGATATGGTTTAGTTTTTGTTAACTGACTTCTTATTGTTGTGGTTGTTTTGAAGACAGTCCGAAGATGGTATTGGTTGCCTATTCTTCTTATCTTTTCTGAGATTCCTTTGATGTATGGAATTAAAAGTGTGGCCTTCCTTTTAATAGTTACGTCTGTCGTCCTTTGGGTTGATGGGGTCTGAAGAGTTTTATTGATCGTGTAGTTGGAGAAACTATTTCTTCGCAGATCGGATCGAATTTTTGCCATTTCTTTATTTAAAGCTTCTTCTGCAATGCAGATGTAGGTGACTCGATCTATAAGAGATTTTGCAATTCCCAGTTTGGTTGATGTGTTGTGGTTTGATTGGACATTTAGATATTGTCCAGTATGAGTAGGTTTGCGATATACAGAAGTGGTTATAGTTGAATTATTTTTGGTGACTGGAACGTCAAGAAAAGGAAGTTGACAATTTTCTTCTTTTTCCAGAGTTAGTGTGATGGAGTTTCTTATGCTGTTGACATGATTGAAGAATTGTTCTAGTATATTGTTGTCCTTGTATCTTAGCCATAGTTTGGGTTTCCGCCATGATGTTCGAGAGCTTGGCCACCACCAGCAAAAGTGGAGATCCCATGAGTTGACCATCTTCTTGTTGGAAATACCTGCTCTTTTCCTGGAAGTAAGAATTCTGCAGGCAGCATTTCAACAAATTCATAATGGCATTGATTGAAAGATTGGTTCTATCAGAGAGGTGGTTGCCCTTCTGTTCAATGATTTTAAGTGATTCTTCCAATGGTACGTTCGTGTACAAACTTTCGACGTCAAAACTGACAAACTGGTCGTCAGGTTGTAGGAGGTACGAAGTGCTTTGAATTTTTGCCGAATGATGTTTTTAAAGTGATGCATTCTATTTCCCAGTAAACACACTTGTGACTTTAACCTAATATTTATATAAATCTAAGGTGCACACATTTATGTAAAATATGTTACATTATATTTACGTAAATCTCACATAGAAATATTTTTATTAAAAAAAAATATGTAAACATTACGTCAAAACTTTTACTGTACATTTAAGTCATCATAAGCAATCGTAATTTTACGTAAATAATATGACTTTATAAATTCTTAAAATTTACGTAAATATTACATAAATAGTAGGACCTTAATTTTACATATAAAGTATTACATACCTATTATATAACAAATTATATTTAATATTTAAGTAATCTAATTTACGTAAACGTTACATAAAATTATTTAATTTAAATGAAAGTAATAAAATGTATATAACTATTACGTAACAATTTAAACATTACGTTTACATTTAAAATTCTACATAACTATTATGTAAGACATTTTATGTAATATTTATATCATCTAAGTTACGTAAAGGCTCTATAACATGATTTACGTCAGATTAAAATTTTTAAATTTAAATAAATATTATAAAACAATGTGAACCTGAAGTTTTAACATTTAAAATTTTACATGTTTGTTACAAAACATGTTTTCTGTATTAATTATGTCATTCAAGTTATGCAAATTTCCTGTAAAATGATTTACATCAAATTAAAGTCCTAAATTTTACATAATTATTATATAGTCAATTGAACCGTAAGTTTACATTTCAAATGTTACATAACTATTATATAAATATTTTATGTAATATATTTATCGTCTAAATGAGGTAAACGCTCTATAACGCGATTTACGTCACATTAAAATGTACAAAAATATTATGAAAATGAAAGAAATTACCAGTGCTTAATATTTTGTTCCTAGTAGGTAGAGATGGCGCTGATGTCACTATGTTCCCTGTACAGTGGATAATATTACTATATATATAAAGAGCAAAAATATTTCAAAATAAGGATGCGGACTTTGTGGTGTTGGAAAGATCTCTATAAGAATCACCCTTCCGCCACTTAAACCAGCCCGTCGGACCGTGTCAAGCAACCACCGACGGACCCGGACGGACCTTCCGTTGGCCTGGCCCGCCTCAAGCTGCATGCTCATGTCGGGCTAAGATAGTTGACGCTTTGCGCATGTCATGCAGAATAATGGGACTTAAATTTTACCTTATTAATAAATAATTGTGACCTCTATGTGACCTTAAATTTACATACCAAGGTAGGTAAACCTGTTATGTAAAATATACGTAGTTTTTAATTAACTCTTACGCAACATGGATGTAATATTTATGTAACAGGTATGTCATTTTATTTACATCACATTTATGTAAAAATTAGGTGGGCTTTGCGCATGGCATTATGCAGAGTTTTCGCACCTTAATATGACTTAAATTTTACCTTATTTATAAATAATTGTGACCTCTATGTAACCTTAAATTTACATAACAAGGTATGTAAATAAAAACCTGTTATGCAAATTATACGTAGTTTTTACTTCTTACGCAACATGGATGTAATATTTATGTAAAAGGTATGTCATTTTATTTACATCACATTTTTGTAAAAATTGGGTGGGCTTTGCGCATGGCATTATGAAGAGTTTTTACACCTTAATTTGACTTAAATTTTACCTTATTGTGACCTCTGAATGACCTTAAATTTACATAACAAGGTAAATCTGTTATGTAAATTTTACGTAATATCTATATAACGGTATTTACTGGGTTAGTTGGTGCACTGTTTATTTTATATGTGCAGCACCATTTTTCATTCAATATTTTGTCGCATTTCCTTTCTTCATTGAATGTTAGGTGGCAACGTCCAATCGTTTCTAATGCCGAAGTCGATAACAAACAGGTAGCGCAGCCGACGACGCTCAAACGTCGGCAAAAACAACGTAATATTTAGTAAAACGTATGACGTTCGTTGGGCCCCTGCCACCATCCCTAATTTGGTGTTTGACGTTGTAAACCTAGCTTTTTGATTTTATGCTATTTTTGTTGTATTTTGTCCATAGTTATTACTTAATATAGAAATGGTGCAGTGATATGGAGTCCAGTACCGCGCACAAACAACTACAAAAACAGGCTGAACAGGATACAACGGAAATGCCTTACTACAACTCTATAACATTTTATGGGTTTCTATGATTACACCCTTGTTATTTTATAATGTTTTAAGAGTTTGTAAAAAACGTTTTTTCATGAGATTTTGGGATATTTTATGATCGGACCAACTTATAGAATTGGACAGATTTCTATGAACATTTATAGTTTTCTATGAATTGGCGAAAACAGTTTTTTTAAAAGTCTTTAAATAGATTTTATAGTCAGATAAACTTACAACATTTTATAGATCCCTGCCTGCTAAAAACACACCTAATTTTTATCAGTTTTTTCGACCACCTGAAAACTAATTAAAAAAGTACTCACGAAAAAATATTTTTTGAGTCATGATTCCTCGTCCCAGGGAAGTACATTTTATGTCCATTTTATGTCGGTACGTCCCGGGACCAATTAGGAAGTACTATGTACGTACAAAAGTGTACGTACCTACGATTATTTTACGTTCAATTTTGGTCCTACATGGGAAATAAAATGTACGTACCTGTCCCTTATATACATAGGACGTACATAGTACGTACTGTGTTATATCCTAAGGACGTACCGGGGACGTACCAACCGTTGGAAAATGTATGTACCGTAGCTATATGGGGTAATCTTATAAAATATTACAAAATCTGATACAAACTTATCAAAGTAATCATTAACCTATATGCCCTTTGAAAGAAACATATTAAGTCGTCGCCCACCGGAACTTATAAAATCTTATGAAATCTTGTAAGATTTTATAAACAATGCCTCATACAATCTCATAGAAATTTATCAAAGTAACATCTCTCCCACAGCTCCTGGCGATAAATAAGTACTTATACGAGAACAATTTTCTATTAGATATTTAGATATTAAGCCGTCGTAGTTTATAGTTTAGGTTAGGTTATAGTTTAGTTTAGCCATAAATCTATATTACATTACTTCTACTACTATTACTATTACTACAACTGCTAAAGTTGTGCCGTAATTTTTTATTTTAGAATATTACAGGTAGATCTTATAAAATATTTTAAACCTTTGTAAGGAAATATTGTAAACTTTTGTAAACCAACTGACTGGTGAAATATAATGAAATAAATATCATAAGTTTATATGAACATAGATTATGAAAACTTATGATGTTTTATCTGTGATTGACGATGATGTTTTTTTTATTATTTATTTTTATTTTTGCTATTTTCTCGGAATTTTCGCAGTGCGTGGTTTTTTTAGTGCATTGTTGGTGATACTTTATCAGTAAACTAATCTTCGTTTACAGTTTTTAATTATAAATATTATTATTATAAGTACTTTAAAACTAAAAATTTATTTGTACTTCTGGTAAAAACTTCTTCCCAAACAATTTACCTGCATTACACTTTCATTTTGATTTCCTTAAATTAAATCAAATTTAGGTCTCGCTACTCGACGTAGATTAACGTTGCATTAGGTCAGATCAAGTCAGCTGCGGACGTCGACACGCCCCAAATTTTGATTATTCATTCATCCGGTTGGCACGACGTCGGAATAACGTTGCGTCCCGACTTCGGGTTGTCTGGCGTAATGTTACGTCAGCATGACGTCCAAATGCTACTTGGGTATGCCGCAAGCTTACCTTAAATATCTATGCAAAATAGAAGAGGGTATAAACATCACTTGTTTCCTCAACGGTTCAGGTGCTACGGACTTGAAATATAGATAAGCCAGCAAAAATCCAGACACAAAAAAGAAGGTGTCGACAGCCAAATGGGCACTCTGCAAATAAGCTGTGTAGGGTTGTTGAAGCCACTAAAAAAAGTTTTATCGATGTTGAGCTTTCTCTATTATTATTTATTTTTAAGAAAATAAGGGTGCCCATACAATACCGACTAAAAAATTCCCGAAATGTAATTTTCCCGAAAATAAATCACCCGAAACGTATTTATTCCGAAACTAAAATGGCTCGAAAATATATTTTTTGCCACACCTTATATATTTTAGCCATAGGGAATCTTCTTATTATTGATTGATATTAATTGGTAACACGGCATTAGATATTAAGCTCGCGCCTCCGCCATTTAAGCGGTCGGCTTTTGTTCAGTCGGCCAAAGTATGAGTCGGGATAATTACGTTTCGGCCAAATTATTTTTGGCTTTTTTATTTTCGTCGATTTTTAGTTTCGGGTGTTTTTGGTTTCGAGCTTTTTATTTTCGGAGAGATTAAATTCAGCCATTTTATTTTTGGCAAAATTCAGGATCGGTCGAGTTACGATTCGGGATTTGTATAGGGACCCCAAAATAATACCGGCAGCAAAAACGGGTCTCTGAAACAAAATTGTACCCATAGGTAGGCAAAGGCGCATTTTAAATATCTAGTGTGGTTGTAGTAATAATCCCTACAAATTTCATGTCAAGTAGAATGCAGAACAAAAAGTTCCGACCCTGGTTATGAATATTTACCTGTGTTGGTACCCAATTTTTATAATAAGTGATTTACGACTTTCATTTATTATCTGCGCACAGACTATACCCCTTGTGAATAAAGCTTGAAGAAATTTTTTTATTTAGGGCACCTGTGACAAATTCAAAATTCCACTTACGTCTTTTACTGCTTGGTAATTGTCCAAAGGTAGCAGTTCATAGATAACGCCGTTGTGCCCGGCAATGATCCAGCACATGCTTATAAATTTAATTCCGTGAAGAACCAAAATTTGTTCGCTGGAACCCTTATTCGATGCGACGTGGAACAGTTTTTTACCGTTGAAATATACGGAGAACGCTAAATAGAGTTGATGAATGGGCTCTAAAAATAACGGAAGTTAGGCATAAAATGAAGAAATCGGTGAACTCAACTGTAAGAATTGCAATTGCACCAAAAAGTTACGTGGGGACTGGAGTTTTTAACTGCCTTTTAGCCCGACCCAAATAATCTTCATTAGTAGAATCAGATTCGTTGCCAATATTAATATTTCATCCACAAAATCTTGAGTTGATTCATTGGATTCTTCTTGAATTGGATCATTTGATTTTCTTTCTGAATTCTTAGAACTTAAACTAGATGGTGCCCATGTAGGAGTAAAACTGTAATAGGGAGCAGGAATTAAATACCATCTGTTTCTGCGATAAGTTTTCCCAGAACTATTTTAAATTAAAAACAAACGAGGTTCTTTTAAAATTTTAAGAATTCTTGCATAAGTTCTTAAATCAGTTACCCATACATAGTCAACTATTTTAATATCTGATAAAATTTTTGTTCGATGCCTTTTATCATACTGATTTGCAGATTTTGCTTTGTGCTGATTTTCTTTTTGAACCACAGAACTTAAATCAACTTGCTGACCTTTTCTACCAAATAATAACTCGTATGGTGAAAATCTATTTTCCAGAGGAGTTGTTCCATAATTTAATAAAGCTAAATGCATATCCGTATTTTCGATAATAATTTTTTCGCTATTTTGACAGCAGCTTCAACACAACCATTTGCTTGTGGAAAATATGGACTGCTTGTGATAAATTGAAAGTAAAAATCATGAGCAAATTTTTTAAATTCAGACTGAAATTGATTGTCTGAGCGAATAATCTCAGCAATTCCATAACGAGAAAAAAGTTGCTTCAATTTGTCAATAATAATTGGGTCAGTCATTCTTTTAAGTTTAGAAATCTCAAAAATTGAGAATAATAATCAGTGACAATTAAATACCAGTCACCTTTTTAAACAAAATTTTTTGCGATGGGCGATCTGGAAATTTGTCTTTTAAAAAAGGTTCCTTAATGTTAGTACGATGTTCAACACATTGCGGACAGTTTCGAATTAAATTTTAAATTTGTGGCCTAACCACCAAGTAGAAGATTTGGCTTTGGCCCGACATTTTCCGATGCCTAGATGAACCTAGTAAATATTTTAGATAATTTAGTTGTAAAGAAGGTGGAATAATAATTCTGGCATTTTTTGATAAAAATCCTTTACAAAAGGAAATTTCAAACCTTTATTGATAGTATGGAGATAAGTCTGGCGGTAAAAGCTTTTTATCAGGCCATTCAGTTTCAGTAAATTCTTTTATTTTAGATAAAATTGTGTCTTTAGATTGCTTTGTTTTAATTTGCGCCAGTAAATACGGTTTTACTGGTAAAGACTGCACAATAAATCTGACGTGAGCTTCCGTCTCAGCTGCCAGTTCATCTTTTATGGGAACTTCTGAAATATTTGAAAAATTTCGTGAAAGGACATCTGCTAGAACAAGATCTTTGCCTGGAGAATAATACATTTTGTAATTATACCTCATAAGACGAATTCTAAATCTCTGTAAACGAGGTGTCAATTCATCAGTAGGTTTGGTTTGTAAAACTTAAATTAACAGACGATAATCAGTTTCCAATAAATCTGGAATTCCAGTGACATATTCAGAAATTTATCGACGAATTTTGTAACCCAAAATTAATTTTAACTTTTGTTGGATGGGATCAAATAAACAGAAACCAGGTTTCTTTCCAATGTCGACGTTTCGATTCGTTTATTGATTCATCCTAATCATAATTTTCGTGTCCTGAGGATGACTCAATAAACGAGTCAAAACGTCGATATTTGAAAGAAACCTGGTTTCTGTTTATTTGATCCCATCCAACGAAATTTCAAGTTAAATATTCAGAAAACTTGTCAGCTGCCCAAGTCAGTACAAATGCCTCTCATTCGATTTGAGCGTATCGTTTCTTAGTTTCAGAAAGCGAACGGGAAGCATAAGCTACCACTTCTTCTTTATCGTTAGAATTTTTTCTTTATTAGGATCAAAAAATGCCAAAGTTGGACAAAACTGAAACATTTCTTTAGCTTTTTCAAATGCTTGTTTCTGAGACACTCTCCAAACGAAATTTACGTTCCTTTTAAGCAAAGAAGTAAGCGGTTCTATCAAATCAGAACGATTTGGAATAAAACGACTTGGAATAAAAATTGATCATACCCAAAAACTGTAAAATTTGCTTCTTATTAGTTGGGTTTGGAAAATTTTTAATTGGTTGAACCCTCACAGGATCAACAGAAATCCCGGAATATGAAATGTTATGACCCACAAAAGATTGTGCAGCAAACACGCATTTATTTAAAGTAATTCCCTCTTCCTCTAAACGTTTTAACATTTGCCTTAAAATCTCATCATGATTTTCCCGTGTCGTAGATTGAATCAAAATATCATCAATGTGACTTACAACTCCTGGAATTACCAATAATATTTTATTAAATAAAAGCGAAAAATATTCAGGTGCAGAAGTTATACCAAATGGAAGACTTTTGAAAAAAAATCGACCAAATGGCGTGATAAAAGTTGAGAATTTGTTTCAAATCTTATTTGATAAAAGCCGGAATTAATATCTAACTTTGAGAAAAATTTGGATCCACCTATCTAAGCCAAAATGGATTCAACTTTATTAATGGGAAAATGAAAGCGCAATACTGCTTTGTTTAATTTAGGGTAATCTACGCTATCTATCTATTTAGGGTAAGTCTTATTTTATTATTTCTTTGCACAACCACTATTGGATTAACCCAATCAGTAGAAAAATCAACAGGTTCTATAAAATCAAGTTTTTGAAGACGATCTAACTCTTCTTTTAAAGGTTTTAGAAAAGGAATAGTTACGACACGCGGAACTGATTTAACAAATGGTTGAACATTTTCCATCATTTTTATTTGCATTTCAGTTTTAAAGTTGCCAACCTTACTAAAAAGTTTTGAACGAGTCTTAATAATTTGCTCTTTTAAATTTTCTACTGCTGAAATAGAATGGACTAAGATAACTTGGTCATTGAATTGAAGGGCATTTAATCTCATTAAAGCTGATCTACCCAAAATAGGTCTGGTTAGCATGTCAATACCATAAACGTCAGTACTTAAATATTCATTTTGATAGTACAAATCACTAGAAAAAGTACTTAAAGATTTAATTTGATACCAGAGGGCCTTGTTACAATTTGATTTGATCTCTTTAAATTTTTAAGCGTAACAGAATCTAAACATTCTTTAGGCACACAAGTAATGTCAGCCCCTGAATCTACTAAAAAATTTAGATTTCTGTCAAGCTGTGACACAAAAACTAAAGCTGACCATTCTTTGAAGTCAATGTGATTCAAATTTATTGTAAATGACCCCAAACAATTGTCCTCTTCATCGAAACTAAAACTATCATCTAAATCTAAATTGGCAATACCATTCACGGTGTTGTACTTTAGTTCTAGTTCTAATTGTGATAAAACTGATCTGACCTGCTTGCTGCCTTTACAAACCCGTGCCCAATGTCCAAATTTTTCACATTTTCTACATTTGGATTTGCTGGCTAGACAATGCTCTCTTGAATGTGACTTTAATCATATCTGTGTGACGAATTAGAGGAGGATTGCCTGCTATGTGATGCTCGAACCCGGCTAACATGAGTACCCTCTTAAATGTTTTTTGATTGATTAGTCTGCAATTTAGCTTGTTTAGTAATAACAATAAATGTTTTTTAATCTAAAACATTTTGAAGTTGTAAACGATCAGATGTTTTTTTGTCTAAAATAACTCGAATAATTCTGTCCCTAATTAAGGACTCTTTAAGCGTGTCAAATTCGCAAGTTTCGACTAGTATATGTAAACTAGTTATAAAGGAATCAATAGGCTCACCTGGATTCTGGACTCTTGTATTAAACTTATACCTTTTAAAAACTGTATTTTTTCGAGGTACAAAATTGTTATCAAACTCCTGAAGGGCTTTTTTGTATGACGTTGGTGTACTGTCGAATTGAATTGTTATCTCTTCAGACTCCTCACCCATCACGTAAATCAAGGTGTCGATTTTCTTCTGTTCTGATTTATTAAATTGGCCAGAAACCGACATGTAACGTTCAAATCTTTTCTTCCATGCTGGCCATGCCGCTGGATTTGTAAAAGTAAACTTCTCTGGAGGCAAAACATGAACTGGTGGGATAATATTTACTACTGGAGCTTTATTTTCTTCATCCATGCTTTCCAACTTTGTTCTTGTATGATTTTAATAAGAACGATGCTTGTGTGATTGCAACAAGACTTTGTTTTCTTTTTGAAAAAAAATTGGCAAGGTCAAATTTTGTGATAATTGTTACTTATTGTCTCATTTAAAATGAAAACAAAGCATCCTTAATCAACACCGTTCTCAACTAAAAAGCCCGTTAACTCATTTAAGTTTGGCCTATGATCGGCGGCATATTGACACCCAACTGACAGAAAATCCATGTTTTACTTGTCAATTTGGTTATAAAAATGGCATCCACAATAGGCTAAAGGGCACTGAAGCGGTAGGAGTTAAAAGGCTTTTTAGTTAAGTACGGTGTTGCCTTAATGTTTATCCTAAAGTAATAAGAGAAACCGTGTCATATTTTTGATAAAATTTTTTAAACTTAATACCTTAAATAAATTCTGCAGTACTAGTTTTACGGCGGAGCTAAATTGCTACTACGCGTACCAATAAACATCAAAGTGTCGTCAGAATTTGCGTGACTTTTCTGAACAGTGACAGCGTCATATTCCATGGCTATCTATGGTTTTGTATGTTTACAGGTTTGTTTACACAGAAAAATAAGCTTAATAAAATACGTACATACATATATTTTTAAATAAAAAAAGACTTTTTTCATAAAAACTGCCTACAAAAATTAAAACTGACATATTTTTTATTTACTGATACAGTATTAAGAACCTTAATTTTAAGGAATATTAGCAAATAAGTCCTGACAAAAAAGTAGTTAGTGTAAACCGTCAGATTTTCTGACGGTGTTTGAAGAATCGCGACCTCTCTGCCTAATTGATGTCAGTAGACAAATTTTACTTGATATAATTTCTTACATAAACAGCTTTGTTTCTGGAAATCCAACCACTTCTGACACCATGTTTTGTTATGAGTTCTTCTAGTGAAAATCCAGTTTAATTTAAGTAGCTGTATTAAGTAAATTATAAATATTGAATTTATCAAAGCTATGACGTTAGACAGAGCAGAGGTGAACTGACAGTAAATAAAAACAATTGACTACTCTTGAAAAACACAGATTACTATAAATAAATGACTAACAGAACAATAATAAGTTAAGCAAATTTAAAAAAATTAAAGTTTAATGTTAAAACTTCAATCTTTCACTTCACACAATATTAAAATTTCCGCCATTTGCCCATTTAATGCAGTGTTGTTTGGGAACGTAAGTGGGGGCCATTTTGAATCCGATTCTTGACCTTTGATTAATATGCGGTTTTCAGATTTTGTTTTTCGTAAACATTACCCAAAAATTTTGTTCTAAGGTTCAATTCTTTCAAAGCTACAGTTTTCGAGATATTTTTATTTCCTTTCAACATAAAATAATTCATTGTATGATGGACCATATTATTAACTTACCATACCAACCCTTATAAACTGATTGGGAGCATGGATAATATAGTTGCAGTTGTTAGGTAAAGGTGGCGTGGCGGTCAGAGTCAGTTTGTTAAAAATGAAGCTAATGGTTTGGTTAAAAAAAATTAAAAAATTTAGTTTCCTAACCTGCGTAGTATTGTGGTATGATATTTTAAATAAAATTAGTGCCACTAGTAAACTAGTTTAAAGTACCAACCCTAATTTAATAGAGAAAAAATATATTAGACTACTTCACAAATATTAGAAGCGACAAGCACTTTGAAGAAATTTTAGTAGAAACAAGAAAATAAGCAGACGTACTAGAAATAGAAGTAATTTTTGTTAACAATGTCAGAGCTCGTCCAAGAAGGAAAAAAGCGCAATTCCAGTACGATGCACAAGATGAACCTAGTCTACAAGATGCCAAAGAAAGTTTCAAAGCTGAAATATTTTTCGCAGCCTTAGATCAAATAAAAAATTCACTGGAAGAGAGGTTTGTATGTATTTTCGTTTTTGTATGACACATCACGATTATTTACAGCCTCGAAAGAATTTATCACGAAAAACTGTATGGATTTGCATCTCGTAGTTAGAGATGGTGAAAGCGATGATATTAATGGAATGGTTTCTTTTCAATGGAAAAATTTAAAGAGTCCAATAGTCACACTCGAATTTTTGACAGATAATAAATTACAAGAAATCTATCCCAATCTATGGACTGCCGCACCAGGAGAAAGAGCATTCTCAAAATTAAAAATTATCCAAGATTATAAGAGATGTAGCATGCTCAAGAGCGCCTAAATTATTAAGCAATAATTTCCATAGATCATGTAGTTTGAATTTTCAAGAAGTTATAGCCGAGTTCGCTGAAAAAAGATCCAGAATCTCAAATCTGTGGTTCGTATCTATACATATAATAAATCTCTAGAGGGGTGAATTCTGATAGATAGCAAAAATCCAATTTGTAGAATTTTTGTCTGTCTAACTTTGTGTTCCAGCATTACGCAAAAACTACGAAGCTACTGTTCTATTTCATCAAAATCGGTTCACTAAAACCAAAGTTATTTCCATTAAGAGAAAGAAAAACCAAAAAGGTGCCTAGTTATCACGAACCTCATAGATAGGTAGTTTATGACTATAGTGACTATACAGAGAGCTTCAGGCTACTGCGAACATAGGCCGGAAGAAGTCCAATTTGCCAGTGTACGTAACGCAGGGACACCGCACTCCTATTAGTTCGCGACTTGCGTTTAGTATGCCTCTAACTGCGGTGCTATGTGAAGCGTAGTCAATAAAACCGGAATTTGGTCAATAAATACGCAAATTTTTGTTTTTTGTCACTGATAAATTAGAGCTTTTTATTTTCAACTCAACTGCTCAGATTTATCACTAACAACAACAATAAGGAGAAACAAAATAAAAGCAAGTTCTCAAAATAAAATAGTACATTCTAAAAACCAAAAAGATTCTCCCAGTCAAAAAAAAAAATTAGAGCAAATGTTCGAAAAGTCCTCCTTGCTCGGCTAGACAATATCCGAGCCTATTATAAAAACCCCCTCTAACGTTTCCAAGCATGTTAGGGTTGATAGTTTGAAAAGCTTCTTTAATTTTAATCCGAAGTTCTTCCAAATTATTAGCCCTTTCATGCCCGTAAACTTTATTTTTGATGTAACTTCACAGATAGAAGTCCTTAGGAGTAAGATCGGGTGATCGAGCTGGCCATAAATAGTTCTCCGTGTACTTATAACCCGATTAGGAAATACATTATCAAGATATTCCCTAACAAGACCAACATTGTGAGCTGGACAACCATCTTGTTTAAACCATTTTTCACCAAATTTCACACCTAACAACTGCCTAGCAGTTGGAATAATATGCTGCTGCAGTAGTATCTAGGACCTTTCAAATTGCCATACCCTCCGTCAAACATTTAGTTTTTGGGGATACTGTGTTCTTACGTCAAAACACAAATGCAAATTTTCTCTCGACCAATATGGAACGTGTGTTGGGTTATGACGATTCAACAATGGAAAAGTGCTTTCATCTGTGAAAAGAATAGATCTCAGAAAGTTTTCATCACGATTAGCCCTTTCCATCATTGTTTCACAAAATTCAATATGACGATAGGGAAAATTTGATGCGTTTTTGACGCTTTGTAAGAACACGTAAGACAGTGGCTGAAGACGTATCAACTGCTTCGGCAATTTGGTGGCTAGTTAACTTTCGATTTTCCTCCACTGCAGCGCAATTCATCACATCTCGTACTTCATGCTCGTCATTCAAAACAGGGGTTTTTTATGGTTTCTTGGCGCTACACAACCAAACCTTTCAAAATTCTTCACAAACCTATGAGTCGTTGATAAACTAGGTTCTGGGCGATTTACATAATTCTCCAAAAAAAGTTCTTGAATATGTCTCAATGGTCTGCCTTGATAGTACCATTTGAACATCTGCACTTTTTCGGCAACTTCGTAGACATCAATTTTTAATAATAAAAACAAAATAAATTTCCAAAAGATAGCACTGCAGCGTGCTTCGAATCTACGTCGGTCGTACGGCACGAAGAGTAAATTGGACTTGATTTCCCCTATGTTGGCAGTAGCCTAAAGCTCATTGTATGCATACCTATTATAGCCAAATGGATTTACGTTTGTAGTTTAATGGCTACTTATTTTTTGGTGTGTTGTTAATTCTCCAAATTACTCGCCAATAATATAATTTGGTTTTAAACATTCTGAATCTGCTACGAAAGGTAAGGTTTACAACTTGTAAAATATTTTTTTTTGGGGGAGGGGTTGGTAAAGTTAGATTAGGGGAGCAGCCTGTCTTTCGTTTTGCCTTTGGCAGCCAAAAAGTTAGGCACGGGCCTGCCATACGTATCTACAAAAACTGTAATTTTTGGTCGTACGTAACGTGATTTATTGACACCGATTAACTAACATACCTCAACACACGTAAGAAAAATCATATAGATACTTACTTGTACCACTATAATACAGATAAACATCGTAGAGTGTGGAAAGGATCATCAAAAGTATAATGAAAATCATAAAAGTCCTAAAATGAAACGAAATATTATAGAAATAATAGAGATTTTAACCAGTCTAAGGTCATAGTTATAATTGCTATGTTTTCATGGGTATTGAGTTCGTTTTCAAAACTCATTCTATCTTTTTCTTTTATATAGCGTGTTCTTGGTCTTGATAAAGAACACGCTATATAAAAGAAAAAGATACAATGAGTTTCGAAAACGAACTCAATACCCATGAAAACATAGCAAATGTTTTTCCTACCAACGTGCAAAGCAGTTAGAGTATGGACGCGAAGGTACGATATTTTTTCTTTAAGTGCAAAAACTACTTTTTCAAAATTTTTATTTATACCACAAAAAAAATTACAAGAATCTTCTTTTTTTATACAGTGTTTCAAATTCGATCCTCACCATGGGGATCTCCTAAACGGTAGGAGATACGAAAAGGTTTAAATTAGGGCAAAGTTGCACAATTTGATGCTTTGCTCAAAACTAAAAAAAGTTTACCGAATTCTCTATTTTTAGTTTTTATTTTTCTGCGCCCTTATTCTTAAAGTTGTCAAGAAACGCTTAAAACTTTCTACAGGTACTTTTCAGGATCTAACTAGTGAGAGGTCCGTTTTTGTTATAACAAAATATTTTAAAAATACGTTTTTTTTTTGTTTTTTAGTCTTTGAATTTGGGCTGATGATGGTCAATTAACTCAAAACGTCGGGTACTTGTCGGCAGGAGAAAAAAAGTATGAGTCCATGAGAAAAAATGAACTTGACAGTGCTGCGCACTGAAATCTCAAAACTGGAAATTTCCTATCTTTCAATATTTGGTCATAGTGATCCGGAGATATTTAGTAATAAGTTTACTGTATTTGGTGTATTATAATGTTATAAAACTTTTAAAATACGCGCCAAACTGATTACGCCCGCAAGTATTTGACAGAAAAAGAGATAGGGATAGGTTAGAGAAGGATAGGGAAAGCTGATTGGCGGTAGAACAAGGGTAGTCGTGCGGACACTTAGGATTAAGTTTAGAATAGTGTTAAATGTTTATTTACTAAAATAAAACTGTTTTCTGACTGATTATAGGTGAGTGTTCTTTGAAACTGTAGAAAGTGAATAAAAGCTATAAACTCGAATGATTAAAAAAAAGACAACAATAAACAAATAAAGACACACTTACACAACTAAAATTTCAGCCGTACCCCATCCGGTCCTTTTAAGAGAGCAGTACTGGTCATTAATCAAACTTTCAGCAACACCACTTAAATTCAGGGCTTTTACAATATGCGTTTTGTTACATTTGCTGGGAATACAGAAAGAAGACTTGAAAAACCCCTAAAAAAATGATTAAAAGTGTTTTCATTTTTTGAGAATATTGTCGAAAACGGTAATCGACAAAATGGCGAATAATTTTGGCATTTCTTGATCTTGAGCGCCATTTTGAAAATATCATTTTTTGATAATTTTGTTAAGAGAAAACAACCGTGAAAAACAGGTTATGTGGTCATTTGAGCTTAAGCGCCATCTTCACAAAATGTCACCACTTGTGGAATAAAGGACTCCCAACCGCCAAACACATTATGTTATCTATTGATGTGATTCTAGGTCAGTCAAGCTATACCCCCCTCTCAACGAAACTCAAATTGGATATTGTAAAAATTATGTACTCATTATGTACTAATTTAGTCCCCTTTTAAACATGCAGGAGATAGATTTAATGAAAATTGATATGTCATAATTTTGTACTAATTATGTACTCTTAAAGAAGGGTACTTTTAGTTTACAAAAACCATCGGTTCCTAATATTTTTGTTTGTTTGTTATGGGGTGTGTAGCTTGATATCAAGGTATATCCCCTCTTCTTAGGAAAGAGATTTGACAAAAAATGACTATGCCGGAATTTGGTACTAATTATGTAATAATTTCGTCCCTTTCTAAAAAATTGCCTACCCTCAAAATAACTTAATTTTTTTTTATATGGGGTGTGTAGCTTGATATCAAGGCACACCCCCTAGTGCCTAGGAAAGAGATTTGACGAATACTCCATATAAACAAAAACAAATCAAGTTATCTTCAGAATAGGCAATTTTTTAAAAGGGCAAGAAATTAGTACATAATTAGTAGCAAATTATGGCATAATTGCTTTTTTTCAAATCTATTTCTTAAGCAGAGGGAGGTGTGCCTTGGTATCAACCTACACACCCCATAAAAACAAAAAAATGAAGTTACCTTGAGAGTAGGCAATTTTCTAGAAGGTGACCCAATTACTCTGAAAAAAATGGTGGGCTACGAGAACTCAAATATGTGTTCGCCTAGACCCAGCCGTGTTGACAATAGAGAACAGCCCAGACCTCAGGGCTGTGAGAACCAAGTCCAAAAAATTACAGGGAAACACGGTTAGTGTGTTATGGTAGCTCAAAATATGCATAAACACTGAATGTATTTTTTTAGACATTTGGGCTGCCAGAACTCAACATCTAGGTTGTGGTGACTCATGATCCGGCCTGGGAGAACCCTGCCTTTGAGCTACCAGAACTCAGCACCTGGGTTCTGGTAACTCATGATCTGGGCTGGGAGAACCCTGCCTTTGGGCTACCAGAACTCAGCATCTGGGTTGTGGTAACTCATGGTCTGGGCTGGAAAAACCCTACCTTTGGGCTACCGGAACTCAGCATCTGAGTTGTAGTATAGTCAGTCGGAGTAACTTTGAACCATTATGAAAAGTTCCAACATATAATTTTCCAAGTTGCTCAAAGTTACCCACAGTGGTTCAAATTTACCTCAAATGACTGTACTAGTATTTTTAAAAAAAATTAGTTTTTTTTTTATTTTATTTTTATAAGAAACTACAAGGTTAACAATGTTTTAGTCGACGAAATATATGCGAATGTAAAGAAAAAATCTTAATTTTCATCTCCAGCACGAACGCTACTAGAGATAAAAAAATACCGTCAACTAGGGAGCATTAAAAATGGGGATCGTGTTTTTCTAAAAAAAAAAAGATGTTGTGATTTAAAAATAAAACAAAATCCAACGAAACCTGTATACAAAATATAATGAATAAATAGCTAACTATACAGCGCTATCCATTATAAACAAGCATAGAATTTTTGACTCTTGATCTAAGATTAAAGGGGCATTCAAAAGAAATCATCACTTTTCCTGACAATTTTGATTAGGCTTCGTACATGTATTTTGTTACTTTAAGTGAAAAACCCTGTATTTTGTGTAATTTTTATAGTTTAGCAGGCTTCACCCTTGCCAACAATGCTGAATAACTCAAAAACTAAACGAGATTTTTTAAATATCTCCTGAATTCAAAAAAAGCACACAATAAAGAAGGTATTACATTGAAAATAACACAACATATATATGCAATTTGTAAATTATAAATGTCAAATTTCAGATAAGGCGATAAGGTTTATAAGTACTTACATAAGTAAACTTTAAAAAAAATCTAAAATATCGTGTTTGGAATTTTGACTGTGAAAAATATAAATCAAATCAAATATTTGAATATAAATATGGTGTGTTAAAAACAAAACCTAAAGGCTGAACTATAACGCTAAAACCGTCCCTAAGTCTAATTTGCTCAGGAAAATGACAGATATATATATATATATATATATATATATATATATAGTTGTAAATTTTTTTGTTGTGTAAAACTGTTTAAAATACAAAACAGACCCTATACATTTCGCATTCCACACTTTCATATTATTTTGAAAATACAATAAAACACGTTAATATTTTTCACTCGTGAACCTGCCGCTGCACCGGCCAGGATACCTGCACATATGACCTACACTAACTATATCACAACTGGAAATCAAGCTAGCAACCGCCCAGTATTACCAGGAAGTTGGAAAAATCATAGTTTTTATTTTTTCATGACATTCGCTTAAAATATATTGTTATTGTTGATTGGTCAAAAAAAACATACTGGATTATTAGTTTCAATTTCGCAAGATGTAGTAAAGGAGAAAGTGAGCCAGATTACTTATTATTGTACAGTTTTTATCTCAATTTTAAAAAAAGTCTTCACTGTGTGCGTTGGATGCATTATAAAAATAAATGACGTTTTATGTGAGGATTTGTTAAATTATCGTAGATTTAATTTAAAATTTAAAAGTTAATAAATGAAACTGGGCTGGGGCAATCCCATGCCTGAATTGTGGTAGCCCACGACTTGCTGAGTTCTCCCAGCTAAATTGAAATGGTTTGGGACAATCATACCGTGTGCTATAGTAACGCACGGTGTGGGTTCTGGTAGCCCCAAATTTTTAACTCACGGTTGACACCGTTTTCTCAGTTTAGTACATAATTAGTAGCAAATTATGATATAATTACTTTTTTGAAATCTCTTTCCCTGGCAGCAAATTAAGTTATCTTGAGAGTATGCAATTTTTTAGAAGGACGCGAAATTAGTAAAAAATTCTGGCATAGTCACTTTTGCTGCATGCTTAGCGGCAAGCTACCTCCCCCCCCCTTTTAAGTGCGTTACTCATAAAGTACAAAATGTTTTAAAAGGGGACTAAATTAGTACATAATTAGTAGTGCATAATTTTTACAACATCCAAATTGAGTTTCCTTGAGGGGAGGGTGTAGCTTGACTGAGCTTGTAATTCTGCAAGTTCTCCAAATATAAAACCAAATTCTAACGTTTTGATGATAACACTATTTTACTTACATCTGCATCTACGAGCTTTGATACATTCGTTGTGAGAGGAATCAGCAGACCATACGTACAATGTTTGCCCGCGACTCTTATCTTCTCTGACTCTTGAAAATCGATGTCCATGCATTCGTCATATTTTCCGAAATCATATGTAGCCGACCATAAAATACCCGAAGGAATTTTCGTCCAGGCATCGAACACTATAATTTTAAAAAACACACCGTACAAGATGTAATATTGGCGAAAATGGATCAACACAAATAATTTCCACCAGTAGAAGGCAGCTAAATCAGGTATTCGTCGAGAAGGACCTACCAGGTCCCGCATTCTTAAATGTTCGGGAAAGAAAACGTCTCCCGCAGGAATCTTCTTTACCTTTTCACACTTTTATAGTTTTGCATATCTCCATCTTACTTCTTACTTCTCTGGCAATTCAAGAATGAAGAACCTACTGGACCCACTGAATGCCTTCCCAACAAGCATTTGGACGTTATATTACGTTATGGTCACGTAGGGCAGGAAATACCTGATGTCGCCTCCGACGTCTATCAGTCTTCCTGAATACTCGATTTAGCACCTAAGTGGGGAATCAAAATTCGAGTCGTTTCGACGTCGGGTGCTGCACAGTGTTTTGGTCAAATATTACGTCAAATTACGTAGACCCACGACCCAAAGTTTTACTCTGCACACCAAGTTTAAACTTATTAGGTAAAAACTTTTATACAGACCGCTTCAAGCTACTGCGAACATAGGGCGGAAGAAGTCTAATTTGCCAGTGTACGTACATGCAGAGACACCGCACGCCTATGAGTGAAGCAACCAACACTCAGCCGCCGTTCGCCGCCTTTCGCCTTGTATTTAGTACGCCTCCAACCACGGTGCTGTGTGGAGCGTAGTCAATGAAACCGGAATTTGGTCAATAAATACGCAAATTTTTATAACGTAATTTTCTTATTTTTTGTCACTGATAAATAAGAGCGTTTTATTGTCAACTGCTCAGATTTATCAGTGACGACGTGTTACAATGAAAATAATAAGGAGAAACAAAATAAAAGCAAGTTCTCAAAATAAAATAATACATTCTAAAAACCAAAAAGATTCTCCCAGTCAAAAAAAATGAAAGCAAATGTTCGAAAAGTCCTCCTTGCTCGGCTAGACAATATCCGAGCCTACTATAAAAACCCCTTCTAACGTTTCCAAGCATGTTAGGGGTGATAATTTGAAAAGCTTCTTCAAAAACAGATAGAAGTCATTAGGAGCAAGATCGGGAGATCGAGCTGGCCATAAAATAGTTCCCCGTGTACTTATAACCCGATTAGGAAATACATTATCAAGATATTCCCTAACAAGGCCAACATTGTGAGCGGAACAACCATCTTGTTGAAACCATGTTTCACCAAATCTTACACCTAACAACTGCCTAGCAGTTGGAATAATGTGCTGCTGCAGTAGATCCAAGTATCTAGGATCATTCAAATTGCAATTGCCGTTAATAAAAAATGGCCCAATTACGTGTTCCCCTACAATACCCCCCCCCCCAAACATTTAGTTTTTGGGGATACTGTGTTCTTACGTCAAAATACAAATGCAAATTTTCCCTCGACCAATATCGAACGTGTGTTGGGTTATGACGATTTGACCATTTGACCATCTGCACTTTTTCGGCAACTTCGTAGACATCCATTTTTAGTTTTAAAAATGTATTATTTCAATTAAGAACTTACCCATCTGTTTCTCGAGCAAGGCAGAAATAAAACAAAATAATAAAAACAAAATGAATTTCCAAAAGATAACACTGCAGCGTGCTTCGAATCCACCTCGGTCGTACGGCACGGAGAGTAAATTGGACTTGATTCCCCCATGTTCGTAGTAGCTTGAAGCGGTCTGTATGTCCAAACAAACACATCCCAATGAACTGTGGATGTCAATAATTATTATCTTAGTTATTGTAGGTAACTGAAAAAAGTTAGTTTTGCACATTCTATGGATGCAAATCTTCCAACGAAGGTCAGTTTACTGATAAATATAATTAAAATAGACATTAAAAAACAGAAACCCACAAAAATAATTCAAAAATATTAATAAATTAATTTTGAAAAAAATTAGCCTAAAAATAAAATCTTTATAAGGAAGCCTGTTTCTTATAGTAAAACATTATAGGCATTTAAAAAATGCATTTTAGTTGCCAACAAATGAGTTAATTTACATATCAAGCCTTTAAAAAATAAAATGTACTGTTGTAATGGCGCATCGATGCTAAACGTTTAAAATGGCGTTCGGGGCCGACCAAATTTCTAATGATTATTTACCTATTCGGACAAGAACACTTCCTGCGACGTCGCGTTGTAGAACGACATGACCTAGAATATTGTAGTATAATTGTAGTTCACGCACCTACGTCGGTGGACCACGGAATAGTTACATTTAATAAATAAAAGTTTGGCAACGTCAATTTTATTACAATTCGACTTTAAAACTCATACTAAATATAACGTCTCATGAATTGGGCGTTAAACCGGGTGGCCCAAGGTGAGTTTCTCTATTAGATTATTTTGAAAAGTATACAATAGAAACTTTTAAACTTTCTATTCTAACATAAGTTCATGTAAAATATATTTATAAAATACCTTCGTATTTGCATTGTTCTAGCAACAACTTTGTCATCATGCAAAATATACTTTACATGGACATATGTTGGAACACCCAGTATGACGTCCAACATAAATCCTAAATTTATTGACGTCCGTTTTCACTTTGGCCAGTCCTGGAAGGTTATTTTAAAAATTACGTCGCTGTAATTAACGTTAATTTACGTCGCTCATAAGTAGCGAGTATCACCAACATTTGGCTACGTCAGTTTTGGTAAGTATCGACGTTACAACTGATGCACTAGTTGTTGGCGACGTCAGGTCTTAGTAAAAAATGGTCTAGTAATTTTGGCCCACTCTTCTACATAATGACGACACAAAGATAGCAGCTGATTTTTGTCGGCCATTTAAAAAATGTAAGAAAGCTTGACAAATTAAATTAAATTTTCGGATTTTTCTTTTTTTTTTGTTTAAATGATTGATGCCAGACTTGTTGTGAATACTATAGGCAAAAAATCTGATTATAAATTTAAAACTATAAGGTACCTTGATTTTTTGATTTTTTCATTGATAGAGCCTTTTCACTAAAAAAATGCATAAATGCAGCAACCTACGACAAAAATAATTTAAATGATATCGTTGGGTACTTAATTTGGACCAAATAAAGAAAAGAAATGATGAACAAATACAATTTTTATTACAAGAACGTCTGCAAAAATAACATAACCCCAAATGTCAACAACAAAAATCAATAAATAAAGCAGCTGATATCTTTGTGTCGTCATCAGGTGGGCGGAGCAAAAAAGTTACTAGACCGTGTTTATTCAAGGGACCGTGAATATAAACCATATAACAAGTAAAATAGATATGATATCGCGTAGGAGTAGGCGTGGCTAACTGACGTCAGCTGGTGAGAGACGTGAGAGACAGCATTCAGTCGCCATTTTTATTACGAGGTGGTCGTTTGTTTACAATTAGTTTTAATAATTTTTCAGTGGAAAAAATTAACAAAATGAGGTACTGTGTACACGGATGTGTCTCGACAATCAGACAATAGTAGTTTTAACAATTAGTGGCTAAAATAGTGCTTTTTTTACAAGCGTTGGTTTAAATAACGAGCGCAGCGAGGTATATAAAAACGCGAGTAAAAAAAACACAGTTTAGCCGCCAGTTGTTAACACTTTTTTTTGAATACCTTCATAAAAAAATCCAAGAAAAACATGAAAATACTTTTAAAAATCTCGAACGAAGAGAACTTTTCGCAGCACACCATCTTTACACTATAAATTAAGGCGGCTGGTAAATGAAATAACAATCGTTTCCATAGCGATGTGTCTTTTTACTCGGTGACGTTCATTGTTGCGACATTTTAATATGTGACAATTTGATATTTTGACGACGTTTTTAAATTATTTTTTCGTAAATACTTGGTGAAAACTGGCGGAAATGGCTTAATTCTTAGGCAAGAATAATTAGATTTTTTCAGTATTACTATTTTCCGCTATTTCTCTTTAACTTTGGGTAAGAAACGGACAGACATTTTTTTTGCACCCGTGATCAAAGAAAAAGTTTTTGAAGGTATAAAAAAAGGTTTTCCTCGTGATATTAAGTTTTTCAGATTTCCAAAAGACAAGAAAATGGAAGGTATATGGAAGCATTTTTGTGGACGAGATGATAACTTTAACGCGAATAATGCTCGAATTTGCTCAAAACATTTTAGTGATAATAATTATGAGCGAAACCTTAAACAAGAGTTGCTTGGCTACAAGCCAAAAAACATTTGCGTACGAAAATTGCCGAAAATTTTAGCTGCTAAAAATCTTAATTGATGTGTTTTTGCATTTTGCTAAAAAACAAATTTCCTGCTAGGGCCAATATTTAATTTGAAGTCTTACACAATAATTTTTGATTACATGATTGTTTTTCCTTTTCGATAAGCTTTCCAACAAAAGGCCACAAACGGGGCCTTCTAATTTAAAAAAAAAGTTATATGCGAGAGTCCATACGGAAAATTTTAGCTGCTAAAAGTCTTTGTAGATTTGTTTTTGGATTCTTATAAAAAACAAATTTCTAACCCGCTAAGGCCAATATTCCATTTAAAGTCCCCACCCTGTAATTGATTTCCCTTGCGTCTTTACCTCGTCATATCGGTTACCTTATTGTACTCTGAATCTAGCTTTACTCCCGCACAATCCCCCACCCCTTCGTTGTTTTCCAGACTGCATTTCTTTTAATTTAAAACTTTGTAGTACTTTTTGACGGAACACCATTCCTACCTAAAACTCCCTCCCCCCCACTCTAAATTCTTACTTTTGAAAAAAAACATTGTTTTAGATTCCTAAATTTGTTTCCTTTAGTTTGATACCCCACATCCCATACTTACATCCCATACATTAAAATATTTATCGCATACAGGGTTGCAACCACCCGTTCAAATTTTCCAAAAATCTAAAAACACCTATTCGATAACTTTTCAAGAAGAACCTAAATGCGAATTTTTAGCTATACAATGATTTAGAACTCTAATTAATTGTGAGTTATTTGTACCCCCTTCAAAACAGACTCACCCTTATTTCTCAACCCTCTGTCTGAATTTAAAAAAAATGCGGAAGCACGAGTTTACATACCAATTTTCAAACTTATGTTGCTTTTCGTTTTTGAGATACAGAAAATCCTTTTAAAATTTCAACCCCTATTTTTGCCCCTTCAGGGGTAAAATATTAAAAAATATTTTCTTGGTAAGCCCCTCCGATATCAACCCAAACTATCCTCAAATTTTCATGTTCGTAGGTGAACTGGTATCAGCTGTGCATAGGTAGTTCCCTGTTCGCGCCACAAAAATCTCACCAGGTGACGTCATGCGCGGATCTAGACGAATTTTGAACCGCTACGTATCATAACTTTCTTTTTTGCACTTCAGGGACTAAAATATTTCAGTCCCGCTCCTTATTATCAGCCTATATACATTAACATAACGTCAGAACGAATGAAGGTTTGGTAAAAACGCGTTTTAGGAACATTTATATTTATTTGTAACATTCGAAAATAGGCATGAACACAATATGAATATAAATTCTTAAACTATTTGATATTATTGTGCGTTACATTAATATTTACAATGGCCCCACTACAGCCAGCTAAATGGACTAACGGTCCCGAATCTGAGGCGGTTCCGCTTCGCTGCTGTATTGGAGTTTGAAAGATTGCCGATTGGGTATGTTCAGTGCCGCAATCTTCAGTGATTGCAGTGCATATGGTACCTGATGTATCTTCGCTTTAATAAAAACGGTGCCCAAAAGTACAAAAAATAGTATATATACCATGTGACTAAAGTGTTCTATCCTTCAGCGAATTGTAGCCCGACCGGACATTTCGCCTCGGGATAAAAAGTACCTCTTTAGTCCCTAGGTATATAATGTACTATTATTGTACAAGGTGGGCTAAATTCGCTGGGATTTGGGGGTTCTGGGTACTTCTAGGCAAGACAGCCAAAAAAATAGTATGCATGTCCTGGGCTCGATTTTTGAGACAAGCTTAAATACGAAAACTGCATCATGATATGTCTTACCATTTCCGAGCTACGGGGGCATTTTGAAAAGTGTACATTTTGGGATGGGGTCTATAACTTCGTTATTTATAGAAATATTGATTTTATGTAAATAGCTTTTTTGAAGACATTTTAACAAAGAACTTAACCTTCTAACTGAATTTTGAGATATAACCCAAAGTTTGTATTTTTCTGATACAATGACCCTTTATTTACTTGATTTTTAAAATCGGCATAAAATTTCCTTTGACATGATGTATCACACTTTTTGTTTTATTTTTTGTACTTTGTTATTTTTATGTATTTTTTTATATTTTTATTACTTTTTACGAATATTTATATTTATTTTATCTTTTTAATTTTACTTTATGGTAAAAATTAAGTTAAAAAAGTTTAAAAGATAATAATTAAAAAAAATAAATAAATATCGAAAAAATAAAAATATAAAAAATACCAAAAATAAAACATGTGTGATACATCATTTTAAAGGGAATTTTATGCTGATTTAAAAAATCAAAGTAAAAAAAGGTCATTCCATAAGAAAAATACCAACTTTAGGTTATATCTCAGTTGAGTTCTTTGTCAAAATGTCTACAAAAAAGTTTTTTTACATGAAAACAATATTCCCATAAATAATAAAGTTATAGACCTCATCTCAAAATGCAGACATTTCAAAATGCCGCCGTATCTCAAAAACCTCTTAAAATATCGAGATGCAGTTTTCGTATTTAAGCTTGTCTCGAAAATGGAACACAGGACATGTATACTATTTTTTGACTATCTTGCCTAGAAGTACCCAAAACCCCCAAATCCCAGCGAATTCAGCTCATGCTGTATCATGCATATAACTATGCCCTTGCATTTTCCGAGAAAAAAAAAGCCGCTCCCAATCAAGTTTGCCTGGAAAAAACTCAACCCCGATTTTTACATTATTTTCTTTGTTTTTCAAAGTTACACCATTATAGTATCTCATAGTTATACCGGGTGTTCCAAGGTGAGTAACCTATTAGAATATTATGGAAACTATACACTGGAAACTTTTCAAACTTTCTATTCTAACATAAGTTCATGTGAACTAACTTGGCAATAACTTTCTTATTTTAAATTGAACGAATATTTTTGCATTTTTGGATTCTACAAACTATTTTAGGTACATTTTATGTATAGTGTCCTGCTTATACCTATGTTCAACTGTTTTTAAAATATTGACACGTGAAAATTGACATTTTTTAACTTTGACAGCCCGTAACATCGAAACGGTTAAGGATAGAGCCAAACGGATTTTACATTCCTATCTTGTTTTTTCACAAGCCATCGGTTTATATCTAATCCCAGGGTTAAAATATCCTAAGGTTAGTTTAATCCTGGATTAAAAATAGTATAGATAGATATTTCATTGTCTTCAAGCAGCTGTAAAAATTTCAGGAATCTCCTGGAAAAGTTTGTAAACACACGACAAAATATAAAGCGTGACATAATTTTTGTTATTCTTGAAGTTTTTAGCAAAAAGCTTTTCTATGTATTGTTTAATTTTATTAAAACTTCGGGGCCCATCGTGCCTTGTTACATTTAATATTGTAGTAAACACATATTTTGCAGATCTGTAAAGGGATTAAAAAATTTGAAGTTAAGCAGCCGGGGTCAAAAAATTGAGATTTTGTAAATTTTCAGAAATAGAGAATAGAATTTTTTGTTTGTAAATTTTTAGAAAAAAAAACACAATTTTTTTTAAAATTTCAAATTGATTATTTTTTTATGCAATCAACCGAAAGTAAAATATCATGTTTTGCATATTATATTAAAGGCCATTTCATAGCTTTTTAAGAGTTTTAACCAAAATTTAAAATGTTGTCACTTGACCGAGATATAGCTGTCAAAATGACTCTAAGTCCTAAAAAAAGTTTAGGGCGTCGCGGCGCGTAACGTACGCCGTCGCCGAAAAATTTTATATTGGTTTGGTGCCACCCGGAGTCATGCCCAAGTGTGTGCCAAATTAGAACAAAATCACCAAAAATCTTCCTATAGGTTTGAAAAAACCCCCGACTAATAGAGTTCCTATTTTCTTGAATCGATACATTTTCCCGAAATTTGTCTTGGACGATTTTTGACACTCGCTTAGTTATTAAATTAATGTGAAACGATGAATGGGATATGCCCCCTGAAGTAATCAAAAATTTTACGACTTTGTGTTTTACTTTCGGGAATAGTGGTCTTCTGCAAGGGACTGAATGGTAGCTACATGTCTCAAAAATTACCCAAGGGTCCAATTAGTATGCGTGCCAAGTTTAATTGCTTAATCATTTTTTGCAAGGTTGGACCCCTTAAGGCGCATTTACACAGACAAACTTTCCTTTGATGTTGAAATGCCGACAAACATTTACACGAGCCTCTTGAGCAAAATGTTCAAAGAAATGTTCGAGCAAAATCTCGTACAAAAAAACACACGTAAATTTTGGAGAGAATGTTGAGCAAAATTTATTTGAAGAATTGGGGGTATAAAAATTTCTTTACAAATTTAAATTTTATAGTTTTATGGGAATTCATTGAACTTAACTGAAAATAGAAAGACTAAGTTTTAAAACAAGGTGTTTTAATTAAGTGCTTTCCGACGGAAAAACGATATGATGTCGAAATTTACGTTTTACCTCATAAGCAACTTCGATTGATTTGATTTTTATAAGGGATATGCCAGTATACCATAATTGGCACGTATTTGTTGCTGATGCTGGGTTAGGAGAAGGTAAAAACCGTAGACTAGTGAGAGGGGGTTTTGGTCAAATGAACATTGACACACAAAATTACATGACAACAAACAAGGGTCAACGCAGTTTTTTTATGAAAGTTTTAGAACAAATCTTTCCATAAAGAAAGGGCTCTCCGACGCAAAACAAAGAAATTCGTTTTATTTTATTGACGCGTAGAACTTGCGTTTCCGATTTTTTAAATATTGAAATTTTTGGCGATTTTTACAAGCTTTTATTCATGTATGTTTGTATGTTCGGCTCAAATCTTGCAACTCAAATTTGGTATTCCATTTCAGTTTTCGGTGTGTATTTATAGCTGCGGCGACAATACAATAATATGGTATTATTAGGCACCCCCTCCCGCTAATGAGGGAAGTGGAGGAAGAAAAAGATTTATTTTGTTCGATTTCAATCAAAATTGGCATACAGGGGTTTTTAGGGAAGAGAATTATCGAAAGGATGGATTTATGATAGTCTAAAAATGAAAAAATTATTTTAAATAAAAAGAAGCTTTTATAAAATATAAAGTGCACTAAAAAGTAGAAAATAAATTTTAGCATTCTCATATCATAATAATAAAAGCGACGGGCGCAAACTAAAACTAAAAATGTCCATCCATATATCAGAGAAACGTAGAGTAGTTTGGGTTGGGTTGGATTTACTTCACAAAAAATTGAACTTACAATACCAGATAAAGAATTCTTTATATTTACACGTCGTAGTTGTGGTGAGAGTATTTTTTGTACTTATGGTATTTATTGTCTTTTTGATACGTTAGTTATAAACGCCTTACCACTCATATCTCTTTAAGGCGCATTTACACAGACAAACTTTCCTTTGATGTTAAAATGCCAACAAACATTTACCTCTTGAGCAAAATGTTCAAAGAAATGTTCGAGCAAAATCGCGTACAAAAAAACACAAGTAAATTTTGGAGAGAATGTTGAGCAAAATTTGTTTGAAGAAATGTTGGTAATAAAAATTTCTTACAAATTTAAATTTTATAGTTTTATGGGAATTCATTGAACTTAACTGAAAATAGAAAGACTAAGTTTTAAAACAAGGTATTTTTAATTAAGTGCTTTCCGACGGAAAAACGATTTGATGTCGAAATTCACGTTTTACCTCATAAGCAACTTCAATTGATCTGATTTTTATAGGGGATATGCCAGTATACTTGTAACTTTTTTGGGGTTGTAAAAAAAACGAGATTTAAAAAAAATAAAAATTGGCACTTATTTATTGCTGTCGCTGGGTTAGGAGAAGGTAAAAACCATAGATTAGTGAGAGGGAGTTTTGGTCAAATGAACATTGACACACAAAATTAGAGCAGTGTTTGACAGCGCTGCGTTCCGACTGTCTAAACCTCCCTATCCCCCCCCCCCCAGGGAACAACTAACTACTCTCCAGAACAGTTCTCTAAAAATATCCACCTGCATTTTAAAAAGTAATTAATTCGAAGACATTTCCGTTTTCTTTTTATAATGAAAGAAAACCAAAAAAGTTAAAGAAAAGAATTAAATGTTATTACCTCCATCATTAACTATTTTAACATTGCATATGACAAAACTGATAGCCAATAATAATGTTTCGCTTACCGTCGCCTTTTTTTCACAAAAGTTTAAAATAAAAGTTGGTGTTCCATTTTTTAAAGAATTGAGATCACTGATCAATGATGTAAAATTATATTTATTCTCATCTTTAAAAATATTTTTCCAAAATAGATAGCAATAACTTGCTCAAAAATTTACCCGAACAAAATGTTCAAAGAAAAGCTCACAAAAATGTTCGCGCAAAAAATTTCAGATCTTTTGCACGAGCTTTTATTTGAGCATGTTCGTCTGTGTAATTGCGCCTTTATACTCCGGACTATAGAACTTTTATGTGTGTTGTTGTTATTGCGTTATGTTTCCGACAGAATAAAATTAAATGTTTTTTTATTTTCAGATTTTTAGAATGTAAAACTATGTTTCTTAAAGATGTTCGCGTTCGCGATGGTTTTAAGTGTTTGGTTCTTATTGTGTTATGTTTCCGATAAATAAAAACATATATTTTTAATCCTCGTATCAAATAACCTTGATCTTTTTCAAATTATTATACTTTTTATTATCGTCATCTATTTGACAACAAAATTAATTAAAGATTAGGTATTATCTACATTTTTATAAATTGAGAAAAAAACATATTGATTTTATAGATAAAATTCGTTATTTATTTTACATAAGAGCTAAGGATATTGGTCAGTACGCACTAAGCTCCTAATCGAAAAAATAAATTAGGTATGTGCGATAATTAACTAACAATAGTATATTTTATACCAAGGGATAAAAGTGGAACTTTTTATCCTGAGACGTAAAGTTTGTACAATTAGTCGAAGGATAAAAAACCACTCTTATCACGTGCTTTATATGCTATTTTTCGCACATTTGAAATTTTTTTCCGATACTCTACTAAAATGATCTGTTAATTTTTATCCCTGATAGGTCACTTTTCATTCCTATCCCTAAGGATAAGAAGTGCAACTTTTATCTTTAAAATGCGAAAAAGACGTAATAGTGACCAATATTTCTTTAACAAAATAAGCTAAGGTATTGAGAAACGAATATACCAATGAAATTAGCGTCCTCTCTTCTAGAAAATGAGCTTAATTTGTAAAAAGAACCCAGCCAATTTCTTATGTAGCGTGGGCACTCCGTAAACTTTTTCAAATTTTAGTATGTTATAGGGAAGGGTCAGACAAATATTTTGTTATCATTGCCACCCCTTCCAAAGGGTACAGAGTGAGCCAGAAAATAATGTAAAATTGACTATTTTCTGGCTCACCCTGTACCTATTGGGAGGGGTGGCAATAATAAAAGATATTTGTCTCCCCTTCCATATAAAATATTAAAATTTGAAAAAATTTAACGGGTGTCCACGCCACATAGGTAGTTGGCGGGGTTATTTTAAATTTAAGAAAAACAAAATTTGATTTCAAAGAAAGATTTGTCTTGAAACAAAATACATTTCTAGGTTTGTCTTAATTTGAAAAAAAATCTTATTTTACTTTAAAGAAGGATATTGTCTTGAAAGAAAACTGTAAATATACAGGGTGTTTCAAATTCGATGCTCACCATGGGGCTCTCATAAACGGTAGGAGATACGAAAAGGTTTAAATTAGGACGAAATTGCGCAATTTGATGCTTTGCTTAAAACGAAAAAAAAGTGTACAAATTCCGGATAGTTCTGGAGATAGGCGGAAGAAACCGAAATCTTCATTTTTAGTTTTTATTTTTTTGCGCCTTTATTCTTAAAGCTGTCAAAAAACGCTTAAAACTTCCTATAGGCACTTTTTTAAGATCTACTTAATGAGATGTCCATTTTCGAGATTTGACATTTAAGTGTGACAGGAGCACTGTCAAGTTCATTTTTTCTTATGGACATGCTTTTTTTCTCCTGTAACCTTATTTTGATAAGTACCTGACGTTTTGATTTAATTGACCATCATCAGCCCAAATTCAAAGATTAAAAAACAAACAAAAAACGTATTTTTAAAATATTAGGTAAAGTTATTTGGTTATAGAAAAATATCTTGAGTAAGTTAAAAGCAAAAATTAAATTTGTGCTGATGATGGTCAATAAACCCAAAACGTCAGGTGGATTTTTAAAATAAGGTTGCAATATGTTATCTGTCATCGTTTATGAACCAAACGGCACACTGAAACGTCTCAAAAACGGAACTCTCACTAGGTAGATTTTAAAAAAGTGCCTGTAGAAAGTTTTAAGCGTTTTTTGACACCTTTAAGAATAAGGGCGCAGAAAAATAAAAACTAAAAATGAAGATTTCAGTTTTTTCCGCTTATCCCGGGAACTATCCGGAATTTGTAAACTTTTTTTTAGTTTTGAGCAAAAAATCAAATTGCGCAACTTTGCCCTAATTTAAACCTTTTCGTATCGCCTACCGTTTAGGAGATCCCCATGGTGAACATGGAATTTGAAACACCCTGTATTCATTATTCCATTTTAAGTCAAGAAAGTTATTTGTCTTGGATGGAGAATCAAAAGTGTTGTGTTTCGCATTAAACCAGAGAAGCAAGATATATAGAAATAGAAGAGAAAATATTCTCTGGGTGAATAGGAAAGCACAAATTGTTTTATTTCAAAGCGATTTGCTTTGACCTAAGACAAAAATTTTTACCGTGTGGTTAAAGTTAATATCAGGCTGACAGTGTTAATAAAGTTCACTATTGAATTATTTTTGTTACACTAATGTGAAAATTCTTTTCAATAGAGACATAAAGCTATTTGTAACTCATCGCGGTATACGTATCCGCATTTAGCGAGAACCAAGCACATTGATTGGTCCAGAAACTTGTAGCACGTTCGAAAAGAGCAGATATATGCTAATCTAAGGTGTTCTTGAACGCGATAGGTGTTAATATGCGTTAGGTATCACGTATCGTTACGGCACACGTATCGTATCTCAGCACCTATTGCGTTCAGAAACACCTTAAATTAGCATATATCTCCTCTTTTCGAACGTGCTACAAGTTTCTGACCAATCAATGTGCTTGGTTCTCGCTAGATGCGAATACGTATACCGCGATGAGTTCCAAATAGCTTTATGTCTCTAGTATCATTTAGTTTGTTTATACAGGCCTCTGAAAGCACTTTTACATAAGGAAGGTTTAAAAATGTTGTCGCATAAACACCACTAAAACCGTTTTAGGCACTTAATTTTATTTTAAAGCGATTTAAAGCGGTTTATCGCTTTAAAACCCATTTTATGGTTGTTATAATCACTTTAAAAACGCTTTAGCGCATTTTTTTAAACCTAACGATACTCAAACCTGGTTTTCCGAAAAATCTGTTTTTAACTAAGTTGTTTTATTTGTTTTTTCTGTAAATTGACATATTAAATGACATTTAATGAAGGTCGTAAAAACCTTTGGAGAAAGCGATTATATTTAAAACCGTCCTTATATAAAAACGCTTTCAGGTGTGTATAAACGTAGTAAGTGGTTTTTAAATAAAAATAAATAATGCATACACACTCGCATATCCTAGGTAGAATCTAAAATGTAAAAGAGAGTACTTGAATTATAAAATTAATATGTTTTACTAAACGAAGAGAGCATGAACATTTTAGGTTATCTTTTCCAGGCAGATAAGGAAATTTATATAAAAAGTCTATAAATACTTACACGCAATAAACATACGCACGAGCATTGGTTGGTGTTTTGATATTAAAACTCACCCCTAAATTTGCAAATAAAAACACTTACACATTCACGCTGCCGAACGACTGGTGGCATAGGTTAAGGAAAATTTAGTCCTTTACCTATAGACTGGTGGAACGCAATGTCGTTACGTCTCATAATAATTTGCCCTTCGCTCCCCAAATTAAACACTTAAAGTTGCACAAATAGAGAGTGCTTAAATAAAATCTATATGTTCGTGGCGGATTCATAATGTCGAAACTACTTTTTTTGGGTTTTTCGCCACTGAGCTAAGGAAATTTTGTTAGATTAAAAAAACACTAGATATCTGGTCCAACGAAAACTCCTTGGCAAATAATAACCACTGTTTATTTACAAATAGAATCATAACAAAACAAAGGTGAGAAATATCGAGTGAAATGAGATATTTTCGAACGTTTTTATAAGGTTTTTTTCGAGGTTTTTTTTTTATAAAGACGATAAAATAAAGCATACTTTTGATGAAGTATTTTATGCGCAAATAAAATTTTTTCGAACGTTTTTTTTTATAAAGACTATAAAATAAAGGTAGGTAAAGTCCTTAAACCAATTTGCAAACAACAATAAAAGTTAATTTACTTGTGTTCAGGTTTGTAAGAATATTGAATTCCTACCTCTTATTAGAATATTACGGTTGATTTTTTTTGTCTGTGCTATTATTATTGTGTACTGAAGAAGTCAGTATTTATACAATGGTATAAGTAAGTTTCTGCTAATGCAGTGGCGTAGCTAGAAATCGACATTAAATAAAAATTAACTACCTACCTATGACAAATTTTTAAGTAGTAGGAAGGTGCATATTGCTTGAACTCTTAAACTGGAGGGAGGGTAGAGGGGCGATTTAATAGGTGTTGAGTTAGTATATACAAAACAAAAATACTTGTTTGAAAGTTTGAGACAATGATGTGTTTGAAATTAACTCTGTGTTTCGGACTTCCATTGTCTATATTTTATTTATACACGACGTTTCGATCAGTACAATCTCTGATCGTCTTCAGATGCAAACTACAATCAATTCCTAAGGCTACGTACTTATATACTGTGAGAAATCACTCAACCCTGAAGTTTAAGAAGTTGGCTCCGCCCAAGGAGGGGCTTCCAAATATTTGGGATTTCAACACTTGGTTTACTGAAAACACCCTGATTCTGCCCAATAAAGGCAGCTTCAAGGAATTTTCGTTTCTTCCAGTGTGACTCCTTGTGCAAAACCTTTGCTTCTGCCCACTTCATTCGGTGTTGTTTTGACCATGCATGTTCGGCAATTCCTGATTTCGTGGTTTCACCTTTTTGGGTATTCGTCTGATGTTCCTTAAGCCTAACAGATAGTGGTCTTTTAGTTTCGCCTATGTATGATTCACCACACTCACAAGGAACTTGGTAAATGCATTCCTTATTTTGTTTGTTCTCCGGTTTTGTTTTACTAAGAAGGCTTCGAATTGTATTACTAGATTTAAAAGCTGTTTTAATATTAAAGTTTTTCGCTACTCTTCGAATTTTCTCTGATACTCCTTTAACGTATGGGATTGTAAGGAATGCATTTGCCTGGTTTTGGTCATGTAATCTCTGTCCTGTTTGTTGAAATTTAGAAATAGTATCTGTTATAAGTTTCAGGCTGTAACCATTCTGCTGCAGATCCTTCTTAATGTTTCTTATTTGAACGGCTCTGTTATACAAAGTTTTGATTATGCCTCGTTTGGTTGTAGCAGAATGATTTGAACCTTGATTTAAATATTGTCCTGTGTGAGTGGGTTTACGATAGACTGTTGTTCTGATGTCGCTTTCTACTCGTGTGACAAGTACATCAAGAAAAGGAATTTGACAATTTTGCTCCAACCCCATTGTGAATTTAATGGTGGGTCTTATGTTATTTAGGTGGTGAAGAAATTCTGAAAGTTGTTGGTCATTCCCGGTCCAGACAATAAAAGTATCATCAACATATCTCAGCCAGAGCTTAGGTTTATATGTTGCGGTATCAACCGCGTGTGATTCGAACCACTCCATGTAAATATTGGCCACCACTGGCGAAAGCGATGAACCCATTGGCAGACCGTCTTCCTGAGCATAAAACCTATCTTTCACTTGAAAATAAGAGTTATGTAGGCAGCACTCCAACAACTCCATCACTCCCTCCAGCGGTAGGCTGGTACGTTCATAAAGGGATTCGTCATCAACCAGTCTCTTTCTAATAATATCTAGCGATTCCTTTATTGGGACATTGGTGTATAGACTTTCGACATCAAAACTGACAAGTCTATCCTCGGTTCCTAAACCAAAAGATTTAAGAATATTAACAAAATGGTTTGAATTTTCTACAAATGAAGCGGTCTTGCCTGCAAGAGGTTGAATAATTTTCAAAAGGAATTTAGACAGATTGCTTGTTGGAGAATTTCTGGAACTTGTAATTGGGCGTAAGGGCATTGCATCTTTGTGAATTTTGGGAAGTCCGTATAGATGAGGAGACTTGCTATAATGTGGTGTAAGTTGAGATCTTGTATTGTCCGGAATATATCTGGAATACTTTTTCAAAATTCTATAAACCTTACTTTCGATTGATTGCGTCGGATCTTTTGGGTCAATTGACAAACCTATTAAGCATACCTCTAATATAAGCAAAACAGAGGAAATCGCGTTGAAGAATCTTCAAAAGGACAAATCAATTAAAATCTTACCGGCAGACAAGGGCAATGCAACAGTGATTTTGGACACGGAAACCTATGACCAGAAAGTTGAAGAGGTACTTGCTAAAGGAAACTATAAACTTCTCCCAAAAGATCCGACGCAATCAATCGAAAGTAAGGTTTATAGAATTTTGAAAAAGTATTCCAGATATATTCCGGACAATACAAGATCTCAACTTACACCACATTATAGCAAGCCTCCTCATCTATACGGACTTCCCAAAATTCACAAAGATGCAATGCCCTTACGCCCAATTACAAGTTCCAGAAATTCTCCAACAAGCAATCTGTCTAAATTCCTTTTGAAAATTATTCAACCTCTTGCAGGCAAGACCGCTTCATTTGTAGAAAATTCAAACCATTTTGTTAATATTCTTAAATCTTTTGGTTTAGGAACCGAGGATAGACTTGTCAGTTTTGATGTCGAAAGTCTATACACCAATGTCCCAATAAAGGAATCGCTAGATATTATTAGAAAGAGACTGGTTGATGACGAATCTCTTTATGAACGTACCAGCCTACCGCTGGAGGGAGTGATGGAGTTGTTGGAGTGCTGCCTACATAACTCTTATTTTCAAGTGAAAGATAGGTTTTATGCTCAGGAAGACGGTCTGCCAATGGGTTCATCGCTTTTGCCAGTGGTGGCCAATATTTACATGGAGTGGTTCGAATCACACGCGGTTGATACCGCAACATATAAACCTAAGCTCTGGCTGAGATATGTTGATGATACTTTTATTGTCTGGACCGGGAATGACCAACAACTTTCAGAATTTCTTCACCACCTAAATAACATAAGACCCACCATTAAATTCACAATGGGGTTGGAGCAAAATTGTCAAATTCCTTTTCTTGATGTACTTGTCACACGAGTAGAAAGCGACATCAGAACAACAGTCTATCGTAAACCCACTCACACAGGACAATATTTAAATCAAGGTTCAAATCATTCTGCTACAACCAAACGAGGCATAATCAAAACTTTGTATAACAGAGCCGTTCAAATTTGTAACAATTCTCATGACTTGGAAATCGAAATAAGAAACATTAAGAAGGATCTGCAGCAGAATGGTTACAGCCTGAAACTTATAACAGATACTATTTCTAAATTTCAACAAACAGGACAGAGATTACATGACCAAAACCAGGCAAATGCATTCCTTACAATCCCATACGTTAAAGGAGTATCAGAGAAAATTCGAAGAGTAGCGAAAAACTTTAATATTAAAACAGCTTTTAAATCTAGTAATACAATTCGAAGCCTTCTTAGTAAAACAAAACCGGAGAACAAACAAAATAAGGAATGCATTTACCAAGTTCCTTGTGAGTGTGGTGAATCATACATAGGCGAAACTAAAAGACCACTATCTGTTAGGCTTAAGGAACATCAGACGAATACCCAAAAAGGTGAAACCACTAAATCAGGAATTGCCGAACATGCATGGTCAAAACAACACCGAATGAAGTGGGCATAAGCAAAGGTTTTGCACAAGGAGTCACACTGGAAGAAACGAAAATTCCTTGAAGCTGCCTTTATTGGGCAGAATCAGGGTGTTTTCAGTAAACCAAGTGTTGAAATCCCAAATATCTGGAAGCCCCTCCTTGGGCGGAGCCAACTTCTTAAACTTCAGGGTTGAGTGATTTCTCACAATATATAAGTACGTAGCCTTAGGAATTGATTGTAGTTTGCACCTGAAGACGATCAGAGATTGTACTGATCGAAACGTCGTGTATAAATAAAATATAGACAATGGAAGTCCGAAACACAGAGTTAATCACAAAAATACTTATTTTTAAAAGCAAGTCTCATCTAGTCTCATTTGAAGATATTTTAAAGAATTAACCCTTAAATGCTCCGCAGGCAAAAATTTTGAAAAAAATTACACTAAAATGTTATTTTTTACGCATCCCAAATGGTGTTGACAAAAAAATTGCTTAAAATTAAACAAAATTGTAACAATATTTAATATTGGTATAGCGCCGCAGGCGAAAATTTATAAAAAAAACAAAATATTCTTTAAAAATATTGATTTTTTAAGTTTTTCGTAAAATATTTTTGAAAAATTAGATTGGGTTAGATGCCAAGAAGGGGTGAGTTGCGGTGGTATATATATATATATATATATATATATATATATATAGATTTGTTGCTAAATCATAAATGCGCCGGAGATGAAAATGTTACTGTTTATAGACGTTTTGAATGCTGGTAAAATTTTTTAGAATTAAACTATAATTATAACAATTAATAACGTAATAGCACCGCAGGCAAAATTGTTAAAATTCAAGAAATCACACCAAATTTATGTTACAAACTGGAGTAAAGGGTCAAAAAAGTGGGGGAGACATAGCTCTCCCTGGGTCCCTTGATCATGATTAATTTATTGTAGATTGGGTTTAACCCCCAAAACCCCCCCTGGCTAAGCCACTGGCTAATGATTAGAAAACACAACAAAACAGAATGACATAATTTTTAGCTAGTGAGTAATATTATTTTTTTTCTTGATGTTCCAGGTGCTACGAACTGTGTTTCTTTGTTTTAATGTTTGGCATAATTTTATTGTGTTGAAAATGCTATAAGTCATATACAAACTTTGTAATAAATTTCTTTTGTATAAAATTATTTTGCAAACATTTTTTATCAGGAAGCTTTCAAAGCTCAAATTAGCAGAATTATTTTTTGCATGTTTTTTAAATTATTTTGCAGATTTCATATTATAGTAAAATTTTAATAATATAATCCATGTGTAAATTTCTATTTAGGTAGGTACGCCAATGGTGTGTTTATTGTAAACAACAGAAAGGTAAACATTCTTCCATATAATAATATAATTAAAGTCTCCGTAAGTTTCAGGTATCTTGTCTCTTTTCAATCTAAGGTTTGTCTGTGATTTTTAAATAAGATAAAAAAACTTGCCTACACATACGCAAATCCTAACTAGAATCTAAGTACTTATCTGACGTTTCGTCAGAAATTCTACTGCCGTTATCAAAGGAGTTTATTCTTTTCAAATTTTTTTTCGATTCTTTTTTAAAAATATCTGTCTGTTGTCATACAACTGACTGACTTTGACTGATGTATATTTAAAATATTAACTTGACAGTTTGGTGCGTCGATAGTAGCCAACAAGGCATTGGGTGAATTTAGTAAAATTTAAAATCAAAATTATATTTATTTGAGTGTTTTTGATTTTATATATCAAGTATAAAGATTATCTTTTGACTGACTTTAAGAAACACAACATTAGAAACCCAAAGAGCATCAATGCTATTTTTAATTTATTTAAAAAAAACCGAAGGTTACGGCGTCGATTGTTTTAATGGAAGGCGTTAGTGACATAGGTAACATATGTGACATTTTCCTTAGAAATAACCATTTTATTTGGTAAAAAAAAAATAATTTAAACTTTATCATTAGGATATCGAATAATATTAAATCGAAGTGGCATGATAAAAAATAATATATTTCTCTTTGATTTGACGGCAAAAATTATTAACACGTAATTATTTCAAGTTATCCTAAAAGCACCCTAAGGGTAGGTATACTAGAAACAAAAATTATATTGGAACTGGAAAACATTTTGGAAAAAATATCTCAGTCCTGTATACAGAAATAACTTACTTCGAATTGCTTCGTCTGGACGTTGTGTTAAAAGCGCATCAATTTGTTCCGCGCATTCGCCATAATCTTCAGATTCTTCCAGCCTTTGGGAGAACTGTTTAAAAAAACCTAATCCATCCTTAGGCAAATCGTTTAAGTATCCCTGGACAATGGAAAGGTTAAAATGGCCGTGACTGCGGCAGCTCACGCTACCACAAAAAACGCTTAAAAATAAAATCAGAAGACTAGAAAATTGAGCCATTTTCTATTGGCGATAGTTTTTTTTTCGGTGGAGGATACACCACACGCAAAAAAATCCGAAAGACTAATTTTTTGAAAATGTTTCTGTGACGGGACTTTGGATTCCAGATTTTACTCATTATCAAAGTTATCTGGAGTGGATGTAATTGTTCTGAAATATATGCATACGATAGTGTGATTGCTTGTTGTTCAGATGTGTGGCGTGTTATATTAGACACAAGTTGACAAGCTATTTTTTATTCCTTGTGGTTAGCATATCTTTGATACCTTTGTAAAAGCGTCCTTAAAAAAATAAACCAATTCTTGTTTAGTGCTCACAGGGGTCCTGAACGAACTATAGTGCAAAATCTGATTGCAGATTATAATTAAGGACCCTCCCATGATCTTAAAATAAGATATGTTAAAATCCTACCTGATCCTTTTTTGAAATTTTACTCACTTCTATTATATTAAGAAATAAGACCTGTCTGTTAAGGCTTAAAAATTACTAAACTGTCTATGTTGGGAATTTGGAACCTTTGGTTGCACTAAAACAAAATTATGATTGTTTTCCACAAACCAAAACTACACGTTTTTGCACTCGACGCGCGTTTCGCTAACAACGTTAGCATCATCAGGAGACGATAAACAATGAACTAAATTAATCTACGCTCTATCTTAAATACAATCCTTTAGTGGGCGGAGATAAGACTAATAAATTGTGATTGATCACGATTTTTAATCATATCTCCCCTCAACCAAAGAATAAAGTGTACTAAACGGGATGGGTCCTCTATCTTTATTTAAACTATTTCTGGATTTAATGATTTCCATACTTTCATATGCATTCAAAAGTCTTTTGTTTGGTACACTTTTTAGAAGTTTTAGGTTATCTATCAAAAGCGTGCTCGGCCACACTTGACTTTTCTGTTCTTCCGTATTTTAAGTGTGCTAAATGTTCTTTAAAACGTGTTTGAATAGAGCGTCTCGTTTGGCCAACATATTTTTTGTCACAATCCATGCAACTAATTTCGTAAATTCCACTTTTTGTCTTTTTTTTTTCTATAACTGTAGTTTTATCCTTGGGATTTCCTAGTAAGCTTCTTATTGTGTTACCGGATTGATATACTAATTTAAGACCGGTGTTATTAAATACTTTGTGTAATCCTTTCGTATAATTAGGATTATAAGGAATTGATACAAATTTTGAGTCGCAGGTATCTTTTTGTCTGAAAAAGGTAGAATTCCGAAAGGTCTTTTGAAAAGAATGTCTATCTAAGGCTTAATAAATAAGGCTGTTCATAGGTGGGGTAATATTTTAATAAAATTTTCGATGGCCTTAAGTTAAGTTTGCGTAAATAGATTTTTTTTCGAAAGAGTCAACAAAATGGCGTCTGTTCAGGCTAAAATATTTTTTGTGATATCAGACTGATTGTTAATAGGTTGTACTGCAAAACCACATAGTTTCAAGTGTGCAGGATAAGTCGTTCGGGAGATACAGGGAAAAATCTAAAAACACACTTCGCCCTCTACCGGCCCCTAGATGCAATAAATGTTATTTTTTAAATTTGATAATACAATCTGGCCAGAAAGCCAATATGAGTACCAAATTTCATTTAGCGTAGGTCAAACCGTTAAGATTTAAAAACATATTTTGTCGTCCTAACCTCACTTTTTGACTGCAGCACTTTTGAGGCTGTTCACAGGCAGGGCGATGTTAAGTAGCCTATTACTAACCGGTTAAAACAGGTTTCGTAAAATCATCATCAAAAAGCCCACGGAAGTCCATATGCTCCCCAACTATTCTTACAGTTTTTTAAAAGTGCCTGCAACTCATTTAGTTCAACAGACCTGTCCAGTAACGGATCAGATACACCGAAAAATACCAAACACTCTTTCAACCCTTGACTATAAATGGCATCAAAAAAGGTTTCCCATACATCTCTTCCCAAATTAAAACTTAATGACAGACTTAACTTTTTTAATGTTTTCCCAAAAACTTTTAGGATTATTAGTGTTTGAAAGAGACTCTAACAACAATTTGTTATAGTCCTGTTTTTTTACCACAACTAAGCCTTTTATATATATTTTTTTAGTAAGCTTGCCCAAAGTTAATTTTTTTTGCTAATTTTAAAGACTTTTTAACAGCTTTTTTCATTTTGGAACACTCTTTATCAAACCTAGGTTTATTTTTAATTCGAATATTCGTAAACGTGGACCCTGTCGCAATGCAATTTGCAGCTGACGCGCCGCTACGTGTACCGCTGTGCTGAAAGTAGACACTTATTTCAACGCATCAGTATCGGTATACGTAACGCGTTCAAAACAAAGTCAAAATACACTCAATTTTTGATTTTCTTATGCGATGTTTCGAACGATGCCCGCTTTCTTGAAGGTTGCAATGACAGAACTGCTGATTGAAATCGTTGCGTATGTTCGTGGGTCCGTAACGATACGTACATCCTTTCGTACGCAACGAGATTCTGTCATCACACCCGTCAAAGAAGCAGGCATCGTTCGAAACATGTCATGAACAAGTCAAAAATGTAGTGTATTTTGACTTTGTTTTGAACGCGTTACGTATACCGATACCGATGCGTTGAAATATTTACTTTAAGTGTCTAGTATTAAACGACTGATTGTTATTGCTAATAGGAACGGCGACTGCATTCGAGTACTGCAAATGCTGCCGATAAAATTTTCGCGCCTCGTCTTTTCATTTTAGGGCATGGGAAGCTTGCACGCTTGAGCTTATGTTTTTAATATTCTTCTTCTTCAAGTGCCATGTTCTCTTCGAACGTAGGCTATCATCAGGGCAATCTGCACCCTGTCCACTGCTTTTCGGAAAAGTGTCGCAGTACTAACACCATACCATTGTCTAAGGTTTTTAAGCCATGATATCCGTCTACGGCCCGGACCTCTTCTGCCTTCAATTTTCCCTTCTATTATCAATTTTAAGAGTTTATATTTGTCATTTCTCAAAATATGCCCAAAATATTCAAGTTTTCGTTTTTTGATGGTAAATAAAACTTCAAGCTCTTTATTTATTCTAAGCAGAACATCCACATTAGTTACTCGGTCCATCCGAGATATCCTTAATATTCTACGATAACACCACATCTCGAATGCCTCCAACTTTTTGCACATGGCCTCAGTCAGTGTCCATGCTTCCATGCCATAATATAAGATGCTAAAAACATAAAACCGAAGCACGCGAATTCCGAGAGTTCGGAGATGATCTGCATGATTCTGCTGATGATGATTCTTGCATGTTGTCGCAGTTCTCATTAAGGAGACAACCTAAGTATTTGTATGAATCCACGCGTTCGACTTGCTGCTCATTTACTTTTAACATGCCTCGGATGTTCTTTTCCTTGGATGCTGTTGATTTTTATACCGTTTATGGTCAAACTGCGTGTTACCCATAAAAGATTCGCATTTCCCATAAATTCTTTTGTGGATAATCTTTAGAAATATTTTTAACATATGGCTCATTAGGCTGCTTAGGTGATAATCACTACACTTCTTTGCTGAATGTTTTTTAGGCACCGTAACAAAGGTTGACTTTAGCCAGTCAGCAGGGATTTTACCGCTACGATAAATCAAGTTAAAAAGTTTGACCAGCGTATTTAGCGAATGTTCGTTTTTGATTAGCTTTAAAACCTCAATGTATACTTCGTCTTGCCCTACCGCTTTTCTGTTTTTAGCTGAAGATATTGCGTTTTTTACTTCCTCTTGTGTTATACCTATGCCTTGGTTTGAGAATTCTTCTGGCTGTTCGGATCGGTTATCGGTAAAGAGATGTTCTATGTAGCTACCCCATTCTTTTAATTTTTCTTTGGTATCCGTTATGATTTTGCCTTGATTGTCCACAAGGATTCCAGCTTCCTTTATGTGTTTGTGTAAATTGAAAGTGTTATGTTTAGCATCGAGATCTTCTATTTCTTGACATTGCTGTGTTATCCAGTCTTGTTTTGCTGACCTTATCTTGTTTTTTATTGCTCTATTGATTTCTTGATACTGATCGCTGCCTTTTTTACTGTGTCTTTTATCCATCAACACCAGGATTTCATCGGTCATCCAAACTTTCTTTTTATTTCTTGTTTCATCCTTGCCTAAGAGTGTATGCTTTTGACTATGGCATTTGTAACCTTTGTCCAGACCATTTCTGCATCTTGTTCGATAGACTTATTAATATAAAAAGCTTAAAGAAGCTTTTTTTTAAGTTCGACTTTAAGTTTAGTTGCTATCATGTTATCTTGAAGTCTGTCCAACCTGAGTCTGGGTTTGTTATTTTTCCTGAGGGTTTTTAATATTAGAAACAAAAGTGGAAAGTGTGAAGATGCAAAAATTTCAGAACTAACACAAAAATCTTCAATAGTATTTAAACCTTCAGTATTAACTAAAAATAGGTCAATAACGCTATTTCCTTGGGTCTCGGAAAAAGTGAATCTAGCTGGTGAGTCGCTAACTGTTCCTCCATTAATAATTGCAAAATCATTAAATGTGACCAAATCCAATAACAAGCGAAAGATCAAATGATTTTGGGTGGAAAAACGAAAATGAAAACTTGGACCCACATAGCAATGAAAGAACATTTACATGCATAGCATATGCGTTAAACCTCCTTTTGAGGATGTTCTTTTGAGTACATCTTTAGCATATGCTTGATACATACTATTTAAGTAGCTGATATAAGGGATATCCATAGCAAATGCTATGAATGTACCATTTGAGCAGGTCCTTTTGAGTACATCTTTAACACATGCAAAGAATATATCAATTTTAAAACATTTTTTGATCAGTTTAGCGCACATGCTATTCTGTTGCCATAAAAGAACATCAAAAGGATTAGTATTTTCTTGGCATATGGTAAGGATATACCACTTAATAAGGTTACTATTAGAACATCTTTACCATATGCAAAGTATATTTCACTTATTGAAACATTTTTATTTGGTTCTTTCAGCGGACATGCTATTCTGGTACTGCAAAAGAACATCAAAAGAATGCGCTTCTAGTATCTCGTTAGCATATGCTAAGAAAATACCATTAAAGAAGTTAAGTTTTAGAATATCTTTAGCATATGCAAAGTATATATCACTTATTGAAACATTATTTGGTCCTTGTAGTGCACAAGGTATTCTGGTATTGTACCGCTTAGCATATACTATATAATAAAACACCATTAAAGAAGGTTACTTTTACGACATCTTTAGCATATGCAAAGTATATACCAATTATGGTACAATATTAAGTACATCTATATGCATGATACAATAAAATCATGAGCGTTTAATGCACCGCACTCAGAAAACCATCTCAAGTGAAGTATCTACTTCTACCAAACGCGAAAACTCTCTGATTAAGTCGACAAATAAGATTCCGCCAAAACTCTTATATTTCGCGGTTTCAACCTATTCCTTTATAAGCGCATGGTACAGTGGAAATAGCTTTGATCTCTCAACCTGTAGGTTGTGTGTTCGAAACCCGTCGGCGCGTCGTACTTTTTTTTTATTTGTTTTTATTTTTTTTCTAGGATAGGACGTGGTTTTTAGAGCTTAAAAATCTATAGCCATATTTTACGATTTAACGGTGCTAACCCAAGTAACAATTTTTAGTTGCCTTAGTTGCCATAACTAAGAAATACACTAAAATTAACGTTGCATAAAGTACAAGAATTAGTCATTTGTGCAACTGCCGCTATGATGGACTAGAAAACGAAGCCACACTGTTGTTATTAACTAGGGTAAATTTGGCTACATAAACGACTTCGTGACGTCACAAACAACGTTTTTAGGACGCGTCAGTTTAACGTTTCCTGGCCGTCTACTCAACGTCAACATAGTTGGTCTACTAGAGGCATATTAGAGGCACAAAAAAATGGTGAGGGACATATAAATTCAAAAAATCAGTTTCCAAGTGACCAGTAGTCAAAATATTTTGAAATATAAACTGAGGGCCATTAAACCAGCCTAAAAAAGGGCTGCGTCCATAATTAAGCACTGCAAGGGGTAGAAGGGGCTGAAAATTTTATAAAGTAACTGCGCTCCGTAACAGTTTTACTCCAAAAATAATGTAAAAAATAATAAAAAAGTAATTTTTTATATTTTTAGGGGGGTTTTCCATATTCATTAAGTGTTGCACAATTTGCAAAAGTATTACGAGAAAGGAAAGAGAGGTTAAAATTAAGATAAAATGATGTTGGATAATTGACCGACCATGTAGGGGCCACGATCCTAAACGTTTGTGACGTCACACAATCAAAAATCGCAACGTAATTTTTTTCTGCCTACAAACTATGTAACGCCCCCCAAGTGACCCAGAGTCAGACTATGGTCAGACCCCCTGACCGACTGCAGATACCAAGTAACGAAGAGTCGGACTACCTTGAAATTAATTTGCGGTGTTCTTCTTTTGATGCACTGGTGTGCACTAAATGTATCTATGTCCTTTTCTAGCTTGTATATATATAACTTGTATATACAGGGTTCCTAAGCAAATCCTTAGGGGGCCAAGCAGCCGTGTATATGACGCAGACAAACGGAAAAGCACATTAGGCAGAAAAGGATGGGCATGGGGCGATGTTGTCACTACATCTTACACGTAGTAAATCCATTCCAGGTTGTTGTTTTCTAATGTTTTCCATTTTCATACCTTTAGGACTGGAATAAAAATTGTTTTTGCTCGACTTTAATACCAAACTGATGAAAGATATCGTAAAAAAAAATATTTTTCGGCATTTCATTTTGTAACGATTGTCCTTACGCACTGTTTACAGGCTGGGGACTGAGATACATGCAAATGCCTAACCTAAAGCGTTCATACACGGCCGGAGAAATCGACTGAGATATTTCCGTAGAAACTTTATCAAGCAAATAGGATGGTTGACGCCTTCGAACGTCCAACCCGGGTTTTGCACTTTGATTCGAAATCAAAAAGGAGGAACAGTCAGATGTGGGGCCGTGCACAAATTACGTAACGGTGATTTTACCAATTTTTGACTCCCTCCCTATCTAATGTTTTGTAACGGTTTGGCACGCCATTCCCCTAATATTACGTAACGATTTCTAGACCACTACCCCCCCCCCCAAAAAAAAAACTTTTCACTTATTTTCATTCCAAATTTTCTTAGTTTCACACAAATGCAAACGCTGTCGAAAACCCCCCTCCCCCCTACGAACGTTTTGTAACCCCCCTCCCCCCTATGACCATTACGTAATTTGTGCACGGCCCCTGTAGTCCCAGTGGAGGAAGGCGAGAAAATTGATATTTTTTTCTTAAAAATTATACTCTTTAGACCTATTTCTTTGCGTTCCCGAAACGTAATTTTTGAAAAAAAATTGTAAGCGGCGCCATTTTTATTTCGTGCTTTGTTTTTCTAACATTTTTGCGTTCGGCTAATTTAATTGAAAAATTTTTGGTTTTCCGTTTTAGGAAAATTGAACTGATCCCGTCTCTGTTTCTAAATTTTTTGGAATAAAAGTAGAGTATGCCTATGGGGGAAATAATTTTTTTCTACGGTATGACGAAAATTTCGAGAAAGCTAAAGAAAAAAATAAAAAAAGTGGCAGAGCTTAAGTTTTTCGTAAAAAAAAAACGTTTTTTGTAAAAAGAAACAGAGCAAAATAAATCTTTTCACCCGTTTTTGGGTGTATTGGCAGCCTCTTAAGAATTGGTTCGCTACATGTTTCGAGATCATGTCATAAAACACCTCGAATATATCAAATGTAGTGTAGGGCCAGCTTTATTTAAAATCAATAATATCGGAAGCAAAAAGCTCTGCAGGAAAAACAGCGCCGTTTATTGATTTCTTTGGCTGCTAGTGCTAGCTGCATGGTTTGGCCGTTTCCGGATAGATGTCACTAGTAGAACAGAATGGAAAGAAATTTAATTAAAAGCGAAGATATTTTTTTCTAATGTTAACAACCTCACGAGTTTATCGCTCAGTATCGTAAATAATGGACCCTGCCGCCTCCTTTAAGCAAGAAAAAGCTGTGGTTTGGACCTGAAAACATCTAATTTTCCTCGATCATCTCATGGTGTGGCCGCCATCTAGCGGAATTTGCAGACATCTTGTCAACGGTTATTATTGCAACTATGATTTATGCTCACAATGAAAGAGTGGCGATAATTTTTTCTCATGAAAGCAGTCCGGAGATAATAACAAACTGGCACCATTGCTCAATATACCTGTTTCTGAAATTAACTCTGTGTTTCGGACTTCCATTGTCTATATTTTATTTATACACGACGTTTCGATCAGTACAATCTCTGATCGTCTTCAGGTGCAAACTACAATCAATTCCTAAGGCTACGTACTTATATACTGTGAGAAATCACTCAACCTTGAAGTTTAAGAAGTTGGCTCCGCCCAAGAAGACGATCAGAGATTGTACTGATCGAAACGTCGTGTATAAATAAAATATAGACAATGGAAGTCCGAAACACAGAGTTAATTTCAAACACATCATTGTCTCAAACTTTCAAACAAACGTTGGAATCCCGGTACGGACCCGGTATCAGCGATCTTTTTCGAGGCTACGAGAAAACTTTAATTAAGCATACCAAAGAAGACACGCACATCGAATTCCTATGCCAAGCAAGAGACAGCAACATTATTCCGGTTGCATTTCGTCTTAAGGCATCATTTCCAGGACAAAGAGTTCAGCGGATTCTAGATGACGCCAGTAAAGCGCTTATACGGTCCCAAATCAGCTTTCATCGCTGGAACAAGTCCTTACTGACAGAAGAACTGAGACAACGGTTTCAGGAGATTCGAGAATATACTATGGAGGAAGATTATCAACCGATTCTGGACAAAATTACACGAACCTGCGACCATCTACGACAGACTTGGCAAGCAAAGCACCAAAGGAAATTCGCCCATCAACAGCCACAAAGCCAATCGACCACCGACGCTGTAAGAACCATCGTTAATGGGTCAAAGAAGACATTGACACCCATAGAAGAAAACTTACTTGCCAAAGGACTTAACTTTTCCATCGCTCCTAAGAAGATACCTACCATCGATATCATCACCGCCATAGAAGGTCATCCTCTTCCACGACAAGACGCCGACGAGTTCAGACATCAGGTAAGGACCATTATTGACAAACCTATTAAGCATACCTCTAATATAAGCAAAACAGAGGAAATCGCGTTGAAGAATCTTCAAAAGGACAAATCAATTAAAATCTTACCGGCAGACAAGGGCAATGCAACAGTGATTTTGGACACGGAAACCTATGACCAGAAAGTTGGAGAGGTACTTGCTAAAGGAAACTATAAACTTCTCCCAAAAGATCCGACGCAATCAATCGAAAGTAAGGTTTATAGAATTTTGAAAAAGTATTCCAGATATATTCCGGACAATACAAGATCTCAACTTACACCACATTATAGCAAGCCTCCTCATCTATACGGACTTCCCAAAATTCACAAAGATGCAATGCCCTTACGCCCAATTACAAGTTCCAGAAATTCTCCAACAAGCAATCTGTCTAAATTCCTTTTGAAAATTATTCAACCTCTTGCAGGCAAGACCGCTTCATTTGTAGAAAATTCAAACCATTTTGTTAATATTCTTAAATCTTTTGTTTTAGGAACCGAGGATAGACTTGTCAGTTTTGATGTCGAAAGTCGATACACCAATGTCCCAATAAAGGAATCGCTAGACATTATTAGAAAGAGACTGGTTGATGACGAATCCCTTTATGAACGTACCAGCCTACCGCTGGAGGGAGTGATGGAGTTGTTGGAGTGCTGCCTACATAACTCTTATTTTCAAGTGAAAGATAGGTTTTATGCTCAGGAAGACGGTCTGCCAATGGGTTCATCGCTTTCGCCAGTGGTGGCCAATATTTACATGGAGTGGTTCGAATCACACGCGGTTGATACCGCAACATATAAACCTAAGCTCTGGCTGAGATATGTTGATGATACTTTTATTGTCTGGACCGGGAATGACCAACAACTTTCAGAATTTCTTCACCACCTAAATAACATAAGACCCACCATTAAATTCACAATGGAGTTGGAGCAAAATTGTCAAATTCCTTTTCTTGATGTACTTGTCACACGAGTAGAAAGCGACATCAGAACAACAGTCTATCGTAAACCCACTCACACAGGACAATATTTAAATCAAGGTTCAAATCATTCTGCTACAACCAAACGAGGCATAATCAAAACTTTGTATAACAGAGCCGTTCAAATTTGTAACAATTCTCATGACTTGGAAATCGAAATAAGAAACATTAAGAAGGATCTGCAGCACAATGGTTACAGCCTGAAACTTATAACAGATACTATTTCTAAATTTCAACAAACAGGACAGAGATTACATGACCAAAACCAGGCAAATGCATTCCTTACAATCCCATACGTTAAAGGAGTATCAGAGAAAATTCGAAGAGTAGCGAAAAACTTTAATATTAAAACTGCTTTTAAATCTAGTAATACAATTCGAAGCCTTCTTAGTAAAACAAAACCGGAGAACAAACAAAATAAGGAATGCATTTACCAAGTTCCTTGTGAGTGTGGTGAATCATACATAGGCGAAACTAAAAGACCACTATCTGTTAGGCTTAAGGAACATCAGACGAATACCCAAAAAGGTGAAACCACGAAATCAGGAATTGCCGAACATGCATGGTCAAAACAACACCGAATGAAGTGGGCAGAAGCAAAGGTTTTGCACAAGGAGTCACACTGGAAGAAACGAAAATTCCTTGAAGCTGCCTTTATTGGGCAGAATCAGGGTATTTTCAGTAAACCAAGTGTTGAAATCCCAAATATTTGGAAGCCCCTCCTTGGGCGGAGCCAACTTCTTAAACTTCAAGGTTGAGTGATTTCTCACAGTATATAAGTACGTAGCCTTAGGAATTGATTGTAGTTTGCACCTGAAGACGATCAGAGATTGTACTGATCGAAACGTCGTGTATAAATAAAATATAGACAATGGAAGTCCGAAACACAGAGTTAATTTCAAACACATCATTGTCTCAAACTTTCAAACATACCTGTTTCTTTTGTGCGCGCAGAACTTTCTATGCCATTTCTTTTTGATTTATTGAAATCCTATCCCTAAGGAAAATCTTAGGAACCCTGTATATATAATATAATATAAAGGATAGATATAATTAGTGCAAATTGTTGCAGCAGAAGGAAAAAGCTATTGGCACTTTCGGCCAATTTTAAAATAGGTATAATGCCCATGTGCACCACTTCCCCATACTTCTTCCACTTGTTCAAGTGCCGCTTGAACTGAGGGTGACTCTTGAGATTTACTTGGTTTGCAAAGGTTCCGAATATGTTCCACTGGGAAAAAGGAAATTATTGGCAACGTGGCAGTTATCTGCATTTTTTTGTGTTTTTTGTGTGGTGATCATGATTATTAACTGTCAGCTGTCAAGAAAGACACGTAAAATTTGAGGTTGTTTTAAAAAAATAAATTTTATTGATGATTTATGATTGTATGGAGGAAAAGGCAAATAAAACTACTATAATTGGTTAACTATAAAACCTGACTATTTATTTATTGTATGTTTTCACATAGTCATCAATACGTATTGAAAAGATTGTCTTCTTTTTCTTTCATAGAGCATGTTCTCTGTTACGACAAAGAGCGTGACATATTATGAACAAGATGCTTGATTTTCGATACGTATTGAATACGATGTGAAAACATACTAATTATTACACCACCAGACCAACCCAACCCATTTTTCACTTTCTTTACAACGAATTTGCAAAAAAAAGGTGAATTATTCGCTTAGAGAGAAAAAAACCTGATTTTTTTGGACATTCTAAACCTTTTGTAAAAGGTATCTTCATCTCATTTTTTGAAAAATTCTTCTTGGTAGGTATTACATTAATTACAAAGTCTAATTCTCCATCTTCTTCGTCATTCCAAAGAAGTTACATTTTAAGCACAGACCACTATTACGATCACAGAAATATTTTAAGGCAACGGAACAGTTTTATAGTCTGATTAAATTAATGGCTTTAGTTTAGAGACATAATCAAAAAAATACCTCACATAACCTAAAAATGCGCATAAGACAAAGTAATTCTACGGCTTATCTTAACTACAGCTTAAGTGCCACTTACATGATATTCCACACCTTTGCAAAACAAAACTAAAGCTTATGCTCGGCTTACATGTCAAGCCGAACCCGTGCACACGGGTATAAGAGGGCACCTTTAGTCGCAAAATGGTTAGGTTTTCAGTAAATCAAGAAATGATTATTTCCGCCATGCTGTTTTCTTTTCCTGGTATGCGCCGCTACACGATTTGTGTAAATCGTAAAAGAATCTTGTTTTTTTGCTGGATTTTGATGATTTTTAGTTAATTTTGGATATTTTTAAGTATTCTTTTAGATTGGATCCAGTTTAAAATAGGTTTAAAGCATTTTTAAAATTTTCAGTATTTAAATAAAAAAATTATTTAGCAAAAAAGTAAGAAGGATTGAAGGCCCCCTTTATTTTTTCAAAACCAAGGTTCGTTGTTAAATTTAGTTAGTGGGAACCTTTAAAAAGTCACTTTAATGTAATAAATTATATATTATTTACCAAATTGGTGCAAAAGCGAGTTGCTAGAACGTTTATAGGGCGTTTTCAGACAACGTTCAGTCACCTTTGGCAACGTTAAAACGTCGACAAATTGTTACTTGGGAAGGATGACCCGTTGCGATATGTGCGAAGCACATGACAATCATCTGATAAGAATATCTATTATCACATCCTAAGAACCTGCATAGCATGTGATTAGGGCGGAACGTAACCTATTCTTAGCACATGCTAAAGAGGTTCCAATGTTAATTTAGAACATCCTTAGCATATCATTAAACACCATCATAGACTTTGATTTCCAACTTTGAATCACTCTCTAAGTAACCTGATACGGGTTCGTCCTGGCGTGTAAATATTTCCAATAGGATTATGCTCATCGATGTACCAACTATGCTCCTAAGGCAATTAAAACAAAAAAGAAAGAAGTTACAAAAGCTCCAAATCAGTTACTTCAATCGAAAAGAATCCGAAAACAAAAGATCAAAGATCTTAGGTTGAAAAAACGAGGAACAAGGAACACACAAAGGATCAAAGCGAAAAGAGAAATGATTAAACGATGTTTCTCCTGGGCAACCAGAGTGGACTCATCAGTGGTTTAACTAGTCACCCTCCCCAAAACCATCATACACTTTGATTTCTAACTTTGAATCACTCACAAATAGACATCGTTTGATCATGTTACTTATCTACGTATACGGGTTCGTCCTGGCGTGTTAATATTTCCAATAGGATTATGCTCCTAAGGAAATTAAAACAAAAAAAGAAAGAAGTTACAAAACCATATAAATCCAACTTAGGACTTTTAGTAGCGCTTTCGTTAAGTGAAGTATAAAAAAATAACCTGTCAGCAGTTTCTGTGGTACCAGCGGGTGGTCCGTTCTCTACATCATCTATGCATCCCTCTTTCCTACAAATAGACTTGATCCGAAACAACCAAGTATTAAAGTTGTTGGATTCTAACACAGTGATTGCTATAGCATTCATTTTCACTTTTCAGTTTTTCACACTTGATCTTGGGATTGCTTGAACTTGTTATAAAGTATGGTTTTTACCAGCTTAAGGTAGTGGAAATAGGCGAAAAACTGTGCAAAACTTCTAACTTTAATAAGAAACTGCTGACAGGTTATTTTTTTTATACTTCACTTAACAAAAGTGCTTCTAAAAGTCCTTAATAAAGACACAGCATAAGGCGTTTTTAAGCTACAACTACCTAAGTCGGATTTACACTCAATTGCATACTTCAACCAAAACTGCATGCTTTTAGGGTAACATTCGGACTCCGGCAATCAAATAAAAAGAAAAAATGAAATAGTTTTTTTTAACTAAAAGCTTACAACTTTTATAAAAGAATTGTAACATTTTAACAGGATTAACCAATCTTATTCATCATATAAATAATCATAATCATGATTATACATTTTCCTACGCTCTCTCGGCGGGGTCTTTGTCTTTCGTGTTCTCTTTGTCCTTGGTGGTCTTGTTGTCCTCGATGGTCTTGGTTTCCTAGACGGTCTTGTTTTTGGTGGTCTTGTTTTTCTTGTTTTTTTTTGGGAAAATTCACTGCAAGTCTTCATACAACCCTCCTAAAATAAAGTATAGACCACTGCAAATAAGTTTTGATACCAAAGAAATTGCAACAAAAGGTTTTTTAACTTCTGGTTGGATCATTTTTGGTAAACCTTACAACCCAGATAGCACATAATGTCTCGTTTACGCCGGGACGTCTTAAGATTTTAATAAGACGTCTTTTTTTGATGTCTTTATGTTGACGACTTGGGGACATCTTTCAGGCGTCCTATTAACGTCTTTTTTAAGACGTCTTTAAATTTTTAAAACTTAATCCTAAAGAGGTCTTATGGATATCTCTTTATTTTACAAGTTATATTAAGTGTTAACAAAATTAATTTTATACATATGATAAAAAATAATAGTAAAATATGTTATATATCAAGGTCCGAATATTGTCCGAAACTTTCAAAAATTGTTGAGAGTAAAAATATATTTTTTATAGGTCTTAACGAGGTCTCATAAGACGTCTTATTAGACATCTCTAAGACCTCTTTAAGACAGCCCTCTTAAAGACGTCTATCAACTCTCGACAGACATCTTAGAGACGTCATCTAAAGCAAAAAGTAGAGGTCTTTAAGACGTCTTTAAAACTACTTTGTGCTATCTGGGAACATGCCAAAATTTGATCTCCGGTTTTTTTTTAAGATGCCGACCGAGCCGTAAAATATATTTTTTTATACCTTCATCAAAAACATCAGTTTAGTAAGTGTCTGTTGTTTACCGATGCAAAAAAACTTTTTTTATCGCGGGTGCAAAAATAGTAGTTTTAGCAACTACTGGATAAAATAGTGCTTTTTTTACAAGCGTTTAAAAACGCGAGTAAAAAAAAGCACAGTTTAGCCGCGATTTGTTAACACTATTTTTTTTAATACCTTTATTAAAAATTCGAAGAAAAACAGGAAAATACTTGATGGTGTGTTGCTAGAACTTCTCTTCGTTCGAGGTTTTTAAAAGTATTTTCCTGTGTTTTTTCTCGGATTTTTTGATAAAGGTATTAAAAAAAATAGTGTTAACAACTCGCAGCTAAACTACGCTTTTTTTTTACTCGCGTTTCTAAATACCTCGCCACTATTTTAGCCACTACCCAGTAAAAATGCTTGCTACGGGAAAAGTCCGGCCCAGTGAAGGACACTCCGGGGGATGATTAGGCTACAATTTGCAAGTAAAGGCCGTATAATGACCCGCAGTCACTCCCCCGAAGTTTGTAGAAAGCCTATTGTTGACCCACTGAGTAAGATTTGGACATTTTTTTGACCGGGCAGTAGACAAAAGGCCTGTAACCATTTTCTGACAGATATTTATATAGCAACTTAAAGACCAAGGGCATAATATGCATATTATGCTGGCCCGACGTTAGTTTTCCAGATATTATTACTTTTTATTTAAAATTGCTATTGAACAATCAAAACTATATTGAGCTCTTAAAAGAAGTAAAATCGAAGTTTTTTGTTGCCCTACTTTTATTTTTAGAAAGGAGGATTTTCTTCATATTTTTTATAATCTGTTTTTAAAAGGACTAGGTACCATTTTGCTTCTTTACCTTTTCCACATTTTTAGTTTTCATGTTCCATTGAAGAACTGCCACACTTAAGCCGGACAAACCGGATTTACCTGTTCAGTGTTAAGTCATCATGCAAGATGAAGTGTGTGTGGCATCAAATCGCCCGTCTTAGTACTGTGTACCATCAATTGTTTAGCATGAATGGACGGTCTCACCGATTGGGGCATGGTCTATTTCAAGCATGCTGGCAGAAAATGCCGGGGTCCCGGACCGGCATCTTTATTGACCCGAGGGGACATTTCCGTATTTTTTTTGGACCGACGTCCCATATACATATTGACAAAAGGCCATTTCTAGCTTAATGCTGGGCTTGCATTAGGCTTTCACTTTTTTTTATAACAATGGCCTATTATAGTTTCATTGGCGATCTCACGGATTGGGATATTGATGGTCTATGTCAGGCATGCTGGCAGAAAATGCCGGTGTCCCGGACCGGCATCTTTATTGGCCCGAGGGGACATTTTCGTACTCTTTTTGGACCGTGATCCCATAAACATATTGTTAAAAGGCCACTACTATGACTGTCCATGATTCTGGGCAACAGTGAGCCGTAGTAAATTGTTTACTGGGTAGTTCTGAAAACTACCATTTATCATCCCAACCTTGATTTTTGTTTATTTTCTGCCTTATAAATCTCAAACTATTATTTATGATTAATTTCAATTTTGATTTTTTTTGGTTTTAAACCAATTTTGACAATTTTATAGCTAAAAAAAAATTAACATGGCTCCAGGTTCAAATATTTTCGAGAATTGGCTGCCTGCATAGCAAGAATTTGGTATGTTGCGTGACTTATTCTTGGAACATTCAGAATGTCCAAAACAAATCCTGTAAATGTCCAATGGTCCACTTTTTAATATAATTTTGAATATTTATAGCTTCTGCATATGCAAGAAAGTATCTAGGGAGTAAAAGCCACGCCACTCTACTATCGTATCGTACGCCGACTTCCAGCAATCTCGTTGGTCAGATCCGTCAGAAGTTGTCAATCGCATGGCGAGCGATACTGATTTTCATGATATAGGGCAACGGATGTAGAAACCTTGGATTGCTAATACCTATGGAAAATTTTCATGAAAATCACTGCCGCGTTTCTTCCGCCATTTTCGCCGCCATGTTGTGGAGATTTAGGTTGGCGACATTGGTTTCCTTAATTTTAAATAGTAGTGTGGGACCACTGACTGTCAACGGTGTCAAAATATAATTGAATTTGACGTTTCTTTGAAAGGTTATTTTTGTTGTTGTTTTTTAATACAAAAACAAAAAAGTAAAAAAAATAAACAAATGCTCCAACGGAGTATGTGCAGTTTTAGAACAAATAAATGACAACATGGAAACATTGCCTCCCAAGTAATATACTCAAAGGTTACTGTTAAGCCACACTCTTGAATTGTAGATGGTACTATCTCTAAAAGATATTTTTTAATGTTCTTTTTAAAACTCATGAACTTTCAGCTGATCCATGTTTTCCGTATCTCCCTCTATTCATTTATTTTTCTTGTCTTCTAGACCTATAACAACCTCGTATTTATAAACTGTTGGCGCATATCTGTCCCTAACCGCAGATTCAGATCAACCTAATGAAGGTTTATCTTGAGCGGGAGTGCCAGCAGAAATGGTTGACAGTACCCTTTGAATTTATAAATTGGGGGTAATGTTTCCATGTTGTAATTTATTTGTTAAAAACTTGCACATTCCTCAGACCAAATGAAAGAGATTATCATCGCGTGGTCGTTCGTAGTGTTCCCACACTGCTATTTAAAATTAAGGAAACCAATGTCGCCAACCTAAATCTCCACACTATGGCGGCGAAAATGGCGGAAGACATGCGGCAGTGATTTTTTCACAATGGTATTAACAATCCAAGGTTTCTACATCCGTGTATAGGGCAGTCTAACGAACTGTCAAAATCGATGTTGACTCAAATCACCTGATTTCTTGGAGTACAAAACAAGAAAACCAATATTTACATAGGTTTTATATGGAATAGTGTGTTTTTTGCGTCTTTCTTTTAAAAAAACGAATTAAAATGCCAAATTTTTGTGGGGTTGTGGGATGCGGAAATCGCTGGCCAAGAGACACAGTTATTTTTATAGAATTCCCACTGTTTTTCGTTTTGAACATAAAAAACAACTAAACAAACTGTCTACAAGAAGACGTGAGAAATGGGTTCAGGCGTTAAAAAGGAAAGATTTAACAGAAAAAAAAGTATTTGAGAATATGCTTAAAATATTTTGTCACAGGTATGTAAAATTGATTTCCTGCACTCTTCACTTTAAAAAAATCTAATTTTCGGTAGGTAATATATTTATATAGTATGCGGTTTTCCGCTATTTTTGAGTTTTTTGAAAAATCCTTTTACAGAAAGTTTTCAGGGTTCGTCAGAAGTGTAAATCCGCCTGCTCCCTTGTTCAGTTCAGTAGAAATTTTTAAAATAGACATTGCCTTTATAGGTAAACCATCCAAACCAGAGGATAAGTTGCATACAGATTGGGTTCCCTCACTACACATGGGATATAAATCAAAGTCTTCAACCCAGGAAAGTTCAAGCATTCAAAGATATGTTCGCAAACTGGCTCGCTCAGAAAAGAAGGCAAAATGTCTCATAATGTTATCTCAAAATTTTAGCACTGCATTGTTTTAGCCAAGTCATATTGCCTGGAACTGTTTAGAGTATTGAAAAAAAAGCTTAGATTCATAAGATATTTGTTATAACTACTGCTGTCCGTAGTTTATTTTAGAGTAATTGGGCATTTTAATTATTATTGTTTGCTGTACTTATAATATGCAATATAGACTTTAGATAACTGTCCCAGTACTTGATGCTTTAGTTGAAGAGACTGAAGAGTTTAATCTTTCTGGTCAAACTTTACATCACACCAACAGTAGTATGTCATGTCACATTGAAGCTCGGACTGAAGAATCTGACAATATTCTTGATGAAACTGTAGATCACCTGAAAAGTATTTCATGTCAAACTTACATGGATTTGGCTGAAATAAGTCCTCTATTAGCCAAATTTTCTGCTCAGTCAAGTAAAATCTTGCACTTGGAAGAAAAAATTTTATTATATGAATACCAACATTTAAAGTCTTGGATATTTTAGTTAGGAAAATAAGAACTCACATAAGTACTTATGTTAAAAGGGCTTTGCCTCCGGAAGAAGAAATATTAGCAACTTTAATGAAACTCCGACTGAATCTAGACTTCACCGATATAGCTTATCGCTTTAAAGGACATGTTGGCACAATTTCTACTTATTTTAAAAAAAACATCTATATTATCTTTAATTTGCTTAGAAGTTTAGTTTTACAACCAGAAAGGGAAATATTATTAAAAACTATGCCGTATTGTTTCAAGGAATCTTTTCAAGATAAAACAACAATAATTATAGACTGTTTTAAGAATAAATGTGAAAGGCCATCCGATATGCTTGCAGCTGCCCAAGCTTGGTCAAATTAGAAGCATTCTGAAACTGTTACTTAGTAATTAGTTGGAATCACACATCAAAGGAGTATTTCATTTATAAGCGAGGGATGCGGGGAGGAGAGTATCAGATAAAATTTTGACACAAAACTCAGATTTTTTAAATTATTTCGATTGATCGAGTTTGTATAATTATTTAATGCTACGGTAAAAAATTCCAGCTTTTACTAGAGGTAAATCACAACTTCACCTTATTGACTTGGAAGATACTCGTTCAATAACTCATGTCCGCATAGATGTTGGAAGAGTTATTAATTTAGTCAGGTAAAAATACAGAATTTGTTGGGGTACTGTACATCTAACCATCCTTGCATCAAAAGATGAAGAAGCACTGCTAGATGAAAATGTTACAATATGCTGTGCATTAATTAATTTATGTCCCCCAGTTGTCCCATTGTAACTGACGTTTTTTTTTAGTTTAATTCAGTCGCTCCAGTTTTTTTTATTAGTATAAGTACCTAGTAAGTTTAATTTTGTAGTTTTTAAGGAAATACAGCATTTTTAAATTAAATACAAGATATTTTTTAAGATTTTTTTTTATTTTGAACCTAAAATCCAAGAGTAGCAACAAAAATGTTTAAAAATATATAAAAAAATGTAAATAATCTTTACTTATTTTAATTTTGAAAAAAAGGTACCTACAAATAAAACAAACAATCAAATACCTAAAAATAATTAAGGTGATAAATAACTTATTGGTTTGAATTTCTTTAAAAAACGTAATTATTACTATGTTTAACAATCTAGAATAAAAAAAAAACAAAAAACTTTGGAAATTATTACTATGTTTAACAATCTAGAATAAAAAAAAACAAAAAACTTTAGTAAAATAGGCCCCAATAAAACCTAGCAGTCCCACCTCAGAAAATCTAAATTTTAATTATTTTAGAATTATGTGCTAATTTCATCAGCCTTCAGAATTTTTTTTGCTCTTAGTTTTTGAGAAAATGAGAAAAAATGCTGGGCTTGCTAGCTTTATATAGCTGGCGAATTAATAAATGAAACTTAAAAATAAATATTGAATATCTTAAAATGATGTGCTTTTTATGTGCAGCAAGGTATATGGAGGTCCAAAAGAGACCCTCTCAAAAGGATGTTTTTACACAAAAATCACAATACCAGGTCAATGTGTCCGGAAGTTCTTGTAAGCCTATGCAGTCCATGTGGTACCATGATGTCTCGCAACTATCACAGCCAATCATTGGTCTTCCATCATCAGTAGCTTAACAAATACAATATACTTCAACTGGTTTACTTTTTGTAAAAAAAATTTCAGGCAATTCTGGTAAAATTACCGTTTTATGAAAAACAAGGCTTTTTTCTGCCTCCGAAAACTAAAAGTCTTCATTAAATGCCACTCTTTCAATAAACAGTTTTTGTGCTCCACCCCAAACTATAAAATCACAATACTGTGTTTTGGTTAGTGCCATTTTTATTAACAAAAATACCTTCATCCTTTTCTTCTAAACAGGAATCCTTTAATTGGCTAAACTCAGAAAGAGATTTATCCTATAAATAAATAAGGGCATTTTATTTCCACCCAACCCAGACCACAACAAGTTCATTTCACTAAGCTCCAAAATATGGCATTTCTGGCAAATACATAGAACTGTAGGTTTAACTTCAAGCTGCTCATGAAATAATATTTGCATTCTGTAGCTTTTGTTCTAAACTTATATTGCAGAGGATAGCAAATTGTCTTAATTAAGGACAATGACGGCCTTGTTACTTGTGTCCTTACTGCTCTTTTAAATTGAGATGCAGTAATTCTGCCTGCTGTCTGGGAAAACCATTGCTTTGAAATAGCTTGGCCTTGCGCCTTCTCTTGACTTTTTCTACATTCCTCCCCTGAAATTTCTATATTAATATTTTCAGCAATTAAAATCTATTCCTCTAAGATGTAGACTTCATAATGTTTATTATAAAGCTGAAGATATGGATTTTTTATTTCTTCCAACTTATTTTCTTCTGCTATTCTGCAAATAGATCTACAACCCTCATAAGGGCACAAGAGCTGCCAACTTCTTCAATTTCTGATAAGAAATCTATAATTTTAGTAATGTTCAGATTGCATCCATTCTGAATATTCAGTGATTAATAAAAAACTGGATCGTTGTACAGCTAGGTCCTTTAAATTTCAGGACGACTTCAGAAAGTGTTTGATTATTGTGAGTAGCTTATACTATTAAGTTGACATTAAAAATTTTGTAGGTTATTTACAATTACAGGATGATCTATGTTTCTTTAAGGGAACTGGTTATACTTCTTACACTAAGATCTTCGTTATTTTTATTATTTTTTTAAATTATTTATAAGACTTTTATATCAAAAATAATAAATACATTCTGTGTGTGTCTATGTAGTTGTTATAACAACAAAAAAATACAAAAAAATCAATATTTTGTCATGTCTCCGTTTACGTCGATAACTCTTTATAATCTGTGAGACATTGATTCATAGAAAGACACCGTGAAATTTTCTTGGCCTTCAAGGTCTTCCCATATCGTTGTGATTTCTTCCCACAAATGTTGCGCATTTTGTGGCAAGAACCTGCGTTGTTGGAATCTGTATACAATAACACCCCAAACATTTTCTAATGGGTTCATATCTGGGCAGTAACTTGCCCAAGGAAGTAATTCAACGCTGTTTTCTTGTAACCACCTTGTTATGATGTTCGCGGTATGAACCGGGTAGTAAAATGACCAGCTGCTCGGGATATTGATTCACATACTGTGGATTGAATCTGGCGGTATCTGGCCTATACACTCTAATTTTGCCTTTCTTTGATGACTGAAAGATTTTTCATCCATAAAAATCACGCGGTTCCAAAAATCTTGATCTCTGTTGATATAATTCAGAGCAAAAAGCAAGCGAGATGTTTCTATTGCGTTGTAAGCTCAGTTTTAGTAGCTACAACCCGGAAATTTAAGTGTGATCTCTATATCCTCCTGAAAGCGGTTGTCTTGCATCCTGGGAACTGAGATAAAATCCTTGCTTGTTTTGCTGTTAAAAAAGGGTCCTCTTCGAGTCTTTGAATGAGAGCTGTATCTTCATCCTGGCTGGAAACTGCGGGTCTGCCTGATACTCCTCTCCTCTCTAGCGTTGTTTCTTCCCTCCACCAATCAAGAATACAGTATTCCGGTTGAGATTGAAATGTTCTGCCACAGCTATAAGAGACCATCCGTCCTCCAGCTTCGTTACAATCTGTGCTCTCAATTCCTTCGTCGTATATGGGGCCATGATCTGAGTTTCTTGACTAAATTTGAGAATTTTATCTCACTGGATTTTGACGTTAAAAAGAATTTTTGAAGTAGACTGACACTATAATTTGACTGACATTGGCAAAATAAAATACACTGCTCAAATTCAAGGAAAAACTGCTTTAAGCGTCGTCCTAAAATTTGGATATTCCGAATGTTCAAAGAATATTCACGCAATCTAGCAATATTCTTGTTATGCGGGTAGCCAGTGTTACGCAGTAAATTTTTTTAATGTCTGTCAAACCGTTTTGGTAATATTTGCAAATATCTCCTAAAAATAACCCACTTTGGAGTTTTATTTTTTGACCTGTACCTAACTCATAAACTATTAAAAATTTGATACAGGATCAATACCCAGTATTAGCGAAGTTTTTGCAAGGTTAAAGGAAAACACAAAATATCCATGCATCTAGCCGGGATTCGAACCGGGGACCTACCGTGCGGCGAGCAAATACACTGCGCTACGGCGATTATTAATTTTGGGAGATATTTTAGAGAATGAGATAACGAACATAATTAGGTAATATAAGAGCAAAATTACGCGAACAGACTGCGCATGCATGCCTGACGCAGCCTGCTCGGGCCCAGGGGCCGAATTCTTGAATCTCCAGCGCACGAACGTTCACTTCTGGTGAAGTGAACGCTCCCCGGTGAAGAAAATCAAAATTGTCAAAAATACATTGAATAAATGAATATAAAATAGTTATTCATACGCACGAGTCTTTAGAAATGAAACCTTTCGCCTGCCGCGGGCCAAGTGATTAAGAATATTACCATTACAATCCGATTGCGCATTCATATATGCGCTCACACACTGAGAAATTTTGAACTTTGCTGGCGTCTATGTTGCCAAACAACCTTTTTAAAACTGTTAGAAATGTCTGTTTACTTACATTTATTTTGTTTTGAAAAGTTCATTATAGGTTACGGTTATAAATTGACAATCAGCTGATGTTTAGGGCTAACAGAAAAAGCATGGCGTGTGCAGGCTGTAGTTTGTTTGGTTATTGATAGGTGGAGCCATAGGTTTTTACAGAGCGGGTAGTTTTTAGGGATTTTTGTAGTTGTCCGCTATTCTGAATTATGTACTTTACTTTTTTGAAAAATAAAGTTAGTTTTTTACCGTTTAGGTAACTTTTTCCTAAAACAACCTTATTCGCAAATTTCTGTTAAAAGGTGGGTCCAGAAGTCGCTGAAAAACTGTGAAAAGTCGTGTGTCGGCTCGGTTTTTTTTAAAAGGTTGTGCGTCGATTGTTGTGTACGTGATGAGGAAAATTCTCAAATGGCGGACAAAGAACAGCTATCCGTAGCAAAATTCGACGGTAAAAATTATTTGAAAATGGAAATTATAAATGAAATGTTCCGAGCAAGAGGTCTTTGGGGTCATGCCGATGGGACTACGAAAAAGCCTGACACTAACCCACAGGAATGGCTAAAAAAGGATGCCTAAGCAATGTTTGTTCTCACAGCGTTGACGGATCTGAATCAGATTACGCTGATCGAAAACTGCGAAACAAGCAATGAAATGATTAATAAACTCGATTGGATTAATTTGCAAAAAAGTTAAACGAACAAAATGATTGTTGATGAACAGTTTCACCAGTAAAAAATGGCCCTTAATAAAAATCATCAGTACTTTGTCGCCCAAATACCAACATTTTAGGCGAGTTAGTTGTCATTGGATGACAATAGACAAACCATAGCAAACCTGACAGCTATACTATTAGACGAGGAAAAAAGTCTTACAGCCTGTGAAGAATCTGAGTGTGCAATGGCAGCTTTAGCACTAAAAGATAAGCCCAAGAATGTTACTTGTTTTAACTGCAGAAAGAAAGAACATTATAGCAGAGACTGTAAAGCAAAGAAAAAGGAGCAAAAGTCTACAAGCAACAGAAAAGATAGCAGTAAACCAAATGACGGTGGTTCAAGCTGTGCTGCGTTTACAGCGTATGAGTCTGCATTTAATGTAGAAGACGAAGAAAAGAAAGAAGAAAGTGTTTGGATGACGTCCTGGAATGATCACTGGATTATGGATAGCGATGCTTCAGCACATATGTCATATCAAAAAGATTTCTTCATCACTATTGATGAAAGCTTTACTAGTTCAGTGGTCCTTGGTAATGGAGAGAGACTTTGTGTGAAAGGAAAGGAAGTAGATAGAAAAGTTGCAAAATGGTGAGTGGTACAAAAGCACAATAAATGAAGTTCTCTGTGTACCAGATCTTAACAAAAATCTTTTCTCAGAAGGTTTGATTACCGGAAAAAATATGAAAATTTTGAACCAGCATAAATATGCAGAAATCCTAGATGAAAATGGTGTTGCTGCGACAGCAGTAAAAGATTCCAATAATATATATAAGATGTTGTTTTGTAGTAAACTCAGCAAATTCTGTGGTACGAGACAGTCTAAAAGTCTGGCATGAAAGGCTAGGTCACCTGAATGTGGGCTCGATTAAAGACATGGTGAAAAGAGGACTAATAACTGGGATTGTGTGACACTGAAAAATTCTTCTGTGAAGCATGTTCTCTTGGAAAGCATCACAAGTTAGCTTTCCAGAAGTCAAAACAGCATACAAAAGCCAAACCAGGTGAGAGAATTTTTAGTGACCTTTGCGGACCCATGAGCACTGAATCAGTCTCGGATGCAAGATATATTACGCTATTTAAGGATGAAGCTTCAGGCTATATAGTAGTTTACTTTTTAAAGATGCACTAGAATGCTTTAAAATATTTAGCCAAAAAGTTAAGGCAAATTTAGTAAAAATATCCAATTTTAGACAATGGTATGGAGTACTGCAATAATGAATTTAAGACGTATTTAGAAAAACAGCTTTGAGTTGACAGCACCCTACACTCCTCAACAAAATGGGAGAGCTGAGAGGGACAACAGGACAATAGTTGAGTCTGCAAGGTACATGTTGTATCAAAGTCAATGTCTAAAGCTTTTATGGGCCCAAGCTGTGAATGCAGCATTCTACATCTGAAATAGAACATTGACAAGTCAAACTCCTGGTTCAACTCCATATGAAATATGGACTGGACAAAAACCATACCTTGGACATGTCCACATTCCAGATATAAAAAGTACAAAACTAGATGCCAAGAGCAAGAAAACAACGTTTGTTGGTTATGACCAAAATTCAACCAACTACAGATTGTTTGCAATTAGAAAAATTGTAGTCTCCAGAAACGTTATCTTTAATAAAACAGGAAAAAATGTAAATCATGTGATACCAAAAGTAAAAATTAGCATGAGTGAAAATGATATCACAGATTATCCAGAAAATGTAGAGGTGTATGGTCAAGAACGACATGATAGTGAATCAGAAGGTGAAAATTCAGTATATGAAGATCCCGAAGAAAATAAAGGATCATTTCAAGAAATGCCAAATTTGAGACCTGAAAGAAATGTGAGGCCCTTCACCAGATCAACACCGTTCTTAACTAAAAAGCCTGTTAACTCCTACCGCCTCAGTGCGCTTTAGCCTAAAGTGGCTGCCATATTTATAACCAAATTGACAAGTAAAACATGGATTTTCTGACAGTTAGGATAGGATAGGATACTAAAACGAAATGAGTTAACTGGCTTTTTAGTTGAGAACGGTGTTGACCAGATTTGACTACTATGTGTTAAATTTTGTAAAAACAGACATACCAGTGACATTTTGTGATGCACTAAAGTCAGAAGGTAAAGAAAAGTGTCAACAGGCAATTAACGAAGAGCTGGCGGCTTTAGAAAAAAACGAAATATGGGAATTGAAAGTTTGAGACAATGATTTATTTGAAATTAAGTCTGTATTTCGGACTTGTCTATATTTTCTGATCTGATCGTCTTCAGGTGCAAACTACAATTTATTCCTAAGGCTACGTACTCATATACTATGGGAAATCAATCAACCGTGAAGTTTAAGAAGTTGACTCCGCCCAAGGAGGGGCTTCCAAATATTTGGAATTTCAACACTTGGTTTACTGAAAATACCCTAATTCTGCCCAATTAAGGCAGCTTCAAGGAATTTTCGTTTCTTCCAGTGTGACTCCTTGTGCAAAATCTTTGCTTTGCATGCGTGTTCGGCGATTCCTGATTTTCTTGTTTCACCTATGCATGATTCACCACACTCACAAGGAACTTGGTAAATGCATTCTTTATTTTGTTTGTTCTTCGGCTTTGTTTTATTAAGAAGGCTTTGAATTTTATTAGGAGATTTAAAAGCCGTTTTTATATTAAAGTTGTTCGCTACTCTTCGAATTTTCTCTGATACTCCTTTAATGTATGGAATTGTAAGAAATGCATTTACCTGGTTTTGGTCTTGTAATCTCTGTCCTGTTTGTTGAAATTTAGAAATAGTATCTGTTATAAGTTTAAGGCTGTAACCATTCTGCTGCAGATCTTTCTTAATTTTTCTTACTTCGATTTCCAAGTCATGAAAATTGTTACAAATTTGAACGGCTCTGTTATACAAAGGTCTCATTATGCCCCGTTTGGTTGTAGTATGATTGAACCTTGATTTAAATATTGTCCTGTGTGAGTGGGTTTACGATAGACTGTTGTTCTGATGTCGCTTTCTACTCGTTTGACAAGCACAATTTTGCTCCAACTCCATTGTAAATTTAATGGTGGGTCTTACGTTATTTAGGTGGTGAAGAAATTCTGAAAGTTGTTGGTTATTCCCGGTCCAGACAATAGCGATCTTTTTCGAGGCTACGAGAAAACTTTAATTAAGCATACCAGAGAAGACACGCATATCGAATCCCTATGACAAGCAAGAGACAGCAACATTATTTCAGTTGCTATTCGTCTTAAAGCATCATTTCCAGGACAAAGAGTTCAGCCGATTCTAGATGACGCCAGTAAAGCACTTATACGATCACAAATCAGCTTTCATCGCTGGAACAAGTCCTTACTGACAGAAGAACTGAGACAACGGTTTCAGGAGATTCGAGAAAATACTATGAAGGAAGATTATCAACTGATTCTGGACAAAATCACACGAACCTGCAACCATATTTGACAGACTTGGCAAGCGAAGCACCAAAGGAAACTTGCTAATCAACATCCACATGGATAAGGGCAATGCAACAGTGATTTTGGACACGGAAACCTATGACCAGAAAGTTGAAGAGGTACTTGCCAAAAGAAACTATAAACTTCCCTCAAAAGACCCGACGCAATCAATCGAAAGTAAGGTTTATAGCACTTTAAAAAAGTATTCCAGATATATTCTAGACAACTCAAGGTTTTTCTGTTAAGAAACCTTGTAGGTTGTGTCTCTCTTGCACCCCTCAAAAGTTCCTACCATCGCTTTCCCAATCCGCAATGACTTATGGTATCATTGCATGGGGTGGGGCAAGCTCTGCAAAGAGTTTTCTCTCTTCAGAGAAGAGCTATAAGACTTGTTGCTGGTCTTGGTTGCAAAGAAGAATGCAGAGATGCTTTTAGGAACCTTAAAATCTTTACATTTTCATCAGCATTTATCTATGAGTGCCTTATCTACGTTAGAGCACACAGAGAGACTTTCCAAACAAATACATTTTAAAAAGTTGTAAAAAACTTTTTATGTAATAACAGTTTTTATTCTGAACAAGAATTCCTACAGGGTGACCTCCACAACGTACATTTTAATGTGTAAAGTGTTATGTCATTTTAATTGTCCTGTTTAAAATTTTAGAATTTTATTATGTGTTTTTATAACTCACAAAAGTTTACTATGCAAACTCCCAATTTCCAAAATTTAAAATCATAAAAAAGAAACAAAATGTAATTTTTTTTTTATAATAGCTATAATTGTATTATTATTAACATTTCACTTTTTTTTTGACGTGTGTAAAAAACTTGTATTTTTTTCTTAACATTAATAAACTATCTATCTATCTATCTATCTATCTATCTATCTATCTATCTATCTATCTATCTACACCACATTATAGCAAGCCTCCTCATCTATACGGACTTGACTAAATTCACAAAGATGCAATGCCCTTACGCCTAATCAAAAGTTCCGAAAACTTTCCAACAAGCAATGTGTCTAAATTCCTTTTGAAAATTATTCAACCTTTTGCAGACAAGACCGTTTCATTTGTAGAAAATTTCAACCATTTTGTCAATATTCTTAAATCTTTTGTTTTAGGACCCGAGGATAGATTTGTCAGTTTTGATGTCGAAAGTCTATACACCAGTGTCTCGATAAAGGAATCGCTAGATATTATTAGATAGAGACTGGTTGATGACGAATCCTTTTATGAACGTACCAGCCTGCCACTGGAGGGAGTGAGGGAGTTGTTGGAGTGCTGTCTACATAACTCTTATTTTCAGGTGAAAGATAGGTTTTATGCTCAGGACGATGGTCTGCCAATGGGTTTATCGCTGTCGCCAGTGGTGGACAATATTTACATGGAGTGGTTCGAATCACACGTGGTTGACACCGCAACATATAATCCTAAGCTCTGGTTAAGATATGTTGATGATACTTTTATTGTCTGGACCGGGAATGACCAACAACTTTCAGAATTTCTTCACCACCTAAATAACATAAGACCCACCATTAAATTTACAAACGAGTAGAAAGCGACATCAGAACAACAGTCTATCGTAAACTCACTCACACAGCACAATATTTAAATCAAGGTTCAAATCATTCTGCTACAACCAAATGGGGCATAATAAGAACTTTGTATAACAGAGCCGTTCAAATTTGTAAATACTCATGACTTGGAAATCGAAGTGAGAAACATTAAGAAGGATCTGCAGCAGAATGGTTACAGCCTTAAACTTATAACAGATACTATTTCTAAATTTCAAGAAACAGGACAGAGATTACAAGACCAAAACAAGACAAATACCTTACAATTCCATACATTAAAGGAGTATCAGAGAAAATTCGAAGAGTAGCGAACAACTTTAATAGAAAAACGACTTTTAAAACTCATAACACAATTCGAAGCCTTCTTAGTAAAGTTCCTTGTGAGTGTGGCGAATCATACATAGGTGAAACAAAAAGACCGCTATCTGTTAGGCTTAAGGAATATCAGACGAATACCCAAAGAGGTGAAACAACCAAATCAGGAATCGCCGAACACGCATGGTCAAAACAACACCGAATAAAGTGGACAGAAGCAAAGATTTTGCACAAGGAGTCACACTGGAAGAAACGAAAATTCCTTGAAGCTGCCTTTATTGGACAGAATCAGGGTATTTTCAGTAAACCAAGTGTTGAAATTCCAAATATTTGGAAGCCCCTCCTTGGGGGGAGCCAACTTCTTAAACTTTACGTTTGAGTAATTTCCCATAGCATATAAGTACGTAGCCTCAGGAATAAATTGTAGTTTGCACCTGAAGACGATCAGAGATTGTACTGATCGAAACGACATGTATAAATAAAATATAGAAAATGGAAATCCAAAATACAGAGTTAATTTCGAAACATGGGAAGTTGTAGAATGTCCAACGAACAGATAAGTTTTGCAATGTAAGTGGGTATTTAAAGTTAAGCGAGACCCCAATGGTGATATTTCAAGATATAAGGCTGCAAAAAGGTGTAGCCGGAAAGCTGGAATAGACTACAATGAGATATTTTCCCCCACCACCAGGTTTGATTCCATTCGGACACTTTTAGCAGTAGCTGCTGAAAACTGCTATGAAATTATGCAGTTCGACATAAAGACAGCATTTCTTTATGGAGACCTGAACGAAAATATCTACATGAACATTCCAGAAGGACTCCAAATGAAAAATAATGGAAGAAAGAATCTAGTTTGCCAAATTAAAAAGTCATTATATAGCTTAAAATAAGCGCCAAGCTGCTGGAATAAAACTTTTCACAATTTTCTGGCACAATTTGGATTTGTGAGATCCGAAGCAGATAAGCGTGTTTATCAAGGATTCGTAAAGGAAGTCAAAGTTATCCTGGTTACATTTGTGGACCCAAATACTGATTTTTCCATGGATAAACAAGAAAAACTCATGGAAAATGAGGTACCATATCGTCAAGCCATATCCTATGCAGTTCTTAGTCGTTATGTGAACTCTCACACAAAAGAGCACTGGCTTGCCATTAAAAGAATCATACGATATTTGATTGGAACTAAAAACTATGGAATTCTTTATAAGAAAACAGAAAATCCGAGAGTGTTAATTGGTGGTTACTTGTTTAAATTGTGTGGTGGACCAATCACAGGTTCAAGCAAAAAACAAAATAGTATTTCCCTCTCTATCACTGAGGCTGAGTACATAGCTGCTTCAAGTGCTGTGAAAGAAATTTTGTGGTTGCATCAGTTGCTAAAAGACACGAGTGAGTCTGATAAAATTTCAAATAAGTTGTATGTAGGTAATCAAAGTGCAATAAAACTCATTAAAAACTCTGAGTTTCACAATCGTTATAAACACATTGAAGTACGCTACTATTTCATTCGTGAAAATATGAAAGTGGTGACCTTGTTGGGCCATTTAAAAGGGTTTTTCCATGACTGTAAAGAATTGCAGAAAATGCTGAAACACGTCGATTTTGTTTGTAAGAGGGAGACTTTTTGGCTATCTTGAAATTTTTTGCGTGCATCCCCTTTGAGGGGTAAACTTTACCCCTATATTTGGAATAGGGAAAGTGGGTCGAGTGATACCTTGTTTTGAAGGGCTCCTGAATGTCTTGACAATCGTGTAAAAATTTCGAAAATCTATCGATTGATTTTTGAGATATTTTCTTTCAAAGTAAGCTCAAATTGTACAGGTCAATTTCACCTCTCGTAGGAATATATCCTAGAAGAAAAAACACAATGATAATATTTGTCAACGCAACTGTAAAAAGTCTCCCCCTTACAAACAAAATCGACTGTATGTAAAAACCGATGATCAAGAAGCGGATATTTTTACTAAAGGACTATGCAAAAATAAGTTTGAGATCCTAAGAAGAAAAATGGGACTTATAAATGATGAATAAATAAAACACATTTATTTTTTCAGTTAAAATATTATTTTTATAAGTTTACCATGTCGTATGTGTGTTTAGATGTTAAGCTTTTATTAGTAAGTTTACTTTTTAATAACCTTTTCAAAAAGTGGGAGTATTGTCAAGAAACAGAAGATCTGGATGCTAAACATGACACTTTTAACTTACACAAACGTATAAAGGAAGCGGCCGGTTTAGTTAATAAGAGACAAACAGGAATCCTTGTTAACAGTGAAGGAAAAATCTTACCTGATACCAAAGAAAAACTAAAAGAATGGTGTAACTACATAGAAAATCTCTTTAGCGATGATCGGTCCGAAAATCCAGAAGAATTCTCAAGTCAAGGCTTATATATAATACCGGAAGAAGTACAGTATGCAGTATCTTTAGCTAAAAACAGAAAAGCAGTAGGGCAAGACGAAGTATACACGGAAGTTTTAAAACTTATCAAAAACGAAGAGTCGCTGAATATTCTTGTCAAACTTTTTAATCTGATTTATCGCAGTGGTAAAATCCCAGCTGATTGGCTAAAATCAACATTTGTTACATTGCCTAAAAAACATTCAGCAAAGAAGTGTAGTGATTACCGCCTAATTAGCCTAATGAACCATATGCTACAAATATTTTTAAAGATTATTCATAAGAGAATAAGTTCGGATTTCGTGGAGGCTTCGGGACAAGAGAGGCGTTATTGAGAATTCAAGTCTTGGTTCAACGGTCTAGAGATGTGTCAGTGCCAGTATATGCCTGTTTTATAGATTATGAGAAGGCCTTCGACCGAGTCCAGCACGAAAAGCTTATGGAATCTCTTAAAGAAGTTGGTCTAGATGATCGAGATCTAAAAATAATTGCCAACCTATACTGGAGCCAGACAGCTCAAATAAAAGTTGATGGTCAACTGTCCGGAGAAGTCCGAATAAAAAGGGGTGTTCGCCAAGGCTGCATATTGTCTCCGCTGCTATTTAATATCTATAGTAATAAAATCGTCGAGAATGCACTTCACAACTGTGACGAGGGTCTAACTATAAACGACATAAAATTTAACAATTTGAGATATGCTGACGACACCGTCATAATTGCGAATACGTTGGAAGGCCTGCAAGAGCTGATAAATCGAGTCGCAGCCGAAAGTTCGCAATTTGGGCTTAAGTTGAATGTTGGAAAAACAAAATGGATGGTTATAGCCAAGCAAAAAAACATAAGAGGCATACTGGAAGTAAATGGCCAACAAGTCGAACGCGTAGAATCGTATAAATACCTGGGTTGTCAGCTCAATGAAAACTGGGACAACATGCAAGAAGTCCGTGCAAGAATTGAACAGGCTAGATCATCCTTTGTCAAAATGAAATCAGTGTTGTGTAGTCGCGATCTTAATACTACTCTCCGAATTCGCGTGCTTCGTTGTTATGTGTTTAGCATTTTGTATTACGGCGTAGAGGCACGGACACTGACTGATGCCATGTGCAAAAAATTGGAGGCATTCAAGATGTATTCCTATCGTAGAATGCTCAGGATATCTTGGGTGGACAAAGTACGTAACGTGGATGTTCTTCTTAGATTGAATAAGAATCTCGAAGTTTTGTTTACCATCAAAAGACGTAAACTTGAATATTTTGGCCATATTTTGAGAAATGACAAATATGAACTCTTAAAATTAATAATAGAAGGAAAAATTGAAGGCAGCAGAGGTCCGGGTCGCAGACGTATATCATGGCTTAAAAATCTTAGACAATGGTATGGCGTTAGTACTACGACACTTTTCAGAAAGGCAGTAAATAGGGTGCAGATCGCGCTGATGATAGCCTTGAACTTGAAGAAGAAGGGAGTATTAGAAATGCTTGTTTACTTACATTTGTTTGGTTTTGAAAAGTTCATTCGAGGTTAAGGTTATTAATTAACATTTAGCTGATGTTTAGGGCTAACAGAAAAAGCATGGCGTGTGCAGGCTGTAGTTTGTTTGGTTATTGATAGATGGAGCCATAGGTTTTTACACAGCGGGTAGTTTTTAGTGATTTTTGTAGTTGGCCGCTATTCTAAATTCTGTACTTTACTTTTTCTAAAAATAAAGTTAGTTTTGTACCGATTAGATGAATTTTTCTTAAAACAACCTTATTCGCGAATCTCTGTTCAAAAAACAGCAAATTGTTTTGCTAAAACAGCATACTTTTTTTTCTAGGCTGTCAAGTTACTAAATTTTTTTGCTGTCGTAACTAATTTTTTTGCTAGGGTTACTAAACATTTTTTTTTGTATTGTATTTTTAGCATAAAACTTCGGTGTTCTAGCAAAAACTTTGCTGTTCCAAAAAGATCGTTTGGCAGCACATTAGACGCCAGTCAAATTCACTTTACTAAAAAAATTCTCAGTGCAGGTCAAGAATCCAGTCCCAGAAGAACTATGGCCTTTGCATTTTTTCCGGGCTAACTTGGTTAGGAGTTATAATAATGCAAGGGCAGGGCCGTTATAGTATCTCATAGCTGTATGGGAAAACCCCTTTCTCCGACTTCGAAGAATAAGCACCTTGTAGACAGAATTAGACCCCAGAAAGGAAATACTCATATAACTATGAGATACTATTGCAAAATGTGTAAGAATAACTTTGAAAAACAAAAAAAATAATGTAAAAATCAGGGTTGGCCCTGGAAAAATCCAAAAGCAAAAAATCTACTCGCGCCCAGGGGCCTAATTCTTGAATCTCGAGAGAAGGATCGATCCCTCAACTCAAGAAAAGGGATCAATCCCGGGGAATGATCCCATCCCTCGAAAAAAATATGCTTTTCCTTGAAAACTCTTCAAAATCTTAGATTGAAAATTATACATTTTACGCGCATGCTTGCCTGAGAAATGGGACCGATACCTGGCTTTGGAGTCGGGGAGCGGGAACACCCAATTTTTGATAGAATAGAATGAGCGATCACCGCTCAAGAATACGAAATGCGTTCGTTGTGGGATCATTCGACTCAAATCTATGTCGTTCCCTGCTCAAGAATTAGGGTCCAGAAGAGTTTTTGGCTCTGCATCTTTTCCAGTCTATCTTGATTAGGTTAGGGCGTTTTTGGGTCAGCGAAAATAAGATTAAATTTGAGAATAAATAACGATTTTTGTGGTTATGTTTATAACAGACTAAAAATGGTTGGTTAATTCGTATTTTTCCTTTGGTAAATAAGAACGTATATTTCTCATCAATTTCTAATGGTCGGGCAGCAAAGCGCAATATTTGGTGATTTTGATAAAACTTGGTACAAAGAAAAGTAAGAAAAAAAAATATTTTGGTCGGTACTCCAATCTAAGCTGCGTTTTAGGGCCCTTAACGTTGAGGTTTGCACCATCCCACTTTTTTTTGAATATCTCAAGACTAAACACAGTCAAAATGTTTTTTATTTCGGCTTCAATTAGTTAAGACCTATCTTAATCGGCCCATGTAACACAAATTTTAGATAAACTTCCCTATTTTAGGAAAAATAATGTCAAAATCAAAACGTTCACAAATTTACGTCGTAATTTTTTTTAAATTTGAATTTTTGGTACCTGTCAAGAAATTTCTGATGCGGATTTTATCTGTACTACTTTGTTTTTTTTCCTTTTGAGTCTGGCTATACCTCACTTTTTAAAATATGAAAAAATATGACAGGAAAAGATTTTGGACTGGTTATACAAAACCAGTTTTTTAAATTTTATTTGGCCAAAATTTAAAAACGTTTTTACCGTTTCTGAAAGAGAACTAAATAATTAATTTACAAATTAAAAAAAAATTGTGGAAATATAATTTAAAATGTTCCAAAATTTACCGCAAACATGGAAAATTCGCTGGTTTAAAATAACGGTTTTTTTAACCGAAAATGACACCTTTGGAAATAAATGGCTGGGGATTTTTTACTTTTGAGTCCCCCGAAAACGTTTGTTCGACTATCGACATGCTTTCAAACAGTATGAAAATTTGTTCAAAATATACTTGGTAGCGGGAGAGTTTAAAGTGGGGCATTTTTCAGTTTTCACGTAAAAATATTAAAGTTACATACAATAATGAACTGTGATATATTGTCGGGTTTATTTCTTTAATTTGACAAACATAGACATAGTAGGGGTCCTAAACCCATTATTTTAACCACAATTATAAATACAAAGGAGCACGCTCTTAATAAATTTAAAATGCCAGGAGTAACACGATTATTTGACACATTAGTTAATATGGGTGGCAAGCCGATTGTTTTACTTTTTTTTAACACATTGCAGTTAAGACATTTGAATTAGGTACTTAATGCCTCATAAGTTCAAGCGAGCCTTTATTAATACTGTAAGTTCCTAATAAAATTAAAAGGAATGAAATGAATATTTGACATATTAGTATAACGCAATTACGGGATGTGACACAATCTCGTTTATGTATGGTGTTAGCAAACAGAAAAGGTTGAGCACTTTATATCAAAATAGTGACATTGCAAAAAATCTAAATAACTTCGCTAAAAAGAAGTAGAGGTTGACATCGAAAATTCAAAAGAATTTGTTATTAGATGTTATAAAAAAAAATATTCTCAAATATTAAATTTAAATGAATTACGAACTCTTGTAGCTACAAGGACAAAATAAATGTGTATGTAATGTAAAATTAACAAAGAATTTTTTTCTAATGGCTCGCTTGTATTTATGAGTATTATTTCAATTTCATACCTGCAGTGGCGTTTTTTAAAGTAAAAATTGGGTTAGCACCCATACTACCTAATATTCTATTTTTTTACCTCTTGAATTTTGTTTTGTTAAAAATATAAAATGGTGTTAGCACCCTTACTAATGTACCAAATTGCATTTATTTTCAGCTTTTAAATTTTTTTAAAAAGTTATACTATGTCTAGATATAAAACTAAAAAATACACAACTTTAAACGCTCTATTACTACCAGTTACCAAGTATATTTTGAAAAAATTTTCATACCGTTTGCAAACTAAAAAATCCCCAGCCATTTATCTTCAAAGGTGTCATTTTCGGTTAAAAAAACCGTTATGTTAAACCAGCGAATTTTCTATGTTTGCGGTAAATTTTTGAACATTTTGAATTATATTATAATCACTACTTTTGTAAAGTTGTCAAAGTTTTGACTTTAACATCATTTTTCTTGAAATGAAGAAATATATCTTAAAGTTGTGTTACATAGACCGAATGAGATATATATATAAATTAACTTTTTTTGCTTTTTAGATATATTGAAAAAAGTGGGAAGATGCAAACCGTAAAGTTAAGGGCACTGAAACGCAGTTTAGAGTGTAGTAACAACGATATTTTTTTGTTTCTCACTTTGGATCGATCTACATGTGTGCTAATTTTTATAAAAATCCCCTAAAAATTGACGAAAATGGCGTTTTGCTGCCCGACTATAATTACTAATTATAGTTTCTCGTATTCTATCTATATACACTAAATAAAAATAAAAATCAACAAAATTCATACCACACACTGACCTCAGAAAAGTAAGGTTATGTGTCATTTAGCGAAATTTTACGTTACCTTATTTTACATTCCAAAAACTCTTTTAAAATTGACAGTTGCTATCCTTGTCGTTAATTACTATAACCACAAAAGTAGTTATTTTTACTGTTATTTTAGATGATCCAAAATGTCCCTAATAACTTTGAAAAACAATGAAAATAATGTAAAAATCAGGGTTGACCCTAGGCAAGTCCAAAGACACAAAATCTACTGCGCATGCCTCACGCAGTCTGCTCCCATACAGAAGTTTTTGTCTCTGCATTTTTTCCAATAGGACAATTACTTACTATCGCTTGTTATGTTATGTTATATCCCAAGTAACATTTTAGGTAGCTACATATAGTGTACGACATCTTTTAAGATGGCGGCCAAAAATTATAAAAAATACAACTTTCGCAACCGGGGAACAATTATACTCGTTTCCATATAATTCGAGAACGAGGATTCCAAAAAATTTACTTTCAAGGTCATTCGACCTTAAATGACCATAAAAATCGCAAAAAACAAGATTTTTGCCATTTTCTCGTCAAAAAATCTTAATAATTCGACGTTTTGTCAGAGCAACTCCAAATATACCTCTAACTATTAGGCATGTATGTCAAATTGGGTCCTTAGGGTTTAATGCAGTTTGAAGCTTCATAAACTTAAAGAATACCCCAGCAAAATCAAATTGGGTAACAAAGGTAAGAAGGTCAAGTCCAACAATTTTGTTAAAACAAAATTTGCTCAGTTACGACGCGTTTCAATATGACGGCTGATATCTCAAAATAGAGACCTATAACCACATTTTATTTTATCCAATTACGTAAAAAAGTATAAATAAAAAGTTAGCCATCAATTCTTCCGGACCTATCTCTGCTTAATATGAAAAAAAATAGTTGATACATGACCTTGATTGACCTTGAAAATACCATGTAAAATTGAAAAACCTGCTTTTTGTGCTGGAGATGAAATTAACGTCTTAGCCATAAATAAACACTTAATTTTAAACCTCCCTACCATTTTTTTGATCTGGCGTCCCAGATGTTTATGCTATACCCCGGTAAAAATGACCTATATGCCTGTTGTTTTTACATTACGATATTCTGGACCAGGTATTTTATCCTAAAAAATACAATTTTTGCAATTGGTGCGTGATTATACTCGATTTCATATAACTTGAGGACGAGAATTCCAAAAAAATCCTTTTCGAGCTCATCCGACCTTAAATGGCCTTGAAAATTGCAAAAAAACATTGCCATTTTCTCTTTAAAAAAATCTCCATAATTTAACGTTTAAGGGAGGTTTAAAATAAAGTATTTTTTTTATGGCTAAGATGTTAATTTTATCTCCGGCACTTAAAGTTTTTACGTAGTGGTACACATTGGAAAAAACACTACAAAAAGCGGGTTTTTCAATTTTACATAGTATTTTCAAGATCAATCGGGTTATGCATCAACTAATCTTTTTTTTTCATAGTAAGCGGAGATATTTCAACAAGAATTGATGGCCACCTTGTCATTATTACTTTTTTACGAAATTGGATAAAATAAAATGTGGTTATAGGTCGCCATTTTGATATATATCAGCCGCCTCACTGAAACACGTCATAGCTGAACAAAATTTTTTTTAACAAAATTGTTGGAATTGACCTTCTTATCTTTGTTGCTAAATTTGGTTGTCTTCGCTTGAATAGTTGATGAACAGCGCCCTTTAGTATCTTATTTTTGCAATTTGTTAATTTTACTGGGGTATATTTGAAAGTCATCAAGCTTCAAACTGCATCAAACTCTAAGGATCAAATTTGGCATACATTCCTAATAGTGTGAGGTACATTTGAAGTTAGTCTGACAAAACGTCGAATTATTAAGATTTTTTGAAGAGAAAATGGCAAAAATCTTGTTTTTTGTGATTTTCAAGGTCATTTAATGTCGGATGACCTTAAAAATATTTTTTTCGGAATCCTCGTCCTCGACTATGTTGGGAATTTGGAACCTTTGGTTGCACTAAAACAAAGTTATGATTGCTTTCCACAAACCAAAACTACACTTTTTTGCACTCGACGCGCGTTTCGCTAACAACGTTAGCATCATCAGGAGACGATAAACAATGAACTAAATTAATCTACGCTCTATCTTATATACAATCCTTTAGTGGGCGGAGATAAGACTAATAATTTGTAATTGATCACGATTTTTAATCCTCTCCCCTCAACCAAAGAATAAAGTGTACTAAACGGGATGGGTCCTCTATCTTTATTTAAACTATTTCTGGATTTAATGATTTCCATACTTTCATATGCATTCAAAAGTCTTTTGTTTGGTACACTTTTTAGAAGTTTTAGGTTATCTAATGTGAATCTATGATTGTTTTCAAAAGCATGCTCGGCTACACTTGACTTTTCTGTTCTTCCGTATTTTAAGTGTGCTAAGTGTTCTTTAAAACGTGTTTGAATAGAGCGTCTCGTTTGGCCAACATATTTTTTGTCACAATCCCTGCAACTAATTTCGTAAATTCCACTTTTTTCTAGAACTGTAGTTTTATCCTTGGGATTTCTTAGTAAGCTTCTTATTGTGTTACCGGATTGATATACTAATTTAAGACCGGTGTTATTAAATACTTTTTGTAATCCTTTCGTATAATTAGGATTATAAGGAATTGATACAAATTTTGAGTCGCAGGTATCTTTTCGTCTGAAAAAAGTGGAATTCCGAAAGTTCTTTTGAAAAGAATGTCTATTTATCAGCTTATTTATTAAGCCTTCGTCGTAACCGTTTTCGCCAGCTATATTCCTAATTTTATTCTTTTCTGCTTTAAATCTTTCTTTGTTTAAGGGGAAATATGTATATGTTAAAAAATGCAAACTTGCAAGCTTATGTTGTAAGCAATGAAAAGAGTCATTTGGAATATACCTGTTGGTGGTCGTTCCTTTTCTGTATAGGTCAAAGTCCAATTTATTTTTATTTCTTATAACTAAAGTGTCTAGAAATGGCAGTGTACCGTTGTTCTCTGTTTCATAAGTAAATTTAATTGTGGGAAATTTGTTATTTATTTTTTCCCTAAAATTTTCAACACTAGTTACTTTAGTGTTGAATACTGCAAACACATCGTCTACATACCTAAACCATACTCTGGGGAAATACTCAAATTCTTTACTTATATCTCATTCAAGTTTGCTCATAAAGAGGTTTGCGATAAAGGGTGATAAACTATTACCCATTGTGGTTCCTTCTAATTGCTGGTAGTAGTTATTTTTATATTGAAAGTAATTTTGATTCATGCAGAGTTTTGTTAAAGATAGGTATTCTTCGTCCTCGAATTATATGGAATCGGGTATAATCATGACCTGGTTGCGAAAGTTGTATTTTGGTCTGATTTTTGGCAGGAATCTTGAAAGATGACGTCATATCAACCTTTTCTATACGGATGCGAACAAAACAACCGATAATAGTTGATTGTGTGAATGAAGAGCTATCATTCCCACATAATCACAAAGCTCCTTCATTAAAAATCCCACGGACTTACACATGCCCCTTCACTAATAGTTATATTATTTTTGAACTTTTTTATAAGGGGTTTATAGGGGTCGTGAAAATTTATAACAATATTTATAAGAAAACTTTAAAATGTTAATGTTTATAAAGGTAATGGAAAAACCAGACGAGCATTATTCTTCCAAAATTAGCAATCAGAATATTCTTATTACTATATTTATAAAACTTTTGTCTTAGGTTTTATATTATAGCAAACAAAACATTTTAAAAATTGGTTTTTGGGTTTTATAATTTAGCAATTAAAACCTTTTGACGACATTTCTTATAAAACTTTTATTGTAAAGTTGAGAAGTTTTATAAGATCGTAATAAAAACCTTTTAAAAACTATTCTAATAAAACTTTTAGCCTAAAGTGGTTCAAGTTTTATAAAATAGTTAGCAAAACATTTTAAAAACTCTTCTTATAAAACTTTTCGTTTAAATTCATTTAAGTTTTATAGAAATAAAAACTTTTTAAAGATAATCACTACAAAACTGTTGGTGTCCATAGCTGCACAAGCTTTTATAAGAGAGCAAGGAAAACTTTCTAAAGATTTACCCTAAGCTTTTCATGTGTGCCGAGATGGCGGGGGCCATGATAGAATTCCGTGGTTTTCTATTGTCTTCTATTGTTAGTTTATTTTTATGTTGTTCGCGCGTGTGCACGATTTTAAAGCCATAAATTTTATGGATTTTATTTTTAAAAAAACACAAATTTTTCTGGCGAAATTATCCACGCGCACTGTCAAATATCAAAACAAACATTTTGGTTAGTTAAAATGGCTAAGTGGCCACTAGGACTACAGTTTACCAAATAATTAATCACTATCGAGGAAGACGAGTATAATGGTAATTACAACTTCTTGGAATTCTATAAGGGTTTTGATAACCCTTATAAAACTTGACGTAAAATATCTGACTGGAAGCCATTTTCCTAAACTGTTTCATAATTCAAAAATTTTGTATTTTTGACTTTAAATTCCAAACAGCATAATAAGTTATGTAATAATAGTTGATTTATTAAGCGTTCGACCGGCATTTTGTTATTCGTTCACTATTGTTTGAATTACAGGAACTTTAAGAAAACTAACCTTACTTTTCTCTTCATAAATTTGGTTAAAAAATCTTTAAATTACGGTTTTTTTCAAGCGCCATTTTTAGAAGGCAGAAATGAATTCTACACGTGGCTTATAGGATTTCTCGTAGAGAATCGGTATAAACATAAATAAAATATTATAAAAATATAACCTATAAATATTTGTCGAAATTAATATCCATCAAAAGTTTCATCATTTCTGTAAACATTTTAATTGATGCATTTAGACAAAGATGAAATTATAAAAAAACGCATGCATTGTAACTTTAAAGAAAGAAAGCAAATACCATATATATTATATGGTTAAATCAATAAGGAGTGGGGTCAAATTGGACGCGCTAAAACCCTCTGACAACCATTTGAAAACTACTTGTAGTTGGCTTGAGATTTTATAAAGGGTTAGAGAATGTTTTTAAAGATATTTTTTAAAACTCAAACTCATGTGAAAGTAGTAATGTATCCCTTTATAAAAACTGTCACTTAAGACGTATAAGGGGTTTATAAGAGTCCTGAAAAGGTTTTAAAGAGAACGTAATACAATTTTTTGTTTTATTAAGTAGTTGCCAGAAGGTATTGATGGGCATTATAAAAAAATATAAATGTTACTTGGGATGGGATTACTCCTTTCTCCTATACTTCGAAGAATAAGCACCCTCTGCAGACTCCTGTACAAGAAGCTAGCAGCGCAACTTGCGATTTTTTTATTACAACCTATATAACTAATTAGAGCTAATATAGTGTTAATTTTGTTCCGCAAAAAAATTTAGAGCTTGCGTTTTTTAAAAGTTAGCGCATACGCTGCTAGATTCCGTGAGAAATCAGCAGCGCATGCGATTATAGCCTAAATAAGAGAGTTCAGAAAAAAAGATACCTACATAATTAGAGCTAATTTAGTGCTCTATAGTTTCATATATTTTTTTTAAATATATAATATGAAAATTATAGTTCAAATATTATATCCTGATATCATTTTCTTACAAAAATAAATAAAAGGTTTTTATTTTACAGTGAATCAATAAGATTACTTAACACTAACATTAAACTATTAAACTATTAAAACGGGGCAAAGTACTAAATTTATATTCCATAAAAAAAAATGTAGAGCCCGGCCAAAAATCATAAAAAATACAACTTTTGCAACCAGCCCATGATTTAATTTAATTTCAAGGTCATCCGACATTAAATGACCTTGAAAATTGCAAAAAACAATATTTTTGTCATTTTCTCTTCAAAAAATCTTAATAATTCGTTGTTTTTTCAGACCAACTTCAAATTTACCTCAAACTATTAGGCATGTATTCCAGATTTGATCCTTAGAGTTTGATGCAGTTAGAAGCTTCATGACCTTAAAAAATACCCCAGTAAAATTAACAAATTGCAAAAATAATAGACTAAAGGGAGCTCTTCATCAACTATTTAAGCGAAGAGAACCAAATTTGGCAACAAAGATAAGAAGGTCAAGTCCAACAATTTTGTTAAAAAAAAATTGTTTAGCTATGACGTGTTTCAATAAGGCGGCTGATATATATCAAAATGGCGACCTATAACCACATTTTATTTTATCCAATTTCGTAAAAAAGTAAAAATGACAAGGAGGACATCAATTCTTATGGACATATCTCCGCTTACTATGAAAAAAAAAGTTTAGTTGATGCATAACCCCGATTGACCTTGAAAATACCATGTAAAATTGAAAAATCCGCATTTTGTAGTATTTTCTCCAATCTACCACTATTCAAAAACCTTAAGTGACGGAGATGAAATTAACATCTTAGCCATAAAAAAACACTTCATTGTAAATTTCCCTATCATTTTTTTTGATCTGGCGTTCCAGATGTTGGTGTAAAAAAACGTTAAATTATGGAGTTTTTTTAAAGAGAAAATGGAAAAAATCGTGTTTTTTTGCGATTTTCAAGGTCATTAGAGGTCGGATGACCTCTAAAGTGATTTTTTTGAAATTTTGGTCCTCGAGTTATATGAAATCGAGTATAATCACGCACCAGTTGCAAAAATTGTATTTTTTATGATTTTTCGACCGCCATTTTGGAAAATGGCATCCAAAACACCTGGTCCAGAATATGGTAATGTATATCTAACTGCTGTTAGCTCTTTTATGGGTAACTTAAATGACTTTGTTGGCTAGACAATTGAGAAGAACATAAAATTCACAGTTACGAAACTAAAAACCACAGGTCATTTTTACCGGAGTATAGCATAAATATCTGGGACGGTAAATCAAAAAAAATGATAGAGAGGTTTAAAATTAAGGGTTTGTTTATGGCTAAGATGTTAATTTCGTCTCCCGCACTTAAAGTTTTTGCATAGCTGTAAATTGTAAAAAACACTACAAAAAGATAGTTTTCCAATTTTACATGGTATTTTCAAGGTCAATCAAGGTCATGCATCAACTATTTTTTTTTTCATATTAAGCAGAGTTAAGTGAACAGGAATTGATAGCCACCTTGTTATTTTTACTTTTTTACGTAATTGAATAAAATAAAATGTAGTTATAGGTCTCTATTTTGAGATATCCGCTACCATATTGAAACGCGTCATAGCTGAACAAAATTTTTTTAACAAAATTATTGGACTTGACCTCCTTACCTTTGTTACCCAATTTGGTTCCCTTGGCTTTAATAATTGATGAATAGCGCCCTTTCGTATGTTATTTTTGCAATTTGTTAATTTTGCTGAGGTATTTATCAAGGTCATGAAGCTTCAAACTGCATCAAACTCTAAGGACCCAACGAATTATTATGATTTTTTGAAGAGAAAATGGCAAAAATCTTGTTTTTTGTAATTTTCATGGACATTTAAGGTCGGATGATCTTAAATGTAAATTTTTTGAAATCCTCGTCCTCGAATTATATGGACATGACTACAATTATTCCCCGGTTGCGAATTCAATTTATTAAATTAAAACTATAAGAACTATTTAAATATGACAAGTCACTAATTTTCTAACGCCTTTAAAAATTTAGAGCTCGCTGTTTTAAAAATATAGAGCCTGCTCTGCTAGCGTCTATGGTAGCTAGCAGCTCAAATGATGATGGGCAAACCAAAAGAGGTTTAATACCAAAAGTCACATGAATCAGTAGAACCCACTTAGTACTACATTGCTACATCTGTTTTACCAAAAAAACTACTCCTTGGGAAAATTTCTCTATATCTTAATATAAGTGGTACGCTACTTGGGTACCGTATGTCAAACAATCCCTTTTCACCGGTCCATGAGCAAAGTTGCAACAATACTCAGGTCAGTAAAAATCCATTTGAAACCCCATGCGGCAGCGGAGAAAATGAAGGTAAATGCGATAGAGTCTTCAGTCCTTTGAACACATTTACAAAAACATTTCTTAGAACAATTGACCGTATTATTTTAAACGCGCAAATCTTCGAAATTGTATGGTGAAAAACAGATAAACAACCAGACAATAGAGGATTTTTCAAAAACTGGCACCTCATTTAAAAGACTTTGAAAAATGTTCTATTATTCTTGGTCAAATCGATCCAGAAATTAAATCTCGTCTTAGGTCCACGTTATTTAAAAACTCAGAAGACCTTTTACGGGTGGCAATAGAAGTTGAATCTGATGTCATCGAATTTAAACACGAAAATGCGTTGGTGTTCCTGCGAGCAATGGGAATCAAACTGCTATTGGTTTACAGAGGAGTGCTAGCGCATCAAGATCCTTGGACGGGGGTACTAGTTCGGAAGGTAAAAATTTATATCCACCTTCTCCATGTAGATTTTGTCAAGGAATGCATTTTCACCGAGATTGTCCGCAAAAGTCCTATAATTCGGGAAACTCTCAAAGGGCTGCTGGCAATCCTCGGACAAATCAATAAATAATGAATTAAGCAGTCCTTATTTTGAAGATTTTTTTGGTTTTCCAACCAGAGATAACGGTTTTCTTTCTAATACAAATGAGATATATATTAATACAATTAATGATCCTATACCTATACTCCCACGCTTAACAGTATCATTTTTAAATAAAATATTCAGTGCTCTTATTGACTCTGGATCTGCTCTAAATATTGTTCGTACATCAATCTTACCACAAATCTCAAATACAAACAAAATTGCTAAAAAAAAGGAAGTACTCTTGGCTTGCGGAACTGAAACTGTCACAATAATTGGGGAAACACATCTTCAGTTTAAAATAGAGGGTGTTGAGTTTTCTTCCAAATTTTTTATTATTTCCGAGCTTCAAGAAGAGATCATACTTGGCCACCCATTCCTTCAAGAAAACAGTGTTTTGGAAAACTTGTTGGGCGTGACGTAGAATGTGCGTCCTTAGAAAATATTTCAATTCTCAGGGGGACATCTTTTGTCATGGGATAAAAAAGTCAATTCGAAAAAAGAACTTTAAAATTTAAAAAAAGCAAAATAAAAGTCCATTTAAAAGTTTGAATCGTCTTTAGTTCAACGGAAAATACCCAACTTAGCATCATGGCGCCCAACAAACGGGTCTCCATTACAAGCAGTTCTAGTCAAGAAAATCATTTTTTGGAGACAGCTGATGAAACAAATAGATCCTTAGCGGCTGATGTAATAGATGGATACAACCCAGCTCTGTAGCACAGTGGTACGCTACTTGGGTACCGTATGTCAAACGATCCCTCAGGTCAGTAAAAATCCATTTGAAAACACATGCGGCAGCGGAGCAAATGAAGGTAAATGCGATAGAGTCTTCAGTCCTTTGAACACAATTACAGAAACATTTCTTAGAACAATTGACCGTATTATTTTAAACGCGCAAATCTTCTAAATTGTTTGGTGAAAAACCACCATACAATAGAGGATTTTATTTCAAAACAATTAAGTCTTTTTCAAAGACTGGCACCTCATTTAAAAGACTTTGAAAAATGTTCTATTATTCTTGGTCAAATCGATCCAGAAATTAAATCTCGTCTTAGGTCCACGTTATTTAAAAACTCAGAAGACCTTTTACGGGTGGCAATAGAAGTTGAATCTGATGTCATCGAATTTAAACACGAAAATGCGTTGGTGTTCCTGCGAGCAATGGGAATCAAACTGCTATTGGTTTACAGAGGAGTGCTAGCGCATCAAGATCCTTGGACGGGGGTACTAGTTCGGAAGGTAAAAATTTATATCCACCTTCTCCATGTAGATTTTGTCAAGGAATGCATTTTCACCGAGATTGTCCGCAAAACTCCTATAATTCGGGAAACTCTCAAAGGGCTGCTGGAAATCCTCGGACAAATCAATAAATAATGAATTAAGCAGTCCTTATTTTGAAGATTTTTTTGGTTTTCCAACCAGAGATAACGGTTTTCTTTCTAATACAAATGAGATATGTATTAATACAATTAATGATCCTATACCTATACTCCCACGCTTAACAGTATCATTTTTAAATAAAATATTCAGTGCTCTTATTGACTCTGGATCTGCTCTAAATATTGTTCGTACATCAATCTTACCACAAATCTCAAATACAAACAAAATTGCTAAAAAAAAGGAAGTACTCTTGGCTTGCGGAACTGAAACTGTCACAATAATTGGGGAAACACATCTTCAGTTTAAAATAGAGGGTGTTGAGTTTTCTTCCAAATTTTTTATTATTTCCGAGCTTCAAGAAGAGATCATACTTGGCCACCCATTCCTTCAAGAAAACACTGTTTTGGAAAACTTGTTGGGCGTGACGTAGAATGTGCGTCCTTAGAAAATATTTCAATTCTCAGGGTGACATCTTTCGTCATGGGATAAAAAAGTCAATTCGAAAAAAGGACTTTAAAATTTAAAAAAAGCAAAATAAAAGTCCATTTAAAAATTTGAATCGTCTTTAGTTCAACGGAAAATACCCAACTTAGCATCATGGCGCCCAACAAACGGGTCTCCATTACAAGCAGTTCGAGTCAAGAAAATCATTTTTTGGAGACAGCTGATGAAACAAATAGATCCTTAGCGGCTGATGTAATAGATTGAGACAACCCAGCTCTGTAGCACAGTGGTACGCTACTTGGGTACCGTATGTCAAACGATCCCTCACGTCAGTAAAAATCCATTTGAAACCACATGCGGCAGCGGATCAAATGAAGGTAAATGCGATAGAGTCTTCAGTCCTTTGAACACAATTACAGAAACATTTCTTAGAACAATTGACCGTATTATTTTAAACGCGCAAATCTTCTAAATTGTTTGGTGAAAAACCACCATACAATAGAGGATTTTATTTCAAAACAATTAAGTCTTTTTCAAAGACTGGCACCTCATTTAAAAGACTTCGAAAAATGTTCTATTATTCTTGGTCAAATCGATCCAGAAATTAAATCTCGTCTTAGGTACTCGTTATTTGAAAACTCAGAAGATCTTTTACGGGTGGCAATAGAAGTTGAATCTGATATCATCGAATTTAAACACGAAAATGTTTTAGGTGTACACCATTTGCGTGGCGTTGGTGTTCCTGCGAGCAATGGGAATCAAACTGCTATTGGTTTACAGAGGAGTGCTAGCGCATCAAGATCCTTGGACGGGGGTACTAGTTCGGAAGGTAAAAATTTATATCCACCTTCTCCATGTAGATTTTGTCAAGGAATGCATTTTCACCGAGATTGTCCGCAAAACTTCTATAATTCGGGAAACTCTCAAAGGGCTGCTGGAAATCCTCGGACAAATCAATAAATAATGAATTAAGCAGTCCTTATTTTGAAGATTTTTTTGGTTTTCCAACCAGAGATAACGGTTTTCTTTCTAATACAAATGAGATATGTATTAATACAATTAATGATCCTATACCTATACTCCCACGCTTAACAGTATCATTTTTAAATAAAATATTCAGTGCTCTTATTGACTCTGGATCTGCTCTAAATATTGTTCGTACATCAATCTTACCACAAATCTCAAATACAAACAAAATTGCTAAAAAAAAGGGTGTACTCTTGGTTTGCGGAACTGAAACTGTCACAATAATTGGGGAAACACATCTTCAGTTTAAAATACAGGGTGTTGAGTTTTCTTCCAAATTTTTTATTATTTCCGAGCTTCAAGAAGAGATCATACTTGGCCACCCATTCCTTCAAGAAAACACTGTTTTGGAAAACTTGTTGGGCGTGACGTAGAATGTGTGTCCTTAGAAAATATTTCAATTCTCAGGGGGACATCTTTTGTCATGGGATAAAAAAGTCAATTCGAAAAAAGGACTTTAAAATTTAAAAAAAGCAAAATAAAAGTCCATTTAAAAATTTGAATCGTCTTTAGTTCAACGGAAAATACCCAACTTAGCATCATGGCGCCCAACAAACGGGTCTCCATTACAAGCAGTTCGAGTCAAGAAAATCATTTTTTGGAGACAGCTGATGAAACAAATAGATCCTTAGCGGCTGATGTAATAGATTGAGACAACCCAGCTCTGTAGCACAGTGGTACGCTACTTGGGTACCGTATGTCAAACGATCCCTCACGTCAGTAAAAATCCATTTGAAACCACATGCGGCAGCGGATCAAATGAAGGTAAATGCGATAGAGTCTTCAGTCCTTTGAACACAATTACAGAAACATTTCTTAGAACAATTGACCGTATTATTTTAAACGCGCAAATCTTCTAAATTGTTTGGTGAAAAACCACCATACAATAGAGGATTTTATTTCAAAACAATTAAGTCTTTTTCAAAGACTGGCACCTCATTTAAAAGACTTCGAAAAATGTTCTATTATTCTTGGTCAAATCGATCCAGAAATTAAATCTCGTCTTAGGTACTCGTTATTTGAAAACTCAGAAGATCTTTTACGGGTGGCAATAGAAGTTGAATCTGATATCATCGAATTTAAACACGAAAATGTTTTAGGTGTACACCATTTGCGTGGCGTTGGTGTTCCTGCGAGCAATGGGAATCAAACTGCTATTGGTTTACAGAGGAGTGCTAGCGCATCAAGATCCTTGGACGGGGGTACTAGTTCGGAAGGTAAAAATTTATATCCACCTTCTCCATGTAGATTTTGTCAAGGAATGCATTTTCACCGAGATTGTCCGCAAAACTTCTATAATTCGGGAAACTCTCAAAGGGCTGCTGGAAATCCTCGGACAAATCAATAAATAATGAATTAAGCAGTCCTTATTTTGAAGATTTTTTTGGTTTTCCAACCAGAGATAACGGTTTTCTTTCTAATACAAATGAGATATGTATTAATACAATTAATGATCCTATACCTATACTCCCACGCTTAACAGTATCATTTTTAAATAAAATATTCAGTGCTCTTATTGACTCTGGATCTGCTCTAAATATTGTTCGTACATCAATCTTACCACAAATCTCAAATACAAACAAAATTGCTAAAAAAAAGGAAGTACTCTTGGCTTGCGGAACTGAAACTGTCACAATAATTGGGGAAACACATCTTCAGTTTAAAATACAGGGTGTTGAGGTTTCTTCCAAATTTTTTATTATTTCCGAGCTTCAAGAAGAGATCATACTTGGCCACCCATTCCTTCAAGAAAACACTGTTTTGGAAAACTTGTTGGGCGTGACGTAGAATGTGTGTCCTTAGAAAATATTTCAATTCTCAGGGGGACATCTTTTGTCATGGGATAAAAAAGTCAATTCGAAAAAAGGACTTCAAAATTTAAAAAAAGCAAAATAAAAGTCCATTTAAAAATTTGAATCGTCTTTAGTTCAACGGAAAATACCCAACTTAGCATCATGGCGCCCAACAAACGGGTCTCCATTACAAGCAGTTCGAGTCAAGAAAATCATTTTTTGGAGACAGCTGATGAAACAAATAGATCCTTAGCGGCTGATGTAATAGATTGAGACAACCCAGCTCTGTAGCACAGTGGTACGCTACTTGGGTACCGTATGTCAAACGATCCCTCACGTCAGTAAAAATCCATTTGAAACCACATGCGGCAGCGGATCAAATGAAGGTAAATGCGATAGAGTCTTCAGTCCTTTGAACACAATTACAGAAACATTTCTTAGAACAATTGACCGTATTATTTTAAACGCGCAAATCTTCTAAATTGTTTGGTGAAAAACCACCATACAATAGAGGATTTTATTTCAAAACAATTAAGTCTTTTTCAAAGACTGGCACCTCATTTAAAAGACTTCGAAAAATGTTCTATTATTCTTGGTCAAATCGATCCAGAAATTAAATCTCGTCTTAGGTACTCGTTATTTGAAAACTCAGAAGACCTTTTACGGGTGGCAATAGAAGTTGAATCTGATGTCATCAAATTTAAACACGAAAATGTTTTAGGTGTACACCATTTGCGTGGCGTTGGTGTTCCTGCGAGCAATGGGAATCAAACTGCTATTGGTTTACAGAGGAGTGCTAGCGCATCAAGATCCTTGGACGGGGATACTAGTTCGGGAGGTAACAATTTATATCCACCTTCTCCATGTCGACTTTGTCAAGGAATGCATTTTCACGGAGATTGTCCGCAAAACTCCTATAATTCGGGAAACTCTCAAAGGGCTGCTGGCAATCCTCGGACAAATCAATAAATAATTAATTAAGCACTGTTCAGTTTAAAATAGAGGGTGTTGGGTTTTCTTCCAAATTTTTTATTATTTCCGAGCTTCAAGAAGAGATCATACTTGGCCATGTATTCCTTCAAGAAAATAATGTTGTTTTAGATTATTTACGGCGTTGTGCTTACATGGGAAAATCTAATAGAAAAACAGTGTTTTGGAAAACTGGTTGGGCGTGACGTAGAATGTGTGCTCTTAAACAATATTTCAATTCTCAGGGGGACATCATGGGATAAAAAAGTCAATTCGAAAAAAGGACTTTAAAATTAAAAAAGCAAACTAAAAGCCCATTTAAAAGTTTGAATCGTCTTTAATTCAACGGAAAATACCCAACTTAGCATCACAATGCATGCGCTACCGCTAATTTTTTTTTTGGGAACAAAATTAGCACTAAATTAGCTCTAATTAGTTATATAGGATCTAATAAAAAAATCGCAAGTTGCGCTGCTAGCTTCTTGTACATGCAGACTGCTTTGTACTAACTTTGTCGGCAAACGCATTTTGGTTGCCACCGCATCCCTTGTAAAGAAATTTTCTGCACGTGTTAGTTTTTGGCCAATAAGCAAATAAATATCCTCTTTCTCCTTCTTCTTTAGAGTCACACTTTGTTCCTCTGTTATATTTCTCCAAACAAAATTCTGCTGGCTGCGCTTCTAAAAAAATAAAAACACACGACGCATTTATACACAACAAAATTTATTTTGGCGAGTTTTGGAGACATTTCTAGTAAGGACAGCCAAAAATTTAAACACAAGATGTAAAAGCTACGAGTACAAAAAACAAACAGTGTGGTTGGTTATTAACTTGTCCGTAAAAACGCTGGTTTTTTTACAGTATAAAGTGCAATTATAAATAAAAAATATAACAAAATATAGCTTAACAAACATTCTTCATCTGCATAAAATAGACTCCTAATCGATCCTTATAAGCTGGAAAAATAGCTTAAAACAAAATAATCTATTAAATTTAATATAAAAAAAACTGATAAGCAAAATACTTGCATTCTTATCTTGTCCTTTTTTTCAAATTTATGTTCCTTTATCATTTATTATAGTATAACACACCTGTGCATTTTAAGGTGCTAAGAATAAACAAAGAAAATAAAGATGAATTGCGCAAAATGCAAAATTAAATGCACTGGAAAATAAAAAAAAAACCTTCCAAAGGTACCTTTTGCATCTCCCTGTGACATTTGCAAAAATATCTTATGCGAAATTTGCGAAAAATGGTCTACAATAGAAATCAGATTTATAGAACTAAAATAACGGGTTATTTCCTATTTGTGCACAAAGTGCATACAACCAGTTAAAGCTTTTCCAAAAATTAAACAAGATGTTGAAATCATTCAAGAGAACATAAAAGATATGGTAGAAAAAACGGTAACAGCTTTAAAAGCTCAAGTAGAATATATAAAATCAGAATTAGAGCAACTAAAGACCACTGTAAATAAGCCCAATCAGACTTATGCAAGCGTGGCAAAAATGCCGAAGCAGTTTAAATCGCTACAAGAAAACATAAACAAACTTGAACAAAAAGTGGAAAATATTAAACCTGCTAATGATCCTACTACTGGCATCTTACCAACACTTAAAGAACTGTAAGAACGTGAGAACTGAGCCACAAATATATTAATTTTTGGATTAGAAGAAACTGAAAAAAACACAAATCAGAAATCAGAAGTCGAACTCACCAAAGTAAAAAACATTATGAACAGCATTAACAATAATGTGCAGACAAGTACCATTAAAACATTTAGGTTAGGAAAAGCAAAAATAAATAAAATTAGGCCAGTAAAAGTATTTTTTTCTAACAGACAAGAAGCACTAAAAGTGATAAAACAAAAAAAGACCCTGATTTAAAACCTATGCAACAAAGGCACCTTAAAGAGACACAGAGGAAGAGGAAAACTTAACAGTAGAATATATAAACTCCACACCGAAAATTGTTACCAAGAATACTTCAACAAACCAATAAACACAGATAAAGTTAAAGTGTCTTTATGGTATAGTAATGTACAGTCAATATCAAACAAAATTGGTGAATGGATAGCATCGATTCATTACATTCATATTTATCACAGAAACCTGGCTTAATAGTCGACTAGATGACATCTTAATTAGTGTAGCCGGATACACCGTATTTAGAAAAGATAGAGGACAAGCAGGTGGTGGGATCTGCATGTACATCAAAGAATAAATAGGTGGCCACAGAGTACACTCATGTATTTCAGCAAAATACACAACATCACTTCCTATTGAATCTTTGTAGATTGATGTCAAAATTGATAACCTAAATCTGTTGTTATGTTGCATCTATAGAACTGATTATTCCTCAGAAGAATCTGACACAGAAATGATTTCAGCCATAACAAATGCTTTTCGTGAAAATCCAAGAAGGCGAACATTTGCTATTTTTGAAATGTACTCTAAAAATGTGTGAGCTTAACGTAAAGCATTTGTCAAAAAGTGTCAACAAACCAAAATACTTCTAAGGTCGAGTACTAGAATATATAAAAAATGAGGCAATTCTTCCGAACACAAATTTGTGTTTAAAACTATCCTTTCATATTCGCAGGGGGGCAAGTCAGGGCAGAAAAGAACTCCGCACGAAATACATTGAAAAATTATTTCGGTGAAATTTGACGAAATTTTAGTATGTTATACTGCGTTATGAGATCAAATGGTTAAACAAAAATTGATTTCTATGACTAGTTCCAGAGATATAGACGGTCAAACTTTAAAAAAACGTCGTTTCGGGGTATATTGAGTACGCTCAAAAAGGCATTTTCTGACCGAAATAAAATAAGTGATCGACGAATATGGGTTATCGAGGAACCACACATGAACTTCCTTATTATTTTGTTGATAAAACGTTAAGAGGTTGTATACAGGGGCTAGTCAAAAAAATCATTTTTTGACACATTTTTATTTTCCTCTATACAAAAATAAAAAAATTATTTTTCAGTAAACATTAAGTTTTTCTTCCCAGTAAAAGTTACTTTGTCTTACATGTTTTTTTCAATTTTTTGACTATAAAAACTTGACAAAAATTGTTTCCTACTACGAAATAATTATTTCGCAACTTAAAAATCTAAGTATTATTTTGCATTCAGTTAAAGTGATAAGTAAATAAACTTTAAATAAAATAGATTTTATTTTATTATTTTTTCCTAGCTACGAGATACATGCAAAAAGTTCTATATCATTAATTTTTATAAAAAAGTAGTAAATATTTAATTTCTTTAAAACTGATCGAGGGATTTTCATTTAATTTTGCGTACGCCTTTATCATACTTTTATCTAATACAGGGTGCAATTTTTTTATCACTTTATGTTTTGCATCTAGGATGATGATTTTTTAAAGGTTTCTCAGGGTACTCTAAACTTATTTTACTTACTGTTTAACACTTTTGGTGGGGCTGAATTATCAAACAAACAATAAATTCCCATAAATTATATTTATGGGTAATTGCTCCCCTTATTCCTACAGTGTCTTAGCCAGAGGGGGGTTTTGGGGGTTAAAACCTCTCAGATGGCCCAGATTCTGTTTTAATGTACCCGCTAATAGGCCAACTAATAATAATTAGGTTTCTTTTATTCGTATAACGCTGTTAATTTTCGGGAAACCTTTGGCGCTAGTATTTTTACGGTAGTTTAACCAAGCGCAAAAATATTTAAGTTTAGGTTTGAATAGTTTACATATTATAGCTTTTTTCTTGTTTTTTCCATAGTTAATTGTTATGATAAAACGACGATTATTACAATTTACCTAATTGTTTACTCCTTATAGTTTTTTTATTGTTATTTTCATCGTTACTTAATTATCGTTATGGTAAAACACCGATTACTACAATTTATCTATAACTTTTTTTTATTGTTATTTTCATCGTTACTTAATTATTATTATGGTGAAACACCGATTATTACAATTTTGCTACATTGAAACAGAATCTGGGCCATCTGGGGGGTTTTAACCCCAACAGCCCCCCTTTGGCTACGTAACTGTGTAGGTATAAGGGAGAGCAATTACCCATAGTCACAATTTAGCCCCACCAAAAGGGTTAAACAGTAAGTAAAGTAAGTTTAGTGTACCTTGAGAAACCTGAGAAAAAATCATCATCCTAGATGCAAAACATAAAGTGATAAAAAAATTGCACCTTGTATTAGATAAAAGTATGATAAAGGCGTACGCAAAATTAAATGAAAATCCCTCGATCAGTTTTAAAGAAATTAAATATTGACTACTTTTTTATAAAAATTAATGATATAGCACTTTTTGCATGTTCCTCGTAGCTAGGAAAAAAAATAAAAATAAAATCTATTTTATTTACTCATCACTTTAACTGAATGCAAAATAATATTTAGATCTTTAAGTTACAAAATAATTATTTCGTAGTTTTTATAGTAAAAAAATTTAAAAAAACATGTAAGACAAAGTAAGTGTTACTGGGAAGAAAAACTTGTTTAGTTTATCTAGAAAATACTAAAACATTAAAGTTTGCTCAAAAATAATTTTTTAATTCTTGTATAGAGGAAAATAAAAATGTGTCAAAAAATGATTTTTTTTGACTAGCCCCTGTATACAACCTGTTAACGTTTTACCAACAAAATAATAAGGACGTCCATGTGTGGTTCCTCGGGAACCCATATTCGTCGATCACTTTTTTTTATTTCGGTCAGGAAATGCCTTTTTAAGCGTACCCAATATACCCCAAAACGACGTTTTTTTTTTAAACTTTGACCGTCTATATCTCTGGAACTAGTCATAGAAATCAATTTTTATTTACACAGTTTTCTGATCTCATAACGCACTCTAACATACTAAAATTTTGTGCGGGGTTCTTTTGATATCATTTAATAGAGCAATGTTTCTACTTCCTTAATCATTTGTTTTTAGCTCATGATGTTCTAAGCATTTTTTTAAAATTCAAAAAAACAAAATAATCTTCAAAAATTTGGACATCGTAAACCTAAATTAAGTACGACACTGCCATACAAAGTATGTAAAGAAATATTTTTATTTTTTTTACTTCTTACCCAATGAGCATTTTTGTCTATATAAAAGTTACAGAAAATAATATAAAACCTTCATAAAATAACCAAAAGTTATATTATTTAGTGTTGGTGATAATTTTATAACTCTAATATACCTCTTAAATGAGTAAAAAAGACTTGAAAAACAACTATTCAACAACAGCTTATAAAAATTTATGGTACATATTAATGGATAGAAAAACACCATATAGATTTTATAAAACTTCCTTATGAGCCCTCAAGTATAGAGATTATTATAAAAAGGTTTTACAACTGTTCTAACCACACTACATAACAAATTAAAGGTTTTTATGGATTTAGAAATATAGATTTTCCATCTTTCTTCCCTTTGCTTGTTATGTATTATTCTTTTTCTTTTTACAATAAAAAATTTTATAAAATGGTGTTTAGCAATCTTCTAAAATAAATCAAAATGAAAGTGAGATAAGCTGAAGCAGGAATATGAATATTTATATACTATAGTCAAATAAAAGCTGTTTTTCAAGTCATCCTACTCTGAAAATCAGCTGCGGTCCCGTGTGTACTGTATAGTTTTCGAATACACTCACGTAAATTTCATGGGCTCCAAAAATACTTGAGAAAACGGGAAAAAAATATTCATTTAAATATCAGTTTTTTTTTTCATACGCGTTTTTTTCTTTCTGGGACAAATATTGAATTTTGTATGTTGTTCTTAACCCTAACAAGCAATATTTCGATTGAAACACATGTTGAAACCTCATAAATAACGTTTTTATTTATGCCAAAAACCTATTTTTGTAATCCAAAATGGCGAAAATTTCCGACAATTCTATAAAAAAACAATACAACTATACCACTGTTTACCTCGACAAACACTATTTTATGACCCTTTTAAAAAATGATGCTACTTGGAACAAAGGGCTGCAGATGGCGCAGTGTTGAACACTGATGGTCCGTTTCTGCGAGCTTAACATAGTTACCATTGTTCTCTTTTCCTAAATGCATTCCTCGAGAGATCCAGCATACTACACATACCAGGAAAAATACCCGACTCCACACACTTCAAGCCCGCATAACTGTCAGAGGTAACTATCTTAAGAATATAGTTAGATTGCGGGGTCGAAGGGTGTACAGGCGAGTATTTTCCGGGGTGTTCACATTTGCCGCCGACCAGCAGTATCAGCGTATGCGCTCGACGTTTCACGGTGCGTTTTAGCGACCTTAACACGGTTACTATATAGTTCTCTTTTTCTAAAACACGGTTCCCATCTATGCGTTTCTCATTCGTGGGTCCCCCGAATCAAAACACGTATCACGTGGTCTAAGCGAGATTTGCCTATACAAGTTCATGTCGGACCACGTGATGAGTTTTTTGAGTCAGGGTGACTGCGCATGGGAAACGCTGGTGGGAATCGGGTGTAAAATGTATTCGATCCCGATATCTGTCATCGGCAACTATCTCAAGAAGATTTGGATCTCTTATCTCTCTCAGATTGATGTAATTAAAACAAGATAATAATGGTATGGTATCCCGCAAAAACGCGCCTTTTGATGTCACAAAATTAACCTTAAAAAATCTTGTTTGTTTTGTTATTATAATTGCCAAAATAAATTAAAATTGTTTTTTTTTGTTCTAAAAACAGTTGTATTATAATCACTATATAAAGAAATTAATAACAACATTATAGAAAAAACCTTAAGGGCAAAAAAGGTTTATGAATGAGTTCATAAGAATATTACAGACGCCAATTTATATAACTATTATGTGTGAGTTCCCAAGTTTTTATAAGTGTCTCTCGAAATATTTTCAATCTTATCTTATATAAATTTGTTGTTGGTTAATTAAGTTTTATAAGTGGGTTGATAGCAACATTTTAAAAACCAATCTATTATATATCTTTAATTGATAGTTACTTACGGTTTTATAGGTGGGTTGACAGAAAGATTTCAAACACCAATTTATATAACTTTTGTCACTGATGACTTATATTTTTATAAATATGTTGGTGGAAACATTGTTAACACCAATTTATATAACATTTGAACCGATGACTTTAATTTTTATAAAGATGTCCGTGGAAATATTGTTAACGCCAGTTTTACGTTACTTTAGGGTACCATCAATTTAGAGCCTTTAATAAAACAAATATACAAACTCAGTTCTTGTAGGAAACTTCTAAATACCCTAGGGTATCAATGGAACCCTCTGTATAATAATTATATAAATATCTGTCACCAGAAGTTTCTGAAAATGCTCATTGGGTAATATATACCTTTGCTGTAATTTTTTAAATATTTCCATTTATATTTAAACCTATGTTTTAAATTGACTAAGAACACGATAAAACAAAATTTTTTATATTTTTTAACAATTTTTAAATTGGTTTAAAAATCACGTTTTTTTTTTCACATATTAAAAGAGGTCCAAAAACGTTCATCGTATTTTTCGAATCAGCCAGAGTGTTTGTGAAACAAAAATATTACTGCCCTTCAAAAATAATCACTTTTGTAAAATACCTCTATGTCCCTTTTTTACATTGGCTCGATCCACTGTGCGCCGTCACAAAAATATAATAATATAACTATGCAAAAATCTCAAATTCAGTTTTCGAAAAAAAAAGTAACTTGGTTCAAAGATTATTGTGGTTATGAGTGTTCTTTCCTTTTCGAGTAGAGGTCAAATTTAAAATCGAAGTCGGCCTTGACAAAACCCGCGTGACGTATGATCTCGTGTCATTCATCAGCCACCCTTGATTCAGTGGCGGTCCCAGCCATTTGAAAAGGGGGGGGGGGCGGTTTCGATACGAAAGACAAACTAGAATAAAAGCATAGCTTATATGACGAATATATCAATATGTGCAGGAGGAATATGTGGGGGAGGTACTCAGATTTTAAGTTGTTTATTTGATACATTTTTTTAAAAAAGTTTTAATGCGTCGAAAATTTTTTTTGAGTCAAATTAAACTAAAATCGTCGAAAATTTTTAAAAAAATTGCACTAAAAAATGCATTTTTTGATTTAAAATTAAATTAAAATTGTAAATATATAAATGGTTTCAAAGCGCAGCAGGGGAAAATTTTTAAGAAAATGACACCATAAATGCCATTTTTAACACAAAATTAAAATAATACCGTAAATATCAAAAGTGTTATAGCGCCGCAATTTATGCCATACTTTTGATTTTGTAAATGTTTTCGTAAAAAATTTAAATTCAGATGAGGGTGCGTGTAATTACCCCCCTACTTCACTGAAATCCGCGCTTGAGTAACTACGTATAATTTTTTCAGTTATAAAGAACATAGATCACAAACAAACCACAAACAAAACCTAATTTTGGTCTAGAAACTCTATAATACTTTTCTGTATTTCCAATATCTTGGTTTTCGCAGTAAGTACGTCATGCGTTTAGTTATTCGTTGTCTAAAATGGTCTAAAAAGCTTTTTAAATTGGAACCTTACCTTTTATATTGCATATCTCAAATATAAGATTTTTTGGGCAAAACCCGCTCAATGTCAATTTCAATATGTCTGTTGATATGCAGCAACTAAGCCCGTCAGACGAATTTTCATCATAGTGTTTTTAAGTACTTATGTTTTCAATTTTCTGGAGTCAGGAAAAGCTTTTTTCTGACGAAGCCTTACTTACTAGCAAACATCCAAGAATGTTTTTATCAATGGAAAAATATCGCCACACTTTCGTTGCCTTAAAAACGTTATCAGGTATGGTTTGATTATTTAAGCCTTTGCCTACTTCTGACCAATATTTTTTCCTTCTTCTTCTCCCAATTAAAGGTCAAGCATTTGTGTTCTAAATTAATCAAACAGTTTATGGTATTTGGAAACGACATTATAGTTAATTTTGCCTTAATTTTGACTTCACGTTATATAAAACTTGGTATGAATATGTTCAGATCAAAAATACTTTTCTCGTTATTGAACCTTGATTTTATGTCCGAAACGATTTTAAAAACGAATGGGTAGTGGTTGCGTGCTTTTTAAATCTAACGAAAATTGGACTAAGGTACAAAAAACTCCTGTTTTCTCGAAATGATTTTGTCTAAAACTTGTTTATAAATAGAAACTCTATAATACTGTTTTGTATCTCCAATATCGTGGTTTTTGCGGTAAGTACGTCATGTGCTTGTTTATTCTTGGTGTGTCCAAAGACTTTAGGGTTACCACCAGCATCTTTGTTGTCCACTTTTTGTGAAGCAAAGGAGGGGGGGGGCGATCAACCCCCCCTGCCCCCCCTGGGACCGCCACTGCTTGATTTATAGTATTTTAAAAAATGGCGACCAATGAATGTTTGTTGTGTTCAAGTTTTATGTAAGCATTTCATGGTATAAGTCGAGTAATAAGTATAAATAGCAAAACAAAATTATGATTATTTTCCACAAACCAAAACTACACTTTTTTGCACTCGACGCGCGTTTCGCTAACAACGTTAGCATCATCAGGAGACGATAAACAATGAACTAAATTAATCTACGCTCTATCTTATATACAATCCTTTAGTGGGCGGAGATAAGACTAATAAATTGTGATTGATCACGATCTTTAATCCTATCTCCCCTCAACCAAAGAATAAAGTGTACTAAACGGGATGGGTCCTCTATCTTTATTTAAACTATTTCTGGATTTAATGATTTCCATACTTTCATATGCATTCAAAAGTCTTTTGTTTGGTACACTTTTTAGAAGTTTTAGGTTATCTAATGTGAATCTATGATTGTTTTCAAAAGCATGCTCGGCCACACTTGACTTTTCTGTTCTTCCGTATTTTAAGTGTGCTAAGTGTTCTTTAAAACGTGTTTGAATAGAGCGTCTCGTTTGGCCAACATATTTTTTGTCACAATCCATGCAACTAATTTCGTAAATTCCACTTTTTTCTAGAACTGTAGTTTTATCCTTGGGATTTCCTAGTAAGCTTCTTATTGTGTTACCGGATTGATATACTAATTTAAGACCGGTGTTATTAAATACTTTGTGTAATCCTTTCGTATAATTAGGATTATAAGGAATTGATTCAAATTTTGAGTCGCAGGTATCTTTTTGTCTGAAAAAGGTAGAATTCCGAAAAGTCTTTTGAAAAGAATGTCTATTTATCAGCTTATTTATTAAGCCTTCGTCGTAACCGTTTTCGCCAGCTATATTCCTAATCCTATTCTTTTCTGCTTCAAATCTTTCTTTGGTTAAGGGGAAATTTACTAATCTATATGTTAAGAAGTGCAAACTTGCAAGCTTATATTGTAAGCAATGAAAAGAGTCATTTGGAATATACCTGTTGGTGGCCGTGCCTTTTCTGTATAGGTCAAAGTCCAATTTATTTTTATTTCTTATAACTAAAGTGTCTAGAAATGGCAGTGTACCGTTGTTCTCTGTTTCATAAGTAAATTTAATAGTGGGAAATTTGTTATTTATTTTTTCCATAAAATTTTCAACACTAGTGTTGAATACTGCAAACCCATCGTCTACATACCTGAACTATACTCTGGGGAAATACTCAAATTCTTTACTTATATCTGATTCAAATTTGCTCATAAATAGGACTTTGACCTATACAGAAAAGGTACGGCCACCAACAGGTATATTCCAAATGACTCTTTTCATTGCTTACAACATAAGCTTGCAAGTTTGCACTTTTTAACATATAGATTAGTAAATTTCCCCTTAAACAAAGAAAGATTTGAAGCAGAAAAGAATAGGATTAGGAATATAGTTGGCGAAAACGGTTACGACGAAGGCTTAATAAATAAGCTGATAAATAGACATTCTTTTCAAAAGACCTTTCGGAATTCTACCTTTTTCAGACAAAAAGATACCTGCGACTCAAAATTTGTATCAATTCCTTATAATCCTAATTATACGAAAGGATTACACAAAGTATTTAATAACACTGGTCTTAAATTAGTATATCAATCCGGTAACACAATAAGAAGCTTACTAGGAAATCCCAAGGATAAAACTACAGTTCTAGAAAAAAGTGGAATTTACGAAATTAGTTGCATGGATTGTGACAAAAAATATGTTGGCCAAACGAGACGTTCTATTCAAACACGTTTTAAAGAACACTTAGCACACTTAAAATACGGAAGAACAGAAAAGTCAAGTGTGGCCGAGCATGCTTTTGAAAACAATCATAGATTCACATTAGATAACCTAAAACTTCTAAAAAGTGTACCAAACAAAAGACTTTTGAATGCATATGAAAGTATGGAAATCATTAAATCCAGAAATAGTTTAAATAAATATAGAGGACCCATCCCGTTTAGTACACTTTATTCTTTGGTTGAGGGGAGATAGGATTAAAGATCGTGATCAATCACAATTTATTAGTCTTATCTCCGCCCACTAAAGGATTGTATATAAGATAGAGCGTAGATTAATTTAGTTCATTGTTTATTGTCTCCTGATGATGCTAACGTTGTTAGCGAAACGCGCGTCGAGTGCAAAAAAGTGTAGTTTTGGTTTGTGGAAAACAATCATAATTTTGTTTTAGTGCAACCAAAGGTTCCAAATTCCCAACATAGAAGTATAAATAGTGTTTAAGACTCGCGGCTACACTGTCCCTTTTTTACTCGCGTTTTTAAATAACTAGCTCTCCTTACTATTTAAACCAACGCGGCAACGTGCAGCGCTTGTAATAAAAAACTACACTGAGAAAACAGGGCCAACCCACGTGGGTTGAAAATTTGGGGCCGACCAGCAGTATCAGCGTATGCGCTCGACGTTTCACGGTGCGTTTTTGCGACCTTAACACGGTTACTATATTGTTCTCTTTTTCTAAAACACGGTTCCCATCTATGGGTTTCTCATTCGTGGGTCCCCCGAATCACAACAAGTATCACGTGGTCTAAGCGAGATTTGCCTATACAAGTTCATGTCGGACCACGTGGTGAGTTTTTTGAGTCAGGGTGACTGCGCATGGGAAACGCGGGTGGGAATCGGGTGTAAAATGCATTCGATCCCTATATCTGTCATCGGCAACTATCTCAAGAAGATCTCTTATCTCTCTCAGATTGATGTAATTAAAACAAGATAATAATGGTATGATATCTCGCAAAAACGCGCCTTTCGATGTCTCAAAAACGCTTCTTTTGATGTCGCAAAAACGCGCCTTTTGATGTCACAAAATTAACCTTAAAAAATCTTGTTTGTTTTGTTATTATAATTGCCAAAATTTTTTTTGTTCTAAAAACAGTTGTATTATAATCACTATATAAAGAAATTAATAACAACATTATAGAAACAAACCTTATGGGCAAAAAAGGTTTATGAATGAGTTCATAAGAATATTACAAACACCAATTTATATAACTATTGCGTGTGAGTTCCCAAGTTTTTATAAGTGTCACTCGAAATATTTTTAATCTTATCTTATATAAATTTGTTGTTGGTTAATTAAGTTTTATAAGTGGGCTGATAGCAACATTTTAAAAACCAATCTATTATATATCTTTAATTGATAGTTACTTACGGTTTTATAGGTGTGTTGACAGAAAGATTTCAAACACCAATTTATATAACTTTTGTCACTGATGACTTATATTTTTATAAATATGTTGGTGGAAACATTGTTAACACCAATTTATATAACATTTGAACCGATGAATTTAATTTTTATAAAGGTGTCTGTGGAAATATTGTTAACGCCAGTTTTATGTTACTTTAGGGTACCATCAATTTAGAGCCTTTAATAAAACAAATATACAAACTCAGTTCTTGTAAGAAACTTCTAAATACCCTAAGGTATCAATGGAACCCTCTTTATAATAATTATATAAATATCTGTCACCAGAAGTTTCTGAAAATGCTCATTGGGTAGAATACTTAGGCTTTGTAATTTGTTACTTTAAATGAAACTACCTGTATTTTGTGTAAGTTTTATAGCTAAGCAGGCTTTACCCTTGCCAACAATGCTGAATAACTCAAAAACTGAAGGAGATTTTATTATTATTAAACAAGGTGTTACGTTGAAAATAACAAAACATATCTATGCAATTTGTAAATTATAAATATCAAATTTCAGATAAGCCGATAAGGTTTATAATGGATAACCCCTTACATAAAATAACTATATATATATATAAACAAAATCAAATATTTTAATAGAAATATGGTGTGTTAAAAACAAAACCTAAAGGCTGAACTGTAACGCTAAAGCCGTCCCTAAGTCTAATTTGCTCAGGAAAATGACAGAAATATATATAGTTGTAAATTAGGCTTAGGAACGAGTTAGCGGCGTTAGTAAATCTCAGCCAAACTGTTTAAAATACAAAACAGACCCTATACATTTCGCACTCCACACTTTCATATTATTTAGAAAATAAAATAAAACACGTTAATATTTTTCACTCGTGAACCTGCCGCTGCACCAGCCAGGATACCTGCACATATGACCTACACTAACTTTACCACAAGTGGAAATAAAGCTAGCAACCGCCAGCCAAATCAACCCGCAAGCCCGAATATGTGCAAAACTCGACATTCGGCAAGTACCGCCTATAATCGGATTCACATGTGTAAATCCTTGGGTTTTACTACGGCGGAAAAAATAAACCATGATTATGAGTTAGAACAATGCAGGGCGCTATTCTTGACCGACCGTGAGGTGAGGTGAGCGAAGTTCCCCGTGGAAAAAGGTGGTGAAGAAAGCTCACCTCACCTCACGGTTGTTCAAGAATAAACGTCCAGGCCCTGAGTTATCGTAGGCCAGACCGTCAATTACCACAGACCCAAGAAGTTAATACACGAAACTGTGCTGGGGCAATCCCATGCCTGAATTGTGGTAGCTGAGTTTTCCCAGATAAATTGAAATGGTTTGGGACAATCATACCGTGTGCTATAGTAACGCACGGTGTGAGTTCTGGTAGCCCCAAATTTTTTTCTCAGTGCAGCAGTGCTTCTCGAGACAAGGTGGGAATTTCTTTGCATTACATTTTACATCTTTGCATTTTGTACGTCAAAATGCAATAGAAAAATGATAGAACTATTGAGTTTATTTAAAACCCTACAAAAGACAAACAACACCAAACCAATTAGAAACAAAAAAAAGAAGTTAAGAAACCTCCAAAGCAGTTACTTCAAACGAAAAGAAATTAAAAAACAAAAGATCAAAAGATCTTGGGTGAAAATAACGAAAATTCAAACATGGATGAGCATCCCACAAGGAACACATGTAGGACCAAAACGACAAGATAAATTATTAAAAGATGTTTCGCCCTGGGTAACCAGCGTGGTATCATCAGTGGTTTCATTGGTTACCCTCCCCATACATTATTAACCACCATCATACACTTTGATTTTCAACTTTGAATCACTCACAAATAGGCATCGTTCCGCACTGGCACTTATCCAAGTTACCTGATACGGATTCATCCTGGCGTGTTAATATTTCCAATAGGATTATGATCCTAAGGCAACTAAAACCAAAAAAGAAGTTAAGCATCCTTCAAATCAGTTACCGAAAATAAAACTGATTAGGAGGTTTTTTAACATCTTTTTTTTGTTTTAATTAATGCCTTAGGAGCATAATCCTATAGGAAATATTAACACGCCATGACGAGTCTGTATCAGGTAACTTGGATAAGTGCCAGTGCGGAGCGATGCCTATTTGTGAGTGATTCAAAGTTTGGAAATCAAAGTGTATGATGCTGTTTAATGATGATAGCGAGGGTGACCAGTGAAACCACTGATGAGCCCACGCTGGTTTCCCAGGACGAAACATCGTTTAATCATTTCTCTTGTCGCTTTGGTCCTTTGTGTCTTTCGATCTTTTGTTTTTTACCAAAGCAATTCTGCAACAAAATTAAAAGCTTGAGGTCATACTTCCATAAAGAACAAACAAAACTTACTAAGATCTTAAGAAGAAAAGTGGAAGCCCACTACATTTTATGCGCTGCTGCGCGAAATGCAGTATGCGCTTACGCACGAAAAAAGGCACCTGTGAAGAATCGAAAAGTTAAAATCAAATTATTTAATTTAAAAAAAAGATTATTAATTTTTGTTAAAAAAATCTTTAAAAGAGTATTTCTTTTAAAATCCCAAAGATATAAAAAGTTTAAAAATAATTTTATTTTTATTAATTGGCAACCTATATCATTTCCACAACAAGTGCAAACACGAGAAAGTAAGTTCATTTTGTTTAAATAATTTTATTTTAAAAGAAGAAAAAAAAAATAAAACTAACTTTTAAAATCTTTTTTTTCTTGAGATATTTTTTGAAAATATGTCCTTTTCAGCAGCCAACCAAAAAATATTTCATTACTTTTTTATAATAATTTTACTTAAATGATTTTCGAAACTTAAATATTTAAAATATTTGTGTTCTTTATCTCAAAAGTTGTAAAATAAAAGACTTAAAATATTTTTTTAAATAATTGTCCATAAGTTTTAATAAAGTTTTCAAAATAGTTTTCAATAACATTTTTTTGTTAGAACGGGAGATTTATTTTAAAGAAATTTTTCTTACCCAAAATAAAATGACAAAAATTTAAACTCAAAAACAATCCAAGCATTTTCACAATCACTAATAAAGTTTCTTCAGTCCACACATCACCTATTTTCTAGGTGTCTGAGTAGCTAGAACTTTAGTCGAGGGGCATAGAGTCGAAATTCGGGATTCGTGGGCCTTTTGATAATTTTACGAAACCTTTTTTAATCGATTACGAATAGACCAGTTAACATCACCTCGCCTGTGAAAAGCCTCAAAAGTGCTGCAGTTAAAAAGTGAGGTTAGGGCGACAAAATATTTTTTTTAATCTAAACGGTTTGACCTTGAAATTTGGTACACATATGGACCTTCTGGCCAGATTAAATAATATAATTTAAAAAATAACATTTAGTGCATCTCAGGGCCGGTAGAGGGCAAAATGTGTTTTTAGATTTTTCCCTGTATCTCCTGAACGATTTATCCTGCACACTTGAAACTATGTGGTTTTGTAGTACATACTACTATCAATCAGCTTGACATCACAAAAAATGTTTTTAGCCTGTGAGCAGAGGACCTTAAACAAACGCCATTTTTTTGACAATTTCGAAAAAAAAATCTGTTTTCGCAAACTTAACTTAAGGGCATCGAAAATTTATATAAATCGGTTACTTATAGACCACACAATATTTCTCTACCTATGAATAGCCTCAAAAATGTTGCAGTTCAAAAGTGAGGTTAGGGTGACAAAATATTTTTTTAGATCTTAACGGTTTGACCTACGATAATGAAATTTGGTAATCAGATTTGCCTTCGGGCCAGATTGTATTATAAAAATAAAAAAATAACATTTAGTGCCTCTAGGAGCCGGTACAGGGCGAAATGTGGTTTTGATTTTTTGCGTAAAGAGATTTTTTTTGCGAAGGACCCTCTGCTTACAGTGTAAAACATTTTTTTGTGATATCGGGCTGATTGGTAATAGTATGTACTACAAAACCACATAGTTTCAAGTGCTCAAGATAAGTCGTTCGGGAGATACAGGGAAAAATCTAAAACCACATTTCGCCCCCTACCGGCTCCTAGAGGCAATTATTTTTTTATTTTTATAATGCTATCTGGCCCGAAGGCCAATATGATTACCAAATTTCATGCTCGTAGGTCAAACCGTTAAGATTTAAAAAAATATTTTGTCACCCTAACCTCACTTTTGGACTGCAACATTTTTGAGGCTATTCATAGGTGGAGAAATATTGAGTGGTCTATAAGTTACCGACCTATATAAATTTTCGATGCCCTTAAGTTAAGTTGGCGTAAATGGATTTTTCTTTTCGAAATTGTCAAAAAAATGGCGTTTGTTCAGGGCCCTCCGCTCCAGGCTAAAATTTTTTTGTGATGTCAGGCTGATTGTCAATAGGTTGTGCTACAAAACCACATAGTTTCAAGTATGCAGGATAAGTCGTTCGGGAAATACGGGGAAAAATCTAAAAACACATTTCGCCCTCTACCAGCCCCTAGATGCACTAAATGTTATTTTTTAAATTTTATAATACAATCTGGCCAGAAGACCAATATGATTACCAAATTTCATTATCGTAGGTCAAACCCTTAAGATTTAAAAAAATATTTTGTCGTCCTAACCTCACTTTTTGACTGCAGCACTTTTGAGACTGTTCACAGGCAGGGTGATGTTAAGTGGCCTATTACTCACCGGTTAAAACAGGTTTCGTAAAATTATCATCAAAAAGCCCACGGAAGTCCATATGCCCCCCAACTACTTCCCGATGATTCTCGTTCAAGAAATCCTTACAGACTAAAATTTGATTCTCCAGAGCTCAGGAAAATTTGACATATTTGCTCACCTAATTAAAAAAGTCACGTATTTGCATAGGCATATAACATCCTCATTTTGTCGCCTCGTTACATCATAGGTAAACGATTTTTTTTTTATTAAAAAATTTTGCTTTCGGCTTTGACCAAATTTGTAGAAGGCACGTAATTTCTCAGAAATCCAATCATCATTTGTCATTTTTCTGTGGCACCAAGAAAAAATCTTATTAAAAAAAAATACACACACCTCAATTAATTTGGCAAAAATCACGTTCACCTTGCTATAAAAGCCAAGATTCGCAAAGGCCGACAAACGAGTTCCAAGACTCATCTTAAAACAGTGCAAGGCAGTTCGAAAGAAAATAGTTAGAATGTAAAAAGTGAAGTTTGTTTTGTGAAAGTATTTCAAAATATTAAAATTTTGTTAACCCGGTATAAAAAGTATCTGGAAGTTAAGACTCAAACGAATAATTTAAAATAGTGTAGTGTAGTGATTAGGAAGGATGTAAGCCGAAGATTTCCTGGACTATTGTATCGTCCAGATTTTGTGTAATGATCTCTGCTAGGTATTTCAGTATACTTCTTGCGCTGTCATACGACAAGTGAAGACGGTATCGCGCGCGCGAATTGTGAAAATACGCATTTAAAGAAAAAATCTAACAAAAGAAAACGTGAAAAGCAAATGGATTACCTAAAGAAGAAAAGGACGAACCTGAAAAAGGAAATGAAAAGGACAGCAAACTGTCAGTTTTTAAACAATGGACTGTGACAAATATGCTTTTGGCTAATATTTTTTGACACGGGTTTGTTTATTCTGTAAACATACGCTAAATTAGTCTCAATAAAAAAAATCCATATGTTTACTTACTCGCACGTCATTTTGCATATATTATATGTGACGACGGATCTGACAGAACGAATAAAATGCCGAAAAAATCTAACAAAAGAAAACGTGAAAAGCAAATGGATTACCCAAAGAAGAAAATGAGGAAACTGGGAAAGGAAAGGAAAAGGAAGCGTCGTGATTCAAGTAAGTAAGGCGCATTAGTGAGACGTAAGTGAGACAAATATTAGGCTATTGGCCAATATTTTTTGGCATCGGTTTGTTTATTCTGTAAACACACATTTGTTTCTATGACTCATAAAAACTTAAACCCTGCATAGTTTTTGACTTATGCCCGCCATATTAGTCTCAATAAAAAACTCCATAATGTGAATAAAATCCCTTTCCAAAATATCACATTTTAATTTCCAGAATAATTATTATAACAAAAACCCTTCACTCCTCGTAATTTAACAAAAATTCTCAACCGAATTTTTCATGTAGCCGGAGCCTGACTCAGAATTTTTTTCCTAGCACGCTATATCCTATATGCTGCACGTAAAACCAAATACTATCATATCTCACCCATGCTCCCGATGCATGGTTTACTCTACCGGGTGTCCAATTTTCTAAGTAGATTATAATATGTTTACTTAAAACAGTATTATTAGCACATCGTTTTTCATATTAATATATATGACGACGAATCTGACAGTTCCTCAACTCGTCAGACACTAGTAGTTCCTCGAACTCTAGCATAGAGAGACACCCCTTAGAAAGTATATTAGGGGGGACAGATGATAGTACATTGAGTCCAGATATATCAGCAGAGCTAGCTTGCAGATGGAAGAAGCATCCTTCTATGGGAATATATAGATAAGGAAACTAAAAATAATCTCCTCGAAAAATACAAAATTCCCGAAAAAATTGCCAAATTCTTCAAGAACCCAAATTGAATCCAGGATGCTACAATCCACAGAGCAAAAAAGAGATACGTAACTCTTGAAATTGTAAACCATCTTGGGAAAAGGTTTGACAACTTTAGAGCGGGTTTTCTCTAATTTAACAAAATTAAAACAAAAAAGGGAGAGACGAAGCACTTAATGAAGATCTTTTGGGTCTTGCCGAATCGGCGCAGTGTTTTGCTAATCCAGATCTTTTCTTTTTTAGCGAAGGTTTTTCCGAAAATTGCAAATATATAAAAAAGGCGCCGAGAGGAAGTATTAGAGCGAAACAGTGGAAGAACGTATTCTTGTCGAATTTTTTTTTTCAGAAGAGTGGAATCAAATAACTTAAAATAAATTAGCTTTGAGTTGGACAAAAGGTTACACGATTCCCTTTGTGGACCAACTTTTTCAAGTTTTCATCCACCAAAACCTCAAAATTTACCAAAAATGAGTTAAAAATTTATTCGAAAAGCATACAACATTTATAAGTAGAAGCAGTTAAAACTGTTAATAACTGTCAAGATCAGTTTTTGTTAAGCTATTTTTTAAGACAGAACGATAACAGGAGATTTTAGGTTTATCTTTAATCCTAGAAACCTAAATAAATTTCTTTCGCCCACCTTATTTTCAACTGGAAGATATTAGAGAACTTAATTACTAAAAACTGCTAACTTGCGGAATTACATCTTAAAGATGCATATTTTTTAGTTCCAATGTTTGATGAATATAAAAAATATTTAGGATTTTCTTTTCAAAACAAAAGTTGAATTCCAATGTTTACCATTCGGTCTAGTCATTGCATTTTTTTGTTCCACCCTTTTTTATCTAAAAGATTAGGTTTTTTTATTAATAATTAAAAAAACCATACACAACGTATTCAAGAGATATAATTTTTAGGATTTATCCTTAATGCAAAAAAGATGTGGATATATATCGCACAAAAAAGAAAATAAAAATAAAAACAGCCATTAAGATTATTTAAAGAAAAAAAAACGACTTGTTATGCGTAGAAACCCTTGAGCAAGAAAAATATAGTGCCTTAAAGACTAACAGGAACAACTTTAACAAAAAGATGCTTGTTAGGTTCTTAGTTAAAAATGAACTTTAGTAGTGGTTAAAGCACATAGTATTTCTCAGCCTAATAATAGTATTAAAATTTTCTCCGATTCATACAAATCGGGATGGGGGCGTCTTGCATTGGAAAAGAAGCAAAAGGGGTTTTTTGGCAACAAATAAAGACTGCTTTTTATGGCTTAACAAGCTTTGTAAAAAATTTTAAAAAATTGTCATATTTTACTAAGAATTGATTGCTATTGGGAGAATGATGTGGCAGTGAGCTTAGGTATATTTTTTGTATTTGCCACGTATATAAATACGTTGGATAATCATATAGCGGACAAAAAGTCTGGTACAAAAATTGTATATTTATTTGAAATCTCTGAACAAAAAATGCCACCGGTTTGTGTCGTGGATTCCAGTGGATGCATTCACAATGAATTAGAAAATCCTTTATTCTTATATATTACCTCCTTCCTCACTGTTTCCAAAAATGTAAAAAAAAAGAAAAAAACTGAAAACGAAAATGCGATATGTCTGGTGGTTTATTCTATCTGGAAAACTCAAGCATGGTATCCAAAATTAGAATGTTAGTGATTTACTCTTATCCTCGTTTAGGGAACCGCACCCACTATCAAAGAATCTTTCCTGGGGGTATCTTATCAAGTTGGTCTATAGTAAAAGGGGCGTTTGGGAGAATGCAATTTATTTCCAAATGATGGAAGTTTTGCGACAATAATATTGAGACCATCTTGCAGCCTAATGTAAATCAAGTTGTATCCGTTTTAGAAACAGAATCTCAATATACTGGGCAATATTCAACTCTTAACACACATAGGTCTGCCTTAAATTTAATTTGCGAGCAGAAAAATCAGAAACGTAGATAGATGTATGAGAGGCATTTTTAAGCTGCGCCTTCAGTTTCCGAAATATAAACTTGGTATCCGGAACCAGTGTTACCTTATATAGGTAACTTGTACCCTTTGGTAAATTTAACATTCGGGTTATTAACTATAAAAATGGTACTTCTTTTAACTCTTTGTTCTGCTCAAAAAGTTCAGACATTTTCTATAAGTTAAGTAACATCAAAGCTGACGAAGAGGGCATAGAAAGATATTTTAAAAATATCTGTACCCAGAAGAATTCAGCCTTGGCTTAGGTTCCCTTTTTTACAAAATTTACAGTTCTATTTGTGTTTTATCATTATACATTGTATACAAAGCCTCATAAGCCCGCTACATCCCGAAGCATTAGCAGGTGGATTTAAAAAGGTCTAAAAAACACAGAAATAGAATCAAATTTTAAAGGACATGGGATGTCTTCCGCAGCATTAAGGGTTGGTGCATCAATCAAAAGTATTAGAAAGGGATGTTCCGAAAAAAGGAAAACGTTCAATCGATTTTACAATAAACCTTTAATTTAAAAAGATTTCTTAGCTAATTCTATTAAGAAATACCGGGTGGGCCATAAAAACCCGGACAAAGTGTTTTCCGTTATAACTTTTAAACCATACCACCGATTTTAATGCAATAAATTGTTCTTTGCAGGGAATTGAGTAAGACTTTGATTAGAAATATTTTTTTTCCGCCATCTTAAAATCTAAGATGGCGGACAGAAACAAACTTTACCCTTCAAAGAGCCTTGTTTATTCTTATGTTACGGAAATTTTTTGGATTTTTTTATGAAGTCTTAAAAAAGCTTCGTTTCTGCCACGTAGAACGAGGTGCGAATCATTAAAATCGGTTAAGTGGTTCCCCAAAAAAAAAATTCAATCAGTGTTTTACGGATTATGCGATTGCCGTCTCAATTCTGTCTGCATGATTTTGATGAGATAAAAAGCCTTATCGCGAAAATCCATTGTTCTTTAACTATTGCTATTGAAATTTGTCGCCATCTTGAAATACAAGATGGCGGACAGAATCAAACTTGACCCTTCAAAAAGGCTCGTTTATTCATATTTTCTGAAAACTTTGTCATTTTTTTTTATTCGTAGAAAAGTTCTGCTTTTGCCACGCACAACGAGTTATAAATCATTAAAACCGGTTTAGCGGTTCTTAAAAAATAAATACGTAAATAAAAAATCCAAAAATCTTCCGTAACACAAGAATAAACGTGGCTCATTGAAGAGTAAAGTTTGTTTCTTTCCGCCATCTTAGATTTTAAGATGGCGGACAAAAAAATATTTTTACTTAAAGTCCTGCTCAATTCCCTACAAAGTGCAGTTTGTTGCATTAAAATCGGTGGTATCGTTCGAAAGTTATAAGGGAAAACATTTTGTCCGGTTTTTTATGGCCCACCCGGTATATTTTAAACACATTTAAATTTTAAACCTTGTGGTTTCCTTATTATTATTTAACTTTATAACTAATATCGCCATATTCTCTGAACAACTACCTGGGGTCTGATTTTCGAATCCATACGAAAATATCCGCATACGTATACTGAATAATCAACAATTTTTATGTCAGTCTCTTTCTATACCGTGTGAAATGAGAGGCGAAAGATAAGCCGGTATGTGTGGATCGCGTTCGAATTCGACTGGTTTAACGCAATATTGCACGAGTGGGTGGAGGCAAAAGATATGCCGATATGCTGATTCATGGGTAGTACGTGCAAGAATAACCGGTTTTTCATGCGAAACAACACGAATGCCTCCACCCACTCGTGCAATATTGCGTTAAACCAGTCGAATTCGAACGCGGTCCACACATACCGGCTTATCTTTCGCCTCTCATTTCACACGGTATAGAAAGAGACTGACATAAAAATTGTTGATTATTCAGTATACGTATGCGGATATTTTCGTATGGATTCGAAAATCAGACCCCTGGTATATCTAATAGGATGTGCTCAATCGAAGTATAATTAAGGATTAAACGACTTACCTGTAAGGAAGTTCAATCCAAATTATACGAGATTGGTTACCCATTCATATATTCATATATTTTTCATGCCATCTATTTAAGTACTAGTCAACCCGCCTTTGGCGATCTTAGTATTTCAGGAAAGCTTTAGAAGTATACTGAAGTACCTAGCAGAGATCAGGCAGGCTGCAGTGGCGGTATGTTTTTCTTATCTCTATCTGTATAATTTGGATTGAACTTCCTTATAGGTAAGTCGTTTAATCCTTAATTATACCTCTGAAAAATCGAGTTGTCTGTTTGTATATTCCAAAAAAAAATTAAAGATTACTATGCACACTAAAACGCTCATGTCCAAAACAGTGTAAAAAAATTGTGGCGTCTCTTAAGGAGTTCAAAGTTATCCGCTCGAACTTTAGAAATAACCCTTAAGGGCTGTAGTTCACACACCGTCTAAAGCTAGCATTACAATATCCGTATATGTGTTTGCTGCAAAAACGTTTTTGGGGCTGTTTTATAGTACACTGTCTTACCGGAGTCTCTTCCACTGGCTCTGCCGTGCTTCTTTTCAAATCTTACACCCAGACAATCTAAGAAATCATTGATATTAATATTTTTCTTTGTCTCTTTACTAGATCTGGTCTCCATCACATTAGGACTACCCAGACAATCAAATATATCTCTTCTACTGGTTCTACCGTGCTTATGATGACGATGGTCCTTTCGTTGATGTTGGCGGCCTGTTGAGAAGCAGGAAAAGTAGAAACCTAGTTTTTTTATTTATGTGATGATGATGGTATAATTATATTTTGATACAATAATATAACAGACCAAAACTAATTCTAAAATTATATTTTTTAATTCGTCAACCCACTACATGTGGCGTCGCGGTTCTTGTATATACAGGGTGGATTCTTTAAACAGATCGGTGCTTTTAGCGGGTTAGAATTTGGTTTTATAAAAAAAATCCAAAAACACGTCAACTGAGATTTTTAATTTTCTTTATTTTGTTTTACCATGAGATTATAGAAATGAGAAAAATAGAAAAATGCGACATTGGCAACTTTACAAATGTGTCAAGAAGATTGTTTTTTAGAAACTCGAAAGGAAAAATAATTATCAGTAGTAATAAAGGCTGATTCACGACGAATGGGACATAATCAAACCATAGGCACTATGGACTACGGCAATTCCATATCTGGTAATGAAATTTACCTGGTGGCGTTTTTAACGGATATAACAGCGTGATGAAACTGTTCTTTTAAATATCTCAAAAACTAAGCAACCAAAAATTATGAAATTTTGCATGCTAATTACGCTCCCGAAAATCAATAAACACGTTCTCATAAATTTTCAGGTCCGGACTTGTTTTTTCTCATTTTTAATTCTGACTTAAAAATAACACCCTGTAACTTACAATGAATACATTTTCTCCAAAAAGTCTACGATTAGTACTAATTACTAAAGAAGAAAAAAATAACCCGCAAGTTTTTGTTTTTGCTATAAAAAAATTGTTTTTTCAAAAATGTGTAAATGTACCCGGTGCCTTTCATCGAAAAAAAAAACGGACATAAAAAATTAACTCAGACTTGGCGCTCTATAGGATTATTTACCCAATGATATAACTGTTTATTGACAATTTACAATATCAGATTAAAAATAGGACATGTTTAATCCAGAAAGAGAGTTTTACCAAAGGAAACTCTTTTGGATTTGTAGCCAACTCTACTAGTTATACCACAAATTGGTTGCGGAGCTAGCACCTCAACCAGTGGGGCTTTATACTATGAGTTTGATGAGCAATGGTCCGATTAAAAACGGGGGTCTTGTAAATTTCGAATTTGTTATTGAATGGGTTTGAAAAAATAAGCTTCTGATAAAAAAATTGGTTTAACAAATTGCAGATTTTATGGTGAATCGTTCTTACCATGAATCGTTCTTACCCTAAAGGTATAACTTAAATGTCTTTGGTTCTTACGATGAAATTTTTTATTAAATACGGTCTGATAAATTAAAATACCTTCAATACATGTTTAACTTTCTGAATAAATACTTACATATATAAATATTTCAACTTTAAAAAAACACTTGACTAAACTCGAATTGGTAATAACCATTAAATAACAGAGAATTTTTAAAACCCACAACCAACTCTTTTGATATCAATCTGGGAACTATTAAAATATACATAAAAACCTTTGATAAAACTAGTAAAACTGTAAAATTCCAAGCATATAGGAGCAGACGTAAATTCCAGCTAATATGATTCGTCGCGTACAGAGGAAGTGGCTAGCGTTTCCGAGACTATGCTGTAATAATAATAAAATATGTACGTACGTACCTCCGCAGGAAACAAGTGTGGAAATAGTTGAGTAATTTGTTTTTTTTTATAGCAAAAACCAAAAGTTGCGCGTTGATTTTTTTTCTTTAGTAATTAGTACTAATCCTAGACTTTTTGGAGATAATTATAAAATTTATTCATTGTAAGTGAAAATTCAAAATTTTATAAAACCTGTTTATTGATCGGGAATGTAACTAGCATGCAAAATTCAATAATTTTGGGTTGCTTAGTTTTTGAGATATAAAAAAGAACAGTTTTCGCATATTTTGATAAATCACCCTGTATATCCGTTAAAAACGCCACCAGGTAAACGTTATTACCAGATATGGAATTGGCGTAGTCCACAGTGCCTATGGTTTGACTATGTGCTATTCGTCGTGAATCACCCTGTATTACTACTGAGAAATATTTTTTCTTTCGAGTTCCTAAAAAAAAAACAATCTTGTAGACAGAATTGTAAAGTTGCCAATGTCGCATTTTTCTATATTTTTGAAGATTTAGTGGTACGGCCATGAAAGTAATTTAACGTTTAAAATATTAAAAGACACTTAAAGCAAATATTTCAACGCATCGGTATCGGTATACGTAACGCGTTCGAAACAAAGTCAAAATACACTACATTTTGGATTTTTTTATGTGATGTTTCGAAGGATGCCCATTTTCTTGAAGGTTGCGATGACAGAACTGCTGATTGAAATCGTTGCATATGTTCGTGGGTCCGTAAAGATACGTACATCCTTCCGTACGCAACGAGATTCTGTCATCACACCCGTCAAAGAAGCAGACGTCGTTCGAAACATGGCATGAACAAGTCAAAAATGTAGTGTATTTTGACTTTGTTTCGAACGCGTTACGTATACCGATACCGATGCGTTGAAATATTTACTTTAAGTGTCTATTAAAACGGAGAGTGTCAAAAAAAGGACGTTTCATTAACAAGATCCCTCAACCCGCAAACCTACACCTTAACCTAAAGGCCGCTTGACATGGATAAAACGAGAATTACATGCAAGTCGCCTTTTCTCATCTGGCTTTAGTAGTACCAGTAAAGTGAGATGAAAACCGAATGCCTTAGATATACCTATAACGATGCGTTGAAATATTTACTGTAAGTTTCTAACAGAATGTGACTTTCCGCATATCGATTAAATTCGGCAAGTCACATTTTAACCACCTGACTTAATAACTAAGTAGTGACTTTACTCTTTGGTTCATTTGAAAATTTACCCTCCCATAAGAAACTTCTTTTGGATCTAATTTAAGGCGACAGATTTCGTCTCTTTTTTCAAGAAAAAATGCTACAATCGGCAACACTGTTTTGTCATATTGAGCACATTCTTTTCCGGCGTATAACAATAGAGTAAGGTACAAATATAATTGATCTATGGTAAGAGATCAAAAAGTGCAAGCAAGGTAATAATTATTATTATTATTTTGCGGGTGGCATGTTTTAAAATGCATGGCATGGAAACATAACCATGAGATACTATTACGGCCCTGCAATTGCATTTTCCGAAAAAAAGCCGTATCGATAATTTTGATTAATCAACAACAAGAATCGTTTGGGATTGTTCCTAGAATGGAGGCTGTTTTACCGCGTTGAATCTCGAGACCTATTTGTTTGTTTAATGAAGCAATCTGCATTGTTATTGTTTATTAATTTTGATCATTTATTAACAAAAGATTTAGCTTCTTCACCCCAAGGTCCCAAAGTTTCAACGCTGAAGGGTACAAAAATGTACCCTTTGGCTTCTAGCTCTTCATATTTTTTGATTTTCTCCGACACGTGCAGCTTCTCCTGATTTTTTGGATGTTTTGTCGAGATAAGATAATGCAAAAGTATCTCTGCAAGTGTTTTTTTCCTGGTTTTAAAAATATTTAACATCTTATTTCGATCATCCAAAAAATCAGGAGAAGCTGTACGTGTCGGAGAAAATCAAAAAATATGAAGAGCTAGAAGCCAAAGGGTACATTTTTGTACCCTTCAGCGTTGAAACTTTGGGACCTTGGGGTGAAGAAGCTAAATCTTTTGTTAATAAATTATCAAAATTAATAAACAATAACAATGCAGATTGCTTCATTAAACAACAAATAGGTCTCGAGATTCAACGCGGTAAAACAGCCTCCATTCTAGGAACAATCCCAAACGATTCTTGTTGTTGATTAATCAAAATTATCGATACGGCTTTTTTTCGGAAAATGCAATTGCAGAGCCGTAATAGTATCTCATGGTTATGTTTGCATGCCATGCATTTTAAAACATGCCACCCGCAAAATAATAATAATAATTATTACCTTGCTTGCGCTTTTCGATCACTTACCATAGATCAATTATATTTGTACCTTACTCTATTGTTATACGCCGGAAAAGAATGTGCTCAATATGACAAAACAGTGTTGCCGATTGTAGCATTTTTTCTTGAAAAAAGAGACGAAATCTGTCGCCTTAAATTAGATCTAAAAGAAGTTTCTTATGGGAGGGTAAATTTTCAAATGAACCAAAGAGTAAAGTCACCACTTAGTTATTAAGTCAGGTGGTTAAAATGTGACTTGCCGAATTTAATCGATATGCGGAAAGTCACATTCTGTTAGAAACTTAAAGTAAATATTTCAACGCATCGGTATAGGTATATCTAAGGCATTCGAAATAAAGCCAAAATACACTACATTTTTGACTTGTTTATGCGAAGTTTCGAACAATGCCCGCTTTTTTGAAGGGTGCGATGTCAGAACTGCTGATTGAAATCGTTGCGTACGTTCGTGGCTCCGTAACGTTACGTATATCCCTCCGTACGCAACGAGTGGAATCAGCTGTTGTGTCATCGCACCCGTCAAAAAAGAGGGCATCGTTCGAACATGGCTCGAGCAAGTCAAAAATGTAGTGTATTATGGCTTTGTTTCGAACGCGTTAGGTATACCGATACCGATGCGTTAAAATATTTACTTTAAGCGTCTAATATATATATGTTTTTGTTACTTTCTATCTGATCTAATCAAAACTCAAATGACTCATTAATACTCGCAATCTGACAAACACCAACGCAAACATTCCGCGATTAGGCTTTAATCATAATTAGATACTAATCGGGGTTTAGAATGTGGTGTTTTATATTGAAACCTATTTCTTTGCCAAGATTCATTTCAAACTCCCAAGAAGTTGGTAAAATTGCAGTGCAGTCTGAGTGCAGATTGAATGGAACATGAAAAAAACTGCACCCAAACCAAAACACTCGTTTCATTCAAACACTTAACTCAATGTATACAGGGTTCCTAAGATTTTCCTTAGGGATAGGATTTCAATAAATCAAACAGAAATGGCATAGAAAGTTCTGCGCGCACAAAAGAAACAGGTATATTGAGCAATGGTGCCAGTTTGTTATTATCTCCGGACTGCTTTCATGAGAAAAAATTGTCACCACCCTTTCATTGTGAGAATAAATCATGGTTGCAATAATAACCGTTGACAAGATGTCTGCAAATTCCGCTAGATGGCGGCCACACCATGAGATGATCGAGGAAAAACTAATTAAAAATTAGATGTTTTTAGGTCCAAACCACAGCTTTTTCTTGCTTAAAGGAGACGGCAGGGTCCATTATTTACGATACTGAGAGATAAACTCGTGAGGTTGTTAAAATTAGAAAGAAATATCTTCGCTTTTAATTAAATTTCTTTCCATTCTGTTCTACTAGTGACATCTATCCGGAAACGGCCAAACCATGCAGCTAGCACTAGCAGTTTTTCCTGCAGAGCTTTTTGCTTGCGATATAATTGATTTTAAATAAAGCTGGCCCTACACTACATTTGATATTTTCGAGGTGTTTTATGACATGATCTCGAAACATGTAGCGAACCAATTCTTCAAAACTAGCGGGAGGGTAAAAGCGAAAAATAAGGGGCTGCCAATATTTGTAACACCCAAAAAGGGGTGAAAAGATTTATTTTGCTCTGTTTCTTTACAAAAAACGTTTTTTTTTACAAAAAACTTGAGCTCTGCCACTTTTTTTATTTTTTTCTTCAACTTTCACGAAAATTTCCTCATACCGTAGAAAAAAATTATTTCCCCCATGGTCATACTCTACTTTTACTCGAAAAAATTTAGAAACAGAGACGGGATCAGTTTTCCTAAAACGGGGGATCTTGGTTTCGCGTGAGAAGATAAAGGGCGCCGCAGGCAAAAATTTTTCAATTAAATTAGCCAAACGCAAAAATGTTAGAAAAACAAAGCACGAAATAAAAATGACGCTGCTTACAATTTTTTTTCAAAAATTACGTAATTTCGGGAACGCAAAGAAATAGGTCTAAAGAGTATAATTTTTAAGAAAAAAATATCAATTTTCTCGTCCTCCTCCACTGGGACTACAGGGGCCGTGCACAAATTACGTAATGGTCATAGAGGGGAGGGGGGTTACAAAACGTTACGTAGGGGGAAGGGGGGTTTTCGACAGCGTTTGCATTTGTGTGAAACTAAGAAAATTTGGAATGAAAATAAGTGAAAAGTTTTGTTTTTTTTGGGAGGGGGGGTTAGTGCTCTTGAAATCGTTATGTAATATTAGGGGAGTGGCGTGCCAAATCGTTACAAAACATTACATAGGAAGGGGGTCAAAAATTGGTAAAATCACCGTTACGTAATTTGTGCACGGCCCCACATCTGACTGTTCCTCCTTTTTGATTTCGAATCATAGTGCAAAACCCGGGTTGGACGTTCGAAGGCGTCAACCCATCCTATTTGCTTGATAAAGTTTCTACGGAAATATCTCAGTCGATTTCTCCGGCCGTGTATGAACGCTTTAGGTTAGGCATTTGCATGTATCGCAGTCGCCAGCCTGTAAACAGTGCGTAAGGACAAAGCCAAAAAATATTTTTTTTACGATATCTTTCATCAGTTTTGTATTAAAGTCGAGCAAAAACAATTTTTATTCCAGTCCTAAAGGTATGAAAATGGAAAAAATTAGAAAACAACAACCTGGAATGGATTTACTACGTGTAAGATGTAGTGACAACATCGCCCCATGCCCATCCTTTTCTGCCTAATGTGCTTTTCCGTTTGTCTGCGTCTTATACACGGCTGCTTGGCCCCCTAAGGATTTGCTTAGGAACCCTGTATAAAGGTAGCTTAGGACGATTGAAAACCCCTTTTTTACACCACTCTTGAAAAAGGGGTTTTTGCGCACGGAGAACACGATCTGCAAACGGCATGTTGCGTACGCCGTGTGCAAAACGCTTTGCACACGCTTGCGTCATTTTTGCGCACGCTTACTCATTTTTTCACACGGGTCTCCCGTCATTGTGATTTTTGTTGTTGTCACCCAACAATATAAGTTGGCTGAGTTCCATAGCAACCGTCACGACTCCTTTGTTTTGTTGATTAGATACTTCAAAAAAAATATTATACATTTTATTATTTGCAGTCGTATTAACCTTCAGCAAACACGGTTCCCTCGGGCCTTCGTCGGCCCGATGTCTATTGCCGAATTTGCCGTCATCGGCATGACGTCGATTGACGACATCGGACCAGCAGTATGTTTTGTCCGCTTTGCGATGTAGGCCCAGTATATGTTTGCCGACGCAACCTTAGACTGTAGCATACCACCGGATCAATGGTAAATACGTACGATTAAGGTCCGATATGGTTTAACCACATGCTACCAACCATCCGCCCATATAGCCTCTTAATTTGGTCGGTCTAACGTAGGCAAGTTGGTCTCGGCCCGACATCGGTAAACCATTCAAGTCCGACATTGGTTTCATAAAGCGGTCCAACGTCGGCGATAATGGCAAACCACAAAAGTCCGATAATGGGTGGATAATAATAAGGCCCCCCATCGGCCTCTCAAAACGGGCCGACGGCGGTGATTGACGAAGGTCCGTTGGTGGTTGCTTGACACGATCCGACATTGGCAAACTACAAAGTTTCGATAATGCGGGTGCTTAACCAGTCGGGCTGGTTTAAGTGGCGAAAGAGGTAATTCTTGTAGAGAAGTACCACCATCTTGTGAAGTCCGCATTCTAGTGTTGAAATATCTTTGCTCATTATATATATAATATGATCTTCCACTGTACAGGGAACATAGTGACATTAGCGCCATCTCTACATACTAGAAAGAAACTATTAAGCAGTTTAAAAATTTTAATGTGACGTACCATCGTCTGTGGCCGGTTATTGACCAATCGAACAAAAATCGGATCAGGCCATCGTCGGTCCTAAAGCAGTCGGCATAAAGTCGACTATAGTAAATCGGACCATCAACAATTGCCGATTCTCGACCGATTAAACAAAGTTCCAATCGGACCATCATCGGCCCTAAAGCAGATAAAGTGGGCGACGGCATAAAGTCGACTATAGTAAATCGGGCCATCGTCAGTTGCCGATTTTCGACAAACAAAGTTCCAAACGGACCATCGTTGGTCCTAAAGTGGTGTCGGCATAAAGTCGACTTTAGTAATGTGAACCGCGGTCAGTTGCCGATTATTGACCGAAAACTGAAAATCGTAATCTGTCCAACATCGGGCCAACGTGTAGTCGCCGATACCGACACACTGTGTTTGCTGGGAAGAGTCGTTTTCAAGCCATGTTGTTTACATAACTATTTGAGATTGATTAGTGAATATAAAGACGGGAAAAAGTTTTCCGTGCTCCACGAGCCCTCAGAGCCAGTGCGGATAAAGTTTCAATGGAACATAAAAATTGAAAAAGTGTACCCCAATGGAACAGCACTACAGACTCAGTTGCACTGGCGCCCCAGTTTTACCAATGGAACCGCTAAAAGTTAGAAAAATCTTAGAACCAAGTGCACAGTGCGTTTAAACCTGGTTTAGAATATGACACTTTTACCCACGTCGTAGGCCAAAACTCTCAAACTGTCACAATCAGCCGTTTAAAAAGTAATAAACACTTAAAGTAAATATTTCAACGCATCGGTACGTTACGGTATACGTAACGCGTTCGAAACAAAGTCAAAATACAGTACATTTTTGATTTTTTTATGCGATGTTTCGAAGGATGCCCACTTTCTTGAAGGTTGCGATGACAGAACTGCTGATTGAAATCGTTGCATATGTTCGTGGGTCCGTAACGATACGTACATCCTTCCGTACGTAACGAGATTCTGTCATCACACCCGTCAAAGAAGCAGACGTCGTTCGAAACATGGCATGAACAAGTCAAAAATGTAGTGTATTTGGACTTTGTTTCGATCGCGTTACGTATACCGATACCGCTGCGTTGAAATATTTACTTTAAGTGTCTACAATACAATACAATACAAACATTTTATTGCCAACAGGTCATTACATAAATGCAAAAGCAACGTCAAAACAAATTTAGATCTTAAGATCCTTATGGAACTGACATGAATAAATAAATAAATAAATAAAATGTAACTTATACATATAAATAAAAATATAAGATGTAAACAGGGCTTCACATGATAAAATCAAATGAGTAGTACTGTTTTTGTAGTACGAAGATATGTACCTCTTTCTTAAAACGATGGAAACATTCTATGTCTCTGATTGTCTTTGGCAACATTCGATATGCTTTTATGGCTGGACCTTTCTCAAAAAATGTTGAACAATGTATAGGAATAGCAAGGTCCTGCCTCCCTCTTGTTTGCATAGCATGCTCTGAAGCGTTATCACTATTGCTTACAAATAGATTTTGGTGTTTTTTTACAAATAAAAATATAAGGATGGTACAGTTAAAATGTTTAGTTTTTAAAAAAAAAGGCCTGTATGACGTTCTTGGGTGTAATTTACAGATGCAACGAATTGCCCTTTTCTGAGCTATGAAAACTCTCTTTGCATTTGAGGCAGCTCCCCAAAACATAACGCTATATGAGATGACTGACTGCACTGAAGCAAAATAAAAGGTTTTTAAAGTATCTAGAGGCAAAATGTCTCTGAGCCTCCTTAAAGCTGCGCAATGGCTGTTTATTTTTGCTGCCGTGTTTTTTATTTGCTGTGCCCAGTTTAAATTGGGGTCAAGTGTAACACCAAAAAATTTGGTCTGCTCAACTTCTTGTATTGCAGCAATGCCAGCTTTACGAAAGCTCATTAAGTTTGTTTTTTCAACGTTTAGTTTTAAAGAGTTTGCCTCACACCATTCACTCATCCTCCCCGCAGTATGTGAACAGCTCCCCGATAGTTCAGAAACCGATTCAGCAGAACCAACCGTCCCAGTGTCATCAGCATACTGCGACAACAAATCAGCATCCAGCAGTGCCGACAAGCTATCCACATACATTAGGAAGAGGATGGGGCCCAGTATGGATCCCCGGGGGACTCCTTGGCTTACATGTGTTACTTTTGAATAATGCTCAGTAAAATTTTGTGTAATATATACTGTTTCCTTTCTCTTAGTAAGGTAGAACTTTATCAATTTTGTGGCTATACCCTTTACTCCAAAAGTGCTGAATTTTTCTATAAGTTTTTGGTGGTCTACAGTGTCGAACGCCTTAGACAGGTCAAAGAAGAGCCCTGACACAAATCGCTTTTTTTCTAGTTGCTCGACTATGTATGTAATTGTATTGAAAATCGCCAGTTGGGTTGATTTTTTTGGCAAAAAACCGAATTGAGATTTTGAAAGCATCTCATTGCATACTACATACTCAAGCAACCTTGTGTAAATAACCCTCTATTAGTGTGTTCGATTTACTTTATTTAAACGGGCCTTTTAAAGCGCTTTTATATAAGGACGGTTTAAAAATTTTGTCGTATAAACATCACTAAAACCGCTTCAAGCACTAAACCGATATAATTTTAAAGCGATTTAAGAAAGCAGTTTTTTAGGTCGGCATAAACAATGTGATGAAGGGCATTACATGTGAGGATAAAGTTTATTTTGGAAATCCTACCATAAGATGTAACCTTGCAGGGACCACCCCGTATAAATTATATGATCCCTGACATTGGCTTTCGTATGGATTTCAACATACCTTTGCCGTGCTCATTTCTTACCCATATTTCTTTCTTTTTTGGGCGGGAACCACTGACTCGTAGAGATAGGTGGCCTGACTATAATCGATTCTAAAATGCAATTAATTGAATTATAATTGAAGTGGTGAACAAATTGGAAATAAAAATAATCAGACATGAAATCGTTGCGTACGTTCGGGGGTCCGTAACGTTACGTACATCTTTCCGTACTTAACGAGTGAAATCAGCTGTTCTGTCATCGCACTCGTCAAAGAAGCAGGCATCGTTCGAAACATGGCATGAACAAGTCAAGAATATAGTGTATTTTGGCTTTGTTTCGAACGCGTTAGGTATACCGAAACCGATACCTTGAAATATTTACTTTAAGTGTCTATTATTCTAAGCTATAGGAGTATTGTTCTCGATCGGTAAAATCAAAAACAACCCCCATTGATATTGAAAATAATCCCGGTAGTTATGAAAAATAGTGCTTTTTACAAGCTTGGTTTTAAACAACGAGTGCAGCAAGTGATTTAAAAACGCGAGTTAAAAAATTGGTGCCAGAAAGCACGGAAGTCCACCATACAATAAATTATTTTATGTTGAAAGGAAATAAAAGTATCTCGAAAACTGTAGCTTTGAAAGATTTTAACCTTATGGGTAATATTTACGAAAATCAAAATCTGACAAGAGCATATCAATAGCTGCTTTACTTAGTTATGACTTTTTTTATATACTTTAAGGTTTTTTCAAATAACTCGGAACCTAAAGCTCCCACGAATTTATACTGTATAACAAAATTTGTAGTCCATATTTATGGAAACTGAAATCTGAAACCCGTATATCGCTACTTGCTTTTATTACAAAGTTACAATTTTTTAAAATATTTTATCCCCCTTTTCCCCCTTCAACCCCCCCACCACCCTACCCAAAAGTTAATCAGTTTATGGTCATTCGATAGAGATTTTTTGTACCAAATATCGCTAAAATCAATTAAGGCAGTGGTTCCCAAACTTTTTCAGTTTGCGGCGCACTTACAGGTTTACAGGTTTAATATTTTGTCAGGGCGCCCCTACTCGCAATATGCATATACAGTTGTGTCGAACAAAGTGTTGCATATGTTTAATGTATAAAATATGTACTTTGCAACTTGCCTACTGTATAGTAGCAAATCACCATTGTAAATATATTGGCAATAGTTACAAAACACATGAATGAAAACAACTTCAATCTAACGCTCATATAGGTTTATTATTAAACTAAACTAAAAGTGTGATGGGTGAGTTTGGTGATCTGCACAAATTATTTCAAAGCGGAAATAAGGCTTGACACCCCCACTCTCATTTCTTGCTGCGCGTTGATCCTTGAACGATATTTGCTCTTTATCACAATAGGATGTTGCAAAGGGGATTAGAATCCTCAAAGCTTTTAAACTTAGAGCCACTAAATCAGAAGAAGCGAATTTTGATTTTAGGCTGTTGTCGCAAGAGAGTTCAATAAGACTCTCTTCTTCTAGGGAAGTGAATTCTGGTGGAGATTGTGTATGGAAAGGATCTTGAATCCATGCAAATTTTTCGACATTTTCTTCTGTAAAGAATTTTGCAAACCATTCCGAGAGTTTCGAAAGGTGTTTTGTGAAAAGGGAGAGCAAGTCTTGAGAGATAACGAGCTCATTAGAGGCTGAGAATTTATGCAATTCTGGAAAACAATCTTGACCGCCATCTTCATTAATGTTTCTTATCCATAACTGCAGTTTTTTCCTAAATGCTGCAATTTTCTCTAATAGTTTCAAGATATGCATGTTATTGCCTTGGAGAGACAGATTTAAGGCATTCAGTTTGTTAAATATATCGCAAAAATATGCCAATTTCAGCAAAAAGTCGGGATCCTTAAACTATCTAGAGCTTGAGTGACCTTCCTCTTCCAGGAAAATGTGGATTTCTTGATGTAGCTCGAATGTACGGGATAAGACGTTTCCACGTGAAAGTCATCGTTTACTGGAGTAATATAGCAGCGCAGTGTGTTCAGTTCCCATGTCCATACAAAGAATTTTGAATAGTCTGGTTTTTAGCGGCCTAGTTTTTATGTAGTTAACTACGTCTATGATACGTTCCATAACCAAATTAATTCACAGCCCAACGACTTCGATGCAAGTGCTTCCCTATGAATGATGCAATGGGTCCACATGGCATACGGTGCTTTACTGCGAATAAGTGCCATAACGGCCAGACATTGATTGAGCGCCATCAGTACAAACTCCAATACACTTCTTCCAATCTAAATTATTCTCTGTTATAAACTTGTCAAGAATTTGAAACAAGTCTTGAGACTTTCAGCTTTCATCGATACTTTTGCAGAAAAGAAGGTCTTCAACAATAATATTATCATCCAGGAAGCAACACCGTTCTCAACTAAAAAGCCAGTTAACTCCTACCGCCTCAGTGCCCTTTAGCCTATTGTGGCTGCCATTTTTATAACCAAACTGACAAGTAAAACATGGATTTTCTCTCAGTTTGGTGTCAATATGGCAGCGATCATAGGCCAAAGGATACTAAAACGAAAATGAGTTAACTGGCTTTTTAGTTGAGAACGGTGTTGCAGGAAGCGTACGTAACAAATAAGGTGTGCATCTTTATTATTGTCAGTAGTCTCATCAAGTTGCAGACCAAATTCCTTGCCTTTCATTTTCTCTATCAATTGATTATTAAGATCCTCAGCCATATGATGGATTCTTCGACTAATAGTGTTTTTAGATAAAGGTACCTTTAAAATTAGTTTTCCCGACGATTCTTTTATCATAATGTTAACCATGTCGGCAGCAGCCGGTAAAATAAGTTCTTCTGCGATGGTGTGAGGTTTTTTGCACTTCGCCACCCTGTATGCCACTTTGAAAGAGGACAGTAGTGCGGTGCGTAGTTCCGTCACTTGTCGATGCTTGATCACTCTGTCTCGATCTATCAATTTCCTTATTTAATTTTGTTAATCACAACACTTTGTATCACTACTAAAACTCTCTATTACTACTTCTATTTATTATAATAGTTCAACCGCTTACAATTCCTCTTATGGTAAACTAACCTAGCAAAGCGGACTACGGCGACTTAAATACTGTCAAAGAGCGCTCGCGAAAATTCTCGTCGAGCGACGCGCAGGGGGCTTATTCTTGAATCGAGGAATGATCCTTTCCTAACCCTGGTCGCACGAAATTGCTCCGTTCCGTATTCTGGAATGGTCCTCACCGGTGAGGACCATTCCTACGGAATGGGCTCAGGACCTTACCTATGGTCGATCGCACGGGAATGTCGCTTCTGTCGTAAGAAGCATGCGCAGAAAGATCTGTTTTGATGTTTTTAACCACAAAAATTATTGGTAGTTTATGTTTTTTGACTTTTGATTTGCGATATCTTGTCGTGATCCTTTTAGACTTTGGTTGAATGTAAGTACCTATTTTTTATTGTAAAAAGGGTTCAATTATTTATTAATTATTGTAAAACTTCGAGAGTACATTGAACGGTAATTATGCAGTATACGGTTTTCTGCCATTTTTGATTTTTTATGAAAAATTCTTTATGAGGGCACCTACTAGAGTCCCTAGGACCCCAAATCCGCTTGCGCCGGTTGGTTTTTTTTTCACTAAAACAACCCAATCCAACACAGTCCAACCCCACCTAATCCAACCCAACCCAAAACAATCAAAAAAACACATTACAACCCCCCCAGGCACCCTTTTTTCTCCTAAAAAAATAAAAATCAGGCGCAGGCGGATTTGGGGTCCTAGGGACCCTAGTAGGTGCCCCCATAAAGAATTTTTCATAAAAAATCAAAAATGGCAAAAAACCGTATACTGCATAATTACCCTTTATAATAATAACAATAACAAAGTTTTGAGATTGTTTTCCACAAACCAAAACTACACAAAACAATTGTTTATCGTCTCCCGATGATGCTAACGTTGTTAGCGAAACGTGCGTCGAGTGAAAAAAAGTGTAGTTTTTTTTTAGATAAACAATTATTTATCGTCTCCTGATGATGCTAACGTTGTTAGCGAAACGTGCGTCGAGTGCAAGTGTAGTTTTGGTTTGTGGAAAACAATCAAAACTTTGTTATAGTGCAACCAAAGTTTCCAAATTCCCAACATAGTTAATAATAACGATAATTTTGAATAAAACAAGAAATAAACAAGAGGAAAGTAACTTTTATTTAAAAATAGAAACGCATTTAACAAAATTCCACCCAAGTTTGATCCTAGAGTGAAAATACAAAGAGAAAAGTAACAAGAAACGAAACTGACAAAAAAAATGTAGCAAATTCACTTTTTTATTTGAAAAGGTTTTGAAAAAAAGTAAGGCTAGTAAACAGAAAAATCGCCAAGGCAATGTAAGAAACCATAGAAGTTTTAAATGGCTAACTGAAAGTAGCGTTTAAAACATATATTACATTTGGCAACGTTGGATGCGGCAGGTGTTCGTTCAAGAAACCCATAGGAACGGTCACTTCCTAACTATGACCGTTCCCTAGCGACCATTCCTACAAAATTCAAGAATAAGCCCCCAGGTCGAAATTCTAGAAACTTGCTCTGCTCTCTCGGGCTCGAGGCTCGATTAATAGCGGATGCGGCGCCGGCGTTGCCAAACGTAAATCAAATTCTACCTTATCAGGAGCGCCTGGCGGCGCCCCTGGTTTTTTCTCGCACCGCCCCGGGGCGCCGCGGCGCACACTTTGAGAACCACTGGATTAAGGCGTTCTTGATTTATCGTGTATACAAACCGACAGACAACTTTTTTTTTTCGTCGATTAAGGTATTTTGGAACCTTGGTAACTCATTTTTGATAAATTTAAGAAAAAGCCAAATTTCACGATTTTAATAGTCCTCCATAACATATTGGTATTGGTATTTCCTTTCAACTATTAGTGCTTTCTAGCACCAATTTTTGATGTTGTTTGTGTGCAAAAAAATGATAAAAATAAGTTTTTGCTGTGTGCGGATAGTGAGTAAAATCGTATCAAAAACACGATTTTATTAACTGTTTGCAAATAATCAAACCATTCGTTACCGATGCAATTTTTTTTTAGCCACGACTGCTAAAAAAATCCCATCCTTGTTTTAACCAAATTTAAAGAAAAATTGCTTAAAATAATATTATTAAAAAAATCAATTATTCTCACCCAAAAATTGAGCCATCTTTTTTCTGTCAATAACCTTATATACAGGGTGTTTCAAATTCGATGCTCACCATGGGGATCTCCTAAACGGTAGATGATACGAAAAGATTTAAATGTCGTCTAAAAATATCCCGTATAAAAAGATTTAAAAAAAAAATACCATTTTTTTTTCAAAATTTTTTATTTTTTTTAATTTTTTTTTGTTTAAAATGTAATTATCTACCTAAATGTGAAAACCGCATGTCGTTAGCTGTTACGGTTCGGGAGTCATAATTTTTTTATCAAAAAAAGAAGCATTTTTGTGCCAAATTTGATAAAAATCGGTTTAGCGGTTTTTGAGTAATCCTGTCCCAGACAGACAGACAGACAGAGAGACAGACAGACACCATCCCAAAATTTTGTAGATACTACTACAAGAGCTTTTTAAGTTGTCTTGTATAACGGGATTTTTTTAAACTGATGATGTTCACTAAGCCCAAAACAACAAGCTCCTTATTAAAATAATGTTTCAAAATGATATTTGCCTTGCGTCCGAAACAAAACAACCAGAAAAAAGAGGATGTGTCCATAAGAAAAAATGAACTTGACAGCGCTCCTGTCAAATTGAATTGTAAAATCTTAGAAATGAATAGCTCGTCTGGTAGACCTTAAAAAAGTGTCTGTAGAAACTTTTAAGCATTTTTTGACAACTCTAATAATAAAGGCGGAAAAAAATTAAAATTAAAATTGAAAATTTCGGTTTTTTTCGCCTATCTCCGGAACTACTCGGATTTTGTAAACTTTATTTTTGGTTTTAGGTAAAGCATCAAATTGCGCAACTTTGCCCTAATTTAAACCTTTTCGTATCTCCTACCGTTTAAGAGATTCTCGTGGTGAGCATCGAATTTGAAACACCCTGTATAGGGAGGATGCGAGAAAATCGTAGCGGCAACGGTCAAAATCTAGATTGCCATGACATGGCCAATAGTATAAAGATGGCTCAATTTATAGTATTAATATGGGGTGCTCTCAGAGGATGTTGTGTTTAGGTCAGTGGTTCCCAAAGTGTTGTGATTTACGAACATAAACGTTCCAATATCGGATTGGTCGCTTCGTTTTTTCGTAAAAACTTAGTCACAAGATGGAAATATTTTTATTAAATAAGGAAATTGATAAATCGAGCCAGAGTGATCAAGCATCGACAACTGTCGGAGGAGTAAAAAGAAGTAAACATTGCAAATACGATGATAGCTATTTAAACTTTTGTTTTACTTTAGTAGAAGTAAATCATGAGGAAAGACCGCAGTGTGTGCTCTTTTTGAAAATTCTAGCGGTCGAAACTATGCTCCCAAGTAAGCTAAAACGACATCTCGAAACCACTCATCCTACGATGACTAGAAAGTCACGCGAATTTTTCACAAGAAAGTTTCAGAATGTATAAAAATAAAAGAACGTGTTTACTCAACAAACTTCAGTACCTAGCAACGCACTGCTGTTCTCTTTCAAAGTGGCATACAGGGTGGCGAAGTGCAAGAAACGTCACATCATCGCAGAAGAACTTATTTTACCGGCTGCTGTCGACATGGTTAACATTATGATATTGTGATTATCTAACAACACTATTGATAGAGAAAATGAAAGGCAAGGAATTACGTACGATTCCTGGATGATAATATTATTGTTGAAGACTTTCTTTTCTGCAACAGTATCGATGAAAGCGGACAGGCTCAAGACTTGTTTCAAATTCTTGACAACAGAGAATAATTTAGATTGTACTAGTACTGATGTCGCTCGATCAATGTTTGGCCGTTATGGTGGATTGCAAGCACTTATTCGCAGTAAAGCACCGTATGCCATGTGCACGATGGCTTTCACGTGGAAACGTCTTATCCCGTACATTCGAGCTACATCAAGAAATCCTGGAAGAGGAAGGGTATACAAGCTCCAGATACTTTAAGGATCCCGACTTTTTGCTCAAACTGGCATATTTGTGCGATATATTTGACAAACCGAATGCCTTAAATCTGTCTCTCGAAGGCAATAACATGCATATCTTGAAACTATCAGAGAAAATTTCAACATTTAGGAAAAAACTGCAGTTGTGGATAAGAAAAATTAATCAAGATGGCGGTCAATATTGTTTTCCAGAATTACATAAATTCTCAACCTCTAATGAGCTCGTTATCTCTCAAGACTTGCTGTCCCTTTTCACCGAACACCTTTCGAAACTCGGTCGGAATAGTTTGCAAAATACTTTACAGAAAAAAATGTCGAAAAATTTGCATGATTCTCCAATCTCCACCAAAATTTACTTCACTAGACCTGCGACAACAGCCCAAAATCAAAATTCGCTTCTTCTGATCTGGTGGAATTTTGGGTATCCGTCAAAAATGAATGTCCGGCTCTAAGTTTAAAAGCTTTGAGGATTCTAATCCCCTTTGCAACATCCTATTTATGCGAAGCTGGATTTTCAGCTGTAGCTGTGATAAAGAGCAAATATCGTTCACAGATCAACGTGGAGCAAGAAATGAGAGCGGCAGTGTCAAGCCTTATTCCCCGCTTTGAAAAAATATGTGCAGATCACCAAGCTCACCCATCATTTTTTTTTTATTTAATAACACACATTCTTGTGTGTTAGTTTAATAATAAACGTATATGAGCGTTAGATTGGAGTTGTTTTCATTCATGTGTTTTTGTAACTAGTGCCAGTATATTTACAATGGTGTTAAATAAATATATACACATAAGAGCACATATTTTATACATTATACATATGCAACACTTTGTTGGACAAAACTATATATGCATATTGCGAGTAGGATCGCCCTGACAAAATACTAAACCTGTTAGTGCGCCGAAAACTGAAAAAGTTTGGGAACCACTGGTTTATTTTATAAGTTTTTTTCTTGATTTCTTTAGGATTTTTTGATAGAGGTATAAAAAAGAGTTTATAGCTCGCGGCTAAACTGTACTTTTTTTACTCGCGTTTTTAAATCACTCCGAGCGGTCGTTATTTTGACCAACGCTTGTAAAAAAATACCTTTTTAGCCGCCAGTTGTAAAAGCTACTATTATTGTTTATAGACTATTTCAGATTATTGTGAACTGTTGCAGATTATTGCGGACTATTGCAGATTATTGCAAACTATTGAAGGTCATTTAAAACGGCGAATTACTGCAGGTTATGGCGTGATTATTGCAAACTATTAAAGAATTGTGGCAAGTATTGTGAACTAATTCCAGATTATTGCCACTATTGCATAGTTGTTGTGAGTGTCGCTAGATTACTGCAGACTATTGCGAGATTATTGTAGAAGTATTGCCACGGAAATGCAGAAAAATAAGACTTGCAGATTGTCAACCATTGCAAGATTATTGGGACACTATTGCCAACAATTGTAATATAATATATTGCCAAACTATATTAAATATATTAGTTAGTTGCTTTTTGTATTAATTTTCTAAAAATGTTTACCTACCTAATCTAGCGTTTATACCGCAAATATCCATACAGTCTTCCTAAAATATAAGACATCAGTTAGATGTTGCTAGTAGTACTTTAGGCTAATACCTACTCAGCCAGAATATTTCTTGTATTTAATGTGCTCATTATATCAACAACGAAAATATTACTGTGCTAGGTTGCCGCTTGTCATATACCTTCGTTTTTAAAAAAAACATTTTAAGAAGTAAAAAAGAGAGTCTTACCAACAGAAAACTATTGGATTTATGGCATCCTCCACCAGTTTTATCACTGACTGGTTTCAGACACAGTCCATCCACCAGTCGTGCTTTTTACTGTGACGAATCGATAGCAAAAAAATGAACTTTGCAAAATACACCTGAGTACTACAAGAATACCTACCGGGTGCGACTTGGAGACTAGACGCATAAATGTGTTTCACCCTTATTAGGGATCATCAGTGCGACATAAGTTTTTATAGTCGAATAATACGAACGATCAAATCAACAAGTCATGGACAAATGCTCGGCAAAGCATTAGATAACAGAATGAGAAATAAATTCCCAATGTCCATAGTGGCGTTAAATATATTTATTTAATTTATTTCTCCACTATGGACATTGGGAATTTATTTCTCATTCTGTTATTTTAAGAAGTGTGTCGACTCGTATACTATCATATCATACTAAGTAAGCAGGTACTTACAGTGTAGTAAACACACAAACTCCAAAAATAGTTTTCTATAGGTTTATTTTACATTAAGAAAATATGATACGAACATCGCATCCGCACAAAGCGCTGGTCAAACTAAACCAAAACTGCTTTGATTTATTAACAAACAAACTGTCGATTTCTGTATTCCACCTATTTGTATATCGTATTTTATAGCCTGCCCTGCTTTAAAGGAACGTTTTGCAATTTCACGTTTTTTCTCCAAAGGCTTCAAGGTTACCACCTGCATCTTTGTTATCTACTTTTTTCTGAAGCAAAGGGGGGAAACAATAACGACTAACCGTAAATATGGTAAATATAAAAGTCAGTTCACACTAGGCGTACCAGCCAGGAAGTAAGAAATTCGGGTTATGAAGTAATATTTTTTTTTGACTCCTTTTTTGTTTTTTAATTGCCTTAGGAGGATAATCCTATTGGAAATATTAACACGCCAGGACGAATCCGTATCAGGTAACTTGGATAAGTGCCAGAGCGGAACGATGCCTATTTGTGAGTGATTTAATGTTGGAAATCAAAGTGTATGATGGTGTTTAATGATGTATGGGGAGGGTGACCAGTGGAACCACTGACGAGCTGACGCTGGTTACCCAGAGCGAAATATCGTTTAATCATTTCTCATTTCACTTAGGTCCTTTGTGTGTTCATTGTGGGATGCTCATCCAGGTTTAAATTTTCGTTATTTCCACCCAAGATCTTTTGATCTTTTGTTTTTAGATTCTTTTCGGTTGATGGACGAATCCGTATCAGGTAACTTGGATAAGTGCCAGTGCGACACGATGCCTATTTGTGAGTGATTTAATGTTGGAAATCAAAGTGTATGATGGTGTTTAATGATGTATGGGGAGGGTGACCAGTGGAACCACTGACGAGCTCACGCTGGTTACCCAGAGCGAAACATCATTTAATCATTTCTCTTTTCACTTTGGTCCTTTGTGTGTTCCGTGTGGGATGCTCATTCAGATTTGAATTTTCGTGATTTCCAGCCAAAATCTTTTAATCTTTTGTTTTTAGGTAATATTTTAATTAAAAAAAGGAAAACAACGTGACCTCTACAAAAAACGGGACATTTGCCCATTCCGACAACTTTTTTAGGGAGGTGAAAAACAATACTGTCCCGTTAAAAACGGGACGTCATGGTAGAGATTTTTTTTTCTGTCTTCGTATTATAGGGCTTGTTTTGGATCGGTTGCTCTCTGCAGGACTTACTGTTGTGACGTTGACTTTTATTTTAACCTGTTAGTTAGTATTTAGGTAGTCAGAAATATATATTCGTACTTCTATTATTTTCATTATTATAATCTAAAATCCTTTTGAAACCTAAATACTTGAGTTACAATATTTATCGCTTACGGGGCAGGCAGGCAGGCAATGGAAAGATTAAGATTTGTTTTTTAGAAGACAGTTGACTTTCGGTCATAGACGAGAAAAAAACTTTAGTTAAGCATGTGGTGATTTTAGAGTAAATCATAGAGTTTGAATTAATAAAGAGAGAATAATAATGAGTAGATATGTAGAAAGTGAAATGATGTGATAGTGACTAGTGTAGGCAAAATGGCGGGCCACTAGATGTATTCTAGTAGTGTAGGCAATATGGCGGTTCACTACTAATGGAAAAATCCTGGGGACATAGGTGCCCGCCGGCGTTCCTTCAGATGGGTACTTGTAAGTTTGAGGGGTTCTTACATTCTGAATGACACATCAAGGTGGGAGGGTTCATAAAGGGTAACCCTACCACTTGGATGTTGGGATGCTAATTGTTTAGCGGCAATGAAGCGTCCGGGGGAAGCCCCTTTACTTATTTTAGGGTGACATGTCGAAGAAAGAATAATTACCTTATAACAACTAAACACCGGTATTAAATTGAAATAAGATATAAGGAGATGATTATGACCAGATGATGTTGTATGAATGATAAGAGGGCGGCCCCCGGTGAGTAAAACCATGTTTTTGCTAGTTGATCAAACAGTAAGCTCTTGATTTATTTTTTATGTGTTTGCTGACCTGCCTGTCAAGACGTATTAGAACTATTAAACAGGACGATTGATTAAAAATTGCAAAAGCAGTGATTGATGATACCTTGCTAAATATCCAGTGCTCAAAAGGTGAGTTTTATAATTAAAAATTTACCTAATTATTGAGGTACTTTACACTGTGAGTCCAGAAAAGTGCAAATTTTGCCGCTTCAGTCTTAAAGAATCCCGCACGGATAACATGGGTTTATGGCCTACCGTGAAAGTTAACCATTTTTTTTATAATTTGAAAATATTCTACTTTGGGTGAAAAAAATTAAATTCTATGAGGATTGTATGTCTGTAATAGGTGATATGAGCTATGAAAGAACGTATGTCTACTAAACTCCTACGGAGAATTCTTCTCGTAACTTGAAAAGTACTTTGCTGATTTTCGTAATTGGGGTGTCATTTGAAAGGTATTTAAATACTGCACAGAGGCGTAACCAGGATTATAATTTACGGGAGCTTTAGTATTTGGGAAAGTTAATTTAAAAAAAAAATACGTAAATGAGACTAAAACGTTTTTCTGTTTTATTTTCTCTGGTGGTTTTTCTTAAGTGTTAGTCTGTTAGTCGTATTGAAAAGGCAATTTAAAGGCAGAATATAATTTGACGAAGCGTATAGGCTTTAAAAATTCAATAAATAAAAAAATTAAAAAAAAAACCAACTCTATTTTTTACCATTTTTTTGTTACCAACCCGTCCCGATTTGTCGGGACTGTCCCGATTTGGAGCAAAATGTCCTGCATACTGACAAGACCCTTGTCAGTAAGCCGAATGTCCTGATAAAAAGTTTTCAGCGAAATCGGCACTAAAAGTTTCCAATTAAAATCAGAATCCCATATCTATTGGTCAGTGGTTAACTATAAATCCTTTATTTTTTCTCAGCCGCGTTTGAAATATTTGGCTATTGGCAATGTACTATTAAGAAATTCGACATCAGTTTGTTTAATCAGTTCATTATCGAGCCTACTGAGTCTGTTGATCGGGGAGTTAAAGCGTGACCTTCGGTCACTAATCATAGCCTATCAATCAGCTGTTGATAGTGGTTTTTCCAGTCAATGTCAGTCAAATTATCTATTATAGGTTACCCAATATTATTGTCATGTTCATTGGCGTTTCATGAAAAATAAGAAGTCCGTCATATAATTAAGGACACGAGACATTTGCTTATAAGTGTGCTAATCGTTTTTACATTATTTATTCTTTACTTTTTACCTATAGGTACCTATGTATTATTACTAGTTATAAAGGAAGTAATACTTTTCCTATAGGTATACCAATGTATTATTATAAAAAAACAATTTAAGTAGGGATTTTCAAAATCTTTGTCTTTTAATCTAGTTAGTAGTTATAACGTAAATACACAGCTAATAATCATAAACAACTAATTCTTCTGTCTGATTCTTCTTAATGGTACTGATAAAACTTTTCCTGATTTCTCATCAAAACTCTTCATCGATGTTATGAAGTCGCTTGCTTTCAAATGCAACTCACAGACCTATGAAAGTAGAGATTAGAATTCTTGTTGTTCCTAAGAGGTTGATCAGGATTTCTTCTACCTATATATTGTGATATGAAATAATAAAATAGGTAGTTAAAATTGTAGGTAAATGTCAAAATTATATTATTTTTTTTTTGTTCTAGTGTGTAGTGTTTATAAATTATTTTTAGTGTAGGAATGGATTTTGGTGTAATGTTTTAATTTTCATTGCTAAAAAGAATTATCTATCTATAATAAGTATCATATAAAAAGAAAAACTTACCCTAAAATTTTCGCTCGGCACAAAATGTGGTCGCTCTATGGCATTGATCCATTTTTCACAGATATAGGGAACATTTGGAAAGCAAACAACGAAACCTTTGGCCCGAACCTATAATTGCCTTTGCAATTAATAATACAGCAAATGTTCGGCATTTTTTAAACAAATTTTAAGAAAAGATGGACTTGAACATCTTGAAAAATGAAAAATAATTCTGTTATTTTTTATTTTTCCGACGGTTAAGGTGACAGCGTCATACGTACAGGTTAGAAACTTCTATCCACAGCTGATCTATTCTGACAACCGAGTTGGTAGGCATTAATTAGTGACCGAAGGTCACGGTTAAAGCCATAGTTAGTGCGATGATGTTGAGTTGCAAATAATTTATGATTTCTTGTGTTCCGTGATGGCACATGAAACTTATACTGATAGTAACTCTACAGAGTCAATTTCATTATTTAGTATTCTCAATATTGTGACAAGATCATAGTACTTTCTACGATTGTCTAGATTTGTTAAGTTCAACAGACTCATTAGTTGGTCATAATCAATTGACTCAAGAACTTTCTTTCTATTTTTCCAAACGATCTTAGAGACTTGGAGACCAAATAGTACAACCGAAGTACAACCATATTCTAGAATTGACCTTAAAAATGTTTACGTCTTTCAATGTTCTAAAGAAAAATCCTAGCAATTTCATAGCTTTATTGCAATAATATCTATGTGAACTGAGTTTTCTATCAAAAAATACACCCAAGTCACGCATGATAATTGCATGGTTTCTCCAAATTGGAGTTATCCAACTAATAAGTAAAATATATATGGTTTAATTTTATATAAAAATATATAGTTCTACATTTGTCAACATTCAGGGATAAATTGTTATATTCACACCATGCTGAAAACCCATTCAACTCTTGTTGCAAAATATGGCAATCCTTCTAACTTTTTATAATTCTAAAGAATTTTGGATCATCAGCAAGAAATACAAAGTTACAGATTTTTAAAGCGGAAGATATATCATTTATAAATGCTTTAAATAACATGTCCGCCCTGAGGGACATCTGAAAAAACGTTAAACTCGGCGTCTTTCAGTTAGATTAATCCGAAACCAGTTGAAAGCTGAGCCATGGATACCCATGACTTTAAGTTTATTAACTATTAGGTTATGATCGACCCTGTCGAAAACCTTCGAGAATCGGTATAGATGATATCTAGTGACTTCCAACTCTGAATCACTCACAAATAGGCATCGTTCCGCATGGTACTTATTATAAGTCACCTGATACGGGTTCGTCCTGGCGTGTTAATCTTTCCAATAGGCATATGCTCCTAAGACAATTAAAACAAGAAGTTAAACTTCCAAATCAGTTACACCAACCGAAAAGAATCTAAAAAGAGAAGACACAAAAGACCAAAGCGAATCTTTAAATGGAACGGTGCTTCTAGCGACTTTAGGGAAGAGGTTTTAAAAAACGGTAAAAGCGATTCTATGAAGATTTTTGACAGACTTTCCGCCTATGATAAAAAAGAAATTTGGGGCCTCCAACTGGAGGGCCAGGGCCTAACTATTTTTTTTTTCAATTAAAAGGTACCACTTTTTTTGACATGTATCAACCAATGTTTCAGGAATTTTACTAAAACTAATTTTAAAAAAAAAAGGAATTTATTGGCCGTGAAAAATAAAGGTTCGTGGCATATCGGACACAGATTTTGCTGTTCGATTCATTACGACTCAGCGGCTCATTTGGGAGCCTACCAACATTTTTTTTATGAGGAGATACCACCTGTGGCAACTTCTTCGAAAGCTTCTTAAAAAGGTAATTCGATTAAATACATTTTTTTGACATCTGTCAACCCATGTGTTAAAATCTTTTGTAGTTAAGGACGGTTGAGTGAAATATAAAATCGAGGTGTGCTTTGAATCTATATAATATCTAGTAAATTTAAAAAAAGGTAAATAATTAGGCTGCGCCCCCAAATAGGGCGCCAATAATATCCTTGTTTGGTAGTTTTCTTTACTCCACTTAGTAAATAAAGAAATATGTAGTTTATTTTCGAGCTAAAACAATTGACCAAAAATAGGTTTTTTAAAAATTTTTAGCACATGGGTTGACAGATGTCAAAAAATTTTATTTAAACGAATTTCTTTTTGCACAGGCTTTCCAAAAAGGTGCCACAAGTGGTACCTCCTCATGAAAAAAATGTTGGTAGGCCCTGGGCCTTCAGTGATGGCCCCCAAATGGGCCGCCAATAAGGTCCTTATTCCGCTTAGTAGTTAGAGAAATATGTTGTTTATTTTGAAGCTAAAACAATTGACAAAAAAATATATTTTTTTAAATTTTTGACACATTGGTTGACAGATATCAAAACAACTAGTGCGTTAAATTTATTTTTTAACAAGCTTTCCAAAAAATGCCACAAGTGGTACCTTCTTATTAAAAAAAAAATATTTGGTGGGTCCTAGACCTCCAGTTGGGGGTCCCAAAATGTTTTTTTACCATGGGCCGAAAGTGCCTCAAAAATCATTAAAGCTTCGCGTTTAGATTTTTTTAAAACCTGTAAAATGTGTACAGACCGCTTCATGCTACTGCGAACATAGGTCGGAAGAAGTCCAATTTGCCAGTGTACGTACATGCAGGGATACCGCACACCTATCAGTGGAGCAACCAACACTCGATCGCCTTTCGCCGCCGTTCGCAGCTTATGTTTAGTACGCCATAGATTAAGGAACTATAGATCCGTCACTTCACCCTTCCCGCCAATAATTATTTTTCGCGAAAAGTGCGGTTATGTTTCCGCGTGCAAAGGAACTGCCAACATAATAATATTTAGGTTGGCAATATTCTTTCTAGAAATCTGCAGCTCCTCCTCTTACCCCTTCTAGGGTTCTTCGTCAGAGGGCACATTATGACAAAAGTGACAGCATGTCGGTTATGACTCATAACTTATGAGTTCCATTTTGAAAACTGAGGTTTGCCAAGGTTTTTAAAAAGTGATTTTGTGATTATTCCTGTTCAAAAAATTGTGATTTTATCCTTCGATTACAATGGCTGAGAAACAAAGAGTTAGAGTGTGTTGTATTCAAAGCTGCGGAGACTGTGCCATGATCCCAATAAAAAAACGGGGAGACACCGTTTCCCCAACGGCAATCCTGTAATTTTTCAGAAGTATAGTGAAGCCGTTAAACGCGAATAAACTAAGTGCTGATGAAATATATAACAGATTTTACGTGTGTGATAAATATTTTGCTCCAGAGGACATTTTGCAGACTGGACGCAGAGGTCTTAGAGAGTGATGTCCCACACTTGCATTTGGACTCCATTTAACTATTTATACCTATGTGTTAAAACACCCTTTCCTTATTTCATCAAGTTTAGTATGGCTAATTTTTGTGGATATCAATAATAAGTTAGAAAATGCGACACTTGTGTATTCCAAACCAGGGGTATTAATATTATTTACACCAAGACTTTTTCTAATGTGTGGGTTTACCATAAATTGCCCCACATATACAGTAAAATTTTTTTGAGATTAAAATTATTTTTTTCTGTTTCACAACTTTAGTTTGGAATACAAAAGAGTGGCATTTATTGTTTTTTATGTACTAAAAACAAGATATAAACATTTTAAAGAAAATTATTTAATATTTAAAAAAGCACAGATCACAAGATCATATTGTAATATTTTCTTTATCGTGAAAAATATAAACTAACATGTTTCGAAATATGCCATAATCTTTTATAATAAAACAACCAGAGGTTTTGTACTACAAGTGCATTATTATGGGTAATTTGTATTTATTTCTTAAAAATATGCTTTTTTATTTTAACTTAACATAAGTAACAATTTTGTTTTGTGCCTAGTAAAAAAGCATATTTTTAAAAACTAAACATAAATTGCTTGCAAAGAAAGAACCCTACACAAATTACATTCGAAATGGCTATTGGCTAAATGTCATAATTATTTTATATGTTGTAGTACTCAATAAACAAAGCACAAAAATAAAAAACCGAGATACGGAGCAGCTTTCTGAGATATGGAGCTTTAAACTGGACGTGTTTTATGGCTATATCTGTGGACATGTTCTAATTTTTTTTTCACAACTTTGTAGATTACCGCCAAAATAAAATAATTCGTTTCTGTCCAAGTAAAAATGTTCTTATATGGGTCCATTGGTACCACCAACCAACCGGCGGTAATCGACAAAGTTGTGAAAAAAAAAACTTGTACCATGTCCAAAAATATAGCCTAAAAATACGTCAACTTTGAAGCTATATATCTCAGAAAGTAATCCTGCTCCCTATCTCGTTTTTATTTTTGTGCCTTGTTGATCGAGTACTATAAAATATGAAAAAATTATGACATTTAGCCGACAGCCATTTTCAATGTAATTTGTGCAAAGTCCTTAAAAAAAAGCGAAAATTTAAGCGAGCACCATCTAATGGTCATATTACAAACTAACAAAAAATCGATAGTACGGTTATCGCGAATTTAACCGTGAGTCATCTAGTGGTCGTATTACAAATTAAAAAAGAAAAATCAATATAAAAGTATGGTTATTGGTAGCGTGCATATCTGCGCAGATTCGCAAAACTCCAAATAGTTCCGAACCGTTTAACACGTAACTGTCGTGTCTATTGTAGCTCCTTAACCTATGTAGTACGCCTTTAACCACGGTGTTATATAGAGTGTAGTCAATGAAACCGGAATTTGGTCAATAAATACGCAAATTTTTATATTTTCTTGTTTTTTGTCACTGATAAATTAAAGCGTTTTATTTTCAACTGCTCAGATTTATCACTAACAACGTGTTACAATGAAAATAATAAGGAGAAACAAATAAAAGCAAGTTCTCAAAATAAAATAATTCTAAAAACCAAAAAGATTCTCCTAGTCAAAAAAAAATTAGATCAAAGGTTCGAAAAGTCCTCCTTGTTCCGCTAGACAATATCCGAGCCTATTATAAAAACCCCTTCTAACGTTTCCAAGCATGTTAGGGGTGATAGTTTGAAAAGCTTCTTCAATTTTAATCCGTAGTTCTTCTAAATTATTAGCCCTTTCATGCCCGTAAACTTTATTTTTGATATAACTCCACAGATAGAAACCATTAGGAGCAAGATTGGGTGATCGAGCTAGCCATAAAATAGTTCCCCGTGTACTTATAACCCGATTAGAAAATTCATTATCAAGATATTCCCTAACAAGGCCAACATTGTGAGTAAGACAACCATCTTGTTGAAACCATAATATACTGCTGCAGTAGATCCAAGTATCTAGGACCATTCAAATTGCCGTAAATAAAAAATGGCCCAATTACGTGTTCTCCTACAATACCTCCCCAAACACTTTTTAAAAAAATACAAATGCAAATTTTCCCTCGACCAATATCGAACGTGTGTTGGGTTATGACGATTCAATAATGGAAAAGTGCTTTCATCTGTGAAAAGAATAGATCTCAGAAAGTTTTCAGTACAATTAGCTCTTTCCATCATTGTTTCGTAAAATTCCATACGACGATAGTGGTGCGTTTTTGACGCTTTGTAAGAATGATAACCATTCTTTTTGAGAACACGTAAGACAGTGGCTGAAGACATATCAACTGCTTCGGCAATTTGGTGACTAGCTGCTCGTCATTCAAAACAGTGGATTTTTTATGGTTTCTTGGCGCTACACAACCAAACTTTTCAAAATTCTGCACAAACCTATGAATCGTTGATAAACTAGGTTCTGGGCGATTTACAAAATCCTCCAAAAAAAGTTCTTGAATAAGTCTGCCTTGATAGTACCATTTGACTATCTGTACTTATTCGGTAACTTCGTAGACATCCATTTTTACTTTTAAAAATGTATTATTTCACTTAAGAACTTCCCGATCTGTTTCTCGAGCAAGGCAGAAATAAAACAAAACAGTAAAAATAAAATAAATTTCCAAAAGATAACACTGCAGCGTGCTTCGAACCCACCTCGGTCGTACAGCACGGAGAGTAAATTGGACTTGATTCCCTCTATGTTCGCAGTAGCCTGAAGCTCATTGTTTTCCTTTTTCTACTCATTTTCCAGCAAAACAACAAAACCGAAACAAAACACAATTTAAATTAGATTATGCCAATTTTACGCGTGATTTCCGTGCTTGGGCTGGATCTGTAGAATTTCTCAGATCAAGTTCAAGCAATCACGTTTGGAGCAGTGATCACTAATTGAACACGAAAATCTGGCAGAGGGCAATGACAGTTGCCAAATCGAATACGCAAATCTTTTTCCGGTTGATCCGGAAGCGCTCTAGAGCAAGTTTCGAGCAATAATCGAAAACGCTATGAAATAAATTTATAATATAAATCTGCCTACTATTTGACTAACCTCTGTATTAAACGTGTTGGCGTTTCCTTCACACCCAAGATGCACAAAAGGTGCGCACCCATTACGGTCTCTGTATCCTTTATAATACCACTGGCTAACTGGGATACAAGATTTACGATCTTTCACACCTTGCTGGTTGATAATATAGAGCTTCCCCACATCCAGTCGTTGGAAGCAAAACTCGTCCGTCGATACTAAACCTGCAAATTGAAGCGAAAGGGTACGCATAAGAAAAACTCGCTGCAAACAGAGGTAGAGTCAGCGCATATACAGTGTATCCCACCCAGATAACACAATTTTATACATATGATAAAAAATGATAGTAATGTTGTATGGATCAAGGTTCGAATAATATAGGTACCGCTGTCGTTACCCAGCAAACACGGTTCCCTCGGGGCTTCGTCGGTCCGATGTCGATTGCCGAATTTGTCGTCATCGGCACGACGTCGATTTACGACATCGGACCAGCAATATTTTTTGTCCGCTTTGCGATGTAGGCCCAATGTATGTTTGCCGATGCAGCGTTAGACTGTGGCTCGTCGTCGGACCAATGGTAAATTTTACTTTTTGCTGACATCGACATACCGTCGCCGTACGATTAAGATCCGATATGGTTTAACCACATGGTACCGACCATCCGCCCATAACTGCTTAATTTGGTCGGTCTAACGTAGGCAAGCTGGTCTCGGCCCGACATAGGTAAACTATTCAAGTTCGACATTGATTTCCTAAAGCGGTCCAACGTCGGCGATTGACGGAGATACGTCGGTCGTAGCTTAAAGCGGCCCGACATTGGAAAACTACAAAGTTTCGATAATGCGGGTGCCTAACCAGTCGGCCTGGTTTAAGTGGCAGAAGAGGTGATTCTTGTAGAGAAGTACCACCATCTTGCCAAGTCCGCATTCTAGTTTTCAAATATTTTTGCTCATCATATATATAATATTATCTTCCACTGTACAGGGAACATAGTGACATTAGCGCCATCTCTTCATACTAGGAAAAAACTATTAAGCAGTTTAAAAATTCTAAGATGACGTAATCGGACCATCGTCGGTCGCCGATTCTCGACCAATCAAAGAAAGTTCCAATAGGACCATCGTCGGCCCTCACGCAGATAAGGTTTGCGTTGGCATAATGTCGACTATATATAGTAAATCGGGCCATCGTCATTTGCTGATTCTCGTCCGATTAAACAAAGTTCCAATCGGACCGACGTCAGCCCTAAAGTAGATAAAGTGGTCGTCGGCATAAAGTCGACTACAGTAAAAATCGGGCCGTCGTCAGTTGCCAATTCTCGACCGATTAAAGAAAGTTCCAATCGGACCGTCGTCGGCCCTAAAGCAGATAAAGTGGTCGTCGACATAAAGTCGACTATAGTAAATCGGGCCATCGTCAGTTGCCGATTCTCGACAGACTAAAGAAAGTTCCTATCGGACCATCATCGGCCCTAACGCAGATAAGGTTTGCATTGGCATAATGTCGACTATATATAGTAAATCGGGCCATCGTCATTTGCTGATTCTCGTCCGATTAAACAAAGTTCCAATCGGACCGACGTCGGCCCTAAAGCAAATAAAATGGGTTTCGGCATAAAGTCGACTATAGTTGCCGATTTTCGACCGATTAAACAAAATTCCAATCGGACCATCGTCGGTCCTGTCGTGGTGTCGGCATAAAGTCGACTGTAGTAATGTGGACCTCCGACAGTTGCCGATTATATGCCGAAAACTGAAAATTGCAATCTGACCAACATCGGGCCAGAGTGTAGTCGCCGATGCCGACACACTGCCGATGTTGTCGACATTTGCCCGATTTAATGCCGACGATTTGTGTTTGCTGGGTAATTATTATTTATGCACCTCGAAAATGTCAGATAAGTCAAAATATCATATGGTAAGCAAATTTTGATATTTTGACTTATCTGTCTTTCAAAAGGGCATAATTTATCAGTGACAACTGTATTTTCCTATATTTTTTTTATTTCCGTTTATTTAGATTTACTTTTATCTTGCTTATTGTTTAGATTAAATGTAATGTCTTACAAAAGACATCTTAGAGATGTCTTTTTATAGGTCTTAACGAGGTCTTATTAGACATCTTTAAGACGACTGATTAGACATCTCTCAAACGTTTTTAAGACCACGAGATTTGGAACATCAGCCCTCTTACAGACGTCTTTAAGACGTCTATCAGCTATCGACAGACATCTTAGAGACGTCTTTTAAAGCTAAAAGTAGATGTCTTTAAGATTACTTTGTGCTATCGGGGGCTCTATTCTGGGCGTAATAGAACGATCATACCCTGAGAAGTGATCAATCGCACAAAAGTCATTTGAACGACGCACGGTGGTCGATTTTCCCGAAAACGCAGACATAAATGGAAAATAAAAATAAAAAGAAGTTTTCTGTATTTATATTTAACTCCACTATGGACATTGGGAATTTATTTCTCATTCTGTTAACTAATGTTGTGCCGAACATTTGTCCGTGACTTGTTGATTAGATAGTTCATATTATTCGACTATAAAAACTTATGTCGCACTGATGATCTCTAACAAGAGTGAAACACGCGTCTGCCTCTATTATAGTCTCCAAGTCGCATCCGGTATGTATTCTTGTGGTACTCCGGTGTATTTTATAAAGTTCGTTTTTTTGCTATCGATTCGTCATAGTGGTGGATGGACTGTGTCTGAAACCAGTAAGTGGTACAACTGGTGGAGAAGGCGAAAAATCCAACAGTTTTCTGTTGGTAAAACTTATATTTAACTCCACTATGGATATTGGGAATTTATTTCTCATTCTGTTAAAAAATGGAAAAATTACAAAAAACAAAATGTATCTAAATTTGCCCCTATATGGTTGTCACGATACTAGACGAATAGTTGACGTATCAGTATTCAACATCAAATTTCAAATAGAAGACCCAGAGTATGACAGTATTCGACTGTTAATATCTCGAAAACAGTTGAAGATCGACATAGGGTACTTTATATAAATTTCAAAACAGGATAATGGATTTTTTGTCAGAGCTATGGGTTTTTTCAAAAAAAACTTATATAGGATTAGGATAGGATTTTAGGAAAAAAAAGCAGTTTAAAAAAATGTATACCTTTTTATACAGGGTGTCCCAAAAATAAAATCTTACAACAAACTTATCTTTTTTAAATTGGACACCCTGTCGCACTCAGGAATTGACTTCAGGGGAAGAGGGCGGGGGGGGGGGGGGATTAAGGATAAATAATAAAAAAAACTTAATTTCAAGTAAAAATGTGACCATACCCAGGCTTGCCGGGAAGGGGGGGGGGTTAACCCCAAAACCCCCCCGCGGTGCGCCAATGCTATATATTATCTCATTTTCTGAATCCTTAAAAAAATAAAGTTTTCAAAAATTCCAAGGATCCAAGTAGTTTAAAGCAATCACAAGAAAGATAGTCAAATCCTGCTAACCGGCCGTCGCTTTCCGAGAGACACCAGCGACCGCTTTTATGCCTTATTCCTGACCTCATTGCCTTTGGCTGTCTTTGTTCAATACATGGTACTGAAAAGGCACTATAATAGCAGAATGTCCAAGACCTGCTGTCCAGTCGTCGCAAAGCGCAAGTTGGGGGAATTCATAGAGGGGATAAGCAGCAGGATCTTGATAAAACTAAGGTATAAGCCGATTTTGGATCACTTTTTTTTCTTTATCTTCGAAACTAAAAGGTCTGGTAAGGCTTACTAGTGTCGGTATGCTGGATAAAAATAATTTTATTTTTTCAAAAATTTTTCTTTGGGAATTCAAATTTAAAAGTATTTTCCTTAAAGAGTGTTAATTGTTTTTCTTAATTGTTGGAAAAAATTATTAATTAATAATTAATTATTTGTGAAGAAAGGAGAGACATTTTTTCTTTGAGAGTTTCATTTTTTTTTTTATAAAGAAAAATGTGGCCTTTAAAGTGTTGTTTGCTACAATATTTAACTGGATTTTTATTTAAAATGTTAAAATAAAAAAAATAAAGACAATGACAAAACACTAATTTGCTGTGGTCCGGAGCTAGTCGCTTTTCAGCGCCGGAACGATTCTTTACAGATTAAGGACATATACTTAGTTTTTTAAATTTTTGTAATGATTATTTATTTTCAACATACACTGACAAACAACAATTTGCCATGAACCGGAGCTAGTCGCTTTCGAGCACCGGAACAGATCATTGCAAATTAGTACAATTATAGTTTGCAAGATTTTGGAGCTAGTCGCTTTCGAGCACTGTGCAGAACGATGTCTTACAGATTATTATTGACGTACAGTTTTTGTTTTATCACTTACTAAAATTCATATAATCATTTTTTTTAAATTTATTTAAATAATAATACATTACTTGAGGTTTTTTCTATTAATCTTAAAACAACAGACTTAAAGCTTTGAATTCTTTTCATTTCGGAAACTAAACACTTACATTGTTGTGCCACCTGTTTTCTTTAAAGGAATCACTTTGGATCGTTTTACGAGGGGTAGTCTGGTTTTCAAGTGGATGCTGTAAAATTGTATTTATTATTAATTATGACCTAATTTTGGGTATGTCGGGGAGTTCTTTGAAAAAGGTTCATTTACCTCAAAACGTCATTCATAAGCTATATTTTAATAAAATAATTAAATTATTTTACTGTCACAACTAGATGAAATAAACTCTAGATGGGAATCAGTAATGTGAGATTTTGTTTGTAATATAAAGATTTGTGGATGAAATAAGGCGCCTGTTCTGTCAACAAATTGATATAAACCAAATGTGTTTTTCTTCGTCAGTATTTAAATTTCTCAGTTTTTCAAAATAAGGGAGAGTATTACTGATTCGATGAAATCGTCATACTTTCCTAATTCCTTTTCTTGTTACGCTTTTTAGGTTCCAATGTCAGGTCAGCCAGAGATAGGTCCGTAAAGCTCGTACTTTCGTAAAAAATCTAAAAATTCCTTCTTAAATTTTGATCGAAATGAAACTATAAATTATACTCTCTTAAGATTCTCTGTTTAATTTAAATAATCTAAAATAGTGAGTTATATTTTTCGGATTTTACATTTTCAAAAATAATTCACATTTTCCAAAATCAAATTCAATCAAAATCCATATTACTAGTCGTTGCTTTCTTTAGGACATGTGTGTCCCTAACTGCAGACTTTAGACAATTACTGTTGCCCATCTGCTTCTCCATCGGAAACCATTGCAAGAGGTAACGGGGAGTGTACCCTCCTTCGAACACAAGAGGCTTGTCCTCGAGGGTTACAGAATCCTGGGAGACGGGAGCTGTTTTTAGCGAAGAAGGGAACCTAAGATCCTTCGAGTAGTTCTTTGGCTTTTTTTTATTTATAATATAACTCCCGCGTTTGCTTTATTTACAAAGACAGAAGAGTTTGAGTTTTTTTGTTCTTTCCTTTACTGAGCCAAAGTGATAAGAAATATGGGAGTATAGGAATATGCGAGACTACGACCATTGCTAGTCACATGTTTCCTTCAACGAGGGGGGTGTTGGCTACCCCATGGGCAATATTTCTTTGGAAACGTGGCAGTATTTTGTCAGGCTTACGTATGGCTATGGATACTAGATCATTTTATTTTTAGTTATTTTATTTTTGTTAAGCTCAATGTCTTTGATGTATATTATTTTATTTAATTTTTCATCGAATTTCTCTTTCAAAAATTTAACATTTTACTAAGAAGTCCTATTAAGATTCAATATAATGTTAATTCAGTGTCAAAATAAAATTGTAGATTCATGTAACATCCAAAATTTCCTCAATTATATGTATAAAATTTAATAGACTGTTGTACCTAGAATTTACATATTTGGGTGAAGTCTGTTATCATAGATGGAGTAATTGTTTATCTAACTGATAATAGTCGGTACTCTGCGGATGAATATTGTAGAGACAAAAGACGAGTTCATTATTTTAGTTTACTCTTTCCACATTACTTCACATTCCATAAAAAATAAATAAATAAAAACTTGTAATACAAGATTTTATAGTAGCTACAAACACAAGAGGAAGAGGGATTCTACAAGACGATGTTTGGCCATGGTTTTGTTTTTCGTTGTTTTTGTTCAACAGAGGATTTGTTCATCAACCTTTGGTCGCACTTGGTCGTACCTGGGTGTCAACTACTTCAGTTAATAATTTTGACCCAAACTGTTTGGTGGGACCTTTGGGACACACTGTATATGGAAGTTGTAAATGACTTGTATGTAATCATACGAACTCCGCATCACTCTACTAATCACATGAAATAAAGTACAAATCAAAAATTAACAAATTTTTGATAAACAAAACAAACTTTCTAACATAAAAATATTACACCACAGAATCAGAACAAGTTTGGTTGGTTGGCTCTTTAACGGTAAAGTTAGTCGCTATTCAGCGCTAATGAGCGCCAATGGTTAGTAAAGGTATTAAGGGTAACAGATCGGCCAAAAATTTGACCAAAATCACCCTCCCAGATGGCACAAAGTAGTCATGAAGACGTCTTAAAGACATCTACTTGTATAGCTTTAGACGACGTCTCTAAGATGACTGTCGACAATTGATAGATGTCTTACAGACGTCTGTAAGAGGTCTGATGTTCTAAATCTCGTGGTCTTAAAGATGTCTAATGAGACCTCGTTAATTTTTAAGACTTAACTCTAAACAATTTTTGAAAATAAGCTTATCACCATTATTGCCGAAAATTTTATTTTTTTGTGGAAACAATTTAAGATACAAGTAAAAAAAATATGCTTTTTCTATCAGTTGCTCTTTTGAGCCATAGCTGGCATAATTCTATTTATGCTAACGAAAATAAAAAAATATGGGAAAATACAGTTGTCACTGATAATTTATGCCGGACCCTTTTGAAAGCCAGATAAGTCAAAATATCAAAATTTGTTTAGCAAATGATATTTTTGGTGATAGCGGTACCTACAGTATTCGCACCTTTTGATACATACAATATTACCATTATTTGTTGTCATATCTATAAAATTAATTTTGTTACCAGTTAATATAATAAATGTAAAATAAGGAGATATCCATAAGACCTATTTAAGACGTTAAGTTTTAAAAATTTAAAGACCTTAATAAGACGTCCATAAGACGTCAAAAAAAAGACGTCCTATGGACGTCCTAATAAGATCTTAAGATTTCCCGGTGTAAACCAGACGAAAATTAGTTACTTTTACTTACTATATCGCTGCGCAGTTTTAGAGTCAACACCTGGAGGAGCTTTTACCGGTGACCCTAAAAGCAAAACATATTTTATATCTGATCAAAAAAAAAACACACATTTAATCAAGATTGGTTGGCGGTCAAAATGTCGCAAAATTTTGAGCTCGCACCAAAATAGCGAGGACCAGAATGGCGCAGCTCTTAAACAGTGGCGTAGCCAGAAATCGACTCTGGGGAGGTTTTATCATAATAAAAATCAACTAGCTATTTATGACTTTTCAAAAATTAGGTAGGTGGCTCTTGCACTGAAGGGAGGGGAAAGGGGCAGTTTAATAGATGTTGGGTTAGTGTACCTATACGAAACCAAAATACTTATTTTTAAAAGCAAGTCTCACCTAGTCTCATTTACAGGGTTTTTTCAATATTAACCCTTGAATGCGCCGCCGCTGGCAAAAATTTTGAAAAACTAAACTAAAATGCTATTTGTTACGCGTTTTAAATGCTGACAAAAAATTTGCTTAAAATCAAACAAAATTGTAATAATATTTAATATTGGTATAGTGCCACAAGCGAAAATTTTGACATAAAAACAAAATATTCTTTAAAACGTAACACACGTCTTGAATGCTGGTGATAAAAATTCCTTGAAATTAAACTAAAATTGTCAAAATTAATGACGTCATAGCACCGCAGGCAAATTTTTTTTAATTCAAGGCATCACAGAAAACACACGTCACATACCGGAGTAAAGGGTTAAAAAAGTGGAGGAGCTATGATATAGCTCTCCCTGGGACCCTTGATCGTGATTAATTTACTCTAGATTGGTTAGGACCTCCTGTGGTAGGTTTTAACCCCCAAAAACCCCCCTCTGGCTACGCCACTGTCCTAAATCACGCACCGCCGGATAAATATCGCGCAAGACTAAAATCGCGCAGTATAATTCAGTGCAGCCTAAAATGGCGCAATATTAAAAATTGGGCTTGCTCTTCGAGCAGAGTTTTAATTAAAGGTATATTTCTAACACAAAATTATGATTGTTTTCCACAAACCAAAACTACACTTTTTTGCACTCGACGCGCGTTTCGCTAACAATGTTAGCATCATCAGGAGACGATAAACAATGAACTAAATTAATCTACGCTCTACCTTATATACAATCCTTTAGTGGGCGGAGATAAGACTAATAATTTGTGATTGATCACGATTTTTAATCCTATCTCCCCTCAACCAAAGAATAAAGTGTACTAAACGGGATGGGTCCTCTATCTTTATTTAAACTATTTCTGGATTTAATGATTTCCATACTTTCATATGCATTTAAAAGTCTTTTGTTTGGTACACTTTTTAGAAGTTTTAGGTTATCTAATGTGAATCTATGATTGTTTTCAAAAGCATGCTCGGCCACACTTGACTTTTCTGTTCTTCCGTATTTTAAGTGTGCTAAGTGTTCTTTAAAACGTGTTTGAATAGAGCGTCTCGTTGTGCCAACATATTTTTTGTCACAATCCATGCAACTAATTTCGTAAATTTAATTGTTGATTAATTTAATAGTTGAATTTATCAACAAAGTTAAAGATATTTCACTCCAAGAAGGTGAAATTTTAATCTCGTTTGATGTTAATTCGTTGTTCCCTAGTGTGCCGATCCCCAATACCTTACAATACCTGGAGGAACTACTAAGAAAAAACAATCTAGAAGACAAACAGACTTTAGAATATCTATCTTTAATAAAACTCTGCTTGAATCAAAATTACTTTCAATATAAAAATAACTATTACCAGCAATTAGAAGGAACCACAATGGGTAATAGTTTATCACCTTTTATCGCAAACCTATTTATGAGCAAATTTGAATCAGATATAAGTAAAGAATTTGAGTATTTCCCCAGAGTATGGTTCAGGTATATAGACGATGTGTTTGCAGTATTCAACACTAAAGTAACTAGTGTTGAAAAATTTTATCAAAAAAATAAATAACAAATTTCCCACTATTAAATTTACTTATGAAACGGAGAACAACGGTACACTGCCATTTCTAGACACTTTAGTTATAAGGAATAAAAATAAATTGGACTTTGACCTATACAGAAAAGGAACGGCCACCAACAGGTATATTCCAAATGACTCTTTTCATTGCTTACAACATAAGCTTGCAAGTTTGCACTTTTTAACATATAGATTAGTATATTTCCCCTTAAACAAAGAAAGATTTGAAGCAGAAAAGAATAGGATTAGGAATATAACTGGCGAAAACGGTTACGACGAAAGACCTTTCGGAATTCTACTTTTTTCAGACAAAAGGATACCTGCGACTCAAAATTTGTATCAATTCTTTATAATCCTAATTATACGAAAAGAGTACAAAAAGTATTTAATAACACCGGTCTTAAATTAGTATATCAATCCGGTAACACAATAAGAAGCTTACTAGGAAATCCCAAGGATAAAACTACAGTTCTAGAAAAAAGTGGAATTTTCGAAATTAGTTGCATGGATTGTGACAAAAAATATGTTGGCCAAACGAGACGCTCTATTCAAACACGTTTTAAAGAACACTTAGCACACTTAAAATACGGAAGAACAGAAAAGTCAAGTGTGGCCGAGCATGCTTTTGAAAACAATCATAGATTCACATTAGATAACCTAAAACTTCTAAAAAGTGTACCAAACAAAAGACTTTTAAATGCATATGAAAGTATGGAAATCATTAAATCCAGAAATAGTTTAAATAAAGATAGAGGACCCATCCCGTTTAGTACACTTTATTCTTTGGTTGAGGGGAGATAGGATTAAAAATCGTGATCAATCACAAATTATTAGTCTTATCTCCGCCCACTAAAGGATTGTATATAAGGTAGAGCGTAGATTAATTTAGTTCATTGTTTATCGTCTCCTGATGATGCTAACATTGTCAGCGAAACGCGCGTCGAGTGCAAAAAAGTGTAGTTTTAGTTTGTGGAAAACAATCATAATTTTGTTTTAGTGCAACCAAAGGTTCCAAATTCCCAACATAGTATATTTCTAATGTTGTGCATTTTTAAATTTTACGCGATTTTGAGTTTGCAGTACTACATTCCGCACGATTTATTTAGTCTTACGCGATATTAATCCGGCGCGGTATTGAGATGCGCGGTATTGGGGGGCGTGGTTTCTGAGTTTTCTTTTGAATTTTTGGAAGCAAACTCTTGACAGCTTCAATATATTTTTTTATTGACAACTATGACAAAGTCACAACAACTATTAAAACACCAAATTCGACATGCATACAGTCCCAACAGGGGGCGCGATTTGAATTTTGCGCGGTTTTAAATTGCGCGATTTTGGTACGCGCTATTTTGGTCCGCGCTCAAAATTTGGCAACATTTTGGCTGCCAATGAACAAAATTAGTACAAAAATTATTTACCTGGAATATTGGGGAGGCAGGTATGCAAACATGCTCGCTAAAATAAAACATAAACGGGTTATTTACGCCTTCCGCCAATTAGTAATGATGATTGATTCTTTCTTACTCGAAAAATGCAGGTTATAATATATCTTGTTACAAAATTTCATCCAAATCGGTTCAGCCGTTATGACTTAGTTGGGGGACAAACATACATACACATTTATATATATATATGAGTAGGATTTATGCTCCAACACTTTGAAAACTGTTAAGGTATTGATTTACGCTTTTAAAGAATCTACCTTTTGTATGAATGAATTTATATTTTGTTCTTTAAAGTTAATATAATTTTGTTAATTTTTAAAAAATCAGAAAGCTATTAACCTGCTTAGTTACTTTAAATAACGCACGGCACTGATCATATAGTGACTTATGTCGTATTTTTTCGTACGACACTGATTTTGTTCACTTTACTTTTATTTTTGAAAAATGATTGCAGTTTTCGATTAATTTTTATAAAATTTTGCCCTTTTGGTACCATTTTTCCGTTATAATAACTCACGTACATCATATAGTGACATACGTCATTTTGCGTATTTTCTCCTTATATTTAAAATGAAATTACTCACAATGTCGTGGCATATGTATTTTTAAAAATATTTCAAAATTTCTTTATTTTATTGTTTTTTCTTTAGAATCGGGCACGTTTTGACAAACATTAAGTGAACTACGTCAACGCCATCTGCAAAATGGTTCAAACATTTGATTGATTCTTATGTAGAAAACTTCAACAAAGCGAACTGTGCAGTTTTCATCACATCAGACCTTGCCGGTTTTGAGATATAGCAATTTTTGTAAAAATTATTTTTTATTTTTATTTTTTTGCGTGTTTTTGGATGTTTTGCCCTCAAACTCAAAAACGGTATGTCCTAGAGTACTCGAAACTCATTTAGAAATTATTTTGGACCTTTTTACATAATTTTCGAAAAATCCTCAAAACTCAGAAACTAAAAACTAGCCTCAAAAACTAACTATACAGTCACCGAGCACACATTTGGCCTTATGACTGTACAAAATTTGGTTTAAGTCGGTTGACGACTTCTCGAGTAATAATTTAATATATTCTAAAAAACGGCAGAAATTTCGTAAAATTTACACTTTTTTGAAAAAAGGGGGCGCGGGGCTTCAGAAAAGTCTCAAAATAAAATACTTGGCTTTCTCCGATTCGGCTCATTTTCAATATGCTTCGTCACTGCATTTAAAACCTAATTAGTGCAAAATTTGAAAACGATTGTTCAACTTCCTGGACAGCTAGAATGGAATAACGGACACTTGGACTTTTCCGATTTTTCTGAAAATCAATAGGCTTCATCCCCCAGTTTTCAACAATGATGCCAAGTTTCATCGCTCTAGGTCAATCCGTTGCTAAGTTATGGCGAAACATGGCCGTGCGCGTCGTCGAGGGGGAGCTAGTAAGCTAGTAAGTAACGGCAAGAAGGGTGCAAGGAATTGATTAACGCGCCTTTAAAAAGCGTTAATCAATAAATATGTCGTTTTTTTAGGGGAAAAAATAAAATTTTTGTATTTTTGTAAAATATTATAGTTTGTTTCACCAACACTGATAAAAAAATATTACAGCCATTCCAGTTAAAAGTCCACGGGTAATATCACAAAATACGAATTATAAATTTTTTAATTTGCCTCCAGATGCTAAAATTGTTTCTATTGAAATAGTAGTTTTCACAACTAGTGGCTAAAATAGTGCTTTTTTACAAACGTTGGTTTAAATAACGAGCGCAGCGAGGTATTTAAAAACGCGAGTAAAACAAAGCACAGTTTAGCCGCGAGTTGTTAACACTATTTTTTTTAATACCTTTATCAAAAAATCCAAGGAAAATACTTTTTTTATACCTTCATCAAAAACATGATTTTAGTAATGTCTGCAGATAACTAAAGCATGACTTTTTTGATTACTTATGCAAAAAAAACTTTTTTTGATCACGGGTGCAAAAAAAGATTTCGGTCCGTTTTTTACCAAAAATTAAAGAAAAATAGCGGAAAATAGTAATAATGAGAAAATCTAATTATTTTTGCACAAAAATTAAGTCATTTCCGCCAGTTTTCACCAAGTATTTATGAAAAAATTACTTAAAAACATCCTCAAAATATCAAATTATCAAATATTAAAATGGCGCAATAATAAACGTCACCGAGTAAAAAGGCACATCGCTATGGAAACCGCATTGTTATTTCATTTACCAGCCACCTTGATTTATAGTGTAAAGATGGTGTGTTGCTAGAAGTGCTCTTCGTTCGGGATTTCTAAAAGTATTTTCTTGTTTTTCTTGGATTTTTTGATAAGGTATTAAAAAAATAGTGTTAACAACTCGCGGCTAAACTGTGCTTTTTTTTACTCGCGTTCGCTTGTAAAAAAAAAACACTATTTAGTCACTAGTTACTAAAACTACTATTACCTACGACTAGAGATCGTATTTTTGACAGTTATTGTTTTACCAGAGGTGAGCAACTGGATTTGACAGTTGCTAGGTTACTGTCACATTTTTGATTAAGAAACGTCCGGTTTAAAAATGGAATTTTGCTGTATCAAAAACTGTCAAAACACGTGCCTCGATAAATTTGTATTGTTCCGTTGTCCAACGGAGAAAGAAACTCAAGAAAACTGGAAGGAAAACATGCGTTTACCAAGCTGGAAAATTAATAAAAACAGCCGAATTTGCGAGGTAAGTGGGCTGTAAAGCAGTAGGTACAAACATGAGCGCTTCAGGCTACTGCGAACATAGGCCGGAAGAAGTCCACACCTATCAGTGGAGCAACCAACACTCAGGTTTGCGATCACCGTTCGCGCCATTCGCGGCTTACGTTTAGTACGCCTCGAACCACAGTGTTCACAATGTTCGAAAAGTCCTCCTTGCTCGGCTAGACTATATCCGAGCCTATTATAAAATCCCCTTCTAACGTTTCCAAGCATGTTAGGGGTGCCTTTCATGCCCGTAAACTTTAGTTTTGATATAACTCCACAGATAGAAGTCATTAGGAGTCAGATGGGGTGATCGAGCTGGCCATAAAATAGTTCCCCGTGTACTTATAATCCGATTAGGAAATACATTATTAGATATTTCCTAACAAGGCCAACATTGTGAGCGGGACAACCATCTTGTTGAAACCATGTTTCACCAAATCTCACATTTAACAACTGCCTAGCAGTTGTTACAGCAGCAATTACGTGTTCCCCTACAATACCCCCCAAACATTTAGTTTTTGGGGATACTGTGTTCTTACGTCAAAATACAAATGCACATTTTCCCTCGACCAATATCGAACGTGTGTTGGGTTATGACGATTCAAAAATGGAAAAGTGCTTTCATCTGTGAAAAGAATAGATCTCAGAAAGTTTTCATCACGATTAGCCATTTCCATCATTGTTTCGCAAAATTACATACGACGATAGTTGTCCTCCGGAAAAATTTGATGCGTTTTTGACGCTTTGTAAGAATGATAACCATTCTTTTTCAGAACACGTAAGACAGTGGCTGAAGACGTATCAACTAATTCGACAATTTGGTGGCTAGTTAACTTTCGATTTTCATCCACTGCAGCGCAAATCTCACATCTCGTACTTTCTGCTCGTCATTCAAAAGAGTGGGTTTTTTATCGTTTCTTGACGCTACTCAACCAAACTTTTCAAAATTCTGCGCAAACCTATGAATCGTTGATAAACTAGGTTCTGGGCGATTTACAAAATTCTCCAAAAAAAAGTTCTTGAATAAGTCTTAATGGTCTACCTTGATAGTACTATTTGACCATCTGGACTTTTTCGGCAACTTCGTAGACATCCATTTTTAGTTTTAAAAGCAAGGCAGAAATAAAACAAAATAATAAAAACAAATCAAATTTCCAAATGATAACACTGCAGCGTGCTTCGAATCAGCCTCGGTCGTACGGCACGGAGAGTAAATTGGACTTGATTCCCCCTATGTTCGCAGTAGCCTGAAGCTCATTGTATGCTTTAGCATGTACACTTGATTTAAAAAGAACTCATACATGCATTTTTTCCTATGCCACAAAATTTAGCTTTCCATTAGTGTATACTATTATAAGGCACCACCAGCTTAGTATGCCTGACAGCTTAAAATTCAGTGTGACATCCTTAAAAGTGCCACAGATATCAACATTTACAAAAGTTCAAATTATCACTCGAGTTATAGAAGACGGCTGGTCTATAAGAAGAGCGGCCACTCATTTTGCGCTCAAAGCGCTAGATTGAAAATAATTCTACGGATAGGAAAGATAGATCAGGACGACCAAAAGTAAGTTCTGAAGTGCAAGGTGAGAGACTTATTGACCATCTCAGACAAAATACTTTTGCAACGTCGGTTGAAGCAGCTAATGTAACATTGTTTCCGGGTTCTTTAGCAACAGTAAATAGAAGAGTAACGAAACCAGAAGTATAGAAACACTTTCTTGGCCAGCCGGCAGCCCTGACCTTAACCCAATGGAAAATATATGGGGTCGAATCGTTAAAATAATATACCAAAAGAATTGGCGACCACGAAATGCTGAAGAGTTAAGCGAATTTAACATTTTCAATGCCCAGACGTTTGCAGCTTGTAATAGAGAAAAATGGTGATCCTATTAAATACTAAATTATTCTTCATTCGGTGTTGTTTTGACCATGCATGTTCGGCGATTCCTGATTTCGTTGTTTCACCTTTTTGGGTATTCGTCTGATGTTCCTTTAGCCTAACAGATAGTGGCCTTTTAGTTTCGCCTATGTATGATTCACCACACTCACAAGGAACTTGGTAAATGCATTCCTTATTTTGTTTGTTCTCCGGTTTTGTTTTACTAAAAAGGCTTCCAATTGTATTACTAGATTTAAAAGCTGTTTTAATATTAAAGTTTTTCGCTACTCTTCGACTTTTCTCTGATACTCCTTTAACGTATGGTTAGTAAGGAATGCATTTGTCTGGTTTTGGTGTTGTAATCTCTGTCCTGTTTGTTGAAATTTACAAATAGTATCTGTTATAAGTTGAAGACTGTAACCATTCTGCTGCAGATCCTTCTTAATGGTTCTTATTTCAATTTATAAACCTAAGCTCTGGCTGAGATATGTTGATGATACTTTTATTGTCTGGACCGGGAATAACCAACAACTTTCAGAATTTCTTCAACCCCTAAATAACATAAGACCCACCATTAAATTCACAATGGAGTTGGAGCAAAATTGTCAAATTCCTTTTCTTGATGTACTTGTCACACGAGTAGAAAACGACATCAGAACAACAGTCTATCGTAAACCCACTCACACAGGACAATATTTAAATCAAGGTTCAAATCATTCTGCTACAACCAAACGAGGCATAATCAAAACTTTGTATAACAGAGCCGTTCAAATTTGCAACAATTCTCATGACTTGGAAATCGAAATAAGAAACATTAGGAAGGATCTGCAGCAGAATGGTTACAGCCTTAAACTTATAACAGATACTATTTTTAAATTTCAACAAACAGGACAGAGATTACAAGACCAAAACCAGGCAAATGCATTCCTTACAATTCCATACGTTAAAGGAGTATCAGAGAAAATTCGAAGAGTAGCGAAAAACTTTAATATTAAAACAGCTTTTAAATCTAGTAATACAATTCGAAGCCTTCTTAGTAAAACAAAACCGGAGAACAAACAAAATAAGGAATGCATTCACCAAGTTCGTTGTGAGTGTGGTGAATCATACATAGGCGAAACTAAAAGACCACTATCTGTTAGGCTTAAGGAACATCAGACGAATACCCAAAAAGGTGAAACGACGAAATCAGGAATCGCCGAACATGCATGGTCAAAACAACACCGAATGAAGTGGGCAGAAGCAAAGGTTTTACACAAGGAGTCACACTGGAAGAAACGAAAATTCCTTAAAGCTGCCTTTATTGGGCAGAATCAGGGTATTTTCAGTAAACCAAGTGTTGAAATCCCAAATATTTGGAAGCCCCTCCTTGGACGGAGCCAACTTCTTAAACTTCAAGGTTGAGTGATTTATCACAGTATATAAGTACGTAGCCTTAGGAATTGATTGTAGTTTGCACCTGAAGACGATCAGAGATTGTACTGATCGAAACGTAGAGTTAATTTCAAACACATCATTGTCTCAAACTTTCAAACAAACATTCTTGGATGTTTGTCAGTAAGTAATGCTTCGTTAGAAAGAAGCTTGTCCTGCCTCAGAAGATTAAAAACAGAAGTACTTAAAAACACTATAACCGAAATTCGTCTGACGGGCTTAGCGTTGCTGCATATCAACAAACATTGAAATTGACATAGGGTGAATCATTGACCGGTTTGCCCAAAAAAAACCGGAAACTATTTTTTTTTTGCAGGCGAGCATCTAATGTTTGAGATATGCAATATAAAAGTAATGTTTCAACTTAAAAAGCTTTTTAGACCTCAAAAAAAAGTATTTAGCTATTAGGTTTTGGTTGGTGCTTTGTTATCTACGTTTTTACACGATACACATAACAGGGTATGCTACTATTTATTCCAAATTCCGTCGCCTTCCGCGCACTCATAAACTAACGTCAACATTCGAAGTTTTATTGGCGTGTTCGATTGAGAGAATGAGTTCACAGAGTTGATATATTTGTCTCATGTTTTAATTGAAACCGTAAAGAACAGAAATATTCTCGATGCGCTTGCCCTCCCAAATATACGACGATCTTCTACGATAACAACCCACAACTTGTGCAAGTATCACTTTGTGGTTTAATAATGATTATTTCTGTGTCAAAATTTATTTATAATTATGTCAAACTGCGCTGTTTTTGGATGTAAAAATGATTACATAATTAAAAATAAAAGATTAAATACTTCAGCATTCCAAGGGAAAATTATGTAGAAATGAAATGGATAATTGCCTACCAAGTAAACGAAAAAATACAGTCAAACAATTGTAAGTTTTTATTATTTATTTTAACCCGTATGTTTTAGCATAGCCCTATATTTAGGCTATAATTTTAGGAAACTCCATACGTCACGCCGAAATGCGCATTGTCATACCGTGTTAAGTGTATCGTGCGTTTTTATAAAAAAATTATACGTATAGTTACTCAAGTCTGGATTTTAGGGGAATAGGGAGTTAACCCCCCCTACCTTGGATTTAAATTTTTTATGAAAACATTTAGAAAATCAAAAGTAGTGCAACGGTAGAGCATAAATTGCCGCGCCAGAACACGTTCGATATTTTCTTAAAAATTTTCGCCTGCTGCGCTTTGAAACCATTGATATATTTAAAATTTTAGTTTAATTTTAAATCAAAAATGCATTTTTTAGTTAAAAATTTTCGTCTGCGGCGCTTTGATAAATTGCATTTTTAATGTAATTTTCTAAAAAATTTTCGGTGCATTTTAACATTTTTCAAATCAAAAATGTATGAAATAAACGACTTAAAATCTACCCCCCCCCCTCTCTCTAGATTTGACACCAAATCCGCGCTTGTAGTTACTAAGTTTTGTTTGCATATATTGATATGTTCCTCATAAAAGCTATGCATTAGTTCTATTTTTGTCCATATCGTAACCGCCCCCTCCCTGTCTGGGACCGCCACTGTCTCTTTCTATTTTTTTTCATATTTGCATGTAAAACGGATTTTATGAAATAGACTGATGTTTTGTTGTCTCTTCTTCTAATTTCCCCAGACAGTTTTGGCAAGATTGATTTTTTTTGGTAAGTAAAATATATCAAGCTTTGACAAAAAAAAAACAAAAACAAACAGTGAATACTCACGGTAGATATTAAAAATGTAAATAATAGGTAAAATATAAAGACTTCTATTATGATCTATATTTTTGCTACTCTCTGTATGTATGCTTGCACCAAGCACGCTTACCTCGCAAATTCGGCTATTTTTATTAATTTTAAAGCTTGGTTGAACTCCGTTGAACAAAGGAACAATACAAATTCGCCGAGGCACGTATTTTACAGTTTTTGACAAAGTTATTTATTGTCAGGGGTTACCAACCATCATCGCCAACACACAATTTCAAACATTTCCCTAACAAACTATCAAATCCAGTTGCTCACCCCTGGTAAAACAATAACTGTCAAAAATCGTATACAGGGCCTCTACCTTTTACTAACCTTTGTATTAAATAAGTTGGCGTTTCCTCCACAACCACGATACAAAAACGGAAGGCACTTCTTGATTATTGAGACATAATAAAACATTTTTTCTTTCTGACACATGATACGACCGTCGGGACTTTGAGCCACTCCCAAATTTTTTTTTTCAAAGCATGCTTGAGGTATATCTAGAAAATATACAGGGTGCACATTTTTTTGATTTCGGTCCATGGACTAAAATCATGCAGAGAAATTGATAGTAGATACTTAGGGTGAGTTCGCGATGACGCTCGGTAAAGCGCGCGGAGCCTAATGACGTCACGAGCAGGGCGCACAGAGATTTGCTGATCATCTCGAACGCTATAGATTCGAGAATCATAACCTACAATAGTTTTCTGTTTTATTTGTTTTTTTGAAAACTTGGGACTGCAGAAGCATTGAAGCGGAAATGGATGTTAGCAAACTTGTTTTGCATTTTGATGTTTTTATGTTTTTCGGCAGCAGTGAGGAAGACGAATAAAATAAGCCTGTTCGACGTTGGCACATATCTACGAAAGCGTAGAAGGGCCACAAAGCAATTTTTATTTTAATTCCGACTTTAAACTCGGAATTCCGAGTTTAATAATTACTACAAAAACTCAGCCAAAATTAATTACTTTTTTTGATATAAATTATCCTTAAAAAACTGATCATTGCTTATATTTAACTTTTTTTTCTATTTCTTATATAGTTTCAGCTGGAAAAAATTGAGGGGGGGACCAAAACAGCGTTTTTTTTATTCTTAAACTGTTACACTGACAACAAAAACGATGAAAGTCTTTTCTAAGGAGAAAAAAAAAATACATTTATTAGTATTTTTTTTTCTTTTACTATTTATCTACCCGAGATAATTTTTTTGTCATAATACGTTAAATATAACTTATTTCGAAAAATATCAAAAATAACATTTTTTTTAGACTTTTGAAAAACAATAACATTTATAATATCACGGACGGGTGTTCTTTTTTAATTTTTTATCTTTTGTGGACCTTTTCTGGAAAGCTTTTAGTGGGAAGGGGGTTAATAAAAATCATATTTATTATCAGAAATAGTTGTAGATTGCCTGAATCGTATTGAGAAGTCCAGTGTTCATTATATTAAATTATAAAGTTTAAAAGGGGGGGGGTTATCTTTTTTTTTTAAACTGGCGATCAAAATATTTAAAAAAATCCTAGTATTATGACCCTTTCGATTTGTTTTCTCGGAAGCTATCTGCAAATAACGTTTTTCTGGGGGGAAAAATAATCTCTATATTGCCCGAATTTGGGTCTCCAATCTGGATCTGTGTTGGTTTCGAAAATATTTTTTTAAAAATGGTGGAGGGCCACAATGACACCTATGGGCTCCATCAGATTTTTTTTGTATCTTTAGCAACAGTCGTATGCTACGATTTTCGATTATCTCAACTCAATTTAAAAAATTAAGCTCATCCTCCTCGGGTAAATAAAGAGTAAGAGAAAAAAAATACTATTAAATGTATTTTTTTCCCATTGAAAAGACTTTCATCGTTTTTATTGTAAGTATAACCGTTTAAGAATTAAAAAAAAAACAGTTTTGGACCCCCTCAATTTTTTTGGGGTGTTTAAGGTCAAATTTCGAGTTATAACTCGGAAATCGGAATTAAAATAAAAATTGCTTTAAAAAACAAAAGATCAAAAGATCTTGGGTGGAAATAACGAAAATTCAAACTTGGATGAGCATTCCACAAGGAACACACAAAAGATCAAAGCGAAAAGAGAAATGAATAAACGATGTTTCGCCCTGGGCAACCAGCGTGGGCTCATCAGTAGTTTCACTGGTCACCCTCCACTATACATCATTAAACACCATCCTACACTTAGATTTCCAACCTTGAACCACTCACAAATAGGCATCGTTCCGCACTGGCACTTACTTATCCAAGTTACCTAACACGCCAGGACGAATTCGTATTAGGTAACTTGGATAAGTAAGTGCCAGTGCGGAACGATGCCTATTTGTTAGTGGTTCAAGGTTTGAAATCTAAGTGTAGGATGGTGTTTAATGATGTATAGTGGAGGGTGACCAGTGAAACTACTGATGAGCCCACGCTGGTTGCCCAGGGCGAAACATCGTTTATTAATTTCTATTTTCGCTTTGATCTTTTGTGTGTTCCTTGTGGAATGCTCATCCAAGTTTGAATTTTCGTTATTTCCACCCAAGATCTTTTGATCTTTTGTTTTCTAGTTTCTTTTCGGTTAAAGTAACTGATTTGGAGGTTTTTAACTTCTTCTTTGTTTTTAAGTGCCTTAGGAGCATAATCCTACCGGAAATATTAACACGCCAGGACGAATTCGTATTAGGTAACTTGGATAAGTAAGTGCCAGTGCGGAACGATGCCTATTTGTGAGTGGTTCAAGGTTGGAAATTTAAGTGTAGGATGGTGTTTAATGATGTATAGTGGAGGGTGACCAGTGAAACTACTGATGAGCCCACGCTGGTTGCCCAGGGCGAAACATCGTTTATTCATTTCTCTTTTCGCTTTGATGTTTTGTGTGTTCTTTGTGGAATGCTCATCCAAGTTTGAATTTTCGTTATTTCCACCCAAGATCTTTTGATCTTTTGTTTTTTAGTTTCTTTTCGGTTAAAGTAACTGATTTGGAGGTTTTTTAACTTCTTCTTTGTTTTTAAAAATTGCTTTGTGGCCCTTCTACGCTTTCGTACATATCCGTCCCTTTTTCCCTTAGTAAAAGAGGAAAGGACAGAGATGCATCACCCTCGTTAACCATCGAGTTTATGAATCCGGGGTTAGAAACTTTAGAAAACAGCAGAAAATCTTATATTTCACAAATGAAAAGCCTAGCCCGTCGATTTTATTCGCAGTTTTATCAGATCCGACCACGAACTTTGCAAAAACTACAAAATTAACACAAATTTTAATTTCTTTAATAAAAAGCAATTTTTTAAGGTTAAGGTATTTTTCCCGTCGTTCTTTATCCACACGCTCGGGTCACATAGGGGTCATTCCATATCAAATCAACCAAAAAATCACAAAAATTTTACGCGACCAATTCCAATTTTGATGATTTTTGGTATATATTTTCTTCTTACCATAAAAGTTGAAAATGCAAATTTTTAGATTTTTTTGATTCATAGTTTTTTTTTTTTAATTTTTCAAAATAAAAAAGTCAGCATTTTGACCTTAACAAGAATGTACAAAACTAGCAATATCTCGAGAACCACTTACACTAGGAAAGTAATAAATGGCTCATTTTAAAGTCATTTTGAAGCTCTTTTTTATGAATTATCACAACATAATTTTAACAAAAAAAAAATTGGAAATAAAAAATTGAAAAAAAAAATTGAAAAATTCAAAAAGGCCATTTTGAATTTTTTTGAAAAAAATATATAATTTTGGTCAAAGTGTTACTTTATTATCCACAAAATTTTATGATGGAGAAATGATGGGTTCAATGTCAAAAAAAATATCAAAAATATTAAGTACATTTTATAGGCGATTTTTCATGCATGTGACATTTTTAATAAATTTTTTCACATTGAACCCATGATTTGTCCATCTCAAAATTTTGTGAATAGTTTAATAACACTTTAAAGAAAATAATATAATTTTTTGAAAAAAATTAAAAATGGCCTTTTTGAAATTTTTCAAAAAAAAAATCAAAAATTTTTTTTTTATTTTTTTTTTCAATATATGTTATGCAATATTCTCATATGAAAGGTCTTTATAAGAGCTTTAAAATGAAACTTCACCTACTTTTCTATTATAAGTGGTTCTTTGGATATTCCTAATTTTGTGCGCACATGTTAAGGACAAATAAGTGACTTTTTCGATTTTCAAAAATTAATTCAAAATAAACAACTGGTCAAAAAAGTCTGATATTTTGGATTTTCCAGTTTTTTGGTAGGAAAAACATGTATACTAAAAATCATCAACATCGGAGATGGTGTGGTAAAATACCCTGGTTGACTTGATATGGACTGACCCTAGGGTCATTCCATATCAAATCAACCAAAAAATCACAAAAATTTTACGCGACCAATTCCAATTTTGATGATTTTTGGTATATATTTTCTTCTTACCATAAAAGTTGAAAATGCAAATTTTTAGATTTTTTTGATTCATAGTTTTTTTTTTTAATTTTTCAAAATAAAAAAGTCAGCATTTTGACCTTAACAAGAATGTACAAAACTAGCAATATCTCGAGAACCACTTACACTAGGAAAGTAATAAATGGCTCATTTTAAAGTCATTTTGAAGCTCTTTTTTATGAAATATCACAACATAATTTTAACAAAAAAAAAATTGGAAATAAAAAATTGAAAAAAAAAAATGAAAAATTCAAAAAGGCCACTTTTAATTTTTTTGAAAAAAATATATAATTTTGATCAAAGTTTTACTTAATTATCCACAAAATTTTATGATGGAGAAATGATGGGTTCAATGTCAAAAAAAATATCAAAAATATTAAGTACATTTTATAGGCGATTTTTCATGCATGTGACATTTTTAATAAATTTTTTCACATTGAACCCATGATTTGTCCATCTCAAAATTTTGTGAATAGTTTAATAACACTTTAAAGAAAATAATATAATTTTTTGAAAAAAATTAAAAATGGCCTTTTTGAAATTTTTCAAAAAAAAAATCAAAAATTTTTTTTTTAATTTTTTTTTTCAATATATGTTATGCAATATTCTCATATGAAAGGTCTTTATAAGAGCTTTAAAATGAACCTTCACCTACTTTTCTATTATAAGTGGTTCTTTGGATATTCCTAATTTTGTGCGCACATGTTAAGGACAAATAAGTGACTTTTTCGATTTTCAAAAATTAATTGAAAATAAACAACTGGTCAAAAAAGTCTGAAATTTTGGATTTTCCAGTTTTTTGGTAGGAAAAACATGTATACTAAAAATCATCAACATCGGAGATGGTGTGGTAAAATACCCTGGTTGACTTGATATGGACTGACCCATAGAGCAAAAGGGAGCACGCGGTGTCATCGCGAACTCACCCTTAAAGTAACGCCACTCTACTGGAACGTATCGTACGCCGACTTCCAGCAACCTCATTGGTCAGATCTGACAGAAGTTGTCAATCGCACGTCGTGAGCGAGACAGTGCCGTGACTGATTTTTATGAGATACGAGCGCTAGCGCGCGCTAGGTGATTACGTCGCGTCGCCTGACTCGGTAGCTGAAATCGCGTTAGTCGAGGTGGAAACGCCCACCTCTACCGGTTTTCACCAATGAGAGCGCTGGATTTCAGACCTACGTTAAGCTAGGAACACACGATGCAACTTTTCCATGCATCAAATTTAAGTTTCCACAAGATAAAAAAAGACGCAAGCAGATTGTGTCTTCTTTTAACGTGTTATTAGAAAATTTGATGCATGAAAAAGATGCATCGTGTGATCCTAGCTTTATGATGTTTAAGATATATGTTGAAAAAGCTAATATACACAATATATAATACTCAGAACTTATTTAAAACTTTAGGACCGCAGTATTTTGTTTCACAGGTAAAACAAATCTGTGTTGCCGGCTTGTCAATAACTTCAGTGTGAAAAGGGATTTCCATAGCACCTTTTTTTTATTTTTATAGTTGTAAATCCTCCTTGAATACATTTTTAGTTTTTTTTTTATAGAAACATAGATTTTTGCTACTATATCTAGACCATTTATTTAAACGGAACTAAAAATTATTGAAGGTATTTTAAATAATATTAAAAACAGGGGAAAATGTATTAGGTTAACATAACAACAATGGGATGAAGATGTGGAACTCAAACACCCTGCCCTAGGTCTCAAAAAAAGCTCCTTCTAGTAGTTCAATGTTCTAAGCATATAGGTATCTTTATTTTAGGTATATTATTGTGCTGTAAACCTACTGGCTTTAAAAGAGCAAACAAAGAAGTAAATTTGCTCAAAACGCGTTCAAATCGCTTCATGAAAAGTGAACCGTATTGAAAACGTATTCAGTTCCACGTGAAAACATAGTATATGTTAGCTTTGATGTAATAGGTATAATCTATACATATAGGGTGTGCCAAAAAAAAACGCACTTTTTTAAATGATTGTATCTTAGCGGGAAATTGTCCGATTTTAATAATATTTAGCTTTTTATAAAGCCAAATCTTCAAAATTTGTAAGACCAATGTCAAACTTGACATTTACTAAAAATCCAAGATGTCGGATCTATTTAAAAAATAGGCATATTTCACCCCCTAGAGAAAACTTTTCCCGCGACACCCTATTCAATCTCAAACATCGGATACAAAGCCACATTCTTTCTTTTCAGGGAGTTTGCATGCAAAATCACTCTCATTAAGGAAAAATTGCTTGATTTTGCAGCCAATCTCTGGTATGTATAAAGATTTAAAACTTCCTTATTTCTTGTCCCAATTTTTAAAATATTTCATTGGTGTGCTTGGCAAGGATGTGGCTTTGTAACCGATATTTAAGATTAAAACAGTGTTGCAGAAAAAGTTTTTTCTAAGGGGGAATTTTTGACAAGAGTTCTATAAATTTTGAGTGTTACCTTTTAAAAAGTTTAAACTTATTAAAATCGATCAATTTTTGAAAAAGTTATTGCTATTTAAAGAAATATTTTTTTCTTAATAAGCTTGATTTTTCAGGTAAACTCTGGTCTATTTAAAAATTGTAAACTTCCTTATTTCTTTTGTAAAACAAGAAGTGGGTTGACGTCCTAACTCCACAGGTTTCAAACGATGACAAAAATAACAAGTCGTAGTTTTTCAAAAATTATGGCTCATTTATTTCCATTCAAACATTTTCCCAACGCGTTTCGGCCTTACTGGGCCATTTTCAAGGGTTCTAAAATGACATGGTTAAAACTTAAAACGAAAAAACAATAAAAGAAAATTTAAGGTTAGTCAATTACCTTCTATGGTCAAAACTATAACAAACAAACAAACAAACAAACAAACAAAAGCATCAAGATGTAAAAATAACATTAACAAGTTGAAAAAAAGGAGGACATTAGGACAGTGGTTAAAACTTACATGAAAAAACAAGTTTTTGAAAACAAAATATTAGAAAATGTAGCACAATTAATATACTCATCATTTTAATTATTTTGATGTTTGTGTCGCCATCTCAAAGAAACTTAAAAATGTAATTTAACTTTATTTGCATTTGTTTAAAATAACCTTGTGGTACTCTGTTAGTTTTCTGTGATACATTTAATTGATTTTGAGTCAGTCAATAGTAGAAAGATCTATTATGTAGAATATGAATGAAAAAACTCTTTCAAAGCCCAAAATGAAATTGTAATAGACGAGAAGAAATCAATCGGGAGAGAAAAACATAAGTGTTAAGTTTATTTGATTATGAGTAGGTAAACAAAGATTCACAATTAGTTGGTGTATTATTCTATTATGTAAATGAAATCATATATATCATATATTTTTTGTTGAAGGGGGGGGGCGTTAAATAAATTATTTTGCAGCTTCTATGTACATAGAAGGGGACTTATCATTGAGGCAAACAAAGTTGTTATCTATTTCTAGTTTGCCGATTTCAATGTTTTCCAAATTATTTCATTTCCTACCCTTATTAACTACATGTAGTGGTTTAAAATAGTTTTCTACTGAGAAATTGTGTTTTTCGTTTTTTAAGAGGGTGCCAAACGCGGATTAATTATCTTAAGTACTTGTTTTGGACCGCAAGTGTTCTTTTATTCTAGTTTCAAATGTTCTTTCAGTTTGACCAATATATGAAGCTGGACAATCAGCACAGTTTAATTTATAAATGCCACTCTGTGAGATAATCGGCGAAGGATCCTTAGTTCTGGAAAGCAAAGATTTGATATTGTTTAAAGGTTTGAAAGCAATTCCAGAGTCAGGATAATATTTTTTTTATAATATGACCTACTTTTTCCGATATGGATCCAAGGTAAGAAATCGAAAAATATTTAAAACTTGGTGTGTGATTTCGAAACAACTGTTCAGTGTTTGTGGATTGTTGATTCTTGGCAATTATTTCTTATCAAAACCATTTATAATTCCTATTTGGTAAATTATTTGTTTTTCTTTTTGAAAATTTTCTGAAGACATAGGCACGTGTAAAAGTCTGTGAAACATACTATTTAGACCTGCATTTTTGTGTTGTAAACAATGAAAGGAGTCGAAAGGAATTAAGTGATCCGGCCAAAAAAATTAATTTTTTGATTTTGTTCAATTTCTATAGTAAATTTAAGGTTAAGATGTCCAGTATAATAAGACATCATCCACGTACCTATGCCAGAATTAAATTTTTTCTAAAAATTTATGTTTTGATTCAAAAAGTATTTTTTCATCAAAAAAACCCATGAAGATTTCTGCCAAATATGGGGAAAGGCTGCTTCCCATTGGTAATCCATCTTTTTTCCTATAAAATGTGTTGTTAAATTTAAAGTAATCATATTCCAACACTTTTTTAAAATATATTTAAAAGACAATCTACTTGTTGTTATTTCTTGTCCGAATTTTTAAAATGTTACATTGATGTGCTTCGAAAGAATGTGGCTTCGTAACCGATGTTTCAGATTTATTACAGTGTCGCACACAAAAAAATATCTAGAGGGGTTAAAAATGCCTATTTTTCCAATAAGTCCGCCATCTTGAATTTATAGGATATGTTTGACATTGGTCTTATAAGTAAATAAAAAGCTAGATATTGTTAAAATCGGATAATTCCCCGCTACGGTTTTCTTTGGCACACCTTATATAATTAATCTAGAGGAATATCATTTCTGTATATTTAATATATTTTTAAAAATTCTTGTCGGGGGCTTCTAAAAGGATATACATTGCAAAAATCCAGTTTTTAGAATTTTTGTCTGTCTGTCTGTATAGGTGTCTTTCTGTCTATCTATTTGTTCCAGCATGACACAAAAACTACTGGACCGATTTTGATGGTACTTTCACTGCTGTATTCTTCGGACTCCTGGGGAGTACGTAGGCTTTATTTCTTTAAAATCGGTGCACGGCAACAAAAGTTATGACCATTTAAATCAAGAAAAACGGGAAAAAACTAGTAAAATCGCAGGTGAAGCTGCGGGGTATTCAGCTAGTACTTAAATAATAATTTACTTACTTTTTTCTAAGCGTGCAGCTGCGGCGGCCGCGGCAGCGAGTTCATCTGCATTTTTCCCGGGAGCAGGTGTAGATATAGGAGGAAGAGGAGAAGGAAGAGAGGGAGAAGGCACTGAAAAACATAAATTAATTTAGTTAATTAACCCTCGCTTCCAGCAATTTGAAGCCAAAAAGATGACAACTTTGCCCAATACCGTCTTTATCTAAGGCTATGAACTCCTACCGTTTAAGTGCCCTTATTTTATCGACCTTCGCCGCCATGTTGATAGCAAAAACAAAGGTGGAGGTACATTTCAAAATAAATGCTAGATACTAGATTTACTGCCAAAGGCGAGGTCCACAAGTCGAGGGAGTGTGCAAAAAGGTTTTCAAACGAGTTTTTACTTCCCTTGCTAAAGGGAAGTAATGTAATCATCGAAAAATCGCACTTCGAGATTTTTATGATCCACCACGAATTTTGAGGTTTCGAATAGTGATAAGCACGAATCCAGACGCCGGCGCTCTGTCTGTCGTTCTAACTCAAAAACTCCTTCACTAATCATAACAAAATTTTACATAGTGATTACTTTGTTGACGCGCAGACTCCTATTGTTTTTGAGCATTCTCCTAATAGACCCTTCGGAGCTACCCCCAAAAAACTTCATCCCTAAAAAAAAAATATTTTTTTTTCTTACCGTGTGATACCTCCTTGGAAACCTTATAAAAATTGTAGTTGAATGGCGCCAAAATTTTTGACTACATATATATATATATATCACATAAAAAATGCAAAAAACAATTGAAAAATTAAATTTTCTGTGCCATATATCTCGAGTTATAAAACGAAATGTTAAATAAAAAGTAGCTTAGGATAAGATCCAGGTCACACCCTATTGTCTTTTCAAATTCCATACAAATCGGTTTAGCCGTTATTGCGTGATTAATGGACAAAAATCTTATGTATATGAGGATATATATATATATATATATATATATATATAGCACATGTAAAACGAAATGTTTTTAGAAAAAATAAAGTGTGAATCTATATATACAGGGTGTTTCAAATTCGATGCTCACCATGGAGATCTCCTAAACGGTAGGAGATACGAAGATTTGAATTAGGGCAAAGTTTCGCAATTTGATGCTTTACCCAAAACTAAAAATAAAGTTTACAAAATCCGAGTAGTTCCGAAAAAAACCGAAATTTTCAATTTTAGTTTTTATTTTTTTACGCCTTTACTAATAGAGTTGTCAAAAAATGCTTAAAACTTTCTACAGGCACCTTTTTAAGATCTACCAGACGAGCTACTCATTTTTAAGGTTTGACATTTCAGTTTGACAGGAGCGCTGTAAAGTTCATTTTTTCTTATGGACACATCCTTTTTTTTCTGGTCGTTTTGTTTCGGAAGCAAGGAAAATATAATTTTGAATCATTATTTTAACAGGGAGCTTTTTGTTTCGGGCTTAATGACCATCATCAGTTAAAAAATCTCGTTATACAAGACAATTTAAAAAGCGCTTGTAGTAGTTTCAAAAATGGCGCCTTATTACAATCTTTTTTTTTTAATTTTTCAATTTTTTTTATTTTTTTTTGTTTAAAATGTAAATAGAGACATAAAGCTATTTGTAACTCATCGCGGTATACGTATCCGCATCTAGCGAGAACCAACCACATTGATTGGTCAGAAACTTGTAGCACGTTCGAAAAGAGCAGATATATGCTAATTTAAGGTGTTTCTGAACGCAATAGGTGCTGAGATACGATACGTGTGCTGTAACGATACGTGATACCTAACGCATCTCAACACCTATCGCGTTCAAGAACACCTTAGATTAGCATATATCTGCTCTTTTCGAACGTGGTACAAGTTTCTGACCAATTAATGTGCTTAGTTCTCGCTAGATGCGGATACGTATACGGCGATGAGTTAGAAAATAGCTTTATGTCGCTATTACCTACCTAAATGTGAAAACCGTGTGTCGCTAGCTGCTACGGTTCGTGAGTTATAAATTTTTTAATCAAAAACTAATCAGCTCTGCGTCTGGTGACAAAGAATTTTTGTGCCAAATTTGATAAAAATCGGTTTAGCGGTTTTTGAGTAATCCTGTCCCAAACAGACAGACAGACACCATCCCAAAATTTTGTAGATACTATTGCAAGCGCTTTTTAAGTTGTCTTGTATAACGGGATTTCTTTAAACTGATGATGTCACTAAGCCCGAAACAACAAGCTCCCTGTTAAAATAATGTTTCAAAATGATATTTGCCTTGCGTTCGAAATAAAACAACCAGAAAAAAAAGGATGTCTCCATAAGAAAAAATGAACTTGACAGCGCTCCTGTCAAACTGAAATGTAAAATCTTAAAACTGAATAGCTCGTCTGGTAGATCTTAAAAAAGTGTCTGTAGAAACTTTTAAGCATTTTTTGACAACTCTAATAATAAAGGCGGAAAAAAATTAAAACTAAAATTGAAAATTTCGGTTTTTTTCGCCTATCTCCGGAACTACACGGATTTTGTAAACTTTATTTTTGGTCTTGGGTAAAGCATCAAATTGCGCAACTTTGCCCTAATTTAAACCTTTTCGTATCTCCTACCGTTTAGGAGATTCTCGTGGTGAGCATTGAATTTGAAACACCCTGTACATATATATATAGCACATATAAAATGTATTGGAAAATTCCGTGCACCCTAGAAAAGTATGAATACACTCTGGAAAAGTCTGAAGAAGTCCGAAAAGACTCTGGAAAAGTCTGGAACGACCTTGGAAAAGTCTGGATACACTCTGGAAAGTCTGGAAAGACCCTGAAAATGTCTGGATAAACTCTGGAAAAGTTTGGAAAGACCCTGGAAAAGTCCGGATACACTCTGGAAAGTCTAGAAAGACCCTTTAAAATTCTGGAAAGACCCTCGAAAAGTCTGGAAAGACCCTGGAAAAGTCTGGAAAGACCCTAAAAAAGTCTGGATATACTCTGGAAAGTCTGGAGAGACCCAGAGAGAGTCTGGAAAGACTCTGGAAAAGTCTGGATATATTCTGGAGAAGTCTGGAAAGACCCTGGAAAATCCTGGAAACACTGGAAAAGTCTGGAAAGGCGCTGGAAAAGTTTGGATACACTCTGGAAAAGTCTGGAAAGACTCTGGAAATGTCTGGATATATTCTGGAAAATTCCGGAAAGACCCTGGAAAAGCCTGGAAGCACTCTGGAAAAGTCCGGAAAGACCCAGGAAAAGTCTGGATACACTCTGGAAAAGTCTGGAAAAACCCTGGAAAAGTCTGGATATAATCTGAAAAAGTCCGGAGAAGACTGGAACGACTCTGGAAAAGTCTGGAAAGACCCTGGAAAAGTCTGGATACACTCTGGAAAGTCTGGAGAGACCCTGGAAAAGTCTGGAAACACTCTGGAAAAGTCTGGAAAGATTCTGGAAAAGTCTGGATACACTCTGGAAAAGTCTGGAAAAACCCTGGAAAAGTCTGGATACACTCTGGACAAACCTGGATACACTGTGAATATGTCCGAGTACACCATGGAAAAGTCTGAATACACCCCTGAACAGTGTAGATACACCCAAGAAAACCCAATCTAACCCATGTATATATGAGTAGGGGTTTTTTTATATAATATACAGACCGCTTCAAGATACTGCGAACATAGGGGGAATCAAGTCCAATTTACTCTCCGTGCCGTACGACCGAGGTGGATTCGAAGCACGCTGCAGTGTTATCTTTTGGAAATTCATTTTGTTTTTATTATTTTGTTTTATTTCTGCCTTGCTCGAGAAACAGATGGGTAAGTTCTTAATTGAAATAATACATTTTTAAAACCAAAAATGGATGTCTACGAAGTTGCCGAAAAAGTGCAGATGGTCAAATGGTCAAATCGTCATAACCCAACACACGTTCGATATTGGTCGAGGGAAAATTTGCATTTGTATTTTGACGTAAGAACACAGTATCCCCAAAAACTAAATGTTTGGGGGGGGGGTATTATAGGGGAACACGTAATTGGGCCATTTTTTATTAACGGCAATTGCAATTTGAATGGTCCTAGATACTTGGATCTACTGCAGCAGCACATTATTCTAACTGCTAGGCAGTTGTTAGGTGTAAGATTTGGTGAAACATGGTTTCAACAAGATGGTTGTTCCGCTAATCGGGTTATAAGTACACGGGGAACTATTTTATGGCCAGCTCGATCTCCCGATCTTGCTCCTAATGACTTCTATCTGTTTTTGAAGAAGCTTTTCAAATTATCACCCCTAACATGCTTGGAAACGTTAGAAGGGGTTTTTATAGTAGGCTCGGATATTGTCTAGCCGAGCAAGGAGGACTTTTCGAACATTTGCTTTAATTTTTTTTTGACTGGTAGAATCTTTTTGGTTTTTAGAATATATTATTTTATTTTGAGAACTTGCTTTTATTTTGTTTCTCCTTATTATTTTCATTGTAACACGTCGTCACTGATAAATCTAGTATAGGTTGTATTGGTTGCTTCACTGATAGGCGTGCGGTGTCTCTGCATGTACGTACACTGGCAAATTAGACTTCTTCTGCTCTATGTTCGCAGTAGCTTGAAGCGATCTGTATGTTCTTCTGAGCGAGGGAAGTTTTGGAGTAACTCTTTACTCGATTTATTTTACGATACTTTTTATACGACTGCAAATAAACAGAGACCAGGAAAATCAAATTTTAATTTAACTTGTTTTTATTAATAAAATGTATAATCTATTTGAAGTATCTAATCAACAAAACAAAGGATCCGCGACCGTTGCTATAGAACTCAGTCAACTTATATTGTTGGGTGACAACAACAAAAATCACAATGACGGGATACCCATAAAGGACTACGGACTTAGAAAAAACAAATTACAACGCCTCTGGGGACTCGGTCTCGAAGCTCACGCGACAAATTGCGCCGATGACATCTATCTTTATCAATGTCCATCAATGTCATCGTCTTTTCGTTCTTTTCATGAGGTCTTTTTATCGAAGTTTTTTAGTTTTGTGTGTTTTTGGCGTTTTTTGATCTGTTACAGTAATAGATTTTTCTAATAAGTACAATTGGAAAACTATGCCCAAGTGTTGTGTCCCAGTGATCCTATGCTTCATCGCTTTCCACACCCTAAAGATCAAGCTCGCCAAAGCCAATGGTGTGCCATCTAAAACGCTTTATAGATTTAGAGTATGCACCCGACATTTTAAATCAGAAAACTATTCAAAAAACTGTGGACGAAGCCTTCTAATGCGACATGCAAATCCATCCTTGCATTTACCGCCAGAGTCTGAAACATACTTTAATGGTAAGTACCTGGTAAGCTTTCTACATACCAGAGGAAAAACAGCCTATTCAATACTCACAGCAAAATTTGGATGGATATTGTATGAATATGATTTTGCGATTCAAAACATGTCCAGATGGCCACGAGATGGATATACATGGTATATTTTAGGATATGCATTGGATATCCACATAAAGATATGCACAGCATATCCACCGAATATAAATTAGTCATCCATGAATTCATGGATGTCCAGTGTATATTCGGTGGATAATGCAGTGCATATCTACATGTGAATATCCACTGCATATCCGAAAATATACCATGTATATCCATCTCGTGGCCATCTGGACATGTTTTGAATCACAAAATCATATTCATACAATATCCATCCAAATTTTGTTATGTAGGTAGAGAGCTAATAGACCACTAATTTATCGTCACCTTATTTGCTTACCGTATTACCGTAATTCAGATTCTAAAAAGAGTTTTTATACCACAAACATAAATTAGCGTAACCGTATTATTTTGGCCACATACAAACTGCCAATGTAAGTAGAATAGAAAACAACAATTCTTATTTTTGCAATTAAAAACTTAACTAAACTAAAAAACGAATTATCACCTACCAGCTGCAGCTTTTGCTCAGAAATAAATCTGGTTGGTTGCAAGAAAAAACCGAGCGGGCCCCGTTAAGCCTCCGTAAGTATCGTATTTCGGTTCGGTTATTTTTGGATACGGGAGAATAATAACCGATTTTGCCTACGGTATCACCAATTTTGATGGTCTATTAACTCTCTAATAGGGCATTTATTTAGCCTATTTGTTAATTACATTTTTTTAGCCTATTCCGTTCAAAAATGCTGATGGGTAACCAGTTACACCGAATGTTTTGAAAATGAAGAAAACTCTTAAAAGAAACTGCTGCTCTTAAGGCCGACATGGGAAGCATAATAAATAGCTTATTAATAAATACATTAGTTTCGATATGTATATATCTTCTTAAGAGAATAATATAATATATTAAATACGACGCATTTGGTTTATTTCTTAAATTTATGGTCATTAGAATCAACAATATTTGGGAAAATAAAATTAATTATTGATGAATTAGGTTTACTTTACTTTAAAAAATGCTTCAATTTAAATTTCCCGACGACAGCGCCGCTACCCTAATTCAAGCTTCGAGACCGAGTCACTAGAGGCGCAACGGTAGAAAAAAACTCAGATCAGATCAGATCGCCTTCTATACCAGTAGGTACATATTTTGTGGGGATACCCATGTGCAAAAATGACTTAAGCGTGCGCAAAAATGACGTAAGCGTGCGCGAAAATGACGTAAGCGTGTACAAAACGTTTTGCACACGGCGTGCGCAAAATGCCGTTTTCAGATCGTGTTCTCCGTGCGCAAAACACCCGTTTTCAAGACAGTCGTATAAAAAATATATTAAATACCCGCTGCTAGTGACAGATGACCAAACTTTTGATAGATGACCAAACTTTGGTTTTTTGTAGCATGTAATAAGTAAAATCAATGGAAATCGGGCGAAAAGTGGAGTTAGAGTCAGTATTTTCTATTGCTTGTATCGCTTTTATTTTTAATTGTGCCTGCACCTTTATTAATTTTCAGTAATTTTTGTGAAAAATGGCGGCGAAGGGTGATAAAAGAACACTATACATTACATGAAAAATCTGAAATCTATCGGCCTACAAGTTGACAGATGTCAAGTGTGCCGGTTATTTTAATAAGTTGCTGAATACCAGGGTGTTTCAAATTCGATGCTCACCATAAGGATCTTTTAAACGGTAGGAGACACAAAAAGGCTTAAATTAGGGCAAATTTGCGCAATTTGATGCTTTGCTCAAAACTAAAGTTTTGTCTTTTCGGTCTCCAGAATCTAATGCTTGTCTTCCGTCTGCCTCTTTAGGAAACTTATTATATAGCTTATAGCTCTACGACTTGGTCTGCATGTGTCTGTGGAGCACCCTTGCATTTGCGGCCACGGAGAGAAATGGTTTGATAAGACTAATCAAATTGATTTATTAATTCAATAAAATGCTTATTTGCTAACATTTATCTTTAAGAGATTAATAATGTAAAATTTTTAGTAAAATAAATGTTATTTGAGATAAAATGTATAACTCCCTAAAAATTAAGTTCAGTAAATAAGGATAGTCCTGGTTTCGGTCTGCTTAACTCGAATTTGCTTAGATTAATATTTTTTACAATTGTATCTATTCAATGAAATTATTAACTTTATCTTTTAATTAAATAAAATCAGGATAACGACAAGTATAGTTATTCAGTCTCTATAGTTATTAGTCTGATAAAAGTTATTATTGTTTTTATTTCTTACACGAGTAAATTCAATAATATAAAATAAAATCATTATAATGCATTAAAATGTAGAATTTATTCTTGGTAAAATTGATTTTATCTAAAAAGGATAATAATTCAATCTCTTTATTTATTATTCTGATATATCCTTTTTCGACCTGGCTTTATCCTATAAGAATAAAATAAACACAACAATGTTATTGATTATAAAAAAATCTCTGTTTTATTGGTATTAACTCAGTCTTTTTAAGAATATTTTCTAGCATGTAGAAAGCTGATTTTATCCAAATAAAATAGAATGTATTTCTGCTAATCAACAAAGAGTTGAACTTATCTCACGAATTCTCAAATTAATCCCTTAAGGATAGATTTTAACGGTCATTTTCGCGCGCGGCGAAGACCTCCGACGATGGTGTGGGCGACGTGAATTAGGTCTATTTTGATTGTGTAACAGACAGGTGCCATACAAATTAGTTACAGGTGTCACAGCGGTCATAGTGAAAAACAATTACTTTTAGTGAAGTTTAGTGGCGGTTATAGCGGGATTGATTTTTGATATTTTAATACACTTTTTTAAATATGCTTATTTTTATTGAAACCTTCCTTTTTTCGCAATTAAACGATGGATTTATTCTTGCTCAAAAGTTGGAGCTTGATTTAATTTAAGGTCAAATAAATTCACAAATTTCTTCATGGATTTATTCACGCACTTAGAACCTGCATGCTCTAATTATTACTCAGTTTGAAGTCAAATTTCTACAGCACATAAGAATGACTGTTAGAGTGACAAACCGTTTCGTTTTCTGTGGTTGTTTTATTTTTGGAGTAATTTTTTTTGTATTACACTATATAGCCAAGAAAATTTCTACGAATGAATTAATCGATTAATTGTCAGTGAAGTTCAAATTACCTATTTGTATATGACGTCATTTTCGTTTATCTTTGTTTAGTATATTTCAACACACTTCATTGCTAGAAAATATGACGTCATTACAGATGAGTAAAATTTCAAATGTACAGGCATTAAAAAAATTGGAAAATAAAGGTTTTTTAAAACATAGTTTGTTGATTAGCAAATGAAAAAAATATATATTTGATCAAAAGAAAAAACTGTCTATTTGATCAAATGAAAAAAATGTCTATTTGATCAAATGAAAAAAATGTCTATTTGATCAAATGAAAAATTAAAAATATACATTAAACCTGCTAAAGATAAAATGTACAAAATTATTAAATTGATTTTATCCTTAAATGCTTAATTTGATCAAATGAAAAATTTAAACTATAACTAAATGGAATAGAATCTATCTGTTTAGTGTTTGATTTACTCTTATAGCCATTAGATAACAAACCAAATAAAAATTAAATTAATCTCCAGTAAGATTCATTCAAGAAATATTGAAGTTACTATTATCAAACTAATAATATATTTTATCTTTCAAAAGCCCAATTTAATTTTACATTGACTTAATATTACTAGATGATGAGTAATTTTTATTAAGAATGAAGTTAAAATTTTTCTTTAACCAGAGTAATGTACTACTTCAAAAGACTAAATACTATTTCTATTAGGATTAAGTCAATAAAACCTTATTTACTGACAGTACTTACAAATGGATGTCTATAAACTGCTTGGATAATATCAATCAAATTAGCGATTGGTGCTATATTGATCCCTTATTTGATAAATATAATTCCTATTTGATTAATACTACTTAAAATTTCTTTCCGTGGCGAAATAGCAGACAAATATGTCTCTCATGGGCTAAGCTGTAAGAAAAGTGCAGGGCGTGCTTCCTCCAGACACAGTCAGATCAATGATGTTCTTAAACCAGTGGCGGCTCGTGACTTTACAAATAGATGACGCAGTATCGCCGCCCCCCCCCCTTTACTTTCGATTTGTATTGTGTATGTGTACGTTTAATAAGGAGGACGGTTTTTCAGACTTTAAGAAGTCTTTTTTGTCATCTTCATTCCACCCCGAAAACGATTTGTCCTGTAAAAAAACATTGTCAAAAAAAATAATAAAAACGAATACCGCAACTGAAGAGAAATAGCAATAGCTCGGCACGCGACGCTCGATATTACAGTCAGAAAATTATAACCGAGCCAGCTTAAAAGTTTGCATCTCATGCAAACACGCCCAAACCTCGGCGGAAACGAGACGCGCATGCCGTCGTCATGGCAACTGATTTATTTCGGGAATTTACACTGACCGCAGCCTGAAAGACACGAGGAAGTTGCTTCGCAGAGTACCTTGCCGTTTGTTTTGGCTCGTGGAGTTTTCGCATCTCGGACACACGGTCATTCCGCTCGATCCTGATGACCGAATAAAAGATACAATATTTATAAAATTTGAAAATGTTATTTTATGGAAGCGGAAGGTTTAATTTTTTCAGAAATATTGAAATGAACATTATTTAGTCAGACGGCAAATAAGAGGTGAAGCAGTGCTTCACCTGCGTCATCGGGCGAGCCGCCACTGTCTTAAACGGGCTCTAATATCCGCGGAATATCCTGCATTACTGGAGCGCAGACGGAATGACGGAAAACAGCTGATTTGGGACGCAACATGTTGCCACACATTGGCTAAATCATGTTTCAACATGCAAGTCTCCTGGATCGGCTGATTCCATTGCTGAAAATAAAAAACACTGCAAGTATAGGGAGCTTGAGGATTGATTTATCTTCGTTTCCATTGCTGTCGAGACATTAGGTCCTTGGGGTGAGGAGGCTAAGAATCTGGTTTCAGAGATTGCATCAAAAATCTCATCTGACCAGTCTCGGAGCTTCATCACTCAAAAAATAAGCCTGGCGATTCAAAGAGGTAATGCGGCCTCGGTGATGGGCACTATTGGTAGTCATCCGGCTTATGTCCCCAATTGTTAATTTTGTGCAGAAAACATGAAATTTGACACACTTATTCTTTAGACAATTCTTTAAAAATTTGTTCAAAATGGACGTCTATTTTTTTTAAAAATTGTAGATTCGCCATCAAAACAAGATTATAATCGAATTCATATAATTCGATAGAGAGGAATTGAAAAAAAATGGTTACATTGACGTATGACCTTATAGTCCTTGAAAATTTCTTGAATTTTTCTTTTGATAATTTTTCATAATTCAGGTCTTTTGTTTTAATTTTATAATTTAGTAAGAACATCAAAATAACTTTTCTAATAGACTTTTTGCTTACAGGGTGATTGGTTTAGTTATACCAGGCCAGTCAAAGTAAGATTTTTAAAAATAGCTACATTATCATCCGTATCTTTTTTAGTTTTTGAGGAAAAAATGTCAAATTTAGCACGATTATTACAATTGTCAAGGTCAACTGATTTGGATAGGTGGCGCTGCGGACAACGTGGCACCCAAATTTCCGATTTTAAATTTGATAAAAGTTCATATTTTTTTAATGGCTTACATAAGACATGCATATTTAATAAAATAATCGATTATGTATAGTTGAAGTATGTAAATTTTTATAAAAATAAATTTAGTTTGATATGGTTCTTGGTCGCCTAAATTTTTTTTTGAGTATGTAAAAAAATACGGGTTTTTCAACGTTTTCTTTAATTCTTCCTAGCGACCATAAATTTGGCTGGATATGCACGTTGATGAATTCCAAATTCCATCGGGCCGTTTTTAGGCTATAGGCCAGTAAAGTTGACCTAACATGTGTTTAGTCGCCCCTAATAGTACTCTAATGTAGCCTATTGTTCATTTTTGCGGAAAGCACTAAATTTGGTGCGCTTACTTTTTTAACAATTTTTTAGGATCGTGGTCAAGAAAATTTATGATGGGATGTACAGAAACAAAGTTGGCGGCGAATTCTTCAAAATGGCGGTCTTAAATCAAAAGTTACTTATCAAAAAGAAATTATGCTTGAATCTATACAACTTAATGAACAGAAATTTGACAATACTAGTTAAATTGACGTGCACCTTTGACGACCTTGAAAAATTTCATTTTACGTTATTAACATGACATCAACACATCTTTCCTAAGTGACTTTTTGCTTACAGGGTGATTGGTTTAGTAAGTTTTTTAAAAAAGTCACATTATCATCTGTTTTTTTTTACTTTTTAAAGTAGAATTTTCAAATTTGTTACGATTACCAGATAGTTTTTATATCTATATAGTTAGGGCAATAAACTCTTCAACTTACATGTATTAGATTCTATATTTTTATGAAGGCACTATAACTTTTTTTATTATTTATGGAAACGTAACAAAACACCCACTGGGTGCCTAACATAATTTTAATAAATTTAATTAAAAAGTATTTTATCAGATTTAATATCGGATATTTCTATGGCACGTTGTTCGCAGTGCCATCTATCCAAAAAACTATTAGTTGATAAGGTAGCATTAACAATTCGTAACAAATTTGAAAATTCTACTTTAAAAAGTAAAAAAAAAAACAGATGATAATGTGGCTTTTTTAAAAAATCTTACTTAACCAATCACCCTGTAAGTAAAAAGTCACTTAGGAGAGATGTGTTGATGTCATATTAAAATTATAAAAGAAGACCTGTCGCCGTTTTCAGAATTATAAAACATTTTAAAAAAAAGGCTCTGGAACTTGCTCTGGAAAAGAATTTTTTTTAAGGTAAAATGACATTTTTCAAGGTCATCGAAGTTGCACGTCAATTTAACTAGTATTGTCAAATTTCTCTTCATTAAGTTCTCAAGAGTAAAGCGTATTTTTTTTTTGATAAGTAACTTTCGATTTAAGAGCGCCATTTTGAAGAATTCGCCGCCAATCATAAATTTTCTTGACACACACAAAAAAATTGTTAAAAAAGTAAGCGTGCCAAATTTAGGTCAACTTTACTGGCCTATAGCGTAAAAACGGCCCGACAGAATTTGGAATTTGGTATCCGAGTCGATTTGTTCAGGCCTTCTAATTCATCAAAAGTCATCAACCTGTATATCCAGCCAAATTTTTGGTCGCTAGGAAAAATTTAAGGAAACGTTGAAAAACCCGATTTTTTACTAAAAAAAAAATTTTACCGACCAATGACCATATCAAACTAAAATTATTTTTATAAAAATTGACATACTTCAACTATACATAATCGATTATATTATTAAATATGCATGTCTTTTCTAAGCTATTAAAAAAATATGAACTTTTATCAAATTTTAAATCGGAAATTTAGGTGTCACGTCGTCCGCAGCGCCACCTATCCGAAACTTTTTTAGAATGTCAGTTGATTTTTACAATTGTAATAATATTACCAAATTTGACATTTTTTCCTTAAAAACTAAAAAAGATCCGGATGATAATGTAGCATTTAAAAAAAAACTTACTTTGACTGGCCTGATATAACGAAACCAATCACCCTGTAAGCAAAAAGTCAATTAGAAAAGTTAGTTTTATGTTCTTTCTAAATCAGAAAATGCATTTTTTTAAAATAAAATGTCACTTTTAAAGAACGATAAACGTCATACGTTAATTTAACCATTTTTTTTTCAATTCCTCTGTATCGAATTATATGGATTCGAGTATAATCTTGTTTTGATGGCAAACCTACAATTTAAAAAAAAATAGATGTCCATTTTGAAAAAATTTAAAAAATTGTCTAAAGAATAAGTGTGCCAAATTTCATGCTTTCTGCAAAAAATGAACAATTGATTGCTATTTGCGACTTAAGCCGGACGACTATTGGAAGGACTTTGGATTGAACGAGATTTTTAATTTAATTAAAACTTTTTTTTTATGAGTGTGTTCATTAATTTTGATTTTTATTTAATTTTATAATGTTTTTGCTTATACAGACCGCTTCAAGCTACTGCGAACATAGGGCGGAAGAAGTCTAATTTGCCAGTGTACGTACATGCAGAGACACCGTACGCCTATAAGTGAAGCAACCAACACTCAGGCTTCCGATCGCCATTCGCTGCCATTCGCCGCCGTTCGCCTTGTATTTAGTACGCCTCTAACCATGGTGCTGTGTGGAGCGTAGTCAATGAAACCGGAATTTGGTCAATAAATACGCAAATTTTTATAACGTAATTTACTTATTTTTTGTCACTGATAAATAAGAGCGTTTTATTGTCAACTGCTCAGATTTATCAGTGACGACGTGTTACAATGAAAATAATAAGGAGAAACAAAATAAAAGCAAGTTCTCAAAATAAAATAATACATTCTAAAAACCAAAAAGATTCTCCCAGTCAAAAAAAAATTAAAGTAAATGTTCGAAAAGTCCTCCTTGCTCGGCTAGACAATATCCGAGCCTACTATAAAAACCCCTTCTAACGTTTCTAAGCATGTTAGGGGTGATAATTTGAAAAGCTTCTTTAAAAACAGATAGAAGTCATTAGGAGCAAGATCGGGAGATCGAGCTGGCCATAAAATAGTTCCCCGTGTACTTATAACCCGATTAGGAAATACATTATCAAGATATTCCCTAACAAGGCCAACATTGTGGGCGGAACAACCATCTTGTTGAAACCATGTTTCACCAAATCTTACACCTAACAACTGCCTAGCAGTTGGAATAATGTGCTGCTGCAGTAGATCCAAGTATCTAGGACCATTCAAATTGCAATTGCCGTTAATAAAAAATGGCCCAATTACGTGTTCCCCTACAATACCCCCCCAAACATTTAGTTTTTGGGGATACTGTGTTCTTACGTCAAAATATAAATGCAAATTTTCCCTCTACCAATATCGAACGTGTGTTGGGTTATGACGATTTGACCATCTGCACTTTTTCGGCAACTTCGTAGACATCCATTTTTAGTTTTAAAAATGTATTATTTCAATTAAGAACTTACCCATCTGTTTCTCGAGCAAGGCAGAAATAAAACAAAATAATAAAAACAAAATGAATTTCCAAAAGATGACACTGTAGCGTGCTTCGAATCCACCTCGGTCGTACGGCACGGAGAGTAAATTGGACTTGATTCCCCCTATGTTCGCAGTAGCTTGAATCGGTCTGTATATAATATGTTATTATACCTAAAAAAAATTTAGACAAATAAATACATGTGAGACTTAAATATATACAAAATCCGATTACTGCCGGAGAAAGGCGAAAAAATAATTTTTAATTTTTAGTTTTTATTTTATTGCTCGTTTATTCTTAAAGCTATCAAAAACACTTTAAAACTTCTAACGGTACTTTTTTAAAATCTACCTAATAATAGGACAGATCAATACCTGCTTAACTAAAAAGCCAGTTAACTCTTTTTCGATTTAGTATCCTTTAGCCTACTATAGCGGTCATGTTGACACCCAACTGACAGAAAATCCATGTTTTACCTGTCAATTTGGTTATAAAAATGACGGCAATCTTTGGCTAAAGGGCACTGAAGAGATAAGAGTTAAGTGGCTTTTTAGTTGAGAACGGTATTGGACAGATGTTATTATTTGACATTTCAATGTGACAGGAGCGCTGTCAAGTTCATTTTTTCTTATGACCTGCTTTTTTTCTCATGCCGCTTGGTTCATGAAGCATGACAGATAATATTTTGAAACCTTATTTTGACCAGTAGTCTGACGTTTTGGGTTCATTAACCATCATCAGCTCAAATTCAATTTTTGCTTTTAACTTACACCCTTACTCAAGATATTTTAGAAACTTGGTTGCAGTCCCTTTTTTGAAACTTGAAAATTTTTCCCAATATTTTAAAAATATGTGTTTACTTTGTTCTTATTTCTAAAATTCTTGTTTATAAATAGTACTCACTGATACAATCATATGACAAACATTTTTTTTCGCCTTTCTCCGGAACTACCTACTCCGATTTTGTATTTTTTTTAGTTTTGAGCAAAGCACCAAATTGCGCAATTTTTCCATTTAGGAACGAATTTGGAACACCCTGTATATGATCTTCAAAACGAATTTATTAAACCTGTCAAACGGCCACGGTCAGCTGATTATTCAAAGTTATTATTTACTTTATGCACTTTAGGGATTAAAAGTGCACTTTTAATCCCTCATGGATTAAAAATCATTTTAATTCCTGGGGGACTTAAAGTAAATTTTTCCAAATTAAACAATAATTTTATTGAAATTTTATTTATTTGTTAAAATGTATGAACGAAGAAAATAATTAGCATATGCATTACTTAAATCTAGTTCTTATTAGGATATATATTTACATTTACTTGGGTGCAATTTGCAAGGCTTACCAAGGGTGGACAGTTGGAGGCAACATTTTTAGTTATAGACGTCTTATTTTATTGGTGAAAATTTGATCGGCAACATTCTTCTTTTGATACAATGAATTTTCAACATAACCTTCAGCAAGCGAACTGCTTTTCCAGCCACCATGTCTTTTCAACACATCTATAGTTGCTCCCAGTCGGCAAGTAAAGAAGCTGATGATCTTGGAAAACAATGCCCAGTATATAGATTTGCGTCTGGTAGTCCCAAGTAGGTAGCAATTCTCCTTGGTAGCTGTCCAAATGTATTTTGGGCTAGATATTCTTCATCGGGAGCATTTTGAAGAAAATCTCTTTTATTGTAGAAATCCAATGTCTTGGACTTTTTCGGCTTATAATGGTCATTCTGTCTCTTTAGAAATGCCATGAGTTTACTATATTTGCTGATGTCGACGATTGCTTCAGATATTATCGTGGCTTTGAACATGGAATATTGACATAAAGAAGATACCTTGACATCCTTAGACTTCTGTAGGAAGTATGATGGATTCTCTGCATGCTGTTCAGCCGTGACCTTCGGTCACTAATTATAGCCTACCAACTCGGTTGTCAGAATAGATCAGCTGTGGATAGAAGTTTCTAACCTGTTCGTATGACGCTGTCACCATAACCGCCGGAAAATTAAAAAAATAACAAAATTCTTTTTCAAGTCCATCTTTTCTTAAAATTTGTTTAAAAAATGCCAAACGTTTGCTGTATTATTAATTGCAAAGGCAATTATAGGTACCAGCCAAAGGTTTCGGTGTTTGCTTTCCAAATGATCCCGATATCTGTGGAAAATGGATCAATGCCATAGAGCGACCACATTTTGTGCCGAGCAAAACTTCTAGGGTAAGTTTTTAGTTTTATATGATAAAGATAGATAACTCTTTTTTAGCAATGAAAATTACAACATTACAACAAAATCCATTCCAATAGTAAACATAATTTATAAACACTACACACTGGAACAAAAAATTAATAATATAATTTTAACATTTACCTACAATAGTAACTACCTATTTTATTATTTTATGTCACAATATATAGGTAGAAAAAATCCTGATCCTTATGAACAATAAGAATTCTAATCTCTATTTTCATAGGTCTGTGAGTTGCATTTCAAAGCAAGCGACTTCATAACAACGATGAAGAGTTTTGATGAGAAATCGGGAAAAGTTTTATCAGTATCATTAAGAAGAATCAGACAGAAGAATTAGTTGTTTATTATTATTAGCTATCCCTACTTAAATTGTTTCTTTATAATAATACATAGGTATACCTATAGGCAAAAAGTATTATTTACTTTATAACTAGATTGGAACGGAAAGATTTTGAAAGTACCTACTTTAAATTGTTTCTTTATAATAATAAATAGGTACCTATAGGTAAAAAGTAAAGAATAAATAATGTAAAAACGATTAGCACACTTATAAGCAAATGTCTAGTGTCTTTAATTATATGACGGACTTCTTATTTTTCATGAAACGCCAATGAACATGACAATAATATTGGGTAACCTAAAAGAGATAATTCGAATGACATTGACTGGAGAAACCACTATCAACAGCTGATTCAGAGGCTATGATTAGTGACCGAAGGTCACGGTTCAGCGCACCATTTTCGGTAATCACGAAACTGTTTCTTATAAACCTCGCGAGATTTTTGTGTAAGAAGGCTAGCGATGGCCTCTTCCGCGGCCTCTTCAATGTTTATTTTCAAAAAAAAATGCTGTACGATTTTTCTGGACTCACCGTTTGGTGCCGCCGTTTAATAACAACAACTGACTGACATTTGTTTTGTGCCATAGCAACACTTCCATGGCACAATAAATTTTGAGTGAATCCACCATGCCAACAACAATCAATGACAACTATCAGTAATACGAGCTGTCAATCTTGAAACTAGAGTACCGTTAAGTGATCTACTGTTAGTTTTGTGATTTTTTGTTTTTAGTTTCTCGCATTCTAAAGTGCATAAAATAGTATATAAACCTCGTGACTAAAGTGTATTTTAATCCCTTGACGAATTGTAGACAAACCCTTCGCCGCGGAACTAAAAGAGGTAATTTAGTCCCTAGGTTTATAATGTACTATTGTTTATACGATTTGTTTTTTTTTAAACTGACACTTAACAAAATTCAATGAAGGACTTAACCCTATTATGCATGATTTTTTTTACTCAAGAGAAAAAATGTTACAAATCAGCCAAACATTTAAAAAGTGGTAAAATATTCGTATGTACCACTTACGATTTTTAGTAGAATTTCGTTAAAGAGGAACAAGAGAGTCCATTAGATCCACGCTAGAGGCCGTCTCTTTCTATTTTTTTCATATTTGCATGTGAAACGGATTTTATGAAATGGACTGATGTTTTGTTGTCTGTTTTTATAATTAAGGATTAAACGACTTACCTGTAAGGAAGTTCAATCCAAATTATACGAGATTGGTCACATCCTATTATATACAGCAGGTAGTGATACTTCGTAGCACGTCATACGCAAGTTTTAGAGATAAGAAAAACATACCGCCACGGCAGCCGGCCTGATCTCTGCTAGGTACTTCAGTATACTTCTAAAGCTTTCCTGAAATTCTAAGATCGCCGAGGGCGGGTTGACTAGTACTTAAGTAAATTGCATGAAAAATACATGAATATATAAATGGGAGGGCGTCAAATAGGATGTGACCAATCTCGTATAATTTGGATTGAACTTCCTTACAGGTAAGTCGTTTAATCCTTAATTATACTTCGATTGGGCACATCCTATTAGATACACCAGGTAGTTGTTTAGAGAATATGGCGATATTAGTTAAAAAGTTAAATAATAATAAGGAAACCACCAGGTTTAAAATTTAAATGTGTTTAAAATATATTTCTTAATATAATTAGCTAAGAAATCTTTTGAAATTAAAGGTTTATTATAAAATCGTTTGAACGTTTTCCTTTTTTTCGGAACATACCGCAGCCTTTCTAATACTTTTCATTGATGCACCAACCCTTAATGCTGCGGAAGACACCCCATTCATGTCTTGTGCTATGTCCTTTAAAATTTGATTCTATTTCTGCGTTTTTTAGACCTTTTTAAATCCACCTGCTAATGTTTTGGGATGTAGCGGGCTTATGAGGCTTTTTAATTGTTAAAACAAGTGTATCCTCTGTTCATCGAAATAGTTTTGTTTTCTGTATGCAATATATAACGGTAAAACTCAAATAGAACTGTAAATTTTCTTTGAAACAGGGTACTTAAGCCAAGGCTGAATTCTTCTGGGTCCAGATATTTTAAAAATATCTTTAAGAATTATTTCTATGCCCTCTTCGTTAGCCTTGATGTTACTTAACTTATAGAAAATGTCTGAACTCTATGAGCAGAACAAAGAGTTAAAAGAAGTACCACTTTAATAGTTAATAACCCGAATGTTAAATTTACCAAAGGGTACAAGTTTACCTATAAAAGGTAACACTGGTTCCGGATACCAAGTTTATATTTCGGAAACTGAGGGCGCAGCTTAAAAATGCGTCTCATAAACCTATCTACCATTACTGATTTTTCTGCTCGCAAATTAAATTGAAGGCAGACCTATGTGTGTTAACTTCAATGTTTCCCAGTATTTTGAGATTCTGTTTCTAAAACGGATACAACTTGATTTACATTAGGCTGCAAGATGGTCTCAATATTATTGTCGCAAAACTTCCATCATTTGGAAAAAATAAATTGCATCCTCCCAAACGCCCCTTTTACTATAGGCCACCTTGATAAGATTGTTACCCCCAGGGAAAGATTCTTTCATAGTGTGTGGGGTTACCTAAACAAGGATAAGAGTAAATCACCTTTCGGATTTAAAAGGATAAATTTTTACAATTTTTATACCAGATTTCTTGTCCGCTATATGATTATCCAACGTATTTATGTACGTGACAAATACAAAAAAATATACCTAAGCTCACTACCACATCATTCTCCCAATAGCAATCAATTCTTAGTAAAATATGACAATTTTTTAAAATCTTTTACAAAGCTTGTTAAGCCATAAAAAGCTGCCTTCATTTCAAGAATGTTTATGTGTTTATCCTGTTCACCTTGTTGCCAAAAAAAACCCTTTTGCTTTCTTTCCATTGCAACACGCCCCAATCCCGATTTGTATGCATCGGAGAAAATTTTAATGTAACTCTATTTATATTCATCAATTAGGCTGTAAAATAGTATGTGCTTTAACCACCACTCAAGTTCATTTTTAACAAAGAACCTAACAAGCATCTTTTTGTTACAGTTGTTCCTGTTAGCCTTTAAGGCACGATATTTTTCTCGCTCAAGGGTTTTTACGTACAACAAGCCGTATTCTATACAAACCGAGGCTAGCCTTCCTATAATTTGCGAAACCTCTTTAATTGTTATTTTATTTTTTCCTTTGAATAATCTGAATGGCTGTTTTTATTTTTGTTATTCTTTTTTGTGCGATATATATCCACATCTTTTTTGCATTAAGGATAAATGCTAAAAATTGTATCTCTTGAGTCGGTTGTGTATGGTTTTTTAATTGTTAATAAAAAACCTAATCTTGTAGATAAGAGAAACAGGCCTAAAAGGATGGAACAAAAAAGTGCAGAATTCAACTTTTGTTTTGAAAAGAAAATCTTAAATATGTTTTATATTCATCAAACATTGGAACTAAAACATATGCATCTTTAAGATCTAATGTCGCAAGGAAGCAGTTTTTAGTAATTAAGTTCTCTAATATCTTCCAGTGCAAAATGAGGTGGGCGAAAGAACTCTATGTAGGTTTCTAGGATTAAAGATAAACCTAAAATCTCCTGTTATGGTTCTGTCTTAAAAAATAGCTTAACAAAAACTGATCCTGACAGTTATTAACAGTTTTAACTGCTCCTACTTATAAATGTTGTATGCTTTTTGAATAAATTTTTAACTCATTTTTGGTAAATTTTGAGGTTTTGTGGGTGAAAACATGAAAAGGTTTGTCCACAAAGGAAATTTTGTAACCTTTTGTCCAACTCAAACCTAATTTATTTTGAGTTATTTGATTTCACTCTTCTGAAAAAAAAAATTTCGACAGGAATACGTTCGTTCACTGATTAGCTCTAATATTTCCTGTCGGCGCGTTTTTTATATTTTTGCAATTTTCGGCAAAACCTTCGCTTAAAAAGAAAAGATCTGGATTTTGTGCAGTAGCAATTTATTATATTTTTGCATGAAACAATATTGTGGCCAATGCAAAAAAACTGCGCCGATTCGGCAAGACCCAAAAGATCTTCATCAAGTGCTTCGTCTCTCCCTTTTTTATTTAGGCCAAATTAGAGAAAACCCGCTCTAAGGCTATCAAACCTTTTCCCAAAATGGTTTACAATTTCAAGAGTTACGTATCTCTTTTTTGCTCTGTGGATGCTAGCATCCTGGATTTAATTTGGGTCCTTGAAGAATTTGACAATTTTTCCGGGAATTTTGTCTATATATTCCCATAGAAAGATGCTTCTTCCATCTGCAAGCTAGCTCTGCTGATATATCTGGACTCAATGTACTATCATCTGTCCCCCCCTAATATACTTCCTAAGGGGTGCCTCTCTATGCTAGAGTTCGAGGAACTACTAGTGTCTGACCAGTTGAGGAACTGTCAGATTCGTCGTCACATATAATATTAAGAAAAACTATGTGCTCATAATACTTTTTTAGGTAAACATATTATAATCTTCTTAGAAAATTGGACACCCGGTAGAGTAAACCATGCATCGGGATCATGGGTGAGATATGATAGTATTTGTTTTTACGTGCAGCATATAGGATATAGCGTGCTCTTCCGTCTACATGGAAAATTCGGTTGAGAATTTTTGTTAGATTACGACGGGTGAAGGGTTTTTGTTATAATAATTTCTGGAAATTAAAATGTGATATTTTGGAAACGAATTTTTTACAATATGGAGTTTTTTATTGAGACTAATATGGCGCGCATAAGTCAAAAACTATGCAGGGTTTAAGTTTCTATGGGTCATAAAAACAAATGTGTGTTTACAGAATAAACAAACCCATGCCAAAAAATATTATCCAATAGCCTAATATTTGTCTTAGCCAATAGCCTAATATTTGTCTCACTCCACTATTTAAAACTGACAATGCGCCTTACTTGAATCACGACTCTTCCTTTTCCCTTTTTTTTCCCTTCCTTTTCCCTTCCTTTTCCAGTTTCCTCATTTTCTTCTTTGTGTAATCCATTTGCTTTTCACGTTTTCTTTTGTTAAATTTTTTCGGCATTTTATTCGGTCTGTCAGATTCGTCGTCACATATAATATATGAAAAACGACGTGCTAGTAAGTAAACATTTGGAGTTTTTTATTGAGACTAATTTAGCGGGCATAAGTCAGAAACTATGCAGAGTTTAAGTTTCTATGCGTAATAAAAACAAATGTGTGTTTACAGAATAAACAAACTATTAGCCAAGCCAAAAGCATAATATTTGTCTCACTCCATTGTTTAGAAACTGACAGTTTGCTGCCCTTTTCATTTCATTTTCCAGGTTCCTCCTTTTCTTCTTTAGGTAATCCATTTGCTTTTCACGTTTTCTTTTGTTATATTATTTCTTTAAAAGCGTATTTTCACAATTCGCGCGCGCAATACCGTAACTAGCGCAAGAAGTATACTGAAGTACCTATCAGAGATCATGCCGGCTGCCATAGTGGTATGTTTTTCTTATCTCTAAAACTTGCGTATGACGTGCTACGAAGTATCACTACCCGGTGTATCTAATAGGATGTGCCCAATCGACGTATAATTTCCCCGGACAGTTTTTGAAAGATTGATTTTTTTTTGGTTAGTAAAATATGTCAAGCTTTGACAAAAAAAAACAAAAACAAACAGTTTTGATACAGCAAAATTCCATTTTGACAGTGACAAAGTTATTTATTGTCAGGTGTTACCAACCATCATTGCCAACATACAATTTCAAACATCTCTGGTAAAACAATAACTGTCAAAAATCGTATACAGGGCCTCTAATCCACGCCACCCATATGTTTGTTTTAAACCGATATTGCAAAAGGCCTTTTTATGTTTTCCTTTTTTTGTCGACAAAATCGGCTGGCTTCATCAGAAGGCTCTTGCCCGGCTATTGATTCCACGTCCTTTAGGCTTCAAATCTTTGTCACTTTTCATCATCATTCGTCAAGTTCATTAGTCCTTTGAAGTCTTTGCGCTCTAATCGTTCCCAGAAAGCATTCTTTTTTTGCAGCAATTACAAGCAGAACGCTGAAAAGAAAACTTCTGCAAAAATTTTATAATTATGACTTTTGTATCCGCTTGAACCCAAATTTGAGATTTCGTCTCTATTTCCAGCTGCTCTTTGATAAGGCTCAAAACAATAAACATATTCTAAGGTACCAGCTCTCCCAAATCTTATATCTTCATTTTTTATGCTTCTTTGTTTTATTATTTTATTGTTCAAAGCTTCGTGATATAATAAATTTATCGGTGTTGTCTTTTGGAATGTCGTCAAAGTTTTCTTCTTCGGATGGATTCGTAGCGATTTACGGCCACTTTCTTCAGTTTCACTGGCCGACTGTGGCCTGTATTCTGGATCAATTTCTTGATCATCGGAAAGCTCAAAGCCGGCCTCTGATGCTTCTGGAAGCTCCTCTATTTATTTTAGTGAAAGTGCCCTACGTCGTTCTTTTAAGGACATAGAAACATTTGGTCGTGCGTTACTCTGAGTAGACGTACCGGATTGTGTATAAATATTTTGGTTGGTGGAAGTGATCGGTTAAATAGACTTGCTTGCGTTTGTGAAAGTACTGGGTTGAATCCAGTGCCTGTCAATGGAACACAAAAACCGAACCAGTTGCACATCAGTGGTGCACAGATTGCCTCAATGGAATACGTTATTACCCAACCGGAGGCGTTTTCTCATATGCAACTATTTCAAAAAACTTTCAAAACAATGACGTATGCCACGTCATAGTTTGACAAGGCGCCTGTGGAATCTTTTCACAAATATGTTTATATAAAAAATCTTTGTGGAAAAGGTGGAAAAACAAAAATAAAGACGCTGATAGTGGGATTTACTAAGATCTAAAATAGTACCCCCCACAGGGCTAAATATTTACACCTGTGGGGGGTAATAAATTTTAAAACCAATTTTCAAAACACACTTACCCATACAGAAACTACACAAAGTCATTGATTATTTTTTATTGTTATTGCAAAATACCACTGAAAAACTGCTTTTTTTCTCAAAATGTTCCCTATTCTAAGAGAAAATGCCCTAAAAATAGCTTCATTATCTGTGTTTGAGGTTAGAAAGTTGGTGATTTTTTAGACCACCTCTGGGGGGTGGTTTAAATTTATAGCCCCCAGAAAGGATTGTTTTGTAGAAATTGGTAATAAGTTCGTTTATAATTTCCCTAAGTAACCGTTTTTACAAGGATCAATTTACCTTATTTAATATCCCAAGTTGTTCATTGACCTATAAAACACCTCCAATTTTGTCGAGGAAAACGCCATATTTTGAAACCGTTTTCAGCATAAAAAATATATTTATGAGGGCACTACTAGGCAAAAAAAAACATAAGTGAAGGTGACATATTATGCACGAAAAATATACCAAACAAAAAAGCCCACAACAACTATATTAATTTATTTACAAACTGAAATTAAAACACTGAGGTTATCTAAAAGCGCACTCAAGAAAACTTTCCTTACTCAAAGCCCACCCATTTCAAAGCTGTAGAGCTTTCATCAGTAGAGGTTGGTGCAAGCCTTGTGCAAGCCAAGGTACAAGCAGAGTTGAGAAATCCGAACTCGCTGTTTGTAATTTCAACGCAGCTAATATTTAGAAACTGACATTTCGACAGTGACAGAAATGTAGACAAAAATTGTATTTAGGTTTTTTAATACATTTCATAAATAAAAACACCTCTTAAATAAATAAAAAATTAATCTACTCCTATTTTATTATTACCCATCTAAATCGTAGTGTGACATCAAGTATTAATTGGAAAAATTAATGAACAAGGGTAAGTTTTAATTAGAGTGACATATAACTCCAATTTTAATTTATTCTGCAGAGTGTTTACTATTTAAAACCCGCGTGGGTTTAAAGTTTTCAATTTTCTTTTCTTCTAAATTGAAACTTTCTTCTTAAATCCAACGAAAGATTGTGTTAAGATAATTATTCAATAAACAGATTTATTTATATTCTTCCTATAAATCAAACTATGTCTAAAATTCAAGGAGGTTGCTAGTTCGAAACGAACAAAAAGCTCGTTTCAAAACCATTCAAATTGATGGAAAAGTGACGTCATTGATAACGAGCGGGAAAAATTGACATTTAAATTGATTCTATAAATAATAGAAAAAACAAAACCTTTTACTTACGGATTTTACTAAATTGTTGGGAAGAAATACAGAATTGTCGTATTGTATTTTATTAAAAAAGTTTTTCAAAACGGATTCAGTGTAAGGAAACGTCTGGGGATATTGGGTGTGATGTCACTCGCTTTACTTTGGGTTTTTGAAATTAACCTGCCGAATTGACGATTCAAAGAAAAAACTCGGACCTGACAATCGACTAAAAAAAATTGAATATTCACCTTCCCTCAGTGGGGTACACTGGCTAAAAAACACTAGACTCAACTACCATTCATTTCATACCACATAAGCCATATTTTATAGAAAAATTAATTTTGACAATTGCCTCAACCCCTCATTGTACCTCACTGGCTAATTTTTTTTAACTCTTGAATTAATTAAAAACCACTTTTACGCACGCAAGTTGGAAAAAAAAATTACCTGCAGGTGTATCTTTTACTGGGCCACAAGTCACCATACATTCATACTAAAATAAAAACAACAAGTTTTTTAAACAGGGAACTAACTAAAACAACTAGTCGTGGCGATGGATCACGGAGCCTGCAGCGTGTCGACGTGTTCCGCACAAAGACCACCCGTGTCTTTACAAAATATGTTGGCTAATACGTGAAAAACGCAATTGTTTTAATTTCTTTGCCAACGAAAGCTGTGAACTAACTTTGTAATTCAATGCCGGTAGGGGTATTTACCCTCGGAGTAGTTGTTTTAGTTAGTTCACACGGAGGTCTTGCCTGGATCCACCTGATGAGATTCAATAAAATCGAAACCGGTCGTGGATTGGCGATGGATCACGGAGCCTGCAGCATGTCAGGACGTGTTCCGCACAAAGACCTCTTTGCAAAATACGTTGGCTAATACGTGAAAAACACAATTGTTTTAGCAAGTTTTTTATCTAGACATCGAGTACACAAGAAAATTTCCTTTACGCCGCGCCGCCCCTTTGTCTATGATAATTTTTTGGGAGAACTATGTAAAATGTATTCCATTTTATACGGGGTGTCCCAAAAATCAAATATGACAAAAACTTATCTTTTCTTAAATTGGATTGTATATTATTAAAATAAGCTTTTTAAAAATACCAAACCATTTGGGTCTATCTTTTATCTTCTCCAAGATATTCAAGTTTAAATTTGTGTGGAAGAGATGGGAAAATAAGTATCAAAGTTATTAATATTAGCAGCAGCTTCCCGGCCAATAAGAAATTTTTTTTTTGTTTCGTATTCGCTTTATTGTTTTCACTAAATTTTGCAATTTTTTTTTGTGTCATAGATTTCCTTACTTTTACATTCCCATTTTTACTATACCTTTGTAATTTTGTTTATACTTTATTTGTCCTTTATTAACCATTTTTTATTTTTTAAACGTACTATATAATTTTAAGCTTTTTAAATGTACCTTTACATTTTCTGTGTTTTTACTGTTTTTGTATTAAAACATGTATTTATTTTTTGTTTGCGTCTTGTAATTGTAATTTAACTTTCTCTTATTTTGCAACTTTACATTTTCTGTAATTCTACAGTACTCTTATTTATTTTTTTAATAGTTTTGTTTTTATGTAATTTACATTAACCTCTTTTTATTTACTTTAATATTTTGTTTTTTATCGTTGTCTAACTTTTTCGTCATTTTACCCATTATTAATTTACATTGAAGTAATAATTCAATGTTAATTTACCACTCTTTATCATCATAGGATGTTTAGTATAGTATATGGAGAGTTTTAAATTTTGTAAAGAAGAGTTATTACTTTGTGGATTTCGTTTCTTGGCTTACTTTTAAGCCAACTTTTAAGTTGTATTTGAAATGATCTAAGTGAGTTCATATTTTTTATTTCTGTGGGGATCTGTTGATAAATATGTGGGGTTATGAAAATTATTGAATTGAAAGTATGTCTATATTTAAATTGAAATATTGATGTCTTGAATACGTAAACTGTTTCAAATCAAACAACATGATTTCCTGAAATAAAAGATTGCTTGGATACCTAAAGTCTCTCCCGAGCATAATTTTAATAAAACTTTTCTGTATATTTTCGAGTGGTTTAAGGTGAATATTGTATGCACCCCCCCCCCCCATGCCGTAATACCATATTAATTGTGTGATTGTACTAAAGAGTAATAAATCATTTTTAGCTGTAGTGGTCCTAAAATGCTTTTTAACTTATTAAATTTAAACAGAATGAATCTTAATTTTTTTAATTAATTTCGTAATGTGCTGATTCCATTTCAAACACTGATCTATTTCTATGCCAAGGTAACTTATTGATTGCACTTCTTTGATTTCAAAAATATTCTGTTTTCTAGTGTCATCACTGTTATTTTTAATTTTGAGTGAATTAAAGTCTCTTACGTTTTGTGCTACTGAACGCTATGTACTTTGTTTTGTCGATGTTAACAGTAAATGACATTTCGTCAAACCAATGTTTCATTATTGTAAGACCTTTTTTTGCTTTTTCCTTGGCTTCTCCCCACGCATCGCCGTCAAAAATTCCCACGGTGTCATCAGCGAACGATGCCAGTAAAGCCTGAGCATCTGTTTCTAGTAAGCCATTAATATAAATGGTAAATAGGATTGGTCCTAGCACCGTTCCCTGCGGAACGCCGTAGGTGACCTATATAGGGCACTCAAGGGGTCATGGATTTGTGTTTGTTGTTCTCTGTCTAATAAATATGATTTTAACAAATTTAGTGCAATACCTCTAAAGCCTAAGCCCTCAGCACAATCAAAGTGCAATGATTGACCGTATCGAAAGCCTTAGCCGGATCTGAAAATATGCAACAGACTGCTTTATTTGCATCCAAAGACTTCGCTATTTTATTCATACACATCATTGCATCTTCAGGTGACATGCCCTCTCTAAATCCAAACTGATGGTTTGAGATTGCCTATATTTTATTAAGGAAGTCCATTATTTGCTTTTTTATTGCTTTTTCTATTACTTTGGACAGGTTTGAAATAAGGCAGACTGGTCTATAATTTTCCAATTTATCACAATAGCCTTTTTTGAACATTGGTTTGATTATGCCTTTCTTAATACTCTCTGAGAACACACCAGTGGAAAAAATGTTATTAATGATATGACAGGCGTGCAATAATATTAGATGCGAGCTTTAAAGCTCTTGAAGTGATTTGGTGCCAACCTGGTGCTTTTTTTGTGTTTAAAACATCTATTAAAATCTTGACCTCTCTGACATCCATTGGTTTCAAAAATATGGTTTTATCTACGACTTTTCTTTTTATTACAGATGTGGTTTTTTATGCACTGCGCAAGAGTTTTTCCTACTGCTGCATAATATTTTTTAAAGAGTCGTTCATGTTTTCTTCTATTTGCTTTTTGTAGTAGTTCATTTTTGTCATGGTAATTATTTTGTTTAGGATAACGTTGTAGTTTTTGTAGGCGTTTCCTTTGTCTTTGTTTGTGGGATCTTTTCTATGTGCTAAGTACAATTTTTGTTTTGTTGTTACTGATTTAAGTAGAGCTAAACTAATCCAAGGTTTTATGTTTGTGTTTTTTCTATTAGATTTAATTCTTGTTGTTGTAATCATGTTTTTAATTTTAAAAATCAAGTAGTCCGCAGTTATATTCACATTGGTTTCTAAAAAGATAGGTGTCCAGTCTTGAATTTCGCCTAACCGTCTGAATTTATCTTCATTAAAAATTGAAATTGTCTCGTTTTTACTTGACCTTTCTTTACCTTCTTCAAAAAATATCAATCAAAAAATTACTTTGTGTTAACTTTTATTTATATTTGTACTCGTTATAGGCTTAGCATGTAAAAACTTGTGCTTTAAGTTGTCAATTAAATTTTATAATTTAGGACAATAAAGCATTGTTAAACTTAAATTTCGAATTCCCTATCTCTTCCAGAAAAATTTAAAATTGAATATCTTGGAGAAGAGATGGCGGACCTTCATCTTGCAGTGATTATCATACCCCAGCAAACACAGGGGACGCGAGCTGATGTCGGACGTACGTCAGTCGCCGCCGCCCTCGACATCAGCACGATGTAAGCAACCGACTTCGGACAACAGTGGTCGATTTTTGTGAAAACGCGGACATGAAAGAAAAACTTCCACATTGTAATTTAATCGTACAAAATATTTAGTTTTAATTAAGAAATAAATAGTTTAAAATATTTAAATAAGTGAATATTCGTATTTACTGGTACACATGATGATCGTGTGAATTTTCACATTTATCTAAGGAGATTTTTAAGAGGTAAGATACATGTTATTTATTAATTGGCTAAATTAACCTAAAAATGTTAATTTAGAAAAATTAAATTTACTTCAAAGTAATTTATTTATATAGGGTATATTAAAAAGTGCCAGTATATTACTGAATTTTTCCATTAGGTTTTGAAATTCTAAGTCTTTTTGTATAACATACCCTATTTTCAAAATATTAACAGTTGAATACTGTCGTATTTTGGGTGTTCTATTTGAAATTTGCAATTTCGAGTTGCAATTTTTTTCTGTATACATTAAAATGAAACAGTCTAAAAGTCTAGATAAAGCTATACATTTTTTGTAGTTAAAATTGTTTGATTACTTTTTAAATAAAAAGAGGGGTGTCAATATATTATGAAGAATCAATGATGAATTTTCTACTAATTCATATTGTGTTAATTATTTTCAAAAGGGAAAAACATAAAATAATTTTGGTATAAAGATATACTTCTTATATATAAAGGGGTTTTCCGTATATTTTTGCACTCCACCAGCAATATTGCTGGAGCGATACCAGTGGCGGTCCCAGGGGGGGCGAGCGCCCCGCCCCTTTGCTTTAGAAAAAAGTAGACAAAAAAGATGCTGGTGGTAACCCTGAAGGCTTTGGAGAAAAAAACGAGAAATTGCAGACATTCTAGAATCCCTCCACAGTATTTTGGGACAGACACAACAAACGCATGACGTAATTACCGCAAAACCACGATATTGGAAATACAGAAACGAAGAACAGTGTTACAGAGTTTCTATTTTCTACAACGGGAAGCCAAAATCAAGGCAAAATTAACTAATGTCGTTTGCAAATAATATAAACTGTTTGATTAATCCAAAACACAAATTCTTGAACTTTCAATGGAAGAAGTTTGTATTTGGAAACAATATTGGTCAGAAGTAGGCAAAAGCTTAAATCAAAATATATATGATAACGTTTTCGAGGCAATGAACAAGTGTGACGATATTTTTCCGTTAATAAAAACATTATTCTTGGATTCTTGGAAACCAACTTTTTTTTGAGGTATGCATCTTATATTTGAGATATTGCAATATAAAAAGTAATAACAAAAGATCAAAAGATCTTGGATGGAAAAAAATATAAACCACTAATGAGCCCATGCTGGTTGCCCAAGGCGAAACATCATTTGATCATTCCCCCTTTTCGCTTTGGTCCTTTTGAATTGAATTGGTTTGAATTTTAGTTTTTTTCCACTCAAGATCTTTTGATCTTCAGTTTTTAGATTATTTTTGGTTAAAATAACCGATTCGGAGATTTTTTAACTTCTTATTGTTATAAAAGATAATGTTTCAACTTAAAAAGCTTTTTAGTCCTCAAAAAAAAGGTATTTAGCTATTAGTTTTATTTGTCATCTATGTTTTTTATAACTGAAAAAATTATACGCAGTTACTCAAGCGCGGATTTCAGGGGGGTTGGGGGTAATTACCCCCCCCCCAACCTAAATTGCGGCGCAATAAAACCTTTGATATTTACGGTATTAGTTTAATTTTGTGTTAAAAATGGCATTTGTAGTGTCATATCATACCGTTCATATTTCAGATTTTATTAGTTTAATTTTACTCAAAAATTTTTAATGTAATTTTCTCAAACATTTTTGGCGCATTTAAACATTTTTTAAAATAAGGAATATATGAAATAAACAACTTAAAATCTGAATACTCGGCCCTAGATTTGAGGCCAAATCTGCGCTTGTAGTTACTAAGTTTTGTTTGCATATATTGATATCTTCCTAATAAAAGCTATGCATTTGTTCTTTTTTTTTGTATCGAAACCGCCCTCCCCCCTTTCAAATGGCTGGGACCGGCACTGGCGGTACGTACCATTAGATAAAACTATAAGACAGGGACTTAACACTAATTATGCTCTTACTTGTGTGTGTCTGTGTCTTAAGCCGTTTTTGATGAACAGCACGTTAAATTTTTAAAAAATACAGTTTTCCACTGTCAGTATACCTTGAAAACAATAAAATTTAAATTTGACATAAATTATATTACATTAAAATTAGTCAAATTTCAAGTAGATTGAAGAACAAAATAGTATACATTAGCCTGTCAAAATTTGATATTTATAAGGTTCATAAAAAAATACAAAACTTTTCTATTTACCATATTTCTATATCTATTCAAATTAACTCTCTAGGCGGGGTATAAAGATATCCTGGGAAACCCTGCCCCTAATAAAACAGGTAAATTTTGATATACATCAAAAATAGTATTTCGCATATTTCTTAAAAATGCAAATATGCGCAACATCTTATTTTTATATCGTTAAATATGCAATATCAATGCCATTTTATATCATTAAATATGCAATATTTGCAGATTATAAAAATATTTTTACGTAAGGTAAATCGAGGTTTATTCATCAAGAAAAAGCTAAGCAAAAAAAATTATCGTGGAAAATATATTTACAAAACCCAAGTATAAACTTTTGAATAAAGCAGTCACTCACTCAAAGTTGTAGTTAAAACAAACTTACAAATGTTAAGGTACACCTAAAAATATTTATATCAGATCATTTATAATAAATACACAATACTGACTTTTGATAACCCGTCTTTTAAACATTAGCGTAATGTCAAACTCACAAAAAAACATAGATTATTCTTTTTCCAACTATTCGCCTAATATCTTGATAACAATATGGGAGCAAATTTAGATTCATTTTGAATTTTTTAATTTTTCCATTTATGTCCGCGTTTTTCTTAAAATCGACCACTGTGCGACGTGGGGCCGCAGATGAACTGCCGACGCGACGTGGCAATGTCCATCTTCGGGAAGTACCAAAATAACAAATCTGTGCACACAATTATAATAGCGGCAGTAATAGTGGGTATATGTATTTTTATTCACCTTAGATTAAAAAGAGACAAGATACCTGACACTTACGGAGACTTTGGTTATATTATTATATGGAACAATGTTTACCTTTCTGTTGTTTACAGTAAACACACCAGTGGCGTACCTACTTAAATATAAATTTACACATTTATTATATTATTAAAATATTACTATAATATGAAATCTGCAAAATAATTTAAAAAACATGCAAAAAATAATTCTGTTAATTTGAGCTTTGGAAGCTTCCTAAAAATAAATGTTTGTAGTATAATTTTATACAAAATAAATTTATTACAAGTTTGTATATGATTTATAGCAATTTCAATTTTCAACAAAATAAGATTATGCCAAACATTAAAAAAAAGAAACAAAGTTCACAGCACCTGGAACATAAAGAAAAAAAAATATAATATTACCTACAAGCTAAAAATTATGTTATTGTGTTTTGTTATTTTTCTGGTCATTAGCCAGTGGCGTAGCCAGGGGAGGTTTTGGGGGTTAAACCCCCCCCCCCTAGAAGGTCTAACCCAATCTACAATAAATTAATCATGATCAAGCGCCCCAGGGAGGGCTATAGCTCACCCACTTTTTTGACCCTTTACTCCAGTTTGTAACATGAATTTGGTGTGATGTCTTAAATTTTAACAATTTTGCCTACGATGCTATGACGTTATTAATTATTATAATTTAATTCTAAAAAATTTTATCAGCATTTAAAACGTGTATAAATAGTAACATTTTCATCTCCGGCGCATTTATGATTTAGCAACAAATCTATATATATACCACCGCAACCCACCACTCCTTGGCATCCAACCATCCAAATATTTAACGAAAAACCTAAAAGATAAAAATGTTTAAAGAGTATTTTGTTTGTTTTTTTTGCAAATTTTCGCCTGCGGCGCTATACCAATATTAAATACTGTTACAATTTTATTTAATTTTAAGCAATTTTTTTTTCAATACCATTTGAGACGCGTAAAAAATAGCATTTTGGTGTAATTTTTTCAAAATTTTTGCCTGCGGAGCATTTAAGGGTTAATTCTTTAAAAAATCTGCAAATGAGACTAGATAAGACTTGCTTTTAAAAATAAGTATTTTTGTTTTGTATACAATAACTCAACACCTATTAAACCGCCCCTCTACCCTCCCACCAGTTCAAGAGGTCAAGCAATATGCACCTACCCAATTTTTAAAAATTTGTCATAGGTAGGTAGTTAATTCTTATTAAATGTCGATTTCTGGCTACGCCACTGCATTAGCAGAAACTTACTTATACTGACTTCTTCAGTACAATAATAATAGGACAGACAAAAAAAAAATCAGCCGTAATATTCTGAGAAGAGGTAGGAATTCAATATTCATACAAACCTGAACACATGTGAATTAACTTTAATTGTTGTTTGCAAATTGGTTTAAGGACTTTACGTACCTTTATTTTAGAGTCTTTATAAAAAAAAAACGTTCAAAAAATCTTATTTGCGCATTAATTACTTCATCAAAAGTATGCTTTATTTTATCGTGTTTATAAAACAATAACCTCGAAAAAACCTTATAAAAACGTTCGAAAATATCTCATTTGACTCGATATTTCTCACTTTTGTTTTGTTGTGATTTTATTTTTAAATAAACAGTGGTTATTATTTTCCAAGAAGTTTTCGTTGGACCAGATATCTTGTCTCTTTTTAATCTAAGTAATTACCACTGACGACGTAGCGCCGACGATGGCGACATCGCTTTTTTTAAAGACGTGGATAACCTTAACTAAAACTCTTCGACTTACCACTGAATTAAACGTGTTTGCGTTTCCCTGACATCCGTGGTGTTGGAACTCCGGGCATTCGTTTCGCTGTACATCGTAATAAACCTGGACGAAACTTATACAGGAGGATTTGTCTTGTTTGCCGTTCTCGTTTGTTATAAAGTTACTCCCTTTATCCATTTTCTCAAAGCAAAATTCCTCGGCTCGTACTAAATCTAAAATTTTTAACAAAATAGGCTCAGTAGAGAATATAAGGAGGGGACAGAAAAGTCCTATTAGAAAATTCTTGACGCCACACTGTGTGGCATATAACTTTTATTTTATTTTTATTTTTTTTATAGTTAAAATGGCTAACAAATGTGATACCTGGGAAATTGCAATTTTTTTACCGAAAAAAAAACACTTATATAAAAATATATATTTCTGTGAGTATAACCAGTGTCAAATTTTTTTTCTTCCAGTATGACAGACTGATTCTTGTTAAGTAAGCCTCTTTGAATATTGGTCGATTTTTTTTATCACAGTACCTACAAATTTAACATAAATTTAGTGCCCTTATTCTTTCTTATAGTCATTTTATCACGGATCACCTAACAAGGTACTCTGTGGTATTAACATATTTCTGTAAGGCCTGGCATTCATGTATATATGTACCCCTTTTTTGTAGAGTGCAACCAACGGATAGATGTGCAGATTATGCGACGTAGTATATCTTGTAACGCAATTCATAAACGTATTAAGTTTTGTCCCTGAGTAGCGTATAATGTTATGTGGGTAACCAACTTGTTCAGGAATGAAGTGTTTATTGATTTTTTTAAAAGTTTTTCGATCTTGGTTACCTTTAATATTAGTTAAAATTACGTAACGCTAGCACCTTTGGTCAAGCAAAAATACAAATAAATACAGTATTTTCTTTTCTAAAAAAACAAACCAGGATCCACCAGGCTTATTATTTGTTATATTTTATACACCCACCTTTTAAGGAGTATTTTATTCTATATACAAATTTCTAAATTAAAAAAAAACGTTGTTTATTAAAATCGGTATATCTTAAAAACTACTAAACCGATTTTGATAATTAAAGGCTTTTTTTCAGTAATTATTTAATTATGAAATTTTGTAAAATTAAAGCAACAATCATGAAAGCTGGGTAGTTTTTGATTTTGTCCGCCATCTTGGATTTCATAATGGCGGGTCAAAAAGTACATAAAGATAAAAGCCTCATCGATTACCTGCACAACGCAGTTTATTTTACTAAAATTGGTTTAGAATTTCAAAACTTATTGAAAGAATTATTTTTCACGGTTTTTATGGACTATACCGATTTTCATCATCTTAATTTTATTTTTTAATTGAGAAAAGCATATTTAAGTACATTCCAATCAAAATACCCAGTCAAAAAATTGTAGTTAAGCTTTATAAATACCGGGTGGACCATAAAAACCCGGAAAAAGTGTTTACCTTTATAACTTTTAAACCATACCACCGATTTTAATGCAACAAATTGTTCTTTGCAGGGAATTGAGTAAGACTTTGATTAGAAATATTTTTTTCCGCCATTTTCAAATCTAAGATGGCGGACAGAAACAAACTTTACCCTTCAAAGAGCCTCGCTTATTCTTATGTTACGGAAATTTTTTGGATTTTTTTATGAAATCTTAAAAAAGCTTCGTTTCTGCCACGTAGAACGAGGTGCGAATCATTAAAATCGGTTAAGCGGTTCCCCAAAAAAATAAAAAAATTGCAATCAGTGTTTTACGGATTATGCGATTGCCGTCTCAATTCTGTCTGCATACATTTTCTCAAAAATTCATTATTACTAAACCGATTTTCATGAAATAAAAAGCCTTATGGCGAAAATCGATTGTTCTTTAACAACTGCTATTGAAATTTGTCCCCATCTTGAAATCCATGATGATGGACAAAATAAATCTTGTCCCTTTAAAGAGGCTCGTTTATTTATATGTTCTGTAAACTTTTAAATATTTTTTTTTAATTTGTACAAAATTTCTGCTTTCGCCACGCACAACGAGGTACAAATTATCAAAATCGGTTTAGTGGTTCTCCAAAAATTAATTTTTGTTTCCATCACTGTTTTCCAGATTATACGATTGCCTTCTCAAATTGATACTCAACCGATTTCAATGAAATAAAAAGCGTCATGGCGAAGATCAAAAACTCTTAAAAGATCACTATCGAAATTTGTCGCCATTTTGAAACCCAAGATTAAGATAATTAAATGTATCTCTTTAAAGAAGCTCGTTTATTCTTAGGTTTCAAGAACCTAAAAATGCCTCTCCAACGCGTACGAATTACTAAAATCGGTTTAGTGGTTCTCAAAAAATTAATTTTTGTTTTAGCCATTGTTTCCTCATAAACTCATTATTATTACTGAACTGATTTTGATAAAAAAAAAACATCATGATAAGAATAGATTTAACAACAACATATGAAAAAATGATCCTTTATAAAGGAGGGAATTTGATTTAGTCCACTATCTTGGATTTTATGGAGCCAAATTTCAATAGTAATCCCTAAAGAGCATTTGATTTTCGCCTTGATATTTTCCATTTTATTAAAATCGGTTTAGTAATAATGAATTTATAAGAAAACGAATGCAGACAGAATTAGCAAGGCAATCGTACCATTCGTACGTAAGTGAATCAAAAATAAATTTTTTAATAACCACGAAGCCGTTTTTAATGATTTGTACCTAGTTATAAGCGGCGGAGACAGAGCTTTTTTACGAATTTAAAAAAAGTCGAAAAGGTTATCGAAACAAAAATAATCGAGCGTCTTTGAAGGGTCAAATTTGATTTTGTCCGCAATCTTGGGTTTACAAATTACGACAAATTTCAATAGTGTTCTTTAGAGTTCAGTCGATCGTTGTCATAATGCTTTTTTTTAAATTAAAATCGTATAATCTTCATAACAGTGATGGAAAGAAAAATTAATTTTTTAAGAACCACTGAACCGGTTTTAATGATTTATACCTCGTTGTGCGCGGCGAAAGCACAACTTTTCTACGAATAAAAAAAATTAAAACGTTTTCAGAAAATATGAATAAAACGAGCCTCTTTGAAGGGTCAAGTTTGATTCTGTCCGCCATCTTGGATTTCAAGATGGCGGCAAATTTCAATAGCAGGCATAAGGCTTTTTATTTCATCAAAATCGGTTTAGTAATAATGAATTTATGAGAAAATATGTGCAGACAAAATTGAGACGGCAATCGCATAATCCGTAAAACACTGAGTTAAATTTTTTAATTTTTTTTGGGAAACATTCAACCGATTTGAATGATTCGCACCTCGTTCTGCGTGGCAAAGACAGAGATTTTTTACGAGTTCATAAAAAAATCCCAAAATCTTCCGTAAAATAAGAATAAACGTGGCTCTTTGAAGGGTAAAGTTTGTTTCTTTCCGCCATCTTAGATTTTAAGATATTTTTTCTCGAAGTCTTGCTCAATTCCCTGCAAAGAGCGGTTTGTTGCATTAAAATCGGTGGCATGGTTCGAAAGTAATAACGGAAAACATTTTGTCCGGTTATTTATGACCCACCCGTATATCTGTATTTTAGTTAATTCTGGCCAGTAAGATATATTATTTAGCAAGGACCCGCCATCTTATAATCCAAAATATTAAATATTTGCATAATATACCGTAAAGGCTGTTGCTTAAGCTTTCAAAAAAAAGTATAAAACATTAAAATCGGATAAAAAATGTTCATTACTTAATTTTATTTTGAAATATCCGGGTTTCTCTATACCTCGCTCCACAGTGCGCCACAAGTGCGAAATTTCCTATTTTTGTGATAATAAGTGAGAAATCTCTGGGTCTTGAGTTGAGTACCTATATACATGCCTCATCTCCAGAAATACAAAATATCTTATCGACAGTAACGGACACGTGCATTAAGAATACACTCCCCGTAGTCTATTAACGAAAAAGAGCGAAATGTTTTATTTCCATTTATATAAGAGATTTTTTTTAAATGGCCAAAACATTAATTTTCATGTCACTAAAGAAAAAAAAAATATTTGCAGTAATTTAACAAGTCAAATTTTTTGTCAAAACTCGAGAACATGATCCATTTTATAAGAATCGCTTAAAAAGTTGGTTAATATCGCTCTTTAAGGAGCTGAAAATAACCTCAGAATCACCAAATGTAAGCGTCCGAAACGTGTCACCCGAGGAATTTTTAGTTTTTAAACGCATATATTTTTAAGATTAAAAAAGGTAACAATAGGAAGAATATCCTAAATTAAACTTTAACATGTTTTGACTAGTAGCCTTAAAATTAATTCCAGCATAAAAATAAATATTTTGTCACCAAGTTTTTGTAATCGTCCGAAACAACAGAAATTTCTCTAAAGAAATTGAATTTGAAGCTGCAACGTTGACATTTAGTTAACTTAAAGCTTTTGATGTGAACAAATGGGTGATAAATTTTACCGGGAAGTATTTGTTTTTTATGTTTTATTATTAGTAATATACAGGGTGTTTCAAATTCGATGCTCACCATGGGGATCTCCTAAACGGTAAAAGATACGAAAAGGTTTAAATCAGGTCAAAGTTGCGCAATTTCATGCTTTGCTCAAAACTAAAAAAAAAGTTTACAAAAAAAACAAACCGAAATCTACATTTTTAGTTTTTATTTTTCTGCGCCCTTATTCTTAAAGCTGTCAAAAAACGCTTAAAACTTTCTACAGGCACTTTTTTAAGATCTACCTAGTCATAGGTCCTTTTTTGAGACATTTCATTGTGACAGGAGCACTGTCAAGTTCATTTTTTCTTACGAATACATCCTTTTTTCTCCTGCCGTTTGGTTCGTAAAGGATGATAGATAACATTTTGCAACCTTATTTTGACAAGTCACCTGACGTTTTGGGTTTGTTGACCATCATCAGCCCAAATTTAAGTTTTGATTTTAACTTATTCAAGATATTTTGGAAACCCGATTGCAGTACTTTTTTAACATTTTAAAAATTACAGTTTTTTTGACATTTTCTTATAACAAAAAAAAGGTAATATTTAAAAAATAAGTTTTTTTTTTGTTTTTTTATCTATGGATTTGGGCTGATGATAGTCAATTAACTCATAAGAATAAACGTGGCTCTTTATCAAAATGAGGTTGTAAAATATCTGTCATCCTTTATGAACCAAACGGCAGGGGGAAAAAAGCATGTGTCCATAAGAAAAAATGAACTTGACAGTGCTCCTGTCACACTGAAATGTCAAATCTCGAAAACGGACCTCTCATTAGGTAGATCTTAAAAAAGTGCCTGTAGAAAGTTTTAGGCGTTGTTTGACAGCTTTAAGAACAAGTGCGCAGAAAAATAAAAACTAAAAATAAAGATTTCGGTTTTTTTCGCCTATCTGCGGGACTACCCGGAATTTGTAGACTTTTTTTTTGGTTTTGAGCAAAGCGTCAAATCGCGCAACTTTGCCCTAATTTAAACCTTTTCGTATCTCCTACCATTTAGGAGATCCCCATGGTAAGCATCGAATTTGAAACACCTTGTATATGTACATAGTTGTCACAAAAAAACTTGTTATGTCCGAAACATGAAATTGCCACGATACCGTGCCGAAGAAATAAAAAAAAACACTGTTTGGACAAAAGGGTCGGGAAAACGAATTATCATAACGTTAAAAAATTATATAAATAACAAATGGCAAGGTTGCCGCTATCAAAAATGTTAAGAACCGTAATTGTCCGAAACGAAATGTAAGCATCCGAAATATCATTGGTTGTGTTTCAGACAATTACACTACCTGCATGTATGTATATAGGGTGTCCCAAAAGTCTTAGTCCCCCCCCCTATATCTCCAAAAGCTTTTGAGACATTGTAACAATACTTTGGGAACTTCAATAAAAGGCGAAATGGAAAAAGTCTAGAGGAGCGGTATTGCCCCCCCTTTTCTGGGGCGGCCTGGGGGCGGCATACAAAAAAAAGTTAAATGGGAACACATATCGAGTTGCACCACATTTTAAAGGTCTCCTAAAATGCTTTATCCTAACGTCAATATTATTGCATCCTGTCACTCCTGTCAAAAGTTATTCGGATCAATTTGATATATCAAAAAGCCTTAATCGCCCCCTATATCTCCAAAAGCCCTTGGGATATTGTAAAACTACTTTAAGAGCTTTAATGAGAGACAAAATGGAAAAAATTTAGAGAGGCGGCATCGCCATCCCTATTTCTGAGGCGGCCTGGGGGGCGGCATACTGAAAAAAAATAAAATGAAATAGAAACACATATCGAGTCGCACCTCATTTTAAAAATCTCTGAAAATGCTGCATACCAACATCAATAGTATTGACGTCTGTCACTCCTGTCAAAAGTTATTGAACACAATTTAAGGCTGATTCCATGGCATCATAATAAAACAAAAGAAAATCCTGTCAAACAAATATTACGCAAAATTCAAAAAAGTTTTTCACCAGTTTCAGAAAGTTATGGCCGCCCGAAAACGGCAACAGAAGAAATTCAAGAGCAAGTCCTTGGGACAATGTTCGTGGAACCAAACCAATCGGTAAGAATAGTTGCTCATGACATTGATATCCACAAATCCTTAGTACACAGGATTTTAAAAGCTCATAAATTTCACCCCTACAAAGTTAGGTTAGTTCAAGAACTTAATGAAGATGATTTCGATCGAAGAGTTCAGTTTACGGAAGAAATGACGAGCTTAATTACAGACGAGCCAGATATTTTGACAAAGATATGCTTTAGCGATGAGGGCTCTTTTTTTAAAATGGGACCGTAAATAGGCACAATTGTCGCTATTAGGCTAATGAAAACCCACACTTTTTTATTGAGGGTAACCTCAATGGCGATAGGTACCTTAAGGCGCATTTACACAGACAAACTTTCCTTTGATGTTGAAATGCCGACAAACATTTACACGAGCCTCTTGAGCAAAATGTTCAAAGAAATGTTCGAGCAAAATCTCGTACAAAAAAACACACGTAAATTTTGGAGAGAATGTTGAGCAAAATTTGTTTGAAGAATTGGGGGTATAAAAATGTCTTTACAAATTCAAAATATATATTGTTATCGGAATTCATTGAACTTAACTGAAAATAGAAAAACAAAGTTTTGAAATAAGGTATTTTTAATCAAGTGCTTTCCGACGGAAAAACGATTTGATGCCGAAATTCACATTTTGCCTCATAAGCAACTTCGATTGATCTGATGTTTATAGGGGATATGCCAGTATACTTGTAACTTTTTTGGGGTTGTAAGAAAAACGAGAGTAAAAAAAATAATAATTGGCACTTATTTATTGTTGTTGACTGTAAAATATAATGATAAAAATTTACGTTTAAAAGAATATCCCTTTATTTTACTTCCTAGTTTAGTCTTTTAGAATAATAATTAAGGCAAATTAAAAAACCTGTATACATTTTATTAAATCTCAAATATATGAACAAAAGCACGTTCGGTTTAAATAATACCAGTTTATTACCCACTTTTACAACTCTACGAACCCGACCATTGTCTAAAAAATATAATTTAGCAGTACTTTAGTAGACTGTGTCGCTGATCTATCATCCCGCGTTTTGGATTTCGCAGGTAGTAGGCCGGCCACCCTTTTGAATCGCAATTTTGCCCTTTGCATATTGTTGGTTCAGTGTCAGTAATCGACCTTGATTATTACATTAAATTGACAGTAAATATCTATATCTTCACCATTTTCATAAACCTTTTGCTTTTTTAAGCAACCCTTGGGACCTTAAACTAACTAGGTAAATCTGGTGTGAAGAATTAAAAAACAACAATAAAAGCTAAAAGTAAAGTAAAGTTACAAAAATATGTTTAAAAAAAATCACCCTCCTCACCACTCCTCATAGTCGTGAGGCGCGGATTACCGCTTAAAAGTGCAACTTTTGAGTTTTTTGCCGATATTTGATTTGATTTTTTTGGAAAAGAAAAATTTTCCTGGGTTTTTTTTTGTCTTTAGGAAAAAACCCTTGGAAATAAAAAAAACTCGCAAGAAAATCCCAAAAAAAACCCCGGGCAAAAAAATCCGGGAAAAACCCTAAGAAAAAAATATTATAAGTAACCCTAATCCATGTGACAAAACTGATAGTAGAGCCAATAATAATGTTTCACTTGCCGTCGGCTTTTTTTCACAAAAATTTTAAATAAAAGTTGGTGTTCCATTTTGTAAAAGAATTGAGATCACTGATCACTGATGTGAAATTTTATTTATTCTCATCTTTAAAAATATGTTTCCAAAATAGATAGCAATAATTTGCTCAAAAATTTACCTGAACAAAATGTTCAAAGAAAAGCTCAAAAAAATGTTCATGCAAAAAATTTTGGATCTTTTGCACGAGCTTTTATTTGAGCATGTTTGTCTGTGTAATTGCGCCTTTAGGCTTCTAGAGGAGGAGATTATTTCTGCTATAAGAGAAATTGAAAACGAAATTGGTGACGATGGCAGTTGCATTTTTCAACAACATGGGGCACCTCCACATTTTTATCTACGTATTGGACAATTACTTGCCATGCATCTGTTACTCCTGAGATACTAAGAAACGCCGGAGGCGAATTCGAAAATAGACTTTAGTTTTGCTAGTTCAAGGAGGTCACTTTCAGCAGTTTTTGTAATTTAGTCAAATCTATTCTACCTAGATTTGTTAAATAAACGTTATGATGTTGCCTTTACAATAACCCATTATTAATGTTAATGGCTTTAATAATTAGTTTACCCTGAATCATTTTTGACGGAAGTGACATACGTCAATAATATTGATGATAGTATGTAGCATTTTTAAAGACCTTTAAAATGAAGTTTCCAAAGTATTTTTTTTATACCTCAAGAGCCTTTGAGGATTTAAGGGGGGAGTTTTTAATATATCAAATTATTCCCAATAACTTTTGACAGGACTGACAGATGTCAACAATATTGACGTTACGACGCAGCATTTTAGTAGACCATTAAAATGTGGTGCAACTCGATATGTGTTTCCATTTAACTTTTTTTAACATGCCGCCCCCAGGCCGCCCCAGAAAAAGAGGCAGCAATACCGCTCCTCTAGATTTTTTCCATTTTGTCTCTTATTGAAGTTTCCAAAGTATTGTTACAATATCTCAAAAGCTTTTGTAGATATAGGGGGGACTAAGACTTTTGGGACACCCTGTATACGAGTACATAGTATTTTTTTTAATTTAAAAGATACTGTTGAATAAAAAATGAAAGTTTTTAATGAAATATACTTTTTGCAAACATTTTCGTGGGCGATGTCTGAGGCCACAACAAAAAAAAAGTCATTTTCCTACGACCTGGAAAAGTATACGTCAAACTGACGTTAAAGGTAGGTGGACCTAAGAAGTTAATCTTTCCCATACGTGACTGCCGTTGGCCCGAAAGAAGCGGATGGAAGCATGAGTTAGGATTAATATTTTTCCTACGACCAATTAAAAAGAATAAAAGCCAATAATAAAAATCCGACTGCGGGAAAAACACTTTCCTGCACTCAGAGCGAGAATGTCTCGAGGTAAATTCATTCCTGCACTTTGCACACTGCAGGAAAGTGACACTTTCCAAACTAAAATCCGTGCGGGAAAGTGGTGTTTCCCGCACGATCGTAGAAATAGTTATTATTTTTAAGTATATAATATCTTGAATTAAAATATATTGTCCTGTAAAGTGAAAATCGTGCGTTACATTAAAAATAGTGCGGAAAAGCAAAAATTACGCGGAAAAGTAAAAATCGTGCGGAAAAGTAAAAAAATCGTGCGGAAAAGGACAACTTTTAAAACTATAAATCATGCGGAAAAGTAACTTTTCCGCACGCTCCTACGAAATAGTTATTTACCTAACAAGTGCGAAAAGTGGTACTTTTCTTTCTAAACACAACAAAGTTGTTCGAATAAAAGAAGAAAAAAAGGAAATTGGTTAAAGTCATACCTCATAATAAGGAAAATATTTGATAATAATTTAGTAAAAAATTTTAAAAAAAATTAAATTAAACGGTTTTTTCTGGCATTTAAAACAGGATTCTGTCCTGATATTTTTTAAAGTTCTTCCTTTTCTTAATTATTGAGCCATATTTTTTTACCTATTGCAGGGATTTTTTTACGGTCCGTGCCTCCTTAACGTTTCTGTTTCATCATAATAAAGTATCCTATTTCTTTTGCGGTTGGTAATATTAGCCTTTCTTTTAAGAACGCTATGGATGTAGAAAAAATAAAATACTGAAAGAAAAACTTAAAAATAAAAAAAGAAATTAATCAGCAAAAAAAATCAGAAAAAATCTAAATTTCAGTTAAAGTTAACGTGCAAAGCGGAAGAAAAATCACCGAAGATCATGTTTAAAAATAAAACATTTTAGTTCTTTATTTCCATTTTTTATTTTGCAATAAATCGACTAAAGGTGGGATTTCGTTGCGACATCTCGCCGCCGCGGCCGACCGCGACTGCTGGCCGCCTTGCACTGATATACAGACCGCTTCAAGCTACTGCGAACATAGGGGGAATCAAGTCCAATTTACTCTCCGTGCCGTACGACCGAGGTGGATTCGAAGAACGCTGCAGTGTTATCTTTTGGAAATTCATTTTGTTTTTATTATTTTGTTTTATTTCTGCCTTGCTCGAGAAACAGATGGGTAAGTTCTTAATTGAAATAGTACATTTTTAAAACTAAAAATGGATGTCTACGAAGTTGCCGAAAAAGTGCAGATGATCAAATAGTCAAATCGTCATAACCCAACACACGTTCGATATTGGTCGAGGGAAAATTTGCATTTGTATTTTGACGTAAGAACACGGCAATTGCAATTTGAATGGTCCTAGATACTTGGATCTACTGCAGCAGCACATTACTCCAACTGCTAGGCAGTTGTTAGGTGTAAGATTTGGTGAAACATGGTTTGTTGAAGATGGTTGTTCCGCTCACAATGTTGGCCTTGTTAGGGAATATCTTGATAATGTATTTCCTAATCGGGTTATAAGTACACGGGGAACTATTTTATGGCCAGCTCGATCTCCCGATCTTGCTCCTAATGACTTCTATCTGTTTTTGAAGAAGCTTTTCAAATTATCACCCCTAACATGCTTGGAAACGTTGGAAGGGGTTTTTATAGTAGGCTCGGATATTGTCTAGCCGAGCAAGGAGGACTTTTCGAACATTTACTTTATTTTTTTTTTGACTGGGAGAATCTTTTTGGTTTTTAGAATATATTATTTTATTTTGAGAACTTGCTTTTATTTTGTTTCTCCTTATTCTTTTCATTATAACACGTCGTCACTGATAAATCTGAGCAGTTGCCAATAAAACGCTCTTATTTATCAGTGACAAAAAATAAGAAAATTACGTTATAAAAATTTGCGTATTTATTGACCAAATTCCGGTTTCATTGACTACGCTCCACACAGCACCGTGGTTAGAGGCGTACTAAATACAAGGCGAACGGCGGCGAACGGCAACGAATGGCGATCGGAAGCCTGAGTGTTGGTTGCTTCACTGATAGGCGTGCGGTGTCTCTGCATGTACGTACACTGGAAAATTAGACTTCTTTCGCCCTATGTTCGCAGTAGCTTGAAGCGGTCTGTACATGTAAAATAATGAAGCTTTTTTGGTTGGCGCAGCTCGTCTCGTCGACCCAGCGTTCGACAGTCGACGGCTGCGTCCTGACTGCTCTTGGGACCAGTCTAGACCAGTGATGCCAACTCTAGGGAATTGTCCCTAGTTCTAGGGACAATTGAGCAAACTTTTTTTTACTAGGGAAATGGGGAAATTCTAGGGATTTTCTCTTCTTTTTTCTGCGCCCTTTTTTGCTAGGAAAATCGAGGTATTATAGGACTTTTTTGTCCTCCTTGTGCAATCTTTTAAAACCCAACCATAACATAGGTTCAGCTGAACAGTGAATACACACCTCTTATAAAAAATCCCCGTTAGGTGACTTTATCGCTTAATAACGCGTTGTGACGTAGCTAACGTCACGTTATTTTTAAACGTCTACCGAAATATAGTGACCTCTATTGGGCGACGCATTGTTCATGTTTTCGGGGAATTACCGAGTATATGTGCGATAAAATACATTATTGATTTTAATGTCAGAAATGATCACATAAAATTAATGTCAACTAAACCGTTGTATGCGCCCAATAAATGAAGTTTTGTATTTTTTTAATAAAAATTGCATATAATTATATGTTTTAGTTTTTATTTTTCTTGTTATCAATTTTGTTTTACATATTTTTTTAAATTTTAAAGTCTAGGGGATTCTAGGAAAAAATTTCTTAAAATCTAGGTATTTTTAAACAGTTGGTAACTGGTCTAGGCGCGACCGTCGAAAGATTACTTTCCAAAGTGTCTCGGAAAAAAGAAGCTGAAGACGAAGTGCTTATTGGCATGGTAGAGCAATATCCGTGCTTGTATGATCACGAACATAAAGATTTCAAGGATTTTCAGATACGCGAAAATATTTGGAATCACATCGGTTCTGCTTTATCCAAACGTCGTAAGTATTGATTTTTATTCTTTTTTATTACATTGCATGTATTACGATATCTCGAAAACCAAGGCTCTGGTAAAATTTTCGTAAGAAATAAAATTTGCTAGACAAGAACAATGTTACCGAATTCCGAAAACCGCATTTCGATATCTTTTACAGTTTAGAAGTTAAAACACAATATTTTTGGCAAAAATATATAATTTTAAAAAAATTACCATATAGTCACACAACTTAACTACTAAATCGAAAGATGCGATCATCCTGCCAATTTAAAGCCCCTTTTTGAACAAAAAAATTCGCAAACTCGTCTCTGATTGCAAAACCATCTGCATTTGCAAATCCTCCCGCATTTCTCAGCGGTGTTATATTTTCTGGTAGTTTCATGTTTTCATCGTAGTTGTAGTAAGACTGATTATTTTTTTCTAAAAAGGCATCTCTCAAAAGATTATGTAAGCAGCAAGTCACAAGTATCACTTTATCACAAGTTTCTGGCTTCAGTGCAATCAGGGTGTAATATATCCGGAATATCTGACACAATAACCCAAAAGCATTCTCGGACACTCTTCTAGCTCGACTCAATCTATAATTGAAAACTGTTTTCTCTCAATTGCGTCTTGCTTGTCAAGCTTGTTTGTTATACGGTTTCATTAAATGACGATGTATTCGGAACGCTTCATCTCCGATAATAACAAATGGCAATTTTCTATTTGAACCAGGAAGTTCTACATCTGGTGCAAATAGCCGTCCCGAATATATTTGTTCTCCAATTTTGGATTTCATAAATATGGTACTCTTTTCCGTATAAGCCAACATCAACAAATACACATTTACAGTTTGCATCTACTATTCCCAATAAGACAATAAAAAAATACTCCTTGTAATTAAAAAATAGGGAACCGCTTTTGCCCGGGCAGAAAATTCTAATATGTTTTCCGTCAACAGCAGCGATACAATTAGGGAAATGCCATTTGCTCCAGAATTCTGTTGCATTCTTCTTAAAATCGGTTGCATTGGCTTGGAAATACTCTGCAAAAATATTGGGACCAAATTTTTGCAGAGTATTTCCAAGGTCTCTTAAACAAGTACGGAGATATAGCTGGGTGAAAATTAAAGAACTATCAGTAATGTTAATGAGGCTTTCACTAGCATTGACGAAAATACAAATAGGGAACACAGTGATGAAGAGATTGACTGTTCTGTAGATGTGAATAATATGGTTGATGAGGATCTGTCGTCACCGCCACCTTTTGATTATGAAACAGCATCGAAAAAGCTACGTCCAAATTCTATCAATGATAATTCGCGTTCTAGCACTCCAGAAAGCAGTGGCAATCCAGAGTCAACTTCTACAAAACGAAACCAACGTAAAAATTTATTTTTCGAAAAATTTGAAGAACAATCCAAGCAACGAATGCAACAGTTATCTGCTGTGATGTCAAAACCAGAAGACGATGAAGTTGATTTGTTTTTTAAAAGTATCGCGATGACTGTTAAACAGTTACCTAATAGAAAAAGCTAAACTTGGAACTTTGACATTAGTTACCGAATTGCAGGCGTCACTAGAATCACACGAGGTTCAAACAAGACCTACGTCAAATTTCCAGCAGAGTGCATTAACGCCTTTAAAGCCGGTCCCAAAAATTTCGGCTGCCCCAGAGTCTACATATTCATCTGGTATGCAGTTCATACGGCAATTAAACGAGGTTCGACCAAGACCTGCATCTACTTCTCAGCAAAATACATTCAAACGTCGGTTTCAACAATTTTGGATGTTCTAGAATCTGCGTATTCATCTGGCATACAGGACACTTTTGAAGATTTTAATTGTCACTAAAGTAACGAATAATCACAAGAAGGTAATCAACCCAAAAATCTATTTGTTTGTATTTGTTCAAAGTTGATTAACAAAATAAAATAAAATAAAATCTTACCTCAACGTTAAGGCTAACTTTTCCTCTGGAGAAATAGGTGCGTGTACGGCATTTGTGGACTACTTTTTCAAATCTGCTGATACTAAATTCAGAACAAACTCAAACTGTTTCTTATTTAAACAAAAAAAATCACGAAATTTTGCTTCATTTAAATCCCAGTGATTTTTTAATAAAATTTTAAAATAACCCTCTTGTTTGCGAGATTGATACAAGTTGTCACAATCTTCTCGTTGACTTAACCACCATAGTTCTAACATTTCTTCATCTTCTTCCTGATCCACAAGGAAAATTAGTTTAGCGAGATCTGCAGAATCCATGTTCACAACTTGGAGCACAATTGTCAACTGCCACAATTTGAGACGTTCCAACGAAAACACATAGACGCAGCATGCAGCCGTGACGGCCAGCAGTCGCGGTCGGCCGCGGCGGCGAGATGTCGCAACGAAATCCCACCTTAACGTAATTGTCCGAAACAAATGTGTAATCGTCCGAAACGGCTGACGTATAAAATTCAATCGCCTTTTATCAGTCATTTTTCAAATATTTATGAAGATTTTTTTTGGTTGGTTTTTTGGTCAGATAGTGTGATGTAGTTCAACTAGCAAATAAAATTCTCAAACAATACAAAAATGTATTATTTCCTTTATGGATTTGTAGATAATATTTTTATTTTTTCCCTGAAAACCTGCCATATTTAATTTAAAAAATTATTGGTTGAACTTTATTTTAAATACTTGCAGGACAGTAAATTGTGGTCTATCATTTTCCTACAGCCAGAAAATATGGGTATTTCGGACGATTACAAAAAAACGACATGACCTTAAAAAACGACTTCTCCAGCAAAAAAAAACAAAGTTAATTCGTGCTTTTGTGAAATCAGTAAAGTTAGAACCTTAACAAGGCCTGCGACATCTTTATTTTTGCTTGATTTCAACTTTCATTTTTTTGCATCAAATGCAAAGTGGCCATTTAAAAAAAACTCCCACATACCTATTTTAAAAGATTTCATCTGATTTATTAAAAGGGTCATTCTCACCTAGAAATTAAAATACCGAGGAGCGAAATTCATGAAAAAACGTAGATATTTTAAAGGTTCTGAAGGTTCTGGTTTCTTTAAAATAGATATTTTAGCTAGTCTAATTTTTGAGGTATACAGGGTTCGAAAGTTCTTGTTTGGGGTGCCGAAATAGCATGTATTAAAAAAGAAGCGCAATGGCTAGGAAATTTGAGCGAAAAAGATAATAATGAAGAGAAACCGATACACTGTTGCCGATGTTACCCACAATTACCTAAAAGATTCCCAAGTAAGATCGCGTGACACGGATGTAGAAACTTTGGATTGTTAATACCATTATTGTAGAAAAATCAGACTTTTCGCAGCTTTATTGAAAAAGTAACGTCAATCGGTATTAAAATTTTGTGGATAAATGGGCATATTCTCTGTTTTAAGCCCTTTGAAGGCAAAACATTTTTCGTTAAATTTGACGGGATCTTACTTGGGAATTTTTAAGTATATTATGGGTGATATCGGCAACAGCGTATCGATTCCTCAAGTTTATTATTATCCCTTTCGCTCTCATTTACTAGCCATTTTGCGCTTCTTATTTAATACACGCTATTTCGGCACCCTAGGCAAGAACTGTCGAACCCTGTATATTGGGTACGAGAAATTAAAAAATATATCCCAAGTCCTTATTACTTACAGTGAACTTAAAAAATGCTTATATTATAGCGATTTGATTTTTTTTTGTTAATTGTTTTACCCAAAACATATAAAGTTGACTATATTAATTTTTTTTTAATAAATTCCTTAATGGAAGCAACTTAAAAAATATCTTTTAGTGTAGGGGTATATGTCTATAATTTCCGTCCCGTGGGATTTTTTATGAAGGAGTTAATAAGGAGTGTCAAGTGTTACCGGGTGTTTTTTTCGCATTCGTGTAGAAGGGGTTGATATGACGACATCTTTCAAGATGGCGGCCAAAAATCATAAAAAATACAACTTTCGCAACCGAGGCATGATTATACTCGATCCCATATAACTCGAGGCCGAAGATTCCAAAAAATTCACTTTTAAGGTCATCCGACCTTAAATGATCTTGAAAATCGCAAAAAACTAGATTTTTGCCATTTTCTCTTCAAAAAATCTTAATAATTCGACGTTTTGTCAGACCAACTTCAAATGTTCCTCAAACTATTAGGCATGTATGCCAAATTCGATCCTTAGAGTTTGATGCAGTTTAAGGTTTCATAACCTTGAAAAATACCCTAGTAAAATTAACAAATTGCAAAAATAACGTACTAAAGGGCGTTATTCATCAACTATCAAAGCGAAGAGGACCAAATTTGGTAACAAAAATGAGAAGGTCAAGTCCAACAATTTTGTCAAATTTTGTTCAGCTTAATTTATCCAGTTTCGTAAAAAAGAAAAAATGACAAGATGGCCATCAATTCTTGTTTATTTGTCGCTGTTTACTATGAAAAAAAAGTTAAGTGCACGACCTTGATTGACCTTGAACATACTATGTTCAATTAAAAAACGAGCTTTTGGTAATGTTTTTTCCAATTTATCACTACGCAAAAACTTCAAGTTCCGGAGATGAAATTAACATCTTAGCCATAGATACACACTTCATTTTAAACCTCCCTACCATTTTTTTTATGTTTATGCTATACCCTGGTAAAAATGATCCATATGCCTTTTTTTTATCGGTATCAAGCCCTTCTTCACGGATGCGAACAAAACACCCGGTGGCACATGAATGTGTGACTAAATAGCTGTTAAATCCTTATCCTTGAATTTTATTATGAAGTTAATAAACAAGTATAGACATGCCCTACTAACATAATTAGAATTTTTTATGATTTTTCGACCGCCACTTTGGCAAATAGCATCTAAAACACCTGGTCCAGTATATGGTAATGTATATCTAACTTCTGGTAACTCTCTTATCGGTTATTTAAATGACTTTGATTGATTGATTGATTAATTGAATTTACAGTTCCGACACCTAATAAAAACGACAGGCATATAGGTCATATTTATCGGGGTATAGCATGAACATCTGGGACGCCAGATCAAAAAAAAAAGTAGGGGGGTTTAAAATGAGGTGTTTGTCTATGGCTAAGATGTTAATTTCATCACCGGCCCTTAAAGTTTTTGGGTAGTGTTAAATTGATAAAAACACTACAAAAAGCTTGTTTTTCAATTGTACGTGGCATGTTCAAGGTCAATCAAGGTCATGCATCAACTCAACTATTTTTTTTTTCTTATTAAGCGGCAAAAAGTAAACAAGAATTCATGGCCACCCTGTCATTTTTGCTTTTTTACGAAATTGGATAAAATAAAATGTGGTTATAGACCGCCATTTTGATATATCAGCCGCCATATTGAAACGCGTCAAAGTGAACTAATTTTTTTTAACCAAATTGTTGTACTTGACCTTCTTATCTTTGTTACCAAATTTGGTTGTCTTCGCTTTAATAGTTGATGTTATTTTTGTAATTTGTTAATTTTACTGGAGTATTTTTTTTTTCAAGGTCAAACTGCATTTAACTCTAAGCATCCAATTTGGCATATATCTCTAATAGTTTGAGGTACATTTGAAGTTGGTCTGACAAAACCTCAAATTATTAAGATTTTTTGAAGAGAAAATGGCAAAAATCTTGTTTTTTGCGATTTTCAAAGTAATTTAAAATTGGATGACCTTAAGAGTGATTTTTTAGGAATCTTCGTCCTCGAGTTATATGGAATCGAGTGTAATCATGCCCCGGTTGCGAAAGTTGTATTTTTTATTATTTTTGGCCGCCATCTTGTCATATCAACACGAATGCGAACAAAACTCCCGGTAGCACTTGATTGTGTGACTAAAGAGCTATCAATCCCATATAGTCACAAAACTCCTTCATAAAAAATCCCACGGACTTACACACGCCCCTTCACTATTTTTGCAAAGTTGCGCCGGCTAGAATATCAATGTGACGAGCACGTAGGTTTTTTACCTACGTGGTGATGAGAGAGATTTTTAATCGCTTTAACTCACTATTTTCCTTTGCAGTTTTCGGGTCGGTGCCTGGGGCAGCTTTTTTTGGTGATCCTAAAATGTAAATGGTTGTTATCAGTCTCATAAAGGTGAGCTGGTGATAATAACCCTGAAGCAGAAAAAAACGAGAAATTGCAGAGAGTTCCTTTAAATACATTCTAGAATCCCTCCATAATATTTTGGGACATTTTGACCTTCAATCCATCAGACCAAGAATATACAAACGTATAACGAACTTCGGACATAAAAAAGTATTTATGACCTGAACATATATATTATACAAAATAATTAAAGTCGTTTTTAAATACTATAAACTGTTTTATTAATACCAAATACAAATTCTTGAACTTTTATTGGGAGAAGTCACTATTTGGAAACAATAATGGTCAGAAGTAGGCAAACAAACATACCTGATAACGTTTTCGAGGCAATGAACAAGTGTGGCAATATTTTTCCGTTGATTAGAACATTCTTGGATGTTTGCCATTAAGTAATGCCTCGTCAGAAAGATTGAAAACATAAGTACTTAAAAACACTATGATGGAAATTTATCCGACGGGTTTAGCGTTTCTACATATCAACAGACATACTGAAACTGACATTGAGCGAGTCATTGACCGGTTTGCCCAAAAAATTGTAAACGATTTTTTTTTGAGATGGGCATCATATGTTTGAGATATGCGTTTCAACAAAAAGCTTTTTAGACCTCAAAAAAAAAGTATTTAGCTATTAGGTTTTGTTTGTGGTTTGTTTGTTATCTATGTTTTTTATAACTGAAAAAATTTTACGTAGTTACTCAGGCTCGGATTTCAGGAGGATAGGGGGGTAGTTAACCCCACCCTACCTTGGCTTTAAATTTTTTATGAAAACATTTAGAAAATCAAAAGTAGCGCATAAATTTTGTGTTAAAAATGGCATTTGTAATGTCATTTTCTTAAAAATTTGCGCTTGATGCGCTTTGAAACCATTGATATATTTACAATTTTAGTTTAATTTTAAATAAAAAAACGCATTTTTTCGAGCAATTTTACAATATTACAATTTTAGTTTATTTCGACTCAAAAATTACAGTTTTAATGTAATTTTCTCAAAAATTTTTTAAAACATTTTTTAAAATAAAAAATGTATGAAATAAACGACTTCAAATCTGAGTACCCCCCCTAGATTTGAGACCAAATCCTCGCTTGTAGTTACTAAGTTTTGTTTGCATATATTGATATGTTCCTCATAAAAACTATGCTTTTATTCTATTTTTTTTTTCGTATCGAAACCGCCCCCCTTTTCAAATGGCTGGGACCGCCACTTGACGTATAGCCCTACTTTTTTGTTTTTTTTTTGTGATGTTTACTTTTTGAGGTTTGAATTTCTTGGCCTTTTTTGAGACTTTTCTCTAAAATATATAATAAATTGCTCCATTTCAACTTCTAGAGTTGTCCTGCTTCGCGGATTGTATAAAAATTCATCACACTGAAAAAAAAACTCCGCTCGAGACAACATCCCAAATTATCTTGTTTTTTATTTTTTCGTCATAAATGAATTTCTTTTAGCATTATACCTGTTTCCTCCAATATAGAAATTAGGATTTCTCCTAATAAGATTCCTAATATCTCGGTTTTAATTTATCTGTCAAGAACAGTATGCTCAAAACTTGTTACAAATTTAAAAGAAATTATTTCTTTTTTTTTATTTTTTTTTTTATTTGTCAAAAAAATCATATTTAACAATACTTATTATAATATTATAAATCACTTGACAGATAAAAAGGATCACCTCTCGATTAGAAAACCGCTTACACTAAGCCCTAAAAAGGGCTTATGCGAGTCGACCCAAAAACAAACTTATTACTAATATTTTTAAATTTTAATTTGGAAATAAGTAGACGTAACAAAATTTCTAATTAATATTTCTGAAAAAGTTATTTGTTTTTATAAAGTAAATAAAGCCTAGTCTGGTTGACACCCCCACAAACACCCAGCAATCCCTCCCACGGGCCAAGATCTCACCAGGGGAATCAGAAAGGAGTATAAAAAATATAAAGCTATATCGGCAAGAGAGAAGAATAAAACTTTACAGTAGTTGTTGCTGTTGTAGCAAAATATTTTTAATATATTTAGAATAAGAATTTAGGGATAACTTTTTAACTTCTTTCGGAAGTTGATTCCAGAGTTTAATAGCACAAAATGTAAACGATTTCTGGAAAGCAGCCGTCCTATGTCGGGGAATAATGAACCTATGAACATTTCTTGTTGTCCGTGACAATGGCAAAAATTTTCTAGCTAAATAAGCAGGTATACCAGTTTTTATGACACGGTAGACAAATGTATACATATGGTGCTTGCGTCGATTGATCATATTTAAAATTTTGTTATCATTAAGATGAGGGGTTATGTGACTTCTGTAAGATATATTGTAAGCAAATCTCATGCAACTATTTTGAATTTTTTGTATCGATTTTTTAGTTTGCCATGATAGAGCGTCATTATAGACCACATCAGCATAGTCAAATAAGGACAAAACCAAGGAGTCGCACAGAAAATATTTCTGTTTTGATGACAATTTCAGTCCATGATAGGATTCCCTCTCCCAAGAGACAATTATTTCAATCTATGCCCATCTCTCATCTCTATACCCAATCTACCCTAACAGTCGTCAATCGATCGTCACTAGTCAGATGCCGCCCATGAATAAGATCAAACGTGTGTATCTGTGCAGTTGGAGATCCTCAGCAATCATGCCTGAACACTTTTGTGTAGTAAATTTCACAAATTTTTGATTGTCTAGCTTAATAATTTATTTTTTATATCCTGTTTGACCATTAGCTTTAGTAAAGGCAATCCAAAATGGACGGTCCGCCCGCCGGTTCTTGTACAACATGCTGTATGGGGTTAAGATTAGAGCTCCTGTTGTCTTCGTTAATAGCTTAAGAGCATTATTCGTTAAATTTACAACAGGGTACCTGTTTATAGGTTAGGAATGGACTATATTATTTTTTGGTTTTCTTTTAAGTTTTTTGTGAATTATTGTGAAGTCAGCCTTTTTTTGCAGTTTTTGTTCACGAGGTCTCCGATTCTATAGATAACATTTAAGTCCCACTTTTACTGCTAAATATTTTTGATATTTGAGTTTAACAATTATGCTGTGTACTTTTTGTTGAACAAAACCAAAAAGGAAAGATTATTGGAATGAAAATTATTGGCAGATAAAAAAGCTACCTCATTTTTTTTAAATTTAGATGTGTTTTCGAAAAACTAAAATTACTCCCACTTTTAATTATATATTACCAATGTTTTTAATTATATAGTAAAACTAGTTTTAAAATTAACTGTGTTTCGGACTTCCTTTGTCTATATTTTATTTATATACGACGTTTCGATCAGAGATTGTACTGATCGAAACGTCGTGTATAAATAAAATATAGACAATGGAAGTCCGAAACACATAATTGTCTCAAACTTTCAAACAAACTAGTTTTGTTCTAGAATTAGCTAAAATTAAGTTACTGCTCTTTTGATGGTGTGAGGTATAATTAAAAACAAAAATTCTATGCGAAAAATATTCACGGTCATGTGCAAAATACACTGTTTACTGTTTTTGACAATATTAGATGTAGCGAATTTATATTCACGTTTATATAAAGTTTTAATATTTTATTAATAAACAGATTTTGTAATTTTTTTTACATTTTTTTCTAATTTCCATTACCTTAAGTTTTTTCTGCCTACAGGTGTGACGCTTTTGCACAGTGCAACACATAAAAGAACAATTGCATAATTCGCATAAGACTCTCTCTTTTTTCTTTTGCTATATTAGGAGTGGGGGAAGCCAAAATAAAAAGAGGTTCTTATGTGAATTTTGCAATGATCTCTTTACGTGTTGCCATACTGTGTAATGAGGTCATTCTTTTTAAAGTTTTCGTAAGAGAATTGTGTGCTTCTTTTAAGACCAATTATTATGCTATGATACAAATAGTTAAAAAAATATGCTCTTGGCATAAGATTTTGCTCCAGAAAAAGTAGACAACAAAGATGCTGGTGGTAATAACCCTGAAATCTTTGGAGAAAAAACGAGAAATTGCAGAAAGTTCCTTTAAATACATTCTAGAATTTCTCCACAATAACCCTGGATTTATAAACTGGACTATATCGGCGAACGGTGACGTTACTGTTATCGCTAGAAGATCAACAATGGAAATGCCATCATACCATTCATAAAGTTTTTGCCGTTATCGGTACGACGGTATCGGTAGGCCGAGATGAACCAACTTTATCTTCGCCGACAACGTCGGGAGCGCGTTCAGATATTCGACCAATGAAACGTCGCGGTTTTTACCATGTGATATCATACTATGGCGTCGCCTGTTTTGACGTTTCATTTTGACAAGGGCTTTGTTTGTTTTTGGTTTGTTTTTCAATAAATTTTTTCCGATTTTTTTTTCCATTTGTAAGTACTTTGGTTACTTTCTTTGGTAATTATTTAAACGGTTTTCTGCTATTTTTGTTTTTTTTTTAATTCTTTCTCTGTTAATAGGGCTGGTTTTAAATCTTCTTTTTTTCTTTGTTAGCATGTAAGCCATGGATAAACACAAAAAAACACTCATTAAACCCAACATCTGGGTTTCAGTATCCATATTTTCTCTTTTTTCCAAAAAAATTAAAAAAAAACAAACACTGAATGAAAACCAATTTTAGGTTAGGTACAATTGTCCTCTTTTTTTTGTCCCTATCTCTGTCTGATTCTGCCGTCGTCGACCAGTTTATGAATTGAAAGCTTAACCACACCGACACCTCTGCCGACAACGTCGTCGTTCGCCGATATAGTCCAGTTTATAAATCCAGGGTAATTTGGGACAGTTTGACCTTCAATTTGTCACACCAAGAATAAACAAACGCATGACGTACACTTCCGGCCACATAAAATGCGTACGCCGATTTTAAATAGTGTATTATGGGCCTCGCAGCTTAGTAACCTTTTAGGTATTTCAAATTGACAAAAAATGTCACTGTCAGATACGCTTATATTTAAAAATGTTCCAACCAACACCGTTCTCATCTAAAAAGCCAGTTAACTCATTTTCGTTTTAGTATCCTTTGGCCTATGATCGGCGGCATATTGACACCAAACTGACAGAAAATCCATGTTTTACTTGTCAATTTGGTTATAAAAATGGCAGCCACAATAGGCTAAAGGGCACTGAAGCGGTAGGAGTTAACAGGCTTTTTAGTTAAGTACGGTGTTGCTCCAACTAAACGAATTCAAAAAAGCCCAAATTTTGACAAAATTAGACGGTGGTTGGTCGGTTCGAAGAGTAGCGGCCCATTATGGACGAAACAAGGCTACAATTGTAGGAATAAGAAGAAAGTATCAAGAAGAAGGAACTATTCGACCAAGGCGAGGCACGAGGCGCTTCAGCAGGATCAGCAACTGATCGACTTTCTTGAAGACTACCCATTTGCGATGGCCCCAGAGGCGAAAATTGAGGCACATTTTCCTGGATTTATAAGAACGACGCGCAGACGGATAAGCCGTTCTGGACGTAGATGTCGCGTTGCTGCCAAGAAAATCTTACTGAGTGACGAAAACAAGCAAGTCAGGTTAATTTTTGCACTAAACTGTACACTACAAAAAGAAGAATTTTGGCAACAAGTGGTCTTCACGGATGAAAAACTCTTTCAGTCCCACAATGACAGCAAACAAATTTTGGTATATCGCCCGCCACGAATACTCTATCTCGAAAAATATGTTGCTGGGAATGAAGACCGGGCTGGAAGATTTTTTATGAATGTGTAGGCGAAAGGACATGGGGCTCTTTTTAGAATCCGTGGAAGATTTACGGCTGAGGTTTATGTTGATATGATGAGAAATATTATGCTTTCAGAAGCAACCATTCTTCTTCCAGAAGGTTTTGTGCATCAACAGAATAACTGTCCTTTCCATACCGCACGCATTTCTATACAGTGGTTCCAGCAAAACAATAAAAATATCAATAAAAATTTTACACGAATGAATATTGTTCTCAGAAATTCCAACCACTTAATGAAGCTCATAGTCTGAGGGTACGACGAAGTCATTGTTTCAAATCCAAATTTATTTCAAAATTTAGCAGATTCCATGCCACGAAGACTGGTAAACATTATCGAGGCTGACGGGGCAATGACACGCTACTGAAGAAACGTTTTCTGTTTTTTTTTTTAATTTACGTAGTGCTTTAATAATTTGTTTTTGATTTTGAAAATTTTTGGTTGCCTGCAAGGACTTAAATTATTCAAATTTACTGATCCTGCAGAGATTCGCTGACTATGATTAAGTTATTGCTTTCCTTTCGCCAAAAAGTTTCTTCTTCTCGATACTTCTTTCTTATTCGCACAATTGTGGTCTTGTTTTGTCCATAATGAGCTTTAAGAATAATTTTTTGGAATAAATTGTTGAATAATTTAAAAAGTTTGTTTCATTCATTAGTATATAAGTTTTTTAATAAAGTGTGGCCAGTCTCCTTTGTGTTTACAATGTCAAAAGATCTAACCTGTAATTCGAAAATGTCAAAGTCAGTTACAATAAGCAACGCAATTAGCAAAACTTAAATTCAACAGACCTGCAGCCAACTTCTGCTGTATGCATTTTATGTGGCCGGAAGTGTACTTACCGCAAAAACCATTGGAAACACAGAACAGTATTATAGAGTTTCTATTTATAAACAAGTTTTAGACAAAATCATTTCGGAAATAAAAAAGTATTTTTGACCTTAACATATTCATACCAAGTTTTATACAACGTGAAGCCAAAATCAAGGCAAACTGTTTGATTAATCCAAAACACAAATTCTTGAACTTTTATTGGGAGAAGTCAGTATTTGGAAACAATATTGGTCAGAAGTAGGCAAAAGCTTAAATCAAAACATACCTGATAACGTTTTCGAGGCAATGAACAAGTGTGGCGATATTTTTCCGTTGATAAGAACATTCTTGGATGTTTTCCAGTAAGTAATGCTTAGTCAGAAAGAAGCTTCTCATGCCTCAGAAGATTGAAAACATAAGTACTTAAGAACACTATGATGGAAATTCGTCTGAAGGGCTTAGCGTTGCTGCATATCAACAGACATATTGAAATTGACATTGAGCGAGTCATTGACCGGTTTGGCCAAAAAAAACCGGAAACGAATTTTTTTTTTGAGATAACTAGAAGTTTTTTAGACCTAAAAAGAAAAAGTATTTAGCTATTAGGTTTTGTTTGTGGTTTTTTTGTTATCTATGTTTTTTATAACTGAAAAAGTTACTCAAGCGCGGATTTCAGGGGGATAGTAGTTAACCTCCCTTACCCTGGCTTTAAATTTTTTATGAAAGCATTTATAAAAAGCAAAAACCTGTTTACATTACCTCAATGTATTTTTGTAACCTGTTATGTAACACAACTTGTAACCCTAACGACAATATTACATTGCCAGTACATCAATTGTCCTAAACATTTACGTAACAGTGTTACATTCGATTTTTTAACAATTATGTGACTTGCATGTAACAGTTAATGTTACGTGGCTAGGTAATTTTTTTTTTTTAATTTACCTCTAGCTTGTTAAATATTGGTTCAAAGAACATAAAAAATATATTTTTGTGCCATAAAATATTTTATCTTCGCGGTTACATCTTACACAAATAAAAAAAAATAATAAAAATAAAACAAAAAAAATGTGCGTCGACGGGATTCGTCCCTTAATCCAAAGGTGATACATGAAGGTTTCAGCACCTTAGATTACTAGGCACATTGGTTGACGATTTTTACAGAAAGTAGGGAGTTTCTTTTTATTATTAATTTAATTAATTGTTTTTAATTAATAAAACACATATAAAAAGGTTTCAGTTGCAATAAAAAATATATATACAAATATTGAATCATAATTAATTGAATCATAATTTGGCGAAATTAAAAAAAACTGAATATAATTTCCTCAAACCGAAAAAAATCAAATCCTAAAATGATCGTGTGTTAATTACTGCGAATACATATACATACTTATACAGACCGCTTCAAGCTACTGCGAACATAGGGCGGAAGAAGTCTAATTTGCCAGTGTACGTACATGCAGAGACACCGCACGCCTATCAGTGAAGCAACCAACACTCAGGCTTCCGATCGCCACTCGCTGCCGTTCGCCGCCTTTCGCCTTGTATTTAGTACGCCTCTAACCACGGTGCTGTGTGGAGCGTAGTCAATGAAACCGGAATTTGGTCAATAAATACGCAAATTTTTATAACGTAATTTTCTTATTTTTTGTCACTGATAAATAAGAGCGTTTTATTGTCAACTGCTCAGATTTATCAGTGACGACGTGTTACAATGAAAATAATAAGGAGAAACAAAATAAAAGCAAGTTCTCAAAATAAAATAATACATTCTAAAAACCAAAAAGATTCTCCCAGTCAAAAAAAAAATTAAAGCAAATGTTCGAAAAGTCCTCCTTGCTCGGCTAGACAATATCCGAGCCTACTATAAAAACCCCTTCTAACGTTTCCAAGCATGTTAGGGGTGATAATTTGAAAACCTTCTTCAAAAACAGATAGAAGTCATTAGGAGCAAGATCGGGAGATCGAGCTGGCCATAAAATAGTTCCCCGTGTACTTATAACCCGATTAGGAAATACATTATCAACATATTCCCTAACAAGGCCAACATTGTGAGCGGAACAACCATCTTGTTGAAACCATGTTTCACCAAATCTTACACCTAACAACTGCCTAGCAGTTGGAATAATGTGCTGCTGCAGTAGATCCAAGTATCTAGGACCATTCAAATTGCAATTGCCGTTAATAAAAAATGGCCCAATTACGTGTTCCCCTACAATACCCCCCCTCCAAACATTTAGTTTTTGGGGATACTACGTCAAAATACAAATGCAAATTTTCCCTTGACCAATATCGAACGTGTGTTGGGTTATGACGATTTGACCATTTGACCATCTGCACTTTTTCGGCAACTTCGTAGACATCCATTTATAGTTTTAAAAATGTATTATTTCAATTAAGAACTTACCCATCTGTTTCTCGAGCAAGGCAGAAATAAAACAAAATAATAAAAACAAAATGAATTTCCAAAAGATAACACTGCAGCGTGCTTCGAATCCACCTCGGTCGTACGGCACGGTAAGTAAATTGGACTTGATTCCCCCTATGTTCGTAGTAGCTTGAAGCGGTCTGTATATTTTCCCTTTCGTGGGAAGTTATCAAAAAAATCGCAGGATTTTCATAAAAGCAGTAAACTTTTTGATATAATTCCTTACGTTTTCAACAATTTTCGCCATATATTCTCACTATGTAAAAGGAAAGATAGAATTTGTGTGACTTTTCTGAACAGTGACAGCAAAATATTCCATGGCTATCTGTGGTTTTGTATGTTAAAAGTTTTAAAGGTTTGTTTAAACATAAAAATATTTAAGGAATATTAGCAAATAGTCCTGACAAAAAACATTAAGTGGAAACTAGTGCTTAAAAATCGTCAGATTTTCTGTAAGGGCGAGATTTTCTGACGGTTTTTTAAGAATCGCGACCATTTGGGTTAAAAGTTTCATTAATTTTGGAATTTTTGCATAAAACTTACAATTGTTTTCAAGTTGACATTAATTGAACTCACAATACTGCTAGCAGCTTTCATGTGATCATTAGAAAACTAAACTTGTTTCAACTTTGATGTTCAATACACTAACAATATTGTATTTTGTCATGTCACAATAAAGAACCAAAGGAGAAGGCACACATTACATGCATTCTGGCCAGCATACGATCTTTTTGAAATTTTGATATGTTGTAGATAATTTAATTCTGGACAACCTTTAAATAAGGCAAAATCCTTAGACACGTATAGTTTCGGATATATTAGTGCTCGAAGTTGAACTTTTTTGCTATTTTTCTGCTAAAGAATTAGCGGTTTACCGATGTTTTATTAGATATTCCACTAGCAGATATTCACTTGTTTTTCGTGGTGGTCAGGCCCTGGACCGGTATTCTCGTAACTAAATACGCTCGGCGTTTCGTACTCGCTGAACGTAATATTCGCATACCACGTGACCAAAGTAACAAAAATGGTATTTACGTATATTGAACGCAAGGCGTCGACGAAATGCTCTCAGCGCGTGCCGACCGTTTGAGAAACACCTACCATTTGCTTGCTGTTTTGCTCTCCGCACGTACGATTTTCCTACCCTACAGTACTTTGAAGAGTGCTGCAGAAAATATAGTAGTTTTTTAGTTTGCGTTTTTATTAACAATAAGAAAAATAAAAATCTCTTATTAGTAGCTTGGGGACGGGTATTTAGAAACTCAACATCTCACAAAAGTGGCTTCCTAAAGTAATTTTTAAGACCGGCTTTACCCATCAACCTTACTATTTGATGCTCGATGTAAGACAACTTTTTTCCAAAAAATAGCAACAAAAATTTAAAATTGTTTCCTTATCTTATAGCGCTGTGACGTCACGAATCTACCCGCAGGAGCTCTCAATCCCAACCGGAGTTCTCGCGAAAAGAGTAATTATCGAACACGCCATTTGCATAAAAAATTACATTTTAACCTCACTTTTTTATGTATTTCAGTTTCAATATTTTTGAAATTGAACAGCCGGCAGCTGTTTGAAAAAGGCTCGAGTCCACAAAGAGAAAAAAGAACCGAATATAGAAAAGTAAAAGTAGTCTAGTCGTTTGTACCTAGCCTTCTAAATTATTTTTATTTTGCTTACTTGCCCTTCAGTATACTCGGGGACCACCTCAAACATATAATTGCGTATTTTGGCCCGCTTTTGGGTTCTACCTCTATCGAGTACCAGTGGACAAACATTTCTTCCTCCTTGGAGGAAGTAGAAAAAATAAGGAACAATTCTTAACATTCAATAAACTTTCTTTTTCGGTCCATTTTTTTCTTTGACCCACAAAAAGTTTATAAACAACAAAAAAATAAGATAAAATTGTTGTCAAAAAAGTACGGTCATGACATTGTTTTGATCTAGCCTCTACTCTCGCGATTTTGCGGAAGCAGAAAGATCGATCTGTTTCAAATCCGGAGCAGCAGAATCGGAAAACCGAACACGCTACTCGGATATATTTAAGAGTACGCGTAAGTCGTTTTAGAGCAATAAACGAAAGCGCCAAACATTTACGCATACGATATATGTACATTATTTTCACACTGTATTGTTAATCTCTTGATACAATCTTTCTCGCAAAGTTGTGCGTCTTACGAAAATTAAAAATCGCTTATTGTTAGGTCCTATACTACGATTTTTGAAAGGTATAATCAAAATAAAATAATTTCCTGACATAACCCCATCAGAATTATGAAAGAAAAACATCAGTAGATCGCTAAATAATTAGAAAAAAAGTCGTAAAAATGTCAATCTTTGAACATTAATATCTCCGAAACTGTACGTGTCTAAGGATTTTGTCGTAGTTAAAGGCTGTCCAGAATTAAATTTTCTACAACATATCAAAATTTCAAAAAGATCGTGTGCTGGCCAGAATGCATGTAATGTGTGTCTCCTCCTTTGTTTTAAATTTGACATTTAATAAACTTGCAATATTGTGTAATATCAAGTAACTGTAAAGATGCAAATTTGGTTCGACAGTGACATTTATTAAACTTCAAATAATGTTATTTTTAAGTGACTTTATCGTTTTTTTCTTGTTAAATCCAAGATTACATAAATTAAATCACAATAAAACAATTAAAAGTTTGAGAGAAAAAGATGTTTTCTATCTAAAGGCTGACAAGGGTAATAAAGTAGTTATATTAGATAAAACAGATTATTTCGAAAGGGTAGATAACCTAATAAAAAATGGACCCTACAAACAAGTCCCAAAGAACCCCTTACCAAAAATGATTAACGAAGTAAAAAACAAAATTAAAAAATGTAACAATATTATTACTGACAATATTAAATATAAACTACAAGTAAGCAATCTCACTATGCCGAAACTGTATTGTCTTCCGAAAATCCACAAGCCTGGAAAATCGGTTAGACCTATAGTTTCTGCTGTAGGATCACCTACTCACAACATTTCGAAATGGCTAGCAAACGAGTTTGAAAATTTACCGATAAAGGAAAAAGGTTTTTCTGTTCAAAATTCCCTTGAATTTATCAACAAAGTTAAAGATATTTCACTCCAAGAAGGTGAAATTTTAATCTCGTTTGATGTTAGTTCGTTGTTCCCTAGTGTGCCGATCCCCAATACCTTATAATACCTGGAGGAACTACTAAGAAAAAACAATCTAGAAGACAAACAGACTTTAGAATACCTATCTTTAACAAAACTCTGCATGAATCAAAATTACTTTCAATATAAAAATAACTACTACCAGCAATTAGAAGGAACCACAATGGGTAATAGTTTATCACCTTTTATCGCAAACCTATTTATGAGCAAATTTGAATCAGATATAAGTAAAGAATTTGAGTATTTCCCCAGAGTATGGTTCAGGGGGGCAATTCCAGTGGGCTATCGTTATGAGATAACGATCGCTATCGCCATTATTTTCACTGTTACGGCAACATCGCTTATTATTAATTAAAAAGAAGGCTTAAATGGCACGCAACCAGCAATACTTTCCCAAAACAACTGTCAAATGCCGACAGTCAGTCAAGTTTGTTTAGATTTTTAGATTTTTGTTGCGGCGAAATTTCGGGAAAATAATAATTTTCATGAGCTTTTTGCACGCAATATGGACTAAAAATCTGATCACAATGTGATGGTGGTCAACTGTTATTGAATTTTGTTTGGAAAAGCCACGTTCTCTGTGAAGAAAAATCCACATGGGCCTTGTGTGGAAGTGCCTCCAGATTTTTCGTTTGGGTAAGTACTTATATTTACTTTATCTTATATTCTATTCTGTTCTTTTTGGTGCTTAAAGAACACTACTTACATAATGTAAATAAAAAGATATAGTAGGTCCGTTTTAAGTTCAGTTTATACATTTTGAAAAGACGTGAGCCAGTGGCCAGAAAACCGAAAAATAATTTTACAAAATATTCATACATTATAAGAAAAAAAGGTTGGAAATTCAAGAATGCAGGATTTGTTTGATCCAAGGTTATTACACTGACTTTTTATTAAAAAAAATCTGACATCAACTAATATCTACCTATATATCGAGAAAAAATCAAATATTATTTATTTGGACAGTTTATGTTTATATTTTTTGAGGTTATAGCCAAATTACTAAATATTATGCCTTGTATAAATAATAGTACTTACAACAGACCGCATTGAGTACCTAGTTGATGAGAGGCGGCTGATTCTGAACTGCTATGCACGATCAAGTAAAAATTTAGCAACCCTGCTCATACTGTCCCCCCTTCTTCAATTATTTTATTTGCACAGGATAGTAGATCTTTTGAACTCCCTCCCTCTGACAGACAGATAAGAGTCATGTACCTAACTTTCATATATTCAAATTGATTTTGCTAAAACAAATTTTGATGTACACATTTTCTTTTTTTAAGGTTTTCAAAGTTTTAATGTTTTAATGTAATGTAATTTACTGTTCTTTTTTTAGGTCAACTGTTGAAAATCTCCAAGAGCAGGACCCATAAACCCAATAAACACTTACCGTAGCTGCTCAATGTATATTGATAAATTATCCATAGAAATCAGTTTTGGTAAGTTTTCAATTCCAACACCTGATTTTAAATTTGTAGGTACACCTATTGTCAAGTAATGCAAACTATCCTAAGATTTTGTCCCATACAGTCAAGTATTGTCAGGTATTATCGAGTTTTCGTACACCTATTGGAGGTGTTGGCCTCTCGGTTTTAGATTCTGAGTTTTAAAAATGTTTACTTAAATCTAGTAAACAAAAAAATTTGTGTAAATATAATATTTTTGTGTAAAAGTAGAGTATTGTGGTTTTTGACGAAACATCATTTTAAGTTTCGCAATTATGTCAGTAATAAATAGTCATTTTTAAATATTTAACCTTTGCGTTTCTACATAATTTTAAGACCAAGTTTCTCACCTTTGTCAAAATCAAAATGCATAAAACTTTTAACTTTTCAAACTCTCTACTGTTGATCAAATTCCTGTCTTAAAAACTCTTTTAGTTTTTATCTACTGTTTTACAAAGTTTACTAGTTCTTATCAGTAAATTATTTGACCCATCATCACACAAAATTAGTAAAGTTTAAAAAATTTAATAATAATAAATTGTAATTTTACTCAGAAATCATTTTATTGGGATAATTTCAGATAATTTCGTTTTTTTAACCGGTATCAGAGGGTTTTTACCTCGACTCCCCCTTCCTTTGGGACGCCACTGGGTAACCATATACACCTATATAAAAAATCTTATGCATTTTTGTTAGATAACGTTTAAAAAATTGGATTATTTAATTGACGTTACATATTTTATGCAGATTTTATGGATGTCACTAATAAAAAGAATAAGTAAAATTGATAATACAGTACCTAAAATATGTTATAAAAATCTAAACTTTTTACATGAAAAAGTTAGCTCATTTTTTTCCTCGTATTGAAAGGTCATTCATTCATTTTGATTCAGGCCTAGATGAGAAGATTAACTTTAAATTTGGCACAAAATTGGAAAAATATTGGGAAAAAACAAAAAAAAATAGCACATGGTATTGCTATTGTCTGAAGTATTAATTCAAGTGAACTAACTGGTTAGCTGATTAGACTATAGATTTGCATACATCACACCTATAATAAATTACTTTAAATTTAATTTCAGATCAATGATTTCTCGTAATTATTAGGATGTATGATGAATACATTTAAGCAGGCAGCACCCCACCCCACCTACGCAACTAAACATTTTAGCAGGACAAAACACATATGGTAAGCTACCTTCACATTAAAAAGAAAACATTTTAAAATCCAAAAATTCATCAGTAAAATTAAAAAAATTGGCTACTTTCGTTTCAACCACACATAAATTTCCACTTCTTTATTGCTGTAATTTAAGTTTTTGTTTTCTACTATTTTTATTAGCCACCAAAACCTAAATATTTCAAATTTCATTAGTAAAATTCAAGGAGGAATAAAGTTTTAAGGTAACTTTTTATGTCCACAGGATATTTTAAAAAAACATTAAATAACAATTAAAGATCTTGGGGTAACTAGGGGATAAGCCACACTTATTTCGTTAATTTACAAGAAAAACTCAAGTCTTTTTCCACTTGGATCCCAACTTGTTAGATTTTCTGAACTTGTTCCCTTTGTTTTCCCAAAGTTTTTAATTATTATTCACTATCTTGATAGTTTTTTTGATCGACAGTTTACATTACTTTTTCTAAATAATATATACAAGGGCCAAATTCATATCGTTTTTTTTAACAGGCAAGTTTTTTTACGACCTTAGCCAGAAAGTTGTTTTATCCTGTCCCTTAGTTTCTAAATCAAAGTGCGTTGGACCAAATTCACACAAGCATTGACCATCACTTAAGTTTCTACTTTACCTTAAATATTAAGATGTGGGGTAAACAAAAGATAGTCAATAATAAAATTTTCAAAGTAGAATGTAATGTAAAACTTGGTCCGTACTTTTCTAAAAGAATCTAAATTGGCAGACAGCAATAAAACTGGTGGCCAAAAAATTGGTGAGATATATGCTATGTTTTCATGGGTATTGAGTTCGTTTTCAAAACTTATTCTATCTTGGTCTTGATAAAGAACACGCTATATAAAAGAAAAAGATACAATGAGTTTTGAAAACGAACTCAATACCCATGAAAACATAGCAATAGTTGATGTAAGTCTAATAAGTCGGATTATACTCTTATTCAAAGGGTGAGGTGATTAAAAGTTACTATTGGTGTAATTGATTGATTTTATAAACCAAACCTGAAAGCTTTCAATCTTAAGTAGCCATTTCACTGGCTTACATTTTGAAATACATCTTATTTTTTGTTTCAGGTTATCAGTGCCCAAGCTGATGAAAGAAAAGATGCAATCCACTAATTATTGAAATATTAGAAAACAATTTGTAATTCTAAGTAACATTTAAACCAATAAGTAAAATAAATCAGTTTTTTTATCCCAAATTTTATTATTTTTTTAATAGCAATGTTAAGAGTGACAAAATCAATTTTTTCTTTGTAATATAATAAATTGGTAATATTAAATTAAAAACTAGTATAAAGTATTAATCTAGCCAAAAAAAACAAATTTATCTAAATGCATTGTAAAAAACTTGCCATGTCAGTCAGTAAAACTTTAGAGTTAATTTAAAAATGCAGCGTACATTTAAGGCCCTTTATTTGAAGTAGGTACTAAGTAGGTTTCTTAAATTATATTACTCAGGTATTAAAAATTAAAATAATTTGCTTAATTAGACAACTGCTATATAAATATCAAGCTATGCTATGTGTGTGTGGGAATAAATATCATTTAGGTAATTTAAAAATGGATGTAAAATAATGAAGAAATATCATTTAGGTAAATATTAAATCACATCAGTCCAATTTTTTAAAACATCTTCATCAATTCTTTTTTTTAGCAATCAGAGCTTGAAATAACTTAATACTGTACTTAACTTACCCCACCAAACCAATCTAAAGGCTCTTGAAAAAGAACTCTGCCTTATTTTAAAAAGTTTGCAATAACTTAAAATAATATATAGTGGCCCACACTTTTTCGATGACTCCCCCAAAAAATCTGCGAATTTTTTTGAAAAAGTTCTAAAATCGTAGTTACAATAGGTCCAATGTTCTATAACTATCACTTAAGTGACATTTAAATTTTTTGATTTAAACAAATTTTAATTCATTAAAAGTTATCTTATTATTTTTTAATGGGAGAACAAATAACATTTATATTGCATCAGTTTCTTCTGAAAGTTAGTTTCACTATGTCTATTGAACATCGAATCTTTGTCTAGTTTCATTTAGTGCCTTGGAAGGTTGGTCTGTGTCTTACTTGAATCTATCCATAGTTAATTTGTGGCCCGAGTTGTGGTCTTGTGTGGTACTATCCTACTAGAATGATTCTTACATGTAGCTCCATTCACATACCCTAGCATGTTATACCTAAAAAGAAGTATACACTTTAAGTTTTATCAAATAGTACTTATCCAAAATCTGATCTCAGCTTTAAGTAGTTATTTTTTCTTTGGTGAACTGCAAGAATCTAAGTCAGTAGTTTTCATTTTAAATAAACTATCTCAATGTATCACATTCTTGCCAAGCCTGACTTTAATTTAAGTGGGTGATAAAGTCAACTAGTTGGGCCATGCTTATCTATATTCTATCATAAAGGCTTGCGATTCCCTTTACAGAAGAATATAAAATATAAACCCAGCTTAAAATAGCAGTGATGTACAAGTTTGGGATAAGTAAAACAAATATTTCCCCATAACAAAAGCGAGTTTTACTTACTGTGCCGTTCTTTGTGGGCTCCAAATATGGTGTAAACTTATTTTCGTCTTCCATTCGGGTGGTTGGAGAACACAAGATCACAGAAGAAACTAGGCAGCAGGAATTATAAAAAGTATTTTGTTTCCCGATGTCTGCAACCATCGCAGAAGAAATCATGTTAATTTTTCTCAATCAAATCAAAACTTATATTTTTGTGCGAGTTTAGTTGTCAAAGTTGCATTGACACGGCCGCGGCCATTGTGAAACAACAAAACAAACCGCGGTGTTGCCGCGATAACGAATTCGCTACGTAACGATATCGGTATGAGCCACTGGAATAGCCCCCCAGGTATGTAGACGATGTGTTTGCAGTATTCAACACTAAAGTAACTAGTGTTGAAAATTTTATGGAAAAAATAAATAACACATTTTCCACTATTAAATTTACTTATGAAACAGAGAACAACGGTACACTGCCATTTCTAGACACTTTAGTTATAAGAAATAAAAATAAATTCGACTTTGATCTATACAGAAAAGGCACGGCCACCAACAGGTATATTCCAAATGACTCTTTTCATTGCTTACAACATAAGCTTGCAAGTTTGCACTTTTAACATATAGATTAGCAAATTTCCCCTTAAACAAAGAAAGATTCGAAGCAGAAAAGAATAGGATTAGGAATATAGCTGGCGAAAACGGTTACGACGAAGGCTTAATAAATAAGCTGATAAATAGACATTCTTTTCAAAAGACCTTTCGGAATTCTACCTTTTTCAGACAAAAAGATACCTGCGACTCAAAATTTGTATCAATTCCTTATAATCCTAATTATACGAAAGGATTACACAAAGTATTTAATAACACCGGTCTTAAATTAGTATATCAATCCGGTAACACAATAAGAAGCTTACTAGGGAATCCCAAGGATAAAACTACAGTTCTAGAAAAAAGTGGAATTTACGAAATTAGTTGCATGGATTGTGACAAAAAATATGTTGGCCAAACGAGACGCTCTATTCAAACACGTTTTAAAGAACACTTAGCACACTTAAAATACGGAAGAACAGAAAAGTCAAGTGTGGCCGAGCATGCTTTTGAAAACAATCATAGATTCACATTAGATAACCTAAAACTTCTAAAAAGTGTACCAAACAAAAGACTTTTGAATGCATATGAAAGTATGGAAATCATTAAATCCAGAAATAGTTTAAATAAAGATAGAGAACCCATCCCGTTTAGTACACTTTGTTCTTTGGTTGAGGGGAGATAGGATTAAAAATCGTGATCAATCACAAATTATTAGTCTTATCTCCGCCCACTAAAGAATTGTATATAAGATAGAGCGTAAATTAATTTAGTTCATTGTTTATCGTCTCCTGAACGGTGTTAGCGAAGCGTGTAATTTTGGTTTTGTGGAAAACAATCATAATTTTGTTCCAAGATTACATATTAACGTAATATTAGTGCTTCTTTCGTGTATCAGCGATACTCTCCCACAGAATGGTAATTTTGAACTTACATTTTACTTTTTTTAAACATTTCTCTTAACGTATTCAAAGTTACACCAATTTTACATTTTTTCAACGTTGAAAACCTGTAATGTAACAGATCTTGCTTAGTGGGAGGGAATAAATTGCGGCGACTTTGATATTTACGGTACTATTTTAATTTTGTGTTAAAAATGACATTTGTAGTGTTATTTTCTTAAAAATTTTCGCCTGCTGGGTTTTGAAACCATTGATATATTTACAATTTTAGTTCAATTTTAAATCGAAAAATGCATTTTTTAGTGCAACTTTCTTAAAAAATTTTCGGCGCATTTTTTAAATAAAAAATGTATGAAATAAACGACTTAAAAATATAGATTTAAGACCAAATCCGCGCTTGTATTACTAAGTTTTGTTTGCATATATTGATATGTTCCTCATAAAAGATATGCTTTTATTCTAGTTTTATTGTTCGTATCGAAACCGCCCCCCCCCCCTTTTGAAATGGCTGGAACCGCCACTGTTTAAGGGAATGGAGATCTCGTGAGAAGAAACTGGGGACTTTGCGCATATCGAAAATCATAATTCTCTTCATAGGTTAAGGAGCTACAATAGATACGACAGTTACGTGTTAAACAGTTCGGAACTATTTGGAGTTTGGCGAGTCTGCGCAGATATGCACGCGAACGATAACCATACTTTCATATTGATTTTTCTTTTTTAATTTGTAAAATGACCACTAGATGGCTCACGGTTAAATTCGCGATAACCGTACTATTGATTTTTTTTGTTAGTTTGTAATATGACCACTAGATAGTGCTCGTTTAAATTTCTGTTTTTTTTTAATTTGCAAGCAACTTGCGTTTAATTTTTAAAGATATGCGTTTTTGCTACACAAAACAAAATTGTTAATTATGTTAAGTTAAAACAAAAAAGCATATTTTAAAAAAATAAATACAAATTATTCATAATAAAATGCACTAGTAGTACAAAACCTCTGGTTATTTTATTATAAAAGATTATAGCATACCTATATTTCAAAACATCTTAGTTTATATTTTTGATAATAAATAAAATATTACAATATTATCTTGTCCGTGCTTTTTTAAATATTAAATAATTTTCTTTAAAATGTTTATCTTGTTTTTAGTACATAAAAAAAACAATAAATGCAACACTTTTGTATTCCAAACTAAATTTGTGAAACAAAAATAAATAATGTTAAACTCAAAAAATTTACTGTATGTAAAATCTTGGTGTAAATAACATTAATACCTGTGGTTTGGAATACACAAGTGTCGCATTTTCTAACTTATTATTGATATATTACAAGAATTGGCCATACTAAACTTGGTGAAATAAGCAAAGGGTGTTTTAACACTACCTATATAAGTATAAATAGTTAAATGACGTCCAAATGCAAATGTGGGTACGGCACTCCCTAAGGCCTCTGCGACCAGTCTGCAAAATGTCCTCTGGGGCAAAATATTTATCACACACGTAAAATCTGTTACCCCAAAATGTCCTCTGTCGATGTCGATGTCCTTTTTATTGGGCTAAATGGCACGGTCTCCGCAGCTTTGAACACAGCACAACTCTTTGTTTCTCAGCCATTGTAATCAACGAATAAAAGCACAAAAACCTTTCCAAAATGGAACTCATAGTTATGAGTCGTAACCGACATTCTGTAACTTTTGTCATAATGTGCCCTCTGACGGACAACCGTAGAAGGGGTAAGAGGCGGAGTTGCAGATTTCTAGAATATTGCCAACCTAAATTTTATTATTTTGGCAGTTCCTTTGCACGCGGAAACATAACCGCACTTTTCGCGAAAAATAATTATTGGCGGGAAGGGTGAAGTGACGGATCTATAGTTCCTTAATCTATGATTCTCTTAAATTAACCTCGTATTTCGTAACACTAGGACATCCTTTTTTTCAGTGTACTTTTAATTTTTAAGCAAGTTCTGTAATAGCCGAGTTTTTAAACTTGTATACTGTTTATAAACTGCTATAGTCAATCTAGAATTAGCTAAAATGAAGTTAATGCTCTTTTGATGGTGTGATGTAAACCCTTTGATATAATTAATAAATCAGATAAAAAAGCTACCTCATTTTTTTTTAATTTTGTGTTTTCGAAAAACTAAAATTATTCCCACTTTTAATTTTTAAGCAAGTTCTGTAATAGCAGTTTTTATACTTTTTTTATATATAGTCAATCTAGTTTTTTTTAGGATTAGCTAAAATTAAGTTACGGCTCTTTTGATGATGTGATGTAAACCCTTTTATATAATTAGAAACAAAAATTAAATGCGAAAAATGTTCACGTTCATGTGCAAAATACAATGTTTACTATTTTTGACAATATTAGATGTTTTGTTGTGTTTTTTATATTTTTTTTCATTTCCAGTACCCACAGTTTTTTCGTAAGAGAATTGTGTGCTTCTTTTAAGGCCTATTTTCAAGAAAAGATGCTCTTAAAAGCAAACTATTTATTATACCATGATACAAATAGTTTTATTTTATTTATATTTTAGTTTATTTATGTTCTTTGCATAGCACTTTTATTCTCAAATGAGTTCAAGGGAATGGATATCTCATGAGAAGAAACTGGGGACTTTGTGTATATCGGAAGTCATAATTCTCTTAAATTAACCAAGTATTTCGTAACACTTTTTTCAGTGCAAAAGTGGTATTTTCTGCAAAGAACAGATGAGGTATCCTAATCTCCTTGTGGGATGCTCTTCCAGGTTTGAATTTTCGTTATTTGATGTAACTGATTTGGAGGTTTTTTAACGTTCTTTTGGATTTTTAATTGCCTTAGGAGCATAATCCTATTGGAAATATTAACTCGCCAGGACGAATTCGTATCAGGTAACTTGGATAAGTACCAGTGCGAAACGATACCTAATTGTGAGTGATTTAAAGTTGGAAATCAAAGTGTATGATGGTGTTTAATGATGTATGGGGAGGGTGATCAGTGGAACCACTGACGAGCTCACGCTGGTTACCCAGAGCGACACATCGTTTAATCATTTCTCTTTTCACTTTAGTTCTTTGTGTGTTCCCTGTGGGATACTCATCCAGGTTTAAATTATCGTTATTTCCACCCAAGATCTTTTGATCTTTTGTTTTTAGATTCTTTTCGTTTGATGTAACTGATTTGGAGGTTTTTTAACTTCTTTTTTTATTTTTAGTTGCCTTAGGAGCATAATCCTATTGGAAATATTAACTCACCAGGACGAATTCGTATCAGGTAATTTGGATAAGTACCAGTGCGAAACGATGCCTAATTGTGAGTGATTCAAAGTTGGAAATCAAAGTGTATGATGGTGTTTAATGATGTATGGGGAGGGTGATCAGTGGAAACACTGACGAGCTCACGCTGGTTACCCAGTGCGAAACATTGTTTAATAATTTCTCTTTTTACTTTAGTTCTTTGTGTGTTCCCTTTGGGATGCTCATCCAGGTTTGAATTATCGTTATTTCCACCCAAGATCTTTTGTTTTTAGATTCTTTTCGGTCGATGTAACTGATTTGGAGCTTTTTTAACTTCTTTTTTTTATTTTTTATTGCCTTAAGAGCATAATCCCATTGGAAATATTAACTCGCCAGGACGAATTCGTACCAGGTAACTTGGATAAGTACCAGTGCGAAACGATGCCTAATTGTGAGTGATTCAAAGTTGGAAATCAAAGTGTTTAATGATGTATGGGGAGGGTGATCAGTGGAACCACTGACGAGCTCACGCTGGTTACCCAGAACGAAACATCGTTTAATCATTTCTCTTTTCACTTTAGTTCTTTGTGTGTTTCCTGTGGGATGCTCATCCAGGTTTGAATTATCGTTATTTCCACCCAAGATCTTTTGTTTTTAGATTCTTTTCGGTTGATGTAACTGATTTGGAGCTTTTTTAACTTCTTTTTTTATTTTTAATTGCCTTAGAAGCATAATTCTATTGGAAATATTAACACGCCAGGACGAATTCTTAAAGGTAACTTGGATAAGTACCAGTGCAAAACGATGCCTATTTGTGAGTGATTCAAAGTCGGAAATCCAAGTGTATGATGGTTTTTAATGATGTATGGGGAGGGTGATCAGTGGAACCACTGACGAGCTCACGCTGGTTACCCAGAACGAAACATCGTTTAATCATTTCTCTTTTCACTTTAGTTCTTTGTGTGTTCCCTGTGGGATGCTCATCCAGGTTTGAATTATCGTTATTTCCACCCAAGATCTTATGTTTTTAGATTCTTTTCGGTTGATGTAACTGATTTGGTGGTTTCTTAACTTCTTTTTTTTTATTGTTAATTGCCTTAGGAGCATAATCCTATTGGAAATATTAACACGCCAGGACGAATTCGTATCAGGTAACTTGGATAAGTACCAGTGCGAAACGATACCTAATTGTGAGTGATTCAAAGTTGGAAATCAAAGTGTTTAATGATGTATGGGGAGGGTGATCAGTGGAACCACTGACGAGCTCACGCTGGTTACCCAGAACGAAACATCGTTTAATCATTTTTCTTTTCACTTTAGTTCTTTGTGTGTTCCCTGTGGGATGCTCATCCAGGTTTGAATTATCGTTATTTCCACCCAAGATCTTATGTTTTTAGATTCTTTTCGGTTGATGTAACTGATCTGGTGGTTTTTTAACTTCTTTTTTTTATTTTTAATTGCCTTAGGAGCATAATCCTATTGGAAATATTAACACGCCAGGACGGTTTCGTATCAGGTAACTTGGATAAGTACCAGTGCGAAACGATGTCTATTTGTGAGTGATTCAAAGTTGGAAATCAAAGTGTATGATGGTGTTTAATGATGTATGGGGAGGGTGATCAGTGGAACCACTGACGAGCTCACGCTGGTTTCCCAGAGCGAAACATCGTTTAATTATTTCTGTTTTCGCTTTAGTTCTTTGTGTGTTCCTTGTGGGATGCTCATTCAGGTTTTAAATTTCGTTATTTCCACCCAAGATCTTTTGTTCTTTGGTTTTTAGATTCTTTTCGGTTGATGTAACTGATTTGGAGGTTTTTTTAATGATGTATTGGGAGGGTGATTAGTGGAACCACTGACGAGCTCACGCTGGTTTCCCAGAGCGAAACATCGTTTAATCATTTCTGTTTTCGCTTTAGTTCTTTGTGTGTTCCTTGTGGGATGCTCATCCAGGTTTGAATTTTCGTTATTTCCACCCAAGATCTTTTGATCTTTTGTTTTTAGATTCTTTTCGGTTGATGTAACTGATTTGGAGGTTTTTTAACTTCTTTTTTATTTTTAATTGCCTTAGGAGCATAATCCTATTGGAAATATTAACACGCCAGGACGAATTCGTATCAGGTAACTTGGATAAGTACCAGTGCGAAACGATTCCTAATTGTAAGTGATTCAAAGTTGGAAATCAAAGTATATCATGGTGTTTAATGATGTATGGGGAGGGTGATCAGTGGAACCACTGACGAGCTCACGCTGGTTTCCCAGAGCGAAACATCGTTTAATCATTACTGTTTTCGCTTTAGTTCTTTGTGTGTTCCTTGTGGGATGCTCATCCAGGTTTGAATTTTCGTTATTTCCACCCAAGATCTTTTGATCTTTTGTTTTTAGATTCTTTTCGGTTGATGTAACTGATTTGGAGGTTTTTTTTAATGATGTATGGGGAGGGTGATCAGTGGAACCACTGACGAGCTCACGCTGGTTTCCCAGAGCGAAACATCGTTTAATCATTTCTGTTTTCGCTTTAGTTCTTTGTGTGTTCCTTGTGGGATGCTCATCCAGGTTTGAATTTTCGTTATTTCCACCCAAGATCTTTTGATCTTTTGTTTTTAGATTCTTTTCGGTTGATGTAACTGATTTGGAGGTTTTTTAACTTTTTTTTTATTTTTAATTGCCTTAGGAGCATAATCCTATTGGAAATATTAACACGCCAGGACGAATTCGTATCAGGTAACTTGGATAAGTACCAGTGCGAAACGATGCCTAATTTTGAGTGATTCAAAGTTGGAAATCAAAGTGTATGATGGTGTTTAATGATGTATGGGGAGGGTGATCAGTGGAACCACTGACGAGCTCACGCTGGTTTCCCAGAGCGAAACATCGTTTAATCATTACTGTTTTCGCTTTAGTTCTTTGTTTGTTCCTTGTGGGATGCTCATCCAGGTTTAAATTTTCGTTATTTCCACCCAAGATCTTTTGATCTTTTGCTTTTAGATTCTTTTCATTTGAAGTAACTGATATGGAGGTTTTTTAACTTCTTTTTTGATTTTCAGGTATTCTAAAGGTGATTTTGTAGCTTAAATTCCTGCCTTTGTGTCAGAATAAACGAATTGTAATATATTGTCTTTATTTTTAATTCTAACCTCACTGGCTAGCGTAAATCACTCAAAATTAAAAAAAATATATAACAAAATTATTGCCATGAAAACAACAATAAAACATGACATTTTGAAAAGCCGTTGTCAACGCCCCTTGTGTCAAAGCATAGAAAAAGTGACGTTTCCCCAACCTTTATGGCTTTTTAGCTAGGAAACTGTCAATCGCAACGTTACCCTCAATTTTTTATATGTTCTATTTTTCCTGCTGGCGGGTAGCAGAAAATCCTTTTTTTTATTTCTTTAGTAAAAACACGATCTTGTCTGTCTGCAAATAACGAAATCTTGGCTTTTTTGGTTACCCGCGCTTTTTTATCTCGTGTGCCAAAACGAAAAGCACTTTCATTGACAAAAAAATAATTTCGAGAATACCACAAAATTACAAACTGTCAGAAATTAAAAGGGCCGACAAAAAGGATTTGGTGCAAAACCTAAAAACAGATTAGGTGGTGATTTAAATTGGATATCAGTTAAGGCCACAAAAACGGCATAAATTTGACAACACTGCTTTGCTATTTTTTTGAAAGATTAACAATAGGCGGCATCACTAGTACCATTTCGAGTGAGATCGTGCAGTGTTCAGAACACGGTGCGAACACCATATGTGAGAAAAAATATAACTTATAAGAAACGTAACCATTTATTAATGCTTCTTTAAAACGTTTTTTCTCGAAATTAAAAAAAAATCAAAAGAAAAATCATTAATCAACATCAAAAAAATTACAAATTTCCGTATTATTTTTATCACTTGACATGTATTAATTTATTGGCCGAATGTTCCATTAGACAAGTGGCCGGTGGATATGCGGAACCTGAATTCAAATACTCCAATCGAACTCACTTCAATTTCCTTGGGCCTACTAAATTACGTGACCTTGGCGCTTCAGAATTCCGGCAGAATATTGCTTACAATGACAATGACTCAGTTGTGCCTGGTGGCACACAGTTGGTCTAGAGGTTTTAAGAAAATAAATATACCATCTTTAAAATATATATTTTTCTTTTCCATACATCGCCAACCACCGTTTAGCGTAAAAAGTAAAATCCTCTTTTCTGGGAGGCTATTTTTGGAAAATATTCTAAAAACTTTCCTATTCCTATTTTGACATCTTATTTGAATTCTCGCTAAAATTCTCATTCCAATAGTACCCCATATCATTAGGTTTACTTTACTAGTTTTCGAGATATTGGCTTTCAAAATGTCAAAAATGCAATTTTCAAAAGCCCATATCTTGGAAACTAAAGAAAATATCTCTATTGTGTTTGATATCGATTTTAAGGGTTTTTTTACGAAGAATTAAAAAATGACAGTAGTTTGGCGATGGCACATTTCTATTTAGAGTTTATTGATTTTCAGTGATTTTAACGTTATTATTCAATAAATAAGAAGTACTAGGTCAAATCGTCAATTTATTGTCATTTTTTAATTTCTCTTAAAAAACACTTAAAATCGATATCAAACAAAATAGAGATATTTTCTTTAGTTTCTAAGGTATGGGCTATTGAAAATTACATTTTTGACATTTTGAAAGCCATTATCTCGAAAACTAGTAAAGTTAACCTTATGATTGGGGTACCATTGGAATGATAATTTCAGCGAGACTTCAAACATGAAGTCAAAATAGGAAGTTGCTATTGAAAGTTTTCAGAATATTTTCCAAAAATAGTCTCCCAGAAAAGGGCTATATAGGGGATTTTACTTTTTACGATAAATGGTAGTTGGCGACGTGTCCAAAACAAAAATCTATATGGCAAAGATGGTATTTTTTTTTTCTTAAAACCCCTCTCTAGACCAACTGTGGGCGCACCTGTTTTACCAATGGAAACCGCTATAATATGTTTCGGGTTTCATACCGCTAAAAAAAATTGCAGCGTTCAAGTGCATCGCGTGCACTATGAACTAAATTTATAAAAACAAGTACACTCCATTTCAAATTGCTGCGGGCCAGTTTTTTGACAGTTTAATTGTCAGCCTCCATATTGAAATTGCTCCGTCCCGGAGAATCTGGAATGAGGTGTAGGTATTTACCTGGGATAGGGGGGCTGCAAGCTTCCATGCATTGGTCCTAAAATGAAATATGTTATTGAAAGAAAAAAACTTGTGTGGCTACAGAACACTAATAATTAAATTTATAACAGTGGGATTTACTAAAACGGTTTAGTCTATTTTAAAACGGTCTTAAGTTTAAGTGAAATTTTTGGTTTTCAGCATTTTAAACGAATCCTCCTTGAGTTTTGGACGTAGTTTGATTTATAAGAAGAATTTTAATAAATTTTTTTATTGAATAATAATCTTAACACAATCTTTTGTTGGATTTAAGAGGAAATTTTCAATTTAGAAGAAAAGAAAATTAAAAAATTGAAACCCACGCGGGGTTTAAATAGTAAACACTCTGTAGAATAAGTTAAAATTGAGGTTATATATCACTCTAATTAAAGCTTACCCTTGTTAATTAATTTTTCCAATTAATACTTGATCTCACACAACGATTTAGATGAGTAATAATAAAATAGGGAGTAGATTAATTTTGTATTTATTTAAAAAGTGTTTTTATTTATAAAATGTATTAAAAAACTTCAATGCAAGTTTTTTTTTACATTTCTGTCAAAATATTAGCGCTGCGTTCAATCACAAACGGCGAGTTCAGATCTTTTACCTCTGTTTGCACCTCGCCTTGCACCAACCTCTACTGATAAAAGCTACAGCTTTAAAATGATTGGGCTTTGAGTAAGGAAAGTTTTTTTGACTGATCTTTTAGATAACCTCAATGTTTTATTTTCAATTTGTAAATAAATTAATAGTTGTTTTGGGTTTTTTTGATTGGTATATTTTTCGTGCATAATCAGTGACCTTCACTTATGTTTGTTTTGCCTCGTAGTGCTCTCATTAATTTTTTTTTGTGCTGAAAACGGGTTCAAAATATGGCGTTCTTCTAGACAAAATAGGAGGTGTTTTATTGGGTAATGAACAACTTGGGATATTAAATAAGATAAATTAGTCCTTGTAAAAACGGTTACTTAGGGAAATTATCCACGAACTTATTACCAAATGCCACAAAACAATCCTTTTTAACCACCCCCCTGAGGTAGTGTAAAATATCACCAACTTTATAACCTCAAACACAAATAATGAAGCTATTATGTGCCAAATTTTTGGCGTATTCGCCATTTGCCATTTTGAAACCTGTCAAAAAAAATTAGTTTTAGGGCATTTTTTTCTAAAATATGGTATATTTTGAGAAAAAAAAGTAGTTTTTCAGTGGTATTTTGCAATAACATTACAAAATAGTCAATAACTTTGTGTCTTTTCTGTATGGGTGTGTTTTTTGAAAATTGGTTTTAAAATTTAGTACCCCCCACCGGTAAAATATTTAGACCTGTGGGGGGTACTATTTTAGATCTTAGTAAATCCCACTGTAAATGTTTGGGGGTTGCGTTTACATCGCTAATTAACTATATATTAATCTTTGTAAAATAAAGATATTATAGGAGCCGCATTAACGCTAGAGCGGGCGCTGCCAGCGGGGCCTGAATTTCTGAGCAGGGAACGACAAAGATTTGTGCATTACCCTCTCCACATAGGCCGATCAGCTCTTATCGTTTTAGTGTCCTTTTATCCACCTTCGCCGCCATTTTGACAGAAAACTAATGGATTATCTGTCACTTTTGAGTGAAAATGGCGGCGAAGGTGGATAAAAGGACACTAAATCGGTATGAGTTGATCGGCCTATCTGGAGAGGGTACTGATTTGTGTCGAATAGTCGAATCATCAACAAGGACACTAATCCTAGAGCAAGCTCTAAAGGAAGCGAAGCCTGACATTTATTTTGACACTTGCTTTGTCATTTTTGATTTGTTTGCCTCGCTTTTGTCATCGGCGGTTCGTTATTATTATAAATAGGTTTTTTATCAAACAATTTAATTTTATTATTTATTCTTGTTGTGTGCCAGCTCTTTCAAGTACCTATTAAAGGTAAGTTATAATGAGTGAAGAAGTATTTTTATTAGGAAAATCAAACAACAATAGAAGGAGAGCTTGTCTGGAAGCCTTCGGACAAGACAAGAAGCAGCACGAAAATTTAAGGATTTGTGAAGCAAGTTTTATAACAGTACCTATTTTTGCCCCGACGATAGTGCTTAATAAAGTGGAAGTATAAATTCGATTCCTTGTGTATTTGCGTGCCTGGTATGTGAACTTGTGTCTCCCATTTTATATCCGAAATTAGTAAAAAACTTATTGCGGCGTTGTGAAAGTTGATCTTTAGTCGAGTTTAGCTATTCTTGGTAAAAAAAAAACATTTTTTAAAGATATAGGTATATAGTGATTTATTTTATGGTAAGAATTTAAGTACTTCTTTTGGGGCAAGTATTCGCCTGTATATATGTTAGCGTAAAACCCCGATTTCAGTTACAACCTGGTTTTCCTAGGAAAAACTAATTTAGATTAGGTCAGTTGGATTAGGTCAGATTAAAATCTAATCTAAACTTATATAATTTATTCTAATCTAATATAGAGTTAACAGTTATAACTAGTTTTTACTAGGAAAAACCGGGTTTAAACGGTAACATATAGGTACTGTGATAAGAATCCATTGTATTGTAATTATTACGGAATAATTATTTTTTTACGTATAAGTATAAATATAATAGTCAAAAGAAAGTGACACAAAATATGTTATTAGTACACCATCATCATACCAACGTATGGTACGGTAGTTCATCAAAAATTGAGTTGCTATTTGTGTTCTAAAACACCTACATCTACAAAAAAAAAAGGATTTTCTGTCGGTCTGCACACATGATAGAGAAAGCATTATGTATTATGATTTTAACCAAAATTTGGTACCAAAGCGTTTTTTTGGCCACCCACCAAGTAAATGTTGGATAGAATGGTGGGGGTTTAGGAAGAGAAAAGTGTGAAATAGTTGAAAAAATTGTAACCTTGAAATAAACATTTTTCTGCAGTTTGGTTCAAATTACTAAGAGCTTTAGTTTGTGACATATTTAAAAGAGGTGTTAAAATATATTTTTTAAAAACATAATTTTTGAAGCAAAGAAGCAGATATCAATATACGTTTCCAGATTTTAGTTCTTGTGAATAGTACTTACCTGAAAATTTTGTTGTCCGGTTTTACAGAGGGTTTACCCAACTTTTCGTATTGATAATTTATTCATAACTTTAGTTATTCTGAATGCCTGTCGTCTTACTTCTTTATCAAAATACGGAGAACCCGGACTAAGAGTAAAATCTGTTAGATTTATAATTTTTGCGTATATTTTTTACTTTAGTAACTCGCGACTGTATGATAATGGACTAGTGGTGCTTTCGAAAAATACTTTCTTATCGTATTTATCATTCATTAAAATATTTAAAATAAGAACGAACCGCCCATGACAAAAGCGAGGCAAACAAAATTAATGTCACGCTTCGCTTCCTTTAGAGCTTGCTCTAGGATTAGTGTCCTTAATCATCACATGTCGAACGCAGTTCTTATTCTTGAGCGGTGATCGCTCATTCCTTCTTTGTTCAGATTCCAGTGAACGTCATAATGTTAATTATTTTGTTAAAATACTTTATCTTTACTAATTGGTCTACTTTTATTATATAGTTTTGTATTCCGGAATTTTGAATAAAGTTTTTTTTTGTTTTTTTTTTATTTGGCCTTATCTGCGGACCTGCGGACTCGCGGCTCCGACTTACATGGGTGCAGATAGGCCAGGTGTTCCATTCACCGTTCTACTCCCCACCAACCGCAACCGCAAGGTTAGTAGAAATGGTGTTCCGCATCGTGTGCTCTGAGCAGACGCAATGATCCGAGTATCACCGCTTTCTGCATTGTGTTCTGCCTTGTCACGGCAGGCTGGCAAGGTCTTGAGAGCTGAGGGCAGTGTTTGCCGTGTAACTCCGAGAGCTCCAACTACCAAAACCACTAGCTTGACTGTATAGCCTCGGTACACTCGGCGAAGGTCAAAGAGAAGATCCTGATATTTCGTCCGTCCGTCCGACCGACCGCATACCGCCCGCAAGCAGACAGCAAATGATATAGGACCTCTAGCGCACTATGACAGGCCCTACAACTTGTGTCAGGAACCTGTATACCCATCACGGGACTTCGGTGTTCCAAAGTGTTGATGAACACCTCAATTTCCCACTTTAATGCACCAGACCTTAAGAATGCAAAGCCTAACTTTGTGGATAAGCCAGTGTTTTTTTTTTGGGTTTGACCTTATCTGCGGTCCCGCGGCTCGGACTTACACGGGTGCAGATAGGCCAGGTGTTCCATTCATCGTTCTACTCCCCATCAACCGCGAGGTTGTTCCGCATCGTGTGCTCTCAGCAGACGCAATGATCCGAGGATCACGGCTGTCTTGCTGTCTACCTTCGAGAGCTCCAATTACCAAAACCCCTAGCTTGACTGTATAGCCCCGGTACACTCAGCGAATGGCAAAGAGAATATCTTGTGTCAGAACCTTGTATACCCATCAGGCGACTTCGGTGTTGATGACTCCATCTTGGCAAGCAATGATGAACACCTCAGTTTCCGATTTTAATGCATCATGCATTGACTTTGTGGATAAGCCAGTGTTTTCAATGGTTTTAAAGAAAACACTGTGCTATGGCTTATCCATATGTAGACGCATCAAGTAGTCTACCTCTGCACTCTTTAAGGTGGTTTTAAGTCTTTGGCTGGTCAACTCTGTAATGGAGTTTTCCTGCCGCCGACTTTTGTCAAAAACTATTGGGAGCTCATCCGATGCCCTTTGTGCCGCCCCAACCGTTTTATGGTTACGCACCATGCATAGCAGGGGATCCTTGTCTCTGATTACCTCGCGCGCGGTACTTAGGACCAACCGTCTATGTAAACACTCCAAACTTAAAAGGGCCTCCCCGATAACGTGGGAAGTAAAGCCGTTGGACAAACGCCTTAGGGTGATGGCTGCGATATCACGTCATCATCTTGCGGGTTTCTACGTCGATTTTGCGCAACTCGTTCACATTCCACTTTATCACCCCAAAGGAGTAAGTGAGTAGTGGGACGGCAAGCATGTTTGTAGCAGCAACTTTGTCCTTTCCAGAGAGCTTTGAACTCCAGATTTGTCTTAGTCGCTGCTGATACTTGTCGCGGAGAGACTATTTTATTGCGATACTATCATGGATGTGTTCCTGGGGAACACCCAGATATGTATAGGTCTCTCCGGCATCCAGATGGCGTAGGATACTCCCATCTACAAGTTGCGCATCCTCGGCGTGATCCGCATGGCGTCCTTTCTTAAGCTGAACTGTCGCACACTTATCCAACCCGAACTCCATTCCAGGATACTCCTGCACTACCCGAAGAGCTTGGTCAAGATCTCTCTTCGTCGACGTGTTCTATGGCCAGGAGCACCACACATGTATCGCTTTGTGTTCCGCAAAGCAACGGACAATGGAAGTAGCGAACAGCGGAACGATACCAATTTAGTCGACACCCTTGTGTTACCCGTACCTATGGTAAATCGGGTCTTCCAAAGTGGCATCATTCCTGAAATGCATCTCGCTATGGGATCCGGTACCGCAAGGCCTCTCAAAAGGTGAATAATAAGTTCATGAGAAGTTGTGTCAAAGGCCTTGCGATAATCTATCCAGGTCATCAAAAGGTTTCGCTTGTATTGGAAGGAGTCTTGTGTGTCACATCGGTCTAGGGCTTGGAGTATCCGCTGGTACAAGAGTCGCTTAAAAATCTTGTAACAAGCGTTTAAACATGTTATCGGGTCGGACAAGTCTCCGTTCTTGGGGAGTAGGACGGTTCGCCCGTCAATAAACCAGGAAGGGATTGGCTGCCCCTCATTTAAAAATTCGGGCTAGGGCCTCATGGGTCCATCAGGCCCCGGGTCAGCAAAGTTCTTAGCACCCATAAGAGCACCTCGAACTTCCTCCACAGTTATTGGTCGTCACAGTTGCTCTGGTGGTGGACGAAGGTTTCAAACTGTGCCAGGGCTGGTGTGTTTACGTTAAGCGGACGAGTTATCTCGTAAATGCCCCTCCAGAAGTTTTCCACCCTCTCAGCGGTTGGAAGATTATCAATAATCCGCGGCGGCATCTGAAATAGGCGACTCGGGTTTTCGAAAAACAACTTGTTTTCCGAAATGCCCCTCGCCCGCCGAATTAGATTTTGTTTGGCAGTCACTAGCATCCGTATCCTTTCGCAGCACTGCTGCTTGATGGTCTGCAACAGCGCTTCGTTCAGTGTATTGTGGATGCGCCGCAGGTTAGCGGCTATGCGGCGCACTTTTGGCATAAAAGGCCTGCCTGCCAATCTGCATTCCACCACACACTGTATACTCCTTGCTGAGAGGATTTTTGCTTCCATCTTCTTTACTCAGCGTTGCTCCCTGTCGACGTAGGGGTTCCTGTTGGGCACCTTTGGAGACACGGAGCAAGCTGCCTCATAGACGGCGCAATTTATACGTCTGCTCTTGTGGTTTCGGGCGCTTAGTCTTGTGCAGCGCCCTGCAGTCTCGGAGTCTCCTCTTCAGCTGCATGTATCTGCAGTTCCTGTTCCTCAGGTAATGCCGGCTGTTGAGGTTTTCTAACATATCCCCTTCGCCGAAGATAAGATACATAGTCTCGCAGGCTCTGAGCAGTAAATGTATTATGCTCAAGATGCATATAATTCCAAAGCTCACGCATACAAACCATATATCCCCTTCGACCTGCGCTACTGCTCTCATAGCATTCCAGCAGATCATCTCTCAGATCATCGGTCCACTCAAAGCGTCCTTGTTCATTGCGGTTGTCGTCGGGTAATCCATCCGGTTGGGCCCCTCCACCTTGCCTCTGCCCCTCATCCGACGGGGTCGTTTGTGGGGGCCCTCTCGTTCCTCTACGTTTGGAAAGAATACTAACCAGTTTAGTTAATTGATTTAAGTATTTTGGTGAAGTTATTGTGTTGGAAGGATTTCACAATAAGGTATTTAAATAAATATGTGGTCCTGTATTTGGTGACTCGCAAATATCGGATAGACTTGTACAGAATCATTTTTTTAATTTTTATTATTATGTGTCAGCGAACAGCTACTTATAGGCACTGATATACCATTGCCAAATATTATCATTTACCCACGAAAACTTGTGACCATGAATTTAAACCAAAATATAACCATCCTTATTAAAACTTATATCTAGTGTAGTTATTCTGCATCGATGGTCTTTTAAAGAAATAAATTTTGGTCAAAAAAATTCTAGGCAAGGTCGCTAAGAGATATATATGTTTATATTTACGGTCAACCACTCAATATGCTTTTAAAAATTTGATTCTTTTAAAGACTATAGTTCACAACTAAAACTCCGAACCCTTAGTAAAATAGGGAAAGAAATAAATTAAAGATTATTGTGGCACCTCTCAATAAGGCCAATCTGAAACGAAATTTGAAATTAGTTAAAGTTTTGAAATTTGCACGGAAGAATAAAAAGTGTTACAAACAAAATAGAGAGGGGGTTCAGGACTCGATCCCATTTTTCAGACACGCATGCGCGTAAATTCTATCTTTTTAGATCTAAAATTAAGAAGAGGTTCCAAGAAAAATCATGTTTTTTTGGCGGATTGGATCATCCCTGGGATTGATTCCTTCTCTTGAGGGATCGTTCCTTCTGTTGAAAAGGCGCCAGAAGAGCGGTACGTTGAGGTCGATATAGGCGAATAAACGAAACTGACGGGCTGAGCATTTTAAAATAATTTGGCCCCTCTGTCTTTGAGTAGTTCATCTTTGATCAATGTCAAGCAGAACCGTGCTAAATCGAAAACGACTCTTGAGACTAACCTTTGTGTAAAACGTATTCTTGTTCCCTTGACAACCGCGGTGGGTAAATTCTATGCACTGCCTACGCGATGCGTGATAATACAACTGCTTTGTCGGTGTACAAGTATAATCTTTTTCGCCTAATTTCGTTATGTAATATGTCTCCCCCACATCCAGTGGTTGCCAGCAAAATTCCTGAAGCACTGATATACCTGAAAACAATATAACTGGGGTTGAAATAAGGTCGCACTGGATAGGGCGTTAAACGCAATTTAATACCGAGATACATACAATATTTTATGCAATAGCGAACTATTTATTTTTAAACTAGGTTTAATTTTTTTTATTTAACTTGGATTTGGTACAATAATGGTAACTTGCCGTAATATTTTGTCATAATATTACATAATGATATGTGTCAAACCACTGTTCATCAAAGGAGGCAGTTGCTTAGCTTCCCTAGCAATGGTTCAATTTTATTGTTTCGTAATAGCAACCGATAAACAACCTTTCATTTTTTAATAGCGAATTCTATTGACAAAACTAGTGCGCCACTGGGGCAATATTTGTATTCCATTGGTAAAACTGGTGCCAGTTTGTGTGTTCTATTGGGAAACGCACCCACCGAGTTTTGCACTTAGTGCACATTTTTCCGCACAAGCTTTTTAAGCTGGTGCGGCACTCAATTTTAAATTTTTTAAATGGCGGCAGAGTCGGGATTTTATGTTATTATCGGAATTTTTAGCGAGTAGCAGTGAAGAGGATGAAGAAGAAGAGTATTGTGCATTGTACCATAGGCAAGAAATGTTATTTATAAATTTACCAGCAAGCAGGTAGGCATGAACCCCGGACATAAAATGCTCATATTGAAAGTGTATTTAGTATCTTCAGGGATTTATAAGTCAACTATATAAAACCTGCTTAGGTTAGCAGGCCTTACTTGGGGTTTTTTGGTTGATAAACTGGTTCAATTAAGGTCTTAAGCGAACCTATTCTCCACTATGCAATTTGATTTTGCAACTAAAAAGTTTTACTTAGTAAGATATTATTATATAAACCTTGAGCTAAGGGTCGGTTTATGCTCGCAACTTATATTAACCTAAGACAAAGTGTACAGGTTTTTTATGGGGTGAAAAGCCTGCGCACTTCGACGTACGTTGCGAGCATAAATCGAGCCTAAAAAGCCAGTAAAAGTAAAAAACAAAACTCAAAAAAATATTTGGTTATGTCAGAATCTGTAACTGAAGAAATTACGTGTACCATTTGAATTGCACTGGTGCAACTTTTTGACAGCACCGAGTCAGTTTCGGTGCATCACGAGTGGCGCACTATTTTTCTCAAAAGAATTCGCTATAAGTAAAGTAACATAAAAATAAATTCTTTGGAATTTGAGCCACCTCGAGAACTTTTGAAGTCTGTAGACGAAGCAAAGCAAGATCTGCTGCCATTAAACTCAAGGAAGATCTATGAAAAGCACTACAAATAATTTTCTGCATGCCTGCCTGCATTCTGTAGCCGTAAGTCAACTTAATGAAAACGTTATGCTAGCTTATTTTAATGAAAAGTCCAAGAATTACAAAGCGTCCTCGTTGTGGAGCTATTATTCCATGCTTCAAGCTACCCTAAACCTCAATATTGGTGTGGATATAAGCAAATTCCCAAAACTAATTGCTTTTCTAAAACGAAAATAGGATGGTTATAAACCCAAGAAATCCAAAATTTTGAGCAAAGAGGAAGTCAAAAAGTTTTTAATCGAGACACCAGAAGAGGTTTTTTTATTAGTCAAAGTGGCCTTCATATTTGGCGTGTGCGGAGCCTGTCGCCGCGAAGAACTAGCGAAACTTGAAGTTAATGATATCAATGATCAGTACTTGGGAGAATCTCTGATGGTAACAATCAAAGAGTCAAAAACTAAAATTGACAGAATGTTTATGATTATTGATGGACGAAAGGAGCTACCTAGTTTCTTGGGAACATTCAGAAAATACTTAGCCTTGCGACCAGCAACAATAGACCACAACAGACTCTTTGTATTTTACAAAAATATGAAATGTTCAACGCAAGTACTAGGAAAAAATACTTTTGGTAAGATGCCAAGGAAGAACGCTTCATTTTTAAATCTTCCTGATGCCGAAAAATTTACAAGGCACTATTTTCGGCGAACATCAGCCACACTACTTGCTGAAGCGGATGAAAGCCTTACCAACATCAAATTACATGCCGGATGGAAGTCTAGCTCAGTGGCGGAGGGGTACATCGAGAAAATCAAAATCAGTAGAGAAAAAATAGCAAAAAAAAACTGTTGGGAACATAACAGCATCTTTTACGAAAGATAACGTCCTGCCTTTAACATCAACATGTTCACACCAGAGTAGACTTAAAAAATAAGATTCAAGCAGTGGCAAACGCTCGAACCACAGCTTTCTCGCCATTAAGTATTGTTAATTGTTTTAATTATATGTAATTTTAAATCAAAATAAAAAACATTGTAGCATTTAAGATCGTTTAACAAAAATAAAATTTTGCTCAATTTTCATTTATTTTTTCTAATAAAAATAAAAAAAAATAATAAAAAAAGGGTTAAACTGAAGAAAAAAAACAATAAAAAAAGGGTTAAATTCATTCTGTCAGTCTGTGACGACACGACTTTAATTCTAACCTACAAATATATGCTGCCTGTTATTTAAAAGTGTTTCTGAGTGATTGAAAAGCATGAAAGATATTTTGAGGGCAATGCTGCTGGTCTGCCTGCAGTTACACTGAGAAAAAAGAATGGCTACGAGAACTCAAATATGTGTTCTCCTAGACCCAGCCATGTTGCCAATAGAGAACACAAAATATGAATAAACACTGAATGTATTTTTCTGGCCATTTGGGCTGCCAGAACTCAACATCTAGGTTGTGGTAACTCATGATCTGGCCTGGGAGAACCCTGCGTTTAGGCTACCAGAACTCAGCACCTGGGTTGTGGTAACTCATGATCTGGCCTGGAAGAACCCTGCCTTTGGGCTACCAAAACTCAGCACCTGTGTTGTGGTAACTCATGATCTGGACTGGGAGAACCCTGCCTTTGGCCTACCAGAACTCAACATCTGGGTTGTAGTATATTCAGTCGAGATAACTTTGAACCATTATGGGTAACTTTGAGCCACTTAGAAAATTCATTTTAGACACATGAAAAGTTCCAACAAATAATTTTTCAAGTAGCTCAGTTACCCACAGTGGCTCAAAGTTACCCCAAAAACTGACGAAATAAATGCGAATGCAAAGAAAAAAAAATCTTAATTTTCATCTCCAGCACGAACGCTACTAGAGATAAAAAAATAGCGTCAACTAGGGAATATTAAAAATGTGGATGGTGTTTTTTTTAAAAAAAAAGTAGATCTTGTGATTTACAAACAACGCAAAATCCAACGAAGGCTTGACTCCCGAGTCTCTCCGGCTGACTGTATACAAAATATAATGAATAAATAGCTAACTATACAGCGCTATCCATTATAAACAAGTATAGAATTTTTGACCCTTAATCTAAGATTAAAAGGGCATTCAAAAGAAATCATTACTTTTTCTGACATATTTGATATTAGAATACTTAGGCTTTGTACATGTATTTTGTTATTTTAAATGAAACACCCTGTATTTTCGGTAATTTTTATAGCTAAGCAGGCTTTACCCTTGCCAACAATGCTAAATAACTCAAAAACTAAACGAGATTTTTTAAATTTCTCTTAAATTCAAAAAAAGCACACAATAAACAAGGTTTTATGTTGAAAATAATAACACATATCTATGCAATTTGTAAATTATAAATGTCAAATTCCCCTTACATAAAAAAAACTTTAAAAAAAATCTAAAATATCGCGTGCGTTTGAAAATGTTTAACTGTGAAAAATATAAACAAAATCAAAAATTTTAATATAAATATGGTGTTTTAAAAACAAAACCTAAAGGCTGAACTATAACGCTAAAACCGTCCCTAAGTCTAATTTGCTCATATGTCTCATATATCATATAAAATCATCATCATTGTAAATTAGGCTTAGGAAAGAGTTAGCGGCGTTAGTAAATCCAGCCAAACTGTTTAAAATACAAAACAGACCCTATATATTTCGCACTCCACACTTTCATATTATTTAGAAAATACAATACAACACGTTAACATTTTTCACTCGTGAACCTACCGCTGGACCGGCCAGGATAACGGCACATATAACCTACACTAACTACATCACAAATGGAAATGAAGCTAGCAACTGCCAGCCAAAGCAACCTGCAAAACTCGACATTCGGCAAGTATCGCCTATAATCGGATTCACATGTGTAAATTCCTGGGTTTTACTAGACGGCGGAAAAAATAAACCATGATCATGAGTTAGAACAATTCAGGCCCTGAGTTATCGTAGCCCACGGTGGTGGGTTGGCCCCGTTTTCTCAGTGTAGCCTGTGTTAAGCTCGGCGCTAAGTATAGGCACTAGGGATGGACGATCCGATACGATATATCGGAGTATCGATATTTTGGTTGCGATACCCGATATTTTGGATCGATACTTTGCTCTCCGATATTTTTTATTATCAATTAATTTCGCCATGTATCGATACCCAACGATCCGGTAAATTAATTGGTTGTTTGCCAAAAATTACGTGGGGCCGGAGCGGCGGTGGTGGTCGGGGAATTACCTGATAATAAAACGGCGATGATTCCCAAGATTTGCGTCAGTCTGTCCGGAGAGTCGGGTCGGGGGAGATATGTTAAAAAAACTTGTTTTTTAAACTCTTTAGAGTTTAACGATTGGAACTTTATTTAAATAAGTTATTTTTTAATGGACTAACAAACCTTTTATTTTATTTTAGTGGGACATAATATAAATATCGTTTATTATACTGTAGACTTTATTTAATTAAAATACAAATTACATACTCACATATTTACGTATTTTAATAATATACCGTATCGAACTGTATCTATACAGGGGATATCGATACTTTTTAATTCGATATTTAACTATTGCTACGTTTTCATGGGAATTGAGTTCGTTCTGAAAACGATTTCAATCCGATACCGTCCATGAAAACCCCTGTTTTTCCAGTATTCAAATCGATTTCAATCTAGATCCGACCCTGAAAATTTTTAGGGTTGGATCAAGATCTTATTGAGTTCGAAATACCGATTTTCCATGAAAACGGGTATTGAGTTTACACATGCGTATTGCGTCGGATTACCAGACAGCCGCCAAATTATATTTTATTGCTCTCACTGTTTTTGAGAGAGAGAGAGAGAGAGAGAGAGAGAGAGAGTGAGAGAGAAATAGAAGTGAAACTGTGGAACCGGCATTCTAAAATTTGGTGGAGTGTATAGAAAAAAGAAGATTAATAACATAACCTTACTTAAATAACTAAAGATTTGTTTTTTAAAGACTTTAAAAAAATTAATTATGGAAAATAAAAGAAATATTTGGCTCGAAAGTGCATGTATGTGGTATGCACATATGCCAGTCCAGCATTTCTTTCTTCACTTCCACTTGCAAACAGAGTAGTAATTAAAATTAAAAAAAAAATTGTGGCAAGCGCCAACATCATCTTTTGAATAATATACATAAAAAAAAAGTACCAAAACTCAAAAATGAATATTTGACAACTATGACATATGTCAGCTGCCAAATATCAAAATTTGAAAACCGTTTTCAAATCGATTTGAAAACCTGCCATGAAAACTCATGAAAAAAAGTTTTCAAAACATATTGAAAACGAATTCAATATCCATGAAAACATAGCATATATCAATACTTAGTTTTTCGATCCGGATCGATATTTTAGAGAGGATCATTCATCTCTAATAGCGTTGTATGAACAGCTGCTGTTCATACCACGCTAATAGGCACTATCCAGTTCGCCCGTATTTCAATAATTCTCTATTTACTGCCAAGCAAGCAAAGGATGTAGAACTGTCAATTTCCCCGCGTAAATCCTCCTTTTTTATTGCCTTTTAAACCCGTGCAAGAAAGTAATCCTTGTAATCTACATATGTATATAGGGTGTGTCAAAGAAAACCACACTTTTTAAATGGTTATAACTTAGCGGGAAATTGTCCGATTTTAATAATATTTAGCTTTTTAGAAAGCGTAAGCTGTGATGTGGCTTTGTAACCGATGTTTGAGATTAAATACAGCTAGTGTTACAGGAAAAGTTTTTTCTAGAGGTGTCAAAAATGCCTGTTTTTTAAATAAGTCCACCATGTTGAATTTTTAACAAATGTCATTTTTGACACAAGTTTTGTAAGTTTTGAGGCGTGTGCCTCTTAAAAAAATTAAACTTATTAAAATCGATCAATTTTTAAAAAAGTCATTGCTATTTAAACAAGTACATTTTTTCTTAATAAGCTTGATTTTGCAGTTAAACTCTGGTCTATTTAAAAATTGCAAACTTCCTTATTTCTTCTCCGAATTCTTAAAATGTTACATCGATATGCTTTGAAAGAATGTGGCTTCGTAACCGATGTTTCAGATTTATTACAGTGTCGCACACAAAAAAATATCTAGGGGGGTTAAAAATGCCAATGGGGCTTTCCCATAAAAAAAAAGTTACCTTTTTTTTGGAATATACATAAACATAAAGGTCCAAGAAATCCATCTAAAAACTTTTTTCCCCAAAAAATTTTCGTTTTCTATGTGAAAAATAATGTTTTTAATCGTCGATTCAGTGGCCTTACGATTTTTCAAAACGAATATAGGTGACGTCATAATCAATACAGGTGACGTCATTTTTGGCTGGTCCATTGTAATTTGTCAAGTGCAGTTTTTATTTGGACCACTGGGTTGCGGACTGCGGCCTGCGGCTAACTTTAAGTCATACTGTCAATTCGTTTTTTTTTGTGTTTTGCTTTTTTGGTTGTGATTCTTTTGAAGTTAATTTATAAAATTATAAACATTTAGTAGTGCGGAAGTTTATATTGTCGTTTAGAAAGCCTACAAGTAATATACAACTATATATGTAGTGAATGTTATTACAAACAGTACGGTTCCTGTCCACCATAGCCCTAGCTGCTAAGAAAATTTAAGCTGGGTTTATAAGCTTAATTCGGAGACAAGAAGAATAAGAACTTTTGATTGCGATTTTTAACAGAGTGTGCGCATACAAATTTTGATATTTGGTAAGTTTTTTTAAGTAATTTTATATAAGGGAGTGTCTATAAAGAGCCGACAATTCGGCTGAATAGTCGTGAGAGCCGACAATAATTATTTATTATGTGTTTCATATTTTCATATTTTTTTAAACTAAATTAACCCAACCTAACCTAAACAGACTCAAACCAACTTATTAAAAGCCAAAACAACCCAAACATTTTTTTTATGCCAAAAAAAGATGTAGGGGTTGTAGTGTGTTTTTTTGGGCTGTTTTGGCTTTGAATAAGTTGGTTTCTTTAGGTTAGGTTGGGTGAATTTAGTTGGTTTGAGTGTTTAGGTTAAGTTAATTTAGTTTAAAGTGTGTTTTTTTGGGTTGTTTTGGCTTTTAATAAGTTGGATTGAGTCTGTTTAGGTTAGGTTGGGTTAATTTAGTTTGAAAAAAAAACGAAAATATGAAAAACACATAATAAATTGTCGGCTCTTTAGACACTCTCTTTATATAAAGCCGCTTTCTGATGCATCGTCAAAAACCACCATAAAAACTAAACCCCAGATCCAACAATTTTCATGCTTGCTACATGTCTATTAGAAGACAGAATTTTCTCCTAAAATCTATATCTTTTGATAGCTTTTCTTATTTGCTTGCAAAAGTGTAGATTCATACTAGTAACATTATAAAAACTTCGTTCTGCTATTGTTTAAAATCTGTATATTGGTACAGCCAACGGGTGAAATGATCCCATATTTTGTACGTCTCCTAGAAAAAGTGTCCATATTCCAGTTCCTCCTGGGTTTAGGATAAAATGAAACTCATAATATAGGAGGCCTGCAAGTGCTAAAATATAGTTCCTGCCAAATATTTTGTGCACTTGCTGGATTGGTTCACCCCTTGGGTACAGCCATGATGGTATTTTCAGACTTCAAATATAGCTATCTATTCTACAGCGATAATATTCTGTTCTTTTAATTTTTTTGCACTTATTTTAAAGGTTTCAATATTTATATTAAAAAAAGTATTGATAAAAAGATTTTTAAAGAGAGCTGTAGGTAAGTAGTTTTTTAACTAAGATTTTTTCTTGATTTTTTTTTAGAGAATATGGCTCAGAATATGGAGAAGGGATTTGTGAAGGGTGATTCTAACAACTTACCCAAAGTGGATCATGAGATAATTAATTTATATTATTTGGATAATATGGATTTCTTTAGCGCTGAGATGAAGAATGTTAAGACTGGAAAGTGAGTATGGTTTAACTGCGCACATTAAAAATCCAAATTGTGTCAAAATATATGAGTAAGACTGTTAAGCATTTGTCAAGTGACTTGAAATATGATTTTTGGACACCCTGTACATATTTTTTTTTAATTTAACTTTTTTTTCCCCGATTACAAAAATACAAACCTTGTTACTTTTTTATGCCAAGTAAGAAGAAGCAAGGTAACTTTTTGAGAAAGAACCTCAGCACAAGTAATTTAATTTATTTATTTATATTTATAGGGAACAGAAACCCCATTAAAATGAACAATGAAAAATATTTGAAAACAGACACACAACAGTATAAAATTTAACTAAAAAAAATATTTAGTCTGGTAAGATTCTTTTTGTTAGTCTTTTTAAGGAGTTAATAGATACATTAAAAACATTAATAACTGGTTACTGAGTTAAGCAATAAAGTTCTTTCAATAAATTATTTTTTTGTCTATAGTCAGTTGTATGAAAAGTAATTTGAAAAGTATGATGATGTCTAACAGTCAGTTAGACCGTTAATTTATGCATCAAACAAATGTCAGTAATTTTTTATGCCTCTCTAAACTATCAAGATTGAGCTAAATTCTGACATGATGATAATTTAGTGCTACATTACCATCAAATTTCTTTACTAACACATTAGGCTTATGACGGTAAAGTTTTTCAGAAAAATGCAATGTTAATTTCTAGTTTAAAAAAAATACAAAAGAATGTCAATAAAGTAAAAAACCAAACTAAAAATAAATATTTAAAATTAGGATTTTGGGTTTAATAAAACCTGATGACTAGCTTATTAAATCATTCAAGTATCTTTCAAAGAAAATCCCAAACATTTAATTAAAATGACTTTTAAAACAAAACATTATATGATAGTCAATTAATTTGTTGTGAAGTCGGTGGAATTGTAGCAGCTAGCAATTACATTTACGTTGAAGTCAGATCTATAGTTCTTGAAATATTCAAGGAAAATAAAATATACTTTTAGCAGCTAGCAACACACGGTTTTAATATTTAGATGGATAATTACAGTTCCAACAAAAACTATATCAGATTTGTAGTTTTTCAGATATTCAAGGAAATATTGGACTCAACAGGATTTCTTACTAGTTTTGACCAAGGTTTTGACCAACTTATTAAAAGCAAAATATAAATGTCAGTAAATAAGTAATTTATTACAGTTACTATATTTTAAACATCCTGGATTTTTTTGTAACAGTAAAAAGCTGCAAAATGTGAAGATAATAAAAAAGTCATTTGTAGGTACACCTAAAATTTTGCTATAAAATTTAAAACAAAATGTTAGAAAAGCTTTATCAGAAATAATTAACCACAGCTGTAAAATCTGGCAAAACTATTTTGAGATATATAACTAAGACAGATTTGTCTCAAGATTTGTAAAAATATAAAAAAAATTGTATTTTTTTTATCTTATATTTTTAATCTCAAAGAAGTTCCAAATTTAATTCATGTTATGAAAAATATCATAGCATGCATGCACAGCATATCAGTTATTCTCGTGTCATGAGAGTTGCAATTCTACGTGTATATGAAATTATTTTTACTTTGTTTGTACCTTAAAAATGTACATGGTCTGGTTGATTTGGTGTTAAAAGTGAGATGATTGAAGGCTTAAGTGTTATTGTTTATTTTAGAGTTACGAAGGAGGTCTATGGTGACAAGTTAAGAGAGAAGGAGATGTTTGCACAGTCAAGGCGAAAATAACTCCGGAGCACAGAGTAAGAAATACTCCTTATACTGTGGAAATTTCTGTTAATGAGAAGGAGGAAAAAGTGCTGCATTCTGAGTGCAAAGATTGTTCTGCTTCTGCAGGTAGTTTTAAAAACTTTTGAAACTATACACATTTTACATTACATTTTAAAAAAAATATTTGGTTAATCTCTTTTTAAAGTCTTCTTAAAATTACTTAATAATTGTGATTATTTACATTTTTTGAGAAAAAGAGGTAAAATTATAACTTTCAGAATAGCAGCTGCCACTGTTTTGCAATTACACCTGGTAGGAAAATTATATCTTTAAGGTATCCAAACTTACAGAATATTAGGCACTGCTCTTTTTTTTGTACATATCTGGGGTGGAAAATCCAAGTAAAACTGCTTTAATTTTTTAAAAGTTGACCTTTATGCATAGAGTTTTTAGAGCATACCAACACAAAAAGTTACGTTTGTTAGGACAAAATGAGGAGCTATGAACATTGGAATAATTTTTTTAGACATTAAAATGTTGCATCCCCAAACCATCTCCGAGACTTGTTTAATTATCAAATTTCGGCGTCATTTCACATTTCTCTGGTGGGGGGCATTCCTAACTTCAAAAACAAAAATATGTGCGAAAAAAAAACACGTTATTTATACCAAAATAACTCAAATAAACATGAAAGACCTAAATACAAAATTTCTTCCCTGTGCCTGTCTGTCTGGACAACGATGACTGAAAAGCCACTAAAGTTAACCGATTTTGATGAAATTTGGCACAAAAATCCTTTGGAACCAAAGAATGAGCTGATTAGTTTTTGATGGGGGTGAGGGTTGTAAAGAGGGTAAGAAACGGGGTTGAAAATCATAACTCACAAACTGTATCAGCTAGCAACACACATTCAGTTTTCACATTAAAAGAAATAATTATATTTTCAACAAAAATTAGCAGATCAGTAATTTTTGAGATATTGAAGAAAAATAAAATTTATACATGCCTGCTGGTGCCATGTTTTAAAAAATATTTTTCTGGTATTTTCTAACTATGATGTATTTTTTGTACCAGTTTCTGTTAAGCTAGGAACACACAATGCAAATTTAGTTTTCACAAGATAAAAAAAGACGCAAGCAGAATGTGTCTCCTTTTAACCTGTTATTAGAAATTTGTTAACTGTTTTTAACTTTTCTTTTTTGATACTTACAGGGGGCTGCAAGCATGCCATTGCTGTCCTTTTTTGGCTTCACAGAAGAAGTGAAGAACCAGCCTGCACCTCTACAATGATGTTGGAAATGCCAAAATGGATTTGCAGTCACTTAAACGAAGACGTGCCAGCCCTCGGACCAAAAAGTCATAATTTATGTGTCTCAATTGATGTAAATCTGCGCAGATAAAAAAGGGGTAATGTATACCCTTTTGCGATCTGAAGACAAGTACACCTATATCGATGTATACCAGCTCTGGTTCAAGTTTAAAACTGCAGAGAAAATGGACCAAATGGAATGTTGACAGGTTCATTAATTACATGCGGTCAAATATGAGCGATTCCTTGTGTGTCGAAGCTGAAACGGATACTCGACTTCAAGCCAATTCTCCATTATGGCACAGCTTGCGATTTGGCAGAATAACGTTAACTGAGGCTATTTTTGGCGCTTCTAAACACCTGGGCACTGAGGCAGTGGAGAGGGGGAAAAAGTTAAAGATGAAGTCTTGAAGGAAATTCAAAAAATTAAAATTTCAAAATCAGGCTTGTACCTGAGAAGCCAATACCCATGTTTTGGTGTGGTGTCTTTTTGTTACATTAGTGGAGAGCTGCTAAACCGATTTTTATAAAAAAATTTACAAAATATCTTTGGCATCAAGCAATGAGTTTTTAATGGTCGTGGGAGGTTGGAAAGAGGGTTGAACTTCTAAAAACATCCTTACTTACTGTAGCTGCTAGCTAGAGATATTCAAGAAAAGGTTCTTTGGGCGATATATGTGTCTGCTAAAGCACTTTAAAAAATCCGTGTTTGTTTAATTAATATCTGCGGTTTTTTTTTTGGTTTTTTAATGTTTATATTTTTTTAAAGTCTCATTCGTTACTTAAATATCTGGTCATAAAACAAAAATTTAATCTCAAAGTGCCATAAAAAATGTAGATATCTCAAAACGCGCATACTTACAGTAATACCAAAAATATAGTTACTACCTAAACTAATGCAAAACATTGAGTTGTTTAATAAAACGCGGAAATTATTTATAAAACATGGATTTTTTTTTGTGAAAATCACAAAAATATATGATAAACTCCAAAAAATGTTGTCAGCCTGAATTTTTTTATCTCTGTAGAAACTTCAAAGTGATAGATCACAAATGACCCCCAAAATTGAAGTACCGTTTTTTATCAAATCTTGCAGTGTTCTATGTGAAACATTGTTTTTCGCCAATTTGAATAAAATTTTTTGTTTCATGTAAACCATTTATAATGTACAGGGTAAATCAGATATCGCGATTAAAATTTAAAACCTGCTATTAATATATTTATAGTTTAATGACCCAAGTACTCAGATTGCTAAAAAATCAATGAGCATAACTACTAAAGACTTAAAATAAGTGTTATAAAACACTTTTATGAAATTTTCGTTATGATTTCTGTATTGTGTATTTTGACTACGACAATAACATACTAAAATTTTATCCAAATTGGTGGAGCACAATTTTTTACAGAGGAGTCTTATGACAGGACCATCAAAAACTTAAAAAAACTGTTAAGAGATAAAACCTCAATGTAAGGTACCGCCAAATAAATTATAGGTTTTTGGTATTGCTAAAAAGGTCTTTTGACAAAGATTTTGAAAGAAAAAAAATCTTCACTGATTGATGTTAATAGATTGTTTTGATTCCCTGTACAAATCTTGGCATAATAAGAACCGAAGACAGGCTGTTAGGATAAAAAATTGTCTCTCTGAAGAGATATTAGTAAAGTCTGGAGTACCACAAGGGGACCTATGTCTACAATTATTTTCATTTGTTTTATTAATTATATTTCAGACTGTTTCTGTAACTGTGTAATCCTTCTATATGCAGACGATTAAAACATTTTTAGAATTGTTAAAGATTTTAGGGATTGTGAAAGAGTGCAGAATGATCTCAACACTTTTTCACGAAATTTAAAGACTTAAGGGTATTATTTGACCCAACCTTAAGCTTTAAAAATCACTATAACTTTATCTGTAACAAAGCTTTTAAACTACTGGGTTTCTTAAAAAGGAGCCTATCTGAATTTAACAATATAATCTGTTTTAAAAATGTTTATTGTTCTCTTGTTAGATCAATATTAGAATATTGTAGTTCCATATGGTCCCCATTCTATAAATGTCATGTAGAAAATCTGGAAAGGGTATTGAAGAAATTCTTACGTTTTGTAGCTTTTAAACTTAAAATTCCATCTGGGGAAATAGTTTATTGTGATGTTTTAAAATTACTAAAGGTTACAACTCTTGAAAACCGTAGAGTAATGTCTTGATCTAGCTTTTCTTTTCAAGATTTTAAATGCAATGTTTGATTCTCCTCAATTAATACATAGAATTGGCTTAAGGGTTCCACAGCGGAGTACAAGAAATAGGAATATTTTAACTTAGAATATTATAATACAAATTACAACCTTAATAGACCTATACGAAGAATGTGTAGCTCTGCTAATAATGTGTATATTTTTTTCCACCTCTTTGGATTCCTTCAGATATAATAAAGTTTTGTATATTTAGAATAATAAAAAATTGTATAATTAAAATAGTACATTTATTTATTTTGTTTTATTAATAATTTACTATTTTCTTGTGTATCTAACACTCCTTTTGTTTAAATAGTACGTATTTTTGACCATATTATTTAATAAAACTATTTAACTTTAGTCTTGATATTTTTTTGTCCGCCTTTAAAAGCTTGAGTTTTAGAATACATAAAACATGATAAACGCTTTACAGTAGGTATATTTATTACTTACAAAACAAAAGAACAGGCAATGATTTTATTTCACTTCACTTATTAAAAATAAAAATTATATAAAACTATTGTAATATTAAAAATGACAATTTTTTCCATTGAAGGTCCCAAAATGAATCTTATTTATAGAACATGCTTCTAAAAAAAGATTGAAACAATTTCAGACAGTATAAAATCACTAGGCGCCCACCCCAAACATCATTTTGAATCACTCACAAATAGGCATCATTCCGCACTTGTACTTTCTTATAAGTCATCTGATATGGGTTCGTCCTGGCGATGGCGTGTTAATATTTCCAATAGGAATATGCTCATAAGGCAATTGAAACAAAAAAGAAATAAAAAAAAGAAGTTAAAAAAAACGCATCCAATTTTGAATTTCGTTTTTCCACCCAAGATTTTTTTCGGTTGAAAGTTATGAGAAAAAAGTCTTCTTGGGTGTTTGCCAGACATCTGTTATTTGACGGCTCATATGTCCTATCATATAAGATCCTCATAGAATTTCACTATTTTGACCTTTGGTACAATACATTAAAATACGCTTACGTTTTACAAGTTTTTGTGCAGGGGTTCTTTCAAAAATTTTGCTTGTGGCTCTATAATGGCATTAACAAATGTGAAAATAATGTCATTTTTAATATCATTTTCCACAAATTTTCGTCTGCAATGCATTAGTAACTTGATTTTCCCAACATCTAAAATTAAGACGAGATTCGACCCCAACCCAGTCCTTGGCAGGTAAACTAACCCAGAAGTTTTTGGTTTAAGAAAAATTTGGGAAGAAACATTGACTCTTGCTAATCAATGCATCTCTCTAAATGAACTTCTTAAACTTCAAAAAAATTAACCCTGAGGCAATAAATTTAAATATAAGTTTAAAAAAAATCCACTAAACTTGAAGAAAAAATATTAGAAAAAAATAACTTGAAGTGATTTACCATATTTTTTTATACTCCCATCACTGGAGCTAAAAAAAAGTTTTACAGAAGTTTTATACGTCCCTAGATTCCCATAAAGGTGGGGAGGACTGACCTTATCAGACTTTTCTATGTCATAAGTGGGAAGTTTGGCTCGATCAATTTTAAATAAATCTTTTCTTTCCAGTTTTTAAGCAAATCAACAAAAGTCTTATTACAGAATGAGATATAAATTCCCAATGTCTATAGTGGAGTTAAATATAAATAAAAAAAAGTTTTACCAACACAAAACTATTGGATTTTTGGCCTCCTCCACTAGTTCTACCACTGACTGGTTTCAAACAAATTCCCACTATCCATAGTAGCCATCATTTCTCATCCTGTTGTCTATAATGTTTTGCCGAGCATTTGTTCATGACTTGTTGATTTGATCGTTCGTATTATTTGTCTATAAAACCTTATGGCGTACAGATGATCCCCAACAAGGGTGAAACACATGTTTGCGTTTATTCTCCAAGTCGCACCCGGTATGTATTCTTGTGGTACTCCGGTGTATTTTGTAAAGTTCATTGTTTTTGTTATCGATTCGTTATAGTTGAAGGGCCGACTGGTGGATGGACTGTGTCTGAAACCAGTGGTGGTTGGTAAAACTCTTTTTTATTTAAAAACTTTATTGCTATATGATCATGAAATATTTTTTTGTAAAGAAAAATGTTTCCTTTGGGTGGCGATGTCTCTAACGGGGTTGTATTTGAATTTCAGCTGTGATCTTCACACACTATTGCGCCCAGCCGTGGATAATTTTTTCAGCTTTAGTGCCTCTAGAGCCACAATTTTCTTCTTGGTCACAAAGGGAAGGGCAAAAATATCTTAAATTTCCAGGGGAATTCTGACATTTACTTATTTTCACATCCGCGGAAAACGCACTTTTTCATTTTGATGCAGAAAAAGCTCGAGAAAAAATAAATACAACTTTTAACAGATTGTTTACTAAATAGAAATGACATTTAGTGACAGCTAAGCATTAAACTGAAGTTAGGAAGAGGCTGAGAAAAAGGTCACCACTCGCTACTTTTCTCGTAAAGTTAGTTGGCTAAAAAATTTTTTTGAGCGTTTTTGTAGAACTCCAACTTTAAAAAATTTTTTCTACAAAACCAAGAGTTTTTCAGAAGAAATAATAAATGCGTTTTGGATAACTCACTCTAAGGTACCAAATTCCGTTGCTTCCCAAAAATGTGGGAAAACCCCATTCTTTAAATAGGTCCGCCATCTTGGATTTTTAGGAAATGGCTAGTTGGACATTAGTTCTATAAATTTTGAGGCTTTGGCTTTCTAAAAAGCTAAAGCTTATGAAAATGGGACAATTTCCCGCTAAGTCAAAATATGCGGTTTTTTTTTGGCACACCCTATATAATAAATCTCTAGAGATACCACATTTTTTATTTTTAGTTTTGGCTTCTAATCAAAATCCGATTTTTCGAATTTTTGTCTGTTTCTGTTCTGTTTGTTTGTTTTTCCAGCATTACGCAAAAACAACTGAACTGATTTTGATGGTTTAACTACTAGATTCCTTGGAATCCTAAGCGGAGGAAGAAAAGTTATATCATTTAAAGGAAGAAAAACGTGAAAAATCGGGTAAAATCGTCTTTAGCTTTAGTGTATATTAAATTACTTTTATACACTTCAGGGATTAAATAGGTACTTTTTTCCCTCTTTTTAGGGACTAAAGTGGCACTTTTAATCCCTAAGTGATTCAAAGTTAATTTAATCAATAAGGGATTAAAAATAAATTTAATCCCTCGGCTTAGGGATAAGAAGTAAATTTAATCCCTCAGGGATTAAAACAAAACTAATCCCTGGAATATTATAATTAAATTTATGGCAAGTCAAGCCAAACAGCACTTGCTCTTTGCCAAGATTTCATTTTTAGCACCCTTTCTTGTAGTTGACGAACCATATGGCGTAGAAATAACGTAATTTTAACAAAAATCTTTGCGGGCTACAAACCTTTCGCCGCGGGATTAAATAGGAACTTTAGTCCCTAGGTTTATAATGTACTATTTTGCACTTCAGGGACTAAAAACGGTTTTTTACTCCCTCATTTCAGGGACTAAAATGATACTTTTTATCCCCAGGACTAAAATATTTTAGTCCCGCTCCTTATTATCAGGATATATAAATTAACTCTTCCGCAATCAGCTTTGAATAATAAGACCAAACTGTTGAAGCCTTGAGGTTTTTGGCATGATGAAATAAATATGCCAGAAGCACTTTTTCCTGGGTTACATCAGCAACATCTTGAGATTGACACCAATGAAGGAAATGGTTGTACCGTTTTTCGTATATTTTTTCTGATTTGGCGGGCAGCAGCGCTTTCATTGCCTCTGCGACAGCTTCTTTGATGTCCATTTTTTTTCCACTTTTGGATTCACTCGCAAAAATCTTGACAGCTATAGGCTTTGTTTGTATCTTACCATATTTTGTTTTCTAGTACCTTGGCTACACCCTGGCCACTAAGTATTATCAGATAAATATGAATTGACTTAACGTCAGAGAGTGAATGGTAGTTTGGTTGTCATATTTTTATAGGCCAGTATAATAAAGATCTATTTTTTTCCAGCATTACGCAAAAACAACTGAACTGATTTTGATGGTTTAACTACTCGATTCCTTGGAATCCTAAGTAGGATATAGGCTTTATCTCACCAAAATCGGTTTAACAAACAGCGGAGGAAGAAAAGTTATATCATTTAAAGGAAGAAAAACGTGAAAAATCGGGTAAAATCGTCTTTAGCTTTAGTGTATATTAAATTACTTTTATACACTTCAGGGATTAAATAGGTACTTTTTTCCCTCTTTTTAGGGACTAAAGTGGCACTTTTAATCCCTAAGTGATTCAAAGTTAATTTAATCAATAAGGGATTAAAAATAAATTTAATCCCTCGGCTTAGGGATGAGAAGTAAATTTAATCCCTCAGGGATTAAAACAAAACTAATCCCTGGAATATTATAATTAAATTTATGGCAAGTCAAGCCAAACAGCACTTGCTCTTGGCCAAGATTTCATTTTTAGCACCCTTTCTTGTAGTTGACGAACCATATGGCGTAGAAATAACGTAATTTTAACAAAAATCTTTGCCTAAAGTGCATAAAATAGTATATAAACCTCGGACTACAAACCTTTCGCCGCGGGATTAAATGTAGAACTTTAGTCCCTAGGTTTATAATGTACTATTTTGCAATCAGGGACTAAAAACGTATTTTACTCCCTCATTTCAGGGACTAAAATGATACTTTTTATCCCCAGGACTAAAATATTTTAGTCCCGCTCCTTATTATCAGGATATATAAATTAACTCTTCCGCAATCAGCTTTGAATAATAAGACCAAACTGTTGAAGCCTTGAGGTTTTTGGCATGATGAAATAAATATGCCAGAAGCACTTTTTCCTGGGTTACATCAGCAACATCTTGAGATTGACACCAATGAAGGAAATGGTTGTACCGTTTTTCGTATATTTTTTCTGATTTGGCGGGCAGCAGCGCTTTCATTGCCTCTGCGACAGCTTCTTTGATGTCCATTTTTTTTCCACTTTTGGATTCACTCGCAAAAATCTTGACAGCTATAGGCTTTGTTTGTATCTTACCATATTTTGTTTTCTAGTACCTTGGCTACACCCTGGCCACTAAGTATTATCAGATAAATATGAATTGACTTAACGTCAGAGAGTGAATGGTAGTTTGGTTGTCATATTTTTATAGGCCAGTATAATAAAGATCTATTTTTTTTTTTAAATTAATAAATATTTAATAAGAACGGTGCCCAAAAGTGCACAAAATAGTATATATACCATGTGACTATTTAATCCCGCGGCGAAAGGTTTGTAGCCCGAGGTTTATATACTATTTTATGCACCGGCTTTTAGAAAAAAGGAATCTTAGTTTTTATTTTCGCTGCGCAAGTAAATATAAAAAGGAAAAATGAATTTCTCTTTTTTTTGTAAATTGGGTTTGTTCTAAACCGCAATTATTTTGAGGCTTTTGGGATAGATTACTGTTGCAAAACTAGTTGCAAATAAATAAATTAATAAATTAACACATACATACATACCAGCACTTATCACTCTATTTACTCTTTGTTATTCTTACTTTACAATTTAAAACATAAAATTCAACGAAGTAGTTAAATAGGAACAAAGTGGCCGCTAGCCAATGATAGTGACGCAGCTCCGATTCTTGGCCCAGCCAAGAGGTTTTCGACGTGTTTGCGTCTATCGGTGTGCTTAACAGATTTTTTGAAAGTTACTAGGCAGAAATACTCGATACTCGATCACTATCGCACCCTAATGCAATGCTATTTTTCTCGTTTGACACTCGGTCATAAATATATTTCCCAAAAAGACAATAAATTCACTCACACCCAAATAAAAGTTAAGTTTACCGGTTTATTAAGTGTTTAAGAAAATACTTGAACTTTTAAGTTGTTTAAACTGATGTAGTTACCAAGAATGTTTGTACTTTATTAAAACTAGTGAAAAACCAAATTTAAAGTTTAGTGTTGTTTTTTTTTCGACGTCCACTTATCGAAGGATTCTATCAACCCTAAGTGAGGGACTAAACATTAGGTTGAACCCCCTCAGATTACAGCACCAGAGCTTTTATTTTGAAGAAAAAATAATTGAGAATTTTGAAAAATCCTTCAGATATATTTGTTAAGCATTTAAAAATGGCCACCCCTGCAAAATTTCGGCTAATTCTGATGTTTAGTTTTCCCTGTGCTCACTGGCAAAAGATTAAAAAATTAAAGAACAAGTCGTTGCCAGTTGTTAACCTATGATCGGACTCTACTACAGTTCACCGCATCGCCGTTACCCACTAAGCCATTAATTTAGGGTTTAGGTCTAATTTTTTTTGTAATATATGTTTTACCGGACCTCTTTGCCCTCAATTTTTCCTTCTATTATTAATTTTAAGAGTTCATATTTGTCATTTTTCAAAATATGGCAAAATATTCAAGTTTACGTCTTTTGATGGTATATAAAACTTCAAGACTCTTATTCAATCTAAGAAGAACATCCACGTTACGTACTTGGTCCACTCAAGATATCCTGAGCATTTTACGATAGCAATACATCTCCAATGTCTCCAATTTTTTGCACATGGCATCAGTCAGTATCTACGCCGTAATACAAAATGCTAAACACATAACAATGAAGCACGCGAATTCGGAGAGTAGTATTAAGATCGCGTCTACAGAACAGTGATTTCAATTCTTGCACGGACTTCTTGCATGTTGTCCCAGTTTTCAATGAGCTGACAGCTCAGGTATTTATACGATTCTACGCGTTCGACTTGTTGGCCATTTACTTCCAGTATGCCTCTTAGGTTTTTTTGCTTGGCTATAACCATCCATTTTGTTTTTCCAACATTCCAGTTAAGCCCAAATTGCGAACTGTTGGCTGCGACTCGATTTATCAGCTCTTGCAGGCCTTCCAACGTATCCGCAATTATGACGGTGTCGTCAACATATCTCAAATTGTTAACTTTTATGCCGTTTATAGTTAGACCCTCCTTGCAGTTGTGAAGTGCATTCTCGACCATTTTATTACTATAGATATTAAATAGCAGCGGAGACAATATGCAGCCTGGGCGAATACCCCTTTTTATTCGGACTTCTCCGGGCAGTTGACCATCAACTTTTATTTGAGCTGTCTGGCTCCAGTATAGGTTGGCAATTATTTTTAGATCTCGATCATCTAGACCAACTTTTTTAGGAGATTCCATAAGCTTTTCGTGCTGGACTCGGTCGAAGGCCTTCTCATAATCTATAAAACAGGCATGTACTGGCACTGACACATCTCTAGACCGTTGAACCAAGACTTGAATGCCAAATAACGCCTCTCTTGTCCCGAAGCCTCCACGAAATCCGAACTGCTTAGGATTCGCATTTTTTATAAATTCTCTTATGAATAATCTTTAAAAATATTTTTAGCATATGGCTCATTAGGCTAATTAGACGGTAATCACTACACTTCTTTGCTGAATGTCTTTTAGGCAATGTAACAAATGTTGATTTTAGACAAGAATATTCAGCGACTCTTCGTTTTTGATACATCCCTTTAAAATGTTTTTTTCGTTAATATTTTTTTTGAAATTAAGTATGCCCTCCTCCAAGAGAAATGTGAAATGATGCCGCTGAATCAAGGTGATGCATAAAGTATTGAAATGACTCATAAAGTATAATCAGTACAGTTTATTAAGGATGAAGCAGGCATCTGGACTAGATGTTTCAGATCAGGGTCGTAATGAATTGAAAAACAAAATTTTTTAGGACCTAGGTCTGTCTATGGACACTAATCCTAGAGCAAGCTCTAAAGGAAGCGAAGCCTGACATTTATTTTGACACTTGCGTTGTCATTTCTTATTTGATTGCCTCGCTTTTGTCATCGGCGGCTCGTTATTATAGTAAATAGTTTTTTTTTATCAAACGACTTAATTTTATTATTTATTCCTGTTGTGTGCCAGGCTGCAAAAAATAGTCCTGCGACGGAGTTCAGCTCTTTCAAGTACCTATTAAAGGTAAGTTATAATGAGTGAAGAAGTATTTTTTTTAGGAAAATCAAACAGCAATATAAGGAGAGCTTGGCTCGAAGCCTTCGGACAAGACTTTAAGCAGCACGAACATTTAATAATTTGTGAAGTTTTATAACAGTACCTATTTTTGCCCCGACGCTAGTGCTTAATAAAGTGGAAGTATAAATTCGATTCCTTGTGTATTTGCGTGCCTGGTGTGTGAACTTGTGTGTCCCATTTTATATCCGAAATTAGTAAAAAAATAATTATGGCGTAGTAAAAGTTGATCTTTAGTAGAGTTTAGCTATTCTTTGTAAAAAAAATCATTTAGTTTATGGTAAGAATTTAAGTACTTCTTTTGGGGCAAGTATTCGCCTGGATATATGTTACCGTAAAACCCCGATTTCAGTTACAACCTGGTTTTCGTAGGAAAAAATAGTTTAGATTAGGTCAGTTGGATTAGGTCAGATTAAAATCTAATCTAAACTTATATAATTTAGTCTAATCTAATCTAATATAGAGTTAACAGTTATAACTAGTTTTTACTAGGAAAAACCGGGTTTTAACGGTAACATATAGGTACTGTGATAAGAATGCGTTGTATGGGTAAGGTAAAAGATTTTAAACATTATAAATCTAATGTAGTTTTAAGTTCATTGGAATAATTTAGATAACTTTAATCAGTTTTCTGTAATTACTACGAAATAATTATTTTTTTTACGTATAAGTATAAATATAATAGTCAAAAGAAAGAAAAAAACTGTTTTAATTCTTACTTGAAACACAGTGACACAAAATGTGTTATTAGTACACTATCATCATACCAACGTATGGTACGATAGTTCATCAAAAATTTAGTTGCTATGTGGGTCCTAAAACACCTACATCTACAAAAAAAAAAGGATTTTCTGTCGGTCTGCACACATGATAGAAAAGGCATTATGTATTATGATTTTAACCAAAATTTTGGTACCAAAGCGTTTTTCTGGGGGTTTAGGAAGAGAAAAGTGTGAAATAGTTGAAGAAATTGTAACTTTGAAATAAACATTTTTCTGCAGTTTGGTTCAAATTACTAAGAGCTTTAGTTTTTGAAATATTTAAACGAGGTGTTACAATATTTTTTTAAAAACATCATTTTTGAAGCAAAGAATCGGATATCAATATACGTTTCCAGATTTTAGTTACTGTGAATAGTACTTATCTGAAAATTTTGTTGTCCGGTTTTACAGAGGGTTTACCCAACTTTTCGTATTGATAATTTATTCATAACTTTAGTAATTCTGAATGCCTGTCGTTTTACTTCCTTATCAAAATACAGAGAGCCCGGACTAAGAGTCAAATCTGTTAGACATGCTTTCGAGAAATACTTTCTTATCGTATTAAAATTCATTAAAATATTTAAAATAAGAACGAGCCGCCCATGACAAAAACGAGGCAAACAAATCAAAAATGACAACTTAAACTTTCAAAGTAATGTCACGCTTCGCTTCCTGTAGAGCTTGCTCTAGGATTAGCGTCCTTAGGTCTGTCAGTAGCGGGATAAATCGAAATCGACTCTTGTACGTACTTACCACCCCTAGTTAGAGCAGCAACATCCTTCGGCGAGCCTGAAACTGAAATCTATTAGTATGTGTTCACATCGTACTATATATACGTATTGAAAAGATTGTCTTCTTTTACTTTCATAGAGCATGTTCTCTGTTCCGACAAAGAGCGTAATATGAAAGAACAAGATTCTTCATTTTCGATGCGTATCGAATACGATTGATGTGAAAACATTATATAAATATAATTAATCTTTAGATCGATAGATACTTAACGAAGTTATGATTGTACAAACCCAAACTACACTTTTTTGCACTCGACGCGCGTTTCGCTAACAACGTTAGCATCATCTGGAGACGATAAACAATAAACTAAATTAACCTACTCTCTATCTTATATACTATCTTTTAGTGGGAGCAGATAAGACTAATAATTTGTGATTGGTCACGCTTTATAATCCTATCTCCCCTCAACTAAAGAATAAAGTGTCCTAAACGGAATGGCTCCCCTCAACTAAAGAATAAAGTGTCCTAAACGGAATGGGGCCTCTATCTTTATTTAAACCATTTGTGGATTTAATGATTTCCATACTTTCATATGCATTCAAAAGTCTTTTGTTTGGTACACTTTATAGAAGTTTTAGGTTATGTAATGTGAATCTATAATTGTTTTCAAAAGCATGCTCGGCCACACTTGACTTTTCTGTTCTTCCGTATTTTAAGTGTGCTAAGTGTTCTTTGAATCGTGTTTGAATAGGGCGTCTCGTTTGGCCAAAATATTTTTTGTCACAATCCATGCAACTAATTTCGTAAATTACACTTTTTTTTAGAAGTGTAGTTTTATCCTTGGGATTTCCTAGTAAACTTCTTATTGTGTTTCCGGATTGATATACTAATTTAAGATCGGTGTTATTAAATACTTTTTGTAATCCTTTCGTATAATTAGGATTATAAAGTGGAATTCCGAAAGGTCTTTTGAAAAGAATGTTTATTTATCAGCTTATTTTATTAAGCTTTCGTTGTAACCGTTTTCGCCAGCTATATTCCTAATCCTATTAGTTTCTGCTTCAAATCTTTCTTGGTTTAAGGGAAAATTTACTAATCTATATGTTAAAAAGTGCAAACTTGCCAGCTTTTGTTGTAAGCAATGAAAAGAGTCATTTGGAATATACCTGTTGGTGGCCGTTCCTTTCCTATATAGGTCAAATTCTAATTTATTTTTATTTCTTATAACTAAAGTGTCTAGAAATGACAGTGTACCATTGTTTTCTGTTTCATAAGTAAATTTAATTGTGGGAAATTTGTTATATATTTTTTCCATAAAATTTTCAACACTAGTTACTTTAGTGTTGAATACTGCAAACACATCGTCTACATACCTAAACCATACTCTGGAGAAATACTCAAATTCTGTCTTTATATCTGATTCAAATTTGCTCATAAAGACGTTTGCAATAAAAGATGATAAACTATTACCTATTGTGTGGGTTGTTGGTAGTAGTTATTTTTATATTGAAAGTAATTTTGATTCATGCAGAGTTTTGTTAAAGATAGGTATTCTAAACTCTATTTGTCTCCTAGATTGTTTTTCTTAGTAGTTCCTCCAGGTATTGTAAGGTATTGGGGACCGGCACACTAGGGAACAACGAACTAACATCAAACAAGATTAAAATTTCACCTTCTTGGAGTGAAATATCTTTAACTTTGTTGATAAATTGAAGAGAATTTTGAACAGAAAACCCTTTTTCCTTTATAGGTAATATAGGTAAAACTCGTTTGCTAGCCATTTCGAAATATTGTAAGTAGGTAATCCTACAGCAGAAACTATACAAAAAAAAACGGTACACTGTCATTTCTAGACACTTTATTTATAAGAAATAAAAATAAATTAGAACTTGACCTATACAGAAAAGGAACGGCCACCAACAGGTATTTTTTTCATTTTTTCATTGCTTACAACATAAACTTGCAAGTTTGCACTTTTTAACATATAGATTAGTAAATTTCCCCTTAAACAAAGAAAGATTTGAAGCAGAAAAGAACAGAAAAGTCAAGTGTGGCCGAGCATGCTTTTGAAAACAATCATAGATTCACATTAGATAAACTAAAACTTCTAAAAAGTGTACCAAACAAAAGGCTTTTGAATGCATATAAAAGTATGGAAATCATTAAATCCAGAAATAGTTTAAATAAAGATAGAGGCCCCATTCCGTTTAGTACACTTTATTCTTTAGTTGAGGATTATAAAGCGTGGCCAAACACAAATTATTAGTCTTATCTCCGCCCACTAAAAGATAGTATATAAGATAGAGTGTAGGTTACTTTAGTTTATTGTTTATCGTCTCCTGACGTTGTTAGCGAAACGCGCGTCGAGTGCAAAAAAAGTGTAGTTTTAGTTTGTGGAAAACAATCATAACTTTGTTATAGTACAACCAAAGGTTCCAAATTCCCAACATACATGTACTTACTTACTTTAAAAAGTTTTACACTTTGGACTTTAGTCTCTACGGTTATATACAGGGTGTTTCAAATTCGATGCTTACCATGGGGAAAAGTTTTAAATTAGGGCAAACTTGGGCATTTTGGAGCTTTGCTCAAAACTTTAAAAAAAGTTTACGAAATCCCTGTAGTTCCATGCACACATCGGCGAATATAACCGAAATTTTCAATGTTAGTTTTTATTTTTCTGCGTCTTTATATATTCTTACCGCTGTTAAAACACGCTCCGGAATTACCCGAATTTTGTAAACTTTATTTTTACTTTTGAAAAAAGCATCAATCGTATCTACTACCGTTTAGGAGATCCCCAGCATGGTGAGGTCCGAATTTGAAACACTATGTATTGATATTTTTAACTTACTTACACAATAGGTGTAGATGCCAAATATCCAATTATTAGAATTGTTTTCTGATTCCCTACCAATTTCCTTGTGCGTTTTGGCGGCCATCTTGAAAATAGCGTAATTTTTTTGTCTTTCGGCTTCTAATTGGTCCTGTGAAATCTTTTCCGCCGTATCACAATGAAAGAATAAGGTATCGAAAGAGGACGGATTTTTAAAATTATTTTTATATAAAAAAAATATTTCTTAACAAAACAAATAATCTGGTTGCCAAACCACGATTTCTGCCTCAAGTGGGAAAATGAATGGTACAAGAAATTTTTTTGCTGATTTTGTTAGCCAAGATGCTCTATTTTAAGAATCCGATTGATGCCACTCTGGCACCCTTGGGCATTTTGAAAAATCCAAGATGACGGCCATTTTCAAGTGAAAAAACTACAGAAGAATATATATGAACAAGATATTGGTGTGTGGAATATCATTTCAGTTGGATTTGAGTCGTCTAAATCCAAATCCCGTATTATTTTTATTATGGGTGGTACCTCATCGATTGATTTTATGAAAAAAATGGACCTACTAACATAGGCATGTAATACATCAATTCTAGGGTTTTTCGGTCAGCCGAATACAAATATGTAGTTAAAAAAACATTGGTGGTAATTTGAAGGAGTGGGGGGGTATTTATGCGGTAAGCCAAAAACTGTTTATGTGGAGACTTGACGAACTTACTTTATTCAAGTTTTGTTGCAGATTTCGACAGCTCCGCTCAACCCTGTTATAAAACCTCCTCCATTTTGAAATATTCAAGATGGCGGCCGTGACGGGCGTGGTCAAAAAGTCAAAAGAGAAGCATATATGCATGAGATACATCAATTGGGTTCTTGGGTCGGCTGAATCCAAATCTGTTGTTAAAAAAATATTTGGCTGTAACTTGGAGAAGTGGGGGGTAATTTATGGGGTAAACACTTGGCGAAAATACTTATATCACTTAAATATTTCAAAATGGTGGATGATGCCCAAATGTAATTATTTTTGTAATGGGGTTGAGAAGAACTGTCGAAATCTGTAAAAAAACTTAAATAAAGTTTGTTCATTAAGTCCCCACATAAACAGTTTTACTGTTTGCCCCATAAATACGCCCTCACCACTCCAGATTACCTCCAAAAAATTTTTGAGCCACATATTTGGATTTAGCGAACCCAAAAACCCTAAAATTCATGTATTGCATGTCTATGTTAGTCGGTCGATTTTTTTCATAAAATCAACCCCCCCCCCCTCCGTTGGGGTGCTCATTTCTTACCACTACTTCTTCGTACTTTACCACCTAAACTTCTTCCACTATTATACGAATGGTTAGCTTCGAACCCTAAAATGCAAATGATTAATTGATCAGGGCTAGTATTCTTGAAATCTCACCTAGAGAGTACTCCCCGAAATTTGGGCGAAAGTAAAAGTGCGTATGCGCTCTCACCCATTTGAGAGATCTCCGGACCACGGATGTAAAAAAGAAAGGGATTGATAATACCCTTGTGTGAAATTCACGGCCGTGTTTCTTCCGCCATTTTCGCCGCCATGTTGTGGAGATTTATGTTGGCGACATTGGTTCCTTAACTGACTATCAACAGTTTCAAAAAATGGCGTTTCTAGAAAGGTTATTTTTGTTGTTGTTTTTTAATACAAAAACAAAAAAGTAAAGAACCAAGCAATGAAAACCATTTAAAAGACAGACAAATGCTTGAGCGGCCACGCCATGATAATCTCTCTCTCATTTGGTCTGGGGAAAGTGCAAGTTTTGAACAAATAAATTACAACATGGAAACATTACCCCCAATTTATAAACTCAAAGGGACTGTCAACCATTACTGCTGGCGCTCCCGCTCAAGATAAACCTTCATTAAGTTGATCTGAATCTGAAACATCTGACACTGAAAACGGCTAGGGACAGATATGCGCACAACAGTTTATAAATCCGAGGTTGTTATAGGTCTAGAAGACAAGAGAAATAAATGAATAGAGGGAGATACGGAGTTGGATAATAGCATATATATTGATCAGCTGAAAATCAGAGCGATGACAAGAGAGAGAGAAAAGTACACTTTGGCACATCGAGTTTTACAAAATCAGAACAATACTTCATGAGTTTTAAAAAGAACAAAAAATAATTAATTTTAATATGTATTTTATCAGTATATTTTTTTTCTTTTTCTTGTTGTCATTTACATGTGTTTGTAACTTTCTATATGTAATTTTAAGTAAGTAGTTTAAGATTTCATTTTTTTGTGATATTGTAGCCAGTATTTTTTTGAGATTTTAAGACTAGTAATTATAAAATGTTTTACCAGTTTACTAGAAATAAAGAAAAATTAATATTTATTTTTTAATCTTTATTAACAAAACCTTAATATTAACATTGTTTAATATCTAAATGACATTTTGAAGACATTCTTAGGTTAAATTTACCTTAATGTTAATTTTTAATACTACATTTTGACGCTTATTTATTCAATTGTGACAATGTTTTTTGTTAACAATTTTTGTAATAAAAGTTTTCTGATTCTGAAGACCTCAGCAGAAAAAGTTATTACTAAGATATCCTTAAGTTTTGGTAAGTTTTCTGGATTTGACATTTTTTTTTGTAGATTCGTCTTTTAAGGATGATGCACTTTCCTTATGGAAACTGGCTTTCTGTGTGATTTTCTTATCTCGATGAAAATCTATCATTGCCCCATAGCAATCAATAGGTATACCCATTTTACTAAAATCAACAAAAATGGCTAAAAATGTTATAAAAGTTTTTGTTTTAAAGCATGTTGTTAAATACTAAGTCATTTCTTGGTCATATAAATTTAATATTTTTTATGTTTGAGATGCCAGTGCGACGCAACCTATATTTTTCTGCTACTTATTCTCAGACTACAATTTGGTTCATAAATATTATTTACATTTTCACGAAAAGTGCAAAAAACTGATTTTAGGGAAAAGCCAGAAAACCAAAATGTTTAACTTTGACCGCAGTATCTCGAAAACCACATACCAGATCACTGTGGAGCAATGATAGATTTTTATCAGGACAATGAGACCTACAACATATGCAGTTTTGAGCAAAATCCCACATCGTTTATAAAAGATAGAGCTACAAAAAATATGTTGAATGCTGAATACTTAGTAATAACTTGTTAACTTAGAGAAGGTATGGTCGACACAGATGTTAGTTAATAGGTTTTTCCGTCAAGGTCTTCAAATATTGTAAAACTCCATGCTCGACTCCATGTGCCAAAGATGTACTTTTTTTGTGATCGCTAAATGTTGCTTGACTTGCCATGGCTCTGGCTTTCAGCTGAGCCATATATGCTATTATCAAAGTCAGTATCTCCCTCTATTAATTTATTTTTTATTACTGTATCATGTTGGTGCATCTGTTCTTAGCTGATTTAGTTCCTGTGCAGATTCAGATCAACATAATCAAGGTGTATCTTCAGCGGGAGCGCCAGCAGCAATGGTTGAACCGAGCATTTATTACAATTTATAACGTGTAGCTTTGAGTGGTTGTGATTTATTTGTTCGAAACCTGCACATACTCCAGACCAAATGAGAGAGATAAATGGTGTGACAGTTGGAGCATTTGTTTATGACTTGTTTCTTTACTTTTTTGTTTTTGTATTAAAAAACAACAACAAAAATAACCTTTCAAAGAAATGTCAAATTCAAAATCATATTTTGACACTGTTGACAGTCAGTGTTCCCACACTACTATTTAAAATTAAGGAAACCAATGTCGCCAACCTAAATCTCCACAACATGGCGGCGAAAGTGGCGGAAGACTCGCGGCAGTGATTTTCATGAAAATTTCCTATAGGTATTAGCAATCCAAGGTTTCTACATCCGTGGTCCCGACCAGGCGACATTTTTTTCTTACTATATGGCTGTGTTACAAATGTTGCGTTTTTTTCTGCAACGTTGCGGTGGAAAAAATGGCATCGAATCCACCGGACATTGAAAAACATGGCGGAAATGTCATAGATACGTTTGCATGTGCGACTTACATCAATTTTATAGCAATTATTAAAAAAATTCTTAACTGCAAGATTTGTTTTGGTTTGTTAAGTGATTCACCATTCACCGTATTTTAAAAACGGATATCAGGGTCGTTAAACCCGGTTTGGTTAACACCTCATTCGGCAAGGCTTAAAAATGCTTAAACCCAGATTTATCATAAAAGTTGTTTCCTATTGGTCAGATTTTTACGTTTAATTATATATGCAGTTGCAGCAAGTTGTATGAAAATAGATTAAAATTTTTATGTAAAAACACAATGATCGATGTAATTTTTTTGTAATTTTGGTTTTTTGCTTTTGTTGATACGGCCTCGAACGGATCCACAAGGTTTATGCGTGCAAATGTAAACGTAGCTGTGATCTCAGAAATAAAGAGATGGCTATCTTTGTTTGACTTGTTGTTTATTGTATATGGCTATCATTGTCATATGGAATTAGTTGGGACGAGTTGGACTTAGTTAGGATTAAGGTCTAATATTTAAAAAAAAAATAAAAGGTGTTTGTTTCTAGATATAGATATGACTATACTTTATTAAAAAACACCAAAAAGTAAAATGATTTATTGAAATGACACACAAAGCCCATTTGCGAGCTGTAATTTTACTGCTTCCTTTTCCTTTTTTGATGTGTTGTTTTTTCCACTTGTCCCGTCAGAATTTATACTGTTTAAAAATCCGTTTTTAGTCTCGTGTGAACACGTCTTAATTCCACCAAACAAAAAAAACATTCGCGTTGTCCAACGCCAACGCAACGTTGCGGAAAAAAACGCAACTAAATTGTCAAAGTCAGCCATTAATCACGTGATGGACCTTTAAAAATGGTGGGTGTAGGTTATAGTACGACCATATATCTAAAGGCGCAATTACACAGACGAAAATGTTTAAACAAAAGTTCGTGCAAAAGATTTGAAATTTTTTGCGCGAACATTTTTGTGAGCTTTTCTTTGAACATTTTGTTCGGGTAAATTTTCGAGCAAATTTTTGATATCTATTTTGGAGACATTTTTAAAGATGAGAATAAATATCATTTCACATCAGTGATCAGTGATCTCAATTCTTTAAAAAAATGGAACACCAACTTTTATTTTAAATTTTTATCAAAAAAAGCCGACGGCAAGCGAAACATTATTATTGGCTATCAGTTTTGTCACATGCAATGTTAATAGTTTACCATGGAGGTAATAACATTTTATTATTTTCTCTCATTTCTTTGGTTTTCTTTCATTAAAAAAAGAAAATGGAAATATCTTAGAAGTAAATACTTTTTAAAATGCAAATGGATATGTTTAGGGAACTGTTCTGGAGATTACTTAGTTTTTCAGGACCCTGGGGGGGGGGAGGTTTAAAACAGTCGGCTGTGAAACGCTGCATAAACGAATTTTTAAAGAAACAATTTTTAAAATAAAAAACTATGCACGCCCCTGATGTGCTTGTTATAAAAAAAATTATTTACATAATAACTTCAAAAAATATAAGCTGAACCTGCTTTCTCTAATTTATGTAACCATTTTTTATCAATAAAAGTGTATTCTGAAAAAAATCTAGCTCCGCCCGTGATTAAAATTTAAAAAAAATAAAAAACCGCTTTAGTAATAATGGTCACTAGATACTAATAACTGAAAAAAATAATAAATTTTTTTAATTAATAACGAGAAAATTGATGTTAAACGTATAAAGTATTTTTTGTAAACATCTGTTACAATTTACAACTTGGACGCCTCTGGTAATCAAGATTAATTTTCAAAATAACTTTGGGTACGTTTTATTTTTAATAGGCTTTCCATAGATTGCAAAAATGCATATTTAAAATTATTTTCGAAATCCGGACAAATCCACAAGGCAAAAGAATGTAAAATAAGCATAAATTTTTGTAAAAAATCATATCTCCAAAACCAAACAAAAAATAAAAAATCTGAGAATTAATTTTGTTAAGAAAGATTTGATAACCAATTTAATAATTTTTCCCAATTTTTTTTTTTCATTTTCGGTAACTTTAAACTTTGACAAGAAAAACAGTACTTTGTGGCACATCTTGTATATCGAATAAAATACAAAATGGCATACTTTGATTTTAGCAAAAAATACCAGCTATACGATACCAAAAACCCCATTTCAAAATAATAAAACCTAAAAAAGTTACAGAGATTTAAAATAATCTCCGAAATATAAAATATGCGTTTCATAGTGCGCCCAGTTTACATACATGTGAGAAAAATAAGTAGTACAGTATGATTTTCCGATACTAAAAAACACAAAACTCGAATAATACCAACACCCCGGCGCTTCCCGTTTATTTAAGCCGAATCACAAAACAACGGCTTTATATCCGTTGTGTGTCACCTTAGACGTTTTCTCGCGTTGAAATTATTTTGAAATATTATTTGAAACTATTTAGATGTGACGTCATCATTTAGAACCGAGAAAAAATGAGTAGTTCAAAACGCTGACGTAGTTTAGTGTAACCTCACTTTTTTTTCGTTTTTCTGTTTATTTTTTTGGTGTTTAAAATTAAAACGGATCAACTACTGGTTTATCTAACAAAACCTTCGACTGTACGACCCGTTTTAGTAGCATGGATGGCAAGCAATGGAAGCTACATGGATAGTGAAGTTTTTTTATTTACTGTTCTTTTAAGCCCAGAAAATCATATAAGACCACCGGGATACCATAAAGAATGGCCAACAAGATATCTAGAATACGATTTTTCATACATTTTCACGCAAAAACAAAAAAAAAATCGGTTAAAACAAGAATGTAGAATTTTGACGTATCTTCTACGCACGCGTCAGTTTTGAAACTAGAGTGGATTCCGTTTCAAAATATTTTTAACCCGTTTCGATGTGACGTCACCGTTGCAACGCGAGAAAACAAATGTTTCAAACTTTTTAAAAACATTTTAAACAATTTCAACGCGAGAAAACGCCTCTTCTCTTTGTGTTTTATTTCTTGCGTGCGCAACAGGCCATTAGAACGGAAACCTTCGGATATAGGGCCACTAATATTTTGCATTTTAGTTTTCTTTAGTAAAATAATAGCAAAATAAAAGCACCGCTGACATACATATTACCTAATAACCCTGTATACTGTATTGTAGACTATTGCAGATTTTTAGGAACTAGTGCATATTAATGCGAACTATTGAAGATTATGGTAAAGTATTGCAGAAGTATTGCCTTTCATTTAAAACTGCGAATTATTGCAGGTTATTGCGTGATGATTGCGTAATGATTGCGACACTGTGTTGCTAACTATTGTAAGAGAATATTCTCGACTATTGCCAGATTATTGCGATATATTGCCACACTATTGCATGCATGACTATTACGAGTATTGGGAGCTACTGTAAGACTTTACGCGCAATACGGAGCTTAAAATTTGTACATATAGTGCAGGCAGTGGAATCCCCTTCGATCCTATGTAAATTTACGGATCCCTGGGGGGTTATTCTTGAATCGAGAAAAAATTTGCTCCCAGGGTGTCGAATTCTCTCGCTACTATGCATCTCATTGGACCAAATCTTCGGTTGAAATCGGTTTCTCTCACTTTTGCCCGATATTGATGGAAAGTAATTCTCTTAGTCAAGACCAATAGAATTACGATTAATATCGAGCAAAAGTGAGAGAAACCGATTTAAACCGAAAATTTGGACCAATGAGATGCATCGTAGCGAGAGTATTTCATTCCCTGGAAGCAAATTTTCTCTCTATTCAAGTATAACCCCAGGTGCAGTTAGACTGTGGTAGTGTAGTCGTCGTTGCATTGCAGCTGTAGTGAATTTTGTTCCATAGATAATGCAGAACAGGATATTTTACAGATAAATAGTTAACAATATTTTTCGGTACACGCTTTTTAATATAATTTACCTTGTTTCATGTTTTAAACAAATATTGGTGATAATAGACCCTCTTGCAAAATTTTTGAACATGTTAAAAGATCCATTTCTTTTGTATTAACCAAGAAAGTTCCAGAAAACCAAGGAATGCAATAGTTAAAGTCCCATTAAAATCGGCTGGGCGGTCTATGCGTGATGCTGGAACAAACAGACATATATACAGACAAAAATTGTAAAAATTGCATTTTTGGTATCTCGTTTGGTCAAACAATAAAATATAAAAAATAGTCAATGTACAATTCAATGTTAAAGAAATTGTCCTTTTAGAGATTTATTATATGTATAGATAAACAACTAATTATAGTCAGGGGGATAAGTGGCGATTTTTCAAAATTTCATAAAATTTCGGTTCAGTAGATTTTGCCTAATTATCTCCCAAACAGACAGACAGACACCATCAAAAAATTTTATATTTAGGTCTTTCTTTTTGTCGATTCCATTAGCCTATACTATAGTATGGATGGCTAAAAATAGAGTTCTAGATTACTACGTAGCCGGTACCTACTAAGTTTTTGTTTATGGGTAATAAAAATAACACGACCGCCTTATTTATAATATTGCTATTGCTATTTTGACAGAGTGATGAAACAGAGAAATTTAGAGATAAAAAGTTTGGTCACCTCTACTTGATAGCTGTAGGTATTGCAGTATGTATATTGGTTTAAAAAATATTCAATGTACAGAAATTAGAGATTTACCAATAAATGTACCAATAAATTTTAGAATATTAATAGTTTAATGTAAAAAAATGGGGGGGGGGGAGTTTACTGTATCGCCACTGCGTATTGTAGGTAGGTAACATTAATATTATTAACATCGGTTGGTCAGGGATGGGGATATGAGTAATACCTTCTTCATTTTATTTTATTGCAAAGACCGACTGTATGCTTTTCCACGAAATCACTCTTATGCTTCACGTTGGTGTATTCATGCCATCTCTTTCATACGCGCCCGAAAATATCTACCTATCTCTGTGTGAGTTTTTTTTACTACAACCACCGTGCACCGGATAATACGGTACTATAACTTTTCTAAAGGTTATTACTAAAGCAATATATAAGATTAAGAAGGTAAATTATTTGATATAATTTGTCCATACAAGCGAAGTAATGCTAAAAGTAAGCGCTTTTTTTCACTTAGAAAAAAAGCTTAATTTCTTCGCAATTATAATAAACCAGAATGATTAATCAGCGGATCAGATATAACTAGTATACTACCTTGTTAATTTATCGCTAATACCACTGAACACGCTATTGACTGTATGTATGTATGCAAATACAAAATTACCATATTTTTTTCTTCCCCAAGTTTTATTTTGTCCATCTTTGGTACCCAATCAACCATAATTTTAAAACTAAAGCATTTTTGAACTTATATTAAGAAAAATCGGAACTTTCTCGGGTAATACAAAAGAAATACCTATGTAAGGTGGATCTTTTAACATGTTCAAAAATTTTGCAAGAGGGTCTATTATCACCAATATTTGTTTAAAACATTAAACAAGGTAAATTATATTAAAAAGTGTGTACCAAAAAATATTGTTAACTATTTATCTGTAAAATATCCTGTTCTGAATTATCTATGGAACAAAATTCACTACAGCTGCAATGCAACGACGACTACACTACCACAGTCTAACTGTACCTTAAAACAATTACAATTTTAAGAGGACCACCTTAACGTCGTATCTTTAATCTTGTCTAATTATAAGGTCTTTTGACACGGGCTTTCACATAAAACATTACCTGGCATATTTCTTCCAGTTTTATACGAGTGATTAGGCCCATCAGGTTCACCTAAAAAATTAACATTTCAACGGTTACAAACCTTTTAATTGTTAAAAATAAATGGCCACTGCAATTTTTTTTCAAATAAAAATTCCTTCTTACAGGGTCTTAAAATAATGGCTGGTTGGTAATTTTTTTTTAACAAATTATATATTATTAAATATACTCAAAACCAAAATTAGTTGCTTTTTGTATTAATTTTCTAAAAATGTTTACCTACCAGTACCATATCTCGTTTCTAGACTGCACATTTCCATACAATCTTCCTAAAATATAAAGCGTCAGTTAGATATCGCTATTAGTACTTTAGGTTAATATCTACTCAGCCACAATATTTCTTATATAATTGCTCATTGCATCACTATCGGTTATCAACAACGGAAAGATTGAAATTAACTCTGTGTTTCGGACTTCCATTGTCTATATTTTATTATACACGACGTTTCGATCAGTCCAATCTCTGGTCGTTTTCAATTTGCACCTGAAGACGATCAGAGATTGTACTGATCGAAACGTCGTGTATAAATAAAATATAGACAATGGAAGTCCGAAACACAGAGTTAATTTCAAACACATCATTGTCTCAAACTTTCAAACGGAAAGATTACTGAGGTAGGTTGCCCACGGATGTAGAAACCTTGGATTGTTAATATCATTGTGGAAAAATCACTGCCGCGTGTCTTCCGCCATTTTCGCCGCCATGTTGTGGAGATTTGGGTTTGCGACATTGGTTTCCTTAATTTTAAATAGTAGTGTGGGAACACTGATTATCAAGTGTCAAAAAATGACGTTTCTATGAAAGGTTATCTTTGTTGTTGTTTTTTATTGCAAACACAAAAAAGTGAAGAACCAAGCAATAAAAACCATTTAAAAGAGATACAAATGCTCGAACAGTTACGCCATGTTAATCTCTCTCATTTGATCTGGGGAATGTGCAAGTTTTGAACAAATAAATTACAACATGGAAACATTAGCCCCAATTTATAAACTCAAAGGGTACAATCAACCATTGCTGCTGGCATTCCCGCTCAAAATAAACCTTCATTAAAGTTGATCTGAATCTGAAACAGGAACTAAAACGGCTAGGGACAGATATGCGCCAACAGTTTATAAATCCCAGGTTGTTACAGGTCTAGAAGACAAGAAAAATAAATGAATAGAGGGAGATACAGAGTTTGATAATAGCATATATGGATTTCTATGGATGGAGTTTTACAAAATTAAAACAATACTTCATGAGTTTTAAAAAGAACATTAAAAACATTATTTTAGAGATAGTACCAAATACAATTAAAGAATTCCTAAACCACCAATTTTAATATTAATTTTAATATGTATTTTATCAATATATTTTTTTTCTTTTTCTTGTTGTCATTTCCTGTGTTTGTAACTTTCTATTTGTAATTTTAAGTAAGTAATTTAAGATATTATTGTCAATTTTTGTGATATTTGATATAAAGAAAAATCAATATTTATTTTTTAATCTTTATTAACAAAACCTTAGTGTTAACATTGTTTAATATCTAAATGACATTTTGAAGACATTTACGTTAATGTTAATTTTTAACACTACATTTTGACATTTATTTATTCAATTGTGACAATGTTTTTTGTTTGTTAACAAATGTTAAAATAAAAGTTTTCTGATTCTGAAGACCTCAGCAGAAAAAGACTAAGATATCCCTGAGTTTTGGTAAGTTTTCAGCATTTGACATTTTTTTTTGTAGATTCGTCTTTTACAAAGGATGCACTTTCCTTATGGAAACTGGCTTTCTGTGGGATTTTGCTTGTCTTGATGAAAATCTATCATTGCCCAATAGTAATCAATATTTCCATTTTACTAAAATCAACAAAACTGGCTAAAAATGTTACAAAAGTTTTTGTTTTGAAGCATGTTTGTTAAATACTAAGCGGCAACATAACAATTGAAATTTGCCTTGTGTTAAAAAGGTCATTTCTTGGTCATATTTTTATCTTTGTGATGCCAATGCGACGCAACCTATATTTTTCTGCTACTTATTCTCAGACTACAATTTGGTTCTTAAACATTATTTATATTTTCACAAAAAATACAAAAAAACTGATTTTAGGGAAAAATCAGAATAGCAAAATGTTTAACTTTGACCGCAGTACTTTTATACAATGAGACCTAAAACATATGCAGTTTTGAGCAAAATCCCACATCCTTTATAAAAGATAGAGCTACAAAAAAACTGTTGAATGCTGAAAACTTACCAAAACTCAAGGATATCTTAGTAATAACTTGTTAACTTAGAGAAGGTATGGTCGACACAGATGTAAAACGCCATGCTCAACTCCATGTGCCAAAGATGTACTTTTTTTGTGATTGCTAAATATTGCTTGATTTGCCGTGGCTCTGGCTTTCAGCCGATCCATATATATGCTATTATCAAAGTCAGTATCTCCCTCTATTAATTTATTTTTTATTACTGTATCACGTTGGTGAATCTGTTCTTAGCTGTTTTAGTTCCTGTGCAGATTCAGATCAACATAATCAAGGTTTATCTTCAGCGGGAGCGCCAGCAGCAATGGTTGAACCGAGCGTTTACAATTTATAGCATGTGGCTTAACAGTACCCTTTGAGTTTATAAATTTAGACAATGTTTCCATGTTGTGATTTATTTGTTCGAAACCTGCACTTACTCCAGACCAAATAAGACAGTTGTTGACAGTCAGTGTTCCCACACTACGATTTAAAATTAAGGAAACCAATGTCGCCAACCTAAATCTCCACAACATGGCGGCGAAAATATCGGAAGACCCGCGGCAGTGATTTTCATGGAAATTTCCCATAGGCATTAGCAATCCAAGGTTTCTACATCCGTGAGGTTGCCGTTTGTCATATATCGTATGTAGATAGAGAATATCGAAGATAGGTAACTGATGAGTGGAAGAGAGAATAGTCCGTTGCACTTCCACTCGTTATAAAACCTGATCAACTGGTGCGCGAGCTGGTGCACCCCAATTACGTTGCGGAAAGTATGGAAATCAAAAATTTCGGTTTGCAGAGAAACTGTTAGAGGTAGTGCTGGGATAATTCGAAGGTACAAAAACAAATAGTTATCTACGCTCCTATTTTTACTTCCGTATCTACGCTATCTACCACAGAAAGAATGGGCTAAGTTAATAACGCCGCCACCGATTTCTACCAGTTATTAAACTATGCTTTAAAGATCGCGAATATACGGTCTTTTTCGTGTGGCCTTTTCTATCTGCTATCTCCTTTTCTTTATGGAAAGTCAGCACTGCAATTGGCTTGCGTACTGGACGATGAACGCACCCTTTTGTCCTCCCACTATCAAGATGGAATTGGATAGCGGACCACATCTGGAAACTATGTCCGAGCCTCCAAGGATCTCGTATCAATTAATGACTATTGATTTGATTGGCTCATTCGAAAGTTCTATAAAGCGTTCCTCTACAGCAAAACGAAATCAGCCGGCCTCGCTACACTGGCACTCCCGACCGTTACGATTCACCATAAAAAAACACACAATTTAAGCTTAAGTGCACGTGGCAAATATTACTAAGCCTTTAAGGTCGTAGTTACAATCTGGGGAATTTCTTTTAGCAACACTTTACGGGAACTCAATTTAAGTATGTCGACCTGATTTTTTTGTAAAATTGTATGTCATTGAATTTGTTTTCCATGGCAACGCGGAGACTTTATTTATATTCATCCACAGTGGGACACCAGAGATTTTTTAGCACCGTGTCAAAAATTTGGGGTTAGGTTACTTATTTTGACTTTTCGCGTTCTGCGCCGCTAAAAAAACAAGTAAAATACTAAAATAAAAGAAAACCATTCATTGCAGAATTAGCTGCTAAAAAAACGCTACCCAACTACGTATTAAAGTAACTGGATGTAATGTTTAATGTTGCATTTACAAGAGCATGTATAATTGAATTGGAAACACTCCCGCTAGCTGATACCGACAACAGGTTAACTTAAAAGCATGCAGATTTAAAAATCAGCTACTGGCGCTAGACGAAATAATCGTATTCTATTTTAAACAGGAGCGTCAACGACTAGCAAAAGTCTTTCCAACCTCTAAATGGAGCTTTACTGACCTGTGTTGTTAGTACTCAAGTATCCGTGTGTTTTTGAAACTGAGGTTCTAGAATCTATCTCACTCCAAGATTTCACTAGTACAATTGCAAATAGCTATATGCCGCAATAATTTAAATTTTAAAAAAATGTTTGAATCAAAATCAAAACAAAATTATGTGGGGTTATGGGCGCCGAATGTTTCTATGCGAATTCCTAGTAATCCCAGTGAGTCAGTAAAGTTCGGAGTAATGCCCGCGCAGCGCTAGGTCTTTTTCGGCGAACGACCGCATACGCCGAGTGGTTTCATATTTGTTTTAAAACAATGTTTTTGAAAACACATTTTTCACTATCAGAAAACGTAAAAATACTCTTCGGTCCCACTGCGGCCCGATTTAATGTTTGTTTCCTGCAGTTACCATGGAATCGTATAAATTCTGCGGTCTATCGGCACGGATGTAAAAAAGAAAGGGATTGATAATACCCTTGTGGGAAAATCACTGCCGTGTGTCTTCCGCCATTTTTGCCGCCATGTTGTGGAGATTTAGATTGGCGACATTGGTTCCTTAATTTTAAATAGTAGGGTGGCAACACTGACTATCAACAGTGTCAAAAAATGACGTTTCTAGAAAGGATATTTTTGTTGTTGTTTTTTAATGCAAAAACAAAAAAGTGAAGAACCAAGCCATAAAAACCATTTAAAAGACAGACAAATGCTTGAACGGCCACGCCATGATAATCTCTCTCATTTGGTCTGGGGAATGTGCAAGTTTTGAACAAATAAATTACAACCTGGAAACATTATCCCCAATTTATAAACTCAAAGGGTACTGCCAACCATTGCTGCTGGCGCTCCCGCTCAAGATAAACCTTCATTAAGTTGATCTCTGAATCTGAAACAGGAACTAAAACGTCTAGGGACAGATATGCGCCAACAGTTTATAAATCCGAGGTTGTTATATGCCTAGAAGACAAGAAAAATAAATGAATACAGGGAGATACGAAGTTTGATAATAGCATACATGGATCAGCTGAAAACCAGAGCGATGGCAAGCGATCACAAAAAAGTACATCTTTGGCACATCGACTTTTACAAAATTAGAACAATACTTCATGAGTTTTAAAAAGAACATTAAACAAATTGATTTTAATATGTATTTTATCAGTATACTTTTTTCTTTTTCTTGTTGTCATTTCCATGTGTTTGTAACTTTCTATATATAATTTTAAGTAAGTAGTTTAAGATTTCATTGTCAATTTTCGTGATATTGTAGCCAGTATTTTTTTGAGATTTTAAGACCAGTAATTATAAGATGTTTTACCAGTTTACTAGAAATGAAGAAAAATCAATATTTATTTTTTAATCTTTATTAACAAAACCTTAATGTTAACATTGTTTAATATCTAAATGACATTTTAAAGACATTCTTAGGTTAAATTTACCTTAATGTTAATTTTTAACACTAAATTTTGACGCTTATTTATTCAATTGTGACAATGTTTTTTGTTAACAATTTTTGTAATAAAAGTTTTCTGATTCTGAAGAACTCAGCAGAAAAAGGTATTACTAAGATATCCTTAAGTTTTGGTAAGTTTTCAGCATTTGACATTTTTTTTGTAGATTCGTTTTTTAAGGATGATGCACTTTCCTTATGGAAACTGGCTTTCTGTGTGATTTTGCTTATCTTGATGAAAATCTATCATTGCCCCATAGCAACAAATAACAAAAATGGCTAAAAATGTTACAAAACTTTTTGTTTTGAAGCATGTTTGTTAAATACTAAGTGGCAACATAACAATTGAAATTTGCCTTTTGTTAAAAAAGTCATTTCTTGGTCATATGAATTTAATATTTTTTATATTTGTCAGTGCGACGCAACCTATATTTTTCTGCTACTTATTCTCAGACTACAATTTGGTTCATAAATATTGTTTACATTTTCACAAAAAGTGCAAAAAACTGATTTTAGGGAAAAGTCAGAATACCAAAATGTTTAACTTTGAATGCAGTATCTCAAAAACCACATACCAGATCACTGTGGAGCAATGATAGATTTTTATCAGGACAATGAAACCTACAACATATACAGTTTTGAGCAAAATCCCACATCCACAGATAGAGTTACAAAAAAAATGTAAAATGCTGAAAACTTACTAAAATTCAAGGATATCTTAGTAATAACTTGTTAACTTAGGGTATGGTCGACACAGTTGTTAGTTAATAGGTTTTTCTGCCAAGGTCTTCAAATATTGTAAAACTCCATGCTCGACTCCATGTGCCAAAGATGTACTTTCTTTGTGATCGCTAAATGTTGCTTGACTTGCCATGGCTCTGGCTTTCAGCTGAGCCATATATGCTATTATCAAAGTCAGTATCTCATCATCACGTTGGTGCATCTGTTCTTAGCTGTTTTAGTCCATGTGCAGATTCAGATCAACGTAATCAAGGTGTATCTTCAGCGGGAGCGCCAGCAGCAATGGTTGAACCGAGCGTTTATTACAATTTATAACGTGCGGCTTAACAGTACCCTTTGAGTTTATAAATTGGGGGTCAATCTTTCCATATTGTGATTTATTTGTTCGAAACCTGCACATACTCCAGACCAAATGAGAGAGATAAATGGCGTGACCGTTGGAACATTTGTTTATGGCTTGTTTCTTTACTTTTTGTTTTTGTATTAAAAAACAACAACAAAAATAACCTTTCAAAAAAATGTCAAATTCAATCATATTTTGACACTGTTGACACTCAGTGTTTCCACACTACTATTTAAAATTAAGGAAACCAATGTCGCCAACCCAAATCTCCACAACATGGCGGCGAAAATGGTGGAAGACACGCGGCAGTGATTTTCAAGAAAATTTCCCATAGGTATTAGCAATCCAAGATTTCTACATCCTTGAACTGCGTGTGTCTCACAAATTCAATGAAGTGTGATTGATTGAGCGGTTTTCTTTTCCGGAGTGCACAGGCTTTTAGAAAAAAGGAAACTTTGTTTATATTTTCGCTAAAGCAAGGAAATATAAAAATGAAAAATGTAATCCAGAGGAAATTGTGAGTATTTCTCAATTTTTTTTTTAAATCGGGTTTGTTCTAAACCGCAATTATTTTGAGGCTTTTGGGATAAATGACAGCACCAGAGCTTTTATTTTAACGAAAAAATAATTGAAAATTTTGAAAAAACCTTCAGATATTTTTGTTATGTTTAGTTTTCCCTGTGCACTCTGGCAAAAGATTAAAAAATTAAAGAACAAGGCGTTGACAGTTTTTTTACTTAAAATCTGGGGAGAAACTATAGCCTTAATACCGCAAATCCGTAAAAGCATAGGTAGTAAAAACTTCACGTAAAACACTGGTCGTCACCAGTAAAATATATCAATTCTTTTAAAATAGACTTTTAATCTCCCAAACTATCACTTGCACTAATATATCTATTAGCTTAAGTATACGCCCTTCTAATGCTTTTAGCATGCAACGAAGTTGTAACCAAGATGTCCCTCTACTTTCTCTCTTATTTTTCTCCCTTAATCTCTCTGTTATCTTAGTAACGCTGTTCTGCACATGCGCCCCGCCAGCGTCATCGGCTAAGAACCGAATCCACGAAGGCAGCCGATAATTTTTGTTTGGCAGGAAGAATTCGGCATTTGTCATTTATTATTGATTAACGCTTTTTAAAGGGCGTTATTATTGATTAACGCTTTTTAAAGCGCGTTAATCAATTCCTTGCAACCTTCATTTCGTTATTAACTTACTAACTAGCTAGCTCCCCCTCGACGACGCGCGCGGCACTGTTTCGCCATAGCTTGAGAACGGATTGAGCTACAGCGATGAAACTTGGTACCATCGTTGAAAACTAGAGGGGGATGAAGCTTATTGATTTTCAGAAAAATCTGAAAAGTGCAAGTGTAGTTAAAATGGGAAAAAGTGTCGAAAATTGTTCTTTTTAAGGTGTACCTCCGTTGTTCCGCTCTAACTGTCCAGGAAGTTGACCAATCGTTTTAAAATTTAGCACGAAACTTTTCTGAAGCCCCGCGGGGCACCAAATTTATGACGTTTTTTAAAATATATTAAATTATTACTCGAGAAGTAGTCAACCGATTTAAACCAAAATTTGTACAGTCATAAGGCCGAATGTGTGCTCAGTGGCTGTATAGTTGGCTTTTAAGATTAGTTTTTAGCTTCTGAGTTTTGAGGATTTTTTGAAAATTATGGAAAACGGTTGCAGTCAAAAATACTCGATGGAGCGGTTTTTTTGCTCATGCATTTTTTGACAGTTCCTGAACCGCTGTTCTCTTTAAAAAGATTCAAAATAATTTTTAAATAAGTTTCCGGTACTCTAGGAGATACCGTCTTTGAATTTGAGGGCAAAACATCCAAAAACAGTCAAAAACAAATTTTTTCAAAAAATTACATCTTTACAAAAATCGCTATATCTCAAAAACGGCAAGCTCTAATGTGATGAAAACTGCACAGATATCTTTGACGAAGTTTTTTACATAAGAATAAATTACAAGTTTTAGCTGGTTTGTAGATGGCGCTGACGTAGTTCACTTAATGTTTGTCAAAACGTGCCAGATTCCAAAGAAAAAACAATAAAATAAAGAAATTTTGATATATTTTTAAAAATACATATGCCACGCCATTGTAAGTAATTTCGTTTTAAAGATAAGGAGAAAATACGCAAAATGACGTATGCCACTATATGATCAGTGCCATACGTGAGTCATTATAACGGTGGTGCCAAAACGGCCAAATTTTATAAAAATTAAACGAAAACTGCAATAATTTTTCAAAAATAAAAGTAAAGTTAACAAAATCAGTGGCTGACTATGTGATCAGTGCCGTACGTGAGTCATTATAACGTAAAAGTAGTGCCATTTTAAACATAAAACGAGCTGTGTGTTATTTAAAGTAACTAAGCAGGTTACTAGCTTTCTGATTTTTTTTAAAAAAAAGGTAGGTTCTTTAAAAGCGTAAATCAATACCTTAACAGTTTTCAAAGTGTTGGAGAATAAATCCTACTCATATGTGTATGTGTATGTATGTTTGTCCGCTAACTAAGTCAGAACGGCTGAACCGATTTTGATGAAATTTTTTAAAAAGATATATTTTAACCTGGATTTTTCGAGTAACAAAGAATCAATCATCATTATTAATTTGCGGAAGGCCTAAATCACCCGTTTATGTTTTTACTTTTCTCAGAAATCCTGGATTTCTGTATCTTCTTCAAAAAAAAAATAAATGTGTCCCACTGAGGAAGAAACATAGATCTTTAACTGCAGATTTCCAAAATAAAAAGGACTCCGGACTTTCTCCACTCGATACACAGATGTTATCGCTCCTCTTTCGTTGTCTGATGTTAACTTACTTTTTTATAATTTTTAACACAAAGAAAACGCGCGGTGCAAATGAAAACTCGGAATCAAAACAATTAAACAACAAAAATGGCATCGTCTCGATTGAAGACGAATGGCGTGGCCGGGAAGTCCGCAGAAAATCGATGAATTTTCGCGCTTGTGCAAAAGGTCGGAGCTCAACCACCCAAGTAACAATTTTTAGTTGCCTTAGTTGCCATAACTAAGAAATACACTAAAATTAACGTTGCATAAAGTACAAAAACTAGTCATTTGTGCAACGGCCGCTATGATGGACAAGAAAACGACGCTACATTGTTATTAACTAGAGTAAATTTGGCAACCCTCTAACAACTTTTATTTTTACTGGAATATTGTGGGGTTTTCAACGACCGCAATGAACGACGGAACAAAGACGCCATAAGGTTGTTAATTAACTAGGGTTAATTTGTATACCCTAGTTTAACGTTTCCTGGCCGTTTACTCAACGTCAACATAGTTTGAAATTAACTCTGTGTTTCGGACTTCCATTGTCTATATTTTATTTATACACGACGTTTCGATCAGTACAATCTCTGATGGTCTTCAGGTGCAAACTACAATCAATTCCTAAGGCTACGTGCTTATATACTGTGAGAAATCACTCAACCTTAAAGGTTAAGAAGTTGGCTCCGCCCAAGGAGGAGCTTCCAAATATTTGGGATTTCAACACTTGGTTTACTGAAAATACCCTGATTCTGCCCAATAAAGGCAGCTTCAAGGAATTTTCGTTTCTTCCAGTGTGACTCCTTGTGTAAAACCTTTGCTTCTGCCCACTTCATTCGGTGTTGTTTTGACCATGCATGTTCGGCGTTTGATGTTCCTTAAGCCTAACAGATAGTGGTCTTTTAGTTTCGCCTATGTATGATTCACCACACTCACAAGGAACTTGGTAAATGCATTCCTTATTTTGTTTGTTTTCTGGTTTTGTTTTACTAAGAAGGCTTCTAATTGTATTACTAGATTTAAAAGCTGTTTTAATATTAAAGTTTTTCGCTACTCTTCGAATTTTCTCTGATACTCCTTTAACGTATGGGATTGTAAGGAATGCATTTGCCTGATTTTGGTCTTGTAATCTCTGTCCTGTTTGTTGAAATTTAGAAATAGTATCTGTTATAAGTTTAAGGCTGTAACCATTCTGCTGCAGATCCTTCTTAATGTTTCTTATTTCGATTTCCAAGTCATGAGAATTGTTACAAATTTGAACGGCTCTGTTATACAAAGTTTTAATTATGCCTCGTTTGGTTGTAGCAGAATGATTTGAACCTTGATTTAAATATTGTCCTGTGTGTCACGTAGCCTTAGGAATTGATTGTAGTTTGCACCTGAAGACGATCAAAGATTGTACTGATCAAAACGTCATGTATAAATAAAATATAGACAATGGAAGTCCGAAACACAGAGTTAATTTCAAACACATCATTGTCTCAAACTTTCACGTCAACATAGTTGGTCTACTAGAGGCACAAAAAAATGGTGAGGGAGACATAAACTCAAAAAATCAGTTTCCAAGGGACCAGTAGTCAGACTATCTTGAAATATAAACCAAGGGCCGTTAAACCGGCCCTAAAAGAGGGCTGCGTTCATAAATAAAACACGGCAAGGGGTAGAAGGGGGTGAAAGTTTTATAAAGTAACTGCGCTCCGTAACAGTTTTACTCCAAAAATAATGTAAAAAATAATAAAAAAATTATTTTTATATTTTTAGGAGGGTTTTCCATATTCATTAAGTGTTGCACAATTTGCAAAAATATTACGAGGAAGGAAGAAGGGTTAAAATTAGCATAAAATGATGTTAGATAATTGACTGACCATGCAGGGGCCACGACCCTAAACATTTATGTAGTCACACAATCAAAAATCGCGACGTGATTTTGTTAGCAGCTGTAATTGTTTGATTTGTTTTTCTGCCTACAAACTATGTAACGCCCCCCAAGTGACCCAGAGTCAGACTATGGTCCCTGACCGACTGTAGATACCTGTACCTGACTGTAGGTATGGGTTCTTCTTTTGATGCACCTGGTGTGCACTGTAAGATAATGTTTAGTATATCTAGTATACTAATAAAGCGCGCCGCTACTACTTATTGAATTGCACTGGTATGTAGTACGTGGTGGGGACACAGAGAGCCTTACCGACGGCAATCTTCCTGCCTGTGGGAACTTGCAGTTACATCTGACTTGTAGACTAGATACGATGTCAATCTTGTATGCTAACGTTACGTAATATACTCGTTGTTAAATAATACTTTGGTGTATTATTTTAATTAAGTAGTTGTGCTCTATCCTGGAGTCGCCAGGATATGACATGGTGTCAGGTAGTAGACATCTCGGGCGATCTCGTGACGTGCTTTAGCTGTGAAAAAGCCCTCGATTTAGTCAAAAATAGTGCGCTTGCAGCACCCTAGAAACTTGTGAAAAGAAATGTGCACTGGTTGCACGCTAGACGCCTAGATTTTTAGCAAATAGTGCGCCAGTTTTATCCAAGAAATTTTGTGAATAATCTGGAAAGTTGCTGAAAAAGTCCAGTAAAAATGGAGAGCTTGTTTCGCCCGCCAGAACAGCTCAGTTTAGAAGGAAATATAGCTGAAAATTGGAAGCGATTTGAACAAAAATTTGAAGTTTTCTTGACTGTGACTGGTTTACAGAAAAAAGATGAGGAAATTCAAGTAGCTGTGTTTCTAAATCTTATTGGGGATGATGGCCTGGAGTTACACAATAGTTTTTCGTACACAGATGTTGAGAAAAAATCGTTAAAGTCGATACTTCAAAAGTTTAAAGATTATTGCTCGCCACAAGCCAATATTATTTTTGAACGGTTTAAATTTAATAGCATTGTACAAAAAGAAGGCCAGTTATTTGACAGTTTCTTGACAGAGCTAAGAAAAGCCGTGAAAACGACAAGTTACAAGGACCAAGATGACATGGTTAGAGACAGAATAGTGATAGGAATCGCTGACAAAAATACGCAGGAAAGGCTTTTGAGAGAGAGTAAGCTTAACCTGAATAAAGCAATAGAAATGTGTCGTGCCTCAGAGATTAGCAAAACTCAAGTTAAAGTGCTACAGAGCGAAGCGTCGGTTAGTGCGATAAACAAAGATAGAGAAAAGGCGCATACTAGTTCTGCGTTCTCGTCTAGATCAGCTGGTGTATCACAATCATTGATCTTGTGCAAATTTTGTGGTTACAAACACCAGAAAAATGGTAAATGTCCAGCTTGGGGGAAAACGTGTGCAAAATGCCAGAGTAGGAATCATTTTGCAGCGGTGTGTGCAAATGGAGAAAAATCTCGTGAAAAAGAAAATCGGAAAGCGAAAAAGGACATGAAGAAAAAAGTGCATGAAATAGAAAAAAATGAAGCTAGTGAAAGTAGTGATGAGTCAGAAAATAGTGATGGGCAATTTTACGTAAATTCGGTAAATTTGATCGGTTCAGTGGAGAAAAAAGTGCAGAAGTCTAGTTCGCAGGAGAAGGTCTGGAAGCAAAAAGTTTGCATAGGTCAAGGGCAAGTAGATTTTAAACTTGATACTGGAGCCGAGGTGAGTGTTTTACCTTTGTATATTTTGAAAAAACTAAATCTCGAAAATGACTTGAAATCCACAAAAGTAACTCTAGTTTCATATGGTAGTGAAAGCTTTAAGATTAAGCCCCTGGGAGAGGTCAGTTTGTTGTGCAGGGTCAATAACATCGAGTCGCTTGTTGATTTTATTGTTGTTGATGCTGGGGACCAACTGCCCTTACTGGGGTTACCAGGTTGTTTATCTCTTAGTTTAATAAAACGTTTGGCTTCGATTAGTAACGGAGCAAATGTAACTTATAAATCGTTAGAGAATGTCACTACAGCATATAAGTCTTGTTTTGATGGCCTGGGGGAGTTTCCCACAAGTCATCATATAACTTTGAAAAGTGACGCAATTCCACATGTTCAGCCCCCCAGAAGGGTTCCTAAGACACTTTATGACAGATTAAAATGCAAATTAGAACAACTTGAAAAACAAGGTGTAATTGAAAAAATCGAACGTCCGACTGAGTGGCTGAACCCGCTAGTAATAGTAGAGAAAAAAAATAATGATCTACGACTTTGTTTAGACCCAAAATTTTTGAACAACGCGATTCAAAGGGAACATTTTTTAATACCAACCTGTGAGGAAATTGCTAGCAAACTTTGCGACAAGGAATACTTCACGGTTCTTGACATGAAAGATGGCTATTTTCAAGTGAAAATTGATGACCAGAGCGCAGATTACACAACGTTTGGCACGCCTTTTGGGCGCTATAGATTTCTTAGATTGCCTTTTGGCATTTGCTCTGCACCTGAAGTCTTTCAAAGAAAGAACTTTGAAATATTCGGTGACCTTGAAGGAGTGGGCCTGTACTTTGATGATTTGATTATAACTGGCAGTAATGAGCTTGACCATGACAGGAACCTTCAGTTAGTTCTTGAACGTGCCTTAAAGTACAATATAAAATTCAATAGTTCGAAAATTCAATTTAAATCCAAGTCTGTCAAGTTCATGGGTCAGATTTATTCCAAAAATGGTGTTGAACCAAACAAAAACTATGTTAAAGCCATAACAGATTTACCAACTCCGACTGACAAAAATGGAGTACTAAGAATTTTAGGAATGGCAAAGTATTTGGGTAAATTTTTGCCTAACTTATCTAAAGTTACAGCACCCCTTCGAGAGTTAACGAGACAAGATGTCACATTTCAGTGGTCTAACGAACAAGAGCAATCACTTTCTCAACTTAAGCATTTTCTAACAACTGCACCTGTGCTAAAATTTTTTGATTCTTCTAAAAGTGTCGAAATTGAGACTGATGCCTCGAAGGATGGCCTTGGTGCTTGTTTGATACAAAATGGGCATCCGGTTGCATTTGCGTCGAGAAGCTTAACCTCAACAGAACAGAAGTACGCTCAAATTGAGAAAGAGATGCTGGCTATTGTATTCGCAGTACAAAAATTTCACTTTTTTATTTACGGTCTAAGAAATGTCAAAATTAACTCTGATCACAAGCCTTTGGAGGCTATAATGAAAAAAGATTTAGCTTCAATATCGCCCCGCTTGCAAAGAATGCGATTAAGGTTATTAAATTATGATGTGCATGTTACTTACAAGCCTGGGAAGTACCTTTATATTGGTGACACGTTATCGAGAGCGTTTTTATCGGAATCAGGATTAAAAAGCGATAGAGAATTTAATTTTGCAGTTCATTCAGTGATAAAAAATATGTCAATGTCAGATAATCGAAAACAGCAATTTAGAGTGGAAACCAAAAATGACCTACAACTAAAAGTAGTCGTTGATTACTGTTTAAATGGGTGGCCAGAAAATAAACATCAAGTGCCAGATTTTGTTCAACATTACTTGAAAATTAAAGATAATTTATCTTTTGCAGATGGGTTGCTCTTATTTTCTGAAAAAATTGTTGTGCCTTCTTCTCTTAGGGCTGAAATGTTAGATCTTTTGCATGAGGGTCATGTAGGAATCGAGAAATCTAAAGCGCGTGCGCGTCAAATATTTTACTGGCCCGGCATCAACGAAGATATTGAGAATAAAAATAAATTGTGCAAAATTTGTGAAACTAATTCTAAAAAACAACAAAAAGAGTCATTAATACTATATCCAATACCAGAACGACCTTGGGAGAGACTTGGCCTTGATATTTTTACATATGGTGGAAAAAGTTATTTGGTCATTTTTGATTCATACTCGAACTGGCTTGAGTTATGTATTTTAAAAGATAAATCAATCAAATCCATTATAAATGCTTTTAAGAAAGTTATTTGTATTTTTGGCGCACCTGAAACTGTTATTTCAGACAATGTACCGTTTGGGAGTTTTCAATTTAGGAATTTTGCTAAAGTATGGAATTTCAATATTGTCACCAGAAGCCCGAATTACCCACGTTCTAATGGCCTAGCTGAAAAAGGAGTAGACATCGGTAAAAAAATTTTGAAAAAATCGTTAAAAAAGGATGAAGATATTGAAATTGCCCTGCTTCAGTATCGTAACTCGCCATTGAAAAACATAGGTTATTCCCCTTCTCAGCTGCTAATGAGCAGAATTTGTAAAACGAAATTACCAATTAACAGCGATTTATTAAAACCAAAATTGTGTGAAAATGTACCAGAAAAGATAAAAAATAAGCATAATATTTACAGTAAGTACTATAACAAACACGCTAAAGATTTGAAACCCTTAAAAGCTGATTGTGATGTTACTGTTTACAATCATGTTCAGAAGCAATGGGAACCAGGAAAAGTTGTAAGTGAACACATGTCTCCGCGTTCTTACATTGTTCAAAATCAATATGGCAATTCGGTAAGACGTAATCGAATTGATTTAAAAGAGTCTTTAAATAAATTTGTTCCGTCTTCTGAATATGATTCGGAATGTGAAGTTATGCCGGCTCAGAATAAACAGAACGATCAGACCCAGATCCAAGTTTATTCACCTGTTCATTCTGAACAGAACTTAAGCAAAAGAAGCTTTAAAGCTGAAGTGATTCCTTCAGAATCATCTCGTGTGGTCAATGAGAATAATTTAAAAAAGACAAGGTCTGGTCGTATTTCTAAACCTCCTAGTAGGCTTAATCTTTAAGAGGGGAGATGTAAGATAATGTTTAGTATATCTAGTATACTAATAAAGCGCGCCGCTACTACTTATTGAATTGCACTGGTATGTAGTACGTGGTGGGGACACAGAGAGCCTTACCGACGGCAATCTTCCTGCCTGTGGGAACTTGCAGTTACATCTGACTTGTAGACTAGATACGATGTCAATCTTGTATGCTAACGTTACGTAATATACTCGTTGTTAAATAATACTTTGGTGTATTATTTTAATTAAGTAGTTGTGCTCTATCCTGGAGTCGCCAGGATATGACATGCACTAAATGTATATATATGATATATGTCCTTTTCTAGCTTGTATAAATATAAAGGATAGATATAATTAGTGCAAATTGTTGCAGCAAAAGGAAAAAGCTATTAGCACTTTCGGCCAATTTCAAAATATAAGAGAGGGTACCTCTTTAGTCGCAAAATGGTTAGGTTTTCAGTAAAGGCTGATCACAAACAAACTTGCATAACACATAGCATAACAGTTCAACCAATCAGAGACGGATTTGGAGCCGCCATATTGCATATACATAGATATATTTCCATAAGGTTGAACTTTTTATGCAGCATGCTATGCACTATGCAATTTTGTGTGTGATCAGCTAAACCAAGAAATGATTATTGCCGCCATACTGTTTTCTTTTCCTGATTTGCGTCGCTACACCATTTGTGTAAATCGTTAAAAGAATCTTGTTTTTTTTTTGCTGGATTTTAATGATTTTTAGTTAATTTTTGAAATTTTTAAGTATTCTTTTAGCAAAAAAGTAAGAAGGATTAAAAGCCCCCTTATTTTTTAAAGCTAAAATGTCCATTTTTGACGGAAAACTAAGGTTCGTTGTTAAATTTAATTAGTGGGAACCTTTAATAAGTCACTTTAATGTAATAAATTAACTGAATGTTACTTAGCTACGTATTTTAGAATTATTGATAGATGGTGTTTCGAAATTAGTCTATTTGTGGTTGCAAACACGTGAAAGTCTTGATTTCAAATCAATTATATTAATAAAAATATTATCCAGAGGGCACTTCAGTCGTAGTCGCTTCGGCGACGGCGTGGAAACTTTGCTAGCGACTCTAGTCGAAGGCAACGTCAAAACAACTCAAAAAATCTCCGCCAAATTGGTGCAAAAGCGAGTTGCTAGAACGTTTATACGGCGTTTTTACACAACGTTAAAATGTCGACAAATTGTTACTTGGGCAGTGTCTTTTGTTTTGATTTAGAAACCTTTTGCACCTATAATTTTCATGCATTTTTACTTTATCGCTTATTTCGAGCATGCGCAGTTACGAGGTAATAACGGAATCCCTTACTAACCGATAAAGTTTGACGTTACCCTTATAACTGACATGGTTGCCGATAGTAAACCGTTAAGTAGAAAAAAGAAAAATTTGAATTGATTTTTGAATGCAAATATTTCACTATAAAAAACATCAGAATAAGATATTCTAAATGAAAACCATTATTTTACAAATTCTTTTTGTGAATCTTTATTTTAAAATTTTCCATGGCAACGCGGAGAGTTTATCTATGTTTGTCCACAGTAGGACACCAGAGCTTTTTTAGCACCGGGTCAAAATTGGGGTTAGGTTACTTATTTTGACTTCGCATTCCGCGCGCTAAAGCACATAAGTTTTTTTTTTACTTTCGCTTTGTTCGTAAAGTGTGTGCGGTCTGGCACGCGTCCGTGTAAGTCATGATGCGTTGCTGTAACCCGAACTTGCCTTACTATCATTACCGCCGCTGTACCGTACCACGGCGCAAATAACCCTCTCTAGGTCCATGTGACCGCGTGTTTATTTTGATTTTTCAAACAAAAACAATAAGTTTTTCTATTATGTTTGTGCCTCGGTTTCTCCTAATGCAATACATGTGCACGTTGTGTATATTGGCAAGACATCAAGAAAAAATAAAATAAAGCAGAGACTTAAAGTAAGACTCTACATTTTTTGAATAAGTATTGTTGCCTTTGTAAGGGTTTTTCCCTCGGTTTTTCCTTGAAATAACTACAAGTGACCAGGTAATTTGGTTAGGTACTTATTTTTAGTTTAAAGAAAATGTATTTTTTATTTAGATCGTTTTAAGGTGGATTTAAAGTTCCATAACTATAGCAAGCGTAAGCTGCTATTCACAGTTACTATGTTTATAGGCACCTAAATTCCTAAAAAAAGCGCTTTTATATAAGGACCCTTTTAAATCTACTGACGCTAGAGGAAATAATCATATTCTATTTTAAACAGGAGCGTCAACGACTAGCAAGAGTCTCTCCAACCTCTAAATGGAGCTTTACTGACCTGTTTTTTTAATACTCAAGTAGGTATTCGTGTGTTTTTGAAACTGAGGTTGGGATCTAAAATCTATCATTTGCCCTCCAAGATTTCATTAGTAAACTTGCACATTATAACTATGCCGCAATAATTTAAATTAAAAAGAAATTACTGAATCAAAATAAAAACAAAATTATGTGGGGTTATAGGCGGTGAATGTTTCTATGCGAATTCCTAGTAATTCCAGCGAGCCAGGAAAGTTCTCTTGGTTCTTTGATAAAGTAAAGCCCGGGCAGCGCTAGGGCATTTCGGCGAGCGACTGCACACGCGTAGTTGTTTCATATTCGTTTTAGAACAATCTTTTTGAAAACATAGTTTTGAAAGAGAAACATAACCTCGAATGATTTTCTATCAGAAAACGTAAACATACTCTTCTAGCCCACTGCGGCTCTTGTTGACAAAACACATGCAGTTGCCATAGTATCGGGGGCCTTAGGATAGTTGGGGGCTTTAGGTTATATAGAGGCCACTTTTCTTATTTTGATTTCCCAATAATAATAAATACCGTATAAAGTCGGCCATAAACAAGTCAAAGGCGGCGTGCAAAAACTAAAAATGCCATCTTAAAAATAACGTGACGTTAGCTACGTCACAACGCGTTATTAAGCGATAAAGTCACCTAACGGGGATTTTTTGTAAGAGGTGCAAAAGGTCTCTCTTTCCACGCCTGCCTAGATTATAGATGTTGGTTACAAGTTTGGCCTGGGCAAAACGACCTCTACTACAGGCGAGATATCGTATGCCTGATGACGTCATAATGACGGCGACTTGCGCCTACTCAGTGCTTTGTTTACATTCGGTGAAGAAGGTTTTATTTTTTATTTTTAACCTTACAAACAGTTTCTTAAATTTTGAAATAACAGGTAACTTATTGTTTTTGTATCAAAATTTGCAAAAAAGCCTGTGTTTTCTGTGGTAAATAGGTTCAGAGATTTTACCAAATGGCCGGTCGGGTCGTGTATTAAGAGTGTTATGAACCATTTTTCGCCGGTATAAATAAGCAATTTGTTCGAAAAAGTGCTTGGGCATATAATTTCGAGATTTTGTGTTTATAGGTACCCATATGTTATTTTGTAACAAGTGAATTTGGTATAAATATTTTATATTCTTTTTTTTGGAAATGCCTACTTCTTAAATATATCTATGTGTTTCAATTTCCAAATAGTGCTGAACTAACAGAAAAATGGTTGAATGCAATTAAACGTGAAAATTCCAAACAAAAGTTCAAGAGTAAGATAAAGAAGTGACAAAAGTAGTGAAATTTATGGTAATTTAAAATGTGTTATTGTATACTTGTTAGGCATGTGAATTGCATTTTAAAGAAAATTAAGTTGAACGTTCAAACAAATTTTTTCACAAATACTGGGGATCTTTTGGATGTTCCGCTTTTAAAGCTGCGACTAAAAAACGTAGGTATAGGTATATGCTGTTTTTTTTTAATTATTACACACAGGTGCTACTTATTATATACTTATAAACTTATAAAGCCATACTTGGTATACAGGGTGATTCAAAATTCCCTAGAAAGACTTTAACTGTAGGTAGAATTTGTGGTTCTGAACAAGAATTAGTAAAATATATTTTTGTAAACTCTTTCGTTTTAGAGATATTTGCTTTTAAAAATTGTTAATATTTTCTGAGGAGCAGCCTTTACTACGTGGTAGAATTATAAACACAGACACTCGTAGACTTGCTTGGTAAATTATTTTAAAGGCAATTCTCAAAAAAGTACAATAATTTAACTCCTAAATTCAGAGAAAAAAAAATGAATAAAATAATCACGTAACTTTTCTTAGATTAATGATATTTAAATCTTTTTAGGGAATTTTAATCACCCTGTGTATATATCCCAAAAAAATCAATAATAAATATGAATTTCATACATTTGCGGCACAGAAGGGATACATATGAGATTTAGAATATTTAATTTTCAACAGGATGAACTTACCTATGCTATTGTATATTTGCATTATAGGTTTGCACTGTATAGTACCTATATGATAATTTAAAAAGCTATTTTCACTTAAATCTAGGACTTGCCTAGTGTGACCATTTATAGTATTTTTCAGAGTAGGTACTGTACTCTTTTTTAGAGCTTTGTACTCTATCTCTATTAGCCTAGAACTATACTCTTTTTCCCCATATCACAGAAAATGACCTCGGAAACATCCAACGCTAATAGGGCACATGTAAGTCTAGAGATAAAATTTAGAAAAATTATGAAATTTTGCGCTATTAAACTATTATTTTTTACAATTTTGGTTAAATTTTACACAATTTTTAACAGCTATTAGTAGCCTCGCTTATAGCATTAAAATACGAAGCTCACACGTTTAGTAATACCTATTTGGGTCCGCGATAATGTCTCGCCTAGTTTTTGCCCCCCCCCCTCCTCGAATGAATTTTTTTTTTAACCCTTACAAAAAAAACTCAACAAATTTTTTGCCAAAATTTTTTGACCCCCCCCCCCTTTAAAAAAGTTTTTACCCTCTCCGAAAACTTTTTTGCCAACCCGCCCCTCCCTTACCATTATATCGCAGAATATGTCGCATTTTCTCTATTAAATCAATTCTGGTAAAAGTTTATCAGATGATGTTGTATTTTGTTCTGCATTCGCTTATTTAACTGTAGAAAAAATTCTTGCCAAAGACGGAATCTGGGAAAATTAAACAACAATCACTTTGGAAAATATAAATGGGGCAGACATGACTTCATTTCTAGGTCACAATTGCAAAAGACATGAAACCATTTTCATTATTAATAGAATTTTGTTTAAATTTGCAAATTGAATTAAACAACCTCATTATGCCCCAACTCAAAAGAATTAAACCCTCGGGATTAACAAAAAAAATATAAATATTTTTTAATTTAAATTAGTTAGTTTTATAGCAGGACTACTTTTACTATTTAATTTGAAATTGATTTATATAATTTTTGTGAACACATAAAAAATCTTCGTAAGTATGCTTTTACTTTAACCTGAAATTTATTGCAATACAAAAATCGTTAACATTTCTGTTTTCTTTTATAACAGATATAAAAACTGTAAAAAAATAATTTCAATCTCTTAAAATAACAAACATACGTTTCACGGGCGTATGGCAGACGCCCGTCAAACGTATCGGCTTCATGGGCGGCCATCTTGTTCTCGATAATGGGCTTTCCGTAGAGGTGGTCTTGGTCTGCGTAAGGCGCATATTTAAGCTAATAGGTAGATGCTTGCACTGTTTGGTGTCAAATATCGTAAGTCTTCGAGCGTTTTGGGGCACGATCAAGAACTATCTATTTTGTGATGACTTCAGAGCCTTTTATATTTTTAGATGCTATTGAAAAATTTGACAAAATTGCCGTTTACTAACCTTTGTAGCATGTCCATTAAAGTTTGCTACACTACAACTCTTGTGTAAAAATGGCGAGCACAGATCATCTTTTGAGTTGTAATGAAACCGAATAGTCTCACATATTTCTTCATCCTCGTCGGTAACGCTTCTAGGGTCATCTTCTGAGACGCAAAAGTCTTTGAGTTTTTGGATCACTATAAAAAACCCGAAACGAAATTTGGCAGAAACATAATTTGTTAGAATTTAGAAGAAAAGAAAATAATTGTTCCGAAAAAAAATGAAATGACAGGAAAATCAAATTACTAAAAAATATATGCCTAGAATTAAATCTCTTAATAGAAACGTAATAATGCCGAATCACAAAATTCAAGAACCCCAATCTGTCCGAAGATAAACACTTAAAGTAGACACTTAAAGTAAATATTTCAACGCATCGGTAAACACAGTTCACTTTTTGATTGATTTTAAGAAAAAAAAATACTCTTTTCGAAAGGTATATTTTTGTATAGATGACGTCCTTAAATAGTTATTCTGATAAAAATTAAAATAATCCATATACGTTCTACTGTCCGAACCTGTCAAAAATATGTAATTTTTGGCCAAAATGTAAAAAAAAATATTTTTAAAAAATAAAAAATTTGGGCTTATAGAGCATTCCATTCTAGACAAAAAAAGTCACATAAGCATTTTTGTAGTACTAACTATTTTTTATAAACGTAATTTAAATATTTAAAAAATGGAAAAATTGTCACATTTTGAATTTTAACGCTGTTAGTAAAAAAAAATATATTTTCCGAAAAAGCGATGGGGAACCTGAGAGAGAACGTATTTTCGATAAAAAACGTTACAACTTTTTTTGCATCAGTTATAGTTTCTATACAAAAATAAAATAACTTGAAGAAAATGGTAAAGTCATGTCGATTGTATTGAACTTTTTTGCACCAAGATATTTCTATAAAACTAAACTCTAAAAAAAACAATTATTTGCTAAATAGTTACTCTTATCACCTATCAAACGACAGTAAAAAAGTTTCGACTAGATTTGAAAAGGTAACCTCTGGCGAAATTAAATAAGAGGAGCTCTCTGAAATACATCTTTTTATATACAATAAAATAACACCAAATATTGACTATATAAGGTAATTCCCTTATTCCTGCTTCTATATTGCCCCCTTAATCCCGGTGAGTTCCAAGGGTCTTATAGAACATTTAAAAAAAATATCAGAGCACAAAGCGTCATGTACTAGTCAGTATTACAAAAAATCCTTGTTTGACTTTTTTGTCTAAAATGAAATGCTCTATAAGCCCTAATTTTTATTTTTTTAAAATATTTTTTTTTACATTTTGGGAAAAAATTACATATTTTTGACAGGTTTTGACAGTAGGACGTATATAGAAGATTTTAATTCTCATCAGAATAACTATTTAGAGACGGAACCTACACAAAAATATAACTTTCGAAAAGAGTATATTTTTTTTCTTAAATTCAATCAAAAAGTGAACTGTGTATACCTAACGCCTTCCAAATAAAGCCAAAATACACTGCTGATTAAAATCGTACATCCCTCCGTACGCAACGAGTAGAATCGGCTGTTCTATCAACGCATCCGTCAAAGAAGCAGGCATCGTTCGAAACAGGGCATGAACAAGTCAAAAATGTAGTATATTTGGATTTTCTTTCGGCTAGGTATACCGATACCGATGAGTTGAAATATTTACTATTGTTGACTTGGTCATGCCATATTTCGAACGATGCCCTCTTTTTTGACGGGTGCGATGACAGAACAGCTGATTCCACTCGTTGCATACGGCGGGATATACGTAACGTTATGGACCCACGAACGTACGCAACGATTTCATTCGCAGTTCTGTCATCGTACCCTTTAAAAAAGCGGGAATCGTTCGAAACATAGCATAAACAAGTCAAAAATTTAGTGTATTTTGGCTTTATTTCCTTAGATTAAAAAGAGACAAGATATCTGGTCCAACGAAAACTCCTTGGCAAATAATAACCACTGTTTATTTACAAGTAAAATCACAACAAAACAGAGGTGAGAAATATCGAGTCAAATGAGATATTTTCGGACGTTTTTATAAGGATTTTTTTGAGGTTTTTTTATAAAGACGATAAAATAAAGCATACTTTTGATGAAGTAGTTAATGCGCAAATAAGATATTTTCGAACGTTTTTTTTTTTATGAAGGCTATAAAATAAAGGTAGGTTAAGACCTTAAACCAATTTGCAAACAACAATAAAAGGTAATTCACATGTGTTCAGGTTTGTAAGAATATTGAATTCCTACCTGTTATCAGAATATTACTGTTGATTTTTTTTTGTCTGTCCTATTATTATTGTGTACCGAAGAAGTCAGTATAAGTAAGTTTCTGCTAATGCAATGGCGTAGTCAGAAATTGACATTTAATAAAAATTAACTACCTATCCATGACAAATTTTTAAAAATTGGGTAGGTGCATATTGCTTGAGCTCTTGAACTAAAGGGAGCGTAGAGGGGCGGTTTAATAGGTGTTGAGAGAAAAATACTTATTTTTAAAAGCAGGTCTCATCTAGTCTCATTTGCAGATTTTTTAAAGAATTAAACCTTAAATGTTCCGCAGGCAAAAATTTTGAAAAAATTACACTAAAATGCCATTTTTTACGCGTTTCAAATGGTGTTGATAAAAAAATTGCTTAAAATTAAACAAAATTGTAACAATATTTAGTATTGGTATAGCGCCGCAGCCGAAAATTTACAAAAAAAAAGAAACAAAATATTCTTTAAAAATTTTGATCTCTTAGGTTTTTCGTAAGATATTTTTGAAAAATTGGATTGGGTTGGATGCCAAGAAGAGGTGGGTTGCCGTAGTATATATATAGATTTGTTGCTAAATCATAAATGCGCCGGAGATGAAAATGTATTATACACGTTTGAATGCTGATAAAAAATTTTTGAATTAAACTATAATTATAACAATTAATAACGTCATAGCACCGCAGGCAAAATTGTTAAAATTTAAGACATCACACCAAATTCATGTTACAAACTGGAGTAAAGGATCAAAAAAGTGGGGGAGCTATAGCTCTCCCTGGGGCCCTTGATCATGATTAATTTATTGTAGATTGGGTTGGACCTTCTGGGGGGGGTTTTCACCCCCAACTCCCCTCCTCCCCTGGCTACGCCACTTGCTAATGACCAGAAAAAATAACAAAACACAATAACATAATTTTTAGCTAGTGGGTAATATTATTTTTTTTCTTGATTTTCCAGCTGCTATGAACTGTGTTTCTTTGTTTTAATGTTTGACATAATTTTATTGTGTTGAAAATTGAAAGTGCTATAAATAAAATTATACTACAAACATTTATTGTCAGGAAGCTTCCAAAGCTCAAATTAGCAGAATTATTTTTTGCATGTTTTTTAAATCATTTTGCAGATTTCATAGTATAGTAAAATTTTAATAATATAATCCATGTGTAAATTTATATTTAATTACGCCACTGGTGTGTTTACTGTAAACAACAGAAAGGTAAATATTGTTCCATATAATAATATAACCAGTCTCCGTAAGTTTCAGGTATCTTGTCTCTTTTTAATCTAAGTTTATTTCGAACGCGTTATACCGATACCGATGCTTTGAAATAAAGTAATAAGTTGGTCATAGGACGTACACGCAAACGAGGAATATAGCGCAATATTCCGTCTTCCTTTTATCTGTACCAAAGCAAAGACTTCCGCTCGAATACATTCATTTGTATGTATAACGTTCATACATGACGCTATAACCTACGTAGCATAGCGTTTGCGGCATGTTGCTAACGTGAAGATGTCATCAAATACGCAGCGAGTTTTGCCGACGGGAGCCAAAAATCAATAGACGACCGGCCGAACCAAAGAAAGCAAGATAGAAATACATGGTAATAAAATGTAAAAGACAGAAACATCCGAGCTGGAAAATTTCACGTATACCGCTGGGCACCTCGTACGAGTCAGGACCAACTTGTGTCTAGTGAATATAGTTCAACGCATCGGTATAACAAAGCCGAACTACATTTTTCACTTGTTTACGGCATATTTCGAACGAGGCCTGCTTTTATGGTGAATGCGATGGGAGACCAGCTGACTCTACTCGTTGCGAACGGACGGTTGTACGTATTTGTACGTACCGTTACGGACCTACCAACGTACACAACGAGTGGAGTCAGGTGTTCTCCTATCGCATTCACCATAAAAGGAGGTGTGAAAAATGTGCAAACATTCCGTTATCGTTATTAAAAATAAGCATAACAATAGTGATAACTTTGCCGTTAAATGATAGGGTGAATTTGGTCAGACGGTTTAACAGCAAATTTCATTACTCTTATGGTTACGTTTACCCTAAATAAAGTTTACGGCAAGAGGTTCAAAATAGTGCTTTTGAACATACGCAAACGTATAACGCTTGGTAATAAACATAACCTTACTTATTTGATGTTTTTTTTTATTTATTGTAAACTCTTTGCATTTGTGTGTGATTATATCAACCCCACACTAGCACTAATCACATAAAAATAAAGTGCAAATTAAAAATTAACAAATATTTGTAAAATAAACTAACTTTCTAACCTAAAAATTGGTTGGTTGGCTTTTTAACGGTAAAGGTAGTCGCTATTCGGCGCTAATTAGAGCCAGTGGTTACCTTTAATAAAGATAAGAGCGTGACAGAGCGCTACTGCACCCGCGCACAATACAGGTAAAGGTAACAGACTAGCCAAAAACTTTACCAAAATCTCGCTAATGCCTGACCAAAAAGACCCTAATATCTGGGGACCGCAATTTTAAAGCTTGCTTAACACGAAGCAATGAAACAAGAATTCCATTCCATTGCATCTCATTTTACTGGTACTACTAAAGCAAGATGAAAAGAGAACATACAATTCTCGTTTATTGCTCATTGTTTAGGGATCAGCTTCACAGCATACGTACCTAACTCCCAAACAGCTTATAATAATTACACACTTAAAGTTAATTTTCGGGTTTATCGGCATTCGTATCCTTTTCTCTATCGAGTCGAGCTATCGAGCAGGTATAGCTGATCAAATGCGTCAAAACATCGTTTCGTATGCAGGGACGGTCGTAACGTTACAACCCTCTATCGTAACTAACGACGTTTTCGTGCATTTAATCAGCTGGATTTTAAAAATGCACTTGTTTGATTGGTCGACTCGATAGAGATAAGGATACGAATGCTGATAAAACTAAAAATTAACTTTAGGTGTCTATTGTTTTATTTGATTCAGGAGAGCTCCAATTTATTCCCGATTTGAATAAAATTTGGTAAGGGGGTAGGGTGTGACCTGGATTGAAACATAAGACTACTTTTTATTTAGTTTAATGACAGCTGTCAAAAGATAGGCAAAGGTACGGTAAATTGAGGTGTCTTCCCTGCCAAAAACACCGCATCAAAACTCTTAAAACCTGTTCAAGTCTTTATCAGATATTACGAGATTTGATTAGCTTGACGAGATTTCACCAGCCAAATTTTTTCGTCGTGAAAACTTGTGAAAACTGATGAGCTTTTACCATATTTTCACGAGAAATAATTTTTGCCCCTCAAGAATTGGCAAGATTTTAAGAGATCCTATAAGGGATGTTTCATAAATCGCATCAAAAATATATTAAATCTGGTAAAATCTTGTCAAATTTCTCCACGAGATTTGATGCGGTATTTTTGACAGGGTTCAGACAGTGACTTCGGACATCATATGACAAATTAGTAAAAAAACTACACGATGTCCGAATTCACCCCCCTGTCCGAAGACATCTTACTTTACGGTACCTTTTCCTCTAACGGTTTTTAAATAAAATCGTAGATAGAGAATACCCTCTCTTTCGATCTACGATAAAATGCCAAAAATTGTGACTTAGAATCATCGCATATAATTTTTCTTGTTAAACCCATTGGTCTTATGTGTCCTTATTCTCGAACTGATGGAAATTCTGCTCCCAGGGACTCCAATTCTAGCGCTTCTCTTCTCATTGGTCAAAATCTTCGGTTTAAATCGGTTTCTCTCACTTTTGCCCGATATTGATAGAAAGTAATTCTATTGGTCTTGACTAAGAGAATTACTTTCTATCAATATTGGACAAAAATGAGAGAAACCGCTTTAAACCGAAGATTTGGACCAATGAGAATCAGGAAGCCTGTTCATAAAGAAGAGAGAGTAATAAAAATGCAAATTTGGATAAATTTTGAGTGATCAATCACTTTTTCTTCTCTTTAAAAATTTTTTAATGTACCTCAGGTAAAAATCCTTTATTTTTATATACCTCACCGGAGAATACAATAGAACTCAAAACCGAGAACAATAGAAGGCAAGCGATAAACTATTCTCATAGGCGCTGCAAGCGCAATTGGGGAAAACTTACATTTTAAGTACCGTGGTATATAGGTATTAGTGAAGAAAATAGTAAATATAAAAGTTTCATCAAATTTAATAAAACAAATTACTTTATTAGAAAAAATTTATAAATTAAATAATAAAAGTACATTTTAGGAATAAAAATAATATTATAATATATATACAAAAACCGATTGGCGTTTTAATTATAATTAATAAGCACACCTAAAAATTAAATTAAGGCTAAACAAATGGTTGGTGTTACGGTTGTCAATTATTATTAACTACAAAAATAATTAAAATGAAATGGAGGTAGATACGTTTCTTTAAAACCAGTAAAAATTAAAATAGGAATAAATTACTCAGATTAAGAAGAACAGTAAATGTTCTCATCATCACTCTTATTTTCTTCCAAACAAATAATTAACGATTCCACACCCAACAAGCATTTGGACGTTATATTACGTTATGGTCACGTAGGGCAAGAAATACCTAACGTCGGCTCCGACGTCTATCAGTCTTCCTGAGGACTCGATTTAGCACCTAAGTGGGGAATCAAAATTCGAGTCATTTCGACGTCGGGTGCTGCACAGTGTTTTGGTCAAGTATTACGTCAAATTACGTAGACCCACGACCCAAAGTTTTACTGTGCACACCAAGTTTAAACTTATTAGGTAAAACTTTTATATGTCTAAACAAACACATCTCAATGAACTGTGGATGGCTATAATTATTATCTTAGTTATTGTAGGTAACTGAAAAAAGTTAGTTTTACACATTCTATGGATCCAAATCTTCCAACGAAGGTCAGTTTGCTGATAAATATAATTAAAATAGACATTAAAAAAACAGAAACCCACAAAAATAATTCAAAAATATTAAGAAATTAATTTTGAAAAAAAATTAAGCTAAAAATAAAATCTTTATAAGGATGCTCGTTTCTTATCGTAAAACATTATAGGCATTTAAAAAAGGCATTTTAGTTGCCAACAAATGAGTTAATTTACATATCAAGCCTTTAAAATGAAAAAATAAAATGTACTGTTGTTATGGTGCATCGATGCTAAACGTTTAAAATGGCGTTTCGGGCGCCGACCAAATTTGTAATGATTATTTACCTATTCGGACAAGAACACCTCCTGCGACGTCGCCTTGTAGAACGACCCGGCCTAGAATATTGTAGTATAATTGTAGATCACGCACCCACGTCGGTGGACCTCGGAATAGTTACATTTAATAAATAAAAGTTTGACAACGTCAATTTCATTACCATTCTACTTTAAAACTCATACTAAATATAACGTCTCATGAACTGGACGTTATACCGGATGTCCGAGGTAAGTCGCCTATAAGGTTATTTTGTAAACTATACAATAGAAACTTTTAAACTTTCTATTCTAACATAAGTCCATGTAAAGTATATTTACAAAATACTTTCGTATTTGCAGTGTTGCCATTTACAGGAAATCTTGGCAACAACTAAATTTATTGACGTCCGTTTTCACTTTGGCCCGACCTTGAATTTTATTCTAAAAATTACGTCGCCGTTATTAACGTTAATTTACGTCGCTGATAAGTAGCGAGTATCACCAACATTTCGCTACGTCAGTTTTGGTAAGTATCGCCGTCACAACTGATGCACTAGTTATTGGCGAAGTCAGGTCTTAGTAAAAAATACGTTGTTTGATGGAGAAACCAACTGCCGACCTAAATTTGGGCCAAAACCGACGTCATGATAGGTTGTAATTAGTCGAAAGTCAGAAAAATGCTGCTTGGGCAGTTTTTTCGACTAAACAATCAAGTTTCCACATTTTTTTTCTACTTTTAAAACATGTTGTACACATTTATGCCAATTATCTGGAGTTATTTTATTAACTGATTCTTGAAAAAGCACCTCCACATCCTTTAATTTATAGGTAGTATTATTTCTTGTTACATACCCTTTCATTTGAGCCCAAATTAATTCTATTGGATTAAGTTCACAATAGTAAGGCGGCAGTCTTAATACTGTTATGTTTCGTTTTTTAGCCATATCATCGACAACTTGCTTATTGATAATACCAGGAAGAAACAAAAATTGCTAATAATCTAAAATTATTAAAATCATAAAATTATATTATTAGATTGCTATTTAACCCTCACTTAAACCTAATCCTCTAATTATGCACCTGAAACAATTATGGCATTATCGGCATACCTACGTATTATAGTGCAGAAACAGAACACGCATAATAAACAATTTCTCTATCAGGTTAAAATATAATATATATTTTTAATGCTGCTTTTTTCTATTTTTTTTTTAAATGTTGGCAAAACACCTACGCCAATGGTACGCTCGAGAAAATGGGTTTTAAATCGTTGTATTACTCTCTCTCTCTCTGGAGTATAGAGGGAATTTGAGTCCCTGGGAGCACAATTTCTATCATTTGAAGAATAGGGGCCATGGAGATGATTTTTTAATGACTGACGACACACTTTTTTGTGAAAGGTAGCTATATGTTATGAAGTTTGACCTTTCCATCTCTTTTGACTTTTGAGATATTTAGGGGTCTCGTTACTTTTCGGACACCCTTTATATAATCATGCACTTACAATCTTCTTCTTCAGAATCATATGACGTCACCAACGATACGCTGAAGACTGCAAGACCAAAACACAGTAGCCACTTATCCATTCAAAAAATACTACTAATATTTTCCTGTGTTAAAAAAAATCTCCTGAGAATTCGTAATTTTAGATAAAATATTATGTAAGGTAATCAAGTTACCCCAATAAACTAAACCAAAAACGTATTTAACCGTAGGAACTAATTTTTTATTTGAAAATATAAAATATTGTTTTTATGTTATTAGATTTGAATTTCAATTGATTTTTTTAACATTAAATTATATTTTTAAAACAAAAAAACCGTTAAATTTTACTTTATTACTCTTTGTTGTAGCTTGAATGTTTTTTTAATGCCGTATAAAAGACAAATATGCTGTACATGATAGTTTTGCTCTCTTTTGATCTCGCCTTGGGGCTGTACAAGTGATAGCATATATATATATATATATATAGATTTATAAATAGGCATGCCGAGATCATTTTAAGTTAAAAGTAGATCCTTTTTGCAAGGCGAGATCCAAAAACGGATCTCGCCTTTTTTTACGTGTATATCGAATTTGTTAGACTTCTTATGTCCAGCCCTGTTTCCTGGCAAATTTTTGGTCGGATCTCGTTTTTCCCATTTTTGTCCAAATTTATACACCGTTAGTGCGCAAACCCATGCTATAGGGGGCGCCAGTAGTGATGTGTATAAGTTTGATAAATGTAATCAAGTCGAGGTCCGGTGAGCCAGCTCACTGGCAACGTTTCGAAGCTCGCCTTGCTCCTTTTTTTATGTATATTTTAAATTACGATCTTTTCGGCGAAAAAGTACTGTTTCAGGCAAAAGCGAGCATTTTACGTTTGATTATTTATAGAGAAAGGTATATTTTTCTCGACAATTTTAGTAAGAAATATCGTAATATGCCCGGCTTTTTAAAAAGGCTTCCTATTATATATAAAATGCCAGCAGGTACGTATAGCCATCCATAAAATGTTTTAAGAACATTATTTTTTCACAAATTTTTACCGATCTTAATATGGAAACCGTGTCTCGCAAGCTGCTACTGTTTGTGAGTTAGGTTTCTATAGGTATATTTTTTGACACTTTAACATTAATACAGTTTTTGTTGAAAATGTAATTATCCGTCTAAATATTAAAACCGTGTGTCCTTAGCTGCTACAGTTCGTGGGTTACGTTTTTTTTGTTTTTTTAAATATCCTAAAACTATTATAAAAAGTACAATTATCCATCTTAGCGTGAAAACCGCGTGATGCTAACTGCTACGGTACGCGAGTTACGATTTTTTTTAAAGTTTAATCCCCATTTGTACCCTCTTCGCAATCCTCCACCCCCACCAAAAACTTAACAGCTCACCGCCTGGGGCCAGATATTTTTTGTGCTAAATTTGATAAAAAATCGATCCGGCGGTTTTTGAGTAATCGTGTTACAGACAGACAGACACCCAGACAGACAGACACCATGACAAAATTTTTGCTGTAGAAAATTAGCCAGTAATTTTGAAATACTTTTGATTAACTCCTTTAATGCTAAGGTTCACTGCGTTACTAGCAGAGAAAAAAAATAATTTTAGGAAACTCAGTTTAAATTACACGTAACATTTTACTGTTAGCCTAATTTTTAACTCCTGCCTCCTCCTTTTCACATTTTTCTCGGCAGTTAAAAAATGTTTTTTAAATTAGTCCTTGCTGATTTTAAGAGAAACAAAATATTTGTAAATATAATTAAAACATCTTCAACACAAGGTGCCACTCGACCTACTTTCCCTAAGTAGATTCTGGGATGACACGCACCCCTCGGAGGAGGTGCGTTCTACAAAAGTTTTAATTTTGGAAAAAGCATATTAACAAAAAACAAAATCAGCGTGTTTTAGGAAAAAAATTAAAATTTTACGAAAAATTGTAACAAAATTTTTTTCAACCCCTTTGGTCATTTTTAAAGCAAATATTTTGAGAACGAATCTATCGATTTGAGAAAAGATAAAAGGTTTTTAAAGAGAATTACAATACCTTTAAAACAGGGTGCCACTTGACCCACTTTCCGCGCGAGGGGGCGCGTGCTACAAAAATGTAAATTTTGTCAAAAAGTGTCCCCCTCGCAAACAAAATTAAGTTCGAGGGTTTTTTCAAATGTCATCAAAAAATACTTTTTTTTTAATAACGTTAAAATAAGAATATCGGTTTTTCCAATAAATTTTTAAAAACTATATTTAAATTTAGAAAGTTTAAATTTGTAAAACGAATAGGTTTCCTGTAAATATAATAAATATCTAGAAATACTTTCTATATTTTTAATGATTTTTAAAAATTGTTGACTTTTAACCAAAACGAGATTTCAAACATTCAATTTAAATTTTTTTTTGTTTTTTCCAGCATCAAGCAAAAACTTCCGAACCGATTTGGGTTGGAGTTTTACTACTGCATTCCTAAGATTTATGGGTGTGTGTTGGATTTATAGCATCAAAATTGATTTCGGACCAAATATGTCATTTGAAATATTCATTTGGATCGGTGATTATTCATAGTGCCGCTGGCCGCCTGCTACTTCGTTCACGTGTTTAAAATTGTAGATTCCTCCTCCTTCTCCACCTTACCCCACTTTTATGCCCTCAAATCTGAAGTTTTTTCCATCTTTTTTGCTTTAAAGGGTCATAGCTTTTGTTCCCGAGAACCGATTTTGATGAAATAAATCCTATGTACTCCCCAGAAATCCAAATAATGCAGCCAAATTCTTTTAATAGTTTTTCTTGCAAAAAAAAAACACTTTCTTTGATTCCGGTTTGAGAGGCAACTTATTTTTACCAGTTCCTTGTTTTTATCGAACATGGCGGTGGCGGGAGTAGAGGGGCAACACTTTATTATCCATTAATTTTTTTTCCTTTAATTTAATACCACACAACCCAAATTTTAGTCGGTCAATATGTTCATTAAAAATGGGGTTGGGAGGGGGCGAGGCGTAATAAAAAATTGCAAAAGTTATCAGAAAAACACCTTTTTCGATTCCGGACTTTATTTCCTTCAGTTTGATACCCAAAAACCCATATTTAAACAGATCAAAATTTTTATCAAATATGGGGGATAATTCGCACTAATAATAGAGGGTTAAAAGAAAAACGCTAAAACACGTGTCCATCTATTTTATTAGTAGAGTCTACAATACCAATTTCTAAACCTCTAAGACTTTTTTCTTCTGAGATACAGAAGATCCCTTTACCCCCTTCGAAATAGAATTACCCCTATTACTCCACCCTCAATTGAGATTTCGGAAAACGTCAAAGCACGTGTTTATTTATTTTATTACTAGAATCTACTATATCAATTTTCAGATTTCTGCGGCTTTTCGTTTCCGAAAATTTCAACTCCTATTTTACTCCCTTAGAGGTAAAATCCTTTCTTATCGAGCGCTTACGTCACAAATCCAATATGTCCTTAAATTTTCGTAGCTGTAGGTCAGGTGGTTTGACCTGGGCGTTTATAGTTGTTCTATGGTCTATGGTGTTGACTATACCATTATTTTATTAGTATAGATGTTTAACGGTTATTATTAATATTATAACACCTGTAAGCCTGGCAACACCGCCGGATCTCACCTTGCCATATACTCCACTATTTATACACACGAGGATCTCTACTTGTGCGCAAATTAAAATCGGATCTCAGTCTACCTTAATTTTATCCAAAAAAATTAAAACCGTATTTCTTTACCCCTCTCATCGGTTTCCCCTTATATTTAAGGTGTATAGAAAGTATTTAAAATAAATACTTTAAAGTTGTCCAAGTTTTATTCGGATCTCAACTTGTTAAGAAAACGTATATATATATATATATATATATAAATATATATATATATATATGAGATACTAAAATGGCCCACTGTGGAACGACCCCATGTGAAGCCCGGACATTTCGGAATAAACAAAATATTATAATCTTAAAACAAAAACCATTGAAAAAGCCCACTCTATTTATTGGCACATAACTTTTATTTAATTTTTATTTTTTTTATAGTTAAAATGGCTGACAAATGTGATTATGTAGAAATGGCAATTTTTATTAAAATTTTACTATAATATGAAATCTGCAAAATAATTGAAAAAATATGCAAAAAATAATTCTGCTAATTTGACCTTTGGAAGCTTCCTGACAATAAATGTTTGTAGTATAATTTTACACAGGAGAAATTTATTACAAAGTTTGTATATGATTTATAGCATTTTCAATTTTCAACACAATAAAATTATGCCAAACATTAAAACAAAGAAAAACAGTTCATAGTACCTAGAACATCAAGAAAAAAAAAATTACCCAGTAGCTAAAAATTATGTTATTGTGTTTTGTTATTTTTTCTGGTCATTAGCTAGTGGCGTAGTCAGGGGGGACGGTTTGGGGTTAACCCCCCCCCCCCCAGGAGGTCCAACCCAATCTACAATAAATTAATCATGATCAAGGGCCCCAGGGAGAGCTATAGCTCCCCCACTTTTTTGATCCTTTACTCCAGTTTGTAACATGAATTTGGTGTGATGTCTTAAATTTTAACAATTTTGCCTGCGGTGCTATGACGTTATTAATTGTTATAATTATAGTTTAATTCTAAAAAATTTACTTACTTAAACTTACGGAGACTTTGGTTATATTATTATATGGAACAATGTTTACCTTTCTGTTGTTTACATTTTTACACCAGTGGCGTACCTATTTATATATAAATTTACACATGGAGACTATTATTAAAATTTTACGATAATATGAAATCTGCAAAGTGATTTAAAAAACATGCAAAAAAATTATTCTGCTAATTTGAGCTTTGGAAGCTTCCTGACAATAAATGTTTGTAGTATAATTTTATAGAACAGAAATTTATTAGAAAGTTTGTATATGATTTATAGCATTTTCAATTTTCAACACAATAAAATTATGCCAAACATTAAAACAAAGAAACACAGTTCATAGCACCTGAAACATCAAGAAAATAAAAATAATATTACCCACTAACTAAAAATTATGTTATTGTGTTTTGTTATTTTTTCTGGTCATTAGCCAGTGGCGTAGCCAGGGGGGGTTTTGAGGGCTAAAACCCCCCCAGAAGGTCCAACCCAATCTACAATAAATTAATCATGATCAAGGGTCCCAGGGAGAGCTATAGCTCCCCCACTTTTTTGACCCTTTACTCCAGTTTGTAACATGAATTTGGTGTGATGTCTTAAATTTTAACAATTTTGCCTGCGGTGCTTTGACATTATTAGTTGCTATAATTATAGTTTAATTATAAAAAAATTTCAGCATTCAAAACGTGTATAAATAGTAAATCTATATATATACCACCGCAACCCACCCCTTCTTGGCATCTAACCCAATCTAATTTTTCAAAAATATTTTACGAAAAATCTAACAGATCAAAATTTTTAAAGAATATTTTGTTTCTTTTTTTTTGTAAATTTTCGGATGCGGCGCTATACCAATATTAAATATTGTTACAATTTTGTTTCATTTTAAGCAATTTTTTTTGTCAACACCATTTGAGACGCGTAAAAAATAACATTTTAGTGTAATTTTTTTAAAATTTTTGCTTGCGGAGCATTTAAGGGTTAATTCTTTAAAAAATCTGCAAATGAGACTAGATGAGACTTGCTTTTAAAAATAAGTATTTTTGTTTTGTATACACTAACTCAACACCTATTAAACCGCCCCTCTACCCTCCCTCCAGTTCAAGAGCTCAAGCAATATGCACCTATCCAATTTTTAAAAATTTGTCATAGGTAAGTAGTTAATTTTTATTAAATGTCGATTTCTGGCTACGCCACTGCATTAGCAGAAACTTACTTATACTGACCTCTTCAGTACACAATAATAATAGGACAGACAAAAAAATCAACCGCAATATTCTGATAAGAGGTAGGAATTCATTATTCTTACAAACCTGAACACGTGAATTAACTTTTATTGTTGTTTGCAAATTGGTTTAAGGACTTTACATACCTTTATTTTATAGTCTTCATAAAAAAAAAGTTCGAAAATATCTTACTTGCGCATTAACCACTTCATCAAAAGTATACTTTATTTTATCGTATTTCTACAAAAAACCTCGAAAAAAACCTTATAAAAACGTTCAAAAATATCTCATTTGACTCGATATTTCTCACCTTTGTTTTGTTGTGATTTTATTTGTAAATAAAGAGTGGTTATTATTTGCCAAGGAGTTTTCGTTGGACCAGATATCTTGTCTCTTTTTAATCTAAGGCTGTAAATGACAATTTTGCTTGGTAAAATTGGGGATCTCGCCTTGGGGCTGTACAAGTGATAGCATCTCATATAATTATGTATATATATATATATATATTATATGAGATGCTAAAACGGCCCTGCCCTTGCATTTTCGAAAAAATAAGCCGTAGCGATAATTGCTCTCCCAATCACGTTAGCCTGAAAAACATGCAGAACCAAAAACTCTTCTGGGCGCGAGCCGAGTGCGTCAGGCATGCGCAGTAAATTTTTGGCCTTTGATCTTGCTCAGGGCCAACCATGATTTATTTTAACATTATTTTCTTTAAAAAAAAAGGAGTTTGTTGTTCGTGAAAAATAAATAAAAAGAAAGGTTTGTGGCATTTCAGACACACATTTTGCTTTTCAATTCATTACGACCAGGCCTCCAAAATCTAATGGATCCATTAGATCTTGGAGGCCTGGTCGGAATGAGTTGAAAAGCAAAATGTGTGTCCGATATGCCACGAACCTTTCTTTTTATTATTTTCTTTGTTTCTCAAAGTTATTATAGTTATATGGGTGATAGCTTATAACTGTTCCCTGGAATAACTTTTTTTCTAATATTATTGGATATTTTAAACTTTAAACATACAGGGTGTCCCAAATTCGATGCTCACCATGGGGATCTCCTAAATGGTAGGAGATACGAAAAGGTTTAAATTAGGACAAAGCTGCGCAATTTGACGCTTTGCTCAAAACATAAAAAAAGTTTACAAATTCCGGGTAGTTCCGGAGATAGGCGAAAAAAACCGAAATCTTTAGTTTTAATTTTTATTTTTCTGCGCTGTCAAAAAACGCTTAAAACTTTCTAGAGGCACTTTTTTAAGATCTAAGTAATGAGAGGTCCATATTCGATATTTGACATTTCAGTGTGACAGGAGCACTGTTAAGTTCATTTTTTCTTATGGACACATGTTTTTTTCTCCTGTCTTTTGGTTCATAAAGGATCACAGATATTTTACAACCTAATTTTGACAAGTACCTGACGTTTTGAGTTAATTGACTATCATCAGCCCAAATTCAAAGATTAAAAAACAAAGAAAAAAGTATTTTTAAATTATTAGGTTAAGTTATTTGTTATTTCCATAATATCTTGAGTAAGTTAAAAGCAAAAATTAAATTTGGGCTGATGATTGTCAATAAAGCCAAAACGTCAAGTGACTTGTCAAAATTAGGTTGCAAAATGTTATCTGTCATCCTTTATGAACCAAACGGCAGGGGAAAAAAAGGATGTGTCCATAAGAAAAAATGAACTTGACAGTGCTTCTATCACACACAGTCTCAAAAACGGACCTCTCACTAGGTAGATCCTAAAAAAGTGCCTGTAGAAAGTTTTAACCGATTTTTGGCAGCTTTAAAAATAAGGGAGCAGAAAAATAAAAACTAAAAATGAAGATTTCGGTTTTTCCCGCCTATCTCCGGAACTATCTGGAATTTGTAAACTTTTTTTTAGTTTTGAGCAAAGCATCAAATTGCGCATCTTTGCTCTAATTTAAACCTTTTCGTATCTCCTTCCGTTTAGGAGATTTCCATGGTGAGCATCAAATTTAAAACACTCTGAATAGTACAGATCTGCATGTAACCGTTTTCTGAAATTATTCTAGAATTTGTATCAATTAGTAAATTCTATTGTATAGAATAGCAGAACAATTTTTAATCATTTGAAAAGTTGAAGTATGGCCACCTGCACGATCTTTAATGAAAGGGGTTTAAAACAAAAATGTCTATTATACTTCGATTGGGCACATCCTATTAGATATACCAGGTAGTGAGACTTCGTAGCACGTCATACGCAAGTTTTAGAGATAAGGAAAATATACCGCCCCTGCAGCCTGCCTGATCTCTACTAGGTACTTCAGTATACTTCTTGCGCTGTCATGCGACAAGTGAAGACGGTATCGCGCGCGCGAATTGTGAAAATACGCTTTTAAAGAAAAAAATCTAACAAAAGAAAACGTGAAAAGCAAATGGATTACCTAAAGAAGAAAATGAGGAACCTGAAAAACGAAATGAAAAGAGAGCATCGTGTTTCAAATAAGAAAGATATAGGCAAACTGTCAGTTTTTAAACAATGGAGTGAGACAAATATTATGCTTTTGGCTAATATTTTTTGGCATTTGTTTGTTTATTCTGTAAACAGACATGTATTTTTATCACTCATAAAAACTTAAACCCTGCATAGTTTTTGACTTATGCCCGCCATATTAGTCTCAATAAAAAACTCCATAATGTTAATAAAATCCCTTTCCAAAATATCACATTTTAATTTCCAGAATAATTATTAAAACAAAAACCCTTCACCCGTCGTAATTTAACAAAAACTCTCCACCGAATTTTTCATGTAGCCGGAACCTAACTCAGAATTTTTTTTCCTAGCACGCTATATCCTATATGCTGCACGTAAAAACAAATACTATCATATCTCACCCATACCGGGTGTCCAATTTTCTAAGTAGATTATAATATGTTTACTTAAAAAATTATTATTAGCACGTCGTTTTTCATATTATTATATGTGACGACGAATCTGACAGTTCCTCAACTCGTCAGACACTAGTAGTTCCTCTAGCATAAAGAGGCACCCCTTAGAAAGTATATTAGGGGGGACAGATGATAGTACATTGGGTCCAGATATATCAGCAGAGCTAGCTTGCAGATGGAAGAAGCATCTTTCTATGGGAATATATAGATAAGGAAACTAAAAATAATCTCCTCGAAAAATACAAAATTTCCGGAAAAATTGCTAAATTCTTCAAGGACCCAAATTAAATCCAGGATGCTAGCATCCACAGAGCAAAAAAGAGATACGTAACTCTTGAAATCGTAAACCATTTTGGGAAAAGGTTTGACAGCCTTAGAGCGGGTTTTCTCTAATTTGGCCTAAACAAAAAAAGGGAGAGACGAAGCACTTGATGAAGATCTTTTGGGTCTTGCCGAATCGGAGCAGTTGTTTTGCATTGGCCACAATATTGTTTTATGCAAAAATAAAAAAAATTGCTACTGCGCAACATTCAGATCTTTTCTTTTTTAGCGAAGTTTTTGCCGAAAATTGCAAAAATATAAAAAAGGCGCCGAGAGGAAATATTAGAGCTAAACGTATTCCTGTCGAATAAAATTTTTTTCAGAAGAGTGGAATCAAATAACTCAAAATAAATTAACTTTGAGTTGGACAAAAGGTTACAAAATTCCCTTTGTGGACAAAAATATCTGAAAAGCATGCAACATTTATAAGCAGGAACAGTAACTGTTAATAACTGTCAAGATCAGTTTTTGTTAAGTTATCTTTTAAGACATAACGATAACCGGGGATTTTAGGTTTATCTTTAATCGTAGAAACCTAAATAAATTTCTTTCGCCAACCTCATTTTCAACTGGAAGATATTAGAGAACATATTTTTTAGTTCCAATGTTTGAAGAATATAAAAAATATATTTAAGATTTTCTTTTCAAAACAAAAGTTGAATTCCAATGTTTACCATTCGGTCTACCCACTGCACGTTTTTGTTCCACCCTTTTTAATCTAAGGTTTCAGGCCTGTTTCTCTTATCTAAAAGATTAGATTTTTTTATTAACAACTAAAAAATCATACACAACTGACTCAAGAGATACAATTTTTAGAATTAATCCTTAATGCAAAAAAGATGTGGATATATATCGCACAAAAAAGAATAACAAAAATAAAAACAGCCATTAAGATTATTTAAAGAAAACAAAAGGAAATAAAACAACAATTAAAGAGGTTTCGCTAATTATAGGAAGGCTAGTCTCGGTTTGTTACGCTACAGAGTACGGCTTGTTGTACGTAAAACCCTTGAGCGAGAAAAATATCGTGCCTTAAAGGCTAACAGGAACAACTATAACAAATAGATGCTTGTTAGGTTTTTGTTAAAAATGAACTTGAGTGATAGTTAAAGCACATACTATTTTACAGCCTAATTATAACATTAAAATTTTCTCCGATGCATACAAATCGGGATGGGGGCGTGTTGCAATGGAAAGGAAGCAAAAGGGGTTTTTTTTGGCAACAAGGTGAACAGGAGAAACACATAAACATTCTTGAAATGAAGGCAGCTTTTTATGGCTTAACAAGTTTTGTAAAAAAATTTAAAAAATTGTCATATTTTACTAAGAATTGATTGCTATTGGGAGAATGATGTGGCAGTGAGCTTAGATATATTTTTTGTATTTGCCACGTATGTACATAAATACGTTGGATAATAATATAGCGGACAAAAAGTCTGCTATAAAAATTGTATATTTATTTGCAAGCTATCTGAACAAAAATGCCACCGGTTTGTGTCGTGGCTTCCAGTGGATGCATTCACAATGAATTAGAAAAACCTTAATTCTTATATATTTCCTCCTTCCTCACTGTTTCCAAAAATGTAAAAAAGAAAAAATTGATTTAATCGATAATGCGATATGTCTGGTGGTTTATTTTATCTGGAAAACTCAAGCATGGTATACAAAATTAGAATCCATGATTCGCTTAAAGTTATCGTTTTAAATCCGAAAGGTGATTTACTCTTATCCTCGTTTAGGGAACCCCACCCTCTATGAAAAAATCTTTCCCTGGGGGTAGCAATTTTATCAAGTTGGCCTATATTAAAAGGGGCGTTTGGGAGGATGCAATTTATTTTTTCCAAATGATGGAAGTTTTGCTACAATAATATTGAGACCATCTTGCAGCCTAATGTAAATAAAGTTGTATTTTTAGAAACAGAATCTCAAAATACTGGGAAATATTCCACTCTTAACACACATAGGTCTGCCTTAAATTTAATTTGCGAGCGAACCAGTGTTACCTTATATAGGTAGCTTGTATTCTTTGGTAAATTTAACATTCGGGTTATTATCTATAAAAATGGTACTTCTTTTGACTTTTTGTTTTGCTCAAAGAGTCAGACATTTTCTATAAGTTAAATAACATCAAAGCAAACGAAGAGGGATTAGAAATAATTCTTAAAGATATTTTAAAAATATCTGGGCCCAGAAGAATTCAGCCTTGACTTAGGTTCCCTTTTTCAAAGAAAATTTACAGTTCTGTTTGTGTTTTATCATTATATATTGCATATAGAAAACGAAACTATTTCGACGAACAGAAGATACACTTATTTTAGCAATTAAAAGCCTTATAAGCCCGCTACATCCCAAAGCATTAGCAGGTATATTTAAAAAGGTCTAAAAAACGCAGGAATAGAATCAAATTTTAAAGGACATGGGTTGTCTTCCGCAGCATTAAGGGTTGGTGCATCAATCAAAAGTATTAGAAAGGCTGCGGGATATTCCGGAAAAAGGAAAACGTTCAATCGATTTTATAATAAACCTTTAATTTCAAAAGATTTCTTAGCTAATTATATTAAGAAATATATTTTTAACACATTTAAATTTTGAACCTTGCGGTTTCCTTATTATTATTTAACTTTTTAACTAATATCGCCATATTCTCTAAACAAGTACCTGGTATATCTAATAGGATATGCCCAATCGAAGTATAATTAAGGATTAAACGACTTACCTGTAAGGAAGTTCAATCCAAATTATACGAAATTGGTCACCTCCTATTAGACACCCTCCCATTTATATATTCATGTATTTTTCATGCAATCTATTTAAGTACTAGTCAACCCGCCCTTGGCGATCTTAGTATTTCAGGAAAGCTTTAGAATTATACTGAAGTACTTAGCAGAGATCAGGCAGGCTGCAGGGGCGGTATGTTTTTCTTATCTCTAAAACTTGCGTGACGTGCTACGAAGTATCATTACCTGGTATATCTAATAGGATGTGACCAATCTCGTATAATTTGGATTAAACTTCCTTACAGGTAAGTCCTTTAATCCTTAATTTTCATGCAAAAATTGTTTATTTGATGGATATCTTTCGCCTTGTTTAGTGCATCATCAGGATCATCCTGCATAAGGTTACTTAATTCTAGACCTAGTTATTTATTTAAATTTCTTACTTACGCCAGGTACGGTGAGTATAAAACAGCCTTAAGATTAAACAATTGGTTCATTAATTACTAAAATAACTGGCACTCTACAAGAGACAATAGATTTAAAATACACATTAAAATTTAAATTTTTATTTTAAATGTATTGTCTCTTGTAGAGTAATTAGTGAACCAAATGTTTAATCTTAAGGCTGTTTTATACTCACCGTACCTAAGTAAGTATTATAGAAATCTTTCATCAAAACTAAAACCAAGAGCTCAGAGGACATTCAAGAAAACTTGAAAAAAAAAAATTTAAACCGATTAGACAGGGAGCTAAAACAAAGTGCAGAAAGAATGATTCATTACAGTGCTTAAAAGTGAACAAAAACTCTAAACAGGATGAAACGATAGCTTCATCGTTTTTAACCGCCTGCTATTGGAATTGGATAATATGTTATATTTCTTTTGTTTGATTGTAAATGTTAACCATGTATTTTACACTATTTATAAATATGTTTTACTGCTTTTGACCTATACTTTTGTTTAAGTATTAATGCTTTTTCAACAATAATATAATCACATAAGGGCGATTCCATCAACAAGACATTTTTTTTGTAATTTTAAAGTGTGACATTTCTAAAAATATTTGTACTATTTTGTAGTATATTGTCTATATCACATAAAAGTAAAATGTTTTGACTTCCTGTACAACCCCTATACAACTAAAAACTAAAGGTGAGTAATATGCTTAAATATCTTTTGGATGGAACCTTTTACATTTTGTATTGTGTATTTAAATTCACAGGTCTACCTCTTTTTTTAAAAATGTCTGATTTTTTTTGTCCCGTTAGTAAACACATTTTTTTGTACAACCTTTGCGACAGTAATATTTTTCGGAAAATTGTTACTTAAAGTCAATGCTAAAAAATATGATGAAATTATTAATATATTAACGACATAAGATGTAAATATTTTTAAAAAACGTTCTATTTTTCTTTCTGTTTGTCCCGTGTGGAATCGCCCATAATCACAAATACATGTAAATTCTCATAATTGTCAAGTAAACAGATGGCCGTGAAAAAATTTTATGACATGCCCTAGTTTTAGGTTTCATTGTCATTTTTGCGGACTTCCTATTAAAGTGCTTCGTCTTAAACTGTCTTAAGGACTAACTAAATCGATTTATAAAACACTTTAAAACCTTCTTTAATGCATTGCTTCCAACCTAAAGAAATACTCAACTGTTTTTACCGAAAAATATGTTGTTAATTTGTTGTTTTATTTAATACCCGCAGATATTTAATGGCATTTATTAAGGACGTATAAACCCTCGGAGAAAGCGATTTTATTTCAAACCGTCCTTGTATTAGACGCGTATAAACGTAGTAATAAATGATACAATTTCTTTATAATTCAATTTGAAATATCTCGAAAATGGGTACACTACGGCGTGGGGTGCACAAAGACCTACCTGTACTCAGTGGCGGTCCCAGCCATTTCAAAAGGGGGGGGCGGTTTTGATACGAAAAAAAACTCGAATAAAAGCATAGCTTTTATGAGGAACATATCAATATATGAAAACAAAATCTAGGGGGGTGGTACTCAGATCTTAAGTCGTTTATTTCATACATTTTTTATTTTAAAAAATGTTTAAATGCGCCGAAAACTTTTGAGAAAATTACATTAAAAATGCAATTTTGGAGTCGAATTAACCTAAAATCGTAAATATTAACGGTATTATAGCGCCGCAGGCGAAAATTTTTAAGAAAATTGCACGATTTTTTTATTTAAAATTAAACTAAAATTCTAAATATATCAATGGTTTCAAAGCGCAGCAGGCAAAAATTTTTAAGAAAATGAAACTGCAAATGCCATTTTTAACACAAAATTAAACTAATGCAGGAAATATCAAAGGTGTTATAGCCCCGCAATTTATGTTCTACTTTTGATTTTCTAAATGTTTTCATAAAAAATTTAAAGTCAGGGGGTTACCTACACCCCTATCCCCCTGAAATCCGCGCTTGAGTAACTACGTATAATTTTTTCAGTTATAAAAAACATAGATAACAAACAAACCACAAACAAAACCTAATAGCTAAATACTAAAATGCTTTTTAAATTGATACCTTGCCTTTTATATTGCCTATCTCAAAAAAAAATTCGTTTCAGTTTTTTTCCGGTTTTTTCTGTTAATATGCAGCAATGCTAAGCCCGTCAGGCGAATTGTTTTTAAGTACTTATGTTTTAAATCTTCTGAGACATGAGAAGCTTCTTTCTGACGAAGCGCTCATTACTTACAGATTTAGTGGCAAACATCCAAGAATGTTTTTATCAACGGAAAAATATCGTCACCCTTGTTCATTGCCTCGAAAACGTTATCAGGGTTTGATTTAAGTTTTTGCCTACTTCTGAACGATATTGTTTCCAAATACTGACTTCTCCCAATAATAAGGTGACCAACTCCTAAAGGGGCAAAACCGGGACACTCCGGCCATTCAATGTATTGTATATCGTGTATTTTTTCTTATATGCACCCCTAATAATATTAAGATGTATTATCCAAAATACTTATTAAAGAAAAATAATTAAAGTAAGGTTTTAATTCAAATTTATAGATGGCAGAGTACATCCACTTTTTTAATTGCAGTGATTTTAAAGTTACAAAATACAGTGGTATCAAAACCGGGGTGAACCAGAACTTTTGCTGAAAAATCGGGACTATCCGGGACGGATTTTTTCCCCGCGACAAATGGTTAAAAATCGGGATTGTCCCGGCCAAACTGGGACGGTTGGTCACCTCACAGTAAAATTTCAAATCAAATGGTATATATAATATTTATAGACGACTTTAGTTAATTTTACCTTGATTTTGGCTTCACGTAAACTTGGTATGAATATATTCTCTCTAAAATACTGTTCTGTATTTCATTTTTTTCCAAAGACTTCAGTGTTACCACCAGCGTCTTTGTTATCTAATTTTTTCTGGAACAAAGTAAGGGCGATCGCCCCCCCCCTCGAGTAAGTTAAAGGGAAAAATTTGGGCTGATGATGGTCAATAAACCCAAAACTTCAGGTAACTTATCAAAACAAGCTTGCAAAATGTTATCTGTCATCCTTTATGAACCAAACGTCAGGAGAAAAAAGGATGTGTCCATAAGAAAAAATGAACTTGACAGTGCTCCGGTCACACTGAAATGTCAAGGCTCAAAAACGGACCTCTCACTAGTGCCTGTAGAAAGCTTCGAGCGTTTTTTAACAGCTTTAAGAATGAGGGTTCAGAAAAATAAAAACTAAAAATGAAGATTTCGGATTTTTCCGCCTATCTCCGGAACTATACGGAATTTATAAACTTTTTTTTTAGTTTTGAGCAAAGCATCAAATTGCGCAACTTTGCCCTAATTTAAACCTTTTCGTATCTCCTACCGTTTAGGAGATCCCCATGGTGAGCATCGAATTTGAAACACCCTGTATACGGTGCTTTTAGCGACTTTAGGGAAGAGGTTTTAAAAAAAGCTAAAAACGAATCTTTAATGATTTTTTATATACGGATTTTTCGCCCATGATAAAAACAAATTTGGACTGGAGGCCCAGGGCCTACCAACTATTTATTTTTCATGAGAAGGTACCACTTGTGACATCTTTTTGAGAAGCTTGTTAAAAAAAGGAATTTAACTCATTAGTCTTTTTTGACATCTGTCAACCAATGTGTCCAAAATTGAAAGAACTTTTTAGTTTCAAAATAAAGTATGTATTTCTCTATTTACTACGCGGAATTTTTTTATTCCACCACAGAGGGACATTATTAGCGGTCCATTTGGGGGAGCTCAGTGAAGGCCCGGGGCCTACCAACATTTTTTTCGTAAGGATTTACCAGTTGTGGCACCTTTTTGAAAAGCTTGTTAAAAGAGAAATTCCGTTAAATATTTTTTTTTGCTATCTGTCAACCCATGTGTTAAAAATTATACGCCATGCAATAATATCCTTGTGTGGTACTTTTAGTTTCTTTATTCCACTTAGTAAATAGAGAAATATGTAGTTTATTTTGAAGCTAAAACAATTGACAAAAAATAGGTTTTTAAAAATGTTTGACACATGGTTTGACAGATGTCAAAAATTTAACCGAATTTCTTTTTTGTGGTACGTCCTCATGAAAAAAATATTGGTAGGCCCTGCCTTCGGTGAAGGTCAGCAAATGGGCCGCCGTCCTTGTGTGGTATTTTCTTTATTTCGCTTAGTAAATAGAGGAATATGTAGTTTATTTTGAATCTAAAACAATTGACAAAAAAATAAGTTTTTTTTTAAATTTTTGACACATTGATTGACAGATGTCAAAAAAAAACTAGTACATTAGGTTTCTTTTTTAACAAGCTTTCCAAAAAGTGCCACAACTGTTACCTTCTCAATTAAAAAAAATACTTGGTACGCCCGGGGCCTCCAGTTTGGGTTACCAAATTTGTTTTTATCATAGCCATAGCCTAAAAAATCATTAAAGATTCGCTTTCAGCTTTTTTTAAAACCTCTTCCCTAAAGCCTCTAGAAGCACCGTTCCATTCAAAGAATCCACTCTGTATATAAATTGTATTTTAATACAGTTTTTTCTTATCACTCTGCGGCTATTAGAAAAAAAGTTATCCCATGGAACAGTTACCCGATCACTCTCTATGTACAAGGTGGTCCAAATTCGAGGAGATTGGGGGGATTGGGGGTTTTGGGTGTTTCTTGGGCACGATTTTTAATAATTTAATAATGGTAAAAACCACATGTTACCATGTAGTATGAGCTATACACAGGGGCTCTTTGAAAAATATGCGTTTTAGAATTTGGCCAATATATAACTTTTTTAATAATGAAAATTTCTTTTTGGCATTAGGTGCTTTTTAAGTTGTTATATACATACATACATTCATACATATATCTGTCAGAAAATTGTTACAGGCCTTTTGTCCACTACCCGGTCAAAAAAAAATGTCCAAATCTTACTCAGTGGGCCAACAATAGGCTTTCTACAAACTTCGGGAAGTGACTGCGGGTCATTATACGGCCTTTGCTTAAAGCCGGGGTATCAACCAAAAGGCTTTCACTAGCAAAGTGTGACCCAACCATCCCTCGGACTCTCCTTCACTAGGCCGGACTTTTCCCGTAGCAAGAATATTTACTGGCTACCTAAAAAACGGAAAGTGATACTTTACCGCACGCGACGGCAGTTGACCCATTGAATTATTAACCATAGTTAAACGAACATCGTGAAGCGTGCAGCTTGCCTGACTGTACTCTGTACGTCGGTGCAACTATAGCCCCAAAGAACGCCTATGGTTTATCCAACCAGGAATTTATCAGACCGTATTTAATAAAAATTTTCATCGTAAGAACGATTCACCATAAAAACTGCAACTTATTAAACCAATTTTTTATCCGAACCTTATTTATTCAAACCCATTCAATAACAAATTAGAAATTTATAAGACCCGTTTTTAATCGAACCATTGTTCATCATACTCATTCAATATGAAACTCGTAATTTGTAAAACCCATTTTTAATGAAATCCAGAATTTGTCAAACCCTTAGAACGAGGGGTTGTCCACCTTGGCAGTAGGTGTACACATTTTTGGCAGTACTGGCAGTATTTAGCAGCACTCGCACTACTGAAGTACTTGGCAGTACTGGCAGTATGTAGAAATCCTGACAATACAGTAGGTGTACATATCTTGGGGGTGTGGATAACCCCTCGTCTCAGACTAATATTATTAATCTGAGGTCAAATCATTATTATTTTATTATTGCTATTATTTTTCAAAACCGGAATTAATAAAACTCGTTGTTTATAAGAAAATTTTTGCTAAATTGATTGCGCATTCGCCAATAGTACACGTACACGTACATAGAGTGACATCTATACACAAAATATTGAACACTACCTGTGAATACTTTTAGCCGAGTGTGTGCACATAGAACGACAAATGCATCGAAACGCCGCTTCGCCGCGCCACCTGCGTGTACGCCTCCGGTTCATGTAGTATTGGCAAATGCGCAATTAATTTAGCAAAAATTTTCCGATAATCAACGGGTTTTACGAATTCCGATTTTGAAAAATAATGGTTTGATAAATTCCGGTGTACTCTCCCTTCGATAGCAAGAGCGCGCTCAAATAGATTTTTATAAATTTAAGTTTATTTTACGATTGATTGGGAAAACTTACCCCTTTTTTCTTCTTCGGCTTCTTAGAGGTACCTCCTAATCCACTGGGATTTACTTGCAGAGACAACGGCGGCTTCGTAACACAATATTGCATAAATAGAGAATTTGTTGCACAGGCGAAATAGAAGCTAATTATTGTGATCGGGTGTATTCCGACGTTTTCGGTAGCTAACTGCCTGTCAAATTTTGAATACGAAATTAAAATCATTTTAGCGGCAATATAGACCTTGGAGATACGATGCACCCAAAAAAGTCTTCCCAATCGTCACGAAAGAAAAATAAATAAAAAAATAGAACAAAAAAATAGTCAAATACTCAAAAATATGAAATCCAATATAAATAAAACTAATAATTTCTAATAATAATAATTAACTAAAAAAAACAAGAACGGTGACGGAACATCCGGGTTTTATTAAAAATGGGTTTTACAAATTACGAGTTCGATATGTTGAATGAGTTTGACGAAAAATGATTCGGTTAAAAACGGGTCTTATAAATTTCGAATTTGTTATTGAAGGGGTTTAAAGAAATAAGGTTCGAATAAAAAAATTGCAGTTTCTATAATTAATGATTTTATTATTGAACTTTCTCCCAGCAAACCAGAATCGGCGGCGGTAAACAGTCGGCCGCTAAGTGATACCGGCGGATTTCTGACGGGACGTACGCCACCAAAATACGCTTTCTAATAAGTAGGTTCTTTGCTTGCCGAAAAACGCATAGGCGGCAGCTCTACGTAACCTTTTTCGCGTCGGGTTCGCAACATGAATCATATTTCTATGGTTCGCAACGGTTGAAGTAAAAAGACAGATTTGATATAGAAGGCTGGTGGCGTAGTGGTAGAGTATCAGACTCTCGCCCGGAACGCGCAGGTTCGGATCCCGGTTGCGTCCAACACTTCTTTTTTTAATTACAGGTAAAATAATCGCGCCCACCCGCCTGACGGCCGACTCGTGCCCAAGCGGTCATGGGCGGTATACATCCCGCGGCGCCCCAAGTTGTCGAGCCGCCAGCTGGCTTCCGAAAAATTGTAAGAGATGCGCTAGTGTCCAAACCACGTCGCGTCGTGCCTATTGGGCTTTTATTTAACGGGTTTGATTTTGCACATTCTGATAAATCGTGGGCGTCCGCCCCAAAAGGGTACACTGGCATCCTTCTAAAATTTTGCTGTAGGGCTATTTGCCATGTAAAAAAAGGAGATAGTAACGTGAGCGGTACGACATTGGGTGTGTCGGGGACCTAAGCTTTATAGAAAAGGCCGCACGGAAGGGTCCAAATATTCTCGATCTTTAAACTATAGTTTTTAATACTTCCGGTGTCATAAAGCTCCAAAAATTAGGTAAGTGCAGTTGCGGGAAACAGGCGAAAGTAATAGCCGTTCCTATTGGTAAAATTGGTAAAATTGGTGTGCCACTCGTGGTGCACTAACACTGGCTTATGGCTGTCAAAAAATTGCGTCAGTGCAGTCTGAGTGCACCCAAACCAGAACACTCGTTTCATTCCAACACTTAACTGATAGCGGTTTCCATTGGTAAAACTGGTGCGCCACCAGTGTACAACTGAGTCGGTGCTGCTGTTGCATTGAGGTGTACTTTTTCAGTTTTAATTGGAATTGGAAAACTGATAATTTCAGTTTTGCACTAAGTGCAACTTTTTCCGCACCGGCTCTGAGGGCTCGTGGCGCACCGAAAACTCTTTCCCGCCTTTATATTTTAAGTCAAAACCCACTAGGGATATTTTGGAACGCTTATTTGACACTTCGCAATGTTTGTGGTAATTACTGCTTCTGCGCAATAGCTAAATGTCATTCCGTTTTGGTAATTACCCACTACCACTGCCGTAAGCTACGAATCCATTTCGTTGTGGCTGTGGTTATTTTTCTGGTTAATTTTTGAGAATTTTGGCGCAATTAATTTTAAAAATAATAAAATATTACCAGGTTCCAACAGGGACCAGAGAGGTCTACTTGCCAGGCTTCGCGCCGCCCCTTCTTTACTACTACTATAGCGTATTCATTTGGTTAAATTAGTGCACAACTCATTCGGTGCACCTGTTCCATCGGGGTGCACTTTCTCAGTTTTATTGTTCCATTGGACAACTGACAATTTCAGTTTTGCACTGAGTGCAGCATTTTCTGCACCTGGAGTGCGTTCAGATTGAAGAGTCCAGGCGAAGTCCGGCGCAGAGTGTTACCCGATAGAGGGTGCACTCCGAGTGTGCCCGGCAATTCGTCCAATCTGAACAGACAAGACATTTTTTTGTATTTTGCCTTAATTTCTTTTTTTAACTTTATCTCCTTGCCTTTATCCCTTTTATTTCTGTGTGTCCCATTTGTTCTGTTCATGTCAGCCAGTAGATGACGTCATAGCATTTTTGATGTGAAAATTTAAGTATAATCCGGAAATTCCTAAAAATTAAAATGTTTTGATTATATACAGATTTAAGAATAAACAATTATCTGTAAATTTAAACAATATTCGAAAATATTACACAATCGAGGTCTCCTTCTTTTGCTTACCCGGAGCTGTTTTCTTTTTGTAACGGTTACGGTTAACCTTGGTCCTAAAATTTCCCAGAAGGATAAGCAAAAGAAGGAGACCTCGAATATTGTTTAAATTTACAGATCATTGTGTTTGCTTAAATGTGTATATAATCAAAACTTTTTAATTTTTATGAATTTCCGGATTATACTTAAATTTTCACATTAAAAATGCTATGATGTCATCTACTAGCTGACATGAACAGAACAAATGGACGTAGATAGCACATCCTGTAAAGATCCATACCTTGAGAATCGCAACCATTCTGAACCGGAAAAAAGGCTGGTTGCGATTCTCAAGGCATCGAGCATGACAGGATCCGCTGTCTACATCAATTTTTTTCTGTTCATGTCAGCCAATACATGACGTCATAGCATTTTTGATATGAAAATTTAAGTACAATCCGGAAATTCATAAAAATTAAAAAGTAATTATTTGTAAATTTAAACAATATTCGAAGATATCACACAATCGAGGTCTCCTTCTTTTGCTTATCCTTCTGGGAAATTTTAGGACCAGGGTTAACCGTACCGTTACAAAAAGAAAACAGCTCCGGTGTCGCACTGAAAGCTTTTTCCCGCCATTTTATTTTTAAAAATCATAATTTAAAAAAATGGCAAGAAATGCGAGAAGTAATATTGTCAAAGATTTTTTAAAATTTTCTAGTTTTTGATCGGACAATAGTGATGATGAGGAGTTTTATTCGTTATTACATATGTTCGTAAGGCAACCCCCAAAAACCTTATTGAAAATGTGATATATAAATCACGTACTATATAAAACTACTATAAAATAACAAAGTTATGATTGTTTTCCACAAACCAAAAATACACTTTTTTGCACTCGACGCGCCTTTCGCTAACAACGTTAGCATCATGAGGAGACGATAAATAATAAACTAAATTAACCTACACTTTATCTTATATACTATTTAGTGGGCGGAGATAAGATTAATAATTTTTGATTAGTCACCCTTTATAATCCTATCTCCCCTCAACTAAATAATAAAGTGTACTAAACGGAATGGGGCCTCTATCTTTATTTAAACTATTTCTGGATTTAATGATTTCCATACTTTCATATGCATTCAAAAGTCTTTTGTTTGGTACAATTTTTAGAAGTTTTAAGTTATCTAATGTGAATCTATGATTGTTTTCAAAAGCATGCTCGGCTACACTTGACTTTCCTATTCTTCCGTATTTTAAGTGTGCTAAGTGTTCTTTGAATCGTCTTTGAATATAGCGTTTCGTTTGGCCAACATAGTTTTTGTCACAATCTAGCAACTTTTTTATAGAACTGTAGTTTTATCCTTGGGATTTCCTAGTAAACTTCTTATTGTGTTTCCGAATTGATATACTAATTTAAGACCGGTGTTATTAAATACTTTTTGTAATCCTTTCGTATAATTAGGATTATAAGGAATTGATACAAATTTATAGTCGGGAGTATCTTTTTGTCTGAAAAAAGTGGAATTCCGAAAGGTCTTTTGAAAAGAATGTCTATTTATAAGCTTATTTATTAAGCCTTCGTCGTAACCGTTTTCGCCAGCTATATTTCTAATCCCATTCTTTTCTGCTTCAAACCTTTCTTTGTTTAAGAGAAAATTTACTAATTCCATATGTTAAAAAGTGCAAACTTGCAAGCTTATGTTGTAAGTAATGAAAAGAGTCATTTGTATATAACTGTTGGTCGCCGTTCCTTTTATGTCTAGGTCAAATTCTAATTTATTTTTATTTCTTATAACTAAAGTGTCTAGAAATGGCAGTGTACCGTTGTTCTCTGTTGCATAAGTAAATTTAATTGTGGGAAATTTGTTATTTATTTTTTCTATAAAATTTTCAACACTAGTTACTTTAGTGTTGAATACTGCAAAAACATCGTCTACATACCTGAACCATACTCTGGGGAAATACTCAAATTCTTTACTTACATCTGATTCAAATTTGCTCATAAAGAGGTTTGCAATAAAAGGTGATAAACTATTACGCATTGTGTGGGTTGTTGGTAGTAGTTATTTTTATATTGAAAGTAATTTTGATTCATGCAGAGTTTTGTTAAAGATAGGTATTCTAAAGTCTGTTTGTCTTCTAGATTGTTTTTTCTTAGTAGTCTCTCCAGGTATTGTAAGGTATTGGGGATAGGCACACTAGGGAACAACGAACTAACATCAAAAGAGATTAGAATTTCACCTTCTTTTAACTTTGTTGATAAATTCAAGGGAGCTTTGAACAGAAAAACCTTTTTCCTTCATAGGTAAATTTTTAAACTCGTTTGCTAGCCATTTCGAAATATTGTAAGTAGGTCATCCTACAGCAAAAACTATAGGTCTAACCGATTTTCGGAAGACAATACAGTTTCGGCATAGTAGGATTGCTTACTTGTAGCTTATATTTAATATTGTCACATTTTTTAATTGTGTTTTTTACATCCTTAATCATTTCTTTGGGACTTGTTTGTAGGGTCCATTTTTTATTAGGTTATCTACCCTTTGGAAATAATCTGTTTTATCTAATATAACAACTTTATTACCCTTGTCAGCCTTTAGATAGAAAACATCTTTCTCTCTCAAACGTTTAATTGTTGTTTTGATTGTTTTGAGAAATCTGATATCGGCAAGCATCTCGCACATAGCCCTTTATGCCTTCTGAAAGATTAGAGATTGAACTTTCAATATTTGCAATAATATCACTTAAATTATCTTTTTGTGGGGCAAAGCAAAATTAAGAGCTTTGTTTAAAAGTGATATTTCTTTGTTATTAAAAGTTTAAGAGGATAGGTTTTCCACAATGTTTGCGATTTCCTTCGACTTTTTTGGTTTTGGTTCAGAATCTTTTAACTTTTGTAGCTTTTTATTAAGTGAAGACATCTTCTTGGTGAATTTTTTTCTCAATTATTACAAACATATGTCGGAAATCGCACCATTCTTAAAAGTTCTTATCACTAAGTCTAAATGTTAACTTTTTAAATAGTCGCTATACTTCAAGCTCAAACATACTTCGTTTTGTGTACAAATTTTTGATTTCTAAATCTAACCATTTCGGTTTTGCACACAGGGCTACTTTTGAAGAAATTGTAGATTTCGGCAACTTTACTTGAACAAAGTTTGGAACTATAAAATAAAAAAACAGAACGAGTATCAATAATAACAACTACAACAGAAATAAGTTCTAGCAGGTCGCAGGACCCAATAACCCCTCTTCTGTGTCTGGATGGAAAGATATGCAATATAGTTTATTAGTCACATTTACAGTCGGTTTATGCTACCTATACGCCTAAGCTCTTATGTATTCACATTCACCTAATATTCCTAGCAACAATAAAGAGAAAATGTATATATGTTCCTCTCTCTCTTTTCATTGGATTACCATCAGTTTTTTGAGTCACGTAGGTCCGCCTCTACGTGATATCCCATCCCATCCGGCCTGGATACCGTCGTGAATAGAGGGGTAGGGCCTAAGATACATTTTACACTTATTTTCCCTGGGTTCCCCCCTTACCCCACTCATCAAACCGGTCTGATGAGCACCCCCTAGGAAGGCAGTTTTGTTTTCCTAGAAGGATTTAATTTAGCCTAAACCCCTTTGTCGGGGCTAGGGATCTTTAACGTGCTCCACTATCAATATATGGATCACACGGGACCGTCCTCTCCGAGGGACGGTATGAAATCGAATTAGCCTGCCTTCTAGCTAACTCGGCCTACTCCGCTTCATACTGTGTTTTGCCTTAATCTTACAAAATTTTGTAATTTTATAAGAAAAAGTCCAAGTAGACTACCTGATGCACGACCCGGGGCTTGAACCCGGCATCTCCTGCTTGAAAGTCGCGGCGTTAACCCCGACACCAAGCAGGCAGGTTATATATGTTCCATTCAAACTGCACCGGTGCACTTTTTGACAGCACCGGAAGAGTGCTAGTGCACAACTGGCTGTGCACCGGTGATGCACTCAATTTTACCAAAAGAACACGCTATTATTTTATTTTCTCTCATCTCTAAATTTTTTTACATTTGACAGTTTTTAATGTGTTCCAAAAACTGGTAAAATCGATGAGTGGTAGTGGTAGTGGTTGTTAAACATGCTGTCAAAGTTTTCAAAATTTTATAATAGGGAGATTTTGGTCAGGTTTTTTGTCAGTCTGTTACCCTTACCTTATTCTGGGCAGGCGCAGTAGCGCTCTGTCAGGCTGTTACCTTTATTAAAGGTAATTAGCGTCGAATAGCGACTACCTTTACCGTTAAAAAGACAACCAACAAAACTTGATGTGATTCTGTGGTGGAAGATTTTTAGGTTATAACAGCTTGTTTTATTTTACACAAATTTTGTGTATTTCGATTTATTTTTTGTAAACCTTGTTTATAGTAGTAGTGGGGTGCCTTTTTTACCGTTCTTTTTTTTTGGTAAACATTGCAGGTGAGTAATCACAAATAAGTTTGCAGAGGCTCAGTCCTATCACTAAATTAATATTTCCTCCATGATATGGTTAGAAAAGCAAATAAGAAAGAGACTTTAGAAAAATCAACAAAAGTCAATAAAAAAGTAAGGTTATGTTTACCGCCAAACGATTGACTATGTTCAAAAGCTCTCTTTTTAACCTCTTGAAATTACCTTTATTTACGGTAACGCTCATCCCTAGTAACGAAATTTGCCATTAAACTGCCTGACCAAAATCTCCCTAATAGTTCCAAAATTTCCCTACTAATCAACCTCAAAAAGAGTTGTTCAATGGTCCTAAGCTACTTTTATATACATTGAGTTAAGTGTTTGAATAAAACGAGTGTTCTGGTTTGGGCGCAGTTTTTTTCATGTTCCATTCAATCTGCACTCAGACTGCACTGACGCAATTTTTTGTCAGCATCAAGCCAATATGTGTTAGTGCACTACGAATGGCGCACCAATTTTACCAATGGAAACACCTATCAATGTATATAAAAGTAGCTTAGGACCATTGAAAAACTCTTTTTGAGGTTGATTAGTGTGTTTTGACTAAAATATAAAGGCGGGAAACAGTGTGCTATGCGCCACGAGCTCTCAGAGCCGGTGCGGAAAGAGTTGCACTTAGTCCCGAAAATGTGCACCATAATAGAACAGCAGCACCGAATCAGTTGTGCACAGGTGGCGCACCAGTTTTACCAATGGAAACCGCCATGAGTCGGTGCTGTTGTGCCATTAGGGTGCACTTTTTCAGTTTTCATGTTCCATTAGCAAACTGATAATTTCGGTTTTGCAGTAAGTGCAACTTTTTCCGCACCGGCTCTGAGGGCTTGTGGCACATCGATAACATTTTCCCGCCTTTATATTTTAAGTCAAAACCCACTAATTAACCTCAAAAAGAGTTTTTTAATGGTCATAATCTACTTTTATATGCATTGAGTTATAAGTGTTTGAATGAAACGAGTGTTCTGGTTTGGGTGCAGTTTTTTTCATGTTCCATTTAATCTGCACTCAGAACCTACATCTGTGGCACTCAGACTGTAGTGAAGCAATTTTTTGCCATCACCAAGTCAGTGTGCACTACGAGTGGCGCATCAATTTTACCACTGGAAACCTCTATAATAGAGCAAATAGCAAAAGGCGCGCTTCTCCGAGCTTAACATAGTTACTATTTTCTCTTTCTAAATGCATTCGTCTAAGAGAGATCCAGCATACTACACCATCACAAAAAATATCCGCCTTTACACCCTTCGACCCCGCATCCCTGTCAGGGGATAACTATCTCAAAAAGTAATTACTTATTTATTGACTTTTGTTGTTTTCTTCTCAAGTCTTTTTTTTATTTGCTTTTCTAACCATATCATGGAAGAAAATATTAATTTAGTGATAGAACTGGGAGACGGAGACCCCAACATAAATTTAGTCAGGCAAAATATTTTGCAAGATATCTTTGGTGGAGGAATAGAACAAATCGAGTGTCTGCAAACTTATTTATACTTAGTCACCTGTTTACAAAAAAAAAGGGTAAAAAAGGCACCCCACTACTTCTATAAACACGATTAACAAAAAATAAAATCCACATACACAAAATTTTTGCAAATCAAAACAAACTTGTATAACCTAAAAATCTTCCACCACATCACATCAAGTTTGGTTGGTTGTCTTTTTAACGGTAAAGGTACCTTTAATAAAGGTAATAGCCTGGCAGAGCGCTACTGTGACTGCCCAGAATTAAGGTACGTAAGGATAACAGACACACAACCTGACCAAAATCTCTCTAATGTTTTTTATAATCATTTTTCGTAAATTTTATTTATAAAATAGTTAAAAAAGGTTATTGGTGCAACGCAGAGACGTTCGTAATGCAGATTACATTTATTTAAATCACTTATTATATGTAAAAGGCCTATTTCATTTGAGGGGGTTGTGTCCTTGCCCAAAAAGAGCGTGACTGCCCTGGCTCGAATGCGGTTCGGGTGCTCGTCCTCCACTCGTCGTTCGTGAGCGAAGTTATTTGTCAAAACCCGGAGATTTTTAAGGTTAGATAAATTTTTACAGACTTTTCCGTGTGTTTGTGTTCTTTTTTTTGAAAAGGAAATACAAAATTTCTTACAATGTTTCCTTAAATTTTATCTCTTATAAAAACCTTGAATCGGAGTTTATGTAAGGCGCATCGGAATTAGTTGAAATTGTGCAGATAGAAACGGTAAGTTTAAAGCCTGTTTTATATAATAAGCACTTGTTAGCACTGAATTCATGTTTTAATATCCCTAGTTTACTGCAAAGTTTTAGCAAGATAATTGGTAATTATCATCGACGTACTAAGTACATCGATGGTAATTATGCAGTATACACCTACTAGGATCCCTAGGACCTCAAATCCGCCTGCGCCGGTTGGTTTTTTTTTTTATTTTTTTTGGTTTTTTTAAATTTTTTTTCACTAAAACAACCCAATCCAACACAGTACAACCCACCCTAATCCAACCCAACCCAAAACAATCAAAAAACACATTACAACCCCCCCCCCCGAGCACCCTTTTTTCTATTAAAAAAAAAAAAATCGGACGCAGGCGGATTTGGGGTTCTAGGGACCCTAGTAGGCGCTCATAAAGAATTTTCCATAAAAAATCAAAAATGGCAGAAAACCACATACTGCATAATTACTAGATAATTTTCTGGTAATTATGCAGTATACGGTTTTCTGCCATTTTTGATTTTTTTTGAAAAATTCTTTATGGGGGCACCTTCTAGGGTCCCTAGGACCCCAAATCCGCCTGCGCCCGATTTTTTTTTTACGAGAAAAAAGGGTGCCCAGGGGGGGTTGTAATGTGGTTTTTTGATTGTTTTGGGTTGGTTTGAATTAGGTTAGGTTGGACTGTGTTGGTTTGGGTTGTTTTAGTGAAAAAAAATTTAAAAAAAAAACCAACTGGCGCAGACGGATTTGGGGTCCTAAACCCTGGACGGTGCCCCCATAAAGAATTTTTCAAAAAAAAATCAAAAATGGCAGAAAACCATATACTGCATAATAACCAATTTTCTGAATGTTGTAATTATTTAAGTAAAACCGAATTTAGATTTCTGTAAGGGAAATGGTATATATGAGTTATGCGGTAAGACTCAAGAAAAATAAACGGTAATTATGCAGTATACGGTTTTCTGCAATTTTTGATTTTTAACGAAAAATTCTTTATGGGGGCACTTACTAGGGTCCCTACGACCCCAAATCCTGTGCCCGATTTTTTTTTTTTGTTAAGAGAAAAAAGGGTGCCTGGGGGGGTTGTAATGTGTTTTTTTAATTGTTTTGGGTTGGGTTGGATTAGGTTGGGTTGGACTGTGTTGGATTGGGTTGTTTTAGTGAAAATTTGTTTTAAAAAACCCAAAAATTTGGGGTCCTAGGGACCCTAGTAGGTGCCCCCATAAAGAATTTTTCATAAAAAATTGAAAATGGCAGAAAACTGCATACTGCATAATTACCAAATAAACTATAGCAAATGTCCACCACATACCTATATGTTATGGAACTCCAAAATTTGGCTGGAATATTTTTTTTTATCCTTAGATGGCTGGAAAAAGAAGTGCCACAGATGATTTGAATCATGACAACTGGGACCGAGAAGATGAACCTGAGGAAATGGGCACTTTTCAAAGAGCATCCCAAACTGCTTTGAAAAATAGGGTAATTAAAACTGCAAAAAGGCGGAATCCCATTAGTGATGTAAGTGAAGATATTCAAGTTAATTATGTTTTTAGAGTAACTTGTATCTTGTTAAAAAAAAGAAATTTAGTGGAAATCAATTGATCTAAAAAAATATTTGATATTTTCTAGGATGGAGATGGTGAAAAGAAAAGTGCATTTGCAAGTTTTTCTGGATTTACAAGTAAACCAGCCACAACTGATTTTTCCTTCTTGAAAAACATATCTCAGTCTGAATCAACACCCAAAACAAATGGCTTAGATAAACATGCATCTTCCAACAATATATTTGCCAGTAATCCAACCCCAAATAATAAATCTAGCAGTAGTATTTTTGGTGCTTCAACTGTTGTCAATGATACCAGCAGCAATACAAATAACTTACTTGGAACTAATAACAAATCGGAAAATGCAAAATCTGATGCTTATTTCTCAAAACTGAAAGGTTTAAATGAAAGTGTAGTGAAATGGATATCACAGAAAGTAGAAGAAAACCCTTTAATTAGCCTAATGCCTGTTTTCAAAGACTATGAAAAATACCTAGAAGAAATTGAAAAACTAGAAAAAACTGCCATTGTTAATAGTGCAAAACAAACAACAACTCCATCATTTAATTTTATGGCAGTTCCTGACAGCACTTCAGAAAAGCCAGCTGAAAATCAATCTGCAGCCCCTCAGTTCAAATTTGATACTCCAACTAGCCATCCTATTAGTACTAATGCAGCAACACCCAGTTTTGGTTTGGCAAATTCTACCAGTACATCATTTTCATTAGGTGGGAGTCAAAATCATTTTTCTTGTCTCTAATAATTCAAACAAAGTTTTAGTCATGTTTTTCTGTAATTTAAAAATTTGCTAAACTGCTACTTGCTAACTTTTTATTCATACATATTCTATTACAGAGAATTAACTAGATTATTTGTAGGTTATTAATATTTTACTTTTTTATTACAAAAACAGAATCTTTACTGAGTTTTTATCCCAAGTGTTGGGTTACCAAACAAAATATTTGAAATGTCACAAAAACCCACCTCTCACAAAAAATATGATGGAAATAAAAAGGCACACTTGAGGGTTGTGCACACAATAATAAATATTATTTACCTACATATAATTACATAATTCTCTGGAATAGCAAATTTTTAAATTACAGAAAAACATGACTAAAACTTTGTAATTTTTGAATTGATACTGATTATACATGTTATATTAGACTAGTAGCTTTTAGTTCATTACTAAGCCTTGTTTTAACCTCCATTAATCTAGCGACCCCACCCCAAGAAAATAAAAATTTAGTTATACCATAATTATGTGCTTATTTCCTCCCCAATCAAAAAATTTTGTGCTCAATAATTAGAACATAATTTTAAAACCAAAAACTTTTATTTTCTAGCCACATTTTCTGGTGGGGTTGTTAAGTTATTATTAACTTAGCTACCCCATTTTCTTTTTCGATTTTCTCGGAAACCAGTGGAGCACAACATTTTTTGATTGGAGATGGAATTGGTACATAATTAGCACATAAATATGGGGTGACTAAATTTTGATGTTGTTGAGGTGGGGTGCTAGGTTAATGGGGGTCTTGTTTTAATGAATGGAAAAACAAAATTCTAGTTGAATGTGCAATTGATCAGTTCATTTTTTGTTAATTTTAATTTAAGCTTGACTAAAAAATACAGACAAAGCAAAATATTTTAAAAATTTTTGTTTTGTTTCAAAATTTACTTTGCTTGGTCCATGTTTTTCCAAAATCTATGTATGTATGTCAATTTTTCTTGCTAGCTTTCCTGTAAAAAAACAGTTCATTATAATGAAAAAACACACTTTTAACAATTGGGTACAACATCACTAAATAAATATTTTTAGAAATTATTATGGGGGAACAGGTTTGAAGAACCCTGTCAAAGAATCAGTAGTTAAAATAGCAAGTTTTTGGTAGCAATGTTCTGGTTTGGTTCTAAGAATGAAAGGTTATGAATGCATTTTATAGCTTTATTTCTTAGATGAACTACCTAAAGATACCTGATGCTTATGGAGACTGGTTATATAAATATCTGAAAAAATTTACTTTTTTTGACCTGACCGCACGAAATACATTGAAAAATTATTTTGGTGAAATTGGAAATTAGTATGTCATAATGGGTCATGAGATAAGAAAAATGTGTAAATATAAAATGATTTCTATGTCTAGTTCCCGAGATATAGATGGTCAAAGTTTAAAAAAAACGTCGTTTTGGGGTATATTGGGCACGCTCCAAAAGGCATTTCCTCACCTAAATAAAATAAGTTATCGATGAATATGGGTTACTGAGGAATCACACATGGACTTTGTTATTATTATGTTGGTAAAATGTTGACAGGTTGTATACAGAGGCTAGTCAAAAAAATAATTTTTTGACAATTTTTTATTTTCCCCGATATTAAAATAAAACAATTATTTTTGAGCAGACATTAATGTTTCAGTATTTTCTAGATAAACTGAACAAGTTTTTCTTCCCAGTAAGAGTTACTTTGTGTTACATGTTTTTTTTATTTTTTTTACCATAAAAACTTGACAAAAATTATTTTCTACTATGAAATAATTATTTTGCAACTTAAAAATCCAAATATTGTTTTGCATTCAGTCAAAGTGATGAGTATATAAACTTTAGATAAATTGAATTTAATTTTTTTGTTCTATTTCTAGCTACAAGTTACTTGCAAAAAGTTCTATATCATTAATTTTTACAAAAAAGTAATCAATATTTAATTTCTTTAAAACTGATCGAGGGATTTTAATCTAATTACTTTATATCTAATACATGGTTTTTTGTCAGTTCTTTATGTTTTACATCTAGGATGATGATTTTTTTAAGGTTTCTCAAGGGGTATTTCCACAAAAATGTACCTTATTTTCACAAAACTCAATTGTGTCGTGTCTTTATAAAATCTACCCCAATAAAGAGAGGAATACTTATAATGATAGGTTCAACCAAAACTTTGCCTATATTTATGTACTTTCTTTTTGTTTACAATGAGTTCTAGCTTACACATTAAGATCTATCGTATTGAATTATTTATTGAAAGGAACTAGTGGTTAGTGCCTAAAATATAAATATAAAATTTCATTCATGCAAGACGTCATTTAGGATCTAACTCATCATTATTTATATGTCACACCCGTTACAAAAAAATACAAAAAGTGTTTCTAACTAAACACGCAAATACAAAAATTATACGAAACTATATCATTACAACAAGTATGAAATACGCTTCGACAGTATCAAAAAAAAATGTTAGTCACCACAAGGAAATTTGAAAAAATACAGTATTTAAATACTGTCCCACCTGTTACAGGTAAATTTAAAAAGAAATAAAACTGCTTGCAAAAATAAAGTAGTCATAGTAGGCTGTGTATATTCAGTGTTTGACATAATATAAAACAATTGCTTGGGTAAGTAAATAATTTGATTGACGTTTTGATAATTCTAAAAGTATTTCACAGTATTTTTTGGTGTATTTTTATGAAGTAATATTAAATACTCCTAAAGAGTGCTCTGAGTTCCTCGGAGTGAATGCTGGGGGACTTTTGGTATTCTATATACAAGAGAGCCAAATAAAAGAAATCATCCCCGTTTTATAAACGAGATGGCAAGGTCTCAGAGCCATAGATAACATAGAATCCAAGCATTATTTTGAAAATGATGGTTGTTGTTAGCAGTCACCTACAAATCTGAACTTCAAAGAACTGAAATTAAAGTATTGTAACCATTTTTTAGTACTATGTTAGTACTTACATTTTTCTTGTTAATTAATACTAAAATTAATATGCTACTCCTTCCATGTAGTTATTTATTTTTTTTACTAACATACCAATGTATAAAAGTAGTTTTGGTGTATTATATAGAGCATACGTCCTCAACTGCAATTGATTTTTACCATTCTTGGCCGAAAAAGTCTTTAAAAAAATCCAATATAAAAACGAATTTACTATATAACACCCGTTACACTCAATCATAACACCCGTTACAAATTGAGGATAAAGAAAATAAAAGAAGTAAAAATTAATAAAACTCAAAATATATTAAACCTTGGTGGCCTTTTCTGCTATACACTAAGATCAAAAAGTATATTAGTTGCTATGCTAACTTTTATGATAACTAAATCTAACCATATCAATGTCGAAAAAACGTAAAAAACAAAATAACACCCGTTACATGTATTCGATTCCCTAAAATACATTGTTCTGGTGATTCCTAGTGAGTTATTTTGCGTAAAGATTTTCATCTGTCAAGACCACATGAATTAATTCGAGTTTTGTTGTAATAACTTATCAACATCAAACATAAAATTGGATGTCAAAAACATAAAACGTAACACCCGTTACAATGGAATTACCCCAAGGTTCTTTAAACTAAATAATCAGACTTTGGTGGATTGTCAAACAAACAATAATATGTCATAAATTATGATTATGGGTAATTGCTCTCCCTTATACAAACACAGTGGTGTAGAAAAAGGGGGGTTTTGGTGGGGGCCTAACCCATAATAATAAAAGTAACTCTGTAACCTCATAAAAGCATCATTAATTCATTACTAAATGACGAAACCCTCCATAGCCAATTTCTGGCTACGCCACTGTACCTACATACCCTATTGAGTACTAGTCAAAGTCAGTTCCCCGTTTACCCGTTTTATCTTTTGTACTTCGCAAAATAATTCAGCCCCACCAAAAGTGTTATTATTTAGGTTAGAGAACCTTGAGGAACCTATAAAAAATCATAATCCCCAGTGCAAACACAAATAAGTGGTAAAAAAATTGCACCCTGTATTAGATAAAAGTATGATAAAGGCGTACGCAAAATCAAATTAAAATCTTTCGATCAGTTTTAAAGAAATTAAAAATTGATTACTTTTTTTTGTTAAAATTAATGATATAAAACTTTTTGCATGTACCTCGTAGCTAGGAAAAAATCAAAAGGTTAAATTCATTTTATTTAAAGTTTATTTACTCATCACTTTAACTGAATGCAAAAGAATATTTAGATTTTTAAGCAAAATAATTATTTCGTAGTAGAAAACAATTTTCATCAAGTTTTTATGGTAAAAAAAATAAAAAAAACATGTAACACAAAGTAACTGTTACTGGGAAGAAAAACTTATTCAGTTTATCTAGAAAATACTAAAAAACATTAATTTTTTTTATATTGGGGGAAATAAAAAATTGTCAAAATTTTTTTTTTTTTTGACTAACCCCTGTTGTATGCAACATGTTAACATTTTACCAACATAATAATAAGAACGTCCATGTGTGGTTCCTCAGTAAACCATATTCGGCGTCGATATTTTTTTGAATTTTGACCGTCTATATCTCTGGAACTAGACATCATTTTATATTCCCACATTTTTTTTATCTCACAGCCTCATTATAACATACTAAAATTTTATCAAATCTCACTGAAATAATTTTTCAATTTATTTCGTGCGGGGTTATTTAACGGGACAGCCGCGCCGCTCGCTTTCTCGGTCTACGCAACCGGCTCATAACCAAGATGTGTCCCTCTCTTTCCTTCTCAAACGTTTAGAACGATATAAAACTTGTGCCTGATAGTTTTGATTTTGTCGAGTTTTAGCAAATTTTGAAAACGAACAGTTGTTTTTTGCCACGCAGTTTTCATTGGACTCTGTGTCTTTAGGTAATTCATATAAGTTTATTTTGAATGTTTTTTTATTAGGTAAACCAACAACAACAAACTCCACAATCCCGACATTTTCCTTCGGAAGCGCATCATCCTCGGGTAGTTTATCCACTTCTTCAAGCTTTAGTTTTGGCGGCGCTTCGCCCGCTAATTCAGTTGCCAATCCGTTAACGGCCACGGCGCCTCAGAAAGCCAACCAGGAAGAAAATGGCGGCGGTGAGGAGGACGAGGATCAGCCTCCCAAAGTCGACTTTACGCCGGTCATCGAGAAGGACCATCTGTATACAACTAGGTTGGTATAGTCTGTTTAACGACACTACTGTAATAGCTATTTTTTTCAACAGATCGAAAAGTACGCACTTTCCGGCCGAATTTTATGCCCGGAAAGTTTTTTTTACAGGGAGTTCTCTTTGGTTCAGTCAAGTTGATACGATTTTAAAGTTTGCTATTACCAAAGACATTCAACTAAAATAGTCCCATCAAGTCATTCATAAATCAGTTTGAAACGCGATCAGTCGTTAGACTTAGGGAAAAGCATTTTATCTTCCACTGGCAACGCTGGCCCAGACAATACCACGTCACGTTTGCCAGCAGCCAGAAGCGTCTCGTTACTTATAAATGTAAAAAGGTTTGGTCTTTATCTTCAGACTTGTCAAATATTTTTAGAAATACAGTCTTTAATTTTTTTTGTACTTAATAATTGATACCGAGGTTTGGAGAGGTATTATATTTGTCATTCTGAAAATATTTATGTAAAGAAATAACATAGAAAATATTAATTTTTTAAATGTTCTCCAGATAGGTAGTTGCCTAACTAGTGCGGAAAGTGATACTTTTAAGCAATGAGAATAGTTCGGGCGGGAAAGGCACTTCCGCAAGAGTAGATAAAAAAAATTTTCTACGAGTGTTTATGATGACTTTCTTGATCAAAAAATAGTTTTTAGAACACACATTTCAAACTCAAAATTTAAAAATTTGATCCAAAAATTACCATTAAAAAAATATTGCATGCTAGGACAGTTTTTTATGCACGTCGTGCTTATTTTTTTTACGCACGGCGTGTGAGAACTCGAACTCTCCACATTAAAATTGATATGTAAAAGTAGACTTTTTCACACACATTTGCAAAGTTGTTTTTTTACCTATTTACTGTCAAGTGATCTGCAAAACTTTATTAAAAAATTAGCATAGGTAAAAGTATTTTCTTAGCACGGCGTGAATTTTAAGTCTAATTGGAGTTTTTAGATGCATTTATAAACTAGATTGAATTAAAAATGGAAACAAAATTATGTTTTGGTTTTAATTTCAAAAATACCAAATATATATAACCTTATGAAGAAGCTTTTTATGCAAGTAGGCAATTGTTGTACTAAAAGCGTGTCAAAAGTGCCTTTTTCACCCTTAACGGCCATCGCGTGCAAAAAAGTATCACTTTCCGCATTGTTTAGCCAAAAAACCAATATGGCAAAAATAAGCAAATTCGATTAAAAATAGTTCTATTTTGAAAAAAGAATATACCTATATTATAGGTATTATATGATGGTTTTTCATTTTACTATAATTTTTATTTAATACATACAAAAGTATCTTTACATTTTTAATAAATACAAAAAAAATCTTATGTGGAGTATGTACCTATGTAAATTTTATAAATAAAAAGTTGTAACAAACATACATTCTTTATCCTGTGTCTGACACAAAGTTTTAAAAATTTATATTTATACCGGGAACGTTTGTACTGTGAATGTAGTTAAAAATAAATATCATAAGCACCTCTTACTTTTTTTTGCTATTCATATAGGATATTTAAAAATGTCGCATCTGGGGTTGGTTCATTATACCAAAGTCTAATTAATTATAAGTGCTTACCATACTGTTTTTATCAGAAATTCGCAAAAATATCCCCAAAAAACCTATTTCTTTTCTATATTTATTAATTACATTTTATATTTATTGCAACACTAGTTGCACGCCTATGGCAGCCTATAACAAGATGGCGGCGGGAAAACATATGATAACTAACCTGTGATATGTTTGGTTTTCACCTGCAATCTCCACACTACGCACTTTGTCATACCACTTTTGCCACAAACATTTAAAAATCTATTGAAAAAATATTAAAAACTGTCCAATAATCGATAAAATATACCAAAACCTCGATTATGCTAAAGCTACAACGCCGACGAGAAATTATGAATGGAGCAGCGTAGAAACAGTTACATGCTGACCCGCCACAAATGCGAGGTTGTCACATTGTTGTAGGTTTTATTCCCGATATATATTGGGAAAAATAATTATTCTTTCAGCCAAAATATCAGGTATTTTATCTGATATTTCGATCGAAAAAATGAGGTATATTTCAAGTACCATAACAGTTACGTGCACATTATAAATTCTTTATTCATTTAAAATTCTGAACATTCAAGGAAATTTAAATGCAATTATATAATATACCTAGATTTCTTTGTATATTTGAATAAAAATAAGGCGTTTCTCCATGTTTAAAAAAAAAACGGAGAATTTGCATAATTACAGTTAAATGATAAAAAAGTTATAAAAATAATCGTCGCCAAATTGTTTACCTTATATGTCTGATCGCAACTGTGGTAAACCTAATGTCTATTTAAGTTATACCTTTATGGCTATTTCTGACAGTTTTATGTACCAAAATAAACTTTTTATTTGAAAATGAGTTAAAATCTAGAAAAAAAGTCGCAAAGAGCTTTACAAGTGCCATTTGATTTGTTGTCAAAAAAATCTAAAGAGCGATACCAACATAATTTTAATATTTTAATGGTTTGAGCTAAGCTTTGTCCATAATTTTCAAAGTTGTTTTATGTCTTCGGTTTAAAAAAAAAATACGTACGGGACACTACCGAAATTGAAAATTAGAACAAAACTATTGCAAAAATGACTAATCGACTGACTATGACTATTCGAATTATGAACACTTTAATCTTAATCAAAGACGGGAAACAAGAAAAAATACTTTCTACGACCACCTAGAAAGAAGGAAAAAGCTGATATAAAAAAAAGAATTTCCTATACGAGTGCGGGGTAAATTCATTCCCGCGCTCAGTGCGGAAAAGAGATACTTTCCGAACTAAAAATCACCACTGAACAGTTTTTTTTTTCTATTAGTAACCAACACAGACATTGTTTTGTATTTGCGCTCAGTAAAGTATAAAAAAAATATATTTTACGTCGAGCCAGTAATAATAGTCGAGGTATGTTTCTTTTTTGAATAATTCAATTTTTTTTATTTTTACTAGGTGCAAAGTTTTTGTCAAGAAAGACAAGGAAGAGGGATTTGCCGACCGAGGAGTGGGAAATTTGTTTTTAAAGCCGGTCGAAGGAAGCGAAAAAGTGCAGGTAATTTTATCTCAGTGAAAAAAAAATTCCCATATTGTGTGTGTTACCATGCTTTTGGTATGGTCACCAAAAATAAGCTTTTGGTATGGTTTCAAAAAAATAGGCTTTTGTGGTTTTTAACGTTTTGCTTCCAGCCAATTAGAATAGTGGTCAGCTGTGATTAGGTAGTTTTTTCTTGATATAAACAAAAATCTGAAAAAATATATTGCTAAGGTCTAGTGGGAACAAGGTGATTAATTAAAGTTTTTTTTTGGTTTGACTTTTGATTAAGCTTACATGACAATTTTTAATTTCCAATGTATTGACTCAATTTAGGCCAATAAAATAACTCTCTTGCTGTGAAAAGAAGCAGATAGGTCCAGCTAGAGGCTCTATACATTAGACAGTTGCTTTTTTACCAGAGGTAGGCAACTCATATTCCCTCTTTCTAGTAACGTGTTTTTCATATTTGCATGTGAAACCGATTTTCTGAAATGGACTGACTGATGTTTTGTTTTCTCTTTTTATAATTTCCCCAGACATTTTTTGAATGATGATGACTTTTTTGGTTAGTAAAATAACAGTGTGTACCAACGAAAACGAAATAGAGATTTCGAAAAAAACCTCAAACATGTTAATTTATTATTCAAGTGGGACACTTTTGGCTACACCTATTGGAATTTTCGTGTGATACACCCTTTTTGAAGGTGAATTTAAATGGGGAAAATCGTTCTAGTGATACCTTATTTTGAAGGTCCTTTGAAAAGCCTTTACAAAATTTTAAAAATCTAGCGGGATATTCACTTTCAAAGTAGACTCGAATTGTACCTAGGTAAATTTCTCTACTCGTAGGAATAATGTATCCTACCCCAAGTAATATCTTTGGTTACAATTTGGTAAAATATTCCCGAGTTAAGCTAGTAATTTTTTCTTATGAAAAACTGGGAGGTCAAAAAAGAGGGAAATTTCCCGCCTTTTTACCAAAGTGGGGACAAAAATCAAGGTAATTTGGTGGGATAAAATAGGTAATTAAATTTTTTTTTTCCTGAAGGTGAATTTGCCCAAGGACACTTTACCAACTTTTGGGACACATGTACACATCTGCATAAATGCTCAACCTAATTTGTGTCTTATTGTACACAATGCCCCCTCAGTGCCCTCTTGTTTTTCTGAATGAAGCGCCCTCTACGTGTCAGAATAGAAGGAGATGAAAACATTTTTAAATGAAAATAAAAAGAGAAAAAGAATAATTATGTCTATGGCCTGCAACAACTTTGGAAATAAAAAATGGTGATGAAAACTACTATTTTAAACCAATAATGGAAGGAAACCGACATGCGCCGAGAATTTTTTTGTAGACTTTTTTACTTTTACTTCCATAAAATTCACGCGCCCATCGAAACATGCAAACACGTCTTAACAAAAAAATTACCAAAATTATACTTTGGGAAAACACTAATTAAATATTATTTCCAATTTGTAATCATAATTTAATATTTGGGTATGAAACAAATGTAAGCAAATCATATCCATAAAAATTTTGTAGTTTTTTTTTTAATAAAAATAATAAAAACTTGTTAAACAAGAGAAAAAAACATGGCGCCTTACCTTTTTTTGGCGACTGTGCCCTAAAAGTCGTGTTAACTATGTTTTTTTTCCCTCAAACACAAAATTTTCGGTGTTGAAGCCAAAATTTCTTATTAATTTTGCATCAAGGACGGTCTATCCATTTTTCGAATTCATTGCCAATTGTTCCCCGCACACCCCCTGCCCATTGTTCATTTGTCAGTTGTCATGTTGATTGTGGAGGTAAAGCCGGATTTACGATGGTGAGCAATTAAGCAAGCAAACAATTCGAAAAAGTTCCATCATATGGGAATACACAATCGTTTACGCTCGCAAATATCATAACTTGACATATGACATTTGCGAGCGTAAACGATTGTGTGTATTCTCATTGGTTGTGTTCGGCACTTGTAGAGATCCACTAGGACCTGTTGGGTCCCTACTATCACTTTTAATTTCTTTAACTTTTCTGAAAGCTTGATGCTGTGAAAGGTTTGTTTTTTGGCATGTTAAAACTGTCAGGATCACCACTACTAGGTAGGTACTCTAACACAGAGCATCCTTTTTGACGATCAAAACGTGAATGCCATCTCTTCCTTAAACCCACATTTTACCTAAACATCTACTTTCTTTGTTTGAATTTTGAGCTTCCATCTGATTTTTCCTATCACTTTTTATGATAGGAGAGTAGGTATCTAATAGCCCAAAATCCAAACAAAGGTTGAAGATACAACAGTAATTAAGGAAATATCTTATATTTTGGAAATACCGAGAAGGAACATGAAAGTTATGATTATTGATTAATCTAAACAGCTGATCATGACAGCTCGTTAGAGGACATGTGACGCAAAGGAGTTTTATTGTTTTCTACCAGAACTACTTTCTTCCCATCAAGAAAAACAAAACTAAAGTTTTAACCTAATCAAATCTTAATATTCCATATGGTTTAATAAAATAGAATAATTTCCCATAAAGTTCGAACATATTTTTAGGTTGTACTTATTTGGTCAAAAAAATCAAATTTTTGTCCTAAAACTTATTCCAAAAAAAAACAATTTGAGGAATAACTGTAGGTCAAAAATAAGTAACTTGAGTTCAGTTTTAAACCAAAAAAGTTCTTAACATTGAGGAATTTCTTCAGGACATTATTAAAAACTTTTGACGAGCAATGTTGACCAAGAAATGCTCAAACAAGGCGGGGACCTCAGAGTAGAACTTTATATTCAAAACAACTTTGAAGACATGATACGACGAAAATAATTCGAAAAATATCCTAATAGAAAACCTTTAAAATGTCGTGTATATAATGACCGTTTCTTAAGGTTATTTGTTCCAATTTAAAACTTATTTTCAAACCTCAAACTACAAAGTAATTTTCTGAAGGAAAATGGGGGGGGGATGTTTTGACGTATGATTGGTTATATTAACCTTCCGACTTCCCAATATACCCTAAAATGTTACTTGGGACAAGAAATAATGTAGTAATAAAATGCACTACTGTTCGACATATCTCGGGATTCCACAAGAAAACTTTTATTTCATTGAAAAAAAAACGATTTTTGTTCCATGCAACTTTGAAAGTAAATATCTCAAAAATTAATCAGCGGTTTTGTAACACTTATAAAGGCATTTGAAAGACCTTCAGGTATCACTTTATCTTACTTCATTCTACAACAAACCTTTTGTCGCGTCCATGGATATATGGTTTTATTCAATATTTTTAGAAGGAAGGAAGGACCTGAAGAGGAGCAGCTCTGGAACAAGCTAAATTTGGCTGAAAAGTATTATAGTAATGACTAAAATATTCGTTTTTTACAAGCGGTTAAAAAAATCACAGTTTGGCCCAAGGGCGGATCCAGCTTTTTAGTAGGGAGGGGGGCACATCAGTGGCGTAAAGGTAAGCGGATCTTGCCCCGAGATGCTCTTTTTTCCCCATATATAGGAAAAAATAAACTGAATGAACTTTCTACAGATTTATTTCAGAACATATAAAAATAGGGGAGGATCTGCATAACCTATCGTTCGCCACTCAAAATGTCTTTACTTTGGTCTATTAAGTCACACGATGAGGTCTTGATCATAAAATCAATGTTTATTAGCAAGCTTGCTTTTATTAAATTCTAACTATCAAAGGAGTACTCACAGTAATAGTCTGATTGTCTCGTACCTTGGAACCATTACATCACAGGGGTACCCTAGCTTCAGCAGAACATCTACTTTACTTCTATAAAAACTCCCTATACTTTGGCTGTTTTTGTATATTTTAATTTCAAACAAGGTTGCGTAAAATTCTTGGTCGATCAAACTTGCAAATCCACTCCATACGGAAGCTCCCTTTTCATCTTTTCACCTCAGCTCTTGACTTCGGACCGCCTAACATACCCTTTCTGCTCAACTCTCCTGCTTCAGTCTTTTTCTCATATGTACTGTTCCTTTACTTCGCGCTCTCTTCACGCACCACACGTCACATCGATTGCCGTAGGCAAAAGCACAACGCTATCAGAACATGTTTTTATTCTATAAACCAAAGGTACACAACACTAAAGGCACATCATCCCCTCCCAAGATGAGAAAAAAAAAGACGCAAAAAAGCGAAAAATTTTACTTAAAAAATAGAATCAAATTACAAAATCAATTTTCCTCTTCTGTCTTCTCGTGAAGCGATTAATTACTTCCTCCTCTTCCATAGGAACGTTTTTATGAACATGGAGAAGCGAAAATCCTGTTTCTAGAGCAAAGTTATGAATGTTTTCCACAAACCAAAACTACACTTTCTGCACTCGACGCGCGGTTCGCTAACAACGTTAGCATCATCAGGAGACGATAAACTAAATTAACCTACACTCTATCTTATATACTATCTTTTAGTGGGCGGAGATAAGACTAATAATTTGTGATTGATCACGCTTTATAATCCTATCTCCCCTCAACTAAAGAATAAAGTATACTAAACCGAATGGGGCCTCTATCTTTATTTAAAGTATTTCTGGATTTAATGATTTCCATACTTTCACATGCATTCAAGTCTTTTTAGAAGTTTTAGGTTATCTAATGTGAATCTATGATTGTTTTCAAAAGCATGCTCGGCCACACTTGACTGTTCTGTTCTTCCGTATTTTAAGTGTGCTAAGTGTTCTTTGAATCGTGTTTGAATAGACCGTCTCGTTTGGCCAACATATTTTTTCCACTTTTTTCTTGAAAGCTCAAATTTAGCAGGTATATTATCGAGATAAAAAGGTAAAAAGCAGATAAATAAGACGAGAAACTTTGTTCGAAACTTTATTTGAAGACAAAAATCACAGGAATCGAATTCCGGAAATCCTAAAAAAAAACAGTTACTTAACAGTATTAAAAATAAAAGACTAATTTGCCTAGTTCTGCCAACATTTTTTTAGTTCATCTAGCAAGTTATAAAACTAAATTGCACGAAGTGTTAATACATATGCACATGCACACGAAGAAGAAGACCAGCATAAGCTGGAATACGGAAAAACTCAAAACAGAACAAACACAGGAAATATACCAGAAACCAATTACTGAAGAAATAAAAGAACTGCAATGGGGCTACAATGTAAGAGCTCTAGAAGAACATCCAAGAAACATTAACGAGGGTGGCTAGTCAAGTGCTCGACAAAACGAGAAAACAAAGAAGGAAGTAGTTTGATGACGACTGTAGTAGATCGACGGAAAGACGAAATATGAACAGGAAAAAAAATGCTTGAACACCCAACAGCATCTAATATAGAAGAGTATAAACAAATGTTGAAGCACACAGAATGATATAAAGGAAAAAGAGAGACCACCATCTAAATATAATAAGAGAAATGGAGGCAAACAGACAAAACAACAGAATAAAAGAATACTTTTAGGGAATAACAAAGCACAAAACATGATACCAAACCACAACCGGAAACTTCCTCTCACCAAATAACGAACAACTAATAACCAACGAAAGAGAAATCCTAACCACATGGAAGAACTACTTTTGCGAACTACTCAACGAAGAGGTAAATATCAATACTGCACTCATAGGCATATAGACCAGATTTTCACCGTTAGACAAATAATGGAAAAATGCTGGGAATTTGACAGAGAACTTCACCAGATGTTTATTGATTTCAAACAGGCATTGGAAAGATTATGTAGAGCAAAGTTGTGGAAAGCAATGCAGGAACTGGGCTTTGAAAAGCTGATATCCCTGGTAAAAATGTGTACGTAGGTTACAAGGAGCTACTGTGATTTCTTTAGTGTAAGCAATGGGCTTAAGCAGGGTCGTGACTCTCTTTCACCCCAACTCTTCAACATAGCATTAGAATATGCAATTAGGAAAGCCAAGATTGAGACACCAACGGCTATATTCCATCAGGAAGGACCCAACCTACTACTGGCCTTCGCAGATGATGTGGACATAATTGGCAACAGCAGGATTAATCTTAAAGACTCCTTGCACCACAATATTTCTGCATCCATAACTTATTGCTTAATAAGAAAAGATTACAAAAAAAGGAGTATAACCCTTTTTGGCAGAGGAAGCAGTTGCTGTGGAGGTTCCTTCACTTCCAGTAGTTGCTCTAGATGTAGGTCCATTGTCATTCTGGGCCAAGACTGATAGTGTATCAGTTTTCTTGATTGACAAAGGCAATTTCCTTGAATTTTTTTCAGCCTCCACTTTACATGACCACTGCTCTTAAAATAGCTCAAGACATTACTCAATTCAATATTTTTTAAACAAAGCTTACAATATGCTTGATATTAATCTGGTGGACTTATGGATTTATCCAGTCTAAATTAGAAACTGTTTTTTTCGACATTTTGGATTCTTGCTCTTAAAAAAATTGAAAATTCTCGAAATTTCGCATCGCAGTTGCCTCACATCATTTAAAGGTTAGGAATAAATACATTACATGACAAATATTGTCGGATTAGAAAAAACACGCTAGACTACATTTGAAAGTTGTAACAGAAGATAGCGCGATGTGTGCTTTATTATTTCAAAACGAAAACCAAATATGTTCAATAAACACAATCTGCCACCCTGGGTAATGATGCGGTTCTTGTCCTACACGTTCTAAAAAGATTTCCCCCCTCTTTTCTCTTGCTCTTGGATTTTAGGTGGACTGGAACTGATTGAGCGCAAATTTATTTTTACACAGTATTTTACAAAGTTGGTTTAAAAAATAGGTTGAGAAAGAGCATTTGTATGCCAATTCCCTGACTTTTAAGGATTTTTTGGTCCCCTGACTTTTTCAGATTTTCCAGGTTTCCAGGGCAGTGGGAGCCCTGTGATACACAGAAACCATTGACAGGTCATCATTTTTATGATACAAATCAAGGACAGCTGATTGGATGACCAAAGAGTTTTTGCTTCGCTACCGCTTACTTCGTTTTTAAATTTTTGACCGCTGAGAAAAAAAATGTGTTTTTGATAAAGTTACATATTTTTTTGTTACAGCTAATCGTTCGCGCCGACACAAACTTGGGAAACCTGCTGTGCAACTTTATCCTGTCAGAAAGCATTCCAACCAAGCGACTGGGCAAGAAAGACGTCATGTTGGTAACCATACCGTTACCGGACAGTAAGCCACCCCCCGTTCCGGTTTTATTTAGGGTAAAATCGCCTGAAGACGCGGACAAACTTTTAACCGTTTTAGAAAAACACAAGAAATGATTTAAATTTCATTTTTTAGCGTGTAATGATGTTTTAACTCCCATTTATTTTGTGCTCAATAAAGTACTTTTTGTTTTTTAAACAACAAATATCTGAGAAACATTTTACAAAATAAGGACATTTTTTTTGGCCTTGTATAATTTTATTTAGGGTAAAATCCTCATTAAAATCGCCTGAAGATGCTGACAAACTAAACTGTTTAAATATTTATATTGTGCTCAATGAAGTACTTTCTGCTCGACTTTCTGTTTTTTAAACGACACATTTTTAAGAAACATCTCACAAAATAATTTTTTTTCGTTTTTGTCAAAATTTTACTTAAAATAAAATCGCCTGAAAATGCGGTCAAACTATTCACGTTTTTAGACAAACACAAGCGTATATATATATAGTTTCTCCCCAGATTTTAAGTAAAAAAGTACAACTGGCAACGCCTTGTTCATTAATTTTTTAATCTTTTGCCAGAGTGCACAGGGAAAACTAAACATCAGAATTAGCTGAAATTTTGCAGGGGTGATCATTATTAAATGCTTAACAAAAATATCTGAAGGATTTTTCAAAATTCAAAAAGCCTCAAAATAATAGCGGTTTAGAACAAACCCGATTTACAAAAAAAAACATTGAGAAATACTCACAAATTCATCTGGATTACATTTTTCCTTTTTATATTTCCTAGCTTTAGCGAAAATAAAAACTAAGTTTCCTTTTTTCTAAAAGCCTGTGCACTCCGGAAAAGAAAACCGATCAATCAATCACACTTCATTGAATTTGGGACACACGCAGTTCAAGTGTACGGGTATACGATTCTATGGTAACCGCAGGTGTTTTGTCAACAAACTTTAAATCGGGCCGCAGTGGCACAGAAGAGTATTTTTACGTTTTCTGACAGAAAACCATTCGAGGTTATGTTTATCTTTGAAAAATGTGTTTTCAAAAACATTGTTCTAAAACAAATATGAAACCACTCCGCGTGTGCGGTCGCCCGACGAAAAAGGCCTAGCGCTGCGGGGGCATTACCCCGAGTCTATCAAACATTCGGTGCCCATAAACCCACATAATTTTGTTTTTATTTTGAATCAACCATTTTTTTTCTTAATTTAAATTATTGCGGCATTATGTGCAAGTGTACTAGTGAAATCTTGGTGTGCAAGGGATAGATTTTAGAACCTCAGTTTCAAAAACACACGGATACTTGAGTACTAACAAAACAGGTCAGTAAAGCTCCATTTGGAGGTCGGTAAGACTCTTTTGCTAGTCGTTGACGCTCCTGTTTAAAATAGAATACTATTATTTCGTGTAGCGCCAGTAGCCGATTTTTAAATCTGCATGCTTTTAAGTTAACCTGTTGTCGGTATCAGCTAGCGGGAGTGTTTCCAATTCAATTATAAATTCACCTGTAAATGCAACCTTAAACATTACACCCAGTTACTTTAATACGTAGTTGGGTAGCGTTTTTTTAGCAAGTAATTCTGCAATAAATTGTTTTCTTTTATTTTAGTATTTTACTTGGTTTTTTAGCGGCGCAGAACGCTAAAAAAGTCCAAATAAGTAACCTAACCCAAAATTTTTGACCCGGTGCTGAAAAATCTCTGGTGGGCCACTGTGGATAAACATAAATAAAGTCTCAGCGTTGCCATGGAAAACAAATTCAATGACGTAAAATTTTGCAAAAAAATCAAGTCGACATGGTTAAATTGATTTTCTGTACAGTGTTGCTAAAAACAATTCCCCAGATTGAACTACGACCTTAACAAAGTACTTTCTGTTTTATAAACAAAAAATTTTATTTAGTGTAAAAATGCCTGCGATGCTGACAAACTTTTAACAGTTTTAAGCAAAGACAAAAAATCATTTAAATTTTGACTCTTTAGCGTGTAATTTTGTGCTCAATAAAGTACTTTTTGTTTTTTAAACAACACAAATTTTTGAGAAAAACATCTAACAAAATAAGCAGAACATTTACCTGAAAGTTAGTAACACTAAGCCTATAGGTTTAAAGCAGTGGCGCACCCCGAAATTGACTGGTTAAGGATAAATAATAAAAAACTTAATTTGAAGTAAAAATATGACCATAACCAGGCTTCTCGGAGGGGGAGGGTTCACCCCCCCTCGTTGCGCGACTGGTTACGAAAAACAAGGATTGATTTAGCTTTTTGGACTTTAAAAATGTGTGTGAAGGCTTCACATAAAAAATTGTTTACTTTTAGACAAGAATCAACATTTTCCACAGTATTTTTGGACCCGGTTATTGTGGCTGTTATACAATGATTAGTCAGGTTACTTTTTTAAAACACAGGTCCTATATTTTCTGTTTTTTTTAATTAACATTTTTTTAAAGCCACAAAAAATACCAAATAAGTTTTAAAGCGTAACCCCATTTAGGAAAGTTAATAAAAATGTCCGTGTTTTAAAGTACTGTTTAATTAGTTTCAACTTTTGACTAGTGTTTTTGCCCCATTTTCAATAATAATATTTTGCGTTACTAAATGAAGACACACTATGTACAACTCTTTAAAATTAAATGAATATGTTTTTGAAATCATTATACAAATATTGACTTAATTTTTGAAGTAAAACATAGAAAAAACCAAAATTTCTGAAGCACATTTTTTTTGCTTATAGCAAGTTATTTTTAAACACAATATTTACACTCCAATCCAAATTCAATCGGACCAAATTTTTGCCACTGACAGTTTCTGTGTTTAAATATCAACCGTCTTATTGAAATTCGTCCATAGAATTTGGAATGAATAGTATATACAATAATATATTAGATACATTTATTTACATTTTTTTTAAATATACATTAAAATGGACTCCAAAAAAGCTGCAAAATTGAAGAAACTATAATTTAATCTAAAGAGGTAACCACAATACTTTATAACCAAAAAAAATAAGTGAGAGTTGAGAGTTCTTATTTATTTTGTCTATTTTTGTTTTACTGACTTAAATATTTACAAGTTTCTTTTGAAACCTTTTTTTGTTCCATGATAATATATATAGCTCTTGTCCTTAAAAAAGCCTCTGTTGGACATGTCTATTTTGAGGTTATAAAGTTTTTGGTCTGACTACGATTGACATTTCTCCCGTTTGAATCACTAAGGGCAGAAGTCCTTCATTTCTAAATCAGGCTACCACTCTTAGTACACCAAACGGAAGATTTATTTTGACGGTTCCATAAAAACAACTGCAACATCTTTTGCGAGCGGCAACCACGGAACGCTGTCGATCGACGCATTTATATGGTTGGTTGATCTACAGTGAACTTATCCGAACAAACTTGAAAATGGTCCAGGGTAGAGGCCTTGTATACAATTTTTGACAGTTATTGTTTTACCAGAGATAAGCGACTCGATTTGTCAGTTGTTAGGGAAATGTGGATGATTTTTTTGTGTGTTGACAACCATTGGAAATAAATTATTTTGTCAATGTCACATTTTTGATTTCAAAACTCAAACATGCATTTTTTCCTATGCCACAAAATTTAGCTTTCCATTAGTTTATACTATTATAAGGCACCATCAGCTTAGTATGCCTGACAGCTTAAAATTCAGTGTGACATCCTTAAAACTGCCACAGATATCAACATTTACAAAAGTTCAAATTATAATTCGAGTTATAGAAGACGGCTGGTGTATAAGGGCGGCCACCCATTTTGGAGTTGATAAAATGACGATAATGCGATGGAAAAAGCGCTGGATCCTACGGATAGGAAAGATGGATCAGGACGACCATAGTAAAGTGCAAGATGAGAGACTTATTGACCATCTCAGACAAAATCCTTTTTCAACGTCGGTTGAAGCAGCTAATGTAACATTATTTCCGGGATCTTTAGCAACAGTAAATAGAAGAATAACGAAATCAGAAGTCTCTTGTCGAGTTGCCGCAAAGAAGCCTTTTCTAACAGAAGAACAAAAACAGGCCAGAGTGATTTTTGCACTGAAAAACGTTCTTCGTGATAATGACTTCTGGGAGAGGGTCGTTTTCACTGACGAAAAAGTTTTTCAATCGTCTTCAAGCAGCGGGAGAATTTTAGTTTATCGTCCTCCAACTTCTAGATTTGAACCCGAATATACAAACCAAATTAAAAAAGGTGAACATTTTTCTGTGAACATGTGGGGCTGGTTTAGTGCTAGAGGTTTGGGTTTTTTTTGGAGAATCGAAGGAAGATTCAATAGTGAACGATATGCCATCTGTACAGGCTTAACATGAAAATAATGACTTCGTTTATCAGCAGGACAACTGTCCAGTACACACGGCTAATGTTGTTCGCCAATGGTTTCAGAATAATAATATAGAAACACTTCCTTGTCCAGCCAACAGCCCTGACCTTAACCCAATGGAAAATATATGGGGTCGAATCGTTAAAATAATATACCAAAGGAATTGGAGACCAAAAATGGTGATCCTATTAAATACTAAATTATTTATTTTAGTTCTTTTTTAAGTTAAAATAATTAGTATTAAGTTTACCATCGTTTTTGTCCTAATCCAAGTTTCCTATTCGTCGAATTGTTTTCAATCCAGCGCTGTTTCCATCGTATTATTGTTATTTTATCAACTCCAAAATGGATTACCGCCCTCTTTATAGAACAGCCTTCGTCCGTTACTCGAGTGATAATTTGATATTGTTCAATAAAGACTTTACTAAAACATTATTTTTGTTGATTTTTTAGTATTATGCGAAATTTAATATAAAAATAAGTTTGTCTTTAAGTAAAAAAATATTTTCAGTTTTAGAGACCTTTTTTAAACAATATGACAAATTGTCGTACTTTTGAAGTTTTTAGGCGTTTTAGCTGGTAGTCTTTTAGAACGGTCAATTTTGTGACTGCATGTATGCGTTTTTTTTTAAATCAAGTGTACATCAAATTTTCAATTTGATTATTTATATCCGGTTTAAAAATCTTATATTGCGGTATAAGAAACTGTAAAAATACTCGCTCCTACGATCTTGTATTGTTTCATTGTTCAATTCAAGAATATGAGTAATAAAAAGATGGATTAATAAAATTTTTATCTACCTCGTGTTTTTTTGTGAAAGTTTGACATATTTTACTAACCAAAAAAGTCTTCTTCATTCAAAAACTCCCTGGGGAAATTATAAAAAGAGACAACCAAACATCATTCCATTTCATAAAATCAGTTTTATATGCAAATATGAAAAAAACTAGAGAGGGCAATATGAGTTGCCCACCTCTCGTGAAACAACAACTGTCAAATGTTTAGAGGGGCTCTAGGTAGTTCTACAGAAATAGGTAAAAAAATAAACATTTTTTTAAAATAATGGTTTAAAACATATTTCATTCCATTTTCTATGCTGTAAATGTTCCCGATCCCTTTTCTAGAAAATGTCTGGCAAAGCAATGTTTTTTACTCTAATGACTTTAAAAGCACAGAGTTTGTTAAACTTACATTAACGGCGCAAGAACAATCCAGAGAGAATATAAATTTGTCAATCGATTTCAATACGTCATCTACCACTCATTATCTATCTCTGGTTTCTTTACTGTATTCTCCTGTTCACAGATTGCGCCGCGAATCATTGGGGATTAGGGTCACTGGATCCTAAAACCTGCGGCTGGGACCGCGGGTCTCAGGATCCAGTGACCCTATGGGGGATTGTTTATTTATCACCTAGGTGATCGAATTGAGAGCAGTGACAACTAGTCAAATGGCCATACACACAGACCACTTAAGGGTTCTAAAAAGTAGCTTTTCACCAAAGGAAAAATTATTAAATAAAACACAAAAACCAGGCCGACGAACTCCAAAACAAAACGACAAAACTAAGGTTATGAAGTCGACCAATTTCGATGTTTGCATGGCATAAATTTTTTTTCCTGGAAAGGGGTGTTACCTAGGTATATATGCTAGATCTCTCTTAGCCGAATACATTTAGGAAAGGAGAACACTAGAAACTATGCCTAGGGTAAGCTCACAAAAAAAAGACGTGGGTGGTTAATTTTGATGGTGGCGGTATCTATAATATAACCATTAAAGTACTTTTTGATGCTAGGCATATAACTAATATTGATAGGTAACCAGTATAGTCCATGTTTTTACATTTCCGCATGTTTTAGCTTTAGAGGAAAATAATACTCAATTTGTTTTTTATTAGAGGAAGAGGATTACAAAGCTTATTAATACAATCTAGAGAGTTTTTGAAATTAGGTGTCCATTATTTGGAAAATTACAAATATTTCCAATTTAGTTTTACAGGTCTCTATAAAGGTTATTTCTGACTGTTTCTGACGTAATATGGGCGTGCCAATTTTGAAACACCACAAAAGCTAAAACAGTTTTTTTCAAAAAATAAACAAAATTTTAAAAAAGTACCAAGATTTGATGGAAAAACATAGTCCAATAAACAATTTAGGCAAAATTTCAGGCCATTTGGAAGGCCCGTTTCCGAGAAACATGCGGAAAAAGAATTGCCTAATAAACGGACCCAACAGCGTTGCCGGTTTAACGATGTAATTGGGCCGTTAAATACTTATTTCTTTTGTAGACCAACCAATGTTCGATATTGTCAGAGGAATTTGTTTATAAAGCAAAAAAAAAAACATGTCATGGATTTAAATAGCTGTAAATATTTTTTTTAGTTTGCTATTGATATTTCCAGGGGAGACACGCCAGGAAATGATAATTGAGGTACTGAAGCATGAAAAAAAATATGAAAAAAGAAAAACTAAATATTTACTCAAGGGGATATTTGAGCAACGATGGCTTCTTACTTTTTAAGGAAACGGGAACACCAAGTTTACCAATTTCTGTAGAACTACCCATATCTATTTTACTACTATTAATGAAAAGTCAACCTATTTAAAACAAACACATGGCAATGTGGGTCGTGTTAAAGATACAGGGTAATTATGCAGTATACGGTTTTCTGCCATTTTTGATTTTTTTTGAAAAATTCTTTATGGGGGCACCTTCCAGGGTCCATAGGACCCCAAATCCGTCTGCGCCCGTTGGTTTTTTTTTTTATTTTTTTTGTTTTTTTTTAATTTTTTTTCACTAAAACAACCCAAACCAACACAGTCCAACCCAACCTAATTCAAACCAACCCAAAACAATCAAAAAAACACATTACAACCCCCCCTGGGCACCCTTTTTTCTCGTAAAAAAAAAAAAAAAAATCGGGCGCAGGCGGATTTGGGGTCCTAGGGACCCTAGAAAAAAATCAAAAATGGCAGAAAACCGTATACTGCATAATTACCAGATACAGACAAGAAATCAGTGTAGAGGAAAACCAAGATGCCAAGTGCGGAGACATGAGACTAATGACAAGATATGAGAGTTTAATAAACAAAAAATCCTTTAAAGAAAATGGCATAATCCCGAACCCTGTTATGTTTTGGCGATTTTCTAACTTTATGGATCCCAACAAATCCAATTAACACAATTTGTGCAAAATATATAATAAAGACATAAAAGGCCCCAAAGGTCTCGGAAAGCAATTACCCTTTCCTCCAAAAAATAGAAGAAAGAGTAACAAGAAAAACTAAAATTAATGGCAACTATTAGACTTAAAATTATACAATTGAATATATTATGAATGAAGTTTATCAACAGAAAACCCCAAATAATTCTCATCAGTGAAAATATAAAATTTCACACTGATCACAATTCAAAAATCAGCCCTCAGGAAGAATAAAAAAACTGAAGATAATAAACTTATAGTTGAGCTGCTTTAAAAAAAGCCCTCAGGAAGAATAAAAAAACCAAAGATAGTAAACTTTAGTTGAGCTGGTTTTAAAAAAAGACGATTTCTTCCCGCCATCTCACTCTAAGCATTGAATATGACCTGGTTCTTTCTGGTTTGTAGGTTAAGCTCACTATTAATAAAAACTTAACTTTTTGACAAAAAAATACCCAATCATTGCAAAACTGAGATCAAAAGTATGTATTGCCACTTACTCATATTATTGAACTTTTATAAACCCTAACAATAAATATTTTATGTAACAATTTTCTTCTCTTATTTACAAAAAAAAATATATATCTAAAAATTATATACATCAATTCTATTACGGCAAAATTGACTTAAATCAATCAATATAGTTTAATAGACATAAAAACATCGTGAAATCATCATAAAAACATATCACACACAACGCGTTTTTTGTCCTATAACTTTTTTTTTATTTAAAGTAAAATTTATTTTTCAAAATAAAATAAATATTTTTCAAAATAAATTTTGTCTGTAACTTTTAGTTTCTGAGATATAACACTAAGTTGGTATTATCCTATAGTATAGTATCTCATAATCATATGTATCAAGCACATATTCCTATCTAATTTTTCCGAGATCCAAAAAAAAAATAAAGAATTTCATTGGAGGGCTATTATATGTAAGCGACAATTTGTCTATGACTTTGACTACAAACTCATCTTTGTAGACTTATATCTTTCCTATAGGACCAATGACCAACTTATCCAAATTGATTTGCGTCAGGCCGACTTCGATGTGCTTCATGTGAACCTCCACGGAGGTCTGAAACACTTGCCTGTTGGACTGGCTCAGTTTCATTTTGATCTCCTCCATGGTACCCTCCAGGACCGCCAGCTCGTAGTTGTTTTGTTCGGAATCGGCGAGCGTTTTCACTTGGAGCAGTAAGGCGGTCAGGTCGGTTATCAGGTCGAGAATCTCCGTATTCTGACAAGGACCTAGAATAAGAGGAGGGAGGGGGTGTTACAAGTTAACGTCGTAACATCGAGAGCAAGCTGGTCTAGTTCAGGAGCCGGCACACAACCAAGGGGACCAGGATTAATAACCCAGGTGTTGTGGTTGCCATAGTGGGCATCAGGATGGGACCAGCAAACTCTCCAAAGACGACCGCGACGATTAGGCTAAAGGGTCATTTCATATAAAATCAACCAACGGTTTGGCAGACACCCTCTCCAATTTTGATAATTTTTGGTACACCTATTTTATTCATATCTAAATTTTTGGCCCAGTAGTTTTTTTGTTATAAATTTTTGAAAATTATATAATTACCAAGTTTTGCCCTTACATAAGTATAGCAAAATAGGAATATCCCTAATACTCCTTATCAGAAATGCACGAGCGATACCTTGTTTACAAGGTCTTTAAAAAGTTTTTTTTTTAAAAAAATATATAATTTTTTACAATGTTTTACTAAGACACTCACAAAATTTCAAGATGAGGAAATGATGGGTTCCATATGGAAAAAAAATAAAGCACACAAACAAATAATATTTTGTAAGTAATACAAATGCTTCTCTAAATTTAAAATAAAATAAATATTTTTTAAATTATTTTTCTTTCCAAAATGTGTAGGTCCGACCTGCTAGGGTAATAAAAGGAGGGATGCAAAAAACTATAATACAAGCCACCCACCAAGCATTGTTATATTCTACGGTTAAAAACCCAGATTCATTTATTTTAATTTCCATTTCATTCAATTTTGACAATTTTTTTTGAATTTGCCATCTCTCTTGATCATAACCATCAACGTATTAACAGATCATAACTTAATGAATAATTTTTTGTTATGATTTGTGTATGATTACTGCCTGTATTTTTTGTGTCATATTGTTTGGGTTTTAGCAAAACAAAAACAAAGGTATGTTGTTTACCTTTGTCTGAGGCAATCACTGAATTATGTCTCTCGACAATGTCTTTCGCCTCTTCTCGACAGTTTTCGCGCAAGTGTGAAGGCGCCAACATGGCGGCGATGCTGGGCTCGGGAGCTATTTCTTGACAGTAAACCTGAAATAAGATCAAACTTATTATTTTAATTTTTAGGTAAAAATTTTAGTTTCAGATGAAAAAAAAATAATTTCCAATTTTTTTTTTTGCTCCCCTTCTCTCTTTTCTTATGTAGAAAAGCAAGGGGAGAGATTGTAAAATAAAACAGATCCATACACATAAATACCTTAATTCATCAAAAACATGATTTTAGTAAGTGGCTTTTTTGGTTACCGATGCAAAAAATCTTTTTTGATCACAGGTGCAAAAAAAGAAAGATTTCTGTCCGTTTTTTACTAAAAGTTAAAGAGAAATAGCGGAAAATAGTAATATTGAAAAAATCTAATTATTCTTGCCTAAGAATTAAGCCATTTCCGCCAGTTTTCACCAAGTATTTACAAAAAAATCATTTAAAAATATCGTGAAAATATCAAATTGTCAAAGATTAAAATGTCGCAACAATGGAAACGATTGTTATTTCATTTCCCAGCCGCCTTTATTTATAGTGTAAAGATGGTGTGTTGCTAGAAGTTCTCTTCGTTCGAGATTTTTAAAAGTATTTTCCTGTTTTTCTTGGATTTTTTAATAAAGGTATTTAAAAAATAGTGTCAACAACTCGCGGCTAAACTGTGCTTTTTTTACTCGCGTTTTTAAATACCTCGCTGCGCTCGTTATTTAAACCAACGCTTGTAAAAACAGCACTGTTTTAGCCACTAGTTGTTAAAACTACTATTTAAAAATTCTAAGCTTCTATTTGTTCCAGCATCACTGTTGAAGGTACAATAATACAGAAAAAATTATCTATAGTCTTTTGGTACAAAACCTATCTGCTGATATATTAAGAATTATAATTTCTCAAACAATCTAAAAATGCCAAATTATTCTGGGTGTCCCATTAAAAAAAAAACAAAGCTCATGGTCTCCATTTACATATGTGGTGACCTAAAAAATCTGCACCAACCAAAGGCTGAGCAAAATCATTATTTCATTAGTTATTCCCTTGTTTCATATTTTACCACCAATAATAAAAAATTGTACAGCAGTCGCACCTGGTTACCTGAAAAAAAAGCAAGCAGAGTAAAGAAAAAGTAAGTCAGACCATTTTTAAATTGTTTTGCTTACCTGCATGTCATTAAGGTACATCTGCAAATCCAAATTCAACCGTTCTAAATCGATCAAAACGCTGGCGTATCTCCGCTCGAAATCCTCCGTGAGTTCCTGCTCGAACGACATCAATTTTTCCGCTTCCGAATTCATCGCCCTCAACAGTTTTACCCGATCTTTTTTGGTGGTTAAGATTTTCGTGACCAGTACCATTTTTTCCAGTAGTTTTGCCGGAAAACCGCCGATTTTGCCATCGTCAACTAGGGGAGGGAAGAGGAGGGGGCGATTTACCATAGAACCTAGGAAAAAATATTTAGATTTAGTCATTGACATGTTCTAAAAATGCAATAATTTGGTGAGAATATAGTCTTTGCAAATTCTTCAAATAATACGTGCAGGGATCGGAGCATCCAAAGCACATATTTTGGTCCCCTATCCTCTCCTTTTAGTGAAAAGGATACCAATATGGTATGGGAGACTATTAAAATCGTGAAATTTTGACTTTTCTTAATTTTATCAAAAATGAGTTATTAAAGTTCCAAAACAGCTTAATCGACGAAAAAAAAAGTGGTCTGTTGTCTGTCTGTACACATGATAACTCAAGAACGCCTTAATCGATTTTAATGAAATTCAATACAAAAATCCTCTATTGGCTGACCATGAACTGATTAACTTTTGGGTAGGGTGGTGGGGGGTTGAAGGAATTTTGTTATAAAATCCAAATTCCTGGGAGCTTTAGTTTCAGAGTTATTTGAAAAATTTTTAAAATATATTAAAAAAAAATCATAACTTTAGAGGTAAAGCAGCTATGGATATGTGTTTTTCAGATTTTAGTTTTTGTAAATATTACCCAAAAATTTTGTTATAAGGTTCAAATCTTTCAAAGTTACAGTTTTCGAGATATTTTCATTTCCTTTCAACATAAAATAATTGATTGTATGGAGGACTATATGTGCTTTCTAGAACCAATTCTTAATAACTAAAGGGTTACTTTTGGCCCTAAATTTAGATGGCAAACAATTTTTTTTTTAAATATTGTTTTATTTGATAGGCAAAGCTTAGACCAATCACACACTTTTTATATAATATGCTAAATAGTTATTCTGATAAAAATTAAAATCTTCCATATACGTCCTACTGTCAGAACCTGTCAAAAATATGTAATTTTTTCCCAAAATGTAAAAAAAAATATTTTTAAAAAATAAAAAATTTGAGCTTATAGAGCATTCCATTCTAGAAAAAAAAAGTCACATCAGCATTTTTGTAGTACTGACCATTTTTTATAAACGTAATTTAAATAATGAAAAAAATGGAAAAATTGTCACATTTTTAACTTTAATGCTGTTAGTTAAAAAAATATATTTTCCGAAATAGCGATGGGGACCCTGAGAGAGAACATATTTTCGATAAAAAAACGTTACAACTTTTTTTTGCATCACTTCTAGTTTCTATACAAAATTAAAATAAGTTGAAGAAAATGGTAAAATCATGTATTGAAGTCTTGTGCATCAAGATTTTTCTATAAAACTAAACTCTAAAAAAAAACAATTATTTGCCAAATACTTATGACCTATAAAATGACAGTAAAAAAGTTTCGACTAGATTTGAAAAGGTAACCTCTGGCAGAATTAAATAAGAGGAGCTCTCTGAAAGACATCTTTTTATATACAATAAAATAACAACAAATATTGACTATACAGGGTGACTCAAAATTACCTAGAAAGATTTGAACAGTGGTTAGATATCATTAATCTAAGAAAAGTTATGTGATAATTTTGTTTAAATTTCATATTTTTTTTCTCTAAATTTAGAAGTAAAATTTTCGTTTATTTTTGGGAATTGCCTTTGAAAAAAATTTACCAAACAAGTCTATGTGTGCTGACAATGACATGTTTTAAAGTTTTTGTCAAGCATTTTGAAGTTGTCAAAGTTTTATTTTCAAAAATTGATGTTTCTACCATGTAGTAAAGTGTGCTTCTCAAAAAATATTAAAAATTTTTAAATGCCAACATCTCTGAAACGAAAGAGTTTACAAAAATAAATTTTAGGAATTCTAGTTTAGAACAAAAAATTCTACCTACAGTTAAAGTCTTTCTAGGAAATTTTGAATCACCCTGTAAAAGGTACTTCCCTTATTCCTGCTTCTATCTTGCCCCCTTAATCCCGGTGGTGAGTTTGAACATTTAAAAAAAAAATGAGAGCACAAGGCATCATGTACTAGTCAGTATTATGATTATGATAAATTATTTTTCTTATGTTGCAGAAATTTGGTTATTTCTTATTTTTACTTAATAAACAAGAAAGTCAAAACTTTTTTACTGTCATTTCATAGATAATAAGACTATCTACTTAGCACATAATTGTATTTTTTTTAGAAGTTTAGGTTTATAAAAAAATCTTGGTGCAAAGATGTTCACAACAATTAACATGATTTTAGCATTTTCTTATATAGAAACTATAAGTGATGAAAAAAACATTGTAACGTTTTTTTAGCGAAAATATGTTCTCTTTTAGGTTTCACATCGCTTTTTCAGAAAATATATTTTTTTTTACTTAACATTTTTCAAACATTTAAATGAAGTTTATAAAAAAACGGTTAGTACTACAAAAATGCTTGTTTGACTTTTTTTGTCTAAAATGAAATGCTCTATAAGCCCTAATTTTTATTTCTTACATTTTGGAGGAAAAAATTACATATTTTTGACAGGTTTTGACAGTAGGACGTATATAGAAGATTTAAATTTTTATCAGAATAACTATTTAGGGACGGCACCTACACAAAAATATAACTTTCGAAAAGAGTATATTTTTTTCTTAAAATCAATCAAAAAGTGAACTGTGCAATATTGCACAGAAATAAGAACAGAACAAAATAAAAACCTTCAATTTAATCATTATCTTTAAGATGAGACTAAAATTATCAAAAAATTCCTTTGTTAAGATAAAAATTAATAATTTGAATTAAGTAATTTACCTGTAAAAACAAAAACAATGTCGACAACGTCGGCGACAGTATGCCGATGTCAGCAAAAAGTAAAATTTACCATTGGTCCGACGGCGGGCCACAGTCTAATGCTGCTGCGGCAAACATACATTGGGCCTACATTGCAAAGCGGACAAAAAATACTGCGGGTCTGATGTCGTAATTCGACGTCGTGCTGATGACGACAAATTCGGCAATCGACATCGAACCGACGAAGGCCAGAGGGAACCGTGTTTGCTGGGAGAGCAAGAATTACTTACCAGACAAAAGAGGGTCCTTTTTTAACTTCATATTAGGGTAATTGGGGCTTCCTCTGATCGAGGGAGAATAAGGTGATAGTCCATTCCTTCTGATGTTGAAGTGATTTTGAAAACTCGATATTGAAACTGTATCAGGCATCTCAAAAGCCAACACCTCATAATCTGGTACCGAGTGAGTACCGAGGCCGGGTCTTTCAAAGGTAATTCGGTAGGTGTTATTTGAGGTGTCAACGCCATCTATACTGCCTGTGTACAGGCCGTCTGATGGTTTACGAAGCCTAGAAAAAATATACAAAATAAAAAAATTAATAATGTAAAAAATAGGAAAATTCTAGATCCCTGAAAATAAATTAAAGTCCCTTACCTTGCTGTTACTTTGGTTCCGATAACTAACTGCATTGGTACTTCTGCTGGCAAATCTCTGAAACTAGCTGGATCTGTTACTTTTCTTTGTTGGAGCGCCCTAATTTTTTTTCTCTTTTTTTCCAATTCCAATCTTTCTTCATCAAAAAAGGCCTGAGAACATCTTCTGGGTTTTCCCATAATTTGTCGAATTTTAGTCCACTCAGTTCTTGTCAGTTCACGGGTTTTTAACTCAGGAAAAGATTCTTTCAAACAAATTTGAAAGTCATTGTCGCCAGCAAACAAACATTTGTCAATGTTGCTATAAAACCATTCGTAACACACCCATTTGTGTGCTTTAGGTAGTTTTAGCAGGTTTCTTAGACGCATCCCAATTTTTTGGCCAATTTTTCTGTCAGGAGAGCTCATTCTGGCTGGAGTTCTGGGCATCATGTATTTTTTAGGTGTTTTTGTTGGTGTTTCAATTTTCATTTTGCCACCTGTAGGGAAAATAGAGTTACATTATGAATGATTTAAAAATATTGCAATAAAGAAAAAATCAAAGTACCTGTAGATTATTCCACAATATCATACCTGATCTTTTAGTAGGTGTTGGTCTCTGTTTCTTAGCGCTAGGCACTCTATGATGTGGAGTATTAACAATATCATCATCAAAAAATAATCGGTTTTTCTTTCTAATTCTAGCTGGCATGCCTCTTGCATTAAGCACTTGAACAGGTTGAGTTGGTGTAGTCTTTGGAGGTGGTTGAGTGCCAACACGTTGGAGTCCCAAGGCTGCAGGACCCAAAGTGTTTGGATCATCTTCAGCCTCCATGGTACTGTTTTGATCGTCATTGATGTCAGATTCCCTTTCAAATATTTCCTCTTTTATTTTTATATCTGCTTCAGTAGTCATTTTTTTGCAGTCCTTTATATCAGAGTTTAGTTGAGAGCTTTGGAATCCTATTGGAAAATAACCTGCTTTCAGTAGCACTGCCCTGTCAAAAAAACCGCATCAAATCTTAAAATCTGTTCAAGTCTTCAACAGATATTAAGAGATTTGACTAGCTTGACAAGGTTTGACCAGCCAGATTATTTGCCCGTGAAAACTTATGAAAACTGATCAGCTTTTACCATATTTCAATTTTTCGTTCTCGAGAATTGACAAGATTTTAAGAGATCTTATGAGGGATGTTTCATAAACTGCATCAAAAACATTAAATCTGGTAAAATCTTGTCAAATTTCTCCAAGAGATTTGATGCGGTATTTTTGGCAGGGTGGCCACAAAAACTATGTTTTTTTTAGGTAAATATTATACAATATCTTCAAACAAAAACAAAACAGAGGTATTTTCACATATATATTTAGAGTCTTTAGAAAATCTATTAATCCATTTTTGAAATCACTTTAAAAGTAAGCTCAAACTGTACAGGTAAATTTCCCACCACAGAAAGAATTACTATATGTTTTTACATCATACTCAAAACAAGGTATCACTTGATTGACTTTCCAAAGGGGGTGCATATATGCTATAAAAATTTTTAAAGCTCGAATTTCACAATGCAAATTGCAGCAATTTATTGCATCGTGAAAATTGAGCTTGAAAAGGCAAAGTGTCCCCCTCAAATAAAAAATTGCCATGTCCGAGGATTTTTCCAAAATTGGACTCTAAAATGTGAACAAGCCCCTGATTCATTTTTGTTGGAACACACTGTATTTGCAACACATACTTGTATGCAGTTACCCAATAAAATAATAGATCATTCATACATTTAAGCACTATCTGTGTTTTTTGTTTTAGTAAAAAAGGAAGAGAAAAACTTATGTTTAAATACTTATTGTAGAACAAGTTAAAACATTGAAAGATTAAACGGAATCTGCCTTGGGCCAGGTACATAAGTTTTACTTGTCTAAACTTTATTAGAAACACCCAAACCCTATGAGAAATCGAATCATATGGAAATTATGATAATACATCCCTATATCGTTCCTCCAACAGTAATTTATAATTTATCCATGTTGGCACAGTTTTGCGGGAGTTTTGGCGAAGGTAAAATAATCGTGAGGATCCACGACAACAAAAAAATCTTTAAAAATTTGAATTCGAAAACGGCACCATTTTCAAATTTAAATCGCCCACCAAAAAGCGAAAACAAACTTGATTTTAACCGTGATTCAACCGCTGTACGGCACTAAAACAAGTTTATTAATAATAATGGTTAAATAGACAACAACTTACCAAAAAATGGGGAGTAAAAAAGCACTAAAATTTATAAAAATTTGAAAAAAGATCAAAAAGAAAGTTTAGTTCGCCATTTCAGTCGCCACTAAGCGCCTGCGCGTTTAGTTGATTAAAATGACAGCCCGTTCCACCAATCAGCAGCGAAAAGGATGCATAACATAAGAGCCAAGATTGTGCAATAAAAAACCTAGATTTACATTGACTTCCAAGTGATTGCCGAAACATTGATTAAGGTCATATCGCAAGAAACTGTTTTTTTGTGATCATAGTACGATCATGCGGAGTCTAGGCCAACACCATTCTCAACTAAAAAGCCTGTTAACTCCTATCGCCTCAGTGCCCTTTAGCCTATTGTAGCTGCCATTTTTATAACCAAATTGACAAGTAAAACACGGATTTTCTGTCAGTTTGGTGTCAATATGGCAACGATCATAGGCCAAAGGATACTAAAACGAAAATGAGTTAAATGGCTTTTTAGTTGAGAACGGTGTTGTCTAGATCTGCATAACTTTATGTAGGCCCTGGATCATGTTGTCACTAATAAATGCTGCTCACCATAAATGTCAGATAAGTTAAAATATCAAGAGTTTGCCAAACAAATCTTGACATTTTATTAGGCGATATCGGCAAGCTTTCCTTGGTATATCTTTTGGTTAATGTCTGGTCGGTCGTCACAGTAACGCGAGGCCATTGTAAATCTAGAGAGAGAGAGAGAGAGAAATCGCCTATTGTTTTACCAGAGGTGAGAAACTCGATTTGGCAGTTGTCAAAAATTGCAGGTATTTGAGATGTCAGTCTATTTCATAAAATCACTTTCATATGCAAATATGAAAAAAACTAGAAAGAGAGCAATATGAGTTGTCCACCCCTAGTAAATCAATAACTGTCAAAAATCGTATACAAGGCCTCTAGCCTAACACAGGCCAAACTTGTAAGCAACATCTACAATCTAGACAGTCATGGAAATTCTAAAACAAAAGACATTTGCTTAGCTGCAGCATTTTGCACATGCGCGAAAATTTATCGAGCCGAGCGGTTTCCGCCGGATTCGCGGCTACGTCATACGTCTTCAATCGAGGTGACGCGACACAAAGCTATTGTTGTTAGCAAACACGGAAAATTGATCTAAAATCTTTCTTTTCGGTGAAGGAAAGGAAGAGGAGCAATATTAAAGCGTTAATAGATCATCAAAATTGGTGATACCGTACGCAAAATCGGTTATTAGAGACCTTTTGCACCTCTTATAAAAAATCCCTTTTAGTTGACTTTATCGCTTAATAACGCGCTGTGTCGTAGCTAACGTCACGTTATTTTTCAGACAGCAATTTTTAGTTTTTGCACGCCGCCTTTGATTTGTTTATGGCCGAAACTGCATTTATTATTATAAAGATTTACAAAAAGAATTTGTCTAAGAATATTATTCATTTAGAATATGTTATTCTTGTGTTTTTTGTGGTGAATTTGAATTATTATTAATCTTTAAAAAGTCAAAAACACAACAGAGAAAAGGGATGTTATGATAAACAGATCGGAGTCACTTGTCATAGTTGCCAATGCAAATCATTGTTTACAATTAAAAAGAATGCAGAACATATTTGCATTCAAAAATCAATTTAATTTTTTTTTTCTACTTAACGTTTTACTGTCGGCAACCATGTCAAATATAAGGGATACGGTATTCTCCCGTAGGTAACGTCAAACTTTATCGGTTATTATAAAGGATTTCGTTATTACCTCGTAACTGCACATGCCCGAAATAACCGATAAAGTAAAAAGGCATCAAAATTAAATGTGTCTATTTTTCTCGCAAAATACGTTACTTATGTCCATTTGCTCTGCGATTTCTCTAAGGATTCCTTTGCGCTAAGGATATCTTAACGGTGCTAAGTAGCTGATTTGGTTTGCTCAGCTTTTCTTTGTAGTCTAAGGAATACCTAAATTTAAGATGCCAGATATCGAGCCTTAAATCATCCTTAGGAGAGAATTCTAACCTCATTTTTTGTCAACTTGAAAACGGTAAAAAAAATAAAAATAGAATTTTTAAATGACGATTTGGATGTGCTGAATATAATTGAAAATGGTTTTGCCAGAAGGGTCTAGATTCAGATTTAGATTTTTTCAACATTTCTGGCTAACCAAACCAACAGTTCGAAATATTTTGCCACTCATACAAGAACAGTTGGAGTTAGATGGAGGACGTTTCGGGTAAGACTATATGACTTACACATTAGGACCAGTCAACGCAGAGACAAGCGCACATTCAATTTAATTTCCATGATGACCCAATGGATGATGATGGCTTCAAGTTTTTATGTCACATATTTTTATGCAAGTTTTTTTGTTGTTTTATTAGTTTAATTAAAATAAATATCACTGTTTATTTTTTAGAAGCAATACAGTCTCTTCAATTATACTGAGAAGCCTATGATTATGTGCACGTTGCATCTTTCTAGTATTGGGGATTTTAAGGCCAATATACAGGGTGGATTCTTTAATTGGAACGTGCTTCTAGCAGGTTAGAATTTGGTTGAATAAAAAAATCCAAAAACACGTCAACTGAGATTTTTAAATTCCTTTAATCGTGCTATCTTGGATTTTGTCTATGTCATTTAATTTACGAGGTATGGCAATTTTTTTTAAATAGGACACCCTGTATATTTCGCAATTTTTAAAATCTGCAAACAATTCTCTCTTCAGCAATACCACACAGTAGGATCTATCTTTTACGATAATCAAGATATTTTTATCTAAATCTGTATGAAAAACTTCAATATTCATTCAAATATCCCCTGTAAAACAGGGCATAGACAACAATTCCATGCAAGTTTAAACGTCTCTATCTTGGAAACCATAAGAGATAGAGTATTAGTGTGTGGTATTGTCAAAAAGATAATTTTTTTTAGAATTTAAAAATGTCAAACTATACAGGGTGTCCTATTTAAAAAAAAAAAAATTTGCCATACCTCGTAAACAAAACGACATAAAAAAACCAAGATAGCATGATTAAAGAAAATTAAAAATGTCAGTTGACGTGTTTTTGGATTTTTTTATAAAACCAAATTCTTACCCGTTAGAAGCACCGTTCCGTTTAAAGAATCCACCCTGGATATGTTTAAATGACCCTTACTGAAGATGAAAAAATTAATGTAAAAACTTACGCAAAGAATAATTAATAATAAATAATAATTATGACATGATGATTTTATGACAAGCAGCGCCATCCAGTGGTTGAACTTATAACAAGATTTAATTCCTAGCTATGGAAAACTTTTCTTTGGTCAGAGCAAAGGAATAAAATTTAAGGAATACTTAAAAATTATGGATTTCTTTACTACTCATTACTTAAGCAAATCGCAGAGCAAATGGGCATTACGGAGGCTTAACGAGATCCGCTCGGGTATGTTTTGCAACCAACCGGATTTATTTCTGTGGAAAAGCTGCAGCTGTTAGGTGATAATTTCTTTTTTTTTTTGGTTTAGTTATGTTTTTAATTTTTTTGTGAAAGTGAATTTGCAAAAACAGAGGAAATGTTGTTTTCTTTTCTATTATATTTACATAGGCAGTTTGTATGTGGGCAAAAGAATACGGTTACGGTAATTCGTGTTTGTGGTTTAAAACCTATTTTTAGCATCTCAATTACAGTAATACGGTAAGCAAATAAGGTAACGATAAATTAGTGGACTGCCTTGAGGTTTGCAAAACCTTGAAAATATAAAATTTAGCTTTGACTTGAAAGTAAGTGTAAATGTCGCGTCGCACGTCATAGCTTTGTGACTCCGAAGGAATCGTTCACAAATTACAGCCTGCCCCTGCAATAAAAATCCGTGCAGGACCAGTTTATCATTCAAGATAAATCTAGGGGTAAAAACAAGACTATCAGCCATTTGCACCAACATATTTAAGGGTAACCTAGCATTAGGTGGCACCTAAATCTAATTTAGTTTTAGGTTAGGGGAGCGCTAGGGGACCAAAAAAGCACCCCTAGATTTAGGGATCACCTAAGGTAGTTTAGAGGAGTTCTAAATAAAAACGAAACTCTTCTCTAACCTAGGCCACCTTATTCTAGGTGACCCCTAAATAAGTAAATATATTGGTACAAATGGCTGTATAATAACCCAAGCATCGCAAAATGTGTGTGTAACAATAATAACTTTGAAAAACAAAGAAAATAATGTAAAAATTAGGATTGGCTCTGCATTTTTTCGAGGCCAACATAACTAGGAGAGTTAATAGGGACTTATTGGGCGTACATTTTCGCGTTCCCTTATTAAGGAAAATTGACATTTGACATCTGGGCATGCGCGTGACCTGCGTTTTTATTAAGGAAACCGTAATAAAATACGGTGTTCCCTTAATTCGGTACATTTACCGTACGTCCCTTATCTATTTAAATATAACCTCAATTAGCACGGATAATAGTGATGGTTGGCTTGTTTTTCGACACTACTTTTTAATATTCTTTGCATTTTTCGTTTGTGGATTATTAAAATTTATGTGAAAAAATGAATAAATTGGAGAAACCTACAAGGTTGAGGTTCGGCTACACTGACGATATAATTCTTTTGCGAGAATTTATCAGGGAAAATCCCTACAAGGTTAGAAATTTTAGGTTAGGAATAAGGAAAAGTATTGCGACCTCCAATAACACTTTTTTTTAAAGTATGGTTAAGGTTCAACCTAAATAAAATATAAATATAATTATAGAGTAATGCCCAATAAGTCCCTATAATGCCATTTTTGTTGTTTATTTCTTTTGATTCAGTGTTTTCATTTGTGCTACGCGTTTCTCTTTTAAAAATGAGGAAAAAGTAAGTTGAAAAATGCCGCTGCGTGAAAGAGACATGCTGTGTTTATCAGTGGCGGTCGCAGCTTTTCCAAAAAGGGGGGGTGCATGAACGCATAATTTAGTAAAAGCAAAGAGAACGTTTTATGTAAAAGTTCTAAAATTAAAAATTAATGTAACTTACGACACAATAGGGTGCAGCAGGCGAAAATTTTTGAAAAACTATCAAAAATTTTACTGTTTTTATGGAAAACCGGCGATTTTCTAAATAAATTCTCGAAAAAAAAGGGGGGGGATCACCACTATGTTTATGGAGAACATAAGACAACGAAAGAGGAGTGATACCATTAGAGTTATTAAAGCGCTGCAGGGGAAAGTGTTCGAAAAAAGTATTATCTGTCTTTAATATATTTTTTTTTTAATTGTATAGTCTTAAAACGCACGCGCGCGCTTTTTACCATGGAATAGTAGAACAAAGATAAGACACTGCGCGATAAATAATATAAAAAGTTTTAGCCATTGGAGTTTAAAAAAGAAGGGTTTTTATTAATGTTTGATTACTGATGTAAACAATAAGAAATGAAAAGCAAACAATCAACAGCAACACAAAAAAATAATAATTCCTATTGGGAAATTAAAAAACGCTCCCTTAGCTGTTTTTGTTTGCAATGAAAATTTCCCAGTTTTGAGGAAAAAGATGGCGTAAAAAACTATCTTTAATCAGCACCCAGCAAACACAAATCGTCGGCATTGAATCGGGCCAATGTCGACAACGTCGGCAGTGTGTCGACATCGGTGACTACACGCTGGCCCGATGTTGGACAGATTGCGATTTTCAGTTTTCGGTTAATAATCGGCGACTGACGAAGGTCCACATTAAAACAGTCGACTTTATGCCAAAACCACTTTAGGACCGACGATGGTCCGATTGGAACTTTGTTTAACTGGACGAGAATCGGCAACTGACGATGACCCGATTTACTATAGTCGACTTTATGCCGACGCCCAGTTTATCTGCTTTAGGGCCGATGATGGTCCGATTGGAACCTTGTTTAATCGGTCGAGAATCGGCAACTGTTGATGGCCCGATTTACTATAGTCGACTTTATGCCGACGCCCAGTTTATCTGCTTTAGGGCCGATGATGGTCCGATTGGAACCTTGTTTAATCGGTCGAGAATCGGCAACTGTTGATGGCACGATTTACTATAGTTGACTTTATGCCGACGACCACTTTATCTGCTTTAGGGCCGACGATGGTCCGATTGGAACTTTGTTTAATTCTATATTCGACTTTATGCCGAAACGCACTCTATCTGTTTTAGGACCGACGATGGCCTGATCAGATTTTTGTTCGATTGGTCGATAACCGGCAACATACGATGGGACGTCACATTAAAATTTTTAAACTGCTTAATAGTTTCTTTCTAATATGTAGAGATGACGCTAATGTCACTGTGTTCCCTGTACAGTGGAAGATAATATTATACAGATAATGAGCAAAGATACTTCAAAACTAGAATGCGGACTTGACAAGATGATTGTACTTCTTTACAAGAATCACCTCTTCCGCCACTTACACCACCCCGACTGGTTAAGCACCCGCATTATCGAAACTTTGTAGTTTGCCAATGTCGGATCGTGTCAAGCAACCATCGACAGACCTTCTTCAATCACCGACGTCGGCCCGCTTTGAGAGACCGATTTGGGGTTATTATCCACCCATTATCGGAGCTTTGTGGTTTGCCATTGTCGGGTCGCTTTAAGCTACCACCGATGGACCCTCGTCAATCGCCGACGTTGGACCGCTTTAGGAAACCAATGTCGGACTTGAGTAGTTTACCGATGTCGGGCCGAAACCAGCTTGCCTACGTTAGACCGACCAAATTAAGCAGCTATATGAGCGGATGGTCGGTACCATGTGATTAAACCATGTCGGAACTTAATCGTACGGCGATGGTATGCGGATGTCAGCAAAAAGTAAAATTTACCATTGGTCTGAAGGCGGGCTACAGTCTAACGTTGCGTCGGCAAACATACATTGGGCCTACATCGCAAAGCGGACAAAAAATACTGCTGATCCGATGTCGTAAATCGACGTCATGCCGATGACGGCAAATTCGGCAATCGACATCGGGCCAGCGAAGGTCCGAGGAAACCGTGTTTGCTGGGCACTTTACAAAATTTGTGAGATGGATTTATGAACTGTGTCACCGCCGTGCAGCGCCTGCGAAACAAATATTGTGGCTTAATTGTTTATTGGTAATCAGAAATTATTTAAATTTGTAAAAAAATAAGGTACTCAAACCTTAGATTAAAACGAGACTTTACCCAAAAAAATCAGAGCACAAGAAGTCAACGCTTAAGATACACTTAAATTTCTTCAAAACTACAGTGGTATAACATCACTCTAACAAAAACAATAAATAACAAACAAATTATCAGGTAATAAACGCAAAATTATAAAAAAAAACGAGGACACACAGTTCATTAAACCAACACAGAAGTATTTTAAAATAAATTTTTCTATTAACTAAGGGTAGGGTCGGTAAGATAGGGAAAACCAAGAAAGCAGGAGAATCCCGCCTAAATCGGGAGGGCTGGTAACGCTAACTAAGGATGCATGAATTTGAATAAAAAATGCGCTTCTTCCAATAACTTAATCTAAAAAACTGTTAATCCAATTTGTACCAAATTTTGTACGGTGAAAGTTTAAAGTATTATCTCGGAAACATTTCACGGATTATGCATAATTTTAAGTTTTTTACATAATTTTAGTATCCTAAAAATGTTTAATTAACGGTAAAAATTATCGATTATTTTAAGTACTAAATAAAAACAGGATATATATTTAAAAAAAAAAACCACGCAAATGGTCGTGGGGGATACCAGAAGCCTCCGCTGTGCAAAATTTTGATAATTTTTGATGTGCGGTTGATCTGTTTAAGTAAACGAACTGTTTTTAGAATTCTAATTCACTCTTAAGCACCAATATTTGCAACAAGTTTAATATAAATTGTATTCTTGCGCGATTTTGGTTCTTAAACCCAGGGAAAATAGAACATATGTATAGGGAATGGATATCACCAAAGAAAAAGTGGTATATTTTTAACGAGCGGATGGAGCAATCTGAGAGCCATAACGGTTAGGTAAATTTATATTCCCTGGGTAAAATTAATCTCTGGTCCGTCTTGACGTATATACCTACTTTGTGTGTGTTGTTTACTTTTTAAAGTTGCAACTATTATTTTGAGTCTTTTCTCTAAAATATCTAATAATTGTATAAAAATTCCACAAAAGGTAAGTATTTTATGCAAAGAATAGATGAGGTATTCTAAAGGTTAATTTGTAGCTTAAAATTCCTGCCTTTGTGTCAGAATAAACGAATTGCAATATATTGCCTTTATTTTTAATTCTAAGCTCATTGGCTACGGTAAATCACTGAAAATTTTAAAAAAATTAAAAAAAATTATTGCTGTGAAAACAATAATAAAATTGGCCATTTTGAAAAGCCGCCCAGTAAACACATCTGTGACTTTAACCTAATATTTATATAAATCTAAGTTACATATATTTATGTATAATATGTTGCATACGTAAATGTTACATAAAAATATTTTTATAAAAAAAATTACGTAAACATTACGTCAAAACTTTGACTGTAAATTTAAGTCATCATAAGCAATGTTAATTTTACCTAAATAATATGACTATATAAATAAATTCTTAAAATTTCCGTAAATATTACGTAAATAGTGGGACCGTAATTTTACATTATATTACATTACATTACATTTAACATTATATGTAACAGTTAAGTAATCTAGTTTACGTAAACGTTACATAAAATGATTTACTTTAAATTAAAGTAATAAAATTTATATAACTATTATGTAAAAATTTAGACATTACGTTTACATTTAAAATGTTACATAACTATTATACAAAACATTTTATGTAATATTCATATCATCTAAATCACGTAAACGCTCTATAACATGATTTACGTCACATTAAAATTTTGAAATTTACATAAATATTACGAAACAGTGTAAACCTTAAGCTTACAAATAAAATTTTACATAATTGTTACATAAAAATTTTTATGTATGTAATTTTCTTGTAAAATTATTTACGTGAAATTAAAGACATATATTTTACATTATTATTATATAGTCAATTGAACCGTATTATATAAATAACAGTTAAGTAATCTAGTTTACGTAAACGTTACATAAAATGATTTACTTTAAATTAAAGTAATAAAATTTATATAACTATTATGTAAAAATTTAGACATTACGTTTACATTTAAAATGTTACATAACTATTATACAAAACATTTTATGTAATATTCATATCATCTAAATCACGTAAACGCTCTATAACATGATTTACGTCACATTAAAATTTTGAAATTTACATAAATATTACGAAACAGTGTAAACCTTAAGTTTACAAATAAAATTTTACATAATTGTTACATAAAAAATTTTATGTATGTAATTTTCTTGTAAAATTATTTACGTGAAATTAAAGACATATATTTTACATTATTATTATATAGTCAATTGAACCATATTATATAAATGATTTTATGTAATATTCATATCGTCTAAATTAGGTGAACGCTCTATAACGCGATTTACATCACATTGCTTAATAGTTTCTTCCTAGTAGGTAGAGATGGCGCTAATGTTACTATGTTCCCTTTACAGATTATGATAATATATATAATATAAAGAGCAAAGATATTTCAAAATTAGAATGGTGGTACTTCTCTACAAGAATCACCTCTTCCGCCACTTAAACCAGCCCATGTGGTTAACTTTGTAGTTTGTCACGGACCCTGTCAAGTAACCACCGACGGACCTTCGTAAATCAGCGACGTCGGCCCGCCTCAAGCTGCTCATGTCCGACTTAGATATTGACTGACGCTTTGCGCATGTCATGTAGATTAAAGTGACTTAAATTTACCCTTATTAATAACCTATTGTGACCTTTAATTTACGTAGTTTTTACTTAACCCTGACGTAACATGAATGTAATATTTAGAGCAAAAGGTATGTCATTTTATTTACATCACATTTATATAAGAATTAGGTGGCCTCTGCGCATGGCATTATGCAGTGTTTTCGCACATTAATGTGACCCAAATTTGACCTTATTAATAAATAATTGTGACCTCTAAGTTTACATAGTTTTTACTTAACTTTTACGTAACATGGATGTACTATTTATGTAAAAGGTATATCATTTCATTTACATCACATTTATGTAACAATCAGGTGGGCTTTGCTTGGGTTGGGCATTATGCAGAGTTTTCGTACCTTAATTTGAGTTAAATTTTACCTTATTGTGATCTCTAATAATTTCTACATAACGGTGTTTACTGAGCGTTGTCAACCTCTTGTGTCAAAGCATAGAAAAAGTGACGTTTCTCCAACCGTTATGCCTTTCGCCTATGCCGAATTAGTTAGTTAGTTTTTTTCCGCCAGAGGGCGAGCGCTTAGCTGGAATTTCCAGTACCTAATTTGTTCAACATTAGACCGTTAATAGACCATCAAAATTGGTGATACCGCAGGCAACATCCGAAAACCGAAATACGTTACTTATGGAGGCTTAACGAGACCTGCTCGGTTATTTTTTGCAACCAACCAGATTTATTTCTATGCAAAAGCTGCAGCTGATAATTCGTTTTTTGTTTAGTTAGGTTTTTATTTTTTTTGTGAAAGTGAATTTTGCAAAAACAGGAATTGTTGTTTTCTTTTCTAGTCTATTTACATTGGTAGTTTTAAGGACACTAATCCTAGAGCAAGCTCTAAAGGAAGCATGACATTTATTTTGACACCTGCATTGTCATTTTTGATTTGTTTGCCTCGCTTTTGTCATCGGCGGCTCGTTATTATTGTAAATAGTTTTTGAAATAGTTAAAAGAGGTATTAAAATATTTTTTTTAACACATAATTTTTGAAGCAAAGAAGCAGATATCAACATACGTTTCCAGATTTTAGTTCCTGTGAATAGTACTTATCTGAAAATTTTGTTCTCCGGTTTTACAGAGGGTTTACCCAACTTTTCGTATTGATAATTTATTCATAACTTTAGTAATTCCGAATGCCTGTCGTTTCACTTATTTATCAAAATACAGAGAACCCGAAATAAGAGTAAAATCTATTAGATTTATAATTTTTGCGTATATTTTTTACTTTAGTAACTCGCGAATGTACGATAATGGACTAGTCGTACTTTCGAGAAATACTTTCTTATCGTATTTATCATTCATAAATATATTTAAAATAAGAACGAGCCGCCCATGACAAAAGCGAGGCAAACAAATGAAAAATGACAACTCAAACTTTCAAAGTAATGTCACGCTTCGCTTCCTTTAGAGCTTGCTCTAGGATTAATAGAGCTTGCTCTAGGATTAGTAGAGCTTGCTCTAGGTAGTTTTTATGTGGGAAAAATAATACGGTTACGGTAATTTGTGTTTTGTGGATTAAAATCTCTTTTTAGCGTCTCAATTACGGTAATACGGTAAGCAAATAACAGTAGCGCACCGGGGGAGGGGGGGAATGGGGTTAACCCTCCCCCCCGAGAAGCCTGGTTAGAATGGGGTTTTCCCACATTTTTGGGAAGCAACGGAATTTGGTACCTTAGAGTGAGTTATCCAAAACGTATTTATTATTTCTTCTGAAAAACTCTTGGTTTTGTAGAAAATTTTTTTTAAAGTTGGAGTTCTACAAAAACGCTCAAAAAAATTTTTTAGCCAACTAACTTTACGAGAAAAGTAGCGAGTGGTGACCTTTTTCTCAGCCTCTTCCTAACTTCAGTTTAATGCTTAGCTGTCACTAAATGTCATTTCTGTTTAGTAAACAATCTGTTAAAAGTTGTATTTATTTTTTCTCGAGATTTTTCTGCATCAAAATGAAAAAGTGCGTTTTCCGCGGATGTGAAAATAAATAAATGTCAGAATTCCCCTGGAAATTTAAGATATTTTTGCCCTTCCCTTTGTGACCAAGAAGAAAATTGTGGCTCTAGAGGCACTAAAGCTGAAAAAATTATCCACGGCTGGGCGCAATAGTGTGTGAAGATCACAGCTGAAATTCAAATACAACCCCATTAGAGACATCGCCACCCAAAGGAAAAATTTTTCTTTACAAAAAAATATTTCATGATCGTATAGCAATAAAGTTTTTAAATAAAAAAGAGTTTTACCAACCACCACTGGTTTCAGACACAGTCCATCCACCAGTCGGCCCTTCAACTATAACGAATCGATAACAAAAACAATGAACTTTACAAAATACACCAGAGCACCACAAGAATACATACCGGGTGCGACTTGGAGAATAAATGCAAACATGTGTTTCACCCTTGTTGGGGATCATCTGTACGCCATAAGGTTTTGTAGACAAATAATACGAACGATCAAATCAACAAGTCATGAACAAATGCTCGGCAAAACATTATAGATAACAGGATGAGAAATGATGGCTACTATGGATAGTGGGAATTTGTTTGAAACCAGTCAGTGGTAGAACTAGTGGGGGAGGCCAAAAATCCAATAGTTTTGTGTTGGTAAAACTTTTTTTTATTTATATTTAACTCCACTATAGACATTGGGAATTTATATCTCATTCTGTAATAAGACTTTTGTTGATTTGCTTAAAAACTGGAAAGAAAAGATTTATTTAAAATTGACCAAGCCACACTTCCCACTTATGACATAGAAAAGTCTGATAAGGTCAGTCCTCCCCACCTTTATGGGAATCTAGGGACGTATAAAACTTCTGTAAAACTTTTTTTTAGCTCCAGTGATGGGAATAAAAAAATATGGTAAATCACTTCAAGTTATTTTTTTCTAATATTTTTTCTTCAAGTTTAGTGGAATTTTTTTAAACTTAAATTTATTGCCTCAGGGTTAATTTTTTTGAAGTTTAAGAAGTTCATTTAGAGAGATGCATTGATTAGCAAGAGTCAATGTTTCTTCCCAAATTTTTCTTAAACCAAAAACTTCTGGGTTAGTTTACCTGCCAAGGACTGGGTTGGGGTCGAATCTCGTCTTAATTTTAGATGTTGGGAAAATCAAGTTACTAATGCATTGCAGACGAAAATTTGTGGAAAATGATATTAAAAATGACATTATTTTCACATTTGTTAATGCCATTATAGAGCCACAAGCAAAATTTTTGAAGGAACCCCTGCACAAAAACTTGTAAAACGTAACCGTATTTTAATGTATTGTACCAAAGGTCAAAATAGTGAAATTCTATGAGGATCTTATATGATAGGACATATGAGCCGTCAAATAACAGATGTCTGGCAAACACCCAAGAAGACTTTTTTCTCATAACTTTCAACCGAAAAAAATCTTGGGTGGAAAAACGAAATTCAAAATTGGATGCGTTTTTTTTTAATTCTTTTTTTTTTTCTTTTTTGTTTCAATTGCCTTAGGAGCATATTCCTATTGGAAATATTAACACGCCATCGCCAGGACGAACCCATATCAGATGACTTATAATAAAGTACAAGTGCGGAATGATGCCTATTTGTGAGTGATTCAAAATGATGTTTGGGGTGGGCGCCTAGTGGTTTTATAGTGTCTGAAATTGTTTCAATCTTTTTTTAGAAGCATGTTCTGTAAATAAGATTCATTTTGGGACCTTCAATGGAAAAAATTGTCATTTTTAATATTACAATAGTTTTATATAATTTTTATTTTTAATAAGTGAAGTGAAATAAAATCATTGCCTGTTCTTTTGTTTTGTAAGAAATAAATATACCTACTGTAGAGCGTTTACCATGTTTTATGTATCCTAAAACTCAAGCTTTTAAAGGCGGACAAAAAATATCAAGACTAAAGTTAAATAGTTTTATTAAATAATATGGTCAAAAATACGTACTATTTAAACAAAAGTAGTGTTAGATACACAAGAAAATAGTAAATTATTAATAAAACAAAATAAATAAATGTACTATTTTAATTATACAATTTTTTATTATTCTAAATATACAAAACTTTAATTTTATATCTGAAGGAATCCAGAGAGGTGGAAAAAAATATCCACATTATTAGCAGAGCTACACATTCTTCGTATAGGTCTATTAAGGTTGTAATTTGTATTATAATATTCTAAGTTAAAAATATTCCTATTTCTTGTACTCCGCTGTGGAACCCTTAAGCCAATTCTATGTATTAATTGAGGAGAATCAAACATTGCATTTCAAATCTTGAAAAGAAAAGCTAGATCAAGACATTACTCGACGGTTTTCAAGAGTTGTGACCTTTAGAAATTTTAAAATATCACAATAAACTATTTCCCCAGATAGAATTTTAAGTTTAAAAGCTACAAAACGTAAGAAATTCTTCAATACCCTTTCCAGATTTTCTACATGACATTTATAGAATGGGGACCATATGGAACTACAATATTCTAATATTGATCTAACAAGAGAACAATAAACATTTTTAAAACAGATTATATTTTTAAATTCAGATAGGCTCCTTTTTAAGAAACCCAGTAGTTTAAAAGCTTTGTTACAGATAAAGTTATAGTGATTTTTAAAGCTTAAGCTTGGGTCAAATAATACCCTTAAGTCTTTAAATTTTGTGAAAAAGTGTTGAGATCATTCTGCACTCTTTCACAATCCCTAAAATCTTTAACAATTCTAAAAATCTGTTAATCGTCTGGATATAGAAGGATTAGACAGCAACAGAAACAGTTTAAAATATCATTAATAAAACAAATGAAAAGAATTGTAGACATAGGTCCCCTTGTGGTACTCCAGACTTCACTAATATCTCTTCAGAGAGACAATTTTTTATCCTAACAGCCTGTCTTCGGTTTTTATTATGCCAAGATTTGTACAGGAAATCAAAACAATGTATTAACATCAATCAGTGAAGATTTTTTTTCTTTCAAAATCTTTGCCAAAAGACCTTTTTAGCAATACCAAAAACCTGTAATTTATTTGGCGGTACCTTACATTGAGGTTTTATCTCTTAACAGTTTTTTTAAGTTTTTGATGGTCCTGTCATAAGACTCCTCTGCAAAAAATTGTGCTCCACCAATTTGGATAAAATTTTAGTATGCTATTGTCGTAGTCAAAATACACAATACAGAAATCATAGCGAAAATTTCATAAAAGTGTTTTATAACACTTATTTTAAGTCTTTAGTAGTTATGCTCATTGATTTTTTAGCAATCTGAGTACTTGGGTCATCAAACTATAAATATATTAATAGCAGGTTTTTAATTTTAATCACGATATCTGATTTACCCTGTACATTATAAATGGTTTACATGAAACAAAAAATTTTATTCAAATTGGCGAAAAACAATGTTTCACATAGAACACTGCAAGATTTGATAAAAAACGGTACTTCACTTTGGGGGTCGATTGTGATCTATCACTTTGAATTTTCTACAGAGATAAAAAAATTCAGGCTGACAACATTTTTTGGAGTTTATCATATATTTTTGTAATTTTCACAAAAAAAAATCCATGTTTTATAAATAATTTCCGCGTTTTATTAAACAACTCAATGTTTTGCATTAGTTTAGGTAGTAACTATATTTTTGGTATTACTGTAAGTATGCGCGTTTTGAGATATCTACATTTTTTATGGCACTTTGAGATGAAACTTTTGTTTTATGACCAGATATTTAAGTAACGAATGAGACTTTAAAAAAATATAAACATTAAAAAACCAAAAAAAAACCGCAGATATTAATTAAACAAACACGGATTTTTTAAAGTGCTTTAGCAGACACATATATCGCCCAAAGAACCTTTTCTTGAATATCTCTAGCTAGCAGCTACAGTAAGTAAGGATGTTTTTAAAAGTTCAACCCTCTTTCCAACCTCCCACACCCATTAAAAACTCATTGCTTGATGCTAAGATATTTTGTAAATTTTTTTATAAAAATCGGTTTAGCAGCTCTCCACTAATGTAACAAAAAGACACCACACCAAAACATGGGTATTGGCTTCTCAGGTACAAGCCTGATTTTGAAATTTTAATTTTTTGAATTTCCTTCAAGACTTCATCTTTAACTTTTTCCCCCTCTCCACTGCCTCAGTGCCCAGGTGTTTAGAAGCGCCAAAAATAGCCTCAGTTAACGTTATTCTGCCAAATCGCAAGCTGTGCCATAATGGAGAATTGGCTTGAAGTTGAGTATCCGTTTCAGCTTCGACACACAAGGAATCGCTCATATTTGACCGCATGTAATTAATGAACCTGTCAACATTCCATTTGGTCCATTTTCTCTGCAGTTTTAAACTTGAACCAGAGCTGGTATACATCGATATAGGTGTACTTGTCTTCAGATCGCAAAAGGGTATATATTACCCCTTTTTTATCTGCGCAGATTTACATCAATTGAGACACATAATTATGACTTTTTGGTCCGAGGGCTGGCACGTCTTCGTTTAAGTGACTGCAAATTTTGGCATTTCCAACATCATTGTAGAGGTGCAGGCTGGTTCTTCACTTCTTCTGTGAAGCCAAAAAAGGACAGCAATGACATGCTTGCAGCCCCCTGTAAGTATCAAAAAAGAAAAGTTAAAAACAGTTAACAATTTTCTAATAGCAGGTTAAAAGGAGACACATTCTGCTTGCGTCTTTTTTTATCTTGTGAAAACTAAATTTGCATTGTGTGTTCCTAGCTTAACAGAAACTGGTACAAAAAATACATCATAGTTAGAAAATACTAACTAAAAAATATTTTTTAAAACATGGCACCAGCAGGCATGTATAAATTTTATTTTTCTTCAATATCTCAAAAATTACTGATCTGCTAATTTTTGTTGAAAATATAATTATTTCTTTTAATGTGAAAACTGTATGTGTTGCTAGCTGATACAGTTTGTGAGTTATGATTTTCAACCCCGTTTCTTACCCTCTTTACAACCCTCACCCCCATCAAAAAATAAACAGCTCATTCTTTGGTTCCAAAAGATTTTTGTGCCAAATTTCATCAAAATCGGTTAACTTTAGTGGCTTTTCAGTCATCGTTGTCCAGACAGACAGGCACAGGGAAGAAATTTTGTATTTAGGTCTTTCATGTTTATTTGAGTTATTTTGGTATAAATAAAGTGTTTTTTTTTCGCACATATTTTTGTTTTTGAAGTTAGGAATGCCCCCCACCAGAGAAATGTGAAATGACGCCGAAATTTGATAATTAAACAAGTCTCGGAGATGGTTTGGGGATGCAACCTTTTAATGTCTAAAAAAATTATTCCAATGTTCATAGCTCCTCATTTTGTCCTAACAAACGTAACTTTTTGTGTTGGTATGCTCTAAAAACTCTATGCATAAAGGTCAACTTTTAAAAAATTTAAAGCAGTTTTACTTGGATTTTCCACCCCAGATATGTACAAAAAAAAGAGCAGCGCCTAATATTCTGTAAGTTTGGATACCTTAAAGATATAATTTTCCTACCAGGTGTAATTGCAAAACAGTGGCAGCTGCTATTCTGAAAGTTATAATTTTATCTCTTTTTCTCAAAAAATGTAAATAATAACAATTATTAAGTAATTTTAAGAAGACTTTAAAAAGAGATTAACCAAATATTTTTTTTTAAATGTAATGTAAAATGTGTATAGTTTCAAAAGTTTTTAAAACTACCTGCAGAAGCAGAACAATCTTTGCACTCAGAATGCAGCACTTTTTCCTCCTTCTCATTAACAGAAATTTCCACAGTATAAGGAGTATTTCTTACTCTGTGCTCCGGAATTATTTTCACCTTGACTGTGCAAACATCTCCTTCTCTCTTAACTTGTCACCATAGACCTCTTCGTAACTCTAAAATAAACAATAACACTTAAGCCTTCAATCATTTCACTTTTAACACCAAATCAACCAGACCATGTACATTTTTAAGATACAAACAAAGTAAAAATAATTTCATATACACGTAGAATTGCAACTCTCATATGACACGAGAATAACTGATATGCTGTGCATGCATGCTATGATATTTTTCATAACATGAATTAAATTTGGAACTTCTTTGAGATTAAAAATATAAGATAAAAAAAATACAATTTTTTTATATTTTTACAAATCTGTCTTAGTTATATACCTCAAAATAGTTTTCCCAGATTTTACAGCTGTGGTTAATTATTTCTGATAAAGCTTTTCTAACATTTTGTTTTAAATTTTATAGCAAAATTTTAGGTGTACCTACAAATGACTTTTTTATTATCTTCACATTTTGCAGCTTTTTACTGTTACAAAAAAATCCAGGATGTTTAAAATATAGTAACTGTAATAAATTACTTATTTACTGTCATTTATATTTTGCTTTTAATAAGTTGGTCAAAACCTTGGTCAAAACTAGTAAGAAATCCTGTTGAGTCCAATATTTCCTTGAATATCTGAAAAACTACAAATCTGATATAGTTTTTGTTGGAACTGTAATTATCCATCTAAATACTAAAACCGTGTGTTGCTAGCTGCTAAAAGTATATTTTATTTTCCTTGAATATTTCAAGAACTACAGATCTGACAACAAATTAATTGACTATTATATAATGTTTTGTTTTAAAAGTCATTTTAATTAAATGTTTGGGATTTTCTTTGAAAGATACTTGAATGATTTAATAAGCTAGTCATCAGGTTTTATTAAACCCAAAATCCTAATTTTAAATATTTATTTTTAGTTTAGTTTTTTACTTTATTGACATTCTTTTGTATTTTTTTAAAACTAGAAATTAACATTGCATTTTTCTGAAAAACTTTACCGTCATAAGCCTAATGTGTTAGTAAAGAAATTTGATGGTAATGTAGCACTAAATTATCATCATGTCAGAATTTAGCTCAATCTTGATAGTTTAGAGAGGCATAAAAAATTACTGACATTTGTTTGATGCATAAATTAATTAACAGTCTAATTGACTGTTAGATATCATCATACTTTTCACATTACTTTTCATACAACTGACTATAGACAAAAAAATTATTTATTGAAAGAACTTTATTGCTTAACTCAGTAACCAGTTATTAATGTTTTTAATGTATCTGTTAACTCCTTAAAAAGACAAAAAGAATCTTACCAGACTAAATATGTTTTTTAGTTAAATTTTATACTGTTGTGTGTCTGTTTTCAAATATTTTTCATTGTTCATACTATAACTCCTACTATACTATATTTCATGTCTTTATTTATTAATTAGTATTCAGTGTTGACTATGTAAAATTTTTTTCTTTTGACAAGGTATTTATTTTAATGGGCTTTCTGTTCCCTATAAATATAAATAAATAAATTAAATTACTTGTGCTGAGGTCCTTTCTTAAAAAGTTACCTTGCTTCTTCTTACTTGGCATAAAAAAGTAACAAGGTTTGTATTTTTGTAATCGGGGAAAAAAAAAGTTAAATTTAAAAAAATATGTACAGGGTGTCCAAAAATCATATTTCAAGTCACTTGACAAATGCTTAACAGTCTTACTCATATATTTTGACACAATTTGGATTTTTAATGTACGCAGTTAAACCATACTCACTTTCCAGTCTTAACATTCTTCATCTCAGCGCTAAAGAAATCCATATTATCCAAATAATATAAATTAATTATCTCATGATCCACTTTGGGTAAGTTGTTAGAATCACCCTTCACAAATCCCTTCTCCATATTCTGAGCCATATTCTCTAAAAAAAAAGCAAGAAAAAATCTTAACAAAATTCAAAAAGTTAAAAAACTACTTACCTACAGCTCTCTTTAAAAATCTTTTTATCAATACTTTTTTTAATATAAATATTGAAACCTTTAAAATAAGTGCAAAAAAATTAAAAGAACAGAATATTATCGCTTTAGAATAGATAGCTATATTTGAAGTCTGAAAATACCATCATGGCTGTACCCAAGGGGTGAACCAATCCAGCAAGTGCACAAAATATTTGGCAGGAACTATATTTTAGCACTTGCAGGCCTCCTATATTATGAGTTTCATTTTATCCTAAACCCAGGAGGAACTGGAATATGGACACTTTTTCCAGGAGACGTACAAAATATGGGATCATTTCACCCGTTGGCTGTACCAATATACAGATTTTAAACAATAGCAGAACGAAGTTTTTATAATGTTACTAGTATGAATCTACACTTTTGCAAGGAAATAAGAAAAGCTATCAAAAGATATAGATTTTAGGAGAAAATTCTGTCTTCTAATAGACATGTAGCAAGCATGAAAATTGTTGGATCTGGAGTTGAGTTTTTATGGTGGTTTTTGACGATGCATCAGAAAGCGGCTTTATATAAAGAGAGTGTCTAAAGAGCCGACAATTTATTATGTGTTTTTCATATTTTCGTTTTTTTTCAAACTAAATTAACCCAACCTAACCTAAACCGACTCAATCCAACTTATTAAAAGTCAAAACAACCGAAAAAAACACACTTTAAACTAAATTAACCCAACCTAAAGACTCAAACCAACTAAATTCACCGAACCTAACCTAAACAAACCAACTTATTCAAAGCCAAAACAGCCCAAAAAAACACACTACTTTAAAAAAATATGAAACACATAATAAATAATTATTGTCGGCTCTTTACCCTCACGACTATTCAGCCGAATTGTTGGCTCTTTATAGACACTCCCTTATATAAAATTACTTAAAAAAACTTACCAAATACCAAAATTTGTATGCGCACACTCTGTTACAAATCGCAATCAAAAGTTCTTATTCTTCTTGTCTCCGAATTAAGCTTATAAACCCAGCTTAAATTTTCTTAGCAGCTAGGGCTATGGTGGACAGGAACCGTACTGTTTGTAATAACATTCACTACATATATAGTTGTATATTACTTGTAGGCTTTCTAAACGACAATATAAACTTCCGCACTACTAAATGTTTATAATTTTATAAATTAACTTCAAAAGAATCACAACCAAAAAAGCAAAACACAAAAAAAAAACGAATTGACAGTATGACTTAAAGTTAGCCGCAGGCCGCAGTTCGCAACCCAGTGGTCCAAATAAAAACTGCACTTGACAAATTACAATGGACCAGCCAAAAATGACGTCACCTGTATTGATTATGACGTCACCTATATTCGTTTTGAAAAATCGTAAGGCCACTGAATCGACGATTAAAAACATTATTTTTCACATAGAAAACCAAAATTTTTTGGGGAAAAAAGTTTTTAGATGGATTTCTTGGACCTTTATGTTTATGTATATTCCAAAAAAAAGGTAACTTTTTTTTTATGGGAAAGCCCCATTGGCACAATCAAATAACAGCAGAAATAAAGTATATATATACATATAAACAACAAGAGCCTGGACTTTAATTTTTAACAAAAATCTTTAAAAAAAAACATTTTACCCAGGTCCGCGCTTGTAAGCACCTGCTTTCTTGACTTTAATTTAAAAAAAAAACATAAATTGCAAAAAAAATTGCCTGCGGCGCATTGAAGCATAATTTTGATCCAATTTTAAGTAAATAAACAATTTTACCTTACCCTCGACATTTGAGCCCTTAAGGTCCGCGCTTCTATAAGCACCTGTTTCCTTGTATCAATTATAGTCACATTTTTACTTCAAATTAAGTTTTTTTTAAATATTTATCCGAACCCCCCCCCCCCCCCCCCCCCCGAAGTCAATTTCTGGGTGCGCCACTGCAAATAAGGTGACGATAAATTAGTGGTCTATTTTAACTCTCTATTTTTTACGGATACCTTCCTTCTTATTCGTTTTACCGTAATAAAAGGCGTATCATGGTTCCGTCGCTTCTTGAATCTCAACAGGGCAAGAATTCAAAAATTTGGTTTGCGTCAGTCAAGCGCGCGCTTTTGAGTTGAAAGTTATGTGAGATAAAATTGATATTAGTCCGAAATAGCAAACTTCGCTAAACGTTATTTCGTAACTTTCAATATTTTTCAAAAAATACTATGTGGTTGGGTTCGAACCCCGGTATCATGTTTACAGTGCTGTGGATTATTTATTTGTTGTGAGCAAACTTTTTTGGATATTTTGTAACGCATGGCGGATATTAAAGTATTGAGGGTAAGATCTATATTTGTTTATTATATATTTTGACAAGTATGCAATGCGCAAATTTTGGTGCCAAAAATTAATACATTAAAAATATGCATATGAAATATTATGAATATAATATTTTCGAGTAAAAATAAACTGTTTTTTTTTTTTAATAATTTTATTGCAATCAATTTACCTTGTTTTAATATTTAAAAAAAAAACAAAGATGGGTCAATGTTTTTTTAATAAAATTAAAAAGAAAATATTCTTTGAAATAATTTTTATTGAATATTTATTGTCATTTTGTTAAGAGCTACCAGTATAAATTATAAGTCTCATTATTTGTACTGATGTCATATATAATAGGGAATAATACAAACATTCATTAATAGAGAGAATACAAACAAAAGCAACTATATAGGTAGATATAATTAATAGCCAGAAGTCTTACTACCTTCCTATACCTTTCTAATGTAGTTATCTAGATATTTTTGCTGTATTCAAAATTATTTTTTTTGTCGAACTTTCGCATTATATACCTATATTAGCTATTGCGGGTGACTCCACTTCACCACGCTCCTCCTTCTTAGTAGTTTTTACGGGATGCTGAAACAGACAAACAAACAGGCAAAAATTATAATAATTGCGTTTTTCGTATCTAAGTATATGGTTTGGTTAGAAGCCGATACTAAAAATTTTCAAAAAGTATTCAATGCACAGAAATGATTTATGTTACTACCTGGTTGCCCGCCACATCATTCGGGTGTTTAAAATTGTGGCTTTACCCTCCCACTCGATGTCCACCACCTTGCCCCACTCCCACCACTCTCCCACTTCCAATGGCTCTCCCCATAGATTTTTTGGCTCTGCCCCAATTCTTAAATCCTTCAATCCAGTCAAACACCAGGCACCTTTGTCTGCTGTTTTTTCCCGTTTTGCCATACTTTTGTTCGCCTGAACCGATTTGGATAAAACCTCGGATAAAATAAAGCCTATGTAGTCCCGAATTAATCCAATTCAGTAGTTTTTGCGTGATGCTAGAACGAACAAACAGACAGACAGACAAAAATTCTACATTATTGCGTCGATTCCAAAACTATGTTTTTTATAAGATTTTAGAATCTTGTGTAAAATAAAATATTTTGTACTGGATACTGTTGCACTACTAAAAAAAAAACACCCAGTATATTGTACTCAATTAAAAACACCGGAATAAACCAATATCCTCAAGAGGATGCAAGGGTGTGTATATCTTTTAGGGGCACAAAAGGCGGTTTTAACTAAATAGAAGTTTTTATAAAAAAAAAACAAGGATAGTTTTTAATATGTTCCATATGTGCCTGCATGGATATCTCTGCATATTGTCAAGTACCATCAGTGTAACATGGTCTTCTTTGATTTGTGGTGGGAAAATTTACATTTATATCATTTAGTCTCCAGTTAGAATGAGATTATAGTCGAGGTAGGGTGATCATTTCATCCCTTTTTAGTAGAGAAGTTCCGCATTTAAAGGTTGTGTCCTACATTGTAAAATGTCCTGCAAAATATCCAACAAATCGTCCCACTTTTTAACCTCGTCCCGGAGCGAATGAAAAAAAAAACAGTTTTTTTTTAATATCCAACCCCTTCCGAAGTCTATCCACAGCGTAAATTGTCTTTTAATTAGTTTTTTTATACCTTCATCAAAAACATGATTTTTAGTAACTGTCTGCATACAGACCGCTTCAAGCTACTGCGAACATAGGGGGAATCAAGTCCAATTTACTCTCCGTGCCGTACGACCGAGGTGGATTCGAAGCACGCTGCAGTGTTATCTTTTGCAAATTCATTTTGTTTTTATTATTTTGTTTTATTTCTGCCTTGCTCGAGAAACAGATGGGTAAGTTCTTAATTGAAATAATACATTTTTAAAAGCAAAAATGGATGTCTACGAAGTTGCCGAAAAAGTGCAGATGGTCAAATGGTCAAATCGTCATAACCCAACACACGTTCGATATTGGTCGAGGGAAAATTTGCATTTGAATTTTGACGTAAGAACACAGTATCCCCAAAAACTAAATGTTTGGGGGGGGGTATTATAGGGGAACACGTAATTGGGCCATTTTTTATTAACGGCAATTGCAATTTGAATGGTCCTAGATACTTGGATCTACTGCAGCAGCACATTATTCCAACTGCTAGGCAGTTGTTAGGTGTAAGATTTGGTGAAACATGGTTTCAACAAGATGGTTGTTGCGCTCACAATGTTGGCCTTGTTAGGGAATATCTTGATAATGTATTTCTTAATCGGGTTATAAGTACACGGGGAACTATTTTACGGCCAGCTCGATCTCCCGATCTTGCGCCTAATGACTTCTATCTGTTTTTGAAGAAGCTTTTCAAATTATCACCCCTAACATGCTTGGAAACGTTAGAAGGGGTTTTTATAGTAGGCTCGGATATTGTCTAGCCGAGCAAGGAGGACTTTTCGAACATTTGCTTTAATTTTTTTTTGACTGGGAGAATCTTTTTGGTTTTTAGAATGTATTATTTTATTTTGAGAACTTGCTTTTATTTTGTTTCTCCTTATTATTTTCATTGTAACACGTCGTCACTGATAAATCTGAGCAGTTGACAATAAAACGCTCTTATTTATCAGTGACAAAAAATAAGAAAATTACGCTATAAAAATTTGCGTATTTATTGACCAAATTCCGGTTTCATTGACTACGCTTCACACAGCACCGTGGTTAGAGGCGTACTAAATACCAAAGGAAAGTCATGCAAGTGGTGATCGCAAGCCTGAGTATTGGTTGCTTCACTGATAGGCGTGCGGTGTCTCTGCATGTACGTACACTGGCAAATTAGACTTCTTCCGCCCTATGTTCGCAGTAGCTTGAAGCGGTCTGCATATAACTAAAGCATGGCTTTTTTGGTTACCGATGCAAAAAACTTTTCTTTCACGGGTGCAAAAAAAGATTTCTGTCCATTAAAGAGAAATAGCGTAAAATAGTAATATTGAAAAAAAAATCTAATTATTCTAGCCTAAATATTAAGCCATTTCCGCCAGTTTTCACCAAGTATTTACAAAAAAATAATTTAAAATCATCATCAAAATGTCAAAGATTAAAATGTCGAAACCATTGTAATTTCATTTACCAGACGCCTTGATTTATAGTGTAAAGATGGTGTGTTGCGAGAAGTGCTCTTCGTTCGAGATTTTTAAAAGTATTTTCCTGGTTTTCTTGGATCGAAATAATAAGACATTTCCGGCAGTTTTCACCAAGTACTTACTAAAAATCATTTATAAACATCTTCAAAGATTAAAATTTCGAAACCATTATATTTTCATTTACCAGCCGCCTTGATTTATAGTGTAGTATATAATAATATACAGGCTGATTCAGAATTCCCTAGAAATACTTCAACTGTAGGTAGAATTTGTTCTGAACAAGAATTAGTAAGATATATTTTTGTAAACTCTTTCGTTTCAGACATATATGCATTTAAAACTTATTAATATTTTCTGAGAATCGCCCTTTACTACGTGGTAGAAACATAAATTTTTGAAAACAAAACTTTGACAACTTCAAAATGCTTGAAAAAAACCCTAAGGCGATTCCCAAAAAAATACGAAAATTATATAATCACGTAACTCTTCTTAGATTAATGATATCTATGTAACCACTGTTCAAATCTTTCTAGAGAATTTTTAATCACCCTGTATATATAAGTATAACCTGAAATGGTTATACGTCGTCTTTATAAAAGAAACAAGTAGGTAGTATTAAAGTATAAAAAATGCCTTTTTTATTTGAAAGCTGCTTGCACAAATTATAAAAATCGCGTAAAAAATATCCCAAAACTTAAAATGTGTTTATTTGACGACACCCCACGATTTTATGCTTATTTTCGTTAACTAACTGAGAGAATTTCCAAAATCCGGAAATCCTGTCAACAGCAGCAGCTATTTCAAGAAATATATCTTGTACGCTAAATTTATCCCGGGAAAAATATCCGGAAGCCGGGTTGACATGGAAGGGACAGATGATCTCTCATATAGAATAGGAAATATGTATATAGGTACAAATGATCTTAACATGTTATCATCAGAAATTGGCGCGAGATGTGATAAAAAAAGAGAGTTCAAGAAGTTTAACAAGCCTAATCTTCTAAAATTACCGGAGAGTTTTCATTAAAAAAAAATTTGAACTTTTTGGATAAGGTACTTTGAACTTTAATCGCGATAATTATACGACTAATTGAGAGAGCTTCTTTAGAAAATCCACTTAAAATTAAAATACAGGAAGAACAACATTTAGTTAAAGCAACCGGATAGCAGCAACTAAATTTTCTGGAGTTTCTTAAAAAACAAAATTTTAAAAAAGTATCAAGCCGGATTTTAAAGAAATTTTTAAAATGAACATATGGCGAAAATATTTTGGTAAAAACGAGGCTGTGATTGCTGTCCATATAACAATCAAACTTTTACCGATCTTCTGTATCTCCACAGTATTTTGAGACAGACGCAACAAACGCATAACGTACTTACCGCAAAAACCATGATATTGGAAATACAGAAGTGAAGAGTTTCTATTTATAAACAAGTTTTAGAGAATTTCGGTCATAAAATCAAGGTTCAATAACGAGGCTTAAGTATTTTTGACCTGAACATATTCATACCAAGTTTTATACAACGTGAAGCCAAAACAAGGCAACATTAATTAATGTCGTTTCCAAATACTATAAACTGTTTGATTAATCCAAAACACAAGTTCTTGAACTTTTAATGGGATAACTCAGTATTAGGAAACAATATTGGTCAGAAGTAGGCAAAAACTTAAATGAACAAGTGTGACGATATTTTTCCGTTGATAAAATCATTCTTGGATGTTTGCCAGTAAGTAATGCTTCGTCAGAAAGAAGCTTCTCCTGCCTCAGAAGATTGAAAACATAGGTACTTAAAAACAATATGACGGAAATTCGTCTGTGGGGCTTAGCGTTGCTGCATATCAACAGACATATTGAAATTGACATTGAGCAAGTTTTTCAAATCTTCGGTTTAAATCGGTCTCTCTCACTTTTGCCCCATATTGATCGAAAATAATTCTATTGGTTTTGACTAAGAGAATTACTTACTTAAACCGAAGATTTGGACCAATGAGATGCATAGTAAAGACTGAATTTGACTCCCTGGGAGCAAATTTTCTCTCGATTCAAGAATAGACCCCCTGGAATTTCAACTAATGGAAACAATCGATCGAATTACTCGATATATTCCACCCATATACTTATAAAATTAATATACACTCCCTCGAAGTGGAAATTTTCTTAGCAACATATCATGATCAAGTAGGCCATGAAAATAAAAATTTTACGGCCGTTTTGCGCAAGTGCGTTGGATTGATGTTATTCCTGACGCCATTTTTGTTTGTTTTGATTTTTTATTCCGAAAGTGGTGTGTTTTTTCGGTTTTTAATTTTACTCACAGTACACACACAGTTAAGTTTGAAATGGTTGGCACCATTATACTTATAAATTTACACAGGGAATAATAAACTTACCTGTAAAATTTTTGGTATCATCCAGAGAAAACATCTCCCTTGACGCTTTCACATCTTATTAATTTTTCGATCATTAAAATGCAGTAAGATTACATTTTTATCTTGGGCGGCACATATTTTTACGTAAAAAACGAAAACTGCTTGGTTTTTGAAAAGTAAACACTATTTCTGTCAACGTGAAACTTTGACATTCATATGCTATCGGCCATCGCTGTCAAAGCCGTTGCGCATACGTAAAACGGCTGTAATTCCAAAAATTTGCTGGCTTACAAAAATGTTCACGGGGATGGAAGTTTATAATTATTATGAATGTCACTATATTGGATATTGGAAGAAGTTTTCGAGGACTAAGGAGAAAAATAAATCTTCAGTTCGGATTAATAAAGGATGGACATAAGTTTCATCCTCGCTATATCCTCCAAGAAGCCCTATGAAAATTTTTTTATTCGTCGTGATTGCAGTACATGACATTTTTTCAAAGAAGCACAACTTTCTGAATTGGCAAAAATTCGACAAAAATTTATGCTATCTCTTTTAATTTTCGATGGCTCATCGAGCTTAACGACACGAAATGTCAGATTAACGTCATATGTCATTTGTCAAAAAACCGATGACGTCGGTGAAAAAAATCTGATAAATTTACAAACTCGCCCATACTGGAAATAGACAGCACAAATAAAAATTGATGGCCAACTCTCTAAAGAAGTCCGAATAAGAAGAGGTTTTTCGTATGGTCGCATATTTATGATGAAGAACACTAACATGATGAAGAAGAACACTAACTGCGAATAACGTCTATATAAATGACATAAAAATCAGCAACCTAAGAAATCCTGACGACATGCATAATTAAAGACTCGCTTAGAGGCACTAGAAGTCAATGGTCAAAACAAAGAATAAGTTTCAGCTCTTTTTCCTGTGTTTATATCTTACTCCACTTACTTCACCACTTCCAGGTCTTGCATGTCTGTCTCTTAAAAACACAGTTACGCAACACACTTAAATAAATCTAAAGACTAAAGTGGACACAATAAATATAGGCACTATGTACATTAAGGCACTTGACCCTTGCCAACTAACAATAGACTTTTTACTTACTTACTTTAATATACGTCTTGCTATGTAGTGTAACGTATATATTTTCGTTTCTCTTTGAATTCAAATACCTAAAAGACAAAAGATAGAATACTTTAAGAGTTATTCTTTGAAAATTTTTCAAATCGAATTTGCTCCGAATTTTTTGATTTATAGCGTTTTCAATTATTGCTCGAAACTTGATCTAGAGCGCTCCCGGATCAATCGGAAAGATATTTGCGTATTCGATTGGCAACTGTCCTTGCTCTCTGTCAGATCGTGTCCGATTATTGATCGCTGCTCCAAAAGGGATTGCTCGAACTTGACCTGAGAAATTCTGCAGATCAAGCCCGAGCACGGAAATCCCGCGTAAAATTGACATAACCTAATTCAAATTGTGTTTTGTTTTAGTTTTGTTGTTTTGCTGCAAAATGAGTATAAAAAGAAAAATTATTGAAATAGAATCACTACGATTACATACATATTATATACGATTTGGACAAGAATATGTTTGTTCTCGTCAATACACGGATTGACCAACTCATCAAAAATTTGTATTATAGTTCCTGGGCTTCCGTTTCCACTCATTTTCTTTCGGAAATATACTTGAAAAAAAAATTATTTCTAAACAATTCTAACCTTTAAAACAGACCAACTAATCGTTGACCGAGCGCTCGTGACAGCTCGTGATCGGTTTTGGAGCGCTCTAAAATTGATGTGTGACGTCATTGCTCGGATCCCGGGCAATCTTCAAGCGATTTGCGAGGAGAATAATCGAAAACGCTATAACAAAAATACTATGGCCGAGCCAATATGGCAGGTGTCACGGTCCGTAGAATAGATACGGTCTAGTAATTCCCCCCACTCTTCGAGCTGATGACGACACAAAGACAGCAGCTGATTAAATTAAATTTTCGGATTTTACTTTTTTTTTGTTTAAATGATTGTTGCCAGGACTATTTTTGCTTTTATCTTGTATTATAACTTTTTGTGTACAAATAAACAAAATTTATTTTTGGCCAGCATGAGTTGATCTTGTACTGAATAGAAATTAAGATCAATATAGCTGGTAATCGATTCCGTCAAGAAACCCATCGAATGAGTTGGGGTTAGTTCGAACTAGAGATGGGTAAATCGATCATTTTGTACTGAACAAGGAATCGATCAGTGATTCGTTTCTAAAATGATCGAATCTTTTGAATCGATCATTGAATTAATCATTTGAAATTAAAGTAAAGAAAATGGTGCGCAGGAATTCGAATCAAAGTAACGAATGAACGAAATCGACCTATTTCCAACTGATTCAGTGTATCGCCACACAGTGGGTCAGTCAGTCATTTGATCCATTCCGATTTGATTCACTCATTTGATTCATTCTGTCTTGGTCGGTCATTTGACTCATTTGACTGATTGAATCATATCGAGCAAACATGATTCGATCACTCAATACTCGCAAGTTATTCGATCATAGTGAACGAATCGTTCACGAATCACACATATCTCTAGTTCGAACGCGTCGTGGAAGTTAGGTTATGTAGTTGTTATTTTTCCTGTTTTGGAAGCTATTTTTTTGTATTTGTGGATTTTTGGGAGAGTTATTATTTTATTATTCAGAAGAACAGACTTGTTGTGAATACTATAGGCAAAAAATCGAATTGCAATTTTAAAAATATAACGTGATAAATACTTAATTTGGACCAAAAGAAAAGAAATGATGAACAAATACAATTTTTATTACAAAACCTTCTGCAAAAATAACATACTCCCAAATGTCAACCATCAAAAAAATCAATAAAGAAAGCAGGCTGATATCTTTGTATCGTCATCAGGTGGGCGGAGCAAAAAAATTACAAGACCGTGTTTATTTAAGGGACCGTGGGCAGGTGTAGGGTACGCAAATTTTTTTATAGGGCAATCCTTTCTGAATCGGGGAAAACCAAGCATTTTGCCGAAATTATAACAATAAACTCAAAATTCCCCATTAAACGTGGAAATGTCCCTCTATACCTATCTGTCGCACCCGTGTAATTACAGATAACGTCATCTCTCTCAAATCAGATAGCGCAACTGTCTCTTCACGCCGATCTGGCCCGATCTTCAGGCTGAACTGAGAGAGAGACAATGCCTATGCACACTATGCAAGTGCGAGAGAGATAAAAGTACATGACATTGCCTCTTTAAACTGCGAATTTTAAGTTTATTTTTAACAAAATCCTCGTTTCTCCCCGATTCAGAAAGGATTACTCTTAACTGGTATTAGTTGTGCGTCGGTAGTTCCCTATTCGCGCCACAAAAATCTCACCAGGTGACGTCATGTCTTTCTTTTATTGTATCATGCCCTACACCCACCATTTTTAAAGGGCCAGCACGTAGTTAATGGCTGACTTTGACAATTTGTTAGACAGCTCCATTACCATTTTGCACTACTTTTCTTCGAATACGTTATCGGTAACGAAAAAAGACATGATTTGGTTATATAAATCCGATTTTTGTCAAATAAATTTATTAAATTTAATAATGTTTTATTGAGAGTAGGGCGTTCACTGGGGTAATATGGAGGAAAAACAAATAAAAAAAATTGTTGATCCCTTTTGACTCGGCGTGCACGTTGTTGACAGAGCATTGCTTTCTGAGAAAATATTTATAGTATTTACGTTGGATATTAATACGGATGGGAAATCTTTGTCTCCGAAAATAAACTGACTTGAATGAGACGCTCGCGTAGCCAGAATTTTCTTCAGTCCAGTTTGTCGAGACCACGGCACAGACGGTAATGGATTCTTTGGGCATAAATCATTCTGCATTATATTATCTATATCGTTAGCATCGGTGTCAGGAATTTGCAGAGTACCTATATAAAAGTTATTTTTAGTTTTCGATCTTTAAATAAACTATAAAGTTATGTCATTAAATTTTTGAAATATTTGTTGCAATTTTTTGGCATGACTCTAATTTTAAATAATATGTCAAACATTTTCGATTTTAAAAAGTTTTTAGGATATTTTTAGAATGCCCAATAGTTATTTACCTAACAAGTGCGAAAAGCGATAATTTTCCGGAATGCGGAGTTCGGGTATTCCACCAACAATGTTTTGCTATTGCTTGAGAATGGAATGACCTAAAGCGATGAAACTTAGTACAATTGTTATGCACTAGTGGGAGATGAAGCCTATTGATTTTCAGAAAAAAGTGCAATTAATAGGGATAAATTTTGGCTTTTTAAGATGTACCTCCGTTGTATTGAAAATTGGCTAAATCGGAAAAAGACAAGTGACTCATTTTGAGACTTTTCTAAAGGCACGCAGAGGCCCATTTTAGTAGGACATGTAATAAAATAGATGCAAGTTTGCCGTTTTATAAAATATTTAAAACCATTACTCGAGAATCACGTAAAAATCATTATAGTATATGCCTTGAGTTCCCGGGCAGGACACAGGCTTTATTTCATCCAAATCGGCTCACGGAAACAATAGTTACGACCATTTAAAGCAAAAAGCCACATGCAGAGCAGGCATGTGCAGGTTAGGAAGGGGTCGAGGGGCGAAAGGGGGAGGGGTTGAATGAGGAGCGTGAGCTGGAGGGGAAAAATTACAATTTTAAACACGCGAACGAAGAGAAAGAGATATAATTCTTAAAAAGAAGATACATATTGAACGTTCATGTTTATTATCTACATAAAAAAGTTAAAAAAATAGGTACATGGATACCTGGTGTATCCGTTAATTATATATATCTTGTGTGTGCGTTTTAGCTCGCCCTTGGTCTATAAAAAGTGCTCAGGTAGTTCATATAATTATAATTTCAAATGTCAAAAACTCAAGAATGATTGTGGTACCGTAACAACAAGAGTGAATGTTCCATAAATGATTCGCATAGGTTAATAAACTTTGTAACGACTGTTACTTCTCCTAAAAATGTGAAATAAAAATCTAAAACAATTGTTATGTTTTCATGGGTATTGAGTTCGTTTTCAAAACTCATTCTATCTTTTTCTTTTATATAGCCTGTTCTTGGTCTTGATAAAGAACACGCTATATAAAAGAAAAAGATACAATGAGTTTTGAAAACGAACTCAATACCCATGAAAACATAGCAAATGTGTACTGCAAAAAAATAACGTTGTCCTGGGAAAGAACATACTATTTGTTTTGAATGATGATGATGATGACTTCTGCCTTTCTAACCTCATTTGATAAAATAATTTTGCAGGTCCATTCAGTGGCGTGGGGGGCGGTCCGCCCCGGGCCCCGGGTTACGGGGGGCCCCCTTGGTATCCCACGTGTACACAATTATCCAAAAACCTACTCTAAGTTATCCCAGGTACGAAAACCACATAGATTCTTATGAAAGTTGGTGAGTTTTTATGCTGTTTGAATGATTTTATAAGATTCTACGAGCCAAGCTGATAGAAAAAATTCGTACTTCATGAGATGTTATTAGATTTTTAAGTTTGTTTAACATTCCTCATAGAAAACATGTAAAACTCGGTAAAACATTATAAAAAGTCTCGTAAAGCTTTTCTAAGAGATTTAACGCGGTTTTTTAAGTTTTTTTGGCAGGGATAAGATAAAAGCACCAAGTACATGCATACAGGGGTGGCCGCTTTCTGAAAAACCGGTAAAAGTCAGAACTCATCATCATTCATGCATAAATAGGTAGCTACAAGATACCTAAAATGATAGAAAAAGATATCCGATATTCCTGTACGCACAATCTCTCTCTCAGTCTGTCTAGCATCCGTCTAGGAGAAGTGCTTCAACCACAGATTTTCTATTTCAAAAAATGATCCAAGTTATAGTTTAATTTTTGTTTAATAATTTGAAACAGTATGTGTAGTCAAAAACCGACAAAATTGTCAGACATAAAAATTTTACATTTACTTATTTTATTTACAGTTTTTCGAAATTAAAATTGATTAAAAATTATTTGTGCTCCACAATAAGCTTATGAGCCAAGAACAGATAATAAGTTTGGCGATTTTATCCATTGATATCGAAGTGGTCAAAAACATCGAATTTAATGAAGATATGCAAGTGTTTGCAACGGTAAATGGTAGAAAAATAGTATTTTCACAACTAGTGGCTAAAATAGTGCTTTTTTTAAAAGTGTTGATTTAAATAACGAACGTAGCGAGGTATTTAAAAAAGCGAGTAAAAAAAAGCACAGTTTAGCCGCGAGTTCTTAACACTATTTTTTTTATACCTTTATCAAAAAATTCAAGAAAAACAGGGAAATTCTTTCAAAAATCTTGAACGAAGAGCACTTCTCGCAAGACACCATCTTTGCACTATAAATCAAGGCGGCTGGTAAATGAAATAACAATAATTTCCATATCGATGCCCTTGTTGCGACATTTTAATATTTGACAGTTTGATATTTTAACGATGTTTTTAAACGATTTTTTTGTAAATACTTGGTGAAAACTGGCGGAAATGGCTTATTTTTCGGCAAGAATAATTAGACATTTTCAATATTACTATTTTCCGCTATTTCTCTTTAATTCTCGGTAACAAACGGACAGAAATCTTTTTTTGCATCGGTAACCAAAAAAGCCATGCTTTAGTTATCTACAGACAGTTACTAAAATCATGTTTTTTGATGAAGGCATAAAAAAAAAGATTTATTTAAATTAATTTTTTCAGCTTTTTTAGTTGACTTAAATTTATTTTTTGCAAATAGGTACCTGTAAATATCATATTTTAAAAAATTTTAGGATTTAGTATTGTGTTTTTGTCAAATAAAACTAAGATAAGTATATAGAAAAATGAGAGGGGAGCCCCATCTGAAGATACCGCCCCGGGCCCCACTTTTTATCAGTACGCCGCTAGGTCCATTATGCAGTGACATAGCCGGAAATCAGCTCTGGAGGGGGGGGGTTTCGTCATTTAATAAAAATCAACTACCTACCTATTGCACATTTTTTAAAATTAGGTAAGTGTTGCCCAAATCATATCATAAATGCGCCGCAGACAAAAATTTGAAGAAAATTACTGAAGAAAATTCCATTTCTTACACGTTTTGAATACTTTATTGATAAAAATTAACGGCGTCATAGCGCCGTAGGTAAAATGTTTGAAATTTAAGATATCACTCCAAATCACACGTCACAAACCGGAGTAAAAGGGCAAAAAATTAGTGGGGGGAAGAGCTCTCTCTGGCGTTCTCGACGTGACGCCCTTGCATGATTTATTGTATACTGGGTTGAACCCTCTGGGAGGGGGGGAGGGTTTATCCCCAAACCTACGCTGTAAAGAATACGCGTTTTCCATTAAAAATTAAAAGATATGTACCATTTTATTTTCATAAAATAATTCCAGTTCATTGCAAATTGTGAAAAATCGCGAAAGCCTCCAATAAAAAAAAATCACGATAAAATTTAAACCTATACTTTATTACGAAAAATAGTTCATGGGCTAAATTTATTTAAATTTAAAAAAAAAAAACAAAAACCAGAGCGCGAGATTTTAAAACTACAATAAAATAAAATGATAAAAGTAACTAAGTACTTACAACCCTGGCTACTAAACTTCACTTAATAACCAGCACTAATAAACCAAGATAAGTATACTACGGGCATACTTTAAGCCACTACTATTGATGCACCGAACTGACGAACTGTTCATCTCGCGATTCGGAACTAAATAAACGCTCACAAAAATTATTCTGTACAAATGAGTCCCCACGTTAGAAACAATCTGCGTCATCTCGCATTCCAATGTCTTCAAATTAGGGCAAAAATTATATTTCCCTGAATTAAAACCAAAGCAGGTCACCAGCTCAAAGTAGGTCACGAGATTCTTGCCTTTTCTTATTAAAACGTCTGATACACCAACATTCCTTCTTTAGAAAGGGGCCCGTGTTCCAAATTGGGGACCGTTTGACCCAGAAAAACAAAACCCCGTGATTTTAAAGAAATTCCAAAATGCTTACGAAAAATCAAGCCTGACGTCAATAAAAATTTGATATAAAACAGCAAATTGGGACCAGAGAAAGGCAGTCTAAAAACAACCAGCAAATTAGTTAAAAGGTTCAGCCTAGTGTTTCAAAAGTAATTGTTACAAGAACTAAGTCGTGTTAATAGTGCCAAAATGACTCAAAATTTAAGTGTCTCCTTTTAAGGATAAAAATTGTACTTTTATTGAATAAGTTAGTTAGTAGCGAAAATGTTGGTGGCTCTCGAACTAGTGAAATCCCAAACTGTCTAGCATGTAAGTGTTTAAAAAACTGAAACTCTTAGGAACTTTGATATACAGTTGAACAATGACAAGGTATTTTGTTTTTTAAACGTATTATCCTAGAGAGATACTGAAAAATAGTTTCAAAGATCAGTTCGAAAGATCAGTCTTTAATGAATTTCTAAGCATCAGTTTTAATTATAAATCAGTTCTGAAAAGCAGTGACTTACATAGTGGAAAATGCAGCAGCAGTAAAAGTGTCCAGTTTAATTTAAAAAGTTCTCAAAATGACTTTGCCACGAAAATATTTTGAGCCAGATAAAAGACGACAGACCCAGAACGTAAGAATTAAATATTAATAATATTAGAACAATGCATGTAGTTTATTGATTAGGAAGTTAAAATATCGGCTTATTTCTGGAGATGAATGTAAACGTTTGTATTATGGCTATTCTTTAACCGATACAGACACATGTATGAGTGAAGGAATTAAAATTAACGGAAGATTTTGTAGAATTATGTATGGATGGAACTTACATTTTAAATAAAATATTTATTATGTTTTGATCAAAAAATAAATCGAGTTGTCTATTTATAAATCCCAAAATTCAAGATTACTATGCACACTAAAACGCTCATGCCCAACATTGTAAAAAAATTGTGACGTCTCTTAAGGAGTTAAAAGTTATCCGCTCGAACTTTAGAAATAACCCTCAAGAGCCGATCTTCACATTGGTGTCAGAAGTGGGATAATTTTCTGGAATGGGATGATTTTCTGGAAAGGGATGATTTTCTGGAAGGGGATGATTGAAAAAAGAAAATATTAAAAAAAAAATCAGAAAAGTTTTAGGTCTCTACAGACAGTGCATACTAAAAAAAAAAAAATGTCAGCGAAGACAGTTTAACAGATAATTACGATATTATTTGAATATATATAGCCTAAACTTCCTAATGATAGGATAATAAGCGTTCAGAAATTGTTGAAGAAAATAGAATACTTGTTGTAGCCATTTTAGTATCATGAATATACCCAAGAAGTCATCATTTAAAGAAAAGTATACAGTGACCAAAATTAGTTCAAACATAGGCAATGGAATTAGGCAAATTTTAGAGTACTCTGGCATTTTAACAAAAGGCAAGATGGAATTTATATTGATTGAGAAGGTGTTGTGTACGCCTTTAAAAATGGTTTTGTTTGGCCATGACTTAATTATTGATTGAGAATGATTGTGTACGCATTTTAGAAGAGAAAATTGGCGTTGTGTAAGCCTTTATTCGAGGAAATTTGTGTTGTGTTAGAAGAAAATATTTTTTGATGAAACAGGAAATAAAAATTGTGTTTGTTCCACTTTGTACTAGAAGATTGCTGCACAGTTTGAAACAGGCAAGCAGTTTGAGAAAAGGAGTTAAAGAAGTTTTTTTTTTGGGAAGATTTAAACAATCCGAGTTCTTTGTTACGCGCCAATAACTGAGGACTAGTATTGGGACAGTTGTCGTCTGTCTTAAGCACGTACTGAACCATGAGTATGATTGATTGCCCTAACAAAAGAAAAGAAAAATGTACTCCGAAAGAAAAATAATAGCGTAAGTGTAGAAAAATGTTAGAAATGTACAATGCTACAGGACGTTCAGAATCTACACTGAAAAGAGAGAAAGACGAGAAGGAAGTGGAACGCATGAATTTTCAATAAGAGAAAAAGTGATATAAATTGCCATGTAGGTAGTTAATCTATGCGTTGGTCCGGAGTGTTAAAAATATGTGTGACAAAGAAATTTTGATGGTGTTAAAGAAAACTCTAAGAATGTTTGAAAGGCAACTACATAAAAATTAAAAGATGTCTTAAGTTGAAAGAAATTGTTTTGAAATTTATTGAGTTAAGACATTGCTCGTCAGAAACTATTTGTTCGGAAGGGTTGTAGGTCCTACAACTTTCGACATTAAACAGAAAGTTTGATGGTCTGAGAGTAGTTTCTTAACGATATGTATGGTAGAAGTAATTTCAGCAAACAATTACCAGTTCAGTGGTTTTAGAACCTTATGGTAATGCTCTTAGGAGATAGTAAATTACTTCTATACAGCAATTAGGATTGATCAAAGTTTTGAGGAATATTTTGGAAGAAATAATCAAAACAGATTGGTTTTGAGGAACAGGAGAACGATATGAGATAAAACAGCGGTCACGAGCAACGAAAGAAAGAATTTGGGAGATAAAATTGTTTTAAATAAACCAACAAGATGTTGACACAAAATAAAGTTAAAAAAATCAATAAAGTGAGGGCTGTCAGCAAAACCTATGGAAATGGCTAGAACAAAGTACGAGAAGGCGGTATGGAAGTGAATACAAAATATAAATCAGAGTATGAAATAAGACAAAAATTTGTTTTCGTCCAAAGTGAAAAATTTTAAAGGAAAGTGAAAAACTATCAAAGTAATTATATAGCGTGAGTGAAAAAAAAATCACAATAAAAATGTTCTAATAAATTATGGTGATGATGTGAGAAGAAACTTTCCAGATTGATAATACAAGTAAAGGGATACTTGTGGAAGTTCCACGAGCACTATCGACGTACCAACTAGTATATCGATGACCAGCACCATAAGTCCTGCAACCCAACAGAAGATAGACAGAGATCGAAAATAAAACAGTCGAATCAAGTTGAAGAACCGCAGCATGAGGTAAAATTTGCAGAGCACTATATAATGATATCGTATTGTTCTTTTTAATTTAATTTTTGTATTGATTGTTTTTTTTCTTATTTTTTTTCTCCATTGTCATTATAGTAAAATAATTTTTATTTAGGTATATTCTTCAATATTTTAGATTTTTTTTTAAGGTTTAGATTTTTTAAATATTTTTTGGTCTTACCTTCTGAGTCTAATAAAAAAAAAACAGCGATCAAGTATCGGGACGTGGTTTTCAAAATGAGAATACACAAAAACATGAAAGATATCTGGCTCATTTAAAAAGGCATGGAACGAAATAAATATAGGTCACTGGGACCCTCTTAAATTAGTTACGGTAGGTTAGGGTTTATGTTTACCCAAGAGCACGACGCGGGCCTTTAATATCACATTTCAAGTTCAATTCTAAATGAAAGAAGCATGTAGTAGGTATAATACCTTATGTGACTGGAAAAATAATAGGGAAATATAGAAATGTTTGATTATAATTTTTAATACTCAAGAGTACTTTAAAGTTAATAAAACAAAAATTTTTATATTATCTATGGGTGCAATAAAGAAAAAAAAATCTTCTTATTAAGACTAAAAAGATGAAAATAGTTTTACATATTTTTATTGTTTGCAACACATATAATAGTTATTAAAGGTACAGAAAGATCAAGCAAGAGAAACTTAACTTGAAACAAATCGTTTAACTTGAATTTATTGAAAAGCAAAATTTAAATCTACTTAACCCAAACCAAAATTCAACACTTTGTTAAGGCTTCTTAAAATATTCTTAAAACGATAAAATGAACTAAAATTCGATTAGGATTCAACAAGAGTTTTTTTTGTCTAAATTGACACAAAAAAAACATGACACACACACACACACACACACAAATGGTTGGGTTGAGACCTAGTGAATCTGGATCTGATTAATCTTATGATAATAGTTCAGAATTGCTATTGTAGTCTGTCCGTGGATCTATAACCTGTAAAAATTAAAAAGCTTTAGCAAATGGTCATCAAATTTTAAAACCCCGCTTGTGAGATATCAAAACACAACAATTGAATTTTAAAAGTAGTAGATTTATACGGAAACCTCTGTTATTATATTCACGTTAATAAACGAAATTTCACAGCTAACTGCACCTTGTAAAAAAACCTACGAAATCTGCCTATAAGTGTGCCTAACCCAAGAGGGTATTAGATTTCATAATTTACGACCAAATAAAGATCTTCCGAGAACTTTATTTGAACCGAAATAGGGAGGAATGTAAAGAATACGCGTTTTCCATTAAAAATTAAAAGATATGTACCATTTTATTTTCATAAAATAATTCCAGTTCATTGCAAATTGTGAAAAATCGCGAAAGCCTCCAATAAAAAAAAATCACGATAAAATTTAAACCTATACTTTATTACGAAAAATAGTTCATGGGCTAAATTTATTTAAATTTAAAAAAAAAAAACAAAAACCAGAGCGCGAGATTTTAAAACTACAATAAAATAAAATGATAAAAGTAACTAAGTACTTACAACCCTGGCTACTAAACTTCACTTAATAACCAGCACTAATAAACCAAGATAAGTATACTACGGGCATACTTTAAGCCACTACTATTGATGCACCGAACTGACGAACTGTTCATCTCGCGATTCGGAACTAAATAAACGCTCACAAAAATTATTCTGTACAAATGAGTCCCCACGTTAGAAACAATCTGCGTCATCTCGCATTCCAATGTCTTCAAATTAGGGCAAAAATTATATTTCCCTGAATTAAAACCAAAGCAGGTCACCAGCTCAAAGTAGGTCACGAGATTCTTGCCTTTTCTTATTAAAACGTCTGATACACCAACATTCCTTCTTTAGAAAGGGGCCCGTGTTCCAAATTGGGGACCGTTTGACCCAGAAAAACAAAACCCCGTGATTTTAAAGAAATTCCAAAATGCTTACGAAAAATCAAGCCTGACGTCAATAAAAATTTGATATAAAACAGCAAATTGGGACCAGAGAAAGGCAGTCTAAAAACAACCAGCAAATTAGTTAAAAGGTTCAGCCTAGTGTTTCAAAAGTAATTGTTACAAGAACTAAGTCGTGTTAATAGTGCCAAAATGACTCAAAATTTAAGTGTCTCCTTTTAAGGATAAAAATTGTACTTTTATTGAATAAGTTAGTTAGTAGCGAAAATGTTGGTGGCTCTCGAACTAGTGAAATCCCAAACTGTCTAGCATGTAAGTGTTTAAAAAACTGAAACTCTTAGGAACTTTGATATACAGTTGAACAATGACAAGGTATTTTGTTTTTTAAACGTATTATCCTAGAGAGATACTGAAAAATAGTTTCAAAGATCAGTTCGAAAGATCAGTCTTTAATGAATTTCTAAGCATCAGTTTTAATTATAAATCAGTTCTGAAAAGCAGTGACTTACATAGTGGAAAATGCAGCAGCAGTAAAAGTGTCCAGTTTAATTTAAAAAGTTCTCAAAATGACTTTGCCACGAAAATATTTTGAGCCAGATAAAAGACGACAGACCCAGAACGTAAGAATTAAATATTAATAATATTAGAACAATGCATGTAGTTTATTGATTAGGAAGTTAAAATATCGGCTTATTTCTGGAGATGAATGTAAACGTTTGTATTATGGCTATTCTTTAACCGATACAGACACATGTATGAGTGAAGGAATTAAAATTAACGGAAGATTTTGTAGAATTATGTATGGATGGAACTTACATTTTAAATAAAATATTTATTATGTTTTGATCAAAAAATAAATCGAGTTGTCTATTTATAAATCCCAAAATTCAAGATTACTATGCACACTAAAACGCTCATGCCCAACATTGTAAAAAAATTGTGACGTCTCTTAAGGAGTTAAAAGTTATCCGCTCGAACTTTAGAAATAACCCTCAAGAGCCGATCTTCACAACGCTACGCCATTGGATTATGCAAACCATACCAATTAATATTTTCTTATAACCAATTTATTACTTTTTCGAAGGATGCAACACATTTTAAAATAGTTAAAAATCAATATACACCTATACATGTAATTTAATTACATGGTAAAGGAAGTTTATCTGATTAGAGGAAGCAATTAAACTTTAAATTTTTCAGTAACAGCTAATTTATGGCAAATTATTTGGAAATTCGTTTGAAACAAATTATTTTTTAATGCCATGTATACTGGGTTTTATTTTACTCATGTATAATTTGTCGTATAAAAGATATCTCTCAATTTTATTGAACACATTTTTATTCTTCCACTATCCTAAAAGAATTTTCTGTGGAATGAAACGGCTCAAAACCTTTTAGTCCAAGCAATCTATCCAAGTTGCAATGCTTTAGTTCGGAATCGGAGCGGACAGGATGAAACTGAAGCTTAAACCCAAGATTTAGACTTCATCCCCCGGGAGGAGGAGGAGGTTTTTCCGCCATCTTGGATTTAGGGGTGCATATATTTTTCGCGATTACCGGCTTAAATATGCAGTTTACGGAAAAGTATGCCCAGTGATTTATTGTAGATAATAAGTTTTTTGACTTTTTAGCCTTCCTGTGCCATTTATGAAAAAATATAATCAGGAGATAAATGTAGACCTTGAAAAGCTCTACAATATTCATATCTTAATTTTTTTGCGTATCATTCTTCATTTTCGCAGTGCAGCGCTCCGAATTCGCGCGCGCTCACCCCCAGCGCCTGAAAGTCGAGCGTGGTGCGGCTGATATTATAAACCGAATCCCGCAGAACTACTTTGGTATAAGACAAGGCTCAATGAAACTTTGTGGGTAGTTTGGGTACATAAGCGAAAAAATAAATCTACGTTTTAGACTTCATCCCCCTAGGAGTTTTTCAGCCATCTTGGATTTGGGGGTGCATTTGTTTTTCGCGATTTGCGGCTTAATTATGCAATTTACGGGAAAGTAGGTCCAGTCATTTCTTGTAGATAATAAGATCCCTTATCAAACTATGTGCATTAAACAATTAATAAATGCATTGTTTAAACAATTACGAGCATTTTAGTGCAAAATTTAGAGTTTGAAGTACAGTTTTCTATTTTTCTAGCTTTTATGGATTCAACGATACGAAATCAAGTTGAACACGGTAACTTCTTGCAATGTTTATCATTTATATTGAATATTATTTATAGTCATTCATAGTATATACAGACCGCTTCAAGCTACTGCGAACATAGGGGGAATCAAGTCCAATTTACTCTCCGTGCCGTACGACCGAGGTGGATTCGAAGCACGCTGCAGTTTTATCTTTTGGAAATTCATTTTGTTTTTATTATTTTGTTTTATTTCTGCCTTGCTCGAGAAACAGATGGGTAAGTTCTTAATTGAAATAATACATTTTTAAAACTAAAAATGGATGTCTACGAAGTTGCCGAAAAAGTGCAGATGGTCAAATGGTCAAATCGTCATAACCCAACACACGTTCGATATTGGTCGAGGGAAAATTTGCATTTGTATTTTGACGTAAGAACACAGTATCCCCAAAAACTAAATGTTTGGGGGGGGGGGGTATTGTAGGGGAACACGTAATTGGGCCATTTTTTATTAACGGCAATTGCAATTTGAATGGTCCCAGATACTTGGATCTACTGCAGCAGCACATTATTCCAACTGCTAGGCAGTTGTTAGGTGTAAGATTTGGTGAAACATGGTTTCAACAAGATGGTTGTTCCGCTCACTATGTTGGCCTTGTTAGGGAATATCTTGATAATGTATTTCCTAATCGGGTTATAAGTACACGGGGAACTATTTTATGACCAGCTCGATCTCCCGATCTTGCTCCTAATGACTTCTATCTGTTTTTGAAGAAGTTCAAATTATCACCCCTAACATGCTTGGAAACGTTGGAAGGGGTTTTTATAGTAGGCTCGGATATTGTCTAGCCGAGCAAGGAGGACTTTTCGAACATTTGCTTTAATTTTTTTTTGACTGGGAGAATCTTTTTGGTTTTTAGAATGTATTATTTTATTTTGAGAACTTGCTTTTATTTTGTTTCTCCTTATTATTTTCATTGTAACACGTCGTCACTGATAAATCTGAGCAGTTGACAATAAAACGCTCTTATTTATCAGTGACAAAAAATAAGAACATTACGTTATAAAAATTTGCGTATTTATTGACCAAATTCCGGTTTCATTGACTACGCTCCACACAGCACCGTGGTTAGAGGCATACTAAATACAAGGCGAACGGCGTCGAAAGGCAGCGAATGGCGATCGGAAGCCTGAGTGTTGGTTGCTTCACTGATAGGCGTGCGGTGTCTCTGCATGTACGTACACTGGCAAATTAGACTTCTTTCGCCCTATGTTCACAGTAGCTTGAAGCGGTCTGTATAACCGTGAAAGTACAGTATATTATTTCACGTAAAAAGTTTTTGGCGTGGAATGACGAAATTTGTTTGGCGTGGAATGTACCTCACTTCAGATTTTTCAGAAATGTTTTTCAGGAGATTATGTTAATATTGTGCCGTTTTCATAATGAACCTGCACTGACGGAAAATTTTAGAGATAAAAAACCTATTTCGACGTTGACTGTGGAAGTGTGAGCATCTTCCAGATCGCTTTCAATATGAGCGAAAACGCGGAAAATTTTTTATTTGCGATAAGTACCTTAATTTGTCTGAAAATATTGATGTGAAAACAAGAGGCGTACGATTCGAATTCTTACTAACGTTTTCGAACCTTGCAATGTTTCATTTTACGCTTTCTTATTTCAGGGCGATTCTAAAGAGTCAGTTTATGATACCACTCGTACCTCATTCGACTCACAGGCGCTGGGAGTGAGAGCGCCTAACTTTGGAGCGCTGCATTGCCAAAATAAAAAGTGATATGTTAAATGTACAACTTTTTAAGACTTATCTTTTTGCATCTTCGAATGATAAACGATAAATTGTAGCTGAAAAAATTAGAAACTGTACTTCAAACTCTAAACTTTGCACTAAAAGGCTCGTAATTGTTTAAATAATGCATTTATTAATTGTTTAATGCACACAGTTCGATCAGGGATCTTATTGCCTACAAGAAATGACTGGACTTACTTTCCCGTAAATTGCATAATTAAGCCGCAAACCGCAAAAAACAAATGCACCCCCAAATCCAAGATGGCGGAAAAACCCCTGGGGGGGATGAAGTCTAAAACGTAGATTTATCTTCCAATATACCAAAGTAGTTCTGCGAGATTCGATTTATAATTATAATATCAGCCGCACCACGCTCGACGCTGCACTGCGAAAATGAAGAATGATACGCAAAAAAGTTAAGAGATAAATATTGTAGAGCTTTTCAAGTTCTACGTTTATCTCCTGATTATATTTTTTCATAAATGGGCCAGGAAGGCTAAAAAAGTCAAAAAACTGTAGTTCAACATCCAATTTTTAAAATTATCATAATTGTTTAAATAATGAATTTATGAATTTTTTTATACCCATAGTTTCGATGGGGAATCTTATTATTTACAATAAATCACTGAGCATACTTTTCCGTAAACTGCATATTTAAGCCGGAAATCGCGAAAAATAAATGCACCCCTAAATCCAAGATGGCGGAAAACCTTCCGGGGGATGAAGTCTAAAACTTGGGTTTAAGCTTCTTTATATAGGCCCTAACTACCCTCAAATTTTCATCCTGTACGCTCCGATTCCGAACTAAAATTCTAGATTGCTTGGACTATTTGCAAAAAAAATAAATTATAGTTATCTTGTCTTTGAAAATTGAAAGGGATCGTCCATTTTCTCAAAGAGCCTTGGATTTCAAATTCTTTAAATCGGAAAACTCAACGAATATCGATTGAGACTTTAAGTTTTTCAATTTTTTTTTTGTTTTCTAAACTTTGCAGAAAAATGCTTATTTATGCTTTTTAAAAAATTTCAGATGTTCTGTATAATGCGTAGTTCGACATATTTGACAAATTTTTCGATTTTTTTGGGGGAGGGGATATCGCTACATTTCCCTGTATCCCCCCGCAAAGGAAGTGTTGGACATTTTTTATTTAGATGAATCGGTTTTCACTTCACCCTGTATGAACGCTTGCACGATGCAGATGTTTGAATCTACACTACACATTATTAATTTGGTCTGCTATTCAATAAAAAACAATTTAAGATAATTCCGGTTGATTGTGTATGTTGAATAAAAGATTAAAAGTCATCCGTAAAATGGGCGTACCTATGTTAGTCAATTAAAGGTTTTGTTCGGCCGGAATTCCTGTCAATTTTTTTTAGATTCAAATTAAATAACGATTTAGGCTCACTAAATTGATCATTGTACAAGTCACACCAACATTTATTGCAACATTGTAACTGATGGTACGGCCATAACGGTACTTTAAAGCCTAAAGGCGCAATTACACAGATGAACATGCTCAAACAAAAGCTCTTGCAAAAGATCTAAAATTTTTTGCGTGAACATTTTTGTGAGATTTTCTTTGAACATTTTGTTCGGGTAAATTTTTGAGCAAATTATTGCTATCTGTTTTGGAAACATATTTTTAAAGATGAGAATAAATAAAATTTCACATCAGTGATCAGTGATCTCAATTCTTTAAAAAACTGGAACACCACCTTTTATTTTAAATTTTTGTGAAAAAAAGCCGACGGCAAGCGAAACATTATTCTTGGCTATCAGTTTTGTCACATGGATTAGGGTTACTTATAATATTTTTTTCTTAGGGTTTTTCCCGGATTTTCTTGCCCGGGGGTTTTTTTGGGATTTTCTTGCGAGTTTTTTTTTATTTCCAAGGGTTTTTTCCTAAATTCAAAAAACAACCCAGGAAAATTTTTCTTTTCCAAAAAAATTTTGAGTTTTTCAAATATCGGCAAAAAACTCAAAAATTGGACTTTTAAGCGGTAATCCGCGCCTCACGACTATGAGGAGTGGTAGGGAGGGGATTTTTTTAAACATATTTTTGTAACTTTACTTTACCTTTAGCTTTTATTGTTGTTTTTTTAATTCCTCACACCAGATTTACCTAGTTAGTTTAAGGTCCCAAGGGTTGCTTAAAAAAGCAAAAGGTTCATGAAAATGCTGAAGATATAGATATTTACTGTCAATTTAATGTAATAATCATGGTCGATTACTGACACTGAACCAACAATATGCAAAGGACAACATTGCGATTCAAAAGGGTGGCCGGACTACTACCTGCGAAATCCAAAACGCGGGATGATAGATCGGCGACACAGTCTACTAAATTACTGCTAAATTATATTTTTTAGACAAGGGTCGGGTTCGTAGGGTTGTAAAAGTGGGTACAACAACAAAAACAACAACACCCCAAAAAAGTTACAAGTATACTGGCATATCCCCTATAAAAATCAGATCAATCGAAGTTGCTTATGAGGTAAAATGTGAATTTCGGCATCAAATCGTTTTTCCGTCGGAAAACCCTTGATTAAAAATACCTTATTTCAAAACTTTGTTTTTCTATTTTCAGTTTAGTTCAATGAATTCCGATAACAATATATATTTTGAATTTGTAAAGAAATTTTTATACCCCCAATTCTTCAAACAAATTTTGCTCAACAATCTCTTCAAAATTTACGTGTGTTTTTTTGTACGAGATTTTGCTCGAACATTTTGCTCAAGAGGCTCGTGTAAATGTTTGTCGGCATTTCAACATCAAAGGAAAGTTTGTCTGTGTAAATGCGCCTTAAGATATTTTAGCGTATTTTGAGCCGTAATCGTTTTTGTTTGTCCAATTTTTTCTATGTTTTTCAATAATTTTAATCACACTTTATAGTATTCTTTCCAAAATGTCGATTTGTAGAATAAAAAACTCAGTTTTTTCAAGTTTTTAATGTTTTTTAGAGTTTAAATAGTGCTTTTTTTTACAAGCGTTGGTTTAAATAACGAGCCCAGCGAGGTATTTAAAAACGCGAGTAAAAAAAACACAGTTTAGCCGCGAATTGTTAACACTATTTTTTTTTAATACCTTTATCAAAAAATCCAAGAAAACAGGAAAATACTTTTAAAAATCTCGAACGAAGAGCACTTCTCGCAACACACTATTTTTACATTATAAATCAAGGCGGCTGGTAAATGAAACAAAAATGGTTTCCATAGCAATGTGCCTTTTTACTCGGTGACTTTCATTGTTGCGATATTTTAATATTTGACACTGATATTTTGACGATGTTTTTAAATGATTTTTTCGTAAATACTTGGTGAAAACTGGCGGAAATGGCTTAATTTTTAGTCAAAAATAATTAGATTTTTTCAATATTACCTACTATTTTTCGCTATTTCTCTTCAATTTTCGGTAAAAAACAGATAGAAATCTTTTTTTGCACCAGTGATAAAAAAAGAATTTTTTTTGTATCGGTAAACAAAAAAGCCATGCTTTAGTTATCTGCAGACAGTTACTAAAATCATGTTTTTAATGAAGGTATATTAAAAAAAAAAACGTTTTTTTTTGTACAAAAATAAGAAATATTTAGAGAGAGAGAGCAGTATTTTAGAGGTGGAGGGAGATAATTTGGAGAAAAAAAGTATATTTTAGAGAGATATTTTAAAACTGGTCGATTGGATGTATTCCGTTTATAATTTCAGTCGCGGTTAGCCGTTTGGTTAATCGTGGTATTTTCGGTCAATGCATGTGCAGTTTGATGCGAAAACAAAGAGAGTCAACCAGGCGACCAAAAATTTCGTTCCTGAAAAATTGTTTTACAGGTTGGTGAACGGAAAGCGTCCAAGGAAAAAAAAAGTTTGTTGCCAAATCAGAACATTTTGGGGAGATTTTTATCTAAAAGTAAATTTATCATGTTTACTAAACTTAACTAAAGTTTGAGGTAAAAATATATATACAGACCGCTTCAAGCTACTGCGAACATAGGGGAAATCAAGTCCAATTTACTCTCCGTGCCGTACGACCGAGGTGGATTCGAAGCACGCTACAGTGTTATCTTTTGGAAATTCATTTTGTTTTTATTATTTTGTTTTATTTCTGCCTTGCTCGAGAAACAGATGGGTAAGTTCTTAATTGAAATAATACATTTAAAAAAAAAAAGTGCAGATGGTCAAATGGTCAAATCGTCATAACCCAACACACGTTCGATATTGATCGAGGGAAAATTTGCATTTGTATTTTGACGTAAGAACACAGTATCCCCAAAAACTAAATGTTTGGGGGGGGGGGTATTGTAGGGGAACACGTAATTGGGCCATTTTTTATTAACGGCAATTGCAATTTGAATGCCTAGATACTTGGATCTACTGCAGCAGCACATTATTCCAACTGCTAGGCAGTTGTTAGGTGTAAGATTTGGTGAAACATGGTTTCAACAAGATGTTTGTTCCGCTCACAATGTTGGCCTTGTTAGGGAATATCTTGATAATGTATTTCCTAATCGGGTTATAAGTACACGGGGAACTATTTTATGGCCAGCTCGACCTCCCGATCTTGCTCCTAATGACTTCTATCTGTTTTTGAAGAAGCTTTTCAAATTATCACCCCTAACATGCTTGGAAACGTTAGAAGGGGTTTTTATAGTAGGCTCGGATATTGTCTAGCCGAGCAAGGAGGACTTTTCGAACATTTGCTTTAATTTTTTTTTGACTGGGAGAATCTTTTTGGTTTTTAGAATGTATTATTTTATTTTGAGAACTTGCTTTTATTTTGTTTCTCCTTATTATTTTCATTGTAACACGTCGTCACTGATAAATCTGAGCAGTTGACAATAAAACGCTCTTATTTTTCAGTGACAAAAAAATAAGAAAATTACGTTATAAAAATTTGCGTATTTATTGACCAAATTCCGGTTTCATTGACTACGCTCCACACAGCACCGTGGTTAGAGGCGTACTAAATACAAGGCGAACGGCGGCGAACGGCAGCGAATGGCGATCGGAAGCCTGAGTGTTGGTTGCTTCACTGATAGGCGTGCGGTGTCTCTCCATGTACGTACACTGGCAAATTAGACTTCTTCCGCCCTATGTTCGCAGTAGCTTGAAGCGGTCTTATAAAAAGAATGGTTTTGTGAATAAGTTTGTTAAAAAACTTGAAATTTTTAAAATGTATTTATGATAAACTCAGGACAAATTGTTTAAGTGTCACGGCAACAGTATAAAATAGTTTTTCCCGCAGTATATATTATTCTTATATTAATATATATATATTAAGCCATTAACTAGTACTATTATTATTATTATTTTTTAATATTATCTAAGTTCTGAAAGTTTTTAAAATTAGCGGAAAACGTGCCCATAAAATATTTTAACACATCATGTGCAATCCCGGAAATTCAAGTGAAAGTGAGATGATTTACAAAAATATACTTCGTGCATATGGTATTGTTGTCCACCATACTTTTTTAAAGAAACCTGATGCTCAAGGCAGTGGCGCACCCAGGAATTGGCTTTGGGGGAGGAGGAGGGGGTTAAGGATAAATAATCAAAAAAACTTAATTTGAAGTAAAAATATGACCATAATTGACACAGCTTACAGGAATCAGGTGCTTACAAGCGCGGACCTGGGCTCAAATGTAGAGAACGGGGGGGAGGGGGGATGTTAACTAAATTTAAAATGATTTATTTATGCAAAAGTTGATGTCAAAATAACACTTAAAATGCAATTTGATTTAAAAATTAAACCAAAATCGTAAATATTGATGGGGTTTTTGAGAATTTGAGTCTCTTATTTACCCTTTTTAATTGGTTCGTAAAAATGCTAAAATGCGCCGCAGGCCAAATCTCAGGCAAAATGTTTTGATAAAATTACATTAAAAAAACCAACAAAATTAATGAATAGCGAGCTTTCCCCTTAAAAAGGTAATGGTAGAAATTAGGAGATGAAAAATGATGATGAAAAAATATGACACAGGATTCATGTAAAAGACAACCATCTGTCAAATTGCAGAATCGGCAGATGTACCTTCAATTTGAAGGAAAATTAAGCGTCTCTACGGAGACAGACATAATTATCTTTACAGATAACCTAAGCTCTGGACTTGATAAATTTAAAAAGTAATTTAGTGAGGGTGAATTTTTCATCTCCTAATTCCTAGCACCGTACTGATGAGCACCACAAGTGCGAAATCCGGATCTACGGTTACCATTACCTTTTTGAGGGAAAGCTCGCTATTCATTGATTTTGTTATTTATTCACCCTCACTAAATTACTTTTTACATGATTTTTTAAAGATTTTTGTTAAAAATTAAAGTTTGTATTTTATTCCCTGTATATATTTAATTTCTGCTGTTATTTGATTGTGCCAATTGTATATAGCCAGCCTTCTTAGTGGGGGGGTTAACCCCCCTCGGTTGGTTATCATATAGAGATAATATAATATATATATAATATAGATAATATAGTAAATAAAATCTATATGTTTGTGGCGGATTCATAATGTCGAAACTACTTTTTTTGGGTTTTTCGCCACTAAGTTAAGGAAATTTTTTCAAAAATATGTTAAAACCCACTGCGTAAATTCCTAAAAAAAATTTGTTCGTTTGTCAGTGGTTTTTAAATAAGATAAAAAATTTGCCTACACACACGCAAATCCTAACTAGAATCTAAGTACTTATCTGACGTTTCGGCAGAAATTCTACTGCCGTTATCAAAGAATTTTATCCTTTTCAAAAATTTTTTTTTCGATTATTTTTTATGACAACAGACAGATATTTTAAAAAAGAATCGAAAAAAAATTTTTGAAAAGGATAAAATTCTTTGATAACGGCAGTAGAATTTCTACCGAAACGTCAGATAAGTACTTAGATTCTAGTTAGGATTTGCGTGTGTGTAGGCAAATTTTTTATCTTATTTAAAAACCACTGACAAACGAACAAATTTTTTTAGGAATTTACGCAGTGGGTTTTAACATATTTTTGAAAAAATTTCCTTAACTTAGTGGCGAAAAACCCAAAAAAAGTATTTTCGACATAGATAATATAGGTTATATTATTTTCTAAAAAAATCTGGGGCCTAATTTATAAAGCCGGGAGAGGGATCAAACAATCGACAATCAAATGTAGGTTGACAGTTCAAAATCTCTCCTCATCTTCGCGAAGGAGTCACACCACACATGTCTCCGTACCTTTCGCTCTTTAACGGTTAGAACGATATGGAACTTATACGAGCTCTGCATGTGTGCAACTATTTCAAAAAAGTTTCAAAAAATAAATCAATGTTTCATCGGCTCCATCTCCAAAAACCAAAAATATAGAAGGAATGTTTTTCTGGAAAGGGTGGAAAAACAAAAATAGTTGACGAGAAGTTAGCCACGGTATTTAACGTAACTAATGCCTATAGTCTACAGTCCAACGTTGAGAGAAAAGCAATAGAAGGCAGCGGCAAAAAGTGTCAATGTGAAGTCTAGGCGAAAGTCGCATACGTTAGTTTGAAACAAAAAGCTCGTTTCGAAACCATTCAAAACTATAATTATTTATAAATAAATAAAAAAAAAAAACCTTTTCAACTTTATGTGGATTTTACTAAATTGTTGGGAAAAAATACAGAATTTACTGGGTAGTAAATGGTTTTTGTTTTGTTGTGACGTCACTAATCAATAACGTAATTATTGAAAAAGTTTTTCAAAACTGGTTCAATGTATTTAAAAAAAAATTCATCGTAAGAACGGTTCACCATAGAAACTGCAATTCGTCAAACCAATTTTATATCCGAAACTTATTTCATCAAACCAATTCAATAACAAATTCGAAATTTAACAGGACCGGTATTCTCGTAACTAAATACGCTCGGCGTTTCGTACTCGCTGACCGTATGATAACGTAATATTCGCATACCACGTGACCAAAGTAACAAAAATGGTATTTACGTATATTGAACGCAAGGCGTCGACGAAATGCGCCCAGCGCGTGGCGACCGTTTGAGAAACACCTACCATTTGCTTGCTGTTTTGCTCTCCGCGCGTACGATTTTCCTACCATACAATACTTTGTAGAGTGCTGCAGAAAATATAGTAGTTTTTTAGTTTGCGTTTTTATTAATAATAAGAAAAATAAAAATCTCTTATTAGTAGCTTGGGGACGGGTATTTAGAGACTCAACATCTCACAAAAGTGGCTTCTTAAAGTAATTTTTAATACCGGCTTTACCCATCAACCTTACTATTTGATGCTCGATGTAAGACAACTTTTTTCCAAAAAATAGCAACAAAAATTTTTCTTAATAAAATCGACATCGAAATAATTGAGCATCGGTATAATACTAGAAATAGAAGCAATCAAAATTCTGTAAAACCAAGGGTAAAAAAAGCCATTGGTCAGCGGTGCTTTTTGTATCTTTCATCAGCTGTATACCAAAAAATATCTGGTTTTATTAGGCTCATGCCCACATTGTTTTCTTTTAAAAATAAACTAAAAGCTTTCATGAAATATGAAATTAGCAGACATGAAATAAATAGCTTAATTGATATAAAAAATAAGTAGTAAAGCATATAAGTAACTATCTTTATATCTGTGTTTTGGTCTGTATTTTCTTTACTTTTTTGAAAAATTACATTTTTCACACTAATTACCATTTTTATGATTTTTATCTTTTTTCATTTTATTTATTCATAAATGTACTAAAAATTATTATTTTCTTTTTTTAATTCAACTTCCATGAAAACATACATTTTTACACGCGCGAGGATTCTCTTGTGGATTTATGAATTCTGTGTTTGTTGTTAAATTGGTTAGGTTATTTTTTGGGTAACAAATACCTTAGAGTTTTATTTTCTGTTTCTTAAAATGTAGAATACGCATGTTTACTATAATTATAAGGTATAACTTACTAGATATATAAGTAACTATTGTACTTAACTATAATAAAGTATCAATATCAATATACGACCTGCCGGAAACACCACTTTCCCTGACTCAGTGCCGTAATAAATTTAAAATTTCCCCCTACTGAGTCCGGAATTTTGTGTGCGGTTAAGTCTCGGGGTAAACTTTTTCCCGCACACTGGGCGGGAACGTGCTACTAGTTTATATCACAGGGTCAAAGGGCGGGTTTAACTGAGCTAAACCAAACCATCAAGTAATTTTTTAAAGGATCAACACTTGTACAAGTCACCATTTGATTTGCCCTTTCTGAACTACGAATCGAAATCGATCACATAATGGCCTCTTTCTTACACATAGAAAAAGAAAAGTAGCGACAAGGCTAACAAGAAATAAAAATAAAAAATTCGGTGATGCCAAGATGTGCTAAGCGAATTTGATTCTGTCTGCTCGCAGGACAGCGCGTTCGGCAGAGAGAATACGAAAAGGCGTCGGTCAGCGTGCCGCTGAGCGCGCTGTTCGCTATTCGTTTCGCTTAGCGACTTCATAACGTTACGTATTACGAGAATACCGGTCCAGACCCGTTTTTAATCGAACCATTGTTCATCAAATTTATTCAATTCAATTCAATTCGTAATTTGTGAAACCCATTTTTAATAAAACCGTTATTTATCAAAACAGGATTTCGTCAAACTCGTTGTTTATCAGAAAATATTTGCTGGAGGTGTACACGAGGGTGGCGCGGCATCACGGCGTTTCGATGCATTTGTCGTTCTATAAAAGAATTCACAGGTAGTGTTCAATACTTTGGGTATAGATGTCGCCACTTGCGTGTACGCCTCCGATTCATGTAAGTATTATTGGCGAATGCGCTATCAATTTAGCAAATATTTTCTGATAAACAACGAGTTTGACGAAATCCGGTTTTGATAAATAATGTTTGACAAATTCTGGGTTTTACAAAGTACGAGTTTGATATTGAATGAGTTTGATGAACAACGGTTCGATTAAAAACGGGTCTGTTAAATTTCGAATTTGTTATTGAATGGGTTTGATGAAATAAGGTCCGGATAAAAAATTGGTTTTACGAATTGCAGGTTTTATAGTGAATGATTTTATGGTTGAACTTTCTTTTATTTAACAGGTTTTATACAAACGTCTCGGAAGTCGTTATGTAGTTAGTCTACGGCAAAAATAAAAGTTTTTTGTAACGGTTCTACCTTTATTTTAATTTGTGTGGTTCTACCCATTTCAATAGTCATACCCCTCGTATTACCCTATATTATGGTAGATTGATGGATCCTATTTCAAACAAAATATTTTCACAAGTTTCTCAAGTTTCAAAGCTAAACACGCTAATAGATCTGTTAAAATCACGATAATCATTTTAACAAACATTTTAGAGTTCTGGGCTGTTAATTTCTAAATTTGTTGGTTTGGCAACAATTCTAAATTAGTTGATACGAACCAGGCGGGATTTAATTTTTTTAAAGTATTTTTTTTTTAAAGTAAAACGATTCATCGACTTTTTTTTCTACCAAACTATTTCTTTATTATTTAGAAAAAAATTTTGAAAAAAACCTCGGACGAGAATTTGGGGTTAAATAGAAAAAGTGCTACTTTATTAAATGTGTGTGAAATTTTAAAAAATCTATCGATTAGTTTTCGAGATATTTACTTTTAAAGTTGCACGAACAAATCCAAAAATTGTTTTTTTTACGATTTTTTTATATTTTGTGAAAAATCTCAGAGACAATTACCAAGGGATCGCTAATCTGTTTGTAACGACATGCAGGGTGACACACTTTTCTTATTTAAATTCTGGTGGAAATTTCCCTATTGTCAATTTAACTGGAAATTTTATACGGAAATTTTCAAAAATTGGTGTTTGCATCGGTTTTGAAAATTGCATCTGGAAATATCCCGGGGATAATTGTCATTTTTGACATTTATAGTTCCAAAACATCAAAACAGTCGACCTGAAAATCTTAGTGTAGTAGGCTATTATAATTAGTTGCTATGGAGCTAAAACAAAATTGCTACAGTAAATAAAGTATCTGCTGTTTCGATTTGGTCTTCGTTTTCACAGTCATTTTGAACTTTTTAATTTTATCAACTTGGGAAATTTCCGATCAAACATAATAATTTTTCAAAATTTGGTCTTTAGCCAATTTTTTTTAAAAAAAAGCATTCGTGCATTGCAACAAAGAAAAAATCCCTCACACTGCGGGTTCGGGATTTTTTCAGGTGCAATGCACTCATGTTTTTGTTAAAAAATTGGTTTCAGACAAAATTTTAATACACCCCTCGGACTACGGACATTCCAATATAGTGTCCCCCTAAAATAACAAATTGACGTATTCGAGATTTTTTTTTGTCCAGAAAATGCCTCTTTTTTTGTTTTCGTTGTTACACCCTGTATACCAATAATAGCGATTAAAATCCAAAATAGAAAACCACGGACTTTCCGACATTTTTCACAGAATTTCTGATTTATACAATCATTTTTTCTCAAATTAATATCCACGTATTTCTAACTGCGATTGTTATTATTTATTATGAATATATTTTGCACGTGTATACTAACCTTTAAATTTTTACCATTACATTTTCAGTGCATTTTTACAGAGAATGGAAGTTTAAGTCAAAAGTACATTTACTTGCTAGCCGACAACTGTCTATCTTATTGTAGTTAAGATTTATCACTATTTTGTTTTATTTTTTATTATTTGTATTTATAAATAACGTTACAAAACCTTCTGTATACAATTTTCAACATATTTTTACAGAAAATGAAACTCAGTTTAAGCCAAAAGAATAATTATTTGCTAGCCGATAAATACCTGTAGCTAACATTTGTCTCTATTTTGTTTTATTAGTACAAATTGCTTTTTTCATCCAGAGATAGTTTTTTTGCATTTTGAAATAGCGTTACAAAACTTTTACCATTCGGCATATTTTTACAGACATTGGAACACAGTTTAAGTCAAAAATATAATTAGTTGCTAGACGAAAAATTTGGATGTAGTTAAAATTTCTCCCCACTTGATTTAATTACCACAATATTATTGGTTTTTTTAATCAAGTAAGTTTTCTGTGAATTTTTAAATAACTTTATAAAACCTGCACCATTACATTTTCGGCATATTAAATTTTTACAAACAATGCAGACTATAACTTATAAGAAAGTCTGGTACAGTGTCAGATACCTCTACAGCCCAGATGACAGTGTGTGCCTCCTTCGTGATTTGACAGGTCACATAATAACAAAAGCTGTGACCCACGCCCTTGCATTTTCACCAAGTTAAAGCTTCAAACCGAGTTTAAACCGCTATTGAACAATCAGGCGTTAAAGTCAGACCATTGTGTAAGGTCGGCTAATAGAGTCAGGCGGTAATCCAGGCCGTATTCCAGGAGTTCCTATTGACCGGCTTTTCACATTTTAGAAGGTGGTGCATTTGCACACCGTGCACATTTGAGCCACTTGCACTAGTTGGAACGCACCTCTGAACAAAACAAGGAGTCAAAACCTTTTCATGACAAATGTCTATCTTAAATCTTAGCTGTAGTTAACACGGATAGGTTTTATTATAAAACTTTACTTTTACAGACAATGGAAGACAACAGTATATTTAGTTGCTAGCCACGGATGTAGAAACCTTGGATTGCTAATACCTATGGGAAATTTTCATGAAAATCACTGCCGCGTGTCTTCCGCCATTTTCGCCGCCATGTTGTGGAGATTTAGGTTGGCGACATTGATTTCCTTAATTTTAAATAGTAGTGTAGGAACACTGACTGCCAACAGTGTCAAAATATGATTTTGAATTTGACATTTCTTTGAAAGGATGTTTTTGTTGTTGTTTTTTAATACAAAAACAAAAAAGTAAAGAAACAAGTCATAAACAAATGCTGCAACGGTCACGCCATTTATCTCTCTCATTTGGTTTGGAGTATGTGCAGGTTTCGAACAAATAAATCACAACATGGAAACATTGCCCCCAATTTATAAACTCAAAGGGTACTGTTAAGCCACACGTTATAAATTGTAATAAACGCTCGGTTCAACCATTGCTGCTGGCGCTCCCGCTGAAGATACACCTTTGATCTGAATCCGCACAGGGACTAAAACAGCTAAGAACAGATGCACCCACGTGATACAGTAATAAAAAATAAATTAATAGAGGGAGATACTGACTTTGATAATAGCATATATGGCTTAGCTGAAAGCCAGAGCCATGGCAAGTCAAGCAACATTTAGTGATCACAAAAAAAGTACATCTTTGGCACATGGAGTCGAGCATCGAGTTTTAGAATATTTGAAGACCTTGGCGGAAAACCCTATTAACTAACAACTGTGTCGACCATACCTTCTCTAAGTTAACAAGTTATTACTAAGATATCCTTGAGTTTTGGTAAGTTTTCAGCATTCAACATTTTTTTTTGTAGCTCTATCTTTTATAAAGGATGTGGGATTTCGCTCAAAACTGCATATGTTGTAGGTTTCATTGTCCTGATAAAAATCTATCATTGCTCCAAAGTGATCTGGTATGTGGTTTTCGAGATACTGCGGTTAAAGTTAAAAATTTTGGTATTCTGGCTTTTCCCTAAAATCAGTTTTTTTGCACTTTTTGTGAAAACGTAAATAATATTTATGAACCAAATTGTAGTCTGAGAATAAATAGCAGAAAAATATACGTTGCGTCATGGATCACCTGTTTGGTACTCTGTGGTTGCGTCGCACTGGCATCACAAACATAAAAAATATTAAATTCATATGACCAAGAAATTACTTTTTTAGCAAATGGCAAATTTCAATTGTTACGTTGCCACTTAGTATTTAACAAACATGCTTCAAAACAAAAACTTTTATAACATTTTTAGCCATATTTGTTGATTTTAGTAAAATGGGTATACCTACTGAATGCTGGGGCAATGATAGATTTTTATCAAGATAAGCAAAATCACACAGAAAGCCAGTTTCCATAAGGAAAGTGCATCATCCTTAAAAGACGAATCTACAAAAAAAAATGTCAAATGCTGAAAACTTACCAAAATTTAAGGATATCTTAGTAATAACTTTTTCTGCTGAAATCTTCAGAATCAGAAAACTTTTATTACAAAAATTGTTAACAAACAAGACACATTATCACAATTGAATAAATAAGCGTCAAAATCTAGTTAAAATTAACATTAAGCTAAATTTAACCTAAGAATGTCTTCAAAATGTCATTTAGATATTAAACAATGTTAACATTAAGGTTTTGTTAATAAAGATTAAAAAATAAATATTGATTTTTATTTATTTCTAGTAAACTGGTAAAACATCTTATAATTGCTGGTCTTAAAATTTCAAAAAAATACTGGCTACAATATCACAAAAACTGACAATGAAATCTTAAACTACTTACTTAAAATTACATATAAAAAGTTACAAACACATGGAAATGACAACAAGAAAAAGAAAAAAAAATAAAACTCATGAAGTATTGTTCTAATTTTGTAAAACTCGATGTGCCAAAGATTTACTTTTTTGTGATCGCTTGCCATCACTCTGGTTTTCAGCTGATCCATATATGCTATTAACAAACTCCATATCTCCCTCTATTCATTTATTTTTCTTGTCTTCTAGACCTATAACAACCTCGGATTTATAAACTGTTGGCGCATATCTGTCCCTAGCCGTTTTCAGTGTTAGATGTTTCAGATTCAGATCAACTTAATGAAGGTTTATCATGAGCGGGAGCGCCAGCAGCAATGGTTGATAGTACCCTTTGAGTTTATAAATTGGGGGTAATGTTTCCATGTAGTAATTTATTTGTTCAAAACTTACACTTTTCCCAGACAAAATGGGAGAGAGATTATCATGGCGTGGCCGTTCAAGCATTTGCCTGTCTTTTAAATGGTTTTTATTGCTTGGTTCTTCACTTTTTTGTTTTTGTATTAAAAAAATAACCTTTCTAGAAACGTCATTTTTTGACACTGTTGATAATCAGTGTTCCCACACTACTATTTAAAATTAAGGAACCATTGTCGCCAACCTAAATCTCCACAACATGGCGGCAAAAATGGCGGAAGACACACGGCAGTGACTTTCCCACAAGGGTATTATCAATCCCTTTCTTTTTTACATCCGTGTTGCTAGCCGACAAATGTCTATCTTAGCGGTAGTTAAAATTTGGTTCTGTTTTGCGTTATAAGTACAAAGCATCGATAATGTTTTCCTTGAATTTTTGAATAATTTTAACAGGTTAAGTCAAAAGTATATAATTAGTATAATATTGCTATGTCGGCTAAAATCTAAAACTGCAATGGTGCAATATTTGATAATGTAGGTGAAAATAATGATATACCCGCAATATATAATTGTGCTTAACTTTCTCTTTTACTTTTATTTATTACATTTAATTGGTTGCTCTAACAATAAACAAAAAGATGTAGGTATACGTTAGTATCTTATATCTATAAGTAGGTAACATAATGACCTACTATTGTTCGAAACTATAAAAAAATACACCCCTTCCAGCCCGATTGCATAGGCTATATACATGCATTATACAGTGTGTCCTAAAAGTGAATTAAGGGTTTTATTGCGGAGACTATAGGATTTTAAAAGACAATTTAAAAAAAAACACACAGGGCGTTTCAAAAAAAGTTCTTATCACTTCATCACTATAAATTGGACTGAATAATTTGTTTACGATTCAAATGTCGATATCTCAAAAACGGTCGACGTTAGGTATATGTAGGGAATTTGGGGCACCTTGTATAATAACACATTTTTTTTTAAATTGTTTTACTAAATCAGCGTTTTTTGCAAAAGTCTAAAGTTTCGGCAATAAAGCCCTCGTTTCAGACTTTTGGGCCGCGCTCTACATTTAAAACTTAACCTTAAAACAATCGCTCAAAAATGGCTGATTCGTGTATGTGACGGTTTTTCGCTAAAAGTAATTGAAAATGGACAAAAATCCCCTAGACGTCTTATTATTATACAACTAATCAAATAGCATTAAATATGTGGCTAAGTATAAAAAAGTTTAGTTACATTCAATTTCATCTCTGGATCAAGAAGTCAAAACAATTAGTTAGATGCGTCAAATACGTTACGTAGAATTAGCCATCATGCTGCTGCTGTTTTAAGGGTCATATGCTATTCTACAATAAGTGGTGTAATGACTAATCTGAAATATGATGATATCAAGTATATAAATAGCAAAAATGCAATTTTTAGAATTTTTTTCCCTCCTTTTATATGTATAGATCCCCTATTGCTTGCTTCTTTAAGTCTTATATATACTCTCTTCGAACCTTGGCTATCATCAGAACGATTTTCACCTTATCTACTGCAACAACAACCGTACCGCTTTTAAATAACCGTTGTTTTTCTTATTTCCAGGTGATGGTAAATGTCTACGCGTTTCTAGTGCTGATTTTCGTTTGGGACCTCGTGACCGATGCCTCCATTTGCAGCGACGGGCAGTTCTTGAACTTCAAACTACAAGTGTGCCTCAATTGTACCGTTTGCAAGCAGGGCCACATCGTCATCAGACCTTGCGAATTACACAGAGATACGTATTGCGGACCCTTAAGCGATATCAGTGATTTACTTGTAAGTCTAGAGAAAGTGTTGCTAGTTACGTTATTTAAATTAAATTTTCTAAACCCCCTCCCCTATCTTCTCCACCCCTTACGTGATTTTCATTTCCTGAAGGAACCGAAATAAACTAGTTTCTAATCTACATCTACACACCAAATTTCATCATAATCGGATGAACCATTCAGAAGTTACACTCATTTGTATTTGCAATCGTATGTCAAACTCTCTGACATCTGTGTAAAGAAAGCGTATTATCATATTTAAGAACCCTCCCAAAAGGATAGGCTACAAACAGAAAAAACCGCCTCAAAATCGGCTCACTAGTTCGAGAGCTAAATGAAACTCGGTAGGCAAGTTGACAAGCACAAATAGATCGGTTGTTTATTTTTCAGGTGGACAATATTCAACACAGACATAGACATGAACAATCGAAACAAGATAACATCGAATGGAGGTATGGGGAAGACCTTTCGAGTGACGAACTATCATCGGCTCCGATCATGGTAGGCCTCGTTTTTATCCTTATAACATTGCTCGGTGGATTGGCAAAAGCGAAACCCTTTTAATGCGAGCATTTTTTCATTAAGTCGTATTTGGTGATTTGGCAAAGGCTTTTGACACCGTACACCATATGAATCACACAAAACACAATTAAGTTTTAATTTGCATCTGTATCCCGTTTCTGAGAAACCCTTCTAACACGCACATTTTTTCATAAAGTCACGCAAAAGATCTAATTTACAAACCCTTTTCGATTTTCAAAAACATGTATATATCGTATATCAGCACCACATAACAGATGTTTAAAATAATTTAAATTATTAGACAACTTACCACTCTTTCTTCGATTAGATATCAGAGGCTGTGGAGGTTTCGAGCGCCAACGCGCCCTTCACCAGGGCCGAGACGTTGGTGTGGGATTGGCAAGCGGTCGCCCTCATTTCAGCCGTCTTTGCGTGCCTGATGTTTTTTCTTGTGATCGCCCTGTATAGTTTCATCCAAGCGCGCCAATGGAGGAGGCTAAAAGAAAATTTCGAGGCTGGTAAGTACATATTTTTACATTTTTTTGATCTACATGGAATAATAGGCGAGATGGGCGTTTTGCCATCCTCAATACAGAAATCTGTGGCTAAGGGTTCGGTACACAATCGTAAAGGTGGGCAATTAACACCCTTAGGGTGAGGGTCACATATTTTTATTGACTTTTCAACACCAAAGATATTGTGTGATAATCGATTGCCTTAAGTCATAAAAATTGCTCACCTTTAAAGTGGTGTGTCGAACCCTTAATTAAGAATGAGGTCAAGCACACTAGGCTACAGGGAACCTAGCTGCGGGGATAGATCTGATGGATTTTTCTAGAGTAGTGAAAAGCTATGACTCGGTTTGATTCAAGGCCGCATTTGTTATGGGCTTGATATTTAAAATAATTTAGCATTTTTAATCAGGGGCGGGAGGGGCGATCGCCCCCCCCCCTTTGCTCTAAAAAAAGTAGACAACAAAGATACTGGTGGTCACCCTTCAGGGATTCTAGAATCCCTCCACCCTCAATTCGTCATACCAAAAATAAACAAACGCATGACGTACTTACCGCGAAAACCATTGGAAATACAGAACAGTACCTACTATAGAGTTTCTATTTATAAAAAAGTTTTAGACAAAATCATTTCGGACATAAAAAAGTATTTTTGACCTGAACCCTTGACGTATTAATCGATGACCTGAACATATTCATATCAAGATTTATACAACGTGAAGCCAAAATCAAGGCAAAATTAACTAAAGTCGTTTCTAAATATTATAATCCAAAACACAAATTCTTGAACTTTTATTTGGAGAAGTCAGTATTTCGAAACAATATTGGTCAGAAGTAGTCAAAAGCTTAAATCAAAACAACCTGATAACGTTTTCAAGGCCATGAACAAGTGTGGCGATATTTTTCCGTTGATAAAAACATTCTTGGATGTTTGCTAGTAAGTAATGTTTCGTTAGAAAGAAGTTTCTCATGCCTCAGAAGATTTAAAACCGACATTGAGCGAGTCATTGACTGGTTTGCTCAAAAAAACTGGAAATGATTTTTTTTTGAGATATGCAACTTAAAAAGCTTTTTAGACCTCAAAAAAAAGTATTTAGCTGTTAGGTTTTGTTTGTGATTTGTTTGTTATCTATGTTTTTTATAACTGAAAAAATTATACGTAGTTACTCAAGCGCAAATTTCAGAGGGATAGAGGGGTAGTTAACAACCCCTACCCTGGATTTAAATTTTTTATGAAAACGTTTAGAAAATCAAAAGTAGTATAATATTAGTTTAATTTTGCGTTAAAAATGGCAATTGTACTTGAAACCATTGACATATTTACAATTTTAGTTTAATTTTAAACAATAAAATCAATTTTTTAGTGCAATTTTCTTTAAAAATTTTGCCTGCGGCGCTATGAGACCGTTAATATTTACGATTTTAGTTTAATTCGACTCAAAAATTGCATTTTTAATGTAATTTTCTCAAAAATTTTAGGCGCATTTACACATTTTTTTTTAAATAAAAGATTTATGAAATAAACCACTAAAAATCTGAGTACCCCCCCTAGATTTGAGACCAAATCCGCGATTGTAGTTAATAAGTTTTGTTTGCATATATCGATATGTTTCTCATAAAAGCTATGCTTTTATTCTAATTTTTTTTTCGTATCGAAACCGCCCTCCCCTTTTTAAATGGCTGGGACCGACACTGTTTTAATACAATCTAAAGTAATTGTTTCCTATTTCAAAAATTACATTTAAGAAGATGTTGTTTAACTAAAGCCCTTTTCTTGTCACCAGACTGTCTGGCTACCACTAATACAAACATTATTTGGTTCTAGACCACAGACCTACACCATTAGACTCTGAATGCTATGCTAATGCCCTGGCTCCTACAATAACAATGTATCTCGCAAAACGTATCGCCGGAATTAGGTGTTCTCTTTCTCTTTATATAAATTTAAAAAAATATTTGTAGTCATGCTAACTCGCACTTTATACAATATCTTTTCCTCAAAGAGCAGGAGAAAAAATGATACAATGTGTCTGAACCAGTATGCCATGTAAAAATGATTACATTTATGTAGTATATAAGCTCGTGTTCCCCAAATGATGAAAGAATAGTAGGATGAAGACTTGTTGCCAACTTGAGGTTACTTTCTTGTTGGTTCTGAAATTTCATGAAAATCTTGGTGTTTTTTTACCACTATAAGCAGCTACATTCAAAAATATCATAAAAACAATGTTTATTTATTTAAAAACTATAATCACAAAACAAAAGATAAAAAATAAACTCATAAAAAATAAAAAGGCCATATTTTTTTCAATACTCCCAACGATCCCTAAACAAGAATTGGTTTGCATTCATTATATATGTTTTGCAGCGTTGCATACCGTCCGTGTTCAAATATTTCTGATTTCGAAACGTTTTGTGTGGTTTTTGTGTTTTTTATAAACTTGTGAAGTTAAAAACTATAGGATGGTGCGGGAGTGCATCGTGTTTAAACGATTGGAACACCCAAATCAAGGGATTTCGTTTCAAAGGTAAATGTCAAAATCAGTTGTAGTTGTTAGTTGTTACCGGTCAGTGTCATCCTTTACCTATTTTCAATTATTGGTATTACTGTTTTTGGTAATTATGAAATATACGGTTAGAGGCACCTACTAGGGTCCCTAGGACCCCAAATCCGCCGGCGCCGGTTTTTTTTTAAGAGAAAAAAGGGTGTACCTAGGTGTTGCCGAGCAACGTTCTGAAAATTTCTGTCCTTTTTTCGCACACAGGCTAGCTTGGGGGCAAAAAAAATAAGAATTTATGAATGGAATTCAGGCTATGGTTTTTAGGTCTGTGGTCTAGACTCAATTTCTAAATGCATTGAACTGTCTCTCTTTAAAAATACAATTGTTTTTCAAAACGCAGCAACAGTTGAACCTTTCTGTACGTTTTCCGTCTATCTCTATGGGTGGTCTAAGGTTCCTTATTGTGTCTATTTGGTAATGTTTTGTCACATGTTTTCAGCAGTTTATTTTATTGTTTTTTCAGTTGACAAACTGCGCACCTAAGTTTTACTTCAATTTTAACAGTTGTTGTATTTGCCTATGTCTAATTTTTAAGGCATGCAAGACAAGACAACAAACTGAGGCATTAAAAAGTCATTTATTTTTATTGTTTAATTTGTTTATTGTTTGTTAAAGCTCAGCTCCGAGTTTATATTTCTTTTATCTCGGTTACCTTGTTTTTACAGGATCCTTAAAACGCTTTTATGTAAGAACGGTTTAAAAACTTTGACGTGAAAACACCACTTAAACCGTTTCAATCACTAAGGGCCGGTTTCTCAATATCGGGTTACCAGAGAGTTAAATTAACTCGGGCTATAAATCCCGGTTTTTTTGCTGTTTTAAGCCAATATTTTTTTAGGTTAACCCTGAGGTAAGGTAACTTACCCTCACCTTGAAACCCTATTTTAACCCACTTTTTAAAGCTTTTTACAAGGTTATGTTTCCCGAGTCAACGCTAACTCGCTATTAAAAACCGGACCTCAATCGATTTTGTTTTAAAGCGATTTTAGAGTCGGTTGAAACATTTTAAAAGCGCTCTAGCACGTTTCTTTCAACCTAAAGAAGTACTTTACCCTAGTTTTACTGAAAAATTTGTTGTTCTATCTATTTTTTTTAAAACTAACTTTCAATAGAGGACATATTAACCTTCGGAGAAAGCGATATTATTTAAAACCTTCCTTATATAAAACCGGTTTTAGGTGCCTATAAACGTAGTAAATGATCATTAACTTTGTGGATGTAAAAACAAGGTGTATGCCTCAGATTTAACAGCGTTAAATAAACAATGGAACCATATTTTTAAAGAATCTAAAAAATATTAACGATTTAAAGATTGCATTTTTCTAGCATACATACAGGGCGTTCTTTTAGTACGCAGCATAAAACCTTATTAATTATCTACATAATACCGCCAACTTTGTAAAAATCGGTTAAGAAATAAGAAAGTTACGGTAAAAACATATTGATGAAAACCGAAAAAACTAAGGGATGGATTTGAAAAATGATACCAAAATAAGATCTAATATCTCAAAAAGTGTTTATCCGATTTTGATGAATGATAGATTTTTAAAATAAGCATTAATTGGGGTTTAAGGAAAAAAAACTAAAAATTAAAAAAAAATTGATTTCATTGAAAACAATGAGATAAAAAAAAAGCTTTTGTTTGTTTTAATGCGCCATTTTAAATTTCAAAATGGCGAATTTTTTTTGGTACGCAGCAAAAAACCTTATTAGTTATCTACACAATACCGCCAATTTTGTAAAAATCGGTTTAGTACTTTAAAAGTTATAGCGAAAAAACTTTTGTGCGAGTTTTTATGACCCACCCGGTATACCTTTTATTATTATGCAAGCTTTTTTCCTTATTTTTTTTGTAAAGCGATCGTTTGGATGCACCCCGTATACAGGGTGTCCCAGAAGTCCGAGTCAGAGGCAGAGGAGTAAAGAAAAAGAAACGATTTTCCCATTTTAATTAAAAACCGTTAGAAAAAAAGTAACATATGAGGTATTTTTGGAAACAGAAGAAAAAACTCTATTTAAATTTTTCAAAATATACAGGTACTCGTTTGGTTTTGGAGATATTAAGGTAGACTCGGACTTTTGGGACAGCCTGTATAAAAATAAATAATTTAATTTTCGTCCATCTTATAAGGATCTGATTTATTTCGAAACTTCAAACATGTAATAATGCAACACAATCCGTGTCAAGAATATGGAACACTATGTTATAGGCGATATACCTTACCATATGGGGTTATCCTTGAAATTCTACAGATGGTAACGCAAATAGTGTCGTATTACGTCTAATTTGGGTTGGTTGTGTATTTGGAAGATTTCTGAATTAATAGTATTTTGGCGACCGGTTGAAACAACCAAATAAAAAAAGTTTTGCTATGTTTTCATGGACATTGAATTCGTTTTCAATATGTTTTGAAAACTTTTTTTTCATGAGTTTTCATGACAGGTTTTCAAATTTTGATATTTGGCAGCTGACATATATCATAGGGTAATTATGCATTATACGGTTTTCTGCCATTTTTGATTTTTTTTGAAAAATTCTTTATGGGGGCCCCTTCTAGGGTCCCTAGGACCCCAAATCCGTCTGTGCCGGTTGTTTTTTTTTTAATTTTTTTTTCACTTAAACAACCCAAATCAAACAGTCCAACCCAACCTAATCCAAACCAACCTAAAACAATCAGAAAAACACATTACAACCCCCCCCCCCTGGGCACCCTTTTTTCTCGTAAAAAAAAATCGGGCGCAGGCGAATTTGGGGTCCTAGGGACTTTAGAAGTTGCCCCCATAAAGAATTTTTATACTGCATAATTACCTATCAAAGTCAAATATTCATTTTTGAGTTTTGGTACTTTTTTTTTAAAATGTATTTTATTCAAAAGATGATGTTGGCCCTCTCCACACTTTTTTTTTAAATTTTAATTACTACTCTGTTGGCAAGTGGAAGAATATTTCTTTTATTTTCCATAATTAATTTTTTGAAAGTCTTTAAAGACAAATCTTTAGTTATTTAAGTAAGGCTATGTTATTAATCTTCTTTTTTCTATACACTCCACCAAATGTTAGAATGCCGGTTCCACAGTTTCACTTCTATTTCTCTCTCTCTCTCTCTCTCTCTCAAAAAGAGTGAGAGCAATAAAATATAATTTGGCGGCTGTCTGGTAATCCGACGCAATACGCATGTCTAAACTCAATCCCCGTTTTCATGGAAAATTGGTATTTCGATCTCAATACGATCTTGATCCAACCCTAAAAATTTTCAGGGTCGGATCTAGATTGAAATCGATTTGAATACTGGAAAAAGAGGCGTTTTCATGGATGGTATCGGATTGAAATCGTTTTCAGAACGAAGTCAATTCCCATGAAAACGTAGCATTTGTTAACGTCTAGGTTGCTAAAAGAAACTTGACGATCTTGATATTTACTACGTTTATTTCGACTGTCCGATCCGGATTAAAACTCAAGCCGCTTGAAATTGTAATCTCTAATCTTGAGCGTTTATCTCGCAGGGTTAAAAGGGGGGGGATTTAACCTAATCTCGATTGTTTACCTAAGGATTGGATTGAAACATTGGGCATGCGCAATTTTAATGTTTTAAGACGGAAAAAGGAAACTCTTGGACAAAGGAGGAAACCATATATTAAATAATAAAATCTTACATAAAAAAATAAATGTTTAAAAAAAAGAGACCATAACCAACAAATTCTCGGGTTATAATTTAGCAATTGCTTGTTCTTCTTGAAAAATTTCGGGCCCCAAAGCCAGAATCAAGGTCGACGGCAAGGTTCAATCCGATTCAAAAATTTCAGGATTGGATCGAAGTTTTCGATCCTTTAATACCATGTGTTTATATCGGAGATTTAAGCGAGATTTATTAAGCCAATCCGGTTCCGATCCGGATAGAGCTGGCGAAATACACGTAGTAATTTGGTCTTGGCTTTTTTTTACTATTACCATAATTCTCAAGCTAAATGTGAAAACCGTGTTTCGCAATCTGTTATTTTTTTGAATATTTTAAGAAGTTTTTGATAAAAATGTAATTTTTATGCCATATTGCCAAGTTTGAGAAAAATCGATTTAGCGGCATTTGAGTTAGCGTGTGCCAGACAAACACCATCCCAAAATGTTGTATTTAGGTGTTTTCTGAAATAAATAAAATACTAATTTAAAAACACTTATTCTTGAGATTTAAGAATCAGCAAATAGTTATTCGAAGTATTATTGCCTACTTAGCGCCGACCTTAACACAGGCTGTGCCTGGCTCTAAAATAGTCGAAAATGTGCAAATTATAAAATTATTGAACGAGCGAAACTGTGACAACACGACTTTATTCCTATATTATATATTATGCGTGTTTTCGAAATTCTGTGTTGTTTTTTTCACAAGCAGTGGTCTTGGTGGAGGTTGGAGATGAGGACCTGGAGAGACCGAATTATAATCTGCACAATTTGGATTGTAACCCATGCATTCGGAGTTCTGAAGGGATTTTGTTGAACTAGTTCTCGTAGCAAATAGTACATTATAAACCTAGGGATTAAAGTGCCTTTTTTAATCCCGCGGCGAAAGGTTTGTAGCCCGACCGTAGGGAGCCAAGTGATTAAAATACACTTTAGTCACGAGGTATATATACTATTTTATGCACTTTAGAATGCGAGAAACTAAAAACAAAAAATCACAAAACTAACAGTAGACTACTTAACGGTACTCTAGTTTCAAGATTGACAGCTCGTATTACTGATAGTTGTCATTGATTGTTGTTGGCATGGTGGATTTACTCAAAATTTATTGTGCCATGGAAGTGTTGCTATGGCACAAATCAAATGTCAGTCAGTTGTTGTTATCAAACGGCGTCACCAAACGGTGAGTCCAGAAAAATCGTACAGCATTTTTTTTGAAAATGAACATTGAAGAGGCCGCGGAAGAGGCCATCGCTAGCCTTCTTCCACAAAAATCTCGCGATGTTTACAAGAAACAGTTTCGTGATTACCGAAAATGGTGCGCTGAACAGCATGCAGAGAATTTTACGGATGAAAAGGTGCTCCTGGCATACTTCCTACAGAAGTTAAGAATCTCAAGGCATCTGTATGGATCCAATATTCCATGATCAAAGCCATGATAATATCTGAAGCAAACGTCGACATCAGCAAATATAGTAAACTCACGGCATTTCTAACCCAACTAGCAATTTTTAGTTGTGCAAGTTGTAAAAATTAGAATTGCACTAATTTTAAACGTTGTTTTACAGATAAATAATAGTTATCATGGCGACGGTCGACAACGTCGACTATTATACGACGCCTAAACGTTTATCACAACTTCAGTCGCCATAACAACTATTTATGACGGTCTATTGTACTAACAGTAATTCCTTAGTCGTGAAGGCGCCGACAACAAACCGGTGTGTGCTAAACCAAAAATTGATGAATTTACTCCACGTTTTCTGGCCGGTTTGTTGGAGACGCGGGCGCGCCTGTTTTCATCTAACCAATTTTTCTGTTATGTTTGCAACAAACTATTTTGGAGCACTGCTGTCTGTCATACAAACGTCAATTAATTCAGTAAAAGTTACTAAGAAGTGTTTTGTAAAGTTTCTATTAGTTTTGTTTGAACATTTTGCACTATGAAAAGGAACAAATGGTATAAATATTCTTCGATATTTTGACATGTGACAGCTGTCATTGAAGGTGATTCCCCAGTGGCGGAAAAAAAGAGGAAGGTCCTGTCTATACAACAAGGACGGAAATTAAGTGAGCAGCATAAAGCCAAACTGTGGAGCAATTTCGATTGGGTAAAAATTGAGGCGTGTTGGCGTCTTTTAAGTTAGGGGATTCGTTCAAAACACAGTTAAGTAGTTAAAGCAGTCGAGACACGGGACTCCTTTGGTTGTCATAGAAACTAATAGGTGCCGCCATGATTGATTGTTAAAACCATTGTATGCTAATTTGTAAACACATTAAAAATTATTTTTTTGCTTTTTTCTACAATAAACTAAGATCTTTTTGCATATAAAAATTCGTATTTTGTTCTTAGGAATCCTAAGCAACATCTTTAGAGAATTTTTTGAAGCGATTTTTAAAATCATGATTTTTTTTTATTTCATAAAATCATCTTAATCGAGGGCGTGCTTGTTTTTTAGAGCTACGAACTGTACATTTGACAGTAAACTAGCGTCTGTTTATATATTTTGGCATTGGTTCGCATGTTATGATGATGCAAAACATGATATATGACAGAGAATATCATTTTATTTTAATAATATTATGGTGTCAGAAATAGTTTAATTTGTAGTCAAATAGTGTATTTATCATTTTACATAATGAATAATATTTTGAACAAATAATTGTACTCCAAAACCCATTGAACTATTACTTCAACTGTAGTCGCGATCGCGACGTTGACTCAACCAAAAAATCATCCACCAAATTGGTGCAAAAGTGGGTGATGTTTGAGTAAAAGTAAACGTTGCAACGCAACGTTGGCACGCGGTGCACAACGTTGAGACGTCGACAAATTGCTAGTTGGGAAAGAGACAGAATTACCGAACTAAATTTAAGTAATGCATACCCAACTAGCAATTTGTCGACGTCTCAACGTTTTGCACCGCGTGCCAACGTTGCGTCGCAACGTTTACTTTTACTCAAACACCACCCACTTTTGCACCAATTTGGTGGATGATTTTTTGGTTGAGTCAACGTCTCGATCGCGATTACAGTTGAAGTAATAGTTCAATGGGTTTTGAAGTACCATTATTTGTTCAAAATATTATTCATTACGTAAAATGATAAATACACTATTCGACTAAAAATTAAACTATTTCTAACACCGTAATATTATTAAAATAAAATGGTATTCTATGTCATATATCATGTTTGGCATCATCATAACATGCGAACCAATGCCAAAATATATAAACAGACAATAGTTTACTGTCAAATGTACAGTTCGTAGCTCTAAAAATCAAGCGCGCCCTCGATTCAGATGATTTTATGAAATAAAAAAAAAATCATGATTTAAAAATCGCTTCGAAAATCCTCTAAAGATGTTGCTTAGGATTCGTAAGAACAAAATACGGATTTTTATATTCAAAAAGATCTTAGTTTATTGTAGAAAAAAGAAAAAAAATAATTTTTAATGTTTGTTTACAAAGTAGCATACAATGGTTTTAACAATCAATCATGGCGGCACTTATTAGTTTCTATGACAACCAAAGGAGTCCCGTGTCTCGACCGCTTTAACTACTTCACTCTGTTTTGAACGTATCCCCTAACTTAAAAGACGCGAACACGCCTCAATTTTCACCCAATCGAAATTGCTCCACAGTTTGGTTTTCTGCTGCTTACTTAATTTCCGTCCTTGTTGTTTACACAGGACCTTCCTCTTTTTTCCGCTATACTGGGGAATCACCTTCAATGACAGCTGTCACATGTGAAAATATCGAAGAATATTTATACAATTTGTTCCTTTTCATAGTGCAAAATGTTCACACAAAACTAATAGAAACTTTACAAAACACTTCTTAGTTATTTTTACTGAATTAATTGACGTTTGTATGACAGACAGCAGTGCTCCAAAATTGGCTTGTTGCAAACATAACAGAAAAATTGATTAGATGAAAACAGGCGCGCCCGCGTCTCCAACAAACCGGCCAGACAACGTGGAGTAAATTGATCAATTTTTGGTTTAGCACACACCGGTTTGTAGTCGGCGCCTTCACAACTAAGGAATTACTGTTAGTACAATAGACGGTCATAAATAGTTGTGATGGCGACTGAAGTTGTGATAAACGTTTAGGCGTCGTATAATAGACGACGTTGTCGACCGTCGCCATGATAACTATTCTTTATCTGTAAAACAACGTTTAAAATTAGTGCAATTCTAATTTTTACAACTTGCACAACTAAAAATTGCTAGTTGGGTATGCTAATAATTTTTTTCGTTCATACATTTTAAAAAATAAATAAAATTTCAATAAAATTATTGTTTAATTTGGTAAAATTTACTTTAAATCCCCCAGGGATTAGAATTATTTTTAATCCCTGAGGGATTAAAAGTGTTCCTTTTATCCCCAAAATGAGGGATTAAAAGTGCACTTTTAATCCCTAAAGTGCATAAAAAATATTGTCTTCATCGGTAAAACGAAGTCTGAGCTTTGCTTTTTTTATTTTGTTCCGCCATGTCACCTGATTTCATAAAAAAATAATTATTTTGTGCCCAATTTTTGCTTTTTTGGCCGTCAAAACACAAAAAGTTCCCGAAAATAGGGCTAGATTTTTAAAAAATGCCGAATATAGTTGTCAAAAACGGCCAGACACAGCCATGATACGGCTCAGTATAATTTCTCCACAGATAAGGGCAGGCCCTAACCTTATATTAGTGTCGGCACTAAATGTGGTAGTTCTTGCGCATGCGCATCTGTCAACAGCGTCAAAATAGTGCCATAACTGCGTTTCAATAATTCCCTATTAAATAACGTGTCGAATAATGTACGAATAAAAAATGCGCTTCTTCTAATTAGTTAACCTAAAAAACTGTTAATCTTTGTATCAAATTTTGTATGGTGAAAGTTTAAAGCAGTGGCGTAGCCAGAAATCGGCTCTGGGGTGGGGGGGTTTCATCATTTAATAAAAATCAATTACCTATATACCTATACCAAATTTTTAAAAATTAGGTAGGTGCCCATTTCTTTTAAACTGAAGGGAGGGTAGAGGGCTTAAGTTATTTTATACGAAACAAAAATTCTTATTTTTAAAAGCAACTCTCATCTGGTCTTAATTGCAGATTTTTTTCAAAATTAGCATTTAAATGCGCCGCATGCAAATTTTTTGAAAAAAATTACACTAAAATACTATTTTTTACGCGTTTTAAATGTTGTCGATAAAACAATTTCTTAAAATTAAACAAAATTGTAACAATATTTAAAATTGGTATATCGCCGTAGGCGAAAACTTTGACAAAAAAACAAAAATGTCTTAAAAAATTTTGATCTCTTAAGTTTTTTGTAAAATATTTTTGAAAAAGTAGATTGGGTTATATGCCAAGAAGGGGTGGGTTGCAGTGGTATATTTATTGCCAAATCATAAATGCGCTACAGATGAAAATTTTCAGAAAAATTATACCAAGAATGCCATTTATTACACGTTTTGAATGCAGGTGATAAAAATTCCTTAGATTTAAACTAAAATTCTAACAATCAATGACGTCATAGCACCACAGGCAAAATTTTTAAAATTTAAGACATTACACCAAACACACGTCACAAACCGGAGTAAAGGTTCAAAAAAGTGGGGGAGCTATAGCTCTCCCTGTGTCTCTTGATAATGATAAATTTATTGTAGATTGGGTTGTTCCTCCTGTGGGGGGGGTTTAACCCCCATCCCCCCTGCTATAGCTATAGCCCTCCCTGGGGCCCTTGATCATGACTAATTTATTGTAGATTGAGTTGGACCTTCTGGGGGGGGGGGGGGTTTAAACCCCCCTGGCTACGCCACTGTTTAAAGCATTATCCCGGAACCGTTCACGTGATATAATTTTTTTAAAAAGTACTGTGCAAAATTTTGTTAATTTTTGATGTGCGGTTTATCTGTTTAACTAAACGAACTGTTTTTAGGATTTAAATTCACTCTAAAATAAAGAATACATTTTCTTCAGCATGCTAATATAAATGCGAAAGTCTGTGTACGTTTGTTCCTTAATCACGCAAAAAGGGCTGAACCGAATTTTATGAGGAGTTAGACTTCGACCTAAACTGAAACATGGACTACTTTTGATTTGAAATTTTGCGTAATAACAGCTGTCAAACGGATATTGCCCGACATTCTCCCCATTTTTTTTTCTTCGAATTTAGAATATAGAAATTAAATGTACTGCCTTATTTCCCTCCCGTAGTTCGTACAAAATGAAACGGTAAAGAAATCTGCTTCCGCTACACGCGCTCAACGTAAACAATTCATAAAACCACGTTTTCACCATAGAAAAACGAGAGGCGAATAGAACGATTTTCAAAGAGCGCGCATTCAAATTTTAGCAAAAACTATGAGTGCCGCCATTTTTATGGTATCTTCCCCCTAAAATTCTCCTTCGGTCGCCGTAACCGCATAAAACCCCATAAAAAACACACCTTAATTTTATCAGTTGTTATAAGGTCTATGAACTTTTGTGAGTCATAATTTTAGGATTATAAAAGTTTGTAAAAATTTATTGATTTTGGTAAGAATTTATGTGGTTTCATGTGTGTGTTTTTTATCTGATCCTATAATCAGTCGGGCTTATAAATGTTTATAAAATTTGATAAGTGCAGACATTTTTTTAACATATTTTATGGTATTATAAAAGCACGATTTCCTAAAAGATTTTATAATAAAACCGACACATCAACTTTTATGGGATTCTATAATTACATTCTTTTTCTTTTATGAGGTATTATGGGATTACATAAACCGATGTCTTTATAGTTTTCTGACAGATTTTATAGTGAAACCAACTCATAACATTTGATGGGCTTCTATGATTACACCCTTGTTTTCTTATAATGTTTTAAGAGTTTGTAATAAAACGTTTTTTAATGAGATTTTGGGATATTTTATGATCAGACCAACTCATAGAACTTGACAGATTTCTATGAACATTTATAATTTTGTAGGAGTTGGTAAAAACAATTTTTAATCAGACAAACTTACAACATTTTATAGATTTTTATGCGTCCACCCTGCCAAAAAAACCTCATTTAATCTGATAAAAAACACACCTGATTTTTATCAGTTTTTTCGACCACCTGAAAACTAATTCAAAAAATCTATACTTAGTATACTTATTTACTTCTACAAAATAGTTTTAGCAACTAGTGGCTAAAATAGTGCTTTTTTTAAAAGCGAGTAAAAAAATGCACAGTTTAGCCGCGAGTTACTAACACTATTTTTTTTAATACCATTATTAAAAAATCCACGAAAAACAGAAAAATACTTTTAAAAATCTTGAACCAAGAGAACTTCTCGCAACACACCATCTTTACACTATAAATCAAGGCGGCTGGTAAATTAAATCACAATCGTTTCCATAGCGATGTGTCTTTTTACTCGGTGATATTCATTGTTGCGGCATTTTAATCTTTGACAATTTGATATTTTTACGATATTTTTAAATGATTTTTTCGTAAATACTTGGTGAAAACTGGCGGAAATGGCTTAATTCTTAGGCAAGAATAATTAGATTTTTTCAGTATTACTATTTTCCGCCATTTCTCTTTAACTTTGGGTAAAAAATGGACAGAAATCTTTTTTTGCACCCGTTATCAAAAAACGTTTTTTTGCATCATTAACCAAAAAAGCCATGCTTTAGTTATCTGCAGACAGTTACTAAAATCATGTTTTTGATGAAGGTATAGAAAAAACATATTTTCTGACTCATGATCCCATCTGATCAAAAATTCATAAATTCCCTCCTTAAAAACCCCTGTATGCCAATTTTGATTGAAATAGAACAAACTAAATCTTTTCTCCCTCCACTTCCAATACCATATTATTGTATTTTCACCGTAACTATAAACGCATACCAAATTTGAACGCAATCGGATATGGATAAGTCAGTTAAAACTGGTTATCAAAACACGACCGAAAATCGTCCATCTTGAATCCGTCATATTGAATTTTCAAAATCTTCAATTTTGGTTGAAATCGGACAAACTTAGGTGTTTTCCCCCCTCCACACTCTTGTAGAGAGAAGGGGTGCCTATTAATGACATATTATTGTATTGTCACCGGAACTATAAATGCATGCCAAATTTGAAGGCAATCGGATGTGTATAAGTTAGTTAAAATTGGTTAATTTGAACACAATCGGATATGGATAAGTCAGTTAAAACTGGTTATCAAAACACGACCGAAAATCGTCCATCTTGAATCCGCCATATTGAATTTTCAAAATGTGATAAGTAATTCGTTTTCTCCATCACCAATTGCGCCGACACACCTTATTTCAACGAAATCGGGCGTACTTTAACTGTAGCCCCCTCCACCCCCTTCAAGTAGGGGGAGCTGTCAATTTCATCACACATCACACTATATTCTTGTGTTGTCACCGCAACTATATAATTAATATAAATTAAACTTTTGTAACAATATTTAATATTGCTATAGTGCCGCAGACAAAAACTTTGACAAAAAGAACAAAAAATTCTTTAAAAATTTTGATCTCTTAGGATTTTGGTAATATATTTTTGAAAAAATGGGTGGGTTGCGGTGGTACATATAGATTTGTTGGTAAATCATAAATGCGCCGCAGATGAAAATTTTAAGAAAAATTATACTAAGAATGCCATCTATTACACTTTTTGCATGCTGGTGAGAAAAATTCCATTAAAATCGTTGTTAAAATTAATGACGTCATAGCACCGCCGGTAAAATTTTTAAAATTTAAGATATCACACCAAACACACGTCACAAACCGGAGTAAAGGGTAAAAAAAGTGGGGGAGCTATAGCTCTCCCTGGGGGCTTATTCTTGAATTTCGTAGGTAAGATCGCACGGGAACGGTCCTCTCCCTTATATCGACCAATAATAAGCTTTGAAGCGATCACGAGTTATCCGAAACCGATCCGACTACGACCGAAGCTCACCCGATTGTCGTGTATCGTAGGAAAGTGACAGTGAAAGGACGCTTTTAAATAGTCACGAGACCATCAGTGCTATATTCAAACTGTATTTGACATCCCAACATTTTTGTCTAAATAAAACCCATTCAAGCTCCAATCGTCTTTCAATCTACATGTCCTTCGTAGATCCCCCCTCACACCACCATCACAAATTTAGCTAATTAATAAATATATATCTTTTACCTCTTAAAAATGTCCTAAGATAAATGTGAAAATTCACACGATCATCCTGTGTTTCAGCTAAATGTAAGATTAAATTACAATTTGGAAGTTTTTTTTAATATCCGCGTTTTTACAAAAATTGACCACTGTACGAGTCCTACTCTAAAACACGGGTCAAGTTTGCCGTAGCATACGCAATAGCGAGTTCGGTCTAGTGATAGTTTCGTCCAATAGCGTGCTCTGAAATAATACGACTGACGTTTTTCACACGAGCTTTCCTACAATTCCCAACTACTGGGTCTAGTCGAGAGAACGGCTTCGCTCAAAAATTGTTATTCGAAGCAGCTCTGCGCGTGCCCATAATAGTTTGGTGATTATTCGATTGTCTCGTCACTGCTTTTAAGCGCGTTTATTGGTTGAAACTACGTTTCTTCTCTTAGGCGAACGATCACTTCCTATGACTTTCAGAATCAGTTTTAACCCCCAAAACCCTCCCCCGCCTTGGCCACGTCACTGGTTAAGTCGTCGACAAATTGCTAGTTGGATAGGGGTCGTCATCTATTACCCTCTTCTATATCTGTGCTTTTTACACAACGAAAGCCGAGTAGCGTCGTTTTTCAACATCTGGCAGGCTCTAAAATCATAATTATGTCAAAACACAGATTGAAACCCAAGCCCTTGGTTTATAATTTAATGAGTACACAGAGATTTTTCCGGACGTTCGAAAATTAAAAGATTACGTTATTCTTGATATGTCCCATTCTAATTTATATGGATTTTTTTTGTTCCTCGACAAAATATTTAAATATATACAGAATTTGTCATGTGAGATATTTTTAGGTGTTTAAAATAAGAAGTTAAAAAAGAGTCATTTTATAAAAAATAAATAGAGTGTCAGCAGGCGCGTATAATAATAGCCCTCCTTACTGAGTTTTACCCAGCCACACAGTTACGTAAACATTACGTAAAAGTTACAACACCTGATTACTTTACACGATGTTTCGCCTTGAGCAACCAGGCTCGTCAGTGGTTCTACTGGTCACCCCCCCCCCCTACATCATTAAACACCATCATACACTTTGATTTCCAACTTTGAATGACTCACAAATAGGGATCGTTCCGCACTGGTACCACGAAAGTAAAAACAAAAGTGGAATGATAATATCCTATAAATAAAATGACCGCTACATGCACTTGACATTTGTGAGCCTAAATAAGTTGGTATTGACAAAATTCCCCTAACTCTGAGGCTAATAATAAAAAGGGTTATCGCACATTTATGGAAGGCAAAAAACTAGTCATTCCGGTTGTAAACCAGCACTGAACAAATCAAAACACTATATTTTTAGCAAAAACACGAAAAAAAAACGAAAACACTTTATTTTGACTAAAAAAACAACGGAGTAACATCCTAGTAACTCTTGTTTTGGTTCAAACAAGTGTGTGGCTAATAAAAAAAGCAGGCAAATATATATCAGGTTTACAGGGGGACTTGAAACCCATCTAAAAATGATATAACTTTACTTTTTTTATTAAAAATTCAAAAAAACAAAATTTTAATATATTATGAAAAATCATGGTAAAAAATACTAATTACTAATTGTGGAAAAGACACACCAAAAACAAAAAAGAATGTCAAATCGATTGGATTGATGTGACTACGTTCTTTTAGGCTCATAACTGTCACTTGCATAAGGCGGTCATTTTTGTGAAATTTCTTAGGGGGTATTATCATTCCACTTTTGTTTTTACTTTCGTGACTGGTACTTATCCAAGTTACCTGATACGTATTCGTCCTTGCGTGTTAATATTTCCAATAAGATTATGTTCCTAAGGCAATTAAAAATAAAAAAGAAGTTAAAAAACCTCCTAATCAGTTATATCTCAAAAACTAAAAGTGACTCATGAAATCTGATTTAGCTATTGAATTCTAGTTTTAAAACTCTACAAAAATGCAATTAACACCGTGAAGATATTTTCATAATTAAAAAAGTTATAGGATCTATCCCAAAAAACAGACTTTTCAAAATACCCCCGTAGCTCGAAGACGGGGTCAAAAATCTTATCTTGAAATTTGAACCTCGCAAAGGGGGGTCGAATCTCCTTTAGAAGTTCCCGAAACCATCGAATTTTGGACACCCTGTACACTGCATAGTAGCTGAGTTTTCAAATTGCAAAACCAAAGTGAAAACATTTTAATTTTAATTGAAGAACACCTGCACAAGGCATCTTTAAAACTTTCCCATCAATAGTGTTTTAGAAAGGTATACAAAAACGAGTTACAAAATAAAAAAATTATTCCCAACGATCGGCTACTTCCGAAATCATTACGAATTCCGTACGAGTAGCACATATATATGTGGCCTCGCCGACAAAATAAAGGAAGTATATTTTAAGGCAGCTTTTCTCGCTATTTCCTTCTCTGTTTTATGTATCTATTTTTCCATTTCCTTCTTTGTTTTTTTTTGTTATGTTAACTTGCCAAATGACAAAATGACAGACGGGGTCATCCGTTAATTATGTCACACCATTTTGAACCCCTCCCCCCTCCCTCTTGTCATAAATCGATTCTGCTGCCCTTATGTCTAAAATTACGTCACAAAATAGCTATGTATAAGAAAAAAAGAGTGGATACAATTTTGTCACAAAATAAGCGTTTTTTTTACAACTAACGGCTAAAATAGTGTTTTGTTATAAGCCCTGCGCTGGTTTATATAACAAGGGTAGCGAGTGTTTAAAAACGCGAGTAAAAAAAGTAGTTTAGCCGCAAACGAAAATTATCTGGAAAAATCTGTTCATTCACAGAAAAATTTTTGAATTCATAGGTAAATCTATGAATTTTCAGAAATATTTCTGAATACACAGAAAAAGTTGTGAATTCACAGAAAAATTTTCGAAAGCACAGATAAATATGTAAATTTACAGAAATATTTATGAATTCTCAGAAATATTTGGGAATTCACAAAAAAATCTGTGAATTTCAAAAAAATACATATGTGGCCCTTCTACGCTTTCGTAATTTTTTTTTTAAATTTGGGTGAAAAACGGACGAGATTTTTTTTATATCCAAAAAAGCGATGGTTTGGTTGTTTACTGATACCTTTTTTGGATAACCATGGTAAATAATTGCTATGTTTTCATAGATATTGAATTCGTTTTTAATATGTTTTGAAAACTTTTTTTTCATGAGTTTTCATAACAGGTTTTCAAATCGATTTTGAATCGATTTGAAAACCTGTCATGAAACTCGATTTAACTTTAATTACTACTCTGTTTGCAAGTGGAAGTAAAGAAAGAAATGCTGGACTGGCATATGTGCATAGTACATACACTTTCGAGCCAAATATTAATTTTTTTAAAGTCTTTAAAAAAACAAATCTTTAGTTATTTAGGTAAGGTTATATTATTAATCTTCTTTTTCCTATACACTCCACCAAATTTTAAAATTCCGGTTCCACAGTTTCACTTCTATTTCTCTCTCTCTCTCTCACTCAAAAAGAGTGAGAGCAATAAAATATAATTTGGCGGCTGTCTGGTAATCCGACCCAATACGCATGTGTAAACTCAATCCGCGTTTTCATGGAAAATCGGTATTTCGATCTCAATACGATCTAGATCCAACCCTAAAAATTTTCAGGGTCGGATCTAGATTGAAATCGGTTTGAATACTGGAAAAACAGGCGTTTTCATGGACGGTATCGGATTGAAATCGTTTTTAGGACGAACTCAATTCCCATGAAAACGTAGCAAGTGTAAAGTTTATTAATTCAATACCGTGTTTCGCCTACTTACACGAAATTTCCTTCGGTTTAAAACACACAGCTGGTCTCCATAGCTGGCCTTCATCCAAAATTTTGTTTTGCATGGTAAACGAACTGAAAAATGAAATAGTAAAAAAAAACTTGAAAAAAGAAACAAAACGGAACGGTATTCACGCCAAGTTCCTTGACATATTGCTTTTTTTGCGGTGAGTGCTTTTATATGCCTTGAAAAATCGGGCTCTCGTAATATTTAAAGTCATAGTTACGATCTAGAGAATTCGAGGGGGATTTCGAAACGGGAACGTGTGGTTTTTTGTGCGAATCATCACCAGTCGGTAGGGATCTATCCCGTGATGTATTTTTGAACGATGGAAACTTGCTCACATTCTCGCAAAAAGTGGGACATCCGATCCGGCGGGTTTCAAGTGAGAAAACACCGCTTTTTTCGGGAGACGCCTGCGTAGAACACACGATTTTCTAAGCTCTATTACTCGTTTTTTTTTTTAAATTTGTGTCTGTTGTTTTTTTTTTAAAGGATAAATTTAGAAATTAAAGGTAAGAAAATCAACGAGATGCTTTCACAATTTTTGACCCGTTTTGTAGGTAAAATAGTTGGAAAAAGTTCCTGCTCGAAGTTTCGGGTGTTTGGCCATGAATTCTATGATAATTCTTTTTTGGATTGTGTTATGTGGGACCTTCCTTTTGAAAAGCCTCCTTCCCCACTAATTTTTATTACAAAAACTTAGAAAACCAACCACAGAGGTGAACTGCAAAAACCTAATGACTTTTTTCCGAAAATGAAGTTAATTCGGCACTGCGGCGGAGAAAACGTAATAGTTAGTTAGAGTAGGCCTTTAACATGAAAAAGTAGTTCGTTTGTACCAAAGTAAACATGGCAACGATGCACACGATCAAGGGCAGATTGAAAAATACAGCGATCGAATAGCATGCGATGTGATCTATCCCGGGATCGATCACATCGCTTAGGTGAACGTTCCTTCTCTCACAATTCAAAAATTGGGGCCCAGGGGGTTTCATCATTTAATAAAAAAAAATAACCGGTAAATGCGCCGCAGGCAAAAAATTTATAAAAATTACACTAAAATTCTATTTTTTACGCGTTTCAAATCAATATTTAATATTGGTATAGCGCCGCAGGCGAAAATTTTGACCAAAAAAAATATTCTTTAAAAATTTTGATCTTTTGGGTTTTTTGAAAAAGTAGATTGGGTTAGATCCCAAGAAAAGGTGGGTTGCGGTGATATATATAGTTTTGTTGCGAAATCATAAATGCGCCGCAGATGAAAATTTTAATAAAAATTATACTAAGAATGCCATTTATTACACGTTTTGAATGCTGGTGATAAAAATTCCTTAGAATTAAACAAAAATTGTAACAATTAATGACGTCATAGCACCGCAGGCAAAATTTTTAAAATTTAAGACATCACACCAAACACACGTCACAAACCGGAGTAAAGGTTCAAAAAAGTGGGGGAGCTATAGCTCTCCCTGGGTCCCTTGATCATGAATAATTTATTGTAGATTGGGTTGGACCTCCTGGGGGGGGGGGTTTAACCCCCATCCCCCCTGGCTACGCCACTGGTTTAAATAGAGGAAAATTACACAACCTTGTGGACAAAACGGTTGAAACTGTTTGGGCCAACTCGTGACAAAATAAGTCGACGACTTTCCGTTTCCTACAGATAGTACTTTAAAACCACTCCAAAATAAAAGCTGTGTATGAAATGAAAAGTGTGCGGCTCATTTTGTCCAAGATATTTAATTATGTAAACCAAAAAAAGTGTCAACTGTCTTCTCCATAAGGTTGGGCCGACTTCTTAGAGAAAGATGACAACACCAAACAGCTTTTTTTTTATCGAAAAACACAGACAGAAACTAAATTTTCCTCGAAATTTTCACAATTTATTCAAAATTCTTGCTTGGGACCCAACACCTACTAAACCGCCCGCGCCCCCTCCCCCTCTAAAAAAACTACGAGCGTCTCACTATTTAAGGTGACCAACCGTCCTCTTTTGGCCGGAACAGTCCCGATTTTTAACCATTTGTCCCGGGGAAAAAGTCCGTCCCGAATAGTCCCGATTTTTCAGCAAAAGTTCCGGTTCGCTCCGGTTTTGATACCACTGTATGATGTTCTCTGCCATCTCTAAATTTGAATTGAAACCTTACTTAAATTATTTTTCTTTAATAAGTATTTTGGAAAATACATCTTCTTATTATTAGGGGTGCATATAAGAAAAAATACATGATATACAATACATTGAATGGCCGGAGTGTCCCGGTTTTGCCCCTTTCGAAGTTGGCCACCTTACACTATTACTACTGTTTGGAAAATTCCTCCCAAAACTATTCTATAATTAATAATCACTAATCGCGATCCTCCCCCCTCCCCACACACCTGTGTCTGTCCCTAATAAGTTACCATATGAATGGCTAAAAATATAGTTCCATGACAAATATTATTACGAAAAACATTTTAAGCAAGCAAAGTCTAATTTCAGTTTTATTTCTGCCTTTTGTTTGTTTTTCCAAAACGCCCGAGTACATTATTATACCTGTTAGTTTATATTCCAGAGCGGACTCTCTATAACCTTTCTGGCATATGTGTTTACCCCATTTTCGCCATGTGTTTAAAATTTTTAACATTTAAAATGTGATATTTATTATAGGTCCTTCAAAACTCAGACTAAATACTATAAGCTCTAAAAAGTAAATGGTTTTTGTAAATAAATTTCGGTCGAGTTATACTTAGTCTCGGGAAAATTGGCGTACGATATACAAATCGTGAAATGAAATTAATTAGAAACATTAATTTTGGGCAAAAATCCAAAAAAAGCCGGGTGATTTCGAGAACTAATAGCAAAATTGGATATAGAGGTCTTAGTAAACGTCTTTTACGTAAAATACCGACGTAAAAATAGGAACTATAACACAAACTAATTTTAAAAAAGGATTTAGTGAGGTTGAATAAATTCTCTCAAAAAAAATAATGGTAACCGTAGATCCGGATTTCCCACTTGTGGTGCTCATCAGTACGGTGCTAGGAATTAGGAGATGAACTGATGATGAAAAAATTTGACACAGGCTTCATGTAATTTCTGTAATTTGACAGATGGTTGTTTTTTACATGAATCCTGTGTCACATTTTTTCATCATTTCATCTCCTAATTCCTAGCACCGTACTGATGAGCACCACAAGTGCGAAATCCGGATCTACGGTTACCATTACCTTTTTTGAGGGAAAGCTCGCTCTTCATTAATTTTGTTAAATATTTTCTTTTTGTTATTTTCAACACCAATCAAATTGTTTAAAATAATATGCTCTTACCATAAACATGCATAGAGTCAACATTATTTTTACACCTTAATAAAAATCAAAAAGCCTTTGATAACAATAAAATATCTTTAGTACCGTTTTGTCTAATAATAGTCACATAAAAACCGTAGGACTGTTTTAATTTTAAAATCTTTTTTTTTATCTATATATCTATTTATTTTCCTGTATATTATAAAACTTCTACCGCTTTTTTTAAAGTGAAATAAAGAGATGAGCAGGAATCATCAAAAAATTACGTTTTGACCAATCCCAAGATGGCCTTCAAGCACCTCCATTAACCTAGCGACCTCACCCCAAGAAAATCAAAATTTAGTTATGCAATAACTATGTGCTAATTTCGTCTGCAATCAAAAAATTTTGTGTTCCTCTGGTTTCTGAGAAAATCGAAAAAGAAAATGGAGTAGCCAGATTAATATTCACTTAGCAACCACACCAGGAAATATGACGCCAAACTAAAAATTTTTGGTTTTAAAAAGAAAAAAATAGAATTTTTCATTTCAAATGAGGTTTTTTTTTAAAAAAAAGGTGGGGTAGCTAGGTTAATATTAACTTAGCGACCGCACATGTTTAACTATCACCGAATTTAATAATTTCAAAAACCATTATTATCTGAAAATTATGTGCTAATTTCGTCCATGATCAGAAAATTTTCTACTTGTCTGGTTTCCAAGAAAATCAATAAAAAGGATATTAGATATATATATAGGGTGGAGCACAAAATTCCGCACTTTTTGGATTGGCTATAGCTTTTGACATAAGTGCTCGATTTTTAAAGGTATTGGTTTTTTAGAAAGATAAAACGTGATACATTTCCGAATCAGTTGAAAATTTAAAATTTCTCAAAATTCCAAGATGGAGAGTTTTAAAAAATGTGTAATTTTCACCCTAACTGAAAAAAAATTATGTGCGACAATGAACAAACTCTAAAGCTTTCACTACAAACACTAATTGTTTATGTGTATATTCACGTATCATTTAATTAAATCGGTTGAGAAATGAAAAAGTTATAAGCTTTTAGATTATGAGTGTTTGGGCTTAACATTGGAAAAAAATCACAAAATTAGGTACATATTTTTTCAATTACTATAACTTAAAAATATTGTTTTAAAGAGACAAAACATGAGAGTTGCGTCAGTTTGTTCAAAATTTGACATTAAAAAAAATTCAGGATGGCGGATAGTTTTAAAAAGAGTTAGGTTTTACACGCCTTATTTTTTTTTCAGTAAGGCACTGGACAAAATATAAGGTAGTATTTGCAAATCTCCATTTTTTATTCGTATATCGAGGTATCACCTAATTAAATCGGGATAAAAAATTAAAAATTATTTAGATTCTTAGTGTTTTTCTTAATTAAATAATTAGGTTAAAAGATATAGCAAATGGAAAATGTATGTAATTTTGTGATTTTTTTCAATGCGAAACCAAAACACTCGTAGTCAAAAACCTTTTTTTATTTCCCAACTGATTTAATTAAGTGTTACTTCAATTTACACAGAAACCATGAGCGTTTGTATTCAAAGCTTTAGAGTTTGTTCAGAGTCTTGACAAACGGACGTGTAAACATAGCAAAAGGGTCGCGACTCGCGATTTTATAAATAATTACAACAGAAAATAAAACCAAAATTTCAATCCGAAAATGTGAGGTTAACCGTTTGCCAATCGTGTTCCATTCAAACAGCACCAGTGTCATTTTTTACAGGACCGGGCCAGTGTCAGTGCGAAACTGGAAACAGACGAGTGCGGTACTGGATTTTACAATGGAATACGTTATTAGTAGTAGTTTTCTTTCGGCCTAGTTTCTCCCCAGATTTTAAGTAAAAAAAGTACAACTGGCAACTAAACATCAGAATTAGCTGAAATTTTGCAGGGGTGATCATTTTTGAATGCTTAACAAAAATATCTGAAGGATTTTTCAAAATTCTCAATTGCGGTTTAGAACAAACCCGATTTACAAAAAAAATAGAGATATACTCACAATTTCCTCTGGATTACATTTTTCCTTTTTATATTTTCTTGCTTTAGCCAAAATAAAAACTAAGTTTCAATCAATCACACTTCATTGAATTTGGGAGACACACGTAGTTCAAGTGTTGGCCGATAGATCGCAGAATTTATACGATTCCATGGTAACTGCAGGTGTTTTGTCAACAAACTTTAAATCGGGCCGCAGTGGGACAGAAGAGTATTTTTACGTTTTCTGACAGAAAACCATTCGAGGTTATGTTTATCTTTCAAAAATGTGTTTTCAAAATCATTGTTCTAAAACAAATATGAAACCACTCCGCGTGTGCGGTCGCCCGCCGAAAAAGGCCTAGCGCTGCGCGGGTATTACCCATATTTCTATGGCATTACCCCAAGCAATACCCTCTCCACATAGGCCGATCAGCTGTTATCGTTTTAGTGTCCTTTTCTCCACCTTCGCAGCCATTTTGACCGAAAACTAATGTATTATCTGTCACTTTTGAGTGAAAATGGCTGCGAAGGTGGAGAAACGGACACTAAATCGATATGAGTTGATCGACCTATCTGGAGAGGGTATTGCCCCAAGTCTATCAAAGAACTAATTTAAGAGAACTTTACTGGCTCGCTGGGATTACTAGGAATTCGTATAGAAACATTCGGCGCCCATAACCCCACATAATTTTGTTTTTATTTCGATTCAACCATTTTTTTTTTTATTTAAATTATTGCGGCGTAGTTATGTGCAAGTGTACTATTATAGTGAAATCTTGAAGTGCAAGGATTTTAGAACCTCAGTTTCAAAAACACACGGATACTTGAGTACTAACCAAACAGGTCAGTAAAGCTCCATTTAGAGGTTGGAAAGACTCTTGCTAGTCGTTGACGCTCCTGTTTAAAATAGAATACGATTATATCGTCTAGCGCCAGAAGCCGATTTTTAAATCTGCATGTGTTTCCAATTCAATTATAAATGCACCTGTAAATGCAACCTTAAACATTACACCTAGTTACTTTAATACGTAGTTGGGTAGCGTTTTGTTAGTAGGTAAGTCTGCAATAAATGGTTTTCTTTTATTTTAGTATTTTACTTGGTTTTTTAGCGGCGCAGAAAGCGAAAAGTCAAAATAAGTAACCTAATCCCAAATTTTTGACCCGGTGCTAAAAAATCTCTGGTGTCCCACTGTGGATAAACATAAATAAAGTCTCCGTGTTGCAATTCAATGACGTAAAACTTTGCAAAAAAATCAGGTCGACATAGTTAAGTTGGTTTTCCGTACAGTGTTGCTAAAAACAATTCCCCAGATTGTAACTACGGCCTTAAAAAGCTGCGATCGTGTGTGTAGCACAAAAAATATGTCATTATCATAGCAAGGCTCCCTAATAAAACTGTAAGCATCAGTTTTCGCTTTAATCAAAAGTAGCACGTGGCGTTATAATGAAGCTAAAGTTATATTTAAAATCAAAGGGGACGCCATTACTTATTTAGAGTAAAAACTCGATTTTTTTTTTCGAAAAATATACAAAGTTTACTGACTTATTGGCTTTGATGTTGAAAAAATCTAACAGAATCTTTATGATTTTTTGATTGCCAAAAAAATCAGCAAGTTATATTATTCCAAGCAGCAGAGGAGATTAAAATAATATTGATAACGGTATAAAACAAAACATCACTTATCGAAATAAAAAAGGTAAATGAAAATAGTAGTTTATTAACTAGTGGCTAAAATAGTGCTTTTTTGCAAGCGTTGGTTTAAATAATGAGCGCAGTGAGGTATTTAAAAACGCGAGTAAAAAAAAGCATGGCCTAGCCGCGAGTTGTTAACACTATTTTTTTTAATATCTTTATTAAAAAATCCAAGAAAAACAGAAAAATATCTTTTAAAAATCTCGACCGAAGAGAACTTCTCGCAACACACCATCTTTACACCATAAATCAAGGCGGCTGGTAAATGAAATAACAATCGTTTCTATAGCGATGTGTCTTTTTAGTCGCTCATTGTTGCGACATTTTAATCTTTGACAATTTGATATTTTTACGATATTTCGTAAATACTTGGTGAAAACTGGCGGAAATGGCTTAATTCTTAGGCAAGAGTAATTAGATGTTTTCAATATTACTATTTTCCGCTATTGCTCTTTAACTTTGGGTAAAAAAACGGACAGAAATCTTTTTTTGCACCCGTGATCAAAAAAAAAGTTTTTTTGCATCTAATCAAAAAAGCCATGCTTTAGTTATCTGCAGACAGTTACTAAAATCATGTTTTTGATGATTTATACCTTCAACAAAAACATGACTTTTGTTTTTGATCGTGTGGTCGTAGAAAAAAATAGCATACACAACTCGATAGAAAGTAACTTTCTTACACTCGCGTGTTGTTTCGCTCGGCTCTCGCTTGTGTGAAATATGTCAGTTTCTTCTCTCGTTATTTCCTGTTTTTGTTGGATTTTTTGATAAAGGTATTCAAAAAATAGTATTAACAACTCGCGGCTAAACTGTGCTTTTTTTTACTCGCGTTTTTAAATACCTCGCTGCGCTCGTTATTTAAACCAGCGCTTGTAAAAAAAGCACTATTTTAGCCGCCAGTTGTGAAAACTACTATTATAAGCTATTGGTATCGGAAAAACCAAACTTTTTTATTTCTTATAAAAATAAGTTATTTGTGTAAAAAAAGACCTAAATCGTAGATAGAAAATATTCTCTATCTACGCCTAAATAGTCTGAGACACATTAACTCAAAATCCGCTACACCGATTTTAATCAAATTTGACAGAAAAATTCTTTAGCACCAGGCGATAAGCTGATTACTATTTCTTAGAGGTGGGAGTTGGAAAAAAGGGGAAGAAAAGGGGACTGAATAACACAATGCTTGCACCAATTACATTTTTTTATGGTTGCAGTGTATACTTCATTTATTTCCGGTCTAAAAAATGCTATTTTTAATTAGGTATAAAACTATTAATTTTTATTAAAAGATTCCGATGCGTCTAACGGAAGCCATATATTTCAATTTTCATTTTTATAGGTAGAAGAACGTTATTATTTTTAGAGAGAAATAAAAATAATTCATACCGACAGTAGTAAGTCAAACTTTATTTATCTTTGTACAGCTGATGAATATTTACGGACTGCACTGAGTGACACATTTTTCCATTTAGAGTAACATTAATTTATAATATAGCCCTCTGTACAACGTTCAAAAAATCTTCTGGAATAATTAATACTCATAAATAAAATAAATTATACGAATATCTCCAAAACTAAGGGTCTGAAAAGACTCAACATTAGTATAGTTTGTGTTGCTAGCTGCTACAGTTCGTTAAATAAGATTTTTTTAAAGTTCAACCCCCATTTTCTACCCTCTTTCCAATGCCCACCCCGATCAGCTCATCGCTTCGTGCCAAAGAAATTTAGTGCCAAAGAACCCCGCACACAAACACCAATAAATTTGGATCTCGGTCGAAAATGGTATGTTGTCGTGCAAGTCAATATTAGAAAACTGTGGAGGTTTAAATCAGTTTGTAATCTGAGATATTTGCACGTAAAATCGGGAAAAATGCCTAACAGGGCTATATTCCAATGGCAAAAAAACATATTTCTTAAACGAATTAAACCAAAATAGAGACGAAATTAAATTCTCCAGATAATGTAGTTTTACCCAATAGGAATTTTTTATGCTTCAATTAGACAGTCTGTATACAGGGGCTAGTCAGAAATAACGTTTTTAACTATATCGACATGGCCAGTATTTGAGGCGGAAATTTTTTATTTGAGTAATGCGCAGATGATACGACTCAGTTTTATTTATTTAACATCATTACTTATTAGTGTACGAATTTTTAAAGTTTAGGTGTGTTCTCGCACCTTAAGCAAATTGACATAGGAACAATTAAACCCTTGTCAAAAAAAAGTTTTCACAAATATGCTAAATATTACTACCCCATCGGATAGTAGAGACCTAGGATAACCTCGAGAAAACATACTTACAGTGTATGTTGAGTTGAGCTATTATTTTAATACGGGGTCCATTCAAAAATAGTTTTTAAATATAATTTTTAAATTTTTTTGTTGTTTTATACGGTACATAATCTGTAAAACTTTGTCGACATTCTAGGTCTAGTTTTTAAAATATACATGTGTCCGAGAAGTCTGGAATAACCGATCTTTTTAAGAAAACTACATGTTTACGATTTCTATTTCAAAATATATACAGAATGTCCCATTTCTTTACATGGGACACCCTGTATATCTTTTTATTTCTGGATTGGCCATTCCTTTCTGATTTTACAGTATGGATTGCGATAAAACTACCAAAATCCGTATGATAAGCACAACAGAACTGTTAGAAAAAGAGGGTAAAACGAATAAAATAAAGACAGCTCTCTTGCTCAACACTATTATGTAACGATTTTTGCCTTTTTTCTCAGGAACCATTAAAAATAAGGGTATTATATATGGTATTTTTAGAATCAGAAAAGAAAGGCCAGTTGAGAAGTGTGAAAATATACAGGGTATTCCACTTGAAACAGTGTATTACATCTCTTTTTCAGGACATCTTGTATAAATGCTCATTATTTTTTCAAAATAGTATTTTAGAATAAGAATAGAAATGTCCAAGCTTTTTTGTTAAGAACTTGTAGTTTTCTCAAAAAATCGGTGATTCTAGACTTCTCGCACACACTGTATATTTTAAAAACTAGACATAGAATGTCGACCAAAGTTTTACAGATTATGTAGATTGTTGTTAGTTGAGTATGTGCCAAAGAAAGTGAAAATTGAGCGATCCGGTTTAGACCACTGTATAAAAGAACAAAAAATTGTAAAAATGATATTTAAAAACTATTTTTGAATGGACCCCGTATTAAAATAATAGCTCAAATGTTACAGTGTACGTTTTCTCGAGGTTACCCAAGGTTTCTACTATCCGATGGGGTAGTAATATTTAGCATATTTGTGAAAACATTATTTTTACAAGGGTTTATATGTCAATTGCTCAAGGTGCGAGAACACACCTAAACTTTAAAAATTCGTACACTAAGAAGTAATGATGGTAAATGAACGAAACTCAGTCGAATCATCTTAATATGACTCAAATAAAAAATTTTAGGTACGAAACTTTTTTTTCCGCTTCAAATACTGGCCATGTCGATATAGCTAAAAAAGTTATTTTTTACTAGCCCCTGTATACAAACTGTCCAACTGAAGCATAAAAAATTCCTATTGGCTGAAACTAAATTTTCTGGAGAATTTAATTTCGTCCCTATTTTGGCATTGGAAATTAATCATACAAACTAATTTAAACCTAGACAGTTTTCTAATATGGACTTGCACTATAACATACTAGAATATTATTAAATTCTACCGAGATCCAAATTTATTGGTGTTTGTGTGCGTGGTTCGTTGATAAAAATCAGTTAAGCGGCTTTTGGGTTATCGTTTGCCAGAAAAATATCATCACAAAATTTTGTAGGTACTTAAGTCTTTTTTGATCAAATAAAATAAACTAATTTCCAGTGGAAATAAAAAAAGTTTTGTTGCCGAACATAACGTGCAAACTGATATTATTATGGATGGCTAAAAAATATAAATACAATTAGTTATAAATTTATCTCAGTTCTGTTTTTCTAATAAACTCATAAATAAAAATCGTGTTCAATACTCTATGACTACAGGCAATCAGTGAAAAAACCAAATCGAATTTTGCCACTCAAGCTGTGGTTTTGGTTTTTCGAAATCACCAAGGATATTTTTTCCAAATTTTAATTATTTCTGTGAAGCCGTGCGATTATTTTACCGTCATTACCTCACGTTGGGAAAATAGCAAAAAAGTTCATAATAGATTGTTGTCTAGGGTAATACCAGTTCTTTTACTTTATTGTTCAGCGAAATATGTAATGAAACAATGTTTAATTCTATGGTAGTTTCTATTTAATGTGTTGCTTTTGACACTAAAATAAGTATTGTTATTTCAAAAATAAGATAAAATGTAAATTATACCTTGTACATATACAATTTTGTTAAATCACTTAATTTGTAATTAAAGCTTGCAACCACGTGGGAAAATCAACTATTAATATTTATTATATATAAATATTAAAGAGAGATGCCGGTAGGCAATAGGGTTGCCAACTTTTAATTTTGATTTAGATGCTTAGAAAAAAAAATAAAACAATAAATATTGATGGTTTTTTAATTTTAATTTACAAGCTAGCTAAGAAATTTCAATCGAAACAAAACAAAGTAATAGTATAAAAAACAAAAGATCAAAAGATCTTGGGTGGAAATAACGAAAATTCATCATACACTTTGATTTCCAACCTTGAACCACTCACAAATAGGGATCGTTTCGCACTGGTACTTATCCAAGTTACCTGATACGAATTCGTCCTGGCGTGTTAATATTTCCAGTGATAGTATATTACATAATAAGAAAAGAAAGTGACAAATTTCACACACGTGTGAATACTGTGAACGAGGCGTTGGCCGAGTAAAACAACACGCAAGTGTGAGAAAGTTACTTTATATCAAGTTGCGTACGCTAATTTCCCTACGAACACAGTTGAATTGGTGAAATTTAGCGTTTTCTAAGGATGCAAATCGTGTGAAATCCATTATTTTCATATGTGGTCGTAGGAAATAGTAGTTTTACCAACTAGTGGCTAAAATAGTGCTTTTTTTAACAAGCGTTGGTTTAAATAACGAGCGCAGCGAGGTATTTAAAAACGCGAGTAAAAAAAAGCACTTCTTAGCCGCGAGTTTTAACACTATTTTTTTTAATACCTTTATCAAGAAAAACAGAAAAATATTTTTAAGAAACTCGAACGAAGAGCACTTCTCGCAAACACACCATCTTTACACTATAAATCAAGGCGGCTGGTAAATGAAATAACGATCGTTTCCATAGCGATGTGCTATTTTACTCGGTGACGTTCATTGTTGCGACATTTTAATCTTAATACTTGGTGAAAACTGGCGGAAATGGCTTAATTTTTAGGCAAGAATAATTAGATTTTTTCAATATTACTATACTAATTATTTCTCTTTAATTTTGGGTTAAAAACGGACAGAAATCTTTTTTTGCACCCGTGATGAAAAAAAAAGTTTTTTTTGCATTGGTAACCAAAAAAGGCATGCTTTAGTTATCTGCAGACAGTTACTAAAATCATGTTTTTGATGAAGGTATAAAAAAAATACTTAAACTACACAAAAACCTGTGGCCCAGATGGTTTACCAGTAATTTTCATAAAAAAACTGTACATTTTTTTGTCCAGTTTTTTGGCTAAAATTTTTAATAGATCATTTTCTACAGGATATTTTCCGACAGCTTGGAAGCTAATTTAAGTTATGTTACCCCAATATTCAAGAGCTGTGATAAGTCAGACATTAAAAACTACAGAGGTATTTCAAAAATTTTTTGATTTCCTAAATTGTTTGAATCAATAGTCACGGATAAAATTGCACCATATTTTCAAAATATAATTATAAACCAACAACACGCGTTTTCAAAAGCCTTGGAGAGTGGGTATCGCTAGATGTCATCTATACCGATTTCTCGAAGGCTTTCGACAGGGTCGATCATAACCTAATACTTAATAAACTTAAAGTCATGGGTATCCATGGCTCAGCTTTCAACTGGTTTCGGATTAATCTAACTGAAAGACGCCGAGTTTAACGTTTTGTCAGGTGTCCCTCAGGGCGGACGTTTGTCTCCATTGTTATTTAAAGCATTTATAAATGATATATCTTCCGCTTTAAAAAGCTGTAACTTTGTACTTCTTGCCGATGATCTAAAATTGTTTAGAATTATAAGAAGTTGGAAGGATTGCCATATTTTGCAACAAGAGTTGAATCGGTTTTCAGCATGGTGGGAATATAATAATTTATCCCTGAATGTTGACAAATGTAAAACTGTATATTTTTATATAAAATTAAACCTTATAGATTTTACTTATCAGTTCGATAACTCCAATTTGGAGAAACCTTGCAATTATCATGCGTGACTTGGGTGTATTTTTTGATAGAAAACTCAGTTCACATAGATATTATTGCAATAAAACTATGAAATTGCTAGGATTATTTTTTAGAACATTGAAAGACGTAAACAACATTTTTACATTGAGAAATGCTTACTTTGCAATTGTAAGATTAAGATTGTAAAATTGGAAAAAATAGAGAGAAAGTTCTTGAGTCAATTGATTATGATCAACTAATGAGTCTGTTGAACTCAACAAATCTAGATAATCGTAGAAAGTACTATAATCTTCTCACTCTGTTGAAACTAAATAATGAAATTGACTCTGTAGAGTTACCATCAATATTGAAGTTTCCTGTGCCATCACGGAACCAAATCAATCAAAATAGGCTTTATTGTCAGAAAAAAATAATTCATTGACAAAGCAGTGAACATAAGCTTATTTATTATTAAGTATATTTATGCTTAAATAGCAAATTCGCACACTATTTAACCTATTCTAAGTAAAAAGTAAAAATATATATAAAAAAAGTTAAATAATTTAAAACATTGAATCACGTACACAGATTAGATTATTGGACAAAGGGCTCATTGCTAACATATAATGTAACACAAAAATATAAAATGAGTAAAAAATAACATGACTTAAACGTGGTTAAAAATAAACTTTTAAAATGTAAATAAAAAACAAAACAAAATAAAATAAGCAGGTGAAAAGCATTAAAAACAAATTAAATAAAATTTAAAAGGTACTAAAAACAAACTAAAATTGCAAAAATGTAAAAATAAAAAGGAACTTAGACTATTATAGAAAGGTTTTATCTCGGGTTTTATCTATCATTTATATATTCATCTAAATGATAATAGGATTTTAAAAGGATTAAAATCGCTTATTGTCTTTATAACATCAGGCAGTTGACTGTATATTTTAATGCTGCGATACATTATTGAATTTTGTGTTAGTGTCGATTTGGGAATGGGCAATGGAATGTTTGATATCCATGTAAATCTGTAGGGTTATTTTTGTATTTCTTAAATATAATACAAACTGTTTCTATAATAAATAAAGATACAAGTGTTAAAATTCTTTCTCTTTGGAACAGCGGCTTACAGTGATCTCTTAATTTTGGCCCACACGCAATCAACGAGTTCAGTCCCTACAAGTCCCCGGGGCCTGACGGCATATTCCCGGCGCTCCTGCAAAAAGGCCAAGAGATACTCCTACCTTTTGTAAAGAAAATCTTTAGAGCCAGCATAGCAATGGGATATGTACCGACAGAGTGGAAAAAAGCCAGCGTTGTCTTTATTCCGAAAGCCGGAAAGAAAGTCTATACGGCGGCCAAATCCTTCAGACCCATTAGTCTAACATCCTTTTTGATGAAGGCATTGGAAAGAATGGTGGACAGACACCTACTAGGGGGAGTCCTAACCAACCAACCTTTCCACAGAAACCAACATGCATACGTGGAGGGAAGGTCTACCGACACGGCCCTACACGCAGTAGTGCATAAAGCAGAAAAAGCCCTTCAATTCAAACAGTACGCCCTGGCAGTATTCTTTGATGTCGAAGGAGCTTTCGACAATGCGAAAGTGCAGGTAATAACAACAGCCCTGCAGAGAAGGGGAGCCGAGTCTCTTATCTCCGAATGGGTAAAATCTGCACTAACAGGGAGAAAGATCCAGGCCAATCTAGGGGAGTCCAGGGTCAACATAGAGGCAACGGGAGGCTGCCCACAAAGCAGCTGCTTATCCCCACACCTGTGGTTTCTGATCATGGATACTCTCCTACAACGCCTAACAGAGGAAGGATTCGACGCCCAAGCATACGCCGACGACGGTGTCGTGGAGGTGGTAGGCCACCACCTAAACACCGTCTGTAACAGAATGCAAAAGGCGGTACGAATCATAGAAGACTGGTGTCAACAAAACGGTCTCTCTGTCAATCCAGGAAAGACAGAGATGATCCTGTTCACTAGAAAGAGGAAAATGGAGGGATTCAGAGCACCCAAGATGTACGGGAGACCCCTGACTTTGGTTTCAGAACTGAAGTACCTAGGGGTCACTCTAGACAAGGGGCTCACCTGGACACCACACGTTGCGAAATTGACCAATAAGGTGCAGGCAACGATGTGGCAACTGCGTCGAGTGGTTGGCCGCCCCTGGGGTTTGAGCCCCAGAAACCTCCACTGGATGTACACGGCAGTAAGACCTAAGACCAAGGATCAAGTACGGATCCATAGTCTGGTGGCCAGCAGTGGAGAAGGTCACTACTACCCTCAAGCTTAGGAGCCTACAGGGAACCATATGCAGAGGGATAACCGGCGCTATGAGGACGGCACCTATACAGGCACTCGAGACCATTCTGGGACTGCCACTGCCAAATCGCCGAGAGAGAAATCCCTATGGCAGCGATTAAAACAAAAAGACCAAAAAACCCCTGGAGATTCAACAAGAGGTACAAAGTAGTCATCCCAGACAGGGAACTATGGCAGAGTGAAAACCTCCGCGAACAGTTCGAGGACAACGCCGTGATTTGCTACACCGACGGGTCGAAACTGTCGGAGAGGCAAACCACAGGATCGGGGGTTTATGTGGAAGACCAGGAGGTTCGAAAGAGCTACCCGCTCGGAGAGAAAGCCACGGTCTTTCAGGCAGAGGTGTATGCCATAATAATGGCTGCAAGCATGGAAGAAATAAAGAACAGTAGGGAGGAGCATGTTTATATATGCTCCGACAGCCATTCAGCCCTAAAGGCACTAAGTGCGCCCAAGATCACCAACACTCTGGTGAAGGAATGTGCGGATGCACTGGAATCCTTGGGAGAGGGCAAACAAGTGACACTTATGTGGGTACCGGGACATATGGGGGTGCCGGGTAACGAGATGGCCGACGAACTCGCCAGGATCGGGGCAAGAATCCAGTATGTAGGGCCGGAACCACTCCTAGGAACAACCAAAAGGCAATTGCAAAGTCGACTCAACAAATGGGCCAACGATGCCATGACGACCGCTTGGAGAGCAGGAACAGGATGCAGACAGACCAAGGACTTCGTGAAGGGCCCGGATGTAGCCAGACAAAAATGGCTCCTGGGGAGATCGCGAAGGGACGCTGGTCTGCTGACAGGTATCATAACAGGTCACAACCGACTAAGGAAGCACATGACCCTGATCGCGGTGGAGAATGACTCGACCTGCCGGGCCTGCGGGCGGGCAGAAGAGACATCTCGACACGTTATAGCGAACTGCGAGGCATACCAGAGGACGAGATATCAGGTGTTCGGTTTCCCGATCCTGAATGAGGAGGACCTGCACACGCTCAAATGGGACAAAATACTGGACTTTGCAAAAAGAACAGTGAGACCAAATGAGCAAACTGCCAGACCAGTGGTGCAGGCGGTGGATTAGGGGCAGGCTCGGGGTAGGGCTGAAAGGGCCCAGGGAGGCCTACTTGCCAGGCTTCGCGCCGCCCCTTCTCTACTACTACTTTGCCCCACAAATGTACCGTAAACATCTTTTTTGTATTGTAAAAACCGACTTAAATAAATGTTGACAACAATTTCTACAAAAAGCAATTTTGTAACGCAAGTGCGATTCAACTAAAGCAAAGTATACCTTTCTCGTCATATCAAAATCCTCTGCATAAGTTTTCCTCACAGCATAGCCACCGCTAAAGATTTTTTTATTTAAATTGATAATATGTTCAGTAAATTTTAACTTGTCGTCGATGAACATGCCAAGAAAATTTAATACTTTGTTTTTGTTCTATTATTTGATTCTCTAGATTCAGATTATCAAAATCCATTTTAAAACCAAGTACTTTAGTTTTGTCTATATTTAGGCACAAATAATTTGCGTCACACCATTTTTTAAATATTAGAATGTCATTATGTACAATGTCCTTTAAAACGTGCATATCCATGTGGTGCCACAAGAAATCATAAATTATCTGCAACTCATCATCATCGCAGTAACTATGGCTTTCACTGCCCGATCAACAGACTCAGTAGGCTCGGTAATGAACTGATTAAACAAGCTGATGTCGATTTTTTTAATAGTACATTGCCAATAGCCAAATATTTCAAACGCGGTTAAGAAAAATAAGGATAGATATGGGATTCTGATTTTAATTGGAAACTTTTAGTGCCGATTTCGCTGAAAACTTTTTATCGGGACATTCGCCATACTGACAAGGGTCTTGTCAGTACGCAGGACATATTGCTCCAAATCGGGACAGTCCCGACAAATCGGGACGGGTTGGCAACCCTAGTAGGCAACGTTGTCAAGCAAACAGTTTAGGAAAGCTGCTGTACTTTCTTTCTCGCGAGAATTTTTGAAAAAGAACACCCCTCTGTTATTAAATTTAATAACAGCTTAAGTTCGTTTTAAAGTTAAACAAGACGTAGAGGGTTGCAGATTGAAAGACTGCACTACGTTGTTTCACTGGCGGTCTCAGCCATTTGAAGGGGGGGGGGGGCGGTTTCGATATGAAAAAAAACTAGAATAAAAGCATAGCTTTTATAAGGAACATATCAATATGTGCAAACAAAACTTAGTAACTACAAACGCGGATTTGGCCTCAAATATAGGAGGGGGGGGGGGTAACTAAGAATTTAAATTCTTTATTTCATACATTTTTTATTTTAAAACATGTTTCAATGCGTCGTCGAAAATTTTTGAAAAAATTCCATTAAAAATGCATTTTTTTATTTAAAATTAAACTAAACTATTTAACTATGTTGGGGATTTGGAACCTTTGGTTGCACTAAAACAAAATTATGATTGTTTTCCACAAACCAAAACTACACTATCCCACTATGCCGAAACTGTATTTTCTTCCGAAAATCCACAAGCTTGGAAAATCGGTTAGACCTATAGTTTCTGCTGTAGGATCACCTACTTACAACATTTCGAAATGGCTAGCAAACGAGTTTTAAAATTTACCGATAAAGGAAAAAGGTTTTTGTGTTCAAAATTCCCTTGAATTTATCAACAAAGTTAAAGATATTTCACTCCAAGAAGGTGAAATTTTAATCTCGTTTGATGTTAGTTCGTTGTTCCCTAGTGTGCCGATCCCCAATACCTTACAATACCTGGAGGAACTACTAAGAAAAAACAATCTAGAAGACAAACAGACTTTAGAATACCTATCTTTAACAAAACTCTGCATGAATCAAAATTACTTTCAATATAAAAATAACTACTACCAGCAATTAGAAGGAACCACAATGGGTAATAGTTTATCACCTTTTATCGCAAACCTATTTATGAGCAAATTTTAATCAGATATAAGTAAAGAATTTGAGTATTTCCCCAGAGTATGGTTCAGGTATGTAGACGATGTGTTTGCAGTATTCAACACTAAAGTAACTAGTATTGAAAATTTTATGGAAAAAATAAATAACAAATTTCCCACTATTAAATTTACTTATGAAACAGAGAACAACGGTACACTGCCATTTCTAGACACTTTAGTTATAAGAAATAAAAATAAATTGGACTTTGACCTATACAGAAAAGGCACGGCCACCAACAGGTATTTTCCAAATGACTCTTTTCATTGCTTACAACATAAGCTTGCAAGTTTGCACTTTTTAACATATAGATTAGTAAATTTCCCCTTAAACAAAGAAAGATTTGAAGCAGAAAAGAATAGGATTAGGAATATAGCTGGCGAAAACGGTTACGACGAAGGCTTAATAAATAAGCTGATAAATAGACATTCTTTTCAAAAGACCTTTCGGAATTCTACCTTTTTCAGACAAAAAGATACCTGCGACTCAAAATTTGTATCAATTCCTTATAATCCTAATTATACGAAAGGATTACACAAAGTATTTAATAACACCGGTTTTAAATTAGTATATCAATCCGGTAACACAATAAGAAGCTTACTAGGAAATCCCAAGGATAAAACTACAGTTCTAGAAAAAAGTGGAATTTACGAAATTAGTTGCATGGATTGTGACAAAAAATATGTTGGCCAAACGAGACGCTCTATTCAAACACGTTTTAAAGAACACTTAGCACACTTAAAATACGGAAGAACAGAAAAGTCAAGTGTGGCCGAGCATGCTTTTGAAAACAATCATAGATTCACATTAGATGACCTAAAACTTCTAAAAAGTGTACCAAACAAAAGACTTTTGAATGCATATGAAAGTATGGAAATCATTAAATCCAGAAATAATTTAAATAAAGATAGAGGACCCATCCCGTTTACTACACTTTATTCTTTGGTTGAGGGGAAATAGGATTAAAAATCGTGATCAATCACAATTTATTGGTCTTATCTCCGCCCACTAAAGGATTGTATATAAGATAGAGCGTAGATTAATTTAGTTCATTGTTTATCGTCTCCTGATGATGCTAACGTTGTTAGCGAAACGCGCGTCGAGTTCAAAAAAGTGTAGTTTTGGTTTGTGGAAAACAATCATAATTTTGTTTTAAACTATTTAAAATTAAACTAAAATGGTTTCAAAGCCCAGCTGGCGAAAATTTTTAAGAAAATGACACTACAAATGCCATTTTTAACACAAAGTTAAACTAGTACCGTAAATATCAAAGGTGTTATAGCGCCGCAATTTACGACCTACTTTTGATTTTGTAAATGTGTTCGTAAAAGAATTGGCGGCGGGGTGGCGGTAATTTCCCCCCTGCCGCTCTGAAATCCGCGCTTGAGTAACTACGTATAATTTTTTCAGTTATAAAAACATAGATAACAAACAAACCACAAACAAAACTTAATAGATATATACTTTTTTTTTGAGGTCTAAAAAGCTTTTTAAGTTGAAACATAATGGTAAAGCCATGATGACCCCTAAAATAATTTAGTTAAATACCTGTTAAATGATTTTTAGATGTGCTTAAATACACTTATAGTAGGACACGTCTTTTGGTAAATTTAAAAACTGTAGAGAACTTTGATTAAAAGAAATTAATACCACCTTACGTCTCACACACTTTATGCTTTGAAAAATTACAATTTTTGCAGTTTTTTTTTGTATAAAAATGGCAAAATAAAAATCATACGCACCAAACCACTCGAGATGAGAGACAGATGACATAACAGAAATTTTTATTAAACAATTGCCTTGAATTATTTTCATCTTTCTCTAAAATACTTTTTTATAGCCTCTTCAACAACCATAAATATTTTTGCACTTCACTAAATTATCTCCCCATCTACCTCTAAAATTCTGCCCACCCTCTCTAAATATTTTTAATTTTAACAGAGAAAAAATGTTTTTTGGCAGTACTTTTTTTGAACGCTAAAAAAACAGCGAAAACTTGAAAAATTTGAGTGTTTTATTCTACATATCGAAAGTTTGGAAAGAAGCTTTCAAATGTGAGCAAAATCATGGCATAAAAATGTGAAAAGCATAGTAAATGCATTAAAACATTTTAAGCCTTAAATTACCATCATGGCTTGACCATTACCTTTTATATTGCATATCTCAAATAAGATTTTTTGACGAACTTCTGTCATAGTGTTTTTAAGTGTTCAATCTTCTGGAGGCAGGAGAAGCTTCTTTCTGACAAAGCCGTATTTTACTTACTGGCAAACATCCAAGAATGTTTTTATCAACGAAAACGTTATCAGGTATGTTCTGATTTAAGCTTTTGCCCAGCTATTTCTGACCAATATTTGGATTAATCAAACAGTTTATAGTATTTGGAAACTATATTAGTTAATTTTGCCTTGATTTTGGCTTCACGTTGTATAAAACTTGGTATAAATGGTCCAAAATACTTAAAAGTCTCGCCATTGAACCTTGATTTTATGTCCGAAATGATTTTGTCTAAAACTTGTTTATAAATAGAATACCGTTCTGTATTTCCAATATCGTGGTTTTTGTTTATTCTTGGTGTGTCCAAAGACTTTAGGGTTACCACCAGCATCTTTGTTGTTTACTTTTCTCTGTAGCAAAAGGGGGGGGGGGAGGGGCGATCGTCCCCCCCCTTGAATCGCCACTGGTTGTTTTAATTTTTTTAGATTCTTTTAAAAAAGTAATTTTGTTTTAAATTTATTTCAACAAGGTATTTCGTGATAACGTGAGACTGCTACGAGAAATTGTCTCGTAGAGTCGGGACTTTAGCGTAACTGGTTATGGGAGTTCAGGCTCAGACTTTTCGCAGCTTTATTGAAAGAGCAACGTCAATCGCTATTAAAAGTTTGTGGATAAAGGGGCATTTTAATTAATTTAGCGGCTTCTAATTTCAAACTACAATAAGAAAATACTCATAATCACTGGGGGGGTATCCTACTTTGGAATCTTTTACTTAATTTCAGGTGACATCGGCTACAGCGTATCGGTTTCTCAAGTGTATTATCTCTTTAGCTCTCATTTACTAGCCATTGCGTACTTTCTCAATACACGAATTTCGGCACCCAAGAACTGTCGAACCCTGTATAATATCTGCCGAATGTGATAATAATGCCATAATCAAAACCGTTAAAGGAAAGTTCGATCCTAAACGACTCATCATAAAAACTGAAATTCTTCAAACCGTTCATCCGAACCTATCATTTTTGAAACCCATTTAGTATCAAATTCGGAATTTGTAAAACCCGTTTGTAATCAAACCGGATTCAAATCAATTTGACGAAAAAACGACTTTTTACAAATTCCAAGTTTGATTCTGAATGGATTTAAAAAACAATAGTTTTAAAAAACGGGTTTCATAAATGTTGTGTTTGATTTTGAATGGATTTGGATAAAAACGGTTCGGGTAAAAAATTGGTTTACTAAATTGCAGTTTTTATGGCGAAACTCTGTTTTAATTGAATTCGTGGTTCAAAGATTTGAAGTCAATTATGATTCACCTGACTGGAAATTTGGTATTGATATTTCAGTTAGTTGTAAATGTCAATCCTCCTTAATTAACCACATTCTTTATGGTTATTAAAGAAGACATAACTGGTTGCTACTGAGTCCATTCGGATGTAGATATAAAGAATAACCACGAAATCAATGATAAATATGCGCACCAAAAACACTTCCTTTGGGGGGAGCCCCGCCCCCCCACCAATGTTGCTTTCAGTTGCTTGCAGTTGGGAAATATGAAGGTTCAGTTGGGAAATTTAATTACTACAGCATACACTTATTCTAAAAACAAAAGATCTTGGGTGGAAAAAAAAGAATTTAAAAAACCTCCGAATCGGCAACTCCACTTTTTTTTTCTTTTTTTTTTGTTTTAATCGCCTGAGGAGCGTAACCCTATTAGAAAGATTAACACGCCAGGACGAGTATGAGTGATTCAAAGATGGATGGGGAGGGTGATCAGTGAAACCACTGATGAGCCCATGCTGGTTGCCTAGGGCGAAACATCATTTCTCTTTTCGCTTTGGTTGAATTTTCGTTTTTTCCACCCAAGATCTTTTGTTTTTAGATTCTTTTAGGTTGAAGTAACTGATTGGGAGTTTTTTAACTTCTTTTTTTGTTTTTTTTTTATAAACTTATTCTAATGTCTAGCAGTTTTAATATTAGTTGGAAAAATGGCCTTTACCCCCCTCCCCCCAATCAGATGCCTTCGCATCGCCGGTGAATAGAGAATTTAATTTCCAAGATGCCGATTCTTATATTTGTAGGAAAGGTCGCACGGGAACGGTCACGTTCTTGATATCGAGCAACGACGGGCTTTAAAGCTATCCGACCACGGCCGAACTTCACCCGAGTGCCGTGTATCGAAGGAACCTTCTTCAACTTTCATACACCTGCCTTTGTGCAGGAGAACGAGCGCTCTTGAAAAAACGATAATCGAGTTAGCTTTGCGTACAAGCTTGGCAGCTTCTGAGCCTTCTTATTGACCGAAACGAAGGATGTGAACGTTTCCAGACCCAAGAGTCCTGGCTGCATAGGGCGCTGATAGGTTAACTAAGATAACAGCTGGTAGCATCAGACAAGCCCTCGAAAAACAAAAGTGGTTATTGATCAATCAAAAGTCAAAGAAAGAGTTCTAAAATTCTAATGTCCCGATTAAAATCAAGTGCAATCTAGAAAACCGCAGGACAGTCTGTGTGGTCTGCACACTTCAAAAAAATAAATCCATATGAAATCCAGACACATCCAACGTTTATTATTGTTATTATTATTGTGCGGTCACATTACAATAAAGTATTTTAATACCCCGCACCACCTCGAGCTGCAATTCAAGTACAGACATTTATACAAGATGTGCTAACTAAAATCTGGGCAAAAATAAAAATTATATTGCCTATCATATTAGAGTGTGAAATTGTCCGATTTTAATAATAGTTAGCTTTTTACAAAGCCAAAGCTTCAAAATTTATAGAACCAATGTCAAGCTTAACATTTTCTAAAAATCGAAGATGGCGGATCTATTTAAGAAATAGACATTTTTAACCCCCCTAGATACTTTTTTTGTGCGACACTGTAATAAATCTGAAACAACGGTTACGAAGCCACATATATCATTTTAAAAATTCGGAGAAGAAATACGGAAGTTTGCAATTTTTAAATAAGTTTAAACTTTTTCAAATGCACAGGCTTCAAAATTTATAGAACTAAGGATAAAATTGACATTTACTAAAAATCCAAGATGGCGGACCTATTTTTAAAAAAAAAAACTTTTTCTGCAACACTTTATTCAATCTCAAACATCGCTTACAAAGCCACATCCTTGACAGCACACCAATGAAATATCTTAAAAATTCGGAGAAGAAATAAGGAAGTTTTAAATCTTTATATATATATATTTATAGCAATTTTTTCTTAATAAGCTTGATTTTGCATGCAAACTCTGGTTTATATAAAGATTTAAAACCTCAGCACACCAATGAAATATCTTAAAAATTCGGAGAAGAAATAAGGAAGTTTTAAATCTTTATGTATATATTTATAGCAATTTTTTCTTAATAAGCTTGATTTTGCATGCAAACTCTGGTTTATATAAAGATTTAAAACCTCTTTATTTCTTGTACGATTTTTTTAAATTTTACATTGATGTTCTTGGGAAGGATGTGACTTTGTGAGATTGAACAAAGTATCGCAGAAAAAGTTTTTTCTAGGGGGGTGAAATATGCCTATTTTTTAAATAGGTCCGCCATCTTGGATTTTTAGTAAATGTCGGTTTTATCATTAGGTCTATAAATTTTAAAACTTGTGCCCTTTAAAAAGTTTAAACTTAAAATCGATCAATTTTTCAAAAAGTTATTGCTATTTAAACAAGTAGATTTTTTCTTAATAAGCTTGATTTTGCAGGTACTGGTCTATTTAAAAATTGTAAACTTCCTTACTTCTTATCCGAATTTTTAAAATGATTTATCTATGTGCTTCGAAAGAATGTGGCTTCATAACCGATGTTTCAGATTTATTACAGTGTCGCACACAAAAAAATATCTAGGGGGATTAAAAATGCTTATTTTTTAAATAGATCCGCTATCTTGGACTTTTAGGAAATGTCTAGTTTGACATTGGTCCTCTAAATTTTGAAGCTTTGGCTTTCTAAAAAGCTAAATAATATTAACGTCGGACAATTTCCCGCTTTTTTGGTAAATGCTATATAATAAGTATTTATTTTCTCTTCTTTTTTTTTAAATTTTATATAAGATATTGTTTTTTTTATAACTAAAAGATACTATAATGTCCCAAGCATCGCAAAATGTGTAAAAATAATAATTTTGAAACGCCAAGAATATAATGTAAAAATCAGGGCTGGACCTGGGCAATGGCATAGGCGATACGAGCCTCTTGAAGCGCTAAAAAATAAGCTTTTCAAAAATACCAAACTCTTTGGGTTTATCTTTCATCTTCTCCAAGAAACTTATGTCGAAGAGATAGGAAAATAAGTATCATACACTCAGAAAAATTCCCACTTACCATTTATAAGACTTAACTTACCCCAAATAGATACTTCACTTAAATACGAGACAAAATATCTATCTATGTGGGGCAAAAGGACCGATTTATTAATGGTTAATGAAAAACTATTTATGGTAAATTTTTTTACTGGGACTTTCAATTCAATTCAATTTATTCTGTACTTTTGCTTATAAATGTTATAGAATATACATGTCAAACTTATATTTTAAATTTTAAGCACAGTATGCCTGTGTGATAATTGTAAATGAATAAATAGACTAATACACTTTTAAAGTCAGCACTTACAGTTACATTCTTAAGAAACATAATTATTTTTTCGTACAACTGAATACACATAACAAGAGTTTTTTTGAAAATTACATATACACTAACACAGTAATTATAAAAAAAATACAAGAGAAGCAGAAGTGACGAACAACGAAAATATGAGGGGAAAAAAACACTATTGTTTTAAGTATTCATTAATGGCTATGTAGTATGGAGACTTTTTAAAAAACGAATTTTGATGTTTTGGTAAGCGCAAAAGTTTATCATTTCGAGTATTGTGCTCGTGGATATCAAAAACTTTTGTAAACTGAGATGGAGAGTTGTTTATTTTTGACCTAGCATATTTTATTGCTTTATATATATATATACCGTAGACTGTTAAGATATTATTTTTAATAAAATAGTTTTTACAGGATTCCCTAGGATTTATATTAAATATAGTTCTCACTAATCTCTTTTGTAGAATGAAGACCCTACTTACAGTTGAGGAATGTCCCCATGCAAGTATGTTATAACTTAAATATGAGTAGGCTTATGTATAATAAACAGTGAGTAGGTATGTTGGTATGTATGTGAGTAGGTCTTTGGTTGTAACAAAGTTTTTAAGTTGACGTATGGCATAGCATGAACCGACAAGTTTTTTACAAATATAATCAATCTGAAGATCCCAGCACAGATTCTCATTGGTATATGTACCCAAGAATTTAACAGACTTTGTAAATTTAATATTTTTTGTTAAATAAAATTCTGGTCTTGCTCGCCTTTTTGAAAAATAAACAATTTTGTTTTACTTGCATTTAAAATAAGCTTGTTTTTGAAACACCAATCTGAAAAACCAGACACTACTTGACTTATTAGATTTTCAAGTTCTATTAAAGGAGTTGCTGATATAATTATAGTTGTGTTATCAGCAAAAATAGTGCAGAAACCCAGTTTATTATGTTGAGCAAGATCATTTATGTACAACAAAAATAACAGCGGTCCCAAAACAGACCCCTGAGGTACACCCGAGTTGCATTTGTACTCCTTTGAAAAATTCCCTTCTATCATTACTCTTAAATGTCTGTTTTTAGGAAACGTAGCTATAAATTCTAAAAGTTCTCCTCTAAAACCAAAATTATAAAGTTTACTTAATAAAAAATTAATATTTAAAGTGTCAAAAGCTCCACTTAGGTCAAAAAATATTCCAGCAACATGTTTACCTTTGTCGAGCTCAGAATAAACTACATTTAAGGTGTCGTTTGTCGCAGTTTTTATCGATTTATTTTTTCTGAATCCATGTTGGTTTGTTATTAGTATATTAAATCGATCCAAAAACTAAACAATCCATTTGTAATAATTTTTTCAAAAAGCGTGGAAAACGGTGAAAGAACCCATATGGGCCTGTAATTTGAAAAATCCTGCGGACAGCCTTTATTTTTATAAACTGGGGTGACAGTCGCAACTTTTGGACAGCTTGGAAACGAACACTTATTTATACTTAAATTTATTAAGAACGTCAAAGGTTTTATTAAATATTTTGAAACTCGTTTTAATACAAACATAGGAATTTCGTCTCTACCTTTTGATGATTTATTTTTTAATAATTTTAGATTTTTTTCTATATCTTCGGGGGTTACTGGTGCCATATTAAAGGAGGATTCTACTAGATTAGATAGGGTACAGTTAGCTGACGATTTTCCTTTATATTGTTTCTCCAGACTATCTTGTGCCACTCTAGAAAAATATTTTGCAAAGTTTTGGCTTATATCTTCTGGTGTTGTGATTACTTTATCTGATAACCTAAAAGATTTTAACACGGATCACCTAGTACTCTGTGATTTTAAGTCTTGGTTTTTTAGTTTTTTACCGGTTTGCGAGTTTATAATTTTCCAAATTTCGTTTTGTTTGTTTTTTTTTATTTCATTAATGTTTGTGAGAAGTATTCCCTTTTTGTAGTTTTAAGTAACTTATTGTAATTTTTCTTTTGTTCTCTGTAACTTTTTTTTAAACTTGTACATTTTTTTGACTTTAACAAGTAAAACAAATTTTTAAGGTCTTTACTTTTTTGTTTTATTTCTTCGTTTACCCAGTTTTTTGAGCTTGAGTAGCAGTCTTTATGACTTTGTGTATTGTCTCCGGTCTGCATTGATCTAGATGGATCTTAAATGCGTTAAAAAAAGTTTTCCAGGCATCTTCTGGATCGTCCACAAAAATATTCTACCAATTTTCTTTGCTTAAGGAGTGATATAATTAAATTAATCCATTAAAGGATCAATGCCTTGTGTTAGTGAAGTTGACCCGGGACCTTCCGTGCGGTAGGCAGATACGCTGCCCACTCCGCTACGGCGGCCGGCAATAATAAAACTATTTATGACAAATAGAAACTTAACTTGCTGTCAATACATTTTCTACTTACCTTAAACGATTTATCTATTAACCACCCAGTCTGGTAAAAACTAATTAAATCATAAAATATGGCTTCAAATACAATAAAAAATTTATTTTAGTGTTCTAAAAATCATGACCTATATACACCCTAAGAAAAATAAATCAAAACAAAAAATAAAAATGAAGGAAGACGACAAGGGTTCGAACTCCCAACCTACGGGTTGCCAGGCCAAGCATGTACCACTGCACCATTGCGGCTTCTATACGAAAAGTGCCAAACTCGCGGTATATGTAAACGATTTGTCAGATTCTTGGCGCAGAATAAGTACTCGGAAATATTTTACAACTTTATTAAAATTATTAAATTATATTAAACCTATTTGTGGCAAACGGAAAATCCTTTTGCAGTAGATAGAAAAATTGTTATGGGTTAATGGTAAGTTGATTAATAATTTGAACACTAGTGCAGTGGTTCACACAAGAATACATTATTATTGAAGGAAAAAAAAATCATTTTTTCAAAACGGGGAATAAAAGGTTTGACACTGCCACTCTCATTTTTTGCTCCACGTTGATCTTTGAACGATATTTGCTCTTTATAACAGCTACAGCTGAAAATCCAGCATCGCATAAATAGGATGTTGCAAAGGGGATTAGAATCCTCAAAGCTTTTAAACTTAGAGCCGGATATTCATTTTTGACGGATACCCAAAGCTCCACCAAATCAGAAGGAGCGAATTTTGATTTTAGGCTGTTGTCGCAAGAGAGTTCAATAAGACTCTCTTCTTCTAGTGAAGTGAATTCTGGTGGAGATTGAGCATGGAAAGGATTTTGAATCCATGCAAATTTTTCGACATTTTCTTCTGTAAAGTATTTTGCAAACCATTCCGAGAGTTTCGAAAGGTGTTCGGTGAAAAGGGACAGCAAGTCTTGAGAGATAACGAGCTCATTAGAGTTCTCATCCTCTATGCAATGCAATTCTGGAAAACAATCTTGACCGCCATCTTCATTAATTTTTCTTATCCACAACCGCAGTTTTTTCCTACATGCTGCAATTTTCTCTGATAGTTTCAAGATATGCATGTTATTGCCTTGGAGAGACAGATTTAAGGCCTTCAGTTTGTCAAATATATGACACAAATATGCCAGTTTTAGCAAAAAGTCGGGGTCTTTCCATCCATCAGTACAAACTCCAATACACTTCTCCCAATCTAAATTATTCTGTTATAAACTTGTGAATTTGAAACAAGTATTGAGCCTTTCCGCTTTCATCGATACTTTTGCAGAAAAGAAGGTCTTCAACAACAATATTATCATCCAGGAAGCGTACGTAACAAATAAGGTGTGCCTCTTTATTACTGTCAGTAGCCTCATCAAGTTGCAGACCAAATTCCTTGCCTTTCATTTTCTCTATCAATTGATCATTAAGATCCTCAGCTATATGATGATCTTCGTCTAATAGTGTTGTTAGATAAAGCCGATTCTGCTATCGTAATGTTAACCATGTCGACAGCAGCCGATAAAATAAGTTCTTCTGCGATGGTGTGAGGTTTCTTGCACTTCGCCACCCTGTATGCCACTTTGAAAGAGGACAGCAGTGCGTTGCTAGGTACTGAAGTTTGTTGAGTAAACACGTTCTTTTGCTTTTGTACATTCTGCAACTTTCTTGTGAAAAATTCGCGTGACTTTCCAACCATCGTAGGATGAATGGTTTCGAGATGTCGTTTTAGCTTACTTGGGAGCATATTTTCGACCGCTAGAATTTTCAAAGCACACACTGCGGTCTTTCCTCATGATTTACTTCTACTGAAGTAAAACCAAAATTTAAATAGCTATCATCCTATTTGCGATGTTTCCTTCTTTTTACTCCTCCGTCACTTGTCGATGCTTGATCACTCTGTCTCGATCTATCAATTTACTGATTTAATAAAAAATTTTCCATCTTGTAACTAACTTTTTACGAAAAAACGAAGCAACCGATCCGATATTGAATTAAATCACAACACTTTGTATCACTACTAAAACTCTCTATTACTACTTCTATTTATCATAACAGTTCAACCGCTTACAATTCCTCTTACGGTAAACTAACTTAGCAAAGCGGACTTATAGAAAAAAAATTGGGTTCGGCCCGGTCTATCAGCGAACTACGGCGGCTTAAATACTGTCAAAGAGCGCTCGGTTGCTCTGCTCTCTCGGGCTCGAGGCTCGATTAATAGTGGATGCTACGCCGGCGTTGCCAAACGTAACTCAAATTCTACCTTATCAGGAGCGCCTGGCGACGCCCCTGGTTTCTTCTCGCGGCGTCCCGGGGCGCCGCGGCGTACACTTTGGGAACCACTGCACTAATGGTTATTACTAACGGAAAATCCTTTACCAGTAAATAGAAAAATCATTAGGGGTTAATAGTTACTTGTTTAATAATTTCATCACTTATGTTTATAAAGTTACTTGTTTACCACAGATAAATACTTCTTTTACCACAAATATATTAAAGTTAAGTGGATAAATATTAATGACAAATAAAAAATTCACTTAGAGCCAATAAGAAATCAAGGGCTAATAGGTTCAAGCCAAATAGGTGGATCTGCTTAAGGTAACTGAGTTGTGTGTTGAGGGTAAACTGCAACTTCACTTACCACTAGTGGAAAATGTTAAGTAGGAATCTTACTTGGCCAAGTTTTCTCAGTGTAGGCATTTTATTAATATTGAGTAGTTAATTTCGATTTCCCTATCTCTTCCATACAAATGTAAAGGCGCAATTACACAGACGAACATGCTCAAACAAAAGCTCGTGCAAAAGATTTAAAATTTTTTGCGCGAACATTTTTGTGAGCTTTTCTTTGAACATTTTGTTCGGGTAAATTTTTGAGCAAATTATTGCTATCTGTTTTGGAAACATATTTTTAAAGATGAGAATAAATAAAATTTTACATCAGTGATCAGTGATCTCAATTCTTTAAAAAAAATGGAACACCAACTTTTATTTTAAATTTTTGTGAAAAAAAGCCGACGGCAAGCGAAACATTATTATTGGCTATCAGTTTTGTCACATGGATTAGGGTTACTTGTAATATTTTTTTCTTAGGGTTTTTCCCGGATTTTTTTGCCCGGGGTTTTTTTTGGGACTTTCTTGCGAGTTTTTTTATTTCCAAGGGTTTTTTTCCTAAATTCGAAAAACAACCCAGGAAAATTTTTCTTTTCCAAAAAATTTTTGAATTTTTCAAATATCGGCAAAAACTCAAAAATTGCACTTTTAAGCGGTAATCCGCGCCTCACGACTATGAGGAGTGGTGGGGAGGGGATTTTTTTTTAAACATATTTTTGTAACTTTACTTTAACCTTAGCTTTGATTGTTTTTTTTTTAATTCCTCACACCAGATTTACCTACTTAGTTTTAGGCCCCAAGGGTTGCTTAAAAAAGCAAAAGGTTTATGAAAAGGCTGAAGATAGATATTTACTGTCAATTTAATGTAATAATCAAGGTCGATTACTAACACTGAACAAACAATATGCAAAGGGGCAACATTCCGATTCAAAAATCTAGTCTATTACTGGTAAATTATATTTTTTAGACAAGGGTCGGAATCGTAGGGTTGTAAAAGTGGGTAATAAACAGGTATTATTTAAATCGAACGTGCTTTTGTTCATATATTTGAGATTTAATAAAATGTAAATAGGTTTTTTCATTTGACTTTATTATTATTGTAAAAGACTAAACTAGGAAGTAATATAAAGAGATATGAGTGGTAAGGCGTTTATAACTAACGTATCAAAAAGACAATAAATACCATGAGTACAAAAAATACTCTCACCACAACTACGACGTGTAAATATAAAGAATTCTTTATCTGATATTGTAAGTTCAATTTTTTGTGAAGTAAATCCAACCCAACTCGACCCAAACTACTCTACGTTTCTCTGATATATGGATGGACATTTTTAGTTTTAGTTTGCGCCCGTCGCTTTTATTATTATGATATGAGAATGCTAAAATTTATTTTCTACTTTTTAGTGCACTTTATATTTTATAAAAGCTTCTTTTTATTTCATCATAAATCCATCCTTTCGATAATTCTCTTCCCTAAAAACCCCTGTATGCCAATTTTGATTGAAATCGAACAAAATAAATCTTTTTCTTCCTCTACTTCCCTCATTAGCGGAAGGGGTGCCTAATAATACCATATTATTGTATTGTCGCCGCTATAAATACACACCGAAAACTAAAATTGAATACCAAATTTGAGTTGCAAGATTTGAGCCGAACATACAAACATACATAAATAAAAGCTTATAAAAATCGCCAAAAATTTCAATATTTAAAAAATCGGAAACGCAAGTTCTACGCGTTCTAACTTTCATAAAAAAACTGCGTTGACCCTTGTTTGTTGTCATGTAATTTTGTGTGTCAATGTTCATTTGACCAAAACCCCCTCTCACTAGTCTACGGTTTTTACCTTCTAACCCAGCATCAGCAACAAATAAATGCCAATTATGGTATACTGGCATATCCCATATAAAAATCAAATCAGTCGAAGTTGCTTATGAGGTAAAACGTGAATTTCGACATCATATCGTTTTTCCGTCGGAAAGCACTCAATTAAAATACCTTGTGTTAAAACTTAGTCTCTCTATTTTCAGTTAAGTTCAATGAATTCCCATAAAACTATAAAATTTAAATTTGTAAAGAAATTTTTATACCCCCAATTCTTCAAATAAATTTTTCTCAACATTCTCTCCAAAATTTACGTGTGTTTTTTTGTACGAGATTTTGCTCGAACATTTCTTTGAACATTTTGCTCAAGGGGCTCGTGTAAATGTTTGTCGGCATTTCAACATCAAAGGAAAGTTTGTCTGTGTAAATGCGCCTTAAGGGTAACAGACAGGCCCAAAACGTGACAAAAATCACCCTAATAACTCGCAAACAGTAGTAGTAATAAAAGTATCACTTTTATAACTACTACTGTTTTAATTATGGAAAACCGTTAAAAAACAATGTTTTCCTGTTGAATGTTGTTACACCTTTATACAACGTTTATTTTTAGTTGGTTTCTATTTGCGTAAATTCGAAAATTATCGCTTTCTGGCGAAAAATCAATTAAAATTCGTAATTATTGGCAAAGCTGACGAATTTATGGCGATTTTCAATTTCAAAACTTTTCGGAAATTTATTTTGACAAGGTAATCTTAATTTTGTTCACGCGCGAACTTTGTGGTTTACTCATTTATTTAATAGACCTAACGTGTTTATATACAGGGTATCTACTATGTTGGGAATTTGGAACCTTTGGTTGCACTAAAACAAAATTATGATTGTTTTCCACAAACCAAAACTACACTTTTTTGCACTCACTTACGACGAAGGCTTAATAAATAAGCTGATAAATAGACATTCTTTTCAAAAGACCTTTCGGAATTCTACCTTTTTCAGACAAAAAGATACCTGTGATCACAAACCTTATAACCAAAAAAATAGACTGCTAATGCTTATGGGTTTTCTCCCAATAAATGACTGCCTCATGGAAGTGACAGTTTGGTGTTATTGGAACCAGAGTAAACCGACTTGAGTAAAATTTGTTGTGGTTGCAAACTCAATATTTTAGTATTTGATGAATATATAACAAGCACTGCTTGACGAAATTTAAGAAAAAATATAAAACCACGGTTTCTTGAGTATTTAAAAAAATTTATTTAGAAAACAGTTCGAATTAACTAGATTTCAAAGGGGCAGTGTAAACAGTGTCATGACGTGACAACTTATTTTCTCTTTATCCACGTTTTTGGTTGGTAGCACTGCGTTTGACGGTCTTGACGTTAGTAGATTCGCCATTTTCTTTATTTTCGTTTCTTGGTTTTCGAAGATTTTGCTTTGGATAGACGTCTGTAAAGACGCGAATCCATAGTAACCGAGAAGAAGATGTTTTTGCTTAACGTGTTGTGTTTTTAATATACTTTTTCTGTGCCCTTTTGCATCATGAAGTGCTTTGTTGTCGGCTGCAACAACAGTAATTCTGCGAGTGGAAATACGTTTTCCTATCACAGGTAAAGGTAAATAATTCCTATTTTTGCCAATTTTCTTTAATACTTCTGCGATCATTGCCTGTATTTTGAAAGGCCCATGAGGTGGTTACAGCTCACCAGTGTGGGGAATCAACATTGTTGACAGGAGAAAGAAAGAAACATAAATTCTTTAAAAGAGATTTGTCAAAAAATTGCAATACTTAAAACTATGAGCTTAAAAACTTATTTAACCTTATAGTTCTTATAATTACTGAGATAGCAATAGTGTCCCATGTTAATTAGGACACCCTGTATTAGCAGTATGCCTTATGAAAAAGGGTTTATTTTTCCTAAGGCAACCATGTTGAATCGCTCATCAGCTGATGACAGTATTATTAAGTATCGTAATAATGAAAAAGTCTAATTATTGTTTTTCTATTTCTTTCAATAGGTTTCCACCAGATGCTGCTATTAGTAGAAAGTGGTTACTGAGCATTTGAAGAGACTCTAAGACTGTTATTAAATACCAAAGACTCTGTTTTGACCAGCTTTTAGTTGAAGCAATCATTAAAACATACAGCACTTTGAGGAGTCATAGCTCTGCAAATAAAATTAGTGAAAGTATATCTGGAGAAAAGGTCCGAAAAGTTTTAACAAAACTTGTATTGTTTAAACAACAAGTTTTATATATTATCTTTAATTAAAAATAAGTAGTTTCTGTTTGTAAATAAGTTACTTTTAAGTATTTTTTGTATTGTAACTTTTTTGATGGTATTTTGTAAATAATTATTTTCTACAAATAAAATTTAAGGCTGAGTTTATACAAGCAAATAAAAATTAAAGTAACAAAAATTAAAATAAAAATAAATAATTTTGGTTTATACAGCTGAATAAAAATAACTTGGCAAAATTTTTTAACGATCCTATTTTTAATTTTCTTGTAGCTGTATGTTTATGGGTTGAGGGATCTTGTTAATGAAATGTCCTTTTTTTGAAGTGCCAATGTTTCACAAAATTTATATAAAAATAAATTTTGCAAAACGTCGGCATTTCAATATATAAAAATAAATTTTGCGAAACGTTGGCATTCCAAAAAAAGGACGTTTTATTAACCAAATCCCTTGACCCATACACATACACCTTCTAGAAAATAAAAATAACTGAACCAATCAGCACACAGCTTCAATAATTGAAATAATTAAACCAAACTCAATCATACTGTTTTCTTAAATAATCTAAGATATCTGCCTAAACCAAACCAAAAAATGAGTGAGGTTATGCGCAAATTTTTTTCAGATAATAAAAGTTGCCCATCTTCGCCTACACTATTTTCCATAAGCTCAACTTTTATTTGAATTATTATTTTTATTTGCCTGCATAAATAAAGAGTACCGAACAGACAGGGTGATTTTTTTTTTAAGGGGTCATTCATAAACTGGTGTAGATACTTAAAGAAGGGGAACTTTTTTTCTTAAAGATAAAATGTACTTTACCCATTTAAAAAATTCCTATTTTAAGGGAGGGGGGGGGCTATTATTTAAGATTATCGTTAAAAAAATTGCAAATTTATTATGCCAGAGCCTTTTTTACAATTAGCCGCGTCTAGTGTTATTTGTGCTTCTCAGTTGGTAGTTATAGGGATTTTGGTGCATTGCCAACTGCTTTTGGCACCAAACTGTCAAATACATGAAGCAGTCATTTCTTAAAGCAACATCGTCAGTCTATTTTTTTGGTTATAAGGTTTGTGCCTGTGACTCAAAATTTGTATCAATTCCGTATAATCCTAATTATACGAAAGGATTACAGAAAGTATTTAATAACACCGGTCTTAAATTAGTATATCAATCCGGTAACACAATAAGAAGCTTACTAGGAAATCCCAAGGATAAAACTACAGTTCTAGAAAAAAGTGGAATTTACGAAATTAGTTGCATGGATTGTGATAAAAAATATGTTGGCCAAACGAGACGCTCTATTCAAACACGTTTTAAAGAACACTTCGCACACTTAAAATACGGAAGAACAGAAAAGTCAAGTGTGGCCGAGCATGCTTTTGAAAACAATCATAGATTCACATTAGATAACCAAAAACTTCTAAAAAGTGTACCAAACAAAAGACTTTTGAATGCATATGAAAGTATGGAAATCATTAAATCCAGAAATAGTTTAAATAAAGATAGAGGACCTATCCCGTTTAGTACACTTTATTCTTTGGTTGAGGGGAGGTAGGATTAAAAATCGTGATCAATCACAATTTATTAGTCTTATCTCCGCCCACTAAAGGATTGTATATAACATAGAGCGTAGATTAATTTAGTTCATTGTTTATCGTCTCCTGATGATGCTAACGTTGTTAGCGAAACGCGCGTCGAGTGCAAAAAAGTGTAGTTTTGGTTTGTGGAAAACAATCATAATTTTGTTTTTTTTTTGTTTTACAGGGTATCTAATTTTTTGCGTAATTAATTGGGAAATTGGATTAATTTTGATGATAGAGTTTCCGGTAAAGTATGGAAGCTTGCTAAAGAGATACTGCTAAATATACGCCATTCAGTTAGCGTTCATTTTGGTGTTATTTCGTTTTCGTGATATTTCTAAATGGAAAATGGTATGTTTTGACATGTGCGGCTTTTGGGTCCAAAAGTCAGTGACGAGAAAATAAAGAAGTTGGAAGTTAAGTTTTCTATAGAAAAATAAAAAAATTATTGTACATACATCTAGATAAACATATCCAAAATACTTCTTTATTTATAGTATTTTTTGGCTTTTAAATATGTTATAAATAATAATAACTCCAAGGTAAGCACGTTAAAAGAAAGCGTCAATTATACAGACCGCTTCAAGCTACTGCGAACATAGGGCGGAAGAAGTCTAATTTGCCAGTGTACGTACATGCAGAGACACCGCACGCCTATCAGTGAAGCAACCAATACTCAGGCTTGCGATCACCACTTGCATGACTTTCCTTTGGTATTTAGTACGCCTCTAACCACGGTGGTGTGTGGAGCGTAGTCAATGAAACCGGAATTTGGTCAATAAATACGCAAATTTTTATAACGTAATTTTCTTATTTTTTGTCACTGATAAATAAGAGCGTTTTATTGTCAACTGCTCAGATTTATCAGTGACGACGTGTTACAATGTAAATAATAAGGAGAAACAAAATAAAAGCAAGTTCTCAAAATAAAATAATACATTCTAAAAACCAAAAAGATTCTCCCAGTAAAAAAAAATTAAAGCAAATGTTCGAAAAGTCCTCCTTGCTCGGCTAAACAATATCCGAGCCTACTATAAAAACCCCTTCTAACGTTTCCAAGCATGTTAGGGGTGATAATTTGAAAAGCTTCTTCAAAAACAGATAGAAGTCATTAGGAGCAAGATCGGGAGATCGAGCTGGCCATAAAATAGTTCCCCGTGTACTTATAACCCGATTATGAAATACATTATCAAGATATTCCCTAACAAGGCCAACATTGTGAGCGGAACAACCATCTTGTTGAAACCATGTTTCACCAAATCTTACACCTAACAACTGCCTAGCAGTTGGAATAATGTGCTGCTGCAGTAGATCCAAGTATCTAGGACCATTCAAATTGCAATTACCGTTAATAAAAAATGGCCCAATTACGTGTTCCCCTATAATACCCCCCCCCCCAAACATTTAGTTTTTGGGGATACTGTGTTCTTACGTCAAAATACAAATGCAAATTTTTCCTCGACCAATATCGAACGTGTGTTGGGTTATGACGATTTGACCATTTGACCATCTGCACTTTTTCGGCAACTTCGTAGACATCCATTTTTGGTTTTAAAAATGTATTATTTCAATTAAGAACTTACCCATCTGTTTCTCGAGCAAGGCAGAAATAAAACAAAATAATAAAAACAAAATGAATTTCCAAAATATAACACTGCAGCGTGCTTCGAATCCACCTCGGTCGTACGGCACGGAGAGTAAATTGGACTTGATTCCCCCTATGTTCGCAGTAGCTTGAAGCGGTCTGTATAGTATACTTAAATGTTTTAAGTTGTGTAAGCTTTAATCAAATTGGTTTCATTTTATGTGCTTGATTTTTTTTAAAAGTTGTTTTCGTGGGACTAGGATTGAATGGAAAGTTATTTCTCGTTGTCATTGTTTTTTATGACTATAATAACAATAATTATTATTGTAAGTTTGATGTAACTCTCGATATTTTTGTCTTGCAGGGCTTGAAAAAGACTAAATTATAGTCGAAACGTTGCCACAATGAAATATATAGTTTTTATTCAATCCTAATAGTTCTATAACCTACGAAACCAACTCTTTATAATAAGTTTTATGGACATTTGCATGAAATAAGAATCTGTTGGGAGTCCTCTGTAATAACTATTGTGGATGGTTAAATTTGTTCAATGCTATTTTTGGCAATTCAAAAATTGCCCATTGCCCTATGCAAATATATTTTCAAGGCAGTATTCAAAAGGCAGAAGCTTACCTTTATGGCATATTAAATGTCAAAACCTTCTCGGAAATCTCTTGGATCTTATGAAATTTTTCGTTAGCATAAAGCCTTGAAAAGGTGTCCTTTGAATTTTTACTGGGGATAATTAAGTATTCTGGTCACTTGGGCCTATTGTTTCTTGAATATATCGAATATTTTTTATGGAGTCGGCATTAGTCGAGCTAAAAAGAAAAAATTCGAAACAGTTAAGAAGACTCAATTTAGTGGCGCATGCAGAAAAAAAAGTTCAAGAGGAAGGGGCTCAACACAGCCCTGCCATACAAACTTAAAAAGAAGCTTACGTTTTTATTATTAAATTCGTTTATTTAGCACTAAACAGCTAATTATATGTTTTACAATAATATTACAAATAAAAAGGGTGGAGAAGGCGTTTTCCGCAAGTTTTAATACGAAAACATTTTATAATAATGCTACCAAATGACACATAAGATAAAATAGCTACATAAATTATTTGATTACCTAGTCCTAAATATCTTCATTTTTAACAATATAAAAGTAACTTTTCCGCACGATTTTTTTAGTAAAGTGCCTGTGACTTTTTAAGTTAATGCCATGGTTTAGGCTTTGAATTTTAGTTTATAGTGTCCATAGAGTAATTTGGTTTAAAATATATCTTGAATTAAAATATATTGTCCTTTAAAGTGAAAATCGTGCGTTACATTAAATATCCCAGCAAACACAAATCGTCAACGTCGGCAATGTGTGTCGGCATCGGCGACTACACTCTGGCCCGATGTTGGTCAGATTGCCATTTTCAGTTTTCGGTCAATAATTATTGACTACTACAGTCGACTTTATGCCGGCACCACTTTAGGACCGACGATGGTCCGATTGGAACTTGGCTTAATCGGTCGAAAATCGGCAACTAACGATGGCCCGATTTACTATAGTAGACTTTATACCGAATCCCACTTTATTTGTTTTAGGGCCGACGACGGCCCAATTGGAACTTTGTTTAATTGGAGGAGACTCGGCAACTGACGATGGCCCGATTTACTATAGTCGACATTATGCCAACGCAAACCTTATCTGCTTTAGGGCCGATGATGGTCTGATAGGAACTTTCTTTAATCGGTCGAGAATCGGCAAGCGACGATGGTCCGATTACGTCACCCAGTACGTCACCTTAAAATTTTTAAACTGCTTAATAGTTTCTTCCTGGTATGTAGAGATGGCGCTAATGTCACTATGTTCCCTGTACAGTGGAAGATAATATTATATATAAAATGCGCAAAGATATTTCAAAACTAGAATGCGGACTTGACAAGATGGTGGTACTTCTCTACAAGAATCACCACCTCTGCCACTTAAACCAGCCCGACTGGTTAAGCACCCGCATTATCGAAACCCTGTAGTTTGCCAATGTCGGGCCGCTTTAAGCTACCACCGACGGACCTCCTCCAATCGCCGACGTTGGACCGCTTTAGGAAACCAATGTCGAACCTTAATAGTTTACCGATGTCGGGCCGAGACCAGCTTGCCTACGTTAGACCGACCAAATTAAGCAGTTATGGGTGGATGGTCGATACCATATCGGACCTTAATCGTACGGCGACGGTATGCTGATGTCAGCGAAAAGTTAAATTTACCATTGGTCCGACGGCGGGCTACAGCCTAACGCTGCGTCGGCAAACATACATTGGGCCTACATCGCAAAGCGGACAAAATATACTGCTGGACGAAGGTCCGAAGGAACTGTGTTTACTGGGATCGTGCGGAAAAGTACAACTTTTAAAACGAAAAATCGTGCGGAAAAGTACAACTTTAAAAATGAAAAATCGTGCAGAAAAGTAACTTTTTACGCATGCTCGTAGGAAAAAACATTATAAAATCTCGTCAAACTTTTCAAAGGGATTTGACGCGGTTTTTTTGGTATAGGGTGTTTAAACCAACCGCGCGTAAAAATGCATTACATATGTGTTATACAGGGTTCCTAAGATTTTCCTTAGGGATAGGATTTCAATAAATCAAACAGAAATGGCATAGAAAGTTCTGCGCGCACAAAAGAAACAGGTATATTGAGCAATGGTGCCAGTTTGTTATTATCTCCGGACTGCTTTCATGAGAAAAAATTGTCGCCACTCTTTCATTGTGAGCATAAATCATAGTTGCAATAATAACCGTTGAGAAGATGTCTGCAAATTCCGCTAGATGGCGGCCACACCATAAGATGATCGAGGAAAAACTAATTAAAAATTAGATGTTTTCAGGTCCAAACCACAGCGTTTTCTTGCTTAAAGGAGGCGGCAGGGTCCATTATTTACGATACTGAGCGATAAACTCGTGAGGTTGTTAACATTAGAAAGAAATATCTTCGCTTTTAATTAAATTTCTTTCCATTCTGTTCTACTAGTGACATCTATCCGGAAACGACCAAACCATGCAGCTAGCACTAGCAGCCAAAGAAATCAATAAACGGCGCTCTTTTTCCTGCAGAGCTTTTTGCTTGCGATATTATTGATTTTAAATAAAGGCCCTACACTACATTTGATATTTTCGAGGTGTTTTATGACATGATCTCGAAACATGTAGCGAACCAATTCTTCAAAACTAGCGGGAGGGTAAAAGCGAAAAATAAGGGGCTGCCAATATTTGTAACACCCAAAAAGGGGTGAAAAGATTTATTTTGCTCTGTTTCTTTATAAAAAACGTTTTTTTTTACGAAAAACTTGAGCTCTGCCACTTTTTTTATTTTTTCCTTCAACTTTCTCGAAATTTTCGTCATACCGTAGAAAAAAATTATTTCCCCCATGGTCATACTCTACTCTTATTCGAAAAAATTTAGAAACAGAGACGGGATCAGTTTTCCTAAAACGGGGGATCTAGGTTTCGAGCGAGAAGGTAGAGGGCGCCGCAGGCAAACATTTTTCAGTTAAATTAGCCGTACGAAAAATGTTAGAAAATCAAAGCACGAAATAAAAATGGCGCCGCTTACAATTTTTTTTTTTAAATTACGTAGTTTCGGGAACGCAAAGAAATAGGTCTAAAGAGTATAATTTTTAAGAAAAAAATATCAATTTTCTCGCCCTCCTCCACTGGGACTACAGGGGCCGTGCACAAATTACGTAATGGTCATAGGGGGGAGGGGGGTTACAAAACGTTACATAGGGGGAGGGGGGTTTTCGACAGCGTTTGCATTTGTGTGAAACTAAGAAAATTTGGAATGAAAATAAGTGAAAAGTTTTTTTTTTGGGGGGGTAGTGGTCTTGAAATCGTTACGTAATATTAGGGGAGTGGCGTGCCAAACCGTTACAAAACATTACATAGGGAGGGGGTCAAAAATTGGTAAAATCACCGTTACGTAATTTGTGCACGGCCCCACATCTGACTGTTCCTCCTTTTTGATTTCGAATCAAAGTGCAAAACCCGGGTTGGACGTTCGAAGACGTCAACCCGTCCTATTTGCTTGATAAAGTTTCTACGGAAATATCTCAGTCGATTTCTCCGGCCGTGTATGAACGCTTTAGGTTAGGCATTTGCATGTATCTCAGTCCCCAGCCTGTAAACAGTGCGTAAGGACAATGGTTACAAAATGAAAAGCCGAAAAATATTTTTTTTGGTATTAAAGTCGAGCAAAAACAATTTTTATTCCAGTCCTAAAGGTATGAAAATGGAAAACATTAGAAAACAACAACCTGGAATGGATTTACTACGTGTAAGATGTAGTGACGCCATGCCCATCCTTTTCTGCCTAATGTGCTTTTCCGTTTGTCTGCGTCTTACACGGCTGCTTGGCCCCCTAAGGATTTGCTTAGGAACCCTGTATAACAACCCATTATTTTCTTATTTCAGATGTGGAAGAACTCTCAGCCAGGCTAAGCCTTATGTCAGCCACGTCAACAGAAAAATGTGAATTTCTGGACAGCCATCAGCCAGTAGTGGTAACAGTTCCCTCGGGGACGGAGTCGAACTACCTCAGCAACAAGTGTCTTTATTTGGAGCAGCTAATTAACGGTAGGTACTGTTATGGGTTATGTTACCGGGTGCCCAAAAAAATTTTTTTTTTTAAACCGCGCTGCTACAAAAAAGGGTAGACCAAAACAAATAGTGCGGACAAAACAATGCAGGCACAAAACAGCGCATGAAGAAACTGATCAGTTAACAAAAAATATTTTTATACAGAAATAGATTTTAAAATAGCGTGTATATATATAGATAGGCCTTAACACAGGTTTTTTCATTGTATGCAAAGCATTTTAGCGTAAACTTCAAAAACTTTCGAAAAATATAAAACGTCTTAAAGTTTTCAGAATAAACTGCAGAACGCTTGCCCCGGCGCATCAAAGCCAGGCTTCTGGGGGGGGGGGGGTTTTATTGTCCGGGGTATAAGTTCACATTTTGTTGGACGGTCCAACTAAAAAACAACAAACACTCTTGCTGAAATAAAATTGATGCTAGAAAGCACGGATATTCTACCATACAATCTATTTTACGTTGAAAAAAAATGAAAATATCTCGAAAACTATAGCTTTGAAAGATTTGAACCTTATAACAAAATTTTTGTGTAATATTTACGAAAACCAAAATCTGAAAACCGCTGCTTTACTTCTAAAGTTATGATTTGTTTAATATATATTAATGATTTTTCAAATAACTCGGAAACGAGAGCTCCCACGAATTTGGATTTTATAACAAAATTTGTAGTCCATTTTCATGGAAACTTCAATCTGAAAACCGTATATCGTTACTTGCTTTTGTTCCAAAGTTACAATTTTTTTAAATATTTTATCCCCCTTTTCCCCCCTTCAACCCCACACCACCCTACCCAAAAGTTAATCAGATCATGGTAAGCCGATAGAGGATTTTTGTACCAGACAGACAACTTTTTTTTTTAGTCGATTAAGGTGTTTTGGAACCTTAGTAACTCATTTTTGATAAAACTAAGAAAAGTCAAAATTTCACGATTTTAATAGTCCCCCATACCGTATTGGTATGGTGGATTAAAAAGTGTATTTATTTTATAGTTTGGCCATCTAACAGAATATAAACTACCTATACTAAAATTAGTGGCGTACGCAGAAATTGTTTTTGGAGGGGGCTTGAGCTGGGGCGAAGCTAGGTAGGGGGCATCAAGAATGGGAGAAAAAATAGCCAAATTCTTTTAAAATAATGTAAAATTATGATAAAAATGCGCCGAATTTTTTATGAAAATAAATGTAATATGAAGTGGACCAAAATTTGCACCACGCTGCCGCTGGCGAAGTTTTTATTCACGCTTCGTTTTTCGACGGGTTTCGCAGTGTGAACACCCAAGATGCATGCAACTTTCTAAGAAGCATGAAAAAGTAGCATATATAGTGAGAACAAGCCTTCCCAGTAAACACATCTGTTACATATTAACATCAAATCTAAGGTCACAAAATTTACTTACATAAAAAAAGTTTTCATAAAACTTACGCAATATTTACATAACATAACTTATGTTTCTTTAATTACATTATGTTTACGTAATAATTAAAAGAAGGTAACTTTGTGCATGGCATTATGCATAACATGGAAGTTAGTTTTGGCCTTGTGGTGGTGTTAGTATATAGTATATACCGGGTGGGCCATAAAAAACCGGACAAAATATTTTCCGTTATAACTTTCGAACCATACCACCGATTTTAATGCAACAAACTGCTTTTTGCAGGGAATTGAGCAAGACTTTGAGTAAAAATATTTTTGTCCGCCATCTTAAAATCTAAGATGGCGGAAAGAAACAAACTTTACCCTTCAAACAGCCACGTTTATTATTATGTTACGCAAGATTTTTGTTTTTTTTTATGAATTCGTAAAAAATCTCTATTTCCGCCGCGCAGAACGAGGTGTGAATTATTAAAATCGGTTAAGTGGTTCCCAAAAAAATAAAAAAATTTCAATCAGTGTTTAACGGATTACGCGATTGCCGTCTCAATTCTGTCTGCATACATTTTCTCATAAATTCATAATTACCAAACCGATTTTGATGAAATAAAAAACGTCATGGCGAAAATCGATTGTTCTTTAACCACTGCTATTGAAATTTGCCTCCATATTGAAATCCAAGATGGCGGAAAGAATCAAACTTGACCTTTCAAAGAGGCTCGTTTATTCGTATGTTCTGTAAACTTTTAAATATTTTTTTAAATTTGTACAAAAGCTCTGCTTTCGCCACGCACAACGAGGTATAAATCATCAAAATCGGTTTGGTGTTTCTCCAAAAATTAATTTTTGTTTCCATCACTGTTTTCCAGATTATATGATGCCTTCTCAAATTGATAGTCAACCGATTTCAATAAAATAAAAAGCATCATGGCCAAGATCAAAAACTCTTAAAAGATCACTATCGAAATTTGTCGCCATTTTGAAACCCAAGATGGCGGACACAATTAAATTTATCTCTTCAAAGAAGCTCGTTTATTCTTAGGTTTCAAGAACCTAAAAATGCCGTTTCTCCAACGCGCATAGCTAGGTACAAATCATTAAAATCGGTTTAGTGGTTCTCAAAAAATTAATTTTTGTTTTAATCACACTGTTTCCTCATAAACTCATTATTACTGAACTGATTTTGATAAAATAAAAACATCATGGTAAGAATCGATTTCTCTTTAAAGATCTCCATTGAAATTTGCCACCATTTAAAAAAGCCGTTCTTTTTTTTGTTGCGAGTAATTTTTGTACCGTTTTTTATATTTATATTAATTTTTTAATAACCACTAAACCGTTTTTAATTATTTGTATCTAAGTATACGCGGCGCTCGAAACATAAGAATAATCGAACGTCTTTAAAGGGTAAAATTTGCTTTTGTCCGCAATCTTGGGTTTACAAATCACGACAAATTTCAATAGTGGTTTTTAAAGTTTAATGAATATTTGTCACAATGCTTTTTATTAAATTAAAATCGGTTCAGTAATTATGAATTTGTGACGAAATTAATGCACACGGAATTGAGAAGGCAATTGTATAATCTGGAAAACAATAATGTAAACAAAAATTAATTTTTTAAGAACCACTACACCGGTTTTCATGATTTATATATACCTCGTTGTGCGTGGCGAAAGCAGAATTTTTCTACGAATAAAAAAAAAATTAAAAAGTTTTCGGAAAATATGAATAAACGAGCCTCTTTGAAGGGTCAAGTTTGATTCTGTCCGCCATCTTGGATTTCAAGATGGCGGCAAATTTCGATAGCAGTGGTTAAAGAACAATCGATTTTCGCCATGAGGGTTTTTATTTCATCAAAATCGGTTTAGTAATAATGAATTTATGAGAAAATGTATGCAGACAAAATTGAGACGGCAATCGCATAATCCTTAAAACACTGATTGAACATTATTTATTTCTTGTGAGAGCCACTTAACCGATTTTAATGATTAACACCTCGTTCTGCGTGGCAGAAATAGAGCTTTTTTATGAATTCATAAAAAAATCCAAAAATCTTCCGTAACATAAGAATAAACGTGGCTCTTTGAAGGGTAAAGTTTGTTTCTTTCCGCCATCTTAGATTTTAAGATGGCGGACTTTTTTTGTCCGCCATCTTAAAAAAAATTAATGACTTTAATTTTAATATTATATACGTCATTTACGTGACGTCAAGTTTACATTGATATTACTTTTGTAAAAGATATAAATAATATGTAAAAAAATTTACCCCAATTTTACCTTTCAATTTATTTCCAGTTACTAATTAATCGACATCTGCCGTTTCCAAATTTTTTGTTGCCATGTATTATTTACGTTATTTTAATTAAGTATTATTTACTTAAAAAGTAGGGAACTTTGGTTTTTGAAAGTTTTGAGGAAAAGCTAGCTAAAACCATAAAATATAGTATATATTTTTTACTAAAACCTACCACAACTGATATATATTTTTAGCTGATAACATTCAATATCGCTATTTTATATATCAGTAAAAAAAGGGAAAAAACAAAAGAAAAAGATTATAAAGGTTTTGTCCAAGCGCTGCAGGTTTGGCCTTGCGCGGTTTTTTCCGCCGTGCGCTGTTTTGTCGGTTGCTCTGTTGGGTGTGCCATTTTTGCACTACGCTTTTTTATACCTTTTAAACGCTAGTAACTCTTTTACTGTTTAACCGATTTTTGCAAATTACTCAGTTACATGACATTACAAAAAAATCCACACTTATAGCAATATACTTGAATTTTAATTGAGAAGCGCCGGCGAGGAACCAATACCACGTAAAACATCTCTGCTAATACCTAATGTTGTTTTTTTAATGTTTTACTCAACAATTTTATATTTTGCAGATCGAAAGGACCACAAAAAGAACAACACTATACCCAGGGGCAACGTTTACATAGAAGAAAGCAAAAAACCTAAAAAATAAGAAAAATAAAAATAATAAATAATTGTACAAAATATTTATATTACAATAAAACCTCTGTAAAAGATAGTACTTTACTTAATGTTCAGCTTTTTTTCTGTTTAATATTAGCTGTTTTTTTTTCAATAATAGGTACTTTTAGCTTGTTTCAAATTTGTTCACATATTATCCGTATCCGTATCGGAGATACGTCTACGGAAAGTCGATGTGAAAAAATATCTTGATACAAACGTATCGATCGAGCGTAATGTGTCATTATTTTATATCCTCCAAACTTGTTTACTGACGCTTCTGTCGTTACAAATTGCGGTTATAAAACCATTAAATGCTGATTTTGGTCGGGATACGTTACGTTCCGTATACGCGACAGTGGTCGTAACGATACGTTCAACGTAACGTAACGACCGGCCCGTATATATAGCGTCCGCAAATGCGCAGTTCGATACGTATATACGGAGAAGTGAAAAAAATTTTGAAACGTTCTAAAAGTACACAATGGTAAACTTTTAACCTGATTAAACTAAAAATTACCTATTATAGTATGTAACGTAACATGTAATACTTACATAATTACCCACAACCAAAAAATATACATATTGTATATTTTTTGCCACAAGAAATTGTAAAATAATTATTACCTGCTAGTTTTAACTATAAGTATTTTATATTTACAATCAGCTTTGGCTCTGTGAGTCGAAAATCGTTGATAAGTTGGTATTTTTGACAGTTGAACTGGCGAATAGTTTAAGGTTGGGTTAGGTCACTGTACCTGCATTGTAAATGTTGTAAAATTGTCTTAATTTTATTGTATTTTATTTTGTTCAACCTATTTTGCACTTTAAATTAGTTGTGGATCAAAACATGCAAAAGCCAATATAAATCTGTTGAGGATTGTAAAAAAAATATTATTTTAAACTTATAATTAATATATTAAACGTTAAATATATAAAGGAAATAAACAAATATAAAAAATTAAACCCTCAGTATATAGTTCGTGATATATTATATTAAATCGAATAACTAGGGAGAAATACTATTTGTTTGATTTTATTATATCAACTCCAAGACTATTTCAACAATTTGCAATATATTATTTTAATATAAAATTTTAGTGAACTTTAACGTCAAGTTTTACAGAATCCCTCAAATTTAGGTTCAATTAAAGGTGAAAAAGGGTTTAAGTATTGCCTTTTGTAGGTATATTTGATCGACAACTTTTAATTGGTAGGCTGATATTTATTTGAATGTAAATATATATAACCATTTAGCAATAATCTTAGATCGAAAAGGCTATTTAATAGCACATAAATTATAATTTATTCTTTGGTTCAATCTTTAAGAAATAAATAATTGAACCACGCTATCCTAGTTTTATTTTTAAATTTATTGTTTCAATAAATTATTTATTTGAAAACCATAATGAGTACCTCACAAACGAAACTATTTGGGAAACCCAGAAAAGTGCACGACCAGTTCAGTATACTTGTGAGCGCACTACTCCGCCATATTTTCTCATCAGCCACGAAAACTTAACCTTATTGCACAACCAACCAATTTAAAACGTCACATTTCTGTGACCATTCAAGGAAAGTGCCGAAAATTTTCAAAACATTTCAATTTTTTTAAAATAGAAATGGCCAAAAAAATCAACGGAAATTAACCAAAATAAATTTATTTTTTTTACACATAATTAAAACAAATTTGATCAATTTATTTAAATAGAAATAAGGTAGGAAGATAAGTACATTTTTAGGTTAGAATATGGTTTTATAAAGCATGGTTTTTTTAGGGGAAAACTTGGGAGAAAATTATTGAAATGCACCGACTAGGCAGGGAAGTGTTTCTGCTAGTTGACAGGTCACTGCATAATGCCGTAAGTATAACCAATCTTTTGTAGTAATTTAGCAAAGGTTACACAACACAACTAAAGGTGCATTTAGATTATGGCCTTATCATGTCACAGAATTTTCTGAATTTGCACCCCCCCATTAAAGCACTAGCTAAAATGCAAGTTGAAATAACAAGTGAAATAATAATAAGAAATCCTCGAAAAAATCATATACAAAAATGCAAAAATATTTATGTGGGAATATTTTGTAGGCACGATTCTATTCTAGAGAGCCTCAAAGACGACCAACTTTCCTGTCTCGATTATATGATAACTTTAAAGAAGAAATAGCAAAAAATAAGGAAATGAAGGAATCGTTAAAAAAATTTAAAGAGGAAGCTGATAAACTTGAACATAGTGAGGCCCTAAAAGCGGCTAGAAAAAAGTTTAGAACTGTAGAAAAAGAAGCTTCAAAAAGTGGTGAAGTTTTTAAAGACAGTATTTCATCAATTAAAGAAAAATTTCAAGGGGTTATTGAGGAAGCAGGCAAATCCGACATTGCCAAAAAAGCTGGAAAAATTACAGAGGAAATCTCAAAACAAACTTCAAATATAGGAGAAAAAGCTCAAGAAATTAGCAAAACTGGAGCATTCCAAAGTATCTCACAAGCAACAAAAGCTGTTAAAGATGAAATTGAGACCAGCAGTATACATGGTAAACTCTTAACAAAACTATCTTACATATAATAAATCTCTAGAGACCATTTCTGTACAGGGTGATCGTTTATAAGTGATATTTCAATTTGAATTAGATATTAATTAACTTGTATTATAATAAAACCTAAGTAATTTATGATGCCCTGCTGTCAAAATGCTGTTTTTTTATATTTTTCACAGCCAACTATTTATTTGGAAAGTTCTAGTTTGACAGCTTTTTAATTTTTGTGATTATGTATATTATATTGTATGGCCTACTTTGGTTTAATTATAATACAATAATATGATTTGGTCATTCTCCACTGTTTACACAGTGGAGAATGACCAAAGCTTTTTCATTTATTTGAAATCCCTCCACCAGAAGTAGTCCACTTCTTCAATAATAATATGAATTAATTAATGTCTAATTCAAATTTAAACATCTTGAAAATGTTTACATGCAGACCTATACAATATGGTATTTTTGAAAAGCTAATTTTTTGGAAAATCCAAAAATGTCAAAATATATAGGGTGTACCGTAAGAAAAAAAACTTTTTGGGAAACCTGTATACTATTTAAACTGATTAATTTTCTGGAGAATCCAAAAATGTCAAAATATATAGGGTGTTCTGTAAGAAAAAAAAACTTTGGCATACTTTTTGGGACCCTGTATACTATTTAAACTGATTAATTTATTAATGATTTTGAGGTCCCTATTAAATACCCTTTCACCCAGTTTTTGTTTGGTTCTTTTGCAGCTGTTGGAATAAATTTATCCCAGGGAACACTTATAACCGATCACCCTGTACATTGAATATTTCTTTAAAATTTTTAGTTTGGGCTTCTCACCAAATCATATAAATACCCAAAATACAATTTTGAGAATTCTTGTCTGTTTGTTGGTTTGACATACTTGGGTTTTATTTTATCAAAATCGGTTTAAGGGAACAAAAGTTATGATTATTTAAAGCCAGAAAAACAGGTAAAATTGGAGGTGTTTTTTGTTTTTTAAACAGTTTTTACCTCGGTGTTTACCATCAAATAACCATAAGTAAATTTCCTGTTTTACTTTTAAGAGTCATTTTTTGTTAATTAATTTAAAAAAGGGTGCAAAAAATAAATCAATAACGATATATATATATGTACAAAAAACAAGACAAATAATATTAAGGGTAATATTTAAAATTTGCATTTTAACCTAAGTCTAACAATTTCTTTTAAAAGAACTGTGTACCGTAATTGTAAGTGAAATATGAATTTTTTATGGTTTTAGGAAGGGTTTACGTAAGTCCCAAAAAACTAAGAAAACGCACTGAAACAACCTCAATCCAACAACAGAAGTATTATGAACCAAACACGGAGGCAATGGGTGTTGAACTGCATAAAGATTCAAAGTTTTATGAATCATGGAAGAATTTTAAAGAAAACAACCCATATGTTCACAAAGTAATTGATTGGAAACTCAAATTTGATGAGAGTGAAAACCCCGTTATTAGAGCTTCCAGAGTGTTGACAGAAAAAGTGACAGATATAGTTGGTGGCCTATTCCAAAAAACCGAACTCTCAGAAACGTTAACGGAAATCTGCAAAATCGACAACACATTCGATACAAAAAGGTTTCTAAAACAGTGTGAAACTGACATTATTCCTAATATTCTCGAAGCAATGACCAGAGGTGACTTAGAAATCCTTAAAGACTGGTGTCATGAAGGTCCTTTTAATTTGTTTGCGGTCCCTATTAAAGAAGCTTACAAGAAAGGCTACCGGATAGAATCTAAAATCTTGGACATAGACAATGTTGACCTAGTTATGGGCAAGGTCATGGAGCAAGGTCCTGTTCTAATTATATCATTTACCTCGCAACAAATGATGTGCGTAAAAGACGCCAATGGAAATGTAGTAGAGGGGGATCCAGATAAAGTAATGAGGGTGAATTATGTTTGGGTTCTGTGCAGGGATATTTCAGAACCGGATGCAAGATCAGCTTGGAGATTGCTAGATTTGTCAGCAAGTAGCAATGAACAACTGGTTTGAAAGGTACGAGATTTTCTAGTCTGGTTAAAATCATAAAGCATTTTTTGCCACTACCTTTGTTGTTATTCTGTTGTGAAGGTAATGCGAGAATATGTTTAAACTCTCAGATTGTTAAGCATTGTTTTATGTGTACCTAAATGGTAAAAAAAAAATTGAATCTGGTTGAATTTATCTTAGATTCTATTTGTGGCTGTTGACAAACCCTGTTGTACAAATTGTATATTTTGTAATTATAAAGCAATATATACTTTTTTTTATTACAAAATTCTTTCAAGTTTATACTTACTGTTTGTTTTTATTTTTTATCTTTAATTCTCTAATTTCTTTTGCCTCAGAAAAAAGTTTTTCTTGCACTTGGTACTTGAATTTCGCACTTACTTTGCCCATCTCATATCTACAATTTTTTAATTTTGTAACTATATATTATAAAATTACAACAACTGATTAGATAAAACATGTTTACAAAACCTAAATATTAACTTAATTATATGAAAATTTTATCATTGTCTTCTTGAAGAAACTGCTCCAAAAGATCTGCAGGCTAAAATATAATTTAGTTATTATTATTCAACCAAACCAAACCAAAATACTAATTTACGTTACAAGGCCGTGAAATAGTCTATTAAAGTACAAGTCTAGATGTTTACTGACAAGGCGACGAAGGAGCCGAGTCCGGATATTCTAAATTAGTACTTTAATGACTTTGCCACTGGCCAAGTACTCAATTTTTAAAATTCCGCACCATGTCTTTCTGTAGGCCATTTAATTTTTTGACATTATGTGCAAAAAATAATTAAATCAATTTTTTCTACGACCTGCAGGTTAAGTGGCTATTATTTCTATTAATTTTGTCCTATTTGGGTTATGTAATAAGTCCCATTACCGCACTGGTGCGACAATAAGCTCATAACATAACGCTCAATATATCACTAGTGATGTAATAAGCAAATTGCGTATCTCATTTTTATTACTAACTAAAATGTTTTGCTCGGTAACCAAAAAAACAATGGTTTTGTAACTTGAGGGCAATGTATCGTATTTCTGATAAAGGTTTAAAAAGTTTTTTGCATTAATCAAAAAAGGCCTGGTTTGGTTATTTCAGGAGATCTACTAAAATCATGTTTTTGATTGAAAGTATAAAAACATTTTGTACACAATCTGTTTGAACTTTCTGAGACCTGTATATAAAAAAAATCTTCAGGAAAGGTTTATAATAATTCTGTACACACAAGCAAGTGCTAATTTTGGAAGATTTTTTTTTGATATTATATGAAAACCTTACCTTTGGAGGATGATATTTTATAACTTTCTTTTTTTTTCTCTTTGATTTCTTTGAAGGGTTGTTTTGCTGCAAACTATTGCTGTCACTACTGCTAGCATTATGAAAATTTGTTGAATCTGAATCTAAAATAAACAAATTCAATGTTCAGTCTGAAGTAGAAAAAAATGGCCAATTTTCAAGGAATTTCTAATGTGTTTTTGAGTTGGGTATTGCTAACTTCACATTTAATTGCAATCCTGGGCCCGTATTCCATCTTCTGAACTCGATTAAACTGAGTTGGACCTCTTTATTTTTTATAACGATTTATAGTTAACCGTTTGGGGTACAACATATTATGATAGGTAACCCATTTTTTGCTGAGATGTTCACTTTTCCATCTTCAATACAAAACGAACAAGCTCGCAGGGATAACGACTAAACTCAGTGGCTTAGCCAGAAATCGACGCTGGCGGTTTTATCAGTTCATAAAAATCAACTACCTACGTATGGCAAATTTTTAAAAATTAGGTAGGTGCCTATTGCTTGAGCTCTTGAACTGAAGGGAGGGAAGAGAGACTCATTTGCAATTTTTTTTCAAAATCAACCCTTAAATGCGCCACAAGCAATTTTTTTTTTAAATTACACTAAAATGCTATTTTTTATGCATTTCAAATGTTGATGACAAAAAATTGCTTAAAATTAAACAAAATTGTAACAATATTTAATATTGGTATAGCGCCGCAGGCAAAAATGTTGACAAAAAAACGAAATTTTTTAAAAATTTTGGTCTTTTAGGTTTTTGTAAAATATTTTTGAAAAAGTAGATTGGCTTAGATACCAAGAAGGGGTGAGTTGCGGTGGTACACATAGATTTGCTGCCAAATCATAAAGGCACCGCAGATGAAAATTAAAACAAAAATTATACTAAGAATGCCAAATATTACACGTTTTGATTGCTGGTGATAAAAATTCCTTAGAATGAAACTAAAATTGTAACAATTAATGACGTCATAGTACCGCAGGCAAAATTTTTAAAATTTAAGACATCACACCAAACACACGTCACAAACCGGAGTAAAGGGTCAAGAAATAAGGGAGCTATAGCTCTCCCTGGGGCCGTTGATCATGATTAATTTATTGTAGATTGGGTTGTACCTCCTGGGGGAGGTTTTCAACCCCCAAACCCCCCACTGGCTACGCCACTGCTAAACTTCCTGTGATGCATTGGGTACCCCTCATCATTTTCACATAATATGATGTATTAGTCCCCTTGACCAAAAATATGCTGGTGTGCCTGACCTTAGTAAGGCTGTTAATATTTCTAACTTGTATACAGGGTGTTTCACAACTTATGTATAAAAATGAAAGACGTGATTCATAATACTGATCGGTGTTTGAAATTTCCCAAAAAAAAATAACTAAAAATGTGTTAAAATATTTTCTTCAACTTTCACTGTACAGCTGTGTCCTTTAAATTTTAGGACAACTTCAGAAAGTGTTTGATTATTGTGAGCAGTTTATACTATTAAGTTGACATTAAAAATTTTGTAGGTTATTTGCAACTACAGGATGATCTATGTTTCTTTAAGGGAACTGCTTATACTTCTTAGACTAAAGTCTTCTTTATTTTTTATTTTGTTTACTTTATTTATAAGACTTTTATACGAAAAATAATAAATACATTTTGTGTGTGTCTATGTATTTGTTATAATTATAACAAAAAACTACAAAAAAATCAATATTTTACGTTACGTTTACGTCGATAGAAAGACACCGTGAAATTTTCTTGGCCTGCAAGGTCTTCTCATATCGTGATTTCTTCCCAGAAATGTTCCGCATTTTGTGGCAAGAACCTGCGTTGTTGGAGTCTGTACACAATAACACTCCAAACATTTTTTATTGGGTTCATATCTGGGCTGTAACTTGCCAAAAGAAGCAATTCAACGTTGTTTTCTTGTAACCACCTTGTTATGATGTTCGCGGTATGAACCGGACAATTATCTTGTTGATATATAAAATTGTTTTCTGGAAAAACCTGTTCCACACCTGGCAGCATGACATTGTCCAATATCTCTAAATAGGTTTGTCCCACATATCTTCCGTCAATTCTCCATATCACCCCCAATCCTCTCGCTGACATCCATCCCCATACATTCACACTAAAATGACCAGCTGCTCGGTAGTGACTCACATACTGTGGATTGAATCTGGCGTTATCTGGCCTATACACTCTAATTTTGCCTTTCTTTGATGACTGAAAGGTTTTTTCATCCGTAAAAATCATGCGGTTCCAAAAATCTTCATCTCTGTTGATATAATTCAGAGCAAAAAGCAAGCGAGATGTTTTTGTTGCGGTGTGAGTTCAGTTTTAGTAGCAGCAACACGGCAATTTAAGTGTGATCTCTTTATCCTCCTGAAAGCAGTTGTCTTGCATCCTGGAAACTGAGACAAAATCCTTGCTTGTTTTGCTGTTAAAAATGGGTCCTCTTAAAGTCTTTGAATGAGAGCTGCATCTTCATCATGGCTGGAAACTGCGGGTCTGCCTGATCCTCCTCTCCTCTCTAGCGTTCGTTCTTCCCTACACCTTTTGTTAATTAAGAATACAGTATTCCGGTTGAGATTGACATGTTCTGCCACAACTGCAAGAAACCGTTCTCGAGCTTCGTTACAATCCGTGCTCTCAATTCCTTCTTCGTGTGTGGGGCCATGATCTGAGTTTCTTGACTAAATTTAGGAATTTTATGTCACTGGATTTTGGCGTTGAAAATAAATTTTTGAAGTACAATGACAGTATAATTTGACTGACATTAAATTGAAATAAAATAAAATACACTGCTCAAATTCAAGAAAAAACTGCTTTAAGAGTCGTCCCAAAATTTAAAGGACCCAGCTGTACATCAAGCAGAGAGCATATAAATCTAAATAGAGACCTAATGGTAAATTCGCGACCCCGCTCAACTGACTTGAAAACAAAGTGGCGGAACTATCGTTTTTTTTTTAGTTCTTGGCTAGGAAACTTGGTACGACACTTTGGCTTTCGATCCACAATAGTGGTCGCAAACGAATTAATCAATCAATCAAAACAACTTCCCCAAAAATGTTGCCCTGCGGCGCCAGTTTTTTTCTTTTATTTTAAATTTACTCTTCCAAGGTGTCGTCTTCGGCGGTAGAATTTAAAAAAGACTTCTTGGAGAAGACTGGGAAGATGGGAATTAACACGGTTACATCACAACCGCCTCTTTTGGATTAGGAGAACAGAGCCATTGAAGGAATATCTAAGGAAATTTATCATATGAGACCATCAGTTTTCACATACCTTCTCACCCATTCTGACCTCTTAATCATGTATTTTTCAAACATTCGGAAATGACGGAGTTATTAAAATTTGGTACAGAAGCATAGTTTGGGTGGTTTGCTGCAAATGTTTGTTTTTTTATAGCAAAATTGAAGTAACCCTAGATAGCAAAATATTTAAAAAATATATAAAAAAACTTATTTTTTACTGGAGAAAACATAAATCATATGCTCTGTGGTTTTTCCTAAATTATTACAATAAAGGCTTGAAAAATATATACAATAAAAATTTTCTGCCAGCTTCCTTAGCAACAAGTTCATTTAAAATTGCATTAAATATAAGTATGTGCGCCAGTGATAAATCGATACTCATTCAACGCGCGAGATTATTGCCGTTTTAATTTTAAACAAATATTACCCCGGTTCATCCTGGCGCATTCAGCTAATAATCAAAAACTCGCTGTGAATCGCACTGGCTTGCTGATCGGATATTACCATTATGTGTCCTCTTTGTGTAGATTTATATGCTCTCTGATTGAAGCCTATCAACAAAACACCTAACAAGAAACAAGGCATTAAGCAAGCAAGAGCGTTGCCCTCCCTGCCCTTATCTCCGTATCGTACCACAAAAAGTAAACTTGAAAAAAAAAAGAAATTGTTTTAATTTATAACGAAGCACAACAACCCGCCGCAGAAGCTTACCGAATTTATTCCTCTTTCCGGAGCAATGAGGATGACCCCATCTACGCCCGGGAAACCATCTTGGCTCTCCCCTCGCTTCCAACTTGGATCAAGAAGGAGGCGATGGCGACGCACCTGCGATTAAGGGACCAGGGACTATGGAACGGCAGGGAGGAAACAGTGGGTCATCTAGCGGTCGAGGGACTGTCGAAGAAAGAGTTGCCCCTCCCAAGGTCTGACAAAAAGTACAAAGTCACAATACCAGAACGGAATGCGTGGCAAAGGGAAAAATTCCGAACGGAATTAATCAGAGAAGCGCACGGTCTGCTACACGGATGGCTCTAAACTGTTAGCCAGGTAGACAACAGGTGCAGGAGAGTACGCGGAAAGCCTAGAAGTTCAGAAAAGTTATCCACTTGGAGAACACTCTACGTTGTTTCAAGCGAAGGTATATGCCATTATCATGGCAGCAAGCCCACCAGAGGTCAGGATTGGCAAGAGGGAGACATACATATGCTCCGAAAGCCAGGCTGCCCTCAAGGCTCTAAGTGAACCCAAAACAGTCAATAGTCTGGTGGAGGAGTGAGCTAAAGTACTGCAAACACTGGCTCAAAACAAGAGGGTCCCAGGTCATGAATGAATACCAGGGAACGAGAAAGCGGACGAACTTGCCAGACTAGGGGCCAAAACCCAATACATTAGACCAAAACCTCTTCTGGGAATAACAAGGAAACAGGTACAGAGTGAGCTCAACAAATGGGCTAACAATGAACTGAAGACGTCCTGGAGGCAGAGTCAGATTGCAGACAGTCCAAGCTATTCGGGGATGGTCCGAATGTAGCCAGAACTAAATGGCTCTTAGGCAAGACCCGAAAGGACATTGGACTGCTGACAGACCGTGTCCCACTTACGGGCTCGAAGAGGAATCGGCGCAGCACTTAATGATAGAGTGTGATGCATATGCCAGATCAAGGCAGCTGAAGGGGGGGGAGGAAGAAGAGCTGCACTCGCTCAAATGGGCCGACATACTGAACTTTGTAAAGAAGACAGGGAGTTCCGGAGAGAGAGTTGCAGCGGAAGTAGGCGCATAGGGGTAAGGAACAGAGTATGGCAGACGGGGCCCATGAAAAGGCCTAATTGCCAGGCCCACCGGCCGCCCCTATACTACTACTACTACTACTAATATATTCCTCTGTAACCTTACATTAATAGAGGTATGTCATTATATGACCTTTCTATTTAGTTATGGGAATATTCAGCGATTAGGGGTTTTTGTCACTATATGTATCATACTTCAACGGAATCATTTGCATACTCTTAGTGAAAAGTGAAATTGAAACATTTTTGAAGAGGCTTTTAAGAACGGCGTAGTCGTTGTAAAACATCCTGTATATAAATTGTTATAATTTCTTTAGAGGGGCGGGCTGATTAGATGTTTTACATAGACTTTTAAAAAACAAATCTACTATTGTGATTTTGGAAATATAGTTGAAATGGTAGTTTGAATAAAATATCGAATCGCGAAGTCGATTTTCTTGGCTAATTGTTACATTTTTCTAAACATTTTTCGCAAGAAGCAAAAAAGCATAGTCTGATTATTTTTTTGAGTAGTTTCCAAATTGTTGCTGTGTCGTTGAAAACTGTGCCAAACTTACATGCTTTTCCAGATAAATCGAAAACATTCGGAACGATTTTGTTCTGTGTAGGCTTTATTTGCATTTTTACAGCAGCAGCCGGCTGTCTATTTGGCGCCACTGAGGCCACAGGTTTTTTAATACTAGAAGAGTTCGAGACTGGTTTGTTTTTGACAGGTTCTTCATTTGTATCGGAAGTAGTATCATCGTCCAGGACTATAACGACTGGTTTTTTTATCGGGTTTTCGCTAGCATCTAAAATCATGTACATATATTACTCTTAAGATAGGTATTCTACGGAACGCTTCAGGCTACTGCAAACATACTACAGTGTACGTACACGCAGGGACACCGCACACCTATCAGTGGAGCAACTAACACTCAGGCTTGCGATCACCGTTCGCGGCTTGCGTTTAGTACACCTCTAACCACAGTGCCATGTGGAGCGTAGTCAATGAAACCGGAATTTGGTCAATAAATACGCAAATTTTTATAACGTAATTTTCTTGTTTTTTTCACTGATAAATTAGAGCGTATTATTTTCAACTGCTCAGATTTATCACTAACAACGTGTTACAATGAAAATAATAAAGAGAAACAAAATAAAAGCAAGTTATCAAAATAAAATAATACATTCTAAAAATCAAAAAGATTCTCCCAGTCAAAAAAAATTAGAGCAAATGTTCGAAAAGTCCTCCTTGCTCGGCTAGAAAATATCCGAGCCTATTATAAAAACCCCTTCTAACGTTTCCAAGCATGTTAGGGGTGATAGTTTGAAAAGCTTCTTCAATTTTAATCCGAAGCTCTTCCAAATTATTAGCCCTTTCATGCCCGTAAACTTTATTTTTTATATAGCTCCACAGATAGATGTCATTAGGAGCAAGCCATAAAATAGTTCCCCGAGTACTTATAACCCGATTAGGAAATACACTTTTAAGATATTCCCTAACAAGTCCAACATTGTGAGCGGGACAAATCTCACATCTAACAACTGCCTAGCAGTTGGAATAATATGCTGCTGCAGTAGATCCAAGTATTTAGGAACATTCAAACTGATGTCAATAAAAAATGGACAATTACGTGTTCCCCTACAATACCCCCCCCCAAACATTTAGTTTTTGGGGATACTGTGTTCTTACGTCAAAATACAAATGCAAATTTACCCTCGACCAATATCGAACGTGTGTTGGGTTATGACGATTCAATAATGGAAAAGTGCTTTCATCTGTGAAAAGAATAGATCTCAGAAAATTTTCATCACGATTAGCCCTTTCCATCATTGTTTCGCAAAATTCCATACGACGATAGTTGTCCTCCGATAACCATTCTTTTTGAGAACACGTCAGTGGCTGAAGACGTATCAACTGCTTCGGCAATTTGGTGGCTAGTTAACTTTCGATTATCCCCCACTGCATCGCACTTGCTGCTCGTCATTTAAAACAGTGCGTTTTTTATGGTTTCTTGGCGCTACACAAAAACTTTTCAAAATTCTGCACAACCCTATGAATCGTTGATAAACTAGGTTCTGGGCGATTTAAAAAATTCTCCAAAAAAAGTTCTTGAATAAGTCAATGGTCTGCCTTGATAATATAATATTTTAATTAATATATTGTGGGGTTTTCAACGACCGCAACGGACGACGGATCAACGATGCCAAAACGTTGATAATTAACTAAGAGTTAATTAATGTACGTTCTCTTAACGTTCCTCTTTACGAGACAATAGTGGCAAATTAACCAATGCAGTTGCGGCCAATTTCAAAATATAACTGTATCTGTCAACTATAGAGGGCACCTCCTTAGAGTCGCAAAACGGTTAGGTTTTCAGTAAACCAAGAAAGTAATTAAATAAAAAAAAATTTAGTAAAGAAATTAGAAGGATTGAAGGTTCGCCTTTTTTTAAAGCTAAAATATCCATTTTTGACGGAAAACTAAAGTGTCTTGGTAAATTTAGTGGATGAAAAACGTTAAAAAGCCACTTTAATATTAGTTTGAGTTCCATAGCTACATATTTTAGAATTATTAATAAATGGTGTTTGGAAATTAGTCCATTTGTGGTTGCAGACGTGGAAGTCTTGATTTCAAATCAATTATATCAATAACAATATTATCCAGAGTACTCCAGTCGTAGTCGCTTCGGAGACGTTGTGGAAACGTTGCACGCGACTCTAGTCGCAGGCAACGTCAACACAACTCAAAAAATATCCGCCAAATTGGCGCAAAAGCGAGTTGCTAGAACGTTTATTCGTTTTCATGCAACGTTAAGTCACCTTTGGCAACATTAAAACGTTGACAAATTGTTCCTTAAGCTAGCCTTATCCAAGGAACAATTTGTCAATGTTTTAACGTTGCCAAACGCGACTTAACTCTGGGTAATATTTTTATTAATATAATTGATTTGAAATCAAGGCTTCCACCTCTGCAACCGCAAATGGACTAATTTCCAAACACCATTTATTAACAATTTTAAAATACGTAGCTAGGTAACTAACAGTTAATTCATAACGTTAAAGTACACTAAATTTACCAACGCACCTTGATTTTTTGGTTAAAAATTAATTCTTTGCTTCTTATTTATTTTATTTAAATACTGAACATTTTAAAAATGCTTTATAGGTATAGGGGCTTTATCCTGAGGGTATCGAAGGGGTGTTCACAGATTGTAGGTCGCTCATTTTGTTGTACAATACCTACGTTCGCAGTTACTTGGAATTTGTGAGCATTGTGTGGAGCCCTCAGTATTTCAAATATATTCAAAGGCCAGAAAGAATTCAAAAAAAGTTTCTATATCACCTTAACTTTCGATATAATAGGCATTTGGTCGGGGAATCTTACGAAGTTAGTTTAACTTTCTATAAAATAAATAAACTAAGCAGAAGGAGACTGGTCGCGTACGCTACATTCCCACATAAATTAGTTAAAAATAAGATAGATTGCCGTCAGTTAACTAGGAAATTACCGTTTAATGTTAAACATACTCGATCTTACTTGCTTTTCTATAATATATAATAAATACAATACAAACTACCTTAGGGTTCACCAATTTCTCAAATGCTGACTACCTATAACACTTATTTTAATCAAGTTTCAGCTTAAACACTAAAACACTGGCTTACAGAGTTTTCTAAAGAAGACGTGCGTCTATTTCTCACTAATTAATTATTTAACGTATTTTTCTATCTTAATGTTTTTTAAAGGTAAACTTAAACTTTAGTGTTTTTGTGTTGATATATCCACGTATTTCTATTTTTAATTTTCCATTTTCTATTGTTTTTTTTTCTCTTTATCTAAATAGGTTTACTTTAGTTTTTTCCTGTAAGTCTTTATGCACAAAATATGTGGACGGTAATTTTGTGTTGTCATGAAATTGGAGAGTTAAAACTCTCTGTTTGGCAAACTTTTTGTTAAAATAATGTAGCCAGTCTAAAAGAATACTTAAAAATTACTAAAATTAACTAAAAAATCATCAAAATCCAGCAAAAAACCAAGATTTTTTTGACGATTTACACAAATGGCGTAGCGGTGCAAATCAGGAAAAGAAAACAGTACGGCGGCAATAATAATTTCTTGGTTTACTGAAAACCTAACCGTTTTGTGACTAAGGAGTTGTCAGATACAGTTATATTCTGAAATTGGCGGCAAATGCATTGATTATTTGGCCACAATTGTCTCGTAAAGAGAAACGTTGAAATAACGTAAATTAATTAACTCTATTGATCCGTGGTTGTTGCGAAACCCCACAATATCCCAGTAAACATAAATGTTAAAAAAACAAAAGATCAAAAGATCTTGGGTTGAAATAACGAAAATTCAAACTTGGATGAGTATTCCACAAGGAACACACAAAAGATCAAAGCGAAAAGACAAATGAATAAACGATGTTTCGCCCTGGGTAACCAGCGTGGGCTCATCCACTATACATCATTAAACACCATCATACACTTAGATTTCCAACCTTGAACCACTCACAAATAGGCATCGTTCCGCACTGGTACTTACTTATCCAAGTTACCTAATACGAATTCGTCCTGGCGTGTTAATATTTCCAGTAGGATTATGCTCCTAAGGCAATTAAAACAAAGAAGAAGTTAAAAAACCTCCAAATCAGTTACTTCAACCGAAAAGAAACTAAAAAAACCAAAGATCAAAAGATCTTGGGTGGAAATAACGAAAATTCAAACTTGGATGAGTATTCCACAAGGAACACACAAAAGATCAAAGCGTGTGTTTGTGTTCCTTGTGGAATAATCATCCAAGTTTGAATTTTCGTTATTTCCACCCAAGATCTTTTGATCTTTTGTTTTTTCAGTTTCCTTTCGGTTGAAGTAACTGATTTGGAGGTTTTTTAACTTCTTCTTTGTTTTAATTGCCTTAGGAGCATAATCCTACTGGAAATATTAACACGCCAGGACGAATTCGTATTAGGTAACTTGGATAAGTACCAGTGCGGAACGATGCCTATTTGTGAGTGGTTCAAGGTTGGAAATCTAAGTGTATGATGGTGTTTAATGATGTATAGTGGAGGGTGACCAGTGAAACTACTGATGAGCCCACGCTGGTTACCCAGGGCGAAACATCGTTTATTCATTTCTCTTTTCGCTTTGATCTTTTGTGTGTTCCTTGTGGAATACTCATCCAAGTTTGAATTTTCGTTTTTTCCACCCAAGATCTTTTGATCTTTTGTTTTTTTAGTTTCTTTTCGGTTGAAGTAACTGATTTGGAGGTTTTTTAACTTCTTCTTTGTAAACATAAACGTTGTTAGAGTGTTACCAAATTTACGTACTCTCGTTAATAACAACAGGGTTGCGCCGTTTTCTCATCCATTGCACAAATAATTAGTTTTTATACGTAATGCAACGTTAATTTTAGTGTATATAAGGCAACTGAGGTAACTAAAAATTGTTACTTGGGTAGGACTATATGGAAATTATATGGTGCTTTATGAGAATGTTTATTATAACAGCATTAACAGTGGCGAACCGAATACGAGAACATTCCCAAAAAGACTTTAGGAAAAGATGGGAAGCATCAGCAAAAAAAATCCTATCTATGACCAGACTGAACCTGCGCTTTGTCACGGGCATTCTGACCGACCACTGCCAACTAAGTAAACACCTCAATAGAATGATGTTATCTGAAACACCTCTATGTAGAGGTTGTAAACAAGAAGATGAAACCATGGAACACATTCTCTGCGACTGTCCAGCGCTGTCATCTATCCGAAAGGCTATTTTCGACGAGTTTTGGCCAACACCCGCCAACATACGTGAGGCTCCCCTTGGCGACGTTATCAACTTCGTTCGAAGCGTAGGATGGCTGACGAACTAGGGGAAAGCCCTATAGGAGGATGCACAACGGGTCTAATGAGGTTAAATCCTCAGCCTCCCAAATTATCAGATCAGATGAGAATGTTTATGAACAAGGTACTTCTTTTTTCTTTCCCTATTTACATTTTCCTACTATCTCTTTCTCTCTGTTTCTTCCTGCAATTCCACAGATGTTTAGAAGGCGTTGATACAACAAATATTTAACTTACATTCAACAAACAGAGATCCTTTAAATTCCCTGTCCTTTTCATTTTTCGTTTCTTCTTCACTAAAATAAAATATAAAAATTTACAATGGCTGAATTCTAGCAGCACTTAACATAATTTAATTTCACTTGAAAGTAATTTAACCCAACTTTAACTAATGGTAAAGCCATGATGACCCTTAAAATAATTTAGTTAAATAGCGGTAAATGATTTTTAGATGTGCTTAAATACACTTTTTTGGTAAATTAAAACTGTTAAAGAACTTTGATTGAAAGAAATTAATACCACCTTACGTATCACACACTTTATGCTTTGAAAAATTACAATTTTTGCGGTTTTTTGTATAAAAATGGCAAAATAAAAATCATATGCACGACATTACTCAAGATGATATACAGATGAGATCACAGAAATTTTTATTAAACAATAGCCTTTATAGCATGCTGTCTCTCTTCAACAATCGTAAATATTTCTGCACTTCACTAAATTATCTCTCCATCTACCTCTAAAATTCTGCCCTCTCTAAATATTCTTCATTTTAACAGAGAAAAAATGTTTTTTGGCATTAGTTTTTTTGAACGCTAAAAAGAGTGAAAACTTGAAAAAAGTGATTGTTTTATTCTACAAATCGAAAGTTTGGAAAGAAAGCTTTAAAGTGTGAGCAAAATCATGGCATAAAAATGTGAAAAACATACTCCACCGTGCAAACACGAAGCGCGCGGACCACAACCGCGCTGGCCAAGACCGCGCAAATCAATAACAGCCCGTGTCCATGACCGCGCAAGCTCACCACCGCGCATAACGTTTACCGCGCAAGACAGTTGTGGCTTTGCGCGGTCATTCACACGCGCGGTTGTTGATTTGCGCCTTGATGAGCTTGCGCGGTGGTGGTCTTTGCGCGATCATGGACACGCGCGGTTGTTGATTTGCGCGGTCTTGGCCTGCGCGGTTTTGGTCCGCGCGGTTCATGTTTTCGCGGTGGAGTCCGCAATTCATCAGAAACGTTACCCCTTAAATTATGCTAAAATATTTTAGGCCTTAATTATGCTAAAATATTTTAGGCCTTAAATTACCATCATGGCTTTACCATAAAATTTAGGACCTGTGTTCTTGCAGCTTTTTTATCTGTCATTTTTTCCTGTTATTTTCCAAAAATTCTATCAGCTACCCAGAAAAACTGCTTCTGTATTTGAAAAATTGAAAAAATAGTTCATATTTGTATGTGTATGTATTTGCTTCTGTATTTGTTTGAAAATTACTCAGTAATTATTTTTACTTGAAATTTAAAAAAAAAATAAGACATGGTGATGATTGAAATTAAATTAAGCAACGCGCGACGTTACGCCAATATGAGCGTGATCATTGGTTAATTAAATTCGGTTAAGTGCCGTTATGGTCTGCCTTATTTAAATTGCTTTTTGGACATAAATTACTTTACCTCGGATCTCTAAAAGCATTTATGGGTAAAATGTCATTTTTGTAATCTTCTATAAACACTTCCAGAGCTTCATCAAATCTGTCCATTGTTTTGTACAAATAACTAAAAAAATTTAAGAATATCAACAACGTCAAGTAGTAAAACTATACAATTCGGAAAATTCGCCTCTTTCGAAAAATAAGCTTTGAAAATAGCAGGGATGGCGAAAATTTTTGTGGTGGGGTTTGAATTTTGGGATTTTTTATTGCGTATTATTATTGCTCTATTATTGTGTACAAGAAGCTAGCAGCGCAACTTGCGATTTTGTTATTGCTGGGTTGCTGGGTTCCGTGAGAAGCCAGCAGCGCATGTGATTACAGCCTAACTAAGAGAATTATTATATAATATTATATAATTATATAATTAGAGCTAATTTAGTGCTCCATAATTTCATATATTTTTTTTTTAAATATATAATACGAAAATTATATTACAAATATTATATTCTGATGTCATTTTCTTATAAAAAAAATAAATCGTTTTTATTTCACAGCGAATCAATAAGATTACTTAAAACTAATATAACTATTAAAACAGGGCGAAGTACAAAATTTATATTCCATAAAAAACAAAGAGCTCGTTTTATTTTACAGCGAATCAATAAGATTACTTTACACTAACATAACTATTAAAACAGGGCAAAGTATAAAATTTATATTTCACGAAGAGCTCGTTTTATTACACAAAGAGCTCGTGCGCTGCTAGCTTCTGTAGAAGCTAGCAGTGCAAGTGATTTTAAGCAAAAGAAACGTAATTTAACTCCAAAAGTCCCATGAAGCACTACGACCGATTTAATGCTACAGAGTTATATCATTTTTAACAAAAAAAAAAACTACTCTTCGGGAAAATTTGCCTATAGGCATTACATTTCAAGTCCATCTCATTTAGTTATTAAATTAAAACTATAAGAACTATTTAAATATAAAACGGCATAGATTTGACAACATTTTTTTTGAAAGATCAACAATCACTAATGCCGTTTCCAATGAGATCGTGCAGTGTTCAGAACACGGTGCGAACACCATGTGAGGAAAAGTATAACTTATTAAGCCTTATTAGGAAAGTAACAAATTTCCGTACTTATTTTTATCACTTGACATGTGTCAATTTATTGGCCGAATGTTATATTAGAGTTTCCTTCGGCCTACCAAATTACGTGACCTTGGCGTTTTCAGAATTCCGGCAGAATCTCGCTTATAAAGAAAAAACATAACTTTTTTGTTATCAGAAAATAGGATTTATGAAAATCTACAACCGTATCCAAAAATTGTAGTTACAGATTACTGTATTGTCGACGAGGCTAAAGAAAAAGCCAGGTAAGATTTTTGACTATTGTTAGCCGTGTTCATTTTATTTCGGGACTGAAATAGTCCAGCAAAAAACTGTCTGGATACGGTTGTGAGGAATTCAAAAATAAACATTCCTGACAAATTTCAACAGATTTCGTTTTCTCGTTTCCGATATTATGCCCGGTAAAGATTGGCCCAAAAACAGCAAAGCAGTGTTGTCAAATCTATGCCATTTTTGTGGCCTTAAGCAACGAGGATATAAGCTCGTTGCCTTAAGGCACTAATTTCCTAACGCCTTAACAAATTTCGAGCTCGCTTTTTTTTCAAATATAGAGCCTGCGCTGCTGGCTTCTACGGTACCTAGCGGCTGAAATGATGACGGGCAATAGTCACATAAATCATTAGAATCCATTTAGTACTACAGAGTTATATCACTTTTACCAAAAAAAACTACTAATCGGGAAAATTTCCCTATTTATATATTTAAAAAAAAAATATATGAAACCATGGAGCACTAAATTAGCTCTAATTATGAAGGTATTTGTCGTTTTCTGAATTCTCTTAGTTAAGACTGCAATCGCATGCGCTGCTGGCTTCTCACGGAACCTAGCAGCGCATGCGCTAACTTTTTTCAGAACGAAATTAGCACTAAATTAGCTCTAACTAGTTATATATAGGTTCTAATAAAAAAAAATCGCAAGTTGCGCTGTTAGCTTCTTGTACAGAGTGATCCATTATAATATAAGTCTCCCCCCCCCCCAATCTGGAGACTAAACTAAGCGTATCTAAAAAGTTTTTTTAGACAGTTTTAAGTTTAAGTTTTCTCCGATACTTAAAATTTACCTCAAGTCATATACAGGACGTAAATTCTTTAAATCAGACACAGTATATTCTGCCAGTTTTGAATTATCCCAAAAATCTACTTTTTAAAAATGTACACACTATGTTATATTTTACGGTTTTCAAAATATTCACGTTTAACAGCCAACTACTTGTGTATAGTACTTTACACATAGTAAGTACCAAGTGTTTGCTATTAATAGAAATTAACATTTTAAACGCTAATATCTCGAAAACCGTAAGTAGTACTTGGTATTTTCGAAAAGTAGATTTTTGGGAGAACCCAAAAATGCCAAAATATATGGAGTGTCTCATTTAAAGAATACCTGTTTTTCTACTATCAGAGAAAACTGTAAAAAATAGTTATTTTAGCCAGTTTTTGTTGGAACCTTCTATAACACTTATAACCCTGTACATCTATTATTCCCATTGAAAAGTTTTTCGACATTTTATTTAAAAATAGTCAGAGATACAGGTAACATTTTAGTTATTTATGGCATTCGAAAGACCTCATAGGTACGTTCAAACCAGGATTCAACAATCTACAGGGCACCACCAGTATCAAAAAAGCTGCATGATTTTTTTGCCTCTTTTGGTTTTTCAAATATTTAGTATTTCCAGAGGAGACGGAAAAAAGTGATCCCCACTTCATTTTTAAGAGAAATTTTCTTATCGAATGACCCTTGTTTTATCTGAGTGTTAAAATCAGCTTAAAATTACCTTCAAAATGTTTTATTTTTTGTATTTTTTTAAAATTTTTTAGTTTTTTAATATTTTTTTTTATATTGTCATGAATATAATTACCCAAGTAACATGTTTAATCAAACTTAAACTACCGCATATAAACGTAGTCACTTACTTTGGCATCGACGCACACTAAATAATGAGACAAACTGCTGAATCAACTAAATTTCGGTATAAATAGGACCACCGAAATCTACATCGATACACTCCTCCTCCAAATCCCACTTCCCTCCCCTCCCCCCCCCCCCAACAGCAACAACAAATAGTTCTTTAGAACAGTCACGACATTTAAGCCCTTCAGGCAGCTAGTCTCCCCAAAAATCGACAAAACTTAGGCTACCTAACGGTAGGGAGAGTTTAAGAGGTCCACTTGAAGGTCAAGTGGGGGTGGAAGGAAAGGTTTGGCAGAATAATTAGTGTCAGCGCACATAGATGTCCGCTAATACTAAGGATTCTTCCAGATCGGGCCCTCTTACCGGGTGTTGTTGTTGTTACATCGATACACACTGCAAAGTGGTCAACACTAGATAGTCACACTGCAAAATGGGCTACTAGCTCTCCCTTGGTTCATTCTGTAAAGAGGCTGCTAACCTTATATACTAAGTTACACCCTGCGAAGGGTAAAATTGACAATAGATTTAAGATCTTATGTGTCTTTTTGCACAACCTACTAATAATTTTTAGATTTTGTGTCTTACTTGTCTTTCACATTTTTTAATTTTGTATATTTTATTTTTACTGTGATTTTTACTTTATTATTTTATTTATTATATTTTGACGTACTTTTAGACTAGATATTATTTTTACAAACAAAATTTAGAATTGCGATATAGATAAAGAGGTACTATACAGGGTTCCTAAGCAAATCCTTAGAGGGCCAAGCAGCCGTGTATAAGACGCAGACAAAGGGAAAAGCACATTAGGCAGAAAAGGATGGGCATGGGGCGATGTTGTCACTACATCTTACACGTAGTAAATCTATGCCAGGTTGTTGTTTTCTAATGTTTTCCATTTTCATACCTTTAGGACTGGAATAAAAATTGTTTTTGCTCGACTTTAATACCAAACTAATGAAAGATATCGTAAAAAAAAATATTTTTCGGCTTTTCATTTTGTAACCATTGTCCTTACGCACTGTTTACAGGCTGGGGACTGAGATACATGCAAATGCCTAACCTAAAGCGTTCATACACGGCCGGAGAAATCGACTGAGATATTTCTGTAGAAACTTTATCAAGCAAATAGAACGGGTTGACGCCTTCGAACGTCCAACCCGGGTTTTGCACTTTGATTCGAAATCAAAAAGGAGGAACAGTCAGATGTGGGGCCGTGCACAAATTACGTAACGGTGATTTTACCAATTTTTGAGCCCCTCCCTATGTAATGTTTTGTAACGGTTTGGCACGCCACTCCCCTAATATTACGTAACGATTTCAAGACCACTACCCCCCCCCCCCAAAAAAAAAAACTTCACTTATTTCCATTCCAAATTTTCTTAGTTTCACACAAATGCAAACGTTTTGTAACCCCCCTCCCCCCTATGACCATTACGTAATTTGTGCACGGCCCCTGTAGTCCCAGTGGAGGAGGGCGAGAAAATTGATATTTTTTTCTTAAAAATTATACTCTTTAGACCTATTTCTTTGCGTTCCCGAAATTACGTAATTTTTGAAAAAAAATTTCGTGCTTTGATTTTCTAACATTTTTGCGTTCGGCTAATGTAATTCAAAAATTTTTGCCTGCGGCGCCCTCTATCTTCTCACTCGAAACCAAAATCCCCCGTTTTAGGAAAACTGATCCCGTCTCTGTTTCTAAATTTTTTCGACTGAAAGTAGAGTATGACCATGGGGAAAATAATTTTTTTCTACGGTATGACGAAAATTTCGAGAAAGTTGAAGAAAAAAATAAAAAAAGTGGCAGAGCTCAAGTTTTTCGTAAAAAAAAAACGTTTTTTGTAAAGAAACAGAGCAAAATAAATCTTTTCACCCCTTTTTGGGTGTTACAAATATTGGCAGCCCCTAATTTTTCGCTTTTACCCTCCCGCTAGTTTTGAAGAATTGGTTCGCTACATGTTTCGAGATCATGTCATAAAACACCTCGAAAATATCAAATGTACTGTAGGGCCAGCTTTATTTAAAATCAATAATATCGCAAGCAAAAAGCTCTGCAGGAAAAACAGCGCCGTTTATTGATTTCTTTGGCTGGTAGTGCTAGCTGCATGGTTTGGCCGTTTCCGGATAGATGTCACTAGTAGAACAGAATGGAAAGAAATTTAATTAAAAGCGAAGATATTTCTTTCTAATGTTAACAACCTCACGAGTTTATCGCTCAGTATCGTAAATAATGGACCTTGCCGCCTCCTTTAAGCAAGAAAAAGTTGTGGTTTGGACCTGAAAACATCTAATTTTTAATTAGATTACATGTTCATCTCATGGTGTGGCCATCTAGCGGAATTTGCAGACATCTTGTCAACGGTTATTATTGCAACTATGATTTATGCTCACAATGAAAGAGTGGCGACAATTTTTTCTCATGAAAGCAGTCCGGAGATAAGAACAAACTGGCACCATTGCTCAATATACCTGTTTCTTTTGTGCGTGCAGAACTTTCTATGCCATTTCTGTTTGATTTATTGAAATCCTATCCCTAAAGAAAATCTTAGGAACCCTGTATATATATTCAACTAGCTCTAAGTCTACTTTTCCGACAATAAAGCTTATTAAAATTAATAAATAAAATAAAACTCTCACAGAATGCTGAAGGACGCCCCAGACGACGTCGCCAAGTATTATCCCCTTGATTCTGAAATGTTGACGTTGTACATTATCTTATTGTAAGTGTGTATTTTTGACGTCTATCTATCTATATAATTATAGTCGCTATTTTAACTTAATCTCTGAGTTAATTATTTCATCTCGATAGATGCAGGAGCATCATCCTCTTTTTTAATTTATCTACGTCGCAAAGAGGGGCCAACTATACCTCCACGACAATATTGTAAATAGTGAGGGAGAAAAGGAAATAAGATTATCCCAGGGAACACTTATAACCGATCACCCTGTACTCTGTACATGCACCTACTCTTCGCAAAAAGTGTCCGACAGCCCGGTGAGTTTTTGAAACGCCTTAACCAAGTCGTGTTTCTCTTTGTTGCTGGGTATTTCGTTATCCGGTAAAGTGATTCTTTCCGACGGGGGCGGTAACATGACGTCGAGAAGTTTGACAGAGACGACGGGATGGTAAACGTGCAGTTGGTCGTTCAGAATGGTCCAGGTTTTTTCAGTTTTCGCGTTTAGAACGAACGTTCGGTTGAATGCGAACGATTCGGTCTTGCCGAGATTTTCGTCTAGTTCGTCGAATATTCCCGAGACGCAGACGACGGCGAAGTGAGCCTAAAAACAAAAATATATTTTTATCACTGTCCGCGAGTCATAAAACCATGACTTTCTTTTTGCTCACCAGTGCAAAAAAAAGTCCCACCCGTTTTTTCCCAAATATAATGAAAAATATTTTTGTAAGTTTTTTACTGTATTTTTAGGATTTGTTGAATGTGTAGGGGTAACGTTTTTGTTTAAGCAATTTTTACTATGTTTTTCACATTTTTATGCCATGATTTTGCTTATTTTTTAAAGCTTTCTTTCCAAACTTTCGATTTCTAGAAAAAAACATTCACATTTTTCAAGGTTTCACTGTTTTTTAAGCGTTCAAAAAAAGTAGTCAAAAAACATTTTTTCTCTGTTAAAATGAAAAATATTTAAGTTTGTTAAAGAGAGACAGCAGGCTAAAAAAAAGTATTTTAGAGAAAGGTGGAAATAATTTATGACAATAAAATTGTGTATTAAAAATTTCTGTTTTGTCATCTGTCTGTCATCTTTAGTGGTAAAAAAAAACAAAAAAAGAAGTTAAAAAACCTCCATATCAGTTACTTCAACCGAAAAGAAACTAAAAAATAAAAGATTAAGAGATCTTGGATGGAAATAACGAAAATTCAAACTTGGATGTGCATCCCACAAGGAACACACAAAAGACCAAAGCGAAAAGAGAACTGATTAAACGATCTTTCGCCCTGGGTAACCAGCGTGGGCTCATCAGTCGTTTTACTGGTCACCCTCTACCATACATCATTAAACACCAACATACACTTTGATTTCCAACTTTGAATCACTCACAAATAGGCATCGTTCCGCACTGGTACTTATCCAAGTTACCTGATATGAATTCGTCCTGGCGTGTTAATATTTCCAGTAGGATTATGCTCCTAAGACGTTATTTCCACCCAAGATCTCTTGATCTTTTGATCTTTAGTGGTGTCAACGAGGATATAAGCTAAATATCCTCGTTGGTGGTGTCGTGGATATGATTTTTATTTTTCCATTTTTATGCAAAAAAACAGCAAAAATTGTAATTGTTTAAAACTTAATGTTTGTAAGAGATAAGGTGGTATTAATATATTCCAATTAAAGCTCTTTACAGTCTTTAAATTTACTAAAAACCCTGTCCTACTATAAGTGTATTTTAGCACATCTAAAAATAATTTAACTGGTATTTACTAAATTATTTTTTTTTATACCTTCATCAAAAACATGATTTTAATAACTGTCTGCATGACTTTTTTAATTACCCATACAAAAAAACTTTTTGATCACGGGTGCAAAAAAAGATTTGTCCGTTTTTTCCCAAAATTAAAGAGAAATAGCGGAATACAGTAATCTTGAAAAAATCTAATTATTCTTGCCTAAAAATTAAGCCATTTCCACCAGTTTTCACCAAGTATTTATAAAAAAATCATTTAAAAACATTGTCAAAATATCAAACTGCCAAATATTAAAATGTCGCAACAATGAACGTTACCGAGTAAAAGGGCACATCGATATGGAAACCATTGTTATTTCATTTACCAGCCACCTTGATTTATAGTGTAAAGATGGCGTGTTGCGAGAAGTGCTCTTCGTTCGAAATTTTTAAAAGTGTTTTCCTGTTTTTCTTGGATTTTTTGATAAGGGTATCAAAAAAAAATTGCTGCTGCATACATTCAATTATTTTATGTTGAAAGGAAATGAAAATATCTTGAAAACTATAGCTTTGAAAGATTTCAACCTTAAAACAAAATTTTTGGTAATATATACAAAAACCAAAATCTGAAAACCGCATGTCAATAGCTGCTTTACTTCTAAAGTTATGATTTTTTTACGGTTTTTAAATAACTAAAGCTCCCACGAATTTGGACTTCATAACAAAATTTCTAGTCCATATTCATGGAAACTTAAATCTAAAAACCGTATATCGCCACTTTCTTTTGTTCCAAAGTTACAATTTTTTTAAATATTGTATCCCCCTTTTCCCCCCTTCAAATTCCCACCAACCTACCCAAAAGTGAATCAGTTCATAGTCAGCCGATAGAGGATTTTTGTACCAAATTTCGTTAAAATCGATTAAGGCGTTATGGAGTTATCATGTATACAGACAGACAACAGACTGACAGGCAACTTTTTTTTTTCGTCGATTAAGGTGTTTTGGAACCTTAGTAACTTAACTGTGCTTTTTTTACTCGCGTTTTTAAATACCTCGCTGCGCTCGTTATTTAAACTAACGCTTGTAAGAAAAAGCACTATTTTAACCACTAGTTGTGAAAACTACTATTTGATCACTGATGGGCACATCGAAAAAAAACATCGATGTTGAACATCGATGTCGACATCGATAGTGGAAAACATCGGAATAAAAACATCGATGTTTCTTGGACATCGACGTTTTTTTTTTGCTTTTTTTAGAAAGTATTCCGTTATACAAAGAAAATTCCTGTTTTTTGAGACGCAGTGGGTATAATATAGTACAATATTGTATCAATGTTTTAATAACGATGATATTTTATAGACATCGATGTTGAACAAAAAACATCTCGATGTTCTGGAAATATCGATGTTTTATGTCCATCACTCAATCAATTAAATCAATCAAAATGGTTTATTTATCAAAATAATTTAACACAGTTGTTACAATATTAGTTACAATAAAGATAAATATATATATTTTTTTAAGTGTTTACGTTCTATCACATAAGTCACATTTGGTAATTTTTATTGCATATCCTGTAATAATGTCACGTTTTAGGAAAAGGGATTTGTCAGCCCGGGTTATATTTTCACAATTTGGTTTAAGTCGGTTAGAAAGGTCACATTATTATTATTATTATTATAAACTCTTAGAAATATACTTTGTTGTCTGTGATAAATACTTAATTACTAGTAGGTTCATTCCTTTAATAAATCTCTTATTTTTATTCTTTCAATTTCATTTACCCACTTTTTAAAATGACTCTTAAAACTTTTAGCATGTATATTTTCTTTCAAATCATCTGGAAGAAAGTTATACAATTTCGGCGCTAAGAAATTAAAATATTTATGACCAACTTCTTTTTTCATTAATGGTAAGTGTGCATTTATGTTTCTTTGATGAGTATTGTGTGAATATGAGATGGTGTGAATGTTTATTTTTTTCTCGTTTATTAGAAAAATTAATTTAGAAAAGTATAATTGTCTAATGTCAAAAATATTTGTCTGTTTATATAAGTCGCTAGTCGAGCGGAGTCTGTCTTTATTGAAAATAATCTCAAGTACCCATTTTTGTAGAGTGTCAAGGTCTGTTATATAGCAATCTCTCACACACCTCAATCCACAAAATACAATATTTTAAGTTGATTAGTTTTTAAAAAATTGTTTAGATAATAAAAACGTGTGATGGGATATCTCGTTTTACTAATCAAGTATTTCACATGTTCATCCCATCTTAAGTGTGGATCAATTATTATACCAAGACATTTGCTTTTATTTGTTCTGCTAATTTTGGTGTCTGGTGAGATGTTAAGTGAGTCAAAATCGGGTAATTTATTCTTATAAGATGATAAAGGCAAAAATTTAGTTTTTAGTTTGTTTATTGTAACGATGTTCCCAGGTTCCTTATCAACTATTAACAGACGAATTAAAACATCTGAAATTTCCTGCCGAGTTGATGCAAAAAAACCTTTTTTAACGGAAGAACAAAGACAGGCTAGGGCTATTTTTGCATCGCGAATTGGAGGAGCTCTCAGAAGATCATGAATATTTTCAAAATTTTGCAGGCGTTTGCAGAGTGTTATTGAAAAGAATGGTGCGCCCACTAAATACTAATTTTTGTTGTTGTTTTAAGTAAGATTTAATATTTAGTTGTTTCCAATCCTTTGTGTTATTTTGAATCCATCGCTTTTTTCAGTTTATTATCGTCATTTCATCAACCCCAAAATGAGTAGATAAGATAATAAGAGTGGATAATGGTCTATAAGCCTTTCGTTAAAACTACCCATGATGGTCCCAGCCCATGAAATAGAGGTAGTTCAATGGATTCAACTAATTCAATTGCCGTTACAAATTTATTTATTTTACTATTGTTATTAACAATAAGTAGACAGTATAGTTTCTTATCGTATTAAAAATTAAAAAACGTAATTCTATTTTTTTTATATTTCGCGTGCGGAAAAGTGGCCATTTCCGCACTAATTACGAAATGCTGCCATTTTATACCCTTCATCAGAAAAAAAGGACAAACGACCACACCATTTTTATACGCGCATTTAGCTAGCGCTTTCTAAGATCCTAAATGATTTTTGATTTTAGTTTGATTTTACTGAATTTGCATTTTCTGTTATCTACTTACGGAAATATTTTAAATCGAGTATATTGAAGAGCCCCGACCCAATCCAGCTGGGTGTTTTCGTGACAGCGAAGAATTGGAGGACACTTAAAGAAATGGCTATATTTTCAGGTAAAAATAATTAGTTATCCAAAATATTCCCGACCATTTTGCGCTATTTGGCCAACTTCGGATAAAAAAGCTTTTTACAGTGTGATAAAAAAAAACCATTGTTTTATGATTGTATTTTGAAACACTTCCAAACATTGTTTTAATGGTAAAGCCATGATAACCCTTAAAATAATTTAGTTAAATACCTTTTTTTTAGATGTGCCTAAATACACTTATAGTAGGATACGTTTTTCGGTAAATTTAAAGACTGTAAAGAGCTTTGATTGAAAGAAATTAATACCACCTTATGTCTGACACACTTTACGCTTTAAAAAATTACAATTTTTACTGTTTTTTGTATAAAAATGTCAAAATAAAAATCATATGCACGACACCACTCAAGATGACAGACAGATGACATAACATAAATGTTTAGTAAACAATTGCCTTAAATTATTTTTATCTTTCTCTAAAATACTTATTTATAGCATGCTGTCTCTCTTCAACAACCTCAAATATTTTTGCACTTCACTAAATTATCTCTCCATCTACCTCTAAAATTCTGTCCTCTCTCTCTCTAAATATTTTTCATTTTAACAGAGAAAAAATGTTTTTTGGTAGTACTTTTTTTGAACGCCTAAAAAACAGTGAAAACTTGAAAAATTTGAGTGTTTTATTCTAGAAATCGAAAGTTTGGAAAGAAAGCTTTAAAATGTGGGCAATATCATGGCATAAAATGTGAAAAACATAGTAGAAGTTGCTTAATCAAAACCGTTACCCCTTAATTGCCTTAAATGATTTTCATCTTTCTCTAAAATACTTTTTTATAGCCTACTGTCTCTCTTCAACGACCTCAAATATTTTTGCACTTCACTAAATTATCTCCCCATCTACCTCTAAAATTTTGCCCTCTCTTTCTAAATATTTTTCATTTTAACAGAGAAAAAACGTTTTTCGGCAGTACTTTTTTGAACGCCTAAAAAACAGTGAAAACTTGAAAAATTTGAATGTTTTATTCTAAAAATCGAAAGTTTGGAAAGAAACCTAAAGAAAAGATAGTAAAAGTTGCTTAATCAAAAACGTTACCCCTTAAATTATGCTAAAATATTTTAGGCCTTAAATTACCCCATGGCATTACCATAAAATTTACATAAGCCCCCAACATTTTTTTTAATTTGGTAAAATTCTTTAAAAATCAGTTCTGTGTGTGGTGACGGTAAATACTTACAGTGCTAAGCATCAAGTCGACTTTGAAAGTATGAGGATTGTGCCTAGTTTTAGGAAATCCGAGCACACTATTTAATATGGTACTTTTTCCATAGTCTGTATATCTTCCACGCAACTGTAATTTATCTAGCAGGTTTTGTCTTCTATATTGATAGTGAGGGGCACTAAAATCACATTATCACACATTACTAACATGTATGTAACATGTTTATACAGAAGTCCACTCTAAGGGGATTATCTGTGCTGCCACTTCCTTTCAGGTAAGGTTTATCAGAATGTGCAAAATCTAACCCGTTAAATAAAAGAAACTTTAATGATAAAATCATTCACTATAGAAACTGCAATTCGTTAAACCAACTTTTTATCCGAACCTTATTTCTTCAAACCCATTCAATAACAAATTCGAAATTTCGAAGATCCGTTTTTAATCGAACCATTGTTCATTAAACTCATTTAATATCAAACTAGTCATTTGTAAAACCCATTTTTAATAAAACCCGGAATTTGTCAAGCCACTATTTTCCAAAACCGGAATTCGTAAGATCCATTTTTGATCAGAAATTTCTGCTAAATTGATTGCGCCTTCGCCAATAATACATGAACGGGAGGTAATACACGCAGGTGGCGCGGCGCGGCGTTTCAATGCATTTGTCGCTGCTACGCGCGCATACTTGTACAGGTAACCTTCAACAGTTTGTGTATAGATGTCACTTGCATTCCAGTTGAGCACAAATTTCTGATAAACAACGGGTCTTATGAATTCCGGTTTTGATTAAATTGAAGATATTGAATTGTTCGATTATAAACGAGTCTTATAAATTTCGAATTTGTTATTGAGTGGGTTTGAAAAAATAAGGTTCGGATAAAAAACTGATTTAACAAATTGCAGTTTTTATGGTGAATCGTTCTTACGATGAAAATTTTTATTAAATACGGTCTGATAAATTCTTTTAGATCTAGAGGGTCCAGGATCAGAGAAGTTTTATTTAGTATTTAAGTTGAGTCTTGGTTCCAGCGGTCTAGGCAATACCACCTCTACGGAAGGCCAATCAACTCGATTCAATATGGCCGCGGAAGTCGAGGAACATATAAATCACACGAATTTTGCTATAGGGGCCATTCATAAGTTATGTAACGCAGAAATGGGGGGGGGGGAGTAGGTTAAAATATTAAAAAGTGTAACCAGGGAGGGAGGGGGTTTGCAACTGCATTACATCACAATTTGATCCGAAAAATATTTAAAACACGTATTTTTCAGGTTTTTAAATTTAGGGAGACGGAGTTGCAAAAGAGCGAGAAGAGGGGAAAGGAGGGTTGAAATTGGACAAAAAATGGTGGTACATAATTTATGGACGTCCATAAAGGTATATTTTAGTTGAATGTCTTTGTGGACGCCCCTAGAGAAATATTTTCTTTCTGGTTTTCTTTTAAACATTTTCTTCCGTTTATCTGATTTTTTTCAAAGCTTAATTTTAAATTTGACTGAAAATTAGCCATTTTGCTAAAAAAACAATAGTTAGTTAAAAAGTATTTGGGTAAAACTGATCATGCAACAAATAAAGTAAAAGAAAAATAAATATTAGGGAAAAATTCTCGATTTTTAAAATAGTTCACGAAAAGATTTTCCCAACTAAAAAGTATAAAAAATGTTCGTCCTAACAGAGTTTGAAATAAAGTAAAGTTCAGGTTTTTCCACAATAACAAATAAATTATAGTTTTCTTATATATTCAAAATCAAAAACAATCTTAAACCATGTTTGTCTACTTACTATGTAAATCCCATTGGCAATAGCTTATCCCTTATAATTCTGTAGCTTAATGAAAACACGGCGTTTGCGTCGTACAAAAACTCCAAATCCTCCCTGTTGTTATCGTAAGAATCGAAAAAACACTCGAGAAACTTGTTGACTAAAGTGGCGTCGTTGCGGTTACAGAGAAACGTATCTTGTTGTGTTGGGAGACCGTTTCGGTTTATTAATCGGCGACCATCCTAAAACATATGAGAACCATGTGGAAAAGGCCGGAGCTAAGCCAATGTCCTTTGTTTTGGTATTTCCATGACTGGCTAGATTTATAGATGTTGCTTACAAGTTTGGCCTGGGTAAGGCGATTATTTAAGCTAATAGGATTTTTTAATCCTTCTGTTAATAGTTGATAAGGAACCTGGGAACATCGTTACATTAGATGCCTCAACAGACGTGGTCAAAGAATTTTGTCTGAGTTGGTCGATAAGCTTTTCATCTTGTCTCTCAGAATTTACAGGCTTTCGTCTTCATCCATGTTTTCTATTCATCGAATTATTCTGTATTCAGCGCTTTTTCCATCGTACTATCGTCATTTTATCAACCCCAAAATGAGTGCCCTTACAGACTAGCCGTCTTCTATAACTCGAGTGATAATTTGTGCTTTCGTAAATTTGCCTTTTTTTAAAAAACAAGAGTACCTATAATATGTATTTACCACCAGAATGAAAGGCAAGAAAAGAACCTAGTCGTACTTGAGACATTCCAAAAGAAGCAAAGATGTTATTATGAGCCAGTATTTTACTAGAAGAAAGAATTTCTTACCAATTTTTCCAGGTTCCTGCACACGACTCTTTTTACCGTATAAAAATAGTTGAATTCATTGTCGAATTTTGCACACACGGGATTCTCGTCCAGATGAAGCTCCCTTAGGAATTTTAAATCTTGAAGGCACTTAATGGACTCTAAATCAGTAATCTACAAACATGAAAAAATGTATAATTTATTTTTTTAGATTCATATTCAAATTGAAAGCATTACTTTAGACAACAACGGCATAAAGGCTCTCCTTAAATTACGCAGAGGAGTCTTCAAGAATTATAATTAAAAAGGCAATTTTTTACACATTAGGGCTGACAAACAAAATGGTTAAAATTAAACCAAAATAGCAAATTTACAGAAAAGATTTGTGGCGTAAAGGGCAAAGGGTGAGGGAATAAATCGGAAAAAAGTTTTTCCTCGACCAGGATTCATTTGTTAGTAGTGGGAAGATCTTTGAAGCCTACTGCGGCTTTAAAAACCTAGACATGTTATAAAGACAAGGAGGTACACATTCACGATTATTAGTTGTTCGAAATTTCTACTTATCTATCAACCAACGATACGCGACATATAGCGTTTTATTGAAGGTCAAAATAGTAAAATTCTACACGAGGATCGTATGTATGCGATAGGAAATATGAGACGGGTAAAACGTATGTCTGGTAAACACCTACGAAGACTTTTCTCGTAAGTTGAAAATTACTTTGTATATTTTAGGTACTCGAATACTCTACAGGGGCGTATCCAGGCTTTAATCTTACGGGGGCTTTACTGTCTGAAGGGGTTAATCCAAAAAAAATTAAAATGTTTTTGTGTTTATTTTTAATGGGTTTAGTCTCATTCGAAAGGTAATCAAATGGCGTAGGCAGGATTTAATTTAAAGGGGGACATAAACTTTGAAAAGTCAATAAATACAAAAAATGTTAAAAACTGAGGAAAAGCTTATTTTTTGAATTTAGATATTTTGCTACAATTATTAAATTATTTGGATACTCCTTAAGGTCAGTGGCGTAGAAACCTTTGAATTTCCTCCAAAAACTAAGAATAAAATGATTATTAGAGACTACGCTGTTACTGAACCCCCCTTCCCCCCCCAAATAAACCTTAGCCCCCTCCCCAGCCTCTGAATTTTCCATTTTTCTGCTTTGGTTTTTCGTCGGCTTGGCTTGACACCCAAACTTTGCCTATACTCGGTGAACTACGAAGAAATTGTTTTTAGAGGGAAGCTGAGGATTCATAATCATTTTGTTCTTAATATTCGGGGAAAATTCAATCTTTCATAGTCAATATTTAATAGCTTAGAGCGGGGCCATACCCTTAAAAAGTACCCACCTAATTGATTAAATGAGACAAAAACTGTCCGTGCACAAAGTAGGGTTGTCCTCTGTTTTTAACATTTTTATTATTCATTGAAATTTTACAGTGAAATTTACTAAGATCTAAAATAGTACCCCCACAGGTCTAAATGTTTACACCTGTAGAGGGTATTAAATTTTAAAGCCAATTTTCAAAAATACTTTCCCATACAGAAAAGACACAAAGTTATTTATTATTTTGTATTGTTATTGCAAAGTACCAGTGAAAAACTGATTTTTTTTTCAAAATGGTATATTTTAGGAGAAAATGCTCTAAACCTAATTTTTTTTCACAGGTTTCAAAATGGCAAATGGTGAATACGCCAAAAATTTGGCACATAATAGCTTCATTATCTGTGTTTGAGGTTATAAAGTTGGTGATTTTATTGGCCACCTCTGGGAGGTGGTTTAAATTTATAGCCTCCAGAAAGGGCTGTTTTGTGGCAATTGGTAATAAGTTTGTTTATAATTTCCCTAAGTAACCGTTTTTAAAAGAACTAATTTTCCATATTTAATATCCCAAGTTGTTCATTAAAAAAACACCTCCAATTTTGTCCAGAAAAACGCCATATTTTGAACCCGTTCTCAGCACAAAAAATATATTTATGAGGGCACTACGAGGCAAAACAAACATAAGTGAAGGTCACTGATTATGCAAGAAAAATATACCAAACAAAAAAACAACTATATTAATTTATTTACAAACTGAAATTAAAACATTGACACTCAAAGTCCACTCATTTCAAAGCTGTAGCTTTCATCAGTAGAGGTTGGTGCAAGCTATGGTACAAGCCGACGTAAGAGATGCGAACTCGCTGTTTGTGATTTGAAAGCTGCTAATATTTTGAAACTGACATTTCGACAGTAACAGAAATTCAAACAAAACTTGCATTTAAGTTTTTTAATACATTTCATAAAGAAAAACACCTTTTAAATAAATACAAAATTAATCTACTTCTTATTTTATTATTACCCAACTAAACCGTTGTGTGACATCAAGTATTAATTGTAAAAATTATTTAACAACAGTAAGTTTTAATTAGAGTGACAAATAACCCTAATTTTAATTTGTTCTACAGGGTGTTTACTATTTAAACCCCGCGTGGGTTTAAATTTTTTAATTATCTTTTCTTCTAAATTGAAACTTTCTTCTTAAATCCAACAAAAGATTGTGTTTGATGATAATTATATAAACAAATTTATTAAAATTCTTCTTCTAAATCAAACTACATATGTCCAAAACTCAAGGAGGGTTGGTTTAAAATGCTTAAACCAAAAATTTCACTTAAACTTAGGTCCGTTCTAAAATAGACTAAACCCTTTTAATAAATCCCACCGTTAAAGTTTATGCCTCCCTTTTTACGGCATTTAATTACCTTTCGACTGAGACCAAACCACCAGATAATGGAAAACAAAACCTTTTTACTTTCATGTACGTAATTTTTTTTAAATTAACCCCCTCAGGGCCGGTTTATCAATAACGAGTTAAGCATTTAACTCTCGAGTGAAAGATCGTTGACACGTATAAAGTACCAGAATGAGACAGCTGATAGTTAACTAGGAGATAAAATGATGTCGCTATTGATAAAGCGGCCCTCAGTGAAGCCCCCGTAAGATAAACCCCTGGATACGCCCCTCTGCAGTATTCAAATATCTTTTAAATGAGACCCATATCATCGAGAAAAAGTCGTCATAGAGGTGTTTGCCAGACATACGTTCTTTGACGACATAGACATACGATCCTTATAGAATTTCACTATTTTGACCTTCAAAATATTAAAATATAGTTAAATTTGGCGTGCAGGGTTGTTTGATGGTGATGCTCTAAAGTAAGGTGACCAACCGTACGGTATTTGACCGGACAGTCCGGTATTTTGATGAATTGTCCAGCTTAAAAAATACGTCCGGTATTTTCTGGTATTTTTTCACGTTGTCCAGTAAAGTCCGGTATTTCACAGTTGCAATACTGCACATGGCAACACTGCTCGTCTGTAGCTATTTTCACAGTTTCTTAACTCTGCGTTAGGAGAGCCACCTGTTAGTTCTTAGAAGATCTAATTTAAAGGTTTATTAAGTAATGATTTTTTGTTTATTATTTGATTAAAATCATACATAAGTATTTTTACTTTGTAGTAATGACGCATCATTTTTACGTAATAAATTTTAATAAATAAAAAAACAATAATTTTAAAATCTGTTAAAACTGGACAAAACATTTTTACCGCGTCTGGTATTTTTTTGTTTGGGAGTTGGTCACCTTATCTAAAGCTCCGCAAAAATCTTTTTTTGTTGTTAGAATTTTTTTAAATTTGATATTTTTCCAGTTGATTATGAAATATTTAAGTTCAAGATTCTGAATATTCAGTGAATAATAAAAAAGTGGACCATTGGACATTCACAGGATCTGTTTTGGACATTCCGAATGATCCAACAATATTTCCGCAATATAGCAATGTAGGATTACTTACCAAATTATGTTTTAGGTTGATACTCGTTATCCGGCTTTCTAATAGCAAATCCATCGGCGGAAATTGCCTTATGTCGTTGTTGCATAAAACGACCATCTCTGGATTGAATTTATTAGCAAGGAATAAAACATAAACCAACAGTTTTGGTTGGGACAGGGGACAAAATTGGTGTAAATCTAAAAACACGCAAAAAAGCTGATTTTGGCCACACAATAGTTTGCACCTGAAGACGATCAGAGATTGTACTGATATAAATAAATTATAGATAATGGAAGTCCGAAACACAGAGTTAATTTCAAAAACATCGATGTTTTTTTTTGCTTTTTTTAGAGAGTATTCCGTTATTCAACGAAACTGTTTTATTTAATTTTACACAATACTTATAATAAGATTTATGGTGGGTTTACCCATCAATTAAGCATAAATTTATCAGTATCTTTAAATTTAGCAGCTATGTCAAAAAAGTTAAATATGTACAAACACATGGACCTCAAAATTTAGTGTTAATTACAAACACAAATTTATCATTAAGAAAAGTTGGTAACTTTCAACATTTATGATTGTGCTGGTTAAAAATCGTTGGATGGTCAGTTGTCAATTGCAGTTAACGTAACCTCAAAAAAAACTTTGTGTTTTTTTCAAGTTTTTTAAAAAAACATGGATAGTCATGAAAAACGGCTTTTTGAGATTGTGGAAAAGTTTTCATGCATATAGATAACTAACCAAATTTAATTCTACCAATTGTTCATAAATTTGTGTTTGTTTTTTTTTTAATTATCTTCACTACTAAATTTAAAGGTACTGATAAATTTCTGCTTAATATACAAAAAGCTATTAAATATCTACGCTAAGAAACACAAAAAATGTGAATAGTACATTTAAAAGACACTATATTATATACAGGGTTCCTAAGATTTTCCTTAGGGATAGGATTTCAATAAATCAAACAGAAATGGCATAGAAAGTTCTGCGCGCACAATCCGGACGGAATTATCTCCGGACTGCTTTCATGAGAAAAAATTGTCGCCACTCTTTCATTGTGAGCAAAAATCATAGTTGCAATAATAACTGTTGACAAGATGTCTGCAAATTCCGCTAGATGGCGGCCACACCATGAGATCTTGAACATCTAATCTAATTAAAAATTAGATGTTTTCAAGTTCAAACCACAGCTTTTTCTTGCTTAAAGGAGGCGGCAGGGTCCATTATTTACGATACTGAGCGATAAACTCGTGAGGTTGTTAACATAAGAAAGAAATATCTTCGCTTTTAATTAAATTTCTTTTCATTCTGTTCTACTAGTGACATCTATCCGGAAACGGCCAAACCATGCAGCTAGCACTAGCAGCCAAAGAAATCAATAAACGGCGCTGTTTTTCCTGCAGAGCTTTTTGCTTGCGATATTATTGATTTTAAATAAAGCTGGCCCTACACTACATTTGATATTTTCGAGGTGTTTTATGACATGATCTCGAAACATGTAGCGAACCAATTCTTCAAAACTAGCGGGAGGGTAAAAGCGAAAAATAAGGGCCTGCCAATATTTGTAACACCCAAAAAGGGGTGAAAAGATTTATTTTGCTCTGTTTCTTTACAAAAAACGTTTTTTTTTACGAAAAACTTGAGCTCTGCCACTTTTTTTATTTTTTTCTTCAACTTTCTCGAAATTTTCGTCATACCGTAGAAAAAAATTATTTCCCCCATGGTCATACTCTACTTTTACTCGAAAAAATTTAGAAACAGAGACGGGATCAGTTTTCCTAAAACGGGGGATCTTGGTTTCGAGTGAGAAGATAAAGGGGGCCGCAGGCAAAAATTTTTCAATTAAATTAGCCGAACGCAAAAATGTTAGAAAAACAAAGCACGAAATAAAAATGGCGCCGCTTACAATTTTTTTTTCAAAAATTACGTAATTTCGGGAACGCAAAGAAATAGGTCTAAACAGTATAATTTTTAAGAAAAAAATATCAATTTTCTCGCCCTCCTCCACTGGGACTACAGGGGCCGTGCACAAATTACGTAATGGTCATAGGGGGGAGGGGGGTTACAAAACGTTACGTAGGGGGGAGGGGGGTTTTCGACAGCGTTTGCATTTGTGTGAAACTAAGAAAATTTGGAATGAAAATAAGTGAAGTTTTTTTTATGGGGGGGGGGGGTAGTGGTCTTGAAATCGTTACGTAATATTAGGGGAGTGGCGTGCCAAACCGTTACAAAACATTACATAGGGAGGGGGTCAAAAATTGGTAAAATCACCGTTACGTAATTTGTGCACGGCCCCACATCTGACTGTTCCTCCTTTTTGATTTCGAATCAAAGTGCAAAACCCGGGTTGGACGTTCAAAGGCGTCAACCCGTCCTATTTGCTTGATAAAGTTTCTACGGAAATATCTCAGTCGATTTCTCCGACCGTGTATGAACGCTTTAGGTTAGGCATTTGCATGTATCTCAGTCCCCAGCCTGTAAACAGTGCGTAAGGACAATGGTTACAAAATGAAAAGCCGAAAAATATTTTTTTTTTTATATCTTTCATCAGTTTGGTATTAAAGTCGAGCAAAAACAATTTTTATTCCAGTCCTAAAGGTATGAAAATGGAAAACATTAGAAAACAACAACCTGGAATGGATTTACTACGTGGAAGATGTAGTGACAACATCGCCCCATGCCCATCCTTTTCTGCCTAATGTGCTTTTCCGTTTGTCTGCGTCTTATACACGGCTGCTTGGCCCCCTAAGGATTTGCTTAGGAACCCTGTATATATCATTGGTTTAGATTAGGTAGCGACACCTATCGGCAGCAAAGCCGACCAACACCTCACAAATAGGCAAATCCTATTTTTTGAGCCGCAGTGGGTATACAGACCGCTTCAAGCTACTGCGAACATAGGGGGAATCAAGTCCAATTTACTCTCCGTGCCGTACGACCGAGGTGGATTCGAAGCACGCTGCAGTGTTATATTTTGGAAATTCATTTTGTTTTTATTATTTTGTTTTATTTCTGCCTTGCTCGAGAAACAGATGGGTAAGTTCTTAATTGAAATAATACATTTTTAAAACTAAAAATGGATGTCTACGAAGTTGCCGAAAAAGTGCAGATGGTCAAATGGTCAAATCGTCATAACCCAACACACGTTCGATATTGGTCGAGGGAAAATTTGCATTTGTATTTTGACGTAAGAACACAGTATCCCCAAAAACTAAATGTTTGGGGGGGGTATTATAGGGGAACACGTAATTGGGCCATTTTTTATTAACGGCAATTGCAATTTGAATGGTCCTAGATACTTGGATCTACTGCAGCAGCACATTATTCCAACTGCTAGGCAGTTGTTAGGTGTAAGATTTGGTGTAAGCTCCTAATGACTTCTATCTGTTTTTGAAGAAGCTTTTCAAATTATCACCCCTAACATGCTTGGAAACGTTAGAAGGGGTTTTTATAGTAGGCTCGGATATTGTCTAGCCGAGCAAGGAGGACTTTTCGAACATTTGCTTTAATTTTTTTTTGACTGGGAGAATCTTTTTGGTTTTTAGAATGTATTATTTTATTTTGAGAACTTGCTTTTATTTTGTTTCTCCTTATTATTTTCATTGTAACACGTCGTCACTGATAAATCTGAGCAGTTGACAATAAAACGCTCTTATTTATCAGTGACAAAAAATAAGAAAATTACGTTATAAAAATTTGCGTATTTATTGACCAAATTCCGGTTTCATTGACTACGCTCCACACAGCACCGTGGTTAGAGACGTACTAAATACCAAAGGAAAGTCATGCAAATGGTGATCGCAAACCTGAGTATTGGTTGCTTCACTGATAGGCGTGCGGTGTCTCTGCATGTACGTACACTGGCAAATTAGAATTCTTCCGCCCTATGTTCGCAGTAGCTTGAAGCGGTCTGTATAGAACAAGTGCACTTCCCAGACTTCCCATAATTTTTTTTGGATAAATGTTCCGATGTTTAAAAAAAGTATCGAGGTTTTAACATCGATGATATTTTATAGACATCGATGTTCAACAAAAAACATCGATGTTTTGTTGATGACCATATTTCATTGGAGGTATCAATCGCAGACATTTTGAGACAGACCAAGAACAAAATTTCCAAGCAGCATTATCGTGACTTCCTACCAAATCACAAATAATGCAAACAAAATTAAGCTCTAGTTTCGGCTAATTGAGTTGCTAATTCTGAGTACAAGCAAATGATTAGATTAGCAATAATGATAAAAAATATTTTTTTCAGCATTTTCTTATGGTACAACCTTCTTATCAAAAAGTTCTTTAAATCATTATAATTAAAAAAGTTGGACAAAGTAGGACGAGATTCTTACAGGGATTGAAAACAATGCTTTATTTTTCCGTATATATGGGTCATTCTCAAAAATGTGTAACATTTGATGTAATCGCTCTTTATCTTAAAAACTTTTAGAGCTAGATCCAATTTATGTTAGCTCAATTTCATATACACTACCATCTATTTAGGACTCCTAAAAATATTTCGATGATAGCTCAGTTAGAACCACAAGAAAAACATTTTTGTAAACGAAAAAATTTTAAAAATTAATGCAAAACGAGTAAAAAATTATAAAAATGCTTGTAATCAAAATCCCCACCACTAGTGTGGACATCCTAAAACACCAAGATTTAGACCACTAGATCTTCAAATAACCGCGAAAAAAGCAGGTGTCAGTCAGTTCCATAGAAAAAAAAGTTGGGTTCGGTCTGGCTCAAGTAGTTTGTCTATGTCAGTTTGGGTCATTCCATATCAAATCAACCAAAAAATCACAAAAATTTTACGCGACCAATTCCAATTTTGATGATTTTTGGTATATATTTTCTTCTTACCATAAAAGTTGAAAATGCAAATTTTTAGATTTTTTTGATTCGTAGTTTTTTTTTTTTTTTAATTTTTCAAAATAAAAAAGTCAGCATTTTGACCTTAACAAGAATGTACAAAACTAGCAATATCTCGAGAACCACTTACACTAGGAAAGTAATAAATGGCTCATTTTAAAGTCATTTTGAAGCTCTTTTTTATGAAATATCACAACATAATTTTAACAAAAAAAAAAATTGGAAATAAAAAATTGAAAAAAAAAATTGAAAAATTCAAAAAGGCCATTTTTAATTTTTTTGAAAAAAATATATAATTTTGGTCAAAGTGTTACTTAATTATCCACAAAATTTTATGATGGAGAAATGATGGGTTCAATGTCAAAAAAAATATCAAAAATATTAAGTACATTTTATAGGCGATTTTTCATGCATGTGACATTTTTAATAAATTTTTTCACATTGAACCCATGATTTGTCCATCTCAAAATTTTGTGAATAGTTTAATAACACTTTAAAGAAAATAATATAATTTTTTGAAAAAAATTAAAAATGGCCTTTTTGAAATTTTTCAAAAAAAAAATCAAAAATTTTTTTTTTTATTTTTTTTTTTTCAATATATGTTATGCAATATTCTCATATGAAAGGTCTTTATAAGAGCTTTAAAATGAACCTTCACCTACTTTTCTATTATAAGTGGTTCTTTGGATATTCCTAATTTTGTGCGCACATGTTAAGGACAAATAAGTGACTTTTTCGATTTTCAAAAATTAATTCAAAATAAACAACTGGTCAAAAAAGTCTGAAATTTTGGATTTTCCAGTTTTTTGGTAGGAAAAACATGTATACTAAAAATCATCAACATCGGAGATGGTGTGGTAAAATACCCTGGTTGACTTGATATGGACTGACCCTAGGGTCATTCCATATCAAATCAACCAAAAAATCACAAAAATTTTACGCGACCAATTCCAATTTTGATGATTTTTGGTATATATTTTCTTCTTACCATAAAAGTTGAAAATGCAAATTTTTAGATTTTTTTGATTCGTAGTTTTTTTTTTTTAATTTTTCAAAATAAAAAAGTCAGCATTTTGACCTTAACAAGAATGTACAAAACTAGCAATATCTCGAGAACCACTTACACTAGGAAAGTAATAAATGGCTCATTTTAAAGTCATTTTGAAGCTCTTTTTTATGAAATATCACAACATAATTTTAACAAAAAAAAAATTGGAAATAAAAAATTGAAAAAAAAAAATTGAAAAATTCAAAAAGGCCATTTTTAATTTTTTTGAAAAAAATATATAATTTTGGTCAAAGTGTTACTTAATTATCCACAAAATTTTATGATGGAGAAATGATGGGTTCAATGTCAAAAAAAATATCAAAAATATTAAGTACATTTTATAGGCGATTTTTCATGCATGTGACATTTTTAATAAATTTTTTCACATTGAACCCATGATTTGTCCATCTCAAAATTTTGTGAATAGTTTAATAACACTTTAAAGAAAATAATATAATTTTTTGAAAAAAATTAAAAATGGCCTTTTTGAAATTTTTCAAAAAAAAAATCAAAAATTTTTTTTTTTATTTTTTTTTTTCAATATATGTTATGCAATATTCTCATATGAAAGGTCTTTATAAGAGCTTTAAAATGAACCTTCACCTACTTTTCTATTATAAGTGGTTCTTTGGATATTCCTAATTTTGTGCGCACATGTTAAGGACAAATAAGTGACTTTTTCGATTTTCAAAAATTAATTCAAAATAAACAACTGGTCAAAAAAGTCTGAAATTTTGGATTTTCCAGTTTTTTGGTAGGAAAAACATGTATACTAAAAATCATCAACATCGGAGATGGTGTGGTAAAATACCCTGGTTGACTTGATATGGACTGACCCTAGGGTCATTCCATATCAAATCAACCAAAAAATCACAAAAATTTTACGCGACCAATTCCAATTTTGATGATTTTTGGTATATATTTTCTTCTTACCATAAAAGTTGAAAATGCAAATTTTTAGATTTTTTTGATTCGTAGTTTTTTTTTTTTAATTTTTCAAAATAAAAAAGTCAGCATTTTGACCTTAACAAGAATGTACAAAACTAGCAATATCTCGAGAACCACTTACACTAGGAAAGTAATAAATGGCTCATTTTAAAGTCATTTTGAAGCTCTTTTTTATGAAATATCACAACATAATTTTAACAAAAAAAAAAATTGGAAATAAAAAATTGAAAAAAAAAATTGAAAAATTCAAAAAGGCCATTTTTAATTTTTTTGAAAAAAATATATAATTTTGGTCAAAGTGTTACTTAATTATCCACAAAATTTTATGATGGAGAAATGATGGGTTCAATGTCAAAAAAAATATCAAAAATATTAAGTACATTTTATAGGCGATTTTTCATGCATGTGACATTTTTAATAAATTTTTTCACATTGAACCCATGATTTGTCCATCTCAAAATTTTGTGAATAGTTTAATAACACTTTAAAGAAAATAATATAATTTTTTGAAAAAAATTAAAAATGGCCTTTTTGAAATTTTTCAAAAAAAAAATCAAAAATTTTTTTTTTTATTTTTTTTTTTTCAATATATGTTATGCAATATTCTCATATGAAAGGTCTTTATAAGAGCTTTAAAATGAACCTTCACCTACTTTTCTATTATAAGTGGTTCTTTGGATATTCCTAATTTTGTGCGCACATGTTAAGGACAAATAAGTGACTTTTTCGATTTTCAAAAATTAATTCAAAATAAACAACTGGTCAAAAAAGTCTGAAATTTTGGATTTTCCAGTTTTTTGGTAGGAAAAACATGTATACTAAAAATCATCAACATCGGAGATGGTGTGGTAAAATACCCTGGTTGACTTGATATGGACTGACCCTAGGGTCATTCCATATCAAATCAATCAAAAAATCACAAAAATTTTACGCGACCAATTCCAATTTTGATGATTTTTGGTATATATTTTCTTCTTACCATAAAAGTTGAAAATGCAAATTTTTAGATTTTTTTGATTCGTAGTTTTTTTTTTTTTAATTTTTCAAAATAAAAAAGTCAGCATTTTGACCTTAACAAGAATGTACAAAACTAGCAATATCTCGAGAACCACTTACACTAGGAAAGTAATAAATGGCTCATTTTAAAGTCATTTTGAAGCTCTTTTTTATGAAATATCACAACATAATTTTAACAAAAAAAAAAATTGGAAATAAAAAATTGAAAAAAAAAAATTGAAAAATTCAAAAAGGCCATTTTTAATTTTTTTGAAAAAAATATATAATTTTGGTCAAAGTGTTACTTAATTATCCACAAAATTTTATGATGGAGAAATGATGGGTTCAATGTCAAAAAAAATATCAAAAATATTAAGTACATTTTATAGGCGATTTTTCATGCATGTGACATTTTTAATAAATTTTTTCACATTGAACCCATGATTTGTCCATCTCAAAATTTTGTGAATAGTTTAATAACACTTTAAAGAAAATAATATAATTTTTTGAAAAAAATTAAAAATGGCCTTTTTGAAATTTTTCAAAAAAAAAATCAAAAATTTTTTTTTTTATTTTTTTTTTTCAATATATGTTATGCAATATTCTCATATGAAAGGTCTTTATAAGAGCTTTAAAATGAACCTTCACCTACTTTTCTATTATAAGTGGTTCTTTGGATATTCCTAATTTTGTGCGCACATGTTAAGGACAAATAAGTGACTTTTTCGATTTTCAAAAATTAATTCAAAATAAACAACTGGTCAAAAAAGTCTGAAATTTTGGATTTTCCAGTTTTTTGGTAGGAAAAACATGTATACTAAAAATCATCAACATCGGAGATGGTGTGGTAAAATACCCTGGTTGACTTGATATGGACTGACCCTAGGGTCATTCCATATCAAATCAACCAAAAAATCACAAAAATTTTACGCGACCAATTCCAATTTTGATGATTTTTGGTATATATTTTCTTCTTACCATAAAAGTTGAAAATGCAAATTTTTAGATTTTTTTGATTCGTAGTTTTTTTTTTTTAATTTTTCAAAATAAAAAAGTCAGCATTTTGACCTTAACAAGAATGTACAAAACTAGCAATATCTCGAGAACCACTTACACTAGGAAAGTAATAAATGGCTCATTTTAAAGTCATTTTGAAGCTCTTTTTTATGAAATATCACAACATAATTTTAACAAAAAAAAAATTGGAAATAAAAAATTGAAAAAAAAAAATTGAAAAATTCAAAAAGGCCATTTTTAATTTTTTTGAAAAAAATATATAATTTTGGTCAAAGTGTTACTTAATTATCCACAAAATTTTATGATGGAGAAATGATGGGTTCAATGTCAAAAAAAATATCAAAAATATTAAGTACATTTTATAGGCGATTTTTCATGCATGTGACATTTTTAATAAATTTTTTCACATTGAACCCATGATTTGTCCATCTCAAAATTTTGTGAATAGTTTAATAACACTTTAAAGAAAATAATATAATTTTTTGAAAAAAATTAAAAATGGCCTTTTTGAAATTTTTCAAAAAAAAAAAATCAAAAATTTTTTTTTTTATTTTTTTTTTCAATATATGTTATGCAATATTCTCATATGAAAGGTCTTTATAAGAGCTTTAAAATGAACCTTCACCTACTTTTCTATTATAAGTGGTTCTTTGGATATTCCTAATTTTGTGCGCACATGTTAAGGACAAATAAGTGACTTTTTCGATTTTCAAAAATTAATTCAAAATAAACAACTGGTCAAAAAAGTCTGAAATTTTGGATTTTCCAGTTTTTTGGTAGGAAAAACATGTATACTAAAAATCATCAACATCGGAGATGGTGTGGTAAAATACCCTGGTTGACTTGATATGGACTGACCCTAGGGTCATTCCATATCAAATCAACCAAAAAATCACAAAAATTTTACGCGACCAATTCCAATTTTGATGATTTTTGGTATATATTTTCTTCTTACCATAAAAGTTGAAAATGCAAATTTTTAGATTTTTTTGATTCGTAGTTTTTTTTTTTTAATTTTTCAAAATAAAAAAGTCAGCATTTTGACCTTAACAAGAATGTACAAAACTAGCAATATCTCGAGAACCACTTACACTAGGAAAGTAATAAATGGCTCATTTTAAAGTCATTTTGAAGCTCTTTTTTATGAAATATCACAACATAATTTTAACAAAAAAAAAATTGGAAATAAAAAATTGAAAAAAAAAATTGAAAAATTCAAAAAGGCCATTTTTAATTTTTTTGAAAAAAATATATAATTTTGGTCAAAGTGTTACTTAATTATCCACAAAATTTTATGATGGAGAAATGATGGGTTCAATGTCAAAAAAAATATCAAAAATATTAAGTACATTTTATAGGCGATTTTTCATGCATGTGACATTTTTAATAAATTTTTTCACATTGAACCCATGATTTGTCCATCTCAAAATTTTGTGAATAGTTTAATAACACTTTAAAGAAAATAATATAATTTTTTGAAAAAAATTAAAAATGGCCTTTTTGAAATTTTTCAAAAAAAAAAATCAAAAATTTTTTTTTTTATTTTTTTTTTCAATATATGTTATGCAATATTCTCATATGAAAGGTCTTTATAAGAGCTTTAAAATGAACCTTCACCTACTTTTCTATTATAAGTGGTTCTTTGGATATTCCTAATTTTGTGCGCACATGTTAAGGACAAATAAGTGACTTTTTCGATTTTCAAAAATTAATTCAAAATAAACAACTGGTCAAAAAAGTCTGAAATTTTGGATTTTCCAGTTTTTTGGTAGGAAAAACATGTATACTAAAAATCATCAACATCGGAGATGGTGTGGTAAAATACCCTGGTTGACTTGATATGGACTGACCCGTTTGTAAGGAAGAGTCAGGGAGATAAGTTCTGTTTTTTTTAAGGGTCCCGTTAAAATTATCACGCGTATGGTTACATTTACAAAGTAGTAAATTAATGTTTTATAAAAACAAATGGAATTTTATTTAAAGTTTAGGAACCAGTTTCTGCCGAAAACATGTGAAGGGTCCATCTATAACAGATTTTCTAAAAATGCCCTGTATTTTAAGTTGTGTAAGCTTTACCCCAAATTGGATCGGCCGTTATTTGTTTGGTGCCTACTTTGCTTCATTTGCATACCAATTGCGACGTCTCCTGCCGCAGCGCGGTAAGATTCCCTGCTTCAAGGTTTGTGCTTACCTTGGTCTTCCCAAAATCTCTCCAAGTTAAGTATTTTATCATCCAGCATTCTCTTTTTTATCACCCGGGTAAGATTAAGTTCCGCGTCGGGAACAGGAATTGTGGTCGTGTTTGAAATGTTCACCAATATTTTTACTTTAAACTAAAGAAACATAGATTGTGGTTAAAAAATGTATACCTAAACAGAAAAACGCTTAAATGAACCTCCATAAACCTAGCGAGTCCACCTCATAAAATCCACATTTTAATAATTCCAGAATTATGTACTTTCTATGTGCTAATTTCGTCCCCTATTAAAAAAGTTTGTGCTCTTTGAGTTTTTGACAAAATTAAAAAAAAAGGTGGGCTCGCTAGTTTTATATAAACCTAGCATGTCCAACCTTAAATAGATGTTAAAAATATCCGTTAAATATCTCAGAATGATGTGCTTTTTATGTGGTCCATGAAAATATAAAAAAAGATAAAAAATTGTAACTTTTTTACTAATTTTTTAAAAAAAATGTTGTGGGCTCGTTAACTTTATATAAACCTAGCAGGAGAAACCTTAAAAATATTCGTGAAATTATTATGCCTTAGAATTATGTGCCTTTTAAGTGCTCCATGAAAATAGAAAAAAAAAGATTTTTTTAGTTCTTTAGTGATTTTTTTAAGAAAATGTTATGGGCTACTACTAACTTTATATAAACCTAGCAGGAGAAAGCTTAAAAATATTCGTGAAATATCTCATAATTATGCTCTTTTTAACTGTTCCATGAAAATAGAAAAAAAACTGGAGATTTTTTTAGTTTCTTAGTGATTTTTTAAAGAAAATGTTATGGGCTTACTAACTTAATATAAACCTAGCAGGCCCAACCTTAAATAAAGGTTAAAAATATCCGTTAAATATTTTATAATTATGTGCTTTTTATGTGCTCTATGAAATTATAAAAAAAGATAAACATTTTTAACTTTTTGTTATTTAAAACAAAAAATATTGTGAGTTCGCTAACTTTATATAAATCTAGCAGGAGAAAGCTTAAAAATATTCGTGAAATATCTCAGAATTATGTGCTTTTTAAGTGCTCCATGAAAATAGAAAAAAACTAGAGATATTTTTAGTTTTTTAGTGATTTTTTAAAGAAAATGTTATGGGCTCGCTAGCATTATATAAACCTAGCAAGCCCAACCTTAAATAAAAGTGAAAAATATCCGTTAAATATCTCAGAATTATGTGCCTTTTATGTGCTCCATGAAAATATATAACAAAAGACAAAATTTGTTGACGCAAGCGCAAAATGAGTGTCTAAACTCTAGATTTGTTAAAGACAACAAAATAGTTCTCGTTCAGGACACAAAAAAAAGTTGAGAGTTTGTTCCCTAGTGTAATAAAAACATTTTTTGGGCAGACCTGAACAATAAAAAAATGTTTTGCATCGGTAACCAAAAAAAGTTATGGTTTTGTTATTTGCGGACAGTGAGAAAAATAGTGTTTTTGATGAAGGCATAAAAAAGTGTTTTTCAATTTTGAGATTTTTCATTAGAAAAAAGCACTGTGCTATCACCTTTTAACTAAACAAAACGTAGGAAATAGGTCATGACTAAGAGATACAAAATTAATAAATTTCGTATTTTTTAAAATGTCAATTCTGAATCGCATTATAGGAAAAATAAGTAATTTACCAGAATAAAAATATATATAATGCTTTACAGACCATTTAAACTGGCTATACTTATAGGTATATCTCGAGTTATATAACAGTATTTGTTAGGGTTTAGCAACGCTTAAAATTTTGACACTTTGACAGTTCTTATGGTAGTGTTTAACAGAGTTTTCCGAACATATTAAAAACTGTCACAAAATTTAGAGATATGTTGGTCCTTCTGACGAGTCACTCCATGACTCAGGGAGCATGTTGCTGCAAAAAACTTGTTATTAGAGAATTTGTAGGAAATGAATTGAATTTGAACCTCGTATAATTTTTTTATTTTTTCTCTAAAATCAAACAAAAAAATTTCCACAACCACAACGAAATGGATTCATAGCTTACGGCAGTGGTAGTGGTTAATTACTACAACGGAACAACGTTTAGCTATTGCGCAGAGGCAGTAATTACCACAACCACTACGAAGTAGCAAATCAGCGTTCCAAAATCTCCCTACTATTTACTTCCAATTTAGAGTCCTGAGATTTGATAGGTTTTCAAGACAACAACTTACCGGGGCTTCAACATTCCAAGGATTAGTTATCATCAGATCTTCGTCAATAAGCCTATAAATAGCATTCATGCAGTTTCTTGCAAGAAAAAAACACTTTCCGTTTGCCTCCTCATAGTAAACTGGCAATAAAATATCCGGATAGACAAAATCCGTGACGGTTTTCAAAACAAAATTTCTTTCATAGTCTTGCATGTCTAGCCCTTCATTGTAAATCTAAAAAAGTTTACTTTTTCATCTACTGATCAACAGCAAATCTTGAGGTGAAGTTTATGAAGTGACCATGATTTTTTTCCAAAAACCAACCCAATCAAGTTAATTAAAATTTAACTGTGCAGTGAGGAAATCTTTTAAGTTTCAGAAAAAAAAAACATATTATGCAGAAACATTTTTGTGAGGCTTTTTTTTCCTTTTAAAAGCAATGTAACTTGTGTAAGTACACAAGCCCAGTTAAAACCAATAAAGAAACTATAACTGAATGTTCTCAATATATCCCATAACATATATATTACTCTAGATGACCTGCAAGCTTTGCCTGCAGTTTTTTATTGTTTTATTAAAACTTCTTGCTTTAAGTGGTAATAACTTTTGTTTCCGTGGACCGATTTTGATGGCTGAAGTTTAACATTATTAGGCGCAAAATTTGTTTGCACTATTGTGATCCTTGGAACCCTCAAACAAATCCTGTAAAATAACAGATCTCTATCATTGGCGAAAGATGGTTTTTTTACCTCCCAACAACTCCAAAAATGCTTAAATTGACACAACTAAGTTAGGCGCAAAATGTTTCATCCAATTTGTGTTCTTTGGAACCCACAAAGCAACTATAAAAGAACTCGGCTTTCTATCTCTGGCGGAAGACGGCTTTTTTCACCCCCTTGTTAAGGACACTAATCCTAGAGCAAGCTTGCGACTTCCGAGAGATTTCTAAAGACTCCCAGGGAGTCTTAGGGTCTGCAAGTCAGGGTCTGGTGAGGTGCAGGTAGTTGCAGGGGCTGCAAGGGACTGCAAACGGATAAGACTTGTGACATGATTGCCAATAGTGGTTACCCCCTCGGTTCCAAGGATGACCAAGAGGAACACAAAATAGTGTAGTATGAATGAAGGAGTTTTTTGACTATGTGGGATTAATAGCTCTTTAGTCACGCAATCAAGTGCTACAGGGTGTTTTGTTTGCATCCGTGTAGAAGCGGTTGATATGACGTCATCCGACCCTAAATGACCTTGAAAATCGCAAAAAGCAAGATTTTTTCCATTTTCTCTTCAAAAAATCTTATTAATTCGAAGTTTTTCCACACTAACTCAAATTTACCTCAAACTATTAGGCATATATTCCAAATTTCATCCTTCGAGTTTGATGCAGTTTGAAGCTTTATGACCTTGAAAAATATCCCAGTAAAATAAACATATTGCAAAAATAACATACTAAAGGGCGCTATTAATCAACTATTAAAGCGAAGAGGACCAAATTTGGTAGGAATGATAAGAAGGTCCAGTCCAGTAATATTGTTCAAAAAATTTGGCTCAGCTATGATGCGTTTCAATATGGCGGCTGATATATCAAAATGGCGACCTACAACCACATTTTATTTTATCCAATCTCGTAAAAAAACAAAAATGACAAGGTGGCCATCAAGTATGTTGACTTATCGCCGCTTACGACATATAGGTCATTTTTACCGGGGTATATCATAAACACCTTGGACGCCAGATCATAAAAAAAATGATAGGGAGGTTTAAAATTATGTGTTTAGTTATGGCTAAGATATTAGTTTCATTTCCAGCACTTAAAGTTTTTGCGTAGTGGTAAATTGGAAAAATTACAACAATAAGCTGGTTTTTCCCTTGTACATAATATTTTCAAGGTCAATCAAGGTCATGCATCAACTAAACTTTTTTTTCATAGTAAGCGGCGATAAATCAACCAGAATTGATGGCCACCTTGTCATTTTTGCTTTTTACGAAATTGGATAAAATAAATGTGCCATATTGAAACGCGTCATAGCTGAACCAAATTTTTTTAACAATATTGTTGGACTTGAACATGTTATCTTTCGTACAAAATTTGGTCCTCTTCACTTTAATAGTTGATGACTAGCGCCCTTTATTATGTTATTTTTGTAATATGTTAACTTTATGGTCAGGTCATGAAGCTTTAAACTGCATCAAACTTCAAGGATCGAATTTGGCACATATGCCTAATAGTTTAAGGTACATTTGAAGTTAGTCTGACAAAACGTCGAATTATTAAGATTTTTTGTAGAGAAAATGGCAAAAATATCGTTTTTGCGATTTTCAAGGTCATTTAAGCTCGGATAACCTTAAAAGTAAATTTTTTGGAATCCTCGTCGTTGAATTATATGGAATCGAGTATAATCATGCCCCGGTTGCAAAAGTTGTATTTTTTTATGATTTTTGGCCGCCATCCTAAAAGATGACGTCATATCAACCCCTTCTACACGGATGCGAACAAAACATCCGGTAACACTTGATTAGTAGTAGTAGTAGTAGTAGTAGTAGTAACTAGGGGGCGGCCCAAGTCCGGACAAATAGGCCCAAGCGGTCCCTTTTTACCTTACCCCAGCCCAGCCTCCTAATCCACCACCTGTACCGCTTGTACGGTAGTGGGCTCTCCGGGCCTTCCTGTTCTCTTCACGAAGTCCAGTACTTTGGCCCACTTGAGAGCTCATAGGTCCTCTGCATCCAGGTTCGGTTGTCCGAGTGCCTGATGCCTCATCCTTAGGTATGCATCGCACTCCGCAAAGAGGTGCCGGGATGTCTCCTCCGCCCTCCCGCAGGCACGGCAGATGGAGTCATTCCCGATCCCGATGCGAGTCAGATGCTTACTGAGTCGGTTGTGGCCGGTCAGTATCCCTGTCAGTAATCCAATATCTTTTCGCGTCCTTCCCAGGAGCCATTTGAGTCTGGCCGCGTCCGGTCCGTCGATGAATTCTTTGGACTGTCTGCATCCTAATTCGTGCTCCCAGGAGTCTGCCAGTGCATCGTTAGCCCATTTAATGAGTCGACTTTGCAGCTGTCTCCTTGTTATACCTAAGAGTGGTTCCGGCCCCACGTATTGAGTGCTGGCCCCGATCCGAGCGAGTTCATCCGCCTTTTCGTTGCCCGACACTCCCGTGTGTCCCGGTACCCACATCACTGTAACTTCTTTGTCTTGACTCAAGGCTTCCAGTGCGTCTACGCCCTCATCCACCAGAGTATTGGCAATTTTTGGCGCATTGAGTGCCTTTAAGGCCGCTTGGCTGTCGGAGCATATGTACACATGCTCCTCTGGACCATTGCGAACCTCTTCTAGTGTCGCCGCCATTATAATGGCGTATACCTCGACTTGGAAGACCGTAGCTTGCTCTCCACGCGGGTAGCTCATCCGAACTTCTTCTCGGTCTTGCACGTAGATTCTCGCCCCTGTTGTCCTCCTCTCCGATAGCTTGGAGCCATCGGTGTAGCATATCACAGCGTTCCTCTCGAACTGTTCTCATCAAAATCCTTACAGTAATTTTTGACGGATTCTGGAACAAACGGTCAGACAAACGGGGAGAGAGAGCTCTCTAGAGATTTAATATATCCATATATCAGGAGTTCCAAATTCAATGCTTACCTTGGGGGTCTCCTAAACGGTAGGAGATACGAAAAGGTTGGCACGAGGTGTGGCACTTTTATTAATTTACAAAAAAAGTTCATCGGAGGGGCAATTTCCAACAATTTGGAAGTGTGCTAAAGTAATCCCAGTACATAAAAGTGCCAGCAAGGTCGAAATCACGAACTACCGACCTATATCGATTCTTTCTATCCCTGGGAAAATGCTGGGGGCAATTATAACGGATGAGTTGTTCTTCAAACTAAAGTATGTTCTTGGAGACACACAGCATGGTTTTTTTAGGGGTAGGTCGGTTGGTAGGATATATCTGAGGCGCTCGATAACAGAGTGCAAATACATGCCGTGTACACTGATTTTTCTAAAGCCTTTGATAAGGTTCATCACCCAACATTGTTAATTAAACTAATGAATTTCGGTGTGCACGGCTGTCTTTATGAAATTCTTCGATCTTCCTCCTCCTCGGACTCAGTTTATAGAGCTAAATTCTACTAAATCTAAAACGACTAATGTCACATCTGGCATACCTCAGAGGTCTCACTTGGGGCCTCTGCTGTTTTCGTTGTTCATAGCAGACGCGAACAAATGGTTTCGTTTTGCAAAATCTGCATCATACGCTGATGATCAAAAATCATACGCGCCAGTTGTGAGCCTCGATGACTGTCAGAGGTTTCGTAAGAAATCGATTGTTTTTAAATATTGATGAGTGTTATTGTCTGAAGTTAAGTAGGCTAAGAATTGACATAGATTTTGATTCTTTTAACTGTGAAAAGATTAAGAAAGTGGAGCAGATTAGGGATCTTGGAGTTACTATAGACACAAAGTTAAGTTTTGAAATTCACATTAAGAATATAGTAAATAAAGCGTATAAAAATTTGGGTTTTATATAAAGAGTTATCAAAGAGTTTCAGGATCCCAAGTCGCTCATTATACTCTACAACTTCTATGTGCGTTCTCACGTTGAGTATGCCATATGTGGATAGAATTGAGAAAATTCAAAAAAAGATTATTTTTCACATGAATTTTAGATATAATCGTAATTTATTAGTTGTATCTTACGATGAATCTCTCAATTTTTATCACATGTTAAAGTTACCTGCTAGGAGAATATTCTCGGGTGGTATATTTTTGCATAATATTGTAAATAATAAAATCGTCTGTCCAATACTGTTAGAAAAATTATCCTTTAACGTCAGTGAATCGAGAGAAAAATAAAACATTACAACAAAATCCATTCCTACAATAGTAACTACCTATTTTATTATTTTATATCACAATATATAGGTAGAAGAAATCCTGATCAACCTCTCATGAACAACAATAATTCTAATCTCTATTTTCATAGGTCTGTGAGTTAATTTCAAAGCAAGCGTTTTGATGAGAAATCGGGAAAAGTTTTATCAGTACCATTAAGAAGAATCAGACAGAAGAATTAGTTGTTTATTATTATTAGCTATGTAATTACTTTATAACTACTAACTAGACAAATATTTTTAAAATCTCTACTTAAATTGTTTTTTATAATAATACATAGAGGTATACCTATAGGTAAAAAGTATTACTTACTTTATAACTAGATTGAAAATGAAAGATTTTGAAAGTACCTACTTTAAACTGTTTCTTTATAATAATACATAGGTACCTATAGGTAAAAAGTAAAGAATAAATAATGTAAAAACGAGCAAATGTCTAGTGTCCTTAATTATATGACTTACCTCTTATTTTTCATGAAACGCCAATGAACATGACAATAATATTGGGTAACCCAAAAGAGATAATTTGACTGACATTGACTGGAGAAACCACTATCAACTAAGGACACTAATCCTAGAGCAAGCTCTAAACCATACTCAACTAAAAAGCCTGTTAACTCTACCCACTCAGTGCCCTTTAGCCTATCGTGGCTGCCAGTTTTATAACCAAATTGACAAGTAAAACATGGATTTTCTGTCAGTTTGGTGTCAATATGGCACCGATCATAGGCCAAAGGATACTAAAACGAAAATGAGTTAACTGGCTTTTTAGTTAAGAACGGTGTTGTCTAAAGGAAGCGAAACCTGACATTTATTGACACTTGCGTTGTCATTTTTGATTTGTTTGCCTCGCTTTTGTCATCGGCGGCTCGTTATTATTGTAAATAGTTTTTTTTTATCAAACGATTTAATTTTATTATTTATTCCTGTTGTGCATGTGCCAGCCTGCAAAAAATAGTCCTGCGGCGGAGTTCAGCTCTTTCAAGTACCTATTAAAGGTAAGTTATAATAAGTGAAGAAGTATTTTTATTAGGAAAATCAAACAGCAGTAGAAGGAGAGCTTGGGTGGAAGCCTTCGGACAAGACTCTAAGCAGCACGAAAATTTAAGGATTTGTGAGGCAAGTTTTATAACAGTACCTATTTTTGCCCCGACGATAGTGCTTAATAAAGTGGAAGTATAAATTCGATTCCTTGTGAATTTGGGTGTGTGAACTTGTGTGTCCCATTTTATATCCGAAACTAGTAAAAAAATTACCGAACGACGCGTTAGCGGAGTTCGTCCAGCAATTAAGTTCGGAAAAGTCACTTCACGCGCGAGTTAGGTACAATATTTTTTCTACTCGCTTGACTTAAGTATTAAATTAACTCATTAAAAGGAATTTTGAAAATGTTACTCTTTATTTATCGTGACTAAAATGTTTACCTAACATATTTTTTTTTTTAAATATAGCAATATATTAATGTTTTATTTTTGGTTGAGTGCGGAAAAGTACCATAAAGCTAACTTTTCCGCACTAGTGTGGAAAAGTGAATTTTCCGCACGCTAGTAGAAAAAATAATTTTTTAAAGATATAGGTATATAGTTATTTAGTTTATGGTAAGAATTTAAGGACTTCTTTTGAGCAAGTATTCGCCTGTATATATGTTACCGTAAAACCCCAATTTAAGTTTCAACCTGGTTTTCCTAGGAAAAACGACGGTTTTATCATTTACAAATAATATAAAGAAAGGGACAGACTAGAGTAATGTAGGCACACTGTAAAACCTATTCATATAAAACTTTATTTTTAAAACTACCCAAAAATCAACATTTAGATTATTACCTGAGCTGCACATTCTTCAAATAAGTCTTTCCTTGCAATACTTGGTTTGTGTTATGAAATTCTAAATAAAAAATATCTTTATGGTAACGCCATGATGATAATTTAAGGCTTAAAATATTTTAACATAATTTAAGGAGTATCGTTTTTGTTTAAGCAATTTTTACTATGATTTTTACATTTTTAAACCATGATTTTGCTCACATTTTTAAGCTTTCTTTCCAAAATTTCGATTTCTACAATAAAACACTCATATTTTTCAATTTTTCACTGTTTTTTAAGCGTTCAAAAAAAGTACTGCCAAAAAACATTTTTTCTCTGTTAAAATGAAAAATATTTAGAGAGAGAGGGCAGAATTTTAGAGGTAAATGGAGAGATATTTTAATGACGTGCAAAAATATTTAAAGTTGTTGAAGATAGTCAGCAGGCTATAGAACTTAAGGCAATTGTTTACTAAAAATTTCTGTTATGTCATCTGTGTGTCATCTTGAGTTGTGTCGTGCATATGATTTTTATTTTGCCATTTTTATCCAAAAAACAGCAAAAAATGTAATTCTTAAAAGCGTAAAGTGTGTAAGACATAAGGTGGTAATAATTTCTTTCAATCAAAGTTCTTTGCAGTCTTTAAATTTACCAAAACACGTGTCCTACTATAAGTGTATTTTAGCACATCTAAAAATAATTTATATTTTAAGGTTGTGTTTCTTTGTGGGATCCTGAAGTCCACTTTTTTAATAAATGGGATGAATCAATTATTGCATTTACAATTCTAAAGAGAAAAACTAAATCCAATATTACAAGACGATTTTCCAAAGTCGGTATGTTTAATAACTTCAAAATATCAGGATAAACAACATCCTTGACAACATCCTCTGACAAAATTCAAAGCAAAAAATGAACTTGACACTGCTCCTGATGTCACAATGATATGGCAAATCTAAAAAACGCACCTGTCATCAGGTAGATTTTAAAAAAGTGCCCATAGAAAGTTTTGAACAGCCGGATTCAAATTGTGCAACTTTGCAGGTAGATTTTAGACTTTTGGGTGGTTATCTATATTTTTGAAATATGTAAATTTATTTAAGGAAAGGTATTATTTTTTTAAATTTTATCATAAAACTCTTCGCAATGGCTTTAATTTTAATCCACTTATTACTAAGCCTTTATAAGTAATACCAACCTACTTACCGTAAACCTATGCCAAGCAGTCTCACCCATCTTCTCTAATTTATCTCGTAACCACACCGCTCTGTGCCCAGTTTTGTCTTTAATGATGTCTCTAATGTTATGATTATCGATTAATATGGACTGCTTACCAGCAGACATTTTACTGGTGTAAAATTCTTTTGAACCACCAATACATTGCCCCTGGCGAACAGAATGTCCAGCCGCCATTAGTTCTCACTTATCTAAAAGTATGTCAATGATATGTTAAAGTTGGCGGGGCAGAGATTTTCCTCCTCTTCAAGTTAGCCGTTCAAAAAACAAGAATGGTCAAGTTAAGTGGTACACCTCATTCCAAATTCAAATGGTCCAATTTTTTGACATTGACAATGACAGTTCCATTTAAGTAGTTTCCCAGAAAACATATCGCGAGTACAAAAATAGCACTGATTTGGAACACGGCATTTTACAATATTTGTACAATTTGTGGTGCAGTGCGTAGCAACAATACAAAAAAAGCATAAATATAGCACTGGCATAAAGTACTTTCATTAGAGTAAGTACTAAAATATTGCTTTATTTGTAATGGCACCGCAAAGAGCAGCATCAAACGCCATGTTCCGAATTTGTATTTCTTTTGTACAGTGAATATTTTATATTTTTAGTAATCCGATGGTTGCTGGGTTCTGTATAAAAATATCATAATGATTAAAAACAGTAAATGCTACCATGGTTTTCCCAGCTTTCTTTAAGAATAAAAGTAGTTTTGGAATGACTTCAAGTTCTCCGGCACATGCCTATAATGATGAAGTAATATTTTTGCCTAGTAGAGATCAAAATAATTATGGTGTATTTCAGCCTATAGGATTAGAAAGTTATGGTAGTCAAAATAAAAACATAATAAATGGTATACAAATATATTTCAGAATATTTATTCTCCACCACCTTACATCCTTCACCTTATATAATATTATAATGTTTAAATAAAAAAAATGAAGCATAAGGAAATGGTTTTTTAAGACAATCCTTTAAAAATCCGCAATATTGCCATTCATAAGTGATCATTTTACTTTGAAAAGCAGGATCAGTAGGAAAAACTTTTTTATTACTTAAAATTATTATTGGAGTTCGAAAAACAATAGCATCATTTAAATATTTAACTTTTACATTCAATGAATCTCCACCAAATAACATTTTTAAAGTATCAAAAGAACCAGGTTCACAGTTTGGTTCGTTCCATAATAAAATACGTCGATTTATGCATTCTTGTAGAGGAAAATTATTATATTTATTAAAATTGCCGATTTGACCAAAATTTAAACAAAAATGAATAACAGCATCAAAAAAAAAAAAAATTTCCGCTAGAAGGCGGTCCAATAACCTGCAAAGCATTTACTTTAGGAATTTTCTTCTCAATAATATTAAATAAATCATTTAAAAAAGTTATTATATTAGATTCAGAGTGTCCAAATTGAAAATTAAGTAATTCAATAAATACATCTAATGATTGCTGAATATCATAATAATAATCCTCAACATTTCCTTGTTGCACCGCATATAAAGGTGTAACATTTTCGACATAGGAATAAACTCAAAAACATTTTTTTCACAAATTTCTAAATTAATTATTTCCGACACATTTTGGATTACACTATCACTTTTTCTATAAAACTTAAAGGGAGAATTACGCCAAGCCCTAGTATTTAATACATTTAATACGGGGCTTGTCGGAAATTCCCTAAAGAATTGTAAGAGTTCTTCTTCAATACCTCTTTTTTTAAATTTTTTATTTGGGATATACGTTTCATTGCTTCGCGTATCACTTCGCGCACTGACAGGAATAGAGGATCCACACTGCTCTGGATCAAAAAGTTCATTCTGATCTCCGCCATCATTGTTATTTCGGAATCTGTGAAATACTCTTTTTCGCCCGGAGAACTCAACGTGCATACATTCTCGGGGGTGTTCCGACAAATACTTTGCGAGATTGTAGAGGACAATTCTGGTGACATTATAAACCCAAATATATCTTCTTCACCCTCATTTGATTGCAAAACATCTAATTCTTGCGCATCGACAGTAGTCGCCGCTCCAGCTACAGTCGTGGACGACGTGGACATGGTCTGTGTGGAAAAACGACATGAAAGTTCCCCCAAAAAATTTACATTCCAAACTTTTTTTTCCTTCTCCTCTAGTGATATCTGGAAAAATATCGTGAATAAGTCTTTTTCCTTTAAGAGACATTTGAAATTCTCGAAGGAAATCATTAATTCGGACTCTTTTCGAGCCTCTTCTTTCCTCATTTCTTTCAGAATTTTCTGTAATAGAAGTAAATAATTCTTCAATTGCTTCTTCCCACTCAGATAGTTTTCTTTTTGACACATAATCATGCTCATTTCTAGCCATTGTATCAAAAAACTGTATTGAATTTGATCCTTTTGGACTGGCCAAATTAATCCTATCAAATTCAGGAGACAATCCAGTTGACAGTCTGCACCAGTCATCGTTACTTGAGGTTCTTGATTCATTCTATAAAAAACCATATCCTTATTATTTTTAAAATTAAATTCTAGTTAGTATAAAATATTTCTCCATAATCGGTATAATTATGGCTGCGATACATTTCGCATATATTCATATTGCAAGTATCTTCTAAGCATACGTTGCAATGGTAATATCTATCTGGATTGTGTTCATGACATTTAATAAGTGATATATTATTAAAATGATTATAATATTTGTATATATAACCATTCTCTGTCCATAGCTCATAACATTTTAAACACATCATTACGCCTTTTTTTAATGTGGCATTCCAAAGTAAGTAAAAGTTACAACAAGTGCTATAATCAGCAGACACGAAATAATTGGTAAAAGAACTTGATATTTGCAATTGGACACAGATACTGATTCTCCCAGTATCTTTGGCATATAATGATTTAGATTGGCCATTTATTTCATCCAAATTTTTAATCCTTTCTATTTCTTCCTGAACCCAATCATTTGGTTTTTCTATTTTTTTTCTTTCAAATAATTCTAAAAGTGGACTTACATCTTGACTTAAAACTTGAGATCACTTGTTGGAACTTCACTAGAACTAACCGGCTCGTCGATGTCAGAAATATTATTCATGTGATTTAAAAGTTCACTAATGTTTGAGAACACTCTGTTTATATTCGCCATATTATTACTTATTTATATTTGACTGCTTGATACAAACTGCTGGGACTTGAGTAAAACCTTCGGTTTTATGCCACAGCAGCGACGGCTGCGTGGAGCCGCCCGAGAGGGGGGCTTCATGTTGACATGAATCATGCTTTAGCGATGGTTGGACTGCTAACTTTATGTAGTACCTACTTAATTTCATATAATTCTCATTCTCATCTGAAGTACTTTCATACAAAATTTGTTGTAAAATAATAATAGTCCAAGTGCCAGGCAGGTGAGCACAAAAAAATGGACTAACACTTTGAAATTTTTATCATAGATAGAGGTATGTTTAGGGATACCAAAGATACAAAATTGCCACCTATAAAGTGTAGCACTACAAAATGGTAACACTGTAAACATTAAAATTTTAAATGGCTTTATTTCAAAATATGTAGGTCCTACTTGAAAAACTTTTTCTTGGTGTTTAAGCTAAATCTGGCCCCTTTAAACGAAAAATAACAAAATTGTCATGTCACCCAAAAACAAATGAAATATGTCATCCAAAAAACTCGAAGAACCATTTTTTCGTGATTTTATGATATTATAAACAAAAAAAATGGGGGTGCCACCTGAGTTCACTTATAAACTCGCCTTGTAAAAACATCATAAACGCCACTATCTACTATACTATAATTTTTTTCGTATTTCTTTCTACATAAAAAACTCTTATACGTTTAGTTAAAAAAAATACGTTTGGGCACTGAAATATATAAAAAACACATTTTTTGATGAAAAAAAACTAAAACGAATAACTTTTTTTAAAAAACTAATTGGTGTAAAAAAACCGAGAAAAAACCCACCATTATAAAAAATTCAACGGGTTTAAAGCGAGTTAAAAATAAGTTTCACTGTTTTTGTTATGTCACATAGTTTCCAAGATATCACCCAAAAATTACCAAATTTGCAGAAAGAATTCATTACATAAGTGGTAGACAACTGAGGTGTATAATTTGTGCTGCGCCTTTGATATGATTAGTACAAGTAATATCGGTAATTTTAAGAATGTCTGAAATACAGTGGGTTCCGAAGAGATTGTCTAGTGGGGGGACTTGAGTAACATAGTCTCAAATAACCATTTTATTATTATTCTTTTAGGAAAGTTAAATCTTTAGGAGTACCTATATATTCAATGGCTTGAGCTCCGCCCTACCCACGCCACTAAAAAAGATAATGCTATAAAATATGAAGTATATAATGCATTATAAAACGGCAACCTTGGAATTTTTTTTTTAATCCATCTAAACCAAATGAAGATATTTTTTTTGAATTAGCCAAGTCATTCTACCGATTAAAAAAGCTCATACTCACGTTTTTGTCTCTGGAAGTTCTGCCCAGAAACATTCGTAACTTCGACAATCACCAGAAATCCCTAAGATAAGAAGAAAATTAAAATATCTAGCGCATAAATTATGGTAGCTGAGTACTTACTTTAAGAGTACATACTCTGTCCATACAAGATTAAACAATTAACAACGAAGCACCTGAAATTGAAGAGTTGTATTCAGATCATGACTACCTAAAACTGATATCATTTTGAAGAAAAATGATAAAAGATAATAAGACCTGTTTGATTCTTTCAGGGACTTCTTGCATGTTGTCCCAGTTTTCATTGAGCTGTCAACCTAGGTATTTGTATGCGAATCGACACGTTCGACCTGTAGGCCACTTACTTCTAATATGCCACTAATATTTTCTTCTTTGGCAATCATCATTTTTTTTGTCAACATTTAAGTTAAGCCCAAATGCAGGACTCTTGCAGACCCTCCAGCGTGTCGGCAATTATGACGGTGTCATCAGCATATCTTAGATTGTTGATTTTGTTGCTGTTTATAGTCAGACGCTCTTAGCTGTTGTGAAGTTCATTCTCTATTATAGATAATATTCCGGTCGAGAAAACTTTGTAATTTTTATTTGACGGTTTCAAAAAGTTTTCTAACTTTTCCCTATTTAATTTTTTCAAAATTTTATTCAAATGACTTTCATTTCTCAAATTTATTAAAATCCGACTCCGAAAGTAGCGTAGTTGTCATTTTTTTTTTGCAGTTTCAAAACTGAGTCAATATTCATTCATTAAATTTAAATATTAGTTTAATTGCGTTCAGCCCGGGATTGAAACACTTAGCTTAGGAATACACCAGCCGATGGCTACTTTTGTTAAAATCTTAATAATCAATTTTGCGCTAACATGGCGAACATATTACAAGATCTGGTTTATGACATTCGGGTCATTCCATATCAAATCAACCAAAAAATCACAAAAATTTTACGCGACCAATTCCAATTTTGATGATTTTTGGTATATATTTTCTTCTTACCATAAAAGTTGAAAATGCAAATTTTTAGATTTTTTTGATTCGTAGTTTTTTTTTTAATTTTTCAAAATAAAAAAGTCAGCATTTTGACCTTAACAAGAATGTACAAAACTAGCAATATCTCGAGAACCACTTACACTAGGAAAGTAATAAATGGCTCATTTTAAAGTCATTTTGAAGCTCTTTTTTATGAAATATCACAACATAATTTTAACAAAAAAAAATTGAAAATAAAAAATTGAAAAAAAAAAATTGAAAAATTCAAAAAGGCCATTTTTAATTTTTTTGAAAAAAATATATAATTTTGGTCAAAGTGTTACTTAATTATCCACAAAATTTTATGATGGAGAAATGATGGGTTCAATGTCAAAAAAAATATCAAAAATATTAAGTACATTAAAAATCATGCATTTAAAAAAATAAAGATATTTTAGGAGCACCAATAGTGCACTGGATATTAAAATAAATAAATTTGTTGGATGGATACAGGTTTTAAAAAATACCCAGAGGCTTTATCTACAAATTATTTTATTTTAAACTCGCAAAAGAAATAAACAAACTTTTCTACTTCGTTGATAAAAATTAGACAGAAAACACTAAGACTAACTATATACCTTAAATTTATTTTTTTAACTTTCTTTTAAGAATTTCTGATGAATCTGACATTTCTTTTTTGCTGACATTGTAAGTTCTGCCAGTAGCAGTGTTGGGTTCAACTTTTTTTATAAGACTTTCTGGTTTAATAATTAAAATATCTTGAGGTGTTGGGTAAAAAAATGATGAGGCAGGTCCTCGTGGATGAAGAAAGCTTACTTTCAGTTCTCCGCTCTCATTATTTTTCCCCAAGACACAAGCCAGCCACCAAGCACTGTCATATTCTACAGTGACAAACCCTGACTCGATATTTTGCAAAATAATGCTTCCACCTTTAAAAAGATTATGTGTTTCGACCTCTAAGCATGTAGAAAACTGTTTTGCCAAAAACGTGCTTTCTGTAAGAGGAATTACAGCATGAATTTTTTGTGTCCCCGGTATTGTTAAGACTTCCGCAAATCTTTTATTCAAAATTATTTCATGATTTGTATAATCTGCTTCTGTGCAATATTTAAAATCAATGCCAGATATGTTTTCTTCACACCAAGTAAACAATTGTAGAGGTGTCATTATTTGATTGTCATAGGGCCTCTGCAAACTGGCTTTGGCAGCAAGTCTTTTAACAGTTCCTCCCAAGCCATCGCAGGCACTTTTGCCATGCGATGTGGCAAAATAATGCCATTCTGCTTCAACACCAAAATCTTTTTTATGCAGGCATATATTCAGAAAATTCTTTTTGTTTTTGTACTGCGCAGCACATCCATCCGAAAAATAAAAAATTTTGTTAAGTCCTGGTATTTTGATTTTTAAATCAGGCATTAATTTTTTTAAAAATAAATGAAATGCAATTGTATTATGTGTCAAGCTTTCCGAAATAAACACATAATTCAGGTTGTGCAGTTTACCATCACTTAGAAAATAAATGGCAAAAGGGTGGAGGGTTGCCTGGCTGTTATTCCAATGATAAGACTGGACTTCATCTTGCATAACAAAGGAATAATTTTCCGCAAAGTCGCAAGTGATCAAAGACTCTCCAGGTTTAAGGTTAATTTTTATTTCATTGTATCTATCTTTTTGCATTTTTGCAATAAAAGAATGTGATTTAAGTTTTACAAGATCATCAGTAAATTCCTGGACAAAATCATCACTTTTCTTAACAACGGTTTCCATAGTACACCTATCTACTGAGACCCACTTTTTAAATGAGACCTCATCAATTAATTCTTCCTCAAATTTTTCTATTAACGTATTTTTAAACTGTTCTACTCCAGGACATTGCTTGCATCTATTGCTTAAAAAACAGTCCACTGAAGGTGGATTACACATTAGTTTATAAAGGCAATCATGATAAGATATTGCAAGAGGCCTGTTATTTTCATCATATAGCTTATTTAATTTGGAGCCATTGAGCATTAGTTTTATATTTTGATGTATAGTACATACACATACAGTATGAGTCCCACTTTTTCCTGCCAGTATACAGTTTTTGGGTCGCAGTTCACAAAATTTTGAAAACCCAATTTTTTCATTGGGGTACTCAGTTTTAAACAATGCATAAATTTCTTTTAAATTAGCTAAGACTAATTTTTTTTGTACATATTCTTTTTCAGCTCCATATTTTCTGATAACAACATAATCTTTTTTACCTGGCATGGTCCTGCTAATGTCATCCCTTTGGTAAAAATCTACCACTATTTGGGCCACTCTATCACTAAGGGTCTTTCCCGGTTTGGGGTTAGGAGAACATAATATCCCATTGTCCTTAACTAACTGTTTTACAGCTCTGGCCAAATATTGAGAAACTCCAAATTCTTCTTCAATCTTCTTTCTACTCCAACTTTGAGGTAAACATGATAAAACTAGTATTTTCTCACTCCTCTTTTCGGTTTTTAAAAATTTGTCCTTTAACTGCTTAATCATTTCACTTTCGTCACTCTGGCATTCCTTTACTAGCGTTGAATCTGATTCCTTTGTAAATGCTTTCGCAATTGTATGCTGTACAATATCAATTTTTTCTTTGTATACATTTTTTCTTTTAATCGGCGACACACCAAGAAGCTCCAATGACTTGTTTAAAAGAGTAAATGATTCAGCAGGATCTTGAAAATCTGGATCATTTTCTGGAACTTGACTGGGTCTAAAAAAATTTAAAAAGTTAGTTTTTTATAAGAACTTAAAAATGGGGTAACAGCTGACCCAAAATGTGTACATAATGCCAAGAAATTTGTACATAATGTCAGTATTCTCAAAATGCCATGCAAAATAATGCCATGAGATTTTTCCACTCCGTACTTGACGCAATTGGTTTAGTTTATTAATTTTATATTAAAAAATACTATTTGTTACTTACCCTGCCTCATCTTCTTCAGATGCCTTAAACTCCTTTGAAAGCTTTAGTCTACAACCATCACAGATTTTCATTCCCATTTTGACATTTTTGTAACTGCACATCCACTTGGTCACATTTCTTAATTTCCCAAAATGCTTGATTTTTAACTCTAGTGGATCACAGCACTTTACTTTATATTTAGTCCATCCACTTGCCTCACCCATAGTTGAAACTTTTAAAATTACACAGAGATGACTTCTGATAAACCTTCAGTCGAACTATTATGTATCGATTATTTGGAGCTGTATCAGGAAGATACTTGCCAAAAATTTAAAATCAATTTATGCAGGAATTTTCATGTCAGCAAATCCCCACAATGTACCTAAACAGACCAATAAAATGAAGGAGGTGTGTCCTTAATGTTAAACAGGAATAAACAGGCAGTATTTCACAAAAGTATTGGCAGGTTTATACAGGCATATTTTCCTAAGAATTGGAACATCCAATAGTACGTCTCCGGTGGAAAAGATGTTTTGTAAGTAAATATTACAATGGGGGGCAATGTTAATCTGATTACTGATACAGAATGAAACGTAGGATATAATTTTTTTTTAAATAAAATATTGTTAAATATTTTTATAATATCGCTTTAAACTATATTCTTCTAATTACCAAAATGCATTGTCTATTTATAGGCGATTTTTCATGCATGTGACATTTTTAATAAATTTTTTCACATTGAACCCATGATTTGTCCATCTCAAAATTTTGTGAATAGTTTAATAACACTTTAAAGAAAATAATATAATTTTTTGAAAAAAATTAAAAATGGCCTTTTTGAAATTTTTCAAAAAAAAAAATCAAAAATTTTTTTTTTTAATATATGTTATGCAATATTCTCATATGAAAGGTCTTTATAAGAGCTTTAAAATGAACCTTCACCTACTTTTCTATTATAAGTGGTTCTTTGGATATTCCTAATTTTGTGCGCACATGTTAAGGACCAATAAGTGACTTTTTCGATTTTCAAAAATTAATTCAAAATAAACAACTGGTCAAAAAAGTCTGAAATTTTGGATTTTCCAGTTTTTTGGTAGGAAAAACATGTATACTAAAAATGGGGCCTAGTAATACCTACGTCCTGTTAAGGCAACACATTCTCTGCCATTCTGAAGCCACTGTATTTTTGACATTCTTAAAGTTACCTATAGTACTTGTACTAATTATATCAAAGGCGCAGTACAAATTATAAAGCTCAATTGTCTAGCACTTATGTAATGAATTCTTTCTGCAAATTTGGTAATTTTTGGGTCATATCTTGGAAACTATGTGACTTATCAAAACAATTTTTAACTCACTTTAAACCCGTTGAATTTTTCAAAATGGTGGGTTTTTGTAGACCAATTAGTTCTAAAGAAAGAAAGTCATTTATTTCATTTTTTTTCATTAAAAAATGTGCTATATTTCAGTGCCCAAATGTAATTTTTTAAACTAAACATATAAGAGCCTTTTTATGTAGAAAGAAAATACCAATCGAACAAAAAAAGATTTATTGTCCTAGCGTTTATAGTATAGTAGATAGTTGCGTCTATGATGTTTTGACAAGGCGAGTTTAAAATGGACGTCAATTACTTGTCAAAGTGAACTTAGGTAGCACCCCCATTTTTTTCTGTTTATAATAATTGCTTAAATAATTGAAAGAATAAAAACAAAATTTATTGCAATCGTTGTTCCCTAGGCATCTTTCTAAAAATCACGAAAAAATGGTTCTTTGAGTTTTTTGGATGACATATTTTAATTTTTTTTTAGGTGACATGTGACAATTTTGTTATTTTCCGTTTAAAGGGGCCAGTTTTAGCTTAAATACCAAGAAAAAAATTTTCAAGTAGGACTTAGGGATTTTGAAATACAGCCTTTTAAAATTATAATGTTTACAGTGTTGCCATATTGTAGTGCTCTACTTTATAGGTGGCAATTTTGTATTTTTGCTATCCGTAAACATACCCCTACCTATGGTGAAAATCTTAGTGTTAGCCCATTTTTTTGTAAGGTCGTATATTTTAAGGTCTGGCCTCGGGTCTGGCACTTCGACTATAAGACTTGATACTAAAAAAAATATCAATTGGGCAAAAAATAACTAGTGCTTTTTTCTTTTTTTAGAAATTAGCATTGAGTTCCATAGTACTTAAGGAGTGTACAAGTCAATGGAAATTAGGTAACATATAGTATTCAATGCATATCAAAAATCAAGCATCTTGTTCTTTCATATGTCACTCTCTTTGTTGGAATAGAGAACCTGCTCTATGAAAGAAAAAGAAGACAATCCTTTTATTACATATTGAGTATGATGTGAAAACATACTAATAAAATCAGACTGTTTTCTTTAGAACTTAATTCTATTAAAATCTCAAAATGCAATTTTTTTACAATACTTTCCTCCTATTGAAATTCAATTTTAAAATTCAAATATAATAATTGATTAAAAAACATACTCCTTTTTTTAATATTTAAAAAATTTATTTATCCTGATTTTTATTCTTCCAAGCCTTCTTTTTTGATGAGCCAAAACCTCAGGGCTTCCAACAGCTAAAAATAAATCAGTGTCCACTGATTTCTTAACTCTTGTAGCACCAATCCATATTTTATATAAATCAGTGTGTGAAACTCAATAAAAGGATAGCCTACCTATTGGTCAGTCACTATAAAAGATCATGCAAGATATTTTCGAAAGCTTAATACAAGACCGAGTGCAACATTGTGTAAAATAGGGATCCACATTAATTTACTGTGAAACCTTATAACTGTGAATGCAAATTGAGTATTGGGTCACAATGTGAGTGATAATATCGATTGGAAATGCTCCTGTCACCTCCTCTAGTTCTGGTTGAGGCAAAACCTATGCCACTGAAGCCCTCCAAGCTATTATTATTGATTTAATAGATAGAGCTTAGAGGCCTGTATATCAGAGGTGTTGGTTGAGGCTTGGTTTGAGGGTTAAGATCAACTGACACTGATTGTAAAAAATTTGGTTGTTCACTCTAGCTGCTTAATGTCTATTTAACAGTTTTCTGCCATTTTTGATTTTTTATGAAAAATTCTTTATGGGGGCACCTACAGGCTCACTACTAGGGTCCCTAGCACCCCAAATCCGCCGGGGCACTTTTCAAAAAAAAAATCAAAAATGGCACAAAACTGTATACTGCATAATTAGTAGTATGTCAATGATAATTACCCTATTTACTCAAGTTTTAATGTGTAATGCATAATTTGGCTTCTATCTCTACTTTTTGAAGGGAAATAGATAAAAATAGAAATAATAAATTAAGCCTTAGGCATTAAAACCTGAGTAAATGGGTCCTTAAGATTAAAAAAAAAGACAACACAAACTGGGCAAGGGACAAATAAGCAGGATGACTGACCTGAGGGCAGAGAGGCGCCTAAGGCTTTCTATTTAAAACATGGGAAACAATATATTACTTACCAGTAAATTCTTAAAAATAGAAATATTACCAATTATCACCTAAAAATCTGTAGATATTTAAATTTAAAAAAAAACAAAAAATGCTCATGGAGCCATATTTTCATAACAACTAAGAAGATAAGAACGAAATACATGAAACAGTGCGGCCGGAAATTTCAGAAAAAACTTCTTTAACAAGCAATTTACAGGATTCATTAAATCCTTTGGATTATTCCCACTGGTATTGCTAAAAACCATACTCAATTGCATTAATTATTCTGGAGTGCTTTTTTCTTTAATATAATTTATCTATGGAGTAGTTTTTGAGTAATCACGTTTGAAACAGGTAGTGCTGTGCTACACGGAAATAGTTCTACTTTTTTTAAACGTACCCTTTCCTTTCTTTGGCAGCGAACTTCATACCTCTACTTCAACAAACCAATTTTTGTTTTAACGTTACTAACCTAAAAAGTCAATTTTTGAAAAAGTTTTTTTTCTTTATTTTACAAATTTTCGCAGAAAAGGCTATTTTTGGCATATTCAGAAAGGATTGCTCTGTAAAACCATCTGTTTTAAAACCACACAAGTTTTAATTTATGTTCTGATCAAATGTCTCAACAAGAAGAGCCAAAACCAGTCTTTAAAAACCCTCAGTGGTACCTTTCGAGACAACTGAACAAGAAGCGCACCTGGAAAGGTCTTAAGCAGATCACCGCCCAAGATAAGGTAAGTAGCAGTATTGGTATTGAGTATAATACACACAGATCTAGAGATGCTGAAATTGTTTTCTTAGAAAAACAACATAAAAATAGTTGATTGTTGTATGAGGTTGTATATTAATAAACCACAGGGAGTAAACAGTTATAGTCCAATTTTTTGATGAGCGCACTGACATCATTTTTGCCTTTGAAAATGTATTTCTTTGTTTGTAAACAATTCTCATGTCAAATAACTTGTTGTTGTCAATTTAAAGTAAAACAATGTATCAAATAGAGATCGAAAAAAATTACATCTGTTCATCAAAAAATTGGGTAATTATGCAGTATACGGTTTTCTGCCATTTTTGATTTTTTATGAAAAATTCTTTAGGGGGGTACCTACTAGGGTCCCCAGGACCCCAAATCTGTCTGTGCCGGTTGTTTTTTTTTATTTTTTTGTTTTTCTTAAATTTTTTTTTCAATAAAATAACCCAATCCAACACAGTCCAACCCAACCTAATCCAACCCAACCCAAAACAATCAGAAAAACACATTACAACCCCCCCCGGGCACCCTTTTTTCTCTTAAAAAAAAAATCAGGCACAGGCGGATTTTTCATAAAAAATCATAAAAAATCAAAAATGGCACAAAATTGTATACTGCATAATTTCCAAAAATTGGACTATAGTATGTTTTCACATCATACTCAATATGTATTAAAAAGATTGTCCTTTCATAGAGCATGTTCTCTGTTCTGACAAAGAGTGTGATATATGAATTTGTTTTAATTTTAGGCTCTACACTGGCCATCTGATGCTGTGCTTTATGCCTCGATTAATGCACCACCCTCATTTAAGCCACCAGAAAAGTTCTCAGATTTATCTGGACTACCTGCACCTTATACAGATCCCCAGACTAGATTAAGGTACTTTACTCAAAGTTACTTTAACATTTTTGCTACATATTTATTATTCTTTGTAGGTATAACAACAAAGATGAATATGCAACAGTAATTGATCTACCAATGGATATAACAGCAGGATATTTAGCATTACGTGGGGCAACTAGTGTTGTAGGCTAAGTAACAGGTAAGAATTACATGAAAGCCCAAAAAATAAGCTACTTATGTGCTATTAGAATTTTGGTAGATTTTATACGTAAAACCTTAATAAAACTAACTAAAAAAAAGTAATTCTAGTTTATTCTAAATAATTTATCACAAGACCAGCCTTTTTGGTTGAGTATTTGGTTTAAACCGAGGTTTAAACAGACTTTTTGGAGAGTTTGTAATAATTGCTTAACATTTTTTATTCAGTTGAATATTAAAGGTAATCAAAATGACAGTTTATTACACAACCCTCCTGGTAAACTCAGGCTAAGATTCTTGTTGGCAAAAGACAATGGCACCAACTGTCATGAAAATTGTGAATTGCATGCAAGTCTTCTCTTTTCTTCTCACTTTACTGGTGAGTTGGGAAGTGAACACTTACCTGCAATTCACAATTTAATGCACCTTGTCAAGCAGCCTTTACACAAAGTATCTTGGCCGAGTGTTAATACTTATTTTTATTGCATTGTTCTTGTCAATAATATGTCACTGTTATTGAACAACTTGTTTAAGAACAATTGTGGCAGTCTTGAGTCATGTTTTGTTGGCTTCTCAGGGTTGTTTGATGGTTCAGGTGGGTCCTGTAGACCATTACTTTGGTTGATTGAAATGTCAGCACAACTTCTGAAAATTTCTTGATTTCCACAGCCCATGCTTTGGGTGCCATCTTCACATAGACCCCAGCTGTTACCTAATAATGTTAATAATGTTTGAAGTAGTTATAAAGGCTGCCTGCATTGCTGGAGTTCTGCCTTATAAAATTGAACTACAATGTTCTAACATCCATATAATATATCCAGGTATAAAACATTTCCTGAAAAAAGGGCTTTCACTATTTCATATAGAAGGCATTAAAACAGAGATCACTTTGCCTAGATTTGAAAGACAAGTTGTGTGAAATGTAGAAGGTTTATAAATGTTTAAAGTTAATGAGAATTTTGTATTTATTTTTAAAATATTATTTACTGGTTTGAATGATGTGGCATTTTGTTTTTCAGGAAACATGTTTAGGTATATCTTGTTGTAGGATAAAAATACTGAAACTACAAACTACTGAACTAAGTATTTAATTAAAGTAATTAAATATAAGTATGAACGAATTAATAATAAAGTGATTTGAACTATTTAGCAAGTAGTTAGCATTTTATAAAGTGTGATATTGACTTGGGGATGGTAATAAGTAATGTTCTTATTGGACACAAATGTACTTGCTATCATTATCTTCTTTAATTCTAATTTCTCTTTAATATATTACATAATTAGGTACCCAGGTAAAAAAAACTGCATAGGTTCTCATGTAAGTTGATGAGCCAGGCTTTCTTCCTTGTAAAAACTGGTAAAACAAATCTGTACTTTATGAGGTTTATTTTGTTTCACACCCGCATATAAAATATACAAAGATAAAACATTATAAAACTTTTCTGCCAGATTTGACACGGTTTTTTTGGCAGGGTATATATAAAAAAACTTTGGTTGTTTGAATAAAAAAAGGCTCGCACTGCCTCGTTTTTATCTGGTCTGTTTCTTTAGTGTATTTTTGTTAGTTCATAGGATAAGCTGTAGTTAAAATAGTCTTAGTTTTAAAACCCAGAAATTTTTTATTGTTAATACCCCTCTGAAGACGATTAACCTTAATAAAGCTCGACTATTTTTAGTTCAATTTTCTTTTTATTATAACTGTGCCCCCAAAAAAATACTATTGAATTATAGTTACCTGTTCTATAATGCCACCTCAAAACGCATCTTTCACAAGTAAAATTATCAGGAAGCTTTACGTAACTGGTGACCTCGTGATCGAGTGCCTCGATCGGATGGTTGGGAGCGCCATCTGCCAATTTTAAAGGTTCAAAGCATTCTTCCGTTTCCGGTTGGTCTGGATCATCGAGTCTGCACAAGCTGAAAAAAAAATTAAATTATTACAAGAGGAATAACTAGAATAATTTTTTTTTAAATATCGAAATCCTGTTACTTTTCTTGCTTACCAGGAGAAACTAAAACTAATAATAACCACGAATGAGAAAAAGATGAGTAGAGATTTGGTCTTTTTTACTCTCGGTTATAATGAAAGTTTAAGTTAAAGGACGCATATTCCCAGCAAACACGATTCCCTCGGGCATTCGTCGGCCCGATGTCGATTGCCGTCATCGGCATAACGTCGATTTACGACATCGGACCAGCAGTATTTTTTGTCCGCTTTGCGATGTAGGCCCAATGTATGTTTGCCGACGCAACGTTAGACTGTAGCCCGCCGTCGGACCAATGGTAAATTTTACTTTTTGCTGACATCGGCATACCGTCGCCGTATGATTAAGGTCCGATATGGTTTGACCACATGGTACCGACCATCTGCCGATATAGCTGCTTAATTTGGTCGGTCTAACGTAGGCAAGCTGATCTCGGCCCGACATCGGTAAACTATTCAAGTCCGACATTGGTTTCCAAAAGCGGTCCAACGTCGGCGATTGACGAAGGTCCGTCGGTGGTAGCTTAAAGCGGCCCGACAATGGCAAACCACAAAGGTCCGATAATGCGGGTGCTTAACCAGTCGGGGTGGTTTAAGTGGCGGAAGAGGTGATTCTTGTAGAGAAGTACCACCATCTTGTCAAGTCCGCATTCTAGTTTTGAAATATCTTTGCTTATTATGTATATATAATACCATCTCTATATACTAGGAAGAAACTATTAAGCAGTTTAAGACTTTTAATGTGACGTACCATCGTCTGTTGCCGGTTATCGACCAATCGAACAAAAATATGATCAGGCCATCGTCGGTCCTAAAGCAGATAGAGTGCGTTTCAGCATAAAGTCGACTATAGTAAATCGAACTATCGTCAGTTGCCGATTCTTGAGCAATCAAACAAAGTTCCAATCGGACCATCATCGGCCCTAAAGCAGATAAGGTTTGCGTTGGAATAATGTCGACTATAGTAAATCGGGCCATCGTCAGTTGCCGATTCTCGTCCGATTAAAAAACTTCCAATCGGACCGTCGTCGGTCCTAAAGCAGATAAAGTGGGCGTCGGCATAAAGTCGACTATAGTAAATCGGGCCATCGTCAGATTTTCGACCGATTAAACAAAGTTCGAATCTGACCATCATCGGCCCTAAAATAGATAAGGTTTGCGTTGGCATAATGTCGACTATATAGTAAATCGGGCTATCGTCAGTTGCCGATTCTCGTCCGATTAAATAATGTTCCAATCGGACCGTCGCCGTCGGCCCTAAAGCAGATAAAGTGGGCGTCGGCATAAAGTCGACTATAGTAAATTCTTTCTTCGCTTTTGTTTCTGATTTTTTGTAATAACTCTGAAATCTTTGAGGAGGAGTCCAGTGATACCAGTTCAACTGAATATGATAAAAACTACTCTACTTTGATACAAAAAATGAATCGTAATTTTACAAAAATGGCAGATTGGTGTCAGTCCAACGGACTACTTTTAAACCCACAAAAGTCAGTGACAGTTTTGTTTAAAAACCTAAAGTCATTTTCCCAAATTCAGAACCAACAATCACCACTAGGGTATCTCAATGGCAAAACAGTCCCAAATGTTGATAACACCAGGTTTCTGGGAGTAGACATAGATACTACCCTAAAATGGGATATTCATATAAGTCGGATCGCAGGTAAATTAGCTTCATCCTGCTTTGTATTAAACGGTCTGAAGAAAGAGGTTGGCACAAATACTTTGCTTCTTTATATACACTCTCATGTCATGAGTCACCTGGCATATGTGTTTGGGTACAGGAATGGCGTCTCTACGATTGATGCAATTAATAGTCTCATAGAAAACATATCAACTTGCAGGGAAAAAGGAGAATGTCCAACAGGGATTTTCTTGTACTTGAGTAAGGCGTTTGATTGCGTTGTTCATGTCCTATTAATTAATAAACTAGAACGTTTTGGAATAAAAGAATGTCCATTAAACTTTGTTAAAACATTTTTAAGGCCGAGAAAGCAATATGTGTCGTTAATCGATTTTTCTTCCCAAATTAAAAAAGAAGTGGTGTCGACAAAACTTGAAGTTACCTCTGGAGTCCCACAAGGATCTGTATTGGGGCCAATATTGTTTATTTTATACATGGAAGATATTAATTTAGCTACGGGAAATACTCAACTGGTGTCTTTTTGTGATGATTCCACAGTCACGGTAAGTGACAAAGTAGAACAAATTGTAGAGTATAAATGCAACTTGGCGATGTCTGGTATTACGGACTGGTTCGACAGGAGCTCGTTGTTTATAAATCTAGACAAAACTCACTATTTAAGGTTTCATTTTCCCCAGAATAGAAGAAATTTGGATCTATCTATCTTAGTTAAGGATACTGTACTGGAAAATAAAGAAACTGTAAAATTTTTGGGTGTCTATTTGGATGAAAATATGGATTGGAAAAATCACTGTGCTAAGGTAAATACCAGTTTAGGATCCTCATATTTTTTATTTAAAAATCTTAAAACTGTTTTAAATATCAACAAACTTAAAGTAATATATCATGGTCAGGTTGAATCACGTTTGAGATATGGCATTATTTTTTGGGGTGGATCAACAAATTGGGAGGAAGTTTTTATTAAGCAGAATAATAAGATGCATGCTAGGACTGCCTCCTATGCAAACATGTCGTGAGAGTTTTAAAAAGATCAAAATTTTAACTTTGTGCTGTCTCTATTTGTATGAATTGTGTAATTTTGTTTTTTCAAAATAATCAACCCTAATTCGTAATATTAATATACATAATATAAATACAAGGCAAAAAAACCAATATAGGGTGCCCTTTCATAAAACCAAATTAGGTAACAATCTGCCCTTAGCAGTAGGAATTAGGGTTTTCATGAAACTGCCAAAGAGAATACAGGAGATTGAGAAAAGACATAAGTTTAAAAATGATTTAAAGGCTTTTTTGATACATAACGCTTTTTATGATATGCAGGAATATTTTTCAGGTAGTTTTTAGTTTATAATTTTTAGCTTAAGTTATTGACGATACTATTTCGGATAATTGAGATTGTAAAAATTTAAAAAATTATTTAATATTATTTTAGTCGATTTGTTTTAATTTTGTTACCTCTTTAGGATTTTTTATTTTTTGACGTGTTCCATATTATTCGTAAAGTAATATACGGAAAATAAAGATTTATTGTATTGTATTGTATTGTATTGTATGGGATCATAATATGGGGCTCTTCAATGGATATTGATCGGTTGTTTTTGTTGCAAAAAAGAATTGTGAGAAAGTTGGACTCTGCGAAATGGGATGACCATGCAGCACCAATATTTAAAAAATATGTTATCATGAGTGTGTATTCCCTCTATTACTACAGATTACTTATTTTCGTTAAAAAGTACCCATTTTATTTTTTAACAAACAGTGACCACAATATAGGTATACAGACAAGGTATGCATCCCATTTCAGCTTTCCCCCACACCAGACTGCTTTGTTCGAGAAGTCACCCCTTTATATGGGCATAAGGGCTTCAATAAACTCCCGAACAATATTAAAAAAGTCCTTTAAGAAACTCAAACACACGATTAAAGTTATAGTCACAATCAGTTTAATAACATTTCAGTTCAGTCAGAAGTTCAGTGCCTATAACTAATGTACATTATGTTGTTTTCACCATTACCTATGTTGGGAAATTGGGACCTTTGGTTGCACTAAAACAAAGTTATGATTGTTTTCCACAAACCAAAACTACTTATCAGATATAAGTAAAGAATTTGAGTATTTCCCCAGAGTATGGTTGTAGACGGTATGTAGACGATGTGTTTGCAGTATTCAACACTAAAGTAACTAGTGTTGAAAAATTTTATGGAAAAAATAAATAACAAATTTCCCACAATTAAATTCACTTATGAAACAGAGAACAACGGTACACTGCCATTTCTAGACACTTTAGTTATAAGAAATAAAAATAAATTGGACTTTAACCTATACAGAAAAGGAACGGCCACCAACAGGTATATTCCAAATGACTCTTTTCATTGCTTACAACATAAGCTTGCAAGTTTGCACTTTTTAACATATAGATTAGTAAATTTCCCCTTAAACAAAGAAAGATTTGAAGCAGAAAAGAATAGGATTAGGAATATAGCTGGCGAAAACGGTTACGACGAAGGCTTAATAAATAAGCTGATAAATAGACATTCTTTTCAAAAGATCTTTCGGAATTCCACTTTTTTTCAGACAAAAAGATACCTGCGACTCAAAATTTGTATCAATTCCTTATAATCCTAATTATACGAAAGGATTACAAAAAGTATTTAATAACACCGGTCTTAAATTAGTATATCAATCCGGTAACACAATAAGAAGCTTACTAGGAAATCCCAAGGATAAAACTACAGTTCTAGAAAAAAGTGGAATTTACGAAATTAGTTGCATGGATTGTGACAAAAAATATGTTGGCCAAACGAGACGCTCTATTCAAACACGTTTTAAAGAACACTTAGCACACTTAAAATACGGAAGAACAGAAAGTCAAGTCTGGCCGAGCATGCTTTTGAAAACAATCATAGATTCACATTAGATAACCTAAAACTTCTAAAAAGTGTACCAAACAAAATACTTTTGAATGCATATGAAAGTATGGAAATCATTAAATCCAGAAATAGTTTAAATAAAGATAGAGGACCCATCCCGTTTAGTACACTTTATTATTTGGTTGAGGGGAGATAGGATTAAAAATTGTGATCAATCACAAATTATTAGTTTTATCTCCGCCCACTAAAGGATTGTATATAAGATAGAGCGTAGATTAATTTAGTTTATTGTTTATCGTCTCCTGATGATGCTAACGTTGTTAGCGAAACGCGCGTCGAGTGCAAAAAAGTGTAGTTTTGGTTTGTGGAAAACAATCATAACTTTGTTTCACCATTACCTGTTATTATTGTTATTTTATTTCGTCTGCCATAAATAAACTAAAAAAAAAATAACTATCTGTGATGTCCTCGATTTTAACTACGATTTTAACTCGATTTTAACTACTATTTTAGTTTGTTTTGCTTGTGTTTGTTATATTATATTACACTGACTGCTCTTATTTGACAAAAATTTATAAATATGCAAAGTTTGTTAGGAATTTATAATCTAATTAAGGAATAGAATAATATTTTTTTGTATTGTGAATGACACATCCAATATACAGCAATGTATCACATGGATTAAGAGATAAATAAATAAATAAATTGGGCCATCGTCAGTTGCCGATCTTCGACCGATTAAACAAAGTTTCAATCCAGTCCTAAAGTGGTGTCGGCATAAAGTCGAGTGTAGTAATGTGGACCTCCGTCAGTTGCCGATTATTGACTGAAAACTGAAAATCGCAATTTGTCCAACATCAGGCCAGCGTGTAGTCGCCGATGCCGACACACTGCCGACGTTGTTGACATTGGCCCGATTCAATGCCGACGATTTGTGTTTGCTGGGTTATTGTTCGAAGAATAAGATAATATGGCAGAAACTTACCTTTTTTTAAATTGGAGTCTATATTATGTCATTTTCTGAATCCTTAAAAAATAGGCTTTTTAAAAATACCGTGTCATTCTCTGAATCCTTAAAGCTTTTTAAAAATACCGAACATTATGGGTCTATCTTTTATCTTTTCCAAGATATTCAAGTTTAAATTTATATGGAAGAGATTAATACCTATTAATACGAACGCTTATGGTTTGTCAAACCAGGGCCCGTATTCTTGACGGCCTGTGAGGTGAGTAGTCGCCGGTGAATATTTGCCTCTATCACTTTTCAGATGGTTCAAAGCAGGTGACAAGTGAGAAATTTGTTATAACTCACGAGCACGGGTATCAAGAATGCAGGCCCAGGAATTTATCAGACCGTATTTAATAAAAATTTTCATCGTAAGAACGAGTCACCATAAAAACTGCAATTTGTTAAACCAATTTTTTATCCGAACCTTATTTCTTCAAACCCGCTCAATAACAAATTCGAAATAAATAAAACCCGTTTTTAATCAAACCATATATTGTTCATCAAACTGATTCAATACCAAACTCGTAATTTTGTCAAACCATTATTTTTTAAAACCGGAATTCGTAAAACCCGTTGTTTATTAGAAATTTTGTTTTATTATTGGCGAATGCGCAATCAATTTAGCAGAAATTTCTGATAAACAACGGGTCTTACGAATTCCGGTTTTTAAAAATTACGAGTTTAATATTAAGTGACAATGGTTCGATTAAAAACGTGTCTTGTAAATTTATAATTTGTTATTGAATGGGTTTGAAGAAATAAGATTCTGATAAAAATTTTTGCCAAGTTTGGTACTCGTAGGTTACAAAATGTTGAGGAAAATGCTAAAAAGAAATATGCAAGATATTGAAATTAACTCTGTGCTTCGGACTTCCATTGTTTATATTTTATTTATACACGACATTTCGATCAGAGATTGTACTGATCGATGTACTGATCGAAACGTCGTGTATAATAAAATATAGACAATGGAAGTCCGAAACACAGTTAATTTCAAATTCATCAATGTCTCAAACTTTTAAACAAATGCAAATTTGCAAAATTTTGGGTTCTAATTTTTTCTTCCATTCAGAAAAATAATATGTAAATAGCCTATTGTCTACCGAAATGGTTAGTTATTAATAATACCACAATTTCGAAAATCCTGTAGCAAAAATGTTTTTTTTTTCTAATAGGTTCTTCTACATAATTTTGTTTTAATAAAAAGTCCAAAAACTATCCATGCCAATATTCTGTTGTTTAAGGTTATTAACTCAAATGGTAAAAGAAGCGTTCATCTTCGGTCGAGATAATAGAATATATCAAAGTCTTTTTTCACTTAAACATTATGAAACCAACTTGTTTCGAGTGTGTAAAATGTCATCATTGGGGTTGCTGGAAAACGTAAACATTGGATAAGCAAGAATTAATTGGTACGGTGATTATTTCAAATTGTTGGAGTATTTTAGGGTTGCTATCTATCCGGATTTCCTCGGATATGTTCAGGTTTTAGAGGCGTGTTTTTGAAAATTGTCCGGAATTTCTGCTGCCGGAACAGTCTGAACTGTTAAATAAAATCAATAACAAAATGTTTTTGTTGTACACTTAATTTTAAAAAAAAATTCATACATGCATTTTTTCCTATGCTACAAAATTTAGCTTTGCATTAGTGTATACCATTATAAGGCACCACAACTTAGTATGCCTGACAGCTTAAAATTCAGTGTGACATCCTTAAAAATGCCACAGATATCAACATTTACAAAAGTTCAAATTATCACTCGAGTTATAGAAGACGGCTGGTCTATAAGAAGAGCGGCCACCCATTTTGGAGTTGAAAGCGCTGGATTGAAAATAATTCTACGGATAGGAAAGATGGATCAGGACGACCAAAAGTAAGTTCTGAAGTGCAAGATAAGAGACTTATTGAACATCTCAGACAAAATCCTTTTTGAACGTCGGTTGAAGCAGCTAATGTAACATTATTTCCGGGTTCTTTAGCAACAGTAAATAGAAGAGTAACGAAATCAGAAATGTCTTGTCGAATTGCTGCAAAGAAGCCTTTTCTAACAGAAGAACAAAAACAGGCCAGAGTGATTTTTGCACTGAACAACGTTCTTCGTGATAATGACTTCTGGGAGAGGGTGGTTTTCACTGACGAAAAAATTTTTCAATCATGTTCAAGCAGCAGGACAATTTTAGTATATCGTCCACCAAATTCTAGATTTGAATATACAAACCAAATTAAAGAAGGTGGACATTTTTCTGTCAACATGTGGGGCTGGTTTAGTGCTAGAGGTTTAGTTTTTTTTTTGGAGAATCGAAGGAAGATTCAATAGTGAACGATATATTGAAATCCTTGAAAACGTTATGCTGCCATCTGTACAGGCTTTACATGAAAATAATGACTTCGTTTATCAGCAGGACAACTCTCCAGTACACACGGCTAATGTTGTTCGCCAATGGTTTCAGAATAATAATATAGAAACACTTCCTTGGCCAGCCAACAGCCCTGACCTTAACGCAATGGAAAATATATGGGGTCGAATCGTTAAAATAATATACCAAAGGAATTGGAGACCACGAAATGCTGAAGAGTTAAGCGATGCTATTTATCGCGCATTGGATCAGCTCTCAGAAGACCATCAGTATTTTTAAAATTTAACCTTTTCAATGCCCAGACGTTTGCAGCTTGTAATAGAGAAAAATGGCGATCCTATTAAAGACTAAATTATGTATTTTAGTTCTTTTTTAAGTTAATATAATTAGTATTAAGTTTACCATCGTTTTTGTCCTAGTCCAAGTTTCCTATTCGTCGAATTGTTTTCAATCCAGCGCTGTTTCCATCGTATTATTGATATTTTATCAACTCCAAAATGGGTTACCGCCCTCTTTATAGAACAGCCTTCGTCCGTTACTCGAGTGATAATTTGATATTGTTCAATAACGACTTTACTAAAGACTAGTATTATGCAAAATTTAATATAAAAGTAAGGTTGCCTTTAATATAAGTAAAAAAATATTTTCAGTTTTAGAAACCTTTTTTCTCGCCTTTTTTAAACAATATGAAAAATTGTCGTACTTTTGAAGTTTTTAGGCATATCAGCAGGTAGTCCGTATACAGACCGCTTCAAGCTACTGCGAACATAGGGGGAATCAAGTCCAATTTACTCTCCGTGCCGTACGACCGAGGTGGATTCGAAGCACGCTGCAGTGTTATCTTTTGGAAATTTATTTTGTTTTTATTATTTTGTTTTATTCCTGCCTTGCTCGAGAAACAGATGGGTAAGTTCTTAATTGAAATAATACATTTTTAAAACCAAAAATGGATGTCTACGAAGTTGCCGAAAAAGTGCAGATGGTCAAATGGTCAAATCGTCATAACCCAACACACGTTCGATATTGGTCGAGGGAAAATTTGCATTTGTATTTTGACGTAAGAACACAGTATCCCCAAAAACTAAATGTTTGGGGGGGGGGGTATTATAGGGGAACACGTAATTGGGCCATTTTTTATTAACGGCAATTGCAATTTGAATGGTCCTAGATACTTGGATCTACTGCAGCAGCACATTATTCCAACTGCTAGGCAGTTGTTAGGTGTAAGATTTGGTGTAAGCTCCTAATGACTTCTATATGTTTTTGAAGAAGCTTTTCAAGTTATCACACCTAACATGCTTGGAAACGTTAGAAGGGTTTTTTATAGTAGGCTCGGATATTGTCTAGCCGAGCAAGGAGGACTTTTCGAACATTTGCTTTAATTTTTTTTTGACTGGGAGAATCTTTTTGGTGTTTAGAATGTATTATTTTATTTTGAGAACTTGCTTTTATTTTGTTTCTCCTTATTATTTTCATTATAACACGTCGTCACTGATAAATCTGAGCAGTTGACAATAAAACGCTCTTATTTATCAGTGACAAAAAATAAGAAAATTACGTTATAAAAATTTGCGTATTTATTGACCAAATTCCGGTTTCATTGACTGGTACGTACACTGGCAAATTAGACTTCTTGCGCCCTATGTTCGCAGTAGCTTGAAGCGGTCTGTATATTATACACTCAGACTAATAACTAAATCTGAGATTATACACTTTTAGAAAGGTCAATTTTGTGACTGCATGTATGCGTTTTTTTTTAAATCAAGTGTACCTAGATTGAATTTTTCAGGTCACTGCATTTCTTTAAAAATTGCGCAAAAAATTAAATATTTTTGAAGAATTGAGACAAGAATTCCACTCCAACCCACTTTTTTTTCAATATCAAAACTTTTGTGGTCTGCTTATATTGCAGAAAAATTGCCAAGTATTTATAGGTTCACAAGCTTGTGGTTACCTTTTCTTTAAAACATTTTCAGGACGTTAAAATATTTAGATAAAAATAATCATTTCTATTTTTAATGTGCTTATTGAAGCTTGTAAAATAAGCTGGATTTTTTAAATTTTGGTCAGGAAAAACCTGGCAAAGTGTGGAACCTGGAAAACCCTGTATGAAATTTCATTAATTGTTGTAATTTTAGTTTAATTTTTGTCAGGAATAGCATTCAAGAAGAAATGACATTTTTAATTCATTTAATAAAAAATGACATTTTTTATAGGTGCAGTTGTTCTCAAAATTTTCGCCCGCGGCGCATTTATGACGTGATTTCGGCGACAAATCTATAATTAAAACTATATGTAACCCAACCCACTTGTTAATAAATATTTTACAAAAAAAAAAAAATTTTCTAGAACTACGTATTTTTTAAAATTATAACATCATTGCTTGTTACAAATTTTTTGTCAAAAACATTTAAAACGCGTAAAAAATTACATTTTTAATGTAAATTTTTTTAAATTTTCGCCTGCGGCGGATTTAAGGCGTGATTTGATTAAAACATTAAGTTGGTTATTTTAAAAAGTGCTAAATAGTTTAATAATTTTAGAGATGGCAACCCTAAGTATTCCATCTCAGGTGGAGATTTTAATTGACTCAAAACAACAGTGGTATTTTTTCGCTTATTAAACCAACATGTTTCGACAGGCGCAAACATAAAAAATACTCAAAACATTTGATGGATGGCAGGACTACATACCTAAAGTACAAGCTGCCCAAATGGTTGGCAGTGATTAGTGAATGCACCTCCACGGTCTCGCCGGCACTGTAGTTGGACAGAACGATGCCTTTTCCATAGAAGCCGCCATTCTCGTTGCTGCGAGGTGCAGGGTCTCGCCAGTCGTCGCCACAAGGTCCGCACTTGCCCCCGTTTACATAGTATTGGACCTGAAAATAAGTTTTAAGGTAAGTATAAACACACAAGTTCGTTCGAGTTTTTGAAATTGTGGCTGTCCCTCTACGCTTCCCGCCCCGTCCGGCCTTACCACTTCACCACCCGCTTTGCCCACGTTTTTTTCCCGGTGATTTTCACTGTTAAAGTAGTGTGACTATTTATACTCTTTTTGAGAATACAGTACTCTTTTTCAATGCTTTGTACTCTCAGTGGCTGTCCCAGCCATTTGAAGAGGGGGGGGGGAGGGCGGTTTCCATACGAAAAAAAACTATGATAAAAGCATAGCTTTTATGAGGATCATATCAATATATGCAAAAAAAACTTAGTAACTACAAGCGCGAAGGGGGGGGGTTACTCAGATTTTAAGTTGTTTATTTTATACATTTTTTATTTTAAATGTGTCAAAAATTTTTAAGCAAAATACATTAAAAATGCAATTTTTGAGTCAAATTAAACTAAAATCGTGAATATCGACGGTATTATAACGCCGCAGGCGAAATTTTTTAAGAAAATTGCACTAAAAATGCATTTTTTGATTTAAAATTAAACTAAAATTGTGAATATATCAATGGTTTCAAAGCACAGCAGGCGAAATTTTTTTGAGAAAATGACACTACAAATGCCACTTCATAGTTTTTTTTCGTATCGAAACCGCCCCCCCTTTTCAAATGGCTGGGACCGCCACTGAGAGTACAAAGCATTGAAAAAGAGTACTGTATTCTCAAAAAGAGTATAAATAGTTACACTACTTTAACAGTGAAAATCACCGGGAAAAAAACGCGGGCAAAGCGGGTGGTGAAGTGGTAAGGCCGGACGGGGCGGGGAGCGTAGAGGGACACCCACAAATAAAACATGTTTATAAAAAAAGAAACTATAATACTGTTCTGTATTTCCAATCTCGTGGTTTCCGCGGTAAGTACTTCGTGCGTTTGTTGACGAATTGAAAGTGTCCCAAAATACTGTGGAGGGATTCTAGAATGTCTTTAAAGGAGGGTTGGCTGCCCAGTAAGTAACCCACCCATATAAAAAAACCCGCAGGGCTTTTTTAAAAGTGTTTTTTTTCCAAAGACCTTCAACTAAAAACCTTTACGGTTTTTTCATTATTAATAAAATAAATAAACTTCCAAAACTGCTTTGATTTATTAACAAACAAACAAACTATCGATATCTGTATTCCACCTATTTGTATGTCGTATTTTATAGTTCATAAACGATCGCGAGAATAAGTCCTAATTTTAAAGAAGAAGCACAATCTGTATATAATTTAAAAAGAAAACCATAAAAAACCGATTTATAAAACCCAAAAAAGCTAAGTGGGGTGGGTTTTTATATAAAAAAAACCCGGGTTTTTTCCCACGATGCTTTAAGGGAACGTTCTGCAATTTCTCGTTTTTTTTTCCAAAGATTTCAGAATTACCACCAGCATCTTTGTTGTCTGCGATTGCTCCCCCCCCCCGCTCACCCACTGGGACCGCCACTGGTACTCTATACTCTTACATTAGAACTGGTATAGTACGATAAATCTAAGAGACTCATTATAAATACTAATCCCTTACCCTAATAATCACCTATTGTTCGGGGTGTGAAAGTAATTAAAAAAAAGCTGTAAACATGCTACCATTTCTGAGGATTACAAGTGCGGATTTAAAAATGTGTAATTATTTCTTAATAAGTACACTTAATAAGCGACTAATTAAGAAACGTTATAGCATTAGAGTTTCATTACGTTACAAATTAATTTTCTTAAAATAATCGCAAAATGTGTGTCCCAAAATACTGTGGAGGGATTCTAGAATGTCTTTAAAGGAGGGTTGGCTGCCCAGTAAGTAACCCAGCCACATAAAAAAAACCCGTAGGGCTTTTTAAAAGTGGTTTTTTTCCAAAGACCTTCAACTAAAAACCTTTATGGTTTTTTCATTATTAATAAAATAAATAAACGGAAAAAAAGGTATATTATTACCAGTTGTTTTAATCTGATCGTAAGATTTGGTAAACTTTGACCAGTTGCATAGCGTTTTCTAATCCCAAACAATTTCCTGTTTTATTATTCCAAATAAGACCGTAAGTTGAAAAGTGTCTTTCAATGGATGCTGCACTAGCTGGGCAACAATGCAAATTATTAAAAAAAAAAACGATTCTGGCTCAAAATTTGCAAACTCTACATTTATTACTGGATTCTAAAACCTCAGTCCATTCTGAAGCACTCTTTTTACCGCTACTCTTAGGCATTTTCCTGTGAAAAAAATGGTTTAGAGTTAATAACCTCGAAAAAAACGAAAACTTGAATCGTATAGTATCATATCATACTAAGTAAACAGGTACTTACAGTGTAATAAATACACAAACTTCAAAAATAATTTTCTTTGGGTTTGTTTACATTAAGAAAAGATGATACGAACATCGCATCCGCATAAAGCGCTGGTCAAACTAAACCAAAACTGCTTTGATTTATTAACAAACAAAAAAACTGTCGATATGTATGTCGTATTTTATAGTTTATAAACGATCGCGAGAATAAGTCCTAATTTTAAAGAAGAACTAAAATCTGTATATAATTTAAAAAGAAAACCGTAAAAAACCCATTTATAAAACCCAAAAAAGCCGAGTGGGGTGGGTTTTTATATAAAAAACCCGGGTTTTTTTCCACGATGCTTTAAGGGAACGTTCTGCAATTTCTCGGTTTTTTTTTCCAAAGATTTCAGAATTACCACCAGCATCTTTGTTGTCTGCGATTGCCCCCCCCCCCCCCCGCTCACCCACTGGTACTCTATACTCTATTACATTAGAACTGGTATAGTATGATAAATCTAAGAGACTCATTATAAATACTAATACCTTACCCTAATAATCACCTATTGTTCGGGGTGTGAAAGTAATTAAAAAAAAGCTGTAAACATGCTACCAGTGCGGATTTAAAAATGTTTAATTATTTCTTAATAAGTACACTTTATGACTAAGTAAGAAACGTTATAACATTAGAGTTTCATTACGTTACAAATTAATTTTCTTAAAATAATTAGAACAGGCTTAAGATACCAAGCTGACTTGTAGTTTTGAAAATCAGTTAGCAGTTGGTGTTTGGTTACAAAAGAAGTTATTTGTTGTTAATTGTGATTGTATGCAAAATGTTTCGTCCGTGGGAGGAGGAACCGAGTACGTCACGTGGAGATACGGGGAATAATGACGTTACAAGTGATATTTGACGTTTAGACAACCCTTCTTGAACGTGGGTTATCAAAATTTGGTGCAGTGCAGGAAGCGGCAGCTTTAACACGAAGATCGGTAAAAACAGTGTGGCGTGTAGTAAATAAACCGATAGTTAGGAGAAGAAAAAGGAAGGATTCTAATACTTCTAAGAAATTGGATATGGGTGATGTGGATATCATTTGTAGAAAAATATATCAAATGTATAGGGAACAAATGATTCCTACTACATTAATTCAAAGACTAAAAAAATATGATACAGGAATACAGTGTTGCCGTCAGACACTGAGAAAATGTATTTTAAAAAACGGTTTTAAAATAAAAAAAATGAATAAACGGCAAGTGATTATGGAATCGGTCCGTTTAAAAAAATGGAGCATGGCATATTTAATTGCCATACACGAGTATAGAGAAAGTGATACGGATATTGTTTATCTAGATGAAACTTGGTTTGACACCCATGAAGTTCCAGATAAAGGTTAGGTAGATTCGTCTGGTCACTGCATAACTGAAGCTCCATCAAATAAAGGAAAGCGTATCACAATAATTCATGCTGGAACAAAAACTGGGTTTATACCAAATGTGTTGGCCTTGCCAGCCAAAAATATAAAGGATTGCCATACTGACTACCATGACGATACCAGCGGAATTATTTGAAGACTGGTTCAAGAGTAAACTGTTACCCAATATATCTCCAAATAGTGTAATTGTGATGGATAATGCGAGCTACCACAGTAGAAGGCTAAATAAAGTTCCGTGTTCAAATGACACAAAACTTACCATTCAGGACTACACGTTAAGGCGCATTTACACAGACAAACTTTCCTTTGATGTTGAAATGCATTTACACGAGCCTCTTGAGCAAAATTTTCAAAGAAGTGTTCGAGCAAAATCTCGTACAAAAAAACACACGTAAATTTTGGAGAGAATGTTGAGCAAAATTTGTTTGAAGAATTGGGGGCATAAAAATTTCTTTACAAATTCAAAATATATATTTGCTACGTTTTCATGGGAATTGAGTTCGTTCTGAAAACGATTTCAATCCGATACCGTCCATGAAAACGCCTGTTTTTCCAGTATTCAAATCGATTTCAATATAGATCCGACCCTGAAAATTTTTAGGGTTGGATCAAGATCGTATTGAGATCGAAATACCGATTTTCCATGAAAACGGGGATTGAGTTTACACATGTGTATTGCGTCGGATTACCAAACAGCCGCCAAATTCTATTTTATTGCTCTCACTCTTTTTGAGAGAGAGAGAGAGAGAGAGAGAGTGAAATAGAAGTGAAACTGTGGAACCGGCATTCTAAAATTTGGGGAGTGTATAGAAAAAAGAAGATTAATAACATAACCTTACTTAAATAACTAAAGATTTGTTTTTTTAAAGACTTTAAAAAAATTAATTATGGAAAATAAAAGAAATATTTGGCTCGAAAGTGTATGTGCTATGCACATATGCCAGTCCAGCATTTCTTTCTTCACTTCCACTTGCAAACAGAGTAGTAATTAAAATTAAAAAAAAATGTGTGGCAAGGGCCAACATCATCTTTTGAATAAAATACATTTTTTTAAAAAAAAGTACCAAAACTCAAAAATGAATATTTGACAACTGTCAGCTGCCAAATATCAAAATTTGAAAACCGTTTTCACATCGATTCAAAATCGATTTGAAAACCTGTCATGAAAACTCATGAAAAAAAAGTTTTCAAAACATATTGAAAACGAATTCAATATCCATGAAAACATAGCAATTGTTATCGGAATTCATTGAACTTAACTGAAAATAGAAAAACAAAGTTTTGAAATAAGGTATTTTTAATCAAGTGCTTTCCGACGGAAAAACGATTTGATGCCGAAATTCACATTTTACCTCATAAGCAACTTCGATTGATCTGATTTTTATAGGGGATATTCCAGTACACTTGTAACTTTTTTGGGGTTGTAAAAAGAACGAGAATAAAAAAATAATAATTGGCACTTATTTATTGTTGTTGCCTGTAAAATATAATGATAAAAATTTACATTTAAAAGAATATCCCTTGATTTTACTTCCTAGTTTAGTCTTTTACAATAATAATTAAGTCAAATTAAAAAACCTATATACATTTTATTTAATCTCAAATATATGTACATATGAACAAAAGTAGGTTCGGTTTAAATAGTACCCGTTTATTACCCACTTTTACAACCCTACGAACCCGACCCTTGTCTAAAAAATATAATTTAGCAGTAATTTAGTAGACTGTGTCGCCAATCTATCATCCCGCATTTTGGATTTCGCAGGTAGTAGGCCGGCCACCCTTTTGAATCGCAATGTTGCCCTTTGCATATTGTTGGTTCAGTGTCAGTAATTGACCTTGATTATTACATTAAATTGACAGTAAATATCTATATCTTCAGCATTTTCATGAACCTTTTGCTATTTTAAGCAACCCTTGGGACCCTAAACTAACTAGGTAAATCTGGTGTGAGGAATTAAAAAACAACAATAAAAGCTAAAGGTAAAGTAAAGTTACAAAAATATGTTTAAAAAAAATCCCCCTCCCCACCACTCCTCATAGTCGTGAGGCGCGGATTACCGCTTAAAAGTGCAATTTTTGAGTTTTTTGCCGATATTGGAAAAACTCAAAATTTTATTGGAAAAGAAAAATTTTCCTGTTTTTTTTTTTGACTTTAGGAAAAAAACCCTTGGAAATAAAAAAAACTCGCAAGAAAATCCCAAAAAAACCCCGGGCAAAAAAATCCGGGAAAAACCCTAAGAAAAAATATTATAGTAGAGCCAATAATAATGTTTCGCTTGCCGTCGGTTTTTTTCCACAAAAAGTTTAAATAAAAGTTGGTGTTCCATTTTTTTAAAGAATTGAGATCACTGATCACTGATGTGAAATTTTATTTATTCTCATCTTTAAAAATAGGTTTCCAAAATAGATAGCAATAATTTGCTCAAAAATTTACCCGAACAAAATGTTCAAAGAAAAGCTCACAAAAATGTTTACGCAAAAAATTTTAGATCTTTTGCACGAGCTTTTATTTGAGCATGTTCGTCTGTGTAATTGCGCCTTTAGAATATAATATGTATTTTGAAGGTAGCTACACCAAAAAACAATTGCTTGAAATAATTAAAGCATTTTCAGTACAAAAACAATACTATTGTGATACTTTGGCGGAAGAAATGGGCCATAAAAGCAGGGGTTAAAAGAAATAATGTTTCGCCAACTTTAAATTCTTCTGTGGTAGCTTTAATTAGGTCGGCGGAGCAGAATATTTTAAGTAAAAGCTGGGAAAATTGCGTAGCTCATGTCCACAAAATAGAAAAATCATATGTAAATATAGATCTGCTACCTAGAGAAAAAATTATTATAGACTTTAATGACGACAGTGACAGTGAAACTGACTTAAGTTAAAATTTGTTAATTTTTTTACTATCCCGTATTTTTTTCTACTATATAATATGTATGTACCTGTTAAACTGAATGTTATAAATTTAACTTATGTTTGTGTTTTTTATTCTATGAGCAAATATATTGTGAAGGTGTAGGATGTGTCTATTAGATTAAAATAATTTTTTAATTAAAAAAAAAATTGTTACACCGAACCGTCGATAAAACATATTATCTTCTTCACCTTTAAGGTGATCCGTGGTAGAAATTCACTGATCTATTACAACACTAAGTGCGTCCCTGCTTCCATTCGAACACCCGCTGAGTCGCAATAAATGCTTATCGGCCATGAATAATAATGAGTCTCCTAGATCGATGGTCAGACATACGCTTTTTTCCCATATGACAACAATATTCAATAAGTTTTGTCTTATTATTTCTATGATTTAAGACAACCCACCTAATAAAAGGAAGTTAAAAAACCTTCGAATTAGTTACTTCAACCGAAAAGAATGTAAAAACAGAAGATCAAAAGATCGTGGGTGGAAAAAACGAAAATTCAAACTTGGATGAGTGTCCCACAAGGAACACATAAAGGGCCAAAGCAAAAAGGGGAATGATATGTTTGGGGAAGGTGACCAGCAAACCCAGTGATGAGCCCATGCTGGTTGCCCAGGGCGAAACATCATTTGATCATTTCCCTTTTCGCTTTGGTCCTTTATGTGTTCCTTGTGGGATACTCATCCAAGTTTGAATTTTCGTTTTGTCCACCCAAGATCTTTTGATCTTTTGTATTTTGAACCCACCTAATATAAAGGCATATAAAATCCTAAAAATAACATTAAAAAAATTAAAAATTTAAAGTACTTCCTGCATAAATTGCGAAAATTTTCGGCTGCGGCGCTATTAATTCACTGTTAGTTGTGAGTTTCCCTTAACTCTATACATTTTTTTTATTAAAGGCGTGTTAAAAAAATGGCATTTTTAGTTAAACGTGAAAAAATGGAATTTTTTACATAGTTTTCTTTAAATTTTTGGCAGCGAGATTTTAGCAACAAACCTAAAACAAAAACTAAAAACGGGAATGGTTTGGCTCCTTACCCAACTCAATTGCTTTAAATATTTCACAAAAAATTTTGGACGAAAATTTGTATAAAATTTTCCGCTTAAACTGCAAAATATTTTGCTTTCGGCGCTATTAGATCATTGATTGGTTGTTACAATTTTAGTCTAGTTTCTAGTTTTAAGGAATTTTGGTCAACATTTAAAACGTGTAAAAGGCATTCGTTTAGCACAATTTTCTCAAAATTTTCGCCTGCGGCGCATTTAAAACATTATTTTGTATAGTAGAACCTGCCGAAGAATTCACCTCTTTGCTAAACATACTTATAAAACCCATTACCCACTAAACTGCCCCTAAACTCTCTTTAAAAAAAGCGGCGACCTTATTAATTATAAAGTATTATTGTAAAAATTAACCATCGTTTTTCGAATTTGTTATATCTATGTACTCGTTTTGCTCTAAAAAATTAAGGTCACACTACTTAAAGGTATTCATATGTGATTCTCAGGTAATTTCCATGTGATTCCCAGGGAAAATGTGCAGTGATTACCACCCCGTAAATTCCCCCTCGTTAATGCTCATAACTTTGATTCAGTGAATCGATAAAAATAAATATGTATAACTTTACATATTTTTCAAAAGTAAGCAGAAGAAGAATAATGAGTTGCAATTTTCATAAATTATTTGTTAAATATTATATTTTTTAAAAACTTCTTAAAAATAGAATGCGTTTTGTCTCCTCCAATTTAATATGTTTTATATCCTTTTTTTTTATACCTTAATCAAACACATGATTTTAGTAACTGTCTGCAGATAACTAAAGTATGGCTTTTTTGGTTACCGATGCACAAAATATATTTTTTTATCACGGGTGCAAAAAAAGATTTCTGTCCTTTTTTTACCCAAAATTAAAGAGAAATAGCGGAATATAGTAATATTGAAAAAATCTAATTATTCTTGCCTAAAAATTAGGCCATTTCCGCCAGTTTTCACCAAGTATTTACGAAAAAATTATTTAAAAACATCGTCGCAAAATCTGTCAACTGTCAAAGATTAAAATGTAGCAGCAATGAACATCACCAAGTAAAAAGGCACATCGCTATGGAAACGATTGTTATTTCATTTACCAGCCGCCTTGATTTATAGTGTAAAGATGGAAAAGTATTTTCCTGTTTTTCTTGGATTTTTTGATAAAGGTATTTAAAAAAATAGTGTTAACAACTCGCGGCTAAACTGTGCTTTTTTTTACTCGCGTTTTTAAATACCTCACTGCGCTCGTTATTTAAACCACCGCTTGTAAAAAAAAACTATTTTAGCCACTAGTTGTTAAAACTACTATTAATTTACTTTTTTCCTTTTTGGTAAATTTTAATTTTCTAATGGTTTTCTCTACTTACATAAAAACCGCCACAAAAATACGCGTTATCATTGTAATTTATTGGCACCCTCCTGTCAATTCTCCACATAGAAGCTCTGTTGGAGGGTACGTACATAAAACCGTGTCCAGAAACTTCTCGTTCGAAAAAAAGTGTAAAAATGGAAATTAAAACTAATACTTTCAACGACATTTTGGATCTAAGTATTTTTAAATGTTTTTATGATTTAAAAAAATAGATTTTTTTTAAAATAAAATTAACGGTGATTGAATAAAACTTGAAGAATATCGTCCTTTGTTTTGTTTTTATAGGGCATTTAATTTTCCAGAAATTATTATCTTCTTTGATTATAATGTAGCGCTATCAGGGATGATTCGTAATCGTAGGGAATTTTACGATAGAAAATAATATTTGCACTTTTACTCAGGTTTATTTTTTTACTGTTTCTACTAATTACAGGAAATGACATCTGACTTAAGGGGCCGACACATATAGGGAGTTTGAACAAAAATAAAAAATTGGTGCTAGAAAGCACGGATAGTCCACCAGACAATGAATTATTTTATGTTGAAAGGAAATAAAAATATCTCGGAAACTGTATCTTTGAAAGATTTGAACCTTTAACAAAATTTTTGGGTAATATTTACGAAAACCAAAATCTGAAAGCCGCATATCAATAGCTGCTTTACTTCTAAAGTTATGATTTTTTTTTATATTTTAACGTTTTTCAAATAACTCGAAAACTAAAACACCCACGAATTTTGACTTTATAACAAAATTTGTAGTCCATATTCAAAAACTTAAATCTGAAAACCGTATATCGCTACTTGCTTTTGTTCCAAAGTTACAATTTTAAATCTTAAATTTTAAATTTAATTTAAATATTTTATCCCCCTTTTCCTCCCTTCAACCCCCGACTACTCTACCCAGTTCATGGACAGCCGATAGCCAAATTTTTGTACCAAAGTTCGTTAAAATCGATTAAGGCGTTCTTTAGTTATCGTGTATACAGACAGACAACAGACCGACAGACAACTTTTTTTTTCCTAGATTAAGGTGTTTTGGAACCTCATTAACTCATTTTTGATAGAATTAAGAAAAGTCAAAATTTCATGGTATCATCATGGTAATCATGGTATGGTGGACTAAAAATAGTCATTTTTGAGCATTTGGTGATCAATTTCGGAAAAAACCTCGTACATGTCAATTTGTTATAAGGGGGGCACTTTTTGGCAATTTTGGAATTTTTCGAGCAGTGAGTTTCACCACAAAAATTTAAATAGGGAAATTAGAGAAGTGGGTTGGGTTGGATTTCATATGAAATCAACCGAAAAAAGGGAGGTTTGGCATACCATCTCCCCGATTTCGATAATTTTTGGTACATTTATTCTAACCGTAAATGGGATGAAAAATCTCAAATTTGAAATATTTTTGATTATTAGTTTTTTTTTAAATAATTCTTGAACATCACAAAAACTACCAATTTTGCTCAAACATGTACTTAAAGAAAATTGAAATATCTCGATAACTACTTAAACTTGGACGGTGGTTTATAGCTCGTTTTAAAGGTATTTTAAATACCTTTTGAATGATGTATCACATGATATACTTTTTGTTTTAAAAAGAATTAAATTAAAAAATGTTTTATTTTTTATTTTTGAAAAACGGCATTTTTTATTCTTTTTTTTTATAAAAATATGTTTTCTTTCTGGGTAGTTCGCCAAACTATTTCCAAAATTTCAAGATGGAGACTTGAAGGGTTCATCCCAATAAATTATTTTAAACATTTTGAAATGTTTTTTTTATAAAACAAGCTATCAGTTGTTTTTGTAGTATGTATAGTTCTCAACATATTTACAACATACATAAAGACATCCAATTTTAACCAAATGTGCAGGTACACAAAAAGAGTAATATCTTGAGAACTGTAAACCGTACAAAAGCGAGAAATACCTTGTTTTATAGGTATTTTAAAGTCCATTTTGATAAAGTATCACATAAGCTATTTTTTTTTAATTGTTTTCAAACTTTGTAAAATATTTTTTTTTGGTGAACCCATTTTTTTTTGTTAATTTATTTTTTTTTTAAACAAAAGGTATTAAAAAACAAACCACTGTCCTAGTTTAAGCAGTTATCGAGATATTTATTTCTTCAGGTACATGTTTAAGCAAAATGGTAGTGTGTTTTGACTTTCAAAAATTAATTAAAAAAAAAGTTAACTCTGTGTTTCGGACTTCCATTGTCTATATTTTATTTATACACGACGTTTCGATCAGTACAATCTCTGATCGTCTTCAGGTGCAAACTACAATCAATTCCTAAGGCTACGTACTTATATACTGTGAGAAACCACTCAACCTTGAAGTTTAAGAAGTTGGCTCCGCCCAAGGAGGGGCTTCCAAATATTTGGGATTTCAACACTTGGTTTACTGAAAATACCCTGATTCTGCCCAATGAAGGCTGCTTCAAGGAATTTTCGTTTCCTCCAGTGTGACTTCTTGTGCGTAGTTTCATCTTTTTGGGTATTCGTCTGATGTTCCTTAAGCCTAACGGATAGTGGTCTTTTAGTGTCGCCTATGTATGATTCACCACACTCACAAGGAACTTGGTAAATGCATTCCTTATTTTGTTTGTTCTCCGGTTTTGTTTTACTAAGAAGGCTTTCGAATGTGTATAGCCTTAGGAATTGATTGTAGTTTGCACCTGAAGACGATCAGAGATTGTACTGATCGAAACGTCGTGTATAAATAAAATATAGACAATGGAAGTCCGAAACACAGAGTTAATTTCAAACACATCATTGTCTCAAACTTTCAAACTAAAAAAAAAGTAATGCTCAAAAAACATTTTTTTTATACCTTCATCAAAAACATGATCTTTAGTAACTGTCTGCAGATAACAAAAGCATTGCTTTTTTGGTTACCGATGCAAAAAAACTTTTTTTATCACGGGTGCAAAAAAAGATATCTGTCCGTTTTTTACTCAAACTTAAAGAGAAATAGCGAAATATAGTAATATTGAAAAAATCTAATTATTCTTGCCTAAGAATTAAGCGATTTCCGCTAGTTTTCACCAAGTATTTACGAAAAAATTATTTAAAAATATCGTCAAAATGTCAAATTGTCAAAGATTAAAATGTCGCAACAATGAACGTCACCGAGTAAAAAACACATCGCTATGGAAACGATTGTTATTTCATTTACCAGCCGCCTTGATTTATAGTGTAAAGATGGTGTGTTGCGAGAAGTTTTCTTCGTTCGAGATTTTTAAAAGTATTTCCTGTTTTCCTTCCCTTTATGGGTAGAATAAATGTACCAAAAATTATCGAAATCGGGGAGATGGTCAGCCAAGCCTCTGGTTGATTTGATTTGAAATGACCCCAGTGTTAGGAAAGGCAGGACAAAAATTATAAATTTTTCAAAAATCTAGCGATTAGTTTCCAAGGTATCCCCTTTCAAAGTTTTATGGACCAGTACAAAAATAGCTTAATTAAATTTTATTTTTTTAAAAAATCCCGGGAATTAGTTTTTGTCGATGCATTTTTCTGCATATAAATTGTAATATTTGGAAAACTTCTGACGAAGTTATCGGCAATATAAAAGTAGGTTTTTTTATGGAACACCCTATAAGTACACCTATTTTTGTTTTTTAATTTAAATCAGATACATAATTGCACTATATTTCGCGATCAAAACAACAAGGAATTAATAATTGATCCCAACTTTTGAAATTGATTTGCTTAATCAGATAAGTCATGGAAAAAAATGTTTTGCAAATAGCTGTTGATGAATTTTTAGTCAAGTGGTAGGAAATTTCTTGCTGTCATCAGTGTGACAAATCAACAAAAAATCTGGTTATGTAGTAAAGATTTTTTTTGTAATTTGTTCCCATTCGCGAATTTAATTTTAATTTACTAATTCAAAAAGTAACTAAAATTTCAAAAATATATGAAAATAATAGGTAAAAATAGTTTTCCTAACAGTGCGCAAAGTTCTATTTTCTCTGTCGCGAAAGCAGGATCAGCTTAAAGTGCGGGAAAAGGGCTTTGCGCGCGTGTTAGGAACCATATTTTTTCCGAGTGCAAAAACTACATGGTTTTTAAATTTTTATTTAAACCACAAAAAAAATTTATATAAAAAACAATAGAATTTGAAGCATTTTTCAAAAAAGTTAATGGTAATCGCATACTCTAGTTTCTCTAAATTATTTATTATGTGTCTACATTATGGTAATTAAAAATGCACGAAAATCTCGCAGTTCATTCATTCGGGAACATGCTAGAGCTTTTTGCGTTTACTCCCTATATTCCCTATATCATGCCCATGATATTCCCTATATCATGCCCATGATATTCCCTATATCATGCCCATGATATTCCCTATATCATGCCCATGATATTCCCTATATCATGCCCATGATATTCCCTATATCATGCCCATGATATTCCCTATATCATGCCCATGATATTCCCTATATCATGCCCATGATATCACGGATCACCTGTCTGTTCGGTACTCTGTGATGATATTCTCTATATCATTTCCATAGACAAACTACTCTGCCAGACAGACCGAACCCAACTTTTTTTCTGTGATCATGTCCATGATATTCCCTATATCATGCCCCTGATATTCCCTATATCATATCCATGATATTTATGATATTCTCATCAGGATACTGAAACGGTTTTGGTTTATTGGATCGATTTTATGACAACACTATAATAAAATTGCTACTTGGGGTATGCTGCGAAGCAGAAGGGGGTCTCGCCAAGGAGAAAGGACACCTTAGAAGCATAGACAAAGAAACTGGTTTAGATTTTCTGTCTGCGAGAAATACCGTATTTTGTGTTTTTTGTCATTTCTTCTAAACATTAGTATAAAAATATTTTGTTTGGAGATTTCGTTCTCTGGAGTTCTCTTGCATTTGTCTTGCACTAACAATCATATCAGCTTCAACAATTACAGAATCAGCGCTGTTTGAGTTTGAAGTTGACATTTAAACGTTGACGTTAAAATTCAGTTTGACATCCTTAAAAATGCCACAGATATCAACATTTACAAAAGTTCAAATTATCACTCGAGTTATAGAAGACAGCTAGTTATAAGAAGAGTGGCCACCCATTTTGGAGTTGATAAAATGACGATAATGCGATGGAAAAAGCGCTGGATTGAAAATAATTCTACGGATAGGAAAGATGGATCAGGACGACCAAAAGTAAGTTCTGAAGTGCAAGATGAGAGACTTATTGAACATCTCAGACAAAATCCTTTTTCAACGTCGGTTGAAGCAGCTAATGTAACATTATTTCCTGGTTCTTTAGCAACAGTAAATAGAAGAGTAACGAAATCAGAAGTGTCCTGTCGAGTTGCTGCAAAGAAGCCTTTTCTAACAGAAGAACAAAAACAGGTCAGAGTGATTTTTGCACTGAACAACGTTCTTCGTGATAATGACTTCTGTGAGAGGGTGGTTTTCACTGACGAAAAAATTTTTCATCATGTTCAAGCAGCAGGACAATTTTATTTTATCGTCCACCAAATTCTAGATTTGAACCCGAATATACAAACCAAATTAAAAATGGTGGACATTTTTCTGTAAACATGTGGGGCTGGTTTAGTGCTAGAGGTTTGGTTTTTTTTTTGGAGAATCGAAGGAAGATTCAATAGTGAACGATATATTGAAATCCTTGAAAACGTTATGCTGCCATCTGTACAGGCTTTACATGAAAATAATGACTTCGTGTATCAGCAGGACAACTGTCCAGTACACACGGCTAATGTTGTTCGCCAATGGCTTCAGAATAATAATATAGAAACACTTCCTTGGCCAGCCAACAGCCCTGACCTTAACCCAATGGAAAATATATGGGGTCGAATCGTTAAAATAATATACCAAAGGAATTGGAGAGCACGAAATGCTGAAGAGTTAAGCGATGCTATTTATCGCGCATTGGATCAGCTCTCAGAAGACCATCAGTATTTTCAAAATTTAACCTTTTCAATGCCCAGACGTTTGCAGCTTGTAGTAGAGAAAAATGGTGATCCTATTAAATACTAAATTATTTATTTTAGTTCTTTTTTAAGTTAAAATAATTAGTATTAAGTTTACCATCGTTTTTGTCCTAATCCAAGTTTCCTATTCGTCGAATTGTTTTCAATCTAGCGCTGTTTCCATCGTATTATTTGCTATGTTTTCATGGGTATTGAGTTCGTTTTCAAAACTCATTGTATCTTCTTCTTTTATAGAGCGTGTTCTTTATCAAGAGCAAGAACACGCTATAAAAAAGAAAAAGATACAATGAGTTTTGAAAACGAACTCAATACCCATGAAAACATAGCAATTGTTATTTTATCAACTACAAAATGGGTTACCGCCCTCTTTATAGAACAGCCTTCGTCCGTTTCTCGAGTGATAATTTGATATTGTTCAATAAAGACTTTACTAAAACATTATTTTTGCTGATTTTTTAGTATAATGGAAAATTAATAAAAATAGTCAAATTTGCGAGGTAAGTAAGATTAGAGGAGAAGTCAAATTTAAATAATTTTATATATTGTTATTAGGGATATTTTGGAACGCTTATTTGACACTTCGCAGGGGTTGTGGTAATTACTGCGTCTGCGCAATAGCTAAACGTCGTTCCGTTGTGGTAGTTAACCACTGCCACTGCCGTAAGCTACGAATACATGTCGTTGTGGTTGTGGTTATTTTTATGGTTAATTTTAGAGAATTTTGACTTAATTAATTTTAAAAATAATAAAATATTACAAGGTTCCAACATATAAAACACTTATTTTGTAAAATGAAGCCAAATTTTTTATTTTTCCTCATCTTTAAATTTTTTTACAAGTGACAGTTTTTAATGTGTTCCAAAAACTCTGGTAAAATCTGTGAGTGGTAGTGGTTGTTAAACACTACCACAGCGGCTGTCAAAGTTTAAGCGTTGCAAAATATCCCTATTATTTGAAGAAAAAGAGGAATCAAAAGATAGATTAATAATATGACATTTTCGACCCGCATATGCGGGACGAAAATGCCACTTTACCTCCCTAGGGAATTTTACTAGATTGTATTTTTCATTTAATGTTTGAATGCTGTTTTTTAATTGTTGTCAAACAACAATACTTTACCTCACTGTACCGCGTGATCCTTGCCGAAAAGCGGGAATTGAAAAAATCGGCGGGAAGTATTATTTTGTTAGGGCATCTATTATTAGGTAGTAGATAAAATCAGATACATGCCTCTGAAGTAAAGTGCATTTCCTTCCTTGGTTTTTAATGTTCTCCTAACGTCAGGCATCAAACAAACCGCGGGAGGAAATGTGGCACTTTCCTCCCTTGGTATGTAAATAACTATTTCTATTTTACCTTTTTAACATTTTTAAATCTTCTGTGAATCTTACTGGTTTTTTTGTCAAAGCTTGACATATTTTACTAACCAAAAAAGTCATCATCATTCAAAAACTGTCTGGCGAAATTATAAAAAGAGAAAACAAATCATCAGTCCATTTCATAAAATGGGTTTAACATGCAAATATGAAAAAAACTAGAAAGAGAAGACAATATAAGTTGCCCACCTTTGCCGAAAAAATAACCGAGTACGGTTTTCAACAAAAACACGTTTTTTTCAGAATTAATTCTCAAAGCACGAAGGGTATTCGGTAGAAAATTTCAAGAATATAGAAATTAGACTATTTATTCTTCGTGTCAGACCAGTGGAATTATCACCTACTGAGGAATTATCATTTATTAATTCCGCGATCACTCCACACTTCTTATGGAGAGTTTTACATATGAGGGAAATTTTCGGGGGTAATACCATAAGTTCTTTGAGAATTATCGATAATCTTGAAAAAAACGTGTTTTTTGTAAACTGCACGAGTTTATTTCTTCGGTTGTATCAAATCAGAAATTGCCCGACTCCGCAGAAGGAGGGCAATTTTTTGATACAACGGAAAAAATAACCGAGTGCGGTTTTCAACAAAAACACGTTTTTTCAGAATTAATTCTTAAAGCACGAATTCGGTAGAATATTTTAAGAATATAGAAATTAGACTATTTATTGTTTGCGTCAGAGCACTGGAAGTATCACCTACTGGGGAATTATCACTATTTAATTCAGCGATAACTTCACACCTCTTATGGACAGTTTTACATATGAGGGAAATTTTTGGGGGTAATACCATAAGTGCTTTCAGAATTATCGATAATCTTGAAAAAAACGTATTTTTTGAAAACTGCACGAGTTTATTTCTTCCGTTGTGTCAAAGCAGAAATTGCCCGACTCCGCAGGAGGAGGTCAATTTTTTGATACAACGGAAAAAATAACCGAGTGCGGTTTTCAACAAAAACACGTTTTTTCAGAATTAATTCTCAAAGCACGAATGGTATTCGGTAGAAAATTTTAAGAACATAGAAATTAGACTATTTATTGTTCGCGTCAGAGCACTGGAAGTATCACCTACTGGGGAATTATCACTTCTTAATTCAGCGATAACTCCACACCTCTTATGGACAGTTTTACATATGAGGGAAATTTTTGGGGGTAATTATTGTTTTTTTTTGGGGGTAATACCATAAGTGCTTTGAGAATTATCGATAATCTTGAAAAAAACGTATTTTTTGAAAACTGCACGAGTTTATTTCTTCCGTTGTGTCAAAGCAGAAATTGCCCGACTCCGCAGGAGGAGGGCAATTTTTTGATACAACGGAAAAAATAATTAATTCAGCGATAACTCCACACTTTTATGGACAGTTTTACATATGAGGAAAATTTTCGGGGGTAATACCATAAGTGCTTTGAGAATATCGGAAACTCAGCGCGTCGGCGAGTTTGGTTACTCCAGGTACGCGTTGCTAAGGCCGTAAGTCGTTGTGTTTATTCCATAGCAATCGCAATATACATATAATGCTTTGAGGGAGGGGGACCTGCAGCGCTTCATATATTAGTGAGATCGCGTCAGAGCAGTGGAATTATAACCTACTGAGGAATTATCACCTACTGGGAAATTATCACTTATTAATTCAGCGATAATTCCACACCTCTTATGGACAGTTTTACATCGGTGAAATTTTCAGAGAAGTAGTGGACAGGGTGGAGATTGCGCTGATTATAGCCAACGTTCGAAAAGAGCATGAGGGCACTTAAAGAAAAAATCGCGTATGGTGGGTTTGAAACAATCCCTTCACTTTTTCGTTCGCCACTTCTAACGTCTTCGTTATTCGAATCCTTCGAGTTGTCCAAGTGAGAGGGAAACCGCACTACCGGTAACTTTATTTGGTTTTTGCGTGATTAAAGAAATTTTTAATCGAACGATCGAAGTACCACTAACTCGTGGGGTTGTACCGCTACTCGGTTATACAATATAGTACCTTTATAAGTAAGGGGTAAAAAGCTCGGTTTTTTCGGCGATATAAACTTTTTCGCGCGAGTGAGGACTTTTTTGGATTTTACAAAAGTTGGATTTTTCTGAAATGATATGGTAAGTTCTTTTTTCCTGGTACCACCCGATATCCGCTTTGCCAGATTTAGACTCTATCTGACCCACCACTTTTTTTTTCTGGATCAAACTCGCTCCTTGTCAGATCCTCGGTCAGGGCTAAAGTTTTTAAAATATATTTTCTAAATATTAAAAGAAGCACTAACTATGGTTGTTTTAACCCCTAAGCGTTATTTGGGATAAAACTGGAATTGCTGCATTTAGTTTGTATTTTTTTTATATTTCTGCATTTTGTGCGAAGTTTACTTAATTAAAAACAAGAAGTTGATGATGCTATAAGTCAAAAGTAAAAGTACCGAAATAAAAATTCTTGAAAGAAGCAAATCATCAGAATAAGGATGGATGTATCAGCCTACTTAAGTCAAAAATATGCTACATTTTCAGCAAACATCAGTTTTACAATTTTTGTACATCAAATGCTGCACTTTGCGGTGTCATTAAATAAAGCAATGTTTTGCCAGTGTAATTAAAGTACTTTATGCCAGTGCAAAATTTACGCCTTTTTTTAACAGCACGATGCTGTAAAAATTGAACAAATATTGTAAAATGCTACGTTCCAAATAAGTCATTTTTAGTCCACTATACCAATATGGACAGACTTTTTTTTTCGTCGATTATGGTGTTTTGGAACTTAAGTAAGTGATTTTTTGATAAAATTAAGAAAAGTTAAAATTTCACGATTTTAATAGTCCCCCATACCATATTGGTAAAGCAGCTATTGATATGGGGTTTTCAGATTTTGGTTTTCGTAAATATTTCCCAAAAATTTTGTTATAAGGTTCAAATCTTTACAAGCTACAGTTTTCGAGATATTTGCATTTCCTTTCAACATAAAATAATTGATTTTATGGTCGACTATCCGTGTTTTCTAGCACTAATTTTTTTTGCTTGCGATTTGCTAGATTCGAGCATTATTCGTTCAATGATCCAAGAATGTAAAGCTAAAACATTTGGTTAGTTACCAGAAATACAGCCTCAAATGCTCGTCAGCCAATGTTCAATTGTTTGTCTTCTAAACTTAGCTAAAAGGTCCAAATTGTGTGGTAATTGAATATAATAATGTCTGGATGAGTGTCAAAGGAGAATTAAAAATGTTTATATTCTGAAAACTAATGCAGCTGTAAAAGTACCCACAAATTCCGAATTTTAATCTCATCAATCTTATTAATTTTTTCAACAACTTATAACGTAATACTTGAACAAAAAAAAAGATACTTCCTTTCTCTTCGGGACCATGGTAAGAATATAGACAGTGTAAGTGAGCACTAATTAAGTAATAAAATGAAATTCGGAGTTCTTCTCGAAACTATAAAATAATTTTATTTAAAAAAATACTTTTGAAATACAAGCTTTTCTAAAATAGTATTTCAGAAGGAAATCTGAATTTCTTTTTAAAAGTAATTTTAATAACATATTTTTGAAGCGAAATGATAGGTTTTAAATTGTTTTCAAATAATCCATCTCGACCGATAATCCCAATTTTGTTTTCACAATTTTGGAGATTAAGCGTATTTTATATTTTTTAATATGTTTTTTCCTTTTGAAATTAGAATCTATATAAATTCCCAGGTATTTTGTATCCTCTATTCTATTAATTTTTTCATTGCAATTGCAACATTCAAACTCAGTACAGTTCCATTTATGAATTTTTAGTTCTTCCACATTTGGGCTAGTGTCTTTATAGCAAGTGAAAGTCATAAAACTGTTTTTTTTAAAGGTTCAGTTTTAAGAGATTACTGTCTAAGCTTTTTTTAATATCTGTAGTCCTTCTTCTGCTTTTTTGAAAGTGTCTGTCCATGAGTCTCCAAAAACAATGTACGTTGTGTCATCAGCGTATGTTATTAAAATGCCAGGGAGTTTATTTAAAAGTGTTTCATTAATATAAATTAGAAATAGTAAGGGCCCCAAAACTGTTCCTTGTGGGACACCACATTTAATATATTCAGAGTCACTTAAGCAATTTTGAATTCGAGTTTTCTGTTCTCTATGTTCAAGATAGTTACTGAATAGATCAAAACGCTCTTCAGAGATACCGATTTTTTAAAGTTTTTTTAGTAGGATTGAGTGTGAGACAGTATCGAATGCTTTTTTAAGATCAAGAATCGTTGCTAAAACTTTCTTATTATTATTAAGAGATGATGAAATCTGACTTGTTAATTCAAAAATTGAATTCTCCGTTCCCATATGCTCCCTAAAACCGTACTGGTGTTTATATAAGATTTTATTTTGTTCTAAATATTCCATGAGACGTATTTTGATGCATTTTTCTAAAACTTTGGATATATTATTAATTAGAGAAATGGGTCTATAATTGTCACAGTATAGCAATGATTCAGATTTATGAATAGGTACTACTACAGATGTTTTAGGTTGGTTAGGAAATTTACCAAAAATTAAACAAAGATTAAAACTGTGCATTAAAAAAGGTGCTATAAGGTGTTTAATGTGTTTAAGTGTAAATGTGGTTATTTTGTCAATAGCAGGGCTGGAGTCATTTTTTTAAGGTGATATTACACCAATAATTTCATTTAAAGTAATAGGTTTCCAATGTAATTTAGGAGGGTTTGAATGAAAAGCTTGTAATGAATTTCAATAACTTAAAATATGGACGTGATAGATTGTAACGTTAAAATAGTAATTTCTTAAAATTACAGTGAATTAATCTGTCGGTTGTAGTTTATGATATATAACAGTTTTGTAAAGTTTTGACACGAGAAAATAAATTTGTTTCCACACTATAATTTCTTGTCAATTACAATTTTCAGTTGCCATTTGTTTCTATCTACGTGACAGTATAGCAGAAGTTTAGATGATCGCAAACTTAAGGCCGTTTATCCACAGTGGGACACTAGAGATTTTTTACCACCGGGTCAAAAATTTGGGGTTAGGTTACTTATTTTGACTTTTCGCGTTCTGCGCCGCTAAAAAAACAAGTAACTGGGTGTAATGTTTAAGGTTGCATTTACAGGTGCATTTATAATTGAATTGGAAACACTCCTGCTGGCTGATACCGACAACAGGTTAACTTAAAAGCATGCAGATTTAAAAATCGGCGACTGACGCTAGACGAAATAATCGTATGCTATTTAAAACAGGAGCGTCAACGACTAGAAAGAGTCTTTCCAACCTCTAAATGGAGCTTTGCTGACCTGTTTTGTCAGTACTCAAGTATCCGTGTGTTTTTGAAACTGAGGTTCTAAAATCTATCCTTTGCACCAAGATTTCACTAGTACAATTGCACATAACTATGCCACAATAATTTAAATTAAAAAAAAATGGCTGAATCAAAACAAAAAGAAAATTATGTGGGGTTATAGGCGCCGAATGTTTCTATGCGAATTCCTAGTAATCCCAGCGAGCCAGTAAAGTTCTCTTGGTTCTTTGATAGACTCGGGGTAATGCCCGCGGAGCCCTAGGCCTTTTTCGGCTGGCGATCGCAAACGCGGAGTGGTTTCATATTTGTTTTAGAACAATGTTTTTGAAAACACATTTTTGAAAGATAAACATAACCTCGAATGGTTTTCTGTCAGAAAACGTAAAAATACTCTTCTGTTCCACTGCGGCCCGATTTAAAGTTTGTTGACAAAACACCTGCAGTTACCATGGAATCGTATAAATTCTGCGGTCTATCGGCCAACAATTGAACTGCTTATGTCTCCCAAATTCAATGAAGTGTGATTGATTGATCGGTTTTCTTTTCCGGAGTGCATAGGCTTTTAGAAAAAAGGAAACTTAGTTTTTATTTTCGCTAAAGCAAGGAAATATAAAAAGGAAAAATGTAATCCAGAGGAAATTGTGAGTATTTCTCTATCTTTTTTATAAATCGGGTTTGTTCTAAACCGCAATTATTTTAAGGCTTTTTGGATAGATGACAGCACCAGAGCTTTTAGTTTGAAGAAAAAATAATTGAGAATTTTGAAAAATCCTTCGGATATTTTTGTTAAGTATTTAAAAATGATCACCCCTGCAATTTCAGCTAATTATGATGTTTAGTTTTCCTTGTGCACTCTGGCAAAAAGATTAAAAAATTAAAGAACAAGGCGTTGCCAGTTGTACTTTTTTTTACTTAAAATCTGGGGAGAAACTATAGCCTGTTTAGTCAACTTTTAATGCCTTATGGGTAATTGATAAATGTAATGGATAGTGTTTAATGCCTAATGTATAATGCCTAATTATAAGGTGTTGTTTACGCAAGTTTTTATGCATAATAGTTAATCACAATTTTATACAAGGAATAATTTTTATTTTAATGAGTAAACCTCACCATTGGTTTCCATATATTTAACTTTAAAAATTAACAATATCTATTGTGTTTATGACGGCTGCCGTTCGGTTGGTGCTCATTTTGGCGTTTGCAGATGAAGGAAAAATAGTTTTTTTTTTATATATTTTGTGTTACTTTTTACATATACAGGGTGGATTCTTTAAATGGAACGGTGCTTCTAGCGACGAGAGATTTTAAAAAAAGTTTACGAACTTTGCGCTCATGATAATTTTTTTTTTGAGGCCCTCAACTGAAGGCCCAATTTAACGCATTCGTTTTTTTTAAAACATTTGTCATCCAATGTGTCAAAAATTTAAAAAAAAAACTTATTTTTTTGTCAATTGCTTCAAATTAAACTACATATTTCTTTATTTACTAAGCGGAATAAAGAAAATACCACACAAAAACATTATTCGCTGCCCTCACTGAGGAGGTACCATTTGTGGCACCTTTTTGAAAAGCTTGTTAAAAGAGAAATTCGATTAAATAAATTTTTCTGACATCTGTCAAACCATGTGTTAAAAATTTTACTCGAATAATATTCTTGTGTGGTAGTTTCTTTATTTCACTTTCACTCAAGCTAAAAAAATTGACAAAAATAGGTTTTCTAAAATTTTTGACATATTGTGCGTTAGGTTCCTGTTTTTTCTTCTTATTTAAAAAATTCTTGGTAGGCCCGGGGCCTCCAGTTGGGGGCCCCAATTTTTTTTATCATGGGCAGAAAGTCCGTAAAAAATCATTAAAGATTCGCTTTTAGGTTTTTTTAAAACGTCTTCCCTAGAGCGTCTAGAAGCACCGTTCTATGTAAAGAATCCACCCTGTATAAACAAAATCCAAAATACATCTTTATACAGTGGTATTTTTTAAGCTTTAAAAATGTTACAAATAAATTTAAATATAATAAAAAATATAAAGGAAATCTCATATTTAAGGCACGTTGTGAAAGAAAAAATTGTTTAAATATTGAAAATTGTGTGAAAAAGCTTATACACTGAGAAATTTTTTAGTAAAGTGATTTTGGCTGGTGCCTATGTTACCAAACAACCTTGCTGGAACAGAAAAGTTTCTGCTAAAACAGCAAAGTTTCTTGCTAAAACTAGGATAGGAAAATAATGTTTAGTAGTCCTAGCCAAAAAAATAGTTATGCCAGCAAACAAATTTAGTAACCTAACATTCTAGCAAAGAACTTTCCTGTCCCAGCAAAAAACGTTGCTGTTCCAGAAAGATGTTTTGGCTAAATAGGCGCCAGCAAAGTTGAAAATTTCTCAGTGTAGGCATCGCTAAATAGGAACTGGTTATAAGAGATGTCTCCTGCTCTAAGATCACGGCCGAGGCAACAAAGGAGCCGAGTCTGGAAGTTATAACTTGACGCACAATAAAATAAATATATTTTTTATAAGTTAAACGATTTTATTAAAATATTGCACTAAAAAGTAAAAAATAATTTGGCAGATCTCTGTTTACTGCAGTCTAGATTTAACAATAGCGTTAATGGAAGATTATATATTTTTAAGTTCGACACTTCATTTTTGGCCACCATATTGCCACACAGCCATCGGCGCGTGACCTACCTTGACTTGGGTGGATAACGTTCGCGACAATTTTTTTTAATAGTGTATCGTTACTGGATCAGATCATAAATATGACAACTGCATGTATGTATCTCCATTGATTTCAAAGTTACGTTTTTTTTTTCAAAAAATTCTATTATCACCAGAACAAAAACTGCATGTTTTGTATCTGTCTTCATTACAAATTTCTGAATTTACCCCCTTTACAGCCCTCAACCACCCCGTACCTCCCAAATTTTTTCATAATATTATATTGTCATCGGACCTACATTACTGTGCCAAATTTCATTAAAATCGGTTCACGGAAGTGTGACAGACAGCGAGGCTCTGTGAAGTAAAATAAAATCCTTAAAAAATATGTAATCATTTCTTTAAGTTAAGAGAGTTCTTGATATTTGTTGGAAATAATACCTATGTTAAATAGATAATATATAAAATATTTGAATTAATGTTCCGGTTACATTCACTGGGTAAATGAATATTATGAGATAATATTTAATATTGAAAAAGCAAAAAAAATTAATTTCTCTAAAATTGTAATTCTAAGACCGCCGTAATATCTTGTTTATTGACGTAGGTTATTTGGCAAAATAAGCGAAAATGGCAAAAATAACATAACTAGTACCGAAACATAAATGCTTAATAAATAAACCCGCTACTAAATATTAGAAAGTACATAAAAAATCTCGATTTTTTTAAAATTAAAACTATTATGATGTGTGTCACGGAATTTTACTTCCTTAAAAATAAGATTTGGTATTATCCCAAGTATAGGACAAAACAAAGTAAACGTGCGAGGTAAACAGAATGATGGTGTTATAGGGTGGGCCACAAAAAATGAAACTTTGGATTGCCTATAATTTTGGTACCAATGCTCCGATAAAAAAAATTACATGTCTGGAAAGAACATACTTCATATTTTTTAGAACAAGTGTCAAAAATGACGTTTCTTAAAAATCCAACCAGCGTGAGCTCATCAGTGGTTTCACTGGTCACCCTCCCCATAAATCATTAAACACCATCATACACTTTGATTTCCTTGAATCACTCACAAATAGGCATGTTTCAATTCCCTTAGCAGCATAATTCTATTGTAAATATTAACACGTCAGGACAAATCCGTACCAGGTAACTTGGGTAAGTGCCAGTGCGGAACGATGCCTATTTGTGAGTGATTCAAGGTTCGAAATCAAAGTGTATGATGATTTTTAATGATGTATGGGGAGGGTGACCAGTGAAACTACTGATGGGCTCACGCTGGTTGCCCAGAGCGAAACATCGTTTAATTATTTCTCTTTTCGGTTTGGTCATTTGTAGGTTCCTTGTGGGATGCTCATCCAAGCTTGAATTTTCGTTATTTCTACCCAAGATCTTTTGATCTTTTTTTTTTTGGTTTCTTTTCGGTTGAAGTAACTGATTTGGGGGGTTTTTAACTTCTTTTTTGGTTTAATTGCCTTAGAAGCATAATCCTATTGGAAATATTAACACGCCAGGACGAATCCGTATCAGGTAACTTGGATAAGTGCGAGTGCGGAACGATGTCTATTTGTGAGTGATTCAAGGTTGGAAATCAAAGTGTATGATAATGTTTAATGATGTATGGGGAGGGTGACCAGTGAAACCATTGATGAGCTCACGCTGGTTACCCTGGAGGGGGAGATAATTGTTTTCTCCCTGATTTAAAGAATAGCTACACAGGACGATTTGAGTTCGTTATTTGCCCATTTATTGAGCTTACTTTGAACCTGTTTCCTTGTTATTCTCAGAAGAGGTTCCGGTCCTACCTAATTACTAAATGAACTTCCATTAAATAAGTGAGCCTAAAATCTAGCGCATTTGATTTGACATAATTTAATGGACCTCTGAAAATTATTAACAAAATAGGCTACTAGCTACATTTTGTTTAATAATATTCTTTCGCAGACTAGGCTGCCAACTAACTTACATTTAGGTTAAAATGGAAAGGTGCAATATTTTTGATTTGTTGAATTTAAGATCGAACAATTGATATATATTTTTAATAATTATATTATTTTGTTGTCAGTTAAGGAGCGTAAATTTATAATAAATATTTCTTAATGCGCAGTTAAAACAAGGCCATACACACTATTTTTTTGACATCTCTGTCCTTGCTTAAAAGCCTTCTTAAATCCTGAGTGTTCTGACCGATTTTTAGAATAGAATAGAATAGAATAAAATAGAATTTTATTTTTCGTTCTCAAAAGTATTTAAAATACATTTTATACCTATGTGGTGTAGAACTTGTCAAGTAAATAGTTTTTGCACAGAGCAATTTTAAAATAAATTACTTTAACAATTATTATAACAATATTGTACATCACATTTTAAATAACCTTACTAACTAAAACATGTTAAAATAATTTATACTATATACAGATTTATACTATATCAATCTTCTGTCATCATAAAAAAATTCATTTAAGCTGTAATAGACCCTTGTTTTAAGGTAGTTTTTTTATTCTATTTTGAATTTGTTTAGGTGGAGGTTCTCTCAAAGTAAGTGAGACAGAGTTCCAAATTTTTAAAATGTTAAGGCGCAATTACACAGACGAACATGCTCAAACAAAAGCTCGTGCAAAAGATTTAAAATTTTTTGCGCGAACATTTTTGTGAGCTTTTCTTTGAACATTTTGTTCGGGTAAATTTTTGAGCAAATTATTGCTATCTCTTTTGGAAACATATTTTTAAAGATGAGAATAAATAAAATTTCACATCAGTGATCAGTGATCTCAATTTTTTAAATAAATGGAACACCAACTTTTATTTTAAATTTTTGTGAAAAAAAGCCGACGGCAAGCGAAACATTATTATTGGCTATCAGTTTTGTCACATGGATTAGGGTTACTTATATTTTTTTCTTAGGGTTTTTCCCGGATTTTTTTGCCCGGGGTTTTTTTTGGGACTTTCTTGCGAGTTTTTTTATTTCCAAGGGTTTTTTTTCTAAATTCGAAAAACAACCCAGGAAAATTTTTCTTTTCCAAAAAATTTTTGAATTTTTCAAATATCGGCAAAAAACTCAAAAATTGCACTTTTAAGCGGTAATCCGCTCCTCACGACTATGAGGAGTGGTGGGGAGGGGAATTTTTTTAAAACATATTTTTGTAACTTTACTTTAACCTTAGCTTTGAATGTTTTTTTTTAATTCCTCACACTAGATTTACCTACTTAGTTTAAGGCCCCAAGGGTTGCTTAAAAACGTAAAAGGTTTATGAAAATGCTGAAGATAGATATTTACTGTCAATTTAATGTAATAATCAAGTTCGATTACTGACACTGAACAAACAATATGTTAAGGCGCATTTACACAGACAAACTTTCCTTTGATGTTGAAATGCCGACAAACATTTACACGAGCCTCTTGAGCAAAATGTTCAAAGAAATATTCGAGCAAAATCTCGTACAAAAAAACACACGTAAATTTTGGAGAGAATGGTGAGCAAAATTTGTTTGAAGAATTGGGGGTATAAAAATTTCTTTACAAATTCAAAATATATATTGTTATCGAAATTCATTGAACTTAACTGAAAATAGAAAAACAAAGTTTTGAAATAAGGTATTACACACAAAGTGCTTTCCGACGGAAAAACGATTTAATGCCGAAATTCACATTTTACCTCATAAGCAACTTCGATTGATATGATTTTTTTAGGGTAACTTTTTTGGGGTTGTAAAAAAACGAGAATAAAAAAATAATAATTGGCACTTATTTATTGCTGTTGCCTGTAAAATGTAATGATAAAAATTTACGTTTAAAAGAATATCTCTTTATTTTACTTCCTAGTTTAATACACAATACAATAATAATTAAGTCAAATTAAAAAAACCTATATACATTTTATTATATCTCAAATATATGAACAAAAGCATGTTCGGTCTAAATAATACCCGTTTATTACTTACTTTTACAACCCTACGATCCCGACCCTTGTCTAAAAAAATATAATTTAGCAGTAATAGACTAGACTTCTGAATCGGAATGTTGCTCCTTTGCATATTGTTTGTTCAGTGTCAGTAATCGACCTTGATTATTACATTAAATTGACAGTAAATATCTATATCTTCAGCATTTTCATGAACCTTTTGCTTTTTTAAGCAACCCTTGGGACCGTAAACTAACTAGGTAAATCTGGTGTGAGGAATTAAAAAACAACAATAAAAGCTAAAGGTAAAGTAAAGTTACAAAAATATGTTTAAAAAAAATCCCCATCCCCACCACTCCTCATAGTCGTGAGGCGTGGATTACCGCTTAAAAGTGCAATTTTTGAGTTTTTTGCCGATATTTGAAAAACTCAAATTTTTTGGAAAATAAAAATTTTCCTGGGTTGTTTTTTGAATTTCGGAAAAAACCCTTGGAAATAAAAAAAACTCACAAGAAAATCCCAAAAAAAACCCCGGGCAAAAAAATCCGGAAAAAACCCTAAGAAAAAAATATTATAAGTAACCCTAATCCATGTGACAAAACTTATAGCCAAGAATAATGTTTGGCTTGCCGTCGGCTTTTTTTCACAAAAATTTAAAATAACAATTGGTGTTCCATCTTTTTCAAGAATTGAGATCACTGATCACTGATGTGAAATTTTATTTATTCTCATCTTTAAAAATATGTTTCCAAAACAGATAGCAATAATTTGCTCAAAAATTTACCCGAACAAAATGTTCAACGAAAAGCTCACAAAAATGTTCACGCAAAAAATTTTAGATCTTTTGCACGAGCTTTTGTTTGAGCATGTTCGTCTGTGTAATTGCGCCTCAAGATTCAAAAGTCTAGTCTATTACTGCTAAATTATATTTTTTGGACAAGGGTCGGGATCGTAAGGTTGTAAAAGTGGGTAATAAACGGGTATTATTTAAATCGAACGTGCTTTTGTTCATATATTTGAGATTTAATAAAATGTAAATAGGTTTTTTCATTTGACTTTATTATTATTGTAAAAGACTAAACTAGGAAGTAATATAAAGAGATATGAGTGGTAAGGCGTTTATAACTAACGTATCAAAAAGACAATAAATACCATGAGTACAAAAAATACTCTCACCACAACTACGATGTGTAAATATAAAGAATTCTTTATCTGGTATTGTAAGTACACTTTTTTGTGAAGTAAATCCAACCCAACTCGACCCAAACTACTCTACGTTTCTCTGATATATGGATGGACATTTTTAGTTTTAGTTTGCGCCCGTCGCTTTTATTATTATGATATGAGAATGCTAAAATTTATTTTCTACTTTTTAGTGCACTTTATATTTTATAAAAGCTTCTTTTTATTTAAAATAATTTTTTAATTTTTAGACTATCATAAATCCATTCTTTCGATAATTCTCTTCCCTAAAAACCCCTGTATGCCAATTTTGATTGAAATCGAACAAAATAAATCTTTTTCTTCCTCCACTTCCCTCATTAGCGGGAGGGGGTGCCTAATAATACCATATTATTGTATTGTCGCCGCAACTATAAATACATACCGAAAACTGAAATTGAATACCAAATTTGAGTTGCAAGATTTGAGCCGAACAAACATACATAAATAAAAGCTTGTAAAAATCCCCAAAAATTTCAATATTTAAAAAATCGGAAACGCAAATTCTACGCGTCAATAAAATAAAACGAATTTTTTTGTTTTGCGTCGGAGAGCCCTTTCTTTATGGAAAGATTTGTTCTAAAACTTTCATAAAAAAACTGCGTTGACCCTTGTTTGTTGTCATGTAATTTTGTGTGTCAATGTTCATTTGACCAAAACCCCCTCTCACTAGTCTACGGTTTTTACCTTCTCCTAACCCAGCATCAGCAACAAATAAGTGCCAATTATGGTATACTGGCATATCCCCTATGAAAATCAAGTCAATCGAAGTTGCTTATGAGGTAAAACGTGAATTTCGACATCATATCGTTTTTCCGTCGGAGAGCACTTAATTAAAATACCTTGTTTTAAAACTTAGTCTTTCTATTTTCAGTTAAGTTCAATGAATTCCCATAAAACTATAAAATTTAAATTTGTAAAGAAATTTTTACACCCCCAATTCTTCAAATAAATTTTGATCAACATTCTCTCCAAAATTTACGTGTGTTTTTTTGTACGAGATTTTGCTCGAACATTTCTTTGAACATTTTGCTCAAGAGGCTCGTGTAAATGTTTATCGGCATTTCAACATCAAAGGAAAGTTTGTCTGTGTAAATGCGCCTTTACACGCTACGTTTTTTTGAATATAACTATAGCTTGTTTTGTCACCTTTACGCAACGAGGATCTTATTCCTCGTTGATTTAAGACTACTTTGTCCATGGCAAATGATATTGTTAAAAACATATTTTTTAGAATATGAAAAATTTGGAAATATAGAGGGCTTTCCTTATAAACTAATCACGTCATTTTTGTCGGACATTAAGGGACATGGAAAAAGTACTCTTATATCGAATGCTTTTTATTTCAACTTCCTAAACCCAAAAATAAAAAAGTTTGCCACAAGCAAGATTTATAAAAATTCAGTTAATTATTAATAAATGTCACTATAAAAATAAGATTATTTTCAAAAATATTTTTGACGTATACTTAATTGATGGGCAAAGCAAGTATTATATCATTACTAGAAACAGTGCACAACCATTTAACTAATTTTGTTTAATTTATGGTCTAACTAACTAAATACCCGCTTTTTTACTCTTACCCAATGAGCATTTTCAGAAACTTCTGGTGACAGATATTTATATAATTATTATAAAGAGGGTTCCATTGATACCCTAGGGTATTTAGAAGTTTCCTACAAGAATTGAGTTTGTATATTTGTTTTATTAAAGGCTCTAAATTGATGGTACCCTAAAGTAACATAAAACTGGCGTTAACAATATTTCCACGGACATCTTTATAAAAATTAAAGTCATCGGTTCAAATGTTATATAAATTGGTGTTAACAATGTTTCCACCAACATATTTATAAAAATATAAGTCATCAGTGACAAAAGTTATATAAATTGGTGTTTGAAACCTTTCTGTCAACCCACCTATAAAACCGTAAGTAACTATCAATTAAACTTATAAAACTTAATTAACCAACAACAAATTTATATAAGATAAGATTGAAAATATTTCGAGATACACTTATAAAAACTTGGGAACTCACACGCAATAGTTATATAAATTGGTGTCTGTAATATTCTTATGAACTCATTCATAAACCTTTTTTGCCCATAAGGTTTTTTCTATAATGTTGTTATTAATTTCTTTATACAGTGATTATAATACAACTGTTTTTAGAACAAAAAAAACAATTTTAATTTATTTTGGCAATTATAATAACAAAACAAACAAGATTTTTTAAGGTTAATTTTGTGACATCAAAAGGCGCGTTTTTGCGAAATCAAAAGGAGCGTTTTTGCGACATCAAAAGGCGCGTTTTTGCGAGATACCATACCATTATTATCTTGTTTTAATTACATCAATCTGAGAGAGACAAGAGATCCAAATCTTCTTGAGATAGTTGCCGATGACAGATATCGGGATCGAATGCATTTTACACCCGATTCCCACCAGCGTTTCCGATGCGCAGTCACCCTGACTCAAAAAACTCATCACGTGGTTCGAGATGAACTTGTATAGGCAAATCTCGCTTAGACCACATGATACGTGTTTTGATTCGGGGGACCCACGAATGAGAAACGCATAGATGGGAACCGTGTTTTAGAAAAAGAGAACAATATAGTAACCGTGTAAAGGTCGCAAAAACGCACCGTGAAACGTCGAGCGCATACGCTGATACTGCTGGTCGGCGGCAAATGTGAACACCCCGGAAAATACTCGCCTGTACACCCTTCGACCCCGCAATCTAACTATATTCTTGAGATAGTTACCTCTGATAGTTATGCGGGCTTGAAGTGTGTGGAGGCGGGTATTTTTCCTGGTATGTGTAGTATGCTGGATCTCTCGAGGAATGCATTTAGGAAAAGAGAACAATGGTAACTATGTTAAGCTCGCAGAAACAGACCATCAGTGTTCAACACTGCGCCATCTGTAGCCCTTTGTTCCAAGTAGCATCATTTTTTAAAAGGGTTATAAAATAGTGTTGACGAGGTAAACAGTGGTATAGTTGTATTGTTTTTTTTATAGAATTGTCTGAAATTTTCGCCATTTTGGATTACAAAAATAGGTTTTTGGCCTAATTAAAAACGTTATTTATGGGGTTTCAACATGTGTTTCAATCGAAATATTGCTTGTTAGGGTTAAGAACAACATATGAAATTCAATATTTGTCCAAGAAAGAAAAAAACGCGTATGAAAAAAAAAACTGATAGTTAAATGAATATTTTTTTTCACGTTTTCTCAAGTATTTTTGGAGCCCATGAAATTTACGTGAGTGTATTCGAAAACTATACAGTACACACGGGACCGCAGCTGATTTTCAGAGAAGGATGACGTGAAAAACAGCGTTTATTTGACTAGTATATAAATATTCATATTCCTGCTTCAGCTTATCTCACTTTCATTTTTATTTATTTTAGAAGATTGCTAAACACCAGTTTATAAATTTTTTTATTGTAAAAAGAAAAAGTATAATACATAACCAGCAAAGGGAAGAAAGATGGAAAATCTATATTTCTAAATCCATAAAAACCTTTCATTTGTTATGTAGTGTTGTTAGAACAGTTGTAAAACCTTTTTATAATAATCTCTATACTTGAGGGCTCATAAGGAAGTTTTATAAAATCTATATGTTGTTTTTCTATCCATTACTATGTAACATAAATTTTTATAAGCTGGTGTTGAACAGTTGTTTTTCAAGTCTTTTTTACTCATTTAAGAGATATATTAGAGTTATAAAATTATCACCAACACTAAGTAATATAACTTTTGGTTATTTTATGAAGGTTTTATATTATTTGCTGTAACTTTTATATAGACAAAAATGCTCATTGGGTACCAACTTAATTCAACCTCTACCACCCGCCCCTCTCCCACTCTCGTTCTTTGCTCTTCTACCCACCCCCATTCCTTCCCTTACCTTCCACCTAGTTAAGATATCTTCATAATATACAGATGTTTCATTTAAATATCCAAAACAATTTCACTTGACAGCTGTCAGTAAGCGAAATGTGAAATAAAAAGTAACCTATAAGTGAATCCAGCAGGTCGCACCCTATCTTCTTATTACATTTTATTCAAATCGGCTTAGCCATTTTTGCGTGATTCAGCAACAACCACAAACATATATCAACACACAAATTTTGGTATTTATAACATAAGTAGTATAGTTACTTGAATTGAAAATAATATAATTACGCGATAAAATCTGAACATAAACTTCACAATATTTTTGTCCTCCCAAAAATTAAATTTCAACCACTGTGCGACGGTTATACTTTAAAATTTATTGAGTGCGTATTGCTCATTTTTACTTTTTTATTTGGACTAAATGGATGCACTTTAAGGTACCAATAGTTATGGATTTTGCAATATTAAATTGGGTTTTAAACTCTTCTATCTATCTTAATTAGGTAATACGCTAAATATCTTCAAATTGGTGAAATATTACTTTCAAATTACCAATTCATTTTCGAGTCCAATTTACGAAGATAAATCATCAATTTAAGTGCTAAACACTGCAAAAATGTTTCAAAACTCAATTAAATTAGAGACATTTAACTATAGATACATGGCGTGAAGTAGTTCTGTTGTATACCACTTGAAATATGTACAATGAAACCACCGCTATAGGTGTGTAGAAATGTTTCGTTACCTATTTTTTATGCAACCCTCTGTATATTGTGTTATTTCTGACATTTTTGTGAGAAGCGATAATTTTGCCGATTATTTACCTCATCCATTATCCAAGCGAGTTGATTTTGACCTGATTAATAAGCGAAAATCGCCCCCCCCCCCAAAACCGATAATATCCCAGCAAACACGGTTCCTTCGGGCCTTCGTCGGTTCGATGTCGATTGCTTAATTTGCCGTAATCGGCACGACGTCTATTTACGACATCGGACCAGCAGTATTTTTTGTCCGCTTTGCGATGTAGGCCCAATGTATGTTTGCCGACGCAGCGTTAGACTGTAGCCCGCCGTCGGACCAATGGTAAATTTACGATTAAGGTCCGATATGGTATAACCACATGGTACCGACCATCCGCCCGTAACTGCTTAATTTGGTCGGTCTAACTTAGGCAAGCTGGTCTCGGCCCGACATCGGTAAACTATTCAAGTCCGACATTGGTTTCCTTAAGCGGTTCAACGTCGGCGATTGACGAAGGTCCGTCGGTGGTAGCTTAAAGCGGCCCGACAATGGCAAACCACAAAGGTCCGATAATGGGTGGTCGGTGATTGACGAAGGTCCGTCGGTAGTTGCTTGATACGATCCGACATTGGCAAACTACAAAGTTTCGATAATGCGGGTGCTTAACCAGTCGGGCTGGTTTAAGTGGCAAAAGAGGTGATTCTTGTAGAGGAGTACCACCATCTTGTCAAGTCCGCATTGTAGTTTTGAAATATCTTTGCTCATTATATATATAATATTATCTTCCACTGTACAGGGAACATAGTGACATTAGCGCCATCTCTACATACTAGAAATAAACTATTAAGCAGTTTAAAAATTTTAAGGTGACGTAATCGGACCATCGTCGGTTTCCGATTCTCGAGCAATCAAACAAAGTTCCAATCGGACCATCGTCGGCCCTAAAGCAGATAAAGTGGTCGTGGGCATAAAGTAGACTATAGTAAATCGGGCCAACTTCAGTTGCCGATTCTCGACCGATTAAACAAAGTTCCAATCGGACCATCATCGGCCGTAAAGCCGATAAGGTTTGCGTTGGCATAATGTCGACTGTAGTAAATCGGGCCATCGTCAGTTGCCGATTCTCGTCCGATTAAACAAAGTTCCAATCGGACCGTCGCCGTCGTCGGCCCTAAAGCAAATAAAGTGGGCTTCGGCATAAAGTCGACTATAGTAAATCGGGCCATCGTCAGTGGCCGATTTTCGACCGATTAAACAAAGTTTCAATCGGACCATCGGTGGTGTCGGCATAAAGTCAACTGTAGTAATGTGGGCCTCCGTCAGTTGCCGATTATTGAACGTTTAGTCGCCGATGCCGACACACTGCCGACGTTGTCGACATTGGCGCGATTCAATGCCGACTATTTGTGTTTGCTGGGTTACCTTGTCAACAAAAGTGCACAAGCAGAGTTTTTAAAGCAACAATAACTGCCCTGGCACTCTCCGAAAATAGCTGTTGCGATAATAACTCTTTTCCAATCAAGTTAGCCTGAAAAAAATGCAGAGCCAAAAACCCTTCTATTGAACTATGACTAAGAGATTACTTTCGATCAATATCGGGCAAAAGTGAGAGAAACCGATTTAAACCGAAGATTTGGACCAATGAGATGCATAGTAGTGAGAGAATTCGACTCTCTGGGAGCAAATTTTCTCTCGATTCAAGAATAGACGCACTCTGGGCGCGTTACACATCCTTGGGGCCTTGTGATATTACTACAAATGAAAGCCCTATGTCCCCTATAATGGTAAGGCCAGGTTTAACCTATGTTTTCGATGTCTTTCACATTTTTACGCCATGATTTTGCTCACATTTTAAAGCTTTCTTACCAAACTTTCGACTTCTAGGATACACAATCACTTTTTTCAAGTTTTCACTGGTTTTTTAGCGTTCAAAAAAAGTACTGGCAAAAAAAATTTTCTCTGTTAAAATGAAAAATATTTAGATATGGAGAGGGCAAAATTGTAGAGAGAGATGGAGATAATTTAATGAAGTGAAAAATATTTAAGGTTGTTGAAGAGAGACAGCAGGCTATAAAAAAGTATTTTAGAAAAATATTGAAATAATTTAAGGCAATTGTTTAATAAAAAATTCTGTTTTGTCATCTGTCTGTCATCTTGAGTGGTGTCGTGCATATGATTTTTATTTTTCCATTTTTGTACAAACATCAGCAAAAATTGTAATTTTTCAAAGCCGAAAGTGTGTGAGACATAAGGTGGTATAATTTCTTTCAACAAATATAAGCAAAAATTATAAATTAACAGATTTTACTCTTAGTCCGGGTTCTCTGTATTTTGATAAAGAAGTAAAACGACAGGCATTCAGAATTACTAAAGTTATGAATAAATTATTAATACGAAAAGTTGGGTAAACCCTCTGTAAAAAACAAAATTTTCAGGTACTATTCACAGGAACTAAAATCTGGAAACGTATATTGATATCTGCTTCTTTGCTTTAAAAATTATGTTTTAAAAAAAAATATTTTAACACCTCTTTTAAATATTTCAAAAACTAAAGCTCTCAGTAATTTGAACCAAACTGCAGAAAAATGTTTATTTCAAAGTCACAATTTTTTCAACTATTTCACAATTTTCTCTTCCTAAACCCCCATCATTCTATCCAACATTTACTTGGTGGGTGGCCAAAAAAACGCTTTGGTACCAAATTTTAGTTAAAATCATAATACATAATGCCTTCTCTATCATGTGTGCAGACCCACAGAAAATCCTTTCTTTTTGTAGATGTAGGTGTTTTAGGACCCAAATAGCAACTAAATTTTTGATGAACCACCGTACCATACGTTGGTGTGATGATGGTGTACTAATAACACATTTTGTGTCATTGTGTTTCAAGTAAGAATTAAAACAGTTTTTTTTCTTATGACTATTATATTTATATATTTATACTTATACGTAAAGAAATACTTATTCAAACTTAAAACTACATTAGATTTAAATACAAAAGATCAAAAGATCGTGGGTGGAAATAACGAAAATTCAAACCTGGATGAGCATACTACAAGGAACTCATAAAGAATCAAAGCAGAGAAATGATTAAACGATGTTTCGCTCTGGGTAACCAGCGTGAGGTCGTCAGTGGTTCCACTGGTAACACAATAGGATTATGCTCCTAAGGCAATTAAAAATAAAAAAAGAAGTTAAAAAACCTCCAAATCAATTACATCAACCGAAAAGAATCTAAAAACAAAAGATCGTGGCTAACGAAAATTCAAACCTGGATGAGCATCCCACAAGGAACTCATAAAAAATCAAAGCAAAAAGAGAATTTTTTTTACCAATACAGCGCATTCTTATCACAGTACCTATATGTTACCGTTAAAACCCGGTTTTTCCTAGTAAAATCTAGTTATAACTGTTAACTCTATATTAGATTATATTAGACTAAATTATATAAGTTTAGATTAGATTTTAATCTGACTTAATCCAACTGACCTAATCTAAACTAGTTTTTCCTAGAAAAACCAGGTTGTAACTGAAATCGGGGTTTTACGGTAACATATATATATACCTATATCTTTAAAAAATGATTACCAAGAATAGCTAAACTCGACTAAAGATCAACAACACAAGTTCACATACCAGGTACGCAAATACACAAGAAATCGAATTTATACTTCCACTTTATTAAGCACTATCGTCGGGGCAAAAATAGGTAAATTATTTGAAAACTCCAAAAAGGTTTGAAAAGTTTTGGAGTAATTTAGCGGGACTCCACCCTTGTACATTATTTGAAAACTTAAGGTTATTATCCTAGGACCGTAAATGAGCCATTAAAATCGTGTTGGTCGTAGGTAAATAATTTATCAGGTATTTAACGAAATTATTTTAATGTTTATCATGGCCGTATCATAATAGTTAGGAACCAGAACTTCAAATTGATGCAGATATTTTTTAAATACATGTATTGTCAATAAATAGTAGTTATTATGTGATTAGAAAGTTTTCGACACTTGAATGAGTTCAGAATATTGCCGGTGTGTCACCGGCTTAGTCTCCGAAGTGTCTTGCCTATTTCTCGTGATATAATTTGGTACACTTTTATCTATATCCTCATATTTATTTTATTGGAATAGACTAAAATCAATTAAAACCGAAAAAGGCTACAGGATTTCCTGGGTGAAATGGAATAAAATATTAAACAGTAAGAAGTAACACGACCCGAGGTTTTAACGCTATTTTAAATAAAAATTCGTTAAAATAAACTAAATGTAAAAAATTTATAAATAAAATTGATTTAAATAAAAAAAAACCACCCGACTCTCAGTTTTGCCACTGCAAAATATTTCTTTGTGTCACATGATATTAAACTTTTACTCCACCCCTTACTTCTTGCTGGGGGGGGGGGGTGTCAGTCGTTGACGGAAGAGAACAAACGGTGAGATGATCGGAAGGTGAATAATGCAAAAACAATCAATAAACATCGCTTTATACAGGGTTCCTAAGCAAATCCTTAGGGGGCCAAGCAGCCGTGTATAAGACGCAGACAAACGGAAAAGCACATTAGGCAAAAAAGGATGGGCATGGGGTGATGTTGTGACTACATCTTACACGTAGTAAATCCATTCCAGGTTGTTGTTTTCTAATGTTTTCCATTTTCATAACTTTAGGACTGGAATAAAAATTGTTTTTGCTCGACTTTAATACCAAACTGATGAAAAATATCGTAAAAAAAATATTTTTCGGCTTTTCATTTTGTAACCATTGTCCTTACGCACTGTTTACAGGCTGGTGACTAAGATACATGCAAATGCCTAACCTAAAGCGTTCATACACGGCCGGAGAAATCGACTGAGATATTTCCGTAGAAACTTTATCAAGCAAATAGGACGGGTTGACGCCTTCGAACGCCCAACCCGGGTTTTGCACTTTGATTCGAAATCAAAAAGGAGGAACAATCAGATGTGGGGCCGTACACACATTACGTAACGGTGATTTTACCAATTTTTGACCCCCTCCCTATGTAATGTTTTGTAACGGTTTGGCACGCCACTCCCCTAATATTACGTAACGATTTCAAGACCACTACCCCCCCCCAAAAAAAACTTTTCACACAAATGCAAACGCTGTCGAAAACCCCTCTCCCCCCCTACGTAACGTTTTGTAACCTCCCTCCCCCTATGACCATTACGTAATTTGTGCACGGCCCCTGTAGTCCCAGTGGAGGGGGGCGAGAAAATTGATATTTTTTTCTTAAAAATTATACTCTTTAGACCTATTTCTTTGCATTCCCGAAATTACGTAATTTTTGAAAACAATTGTATTTCGTGCTTTGTTTTTCTAACATTTTTGCGTTCGGCTAATTTAATTGAAAAATTTTTGCCTACGGCGCCCTTTATCTTCTCACTCGAAACCAAGATCCCCCGTTTTAGGAAAACTGATCCCGTCTCTGTTTCTAAATTTTTTCGAATAAAAGTAGAGTATGACCATGGGGGAAATAATTTTTTTCTACGGTATGACGAAAATTTCGAGAAAGTTGAAGAAAAAATAAAAAAAGTGGCAGAGCTCAAGTTTTTCGTAAAAAAAAACGTTTTTTGTAAAGAAACAGAGCAAAATAAATCTTTTCACCCCTTTTTGGGTGTTACAAATATTGGCAGCCCCTTATTTTTCGCTTTTACCCTCCCGCTAGTTTTGAAGAATTGGTTCGCTACATGTTTCGAGATCATGTCATAAAACACCTCGAAAATATCAAATGTAGTGTAGGGCCAGCTTTATTTAAAATCAATAATATCGCAAGCAAAGAGCTCTGCAGGAAAAACAGCGCCGTTTATTGATTTCTTTGGCTGCTAGTGCTAGCTGCATGGTTTGGCCGTTTCCGGATAGACGTCACTAGTAGAACATAATGGAAAGAAATTTAATTAAAAGCGAAGATATTTCTTTCTAATTTTATCAACCTCACGAGTTTATCGCTCAGTATCGTAAATAATGGACCCTGCCGCCTCCTTTAATCGAGAAAAAGCTGTGGTTTGGACCTGAAAACATCTAATTTTTAATTAGATTAGATGGTGTGGCCGCCATCTAGCGGAATTTGCAGACATCTTGGCAACGGTTATTATTGCAACTATGATTTATGCTCACAATGAAAGAGTGGTGACAATTTTTTCTCATGAAAGCAGTCCGGAGATAATAACAAACTGGCACCATTGCTCAATATACCTGTTTCTTTTGTGCGCGCAGAACTTTCTATGCCATTTCTGTTTGATTTATTGAAATCCTATCCCTAAGGAAAATCTTAGGAACCCTGTATTTGAATAAGTTATGCTTCCAAAAGCATTGGAAAATTGAACATCTACCGTATTTAAAAAAAAAAGTTACCAAAACAGCTCTTATACAGGGTGGATTCTTTAAATGGAATCTGTCAACCAATGTGACAAAAATTTTTTAAAAAATCATTTTTTTGTCAGTTGTTTTAGCTTCAAAATAAAATACATATTTCTTTATTTACCAAAAAATAGATTTTTACAAATCTTTAACACATGGGTTGACAAATGTCAAAAAAAGTTATTTAATCGAATTTCTTTTTTAACAAGCTTTCCAAAAAGGTGCCACAAGTGGTACCTCCTCATGAAAAAAAATTTTGGTAGGCCCTGGGCCTTCAGTGAGGGCCCCAAATGGGCCGCCAATAATGTCCTTATGTGATATTTTCTTTATTCCGCTAAGTAAATAGAGAAATATGTAGTTTATTTTGAAGCTAAAACAATTGACAAAAAAATAATTTTTTAAAAATTTTTGACACATTGGTTGACAGATGTCAAAATAAACTAGCGCGTTAAATTTCCTTTTTAAGAAGCTTTCTAAAAAGGTGCCACAAGTGGTACCTTCTTATTAAAAAAATAAATGTGTGGTGGGCCCTGGTCCCCCCTTTTTTTTGTCATGGGCGGAAAGTCCGTAAAAAATTATTAAAGATTCGCTTTTAGCTTTCTTTAAAACCTCTTCCCTAAAGCCGCTAGAAGCACCGTTCCATTTAAAGAATCCACCCTGTATATACTTAACATCATTCATGAATTTTCCCGACATTTCTTGAGTTCTTCTAGAATATGCTGAACACCCTGTATTTTACAAAGCTAGCTAATGTTGCAGATGATTCTTTTGATGGGGTGTTCTCGGGACTCTCATCATTCCAACGATACCGATGTTATTAAAATACCGTTTGGTCTCTACCGTGGTACATTTTCATAAACATACATCCACAAATATTGATTTTTTGTGTTGACGAGAATCGGTGTTAATTAAGAACAATAAATGCCCACCAAAAGTTGAAAAGTTGACGAGTTTTATTTTCCAGAGTCGTAAATTACGTCGACAATGGGCCCGTATAAAAGGCCTCAGTACAAGGTTTAGCCACAGAGTACCGAACAGAGGTGATCCGTGGTTTAGCTCTTAAGAGTGCCAGCCACCAATACATACCTACACATGTGGTACGTAATAAACATAGGTATTTTTTAAATTGTATGGTTAACCACCGGATTATATATTGTGATAGACTGGTACTAAAATGTGAAAATATTGACATCTAAGATGGCTTTCAAAAATAATTTTTATATTACAATATTACGCTAACCCATAAAACAACTGTAAAAAATTATTAGGTATATAAATTTTAATATCTAGTCATTGCGCCATTCACCTCAATTATACCGTTTAACCTTCTTGGTAGAGAATCAGCCAAAATTTCAAAAAGGTTTTCATTTTCACCAATAACTTCATCATAAGCATTGACTATTAACTGGACCAAGTGATTTTGATTTCCCGGCACAATATTAAAGCTTTCCAGCTTTTTTGAAATTAAACCCCAGATATTTTCCATAGGATTGGCGTCTGGGGTTTTCGCAGGCCAAGGAAGAACTTCAATATTTGGCTCCTGAAATCAAGTTTGGCAAATTCTGGCTGTATGAGCAGGGCAGTTGTCTTGTTGAAAAATAAACTGGTCTTGATAAAGTTCTGTGACGCCTGGAAGCATGGTGTTCTCTAAAATGTCCACGTAAAGCTGTGTTGTGAGTCTTCCATTGATTCGAAATAGAGCACCATGACCTCTAGCAGAAATCCAACCCCACATATTTACCGAAAATCTTCCAGCGTAATCGTTGTTACCAGCAATATATCTTTCCTCATAGCGCTTTCTTGGTGGACGATATACCCGAATTTGTTTTCTGTCACTACAGGACTGGAAAACTTTTTCATCGGAAAATATTGCCTTTCGCTAAAACTCTGGGTCCTTTAGAGAGTAATTAAGGGCAAAAAGTAGTCTGGTTTTTTTTCATTCGTAAGTTTAATTTTTTTAGCAGCTACACGACATTTTAAATTAGAGCCTTTCCTTACGCGATTTCGTGCCACTATTACACATCCTGGAAATTGGGTTAATCTCTTTGCCTGGGCAACAGACGCAAAAGGGTTTTCTTCCATAAAAGCGATAAGGCCATAATCTTGTTCATCAGTTGAAACTTTCAATAAACCAGTCCCTTGTTTTCTCTCTATTGTCTGATCTTCTTCCCATCGTTTTTTAATTTTTATAATCGTGGTTTTACTGCGTCCATAATGTCTAGCCACGTCCCTAATTGACCATCCTAGTTGTAGTTTTGCCAGGAGTTGGGCTTTATCAAATAAAGAAATTTGTGGAGGCATTTTGTATTTATTTGTCAGACTGAAATACAGAATGACATACTTTGACAGTTTAAGACAAATACAATAATGGGTGACTTTGTTTGTAAAAATAGACCAAGGTATTACAACAAAAAGTATTGTGTACCACTTTTATGATACCGATAGTGTACATACTATTTTGAACTACATTTAACATGGTGCATGCGATACAGTTGTTTGCCTATTTATTTCTGCTCATTAGTGCAAATTTGTGCAGCAATTTTTTAAGCGTATAGATTTCCCCGTCTTACCTAACCACCTACTATTACCATTCGTGTATAATATATGATACAGGGTGCCCCAAACACCACATCAAGCCTGTAATAGTATATTAAAGACTAAGATAAAAGTGCTGAGTTTTACCTATTATCAACTATTGGATTTTTGACATCCTCCACCAGTTCTACCATCAGTTTCAGACACAGTCCATCCACCAGTCGGTGGATGGACTGTGTCTGACTGTCTACTATGAGGAATAGATAGCAAAAAAACGAACTTTACCAAATACACCGGAGTATCACAAGAATACATACCGGGTGCGACTTGGAGACTAGACGCAGGCACGTGTTTCATCCTTGTTTGGGATCATCCGTGCGACATAAGTTTTTATAGTCGAATAATATGAACGACCAAATCAATAAGTCATGGACAAATGCTCGGCAAAACCTTAGATAATGGAAGTTTTAAAAGTGTCGTGCCTAAAATTTTCATCAATTTTATTTTTTTTTCTTTCAGAATGTGGTCACAACTTACTTTAATGAGGTGGATTAAATCAAGCATCCCATCAATGACTTTAAGAAACCAGCAACATCCTTCCAGTTTCTTAAAATGAAGTATCTTCACCTATTTTTGCTCTTCTTCTGTTTGGTGGAGATCTATGGTCAACGAGCCAGGATTGCTACATCGGTAAGTTATCATTGACCGAATCATTTACTAATAATTTTATTTTCACACAATTTAAACAAATACTCTTTCCTCCAAAATTCTCAACAACAATCTAGGTCGTTTGGATTTCAGTCAACTTTTAAACGGGGTTTTGTTCAGTGGGTCGTTGAGGTTATGTTTTGTCTAAATAAAAATGGAATGGACTTGTAGATTATCCAAGTTAGTGATAAAGTTTAGAGATAAATGTCAAAAATAAAACTAACTTTTCAAATAATCAAAAATGTTTTAGTTGGGAAATAATTGGAATTAATAGAATATTATTAGATATTACTGCAAATATTCTTTCCAAAACTAGGCAGAAAAGAAAAATTCTACGTTCGTAATACTTTTAATTAAAACACTTCTTTTTCGCTTATTTATGTATTACTAATTTTTTAAGTAAGTAAATATACGAAATCATCTTTTCCAAACCAAATTACTTAAGATAATTTTACTTTAAACAAAGTATTACTAAAAAAATGCCATGGTAATGACATTTTATAAAGTATTATCACAAAAAACACACAAACACAATCTTTTGTTGGATTTAAGAAGAAAGTTTCAATTTAGAAGAAAAGAGAATTTAAAAATTTAAACCCACACGGGGTTTAAATAGTAAACACTCTGTAGAACAAATTAAAATTGAGGTTATATGTCACTCTAATTAAAACTTACCCTTGATAAGTGATTTTTCCAATTAATACTTGATGTCACACAACGATTTAGATGGGTGATAATAAGATAAGGAGTAGATTAATTTTGTATTTATTTAAAAGGAGTTTTTATTTATGAAATGTGTTAAAAAACTTAAATGCAAGTTTTTTTTACATTTCTGTCACTGTCGAAATATCAGTTTAAAAATATTAGCGCTGCGTTCAATCACAAACAGCGAGTTCGGATCTTTTACCTCTCCTTGCACCTTGACTTGCACCAACCTCTACTGATGAAATCTACAGCTTTAAAATGAGTGGGCTTTGAGTAAGGAAAGTTATTTTGACTGAGCTTATAGATAACCTCAATGTTTTACTTTCAGTTTGTAAATAAATTAATATAGTTGTTTTGGGTTTTTTTGTTTGGTATATTTTTCGTGCATAATCAGTGACCTTCACTTATGTTTGGTTTGCCTCGTAGTGCCCTCATAAATATATTTTTTGTGCTGAAAACGGGTTGAAAATATGGCGTTTTTCTGGACAAAATTGGAGGTGTTTTATTGATTAATAAACAACTTGGGATATTAAATAAGGTACTTAGGAAAATTTTAAACGAAAGTTTTACCAATTGCCACAACACGATCCTTTCTGGGGGCTATAAATTTAAACCACCCCCCAGAGGTGGTCTAAGAAATCACCAACTTTATAACCTCAAACACAGATGATGAAGCTATTATGTGCCAAATTTTTGGCGTATTCACGTTTGAATGAGAATAGCCCATATAATTGTGCCAAAAATATACAATATGGTTTGTTTTTGAAGATTCTCAAGTAAAAAAATACTTTTCGTAAACATAGTTTAGATAGTTCTTTGTACGTTACTCTTATGGAAACGGCTTTCCAATTTTTCCAAGGATCGTTAAAGATAAAGGTGACATATTAGGCATTTTTAAAATCAGAACAGATCTGTCAAAATTTGAGAAAAAATACTGGGTGAAAATAAAAAAGTTCCTGTTAAAATGTATTTTTAGTTGCAAATGTAATGGTGAATCCACCCTGTACAAAAGCACTAATATCGAGCAAACTTTGATTTCAACTATAAAACAAATAAAAAAATACAGTTATATTATTGAAAAATTAAGTTAAAATATACAATTATTTCAAATTAATTTAACCTTCCCATATTTGGTTCTTTCAAAATTGCAATTCACAATGTCGCGGTAGTTGGCTTAAATGTTAATTCCCACATACTAATTTATCTATTATTTTAATACTTAATACTTTTTAAATATTTTATTTCCATTGTTTAATCTGACTGTTCAAGATCAATGTTAATAACATTTTTCTCGAAAAAAATCGCAAACAAATAGCTTAGAGTCACTTTTTTAAGAAACATGCTTTTTTCGAACATTGGCTTTCATCAGCGCTTTTATTTTCCACCTGAAATTTACAGTGGCGTAGCCAGGGGGAGGTTTTTGGGGTTAAACCCCCCCCCCCTACGAGGTCGAACCCAATCTACAATAATTAAATTATGATCAAGGGCTGCAGGGAGAGCTCTCTTCCCCACTTTTATGATCCTTTACTTCGTTTTGTGACGTGTGTTTCGTGTGATGCCTTACATTTTTAAAAATTTTGGTTGCGGTGCTATGACGTCACTAATTGTTACAATTTTAGTTTAATTCTAAGGAATTTTTTTCACCAGCGTTCAAAACGTAATAAATGGCATTCTTAGTATATTGGACGACAAAAAAAATGCAACACCAGAAAGGACAAATATTTTTAAAGTAATTTATTTATATATTAATACATTAGGATGTTCTTAGCAATAATAATAATAATCATCAAAAAATTAATAATAAGTGGCTCGTCCATGGTTATTTATGCATTCGTTTGATGGTCTATATCATACAGCATGCCAGAGTTTATCTAAGTTACCAGGGGGACGTGGTAATCGACTAAGATGTCCCATACGTGTTCGATAAGTGACAAGTGAGGCGATCTTGCTGGCCATTCCAAAGTCTCCATGCCAAGTTCATGTAAGAAGTCCATTGTCCAATATGCGGTCTGGCATTATCTTGTTGAAACATCACATTTGGGATAGTTTGTAGGTAGGGATGTAAAACTGACTCCAGCACTTCGATATATCGCCGAGCAGTCAGATTGCCGTTGATGAGGTGAGAGGTGTTCTGCTTCCTAAATATATAGCACCCCATACCATGTCTTGATAATTGTCTACACTTCGTCTCTCACCTCGAAATCGCCTAACCCTCATGCATCCATCATGGCCGCCTAAACAAAATCGGATTCGTCGCTATGCTATTCCATTCGTCATTCCAGTTTTGCCGAGCTCTGCACCACTCCAAGCGGCGAGCCTTATGTTGTGGGGTCAAAGGTAGCACCAAAAGCGGACGGTAAGCCCTCAGCCCCATACCAAGCAATCTTCGATTAACTGTCATCCTTGAAAACACTCGTCCTGTAGCTGCAACTAGAACAGAACATCTCTTACTTATACTGTCCCGTCGATTTCTGAGAGCAAGAAGTCTAAGATGCCGTAAATCACGACCTTGTAATAATCTAGGGCGTCCAGAACCCGCATGACGTCTATCAGTCATCATTGGACCACTATCTCCAAACTCTTAACACAGTTGATGGATTGGCATTAACCCTTCTTGCAATTTCCCGTAAACCAAAACCAGCCTCTTTCATGCCCACGATGCATCCTTTCTCGAAGTCTTGGCGACCGCGAACTCTTGGCATTTTTATTTTTTAAGTAAACTGTAAGCAATCCAAAAAGACCAAAAACTACGAGAAAAATGATTTAAAATAATTATTCATACACATGGTGTTGCATTTTTTTTGTTCTCCCGTATATAATTTTTCTTAAAATTTTCATCTGCGGCGCATGTATGATTTGGCAATAAATCTATATACCACCGTAACCCACCGCTACTTTTTCAAAAATATTTTACAAAAAAAACCTAAGAGATCAAAATTTTTAAAGATTTTTTTTAATTTTAAGCAACTTTTTTGTCAACAACATTTGAAAGTCGTAAAAAATAGCATTTTAGTGTAATTTTTTCAAAATTCTTGCCTGCGGCGCATTTAGGGATTAATTTTGAAAAAAATCTGCAAACGAGACTAGATGAGAGTTATTGCTTTTAAAAATAAGTATTTTTGTTTCGTATACACTAACTTAACACCTATTAAACCACCTCTCTCTCCTCCTTTCAGTTCAAGAGCTCAAGCAATAGGCATCTACCTAATTTTTTAAAATTTGTCATAGGTGGGTAGTTGATTTTTATTAAATGATGAAACCCCCCCAGGGTCGAATTCTGGCTACGCCACTGAAATTTATACAGATTTAATATTTAATTTACGTCAACTATCAGCGAGAATTTTCGATTTGACGTTTGCTAATTTTTTTTCTTCCTAAAAGGACAGCTGTCATAGCTGGGCCAGTGCCGCATAGTTTTCTTTATTATTATTATTACTTTTGGGCACTTATTCCAGGCCCGATTAAAGGTTTTTGGCATTTTTTAGATTTTTGTATTTAAATAACTAAAACCACTAAAGAAGTGTCTGGGGTATCAATAAACGTGTACAATCATTATAACGTAATAACTGTTCTTCAAATCATAAAATAATATCAAGGCAATCAAAGAAAAATAATATCATACCATTTTATTATATCTAGGGAACAAAAGTACATTTTGAAAGAACTAATTTAAAACTACTTTCATATTAAGAGGAGAAGCACTTAGTCCATGATTTTTCTCTCATGTCCCGTCAGTTATCACCAATTTTTTGTTATATCTTGGATCCTAAATAAAAAATTAATAACTTTTAAATTTCTCTGATAAACCCTCTTCGTAATATGTGGTCGTTCTGAAATATCTTTAAAAAAGATGAGTAATATTGTTATAAAGATTTCATAAAACTTTTTTGCACATATATAAGTGTCAAAAAGTGCAAACAATGACAAATAAAACGAATGGGTGTCAAACTAGGTTTAAGCTATTTTTAAATAATTTTATTTTCACGAATCTTAAGGTACGGCCATGATGACCCTTAAAAAAAAAATTTTATATGTGCTTAAATACACTTATAGTAGGACACGTTTTTTGGTAAATTTAAAGACTGTAAATTACAACTTTGATTGAAAGAAATTAATACCACCCTATATCTCACACACTTTATGCTTTAAAAAATTACAATTTTTGCTGTTTTTTGTTTAAAAATGGCAAAATAAAAATCATATGCACGACACCACTCAAGATGACGACATATGACATGACAAAAATTTTTATTAAACAATTGCCTTAAATTATTTTCGTCTTTCCCTAAATAACTTTTTTATAGCCTGTTGTCTCTTCAACAACCTTAAATATTTTTACACTTCACTAAATTATCTCTCCATCTACCTCTAAAATTCTGCCCTCTCTCTCTAAATATTTTTCATTTTAACAGAGAAAAAATGTTTTTTGGCAGTACTTTTTTTAAACGCTTAAAAAACAGTGAAACCTTGAAAAATTTGAATATTTTATTCTAGAAATCGAAAGGTTGGTTTTAAAATGTAAGGAATATCATGGCATAAAAATGTGAAAAACATAGTTAATAATTGCTTAATCAAAAACGTTACTCCTTAAATTATGCTAAAATATTTTAAGCCTTAAATTACCACCATGGCTTTACCATTACACTTTAAAAAATTACAATGTTTGCCTTTTTTCTTGGGTAAAAATGGTAAAATAAAAATCATATGCACGACACCACTCAAGATGACAGACAGATGACATGACAGAAATTTTATAAAAATACTTTTTTATAGCCTGCTGTCTCTTCAACACCCTTAAATAATTTTGCTCTTCACTAAATTATCTCTTCATCTACCTCTAAAATTCTGCCCTTCTCTCTAAATATTTTTCATTTTAACAGAGAAAAAATGTTTTTTGGTAGTACTTTTTTTAAACGCTTAAAAAACAGTGAAACCTTGAAAAATTTGAGTATTTTATTCTAGAAATCGAAAGGTTGGTTTTAAAATGTAAGGAATATCATGGCATAAAAATGTGAAAAACATAGTTAATAATTGCTTAATCAAAAACGTTACTCCTTAAATTATGCTAAAATATGTTAAGCCTTAAATTACCATCATGGCTTTACCATTACACATTAAAAAATTACAATGTTTGCCTTTTTTCTTGGATAAAAATGGTAAAATAAAAATCATATGCACGACACCACTCAAAATAACAGACAGATGTCAAAACAGAAAATTCAAAATCTTTATCAAAAAATGGCGTTCAATTATCTGCATCTTTAAATATTTTTCATTTTTACAGAAAAGCTGATTATTTTTTGGCAGCCCTTTTTTTAAATGCTAAAAAACCAGTGAAAACTTGAAAAAGTGAGTATTTTATCCTACGAATCGCCATTTTGGAAAGAAAACTATAAAATGTGGTTAAAATTAAGACTTAAAAAATAAATTAGAGACCTTTTGCACCTATAATTCAGTGGCGGTCCCCCTTTGTTCCAGAAAAAAATTAGACAACAAAGATGCTGGTGGTAAAAAGTCTTTGGAGAAGAAACGAGAAATTGCAGAACGGTTCTTTAAAGACATTGTAAAATCCCTCCACAGTATAAGACTCTAAGTATTTTTGACCTGAACATATTCATACCAAGTTTTATACAACGTGAAGCCAAAATCAGGGCAAAATTAACTAATGTCATTTCCAAACACTATAAACTGTTTGACAAAACACAAATTCTTGAACTTTTATTGGGAGAAGTCAGTATTTGGAAACAATATCGGTCACAAGTAGGCAAAAGTTCAAATCAAAACATATATGATAACGTTTTCAAGGCAATGAACAAGTGTGCTGATATTTTTCCGTTGATAAAAACATTCTTGGATGTTTGTCAGTAAGTAATGTTTCATCAGAAAGAAGCTTCTCCTGCCTCAGAAGATTGAAAATATAACTACTTAAAAACACTATGACGGAAATTCGTCTGATTAAAATTTACATTGAGCGAGTCATTGATCTGTTTGCCCAAAAAAACTGGAAACGAACTTTTTTTTAAAGATAGGCATCTTATATTTGAGATATGCAATATAAAAGGTAATGTTTCAACTTAAAAAGCTTTTTTTTATACCTTAATCAAAAACTGATAACTAAATAAATCGTTTTCTTTAATACCTTCATCAGAAACGTGATTTTAGTAACTGTCTGCAGATAAATAAAAAAAAAACCTTTTTTTTTATCACGGGTGCAAAACAAGATTTCTGTCCGATTTTTACCCAAAATTAAAGAGAAATAGCGGAAAATAGTAATATTGAAAAAATCCAATTATTCTTTCCTAAAAATTAAGCCATTTCCGCCAGTTTTCACCAAGTATTTACGAAAAAATAACTTAAAAGTATTGTCAAAATATCAAACTGTCAAAGATTAAAATGTCGCAACAATGAACGTCACCAAGTAAAATAGCACATCGCTATGGAAACGATTGTGATTTCATTTACCAGACGCCTTGATTTATAGTGTAAAGATGGTGTGATGCGAGAAGTGCTCTTCGTTCGAGATTTTTAAAAGTATTTTTCTGTTTTTTTTTTGATTTCTTGATACAGGTATTAAAAAAAAATAGTGTTAACAACTCGCGGCTAAACTGTGCTCGCTACGCTCGTTATTTAAAAAAAAAGCTAACTATTTTTTGGTAGCCTTCTTTTAAGCGCTAAAAAACCAGTGAAAACGAATTGCGAATTGCCATTTTGGAAAGAAAACTATAAAATATGGTTAAAATTGTGACTTAAAAATTTATAAAAACCTACAAAAAAAAATCTGATAAACAAAAACATTGCCGATTAAATTATGCTAAAATATGTTACCATCATGGCCGTTCGAATACGATTCCAAGAGTGGCATTGGGATCGCGACTACGCAACTGATTTCGTTTTTATAAAATACTACTTCAACTACTGCCACAATTTCCATAAATTTCTCTAAAATTAACCTATTGAAGAGTATTAGTCTTGGTGTTATAACACTCGCAAAATTTTAACAAAATTAATTGCCAGAATTAGTTAAACACACTTTCTTACAGGAAATTAAACGACATAAGTAGTACTCTATTAGTACTAAAGAAAATAATGAACAATAGGTTTGGTGTGGCAGTAATTACATTTTTAAAAAATAATTTAAAATTCTATTTAAAACAGGCGAAAATCCGGCCGAAAAAGTTGCTACTTCGTAATATAGAAAGGTTTTTAATCTTTTTTTGACACGTCCAGTCTTATGCAAATAAGAATCAACTCTACAACTTATATAAAAGATTATATAGGGTGGGCTAAAAAATCTTGCACACTTTTAAATTTGCCATAACTTTTGATTTGAATAGCTCGATTTCAAATTTTTTTAACTTTTTTGAAAGACAAGACACGAGACCTCAAATTAAGTTATTAGTCTGAGCATGAGACTTTTTCGATCCGGTTCAAAATTTGCCATTTAACAAAAATCGAAGATGGCGGACCGTTTTGAATATCGGGTAATTTTCAACCCCCCTGCAAAAAAATACGTGCGGCACTGGAGAAAATCTAAGTCATTGCGACAAAAGCCTTATGTATGCTTTCTATACCAAGGCATTACTTAATTACTCTGAAATAAGTAGTTTTTGATTCGGCATTGTCATTTGCAAAAAATCGCAGTTTTTGCATTTGCTTTAACTTTTGATCGGATTAATTGATTTTAAACATTTTTGTGTGAACAAAGCTTGCGCCTTTTACATTTTTCGAACATCCAAGACAGCTTTAACACGCTTTAACGGTTGGGTAATTTCGCTCCCCTAAAAAAGTAACAAAACAAAATCAAGGCCAGTCTACCTCCCATCTCTGCTAGGTATATGGAGGCATCTCTTGCTTAAATCAGTTAAGAAGTAAACAAGTTAGTGTCATGATTTTCAGCGTTTTCAATAAAAATTGTTTTTCAAAAAAATTACTTTTTCAATGTCATGGCTAGGCTTGATTTTTAATTTCATCATCATTGCAGGCTTAGAATCAATGGTATAAATATACAGAAACAGGCATTTAGTTTATGTCACCATACTGGATGATCAATTTTTAAATTCTTAACCGATTTAATTTAGTGATACCTTCATATACCGGATGGGCCATAAAAAACCGGGCAAGATGTTTTCCGTTATAAGTTTTAAACCATGCCACCGAATTTAATGCAACAAACTGTTCTTTGCAGGGAATTGAGCCAGACTTTGATTAGAAATTTTTTTTTTCCGCCATCTTAAAATCTAAGAAACAATTTTCACCCTTTAAAGAACCTCGTTCATTCTTACGTTACGAAAATTTTTTGGATTTTTTTATAAAGTCGTAAAAAAGCTTTGTTTCTGCCACGCAGAACGAGGTACGAATCATTAAAATCGGTTAAGTGGTTCCCAAAAAAAAATAAAAAATTTTCAATCAGTGTTTTACGGATTATGCGATTGCCGTCTCAATTCTGTCTGCATATATTTTCTCATAAATTGATTAATACTAAACCAAAATTTTGATGAAATAGAAAGCCTCATTACGAAAATCGATTGTTCTTTAACTACTGCTATTGAAATTTGTGGCCATCTTGAAATCTAAGATGACGGACAAAATCAAACTTGTTCCTTCAAAGAGGCTCGTTTATTTATATGTTCTGTAAACTTTTAAATATATTTTTTAATTTGTACAAAAGTTCTGCTTTTGTACAAAAACGAGGTATAAATCATCAAAATCGGTTTGGTGGTTCTCCAAAAATTAATTTTTGTTTCCATCACTGTTTTCCAGATTATACGATTGCCTTCTCAAATTGATACTAAACCGATTTCAATAAAATAAAAAGCATCATGGCGAAGATCAAAAACTCTTAAAAGGTGAACTGATTTTGATAAAATAAAAAACGTCATGGTAAGAATTGATTTCTCTTTAAAGATCGCCACACACCAAATTTGCCACCATTTAAAAAAGCCGATCTTTTTTTTGTTGCGAGTAATTTTTTTACCCTTTTTTGAATTTATATTATTTTTTTAAGTCCACGTCCCGCGCCATGCATAACGAAAATCGCCTTAGTAGTTCTTAAGATATCAGTGTTTTCTTTAACGATTGTTTGTATTTTAGACTCTTGCATCTCTGCATTGATTTCTTTATAAAATAATTATTACTAAATCGATTTTAATGAATTACAAAGCATCATGGTAACAACCGATCGCTCACAAAAATCACGAAAGAAAAATGCTAGTTATACGCGGCGCAGACAGAGTTTTTTTTTTCTCTAAAAAAAGTCGAAAAGTTTCTCGAAACTCGAGAATAATCGAGCGTCTTTGAAGGGTCAAACAACTTGATTTTGTCCGCAATCTTGGGTTTACAAATTACGACAAATTTCAATAGTGGTCTTAAAATTTCAATCGATCTTTGTCATAATGCTTTTCATGAAATTAAAATCGGTTCAGTAGTTACGAATTTATGAGGAAATTAATGCAGACGAAATTGAGAAGAAACGTATAATCTGGAAAACAGTGATGGAATCAAAAATTAATTTTTTAAGAACCACTAAACCGATTTAAATGATTTATACCTCGTTTTACGTGGGGAAAGCAGAACTTTTCTACGAATAAATTTTGTTTTTAAATTTTTCAGAAAATATGAATAAACGAGCCTCTTTGAAGGGTCAAGTTTGATTCTGTCCGCCATCTTGGATTTTAAGATTGCGGCAAATTGTAATAGCAGTGGTTAGAAAACAATCGATTTTCGCCATGATGCCTTTTATTTCATTGAAATCGGTTTTCTAATAATGAATTTTTGAGACGGCAATAGCATAATCCGTAAAACACTGATTGAAATTTTTTTATTTTTTTTGGGAACCACTTAACCGATTTTAATGATTCGCACCTCGTTCTGCGTGGCAGACACAGAGCTTTTTTACGAATTCATAAAAAAATCCAAAAATCTTCCGTAAAATAAGAATAAACGTGGCTCTTTGAAGGGTAAAGTTTGTTTCTTTTCGCCATCTTAGATTTTAAGATGGCGTACAAAGAAATATAGTTTGTTGCATTAAAATCGGCGTTATAGTTCGAAAGTTATAACGGAAAACATTTTGTCCGGTTTTTTATGGCCCACCCGGTGTATAGCAGGGAGGGAACTTTTGTCGCATTAATTTAGATTTTGTTCAGAACAGGTATAATTTTTTTAATAATAATTTTTTTTCGGGAAAGAGGGGAGGGGGGGTGAAAATTAACCATTATTTAAAAATGTCCGCCATCATTGATTTTTGAGAATTGTTAAATTTTGAACCACAACATAAAAGTCTTGTACTTCCAAAAAGCTCAAAATTTCTAATATTTTTTATATAGTTACAGCAATAAACTCAGATTAATAAAAAAAATGAGATATAACAGTAAAAAATATTACCCCGATCAACCAGCCACAATGTTTATTTCCCAAAAAATACATGGTTGCCAATTTACCGCGGGGTTTCCCTAGAAACAAAACAATTCATAAACTTCTTGAAGCTCTTTTGATAATATTATTGATTATTTGATATATTTTTATATAGGATAATTTTTCTTATGCTAATAACTTAATTCTTAGTCCTAATTTTTAGTCTCAATAATTAACTTTTTTTAATTTTTAATAAGTAGAATTTCGAGATTTATAAAAAAGAACACAAGCCGGCAACGTTTATTCGACGAGCCGCGAATAAATGCCGACATGTTTGGTTGCAGCTGACGGCGTTGTTGTTAACGGGGGTTTGTGTTGTTCGATGATTTTTGAATTTTATTGTGACTATTTGTGAAAAAAGAACTGTATCAAGCTATTTTGAGGACCAACAAAATGGTTTATCATTGCCTGGTATGCAATAAAAGCGGATATTCCAGCCCAGAACTAATATTTCGGAGGTAAGAAAGATCCTGTCATTTTACGTTAGTCATGGGCGTAGTATGAGGTAAAAAACTGCGTAAAAAGCTTATGATTATACTATTAATAATAAAAGTACCAGATAATTTTGCTCCTTTTGCAGCATGTAAAATATTTATTTATTATAATTTATACATAACAAGAGAAGACAATAAGACCAAGTGCTGATAGTCAGGTACTGGGGCAGGTATTTTTTGTATTTTAATGGGTACCTGGGCACTTTCTATAATGTGAATAAAACCGTTTTGGAGATATTTACTCTGAGCCAATCTTATTTTTATTTTCATTAATATTTATTATTTATTTTTTTGCCTTTTGACTCCTGTTTCCTGAAAAACTACTAATAATTAATTTTTTACCTCTTCCTTAAATTTTCCTTGTGTTCTGTATTCAGAAATGAACATGCAGCCAATGTGTAAAGAGTAAAATTTTTTGGCCTTAAAATTTTCATAATTAACATCACAAAAAGTTCTCTTAATTTGATAAAGTTTATATTCCACTAAAGAAAACTAAAAGAGACATTATTATCATAGTGAAAAAAACGCTTAATAAGCCGTTTATTAGCGTGTTTTTTTTTGGACAAAAACTTTATAAAACGGGTTATTAACCGTTTTTTTTTGCTATGAAAATATTTTTTTTTACTTTTGTTTTGTGGGATACTGCACAATTAAAAAAAATATATAACAGCCATCTTGAATAATTGACCTAAAAATCATTTCAAGTGCTCTTTGGTAAACTTTTGATCTGTTCGTAAATACCTACATTCCTCAAACTAAACTTTATCCTTGAATAAATCTATTTTTTGTGGTTATGCAAGTTCTGGCAGTTAATTCTTTTGAATAAGAAAATCCGACCAACCCTACCTTATATCTCGTTTTCACATTTATATATTTAAATTAAAATTAACGCCGCCACTGATAATGGGAAAAGCAATTTTTGACAGTGTTGCCGTTTTATTGCTCTATCTCTTTTCTGTTCATATAATCGTCCAGAAGGGTGTTGGATTGTAAACACTAGAGGATTTCAATAGGGAATGTTTGGTCTCTCTTTAGTTATTAGTCTGAGGCAATAAACAACTCCACTTAATATAAAAGCCCGTATTTTTTTTATTTCTTAACCGATTTCATTATGGAATGCCTTGGTATAGAGATAATACATAAGGCTTTTGTCACGATGACCAGTGCCGCACATATTTTTTTTTGCAGGGGGGTGGTGAAAATTTCCCGTTATTTAAAACGGTCCGCCATCTTGGATTTTTAGGAAATGTCAAATTTTGGACCGGATAAGAAAATTGTCATGTCTTGTCTTTCCAAAAAGTCAAAACATTTTAAAATCGATCGATTCGATCAAAAGTTATAGCAAATTCAAAAGTGTGCAAGATTTTTCCAATCAATTAAAAAATCTCAGTATGCTATGCTCAAAATTGAGAGTAAAAGTTATTAGTACAGTTTACAAAAAAATTTCACTATTAATTTCTCCATTGTGATATATAGACAGGAGGTTGGCGCTACAAAAAGTTCCGTAAGAAGACACAACATATCTAAGACAGAAGTGGTCTCAAATGTAGAAAAACTTATCGTTTTACAAGCTTTTATTTAACTTGCAATGTATATATGTATACAGGGTGTTTCAAATTCGATGCTCACCATGGGGATCTCCTAAACGGTAGGAGATACGAAAAGGTTTAAATTAGGGCAAAGTTGAGCAATTTAAAAAACTAAAAAAAAGTTTACAAATTCCGGATAGTTCCGGAGATAAGCGGAAAAAACCGAAGTCTTCATTTTTAGTTTTTATTTTTCTGCGCCCTTATGCTTAATGCTGTCAAAAAACGCTTAAAACTTTCTACAAGCACTTTTTTAAGATCTACCTAGGTCCGTTTTTGAGACTTGACATTTCAGTGTGACAGGAGCACTGCTTTTAACTTTGAATCTGGGCTGATGATGGTCAATTAACTCTTAAGCGTTTTTTCACAGCTTTAAGAATAAAGGCGCAGAAAAATAAAAACTAAAAATAAAGATTTCGTTTTTTTTCGCTTATCTCCGGAACTACATTTGTAAACTTTTTTTTTGGTTGTAAGCAAAGCGTCAAATTGCGCAACTTGGCCCTAATATAAACCTTTTCGTATCTCCTACCGTTTAGGAGATCCCTGTGGTAAGCATCGAATTTGGAACACCATACATATACAATGTTTGTATACATCCGATTGGCTTCAAATTTGGCACGCCTTTAAAGTTGCGGTGGCAACACCACAAGAATATAGTGTGATGAAATTGACAGTTCACCCCTACTCGAAGTGTGTGGAGGGGGGTACTGTTGAAGTACGCCCGATTTCGTTGAAATTTGGTGTGTTGGGGCACTTGGGGATGGAGATAACGAATTTCTAATCAGATTTTGAAAATTCAATATGGCAGATTCAAAATGGACGACTTTTGGTCATTCTTTGCTAACCAATTTTAACTAACTTATGCACATCCTATTGCCTTCAAATTTGGCATGCATTTATAGTTCCGGTGACAATACAATAATATGTCATTATTAGACACCCCCCCCCCCTACGAGGGGAGTGCTGGGGGGAAAAACACCTAAGTTTATCCGATTTCAACCAAAATTAGTATACGGGGGCTTTTGGGGATAATATTTTGATTCATGTTTCGCTAACCAATTTTAACTGACTTATCCACATCCGATTGTGTTCAAAAATACAGTAATATGGTATTCTCAGGTACCTACCTCCCTCTAACGAGGGAAGTGGAGGGGAAAAAGATTTAGTTTGTTCGATTTCAATCAAAATTGGCATACAGGGGTTTTTAAGGAGGGGGATTATGAATGTTTGATCAGATTTGAAAATTTCAATCTAAAAATTAAGGGTGTGTGTTCAAATTTGGTATGCGTTTATAGTTCCGGCGACAATACAATAATATGGTATTATTAGGTACACACTTTCCTCTGACGAGGGAAGTGGAGGGGGAAAAGATTTAGTTTGTTCGATTTAAATTAAAATTGACATACAGGAGGTTTTCGGGAAGGGGATATGAATTTTTGATCAGATTTGAAAATTTCAATATGGCGGATTCAATGGAGGAATAAGGGAACACATCTAAAAATTAAGGGTGTGTGTTCAAATTTGGTATGCGTTTATAGTTCCGGTGAAAATACAATAATATGCTATTCTCAGGTACCCACCTCCCTCTAACGAGGGAAGGGGAGGGGGGAAAAGATTTAGTTTGTTCAATTTAAATTAAAATTTTCATACAGGGGGTTTTCGGGAAGGGGATATGAATTTTTGATCAGAATTATTTCAATATGGCGGATTCAAAATGGACTATTTAGGGTGCAAATTTAAAAATTAAAAAATAAATTTTTATGAAAAAAACTTTTAAAGAACAAGCTTTTATTAAATCGTTGTATTCCGGTACAAACCTTCCCTGAAGAAAATATTTTATTAGTCCAAGGCAGTTCAAGCGAAAAGCATTAAAAAAAAAATTTAGCAAAAAAAAACTTTTAAATAACAAGCTTTTATTAAATGCACTCAAAAGTAAAAAATAATTTTTTATCTTATACCATAATAAATAAAAGCGATGCCCCGATGGGCGCAAATTAAAAATTTTAATTTTACGGTGATAAAGAAAAACTAAATTCTTCTTCTATTCGAATGATAAACATAATGCTTTCATCTAAAGAAGCTGAGATCGGGTGAGATTGCCGTGTTTGCCAAGCCTTTTTTTTATAGAGTAAGACAACTGTTTCTTAGGTGAATCGTCGATGTGACCGATATACGATACTTAAAGTTAAAATTTTTATAAGAAAGATAAAAAAATATTTTCTATTTTTGAGTGCATTTAATAAAAGCTTGTTCTTTAAAAGTTTTTTTTTGCTAAATTTTTTTTTAATGCTTTTCGCTTGAACTGCCTTGGACTAATAAAATATTTTCTTCAGGGAAGGTTTGTACCGGATAACCCTGTAAACGTCTTATGGCGCCATTTTTTTTTTCATTTGAAATAGATTATAAATTTTATAAAAGCAACCAATTAAAATCAAGAAAACATAATATCCATAACAGAAGCCAAACAAGGTTAAAATTAATCCTTTACCTAACAGGAAAAATGATGAACTGATGTATTTAAACCAGCTTATTTGACATTTTAAATCAGGTTATTTTTTGGTACCTACTTATCTATTTTTTTTTTAATTTTGTTGTTGTTGTTGAAAAAGGTTACTTGTTTGGCATTAAGTGTATCAAAATAATAATCTCAAGGGTATTAACTTGTTTTTTTTTTATTTTGGCTTTTATAGTACTTAATTTTTGGGCTTTGTTTTGCATCTAAAAGCTGATTAAATTCTTATGTCAAAATCTTAATAGAATGAGCAATTGATTATTTCTTATGAACAGAAAATAATTTCAAATATGTAGCCACTCAATAAAAATAAGCATCAGTGTTTATGCAAGGCGAACAAAAATACGTGTTACAAATAAAAAACAACCGATCTGGTTGATATATTGAGTACATACCTGGTCTATCAACCAGGAGACCCGGGTGCGATCCCCGGGGCCGTCGCACTGTGGAACGACCCAAAATATTGTAATCTTAACAGGAAAACCCTTGAATAGTATTCAGTAAAGTCCATTCTATTTATCGGCACATAACTTTGATTTTATTTTTATTTTTTTTATAGTTAAAATAGCTAACAAATGTGATTATGTAGAAATTGCAATTTTTTTACCAAAAAAAAAACACATATTTTAAAAATATATTTTTCTGTGAGTATTACCAGTGTTAAATTTTCTTTTCTCCCTTCTTCTTGTTAAATAAACATCTTTGGATTTTGGTCGATTTTTTTCATTACAGTCCCTACAAATAGCATACATTTAGTGACCTTATTCTTTCGAATAGTCATTTTATTTCAAATAAGCATAAAGTAGGTTGGGTATTCGAAGGGAAAAAAAGTCATGTATTAACATATTGCTTAGTTCATAGTGATCATTTGTAATGTAACGACCTGGCCCCTTACACCCCCGCCTTGAGAGATAAAACGTCATACATGTACATATGTACCCCTTTTTTGTAGAGTGCAACCAACGGTCTTCTTATTACTTATAGTAGAGCAATAAAACTAGGCACGTTTATATCTTGTAACGCAATTTAGGAACGTATTAAGTTTTGTCCCTGAGTGGCGTATAATGTTATGTGGGTCAGCAACTTTTTCAGAAATGAAGTGTTTATTGATTTTCTTAGAACTTTTTCGATCTTGTTATGTGGGTAAGCAACTTTTTCAGAAATTAAATTTTTATTGATTTTCTTAGAACTTTTTCGATCTTGATTAGCTCCTACGAATGTAAGGAAACCTCAGAGCCCCCTCAAAAATTACGTAACGCTAGCACCTTTGGTCAAGCAAAAATACAAATAAATACAGTATTTAAAAAAATACTAGATTTTATTTTTCAATGAACTTTTCTAAAAAAAACAAACTTTCTTAGATTTAAAATTAACCAGACTTATTATTTGTAATATTTTATGCAGAAATCTTTTGAGGAGTATTTTATTGTATGTAAAAATTACTAAATTTAAAAAAATCGTCGTTTATTAAAATCGGTATATCTTAAAAACTACTAAACCGATTTTAGAAATGAACAACTTTTTTACCAAAAAAGAACAAAGCTTTTTTCCAGTAATTATTTAGTTGTGAAATTTTGTGAAATTAAAGCAACAAGCATGAAAGCTGGGTAGTTTTTGGTTTTGTCCGCCATCAAAAAATACATAAAGTTAAAAGCCGATCAATTACCTACACAACGCAGTTTATTTTACTAAAATTGGTTTAGAATTTTTAAATAATTATTTTGTACGGTTTTTATGGACCACCCGGTATACCGATTGTCATCATATTAATTTTGTTTTTTAATTAAGAAAAGCATGTACTTAAATACATTCCAATCAAAATACCGAATCAAAAAATTGTAGTTAAGCTTTAGTAATATATCTGTACCTATTTAAATATATTCTGGCCGATAAATCATATGATTTAGCAAGGACTCGCCATCTTATAATCCAAAATATTTGAATAAAATACAGTAAAGGCTGTTGCTTAAAAGCTTTCCAAAAAAGTATAAAACATTGAAAACGGATAAAAAATTTTCATTACTGAATTTTATTTTGAAATGTCCGGGTTTCCCTATACCTCGATCCACTGTGCGTGGGTAGTCTACTTGGACTTTTTCTTATCAAATTACATAATTTTGTGAGGACCGGAGTAGGCCGTGTTAGCTAGAAGGCAGGCTAATACGATTCCATACCGTCCCTCATAGAGGTCGATAAGAGGACGGTACCGTGTGATCCATATATTGATAGTGGAGCACGTTAAAGATCTCTAGCCCCGACAAAGGGATTTAGGTCTAAATCCCTCTAGGAAAAGAAAACTTCCTTTCTAGAGGGTGCTCATCAGGCCGGTGTGAGCAGATTAATGGGGGAACCCAGGGAAAATAAGTGTAAAAAGTATCTTAGGTCCTACCCCTCCATTCACGCTGGTAACCAGGCCGGATGGGATCGGATATCACGTGGAGGCGGACCTAGTTACTCCTTAAGTCGGTGGACTAGACAAGAGCACTGGTCTGGGGTTCGAAAGTAGTTGATGAAAAAGTGACGGTAAACAAATGTGAAGAGAGAGAGAGAGAAATAAAAAACAAATAAGGCTCTCTAACACAGTCTATCTTAATTTTATATTACACTGGGTCTCTAGCTTAGGTTTGAAACATGGAACTGTCCTTTAAGAAAAATGCTTTTATTCACTTGTTATAAATTTAGTTTTTGTATTTACTTCGCTTCCCTGCCAAAAACCCTTATAAAAAATAACGCTTAAAACATTATCGATGGGATTTACTACAAAGGTTTAGTCTATTTTAGAAAGATCCTAAGTTTAAGTGAAATTTTTGGTTTTAAGCATTTTAAACCAACCCTCCTTGAGTTTTGGACATAGTTTGATTTATAAGAAGAATTTTAATAAATTTGTTTATTGAATAATCATCGTAACACAATCTTTTGTTGGATTTAAGAGCAAATTTTCAATTTAGAAGAAAAGAAAATTAAAAAATTTAAACCCACGCGGGGTTTAAATACTAAACACTCTCTAGAATAAATTAACATTGGGCTATATGTCACTCTAATTAAAACTTACCCTTGTTAATTAATTTTTCCAATTAATACTTGATGTCACACAACGATTTAGATGGGCAATAATAAAATAAGGAGTATATTAATTTTTTATTTATTTAAAAGGTGTTTTTATGTATGAAATGTATTAAAAACTTAAATGCAAGTTTTGTTTACATATCTGTCACTGTCGAAATGTCAGTTTCAAAATATTAGCTGTATTCAAATCACAAACAGCGAGTTTGGATCTCTTACCTCTGCTTGTACCTTGTTTTGCACCAACCTCTACTGATGAAAGGAACAGCTTAAAATGAGTGCGCTTTGAGTAAGGAAAGTTTTTTTGACTGAGCTTTAAGATAACCTCAATGTTTTACTTTTAGTTTGTAAATAAATTAATATAGTTGTTTTGGGTTTTTTGTTTGGTATATTTTTCGTGTATAATCAGTGACCTTCACTTATGTTTGTTTTGCCTCGTAGTCTCATAAATATATTTTTTGTGCTGAAAACGGGTTCAAAATATGGCGTTTTTTCTGGACAAAATAGAAGGTGTTTTATTGGGTAATGAACAACTTGGAATATTAAATAAAGTAAATTAATCCTTGTAAAAACGGTTAGTTAGGGAATTATAAACAAACTTATGACCAAATACCACAAAACAATCCTTTCTGGAAGCTATAAATTTAAACCATCCCCCTGAGGTGGTCTCAGAAATGATCAACTTTATAATCTTTAATACAAATAATGAAGCTATTATGTGCCAAATTTTTGGCGTATTCACCATTTGCCATTTTGAAACCCGTAAAAAAAATAGTTTTAAGCCATTTTCTTCTAAAATATGGTGTATTTTGAGAAAAAAGCAGTTTTTGAGTGGTATTTTGTAATAACAATACAAAATAATCAATAACTTTGTGTCTTTTTTGTATTGGTAAGTGTTTTTTGAAAATTGGTTTTAAAATTTAGTACTTCCCAGAGGTGTAAATATTTAGACCTTTGGGAGGTACTATTTTAGATCTTAGTAACAAAAATATTTTATTCTCTTTACCTAAACTGTGTTCTCGTAGGTATTTTTGCCACCTCTATTTCTTAACCCAAGTCAGTTAAGTTTTTAATTAAAATATAGATTACTTCTAAATTAATTATTGTGTTATAAATCCTACAAGATTTAATCATTGTTGCCTTAGTTTAATGCTTGCTAAAATTAATATTCTTAATAAATGATTATATTTTCATGCACTTCCCAAGGACGTTCGGTTACTTTATAATGGGTAACGCTGTTTTAAATTTGCCTTTCCTTTTGTGTCTTTTTATTTCTCATTTATGTTAACTGCATACGGCCACCGGTCCATAAGAGCACTTGTCGTAGCCCAGTGTGAAAAGTACATTATTTTTGGAAAGTTTTAATTTTTTTTTGAACTCGAATGGATATAGAATGACACACCATATAACGATTTATTATAAAAATTCCTTGCAAATTCCCAGTTTGATTTTGAATGGATTTGAAAAACTATTACCCATTTCAGTATTAAACGGATTTTGTAAAACCTGTTTTAAATCAAATCACTTAAATCCATTCACGATCAAATACGAAATTTATAAAATCCTTCTTTTTCAAAACCATTGTTTTCCAAATCCATTGAAAATCAAACTCGTAATTTATAAAAGTCATCTTTAATTTAGTATTCAGTGGGTAAGATTAAATCGAAAATAATGTCGATGCAAAATAGTTCAGTGAATAATGGTGTGATTTTGAATGGATTTGAAAAACTGTTGGTTTGAAAGAAACGGGTTTTATAAATTTTAAATAGATTTGATGAACAATGGCTCGATTAAAAAAAGATATTACAAATTTCGAGTATGATATTGAATGGGCATAGAACCATTTAATCTGTCGAATTTTTATTCTTCCAACCCGTTTCAGTATCAATTTCGGAATTTGCTAAGCACGTTTTAAATTTCAAGATCAAATACGAAATTTATAAAAATTTTCTTTTTCAAAACCATTGTTTGCCAATCAAACTCGAAATTTATAAAAGCCATCTTTAATTTAGTATTGACAGGGTAAGGTTAAATCAAAAATCATTTCGATGAAAAATAATTCAGTGAGTAATCGTTTGATTTTGAATGGATTTGAAAAACTATTGTTTTGAAAAAAACGGGTTTTATAAATTCCAGGTTTAATTTTGTATAGATTTGATAAACAATGCTTCGATTAAAAAGAGATCTTACAAATTTCGAGTGTGATATTGAATGGGCATAGAACGATTTAATACAAAAATTCCTATTCGTTAATCTGTTGAATTTTTATTCTTCCAACCCGTGTAAAACCCGTTTTAAATCAAATCACTTAAATCCATTCAAGATCAAATACGAAGTTAAAAATCAAACTCGTAATTTATAAAAGCCATTTTTAATTTAGTAATGAGTGGGTAAGGTTAAATCAAAAATCATTTCGTTGAAAAACAGTTCAGTGAATAATGGTTTGATTTTGAATGGATTTGAAAAACTGTTGTTTTAAAAGAAACGGGTTTTATAAATTAAGGGTTTAATTTTAAATAGATTTGATGAACAATGGTTCGATTAAAAAGCTATCTTACAAATTTATGATATTGAATGGGCATAGAACGATTTAATAAAAAAAATTCCAATTTGTTAATCTGGCGAATTTTTATTATTCCAACCCGCTTCAGTATCAATTTCGAAATTTGTAAAGTTCGTTTTAAATCAAATCACTTAAATCCATTCAAGATCAAATACGAAATATATATAATTTTTCTTTTTCAAAACCATTGTTTGCCAAATCCATTGAAAATCAAACTCGAAATTTATAAGAGTCATCTTTAATTTAGTATTGAGTGGGTAAGGTTAAATCAAAAATCATTTCGATGAAAAATAGTTCAGTGAATAATCGTTTGATTTTGAATGGATTTGAAAAACTATTGTTTTGAAAGAAACGGGTTTCATAAATTCCAGCTTTAATATTGAAGAGATTTGATAAACAATGGTTCGATTAAAAAGATATGTTATAAATTTCGAGTATGATATTGAATGGGATTAAAAATTAAATGGTGGATCGTTCTTTTGATAAAAATTTTCACTACATTAAATTTAGCCCATTTCTTTTCAGTAGATACAGACGACTGTTAAACCATTACTCCTTTGACTTATGACTCGACAGGTACTGAGTTCAAATGGTTCAGTTTATATATTTATCACGTTGATCGGTCTATATTACAATTTCGCACGCTTATTTATCGTAAAACCCGCTGGATATATAATTATATCGAAGTTACGCAATGTACTTGTAAACACACCGTTTATATGGCAAAGTATATTTTTTGAATTAATAACCACTTAGTTGTCAAAAAATTATTCAAGTTAAAGAGAAATCGCTGTGGCTTTTGGATCAATTTTATGTAGCACTAGATTTTAGAGTTTAATGATCCTTTAACCAATAATTTTCATTTGAAATTTGTGATCTCCAAACCTTTTTTGACTGCTCTGTTTGCTATCCCATTCTTCATAAATCTTCTTTAATTACCGAAAACATAAACTTAACATTTTTAATTCTTTAAAAAATTGGCCCAGTGCTTATGTTTCATTCTAGTGTTCCCTAATCCCTAATAATTCCTAAAAAGGATATAACAAACCCCTAGGTTTCTAGACTCTCTATGTTTCTTCCCGATTTTTAAATTTTCTGATAAAAAGGTTAAAAACAATATTAATTATTAGTTGTTCTTTAAAACCATACTTGTAAAACAAGCACTATTTAAGCTTCTATAAATACAGCTAGCTATTGTACCAAAACCCAAAATTATACTGCATACTGTGTGTCTGTTTTTTTAACGATCTCTCTTTAAATTTGAGTTATTTAAAGATGATAGTGAAAGTAATAAATCAAATTTTCAATCTAGAAATAATTATGGTGTAGGAAGTCGGGCTTGGTACAAATTACCTGACTGCTGCGCGTAACGTACTATTTACTTTAGGTACAATTTGGATGAATTAATTAAAGAAAATTAATTTTTTATTTTATCTATAACATACGCCTTTATTGATGACCCAGATCTGGCCCGCTGCTTGAGAACCGCAGGACTATTGGAAAAATTTCCTTCCTGATTAAGGGAAAAAATTTCTAAAAGAAAATGTTAGAAAACCATTTTGGAAGGCTTATCTATCTATAAATTGACCACCTTTTCGCTCCCAAATTGTTTCAAATTTCGACAAATTTTAGTTAACATTATGCTTTAACAATTTTAATTTTTCCTTTTATATTATCAATAAAAGTGTTCATATTTTTCATTTCTCATAATATGGTTAAAATATTCAAGCTTACGGCTTTGGATAGTAATTCAAATTTTTTGCACATAGCAGTGTCCATGCCTCTAACCCGCAATATAAAATGGTTAAACACATCACAGTTGGTCTAAAGAGGGGTTTTAAGAAAAAAAATATATAATCTTTAAAACATAGATTTTTGTTTTTGACACATCGCCAACTACTATTTACCGTAAAAAGTAAAATCCTCTATGTAGCCCTTTTCTGGGGGGCTATTTGTGGAAAATATTCTAAAAACCTTAAATAGTAACTCCCTGTTCTGACTTCATATTTCAATTCTCGCTGAAATTCTCTTTTCAATAGTACCCCATATCATAAGGTTTGCTTTACTAGTTTTCGAGATATTGGCTTTCAAAATATCAAAAATTCAATTTTCAAAGGCCCATATCTAAGAAACTAAACAAAATATCTCTATTGTGTTTATTATCGATTTTGAGGGTTTTATAAGAGCAAATAAAAAATGACAATAGTTTGACGTTTGCACATTTCTATTGACAGTTTATTGATTTTCAGTGATTTTGATGATATTATTCCAAAAGTATGAAGTATAAAGTCAGATTGTCAAACTGTTGTCATTTTTTATTTCCTCGTAAAAAACCCCTAAAATCGATAATAAACACATTAGAGATATTTTGTTTAGTTTCTAAGATGGGCCTTTGAAAATTGAATTTTTGACATTTTGAAAGCCAATATCTCGAAAATTAGTAAAGTAAACCTTATGATAATGGGTACCATTGGAAAGAGAATTTCAGCGAAAGTTCAAATATGAAGTCAAAATAGGGGGTTGCTATTTAAGGTTCCCAGAATATTTTCCAAAAATAGCCCCCCAGAAAAGGGCTACATAGGGGATTTTACTTTTTACGGTAAATAGTAGTTGGCGATGGATCAAAAACAAAAGTGTATGTTTTAAAGATTACATATTTTTTTTCTTAAAACCCCTCTCTAGACCAACTGTGACATAACGCAACTACACAACACTGGTTCCTTTTTGAAAAAAGATGATCTGAACTCTTCCCATCCTGACTGAGTTCGACTTTTTGATAATTTTTCCTTGGCTGTAACCATCCATTTCCTTTTTAGTCCTTATTTGAACCTCTCCGCACAATTAACACAAACTAACCTAGCCACCGCACCTCAAGAAAATCAAAATTTGGTCACATCATAATTATGTGCCAATTTCGTCCACAATCAAAAAATTTTGTGATCCTCTGGTTTCTAAGAAGAAAATGGGGTAGCTATGTTAATATTAACTTAGCAACCCCACCAGGAAATATGGCGCCAAACTAAAAATTTTTGGTTTTAAAATTATGTTCTAATTATGTGCTCCACGAATATATAAGTAAAAAAATCGAATTTTTCATTTTAAATTATGTTTTTTTATAAAAGAAGGCTGGGGTAGCTAGGTTAATATTAACTTAGCGACCCCACATATTTAGGTACCACGGAATTTAAACATTTCAAAAACCAGTATTATCGGCGAATTATGTGGTAATTTCGTCCATGATCAGAAAATTTTGTACTTCATATAAAATGAAGAATTCCATTTTTTGTTATATAATCGCAGAGCACATAATTTTGATATATACTTTTTTAAATTTTAGACCGCATTTTAGGGTGGGGTCGCTAGGTTAATATTAGGCTAACTACCCCATTAAAAAACTGCACTGAAAACAAAAAATTCGGATTTTTCTTGTACATATTCATGGAGCACATAATTTTAGAATTATAAATTGTCACTTTGGAATCGCACTTTAGATAATGTTATATCCTTTTTATCGATTTTCTCGGAAACCAGACGAGTACAAAATTTTCTGATCGTAGACGAAATTAGCACATAATATGCAGATAATACTGGTTTTTCAAATTTTTAAGTTAACATTAACCTAGCTACACCACCCTTTTTTTTTAAACATAATTTACAATGAAAAATGAGATATTTTCTTATATATTCGTGAAGCACATAATTAGCACATAATTTTAAATAATTTTTTTTTTAATTTGGCGCCATATTTCCTGGTGGGGTTGCTAAGTTAATATTAATCTGGCTACCCCATTTTCTTTTTCGATTTTCTCAGAAACCAGAGGAACACAACATTTTTTGATTGGGGATGAAATTAGCACATAATTATGGCATAACTAAATTTGCTTTTCTTGTGGCGTGGTCGCTAGCTTAATGGAGGTCATCAACTTTTATTTGGGCTGTCCAGTTCCGGTATAGGTTGACAATCCAGACCAAATTCTTCAAGAGATTCTCTGAGGTTTTCGTTTTGGACTCAACAAAAACGATACTATTGTCCCGAAAATTATAGATAAAAAAAGTGTGCAAAAAAGTTGAAATTTTAATAACACTTTTATCATGTGTGCTGATAATAAATAATCAAAGAAAATCTGTATAAACTTCGGGTGAAAATTACTGTAACTTCTGTTGCATTATGGTAAAAGCCATGATGAACCTTAAAATAATTTAGTTAAATATCTGTTAAAATGTTTTTAGAAGTGTTAATATATTTTTTGTTAATTTTAAAGGGTTTAAGAACTTGATACAGTTTTTTGCTGGACTCTTTCAATCCCGAAATAAAATAAACACGGCTAACAATAGTCAAAAATCTTGCCTGGCTTTTTCTTTAGCCTCGTCAATAATACAGTAATCTGTAACAACAATTTTTGGATTTTTTTTCTTTTCTGAAAAAAATACACCAAATTTTGAAAAATTCTTTAGTACGGTTGTAGATTTTTATAAATCCTATTATGTGATAACAAAAAAGTTATGTTTTTTTTCTTTATAAGCGAGATTCTGCCGGAATTCTGAAAATGCCAAGGTCACGTAATTTGGTAGGTCGAAGGAAACTGAGTGAGTTTGATTGGAGTATTGGAATTCAGGTTCCGCATAGCCCCCGGCGATTTGTCTAATAGAACATAAATTGACACATGTCAAGTGATAAAAATAAGTACGAAAATTTGTTACTTTCCTAGTAAGTCCTAATAAGTTATACTTTTCCTCACATGGTGTTCGCACCGTGTTCTGACCACTGCACGATCTCATTCGAAATGGCATTAGTGATGCCACCTATTGTTGATCTCTCAAAAAAATAGCAAAGCAGTGTTGTCAAATCTATGCCGTTTCTGTGGCCTTAAACAAAAACGTTACCCCTTAAATTATGCTAAAATATTTTAAGTCTTAAATTACCATCATGGCTTTACCATTAGCCTTCTAAAAAGTTATACTCCCCATCAACTTTTAAAAAATGATTTTTCTAATATCTAGAAGCAATTGTTGCAACAAATACATTTAATAGGCGTTTCGCTTGTTTATTAGGCATTTTCTTTGTCTTATATTATGGTTAATTAATTCGCTTAGTGGAGATATAGGTAGATCATAATAGATAGTTATTATTACTGTATTTAATTATGACAATAATTGAGAGATTAACATAAAAAACTAGTGAATTAACCTTTACAAATATGACGCGAATTTTGAATAAAAAATACTCTAAAAAACGAGTATAGTCTGGTTAAATTATTATTTACGTAAAACAAGAATACCAAAACAGCCTGCTCAACTTGTCGTGATTACACACTGTCGACGGGTAAGTATATTGGAGAACAAAAAAAAATGCGACAGCATGTATATGGATAATTATTTGTGCGTATACCTTATCTCAAAAGAAATATTAGATAATTTTTTTGTCTCCTAATCTTTTCTTTTTTCACAGATTTTTTCTATTCATTTTCAAAAACAATCAACACATAAGAGACCTTTTCCAAAAATTTTAAATCATTTTTCTCGTAGTTTTTGGTCTTTTTGGATTGCTTACAGTTTACTTAAAAAATAAAAATACCAGAGTTCGCGTCGCCAACAATTTTATCATTCGAGAAAGGAGGCTGGTTTTGGTTTACGGGAAATTCCAAGAAGGGTTAATGTCAATCCATCAACAGTGTTAAGAATTTGGAGAAGGTGGTCCAATGATGAGACTTATAGACGTTGTGCGGGTTCTGGACGCCCTAGATTATTACAAGGTCGTGATTTACGGCATCTCAGACTTGTTGCTCTCAGAAATCGACGGGACAGTATACGCCAAGTAAGAGATGTTCTACTTGCAGCTACAGGGCGAGTGTTTTCAAGGATGACAGTTAATCGAAGATTCCTTGGTATGGGGCTGATGGCTTACCGTCCGCTTTTGGTGCTACCTTTGACCCCACAACATAAGGCTCGCCGCTTGGAGTGGTGCAGAGCTCGGCAAAACTTAAATCATAGGTTAAGGAGCTACAATAGATACGACAGTTACGTGTTAAACGTTTCGGAACTATTTGGAGTTTGGCGAGTCTGCGCAGATATGCACGCGACCAATAACCATACTTTTATATTGATTTTTCTTTTTTAATTTGTAATACGACCACTAGATGACTCACGGTTAAATTCGCGATATCCGTGATATCGATTTTTTGTTAGTTTGTAATATTACCACTAGATGATGCTCGCTTAAATTTTCGCTTTTTTTTAAGGACCCTGCACAAATTACATTGAAAATGGCTGTCGGCTAAATGTCATAATTTTTTTATATTTTGTTGTACTCGATCAACAAAGCACAAAAATAAAAAAAAACGGGATAGGGAGCAGGATTACTTTCTGAGATATATAGCTTTAAAGTTGACGTGTTTTTAGGCTATATTTTTGGACATGGTACAAGTTTTTTTTTCACAACTTTGTTGATTACCGCCGGTTGGTTGGTGGTACCAAAGGACCCATATAAGAACATTTTTACTTGGATGGAAAGGGTGTTTCATTCAGGACAAATATAGAAACGAATTATTTTATTTTGGCGGTAATCAACAAAGTTGTGAAAAAAAAAATAGAACATGTCCAAAGATATAGCCTTAAAACACGTCAACTTTAAAGCTCCATATCTCAAAAAGTAATCCTGCTCCATATCTCGGTTTTTATTTTTGTGGTTTGTTTATTGAGTACTACAACATATAAAAAAACTATGACATTTAGCCAATAGCCATTTCCAATGTAATTTGTGTAGGGTTCTTTCTTTGCAAGCAATTTGTGTTTAGTTTTTAAAAATATGCTTTTTTACTATACACAAAACACAATTGTTACTTATGTTAAGTTAAAATAAAAAAGCATATTTTTAAGAAATAAATACAAATTACCCATAATAATGAACTTGTAGTACAAAACCTCTGGTTGTTTTATTATAAAAGATTATGGCATATTTCGAAACATGTTAGTTTATATTTTTCACAATAAAGATAATATTACAATATGATCTTGTCTGTGCTTTTTTAAATATTAAATAATTTTCTTTAAAACGTTTATATCTTGTTTTTAGTACATAAAAAACAATAAATGCCACTCTTTTGTATTCCAAACTAAATTTGTGAAACAGAAAAAAATAATTTTAAACTCAAAAAAATTTTACTGTATATGTGGGACAATTTATGGTAAACCCACACATTAGAAAAAGTCTTGGTGTAAATAATATTAATACCCCTGGTTTGGAATACACAAGTGTCACATTTTCTAACTTATTGATATCCACAAAAATTAGCCATACTAAACTTGATGAAATAAGGAAAGGGTGTTTTAACACTATATAAATAGTTAAATGGAGTCCAAATGCAAGTGTGGGACATCACTCTCTAAGACCTCTGCGTCCAGTCTGCAAAATGTCCTCTGGAGCAAAATACTTATCACACACGTAAAATCTGTTATATATTTCATCAGTACTTAGTTTATTCGCGTTTAACGGCTTCACTATACTTCTGAAAAATTACAGGATTGCCTTTGGGGAAACGATGTCTCCCCGTTTTGAATACAACTCTAACTCTTTGTTTCTCAGCCATTGTAATCGATGGATAAAATCACAATTTTTTGAACAGGAATAATCACAAAATCACTTTTTAAAAACCTTGGCAAACCTCAGTTTTCAAAATGGAACTCATAAGTTATAAGTCATAACCGACATTCTGTCACTTTTGTCATAATGTGCCCTCTGACGGACAACCCTAGAAGGGGTAAGAGGAGGAGCTGCAGATTTCTAGAAAGAATATTGCCAACCTAAATATTATTATGTTGGTAGTTCCTTTGCAAGCGGAAACATAACCGCACTTTTCGCGAAAAATAATTATTGGCGGGAAGGGTGAAGTGACGGATCTATAGTTCCTTAATCTATGACTTAAATGACGAATGAAATACCATAAGCTTCAGCGACGAATCTAGGTTTTGTTTAGGCGGCCATGATGGACGCGATTTCGAGGTGAGAGACGAAATGTAGACTTTGCTTTTGAACGTTATACAGCAAGACAGCAAAGTGCTATATTTTTAGGAAGCAGATCACCTCTAGTCCTCATCAAAGGCAATCTGACTGCTCGGCGATATATCGATGAAGTGCTGCAGCCAGTTTTACATCCCTACCTACAAACTATCCCAAATGCGATCTTTCAACAATGGAATTCTTACATGAACTTCGCATATAGACTTTGAATTGGCCAGCAAGGTCGCCTATCGAACACGTATGGGATATGATAGGGCGCAATCTTAGTCGATTACCACGTCCCCCTGGGAACTTAGATGAACTTTGAAATGCCGTAAGGAGGATTAATGGCGTAAGGAGGATTTGGATGAGTGTTCCTCAATATGATATAGACCATCTTATTTTGTCAATGCCCAATAGAACAAACGAGTGCATAAATAATCATGGAGGAGCCACTCATTATTAATTATTTGATGATTATCATGTAGGAATCTTCTTGGAAATGTAATCAATTACTAAGAGCATCCTAATGCATTCTGGCGTTGCATTTTTTTTGTTCTCCAGTATATGAAAAAGTACAGGGTGTCCCATTATCGATGGGATTCAATGGGAAACTCCGTTGTTATTAAAGATAGAGACATGCGGTTTTTGCATTACTGCCTTCCTTTTTTGAGTTTTAAAAATTGGTATTAACAGATTTATTCATTCTATCCCTTGTAGTTTTTGATATCTCCCTTAATTTAAGAGATAATTGAGTTCTGTAAAAACATGTCTGTGGCAACCTTTTAGAATAACACAATGGTCTTCTCGAAATTTTAATCCGACGTTTCGTTTCTTGGATACCATTATCAGGATCAAAAAGTTAAATACGGACCAAAATGTTTTACTTCATATTTTAGTTCCTTATTAAGTTTTTTTGATAATAAAATATAATTTTTTTTTATTTTGAAGTTTTGATCCCGACAAAAAACATCTTCAGTGCATTTTTTTTCTGGTACGGCCCTGTCCTATTTTAATTTATTTGTTTTTGAGACTGAATAAATCTGTTAATATCATTTTTTAAAGCTTAAAAAAGTAAGACAGTAGTGCGATCTATCTTCAATAACAACGGAGTTTCCCATTGAATCAGATCAAAATGGAACACCCGGTACAAGTAAGAGTACCCGGTGTCTTCAACATATTTAAGAGACTGCCCACTTTTATTACGAACATTTTTTTCTACTACCAATCATAACGTCTGCATTTAAAAAACTGGTTTTTATGAAAGTTGGTTAGTATTTATGTTATTTTATATGGTTTTACAAGTCTTCCGCGTAAAAAAGGATTATAAGATTTGTCTTGGTTGACACATGTTTGTTTCACATGCCGCTTAAAAAACTTTTCGAAAAGGTCTGAATAGGTTTAATCTAAAATACCCACCAGTCAGTACTGCGCCTTATAGGATTTAATTAATTTTCGCTAGGCTTTATTAAAAGAAATCAAGATTAAGTGTTTAGTAGAAGTGCATTGCATTCTCGTATGACTTTTGACCATGACTAGCGGAAAATAATATGTTAAATTAATTAAAAAAAAAATGCCACTCAACGATAGAAGGCAATAGCATACTAGAAATTGCAAAACTATAATCTGTAAATTACAAAAGCTTTTAAATATTATATTCTTATACTTCTTTTTATTGGCAAGTTTTCTTGCTCCTTGTTTTTATTTGTTTTTTTTTAATTTTTTAAGTTTTATGTGTATTTGTTGTCTAGGGCTTTTATTGCGCCTTTACTGAATAAAAAGTTCGTAATATCTTTATTGTGTGTACTTTTACTTAGTTTATAACATATATAACTAATAACTCGTACTTTTTTTAAAATTATTTTTGTTATTGTTTTGTATTTTTTATATTGATTTTTGTTGAATATTTTATTTGTTGCTATTTCTAATTTTATTATTATATATATATTTTTTTTTTTTGTAAAATGGCTCAGCCGTAGAAATAAATAAATAAATAAATAAATACCTATTCACTGAATAACGCACCGTTATTCAGTGATTCAAACTATCAGTTACTACGTTTATACGCGCCTTAAAGCGGTTCTATGTGAGGACGGTTTTAAATAAAATCGCTTTTTCCGAGGGTTCATACGTCCTTCATTAAGTGTCATTAAATGTTAGAATTAAAGTGTTTATACCGACCAGATAAATCGCTATCTTAAATCGCTTTAAAATAAAATCGATTTAGTGCTTAAAACGGTTTTATTAGTGTTTATACGGCAAAATTTTCAAGCCGCACTTATATAAAACCGCTTTAGGAGGCCCGTATAAACAAAGTAAATGTACCACCAATTTTGAATTTGGTTCTAGTGAATTTTCTCTTTTGCTTTTTTCAATTACGTAGTTTGAATTTGCGTGTATTTATTAATTCTCAATAATTGTGATATTTTATTTATGTTTATTTAACTCTTAATTTTAAGTTTAATTGAGCATAATTTGCCACAGAAATGCAGAACATTTTTTAATGTCTCCAACTATGACATTAGAATTCGAGAAAAAATCGGCAAGACTAAGGTATGTAGCGCACAGTTAGATTAGATGAAGGTCAGAAAATTAATATTATTCGCATGTTTATAATGTGCGGATCATTTTTGCACACACATTTAATCCAGTTTGTTTAAATTATATTTTCTACACATAGGAGATTTAAAAAGAAAACAAACAAGTAAAATATAGTTATTAAAACACCCGACGATGGCCTAGATGCAGCCGCAGGATGTACAAGGTGTGCTGAATTCGCTGGGATTTGGGTACTTCTAGGCAAGATAGCCAAAAAATAGTATGCATATCCTGGGCGCGATTTTTGAGACAAGCTTAAATACGAAAACTGCATCTTGATATGTCTTACCATTTCCGAGCTACGGGGGCATTTTGAAAAGTCTGCATTTTGTAATAATAATAGTTTCTCTAGCTTTTTGAAGACGTTTTAACAAAGAACTTAACCTAAACTGGATTTTTCCTAACACATCTAGTTTTTGAGATATAACCCGAATTTGGCATTTTTCTTATAGAATGACCCTTTATTTATTTGGTTTTTAAAATCGGCATAAACTTTTCTTTAAAATGATGTATCACACTTTGTGTTTTATTTTTTGTATTTTTCTATTTTTATGTATTGTTTTTTATATTTTTATTACTTTTTATCTTTTTAATTTTACTTTATAGTAAGAATTATGTTAAAAAAGTTTAAAAGATAATAATTAAAGAAATAAATAAATATCGAAAAATTAAAATATAAAAAAATACAAAAAATAAATCATAAAATGTGAAACATCATTTTAAAGGGAATTTTATGCTAATTTAAAAAATCAAAGAAAAATAAGGTCATTTTGACGGTTGAGTTCTTTGTCAAAATGTCTACAAAAAAGTTTCTTTATAGACCTCATCCCAAAATGCAGACTTTTCAAAAAGCCCCCGTACCTCAAAAACCTCTTAACATATCGAGATGCAGTTTTCGTATTTAAGCTTGTTTCGAAAATCGAACCCAAAACCCCCAAGCCCACCACAAAGCTAGCAACGCAACTTGTGATTTTTTTATCAGAACCTATACAACTAATTAGAGCTAATCTAGTGCTAATTTTGTTCCCCAAAAAAAAATTTAGACGTTGCGTTTTTTAAAAGTTAGCGCAGAAAACAAAAGATATCTACATAACTAAAGCTAATTTAGTATTTAGTGCTCCATGGATTCATAGATTTTTTAAAAAAATATATGATACAAAAATTATAGTACAAATATTATAATATAATATAGGGAAATTTTCCCGAAGAGTAGTTTTTTTTGGTAAAAGTGATGTAATGTGTGATGACTTTTGGTATTAAACCTCTTTTAGTTTGCCCGTCATTATTTGAGCTGATAGCTACCATAGAAGCTAGCAGCGCAGCCTCTGTATTTTAAAAAAATTGAGCTCTAAATTTTTTAAAGCGTTAGGAAATTAGTGCCCTAACATAAATATTGAAATAGTTCTTATAGTTTTAATTTAATAGATTGGATATCAAGAATTTTGGGATAACTAAATGAGATACACTTAAAATCTAATGCCCATAGGAGAATTTTCCCGAGGAGTAGTTTTTTTGGTAAAAATAATATAACTAGCACTCAATCGGTCGTAGTGATTCATGTAAATTTTGGAGTTAAATTACGTTTCGTTTGCTTACAATCACTTGCACTGCTAGCTGCTCTTTGTTTAAAAAAAGAGCTTTACATTTTTTTATGGAATATAAATTTATATGACATGTGTCAGTTCGTGGGATTTTGAATGAAGGAGTTTTGTGACTATGTGGGATTGATAGCTCTTTAGTCAGTGTTTGCATCCGTGGCGGCCAAAAATCATAAAAAAATACAACTTTTGCAACCGAGGCATGGTTATACTCGATTCCATACGACGACGAGGATTCCAAAAAATTTACTTTCAGGGTCATCCGAGCTTAAATGACCTTGAAAATCCCAAAACACAAGATTTTTGCCATTTTCTTTACAAATAATCTTAATAATTCGACGATTTGTCAGACTAACTTTAAATGTACCTCAAACTATTAGGCATATATGCCAAATTCGATGCTTTGAATTTGATGCAGCTTCATGACCGTGAGAAATACTCCAGTAAAATTAACATACTGTAAAAATAACATAGTAAAGGGCGCTATTCATCAACTATTAAAGGGAAGAGGACCAAATTTGGTAGGAAAGATAAGAAGGTCGAGTCCAGTAACATTGTTAAAAAAATTTGGTTCAGCTATGATGCGTTTCAATATGGCGGCTGATATATCAAAATGGCGACCTTATTATTATTATTATTAGCAAAAAATGCAGAGACAAAGACTCTTCTGGGCGCGAGTTATATGGACCGAACATTCGTTGGCACCATATACATACTTATAAACTTAATATACACGCCCTGGAAGTTGCAATTTTGTTAGCAACATATCGTGGTCAAGTGGGCCATGAAAATAATGTTTTCGGGCGTTTTGCGCAAGTGCGTTGGATTAATGTTATCCCTGACGCCATTTTTGTTTTTAGATTTTTCTATTCCAAAAGAGGTGTGTTTTTTCGGTTTTTCATTTTACTCATAGTACACACATTATAGTGTACTGTGATTTTACTTTATCTTCTATGTTTATGGCAGGCATTTATACAAAATAAAGTTATTTATAAAGAGAAAAACAAATACCTGCCTTGGCACTTTCAAATCTTATTAATTTTTCGATCTTTTAATATTAATAATAATAAAGGTCTTTATTGATCATATATAAATTGCATACATTAAGCGACCAATTTGGGCGAGGTTCAGGTTCACAACCTGTTTCCAGGCTGAGGACCTGTTCTTCCACCTAACCCCTAAATCTAGAAGGTAAATTTATAAAAAAGCAACAATAGTCCAATAATTATAGAAAAATAAAAATAAAATAAATGAGTGTTGAAGAAGGTATGAAAGAAAAAGTTACAGTATAACCTAAAAGTTGACATATTAGCGTGTTCGTCTCGCTACAGCACAACCATAAAAGACAATAGGGAGATTTTGGTCAGGTTTTTTGACAGTCTGTTACCCTTACCTTAATTCTGGGCAGGCGCAGTAGCGCTCTGTCAGGCTGTTACCTTTATTAAAGATAACCACTGGCGCTAATTAGCGTCGAATAGCGACTACCTTTACCGTTAAAAAGACAACCAACCAAACTTGATGTGATTCTGTGGTGGAAGATTTTTAGGTTATAAAAGTTTGTTTTGTTTTACAAAAATTTTGTGTATTTGGATTTTATTTTTTGTTAACCGTGTTTATAGTAGTACTGGAGTGCCTTTTTTACCGTTTTTTTTTTGGTAAACAGGTGAGTAAGTACAAATAAGTTTGCAGAGGCTCGATTTCTTCTAGTACTCCAACCAAAGATATCTTGCAAAATCATTTGCCTGATTAAATTTATGTTGGGGTGTCCGTCTCCCAGTCCTATCACTAAATTAATATTTTCATCCATGATATGGTTAGAAAAGCAAATAAAAAAAAGCCTTGAGTAAAAAACAACAACAGTCAATAAAAAAGTAAGGTTATGTTTACCGCCAAACGATTGACTACGTTCAAAAGCTCTATTTTTAACATCTTGAAGTTACCTTTATTTACGGTAACGGTAACCATAAGAGTAACGAAATTTGCCGTTAAACTGCCTGACCAAAATCTCCCTAATACTTGCAAAGAAAATACCTTTATACCTTTATGTGGCGAAAAAATCTTAATACGAGTATTTTTTGAATTGATCACTCATTAATTTTTTAAACGCCTGCTGCCGAAAAATTCGTAATGAGGTACAACTTATTAACATTTGTGGTAATTTATTCCAAGTTGCAACGATTTGGTAAGAGTAAGATCGTTCAAAGTGATTAGTAAGGTGTCGAGGTACTGATAGTCTTCCTCTGAAACGCAGGTTCAGATTGTTCACGTCTGTTCGAAATCTAATCTTGGCTGGGTACCTCGTTTTTTAATATTTAAAAAAAGAAAACCAAAGCTTGAATACGACGTCTGTTTTGCATATTCAGCCAGTTACTTATTTTGAGAGCGTAACTTATACGCTGGTACCACGGATCACCGTTCGGTACTCTGTGCTGGTACTTGCGTACACTGTGAATTAGTCTCAGACATGAATTTTGAAGCCTTTGCCACGGATCACCTTTTGCACCCTATTGACGTCTGTTTTCTTGAGATAAGGACCATAAATTGTATCGCAAAAGTTGAGCTGTGACAAAACACAACTATCGCACAGCAATGTTTTCACTTTCTTTCTTTCCAAATCAAAATTCATTGCAGTTACAGCCTGTCCAGACTCTTCTGGATCGAAAGAAATATAACATTGTGTGTCGTCACAATAAAAGTGGTGTAGGCAAGAAAAAAACGTAGCAGGAAACTGAGAGACATACAGTGAATAAAGTAATGGTTCGAGAATTGATCCCTGAGCGACACTTGTCGTAACGTCAAGGAAAGATGACGTTTCAGAACCACTTTAAAATGCAATTAAAAATGCCATAAGATTACATTTTTATTTTGGGCGGCACATATTTTTACCTAAAAAACCGAAAACTGCTTGGTTTTTAAAAATTAAACACTACTGTCAACGTGAAACGTGACCTTAGAATATTGAACTACTAGAAGGAGCTTTTTTTCAGACCTAGGGCAGGTTGGTTGAGTTCAACATCTTCATCCCATTGTTATCATGTTAACCTAATACGTTTTCCCCTGTTTTTAATATTATTTAAAATACCGTTCCGTTTAATTAAATGGTCTAGATATAGTAATAAAAATGTATTCAAGTAGGATGTACAACTATAAAAATAACAAAAAGGTGCTATGGAAATCTCTATTTACACTGAAATTAATGACAAGCCGGCAACACAGATTTCCTGACTTTGTTTACCAAGAATGGCCAAATATGACGAATTCTAACCTAATATTTAGTTAATATTTTAATTTAACGTACCTGTGAAACGAAATACTGCGATCCCCCGCCTTCTTTTTTAACTTGCATATAATAATACACTTCGGAACCATTTTTCGCCACAAACTTTTTACAAAAATATCAAAAAAACACGACATTGACAAGTGCTGAAACTTTCACTTTCAAAACAATAATGACATTCCAGGAAAAATCGAGAAACCGCGACAAACAATCAATGGTGCCACGTTGACTACAAAAGAAGATGTTTAAGGAAAACACATGTTAAATTTTTAAAAAACGTCGAAAGTTTTAAATAGGTTGTGAGTTATATATTGTGTATATTACCTTTTTCAACATATATCTTAAACCTCATCAATTAATTAATAAATAGGCGTCAAAACTTAATCTAAACTTAATAAGTTTTTTGTTGCTTAGTTCTGTTATTAAAATTGGCAACACAAATTTTTTTCTCCCCTTTCTCCACTGTAGATTTTGCACTCAAACAACCAGTGTAACCAGACAGACCAGACTCCTTCTAGTAGTTCAATGTTCTAAGAACGTGACATTGATATGCCATGGATTTAGATGATTAATCTTGCTTACAAAAATTTTCACGGGGATGCATTGCAATGCCGTGAATATTAATTTTATAAGTATATGGTTGGCACCATTGGAACATTTTTGTAATTCAAACGCTTACCAACGCCTATAAAATCAAACGCTTTCTTCCTACCCTAATTAAACTTTTCAATCTCAATCTAATCGCCATTTATAATATTATATTACGCTCCTAACTCATTTAAATATACATTGTTGGGTCAATATTTTTTTATGTAAGTTATCATTTGTCAAATTATGTGGAACTAAATTGATGTAAATATTATATTGTATTGTATACATACATTTATACAAACGAAAGTAAAAGAGGTTGGCATTTATTTTATTTTAACTTTTTCCATTTTACGTTCTTTAAACTCGGTGTTGACATACCTCTTTATCAATTGTTATTTTAAATGGACTACTTTAATGTCTTTTTTTAAATCTTTTACGGACTACAAGGAATTTCTAAGAGTTCTTTTTAACCTAAATTTTTCGAGGGTTACATAAAAAAATGATCTTTATTTTCAATTTATTTGTTTTGTTTTAACTCGGGTGTTGGGAATTATTTATATTGTTTATTAACTACTTTTATATTCGAATTTAGCAACGGCTTAATCTGGTCCAGTCAATGGTCTAGTAAGCTGACTAATACATATATATTAATAATGACACATAACTTTTTATATTTGTGTCAATTTTTTTTAATCATTGGTCGCCTGTTATCTATGTTTTGACTTTCTTTGCCCTCGCATAAAATAAAAACTACATATCGTCGCCTTAGAGCAGAACTATCCTAACTGACTTTTTGGCCACTTTCGGTTTTTTAGCGGATAAAATAATTTAAGGAAAGGCGGAACTTTTGCATCAAAAAAAAAGCAAAAATTGCATAAAACAAAAATACAAGGCATGAGTGAAAATTTATCCTATCTAAAAAATGTTGCTGAATTTTGGTTGCCGTTATTCACAAAAAACGCTTTACTGAAAAGTTTACTTTTTTTAGATAAGATAGTTCTGCTCTAAGGCGACGATATGCAAATTTTAATATATCAAAGGTTTATTTTAGAAACCAAAAATATATTTTTTTATACTTTCATCAAAAACATGATTTTAGTAACTGTCTGCAGATAACTAAAGTATGGTTTCTTTGGTTACCGATGCAAAAAAAACTTTTTTTTTATCACAGGTGCAAAAAAAGATTTCTGTCCGTTTTTTACCCAAAATTAAAGAGAAATAACGGAAAATAGTAATATTCCAAAAAACTAATTATTCTTGCCTAAAAATTAAGCCATTCTCACTTCTCACCAAGTATTTACGAAAAAATCATGTGAAACATTAAGATGTCGCAACAATGAACGTCACCGAGTAAAAAGGCGCATCGCTATGGAAACCATTGTTATTTCATTTACCAGCCGCCTTGATTTATAGTGTAAAGATGGTGTGTTGCGAAAAGTGCTCTTCGCTCGAAATTTTTAAAAGTATTTTCCTGTTTTTCTTGGATTTTTTGATAAAGAATAGTGTTAACGACTCGCGGCTAAACTGTGCCTTTTTTTATTCGCGTTTTTAAATAACTCGCTGCGCTCCTTATTTAAATCAACGCTTGTAAAAAAAGCACTATTTTAGCCACTAGTTGTTCAACTATTATTTTAAGTTTTTAAATTTTTTTACGGACTACGAAGAATTTCGAAGATAATAAGAACTAAACATTGGAAAGGTAATAATACCACAAACATCAAATTTCTGTTCTTTTTAACATACATTTTTCAAGTATTACATAAAAAAACTGCTCTTTATTTTCAATTTATTTGTTTTGTTTTAACTCGGGTGTTAGGAATTATTTGTATTGTTTATTAATTACTTTTATTTTCGAATTTAGCAACCGTTTAATCTAGTCAATGGTCTAGTAAGCTCAATAATACGTATATTAATAATGATACATCTGAAGAAGCAATTTCTAATACTTATGACTGCCACAATAACCTATATTTGTGTCAATTTTATTTATCATTGGTCGCCTGTTATCTATATTCTGACTTTCTTTTCCCTCACAGTAAATCAAAACTGCATATGCAAATCACGTTAGGAAGATTGTGTAAAAATTTCAGAGTGGATCTCGAAATACTTTACGAGATATTTCAATTATAATGAGCCTATCGCAGGGTGTCTACAATAAAATTCGGTTCCAACATGATTCTTAATATTTACGAAGAAAAAAATAAAAAAAAATTGGTTCAAGTAAAAACATTTAATTTGTTTATAAGAATTGCAGAATACATGAGTTAAATAACAAAAAAAAATATTTAAAACATTTTTCCGGTGAGCTCATACGAAAACGCAACTTTTATTATTTGAACATTTTTTTCATACATCGAATAGTTTACGAGTTATCAGTGATTAAAAAATGTTCAATTTTATAAACTTTGAAAGTTCAAAAAATCATAACTTGAGAAAATAGTAATTTACCTAACTAGTGCGGAAAGTGCCACTTTTCCGCACACGATTGCAGTGCGGAGAAGTCACTTTACGCGCGAGTTAGGTACAATATTTTTTCTACTCGCTTGACTTAAGTATTAAATTAACTTAATAAAAGGAATTTTCAAAATGTTACTCTTTATTTATCTCGACGAAAATGTTTACCAAACACAAAAAAGAAAATTTTTTAAAATATATCAATATATTTTTTTTTATTTTTGATTGGTGCGGAAAATTACCATAAAGTTAACTTTTCCGCACTAGTGCGGAAAAGTGAATTTTCCGCACGCAAAAAAGTGCGAAAAATTGAATTTTCCGCACGTCAGTAGAAAAAAAAATATTTTGAGAAAAAAATACGTGTCGATTATTTTTCGTTAGAGTGCGAAAATTTTTTTTTCGAAGAGATTAAAATTGGGTTGTAGTCTGATGTGGAATGACCCGTATACTTCATAACACTCTGGTACATAAGGAACTACACTGAGAAAACAAATGGTAGGCATAGCCCAAAATATAGGTTAAATCAGCCCACGGCCGCGGGTAAAATAGTGGACAGCCCACAGCTTGAATTACTCCAACTATTTTTTTTTAACTGTCGCAACCCACAGTTTTTGATTTAAAGCAACCCACATGCGTCCACAGCAATCCACTGTGAGGGACTGTGAATATCAATAGCGATAGTTGGGACAGTCCTACCTGCTGGGCTGGAATAGCTTGAAATTGGAGCTGGAATGAAGACCTTATTTTTTGGTGCCTCGTCAATTGGGTTGGTACAACCCAGTTGGGTGGGCTGGAACAGCACACGTTTGGGGCTGGAATGACGAGTTTATTTTTTTGGTACTCTGTCGATTATGGTGGTCCAGCCCAGTTAGGTTGCTGCAACAGCACAAGTTTGGGACTGGAATAAAGAGTTAATTTTTTTGGTACCCCGCCGATTGGGTTGATCCAGCCCAGTTAAGTGGGCTGGAACAGCACATGTTTGGGGCTGGAATAAAGTTTTTTTGCGCCTCGTCGTTAGCTGGACTTCAATTAAAACTTTATTATTTCTGACACAGTTGGCCTAAACTTATACATATTGAAGAAACAAAAATACAAACAAAATTTAATAGAAAAATTAAAAGCTTTATTGACGTAGCTTTTTTTGGAGAGGCATTTTTGAGGGAAACCTAATTTTTTTCTCATAAAGTTTGCTTTTATGCAAATCTAGTTTTCGAAAGTCTTAAAATTTCAATTTGTGAAAGCAATTACAAATAGCAAATGTTTTTAAATAAAGCGTTTGTCTCAACACTTTTTCATAAATTGATTGAAAATTACCAAAAATGAGGCAAAGAGATGTGCACCTTTCGGGTGCTTAAACGATAATGAACTAAACAGAGCAAAATTTAAGCAATAAATCTGATAAACCATATAGTTTGGCTGAATCAATCCTTAATAGAGGTTTAAGCAGCCCCGCGAAGTAGCTAAAACAATTCACGTTTGGTTTGTAACTAACAGTTTTTACCTCCGATGGGTTTGCAACAGTCCATAAAATGTTTACCCATGGTTACTGTTTGCCACAACCCAATAACGGGTTTGCGGCAGCTATGTTGTTAGAGATACATAGTACGCCATCTATTAGTGCAATGGTAAAGCTTTCTTTGTATGTTTAGTTGCATATCCTTTTTGGTAGTAATATTTTTGATAATTGGCAACAATGATTACGTGTGTGAATACCCTTGTTAATAACGTAAAAAACCAATGCCGTTTTAAGTAGTTTTATAGTAAAAATAAATACCAGTTAAAGTTTCCGTGAGTTTATTATTCTACTGCGACTATATCCTCAATATATGTAATTTAGTAAAACCAAGATGGTTGGTCTAGGCCAGCATTTTAATTTTAGAAAAAAATCAAATTTTGCCCAATTTTGTGGGCTCCCTTAGTCAGAGCTGTTCCAGATTAAAAAAAAAGTGTTGAAGTAATTCAATGAAATAGCTGGAATAACCAACAAAAATGAGTTTTTTCAGCCTCAAACGTCTAGTCCACGATTTTTAGCTGGCCTCATTTTCTCAGATATGCTTAAAATTCTCAAAACTTGATGCTTCAATGCTTAACATTTAGATTTTTTCCAAAATCACAGCTTTCACAACCATTACTTCTTTTAAATAAACAAATTAATTCTTCACTTCTCAACTATTGCGAACGGTTTAACAAATCGATAATAATCAATCAATAAATCAATACTACATTATTCATAAAACGAATCTTGAACGATCACCAATAAGTCAATGGTATAAAAGAACAAGTCGTAAAAATTGATTTCTTCATCATAAAAAAAAAACAGTTGTAAACAATAAAACAAAAAGATAAAATAGAATTAAATGGACATTATCTAGAACTGTTACTAATTGTATTGTTTCTAGTCCAGTGTAGATCACCTTGATTTTTATGGTTGACGAGAATCAGGATATAGATCAGTGTTTGAAAAAAATACGGCTATAAATTTGAGGACTTATCGTAGTTTTTTTTATAGTTCCGCAAGAAGGTTAAACAGCTGCTACATATTTTTAGGCACTTTACCCATCTATTATGAAATGACTTGAACAAATCCTCGCATTTTTCACAGTTAATTTTATTCTTCTTCTTCTTCTTCTTGATTTGACTATGGGCTCGTGTTCTGAGACTTCCGTCCAAAAACATTCTCGCATGGAAGATGTACCTGTTAGTGCTTAGTGCTTAGTATGGGATGCTCCAATGTCTTTCACTGAATTGTATCTTCTTCTAGTGTCTTTTTAATTGGGTTTTAATGGGAATTAAAAGTAGTTAACCTAGGAAAAAGTAACGAATAGTTATGGTTTACTTTGTTATTTTTATATTATTTTCTATACTAATCTATTAAAATAATTAAATTCTATGTTTCTATGAGTTTAATTTAGATATTAATTTTTTTCTTTTACAAGGTAAATAATTATTTTGATCATGCTTTTTGAGGTAGGTTCACTAAGTGGAGATTCGATGTTATCAGGTCCTTTTTTCAGTCTAATTAGTTCTGTATATAGGTCATGAGTTTGTGCTCTTCTATTTGGGCAATTCAAAATAATATGATTTAGCCTTTGCCAGATGTGCCTTTTTACAAAAAGTTTATTAAATTTTACAAAAGAGGGAGGGGTATTCACACTAAAAATGCCAGGATTTGTTCCAGTAATTTTATAGTAGCGGGTAAAGTGCCTAAAAATATGTAGTAGTTGGGTGTGGAACTGTCAAAAATAGAGCTTTATTAAAGTCAGGCTATGCCGACTTTATGTACCGATAAGTCCCTATTATATTATATTGTTAACATTGTTAACATTTGACATTGCAATAATTTATTTCACTAATGGCCGCCACACAAGAAATTGGGTCATTCCACAAAAATAGGGAATTTGGTGTCATGCTAAATATGTTTCTGAAGGCATCAAGCTTCTTTCCCAATACGCAATTTTTGAAGGGATATGGTTAGTTGATCCACTTCTTGCGGTGATAGCAATACCCTCTCGAAGTTGATGTAATTTTTTCCTGTCTCAGTTTTGGAGAATGTGTTATTGCCTTTTGGAAATCAACTTTTAATAACTTTTTTCATATGACTTTTGTATAACAGAAACGTGCAATTCGTTATCTTTGTCGTGTTACTTTTAGAGAATCATGTAAACCTCTTTTAAAATCTAAGAACATTTTTAACTCTTATTTGTTTATATATTCTTGAATCTGTGTCTCTCATATTCATTCACCAGAAGTTCTTACGATCTTCATCTGGCTACAACACAAGATCTTATCAGCAATTTAATCTCCAACTTCCCATCCCTAAATCTTCTCTTCTTCATAGATCCATTTACTTTAATGGGATTAAGATGTTCAATCATCTTCCAAATAGTGTAAAACTCTCTACAAATCTAAATATGTTTTATTTTAACGATAACCTCAACACGTGAATTTTAAGTTAATTTATTTCGTTTATTTTTTTTTTGAGATTTTAAATTTGTATATTGTTGGAATCGTTTCAGAACAGCCGTTTGAGAAGTTGTTTTTAAATTAAATGTGTCCTAAAGTTATTAGTATTTAAGGATATATTTATTGTAAATTGTTTATTACTAAACTTTGTCTACAAAATGTATAACATTTTTTTGACAATAAAGCACTTTATCTATATATCTATATCTATCTATCATTGGCTGGAAACGGGTGTGTTCCAGCCCTTTATTCTAAGGTCGTAGTTGCAATCTGGGGAATTGTTTTTAGCAACACTGTACGGGAAATCAATTTAACTATGTCGACCTGATTTTTTTGCAAAATTTTACGTCATTGAATTTGTTTTCCAAGGCAACGCGGAGACTTTATTTATGTTGGGAATTTGGAACCTTTGGTTGCACTAAAACAAAATTATGATTGTTTTCCACAAACCAAAACTACACTTTTTTGCACTCGACGCGCGTTTCGCTAACAACGTTAGCATCATCAGGAGACGATAAACAATGAACTAAATTAATCTACGCTCTATCTTATATACAATCCTTTAGTGGGCGGAGATAAGACTAATAATTTGTGATTGATCACGATTTTTAATCCTATCTCCCCTCAACCAAAGAATAAAGTGTACTAAACGGGATGGGTCCTCTATCTTTATTTAAACTATTTCTGAATTTAATGATTTCCATACTTTCATATGCATTCAAAAGTCTTTTCTTTGGTACACTTTTTAGAAGTTTTAGGTTATCTAATGTGAATCTATGATTGTTTTCAAAAGCATGCTCGGCCACACTTGACTTTTCTGTTCTTCCGTATTTTAAGTGCGCTAAATGTTCTTTAAAACGTGTTTGAATAGAGCGTCTCGTTTGGCCAACATATTTTTTGTCATAATCCATGCAACTAATTTCGTAAATTCCACTTTTTTCTAGAACTGTAGTGTTATCCTTGGGATTTCCTAGTAAGCTTCTTATTGTGTTACCGGATTGATATACTAACTTAAGACCGGTGTTATTAAATACTTTGTGTAATCCTTTCGTATAATTAGGATTATAAGGAATTGATACAAATTTTGAGTCGCAGGTATCTTTTTGTCTGAAAAAGGTAGAATTCCGAAAGGTCTTTTGAAAATAATGTCTATTTATCAGCTTATTTATTAAGCCTTCGTCGTAACCGTTTTCGCCAGCTATATTCCTAATCCTATTCTTTTCTGCTTCAAATCTTTCTTTGTTTAAGGGGAAATTTACTAATCTATATGTTAAAAAGTGCAAACTTGCAAGCTTATGTTGTAGGCAATGAAAAGAGTCATTTGGAATATACCTGTTGGTGGCCGTGCCTTTTCTGTATACTGTAGACTTTATTTATGTTTATCCGCAATGGGACACCAGAGATTTTTTAGCACCGGGTCAAAAATTTGGGGTTAGGTTACTTATGTTGACTTTTCGCGTTCTGCGCCGCTAAAAAACCAAGTAAAAACCTAAAATAAAAGAAAACCATTTATTGCAGAATGACCTGCTAAAAAAATGCTACCCAACTACGTATTAAAGTAACTGGGTGTAATGTTTAAGGTTGCATTTACAGGTTCAATCGTATTCTATTTTAAACAGGAGCGTCAACGACTAGCAAGAGTTTTGTTAGTACTCAAGTATCCGTGTGTTTTTGAAACTGAGGTTCTAAAATCTATCCTTTGCACTCCAAGATTTCATTAGTACATTTGCACAACTATGCCGCAATAATTTAAATTAAAAAAAATGGTTGAATCAAAATAAAAACAAAATTTTCTATGCGAATGCCTATTGTAATCCCAGCCAGTAAAGTTAGTTAGTAAACACATTTTTGAAAGATAAACATAACCTCGAATGGTTTTCTCTTAGAAAACGTAAAAATACTCTTCTGTCCCACTGCGGTCCGATTTAAAGTTTGTTGACAAAACACCTGCAGTTACCATCGAACATTATAAATTCTGCGATCTATCGGCCAACACTTGAACTGCGTGTGTCTCCCAAATTTAATGAAGTGTGATTGATTGATCGGTTTTCTTTTCCGGAGTGCACAGGCTTTTAGGAAAAATGAAACTTAGTTTTTATTTTCGTTAAAGCAAGGAAATATAAAAAGGAAAAATGTAATCTAGAGGCAATTGTGAGTATTTCTCTATTTTTTTTGTAAATCGGGTTTGTTCTAAACCGCAATTATTTTGAGGCTTTTGGGATAGATGACAGCACCAGAGCTTTTATTTTAAAGAAAAAATAATTGAGAATTTTGAAAAATCCTTCAGATATTTTTGTTAAGCGATTAAAAATGATCACCCCTGCAAAATTTCAGCTAATTCTGATGTGTAGTTTTCCCTGTGCACTCTGGCAAAAGGTTAAAAAATTAAAGAACAAAGCGTTGCCAGTTGTACTTTTTTTTACTTAAAATCTGGGGAGAAACAATAGCCCTAAAGAACTGTCTGCTTCCTAGTGGGCATAGCCCTGCCTTGGTGACCTGGTACCTGGTTTTCTGTCGCTAGTAGTTTTAGGATCTGCTTGCATTTTCAGACTAGACAACCTCCGACGCATTTGTAGGCCATTAAAGCTTTTAAGACCTAAAAATCATGGTAAAGCAATAAACTGTTTGATAAATTGCCCAAAGTATAGAATTTAGCGTAGGTGCAAAAGTTAAGACACTTATGTTATAGTTTTCTTAAATTGCCTGTAAACATATTCTGTGTAGGCACATAATTGGTTCTAAAATTTGCATATATGTCTACTTCAGTAGACCCGCCAGCAAAAAAAGAACTAGTGTAAAAAAGCAAATTTATTTTTGCCAGAATATTTTTATATTTATTCTAAATTATCAACATAAAATCATATTTCGAAAGCATCTTTACAGTATAGGTAGGCCTTCTTCGTTTAAGATTAAACCGCCAAAAAAGTTACAACTTAGCTTAAAGTGACACTTAAAGTATATTCTTCAAAAAAATCAGATAAATATTAGGTTAGGTTAGGACATAAGGACAGCCGATTTCATGAGGCAGGGGACTCAGTTTAGTTCATTTACCGTCTCATGTATGTTTTAGCGTCCCGGAACCCAACAAAGAGTAACTCGTTGTCGGTTAATTCCCATTAGCTTTCTCGGCAGCTTCGAACTAGGTTCGAGTTTAATAAAGATAAATGGTAAAACTAGCCAATTTTCGGTCAGTCAAAATTCCTCCAAAATAAAATAATGGGCCGTTTATTTCCTTCTCATTGACCGCTAATATAATATTGTAATCGTAATCGCAAAACGTAATCTGTTCTGGTTTAAATTACGAATTTACTTTCACTTAAGTTCGGAAACCCAAACGAGTATCTACTTAAGATAAAAATCACCTTACGTTGTTGCGGGTACACTATTGTTGTTAAATGTAACGCTTTTATTATTTATAGCAAATAGAACGGCGGCAAACTGTATGACATATACTGAGTATAATTTAATTTTATTTGTGTCACATATATATGTATATTAAATCACGTAAGATGAAAGCCAGCAATCAATTAACTAACAAAAAATACAATTTTTCTACGACCGCCTTCACCGTTTTGCAAACCAGCATCTTGAGCCGTTGAGATAAAGTAGAAAACATATTTTTCTTTCGATTTTAATACAGGGCACCCTGTATATATTGCAACAACAGCGCTACATACTTCAACCTTCAAATGTATAAATAAATTGCAATATACCTTATTTGCCAATAGGTCGTGCCCTGCTATACAAGCTAATCAATAAATCCATTTTAAATTTCAATGTTGACTTAATTGGATCAAATTTTAAACATTTTACAATAGAAAGGCTTTTAGACTTTTCGACACAACAAGCAACTAGTGTCTACGTTTGTGTATAAAGAGTAATCAATTTTATGCCCTCCAAACACAATATACAAAACTATTTGATTGCTACACTACTCTACGCAAACATGATTCCTTTTAATTTCTTGGGATATCATTATTTTATTTTTTACTTTCAGAGCGAGAGCTCCAAAAATGTAGACAGACCAAGAGGTCGGGGACGTTCGAGGTTCGTGGCAACAGACGAACTGGCCCAACTTCAAAATTACGACTCCTCAGAAACAACCAACCGCAGAACCTCCCCCAGAAAACGTCCGAGTAATAATTTAGACAGTAGAACGACTAACGCAGAGACCAGACTTCCTGAAAGACAGAGAATTAATACAAGACCAGTTCCGGCATCGGCAACGTCGCGAAATTATTACGCCGTTGAAGAAGTCGTCAACGAATCCCCCATTGATTCGTTTTCTCGAAGAAGTAGACCTAGAGTTTTAACCGAAGATCAATTCGATGCTGCCCCTTTGCCGAGGAGTCGCGCTAGTTTAGACATACCTTTAATAGGCGTTCAAACCCAAGCTCGAGCTTTACCGGATCGCGAAATAGATGAGCTAGCAAACGGATTTGGAAGCACTGCTAGGGATATTTTATCATCGCGAGGTTTCAAACCACAACAAGAACAAACTTCTCAAAGAGCAGACGAAGATATTTTAAGTAGCATCGGGGAGGTGGCTAGATCTCTCGCACCAACTAGAGCTCCGCCAGTAGAAGAGCCAGAAGACGATTATGTATTTGGCAACGCCGCCAGATCTTTGATTGCCTCTAGAGGTGGAATTTTACCCACCGAGGTAGGTGGAGGGGCCCGTCTGTCCCCAAGCAGAGCCACGTCACTTAGATCTGAAACTCCTATTTTAAACCAAGCTGATCTACGTAGAACAGAAGTTGGAGCGGAACCTCTACCATCGTTAAGAGGGTCTGACCCAGAATCAAATCGCAGAACATCAGCTCGAGGTGAATCAAGAAGAACATCTTCTAGACAAGATACAGAGAGAGTTGAAAGACCTCAAGTTAGGGGTAGAGCAAGACCAAGAGAGGAAAATTTACGCGCTCGAGGACCTGATCCAGAACTTACAAAACAAACTTTGGCCAGAGGTGGGCCTGAAATCATTGAAAGAACATCCAGTAGATCTCAAAATAGAAATCCCCCAATTAACATTATTGACGACACCGAAGTAGAACCATTACAAATTAAGGAAAAAAATGAAAATTTTGAGACGCAAAAGACTGGGTTAGACTCGGAAGCACCACTCGCAGAAGAACGTCAAAGTTTAGACTCTGATGTTCCTCAAATTTTAGACAACTCTGAGGAAACTATAAACATTAAGCCTCTTGAAAGCGATGCACCAGACATACCGCTTTTCAGAGAAGCCGATCCTGATCAACCTCTATTAAGAGATGAACTAGCAAAACCCTTGTTTAGGGAAGTTGATAATAATAGAAACTTTATACCCACCACGTATAGTAGGACCACTGAAACATCGCCACCATCACGTCGAGTGTCCGGTAGAACTAGATCCAGGATTGAGAAAGTGACTGAAGAAGCTCCTGAAGTAATGCAACCAGTTTTCAGGACCAGCAACGTAGAAGATTATGTTAGATTTGAGGCTCGAACTACAGAAGAAACAATCTTTGAACCAAGAGAAGAACCACAACTTAGGAGGATTCAGACAGAAAGCTATCAACCTAGAAGAGCACCTCAAGCAGAAGATGTTCCACCCAGAAGAGTACCTCAATCGGAAGAGGTTGCACCAAGAAGAATCCAGGTACCAGCCGCACAACAAGCACCACGAAGGATTCAGATTTCAGGTAGGACAAGAGGAAGAACTAACGTCGAACCCGAAGAACCTGTGACTTCTTCATATAGAACAAGAACTACGCGTACTAGAGCTACTAAAAGACCCGTCGAAGAACCAAGCACAAGAGCATCGAGACCAAGATTCAGCGCAAGAAGACAATACGAAGAAGAGCCAGCGGAGAGTAGAACCAGGGCGGAAACGCGAACTAGAGGACCGTCGGTTTTTTTAGCGAATGACGGGGAAATCACCTCCAGATCTAGATCTGGAAGACGTATCGAGAATGCACCGCAAAGGTTCACCATCGATTTATCTGCCACCACCAGCAGAAGTAGAGGCTCAGCGAGAGCCTCTGCTAATAGTGGTTTCCCCGAGAAACAAACCGGCAATGGAGCTAACTATAACGAAGCAGCACCTAAAAATGTTCAAAGACAAAGAAATGGAGGTAGAACGACTTTTGAAGAAAGACCAGCTAAGACAAATGTAAAAAATAGTAGAGGTAATTTAAGAAAAGAGTCTTTCGAAAAGGTAAAACTAAAAAGCTCAAGACAGCGCGCTGGAAATAAAATAAATTTTGAAGAAAATCCGCGAACGGTATCAAGGTTGGAATCGGATTTAAAAGCAAGAAGTAGATATTTGGAAATCCCTTTGGGAATTGACGAATCTAAATTGGAAGTTTTACCACTTTTTGAGACCGAACCCAAAGTTGTATTATCTGATAACAGATTTAGCAGCAAACGAGGTGGTGATTTTTTGGAGCTTACCGCAACCGAAAACAATATTAGATTTGTTGAAAAAGCTGCATCTAAGGCAGCTACGCGGGCTAGTGTCACCAGACCCGAAAGTTTCGAAGCTAAAACGAACCCCACCACCCAAAAAAGAACAACCAGAACTAGTAGTTCGTCTAGTACTACAACAACCAGTAGTACTACAACAACCACTAGTACCACAACCAAAGTTCCAGTTACTAGGCCACCAATAATAAAAGAATCGGTCGTGGCAGAGTACAACGAAGTAACTTCGAAAAGCAGGATTACAAGAAAAAAAAAAGGTGGCAAATCGAACCGAGGTAGCAAAAAGTCCGAAGTCAAATTGGATGCCGTTAAAAAGAAAAATTCTGCAGAAGAAATTGACGAAGAAGACAATTATCCCGAAGCTTTTAAGGCTTTGATTCAGTCCAAAAAGAAAAAGGTAAGTGCTTGTATTTGGTCCAATGTAAACAAACTTTAATCTGGAGTTTTTTCACCTCTAATTGTTAAGTAAATCTTGTTTGTCCTTGAACCTGTGAAGTCAATTATCTTCTTATGCAATTGACAAAACATGATCATTTATCACGTAAACAATTAGTTTTATCGCATCTTAACGTAACGAAGAAGGTTAGGAGAACAATGTTTAGCCGTGCGTTAAGAAGATCGTGAGAGTCTAGCCCGGGAAAGTCGAAAAATAAAATCGTTAAAAGAAATCGAGAGTCAAGTTTAAGGATGCGATTTGAATTTTAATGTTCGTCATTAGCATAATTTTGATTGTTTGCTTTGATTGATGATTTTTAGATGTTAAAAATCGAAGTGCTTTTTACAAATCTAGGTGTACGAATGTTTAAACTTGCACCTCGACTTGCCTAGTTGGAGATCTTGATAAAAATAAATTGTCCCTCCAAATTGCTACTAAGATGAAACTTTGCATACTGATAGCTGATAGACCCCTCCCGTTAGGACATTTATTTATAGGCACCTATCTAGGTACGATAGTTCCATCAATACCCAAGAATTGTTTAAAACTTACCAATGTAAATGAAAAAAAAATAATCCCCCCCCCTTCCATATGTAAACCTTTAAATAGGCTATAAGGCAGGTCAAGCTCGCGATGTTCTTTGCTTTTTATATATTTTATTAAAAAATACAAAAAAAAAACGAAATTTATATTCAGTAAAGGGACTATGTGTCGTAAATCGTAATGATTAAGCATAAAAAATGGTATTAAAATTTTAAAGAAGCGCTTTAGTATAACTTCATTTGTCCTTGAACCTGTGGGGCATTTATTTATTATTATTATTAACATGGATGTGAAGTCCTTTTTTTTTCGAGGTACAGGGTGTCAAGGGCGCTTTTTTTTATATCTTTGTTAAAAAAAAAAATAATAAAATTTAGGGGAACAATGAAGGGTACAAAAAATGTTAAAATTTTTATATTTTGAAAAATTTGGTGAAATTATAACAAAACCAATTTATGCACGTTACACAGGGTGTTTCAAAATTCAATATCAAGATTTCTTGTTCGGTTTGAAACTTTTTTAATTTTGTCTCTTACAATTTTTTTCTATCTGCGACCGTTATTAGACACTTAAAGTTGGCGAGCTATTTTTGATTCCATGTTGTTAGCGGATCTTTGATGCGTTTGTAAAAGCGTCCTTAAAAAAAAAGAGTTAAAGTTGTGCTTACAATGTACGACGTAACCAAACCAATTCTTGTTCAGTGCTTGATGCACAGTTTTACTTCATTCCGCTCACTTCTATTTCCTTCCTCGTCGAAAAAAGTGAGAGGGCAATAGAATGGACCCAGCAAACACATCTGTTATATTAACATAGTAGTTACGTAAATCTAAAGTAAACAAAATTACATAAAAAAAGTTTTCATATAATTTACGTAATATTTATATAACATAATTTATGTTACTTTAATTACATCATATTTACGTAATAAGAAGGAAACTTTGTGCACGGCATTATACAGAACATGTTGTGAACATGTTACCTTGTTGTGACATTAGAAGTATATATAAATTTTGTATACACAATATGACTTTAATTTTAAATAAATGTTATATTCCAATAAATTTATATAGTAATTAAAGAGTACGTTATTTACGTGACGTTAAGTTTACCTTGATGTTATTTATGAGAAATATAAATATTATGTAAAAAAATTTACCTCAATTTTACCTTTTGATTTACTTTCTAGTTACTAGTTAATCCATATCTGCCGTTTCCCAATTTTTTGTTGCCATGTATTATTTGCGTTATTTTAATTACATATTATTTACGTAAAAAGTAGGGAACTTTGTGCATGTTACTTTTTACGTTGTTGTGACTTCCAGTTTACATAAAATTTATGTAACAAAGTAATCTTGTGATGTAACTTTTACGTAATATTTATGTAACGGTGTTGACAAAGGAAAATAGAAGGAGGGAAACTGTGGATCACGCATTTATGAAAAGCCACAGATAACAAGATGGTTAGGATACGCTAGCTGCCTACGAATACTGCAAGGGTGGTCGTAGAGATAGGCGAGACGTATTCGTAACTTTAAGTGTCTATTAAAAAAAAAACAATTGATTGCTAATAGATATTTTATGACAATAGGAAAAAGAAAAATCTGCAAGCGGCAAAGACGTTTCGACCTTGAAGAGCGTCGTGACTTCTACGGCCACGAAACCCACTTCCGCGGCAAGTGCGAAGAAAATATCGAGTCGACCTCAAGTTGAAAGTGTAAGTGAGATAGATATTTTCTATATATATATAGAGCGCTTCAGGCTACTGCGAACATAGGCCGGAAGAAGTCCAATTTGCCAGTGTACGTACACGCAGGGACACCGCACACCTATCAGTGGAGCAACCAACACTCAGGCTTGCGATTACCGTTCGCGGCTTGCGTTTAATACGCCTCTAACCACGGTGCAATGTGAAGTGTAGTCCATGAAACCGGAATTTGGTCAATAAATAGGCAAATTTTGATAACGTAATTTTCTTGTTTTTTGTCACTGATAAATTAGAGCGTTTTATTTTCAACTGCTCACTAACAACGTGTTACAATGAAAATAATAAGGAGAAACAAAATAAAAGCAAGTTCTCAAACATTCTAAAAACCAAAAAAAAATTAGAGCAAATGTTCGAAAAGTCCTCCTTGCTCGGCTAGACAATATCCGAAGCTATTATAAAAACCCCTTCTAACGTTTCCTTCAATTTTAGTCCGAAGTTCTTCCAAATTATTAGCCATTTCATGCCAGTAAACTTTATTTTTGATATAACTCCACAGATAGAAGTCATTGGGAGCAAGATCGGGTGATCGAGCTGGCCATAAAATGTTCCCCGTGTACTTATAACCTATTCTTAACCTTATTCCCTAACAAGGCCAACATTGTGAGCGGGACAACCATCTTGTTCAAACCATGTTTCACCAAATCTCACACCTAACAACTGCCTAGCAGTTGGAATATTATGCTGCTGCAGTAGATCCAAGTATTTAGGACCATTCAAATTGCCGTCAATAAAAAATAGCACAATTACGTGATCCCCTACAATACCCCCCACCAAACATTTAGTTTTTGGGGATACTGTGTTCTTACGGCAAAATAAAAATGCAAATTTACCCTCGACCATTATCGAACGTGTGTTGGGTTATGACGATTCAATAATGGAAAAGTGCTTTCATCTGTGAAAAGAATAGATCTCAGAAAGTTTTCATCACGATTAGCCCTTTCCATTATTGTTTCGCAAAATTCCATACGACGATAGTTGTCCTCCCGAAAAATTTGATGCGTTTTTGACGCTTTGTAAGAATGATAAACATTCTTTTTGAGAACACGTAAGACACTGGCTGAAGACGTATCAACCGCTTCGGCAATTTGGTGGCTAATTAACTTTCGATTTTCCTCCACTGTAGCGCAAATCATCACATCTCGTACTTTCTGCTCGTCATTCAAAACAATAGGTTTTTAATGGTTTTTTGGCGCTACACAACCAAACTTTTCAAAATTCTGCACAAACCTATGAATCGTTGATAAACTAGGTTCTGGGCGATTTACAAAATTCTCCAAAAAAAGTTCTTGAATAAGTCTCAATGGTCTGCCTTGATAGTACCATTTGAACATCTGCACTGTATTATTTCACTTAAGAACTTACCAATCTGTTTCTCGAGCAAGGCAGAAATAAAACAAAATAATAAAAACAAAATAAATTTCAAAAAGATAACACTGCAGCGTACTTCGACCCCACTTCGGTCGTACGGCACGGAGAGTAAATTGGACTTGATGCCCCCTATTTTCGCAATAGCCTGAAGCTCATTGTATATAATATGCTATGCTTTCATGGGTATTGAGTTCGTTTTTAAAAGTCATTGTATCTTTTTCTTTTATATAGCGTGTTCTTTATCAAGAGCATGAATACATTATATAAAAGAAAAAAATAGCCTGGGAGGTTGCAAACACAACCCCTAAAATTCTGTAAAATTATAGGTATTCTTTGTTTCTGTAAAATACCCGCCTGTACACCCTTGAAGCCCACTTATCTGGGGCGCGTTCAGCGGCGGCTGGAGCCAAACCAAAAACGGTGTTACCCCTTCCACTCAAAATGTCAAAAATAGCATTGCCATTGCCGAACCAGCTTTGAACGCGCAAAGCCGACTGTCGTATCTTTAGTATTTTTGCTAGGCACGGACAGTCTGTTTAAAAAGGAAAGGGACTGTCGGAACTTTAAGCCACGGCCATTTGATAGCTTTTTCTAAAGAGATACCTACTCCCCACCTTCTGTCCGCAAAATAAACGCATTCTCCTCACAATCCACAATTGTGGCGTCTACACAATTCATTGTATGCAAGAAACGTGTTGCAAAACATTTTCATTTGTTAGGTTAGGAAAACCTCGAAACTGAATTTTTTCGTTGGCCTCGCCCGCGGACCAATAACAACAAGCGATGCCAATTCTAGAGGCGCTTTCGAGTTCCTCCAAAACTGGTATGGCTTCAGCCGATCTTGGCTCCTGCTACTGCTGAACGCGCCCCTCTTGTGCGGGTTCAAAGATATTTCAAGAATAAGGTGATTTCTTTGAGAAGATGGGATCATTCGTCGAGATTGATCCCTTCGCTTGAGGGATCGTTCCTTCTCTTATGATTCAAGAATTAGGCCCCTGGTGGGCACCACAAGTGCAAAACCCGGGTCTACGGGTGCCATTGCCTTTTTTTAAGGGAAAGCTCGCTGCATAATTACCATTTTTTATTTTAATTTTTATATGCCTGTATAGGCCCAGCATAAAATGACGATTTTTGGTCGCTTTACTGGTAGTTCCAAACATTTTCTAGGACGAACTTATTTAAGAACAAAATAATATGAATACTTACGCAGTATCTTCTACATCCATGGTGAGTTGAAACTCAAACTAAATTTAAGCCAATTTTAAAAGAAAACTTGCAAAACACAAAAAACAAACCACGAAAAGAAACCCACACAGGAAGAATATTAAATGTCGTCGGCAAGTACGTCAAGTTGTCAACCGCACGTCAGATGTCAATCGCGCGGGAAATTTAAAAAATACGGCGTTCAAAACACACGATATCCGGCAATGCGTTTCATCGGACCGGAAAGGTAGTTTAGAAATGCATGCAATTACAAAGAAACCATTGCGTTTTACTTGGTATGTGAAACACGTTTTTCAGTTATTGGCAAAATAACATAAATTTGCCAATACATCAGCACTAGTAAATAATCATTGGCAAAATAGCGCAATTTTGCCAATAATACTACTGTAGGAAATAACCAATGGCATTCACTTGCCAATAATGCCAATAAAGAAAATACACCTTACGGGTCAGTCCATATCAAGTCAACCAGGGTATTTTACCACACCATCTCCGATGTTGATGATTTTTAGTATACATGTTTTTCCTACCAAAAAACTGGAAAATCCAAAATTTCAGACTTTTTTGACCAGTTGTTTATTTTGAATTAATTTTTGAAAATCGAAAAAGTCACTTATTTGTCCTTAACATGTGCGCACAAAATTAGGAATATCCAAAGAACCACTTATAATAGAAAAGTAGGTGAAGGTTCATTTTAAAGCTCTTATAAAGACCTTTCATATGAGAATATTGCATAACATATATTGAAAAAAAAAATAAACAAAAAAATTTTTGATTTTTTTTTTGAAAAATTTCAAAAAGGCCATTTTTAATTTTTTTCAAAAAATTATATTATTTTCTTTAAAGTGTTATTAAACTATTCACAAAATTTTGAGATGGACAAATCATGGGTTCAATGTGAAAAAATTTATTAAAAATGTCACATGCATGAAAAATCGCCTATAAATAGACAATGCATTTTGGTAATTAGAAGAATATAATGGGGTTTAAAGCGATATTATAAAAATATTTAACGTTTCATTCTGTATCAGTAATCAGATTAACATTGCCCCCCATTGTAATATTTACTTACAAAACCTCTTTTCCACCGGAGACGTACTATTGGATGTTCCAATTCTTATGAAAATATGCCTGTATAAACCTGCCAATACTTTTGTGAAATACTGCCTGTTTATTCCTGTTTAACATTAAGGACACACCTCCTTCATTTTATTGGTCTGTTTAGGTACATTGTGGGGATTTGCTGACATGAAAATTCCTGCATAAATTGATTTTAAATTTTTGGCAAGTATTTTCCTGATACAGCTCCAAATAATCGATACATAATAGTTCGACTGAAGGTTTATCAGAAGTCATCTCTGTGTAATTTTAAAAGTTTCAACTATGGGTGAGGCAAGTGGATGGACTAAATATAAAGTAAAGTGCTGTGATCCACTAGAGTTAAAAATCAAGCATTTTGGGAAATTAAGAAATGTGACCAAGTGGATGTGCAGTTACAAAAATGTCAAAATGGGAATGAAAATCTGTGATGGTTGTAGACTAAAGCTTTCAAAGGAGTTTAAGGCATCTGAAGAAGATGAGGCAGGGTAAGTAACAAATAGTATTTTTTAATATAAAATTAATAAACTAAACCAATTGCGTCAAGTACGGAGTGGAAAAATCTCATGGCATTATTTTGCATGGCATTATTTTGCATGGCATTTTGAGAATACAGACATTATGTACAAATTTCTTGGCATTATGTACACATTTTGGGTCAGCTGTTACCCCCTTTTTAAGTTCTTATAAAAAACTAACTTTTTAAATTTTTTTAGACCCAGTCAAGTTCCAGAAAATGATCCAGATTTTCAAGATCCTGCTGAATCATTTACTCTTTTAAACAAGTCATTGGAGCTTCTTGGTGTGTCGCCGATTAAAAGAAAAAATGTATACAAAGAAAAAATTGATATTGTACAGCATACAATTGCGAAAGCATTTACAAAGGAATCAGATTCAACGCTAGTAAAGGAATGCCAGAGTGACGAAAGTGAAATGATTAAGCAGTTAAAGGACAAATTTTTAAAAACCGAAAAGAGGAGTGAGAAAATACTAGTTTTATCATGTTTACCTCAAAGTTGGAGTAGAAAGAAGATTGAAGAAGAATTTGGAGTTTCTCAATATTTGGCCAGAGCTGTAAAACAGTTAGTTAAGGACAATGGGATATTATGTTCTCCTAACCCCAAACCGGGAAAGACCCTTAGTGATAGAGTGGCCCAAATAGTGGTAGATTTTTACCAAAGGGATGACATTAGCAGGACCATGCCAGGTAAAAAAGATTATGTTGTTATCAGAAAATATGGAGCTGAAAAAGAATATGTACAAAAAAAATTAGTCTTAGCTAATTTAAAGGAAATTTATGCATTGTTTAAAACTGAGTACCCCAATGAAAAAATTGGGTTTTCAAAATTTTGTGAACTGCGACCCAAAAACTGTATACTGGCAGGAAAAAGTGGGACTCATACTGTATGTGTATGTACTATACATCAAAATATAAAACTAATGCTCAATGGCTCCAAATTAAATAAGCTATATGATGAAAATAACAGGCCTCTTGCAATATCTTATCATGATTGCCTTTATAAACTAATGTGTAATCCACCTTCAGTGGACTGTTTTTTAAGCAATAGATGCAAGCAATGTCCTGGAGTAGAACAGTTTAAAAATACGTTAATAGAAAAATTTGAGGAAGAATTAATTGATGAGGTCTCATTTAAAAAGTGGGTCTCAGTAGATAGGTGTACTATGGAAACCGTTGTTAAGAAAAGTGATGATTTTGTCCAGGAATTTACTGATGATCTTGTAAAACTTAAATCACATCCTTTTATTGCAAAAATGCAAAAAGATAGATACAATGAAATAAAAATTAACCTTAAACCTGGAGAGTCTTTGATCACTTGCGACTTTGCGGAAAATTATTCCTTTGTTATGCAAGATGAAGTCCAGTCTTATCATTGGAATAACAGCCAGGCAACCCTCCACCCTTTTGCCATTTATTTTCTAAGTGATGGTAAACTGCACAACCTGAATTATGTGTTTATTTCGGAAAGCTTGACACATAATACAATTGCATTTCATTTATTTTTAAAAAAATTAATGCCTGATTTAAAAATCAAAATACCAGGACTTAACAAAATTTTTTATTTTTCGGATGGATGTGCTGCGCAGTACAAAAACAAAAAGAATTTTCTGAATATATGCCTGCATAAAAAAGATTTTGGTGTTGAAGCAGAGTGGCATTATTTTGCCACCTCGCATGGCAAAAGTGCCTGCGATGGCTTGGGAGGAACTGTTAAAAGACTTGCTGCCAAAGCCAGTTTGCAGAGGCCCTATGACAATCAAATAATGACACCTCTACAATTGTTTACTTGGTGTGAAGAAAACATATCTGGCATTGATTTTAAATATTGCACAGAAGCAGATTATACAAATCATGAAATAATTTTGAATAAAAGATTTGCGGAAGTCTTAACAATACCGGGGACACAAAAAATTCATGCTGTAATTCCTCTTACAGAAAGCACGTTTTTGGCAAAACAGTTTTCTACATGCTTAGAGGTCGAAACACATAATCTTTTTAAAGGTGGAAGCATTATTTTGCAAAATATCGAGTCAGGGTTTGTCACTGTAGAATATGACAGTGCTTGGTGGCTGGCTTGTGTCTTGGGGAAAAATAATGAGAGCGGAGAACTGAAAGTAAGCTTTCTTCATCCACGAGGACCTGCCTCATCATTTTTTTACCCAACACCTCAAGATATTTTAATTATTAAACCAGAAAGTCTTATAAAAAAAGTTGAACCCAACACTGCTACTGGCAGAACTTACAATGTCAGCAAAAAAGAAATGTCAGATTCATCAGAAATTCTTAAAAGAAAGTTAAAAAAATAAATTTAAGGTATATAGTTAGTCTTAGTGTTTTCTGTCTAATTTTTATCAACGAAGTAGAAAAGTTTGTTTATTTCTTTTGCGAGTTTAAAATAAAATAATTTGTAGATAAAGCCTCTGGGTATTTTTTAAAACCTGTATCCATCCAACAAATTTATTTATTTTAATATCCAGTGCACTATTGGTGCTCCTAAAATGTTTATTTTTTTAAATGCATGATTTTTAATGTACTTAATATTTTTGATATTTTTTTTGACATTGAACCCATCATTTCTTCATCATAAAATTTTGTGGATAATTAAGTAACACTTTGACCAAAATTATATATTTTTTTCAAAAAAATTAAAAATGGCCTTTTTGAATTTTTCAATTTTTTATTTTCAATTTTTTTTTTTTTAAATTATGTTGTGATATTTCATAAAAAAGAGCTTCAAAATGACTTTAAAATGAGCCATTTATTACTTTCCTAGTGTAAGTGGTTCTCGAGATATTGCTAGTTTTGTACATTCTTGTTAAGGTCAAAATGCTGACTTTTTTATTTTGAAAAATTAAAAAAAAAAAACTACGAATCAAAAAAATCTAAAAATTTGCATTTTCAACTTTTATGGTAAGAAGAAAATATATACCAAAAATCATCAAAATTGGAATTGGTCGCGTAAAATTTTTGTGATTTTTTGGTTGATTTGATATGGAATGACCCTTACCACCTTTCATTGTTTGTGGGGTATCTTTTGTTTTTTGTTATTTATTCATCCTCACTGAATCCTTTTTAAAAATAAAATTAGTTTAATGAATTGGGTGACAAATGAGAGTTTGACAGATGTCCAATAAGTAAAATATTGATCCCCAAAACAAGGACTTTCAACCAGTGAAGTCCAAGTTGCATTAACACGCAAAAAACACGCAGGTGTAAGCGAATAGACTAATAATATTCATTCAAATAACATTCTAAAAGGTGTTTCCAGGGGCCTAATTCTTGAATCTCGAGAGAAGGAACGATCCCTCAAGAGAAGGGATCAATCCCGGGAAATTTTAGATTGAAAAATATACATTTTACGCGCATGCTTGCCTGAGAAATGGGACCGATCCCTGGCTGGCCCGCTTAAGAATACGAATTGCGTTCGACGTAGGATCATTCGACACAAATCTATGTCGTTCACTGCTCAAAAATTAGGGCCCTGAGAGGACACTAACTACACTGAGGAAAATGTTTAGTGAAGTGATTCTGCCTGGCGCCTATTTAGTCAAACAATCTTGCTAGAACAAAAAAGTAACTTCAATACAACAGGAATGTTTAGTGACACTAGCAAAAAAAACAGTTATACTAGCGAAAAAAAGTTTTGCCTCGTTATTTTAGCAAAAAACTTTTTTGTTCCAGCAAGAGTGTTTGGCTAAATAGGCGCCAGGCAGAATCACTTTGCCAAATATGTTCCTTAGTGTAGCTTTCGAAAAATATATGTCTCAAAAAAAATGTATATTTATTTTCTTAAATACGCTGCTAAAACCAACTGTGCATTGCAGTACTTACCCTTGAGTGACCAAAGTTGGCAACTTTTTTTTTGTAAAAGGGATTTTACTCAGATTAGTTTGCGGAAAGTAACACAAATAGTTCTGGTGGTGGAAAAAATTACTATCAGTTTCTCTAAAATGTCATTCTAGGTGACAATGACTCAAGTGTCCTACGAAATGGAAAATTTTTGACTACTTTTTCACTGCTGTCAGGACGAACATAATGTTTATCTGAGACTATTACTAAAGCTCCTCCCTCCCCAGGAACAATTTGACGGCCATATCTGGTATACATAACTAAAATTCGTGTTGCCACTCAAAACTAAAGGGGGAGAGAACTGAAAATCCGAAAAAACTAGAAAGAAAATTAACTCTTATCGTCTTATAGTACTTTTTGTACCTCCATTAACCTAGTGACCCCACCTCAAGAAAATCAAAATTTAGTCACACCATAATTATGTGCTAATTCCATCCCCAATCAAAAAAATTTGTGCTCCTCTGGTTTCTGACAAAAACTAAAAAGAAAATGGGGTAGCTAGGTTAATATTAACTTAGCAACGCCAGCCTCTTTTTTTTTTAAAAAAAAAACATCATTTAAAATGATTAATTTTAGTTACTAAGGTTCCAAAACACCTTAATCGACGAAAAAAAAAAGTTGTCTGTCGGTCTTTTGTCTTTTATGTATACACGAGACGTTTCAATAAATATGTCATTGATTAGTGACGTTACAACTCTTAAATCTCGTGTTATTAGTGCTTAAAAACCATTTACAACATAGAAAATTCTGTATTTTTTCCCAACAATTTAGTAAAAGTCCGCTCGTTGTCAATGACCTCACTTTTCCACCAATTTGAATGGTTGTAGTAGTAGTAGTAGTAATTGAAATTTTGTACCGCTGCCATTTATTGCTTCTCAATTCTTTCGACAAAGTGGCAAGACGTTGGAATATAGACTAGGCATTAGTTAACTGTCAAATACTGTGGCTAACTTCTCGTTAACTCTTAGTAGAAGCGTCCTTATTTTTGTTTTTCCAAGTTTTCCATAAAGTTTTTTAGGGTGGTGGGAGCTTGTAGGTGGAAAAGGGGAATAAAATATTTAAAGAAATTGTAACTTTGGAACAAAAGCAAGTAGCGATATACGGTTTTCAGATTTAAGTTTCCATGAATATGGACTACAAATTTTGTTATATAGTCCAAATTCGTGGAAGCTTTAGTTTCCGAGTTACTTGAAACAACGTTAAAATTTATTAAAAAATCATAACTTTAGAAGTAAAGCAGCTATTGATAAGCGGTTTTCAGATTTTGGTTGTCGTAAATATATCCCAAAAATTATCTTATAAGGTTCAAATCTTTCAAAACTACAGTTTTCAAGATATTTTCATTTCCTTTCAACATAAAATAATTGATTGTATGGTGGACTATCCGTGATTTCTAGCACCACTTTTTCTTACATAATCGTAGAGCACATAATTTTTGTAAATATTACTTTTTAAAATTTTAGAACCACATTTTAGGGTGGGGTCACTAGGTTAATACTAAGCTAACTACCCCACTACTGCACTAAAAACAAAAAATTCGGATTTTTCTTGTACATATTCATGGAGCACATAATTTTGGAATCATAAATCGTCTCTTTGGAATCGCACTTCAGATTGAGAATGCTAGGTTATTAATAATAATATAATGCGATATCCTTTTTATCGATTTTCTCGGAAACCAGACGAGCACAAAATTGTATAATCGTAGACGAAATTAGCACGTAATATTCAGATAATACTGGTTTTTGAAATTTTTAAATTCCGTGATACCCGAGGGGTCAACAGCTGACCAAAAATTTTTACACCTACTGTCAAAAACTGAAATATTGTCAAGTATTTTCCGATATTGTTAAGTATTGTCTAGTATTGTAAAGTATTGTCCAGTATTGTCAACTATTGTCTAGGATTGTCTTCAGTATTGTCCAGTATTATCTCCAGTATGGTCCAGTATTGTCACCAGTATTGTCAGATATTGTTAAATTAGCAAATTAGCACCTAGCGTCTGCAGCTGATGACCCCTCGGGGTCAACAGTTGGCCAAAAATTTGTACACCTACTGTCAAGAACTGAAATATTGTCAAGTATTGTCCGGGATCGTTAAGTATTGTCCAGTATTGTTGAGTATTGTTAAGTATTGTCCAGTATTGTCTAGTATTGTCTCTAGTATTGTCCAGTAATGTCTCCAGTAATGTCCAGTATTGTCAAGTATTTTCCAGTATTTTCAGGTATTATTTAAGTATTGTCAACGATTTGTACACCTACTGTCTGCAGCTGATGACCCCTGGGTGATACCTAAACATGTGGGGTCGCTAAGTTAATATTAACCTAGCTACCCCACCCTTTTTTTTAAAAAACATAATTTAAAATGAAAACTTCGATATATTCGTGGAGCACATAATTAGCACATACTTTTGAAACCAAAAATTTTTAGGCGCCAAATTTCCTGGAGAGGTTAAAAAGTTAATATTAATCTAGCTACCCCATTTTCTTTTCCGATTTTCTCAGAAACCAGAGGAGCACAAAATTTTTTGATTGGGGACGGAATTACCTCATAATTATGGCATAACTAAATTTATTTTTTTGGGGTGGGGTCGCTAGGTTAATGGAGGTACTTTGGGTCCTACCCGCTGCCTATCAATTTGGTTATAAATATGGCATTGATCTCACTCTAAGCAGCCGTTGACTACATTCAGCTAAAAAGACATACAAAAACTCACACACAAAATCAATGCAATGCTTCTAGAGGCAATTTATTTATTCTTAGGTTCTTAAAAACCTTCTTAGCTAAAAAATGTATCTTTCCATCAAAGTGTTGTTTTATGCATTTTAGACCAGAAGGTCGTCGAGTTTACGCTCGAATCGATTTTTTGACGTTTCCGATTATTTTTAATGCAAATACACAGGCAAAACGCAGTCAACCAATTATTTTCTTCCTTCAGATAGAAAGATCTAGATATTATCAGTGTAGGTATTATTGTAAAATGCACCTAATACAATCATAATAATATGCATAGAACCAACCGCTGCTAACTGTAAAAAGATTTGCATACCAGAACCAGGTTTTTTTTTAAGACTATGAAATTACATAGCAAAATTGTTAGCAACTTAAGGAAAAAAATGATACACTAATAATGTAATACCAGTATATTTACAGGGTGCACTGATAAGGTCTATCAGAATTTTTTATCCGATTATGTCCAATCAGCATTCCTTATCACTCTAAATTGTCAGCCAGGCAGACAACCAGCGCAGGAGTGTACGCGGAAAGCCTAGTTCAGAAAAGTTATCCACTTGGAGAACACCAGCAACCCTACCGGAGGTCAGGAATGGCAGGAGGGACATATTCATATGCTCCGACAGCCAGGCTGCCCTCAAGGCTCTAAGCGCACCCAAAATGGTCAGTAGTCTGGTGACGGAGTGTGCTGAAGCACTGCAAACACTGGCTCAAGACAAGAGGGTAACATTGACGAGAAAGCGGACGAACATGCCAGACTAGGGGCCGAAGCCCAAGACATTCGACCGAAACCTCTTCTGGGAATAACAAGGAAAAAAAATGGGCGGACAATGAATTGAAGACGTCCTGGACGCAAAAGTCAGAGTCCAAACAGTCCAAGCTATTCGTGAATGGTCCGAATGTAGCCAGAACTAAATGGCTCTTAGGCAAGACAGCTGACAGCTATGCTGACTGGGCACCATCGGCTGAACAAACATCTGACCCAAATGAGAGTAGCAGGAGATCCCGTGTGTACCGTTTGCGGGCTCGAAGAGGAATCGGCGCAGCACTTAATAGCAGAGTGCGATGCATATGCCAGATCTAGGCAGCTGAAGTGGGGATTTCCACGATAGAGGAAGAAGAGCTGCACTCGCTCAAATGGGCCGTTATACTGAACTTCGTAAAGAAGACAGAGAGGCCCGGAGAGAGAGTTGCAGCGGAAGTAGGGGCATAGGGCTAAGAATGGGGTATGGCAGAAAGGGCCCATGAAGAGGCCTACTACTGTCACTTATCTAGAAGCTGTCACGAGTTGCGCGAAAACTAATAAACACGACCCGACTCACTACATTTTAATTGAAATTTCTCTACTAGTACAAAGCAGTAGTGATCCTGATAGAATGAAGCTGGAAACCAGTGTTGCTAACCGAAACTTGTAAAATTACCCACAAGCCATTCAAAAACGCATGCTTTTCTAAACCAACGTATTTGAGGGTAACTTAATTTTACTATGAGTATTACCTGTTGGCATTTAATTTTATGTTATTTGACTATTTTCGTTTTAATTTCTCACAAATAAAAAACATTCGAAAAAAGGTGAAAGAAAAAAAAAATCGAAAAAATTTACCAAATCTTTGTTTTCAGCATTTTTATAAAAATGTTCACCAAAGGCACACTTTTTGAGACCGTTCCCACAACCATGAAAACGCACAACCCACCGTTGGTAACACTGCTGCAAACACCAACATAACAAAATCACTATAGTCAAAAAAAATCGTAATAGCACTAGATCTTTAACTTTTTGTTTACTTTTTTCCCATACATACCCTTAATTTTTGATTTTGTATTTTGCGTTATTTTGTTTTTTTCGAAAATAAAACTCATAACCTAACATTCACAGCTGATCGGCAAGTTGACAACATAAAAAGAACGGTTGGCATTCAAAAGGTAACTAAAAAATTCCCCAGCATGCAAATCTGCGAGTACTCTTTTTCTATCGAATTAAGAATGAGGGCCCAGGACCTACTGAACTACTGAAAAATGGGGCGCTATCTATTTTTGTCCACTATCATTTTTGTGGATCACCCTGTAGCATTGCTTTCTCTTTCATTAGGTAAACTACTCTACCAAATAGGGGTCACTAATATAACGTTTATTTAATCACAAATCTAGACTAACTTGTAACGCCAGTAAATAAACCATTTCGAGACAATTAAAATGGTAAAATTTATGGAAATTATGAATAAAAACCTAACAGTACAAATTTGAAAGTATCATACAGTATCCTGTTTGATGTAATGTTAAAATTCATGACCAATTTCCACATTCTTTAAACGGTCTTCTAACCAGAGGTTTACGATATAAAAATGGCAGCGACATTGGAAGAAGATGTCTAAAATGCGAACAGGTTGACCCTTTATAAAGGTCCACTTTTTTGTTATTTGTCACAAAAATATAAACTTGGATAAATCGCAAAGTGAATTTCTTATGAAACTACGGAGATTTCTATCAGAGTTATCTTTTTTTAACGGATTACCCTGTATATTTTTTAAACTTTAGATAGTTTTTTCTTTCTGATTCCAAAAATCTATAATACGTTTGTTTTATCTTTGGCTTTGGCGCTTCTCGAGTAAAATCAAAAATAATTAATTCGTCATAAGGGCAATGTGTAAGCCAAGGCAAAATAGTCTAGATTCTAGATGGTTCTTTATTCAACACATTATGGCAACTCTGTTGTAAATTTGTTGTGACCGTTCAAGGCAAAGCAAAGGTAACATATGATATATTTTTGTTGTATCGAAATTTTAAGAAAATATACAGGGTATTTCATTTAAAAAAAAAGGACGTCATGTATGAAATGTAATAGAAAGAACCCCGCCAATTTCTTATGGCGCGTGGGCACCCGTTAAATTCTTTCAAATTTTAATATGTTAAAGGGGAGGGTCAGACAAAAATATTTTATCATTGCCACCCGCCCCAATGGGTACAGGGTGAGCCAGAAAATAAGGTTAAATTTCAAAAGTTGAATGTTTTGTACCTCACTTAATCGTTGTTTTTACGAAAACTAAACTGGTCAACAATTGAAGTGGCGCACCCGGATTTTTCACCTATATTATGTCTGAAATAATGACCCGATCTTGACAAAACTTATTTTGTTTGATAGAGCCATTCATCCTTTATAAAGCCCATATTTTGATAAAGTTTACTAAGATGCAGTTAACTTGCTGGGAGGGGTTAAACACACACAAAACCATAAAAAAAACTGACGTCCAGTAGAAAATGGTCGATGTGCGGAAGCTCTAATTGGAGTTTCACGAAATTTTATTTTTTTTACGTAGCTCTCATTCCGCTCTACGCTTATTTCAAATTTAATGAAAGATAAGGTTTTATAGAGCACTTATGTGGCTTCCAGCTGAGCGAATTTTAAATTAAACTATGTAGGTAGCACCCATAGCCATTCAAAGCAAAAAAGTACTGTTTTATAAAAAAAACGATATCTCAAAAAATAGAGGCAAAACAAAAAAAAAAATAAGAAATTACTTTTTTCACATCTTGACATGGATCATTTTAAGACATAAAAAAAAATACAAACTTTTACGATTTTGACACCCTTGTGTTTCACTCCTCCCAGCAAGTTAACTGCATCTTGGTAAAGTTTATCAAAATATGGGCTTTATGAAGGACGAATGGCTCTATCACACAAAAAAAGTTTTGTCAATATCGGGTCGTTACTTCACCCATAATTTAAACCCAAATTTGAATAAAAAATCCGAGTGCGCCATTCAATTGTTGACCAGTTTATTAAATGGAGAGTTTCAGGTATGTTGACAGCTAATATTTTCCGGCTCACCCTGTACCCAATGGGAGGGGTGGCCATGATAAAAAATATTTGTCTGACCCTCTTCTATAACATATTAATATTTGAAAAAATTTAACGGGTGCTCACGCGCCACAAGAAATTGGCGGGGTTCTTTACATAATTTCATAAGTAATTTACTTATTGATTTATCTTTTTGTTACCAAAACAGAAAAATTTTGCTGAGTAGTGGAACTTTATAACAAACTGGATATAAGCAACGAGGATATAAGCTAATCCTCGTTGATATAAGTCCGTGTACAGGGTGGGCTAAATTCGCTGGAATTTGGGGGTTTTGGGTACTTCTAGGCAAGAAAAAAAATAGTATACATGTCCTGGGTTCGATTTTCGTGACAAGCTTAAGTACGAAAACTGCATCTCAATATGTTCAGAGGTTTTTGAAATACGGGAGCTTTTTGAAAAGTCTGCATTTTGGGATGAGGTCTATTTAACTTTGTTATTTATGGGAATATTGTTTTCATGTGAAAAACTTTTTTGTAGACATTTTGACAAAGAACTCAACCGTCAAACTGAAATTTTCGTAACGCATCTAGTTTCTGAGATATAACCTAAAGTTCATATTTTTCTTATGGAATGACCTTTTTTTCTTTGATTTTTTAAATCAGCATAAAATTCCCTTTAAAATGATGCATCACACTTTATGTTTAATTTTTTGTATATTTTTTATAATTTTATTTTTTCGATATTTATTTATTGTTTTAATTATTATCTTTTAAACTTTTTCAACGTAATTTTTACTATAAAGTAAAATTAAAAAGATAAAACAAATATAAATATTCATAAAAATATAAAAAATACATAAAAATAAAAAAATACAAAAAATAAAACACAAAGTGTGATACATCATTTTAAAGGAAATTTTATGCCGATTTTAAAAATCAAATAAATAAAGGGTCATTCTATAAGAAAAATACGAACTTTGGGTTATATCTCAAAAACTAAATGTGTTGGGAAAAATCCATTTAAAGGGTTAAGTTCTTTGTTAAAATGCCTTCAAAAAAGATATTTACATAAAATCAATATTCCTATAAATAACGACTTTTCAAAATGCTACCGTAGCTCGGAAATGGTAAGACATATCGTATTTAAGCTTGCCTCAAAAATCAAGCCCAGGACATGCATACTATTTTTTGGCTATCTTGCCTAGAAGTACCCAAAACCCCCAAATCCATCGAATTTAGCCCACCCTGTACATAAGACCAGATTTCTGGTAATCTCTCCTTTCCTTTTCTCAGCACTACTGTAATTTAAGTATCGTTCATACAAGGAATAGGCGCTCTTTGGTTTAAACATAAAATAGTTAAAACCACTGTTTCTTATGAAAATGTTTTTGATTATGTTTTGTCATAGGGTTAGTCACAGTTCTAAGGAAAAGTTGGCAGCTTTCAACTTTTATAGCCAAAATCACGACTATTACTATAACAAATATAAGTGCGCATGTACGAGTTCCAAATTTTAAGTATATGGCGCTCAGCTATATTGACAGGAATGAAATCAACATTTTCAAAAATTTTATATAAAAGCAAAAAACAAGTTGCTAAGTGTTTGTACGTTTCAAAAAAAAATTGTTTCTAACCTGATTTTCTTTAAAAACAAACTACAAAAATTTGCACTTTAATTATTTTAGGTAAAAGACAACGAAATAGAATCAAAACCCACCAAAGCGACGGCAGAATCGACATTTCAAAAACCGACGCCTCGCAGGAAGTACCAACCGTCTAAAACGACAGAACTCAAGCCTAAACCGACTGTGCCCACAAAGAGTAGAAAAAATAACTCGAAAAGTGCGCCGGAGTTCAAACCAAGACGAAAACAACTAAGGTAGAACGATATTATTTAACACATTTATCTTCCAGTTAGAAAACAAAGTATTTTTTTGCGAGAAAATATTGTAAAGTAGAAGTTCACCAAAATTTTAATAGGAAAGTGGTCAAATGAAATATTGTTTCAAAGGCCTTTCAAGTGCCTTTACGACGTGTTAAAATTGTGAATATCTAGGGATTCGTTTTCAAGATATTTGCCTTTCAATTTACCAGGCAATGAAAAAACATTTGTTTTCAGTTCTTTTTTGAACAAAATCAGAAAAATCCTGAGATCCGTGAATTTTGTTTTAAAAACCCATTTTTAATTTCAATTTGGAATTTGTCAAACCATTATTTTTCCAAACCGGAATTCATAAAACCCGTTGTTTATCAGAAAATTTTTAATTAATTGATTGGGCATGCGCCAATAATACATGAACCGGAAGCGTAAACGCAGTGTTAAGAACAATAGAACAATAGAGTGTGTAGAGTACACAAAGTATTGAACATTACCTGTGAATACGTTTAGGCAAGGGTGCGCACATAGAACGACAAATGCATTGAAACGCCGCGCCGCCGCACCACCTGCGTGTACGCCTCCGGTTACTGTATTATTGGCGAATGCGCAATCAATTTAGCAAAAATTTTCTGATAAACAACGGGTTTTACAAATTCCGGTTTTAAAAAAACAATGGTTTGACAAATTCCGGGTTTCATTAAAGATGGGTTTTACAAATTACGAGTTTGATATTGAATGAGTTTGATAAACAATGGTTTGATTAAAAACGGTTCTTATAAATTTCGAATTTGTTATTGAATGGGTTTGAAGAAATAAGGTTCGGATAAAAAATTGGTTTAATAAATTGTAGTTTCTATGGTGAATCGTTCTTGCGATGAAAATTTTTATTAAATACGGTTTGTCAAATTCCTGATTTGAAAAATCATAGGCGTTCTCTTTAAAGAAGTCCTATATGGTCATATTTTCTATTTGTAGATCGTGTCTTATTCTTTCGCGATAGTTATCAAATCTTGGACAAAAAATTAACGTATGTTCTGCGTCATCTATTCTTTGAAAGTACCCACATATGCCGTCCGTTTTCCCTATTCGGTTTGTGTGTGTCCTAAAAGATCCATGTCCCGTTAAAGCACAAATATAGTAATCAATTTTTTTTGTGTTCGCAGTCCATCCATGTTTTAATGTCGGGAATAATTATTTTCGTCCATTGTGCTTTTTCGGTATTTCGGTCCCATCTTGCTTGCCAGGATTCCAGTGTTTTCTCTTTTGCAGTTTCTTTGTTTTCTTCACTGTGACCATTTTTATTTTCATATACAATTTCTTCGACAATTTTTTGTGCGCAGTTTTACAACTACAGATTTTATATTGGGAAAGTGATAACTTATTTTAAAGGTGTGCCCCAACACAAATCTGAATAATTTAAAAATCAAGCGATTAGTTTAAATAAGGTATGTGAAACTCACCCCTAAGAGAAAAGAAAATTGACTCAGTGTTTTTCTGATTTTGTTCAAAAAAAGTACTGAGAAAAATGGCAGGTGTAAATCGACAAATAAAACACGAAAAATCCCGCAATTTACACCGGCGTCACACCACAAAACGTGTTTTTTTCTTAAACTACCGGTGACAAAAAACATCTTTTTTTTAAATCCAGATCTACGGCAGTCCCTCCGTCCACCACTCCCTTGCCAGTTGTGTCTGATGGGAAACCTACACCGCATAGATTTTCTGCGAAGTTCGTCAAAAAAGAAGCGAAAAATCTCGAAGAAAAAAGCGGCGCATCCACCGTAAAGGGGGTGTATAGCAGTAAAAGCAAGGAGAAATTTATCGAGGTACGTTTTTCCACTAAGTTATTAAAGACATTTACATACAGAAAAGACACAAAGTTATTCATTATTTTGTATTGTTATTGCAAAATACCACTGAAAAACTGCTTTTTTTCTTAAAATATGCCATATTTTTTTTTACAGGTTTCAAAATGACAAACGGTAAATACTCCAAAAATTTGGCACATAATAGCCTCATTATCTGTGTTTGTGGTTATAAAGTTGGTGATTTTTTAGATCACCTTTGGGGGGTTTAAATTTATAGCCCTCAGAAGGAATTGTTTTGTTTCCCCAAGTAACTGTTTTTACAAGGATTAATTTACCTTATTTAATATCCCAAGTTGTTCATTAACCAATACACCTCCAATTTTGTCCAGAAAAACGCCATATTTTGAACCTGTTTTCAGCAAAAAAAAATATATTTATGAGGGCACTACGAGGCAAAACAAACATAAGTAAAGGCCACTGATTATGCACGAACAATATACCAAAAAAAACCAAAACAACTATATTAATTTATTTACAAACTGAAATTAAAACATTGAGGTTATCTAAAAGCTTAAGTCACGAGAGACTAAAAATTGGTCGACTCAAGGTTACATGAATATGAGGTTATAGATATATTTTGATTTTATTAACTTTCTTCCCCCTACAAATTAATAAAAAAACAAATATTAACCAACCCAACCAAAACCAATCAAAACCAACCCTACCCATTGAAACAATCCGGCCCAACCCAGAGCCTTACTCTTTTTGCAATCTAATAAAGTGAGAAAGTGACACAAAAATCCTAACCTCACAAACATGTAACCTTGAGTGGGCCAATGAAATCGTGAAACGCTTCTCTTAAGTCAAGAAAACTTTTCTTACTCAAAGCCCACTCAGGTTGGTGCAAGCCAAGGTACAAGCAGAGGAATAATAAGAGATCCGAACTCGCTGTTTGTGATTTGAACGCAGCTAATATTTTGAAAATGACATTTCGACAGTGATACGAATGTAAACAAAACTTGCATTTAAGTTTTTTAATACATTTCATAAATAAAAACACCTTTTAAATAAATACAAAATTAATCTACTCCTTATTTTATTATTACCCATCTAAATCGTTGTGTGACATCAAGGTATTGATTGTAAAAATTAATTAACAAGGATAAGTTTTAATTAAAGTGACATATAACCCCAATTTTAATTTGTTCTACAGGGTGTTTATTATTTAAACTCCGCGTAGGTTTAAATTTTTTAATTTTCTTATTTTCTAAATTGAAACTTTTTTCCTAAATCCAACAAAGTGTTAAGATGATTATACAATAAAAAAATTTATTTAAATTCTTCTTATGATTCAAACTATGTCCAAAACTCAAGAAGGGTTGGTTTAAAGTGCTTAAAACCAAAAATTTGGGTGCGATGACAGAACAGCTGATTCCACTTGTTGCATACGGAGGGATACGTAACGTTACGGACCCACGAACGTACGCAATGATTTGAATCAGCAGTTCTGTCATCGCACCCTTCAAAAAAGCGGGCATCGTTTGAAACATCGCATAAACAAGTCAAAAATGTAGTGTATTTTGGCTTTATTTCGAACGCGTAAGGTATACCGATACCGATGCGTTGAAATATTTACTTTAAGTGTCTAATATTTAAACATATCGGTATCGGTATACCTAACGCATTTAAAACATGAGCATGGACATCACATGACCCGTTTTGTGCGTCACCTTGACATTTCCTGAGCTAAGGTCACCAACTATAGTTTTGTATGTTTCCTTCGGCACAAGCGTCCATGGCCTTCTTGATGTAACGTTTTGTTACGGCACGAATCGAAAGCAAGGCCTACTTTCTTGTTATTTTGAAACGGTTTTTTATAAATATCTCCAAAACTATAAATGTCACATATAGAGTGTGCGGTATTGCCGGATTCAGAAAAAATCCCTATAAATGGTTTAAAACATCCTTATCTATTCCTTTTTTAAAACAGAAGTCAACCCCGCTACCGATTAAAAAGTTCAACCGCTACAGCTCGAGATATCGCAGCGATCTTTCCACCAAAATCGCCCAATCGAAATCAACAACGGGCGCCCCGTTTTACGTGCCCACCATACCCACCCCGGTCTATGTGCCCACTGTGCCCACCTTGTCTCCACCCCAGCCGACGGTAGGTATTCTTAGAGGGTTTTTAAGGGACATTTTTATGGGTAGTATGAATATGGTTGGTTAAGGAGTTGTTTGAGATCAATTCTTGTTTATGCCGAATAATTGTTTTTTTTAATATAATGGGTATAAAAGGTATGAGTCTAAATATTTTATCGGGTAATAAGAAATTAAAAAATATGAAAGAAGTTCCTATAATGTAAACACCTCTGTTTTCAAGATATTTTGTTTTTGAAGTTGGAGGAGTGTAGGAAAAAGGAAATTTCCAAAATTAAATTATTTTTCAATTTATTACGATCTAAAAATGTCCATCAAGAGATAGAGATAATTAAAAAAAACCCTCTGCAATGAGTAAGAAAAGGCATTTTTATTTATTTAAATTTTAGAAAAAAAAAACTTTACTTTAGTTTTGTATTATTATTTTAAATTGAACACTAGGTATATTTTTTATTTTCTAATCCTCTAGACATATATATATCTTAAAGGGTTTTGGAGATATTTATTAATTTCATAATTTTTGGTCCGAATTTGACTAAAAAATGGCGATATGTCACCTAATAGTCGACACATAAATGTTTTTTTTTCAAATTTTAATATGTTAGACGGCAGGGTCTGACAAATATTTTTCATCATTGCCACCCCTCCCAATGGGTACAGGGTGCGCCAGAAAATCAGGTGAAAGTTCAAAAATTGACTATTTTGTACCTCACGAAATCCTTGTTTTTACGAAACCTATAAAATGGAGAAAAGTGAGTTTCAAGTATGTTGTTTGGTAAAGCACATCTAACATTTTTGTATTTACACTTTAGCCTGTATTGATACAGGGAGGCTAAAATTGTTCAAAATTGTTCAAATTTGGTCCCCCCCCCTTACTAAAGTTTTTTTAAAAGTTTACATGTAGGTTAAAAAGAAAAGTTCATATTTTCATCGTCGATAGAACCTCCTCCCCCCCAAGAAAAGTATTTTTGGTACGCCACAGATACACATGAAATTGACAAACATTTCTTGTTTTATTGCTTTAGAGATCATCCAAAATATTTTGCAAAAATAACAATTTTTGACAATTTATGAACAAATTTTTTATCTTCCAACATACTTTAACCTTATTTTCTGGCTCACCCTGTACCCATTGGGAGGGGATGATAAAAATATTTGTCTGACACGCTACTTAAGAAATTGGCGGGGTTCTTTAACACTTTACCAGAAAATGCTTTGGCGTGTTTCACTATGTGTAAAATATTACTCCTTGTAAAAGTTTTAAAAAATGTCTATAAATCGCAAAGGAAACATATTTTTTGCGCACCCTGTACAAGCAGGAGCAATATTTTACATATAGTAGAAGGGGCCATTTTCTGAAGAAGTGGTAAATTTACTAATAGTCAAATTTGGACTAAAAATTACTAAATTATAATTATTAAATATCTCAAAAACCGTTTAAGATAGGTATAGGAAAGCAAATGGCAACTTTCTTGAGGACTAGAAAATAAAAAAATATACCTAGTGTTCAATTTAAAATAAGAAAGTTGTTGCCAAGTTTATGTGCAAATGGCAACATTGCAAATATAAAAGTATTTTATAAATGTACCTTATGTAGGTTTATGTTATTATACAAAGTTACCAAATTAATCTAATAGGTTACTCACCTTGGTACACCCGGTATGACTTTTTTTCTTGTTTTGACTTCCCCTACCACACTCACCTTATTACACTCATGCCTTTTGCACTCTGTAATGTTAGAACAATTACGCTTATTTTCCATCTTTGCAAGTGACATCATAAGTATAGGGTGACCTAAAATTCGTTGATTATTAATCATTATTTACTGCAAGCTAAACTTGCTTAAAAACATACCAAAAATACTGACAATATAATTTCTTAGAATGTCAAAGTACATATTTTTTTTAATTCTGTTTTTTAAATTTCGATATTGATTTCTGGCCTACCCTGTAAGCCAGTAAAATTGTAAAGGAACATACTAAAATTCAAGCAGAATTGGCGAAACATAATTTTTTAAGGGCATCAGCTGGAATTTTATTAGTAATGAGTTAATTTAGCATAATCTCCTTTTTTTTTTAAAAAAAAAAAACAGTTCCTATCATACAAAATGAGGTGTACTACTTTGTGCAAGTTCTTTCACTTCTAGAGATGCGCATAATAAAAGGAAAAAATAAAATAGTACATCTTTCCTTTACGTGTTAGTATTTGTTTTTAATGTTCTGAAGATTTGAACTACTTTTTGTGCGGTTGCCACCTTTAATATATCAAAAAGCAAACTTTTTTGAAAAACTCAATGGGGTTTATCGGAAAATCTATTTTTTATATATCTAAGGGTATAAAACTGAACACCCTGTATTTTTAATTATAAGTATTAAATTAATAATGTTTTATTAAGGACTTTACGGCATGGAATGAAGGTAGTAGAATGACACAAGACCACAACTGGTTGACTAGAAAATAGAAATTACAAACTACACAATCGCTACGCACTTTTCGCCACTTCTTACCTATACTTTTTTTTTATTTAAATGCAATTTCATGGTTCACTTCATTTCTTTATATTTTTCTTTCACTTTTTTTGTACAAATCCAAAAAATAATGCAAATAGAAGTACGAAAGATTATTTTTTTTTTTAAATACAAAATTTAATAAGTACACCTGATTTAAAAAAAAAAACGCATACAACGTCACAAAATTGACCTTTCTAAAAGTGTATAATATATACGGACTACCAGCTAAAATGCCTAAAAACTTCAAAAATACGATAATTTGTCATATTATTTAAAAAAGGTCTCTAAAACTGAAAATATTTTTGTTACTTAAATTAAAGGCAACCTTATTTTTATATTAAATTTTGCATAATACTAAAAAATCAGCAAAAATAATGTTTTAGTAAAGTATTGAACCATATCAAATTATCACTCGAGTAACGGACGAAGGCTGTTCTATAAAGAGGGTGGTAACCCATTTTGGAGTTGATAAAATACCAATAATACGATATAAACAGCGCTGGATTGAAAACAAACGATGGTAAACTTAATACTAATTATTTTAACTTAAAATAGGATTAATAGGATCACCATTTTTCTCTATTACAAGCTGCAAACGTCTGGGCATTGAAAAGGTTAAATTTTGAAAATGCTGATGGTCTTCTGAGAGCTGATCCAATGCGCGATAAATAGCATCGCTTAACTCTTCAGCATTTCGTGGTCTCCAATTCCTTTGGTATAATATTTTAACGATTCGACCCCATATATTTTCCATTGGGTTAAGGTCAGGGCTGTTGGATGGCCAAGGAAGTGTTTCTATATTATTATTCTGAAACCATTGGCGAACAACATTAGCCGTGTGTATTGGACAGTTGTCCTGCTGATAAACGAAGTCATTATTTTCATGTAAAGCCTGTACAGATGGCAGCATAACGTTTTCAAGGATTTCAATATATCGTTCACTATTGAATCTTCCTTCGATTCTCCAAAAAAAAACCCAAACCTCTACCACTAAACCAAATCTAGAATTTGGTGGACGATAAACTAAAATTCTCCTGCTGCTTGAAGATGATTAAAACATTTTTTCGTCAGTGAAAACCACCCTCTCCCAGAAGTCATTATCATGAAGAACGTTGTTCAGTGCAAAAATCACTCTGGCCTGTTTTTGTTCTTCTGTTAGAAAAGGCTTCTTTGCAGCAACTCGACAAGAGACTTTTGATTTCGTTACCCTTCTATTTACTGTTGCTAAAGAACCCGGAAATAATGTTACATTAGCTGCTTCAACCGACGTTGAAAAAGGATTTTGTCTGAGATGGTCAATAAGTCTCTCATCTTGCACTTCAGAACTTACTATTGGTCGTCCTGATCCATCTTTCCTATCCGTAGAATTATTTTCAATACAGCGCTTTTTCCATCGCATTATCGTCATTGTATCAACTCCAAAATGGGTGGCCGCTCTTCTTATAGACCAGCCGTCTTCTATATCTCGAGTGATAATTTGAACTTTTGTAAATGTTGATATCTGTGGCATTTTTAAGGATGTCACACTGAATTTTAAGCTGTCAGGCATGGTGCCTTATAATAGTATACACTAATGGAAAGCTAAATTTTGTGGCATAGGAAAAAATGCATGTATGAGTTTTTTTTGAAATCAAGTGTACCTACCTAACTTATTTTTTGGGTTTTTTTCACACTTATATTTTGTATGTTTAGTTAAATAAGAGGTGACGGTTACCAAAATATTTACATATTAAGGTGTACTATTTTATTTTTTTTTAAATAAAAATAACTGCAATCAAAATTGGTAGTTTTGATTTTCCATTTTTATTGTAAATACGTATAAAAATAACTGTATTAATATTAATTATTAAATTAGTATAACTTGTAGTTAGAATTTGCACAAGTGCCTAGCTTTCGCACAATAATACTAGTGTTTTAAATTAAAGATTTAGTAAAATATTGCATGATTATATTCTTGTGTTAAAATATTTATGGGGCCCGAGTTAAATCTAACAAAAGCCTGTATGCATTAAGGACCAGCCCACTAAGAACATAAAACACCAGATTTTTTTCTAATTTCTTAAACCTGCTGAAAATATATCATCTTTTATATTCTTAACATTTTATTAGAAAAATATAAATACATGAAGGCTCATAAAATATGGCACATTTTAGATTGTCTATAATTTTTGGAAGCAATCGTCCGATTTACGAAAATATTAACGTAACTGAAAAGAGAAAACTTTAAGTGTTTTTTTTTACTGGGACTTCACCATCCATTCTAGGAACAAATGCCTAGTGTTCCCAAAGTTAAGTTTTTTGGGAAACACAAAATATCCATGCACCTAGCCGGGATTCGAACCCGGGACCCGTGCGGCAGGCAGATACGCTGCCCACTGCGCTAGGCGGCCGGCAAAAACTTTAAATATTAAAGAACACATAGTGTCAAAAATGACATTTCATAAAACTCAAATGGTGGACAAAAACTGCCTACAAAAATTAAAATTGACATATTTTTTATTAAAAAGTGACTCTCGTGTCCGCAAATAAAAATGAAAGTAACACTCGTGGCATATCGGACAAAGCGTTTTTGTTTCTCACTTCATTACGACCAGGCCTCCAATGTCTAATGGAGAATCCAGACACCTACAGACCTGTTTTATTAGTTTATTAGGAATCATCAGGGAGCCATAAGATTGTACCTGGCAGTTGAATGGTGCCTGTGTAGCTTCAACTGCCAGGTACAATCCTATGATTCCTAATAAGGATGAAACAGGTCTGTAGGTGTCTAGATTCTCAATTAGACATTGGAGGCCTGGTCGTAATGAAGTGAGAAGGAAAAAACGCTTTGTCCGATATGCCACGACTGTTACTTTAATATTTTTTTATCTACTGGAACAGTATTAAGATAATAAATTTTAAGGACTATTAGAAAATAAATTCTGACAAAAAAGTAGTTACTTTAAACTTGTGTTTAAAAATCGTCAGATTTTTTGTAACGGCGATATATTCTGACGGCTTTTAAAGAATCGCCATCATTTTGGTGTATCGTTTAAAACAAAGTCTGGTTTGTTTATCATTTGCCGGAGAGTAAACCGATTTTAAGAAATTTATGCTTAGGAAAGTCAATTTCAATTCCTTAGTTTTCGCTTGATTTAATAGTTTTTACCTTTTTACTTGTGTGACACATTTTTATGTGCGAAAAGCTTTACAAAAAAAATTTCTACTTTTTTAATTGTCCACCATCTTGGATTTTTACAAAGCGTAATTTTTTATACTTATTCCCTAAAAATTGAATCAGTTACTCATGAAAATTTTTAAAATTATAGGCAATCCAAAAAGTGTCATTTTCTATGGACTACTCTATGTATATTTCTTTAAAGTGTAAGGTTTACAAAAAATGTTACAAACTGATAAATTCAATCATTTTTATCAGCTCCTTAGTTTTTAAAAATTACTAAAAGTTTGACAGTTTAAAGTTTGAAGGGGACCGGTACTTAGTGTGTAATGCTAAATATTTATTTATTGACTAATTTATTTATTTATTTATTATTCTAAATAATGCAAATAATTTGCTCGAGGTTCGGTTTAAGCCAATTGCATTTTTTTATTTTTTGTTTATTTATAACACGTGAGAGCTAGTGCTGTTATTTTTTTTTGCGCCACTGTAGAATTCTAAAGATTGAAATAAACAATTGCAATCCGCTTAAATCAAAAAGGGGAACTAATTATTATTAAACTCAACAGTTTGCACTATACTAAATAATCCGAAACAAGATTTACATGTACTTGAAAACCCGCAGTTTTTCTTTGGTTAGGTTTGACTCGGTCCGTTTGAAAACATCAAACCTCAAACATCCTTAAACGACAAAAACATTTTTCAGGTACTACTACCAACACGAAACGCCAGAAATCACGAAGAATACGAAACTATAAGCTTCATAGATGAACGCCAAAACGTTCTATCTTCGGACAATTTGGTAATCTCATAACAACTTACACTTATTGTAAATACTTTGCACACTTTTCAGAGTTTCAAAAATGTTGGCCAGACTTAAGATAGGTTAATTTGAATAAAAAGCCCTTGCTTTAAAAATATTTTGGTAATTTTTCATCCAAGGTAAAACGTACCCTGCACAGCATCGCAACCAAGTAACCACTTTTTAGGACGAAAACTCCCCAATAAATTTATTAAATATTACATTTTGGAGATGATAGAAAATTTTAAAGTAATCTAGCTTTAATTTTGAAACTCTGTAAAAAATTAATTATCTAACACCCCAATTCTATGTTTCGGACTTCCATTGTCTATATTTTTTTTAAATTTATACATGACGTTTCGATCAGTACAATATCTGATCGTCTTCAGGTCCAAACTACAATCTATTCCTAAGGCTACGTACTTATATACTATGGGAAATCACTCAACCATGAAGTTTGAGAAGTTGGCTCCGTCCAAGGAGGGGCTTCCAAATATTTGGACTTTCAACACTTGGTTTACTGACTCTTTGTGCAAAACCTTCTTCACTTCATTCGGTGTTGTTTTGAACATGCGTGTTCGGGGTATTCGTCTGATGTTCTTTAAGCCTAACAGATACTGGTCTTTTTGTTTCACCTATATATGATTCACCACACTCACAAGGAACTTGGTAAATGCATTCCTTATTTTGTTTGTTCTCTGGTTTTGTTTTACTAAGAAGGCTTCGAGTATTAATAGATTTAAAAGCTGTTTTAATATTAAAGTTGTTTGCTACTCTTCGAATTTCCTCTGATACTCCTTTAATGTATGGAATAGTAAGGAATGCATTTGCCTGGTTTTGTTCTTGTAATCTCTGTCCTGTTTGCTGAAATTTAGAAAGAATATCTGTCATAAGTTTGTAACCAGCCAGCTAGAGGGAGTGATAGAGTTGTTGGAGTACTGTTTACATAACTCTTATTTTCAGGTAAAAGATAGGTTTTATGCTCAGGATGACGGTCTGCCAATGGGTTCATCGCTTTCGCCAGTGGTGGCCAATATTTACAGTGGAGTGGTTCGAATCACACGCGGTTGATACCGCAACATATAAACCTGGCTAAGATATGTTGATGGTACTTTTATTGTCTGGATCGGGAATGACCAACAACTTTCAGAATTTCACCTAAATAACATAAGACCCACCATTAAATTCACAATGGAGTTGGAGCTAAATTTTCAAATACCTTTTCTTGATGTACTTGTCAAACGAGTAGAAAGCGACATCAGAACAGCAGTCTATCGTAAACCCACTCACACAGGACAATATTTAAATCAAGGTTCAAATCATTCTGCTGCAACCAAACGAGGCATAATATGTTGGGAACTTAGAACCTTTGGTTGCACTAAAACAAAATTATGATTGTTTTCCACAAACCAAAACTACACTTTTTTGCACTCCACGCGCGTTTCGCTAACAACGTTAGCATCATCAGGAGACGATAGCAAATGATCTAAATTAATCTACGTTCTATCTTATATACAATCATTTAGTGGGCGGAGATAAGACTAATAATTTGTGATTGATCACTATTTTTAATCCTATCTCCCCACAACCAAATAATAAAGTGTACTAAACGGGATGGGTCCTCTATCTTTATTTAAACTATTTCTGGATTTAATAATTTCCATACTTTCATATGCATTCAAAAGTCTTTTGTTTGGTACACTTTTTAGAAGTTTTACGTTATCTAATGTGAATCTATGATTGTTTTCAAAAGCATGCTCGGCCACACTTGATTTTTCTGTTCTTCCGTATTTTAAGTGTGCTAAACGTTTAAAACGTGTTTGAATAGAGCGTCTCGTTTGGCCAACATATTTTTTGTCACAATCCATGCAACTAATTTCGTAAATTCCACTTTTTTCTAGAACTGTAGTTTTATCCTTGGGATTTTCTAGTAAGCTTCTTATTGTGTTACCGGATTGATATACTAATTTAAGACCGGTTTTATTAAATACTTTTTGTAATCCTTTCGTATAATTAGGATTATAAGGAATTGATACAAATTTTGAGTCGCAGGTATCTTTTTGTCTGAAAAAGGTAGAATTCCGAAAGGTCTTTTGTAAAGAATGTCTATTTATCAGCTTATTTATTAAGCCTTCGTCGTAACCGTTTTCGCCAGCTATATTCCTAATCCTATTCTTTTCTGCTTCAAATCTTTCTTTGTTTAAGGGGAAATTTACTAATCTATATGTTAAAAAGTGCAAACTTGCAAGCTTATGTTGTAAGCAATGAAAGAGAGTTGGAATATACCTGTTAGTGGCTGTTTGAGAGAAAAAGATGTTTTCTATCTAAAGGCTGACAAGGGTAATAAAGTTGTTATATTAGATAAAACAGATTATTTCGAAAGGGTAGATAAACAAGTCCCAAAGAACCCCTTACCAAAAATGATTAACGAAGTAAAAACACAATTAAAAAATGTAACAATATTATTACTGACAATATTAAATATAAACTACAAATAAGCAATCCCACTATGCCGAAACTGTATTGTCTTCCGAAAATCCACAAGCCTGGAAAATCGGTTAGACCTATAGTTTCTGCTGTAGGATCACCTACTTACAACATTTCGAAATGGCTCGCAAACGAGTTTGAAAATTTACCGATAAAGGAAAAAGGTTTTTCTGTTCAAAATTTCCTTGAATTTATCAACAAAGTTAAAGATATTTCACTCCAAGAAGTTGAAATTTTAATCTCGTTTGATGCTAGTTCGTTGTTCCCTAGTGTGCCCATCCCCAATACCTTACAATACCTGGAGGAACTACTAAGAAAAAACAATCTAGAAGACAAACAGCCTTTAGAATACCAATCTTTAACAAAACTGCATGAATCAAAATTACTTTCAATATAAAAATAACTACTACCAGCAATTAGAAGGAACCACAATGGGTAATAGTTTATCACCTTTTATCGCAAACCTATTTATGAGCAAATTTGAATCAGATATAAGTAAAGAAGTATTGCCCCAGAGTATGGTTTAGGTATGTAGACGATGTGTTTGCAGTATTCAACACTAAAGTAACTAGTGTTGAAAATTTTATGGAAAAAATAAATAACAAATTTCCCACTATTAAATTTACTTATGAAACAGAGAACAACGGTAAACTGCCATTTCTAGACACTTTAGTTATGAGAAATAAAAATAAATTGGATTTTGACCCATACAGAAAAGGAACGGACACCAACAGGTATATTATAAATGACTCTTTTCATTGCTTACAACATAAGCTTGCAAGTTTGCACTTTTTAATATATAGATTAGTAAATTTCCCCTTAAACAAAGAAAGATTTGAAGCAGAAAAGAATAGGATTAGGAATATAGCTGGCGAAAACGGTTATGACGAAGGCTTAATTTTAATATATTATAATTAAGCTGATAGACATTATTTTCAAAAGACCTTTCGGAATTCTACCTTTTTTAGACAAAAAGATACCTGCGACTCAAAATTTGTATCAATTCCTTATAATCCTAATTATGCGAAAGGATTACAAAAAGTATTTAATAAAACCGGTCTTAAATTAGTATATCAATCCGGTAACACAATAAGAACCTTACTAGGAAATCCCAAGGACAAAACTACAGTTCTAGAAAAAAGTGGAATTTACGAAATTATTGTGATTATGACAAAAAATATGTTGGCCAAACAAGACGCTCTATTCAAACACGTTTTAAAGAACACTTAGCACACTTAAAATACGGAAGAACAGAAAAGTCAAGTGTGGCCGAGCATGCTTTTGAAAAAAATCATAGATTCACATTAGACAACAAAAGACTTTTGAATGCAAATGAAAGTATGGAAATCATTAAATCCAGAAATAGTTTAAATAAAGAGAGAGGACCCATCCCGTTTAGTACACTTTATTCTTTGGTTGAGGGGAGATAGGATTAAAAATCGTGATCAATCACAAATTATTAGTCTTATCTTCGCCGACTAAAGGATTGTATATAAGATAGAGCGTAGATTAATTTAGATCATTGTTTATCGTCTCCTGATGATGCTAACGTTGTTAGCGAAACGCGCGTCGAGTGCAAAAAAGTGTAGTTTTGGTTTGTGGAAAACAATCATAATTTTGTCAAACGAGGCATAATAAGAACTTTGTATAATAGGGCCGTTCAAATTTGTAACAATTCTCATGGCTTGGAAATCGAAATAAGAAACACTAAGAAGGATCTGCGGCAGAATGGTTACAGTCTTAAACTTATAACAGATACTATTTCTAAATTTTATCAAACAGGACAGATATTACAAGACCAAAACCAGGCAAATGCATTCCTTACTATTTCATATATTAAAGGAGTATCAGAGAAAATTGGAAGAGTAGCAAACAACTTTAAGATTAAAACAGATTTTAAATCCATTAATACAATTCGAAGCCTTCCTAGTAAAACAAAATCGGAGAAAAAACAAAATAAGGAATGCATTTACCAAGTTCCTTGTGAGTGTGGTGAATCATATATAGGTGAAACAAAGGAACCACTATCTGTTAGGCTTAACGAATATCAGACGAATACCCAAAGATGTGAAACAACGAAATCAGGAATCGCCGAACACGCATAGTCAAAACAACACCGAATGAAGTGGACAGAAGCAAAGGTTTTGCATAAGGAGTCACGCTGGAAGAAACGAAAATTCATTGAAGCTGCCTTTATTGGGCAGAATCAGGGTGTTTTCAGTAAACCAAGTGTCGCAATTCCAAATATTTGGAAGCCCCTCCTTGAACGGCGCCAACTTCACGGTTGAGTGATTTCCCATAGTATTTAAGTACGTAGCTTTAGGAATAGATTGTCGTTGGCACCTGAAGACGATCAGAGATTGTACAGGGTGGTCCAAATTCGAGGAGCATCTATAGCTTTGGGCTTTTGCAGCATAGTTATACCAAAACTAATATACGTGTCACGGGGCCGATTTTCAAGAGAAGTCGAAAACTAAAGACCGCATTGTGATATGTCAAAGCGTTTCTGAGATACAGGGTGATTCTCAAAAATGTGCGATTTTAAAGGCCTTCTAATATTTCTAATAAAAACATTTTTTGAAGATTTTTTTAAAGACAAATCTACCTGTTTCATCAATTTTCTCTTAAAGCCTTTATTTCCCGAGATATCACACAAAGTTATATTTCTTTAAATGGGATACCACCAATTTTTCTAAAAAATCCGTTTTCTAATAAAATTTCCTGTCGAACGATGTGCCATACACCTGTTTTTATTTGCATATTTTGATATTTACCATAGTAGGCGCTGTGCGCGCCCTAAATGGGTAAATAAAATTTTATTGTTTTTTTTTTCATACAAAATCAAGTTGGCTACGACACAAGGGGACACAGCAACCTCGAACTTTAACTTCTATTTTACTATAATTACCAACCCTAAAATAATAAACAAAAATAAAATTATTAAAAGTTTATTTAAAATTTTTATTAATTAAACTATGTACCACCTAAAAATCTACATCTAACAATTTTCTTTAAATCTAAAACAAATGCTCAAATTGACGGCCGTTTTCTTGTAAACATATCCTACATCTTCTCTTGACGCTATTTTCTGCATTAAGAAGTTCTACCGCACGAAGCTGCCTGAATGCAGTACGAAGTGACTCTTCCAATTCCTTTCTAGTAGTTGGGCGATTTCGAAATACAAGGTCTTTGACTCTCCCCCACAAAAAGAAGTCCCAAGAGGTCAGGTCTGGAGACCTGGGGGACCAATATTTATTTCCGATCCAGTTTTCGGCAAACACAATATTTAGCAAATTAGTAATGTCTCGTGCATTGTGAGGAGATGCACCGTCATGTTGAAAGTATAGCTCATTATTTTGCTGAAGTGGCAAATTGTCGATAAACGGAATCACCTGCTCTTCTAAAGTTTGTTGGTATCTTTCGGCATTTAAATTTCCATCAAAAATATATGGCCCAATAATTTGTCCTCTGTAGATGCCTACCCATACCTTAAAACTGAACCTTCCCTGATTCGCTTATTCTACATAATATGGGGAATTTGCTGTTTCCAGTTATATCTAAATAATTTTTCTGGCAAAATCGGGGTCTTCTTGGCTTTTATTTAGGTACCACCCTCAAAATGCACGTATTGGAGCAAAATCTCGTTGCCGTAATTGGTGCACCCGTCGGGGTCGATAGGGCCTAAACTTGTGTTTTTTAAGCACCCGAACGGCATTGCTGTGTGGAATTCCAGTGTTTCTCTCCATAGCCCTGGTAGAAGTATTCGGGTTAATTTCTATTTCTCCTAGAACCGTTAGTTCTTCCAACTCTCTATCTCTGGCTAGGCTTCTATACGTCCTAGGCCGCGATTTTGTAAAGGATCCGTATTCTTGTAGATGACGTTTTAACTTCAAAAATATTTTTGAGCTACGTTGCCTTTTTTCCGGACGTCTCTGGAAATATAGATTTAACGCCGTCTGTCGATTTTCGTTACTTTCAATATAACATTTTATTATGTCGTACTTTTCAAAGTTTTCAAACATTTTTATATCTTGACGAAGACGCCACTTTTGACACTTGAGCTCGTTTATCATGGCAATTGTTTTTATTTGATCATAGCTACCCAACACCGTACTCAACTAAAAAGCTTGTTAACTCCTACCGCTTCAGTGCCCTTTAGCCTATTGTGGCTGCCATTTTTATAACCAAATTGACAAGTAAAAGATGGATTTTCTGTCAATTTGGTGTTAATATGGCGCCGATCATAGACCAAAGGATACTAAAACGAAAATGAGTTAACTGGCTTTTTAGTTGAGAACGGTGTTGAGCTACCTAGATAGATATCCTAAAACTGCATAGGTCAGAGTTAAACACAGCCTACTATGGTAATTATTAAAAATTGCAGATATCTGTTTAACTACTTAATAAAAATAGACGTATGACACATCGTTTAACAGGAAATTTTATTACAAAACTAATTTTTTTTTAAAAATTGGGGTATTCCATTTAAAAAAATGTAACTTTGTCTTATATCTCGTAAACTAAAGGCTTTAAGACAAAATCGGTGAAACAGGTAGATTTGTCCTTAAAAAATCTTCAAAAAATGTTTTTAATGAAAATCTTTATATTTACAAATAAAAAAGTTGTAGAGGGTTTTTAGAAACGCATATTTTGAGAATCACCCTGTAGCTCAGAAACGCTTTGAAATATCGCAATGCGTTTTTTAGTTTTCGACTTCTCTTGAAAATCGAGCCAGTAACATAGTTTTGGGCTAACTATGCTGCAAAAGCCCAAAGCTATAGAGGTCCCTCGAATTTGGACCACCCTGTACTGATCGAAACCTCGTGTATAAATTTAAAAAAATAGGCAATAGAAGTCCGAAACACAAAATTAATTTCAAATACATCATTGTCTCAAACTTTCAAACACCACAATTCTAATTACAAAATTTCTTCCAAACAAGGTCAGGGATAGAACAACGGAAAAAACTGTCTCCATCATCGAAAGGATAATAAATTCGATTACGGCAATATCGACGACCGCTACACCAAATAGCGACAACCGCACTGTGTCCACCAGTACCACTACGGACGCCTCCGAAAACTCGGCCATATTGAAATTGGCCCCGAAAAAATCGACTGACAGACAGACAGACGACCCGGTAACCAGCGAAAAACCCACCACGAAAATTATCGACCAAATCTTAGTATCCCTGAATGCGATCCAGTCGAACGAAGTAGGTACTGGGCCCGATTTGAGCACTGTAAGAAGTTCTTCTACTACTCCAATTTCTTCTACTGTTGTAACTAAATCTAAATTCTCTGCAAAATATAGGGGTAGTACTTTGCTTCCTGCACCATTGCCTGTTGTTAGCACCTCCTCTGTAAGTCCTTTGTCAGTGTTCGACGAAATCGACGAGAACCAAGTACTGGAAAAGAAGACCATCGGCAAACTGTTGGATATCCTCAATGGACTCACTAGCCCCAATAAGAGACCACGAGAATACGTCGTTGTCACTCCTAAAAATCCTAATGTCGGTACCACTCTTTCATTTTCACAGCCTGATAGTACAGTCTCTTCAGTTCCTTCTTCTCAAACACAAGAACCGTTGGAGGTCTTTACTACTGCAGACAACCAATCTACTGAAACTACCAACAATCCTTCAACAGAAGAAGCAACATCGGCTACTACTATCTTACCAAAAACAAAAAATACCATTCCGCAAAGCGCAGAAACAATTAACACATCAACTATCTTACCCGAAACTCCACAAAGCACAGAAACAATGACAATGTCTACTTTAGAATCAGCTTCCACTAACGAAATTTTCGACATGTCAAGTACTTCAACACAATACAATTTTGCAACTTCGTCTGAATTGCCCAAACATCCGTCATTTAAAGTAAGTCCTGGTAGTGTATCAGTATACTCGGCTAACTATGTGTCTAATTCAGTAACACTTCCCGATGCTAATACAGTAACTATCGCTAGTAGAGTAGGTACTTTTGATAATAGCATTACATCTACTACTGATTCGAGTACTACCACTACTGATTATAGCCCTGAAAGTAGTACTATTACGACGGAAGTTCCCACTGTGACAACTTTTGAAAGTACTACTGAAGAAATTATTTCCACTACTGCTAGTATTGTTGCCAATATTTCCGTTAACAGAGCTGGTAGAATTCTTTCTGGTGAATTAAACGAACTTGTGTCTAACAACATAGATGTCAGCACTCCCTCTACTACCACGTCGACGACTCCCGACTACTTTGTGTTCGCAGTACTAAACAATAACACGATTCTGCGCAAAAAGCCCCCAACTTTGCCGAATAAAGAGGTACCTTTCCTGATCGTGGGTCTGTACCCGAACAATACGGTCGTGAAGAGGTTCCCGAACGGCACTCTCGTTCCTATGGAACAAATCATAAAGGTTAGCGGCTTTGATACACGGCCCGACCCCCCGCCGTTGCCAGAAATAACCAGTAACCAAGTAACTGACCCCCCCAATGGACTGACTACGGATGATGCTAACGAAGTCACGGTATTCACCACTTGTTGTTGTTGTTGTGGCGTAGAAAAAGTGGTGTAGGGTTGGATTTTTGCTTGAATTTCAGGTCTGCTTAAAGTTTGCTTTAAAAGACAATCCTTAATATTTTGAGAAAATTGACATTTTCTCTAATCCTATAGTGAATTTTTTTGGTGTTAAAGTAATTTAAAAATATGTACTTCTTTCAAGCAAGTTGAGCTTAAAATCATACCCCTTTGGAAATTTCAACGATTGTACTATACGATGAAGACGAAGTACATCTTGAGTGCTGAGTTCAAATTGACAGTTAGTTGCTGTGTTTAAATGTCAGCCGTCAGATTGAAATTGTTCCGGAGAATTTGGAATGAACAGTACCTACTAGAGGAATTAACATCTTCTGAAAGGGGAAACTATCTGGGAGCGATATATTTCCTGAAAACACTAATAAAAGGCTATTTAGGTAAAAGGAGCACAGCAGGAGATACAATAAGCAAACCAGATGAGTATCACGGAAACCCCAAAGCACACCTTGCTTTAGCAAACCAATCTTATCAATCATTTAATACACACAGTGATAGCTCAAACTGCTTGAGAAAAGGTCATCTTAAAAAAAGGGTTTATTCAAAGCAAGTTTAAATTCATCAATAAAAGATATGTTCTATTGTATTATAGACCTGAAAATCAAACCGTTTCATAAGCTTTTCATCACATTCTCAGTTCACTCGACTTGCCGAAAATTTGATCAATGTTTGCTTTTTGATGTCGCACGCTTAATCACACTGTGTTGACCCGTTTGTGATTAATATAAATAGCTTTTGAAAGCTGGTATTTAGTAGAAATTGATTTTAAAAAATTTATAATTAAAAAAAAAAAATTACTTAAGATCTGTTACAGAAACTATGCCAATAAATAAAATGAAAATCCATTTCTGCTGTTTATTTTTGTTGGGAAAGGTACGCCGCATGATGTAATTCAAGCGCTTAGATATTAATTTTCAGTTTTTTGCAACTCGAGTGACGCAATACAGAAATGGTAAAATAATGTTATAAAATATGTAAATAGCGATACACCAAAGAACCATTGAAGAGGTACAACAAAGCCAAAACAAACTATCCGCCATTTCTATATTTATTTAGATTTTTTTAGAAACTACTAAATCACATCTTGCCTATAACCAAATCATCGCATAACTAGTTACTTTCGAAATCGGTCAAAAATATAATTTTTTCCTCCAAAGGCATTTTTTCGCATTCCATTTTAGGTCGATTCCGATAGAATGCCGAAGGAGCTCGCAAATTTTGTTTCTTCCTCCATAGATTCTCGTTCGTCAAGTACTACCGAAAACTCTACGGTTAGTAGTAGTACCACGAAAAAAAGTGAACCTTCTACCACCGAAAAGGCCACTACGTCGAGTAATTTTACTACTCCAAGCACTATTATGACAGACACTACAACTGTTACCCCAGTAAGCACCACTGATAGCACTACCATTGTTTATACGACACCTTTAGAAAGTAGTTCTACAACAACTGTAGATATTAGCACTGAAAAACCTGTAGAAAGTACCACAACGACATCTACTCAAGCCGCGTCTACTACTACGGCTCAAAGTAGTAGTACTACTAGTAGAGTGCCCGTTATTCTTTCTACCTTAAACGAACTCTTGAACGGCAAAACGGTAGAGGCTCTTAGTAATATTATTAAAACTGACGAAGTGTCGAGCACTAAAGCACCCGGACCAGTAAGTAAGGTAGGTATTAAGTGTTTTACGATTTTTAAAATTAACTCTATTTCTATGACAAAAGAGGTTTATGATGGAAAAAATTAAAATGAACTGTTCTTAGTTTTTTTCATCGTTTTTAAGCTTTAAATCATTGCCTTAGATGCTTTAGTGCTCATTTTCATGTTTTCCTTCTTTCTTTCACTTTCGACAGTACAACGAAGTATTGAACATACAAGACTTGATAAACAAAAACAATCAGAACCGATGGAAACCAGTGCTTACGCCGGAAGAAATTGAAATCAGGGTAAGGATCAAAAAGTCAATTTATTATAACTTTATCCAAGTTATGCGACAGTATATCGCAAATGCATAACTCAAAATATAGGGTGTTAACGTAAAAATCTAAATCATTGAAACGAGCTTGTTGGAAATTCAAGGAAACTTTGAGACCATTCAAATTGTGTTAGTAGTTTTTACGGGGCCACCCTAGTGCTTAAATAAACTGACTATCAACAAATAAACCTAATTTAAAATTTTTATCCCATCGAATAAATTATCACATCGACACACCTCATAAATTCATCGAAAAATATTCTAATCAACAACACTTATTCATTCATTCACACACATTTTCTTGTAAATATCGCACAATGCCTAATCCAAAGCGTTTTGCATGGTTCGTTTGGTGCAACTAAAATCATTGCTTATTATCATATCGCCCCAAGAAGACTAAAATTTTTCAAGGAGTGACTAGTGGGTGTCTCATAATAACTTTCGTTTACGTCTCCTATAGGTTTAAATAAGATATGGCACAAACTTCCTTTTTTTAAATTAGACACCCTGTATATTATGTAATTTACTGAACCTAAAAAAATCAGCTTTTCACAAATACCAAAAACTGTGGGTCTATCTTTGTGCTTTTTCAAGATATTCAAGTTTAAATTTGGATGGAGGAGATAGGGAAATCTAAATCAATTAACCACTATTATTAATACCTATGATACTTATTTTCTGAGCAATTTTTTTGTCATGGGCAATATGTACAGAGTGAGCTAGAAATTAGACTTAAAGTTACAAAACTGGCCGTTTTTTACTAAACCTAACCTTTGTTTACGACAAAACTAAATAAAGGATAATAATGGTCTCAGCAAATCTGATTCAACACATAACGACCTTTATTTTTGATATTAGTACTAATGTCCGTATGTGTACAGCCAAAAAATACGCCTGAAATTAATCAGAATTCCTTATTTTAGAAGCAGACACGTCAGACGCTTGAAAGAGCAGCGAAAAAAAATGGTTTTTGATACCCTAAAAAGGATGCACACAAAATGAGCGATAAACTTTTAAAATGTACAGAGTACGCCAAAACATCCAAAATACTCTTTTTAACGTTTTCAAATTGTCCTTACAAAGACACTACCAATCAGGCAACACTTATTTATTTGTTATGTTATTCTACGAAGCACAACTAACATTTTTTACTTTAATTTTGGGTATCGTATACATACAGGGTGAGCCAGGAAATATACCTTTGAAATTGCTCTAAATCGCTTGGTTCTAAACAAAGATATTTAACCAAGAATAGACCCATCGAGTCATTCAGGATTTTGAAAAAACAATTAAAAAAAAAGAGGTTAAGCACTCGCGAAATACGCCTTTTTAACGTTAACTATTCCTTACAACAACTACACTCGCTATGTCTCTTTCATAAAATAATTAATAATAATAAGCCAAGTTACCTGTACAAAAAAATTAAATGTAGAACTGGTCATTACTCCTTAAGTAATCGTTTAAAAAATCTTATCCAAACGCCTCCTCATCGTACCACATTCTTCGAGAGAAGTTTTAGCTACGGTATTTGTAAACTGTATAATTCCAACAAAAAAACCAATTACAAGGCAAAGTCACTAAAAATTATATAATTTAAAGTTTTTAAAAACCAATATATTTATAAATTGATATTTAACATAATGGTAATACCCATAAATTTTAACAGCAGTTTAACAGCAAGCTATCTTAATATTAGATTATATTATACTGTGGCTTAACCAAAACTTAATATATTTTTTTTCAGTTATCTAGTCAAGTTTAATAATTTTTTTTATTTTCCTACTTGTATTTGTATTTATATTTTTGTTTTCTATGTAAAAAAATCATATACAATTTTTTTTTTAATAATTAACATAATATCATAAACCTGATAAAACCTAAAATTTTTAACTTTTCAGTTATCTAATCTAGTTTAAAAGGTTTGCTCTTTTCCTATCCCCACTTATAATTACGTTTATATACCATCCTCGTAACGTACAAAATTGTGCTAGTGCTAAAATATTATTGTCCTACATTCCTTAATATGTATTGTTATTTACTATTTTAATAATTAAATTAGTTTAAGATTATAATTACCTAATATTTATAATTGAGAAGGGGGGGTCTGATCAGCAGAAGCTGTTTTCGACTCCATTTTGCAACATCATTTTGATTTTTTTATCTTTTTTTTTATTCTGTTTAGAACTGTTGCAAATAAATTCATTATTTATTTATTTATTTACTTACAGATTATGAGCAATTTCAGGCGTATTTTTTGGCTAACCCTGTACACACACGGACACTAGTACTAATATCAAAAATGTAGGCCGTTATGTGTTGAAACAGATCTGCAGAAACCATTAGTATCCTATCTTTAGTTTTGTTGTAAACAAGGTTAAGTTTAGTAAAAAACGGCCATTTCTGTAAGTTGTCTAATTTCTAGCTCAAACTGTACTTATTGGGACCACCTCTATAACATATTAAAATATAAAAAAAATTAACCCAAACACATATCCTGAAAAAGATAAAAAAAATAAAACCAGCATTTTGTACAGGGTGACCTTTTATAAAGTTCCACTTGGGAAAACTTTGTTGTTATTTATCACAAGAAGATAAATCATTACATTTTCAGTTTTTTCCTTAATCGCACTCTACACGTAGAGTGGCCATGAATTCTGTTTTTTTAATTAAATCCCCAGTATATTTTATCAAATTCTGATAGATCTTTTCTTTCTGATTGCAAAAATATGTCACGTGTAGTGTATACTGTGGGCGGTGCTCGAGTAAATTAAAAAATAATTTGCCATAAGGGCAATGTGTTAGCCAAGTAAAAATACTTCAGGTGGTAGTTTCTTCAACACATTGCTCTTATGGAAATATTTTTCTAAATTTGTTCAATGACTGTTCAAGACAAAGGTAAACATATGGTATATTTTTGGAATCAAGGTGTTCCACTAAAAAAAAGACCTCATGGCCATCCTGCGTTTTCCGGGTGATTTAAAGAAAAAGTGAAACTGTAAGATAAATCTATATAATTTCATGAGTAATTCACTTTTTTGTTTATCTTTTTGTGACAAATAATAAAAAAGTTTGCCCAGGTCGAACTTTATAAACAGTCACTTTGTACATACATAATATACAGGGTGTCCAATTTAAAAAAAGAGTTTGTACAAATGGGTATACATTTTTTATAACGTACTTTTTACGTAAAATGATCCTATGTACGTTTTCTTTAAACCTAGAGTTTGCTTTTGGGACACAATGGATAGAACTAGGCACTCCTTCAGGAAAATTTTGGCAATATAGGGCGGTTTATAAGTTAAGACTTCTTATTGACTAAATGCATACTGAGCTAGGGTTAGATACATTTTGTGGTTTAAAATTTAAAAACGTCTCATCTTTATTGCAATTTTCCTCTGATTTTTTTCAATTAAAAAGGTAACGTAATACGGTTCTCTCGTTTGTTGTGCAAACACGTCGCTCGGATAGGGTCGGGTACTGCCGACACGAGACGATTCGATGCTGTCCAGTGCGTTCAATGGGACAGTTTAACAAAAATAATAGGGAGATTTTGGTCAGGTTTTTTGTCAGTCTGTTACCATTACCCAAGTAGCAATTTGACGTAATATGACGTTGTGCGTTCGTCCGCATTAATAATCGGACGTCGGTCCTCAACGTCCGTTTGACCTCGAACCGGCTCCTTTTTGCAGCTATATGGCACATTCAAATGCGAGTCGTGTCGACGACCTGGCGGTAATAGGTACACGGGTCAATCGTACGAGGTGGAGTAGGTAGAGGTAATCTCATTATACCTATTTATATCTTATTAGTTCCATCGGGTAAACTTGTTTGTGAATACAAGCTACCTATATGGAGAACAACAACAAGACAGGCCTTTAACGCACGATGGGGATGTAAAATTACTAACGAAGATTAGTTTACGGATAAACATTGATAAGATAATTCCGAAAAATACATGCGCCTCAAAATTTCTTAGATTTTATAGGAAAAAAAACTAAAAACAAAACATATTTGACATTTCTTAATTTAAGCTATATTCTAAAGACATATTGGTTGCAATATTGACCATTTTTGATTGTCAATATCAACGTAATTGGAAAATTTAACCTGGGTTTGTCTAATGCGGAAGACAGCTAATTCCTAAGTATGGCGGATTTCCGCTGAGGCCCAAAAATCCGTGATAAATTGATTTATTCGAATGCATTTTGGACGTCGGGCCATGGTATAAACCTTATACGTAGGATTGACGATGGCTCAACGTCCCGCCGACAACTCTGGACCCGACGCCCAATTTTTTTCCGATCGTCGACGGCTCGGAATCCAGTAACTGTGCTTAAACGTCAAATGTCAACCATGTCGAAATAATTATAACCGTTTTTTCCCATATTTCTTGCAATACAAAAGCAGTGAACAGTGAACAAATTTCGGCAAAATCGCAAAAATCAATGAGTGAGTATGTCTGAATGAACTTTTCTTTGGCATCTTTAAAAGAACCCTTGCCTACTGTTTTGAACTATCCACTTGACGCTAGACGGTAGACCAAATGTCGACGTAAATTGATGTGCATCCATCGTTAGGCATTTTTCCTTTGGCAACCAGAAGAGACCAGTAGGAATCTAGCGGACGTTATTATATGTACGTTATAAATACAAAAAATACGTCGTGCAGGCCAACGTCATATATCGTCGGCGATATACCTATGACTATTGGCAAATCCACCTAATACTACGTCGTATCTGTTGACGATGGGACATCGTCTGTATCTTGCCTTAATTTTAATTTTATCTATTAGGGACTCTACCGGACGTTATTTGTAGTTGGCGGAAATTCTTAAAAATATGTTAGACATAAGGACGTTCGCCCAACGACTAAGCGTGCACTAATATTTGAACTGAACTAAGGTGAGCTATTGACCGACGTCAATAGGTCGATGAAACCTGTACTTAAAATTATATTACAATAGCTGACGTCGTCTCCACGTCTGGTTCAATTCTTTTTTGTAACTGCAACGTAGTTTTTAGTCAAACCGGACGTTGGATCATGATTTAATGCGGTGTGTTCCACCAGGGAACCCAAATTCAACTTAAATACGACGTTGCATTGGTCAGATTAGATCGTAAGTCAGAAAAATGCTGCTTGGGTACCTTTATTCTGGGCAGGCGCAGTACGCTCTGTCAGGCTATTACCTTTGTTAAAGGTAATCACTGGCACTAATTAGCGTCGAATAGCGACTACCTTTACCTAAAAAAAGACAACCAACCAAGCTTGATGTGATTCTGTGGTGGAAGATTTTTAGGTTATAAAAGTTTGTTTTGTTTTACAAAAATTTTGTGTATTTGGATTTTATTTTTTGTTAACCTTGTTTATAGTAGTAGTGGGGTGCCTTTTTTACCGTTTTTTTTTTTGGTAAACAGGTGAGTGCCGTTAAACTGCCTGACCAAAATCTCCTTATTATAACTTAAATCAAAAGTTTGGCAAAGTGGAAAACGATGCAGATTAAGCAAAGTGATTTTTTTATAGAGTAATCCTTTCTGAATCGGGGAAAAACAAGCACCTTGCCGAAATTTTAGCAATAAACTTAAAATTCTCAATTAAGGCTATAGTTTCTCCCCAGATTTTAAGTAAAAAAAAAAAACAACTGGCAACGCCTTGTTTGTTAATTTTTTAATCTTTTGCCAGAGTGCACAGGGAAAACTAAGCATCAGAATTAGCTGAAATTTTGTAGGGGTGATTATTTTTAAATGCTTAACAAAAATATCTGAAGGATTTTTCAAAATTCTCAATTATTTTTTCTTCAAAGTAAAAGCTCTGGTGCTGTCATGTATCCCAAAAGCCTCAAAATAATTGCGGTTTAGAACAAACCCGATTTTAAAAAAATAGAGAAATACTCAAAATTTCTTCTGGATTACATTTTTCCTTTTTATATATCCTTGCTTTAGCGAAAATAAAAACCAAGTTTCAATCAATCACACTTTATTGAATTTGGGAGACATACGCAGTTCAGGTGTTGGCCGATAGACCGCAGAATTTATTCGATTCCACTGCAGGTGTTTTGTCAACAAACTTCAAATCGAGCCGCAGTGGGACAGAAGAGTATTTTTACGTTTTCTGACAGAAAACCATTCGAGCTTATGTTTATCTTTCAAAAATGTTTTTCAAAAACATTGTCTTAAAACAAATATGAAACTGCTCCGCGTGTGCGGTCGCCCGCCGAAAAAGGCCTAGCGCTGCGCGGGCATTACCCCGAGTCTATCAAAGAACAAAGAGAACTTTACTGGCTCTCTGGGATTACTAGGAATTCGCATAGAAACATTCGGCGCCCATAACCCCACATAATTGTGTTTTTATTTTGATTCAACCATTTTTTTTTTAAATTTAAATTATTGCGGCATAGTTATGTGGTACTAGTGAAATCTTGAAGTTCAAAGAATAGATTTTAGAACCTCAGTTTCAGAAACACACGGATACTTGAGTGTTAACAAAACAGGTCAGTAAAGCTCCATTTAGAGCTTGGAAAGACTCTTGCTAGTCGTTGACGATTATTTCGTCTAGCGCCAGTAGCCGAGTTTTAAATCTGCATGCTTTTAAGTTAACCTGTTGTCGGTTTCAGCTAGCGAGTGTTTCCAATTCAACTATAAATGCACCTGTAAATGCAACCTTAAACATTACACCCAGTTACTTTAATACGTAGGTGGTTAGCGTTTTTTTAGCAGGTAATTCTGCAATAAATGGTTTTCTTTTAGTTTAGTATTTTACTTGGTTTTTTTAGCGGCGCAGAATGCGAAAAGTCAAAATAAGTAACCTAACCTCAAATATTTGACCCTAAAAATCTCTAGTGTTTCACTGTGGATAAACATAAATAAAGTCTCCGCGTTGCCATGGAAAACAAATTCAATGACGTAAAAAGTGTTGCTAAAAACAATTCCCCAGATTGTAACTGCGACCTTAAACGTGAAAATGTCCCTCTACCTATCTCTGTAGCTCGTCAACTCGTCAACACCGTTCTCTACTAAAAAGCCAGTTAACTCATTTTCGTTTTAGTATCCTTTAGCCTATGATCGGCGCCATATTGACACCAAACTGACAGAAAATCCATGTTTAACTTGTCAATTTGGTTATAAAAATGGCAGCCATATTAGGCTAAAGGGCACTGAGGAGGTAGGAGTTAACAGGCTTTTTAGTTAAGAACGGTGTTGGCGCAACTGTCTCTCTGCCAATCTGGCCCGATCTTCAGGCTGAACTGAGAGAGACAATGCCTATCCACACTGTGCAAGTGCGCGAGAGATAAAAGTACATGAAATTGCCTCTTTAAACTGCGAAGCTTGAGTTTATTTCTAAAATATACTCTATAAAATACTCACTTTATTTAATCTGCATCTTTTTCCACTTTCCCAAAATTTTCATTTTTATCAGTATTACGTCTTATGGAAAATCGCTTTGTTCACCCTACAGCCACCATTTTTAAAGGGCCACCACGTGATGAATGGCTAACTTTGACAATTTGATAGACAACCCTATTAAAAATGAACAGGACAGTACTTCAACCTGATATAAAAGCAATATCATAACTTTTTAAAAAATTAAATTATTTTTTTTAAGTTTTACGTGCTATTATATTTAAAAAAAGGAGTCCTAACTTTTAAGTCGTATGTCTAATCCTACTAAACAAAAAAATTAGCAACATGTATTAATTTTCAGACAGCCGGACCGCCAGGTGCCACCACAGCGAACATTCGCAGAGCACCCTACGTCCCCGAAATTGGTACGACCGAATCCAGTATAACCTCACTCGATCTAAGTACTATTCCACCTACTACGAGTAAACCGACAACCAGTACGTCGAACTCGGTACGGGTTTTCTCGCAACCACCATCAACCAGCGGCACCTCAAGTGGTATTCGAAGAAGTAGTACTTCCATGCCTGAAGTTGTAAGTACAGCACCAAATTAATTTAAAAAGAATGGAAATTAATTAAAATAAAATCGAAACCGCATAACCATGGGTTCCAAGTTGAGGCATCTACGAAACCAAAAATTCGGTGATCTGTTAAGAATATGTGTCAATGTTAACAACAAGGTTTATATAGCTCCTTCCAATTAACCCTTTGAAGCCCTAGCTAGTAACTATATTAAAACAAAAAATAAGTTTGGCACATTTGAAAAAAATTGAATATTATATAATAAAATTATTACTGTTATATACAATAACAGGTATTTTATTTACAACCGTGTGGTAGACTCCAAAAAAAGTCAAATAAAAACTTGGGCCCTAATATGATTACCGAATGATTTTGCGTGCTGTAACTTTTTATCACCGCACGCCGTGCAGTAATATAATAGTATTTACCGCACGCAAAATCGTGCCGTAAACCTTAGTTACAGCGCGGTTGTAGATAAAACCAATTATAAAAAATAAAATGAATAAAACAATAAAGCTAAACGTAATTATTTTAATACAGTATTAACGTTCAATCCCACCTCGTGCATTTTGTATCTCGAAATCTCGGGTTGTAATAATCCGATCCTTAATTTATTTTCAGTGTTTCAAGAGATTTCTCTACAACTTTTATTTAAACACTTTTTTGATATTCTTAACCGTTAGTTCAAGAAACAGCAAAACGTAAATTTCAAAAAACAATTTTTTGTTTTTTGGGCTTCTGACCTCTAAATACTGTTATTTTTGGCCATATCCATTAAAGCAAAAATTTAGTCAGCTAATCAAATTACATTTACAAAAAAAATAAAATTAAGATCGGTACCCAATCTCGACATAATTGAATTTAAAAATCTACAGTCTGGCCGCCATTTTAAGCGGCCGCCATATTTGAAAGCTAAATTCTCATGATTGGTAAAAGTTTCTTTCAGTCCCGTCAAATTATATTGACTGATAGGTCTGCCACAAGGACTATAAATGAGACTACACATTCTAAACAACTTACTAACCTAGGTGCCAAAATCTACAACGCCGTTTCCAACTCTGATACCATCGACCATTTTGCCTACTTTGATATCAACGTTGTTTCCCAGTCTGGTGGGCGGAAGTACCGCCAGGTCTGGTCGCTCTGGGCAGTTTAGTATCGATGCACCGTCTACCGAGAATTTTGAGATGTTCACTGTTTCGGCGAGTACTGTAAGTGAAAAATTTAGTAAAATGTGATAATTATTTCGCCAATTTAACTGTATATAGGGTGATCGTTTATATTTTGACCATGTTTCGATCTTTATATGTAATCGATTCTTCACTACACGTCCACTTTATGTAATTTTTTAATAATATGGAGATGGTTCCTTTACCTGTTGCACAGAGGGACAAATCCACAAATTAGCTAAAAATTTAAAAAAAAACTTGGGATTTTCTACATTTTGATAGGTATTTATGTTAACAACATTACCCTTATATTGTTTCCGGGAAAGATTTTTTTTTGAGGCTTTAATTAGATAGTAGGCCGTGGCCAAAAAGCAAGAAACGGTGTAACCCAATTATTTCACATTTTCTATTACTAAAATCGGTAAAGTTTAGCTTTGTGTATTAATACAACCAAAATCTGTATAAATATTTAGAGTTGAATAATTGGAATATGTAAGGTAAATATATTTTCAAGTGCTAGGTGTTAAAAGGGTAACTATTTTGCTGTATTTTCTCATAGCTTGTATTTTTGTTACTATATTTTTGGAAACTAGAAGTTTGGTAGAGTTTTATCAAAAGTAATCTCGCGTGCTGCGATACAACTTACGTTAACGTGTTGCTTGTGGCCTTAGCTAGCGAATCGGTATAAATGTAGCTGCACGAACTTGCAGTAATTTGAGTTTCTTTCTCTTTTAGTCACCGATGCAGTACCCATAAGGGAACTATATGATGTGTGGTTTGGGAAAACTGAAATTCATGAGAAAGCTACGGCCATAAAAGTATATGTAATAAATGGCGACAGCAGGCACGTATAGTCATCCATAAAACAGGGTTCCCACCAAATTCTGATTTACAAATTCCCTGACTTTTCCAAGTTTTCCCTGACCATTTTTAAAAAAATTCCAGGTATTTTTTGGATATAAATTTGAAAGCTCAAATTTAGCACGTATTTATATTATCGAGATAAAAAGGAAAAAAGCAGATAAATAAGACGAGAAACTATTCGAAACTTTATTTGAAGACAAAAATCACAGGAACCGAATTCGTTAAATCCTAAAAACAAATCACGTACTTATTAAAAATAAAAGTCTAATTTTCCTAGTTCTACCATTGGTTTTTTTTTGTTCATCTAGCAAGTTATAGAACTAAATTGCACGAAATGTTAATATATATGCACATGTGTACATGCACACGAAAAAGAAGACCAGCATAAGCTGAATTACGGAAACAACTCAAGACAGAACAAACACAGGAAAGAACCGCAATGGGGCTACAATGTAAACGAGCTCTGGATCCAAGAAAAAAAAAGAGAAAACAAAGAAGGAAGTAGTTTGATGACGACTGTAGTAGAGCGACGGAAACACGAAATATGACCAGGAAAAAAATTCTTCAACACCCAACAGCATCTAATATAGAAGAGTATAAACAACAAAGATTTGAAGCACGCAGAATGATATAAAGGAAAAAGAGAGATCACCATCTAAATATAATAAGAGAAATGGAGGAAAACAGACAAAACAACAGAATAAAAGAATACTTTTAGGGAATAACAAAGCATAAAACATGATACCAACCCAGAACCGGAAACTTCCTCTCACCAAATAACGAACGACTAATAACCAACGAAAGAGAAATCCTAACCACATGGAAGAACTACTTTTGCGAACTACTCAACGAAGAGGTAAATACCAATACTACACTCATAGGCATATAGACCAGATTTTCACCGTTAGACAAATAATGGAAAAATGCTGGGAATTTGACAGAGAACTTCACCAGATGTTTATTGATTTCAAACAGGCATTGGAAAGATTATGTAGAGCAAAGTTGTGGAAAGCAATGCAGGAACTGGGCTTTGAAAAGCTGATATCCCTGGTAAAAATGTGTACGGAGGATACAAGGTGCAAAGTGGAACAGAGCTACTGTGATTTCTTTGGTGTCAACAATCGGCTTAAGCAGGGTCGTGACTCTCTTTCACCCCCAACTCTTCAACATAGCATTAGGATATGCAATTAGGAAAGCCACGATTGAGACACCAATGGCTATATTCCACCAGGAAGGACCCAACCTACTACTGGCCTTCGCAGATGATGTGGAAATAATTGGCCACAGCAGGATTAATCTTAAGGACTCCTTGCACCGGAATATTTCTGAATACATAACTGATTGCTTAATAAGAAAATGTTACAAAAAAGGAGGAGAGGAGTGTCAGTGGAAGCAGTTTTCTTGATTAACAAAAGCAATTTCAAGATGGCGGCCCATATTACTCACTTCATTATTGCCACTCTGGTGGAGTTATGGAAGGACTTATCCAGTCTAAATTAGAAACTGTTTTTTTCGACATTTTGGATTCTTGCTCTTAAAAAATTTAAAAATTCCCACATAATTTAAAGGTTAGGAATAAGTACATTACATGACAAAGATGTAACAGATGTGTGCTTAGAACAAGGAGAAATAATACCAGGTGATATTTATTATTTCGACACGAAAACCAAATATGTTCAATAAACACAATCTGCGACCCTGGATAATGATGCGGTTCTTGTCCTACACGTTTTAAAAAGATTTCCTCTCTCTTTCTCTTGGATTTTAGGTAGACTGGAACTGATTGAGCGCCAAACAGATGTTGAGCTTATATACGAGGTACTCAAATAATATTTTCACAAAGTTGTTTTTAAAAATAGGTTGAGAAAGAAAAATTTCAGGTTTTTTGTGTCAATTCCCTGACTTTTGATAATTTTTTGATCATTCCCTGACTTTTCTAGGTAGCTCTCAAAATTCCCTGACTTTTCCAGATTTTCCACGTCAGTGAAAACCCTGTAAAATAAAAAATAAAATTTTTCAATTTTTTTTTGTTTGAATCTATCTTAATATGAAAACCGCGTGTCGCTAGCTGCTACGGTTTGTGAGTTACAACTCTTAAAAGTGCGTCTGGTGACAAAGAATTTTTGTGCCAAATTTGATGAGAATAGGTGTAGCGCTTTTTTGGTTATTGTGTTAGCGATAGCGAAGCCCTTTCTTAAAATAATGCTTTTTATTTAGTTAGTAAGTTATACTTAAACGCGTTTAAAAGTAGGTAGGAGTTACTAATTTTATAGTAAGTAGTAAAAAAGCAAATTTTATAAATATGAAATAGATTGTCAAATTTACTATTACATTCATTATTTTTATTTATTGAGCTTTCGAAAAAGCCACCCACTTAAAAAATCCGTTAAGAAAAAAAAGTTAAAAATTTTGAAAATGGTCTCCAAGATTTGACTGCACACCCTATATATTGTTATCATATTCATTAATAAACCTTAAGATTTGGTCATTTGTTACTTAATAAAATATTTTCATAACAAAAAAAAATAAAAAAGTGATTTTCAAATTTTGGAGTTTTTATTAGCTAATTTATGGATTTTTCCCTCTGTGCGTTGGCGAGATATTTGCAAATAAGCTGTCTAAGCTCAAACATATTTTAAAAATCACAGGCCCTATTCACTAATGCTCGTATCCACCAACGAAAAAATTCCCCGATTAGGCTTTAATCGTGATTAGTTACTAATCGGTGTTTATAATGTGGGGTTTAACATTGAAACTTGGTTTGAAAAGACGCATTTCAAACTCCGATTAGTGGTAATCATGATTAAAAGCTTAACCGAAGAATTTTCACGTTGGTGGATATGGACATAAGTACACTGCGAACCGTGAACAGTTAAAAAAATCAAAAATAAAGAAAAACAAGATTTTTGCTATTCGTACATCCGGACAATTTATAATTAACGTGATTGAACTGTTGGTAGGTTCAACCCACATCAGTAGCTCCACCTTTATCAACATCTCAAAAGATATCCACCACAACAACTCCAACCACATCGTCTACAAAAGCATCAACTACAACGGCATCAACTACAACAACTACAACCACAAAAACAATTTTAACCGAATCAACCACAAAACGAACAACTGCGGTTACTCAGAAACCAGAAACTAGCACGAAAAAACTTAAACAACTAACGGAGGAACAAAAGAGAAATTTGGAAGAGATCGCCAAACTGGAAAAGCAACAGGCGGAACTTTTGAGGCAGTTGAATTTCCTAACTTCAGTGGTAAATTATTCTCTTTCTTCCAACAAAAATATCTCCTGTTCTAAGAAGTTTTTCGGTCTCAATTTTTAGTTTTTCCTAGTAGACTTGACCTTTAGAAAGTACACTTCATTCGAAATTCTCCGGACCAATTTTAATATGGCGGCTGACAATTAAACACAGAAGCTAAAGGAACTGTTATTGTCAGTGGTGAGAAACTGGTCCGCAGCAATAGGTCAGTCCAAGGATCTGCCACTGTCGCTTGATGGAGAAATCACGGAGGACAAACAAAGCGATTTTCTATAAGGCGTAGCGTTAACTTCGAGTGATTTTCCGAATTTCCCAGTGACTCAATAGGTGAAAATACATTTTTATTATAGTTTGTTCTTCTTGAAAATCGGATAAAGGCAGTTTGTTAAGGCGAAATTACACAGACGAACATTCTTAAACAAAAGCTCGTGCAAAAGATCTAAAATTTTCTGCGTGAACATTTTTGTGAGCTTTTCTTAAACATTTTGTTCGGGTAAATTTTTGAGCAAATTATTGCTATCTGTTTTGGAAACATATTTTTAAAGATGAGAATAAATAAAATTTCACATCAGTGATCAGTGATCTCAATTCTTTAAAAAAATGGAACACCAACTTTTATTTTAAATTTTTGTGAAAAAAGCCGACGGCAAGCGAAACATTATTCTTGGCTATCAGTTTTGTCACATGGATTAGAGTTACTTGTAATATTTTTTTCTTAGGTTTTTTTCCGGATTTTTTTGCCCGAGGGATTTTTTGGGATTTTTTTGCGAGTTTTTTTTATTTCCAAGGGTTTTTTCCTAAATTCAAAAAATAACCCAGGAAAATTTTTCTTTTCCAAAAAAATTTTGAGTTTTTCAAATATCGGCAAAAAACTCACGACTATGAGGAGTGGTGGGGAGGGGATTTTTTTTTTAAACATATTTTTGTAACTTTACTTTACCCTTAGCTTCGATTGTTTTTTTTCATTCCTCACACCAGATGTACCTAGTTAGTTTAAGGCCCCAACGGTTGCTTAAAAAAGCAAAAGGTTCATGAAAATGCTGAAGATAGATATTTACTGTCAATTTAATGTAATAATCAAGGTCGATTGCTGACACTGAACAAACAATATGCAAAGGAGCAACATTCCGATTCAGATATCTAGTCTATTACTGCTAAATTATATTTTTTTAGACAAGGGGTCTGGGATCGTAGGGTTGTAAAAGTGGGTAATAAACGGGTATTACGTGCTTTTGTTCATATATTTGAGATTTAATAAAATGTATATAGATTTTTTAATTTGACTTAATTATTATTGTATTGTGTTTTAAACTAGGAAGTAAAATAAGGAGATATTCTTTTAAACGTAAATTTTTATCATTACATTTTACAGGCAACAGCAATAAATAAGTGCCAATTAATATTTTTTTATTATCGTTTTTTTACAACCCCAAAAAAGTTACAAGTATACTAGCATATCCCCTATAAAAATCAGGTCAATCGAAGTTGCTTATGAGGTAAAATGTCAATTTCGAGATCAAATCGTTTTTCCGTCGGAAAGCACTTAATTAAAAATACCTTGTTTTAAAACTTAGTCTTTCTATTTTCAGTTAAGTTCAATGAATTCCCATAAAACTATAAAATTTAAATTTGTAAGAAATTTTTATACCAACATTTCTTCAAACAAATTTTGCTTAACATTCTCTCTAAAATTTCCGTGAGTCTTTTTGTACGAGATTTTGCTCGAACTTTTCTTTCAACATTTTGCTCAAGAGGCTCGTGTAAATGTTTGTCGGCATTTCAACATCAAAGGAAAGTTTGTCTGTGTAAATGCGCCTTTAGAGAATTTTTGCAGGAAGAACAAAAAAACCGTGCCAAAAGTCATAGTGTTTGTTTTGTTTACATTGGTTTTTATTTGTGTTTTAAGGAATTTAGAGGAAGATTTTAATAGAAACTGCCGCTTTCGTGTTACATTGCGAATTGTGGCAGTAGAAATCCACGAAATAAAGTGAGATTTTTTCGAATACCCAGTGAAATATCCAAAACGAAAAGCTCTTATCTTGCGGAATTGGCGAAAATAAGAAGACAAAAATGGATAATAGCTATTAAGGGGCAAAAGTTTTCAGAAACTAAACTAAAATATGTAAGAGTCTGTTCTGGCAAAGCCATGATGACCCTTAAAATAATTTTCTTAATACCTGTTAAAATATTTTTAGATGTGCCAAAATACACTTTAGTAGGACACGTTTTTTGGTAAATTTAAAGACTGTAAAGAACTTTGATTCAAAGAAATTAATACCACCTTATGTTTTACACACCTTACAATTTGAAAAATTTCAATTTTTGCTGTTTTTTCGGATAAAAATTGCAAAATAAATATCATATGCATGACACCACTCAAGATGACAAAAAGATGACATAACAAAAATTATTTTTAGTAAACATTTGCCATAAATTATGTCCATCTTTCTCTAAAATACTTTTTTATGGCCTGCTGTCTCTCTTCAACAACCTTAAATATTTTTGAACTGCCCTCTCTCTCGAAATATTTTTCATTTTAACAGAAAAAAAAATGCTTTTTGGCATTACTTTTTTTGAACGCTAAAAAAACAGTGAAAACTTGAAAAATTTGAGTGTTTTATTCTAGAAATCGAAACTTTGCAAAGAAAGCTTTAAAATGTGAGCAATATCATGGCATAAAAATGTGAAAAACATAGTAAAAAATTGCTCCATCAAAAACGTTACCCCTTAAATTTTGCTAAAATATTTTAATACTTAAATTACCAACACCCAACTAGCAATTTGTCGACATCTCAACGTTGTGCACCGCGTGCCAACGTTGCGTCGCAACGTTAACTTTTACTCAAACACCACCCACTTTTGCACCAATTTGGTGGATGATTTTTTGATTGAGTGAACGTCGCGATCGCGACTACAGTTGAAGTAATAGTTCAATGAGTTTTGGAGTACAATTATTTGTTCAAAATACTATTCATTACGTAAAATGATAAATACACTATTCGACTACAAATTAAACTATTTCTAACACCATCATATTATTAAAATAAAATGATATTCTTTGTCATATATCATGTTTGGCATCATCATAACATGCGAACCAATGCCAAAATATATAAACAGACGGTAGTTTACTGTCAAATGTATAGTTCGTAGCTCTAAAAAACAAGCGCGCCCTCGGTTCAGATGATTTTATGAAATTAAAAAAAAAATCATGATTTAAAAATCGCTTCGAAAATCCTCTAAAGATGTTGCTTAGGATTCCTAAGAACAAAATACGGATTTTTATATGCAAAAAGATCGTAGTATATTGTAGAAAAAAGCAAAAAAATAATTTTTAATGTTTGTTTACAAATTAGCATACAATAGTTTTAACAATCAATCATGGCGGCACTTATTAGTTTCTATGACAACCAAAGAAGTCCCGTGTCTCGACTGCTTTAACTACTTAACTGTGTTTTGAACGGATCCCCTAACTTAAAAGACGCGAACACGCCTCAATTTTTACCCAATCGAAATTGCTCCACAGTTTGGCTTTCTGCTGCTCACCTAATTTCCATCCAGGACCTTCCTCTTTTTTTTCGCCACACTGGGGAATCACCTTCAATGACAGCTGTCACATGTCAAAATATCGAAGAATATTTATACCATTTGTTCCTTTTCATAGTGAAAAATGTTCAAACAAAACTAATAGGAACTTTACAAAACACTTGTTAGTTACTTTTACTGAATTAATTGACGTTTGTATGACAGACAGCAGTGCTCCAAAATTGGTTTGTTGCAAACATAACAGAAAAATTCAACTATTTATGACCGTCTATTGTACTAACAGTAATTCTTAGTTGTGAAGGCGTCGACTACAAACCGGTGTGTGCTAAACCAAGAATTGATCAATTTACTCCACGTTTTCTGGCCGGTTTGTTGGAGACGCGGGCCCGCCTGTTTTCATCTAACCAATTTTTCTGTTATGTTTGCAACAAACCAATTTTGGAGCAATGGTGTCATACAAACGTCAATTAATTCAGTAAAAGTAACTAAGAAGTGTTTTGTAAAGTTTCTATTAGTTTTGTTTGAACATTTTGCACTATGAAAAGGAACAAATGGTATAAATATTCTTCGATATTTTGACATGTGACAGCTGTCATTGAAGGTGATTCCCCAGTGTGTCAGAAAAAAAGAGGAATGTCCTGTGTAAACAACAAGGACGGAAATTAAGTGAGCAGCAGAAATAAGCCAAACTGTGGAGCAATTTCGATTGGGTAAAAATTGAGGCGTGTTCGCGTCTTTTAAGTTAGGTGATCCGTTCAAAACACAGTTAAGTAGTTAAAGCAGTCGAGACACGGGACTCCTTTGGTTGTCATAGAAACTAATAAGTGCCGCCATGATTGATTGTTAAAACCATTGTATGCTAATTTATAAACAAACATTAAAAATTATTTTTTTGCTTTTTTCTACAATAAACTAAGATCTTTTTGAATATAAAAATCCGTGTTTTGTTCTTAGGAATCCTAAGCAACATCTTTAGAGGATTTTCGAAGTGATTTTTAAATCATGATTTTTTTTTCATTTCATGAAATCATCTTAATCGAGGGCGCGCTTGTTTTTTAGAGCTACGAACTGTACATTTGACAGTAAACTATCGTCTGTTTATATATTTTGGCATTGGTTCGCATGTTATGATGATGCAAAACATGATATATAACATAGAATATCATTTTATTTTAATAATATTATGGTGTTAGAAATAGTTTAATTTGTAGTCGAATAGTAATAGTAGTATAATATTTTGAACAAATAATTGTACTCCAAAACCCATTGAACTATTATTTCAACTGTAGTCGCGATCGAGACGTTGACTCAACCAAAAAATCATCCACCAAATTGGTGCAAAAGTGGGTGGTGTTTGAGTAAAAGTAAACGTTGCGACGCAACGTTGGCACGCGGTGCACAACGTTGAGACGTCGACAAATTGCTAGTTGGGAGGGCAACCTGCTAATTTGAACGACAAAACATCCTGATTGGATACCATCATTAAACTTAAGATTTTCTACGCAAAACATTTTAAAAACTGAAATTGTAAACGGCCATCAAGGAGCAATAATAAGAAGTTTAAAAAAGATAAGTGTATTGATGGTAAATTCACAGGTTTTGAACTAAATTTAGAATCTTCCACGGTAAATGGATCTAAGTTATTAATAAGGGAACATTTTTCTATGTATCTCTGGGCCACATCAGGATGCTCACTTTTTACCTTGTTTAAATAGTCTTTCATTGTAGTTTGGGTTAAGTTGGGTCTGGTGGTTTGGTGGGGTAAGACAGAAGCGGCGTTTTCTATTTAAATCTTCCTCTAAATCTATTAAAACATAAATAAAAACCAATGTAATCAAAACAAACATTGTGACTTTTGGCACGGTTTTTTGGCTCTTCCTGCAAAAATCCACTAACAAACTGCCTTTATCCGTTTTTGAAAAAGAACAAATTGTAATAAAAATTCATTTTCACCTATTGAAAGTCACTGGAAAATCCGCAAAATCACTCGCAGTTAACACTACATCTTATGGAAAATCGCTTTGATTGCCCTCCGTGACTTGTCAATCAAGCGATAGCGACAAATCGTTGGACTGACCTATTTGGAATGGAGTGTAAGTCTTCCATTTGATACCTTCATTGTGAGCACTTGTTTCTAGCTTGTAGAGATAGAATTTTACTGTGTTAACTCTTATATGTTTTTAGTTTGGAGGACCAAACGTTAAGTTGCCCAATTCGACGGCTTCTGCCACTAAAGGAGGAGGGCCACCTAGTGATCTAGCTAGTAGGGTGAGTTTTATATATAAATCTATATCCAACATTTTGCTCTTGGGTGCTACAATGTTTTCAGGGTTGCCACAAGATTCCCTAGAAAACTTTTTTCAGGTTTTTTTTCCAACATTAATTAATTACACTAACCAATCCTATCGATACACAACAGAGCAAGATTAAGTTGCTCGTGCTCTATTGTAGATTTTGTCACTGGCAATGGAAAGGAACAAATCAACAACGAAAGCTCCGAAAAAAGAGCCCGCTCCTGCTACAACTAAAAAACCAACTACCAAACGACCGAACTCTATCCAAGATCAGCTACCGACAACTACGTTGGATGTAGCTACGAGGACAACGCCATCTTTAGAGGAAATTCTGAAACAGTATAACATTACAGGTAATACAGGGTACTTCTATAAAAATTTGAACATCTCGAAACCGTATTTTGTGATTGCAGTTGATTAAAACATTATAATCGTCTTATAGGATTGTCTACACCGGAACCACTGACTTCCACGTATGGCAAATCAGACGAGGCCATATTGGCGACCATTTTGAAACAGCAAGGTATAGAACCGACTACTCCAGAAGGATTGGCAACTCAGTTGAAGGACGCTGTAAGTATTCGTTAGCAATATGAATACAGTCTTGTCCCTTTATTATATTCTTCTTCTTCAAGTGCCGTGCTCTCTTCGAATGTTGGCTATCATCAGTGCGATCTGTACCCTGTCCACTTCTTTTCGGAAAAGTGTCGTAATACTAACACCTTACCATTGTCTAAGATTTTTCAATCATGATATCTGTCTACGACCCGGACCTCTTCTTCCTTCAATTTTGACTTCTATTATCAATTTTAAAAGTTTATATTTGTCATTTAAAAAAAGCTTCAGCTCTAGTTGGATTACAATGAATTAAGTCTTAATATACAAAAATAATAGGACCAGGCCCAACTAGCAATTTGTCGACGTCTCAACGTTGTGCACCGCGTGCCAACGTTGCGTCGCAACGTTTACTTTTACTCAAATACCACCCACTTTTGCACCAATTTGGTGGATGATTTTTTGGTTGAGTCAACGTCGCGATCGCGACTACAGTTGAAGTAATAGTTCAATGGGTTTTGTAGTACAATTATTTGTTCAAAATATTATTCATTACGTAAAATGATAAATACACTATTCGACTACAAATTAAACTATTTCTAACACCATAATATTATTAAAATAAAATGGTATCCTATGTCATATATCATGTTTTGCATCATCATAACATGCGAACCAATGCCAAAATATATAAACAGACGGTAGTTTACTGTCAAATTTACAGTTCGTAGCTCTAAAAAACAAGCGCGCCCTCGATTAAGATGATTTTATGAAATTTTAAAAAAAATCATGATTTAAAAATCGCTTCGAAAATCCTCTAAAGATGTTGCTTAGGATTCCTAAGAACAAAATACGGATTTTCATATGCAAAATTGTAGAAAAAAGCAAAAAAATAATTTTTAATGTTTGTTTACAAATTAGCATACAATGGTTTTAACAATCAATCATGGCGGCACTTATTAGTTTCTATGACAACCAAAGGAGTCCCGTGTCTCGACTGCTTTAACTACTTAACTGTGTTTTGAACGGATCCCCTAACTTAAAGACGCGAACACGCCTCAATTTTTACCCAATCGAAATTGCTCCACAGTTTGGCTTTATGCTGCTCACTTAATTTCCGTCCTTGTTGTTTACACAGGACCTTCCCCTTTTTTCTGACACACTGGGGAATCACCTTCAATGACAGCTGTCACATGTCAAAATATCGAAGAATATTTATACCATTTGTTCCTTTTCATAGTGCAAAATGTTCAAACAAAACTAATAGAAACTTTACAAAACACTTGTTAGTTACTTTTACTGAATTAATTGACGTTTGTATGACAGATAGCAGTGCTCCAAAATTGGCTTGTTGCAAACATAACAGAAAAATTGGTTAGATGAAAACAGGCCCCCGTCTCCAACAAACCGGCCAGAAAACGTGGAGTAAATTGATCAATTTTTGGTTTAGCACACACCGGTTTGTAGTCGGCGCCTTCACAACTAAGGAATTACTGTTAGTACAATAGACGGTCATAAATAGTTGTGATGGCGACTGAAGTTGTGATAAACGTTTAGGCGTCGTATAATAGTCGACGTTGTCGACCGTCGCCATGATAACTATTCTTTATCTGTAAAACAACGTTTAAAATTAGTGCAATTCTAATTTTTACAACTTGCACAACTAAAAATTGCTAGTTGGGGAGAGGAGCTACCAAATGAGATAAAAATACATTATAGCAACTTCCCAGGATCCGCAGACTGCCAGTGTCCCCACATTTTCAGGAAAACCTCAGTGAAGTACTTAGGTTTCACAATCGACCAAAGTTTAAAATGTTTACAGACACTTTATTAAAAAATTCTATAACGCCCGAGACATTTTAGACCAAAGAAACCTTATTATTATGTATCATTCTTTTGTTGAGTCTATATTAAGTTACGGCATAACTGTCTGGGGTGGCATTTTTAAAACACCCTTGAAGAAATTGCAAGCCACTCAAAACACAATTATTAAAATAAACTTTAGAAAACCTCGTCTATTTTCCACGCCCAACTAGCAATTTGTCGACGACTCAACGTTGTGCACCGCGTGCCAACGTTGCGTCGCAACGTTTACTTTTACTCAAACACCACCCACTTTTGCACCAATTTGGTGGATGATTTTTTGGTTGAGTCAACGTCCCGATCGCGACTACAGTTGAAGTAATAGTTCAATGGGTTTTGGAGTACAATTATTTGTTCAAAATATTGTTCATTACGTAAAATGATAAATAAACTATTCGACTACAAATTAAACTATTTCTAACACCATAATATTTTTAAAATAAAATGGTATCCTATGTCATATATCATGTTTTGCATCATCATAACATGCGAACCAATGCCAAAATATATAAACAGACGGTAGTTTACTGTCAAATTTACAGTTCGTAGCTCTAAAAAACAAGCGCGCCCTCGATTAAGATGATTTTATGAAATTTTAAAAAAAATCATGATTTAAAAATCGCTTCGAAAATCCTCTAAAGATGTTGCTTAGGATTCCTAAGAACAAAATACGGATTTTCATATGCAAAATTGTAGAAAAAAGCAAAAAAATGATTTTTAATGTTTGTTTACAAATTAGCATACAATGGTTTTAACAATCAATCATGGCGGCACTTATTAGTTTCTATGACAACCACAGGAGTCCCGTGTCTCGACTGCTTTAACTACTTAACTGTGTTTTGAACGGATCCCCTAACTTAAAGACGCGAACACGCCTCAATTTTTACCCAATCGAAATTGCTCCACAGTTTGGCTTTATGCTGCTCACTTAATTTGCGTCCTTGATGTTTACACAGGACCTTCCCCTTTTTTTCTGACACACTGGGGAATCACCTTCAATGACAGCTGTCACATGTCAAAATATCGAAGAATATTTATACCATTTGTTCCTTTTCATAGTGCAAAATGTTCAAACAAAACTAATAGAAAATTTACTAAACACTTCTTAGTTATTTTTACTGAATTAATTGACGTTTGTATGACAGACAGCAGTGCTCCAAAATTGGCTTGTTGCAAACATAACAGAAAAATTGGTTAGATGAAAACAGGCGCGCCCGCGTCTCCAACAAACCGGCCAGAAAACGTGGAGTAAATTGATCAATTTTTGGTTTAGCACACACCGGTTTGTAGTCGGCGCCTTCACAACTAAGGAATTACTGTTAGTACAATAGACGGTCATAAATAGTTGTGATGGCGACTGAAGTTGTGATAAACGTTTAGGCGTCGTATAATAGTCGACGTTGTCGACTGTCGCCATGATAACTATTCTTTATCTGTAAAACAACGTTTAAAATTAGTGCAATTCTAATTTTTACAACTTGCACAACTAAAAATTGCTAGTTGGGGGGAGGAGCTACCAAATGAAATAAAAATACATTATAGCAACTTCCCAGGATCCGCAGACTGCCAGTGTCCCCACATTTTCAGGAAACCTCAGTGAAGTACTTAGGTTTCACAATCGACCAAAGTTTAAAATGTTTACAGACACCTTATTAAAAAATTCTATAACGCCCGAAACATTTTAGACCAAAGAAACCTTATTATTATGTATCATTCTTTTGTTGAGTCTATATTAAGTTACGGCATAACTGTCTGGGGTGGCATTTTTAAAACACCCTTGAAGAAATTGCAAGCCACTCAAAACACAATTATTAAAATAATCTTTAGAAAACCTCGTCTATTTTCCACGGAATCTCTGTATACAGAAACAGGACTATTTAAGGTAAGAAGTCTCTATGCGCTTAAATCACTTATCTGGATTCATAAAAATCGAAATAAATTTAACAGATACAACGCAAGAGACACAAGAACTAAAAACATTATTATCTTGATATTACCATTATGTAATCTACATCGCGCTCAACACTTTATTACTTATAGTGGACTGAAAGTATATACAGACCGCTTCAAGCTACTGCGAACATAGGGGGAATCAAGTCCAATTTACTCTCCGTGCCGTACGACCGAGGTGGATTCGAAGCAAGCTGCAGCGTTATCTTTTGGAAATTCATTTTGTTTTTATTATTTTGTTTTATTGCTGCCTTGCTCGAGAAACAGATGGGTAAGTTCTTAATTGAAATAATACATTTTTAAAACCAAAAATGGATGTCTACGAAGTTGCCGAAAAAGTGCAGATTGTCAAATGGTCAAATCGTCATAACCCAACACACGTTCGATATTGGTCGAGGGAAAATTTGCATTTGTATTTTGACGTAAGAACACAGTATCCCCAAAAACTAAATGTTTGGGGGGGGGGGGTATTATAGGGGAACACGTAATTGGGCCATTTTTTATTAACGGCAATTGCAATTTGAATGGTCCTAGATACTTGGATCTACTGCAACAGCACATTATTCCAACTGCTAGGCAGTTGTTAGGTGTAAGATTTGGTGAAACATGGTTTCAACAAGATGGTTGTTCCGCTCACAATGTTGGCCTTGTTAAGGAATATCTTGATAATGTATTTCCTAATCGGGTTATAAGTACACGGGGAACTATTTTATGGCCAGCTCGATCTCCCGATCTTGCTCCTAATGACTTCTATCTGTTTTTGAAGAAGCTTTTCAAATTATCACCCCTAACATGCTTGGAAACGTTAGAAGGGGTTTTTATAGTAGGCTCGGATATTGTCTAGCCGAGCAAGGAGGACTTTTCGAACATTTGCTTTAATTTTTTTTTGACTGCGAGAATCTTTTTGGTTTTTAGAATGTATTATTTTATTTTGAGAACTTGCTTTTATTTTGTTTCTCCTTATTATTTTCATTGTAACACGTCGTCACTGATAAATCTGAGCAGTTGACAATAAAACGCTCTTATTTATCAGTGACAAAAAATAAGAAAATTACGTTATAAAAATTTGCGTATTTATTGACCAAATTCCGGTTTCATTGACTACGCTCCACACAGCACCGTGGTTGGAGGCGTACTAAATACCAAAGGAAAGTCATGCAAGTGATGATCGCAATCCTGAGTATTGGTTGCTTCACTGATAGGCGTGCGGTGTCTCTGCATGTACGTACACTGGCAAATTAGACTTCTTCCGCCCTATGTTCGCAGTAGCTTGAAGCGGTCTGTATATATATAACAACCTACCATGTCAATCAAATCAATTTTAAGATTGAGTCTGTACAAAAAGAAATTTAAGTCATATATTAGAGAGAATAATGCTACATTGTACAACATATTTGCTTAATAAAAAAAATAAACTTTTTCAATATCCAAAAATAATTTAGATAATTTTTTGAAAGTAAATTTTAAACATAGAATTACATCTTTCTTTATCCTGAGTATGGCCTCAATCAGTGTCCTCATTGAGGAATCCATAATATAAGATGCTAAAAACATAACACCGAATCACACGAATTCGGAGAGTGGTATTAAGATCGCGACTACACATCACTGATTTCATTTTGATATAAGATGATCTGGATTGTTCAATTCTTGCACGAACTTCTTGCATGTTGTCCCAGTTTTCATTGAGAAGGCAACCCAAGTATTTGTATGAATCCACGCGTTCGACTTGCTGCCCATTTACTTCTAACATGCCTCTGTTTTTCCAACATTTAAGTTAAGCCCGAATTGCGAACTTTTGACAGCAATTTGATTCAACAACTCATGCAGGCCTTCCAGCGTGTCTGCTATTATAACAGTGGCGTCGGCATATCGTAGGTTTATGGTCAGAACCTCTTCGTAGTTATGAAATGCATTCTCTATTATTTTGTTACTATAGATATTAAACAACAGCGGAGACAATATACAACCTTGGAGCACACATCTTCTTATTTGGACCTCTTCAGACAGTTGGTCATCAACCTTCAGTCTAATTCCAGTATAGATTAGCGATTATCTTTAGATCTCGGTCATCTAGACCGACTTCTTTTAGCGATTCTATAAGGTTTTCGTGTTGGACTGGCACCGACACATCCCTAGACCGCTGAACTAAGACTTGAATCCCAAACAAGGCCTCTCTTGTCCGGAACCCACCACGAAATCCAAACTGCGTGTCGCCCATAAAGGATTTTCATTTTCCATAAATTCTTTTATGGATAATCTTTAGAAATATTTTTAAAATATGGCTCATTAGGCTGATTAGGTGGTAATCACTACACTTCTTTGCTGAATGTTTTTTAGGCAGTGTAACAAAAGTTTATTTTAGCCAGTCAGCAGGGATTTTACCGCTGCGATAAATCAAGTTAAAAATGGATTCCAGCGTGTCTTTTATTAAATAATCCGGCCGCTTCCGTTGTGCGTTTGTGTAAATTAAAAGTGTCATGTTTAGCATCTAGATCTTCTATATCTTGACATTGCTGTGTTAACCAGTCTTGTTTTTCTGACCTTCTCTTGTTTTTTATTTCTCTATTGATTTCATGGTACTGATCGCTGCTTTTTTTTAATTTATTTACTATATTACGGACAAAAATTATGAGATCCTTTTAATTTTAGAGCTCGACGACTAAAAAACCCAAACCGCGCTCAAAGCCCCGGACCACGCCGCGTCCTGGCAGACTTATGCAAGGTCTTAACTGGCTGCTGGACCTTTTGGACCCGCCCACCACCAAAAGGCCCGCCCCGCGTAAGACCACGACGAAGCGAAGAACGACAACTAAAGCCCCCACCACCGCTAAGCCGGAAACGACCGAGACCGCCACCGAGGGGGAGCTGTTGACTCATCAGCCTACTAGGATAGCGCCGATCGTCACCCCGGCTCCCATGGACAGAGCTACGAAGCCCTCATTGAGTCAAGAGGAAATTCAGGTAAAGTCCTGGCAAAAATTATTACCTTACTAAAAATAAAGTCCTCTACTCGTTGGCTTAAAACCCTGACGTTGGCAAGCGGACTATAAATCTCATTCCATACGACCCCAATCCGACCTAAATGGGGAATACATATTTGGGTCGGCTCGAAGTGATAATACGTCCACCAGCTTACGTAATTTTATATTATTTAATTGATTACTTAATGTGGTACTTGTTTAGTAAATTTTAGGTGAAATATATATTAACGAATTATAACTCACAAAAAAAATAAATGGCCAACTTTTTATTTCATTAACAGTAAAGTTATGTTATTAAAAAGAGCCCTTTACCGAGTAATCTAGATCTAAATATTTATGTCACTTTACTGACAAATTTGGTCAAGATGGGGGCCCCCCTTCCAAATTAGCATAAAATGGCAAAAAATATATATATTTTTTTAAAGCATTATTTCGGTTGTAATAATTAATACTAAAATCACTCAAGAATAATACTAAACGCATCTTTAAGGCTAAGTCTATTTTATTGTACTTTTTTCAATAAAAACAAGAGCAAAATTGTTGTCAATAATGGCTGCCCAAGCTTGCAACTCCAAAATGGCCGAATTTGGGTTGGTATAGTACTTTTACCAATTTATCACCAATTTGGACAAGGACACTGATTTGTAGCCCTAATTTTATCCAAATCTAACCAGCCAACGTTAAACTACGTAATATATGCAAACGTTTTTCGTTGGCCATGTAACCAAAAATGACTTAAAACAAAGTTATGACTGTTTTCCACAAATCAAAACTACACTTTTTTGCACTCGACGCGCGTTTCGCTAACAACGTTAGCATCATCAGGAGACGATAAACAATGAACTAAATTAATCTACGCTCTATCTTATATACAATCCTTTAGTGGGCGAAGATAAGACTAATAATAATCACGATTTTTAATCCTATCTCCCCTCGACCAAAGAATAAATTGTACTAAACGGGATGGATCCTCTATCTGTATTTAAACTATTTCTGGATTTAATGATTTCCATACTTTCATATGCATTCAAAAGTCTTTTGTTTGGTACACTTTTTAGAAGTTTTAGGTTATCTAATGTGAATCTATGATTGTTTTCAAAAGCATGCTCGGCAACACTTGACTTTTCTGTTCTTCCGTATTTTAAGTGTGCTAAGTGTTCTTTAAAACGTGTTTAAATAGAGCGTCTCGTTTGGCCAACATATTTTTTGTCACAATCCATGCAACTAATTTCGTAAATTCCACTTTTTTCTAGAACTGTAGATTTATCCTTGGGATTTCCTAGTAAGCTTCTTATTGTGTTACCGGATTGATATACTAATTTACGACCGGTGTTATTAAATACTTTTTGTAATCCTTTCGTATAATTAGGATTATAAGGAATTGATACAAATTTTGAGTCGCAGGTAGCTTTTGGTCTGAAAAAAATGGAATTCCGAAAGGTCTTTTGAAAAGAATGTCTATTTATCAGATTATTTATTAAGCCTTCGTCGTAACCGTTTTCGCCAGCTATATTCCTAATTCTATTCTTTTTTGCTTCAAATCTTTCTTTGTTTAAGGGGAAATTTACTAATCTTTATGTTAAAAAGTGCAAACTTGCAAGCTTATGTTGTAAGCAATGAAAAGAGTCATTTGGAATATAGGTTGTTAACATTAGAAAGAAATATCTTCGCTTTTAATTAAATTTCTTTCCTTTCTGTTCTACTAGTGACATCTATCCGGAAACAGCCAAACCATGCAGCTAGCACTAGCAGCCAAAGAAATCAATAAACGGCGCTGTTTTTCCTGCAGAGCTTTTTGCTTGCGATATTATTGATTTTAAATAAAGCTGGCCCTACACTACATTTGATATTTTCGAGGTGTTTTATGACATGATCTCGAAAAATGTAGCGAACCAATTTTTCAAAACTAGCGGGAGGGTAAAAGCAAAAAATAAGGGATTGCCAATATTTGTAACACCCAAAAAGGGGTGAAAAGATTTATTTTGCTCTGTTTCTTTACAAAAAAACGTTTTTTTTACGAAAAACTTGAGCTCTGCCACTTTTTTTATTTTTTTCTTCAACTTTCTCGAAATTTTCGTCATACTGTAGAAAAAAATTATTTCCCCCATGGTCATACTCTACTTTTATTCGAAAAAATTTAGAAACAGAGACGGGATCAGTTTTCCTAAAACAGGGGATCTTGGTTTCGAGTGAGAAGATAAAGGGCGACGCAGGAAAAAAATTTTCAATTAAATTAGCCGAACGCAAAAATGTTAGAAAAACAAAGCACGAAATAAAAATGGCGCCGCTTACAATTTTTTTTCAAAAATTACGTAATTTCGGGAACGCAAAGAAATAGGTCTAAAGAGTATAATTTTTAAGAAAAAAATATCAATTTTTTCGCCCTCCTCCACTGGGACTACAGGGGCCGTGCACAAATTACGTAATGGTCATAGGGGGGAGGGATGTTACAAAACGTTACGTAGGGGGGAGGGGGGTTTTCGACAGCGTTTGCATTTGTGTGAAACTAAGAAAATTTGGAATGAAAATAAGTGAAAAGTTTTTTTTTGGGGGGGGGTAGTGGTCTTGAAATCGTTACGTAATATTAGGGGAGTAGCGTGCCAAACCGTTACAAAACATTACATAGGGAGGGGGTCAAAAATTGGTAAAATCACCGTTACGTAATTTGTGCACGGCCCCACATCTGACTGTTCCTCCTTTTTGATTTCGAATCAAAGTGCAAAACCCGGGTTGGACGTTCGAAGGCGTCAACCCGTCCTATTTGCTTGATAAAGTTTCTACGGAAATATCTCAGTCGATTTCTCCGGCCGTGTATGAACGCTTTAGGTTAGGCATTTGCATGTATCTCAGTCCCCAGCCTGTAAACAGTGCGTAAGGACAATGGTTACAAAATGAAAAGCCGAAAAATATTTTTTTTTACGATATCTTTCATCAGTTTGGTATTAAAGTCGAGCAAAAACAATTTTTATTCCAAAACATTAGAAAACAATAACCTGGAATGGATTTACTACGTGTAAGATGTAGTGACAACATCGCCCCATGCCCATCCTTTTCTGCCTAATGTGCTTTTCCGTTTGTCTGCGTCTTATACACGGCTGCTTGGCCCCCTAAGGATTTGCTTAGGAACCCTGTATAAGTCATAGTAGTTATTACAACACGATTACATCTGCCAGTATGGCACTGTCCACTGCGACCACTATTGGGTCTATTGTGGCTCACTTAACATTTTTTTGTTGCTACATAATATTCAGCCCATTAACGAGCCTCGCAACTTGCTTTGGTGAAGCATCGTTCAGATCCAGTCCGTCGATCTGTAGTTTACCGAAGATACGTTGACGCTGACGTGCAATGGCCGGACATTCACACAGCACATGTCTGGCCGTCTCCTCATACTTCATACAGAGCCTACATTTGGTATCCTCACTTAGACCCTTTCTGTGTAATGGTACTTTCAGCCTGTATAGATCAACCATTGTCCGGATCTCTCCAGTATTGGTGGAACTTATTCCCCATCCAGCCTGAGAGAGCAGTGTTGATTGTGTTGTATGCTACTCCAAGGGCTGTTTCGGGGCCAACAAAGACGGCAGAGGCCGCTCCGCGCGCCAGCTGGTCGGCAGTCTCATTTCCCCGATGCCCAGAATGCCCCGGAACCCATACCAGCGACACAGTGTTTATTCGCCCAAGGGTATTTAGTGTGTCCTGGCAGCTCCTAACGGTTCTCGATGAGCACCTATAGGATTCAAGAGCCTTAAGGGCCGCTTGACTGTCGGAGAGTATCTTTATTGATCTGTTGCGCCAGTTATGATCTATCATCCAACGTGCGTTCATTTCAATGGCGAAAAGTTCCGCCACATATGAACGTTTTTTATAGAATTTTTCAGCGCAGCAACAATTTAACGTCAAAAAAATATTCGTCAAACCCCATTTTCCATCAGAATGTTATTTAAAATCAATACTATGTAAACCATTATGAAAAGCTCATCTCCATCGACTTTATATGGATCAGTTACGCATTTGACCCTTTCATGCGTGTTCATTAACGAGGTCACATGGTTACTTTGACCCCGCCTACTGCGCATAGAAAAGGCGGCCCCAATTTAGAACCCTTGCCGTTTATCGACACGGTTAGGCTGCACAATGTATTCCTGTATTTCCACGTGACCTTAACATTTTATTTAAATAATTGCCATTTGCTCCAACCGAGCCCTAGCCCTAGGTGTCACCTAATTTTAGGTAGACTCTAAGATGCCCCCGAATTCGAAATGATTTGCTAGAGAAATTTCTGACATATCCCTAGTTAGTATGATTTACATTTGGCATCGTCGCATTTTTGTCGCTAACAAGTGGCAAATCCCGGCAAATACAACTAACCTTTCTTTTTAATGATGGTCAAACGTCAAATAAATATTGTCAAAATTTTTTTGTTTTTACATTTTTCGTGTGATGGATCTTTTTTATTTAGTATCAAACTATATTGTAGAAATAAAGTTGTATAATTATGTCATCCTCACTTTACTTCTGTTTATGACTTCTTGGACAAAAGAATAGCCACTATTAGAAGATAGGTTTATATTGACCGTTTATTCGAGAATCCAATGCGTATTTGTACTACACCAGCAGTCTCAAAAACATTGGCAAAAAGTACCCGGTCAAGCGTTTATGGTGGAATTAGAATCCGGTTAAGTATGCAGGACAGTAAGAAGCGGTACGATTATCTATGAACAATATTGTTTGTATATTAAGCCATTACCCTCTCCACATAGGCCGATCAGCTCTTATCGTTTTAGTGTCCTTTTATCCACCTTCGCCGCCATTTTGACAGAAAACTAATGGATTATCTGTCAATTTTGAGTGAAAATGGCGGTGAAGGTGGATAAAAGGACACTAAATCGGTATGAGTTGATCGGCCTATCTGGAGAGGGTACTGATTAAGCAATCAAAAACCATTTTTAATATCCAGGGCACATTGAAAATTGAAACATATATGAAAAAGATTTAAATAATCATCTCTAACGGCGAGCACAGACGACACCGGCGGCAATATAAATCATTTATTCCTGCAGCATGGATTTGTCATCATCAAACCCATTCACATCGTTCAAAATGTTGATTATTACGCAAAAAAATACTAAAACGCCCTCAAAATCATTTTGTTTTAGGTTAAGTTTAGTTTAGGTAAACGTTAGATAAGGGTTAGGTGGTCGATATCGACTCCCTAGATTTAGGGATCACCTAGAGTGTTTAGGGGTCACCTAAACACTCAAGCAAACGAAAACTGACCCCTACCTAAATGTAGGGGCTCCCTAGCATCAGGGCTACCCTAAATTGGTTGGTGCAAATGGCCGTAAGACGGTTCTCCCTAAAATTTGATTTAATGCTGTCAAACAGAGAAGGACGGTGTTTAAGTTTTAACTGACCCATGGATCATCTTGTGGTGCTGATGGTTTTATTCTTATAGATTATGATTTTTTTAAAAAACGAAATGAATTACGATTTTTATCATAAATTGTTCTTGCAAAAAAAAAATGTTCTTGCATTTAACAATTCTGATTTAAAAAATTCTGACCGGGTTTCTCATTCTTCGAGTCCAAAAATTGTATTTATTATCGTATTACTTTTAGTCACTTATTAAGCAACTCGAAGCAGCCCAGGTCGATCCTAAGGCGGCCAACGAAATAGACTTTTCGAAGATTAAAAGCCTCCAAACTTTGCTCGATGTTGACGAAGGCGTTCAAGTTATCTCCCCTGGCAATAATGGAGCTACTTCTAGAGCTACGGAGAGGTAAATAAGTACAAAGACTAACCTAGCAAAGATTTTATTAAATTAGTATAAGAATATTAAAATGACATGACATTTTATGATCATTAATACTTACAAATAACTTGAACATACAACCCACTGAAGGCTCACCATTTTTTTACTATAAATCAAGGGTTGCTGCAACGACACATAAATAGTTTTCTATAATCGCGTTTCTGTTCATTTGTCATCAAAGTTTGTTATTTTGTTGAATTTTTTGACGAAATGGCCTATTTTTTAAAAATTTGGATAAAAATGGATGGGATTTTTTTTTGCAACTCGTAGTAAAAAAGTTTTTTTGAAAGAGTCTCCAAAAAGGTCATGGTTTGGTTATTTATTTTGTCAACAGTTATTAAAAAAAAAAAGTTCGTAAGAAATTACTATTTTAGCTACTATTTATAAAAACACTGTAGTACAGGTAGTTCTGTAGCAATTTTTGTTTTTAACAGCTTTTTCTCTTTATTAAAGAACCCCGAAATCGATCAAACCTACCGCTCGGTCTCCGGTCTACAAGCCGACGACACCAGTGCCATCTAGCGTAAGCAACCGACTCGAGGACTTCGAAGAGGAAAGTTTTTTCGCGAACAACGTTGCCAGCACCACAGCGTTGCCGCCCGTCCGGCTTAATCCGATCCCCGGCGTCGACGGCCAGGATAATTTTATTCGGTCGAATTTACTGAACGCGGCGGTCGGCGTGACCAGGGCTATATCCAACTTTTTCAGTTCTGCCATACAGGTAGGCTAACTGATTATAATTATTGTTTGAAGGTGCTAGACAATGTTGAACTTGAGAGTAAGTTAGAGTTTCGAAGTTTCATTGTCTTTATTTTTTATTTTTTCACACCGTTTCGAATGCTTATGTATCTGCAATCGTTATCAGGTGAATAGTAATAAAAACTAAGACGATTGATGTCGAAAGTCTATACACCAATGTCCCGATAAAGGAACCGCTAGATATTATTAGACAGAGACTGGTTGATGACGAAACCCTTTATGAACGTACCAGTCTGCCGCTAGAGGGAGTGATGGAGTTGTTGGAGTGCTGTCTGCATAACTCTTACTTTTAGGTGAAAGATAGGTTTTATGCTCAGGGTGACGGTCTGCCAATGCGTTCATCGCTTTCGCCAGTGTTGGCCAATATTTACATGGAGTGGTTCGAATCACACGCGGTTGATCGATAATACTTTTATTGTCTGGTCTGGGAATGACCAACAACTTTGAGAATTTCTTCACCACCTAAATAAAATAAGACCCACCATTAAATTCACAATGGAGTTGGAGCAAAATTGTCAAATCCCTTTTCTTGATGTACTTGTTAAACGAGTAGAAAGCGACATCAGAAAAATAGTCTATCGTAAACCCACTCACACACGACAATATTTAAATCAAGGTTCAAATCATTCTGCTACAATCAAACGAGGCATAATAAGAACTTTCTATAACAGAGCCGTTCAAATTTGTAACAATTCTCATGAAGTGGAAATCGAGATAAGAAACATTAAGAAGGATCTGCAGCAGAATGGTTACAGCCTTTAACTTATAACAAATACTATTTCTAAATTTCAGCAGGACAGAGATTACAAGACCAAAACTAGGCAAATGCATTCCTTACAATTCCATACATTAAAGGAGTATCAGAGAAAATTCGAACAGTAGCGAACAACTTTAATATTAAAACAGCCTTTAAATCCAACAATACAATTCGAATCCTTCTTAGTAAAACAAAACCGGAGAACAAACAAAATAAGAAATGCATTTACCAAGTTCCTTGTGAGTGTGGTAAATCATACATAGGCGAACCAAAAAGACCAATATCTGTTAGGCTTTAGGAAGAGGTGAAACAACGAAATCAGGAATCGCCGAACATGCATGGTCAAAACAACACCGAATGAAGTGGACAGAAGTAAAGGTTTTGCACAAGGAGTCACACTGGAAAAAACGAAAATTCCTTGAAGCTGCCTTTATTGTGCAGAATCAGGGTGTTTTCAGTAAACCAAGTGTCGAAATTCCAAATATTTGGAAGTCCTTGGGCGGAGCCAACTTCTTAACCTTCACGGTTGTGCGATTTCTCATAGTATATAAGTACGTAGCCTTAGGAATAGAATGTAGTTTGCACCTGAAGACGATCAGAGATTGTACTGATCGAAACGTCGTGTACAAATAAAATATAGACAATGACACACAGTTATTTTCAAAAACTAACACTACCTAATCTTATATACTAGTAGATGCTCCTCTGTATAAATGGTGTTTCGTTGAACTTGCGCCTAAATAGATTTTTCTCCTTGGCGGTGATCTTTGCCTCATCAATGTTGAGCTACTTTTGGTGCTGTTGTCAGCTCCTTTTTTTCGACGTTCTAGTTACTAGAAAGGATTCAACCATAACCATTTTTGTATATCGCAAACCAACTCATACTGGACAATATCTAAACTTCAAATCAAACTTTTTTACAGGATGCCGGCACCCAACTGAGAACCATGTGGTCGAACGGTTCCGATATCGTTAGGAACCTTTCTAGCGGTTCTAGTCTCCCGTCACTGGCAAGCGTCAGTGGCTGAGTGTCATTTTGCACAGTCCCCCCCCTATTGCACTCTTTTTACATTAGTAGCGGAGCGATGTATGTCAACCTCACGTCGTACGCTGTCCTTAAGTTTTTGGGGTAAAAAAGTTCACGAGAACGCAAGTGTTTAAGCATGAAAGTTTTATTTTCTTTAAAATGTCGATTTAAAACCTGGAATGAACCCAGAATCGACTTACTTACTGGTCTTAAAAGTTCTAAGCATGCATGAGGTACTTTGAATAAGCTTTGTTGCATCTCTATTATCTTCCAAATATCGATTTAAAACATGGAAAGAAACCAAAAATTCCTAAGCTTTAATAATCTGGTAACTATAGATGCAAAGTTGTGCTACCTACAAAAAACTATCTTTTTTCACAACTGATCTAATTTTCTTAATTAGGGACATTTTTGACCACTTAAAATAACATTTTTGGTGGTTATCGTTATTTGTGCGACTGCACAGTAAGGAAAAAGAGGGAAGGCTAATCAAATAAAGATAACGAAGGACTTTATTTACGCCGAATAGGAATAACGATTTTTGTGGTTATGTTTATCACAGACGAAAAAATGGTTGGTTAATTCGTATTTTCCTTTCCACATTTCCAGGTGAAGCCTTATAAATGGCCAACCCTGTAGATACTAAATGAAAAGAAAAAATCAACAAAATTCACACCACGCACTGACCTCGCCAAAGTTAGGTTATGTTTCACTTACTACTTACTACTATTTTGGTTAATTATTATAACCACAAAAGTAGTTATTTTTACTGTTATTTTAGATGGTCCCAAAATATCCCGATTTGAACAGAAACCGCAGGCGGCAACGATCATATGGGCATGAATTTTTATTCTCTCTCTCTCTCTCTCTCTCTCTCGCTTTGAATAACATCAATAGGATAGTTTCTGCGAGCTGAGAGAGATCCAGCAAAGCAGGGAAATACCCGCCTGTACACACTTCGACATCGCAATCTTCTTGAGAGTTACCTCTGACAGTTATGCGGGGTTGAAGGGTGGGTATTTTTCCTAAGTAGTATGCTGGATATCTCTCAGACGAATGCATCTTGAAAAAGAGAACAATAGTAAATATGTTAAGCACGCAGAAACGGGCCTAATGTTTTCATAACTTTTTTTTTGTTAGGGTGCCAGACAGAGCTTTCGATCCGCCATAGCAGGGGCAGCGTCCGGAACTTCAAGTCTATCCGGCTGAAAAAAGTTAAATTAAAATTGTGCAAAAAGAAATTGTGTGAATAAATTGTATATTATGTTTTATATTTATACATAGCTTAGTAGCTGAAAACAAAAATCTGTAAATGGTTTTGCGCTATGATAATTTTATATGATGTATAAGTAAAGTGATAAAAAAGCTCTCCTATGTAAGGTTAAGTAAAACCATTATTTTTTGTTGAATAGGTTACCGAATTTTTATTCTTCAGTGATTGCGTCTTGCCTAAGTTAAGTTGAAAACTATTTAAAATTGTTAGACATGAGAGGTTTTTATATTGCGCACTGTAAAGGTGGGAAATATTTTATATAAAAAAATTAGTTTTGTACGATTATGAACTATATGTGTGTGTGTATAGGTAGGTCTGGCATCCAGCAAATATTGTAAATTTTAAGTGTAAATTATTGGGTCTTTTAAATATTTTGGTATATTTTTGTAAATAAAGGAAATTAAAAATTTTAGGCACGAGTTTTTTTTATCACCACCTGCTTTAAACCCAAATTATTAGAAAAAGAATAGCGCAAAATAGTTCTTCTTTGGGGAGGGTAACCAGACCAATTTTAAATTTTCGTTTTTCCACCCAACGAAAGTACAAATAGGTGCCTAAATCAGTTGGTATTGACAAAAGTCCCCTAACTCTATTAATTCCGGTTGTATAGCAGCACTGAACAAATCAAAACAATTTTTAACACACAAAAAAGCACTTTATTTTGACTAAAAAAACAATGCAGTAACATCCTAGTAACTTTTGGTTTGGTTCAAACAGTGTGTGGCTAATAAAAAAGCAGGCAAATTTATATCATGTTTACAGGGGGGGGGGGACTTGAAACCCATCTAAAAATAATATAACTACTTTTTCTATTAACAAAAATTAAAAAAAAAACAAAACTAATATATTACGAAAAATCATTGAATGATGTAGTCTGGTTGCCAAACCACGATTTTTGGATCAAGTGGGAAATGAATGGTACAAGAAATTTTTTTGCTGATTTTGTTAGCCAAGATGCTCTATTTTAAGAATCCGATTGATGCCCCTCTGGCACCCTTGGGCATTTTGAAAAATCCAAAATGGCGGCCATTTTCAAGTGAAAAAACTACAGAAAAATATATCCGAACAAGATATTGATGTGTGGAATATCATGTCAGTTGGATTTGAGTTGTCTTAATACGGTATTATTTTTATTCTGGGGGACCTCAACGAAGGGTGTTTATGAAAAAAATCGACCTAGTAACAAAGGCATGTAATACATCAATTCCAGGGTTTTTCGGTCCGCTGAACACAAATCTGTAGTTAAAAAAAACATTGGTGGTAATTTGAAGGAGTGGGGGGGTATTTATGCGGTAAGCAGTAAAACTGTTTGTGTGGAGACTTACCGAACTTACTTTATTCAAGTTTTGTTGCAGATTTCGACAGCTCCGCTTAACCCTGTTATAAAACTAATTAATTATTTTTGGGCATCATCCCCCATTTTGAGATATTCAAGATGGCGGTCGTGATGGGCCGTGGTCAAAAAATCAAGAGAAGCATATATGCATAAGATACATCAATTATGGGGTTCTTGGGTCGGCTGAATCCGAATCTGTTGTTAAAAAAATATTTGGCTGTAACTTGGAGAAGTGGGGGGTAATTTATGGGGTAAACACGAAATGGAGACTTGGCGAAAATACTTATATATCTTGAATATTTCAAAATGGTGGATGATGCTCAAATATCATTAATTATTTTTATAATGGGGTTGAGCAGAGCTCTCGAAATCTGTAAAAAAAGTTAAATAAAGTTTGTTCATTAAGTCCCCACATAAACAGTTTAACTGTTTGCCCTATAAATACGCCCCTACCACTCCAGATTACCCCCAAAAAATTTTTACCACATTTTTGAATTTATCGAACCCAAAAATCCTATCGTCCTCCGTTGGGGTACCTCCCAGAACAAAAATAATACCGGATTTGGATTTAGGCAGTGGCATCAGTCGGATTCTTAAAATAGATCATTTGGGCTAACCAAATCAGTGAAAAAATTTCTTGTACCATTCATTTCCACCTTTCTTTTTGTTTCCTCCAGACTAACATTTTTGTGCTCAGGGGGTATTATTATTCCACTTATTTTTACTTCCGTGTTCCACCCAAGATCTTTTGATCTTTTCCTTTTAGATTCTTTTCGGTAACTGATTTCGAGGTTTTTTTACTTCTTTTTCTCTTACGTTCTTTTAAGGTTTTAACACATTAATGCCTGAATCCACCACTACAAAATTCTATGATGAATTTAATCCTGATTAGATGCAGATGCACCTTAAAAATATTCTGATTAGTTTAGCTAATCCATGTTTTCTCTTTGTTCATTTCTGTGGGATCAAGAGAAAAAAAGGATGGATTAGATAGCCAATCGCGATTAAGTGCGTACGGTGCATTTAGGGGTAAGAAGGCGCTCTTGTAACGTAAACAAACGACAAATATAAAAATACTAAATATTTTTTTCCCTAAAAATTTTTTTTTAAAATTAATAATAATTTTTGATGCCGTATCGAAAACAAGACTTAGTTATCAGTGTCCTTAAAAAGCACAGAAGTTAAGAATGTTTGATTCCTTTGAGAAAGTTGGTGCCTTACGAAGATATCACTCTGATCTAACAAGAAAAAGTTAGTAAGAAAGCAAATACGAGTTTATTTGGCCCAACTGTAACTACCGGTAAAACTACATCAGGAACCGCTGGTACAACTACAACAAGCACCAATCTGTGGTCCTGGGCACAACCTGCGTTCGCTGCAATTTCCAGGGTGTGGCACGAGAAGGCACATGTGAGAGCCCATTGCACGCACGTATGTCTCATCACCACCCTTATAGGTCATCTAAAACAAAAAACGGTCAGTAATAAAATATTCGCAAGTTTCGTTAAAATAATTATGTTTATTTTTGCATTTTAATTTAGGCCCACTCTAGACGATCAATTATATTGCACAATACTTATTGTGCAATAATTTTGTATGACGTCTTGAACCCAGAAATCTTCAACACTTATTTTTCGTAATATTGTGCAATATAATTGATCTTCTGGGGTGGGAAAAATATTTCGCAATTCGTAATCTTGTAGGGTTTTTTGGGTTCTAGATGTCATCATAATATAAGTTATTTACAATATTGTTGTAAGTCTAAGGCTCGCTTTAGGTCTGTCCATTTACGAAAAAATCGGAGTGCAATGTGTCAATCCCAATGAGCATTTTCAGAAATTTCTGGTGACAGATATTTATATAATTATTATAAAGAGGGTTCCCTTGATACCCTAGGGTATTTAGAAGTTTCCTACAAGCATTGAGTTTGTATATTTTTTTTATTAAAGGCTCTAAATTGATGGTACCCTAAAGTAACATAAAACTGGCGTTAACAATATTTCATCGGTTCAAATGTTATATAAATTGGTGTTAACAATGTTTCCACCAACATATTTATAAAAATATAAGTCATCAGTGACAAAAGTTATATAAATTGGTGTTTGAAATCTTTCTGTCAACCCACCTATAAAACTGTAAGTAACTATCAATTAAATATATATAATAGATTGGTTTTTAAAATGTTGCTGTCAACCCACTTATAAAACTTAATTAACCAACAACAAATTTATATAAGATAAGATTGAAAATATTTCGAGAGACACTTATAAAAACTTGGGAACTCACACACAATAGTTATATAAATTGGTGTCTGTAATATTCTTATGAACTCATTCATAAACCTTTTTTGCCCATAAGGTTTTTTCTATAATGTTGTTATTAATTTCTTTATACAGTGATTATAATACAACTGTTTTTAGAACAAAAAAAAACAATTTTAATTTATTTTGGCAATTATAATAACAAAACAAACAAGATTTTTTTCAGGTTAATTTTGTGAAATCAAAAGGCGCGTTTTTGCGAAATCGAAAGGAGCGTTTTTGCGACATCAAAAGGCGCGTTTTTGCGAGATACCATCCATTATTATCTTGTTTTAATTAAATCCAAATCTTGAGCTAGTTGCCGATGACAGATATCGGGATCGAATGCATTTTACACCCGATTCCCACCAGCGTTTCCGATGCGCAGTCACCCTGACTCAAAAAACTCATCACGTGGTCCGATATGAACTTGTATAGGCAAATCTCGCTTAGACCATGAGATACATGTTTTGATTCGGGGGACCCACGACAAACTATCTATCAAATTCTCCTTTTTCTTGACACTCAATTTCATTCAGAAAGACCTGGTAATATAAACAAAACACAAAAAATTACTGGTAGCTTACTTTTTTCCCTTTTTATATTTAATTTTAAGATTATACCCATTCTTAAAATTCCTTTCTCATCATCAATCTTTAATCTAAAGCGGTAACAAATACTATTGTTCTATTTATAATTTTATTTTTGTATTTCATTTTTTAAGAGGATTATTATTCCAAATTTTCTATTTTTTTTATTTTTCTTGTATAAGAATATTGTATTTTATTTTTTTTATTTTTATGCTCAGTAGAAAAACAATAAATTAAAAAAAAATAACCAAAAAATGTTTTTAGGTGCTCTTTGGTATGGCTTAAGCACAAGCAGTGCTTAAGCCAGCCAGTGTTTACCTTTAAATTATAATTTCTAACTTTAGCTAAAATGTACATATTGTTATATTTACTGTTGATATTAAATAAAAAATAAATAATTAAAAAAACATCAAAAAATTTGAAAACAAAATAATAACAACAAAAAACAGCTGATCAAATGACAATCATCAATGCCATCAATTGGTTAATTGGTGGAATCAATCGGGTAATTTAAGAACCTGATGAATATCATCAAGAATCATAGACGCATTTACAAACTCGACGGTTTTCATCGGTGAGCTCATCGGTGAATTTACAAACTCGCCTATCTAATAAATTGCTTCTAGAGTTGTCCTGCTTCGCGGATTGTATAAAAATTTCACAAAAAGTAAAGTATTTTCTGCAAAGAACAGATGAGGTATCAATATTGTCTTTATTTTTAATTCTAAACTCATTGACTAGCGTTAATCACTCAAAACTAAAAAAAAAAGAACTAAATTATTGCCATGAAAACCAAAACGCCATTTTGGAAGCTGTTATCAACTCATTGTATCAAAGCATAGAAAAAGTAACGTTTCGTCAACCGTTATGTCTTTTTTACAAGCTCTTTATTTAACTTGCAATGTATGTACCGGGTAGGCCATAAAAAACCGGACAAATTGTTTTCCGTTATAACTTTTAAACCATACCACCGATTTTAATGCAACAAACTGTCCTTTGCAGGGAATTGAGAAAGACTTTGATTAGAAATATTTTTTTCCGCCGTCTTAAAATATAATATGGCGGACAGAAACAAAATTTACTCTTCAAAGAGCCTCGTTTATTCTTATGTTACAGATATTTTTTGAACTTTTTTATGAGGTTGTAAAAAAGCTTTATTTTTGCCACGCAGAACGAAATGCAAATTATTAAAATCGGTTAAGTGGTTCCCAAAAAAAATAAAACATTTTAAATCAGTGTTTTACGGATTATGCGATTACCGTGTCTATTCTGTCTGCATACATTTTCTCATAAATTCATTATTACTAAACCGATTTTGATGAAATAAAAAGTCTCATGGCGAAAATCGATGGTTCTTTAACCACTGCCATTGAAATTTGTCGTCATCTTAAAATATAAGATGACAGACAAAATCAAACTTGCCCCTTGTCCTTTATTTAGATGTTCTGTAAACTTTTAAATATTTTTTTTTAATTTGTACAAAAGCTCTAGTTTGGTCACGCACAACGAGGTATAAATCATCAAAGTCGGTTTTCATCACTGTTTTTCAGATGATACGATTGCCTTCTCAAATTGATATTCAACCGATTTCAATAAAATAAAAATCCAAGATGGCGGACACAATTAAATTTCTGTCTTCAAATAAGCTCGTTTATCTTTAGGTTTCACGAACCTAAAAATGTCCTTTCTCCAACGCGCATAGCTAGGTACGAATCATTAAAATCGGTTTAGTGGTTCTCAAAAAAATTAATTTTTGTTTTAACCATATTGTTTCCTCATAAACTCAGTATTACTGAACTGATTTTGATAAAATAAAAAACATCATGGTAAGAATCGATTTCTCTTTAAAGATCGCCATTGAAATTTGCCACCATTTAAAAAAGCCGCTCTTTTTTTTGTTATGAGTAATTTTTTTACCCTTTTTGCCACGCCTATATATCGCTATTACTAAACCGATTTTAATGAAATACAAAGTATCATGGTAACAACCGATCGCTCAAAAAAATCACGAAAGAAAAATGCTAGTTATACGTGGCGGAGACAGAGCTTTTTTACGAATTTAAAAAAAGTAGAAAAAGTTCTCGAAACATAAGAATAATTGAGCGTCTTTGAAGGGTCAAATTTGATTTTGTCCGCAATCTTGGGTTTAAAAACTACGACAAATTTCAATAGTAGTCTTTAAAGTTCAATAGATCTTTGTCATAATGCTTTTTATTAAATTAAAATCGGTTCAGTAGTTATGAATTTATGAGGAAATTAATGCAGACGGAATTGAGAAGGCAATCGTATAATCTGGAAAACAGTGATGAACCAATGAACCACTAAACCGGTTTTAATGATTTATACCTCGTTGTGCGTGGCAAGAGCAGAACTTTTCTACGAATAAAAAAAAATAAAAAATTTTCAGAAAATAAGAATAAACGAGCCTCTTTGAAGGGTCAAGTTTGATCCTGTCCGCCTTCTTGGATTTCAAGATGGCGGCAAATTTCAATAGCAGTGGTTAAAAAACAATCGATTTTCGGCATGATGCCTTTTATTTCACTGAAATCGGTTTTCTAATAATTAATTTATGAGAAAATGTATGCAGACAGAATTGAGACGGCAATCGCATAATCCGTAAAACATTGATTGAAATTTTTTTATTTTTTTTGGAACCACTTAACCGATTTCAATAATTCGTACCTCTTCTGCGTGGCAGGAACAGAGTTTTTTTACGAATTCATAAAAAAATCAAAAAATCTTCCGTAACATAAGAATAAACGTGGCTCTTTGAAGGGTAAAATTTGTTTCTTTCCGTCATCTTAGATTTTAAGATGGCGGACAAAAAAATATTTTTACTCAAAGTCTTGCTCAATTCCCTGCAAAGAGCAGTTTGTTACATTAAAATCGGTGGTATGTTTCGAAAGTTATAACGGAAAACATTTTGTCCGGTTTTTTATGGCCCACCCGGTATATATGTATGTAACTAGATGTGTTTTTTTGGGTGGAATCTTGCAACTTAATTTTGACCAACTTCCCGACATCCGATCGGCTTCAAATATTGTAAGGATTATGTTTGCAACCAAAGGGACCAACCAACCTCCCAGGCTGGTTCTAAAATTTCACAACGGGTACAGTTGAAGTATGCCCGATTTCGTTGAAATTTGGTGTGTTGGAGCACTTGAGAATAGAGATAACGAATTTCTAATCAGATTTTGAAAATTCAATATGGCGGATTCAAGATGGACGATTTTTGGTCATCTTTTGCTAAGCAATTTTAACTAACTTATACACATCCGATTGCCTTTAAATTTGGCATGCATTTATAGTTCCGGTAATAATACAATAATATGTCATTATTAGGCACCCCTCTCCCCTACGAGTTGAGTGGAGAGGGAAACACCTAAGTTTGTCCAATTTCAACCAAAATTGGTATACGAGGGCTTTTGGGGATAAGGAACACGAATTTGTGATCAGATTTTAAAAATTCAATATGACGGATTCAAGATGAACGATTTTCGGTCATGTTTTGCTAACCAATTTTAACTGACTTATCCACATCCGATTGTGTTCAAATTTGGTATGCGGTTATAAAATACAATATAATAATAATAATAATAATAATAATAATAATAATAATAATAATAATAATAATAATAATAATAATAATAATAATAATAATAATAATAATAATAATAATAATAATAATAATAATAATAATCATAATCCGTGGCTGTTACTGGTCAGCTATCGGACGCCGCCCCTGGCGATGGGGTACGCTCGCTAGCGTAAAAACTAGAGGGTACCGGGAAAATAAAATACCCGGGGTGGACAAAAACCAGAACCCGTTTTGATGGGCCAGCAACCCGCTTAACGTGAACATTCGCTGTCAGAACTCGACATAAGCGATACTCGGGAGTGGCAGAAGACCAGGTCCCTTCTGTTCGGAACCTCCCAGATGACCCCCGACCTGGACCAAGTCAGGGTGGACAAGGTGGCACCCCCTTGGTACCGGAATCCACCACGCAGAAAAATGGAAACGAACACCGCAATAACTCCATTAACCTCGTCAACGTTGTGGAAGCTCAGGCCCCACCCGCTGAAGAGGACCAGAGAGGAAACAGGAGAGTTCGATTTAAATGGTCTCAAGACATGAACATTCACCTTTATCGGACTTACCTGCTCATTACGGAAATGCAAACTAAGAAAACACCTTTCGCACATAGACTGCACCATGAAATGACGACGAAATTCCCAGAGCTACAAAATAAATCTGTACAAAACATCCTGGACCAGCGAAGGCAACTATTTCTGAAAAACCGCCTTCCGCCACAAATGATACAAAATATCAGAAACGAAGTTGCTATAGAAATGGGAATACAAGTGCGGGCACTCGAACTCGAAAATGATGATGGCGCTGTAGGACAGGTTCAGATCGTCCTACCAGAAGATCGAATGGCCTATGATACGCTTCATGAGAACCTGCAGAAGTTTTCTGGCATGGATCCCACATCCAGACCAAACATCCCAAGACTAAAGACAACTAGTGACACAAAGAAAATCATAGAATCTGTAAACAAAGTTCTTCTAGATGAGGCTGAAAGATGCGGGGACCTTACACAATTACATGACCTTGTCTATTCTGCTGCAGTAACCACTCTTCAGCTGCACCACTGGAAACCAAAAACCATAACACCAAAAGGAAAAACAAGCAGTATGCCGGGATGGGAGATCCGCCTGCAAAAACAAATTACCGTTCTCAGACAGGAAATTGGGATCCTAACTGAAGCAAATAAACGACAACATAGCACCAAAGTAGACAAGAAGTTACAACAAATCCTTAAGAGTCATCAAAATGCGGACAACAAGACCGTAGGCGAAGTACTCGACCTTCTCAAACAGAAACTCGGAGTCAAAGCATGTAGAATACGAAGATACAGAGAAGCACATCTGCGAAGGACCGACAACAAACTCTTCAACGCAAGCCAAAGAATGTTCTATCGCAAACTGAGCTCGACCAAACGGAATGAACAAGAAGGAAAATACCCAAAACTACAAGCAGTCAAAGAATTCTGGAAGAACATCTGGGAAAATCCAACCCTTCATAAATCGAACGCGGACTGGAACAAAAACGAGAAAAGAATTAGAGAAAAAGTTCCGCTCATGAATCCCCAAAACATCACAGAAGGTGACGTAGAAACAGTACTCAAGAATGCTGCTAATTGGAAGGCTCCAGGCCCCGATAAAATACAAAACTTCTGGTATAAAAAATTCAAGGCACTGAGACCCAAGCTCAGCCACTTCCTCAACAATCTCTTGAGAAACCCTGAGTCTACACCACTTTTCTTAACCAAAGGAGTCACATACCTTCTTCCCAAAACAGATCAACCAGTAGAGGACCCTTCGAAATACCGGCCCATTACGTGCCTACCTACTATTTACAAAATTCTGAGTGGCATTCTCTGCAACAAGGTATACGAACATCTTATTGGAAACGATCTTCTTGCAGAAGAACAAAAGGGATGCAGAAAACGCTCTCAGGGATGCAAGGAGCAACTCGTAATAGACCAAATAGTCAGCCGGCATGCTGTCAAAAATAAGAAGGATCTCTACACAGCCTACATCGACTATCAAAAGGCTTTTGATAGTGTGCCCCACTCATGGCTACTGCAGTGTTTATCCATGTACAAAATCGATACCACAATAATTGATCTGCTTAGATTTATGATGGGGAAATGGGAGACACGGCTTGTTAACAACGATAGAGATATACAGAGTGAACAAATAACTATTAGAATCCAAAGGGGAATATTCCAGGGAGACGCACTGAGCGCCCTATGGTTCTGTATCGCTCTTAACCCTCTTTCAACCACCCTAAATACCCTGAACTGTGGATATGAACTTGGAAACGGTGTCATGCTCACTCATCTATTGTATATGGATGACATCAAGTTTTTCTCCACGACAGACAAAGGCCTTAAAAGGCAGCTCAGATGTATCGAAAATTTCTCAAATGACATCAGAATGAAGTTCGGTCTGGACAAATGTAAGACAAACTGCATGAGGAAAGGAAAGTGGCACGAATCGGAAGGTCATGAGCTTACTCAGGCATCAGGGGGTGGAACGATTGATGCCATGCAGAAGGATGAAACCTACAAATATCTCGGATTCGCTCAGGCCCGTGGAATTGCAGCAGATGACGTTAAAAAGCAACTGGTGACAAAGTTTAAGCACAGAACCACTACAATTTTAAAAACGAAACTATCGGCACAAAACATAACATCAGCCATCAATAGCTATGCGGTCCCAGTTGTAGCTTACAGCTTTGGTGTTGTTCCGTGGAGTCAGACTGACCTGGACGGGCTTAATCGCATGATAAGAGTCAGTTTCACGAAGCACCGCAAGAATCACCCGAAAGCATCCATTGAGAGGTTCCACTTACCAAGGACGATAGGGGGAAGAGGGGTGACAGACATGCGCCTCCGTCACAAGAGCCAGGTTGAACTGCTTAGAGAATATTTTTTCACCAAAGAAGCGAATTCAAGGCTACACAAAGCAGTCATCAACTTGGATGAAAACTTATCGCCTCTTAAACTCAGAGAAAGGGAATACCGATGTGATCAGGAATACTCCATTACAACGCTCCACAATAGATGGAAACAGAAAGAGCTACATGGCAGATACCCCAACCTCCTTAACAATGATTACATTGATAGCTCAGCTACATTTAAATGGCTAACATCGAGCAACATTTTCCCAGAAACTGAAGGATTCCTGTGCGCAATACAAGATCAAGTCGTCCCAACTAAGTCTTATCTGAAATACATTGTCAAAGATCCGAAAATAACTAATACAAGATGTCGTATGTGCGGCGAAGGAAATGAAAACACCGAGCATCTCCTAAGTGGATGTAAAACAATGGCACCACGTGAATACACCACCAGGCATAACAATGTAGCCAAAATAATACATGGTGAGATCTGCCACAAACTAGGTCTCATTGAGAATAAATTGCCGTACTATCAGTACACACCGCAGGCAATCCTAGAAAATGCACACGTTAAAATCTATTGGGACAGACAAATACAAACAGATAGACAAGTACAACACAATAAACCTGACATTCTTGTACACAACAAGCAAGAACGAACCATCATCTTAATAGACATTGCTGTTCCCTCTCCCATTAACATAGAAAAGAAACAAAAAGAGAAGATCGAGAAATACTTACCGCTTGCCGAGGACATGAAAAACACGTGGGATGCTGAGTCTGTAAAGATCATTCCTATAATAGTAGGGGCCACAGGAGAAATTCCAAAGAAGCTCAAAAAGAATCTTGAAGTCATAGGACTGCAAAACTCTCTCGCCATGCAGCTTCAGAAAGCAGTAATTTTATCAACTTGCAATATAATGCGAAAGGTGTTCAATAATTAAATAATTCATAATTACAACAGTAAAACCAAAACTTCTATGCCTTGTGGTAATACACCACCGGCATTGAAATCAAAACCCGCACTAGTGCGTGAAGGAAAAAAAAAAAAAAAAAAAAAAAAAAAAAAAAAAAAAAAAAAAAAATAATCATAATAATAATAATAATATGGTATTCTCAGGTAACCACCTCCCTCTAACGAGGGAAGTGAAGGGGAAAAGGATTTAGTTTGTTCGATTTCAATCAAAATTGGCATACATTTTGAATTTGCGCTCATCGCTTTTATTATGGTATAAGAAAGATAAAATTTTTTTCTACTTTTGATTGCATTTAATAAAAGCTTGTTCTTTAAAAGTTTTTTTTTTGATAAAAATTTATAGCTTTGAAACTGTAAATCGCATCGTTACCCCAAATTTTCTTAGATGGTCGGATGGGATTCCCTAATTAGCTTATATCCTCGTTGGGATATGGGCGAGTTTGTAAATTCACCGATGAGCTCACCGATGAAAACAATCAAGTTTGTAAATTCATCTGTGATTCTTGGTGATATTCATCGGGTTCTTAAATTACCCGATTGATTCCACCAATTCACCAATTGATGCCATCGATGCTCACCGACCCTAGGGGCCGGTGAGCCTTCCCGATGAATGTCGTTAACGTCATTTAATCAGCTGTTTTTTGTTGTTATTATTTTCTTTTCAGATTTTTTGATGTTTTTTTAATAAAAATTGCTGACTTGATACGAAGTCGCGTTAAAACTATTTGAAAGACAGTTTTCGAGGACAAATGCTGGGTTTATACAGCAAAATAAAATAATATAATAATAAGCACACCCAATAAAAAACCATATTTTTGATCACATGATCGCCCAGCATAAGGAGATTAATAAATCTTATTTGGGCTGGTATAAGACGGACATAAGTATAAGTTTTATCCTCGCCATATCCTTCTGAAGCCCTACGAGGATTTTTCGTTGGTCTATTGTAATACATGATTTTTTCGAAAAATAACAAATTCCTCGATTACAAAAAAAATCTAGGCTATAGCTAAATTTTGACTGATTTTTTATCGCGTTTTTTTAATTTTCGATGGCTCATCGAACTCAACGACATGGAATGTCAGATTAACGTCATATTTCATATGTCAAAAAACCGATGACATCGGTGAAAAAAATCTGATGAATTTACAAACTCGCCCTATGTTCTATTTTCCCTGTTTAAGCACCACTGTGTCGTAAGTATTTACCTGTCTTAAGAACACACCTCCGAGAAGAAGGCCATTAACTTTACTTAAGCCATCAAGGAGGCGCTGTTTGCTGCCTTGCGTAAAGTGGGACGCGCATAGGCAGAAGAGAACGGTGCAGCATTACGTTGCCGAAGCCAATACGAAGCGTATCGCTGGCGCGGTCCGCGATTAATTATAATTTTATTGTTTATGGAAACTTTTTGAAAGTTGCAAGCGCGCTTTGTATGTGTACGCAACAAAACAACATAGATAAGATATAGGTAGCCCATTGAATTTATACGTATTGCGATTTGGTGAAGAAATTCGAGAAACAATATGGTCTTATTTCCGCGGAATAACAGCGAAATGGTAAGTATTGCAAACTGGTTTTTTTTATGGTTATGGTTACATGTATACTAACTTGTTTTTGTGACTGAACGGCTCCTGCTGGATGTTCTAAGAAGTGTGAAATGGGATTGTATGTCTCGAGGTGCAACTGTATCATTACCTACATTTAAAAAGTATTAAAATACAGACCTATAGGTAGATTAAATAAAATTAAAAAAAAACATCGCATCACAAAAATATAAAAAAAGTAGATTGCATGGTTGCTACAAGCCAATTAACATCACTAAGTTTTATTGGTTATGATTGATGCCAAAATCGAAGTTTCTTTTTTTATTGTTTCTATTTATTTCAATACAGTTAGCAGTAGGTGATGAATTTTATTAATTCTTCGATTCACGAAGGAATGTATTAAAGTTATATTAAAGACAGGTAACTGACATAGTTTTTACAACAAAAAAATGATCTTATTAAGAGACGAATATTTTGGTTGAAAAATTAAATGCTTGTGTTGTGTAAGGAACATATGCTTTTTCGTACAATATTAACCGAATTGGAGTTAGATTATAGGACTAAAAACAGGAGCAAAATACTAGTTTTAGTCCCTTATTCTACTATAGATTTTTAATTTAAGCGTATCCATAAAAATAAAAATATAGAGGTAGTTAAAAATAAATATATAGACAAATAATACAGGGTGTTTCAAATTCGATGCTCACCATGAGGATGTCCTAAACGGTAGGAGATACGAAAAGGTTTAAATTACGACAAAGTTGAGCAATTTAATGGTTTACTCAAAACTGAAAAAAAAGTTTACATATTCCGGAGATAGGCGGAAAAAAACGAAATCTTCGTTTTTAGTTTTTATTTTGCTGCACCCTTATTCTTAAAGCAGTCAAAAAACGCTTAAAACTTTCTACGGGCACTTTTTTAGGATCTACCTAGTGAGAGGTCCGTTTTTGAGACTTGACATTTCAGTGTGACAGGAGCACTGTCAAGTTCATTTTTTCTTATGGACACATCCTTTTTTTTTCTTGCCGTTTGATTCATAAAGGATGACAGATAACATTTTGCAACCTTATTTTGACAAATCACCTGACGTTTTGGGTTTATTGACCATCATCAGCCCAAATTTAATTTTTTTTAACTTACTCAAGATATTTTGGAAATAACAAATAACTTTACCTAATATTTTAAAAATTCGTTTTTTCTTTGTTTTTTAATCTTTGAATTTGGTCTGATAATGGTTAATTAACTCAAAACGTATTCTGTCATCCTTTATGAACCAAACGGCAGGAGAAAAAAAGCATGTGTCCATAAAAAAAAAAGAACTTGACAGTGCTCCTGTCACACTGAAATGCCTCTCATTAGGTAGATCTTAAAAAAGTGTCTGTAGAAAGTTTAAAGCGTTTTTTGACAGCTTTAAGAATAAGGGCGCGGAAAAATAAAAACTAAAAATAAAGATTTCGTTTTTTTTCGCCTATCTCCGGAACTACCCGAAATTTTTAAACTTTTTTTTTTTGGTTTTGAGCAAAGCGTCAAATTGCGCAAATTTGCCCTAATTTAAACCTTTTCGAATCTCCTACCGTTTAGGAGATCCCCATGATGAGCATCGAATTTGGAACACCCTGTATAGAAAATGTCCGATTTTAATAATATTTAGCTTTTCAGAAACCCAAAGTTTCAAAATTTATAGGACCAGTGTCAAACCAACACCAACTCAACTAAAAAGCCAGTTAACTACTTCCGTCTCAGTGCCCTTTAGCCTACTGTGGCTGCCATTTTTATAACCAAATTGACAGATAAAACATGAACTTTCTGTCAGGTAGGTATCAATATGGTACCGATAGTAGGCCAAAGGATACTAAAACGAAAATGATTTAACTGGCTTTTTAGTTGAGAACGGTGTTGGTCAAACTTGACATTTGCTAAAAATCCAAGATGGCGGACCTATTTTAAAAATAGGCATTTTTAACCCCCCTAGATATTTTTTTCTGTGCGACACTGTAATAAATCTGGAACAACGGTTACGAAGCCATATTCTTTGGAAGCACATTGATATAGCATTTTAAAAATTCGGACAATAAATAAGGATTTTTATAATACAATATTACAACTTAAATTAATGGCATGCAGGCCTATACAATATTGTATTTTTAAAAAGCTAATTTTCTGGAGAATCCAACAGTGTCAAAATATATAGGGTATATATAAGAAAAAAAAAATTTTCGCACACATAGTATTTGAACTGAATATATCCCCAGTCCCTATAAAATATCCTTTCACCCAGTTTTTGTTTGGTTGTTTTGCTGCTATTAGAAAAAAAGTTATTTCAGCGAACACTTATAAACAATTGAAGCAATTTAAATAAAAACCGATCACCTTGTACTTTCATTTTTATACATAAGTTGTTTAACACCCTGTATACAACAAATAAAGGGTCTCTAATGTAGATGCTAATAAGGCCGCTTTTTGCCGATTCTTTGTCGGGATGCCAACATGTTGCATTCAATTCAATGTTAAAAGTATAATTGATTTAAACTATTTGTCTTGCAAAAAGTAAAACACTGCACTGGAGTTGTTTTAAAAATTTCTGCAAACACAACATTGTAAATCAAACATTTATTACATATTTTAATGACGTCTATTAACAATTTTCAATCAATCATATTTTTTACGCTCATATTTTCTTGCGCGTACAAGAAATATTTAATTAGAATATAATCACTGTGGTTTTTATTCGCCATTACGAGATCAAAATTTGCATACTATTTATCCTATTTACTTACTAAGAAGTGCGCTTAATCGGTGTAGATGGCGTCACAAAGTACATACTAAGATGTGCATTAATTCGGAGTAATGAGGTCATAAAATATCTCTCTCTCTTTCTCTCTCTCTTTTATTGGCTCTATCTCTTTATGAGATAATCTGCCAACTCAAGTGGTGGAACCCAGGATTGTCTGACTCTATGTCACCTGAGTCCTGATATATCTGAAACCCCGCTCGCCTAACCGGTCTGATGAGCACCCACTAGAAAGGCAGTTTTCTTTTTCTAGGGGATTTAGACCTAAACCCCTTCGTCGGGGCTACGGATCTTTAACGTGCTCCAAATTATGTAATTTTGCGAGAAAAAGTCCAAGTAGACCACCGATGTCCCCAGGAATCGAACCCGAACAGGCTCCTCCTGGTTGATATACCAGGTCCGAATAAAACATCTCTTTTTGCAGTTTCGTTTATGATTTCGTTGTTGTCAATATTTATTCACAAGATTCTGTTTTGCTGCCGTCTCTAGAAATCCAAACAAAATTAAGTTAAAAGCAAGGAGATTACTATTCCTTTGGTTCTTTTGTTATTTCTTACGATTCAGCATTTTTAAGATTCTTTATAATTAAAAATCACAAAAATAGTTTAATAATAAAGCAGCGGTATCCTGCGACCTAACAAAGGCTTTTGACTGCGTGTCCCAAAGTTTATGAGGTTCGTATATAGAGAGGATTATTTCAGTGGGTAGTTTTTTACGGCGAGAAATCCAAGTCAGCTTTTACAGAGATGCCTTGATGTTCTGGAACCCCCCAACAATGTTAATCTATTAGTGGAAGCTTTGATTTTTCTAGGAAGCCCTATTCCTTTGGTTTTTTTGTTATTTCTTAAGATTCCGTATTTCAAAGATTCCTTTATAATTAAAAATCACAAAAATAGTTTAGTAATAAAGGAGCAGTATTCTGCGAATTAACAAAGGCTTTTGACTGCGTGTGCCATGCAATATTATTAGAAAAGTTTAAACTTTATGAGGTTCATAGATCTCATTTATCTGAGAGATTATTTCAGTGAGTAGTTTTTTATAACGAGAAATCCAAGTCAGGTTTTCCAGAGATGCCTTGATGTTCTGGAACCCCCTAACAATGTCAATATATTATCAGAAGCTAGTTTTTTTAGGGCCGTATTTATAGTCCTCCCTTAAAAGAAGCCTTGCGTTTTCCTTGCCAAAGGCGGCCTTCGAGGCTTCCCTCGATTTCATTTTCTTTGCCGGGAGTCCTTAAGGCTCCCTCAAGGCGACTATGAATACCGTCTGATGTTTGAAGGCGATGAATACCGTTTAGCTCAAGGAGACCTCAAGGGCGCCTTGATACTTAAATGAAGAACTATGAATATGGCCCCTAGTTCTCTGCTGCATTCCCACACTATAGTCTAGCTAAATGTAATTTTTGGGCTTTTTAGTACCCTGGTTATATTTTATGTCCATGCTCAACAATAATCGGAGGTTGGAATGGGTCTTGTCATACAAAGTTCCAACGTAAAACACCACATTCTAAACACCGATTAGAAACTAATTACGGTTAAAGCCTAATCAATTACGACCGCTTACAATTACATTTTCTTTTAAAGTTTTGAAATAGAATTCTTATACAGGGTGTTCCAAAAGTCCGAGTCCAACCTAATATCTCCAGAACCAAAATAGCAGAGGAGTAAAATTTCACATAATCAGATGGTTTACAAAACAGTTCATTTTTTAGTAGTTAATATCTCATTAAAAATAAAGTATTGTCTCCGCCCTATCTCCACCCCCTTAATAACTGGCGAGATAATTACCATCCAAAAAGATACTTTTTTGTAAACCAACTATTATGTGAAGATGTACTTATCTGCCTCTTTTGGTTTTGGCGATATTAGGGTGGACTCGGACTTTTGGGACACCCTGTAAATACCTAAATACTTAATTGTTAAACCAAATTTTAGAAATGTAGTTTACAGTCAAAAAGAAATAAGATAACCTTGGGTCAGGAATTTATTTTTATTTAACGTGGCGTTGAGAAAAATAAGGACGAGTTATCTGTCACAAAAATTAGCTGAACTTTGAATGGAAGGCACATTCAAATGTTTGAATATTCCGAATGGCCTTAGCAATATATTCTAGCTTATTCGGCAAGAAATCAAAAAAGGGCTCCGAGTCGTGTTTTGGTTTTTACAAAATGTGTCTTCCATCTAAAGTGCAGCGAATTCAAAAAGTAAGGATATCACATGATCCGTTTTGAACGTCACTTCGACATATTTCGAGCTAAGGTCACTGACAGAAAAAAAAGAATCTCTAATATTAAGGTAGGTATTTTAATTATATCTGGTACAGGGTGATTTTTTTATAAACGTATGGCCCCATTATTTTTTAACTGTTTCTTGTAAAAAGGTTAAAAAAACTAAATTACCTATTGGTTATATTGTTGTTCATTTTTTAATTTAACAATTTTTCAATGCTGTCCCTAGGTATGATGTAGATAAACATGGATGTGGTTTTTTAAATAGAACCCCCTATATATTTTTCATTTTTATGTTCTAGAAAAAATTACCTTTTTAAGTTTTTAACCATACTACACACTTTTGGTCTCCCATTAATAGTTTTCGAGACATGCCAAATTACCTATAATTTAATGAAAATTTTTTAAATTTTAGGACTTTTGATTTTGTTCATTATTATTAATTTGTAAAATTTTTAAGTGAAAATATCTCGGAAACTATTAATGTCAGATTCAGTGGTGGCGGTTGTTAGAAACGCGATTTTTTTGCAGAACATAAAAATTAAAAAAACAAAAACAGAATCTTTCTTTTAAAAAAAAATCATATATATGTTGCTCTACTTCATACCTAGTGACAGCTTCCAAAAAAATTGTCTAACAATTCAGTGTCTGTTTCGTATTTCTACGACAAACGTAAAAAGTTATAGCGAGAGACGTGTATAAAAAATCACCCTGTACACATGTTAGCCCTTTTAAAACAATCAACTGCATATTTTTTTACAATTCTTGGCAAATAACTTTTATTTCTATACAATAAATATTACTTCCTTTTAATGAAATATGGTTTTATCCATATCCAATCAATAAATCTTTATATGAGTATCAAAAAAATTATTGAAAATCTTGATATTTACTTCTCTTTCATATTTGCCAATGAGGCAAAAATATTTAAAAAAAACTTGACGCACAACCAATAACAAGTACTCATATTATTTTTCCTATTACGTAAATGACATTTTAACTACGCAGCCTCCTACTCGAAAAAAAGTCTAAAATTAGACACACATCCGATTGATTTTTATTGATTTCCTCATTAGATTTTCCAACATAAAATTGAATCATCACGATCAAACTTATGGTCGCGAATAAATAAAAAATGACCATTTTAAACATTCTGTGAATTTCCCCGAGTGTTTTTTATTTAAATAAATTAAAATGATATAAGTTGCAGTGTGCAGTTTCACACTTGATCAGTAATTTGCTCCAAGTGTCATGCAAACGTATTATATCATAATTGTAGTTCCATCATGTTTAAAAGTTTAGTTTGGTTAAAGTTAAAAAGTGATATGATAATATGAGTTTTATATTATTTTATGATAACTTAAAAAAGCTGGTAAGTTTTCTATCGAGTGTTTACGGTCACACTTTAGTATCACTTGGTTCCATAAAAATTTTAAATAGACCTCGTTTTAGTAATCTTTTGGCTTACGGGACGGTCCTTTTGACAAATAACTTACGTAATAATTGTTAAAAATGGAAGCCGAGTCTTTATTGTTTATTGACATAAAAAATTAAAACTTCCTGACCTGATCTTATAACCCAGGCAAATTGTAATTTTTCTGGGAACTAAAACAGAGCAAGCTGAAATTCGGCGGTTCCAGCCATTTGAAAATGGGGGGGCGGTTTCGATACGGAAAAAAACTAGGATAAAAGCATAGCTTTTATGAGGAACATATCAAGATTTGCAAACTAAACTTTTAATTTAAGTTGTTTATTTCATACATTTGTTATTTAAAAAAATGTTTAAATGCGCCGAAAATTTTTGAGAAAATTAGATTAAAAATGCAATTTTTGAGTTAAATTAAACTAAAATCGTGAGTATCAACGGTATCATAGCGCCGCAGGCGAAATTTTTAAAGAAAATTGCACTAAAAATGCATTTTTTGATTTAAAATTAAACTAAAATTGTAAATATATCAATGGTTTCAAAGCGCAATGCCACTTTTAACACATAATTAAACTCTAATACCGTAAATATCAAAGGTGTTATAGCGCCGCAATCTATGCCCTAGATACTTTGGAAAAATATCGCCACACTTCAGTGCCTCGAAAATGTTATCAGGTATGTTTTGATTTAAGCTTTTGCCTACTTCTGAACAATATTGTACTTTAGTTAATTTCGCCTTGATATTGGCTTCACGTTGTACAAAACTTGGTATGAATATGTTCAGGTCAAAAATACTTTTTTATGTCCGAAATTATTTTTTCAAAACTTGTTTATAAATTAAATAGAAACTCTATAATACTGTTCTGTATTTCCAATATCGTGGTTTTCGCGGTAAGTACTTCATGCGTTTGTTTATTCTTGGTGTGACGAATTAAAGATCAAACTGACCCAAAATACTGTGGAGGAATTATAGAATGTCTTTAAAGCAGAGTTGGCTGCCCAGTGGATAACCGAAAAGTGTGTGTAAAACCTACTTAAAAAAAAACACGTAGGGCTTTTTTAAAAGTGGATTTTTCATTATTAATAAAATAATAAATTATTAAAATAAAAAATAAAATCCCAAACAATTTCTTATTTTATTATTCCAAATAAGACCATGTCTTTCAATGGATGCTGCACTAGCTGGGCAACAATGTAAATTATTTTTAAAAAAAAACGATTCTGGTTCAGTATTTGCAGACTCTACTTTTATTACTGGATTCTAAAACATCAGTCCATTCTGAAGCACTCTTTCTAGTGCTGCTCTTAGGCATTTTCCTTTTAAAAAATGGTTTAGAGTTAATAACCTCGAAAAAAACGAAAACTTGAATCGTATACTATCATGCCATACTAAGTAAGCAGGTACTTGCAGTGTAGTAAATACACAAACTCCAACAACAATTTTCTTAACGTTTGTTTATATTAAGTATATAAAAAAAGCGCTGGTCAAACTAAACCAAAACTGCTTTGATTTATTAACAAACAAACAAATTGTCGATTTCTGTATTCCACCTATTTTTATGTCGTATTTTATAGTTGATAAACGATTGCGAGAAAAGTCCTAATTTTAAAGAAGAACTACAATTTGTATATAATTTAAAAATAAAACCATAAAAAACTTAATAAGACCCATTAGTAAAACCCAAAAAAGCCCAGTGGGTTGGGTTTTATATAAAAAAAACCCGGGTTTTTTTCCAACCCTGCTTTAAGAACGTTCTATAATTTCTCGTTTTTTCTCCAAAGACTTCAGTGTTACCAGCAGCATGCTTGTTGTCTACTTTTTTCTGGAGCAACGGGGGGCGGGATCCCCCCTCCGCCTTCCCCCCTGGGACCGCCATTGGTGTAGGGTACCTCTGGGAAAGCTTAACTATAGATTTGCACCTTAACTTTGGCAACATCTTGAATCAAAGAGTTAAATCGGTTTTTCGCTCATAACTTCTGTAACCCTTGGATTCAAGATGGCGGCGAAGTTAAGAGGGTGAGAATGGTGCAAATCTATAGTTAAGCTTTTCCAGTGGTACCCTACACCCATGCAAAATTTCAGCTTGCAGTAGCCTAGAAAAGCATTGTGAAAAGTACAATTTGCCTGGACTACTATGACTCACTCACTCACCAAAATTTAAAAATCCAAAATCCTGACTTTCCTTAACCAAACTGTAAAAAAGTCCTGACTCTTTTTGGACTTGTTTGAAAACAAGGAGAGATTCCAAGATTCAAAACGTTGTCACAAACTCGCTGTTTGACATGAGAAGTGATCCCGAGAACAAACTCAAGCAAGCCCTTTCAAACCCAGCTTAAGACTATAGTTTCTCCCCAGATTTTAAGTAAAAAAAAATACAACTGGCAACGCCTTGTTCTTTAATTTTTTCATCTTTTGCCAGAGTGCGCAGGGAAAACTAAACATCAGAATTAGCTGAAATTTTGCAGGGGTGATCATTTTTAAATGCTTAACAAAAATATCTGAAGGATTTTTCAAAATTCTCAATTATTTTTTCTTCAAAATAAAAGCTCTGGTGCTGTCATCTATCCCAAAAAGAAAAAACCCGATTTACAAAAAAAAATAGAGCAATACTCACAATTTCCTCTGGATTACATTTTTCCTTTTTATATTTCCTTGCTTTAGTGAAAATGAAAACTAGTTTTTTCTAAAAGCCTGTGCACTCCGGAAAAGAAAACCAATCAATCAATCACACTTCATTAAATATGGGAGACACACGCAGTTGTGTGTGTCAAGTGTTGGCCGATAGACCGCAGAATTTATACGATTCCATGGTAACTGCAGGTGTTTTGTCAACAAACTTTAAATCGGGCCGCAGTGGGACAGAAGATTATTTTTACGTTTTCGGACAGAAAACCTTTCGAGGTTATGTTTATCTTTCAAAAATATGTTTTCAAAAACATTGTTCTAAAACAAATATGAAACCACTCCGCGTGTGCGGTCGCCCGCCGAAAAAGGCCTAGCGCTGCGCGGGCATTACCCCGAGTCTATCAAAGAACCAAGAGAACTTTACTGGCTCGCTGGGATTACTAGGAATTCGCATAGAAGTATTCGGCACCCATAACCCCACGTAATTTTGATTTTATTTTGATTGAACCATTTTTTTTAAATTCAAATTATTGCCGTATAGTTATGTGCAATTGTACTAGTGAAATCTTGGAGTGCAAAGGATAGATTTTAGAACCTCAGTTTCAAAAACACACGTATACTTGAGTACTAACAAAACAGGTCAGTAAAGCTCCATTTAGAGGTTGGAAAGACTCTTGCTAGTCGTTGACGCTCCTGTTTAAAATAAAATACGATTATTCCGTCAAGCGCCAGTAGCCGATTTTTAAATCTGCATGCTTTTAAGTTAACGTGTTGTCGGTATCAGCTTAAACATTACACCCAGTTACTTTAATTCGTAGTTGGGTAGCGTGTTTTTAGCAGGTAATTCTACAATAAATGGTTTTCTTTTATTTTAGTATTTTACTTGGTTTTTTTGCGGCGCAGAACGCGAAAAGTCAAAATAAGTAACCTAACACCAAATTTTTGACCCGGTGCTAAAAAATCTCTGGTGTCCCAGTGTGGATAAACATAAATAAATTCTCCGCGTTGCCATGGAAAACAAATTCAATGAAAAAAATAAAATAAAATTTTGCACAAAAATGAGGTCGACATAGTTAAATTGATTTCCGGTACAGTGTTGCTAAAACAATTCCCCAGATTGTAACTACGACCTTAAGGAAGACTCACTAGTCAAGAATGGGAAGTTGGTATGGTGTACTGATAGATCTAAAATGGACAGTGGGACAGGTGCAGGAGTATATGGCCTAGCCCCGCGATACAAGGTTTGCTTCACAGATCTTCTCGGACAGCCAAGCAGCAATAAAAGCCTTAGCACGTCAAAAAATAAATTACAAACTAGTGTGGAAATGCCTACAGCTCCTAATAACCCTAGCCAACCACAACAAGGTACACTTGCGTGGATGCCGAGTCACACTGGGGTGGCTGGCAATGAAAATGCAGATATCCTAGCTAGGACAGGATCTGAAAAACAGCTCATAGAGTCTGAACCTGTTTTCGCACTATTTTAGCCACTAGTTGATCGGGAAATGCAAAAAAAACCGCCAGGCTTCGGGCTGCCCCCCATCTACTACTATTCTCATTATAATTTTTAGCAAACAATGTTTTAAAAATAATTTCTTTGGATGCAAAACAGTATTATACCAAAGAAAATAAAAGATCTTGTATATTTTAGGCGAAATATCTGGTGATTATACACCTAAACAATGTTTGCGAAATATCTTTTAACGACAAGCTGAATTTCTGCGTCATTTGTTTCGTCGGAATCCGTTGCAAGAAAAGAGAAAGTTATAGTGTTCGACAAAAAAACAATCTGCCTGAAATTATATATATGCTTTTTATTGATCAGTCCAGTTCTTTTGCAATTTGTTAGTCAACCTTCTCTTTTTATTTATTTCCATTATTGTAGCCACTTGAAATTGAAAAATAGTTGTACTGCTACACGTTAATGGAACAACAAATTTGAAAAAAAAAATTAAAATGATAACCTCTATTTGACATATATTTTATTTTTCATTGATTGATTGATGATTGAAATGTGAATTTTCTGTTATTTATATTTTATCATTGTCTTGTATGTATCATTATTTAATTAATTTTATGTATTATTTTTTAAATTTCTCCTGTTTTTAATGACGAACCTTACAATGTAAATATTGGGTGTATAAAGATAATAAGCATGTGTATTGTAGCCTGGAATAAACGATAGGGCTTCTGGCATCCTGGGGCATTTAAAAAAATTCAAGATGGCGGCCATTTTTAAGTGAAAAAACTGGTCTTCTTTTTAGTCGGTTTTTGGTCGCCGGAATCCAAATCAGGGATTATTTTTTTTTCGGGGGCTGATTTTATGAAAAAAATCGATCTACTCATATAGGCATGTAATATATCAATCTGGAGGAGTGGTGGGGTATTTACAGGGTAAAAAGTAAAACTGTTTATGTGGACATTTCGACAGCTCTGCTCGTTATAAATAGTACATTATACAGCAAGATCGTTAAACGTTATCCGCATGCCCGAAACACGTCTCCCAAAACAGATATTTTATGGACAACTGAAGAAGGGAAAGAAAAATCACGGAGGTCAACAAAAAAGGTACAAGGACGTTCTCAAAGGCAATATGATGAAGGGTAACATCGATATAAACATCTTCGAGACCAAGGCAAACGATAGGGCGAACAGTCCATGAGGGATCACAAACTTTTGAAGAGCAACGACGTAGACTAGAGACGGAAAAGAGAGAACGTAGAACGGAGCGACAAAATGGAAGAACGGATGACCAACAACACCCGGGTGCTGCCGAAGACTGGGTGTGCCAGGACTGTGGAAGGGTGTGCGGCTCGAGAATTGGCTTACATAGCCATCAAAAAACGCACAACAGATAGCGACGAATAGAGGAAAATCATACTCGGTATCGAGTGACTGCCTATGATGATACACCAAGGGACCAAAATGTAACTTTTTATCCCGAGGCGAAAAGTTTATAGCCCGACCGAAGGGAGAGATGTTTTTTTCTCTAAAATTTAATACGCGTCTCCCAGTTTTATTCTAAACCACATGGTTTTTATAAATCTTCTCCAAGTGCAGCGTGCCTTCAAGCCGGTTGTATTTTATTATCCAGGAGAAATGAAAAATTGACCATAAAACTGGCGAAAGCTTGTACCCAACTTGATGCACAAAAATGATAAACTTTTTTACCACATTTAAACAAAGAAATGAAATGGAATTATCAATGGTATCGTCAAAAAAGCGGTCCGTTTCGACTGGGTATCAACTTTACTTGTCATACAGAAGTTTCTTTGGTATCAAACCCATGCAAAGGCTGGGAAGCTTTAGTTAGCCTGTTAAAAAAATGGTCCATTCACCCTGTATATAATGCTAGCAAATGTTGCTCCCAAGGCCGGCAGGTTTTTCCTAATTCTAATACGTAATCACAGCATTGTGGTTACGCTGATTTTTTTTGTTTTTAATGTAATGTAATGGTCAGTCAATATATATATATATATATATATATATATATATATATTAGCATCACATTTCCAACCAAATTATGATCGCAAATTTGATCAGATGAGATACAGATATAAATATACCACAGAGTACCGAGTTGGTAGGTGATCCGTGTATATACTCCGACAAAAAAATATATGTGCTGGAAATTTCCACGGGGAGGGGAGGAGGTATCCTCTAAGCGGGCCTCCGCTCTAAATTACTTTATCTGGGTGGTAGATTCAAAAGTCCATCTTTCTTATTGAATGGCCTACTTCCAAAATAATCCTACAAGATTAAAAATCGTATGCCCTGATAAAATATGACCTTTTGTTCGTAATTTGTCGCAGTGTTCTTATCTGTTTGCAACATCTTAAATAAAAAAAAGCCTATCTGTTTTCTAAAGTATAATTCCTATTCAAATTATAAAAAGGTATATAAATATCTTGACATTAACCTGTTATCTATATAGTGTGATTATCGCCGGTACTCATGCTAATCATCTTGTCATAATTTTACTGAATTGAATAAAAGTTTTGTAATAATTGTGTAATCATTTAAAAGTATAGTAGTATTAGTAGTGTTCGATATGACTTTTTACGTCATCCCACCTCTCCCTTTTTTTCTGTTTGAATTTACTTAGAAATATGGTAAAGCCATGATGGTAATTTAAGGCTTAAAATATTTCAGCATAATTTAAGGGATAACGTTTTTGTTTAAACAATTTTTACTATGTTTTTCACATTTTCATGTCATGACTTTGCTCATATTTTAAAGCTTTCTTTCCAAACTTCTTCGACTGCAAATGTAGATCACACAGGTCGAAGTAAACTTACATTTAAGATTAGTTTTGACCAGCTTAGTGAATTTCACAATAAAAGGCAATTTGATATTAAAAAACAACAAAGCCAGGTTAAACCATAGATTTAGAAAGCCATTAAATATATATTTTTTGAAAGTGTGTGCTTTGGCAATCCTGCACGTAGGTTGCCCCAATCGGCTTTAAAAAGGTACCGATGGCTCTAAGCCTGGGTCAAGGTATTTTCTCCTCCTATTTCACATGAACCGACTTTATTCTGTTATATATCTTAAAATAATGCCTTGGGCGTTGACAAAGCGCCTAATTACCACCCTCCCCCCTTTCACGACCCCAGAGACTAAAAAAAAATAATAAATTTAATTAGCCTTTCAACTTTTGTAAAATATGGCATTATTTCCTAACAATTTTTTTATATGCTCATGTTTTTGATGAACCTTCTCCGGAATTAAAATTGTTCAATAATTGAAAAAACAACTGATCAACCTCTTTTTATATGGGGTAGAATGGTTTTCAGTGTGTGTACAACTTCTTTTCTTTCTTTTTTCTTTTTCTGTTAAGATACAATAACTAAAGCGAAAAGAGAAATAATTAAACGATTTTTTGCTCTGGGCAACCAGAGTCTGATGGGCTCATCAGTGGTTTCCCTGGTCACCCTCCCCAAACATCATCATACACTTTGATTTCCAACTTTGAATCACTCACAAATAGGCATCGTTCCGCAATTTTATTTCTTCTTATTTCGGAGGACGAACCCGTATCAGGTGACTTAGATAAGTACCAGTGCGGAACGATGCCTATTTGTGAGTGATTCAAAGTTGGAAAACAAGGTGGTGTTGAATGATGTCTGGGGAGGGTGATCAGTGAAACCACTGATGAGTCCGCGCTGGCTGCCCAGGGCGAAACATCGTTTAATTATTTCTCTTTTCGCTTTGTTCCTTTCTGTGTTTCTTGTGGGATACTCATCCAATTTTGAATTTTCGTTTTTCCACCCAACATCTTTGGATCTCACAGAAGCGTAACGCCTTGTTTCCAGTCATTAAATCACTCGATTAATATTGATTGGTTTTTCCCCGAAAAAATCGTGGGTCACCCATACCAAGTGACGCAAATTGAAGCCTTACCAAACTCCGACATCCTATTGTCCTATTGTAATTGCCCAATCACGAGTTTTGAGAGGACCATTGCGTAAAGAGATGTCAAGGTGAAATAACTAAAGCATTAAAACATTGTTTTAAAAAGAGATAACTATACTCCTTAAAAAGAGATGGTAATAACAGAGGTTTTTGACACTGGGTTTTGTCTTTTGGCAATTTTTTATTCGCGTTCAGTGAAGCCGAAAATTCTGTTCAATTACGTGCGTTGGTAGTAGCTAGTAGAAAAATTTTAAAATGGCGCCAATTTAAATGGTATTATATTTTTCGTAAGTAAATATATTTTTTTCAGAAAATTAATATAGTTAGGTATTATTTTTTATAAACTTTATTGAGTTTGAGGCAAGTTAAAAGTGTGTAAGCTCTAAGGTTTATACAGGTGGATAAGATAAAATAAGAAATAACTTATATTGACTAATAGGGGTAGACCTTAGCATCTTGTCATGGTCAGCTATTATTTATTTAGCTTTTTTGAAAAATTTACAGAGGTGGGTGTTCTTGGGTTTAGGACAGGGGGTGCTTCAATAAGACACTTGAATTGAGCTTACGTTTCGAGTATATTTTTACTCTTCTTCAGAGCTACAAAGAAAAAGGGGGAAGATCGGTTTAAAGAACGTGATTGTAAAGCATATAAGGTAGAGACAATAAAACTTAAATATTAAGAATTAACATTTAATTTTTGTTTTTTTAAAATAAATTACTTAAAAACGATTAATATATGCATTTTTTTGATTATTTTGTGTAGAAAACTAGGAATTAGGCACGCTGATAAATATATATATAAATATATTAATCGTTTTTAAGTAATTTATTTTTAAAAAACCAAAATTAAATGTTAATTCTTAATATTTTACAATATTTTAAATTGTTTTAGTGGTTAGTTAGAATAATCAAAAAGGGGGAAGATCGGTTTAAAGAACGTGATTGTAAAACACATAAAAATATAAATTGTAAAATATTAAGAATTAATATTTCATGTTTGTTTTAAAAAAATAAAATATTTAAAAACGATTAATATAGGCATTAGCAATAGAAATAAATAGTATGTTTATCAGCGTACCTAATTCCTAGTCTTCTGCACAAACTAGACAAAAAAATGCCTATATTAAAATTTATATACAATTTTTTTCCAAAAATGTAAACCAAAACTTTCGTATACCAAAACTTTTTCTCTGTAAGAATCGCAAGGACAAGAATCTACCGTTTGAAAAATTTACCTCATTAAAACAATATTAAAAATAATTTTTGATGAAAGAATCAAATCTCGCCGTTGTATAAAGCTTGAATTATTAAATATCAGTTAATGTTAATATTTAGATAATACGCTTTTGTTACCAGTTAAGTTTGGGTCAAATTTTAAATTAATTTGTAAATTTAATGGTGTTTTCAACTTATAGGAACCAGTTCCACTCCGATTAGTTTAGTCATGCAAACACTTACTGCGTTTATACGCGCCTAAAACCGTTTTTAAATCAAATCGCTTTTTCCGAGGCTTTACGTCCTTCATTAAATGTTAGTTAGAAAACAAATAAAACCACTAATTTAATAACAGACTTCTCGATAAAGCGTTTTTAAAGTATTTATACCGACCCTAAAATCAGTTTTGAAGCAATAATACGCTTTCTTTCATTACTCTGCAATAAAATCGATTTAGAGCTTAAAACGGTTTTAGTGGTGTTTATACGACAAAATTTTTAAACCGTCTTTAAATAAAAGCGCTTTAAGAGCCCCGTTATTTTGCATAAAGTTATTTCAAATCCATAAAAAAAGGCAAAAAATATATATACATATACTTTTTACTTTTGTATATTAATTCGTTTTTTGATGGGTAGTATGGATCGGCCTTTAGTTGTTGCATAGGAACCTGGGGCATTATCCCGAGGATCCTACACGGCCATCATAAGACCAAGGATCCAATACGGACCAGTGGTCTGGTGGCCCGCTGTAGAGAAGCTGACTATATTCAAAAAGCTTACGAGCCTGCAAGGGGTAACCGGCGTAATGAGGACGACCCCCATCCACGCCTTGGAAACAATCTTGGGTCTCCCTTCGCTTCCAACTTGGATCAAGAAGGAGGCGATGGCGACGCACCTGCGATTAAGGGACCAGGGACTGTGGAAGGACTGGCGACGAAAGAGTTGCCCCTCCTAAGACCGCTTAAATCATGGAGGTTCGATAAAAAGTACAAGGTCACAATACCAGAATGGAATGAGTGGCAAAGGGAAGAATTCCGAACGGAATTAAGCAGAGAGGCGACGGTCTGCTACACGGATGTCTCTAAACTGTCAGCCAGGCAGACAACAGGCGCTGGAGTGTACGCGGAAAGCCAGAAGTTTCGAAGAGTTATCATGGCAGCAACCCTACCAGGGGTCAGAAATGGCAGTAAGGCTACCCTCAAGGCTCTAAGTGCACCCAAAATAGTAGTCTGGTGGAGGAGTGCGCTGAAGCACTGCAAACACTGGCTCAAGACAAAAGAATGACACTGATGTGGGTCCCAGGTCATGAAGGAATACCAGGAAAGCGGATGAACTTGGCATACTAGGGGCCGAAACCCAATACATTAGACCGGAACCTCTTCTGGGAATAACAAGGAAACAGGTACAGAGTGAGCTCAACAAATGGGCGAACAATGAATTAAAGACGTCCTGAACGCAAGAGTCAAAGTCCAGACAGTCCAAGCTATTCGTGGATGGCCTGAATGTAGCCAGAACTAAATGGCTCTTAGGCAAGACCCGAAAGGACATTGGACTGGTGACAGATGCTGACTGGGCACAATCGGCTGAATAAACATCTGACGCAAATAAAAGTGGCAAATAAGTGTCCCGCTTACGGGTTCGAAGAGGAATCGGCGCAGCACATAATAGCAGAGTGTGATGCATATGCCAGATCAAGGCAGCTGAAGTGGGGATTTCCCACAATAGAGGAAGAAGAGCTGTACTCGCTCAAATGGGCCGACATACTAAACTTCGTAAAGAAGACAGAGAGGCCCGGAGAGAGGTGCAGCGGAAGTAGGGGCATAGGGTTAAGGAATGGGGTATGGCAGAAAGGGCCCATGAAGAGGCCTAATTGCCAGGCCCACGGGCCGCCCCTATACTACTACTACTACTACTACTACTACTACTACTACTGCATAGGGCTGTCTAGATTAGATTAGATTAGAATGGGGTGGTGTAGACACCTGTCCACCTCGACCTTCTCAGATCGATTGTGGTTCCCCTTTCTTCTTCCCTGCTTTGCTAGAACTACAAAACAAGTTGCAGACCCGTCCTTGTCATGAAACCCAGAAGCTTTGCCAGTGTGCCCTGTATATAGGTTTCTGGCCGCGGACATTCTAGGTTCCCCAGTAAGGCCCTGGTTCTAACTAGAGCTTCACATTGACATAGAACATGTAATGATGTTTCTTCTTCTTTCTTGCAGAAGCGGCATATTGCATCTTCATTGAGTTTGCAGTGACCTGTTAGGAGCCCCACTATTTGTCTGACAAGCTTCCTTTCCTTACTAAGAAGTTCTGCAGTCAGCTTTTATGAACGTTCGTTAATGAACTGCTTGGCCTGTCTTTGTCCAGGCGTTTGGTCCCACAGACCGTTCATCTCTTTGGTGAGCCACTCTTTAATAGATTGCTTGGCTCTGGCCTTAGCGATCCCACAAAATAGTTCAGGCCCTGTGAACTTTATTGCCGAGCCTTGTCTGGCCAATTCATCGGCTCTTTCGTTTCCAGACTGTCCCCGATGTCCTGGGACCCAGGCTAGTGTCACCCTTTTGGTGCTTGCTAGCCTATTTAGAGCTGTTCTGCAGTCCCAAACCAGTGTGTACATCTTTTGTACTGCTTTTAGAGCTTTAAGTGCAGCTTGACTAACTGAATATATAACTACCGAATAAGGGTTTTCCTCAACTCTTTGTATTTCTTCAGCACAGTGATGTATTGCCGCTACTTCAGCTTGGAATACTGTGCAATCGTTTGTCAGGCTTATAGAGACTAAGGTCTCGTATTTTTGCCCGTATATGCCAGCTCCTACACCCTCGTCTGTATACCAGATTGATTTCGCTCCAAGAGGAGGACCTCCCTCCCAGTCGGCTCTATCTGGAATTTTGACTTTGTATTTCTTTTCGAAATTGTACTTGCAGACCATTACGTCGCTGGGCAATCCCAGTATAGAATCTTTTTTGAGCTCGTTTTCAAGTCTTTCATGCTCAGTTCCATATGAACTGATAATGGATGCTTGACCCCGCGTTAGCCTGTAGGCTACCTCTCGTGCTTCTGCCTAAAGATATGCAGAGGTGGCAAATTCAGAAGAACTTCCAAAGCTGCCGTTGGGTTGCTTCTCATAGGATCCGTGATGCTTAGGCAGGCTTGTCTTTGTATGATATTCAGGAGTGATATGGCCCCGGCCTGTTTGGTTCTCGCCCACCAAGCCACCGAACCATAGGTTATTATGTTTTCTCACACAATTTCCTGCATCTGCACAATGCAATCGATGCTTTTGGAGCTGCCTTGACTAATGTTCGTTTTTTTACTATCGATTCGTCGTAGTAACCAGTCAGTGGTAGAACTGGTGGAGGAGGCCAAAACTCCAATAGTTTTCTGTTGGTAAAACTCTCTTTTTTATTTATATTTAACTCCGCTATGGACATTGGGAATTTATTTCTCATTCACACTGCCCTATTTGTACCGAACAGACAAAGAAAGCGAGCTAATAAAAACGCTAAAAATTAAAGTAAACACAACGAGTTACGAAGATTTAGTCACTCATTTGTAAAGTTTAAATCTCCTTGACCCTCTATACTCACATGACGTAATAAGTAAACTTACATATATAGTCCAATTTTTCGATGAGCGGACTGACGTAATTTTTTTGGATCTCTATTTGATACATTGTTTTAGACAGTGACAATAAACATGTAAAAAAACGTCATGTCGTTGATTGTTTCAACTGTTACTTCAAATTGACAACAACAAATTATTTGACATGCGAACTCTTGACAACAAAGCAATACGTTTTGAGAGGCAAAACTGACGTCAGTTTGCTCATCGAAAAATTGGACTATACCACATGTACACTTGATTTAAAAAAAAACGCATACATGCAGTCACAAAATTGACCTTTCTAAAAGTGTATAATATATACGGACTACCAGCTAAAATGCCTAAAAACTTCAAAAGTACGACAATTTGTCATATTGTTTCAAAAAGGTCTCTAAAAGTGAAAATATTTTTTTACTTAAATTAAAGGCAACCTTATTTATATATTAAATTTTGCATAATACTAAAAAATCAGCAAAAATAATGTTTTAGTAAAGTCTTTATTGAACACTATCAAATTATCACTCGAGTAACGGACGAAGGATGTTCTATAAAGAGGGCGCTAATCCATTTTGGAGATGATAAAATAACAATAATACGATGAAAACTTGGATTAGGACAAAAACGATGATAAACTTAATACTAATTATTTTAACTTAAAAAATAACTAAAATAAATAATTTAGTATCTAATAGGATCACCATTTTTCTCTATTACAAGCTACAAACGTCTGGGCATTGAAAAGGTTAAATTTTGAAAATACTGATGGTCTTCTGAGAGCTGTTACAATGCGCAATAAATAGCATCGCTTAATTCTTCAGCATTTCGTGGTCACCAATTCCTTTGGTATATTATTTTAACGATTCGACCCCATATATTTTCCATTGGGTTAAGGTCAGGGCTGTTGGCTGGCAAAGGAAGTGTTTCTATATTATTATTCTGAAACCATTGGCGAACAACATTAGCCGTGTGTACTGGACAGTTGTCCTGCTGATAAACGAACTCATTATTTTCATGTAAAGCCTGTACAGATGGCAGCATAACGTTTTCAAGGATTTCAATATATCGTTCACTATTGAATCTTCCTTCGATTCTCCAAAAAAACCCAAACATCTAGCACTAAACCAGCTCCACATGTTTACAGAAATATGTCCAGCTTTTTTAATTTGGTTTGTATATTCGGGTTCAAATCTAGAATTTGGTGGACGATAAACTAAAATACTCCTGCTGCTTGAAGATGATTGAAAAATTTTTTCGTCAGTGAAAACCACCTGCACAGAAGTCATTATCACGAAGAACGTTGTTCAGTGCAAAAATCACTCTGTCCTGTTTTGTTCTTCTGTTAGAAAAGGCTTCTTTGCAGCAACTCGACAAGAGACTTCTGATTTCGTTAATCTTCTATTTACTGTTGCTAAAGAACTCGGAAATAATGTTACATTAGCTGCTTTAACCGACGTTGAAAAAGAATTTTGTCTGGGATGGTCAATAAGTCTCCCATCTTGCACTTCAGAACTTACATTTGGTCGTCCTGATCCATCTTTCCTATCCGTAGAATTATTTTCAATCGAGCGCTTTTTCCATCGCATTATCGTCATTTTATCAACTCCAAAATGGGTGGCCGCTCTTCGTATAGACCAGCCGTCTTGTATAACTCGAGTGATAATTTGGAGTTTTGTAAATGTTGATATCTGTGGCATTTGGAATTTTAAGCTGTCAGGCATACTAAGCTGATGGTACCTTATAGTAGAATACACTAATGGAAAGATAAATTTTGTGGCATAGGAAAAATGCATGTATGAGTTTTTTTTGAAATCATGTGTACCTCATGGCGGAAAAAAAGTAGGACACAGAATTGAAATATAGGTAAATATAACACCTTATATTAATGAACATTTACATTGTTAGTCATTTGTTAGTTATTATTATTATTATTATTATTATTATTATTATTATTATTATTAACCTCTCGTTATTTACCTTGATACATTTGACACTTGTGTTTGTCATAATAGAAAATAAATCAAAGGGGATTTTTTTTAGAGTAATTTATTAAAAATTCCTTAAAATCCTATGTTAGGATCTAATAGAGTTGCAAAATTCAACTTATAACTTGGGTTACGAAAAATAACTGGTCTATAAGAAGAGCGGCGAAATATTTTGGAGTTAATAAAAATACATTACCACGCTGGGCAAAGCGCTTTAACAAAAACAATACCACGGAGAAAAAACAAGAATACAATAATCGGCGATAAAAAAAACTGAACTTTTTGCAAACAAATAAAAACAATAATTTTAATACTTAATGGGCTCGCCGTTCTTGTCTAAAACAAGCTGCAGACGAGTCGGCATTGAAAAACTTAAATTTTGAAAATATTGCTTTTCTTCTGAGATGATATCTACGGCTCTTTCAATGGCTTCATTCAACTCGTCTGAATTTCTGGGGAACCAATTTCGCTGATAAATTATCTTCACAATCCGTCCCCAAACATTTTCCATGGGATTTAAATCCGGGCTGTTGGATGGCCAAGGTAGAGTTTCAATATCTTTCTCTCGAAATCAAGTGTTCACTACATTCGCCGGTTGCACAGGGCAGTTATCTTGTTAGTAGATGAACTCATTATTTTCATGCAAGCCCGAAACAGATGGATAATAATATTACGAAGAATTTCGATGTATCGTTCACTGGTAAATCTACCTTCCATTCTACAGCAAACACCCATACAGCTCGCACTAAACCATCCCCACATGTTGACGTTGAAGTCCTGCTCTCTTGATGTTGTGTGTGTATTCTGGATCATACCTTGAATTTGGTGGACGATAAACCAAAATTCTCCGACTATCTGACGATGACTGGAAAATTTTTTCCTCGGTAAAGACTACTTTTTCCCAAAAATCATTCCCTTCTAAAAGATGATTGGGCGCAAAAATTACTCGAGCCTGTTAAATTTCTGCTCTTCCGTTAAGAGGCTTTTTTGCTGCAACTTTACACGATAGATTTGAATTGTGTATCCTACTACAAGCAGTTCGCCAGGACCCTGGAAACATGCTTGCAGCGGCAGCATGGGAGCATGTGGTAAAAGGATTCTGCCTTAAATGATCAAGGAGTCGCCCGCCTTGCTCCGTCTGTGGTCCTGATCCTTCCTTTCTCTTTGTGGTATTGTTTTCGGTCCAGCGCTTGGTCCAGCGTAGTACTGTATTTTTATTAACTCCAAAATTGTTCGCCGCTCTTCTTATAGACCAGTTATCTTCCGTAAGTCGAGTTATAATTTGAATTTTGGTAAATTCTGAAACTTAGGCATTTTTTATTTATCTTGAAGTATACTGCAAGAAAGCGTCAGATAACTGTCAGATATTTCAAAATGTTGACGGATGGTGGCCAAACCAATAAATATCTGAACGTATAGGGTGACATACTAAAAAAAGCAAATATATATTTTACATGTCCTACTTTTTTTTCGCCAGATCTGTGCGAGAGTATGTATTTATTTTTGTAATAAAAATATGAACAAAAAATGATTATTTATCCAAAGTTTGCGTACATTGAGTTCTAAATTAAGAATGAGTGTGCGTGTGTGTGCTTTTGAAAAATAACTGGAATATCGTTAAATATCGAGAATCGTTGGTGATTAAATTTAAATTAAAATTCCATAAAGCCACAAAATAAAAACAGTTTTTAATCGACTCCAATCAATTTTGCCAATTAACACAAACCTTTAAGGCATTTAAACTTTATAATCTAAAAGAAAATGTTGAAAAATAAATTTTGGGTCAAATACCATAAAACACTTTAGAAACATTAAACATATTTTTTGTGACTATTTTTTTAAATTTGAAGTTAAAACAAACTGGCGGCCTATAGATACATTTTTAATGAATGAATAATTTTATTTCATAAATTAAAATATTGAATTCTAAACAGCTCAATAAATAATTATTTATCATACGTCAAAACCGAATCAACGAAACTTATTGTTTTATACTTTGTTATATTTAAAACCAACCAAAGTATGGGAAATTTAACAAATTATTATAAGTTATACTTTAAAAAAATAACAAACAATCTTTAAAAATTTGCTAAAATTTCACAGAAGCGCTACCTACTTATTCTCTTTTTATTTGTATGCCTAATCTTAAAAGAATGTATATGTCAGAGGTTCCCAAACTTTTTCAGTTTGCGGCGCACTTACAGGTTTAGTATTTTGTCAGGGCAATATGCATATATAGTTGTGTCCAACAAAGTGTTGCATATATATAATGTATAAAATATGTGCTTTGAAACTTGCCTACTGTATAGTAGCAAAGCGCAAGCGTTGTACAACACGTTATTTAACACCATTGTAAATATATTGGCACTAGTTACAAAACACGTGAATGAAAACAACTCCAATCTAACGCTCATATAGGTTTATTATTAAACTAACACACAAGAATACATTATTATTGAATGAAAAAAAATCAGTGTGATGGGCGAGCTTGGCGCTCTGCACACATTTTTTCAAAGCGGGGAATAAGCTCTCATTTCTTGCTCCACGTTGATCTTTGTTGTGTTGATGTTGCAAAGGGGATTAGAATCCTCAAAGGTTTTAAACTTAGAGCCGGATATTCATTTTTGACGGATACCCAAAACTCCACCAAATCGGAAGAAGCGAATTTTGATTTTAGGCTGTCGCAAGAGAGTTCATAAGACTCTCTTCTTCTAATGAAGTGAATTCTGGTGGAGATTGTGCATGGAAAGGATCTTGAATCCATGCAAATTTTTCGACATTTTTTTCTGTAAAGTATTTCGCAAACCATTCCTAGAGTTTCGAAAGGGGTTCGGTGAAAAGGGACAGCAAGTCTTGAGAGATAACGAGCTCATTAGAGGCTGATGCAATTCTGGAAAACAATCTTGACCGCCATCTTCATTAATTTTTCTTATCCACAACTGCAATTTTCTCTGATAGTTTCAAGATATGCATGTTATTGCCTTGAAGAAACAGATTTGATTTCGGGCATTCAGTTTGTCAAATATGTCGCACAAATATGCCAATTTTAGCAAAAAGTCGGGATCCTTAAAGTATCTGGAGCTTGCATGACCTTCCTCTTCCAGGAAAATATGGATTTCTCGATATAGCTCGAATGTACTGGATAAGACGTTTCCACGTGAAAGCCATCGTGCACTGGAGTAATATAGCAGTGTGTTCAGCTCCCATGTCCATACAAAGAATTTTGAATAGTCTGGTTTTTAGCGGCCTAGTTTTTATGTAGTTAATTACGTCTATGATACGTTCCATAACCAAATTCAATTCACAGCCCAACGACTTCGATGCAAGTGCTTCCCTATGAATGATGCAATGGGTCCACATGGCATACGGTGCTTTACTGCGAATAAGTGCTTGCAATCCACCATAACGGCCAGACATTGATCGAGCGCCATCAGTACAAACTCCAATACACTTCTCCCAATCTAAATTATTCTCTGTTATAAACTTGTCAAGAATTTGAAACAAGTCTTGAGCCTTTCCGCTTTCATCGATACTTTCGCAGAAAAGAAGGTCTTCAACAATAATATTATCATCCAGGAAGCGTACGTAACAAATAAGGTGTGCATCTTTATTACTGTCAGTAGCCTCATCAAGTTGCAGACCAAATTCCTTGCCTTTCGCGGCGCACACTTTGGGAACCACTGGTATATGTCAAAATTTTGATTATGTTCTTCACTGGGGTAGTATTCTTACTACAGTAAATTGTCATCTGAGGTTGAAAAAAATCTGGGGAGCTGAGTTTTTGGTATTTTATTTCGGCGGGTCGGAAAGTAAACCTCCCAAGTTTGTGTTTCCCCCACTACTCGGGAACCATCCGCCATTTTGAAAAATCTTTGTAACCGAATTTTCTCCATTTCTATTGGTCAGAGGCGAAAAAGTCTGAGAACAAAAACACGTTTTTTTCCAAGTGCTCAACTTTCTGTAGTTACTTTTCAAAAAGATAGAGGGCGCCAAAGTTACAAAAAATCAGTTTTAACGTATTTTGATCAACAAAAAGTGATTTTTTTTTTAAACTTTAAAAAGTTGTAGATCTTGGAAAAATCCTATAAAATTCCTAATTAAACAGTCTCTGAACTCAGCGACTGAAAGTCGGTAAAATTCTTTCTGAACCGCTTTCTGGACATGCATGAGAAGTCTTTCTCATTTTTTTTTTAACTTCGCCATTAAAATCCTCCAACTAAACTAATTATTTGCATTTCAGATGCCTCAAACAGTGCCCACCGCCTTCACGCCGCCCTTCGACTACTCCAATTTTGCCGACAGCTTCGACCTATCTCTCCTACCCGGAGAAGACCTCCAACCGGTCTCACCTTCGACACAGCTATATTCACCCATTCCAGAAAAACCCAACCAACCTAAAATATTCACCACGTATTATCCGAGTTCGCCCGAGAGCGACTCTTTAGATTTTGCGCCTGATTTTAACAAACTATTGGGAGACGACGATAAACACAACCTTCAAACGCCAATCTATTTGGAAGTTCCGTCATCACGAAGTCACGGATCCGTATCTCCGCACAGCCAGGGATTGTCATCTCCCAATGATCAGTTTCTAAACTACAGAGATATTAACCTTTACCCCAGTTCTCCCGAATATTCGGTGCACACTCCTTCGCCGGGGGGTTCGTTATATTCAAAATCGCCCTGCGAAGAATTGCTGTTCGGTTCCATCAAACAAGAATCGCCGTTTTGTTCGAATTCAACATCGCCTTTGCCTAGCTTCTCCCCGTTGGGAATCAAAGAGGAAAACTACTTGTCGAATTTACAATCTTTCGGTTCTCCCGTATCGCCGGCAAATTCGAATTATTCAAGCGTTTCTTCTCCCGAACAATACAATAAAAACGATGTCCTTGATAACCTTTTCGACGAAAAGCAGATCAAAAAGGAAAGTACCGTAGATTTTGGCGACATTCTTGAAAAACTCGAAAACGAAAACAGGAACAACACTTTGAGACATCTGTTGCAACAAAAACCGCTAGAAGAGCCCCAAATTGTGCCTCGAAACCCTAAAGATCATCAACTGCTGCGGTCGGTGCTAAGAGACACGAGTTTTCAAAAGAAACACAACCTCAAACCCATCGACCTCCCGTTTTCCGTGGACGATATTAAAATGGAACAAGTCAACGAAGACCAGTACATGGAATACGGGGAACAAATCACCAGAGAAACCATCGATCCGGTACTCAATCTTGCCATTGAACAGATGAGGAAAGATGTTGACAGTACCTGTTCTATATTAGGAATATCTGCAGGTAAGAGTATGTTTATTTGTCAAAAACATAATTTGTCAGAATTTAAAAGAAAAGAAAATGATTGGTCCGAAAAAAAATGTCTCGAAAGTGAAATGACAAGAAAATCAAATCGCTAGAAAATATATTCATAGACTTTTTAAAAGAAACATATTTTTATAGAAACAAAAAATGTTAGAAAATATTTTTAACGAAAATAATTTAATAGAAACATAATAATTCCGAACCACAAAATTAAAGAACCCCAATTTGTCCGAAAATGATTTGAACCGATAGCCACGAGTTCAATTGCTAAGTTGCCATGCTTACGGCAGGGAAGAGTCGAAGTGAGTTGTGATATTGTATTAATTTGACCCTTTACATCCCTCAACCACCCCCTTCCCCAAAATTTTTTCATAATATTAAAATCGGTTCACGGAAGTGTGTCAAAAATGAATCGCAAGATTTGATAGACAGTTAGACAGCCAGAAACTGTGAAGTTAAATAAAATCGTTTAATAAAAAAAAATCCCCTTGTCATCTTCCAAATAGAGAAACTTGTCAACGACGCAATCCAAGGCCTACGACGCTCTAGAGATTTAAATTTGACGTTTGACGCATACCCAATAGCGATTCGAATGAATTGTGATTCTGCTAATTTAAGTTCGGGTGATTTTCGTTTCTAGAAAATTATTTTCGATCCTTTTGTAACTCTGATATATTAAGATTCGGGAAAATTATAATCGGTTAAATTATAAAATTATATTCGTATCCATTACTTTCGTTCATATTTCGTTTCGGACGTTTTATTTTCTGTTAAATTGTATGTCGGTTTTTGTAAATTCGGATTTTTTGTGGGTTCCTAAATTTTCAAAAATTATTGGTCAGTTTTATAAAAACGCTCTATACTTCATCTTGTTTTCTTTTGTTACGCTGGTAAAGAGTAGAGTCTTTACTAGCACCTATTGGGTACCCGCGCACCCACGTAAGAGTTGTAGTTGGTCAGGGTAAGAAGGGGTTTTAGGCGTCCCACACTAATTTTAAGTTTATTTCCCCTATTTCCCCCACTAATATCAAATTTAATTAAAAATTTTTCTCCTGTAGTCGCCATATTTTCTGATCCAAATTGTTACGTTTATTTCGACTTTTGGACATTGTTAACGATACCCAACGACAATGGACGACACCCAGTTGATATCGCTGCATTCCACCGGCGAGAGTGGAAGGGATTTTCTCTTGCGACACGTCTTTGAGAGTGGGGTTGAAGGCAACGACAACACAGTTTAAAATCAACTCATTAGACACTTAAAGTTAATTTTCAGTTTTATCAGCATTCGTACCCCACTTTTAAAATTATGGCGAATGCATGAGAGCTCCAGCTGATTAAATGCACGAAAACCTCGTTAGGTACGATAAGGAAGTCGCAACATTACGTATAATTACGACCGTCCCTGCATACGAAATGATGTTTCGACGCATTTGATCAGCTGGAGCTGTCACGCATTCGACATTAGTTTAAAAGTACACCTACTCGATAGGTCGACTCCATAGAGATAAGGATACGAATGGGGGGGGGGGTACTAAATTTTAAAACCAATTTTTAAAAAACACTTACCCATACAGAAAAGACACCAAGTTATTGATTATTTTGCATTGTTATTGCAAAATACCACTGAAAAATTGCTTTTTTTCTCAAAATACAGCCTATTTTAGGAGAAAATGCCCTAAAACTAATTTTTTTTGACAAATTTCAAAATGGCAAATGGTGAATACGCCAAAAATTTGGCACATATTAGCTTAATTATTTGTGTTTGAGGTTATAAAGTTTGTGATTTATTTAGACCACCTCAGGGGGGTGGTTTAAATTTATAGCCCCCAGAAAGGATTGTTTTGTGGCATTTGGTAATAAGTTATTTTATAATTTCCCTAAGTAACCGTTTTTACAAGGATTAATTTACCTTATTTAATATCCCAAGTTGTTCATTACCCATTAAAACACCTCCTATTTTGTCCAGAAAAACGCCATAGTTTGAACCCGTTTTCAGTACAAAAAATATATTTATGAGGGCACTACGAGGCACGAAAAATATACCAAACAAAAAACCCACCCAAAACAACTATATTAATTTATTTTCAGTCAAAAAACTTTCCTTACTCAAAGCCCACTTATTTCAAAGCTGTAGCTTTTATCAGTAGAGGTTGGTGCAAGCCAAGGTGCAAGCAGAGGTAAAAGATCCGAACTCGCTGTTTGTGATTGAACGCAGCGCTAATATTTTTAAACTAACATTTCGACAGTGACAGAAATGTAAAAGAACTGGCGTTTAAGTTTTTTAATACATTTCATAAATAAAAACACCTTTTAAATAAATACAAAATTAATCTACTCCTTATTTTATTATTACCCATCTAAATCGTTTGTTAAGTATTAATTGGAAAAATTAATTAACAAGGGTAAGTTTTAATTAGAGTGACATATAACCTCAATGTTAATTTATTCTACAGAATGTTTACTATTTAAACCCCGCGTAGGTTTCAATTTTTTAATTTTCTTTTCTTATAAATTGAAAATTTCCTCTTAAATTCAACAAAAGATTGTGTTAAGATGATTATTCAATAAATAAATTTATTAAAATTCTTCTTATAAATCAAGCTATGTCCAAAACTCAAGGATGGTTGGTTTAAAATGCTTAAAACCAAAAATTTCACTTAAACTTAGGACCGTTCTAAAATAGACTAAACCTTTTTAGTAAATTCCACCGTAAGTGTCTAATATATTGCCGGTGTTTAAAAAAAAAAAGACTTTAAAACTGGCTAAAATTTTGACTTACTTGGCTTTTTAGTTGTTATATTCTTTCTACTCGGTTCTTCTTCACTAGTGACAATATGCTTCATGCTTTTCAGCTCCATGCCCAAACAATTTTTAAACAGTTGGTTGGTTTGTTGTCAAGTACGTATCCTAAAAATTACACCATAGGGTGAGTTCGCCATGACACCCCGGGCGCCCCGAGGATCACTTTTGCGTCCATTTTGACGCTCGGGGCGAGCAATTTTCTGTTCGAGATAACAAAGACATCGCGCTCGTCGCGTGCCCTATGTGACCCGAACGCGTGGTTGGAGAACGAAGGAAAAAATACCTTAACCTTAAAAAACATTTTTGTTAATTTTGTGGTTTTTGCAAAGTGTGTGGTCGGATCTGGTAAAATTGCGAATAAAATCGATAGGCTGGGCGTGTCACTTGTGAAATATAAGATTTTTGCTATTTTCTGTTTCTAACCCCAGATTTAAAAACTCAACGGTTAACTGTTCGACGGAGATGCATCTCTGTCCTTTCCTCTTTTACTAAGGGAAAAAGGGACGGATATGTACCAACGTCGCACATGTCATTTTCTTCGCCTTCCTCACTGCTGCCGAAAAACATAATCACAGCAAAATGCTAAACAAGTTTGTTAACATCCATCTCCGCTTCAATGCTTCTGCAGTTCCAAGTTTTCAAAACAGATAAAAAAAAATAAAACAGAAAACTATCGTAGGTTATGATTCTCGAATCTATAGCATTCGAGGTGATCAGCAAATGTCTGTGCGCCCTGCTCGTGACGTCATTAGTTCCCGCCCGCTCTACCGAACGTCATCGCGAACTCACCCATAAATATCCTATAGGATTGAACCAGGGAACATGACACATATAGGGAATGGATATTCCAACCGACCAATCTACAAAAATTAAGGGTTACGAAGCTATTGACAGTTTCATAGCTAAAAAGGCAGAACGGTTGGGAAAACGACATTTTTTCTATGATTGGACACAAGGGATTGACAACGGCTTTTCAAAATGGCGTATTTTATGGTTGTTTTCATGGCAATAATTTTCTTACATTTTTTTTTAATTTTGAGTGATTTACGCTTAGTTGGGGGGGGGGGGGCATATGGACTTCCGTGGGCTTTTTGATGATGATTTTACGAAACCTGTTTTAACCGGTTAGTAATAGGCCACTTAACATCACCCTGCCTATGAACAACCTCAAAAGTGCTGCAGTCAAAAAGTGAGGTTAGGACGACAAAATATTTTTTCAAATGTTAACGGTTTGACCTACGATAATGAAGTATATCGACCTTCTGGCCAGATTGTATTATAAAATTTAAAAAATAACATTTAGTGCATCTAGGGGCCGGTAGGGGGCGAAATGTGGTTTTAGATTTTTCCCTGTATCTCCCGAACGACTTATGCTGACCACTTGAAACTATGTGGTTTTGTAGTACAACCTATTAACAATCAGCCTGATATCACAAAAAAATTTTGAGCCTGTGACAATTTCGAAAAAAAAATCTATTAACGCAAACAAGGGCATCGAAAATTTATATAAGTCGGTTACTTATAGACCACTCAATATTTCTCTACCTTTGAATAGCCTCAAAAATGTTGCAGTCCAAAAGTGAGGTTAGGGCCGGTGACAAAATTTTATTTTTAATCTTAAAGGTTTGACCTACGATGATGAAATTTGGTAATCATATTGACCTTCTGACCAGATTGTATGATAAAATTTAAAAAATAATATTTAGTGCATCTAGGGGCCGGTAGAGGGCGAAATGTGTTTTTGGATGTAGTACATACTATTAGCACTGTATAAAGAATTACAATGCGATTACCAATCAGTCCGATATCACAAAAAATGTTTTAGCCTGTGAGCACTCTACCGGCTCCTAGAGGCACTAAATTTTATTTTTATAATACAATCTGGCCCGAAGGCCAATATGATTACCAAATTTCATCATCGTAGAACAAAATTATGATTGTTTTCCACAAACCAAAACTACACTTTTTTTGCACTCGACGCGCGTTTCGCTAACAACGTTAGCATCATCAGGAGACGATAAACAATGAACTAAATTAATCTACGCTCTATCTTATATACAATCCTTTAGTGGGCGGAGATAAGACTAATAAATTGTGATTGATCACGATTTTTAATCCTACCTCCCCTCAACCAAAGAATAAAGTGTACTAAACGGGATAGGTCCTCTATCTTTATTTAAACTATTTCTGGATTTAATGATTTCCATACTTTCATATGCATTCAAAAGTCTTTTGTTTGGTACACTTTTTAGAAGTTTTAGGTTATCTAATGTGAATCTATGATTGTTTTCAAAAGCATGCTCGGCCACACTTGACTTTTCTGTTCTTCCGTATTTTAAGTGTGCTAAGTGTTCTTTAAAACGTGTTTGGATAGAGCGTCTCGTTTGGCCAACATATTTTTTATCACAATCCATGCAACTAATTTCGTAAATTCCACTTTTTTCTAGAACTGTAGTTTTATCCTTGGGATTTCCTAGTAAGCTTCTTATTGTGTTACCGGATTGATATACTAATTTAAGACCGGTGTTATTAAATACTTTCTGTAATCCTTTCGTATAATTAGGATTATACGGAATTGATACAAATTTTGAGTCGCAGGTATCTTTTTGTCTGAAAAAGGTAGAATTCCGAAAGGTCTTTTGAAAAGAATGTCTATTTATCAGCTTATTTATTAAGCCTTCGTCGTAACCGTTTTCGCCAGCTATATTCCTAATCCTATTCTTTTCTGCTTCAAATCTTTCTTTGTTTAAGGGGAAATTTACTAATCTATATGCTAAAAAGTGCAAACTTGCAAGCTTATGTTGTAAGCAATGAAAAGAGTCATTTGGAATATACCTGTTGGTGGCCGTGCCTTTTCTGTATAGGTCAAAGTCCAATTTATTTTTATTTCTTATAACTAAAGTGTCTAGAAATGGCAGTGTACCGTTGTTCTCTGTTTCATAAGTAAATTTAATAGTGGGAAATTTGTTATTTATTTTTTCCATAAAATTTTCAACACTAGTTACTTTAGTGTTGAATACTGCAAACACATCGTCTACATACCTGAACCATACTCTGGGGAAATACTCAAATTCTTTACTTATATCTGATTCAAATTTGCTCATAAATAGGTTTGCGATAAAAGGTGATAAACTATTACCCATTGTGGTTCCTTCTAATTGCTGGTAGTAGTTATTTTTATATTGAAAGTAATTTTGATTCATGCAGAGTTTTGTTAAAGATAGGTATTCTAAAGTCTGTTTGTCTTCTAGATTGTTTTTTCTTAGTAGTTCCTCCAGGTATTGTAAGGTATTGGGGATCGGCACACTAGGGAACAACGAACTAACATCAAACGAGATTAAAATTTCACCTTCTTGGAGTGAAATATCTTTAACTTTGTTGATAAATTCAAGGGAATTTTGAACAGAAAAACCTTTTTCCTTTATCGGTAAATTTTCAAACTCGTTTGCTAGCCATTTCGAAATGTTGTAGGTCAAACCGTTAAGATTAAAAAAAATATTACTTTTGGACTGCAACATTTTTGAGGTTATTTATAGGTAGAGAAATATGGAGTGGTCTATAAGTAACCGATTTATATAAATTGTCGATGCCCTTAAGTAAAGTTTGCGTAAATAGATTTTTTTTTTAAATTGTCAAAAAAATGGCGTGTGTTCGGGGCCCTCCGCTAAATTTTTTTTTGTGATGTCAGGCTGATTGGTAATAGTATGTACGACAAAACCACATAGTTTCAAGTGTGCAGGATAAGTCGTTCAGGAGATACAGGGAAAAATCTAAAAACACATTTTGCCCTCTACCGGCTCTTAGATGCACTAAATGTTATTTTTTAAATGATATTATTTCATCTGGCCAGAAGGTCAATATGTGTACCAAAATTCATCATCGTAGGTCAAACCGTTAAGATTTAAAAAAAATATTTTGTCGCCCTAACCTCACTTTTTAACTACAGCACTTTTGGGGCTGTTCACAGGTAAGGTGATGTAATAGAAACCGATTAAAACAGGTTTCGTAAAATCATCATCAAAAGGCCCACGGAGGCCGAATTTCGACTCTATGCCCCTCGACTAGCTAGCCAGCGAGTTTAGAATTAAAAATAAAGACAATATTTTACAATTCGTTTATTCTGAGACAAAGGCAGGAATTTAAGCTTCCAATTAACCTTTAGAATACCTCAGAAAATACTTACTTTTTGTAGAAGTTTTATAAAATCCGCGAAGCAGGACAATTCTAGAAGTTGAAATGGAGTAATTTATTAGATATTTTAGAGAAAAGACTCAAAAAAGGCCGAGAAATTACAACTTTAAAAAGTAAACAACACAAAAGAAAGAGTAAACAAAAAAGTAGGATTATACGTCAAGGCGGACCAGAGATCAAATTTACCCAGAGAATATAAATTTACCTAACCGTTATGCCTCTCAGATTGCCCCATCCGCTCGTTCAAAATTTGCCATTTTTTCTTTAGTGATATCCATTCGCTATATGTTCTATTTTCCCATGAAAAGTTTAGAATATTTATCAAAGCTTTAAAATTAGATAAATAAATAAAATTAATGCGTACTTAAATAAGTGATTGCAATCTCAATGATATCCAGCTGAACTGAAACTTGCTTAAAGAAAAGAGTAGTTTAATAGTAAACAAGTATCTACTCTCGAAATGACGACATTTGCTGTTAAGGTTATAAACAAAAGAAACCTTGAATTTGGTATCTCGATTCCCTTCGATTGTCTTGAAATTGTTAGCCGTTCACCTACAACATAACACGGGTTAAATGTTAAAACGATCCTTCTAATAATCGTTTAATGTTATATTCCTTTAATGGCGAGACGTGTTAAAAGTCATGTGAAACTGAAATTTTGTATAAAATATGCAAATTCTTTGGAGGTTCAACTGCCACACCTAAAAGCACGCAAATTCAGCGCATGGTCTCTATATTGAGAAAACGGTGCAAAAAGAGTAAACATTCCTTACTAAACATATTCTTTATATATTTTCACAATGTATTCACATAATAAAAATTTTCCACTTTTGAAACCCACGTTGCCTTCCCGTGAAATAGAGATAATACAGCAGACTTACGGCCACTTGCACCGACTTTTTTTTAATTGTGCTTCAACTAATTCTCTCTTTAACAATGAGTGCAAAAGGGATACCAGATGTTTCCATCTCTTGCGCACCCAATGATAAGAGAGAATTAGTTAAAGGACAATTAAAAAATAGTCGGTGAAAGTACGTGTTAAGAACCTAATTTCCCAAACCAAAAATTGGTGCTCGAAAGCACGGATAGTCCACCATACAATCAAATTTATAAAGAAGAAGTTAAAAAACCTCCAAATCAGTTACTTCAACCGAAAAGAAACTAAAAAACAAAAGATCAAAAGATCTTGGGTGGAAATACCGAAAATTTAAACTTGGATGAGCATCCCACAAGGAACACACAAAAGATCAAAGCGAAAAGAGAAATGATTAAACGATGTTTCGCCCTGGGTAACCAGCGTGGGCTCATCAGTAGTTTCATTGGTCACCCTCCACTATACGTCATTAAACACCATCATACACATTGATTTCCAACCTTGAACCACTCACAAATAGGCATCGTTCCGCACTGGTACTTACTTATCCAAGTTACCTGATACGAATTCGTCCTGGCGTGTTAATATTTCCAGTAGGATTATGCTCCTAAAGCAATTAAAACAAAGAAGAAGTTAAAAACCCTCCAAATCAGTTACTTCAACCGAAAAGAAACTAAAAAACAAAAGATCAAAAGATCTTGGGTGGAAATACCGAAAATTCAAACTTGGATGAGCATCCCACAAGGAACACACAAAAGATCGAAGCGAAAAGAGAAATGATTAAACGATGTTTCGCCCTGGGTAACCAGCGTGGGCTCATCAGTAGTTTCACTGGTCACCCTCCACTATACATTATTAAACACACACATTAATGATGTATAGTTAAACACACACATTAATGATGTATAGTTAAACACACACATTAATGATGTATAGTTAAACACAGATCTTTTGTTTTTTCAATTAATTTATGTTGAAAAGAAATGAAAATATCTCGAAAACTGTAGCTTTGAAAGAGTTGAACTTTAAAACAAAATTTTTGGGTAATATTTACGAAAAACAAAATCTGAAAACCGCATCAGTAGCTGCTTTATTTCTAAAGTTATGATTTTTTTACATATACTTTACTTTTTTCAAATAACTCGGAAACTAAAGCTCCCACGAATTTGGACTTTATAACAAAATTTGTAGTCTAAATCTGAAAACTGCTTTCGTTTGAAAATTACAATTTTTTTTAATTATTTTATCACTCTTCTCCCCCCTTCCCTTCCCAAAAGTTAATCAGTTGACGGTCAGCCGATAGAGGATTTTTAGTCAAAATTTCGTTAAAATCGATTAAGCCGTTCTTGAGTTATCGCGTATACAGACAGACAACAGACAACTTTTTTTTTTCGTCGATTAAGGTGTTTTGGAACCTTAGTAACTCATTTTTGATAAAATTAGGAAGTCAAAATTTCAAGATTTTAATAGTTCCCCATACCATATTGGTATGGTGGACTAAAAATAGATCAGAAGCTGAATAAAATGATTTATTCTCCTACCAAAAGTCAGATAAACCAAGCCCAACTTCTTGGATACACGTTTTATATTGCAAAGTTTATCTGTTTTAAATCGATCAATTAATCAATTTAAAAGAAAACATTGCTTTTTCTTCTTTAGCTTTATTTCTAAAGTCATTACTCTGCTGTTTTAAAAATTTTTACCTACTCGCGTGCGGAAAGTAATACTTTACCGCACTCAGTGCGGCAAAGTTAACGTTATGACACTTTACCGCATTTTTTAAAAAATTTAGACACATTGGTTGACAGATGTAAAAAAAAACTGGTGCGTTAAATTTCCTTTTTAAAAAGCTTTCCAAAAAGATGCCACAAGTAGTAAATTCTTACTTTAAAAAACATAGTTGGTGGGCCCTGGGCCTCCCGAAATTTTTTTTTATCATGAGCGGAAAGTCCGTCAAAAAACATTAAAGATTCGTTTTTAGCTTTTTTTAAAACCTCTTTCCTAAAGCCGCGCTAGAAGCACCGTTCCATTTAAAGAATCCACCCTGTATATGTAACTAGATGTTTTTGTTCGGGTGGAATCTTACAACTTAATTTTGACCAACTTCCCGACATCCGATCGGCTTCAAATTTGGCATGCTTATAGTTGCGGTGACAACAAAAGAATATAGTGTGATGAAATTGACAGTTCCCCCTACTCGAAGGAGGTGGAGGGGGTACAGTTGAAGTACGCCCGATTTCGTTGAAATTTGATGTGTTGGGACACTTGGGGATGGAGATAACGAATTTCTAATCAAATTTTGAAAATTCAATATGGCGGATTCAAGATGGAGGATTTTTGGTCATCTTTTGCTAACCAATTTTAACTAACTTATACTACGTTTGCCTTCAATTTGGCATGCATTTATAGTTCCGGTAACAATACAATAATATGTCATTCTTAGGCACCTCTCCTCCCCACAAGGGGAGTGGAGGGGGGGAAAACACCTAAGTTTGTCCGATTTCAACCAAAATTGGTATACGGGGGCTTTTGGGGTTAGGGAATACGAATTTTTGATCAGATTTGGAAAATTCAATTTTAAGTGACTTATCCACATGTTCAAATTTGGTATGCGTTTATAGTTCCGGTGAAAATACAATAATATGGTATTCTCAGGTACTCACCTCTCTCTAACGAGGAAAGTGGAGGGGGAAAAAGATTTAGTATATTTGAATCAAAATACAGGGGTTTTTAAGGAGGGGGATTATAAATTTTTAATCAGATTTGGAAATTTCAATATGGCGGATTCAAAATGGACGATTAAGGGTACAAATCTAAAAATTAAGGGTGTGTGTTCAAATTTGGTGTGCGTTTATAGTTCCGGCGACAATACAAGAATATGGTATTATTAGGTACACATGTCCCTATGGGGATATGAATTTTTGATCAGATTTGAAAATTTCAATATGGCGGATTCAAAATGGATTCAAAACTAAAAAATAAATTTTTATTAAAGAACAAGCTTTTATTAAATGCACTCAAAAGTAGAAAATAATTTTTTATCTTTCTTTTACTATAATAAAAGCGATGGACGCAAATTAAAAATTTCAACTTTACGGTGACAAAGAGAGAACTACAAAAGAAGAACTAAATTTTTCTTCTATTGCAATGATAAATATAAGGCTTTCATCTAAAGAAGCTGAGAACGGGTGAGATTGCCGTGCTTGCCAAGCCTTTGAAAATGTCCGATATACGATACCTAAAGTTAAAATTTTTAATGCGCCCATCGCTTTTATTATGCTTTAAGAAAGATAAAAAATTATTTTGTACTTTTGAGTGCATTTAATAAAAGCTTGTTTCTTTTTTAGTTTTTTTCCATAAAAATTTATTTCAAATTATATATGGTTTCTTGAAAGATAAGACGCTTCGAGGAAGTAAAATATTGTACAAGGCCTTTGTTTATAAATGGAACACTCAGTATCTTTTTTATTATTGAAAATAAAGGGTATGTCTAAGTTCAAAAATTTCTTGGAAAATTGCAACGAACTTAAGCGCTATAACAACTTTTTTTTGTTGCTCTTGGTATACAGTGTGGGGCAATAAAGACAATTTTTTTAAACTAGAACACCCTATATATTTTACAAAAATACGAAACACTATTTCAATATCTTTTGTAGTTCCTGAGATATTTGCGTCTAAATTTTTAATAATTGTCAAAATGAAAAAATATTGGCAATGACCAACTGATCAAGCTGCCAAGTGGGCCATGAATGTATCACTTTTATTTTAACAATATAAACTTAAAAATCTAGTGGCTTTTATTAAAATTTAAAATGCAAATATCTCAGAAACTACAAAAGATATTTAAATACTGTTTAGTATTTTTGTAAAGCTAATTTTTTTAAAAATTGAAAAATGCAAAAATATACAGGGTATTCTATTAAAAAAATTATCTTCATTGCCACACCCTGTATACCAAGGGGAAAAAAAGTTGTTATCTCGCTGAAGTTTCTTGCAATTTGCCAAGAAATTTTTAAATTCAAACCGAACCTTTATTTTCATTAATAAAAAAGATACTGAGTGTTCCAGTTATAAACAAACCCCCTGTACACTAATAGTAGAGTTTTCTCGGTATTTTATTCATCATTAACCATAAAAAGTATCCAAAAAACAATTCTTTCGTTTACAGATCCATCTAAATGGACCGAAAAAGATGTTCTTTCCTGGCTAAGTTGGACCTCGCAGCAATTCGGGTGCGCAGAGCCCGTCCCCGACAGCTGGCAGTTGAACGGACAAGATTTGCTTGCTTTGTCCGAGAGCGAATTTGTCACCAGAGTACCTCAAGTAAGTAGTGACACTGCTTCCATTTTCAAGCTTAAAAAATCTTGTATCACCCTGTACTCATCAAAAAGAAGAAGTACCTTAAACACGCCACGAAACGACATATACAGAGCGCTTCAGGCTACTGCGAGCATAGGCCGGAAGAAGTTCAATTTGCCAGTGTACGTACACGCAGGGACACCTATCAGTGAAGCAACCAACACTCAGGCTTGCGATTATCGATCGCGGCTTGCGTTTAGTACCTAACCACGGTGCAATGTGAAGTGTAGTCCATGAAACTGGAATTTGGTCAATAAATACGCAAATTTTGATAACGTAATTTTCTTGTTTTTTGTCACTGATAAATTAGAGCGTTTTATTTTCAGCTGCTCAGATTTATCACTAACAACGTGTTACAATGAAAATAATAAGGAGAAACAAAATAAAAGCAAGTTCTCGAAATAAAATAATACATTCTAAAAACCAAAAACATTCTCCCAGTCAAAAAAAAATTAGAGCCAATTTACGAAAAGTCCTCCTTGCTCGGCTAGACAATATCCGAGCCTATTATAAAAACCCCTTCTAACGTTTCCAAGCATGTTAGGGGTGATAGTTTGAAAAGCTTTTTCAATTTTAATCCAAATTATTAGCCCTTTCATGACCGTAAACTTTATTTTTGATATAACTCCACAGATGGAAGGCATTAGGAGCAAGATCGGGTGATCGAGCTGGAGATAAAATAGTTCCCCGTGTACTTATAAGCCCATTAGGAAATACATTATCAATCGTCTTGTTGAAACCATGTTTCACCAAATCTCACACCTAAAAACTGCCTAGCAGTTGGAATAATATGCTGCTGCAGTAGATCCAAGTATCTAGGACCATTTAAATTTCCGTCAATAAAAAATGGCCCAATTACGTGTTCCCCTACCATACCCCCCAAACATTTAGTTTTTGGGGATACTGTGTTCTTACGTCAAAATAAAATGCAAATTTTCCCTCGACCAATATCGAACGTGTGTTGGGTTATAACGATTCAATAATGGAAATGTTTTCATCACGATTAGCCCTTTCCATCATTGTTTCGCAAAATTCCATACGACGATAGTTGTACTCCGAAAAAATTTGATGCGTTTTTGACGCTTTGTAAGAATGATAACCATTCTTTTTGAGAACACGTAAGACAGTGGCTGAAGACGTATCAACTGCTTCGCCAATTTGGTGACTAGTTAACTTTCGATTTTCCTCCACTGCAGCGCAAATCATCACATCTCGTACTTCCTGCTCGTCATTCAAAACAGTGAGTTTTTTATGGTTTCTTGGCGCTACACAACCAAACTTTTCAAAATTCTGCACAAACCCTTGAATCGTTGATAAACTAGGTTCTGGGCGATTTACAAAATTCTCCAAAGAAAGTTCTAGAATAAGTCTCAATGGTCTGCCTTGATAGTACCATTTGACCATCTGCACCTTTTCGGCAACTTCGTAGACATCCATTTTTAGTTTTAAAAATGTATTATTTCACTTAAGAACTTACCAATCTGTTTCTCGAATAATAAAAACAAAATAAATTTCAAAAAGATAACAGTGCAGCGTGCTTCGAATCCACCTCGGTCGTACGGCACGGAGAGTAAATTGGACTTGATTCCCCCTATGTCCGCAGTAGCCTGAAGCTCATTGTATACACGATTTAAAAAAAAATTGAATACAGCTTTGATATTTCCACTGTCAAATACCAAAGTAAAAAGATTACAATTCTTGAAATGTCGCATATTATTTTTGGAACCGAGTGTACTTGTTTAAAAAAAACGCATACATGCGTTTTTCCTATTCTGCAAAATTTACTTTTCTAATAGGAGACCGGCCACTCATTTTGGAGTTGATAAAATGACGATAGTACGATGAAATAATTCGATGAATCCCAGGTACAAAAACCACATGGTTTCTTATGAAAGTTGGTGAGTTTTTATGCTGTTTGAAGGATTTTATAAGATTCTATGAGCCAAGCTGATAGAAAAAATTCGTACTTCATGAGATTTTATTAGATTTTTAAATTTGTTTAACATACCCCATAGAAAACATGTAAAACCTGGTAAAATATTATAAAAAATCTCGTAAAGCTTTTCTAAGAGATTGAACGCGGTTTTTTAAGTTTTTTTGGCAGGGATAAGATAAAATCACGAAGCATACGCATACAGGGGTGGCCGCTTTCTGGAAAACCGGTAAAAGTCAGAACTCATCATTCATGCATAAATAGGTAGGTATAAGATACCTAAAATGATAGAAAAAGATATCCGGTACTCCGTTACGCACAATCTCTCTCTCAGTCTGTCTAGCATCCATCTAGGAGAAAAGTGCTTCAACCACAGATTTTCTATTTCAAAAAATGATCCAAGTTATAGTTTCATTTTTCAAAATTGTCAGACATAAAAATGTTACACTTACTTATTTTATTACTCGAAGAAAGTTATTGTTCCCAAGGTTGAAACCCTAAAAAATATATTTTTGATTTTATTAGTTTTACCATCTCTTTAATTGTTTAAATCAACCATATTTCTGAATATATTAAATTTATTCTTTGGTAATAAAATTTATTCTTCGTCTTGGAGTTGTTTAGATTTTCTTAAAATTGTTAAATATGTTTCAATTATTTTTTTTAATCTGAAACTATTTATTACATTATGCGTTTCAAACGCTACATGTAAGCGCAGTTTTCCGAAATTAAAAATTGATTAAAAATTATTTGTGCTCCACAATGAGCTTATGAGCCAAGAACGGATAATAAGTTTGGCGATTTTATCCATTGAGATCGAAGTGGCCAAAAACATCGAATTTAATTAAGTTATGCAAGCGTTTGCAAAACGAAAAATAGTATTTTCACAACTAGTGTCTAAAATAGTGCTTTTTTACAAGCGTTGGTTTAAATAACGAACGCAGCGAGGTATTTAAAAAAACGAGTAAAAAAAAGCACAGTTTAGCCGCGAGTTGTTAACACTATTTTTTTTAGACCTTTATCAAAAATTCCAAGAAAAACAGGAAAATTCTTTCAAAAATCTCGAACGAAGGGCACTTCTCGCAAGACACCATCTTTACACTATAAATCAAGAAAGCTGGTAAATGAAATAACAATAATTTCCATAGCGATGCGCCTTTTTACTCGGTGACGTTCATTGTTGCGACATTTTAATCTTTGACAGTTTGATATTTTGACGATGTTTTTAAATGATTTTTTCATAAATACTTGCTGAAAACTGGTGAATTTTTAGGCAAGAGTAATTAATTTTTTCAATATTACTATTTTCCGCTATTTCTCTTTAATTCTCGGTAACAAACAGACAGTTACTAAAATCATGTTTTTGATAAAGGTATAAAAAAAATGATTTAAATTAATTTTTTCAGCTTTTTTAGTTGAATTAAATTTCTTTTTTGCAAATAGGTACCTGTAAATATCAGATTTTTAAAAATTTTAGGATTTAATATTGTGTTTTTGTCAAATAAAACTAAGATAAGTATATAGAAAAATGATAGGGGGGCCCCCATCTGAAGATACAGCACCGGACCCCACTTTTTCTCAGTACGCCGCTGAGGTGCTCTCAGAAGATGATGAATATTTTCAAAATTTAAGTTTTTCAATGCCCAGGCGTTTGCAGAGTGTTATTGAAAAGAATGGCGCACCCACTAAATACTAATTTTTGTTGCTGTTTTAAGTAATATTTAGTGGTTTCCAATCCGTTTTGTTATTTTGAATCCATCGCTTTTTTTATTTTATTATCGTCATTTTATCAACCCCAAAATGAGCGACCGCGCTCCTTATAGAACAGTCGTCTTCTGTAACTCGAGGGATAATTACTCCTTTGCAATAAAAATTGTTTTTGATTTGTAAAAGATCTATATTTAACTTAAAAACTACTTTGGGAGTACCTATGGTCTTTATTTTTTTATTATTGAAGACTACTCTTAAGATGACAAAATTAATGATTCAACATCAAAAATTTAAGAACATTACACAGCCAGTGGCTACCTTCGGGCAATGTCATTCACCGACCTCATCAAGAATTTCTTTTGCGGGGGACACAAGAGCTGGGGGCCGTTGTTATTGCGAAGAAATTGAAAAACGCGAAAATAAGGATTGAACTGGCCCGCTTATATGATATACCATAGAAGAGCGCTCAACTAAATTATTTCGAAAGAAAACTTGTGAAATATTATTTGCGGTGGTTATAATAAATGTTTTAAACAGTGAGTCAGGTCAAGTTACATGTATTCCATGTTGGAGAAAGTTACTAACTTCTCTTAAGCACTTCTTTGGCTGACCTACTTGACCATTGGAGGAAAATTATGTACATGAAAATAAATAAGAATTTTATTTATTGCATTATTTGTTCCCTGATTGTTTTTAGATAGCAGAAATTAAGTTTTGCATTAATTATATAGTCAGTAATTTTTCTTGATTGCTGCGCTATTAAAATTACTTTGTGCGCCACTGGATTCTTTGTCCAACATTGAAAAATTTTTGCTATTTTATTTAACAGTTGCTTATGGGTACCCTAACTTAAAAGTAGATGGCGCAGCGAGGCTTAAAATGTTAATAGTGCAGGACCGGTATTCTCGTAACTAAATACGCTCGACGTTTCGTACTCGCTGACCGTATGATAACGTAATATTCGCATACCACGTGACCAAAGTAACAAAAATGGTATTCACGTATATTGAATGCAAGGCGTCGACGAAGTGCGCTCAGCGCGTGGCGACCGTTTGAGAAACACCTACCATTTGACAGCTGTTTTGCCCTCCGCGCGTACGATTTTCCTACCCTACAATACTTTGTAGAGTGCTGCAGAAAATATAGTAGTTTTTTCAGTTTGCGTTTTTATTAATAATTAGAAAATAAAAATCTCTTATTAGTAGCTTGGGGACGGGCGACAACCTTACTATTTGATGCCGATGTAAGACAACTTTTTTTTCCAAAAAATTGCAACAAAAACTTTTCTTATCAAAATCGACATCGAAATAATTGAGCATCCGTATAATTTTAGGAATAGAAGTAATCAAAATTCTGTAAAACCAAGGGTAAAAAAAGCCATTGGTCAGCGGTGCTTTTTGTATCTTTCATCGGATGTGTACCAAAAAATATCTGGTTTTGTTAGGCTCCTGCCCACATTAATTGTTTTCTTTCAAAAATAAACTAAAAGCTTTCATGAAATATGAAATTAGCAAACATGAAATAAATAGCTTAATTGATATAAAAAATAATTAGCAAACAATATAGGTAAATACCTTTATTTCTGTGTTTTCGTTTGTATTTTCTTTACTTTTCTGAAATATCACATTTTTCACATTAATTACCATTTTTATGTTTTTTATCTTTTGTCATTTTATTTATTCATAAATGTACTAAAAATTACTATTTTCTTTTTTTAATTTAACAGTTCCATGAAAACATACATTTTTCCACGCGCGAGGTTTCTCTTGTGGATGTATGAATTCTGTGTTTGTTGTTGAATTGGTTAGGTTATTTTTTGGGTAAAAAATACCTTAGTTTTATTTTCTGTTTCTTAAAATGTAGAAAACGCATGTTCACTATAATTAAAAGGTATAACTTACTAGATATATAAGTAACTATTGTGAAACCATTTTAACCATAAATGCTACATAATAAAGTATCAATATGAATATACGACCGTGCCGGAAACATCACTTTCCCTGACTGAGTGCCGGAATAAGTTTAAACTTTCCCGCACTGAGTGCGGAATTTTTTTGTAGGTGTGCGGTTAAGTCTCGGGGTAAAAATTTTCCCGCACACTGTGCGAGAACGTGCTACTAGTTTATATCACAGGGTCAAAGGGCGGGTTTAACTGAGCTAAATCAAACCATCAAGTAATTTTTTAAAGGATCAACATGCACTTGTGCAAGTCACCATTTGATTTACCCTTTCTGAACTACGGATCGAAATCGATCACGTAATGGCCTCTTTCTTACACATAGAAAAAGAAAAGGAGCGACAAGATTAACAAGAAATAAAAATGCAAAATTCGGTGATGCCAAGATGTGCTAAGCGAATTTGATTCTGTCTGCTCGTAGGGCAGCGCGTTCGGCAGAGCGAATACGAAAAGTCGTCGGTCAGCGTGCCGCTGAGCGCGCTGTTCGCTATTCGTTTCGCTTAGCGACTTCAAAACGTTACGTATTACGAGAATACCGGTCCTGGGCTAGACTTTGCAACGCCAGTTAAGGGCTGAGCGTGTTCTTTAAATTTTCTGCTTGAAATCCAGGTTGTATATACTAGGTGTACTTGGACTGTCAACCCTTTTGTAGATTGAAATGGCACTGAAATAACAAATATAAGTAGGAATTAACCTATCTATTTCAGCTTAACCTAAATACCGCACCGTTTAGGACACACCTATTTATCTGTATCTGTAGTATAATATCATGTTAGCAAACATTGAGTTATTATTAATAATTAATTATGTGGAAAAATTCTTGGAATTAATCATATACCTGTATGTCACCTTGAAATACATTAACATAATCTTTTTGCAAAACGAAACCTCTATATGTGCGTTAAGCAACATAGAGGTATGATTTTGTATTTTCTTTATTTTAGCACTCATACAAAATATTGTTTTTAATGTTTGTGTGTAAAATCAAAACTCGAGCTAAAGTCACCTACATCAAAGTAATCCAAAAATCAATTATTCTTTCTGGATATTATTGTTCCCCTTTTTTAAGTAAGTTAAAATTCTCCCCTTTTCAAAATTATGTACACAGTGTCATAGCCCAAAACCATTAGCATTCCTTGGGAAATGTTTCTTGGATGAACATGACATATGTTATTTTACCCCTATATGGTAGTTTGTAAAAAACAGTTTTCCTCTGACGGACGCTTACCTCCTCCACAATTCGCTTTTTCAAGTCATACCCATAGGGGTGTTTTGATACGAAAAAATGCACCCCCCAAGATAAATTTCGTAAATCGCGTGTCGGCCATCTTTAATCCGGCATATCTGGCTCACCGTCGACTTAGTCAAAACCGCTACTCTTATTTAATTAAAAATAACATCCTTGCAGACTTTTGTGAAAAAGTGAAATTTTTGTGTCTATAGGGGGCCAATTCTGCGGTTTTTTAAAGTATTACCCAGGGACTAGTAAACCTAGCACAGAACAAACACACATTGTTATAAAGTACCAGGTTTTATCGAAAAACTCAAAAAACACTTTAAAAAAAGTAATGATTTCAAGAAAATATTTTTTCGGTACACAAACGTTATACGAGGTATTGATAATCATTTTAAAAGAGTGCTATATCATAAATGTACCAAAATTTGAGAAAAATTGGTTAATAAATAATAACCCTGTCGGCTATTTTTCATCCAAGATGGCGCAGAAAGCAAGCGTCCTTTTTTACACACTTAGGGGGGTTTTTAGAGTCAAGCTCTTGGACTATTAACAGGCTGGGAGGATGCCTTAGGAAACTTATATAGGCCGTTGGAATCATTTTTTTGTAGACAGTCACAAGAAAAAATATTTAAAAAAATTGGTGCTAGAAAGCACGGATAGTTCACCATACAACCAATTATTTTATGTTGAAAGAAAATGAAAATATCTCGAAAAATGTAGCTTTGAAAGATTTGAACCTTATAACAAAATTTTTGGGTAATATTTACGAAAACCATAATCTGAAAACCGCATATCAATAGCTGCTTTACTTCTAAAGTTATGTTTTTTTTTTAATATATTTTAACGTTTAGTTCAAATAACTCAAAAACTAAAGCTCCCACGAATTTGGACTTTATAACAAAATTTCTAGTCCATATCCATGGAAACTTAAATCTGAAAACCCTATATCGCTACTTGCTTTTGTTTTAAAGTTACAATTTATTACAATTATCACCCTTTTCCCCCCTTCAACCCCCCATCGCCCTACCCAAAAGTTAACCAGTTCATAGTCAGTCAGTCAAATTTCGTTAAAATCGATTAAGGCGTTCTTGAGTTATAGTGTATACAGACAGACAAAAGACAACTTTTTTTTTTGCATCGATTAAGGTGTTTTGGAACCTCAGTAACTCATTTTTGATAAAATTAAGAAAAGTCAAAATTTCAGCATTTTAATAGTCCCCCATACCATATTGGTATGATGAACTAAAAACAGTTATTTGATAATTATTTCAGCTTTAAGAAATGTTTCACGAAATGCGAATATTATATTTTGTTGATTTAATAAATAACATACCGAGTAATTTTACTTTTTATTTATTCATTAAATACCAACTATTCAGGACAATTCGCACATGGCGTGTCTTAGCAAGAAATTCTAACTGTTCTTCGTAATTTTACAACATTGCGTTTTATTGGGAAAGTCAATGATATGAAGGTCTAGAAAAATCGTCAAAATTAATTTTACAAAAAAACCCAATTAAGCGAATTTTATTGTTACAAAAGACCCAATTAAGCTGGTTTTTGATGGCGTCTAGCTGTACCTACGTATAATTATTTCTCAAAAACAGCTTAACCTAACATATCCAAACCAAATTTGCACCTAAATAAGTGTAGTAACGAAAAAAGATTTTATTAGTTCACCATACCAATATGGTATATGGTAACTATTAAAATCGTGAAAATTTTGACTTTTCTTAATTTTATCAAAAATGAGTTACTAAAGGTTCCAAAACACCTTCACAGTTGGTCTAGAGAGGGGTTTTAAGAAAAAAAATACACTTTTGTTTTTGATCCATCGCCAACTACTATTTATCGTAAAAAGTAAAATCCCCTATGTAGCCCTTTTCTGGGGGGCTATTTTTGGAAAATATTCTGCGAACCTTAAATAGCAACCCCCTATTTTCACTTCATATTTGAATTCTCGCTGAAATTCTCTTTCCAATGGTACCCCATATCAGGTTTACTTTACTAATTTTCGAGATATTGGCTTTCAAAATGTGAAAAATTGAATTTTCAAAGACCCATATCCTAGAAACTAAACAAAATATCTCTATTGTGTTTATTATCGATTTTAGGGGTTTTTTTGCGAGGAAATATCTACTTTATATTTTTGGAATAATATCGTCAAAACAACTGAAAATCAATAAACTGTAAAAAGGAATGTGCAAACGTCAAACTATTGTAATTTTTTATTTGCTCTTATAAAACCCTCAAAATCGATAATAAACACAATAGAGATATTTTGATATGGAGATGGAAAGAGAATTTCAACGAGAATTCAAATATGAAGTTAAAATAGGGAGTTACTATTTAAGGTTTTTAGATTATTTTCCAAAAATAGCCTTCCAGAAAAGGGCTACATAGGGGATTTTACTTTTTACGGTAAATAATAGTTGGTGATGTATCAAAAACAAAAATCTATGTTTTAAAGATTATATATTTTTTTTCTTAAAACCCCTCTCTAGACCAACTGTGCCTTATTTTTTGTTATAACGTCCAAATTCGTGGGAGTTTTAGTTTCGGAGTTATTTGAAAAAACGTTAAGATATATTAAAAAAAATCATAACTTTTAGAAGTTATGACAGTTATATTATTTTTTTTGTCGGTAGTTTAAGAAAGCTACAAGGGATATTTTCGATAGCTTTAAACTAATAATTTAATTTTACTTACTGCCGAAGCTTCTCGTGGATCGATCGAAATAAAATGGTATACTTATGTAGGTTCGGTCACAGTTCAATATTCCATAAAAAAACTGAGATGGTGGATGACGGTAAAAATTCATAACTTTTAAATCAAAGCTGCTACGAATATGCAATTTTTAGATTAAAAGCCTAATAAATGTTTCCTAATTTTAGAGGAAAAAATATGGGTGTAAGGGGGGGGGTTGATATATAGGGTTTAGCACAAAAAATGATACTTTCGATCGCCTGTAATTTTGGAACCAATAGTTCGATTAAAAGAAAATTCCATTTCGGGAATGAATATACTTCATATTTTTCATAACAAGTGTCAAAAATGACGTTTTGTAAAAATCCAAGATGGTGGACATGATTTTTTTTTGGAAGCTTCATCCAATACGAACATAAAAATAAAACTAGACTCACTGGCTTACGTGGGGGGGTACTTGAGTAACAGCATAATCTCAGATAACTATTTTATTCTTAATTTTTGGGGAAAATTCAATCTTTAGGAGTAGATTTTCAATATGCAGCTGCGAGAATTAAAAGCAGAAACATCAAATAAAAAATAATCTTAAATATAACACGTTCGGTGGTGGGTATATTAAAAATTATTTATCAATAATTTTTTTAAGACGACGAAATATCGTGGTTTTAAATTTATTTTTCGTTGTTGCAGGGGGGAATGATACTCTTCGCCCAGTTGGAAATATGGAAAGCAGCCTACTCCGATCAGGACAACAAAAAATGGATACCAGAGTCAATATCCAGCAATGTATCCAGTGGGGATATATCGGAGGGTAAGTAAACTCTAAAGAAATTCTGTACTAATCGAACAAATCTCTGAAACTGTTGTGTTTCAAATATAAGAAATAAAGGATTTTTTTTGTGGTTTAAAAATAGCACTATTATAATAGTATAAATACATATCTTATTTCAACGCCTGTGTAAAAATTTTACAACATATAATATACTATGCTGTTTATTTAAATTAATAACGAATCTATAAAACTGGCTAACCTTGGGGTTTTTCTGACTGAATAACAGCTTGGTAACTGGCCAGGTAAAAAATAACTTGTGTGATTTATTTATTAATATACTTTTAATACACTTAATATGTACTTTGTTAAGTATAGAATTTATCTTTCAATCTTGTTTTTTTTTTCAAATTAAGCAATAGATACACAGAGGGAATTTTAATGCCAAAGACTCTTTTAAATAAGTTAAAGCATAAAGTACGCAACTAGTTACCAGTAGTTACTTATTTTATGAATTAAAAGAATGAAAAAGTTAACAAAGTTTTGCACAGCTTTGAAAACCTTCTTATTTTTTTTTGTTTAGGGGGCGATCGCCTTTTTTTGCTAGGACTCTTCCCAAAAATCCCCGAATGTTTTTAAAAAATTGGCAAAAATTACATCTTACTTTTTCAAAAATTTTGCCCTGTCTTTGCTTTTCTGCACATTATTTCCTATATTACTTTGTTGGTTTTTTATTTGCAAATTCTTTAAAAAAGATATCTAAAGGATTTTTGATTTTTTTTTAATAAAAAGAAATTTTGAGTGCCGTCATCTTCTTTGACGGTTTCAAACTATGTGCGATTGAAAACTCGGTTTATTTTTTTATATTTCTCTACTTTCTATTTCATTGAATTTGAGAGAGAGTTTAGGGGTTCTGATATAGATCGCAGTGTTGTGTTTTTCTCTAGATCGTAACTATAGTCCAATTTTTTGATGAGCGGACTGGAGTAATTTTTTTGGTTCTCTATTTGATACATTGTTTTAGACAGCGACAATAAATATGTAAAAAAGGTCAAGTCGCTAATTATTTTAACAGGTATGGTTAGTCCATCAGTGAACCTTTTATTCAAAAATTTTTCATGGTTGACATATTCATCCTCAATGTAATATTTAAAATAAATGCCAGTAATGTTTTCTTGGCACCAAGTAAACAACTGAAGGGGTGTCGTTATTTGGTCACTGTATGGCCTCTGAAGACTAGCCTTTACTGCAAGCCTTTTAACTGTGCCTCCTAAGCCGTCACCGGCACTCTTGCCATGAGAAGTGGCAAAATAATGCCATTCTGATTCGATTCCAAAATCTTTTTTATGGAGACACACATTTAGAAATTTTTTTATTTTTATATTGAACTACAGTACCATCAGAAAAATAAAATATTTTTTTAAGTACTAAAATCTTTTTTTTTAAATCTGGCATTAATTTTGACAAAAATAAATGAAATGCCACATTATTGTGAGTAAGGCTTTTCGAGATACTAACGTAATTTAAGTTTTGAAGTTTGCCATCAGTTTTAAAATAAATTGGAAACGGATGGAGGGTTGCCTGGCTGTTGTTCCAATGGTAAGCCTGAACCTCATCCTGCATAACAAACGAGTAGTTTTCGGCAAAATAGCATGTAATGAGGGCTTCTCTAGGTTTTAGATTATTTTTAATGTCGTTATATTTTTGTTTTTGCATATTAGCGATAAATGAATGCGATTTCAGTTTTATTAGGCTGTTTGTGAATTCCTGCACAAAATCATGGAATTTTTCACAATGGTTTCCGTTGTGCATCGATCTACAGATACCCATTTGTTATACGTTACCTCATCAATGAGTTCCTCTTCAAATTTTTCCAGATGGATGTTTTTATAATGGTCCACTCCTGGACATTCCTGACATCTATGTCCTAGATAGCAATCTATTGAAGGTCGATTACACATCATTTTATACAAACACTGATAGTAATTGGCTGCCAAAGACCTATTATTCTCATCAAGCATTTTATTCAATTTTGAGGCATTTATCATTAATTTCACATTCTGGTGAATAGTACAATCCACTTTTTCCTGCCAAAATACAGTTTTTAGGTCTACGTTGACAAAATTTGGAGAAGCCAATTTTTTTGTCTGGAAAATCAGCTTTAAAATACACAATATATTTCCTTAAGATTTTGTACATGTTCCTTTTCGCCCTCATCTTTCCTTATCACAACAAAATCTTTTTTACCGGGCATTGGTCTGATTATATCATCCCGTTGATAAAAGTCCTTTACATTTTGGACAACTCTTTCATTCAGGTTTTTTCCAGGCTTCGGATTTGGAGAGCTTAATATCCCATTCTCTTTCACCAATGTCAGTACTGCCCTGGCCATATATTGAGAGACTCCAGATTTTTCTTGAATTTTTGCCCTATTCCAAACTTTCCAGTAAACAAGACAAAACAAGAAATTTTTCACTTCTATTTTTTGCGTTTAAAAATTGATTGATCATTTTTCGTTCATCGCGGTTGTACTCTTCTTGCTTGCTTGCTTGCTGGCGACTCTCCTAGCAGTTCCAGGGACTGACTTAACATAGAGAGTGACTCATTGTGGTCTTTAAAATCAGGATCATTTATTTGATCTAAAAGGGTCTAAAATGTAAAATTTTAAAAAATTACAATTTATTTAATTTTTAAAAAGTAATATAAAAAGTAAGCTAAGTGCCGGAATTGTACAGCCGACCTTTATTTTGCAAACATATTAATAAATATGAATATCAAAAAATGTCTATTAGATACAAATTTAATTATTAAATAATAATAAAAAAGTAAATTCTTACCCAGCGACATCCTCGTTTTCTGAAGTGTTAAACTCCTTACCAAGCCTAAGTCTACACGCATCACAAATTTTCTTACTTATTTCAATATTTTTATAATTGGACATGCATCCACTGTTTAACATTCCATAATTTTCCAGAATGTTTAGTTTTAAACTCAATATCAAACGGATTGCTACATTTGGTTTTAAACTTGCATAAAAGCAGTCAGGTTCTGCAGGAAATTTCCTGTTAAAAATGTATTTAAAAAATTCAATAAACCAATAAAATCAAAGCCGTGTGGCCTCAGGTGTGGTGCAAATATTAACAAGAATAAACAGGTACTGTATTTGAGCAGGAATGGCAAATTCCTCTCAATTTACACATATTATGGGCGAATTATCAAACTGTGGTATATAATTTAAATAGGTAGTTATTTTTTTGAAAAAAATCAAAAAAGGCCTTTTTAAGATTTTTCAAAAAAAATTTTTTTTTTTTTAATTTATGTATTGTAATAAATAATTCGAAAGGTATTTTAAATACCTTTAAAACGAGCCATCACTCATTTTGCCAGCTTAAGTGGTTCCTAAGATATAAGATTTTTTGTATATACATATCAAGACCAAATTAGGAATTTTTTTATTTTCAAAAATTAATTACAAAAAAAGTACTGGTCAAAAAAATATGTGGATTTGAGTTTTTTGGTGGGTAGAAAATGTGTACCAAAATCATCAAAATCGGAGAAGGTCTGGTAATTTAGAACGTATTTTTGCCCGCATAAACTTACTTCACTCATTTGTCGTATTTTCCTTTCCAGATGAGGATGAAACGCCAGCGCAACCTCAAGCCGACCAATCCAAACCCACCACGTCCCGAGGCGGCTCGCACATCCACTTATGGCAATTCTTAAAAGATCTCTTGGCCAACCCGGAAACAAACGGAATCTGCATAAGGTGGCTGGACAGGAACAAGGGCGTGTTCAAAATCGAAGACTCCGTCAAAGTGGCTCGCTTGTGGGGCAAAAGAAAAAACCGACCAGCTATGAACTATGACAAACTGAGCAGGTCGATAAGGCAATACTACAAAAAGGGTATCATGAAGAAAACTGAGCGATCCCAAAGGCTAGTGTATCAGTTTTGTCATCCTTACAGCCTATAAGTTGGTCGAGAATTTCTTGTCAATTTTGTACATAGCCAAAGTCAGTTAATTTTAAGCATCCATTATTGCATAGAACCTTTAATCATTGGTAATAATGTTGGTAAGGTTCTAGGCAACCAGCTGGGTAATAACTAGGGTAAAGGTGTCGGTATGGGGAATATTGATGCGCACTTTGAAGTTATCAAAGTGATAGATCTGCTGGGGTATTACCAGAGATCGCTAATCTCAAAAAGGAAGGTAATTTCCAATTTTTTAACTCTTATTAATTCACCAGCGAGTAAATATTTCGGTGTTAAACAATACATTTTTTTTGCGCGAAAAATATCCTTTCTTTGTTGCCAAGTGGTGCTCAAAGTATGTTCTTTTGGAGCTCGGTCTGAAAGGAAAGATATTTTCGATATAATTGTAAATGTCATTGTTTCACGGGTTTTATTGAAAGCTGGTGATCTTGGTCCCATATATCTATGATATATAAAAACGATGTAAGTTCTATGAACGGAATAAAAGTATTTTTTAAATGATTAAGTCTTAAATTTAAATGTAATCCAGTCAGGATTACACTTACTCATGTAATTTTAGTATTTTAAAAAGTGTACAATTTGATTCTCCATATTTTCCATCCCCCCTTACCTTCCTTATATTAAAGCTGGAAAAAAGTTTTATGTACAGAAGTTGAATAACTTTCAAATTACGTCGATAATAAGGGATACAAGTAGGGTTGGAAAATACGGTGAATATTAGTTAAGGGCTTGATCGATTTAAATGCAATGTTATGTTATAAAATAATGTCTATTTTATGTTATTTTTAATTAATTTTTTTATTACGCCTGCCGATAGATATAAATTATTTATTTTTATTTACAACACTATATTTTTGTAAGACATAGAGTTTATTTTGTTTTGTCACATCACATTAATTTTTTTTAAATATATTTTATCTCAGTGTACTTTACTTATTATAATACTTTTTATACAATAATTGTTTACTCAAAGGAAATAAAATAGCAAAGTTGATATTTTAAAAAAATATGATTTGTATTTATTTATTACTTCAAACCAAGTTACAAAAATATATTTTATAAATCCATATACCTAAAACAATTATATTAGGTATATGAATAAATCATTAAAAAAAAGTTTTAACTTAAATAAAACATATGGTCATATAGTAATTATGAAAAATTGTGCTCGCCTTACTTCTTCTGATCACATATTCGGCATCAAAGATGTTTTTTAAACTTTCACAAGTGTATTTTATGTTAAAAACACAAACATGGCTTTACAGTCCCTGCCAAAAAAACCATGTCAAATCTTTTTACAAGATTTTATAATGCTTTATCAGGTTTTAAATGTGGTATGTGAAATAAACTTGTAAAAACCAAGGCAAATCTCAATTGACATGTTTTTGTGTTTTATCCACATATTATATCCTGAGGCTCTAGCAAATTTATTCCAGTTAAAGTCCCTACACTTTATATACAGACCGCTTCAAACTACTACGAACATAGGGGGAATCAAGTCCAATTTACTCTCCGTCCCGTACGACCGAGGTGGATTCGAAGCACGCTGCAGTGTTATCTTTTGGAAATTCATTTTGTTTTTATTATTTTGTTTTATTTCTGCCTTGCTCGAGAAACAGATGGGTAAGTTCTTAATTGAAATAATACATTTTTAAAACTAAAAATGGATGTCTACGAAGTTGCCGAAAAAGTGCAGATGGTCAAATCGTCATAACCCAACACACGTTCGATATTGGTCGAGGGAAAATTTGCATTTGCATTTTGACGTAAGAACACAGTATCCCCAAAAACTAAATGTTTGGGGGGGGTATTGTAGGGGAACACGTAATTGGGCCATTTTTTATTAACGGCAATTGCAATTTGAATGGTCCTAGATACTTGGATCTACTGCAGCAGCACATTATTCCAACTGCTAGGCAGTTGTTAGGTGTAAGATTTGGTGAAACATGGTTTCAACAAGATGGTTGTTCCGCTCACAATGTTGACCTTGTGAGGGAATATCTTGATAATGTATTTCCTAATCGGGTTATAAGTACACGGGGAACTATTTTATGGCCAGCTCGATCTCCCGATCTTGCTCCTAATGACTTCTATCTGTTTTTGAAGAAGCTTTTCAAATTATCACCCCTAACATGCTTGGAAACGTTAGAAGGGGTTTTTATAGTAGGCTTGGGTATTGTCTAGCCGAGCAAGGAGGACTTTTCGAACATTTGCTTTAATTTTTTTTTGACTGGGAGAATCTTTTTGGTTTTTAGAATGTATTATTTTATTTTGAGAACTTGCTTTTATTTTGTTTCTCCTTATTATTTTCATTGTAACACGTCGTCACTGATAAATCTGAGCAGTTGACAATAAAACGCTCTTATTTATCAGTGACAAAAAATAAGAAAATTACGTTATAAAAATTTGCGTATTTATTGACCAAATTCCGGTTTCATTGACTACGCTCCACACAGCACCGTGGTTAGAGGCGTACTAAATACAAGGCGAAAGGCGGCGAATGCCGATCGGAAGCCTGAGTGTTGGTTGCTTCACTGATAGGCGTGCGGTGTCTCTGCATGTACGTACACTGGCAAATTAGACTTCTTCCGCCCTATGTTCGCAGTAGCTTGAAGCGGTCTGTATAAGGAATAAATAGTAAGATAGCTATTAGTGTCCATTCACTTCTCCCAAACATCATTAACACCTTGGTAGAAAAATTAGTATGGCATGCCTTGCTCTCTGTTTTTTTTTAATTACACATGATCACACCTAATATTACCATTTTACAAGAAAAACCTACCTATATTAAACACCTTGTGTAGTAAAGGAAGGCAAAGTATTAACAGCTGACCCAATATTTTTAAAGTAGTAAGAGGTAAGCGGTATGAGGTATATGGTAAGACACAAGGAAAATAAACAATAGCAAATGCTGCGTCTTACCTCATGCCGCTTAAGACAGATTCAGAGTTCTGTAAAGTAAGGGTCATTCCATATCAAATCAACCAGGCTATTTTACCAGACCTTCTCCGATTTTGATGATTTTTGGTACACATTTTCTACCCACCAAAAACTCAAATTCCCACCAAAATTTTATTTTTGACCTTGACCAGTACTTTTTTGCAATTAATTTTTGAAAATTAAAAAAATTCCTAATTTGGTCTTGATAAGTATATACAAAAAAATTTATACCTTAGTAACCACTTAAGCTGGCAAAATGAGTGATGGCTCGTTTTAAAGGTATTAATATAATTGAATGATTTAGCACAATGCATAAATTTGTAAAAAAAAAAATTATTTTTTTATTTTTTTTTTAAATCTCAAAAAGGCCATTTTTGATTTTTTTCGAAAAAAGATATTTTTTGTTCCGAGTCTAGCTAGCTATCCTAAAAATTTCATGATGGAGAAATAATGGGTTCATGACCAAAAAAAATAAAAAAAATCTCATAACTCAAAAGTAAACTAATAAATCAATTTTTAACAAGAAATTTCCTGCAGAACCTGACTGCTTTTATGCAAGTTTATTCTAAAATTTTATATTCATTTGCTTAGAAGTTTTTCTACAGTGTAGGGTGTGTATGGATCTAGCAACTTTTTTTCAAAATGTTGTCAAGTAAAAAAAAAATGATTGGAGCAAGTTTAAAACCAAATGTTGTAATCCGTTTGATATTGAGTTTAAAACTAAACATTCTGGAAAATTAAGGAATGTTACGCAGTGGATGTCCAATTATAAAAATATTGAAATAGGCATGAAAATTTGTGATGCGTTTAGACTAAGCTTGCTAAGAAGTTTAAGACTTTTATTATTATTTATTAATTAAATTTTTATCTAATAGACATTTTTTTGATATTCATATTTATTAATATGTTTGCAAAATAAAAGTCGGCTGTATAATTTCCGGGACTTAGCTTACTTTTTATATTACTTTTTAAAAATTAAATAAATTGTAATTTTTTTAAATTTTACTTTTTAGACTCAGTCAAGTTCAAATAAATGATCCTGATTTTGAAGACCACAATGAGTCACTCTCTATGTTAAATAAGGCCCTGGAACTGCTGGGAGAGTCGCCAATTAAGAAAAAAAATGTATATAAACAAAAAATACAAAAGGTGCAATCGTTAATGACCGCAGATTTGCCAAGGAATCAACGTCTACTTTAACGCAGCAAGAAGAGTACAACTACGATGAACGAGAAATGATTAATCAATTGAATGCAAAATTTTTAAACACAAAAAATAGAAGTGAAAAATTTCTTGTTTTGTCTTGTTTACCGCAAAGTTGGAATAGGACAAAAATTCAAGAAAAATTTGGAGTCTCTCAATATATGGCCATAGCAGTACAGAAATTAAAGAGAATGGGATATTAAGCTCTCCAAATCCGAAGCCCGGAAAAAACCTGAATGAAAGGGTTGTCCAAAATGTAAAGGACTTTTATCAACGGGATGATATAAGCAGACCAATGCCCGGTAAAAAAGATTTTGGTGTTATAATTAGTCTTGGCTAATCTTAAGGAAATATATTGTTTATTTAAAGCTGATTTTCCAGACGAAAAAATTGGCTTCGCCAAATTTTGTCAACTTAGACCTAAAAACTATATTTTGGCAGGAAAAGTGGAACACATTCTGTCTGTGTGTGTACTATTCACCAGAATGTGAAATTAATGATAAATGCCTCAAAATTAAATAAAATGCTTAATGAGAATAATAGGTCTTTGGCAGCAAATTACTATCAGTGTTTGTATAAAATGATGTGTAATCGACCTTCAATAGATTGCTATCTAGGACATAGATGTCAGGAATGTCCAGGAGTAGACCATTATAAAAATATATTTCTGGAAAAATTTGAAGAGGAACTCATTGATGAGGTAACATACAGACCGCTTCAAGCTACTGCGAACATAGGGGCAATCAAGTCCAATTTACTCTCCGTGCCGTACGACCGAGGTGGATTCGAAGCACGCTGCAGTGTTATCTTTTGGAAATTCATTTTGTTTTTATTATTTTGTTTTATTTCTGCCTTGCTCGAGAAACAGATGGGTAAGTTCTTAATTGAAATAATACATTTTTAAAACCAAAAATGGATGTCTACGAAGTTGCCGAAAAAGTGCAGATGGTCAAATGGTCAAATCGTCATAACCCAACACACGTTCGATATTGGTCGAGGGAAAATTTGCATTTGTATTTTGACGTAAGAACACAGTATCCCCAAAAACTAAATGTTTGGGGGGGGGGTATTATAGGGGAACACGTAATTGGGCCATTTTTTATTAACGGCAATTGCAATTTGAATGGTCCTAGATACTTGGATCTACTGCAGCAGAAAATTATTCCAACTGCTAGGCAGTTGTTAGGTGTAAGATTTGGTGAAACATGGTTTCAACAAGATGGTTGTTCCGCTCACAATGTTGGCCTTGTTAGGGAATATCTTGATAATGTATGTCCTAATCGGGTTATAAGTACACGGGGAACTATTTTATGGCCAGCTCGATCTCCCGATCTTGCTCCTAATGACTTCTATCTGTTTTTGAAGAAGCTTTTCAAATTATCACCCCTAACATGCTTGGAAACGTTAGAAGGGGTTTTTATAGTAGGCTCGGATATTGTCTAGCCGAGCAAGGAGGACTTTTCGAACATTTGCTTTAATTTTTTTTTGACTGGGAGAATCTTTTTGGTTTTTAGAATGTATTATTTTATTTTGAGAACTTGCTTTTATTTTGTTTCTCCTTATTATTTTTATTGTAACACGTCGTCACTGATAAATCTGAGCAGTTGACAATAAAACGCTCTTATTTATCAGTGACAAAAAAAAAGAAAATTACGTTATAAAGATTTGCGTATTTATTGACCAAATTCCGGTTACATTGACTACGCTCCACACAGCACCGTGGTTAGAGGCGTACTAAATACCAAAGGAAAGTCATGCAAGTGGTAATCGCAAGCCTGACTATTGGTTGCTTCACTGATAGGCGTGCGGTGTCTCTGCATGTACGTACACTGGCAAATTAGACTTCTTATTAGCCCTATGTTCGCAGTAGCTTGAAGCGGTCTGTATAACATATAACTGATGCACAATGGAAACTATTGTGAAAAAACCTGATGATTTTGTGCAGAAATAATATGCAAAAAAAAAATATAACGAGATTAAAAATAATCTAAAACCTGGAGAAGCCCTCATTACATGCGATCTTGCCGAAAACTACTCGTTTGTTACGCAGGATGAGGTTAAGGCTTACCATTGGAACAACAGCCAGGCAACCCTCCATCTGTTTGCAATTTATTTTAAAACTGAAGGCAAACTTCAAAACTTAAATTACGTCTGTATCTCGGAAAGCCTTACTCACAATACTGTGGGATTTCATTTATTTTTGTCGAAATTAATGCCAGATTTAAAAAAAAGATTTTAGGACTTCAAAAAATATTTTATTTTTCTGATGGAAGTGCAGCTCAATATAAAAATAAAAAAAGTTTTTTTTAATGTGTGTCTCCATAAAAAATATTTTGGAATCGAAGCAGAATAGCTTTATTTTGCCACTTCTCATGGCAAGAGTGCCAGTAATGGCTTAGGAGGCACAGTTAAAAGGCTAGTCTTCAGAGGCCATACAGTGACCAAATAATGACACCCCTTTAGTTGTTTACTTGGTGCCAAGAAAACATTACTGGCATTAATTTTAAATATTAGGTACACTGAGGATGAATATGTCAACCTTGAAAAATTTTTGAATAAAAGGTTCACTGATGTACTAACCATACCCGGTACCCAAAAAATTCACGCTGTAATTCCCTATACAGAAAGCTCTTTTATAGCAAAATTTTTTTCGGAAAGTTTAGAAACCGAAAATCATTACCTTATGCCAGGGGGGGGGGGGTCGAGGGGGGGGATATTATTTCCGAAATACAAAATGTTGAGTCAGGTTTTGTTACTGTGGAATATGATAAAGAATGGTGGTTAGCATGTATTTTGGGAAAAAATATTGAGACTGGAGAGCTAAAAGTAAGCTTCCTTCATCGAAAAGGCCCTGCAGCCTCGTTTTTCTACCCAAGTAATCCAGATATTTTAGTAGTAAAACCCGAAAGTCTGGTAAAAAAAGTCGAACCTATTACTGCTATCAGTAGAACATATAAATTTGGATGGAGTCCTCACAAGTTCTTAAAAAACAATTAGACAAAAAGATGTAGTTTTATATTATAATATTTTGTATTTCTTATTAGAAGTTGTATATATTGTATATATCTTTATTGTGTATATTTTTATTTTACTTATTTAATATACGAAAAATCTTAATATTATGTTTTAATTATTAAATAAGCAAATACAGAGATCCAAATTAAAGTCATAGCCATATAAACCCAAATTTTAGTAATTTTGAGGTAACATTTTTAGTGATGGCTTAGGAGGCACAGTTAAAAGGCCTGCAGCAAAGGCTAGTCTTCAGAGGCCATACAGTGACCAAATAATGACACCCCTTCAGTTGTTTACTTGGTGCCAAGAAAACATTACTGGCATTAATTTTAAATATTAGGTACACTGAGGATGAATATGTCAACCTTGAAAAATTTTTGAATAAAAGGTCCACTGATGTACTAACCATACCTGGTACCCAAAAAATTCACGCTGTAATTCCCTATACAGAAAGCTCTTTTATAGCAAAATTTTTTTCGGAAAGTTTAGAAACCGAAAATCATTACCTTATGCCAGGGGGGGGGGTCGAGGGGGGATATTATTTCCGAAATACAAAATGTTGAGTCAGGTTTTGTTACTGTGGAATATGATAAAGAATGGTGGTTAGCATGTATTTTGGGAAAAAATATTGAGACTGGAGAGCTAAAAGTAAGCTTCCTTTATCGAAAAGGCCCTGCACCCTCGTTTTTTTACCCAAGATATTTTAGTAGTAAAACCCAAAAGTCTGGTAAAAAAAGTCGAGCTTATTACTGCTACCAGTAGAACATATAAATTTGGATGGAGTCCTCACAAGTTCTTAAAACACAATTAGACAAAAAGATGTAGTTTTATAATATAATATTTTTTATTTCTTATTAGAAGTTGTATATATTGTATATATCTTTATTGTGTATATTTTTATTTTACTTATTTAATATACGAAAAATCTTAATATTATGTTTTAATTATTAAATAAGCAAATACAGAGATCCAAATTAAAGTCATAGCCATATAAACCCAAATTTTAGTAATTTTGAGGTAACATTTTTAGTGATGGCTTAGGAGGCACAGTTAAAAGGCCTGCAGCAAAGGCTAGTCTTCAGAGGCCATACAGTGACCAAATAATGACACCCCTTCAGTTGTTTACTTGGTGCCAAGAAAACATTACTGGCATTAATTTTAAATATTAGGTACACTGAGGATGAATATGTCAACCTTGAAAAATTTTTGAATAAAAGGTCCACTGATGTACTAACCATACCTGGTACCCAAAAAATTCACGCTGTAATTCCCTATACAGAAAGCTCTTTTATAGCAAAATTTTTTTCGGAAAGTTTAGAAACCGAAAATCATTACCTTATGCCAGGGGGGGGGGGTCGAGGGGGGATATTATTTCCGAAATACAAAATGTTGAGTCAGGTTTTGTTACTGTGGAATATGATAAAGAATGGTGGTTAGCATGTATTTTGGGAAAAAATATTGAGACTGGAGAGCTAAAAGTAAGCTTCCTTTATCGAAAAGGCCCTGCACCCTCGTTTTTTTACCCAAGATATTTTAGTAGTAAAACCCAAAAGTCTGGTAAAAAAAGTCGAGCTTATTACTGCTACCAGTAGAACATATAAATTTGGATGGAGTCCTCACAAGTTCTTAAAACACAATTAGACAAAAAGATGTAGTTTTATAATATAATATTTTTTATTTCTTATTAGAAGTTGTATATATTGTATATATCTTTATTGTGTATATTTTTATTTTACTTATTTAATATACGAAAAATCTTAATATTATGTTTTAATTATTAAATAAGCAAATACAGAGATCCAAATTAAAGTCATAGCCATATAAACCCAAATTTTAGTAATTTTGAGGTAACAACATTTTTAATTTTTTTTTGCCAATGAACCCCTTATTTCTCCATCATGAAATTTCTATGGTAACTAGGTAAAAGTCTGAATAAAAGACAATATTTTTTTGAAAAAAATCAAAAATTGCCTTTTTTCATAAGAAATTTTTTTTTTAATTTATGCATTGTGTTAGATCATCGAAAGGTATTTTAAATACCTTTCAAACGAGCCATCACTCATTTTGCTAGCTTAAGTGGTTCCTAAAGGTTCTAACAACACCTAACATAATTTAATTTAGCATAAAGTAATTTAACCTAGCTTAAGGAAAATTTAGGGTGTTCATACAGATTCCTTAAGTATCTGTTGTTATCTGGCCAATCAAATTCTTCATGTTCTTGTATTTGTTTACAAGTTGTGAAAAATCAGCATCCATCTTTGTTTGGGCATGGGCAATTTTGATTTCACTTAAGGAAATTTAGGAAAAGATAAAAGTTGGTCATCTCTTTAGTTTAGTTAAATTGCGCTAAATTATGTTAAATTACGCCTGTATGAATGCGATTATTAAATCTCGTAAGAGCAACTCTTACGCTAAGTGCCGTTAGAATCTACCTTAAGATATTACATTTTTTTGCCAAATTAGGAATTTTTTTAATTTTCAAAAATTAATTACAAAAAAGTACTGGTCAAAAAAATATAAAATTTTGAAAATTTGAGTTTTTTGGTAGGTAGAAAATGTGTACCAAAAATCATCAAAATATCAAATGCATGCTGCTGTTCATAGTATTCCGTAACCACTTTTATTTTCCTTGCGTCTTAAGGTGGATTCTAACAGCACTTAGCGTAATTTAATTTAGCATAACTTAATTTAGCGTAAGAGTTGCTCTTATGAGATTTAATGATCGCGTTCATACAGGCGTAATTTAATGTAATTTAGCGCAATTTAACTTAAGAGATGAATCTTTTCTTAAATCTTCTTAAGTGAAATCAAAATTGCCCATGCCCAAACAAAGATGGATGCAGATTTTTCACAACCTGTAAACAAATACAAGAACAGGAAGAATTTGATTGGCCAACTAACAAAATTTTTGAAAAAAGAAAGCAAAAATTGGCAGCTACTTAAAGAATCTGTATGAACTTTTTTTTCTTTAATGTAATTTATCTATGGTATGAACCATTGATGTACATGTTGATGGTATGAACACCCTAAATTTTCCTTAAGTTAGGTTAAATTATGTTACGCTAAATAAATGATGTTAGGTGCTGTTGGAATCCACCTTTACCTTCTCTGAATCTGCCTTAATGCCATGAGCTTTTTACCCCTGGGTGGCAGGTAAAACTAATTCAAAGTTATTCAAATTTAAGGTAATTATGCAGTATACAGTTTTCTGCCATTTTTGATTTTTTATGAAAAATACAACTACTAGGGTCCCTAGGACCCCAAATCCGCCTGAGCCCGATTTTTTTTTAAGGGAAAAAAGGGTGCCCGGGGGGATTGTAATGTGGTTTTTTGATGGTTTTGGGTTGGGTTGGATTGGGTTGTTTTAGTGAAAAATTTGGTAATTATGCAGTACCTATACGGTTTTCTGCCATGTAGGTGCCCCCATAAAGAATTTTTCGGATTTGTAGGGATCCTAGTAGTTGTATTTTTCATAAAAAATCAAAAATGGCAGAAAATCGTATACTGCATAATTACCAAATTTAACATTAAAATTAGACGTACCTGATATATGCTATGTTTTCATGGGTATTGAGTTCGTTTTCAAAACTCATTGTATCTTTTTCTTTTATATAGCGTGTTCTTTATCAAGACCAAGAACACGCTATATAAAAGAAAAAGATAGAATGAGTTTTGAAAACGAACTCAATACCCATGAAAACATAGCAATATTATCCTACCTAAATTCCAAAATAAAAAAAAACTCCAAAATTTCCAATAAACAATGAATTAAGTATGGTTAGATTCATTGAAGAGAAAAGTTGGGGCGGTTGGTTTGTGGCTAGCACCTAAACTCTAATCTTCTTGGGTACGTCCACAAAATATAGTACTTGTTCGTGCAAATCAAAAACCGCCTTGTTTTAGCTAAAATTTATTTTGACTATAAAGTAGTTCTGCTAGCTAAATTTTAGCTACAGCTTACAAAAACATCAGTTTACCTATTGGAGAAAATTATAATAGTTTCCAAGAAAGTTATAGAATCCAGACAATAACCTCACAATCCGTACATGCTTGACCAATTCTTATTCTATGTTTTCTTTTTTGTTTTGCCGGTTGAAAAAGGCAAGTTTTTATCAATTTTTTTAAATTTTAGCATCTAAATCGTTCCCACTCGCAAACAAAAAATAAAAACACTTGCTTTTGTTTATAGCCGTCTGTAAAATATATTCAGTTTTTTTATTTTTCTTTTTCTTGGTTATTTAGGGTCCATTTATACTTATTTGCTCGCAACGCGAATCAACAACGTCAACTTGCACAGGTTTTTTATAGAGTAAAAAATCTGGGTAATGATGCAGTATACGGTTTTCGGTAATTATGCAGTATACGGTTTTCTGCCATTTTTGATTTTTTTTGAAAAATTCTTTATGGGGCACCTTCTAGGGTCCCTAGGACCCCAAATCCGTCTGCGCCGGTTGGTTTTTTTTTTATTTTTTTTGTTTTTTTTAAAATTTTTTTTCACTAAAACAAACCAAACCAACACAGTCCAACCCAACCTAATCCAAACCAACCCAAAACAATTAAAAAAACACTTTACAACCCCCCCTGAGCACCCTTTTTCTCGTTAAAAAAAAAAAAAATCGTGCGCAGGCGGATTTGGGGTCCTAGGGACCCTAGAAGGTGCCCCCATAAAGAATTTTTCAAAAAAAATCAAAAATGGCAGAAAACCGTATACTGCATAATTACCCAGTTTTCTGCCATTTTTTTATGAAAAATTCTTTATAAAATCCGTCTGCACCCGTTGTTTTTTTTTTATTTTTTTTTGTTTTTTTTTTAATTTTTTTTCATTAAAACAACCCAATCCAACACAGTCCAACCCAAAATAATAACCCCCCCCCGGCACCCTTTTTCTCTTAAAAAAAAAAAATCGGGCGCAGGCGGATTTGGGGTCCTAGGGACCCTAGTAGGTGCCCCCATAAAGAATTTTTCATAAAAAATCAAAAATGTCAGAAAAATGTATACTGCATAATTACCAAAATCTGCGTAATCTGACTTGGAGTCATAGTTCCATAACCATAAGCAGTAAAAAATAAAAATCGATAAAAATAATTAAATTCTTACTGCTTACTTCTTACTGTCATTAGGGTCCAAAACCTTCATTAATGTGACAGCCTCTACTGCTTGAGTGTTCAACATCATCAACCCTTAATGTTAGCTATATAGAGTCACTAAATTATGAAACATTGAATTTTATTAAAAAAAACTCCTCCCACATGCATACAAGGATTAGTTAGCTTCAGTGGCTATAATCAGTGTTGTTGGAGGTGATATTAAATTGGAAGCTAGAGCAACTGGGAAAAAACATTACAATCTGTAAGTGGACCTGAGAGTGGTAAGAAACTTGTATTGATGTTACAGAGGTTAAGATAGTTTTTGATAGTTATTGAGTTATTAGTTTATTTTTACTAGGTTTAAAATATACCAATGTTTGTTATTTTTATTTTAGGCACAATCTTTAAAAAAATTGGGAAACCAACTAGAAATTTTATCTCATTGATAAGGCTGGTTAATTTTAAACAAAGGCATTATAATATAGGTAATTGATTAAGAAAATAAAAAAACATATAGGTGTTAGGAAGAAAATAATAATATAGAGTCATTTGATCACTTTCCTGGCTGTGTACCTTATATATTTCAGATCTAAATGGTAAAATAAAAATATTTTGATACTGAGTCAACTAAAAAGCAACCACAATGGCTAATGCTGATGGTATGTATGGCATGTTTTTTGGGATTCTTGATAACTCTGCGAAAAAGGGAGAGACTGTTGCCAAACAGAAAACATACATCATGAATGTTTTGGAAACTGGTGTTGACAGCCTAATGAGACATGACTATACTGATGCAAAGGACATATTTGCAGAATTGATAGGATATTTGAAAATGTAAGTAAGCACTACCTTGTAGACTTTAAAACCTGAGGAAAAAAATTGTATCAATATATTTATTTTATAAGTTTATTTTACATAATGCATAAAAAACATAAAACCTTAGCCATCACTGAGGGTACACAGCTTGTGAAATCCTTGTAAAAATTTTGTGATGTCCTGTAAAATTTTGAAAAAAAGTGAAAAATTATTGCCAAACACATTGTGCGATATGCCACAAGTGTTATTTTAATTTTTATTTGCGGACACAAGATTCACTTTGTTGTTTTTCAAATTTTTTGTGAAATCCCAAGGGTGTAACCACTATTGGCAATCATGTCACAAATCTTATCCTTTTGCAGTCCCTTGTAGCCCCTGCAACTACCTAAACCTCGCCAATGTTTGGCTTGCAAACCCTATATAAAGAGTCCCTGGGAGTCTTTAGAAATCTCTTGACAGTTCCCTGCAATCACTGACAATTCAACAAAATTGGCAATCATGTCACTTTTTCTGAAATAGTGGTTACCCGGAGGGTTACCCCCTTGTGAAATCCTTTGTGCCATTTTGTAAAATTTATTTTTCTTTGTGAAGTGGTCTACCCCTCGACCAACACAAACCAAAATAAACTATTTTTTATTTTTTTTAAACAACTAGAAAATTGTTCTGTGTCTCAGTGTATCTATTTTCTAATTTTTTTGTGACTAAAGGGCTATTTACTCATATTTTAATGTGTAACGCTAATGGGTAATTGATAAACACAATGGATTTGTTAATTTTTAATGTTAAATGTATGGAAACCAATGGTGCTGTTTACTTGATGTTTAATGCATTATTCTTAAATTTATTGTGTGATGCGTGCGCAACGTGTCACTTTTTCGATCGTTTTTGCGTTTTTTTGGGCACCATAGTGGTAAACAATGTATAAAATAAAAAGCAAAGCCATTTCAAATAATTTAATTATGGGTCATTTCAAATCAAATCAACCAGAGGTTTGGCAGACCATTTCCATAATTTCGAGAATTTTTGATACATTTATTCTACCTATAAAGGGAATAAAAAATCTCAAATTAAAATTTTTTTTGACCATTACTTTTTTTAAAATTAATTTTTGAAAATCAAAATGAACTACTATTTGGCTTAAACATGTACCTAAAGAAATAAACATATCTCGATATCTACTTAAACCAGGACAGTGGTTTATAGCTCGTTTTAAAGGTATTTTGAATAGCTTTCGAATGATGTATCAACAAGATGTACTTTTTGTTTTAAAAATAAATTGAAATAAAAGAAAAACTTTTTAATAATTGACAAACAGCATTTTTTATTTTTTATTTTTTATTTTTTTTAATATATTTTGTTTCTGGATATTTCATCAAACTTTTTACAAAATTTCAAAATTGGTTTATGTGATACTTTATCAAAATTGGCTTTAAAATACCTATAAAACAAGGTGTTACTCGCTTTTGTACTCAAAATATGAATATCTTGAGAACTATACATACTACAAAAGCAAGTGATAGCTTGTCTTAAAGGTATTGTAGATAGTTTGGCGAAATAACCACAAACACAATATATTTTTTTTTAAAAGAATAAAAACTGATGTTTCTTAAATAAAACAAAAAAAGTTTTCTTTTTAATTTAAATTTTTTTTAAACAAAAAGTATATCATGTGATACATCATTCAAAAGGTATTTAAAACGAGCTATAAACCACCGCCCAAGTTTAATTAAGTAGTTATCGAGATATTTCAATTTCTTTAAGTACATGTTTGTGCAAAATTGGTAGTATTTGTGATGTTCAAGAATTAATTTAAAAAAAAGTAATTGTCAAAAAAATTTCAAATTTGGGATTTTCCATCCCCTTTATGGTTAGAATAAATGTACCAATAATTATTGAAATCGGGGAGATGGTCTGCCAAACCTCCCTTTTTTTGGTTGATTTCATATGAAATGACCCTTATTCCATATTTATTTAAAAAAAAAAACAGATAAAACTCAACCAACTAAAACATTATTGGCCTTGTATAAAACTGTGATTAACTATAAACACATTAGGCATTAAACACTATCCATTACATTTATCAATTACATGTTTAGCATTGAAAGTTGACTAAACAGATCTTAATTTTAGTAGTGAAGATGCTGTCAAGAAAAATAAATGTAACTTTACAGAAGACATTCCTTTTTTTACCTCGTTGGGTTATTGCTACAGTTTCTTGATGATGGATGATAAAAAGGATAAAAAGGAAGAGGAGGTTGTTCAAAAAACGATTCAGCTGATGGTGAAACAGACACCCAAAAGGCAAATCGTCAAGTTTTTGGAGTTGTTGTCTGCTTACAAGAAAGAATTGTGAGTTTGGTTAAACCATTATCATTATCTATATTTATTTAAAACGCAAAAAAAAACAAAGGAATCTGTTGGGATAAAATTGATTTTACTATATGATTAAGATAAGTATTTTTAGTAGTTGAGGAAAAAAAAGTGAGGTGAACATTTATTTTGTTTAGAAAACAGTAGTAGAATTTGTTAAAATTAGGAGAGTCAAAATAGTAGATATGCAATGCTGGACTTGACCATCTAGGAGTTTTGGAGAAATTTAATTGTACTTTTCTTTTGAAAATGCCGGTGACAATTTCATTTAGTTTCTGTGTGAAAATGTGATGCACAACAAAAAATGAATTGGAATAAAAGTCGTAATTATTGGCGTTTTTTTTTGTTCTATTGGGTTTTTTAATAATCTAATAGTTGGACTTTATATTCAAGAGAAAACTGCGCGATTTCCCATTTCAATTTTTATAAATATTAATTTGAATGTAAGTGATTTAGAAATATGTACTAGCGTAGAGTGATAATACCTATCTACGGTACTAGTTTTTAATATTTTATCTACTCGCGTGCGGTAAAGTGCACTTTACAACACTCTTTTGGATTTGAAAGATTGTACTTTACTGCATACTGTGCGATAAAGTTAATGTTATGGTACTTTCACTTAAAGTGACTACGTTTATTTCAGACAATTAAAATGCAGATATTTATATTTAATTTTTGGGAATTTTTAAGGGTTATAGGTAAAATCTTGTACCTAACTCATGCGTAAAGTGTCTTAACCGCCCTTGCCGGCTTGACCGAACTCGCTTCGCGTACGGTAATGTATCACTTTGCGCACTTGTTACGTAAATAACTATTCCGAACTAAACATTTAATCTTTTATGCCTATGGCTAACGTTTTCTTTTCTTTTTTAATATTTAACACAAACTTTTTAAACATATGTTTGTAGGTGGGGTGAATGTCTGTATCTTTGTGAAAAGTTACAAAATACGGTATTCAACCCTGTTGAAGAGTCGAGTTATAAATGTCCCAATTTGATGAATAAACATGCTATAGCCGAACTAGATGCCGAATATTGTAAAGATCAGATTGAAAATATTCAAGAGGCGGCTATGTATGGGTAAGAAAATACATTAAAAAGTTTAAGATCAATTATTTAACGGCCCTGAAAAGTGACTTAGACAGCCGCTCTGAGGAGCTCCGGAATAGCACACAGGGCATGAGACAGGCCAAACTCCTGATTGGTGAGGTGAGCACCAAAGAAACAAAGTCCTTGCTCCACCTAGGTATAGGAAGGATGTGAGACTGGCAACAAGGTTCCTAACGGGACACTGTAGTGAAGGGGTAGGTGTAAGTCCGTAGGATTTTTAATGAAGGAGTTTTGTAACTATGTGGGAATGAGAGCCCTTTAGTCACACAATCAAGTGTTACCGGGTGTTTTGTTCGCATCCGTGTAGAAGTGGTTGATATGAGGTCCTATTTCAACATGGCGGCCTAAAATCATAAAAAATACAAATTTTGCGACCGGAGCATCGTTATACTCGACCTTCTATAATTCGAGAACGAGGATTCCAAAAGTTACTTTCAAGGTCATCATAAAAAATTCCAATTTTGCCAGTAGGCCTTGACTATACTTGTTTATTAACATTCATAATAAAATTCAAGGATAAGGTTTTAATAGCTATTTAGTCACACATTCATGTGCCACCGGGTGTTTTGTTCGCATCTATGTAGAAGTGATTGATATGGATAAAAACGATAGGCATATAGGTCATTTTTACCGGAGTATAACATAAACATCTCGAACGCCAGATCAAAAAAAATGGTAGGTAGGTTTAAAATGAAGTGTTTGTCTTTGGCTAAGAGAGAGAATTTCATTTCCGGCTTTTGCGAACTGGTAAATTGGAAAAAACACTACAAAAAGCTTGTTTTAGGTCGCCATTTTGATATATCAGCAGCCATATTAAAACGCATCATAGCTGAACCACATTTTTTTTAACGATATTGTTGTACTTGATCTTCTTATCCTTCTTACGAAATTTGGTCATATTCGTTAATAGTTGATGAATAGCGCCCTTTAGTATCTTATTTTTGCAATATGTTAATTTTACTGGGGTATTTTTCAAGATCATGAAGCTTTAAAACGCATCAAACTCTAAGGATTGAATTTAGCGTACATGCCTAATAGTTTAAGGTCCATATGAAGTTGGTCTGACAAAACGTCGAATTATTAAGATTTTTTGAAGAGAAAATGGAAAAAATCCTGTTTTTAGAGATTTTCAAGGTCATTTTTAAGTCGGATGACCTTGAAAGTTAATTTTTGGAATGGAATGGAATCCACGTCCTCGAATTATATGGAATCAAGTATAACCCGGTTGCGAAAGTTGCATTTTTTATGATTTTTGGCCGCCATCTTGAAAGATGACGTCATATCAACCCCTTCTACATGAATGCGAAAAAAACAGCCGGTAAGAATTGATAGTGTGACTAAAGAGCTATCAATCCCACATAGTCATAAAACCTCTTCATTAAAAATCCCACAGGATAGAAATTATCGACATATGCCCCTATACTATAGAGACACTGGGAATTGCCAAAGACTCAGAGTTTTGATGGTGCATGGAGGACGAGGAATCATCCTTACATGTCCTGCTTGAGAACCGTGAAAACTGTCTGCTGGCCCCAGGCGATGTAAGAAGGTTTCAGCCAAGAAAAATCTGTTCTTTTGCAAAAGAGGCAGGCTTGCAAGGCTAAACTATGGATAGTGGGCGTGCAAAGGGCCCAGCAGGGTGACCTCCGTACATATTTTTCACTAAATTTAAGTCAAAGCAATGCTTGTCCTTCTTCTTTTATTTGCACAGGGTGAATGCCTGTTTAGTCAACTTTTCTTGTTCAATCCGTAATTGATAAATATAATGGCTAGTGTTTAATGCATAATGTATAATGCTTAACTAATAAGGGTGTTTACTCAAGTTTTTATGCTTGAAAATTAACCACAATTTTATATAAGGAGTAATGGTTTGGCTGGTTGAATTTTATCTGTTTTTTTTTTTAAATAAATAAACAATATATTAATTATTTGACATTTATTGGCTTTTTTATACAATGTTTACTGCTAATAGTGCCCAAAAAAACGCAAAAATGGTTTGCGCATTTCAATATTTTGATTAAATTTAATGCACAAAATTAGGAGTTGCCCGACTTTATCAATTATATCCATTTCATATTAGATTTAAGAATAATGACTAAACCACACCACTGGTTTGCATCTATTCAACTTTATAGAGCTTATTTTTTAAAGATGAGAGAAATGAGATAATATATAGGATGTACAATTTAAAAACATATAAGTTTGTTTGTTTGACAGTTTGAGACAATGATGTATTTGAAATTAACTCTGTATTTCCGACTTCCATTGTCTATATTTTATTTATACACTACATATATACAGGGTTCCTATGCAAATCCTTAGGGGGCCAAGCAGCCGTGTATAAGACACAGACAAACGGAAAAGCACATTAGGCAGAAAAGGATGGGCATAGGGCGATGTTGTCACTACATCTTACACGTAGTAAATCCATTCCAGGTTGTTGTTTTCTAATGTTTTCCATTTTCATACCTTTAGGACTGGAATAAAAATTGTTTTTGCTCGACTTTAATACCAAACTGATGAAAGATATCGTAAAAAATATATTTTTCGGCTTTTCATTTTGTAACCATTGTCCTTACGCACTGTTTACAGGCTGGGGACTGAGATACATGCAAATGCTTAACCTAAAGCGTTCATACACGGCCGGAGAAATCGACTGAAAAAAAAAGTTTTAACTTAGTTTCATTCCAAATTTTCTTAGTTTCACACAAATGCAAACGCTGTCGAAAACCCCCTCCCCCCTATGTAACGTTTTGTAATCCCCCTCCCCCCTATGACCATTACGTAATTTGTGCACGGCCCCTGTAGTCCCAGTGGAGGAGGGCGAGAAAATTGATATTTTTTTTTTTTAAATTATACTTTTTAGACCTATTTCTTTGCGTTCCCGAAATTACGTAATTTTAAAAAAAAAATTGTAAGCGGCGCCATTTTTATTTCGTGCTTTGTTTTTCTAACATTTTTGCGTTCGGCTAATTTAATTGAAAAATTTTTGCCTGCGTCGCCCTTTATCTTCTCACTCGAAACCAAGATCCCCCGTTTTAGCAAAACTGATCCCGTCTCTGTTTCTAAATTTTTTCGAATAAAAGTAGAGTATGACCATGGGGGAAATAATTTTTTTCTACGGTATGACGAAAATTTCGAGAAAGTTGAAGAAAAAAATAAAAAAAGTGGCAAAGCTCAAGTTTTTCGTAAAAAAAACGTTTTACCCTCCCGCTAGTTTTGAAGAATTGGTTCGCTACATGTTTCGAGATCATGTCATAAAACACCTCGAAAATATCAAATGTAGTGTAGGGCCAGCTTTATTTAAAGTCAATAATGTCGCAAGCAAAAAGCTCTGCAGGAAAAACAGCGCCGTTTATTGATTTCTTTGGCTGCTAGTGCTAGCTGCATGGTTTGGCCGTTTCCGGATAGATGTCACTAGTAGAACAGAATGGAAAGAAATTTAATTAAAAGCGAAGATATTTCTTTCTAATGTTAACAACCTCACGAGTTTATCGCTCAGTATCGTAAATAATGGACCCTGCCGCCTTCTTTAAGCAAGAAAAAGCTATGGTTTGGACCTGAAAACATCTAATTTTTAATTAGATTAGATGTTCAAATCGATCATCTCATGGTGTGGCCGCCATCTAGCGGAATTTGCAGACATCTTGTCAACGGTTATTATTGCATCTATGATTTATGCTCACAATGAAAGAGTGGCGACAATTTTTTCTCATGAAAGCAGTCCGGATATAATAACAAACTGGCACCATTGCTCAATATACCTGTTTCTTTTGTGCGCGCAGAACTTTCTATGCCATTTCTGTTTGATTTATTGAAATCCTATCCCTAAGGCAAATCTTAGGAACCCTGTATACACTATACACTGTGTATAAATAAAATATAGGCAATGGAAGTCCGAAATACAGAGTTAATTTCATATAAGTTTGTGTCATTTTTATTTATTTTTGAGACATCCTGTATAAAACGTATACATTTTTCGAAACCGCTTTTTTTCCTAAAATGATCCTATATAAGTTTTTTTTTTGAAAAAAATTGATTGTTCCATACTTTTTTGACACGTAAATGTTATAATTTTAATAGTTCTTTGTAATTTTATCAAATGTCTGTGTTTTAAATGTGTCTATGTTGCTGTGCTTAATTGCCTCTTATACAGGGTTGGCCATTTAAAAGGGTTCACCTGGATTTTTTCATAAACTGTAAATAATTGGAGAAAATGCTGAAACACATCGATTTTGTTTGTAAGGGGGAGACTTTTTGGCTTCTTCTCTTGAAATTTTTATAGCGCGCATCCCCTTTGAAGGGTACACTTTACCGCTATATTTTGAATAGGGAAAGAGGGTCGAGTGATATTTTGTTTTGAAGGTCTCCTGAATGTCTTGACAATCGTGTAAAAATTTCGAAAATCTATCGATTCGTTTTTGAGATATTTTCTTTCAAAGTACCCTAATAGCACAAAAATATTCTCTGAACATTCGCTGAATGTTCAGTTATTTTATTGGGAACATTCCCTGAATGTTCCCTCAAATCCTCTAAGCATACCAGGGATGTTCAGGGAGTATTCTGTGTCCGCAGTTTTGATATTTCATTTCTGATATTCCACATTTATGACTTGAAAAATATGTTTCATCACAAAACACCCTAAAAAATTATTTTTTTGTAAATTAAATAGCGATGGGATTCGAACCCTCAACCTTCTGGCATACATACAATGAGCTTCAGGCTACTGCGAACATAGGGGGAATCAAGTCTAATTTACTCTCCGTGCCGTACGACCGAGGTAGATTCGAAGCACGCTGCGGTGTTATCTTTTGGAAATTTATTTTGTTTTTATTATTTTGTTTGCTCGAAAAACCGATTGATAACTTCTTAAGTGAAATAATACATTTTGAAAAGTAAAAATGGATGTCTACGAAGTTGCCGAATAAGTACAGATAGTCAAATGGTAGTATCAAGGCAGACCATTGAGACTTATTCAAGAACTTTTTTTGGAGAATTTTGTAAATCGCCCAGAACCTAGTTATCAACGATTCATAGGTTTGTGCAGAATTTTGAAAAGTTTGGTTGTGTAGCGCCAAGAAACCATAAAAAACTCACTGTTTTGAATGACGAGCAGGAAGTATGAGGTGTGATGATTTGCGCTGCAGTGGAGGAAAATCGAAAGTTAACTAGCCACCAAACTGCCGAAGCAGTTGAAACGTCTTCAGCCACTGTCTTACGTGTTCTCAAAAAGAATGGTTTTCCCGAGGACAATTATCGTCGTATGGAATTTTGCGAAACAATGATGGAAAGGGCTAATCGTGCTGAAAACTTTCTGAGATCTATTCTTTTCACAGATGAAAGCACTTTTCCATTATTGAATCGTCATAACCCAACACACGTTCGATATTGGTCGACGGAAAATTTGCATTTGTATTTTTTTTTTTTTTAAATGTTTGGGGGGTATTGTAGGGGAAGCATCGTTCCGTTTAAAGAATCCACACTGTGTCTGTATTTTTACAATAAAATTACCTTTTTTAGATACATGGAAAAGCTAATAAAAGTAGAAAAATCCAGAGCTGGTCGTAAACCGGATTTCACCGGTCTAAACTGGATAAAACTGTGGTCTCCGGAACTCAACGAACGCGTCATGAAACGACTACGTTCTTTTAAGAAACCGATGAACGAGATAGACATTCACAAGGTGTTTCACGGGACCGTCTTGCCATTAATGTACGGCGTTTGTTGTCCAACGTCGAAGTCCCTGTATTTTTATTTTAAGCAGGAGTATATGTTTAAGTAAGTTTCATACTTTACCAACGGCCATTTGCACCAACCAATTTAGGGTCGCCCTCCGTAATAGCACAAGTACGTTTTTAAAACGTCCCATCGAGACTTTGTCCGCGTCCCGGTAACGGTCGGTGCTGTCGCGGGATCTCCCGAGGACGTTTTTTTTTTTGGTAAAAGTATACTTTTTCTACCGCCCCAGAACGTCTTCTGGGGGCGTTTTTAAAACGTATCAAAACAGTAAAAAAATAACGTTCCCTTACGTAACCACCATCCAGACCATATTCTTTATACTACCACAGCAAACTGACTTCAGACCATCAGCATTTTTGGCCGCCGATCGAAGTGCGGACGCATATGAACTGACGACGTGGCAAAGTCCATCTCCGGGAAGTATGAAAAATAAAAGATGTGTGCACACACACACACACAATTATAATAGCGGCAGTAGTAGTAGTTATATGTATTTGTATTCACAAACTAAATTTAAAACACACTTAAGTATACTAAACTTAACCTAAATTAAACTATGACCTAGCCACTAATATATATAGAATAGCACGCATTAGACTCGCATGAGCCATACACTTATCTAATAGAAAATTATACTGGTATAAGTAGATATTTTGCATGGAACAGGGTGAGAGAAATGTTACTCACGTATTTTATTTGATATATGGTTAGCTTGCAAGGGAGAACTAGATGCCGATTCTTTCCTTGGTTGCAAAACATGACATTGACAGTAGAAATCGACGAAAAGCGTCTTTTTTTGCTTTATTTTCAAGACTTGAGACCTACAGTGTCCTAAATGGTACGTCCCGAGGACAGTCGTACAGGAACATTCCTGGGACGTTCGTGAGTCGTACGACTGCGACCTCGTAGCTACCATAATTATTTCAAAGTTCGACACCTATAAAGTGTCCTAAAAAGTATGTACCGGGGACAGCTAATTACAAACGTCCGCGGAACGTATTTTATGAGTCCGGGACGTCCTCGACCTACAGGTCAGTTTTCGTTTGGTTGACTGTTGAGGACCCCTAAACACTCTTAAGTGATTCCTAAATCTAGGGAGTCGATATCGGAACCATAATCCTTACCCAACGTCTACCTACACTAAACCTAACTTAAAGAAGATCATTTTGAAGGCGTTTTTGAACGATGTGAAGGGGTTTGATGATCACCTCTGGTTGTTAGGAAATTGTCCATGCTATAAGCAGCAATAAATGATTTATATTGTCATCGGTGTCGTCTGCGCTTGCCGTTCGAGAAGATTTTTTAAATCTTTCATATGCCAGATGCCAGCTGTTTTAATTTTCGACGGGCCCTGTATATTTAAAATGACCTTTGATTGCTTAAGAAACAAACTATTGTTCATAGATAGTCGTATTGCTTCTTACTGTCCTGCATAGCTTACGGAATTCTAAATCCACCATAAACCCTTCACTTGGGGGCCTATTCTTGAATTGAGAGAAAATTGGCTCCCAGGGAGTTAAATTCTCTCACTAATATGCATCTCATTGGTCCAAATCTTCGGTTTAAATCGGTTTCGAAAGTAATTCTATTAGCAAGTCATATTGCCCTCTCTTTCTATTTTTTTTTCATATTTGCATGTAAAACGGATTTTATGAAATGGACTGATGTTTTGTTGTCAAGTCTCTTTTTATAATTTCCCCAGACAGTTTTTGAAAGATTGATTTTTTTTGGTTAGTAAAATATGTCAAGCTTTGATCAAAAAAAAACACTGAATACACACGGTAGATATTAAAAATGTAAATAATAGGTAAATATAAAGGCTTCTATGATCTATATTTTTGTTACTCTTTTTCTTCCAATAAAATACGGAAACATAATGTGTTATTTGTTAACGAACGAAATTCGGCTATTTTTATTAATTTTCCAGCTTGGTAAATGCATGTTTTCTTTTCACTTTTCCTGAGTTTCTTTCTCCGTTGGACAAAGGAACAATACAAATTCGTCGAGGCACGTATTTTTACAGTTTTTGATACAGCAAAATTCCATTTTTAAACCTGACGTTTCTTAATCAAAAATCTGACAGTGACAAAGTTATTTATTGTCAGGGGTTACCAACTATCATTTCCACCGCAGAATTTCAAACATTTTCCTAGCAACGGTCAAATCTAGTTGCTCACCTCAACACCGTTCTTAACTAAAAAGCCTGTTAACTCCTATCGCCTCAGTGCCCTGCCTATTGTGGCTGCCATTTTTATAACCAAATTGACAAGTAAAACATGGATTTTCTGTCAGTTTGGTGTCAATATGGCCCCGATCATAGGCCAAAGGATACTAAAACGAAAATTAGTTAACTGGCTTTTTAGTTGAGTACGGTGTTGCTCACCTCTGGTAAAACAATAAGTGTCAAAAATCATATACAGGGCCTCTACTTTAACCTATCTCTTTATTTTTATTTTATCTCTGAATAAACCTTTAAAACTTTGAATATAGAAAATCATAGATAGGGCGAGTTTGTAAATTCAACATTTTTTTGACAGCGGTGGAACATCGGTGCCAACATTCGGTTGACAGATGGGTTTGACATCCATCTGAGATCTAGCACAGTGATGCAATGTCGTTGTCCCATCGAATACAAAAAGAACGCGTTGCGATGTAAACAGCTGAGTGCCAATAACCACACTTAAAATAATAAAATCATACCTCAACTTCGGCTCCCTTGGGTAATGTAATTTTTTTATGGGCGAAGGAAGGAAGGAAGGAGCCTTCACGAACAACTATGAATACCATCCTTAAAAGCACTTAGGCTGTACTTCTGGACAGTTTTTTCAAAATAGGGTCATTCCATATCAAATCAACCAAAAAATCACAAAAATTTTACGCGACCAATTCCAATTTTGATGATTTTTGGTATATATTTTCTTCTTACCATAAAAGTTGAAAATGCAAATTTTTAGATTTTTTTGATTCGTAGTTTTTTTTTTTTTTAATTTTTCAAAATAAAAAAGTCAGCATTTTGACCTTAACAAGAATGTACAAAACTAGCAATATCTCGAGAACCACTTACACTAGGAAAGTAATAAATGGCTCATTTTAAAGTCATTTTGAAGCTCTTTTTTATGAAATATCACAACATAATTTTAACAAAAAAAAAATTGAAAATAAAAAATTGAAAAAAAAAATTGAAAAATTCAAAAAGGCCATTTTTAATTTTTTTGAAAAAAATATATAATTTTGGTCAAAGTGTTACTTAATTATCCACAAAATTTTATGATGGAGAAATGATGGGTTCAATGTCAAAAAAAATATCAAAAATATTAAGTACATCAAAAATCATGCATTTAAAAAAATAAACATTTTAGGAGCACCAATAGTGCACTGGATATTAAAATAAAAAAATTTGTTGGATGGATACAGGTTTTAAAAAAATACCCAGAGGCTTTATCTACAAATTATTTTATTTTAAACTCGCAAAAGAAATAAACAAACTTTTCTACTTCGTTGATAAAAATTAGACAGAAAACACTAAGACTAACTATATACCTTAAATTTATTTTTTTAACTTTCTTTTAAGAATTTCTGATGAATCTGACATTTCTTTTTTGCTGACATTATAAGTTCTGCCAGTAGCAGTGTTGGGTTCAACTTTTTTTATAAGACTTTCTGGTTTAATAATTAAAATATCTTGAGGTGTTGGGTAAAAAAAATGATGAGGCAGGTCCTCGTGGATGAAGAAAGCTTACTTTCAGTTCTCCGCTCTCATTATTTTTCCCCAAGACACAAGCCAGCCACCAAGCACTGTCATATTCTACAGTGACAAACCCTGACTCGATATTTTGCAAAATAATGCTTCCACCTTTAAAAAGATTATGTGTTTCGACCTCTAAGCATGTAGAAAACTGTTTTGCCAAAAACGTGCTTTCTGTAAGAGGAATTACAGCATGAATTTTTTGTGTCCCCGGTATTGTTAAGACTTCCGCAAATCTTTTATTCAAAATTATTTCATGATTTGTATAATCTGCTTCTGTGCAATATTTAAAATCAATGCCAGATATGTTTTCTTCACACCAAGTAAACAATTGTAGAGGTGTCATTATTTGATTGTCATAGGGCCTCTGCAAACTGGCTTTGGCAGCAAGTCTTTTAACAGTTCCTCCCAAGCCATCGCAGGCACTTTTGCCATGCGAGGTGGCAAAATAATGCCACTCTGCTCAACACCCAAAATCTTTTTTATGCAGGCATATATTCAGAAAATTCTTTTTGTTTTTGTACTGCGCAGCACATCCATCCGAAAAATAAAAAATTTTGTTAAGTCCTGGTATTTTGATTTTTAAATCAGGCATTAATTTTTTTAAAAATAAATGAAATGCAATTGTATTATGTGTCAAGCTTTCCGAAATAAACACATAATTCAGGTTGTGCAGTTTACCATCACTTAGAAAATAAATGGCAAAAGGGTGGAGGTTTGCCTGGCTGTTATTCCAATGATAAGACTGGACTTCATCTTGCATAACAAAGGAATAATTTTCCGCAAAGTCGCAAGTGATCAAAGACTCTCCAGGTTTAAGGTTAATTTTTATTTCATTGTATCTATATTTTTGCATTTTTGCAATAAAAGAATGTGATTTAAGTTTTACAAGATCATCAGTAAATTCCTGGACAAAATCATCACTTTTCTTAACAACGGTTTCCATAGTACACCTATCTACTGAGACCCACTTTTTAAATGAGACCTCATCAATTAATTCTTCCTCAAATTTTTCTATTAACGTATTTTTAAACTGTTCTACTCCAGGACATTGCTTGCATCTATTGCTTAAAAAACAGTCCACTGAAGGTGGATTACACATTAGTTTATAAAGGCAATCATGATAAGATATTGCAAGAGGCCTGTTATTTTCATCATATAGCTTATTTAATTTGGAGCCATTGAGCATTAGTTTTATATTTTGATGTATAGTACATACACATACAGTATGAGTCCCACTTTTTCCTGCCAGTATACAGTTTTTGGGTCGCAGTTCACAAAATTTTGAAAACCCAATTTTTTCATTGGGGTACTCAGTTTTAAGCAATGCATAAATTTCTTTTAAATTAGCTAAGACTAATTTTTTTTTTGTACATATTCTTTTTCAGCTCCATATTTTCTGATAACAACATAATCTTTTTTACCTGGCATGGTCCTGCTAATGTCATCCCTTTGGTAAAAATCTACCACTATTTGGGCCACTCTATCACTAAGGGTCTTTCCCGGTTTGGGGTTAGGAGAACATAATATCCCATTGTCCTTAACTAACTGTTTTACAGCTCTGGCCAAATATTGAGAAACTCCAAATTCTTCTTCAATCTTCTTTCTACTCCAACTTTGAGGTAAACATGTTACATACAATTGGTTTAGTTTATTAATTTTATATTAAAAAATACTATTTGTTACTTACCCTGCCTCATCTTCTTCAGATGCCTTAAACTCCTTTGAAAGCTTTAGTCTACAACCATCACAGATTTTCATTCCCATTTTGACATTTTTGTAACTGCACATCCACTTGGTCACATTTCTTAATTTCCCAAAATTCTTGATTTTTAACTCTAGTGGATCACAGCACTTTACTTTATATTTAGTCCATCCACTTGCCTCACCCATAGTTGAAACTTTTAAAATTACACAGAGATGACTAAACAGACCAATAAAATGAAGGAAGTGTGTCCTTAATGTTAAACAGGAATAAACAGGCAGTATTTCACAAAAGTATTGGCAGGTTTATACAGGCATATTTTCCTAAGAATTGGAACATCCAATAGTACGTCTCCGGTGGAAAAGAGGTTTTGTAAGTAAATATTACAATGGGGGGCAATGTTAATCTGATTACTGATACAGAATGAAACGTAGGATATAATTTTTTATTAAATAAAATATTGTTAAATATTTTTATAATATCGCTTTAAACCCCATTATATTCTTCTAATTACCAAAATGCATTGTCTATTTATAGGCGATTTTTCATGCATGTGACATTTTTAATAAATTTTTTCACATTGAACCCATGATTTGTCCATCTCAAAATTTTGTCAATAGTTTAATAACACTTTAAAGAAAATAATATAATTTTTTGAAAAAAATTAAAAATGGCCTTTTTGAAATTTTTCAAAAAAAAAATCAAAAATTTTTTTTGTTATTTTTTTTTTCAATATATGTTATGCAATATTCTCATATGAAAGGTCTTTATAAGAGCTTTAAAATGAACCTTCACCTACTTTTCTATTATAAGTGGTTCTTTGGATATTCCTAATTTTGTGCGCACATGTTAAGGACAAATAAGTGACTTTTTCGATTTTCAAAAATTAATTCAAAATAAACAACTGGTCAAAAAAGTCTGAAATTTTGGATTTTCCAGTTTTTTGGTAGGAAAAACATGTATACTAAAAATCATCAACATCGGAGATGGTGTGGTAAAATACCCTGGTTGACTTGATATGGACTGACCCAATAGTCTTCAATGCAAGTACGTTTTTTGCTCAAATTTAGTATGACGTCTAGCTCATTATCAGAGTCTTCACTTGAATTGTTTTGCATTAATATTATAGCTCACCACTCCATTAATCATCCTGTACTGTACCTTGTATTAACCAAAATGCATAAAAGAATATCTTGGTTTGAATAAGTTATTAAAAAAAAACTGGAAAAAATAAATAACCACATAAAGTAGGGTTATGTTTAATCCAACGAAGATTTTGTTGGATTGGTGAAATCCATCGAAAAATTTAGGAACTCTATTGTTGGACTGGTGACATCCATCTAAAATTTATGAACTCTTTTGTTGGCACCGGTGGACCACCGGTCGATTTACAAACTCGCCCATAGACATGGCATGTCACTGTCACTGTTCAGAAAATTCGCACAAATTTGCGACTACAATGTCAACTTAAATTTGGTTCAAAAAGGATACTATATTTTGTGATTTGGTTTTAGTTGTAGATCTTGTTATTTTCGGCTAAAAATATTTTTTTTCGAAAAAATAAAAAGAGAACATTTCAATTATCATCTCTCTGGTAAGTAAGTATTCTACTAATATCATTGACAAAATTTTTTCGTTGATTGTTTCAAAATTTATATAATAATAATAATAATAATTTAGTTAAATACCTGCTAAACTTTGATCGAAAGAAATTAATGCCACCCTATGTCTCACACATTTTATGCTTTGAAAAAATTATAATTTTTGCTGTTTTTTGTATAAAAATGGCAAAATAAAAATCAAATGCAAGACACCACTCAAGATGATAGACAGATGACATACCTCTGAAATTCTGCCCTCTCTCTCTAAATATTTTTCATTTTAACAGAGAAAACATGTTTTTTGGCAGTACTTTTTTTGAATGCTACAAAACAGTGAAAACTTAAAAAATTTTAGTGTTTTATTCTAGAAATCATGGCATAAAATGTGAAAACATAGTAAAAATTTCTTAAACAAAAACTCTGCCCCTTATATTATACGAAAATATTTTAAGCCTTAAATTACCATCATGGCTTTACCATTAGTTTAGTAGTCTAACTAACTTAAAAAAACTAATTCTTCTGGAATTTGTAGAAAGAGGAATACCATAATTTCCAAAATTCACAAAGAAAAGGTTCTTAGCACACACCTAATTATTTAAATTTTAAGAAAATAAAGAGTCGTACAACATCGACTATGTCTCACTTATCTCTACGACCACCTTGCAGTATTCGTACGCAGCTCTAGCGTATCCTAACCATTTTGTTTTCTGTTAGTTTTCAAAAATGCCTTATCCAGTTTCACTCCTTCTATTTTCGAGTCTATTGCGCTACCACTTTTGTCGACAGAAAATACCCTAATAGCACAGGATATTCCAGGGATATCCCAGTAAGGTGCTGTGAATATCTGAATGTTCTGGTACATTTTAAGTATATTCGTAGGATGTTCCGAAAACGTGCTCTGAATAACTTTCAAGTTAGCACATGAACAGCACTTAAAAGACATTCTCAGAATATCCTACCTAGTACATTCAGCGAACATTATATGCAGGATATTCCAGGAATGTTCGTGAAGGTGCGAAAAATGTACTTTTTTGGACATTGACAGCATATTTAAAAAACATTCTTAGGATATCCTGGACAGTACATTCAGCGAATATTCCATGCAGAATATTCTCTGAATGTTCTACTAAAGTTCGGAAAATGCGAACATATACTTAAAATGTACCTTCCTTTTGGATATTGACAGCACATTGAAAATACGTTCCCTGGATATCTTGGATAGAACATTTAGCGAATATTCTATGCAGAATATTCCGTGAATATTCTGCCAATTTCCGTAAAATGTCCTTACACATCCTAAACAGTGCATTCACCGAATATTCTATGCAGGATATTCCACGAATGTTCTGGTAAGTTCCTAAAAATGTCCTTACATTTGCACATTGATAGCACATATGGGAGATATTCTGAGAATATCAATGTTCTATCAATGTTCTACCAAAGTCCTAAAAATCTCACACAATATTGTAACGTTTTTTTATTTGAACAGCAGCGGTAAAAATTTTTTTCGGGATATTTTTATCTATCGCTGCAAGTTTTCTTTTTATTAAAAAAAAAACTATTTTTAGTTACAAGAAAAAAACCATTTTGTTGGCCTAAAAAGGAAATAATATTTTTCTATCTACGATCATGCATACGCAGCAGCATTTAAGATTTTATTTTGTTCAAAAAGCTTGTTGGGGTAGGCTAATATTTATTTCCAATAAAAAAATTATTATGAAAATCGGTTGCGCCGTTCGGGAGTTATCCTGCATAGAACAAATAACATAATCCCCTTCCACTACCGTTTGGGAGGATTCGGGAAGGGGGGTAATATTTTTATCCAATATAAAAAGAATTATGAGATCCGTTGAGCCGTTCGCGAGTTATCCTGCATTAAACAAATAACGTAATCCCCTTCCACTACCGTTTAGGAGGATTCTGGGAGGGGGTAATATTTTTATCCCATAAAAAAAGAATTATGAAAATCCGTTGAGCCGTTCAGGAGTGATCCTGATTTTATGTAAAAAAAAACAATTCACGGTGCTCAGAATTCAATGTCCAAAAGGTTATACCCCGCTAATATACAGACCGCTTCAAGCTACTGCGAACATAGGGCGAAAGAAGTCTAATTTGCCAGTGTACGTACATGCAGAGACACCGCACGCCTATCAGTGAAGCAACCAACACTCAGGTTTCCGATCGCCATTCGCCGCCGTTCGCCTTGTATTTAGTACGCCTCTAACCACGGTGCTGTGTAGAGCGTAGTCAATGAAACCGGAATTTGGTCAATAAATACGCAAATTTTTATAACGTAATTTTCTTATTTTTTGTCACTGATAAATAAGAGCGTTTTATTGTCAACTGCTCAGATTTATCAAGTGACGACGTGTTACAATGAAAATAATAAGGAGAAACAAAATAAAAGCAAGTTCTCAAAATAAAATAATACATTCTAAAAACCAAAAAGATTCTCCCAGTCAAAAAAAAATTAAAGCAAATGTTCGAAAAGTCCTCCTTGCTCGGCTAGACAATATCCGAGCCTACTATAAAAACCCCTTCCAACGTTTCCAAGCATGTTAGGGGTGATAATTTGAAAAGATTCTTCAAAAACAGATAGAAGTCATTAGGAGCAAGATCGGGAGATCGAGCTGGCCATAAAATAGTTCCCCGTGTACTTATAACCCGATTAGGAAATACATTATCAAGATATTCCCTAACAAGGCCAACATTGTGAGCGGAACAACCATCTTGTTGAAACCATGTTTCACCAAATCTTACACCTAACAACTGCCTAGCAGTTGGAATAATGTGCTGCTGCAGTAGATCCAAGTATCTAGGACCATTCAAATTGCAATTGCCGTTAATAAAAAATGGCCCAATTACGTGTTCCCCTACAATACCCCCCCCCCCCCAAACATTTAGTTTTTGTGGATACTGTGTTCTTACGTCAAAGTACAAATGCAAATTTTCCCTCGACCAATATCGAACGTGTGTTGGGTTATGACGATTTGACCATTTGACCATCTGCACTTTTTCGGCAACTTCGTAGACATCCATTTTTAGTTTTAAAAATGTATTATTTCAATTAGGAACTTACCCATCTGTTTCTCGAGCAAGGCAGAAATAAAACAAAATAATAAAAACAAAATGAATTTCCAAAAGATAACACTGCAGCGTGCTTCGAATCCACCTCGGTCGTACGGCACGGAGAGTAAATTGGACTTGATTCCACCTATGTTCGCAGTAGCTTGAAGCGGTCTGTATAACTTCTCTCATAAGCCTCCGTAGCGAAAAAAGTTAAGTCGTTGGAAAAGTGTTATATGGATGCGAGAAGGTTGAGGGTTTGAATTCCATCGCTGTTTAAAAACTTTTTTAGGGTGTTTTGTGAGAGAACATATTTTTTCAAGCTCATAAATGTGCTATGAAAATCCTGCGGGATTCAGGGAATGTTCCCAATATCCAGCTGAACATTCAGTGAATGTTCAGGGAATATTTCTGTGCTATTAGGGTAGAAGTAAGCGGCATTAAGTAACTGAAGCACTGAACAAGAATTAGTTTGGTTACGTCGTACGTTGTAAGCACAACTTTAACTGTTTGTTAAGGACGCTTTCACAAACGTTCGGTGCGCCACTGATACAATAACCTTATATAAAAAAAAGGATAAGTTAGAGTAGTTTTCACAACTAGTGGGTAAATAGTGCTTTTTTACAAGCGTTGGTTTAAATAACGAGCGCAGCGAGGTATTTTAAAACACGAGTAAAAACAAACACAGTTTAGCCGCGAGTTGTTAACACTATTTTTTTAATACCTTTATTAAAAAATCCAAGAAAAACAGGAAAATACTTTTAAAAATCTCGAACGGAGCACTTCTCGCAACACACCATCTTTACATAAATCAAGGCGGCTGGTAAATGAAATAACAATGGTTTCCATAGCGATGTACCTTTTTACTCGGTGACGTTCATTGTTGCGACATTTTATTCTTTGACAGTTTGATGTTTTGACGATGTTTATAAATGATTTTTTCGTTAATTCTTGGTGAAAACTGGCGGAAAAGGCTTAATTTTTAGGCAAGAAAAATTAGATTTTTTCAATTTGACTATTTTTCGCATTTCTCTTTAATTTTGGATAAAAAACGGACAGAAATCTTGATCAAAAAAAGTTTTTTGCATTGGTAACCAGAAAAGCCATGCTTTAGTTATCTGCAGACAATTACTAAAATCATGTTTTTTACAAATTACTTTAAATTTTCCAATTATCTCGAAATTTTTCTTTTTTTGCCAAATTTGGACCATTTAATCTGCAGAAAAAAGACGATTTTAAATCGCAAAGCATAGAGCCACTTTGTTTATACGGTCCTTTTAGAGTGCTTTTATATGAGGACGTTTTAAAAATTTTATCGCATAAACACCACTAAAACCGCTTTAAGCACTAAATCGATTTATTTTAAAGCGATTTAAGAAAGCGGTTTAAAAAGGAAAAATAACAAGCTTTTAACAAGTTTTTACAAACTGTGTGATCGGTGTCACAAAAATCATTTATACTACTTAAAAATGGTGCCAAAATTCTAGAAGAAATTTTGACCTCGATTTTGACACAAAATTGAAAATCAACATTTAAAAAAAAAATTCTTTTTGGTATATCAGCTCTCATATAAACGTTTAAATTTGACAGGTGTGAGGAATGTCTCAGGGCAAGGGTTCAATATGACACCAGATATGAAGTGATCAGAAAAATGGCCGAAGAAAACATATCACACCATGGTGCCATTTGTAACTCGGATTGTGATGATCATTTTGAGGATGAGGATGACGATTTATTTAGCGATGATGATGCATATGATGACAATGAGGTAATTTGGAATATTATTCAAAAACACATAAGTGCTTAGGCATTCAAATTTTTCTCATACGCTTTTTTTAAGGACGACTGTGATTTTGACTGCGATATCGATACTCCAAAAAAGAAATCGAAAGCTTTGGAAGTTTTCCCATTAGCCGAAAGTAAAATCGCATCACCAAAGAAAAACGGAGCAAAACCAAATAGAATAAATAATAAGGTTACTGCCGATACAACAAGTGATAACAGTAAGGCGTTGGCAGAAAATAAATGTAAGGATCCTACAAAAACTGTCAATGCAACAAGTGATAAGGCTGTGGCAGAAATTAAAGTCGAAACAAAGGGTAATGATGCCACCAAAAACGAAAATGAAAATAAAAACAAAACTGATAAAAACTCTGGACCAGGAAAAACGAATACTTCAAATAAAAAGACTGTTACAGTAGCATCCAAGATTATGCGAAAGGAAAAAGAAATCCAAACAGACAAGCTAAAAATTAGTCATAGATACTGCCAAACGGAAGTACCCAAATATAAAAATTTCGGTGTTCAAATCGATTTGATAAAGAACTTGAAGCCTGAACTGGTTCCTAAGAGTAAACATTTTGGAGCACAAGTTGATCTATCAAAGTGTTCTCAATGTTCCAAAATGGAGAAATCTCTTAATGATGCCCTTAAAGATAATGCTAACTGCAAGAATTCAATAACGAACGAGCTTAAAGAGCTGAAAATTTTGTTGAAAGAGCATGGTTTAAACAAAGAGGCTAAATTAAAGGGCGAAAGGGATATAATTGGTGTTATGTAAGTTTTTACACATTTTGTTACACATTTTGCAATCCTTGAGCCATTATAGTATCTCATAGTTCTATGCTTTCTCTTCTCGAAAATCTTTCCCGAAGATTTTCTGATAATTTTCCCATTCCGAGAGATATTTTATAGATTAGTTACCGAATATTTCTACATATAGACAGACACAGCGGCTTACGCAGGGAGGGCTTAGAGGATCAAGCCTCCCCCCCTGACCACTGAAATAATCGATCTCTTAAAAATTACTAAGAAAATGGTAATCTGAGCCTATATATATTATGTTACTCAAGCCCCGCTCCCCCAGGAAACTCAAGCCCCCCTCTCCAGAACCAATTTCTGCGTACGCCACTGGACAGACATCAAACTTTAAAAAAAATGAAAACCTATTGTTATCGGAGGGCGATTATTATCAGTTTTTTGGGGTGAAAATCACCCTTCTAAGCGAGCGATTTTCACTTATCAATTAGGTGACAATCAACCCGCTTTTCTAATTGATGAGTTAAATAATTAAAGAAAGAAGAACCCAAGTTTTAAATAGGAAAGGAAATTTTTGAAAAATATTATAAATTTCATATTCATTTCACTCCTCAACCACACGTGTCCTCTCCACAACCTCGACTTGAGGCGCCCACCCCTCCTCCTCGACATCAGTCACCTATTCCAAGTCCTGAACCTGAGCCACATGCTCCCACTCCTGAACCTGAGTCACTTGCTCTTACTCCTGAACCTGAGCCACATTCTCCTGAATCTGAGCCACATTCTCCTACTCCTGAACCTGAGCCACAGGCCTCCACTCCTTGCCCATTCAATTCACTTGATCTTACTCCTGAACCTGGGCCACAGGCGTCCAATCCTGATACTATTAGTTAATCATGAACATTTTTTGTATTTATAGACAAATATTAGAAAGAATTGAAAGAAATCAAAACGATACATTAGAAAAATTTAAGTTTGAAAAAGAGGACCAGATATGTAAAAACAATTTTTTGCAAAAGCTGTTGTTAGATCAAGTAAATGAAAAGTATTGCATTTACAAAGAGATCTATGCTGGGTAAGTGTTTCAATATCCTTTTAGGTATTCAGTGATATTTTAATACCATTTTTTTAGGTTAGAAAAAAAGTGTCAATACTTTATCCGAAATGTAGCTAAATTGCATAACTATTTGTCAAGCGCAACTGTTCCCACTCTCAAAGAAAACAATATTTATTTGAATCGATGGCAGAAGACTTTGTCCGAAATCGAGTGTCAAAATAAAGAACTTAAGGTAAGAATCGAATCCCAATTTTACCTGGCTCCTAATTGCACCAACTTGGTAAAAAGTTTAACAACACTTAATAATTTAATTTAAAAAATCAGGTGTTTTACAAGAAAACGAAAACCCGTATGATAAATCTGAATCAGTTTGAGGCTGACGATTGGCCCCAAATCGCCGAGATACCTGTCGAGGCTCTGGCTTTTATTTTTGACAGTTTACAAGAAAACGCCAAGCTGGAAAAAGTGTCCGATAGCGATGATTTAAGGGAGCCCGTTAAGCCGATAAGAGCCGTCGCAAGTGTGAGAATAGTTACTCCTACAGAAGAGATGAGGAGACAAAATAAACTAAGGTAAAAAAGTCATAAAAACATGACGGGTTTTGAACAATATTTACTTTTTGTTAAATTTTAGTGCTTCCCCAGCCAGTAGCGTCGAATCCTACTCGACGTCTGTCAGTCAGATATCAACTACTGCACAGCCTATTATAAATGTTGAAAATAAATATAGCAATATACAATTAAGACCAGCTGTACCCCAGTTAAGACCATATGTGCCTCAGTTTAGCTCATATATACCTCAGATAAGACCACTCGCGCCACAATTAGGACCAGTTGTGTCCACTGTCCAGTCTGCCTTTAGACCGATTTCAGGAACTGGTTTTCCGCGTTCCAACTACCAACCAAGTGAGTACAATTTCAAAAGATGTTATTTTTTATTTAATTTATGTCTCGAAAATGTAAAAAGGGATAAAATGTTTATACACGTCGTATTTTTAGTACCGATGCCTCCATCACAAATTGCAGCAATTCGCCCAAACATCCTACCAAAAAACATCCAGGAAATGTGTCATGCGCCCTTACGCACTTGTTCTTTGCCTACACATTCCGTATTAATTCATCAGCCTCAATCGCCTACTCCTCAGCCACAGGCATCCAATCCTCAGAAACAGGCGCCCATTTCGCAGCCACAGACGCCCAGTCCTGAGAGACAGATGCCCACTCCCCTCCTGCGGATACAAATGCCTGCTCCTTTGCCTCAGATACCGTGGCGTCCATTAAAAAATACAGCAGTTCGTCTATCTCTTAGCCACATTCATCGGCCTCAACCGCCCACTCCTCAGCCACAAACGTCCCCTCCACAACCTCGGCTAGAGGCGCCCACCCCTCCTCCTCGACATCAGCCACCTGTTCCAAGTCCTGAACCTGAGCCACATACTCCCACTCCTGAACCTGAGTCACTTGCTCTTACTCCTGAACCTGAGCCACATTCTCCTACTCCTGAATCTGAGCCACATTCTCCTACTCCTGAACCTGAGCCACAGGCCTCCACTCCTTGCCCATTCAATCCTGATACTGAACGGCCCCCTACAACCATTTTTCCTGCCGAATTTTACCGAAATTTCCCTCCGCCTCCTCTACCGGCCAACTTTCCACCACAGAAAAGTCCCGTGGAATATAACCTCGAGGAAGAAGCATGGCCAAATTTAGACAAGTCTAACAAAGAAAATGTACCCGAGAATCGACCAAAGACTTACCAAAGAAATACGTTTCACCCTAAGTTTAACACACCCAAATCCAGCCATAGAAATATCTCGGAAAATACGAACTCCTCAGAAGACACTGCTGTTAAGGATGATGTAAAAGAAAAAGAGCCAAGCGAAGAATCCGGATCGGGTAGCTCTTCGGAGGGTTATTTGGAGACTCAGCGTAAACCCAAGATTAAGCTGAGAAATGTAGATGAAAATGGAAGAGAAATAACAGTGAAGAGGGAACACAGTGACAAGGTAACATAGGCAATTTAATCTGGTTGTCCTTAGTGATCAAAAAATGGTGTTGATTAACTAAACTCTCGAATAAACTATTCACTAATAATAATCGGTTTTATTTAATTTCCTTACATTTTTTTTTGAAAATGAGCAAATTTTACATTTTAATAGACTACATCCTAGGGGGAAGGAAAAACCAAAAAGGAGTAAGAATTTTGTAATAAATTGTTTGATTTTAGGAAATATTTGCCTTTCTGCAACAGCATTGTAGTGATGTGCCGGAGGAAGATCTTATTAACGCCATTTTAACAGTTATGAGCAGATTGAAAGATTCTTTTGGTAATCTGCCGAAGCAAGACGTTCTGAAACAGGTCAAGGCAGCACTTCCGTAAGTAATAATCTATATTTTTACCAAGGCTAAACTGGACATCAAAACATTCAGGAATAATAATGTGAAACTATTATTTAAAGTTCTAAACCAGAGAAGGATTTTTCAATGTATTTTTTTAATTCTAGACCAAGAGCTGCCTGGAAATCTACAAATTTACCCGTACTTGAGTGGAAAAGTGACACTGTTGACACAAACTGTTCCATTTGTTTCGAGGACTTATCTGAACAATCGATCTACACTTTACCATGCAAACATGAGTTTCACAAAGACGTAAGTACCCATATTTTTTGAATTGATCTATTTTAGCTCCAATAACACTAATAAAAACGCTCAAATCCATTCATGAACCTGGAATGGAATATCTTATCTTTTATATTCTAAAATTTCCTTAAGAGTTTCAGGGTGACCACTTGTCATGAAATCATAATTTGTCATAATTTTTGAAGATGTGTCTTAAAACCGTCCAAAATTTGGCTAAATGTCATAAAAATCATAAAATTTGACAATCTACCCTTTGCGGATCACTATTTTTTAAGACAATTTTATTTTGCAAATAGCCCCTGTATACATTGATTTGGTGTATTTAAAATGATTAACCGCAAGAAATACTAGGTCATGTTTAACCTTTCTCTCTCTAGAGATGTGTTGTATTGGAAAGAGAAATAAACATTTTAAACTAGTTGTTCAAACGGCCTATTTCAGTGACTGAATTCTCTGCTATACCATGATCTTTCTTTGTTTTATGCTTTTGAAAATAGATGCAGAATACTGTGGTTTTAATTTTATAATCTGAATTCTTTATTTTTGGCACCTAAACTAAAAAATTATGTGCAATCTCTCTCTCTCTTCTCATTTAATTACCGTCACTTTTTTAAGTCCCGTAGGCACTATTAACTTAATCGGACGGGTCATCAACTACTTTCGTAGTCTACCGACTTAGGGAGTGTGTATCTAGATCCGCCTCCACGTGATATCCGATCCCATCCGGCCTGGATACCGGCGTGAATAGAGGGGTAGGGCCTAAGATACCTTTTACACTTATTTTTCCTGGGTTCCCCCCTTTCCCCGCTCATCAAACCGGTCCGATGAAGGCAGTTTTCTTTTCCTAGAAGGATTTAATTTAGCCTAAACCCCTTTGTCGGGGCTACGGATCTTTAACGTGCTCCACTATCAATATATGGATCACACGGGACCATCCTTTTAACGTCCTGTCCGAGGGACGGTATGAAATCGAATTAACCTGCCTTCTAGCTAACTCGCCCTACTCCGCTTCATACGTAGACTACCTGCAAGACCCGGGGCTTGAACCCGGCATCTCCCTCTTGAATGTCGCGGCGTTAACCCCGACACCAAGCAGGCAGGTCATGTGCAATATCCCAAGTAGCATTTGGACGTCAAACTACGTCCTCTACTTGTTGGTTTAAAAACCCCGACGTTGGCAAGCGGACTACAAATCTCAATCCATACAACCCCAATCCGACCTTAAATATATTTTTTTAAAGCACTATTTCGGTGGTAATTAATACGAAAATCACTCCAGAATAATACCAAACATAAAAAACAAAAGATCAAAAGATCTTGGGTGGAAATAACGAAAATTCAAACAAAATAAACGATGTTTCGCCCTGGGTAACCAGCGTGGGCTCATCAGTAGTTTCACTATACATCATTAAACACCATCATACACTTAGATTTCCAACCTTGAACCACTCACAAATAGGCATCGTTTCGCACTGGTACTTACTTATCCAAGTTACCTAATACGAATTCGTCCTGGCGTGTTAATATTTCCAGTAGGATTATGCTCCTAAGGCAATTAAAACAAAGAAGTTAAAAAACCTCCAAATCAGTTACTTCAACCGAAAAGAAACTAAAAAACAAAAGATCAAAAGATCTTGGGTGGAAATAACGAAAATTCAAACTTGGATGAGTAGTAGTGAAACTACTGATGAGCCCACGCTGGTTACCCAGGGCGAAACATCGTTTATTCATTTCTCTTTTCGCTTTGATCTTTTGTGTGTTCCTTGTGGAATACTCATCCAAGTTTGAATTTTCGTTATTTCCACCCAAGATCTTTTGATCTTTTGTTTTTTAGTTTCTTTTCGGTTGAAGTAACTGATTTGGAGGTTTTTTAACTTCTTTGTTTTAATTGCCTTAGGAGCATAATCCTACTGGAAATATTAACACGCCAGGACGAATTCGTATTAGGTAACTTGGATAAGTAAGTACCAGTGCGAAACGATGCCTATTTGTGAGTGGTTCAAGGTTGGAAATCTAAGTGTATTATGGTGTTTAATGATGTATAGTGGAGGGTGACCAGTGAAACTACTGATGAGCCCACGCTGGTTACCCAGGGCGAAACATCGTTTATTCATTTCTCTTTTCGCTTTGATCTTTTGTGTGTTCCTTGTGGAATACTCATCCAAGTTTGAATTTTCGTTATTTCCACCCAAGATCTTTTGATCTTTTGTTTTTTAGTTTCTTTTCGGTTGAAGTAACTGATTTGGAGGTTTTTTAACTTCTTTGTTTTAATACCAAACATATCTTTAAGGCACTATTAAGTCTCTTTTATTGTTTTTTTTTTCAATAAAAACAAGAAAAAAATTGTTGTCAATAATGGCTGCCCAAGCTTGCAACTCCAAAATGACCGAATTTGGGCTGGTATAGTATTTTTAGCAATTTATCACCGATTTGCAGCCATAATTTTATCCAAATCTAACCAGCCAACGTTAAACTACGTAATATCCCAATGAGCATTTTCAGAAACTTCTGGTGACAGATATTTATATAATTACTATAAAGAGGGTTCCATTGATACCCTAGGGTATTTAGAAGTTTCCTACAAGAATTGAGTTTGTATATTTGTTTTATTAAAGGCTCTAAATTGATGGTACCCTAAAGTAACATAAAACTGGCGTTAACAATATTTCCACGGACATCTTTTTAAAAATTAAAGTCATCGGTTCAAATGTTATATAAATTGGTGTTAACAATGTTTCCACCAACATATTTATAAAAATATAAGTCATCAGTGACAAAAGTTATATAAATTGGTGTTTGAAATCTTTCTGTCAACCCACCTATAAAACCGTAAGTAACTATCAATTAAAGATATATAATAGATTGGTTTTTTAAATGTTGCTATCAACCCACTTATAAAACTTAATTAACCAACAATAAATTTATATAAGATAAGATTGAAACTATTTCTAGAGACACTTATAAAAACTTGGGAACTCACATACAATAGTTATATAAATTGGTGTCTGTAATATTCTTATGAACTCATTCATAAACCTTTTTTACCCATAAGGTTTTTTCTATAATGTTGTTATTAATTTCTTTTTATAGTGATTATAATACAACTGTTTTTAGAACAAAAAAAACAATGGTAATTATGCAGTATACGGTTTCCTGCCATTTTTGATTTTTTTTTGAAAAATTCTTTATGGGGGCACCTTCTAGGGTCCCTAGGACCCCAAATCCGCCTGCGCCCGATTTTTTTTTTTTTAACGAGAAAAAAGGGTTCCCAGGGGGGGGTTGTAAAGTGTTTTTTTAATTGTTTTGGGTTGGTTTGGATTAGGTTGGGTTGGACTGTGTTGGTTTGTTTTAGTGAAAAAAAATTAAAAAAAAAAACAAAAAAAATACCAACCGGCGCAGACGGATTTGGGGTCCTAGGGACCCTAGAAGGTGCCCCCATAAAGAATTTTTCAAAAAAAACAAAAATGGCAGAAAACCGTGTACTGCATAATTACCAAAACAATTTTAATTTATTTTGGCAATTATAATAACCAAACAAAGAAGATTTTTTAAGGTTAATTTTGTGACATCCAAAGGCGCGTTTTTGCGACATCAAAAGGAGCGTTTTTGCGACATCACAAGGCGCGTTTTTGCGAGATACCATACAATTATTATCTTGTTTTAATTACATCAATCTGAGAGAGATAAGAGATCCAAATCTTCTTGAGATAGTTGCCGATGACAGATATCGGGATGGAATGAATTTTACACCCAATTCCCACCAGCGTTTCCCATGCGCAGTCACCCTGACTCAAAAAACTCATCACGTGGTCCGATATGAACTTGTATAGGCAAATCTCGCTTAGACCACGCGATACGTGTTTTGATTCGGGGGACCCACGAATGAGAAACGCATAGATGGGAACCGTGTTTTAGAAAAAGAGAACAATATAGTAACCGTGTTAAGGTCGCAAAAATGCACCGTGAAACGTCGAGCGCATACGCTGATACTGCTGGTCGGCGGCAAATGTGAACACCCCGGAAAATACTCGCCTGTACACCCTTCGACCCCGCAATCTAACTATATTCTTGAGATAGTTACTTCTGACAGGTATGCGGGCTTGAAGTGTGTGCAGCTGATTTTCAGAGTAGGATGACTTAAAAAACAGCTTTTGTTTGACTATAGTATATAAATATTCATATTCCTGCATTAGCTTATCTCACTTTCATTTTTATTTATTTTAGAAGATTGCCTAACACCATTTTATAAATTTTTTTATTGTAAAAAGAAAAAGAATAATACATAACAAGCAAAGGGAAGAAAGATGGAAAATCTATATTTCTAAATCCATAAAAACCTTTAATTTGTTATGTAGTGTTGTTAGAACAGTTGTAAAACCTTTTTATAATAATCTCTATACTCATAAGGAAGTTTTATAAAATCTATATGTTGTTTTTCTATCCATTACTATGTACCATAAATTTTTATAAGCTGGTGATGAACAGTTGTTTTTCAAGTCTTTTTTACTCATTTAAGAGATATATTAGAGTTATAAAATTATCACCAACACTAAATAATATAACTTTTGGTTATTTTATGAAGGTTTTATATTATTTGCTGTAACTTTTATATAGACAAAAATGCTCATTGGGTGGGTCCGTAACGATATGTACATCCTTCCGTTCGCAACGAGATTCTGTCATCACACCCGTCAAAGAAACAGGCATCGATCGAAACATGGCATGATCAAGTCAAAAATATAGTGTATTTTGCCTTTGTTTCGAACGCGTTACTTTACTTTAAGTGTCTAATATCTTTAAAATGAGACCATAATTATTAAAAAATTCCGGACGTTCAGCTGGTTCGAAAAAAAATTAATACGATTCTTGAAACAAATTTTTAGAAAAATGGTTATGGTACACAGTGCAACATTTTTTTTATAAAGGTTGTTTCTATGCAATTTTCAATTTTAATACAAGGTAAGTTTATATGAACTAAAGTTTTGGAGTAACAAAATTTTTAATATTCTAATAAATGCAAACACACCTGAGCTTGCTTTACAAAAGAGAAAAACTTACGTTAAACAAAATACAAATTATATAAAAAAATAATTAATATTTGGTCATGTGTCCATCGGCGTCTATAATTGCTTGGAGTCTTCTATGTATCTGCATGAATGGTGCTAGAAAGTCATCCCTCTGGGATAATTCCTCCCAAACTTCTTCGATACGATTCCACAAATCTTCGGCGTTTCTAGGCAAACAATTTCTCTGGTAGTTTTTTGGTCATAGGGTTAGCATCTGGGCGATAGCTATAGCCTGGCCATTGTAACAGTTCTACGTTGTTTTCGTGAAACCTTTGAATTGCAATATTGGTCGTGTGTATAGGACAATTGTCCTGCTGATATATAAAAATAAAATATCCATATGTGCTTGACGTTCACGCTAAAATGACCTGCAGCTCGAAAATGATTCACGTAATGAGAATCAAATCTCGCATTACCGGGTCAGTATACTTGTCTTTGTTTTGGAGTAAGCTGAGTTTTGTGTTCCAGGAAATCTAGATAATATTCGTGCTTCCTTTGCATTTTGAAAAGGATTCTGGACGCTTATTCTTACGGTGGTGAAAAAAGCTCGCCTCACCTCACGGTCATTCAAGAAGAAGCGTCCTGTTCTAGTTCCCACAGAAGAGCTCGATCTTCATCGGCAGTGCTAATTTTTGGTCTTCCTGAAGCCTCCTTCTTTCTCAAAGCCTGCTTGGCTAATGTTAAAATGATTAGCAACTGCTGCTAGCGACCAACCTTCGTCGAGTTTCGTGACAATTCTTGCTTTTAGCTCTATGGAAGCATGAGAAGACATTTTTTAAGTACTTGCAAGGATTTTAGTTTTGACAAGTTGCTAATTAATGTTGACAGAATAGAAAATATGTCGGTAAAGACCGAGTAGAGTATAACTGCTCAACATTCTCAAAAATCAGTATATACCGTATTCATTTTTTTTCGAACCAGGTGTATGTACTCTTGTTTTCCTATATCTCAAACTTTGACTTTTTATTAGTGTATACGCAAACACATCATCAGCTTGTAACGTCTAACACCATTAAATTCGGTATTACCTTAGAACATTGGACTACTAGACGGAGTCTGGTCTATCTGGTTACAATGGTTGTTTGAGTGCAACATCTACAGTGGGGAAAGGGGAGAAAGAAATCTGTGTTGCCAATTTTAATAACAGAATTATGCAATAAAAAACTTATTAAATTTGGATTAAGTTTTGATGCCTATTTATTAATTAATTAATAAGGTTTAAGATATATATTGGCAAAGCTAACATACACAATATATAATACTCACACCTATTTAAAACTTTCGACGTTTTTTGAAAATTTAACATGTGTTTTCCTTAAACATCTTTTTTTATAGTCAACGTGGCACCATTGATTGTTTGTTGCGGTTTCTCGAATTTTCCAGGAATGTCATTGTTGTTTTGAAAGTGAAAGTTTCAGCACTTGTCAGTAGTGTTTTTTTGATATTTTTGTGAAAAGTTTTGTATTATTATATGCAATTTGTATTGTTTGTATTTCGTTTCACAGGTACGTTAAATTAAAATATTAACTAAATACTAGGTTAGAATTCGTCATATTTGGCCATTCTTCAATAATATTAAAAACAGAGGAAAACGTATTAAAGATGTTGAACTCAAACACCCTGCCCTAGGTCTGAAAAAAAGCTCCTTCTAGTAGTTCAATGTTCTAAGGGTATTACGATCACGTTATGTCATATTGATAAAATAAAAAATTAAAAGGCTTCTAAATCAAAAAAATGACTTAATTTAAAACAAATAACCTTATTAGCCGACTACGCAACGCAAAGGAGGGTGTTGAGTTTAGTTTCTTGGTTGTAAAATTCAATGTTTTAATCTCGGATATAATTATTCAATGATACCAAAAATCGCCAATTATACAGCAAATAAAAATATTTTAAAACAATCTTTATTGCAACATAGTAATTATCACTCGAGTTACAGAAGACAGCTGGTCTATAAGGAGAGCGGCCACTAATTTTGGGGTTGATAAAGTGATAATAAAATGAAAAAGGCGAATTAAAATAACACAACGGATTCGAAACAACTAAATATTAAATATTACTTAAAACAACAACAAAAACATCATTCTTTTTAATAACACTCTGTAAACGCCTGGGCATTGAAAAACTTAAATTGTGTGGTTGTGGTCTCCAGTTTCTTTGATAAATAATTTTGACAAGTCGGCCCCATATATTTTTTATTGGGTTGAGACTAGGGCTGTTGGATGGCCAAAGAAGAGTTTCAATATTATTGTTTTCAAACCGCTGGCGAACAACATTAGTCGTGTTGAAATTAACTCTGTGTTTCAGACTTCCACTGTCTATATTTTATTTATACACGACATTTCGATCAGTACAATCTCTGATCGAGACGTCGTGTAAAAATAAAATATAGACAATTGCTTCATCAAAAACGTTACCCCTTAAATTATGCTAAAATATTTTAAGCCTGTATGCGATTTTTTTTTAAACAAGAATACGTGTGCGTTACACGGATGACCGAAAAATTGGTCATCCATATGAGTCAATGGACCCGATTTTTGTTCATAAAGTCACGCAATTAAAAATTTGTAATAGGCACATTGATAAAATATGTGACTCCACATAATGTTGTTTAGAAAAGAAAATGGTAAATATTAAAAACAAAATACATGTTCAAACGCAAGCAAAACAATAATCTAACCTCAATCACGAATGAAATGTTAAAATTGACCAACTTCAATCCGTTGTAACCTTGAAACGTGGTCGAATTTATTACCTACAAGTTCATTGGTTGGTTTTGATCACGTGGTACACAATGGACGCGTATCACGTGATCAATACCAACCAATGAACTTGAAGGCAATAAATTCACGCACGTTTCAAGGTCATAACGGATTGAAGTTAGTCAATTTTAACTTTTTATGCTTTTTGTTTTGTGTATTTTCTTTTTAATATTTGCTATTTTTCTTTTTTTAGCAACAATATGTCGAATCAAATATTTTATCAATGTGCTGCTTATTGCAAGTTTTTGATAAATTCCTATTGCTGCTTCGGTGATCACGTACGAATGTGGATCTTGTCTTAATCGGAATAGCTTTTTTTTATTTAAGTCTGTAATACTCTTAATAAAACAGTTTTTGAGAAAAATATTAAAAAGTAGATCGACCACAATCCTACTAAAATATGTGAAATTCCAGAATCAAGAGAAGATTCCCACTAGGCGCAAATGAAAAAAATGTTATTTTCATAGCGAAAAAAACGCCTAACTTGTTTAACGTTATAATAACATTTAAATAACGTTTAAAAAAAAAACGGGGTATTAAACGTTTTTTTCGCTATGAATATAACGTGTTTTTGATGGGGTAGGGTTAGACATAAGTTTTTTTACCACTTTTTTACAGTGTATCAAAGAATGGCTCCAAACCAATAGTGTCTGTCCAATTTGTAGGGTACATTCTATTTTTGATGAAGATTTTCCCCCTTTAATGTAAGTAAAATTATTGTATTATTATTTTTTCATTTGATGTTTCCCGTTTTCCTTTTATATTTTTTTACTTTTCTTGAATGATTTATTGTTATAAGTAATAATTGTATTATTGATGGTATTAACACATGTATTAGGACGCTTTTTTGTTAAAATTTTTTACTTTTGTTTTAATATTTCAGTTATGAAAGTTAATATTTTTATATTAGACAAAGTATATTTAGATTTTATTGCAAGTTTTTTCGAATAGTAGGTTTACCTGTATAAATCAACAGGAAACCAAAAAATTGCTGAGATATGTTGTTATCTCTCTATTTTTTAGACTGTAAAATTATGCTATATTTTCGCCTGAAGAGTTTGTATGTTAATACTTAAGGGTTATTTTTGACAAATAAAGAATTATTTTAATATAATTAATTATTATTCTTACCCAAGAACTTATTTATTTACACATTTTCTGACAATGAAATTATGTTTCTTTCAGAGAATTTTCAGGTCCTTTTTCTTCTGAAATTTTACTCTTTCCTTCCGGTGTTCCAACTTTGGCAGCTATCTCTGCATATTTTTTGTTCCTAAAAGCTTTTTTCGCTTCATCAAGCAGCACATTTTGCAACAAAAGCCTATTTGCGCTTTGATCTGGCAATAGAGAAGGATAAGGATTCCCTCTAAGTTCTAAAATTGCTTTTAAATAAGGTGTCCCAGGGTAAGGTTTTGGGGCTTTTATGAGTCTTGTACATGCAACAGTGTAGTTCTCGTAACGAGGTGCAAGGACTTTGAACAGTTTGTGAACCAGCTGTTTTTCTGTGAGCCAATAGTCGGCCATTTCCATTGTGGTTTTGTGGCAGTCTCCATAACGGATGGCATCTGATATCAACTGGAAAATGAATATAAATATGTATACTCCTACTCCTAAATTAAAAAAAAAACTTGAAATTGGAGTTGACCATATGGGACTCATACCTTTTGTTTTTTTTTTTGTATAGAAATCCCAAAAAAATGGATTGAGTATAATTTAAGAAAATATAAACCAAATAGTAGTTTTCCTACGAGCGTGCGGAAAACGCTTTTCTCGCACTTATTTCCGTGCGGAAAGTGCCATTTGTGTGAAAGTGAAAAAAAGCTTGTTAAAGTATAGTTCTGAATAAAACATGAAATTCGTAGTTTTGACTATTTTTTCATTTTTAGTCTGCTAGGTTTAACTAAAATAATGACAAAATATTTTGTATTCTGCACGCTCATAGGAAAAATGTTGTACCTAACGCGTGCGGAAAGTATTTTCCGCACTTGTTAGGTAAATAACTATTACCTAACTAGTGCGGAAAGTGCCACTTTTCTGCACGCGATTTCAGATGGACAAACGACGCGTCAGTCACTTTACGCACATGTTAGGTACAATTTTTTTCTACAACCACTTGAATATGCCGTCAAACAGACGTAAAGAAAAAAAAGCCAATAATTAAAAATCCCAGTGCAGAAAATTATGGGGGTAAATTTATTTCCGCAGTCAGTGCAGAAAAGTGCAACTTTCCACTCGCAAATGAGTGCGCAAACTAAGCACTTTCCGCAAGCGAGTAGGAAAAAATAATTAGCTCTTATTTTATTTTCTGCTGTGTTATTTGATGAAAAAAACCCATTATTAACCTTTTGGTCCCTGCCCTGAAAACCAGTGCATTCTTAAATCATATTATATGTTGCAGACTTTTCTGTGGTTTTCATGTTTAAACTTCTCTTAAAAATTAAGGTTCACAGAGAATTAAAACGCCCAAAAGTGCCCTATTTGAATCACCCTGTAGCTTTCTAGTTCTGGGTCATCGGCCAAAATGTCAGAACTTATATAAGTAGGCTTACCACAATTCTAGATCTATAAAGTGTTTTCTGTTTGTGACAGTGACATAGAACAGAAACTAACACATTTTTCAAAAAAAGAAAAAATTTCGTTTTTTTTTTAAATTTTTTTAAGCTTATAGTTAACAAGGACAGAAGAAGCCTCTCTCTCTAAAAAATGCTAGAAGATAGAGGACTGATATTTCCATCCTTTTTAAATGAAGTTTTTGCAGTAACAGACATGCAGTTGTAGTTTATATATGACGCCTCCTTATCAGTCATTCAAAAAAGAAAATTGTAGCAGGCATCCAGAAATAAAATGAACAAATTCTCATGACTTGATTAAAAATTGCTTTTTTGAAAATAAAGGCGGGTTCATTCATAGTGTATAAGCACAATCTTAGTGTTAATACATAATTTAACAGCACCTGTTTATCCAAGAGTTTATAAGCATAGTGCATTAGGATAAATTTTGAAAATTGACATACCAAATTGTCAAAAAAGAAGAGCAAAAAAAATGTTTTTCTTTACCTAACCTCAATAGGTTAGGTATTCTTCCTTCTTGCTAAATTTCTGTTTTCTAGTATCAGCTAAAATCAATCACTCTCATTTTGAAATCAACCAACCAAAATGTTTTCTTTGCTTTTTTCATATTGATAGTGCATAAAGTTAAAATTAACCAACTTTTAAATTATGCACTGTGCTTATGAATTATAACTATGAATACTTGGGTAAACACTTCTATTAAGAATAATGTATTTAACATTATGACTATGAATAAAATTGTGCTTAAGTTATAAATTATCAATATGAAAAGTTGGGTAAACTCCCCATAAGTATATCCTTACCCTTTCCGCATACATTCTAGCCTCGTCAGCTCTAGGATAGTTTAACTCAATCCTTTCATGTTTTACTAAGGCGGTGACTGTCTTTCTTAGCTTATTAAGCCTCTCTTCAGGTCCTTTTGGGTTACGAAACTTTCTTAGTCTTGGATTCACTCTTATCTTTAATTGTGAGACTAGCTTTGACACCTCGGCTTGATTCATTTTTTTTTTAATTAAAGTAAAATATATCGGTATGTTTCTTTAAAAAAAAAATGTGATAAATTCTCAGTGTTTTGATTTTTTGACAACTTTTTATGAGGTTAGGATCAGGGAAAAAAAATAGGTTAGATGTCTGTAGGGTGCGCTAAGCGATGGTTGACCTGCTGAATTGAGACGAGCAATGCTTTTGCACCGGAAATTAGAGAGTTTTGGACACCACAGTATCTTCATGAGTTTGAAGTCGATTTTTTTGTGGTAAGTTGGACACATGTACGAGTTGTATTTTTAATTAGGTAGCTTTAATATAATTTTTTATTTTTAGGAAACCCGGGCATCTGTTAATGATGAAAAAAAAGCTTCCTCAAATGGTCATTTGTAAATTAAAAATAAAGGTGAGTAAATTAAACTAACACCATACAACGCACGTTTTTTAGGCACTGTTCTCAGATCAGATCGAAAATCCAGATTTTGTTTGTTTTTTTTAATAATAATTTTTGCACATTTTTGAGGCACATTCAAGACGTAATAAACTCGACTTTCTGTTATTTTTTTTTTTCAAAAAAGATGCCATAAACGTTTAAAAATAAGAGAAACACAAAATAACAAAGTACGGTTATGTCTAATGTTTTTACCGTAGATCGAAACCGCTATAATTGTTGTAAATTGGCTTCCGAAAATGTTTTCGGTTAGGTGCCAATTGCACTGATCTGTTATGTTATGTTACACCATGCAAATTGGTATTTTCAGTTTATTGTGGGAGCACATTCTAAACACCGGCGGTCTCCAAACGTGCTCATTTGAATAGTTTATAACTTTTTTATTTCTTACCCCATGGTAACGAGCGATACATCAGTATATACACTTGGAAAAAATAAAGCTCTACACGGTTTACCACCAGTGGCGCACATAAAAAATTGCACAGGGTCAAAAACACCTATTATATATTAGTTACTATTGCTATCTATTTTTTCTAAGTGAGATCCAGCATACCAGGGAAATACCCGGTCATACGCCCTATGACTTCGCGTATATCTAACACCCTGTTCACACTAGCGTGCCCATCCTGCATTTCAATGAAGTGGAAATCCAGGTCCCGCCACACATTTGGTGTTCTTTTTGGAGCAGGGTGGGCACACGTTGGTATGTTTGGAGCTTAAACTATCTTCTTGAGATAGTTGTCCCTGATGATAGATCGATGACAAATATGCTGGGTCGAAGAGTGTGTACCGTCGTGTATTTTCTGGTATGGGTAGTATGCTGGATCATTCTTAGACGAATGCATTTAGAAAAAGAGAACAATATTTAGCTCACAGAAACGGAACTTTGGCTTTTCAAATGCCATGGGTTAATAAAAATGGTAATAATATTTTGGAATGTTTATAGGTATAGGATTTTTCTTTATAGAAGTATCCTGTTTCCCCTAGAATTAAACCTAGATCCTCTCTGAATCTAAACCCACATGATGGCATAGAGTGTCCTATTTACCTGGCTCTGTGTAAAACTTGATGTCAAATTTTTTTGCGTGGTTTTTTCACGGAAGTAAAAATAGGTGGAATGATAATAGCCTATAAAGAAAGTTACCACCACATATGTACCTGACATTTGAGAGCCTAAATCAGTTGGCATTGACAAAATTCCCCTAAACCTGAGGCTAATAATAAAAAGGGTTATCGAACAGCACTGATGAAAGACCAAAAACTTGTCATTCAAGTCGAAAACTCTTTATTTTAACTTCTCAAAATTGCCGGCTGTATCGCGGAATGCAGCGTTTTAGGGCGCACTTATACTCGCTACGCGCGCAGAAAATTGAGGCAACAGATGTATGAGAGGGGGGTAGATAACGCTTTAATGTTTCGATTTGTTGGGCGGCCATTTTGATGGTAGCTATTTGTTTAGTTTTTTTAATTTAATTTATTTTCTGCAGTAGCAGTAGTAGTATAGGGGCGGCCCGTGGGCCTGGCAATTGGGCCTCTTCATGGGCCCTTTCTGCCACACTATATTACTATGCCCCTATTTCCGCTATACAACTCTCTCTCTCCGGGCCTCCCTGTCGTCTTTACAAAGTTCAGTATGTCGGCCCATTTGAGTGTCTGTCTGCACTCTGACTCCAGGACATCTTTAGTTCATTGTACGCCCATTTGTATGCCAACCTGTTTCCTTGTTATTCCCAGGACGCTTATTCTTGACGGCCCGTGAGGTGAGGTGAGGTGAACTTACCCTTCTGAAAAAGTCTCCTCAAATCTCATAGATCTCAGGATAGAAAAAGATCTGAGGAGTTTGGATCCATGATTTCGCAACATCCCATAGAATACTGTAAGATCTTCTCGATTCTTTAAAATCAATGTAGGAGAATTGATCAGCTTAAAATTATCCGTCTTTTCAAATCTCCTCGAACTTCTAAAAACTGCACAAAACTCATAAAATATAGTATGAGATTTGAGGAGACATTTTGAGCAGGGTACTTTAACCACTTCACGGGCCGTCAAGAATAAGCGTCCAGAAGAGGTTCCGGTCCAATGTATTGGGTTTCGGCCCCTAGTCTGGCAAGTTGGTCTGCTTGCTCATTCCCTGGTATTCCCTCTGCAGTTCAGTAAAAAAAATAACAACACATTCGTCTGTTGATTTCACGTTTAACTAAAAATAAAATAAAAAAGTCCAAAAAACAGATAAGGGATAGAAAAGAGAGTTGAATTTAAAAAAAATCAACAACCATAGTAGCTAGCAAAACGCGGTTTTCAAAATTAGGACTTAAATTAACAACTAAATTTTTAAAAACGTCAAAGTTTGTCAGAGGTGCAGTTCTTAAGATATAAAAAATTTAAAAAAATAATTATCAACTCTACTCAACTCCAGAACCTTGGCAAGGTAGCGAAACGCGGTTTTAGAATTTGGATTAAGAATAAAATTTCCAATGAAGTTTATCACAACGTCATAAATATCCATCGCTTCGCCTGCGACTTTTCCCGGTTTTTTCCCGTATTTTTTTCTCTAAAAGGTCATAACTTTTTTTTTGCGTAAACCGATATTGATGAAATAAAGCTGGTAGGAATATTTTAGTGAAAATTCCATTTCAGTAGTTTTCGCGTAACGCTGAAACACCAGATTTGAAAACCACAGATCATGCAGAAGTCATAACTTGTGTCTGATATTTTCAATACGCCTAAGATACAACTTCCTTGTCTTCTGTGAATATATTTCGAAAACGTGGTCTGCTGTAATCTCTTCTTTAATTAAATCATTCTCGATGTTAATAATTGACACAATGTAAAATCGGGTTTGTCCCATTGTAGTTCTGGTCCAATATTTTATTCTACGCATCGCACAAAAGCTTCGTTCAGATCTGGCCGAACTAATAGGAAGAAAAATAGCAATCTGAATTAATTTGTAGAGGTTCGGACAAAAGTCTTGTCTAGTATACTCTTTGATTTTAAATTTATTTCTAAATTTTTACAAGTAATCAAATTTTTTCCTACCAAGATCTCAGCTTCAAACATAGATACATCCACACTTGCATTTGTAGAGTAATTTTCAATAAAATTTTGACTTCCTTTGATGTTTAACTTAAATAAAGCATCTACCAATTTGGTATTGGATGTTTATTTTCCAGTGTTATAAGATCTTACATCTGATGTCAATTCTATCGCGCTGTCATGTCCAAGTGTTTTGATACTCTGATAGGTTCTAAAGAAATAACATGTTTATCAGCGAAGTCTTGGATTTCAGAATAAATATTATCAAAGCTGTTTCCAGTTTCTTCTAGAGATTGTAGCGTGCCATCTACTATTATTAAATTTTCTTTGCCTAGAGTAGCATCTTTACCCCAAAAATACTGACTCAAAACGTTGATACGTAATAAAACAGAGTATAGAATGTGCAGGCAAATGCAAAACTCGGCTTCAACGGCATGTCTATCCTGGTTATCAGTTACTTCACTTCCTAGTGCCATTTTAATCGCTCCAAAGTTCAATAAAAATTTAATACTCAAGCTCTCTGCAACCTTTTTAAGTTTTTCATGATTTCGTGGTCTCGAAAAATGCACATACAACGCCTTTAATGTATTAAAGAAAGAAGCTGCTGGTGCCACTTTTGTCGAGACTTCTGTAGAGACTTTAGTAAATGCGTCAACTACAACTAAATTCTAAGTGCCAAACAAGGAATGTACCGGGTGGGCCATAAAAAACCGGACAAAATGTTTTCCGTTATAACTTTTAAACCATTCCACCGATTTTAATGCAACAAACTGTTCTTTACAGGGAATTGAGCAAGACTTTAACTAGGATTATTTTTTTTTCGCCATCTAAAAATCTAAGATGGCGGACAGAAACAAACTTTACTCTTCAAAGAGCCTCGTTTATTCTTATGTTACTCAAATTTTTTGATTTTTTTATGAAGTCGTAAAAATCTTTGTTTCTGCCACGCAGAACGAGGTGCGAATCATTAAAATCGGTTAAGTGGTTCCCAAAAAAATTAAAAATATTCAATCAGTGTTTTACGGATTATGCGATTGCCGTCTCAATTCTGTCTGCATACATTTCCTCATAAATTCATTATTACTAAACCGATTTTGATGAAATAAAAAGCCTCATGGCGCAAATCCATTGCTGCTGTTGAAATTTGTCACCATCTTGAAATTCAAGATGACGGACAGAATCAAACTTGTCCCTTTAAAGAGGCTCGTTTATTTGTATGTTCTGTAAACTTTTAAATATTTTTTTTAGTTTGTCCAAAAGCTCTGCTTTCGCCACGCATAACGAGGTATAAATCATCACAATCGGTTTGGTGGTTCTCCAAAAATGAATTTTTGTTTCCATCAATGTTTTCCAGATTATACGATTACGACGGAAACAAAAATTATTTTTTTTAAGAACCACTAAACCGGTTTTAATGATTTATACCTCGTTGTGCGTGGCGAACTTAAAACTTTTCTACGAATAAAAAAAAAGTTAAAAAGTTTTCAGAAAATATGAATAAACGAGCCTCTTTGAAGGTTCAAGTTTGATTCTGTCCGCCAAAAACAATCGATTTTCGCCATGATTTCTTTTATTTCATTGAATTCGGTTTTCTAATAATGAATTTATGAGAAAATGTATGCAGACAGAATGTAGCCGGCAATCACATAATCCGTAAAACACTGGTTGAAATGTTTTTATTTTTTTGGGAACCACTTAAACGATTTTAATGATTCACATCTTGTTCTGTGTGGCAGAAACAGAGCTTTTTTACGAATTCATGGAAATATCCAAAAATCTTCTGTAACATAAGAATAAACGTGGCTCTTTGAAGGTTAAAAAAAAATATTTTTACTCAAAGAAAAGAGCAGTTTGTTGCATTAAAATCGGTGGTATGGTTCGAAAGTTATAACGGAAAACATTTTGTCCGGTTTTTTATGACCCACCCGGTATATTGCCGAAGGATGTTCTTCTCTTATTAAACATTGTAAGCCCTTATGTTTCCCAGACATTACACTGGCCTCGTCATATGACTGCCAACTCCTACGCTATAATTCTCTGGGGGGGCCTAGAAGCACAGAAGGTGATCCGTGCTAGAAGGCTCTGGGGGGGCCGGTGGTTGAAGGAGAATTTCAGGGGAAGCTACCAGCAAAATGGCGGCGCTCATGTTGTTTGCTTAAATTTGAATGCGCACTCGGTGAACATCGTTCTATTCACTTCTAATTTCTTTGGGTGGGATCGATTTTTCCTACTCGGACGCCCGGCGCACATTTTGTCTGCTCGGCTCTTATTCAGTCCTGCTGAATTCACGCTCGCGACATATAGTATTATAGCATAGCGTATAGTATATTTGATTTTTCTCTCGCGATAAACCCACGAGCGCGTATTTTGGAGTGGACGGAATCGTACGTAAAATTTGTCAAAAATTCTTTTGTAAAAATTAAAAGTAGGTTTACTGGCTGTGTTTCGCAGGAACCTTTTACGGAAGTGTAATCCGCAAAAAACAAACGAAAATAATGTTAAAATGACCACTGCCACAACTGTCAGAAAGTCTTACGGAAATAGGAAGATCTACTCGTTTCCAGAAGACTACCCAACGAAATTTTTTAAGCCGAGGCACGCCGGTGGATCCCACGGGAATTTGGCACGAAAGACCAGCAACGAACAAGACGTTAATAAATTATTGAAGTACATTGACGATAACGTCGTTGGAAAAAACAACGCGTTTTTGGGACCTTTTGGACGGAGAAAAGGTAATAAAGTTTTTCTACTACTCTGACATAAAATGACATATTCGACCTTCCAACGAGGAAAGAAAATGGCACTAGAGAGTAGGTTTACTTTACCTCTCTCTACCGCGCAAATCCAATGATTTGTTTTGTTAAAAAAACATACTGGCAACCATTCCGCGGGGGAAAAAAATGGTACAATATTTTCTCCCTTATTGGTATGTAAATAATATAGACATTTAGGAAATTTTGGGGACACATTAACACATTCAAAACAAAACCAAAAAGCACTACATGTTTGACTTATTTATGCAATTTTTCGAACGAGGCCCGATTTTATGGTGGATGACTGCAATCGATGTGTGCGCGTTGCTGTGGTCGCCACGTAACGTCTTATCCCGACGTAATAAGTGCAGTCAGCTGTTCTACTATCGCATCCACCATAAAATCGGGCCTCGTTCGAAACATGGCATAAACAAGTCAAAAATGTAGTGCCCCTTGGCTTTGTTTTGAACGCTCTAAGTAAAAGTATACACATATGTTTAAATAAAAGTAGTACCTATAATAACCATGACTTTTGTGGTTGCCAGCATTTTGGATTAATATATGGTTTTTACATAACTGGCCAACAGACTTAGAAGACAAAGTACGACGCACTAAATATACAGAAAATCGGGCTCGGTCAAAATTGCTGAAATTGATGTATATGTGTATAATAGTCCATGGTCCCCTGAGAATAAAGAGTGTATAGTGCCTGTACAGCAACGAGTATTTAGGGGTTGCAGTGTCATTTAATGGCACTTCGTTATGCCTACAATAAGTAGGTATATTTTTTGTCCATATATGATCCAGAACAGGATATCGCACCCTACAAACAACTAGTTTTTATTCGTAAAGCATTAGATCCTAAGAAATATCTGTTTTAACAAATAATGCTAACCATGGTATCATTTTTTACTGGTCTATTTGATGAAGAGGAGGACACAAACATATAGAAAGTTTTTGTCTCAAATCACTAGAGATCCTCACTGATTCTTTTTAGAGGAGGGGGGTGGTTAAAAACGGTCTGCTGTTCAGAAAGTTGTAAAGTCCCATTGAGATAATATTTTGTAGTTTTCGAATAGTGTAAGTAACTCAAACAGGTGATAAATGAAGACCCTCATTTCTTATGGTCTATTTAGAGGGGGGTGGGCTTTATTGTGACAATGTGTTTCAGTTTTAGAATGGTATAACTAATTTAGGCAGGTGCAGCGTTTTTTGCTTCACGAAGGTTATTACGTTTCTAATATATGGGTTTACAATGTTTTACCTATCTCAATGTAAAAATATTCAGCTTTCGTATGCTATGGCCAACTTTGACATCCTATATCTCGAAAACGGTCCGAATTCCCTGTCTCGTTTTTTGCACGGATAGTCTAATCCCGATTTTCTGTGTCTTTAGTGCGTCGTACTTTATAAAAAAATCAGACCTGACTTGGTTCCTCTTTTTTTGCGAAAATAATGATTATTTCAACAGCTTGACGGAAGGGGGCGCTCTATCCCAACCCACCCACCGCCTCATCCAAAATGGTCTAGTGAGAATTTTTGATCAAGGTTAAAATTTGCGGCTAAAAGTTCCTTTTTTGTCAAAAAATTGGTCATCGTATAGGAGGGGACCAAAAAAAAAGAAAAAACTCGTATGACATAAAGGTATTTTGTTTTTGAAATATATTAGGGTGTTAAAGTAAGCGATTTTTTTTATTACAATTATACTTATAACAATAAGCGTAAGGGATTTTATAGGGTAGATCAGGTTTCAGATATACATATAAGATCATATTCTATTTTTTTCTCTAAAAATGTAACTTTTTACCCATTGACAAGTGTGGTTTTAAAGAAGGAGCGTGCGCGGCTGCTGATTTAAAAACGCGAGGCAGCAAAAAAAGCACAGGTTATAGCCGGGAGTTTTAAATACTAATTTTTTAAAATACTTTCATCAAAAAGTTTAAAACGCGGGAAAAGCATAAAACATTGGGACACAAAAACCATTACCAACTCTTCATTTTTATATACTATATAAATCAAGAACGGCCAGAGGAAGACCAAGAGGGGCAATGCTGCCTCTGTTTTAGGCACACTTCCCGACCTGCAGCCTTTGAACGAGGTCTTTTATAGTTTTAATTTAATTAATTTATTATTGTTATTATCATATCAAAGGTCAATGAGTTTTTAAGATATATTTGTAGAACGGCTATGACGTTACACAAGAGCAAAACTTTTTTTTGAGACCACTGTAATAACTACTCAGGATGAATTAAAACGAGACATTATGCTTTTTTAAAGCCGGGTTAACCAGTAGGGGGTGGGGGGGGGGGGGTAAGGATAATTAATAAAAAAAACCTCGAAAAAAACTTAATTTGAAGTAAAAATGATACAAGGAAACAAGTGCTTACAAGCGCGGACCTGGGCTCAAATGTGGAGGGGGGGTGGGGTTAACGAAATTTAAAATTTTTTGAGAAAATAACACTTAAAATGTATTTTTTTACTTAACATTAAACTAAAATCGTTGAGTTGTTTGTTTTTTGTATAAAAATGGCAAAATAAAAATCATATGCTCGATACCACTCAAGATGACAGACGGATGACATAACAGAAATTTGTATTAAACAATTGCCTTAAATTATTTTTATCTTTCTCTAAAATAGGTACTTTTGTATAGCCTGCTGTCTCTCTTCAACAACCTTAAATATTTTTGCACTTTACTAAAATATCTCTTCATCTACCTCTAAAATTCTGCCCTCTCTCTCTAAATATTTTTCATTTTAACAGGGAGAAAATGTTTTTTTGGTAGTACTTTTTTTTGAACGCTAAAAAAACAGTGAAAACTTGAAAAATTTAACAGTGGAATTTACTAAGATCTAAAATAGTACCCCCCACAGGTCTAAATATTTACAACTGTGGGGGGTACTAAATTTTAAAACCAATTTTCAAAAAACCCATACAGAAAAGACACAAAGTTATTGATTATTTTGTATTGTTATTGCAAAATACCACTGAAAAACTGCTTTTTTTCTTCTCAAAATACAGCATATTTTAGGAGAAAATGCCCTAAAACTATTTTTTTTTGACAGATTTTAAAATGGCAAATGGTGAATACTCCAAAAATTTGGCACATAATAGCTTCATTATTTATGTTTGAGGTTATAAAGTTGAAAAATTAATTAACAAGGGTAAGTTTTAATTAGAGCGACATATAACCTTAATGTTAATTTATTCTACAGTGTTTACTATTTAAACCCCGCGTGGGTTTCAATTTTTTAATTTTCTTTTCTTCTAAATTGAAAATTTCCTCTTAAATCCAATAAGAGATTGTGTTAAGATGATGATGATTCAATAAACAAATTTATTAAAATTCTTCTTATAAATCAAGCTATGTCCAAAACTCAAGGAGGGTTGGTTTAAAATGCTTAAAACCAAAAATTTCACTTAAACTTAGGACCGTTCTAAAATAGACTAAACTTTTTTAGTAAATCCCACCGTAAGTGTTTTAATCTAATAATCGACAGTTTGGAAATAAAGCTTTCAAGTGTGAGAAAAATCATGGCATAAAAATGTGAAAAATATAGTAAAAATTGCTTAATCAAAAACGTTACCTCTTAAATTATGATAAAATATTTTAAGCCTTAAATTACCATCATGGCTTGACCATTGGTGATCCAAATTGAAAACAAATAAGAAAATCAAACATTTGAACGAACGAAATCGTAAAAATGAAAGGTTTTATAGCGCCGCTGGCGAAAAATTTTGCAATTTATGATTTTTTAAAGATTTTTGTTAAAAATTAAAGTCCAGGCTCCTCTATTGTGCCGATTGTATAAACCTACATACATATATTTAAAAATAAAAGTATTCCCAAACCAAACAAATAATGATAGCAAAATTCAGAGAAAAAAACAATAAAAACACTCGTAGGTCCTAAATAAATTTGCATTTAAGAACAAAACAAAAACGAGAACATTAATATTTATACTATAATGCTCTTGAGTAAAGTTGCCCCGTTTTGTTCTTGTTTATGGCTTTTGAGTTCGTTATCGCCTTCTATATATATAGATAAAAGATTACTTTCTTTATGGTATAGCCCTTCATCTAAATGATAAATTAGTAGAGCGTTAATAGACCATCAAAATTGGTGATACCGTGGCAATATCGGTTATCGCAGGCTTAACGGGACCTGCTCGGTTATTTTTTGCAACCAACCAGATTTATTTCTGTGCAAAAGCTGCAGCTGGTAGCAGTGGCGTAGCCAGAAATCTACTCATAATTTAATAAATTTCAACTACCCTACCTATGGCAAATTTTGAAAAATTAGATAGGTGCCTTTTGTTGCGCTCATGAACTGAAGTAATTCTTAAATGCGCCGCAGGCAAAAATTTTGAAAAAAATTTTGCACTAAAATGCTATTTTTTCACCAAAAAATTGCTTAAAATTAAAGAAAATTGGCGAAAACTTCTACAAAAAAAATTTAAAATTCTTTAAAAATTTTGATCTTTTGTAAAATATTTTTGAAAAAGTAGATTAGGTTAGATTCCAAGAAGGTGGGTTGCGTTGGTATATATAGATTTGTTGCCAAATCATAAAAGGAGAAAAGTTCCTTAGAATTAAACTAAAATTGTAACAATTAATGACGTCATAGCACCGCAGGCGAAATTTTTTAAATTTAAAACTTCACACCAAACACACGTCACAAAAAGGAAAAAAGGGTAAAAAAAAGTGGGGGGCTATTATAGCTCTCCCTGGGGCCCTTGATCATGATTAATTTATTGTAGAATGGGTTGGACCTCCTGAGAGGGGGGGTTTTAACCCCCAAAACTCCTCTCTGGCTACGCCACTGGCCGGTAGGTGATAATTGGTTTTTTTGTTTAGTTGGGTTTTTAATTTTTTTGTGAAAGTGAATTAGAAAAAACAGGAATTGTTGTTTTCTTTTCTATTCTGTTTACATTGGCAGTTTGTATGTGGGCAAAAGAATAAGGCTCGGAATACGGTTACGGTAATTTGTGTTTGTCATTGAGTTGCATAATACAAGTCAATGGTGTTTGTGGAGGGGACGATAAATTAGTAGTCTATTATATCTTTAGTATGTCGCTAGCTGCTACGGTTCGTGGAATTTTTCTAGGAGTTCAACCCCTTTTCCTAACCTAACCCCTCACCCCCATAGAATAGAACAGAATAGATAGAATAATTTTTATTTACGGTCAAGCCATCATCTGCTTATTGCCTGGGGCCAAAGAATGTTTGTGCCAAATTTGATTAACATCGATTTGACGGCTTTTGAGTTATCGTGTCCTCAGACAGACAGAGAAAATTTTGTTTTTACGTTCCCAATAGTACTGATGGATATACTAGTAAATAAAGTGTCTGTTATAAGTTTCGTATTTCCCTTAGGACCTTAGAACATTGAACTACTAGAAGGAGTCTGGTCTGTCTGGTTACATTAGTTGTTCGAGTGCAACATCTACAGTGGGGAAATGGAAGAAAGAAATCTGTGTTGCCAATTTTAATAGCAAAATTATGCAACAAAAAACTTATTAAGTTTTGATCCTTATTTATTAATTAATTAATGAGGTTTAAGATATATGTTAAAAAAGCTAATACACACAATATATAATACTCTAAACCTATTTAAAACTTTCGACGTTTTTCGAAAATTTAACATGTGTTTGCCTTAAACATCTTCTTTTGTAGTCAACGTGGCAACATTGATTGTTTGTTGCGGTTTCTCGATTTTTCCTGGAATGTCACCGAGTAAAAAGGCACATCGCTATGGAAAGCATTGTTATTTCATTTACCAGCCGCCTTGATTTATGGTGTAAAGATGGTGTGTTGCGAGAAGTGTTCTTCGTTCAAGATTTTTAAAAGTATTTTCCTATTTTTCTTGAATTGAATGAAAAAATAGTGTTAACAACTCGCGGCTAAACTGTGCTTATTTTTACTCGCGTTTTTAAATGCCTTGCTGCGCTCGTTATTTAAACCAACGCTTGTAACAGACAGATATTTTTTTAAAATCTAAAAAAGTTTTTGAAAGAATAATTTCTTTAATAACGGCAGTCGAGTTTCTGCCGAACGAGATTCTAGTTAGGGTTTGTGAGTGTTAAGACATTATTTATTTTTGTTTAAAAACCACTGACGAACAAAATTTTTTCTTCAGGAATTTAGGCAGTGATTTTTAACAAGCTTCTAACATATTTTTGGAAAAAATATCCTTAACTCAGTTAGTATAAATATATACATGTGATCGTAACATTTTTTTGTAAATCAACAATTTCTATGCAAAGTTTGCTTAACGTATTATGCTTGTTTCCTTGTCAAATATGGAGATTATATATCTCATATACATGTACACGGTGACCCAAAAGTGTTAATTCATCCAGAAGGTGTTACAAAAGGAACCACGCCGTTATCTAATATTTTATGATTATAGAATCAGAAAAAGAAGCATCCTAAGTTTTTTTAATTAAGAAAACATATCAAGTCACCAAATTTTGTGCTCTTGCACTTTACGAGATATGGCCTGCACTGCTACCCGTTAAAGATAGGAGTGCACCATGCTAGAATGGTCTAGAAGGGTGGTCTAATTGGTCAAGAAAATGAAATACTAGTTAAGTGCTATATTTCCGTAAAAAAAATTATATTTTCTTACTTTTTCCGCATATTAAAAAAAAAATTGGTACACTGCTAACTTTATAAGCAGTAAAAATTTGAGTTTTCATGAAACAAAAGGTTGGAGGTGTTTTCGATATTGCAATAAATTAGTGCAATTTAGGTGCTAATTACTTAAATGCCAAGTCACCAAATTTTGTGCACCTTGCTAGAATAGAATAATCCAGAAAAGGGGTAGGGTGGTCTAAATGATCAAGTAAATTAAATGCTTATTATATACAGAAATTCGATGTTTGTTTAATTTTCTCTTTTATGCAGTACACATATTTGAGTTCTCATAAAAAAAGAGGTCGGTGTTGTTTGGGATATTGAAATAATTTAGTGTTACAAAAGGAACCACGCCGTTATCTAATATTTTATGATCATAGAATCAGAAAAAGAAGCATCGTAAGTTTTTTTAATTAAGAAAACATATCAAGTCACCAAATTTTGGGCTCTTGCACTTTACGAGATATGGTCTGCACTGCTACCCGTTAAAAATAGGAGTGCACCATGCTAGAATGGTCTAGAAGGGTGGTCTAATTGGTCAAGAAAATGAAATACTAGTTAAGTGCTATATTTCGGTAAAAAAAATTATATTTTCTTACTTTTTCCGCATATTAAAAAAAAAATTGGTACACTGCTAACTTTATAAGCAGTACACATTTGAGTTTTCATGAAACAAAAGGTTGGAGATGTTTTCGATATTGCAATAAATTAGTGCAATTTAGGTGCTAATTACTTAAATGCTAAGTCACCAAATTTTGTGCTTTTGTACTTTCCGAGATGTAGCCTGCACAGTGCACCTTGCTAGAATAGAATAATCCAGAAAAGGGGTAGGGTGGTCTAAATGATCAAGTAAATTAAATGCTTATTATGTACAGAAATTCGATGTTTGTTTAATTTTCTCTTTTATGCAGTACACATATTTGAGTTCTCATAAAAAAAGAGGTTGGTGGTGTTTGGGATATTGAAATAATTTAGTGCTATTTGGGTGCTAATTAAATGCACAGTCATCAGATTTTGTGCTCTTGTAGTTTCCGAGCGGTGCCGGTGCACCGTGCTAGAATGGTACAGAAAAGTGTGTAGGGTGTTCTAAAAGATCTAAAATAGTACCTCCCACAGGTCTAAATATTTACACCTGTGGGAGGTACTAAATTTTAAAACCAATTTTCAAAAAACACTTACCCATACAGAAAAGATACAAAGTTATTGATTATTTTGTATTGTTATGGCAAAATACTACTGAAAAACTGCTTTTTTTCTCAAAATACACTATATTTTAGAAGAAAATGCACTAAAACTAATTTTTTTTTGACAGGTTTTAAAATGGCAAATGGTGAATACGCCAAAAATTTGGCACATAATAGCTTCATTATTTGTGTTTGAGGTTATAAAGTTGGTGATTTTTGATAACACCTCAAGGGAGTGGTTTAAATTTATAGCCCCCAGAAAGGATTATTTTGTGGCATTTGGTAATAAGTTCGTTTATAATTTCCCTAAGTAATAACCATTTTTACATGGATTAATTTACCCTATTTAACGCCATATTTTGAACCCGTTTTCAGCACAAAAAATATATTTATGATGACACTACGAGGCAAAACAAACTAAGTGAAGGTCACTGATTATGCACGAAAAATATGCCAAACAAAAAAAAACCAAAAGCTCAGTCAAAAAAACTTTCCTTACTCAACGGTAACCCATTTTAAAGCTGTAGCTTTCATCAGTAGAGGTTGTTACAAGCAGAGGTAAAAGATCCGAACTCGCTGTTTGTGATTGAACGCAGCGCTAATATTTTTAAACTGAAATTTCGACAGTGACAGAAAAAACTTGCATTTAAGTTTTTTAATACATTTCATAAATAAAAACACCTTTTAAATAAATACAAAATTAATCTACTTTTTATTTTATTATTACCCATCTAAATCGTTGTGTGAAATTAAGTATTAATTGGAAAAATTAATTATCAAGGGTAAGTTTTAATTAGAGTGACATATAACCCCAATTTTAATTTGTTCCACAGTGTTTACTATTTAAACCCCGCGTGGGTTTAATTTTTTAATTTTCTTTTCTTCTAAATTTAAACTTTCTTCTTAAATCCAACAAAAGAGTGTGTTAAGATGATTATTCAATAAACAAATTTATTAAAATTCTTTTTATAAATCAAACTATGTCCAAATCTCAAGGAGGTTTGGTTTAAAATGCTTAAAACCAAAAATTTTACTTAAACTTAAGACTGTTCTAAAATAGACTAAACCTTTTTACCCCCAGATGCAACGTAGAAATATTCGGATTAATTTAGCTAATCCATGCTTCCTCTTTGTTCGTTATGTGGGATCAAGAGAGAAAAAGGATGGATTAGATAGCCAATCGCGATTAGGTGCCTACGGTGCGTTTAGGGGTTAGTAAATCCCACCGTTAGGCCCTGCCTGTGTATTTTCCTATGATAAACAGCGTAACGGAAACCCCGGGGCCAATGGACTAATGACGGACTCCAGTGCGCATGCGTCAGCTGGAAGCGCAGGCTCAGATCGAGCCGTCTTTATCCAATTGGCCATGTCATGGCAATATAGATTTTGACGGTTGCCGCGACGATTTTGTCGCATCCTGGACCTTTATATAACTAAAAGAAAACTATAATGGCAATCAGTTTTTTGGTTACTGAAATCGTATACAGGGTGTTTCAAATTCGATGCGCACCATGAGAATCTGCTAAACGGTAGGAGATACGAAAAGGTTTAAATTAGGGCAAAGTTGTGCAATTTGATGCTTTACCCAAAACTAAAAATAAAGTTTACAAAATCCGAGTAGTTCCGCAGATAGGCGAAAAAAACCGACATTTTCAATTTTAGTTTTTATTTTTCTATCTACCAGAAAAGCTATTCATTTTTAAGATTTCACATTTCAGTTTGACAGGAGCGCTGTCAAGTTCATTTTTTCTTATGGACGCATCCTTTTTTTCTGCCCGTTTTGTTTCGAACGCAAGGCAAATATCATTTTGAAACATTATATTAACAGTTATATATAGTTATCTACAAAATTTTGGAATGGTGTCTGTCTGTCTGTCTGGGATACGATTACTCAAAAACCGCTAAACCGATTTTTATCAAATTTGGCACAAAAATTCTTTTTCACCAGACGCAGAGCTGATTAGTTTTTGATAAAAAAATTATAGCTCACGAACTATAGCAGCTAGTGACACGCGGTTTTCACATTTAGGTAGATAATTACATTTGAAACAAAAAAAAATTGAAAAATATTGAAATTTTCTTTTCATTTTTTTTAAATCTTTTTGTACGGGAAATTTTTAGACGACATTTAAAACAAAAAAAAAAGAAGAATATACAATTTTTTTTTTAAACTGGAAAAATTTTAAAAAAATTTTGACATTTTTTTTTATTTTTTTAAAATGTTTTATGGACGGCTATATGTGCCTGCTGGTGCCATTTTTGAAACTACTACAAGCGCTTTTTCAGTTGTCTTGTATAACGAGAATTTTTTAACTGATGATCATTAAGCCCGAAACAACAAGCTCCCTGTTAAAATAATGTTTCATAATGATATTTGCCTTGCTTCCGAAACAAAACGACCAGAAAAAAAAGGATGTGTGATGTGTGTAAAAATAGCTCGTCTGTTAGATCTTAAAAAAGTGCCTGTAGAAAGTTTTAAGCATTTTTTGACAACTCTAATAATAAACGCGGAAAAAAATAAAAACTAAAATTGAAAATTTCGGTTTTCTTCGCCCATCTCCGGAACTACTCGGATTTTGTAAACTTTATTTTTAGTTTTGGGTAAAGCATCAAATTGCGCAACTTTGCTCTAATTTAAATCTTCGTATCTCCTACCGTTTAGAAGATCCCCATGGTGAGCATCGAATTTGAAACACCCTGTATAGGTAGTAGGCCTAGACGGCGAAAATTATTATGTTGTGTCAGAGAGCATACAAATCTAAGTAGAGAGGACACGTAATGATAATATCCAACTAGCAAGTCAACACGATTCACAGCGAGTTTTTTATTGTTAGCTGAATGCGCCAGGATGAAGCCGGGTAATATTTATTTAAAATTACAACGGCAATAATCCCGCGCGTTGAAAAAATATTGATTTGTTACTGGCGTACTCATATTTAATGCAATTTTAAATGAACTTGTTGCTAAGGGAGCTGGCAGAAAGTTTTTAATGTATATATTTTTCAAGTATTTCTCCGGTTTTTGGAGCAAACCACCCAAACTATGCTTCTGTACCAAATTTTAATAACCCTGTCATTTCAGAATGTTTCAAAAATACATGATTAGGAGATCAGAATGGATGAGAAGGTATGTGAAAACTGATGGTCTCATATGCTAAATTTTCTTAGATATTCCTTCAATGGTTCTGTTCTCCTAATCCAAAAGAGGTGGTTGTGACGTAACCGTGTCAATTCCAAAACGAAGAGATAAATAAATTTTCTTCAGAAACTTAACACCTGATTATGATTTTTTTTAAAATTTGACCGCCGAAGACGAAACCTTGTAAAAGAGTAATGTTTAATTTAAAATAAAAGAAATAAACTGGCGCCGCAGAGCAACATTTTTGGGGAAGTTGGTACGTAATTTCGTCGAAGAGGGGGCCGATCACCTCCCTCTGTATTCGCCACCTGTGACTGTACCGGCACGGGTCTGTTGTCTGCAGGGCAACGCGGGCGATCGATATTATGGATAGTTCCCAATTTTCCTGTGCGCCACCACTGCTTTGGATCGATAAAAATAAGCAAGAGCGAAAGCGAAAGTGACGTCCCAAGTTTCCAAGCTAAGAAGCAAAAAAAAACGATAGCTGCGCCACTTGGTTTTCAAGTCAGTTGAGAGGGGTCGCAAAATTACCATCAGATGTCCTCTCTATTAAGATTTATATGCTCACTGGTTGTGTGTTCTGTTTACTGCTTAGAGCAGGGAATCTGCCGCACGCGAGGCTAGGCGGCTAGGCTTCTCTGCTCATTATAGACCGATCGGATTAACTCATTTAGCGAGAAAAAAATAAAAAATTTTTAACAGCAATTTAATGAGTGGAAATGGTAAAAGGGCTTCTAATAACCGTTAAAAAAAAAATGCGTGAGTTGGGCTCTTGCGGGGTGGATTTGGTTGTTGTTGTAGACGGGGCAAAGGTCTACAAATTTTGTAAAAGTCACTTTTTAGCATAACCTCAAAATTTTTGAAAAAAATGCAAAAAATCGAAATATTTTTATTTTTTTGTTTTTTATTTTTCATTTCCCCAAAAATAATTGCATTTTTACAAAACTTGGTGAAAATATACCTGTCTGCGTCCTTAATGCCTACAATTTTTTCTAGATAAAAAGGTTAAAAAATTTTTGAGATATAAATTTTTTTCGGTCGAAATCACTTTTTTTTCAATACAAAATTCTTCTCAGGAAAAGTCTCATAGTATTTTTTGACATTGCTCATTTTTTTATTTTTATTTTCAATAAATAATGGTTTTTGCAACAAGGAATTTTTCATTTCATTGTTGATAATTTCTTTCAATTTAAAAAAAAAATCAACCACCGATTACATCATCTATTTCTACCGAAAAAATACAAAGTAGACGGTATTTAATTTACTACGTTTATACGCGCCTAAAACTTAACTTAGAGAAAGTCGCTTTCTTCTTCATTAAAATCGTTTTCTAACAGCTGATCGATGTACTGTAAATCTTCTTACTTATATTAAAAAAATCTTTTATTGCATTTGTTTTAACCGCAAATAAAACAACTAAGTTAACAATTTTTTTTCTGGTTTAAAATAAAATTGATTTAGTATTTAATGTCGTTCTAATGATATGCCTCGGACAAACATTTTCAAACCGTCATTTGTTTAAAACTTAATTTTTGTGCAGTATTGCTACAAACATCTTATTTCGATTATTAAATATATCTGTTTAATATATTATTTAAAATAATTTTTTTTGCCTTCTAAATAAATTTGGATAAAATTGTCGTTTTCAATATTTATTTATTTTTTAATTTTAACGAGAATTTTTTGACATTACTCATTTTTTGTTTTGTTTGTTAACTTAGTTGTTTTATTTGCGTTTAAAAAAAATGTAATATAAGGATTTTTTAATATAAGAATATATATGTTTTAATTTGTGAGAAACTGTAAGGTAAGAGAATTGACAGTACATCGATCAGCTGTTAGAAAACGATTTTAATGAAGGAGCAAGCGATTTTATTTAAAACCGTTCTTATATAAAACCGGTTTTAGGCGCGTATAAACGTAGTAAATTAAATACCGTCTCCTTTGTATTTTTTCCGTATAAATAAATGTTATAATCGGTTGTTGATTTTTTTTTATTGAAGGAAATTATCAACAATTGCTGAAAAATTCATTGTTGCAAAAGCCATTATTTGTTTTTTTTTTGCAATTCTGAGCATTTTTTTTAATTGTAACATTCATATCTTAAAAAATATCTTAAAAAATGTTAAACTTTTGTAAAGACACAGAGGGGAATATTTTGGCAAAGTTTTCTGAAAATACAATTATTTTTGCGGAAATGAAAAATAAGAAACGAAAAAATTAAAATATTACGATTTTTCGCATTTTTCTCGAACTTTGCACCGTCTACAATTTTTGTATTGATGTTTTTTCTCTATGACGTTCAGTTTTGCCGGAAACTACAATAATACCATTTTTCTCCCCCTTTCCCCCCACCAAATCCACTCACGCATTTTTTTAAAACGTTTATCAAAAGCCCCTTTATCATTTCCAGTCATCAAACTGCAGTTAAATTTTTTTTTGTCTTTTATTTTAATTGGGTTGGACTATTATCCATTTTGTCAGTGAGTTTTCTCTTTGTTTAAACCACATACTATGCAAAAGCTACGCAGCAAAATATGCTTTGTTGCCGGAACATTATCCCGCAAATAAGGAAAGGGAAAGGTTTTAGGTCAAGGTCGCGTTTTTTGGGGTTGACTTACACGTGTACGAACGTTGTGAATGGGGAGTAAAATGTGTAGGCCGGCGAGTATTTTTACTAGGCACTTTTAAGCGACCGTGTTTCAAGGTTGCTTTCGGAAAACCACCCCCTAGCCAGCGGTACAGGGTGACCGTTTATAAAGTTTACTTAAAAAAACTTTTTTGTTATTTGTCGCAAAAAGATTATTCATGAAACTATGTAGATTTCTAGTACAGATTTTTTTTATTTTTTAAATCACACCTCTTAGACAGGTTAAATATAAGGTCTTTTTTTTAACGGAACGCCCGATCACCCTATATATTTTTTACAAATTTCGACTGATCTTTTCTTTCTAATTCCAAAAATATACCATATATTACCCAGCAAACACAAATCGTCGGCATTGAATCGGGCCAATGTCGACAACGTCGGCAGTTTGTCGGCATCGGCGACTTTCAGTTTTCGGTCAATAATCGGCAACTGACGGAGGTCCACATTACTACAGTCGACTTTATGCCGACACCACTTTAGGACCGACGATGGTTCGATTGGAACTTTGTTATTTCGGTCGAAAATCGGCAACTGACGATGGCCCGATTTACTATAGTCGACTTTTTGGCGAAGCCCACTTTATTTGCTTTAGGGCCGACGACGGTCCGATTGGAATTTTGTTTAATCGGTCTAGAATCGGCAACTGACGATGGCCCGATTTACTATAGTCGACTTTATGCCGACTCCTACTTTATCTGCTTTAGGGCCGTCGACGGTCTGATTGGAACTTTGTTTAATCAGACGAGAATCGGCAACTGACGATGGCCCGATTTACTATAGTCGACATTATGCCAACACAAACCTTATCTGCTTTAGGGCCGATGATGGTCCGATTGGAACTTTCTTTAATCGGTCGAGAATCGGCAACTGACGATGTCTCAGTTTACTATAGTCGACTTTATGCCGACGAACACTTTATCTGCTTTAGGGCCGACGATGGTCCGATTGGAACTTTGTTTGATTGGTCGAGAATCGACAACCGACAATGGTCCGATTACGTCACCTTAAAATTTTTAAACTGGTTAATAGTTTCTTCCTAGTATGTAGAGATGGCGCTAATGTCACTATGTTCCCTGTACAGTGGAAGATAATATTATATGTATAATGAGCAAAGATATTTCAAAACTAGAATGTGGACTTGACAAGATGGTGGTACTTCTCTACAATAATCACCTCTTCTGCCACTAAAACCAGCCCGACTGGTTAAGCACCCGCATTTATCGAAACTACTACCACCGACGGACCTCCGTCAATCGCCGACGTTGGACCGCTTTAGGAAACCAATGTCAGACTTGAATAGTTTACCGATGTCGGGCCGAGACCAGCTTGCTTACGTTAGACCGACTAAATTAAGCAGTTATGGGCGGATGGTCGGTACTATGTGGTTAAACCACATCGGACCTTACGTATGGCGACGGTGTGCCGATGTCAGCAAAAAGTAAAATTTACCATTGGTCCGACGACGGGCCGCAGTCTAACGCTGCATCGGCAAACATACATTGGGCCTACATCGCAAAGCGGTCAAAAAATACTGCTGGTCCGATGTCGTAAATCGACGTCGTGCCGATGACGACAAATTCGGCAATCGACATCGGACCGACGAAGGCCCAAGGGAACCGTGTTTGCTGGATTTGTCTGGAACGTTCATTGAACAAATTCACAAAAACGTTGCCATACCACCTAAACATTTTTGATTTTACCTGAAAACCGCCATATTATATATTTTTGGAATTAAAAAGAAAAGAACTCAATCAAAAGTTTAAAAAATATACAGGATATTTCATTAAAAAAAGATAACCTTATGGTCACCGTGCGTCTAGAGTGTGATTAAGGAAAAACTGAAAATGTGACAAAAATCCACGTGATTTCATGAAAAATTCACTGTGTGATTTTTCTTTTTGTGACGAATAACAAAAAAGGTGGAACGTAAACGGTCAACCTGTTCATACACCAATAATTCCCAGCAAACACATTTGTTACATTAATATAGTGTTTACGTAAATCTAAAGTCAAAAAATTTACATAAAAAAATTTACATAAAAAAATTTTCATCAAATTTACGTAATATTTACATAACATAACTTATGTTTCTTTAATTACATTATATTTACGTAATCAGAAGGGAACTTTGTGAATAGCATTATGCAGAACATAGAAGTTACTTTTTACCTTGCTGTGACATTAGCAGTATATAAATATTATATACACAATATGACTTTAATTTTACATAAATGTTTAATTCCAATATGTAATATTTAATTATTTATATAACATTTATATTATAAATTTATATAAAGAGTGCGTTATTTACGTGACGTCAAGTTTACCTTGATGTTACTTGTAAGAGATATAAATATTATGTAAAAAAAATTACCCCAATTTTACCTCTCGATTTACTTTCTAAAGGGTGGGTCAAAAAATCTTGCACATTTTTGAATTTGCTATAACTTTTGATCGAATCGGTCGATTTTAAAATTTTTTGACTTTTTGGAAAAACAAGACATCAGACTGACAGAGATGACATTTCCTAAAAATCCAAGATGGCGGACCGTTTTAAATAACGGAAAATTTTTCACCCCCCTGCAAAAAAATATGTGCGGCACTGGTGAAAATCTAAGTCTGTTACAAAATCCTTATGTATTCTCTCTATACCAAGGCATTACTTAATTAAATCGGTTAAAAAATAACAAAAATACGGGCTTTTATATTGAGTGGAGTTGTTTGCTGTAACTTTAGATAGAAGTACAAGAAAAATCCATGATGGACATTTTTAAATAATGGGTAATTTTCACCCCCCCCCCCCTCTTCTTCGAAAAAAAAATTATGTTTGGTACCTATACTGAACAAAATCTAAACTAATGAAGATATCACTAATTTAAATCGGTTAAGAAATTAAAATCATCAAGTATGGTGACATAAAATTTGTCTGTTTCTGCATATAGGCAAATGTCGCAGATTTTATTAGGCCCATTGAGTGGCCTGCTAACAGTCCCGATTTGAATCTGGTAGACAGCCATTAATGGGGAGATTTAGAAAAAGAAGTGTACAGAAATGGCCGCAGCTATGGCGACATTAACGAACTGTGTCAAGGCATCACAGAGGCGAAGTTTGCCCCAAAGAAACATTACCAATGCTTTTAATAAATAGCCTGATCTACATTATTATACGTTAACCAATGGTTATTTTTATTTAAAAGTATAAGAGTGCAAAAAAATTTATAGAAAATATAAGTGTTTGATGATCAATAACAAAGTAAACTCAGCTTAAGCTTGGCCAAAAAACCACGCCACTCTAGCTAAAAAATCAGTAGTTAAAAACCGCTGCAATTTTTTTAATTTTATTACAAGTCACAATTTTTATTAAAAACGCTGGAAATGATGACACTAACTTGTTTACTTCTTAACTGATTTAAGCAAGTGATACCTCCATATACCTAGCAGAGATGGGAGGTAGAATGGCCTTGATTTTGTTTTGTTACTTTTTTAGGGGAGTGAAATTACCCAATTGTTAAAGCGTGTTAAAGCTGTCCGCCATCTTGGATGTTGGAAAAATGTCAAAGCCGCAAGCTTTATTCACCCAAAAATGTAAACATGTTTAAAATCAAGTAATCCGATTAAAAGTGAAAGCAAATGCAAAAACTGCAATTTTTTTGCGTTAAATGTAGAGTCAAAAACAACTTATTTCAGAGGTTTATAGTTTTCTTATCTCTTAACCGATTTAATTAAGTAATCCCTTGGTGTAGAAAGGATCGGAAAAGTCTCATGTCTTGTCTTTCAAAAATGTTGAAAATATTTAAAATCGAGCTATTTAATCAAAAGTTATGGCAAATGGCACCCTATAGTTATAAGTTAATCGATATCTGCGATTTCCCAATTTTTTGTTGTAATGTATTATTTACGTTATTTTCATTACATATTATTTATGTAATTGTTGTAACTTTTACGTAATATTAATTTACGTAACGGTGTTGGCTGGGTTGCGGGAAAAATTATAGAATATGGTTAGGGATGGTAACTTTAGGGGTGGCAAATCGACAAATACCCTACGATGGTAAAAAATGCAAAAAAAAATAATTTTAACAATGTAAGTACTATATGTTTTTTCTCATAAAGACACAATTTTTCTTTTAACTATACCCTAAGTGTTGGAGGAAAGTCCTAAAAAATTCCTAAAAGGTGAAGAAGCATGTTTTTTATTTTTGATGATATTAAAAAATTTTAACTCAGTTTTCCTGCTTTTTCCAGTTTTTGTAAAAAAAAAACTTGCAATCAAATCACTGTATTTTTTTTTGGAAAAAATACATTTATTAGGAAAAGAACATCTTAGATAGTCTGTTATATTTTTGTTTGCAAAAGTTTGTACTTTCATCTTCAAAATATTTTTTTTAGTATTTTTCCCTTCTTTTCAATAAAAAAAAAAACAAATAACTTATTTATGACTTAACGTTATAAAACGTTTAGGTACACAAAATACCTGGAGCCTCCACAAAAACAAATTTTATTAATTTCATCCTTGAAAAGATAAAAATATTATTTGCAATAAACTCGCTTCAAATCACTTTTTTTAAAATTTTTATCTTGTTCAAATACTTCGCATACACGGATCCCCAATGAATCCAAACTTCTTTATGCTTATATAGGGTGAGGCAGATGATCGTGTGAAAATTTGGGTTCGGTAAAGCATCGAACACCCTGTATACTTCGGTAACCGTGCTGTAGAGTACGATTTAAAAGTTTTAAAGGAAATATATTCTTGAGACCTACAAAAAAATTATGATGACACTGTTTTCACCTGGTCTATTACCTCGTCTCCGAAGACAGATTTATTTCAATTAAGTACACATTGATTGATAGATTCGTTGCAAAAGCAGATAAAGTATCAAAAACTAGTTCTTCTTCTTAGAAAAGGCGCGAATATGGGTAAGTGTGTGTAATCGTTAACTACTCTTGATCTAGTAAGCGGTGAGGTAACAAATTTTTATTGCTTCCGTGACCAGAAGCCATCGATCAGTTAGTAAGTCAATGCCACAAGCCTAGTTGATTTTGTGTCGTTTTAGAGCACGACGAATTTCTGCAATTATAGGCACGTTAAAATGTGGCATAGCCAGAGGAGGGGCTGTTGGGGATCAAATCCCCTCCCAGGAGGTCCAACCTAATCTACAATAAATTAATTATGATCTAGGGCCCCAGGGAGAGCTATAGCTCCCCTACTTTTATGACCCTTTGTCTTGAATTGTTACAATTTTAGTATAATTCTAAGATATTTCTAGTGTAATTTTTTCAAAATTTTTAAACCGCAACTCTCCCCTCCCTTCAATTCAAGAGCTCCCCCCCTCCCGAAGTCAATTCCTGGATGCGACACTGACTTAACTATGGCCTTAAATAAATAATAAAACCGCGTTTTTGGATTTTTCGGCCATTGTTGTAAAATATGCAAAACTGTTGCCAGTTAAAATCTTGGTGCTAATAGATGGTTTTATTTTTCCTTCCCCAGATATTCAGAATCGTATCCAGTTTCAATATTGTTGACCTTAATAAAATTAATGGCCAAACACATTCAGTAACATGTGTCATAACAAACAACAATTTTATCAAACTGAATTTGGGACTTGGTCATAAAAACGATTATTAAGTACCTATAAATAAAGTTACATAATAAATACTGACTTTCTTGTTTTTTTTTTGTATAAAAAATATAGATTTTGACATCCTTGGTAAATTTATTCATCACTCATCCGGAAAACTTATAAACAAATTTAACGCCCATGTTTGTTTTTCTAATCGGGAAATTTTAAAAAAATAATAAGAATTTTTAGGAAGTATTAGCGTATAGCTCAAAGGTATCCCAAATCTATTATTATGTGTTTTGGTGGTTAGAATGTGACTTGCCACAACTCGTTAAAATTCGGCAAGTCACACTCTGACCTCCTGACTTAAACATTTTGGTGCAGATGGATGATAGTAACGATTGTATTGTTAAAAAAGCATACTTTTGTGCTTGTTGTGTAGGCACTGAGCACAAGTGCAAAAAAGCTAAAAGCTAGGACATTGCCCCCTATATAAACTTCAAATTTTAGGTATATTCGTTGTTATTGGTTTTACGTTCCCACTTTGCCAAAATTTTAGCATTACCCTTTATAAAGTAGCTTTGTAGATTCCACAGCCACCATTTTAAATGCCCATCAGCTGATTTTGACAATCTTTTAGATTGTCCAAAAAGTTGGCACAGTGCGCTGCTAGTTTAACGTAGGACTAGCTAGCCGATTATTTGCTTAAAATCCGTATGATTTTTTCTAGAATAACAACACGATAATCCATCATCTTGCACAGTTTTTATGAGTTTTTTTTATATTTTTAATTTTGTGTTTTGAATTTCAAAACACGTGTAACCTATAAATAGGACGGTCTAGAGCAAGGTCCTAAAATTTTTATTATAAGTTTAGTCATTTCCAAATTTCCTTTCTAAAAATGTGTAAATTCTTTCGATTTTCTTTTTCATAATAATAATAATACAGTGTTTGTTTGAAAGTTTGAGAAAATGATGTATTTGAAATTAACTCTGTGTTTCGGACTTCCATTGTCATATTGTATTTATACACGACGACGTTTCGATCAGTACAATCTCTGATCGTCTTCAGGTGCAAACTACAATCAATTCCTAAGGCTACACGTACTATACTATGGGAAATACCCTGATTCTGCCCAATAAAGAGCTGCCTTTATTTCAAGGAATTTTCGTTTGTTCCAGTGTGACTCGTTGTGCAACACCTTTGCTTCTGTCCACTTCATTCAGTGTTATTTTGACCATGCATGTTCGGCAATTCCTGATTTCATTGTTTCATCTCTTTGGGAATTCGTCTGATGATGATAGTGGTCTTTTTGTTTCGCCTATGTGTGATTCACCACACTCACAAGGAACTTGGTAAATCCTTATTTTGTTTGTTCTCTGGTTTTGTTGTACTAAGAAGTATTCGAATTGTATCATTAGATTTAAAAGCTGTTTTAATATTAAACTTTTTCGCTACTTTTTGAATTTTCTCTGATACTCCTTTAATGTATGGAATTATAAGGAATGCATTTGCCTAATTTTTAGAAATATTATCTGTTATAAGTTTAATGCTGTAACCATTCTGCTGCAGATCCTTCTTAATGTTTCGTATTTCGATTTCCAAATCATGAGAATTGTTACAAATTTGAACGGCTCTTTAATACAAAGTTCTTATTATGCCTCGTTTGGTTGTAGCAGAATGATTGTCCTGTGTGAATGGGTTTACGATAAACTATAGGTCTGATGTCGCTTTCTACTCGTTTGATAAGTATATCAAGAAAAGGAATTTGACAATTTTGCTCCAACTCCATTGTGAATTTAATGGTGGGTCTTATTTTATTTATGTGATGAATAAATTCTGAAAGTTGTTGGTTATTCCCGGTACGTTCATAAAAGGATTCGTCATCAACCAGTCTCTATCGACTTTCGACATCAAAACTGACAAATCTATCCTCGCGTCCTAACACAAAAGATTTAGGAATATTAACAAAATGGTTGGAATTTTCTACAAATGAAGCGGTCTTGCTTTTTGGAGAACTTCTGGAACTTGTGATTGGGCATAAGGGCATTGCATCTTTGTGAATTTTGGGAAGTCCGTATAGATGAGGAGGCTTGCTATAATGTGGTGTAAGTTAAGACCTTGTGTTTTCCGGAATATACAGGGTGGATTCTTTAAACGGAATGGTGCTTCTAGCGGGTTAGAATTTGGTTTTATAAAAAAATCCAAAAATACGTCAAATAAGATTTATAATTTTCTTTAATGCTATCTTGAATTTTTTTTTATGTCGTTTTGTTTACGAGGTACGGCATAAAAATATTTTTTTTAAATAGGACACCCTGTATAGTTTGACATTTTTGATTTCTAAAAAAAGTTATTATACACTAATACTCTATCTCTTATGGTTTCCAAGATAGAGGCATTTAAACTTGCATGGAATTGTTGTCTATGCCCTGTTTTACGGGGGATATTTGAATGAATATCGAAGTTTTCCATATAGATTTAGTTAAAAATATCTTAATTATCGTAAAAGATAGATTGTACTGGGTGGTATTGCTGAAGAGAGAATTGTTTGCAGATTTAAACAATTGCAAAATATACAGGGTGTCTTATTTAAAAAAAAAATAAAAATTGCCATACCTCGTAAAATAGCACGATTAAAGGAAATTAAAATTCTCAGTTGACGTGTTTTTGAATTTTTTTATTCAACCAAATTCCAACCCGCTAGAAGCACCGTTCCGTTTAAAGAATCCACCCTGTATATATCTGGAATACTTCTTAATCTTAAACTTCACGGTTGAGTGATTTCCCAGAGTATATAAGTACGTAGCCTTAGGAACTGATTGTAGTTTGCACCTGAAGACGATCAGAGAGTGTACTGATCGAAACGTCGTGTATAAATAGAATATAGACAATGGAAGTCCCAAAAGTCTGGAATAATGGATTTTTTGGGAGAACTATTGGTGTTTTCAAAAAAAACCTATATAGGATCATTTTAGGAAAAAAAATCGACTTTGAAAAAATGTGTACCCCTGTATATGACAAAAACTTATCTTTTTTTTAAATTGTACACCCTGTATATTATCACAAATACTTTGGGTCTATCTTTTATTTATTACCAGAGGTTGAGCTATTAATATGGGGTATTTACTCTACGGACGAGTTTTTTGACACTGACAATGACAGTTCCATTTAGCTTGTGTGTTTAATTGTCAGCCGCCATATTGAAATTGGTCCAGAGAATTTGTAGTAGTTACTCTATATTCCAAATAGCTGCGGTACAGTTTTTTGGCACTGAGAATGACAGTTCCTTTTACTTTCTGTGTTTAATTGTCAGCCGCCATATTGAAATTGGTACGGAGAATTTGGAATGAGGGTCGATCTCCCTATCTCTTCCATACAAATTTAAACTTGAATATCTTGGAGAGTTTTTAACCCCAAAATCCTCTCCACCCCTCGGTGCGCCACTGTGTAATTTTAACGGTTTACCCGTTGCATAAAATGAAATCATGTAGAAAAGTATATGGACAAAATAAGTGTTTGTCTATTGAAACAAAAACCCAACCCATCCGAATACCAACATACAAAATATTATTTTTTTTTCATTTTGATACGCGATGTTTCCTCCATCCCCAACTATTTTAAACCTCGTAAACATATTAAATACATCTCCAACCTCCTTCCCCCAACCCGGATTATTGCTTTAAAAAAATTAAAACACTTATTTCCTTTAGTTTCTTGCCCACAACTCATATTTTGACGGTCATACCTTAAATCCCCTTCCCCCACCCTAAATTAATAGTTTTTAAAAGAAAACTGCCTCAGATTGTAGACTCTATTTTCTTTGGTTTGATACCCCACGACTTGTATATTTTGATGTGCCTATTTCTATCCTCCCTGCCCCCACTTCAAAAAAAAAAATTTTAAAGAAAGCATTGTTTTACAGTTTAAGAGTTTACTTTCTTCAGTTTGAACTTTGATGGACATACGTCCAACCCCCTTCATAGGGCCCCCCCCCTTTATGTAGCTATTTTGTTACGGTTAAATTCGCGCGACCCCCCTAGCTTAATCGTTTAGCTGAGGGGCCACCCCATAACTTTAGTTCTGCCAAAGCTAGAAAGTTCAATATCAACACCACCATGCTAAAATATTTTAGCATAATTTAAGGGGTACTGTATAAAACTAAATTCGGTCCCAACCATCCCCGTATCGCCGTCAAGTGGCTCCCTCTTGAAATCAACGGCGAAGAATTTCTACCACCAAAAAAGAAGCAGAGTCGACGACCAGCAACGTATGAAGAAACATTTTGCTGTTATATTTTACTTTGCATTTATAAACAAACAAAATAAAAAACGTGTTAAAACCTCATCGAAGTTGATTTCATCTTGCCACACGAACATTTGGTCCACACCGATCCGGATAACCAGAAACGAAAACTCAGTGGAAAAGCGAAAACAAGAAAATCGACGGAAAAAGAAACAAGAATCAGCACGCTACAGAAACCAAACTAGTCCGGGTGAGATCAATCCATTAGCCTATCTCTTTTCCTCCCATTCCAGATATACTGTTTTGAGACTGATGGGTAGCGTTTGAGAGGTGGCAGCTTAAAACGAATATACATTTTATTTGATTTATAATAGTTTGCATGTGTAGTAGTTTTGATTTGTTGTTTTAAATTCGTACATTGCAATGTCAAATCCAAGTTTAGCTGACTTGATTAAAAACCGCGGTGTTTTAAAGTCAAAATTAACTCTTTTTGAAAAATATTTAAATACGTTCAGTTCCGAAGAAACCGATCGCGTGAAGGTGATCGAGCTAGCTCAGAGAACCACGCGCATGGAATCCATGCTGGATTCATTCGAGAGCCTTCAGATCGAGATCGAGTGTAAATCTGAGGAAGACAGCGGTCAACTCTCGGAGCGCGAAGAATTTGAAAATAAATACCATCGCTTGAACGCTCAAGCCAAAGTATTGCTTGAAAAACTCGATCAACCTAATGACGACGCGAACTCCACCTGTTCCAATAAATTAAGTATTAAGTCATGCAATTCCAGGCACACTGGAAATATTCAAGGTGTTATATTGCCTGAAATAAAGGTACCCAAGTTTAACGGATCATACGATACATGGTTGGAATTTCGGGACTTATTTTTATCCTTAATTCATACGAGTGAACATTTGAGTGAAATCCAAAAATTCCATTACTTGAGAGGTGCACTGGTCGAATCCGCGCCCCAGGTCATACAATCAATCGAATTCGTGGCTACAAATTACCAAACAGCTTGGAACGCCTTATGCGAGAGGTTTAACAACAAACATCTCTTAATAAATAATCATTTAAGAGCCATTTTTAATCTCGAAAGCGTAGTTGCCGTCTCAGCCAGTAAAATTAGGTTTTTATATGAAAATCTTTTTAAACATCTGAGTTGTTTAAAACAACTCGGCGAACCGATTCAATCGTGGGATACATTATTAATTTTTATTATTTCAAATAAACTTGACAAACAATCGGCCCAAGAATGGGAAAAATACAAACTTAGTAGCACGACCCCCATTGAACTTGACCATTTTAAAGATTTTTTGAAAAAACGAGCAAACATGCTGGAAACAGTTGAATTTAGCTTTCCAAAAAACGAAAAACAATACGACACACGAAAAAACGGTAATTTTAGAACATATAAACGTAACGAAGGTCACGCGACAAAGGGCCTTGCGGTGAGCACAAACGAAAACGATGACATAGATTCGGAAACATATTCAGACGCATGCGAAAACACGACATGTCATTTGAATGCGGCGAGAAAACTCGAATGTTATCATTGTAAAGGGAGTCATAGGTTGTTTTACTGTCCCGAATTTTTAAAATTATCCGTCAAAGATCGATACGCGAAAGTAGAAAAGTTAAAGTTATGCGAAAATTGTCTTAAGCGAAATCATGAAGTTTCTGACTGTACTTGGTCGGGATGCAAAATATGTGGTCAAAAACATAATACGGCGCTACACCAAGTAACAATACCACATTTGAACCAATCTAATGCGGCACAGAATAGCTCGGATCCCGTCCAAACTAACTGCACGTTGGCAACCGCGCAGAATACGATTTTATCTACAGCCCAGGTCAAAGTATACGCAAACAAAACGAGTAGCAACACTACTGGTATTACAGTCCGGGCGTTGTTGGACTGCGGTTCGCAGTCAAGTTTCATTACTACACGATTATGCGAAAAACTAAATTTACCAAAAAAAGAATGTAAGTTAGCAGTTTCTGGAATAAGCCAAAGCATTTCTTATTCAAACCATAAATGTGACGTAAATCTAAAATCAAAAAACAATTCTTATTCTTTTGGCCTCTCTTGTTTTGTTTTAGACAATATTACTTCAAATTTACCGGACTTTCCCATTAATATAGACAACCTAAGCATACCGTGTGACATCACATTGGCCGATCCAGATTTTCACATCCCTCAGCCCATAGACATCTTAATTGGCGCAGATGCGTTTTGGCAGCTTTTAAGTGTAGGACAAATTAACATCGGTTTAAATAATCTTTTGTTACAAAATACCCATTTAGGCTGGGTAGTTGCCGGTGCATTGTCTATACCTTCGATTTCGAACAAAACTCATTGTAATTTAAGCAGGGATGTATCTGTTCTCCAGCAGCAACTATGTAAGTTTTGGGAAATCGAAGAGGTGGGAAACGAAAAATCGCGATATTCAATCGAAGAACTAGAATGCGAGAAGCATTTCGTCGAAAATTTGCAAACAGGCAAAGATGGAAGATACGTCGTATCCATCCCATTCAAAGAATCACCATTGCTACTCGGAGAATCACGCGAAAACGCGATAAAACGATTTATTTCGTTAGAAAAACGTTTAATCTCGAACGAAAAGCTTAAAAAATTATACGTGGATTTTTTAAATGAATATGAGCAACTAGGGCACATGTCTGATGTTTCCGACTGTTTAAATGATAAGCCCGAGTACTACATGCCACACCACGGGGTTTTAAAAGAGTCAAGTACATCTACAAAATTACGTGTAGTTTTTAACGGTAGTGCGCCTACCTCTAACGGAACTACTTTAAATCAGTTGCAAATGACCGGGCCTACCATACAGCAAGATATTTTATCTATCCTTTTGCGTTTTCGCATGCGTCCTATTGTTTTATCCAGTGATATTAAAATGATGTATCGCCAAATTTTAATAAATCCTGAACAACGTAATTTGCAAAAAATTGTTTGGCGATCCAGTCCAAATGAATCTATAAAAACATTTCAATTAAACACCGTGACATATGGCACTACCGCAGCCTCCTTTCTAGCTATACGATGTTTACATGAGATAGCTAACGAATGCGAAAATGATCATCCTTTACTTGCTAAAATTATTAGGAACGACATGTACGTCGATGACCTGTTAACATGTCTTGAATCCGAGGAGCAGGCCAAATATGTTCACACCACATTATATCAAATCTTATTAAAGCGAGGTTTTGTTCTGCGCAAGTGGAGATCGAATGTTAAGGATATGTTTAATTCGGATTCGCCTTTACTTGAATTCTCGGTAAATAAAGAGCATGAAAGCAAAATTCTGGGACTCTCCTGGAGTTCGAATTCTGATATTCTTACCTTTACTATTCAAAATAATGAAAACATTAAACTCGATCGTGTCACAAAGCGCACGATCCTTTCAAGAATAGCGACTATTTTTGATCCCTTGGGGTTAATTAGTCCTTGTATTATACTTGCTAAAATATTGTTACAAAAACTTTGGTCAGAAAAGCTTAGCTGGGACGACGTTTTACCCAAACGTATTACCGACTATTGGATAGAATTTTCAACCTCCTTGCAGCATTTAAACAATATCAAAATCCCTCGTAATATTTTATGTCATGGTCCAGATTACGTATCATTGCACGGTTTTGCAGATGCATCAGAAACTAGCTACGGGGCTTGTATCTATGCTGTTTCACAAAAGTCACAAAACAAAATCCAATCTAGTCTTTTGTGCGCAAAATCCAAAGTCGCACCAATTAAAACACTCACTATGCCAAAGTTAGAACTTTGCGCAGCTTTAACTTTATCACGCCTTATCTCGAAAGTTATACAGTCCTCTGATATCGATTTTAATGACATATACTGTTGGTCAGACTCAACAATCGTATTAGGCTGGCTAAAAACAACACCCAATTTGTTAAAGCCCTTTGTTGCGCATCGTGTAGCCGAAATACAAAAATCAACTCACAGTTTTGAGTGGCGACACGTGCCAACTGCCGACAACCCTGCAGACATAGTCTCACGCGGTTTAGATCCCAAAATTTTAACAAAATCGGACATGTGGTTTCACGGACCGCGCTGGTTATTATTAGACCCACTGAATTGGCCTAATATGCCTTATCCCGAATCAGAATTACCTGAAAAACGAAAATGTTTTCTTGCAGCGACTCAGTTGGATTTTCCTTTCGACCGATTCTCAAGATTCGACGTAATAAAACGTGTCTTTGCATATATGTTGCGGTTTATTAAAAATTGTAAAACTAAGTCACAATCTAAGCGTGAAAGGGAAACTTCTCAGTACTTAACAGCTGACGAATTAAATTCAAGCATGATTTTTTTAGTTAAAATCGCACAACAACAATCATTTTTGGAAGATTATACGATTTTAAAAAAAGGAAAAGAGCTGTCTCGGAGCAGTAAAATTTTAAGTTTGAATCCTTTTATTGACACTTCCGGTATTATACGTGTAGGTGGCAGGTTAAAAAATTCCGATTTTTCCTACGATAAAAAGTACCCAATTTTATTGTCTCCAAAACATTATTTATCAACCCTTATCTGCGAAAATTCACATAAAAAATTACTTCACGCCGGTCCTCAGTTGCTTTTATCCACGTTGCGTGAACAATTTTGGATAATATCTGGGCGAAATCTTGTACGTAAAATTGTAAAAAATTGCATAAGTTGTTGTAGGTTTAATCCCACGAATAAATTTCAACCCATCATGGGAGATCTACCTCAAACGCGCGTTCGACCAGTGCCTCCGTTTACAGTAGTAGGGGTTGATTACGCCGGACCTTTCATTTTGAAGGACCGACCCGGAAAAGGGTGCAAGTCCCTTAAAGGTTGGGTAGCTTTATTTGTTTGCTTTAGTACTAGAGCTATTCACTTAGAACTCGTACTTTCTTTATCAAGTGATGCCTTTTTGCAGGCCTTTCATCGCTTTGTTGGTCGCCGGGGAAAGCCCTCCAATGTATACTCGGACAACGGTACGAATTTTGTTAAAGCTAATAAAGAATTAAAAGAAATGGGTGAATTTCTCAAAAACAACGAGTCAAATATCTGTGAATTTTCAGCCAATTTAGGAATAAAATGGCATTTTATACCGACAAATTCCCCCCATTTCGGCGGAATTTGGGAAGCGGGGGTGAAATCTTTTAAACACCATTCACGTCGCATAATGGGTAATCAAGTTTTATTTTTTTTCGATTTTCAAACGCTGCTCATTCGTATCGAAGCAGTCCTCAATTCCCGTCCCTTGTGTCCTATCACATCCGATCCCAATGATTTATCCGCGTTAACCCCCTCTCACTTTTTGATCGGCAAGCCCATGATGTCATTGCTAGAACAATCCGTTGACAGCATCGCAGAAAACCGGCTATCTCAATACCAGAAACTTCAAAAGTTGTACGAGCATTTCTGGTGTAGATGGAGCAAAGAATATATAAGCGAGCTCCAGCAGAGATACCGCTGGAGAAAAACTGATGGCGTTTTAGAAAGGGGACAAATAGTCATCATAAGAGATGATAACCTTCCAACCAATAGATGGCGCTTGGGTCGCATTATAGATTTCACTTACGGAAAAGATGGCCTCCCACGAGTGGCATCCCTCAAAACAGCTGATGGCACCACCTCTCGAGCTGTAGTACGATTATGTCCACTTCCAATTGTCAGTTAAGACTTCCAAGGCCGGGGGCATGTATAAAACTAAATTCGGTCCCAACCATCCCCGTATCGCCGTCAAGTGGCTCCCTCTTGAAATCAACGGCGAAGAATTTCTACCACCAAAAAAGAAGCAGAGTCGACGACCAGCAACGTATGAAGAAACATTTTGCTGTTATATTTTACTTTGCATTTATAAACAAACAAAATAAAAAACGTGTTAAAACCTCATCGAAGTTGATTTCATCTTGCCACACGAACAGGTACCGTTTATGATTAAGCAATTTTTACTATGTTTTTCACATTTTTATGCCATGATTTTGCGCACATTTTAAAGCTTTCTTTCCCAACTTTCGATTTCTAGAATAAAACACTCAAATTTTTAAAGTTGTCACTGTTTTTTTTTTGGCGTTTAAAAAAGGTACTGCAAAAAACCATTTTTTCTCTGTTAAAATGAAAAATATTTAGACACAGAGGGCAGAATTTTAGAGATAGATGGAGAGATATTTTAGGGACGTGCAAAAATATGTATGCAGGCTATAAAAAAGTATTTTAGAGAAATATGAAAATAATTTAAAGGTTTATTAAAAATTTCTGTTATATCATCTGTCTGTCATCTTGAGTGGTGTCGTGCATATGATTTTTATTTTGCCATTTTTATACAAAAAAAACAGCAAAAATTGTAATTTTTTAAAGCATAAAGTGTGTGAGACATAAGGTGGTATTAATTTCTTTCAATCAAAGTTCTTTACAGTCTTTAAATTTACCAAAAAACGTGTCCTACCATAAGTGTAATTAGGCACATCTAAAAACCATTTAACAGGTATGTAACGAAATTATTTTAAGGGTCATCATGGCTTTACCATAACAGATGTGTTTGCTGGGAAAATTATATTTTTTTTTTGGATATCGCAGGAAACGCCTCTGGTCGACTGCTAGTCTAAAATGTAACTTTTATGCCCTACTGCAGAGACATTTTTCTTTCGAATGATATCATTTAATAGCTAAATATAAAAATGTGCAAATTTATAGTAAAGATTAAATTTAAATTTGCCCCAACTTTAGTTTAATTACAAAACGATAACAAATAATAAAAAATACATTTATTTTTAAGTATCCACTTAATGACAATACATTGTCAGTCAATTGGATATTATTATTGTCGGTGGTGGTTTCATTAAAAGGCTTACAATAATAAATTATTATCATTATTATTATTCAGTAACCAGGCAGTGAACTTGAAATTTTAGACTTCGCGTCGCCTTGGCAAGTAATTATTATCCTGAACATGACTTGGTATTATATATGTTTAATTAAATAGATTGCACATTGCGAAAGTTGCTATTAGCTTAACTAAATTATCTGATCATGATTTTTTTTTCTTCGCAGATATTAAAGGAAAAAAACTACAATAATAGTTTTTCTACTAGCGTGCGTGAAAGTAGACTTTTACGCACGCATGGGAATGGATTTACCATGTGTCTTTCCCGCACGGCGTGCGGAAAATAATTTTTTGCGCACGGCGTGTCAAAAAAATACCATTACGCACGCTTTTTTTAGCGATTTTTTGGTCCAATTCGACTTTTTAGATATATTTTTCAACAAAAAAATAAAGAAAATCCAAAAAAACAGTTTTTTGCTATTTCAATACCTAAAAATGAAAATGTAATAGGGAATTATTAAAATACGGCCGCACTGGATAGTGCCTACTTAGCGCCGACCTTAACACGGGCTGTGCCTGGCTCTAAAAGGTGCAAATTATAGAATTATTGAACGCGCCTCTAGCAAAACGGTGACGATACGACTTTATTTCTAACCTACAAATATATGCTGCCTGTTTTCGAAATTCTGTGTTGTTTTTTTTTATATTTTGAGTAATCAAAAGCATGGGTGATGTGTTGGAAGCAGAGGTCTTTGTGGAGGGTGGAGAGAAGGACCATTTAGAGTTCTGAAGGGATTTTGTTGAACTACTTCTCGTAGCAAACAAATATGGTCTTCATCGGTAAAACGAAGTATTTGAGCCTTGCTTTTTTAAATTGTCTTGTGCTATGTCATCCGATTTCATAAAAATATCTATTTTGTCCCAATTTTTGCTTTTTGGGCCGTCACAACACAAAAAATTCCCGAAAGTAGGGTTAAGGTAAAAAAATGGCGAATAGTTGTCAAAAACGTCAATTACGGCTAGACACAGCCAAGATGCGGCCCAGTATAATTCCTCCACAAATAAGGGCAGGTCCTAACCTCATTAGTGTCGGCACTAAATATGGTCGTTCTTGCGCATGCGTATCTGTCAACAGAGTCAAAATAGTGCCTGGCCTTATTAGTGCAGGGCCCTAACTGCGTTTCAATAATTCCCTAATGTTGTCTAGATGGTTTTTACGCAAGTAGGAAAAATTTTATACCAGACACTTGCGAAAAGTGTTGCCTTGACGGCTTGCACGAACGACGCGGAGCGTGCGGAAAAATATCACTTTGTGCACTCGTTAGGTAAATAACTATTAACTAACAAGTGTGGAAAGTGTCCCCTTTTCGCACATGATTACAGATGGCCGAACGACGCGATAGCGGAGTTTGACCAGCAATCAAGCGCGTCAAAAGCACTTTACACATGAACACATAAAAATCTGTAAAATGTTGTAAGTTTGACTGACTATAAGATTTATTTATAAACAATTGTTTTTACAAATCCATAGAAAATTATAAATGTTCATAAGATGCGGCCCAGTATAATTCCTCCACAAAAAAGGGCAGGTCCTAACCTCATTAGTGTCGGCACTAAATATGGTCGTTCTTGCGCATGCGTATCTGTCAACAGCGTCAAAATAGTGACTGGCCTTATTAGTGCAGGGCCCTAACTGCGTTTCAATAATTCCCTAATGTTGTCTAGATGGTTTTTACGCAAGTAGGAAAAATTTTATACCAGACACTTGCGAAAAGTGTTGCCTTGACGGCTTGCACGAACGACGCGGAGCGTGCGGAAAAATATCACTTTGTGCACTCGTTAGGTAAATAACTATTAACTAACAAGTGTGGAAAGTGTCCCCTTTTCGCACATGATTACAGATGGCCGAACGACGCGATAGCGGAGTTTGACCAGCAATCAAGCGCGTCAAAAGCACTTTACACATGAACACATAAAAATCTGTAAAATGTTGTAAGTTTGACTGACTATAAGATTTATTTATAAACAATTGTTTTTATAAATCCATAGAAAATTATAAATGTTCATAGAAATCTGTCAAATTGTATGAGTTGGTCTGATCATAAAATATTCCAAAATCTTATGAAAAAACGTTTTTTCACAAACTCTTAAAACATTTTAAAAGAACAAGGGTATAATCATGGAAACTTATAAAATATTATATATATATATATATGTTATATATATTATATATATAAACTCTCTCAGAATACTCATAAAAACACCGGTTTATATAATCCCATAATACATATTAGAAAGAAAAATAATGTAATTATAAAAACCTTTAATAAAAGTTGATGTTTCGCTTTGATTATAAAATCTCTTAGAAAATGGTGCTTTTATAAAACCATAAAATATGTTAAAAAATGTCTGTAAATTTTATTAACATTCATAAGTCTGTCTGATTTTCAGATAAAAAAACACACATATGAAACTACATAAATTCTTACCAAAATCGAAGACATATAACTCATAAATTATTACAAACTTTTATAATCCTTTTATAGGAGCCTCACAAAAGCTTATAAACCTTATAAAAACAGATAAAACTCAGGTGTATTTTTTATGAGGTTTAATGCGGTTTTTTTGGCAGGGACACTTGTTAAATACAATTACAGTATTTTTTCTGCAACCCACTGACTTGCAGTCGAAGGGATGTAAAGAAAGTCGAGTAGAAGTAAAAAAAGCCATAATTTTTTTTAGTCTGAGGGTATACTAAACATCAGAAGAAGCTGAAATCTTGCACGGTTGTCCGTTTTCAAATTCTTGACCAAAATATCTGGTGGATTTTTAAAATGTTCAATGTTTTATAAGAAAAGCTCTGGTGCTGGTTAGAACAAATCCTTGATTGAATAAAAAAGGAGGTTTATCAGCAACCTTCTCTGGATAACATTATTTTTTTATATTTCCCTATTTTAGCGAAAAAAAACTAGGTTTTTTTTTCAGTCAGTGACCTTCGCTCAGGAAATGATGAAGTGACGCTCAAAAAGTATGGATATCACATGACCCGTTCTCCAGAGCTAAGGTCACTGACAGAAAAAAAAGAATCTCTGTATTGAATCAGAGAGCATATAAATCTAAAGAGAGAGGACACGCAGCCAATGCAATTCACAGCGAGTTTTTGATTATTAGCTGAATGCGCCAGAATAAACCGGAGTAATATTTATTTAAAATTAAAAACGGCAATAATCCCGGGCGTTTAATGAATATCGATTTACCACTGGCATACATACTTATATTTAATGCAGTTTTAAATGAACTTGTTGCTAAGTGAGCTGGCAGAAATTTTTTATTGTATATATTTTTAAAGCCTTTATTACTGTTACAATTAAGGAAAAAGCAGAGAGCATATAATTTAGGTTTTCTCCGGTAAAAAATAAGTGTTTTAAATATATTTGCTATCTAAGGTTACTTCAATTTTGCTATAAAAAACAAACATTTACAGCAAACCACTCAAACTATGTTTCTGTACCAAATTTTAATAACCCCGTCATTTCCGAATGTTTGAAAATTATGATTAGGAGATCAGAATGAGTGAGAAGGTATGTGAAAACTGATGGTCTCATATTTAGATTAAAAAGAGATAAGATACCCGATGCTTACGGAGACTTTGGTTATATTATTATCTGAGAAATCTTGGGACCTAATTTTCGAAGCCGCGAGACGAATCGATCACTCAACAGCCAAAGCACATCAACAGTTCATTCACAGTTCAAGAATGACCGCAGCAAAACCGACACTCGCTCTGCCATTTCGCCACTGCGTTACACCCTTCATATCTCCGTCGCTTTCCCTCTCTAACGTTTAGAACGATATGGAATTTATTCCAGCTCATTGTTTTGGTTTTGTTGGGTGATAAAAATTTTGTAAATAAACAGGTGTTATTATTTGCCAAGGAGTTTTCGTTGGACCACATATCTTGTCTCTTTATAATCTAAGGTCTCATAAGATAAATTTTCTTGGATATTCCTTCAATGGTTCTGTTCTCTTAATCCAAAAGAGGCAGTTGGGACGTAACCGAGTCAATTCCCATCATGGGAAGTCTTCTCCGAAAGGGAGAGACAAAGAAATTTTTTTTGAGAAACTTAACACCTGATTATCACTTTTTTTTAAATTTGACCGCCGCGTCGAAGACGAAACCTTGGAAAAGAGTAAGGTTTAATTTAAAATAAAAGAAAAAAACTGGCGCCGCAGGGCAACATTTTTGGGGAAGTTGGTACATAATTTTGTCGGAGAGGGGGTCGATCGCCTCTCTCTGTAATCGCCACCTGTGACTGTACCGGCACGGGTCTGTTGTCTGCAGGGCAACGCGGGCGATCGATATTATGGATAGTTCCCAACGCATAACTCGTCCAAAAGAATACTTGTGCGTCGCCACTGCTTTGCGAAAGAGAAAGTGGCGCACCAAGTTTTTAAGCCAAGAATTAAAAAAAAAACGATAGCTGCGCCTCTTGGTTTTCAAGTAAGTTGAGCGAGGTCGCAAATTTACCTTTAGGTGTCCTCTCTTTTAGATTTATATGCTCTCTGATTAAATCCAGTCCAATCAAACCTGTTAATTCTAGGTTTCGAGGGTCACAACTTCTCTGCGCAACTGCATTGAACGACTTACCTCTCGCGTTTGCTGTTTTCATGGTCTGTTTAAAAGCGTTTTGTGTAGGAATATAAGCTAATTAAAATTTTAAGCTGCTCTGGGTATCATAATATTTACTCTAAATATAAATATTTTTTTAATAATGTTTTTTAGAGTAGAAATTTTTTTTTCTGTCAGTGGATCAGGAAATATCGAAGTGACGTTCAAAACAGGTCATATGATATCCAATCTTTTTGGAGTCAAATAAACATCAGAGTTGACTGAACTTTGAATGGAAGACGCATTCTAAGGCCACCATTTCGAAATATTCAAACATTTAAATCGGTGGCCTCGGAAAGAAGTTTTAGCGTATTCGGCAAAAAATCAAAAAAGTGTTCCGAGCCGTGTCTTATAGCCTATTCCATTAAGGCAATCGGTGCGAAACCGGTTCGGTTTTTGCGGAGGTTTTTGTGTTCCATTGACAGGCACTTTTTTAGTTTTCCTGCTCCATTGGGGATGTGACACCTTCAGTGTGGCACCGCCCTGCGAAAAAAACCTTATAAAACCTCATAAAAAACACACCTGAATTTTATCAGTTTTCTAAGAATTTATGAGGTATGTCTGATTTTAGTACGAATTTATGTGGTGTGTTTTTGATCTTATCCTATAATCAGTCAGGCTTATAAATGTTTATAAAATTTGATAAGTGCAGACATTTTTTTTATCATATTTTATGGTTTTATAAAAGGACGATTTTCTCAGAGATTTTATAATCAAACCAAATTATAATCAAACCAAAATGGGTTTCTATAATCAAATTCTTTTTCTTTTCATATGTGTGTTTTTTATCTGATCCTATAATTGAGTTAGGCTTTTAAATGTTTATAAAATTAGATAAGTGCAGACATATTAACATATTTTATGGTTTTATAAAAACACGATTTTTTAAAAGATTTTATAATCAAACCGACACAACAACTTTTATGGGTTTCTATAATCACATTCTTTTTCTTTTATAATGTATTATAGGATTACATAAACCGAAGTTTTTATAGTTTTCCAACAGATTTTATAGTCAATCTAACTCATAACATTTTATGGGTTTCTCTGATGATTACACCCTTGTTTTTTTTAAATAATATTTAAAGAATTTGTAAAAAAACGTTTTTTCGTGAGATTTTGGAATATTTGTGAGATTTCTATGAACATTTATAATTTTCTAGGAGTTGGTAAAAACAAATAAGTCTCTAAATAGATTTTATAGTCAGAAAAACTTACAACATTTTATAGATTTTTATGTGTCCACCCTGCCAAAAAAAACCTCATTAAATCTCATAAAAAACACACTTGATTTTTATCAGTTTTTTCGACCACCTGAAAACTAATTAAAAAAAACTATACTTAGTATACTTAGTTACTGCTACAAAAAAAATATTTTTTGACTCATGATCCCATCTGATCAAAAATTCATAATCCCCCTCCTTAAAAACCCCTGTATGCCAATTTTTATTGAAGTCAAACAAACTAAATCTTCCTCCCCCTCCACTTCCTTCATTAGAGGGAGATGGGTTCTTGAGAATACCATATTATTGTATTTTCACCGGAACTAAATGCATACCAAATTCGAACACAAACGGATGTGGATAAGTCAGTTAAAATTGGTAAGCGAAACATGACCTAAAATCATCCATCTTGAATTCGCCATATTAGATTTTCAAAATCTGATCAAGAATTCGTATTCATTATCCCCAAAAGCCCTCGTATACCAATTTTGGTTGAAATCGAACAAACTTAGGTTTTCCCCCCTCGACTCCCCTAGTAGGGGGGAGGGGTGCCTAATAATGACATATTATTGTATAAAATTTGAAAGCAATCGGATGTGTATAAGTTAGCTAAAATTTGTTAGCAAAAGATGACCAAAAATCGTCCATCTTGAACCCGCCATATTGAATTTTCAAAATCTGATTAGAAATTCGTTATCTCCATCCCCAAGTGCTCCGACACACCTAATTTCAACGAAATCGGGTGTACTTCAACTGTACCCCCCTCCACCCCCTTCGAGTGGTGGAGAGCAGTCTATTTCATCACACTTTATTCTTGTGTTGTCACCGCAACTATATAAGAATGCCAAATTTGAAGCCGATCGGATGTCGGGAAGCTGGTCAAAATTAAGTTGCAAGATTCCACCCGACCAAACATATCTTGTTCGTTACATAGATAGATACATTGCAAGTTAAATAAAAGCTTGCAAAAAAAATAGTTTTTGGCTTATGAAATCTCATAGAAATCTATCAAAGTAACATCTCTCCCACAGCTCCTGGCGATAAATAAGTACTTACACGAGACCGATTTTCTATTAGATATCAGAGATGGGTAAATTGATCATTTTGTACTGAACGAATCGATCAAAGATTCGTTTCTAGAATGATCGAATCTTTTGAATCGATCACTGAATCAATCATTTCATTTGAAATTAAAGAATGGTGACCAAAAAAAAAAGGTATATGCAGGATGCAGCTAAATACGAAATACTCTGCTGACCAAACAAAAAATCTATATTTTTATACAGTTTACCCCACACGCAGGAATTCGAATCAAAAGAACGAATGAACGAAACGATCGACCTATTTCCAACTGATTCAGTGTGTCGCCACAGTGGGTCAGTCAGTCATTTTATCCATTCCGATTTTATTAACTCGTTTGATTCATTCTGTCTTCGTCGGTCATTTGACTCATTTGACTGATGGAATCATATCGAGCAAACATATGCTACGTTTTCATGGGAATTGAGTTCGTTCTGGAAACGATTTCAATCCGATACCGTCCATGAAAACGCCTGTTTTTCCAGTATTCAAATCGATTTCAATCTAGATCCGACCCTGAAAATTTTTAGGGTTGGATCAAGATCGTATTGAGATCGAAATACCGATTTTCCATGAAAACGAGGATTGAGTTTACACATGTGTATTGCGTCGGATTACCGAACAGCCGCCAAATTATATTTTATTGCTCTCACTCTTTTTGAGAGAGAGAGAGAGAGAGAGAGAGTGAAATAGAAGTGAAACTGTGGAACCGGCATTCTAAAATTTGGGGGAGTGTATAGAAAAAAGAAGATTAATAACATAACCTTACTTAAATAACTAAAGATTTGTTTTTTTAAACACTTTAAAAAAATTATGAAAAATAAAAGAAATATTTGGCTCGAAAGTGTATGTGCTATGCACATATGTCAGTCCAGAATTTCTGTCTTCACTTCCACTTGCAAAAAGAGTAGTAATTAAAATTAAAAAAAAACGTGTCGCAAGGGCCAACATCATCTTTTGAATAAAATAATTTTTTTTAAAAAAAAGTACCAAAACTCAAAAATGAATATTTGACAACAATGACATATGTCAGCTGCCAAATATCAAAATTTGAAAACCGTTTTCAAATCGATTCAAAATCGATTTGAAAATCTGTCATGAAAACTCATGAAAAAAAAGTTTTCAAAACATATTGAAAACGAATTCAATATCCATGAAAACATAGCAATAATTCGATCATTCAATACTCGCAAGTGATTTTCGATCATAGTGAACGAATCTATTTGTACGTAGATATTGTGCAAGCACAAGGAGTGTTATTTTAATATAGTGGTTTAGGTTGTCATAGTTTATAGTTTAGGTTAGGTTATAGTTTAGTTTGACTGTATATTAATCTCTTACATTACTTCTACTACTATTATTACCACTACAACTGCTAAAGTTGAGCAGTAATTTTTTATTTTCGAATGTTACAGGTAGATCTTATAAAATCTCATAAAATCTTATACACTTTTATGAGGAATTGTCATATTAAAAACCATAAAATATTATTAACTTTTATAAATATAAAATATGATGAACTCCTATGCGGGAATTGTGTTTCATTTTCACTAGTCAAAAATTAAGAAATATCATAAGTTTATATGAGCATAGATTATAAAAACTTATGATGTTTTGTCTGTTATTTCCTATGATCTTTTATGAGGTTTTTTTTGGCAAGGCGAGTGCCGCTTTTTCGGCACCGGCTCTGAGGGCTCGTGCCGCATCCAAAACTGTTTCCCGCCATTAAAAATTCCAATTGCGAACAGCGAAAATGGCAAGTGTGAGAGATTTTTGTACATTTTCTTCGCTGCTGAGTAGTAGCAGCGATGAAGACGACGAAGAACAATTTTGTGGCATATATCATCGCACAGAAACCCCAAAAATAAAAACATCGACATATGGTTTATAGGTACTTCAATGGTTATGAAGTTGAAAACACCCCGTTTGACAAACGGACGTGTAAATATAGCAAAATATATAATAATTGACACAGAAAACAAAACCAAAAGAATCCTGCACGGATAACATGGGTTCCCAACTAGCAATTTGTCGACGACTCAACGTTGTGCACCGCGTGCCAACGTTGCGTCGCAACGTTTACTTTTACTCAAACACCACCCACTTTTGCACCAATTTGGTGGATCATTTTTTGGTTGAGTCAACGTCCCGATCGCGACTACAGTTGAAGTAATAGTTCAATGGGTTTTGGAGTACAATTATTTGTTCAAAATATTGTTCATTAGGTAAAATGATAATTAACACCATAATATTATTAAAATAAAATGATATTCTATGTCATATATCATGTGTTGCATCATCAAAACATGCGAACCAATGCCAAAATATATAAACAGACGGTAGTTTACTGTCAAATGTGCAGGTCGTAGCTTTAAAAAACAAGCGCGCCCTCGATTAAGATGATTTTATGAAACTAAAAAAAAAATCATGACTTAAAAGTCGCTTCGAAAAACCTCTGAAGGTGTTGCTTAGGATTCCTAAGAACAAAATACGAATTGTTACATGCAAAAAGATCGTAGTTTATTGTAGAAAAAGGTAAAAAAAAAAATTATGTTTGTTTACATATTAGCATACAGTGGTTTTTACAATCAATCATGGCGGCACTTATTAGTTTCTATGACAACCAAAGGAGTCCCGTATCTCGACCGCTGTAACTACTTAACTTTGTTTTGAACTGATCCCCTAACTTAAAAGACGCGAACACGCCTCAATTTTTACCCAATCGAAATTGCTCCACAGTTTGGCTTTCTGCTGCTCACTTAATTTCCGTCCTTGTTGTTTACACAGGACCTTCCTTTTTCTTTTCCGCCACACAGAAGATGACACATTTTGATTCGGTATATCAGCTAAATGCTAGGCTAAAGTCTTCTGCGACGATAAAATATGGAAGAATATTTATACAATTTGTTCCTTTTCATAGCGCAAAATGTTGAAACAAAACTAATATAAACTCTACAAAACACTTTTGACGTTTGTATGACAGACAGCAGTGCTCCAAAATTGGTTTGTTGCAAACGTAACAGAAAACTTGGTTAGATGAAAACAGGCGTGCCCGCGTCTCCAACAAACGGGCCAGAAAACGTGGGGCAAATTGAGCAATTTTCGGTTTAGCACACACCGATTTGCAGTCGGCGCCTTCACAACTAAGGAATTACTGTTAGTAAAATAGACGGTCATAAATAGTTGTGATGGTGACTGAAGTTGTGATAAACGTTTAGGCATCGTATAATAGTCGAAGTTGTCGACGGTCGCCATGATAACTATTCTTTATCCGTAAAACAACGTTTAAAATTAGTGCAACTCTAATTTTTACAACTTGCACAACTAAAAATTGCTAGTTGGGTTTATGGCCTATCGTGAAAGTTAACCATTTTTTGATATTTTCAAAATATGGTAGAGTAAAACGTTTTTGTGTTTTATTTTCTCTGGTGGTTTTTTTTAAGGGTTAGTCGTATTTAAAACGTAATTTAAGGGCGTAGGCGGAATATAATTTGAGGGGGGATATGGGTTTTAAAAAGTCAATAAATAAGAAAAATGTTAAAAACAAAAACTAACTCTAGTTTTTTGCATTAGTGTTTTTTATCTCAGTTAATCAATGAAGTGAGTACTCTTTAAAGGTATAGGCAGTGGCGTATGCAGGGGTGGTATTAGGTTTTTTTGCCCCCCAGATCTAATGAATATTGAATCCTAAAGATTAAATTCTCCCAAAAATCAAAAATAAATTGTCATCTGAAGCTATGTTGTTACTTAAGTCCCCCCAAAAACCCCCCTAGAAAAAAAAATTCTGTATACGCCACTGAGTATGGACCAAGTTTTGGTATTAGGTTGGGTTTGGTGGGAATAAATCAGAAAAGTGGAAATGGATTTAAAACATTGTTTTAGTCGGTTTTCTTTAAATATTTTCGTGTTGATTGTTTTAATTTTATCATTTTAGATTCTTTATCCGAGAAAAACAGTAGCGTAGTAACTACTCACATTAGAAAGAACAAAAACTTGATGAGTAATTTAATTTTCAAACAAAACTTCTTTAATATCATAATATGCATATTTATTTTTAATAAAACAAAGTTTTTGCTTCCTCGATCTGCAGTAGCTTTCTAAAACCAAAAACAATTTTCAATGAAAATTAGATAGATATGTCAAAAATGCATCATGACCTACTCCTAATTGTTTTTCAAAGCAAAGTCAAACCCCACTTAGTTTAAACTTATCTAAACCTAATTTTTTATTAATTAATATGGACCTCCCCAGGTATTTATGACTTCGCTAAGATAAAATTTTAGATACACTACAGCGTATTTGATTACCTTTAAAATGAGGCCAAACTTGCAGAAAACTGCCAGCGAAAACAGGACAAAATAAACTGTAACTCTGATTTTACATTTTTTTAAACGAGACCAGACTTGAAAAAAATCGTTCCCACAAACGGGATTAAAATAAGTTTTTACTTTTAATTTTTATGTTTTTTTTTTTAAATTAACCCTCCCAGATAATCAAGCTTTCCTAAAATATAATCTTGGATATGCCCTTGTGCAGTATTCAAGTACCTTCCAAGTGACACCCCAATTACCAAAATCTATAAAGTGCTTTTCAAATAACGAGAAAAATTCTTCGTATATGTGTTTAGCAGACATACGTTCTTTCACGGCTCATATCTTCTATCACTACAGACATACGATCCTCATAGAGTTTCATTTTTTTCACCTAAAGTACAATATCTTTAAAATATCAAAATATGGCTAACTTTCACGGTAGGCCATATATCCATGTTATCCCTGCGGCATTCTTGCAATCCGAAAATGTGAGGTTAAGGGTTTGCCAGTTCCGCTGTTACTGTCGGGTTCCATTCAAACAGCACATTTTTTTACAGTGCACCGGGCCAGTGTCAGTGCGAAACTGGAAACCAGCGAGTGCGCTATTAGTTTTTACAAAGTGTGCCTTCCATTCAAAGTTCAGCAAAATCTGGCGTCACTTCGACATTTCCTGAGCTAAGGTCACTGACAGAAAAAAAAGAATCTCTACTCTTCATGGTGCGTTCGTTTATCTGCTCAGAGAGCGGAGCGTGCAGAGCGTAGAGCGTGGATCGAGCTCACGGTGCGATAAACAAAATGCGATCGCCTTTTTCCCGCACAGAGTTTTTCTATTTGACCTAACCCTACCAAAAATGCCGCGTCAAAACTCGTAAAAAAACTAGTGAAAGTTCGCGAGTTCTGGTCGGTATTTCATGCGGTTTATGAAACACCAATTTCGGGTGAAATCTCATGAACTTTCAATATTGGAAAGAGATTCAAAACTCGTCAAACATGATGAGTTTTATATGAGCACTGTCATCCGTTTTTAGAAGTTTTGGAAAGTTTCTAAAAGAATTTGTGATAAGAGTTGATAAGATTTTACCAGTATTTAAAAGGTTCTGCTTTCACTGGTTTTGTTAAGTTTTAAGCAGATTTTAACAAAAGTTTAAATCAACGTTAATAAGATTTCACAAGTTTTTAAAAGACCCACCCTCCATCAGATTTCACAAGATTACGTGAGAAAATCCACATGTTTTAGCAGGTTTGAGCAGATTTTAAGAGAAACAAGTTGATAAGGTTTCAATGGTTTTGACAAGTTTACATGTTTTCAGCAGATTTGAACAGAAATATAAAATAAAATTAATAAGATTTCACAAGATTTCACGAGATATTATTCAGCAGTTTTTAAAAGACCCTCCCTCCATCAGTTTTCAAAAGATTACATAATACAATATTTTGGTAAAATTCTCTCCTTTGTATTACTTCTTTTATAACTTGTCAAATCTCTTAAAACTTCTTGCAAGTCAAATCTGCTTAAATCTATAATATGTTTTGTTGAATTTACTTTTATATGATATATATATATATATCAGTTTTCATCAAAACCCTGCTTGCTAAATCTCCTGTGTCTGATATAAACTTACGAAATCTCTTAAAATAGGTATCTTCATAGTTAAATCTTTTATTATATATTCTTTTTAATTTATTTTTATAGGTACTCATAAAATCTTTTAAATTCTCATCTTGCGTGTCAAATCTGTTTGTGCTTGCATGTCAAAATTCTACACTTTAATACTTACATAATCTTGTGAAATCTTCACAACTTTTACCTTATTTCTCATGACATCTTGTAAAATCTTTTAAAAACGTCCCTTTTTTTAGACTTGTGAAATCTTGTAAAATCTCATAAAAATCTTGCTTGCTAAACCTCATGAAATCTCATGTGTGGTGTAACAATGAAATCTTGTAAAACATCTAAACATGAAATTTTATGGTCTTTAGAATCTTTTGAAATCTTGTGAGTTTTCAATAATCAGAAATTATTTGAAAATGATTCTCATGAAACATCATCAGAACTTGCCAGTTTTCATGTGGCATACATTTTTGCCAGGTCAAGTCTCTTCAAAGCAATAAAATTTCTTAAAATCTCATCAAGACTTGATCAGTTTTTAAGAGTTTGAAGTGGTTTTTTTTAGCAGACCTTCAAATTTCTTTTTGCAAAGTTTGTGTTTTCATTTTTTGCTCGCAAGCGCTTACGTTTTCCATCACGAAGACTGTCTTTGCCACATCAATGAGCCAAAAATAATTTTACTTACCTTGTTGCACAACACAATATTGTTCGGCGCTTACGCTTATGTTGTATAAAATATTTTCTTTGTCGAAAATTTGAACGAACGGCATTGTAGAAACTAATCAAACGTTAAAAAAAAAACGAAACTCGTCACTACTCGGTAAATAAACAAAATTTCTAGGTTAGAATTTCCGCAGTTTGACGGCACTCGATATACTCGCTCAAAAAGCATCGAGCTAATCGAGGAGCCCTTTTCGCTCGCTCGGTCTAAAAACGAAGTGCGCACGGTTTGCTTGATTTTGAATAAAAGAACGGGAATTTGCCATTTTGGAGCGCATGGTGCGCATCGTTCAGATAAAAGAACGCACCATCAGTAAAGTACAATGTGGAATGTTAATGGTCATATTTTTTTAAATATCGTGTTTATAAAGTACGAATTAGAATATGTTTACTGTTTCTATTGTTCTTGATGGCGTTAATTCTAATTTTTCTTAGTCATAATTACGCTATGAATTTATTCAGCCAATTTACAAATGTTCAAAACAATGGTTTTATTTACTTAAAAATTGTCTATAAGTTGATATAAAACGCTTGCTGAATGTAGAGGAGGAATTTAGGCAAATTAATAGGATATGAAAACCTTGAATTTTCAAATAATAGGTGTATATGCAAATTTTTCTAAAATTGGTGTTTAGTTTTTTAACAAAGGAAATTTTAATAGAAAATCAGTAAATAACTATCTAGGAGGCAACAAACCGAGTAAACCTTGAAAAGTCGAAATTTTTGTAAGGTTAAGAATAAATCGAGAATTTCATGAAAAATCTGGGAATTGCTAAATAATACGCTGTACGGGGACAAAAAGGATTGTTATAAAATACTCCCTAAAACGTACATATCGTATTGGGCGACACCACCAATTTCCCCGAAAATAACAGTAATGAATTTTGATGAAATTTGTTTCTACTGGTCTTTAGAGAGAGAAATAAAACTCACCTCTTCTGCCTTCTATTATTCATTTTATATTTTAAGTCCTTATCTGTAACTTCATAAAATATGAGCAGAGCATCATAGCAATGGTTACTAAATTAGTAATCATTGATTATTGGTATACGTACTCTGATGTCCATCCAAGATTTCATGAGCATTCTACGATAGTAAAGTTTATTATTTATGTAGCAAAATCCGAGATGGAGCACTATTCAAACAACGATAATATAGTGTGGGCTTAAGAATTTTGGACTGTTTTGATTTTCTAATAACCTTTTTGTTCCTTAACCGATTTTTATAAATGTTAGCTTTTTGGAAAGGCAACTAAACATATTTTATAATTTTTTAACAAAAACCGCCATATGTCAAGAATCCAAGATGGTGGAAAAAAATAAAAATCAAATTTTTTAAAAAAGAGCTGCAACTTTTTTTTTATCACCCTGTATTTTTTTTATAAAGTTAAGAAAGCTGACGCTATTTCACGTTTAATAAGATACCACTCATAAAATTCGGTTTACTTGTACAAAAGTTACGTGTGTTCAAATTTCGTCTAAATACAGAACCTATTCTAAATACCAAAAAATGTTTTATAAATAACTTTTTAATTTTTTATCGGATTTTTGTAGAGTAAGCCTTTTTGCAAAGAAAATTGTTCCAAATTTACAATTTTTTAATATCCGACGTTTAACGATGTATTATTAATAAAATTTGGTTCATTTATGCAAAAGTTACGTTGACTCAAATTTCCTCAAAATACAGAACCTGTTCTTAACACCAAAAAATGTTTTTTGAAATAACTTTTTAATTTTTTATCGGATTTTTATAGAGTAAGCCTTTTTGGAAAAACAATTGTCAAGAGTCCAAGATGGCGGACAGTCAAAATAAGAAATTCCTCATGACGTTTAACGAGGTATTATGAAAAAAAGATTTAATTATTGTTGCTTGGTGGCTTATGAAACTAAAAAAGCTGAATAAATATTTTTATGAACTTTTTATAAAGAAAAATACGTTTGTTTTTATTTTTTTATTTTTTTGCGCGATTTCGAAATATTCACAAGTTTATAATAAAAGTAAAAAGGAGGCAGGCCATGGAAACAAAAACAAAGTAAGCAGGCTATGGAAACAAAAACTTAATCATAATGTCAAAACATTACAGGACGCCTTTACTTTTTACATTTAACTATATCCGCCATCTTGAACTTTTCACATTGGACATGTTTGGTAAAAAAATCGTAAATTTGGAACAATTGTCTTTGCAAAAAGGCTTACTCTATAAAAGTCCGATAAAAAATTAAAAAGTTATTTCAAAAAACATTTTTTGGTGTTAAGAACAGGTTCTGTATTTAGAGGAAATTTGAGTAAACGTAACTTTTGCATAAATTAACCAAATTTTATAAGTGATCCTTCGTTAAACGTCGAATGGCAAAGGCTTTCTAAGTTTTATTAAAAAAGTTAACGGGGTGCTCACAAAAAAGTTGCAGATCTGTTTTGGAAAATCTTGTTTTATACTATTTCCGCCATCTTGAATTTTATATAAAAATCGTGAATTTTGAACAATTGCTGTTGCAAAAAGGCTTACTCTACAAAAGTTTAAAAAAAAAACATTTTTTGGTGTTTAGAATAGGTTCTGTATTTGGAGGAAATTTGAGCAAACGTAACTTTTGAATAAGTTAACCGAGTTTTATGAGTGGTACTTCATTAAACGTGAAATAGCATGTGCTTTCTTAATTTAATAAAAAGAATACAGGGTGGCAAAAAAAGTTGCAGCTCTTTGTTAAAAAATATGATTTTGAATTTTTTCCACCATCTTAAATTTTTGACATATGACGGTTTTTGTCAAAAAATTAGAAAATTTGTTTAATTACCTTTCCAAAAAGCTAACAGCTATAAAAATCGATTAAGAAACAAAAAAGTTATTAGAACACCAAAACAGTCCATAATTTTAAAGCCCACCCTATATAATAGGGCAGCCTAACAAAAATAATATGGCCGATCCAATATGGCCGGTGTAGGTTAAACAAACCGTTTTTCCATAAGACGTAATGCTAACTTAAATCAAAAGTTTGGCAAAGTGGAAAAAGACGCAGATTAAGAAAAGTGATTTTTTTATAGACTTATCCTCTCTTAATCGGGGAAAAACAAGCATTTTGCCGAAATTTTAACAATAAACTCAAAATTCGCAATTAAACGTAGAAATGTCCCTCTACCTATCTCTGTCTCACCAGTGTAATTTTTTATTGCCTCTTTAAAATTTTGAGTTTATTTCTAACATTTCGGCAGAAAGGATTACTCTATAAAAAACGTTACTTTGTTTAATCTGAATCTTTTTCCACTTTCCAAAAATTTTCATTTTTATTAGCATCACGTCTTATGGAAAATCGGTTTGTTCACCCTATAGTCACGATTTTCAAAGAGCCATCACGTGATTAATGGCTGACTTTGACAATTTATTAGACAGCTCTATAACAAAGGGCAGTGATGCCACGCTGATACTGTACACTGTGGCACAGGTCGTCAAGTAAAATCCTAATGCGTTGATGGAAAAGTCCTTTTATATTCTAAATAAAGATGACTTAGTAAAAGTAGCGATTTATTTTAGTTGACACATATTTCGGTTTATTTTTATTCTAAGAATAACTATTTCTAGTCAACAAGCATCATTTAATTCTGTATCCGCTATTTCATGTACAGTAAGTTCACCAAAGTTATAGGATACGAACATATTTTATATAACCTCTTCTTTCCCGCTTAAATCATTACGGGGGAATGGTCGCCACCGACATATATGAAAGTCATAAATTACTAAGTCCTTAAGTAGACCAGACATACAAGCATAAGTGGGAAAGACAAAGTGTTAGAAGCATTTTATACAACAATTGGGGAAATATTGTTTCTCGACAAGATGGCGGCCAAAACTCTGTTGCCTTGTCCGTTGGCTTAAAATAACCATATGATGTATACTTCTGTTTAGGGGTTCTCTTGGATGCCAAACCCAAAAAATAAAAGATTGACCTTAGTGACCTTTGCAAATAATTCAAAGAATTACATTGCCAACATTATACACTAGTAGCAGTAGCATTAGTAGTATGAATGGGACCGGCCCGTGGACATGGCAAATTAGGACTCTTCATGGGCCCTTTCTGCCTCACCCCGTTTCTTAGCCCTATGACCCTACTTCCGTAGCAAATCTTTCTTCGGGTCTCCCTGTCTTCTTTACGAAGTTCAGTATGTCGGCCCATTTGAGTAAGAGCACCTCTTTCTCTATCGTGGGAAATCCCACTTCAGCTGCCTTGATCTGACATATGCATCGCACTCTGCTATTAAGTGCTGATGCGCCGATTCCTCTTCGAGCCCGCGAGCGGGATACACGGAATCTCCTGCCACTCTCATTTGCGTAAGATGTTTGTTTAGCTGATTGTGCCCAATCAGCATCCCTCTAAGCAGTCCAATGTCCTTTTGGGTTTTGCCTAAGAGTCATTCAGTTCTGGCTACATTCGGACCATCCACGAATGGCTTGGACTGTCCGCACTCTGACACAGCTCACTTTTTGACTGATTTTAAGAAAAAAAATATACTCTTTTCGAAAGTTATATTTTTGTGTAGGTGCCGTCCCTAAATAGTTATTCCTGTAAAAATTAAAATCTTCTATATACGTCCTACTGTTAAACCCTGTCAAAAATATGTAATTTTTTCCCAAAATGTAAAAAAAAATATTTTTAGAGAAAAAAAATTAGGGCTTATAGAGCATTTCATTTTAGACAAAAAAAGTCAAACAAGCATTTTTGTAGTACTAACCGTTTTTTTATAAACGTCATTTAAATGTTTGAAAAATGGAAAAAATTGTCACATTTTGAATTTGAATGCTGTTAATTAAAAAAAAATATATTTTCTAAAAAGGCGATGTGAAACCTTAAAGAGAACATATTTTCGCTAAAAAAACATTACAATGTTTTTTACATCACTTACAGTTTCTATATAAAAATAAAATTAGTTGAAGAAAATGCTAAAATCATGTGGATTGTATTGAACGTCTTTGCACCAAGATTTTTCTATAAAACTAAACTTCTAAAAAAAATAATATCATGTGCTAAGTAGGTAGTCTTATTACCTATCAAACGACAGTTAAAAAGTTTTCACTTTCTTATGTTTCTTAAGTAAAAATAAGAAATAACCAAATTTCTGCAACATAAGAAAAATAATTTTTTGAATGACCGTAATACTGGCTAGTACATGATGCTTTGTGCTCTGAATTTTTTTTTAAATGTTCTATAAGACCCTTCAAACTCACCGGGATTAAGGGGGCAAGATAGAAGCAGGAATAAGGGAAGTACCTTATATAGTCAATATTTGTTGATATTTTATTGTATATAAAAAGATGTCTTTCAGAGAGTTCCTCTTATTTAATTCCGCCAGAGGTTACCTTTTCAGATCAAGTAGAAACATTTTTACTGTCGTTTGATAGGTGATACGAGTAACTATTTAGCAAATAATTGTTTTTTTAGAGTTTAGTTTTATAGAAAAATCTTGGTGCAAAAAAGTTCAATACAATCGACATGATTTTACCATTTTCTTCAAATTATTTTATTTTTGTATAGAAACCATAAGGGATGCAAAAAAAAGTTGTAACGTTTTTTTATAGAAAATAGGTTCTTTCTCACGTTCCCCATCGCTTTTTCCAGAAATATATTTTTTTAACTAACATATAATTTTTCCATTTTTTAAATATTTAAATTACGTTTATAAAAAATGGTTAGTACTATAAAAATGCTTATGTGACTTTTTTTGTCTAGAATGGAATGCTCTGTAAGCCCAAATTTTTTAATTTTTAAAAATATTTTTTTTACATTTTGGGAAAAAAATTACATATTTTTGACAGGTTCTGACAGTAGAACGTATATGGAAGAATTTTATGAGAATAACTATTTAGGGACGTCATCTACACAAAAATATACCTTTCGGAAAGAGTATATTTTTTTTCTTAAAATCAGTCAAAAAGTGAACTGTGCTGACGTCAGGGGTCCTATTTTCGAAACCATACGAAATTATTCGCATGCGACTACTTCCGTCTCTTCCTATACCGTATAGAAAAAGAGGCAAAAGACATGCCGATATGCTGATTCATGGGTAGTACGTGAAAGAATAGCCGGTTTTTCATGCGAAATAATACGAATGCCCTCCACCCACTCGTGCAATATTGCGTTAAACCAGTCGAATATGAACGCGGTCCACATATACCGGCTTATCTTTCGCCTCTCATGTCACACGGTATAGAAAGAGACTGACATAAAAATTGTCGATTATTCAGTACACGTATGCGGATATTTTCGTATGGATTCGAAAATCAGACCCCAGTTCATTGTTCGCCCATTTGTTGTACCTGTTTCCTTGTTATAGTCAGGCAAGTTCGTCCGCTTTCTCGGTCCCTGGTATTCCTTACATTATACAGTAGCTTATTTAAAAAAGAGAAGTTCAAAAGATCTTGGGAGGAAAGAACTCCCAAGATCTTTTGATCTTCTCTTTTTTAGATTCTTAACTGATTTGGAAGTTTAACTTACAGTAGCTTATTGTTATGTTAATGAAACCCTTCTTAAGATATTTGCAAATATCTCTTAGAAACTAACCTTAATTTTTTAGTGTTTGAACTTTAACTCCCGGAATATTAAAAATTTCAACATTTTGCTTGAAATTAAATAACCCATGTCATAAGGCAAATTTTAATTGTTTTGAGATATTTAAAATATCTCTTAACAAAAAATTTTAAGTTTTTGAATTTCTGTGTTACAACCTCGGTCATAACTCCTGAACTATTAAAAGTTAGTTAGCATATATTGTATGGAATTGGATAGCCAACATAATTCGGCAAAGTTTTTTTTTGAAAGTCGAACTATTTTTGTGTTTTTTCGTGTGCTTCTCTCCCGCCATCTTGGCTACCGCACTAAAAACGTTGTTTCCCCAATTGTTACATAAAATGCTTAAAAAACAAAAGATCAAAAGATCTTGGGTGGAAATAACAAAAATTCAAACTTGGATGAGCATCACACAACCACTCACAAACAGGCATCGTTCCGCATTGGTACTTATCCAAGTTACCTGATACGAATTCGTCCTGGCGTGTTACCATTTCCAGTAGGATTATGCTCCTAAGGCAATTAAAACAAAAAAGAAGTTAAAAAACCTCCAAATCAGTTACTTCAACCGCAAAGAAATTAAAAAACAAAAGATCTTGGGTGGAAATAACGAAAATGATGATGAGCATCCCACAAGGAACACACAAAAGATCAAGGCGAAAAGAGAAATGATTAAACGATGTTTCGCCCTGGGTAACCAGCGTGGGCTCATCAGTAGTTTCACTGATCACCCTCCACTATACATCATTAAACACCATCATACACTTTGATTTCCAACATTGAATCACTCACAAATGGGCATCGTTCCGCATTGGTACTTATCCAAGTTACCTGATACGAATTCGTCCTGGCGTGTTAATATTTCCAGTAGGATTATGCTCCTAAGGCAATTAAAACAAAAAAGAAGTTAAAAAACCTCCAAATCAGTTACTTCAACCGCAAAGAAACTAAAAAACAAAAGATCAAAAGATTTTGGGTGGAAATAACTCATCCAAGTTTAAATTTTCGTTATTTCCACCCAAGATCTTTTGATCTTTTGTTTTTTAGTTTCTTTTCGGTTGAAGTAACTGATTTGGAGGTTTTTTAACTTCTTTTTTGTTTTGACATAAAATGCTTATTGCATTTCTGTTTCTCTGTATGTGGCCATCATTTGTTTTCTTTACAATAGGTTATAGTATAGTAGAAGTTAACCAACATCAATAGTATGGATTGTTTATAACTTTAGGTTGAATTGGCACTTAAATTTTGTGTAATCATGCCAATGGTGTCTAGGGATAAGAGCCTTCGCTGTGGAAAATTTTCCTGAATTTTGATTATTTAACTGTTTTTAGCATTCAATTGTACTCTGCGACAGCGCAGTTATTAACTATATTTTTGTCAGAATTTGTTTGCTGGGTGGACTGTAATATTAATTTAATTTCTATTTCTAATCCAACTATCCGCCTTTAAACTAGTCTTGGATAAATTACTTGTATTCGGAAAGTTCAAAAGAAATTTGCTGGGTTAGTTTAGTTTAATTTTCCACTAATTTTTTAACTCGAAAATTTTGTTGATTTGGACTTTTGTTTTGTTTTTTTCTGATATTTTGGCATGTTTGGAGTACCATTTTATTGCCTTGTTATCTATTTAGTTATCGTTAATATTCTTTGAAAATATAGTATATTACAGCGCCAACATACATACTTGTAACTTGTTTTTATGGTTCAGAATAATCTTAATGGTTTTTTAATGCACTATTTTTGTTTTCCTAGATGTAAACACACCTATCATAAATCTCCACGTGGAAATATTGCCTACACAAATTATTATCTTAGTAAAGCGTTGTTTGCTTTCATTTTTTGCAAAGGAGTTATTAGGCCCCATTCTCAGAGGCGTATTTTCGCGTTGAAATTGTTTTGAAATATTTTTTTAAACAATTTCAAACACGACGTCATTAGTTTAAAACGTGAGAAACCTGAGCTAACTCAGATATAAAGAAAAAAAGTCAAGAACTTAAAAATATCTTCTACTTGTTAACAGCTACAAAAAATATAAACTTAAAAAAACATTACAAAGAACAAAAGAAGAACTATAACAGGTTGCTTAAAAAATAAAAAAAAAAGTATTTTTCTGAGAAGCTACTGAAGTCGGAAAATAGACAAAAAGAAATTTGGAAAAGATTAATTCATAAACGGGTCGGATTGCAAAAAAACATAAAATCCATTCTAGAAACATATCCGGTAAAATTAATTCAAATTTAAAAAAAGAAATGAGCAAATATTTTGCAAATTACTTTTCTATACTTTAGCTCAAGAGCCTAGACAAAGACTATCAAGGCACAACAGCGACCAGTTGTACTTTGTCAAATCTTTCATCTAACTTTTTAACCTGCCAACAGTTGAATCTGAGGAAATAGAGAAAACACTTAAATCACTAAAAAATAAAAAATCAAAAGGTAAGGGCGGTATCCCTATGTTTTTTATCAAACGAATTGCTAAGCTCCTAATTCAGCCATTACATTATCTAATAAATCTATGCATAGACAAGTGTGTATTTCCGACGATTACTCCAATCTATAAAAACAATGGCTGCCAGCGGGAAATTTCAAATTATAGGCCAATATCAGTTCTGTTGCCATTTTCAACAGTTTTTGAAAACACTATTACAAACAGGCTATATAGCTTTCTAGATAAATTCAATATTCTTGTTCCAAATCAGCACGGTTTTAGGAAAAATAAATGAACACAAACTGCAACAAATGATTTTTTAACGGAACTCTTTAGGGAACTGGACAAGGGAAAACATCAAAAGATCAAAAGATTTTGGGTGGTAATAACGAAAATTCAAACTGGGATGAGCATCCCACAAGTAACACACAAAGGACCAAAGTGAAAAGAGAAATGATTAAACGATGTGTCGCCCTGGGTAACCAGCGTGGAGTCATCAGTGGTTTCACTGGTCACCCTCCACCATACATCATAAAACACCATCATACACTTTGATTTCCAACTTTGAATCACTCACAAATAGGCATCGTTCCGCACTGGTACTTATTCAAGTTACCTGATACGGATTCATCCTGGCGTGTTAATGTTTCCAGTACCCTAAGGCAATTAAAACAAAGAAGAAGTTATAAAAACCTCCAAATCAGTTACCTTAACTAAAAAGAAACTAAAAAACAAAAGATCAAAAGATAGATCTTGGGTGGAAATAACGAAAATTCAAACTTGGATGAGCACCCCACAAGGAACACACAAAGGACCAAAGTGAAAAGAGAAATGATTAAACGATGTTTCGCCCTGGGTAACCAGCGTGGGCTCATCAGTGGTTTCACTGGTCACCCTCCACCATACATCATTAAACACCATCATACACTTTGATTTCCAACTTTGAATCACTCACAAATAGGCATCGTTCCGCACTGATACTTATCCAAGTTACCTGCCTTGCCTTAGGAGTATAATCTACTGGAAATATTAACACGCCAGGACGAATCCGTATTAGGTAACTTGGACATTTCGACCAGTGGAACCACTGATGAGACACGCTGGTTGCCCAGGGCGAAACATCATTTGATCTTGCCTCTCTTCTCTTTGGTCCTTTGTGTGTTCTTTGTGGGATACTCATTCACGTTTGAATTTTCGTTTTTTTTCCACTCAAGATCTTTTTGATCTTTTGTTTTTTCGATTCTTTTCGGTTGAAGTAACTACTATTTACCTATATATAACAACGTTTAAAAGGCCAGGGATAAATAAAGGCGCATTTAAACAGAGCGAATAGGTTCGTCCAAAAATTCGGGCCAAATCTGACGAACCTTTTTCGACGAACGTTTGCCCGAACACTAGAACTTTTGCAACGAACATTTGCAGCGAACGTTTGCCACGAACACGAACCTGGCTATTGCCCGGATGGCGGAAAGGGAAATACCCCTTTCAGCATACATGATCGAAAACCCAGAATGCAAAATCAGGGAAAAGAGGAAGTACAGGGTAACCATACCACCTAGAGAGACGTGGACTAGGAACGAAGTCGACCTTTCAGGCAATGCCATGATCTGCTTCACAGATGGATCGATTTTTTGGAAATATATTTTTGAAAGTGGGAATAGATAATATTTTTAGTATCACATCACTGACCTCAATTCTTCAATTTTATTTTTTTTTTCGATTAAATAGTAAAAGCCGACGGAAAGCGAAAAATTATTATTTACTGGCTGGTAGGTTGTGAGGTTGGTAGATATCTACTAGGCAAGCTTGTACTTAATTGTTGCTATGCTTTATCACTTTTTTATCAGTTTTTTGGTTATCCTTAATTAAGTATAAACTCATCTAACCCCACCACCAAACCCCACCACCAAAACCCCACAATATGAAATAAAGTAATCCCATTATTTTTTATCAAGTGCGTCAAATCGTTTTTCAGTCGGAAAGGTTTTAAAATTTAATTTTTATATTACAATTCAGTTCAATGATTTACCGTAAATAATTTTTCTAATTTTTATTTTATTCCAATTATTTCTTTTCGCAAATTTTGTCCGAACATACCCGAACCCCGAACATTTTGCGCGAATCTTTAAATAATTAATTCGCGCGAATGTTTGTCGGCCTTTCGAAGATCAAAGGAATATTCGCCTGTGTAAATGCTACTTAATATGCGATGCAAATCATAGAAGAAGAGTTGTATGCATGATCTCCAAAGGTAAAAAACAGGTGCGATTTCTTCATCTATTTCTTTCAAAAACCTTGACCTTTATATCATCGCCTAATTTATGTTCTCTAGTAAATAAATTTTTTTATTTACACCTTCCTTATTGTTTGTTGATTAGAAAGCACGAAAAGGAAATAAAAACAAAGGCCATAGGGGCATTTACACATAAAATGTGTATTGAAAATAAACCCACAACCGCACGAGAGGTTACACATAGATATTTTGGTCAATGATGTCATGTGCGTGTTCTTAAGGGGTTTCGGGACTGGCATTAAAATTAAAAACGCGTTTTGAAAGACCCAGAAGGCTCTGTAAGTGGCTTTCGCCGATGGTCAGGTTATTAGAATAACATAAGATAAAATCAAGTTTTGACACTGCATTTTTTGTACTGTTTTACTACTGATAACTAGATATACCTTCTTCTTTAAGTTCCATCCTCTCTTAGAACGTTGAGTGACTCCTATCTGCCAGCTCACTTCTCATTTCGAACTTCAGTGTGCGTCTATTCTTGAATCGAGAGAGAATTTGCTCCCAGGGACTCAAATTCTCTCGCTATTATGCATCTCGCGGGCATTCAATCTTTCTTATCTTTTTGATAAAATATTTTTTTATTTAAATACTGAAAAATTTAAAAATGCTTTAAACCTATTTTAAACTGTAGCTCGTCTAAAAAGAATATCTACAAATTACTGAAACAAGATTTTTTTAACGATTTACATAAATAGGGAAGGAAAATAAAACACTATTAGCAGCAATAATCATTTCCTGGTTTACTGAAAACCTAACCGTTTTGCGACTAAGGAGGTGCCCTCTATAGTTGTCAGATACAGTTATATTTTGAAATTGACCGCAACTGCATTGATCTTGGCCACAATTTTCTCATAAAGAGAAACGTTAAACGAACGTAAATTAATTAACTCTAGTTAATTATCAACGTTTTGGAGTCGTTGATCCGGCGTTCGTTGCGATCGTTGAAAACCCCACAATATTCCAGTAAAAATAAACGTTGTTAGGGGGTTGCCAAATTTACCCTCTAGTTAATAACAACGGTGTGGCGTCGTTTTCTCGTCCAGCATAGCGGCCGTTGCACAAATGACTAGTTTTTGTACTTTATGCAACGTTAATTTTAGTGTATTTATTAGTTATGCCAAATAAGGCAACTAAAAATTGTTACTTGTGTTATGTCTTTGCTAGTGCATAAAACTTTAAGATAATTATAAACGTACTTTCTCCAAGATATTCTGAGCATTCTACGACAGGACCGCATCTCGTATGCCTCCAATTTTTTGCACATGCTTGCCGTCAACATATAATAACGAAGCACACGAATTCGTAGAATACACAACCTACATTTTGATTAAAGGTGATCTGGGTTTTTCAATTCTTGCAGAGACTTATGACAGAGATGCAAGTCTCACTATAGATGTAGCATGTTCAAAGATGCAAAATAGATTTCGTAGCACACAGAATAACACATTTTTTTTAGTTAAACCCACAAACCTTATAACCAAAAAAATAGACTGATGATGTTGCTTTAAGAAATGACTGCTTCATGTATTTGACAGTTTGGTGCCAGAAGCAGTTGGCAATGCACCAAAATCCCTATAACTACCAACTGAGAAGCACAAATAACACTAGACGCGGCTAATTGTAAAAAAGGCTCTGGCATAATAAATTTGCAATTTTTTTAACGATAATCTTAAATAATAGCCCCCCCCTTCCCTTAAAATATGAATTTTTTAAATGGGTAAAGTACATTTTATCTTTAGGAAAAAAAATTCCCCTTCTTTAAGTATCTACACCAGTTTATGAAAGACCCCTTAAAAAAAAATCACCCTGTCTGTTCGGTACTCTTTATTTATGCAGGCAAATAAAAATAATAATTCAAATAAAAGTTGAGCTTATGGGAAATAGTGTAGGCGTTTATACAGCAGAAATAAAAATAGGAAGATGGGCAACTTTTATTATCTGAAAAAAAATTGCGCATAACCTCACTCATTTTTTGGTTTGGTTTAGGCAGATACCTATTATTTAAGAAAACAGTATGATTGAGTTTAGTTTAATTATTTCAATTATTGAAGCTGTGTGCTGATTGGTTCAGTTATTTTTATTTTCTAGAAGGTGTATGTGTATGGGTCAAGGGATTTGGTTAATAAAACGTCCTTTTTTTGGAATGCCAACGTTTCGCAAAATTTATTTTTATATATTGAAATGCCGACGTTTTGCAAAATTTATTTTTATATAAATTTTGTGAAACATTGGCACTTCAAAAAAAGGACATTTCATTAACAAGATCCCTCAACCCATAAACATACAGCTACAAGAAAATTAAAAATAGGATCGTTAAAAAATTTTGCCAAGTTATTTTTATTCAGCTGTATAAACCAAAATTATTTATTTTTATTTTAATTTTTGTTACTTTAATTTTTATTTGCTTGTATAAACCCAGCCTTAAATTTTATTTGTAGAAAGTAATTATTTATAAAATACCATCAAAAAAGTTACAATACAAAAAATACTTAAAAGTAACTTATTTACAAACAGAAACTACTTATTTTTAATTAAAGATAATATATAAAACATGTTGTTTAAACAATACAAGTTTTGTTAAAACTTTTCGGACCTTTTCTCCAGATATACTTTCACTAATTTTATTTGCAGAGCTATGACTCCTCAAAGTGCTGTATGTTTTAATGTTTGCTTCAACTAAAAGCTGGTCAAAACAGAGTCTTTGGTATTTAATAACAGTCTTAGAGTCTCTTCAAATGCTCAGTAACCACTTTCTACTAATAGCAGCATCTGGTGGAAACCTATTGAAAGATTAAGATTAAATAAGTTTTTAAGTTCATAGTTTTAAGTATTGCAATTTTTTGACAAATCTCTTTTAAAGAATTTATGTTTCTTTCTTTCTCCTGTCAACAATGTTGATTCCCCACACTGGTGAGCTGTAACCACCTCATGGGCCTTTCAGAATACAGGCAATGATCGCAGAAGTATTAAAGAAAATTGGCAAAAATAGGAATTATTTACCCTTACCTGTGATAGGAAAACGTATTTCCACTCGCAGAATTTCTGTTTTTGCAGCCGACAACAAAGCACTTCATGATGCAAAAGGGCACAGAAAAAGTATATTAAAAACACAACACGTTAAGCAAAAACTTCTTCATCTTCTTCTCGGTTACTATGGATTCGCGTCTTTACAGACGTCTATCCAAAGCAAAATCTTCGAAAACCAAGAAACGAAAATAAAGAAAATGGCGAATCTACTAACGTCAAGACCGTCAAACGCAGTGCTACCAACCAAAAACGTGGATAAAGAGAAAATAAGTTGTCACGTCATGACACTGTTTACACTGCCCCTTTGAAATCTAGTTAATTCGAACAGTTTTCTAAATAAATTTTTTTAAATACTCAAGAAACCGTGGTTTTATATTTTTTCTTAAATTTCGTCAAGCAGTGCTTGTTATATATTCATCAAATACTAAAATATTGAGTTTGCAACCACAACAAATTTTACTCAAGTCGGTTTACTCTGGTTCCAATAACACCAAACTGTCACTTCCATGAGGCAGTCATTTATTGGGAGAAAACCCATAAGCATTAGCAGTCTATTTTTTTGGTTATAAGGTTTGTGGTTAAACCTCACCCAATAAAACAAAGAAAGGTAAAGCTAATTCTTACCAACCCGGCGAATTCCTTCTTTCATATAAGTATGTTTCCTACATTTTTCTATTGCTGGTGCTCAAACACGCCGGCGCGGCCGTCCAAATGTCCGGCGACACCTAAAAGTTCTGCTTCGAGTTTATCTAACGTTTCGAAATATCATGGTTTTGAAGAACTGGATCTACTGTAATTACTTTGCAGACATGACCGCGTCATAGTTGTTTTTGTTTGTTTATCTGTCCGTTTCGTGTCTTCATTAATCTTTCAGCCAATTATTCATTTTTACGAAAAATTTCTTAAAGGTCTCTCTCCTCTTGAATTTCTCATGAAATTTTTGAAAAACCCTTTATTATTAAGACACCACATATTTACACAAAATCTTCTTTGCATTTCACTGTACACACCGATAGTCGTTTAAACCTGCAAATAACCTACTCCAACGATGGCTTCCACGCCTGCCTAAAGCACGCGACCGCGACTCGATACTCGATGCATTCAGTAAGTTCAATGACGTCTCGACGCACACGAATACAGGCGTACTGCTGCTGCCGGCGTATTATAGCCGCAGACTACAGAGAACCTAGCAGCAGGGATCACTTATTGGATTTTTCTAGAGTAGTGACAAGCCGCGCGCACACAACACGCGGGCAGACTTTCTGCTGTGACTCGGTTTGAGTTATGGCCGCGTGCCTTATGGCCTTGATACTTAAAATATTTTTTTTATACCTTCATTAAAAACATGATTTAAGCAACTGTCTGCAGATAACTAAAGCATGGCTTTTTTGGTTACCGATGCAAAAAAAACTTTTTTTTATCATGGGTGCAAAAAAAGATTTCTGTCCCTTTTTTACCCAAAGTTAAAGATAAATAGCGGACAATAGCAATATTGAAAAAATCATAATTATTCTTGCCTAAGAATGAAGCCATTTCCGCCAGTTTTCACCAAGTATTTACGAAAAAATATCATCAAAATATCAAATTGTCAAAGATTGAAATGTCGCAACAATGAACGTCACCGAGTAAATACATCGCTATGGAAACGATTGTTATGTAAAGGCGCAATTACACAGACGAACATGCTCAAACAAAAGATCGTGCAAAAGATCTAAAATTTTTTGCGTAAACATTTTTGTGAGCTTTTCTTTGAATATTTTGTTCGGCTAAATTTTAGAGCAAATTATTGCTATCTGTTTTGGAAACATATTTTTAAAGATGAGAATAAATAAAATTTCACATCAGTGATCAGTGATCTCAATTCTTTAAGAAAATGGAACACCAACTTTTATTTTAAATTTTTGTGAAAAAAAAGCCGACGGCAAGCGAAACATTATTCTTGGCTATCAGTTTTGTCACATGGATTAAGGTTACTTATAATACCTTTTTCTTAGGGTTTTCCCGGATTTTTTTGCCCGAGTTTTTTTTTGGGATTTTCTTGCGAGTTTTTTTTATTTCCAAGGGTTTTTTTCCTAAATTCAAAAAACAACCCAGGAAAATTTTTCTTTTCCAAAAAAATTTTGAGTTTTTCAAATATCGGCAAAAAACTCAAAAATTGCACTTTCAAGCGGTAATCCGCGTCTCACGACTGAGGAGTGGTGGGGAGGGGATTTTTTTAAAACATTTTTGTGAGTTTACCCTTAGCTTTGATTGTTTTTTTTTTAATTCCTCACACCAGATTTACCTAGTTAGTTTAAGGCCCCAACGGTTGCTTAAAAAAGCAAAAGGTTCATGAAAATGTCACTTGTCAATTTAATGTAATAATCAATGTCGATTACTGACACTGAACAAACAATATGCAAAGGAGCAACATTCCGATTCAGAAGTCCAGTCTATTACTGTTAAATTATATTTTTTTAGACAATGGTCGGGATGGTAGGATTGTAAAAGTGGGTAATAAACGGTTATTATTTAGACCGAACGTGCTTTTGTTCATATATTTGAGATTTAATAAAATGTATATAGGTTTTTTAATTTGACTTAATTATTATTGTATTGTGTTTTAAACTAGGAAGTAAAATAAAGAGATATTCTTTTAAACGTAAATTTTTATCATTACATTTTACAGGCAACAGCAATAAATAAGTGTCATTATTATTTTTTTATTCTCGTTTTTTTACAACCCCAAAAAAGTTGCAAGTATACTGGCATATCCCCTATAAAAATCAGGTCAATCGAAGTTGCTTATGAGGTAAAATGTGAATTTCGACATCAAATCGTTTTTCCGTCGGAAAGCACTTAATTAAAAATACCTTGTTTTAAAACTTAGTCTTTCTATTTTCAGTTAAGTTCAATGAATTCCCATAAAACTATAAAATTTAAATTTGTAAGTAATTTCTATACCAACATTTCTTCAAACAAATTTTGCTTAACATTCTCTCCAAAATTTACGTGTCTTTTTTTGTACGAGATTTTGCTCGAACATTTCTTTGAGCATTTTGCTCAAGAGGCTCGTGTAAATGTTTGTCGGCATTTCCACATCAAAGGAAAGTTTGTCTGTGTAAATGCGCCTTAAGCTTCTCGACCGCTACAAAGATGGTGTATTGCGAGAAGTTATTTTCGTTCGAGATTTTTAAAAGTATTTTCCTGTTTTTCTTGGATTTTATGATAAAGGTATTAAAAAAATAGTGTTAACAACTAGCGGCCAAACTGTGCTTTTTTCACTCGCGCTTTTAAATTACATTTAAGAAGATGAGGTTTTTCTACGGGAAGTACTGCTTGTTGTTATTTCTTGTTTCGTGTGTGTTGGTCACATATTTCTCTAATCGTTGAACTCTTTAAATGCACCAGTTTCCTTTAGTACTGAAGAAACTCGTAGTCCGTTCAGTTAGAGAGTGCAGCGAGGAGTGCAGTGTCCTCCTCACGAGCAGAATGTTTCGAAATCCATACCAGTGACACAGTGTTTCTTGTTTTTTGAAAGTCTATGGTGTATTTCTCCGTCTTGCCACATTAATTTTAATCTTGTGGATGTGCGGTGGCGTAGCCAGAAATCGATTCTGGGGGGGGGGTTCATCACTTAATAAATTTTAACTACCTACCTATGGCAAATTTTTAAAAATTAGGTAGGTGCTTATTGCCTATTGCCTGAGGTTTTGCACTGAATTCAACTAAAATTTTTAAAATGTAAGGCATCACCAAACACGTCATAAACCGGAGTAAAGGGACTTCCTGGGGGGGGGGGGAGTTTAACCCCCAACCCCCCGCCCTGGCCACGCCACTGGGATATATGATTATGTCCAGTTCTCAATCTTATTATTGTTGTTATTATTGTTGCCTGTTCAGTCTTTCCATCCCTTCATCAGTTTTGCTAGGAAATTCTTTTTGAATTTCCATTCCGATTAATCCTCTATTATTTCCGTTTTTACCTGGTTGTATATTTCATCACCTGTTTTTATAATTTTTTGGAGTTTTTTTACTGGGACAGTGTTAGCTTTGCAACACAAAATATCCATAGCCAGGATTCGAACCCGGGATCCGATACGCTGCCCAGTGCGCTACGGCGGCAGGTGCAATAGACTTCCAATTTCCCAAATACCTTATTTAGTGGTTTTAATTCTTAAAAGTTATGCATGCATAATTTGTATTTGAAAGGATTTTAATTAGTTAATCTATGAATTAATTGTTTATTAAAAAATAATCTAAAATTTGAAGGCGATCCACATCATTATTCCCACTCAAAAAAATCACGCCACGCTAAATAAGACAAGCTGTCTGAAAAACAAGCGTATTTTCCTTGACCCAAAAAGCTTTTGTGCAAATTGCGAATTCAATTTTTACGCGTGAAACAATTTAGAAAAAATAGTTCGATGAACTCTTGTTTTTAAACTCGTGACGGTTACAAAATTCATATATTATACTATAGTGGCTAAAAAAATCAAAACACTACAAACAGTGAAGCCATATAACTATGAGATACCAGTGGCGCACCGAGGGGGCGGTTGGAGTTACCCCCCCCCCCCTCAAGAAGCCTGATTACAATTGGCACAATCAAATAACAGCAGAAATACAATATATAGGGAATAAAATGCAAGAGCCTGGAATTTAATTTTTAACAAAAATCTTTAAAAAGTTACAAATTGCAAAATTTTTCGCCTACGGCGATGTAACACTTTTTACGATTTTGTGACAAAATGTTTTTTTTTCATGTAATTTTACTACGGCGCATGGCTACCACCTCCTCCTCTATATTTGAGCCCAGGTCCGCGCTTGTAAGCATCTGTTTTCTTGTATCAATTATGGTCACATTTTTACTGCAAATTAAGTTCCTTTATTAATTATCCTTAACCTCCGCCCCCCCCCCCCAAGCTAATTCCTGGGCGCGCCACTGCCATTTGTTTATCTTTGTTTATTATATTCAAAACAGCGGCGACAAAAATTTTTTAGGAAAATTTGCTGATCATTGTTCATTTTTTTTCCGTCAGTGTCAATCGATAACATAAATTTTTCAGTTTCCTGTTATAATAAATATAAGGGGACCTCGGGGGACATTGGTTTGTGGCGATCAATATGTTATTACAAATGGGTGAAAAAGAAATAGTATATTACGTAGCAAGAGAAGAAAGTGACAAATTTCACACGAGCGTGAATGTTGAGAACGAGGCGTCAGCCGAGTGAAACAACACGCGAGTGTAAGCAACAATGCTCAGGTTTTTGGAAAAAAAGAAATAGTATATTTCAAAACAAGAGAAGAAAGTGACAAAATTCACACGAGCGTGAATGTTGAGAACGAGGCTCTAGCCGAGTGAGACAACACGCGAGTGTAAGAAAGTTACTTTCTATCGAGTTGTGTACGCTATTTGTCCTACGACCACTTTATAATTTAATTCGTATTTTTTATTATTAATATTTTTTTTTAAATTTCATCTCAAGAGAAGAAATAAGTGTGGACGCTTCTACAAATCATAGCCTACTAGATACCTACATTGTTTAGATGGATATATATTTTTTTTAAAGTTTGAGACAATGATGTATTCGTCGTGTATAAATAAAATATAGACAATATATAGACAATTGAAGTCCGAAACACAGAGTTAATTATATGTTCTTTATCTATAAATTCGAATTTTCAGTGTGGTATTAACTCAAAAATGTTTTTCGTAAAAACATAATTTTATACTTAAGGGTTTTCCTGACCTAGATAAGAAGAAATCAATGAAGCAGGCAGGCAAAAATTATAAGCGAAGGTCGATGAACCCTCAAAAATTGTTGAGAAATAAATTTCTGATTGACAACGGCTTTTTTAGCATCTACGCAACAAAAATGAAAGTTTGTATACTCTAATAGGTTTTTTTATTTCATTAATTATTGTTTTTCCATTAATTACTTCAAATTTATTATGTAAAAATTGGTTAACTATAAATATGGCTGAAAATTAACCTTAAGAAGTAACATTTATATATTACAGAAAAAAATGTTTTATTCCTTTATAAAACACCACTAAAACCGTTTTAGCACTAAATCGACTTTATTTTAAAGCGGTTTAAGAAAGTGGTTTTATCGCTTTCAAACCCATTTTAGGATCGTTATAACCACTTTAAAAACGCTTTAGCACATTTCTCTCAACCTAAACAAATACTCTACCTTGGTTTTCCGAAAAATCTGCTGTTCACTAAGTTGTTTTATTTGCTTTTACGAACGATAGAAAATCTCACCCGTCACAATTCTGGAAAGTGGCGATTTTTACTTATTGCCTCATTTAAAATAAAAACACAGCGTCCTTATTATTTATCCTAACGTTGTAAGAGAAACTGCGTCATTTACTTAATAACATTTTGTAAATTTAATATTTTAAAGATATTCTACAGGACTAGTGTACGGCGGAGCTAAATTGTTCCTACGCGTACCAATAAACGTCAAAAAGTGTCGAAAATTCTCACCATGTAAAAGGAAAGACAGAATTTGTGTGACTTTTCTGAAGAGTGACAGCGACATATTCCATGGTTACCTATGGTTTTGTATGTTAAAAGTTTTAAAGGTTTGTTTAGACAAAAAATAAGCTACATTTTTAAATAAAAAACAGGGTTTTTTAGAAAAACAGCCTACAAAAATTAAAACTGACATATTTTTCATTTACTAGAACAGTATTAAGAAACTAAATTTCAAGGAATATTAGCAAATAGTTCTGACAAGAAGCATTAAGTGTAAACTTGTGTTTAAAAATCGTCAGATTTTTTGTAAGGGCGAGATTTTCTGACGGTTTTCGAAGAATCGCGACCTCCGGAGTACCGAATAGGGTGATCCGTGGTATAAGCACTCGGAGAAAGCGATTTTATTTAAAACCGCCCTTATATAAAAGCGCTTTTAGGTGCGTATAAACGTAGTTACTGGCTGCAAGTTAAACCTAATATAGTTTTCTATATAACTACTAAAAAGCAAGACCAGAAAAATAAATTATAAACAAAAGCTTATATTTTGTCCAGGGACGCACATAATTTTTTTCAGGGAGGTGGAAGTTAGCTATTTTTAAAAGGTGCCTTGAATTTTAAAAGAACGTCAAATTTTCAAGTTGATTCTAAATTGTAGACCTTCTTTTGGAATTTTGGAAACATTGTTCAAAACCTATGCAGAATTTGAATTTGAATTATAAAGCATGTATTTTGTATATAAAAGGTGGTCCAAAAAAAAACGCCCACTTTTTTGTCCACCATACATACCAATATGGGGACTATTAAAATCGTGAAATTTTGACGTTTCTTAATTTTATCAAAAATGAGTTACTAAGGTTCCAAAACACCTTAATCGACGAAAAAAAAAAGTTGTCTGTTGTCTGTCTGTATACACGATAACTCAAGAACGCCTTAATCGATTCTAACGAAATTTGGTACAAAAATCCGCTATCGTCTGACCATGAAATGATTAACTTTTGGGTTGGGTGGTGGGCGGTTGAAGGGGGGAAAAAGGGGATAAAGTATTTTAAAAAATTGTAACTTTGGAACAAAAGCAAGTAGCGGTATACAGTTTTCAAATTTAAGTTTCCATGAACATGGACTACAAATTTTGTTATAAAGTCCAAATTCGTGGAAGCTTTAGTTTCTGAGTTATTTGAAAAAACGTTAAAATATATTAAAAAAATCATAACTTTAGAAGTAAAGCAGCTATTGATATGCGGTTTTCAGATTTTGGTTTTCGTAAATATTACCCAAAATTTTGTTATAAGGTTCAAATCTTTCAAAGCTACAGTTTTCTAGATATTTTCATTTCCTTTCAACACAAAATAATTGATTGTATGGTGGAGTATCCGTGCTTTCTAGCACCAATTTTTTTTATCTGCAGATTTTTTAAAACTTGTTCGATTTTTCTGGTTGATAGCTTTTTGGAAAGCTAAGATATCAGGCTTTCTTGCTCTTTATTGAAAGTTTGCATTTTGCTGAAATACAAGATGGCGGATGCGTTTAAAAAAATAGGTATTTTTGACCCCTGCAAAAGAGTTGTTTGTGCCATTGCACCTATTAAAAATACTGCGTTAAAAAAGCCAAACCCTTCCGAGTTGCACTGAGGTCTCACTTATGTAAATCGGACAAGAACTGTAAAATATATAGTGTGGCGAACTAAGAGTATTTTATGTCGCAATTTTTGAATAATAAAGAATGCATTTTTGAATAATAAAAAATGTTTTATTGCGACATAAAATACTCTTAGTTCGCCCATAGGCTATATCTTTATAGTATTTTAAATAGGCGCAATGCACATAGAACTTTTTTGCAGGGCGGGTCAAAAATATCCATTTCTTAACCGCGTCCGCCATCTTGTATTTTAACAAAATGCAAACTTTTAATACAGAGCAAGAAAGCCTAGCTGTTAGCTTTCCAAGAAGCTGTCAACCATAAAAATCTGCAAATAAAAAAATATAAAAAAGTAGATTTCTTGTCCGTGAAAAATACATAAAAAAAAGGTTCATGGCATATATCGGACACACATTTAGCTTTTTAATTCATTAGGACCAGGCCTCCATGATCTAATGGATAGTCCAGAAACAGGCCTTTGTCTTTCTTGTTAGGAATCATCATCAGGATAACATCGTGATGGCCCGTTTCATCCTTATTAGGAATCATCAGAATGTTACCCTGATGATTCCTAAAAAGGATGAAACAGGCATGTAGGTTTTTGGACTATCCATTAGATCTTGGAGGCCTGGTCGGAATAATTTAAAAAGCAAAATGTGTGTCCGATATGCCATGAACCTTTCTTTTTATTTAAATATATATATATATATGATATAATGACTAAAATGAAAAGTTTTTGTACCTTTTCAATTTAGCCGACAGTAATTTGCGTCCCCAATTTCTGTTTTATGCTCCTAATTACTTTGACTAAAAAAATTATACATCTGCCCGGCTCTTTTTTTATGCGTCTGACCCTGCTCTGTCACTCTTAATATTCTTTGAACAAAACCGACCCAATCGTCGATGTAAGTTCAACGGTCGAAAAAATCGTTTCTTTTTTGTTTTTTAGGACAAGGTTTTTGAACGATTTTTTTAATTTGCCAATCAAGGTCTTTCCCTAGTTAACTTATTCTAATAGTAAAAAAATATCTGTTTCTTGTGGGGGCGCGGCAATAACGTGGCATATACAGGGTTCGATCGTAGGAAAGGTCGCACGGGAACGTTCACATCTTTCGTTTTGCTCAATAAGAAGGCTCAGAAGCTGCCGACCTTGCATGGTGCACGCGCAAAGCTAAGCAGATTGTCATTTTTCAAGAGCCCTCGTTCACCTGGTCCGGGGGCAGGCGTATGAAAGTTTAGGAAAGTTCATTCGATACACGTCAATCGGGTGAGGTTCGGTCGTAGTCGGATAGGTTTCGGATAACTCGTGATCGCTTCAAAGCCTATTATTGGTAAATATCAGAGAGACGATCGTTTCCGTGGGATCTTTCCTACTAAATTCAAGAATCAGCCCCCTGGGGGCCTATTCTTGAATATCGTATGAAAGGTCGCACGGGAACGTTCACATCCTTCGTTTCGCTCAATAAGAAGGCACAGAAGCTTCCGAGCTTGTATGGTGCACGCGCAAAGCTGACCGGATTGTCGTTTTTCAAGATCGCTCGTTCACCTGGTCCGGGGGCAGGTGTATAAAAGTGTAGGAAAGTTTCTTCGATACACGACAATCGGGTGAGGTTCGGTCATAGTCGTATAGGTTTCGGATAACTCGTGATCGCTTCAAAGCCTATTATTGGTCAATATCAGAGAGACGATCGTTTCCGTGCGATCTTTTCTACGAAATTCAAGAATCAGCCCCCTGGGGGCCTATTCTTGAATATCGTATAAAAGGTCGCACGGGAACATTCACATCTTTCGTTTTGCCCAATAAGAAGGCACAGAAGCTGTCGAGCTTGTATGGTGCACGCGCAAAGCTGACCGGATTGTCGTTTTTCAAGAGCGCTCGTTCACCTGGTCCGGGGGCAGGTGTATGAAAGTGTAGTAAAGTTTCTTCGATACACGACAATCGGGTGAGGTTCGGTCATAGTCGTATAGGTTTCGGATAACTCGTGATCGCTTCAAAGCCTATTATTGGTCAATATCAGAGAGACGATCGTTTCCGTGCGATCTTTCCTAGGAAATTCAAGAATCAGCCCCCTGGGGGCCTATTCTTGAATATCGTATAAAAGGTCGCACGGGAACATTCACTTCCTTCGTTTCGCCCAATAAGAAGGCACAGAAGCTGCCGAGCTTGTATGGTGCACGCGCAAAGCTGACCGGATTGTCGTTTTTCAAGAGCGCTCGTTCACCTGGTCCGGGGGCAGGTGTATGAAAGTGTAGGAAAGTTTCTTCGATACACGACAATCGGGTGAGGTTCGGTCATAGTCGTATAGGTTTCGGATAACTCGTGATCGCTTCAAAGCCTATTATTAGTCAATATCAGAGAGACGATCGTTTCCGTGCGATCTTTTCTACGAAATTCAAGAATCAGCCCCCTGGGGGCCTATTCTTGAATATCGTATAAAAGGTCGCACGGGAACATTCACATCTTTCGTTTCGCCCAATAAGAAGGCACAGAAGCTGCCGAGCTTGTATGGTGCACGCGCAAAGCTGACCGGATTGTCGATTTTCAAGAGCGCTCGTTCACCTGGTCCGGGGGCAGGTGTATGAAAGTGTAGGAAAGTTTCTTCGATACACGACAATCGGGTGAGGTTCGGTCATAGTCGTATAGGTTTCGGATAACTCGTGATCGCTTCAAAGCCTATTATTGGTCAATATCAGAGAGACGATCGTTTCCGTGCGATCTTTCCTAGGAAATTCAAGAATCAGCCCCCTGGGGGCCTATTCTTGAATATCGTATAAAAGGTCGCACGGGAACATTCACTTCCTTCGTTTCGCCCAATAAGAAGGCACAGAAGCTGCCGAGCTTGTATGGTGCACGCGCAAAGCTGACCGGATTGTCGATTTTCAAGAGCGCTCGTTCACCTGGTCCGGGGGCAGGTGTATGAAAGTGTAGGAAAGTTTCTTCGATACACGACAATCGGGTGAGGTTCGGTCATAGTCGTATAGGTTTCGGATAACTCGTGATCGCTTCAAAGCCTATTATTAGTCAATATCAGAGAGACGATCGTTTCCGTGCGATCTTTTCTACGAAATTCAAGAATCAGCCCCCTGGGGGCCTATTCTTGAATATCGTATAAAAGGTCGCACGGGAACATTCACATCTTTCGTTTCGCCCAATAAGAAGGCACAGAAGCTGCCGAGCTTGTATGGTGCACGCGCAAAGCTGACCGGATTGTCGTTTTTCAAGAGCGCTCGTTCACCTGGTCCGGGGGCAGGTGTATGAAAGTGTAGGAAAGTTTCTTCGATACACGGCAATCGAGTGTGGTTCGGTCGTAGTCGGATAGGTTTCGGATAACTCTTGATCGCTTCAAAGCCTATTATTGGTCGATATCAGGGGAGGTCTGTTCCCATGCGATCTTTCCTACGAAATTCAAGAATCAGCCCCCTGAAGAGAGATGCCGGGCTAGGCAACGTTGTCAAGCAAACAGTTTAGGCAAACTGCTTTCAGCGCTTTAGTCTGTTTTATTAATCACTTAGAAGATCTGAATATATGCAACTAAAATACCACAAAATATTTTTTATGTAAGACCTGAAGAGCAGGCGTTCCTGGAGGTGAAAGGAGTCCCGTTTCATCGACAATTTTTGTAAAATAAAAGAGTATAAAAGAATCAGAATTTTGTAAAAATAACACCCCTCTGTTATTAAATTTAATAATTGATTTAAATTCGTTTTAAAGTTAAACAAGACGTGAACACGGTTACAAAAAGTATTCTAAGTAGAAAGAATAGAGGGTTGCAGATTGAAAGACTGCGCTACGTTGATTTAAAAAAGTATAGTTTTGTTTTAAATTTATTTGACCAAGATATTTCGGGAGAACGCCAGACTACTACGTTAAATTGTCTCGTAGAGTGGGGACTTTAGCGTAACTGGTTATGGGAAGTCAGTCTCAGACTTTTCGCAGCTTTATTGAATGAGCAACGTCAATCGGTAATAAAAGTTTGGGGATAAATGGGCAGTTTAATTAATTTAGCGGATTCGAATTTCAAACTAAAATAAGAAAATACTCATAATCACTGTTTAACGCCCTTTGAAGGCAACATTTGTCTTACTTGGGAATCTTTTAGTTAATTGTGGGTGACATCGGCAACAGCGTATCGGTTTGTCAAGTTTATTATCTCTTTAGCTCTCATTAACTAGCTATTGCGCTTCTTTTTCAATACACGCTATTTCGGCACCCTATACAAGAACTGTCAAAACCTGTATATGCATCACATTCTAAAGAAATTAAAATCTTAAGTCCCGTCATATAACTATGAGATAGTATAGTGATCCAAGTGTCGCAAAATGTCTAACAATAATACAGAAACAGGTTCAAAGTGAGCTCAATAAATGGGCACACAATGAACTCAGATCGTTCTGGACCGGTATTCACGTAACTAAATACGCTCGGCGTTTCGTGCTCGCTGACCGTATGATAACGTAATATTCGCATACCACGTGACCGAAGTAACAAAAATGGTATTTACGTATATTGAACGCAAGGCGTCGACGAAATGTGCTCAGCGCGTGGCGACCGTTTGAGAAACACCTACCATTTGCTTGCTGTTTTGCTCTCCGCGCGTACGATTTTCCTACCCTACAATACTTTGTAGAGTGCTGCAGAAAATATAGTAGTTTTTTCAGTTTGCGTTTTTATTAATAATAAAAAAAATAAAAATCTCTTATTAGTAGCTTCGGGACGGGTATTTAGAGACTCTCAACATCTCACAAAAGTGGCTTCTTAAAGTAATTTTTAAGACTGGCTTTACCCATTAACCTTACTATTTGATGCTCGATGTAAGACAACTTTTTTTTCCCAAAAATAGCAACAAAAATTTTTCTTAATAAAATCGACATCGAAATAATTGAGCATACGTATAATACTAGAAATAGAAGCAATCAAAATTCTGTAAAGCCAAGGGTAAAAAAAGCCATTGGTCAGCGGTGCTTTTTGTATCTTTCATCAGCTGTGTACCAAAAAATATCTGGTTTTATTAGGCTCATGCCCACATTGTTTTCTTTTAAAAATAAACTAAAAACTTTCATGAAATATGAAATTAGCATACATGAAATAAATAGCTTAATTGATATAAAAAATAATTAGTAAACCATATCTTTATATCTGTGTTTTGGTCTGTATTTTCTTTACTTTTATGAAAAATCACAGTTTTCACACTAATTACTATTTTTATTTTTTTTATCGTTTTTCATTTTATTTATTCATAACTGTACTAAAAATTATATTTTTTTTTTTAAATTCAACAGTTTCATGAAAACATACATTTTTGTTGTTGAATTGGTTAGGTTATTTTTTGGGTAACAAATACCTTAGAGTTTTATTTTCTGTTTCTTAAAATGTAGAATACGCATGTTCACTATAATTATAAGATATAGCTTACTAGAAATATAAGTAACTATTGTGAAACCATTTTAACCATAAATGCTACATAATAAAGTATCAATATCAATATACGACCGTGCCGGAAACACCATTTTCCCTGACTGAGTGCCGGAATAAATTTAAATTTTCCCACACTGAGTGCGGAATTTTTTTTTGTAGGTGTGCGGTTAAGTCACAGGGTCAAAGGACCGGTTTAACTCAGCTAAACCAAACCATCAAGTAATTTTTTACAGGATCAACATACACTTGTGCAAGTCACCATTTGATTTACCCTTTCTGAACTACGGATCGAAATCGATCACGTAATGGCCTCTTTCTTACACATAGAAAAAGAAAAGGAGCGACAAGGCTAACAAGAAATAAAAATGCAAAATTCGGTGATGCCAAGATGTGCTAAGCGAATTTGATTCTGTCTGCTCGCAGGGCAGCGCGTTCGGCAGAGCGAATACGAAAAGTCGTCGGTCAGCGTGCCGCTGAGCGCGCTGTTCGCTATTCGTTTCGCTTAGCGACTTCAAAACGTTACGTATTACGAGAATACCGGTCCTGGACGTGTATCCTTGAAAGCAAAGACATTTATACCTTTATGCTTGAAAGTCATATACGATGCGGTCTTTCTCTCGTGCAATGGGATCTATCGTATGGAATCTATCACCTCCCACAAGTGAAAAGTAGTTTGGGAAGCAAAACATTTAAAAAAAACCTCTTTATTGCGCAGGCGTCACTAGATTCGACGCTGTTTTTCGGTTTTGGACCATGCGATCGGGAACGTATGATTTTCATGAGATCCGTAAGATCGGATCCTTGCTCAAGAATATACCATTTTCGTACCATTTGATCATTCGCCATAGATCTATGCCGCTCCCTATTCAAGAATACACGTCCTGGAGGCAAGAGCTATTCGTGTAGGATGCAGTCAGAACTAAATGACCCTTGAGCAAAACTCGAAGCAAACATTGGACTGCTGGTATGGTAGTAATGCTGAATGTCGGTTAATCTGGGGCAGTGTTGCCAGGAGGTTGGAAAAAAACTATCATTTGCAATCCGGAAAATTATCAAGTCTAGTAAGTGACAAAAAAAGGACTATTAATTTATTAGATTACTTAGTATTACTATGTATTGTTATTTTTGAGTGCCCAAAAAAAAGGACTATTAATTTCTTAGATTACTTAGGTATTATTATTTTTATTGTACAGTTTTTTTATATCTCAATTATATATTCAGTGATTGCATTAATTATAAGAATAAATGACGTTTTATGTTTTTATGTGAGGAGATTTGTTAAATTATCATAGATTTGGGGGTTGATAATAGGTCATTATTAATTATCATGTTTCCCCCAAAATTATCATAGATTCTGATAATTATCATGTTCCTCGCAACGTAAATTAATTTTGTAGCTGTAGCCGTTTTCGAGAAAACACGACCTTCCTAGCTTAACCGTTAAGCTGAAGTGCCACCCCATAACTTCAGTTCTTCTAAAGCTAGAAAGTTTAAATAAAAACCAAATTTTGTAGCTCAGCTTGTTCGAGGGGATCACATATTAAAAGTTTCAAAAAAATTCCTAGGATTGGGTTGGGAAAAATATATCACATAGTACATTTGGCCTTTATATTTTGCCCATTAAAATAAAATCAAAATATCTCGTAAACGGCAACAGCTACTAAATGTTTTAATACGTGTTAAACTGTGCTCCATGCAACAACCATTAAAGTGTGGGGACCCCCTGGTAAATGATAAAAATATATGACATAATATGGCCTATATATTTAAAGAAAACAAACACGTTTTTTTAATTAAAAAAAAATCTAGAAATATATACAGGGTGGATTCTTTAAATGGAACGGTGCTTCTAGCGGCTTTAGGGAAGAGGTTTTAAAAAAAGCTAAAAGCGAATCTTTAATGATTTTTTACACATCCACCTGGAGGCCCAGACTTTACTAACTAATTTTTTTAAATAAGGAGGTACCATTTGTGGCACCTATTTGAAAAGCTTGTAAAAAATAAATTTAATACACTAGTTTTTTTTGACAACCAAACCAAAAAAAAATTGTCAATTGTTTTAGCTTCAAAATAAACTACATATTTCTCTATTTACTAAGCGGAATAAAGAAAATACCACACAAGGCCCATTTGGGCGCTCTCACTGAAGGCCCAGGGCCTACTTAAATTTTTTTCATGAGGATGTACCACTTGTGGCACCTTCTTCGAAAGCTTGTTAAAAAAAAGACATTCGATTAAATAAATTTTTTTGATATCTTTCAACCCATCTGTTAAAAATTTTTAAAAACCTATATTTTGTCAATTACTTTAGCTCCAAATTGAACTATATGTTTCTTTATTTACTAAGTGGAATAAAAAAACTACCATACAAGGATATTATTGGAGCCTCATTAGGGGGCGCAGCCTAATTACCTTTTTCAATTTTTTTAAAAATTTTTTAACACATGGGTTGAAAGATGTCAAAAAAATGTATTTAATCGAATTTCTTTTTTAAGAAGTTTTCCAAAAAGCTGCCACAAGTGATACCTTCTAATTCAGAAAAAAATAGTTGGTAGGGCGTCTCCAGTTATGGGCCCCAAATTTTTTTTTAACGTAGTTGGAAATTTCGTAAAAAATCGTTATAGATTCGCTTGTAGCTTTAGGTTAAAACCTCTTCCCTAAAGCCGCTAGAAGCACCGTTCGATTTAAAGAATCCACCCTGTATATGTGTGATTCCCTCGAATAAGCCGCAAGCTACAAAATGTGTTTATTTGAACTTTCTAGCTTTAGCAGAGAGAGTCACCACTTTAGGACCGACGATGGTCCGATTGAAAATTTGTTTAATAAATCGAAAATCGGCAACTGACGATGGACCGATTTACTATAGTCGACTTTATGCCGAAGCCCACTTTATTTGCTTTAGGGCTGACGACGGTCCGATTGGAACTTTGTTTAATCGGACGAGAATCGGCAACTGATGATGGCCCGATTTACTATAGTTGACATTATGCCAACGCAAACCTTATCTGCGTTAGGGCCGATGATGGTCCGATAGGAATTTTCTTTAATCTATACTATAGTCAACTTTATGCCGACGCCTACTTTATCTGCTTTAGGGCCGACGACGGTCCGATTGGAACTTTGTTTAATCGGATGAGAATCGGCAACTGACGATGGCCCGATTTACTATAGTCGAGATTATGCCAACGCAAACCTTATCTGCTTTAGAGCCGATGATGGTCCGATTGGAACTTTCTTTAATCGGTCGAGAATCGGCAACTGACGATGGCCCGATTTATATAGTCGACTTTATGCCGACTACCACTTTATCTGCTTTAGGGCCGACGATGGTCTGATTGGAACTTTGTTTGATTGGTCGAGAAACGGCAACCGACGATGGTCCGATTACGTCACCTTAAAATTTTTAAACTGCTTAATAGTTTCTTCCTAGCATGTAGATAGGGCGCTAATGTCAATATGTTCCCTGTACAGTAGAAGATAATATTATATATATAATGAGCAAAAATATTTCAAAACTAGAATGCGGACTTGACAAGGTGGTGGTATTTCTCTACAAGAATCACCTCTTCTATCACTTAAACCAGCCCGACTGGTTAAGCACCCTCATCATCGAAACTTTGTAGTTTGCCGACGTTGGACCGCTTTAGGAAACCAATGTCGGACTGGAATAGTTTACCGATGTCGGGACGAGACCAGCTTGCCTACGTTAGACCGACCAAATTAAGCAGTTATGGGCGGATGGTCGGTACCATGTGGTTAAACATATCGGACCTTAATCGTACGGCGACGATATACCGATGTCAGCAAAAAGTAAAATTTACCATTGGTCCGACGACGGGCTACAGTCCAACGCTGCATCGGCAAACATACATTGGGCCTACATCGCAAAGCGGACAAAAAATACTGCTGGTCCGATGTCGTAAATCGACGTCGTGCCAATGACGACAAATTCGGCAATCGACATCGGATCGACGAAGGTCCGAGGGAACCGTGTTTGCTGGGACACTACAGTCATAGGAATATTTTGCTACCTACGAAAACTTTAAAAAAGAAACGTCGTAATTGTTTAACACTTTTGACCGTTTGTCCCGCTTTCTGAGTCATTACAGAAAAAGTGATGTGCGAACGTGATGGTTTTTATAAACTTTATTGTATTATTTATGTAAGGAAAATGCCACCGCGCCATATCCACAATTGAATTTATGCACTGTATTGGTTAAACAGCGCATAAATAAAGTACTGTGACTTGACGATAAAAACTTTTCAATTCGGGTAAACAAAACTATAAAATAGATTGTTACATATTACATATGTTTGTTAATAATTGGTACAATACCTAGATGACTTATAATGTAAATTAGCTGATTATCCAGTTTGGCGTGCGGTTTTTTCACACAAACAAATAGAGAACTATCTATCTGTGGCGCACCGAGGGGGGGTGGTTTGGGGTGAAATTTTTACTTCAAATTAAGTTTTTTTATTATTTATCCTTAACCCCCCGACACTGTATCTATATAAGATGTATTTTATGTATAGAAGGTTTCTGGGAAAAAGGGAAAAATACCTCCTTTACTCTTGGAAGGTTGGATTGGGGCATTAAACCACCAAAAATGGTTAAAAATACTTTTTTTAGGTTTTTAGGGGATAGTATACACCTCTATTATATTTATAGGAAACTTTACTTTATATATTATGAAGATGAATGGGGATTCAATGCTGTTGTTTTGATTTTTTCTTAAATTATTAAAAACATCTGTATTTCTGACCGCGTTTTTGGTGGTCGTCCTTGTAGTAACAGCCAAGCACAAAAAAGTTCAAAATAATAGTAAAAGAAGAAAAATACTTTGGGGGGCATAGCGTATTCCGTAGGACTTTTAATGAAGATTTTACGAAACCTATTTTAATCGATTACTAATGGACTGGCTAACACTGTCTAACCTGTTAATGGCCCCAAAAATGCTGCAAAAAAAATTGACACCCTCACCGTACTTTTTGACTACAGAATTTTTGGGGCTATTAACAGGTTCGGCAGTGTTGGTGGCTCCACTAATAATCGTGAAATCTTCATCAAAAGGCCCACGGAATCAAAATTTTCTACGCCTGCCCCCTAAGTAAAACTACCGGTAGAGGTAAAGGGACCGTGCAAGAGCAAATAAATCGGCGGAAAAGATTTCTCGTTGGCTCAATAGCTCAATTGGTAGCTTTGGACGGGTATTCTAGAGATCACGGGTTCAAATCCCGGTGTCGAGAAAATATTTTTTTCGATTTATTACCTATTGTTAACATTTTCCCTTAAGGCAAATTAAATTCACATAATATGAGATACTTAAATCCAAGGCCTCGAAAACAAATAAATAAAATATTTTTCCATTTTTGTTTTCGTTGCACCCACACAAAATTGATCTGATTTAAAAGATTAACAAAGTAGTATACGAAGTACTTTTAGTAGAGTGGGGGAAAGGAGGGGAGGGGGGAGGTTAAATAAGGATTGCGTCTTGTGGTCAGAGGCGTCAATTGGATAGTGAGGGCAGGAGGGAGGCAAAAAATTTGTTTTGTTTTTTATATTTATTTTTGAGTTATTTTGGCATCAATAAAGTGCTGTATGCCCCCCCCCCCCCCCCACCTCAAGAGAAATGTGAAATGATGCCCCTGCTTGTGGTTATGTTTATCACTTAAAAAAAACTTTTCCATGGTGCAAATTTTTTTTTAAGAAAAACTAAAATTGGGTACTTTTAGTTCATTTCGATGAAACGACGGCAAAGGCCCCAAACAACCTCGACCGAACACAACATAGAAAAAAGAAAGGTTAGTTTTGTTTCTTGCTAACCTAGAAGACATAAAAAAGGAAAAATTAATCCCGAAAAATTTTAAAGAAAATTGCACTGAAAAACGAATTTTTGATTTAAAATTAAAATAAAATTGTAAATATATCAATGATTTTAAAGCGCAGCAGTCGAAAATTTTTAAGAAAGTGCCACTACACTACTACACTACACTACTTTAGTATTTGTACCTGGCAGTTGAAGCTACACAGCTTCAACTGCCAGGTACAACCCTATGACTCCCTGATGATTCCTAATAAGAATGAAACAAGTCTGCAGGTGTCTGGATTCTCCACTAGACATTGGAGGCCTGGTCCTAATGAAGTGAGAAACAAAAAACGCTTTGTCCGATATGCCACGACTGTTACTTTAGGGTCAGTCCATATCAAGTCAACCAGGGTATTTTACCACACCATCTCCGATGTTGATGATTTTTAGTATACATGTTTTTCCTACCAAAAAACTGGAAAATCCAAAATTTCAGACTTTTTTGACCAGTTGTTTGTTTTGAATTAATTTTTGAAAATCGAAAAAGTCACTTATTTGTCCTTAACATGTGCGCACAAAATTAGGAATATCCAAAGAACCACTTATAATAGGAAAGTAGGTGAAGGTTCATTTTAAAGCTCTTATAAAGACCTTTCATATGAGAATATTGCATAACATATATTGAAAAAAAAAAAAAAAAAAAAATTTTTGATTTTTTTTTGGAAAAATTTCAAAAAGGCCATTTTTAATTTTTTTCAAAAAATTATATTATTTTCTTTAAAGTGTTATTAAACTATTCACAAAATTTTGAGATGGACAAATCATGGGTTCAATGTGAAAAAATTTATTAAAAATGTCACATGCATGAAAAATCGCCTATAAATAGACAATGCATTTTGGTAATTAGAAGAATATAATGGGGTTTAAAGCGATATTATAAAAATATTTAACAATATTTTATTTAATAAAAAATTATATTCTACGTTTCATTCTGTATCAGTAATCAGATTAACATTGCCCCCCATTGTAATATTTACTTACAAAACCCCTTTTCCACCGGAGACGTACTATTGGATGTTCCAATTCTTAGGAAAATATGCCTGTATAAACCTGCCAATACTTTTGTGAAATACTGCCTGTTTATTCCTGTTTAACATTAAGGACACACCTCATTCATTTTATTGGTCTGTTTAGGTACATTGTGGGGATTTGCTGACATGAAAATTCCTGCATAAATTGATTTTAAATTTTTGGCAAGTATCTTCCTGATACAGCTCCAAATAATCGATACATAATAGTTCGACTGAAGGTTTATCAGACGTCATCTCTGTGTAATTTTAAAAGTTTCAACTATGGGTGAGGCAAGTGGATGGACTAAATATAAAGTAAAGTGCTGTGATCCACTAGAGTTAAAAATCAAGCATTTTGGGAAATTAAGAAATGTGACCAAGTGGATGTGCAGTTACAAAAATGTCAAAATGGGAATGAAAATCTGTGATGGTTGTAGACTAAAGCTTTCAAAGGAGTTTAAGGCATCTGAAGAAGATGAGGCAGGGTAAGTAACAAATAGTATTTTTTAATATAAAATTAATAAACTAAACCAATTGCGTCAAGTACGGAGTGGAAAAATCTCATGGCATTATTTTGCATGGCATTATTTTGCATGGCATTTTGAGAATACAGACATTATGTACAAATTTCTTGGCATTATGTACACATTTTGGGTCAGCTGTTACCCCCTTTTTAAGTTCTTATAAAAAACTAACTTTTTAAATTTTTTTAGACCCAGTCAAGTTCCAGAAAATGATCCAGATTTTCAAGATCCTGCTGAATCATTTACTCTTTTAAACAAGTCATTGGAGCTTCTTGGTGTGTCGCCGATTAAAAGAAAAAATGTATACAAAGAAAAAATTGATATTGTACAGCATACAATTGCGAAAGCATTTACAAAGGAATCAGATTCAACGCTAGTAAAGGAATGCCAGAGTGACGAAAGTGAAATGATTAAGCAGTTAAAGGACAAATTTTTAAAAACCGAAAAGAGGAGTGAGAAAATACTAGTTTTATCATGTTTACCTCAAAGTTGGAGTAGAAAGAAGATTGAAGAAGAATTTGGAGTTTCTCAATATTTGGCCAGAGCTGTAAAACAGTTAGTTAAGGACAATGGGATATTATGTTCTCCTAACCCCAAACCGGGAAAGACCCTTAGTGATAGAGTGGCCCAAATAGTGGTAGATTTTTACCAAAGGGATGACATTAGCAGGACCATGCCAGGTAAAAAAGATTATGTTGTTATCAGAAAATATGGAGCTGAAAAAGAATATGTACAAAAAAAATTAGTCTTAGCTAATTTAAAAGAAATTTATGCATTGTTTAAAACTGAGTACCCCAATGAAAAAATTGGGTTTTCAAAATTTTGTGAACTGCGACCCAAAAACTGTATACTGGCAGGAAAAAGTGGGACTCATACTGTATGTGTATGTACTATACATCAAAATATAAAACTAATGCTCAATGGCTCCAAATTAAATAAGCTATATGATGAAAATAACAGGCCTCTTGCAATATCTTATCATGATTGCCTTTATAAACTAATGTGTAATCCACCTTCAGTGGACTGTTTTTTAAGCAATAGATGCAAGCAATGTCCTGGAGTAGAACAGTTTAAAAATACGTTAATAGAAAAATTTGAGGAAGAATTAATTGATGAGGTCTCATTTAAAAAGTGGGTCTCAGTAGATAGGTGTACTATGGAAACCGTTGTTAAGAAAAGTGATGATTTTGTCCAGGAATTTACTGATGATCTTGTAAAACTTAAATCACATTCTTTTATTGCAAAAATGCAATAAGATAGATACAATGAAATAAAAATTAACCTTAAACCTGGAGAGTCTTTGATCACTTGCGACTTTGCGGAAAATTATTCCTTTGTTATGCAAGATGAAGTCCAGTCTTATCATTGGAATAACAGCCAGGCAACCCTCCACCCTTTTGCCATTTATTTTCTAAGTGATGGTAAACTGCACAACCTGAATTATGTGTTTATTTCGGAAAGCTTGACACATAATACAATTGCATTTCATTTATTTTTAAAAAAATTAATGCCTGATTTAAAAATCAAAATACCAGGACTTAACAAAATTTTTTATTTTTCGGATGGATGTGCTGCGCAGTACAAAAACAAAAAGAATTTTCTGAATATATGCCTTCATAAAAAAGATTTTGGTGTTGAAGCAGAGTGGCATTATTTTGCCTCGCATGGCAAAAGTGACTGCGATGGCTTGGGAGGAACTGTTAAAAGACTTGCTGCCAAAGCCAGTTTGCAGAGGCCCTATGACAATCAAATAATGACACCTCTACAATTGTTTACTTGGTGTGAAGAAAACATATCTGGCATTGATTTTAAATATTGCACAGAAGCAGATTATAGAAATCATGAAATAATTTTGAATAAAAGATTTGCGGAAGTCTTAACAATACCGGGGACACAAAAAATTCATGCTGTAATTCCTCTTACAGAAAGCACGTTTTTGGCAAAACAGTTTTCTACATGCTTAGAGGTCGAAACACATAATCTTTTTAAAGGTGGAAGCATTATTTTGCAAAATATCGAGTCAGGGTTTGTCACTGTAGAATATGACAGTGCTTGGTGGCTGGCTTGTGTCTTGGGGAAAAATAATGAGAGCGGAGAACTGAAAGTAAGCTTTCTTCATCCACGAGGACCTGCCTCATCATTTTTTTACCCAACACCTCAAGATTTTTTAATTATTAAACCAGAAAGTCTTATAAAAAAAGTTGAACCCAACACTGCTACTGGCAGAACTTACAATGTCAGCAAAAAAGAAATGTCAGATTCATCAGAAATTCTTAAAAGAAAGTTAAAAAAATAAATTTAAGGTATATAGTTAGTCTTAGTGTTTTCTGTCTAATTTTTATCAACGAAGTAGAAAAGTTTGTTTATTTCTTTTGCGAGTTTAAAATAAAATAATTTGTAGATAAAGCCTCTGGGTATTTTTTAAAACCTGTATCCATCCAACAAATTTATTTATTTTAATATCCAGTGCACTATTGGTGCTCCTAAAATATGTTTATTTTTTTAAATGCATGATTTTTAATGTACTTTTAATGTCTCCATCATAAAATTTTGTGGATAATTAAGTAACACTTTGACCAAAATTATATATTTTTTTCAAAAAAATTAAAAATGGCCTTTTTGAATTTTTCAATTTTTTTTTTCAATTTTTTATTTTCAATTTTTTTTTTGTTAAAATTATGTTGTGATATTTCATAAAAAAGAGCTTCAAAATGACTTTAAAATGAGCCATTTATTACTTTCCTAGTGTAAGTGGTTCTCGAGATATTGCTAGTTTTGTACATTCTTGTTAAGGTCAAAATGCTGACTTTTTTATTTTGAAAAATTAAAAAAAAAAAACTACGAATCAAAAAAATCTAAAAATTTGCATTTTCAACTTTTATGGTAAGTAGAAAATATATACCAAAAATCATCAAAATTGGAATTGGTCGCGTAAAATTTTTGTGATTTTTTGGTTGATTTGATATGGAATGACCCTTTAGTTTTTATTTGCGGACACGAGATTCACTTTGTTTTTATCATATATGTTTTGATTTCAGGTTTTGCCTACTTCTGACCAATATTGTTTCCAAATACTAAGTTCTCCCAATAAAAGTTCAAGAATTTGTGTTTTGTATTAATCAAACAGTTTATAGTATTTGGAAAAGGCATTAGTTAATTTTATGGCCAAAATGATTTTGTCTAAAACTTGTTTATAAATTGAAACTCTATAATACTGTTCTGTATTTCTAATATCGTAGTTTTCGTCTGTTTCAAACTGTCCCAAAATACTGTGGAGGGATTCTAGAATGTCTTTAAACCCTGCTAAAAAAACCGCATCAAGACTTTTAAAACCTGTTCAAGTCTTTAACAGATATTTGCGTCGAGAAAACTTTTACCATATTTTCAGGAGAAATAATTTTTAGCTCTCAAGAATTGACAAGATCTTAAGGGATCCTATGAGGGATGTTTCGCAAACCGCATTTAAAACATATTAAATCTGGTAAAATCTTGTCAAATTTCTACAAGAGATTTGATGCGGTATTTTTGGCAGGGAAGGAACGTTCTGCAATTTACCGTTTTTTCTCCAAAGACCTCAGGGTTACCACCAGCATCTTTGTTGTCTACTTTTTTCTGGAGCAAAAGGGCGATTGCCCCCCCCCCCCTGGGACCGCCACTGCTTAAAACCTGTTCAAGTTTTCAACAGATATTAAAAGATTTGATTAGTTTGACGAGATTTAACCAGCCAGATTTTTGCGTCGTGAAAACTTGTGAAAACTGATCAGATTTTAACATATTTTCACGCGAAATAGTTTTTGGCCCTCAAGAATTGACAACATTTTAAGAGATCCTATGAGGGATGGTTCACAAACCGGATCAAAAACATATTAAATCTGGTAAAATCTTGTCAAATTTCTCCAAGAGATTTGATGCGGTATTTTTTGCAGGGTAGCTGTAGTTTTTTTTCTTTAAAATCTATGGAGAGGAGAAACTGTGACCTTCGTTATAGCCATAACCACAAAATTCGTTATTTTTTCTACTAATGTAGGTGAAAAAAAACTTATTTCAGTTTTTAAGACATATTTGGATTTGGAATAAAATATATACATGTTGTATTCATCGCGAAAAGAATTTTGTTGTTGATTAGTAAGTGTGTTTAAAAATTAATTTTATCTGCGGTTTCTGCTATGAAAAATAAAGTTAATTGTTTAGTTTGCAATAACTCAATGTCACAAAAATTTGCGATAAGAGGTTATCTCATATGTACTACGTTCTTAGGACGCGATTGAAGCTGTTTTCGAAATTATTTCATTCTCTTCTTAAAGCGATATAGAGAAGTGCAATGATTTTGATTCGAATTCACTCTTATCAGGAAAACGTCGTAAACAGTTTAAACTTTTAGAACGCTGTTGCGGTTAATTGAAAATGTTTAAAATTAAACATTATATCATTATTTTGACAATAAAAATATATGTTTCAAGTACAAGTTCAATAGTCAGTAATCTTAAAAAATCCTAGAAAGGAGCAAATGCGTGAAAATAATGGAAACACAATGAGCCTATAGCCTAGCCATAGAAGCGGCTAAAATAGTGTTTTTTTTTTTAAAAGCGACGCGCCGGTTTAAATAATGAGTGCAATGACTAACAACCGGTTCCCACCTACCACGTTTTCGTGCGTGCCCGCTCACGCGTCACATAACTGTCATAATATTTCATATCGATCATGTGACGCGTGAGTGAGCACTCGCGAGAAAGTCGTAGGTGAGAACCGAGTGTAACTTAAAAATGCGAGTAAAAAAACACAGTTTTTAAAGTAGTTAATATCTTTGAAGCAAACACTATTTTTTACGAAGACGTAGAAGGGCCACATATATATTTTTTTTGAAATTCACAAATATTTCTGTAAATTCACAACTTCTTCTGTAAATTCACAGTATTAACGATGAATTCACAACTTTTTTTTGTGAATTCACAGATTTTCTGACTCACCCTAACTTGTATGAAAATAGCCCATCAGTTTTGCCGCGAGTAAACCTAATAAATTAAAATAGTTAATATCTTTGAAGTAAACGCTATTTTCTACGAAAGCGTAGAAGGGCCACATATATATTTTTTTAGAAATTGACAAATATTTCTGTATATTCACAAGTTTTTCTGTAAATTCACAGTATTAACTATGAATTCACAACTTTTTTTTGTGAATTTATAGATTTTCTGACTTATCCTAACTTGTATCAAAATAGCCCACTGGCCAAGTGTGTCATTTGACCCATTGGCCATTTAGCCAAGTTTCTTGGCCATTCGACTATTTGACCATATAGCCACATGGCCATTTGGCCACTTGCCCATTTGGCCACTTGCCCATTTGTTCCAAGTTTAAAATCAGAATTCCGAATTTTGAGTTCCGTTGAAATCCGAGTTTAAGGTTGAAATTCCGGGTTTAAAGGCGAAAAGTCGGAATTTCAAGTTTAAATTCGGAATTCTGGTGTGGATAAAAGGCTAAATCGCCAAAAGGCCAAATGGTCAAGTGGTCAAGTACCGAATGACTAAATAGCAAATTGGCCACTTGGCCATTTAGCCAATTTGCTATTTACCGACCGATTTCAAAAAAGAAAGCATCAATTCTAACTAACTTGACTCTAAATTCAAAATTTTTAACTATTTTAAAAGCCGTCAAGCATTGTCAGAATGACAGATACCAATTTCTTCATTTTACAGCACTTTTACCGTAGAGTATCCACTTTGTACTGATTACCAATTTAGCAAATTGGCTAAATGGCCAAGTGACCGAATGGTTAGATCGCCAAGAAGCCAAATGGTCAAAGTGGCCGAATGACGACCCGAATGACTAAATAGCAAATTGGACCCTTGGACATTTAGCCAATTTGCTATAGAGAGTATGTTACGTTCGAGCAGTTACTAAAAGTATTTTGAATGAAGAATGTAGGTATACAAAAGTAAACATAGAATAATTAGTTGTTTAAAATATTATATTTTGGAGGTGAGCCAGAAAAAATAGGATTAAGAATTTCAAAAGCACTAATAAAATTCTTTTTGGCTTCAAAATTGCAACTGTACGTTTCTTAAAATACGTGAATCATTGCCAAACGGTCTACGTACAAGTGAGGATTAGGAAAAATTAATTGTGGTTTTTATTTAAAATCCTATATTTACATGATTAAAAAAGTGGTTTTGAGGTGGAAATTTATTTCCGTTTGTATATTAGATTCAAATAAATTCATACACGTGCCCTTTTTTAATTATGAAATGTGACGTAGATAATTCACCACGTAATTAGTAAAAGTATATCCGCAGTAAAATAGGCAGGCTATAAATTGTGCACAAATTACGTAACTCTTCTATCGCCCATATAACTTTGTAACGGTTGGGCGAACCCACCCCCCTTAAAATTACGTAACGTTCTCAAGACCCGCCCCTTTAAATAACTCTCCCCCTTTAGTATGTTGAAGTCAAAAATTACTATAATTGCCATTTATAGGAAAAAAGTAGTAACGAAATGAAGAACATCATATATACTCCAATAGAATAGTCAAGAAAATCTCGATTTATCTGCAAAACTGGCTTAACAGCCAAATTTTTTACAGCAAGTAGAAGGTCATATGAGACTCTGAAAACCACATTTTTCCAACAAAATCTCTCTCTCTCATTGACCATTGGTCCGATTTAAAAACAAATTGTTTAGTTTTAGAAAAAAGTGGTTTTTGTAAGATTTTTTACCTAATATTTTCTTTGCTATATATCTCGGATAAAAAGTTAATTCACATCTACCGGCGAAAATAATGATATAATCAAGGTAGCATATATATATATATATATATATATTGACATATAATTTGCTACCATTAAACTTTTTTTAAAAAATGTTTCTATAAAAAATTTAGTGGGTTAAATTTTCTTTAAATTTTGGCAATAAGAAATAACAGTTATGTTAAGAATAACGGAGATAGAGGGCGACACAAATGTGTATTTTTTTATAGAAAAAGAAAGAAATGTTAAATCTCAATTTATAGGCACTGAAGCTCTCACCAAAGCCTTCACAATCCCTGTTTAAAAACGTCCCAATTAATACCCCACACGCTATATTCTGGATTAAACTGTTTTAATGTTCTTGAAATGGAACCATGAGGCGCACAAACCAAGTCTACGTACCTACTAAATTTCATCAAAATCGGACAAGTTTTTCTTGCGTTAGAGACATTTTCTTAAAATTCAAGATGGCGGACAGTTTTGAAAAATGGGTAATTTTGACCCTCCTGAAATTTTTTTATGTACGCCACTGTAATAAAACTGAAATATGCGCTAGATAGCCTTTCTACGTACTTACATGTAACATTTGTTTATATCGGTTAAAAAATAAGAAAGTTCCGCAGTTTTACATTTGATGCCTCTTTCTGACCATAGGTCGTTTTTTAGTTGACGGGATATAGTTTTGAAAAAAATTTAAAACTTTCTGAGCCTAAAAGCCTTACTTTTCTTTTATTGTCCTAATGTCAAAATGACATATTTTTTAAATTCAAGATGTCTTATTTCTTAACCGATTTAAACCAGCGTTATCTATGTGTATGCCTTGAAAGAATAAGGCTATTTAGTGCACATATCAATTTTATTACAGTAGCGTACACATTTTTTTTTCCAAGGGGGTAAACAGACCCAATTTTTAAATAGTCCGCCATCTTAAATTTTAAAGAAATGACAGTTTTGGCATTGGACTACAATTTTTTCCCATATTTTTTGACGAACCTGTATCCCGTCGAATAAAGTTGACTTAAGTGAGAAAGTCGTTTATCACACAAAGAGCATAAAATGTAAAACTGTAGAAATTTTTGTATTTCTTAACGGATTTAAACAAATGTTACGTGTAAATACGTAGAAAGAATAAGGTTATTTAGCGAACATCAGTTTTATTACAGTGGCGAACATAAAAATTTTCCAGGGAGGGTCAAAATTACCCATTTTTCAAAACTGTCCGCCATCTTGAATTTTAAGGAAATGTCAGTTTCGACATTAGTTGCATAAAACATTGAGTCCTCTTTTTCAAAAATTTTTCGGAATTTCGGACAATTAGTGTGGAAGTTATAGGCAATCAAAAAAGTCCGGTTTTTTTTGGACCTCCCTATATAAATGATGATGAATGACTTGAAACTGAATCAAGTAATCAAAGAAAGGGGGAACGATAAAATTTAGGCGGAAGGTTATTAATTAAAGTATCGTTCATACAAGGCATAGTCTTAGTCTTTGGTTTAATTTTTGTTACAGTAAGTGTTCATGCAATGCTTTTGATTATGCTTTGGCATAGGCTTAGTCACAGTCCTAAGGAAAAGTTGGCAACTTGTAACTTTTATAACTAAAATTACGACTATTACTATAACAGATATAAGTGCGCATGCGCGAGTTCCAAATTGCAAGTATGGCGCCCATCTATGTTGACGGGAATGAAATCAATATTTTCAAAAATTTTATACAGGTAAATTAAAAGCAAAAAACAAGTTGCTAAGTGTTTTGTAGGTTCAAAAAAAAAAACTGTTTCTATTAAACCTTATTTTCTTTGAAAACAAACTACAAAAATTAAAAGTCAAGAAAACAAAACATCAAAAAAGTGAGGTTAGATGCACTTGTTTAGTGATTGTTATGACTATAACAAAGACAAGTATGAACAGTAAGCAATTTTTAAGACTAAAACTATAACTAACACTATAACAAAACCAAATACTAATCAAGTGGCTAAGCCTATGTTTTGTATGAACGATCCTTAAGAGTAAGAGTCATACACTATTGCCTGATATCTGAAACAACTCAGTAGATATAACAAAGTTATGATTGTTTTCCACAAACCAAAACTACACTTACTACAGGAGACCATAAACAATAAACTAAATTAACCTACTCTCTATCTTATATACTATCTTTTAGTGGGCGGAGATAAGACTAATAATTTGTGATTTTATAATCTAATCTCCCCTCAACTAAAGAATAAAGTGTACTAAACGGAATAGAACCTCTATCTTTATTTAAAATATTTCTGGATTTAATGATTTCCATACTTTCATATGCATTCAAAAGTCTTTTGTTTGGTACACTTTTTAGAGGTTTTAGGTTATCTAATGTGAATCTATGATTGTTTTGAAAAGCATGCTCGACCACACTTGACTTTTCTGTTCTTCCGTATTTTAAGTGTGCTCTATTAAAACACGATTCAAAGAGCACTTAGCAAAATCAGTCGCTCTATTAAAACACGATTCAAAGAACACTTAGCACACTTAAAATACGGAAGAACAGAAAAGTCAAGTGTGGCCGGGCATGCTTTTGAAAACAATCATAGATTCACATTAGATAACCTAAAACTTCTAAAAAGTGTACCAAACAAAAGACTTTTGAATGCATATGAAAGTATGCATCGAAATCCAGAAATAGTTTAAATAAAGATTCCGTTTAGTACACTTTATTCTTCAGTTGAGGGGAGATAGTATTATAAAGCGTGACCAATCACAAATTATTAGGCTTATCTCCGCCCACTAAAAGATAGTATATAAGATAGAGAGCAGGTTAATTTAGTTTATTGTTTATCATCTCTTGATGATGCTAACGTTGTTAGCCAAACGCGTGTCGAGTGCAAAAAAGTGTAGTTTTGGTTTGTGGAAAGCAATCATAACTTTGTTATAGTGCAAGCAAAGGTTCCAAATTCCCAACGTAGTCAGTAGATTTAGTATTTTGACAGCATTTCTAACTAAAAGCTTCATTTACACTCTGGTTTTTAATTATTGTTTTTATCTATTTTTTTTTTCAGTTGTCTTTAGCGACTATGCTGCCTCGGGCCGAAGCCTTCAGTTTATCGAGGAGTACATCCTTCGAGAGGTACTCCCAACGTATGGCAACGCACATCTTACAACAAGCGTGTCTTCGTTGCAAACAACTCTATTTCGGTAAGTAAGTAAGGTAATTCTATTAGGGCTTACCCAAGCAACAAAATCAGTCGCGACGTAGTGGCAGTCGCGACGTAGTGGCCGTCTCCACGCCCTATCCCTAATAGAGTTGTGGCATCACATCACGGCGACGGTTTTACTACTACTATACCTCCAGCGTTGCCGCGCCTGTCAAATGAAACGTAGTGAATTTCTTTCCCAAAACGTACTGAATTCTAAAAAAACCTACAGATTTTGGCATGGAATTAGAAAATACTTCACCTCTTTTTTCAATTTTATCAAAGAACCCCGCACGCCCGTCCATGTAACCCAGACATCGGGAGATTTCGGAATTTTTTTGATATGTTGTAGGTCTGGACAAGGGCGACCGAAAAATGCGGCCTAAAAGTTGGTGAGACATTTGGTTTGTTTACAGCGGCGTATCAAATGTGGGATAAAATATCATTTAAAATTATATTTTTCGAGTATATATTTCTTTTTTGTAGCACAGTGCAAATGTACATTTGTAGATTTTTTCGCAATGTTTTCTGACAGATTGAGTCAGTGGCGCACCGTAAAGCTATTAAAATGCTGTTTATTTTTTCATTAAGAGCACAAATTCAACGACATTATGTGGGTGTGTGTTTTATGTTATTTTATGTTTTTTATATATTTTTTAAAATGATAAATCAGTGGTGTAACATCCAAGTATTAAAATACTACCTATAGTTTTCATAATTTGATAATTGAACTTATTAATTAAATATATGTGCTTTAATAATAGAATCTTATTTATCTACTATTTTGCTTCAATATAAATATTCAAACCCAGTGGCGTAGGGTGACCCATAAATTAAGTTTTTTATGAAACTTAAGGCGGCTAAGTATCACGAATTTCTAAAGCAAGTAATTGTAATCTAACTAGTGCGGAAGATTATTTTTTTTTTTTCGCACGCGACTGCCGATGACCCTAAATCCGCGGAGCGGAGTTCGGGCAAGCAATCAAGGTCGGAAAAGATACTTTACGTATGAAGGATCAATAAATGGAAAGAAGTTAGTGGATGTAGCCGTTCAGAAAAAAAGAAGGCAAAAGGAAATGTTTTCGTAATAGCCAACATCATTTTTTTGATCAAATTCATTAAAAAAAAACGGAACAAATTAAAAATGTCAATATATTTTACATCACGCCACTACGTCACAATTGACAACTATGACATATAATAGCTAGCAAATATCAAAATTATAAAAGGGCTTCGAAACCTTTGTGTTAGTTTAAACTACTAGTAAAAAATATTCTAATATTTGGATGTTACACCACCAATTTATCTTTTTATAAAATATACTAAAAAAAACTATAAAATATTACAAAATACATACACCTAATATCGTTGAATTGGCCCTTTTAGTGAAAAATTAAACAGTATTTTAATAATTTTACGGTGCGCCAATGACCTAATCTCATTAGAAAACATTACGAAAAAATCTAAAAATGGACATTTGCTATATCCTTTAAAAAATAAATAAATACCTGCAGGTTTTCTTCGGAAATTAAATGTTATTTTATCCCACCTTTGATACGCCGCTGTAGCCAAACTAAATGCCTCACCGACTTTTAAGGCGCATTTTTTTAAAGCCCTTGTCCAGACCTACAACATATCAAAAACATTCCAAAATCGCTTGATGTCTGGGTTACATGGTCCTGTGTGCGTGGTTCTTTGTCGTAAACCGTAAAATTATTATTAACTAGCGCATTCGCCAAAATATGAACATCGCATTTATTTTTTCGTTGCGTCGCCGTCGGTATATTTCGATTATTTTCGTTTTTTTTACGTACAGTTAGGTACCTACCTACTTCAGATTATAGTAGATCGCACACAAACGCTGCACTGCTTGTTGCTTGTAGACCGTCGTCCTGAGCATAAAACTTATCTTTTACCTGAAAATAAGAGTTATATGGCACTCCAACAACTCCATCAGTCCCTCCAGCGCCAGGCTGGTACGTCCATAAAGAGATTCGTCATCAACCAGTCTCTGTCTAATAAAATCTAGCGATTCCTTTATCGGGACATTGGTGTATAGAATTTCGACATCAAAACTGACAAATCTATCCTCATGTCCTAAAACAAAAAATTTAAAAATATTAACAAAATGGTTTGAATTTTCTACAAATGAAGGGGTCTTGCCTGCAAGAGGTTGAATAATTTTCAAAAGAAATTTATACAGATTGCTTGTTGGGTTCATCGCTTTTGCCAGGGTTGGCCAATATTTACATGGAGTGGTTCGAATCACACGCAGTTGATACCGCAACATATAAACCTAAGCTCTGGCTAAGATATGTTAATGATACTTTTATTGTCTGGACCGGGAATGACGAACAACTTTCAAAATTTCTTCACCATCTAAATAACATAAGCCCCCCCCCATTAAATTCACAATGGAGTTGGAGCAAAATTTTCAAATTCCTTTTCTTGATGTACTTGTCCAACGAGTAGAAAGCGACATCAGAAGAACAGTCTATCGTAAACCGACTCAGACAGGACAATATTTAAATCAAGGTTCAAATCATTCTGCTACAACCAAACTTTGTATAACAGAGCCGTTCAAATTTGTAACAATTCTCATGACTTGGAAATCGAAATAAGAAACATTAAGAAGGATTTGCAGCAGAATGGTTACAGCCTTAAATTTATAATAGACAGTATTTCTAAATTTCAGCAAACAGGAAAGAGATTACAAGACCAAAACCAGCTAAATGTATTCCTTACAAGTTCATACATTAAAGGAATATCAGAGAAAATTCGAAGAGTAGCGAACAACTTTAATATTAGTAAAACAAAACCGGAGAACAAACAGCATAAGGAGTGCATTTACCAAGTTCCTTGTGAGTGTGGTGAATCATAGGAGAAACACTGTCTGTTAGGCTTACGGAATATTAGACGAATACCCAAAGAAGTGAACCAACGAAATCAGGAATCGCCGAACACGCATGGTCACACCGAATGAAGTGGACAGAAGCAAAGGTTTTGCACAAGGAGTCACACTGGAAGAAACGATAATTCCTTGAAGCTGCCTTTATTGGGCAGAATCAGGGTATTTTCAGTAAACCAAGTGTTGAAATTCCAAATATTTGGAAGCCCCTCCTTGGGCGGAGCCAACTTCTTAAACTTCATGGTTGAGTGATTTCCCATAGTATATAAGTACGCAGCTTTAGGAACAGATTGTAGATTGCACCTGAACACGATCAGAGATTTTACTGATCCAAACGTCGTGTATAAATAAAATATAGACAATGGAAGTCCGAAACACAGTTAATTACAACAACAATGCCATTCTTCATATAAATATATTTTTGTAGGAAATATTACTACACTTTAACCCATTTTTGGCCGTAATGACAATGGCACCATTGAAATTGGTCACTTGAGAACACCCCAGGGGCCTAATTCTTGAATCTCGAAAGAAGGAACGATCCTTCAAGAGAAGGGAATGATTCCATCCCTCGAGAACAAGATGCTTTTGCTTGAAACCTCTTCGAAATTTTATATTGAAAAATATACATTTTACGCACATGCTGGTCTGAGGAATGGGACCGATCCCTGGCTTCGGAACGCGAACACCCAATTTTTGATAGAATGGAAGGAGCGATTCCCGCTTTATAATACGAAATGCTTTCGACATTGGATCATTCGACACAAATCTATGTCGTTCCCTGCCCGAGAATTAGGGCCCTGAGAGCTCCCGAGGGTGGGCAGAATGCTGGTGTATTTGATGCGTATACGTTTTACCATAAACTTATAGTCTCCATTAAGTCCCTATTAAACTGTCCAACAATTTTTTTTTGTAACCTTCAACTTATGAGTTAATTCCTACCAACAAAGTAAATTTTTTATTAGCTCTAGTTTCTGTGATAAAAAATGATTAGTTTTTCATTTAATAAGGATTATGAGGTAACGAAAAATATTAATTATGTATGCTAACAATATTAAAGGTGTATTTTTAATGACAGTTATACACTATAAATGACAAAAGAACACTCACCGTTGGTTGAATATATGATCAATTAATTGGGGGCTTCATGAGATCGCTGTCTTTTGGCTTTCCTCTTGTAAGTAATTTCTGGAGCATCCCTATACATAAACCAGCAGCAATCCGCGAGCATTGCTTCATTCCAGCAGCCCTGATATCTCCGTTCCATGAGAGAAATATCCTGGTGGAATCTTTCCCCATGCTCGTCACTGACAGCTACACAACTGGGTGGGAAAAAATCAAGATGGGAGTGGAGAAAATGTATTTTTAGTGACATATTACATCCGAGTTGATGGTACTTTTCTAGAAGTACTTTTACAAATTGAGTGTAATTTTCCTCCCTTCTGTTCCCTAAAAATCCATTCAGAACTAGGTCAAAAGCAGGATCCTTTATGAGTTCACGTATTTGTGGCCCAACGAAGATGCCTTCCTTGACTTTTGCATCACTTAGTTTGGAAAATTTTTCTCTCAAATATTTAAAAGCCTGACCATCTTGGTTTAAGCCTTTGACTAAATTCTTCATTAAACCGAGCTTGATTCACGAGAGGCTCGACAACGACATTTTTCTCACTAGGTTTAAGATTCCTTGCAGGCCAATCTACTTGGATATAGTGTGATTTCCTATCTCTACTATCCCACATACATAAAAAGCAACAGTATTTAGTGTATCCTAATTGCATTCCTAATAGTATAGCAATGACTTTTAGGTGGCCACAGATTCCCCACTTATGTTCAGCATATTTGATTGAGTTGAGGAGGGTTGCCATATTTGCATAAGTCTTCTTCATATAAACTGCGTGACCAACAGGAACAGAAGGAAGACGATTGCCATTATGAAGCAATACAGCTTTTAAACTAAGCCCTATAGCCTCCATTCAGTTGGATTAAGCTCCATTTTCAAACTTTTTATCAGACCATTAATATCACAGCAAAATACAAGATTATTCTCCTTCTTAAAAAAAGGTAACAGATTTCGCTGACACTGTCTGTACTTAGAGACCCTGACATCTGGTTGAAGAAGATTCCATTGCTGTAACCTTGATCCTAAAAGTTCTGCCTTCTCCTGTGACAAGTCAAGATCTCGAATACACTCAGACTGGCTCAATCTGTGTGGCTGATCATCTTTTTCTTCAAAATCAGGGTCGTGTGATATTGAAGGCATGTTTAATTACTCATTTTCCACATTGTCTTCACTCTCTACTTCCAATTCATAGTTTTGAGGTGGAGTAGGAATTGGTAAACTGTCTGAATGTGGTATAGGTCGAATAGCAGATGGGAGATTCGAATATTGAACTGTTCCTCTTTTTTTCATTGACAATCCTGCATTGATAGGCGGAGTCAAGCAAAAATAGCAGTCATCTATGTGGTTTGTAGGCTCCCGCCAAACCATGGGCACCCCAAAAGTCATCGATCGTTTTTTATTTTGAAGCCATTCTCGTAATAGAACTGAACACGAGTTGCAACATATATGTGGAGCCCATGACTTATCCTGGTCTCCTACCTTCATTCCAAAATAAAACAAAAGCTAAATTAAAACTATCGATAGTTCTGTAGTTTTATCTGGATCGATATTATCGATAGTCAATTTCGATGGTGGCGTACCACTATTTCTAACTCCCCACCCTATCCAGTTCTTTGTTCTTTCTATTATTTTCTCTTTCGATGCTTTTAGAGGATATAAAATGTAAGACATCACCTTATCTCCAAAACTAGAGCTAATCTCTAATTTTTATGGTGAATACTTAAGAATTAGCTATTTTTGAGCCTGAAAAATTTTCATTGTTGGACAGTGTTATTAACGAGTGCATAGAAGTAAAGTAAATGCATCTCGTTTTCCTGATTTACCCAATTCAATTAATTATTATTACTTAATCGTTTTATAATCTTTCACTTTTGCTTTTCGGTTCGTGACCGGATATCCTTATTGTTGGGCTATGTATGCATATACAGGGCGTTTCGAATTAACATGCCCTCATTGTTTATTTTATAGTGTCGCTACGTAAACCTTGAACTTTCCAAAAATAATATTAAAAGTAGGTTAAACAATATTTATCGTGCGGTGCCCCGCCCTATCCTCCTTTAGGGGGTGGGAATGGTACTTTTTTAAATACGAGCTACTTTTTTATTTTTAATACGTTTTTGCATTATTCCAAGTATTGATTTGGTAGCTGATTAATCTAGCTCCTTCTTATGATTTATCGCACGTCCGCGGTTCTGGGCCAAAATTGTGGGGGGGGGCGCGGTAATGCATACTGAAACCAGTGGCGTAGCCAGGGGGGTTTTGGGGGTTGAAACTCCCCTAGGGAGTCAAACCTAATCTACAATAAATTAATCATGATCAAGGGTCCCAGGGAGAGCTATAGATCCCTCAATTTTTTGACCCTTTACTCCGGTTTGTTACGTGTATTTGGTGTGATGTCTTAAACTTTAAAAATGTTGCCTGCTGTGCTATGATGTCATTAATTGTTACAATTTTACTCTTATTCTAAGGAATTTTTATCAGGGGAATTCGAAACGTGTAATAAATGGCATTCTTAGTATAATTTTTCTTAAAATTTTCATTAGCGGTGCATTTATGATTTGGCAACAAATCTATATATACCACCGCAACCGACCCCTTCTTGGCATCCAACCCAATATACTTTTTTTTTTAAAAATTTACAAAAAAACCTAAGAGATCAAAATATTTAAAGATTTTTTTGTCAAAGTTTTCGCCTGCGGCGCTATATCAATATTAAATATTGTTACAATTTTGTTTAATTTTTGAAAAAAATCAAATGCTGAAATACCCCCCCCCCCCCCAGAGTCGATTTCCGGTTACACCACTGCTGAAACTTCTTATTTAATATGTATTAGAATTTAAACTATTTTCTCTTTTCTGTTATGATTTAAGTTTATTAACTTACGAACTTAATAAGAAGAAAGAGAAAAAATAATATTCTTGAATCAAGTACAGTACAACTTCTGTAGTTCGGACACGCTCTAAAACGAACACTCCAGTAGTCCAGATTGCTTTATAGATCGGACATTTTCGAAATTTTACCTCCATAAATCGGACTAAAACGTTTCACAAGAAAATCATAACAAGAATTTTCCTGTCTTAACGGCCCAATTACATCGTTAAACCGGCAACGCTGTTGGGTCCATTTATTAGGCAATTCTTTTTCCGCATGTTTCTCGGAAACGGGACTTCCAAATGGCCTGAAATTTTGCCTAAATTGTTTATTGGACTATGTTTTTCCATCAAATCTTGGTACTTTTTTAAAATTTTGTTTATTTTTTGAAAAAAACTATTTTAACTTTTGTGGTGTTTCAAAATTGGCGCGCCCATATTACGTCAGAAACACCCTTTATAGAGACCTGTAAAACTAAATTGGAAATATTTGTAATTTTCCAAATAATGGACACCTAATTTCAAAAACCCTCTAGATTGTATTAATAAGCTTTGTAATCCTCTTCCTCTAATAAAAAACAAATTGAGTATTATTTTCCTCTAAAGCTAAAACATGCGGAAATGTAAAAACATGGACTATACTGGTTACCTATCAATATTAGCTATATGCCTAGCATCAAAAAGTACCTAAATGGTTATATTATAGATACCGCCACCATCAAAATTAACCACCCACGTCTTTTTTTTGTGAGCTTACCCTAGGCATAGTTTCTGGTGTTCTCCTTTCCTAAATGTATTCGGCTAAGAGAGATCCAGCATATATACCTAGGTAACACCCCTTACCAGGAAAAAAGTTTAGGCCATGCAAACATCGAAATTGGTCGACTCACTGTATTTGCAACTAACCAATGTCAGTGTGTCTGCCTGACATTCTTCATAACCTTAGTTTTGTCGTTTTGTTTTGGAGTTCGTCGGCCTGGTTTTTGTGTTTTATTTGATAATTTTTCTTTTGGTGAAAAGCTACTTTTTAGAACCCTTAAGTGGTCTGTGTGTATGGCCATTTGACTAGTTGTCACTGCTCTCAATTCGATCACCTAGGTGATAAATAAACAATCCCCCTATAGGGTCACTGAATCCTGAGACCTGCGGTCCCAGCCGGTTTTAGGATCCAGTGACCCTAATCCCCAATGATTCGCGGCGCAATCTGTGAACAAGAGAATACAGTAAAGAAACCAGAGATAGATAATGAGTGGTAGATGACGTATTGAAATCGATTGACAAGTTTATATTATCTCTGGATTGTTCTTGCGCCCTTAACAGGATTGACGCGACAGCGAGATTTTGTTTCATTCTAATTCTAAGGGATGGCTCCAAATAAAAGGCACCACAAAACATTAACTCTCACCGAAAAATGTGAAATATTAGACAGTATAGATAAATCCGGAAGTATCCGTCAAACGGCAGCAAATTTTGGAGTGCCTAGATTTACGATTTTTGATATAAAGAAAAATAAGGACAAAATACGAAACTTTGTGGCAAAATCATATCAAGGGACGGGTATGTACTCAATACCTTTTTGCCATTACAAAACCGCATAGTTATGTAATCTAAATATTAGGCAAACGGCAGGTGATCAGAAAAATCCTGAAGTTGAGGCTGCTTTATACAGTTGGTTTTTACAACAACGACTTCTCCACGTACCTGTTTCTTCAGATCTTTTAAGAACAAAAGTGAAGCATTTTTATGAATGCATAACCCAAAAAAATGATTTTCTGGCGAGCTCTGGTTGGCTCGATAAATTTAAGAAACGACACAGTATTCGATTTTTAAAGGTTTGTGGTGAGAAACTTTCAAGTGATTTAAACGCCATTGCTCCATTTCAAGAAAAGTTTCGTGCTGTGGTGCAGGAAATGGGCCTAACAAAGGAATAGGTCTATAATTCTGACGAATCCGCGGCATTTTCGAGAGCGTTTCCCGATAGAACATGGGTTCATAGTCAAGAAAAATCAGCTCCAGGCAGAAAAATTTCCAAAGACCGTGTAACCTTCATGCCCTGTTGTAACGCAGAAGTTACCACTTCTGGTTCTCGGCAAATCAAAGAATCCCAGAGTGTTCAGAAATTCTGAGCTACCTGTTGTATGTAAGGGAACCAGCAAAGGATGGATGACAAAACCTGTATTCATGGAGTGGTTTAAAACATGTTTCATCCCTGGCGTCAAAACTTTTTAATGCAGGCTCTCATCCTCCAGAGGAGGAAGTAAATTTTGATCTAGATTTCAGAGTTATGTTCTTGCTCCCTTACTGCACGGCAGTCATACAGCGGATGGATCAAAAGTTGATTCAAAATATAAAGGTGGGATACAGAAAGCGTTTACTATATCAAGTCATATCACATGAAGGAGAGGATATAGTGAAGATGTGGAAGGCATACAACCTAAACGATGCAGTACATAACTTGGATTTAGCTTGGAAATCAATTTCTGTGAACAACATTCAAAAAAGCTGGGCCATTTGCCGTATAGTGCCGTACAGTCTGATGAAGACAATCTGACACTTTCAGAACTTCGAAAAAGACTTTGCGTTGCGAATGAGTCAGACCTTAACGCCATTACAGACGCGCTGAATATCATAGATCCAGAAAATGACTTAAGTAGCAATGATGTTATCGAGTGGGCGATTGGAGGAGAATAGAATATTGTAGAACAGACGGAAGAAGAAATAATAAACGAAGCAATAAAAAATCAAGACCAACAGAATGAATCTGGCGAATCCGACATTGATGAAGAGATTGTAGAGAGAGTAAAGCATGGTGACGCTGCCAGGTCATTATCACTATCCATTCAATGGGCGGAGGAAAATAATTTTCCCATGCAAGACATATTGTTTCTCAAAAAACTAAACGAAAAAGCGTTGGAACTAGCCCGAAAAAAGAGTATTCAAACCAAGTTAGACAGCTTTTTTTCCAAAAAAAAACACATTAACTTACATAGTTTAAGTATTATATGCATGTACTTATTCAGCATTGATAGCTAGTACATAAGATGTACATACATAATAACGTGTAGTTTTATATTTTTATAACAGTGGATGGATTTTTTTAGTTTTAATTTTGTCTTTATATATGTACATAACCACTTCCACAAAATAAAGTTTTTTTGTATGCAATTTTGCGATTTTCAATCAAAAAATGAATATTCCTAGCAGTCCGGATACCTCGATAATCTGGCATTGACCGTGACGATATGTGTCTGGATTACTGAAGTTATACTGTATAAGTATTTTTAAATACAGAATACCATTTTTTTTAGTGTGGTTTTAAAACTTTTCACGTAATTTTCTTACTGCACTGTACAATGGAAATTTTGTTAATGCAAAAATCCTTGCTTGGCAGTATGGGTGACCAGCTGAAAACAATGTATTATCAAGAATTTCCCACCACAATATGCAGAGCTTAGAACATTGAACTACTAGAAGAAGTTTTTTTTCAGACCTAGGGCAGGCATCTTCATCTTATTGTTGTCATGTTAACCTAATACGTTTTCCCCTGTTTTTAATATAATTCAATAATTTTTAGTTCCGTTTAATTAAATGGTCTAGTTATAGTAATAAAAATCTATATTTTTATAAAAAAAAACCTAAAAATGTATTCAAGTAGGATGTACAACTATAAAAATAAGAAAAAGGTGCTATGGAAATCCCTATTTACACTGAAGTTAATGACAAGCCAGCAACACAGATTTCCTGCCTTTTTTTTACCAAGAATGGCCATATATGACGAATTCTAACCTAATATTTATTTAATATTTTAACTGAAACGAAATACTGCGGTCCCCCGGCTTCTGTTTCAACTTGCATATAATAATACACTTCGGAACCATTTTTCGCCACAAACTTTTCACAGAAATATCAAAAAAAAACACTATTGACAAGTCCTGAAACTTTCACTTTCAAAACAATAATGACATTCCAGGAAAAATCGAGAAACCGCAACAAACACATGTTAAATTTTCAAAAAACGTCGAAAGTTTGAAATAGATTTCTTTCTCCCCTTTCCCCACTGTAGATGTTTCACTCAAACAACCAGTGTAACCAGACAGACCAGACTCCTTCTAGTAGTTCAATGTTCTAAGATGCAGAGTACTATTTTGCGTGCGGTTGCTTTTTAACTGTCTTATTATTTTTAGTGTTCTAAAATAATAACATAAAAATGTCTGAATTGACTGTAAATATATATATCTTGTAAAAAGAACACCCTATACATCAGCTCAATTACAACGATCGCATTCAAATCATTTCTGCTATTGCATTCAGCAACAATGTGCGATTGCTAATTTGAATTTGTTTGCCTTTGACGAAGCGAAATTGCATTTTTTAAGTACAGGGTGTTCTTTCATAGTCGTCATATATATATTATATACCCCCCCCTCCCAAAAATATATTAAATTTTCTCTGTACACTCTGAAAAAGATTAAAAAGTTATGAAAAAAAGTTCACCATTCTTATACTATTGTTTATTTGGGTTGTATAAGTTTGATCCCTATATCTGTGTCTCTCAAACGAGTGAACCGATTTTGATACGGTTTTTTTCTGTTTGGAGCCTATCCTTCAAGGATTGTTCTTAACTATGCTCAATAAGAATACGCTAACTAGTTCCCGAGATAATACGCTTTCTACCCGCAGATGTCAGGAATTTGAGATATGCTGAAAAATTAATCGGGTGTAATTTCTGAACCGTTTATCCGATTAAGATGAAATTTGCTGTGTAGATATAGATCAGGCACTAGTTAATTTCAGTGGTCAGATAAAAAAAATGACTTCAGGAGCGGAGCAAATGGGGTTAGTTTTTGCAAAAGTTCGCATGGTTGTCGAGTTTTTAAACATTTTTAATTTTACTTTTTTTCCGTTCTTTCAGTCAAGAAGCCCGCGAAATCATCAGAAACGCGGTGAACGCCAGCGAAGATGACGCGATCATTTTCTGCGGACACGGCTGTACGTCGGCCCTGAGCAAACTGATCACGGCCCTGGACGTCGGGGACGTGCCACCTGTCATTTTTGCGGGGGCGAGCGAGCACCATGACAACCTGAACTTGTGGACTAAGACTGGAGCTAAGGTACCTTTAGCTATACCTACCTACTAATAGAGCTATGTTGAGAATTTGGAACCTTTGGTTGCACTAAAACAAAATTATGATTGTTTTCCACAAACCAAAACTACACTTTTTTGCACTCGACGCGCGTTTCGCTAACAACGTTAGCATCATCAGGAGACCATAAACAATGAACTAAATTAATCTACGCTCTATCTTATATACAATCCTTTAGTGGGCGGAGATAAGACTAATAAATTGTGATTGATCACGATTTTTAATCCTACCTCCCTTCAACCACAGAATAAAGTGTACTAAACGGGATAGGTCCTTTATCTTTATTTAAACTATTTCTGGATTTAATGATTTCCATACTTTCATATGCATTCAAAAGTCTTTTGTTTGGTACACTTTTTAGAAGTTTTAGGTTATCTAATGTGAATCTATGATTGTTTTCAAAAGCATGCTCGGCCACACTTGACTTTTCTGTTCTTCCGTATTTTAAGTGTGCTAAGTGTTCTTTAAAACGTGTTTGAATAGAGCGTCTCGTTTGGCCAACATATTTTTTATCACAATCCATGCAACTAATTTCGTAAATTCCACTTTTTTCTAGAACTGTAGTTTTATCCTTGGGATTTCCTAGTAAGCTTCTTATTGTGTTACCGGATTGATATACTAATTTAAGACCGGTGTTATTAAATACTTTCTGTAATCCTTTCGTATAATTAGGATTATACGGAATTGATACAAATTTTGAGTCCCAGGTATCTTTTTGTCTGAAAAAGGTAGAATTCCGAAAGGTCTTTTGAAAAGAATGTCTATTTATCAGCTTATTTATTAAGCCTTCGTCGTAACCGTTTTCGCCAGCTATATTCCTAATCCTATTCTTTTCTGCTTCAAATCTTTCTTTGTTTAAGGGGAAATTTACTAATCTATATGTTAAAAAGTGCAAACTTGCAAGCAAACGCGCGTCGAGTGCATAAAGTGTAGTTTTGGTTTGTGGAAAACAATCATAATTTTGTTTTACTAACAGAGCCTTTACGCATTTGAAATAATGTTGACAAAAAATTGCTTAAAATTGCACAAAAGTGTGACAATTAATAATGTTATTAATGTTTTGGTAGAGCCATGATGAACCTTAAAATAATTTAGTTAAATATCTGTTAAATTATTTTTATATGTGCTAAAATACACTTATAGTAGGACACGTTTTTTGGTAAATTTAAATACTGTAAAGAACTTTGATTGAAAGAAATTAATACCACCTTAAATATTTTTCATTTTAACAGAGAAAAAATGTTTTTTGGCAGTACTTTTTGTTGAACGCTTAAAAAATAATGAAAACTTGGAAAATTTGAGTGTTTTATTTTAGAAATTGAAAGTTTGAAAAGAAAGCTTTAAAACGTGAGCAAAATCATGGCAAAAATAGTAAAAATTGCTTAAACAAAAACGTTACCCCTTAAATATTGCTAAAATATTTTAAGCCTTAAATTATCATCATGGCTTTACCATTTTTGTAAAAAAAATTCTTTAAAAAGAAAGTAGATTGGGTTTTTTTTTGGGATATGTTGCCAAAATCATATCATAAATGCGCCGCAGATGAAAATTTTAACAAAATTATACTAAAAATGTCATTGCTAACACGTTTTGAATGATTTTGATAAAAATTTCTTAAAATGAAACTAAAATTGTAGGGGGGAGGGGGGGTTAACGCCAAACTCCGCCCCTCCTTGCTAGGCCACTGCTACTAATTATATTGAGATTTCACTAATTTCTTGGTATAGGATAGGTGCTTAGCATTTAGCAGTGCATTAAATATTGTTTTGTTTTAACAAGCGTTGGTTTAAATAACGAGTGATTTCAAAACGCCAGTGTAAAAAAGCACAGTTTAGCAGCGAGTTGTAAACGTGCGCTATTTTTTTTTACCTTTATCAAAAAAATACCAAAAAAACAACAAAATATTTACAAAAAACTTGAATGCAAGTACTGGTACACGGGTAAATACTGAAAGTGCCCATTCCTTTACGATTAACTACCTATGTTATATAATATTACAACAAATCGTGCACAAAAAAAATTTTCAATTTAACACTAATGAATGAACCAGATTGCAAAATCATTCGGCTGCAGGTCTCGAAAGATTTTTATCTTTAATGTTAAAGGTTTCTTTGAAAGTGAAGGTAAATAATTTGCAAAATTTGAAAATTTCTAGGTACGGCTGCATACTGCTAAATTAGATTTGCGTGTCTTGGAAATTTTTGTAGCGTATGAACTTATGATTATCCCTCGAATTATGAACTTATGATTATCCCTGTAAGTCATGCTTGATTATGTGTACAAACAGGTGTTTTCACATTGTTCTGATAAAATAAAAAAAACGCCTAAAACGACTGTTTTGTTTACATTGTGACGTTCCAAATTCTTTAGACACCGCTGCCTAAAAAATTCTATAAAAATGCACATAAATATCACTTCCGTGGACGTAACACTTCTGATTTTCCAGCATCAATTCAGTATCGTTTTTTATACAATTTTTATAATAAACTATTTTTGTTGATATTCATATCTCAATGTGGCAGGCATTAGCTATTTGTACATTTTTTAATTGTTTATTTATTTTTTAAGCACGAAAATAAATGTATCTACACTACTTAGTGTTACTTCCGTGGACAACAAAACACTCGGTTTTTGGTAGTGTCACTTTGTAGGTCAAAATAATTTTCTTTGAGTTAAATAAAAGTTGCTTGACAGAAATAAATATTTATTTGGCTCAATTAAACCTTTTTTATGTGTAATAAAAAGTACAGAAGAAGTAAACTTTAATTTTAATTATATTTTTATAAATATTTTTAGTTAAAACCATCAACGGTTATATACATATAACCAAGTAGCCTAAAACAGTAAGAGTCTTCTGTTATTATGATTCCTATGGAAAATATTTTTAACTCGTTCTTTTTGTATACTAAAATTAATAGTAAAGAAATTCTTTCATTTAGCACAAGGTTCTTGTGTAAGTCTTTAATCTGATTAAACAAGAGAAGAGATTTTTCTTGAAACGCAGTTGATGCGGGTGTCGTCATAAAAAAATAAAGATTCTTTTAGTAGCTTTAAAAATTCTGTATTTTTTTTGATTTCCGGTTTTTTGGTAATAAGCCTATTAAAAAGAATAGATTCAGTGGCGGTCCCAGCTCTTTGAAAAGCTGTTTAAATACGAAAAAAAAAACTAGAATAAAAGTGTAGCTTTTATGAGAAAAATATCAATATATGCAAACGAAACTTAGTAACTACAAGTGCGGATTTGGCCTTAAATCTAGGGGGGTCATTTTTTATTTTTAAAAAAATTCTAAATGCCCCGAAATTTTTTAAGAAAATTACATTAAATTAAAATCGTAAATATCAACGGTATCATATAGCGCCGCAGGCAAAATATTTTAAGAAAATTGCACTGAAAAATGCATTTTTTGATTTAGAATTGAACAAAAATTGTAAATATATCAATGGTTTCAAAGCGCAGCAGAAAATTTTTAAGAAAATGACCCTGCAAATGCCATTCTTAATACAAAATTAAACTAATACCGTAAATATCAAAGGTGTTATAGCGCTGAAATTTATGCCCTACTTTTGATTTTCTAAATGTTTTCGTAAAAAATTTAAATCCATGGTAGGGTAGGGTAATTACGCCCCTACTCCCTAAAATCCGCACTACGTATAATTTTTTCAGTTATAAAAAACATAGATAACAAACAAACAACAAACAAAACCTAATAGCAAAATACTTTTTTTTTGAGGTCTAAAAAGCTTTTTAAATGGAAATGGAATATCTCAAATATAAGATGCCTATCTCAAAAAAAAGTTCATTTCCGGTTTTTTTGGGCACCCCGGTCAATGGCTCGCTCAATGTCAATTTCAATATGTCTGTTGCATCGACGTACTAACTAACATCGATGGTCTGTTGATATGCAGCAACGCTAAGCCCCACAGACGAATTTCCGTCATAGTGTTTTTAAGTACTTATGTTTTCAATCTTCTGAGGCAGAAGAAGCTTCTTTCTGGCGAAGCATTACTTATCGCCACACTTGTTCATTGCCTCCCTAATTCTGACCAATATTGTTTCCAAATACTGACTTCTCCCAATAAAAGTTCAAGAATTTGTGTTTTGGATTAATCAAACAGTTTATAGTATTTGGAAACGAGATTAGTTAATTTTGCCTTGATTTTGGCTTCACGTTGTATAAAACTTTGTATGAATATGTTTAGGTCAAAAATACTTAAAAGTTTGTCTAAAACTTGTTCATAAATAGAAACACTTTCGCGGTAAGTACGTCATGCGTTTGTTTATTCTTGGTGTGACGAATTGAAGGTCAAACTATTCCAAAATACTGTGGAGGGATTCTAGAATGTCTTTAAAGGAACGTTCTGCAATTTCTCGTTTTTTCTCCAAAGACTTCAGGGTTACCACCAGCATCTTTGTTACCTACTTTTTTCTGGAGCAAAAGGGGGGGGTGGGGGCGATCGCCACTGATAGATTTTAGCTTTTCTTCGTTCCTATCAGAGCAAATATTATTGCAGGAACCAGCAATCGATGAAAGGTCTGCCAAATTTAAAAAGTTTTTGTGTCTTGGCTGCAGTGAACTTATTCCATTAAATAATTTCTTAAAAACAAAAGATCAAAAGATCTTGGATGGAAATAACGAAGATTCAAACCTGGATGAGCATCCCACAAGGAACACACAGAGGACCAATGCGAAAAGAGAAATGATTAAACGATGTTTCGCCTTGGGCAACCAGCGTAGGCTCGTCAGTGGTTCCACTGGTCACCCTGCCCATACATCATTATTACATTGTGAGTGATTCAAAGTTGGAAATCAAAGTGTATGATGGTGTTTGTGGGAAGCTCATCCAGGTTTGAATTTTCGTTATTTCCACCCAAGATCTTTTGATCTTTTGTTTTTAAATTCTTTTCGGTTGATGTAACTGATTTGGAGGTTTTTTTCACTTCTTTTTTGTTAAATAATTTCTTGTTTGAAACAGGCTTAATGGTCATTCTCTGCAAGAGTACAAAAAGATTATTTAGTAATCAGATGGCGTGATAAGAGGTAAATACACTTTGGTTTAAAGATATATGAATTCATAAATTCCGAGTCCTTGATTGATTTCGATAAACCAACAATGTTTTTTCGGCACTCGATGCTATTTTTGCACGCATCGTAATAACAATTTTGTTACTTCAAAACCTGATAGTATCGGCAGACGAAAAAAATTAGATCAAGGTTTGCTGCCTGTTTATAAATAACAACCGTTTTAATTTTACATCTTAATTAAATTGAGGTTTTAATTGCAAAAATATCACTGCAGGGGCGTGTGCAGGTAGGAATAGACCATAAAATCTTGGTAAAATTTTAAGATTTCCAAATATGTTCATCGTCGACACTATTTTCAATTGAGATACGGCTCGGAACACTTTCGATTTTTTGCCGAGTAAGCCAAAGCTTTTTTTAAGACCAGCAATTCGAAACATTAAAATATTTGAATCTGAAGCTTATTTGGCAAAAAATCGAAAAAGTGCTTTGCTTTGAGCTGTGTTTTAGTTTTTACAACATATGCCTTTTATTCAACGTTCAGCCATTTCTGATGTTTATTCGACTCCAAAAGGTAGGGATATCACGTGACCCGTTTTAAACGCCACTCACAAACCTTATAACCAAAAAAATAGACTGCTAATGCTTATGGGTTTTCTCCCAATAAATGACTGCCTCATGGAAGTGACAGTTTGGTGTTATTGGAACCAGAGTAAACCGACTTGAGTAAAATTTGTTGTGGTTGCAAACTCAATATTTTAGTATTTGATGAATATATAACAAGCACTGCTTGACGAAATTTAAGAAAAAATATAAAACCACGGTTTCTTGAGTATTTAAAAAAATTTATTTAGAAAACTGTTCGAATTAACTAGATTTCAAAGGGGCAGTGTAAACAGTGTCATGACGTGACAACTTATTTTTTCTTTATCCACGTTTTTGGTTGGTAGCACTGCGTTTGACGGTCTTGACGTTAGTAGATTCGCCATTTTCTTTATTTTCGTTTCTTGGTTTTCGAAGATTTTGCTTTGGATAGACGTCTGTAAAGACGCGAATCCATAGTAACCGAGAAGAAGATGTTTTTGCTTAACGTGTTGTGTTTTTAATATACTTTTTCTGTGCCCTTTTGCATCATGAAGTGCTTGGTTGTCGGCTGCAACAACAGTAATTCTGCGAGTGGAAATACGTTTTCCTATCACAGGTAAGGGTAAATAATTCCTATTTTTGCCAATTTTCTTTAATACTTCTGCGATCATTGCCTGTATTCTGAAAGGCCCATGAGGTGGTTACAGCTCACCAGTGTGGGGAATCAACATTGTTGACAGGAGAAAGAAAGAAACATAAATTCTTTAAAAGAGATTTGTCAAAAAATTGCAATACTTAAAACTATGAGCTTAAAAACTTATTTAATCTTAATAAATTTAACCTTATAGTTCTTATAATTACTGAGATAGCAATAGTGTCCCATGTTAATTAGGACACCCTGTATTAGCAGTATGCCTTATGAAAAAGGGTTTATTTTTCCTAAGGCAACCATGTTGAATCGCTCATCAGCTGATGACAGTATTATTAAGTATCGTAATAATGAAAAAGTCTAATTATTGTTTTTCTATTTCTTTCAATAGGTTTCCACCAGATGCTGCTATTAGTAGAAAGTGGTTACTGAGCATTTGAAGAGACTCTAAGACTGTTATTAAATACCAAAGACTCTGTTTTGACCAGCTTTTAGTTGAAACAATCATTAAAACATACAGCACTTTGAGGAGTCATAGCTCTGCAAATAAAATTAGTGAAAGTATATCTGGAGAAAAGGTCCGAAAAGTTTTAACAAAACTTGTATTGTTTAAACAACATGTTTTATATATTATCTTTAATTAAAAATAAGTAGTTTCTGTTTGTAAATAAGTTACTTTTAAGTATTTTTTGTATTGTAACTTTTTTGATGGTATTTTGTAAATAATTATTTTCTACAAATAAAATTTAAGGCTGGGTTTATACAAGCAAATAAAAATTAAAGTAACAAAAATTAAAATAAAAATAAATAATTTTGGTTTATACAGCTGAATAAAAATAACTTGGCAAAATTTTTTAACGATCCTATTTTTAATTTTCTTGTAGCTGTATGTTTATGGGTTGAGGGATCTTGTTAATGAAATGTCCTCTTTTTGAAGTGCCAATGTTTCACAAAATTTATATAAAAATAAATTTTGCAAAACGTCGGCATTTCAATATATAAAAATAAATTTTGCGAAACGTTGGCATTCCAAAAAAAGGACGTTTTATTAACCAAATCCCTTGACCCATACACATACACCTTCTAGAAAATAAAAATAACTGAACCAATCAGCACACAGCTTCAATAATTGAAATAATTAAACTAAACTCAATCATACTGTTTTCTTAAATAATAGGTATCTGCCTAAACCAAACCAAAAAATGAGTGAGGTTATGCGCAAATTTTTTTCAGATAATAAAAGTTGCCAATCTTCGCCTACACTATTTCCCATAAGCTCAACTTTTATTTGAATTATTATTTTTATTTGCCTGCATAAATAAAGAGTACCGAACAGACAGGGTGATTTTTTTTTTAAGGGGTCATTCATAAACTGGTGTAGATACTTAAAGAAGGGGAACTTTTTTTCCTAAAGATAAAATGTACTTTACCCATTTAAAAAATTCATATTTTAAGGGAGGGGGGGGCTATTATTTAAGATTATCGTTAAAAAAATTGCAAATTTATTATGCCAGAGCCTTTTTTACAATTAGCCGCGTCTAGTGTTATTTGTGCTTCTCAGTTGGTAGTTATAGGGATTTTGGTGCATTGCCAACTGCTTTTGGCACCAAACTGTCAAATACATGAAGCAGTCATTTCTTAAAGCAACATCATCAGTCTATTTTTTTGGTTATAAGGTTTGTGACGCCACTTCAATATTTCCTGAGCTAAGGCGTAGATAGCGAATACTTTATCTACGGCGATAAGGTCACTGACAGAAAAAACAAGAATCTCTACTTTTACATTTTCCGCTGCGTCTCCCCCCCCTCTTATGTAGTCTAGGTGCATATAATGAAAATAATAATAATAATATAATATTTATTTATCACAATATATAGTATATGTTGGGAATTTGGAACCTTTGGTTGGACTATAACAAAGTTATGATTGTTTTCCACAAACCAAAACTACACTTTTTTTGCACTCGACGCGCGTTTCACTAACAACGTTAGCATCATCAGGAGACGATAAACAATAAACTAAATTAACCTACACTCTTATATACTATCTTGGAGTGGGCGGAGATTAGACTAATAATTTGTGATTGGTCACGCTTTATAATCCTATCTCTCCTCAACTAAAGAATAAAGTGTACTAAACGGAATGGGGCCTCTATCTTTATTTAAACTATTTCTGGATTTGGATGCATACTTTCATATAGCTTCAAAAGTCTTTTGTTTGGTACACTTTTTAGAAGTGTTAGGTTATCTAATGTGAATCTATGATTTTTCTGTTCTTCCGTATTTTAAGTGTGCTACGTGTTCTTTGAATCGTGTTTGAATAGAGCGTCTCGTTTGGCCAACATATTTTTTGCCACAATCACAATTCTTATGGAAAAAATAAAAAACAAATTTCCCACAATTAAATTTACTTATGAAACAGAGAACAACGGTACACTGCCATTTCTAGACACCTTAGTTATAAGAAATAAAAATAAATTAGAATTTGACCTATACAGAAAAGGAACGGCCACCAACAGGTATATTCCAATTGACTCTTTTCATTGCTTACAACATAAGCTTGCAAGTTTGCACTTTTTAACATATAGATTAGTAAATATCCCCTTAAACAAAGAAAGATTTGAAGCAGAAAATAATAGGATTAGGAATATAGCTGGCGAAAACGATTACGACGAAGGCTTAATAAACAAGCTGATAAATAACATTATTTTCAAAAGATCTTGCGGAGTTCCACTTTTTTCAGACAAAAAGATACCTCCGACTCTAAATTTGTATCAATTCCTTATAATCCTAATTATACGAAAGGATTACAAAAAGTATTTAATAACACCGGTCTTAAATTAGTATATAAATTCGGAAACACAATAAGAAGTTTACTAGGAAATCCCAAGGATAAAACTACAGTTCTAGAAAAAAGTGGTATTTACGAAATTAGTTGCATGGATTGTGACAAAAAATATGTTGGCCAAACGAGACGCTCTATTCAAACACAATTCAAAGAACACTTAGCACACTTAAAATACGGAAAAAAAGAAAATTCAAGTGTGGCCGAGCATGCTTTTGAAAACAATCATAGATTCACATTAGATAACCTAAAACTTCTAAAAAGTGTACCAAACAAAAGACTTTTGAATGCATATGAAACTATCGAAATCATTAAATCCAGAAATAGTTTAAATAAAGATAGAGGCCCCATTCCGTTTTGTACGCTTTATTCTTTAGTTGAGGGGAGATAGGATTATAAAGCGTGACCAATCACAAATTATTAGATAGAGTGTAGGTTAATTTAGTTTATTGTTTATCGTCTCCTGATGATGCTAGTGTAGTTTTGGTTTGTGGAAAACAATCATAACTTTGTTACAATATTATAATAATTAAATATTACAAATTACTCAAATAAGTATAAAGAAAAGTCAGACACATTGCGATTTAATGTTTGGTCATAAATCTTTGTTACCACTTTCAGTAATAAGAGTGTCCTTCTGTAAGAAGGTTACTTGTGTGCCGTTTGCAGAAAAAAATAAATGATTTATAAATAATATGTAGTAAATTAATAAAAAAAATAAAATGAAACTAAACAGAGACATTATTCTTATTCCAACCCAGCTTAAATTAAAATAAAACAAAACCTAGATAGATAGAGATAGATTAAACTAGAAAAATGTTACTTCATATTAAATCAAATGCTGCAAATTGGTTTGAGTGAGCCATTTCACGAGTCTTTTGTTAATTTTTTTTTATGTAATATTTTTAAGTTCGGCGGGTATAATGTAAGTTTTGTCATTTAGTTTTAAGCATTTTTGGTAGAACTAGTGTGCTGCTGTGTAACTATTATATCATGGTTTAATAAAAGTAATTAATTGAGCTTTTGTAATAGAGATTTCTTATACTAAGTGCTCCTGAAAGTTTAAAAAGGTTTTTTTGTGTTATATCTCATTGGAACTTTGCAAATTATTTTAATTATTCTTTTTTGCGTTATTTCAAGGGTACGCAATGTGTTGTTATACGCCTCGCCCAGTGGCGCACCGAGGGGGGTTTTGGGGTTAACTCCCCCCCCCCCGAGAAGCCTCGTTATGGTCACATTTTTACTTTAAATTAAGTTTTTTTTTTTAAATTATTTATCCCCAACCCCTCTCCTACATTGGTATTACTTTTAATCTCTAAAGCCGTAAACTCATAAATATTAATGTTATTTATGTTCTTATTTTTGCAAACAATACACGGGCTCTCTACCAGCCATGACATCATGCCATCCAAAAAAAGTGAGATGCTAATATTATTATTATAATTGAACACACCTCTTGTTAAAATTTGATTACCATTAATTTTCATTGACATTTTAATGTAAGTCGGTGACCTATTAAAATTGGCATTTTTGTAAAGTCACCTATCTACAGGGAAAATAGAAAATATAGGGAATATATATCATCAAAGAAAAAGTGGCAAATTTTGAACGAGCGGACAGAGCAATCTGAAAGGCATAATGGTTAGGTAAATTTATATGGATACCCTTCTGGAAAACCTGACAGAGGAAGGATTCGACGGCCAAGGGTATGCAGATGACGGAATTGTGGAGGTGATAGGTCGCTTCCTAGACACCGTCTGCAGGAGAATGCAACGAGCTGTACGAATCATAGAAAACTGGTGCCAACAGAACGGCCTCTATGTTAATCCAGGAAAGACAGAGATGATCCTGTTCACCAAAAAGAGAAAAATGGAGGGATTCAGAGCACCCATAATGTACGGGAAACCCCTGACTTTGGTCTCAGAGCTAAAGTACTTGGAGGTCACCCTGGACAAGGGGCTCACCTGTGAAAAAGTCCAGGCAACAATGTGGCAATTGCGTCGGGTGGTAGGTCGGGGGTATTACACCCAGGAACCTTCACTGGATGTACACGGCAATACTAAGACCTAGGATCCAATATGGATCCATCGTCTGGTGGCCGGCAGTGGAGAGGACCACCATATCCAAAAAGCTCAGAAGCCTGCAAGGGCTAGTGTGCAGGGGAATAACCGGCGCCATGAGGACGACACCAATCGAAGCACTCGAGACCATTCTGGGACTGCCTCCGCTACCGACTTGGATCAAGAAGGAAGCGATGGCGACACATTTGCGTTTGAGAGACTCTGGTCAGTGGAGAGGAAGAGGAGAAGCCGTTGAACACCTAAGGGTCGCCCAAATGGCCACCAGGAAGATGCCACTTGCGTCCTTTAAGATAAAGGCAACCCGAATTCCCTGGAGATTCAATAAGAGGTACAACGTCGAAATTCCCGATAGGGAATTCTGGCAGTCGGAGAACCTACACCAACAGTTCGAGAGGAACGCTGTGATATACTACACCGATGGCTCCAAGCTATCGGAGAGGCAGACAACAACACAGGCGGGGGTCTACGTGCAAGACCGAGAAGAAGTTCGGATGAGCTACCCGCTCGGAGAGCAAGGTACGGTCTTCCAAGCCGAGGTATACGCCATTATAATGGGGGCAACACTAGAAGAGGTTCGCAATGGTCCGGAGGAGCATGTGTACATATGCTCCGGCAGCCAAGCGGCTCTAAAAAATTGCCAATACTCTGGTGGAAGAGTGCGTAGAAGCACCGGAAGCCTTGAGTCAAGACAAAAGAGTTACAGTGATGTGGGTACTGGGACACACGGGAGTGTCGGGCAACGAAAAGGCGGATGAACTTGCTTGGATCGGGGCCAGCACTCAATACGTGGGACCGGAACCACTCTTAGGTAGCGAGATACAGTTAAATACTGTCATACTCTGGGTCTTCTGTTTGAAATTTGATGTTGAATACTGATGCGTAATGTCATACTCGTAAGAAGCATAGTTTATTCTTTGGCCAACTATTCGCATATGACAACCATATAGGGGCAAATTTAGATACATTTTGAATTTTTTAATTTTTCCATTTATGTCCGTGTTTTACGGACGGTTCAACCACCGTGCGTCATTCGAATGACTTGGCGATCGGCCGGTCCCAGAATACCCGAAGGGCTCGATTCTGGGCGTAATAGAATGATCATACCCTGAGAAGTGACCACTTCTATTAAAATCCAAAATTCCGTATTCTGGGACCGACCGATCGCACAAAAGTCATTCGAACGACGCACGGTGGTCAATTTTCATAAAAACGCGGACATAACTTGAGAAACTAAAAAATTCAAAATGTGTCTAAATTTGCCCTTATATGGTTGTCAAGATACTAGACGAATAATTGGCCAAAGAATAAACTATGAATAAAAAATGCTTAGAATTTCAAAACAGAATGCAAAAATGCATTCTTTTTAATATACCCTAAATACATAACAATATACTAGTGTACTGTAACACTTATATATTGTGTCAATTACTTTTAAAGTAAATTTGATTGTTCTAAACTAACATTTTTAGTTTAATTTAGCCAATTAATAAATATATATCTTTTACCTTCTTAAAAATGTCTTAAGGTAAATGTGAAAATTCACACGATCATGCTGTGTATCAGCTGAAAAAGAATAAATGCTTACTTATTTTAATATTGTAAACTATTTATTTTTTTAATGAAAACTAAATATTTTGTACGATTAAATTACAATGTGGAAGGTTTTCTTTAATGTCCGCGTTTTTACAAAAATCGACCACTGTGCGACGTTGTACTTCACGAGTTGGCCGTAGTATGCGCATTAGCGAGTAAAATATCCATCGGTCACGTGATGGTTTCATCCAATAGCGTGCTTTGAAATCATACGAGTGACGTTTTTCACGCGAGCTTTCCTACAAGTCCATACTACTGGGTCTAGTCAAGAGAACGACTTCGCTCAAAAATTGTTGTTCGAGGCAGCTCTGCGCGTGCCCATAATAGATTGGTGATTCTTCGATCGTCTCGTCACTGCTTTTAAACGCGTTTATTGGTTGAAGCTGCTTCCCTTCTCTCAGGCGAACGATCACTTCCTATGACTTCCAGAATCGGTACACTGAAATCATACGAGTGACGTTTTTCACGCGAGCTTTCCTACAAGTCTATACTACTGGGACTAGTCAAAAATTGTTGTTCGAGGCAGCTCTGCGCGTGCCCATAATAGATTGGTGATTCTTCGATCGTCTCGTCACTGCTTTTAAGCGCGTTTATTGGTTGAAGCTGCTTCCCTTCTCTCAGGCGAACGATCACTTCCTATGACTTCCAGAATCGGTACACTAAAATCATACGAGTGACGTTTTTCACGCGAGCTTTCCTACAAGTCCATACTACTGGGTCTAGTCAAAAGAACGGCTTCGCTCAAAAATTGTTGTTCGAGGCAGATCTGCGCGTGCCCATAATAGATTGGTGATTCTTCGATCGTCCCGTCATTGCTTTTAAGCGCGTTTATTGGTTGAAGCTGCTTCCCTTCTCTCAGGCGAACGATCACTTCCTATGACTTCCAGAATCGGTACACTAAAATCATACGAGTGACGTTTTTCACGCGAGCTTTCCTACAAGTCCATACTACTGGGTCTAGTCAAGAGAACGGCTTCGCTCAAAAATTGTTGTTCGAGGCAGCTCTGCGCGTGCCCATAATAGATTGGTGATTCTTCGATCGTCTCGTCACTGCTTTTAAGCGCGTTTATTGGTTGAAGCTGCTTCCCTTTTCTCAGGCGAACGATCACTTCCTATGACTTCCAGAATCGGTACACTGAAATCATACGAGTGACTTTTTCACACGAGCTTTCCTACAAGTCCATACTACTGGGTCTAGTCAAGAGAACGGCTTCGCTCAAAAATTGTTGTTCGAGGCAGCTCTGCGCGTGCCCATAATAGATTGGTGATTCTTCGATCGTCCCGTCACTGCTTTTAAGCGCGTTTATTGGTTGAAGCTGCTTCCCTTCTCTCAGGCGAACGATCACTTCCTATGACTTCCAGAATCGGTACACTGAAATCATACGAGTGACGTTTTTCACGCCAGCTTTCCTACAAGTCCATACTACTGGGTCTAGTCAAGAGAATGGCTTCGCTCAAAAATTGTTGTTCGAGGCAGCTCTGCGCGTTCCTATAATAGATTGGTGATTTTTCGATCGTCTCGTCACTGCTTTTAAGCGCGTTTATTGGTTGAAGCTGCTTCCCTTTTCTCAGGCGAACGATCACTTCCTATGACTTCCAGAATTGGTACACTGAAATCATACGAGTGACGTTTTTCACGCGAGCTTTCCTACAAGTCCATACTACTGGGTCTAGTCAAGAGAACGGTTTCGCTCAAAAATTGTTGTTCGAGGCAGCTCTGCGCGTGCCCATAATAGATTGGTGATTCTTCGATCGTCTCGTCACTGCTTTTAAGCGCGTTTATTGGTTGAAGCTGCTTCCCTTCTCTTAGGCGAACGATCACTTCCTATGACTTCCAGAATCGGTACAGGTCGGTTTAATAAGTGTTGAGTTAGTGTATATGACACAAAAATACTTATTTTTAGAAGCAAGTCTCATCTGGTCTCATTTGCAGATTTTTTCAAAATTAACCCTTAAATGCTTTCCTACCTAAAAATACACTAAAATGCTGCTAAAATGTAAAATGCAAATAAATTGCGCATCAGGCGAAAATTTTGAGAAAACAAACAAAAAATTATTTAAAAATTTTGAGCTCTTAGGGTCTTTGTAAAATATTTTCGAAAAAGTAGATTTTTAATTTAAGAATGCCATTTATTACACGTTTTGAATGGTGGTGATAAAAATTCCTTGGAATTAAACTAAAATTGTAACAATTAATGACGTCTTGGCACCGCTGGAAATTTTTTTAAAATTTAAGACATCACACCAAACACACATCACAAACCGGAGTAAAGAGTCAGCTATAGCTCTCCCTGAGGTTGGACCTCCTGGTGGGGGGGGGTTTAACCCCTAAAACCCCCCTGGCTGCGCCACTGGAATACGTATAGGAGTTAACTGGCGTTTTAGTTGAGAACGGTGTTGCGCAGATAGGATTCGTGATGTCAAGATTTGACGATTTTTAATTATTAATTATTGGCCAATATTCCTTAAATATTTTTATGTGTAAACAAACCTTTAAAACTTTTAACATACAAAACCATAGATAGCCATGGAATATTTCACTGTCACTGTTCAGAAAAACACAAATTCTGTCTTTCCTTTTACATGGTGAGAATTTTCGACGTTTATTGGTACGCGTAGTAACAATTTAGCTCCGCCATAAACTAGTCCTGAAGAATATCTTTAAAATATTAACAAAATGTTAATAAAAAAATGACGCAGTTTTTCTTACAACGTTAGGATAAATATGAAGGTTGCTGTGTTTTTATTTTAAATGAGGCGATAAGTAAAAATCGCCACTTTCCAGAATTCTGACAGGTGAGATTTTCTGTCGTTTCTGAAGAATCGCGACCCATATGATGACAAATATTGGTCGTAATTTGGTAGATCTAGATTAGGTACTAGTTTATTTCAGGAAAAAAATCACTTTAGGGGTGAATTTTAATAAAAAATGCGCTTCTACCAATTATTTAATCTAAAAAACTGTTAACAAAATTTGTATCAAACTTGGTACGATGAAAGTCTAAAGCATGATCCCGGAACCATTTCACGGATTTTGAGTAATTTTAATTTTTTAAAATAATTTTACGTATACTAAAAATGTTTAATTCACGGTCAAAATTATCGATTATTTTAAAAAACTAAATTGGTATATGTATGTATATATTCTTTTGAAAAACCACGCGAATAGTCTGTGGGGGATACCAGAAGCTTCCGCTGTGTCAAATTTTGTTAATTTTTGATGTGCAGTTTATCTGTTTAAGTAAACCAACTGTTTTTAGGATTCAAATTCACTCCAAGGGCCTTATTTAATTAACCTAACTTTAACATTTCAGATGGTACGAATCAGAGAAACCAAAGAAGGTGTATTGGACCTTAATGATCTCGAAAATGAGCTAAGACTTCATCAAAACTGCGGCAGACAACTTATAGGATGTTTTTCAGTAAGTTTTTACTTTAACCCAAGTTAAGTAGCAATTTTTAGTTGTGCAAGTTGGTAAAATTAGAATTGCACCACGTTTTATAAATTTATAGGTAAAGAGTGGCTGTCTTGAAAACTAAAGTCGACCCAAATACTTTTCAAACTCAATCGAAAGAGTACGGCATTCGGCAAAAATCTTATTAAAGAAATTAACATTTTTTTCAGTTGGCGTTTTCTGGTTTTGGACTAAAATGACAAAAATTGAAAAAGGGCCAGTTTCACGTGTTTTGAAGAAAACAGTAAGCGTTTACGTTGAAATTAATACTAAATTGGAGAGTTTCAATTGTTATTAAATCGCGGCCGCAACGCGCATCGATTTTATGGAGAACCCACAAAAAAGCTGAATTTACAAAAAACCGAAACAAAATGAAGTAAATAATGTAATTTCATATAACTTTAATTTAGTCGATTCTTAAAAGACACGAATATAATTTTGACCGATTCTAATTTTCCTGAACCTTAAAATATCAAAATTACAAAAGTATCGAAAATAATTGACTAGGAACGAAAAACACCCGATCCACAAATTGATAAAAAATAATATGCCCGATCCTTAAAAGAGCAGAACTACAGTCCAGCCGAATCGCTATTGGGCATGCGTCAAATTTAAATCTCTAGAGCGCCGTGGCCCTAGATTGCGGCGTTGACAAGTTTCTCTATTTGGAAGATGACACGGGGACTTTTTTTATTAAACGATTTTATTTAAGTTCACAGTTTCTGGCTGTCTAACTGTCTATCAAATTCATTTTTGTAATGTAGGTCCGATGACAATACAATATTATGAAGAAATGTAGGGGTAGGGGGTGGTTGAAGAATGTGAAGGAGGTAAATTAAAACAATATCACAACTTACTTCGACTCTTCCCTACCGTAAGCCATGGCAACGTAGCAATTGAATTCGTGGCTATCGATTCAAATCATTTTCGGCGAGATTGGGGTGCAGGTTTAATGGTAATTTAGTAACAAAATCTAAAAGGCGTGTCACGTACAGTATTTTGTTACTTAATTACCATTAAACCTGCAAGGTTTCGGTCCGTTTTATTATTTTCCCAACAAATTAAACTACATGAAAAATATTTTATGTACTACTTTTATGGACAACAAGTATTTTAAAAAACACAAAAAGTAGAAAAAAATGCCGAAAAATGTCCTGTATGTGACGGTAGAATGGCCCAAAAACTGTTGCACAATTTGATGTCCACCGCAAGTAACAATTTGTCGACGTTTTAACGTTGCCAAAGGCGACTTAACGTTGTATGAAAACGCCGTATAAACGTTCTAGCAACTCGCTTTTGCACCAATTTGGCGGAGATTTTTTGAGTTGTGTTGACGTTGCCTGCGACTAGAGTCGCTAGCAAAGTTTCCACACCGTCGCCGAAGCGACTACTGAAGTGCCCTCTGGATAATATTTTTATTAATATAATTGGTTTAAAATCAAGATTTCCACGTCTCTGCAACCACAAATGGACTAATTTCCAAACACCATCTATCAATAATTCTTAAATACGTAGCTAGGTAACAATCAGTTAATTTATTACATTAAAGTGACTTTTTAAAGGTTCCCACTAACTAAATTTAACAACGAACCTTAGTTTTCAATCAAAAATTGACATTTTAGCCTTAAAAAATAACGGGGCTTTCAATCCTTCTTACTTTTTTGCTAAATAATTGTTTTATTTAAATACTGAAAATTTTAAAAATGCTTTAAACCTATTTTAAACTCTAGCCAATCTAAAAGAATACTTAAAAATTTCCAAAACTAATTAAAAATCATCAAAATCCAGCAAAAAAACAAGATTCTTTTAATGATTTACACAAATGGTATAGCGGCGCAAATCAGGAAAAGAAAACAGAATGGCGGCAATAATCATTTCTTGATTTACTGAAAACCTAACCATTTTGCGACTAAAGAGGTGCCCTCTATAGTTGTCTTATACAGGGTTCCGAAGATTTTCCTTAGGGATAGGATTTTAATAAATCAAACAGAAATGGCATAGAAAGTTCTGCGCGCACAAAAGAAACAGGTATATTGAGCAATGGTGCCAGTTTGTTATTATCTCCGGACTGCTTTCATGAGAAAAAATTGTCGCCACTCTTTTATTGTGAGCATAAATCATAGTTGCAATAATAACCGTTGACAAAATGTCTGCACATTCCGCTAGATCTAATTAAAAATTAGATGTTTTCAGGTCCACGCCACAGCTTTTTCTTGCTTAAAGGAGGCGGCAGGGTCCATTATTTACGATACTGAGCGATAAACTCGTGAGGTTGTTAACATTAGAAAGAAATATCTTCGCATTTAATTAAATTTCTTTCCATTCTGTTCTACTACTGACATCTATCCGGAAACGGCCAAACCATGCAGCTAGCACTAGCAGCCAAATAAATCAATAAACGGCGCTGTTTTTCCTGCAGAGCTTTTTGCTTGCGATATTATTGATTTTAAATAAAGCTGGCCCTACACTACATTTGATATTTTCGAGTTGTTTTATGACATGATCTCGAAACATGTAGCGAACCAATTCTTCAAAACTAGCGGGAGGGTAAAAGCGAAAAATAAGGGGCTACCAATATTTTTAAGACCCACAAAGGGGTGAAGAGATTTATTTTGCTCTGTTTCTTTACAAAAAACGTTTTTTTTACGAAAAACTTGAGCTCTGCCACTTTTTTTATTTTTTTCTTCAATTTTCTCGAAATTTTCGTCATAACGTAGAAAAAAATTATTTCCCCCATGGTCATACTCTGCTTTTATTCGAAAAAATTTACAAACAGAGACGGGATCAATTTTCCTAAAACGGGGGATCTTGGTTTCGAGTGAAAAGATAAAGGGCGCCGCAAGCAAAAATTTTTCAATTAAATTAGCCGAACGCAAAAATGTTAGAAAAACAAAGCACGAAATAAAAATGGCGCCGCTTACAATTTTTATTAAAAAATTACGTAATTTCGGGAACGCAAAGAAATAGGTCTAAAGAGTATAATTTTTAAGAAAAAAATATCAATTTTCTCACCCTCCTCCACTGGGACTACCGGGGCCGTGCACAAATTACGTAATGGTCATAGGGGGGAGGGGGGGTTTTCGACAGCGTTTGCATTTGTGTGAAACTAAGAAAATTTGGAATAAAAATAATAATTTTTTTTTTTGGGGGGGGTAGTGGTCTAGAAATCGTTACGTAATATTAGGGGAGTGGCGTGCCAAACCGTTACAAAACATTACATAGGGAGGGGGTCAAAAATTGGTAAAATCACCGTTACGTAATTTGTGCACGGCCCCACATCTGACTGTTCCTCCTTTTTGATTTCGAATCAAAGTGCAAAACCCGGGTTGGACGTTCGAAGGCGTCAACCCGTCCTATTTGCTTGATAAAGTTTCTACGGAAATATCTCAGTCGATTTCTCCGGCCATGTATGAACGCTTTAGGTTAGGCATTTGCATGTATCTCAGTCCCCAGCCTGTAAACAGTGCGTAAGGACAATGGTTATAAAATGAAAAGCCGAAAAATATATTTTTTTACGATATCTTTCATCAGTTTGGTATTAAAGTCGAGCAAAAACAATTTTTATTCCAGTCCTAAAGGTATGAAAATGGAAAACATTAGAAAACAACAACCTGGAATGGATTTACTACGTGTAAGATGTAGTGACAACATCGCTCCATGCCCATCCTTTTCTGTCTAATGTGCTTTTCCGTTTGTATGCGTCTTATACACGGCTGCTTGGCCCCCTAAGGATTTGCTTAGGAACCCTGTATTTTGAAATTCGCCGAAAGTGCCAATAGCTTTTTCCTTTTGCTGCAACAATTTGCACTAATTATATCTATCCTTTATATTTATACAAGCTAGAAAAGGACATAGATACATTTAGTGCACACCAGTGCATCAAAAGAAGAACTCCATAAATTAATTTCAAGGTAGTCTCACTCTTCGTTACTTGGTATATACAGTCGGTCAGGGAGTCTGACCATAGTCTGACTCTGCGTTACTTGGGGGGCGTTACATAGTTTGTAGGCAAAAAAACAAATCAAACAATTACAGCTGCTAACAAAATTACGTCGCGATTTTTGATTGTGTGACGTCACTTAATGAATATGGAAAACCCCCCTAAAAATATAAAAAAATAATTTTGTATTATTTTTTACATTATTTTTGGACTAAGACTGTTACGGAGTGCAGTTACTTTATAAAACTTTCACCCCCTTCTACCCCTTGCCGTATTTTATTTATGGACGCAGCCCTTTTTAGGGCCGGTTTAACGGCCCTTAGTTTTTATTTCAAGATAGTCTGACTACTGGTGACTTGGAAACTGATTTTTTAAATTTATGTCTCCCTCACCATTTTTTTGTGCCTCTAATATGCCTCTAGTAGACCAAGTTGAGTTGAAGTTGAGTAAACGGCCAGGAAACGTTAAACTGCGACGTCACGAAGTCGTTTATGTAGGGTATAAAAATTAACCCTAGTTAATTAACAACCTTATGGCCTTCATTGCGGTCGTTGAAAACCTCACAATATTCCAGTAAAAATAAAAGTTGTTAGAGGGTTGCCAAATTTACCCTAGTTAATAACAACGGTGTGACGTCGTTTTCTTGTCCATCATAGCGGCCGTTGCACAAATGACTAGTTTTTCTACTTTATGCAACGTTAATTTTATAGTATTTCTTAGTTATGGCAACTAAGGCAACTAAAAATTGTTACTTGGGACTTTTTATAGATAGAGAGGTAGTGGCAATTGAGGTGTATGATTTTATCCACATTATAACTAGTATAAAACTGTAGTTTAAATCCATACGAATTAAGTAAAAATATTATAATGCTCAGGTGGTGGGGCTTTTTTTTACAGGGAGGTCCTAAAACTTGCAAAAAATAATAACTTTATGAAGTCATTTCATCTCTTTTCTGATTAGGGGTAATATGTTAAGGGCCACATCGAGATAACAAAAAAAAACTATTACCCCTCTCTAGTTGGGAGCTTTTATTACAGAGATATCAAAACTTGCAAAAAATAGTTGCTATATCAACTCATTTCATCTCTTTCCTGATTAGCGCTATTATGTTAAGGGCCACACCAAGACAACCAAAAAAAATATTGGACACCTCTGGGTGGGGGCGTTTTTGACAGAGAGGCCCCAAAACTATTATTTTGTACAAGTTTTGACGCCTCCCTGTAAAAAACGCCCTCACCCAGAGGTGTGTAATTTTTTTTTTGTGATCATGGTGTCGCTCTTAACATAATAGCACACATCAGAAAAGGGATGAAATGACTTCAAATAGCAATTATTTTATGCAAGTTTTGAAGCCTTCCTGTAAAAAACGTCTCCACCAAGAGGTGTCCAATATTTTTTTTTTATCTCGGTGAGAACCTTAACATAATAGCACTAACTATAAAAGGGATGAAATGATTTTGATGTATCATAAATATTTTGAAAAATATTAACTACTCGTAAACGCCCCATCACAGGCGTACCGTTTGATTTTTTTTTAAGTCCTGAGGTAAGTAGATTGTTTTAATATAAATTGCAGATGGGATGAAGTGAGTTTATATAGCTATTATTTTTTGCAAGTTTCGGAGACTCCCTGTGGAAAAAGCCCCTACCTAGACGTCTGAAAATATTTTTTTGTTATCTTTGGTGTTTCTTTATAAAAACTATGTAAACCTCAAATGGGATGAAATGATTAATTTTTTACTGCCACCACCTCTCTATCTTATTATTCTTGCGCTTTTAACGGCAATTGCACTCTCATAGTGACGCTAATAAAACCTACAAAGTGCAGCAGTTTTCCTAAAGTGTTTCCTTGACAACGTTATACTATTTTTAACCCAGGGTTAAACTAACCATGGGATATTTTAACCTTAACGATAGCTTGTGAAAAACCAAGATAGGAATGTAAAAACCGTTTTGCTCTATCCTTAACCGTTTCGATGTTACGGGCTGTCAAAGTTATAAAATGTCAATTTTCACCTGTCAATATTTTAAAAACAGTTGAACATAGGTATAGGACATTGTACATAAAATGTACCTAAAATATTATGTAGAATCCAAAATTGCAAAAATATACAGGGTGTTCAATTTAAAATAAAAAATAAGTTGTTGCCAGGTTTTCCTGCAAATGGCAACACTGCAAATATGAAAGTATTTCATGAAGATAGTTTACATGGACTTATGTTAGAATAGAAAGTTTGAAAAGTTTCCAAAATATTTTTATAGGTTACTCAGCTTGAGACACTACTTGATTATCAAACAGAATGACTACCTCCCCACCAATCATAATTTTCTGTTAAACCTCACCTAGGTAGCCTCCAGCGTGACCGGCATCCTCACGGACGACGTGGCGTGCACCCTCCTTCTCCACCAATACGGCGCCTTGGCGTTCTGGGACTACAACATGGCCGCCCCCAGTATTGCCATAGACATGAACCCCTCGGTGCAGGGGGTGGAGGAAAAGCTGGCCAATAAAGAGGCCATCTACTTTAGCGGACATAAGTTTGTCGGAGGAGTGCAGACCCCAGGTAACTAAAGATTTGACGAATAAGTGTAAGTAATGATAAAAAAAAATTGTAACTAACAAAGTCATACAAAATTCAAAATGCAGTGAGTAATTTTCGTATTTTATGCGTTGTCTTTTAACTTTTTCAAAAAAAATGTCCACAAAGCTAATGGTTTATTCCCAATCAAATCGAACAACGGCTGAAATTTTTTTTACAAAAATTTTCACGGGGATGCATTGCATTAAGTTTATAAGTATATGGGTTCCCCAATCAAATAATAAGTAAAAAAGAATAATCTCTACTCTCCACTAAGGCCAACAGAGGGAGTTAGAAGACAAAATAATAGAGTTAGGTGGGGTCGTTTTGAACTATGATTAGTAACGTTTAAGACTTGATAAGACGTTTTTAATTTATATTTTTAGATATTTTGATTAAGTTTTATTTCTATTTATACCAAAACACAAAAAATATCTGGACCTCTAAAAAGAGAAAGTGGTATTGCAGACAATTTAGTTAGTTATTTCGTTGCGTATTGTTCAAGATACGTAGAAACGTCTATCAAATTAGCAAGATATATATTTAAAGGAAAGAATTTCTAATTAAAAAATCACGAATAATATTTGGAACACTCAGTTAAAATATAGATTCAAAACAAACTTACTGCTTTCTTGGACAATGTTTTATTTAATTAACTATAACAACAGTCAACGTTTCGGTCCTAGGTATGGACCATCATCAGGGCTAGATAAATAGAGTTATAACATAAATTATTTTAATTTTTTTTCAACATTCTTATATAGTTGCACGAAATACACATATTGTGTGGTACTGCCAGACTGTCTGAACCTATGATAGGACCGAAACGTTAGCTGTTGGTATAATTAATTAAATAAAACATTTTCCAAGAAAGCCGTGAGTTTGTTTTGAATCAGTTAAAATAAAGTGGACGCGAAAACATATATTGAATCTTAAAATATAGATGTTGTTTTTATTTTCTTAGGTATTTTGATCGCCAAAAAATCCATTTTTAGAAGGCTGAACACTTGCGAACCAGATGGATTTTTTGCTTCTCATGAACACTCTGATAAAGTAAGTTTCATTAAAGCAAGTTTATTTATTAGGAGTAAAAGTTATTTATTACTTGTAAAAATATGAAAAGGGTCCAAGTCCAAAGCAAAAAAAAGAGTGAAGTAGAATTAGTGGATTTTAGGTAATTTTAGGATCATTATTATGAGAGTGAATGTACAGATCCGATGTCAAATTTAAAATTTCCTAACAATCTAAGATGGCTTTTCAAAAAGTCTAAATTTATCAAAATTGGTTAATTATTGGAAAAGTTATTATCATTCAAAGAAGTAGATTGTAGGTTAACATAAGCTTTTGATTTTGCAGGAAAACTCTGGTCCATTTAAACATTTGAAACTTCTTTATTTCAAGGAATGTGGCTTTGTAACCGATGTTTGACATTTAATACAGTGTGTCACAAAAAAAACTATCTAGGTGGGTCAAAAGTACCTATTTTTTAAAAACGTCTTGGATTTTGAGTCAAATTTTGATGCCTTCTCTTTCTAAGAAGCTTAATATTGTTAGTTTCTCGCTTAGTTACAATAAGTGCTTTTTTTTTGTTTTGGTACACTTTGTAGAATACAGGAAAAAAACGGTTTATGTTTTTTTATTATTTTTTGATAAAAAATCGCATTGTGGAATGTTAATGTTGATATTATTCTTTAAAAAACAATATTTTAACGCTAAAAAAACATCGTTTATATAATCTCACTTAATTTCATTTAGCTGCGATATAAAAACCATAAATGTTTATTAGTGTACGCATGTAGAAATGCCGCATTACTCCAATTGTCACTCTATTATTTTCGAAGTTATTTACCTCTGGACCGAGGTCAGTGACTAGGTGAGCACGGCGACCCAATTTTAGCCGATGTTTGTTTCCCCACTGGCTGAAATTAGATTTTACGTAATTGATTACTTCCCAATGGAAGTTGGTAAATGCTACTCAGCATTTCGATTAAAAATCTATTAAGAAACGCATTATAGTGTACAGTTTGTGTTTTTTTTTAATTTCGTAGTTTCGATGAGTTTTAATGAACTAGGATAAAAAAAACAAGACGACTTGAAGCAGTTAACCCACCCCCACATAGCAATGAAAGAACATTACATACATAGTATATGCTATTAAGGATATCCATAGCAAATGCTATGAGTGTACTATATTAGCAGGTCCTTTTGAGTACATCTTTAACACATGAAAAGTTATATCAATTTTAAAACATTTTTGGATCCGTTTAGCGCACATGCTATTCTGGTACCATAAAAGAACATCAAAAGAATGATCTTCTAAGTATTTTCTTGGAATATGCTAAGAGAATCCCACTAAAGAAGGATTAGAACATCTTTAGCATATGCAAAGTATATATCACTTATTGAAATATTATTTGGTCCTTTTAGTAGTTAAAGAACATCAAAAATCGTTATTCTAGTATTTCCTTAGCATATACTAATGAAATACCGTTAAAGAAGGTTACTTTTAGGACATCTTTAGCATATGTAAAGTATATACCAATTTTGAAATAAGTTAAAAAAACTCGAAAAAAAATCGACGCAGGAAACGAACCCGGTAACCCTTGGTTTAGAGATGCTTGTCCATATATAGCCACCAAACGTGAAAATTATTTGATTAAGCCTTAATCATGATTAACACTTTTCAGTCGACCCATAAAAGTCCGCCAAAACGCTTATTTGCCGCGGTTTCAATCTATTTCTTTATAAGCGCATGGTACAGTGGATAAAGCATTGGTCTATCAACCTGTAGGTTGTCGGTTCGAACCCCGTCGTTGCGTCGCAGTTTTTTTTATTATTTGTATTTTTTAGCACATGCCAGTCATCTGATAATAATATCCATTAGCACATCCTAAGAACCTTCATAGCATGTGATTAGGGCGGAACGTAATCTATTCTTAGCACATGCTTCGGATGTTCCAATTTTAATTTAGGATATCCTTAGCATATCATTTTTCTTCTTGAAGATATTCTATGCATATGCTAAGGATGACAAATATCAATGTGGGCCCTTAGTGACTGTCCTTTTTTGTTGTTAATGGCTCTGTCTTTTTTCGCTATTTGATTTTGAATTTATTTCCCGTCCTCAAACCCTATATACCTTTAGAGGCACCCTTACCTAAGGAAGGCAATTTTTCTTTCTCTTGAAGGATTTAACATTGCCTCAGCACGAATGTGACATAGTGCGAACAGGTCTTTACGGGAACAAAAGTAAATTATGATTATTTTGTAACCAATTTGTAATGTTTTTTTTTAATGTAGAATTTCGAGCTTCAGGAGGAAGGCAACTGCGCAGCCGTGGTGGAATCCATAAGATTCGGCCTTGCCATGCAGCTGAAGGACACTGTGACCGCAGTTTGTATTCAACAGAGGCAGGAAAAAATCAACAGGTAAGTTATTTAAAACTCTTTCTATTCTAAATTCTAAAATAACTTACTACTAAAAAATATACAGGGTGGATTCTTTAAACGGAACGGTGCTTCTAGCGGGTTAGAATTTGGTTGAACAAAAAAATCCGAAAACACGTCAACTGAGATTTTCAATTTCCTCTAATGGTGCTATCTTGTATTTTGTCTATGTCATTTAGTTTACGAGGTATGGCACTTTTTTTTTTTTTAAATAGGACACCCTGTGCAATTTTTGAAATCTGCAAACAATTCTCTCTTCAGCAATACCACACAGTAGGATCTATCTTTTACGATAATCAAGATATTTTTATCTAAATCTGTATGGAAAACGTCGATATTCATTCAAATATCCCCCGTAAAACAGGGCATAGACAACAAGTCCATGCAAGTTCAAATGTCTCTATCTTGGAAACCGTAAGAGATAGAGTATTAGTGTTAATTATTTTTTTAGAATTCAAAAATATCAAACTATACAGGGTGTCCTATTTTTTAAAAAAATTTTTTTGCCATCACTCGAAAATAAAAATACAAAAAAAATCTCAGTTGACGTGTTTTTGGATTTTTTTTATAAAACCAAATTCTAACCCACTAGAAGCAGCGTTCCGTTTAAAGAATCCACCCTGTATATTTCCATTCTGCGTAACTGGCTTAATATTGTTGCGCAAATTCAAGCAAACAAAACTCCCATAATTCAAAATTTATCGCCTCGAAAATAGTTTTTAAATTTATTTCAATATTTTGTTACTGACCCCTTTCCGTGTTTTTATGCGGCGGTCATTATTTTCGCGTAACTTTTATGATATATTCGAATATTAAGAGGGCCATAAAAATTTATTGACTTCGTGAACTGCCGTTTTATGTAACTTGCACGCTGGAAAATCATTTAGTGCGATCATGCATGAAAATTGTACGCAGATCAATATTGCTGGGCCATGCTAACATGAGCCGTCTATTTTTTTTTTTAACAAAATAGGGAATAAATTCGCCATGTCCATGCCCAAGAAGCAATTTGACGTATGACGTTGTGCGTTCGTCCGCATTAAAAATCGGACGTCGGTCTCCAACGTCCGTTTAACCTCGAACCGGCTCCTAGTTGCACCTATATGGCACATTCAAATGCGAGTCGTGTCGACGTCGACGACTTTACTTATTAGGGTCTAGCGATGTACTTAAACTGACCTGGCGGTAATACACGGGTCGATCATACGACGTTCGTTGGACCGCCATCGGAATTACCTAAGTTTCTACAATATGTCCAGGACGCATCGACATCATTAACTGGAGTAGTCGCCAACGCAAAATATAGTTTTAGCCGAGGTGAAGCAGGTAGAGGTAATCTCATTATACCTATTTATATCTTATTAGTTCCATGGGGTAAACCTTTTTGTGAATAAAAGCTACCTATATGGAGAACAAGGAATATTATTCTTTAGAATCAGTTTATAATAATAATAACAAGACAGGCCTTTAACGCACGATGGGGATGTAAAATTACCAACGAAGATTAATTTACCAATAAACATTGATAAGATAATTCAGAAAAATACATGCACCTCAAAATTTCTTAGATTTTATAGAAAAAAAAGTTAAATCAACAAATATACATATATTTTTTTTTAATTTGCAAACATATTTGACATTTCTTAGTTTAAACTATAAAGATATATTGGTTGCAATATTGACCGTTTTTGATTGTCAATATCAACGTAATTGGAAAATTTAACCAGCGTTTGTCTAATGGCGGAAGACACCTAATTCCTAAGTATGGCGGATTTCTGCTGAGGCCCAAAAAATAACCAATTTGAACTGGATCTCCAAGTTTAGTAGATGGTCTTTACTCGATCCGTGATAAATTGATTTATTCGAATGCATTTTGGACGTCGGGCCATGGTATATACCTTATACGTAGGCTTGACGATGGCTCAACGTCCCGCCGACAACTCTGGACCCGACGTCCAATTTTGGTACGTGTCTTTACTTAACACAGGGAAGGTTTCAGACGTTCATTCGTAGGGTGCGGCTTTCATGTAGGTACGACGATGCCCCAATGGCCCGTCGACCTAAGTGCAATTCGTCCGATCGGCAAAATCGCAAAAATCAATGAGTGAGTATGTCTGAATGACCTTTTCTTTAGCATCTTTAAAAGAACCCTTGTTTACTGTTTTGAACTATCCACTTGACGCTAGACGGTAGGCCTAATTCCGACGTAAATTGATGTGCATCCATCGTTAGGCATTTTTCCTTCGGCAACTAGAAGACACCAGTAGGAATCTAGCGGAAGTTATTATACGTATGTTATAAATACAAAAAAATACGTAGTACAAGCCAACGGCATATATCGTTGGCGATAAACCTATGATTATTCCTGGACATCAACGGATGTCGCTACATCGTTGGGAAATCCACCTAAAACTACGTCGTTTCTGTTGACGATGGGACATCGTCTGAATCTTTACTTTTAATTTTACTTTTATCTATTAGGGACTCTACCGGACGTTATTTGTAGTTGGCGAAACTTCTTAAAAATATGTTAGACATAAGGACGTCCGTCGAACGACTAGGCGTGCACTAATATTTGAACTGGACTAAGGTGGGCTACTGACCGACGTCAATGGGTCGATGGAACCTCTACTTAAAACTATATTACAATAGCTGACGTCGTCTCCACGTCTGATTCAATTAGTTTTTGTAACTGCACCCTAATTTTTTGTCAAACCGGACGTTGGATTATGATTTAAGGCAGTGTGTTCCACCAGGGAACTCAAATTCAACTTAAATATGACGTCGCATTGGTCAGATTAGGTCGGAAGTCAGGAAAATGCTGCTTGGGTGGTGGAGTTTAAGAAAAAAAGAAAATGGATTTGCACTTTTTCAGTAATTATACCACTAAGGAACCTGTCCTTCAACTAGTTGGACTCTCCACTACGACAAACCCGTTGTCATTCAGCCTAATAACCGGCGTGGATAGCAAAAACACTTTTCACCGGAGTACAGGGTGTCCTGCCATATTTTAACCCCCCCCCCAGTTAGCGCCGTTTTTGTTAGAAAAAAATGTTGAATTCAAAACTTGTATTACTGTTTACATGCTTTAAGAGTTACATATCTAAAGTAGCCAAATGTCATTACAAATGTCAAATTTTGACATCCAGTTTGTTATTTTAAATGAAACACCCTGTATATTGTTAAATTTTGAAACACCCTTTCCTTTCTAATTTCAAAAATACCAAACACTTTACCTCTATCTATATTAGTTTGCAAGAAAAATACTCACCATAAGCATAATGTTTGTTTGAAAGTTTGAGACAGTGATGTATTTGAAATTAACTCTGTGTTTCGGACTTCCATTGTCTATATTTTATTTATACACGACTGATTTTGCCCAATAAAGGCAGCTTCAAGGAGTTTTCGTTTCTTCCAGTGTGACTCCTTGTGCAAAACCTTTGCTTCTTTCCACTTCATTCGGTGTTGTTTTGACTATGCGTGTTCGACGATTCCTGATTTCATTGTTTCACCTCTTTGGGTATTCGTTTGATGTTCTTTAAGCCTAACAGACAGTGGTCTTTTTGTTTCATCTTTGTATTATTCACCACACTCACAAGGAACTTGGTAAATGCATTCCTTATTTTGTTTGTTCTCCGGTTTTGTTTTACTAAGAAGGCTTCGAATTGTATTATTAGCTTTAAAAGCTGTTTTAATATTAAAGGTGTTCGCTACTCTTCGAATTTTCTCTGATACTCCTTTAATGTATGGAATTGTAAGGAATGCATTTGCCTGGTTTTGCTCTGTAATCTCTGTCCTGTTTGCTGAAATTTAGAAATAGTATCTGTTATACAGAGTTCAAAGTTATTATGGAGGCATAATAAGAACTCTCTATAATAGAGCCGTTCAAATCTGTAACAATTCTCATGACTTGGAAATCGAAATAAGAATCATTAAAAAGGATTTAACGATCCTATTTTTAATTTTTTTTTGAAGGTCTAGGTTTATGGGTTGAGGGTTCTTGTTAATGAAACGTCCTTTTTTTGAAATGCCAATGTTTCGCAAAATTTATTTGCTTCTTTAGGGCTATTCAAGACGGTCGTTCCATGTGTCGATTTTATTACCAGTAGACGTCATCCTTGGGTAAAGAGGCTTTATTTTTGTAGAAGTACCGTAAAATTTTTGTTAAAATTAAAAAAAAACATAAACAAACCCATTAAAATAATATTACTACGGCGAGTACTTCGTTCGTATTTAATTTTTACACCTGTGTAAAAATGGGTTTTTTGGTTACGGATGCTGCAAAAAAACCTTTTTTTTGATCATGGGTGCAAAATAGTTTTTTGTCCGTCTTTTACCGAAATAGTAATAGTAAATAGTAATTTTGAAAAAATCTAATTATTCTTGCTTAAAATGAAGCCATTTCCACCAGTTTTCACCAAGTATTTACGAAAAATCATTTAAAAACATCGTAAAAATATCCAACTGAAAAAGATTAAAATGTCGCAGCAATAAACGTCACCGAGTAAAAAGGCACATCGCTATGGCAACCATTGTTATTTCATTTATCAGCCGCCTTGATTTATAGTGTAAAGATGGTGTGTTTTGCGAGAAGTGCTCTTCGTTCGAGATTTTTAAAAGTATTTTCCTGTTTTTCGTGGATTTTTTGATAAAGGTATTAACAAAAATAGTGTTCACAACTCGTGGCTAAACTGTGTTTTTTTTAACGTGTTTTGAAATACCTCGCTGCGCTTGTTATTTAAACCAACGCTTGTAAAAAAGCACTATTTTAGCCAGTAGTTGTGAAAACTATTATTTTGGAGCTGTATAACACCGGTCTCCAACTTTCATACTATTCGGTCCCTTCCCTACGGCCTTTTCTATAATATTCAGACCCCCGTTACACTCAATGTCGTGCCGCTCATGTTGCTATCTCTTTTTATATGGTAGTCACTAAAGCCTTATCAAACTTTTAGAAGGATGCAGTTTACTCTTTTGGGGCTAGTTGCATCTAAGCTCTAACGCGGCCCCCGAAGTGCTGGGGAGGTGATTCTAGACTAGGAGGTAACACAGGAAACCGAACAGGTACCCAGTGAAACTTCTAAAGATAAGGATCAACAAAGAACTGTTCAAGGACCCAGTAGATCTTCTTCAACACAAAAGGCCCGACAGGGAACTGCACAAGTACTGCGCCTACGTACAAATTGGCCAAGAAGGTCAGATAGATCCAGGTTAAAATCGTGGTCAGCATGGACGGTCCAACCGAAACAGAGCCGACTAAAGGGAACCTTCTCGAAGTCCTTGCTCCACCTAGGTAGGAAGCATGTGAGACTAGCAACAGGGCTCCCAACAGGACACTGTTGCCTCAACAAGCACCTGGAGACGTTGGGAATCTCCGGAGACTACTGGAGTGTCTGCATGGCCAGGTCAAGAAAGTCGCACCTTGGGAATTATCTGTTGGCCCCAGGCGATGTAAGAAGGTTGCAGCCCGGAAAAACCTGTTCTTTTGCGAAAGAAGCTGGGCTAAACCATAGAAAGTGGACGTGCAACGGGCCCAGCAAGAATTAGCCAGTTTCAGTGACGCTGTACATGGCTTACTTGACGCGAAAGAGTCACGTGGTACATCGAAAGTTTTTTTGGACCAACCAACCAAAAGTCTAAGCTATGGTTTGTTATGACAACACATTTTGACATCTGAACATTTTCAGGTTAGAAATAAACAAAAATTTCTAACCTGAAAATGTCAAAGTATTTTTAGATGTCAAATGTGTTGTCAAAACAAACCATAGCTTAGACTTTTGGTTGGTTGACCTAAAAAAAACTTTCGATGTACCACGTGACCCGATGTTCAATTGTTTTTCGTGTGACGCCAATTGAAAGTGGCTTATTCATACTATAGTTTTACTATTGTTCTCTTCTTTTAACTGCATCGGTCTGAGAGAGATCAAGCTTACCAGAAAATGCTTTCCCTGCATGCCTCTACCAATGAAAATATAACTATCTTCTTGAAATAGTTATCCGGGTCGAAGAGTATACTAGTGAAAGGGCATGTGTAAGTTCGTGGGATTTTGAATGAAGGAGTTTTGTGACTATGTGTGATTGATAGCTCTTTCGTCACATAATCAAGTGTTACCGGGTGTTTTATTCGCATCCGTGTAGAATATGACGTCATCTTTTAAGATAGCGGCCAAAAATCATAAAAAATGCAACTTTAGCAAACGGGGCAGGATTATACTCGATTCCATATAATTCGACGATGAGGTTTCCAAAAAATTTACTTTCAAGTTCATCCAAGCTTAAATGACCTTGAAAATAGCAAAAAAAAACAAGATTTTTGCCATTTTCTTTACAAAATATCTTAATAATTCGACGATTTGTTAGACTAACTTCAAATGTACCTCAAACTATTAGGCACGCATGCCAAATTTGATCCTTGGAGTTTGATGCAGTTTGAAGCTTCATGACCGTGAAAAATACCGCAGTAAAATTAACATATTGCAAAAATAAGATACTAAAGGGCGCTATTCATCAACTATTAAAGGGAAAAGGACCAAATTCGGTAAGAAAGATAAGATGGTTAAGTCCAACAATATTGGTAAAAAAAAATTTGGTACAGCAAGACGGGCTTTAATATGGCGGCTGATATACTAAAATGGCGACCTATAACCACGTTTTATTTTATCCAATTTCGTAAAAAAGCAAAAATGACAAGGCCATCAATTCTTGTTGAATTATTGCCGCTTATTATAAAAAAAAGTTTAGTTGATGCATGATCTGGGTTGACCTTAAAAATAAGATGTACAAGTGAAACACCAGGTTTTTGGTTGTAATTTTTCCAATTTACCACTACCCAAAAACTTTAAGTGCCGTAAATGAAATTTATATCTTAGCCATAACTAAACACTTCATTTTGAACCTCCCTACCATTGTTTTTTGATCTGGCGGCCAATATGTTTATGCTATACCCCGGTAAAAATGACCTATATGCCTGCCGTTTAGGAACTTTCTACACGGATACGAATAAAACGCCCGGTGGCACATGAATGTGTGACTAAATAGCTGTAACCTCATCCTTGAATTTTATTATGAATGTTAGTAAACAAGTATAGTCATGCCCTATTGGCATTATTAGAATTTTTTATGCTTTTTTGGCCGCCATTTTGGAAAATATCATCTAAAACACCTGGTTCTGCTTTCTACACGGATGCGAACAAAACACCCGGTGGCACATGAATGTGTGACTAAATAGCTGTAACCTCATCCTTGAATTTTATTATGAATGTTAGTAAACAAGTATAGTCATGCCCTATTGGCATTATTAGAATTTTTTATGCTTTTTTGGCCGCCATTTTGGAAAATAGCATCTAAAACACGTGGTTCTGCTTACTCTCTTATAGGTAATTTAAATGAATTTGTTGGCTAGACTAATGAGTAAAACATAGAATTAACAGTTCCGAAATTTAATAAAAACGACATAGAGGTCATTTTTACCGGGGTATAGCATAAACACCTTGGACGCCAGATCAAAAAAAAAATGATAGGGGGGTTTAAAATGATGTGTTTAGTTATGGCTAAGATGTTAATTTCATCTGCGGCACTTAAAGTTTTTGCGTAGTGGTTAATTAGAAAAAATACTACAAAAACCTGTTTTTTTTACTTGTACATGTTATTTTTAAAGTCAACCAAGGTCATACATCAACTTAACTTTTTTTTCATAGTAAGCGGCGATAAGGCAACAATAATGGATGGCCACCTTGTCATTTTTGTTTTTTTACGAAATTGGATAAAATAAAATGTGGTTGTAGGTCGCCATTTTGATATATCAGCTGCCATATTGAAATTGTTTTAACAATGTTACTGAACTCGACCTTCTTATCTTTCCTAGCAAATTTGGCCCTCTTCGCTTAAGTTGATTAATAGCGCCCTTTAGTATTTTAATAAAAACGACATAGAGGTCATTTTTACCGGGGTATAGCATAAACACCTTGGACGCCAGATCAAAAAAAAAATGATAGGGGGGTTTAAAATGATGTGTTTAGTTATGGCTAAGATGTTAATTTCATCTGCGGCACTTAAAGTTTTTGCGTAGTGGTTAATTAGAAAAAATACTACAAAAACCTGTTTTTTTTACTTGTACATGTTATTTTTAAAGTCAACCAAGGTCATACATCAACTTAACTTTTTTTTCATAGTAAGCGGCGATAAGGCAACAATAATGGATGGCCACCTTGTCATTTTTGTTTTTTTACGAAATTGGATAAAATAAAATGTGGTTGTAGGTCGCCATTTTGATATATCAGCTGCCATATTGAAATTGTTTTAACAATGTTACTGAACTCGACCTTCTTATCTTTCCTAGCAAATTTGGCCCTCTTCGCTTAAGTTGATTAATAGCGCCCTTTAGTATTTTATTTTTGCAATATGCTAATTTTACTGGGGTATTTTTGAAGGTCATAAAGCTTCAAACTGCATGAAACTCGAAGGATCAAATTTGGCACATATGCCTAATAGTGTTAGGTACATTTGAAGTCAGTGTGACAAAACGTCGAATTATTAAGATTTTTTGAAGAGAGAATGGCAAAAATCTTGTTTTTGCGATTTTCAAGATCATTTAAGGTCGGATGACTTAAAAGTTAATTTTTTGGAATTCTCGCCTTCAAGTTATATGGCATCGAATATAATCATGCCCCGGTTGCGTAAGTTGTATTTTTTATGATTTTTGGCCGCCATCTTGAAAGATGACGTCATATCAACCCCTTCTACACGGATGCAAACAAAACACCCGGTAACACTCGATTGTGTGACTAAAGAGCTATCAATCTCACATAGTCACAAAACTCCTTCATTCAAAATCCCACGGGATAGAAATTATCGACATATGCCCCTACACTAACAGGCGGGTCTGACAGGCCGTTTTTTTTGGTAAGGTGTGTATAAGTAAGCTCACAAAAATTTGCTATAAAATAGACGCAGACAGCCTTGTGATACTCCGGTTTTTTGTTATCTACATTGGTACCCTCCCAGCAAACACAAATCATCGGTATTGAATCGGGCCAATGTCGACAACGTCGGCAGTGTGTCGTCATCGGCCACTACACTCTGGTCCGATGTTGGTCAGATTGCGATTTTTAGTTTTCGGTCAATAATCGGCAACTGACGGAGGCCCACATTACTACAGTCGACTTTATGCCGACACCACTTTAGGACCGACGATGGTCCGATTGGAACTTTGTTTAATTGGTCGAAAATCGGAAACTGACGATGGCCCGATTTACTATAGTCGACGTTATGCCGAAGCCCACTTTATTTGCTTTAGGGCTGACGACGACGGTCCGATTGGAACTTTGTTTAATCGGCAACTGACGATGGCCCGATTTACTATAGTCGACATTATGCCAACGCAAACCTTATCTGCTTTAGGGCTGAAGATGGTCCGATTGGAACTTTGTTTGATTGGTCGAGAATCGGCAATTGACGATGGTCCGATTACTTCACCTTTAACTTTTTAAATTGCTTAATAGTTTCTTCCTAGTATGTAGAGATGGCACTAATGTCACTATGTTCCCTGTACAGTGGAAGATAATATTAAATATATAATGAGCAAAGATATTTCAAAACTAGAATGCGGACTCGACAAGATGGTGTTACTTCTCTACAAGAATCACATCTTCTGCCACTTAAACCAGCCCGACTGGTTAAGCACCCGCATTATCGAAACGGACCTCCGTCAATCGCCGTGTCAGACTTGAATAGTTTACCGCTGTCGGGTCGAGACCAGCTTGCTTACGTTAGACCGACTAAATTAAGCAGTTATGGGCGGATGGTCGGTACTATGTGGTTAAACCACATCAGACCTTACGTATGGCGACGGTGTGCCGATGTCAGCAAAAAGTAAAATTTACCATTGGTCCGACGACGGGCCACAGTCTAACGCTGCATCGGCAAACATACATTGGGCCTACATCGCAAAGCGGACAAAAAATACTGCTGGTCCGATGTCGTAAGTCGTAAATCAACGTCGTGCCGATGACGACAAATTCGGCAATCGACATCGGACCAACGAAGACCCGAGGGAACCGTGTTTGCTGGGCTAGGGCCCTTATTCTTGAGCAGGGAACGACATAGATTTGTGTCGAATAATTCCACGTCGAACGCATTTTGTATTCTTGAGCGGGGATCGCTCATTCCATTCTATCAAAAATTGTGTGTTCGCGCTCCCCGACTCCGAAGCCAGGGCTCGGTTCTATTTCTCAGGCAAGCATGCGAGTAAAATGTATATTTTTTAATCTAAAATTTCGAAGAGGTTTCAAGGAAAAGCATCTCGTTTTCAAAGGATGGGATCATTCCCCGGGATTGATCCCTTCTCTTGAGGGATCGTTCTTTTTCTCGAGATTTAAGAATTAGGCCCCAGGCAGGATGACAACGAATTTATCGTACTGAAGAGCCCGACTTTTTGATGAACTGGTTCTGAAACCAGTTAGTGGCATAACTACAGTAGAGTAGGCTAAATTTTTCTCTTTTCTCCAAAGAGGGTGTAACAAGTGAGAAGAGAGTAAATTGAATGTTTGTAAAGCCAAAACATAATATTCAACAAAATTTAACAAAAAGCGATGCACCACTCTTGAGACTTATCGCAGCCATTTTTATTCAAAGATTCAGGGTTAATTATACCAGAGAAATATGCTGTGTAACCTTTTAAGCAATTAAAAATGTCTCGGATGTGTAAAAATATGTGCGTTTTTACCCTTGGCCTTCAAATAAATATTATTGTGTACATTTTGGAAACTTACCGTCCAAACATACAGGGTGTTAGTAAACAAAAAGTCCATTGTTCGCTAAAAACTTATTTAAATAAAGAACTTTCTCCAATCCTTTTTGTCTGAGTAATTGCTGGAAATATTAATCTTCTTATTTTTTATAGTCACGTTGTTATCGAACTTATTTTGCATTTTTAAAGTTTATCTTATATCAATTAAAATATGATAATAAAAATTTGCATGGTGATGTTTACACTATTAAGAATTCTGTGACGTCAACCTCAAGCTTAAATTTTCCAAACCGTGCTTTCTATATTGTACTACTGGCGAATTGCATTTTTTTGTTTATTAAAATGTTACCAAAAATATTTTGGCTACTATTAGCGATCTAAAAACAAGGCAATCTACTATATATATTGATACTACTGCTACATTAAAGGAGTTTGTGATGGATTCATGAATGTGGGCCAGGTCCGAGTCATTATAGGACATATTTTATAGAATTGAGAAATATTTTGCAGTAGCCTTCAATTGAATTCGTTAGTCCAAGTATAGGCATGCGACTGCAAAACATTTCTCTATTCTATCCTCAACTTTATTCGGAACTGGCATTTGGGTAGTTTTCATTCTTTTCAAAAAGAATATAACCTATCGTTCTCGGGACTTTCAGCATTCCTAACACTGGAATGCTATTATCAAAATCGGTTCATCCGTTCGATTTCTAGCGTGGCACGTATACATATTTACAAACAGATACATACATAAATACATGCATACATATAAACATACATACATACATACATACATACATACATACATACATACATACATACATACATACATACATACATACATACATACATACATACATACATACATACATACATACATACATACATACATACATACATACATACATACATACATACATACATACATACATACATAAATACATACAAACACACATACATACATAGATACAAAGAAACAAACACACGTACATATACAGGGTGTTTTAAATTCGATGATCACCATGTGGATCTCCTAAACGGTAGGATATACGAAAAGGTTTAAATTAGGGCAAAGTTGCGCAATTTGATGCTTTGCTCAAAACAAAAAGAAAAGTTTACAAATTCCGAATACTTCCGGAGATAGACGGAAAAAACCAAAATCTTCATTTTTAGTTTTTATTTTTCTGCGCCCTTATTCTTAAAGCTGTCAAAAAACGCTGGACTTTTTTAGGATCTACCTAGTGAGAGGTCGGTTTTTGTGTGAGAGGAGCACTGTCAAGTTAATTTTTTTCTTATGGACAGATCCTTTTTTTCTCCCGCCGTTTTGGTTCATAAGGGATGACAGATAACATTTTGTAAGCTTATTTTGACAAGTCACCTGAAGTTTTGGGTTTAGTGACCATCATCAGCTCAAATTGAATTTTTGCTTTTAACTTACTCAAGATATTTTGGAAATAACAAATACGGTTGTTTTTTTATTTTCTAATCTTTGAATTTGGTCTGGTGATGACCAATTAACTCAAAACGTCAGGTACTTGTCAAAATGAGGTTGTAAAATATCTGTCATCCATTATGAACTAAACGGCAGGAAAAAAAAGTATGTGTCCATAAGAAAAAAGGAACTTGACAGTGCTCCCGTCACACTGAAATATCAAATCTCGAAAACGGACCTCTCATTAGGTAGATCTTAAAAAAGTGCCTGTAGAAAGTTTTAAGCGTTTTTTGATACCTTTAAGAATAAGGGCGCAGAAAAATAAAAACTAAAACTACCCGGAATTTATAAACTTTTTTTTGGTTTTGAGCAAAGCGTCAAATTGCTCAACTTTGCCCTAATTTAAATCTTTTTGTATCTCCTACCGTTGCATCGAATTTGGAACACCCTGTATACAAACACTACAAATCAAAAAACCGTAAAAAGCTAAAAAAATCACAAAAGAAAGTCTCAAAATTTAAAAAAAACCTTTGAATCGTTTCCAGGACACTGTGAAGTTTTCTAAAACCGAAACTAAAAATAAAATACAAATGAAAAACAATAAATTTATGCATCTGAATACTGATTTTGACCTAGGTCATCGCAAGTTTTCAGTAGAAATATCCGATTGTAATCCCGTCGTCTCAAACGATGACCTTTGGCATTTCTACAAAACTGCTCGTTGTCCCAGGGTCGTTTGAAATGGCCCATGACAAATTATTGTCGCTTCTAAGTAAATATACAGGGTGTTATAAAGGTCAATCCCTGTATTGATAGAAGCACAGAACCCTGCAGGAAGAGGGCCGGGAAACTCATTGAGCTCACCAGGCAGGACATCCGGACAATGGTTGATCTATACACCAAACACTGCAGGCTAAAAGTACCATTACACAGAATGGGTCTAAGTGAGGACACCGAATGTAGGCTCTGACTGAATCTGAATGATGCTTCACCAAAGCAAGTTGCGAGCCTCTTTAAGGGGCTGAGTATTCTGTAGCAACAAAAAATGTTAAAAGTGAGCCACAATAGACCCAATAGTGGTCGCAGTGGACAGTGCCATACTGGCACACTCACAAACGAATCAATCAAATTGATAGAGGCAGTTAGCAGCTACACTTCATTCCCAATTCAATCGGATCACTTTTTTAATAATGGCAGTTCCAGTGGAGCACCCAGGAATTGACTTCGGAAGTAAAAAAGTGACCATAACCAGGCTTCTCGCGGGGGGGTTTTAACCCCAAAACCCCCCCTCCTCGGTACGCTTAGAGGCCCTCTATACATTTGACAGTTATTGTTTTACCAGAGGTGGGCAACTTATATTGCCCTCTCTTTCTAGTTTTTTTCATATTTGCATGTAAAACGGATTTTATGAAATGGACTGATGTTTTGTTGTCTCTTTTTAGAATTTCCCAAGACAGTTTTTGAAAGACTGATTTTTTTAGGTTAGATTTTTTTATGTTAGTATGATGATCTATATTTTTGTTACTCTTTTTCATACAATAAAACATGAAAACATAATGGGTTATTTATTAACGAAGTACATGCTAAATGTTTTTTAATGAAAAGTCTGACAGTGACAAAGTTATTTATTGTCAGGGGTTACCAACTATCATTGCCAATACACAATTTCAAACATTTCCCTAACAAACTGTCAAATCCAGTTGCTCACCTCTGGTAAAACAATAACTGTCAAAAATCGTATACAGGGCCTCTAGGTGCGCCTATTTAGTTTATGTGTTTAAATGTCAGCCTGGGACAGATAAGTAGACAAAAATTCTAAAAATTTGGTTTTTGGTATCTCTATTTATAAATATAATTCACATGTATTTTGTCTTTTGATTTCAGACAAATGCTCCAACACATCAGAACCATTCCCGAACTGATCCTGCTGGGAAACAACTCTCAAAATCTCAAACGCATCTCAGTGTTCTCGATCATGGTTAGACATCCGAGGGGAACATTTTTGCATCACAATTTCGTGTGTTCCGTGCTGAACGACGTGTTTGGGATTCAAGCTCGAGCGGGTTGTCCTTGTTCCGGAGCGTACGCTCAGGATTTGCTTGGCATAGATCAGTGTTTGGCAGATCAGTACGAGAACATTATATTGGAAGATAGGTACCATAATAACACATGATATTCCTGGATTATTCTCTCAATGTGCTATGGATATCTCAATATCTGGGACATTTACAGCATATTCTCAGAATATTCCGCAATTGGCCTCTAAATAACTTTAAGTTTAGCCCATAAATAGTTCACTTAAAAGATGTTCTCAGAATAGCCCATATAGTATATTCAGAGAATATCCTAATTGGGATATTCGCTGAATATATATTTTATTTGAGTTCAACCGTTTGTGAAATATCTGTAAAAAGTTCAACCTATTTTAATTTTTTTCCCTTCTGGTGTGAACCGTGAAAAATGTTGGTATACTGTTGACATGCTTTAAGTACACTCTATCTGACAAAAAAAAACCGTTAAAAACCCAAGCAGCATTTGGACGTTAAATTACGTTGCGCATACGTTGCCCTTGAGAAACGCGACGTCGGCTAGCGACGTCGTTTCGACTGCCTGACGACCATAATTCGCACCTAAATGGGTAATACAGATTCGGGTCACCTCGACGTTATTGATCCTGACTAGCTTTACCAATTGCCAACGTTATTTTACGTTTAATTTCCCTCACCTAAAATTAGTTACTAAACAAGAATGTTAATTATGTTTGGTTTTATTTCGACTACCTAAAAATAAATAAAGTTTTTGTAAAAGAATAAAAATGGATGTGTTTTTTTTTTAAGGCGGATCCTGATGTATGTGGGAAGAAAATGGGATATGTTGGTTTCCATCCAATCGGATGTTTAAATGGTCGTTTGGGCATTTTCAAGAGCACTTGCAACTACCAATAAGCAGATCCTGGATCCAAAAACTCCAAGAAAAAAAATGAAAACTTGTTGGGTTAAAATTTTCAAAAAAATTAAGTTAGGACCAGGGAAATAAAAATAGTTGTTTAAGTTAGATCCAACGCCCGAAAATGGACGTGTTCGTTTGGGACGTCGGTTGACGTAAGCCAGTTCCAACGAGCCCCAAGTTTTAAATTTCAACGGCAGGCAGACGTCGCTATCCGGCACGTTAAAATTTCCGACGTACTGAAGACGTCGGCTTTGCTGTAAAATCGTACGTCGCTTTGGCCGACGTCGGCATATCGTTTGGTTTTGTAACGGATAACTAAGAAAGTCGCTTTTACCTCAAAAACAACGTTGGGCACAAAACGTCCTTGATCACAACCTTAATTCTACCCGAAATTGATGTCCTATTAAGACGCATTTGGTTGGAAATAGGAATTTTGCTGCTTGGAAAGTGTCTTCCATATTTCCACATATTTCCCCACTTTCGGCTGCAACTAAGGATAATATCATTTTATTACATTAACTAAAGTTTTTATTTTATACTTAAGACGTTTGAGCAGTCTGAACCTCGGCGTAGAAAACTCAACCTTCGAATTGCTTAGACCAGGATTTACCAGGATAAGTCTTCCCTACTTTATAAGCGACGCCGAGCTTGCCTTCATAATGGAAGCTGTTAAAATGGTGGCCACCGAAGCCTGGAAGCTATTACCACAGGTAAAAAAAACAATTTTTACTACTGAAATTGTTTATATAGGGTGGGCTTTAAAATTTTGGACTGTTTTGATTTTCTAATAACTTTTTTGTTTCTTAATCGATTTTTATAAATCTTAGCTTTTTGGAAAGGTAATTAAACAAATTTTATGTTTTTTTTAACAAAAACCGTCATATGTCAAAAATTCAAGATGGCGGAAAAAATTCAAAATTATATATATTTTTTAAAAAAGAGCTGCAACTTTTTTCTTACCATCCTGTAATTTTTATTGATAAATGTTGAAGTTGAAGTTCAAGATTAATTTAAATTTAATTTACAGTATTCTATACGCATAAATATTATATTTTAAAAAAGAAACAAATTTTTCTTCTAGCCCTATATATCAGAAAATTATTTTCTTTTGTTTAAACAACTTTTCTATTAACAGAATGAGAAATAAATTCCCAATGTCTATACTTTTTTATTTTTTTTTTTAAATTGACCACTTTGATTTGGGTGATTTGTTTTAGCAGATATATTATTAGTGGCGGTCCCAGGGTAGGGCGGTGGGGGCTAGCTATCGCCCCTTCCCCCTTTTTTAGAGAATTTATTTAAAAAATCGCCGATTTTTTATAAAAACAGTAAAATTTTTGATAGTTTTTCCAAAATTTTCGCATGCGGCACCCCTTTGGATCGAAAGTTACATTAATTTTTAATTTTAGAACTTTTGCATAAAACATTTCCTTTGCTTTTACAAAATTTTCAACTCACGTTCCCCCCTTTTGGAAAAGCTGCGACCGCCACTAATCTTATTCCATTCTATTTTCTTTTTTTAGTATGTGGTCGACTTGGAAACAGCTGAGTGGCGTCATACTAATGGCGCGCAGAGGGACAGGAAATGGCTCAGCTCTATTCGGTAAGATAGCTTTAAGGCCTTTATATAGGGCCAACCTAGAGGCCCCGTATACAGATTTTGACAGTTATTGTTTTACGAGAGGTTATGGTAAAGCCATGATGACCCTTAAAATATTTTTTTGAAATACCTGTTAAATTATTTTTAGATGTGCTAAATCACACTTTAGTAGGACACGTTTTTTGGTAAATTTAAAGACTGTAAAGAACACACTTTACACTTTTGGCTGTTTTTTTGGATAAAAATTCAAAAAAAAAAATCATATGCACGACAACCACTCAAGATGACAGACAGATGACATAACAGAAATTTTTAGTAAACATTTGCCTTAAATTATTTTAATTTTTCTCTAAAATACTTTTTTATAGCCTGCTGTCTCTCTTCAACAACCTTAAAAATTTTTACACGTCACTAAATATCTCTCCATCTACCTCTAAAATTCTGCCCTCTCTCTCTAAATATTTTTCATTTTAACAGAGAAAAAATGTTTTTTGGCACTACTTTTTTTGAACGCCTAAAATTGCTTCATCAAAAACATTACCCCTTAAATTATGCTAAAATATTTTAAGCCTTGGCTTGACCATAAGCAACTCGATTTGGCAGTTATTAGGGAAATGTTTATAATTTTTTTGACTTGTTGGTAACCATTGGAAATAAATAATTTTGTCAATGTCACATTTTTTTTAAATTTGTAAAAATGTTTGCGTCTACTACCATGTTTTGTTTCATTGCGCAATGCAAAAAGAAAGGCAAGAAAAATGGAAAGAGATGTCAGACTGGAAAATTAATAACAATTGTTATTTACCTAACTAACTATTAAAATTTTTAAATCTCCCGTGAACCTTACTGGTTTTTTTGTCAAAGCTTGACATATTTTACTTACCAAAAAAGTCATCATCATTCAAAAACTGTCTGGGGAAGTTATAAAAGAAGAAAAGAAAACATCAGTCCATTCCATAAAATCGGTTTTACTTTTACATGCAAATATCAAAAAAACTAGAAAAAGAGGACAATATGAGTTGCCCACCTCTGGTAAAAAAAAATCTCTACAATGCCAGCGTAAGTTTGTTAGTTAATATTTTTACTTTCAAGGTTCCCACGTGTCCTGAAAAACTTTTAAAACTCGGTATCTAAAAAAAAACATTCCAGTTATACCTGAACGGCATTGCATGTGGCCTGAGGCCAAAATATTTAAAACCTGGTTCACTAAAAATTCTTCATTGTGCAAACATCGAATCGCAGCCATAGAAATAAATTTTTGGAGAAAACAATCTGATATAAATAATGTAGGAGGTACTGAGTCTAATCGGACCAGAGAAGCAATTCCATTAAATTTCTGTATTTAATTGTCAGACCGCCATCTTAAATGTGGTTCAAAAACTCAAAACTTAACATTCAGAGATATAACCACGGATTACCAAGACGATACTATATAACTGCAACCCTTCAGCTACGTATTTCTTAATTCAATAAAATTATGTTGGGAATTTGGAACCTTTGGTTGCACTATAAAAAAGTTATGATTGTTTTCCACAAACCAAAACTACACTTTTTTTGCACTCGACGCACGTTTCGCTAACAACGTTAGCATCATCAGGAGACGATAAACAATAAACTAAATTAACCTACACTCTATCTTACATACTATCTTTTAGTGGGCGGCGATAAGACTAATAATTTGTGATTGGTCACGCTTTATAATCCTATCTCCCCTCAACTAAAGAATAAAGTATATTTGGAATATATCTGTTGGTGGCCGTTCCTTTTATGTATAGGTCAAATTCTAATTTATTTTTATTTCTTATAACTAAAGTGTCTAGAAATGGCAATGTACCGTTGTTCTCTGTTTCACCAACTACTACCAACAATTAGAAGGAACCACAATGGGTAATAGTTTATCACCTTTTATTGCGAACCTCTTTATGAGCAAACTTAAATCAGATGTATGTAAAGAATTTGAGTATTTCCCCAAAGTATGGTTCAGGTATGTAGACGATGTGTTTGCAGTATTCAACGCTAAAGTAACTAGTGTTGAAAATATTATGGAAAAAATAAATAACAAATTTCCCACAATTAAATTTACTTATGAAATAGAGAACAACGGTACATTGCCATTTCTAGATACTTTAGTTGTAAGAAATAAAAATAAATTAGTATTTGACCTATACAGACCAAAGGTTCCAAATTCCCAACATAGTTGAGATGGCTTCACGGTCAACGGAACTAAATATCTATCGTAAGTTTAGTACTAAGATTAGGCTAGTTGGTGCAGATATTTGGTTTCTAAAATCTTGCAAAAAATTCAAAGTTTTTCCAAACTTTGTTCAAGTAAAGTTGCCGAAATCTACAGTTTCTTCAAAAGTAGCCCTGTTTGCAAAACAGAAATGGTTAGATTTAGAAATCAAAAATTTGTACGCAAAACGAAGTATGTTTGAGCTTGAAGCATACCGACTGTTTAAAAAGTTGACATTTAGACTTAGTGATAAGAACTTTAAAGAATGGTGCGATTTCCAAAGACATATGTTTGTAGTAATTGAGAAAAAATAAACGAAGAAGATGTCTTCACTTAATAAAAAGCTACAAAAGTTAAAACGTTCTGATTCAAAACCAAAAAAGTCGAAGGAAATCGCAAACATTGTAAAAAACCTATCCTCTCAAACTTTTAATAACAAAGAAATATCACTTTTAAACAAAGGTCTTAATTTTGCTCTGCTCCCACAAAAAGGTAATTTAAGTGATATTATTGCAAATATTGAAAGTTCAATCTACAATCTTTCAAAAGGCACAAAGGGCTATGTGCGAGATGCTTGCCGATATCAGATCTCTCAAAACATCATTAAAAACAATAAAAATAGTACATTGAATCACAATAAAACAATTAAAAGTTTGAGAGAAAAAGATGTTTTCTCTCTAAAGGCTGACAAGGGTAATAAAGTTGTTATATTAGATAAAACAGATTATTTCGAAAGGGTAGATAACCTAATAAAAAATGGACCCTACAAACAAGTCCCAAAGAACCCCTTACCAAAAATGATCAACGAAGTAAAAAACACAATTAAAAATGTACCAATATTATTACTGACAATATTAAATATAAGCTACAAGTAAGCAATCCCACTATGCCGAAACTGTATTGTCTTCCGAAAATCCACAAGCCTGGAAAATCGGTTAGACCTATAGTTTCTGCTGTAGGATCACCTACTTACAAAATTTCGAAATGGCTAGCAAACGAGTTTGAAAATTTACCTATAAAGGAAAAAGGTTTTTCTGTTTAAAAAATTCCCTTGAATTTATCAACAAAGTTAAAGACATTTCACTCCAAGAAGGTGAAATTTTAATCTCGTTTGATGTTAGTTCGTTGTTCTCTAGTGTGCCGATCCCCAATACCTTACAATACCTGGAGGAACTACTAAGAAAAAACAATCTAGAAGACAAACAGACTTTAGAATACCTATCTTTAACAAAACTCTGCATGAATCAAAATTACTTTCAATATAAAAATAACTACTACCAGCAATTAGAAGGAACCACAATGGGTAATAGTTTATCACCTTTTATCGCAAACCTTTTTATGAGCAAATTTGAATCAAATATAAGTAAAGAATTTGAGTATTTCCCCAGAGTATGGTTTAGGTATGTAGACGATGTGTTTGCAGTATTCAACACTAAAGTAACTAGTGTTGAAAATTTTATGGAAAAAATAAATAACAAATAGGATTAGGAATATAGCTGGCGAAAACGGTTACGACGAAGGCTTAATAAATAAGCTGATAAATAGACATTCTTTTCAAAAGACCTTTCGGAATTCAATTTTTTTCAGACAAAAATATACCTGCGACTCTAAATTTGTATCAATTCCTTATAATCCTAATTACACGAAAGGATTAAAAAAAGTATTTAATAACGCCGGTCTTAAATTACTACATCAATCCGGAAACACAATAAGAAGTTTACTAAAAAAAACCAGGCATAAAACTACAGTTCTAGAAAAAAGGGGAATTTACGAAATTAGTTGCATGGATTTTGAAAAAAAATATGTTGGCCAAACGAGACGCTATATTCAAACACGATTTAAAGAACACTTAGCACACTTAAAATACGGAAGAACAGAAAAGTCAAGTGTGCCCGAGCATGCTTTTGAAAGCAATCATAGATTCACATTAGCTAACCTAAAACTTCTAAAAAGTGTACCAAACAAAAGACTTTTGGAAGCATATGAAAGTATGGAAATCATTTAATCTAGAAATAGTTTAAATAAAGATAGAGGCCCCATTCCGTTTAGTACACTTTATTCTTTAGTTGAGGGGAGATAGGATTATAAAGCGTGACCAATCACAAATTATTAGTCTTATCGCCACCGCCCACTAAAAGATAGTATATAAGATAGAGTGTAGGTTAATTTAGTTTATTGTTTATCGTCTCCTGATGATGCTAACGTTGTTAGCGAAACGTGCGTCGAGTGCAAAAAAGTGTAGTTTTGGTTTGTGGAAAGCAATGATAACTTTGTTTCAATAAAATTGTTTATTTTTTTCTTGCAGATACGTAGATGGTAAAATGACCATGAACGAGCGTCGTATATCAGGTCCGGGTCTGTTCCCACAAAGTTATTCCGAGTGTCTACAGACTGCGAGAAATCTATTTAACCGAGCTAGAAAAACGGCGAATAGAATCCCTTACGAAGACCAAGGCATACAGTTCGACGCCCGTGGAGAAAAGCTAAGGCAAGATAATAAATAATTAAGAAATAATCAATAAAACCTTTGCTCCTATAATAGGGCACTTTTGCACGTCTTATGAAAAATTCCCGTTAGGTGATTTTATCGCTTAATTGTGACGTAGCTAACGTCACGTTATTTTTAAGGAAGCATTTTTAGTGTTAATTTGCACGCTGCCTTTGCTTATTGACGACTTTATACGGTATTTATTATTATCAAGATTTTCAAAGAGAATTTGTCCAATAACATTTTTCATTTAAAATATCTAATTCTTGTGTTTTTTACCGTGAATTTTAATTTTATTATTAATCTTTAAAAACTCGAAAAAACAAGAGAGAAAAGGGAGGTTATACCCAAGTAGCATTTGGACGTCAAACTACGTCCTCCACTCGTTGGATTAAAAACCCCGAGGTTGGCAAGCGGACTTCAAATCTCAGTCCATACGACCCCAATCCGACCTAAATGGCGAATACAAATTCGGTTCCTACTTGAATGGTATAGTAGTTTACCTATGATGACGTGATAATACGTCCGCTAACTTACGTAATTTTATGTGGTAATTGTTTAGTAAATTTTAGGTGAAATATATATTAACGAATTATAACTCACAAAAAATAAATGGCTACCCTTTTATTTCATTAACAATAAAAGTTATGTTATTAAAAAGGGCACTTTACCTAGTAATCTAGAGCGAAATATTTCTGCGAGGGCCACTTTACTGACAAATTTGGTCAAGATGGAGCGAAAAATATCTCCCCCCCCCTTCCAAATTAGCACAAAATAGCAAAAAGAAAAAAATATCTAAAAAAATATTTTTTTTTAAAGCACTATTTCAGTTGTAATTAATACTAAAATCACTCAAGAATAATACTAAACGCATCTTTAAGGCATTATTAAGTCTCTTTTATTGCAAACAAGAAATTTTTTTTTCAATAATGGCTGCTTAAGCTTGCAACTCCAAAATGGCCGAATTTGGGCTGGTATAGTACTTTTACCAATTTATCACCTATTTGGACAAGGACACCGATTTGCAGCCCTAATTTTATCCAAATCTAACTAGCCAACGTAATATGTGCAAACGTTCGGAATCCGCCTCCATTCTTCGTTGGCCATGGAACATAACTTATATTTTCCGTTTTTTCTCGTTTTTCCAGCACTGAATGTGCTCGAACCTGTCTCGCAGATGTGGGAGAAGGATAACAATTGTTGTTTCCCCATCAAAAAAAGCGACATTAAACAATATCAGTGTGACATCACTAATGCTCCAGGTAAAGTGGACTGGAGGAAATATAAGTGCGAGCTGAAGGTCCATCAGATTTTTGGTTGGCAGCAAGCCAACAAATTGTACAATTTGATGTCCCAGATGCAAAATTGTAGGTTAAGTCTCCTTCTTTTTCTTCGTTCCTTTTTTGGTAGCTATCCAAATAAGGGCCCTGAAATGCGACGTCGATTAAGGTAACAAGGCCGACGATGTTTCGTGGTCGATTTAGGTATAGACGTTAAAACAGTCGGCTTTGAAACGTAAACTGAGACGTGAATATTTGTACAAACTACGTTGCCTACTAGTTACTAGTAGACAACTTTATTTTGTACCTAATACGACGTTACTTTATGACAGATTAGGTTGGAAGACGGATAAATGCTACTTGGGTAATAAACAGATCGGATTGTCGCAGTTGCCAAAGAAAATGATTAAACAAAAATTAACACCTATCTTTACAATTACAAAGAATACAGGACATATTTACATTCAAAAATCAATTTAAATATTTTGTTTTCCTACTTAACATTTTACTGTCGGCAACAATATCAATTATACAGACCGTTTCAAGCTACTGCGAACATAGGGCGGAAGAAGTCTAATTTGCCAGTGTACGTACATGCAGAGACACCGCACGCCTATCAGTGAAGCAACCAATACTCAGGCTTGCGATCACCACTTGCATGACTTTCCTTTGGTATTTAGTACGCCTCTAACCACGGTGCTGTGTGGAGCGTAGTCGATGAAACCGGAATTTGGTCAATAAATACGCAAATTTTTATAACGTAATTTTCTTATTTTTTGTCACTGATAAATAAGAGCGTTTTATTGTCAACTGCTCAGATTTATCAGTGACGACGTGTTACAATGAAAATAATAAGGAGAAACAAAATAAAAGCAAGTTCTCAAAATAAAATAATACATTCTAAAAACCAAAAAGATTCTCCCAGTCAAAAAAAAATCATCATCTGTTTCTCGAGCAAGGCAGAAATAAAACAAAATAATAAAAACAAAATGAATTTCCAAAAGATAACACTGCAGCGTGCTTCGAATCCACCTCGGTCGTACGGCACGGAGAGTAAATTGGACTTGATTCCCCCTATGTTCGCAGTAGCTTGAAGCGGTCTGTATATTCACCCACAGGTTACGTCAAACTTTATCGGTTAGTAAGTGATATCGTTATTTCTTATCAAGTACGCACGCATCAAATAAGGGATAAAGTAATATTGGGTCATAATAAGTCTAATTTTTATGCCTTTTTTTACTTTATCGCTTATTTCGGGCAAAAGGAATGACAGTACTTCGAAATTACACTGTATAAATCGAATTTTAAAAATGTCTTTCTTCTGCATCGACAGGTGGTTCATGCTCCAACACGAAGCCCAAAGCCTGCTGACCAGCAACGCTCAGAACGTCAAACAGAGAGTACCGTTTGTACCGGGCTCCCACTCCAACGGGCGACCACGGTGTGAGAGGTCGGCAACATCCGAAAATATAAACGTTCCTCAACAATCGGCTGCCATTCCTTCTAGTAAGTATAGACGACATATTTTTATAGGTTTTAAAAAATTACAGAAACACGCTTGACAAAAGACCATACTTTTTTTAAACGCAGCTAACGTTTTTTGATAATAATCTAAAAACCACATTCGTCTATCGGTTTTGGGAATTGCAAAAAATAATAATAATTAGCGAATAGGCTAAAAACCACATATTTTTATCGGTTTTTGCTTTTAAAAACTTACAGAAACACACTGGACAAAAGGCGATAATTTTTTTGAACGCAGCTAACGTTTTTTGATACTAATCTTCTATTTGTTTTGGTATTTGCGAAAAATAATAATTACCGAATAGGCTAAAAACGACATATTTTTATCGGTTTTTGCTTTTAAAGACTTACAGAAACACGCTAGACAAAAGGCGATACTTTTTTTGAACGCAGCTAACGTTTTTTGATAGTTATCTAAAAACCCCATTCTTCTATCTGTTTTGGGATTTGCAAAAAATAATAATAATTAGCGAATAGGCTAAAAACGACATATTTTTATGGGTTTTTTGCTTTTAAAAAATTACAGAAACACGCTAGACAAAAGGCGATACTTTTTTTGAACGCAGCTAATGTTTTTTGAAAGTTATCTAAAAACCCCATTCTTCTAACTGTTTTGGGATTTGCGAAAAATAATAATTACCGAATAGGCTAAAAACGACATATTTTTATCGGTTTTTGCTTTTAAAAACTTACAGAAACACGCTAGACAAAAGGCGATACTTTTTTTGAACGCAGCTAACGTTTTTTGATAGTTATCTAAAAACCCCATTCTTCTATCTGTGTTGGTATTTGCAAAAAATAATAATAATTAGCGAATAGGCTAAAAACGACATATTTTTATCGGTTTTTTGCTTTTAAAAAATTACAGAAACACGCTAGACAAAAAACGATACTTTTTTGAACGCATCTAACGTTCTTTGATAATAATCTAAAAACCATATTCTTCTATCGGTTTTGGGAATTGCAAAAAATAATAATAATTAGCGAATAGGCTAAAAACGACATATTTTTATGGGTTTTTTGCTTTTAAAAAATTACAGAAACACGCTAGACACAAGGCGATACTTTTTTTGAACGCATCTAACGTTCTTTGATAATAATCTTAAAACCACATTCCTCTATCGGTTTTGGGAATTGCAAAAAATAATAATAATTAGCGAATAGGCTAAAAACCACATATTTTTATAGGTTTTCGGTTTTAAAAATTATAGAAACACGCTAGACAAAAGGCGATATTTTTTTTGAACGCATCTAACGTTCTTTGATAATAATCTGAAAACCACATTCCTCTATCGGTTTTGGGAATTGCAAAAAATAATAATTAGCGAATAGGCTAAAAACCACATATTTTTATAGGTTTTCGGTTTTAAAAATTATAGAAACACGCTAGACAAAAGGCGATACTTTTTTTGAACGCAGCTAACGTTCTTTGATAATAATGTAAAAATCTTATTCTTCTATCAGTTTTGGGATTTGCAAAAAATAATAATAATTAGCGAATAGCCTAAAACGACATATTTTTATCGGTTTTCGCTTTTCAAAAATTACAGAAACACGCTAGACAAAAGGCGATACCTTTTTTGAACGCAGCTAACATTTCTTGATAATAATCTAAAAACCACATTCCTCTATCGGTTTTGGGAATTGCAAAAAATAATAATAATTAGCGAATAGGCTAAAAACCACATATTTTTATAGGTTTTCGGTTTTAAAAAATTACAGGAATACGCTAGACAAAAGGCTATACTTTTTTTGAACGCATCTAACGTTCTTTGATGATAATCTAGAAACCACATTTCTCTATCAGTTTTGGAAATTGCAAAAAATAATAATAATTAGCGAATAGGCAAAAAACCACATATTTTTATAGGTTTTCGGTTTAAAAAAATTACAGAAACACGCTAGACAAAAGGCGATACTTTTTTTGAACGCATCTAACGTTCTTTGATAATAATCTAAAAACCACATTCCTCTATCAGTTTTGGAAATTGCAAAAAATAATAATAATTAGCGAATAGTCTAAAAACCACATATTTTTATAGGTTGTCGGTTTTAAAAAATTACAGAAACACGCTAGGCAAAAGGCGATACTTTTCTTGAACGCATTTAACGTTCTTTGATAATAATCTAAAAACCATATTCCTCTATCAGTTTTGGAAATTGCAAAAAATAATAATAATTAGCGAATAATCTAAAAACCACATATTTTTATAGGTTATCGGTTTTAAAAAATTACAGAAACAGGCTAGGCAAAAGGCGATACTTTTCTTGAACGCATTTAACGATCTTTGATAATAATCTAAAAACCACATTCTTCTATCGGTTTTGGGAATTGCAAAAAATAATAATAATTTGCGAATAGGCTAAAAACCACATATTTTTATAAGTTTTCGGTTTTAAAAATTATAGAAACATGCTAGACAAAAGGCGATACTTTTTTTGAACGCATCTAACGTTCTTTGATAATAATCTAAAAACCACATTCTTCTATCAGTTTTGGGATTTGCAAAAAATAATAATTAGCGAATAGCCTAAAACGACATATTTTTATCGGTTTTCGCTTTTCCAAAATTACAGAAACACGCTAGACAAAAGGCGAAACATTTTTTGAACGCAGCCAACATTTCTTGATAATAATCTAAAAACCACATTCCTCTATCGGTTTTGGGAATTGCAAAAAATAATAATAATTAGCGAATAGGCTAAAAACCACATATTTTTATAGGTTTTCGGTTTTAAAAATTATAGAAACACGCTAGACAAAAGGCGATATTTTTTTTGAACGCATCTAACGTTCTTTGATAATAATCTGAAAACCACATTCCTCTATCGGTTTTGGGAATTGCAAAAAATAATAATTAGCGAATAGGCTAAAAACCACATATTTTTATAGGTTTTCGGTTTTAAAAATTATAGAAACACGCTAGACAAAAGGCGATACTTTTTTTGAACGCAGCTAACGTTCTTTGATAATAATGTAAAAATCTTATTCTTCTATCAGTTTTGGGATTTGCAAAAAATAATAATAATTAGCGAATAGCCTAAAACGACATATTTTTATCGGTTTTCGCTTTTCAAAAATTACAGAAACACGCTAGACAAAAGGCGATACCTTTTTTGAACGCAGCTAACATTTCTTGATAATAATCTAAAAACCACATTCCTCTATTGGTTTTGGGAATTGCAAAAAATAATAATAATTAGCGAATAGGCTAAAAACCACATATTTTTATAGGTTTTCGGTTTTAAAAAATTACAGGAATACGCTAGACAAAAGGCTATACTTTTTTTGAACGCATCTAACGTTCTTTGATGATAATCTAGAAACCACATTCCTCTATCAGTTTTGGAAATTGCAAAAAATAATAATAATTAGCGAATAGTCTAAAAACCACATATTTTTATAGGTTGTCGGTTTTAAAAAATTACAGAAACACGCTAGGCAAAAGGCGATACTTTTCTTGAACGCATTTAACGTTCTTTGATAATAATCTAAAAACCATATTCCTCTATCAGTTTTGGAAATTGCAAAAAATAATAATAATTAGCGAATAATCTAAAAACCACATATTTTTATAGGTTATCGGTTTTAAAAAATTACAGAAACAGGCTAGGCAAAAGGCGATACTTTTCTTGAACGCATTTAACGATCTTTGATAATAATCTAAAAACCACATTCTTCTATCGGTTTTGGGAATTGCAAAAAATAATAATAATTTGCGAATAGGCTAAAAACCACATATTTTTATAAGTTTTCGGTTTTAAAAATTATAGAAACATGCTAGACAAAAGGCGATACTTTTTTTGAACGCATCTAACGTTCTTTGATAATAATCTAAAAACCACATTCTTCTATCAGTTTTGGGATTTGCAAAAAATAATAATTAGCGAATAGCCTAAAACGACATATTTTTATCGGTTTTCGCTTTTCCAAAATTACAGAAACACGCTAGACAAAAGGCGAAACATTTTTTGAACGCAGCCAACATTTCTTGATAATAATCTAAAAACCACATTCCTCTATCGGTTTTGGGAATTGCAAAAAATAATAATAATTAGCGAATAGGCTAAAAACCACATATTTTTATAGGTTTTCGGTTTAAAAAAATTACAGAAAAACGCTAGACAAAAGGTGATACTTTTTTTGAACGCATCTAACGTTCTTTGATAATAATCTAAAAACCACATTCTTCTATCGGTTTTGGGAATTGCAAAAAATAATAATAATTAGCGAATAGTCTAAAAACCACATATTTTTATATTGTCGGTTTTACAAAATTACAGAAACACGCTAGACAAAAGGCGATACTTTTCTTGAACGCATTTAACGTTCTTTGATAATAATCTAAAAACCACATTCCTCTATCAGTTTTGGAAATTGCAAAAAATAATAATAATTAGCGAATAGTCTAAAAACCACATATTTTTATAGGTTGCCGGTTTTAAAAAATTACAGAAACACGCTAGGCAAAAGGCGATACTTTTCTTGAACGCATTTAACGATCTTTGATAATAATCTAAAAACCACATTCTTCTATCGGTTTTGGGAATTGCAAAAAATAATAATAATTGGCGAATAGGCTAAAAACCACATATTTTTATAAGTTTTCGGTTTTAAAAATTATAGAAACATGCTAGACAAAAGGCGATACTTTTTTTGAACGCATCTAACGTTCTTTGATAATAATCTAAAAACCACATTCTTCTATCAGTTTTGGGATTTGCAAAAAATAATAATTAGCGAATAGGCTAAAAACGACATATTTTTATCGGTTTTTGCTTTTAAAAAATTACAGAAACACCCTAGACAAAAGGCGATAATTTTTCTGAACGCAGCTAACGTTTTTTTATAATAATCTAAAAACCACATTCCTCTATCTGTTTTGGGATTTGCGAAAAATAATAATAATTAGCGAATAGGCTAAAAACGACATATTTTTATTGGTTTTTTGCTTTTAAAAAATTACAGAAACACGCTAGACAAAAGGCGATACTTTTTTTGAACGCAGCTAACCTTTTTTGATAGTAATCTAAGAACCACATTCTTCTATCTGTTTTGGGATTTGCAAAAAATAATAATAATTAGCGAATAGGCTAAAAACGACATATTTTTATCGGTTTGTGCTTTTAAAAAATTACAGAAACACGCTAGACAAAAGGCGATACTTTTTTTGAACGCAGCTAACTTCTTTTGATAACAATCTAAAACCCCCTTATTTATCTGTTTTGGGATTTGCAAAAAATAATAATAATTAGCGAATAAGCTAAAAAGGACATATTTTTATCGGTTTGTGCTTTTAAAAAAAATCAGAAACACGCTAGACAAAAGGCGATATTGTTTTTTAACGCAGCTAACTTCTTTTGATAACAATCTAAAAACCCCATTCTTCTATCTGTTTTTGGATTTGCAAAAAATAATAATAATTAGCGAATAGGCTAAAAACGACATATTTTTATCAGTTTGTGCTTTTAAAAAATTACAGAAACGCGCTAGACAAAAGGCAATACTTTTTTTGAACGCAGCTAACTTCTTTTGATAACAATCTAAAAACCCCATTCTTCTATCTGTTTTGGGACTTGCAAAAAATAATAATAATTAGCGAATAGGCTAAAAACCACATATTTTTATAGGTTTTCGGTTTTAAAAATTATAGAAACACGCTAGACAAAAGGCGATACTTTTTTTGAACGCAGCTAACGTTCTTTGATAATAATGTAAAAATCTTATTCTTCTATCAGTTTTGGGATTTGCAAAAAATAATAATAATTAGCGAATAGCCTAAAACGACATATTTTTATCGGTTTTCGCTTTTCAAAAATTACAGAAACACGCTAGACAAAAGGCGATACCTTTTTTGAACGCAGCTAACATTTCTTGATAATAATCTAAAAACCACATTCCTCTATCGGTTTTGGGAATTGCAAAAAATAATAATAATTAGCGAATAGGCTAAAAACCACATATTTTTATAGGTTTTCGGTTTTAAAAAATTACAGGAATACGCTAGACAAAAGGCTATAATTTTTTTGAACGCATCTAACGTTCTTTGATGATAATCTAGAAACCACATTTCTCTATCAGTTTTGGAAATTGCAAAAAATAATAATAATTAGCGAATAGGCAAAAAACCACATATTTTTATAGGTTTTCGGTTTAAAAAAATTACAGAAACACGCTAGACAAAAGGCGATACTTTTTTTGAACGCATCTAACGTTCTTTGATAATAATCTAAAAACCACATTCCTCTATCAGTTTTGGAAATTGCAAAAAATAATAATAATTAGCGAATAGTCTAAAAACCACATATTTTTATAGGTTGTCGGTTTTAAAAAATTACAGAAACACGCTAGGCAAAAGGCGATACTTTTCTTGAACGCATTTAACGTTCTTTGATAATAATCTAAAAACCATATTCCTCTATCAGTTTTGGAAATTGCAAAAAATAATAATAATTAGCGAATAATCTAAAAACCACATATTTTTATAGGTTATCGGTTTTAAAAAATTACAGAAACAGGCTAGGTAAAAGGCGATACTTTTCTTGAACGCATTTAACGATCTTTGATAATAATCTAAAAACCACATTCTTCTATCGGTTTTGGGAATTGCAAAAAATAATAATAATTTGCGAATAGGCTAAAAACCACATATTTTTATAAGTTTTCGGTTTTAAAAATTATAGAAACATGCTAGACAAAAGGCGATACTTTTTTTGAACGCATCTAACGTTCTTTGATAATAATCTAAAAACCACATTCTTCTATCAGTTTTGGGATTTGCAAAAAATAATAATTAGCGAATAGCCTAAAACGACATATTTTTATCGGTTTTCGCTTTTCCAAAATTACAGAAACACGCTAGACAAAAGGCAAAACATTTTTTGAACGCAGCCAACATTTCTTGATAATAATCTAAAAACCACATTCCTCTATCGGTTTTGGGAATTGCAAAAAATAATAATAATTAGCGAATAGGCTAAAAACTACATATTTTTATAGGTTTTCGGTTTTAAAAATTATAGAAACACGCTAGACAAAAGGCGATATTTTTTTTGAACGTATCTAACGTTCTTTGATAATAATCTGAAAACCACATTCCTCTATCGGTTTTGGGAATTGCAAAAAATAATAATTAGCGAATAGGCTAAAAACCACATATTTTTATAGGTTTTCGGTTTTAAAAATTATAGAAACACGCTAGACAAAAGGCGATACTTTTTTTGAACGCAGCTAACGTTCTTTGATAATAATGTAAAAATCTTATTCTTCTATCAGTTTTGGGATTTGCAAAAAATAATAATAATTAGCGAATAGCCTAAAACGACATATTTTTATCGGTTTTCGCTTTTCAAAAATTACAGAAACACGCTAGACAAAAGGCGATACCTTTTTTGAACGCAGCTAACATTTCTTGATAATAATCTAAAAACCACATTCCTCTATTGGTTTTGGGAATTGCAAAAAATAATAATAATTAGCGAATAGGCTAAAAACCACGTATTTTTATAGGTTTTCGGTTTTAAAAAATTACAGGAATACGCTAGACAAAAGGCTATACTTTTTTTGAACGCATCTAACGTTCTTTGATGATAATCTAGAAACCACATTTCTCTATCAGTTTTGGAAATTGCAAAAAATAATAATAATTAGCGAATAGGCAAAAAACCACATATTTTTATAGGTTTTCGGTTTAAAAAAATTACAGAAACACGCTAGACAAAAGGCGATACTTTTTTTGAACGCATCTAACGTTCTTTGATAATAATCTAAAAACCACATTCCTCTATCAGTTTTGGAAATTGCAAAAAATAATAATAATTAGCGAATAGTCTAAAAACCACATATTTTTATAGGTTGTCGGTTTTAAAAAATTACAGAAACACGCTAGGCAAAAGGCGATACTTTTCTTGAACGCATTTAACGTTCTTTGATAATAATCTAAAAACCATATTCCTCTATCAGTTTTGGAAATTGCAAAAAATAATAATAATTAGCGAATAATCTAAAAACCACATATTTTTATAGGTTATCGGTTTTAAAAAATTACAGAAACAGGCTAGGCAAAAGGCGATACTTTTCTTGAACGCATTTAACGATCTTTGATAATAATCTAAAAACCACATTCTTCTATCGGTTTTGGGAATTGCAAAAAATAATAATAATTTGCGAATAGGCTAAAAACCACATATTTTTATAAGTTTTCGGTTTTAAAAATTATAGAAACGTGCTAGACAAAAGGCGATACTTTTTTTGAACGCATCTAACGTTCTTTGATAATAATCTAAAAACCACATTCTTCTATCAGTTTTGGGATTTGCAAAAAATAATAATTAGCGAATAGCCTAAAACGACATATTTTTATCGGTTTTCGCTTTTCCAAAATTACAGAAACACGCTAGACAAAAGGCGAAACATTTTTTGAACGCAGCCAACATTTCTTGATAATAATCTAAAAACCACATTCCTCTATCGGTTTTGGGAATTGCAAAAAATAATAATAATTAGCGAATAGGCTAAAAACCACATATTTTTATAGGTTTTCGGTTTAAAAAAATTACAGAAAAACGCTAGACAAAAGGTGATACTTTTTTTGAACGCATCTAACGTTCTTTGATAATAATCTAAAAACCACATTCTTCTATCGGTTCTGGGAATTGCAAAAAATAATAATAATTAGCGAATAGTCTAAAAACCACATATTTTTATATTGTCGGTTTTACAAAATTACAGAAACACGCTAGACAAAAGGCGATACTTTTCTTGAACGCATTTAACGTTCTTTGATAATAATCTAAAAACCACATTCCTCTATCAGTTTTGGAAATTGCAAAAAATAATAATAATTAGCGAATAGTCTAAAAACCACATATTTTTATAGGTTGCCGGTTTTAAAAAATTACAGAAACACGCTAGGCAAAAGGCGATACTTTTCTTGAACGCATTTAACGATCTTTGATAATAATCTAAAAACCACATTCTTCTATCGGTTTTGGGAATTGCAAAAAATAATAATAATTGGCGAATAGGCTAAAAACCACATATTTTTATAAGTTTTCGGTTTTAAAAATTATAGAAACATGCTAGACAAAAGGCGATACTTTTTTTGAACGCATCTAACGTTCTTTGATAATAATCTAAAAACCACATTCTTCTATCAGTTTTGGGATTTGCAAAAAATAATAATTAGCGAATAGGCTAAAAACGACATATTTTTATCGGTTTTTGCTTTTAAAAAATTACAGAAACACCCTAGACAAAAGGCGATAATTTTTCTGAACGCAGCTAACGTTTTTTTATAATAATCTAAAAACCACATTCCTCTATCTGTTTTGGGATTTGCGAAAAATAATAATAATTAGCGAATAGGCTAAAAACGACATATTTTTATTGGTTTTTTGCTTTTAAAAAATTACAGAAACACGCTAGACAAAAGGCGATACTTTTTTTGAACGCAGCTAACCTTTTTTGATAGTAATCTAAGAACCACATTCTTCTATCTGTTTTGGGATTTGCAAAAAATAATAATAATTAGCGAATAGGCTAAAAACGACATATTTTTATCGGTTTGTGCTTTTAAAAAATTACAGAAACACGCTAGACAAAAGGCGATACTTTTTTTGAACGCAGCTAACTTCTTTTGATAACAATCTAAAACCCCCTTATTTATCTGTTTTGGGATTTGCAAAAAATAATAATAATTAGCGAATAAGCTAAAAAGGACATATTTTTATCGGTTTGTGCTTTTAAAAAAAATCAGAAACACGCTAGACAAAAGGCGATATTGTTTTTTAACGCAGCTAACTTCTTTTGATAACAATCTAAAAACCCCATTCTTCTATCTGTTTTTGGATTTGCAAAAAATAATAATAATTAGCGAATAGGCTAAAAACGACATATTTTTATCAGTTTGTGCTTTTAAAAAATTACAGAAACGCGCTAGACAAAAGGCAATACTTTTTTTGAACGCAGCTAACTTCTTTTGATAACAATCTAAAAACCCCATTCTTCTATCTGTTTTGGGACTTGCAAAAAATAATAATAATTAGCAAATAGGCTAAAAACGACATATTTTTATCGGTTTGTGCTTTTAAAAAATTACAGAAACACGCTAGACAAAAGGCGATACTTTTTTTGAACGCAGCTAACTTCTTTTGATAACAATCTAAAAACCGCATTCTTCTATCTGTTTTGGGATTTGCAGAAAATAATAATAATTAGCGAATAGGCTAAAAACGACATATTTTTCTCGGTTTTGGCTTTTAAAAATTTACAGGAACACGCTAGACAAAAGGCGATAGTTTTTAAACGCAGCTAACGTTTTTTGATAATAATCTAAAAACCCCATTCTTCTATCTGTTTTGGGATTTGCAAAAAATAATAATAATTAGCGAATAGGCTAAAAACGACATATTGTTATCGGTTTGTGCTTTTAAAAAATTACAGAATCACGCTAGACAAAAGGCGATACTTTTTTTGAACGCAGCTAACTTCTTTTGATAACAATCTAAAAACCTCATTCTTTTATCTGTTTTGGGATTTGCAGAAAATAATAATAATTAGCGAATGGGCTAAAAACGACATATTTTTCTCGGTTTTGGCTTTTAAAAAATTACAGGAACACGCTAGACAAAAGGTGTTAGTTTTTAAACGCAGCTAACGTTTTTTGATAATAATCTAAAAACCCCATTCTTCTATCTGTTTTGGGATTTGCAAAAAATAATAATAAAACACGCTAGACAAAAGGCGATACTTTTTTTGAATCTAGCTAACGTTTTTTGATAACAATCTAAAAACCCCATGCTTCTATCTGTTTTGGGATTTGCAAAAAATAATAATAATTAGCGAATAGGCTACAAACGACATATTTTTGCTAGTCTCACATCCTTCCTCCCTAGGTGGAGCAAGGACTTTGTTCTTTTTTAATATTATTTCGTCTTACAGGTCGACAAAGTGCCGGTTCACCCCGCCATTACAGCCTGCCATCTATCGACGATCCGAACATTTTAACCTGTTCGTCGCCCGTGCCATATTTCCTTCAGGACGTCAACGGACTCTATTATCCGCAACTAGCTCCATCCACGACTGTAAATTTCGCGGTGGGGGGAACTGTCAACTCGGCGAACATCCATCAGTTGCAACAGCCTCAGTTTGCTAGAGATAGGTACGTATGTATACGGTGTCCCATTTTTCGGTGGAATTCAATGGGAACCTCCGTTGTTATTGAAGATAGAGACATGCGGTTTTCGCATTACTGTTTTACTTTTTTGAGCTTTAAAAAATGGTATTAACATATTTATTCTGTCCGTTGTAGTTTTTGAGCTACAGGGAAAAGTAAAAAAATGGTCGGAATTACCAATTGATGATATCTCCCGTAATTTAAGAGATAATTGAGTTCTCTAAAAACACAATGGTCTTTTCGAAATTTTAATCGGATCCCAGATAGTGCAACTCTGTTCCAAGGATGTTCAGTGGAGGGAGTTTTCTGGACAATGCAGCAGTTCATTGGACAACCAAATCTGTAGAAAATTTTGTCCAAGGCCTATCCATCGGATAATACAATTGTCACACATTCGGCCACCCGGCAAGATATCTTTATGATTCACTGTTGGAAAAAATATATTTATTTGTTCCAATAGATATCCAGTGGACAGTTTTGTCAAAAGCGGCGATATTTTCCATATTTAATCCAACAAGCATTTGGACGTTATATTACGTTATGGTCATGTAGGGCAAGAAATACCTGACGTCGACTCCCACGTCCATCAGTCTTCTTGAGGACTCGATTTTGGGGAATCAAAATTCGAGTCGTTTCGACGTCGGGTGCTACACAATGTTTTAGTCAAATATTACGTCAAATTACGTAGACCCACGACCCAAAGTTTTACTGTGCACACCAAGTTTAAACTTATTAGGTAAAAACTTTTATATGTCTAAACAAACACATCCCAATGAACTGTGGATGACAATAATTATTATCTTAGTTATTGTAGCTAACTGAAAAAAGTTAGTTTTACACATTCTATGAATGCAAATCTTTCAATGAAGGTCATTTTACTGATAAATATAATTAAAATAGACATTAAAAAAACAGAAACCCACAAAAATAATTTAAAAATATTAAGAAATTAATTTTGAAAAAAATTAACCTAAAAATAAAATCTTTATAATGAAGCCCGTTTCTTATAGTAAAACATTATAGGCATTTAAAAAATGCATTTTAGTTGCCAACAAATGAGTTAATTGTAATGGAGCATCGATGCTAAACGTTTAAAATGGCGTTTCGGGCGCCGACCAAATTTGTAATGATTATTTACCTATTCGGACAAGAACACTTCCTGCGACGTCGTCTTATAGAACGACCCGACCTAGAATATTGTAGTATAATTGTAGGTCACGCACCCACGTCGGTGGACCTCGGAATGGTAACATTTAATAAATAAAAGTTTGGCAACGTCAATTTTATTACAATTCTACTTTAAAACTCATACTAAATATAACGTCTCATGAATTGGACGTTATACCGGGTGTCCCGATGTGACTGGCCCGTAAGATTATTTTGTAAACTATACAATAGAAACTTCTAAACTTTCTATTCTAACATAAGTCCATGTAAAGTATATTTATAAAATACTTTCGTATTTGCAGTGTTGCCATTTACAGAAAATCTTGGCAACAACTAAATTTATTGACGTCCGTTTTCACTTTGGCCTGACCTTAAATTTTATTCTAAAAATTACGTCGCCGAAATTAACGTTAATTTACGTCGCTGATAAGTAGCGAGTATCACCAACATTTGGCTACGTCAGTTTTGATAAGTATCTACGCCACAACTAGTTGTTGGCGACGTCAGGTCAGGTTATAATTAGTCGGAAGTCAGAAAAATGCTGCTTGGGAAGTATATAGGTACCTATATATTTGAACCACTCCAACATCATAAGTCTAATTGTCGATCCTTGCGGATCGAGTTCCTAGCAAAGGAAAAATAATGAAAAATACTTACATAAATGATTCGGCTAGATATGAGAGAAATGTTATTGTTGGTAATGAATAAGAAAAAACATCATCCATTGGATATCCTAAACAGTTCGGATAAATTACTATATTTATTAATGTGCCAACTAGGCCAAGCCCAATTGACATAGATTTTTTTGATAAATATTTAATGTTGAGTCAATGTATATAAAGTACATTACTTTTGTTGGACACAAAATGAACGTCCGTCGGACATAGTTTATTTTTGGTCCGAAATTGGAAGTCGTTTGGACTAGTTTTTTTGTCATCCGCTGTATCAGGAAAAACCTTTGTCCAATGGATGTCCATAAACGGTCCATGGAAAATGCGGGCGGTTTTGGACAAAAAATGGCTGTCCGATGGACAATTTGTGCTGTCTGGGATGTTTCGTTTCGCAGATACCATCATCAGGATCAAAAAGTTAAATATGGAACAAAATGTTTTAGTTCATCTTTTAGTTTCTTTTTAAGTTTGTTTGATAATAAAATATAATTTTTTTAATTTTGAAGTGTCAATCCCGAAAAAAATTATCTTCAATGCATTTTTCTTTTCTGGTACGGCCCTGTCCCATTTTAATTTATTTTTTTTTTCTCTAAAAGCCTGGGTACCCTAACCCTGTACCCTTTTTGTATCTCAGTTCAGACCATTATTTTTACAAAGCTAATATTTTTATAATAATAGAAAAAATATTCACAAGGCAATATTGGTTCTCATTTTTGAATAATAAAATTTGACATTTCGCAAAAATCCAATCCCTTCCTGCAAAAAAAATACGTGCAGCACTGGAGCAAATCTAAGTCATTGCAACAAAAGCCTTATGTATAATTTCTATACCAAGGCATTACTTAATTAAATCGTTTAAGAGATAAGAAAACTATAAACCTCTGAAATAAGTGGTTTTTGACTCGATATTGTCATTTGCAAAAAAAATCGCAGTTTTTGCATTTGCTTTAACTTTTGATCGGATTACTTGATTTTAAACATTTTTACATTTTTGGGTGAACAAAGCTTGCGGCTTTGACATTTTTCGAACATACAAGATGGCGCACAGCTTTAACACGCTTTAACCATTGGGTAATTTTACTCCCCTAAAGTAACAAAACAACATCAAGGCCATTCTACCTCCCATCTCTGCTAGGTATCACTTGCTTAAATCAGTTAAGAAGTAACCAAGTTAGTGTCAAAATTTCCAGCGTTTTTAATAAAAATAGTGACTTATAATAAAATTTTAAAAATTGCTGTTGTTTCAAGCTACTGATTTTTTAGCTAGAGTGGCGTGGTTTTTTGGCCGAGCTTAAACTGAGTTTACTTTGTTATTAATCATCCCGCACTTACATTTTTTGATAAATTTTTTTGCACACTTATACTTTAAAATAAAAATAACCGTTAGTTAACGTATAATAATCTAGATCGGGCTACTCAGATTTTCTAAGCTGATCCCCATGTGTTCTTAAGACAGTATGCAAATCGCTACGCCATTTATTAAAAGCATTGATAATGTTTCTTTGGGGCAAATTTCTATGGGCCTCTGTGATGCCTTGACACAATTCGTTAATGTCGCCGTAGCTGTGGCGATTTCTGTACACTTTTTTTCTAAATCTCCGCAATAATAGCTTGTACCAGATTCAAATCGGTGCTGTTAGCAGATCACTCAATGGTCCTAATAAAATCTGCGATATTTTCCTATATGCAGAAACAGGCAAGTTTTAAGCAAAGGGCATTGAGTTTATGTCACCATACTTGATGGTCAATTTTTAATTTCTTAACCGATTTGCTTTAGTGATACCTTCATATATGCAGCAGGGAGGGAACCTTTGTCGCATTAATTTAGATTTTGTTCAGTATAGGTACAAAACATTTTTTTTTTCGGGAAAGAGGGAAGGAAGGGGTGAATATTACCCATTATTTAAAAATGTCCGCTATCATGGATTTTTGAGAGTTGTTAAATTTTGAACCACAACTTAAAATTCCTAAGTTTTGTACTTCTATCTAAAGTTACAGCAAACAACTCGACTCAATATAAAAGCTCGTATTTTTTTATGTCTTAACCGATTTAATTAAGTAATGCCTTGGTATAGAGAGAATACATAAAGGCGCATTTACACAGACAAACTTTCCTTTGATGTTGGAATGCCGACAAACATTTACACGAGCCTCTTGAGCAAAATGTTCAAAGAAATGTTCGAGCAAAATCTCGTACAAAAAACACACGTAAATTTTGGAGAGAATGTTGAGCAAAATTTGTTTGAAGAATTGGGGGTATAAAAATTTCTTTACAAATTCAAAATATATATTGTTATCGGAATTCATTGAACTTAACTGAAAATAGAAAAACAAAGTTTTGAAATAAGGTATTTTTAATCAAGTGCTTTCCGACGGAAAAACGATTTGATGCCGAAATTCACATTTTACCTCATATGCAACTTCGATTGATCTGATTTTTATAGGGGATATGCCAGTATACTTGTAACTTTTTTGAGGTTTTAAAAAAAACGAGAGTAAAAAAAATAATAATTATTTATTGTTGTTGCCTGTAAAATATAATGATAAAAATTTACGTTTAAAAAAATATCCCTTTATTTTACTTCCTAGTTTAGTCTTTTACAATAATAATTAAGTCAAATTAAGAAACCTATATACATTTTATTAAATCTCAAATATATGAACAAAAGCACGTTCGGTTTAAATAATACCCGTTTATTACCCACTTTTACAACCCTACGAACCCGACCCTTGTCTAAAAAATATAATTTAGTAGTAATTTAGTAAACTGTGTTGCCGATCTATCATCCCGCGTTTTGAATTTCGCAGGTAGTAGGCCGGCCACCTTTTTGAATCGCAATGTTGCCCTTTGCATATTGTTGGTTCAGTGTCAGTAATCGACCTTGATTATTACATTAAATTGACAGTAAATATCTATATCTTCAGCATTTTCATGAACCTTTTGCTTTTTTAAGCAACCCTTGGGACCTTAAACTCACTAGGTAAATCTGGTCTGAGGAATTAAAAAACAACAATAGAAGCTAAAGGTAAAGTAAAGTGACAAAAATATGTTTAAAAAAGTCCCCCTCCCAACCACTCCTCATAGTCGTGAGGCGCGGATTACCGCTTAAAAGTGCAATTTTTGAGTTTTTTGCCGATATTTGAAAAAAAAATTTTTTGGCAAAGAAAAATTTTGCTGGGTTTTTTTTTTACTTTAGGAAAAAACCCCGGGCAAAAAAATCCGGGAAAAACCCTAAGAAAAAAATATTATACGTAACCCTAATCCATGTGACAAAACTGATAGTACAGCCAATAATAATATTTCGCTTGCCGTCGGCTAACAAAAATTTTAAATAAAAGTTGGTATTCCATTTTTTTCAAGAATTGAGATCACTGATCACTGATGTGAAATTTTATTTATTATCATCTTTAAACATATGTTTCCAAAATAGATAGCAATAATTTGCTCAAAAATTTACCCGAACAAAATGTTCAAAGAAAAGCTCACAAAAATGTTCACGCAAAAAATTTTAGATCTTTAGCACGAGCTTTTATTTGAGCATGTTCGTCTGTGTAATTGCGCCTTTAGGCTTTTGTCACAATAACTTAGATTTTCTCCAGTGCCGCACATATTTTTTTTGCAGGGGGGGTAAAAATTTCCCGTTATTTAAAACGGATTTTTTGGAAATGTCAAATTTTGGACCGGATCGGAATAGTCTGTTGTCTTCCCAAAAAATCAAAACATTCTATAATCGACCGATTCGATCAAAAGTTATAGCCAATTCAAAAATGTGCAAGATTTTTTGGCCCATCCTTTAATTTACAAAATGCAAAAATTCGGAATTTTTGACCCCTCCTAGTTCTAGATATAGAAACTCAGTCCCTCAGTCCTCCCTCTAGAAATACGTCACGCTGGCTACCACCCTTTTTTTTCATCATAAAATTTGGCCGGTAAAAAGGACGAGACATTTTTTTCACCTATTTCCGCTGATCCCCTCCTGTTACTAGAAAGTTAATTGTATTTTGTTTTAGCAACTATTTTTATAAACGATTGTTTTAGCGTCAAAATATTTTTTTTTTTGATTTCATTAATAGGTGCTTTAGTTTGGGCCACCCCAGCGTCTCGCCTCCCGTCCTCAGCCCATCCACGAGGCTCAGTCTCGGCATGACCGGCCTGGTTAGACAAAGAAACCTGAGCTACAACAGTCAGACGGAGATGCAATCATTGGAGTACGACAACAATCCTTCCCCGACGCACAGTCTCAATTTCCCCTCGAACGGCTCGATGGACATGATTCACGCAGTAGGTAAGTAGAATTTTTTAAAATAATTTAATTTAATTACTTGTTTTTTATTCTAGGAAAAGAAAAGTTTTTGGGGGTAGGTGAAACAAAGCTATGATTGTTTTCCACAAACCAAAACTACACTTTTTTGCACTCGACGCGCGTTTCGCTAACAACGTTAGCATCATCAGGAGACGATAAACAATGAGTGCAAAAAAGTGTAGTTTTGGTTTGTGGAAAACAATCATAGCTTTGTTTTAGTGCAACCAAAGGTTCCAAATTCCCAACATAGTTGGGATAGGTGAAGTTTTTGAAGATTTCGTGCCATTTTTTGTCGTTTTTTTTTATTTTACATTTTTAATGTACAGGGTCACAAACTGAATGGTTTGGGGGGCTTGGGTTTGGTTAAGCTATGCTAGGCTAGATAGAAAAAGACTGATTGGACTTGATTGATTGATTGATTGATAGCTGCAAGTAAAACGACCTACTTAGACCCGATTTTGATAACCCTTAGTGGATTATCTACTTACCAATATGCGAAAACGTCATTTAACTTACCCTTTACTAAGGGTTAGTGAATTTTTCTACTAGTTTGTTAACTCTTAGTGATTTATCTACTTACCAATATGCGACAAGTCACTTAACTTTCCCTTCACTTACGGTTAGTGAATTTTTCTACTAAGGACAAGTGAAGGCATCAATAGAATTCGATAATCTCATTTTCAACGATTCTTGTTATTTTTATAGGGACATCATATGATGGAAATAAGTTTCGGACCCTGTCGGCGCGTCGCACATTTTTTTATTATTTGTTTTTATTTCTTTTTTCTTAGGATGTGTTGTGATAGGACATGGTTTTTAGAGCTCAAAAATATATTTTTATACTGGCTTTGCACTACTATAGATTTACTAACGGTTAGTAGATACTTCACTTACAGTAAGTAAAGGTTTTACTTATGGTTAATATGTTACTTTATAACCTTAAGTAGGTTAGAAAACTTATGTTAAGTAGAGAGTTCACTTGTATCATATTTAAATGAAGTTTCCATTTGGGGCTAATGAATTCTTACTTAGGGTTAGTGAATATTTTTTTCTCTTGAAATAATGCTTCAAATTGCCACGAAGCTGGGATGTCCTTCGACTCACACCTGTCCTTTTTGGCTCGTCTTGCCTGTGATGCTGTTAGAAGGTTTTTCAGCCTTTTTGGCCAGGTCTTGGTTACCTGTTGGTTTTTCAGCCATCGAGGTAGCTTTTTCTGGTGGTCTCCTATTTTCCCGTTGTTTTCTGGCCGCTATGGCTATGCTTTCGGCGTTCTGCACCTGACATGCGCTTCTTCTCCAGACCCAATTTAAGTAGGTTGGAGGTCACTCTCCTTGTAGGTTTTGCCGTCAGGGTTTGCCTTAGAAGTGTGTGGCTGATGGCGGTTTTCACCTGCAGGCTTGTTGTTTGCTGGTGTGCCTCCAGTTCCTACAACACAATTAGAGGGTGTGGTTTGTTGGACCACGACCTCCATCGGTCCTTTAGTTAAACGTCTTTGATTGGTCCCATCGATAAAGGTTAGTTAAACGTCTTTGGTCCCATCAAACACATTTGTTACATTAACATAGTATTTACGTAAATCTAAAGTCAAAAAATTTACATAAAAAAAGTTTTTATAAAATTCACGTAATATTTACATAACATAACTTACGTTTCTTTAATTACATTATATTTACGTAATAAGAAGGAAACTTTGTGCATGGCGTTATGCAGAACATGGAAGTTACTTTTTACCTTGTTGTGACATTAGGAGTATATAAATATTATATACACAATATAACTTTAATTTTATATAAATGTTACATTCCAATACGAAATGTTTATATAACATTTATGTTATAAATTTATATAGTAGTTACATAAAGAGTATATTATTTACGTGACGTAAAGTTTACATTGATGTCATTTGTAAGAGATATAAATATTATGTAAAAAAAATTACCCCAGTTTTATCTTTCGATTTACTTTCTAGTTACCAGTTAATCGTTATATATACTGGAGAACAAAAAAAATGCAACACCAGAAAGGACAAATATTTTTAAAGTAATTCATTTATATATATTAGGATGCAAGTCAGGCGATCTTGCTGGCCATTCCAAAGTCTCTATGCCAAGTTCATGTAAAAAGTCTATTGTTTCACGAGCAATATGCGGTCTGGCATTATCTTGTTGAAAGATCGCATTTGGGTTTTTATGTAGGGATGTAAAACTGGCTGCAGCACTTCATCGGTACATCGCCGAGCAGTCAGTCATCACCTGGATTTGTCGCTTCCAGTTTTTCTGAGCTCTGCACCACTCCAAGCGGCGAGCCTTATGATGTGGGATCAAAGGTAGCACCAAAAGCGGACGGTAAACCCTCAGCCCCATACCAAGCAATCTTCGATTAACTGTCATCGTTGAAAACACTCGTCCTGTAGCTGCAACTAGAACATCTCTTACTTGGCGTATACTGTGCCGTCAATTTCTGAGAGCAAGAAGTCTGAGATGCCGTAAATTACGATTTTGTAATAATCTAGGGCGTCCAGAACCCGCACGAAGTCTATGGGCCACTTTCTCACTTCGGCTTAAGTTCTAAGTTCAACTTAACTAAGATAAGTAGCCTGATGGTGCTGTCAAAGTGTCCCTTAAGGGAAACATTGTTGGCGTAAAGCTAAGTGGAAGAATTTTGAGACTTAAGTTAAATTTGTCTAAATTTTTTCAAGTTTTTGAGACTTTTTTGCTTTTACTATTATCTGAAAACATATTTTTCGGCTTTTGACAGTGTTTTTAAGCGATTTTTGTGTTTTTTTAGGAGTAAAAATAATTTAAAAAAATTTCTAACCTCACAAATTGTTTTACAAGATTTATGAAAATAAGAATCAGAAAATACCTCTATTTATATTAATCGGCCAAGTCCTGTCAGGACTCAACAGGACTTAAATTATAGGCCGGGCTCTCAGACTAATAACTAAAGAGCCGGGACACCGAAAAAAGTGTCATATTTTTTTTTTAATTTTCTACCATCTTGAATTTTAAAGAAATGGCATTATTGACACTTGTTCTGAAAACTATAAAGTATAATATATGTTCAGTTGTGTATTTTTTTTATCAGAACATTGGTTTTAAAGTTATGTTAAGTCTAATTTTTGGTTGCTATATGGAGCTGTTGGTCAGCATACCAAAATAAGAACCTTGTCATTGTTTGAGAAGCTCTCAAGAAGAGAGTGATTTCAGTTTATTTTCCTAACTCTTTCTAAGCTTTTACATATAAAGCAATGTATTTTGCATCTTCCTTTATAAAAAAATAACAATTTTAAGCAAAATTATCCAAAAACACAAACACTTTGACGTGCATTGACAGAAGTATACATAAACAAAATAAAGTTAGATTATTTTTGTGGATATCTTTATTTTGTTTATATTTACTGCTGTCAATCCACATCAAAATGTTTGTCTTCTGGCGAATTTTGCAAAAAAGTTTAAAATTGATTTTTGATTAAGGAAGATGCATAATATATTGTTTTATGGGTAAGCGTAGAATTAGTTACAAATATAAACCGAAATGACTTTATTCTTGACAGGTTTTCAAATCACAATAACGACAAAGGTTGTGATTTTTGTATGCTGGTCAAAAACTCTCTATTTTCACTGTTATTTAGTGGTTACCTAGTTATTTAGGTTTTGTATACAAAATACTTTGTTTTAAAACTAAAAAACAAATAAGATATATTCAAAGATTTTCTTAAAACAAACTAATTTTTTATTTTTTTTTATCATGTTAAAATATCAAGATTTTTCTTCTGTCTGTCAAAGGTGCCGGAATTTATTACTGACAACTGTACCTATTTATAGTGGTAATTTCAAAAAAAACAAAAACTTAAAAGGTAATTCTTTCTTCTAAATTATAAAATATTTAAAACATAATAAAAGGAACTAACATAATTAAATGTAATAATTAAATTAATAAACTTGGGAATAAAGCAAAGCAATACCCTCTCCACATAGGTCGATGAACTCCTAGTGGCCTTCTCCTGACTTTTCTATGCCATATTGACATAAAATTAATGGATTTTCTATCACTTTTAGTAATTTTTTTTTCTTTTGTGGGATGTCTCTTGCCAGTCCTGGTCTTTGCCATTTTTTTAGTAGATAGGGAAGTCGTTTGAAAGAACTTTATAAAAAATAAAAAGGAAAATAAATAATGCAAAGAGTTCTTGGAATTTTTTTAAAAAATTGCTCTTTAAATGATGAATGAGGATTGATTGATCTATGAAAAATCTTATGTAAAGGACGTGAATTCATAATGCAAAAATATGTGTTAGTAACTTATATTCTTATTTAGTATGTACCTTTTCTATGAAGATGATCATCTTTCCTCCTTATCTGCAATCTAAAACAAAGGAAAACAATATTTTTAAACATTTCTCTGTTTTCCAAAGAATTATGACATAACAGTTTTAAAAAGAATTGAAAATTAGTTGGACACCCAGTTTTAATTATAACGAAAGTAGGTACCTACAACACCATGGTGTCCACAGCATTTCTCAAAAATCTCTAACTTTCCACGACCAACTTACTACCTCCTGCTCGATTGGTTCACCTCTTGGGGCCAACCCATTAATAAAACAGAAACTTATTATCTAACTACAGGCTTTATTGAAACTTACCAAAGGACAGAGTCCAAACCACCTATCTCCTGTCTTTCTGCAGATCTTGGGGATGGTGAATCGGGAGCCCCTGGGGAATCTCCTCTGCTTCCAACAGTAATTGACAGTAAATAAAAATTTGGGCTCTCGCTTTTTTCAAAATCGTTCGTTTTTTTACATTTCAATTTTTGGAAACCACAAAAAAATAAACCAAAAATTTGGCAATTTACACTGAAATTCAAGACTGCATCCAAAAAAACACAAAAAATGCGACGCTGCCAATTGTAATTTATAGCATCAACCCAATTTTATATTCTCTGGTTCCACTTAGCCAAGATTGCACCTCTGCAAGAGAAATAAGGATAAGTTGAACTTATACTTAAGTTTTGTCCAAACTCTTAACACTTTTGATGGATTGGCATTAACCCTTCTTGCAATTTCCCGTAAACCAAAACCAGCCTCTTTCATGCCCACGATGCGTCCTTTCTCGAAGTCGTTTAAATAATGAAATTGTTGGCGACCGCGAACTTTTGGCATTTTTTTTTTGAGTAAACTGTAAGCAATCCAAAAAGATCAAAAACTACGAGAAAAATGATTTAAAATTTTCAGAAAAGGTCTTTTATGTGTTGGTTGTTTTTGAAAATGAATAGAAAAAATGTGTAAAAGAAGACAAAAAATTTATCAAATATTTCTTTTGAGATAAGGTATACACACAAATAATTTTCATTCAAATATTCAAATGTTTACGTTATTACATATTATTTACGTAAAAAGTAGCGAACTTTAAATTTATGTAACGAATGTGTTGTAACTTTTACGTACATGTGTTGGCTGGGGTTTGGCTTCACTAGCAGAGGATAAGGTTTGTTGGGCCTCAGTCTCCACTAGTGATGGACTTGCTTTTGATACAAATGGGTTGTTAACTTCTTAACTAGTCTTGAATTATACTACATACTATAATTTTGTACAGGTCGGGCTTCTCCGGCTCCAGATCTGCAAACTTACGTCACGGAAATGACAAAAGAGCTGGCCACCAACATCAAGTCGGAAATCCGAGAAGTCATTTCAAAGGTGGAGGACGTTTTGGAGAACACGGATAACATAGATAGTTCCTATTTTTGTGAGAGACATGGTAAGTTTACGCGGACTCAGTTCAAATTCAGTTCTTTGAAATCAAAAATTAAAAATTCAGTCAACTACGTTTTAACATTTTGTTATTTTGTTTGTGCACAGTTGGAAATTTTTTTTAAAGTAGATTCAATAGGAAAAAAATCTGGGCATTTTCGTACCTTGACTCCTACTGGTCTACTTACTTGCCATTTTTACCGAAAAGTTTTTTCACGGACGCAAAAACTTTTCATGCACGCAATTTCTTTTACAAAATCATGTAGGTAAAACAGGATGGTTTTAATTTTCCTCACGCTCGTAGCAAAAATGTTGTACCTGATGCGTGCAGAAAGCGTTTTTCCGAAACTTACGGCTCAAAACTTCTCAAACTTTCTATATTAACATAACCTAATAGAGGACATATTTTAAAAATAATTTAACGTTTGCAGTGTTGCCATTTATCCGTAAACATTTCGTTATTTTAAACTTAACACCCTGTATTTTTTTATTTCCTGATATTCCATTAAGTTCTTAATTTATTTGCATTTGCTTCCTTATTTTTGGTTGTCAAAAATTTTCGTAGGTACCTACACCAGAATTATTACATTTAGTATATTTTGAAATCCTGCTCAATACGTATTGAAAAGATTGTCTTCTTTTTCTCTGCTCATAGCGCCTGTTCTCTGTTCCGACAACGAGCGTAATATATGAAAGAACAAGATGCTTGATTTTCGATACGTATTGAATACGATGTGAAAACATACTAACTGTACAGGGTTTATTGCCCACTTTTGCGGGGCTTATGCGCAATTTTACAACTCATAGTTAAACGTCAAACCTCAATTTAAACCACAGATGTCGACTTTTTTACGTTTTATAGGTGCAGTTTACCAACAAACTTCGGTTTAACCGTTACTAGCGGTCTGGGTGTTTGTTAAACTTCAGTTTAATAGTTACCGAAAGATTCTAACCTGAAAAAAGTTATTAAAAATTTGTTTTTGGTAAAAAGACTGTAAGTATTTAGTGAAATCGCTATGATCAATGACTTAAAATTTATTTTTGATCAACTGGATGAAGAATGACGAAATTATTGACATTGTCGAAGCACGAAGACCAAATATTATTTGTCCTAGAACAAATCCTTTAGAGGAGTCCGACGATATGTAGATTTTAAAAAGAGGTTTGAATTATCTAAAGAGATATGCGAAATTGTGCACAAGGAAATTCGACAAGAGTTGGAACATCCCACAGACCAGCAAGTTTTATTCTCACATCGAGCTTACACGTATATATATATATGTATATATATATATATATATATATATATATACTGTATATCTTTCTCTCTGTCTATAACTAACGTTGATATCTCAAAAAGTACTTGATTGATTTTTATCAAGTTTGGCTCTAGTTGGTGCCATTTTGGTTAAAATAATCAACCCTATATATGTAAAGAAAATGTAGTCTTTCTTCATGGCCGTGGTTTAACTCCGACTTATAAAATTGAGCAACTTGTTTACCGATGGATTAATCCAAAGATTAAACTGAAGTTTAAACTATGGTTTAATCTGGAGTTTTACCTTTGGTTGTAAAATTAGCCCTTAAGGTACTTCCAGGCGAGATAGAACAAAACTCACCCCCACTTGCGAGGTTCGATTTTCAAGAGAAGATCGAAGGTGAAAACTGGGTCTTCATATGTCAAGCCATTTACAAGCTACAGGGGCGTTTTGACAAGTTGCATTTTGGGAGAGGGTCTGTAACTTAGTTATTACTGAAAATTTTTGATGTAAGAACTTTTTTATAGACTTTTTGACAAAGAATTTAACTGTCTTTCCATATTTTTTCCACCGTCTTTAGTTTCCAAGATATAAGCCAAAGTTAGTATTTTTCTTATTTTATTTAATTTTTCAATTTGTTATTTATTTTTTTTTATATTATTTAAACAATATTTCTTATGTAATAGTTTGATTGGGCCGTATTTGAGATATTTAATATTTTCCATTTCTGCATAGTGTGCTGTGAATTTATTTTGATAGCTTCACAGTGAGTTAGTCATTTATGCCATCAAATAGGCCATAATATGAGAAAAGTTAAAATTGCTTCCTGTCGTGGCCTGCTTTTTAAAAGTACAAAGCTTTCATTTGAATGTAACGTTATTATTATAGAAGCACGTTTCAAGTGATAGGTAATAACTATCTAAATTAAAAAAATTAGTTATTTAGTTTATCACCTTTATAAGAAATAAATCATTGAACCATTTTTGTTAGTTAGTATGTTCTCTGTTCTGACAAAGAGCGTGTTTTATGAAAGAACATGATGCTTGCTGCCTTGCCTTTCGTTACGTTACGTAAAATATAGTAATTATTACAGTAGGCTATGGCAGCATTGCAATAAGTCATTTTCAGAATGGTTTGACTATGACATGGTATACAGTAATACAAAATATTAAATATCTCAAAAACGGCTCTACCAAACTATCACATATGCTATATTAATTAAAAGGAAATTTCATCACAAATTCAAAAATGAAATAAAATATGGAGTATTTCATAAGAAAAATATTAACTTTGACTTATATCTTGAAAACTACAGTCTGTGGAAAAAATCTGAAAAGAAACTTCAACTCTTTGTCAAAAACTCTATAAAAAAACCTTTTTACATCAAAAATAAAGTTTCAGTAATAACGAAGTTATAGACCCAAAATGCAAACTTTTAACCCCCCCCCCCCCGCCGCCCGTAGCTTGTAAACGGCTTACCATATGATGATGCGGTTTTAACCTTCAAACGTCTCTTGGAAAATCGAGCCTCGCAAGTGGGGGTCAGATTTTTTCTATCTCGCCTGGAAGTGCCCTAAACACGCCAAAAGTGCCCAATTCGGGACACCCTGTACATTATCACAATTTGAATTTCGAATTCTCTCCAAAAAAGCATATATTGGTAATTTTGAACTTCCTATTGTTTGTTTATATCAATTTAAAATTAGAGACCGGCTAAATATGTACAGGGTGAACAAAATTTGGACTTGGCTAAAAAATACTGTATGGTCAAAATAGCACGTTGATATCCGAGCCCGATCGCATGAAATAGCGTTAACGTATGTTGTGTGTGATTGTAGGAAGCAGCAGCGAGGACGGCCGAAGCTCCTCAATATCGGCGAACGAAGTAGCCGAATATCTGGAAAAAATCTCAATCGAAATGGCCAACGAAGTCAAGTCGGAAATACGCGACGTAGTCAGCGCGGTCGACGTTTTTATCACACCCGACTGTAATCAGCTCACTTATAATCAGTCTATTGCTGGTAAGTTATTAACATATACCTATCAGTGGCGGCCCCAGCCATTTTAAAAGGAGGGGGGCGGTTTTATTATATGCACACAAAACTTAGTAACTATACAAGCGCGGATTTGGTCTCAAATCTAGAGGGGGGGTGGTACTCAGATTTTAAGTTGTTTATTTTAACATTTTTTTTGAGGGGGTAATCACTGTTGTTAATCATGTCACAAATCTTATCCGTTCGGCAGTCCCTTGCAGCCCCTGCAACTACCTAAATCTCACCAAACCCTGGCTTGCAGACCCTAAGAGTCCCTGAGAGTCTTTAGAAATATCTCGGCAGTCCTCTGCAATTACTCAAATCATGTCACATTTTCTGAACTAGTGATTACCCCCTTGCATTTTTTATTTTAAAAAATGTTATCAACGGTGCCATAGCGCCGCAGGTGAAAATTTTAAAGAAATATGCACTAAAAAATGCATTTTTTGATATAAAATTGTAAATATATCAATGGTTTCAAAGGGCAGGCAAAAATTTTTAAGAAAATGATACTACATATGCCATTTTTAACACAAAATTAAACCGTAAATATCAAAGGTGTATGGCGCTGCAATTTATGCCCTACTTTTGATTTTCTAAATGTTTTAATAAAAAATTTAAAGCCAGGGTAGGGCGGGTTAACTACCTTATTCCTATCCCCCTGAAATCCGCGCTTGAGTAACTACATATAATTTTTTCAGTTATAAAAAAAACATAGATAACAAACAAACCACGAACAAAACCTAATAGCTAAATACTTTTTTTTTTGAGGTCTAAAAAGCTTTTTTAGTTGAAACATTACCTTTTAAATCATTTCCAATTTTTTTGGGCAAACCGATCAAGGACTCGCTCAATGTCAATTTCAATATGTCTGTTATTATGCAGCAACGCTAAGCCCGTCAGACGAATTTCCGTCATAGTGTTTATAAGTACTTATGTTTTCAATCTTCTAAGGCATGAGGCTTCTTTCTGACGAAGCATTACTTACTAGCAAACATACAAGAATGTTCTTATCAACGGAAAAAAATCGCCACACTTGTTCATTGCCTCAAAAACGTTATCAGGTATGTTTTGATTTAAGCTTTTGCCTACTTCTGACCAATATTGTTTCCAAATACTGACTTTTCCCAACAAAAGAATTAGTTTACAGGATTTAGAGACGACTAAACTCTATAATACTGTTCTGTATTTCCAATGGTTTTCGCGGTAAGTCATGCGTTTGTTTATTCTTGCTGTAATGAATTGAAGGTCAAACTGTCCCAAAATAGTTGGAGGGATTCTAGAATCTTTAAAGGAACTTTCTGCAATTTCTCGTTTTAACTCCAAACACTTCAGGGTTACCACCAGCATCTTTGTTGTCTACTTTTTTCTAGAGCAAAGGGGGGGGCGGTTACCCTTTCCCCCCCCCGGGACCACCACTGTACCTATTAGCTTAAATATACACCCTTCAAATGCTTTCAACATGAACAAAGTTATGAGCAAGATGTTCCTCTACTTTCTCCCTTATTTATTTCCCTTTCTCTCCCTTTTATCTCGTTTGCCAGCGTCAAAGCTAAGTCCAGGGAAAAAAGAACATATAGGGAATGGATATCACCAAAGAAAAATAACGGTTAGGTAAATTTATATTCCCTGCAAAATTTGATCTCTGGTTGTTTACTTTTCCTTTTGTGTTCTTTAGTTTTTAAAGTTGGAATTTATTGAGTCTTTTCTTTAAAGTATCTAATAAATTGTTAGTAGAAGTTGTTCTGCTTCACGGATTGTATAAAAATCCCACAAAAAGTAAGTATTTTCTGCAAAGAACAGATGCGGTATCATCATATTGTGTTTATTTTTAATTCTAAACTCACTGGCTATCATAAATCAATCAAAACAACAATAAACCCCTTGTGTCAAAGCATAGAAAAAGTTACGTTTCCCCAACCGTAATGCTGTCTTAGCTATGAAACTGACAATCGTATCGTTACCCCTAATTTTTTTAGATTGGTTGGATCCATTCTCTATCGTTGCTGTTTGTTTGTTTGGATTTGTTTACTTTTCTGAAAAATCCCGTATTTTTGTATTATTCGGTATTTGTAAAAATATAAATGTCTGCCACTGAGGAAAAAACGTAATCCCATCGTTATTTAACTGCAGCTCTTCAAATAAAAAAAAGCTTGTATTTGAAATTAAATCTGTGTTTCGGACTTCCATTGTCTATATTTTATTTATACACACGACGCTTCGATCAGTATAATTTACTTATATACTATGGGAAATTACTCAATCGTGAAGTTTAAGAAGTTGGCTCCGCCGAAGGAGGGGCTTCCAAATATTTGGAATTTCAACACTTGGTTTACTGAAAACACCCTGATTCTGCCAAATAAGGGCAGCTTCAAGGAATTTTCGTTTCTTCCAGTGTGACTCCTTGTGCAAATCCTTTGCTTCTGCCCACTTCATTCGGTGTTGTTTGGACCATGCGTGTTCGGCAATTCCTGATTTCGTTGTTTCATCTCTTTGTGTATTCGTCTGATGTTCTTTAAGCCTAACAGATAGTGGTCTTTTTGTTTCACCTATGTATGATTCACCACACTCACAAAGAACTTGATAAATGCATTCCTTATTTTGTTTGTTCTCAGGTTTTGTTTTACTAAGAAGGCTTCGAATTGTATTATTAGATTTAAAAACTGTTTTAATGTTAAAGTTGTTCGCTACTCTTCGAATTTTCTCTGATACTCCTTTCATGTATGGAATTTGGTAATTTCTGTCCTGTTTGCTGAAATTTAGAAATAGTATCTGTTGAAAGTTTAAGGCTGTAACCATTCTGCTGCAGATCCTTCTTAATTTAAATATTGTCCTGTGTGAGTGGGTTTACGATAGACTGTTGTTCTGATGTCACTTTCTATTCGTTAGACAAGTACGTCAAGAAAAGGAATTTGAAAATTTTGCTCCAGCTCCATTGTGAATTTAATGGTGGGTTTTATGTTATTTAGGTAGTGAAGAAATTCTGAAAGTTGTTGGTCATTCCCGGTCTCGACAATAAAACTATCATCAACATATCGTAGCCAGAGCTTGGGTTTATATGTTGCGGTATCAACCGCGTGTGATTCAAACCTTTCCTCATCCTGAGCATAAAACCTATCTTTCACTTGAAAATAAGAGTTTGTAGACAGCACTCGCAACAACTCCATCACTCCCTCTAGCGGCAGGCTGGTACGTTCATAAAGGGATTCGTCATCAACCAGTCTCTGTCTAATAATATCTAGCGATTCCTTTATCGGTACATTGGTGTATAGACTTTCGACATCAAAACTGACAAATCTATCCTCGGGTCCTAAAACAAAAGATTTAAGAATATTAACAATGAATATTAATGATCCGAGCCCTGTGTGTCTTAGGTTTTATACTTTGACATTTCCTGAGCTAAGGTCACTGACAAAAAAAATAATGTCTATTCCTGTGTTAAATTTTCGTTAGGATCCACAGACTGTCATTCAACACCCGTCTGCACACACGAAGAAAGCTATACGCCAGGCAGCAGCACCGACACCGTCAAAAATCTCGTGAACAACACAGAAGACCGGCGCGAATCTAGCGTAAAAACGGAAGACAACACTGGCAAATCCAACGAGAGCAGAAAGGACAAAAGCAAAGCGCTGTCCACGTCGACAGTTGTCAGTCTAAGTTCGCAAGACAGCGGGATTAATATGTCGTTCCACGAGCACGACCATCATCTGCACAACAACCAGAGCAGCGAGCAGAAGGGTAGAAGCAGTTCAGATTCTAAAGAGCATAGGAACTCTGTTTCGGATGTCAGGTAGGTTCTAACCCTAGCAATCAGATAGGAAAAGAGCTATTTTCGACGAGTGGGCATCTAATTTTTGGCAGTAGGTGTATAGGGATATCGGTTATAAGTATTCACTGGGATAACTTTTTTCTAACAGCCGCAGAAGAACCAAACAAAAATTGGGTGAAAGAGTATTTTATAGACACCTCAAAATTATTGATAAAAATTAGTCAGTTCAAATAGTGCCAAAATTTTTTTTTTCTTATGGAACACCCTATATATTTTGACATTTTCAAATTCTCCAGAAAATTAGCTTTTTAAAAATACCATATAGTATAGGTAATCAACCAAAGTAGGCCATACATAACAATATGCATTATCACAACAATCAAAAAGCTGTCAAACTACAACATACTTAACTTCCTAAATAAATAGTTGGCCGTGAAAAACACTTGTTTTGAGGCAGTTTTGACAGCAGGGCCTCATAAATTACTTATGTTTTATTATAATGCAATAATACAGGTTAATTATTATCTAATTCAAATTGAAATATCTTGAAAATGGTTAGATGCAGACCTATACTATCTTGTATTTTTAAAAAGCTAATTTTCTGGAGAATTCAACAGTTTTAAAATTTATAGGGTGTTCCATAAGAAAAAAAATAACTTTTTGGCACACCCTGTGTATTATTTGAATTGAATTTTTATTAATGATTTTGAGGTTCCTATAAAATACCTTTTCACCCAGTTTTTGTTTGGTTCTTCTGCGGCTGTTAGAATAAATTTATCCCAGGGAACACTTAAAACCGATCTGGGTACTGGGACATATGGGGGTGCCGGAAACCGAGAAGGCCAACAAGCTCGCCAGGATCGGGACAAGCACCCAGTATGTAGGGCCGGACCCACTGCTAGGAACAACCAAGAGGCAATTGCAAAGTCGACTCAATAAATGGGCCAACGATGCCGTGGCGACCGCTTGGAGAGGAGGAACAGGATGCAGACAGACCAGGGACTTCGTGAAGGACCCGGATGTAGCCAGACGAAAATCGCTTCTGGGGAAATCACGAAGGGACGCTGGTCTGCTGACAGGAATCATAACAGGTCACAACCGACTAAGGAAGCACATGACCCGGATCGCGGTGGAAAATGACTCGACCTGCCGGACCTGCGAGCGGGCAGAAGAGACATCTCGACATGTTATAGCGAACTGCGAGGCATACCAGAGGATGAGATACCAGGTATTCGGTTCCCCGACCCTGGATGAGGAGGACCTGCACACGCTCAAATGGGATACAATAGGTACTGGACTTTGCAAAAAGAACAATAAAACCAGATGAGCACACTGCCAGACCAGTGGTGCAGGCAGCGGATTAGGGGCAGGCTCGGGGTAAGGCAGAAAGGGCTCAGGGAGACCTACTTGCCACGCTTCGCGCCGCCCCTTCTCTACTACTACTACTATAACCGATCACCCTGTACATACTTTGAAGAGTGGATAACCCCTCGAATATGAGTAAGTTTTGATGGTAGCTTGCCTTGAAATTCGCCTTCACTCTCCATTAACTAAACCAACCAACCTTTATTTGTGGTTCTGTTGCTGACTTCACACGCGACCAATTTGTTTGTTTTGCTTTTTTCGTAGACTTATCTGTTTTTTTTTTATGTTTTTTGTCGTAACAAATATAAATTTGACCCATTTTCAGTTGATACATCTTCTAAACAACTCCTCTTCTACTCAATGCGTCAAGAGTCTTCACTTTCCAGAAAGAATTTCAAACTTAAAAAAATGTTTTTCTTTGGTAGATTTTCGACGTTACAACAACCGAAAGCACACATTCAGAGGGAGTTCAGCGACGACGCCGGTGTTTTGAAAAAACTGGCCAAAAGAATGACCCCCGAGGAGAGCCTGTGGAATCCCATGGTTGAAGCTATAGACGAATATAAGATGATTAAAGACGGTAAGCTCATTTTTTTCGTTTCTTTACCATTTATTCCCAATTTTAACTTGATTCAATAACTGTCGATTCAATAATAGTTTCGTCAGCATATCTTGAGTTGTTAATTTTTATGCTGTTTATAGTCAGATCTTCTTCGCAGTTGTAAAGTGTATTCTCTCTTATTTCATTATTGTAGATGTTAAAAGTTGAAAACCAGGAACAGCTCTCCTTATTTAGACCTCTTCATCTTCTTTAAGAGATTCTGGCTGGTTTTTCGTGTTGGACCCAATCAAAATCTTTCTTAAAATCTATGAGACAGAACATACTGAGACCGATACATCCCCATCCCATTAAACTTGGGCTTAAATAAGAAATAACGCTCTGGTCTCAAACTTTATACAAATTATTTTATGGATAATCTCTAGTGGTTTTTCGTGTTGTACTCGATCAAAAGTGTGGTATCGGGCTAGCCGACAAATAGGCAACACAGCAAGCGCAGGCGTTAGCTACAGAGCAAAGCCCGCCAAATCTAGATAGAGGATGAAGAAGGTCGGCCTCTTCACCTACAACTCTCATCCTGAAAAGTAGTGTCTGTCGTCCTGGTATAAAAGAGACCTGTTACCAATGTGCACTTATTGAACTACTAGAATTAGGATACTTCAAAAAGCTTTCTTAAAATCTATGTGTTCCCCATTAAGGAATCGGATGCACTTTACATAAATTATTTTATGGATAAGCTCTAGTGGTTTTTCTTGTTATACTCGATCAAAAGCTTTCTTGAAATCTATGAGACAGTTCTTTGGCGAATGCTTCTTATCCTCTTTCATAACTCATATCTTTTTTAGGCGATAAAGTAATGGTCTGCCTTTCGGGCGGAAAAGACTCCTTAGGCCTGCTTCACACCTTGCTGCAGTACCAAAATCACGCCAAAGACCACGGCGTTCTGTTCAGCATCGGAGCGGTGACCGTGGATCCCGATTGGTCGGGATGCGACCCGTGCGTTCTGATACCCCATTTAAAAACGCTGGGCGTTCATTACATTATCGACGACAAGAAGAGTGATCCGGGTACTGCTTTAGGTAAGTCAATATTCAGCGTGCTAACGAAAATGAAACAAAGGCGTTGTCAGGTATTTAAAGTCTTATATTTTAATAATCGTCGGACACGTCGATTTTTCATTCTAGGGGAACACTTTTTGGAATTTTGTAGCACACACTCCCATGGAGGGGTGAACTTTACCCCTATATTTTAAAAACGGGAAAGTGAATAACTCAAAAACAAATTTTTTCACGATTGTATACACTCACGAGACCTTCAAAACGAGGTATCACTTACCCAATTTCCCTATTCAAAAAATACTCCTCAAAGGGGGAACCCGTCGAGTTTTTATTGTAAAAATGCCGTTTTTTTTTCGCTGGAGAAAATGGGCTTAGAGTTTCTATTAAACTTATGGTATTATTGGACTTTAATAAAGAACTCAGTTATACTTTCAGTAGTATATATGTACTTTAGTCTGTTTAAAAACGTTAATAAACAACATTCTACGACTTACCGATTTTCTCAACACGTGAACTTAACCTCCCATCACATCTGACATTTCTGTAACAAATCACAGATACAGACAGATGACAAAACAGAAATTTTTATTTATATAAATTGTTTATTTCCCAACAAACCTTAAAGATTATTACAGGGAAATAACGAAAAACTTAATTTTATTATATCAAAACGAACAAAAAATAAATAAATAGTTAAAAGTCCAGATAAAAATATTTGGTTTTAATTTTTTTAAAAAAGTTTTTTTATATATTTCTTAAATAAAACTAAATGTTGTATTTGTTTCAATGATATGGGTAGCTTGTTATATAGGTTTATTCCATCAGATTTTTTCCCAGTATTACTGTTAAACTGTATTGGTTGAAGTTGATTATTTTATCTAGTAAAATTGTTATTTTGTTGAATTTTGAAATTTGAGTATTTTTGATCAGAGAATATTGCATTTAAGTTTATACAGGGTGTTTCAAATTCGATGCTCACCATGGGGATCTCCTAAACGGTAGGAGATACGAAAAGGTTTAAATTAGGACAAAGTTGCGCAATTTGATGCTTTGCTCAAAACTAAAAAAAAGTTTATAAATTACGGATAGTTCCGGAGATAGGCGGAACAATCCGAAATCTTCATTTTTAGTTTTTATTTTTCTGCCTCCTTATTCTTAAAGCTGTCAAAGAACGCTCAAAACTTTCTAGAGGCACTTTTTTAGGATCTACCTAGTGAGAGGTCCGTTTTTGAAATTTGACATTTCAGTGTGAGGGGAGCACTGTCAAGTTCATTTGTTCTTATGGACACATTCTTTTTTTTCTCCTTATTTTGATAAGTTTCCTGACTTTTTGGGTTTATTGACCATCATCAGCCCAAATTTAATTTTTGCTTTTAACTTACTGAAGATATTTTGGAAATAACAAATAACTTTACCTAATATTTTAAAAATATGTTTTTTTCTTTGTATTTTAATCTTTGAATTTGGGCTGATGATGGTCAATTAACTCAAAACGTCAGGTAATTGTCAAAATGAGGTTGTAAAATATCTATCATACTGTATGAACCAAACGGTGGAAAAATGCATGTGTCCATAAGAAAAAATGAACTTGACCGTGCTCCTGTCACACTGAAACGCCAAATCCCGAAAACGGACCTCTCATTAGGTAGATCTTAAAAAAGTGCCTGTAAAAAGTTTTAAGCGTTTTTTGACAGCTTCGAGAATAAAGGCACAAAAAATTAAATCTAAAAATAAAGATTTCGGTTTTTTCGCCGCAACTACCCGGAATTTGTAAACTTTTTTTTTTGGTTTTGAGCAAAGTGTCAAATTGTGCAACTTTGCCCTAATTTAAACCTTTTCGTGCCTCCTACCGTTTAGGAAATCCCCATGATGAGCATCGAATTTGAAACACTCTGTATAAGCCAGTCAATTTCAGATAACCAAAGGGACTGTATAAATTAATAGTAGGCCCGATAAATAAATAAAATAAACAATTGCGTGAAATTATTTCCATCTTTCCCTAAAATACTTTTTTATAGCCTGCTGTCTCCCTTCAACAACCTTAAATATTTTTCATTTTAACAGAGAAAAAATGTTTTTTTGGCAGTACTTTTTTTGAACGCTTGAGAAACAGTGAAAACTTGAAAAAAATCTAAAGTTTGGAAAGAAAGCTTTAAAATGTGAACAACATCATGGCATAAAAATGTGAAAAACATGGTAAAAATTTCTTAAACAAAAACGTTACCACTTAAATGATGCTAATAGTACATTATATACCTAGGGACTAAAGGGACTTTTTATTCCGAGGCGAAATGTTTGTAGCCCGACCGGAGGAAGGGCTACAATTCACTGAGGGATAAAAAGACACTTTACATCAGGTACCATATGCACTGCAATCACTGAAGATTGAGGCACTGTACATACCCAATCGGCAATCTTTCAAACTTCAATACAGCAGCACAATAATATCAAATAGTTTAAGAATTTATAAGTTAGGTTAGTTCTTTTCCATATTATGTTACAAATAAATATAAATGTTCCTAAAATGCGTTTTTACCAAACCTTCATTCGTTCTGACGTTAAGTTAATTTATATAGCCTGATAATAAGGAGCGGGACTAAAATATTTTAGTCCCGGGGATAAAAAGTACCATTTTAGTCCCTGAAATGAGGGAGTAAAATACGTTTTTTGTACCTGAAATGCAGAAAATATTGTAAACCTTAAATTACCATCATGGCTTTACCATTAAGGGGCGGTAGTTTTTTGAAAAAAATTTCAAGAAATTGCAAAAATTTTCAATTTTTCTGGTTGGCTCTAGAAAAACGCAATGAAGCCAGAGAGAACCTCTATAGTTTCGGCACCTCCACACTAAGACATCGACTCTATTCGGCGGCAAAAAGTTCCGGCTACAACGTGCTGGCCATCGGCCAACATTTGGACGATCTGTGCGAAAGTTTCATGCTGTCCGTTTTCCATTTGGGCAAGATGAAGACGATGAAAGCACATTATTACGTCAGGTAAGACCACTTATAGGCAATTATCAAAAAAAAAGTACTCTATTTTTTCTTCTTGTTCGATTTTCGGAGTTCAAATATTACCTTGTAAGCAGTTTTGAGCTGAATTGTGACCCTGTGACATAATGAAATTTTGACTTTACTTAATTTTATCAAAAATGAGTTCCAATACACCTTAATCGACGAGAAAAAAAGTGGTCTGTTGGTCTGTTGTCTGTTTGTACACACGGCAACTTAAGAACGCCTTAATCGATTTTAACGAAATTTGGTACAAAAATCCTCTATATCGGCTGACCATGAACTGATTAACTTCTGGGTAGGGTGGTGGGGGGTTGAAAGGGGGAAAAAGGGGATAAAATATTTTAAAAAATTGTAACACCATAAAAAAAATTGGTGCTAGAAAGCACGGATAGTCCGCCATACAATCAATTATTTTATGTTGAAAGGAAATTAAAATATCTCGAAAACTGTAGCTTTGAAAGATTTGAACCTTATAACAAAATTTTTGGGTAATATTTACGAAAACCAAAATCTAAAAGCCGCTAAGGTTATAATTTTTTTAATATATTCTAACGTTTTTTCAAATAACTCGGAAACTAAAGCTCCCATGAATATGGACTACTAATTTTAGTATATAAAGTCCAAACTCGAATCTGAAAACCGTATATCGCTACTTGATTTTGTTCCAAAGTTACAATTTTTTTAAATATTTTATCCCCCTTTTCCCCCGTTTTCCCCCCTTCAACATTGATACAAATTTTGAGTCGCAGGTATCTTTTTGTCTGAAAAAGGTAGAATTCCGAAAGGTCTTTTGAAAAGAATGTCTATTTATCAGCTTATTTATTAAGCCTTCGTCGTAACCGTTTTCGCCAGCTATTGCTTACAACATAAGCTTGCAAGTTTGCACTTTTTAACATATAGATTAGTAAATTTCCCCTTAAACAAAGAAAGATTTGAAGCAGAAAAGAATAGGATAAGGAATATTGCTGGCGAAAACGGTTACGATGAAGGCTTAATAAATAAGCTGATAAATAGACATTCTTTTCAAAAGACCTTTCGGAATTCTACCTTTTTCAGACAAAAAGATACCTGCGACTCAAAATTTATATCAATTCCTTATAATCCTAATTATACGAAAGGATTACACAAAGTATTTAATAACACCGGTCTTAAATTAGTATATCAATCCGGTAACACAATAAGAAGCTTACTAGGAAATCCCAAGGAAAAAACTACAGTTCTAGAAAAAAGTGGAATTTACGAAATTAGTTGCATGGATTGTGACAAAAAATATGTTGGCCAAACGAGACGCTCTATTCAAACACGTTTTAAAGAACATTTAGCACACTTAAAATACGGAAGAACAGAAAAGTCAAGTGTGGCCGAGCATGCTTTTGAAAACAATCATAGATTCATATTAGATAACCTAAAACTTCTAAAAAGTGTACCAAACAAAAGACTTTTGAATGCATATGAAAGTATGGAAATCATTAAATCCAGAAATAGTTTAAATAAAGATAGAGGACCCATCCCGTTTAGTACACTTTATTCTTTGGTTGAGGGGAGATGGGATTAAAAATCGTGATCAATCACAAATTATTAGTCTTATCTCCGCCCACTAAAGGATTGTATATAAGATAGAGCGTAGATTAATTTAGTTCATTGTTTATCGTCTCCTGATGATGCTAACGTTGTTAGCGAAACTCGCGTCGAGTGCAAAAAAGTGTAGTTTTGGTTTGTGGAAAACAATCATAATTTTGTTTTTTTTTTGACTAGATGTTTTTTAAATTGAATGGCAAGAGATTAAAAATTTTACTACCCGCATAAAGAGGCGATTTTTTTGTAAAGTTCTAGGTTCTGTGTGACCAAGCTAATGTTATTTCTGTTTCTGGTATTGTAAGAGTGAAGGTGACCATTGGATGGTAATCTGTGTCTGATAATATAGAAGAAAGACAATAATATATAAATGTATATTGATGGGACCATAATATTGACAAATGACTGACGGACTACTTTTTTTTTTCATCGATTAAGGTGTTTTGGAATCTTAGTAACTCATTTTTGATAAAATTAACAAAAGTCAAAATTTCACGATGGACCAAAAACTACGCAGTTTTCTTACTTGAGGATAAATTTTAAAAATCGCCAATTTCCAGATTGGTGACGGGTAAGATTTTCTGATGGTTTTTAAAGAATCGCTAGCTTCGTGACACAAAATTCTGTAACGAAAAATTTGTGGTTTAAAAATTAAAAATTTTTGCTACAGACCTGTCGAAATTGCGGTATCCTTTGGTTTGGTGTCTTTTGGACGCAAAGTGTGGTGACGAGACTTCAAAAAAACTACCATTTTTCTCTTGCAGGGACCCAGATCTGAGGGTGATCCGCCCCTTGGTTTACGTTCGAGAAAAATCCCTCCGTCAACTGTCCAACAATCAAAACTTTCCCGTATCCACCGGACCCTCTAGTCCGAACATGTCGAAAGAGCGTCAACGTATCAAGCAACTGCTCACCCAGCAAGAGATTCTCTTCCCTAATTTGTTTAGAAATCTAAGGGCTTCCTTGCACCCGCTAATTGGGTTCGATATTAGAGAGTGCGAGCTGAATTACAAGCGACGATTGGCCAAATCCCAAGTGACCAAGGAGATATCTTCGGATGACGAGACCGACGAAGAACCCGTCGAAACCTAATTTAAGTTTAATTGGTGTGTAGAATGGGACACCTTGGTATTTTTAATACATTGATAAGGCACATTCTTAATGCCACTTTAATTTAACCTGGGTTTAACATTGCGGTGCAATTGACTTTCAATGAGTCTGTGCTTGAGCCTAATTTTATAATATGACTTGCGGAAAATTCCGTGAAATTTACGGGGTGTCCAAAATTCGATGGTTTGGGGGGGGGGGGTTCGAGTAGTTCTAGAAGATCCAGATTTAACGTAGAGTTTTTAAACTAGAATTTAATTACTAAATTAGATTTCATGAGTCAATTTTAGTTTTTGAAATATAACACAAAGTTGGTTTATATTATTATATACCATTTTTTTAAATATTTTGAATGCTTTTTTAATTTCCTTCAAAACGATGTGCCTCTTACGAAAATCGGATAAATAGTTGTCGAGTTATCAAATATTTTCCATAAATCATATGGTAGGCTGTGATAAAAGCGGCACGCCACATTATTAAAAAAATCTAGAGTGCCATGGTTATCAATTAAGTTATACCTATATTTTATGCTCAGATTATCAATCAAAGCACTCTAGATTTGTTTAATAATGTGCCGCCTTTATCACATCCTATTATATGAATTATGAAAAATATTTAATAACGCGACAACTATTTATCTGATTTTTGTAAGAGGCACATCGTTTTGAAGCAAATTAAAAAAGCATTCAAAAAATATAAAAAAATATAAAAAAACTCTACCAAAATGCCCCCGTAGCTCGAAATTCGAGACTCGCAAAGGGGGTTCGAATTTTCTTTCTAGAAGTACCCAAAAACCATCGAATTTTGGACCCTGTACATAGTAATTTTTTATTAACGTACAGGGGGGTCGTCTTGATAACTAATCGGGATATAATCATGATTCTAATGTCAAAAGATAGCCTGCAGCTAGAGGCCCTCATACATTTGACAGTTGTTGTTTTTCCTATTGGCATGTAAAACCGATTTTATGAAATGTGTCAAGAGTTGACACAAACTGAGGTAGATACACGGTTGTGAAAATATTAATAATGGGTAAAATATAGGGCGCAATTACACAGACGAACATGCTCAAACAAAAGCTTGTGCAAAAGATCTGACATTTTTTGCGCGAACTTTTTCGTGAGCTTTTCTTTTTCTTCGAGCAAATTTTTGATATCTATTTTGGAAACATATTTTTAAAGATGAGAATAAATATAATAAAATATAAAAAAGCCGACGGCAAGCGAAATATTATTGCCTATCAATTTTGTCACACGCAATTTTAATAGTTTACCATGGAGGTAACAACATTTCATTCTTTTTTCTCACTTGCTTGGTTTTCTTCCATTAAAAAAAGAAAACGGATATATCTTCGAAGTAATTACTTTTTAAAATGCAAGTGGATATGTTTATGGGACTGCTCTGGAGAGTAGTTATTTTTTCAGGACCCTGGGGGGGGGGAACTTTAAAACAGTCGAAACGCAGCATTGTTAAACGCTGCATAAACCAATTTAACCCTGCTCTAAAGTACTTTTTAATTATTTTTAATATTATATAAAAATCTTGTTGGTCCCAACAAGCATTTGGACGTTATATTACGTTATGGTCACGTAGGGCAAGAAATACCTGACGTCGGCTCCGAGGTCCATCAGTCTTCCTGAGGACTCGATTTAGCACCTAAGTGGGGAATCAAAATTCGAGTCGTTTCGACGTCGGGTGCTGCACAGTGTTTTGGTCAAATATTACGTCAAATTACGTAGACCCACGACCCAAAGTTTTACTGTGCACACCAAGTTTAAACTTATTAGGTAAAAACTTTTATGTGTCTAAACAAACACATCCCAATAAACTGTGGATGACAATAATTATTATCTTAGTTATTGTAGGTAACTGAAAAAAGTTAGTTTTACACATTCTAGGGATCCAAATCTTCCAACGAAAGTCAGTTTACTGATAAATATAATTAAAATAGACATTAAAAAAAAAGAAACCCACAAAAATAATTCAAAAATATTAAGAAATTAATTTTGAAAAAAATTAACCTAAAAATAAAATCTTTATAAGGAAGCCCGTTTCTTATAGTAAAACATTATAGGCATTTAAAAAATGCATTTTAGTTGCCAACAAATAAGTTAATTTACATATTATGCCTTTAAAATAAAAAAATAAAATGTATTGTTGTAATGGCGCATCGATGCTAAACGTTTAAAATGGAGTTTCGGGCGCCGACCAAATTTGTAATGATTATTTACCTATTCGGACAAGAACACCTCCTGCGACGTCGCCTTGTAGAACGGCCTGACCTAAAATATTGTAGTATAATTATAGATCACGCGCCCAGGTCGGTGGACCTCGGAATAGTTACATTTAATAAATAAAAGTTTGGCAACGTGAATTTTATTACAATTCTACTTTACAACTCATACTAAATACAACGTCTCATGAATTGGACGTTATACCGGGTGCCCAAGGTGAGTGGCGTATAAGATTATTTTGAAAACTATACAATAGAAACTTTTAAACTTCTATTCTAACATAAGTCCATGTAAAGTATATTTATAAAATACTTTCGTATTTGCAGTGTTGCCATTTACAGGAAATCTTGGCAACAACTACATTTATTGACGTCCGTATTCACTTTGGCCCGACCTTGAATTTTATTCTAAAAATGACGTCGCCGTAATTAACGTTAATTTACGTCCCTGATAAGTAGCGAGTATCACCAACATTTAGCTACGTCAGTTATGGTAAGTATCGACGTCAAAAATGTTGCACTAGTTGTTGGCGACGTCAGGTCTTAGTAAAAAATACGTTGTTTGATAGACAAACCAACTGCCGACCTAAATTTGGGCCAAAACCGACGTCATGTTAGGTTGTAATTAGTCGGAAGTCAGAAAAATGCTGCTTGGGGTAGTTATATCATTAAAAATCCGAAAAAATTAGGCATTGGGTCGGCTTCGGTATATTTATTAGTTTCGTTTAGGTGCTATATAATGTCATTGATAGCATTTTGGTAAAAATGTATAAAAAATGCAATTTAAAATCTATATATTTTACGGAAAGTGGATTGGATTACAAAGCTGAGTAATTCGGAAGTGAAAAGTGGGGTCATATTTTGTTAATATGAAATATAAATTGTTTTGTATGTACAGGGTGATTCACCATATTCATTCACCATATTTTCCACCCCACCACCACAAAACTTACTTAATTTTACAAAATTTCGCAGTTTTTTTGGTAAATTAACGATATTTCACGTTTTTTTCTGATGATTTCCCATTTTTACAATGCAATATTAAAAGAATTTATCGAAAATTGGAAAAATTTCTTGCTTCTAAATTGATTTAGAATTTATTATTGCTTTTAAGATTAAAAATCGACAAAATTTTCAATATTTAAAAAATCGGAAAAGCAAGTTATACGCATCAATAAAATAAAACGTCGGAGAGCCCTTGCTTTACGGAAAGATTTGTTCTAACACTTTCGTAAAAAAACTGCGTTGACCCTTGTTTGTTGTCATGTAAAATTTGACCAAAACCCCCTCTCACTCCTCTACGGTTTTTACCTTCTCCTAACCCTTACATTTTACAGTCAATAATTAAGTGTCACTAATTGGTTATTTCTTTATTCTATCTTGTTTTTTTTTAACAACCCCAAAAAAGTTACAAGTATACTGGCATATCCCCTATAAAAATCAGATCAATAGAAGTCGGAAATATACCTTGTTTTAAAACTTAAAATTTAATTATTAGTTTTTCTATTTTCATGTTCAATAAATTCCGATAAAAATATATATTTTGAATTTTTAAGATATTTCCACACGAACATTTCTTCAAACAAATTTTGCTCTAACATTCTCTCCAAAATTTCCGTGAGCTTTTTTGTACGAGCTTTGGATCGAAGTTTTTTTTGAACATTTTGCTCATGAGGCTCGCGTAAAAGCTCGTCTGTGCAATTGCACCTTAAAGAATTTTATTGATATTTTCTTGAAATAAAACACAGATACATAGTATATTATTAAACTAATCTCACTTACGTTTTCTTGCGGTTCTTTTTCCATTGGACGATGGAACAATACAGATCAGTAGTCAGCGCAAGAAATTTTATAGTTTTTTGTACCACAATGTTTCATTTTTAAACCGCATGTAAATAATCAAAATTAAAATTTGATGTACGTTTAGTAATCTATCACTGCCAACATACAAAAATTGTCGATATTTTCCTAACAACTATGAAATCGAATAATTGTCAAAAATTGTACACAGGGCATCTAGCATGCAATAAGAGAAAGCATTGTATAAAGAAGTTCTTTATACAATGGAGAAAGAGAACCAACCCGTCATTTATTGCCAATTGCACCGCAGTGTTAAATTTGGTTTAAATTTAATTCGTGTTTAGAACATGCCTCCACAATAAACTTAAGATATGAAGGAATCACATTCTAAACATCAATTAAATTTAAACCAGGTTTAACACTGTGGTGCAGTTGGCAATCAGTAAACGTATTTTTATTATGTCACCCAGTATGTGAAAGTTTACAATTCCATATTAAAAAAAAAGTGTTTATAAGTCAATGTCTCACACACTGAAAGAGATACCTTTATATTATGTGGTTATTTTTTTAAGGTATTTTTTTTAGATTCCAAAAATATATATGGTGTGTCTCATTTTAAGAAATGGTTAATCTTTGTATACAGAGCGAATGAATTAGCTCAATAAAATTTTAATAATCTACTTTTTGTTGGGATTTGCTCTAACAAAAAATCACCCTGTAACAAAATACAGTTGTTGTCATTTTAGTTTTGTCGGCTTTGTTATTTTTATTATTTTTTCATTTCGGCTTTACTGATACATATATTTTTAAGAGCGAACTGATATTTTCAGTATTATGGTTTATTTGAAAACCAGAAAATTATCATGCAAAGACGAAGGAGCTGTTGAGGTTCTCCATAGAACTGATCTGGGGTACAATTTAGTTTTTGTGCCATTATATTATCTAAAATGTAGCGAGGGACCACAAAATACTGTTTTGTTTTAACTATCCATTTTTTATTTATTGTCGGATTTTATCCCAAAAAAATGTTTTGGAAAGGTAATGAAACAGACTTTTTGCTAATGTGTCAAAAAATGACATTTATCAAAAGTTCAAAATGGAGGATGTCCAAAAGTTTTATGCATCTTAAAAATCCGTTGGGTTTTCTTTGAGACACTTTGTATATTTTTTTGCAACAAAAAAAACTTCTATCCATTGCCGGTAAACTGATGTATCATTTGATATTATCAAAAATTCAAAATGGCGGATGTCCAAAAGTTTTATGCATCTTAAAAATCCGTTGGGTTTTCTTTGAGACACTTTGTATATTTTTTTGCAACAAAAAAAACTTCTATCCATTGCCGGTAAACCGATGTATCATTTGATAAAATCTATTAAAAGATAAAAACTATGAGTTTTGCGTATACCAACTTTTTGCATAAAATAAAAATTGCTAATAATTATTTATGTTAACCGGATTTCGTTATCTCTTCGCTAATTTTGTTGACAAGGTTCCTTTTCCAAATGTCAAAAAATGACATTTTGTGACAGTTACAATTTTATGCATTTTATAAAACCCGCCGGCTTTTTTATTAAACACTTAATATATATTTACACTATAACAGAAAAATACGAACTATTATTGACCCATGTATCATTTGTTAAAACCTATTTAGAAATAAGAAAAATATTGGGACTTAACAACTATTATGCATAAAATAAAAAATTAACGTCAATTTTGTAACAATAAATTAGAAGAACATACATTAAAAAAACTAAATTAGCACTAAAAATTTGAGCGAATATTATTTCTTAATAGATTTAATAAAGTTGGTACTTTTGTTATAGCAAGAAAATATACAAAGTGATTTAAGAAAAAGAAAAAGGAGTTTTTTAAAATGCATAAATATGTAAGGCATCTTGGATTGTCTTATTGTTAGCATCTGTAAAGTGTCCTTGTCAACAAAATTGGCGAAAAGATAACGAAATCCGGTTTACTTAAATTCAGTTTTAATTTTATTTTATGCAAAAAGTTGGCATACGAAAAAACCCATAGTTTTTTTATTTCTTAATAAAATTTATCAAGTGATACATCGACTTACAGAATTTTGTGGTTATACAAAGCGTCTCAAAAAAAACCCAACGGTTTTTTAAGATGCATAAAACTTTTGGTGATCAGCCATTTTGATTTTTTTATAAATGTCATTTTTTGACATATTTGTAAAAAGTCTATTTTATTACCTTTCCAAAACTTCTTTGCGTTAAAATCCGACATTAAATAAAAAATTGGCAGTTAAAACAAATCAGTCCGGTTTTTTGTGGTCATAGAGGGTATTTCACTGAAAAAAGGTAACAAGAACTTTTTGAGGTATTTATTTAAATATTTTGCAAGGAAAGGGATCAGATAAGAAAGTGCCGAAAGCAGTTGTTACCTTTACGTTGAAACGCCCTGTATATCAGGTTGAAGAATTTTTGGATAAAAAATTTTTTGTTTTCTTTTACACCTTATTTTCTTCTTTTGTTTCACTTTAACCTGATCCAGAAAAAATATATATAATTAAGTTTAAATATTGTTAATGGAAAATTTAAAAGGTGAGATTTTTAAATTATGAATACATTTAGGGTGTATTTTATTTTTTCCATTATATGGAATTTTTTAATTGATTTGTTTTTATAAATTGGCTTTTAATTTGACTGAATTTTTAAATGGCTTTTTTTTTATTTAAGTAAATTTAAAAAGTATACTTATAGCGTTGGCCAAATAAGAATTTGTAATTTTTTTAACGTTTTACATATTAGAACCAAAATTTGAGCTGGTGAGTATCATATTTTTGCAATTTACACAAAACGGATTTTAAAAGGGTGTTTTTAAAATTTGTTTTAAATATTTTGTGTAGTTTCTAAAGTTTGAATTGTTAAATATACCCATAAATATTTAGTATTAAGAATATTACTCATAGATGTTATTTCTAGCTTCTATTTATTATAAAAAAAAATGATGCTCCTAAATCATTTAGGAATTTGATGCTTCCTTTTTTAACTATTATTAATTTTAATTCAATGTGATTTTTTTAAATACATTATTATTACTACTGTTGCGAAATATTTAAGGATTTCTAATAATGTTACAAACTTTAAAATTTAAGAGAGATAGTTTAGTTTTGAATAATAATAAAATTCTAAAAGTTCGGTGCGTTTTTGTTATTTTTTGTTTTTTGGGTAAACATACCATAAGCTTGTTTGATAACTTACATTGTCCTGAGGAGAGAAAATAAAGGTCGAAACCAGTCGACAAATTGTGAAGTTGCCCCGCAAAAAAAACCGCCTTAAAGCTGTCAGAAGTTTTACGAGATTTTATAATGTTTTATGAGGCATCAGTTTTTACGAGAAAGACAGACTAAGTCGTAGAATATTATAAAACATTATGAATTTCAATGTACACATCGCCTCTCGATTTTCATAAGGCTTTGTGAATTGTGAAAAAGTAAAAAAAAATTGTATCTGTAAGCCAATTTCGCTGTTTATTGAGTACCGTCTGGTCGCTCGACTTAATCGGGTGGCTCCCAACCCTTTGAAACGACCCCCACAATCTCACGTGTGTTGAGCGAAAAGTTTGTCGCCCAACTCAGATGCATTCTTGGATTGCTTGGGATGCAGAGCTGCTGATGGCAGGCGGATCTAGTTTCCTGTCAGAGCGTGTATAGTTTAATAGGTTAAAAAAATGACGTAAGTTGAGCAATTTTAGATTTTTTTTTATAAAATTTCTAAAGTCACCCTTTTTTATTTTTTTTCGGAGTTCGTTATTTAGCAAAGGTACAAAGAAAGTACAGTTAGCCCTCATATTCAGTAAATCGTGAATCTAGTCTGTTTTATTTAAAATTATGTTTTTTCTCTTAGATTTCAAAATAAGGAAATAAAAGATCAGAGCTTTGTTTGTAACTTTCTAAGAAAAAACTCGAAAGCTGGCCACATATAAACCTACTTTTTCAAAAATTTCAGACATTGCTGAAGTGAAACAGGACCAAATTATTAGGTACAAAATTGCAACCCCAATTTGTCAGGCGGGGAAGACATTGATTCGAGGTTGAAACATAGATTATTTTATTTTTTTGTTGTAAAAGGATTAAGATTTTATTTTGTGTCCGTCCATCCAAAGAATATTATTTAAGTTTTGTTTGTTACCTTTAGAATTAAAGTGTTAAATAAAGCAAAGTTTTTTTATATTCCTTGTTTTTTCTCTTTTTTGCCATATTTTTGGTGCATTTGCATCTTGACAAAAAAATAACCTTTTTTTGTCCCAAGTCGACTCGGGCGCTTGTAACTTGAGCCATCTTTGAGATATAAGGGGTATCCCAAGCACCGGAACTCGCGGGTGACTTTGGACACCAAGATTTTTTTTAAAAACTGGAAAATAATTAATCAAACGTTTCATTTATTGAGTAATACCCATTATAACTACTGATCAAGACTAAAAATTTCGTACCAAAAATATACCATACACACAGTTTTTTAGGCAGCTGCTCGCAAAGTTAAAAATGGTTCCGTAGAGCGACCAATCTTAGTTCGTGTCCAGGAAATTAAGGCTTCTTCCAAAGGAAGTTATTTCTCGGGGGATAGTTGGGTAAATGGCAGTACCCCCTCGAGGTGCTTAAGCCTCTTCTAGAGTTGGGTGGGGAATTCACAGAGTAAGTGTTCTGTGGCCACTGTTGCGGTTTCGCAAAATCTGCAGTCCGCCGACTCTTCTGATGTCTTTTCTGTTCATGTTTATGAGCTTTTCTGCTCTTTTTAACAAGCTTTTATTTAACTTGCAATGTACCTATCTATGTATATATTGTCACTGTAAAATACAGCTACGGGGTGTATTTTGCTACCCCTAACTATATTCCTGTTTAAATTCGTTATAAGCTTTCACTTTTAACGGCGAAGTTGGGTCAACAGAGTTGGCCCAACTAGAGAAACGTACGTGAACTCACACGACCAACAATCGAATGTATTCGATACTTACAAGAAACAATAAGGTTGACCGGAGTGGCCGTACGTGAAGAGAGATGATAATTTGACGGTACACAATTTGAATTTACGTCCAATCGTTACAATGTGTAACTAGATATGTTTGTTCGGGTGGAATCTTGCAATTTAATTTTGACCAACTTCCCGACATCCGATCGGCTTCTTTGGCATGCTTATAAAGTTGCGGTCACAACACAAGAATATAGTGTGATAAAATTGACAGCTCCCCCTACTCGAAGGGGGAGAGGGGGGTACAGTTGAAGTACGATTTCGTTTGAATTTGGTGTGTTGGGGTACTTGGGAATGGAGATAATAAATTTCTAATCAGATTTTGAAAATTCGATATCGCGGATTCAAGATGGACGATTTTTGGTCATCTTTTGCTAACCAATTTTAACTAACTCATATGCATTTATAGTTCCGGTGACAATATAATAATATGTCATTATTAGGCACCTCTTCCCCCTATGAGGACAGTGGAGGGTGGGAAAACACCGAAGTTTATCCGATTTCAACCAAAATTCGTATACGGGGGCTTTTGAGGATAAGGAATACGAATTTTTGAAAATTCAATATGGCGGATTCAAGACGGACGATTTTCGGTCATGTTTTGCTAACCAATTTTAACTGACTTATCCACATCCGATTGTGTTCAAATTTGGTATTCTCAGGTACCCACCTCCCTCTAACGAGGGAAGTGGACGGGGAAAAAATTTGTTTTTTTCGATTTCAATCAAAATTGGCATACAGGAGTTTTTTTTAAGGAGGGGAATTATGAATTTTTTATCACATTTGAAAATTTCAATATGACGCATACAAATGGACGATTTAGGCTACAAATCTAAAAATTAAGGGTGTGTGTTCAAATATGGTATTATTAGGTACACACTTCCCTCTAACGAGGCAAGTGGAGGAGGGAAAAGATTTAATTTGTTCGATTTAAATCAAAATTGGCATATAGGGGTTTTTCGGGAAGGGGATATGAATTTTTGATCAGATTTGAAAATTTCAATATGGCGGATTCAAAATGGACGATTTAGGGTACAAATCTGGAAATTAAAAAATAAATTTTTATTAAAAAAAACTTTTAAAGAAGAAGCTTTTAATAAATGCACTCAAAAGTGGAAAATAATTTTCTACCTTTCTTATACCATAATAAAAGCGATGGGCGCAATTTAAAATATTTTAACTTTACGGTGACAAAGAGAGAACTAAATTCTTCTTCTATTCGAATGATAAACGTAATGCTTTCATCTAAACAGGTTATAGAGTAATAAGTTTCTAAGGTGAATCGTCGATGTGACCGATATACGATACCTAAAGTTAAAATTTTTAATTTGCCCCCATTGCTTTTATTATGGTATAAGAAAGATACAAAAATATTTTCTACTTTTGAGTGCATTTAATAAAAGCTTGTTCTTTAAAAGTTTTTTTTTAATAAAATGTTTTTTTAATGTAATGAGTAACCTTTTTGCCTGTTTTAGTGTGGAGTGTGTCTCCAGTGTTTTGACAATTGGTCCTTTTCCCAATTGTTGAGTTCTTTTAGAATGTGGCTCTGGGCCATAATATGGCGTTTCAGCACCTTGTTTTGCGAGGGTATCTGCTTCCTCGTTGCCCGCTGTGCCTCGGTGTCCGGGTAGGTACCCACATCAAGGTTACTGTGTGACTGGGTTGCTAGCGCTTTTATCACTGAACCTAGCACAGATAGTTTTGTGGAAAAACTCAAAAAAGCCGTGAAAAAGTGTTTTTTTTTTCGATACTGACGATAATTTTTTGTTTTGTCGAATCAATTTTTAATAAAAATAATAATAAGTATTTTTTTCTTGTTCTAGGAGAAAAATTAAGACTTTTGGAACACACTGTATTTATTTATAACCGTAATAAACATAAAGTAGTACTAAAAAGCAAGGAGTTTTAAACATAAGTATTGTACTATCTAATCTTTAACAATTTTTTCTTTAGAAAATAATATGTTTTACAGATTTTGTCAAGCACGCGCGTTTCTCGAAAAATTTGGATCAATGATTCTGTAGGATGCAGAGCATTAAATAAAATTGCGTTTTCTCTCCAAGAAATAAGTTACTTGGATTATACCAGCCTTGCATCCATCTCTTTCAGTAGGTGCGAGAAAGTGAGCAAAATAAACATAAAATGCAGTTATATAGATTTAAAGCAAAACAAATGAATTGGGTTCGTTTTCCATCAAGTGTTGTATATAAGATTTCATTGCAAATTTGTATTATTCAGTTAGCGTTTATTGTTTAACGACAAATTATTAAAAGTTACAGAAATATGCCGGGCCCTTGTGATTCTTGTAAAGGTATGTAAATAGTTATTATCCTAACTATAGTGCATGTTTTTAGCTACCTATATCATTTTTTAGCCATCCATATAGGTACATAGTATGGAGACGTTTGGGATCGTAAAAAAAAAGTTTTTTTATTTTTACTAAAAATAAGTTATTTGAATAAAAAAGACCTAAATACAAAATTTTGTCATGATGTCTGTCTGTAACACTATTGCTCAAAAACCGCTTAACCGATTTTTATCAAATTTGGCACAAAAATTTTCTGTCACCAGGCGGTGAGCTGATTAGTTTTTGGTAGGAGTGGGGGGTTGCAAAGGGTAGAAATAGGGGTTAAACTTTTTAAAATATCGTAACTCGCGAACCGTAGCAGTCAGCAACACGCGGTTTTCAGGATAAAGTCACCTAACGGGGATTAGTTCAATTGTTTTTGAACTTTGTCCTGTAATTGGAATTATTCTGTTAAGCAATAAATAAATTTGATTTGATTTAATTGATTTTGATTTTTTTTGTTGCTGATACAATTTTTTTTTGACCGTGCAAAAAAAATATTTTTTTGCCCACAATTGTTCAAAATAGTAGTTTTCACATCTAGTGGCTAAAATACTGCTTTTTTTACAAGCGTTGGTTTAAGTAACGAGCGCAGCAAGGTATTTAAAAACGCGAGTTAAAAAAAGCACAGTTTAGCAGCGATTTGTTCATAGGTACTATTTTTTTTGATACCTTTATCAAAAAATCCAAGAAAAATAGGAAAATACATTTAAAAATCTCGAACGAAGAGCACTTCTGCCAACACATCATCTTTACACTATAAATGAAGGCGGCTAGTAAATGAAATTACAATGGTTTCCATAGCGATGTGCCTTTTTACTCGGTGACGTTCATTGTTGCGACATTTTAATCTTTGACAGTTTAATATTTTGACGATGTTTTTAAATGATTTTTTCGTAAATACCTGGTGAAAACTGGAGGAAATGGTACCTACGCGAGAGTGACCGATACTGTGTTTGGGGAACATTGTTTCACGGCGACACGAGCGCAGCCGGTGGCTACAGGAAGGAACTACTTGTACAGGCAGATGCACAACAATATAAATATATTTTTTGTTTAATTTTTTTACAGACACTTACTTATTTAATAATAAAAAAATATGAAAACACTTAACAGGCGCCGTTTTTTCATACTTTTTAGTGTTAAAAAAGCATTGCATTCGCGAAAGGTTTTAGTATACAAACCTTTACCAACTTTGTACTGTTCCATGCAGCTAAAAAACTTTCTTTATTTTACAAAAAGTTTTTTGGACCCTTTAAAAATCTAAAGTAGTAGGAGGGGTTATAACTATGTTGAGGAATATTATCAAATATACAACATTTTATTATATTATTTTTTTTTATTCATTGGGAAAAAATCCCAGTTTAAAAGTCTTACAGATTTTATAAATGTTTTAACCTATCTGTTTTGTTTTGGTTGTATTTTAACCAATTATCTTCTCTGAACCCCAATTCTCGGCACTCTTCAAATAGTCCCATGCTAGCTTTAATGGTAGTGATCCAGCCTGAACAAGTTGTTAATCCACGTGCGATTTCCAATCAAAACTGATTAAAAAACTCAAAAATTTTGTGAAAATCTAAAAAAACCGCTTGCGAGCCAGGTTGACAGACTTTGACAAGTAGAGGCAAAACCCGGCAGGTACAAAATTAAAATTGTGTGAATTATATCTCGACATTGAAAAATGTTCTGTCTTTCTTTTATGTTCATATAGAAAGAGATGGACGGGGCAAGGTAGATGTTTACCTAATACTTTCAAGCATTACTCTCACTCTCTGTCGCAATGCGCTATGCGCTACAGGAACCTAGTTTCTGCGCGGCCCTACCTTTCTGTTAGTCTCCATAAGTTATTATGTTGTCTCTGGAAATGGCTTAATTTTTACGTAATAATTAGATTTTGGGTAAAAAACGGACAGAATTTTTTTTGCACCCATGATCAAAAATAGTAGTTTACCTAAGTAGTGCGGAAAGTGCCACTTTTCTGCACTTGATTGCAGATGGCCGAACGACGCACTAGTTTTTTTTATGTTTTTCACAATATTTTGAATTTTTTGATAAAGGTTCATTAAAAAAATACCATTTCCTCAAGTTTCAAAAAAAAAATAATTTGAAAATACTACAAAATAATAAACTCTCATAAATTAAAATGGCGAACAATGTAAGGTCACCCACTGAAAATAAATAAAAGTAGACTTACCAAACTAAATAAAAATAATAATAATAAAAAAATTTTGTTTACAACTCGTGGCCAAACTGGGCTTTTTCACTCGAGTTTTTTAAAAGACTATTTTTTACGTTATTTGTCTCCAACCTTATTTTCTTTATTAGATCCTATTGAAATTACTTTAAAATTTTAGGAAATTGTTCGTGCGGCGATGGAAAATGCAATTGTGGAGACGGTTGCAAGTGTGGATCCGATTGCAAATGTTCTGGACAAAAAGGTGACGTCACTAAAAGTTTATATAGGGCGGGGCATAAAAAATTTTGAAAACATTTTGAATTGCCTATAACTTCAAAACCAAAAGTTCCATTTAAAAATATTACATAACTGGAAAGAATATGCAGTGGCGTAGCCAGAAATTGGTTTAGGAGGAGGGGAGGGTTTCGTCATTTTATAAAAATGGACTACCTACTTATTGCAAAATTTTAAAAATTCAAGGGTTCACAAAGGAGGGTCGATCACCCCCTCCCCCCCATTCTCCTATATCGGCCTAACAGTCAAAATTCTTGTTTTTCTTTCCTGAATCTCCGCGCGAAAGAAAAACAATTTCCGACTAAAAACCATTTTTTTTGCAGTTGTGTAAATTTGTGAAAAGAAAATATACATAATTATAGGTATGTCTTTTTTTTTAGGAAAATAAGAATTTGCCCACGATGATGAATAAATTGCTAAATTATGAAAAAAAAAACATTTTTTAGCTACGATGACATATTAAAGTAATGTAAAAAAATTCCAAACGCTGTAAATTTTAATTTATGCAAATAGGTATGCAATTAATTTTTATTTTATTGCAAGTAAAGTAATTACATATACCACGTTTAAGGCTTTCATTGTTTTATTTATCACATTGCATTAATATTTTACAAAAAATTCTCATTAAAATAAATTTTTAAATTTAATATAAGAAATGAAACAACTGACATGTTTTAAAATATTTTTTTTTTATATTTACAATATATATAAAAGTAGAATGTGTAATTTTAAGTTCTATTTAGGTACAAAATATTTGGTTTTAATAAAAAAAAACAAAAATTTAAAAAACTTAACACAAAAACACTAAAAACTATGACTATAAAACAAAGTGGAAAACACCTCAACAAATATGCACAAATTGATGGATATTTCATATTACATTCTAGAGTAAACAAACCGGACCCTTGCTTCAAAAGAGACATAAATCAAAGACGCGGTTGGGAAGAAAAACAAAAAACTAATTGAAAGTAAAAACCAAAAAAAAAACTACGTAAAAACAAGAAAAATAACTGTTTTTGTGTTTTTTAAGTTGCCACCATTTTGAGAAGTTCTTTGAAGTAGTCACTTTTAAAGTTAAGAGAACCTTCAAAATCCAAGGGGGGAAAGCACTTTATTTCAAAGGAACGTACCTGATTTTTTAAAATAACTTTTTTCAATAAAAAAGTCTGATAAAATTATGAAATTCTTAGATCTGCAGGGGTGGTAAAGTAAAAAAAATGCCGGCGTTTGATTGAAGTTACCAAAACTCTCTTGGAAGGTAAAGTGCCATTTTCTCCTTCGTTAGCGGATCAAAAATATGATTTCCTAACAGGTTAGTAGAAAAAGATGTACAGGCAGATCGGTTATAAGTGTTCTCTGGGATAACTTTTTTTCCAGCAGCCACAGAAGAACCAAACAAAAACTGGGTAAAAGGGTATTTTATAGGGAGATCAAAATCATTAATAAAAATTACTCAGTTTAAATAATATACAAGGTAACACCCTATATATTTTGACATTTTCAAATTCTCCAGAAAATTAGCTTTTTAAAAAATACCATATAGTGTAGGTCTGCATGTAACCGTTTTCAAGATATTTCGAAATGAATTAGATATTAATTAATTAATATTATTGAATTATAATAAAACCAAAGTCGGTCATACATAATAATATGCATAATCACAACAATCAATAAGCTGTCAAACTAGAACTTACTTAACTTTCCAAATAAATAGATGACTGTGAAAAACAAAAACAGGGGCGTTTTGACAGCAGGGCATCATAAATTACTTAGGTTTTATTATAATACAATAATAAGAGTTAATTAATATCTAATTCAAACTGAAATATCTCGAAAACGCTTGCATGCAGACCTATACTATATTGTATTTTTAAAAAGCTAATTTTCTGGAGAATTCAACAGTGCTAAAATATATAGTGTGTTCCATAAGAAAAAAAAGCTTTTTGGCAGACCTTGTATACTATTTGAAGTGATTAATTTATATTAATGATTTTGCGGTCCCCATAAAATACCCTTTTACCCAGTTTTTGTTTGGTTCTTCTGCGGCTATAAGAAAAAAGTTATCTCAGGGAACACTTATAATCAATCACCTTGTACACTAAAATAAGTTTTAAAAAAAATTGTTTAAAATGATGATCACTTTTGAAGCAAGTGTCCGATCCACCAAAATATAATATAATGCAAAAAATTTAATTTTTGAGATTCAATTATGGAATTATGGGATTAAAAATTGATCACAATCACCTCCCACGGAAAAAAGAGATTCATTAAATTTTTAATGGGTAATAAAAAAATAATTCTCTGTTTGCATCAAAAATTTTCTTTTTGAAGGTTACTACCCAGCAAACACGGTTCCCTCGGGCCTTCGTCGGCTTTCGACTTCGATTTACGACATCGGACCAGCAGTATTTTTTGTACGCTTTGCGATATGTATGCCTAACGTATGTTTGTCGATGCAGCGTTAGACTGTGGCCCGTCGTCGGACCAATGGTAAATTTTACTTTTTGCTGACATCGGTCGGTCTAGCGTAGGCAAGCTGGTCTCGGCCCGACATCGGTAAACTATTCAAGTCCGACATTGTTTTCCTAAAGCGGTCCAACGTCGGCGATTGGCGGAGGTCCGTTGGTGGTAGCTTAAAGCGGCCCGACATTGGCAAACTACAAAGCTGCTTTAAGTGGCAGAAGAGGTGATTCTTGTAGAGAAGTACCACCATCTTGTCAAGTCCGCATTCTAGTTTTGAAATATCTTTGCTCATTATATATATAACATTATCTTCCACTGTACAGGGAACATAGTGAAATTAGCGCCATCTCTACATACTAGGAAGAAACTATTAACCAGTTTAAAAATTTTAAGGTGACGTAATCGGACCATCGTCGGTTGCCGATTCTCGACCAATCAAAAAAAGTACCAATCGGACCTTCGTCGGCCCTAAAGTAGATAAAGTGGTCGTCGGCATAAAGTCGACTATAGTAAATCGGGCCATCGTCAGTTGCCGATTCTCGACCGATTAAAGAAAGTTCCTATCGGACCATCATCTACCCTAAAGCGGATAAGGTTTGCGTTGGCATAATTTCGATTATAGTAAATCGGGCCATCGTCAGTTGCCGATTCTCGTCCGATTAAACAAAGTTTCAATCGAACCGTCGTCGGCCCAAAAGCAAATAAAGTGGGATTCAGCATAAAGTCGACTATAGTAAATCGGGCCATCGTCAGTTGCCGATTTTTGACCGATTAAACAAAGTTCTAATCGGACCATCGTCGGTCATAAAGTGGCGTCGGCATAAAGTCGACTATAGTAATGTGGACCTCCGTCAGTTGCCGATTATTGACCGAAAACTGAAAATCGCAATCTGACCAACATTGGGCTAGAGGGTAGTTGCCGATGCCGACACACTGCCGACGTTTTCGACATTGGCCCGATTCAATGCCGACGATTTGTGTTTGCTGGGTTTTATTTTTTAAACAGTTATGACATTTTAGAACACGACAAAAAATGCGCAAAAGGATAATTTCAATGACGTCAATGCTTCTTTCTCTCTCACATTAGCCTTTCCCTAGTTCGACTGCTCTGAATTTGGCGAGAGTGGCGGTGTAGCTAAAATAGGAGCCAATACTTATCTCGGATTTATAAACTTGACAAATCTCTTTAAAAGTTTTACGAGATTTTATAATGTTTTATCAGGTGAAACAAACTTTTAAAAACCTAAACAAATATCATAAAGTACGTATTTTTTCTATCTGTCGTGACGAGAAATACAGCTTGACTCATAGAATCTTATAAAACCCTTTACAAAACTCATCAACTTTCATAAGAACCTATCCGGTTTTTTACCTGGGATTGAAGCATATCAACCGACGATAAAATACAGAGAACTAGAAAGTTACTGAACATCTCTCTTAAACTAAGGTATTTAGCATTTCTTTGGTATGTCTTGGATTGTTGTAGTAATTCGGTTGTCTACCTTGCTGCATATTGCTAAACATCAGAGCCTGCAACATGTCGTACTCGTGGTCTTCCACTGCCAAATCTTTGTGGAGAGTTTCCAAGTGTTTTCTCCGTTTCTCCAATTGTTCTAGCGTTTCTTCCAACACAACTTCGTTATGTTGCATTTCGCACGAACTTTTGGTCATATCTGTGCGTAGTTTGGTTAGGTTTTCCACAACTTCACCGTCCTGTTTTTCTTTCGAACGTTCTTTTGTTTTATTTTCCTCGCACTTTTTTATGTTTGCGCTGATTTTGACTAGGTTTTCTTCTTCTCGGAGGATGGTTTTGTTCAATTTAACGATTTTTTCTAATAGATCGAGTTGCTCTTTTATTACGGTTTCGCTGGTTGTTGAGCTGGCATCGTCGTCGTTGTTATCCTTAAAGTCTTCTGAAGTGGGGGAAAATCTTTCCGAATGAGTCTGGAAAAAATTAAAAATCCGTGTTATCGTCAAATACATTTTTACACTTTTTGTAAATTTTTTTCTTCAAAAATTTATTCCGCTTCCCGTTTCAGTCAATTTATAGCTATGGCTTGTATTAACAGCTTTTAAATTTTGTAATCGCGACAGTTTGGACATTGCCAAAACATTAATATGGCTGCTTTTTAAATAACGAAAAAATTAATTTTACAAGCACGCAGCGAGATATTTTAAAACGCGAGTCAAAAAAAAAACACAGTTTAGCCGCGAGTTGTTAACATTATTCTTTTTAATACCTTTATTAAAAAATCCAAGAAAAACAGGAAAATACTTTTAAAGACCCCGAACGAAGAGAACTTCTGGCAACGCACCATCTTTACACTATAAATCAAGGCGGCTGGTAAATGAAATAACAATCGTTTCCATAGCGATGTGTCTTTTTACTCGGTGACATTCCTTGTTGCGACATTTTAATCTTTGACAATTTGATATTTTGACGATGTTTTTAAATGGTTTTTTCATAAATTCTTGGTGAAAAACAATATTACTATTTTCCGCTATTTCTCTTTATCTTTGGGTAAAAAACGGACAGAAATCATTTTTGCACCCGTGATAAAAAAAAGCTTTTTTGCATCGGTAACCAAAAAAGCCATGCTTTAGATATCTGCAGACAGTTACTAAAATCATGTTTTTGATGAAGGTATAAAAAAACATATTTTGTTGATAACGCTTCCTATTAGATTTTTCTTGATTCAACTCTTCTCAAAAGTGCCCATTTTTGTAAATAATACTTTATATTAGTAAAGGTAATGTTTCAGTTAACATGTCTTTGAATTTTTCTAAAAACCAAAATTTTAACCCACCAGGCTTGTTTCAATTTAAAATCTCCACCATGCATAGCATTGGTAACTAAGAAAGAATTTTTTTAAATTCTCCTAGGGGGTTGAATAAGGGATGAAAGAGAAGAGAAAAAAGAGGTAACGGCTTTAATATACAGGGTGTTCATTTTAAAAGTTCCCACCCAAAGTCTGATTTTAGAAAATTCCTCGGACATGTCTATTTTTTATTCACAGGGGACACATTTTGTCTACCCTGAAATCTTTTACTTTACCCCTATATTTTGAGTAGGGAAAGTGAGTCGAGTGATACCTTGTTTTGAAGGTCTTTCGAATGTTGCAAGTAATATGGCTTCTTTTTAAATAACGAATAAATAAAACTTGTATAACTGTTTGCATACTTTAACAGTTACATGTCTAAAATGTCATTGCAAATGTCAAAATTTTGACACCAAGTTTGTTGTTTTAAATGAAACTCCCTGTATTTTATAAAAAAATTTAATCGGCCGTTCCTTTCTGATCCCAAATATGTTACCTTTATCTATATTAGTTAGCAAAAAAAAACTTTTATTATAAAACACTTTAAAAGAAAAAGCTCTTGTTAAATGCATTAAAAGTAGAAAATAATTTTTTATCTTTCTTATACCATAATAAAAGCGATGGGAGCAAATTAAAAATTTTAACTTTAGGTATCGTCAGTGGCTGGATATCGTATATCGGTCACATCGACGATTCACCTAAAAAACAGTTCTTCTGTTGTAGTTCTCTCTTTGTCACCGTAAACTTAAAATTTTTAATTTGCGCCCATCGCTTTTATTATGGTATAAGAACGATAAAAAATTATTTTCTATACTTTTAAGTATATTTAATAAAAGCTTGTTCTTTTAAAGTCTTTTTTATAATAAAAATTTATTTTTTAATTTTTATATTTGTACCCTAAATCGTCCATTTTGAATCCGCCATATCGAAATTTTCAAATCTGATCAAAAATTCATATCCCCTTCCCGAAAAACCCCTGTGTGCCAATTTTGATTTAAATCGAACCAACTAAATCTTTGCCCCTCTCCACTTCCTTCATTAGAGGGAGGTGGGTACCTGAGAATACCATATTATTGTATAAAATATAAGTCAGTTCAAATTTGTTAGCAAAACATGACTGAAAATCGTCCATCTTGAATCCGCCACATTGAATTTTCAAAATCTGATAAAAAATTATTTCTTATCCCCAATATTACCCATCGGCAACAGTGAATCCCCAAAAGCCCCCATATACAAATTTTGGTTGAAATCGGACAAACTTAGGTGTTTTCGCTCCTCCACTCCCCTCGTATTGTCAATAGAACTATAAATGCATGCCAAATTTGAAGGCAATCGGATGTCGGGAAGTTTGGTCAAAATTAAGTTGCAAGATTCCTCCCGAACAAACATAGTTACATACAATACATACAATGTAAGTTAAATAAGGGCTTGTAAAAATCACAAAATCCTTAACATAAGGGCAATGTGCTACAGAGAGAATAATCTAAGCACATTGTGCTTAGATAGAGGTAAAGTGTTTGGTATTTTTGAAATTAGGAACAGGGTGTTTTATTTAAAATAACAAACTGGGTGTCAAAATTTGACATTTTACTTTGGACTGGTAACCCAGCAAACACGTGTTCCCTCGGGCCTTTTTTATTAGAGTTGTCAAAAAATGCTTAAAACTTTCTACAGTCACTTTTTTAAGATCTACCAGACGAGCTATTCATTTTTAAGATTTGACATTTCAGTTTGACAGGAGCGCTGTCAAGTTCATTTTTTCTTATGGACACATCCTTTTTTTTCTTCCCGTTTTGTTTCGGAAGAGAGGCAAATATCATTTTGAAACATTATTTTAACAGGGAGCTTGTTGTTTCGGGGTTAATGACCATCATCAGTTAAAAAAATCCCGTTATACACAAGACAACTTAAAAAGCGCTTGTAGTAGTATCTACAAAATTATAGTTATCTACAAAATTTTGGGATGTTGTCTGTCTGTCTGTCTCTCTGTCTGGGATACGATTACTCAAAAACCGCTAAACCGATTTTTATCAAATTTGGCACAAAAATTCTTTGTCACCAGACGCAGAGCTGATTAGTTTTTGATAAAAAAATTATATCTCACGAACCGTTGCAGCTAGCGACACGCGGTTTTCACATTTAGGTAAATAATTACATTCTAAACAAAAAAAAAATCAAAAATTTTGAAAAAAAATTGTAATTTTTTTAAAATCTTTTTATACTGGAAATTTTTAGACTACATTTTAAACAATTTTTTTTTTTTTAAAGTGCCTGTAGAAAGTTTTAAGCATTTTTTGACAACTCTAATAATAAAGGCGGAAAAAAATAAAACCTAAAATTGAAAATTTCGGTTTTTTTCGCCTCTCTCCGGAACTACTCGGATTTTGTAAACTTTATTTTTAGTTTTGGGTAAAGCATCAAATTGCTCAACTTTGCCCTAATTTAAATCTTTTCGTATCTCCTACCGTTTAACAGATCCCCATGGTGATCATCGAATTTGAAACACCCTGTATAGCTGCTTAATTTGGTCCGTCTAACGTAGGCAAGCGGCCCGACATCGGTAAATTATTCAAGTCCAAGCGGTCCAACGTCGGTGATTGAAGAAGGTCCGTCGGTGGTAGCTTAAATCGGGCCGACAATGGCAAACCACAAAGGTCCGATAATGGGTGGATGATAAGGCCCCACATCGGCCTACCAAAGCGGTCCAAAGTCGGTGATTAACGAATGTCCGTCGGTGATTGCTTGACACGATTCGACATTGGCAAACTACATTTAAGTAGCGGAAGAGGTGATTCTTGTAGAGAAGTACCACCATCTTGTCAATTACGCATTCTAGTTTTGAAATATCTTTGCTCATTATATATATAATATTATCTTCCACTGTACAGGTAACATAGTGACATTAGCGCCATCTCTATATACTAGGAATAAACTATTAAGCAGTTTAAAAATTTTAATGTCACGTACCATCGTCTGTTGCCGATTATCGACCAATCGAACAAAAATCTGATCAGGCCATCGTCGGTCCTAAAGCAGATAGAGTGCGTTTCGGCATAAAGTCGACTATAGTAAATCCGACCACCGTCAGTTGCCGATTCTCGACCGATTAAACAAAGTTCCAATCGAACCATCATCGGCCCTAAAGCAGATAAGATTTGCGTTGGCATAATGTCATCTATAGTAAATAGGACCATCGTCAGTTGCCGATTCTCATCCGATTAAACAAAGTTCCAATCGGACTGTCGTCGGCTCTAAAGCAGTTAAAGTGGGCGTCGGCATAAAGTCGACTATAGTAAATCGGGCCATCGTCAGTTGCCGATTTTCGTCCGATTAAACAAAGTTCCCATCGGACCATCGTCGGTCCTAAAGTGGAGTCGGCATAAAGTCGACTGTAGTAATGTGGACCTCCGTTAGTTGCCGATTGTTGTTGTAAAGACATTTAAGAGATATTCAAAACAAGGTATCACTCGACCCACTTTTGATTACCTGGTGGGCCATAAAAAACAGGGCAAAATGTATTCCGTTATAACTTTTAAACCATACCACCGATTTTAATGCAACGAACTGTTCTTTGCAGGGAATTGAGCAAGACTTTAATAAGAAATATGTTTTTTCCGCCATCTTGAAATCTAAGATGGCGGACAGAAACAAAATTTTCCCTTCAGAGAGCCTCGTTTATTCTTATGTTACGGAAATTGTTTGTATTTTTTATGAAATGTTAAAAATGCTTTGTTTCTGCCACGCAGAAGGAGGTGCGAATCATTAAAAAAAAGTTTGTGGATAAATGGGCATTTTAATTAATTTAGCGGATTCTAATTTCAAACTAAAATAAGAAAATACTCATAATCTTTGTTTTACGCCCTTTGAAGACAACATTTATCGTTAAATTTGACGGGATCTTACTTGGGAATGTTTTAGTTAATTGTGGTTGACATCGGCAACAGCCAGCATTTAGTAGCCATTGTGCTTGCTTCTTTTTCAATACACGCTATTTCGGCTCCCTAGACTAGAACTGTCACACCCTGTAGGTAATCCAAGATTAAACTTACCTCTCCAGACCTACTGGCCTTCCCACTGGCGTTATGACTCTGCTCGCTGTCACCCTCAGTGACCACGCCACTGTCGCTGTGCTTGTCAACATGAGTAATGTGATCAGTTTCGGGTTCTGTTGCCTCGGATAAACCCTTGAGGTATGTTTCTAGGAGATAGTTGCTACCGTGTTTTTTGACGCGGGCTTTGTGGGTCTTCTCTTCGAGGTAGCCAATTTGATGTTCGCTGTGCCTAAAGAAATTATAGAAGTTTAGGACATCTATTAGAGCGTTAATAGAGCATTGAAATTGGTGAGACCGTAGCTAAAATCGGTTATTTTTCTCCCGTATCCGAAAATAACCGAATCGAAATCGCGGTTATGTTTTGCATGTCTAATTACTCTCTATTTTCTACTAACAGGAACCGTATATTTTGCTAAAGAACTGTCTTAAACAGTAAAAAAAATGCAAAAGCCTTTGTTCAAATGATATCGTTAATATTTTAACGGAGCGGTTATTAGAATTCAATAATTATTTTTTGTATAGGTGAGTAATAATTTTTTTATAAAGTAACACTAAAAGTCCATTAAATTAAAGATATTATAAATACATTATTACAAAACAGTTACCTATCTAAAATAAAAAACAGTTAGGTATCTACTACTACTCAAAAAATTGGACACCAAAGATATAGTACATAATAAAACTTGCATATTGCATGACACAATGCAAGTCTCTTGCAATTACAACATGTTTACCAAACAGCCAAAATGTAAATATTTTTTTACCTGAAATGTTATATTTTGCAGCTTTTTAAGTACCTATCGTCAACTATAATATTTTAGCAGATGATTGTTTAAAAACAAAAATAACTTGATTTTACTGTTACTATAGTTGCATGCCAGAAACGTGGTACAGGACCAATAAATTATCCGTGCAAGATGCTTGCAGCAATCAATCAACTGAGCTTCAACTGCGCAAGCCTTTCAGGGTATTTTCAGTAAACCAAGTGTTGAGATTCCAAATACTTGGAAGCCCCTCCTTGGGCGGAGCCAACTTCTTGAACTTCACGGTTGAGTGATTTCCCATAGTATATGAGTATGTACACTTGATTTAAAAAAAAAACTCATACATGCATTTTTTCCTATGCCACAAAATTTAGGTTTCCATTAGTGTATACTATTATAAGGCACCACCAGCTTGGTATGCCTGACAGCTTAAAATTCAGTTCAAATTATCACTCGAGTTATAGAAGACGCCTGGTCTATGAGAAGAGCGGCCACCCATTTTGGAGTTGATAAAATGAAGATAATGCGATGGAAAAAGCGCTGGATTGAAAATAATTCTACGGGTAGGAAAGATGGATCAGGACGGTAAGTTCTGAGTTCTGAAATCCTTTTTCAACGTCGGTTGTAGCAGCTAATGTAACATTATTTCCGGGTTCTTTCAAGCAATAGTAAATAGAAGAGTAACGAAATCAGAAGTCTCTTGTCGAGTTGCTGCAAAGAAGCCTTTTCTAACAGAAAAACAAAAAAAGGCAAGAGTGATTTTTGCATTGAACATCGTTCTTCGTGATAATGACTTCTGGGAGAGGGTGGTTTTCACTGACGACAACATTTTTCAATCATCTTTAATAAGCAGGAGAATTTTAGTTTATCGTCCACCAAATTTGAACTAGATTTGAACCCGAATATACAAACCAAATTAAAAAAGTTGGACATTTTTCTGGAAACATGTAGGGCTGGTTTAGTTCTAGAGGTTTGTTTTTTTTTGGAGAATCGACGGAAGATTCAATAGTGAACGATATATTGAAATCCTTGAAAACGTTATGCTGCCATCTGTACAGGCTTTACATGAAAATAATGACTTCGTTTATCAGCAGGACAACTGTCCAGTACACACGGCTAATGTTGTTGGCCAATGTTTTCAGAATAATAATAAAGAAACACTTCCTTGGCCAGCCAACAGCCCTGACCTTAACCCAATCGTTAAAATAATAGACCAAAGGAATTGGAGACCACGAAATGCTGAAGAGTTAAGCGATGCTATTTATCGCGCATTGGATTAGCTCTCAGAAGACCATCAATATTTTCAAAATTTAACCTTTTCAATGCCCAGACGTTTGCAGCTTGTAATAGAGAAAAATGGTGATCCTATTAAATACTAAATTATTTATTTTAGTTCTTTTTTAAGTTAAAATAATTAGTAATAAGTTTACCATCGTTTTTGTCCCAATCCAAGTTTCCTATTCGTCGAATTGTTTTCAATCCAGCGCTGTTTCCATCGTATTATTGTTATTTTATCAACTCCAAAATGGGTTACCGCCCTCTTTATAGAACAGCCTTTGTCCGTTACTCGAGTGATAATTTGATGTTGTTCGATAAAGACTTTACTAAGACATTATTTGTGCTGATTTTTTAGTATTATGCAAAATTTAATATAAAAATAAGGTTGCCTTTAATTTAAGTAAAAAAATATTTTCAGTTTTACAGACCCTTTTTAAACAATATGACAGTACTTTTGAAGTTTTTAGGCATTTTAGGTGGTAGTCCGTATATATTATACTTTTTTAGAAGGGTGCATTTTGTGACTGCATGTATGCGATTTTTTTGAGAGGAAGAATTGTTTCAAGAGGATCAGAGATTGTACTGATCGAAACGTCCTGTATAAATAAAATAGAGGCAATAGAAGTCCGAAACACATAGTTAATTTCAATCAGAAGATTCCTTTGTCCTGACGGATTGAACTACTAGACTGTATTGTATACTGTCCTTAATTTTACCCAATGGAAATTGAGACAGGGCAGTGCTCCCAAATTGGTGAGTTGAAAACATTAGCTATAACGTTTAAAGGTGGTGTAATTCTAATTTTTAAAACTTGCACGACTAAAAATTACTACTTGGGAGTGGGGAGTGGTTACCAATATAGAATTTTTTGGCTTTCCTAATGAGCCATTTTTTTAAGTTTTCTTATTTATTTGAGATGTTTCTGGATGTGTTTTTCATTTTGTGCGGAAAAGTATCATTTTCATCACAGGAAAACATCGAATTATATTGGTTTAAAATACTGAAATTATATACATTTCTAATAATACAAGAAATATGTTTTTGGGACGTTTGGTAAACGTCCATTAGGACGATTCTAAAAGGTCCGGTAAAAGTCTTAATCAGACCGGGAAGGGACCTAAAAAACAGGTCCCAGGGACGTTCCAAGAACGGTTATGTAACGTCCCAAGGGACGTACGACAACCAAACAGATCGTTCCCGGACGTACTGTAAGTTATGGTGGGAGGTCGCAGGTACGTTCCCGGAATGGACTCGTGTTATTAAGGATACCTAGCCCTGTATATACTTCAAAATATTAGAAAGGTTCTTACCTTAATTTTTTCAACTGTTTCCTTATCACCTCCCCTTGAGCCAGTACCAATTTGAGCAATTCTTCGGTACTGGATGGTTCCTTGCCGCTCTGAAGGGCGCTTAACCGTTTCGGATGGATGGTCTTAAAAACACTAAGGTCTGAATTGAGGCTCATATCCGACTTACATTTCGTTCTTCTGGTTAAGGCTCTCTCGCTTTTTATTCTCCTTAGGGATAATTTTATCTGAAAAGAAAACATATTTTTATATCGTAATCAAAAACAAGTTAAACACTGTCCGCAAATTAACAATTAAATACTTATTTAGTTCATACGGTCCTCTTAAAGCGCTTTTATAAAATGACGGTTTTAAAAGGTTGTCGTAAGGACACCACTAAATCTGTTTTAAGCACTAAATCGATTTGATTTTAAAGCGATTTAAAAACCGATCTGTTGTAAACTTAGTTGTTTTATTTATTTTCTTTTATAAACCCTTAGATTAAAAAGAGACAAGATATATGGTCCTACGAAAACTTCTTGACAAATAATAACCACTGTTTATTTACAAATAAAATCCAAACAAAACAAAGGTGATAAATATCTATTATTTTTCTATCCTTTTAAACGACGCTAGAACGATAGGGACAGAGAATTCTCTATCAACCATTTTAGCTCGTGATTGGCTTTTAGGCGGGGAAAGTCGGCAGAGCGCAGACGGTCGGATTTTATTTTTATTGACAAGCTTTTTCGTGTTATTTATTTCAAAATTTCAGGATGTTTTAAGCAGTTTGAAAGTCTTTTTAAAACAAAATTTTGTCAAAAAACGTTTATAGTGTGATTTTTTTACCAGCATGGGAATATTTCAGTGCATTTAAAGTGATATTTTGGAACAAATCGTCCAATCAAAAAAGAAGTTAAAAAAACCTCCAAATCAATTACATCAACCGAAAAGAATCTAAAAACAAAAGATTTAATCATTTCTCTTTTCGCTTTATTTCCATCCAAGATCTTTTGATCTTTTGTTTTTAGATTCTTTTCGGTTGATGTAACTAATCTGGAGGTTTTTTAACTTCTTTTTTGATTTTTACTTGCCTTAGGAGCAAATCCTATTGGAAATATTAACACGCCAGGACGAATCTGTATCAGGTAACTTGGATAAGTACCAGTGCGGAAAGATGCCTATTTGTGAGTGATTCAAAGTTGGATATCAAGGTGTATGATGGTGTTTAATGATGTATGGGGAGGGTGACCAGTGGAACCACTGACGAGCTCACGCTGGTTACCCAGAGCGAAACATCGTTTAATAATTTCTCTTTTCGCTTTGGTTCTTAGTTTGTTCAGGTTTGAGTTTTCGTTATTTCCACCCAAGATCTTTTGATCTTTTGTTTTTAAATCGTCCAATGTTTTGAAAACAAAGGGAGATCAAGTGAAATCAGTCAGTAGCGGTACATGCCGGTAGGTACACAGAAAATAAAAAAATATTTGTCAAATATCCTTAGATTAAAATATCAGCCAACACGTTTTTTTTTTAATTTTCAATGCATCAAATGAGATATTTCCGAACGTTTTTGTAAGGTTTTTTTCGAGGTTTTTTTTCTATGAAGACGATAAAATAAAGCATACTTTTAATGAAGTAAGTAGTAAATGCGCAAATGAGATAATTTCGAAGTATTTTTATAGACTATAAAACAAAGGTAGGTAAAAATTTGTAAGAATATGGAATTCCTACCTCTTATCAGAATATTAAGGTTGATTTATACTGCCGCCGTTGCCATCTGCGCTCGCCCTTCGAATTGATATTTGACATTTGAATCTTTTTGTCTGTCCTAGATGTCTCCATATATCCTAAGCATTATTGACTTTATTGTGTACTGAAGAAGTCAGTTTAAGTAAATTTCTGCTAAAGACCAGAAAAAATAACAAAATTAAATCCAACGGCGAACTTAGGCAGCGACAGCATAAGTCTTTGTGATACAAAGATGAGTGTTTGCCTCTGGTATATTGTTCAATGTATATCAAATCATATTAACGGCCCAATTACATCGTTAAACCGGCAACGCTGTTGGGTCCGTTTATTAGGCAATTCTTTTTCCGCATGTTTCTCGGAAACGGGACTTCCAAATGGCCTGAAATTTTGCCTAAATTGTTTATTGGACTATGTTTTTCCATCAAATCTTGGTACTTTTTTAAAATTTTGTTTATTTTTTGAAAAAAACTGTTTTAGCTTTTGTGGTGTTTCAAAATTGCCGCGTCCATATTACTTCAGAAACAGTCAGAAATACCCTTTATAGAGACCTGTAAAACTAAATTGGAAATATTTGTAATTTTCCAAATAATGGACACCTAATTTCAAAAACTCTCTAGATTGTATTAATAAGCTTTGTAACCCTCTTCCTCTAATAAAAAACAAATTGAGTATTATTTTCCTCTAAAGCTAAAACATGCGGAAATGTAAAAACAAGGACTATAAGGGTTACCTATCAATATTAGTTATATGCCTAGCATCAAAAATTACTTAAATGGTTATATTATAGATACCGCCACCATCAAAATTAACCACCCACGTCTTTTTTTTGTGAGCTTACCCTAGGCATAGTTTCTAGTGTTCTCCTTTCCTAAATGTATTCGGCTAAGAGAGATCTAGCATATATACCTAGGTAACACCCCTTACCAGGAAAAAAAATTTATGCCATGCAAACATCGAAATTGGTCGACTCACTGTATTTGCAACTAACCAATGTCAGTGTGTCTGCCTGACATTCTTTTTGTTTTGGAGTTCGTCGGCCTGGTTTTTGTGTTTTATTTAATAATTTTTCCTTTGGTGAAAAGCTACTTTTTAGAACCCTTAAGTGGTCTGTGTGTATGACCATTTGACTAGTTGTCACTGCTCTCAATTCGATCACCTAGGTGATAAATAAACAATCCCTCATAGGGTCACTGGATCCTGAGACCTGCGGTCCCAGCCGCAGGTTTTAGGATCCAGTGACCCTAATCCCCAATGATTCGCGGCTCAATCTGTGAACAGGAGAATACAGTAAAGAAACCAGAGATAGATAATGAGTGGTAGATGACGTATTGAAATCGATTGACAAATTAATATTATCTCTGGATTGTTCTTGCGCCGTTAAGGGAGATAATAAGTACGTGTATTTAAGTTAAGGTTTTCTTTATTTTGATCATACTTTTAGTATGAAGTTGTTGGGGAAATTGCACTATGTCTGGCATAATAAGAATCTGATTCAACTGAAATTTAGCACAAATTTTATAGCCGTTGATAATATAGTATATTATTATAAGGTATTATTTTCAGTAATTCTAAGACTTTTTGAAATAATTTTAATGATAGTAAAAATTTTTAATTAAAATCAGAGTTGGTTCTTCGCTTTGCTCAGGTTACAAATTTTTTGCCTCGAGACAGTACATAACATAGATACATACCTACACTATATACCTTACTATAATTCTTAAACTTGCACATTAGCATATATAAGATGTACCAGTTTACTCCCTCTTGATATGTGTTGAGTTTGTTTTCTCAATAGCACTAAACTTTACTTAAAACTTGGCTCTTTAGAACAAGGTGTTAGATGTATTACTTACTTATATTATTGTAGGTTATTAAGTCATGGATCACGAGAGCAAAAATTACAAAGTTTTATCTTATGTACCTACTTAAATTTTTCATTTCAAATAAAATATTGTTTTTGTGGAATTAAATAAACATAAAATCATACAGACCGCTTCAAGCTACTGCGAACATAGGGCGGAAGAAGTCTAATTTGCCAGTGTACGTACATGCAGAGACACCGCACGCCTATCAGTGAAGCAACCAATACTCAGGCTTGCGATCACCACTTGCATGACTTTCCTTTGGTATTTAGTACGCCTCTAACCACGGTGCTGTGTAGAGCGTAGTCAATGAAACCGGAATTTGGTCAATAAATACGCAAATTTTTATAACGTAATTTTCTTATTTTTTGTCACTGATAAATAAGAGCGTTTTATTGTCAACTGCTCAGATTTATCAGTGACGACGTGTTACAATGAAAATAATAAGGAGAAACAAAATAAAAGCAAGTTCTCAAAATAAAATAATACATTCTAAAAACCAAACAGATTCTCCCAGTCAAAAAAAAATTAAAGCAAATGTTCGAAAAGTCCTCCTTGCTCGGCTAGACAATATCCGAGCCTACTATAAAAACCCCTTCTAACGTTTTCAAGCATGTTAGGGGTGATAATTTGAAAAGTTTCTTCAAAAACAGATAGAAGTCATTAGGAGCAAGATCGGGAGATCGAGCTGGCCATAAAATAGTTCCCCGTGTACTTATAACCCGATTAGGAAATACATTATCAAGATATTCCCTAACAAGGTCAACATTGTGAGCGGAACAACCATCTTGTTGAAACCATGTTTCACCAAATCTTACACCTAACAACTGCCTAGCAGTTGGAATAATGTGCTGATGCAGTAGATCCAAGTATCTAGCACCATTCAAATTGCAATTGCTGTTAATAAAAAATGGCCCAATTACGTGTTCCCCTATAATACCCCCCCCCCAAACATTTAGTTTTTGGGGATACTGTGTTCTTACGTCAAAATACAAATGCAAATTTTCCCTCGACCAATATCGAACGTGTGTTGGGTTATGACGATTTGACTATTTGACCATCTGCACTTTTTCGGCAACTTCGTAGACATCCATTTTTGGTTTTAAAAATGTATTATTTCAATTAAGAACTTACCCATCTTGTTCTCGAGCAAGGCAGAAATAAAACAAAATAATAAAAACAAAATGAATTTCCAAAAGATAACACTGCAGCGTGCTTCGAATCCACCTCGGTCGTACGGCACGGAGAGTAAATTGGACTTGATTCCCCCTATGTTCGCAGTAGCTTGAAGCGGTCTGTATTGTTTTATCTATATGATATATAACCACAGATTACCTACGTCCTCTGTGTTATTCAGGAGATTTTAAAATGACACACAAACACAATAACGTAATTTTTAGCTAAAAGGTAATATTATATTATTTTTTTTCTTGATGTTTCAGGTGATGTGAACTGTGTTTGCTTTAATGTTTGGCATAATTTTATTGTGTTGAAAATTGAAATTGCAATAAATCGTATGCAAATTTTGTAATAATTTATTTTGTATAAAACCACTACAAACATTTATTATTAGGGAGCATCCAAAGCTCAAATAGATAGAGTTATTTTTTGCATGTTATTTACTTTATTTTGCAGATTTCATATTGTAGTAAAGTATAATTTATGTGTAAATTTATATTTAAGTAGGTAGGTACGCCACTGGTGTGTTAACTGTAAACAACAGAAAGGTAAACATTGTTCCATATAATAATATAACCAAAGTCTCGGTAAGTGTCAGGTATCTTTTCTCTTTTTAATCTAAGTATAAACCCTATAAAGCGATTTTATTTAAAACGGTCCTTCTATTAAACCGGTTTTAGGTGTGTATAAATGTAGTGACTAAGTTTTCTGCTACCCCGGTTTCACAGCGCATCTTATAAGTACTTACTTCTGACTGGGCCGAACCCCATGTATTCCATATATCCAAAATTGGTGCGTATGGTTCTAATGACTGTTCCACCCCCCTCCATCTCTCGGTTATTTGGTACTGTTCTGGTAATCCCATGTGCCTACCCTAAAAAATACAAATGGTCAAGTTCAAATTCAAATTCAAAAATAGCATAAATTAATAAGTAAATATACAAAACCTAAACATAAATAAAACAGAGAAAAAAAAACACAATAAACATTATAAAATTGGTAGAAACAAACATCTAAATTTGGTATAAATTTCAATATAAATAAAAGTTAATAAAAGAAGAAAATACTTATTTGTTACTCATAAAAAGATAAGAAAGGATTCAATTGATGTCATTAGTTCTATAATACGATTTACCCAACAAAAACCTTTTTGCCTGTCTCCTAAACTTCTTTTCATTTGGTTGTTTTCTTACTATTAGAGGGAGTTTTTCCTTTAAAGATGATTGATCAAATTCTGGTGTTTGTGAGAGGAAAATTGTATAGAAGTAATATTAATTTTGTTTCTTCCTGTTTTGCCGAATTCACTCAAGGATCCACACCAAAGACGTTACTGGGTTTTCTTACTGTGTATACAGGGTGATTCAAAATTCCATAGAAAAATTGGAACAGTGGTTAGATATAATTAATTTAAGAAAAGTTACGTGATTATTTTGTTTAAATTTCATATTTTTTTTCTCTAAATTTATGAGTAAAATTTTCGCAATTTCGCACACATTTTCACCTCATTTTTAATTAGAAACTTTCTAATGGTAAAGTCATGATGGTAATATAAGGCTTAAAATATTTTAGCATAATTTAAGGGGAAACGTTTTTGATTAAGCATTTTTTACTATGTTTTATTTTACATTTTTATGCTTTCTTTCAAAATTTTAGATTTCTACAATAAAAGTTTTCACTGTTTTTTTAGCGTCCAAAAAACGTACTGCCAAAAAACAGTTTTTTCTGTGTTAAAATGACAAATATTTAGAGAGAGAGAGGGCAGAATTTTAGAGGTTGAAGAGAGACATCAGGCTATAAAAAAGTATTTTAGAGAAAGATGAAAATATTTGAAGGCAATTGTGTAACAAAAATTTCTGTTATGTCATCTGTCTGTCATCGTTAGTGGTGTCGTGAATATGATTTTTACTTTGCCATTTTTATCATTGGTCTGATTTAGACAAAGAATCGAATATCTGTTTTCTTTTTGTACCGTTACAGAAAAAGTAACATATTAGGTATTTTTGGAAACAGAATGGAAAGCCCTAGCTCCGCCCCCTTAATAAATAGCGGCACAATTAGATACTTCTTTGTAAACCATCTATTTATGTGAAATTTTACTTCTGATGCCTCCTTTGGTTTTGGAGATATTAGGGTGGACTTGAACTTTTGCGATATCCTGTATATAACCCTTATAAGATTGGAATTCCAATGCCTAAACTACTCACATTTTTCCCTGCCCTATGATGATATGCTGGGAGATAATATAACGGCCCTGCTCTTGCATTTTTCGAAAAAAAGTCGTAGCGATAATAACTCCAAAAAATGCTCTGGGCGCAAGCAGACGGCGGCGTCGGGCATGCGCCCATGGCCAACCCTGATTTTTACATAATTTTTTTTTATTTTTCAACGTTATTGCTGTTACACATTTTGCGAAACTTGGGCCATTGTAGTATCTCATAGTTATGGTCGAGTTTGCAAAATCACCCCCAGACAGCACCAGTACGTACCATGTACGTACCGGGTACGTAACTTTGCGACGAAGTGTACGTTCAAGTGTACATTTTTGGAGTACAAACGTGTAAGTCCCAGGGACGAACTATAAATGTACTTTGTCCAACGAATTGTACGTAACTGCTACGTTCCGTGGTACGTACTAAGTACGTACCAGCTACGTACTTGGTATCTTTACTTTTGTGCGTCCTTTACATGTCCCAACATGGGACCAAAAGGAACCAAAATACGTACAGGGACGTACTATATGCGTACCGGGGACGTAAATTTTCCAAGTGCGTACCTGGGATGTGGTACAGTACGTACTATGTACGTCCTATGTACGTACATTTTAGGTACGTACAATTTAGGCGGAACTAAAACTGGACGTAAATGTAAATTGACCGTAAGTGGGCTTGGGTCAGGCAAGGATATTTCACCAGTAATTTCAAAAAAGTGTTGGACGCACCGGGAATTGAACCCGTGCCTCCCGGGTGAGACACAAATGCTCTACCACTAAACTCTGCTAAAAATTATAACGGTTTTTACTTCGTCATCTCGCTCTTACACGTTTGTAAGTACATAGTACGTCCATAATTGGTCCCAGGACGTACGTTAAATGTACGTCCCTGGGACGAAGTGTTGCCATAGGACAAACAAACCGTTTTTTCATAAGCTGTAATGTTAACAAAAAACGTCCCAAAAACGATAAATGATGCAGTTCTAAAAAAGATTCAGTCACATATTAAAATTTTAGAGAGAGAAGGCGCTATATACAGTAGTATAACTGCGTAAGAGATAGCGGACGCGGCCTAATCGTGACAGTTCTTTAGACAAGTAATATTGAGGTATATATGTTAGACCAGATATGTCAGATGTCACCCCAGAAGCCACATTTAGTTGTTTGAATATTTAACTTTGTGTAGCGCCTTAATAGGTACGTACATAGTACGTACGCTTACGTACGTACGTTCAGTGTACGTCTGTAATTGCATGTTTGAGAGGTAGCCCTAAAATGTATGTAAAATGTACGTACATAGTGTACGTACTTTGTAGGTACTCTTTTGTACGTACATAGTACGTCCCTAATTGGTCCCGGGATGTACCGAAGTGGTACCCGATTGGTTTCACCAATTCACCAATTGATGACATCGATGCTCACCCTGTGGGCCGGTGAGCCTTCCCGTTGAATGTTATTAACGTCATTTAATTAGCTGTTTTCTTTTTGTTCGTTAAAACTATTTAAAAGACAGTTTTCGAGGACTAATGCTGGGTTTGTACAGCAAAATAAAATAATATAATAATAAGAACACCCAATAAAAAAAACCATATTTGTGATCACATGATCACATTTGACCAATCGCAGGGCTAATTCTTATTTCTTGTTTTATTTTATTTGCTATTTAAACCCAGTAAGGAGGTCTTCAATTTGGGCTGGTATAAGATGGTCATAAGTTTTATCCTCGCCATATCCTCCTGAAGTCCTACGAGGATTTTTCGTTCGTCTTTATTGTAATACATGGAATTTTTTTCGAAAAAGGACAAATTTCTCAATTGGAAAAATTTTTTAAAAAAATCTAGGGTATAGCTAAATTCTGACTGATTTTTATCGAAACAGATAACAAAAAAAATCTGATGAATTTACAAACTCGCCCTATATGGGTGTGGTTGATTATCACAGCCTAAAAGTAGGCTGAGATTTGATCACTACGGCCTAAAAGCCGGGCTAAGGGCAGAAAACAACGTGTTTTTTTTTATAAGCATAAGAATGTATTTATATAACAATAATCAAAGATGTTACGCAACTTACCCTTTTTTCCTCATCCTTTAACAGGACCTGTATCACATCGAAACACGCGGTTTCTTCGGTAACTCCGGATACGAATCTTTGTTCCCCCCTTATCCAGATGGGTATCTCCTCCCCACCACCTGTGCTACTGTCGCCATCGAAGTCTTCTGACAGCCTGGTTCGGATCGAATCATTTAGCCACATTTTTAAAACCTAAAAAAAAATAGTATATTACGTACTAAGATGCAAAGTAATTCATTACATGATTTTTTTATTACTTCTTATAAGTAGTAAATATCTTTTAGGATGTCTCTATCTATAGTTTATCAATTGACAACTTAAAGCAGTGTCGTATAACAAAAAATATTTGACAAAAACCTATATCTAACCGTAGATAGAATATTTCCTCTATCTACGATCTAACTAATTATCTGGTAAGTATTTGATTTTTTTCTTGATACGGCACTGGTATGAGTTGTCAAACAACAAACTGGAGACATCCTAAAAATGATGTCTTCTTGTTTAAGACGGAAAACTTGATGCATTTGCGCTGGAACTTAAAAACATACGATTACCATGGTATAAAATGCCCCTTTAATAACCAAACAATGGTCTTTTTGGTCCGATGCAAAAAAGTTATCCTATTCATGTTTTAACAAAATTTAAAGAAAAATAATCCCATCTAAAAATGAAGTCATTTGCTAAAATTTTCTTCAGGTATTAAAAAAAAATAATGTCCAAAATATGAGAAAAAAACAAACTGTCAGAAATTAAAATTCCCAACAATCTAATGTAACCAACTGAAAAGAACCGCTATTATAGAAAAAAAAAACCATTGTTGGGTCATACATCAGCCCTTGATTTACAGCATAAAAAATTTGTACTCGAGTTTTTCCTGTTTTTTCTTAGAAATTTTTAATAAAGGTATAAAAAAATAGTATTTTTATTCGCGTTTTGAAATCACTCGCTGTGCTCATTATTTGAACCAGCGCTTACAAAAAAACACTATTTTATATGCTACTAAAAATACTGAATTTTTTAAGATATTTGCTGTGCTTTTATTTTTTTTAAAGTTTTTGTTTATAATAAATATTTATAAAATTTTGCAAAAACATACTATTTACAAACATTTATGGAAAATTATTTAAAAAAACTAATTAACTAATTCCTTTTGGTAGTAAGACACCATGTTTACAATCATATAAATATGCAACTACCATTTTAGTTAATTTATTAAGATTTATAGAAAATAATTATCACATTTCTTGGCTTATTGACAGACCTAGATAAAGAAATTCCCAACCATATCGTAATTTGTCACATATGGTTAAAGTGGCAACGAAAATTGCGTAAACGCAATAAAATTATATTTATCGTTTTTATAAATTAATTAAAAGTAATTGAATCAGGTTTGGCCATATTATTGAACAATTTTATTTAATTTTTGCCATAAATAACAAAAATAGTGTATCAAATACATATCACTCTTATGGGATGTGTTGCGTTTAAAGGCTTTTGTGAGGTCAAATTTTAGTTCTATTAAAGTTTGTAATAATTTACGAGGTATGTGTTTAATTTTCATAAAATATCATGTGGTTTGATATACCTATTTTTTTCCAGATCCTATAATCAGACAGATTTATAAATATCTATAAAAAACCGTTTTATTTTCAAATATTTTATGGGTTTATAACAAAACCGATTTCTAAGAGATTTCGACTCATTAAACTTTAGTTTTTATGATTACAACATTGTTTTGTATAATATATTATGAGTTTGTATAAATACATTTATTATAGATTTTATAATCAACCAGATTTACAAAATTTTAGAGGTTTCTATGAACATCTCGTTTTATTAATGGTTAGGTATGGATTGGTTAAAGCACACGTTTTTATAAGTCCTTCAGTAGATTTTATATTCAAGAATACTCACAAAATTTTATAGGGTTTTATGTGCCGCACAAAATCTTACAAAAACTTTTCGGAGTAACATTTCACTACTAATTTTTCTCCTATTATATAAAATTATAATACTTAAAATCTTATAAACTTTTATAAACAATGCCTCAAAAAATCTCTTAGTCACTTATCAAAGTGATATCCTTCCCATAAACTTTGGCGACAAATAAGTACTTAATATGAGAACAATTTTCTATTAAATATGTAAAGCTTGTGCCAGTCCAAGGTTTGTTATTGTATTAGTGGTTAAGTCGACGACGTAGTTATAGTTTTGTTTAGCTTAGGTTATATTATTATTATAATACTACTACCACTGATAGAGTTGTGTAGACATTTTATAAGGAATTGTCATTTTAAAAGTCATAAAATATTCTAAACTTTTATAAACCAATTGGCTGGTGAAATATAATGAAATCCAATAAAGGATTTGTGTTTCAGTTTTACTAGTTAAAAATTATAAAATATCATAAAAACTTATAATCTTTTATGTGTTATTTTTTATAATTTTTTATGAGGATTTCACTCTGCCACGAGATGGCCACTTTGCACCTCTTGTTAAATCTCTGTAGAGACTTCAGAGAGGAAGATAAGGGAAAGATTTTTATGGAGCCTTATCATGGGTCGGATTTGGGCTGTGTAGAGAACAGTTGTTCTGGTGTTTAGATAGTATTTTCCCAAAACTCAGGAACCACTCCCTTGTAATCAAAGTGTAATTATTATTTGTACAACTTGAAATATACCATGCATATGGTCATTATCGCTCGCAAAAACCAGTGTACTTACCTAATGTTATAATAAGTACGATACGTGCTTGACTTGTATCTACACTTATATAAGAAATCGGTTCCCATGAGATATTTTAAACAACAGGGCCGGTAGGCTTATTAAAAAAAACAGGGCTAAAATTAACGGATATACGTCATTAAATCGGTTCATTTTTGCCATGGTGCAAAAAATTTGGTTCTCACTTTTCTTTTAATTTCCTTGGTTCTCACATTAAACACATTTCTGTCGGAAAAAGAAGGTTCCAATCACGTTTAGGTGGAGAGTATCAACAGGAGGAAATTACTTCTTCCATTTTTTAAAGGACCTTAAGTTTGTTCGTTTATTCTCGACTATTTAAATATCAAATCAAATCACAATAAATCATTTATTGGTGTTAAATACACGTAGTGTTTACACAAGGCGTACACTTAGAGCTTAATAGTTACCTTAATTTAATTAATTTTAATGTTTACCTACTTTTTTCCCTGTAATATGTCAATAATAATTAGTAGAATTTATTTTTCAAATATGACAATAGGCAAGCATACTAAAAAACATTTTAAAAAATTGATAAGAATAAGCAGCTTAAAAAACAATAAACAATAAAAAAAACACATACAGCAATACAGCATATTAAAATAAACATTTTAAAAGTTTTAAAAATTTTAAAAAAAGAATTTAAACCGATTAAATTATTGGATACTATTGTTTATCCAACTGAGTGTGGAGTTGTAGAATTCGTCAAATGAGTTGAAAGCATTTTTTACAAGAAACTCCTTTATGTTTTGTTTTAAGATTAATTACCTGTTGTGGAAGTTTATTAAATAGTTTTGCAATATGATATCCCACCTATTTAGTTGATGGCAGTTAGGTCTTATTTGATCTTTAATTCTTGTGTTATAGCTATGGAAATCGCTATTACCGGTGTATTGAACAAAGTAATGTTCTTTGAAATACAGTAAATTTTGCAACATAAATTCACAGAGTAATGTTAGAATTCTGTTGCTCATAAAGGCTTCATTGCAATTGTCCCTGTACGTACTGCTCTTCTGTGCATTGCAAATACCCTCTTATAATCCAACAGGTTTTGATGGTGTAATGGATTTTGATACTTTGAGCGTAGACACAGATTTTGTGGATGGATTTTTATCTCCAGTAATCTACTGTAATAAATACACTACACAACTATAATTTATTGGACCAATACACGCTCAGATGAATTAAAGGTTCGCGTCTCAAACATTAGCCTCACGTACCTTCATCACTGAGGGTCGGTTTCTCAATTGAGGGTTAAATTACTGGCGAGTTAAATTAACTCGGGTTATAAATCTTAGTTTTTTTGCTGTTTTAAGCTAAAAATTTTTTTGGGTCACCCTGGTGTAAGATAACTAACCCTCGCCTTGAAGCCAGGGTGACCCTACAGTTAACTTTAACCCGCATTTTAAAGATTTTTAAAAGGTTATGTTGCTTGAGTTAACGCTAATGCGATATTGAGAAACCGGCCCTGAGCCTACCAGATTTTTTTTGGTGGAAAACAGGACAAAAATGAAAGAAAATCCTACTCTATCCCTTTTGGAAGTTTCCACTTTATATAGCGCCAAAGGTGGGTGTGTTCACAGTATGAAATTCATCGAAAACAGAAGCATGTTACAAGCTGCGCGAAAATAGAACATGTTCTACTTTTATCAGAAAGTTGCATGCTTGCTGGGCAATTTTTTAGTTAACTTTTGAATGCCAACCGTTTTTTTGTGTTTTCAACTTGCCGATCAGCTGTAAATGTTAGGTTATGATTACCTTGATGCATAGTGGTTGAGACTTTAAATGGAATATTGGCCATAGTGGGTTAAAAAATTGTTTTTTCGAAAAATCTGAAAACACGTCAACTAAGATTTTAAGCTGCTAAAATTTTCGACAAAACATTTTTGTAAACGGACCCTTAGAAAAGGGTCTATTCACATACAACTTTTTTTTCAAATGAGAAGACCCCGCTTGTGGCACCTTCTTGGAAAGATTATGGAAAAAGAAAAACGCTTGTGTAATTTATTTTGACATTTGTCAATCCATGTGTCAAAATCCTCAAAAAATGATTGTTTCGGACTTGTAACGTTGCCCCTAGCGGGTTGAAAATTTGTTTTTTAGAAAAATCCAAAAACACGTCAATTAATACTTTTAGCAGTCAAAATTTTCGGCATAAAATGTTTGTGAACGAGCCCTCAGAAAGGGGTCTACTCACATACAACTTTTTTTTCAAATGAGAAGGCTCTGCTTGTGGCACCTTGTTGGAAAGCTTATGGAAAAAGAAAAACGCTCGTGTACTTTTTTTTAACATTTGTCAATCCATGTGTCAAAAATCTTCAAAAAATAATTGTGTAAGGCTTTAAATGGAAAATTTTCAGCTTAAAATTTTTGTGAACCTACCCTTAGAAAGGGGTCTATTCACATACCACTTTTCTTTTCAAAGGAAAAAACTAATTTCCAATATGCCTGGGGCAGTTCCATTTGAAGTCCGACACAAGCATTTTTTGAGAATTTTAGAGACATGGATTGACAAATGTCAAAAAAAATACACGAGCGGTGCCACAACCGCGGTCTTCCCATTTGTAAAAAAAGTTCTATTTGAATAGATCCCTTTCTGAGGGTTCGTTCACAAAAGTTATATGCCAAAAATTTTTATTTTTTATAAAAAAATACTCGTTGACGTGTTTTTGGATTTTCATAAAAAACGAATTTCCAGCTCGTTAGGGGCAATGTTCCATTTGAAGCCCAACACAACGATTTCTTGAGGAATTTGACACATATATTGACAAGTGTCAAAACAAAATTACATGAGCGTTTTTCTTTCTCGATAAGCTTTCCAGCAAAGTGCTACAAACGGAGTCTTCTCATTTTAAAAAAAAGTTGTATGTGAATAGACATCTTTCTGAGGGTCCGAAAATTTTAGCTGCTAAAAATCTTAGTTGATGTGATTTTAGATTTTTTGAAAAAACAATTTTTGAACCTGCTTCGGCCAGTATTCCATTTAAAGTCTCCACCCTGTATATTTTAGATAATTGGTGTAATAAGATAAGATAGTAGTTTGTTAATTGAAAAACTGCAAGAAAGCTGAATAGGTATTGAGAGCACTATTCCATTGCAATAAGACCTTCAGAAAACGTGTTGCAGGATATAAATAAGTAAGAACACATATATCCATATAAACTTAATTAATTCAAGGTGAGATTAAAGCTACTACTTTAATTTAGAAAAAAAGAGCTACAAAAACGGGACCTCAACAAAAAATAGACAACTTTGAGGACGCGGTATACATAGGGGTCAAAAAACGGGCCTGTCCCGTTAAAAACGGGACGTCTGATAGGCTTATCAACACATACCTGTTTTGTAAAATACTATTAAAATACAATTACCGCTTTTCTCATGAATTATTATCACTGAAGCTCATTAAAATCAATTAAAAACTTACTATTATAGGCTAGTTGTCAGAGGTAGATATTGCCTTTTGTAATTCTTTAGCAAGAACGAGGTATACAGCTAGAAAGCAGAGAATATTTGTGTCTTGGTTTGTGCCAAAGAAATTAAAATAACATTTCTTTGGTTTGTGCTCTATTGTGGTCTTTATACAGGGTGCATTCTTTTTTGGAACGGTGCTTCTAGAGGCTTTAGGGAAGAGGTTTTAAAAGAAGCTAAAAGCGAATTTTTAATGATTTTTTACGTACTTTCTAATTATAAAAACAAATTTTGGGGCCCCCAACTGGAGGCCCAGGGCCTACCAAGTATTTTTTTAAAATGAGTACCATTTATGGCACCGTTTTGGAAAGCTTGCTAACAAAGAAACCTAACACACTAGTTTTTTTTTAGATCTGTCAATGAATGTGTCCAAAATTTGCAAAAACTTATTTTTAAAATAAACTACATATTTCTCTATTTACTAAGCTGAACAAGGATAATACCACACAAGGACATTATTGGGGGCTCTCATTGAAGGCCCAGGGCCTACCAACATTTTTTTCATGAAGAGGTACCACTTGTGGCACCTTTCTGGAAAGCTTGTTAAAAATAAATTCGAATGAAAAAATTGACATCTGTCTACTCATGTGTCAAAAATTTGAAAAGATCTATTTTTAGTAAATTGTTTTTGCTTTAAAATAAACTACATATTTCTTTATTTACTAAGTTGAATAAAGAAACTACCACACAAGGATATTATTGGCATAAAATTTTTAACACATGAAAGATGTAAAAAAAATTATTTAATCGAATTTTTCTTTGAACAAGCTTTCTAAAAAGGTACTACAAATGGTACCACCTAAAAGCTAAAACAATTGACATAAAAATCAGTTTTTTTAAATTTTTGACACATTGGCTAACAGATGTCAAAAAAACTAAGAACTAAAAGAAGCCACAAGTGGTGCCTTCTCATTTAAAAAAAAATAGTTGGTAGGCCCTGCCTGGGCCTCCAGTTGAGGGCCCCAAATTTTTTTTTTATCATGGGCGCAAAGTCGGTAAAAAATAATTAATGATTCGCTTCAAGCTGTTTTCAAAAACTCTTCCTTAAAGTCGCTAGAAGCATCGTTCCATTTAAAGAATCCACCCTGTATAAAAATACCTACCTACCTTCCAGTAGGATAAATATTATGTAAATCCGACAAAAAAAAATTACTCTTTAAAACATTTAAAACTCAAATCCTTCTCTGGACTATAAAATATATGCGGTGTTAAAATCAGTATATATTTAATTTATGCGCTGTTTACAAGTTTTAATTAATACTATTAAATTAATTTAGAAATTAAAGTCTGTTATCAAAATAAATCAATTACTCCCATAAAAACCATCAACCTCCGTTCAACATTATAATTTTAAAACCAATGTTAGGCATGTGAGGGTTCATATAATTCAAAATTATTTATGACTTTTTATTTCTGAATATGCAGTTTTTTCTAACTTTTACTTAAATAGGTGTAAAAGTGTCGCAAAAACAAAGAAAATATTTTAAAAATCAGAGTTGGCCCTGGGCCAAGGCAAAGGCGACAAAAATACGGCGCATTTTTGGAACTAATCCACTCCTTTTTCGACACCCTCATATAAAAAAGTGCCTCCACAACGTATCAGGAACGTGGTGGCGACACACAAAAAGGGACATAGGGGTCTTTTACAAAAGTGATTATTTTTAGGACAGTAAAATTTTTGTTTCACAAACACTCTGGCTCATTCCAAAAATACGATAAAAGCTTTTTTTATACCGTCATCAAAAACATGATTTTAGTAACTGTTGGTGTTTGGTCTGTTGGTTACCGATGCAAAAAAAACTTTTTTTTTGATCAAAAAAAGATTTCTGTCCGTTTTTTACCCAAAATTAAAGAGAAATATCGGAATATAGCATTATTGAAAAAATCTAATTATTCTTGTCTAAGAAATAAGCCATTTCCGCCAGTTTTCACCAAGTATTTACGAAAAAATTATTTAAAAATATCGTCAAAATTTCAAATTGTCAAAGATTAAAATGTTGCAACAATTAACGTCACCGAGTAAAAAGACACATCGCTATGGAAACGATTGTGATTTCATTTACCAGCCGCCTTGATTTATAGTGTAAAGATAGTGTGTTGCGAGAAGTTCTCTTTGTTTGCGATTTTTAAAAGTATTTTCCTGTTTTTCTTGGATTTTTTGATAAAGGTATTAAAAAAAATAATGTTAACAACTCGCACTAAACTGCGCTTTTTTTTACTCGCGTAACTAACGCTTATAAAAAAGCACTATTTTATCCACCAGTTGTTAAAAGTTGTTACTATTGGACTTCTTTCAATATGTGAAAAAAAATTAAAAATTGTTTAAAAATATAGAAATTTTTTTAATATTTTGTTAGTCAATTTAAAACATACGTTTAAAACTAAATGGTATTATTTAAAAATTTAGAGCAAAGGTATATATTAAGAAGTAAAAAAAGTCAAAATATTTTTTTAAATATTTTGTTTGGCAGTCTCGTACTTAATTTAGGTTTCCGATGTCCAAATTTTTGAAAATTATTTTGCTTTTTTAAATTTTAACAAAATGCTTAAAACATCATGGGCTAAAAGTAAATGAATAAAGAAATAATGTTATGTTAAATGGTATCAACATTTTCTGCCCCCCTGCGAGATATGAATTTGAATTTATTTAATTTGGAGCCAAAGGATATCACCCTTTTTATATGGAAATTTGTATTCGGTAGAATTGCCTGATTTTTTTATATGTTATAGTACTCGATCTTAGAAGAATTTTGTTTTATTGCGCCAACTCTACCCCTCCCAGAGATACCCGAAAAGTGACGTCGAAGTTGTCAAAATCGCACTTTTTAGGTATTTTTGATTTAATGTACTTTCCTTTTTTTCAAACCGACCGCAACCTAATTCACTTTTTTGGATCTGCCGTAAACGCTTTTCTAAAAATAACATTTTAAATGTCAAAATTGCACTGTCATCTTGGATCCGCCATATTGAACTTTTTTATTTCTTGTCTGATTTATACGAAACTTTCCTTAAATTATAAAACTTTTCCAACACACCTAACTATAAGGGCGAGTTTGTAAACCCACCGGTGGATCCACCGGTGCCAATAAAAGAGTTCATAAATTTTAGATGGATTTCACCAGTCCAACAACAGAGTTCCTAAATTTTTCGATGGATTTCACCAATCCAACAAACGTTGGCACCGATCGCCACCGGCTTCGGGAGTCGGTGGAAAATCGTCGTTGGATTAAACATAACCCTACTTTATGGTTATTTATTTTTTCCCGTTTTTTTATAACTTAATCAAACCAAAATATTTTTTTATTCATTTTAGTTAATACAAGGTACAGTACAGGATGCTTAATGGAGTGGTGAGCCAGATAGTTATAATATTAATGCAGGACAGTTCAAGTGAAGACTCTGATGATGAACTAGACATCATATTAAATTTATAGCTTAATTATATAGCTTTGGTCTTTTGCAGCATAGTTAGCCCACAACTAATATACATGTTACGGGCTCGATTTCCAAGAGAAGTCAAAGCGTTTCTGAGTGAAAGGGTGATTGTCAAAAATGTGCGTTTCTAAAAACCCTCTACAACTTTTTTATTTGTAAAGATAGAGATTTTCATTAAAAACATTTTTTGAAGATTTTTTAAGGACAAATCTACCTGTTTTACCGATTTTGTCTTAAAGCTTTTAGTTCACGAGATATAACACAAAGTTACATTTTTTTTAAATGGCATACCCCAATTTTTTTTAAAAAATTAGTTTAGTCATAAAATTTCCTGTTAGACGATGTGTCGTACACCTATTTTTGTTAAGTAGTTAAACAGATATCTGCAATTTTTAATAATTACCATAGTAGGCTGTGTTTAACTCTGACCTATGCAGTTTTAGGGTATCTATCTAGGTAGCTATTATCGAATAAAAACAATTTCCATGATAAACGAGCCCAAGTGTCAAAAGTGGTGTCTTCGTCAAGATATAAAAATGTTTGAAAACTTTGAAAAGTACGACATGATAAAATGTTATACTGAAAGTAACGAAAATCGACAGACGGCGCTAAATCTATAGTTCCAGAGATATCCGGAAAGAAGGCAACCTAGCTCAAAAATATTTTTGAAGTTAAAACGTCATCTACAAGAACACGGATCCTTTACAAAACCGCGGTCTAGGACGTATAGAAGCCTAGCCAGGGATAGAGAGTTGGAAGAACTAATGGTTCTAGGAGAAATAGAAATTAACCCGAATACTTCCACCAGGGCTATGGAGAGAAACACTGGAATTCCACGCAGCAATGCCGTTTGGGCCAAGAAGACCCCGATTTTGCCAGAAAAGTTATTTGGACGGATGAGGCAACGATTTCTAGTGATGGAATATTTACCAGATATAACTGCTATTACTGAAAACAGCAAAATCCCCATATTATAGTGGAACAGGCGAATCAGGGAAGGTTCAGTTTTAAGGTATGGGTAGGCATCTACAGAGGACAAATTATTGGGCCATATATTTTTGATGGAAATTTAAATGCCGAAAGATACCAACAAATTTTAGAAGAGCAGATTCCGTTTATCGACAATTTGCCACTTCAGCAAAATAATGAGCTATACTTTCAACATGACGGTGGACTTCCTCATAATGCACATTACTAATTTGCTAAATATTGTGTTTGCCGAAAACTGGATCGGAAATAAAGGTCCTATATATTGGCCCCTTCAGACCTGACCCCTTGCGACTTCTTTTTGTGGGGCAGAGTCAAAGACCTTGTATTTCGAAATCGCCCAACTACTAGAAGGGAATTGGAAGAGGTACTTCGTACTGCATTCAGGCAGTTTCGTGCGGTAGAACTTTTTAATGCAGAAAATAGCGTCAAGAGAAGATGTAGGATATGTTTACAAGAAAACGGCCGTCAATTTGAGCATTTGTTTTAGAATTTAAAAAAATTGTTACATTTAGATTTTAGGTGTTTATAGTTGAATTAATAAAAATTTTAAAAAAATTAATAATTTTATTTTTGTTTATTATTTTAGGGTTGGCAATTATAGTAAACTAGAAGTTAAAGTTCGAGGTTGATGTGTCCCCTCGTGTCGTAGCCAACTTGATTTTGTATGAAAAAAAAAACGATAAAATTTTATTTACACATTTAGGGCGCGCACAGCGCCTACTATGGTAAATATCAAAATATGCAAATATCTTTTAAGCTACTTAATAAAGATAGGTGTATGGCACATCGTTCGACAGGAATTTTTATTAGAAAACTGATTTTTTTAGAAAAAATTAAAGAAATATAACTTTGTGTGATATCTTGGGAACTAAAAGCTTTAAGAGAAAATCGGTGAAACAGGTAGATTTGTCTTTAAACAATCTTCAAAAAATGTCTTTAATGAAAATCTCTATCTTTACAAATAAAAAAGTTGTAGAAGGCCTTTAAAATCGCACATTTTTGAGAATCACCTTGTAGCTCAGAAACGCTTTGACATATCGCAATGCGGTTTTTAGTTTTGGACTTCTCTTGAAAATCGAGCCCGTAAAATGTATATTAGTTTTGGGCTAGCTATGCTGCAAAAGCCCCAAGCCCCTCGAAATTGGACCACCATGTACAGCATGAGTGCCTTTAAGGGCGGTATTCATATTCATTCCTCAAGGCTCCTTCCTTCCTTCCTTCGCCCATAAGAATTTACATTTCCCAAGGAAGGAGGGAGCCTTGGCAACGACTATGAATACGGCCCTTATAAGTGACATTTCCGATTTTCTCGAGCCGAAGTTGAGGTATGATTTTATTGTTTTAAGTGTGATTATTGGCACTCAGCTGTTTCCACCGCAACGCGTTCTTTTTGTAGCTACTGCTAGATGTCAGATGGATGTCAAACCCATCTGTCAACCGAATGTTGGCACCGATGTTCCACCGCTGTCAAAAAAATGTTGAATTTACAAACTCGCCCTAACAAAAAACTGACAGCCATCATGCGTTGGTCATACTGAACTTTGTAATTTTTTTGTTCGATTTAAGTAAAAGTTTTGTTGCACATAAAGCGTTTTCAAAATTACCCAATTTTAATCCAAAATTCACATATGTCAGTAGTCATCTTGAGCCGGCTACATTGAACTCACACACACTTATATTTTAGGTACATTTTGCAATTGTTCGCCTTTTTGGATTTTAACGCAAAGTTAATTTTGACAGTAAAACTTTTTTTTTGTTTTTAGGGGGGCGTAGCTTGAATCAAGCTACACACCCCATATAAACAAAAAAAAATCAAGTTATCTTGAGAGTAGGAAAGAAGGAGAAATTAGTACATATAATTAATACCAAATTCTGGCATAGTCACTTTTGGTCGAACCTCTTTCCTAAGCCGAGGGGGGTTTCCTTGATATGAAGCTACACACCCTATAACAAACAAACAAAAATCTTAGGAACCGATGGTTTTTGTAAACTAAGAATACCCTTCTTTAAGAGTACATAATTAGTTAAAAATTATAACATATCAACTTTCATTAAATCTTCCGAAACATGGGAGGGCGAATAACTCCGTTATTCATTAAGTACAACATTTTTTAAAAGGTGACTAAATTAGTACATAATTTTTACAATATCAAAATTGAGTTTCGTTGGGGGGGGGCGGATTAGCTCTTTATTGTATTATATAGCCATTAGTTAATATAGGATTTTTTGGGGCTTTTATAAAGATATAAAAGTAAAACTATTATTTTTCAATTCTTGACCTATTTAAACAATTGATACATCTGGGTATGCAACAAGTATGTCATTTTTGGAAAAATTCCGATTTTTAAACACAGTAGCGCACATACATATTTTATATGAAAAATACCTACATTTAGCAAGCGTCAGCCATATTGGATTTGGAAAAAAATAAAACGTAAACGGGTGGTTTACGCCTTTCGCCATCTTGTTACTAAATTTCATCCAAATCGGTTCAGCCGTTCTGACTTAGTTGGGGGACAAAGATACATACACATTTATATATATATATGAGTAGGATTTATTCTCCAACACTTTGAAAACTATTAGGTATTGATTTACGCTGTTAAAGAACCTTCCTTTTGAAGAATGAATGTATATTTTGTTCTTTAAAGTTAATATAATTTTGTTAATTTTTAAAAAATCAAAAAGCTATTAACCTGCTTAGTTACTTTAAATAACGCACAGCTCGAATTTAAAATGGCACTATTTTTACGTTATAATGACGTACGGCACTGATCATATAGTCACTTATTTCGTATTTTTTCGTACGCCACTGATTTTGTTAACTTTACGTTTATTTTGAAAAAATTATTGCAGTTTTCGTTTAATTTTTATAAAATTTTGCCGTTTTGGCACCATTTTTCCGTTATAATGACTCACGTACGGCACTGATCATATAGTGACATACGTCATTTTGCGTATTTTCTCCTTACCTTTTAAAAGAAGTTACTCACAATGTCCTGGCATATGTATTTTTAAAAATATTTCAAAATTTCTTTATTTTATTGTTTTTTCTTTGGAATCGGGCACGTTTTTACAAACATTAAGTGAACTACGTCAACGCCATCTGCAAACCGGCTCAAACTTTTGATCGATTCTTATGTAGAAAACTTCAACAAAGCGAACTGTGTAGTTTTAATCACATCGGACCTTGCCGTTTTTGAGATATAGCAATTTTTGTAAAAATTATTTTTTTTTTGCGTGTTTTTGGATGTTTTGCCCTCAAACTCAAAAACGGTATGCCCTAGAGTACTCGAAACTCATTTAGAAATTATCGCGCGACGCTCGATCGAGTATTTTTGACTGCAACCGTTTTACATAATTTTCGAAAAATCCTCAAAACTCAGAAACTAAAAACTAACCTCAAAAACCAACTGTACAGTCACCGAGCACACATTTGGTCTCATGACAAAATTTGGTTTAAATCGGTTGACGACTTCTCGAGTAATAATTTAATATATTCTAAAAAACGACAGAAATTTTGTCAAATTTACACTTTTTTGAAAAATGGGGCCCCGCGGGGCTTCAAAAAAGTCTCAAAATAAAATACTTGTCTTTCTCCGATTCGGCTCATTTTCAATAGGCTTTGTCACTGCATTTAAAACCTAATTCGTGCAAAATTTGAAAACGATTGGTCAACTTGCTGGACAGCTAGAACGGAACAACGGAGGTACACCTTAAAAAGGCCAACTTTCGACACTTTTTCCCATTTTAATTACACTTGGACTTTTCCGATTTTTCTGAAAATCAATAGGCTTCATGTCCCACTAGCTTTCAACAATGGTGCCAATTCATGGTTCTAGGTCAATCCGTTGTCAAGTTATGGCGAAACATGGCCGCGCGCGTCGTCGAGGGGGAGCTAGTAAGTAACGGCACGAAGGGTGCAAGGGATTGATTAACACGCCCTTAAAAAGCGTTAATCAATAAATATAAAGTCAAATTTAAAAGTACAAATTTTCATGTTTCCAGAATGCTTAAAATTATTTACATCGGACCATCATTTTTAAAGTTATAGTAAATTACATCCTATGTCCACATTTCCCTATAATTCGATCCACTGTGCGACATAGCAGTGTGGTATTTGGTACTTAACTTTGAAGTCGTGGCAACGTAATAATAATAGGAAAATTTTTCCCCACATAGGAAATCACTACGTCACGGTATGGTATACAGGAACGTAGCGGAAGCAAGTTGCGGTCACTTTCAGGAAGCTCTTTGTGGGGCTAACTTTAAATGTTAGTTGAACATGTTAGGTTTGATTATATACTGAAATTCTCTATTATTTACCAATAACAAACAAGCTCCACGCCGGAAACACGTAACCCAGTAAGTAAATCGTTTGGACCAAATTACAATGTTGCAAGCGGTCCTTAAAAGTAATCACCTCTCGAAAAGTCGGCGAAAACTTGGCGCTATTAAACAATCAAACATTTTGACCTAGTCCTTAGGTCTAAACGGAAATAACCCTTTATAACGACCTCTACTTAAAGGTGGATCTTCATTAAAACCGGTATGGGTAAGATCCACCCTGTCAAAAAAAAGGTTATAAAAAATAACACATAAAACATTATAAGATTTATGATCTATGCTCACATAAATTTATGATATTTTAAAATAAACAAATATGGTCTTTCTCCACTAAATTTATTTATTAATATCAAAAACCCGACATGTTTCGGCAGTTTAGAGTACCATTATCAGGGGATTCTGAAAAAACCCAAAGAAGAAGAAATATACTTATTGTCTTATGAAAAGTTGTAGCAAAGAGCAAAGTTACTTATCCTTTTATTTAATATTTATTATAATAATTAAAAAAAAAATTATATATAATAATTAAAAAAAAAACATTTAAATAAAAGGATAAGTAATTTTACTCTTTGCTACAACTTTTCATAAGACAATAAGTCTATTTCTTCTTCTTTGGGTTTTTTATGAAAAGTTGTAGCAAAGAGTAAAGTTACTTATCCTTTTATTTAAATGTTTTTTTTATTATTATATATAATATGTATAATAATACACTTAAATAAAAGGATAAGTAATTTTACTCTTTGCTACAACTTACTTACTACTTGCTACAATATAATATATATAATAATAAAAAAACACTTAAAAAAAGGATAAGTAATTTTACTTTTTGCTACAACTTTTGACAATAAGTATATTTCTTCTTCTTTAGGTTTTATCAGAACCCTCTGATAATGGTAGTCTAAACTGCGGAAACATGTCGGGTTTTTGATATTAAGAAATAAAATTTAGTGGAGAAAGACCATATCTGTTTGATTTAATTATCAACTCCACCATCATCGACTACTTCAACAATTTATGATATTTTATAATTTTTGACTAGTGAAAGTGAAATACAAATCCCGCACACGATTTCCTCGTATTTCACCAGCCAGTTGATTTATAAAAGTTTACAATATTTTATGATTTTTTATATGACAATTCCTCATAAAGTTTTAAAAGAAATTTTAGTCACAATTTTAATAGTGGGAGTAGTAATAATAGTAGTAGAATTAACATAATATCGATTAATACAGGCAAACTCAAGTAAAACCTAAATTAAACTATAAAATACAAAATCTAGCCACTATAATATAATAAAACACTTTGGGCTTGCACAAGCTCTACAAGTCTAATAGAAAATTGTTCCGTATGAGTACTTACTTGTCGCCAAAAACTGGGAGAGACGTTACTAAAACAGATATTTGAAACAACACAAAATCTTACCAAAATCAAAAAAAATTACTCATAAGTTATTACAAACTTCAAGAAACATATAATTTTACCTTACAAAAGCTTATAAACCTTATAAAAACTGATAAAAATCAATTGTGTTTTTTATGAGATTTAATGCGGTTATTTTGGCAGGGCAGGGTGACGATTCTGAGTTATGTACGCACTCGAGATTTACACTAATTTCTGTAATTATTGGTCTTTTCATTTGTATAAAGTAAATCAGCTTTAATTCTAATAATAATTTGGCCATGAGACGTAAAAGTCCATAAATTCGTACGTTTACCCCAAAGGTCAACCTAAACTATTTTAATTTCCTGCTTTATTAAAACATAAAAAAGAGCCTTGGCAAAGGCCTATAAGCAGAGCCTACCAAATGTACAAATTAAAATTTCTTACTCAAGATGTGAAAAAATTTATAGTTATAGCTAATTATGTTTTTTTGATTTTTCTGATTTTAAACCACCCCTAAAACTGAGAAAAAACAACCTAGCTAACCGTTCCACATCTCAAAGCAGATTGAATTAACACTGCCAGTTTCTCAAACAGTGTTAATAACTTCGGAATCGAGGGTGGACCTTTGGTAGTGTCATCAACTTTCGGTGACATGTAGCTTCTTCTAAATACCGTAAAAACTTCTCGGATGTTACTACACTTTTACACATACTATGTGACATTTGTTACCTACAGCCACTTATTGTGGTCACAATAAATACTAACTAGTCATCTTGAGTTACCTGGTCGAAAAACTCCTCGTTTTATGATAAAATATTTCCAAATCTTCCCGACTTATAAAAAACTTATAGCTTAAGCTTAAGCTTCCTCCACATCCAATAAAAACTTATCCCAAGTAACAATTGTATGACCTACTCGTTGTGATGACTAAAAACTTAACAAAATAATTACCGACGCCTAAACGCTAATTTTACCCTTTAGTTAAACTGCAACGTTTTGTTAACGTTTTCGTATGACTAATGAGATTTCGTGATTATTTTGGTGTCAAAATAACGACCACAAAACGTTAAAGGGTACACGTCGCGCATCCTACGTAATTCTTCGTCAAATTTACGTTTTTTGGTCGTTATGTGGTAAGAGCACGGAATTTTATGCACCAACCATTTCTGATCGTTCTGTGCAGAGGACGGGAGTCGTTTGGTTTGGTATTTCAAGTCTTGTTATCAACACAGAACCTCACTTTTTTTATTTTTCATTTAATTTTTTATTCTAAATTTTATTTGTTTCATAAAGTCTATTTACTCAAGTTTTAATGGCTAATCCTCAACGCGTATTTTTTCTTCTCTCTCTACTATTTGAAGGGAAATAGACAGAAATAGAAATTTAAGCATTATATAGGCATTAAAACTTGAGTAAATGGGCCCTTACTTGCGAATCCTTGAATAGTTAAACAAAACTATGTGATTTTTTTCAGTGTGTATTTGTGTCAAACTTTTAAAAAATATGTATTTTTTTTTGGAACAATAAAGAAAAACAAAACCTTTTTACAAAACATAATACAAAACACAAAGTAGGCACTTAGATTGTATCTTCTTTAAAAGTACAGAACACAACTAATAAGGACAACATTTTAACGAATAAACTAGCTAAAAGAAAAACCTTTTTTTTTGCTCAATCTTTTTAATTATAAAACTAACCTAAACAAAAATAAAGAATACTTTTTTTAATTTGAAAAAATATTACAAGCTTTTTTTAGTATGTACAGTATAGGTATATTCAGCACTAAGAGGCTGATAGCCCCCATTGTGAGCCGGCCCTGGGATGAATATTTTAGCTCTGCACACAAGTATTTATTTGGGTTGTGTACCTAGTTATTATTTAGAAATCTTAAATAGGTATGTAAAAAACACTAGTATCTACTTAAATGATCAAAGGATTATCCCCTTTTTCAAGTTCTTCATCCAAAGTATTGTTTTCCTCTTTAGATCCAATTTTTTAATAGCCTTCAGTGTAACTTTCTTTATTTAGGTCTTTAAGGTGGTCCAGTTTTACATCCATATTGTCAATTTCTTCGCACCTAAGAAAATAAAAAATGTTAAGGAAAATTAAACAAAAAAGCAGAACTCAGAGAATTTTTAAATTAAATTAATTAAAAATAAAACTTCCATGACTGAACAAGCTCTGAGATTATGCATTAATCATGAGTAGATACTAATCGGGGTTTAAAATGTGATGTTTTATATTGAAACTTTATTTGTTAAGATCCACTTCAAACCCCAATTAGTCTTAATCATGATTAAAGCTTTATCGGAAAATTTTCATGTTGGGAGATATGGACATAAGAGAAGTTATTGTGTTAAAGAAAATTAACCTACAAAATTGAATGTGACTGTTTTCATATTAATCTGGCATTTAAGTCTTGACAGTTGTCAATAAAAATCAAATGTATGGATACTGGGTGTTTACTAAAAATAAAAGTTGTAGTACTTACATGCAGCTATGAGGTTGCAAAGTTCGTTAAGCTTCTCAAGAACATCTAGACTTTTCTTACGATCATCAGGTGTGCGTGTGGGACTTCATTATGTAGTGTTTCTGAACTTTCTCCTTGTTGACCATTAACTTTGCATAATGCAACAGTTTGTACAAACTTTTTCTGGGAATTAATCGGATTTTCTTGCAGTTATTGCTTTGATGGTCCAGATTAAGATTTTATAACTTTATTCACACCGACAGCTTCTGTATAACTGCCCTTTTTGTTGAGGTTTTACAGCTGTAAGTAAAACTCTCCGGTACCATCAGACTGAATTCTTCTCAACAACCTCAAAGGTGGCGGCGAATAGAGGTGACCCTCGATTCCCATAAATGTGGAACAGGCTCCACTTTGTCAATTTCCAAAATATGGACCACTTTAAACTAGCTCCGGTCTATTTTTTTATTTGGCAAAAACCATCGAGCAGCAAAAAACAATTTTTTTTTTTTAATCGCGGGCAGATGAAATTGACTTCGCAGTCTGTCAGCTGTCACCCAAGGAAAAGATTTTGGTACATTGACATTAGGCGCATTTTGGTGAAGCAGCTGTCGAATTTGTTACAAAAGGACGTTTTTTGGTTGGCAAACTGTAAGTACGAAACGACGGATAAGCGCCATGTTGCTTTTTGTAATCACCTTTTTAATTTGAAGCCATATTGCCACAGAATGTAAACAAACGCGTTAGGAGTCTTTTATTAGTTTTTCCTAGCAATTCGTAGCTTCGTTATTACTGTTAAATCACTAATTTTGTTGTATACAGACGTAAAAGTAGTTCTGCTACAATTTTTTGTCTTATATAAAATTTAAAAAAAAATAACTTTTTTTCTAAATCTGCCATATATTTCAGTCCCGCGTGTTTTTTGGACCTAAAAATATCATATTTGACAGTACACTAAGGTGCGTTTCCGATTATGTGTACAGAAAGCCTTTAAAACGTACATCTTGTTCATGATTATTAATTTGGAAAAATATTGATTATTATTACTCTGAATCTTATGATAGATAATTTTTGGTGGAGAAAAAATATAAAATGTTGACTACACGTTATATTTTGGGTAATAATAAACACCTCTGGCCTACTTCTAACAAATAACTTATTGTAGGTGGCGCTGCACACAAGGTTGTGATCTTGATCATTTCTTGACTTGGATGCATACCAAAGGTTACGAGCAACGTTGAGACAACTCGAAAAGTATTTACCAAATTGGTGTAAAATAGGGTTGGCAAAACGTTTCCTACAACGTCACATCGCAACGTTGTGGTTGCGTTTGGAAACGTTGTTGCGTCGACAAATTGTTACTTGGGTATAGCATCAGTATAAGGAGAAGGAAAATATTCAGTATCAGTAATGACATTCCGTGCGTGAATTTATGTTTCTACATGGCATTTATTACTTACGACCACTTATTGTAAATAGTCGTCTTGAGTTACCTCGCTGAAGGTCGAAAATAAGACTAGTTGGCCAAAAAAAGGATTCCATTAATATCTGGTATTACAATAATGCATTTATATAAACGGAAACATATAAACAGTAGTAAATGGGCACGTATGTTGGTAGCATTGATACTTAGTAATTATTAATTCATATGTTATTAAGATGTTACCAAGACTACTGCATGCCTCCATTTTGCATTATTGATGGTTTAATGCGTTTAATTTCACTTTTCCTTAAAAGGCAATCGTACATGGGCGCCTATTACGACGATTGTGCAACGAAAATGATTATTATGTACTAAGTAAATACATTACTGAAAAAATGATAAATACCATGCAAACAAATTGTATAAATTAGATCATTGATAAAGAATATTTGAAGGAAATCAAACAATATATTTTATGAATATTTATAGAACGTTTAAGAAATGTTCAAATATATTTAGATAACGCATATGTAGGTACTAAAAAACGTCAAGTGCCGAAGAACAGCACAATGTTCATCGAATACACATGTTTTTATGTTTCGCAGATGATTTAAAAGCGTTTTTTTAAATAATAAATAAATAGGGTGGCCAACTGTTGTATCTCTTTTACTAAAAATGTCAATCAAGTCTTAATTCAATATGAGATTAACGGCGAAATACTCACAAGATGTAACCAAGTTAAGGATTTAGCGGTAATTTTCGATACGAAATTAACTTTTTCTTCTCATTTAGATTATGTAATAGGTAAGTGTAGCAAAATTTTGGGCTTTGTTGCAGTTTACTATGCGTTCGTTCATAGTCGCCTTAGCTTTGCCAGTGTTGTCTGGCAACCATACTACGAAGTTCATAAAATAAGACTTGAAAGACTACAAAATAGGTTTGTTCGTTTTTTGAGTTGGAGAGTTAGTAGTATGTATTATGTCGAGAGCATTTCCCAAACGAGGAGAAGAGGTTTTAACATAATATCTCTTGAGGGCAGAAGAGTCAAAGCTAATATAATATTTTTATTTAAACTTCTGAACAATATGTATGCAGCGGCGTACTGAGAAAAAGTGGGGCCTGGGGGGTATCTTTAGATGGGGGAACCCCCTTCTTATTTTTCTGTATACTTATCTTACTTTTATTTGACAAAAACACAATATTAAATCCTAAAATTTTTAAAAATATGATATTTACAGGTACCTATTTGCAAAAATGAAATTTAAGTCAAATAAAAAAGTTGAAAAAATTAATTTATATGAATCTTTTTTTATACCTTTATCAAAAAACATGATTTTAGTAACTGTCTGCAGATAACTAAAGCATAGCATTTTTGGTTAGCGATGCAAAAAAAGATTTGTGTCCGTTTGTTACCGAGAATTAAAGATAAATAGCGGAAAATAGTAATATTGAAAAAATCTAATTATTCTTGCCTAAAAATTAAGCCATTTCCGCCAATTTTCACCAAGTATTTACGAAAAAAATCATTTAAAAACATCGCCAAAATATCACACTATCAAAGATTAAAATGTCGCAACAATGAACGTCACCGAATAAAAGGGCGCATCGCTATGGAAATTATTGTTATTTCATTTACCAGCCGCCTTGATTTATAGTGTAAAGATGGTGTCTTGCGAGAAGTGCTCTTCGTTCAAGATTTTTGAAAGAATTTTCCTGTTTTTCTTGGATTTTTTGATAAAGGTATAAAAAATAGTGTTAACAATTCGCGGCTAAACTGATGTGCTTTTTTTACTCGCTTTTTAAATACCCCGCTGCGTTTGTTATTTAAACCAACGCTTGTAAAAAAAAGCACTATTTTAGCCACTAGTTGTGAAAATACTATTTTTCTACCATTTACCGTTGCAAACGCTTGCATAACTTCATTAAATTCGATGTTTTTGGCCACTTAGATCTCAATGGATAAAATCGCCAAACTTTATTATCGGTTTTTGACTCATAATAATTTTTAGTCAATTTTAATTTCAAAAAACTGCGCTCACATATAGCGTTTGAAACGCATAATGTAATAAATAGTTTCAGATTTAAAAAAATAATTGAAACATATTTAACAATTTTAAGAAAATCTAAACAAGTCCAAGACGACCAATAATTTTCATTAACAAAGAATCAATTTAATATATTCGGAAATATGGTTGATTTAAACAATTAAAGGGATGGTAAAACTAATAAAATCAAAGATATATTTTTTAGGGTTTCAACCTTGGGAACAATAACTTTCTTCGAGTAATGATGTCTGACAATTTTATCAGTTTTTGACTACACATACTGTTTCAAATTATTAAACAAAATTTAAACTATAACTAGGATCATTTTATGAAATAGAAAATCTGTGGTTGAAGCACTTTTCTCCTAGATGGATGCTAGACAGACTGAGAGAGGGATTGTGCGTACCGGAATACCATATCTTTTTCTATCATTTTAGATATCTTATACCTACCTATTTATGCATGAATGATGATGAGTTCTGACTTTTACCGGTTTTCCAGAAAGCGGCCACCCCTGTATGCGTATAATTGGTGCTTTTATCTTATCCCTGCCAAAAAAACTTAAAAAACCGCGTTTAATCTCTTAGAAAAGCTTTACGAGATTTTGTATACTGTTTTACCGGGTTTAACATGTTTTCTATGAGGTATGTTAAACAAAAACTTGCAAATCTAATAAAATCTCATGAAGTACGAATTTTTTCTATTAGGTTGGCTCGTAGAATCTTTTCTATTAAATCCTTCAAACAGCATACAAACTCACCAACTTTCATAAGATTCTATATGGTTTTCGTACCTGGGATAACTTAGAGTAGGTTTTTGGATAATTGTGTACATGTGGGATACCAAGGGGCCCCCCGTAACCCGGGGCTCGGGGGGGACCGCCCCCCCGTCAGTACGCTACTGTATGTATGATGATCAACCAACCTGGAACTCAACTCTCCAGTTCACAGAATGTGTCAGGCCTATAATGAGTTGTTCTATGAACATGACATATTCAATATGTCGCTAGCTACGTTCAAGGGAAAGGTCCATGCGAAAATAAGAACATTAGATTAGTGATCTTTATAGTGTAAAGCTGTTTCTTGTTTCTGACTAGCGTGATGCAGTGAACTAAATTAAGTGATCTTAATAATTGAAGTATTAGATTTAAAATAACTACCACTGTATTTTCATTCAGTGGGCATTGCATTGGCTGGCAACACCTGTTTATGCCCCAAACTTGTAAATAAATAAAATAAATAAATTATTCATCTAGGTCTGTGGTTGTATCTTGGACGAACTGCCTATATACCTTCTTTCAATAATGCTCTCTCTCTAACTAAAATTCTCATTAACAAAGCGAAATACTAAAAAGATTGCATATTGCCAATGAGAGTTTTGGTTAAAAGACGCATTCAAAAATTTCCCTAATTAAAATACAATTTTATAAATTTTATAAATTTTTTATTTTAATTTAATATGTAAATAAGTATTTTAGCTGAATAAATTACTTCTAAATAAAAAAAATATGTATTACAAATATCTTATATATTTTTTATTTTACTTTAACATATAAAGTACTAATATATTCTAATAAATTATTTCTAAATAAAAAAAAAAATAAATATTAAAATATTTGTTTCTTTCTTGCAACTTCCAATTTCAAATATGATTTTCTAAAAAAAAAATGCGACAAAATGTGACATTTAACTTCATTGCAGTGTGGGTGCGTCTCATACACAATGTAGTATGGATATCAGTTAGGTAATTTAATAAAATCAAAATCCCACTCTGTGATTACTGTGGGGTCACGTTTTTGGAATTGTTCCATCATTCAACCACCAATTACCACCCAAAAGAAAAATTAACCATAGTGAGGTACATAATAGAGAGTTTATGAGTAGTGATAAAGTGCTTATATCATGGATTTAGGTATGCATAAGTTTATGTGGTAATTTGGATAACGATGTGTTAATTTTATATATTGAAATATTTTGTGAAAAATAATACTTCGTTTTCTGAAATATACGTTGTCCCTCCTCCCCTCCCTCTAAACTCTAAACTTTGTTAAAAGAAGTATGTCTTTAGTATGCCATTTTTATGGCTTCGAATTTGAGGTAATTCAGCACTACTGCCGTCAGAAGGAAAAACCCCGTTAGCGATCTAAACTTGATTTGTGGAAAAATAGAAAAGAAGCTTTGAATTGTAATAAAGTCTCTAAAACGTTGTAGGTGTAATATTATTTTTTTATTTCTTATTGTTATTTCTCATTCTGTTATCATATGATTTTTTGGCTATACATAAATATTCAAAATATGAATTAAAATACTAAAAAATAAAAAAAATTGCAGAGAAAATAAAGCACATACGGTAAAATAACATATCCTATTCGGGAAAGATCCACGTAGATCCACAGACTTTACGTGTTTTTTTCTTAGACGATATACGTAGTTATAGCTTAGGAGAGATCATAAAAGGGTTGTAAATATGTGGTTTCATATTTTTTTTTAAGTCAAAAAGAAAAAAAAAACAACCACTGGGTAATTTCAAACAACCAAAAGTCATTTTTAAAAAATTTGTGGGTTGCGGAGTTTTTCCTTCTGACGGCAGAATAGCTTAACGTACCCTTAAAAATAATATTTCCCTTTTTCATAGTTTTATCAAAAATATTTTGCTTCCGGAAACCAATGATTTAAAATATCCGTTTTTAACACAAGAAATTGTACCGTGATTTTCTGACAAATCTGAGGGCAAACGAAAACGCTCTCACAAGTGTTAAGCATGGAGCTACCAGTAAGTGCAAAACTCGAGAAATGATCGATATTGTATTGATATTGTCAGTGGCGGTTCCAGGGGAGAGAAAACGAGAAATTGCAGAACGTTCTTTTAAAGAAATTCAAGAATCCCTCCACGGGACTTTGAGACAGTTTGAAACAGACGCAAACCACGATATTAGAAATAAATAAGAACAGTATTATAGAGTTTCAATTTATAAACAAGTTTTAGACAAAATCATTTCGAACATAAAATCAAGGTTCATTAACGAGACTATTTATAAGTTTTATAAAACGTGAAGCCAAAATCAGGGCAAAATTAACTAATGTCGTTTCCAAATACTATAAACTGATTAATTAATTCAAAACACAAATTCTTGAATTTTTGAACAAAATATTGGTCAGAAGTAGGAAAAAGCTTAAATCAAAACATATATGATAACGTTTTCGAGGCAATGAATAAGTGTGGCGATATTTTTCCGTTGATAAAAACATTTCTTGGATGTTTGTCAGTAAGTAATGCTTCGCAGAAAGAAGCTTCTCCTGCATCAGAAAATTGAAAAAAAAAACACTATGAGGGAAATTCGTCTGACGGGCTTAGCGTTGCTGCATATCAACAGACATATTGACATTGAGCTTTTTTTGAGATAGGCATCTTATATTTGAGATATGCAATATAAAAGGTAATGTTCAACTTAAGAAGCTTTTTAGACCTAAAAAAAAAGTATTTAGCTGTTAGGTTTTGTTTGTGGTTTGTTTGTTATCTATGTTTTTTATAACCGAAAAAATGATACGTAGTTACTCGAGCACGGATTTCCACCCCTCCCCCACCCTGGATGTAATTTTTTAACGAAAATATTTAGAAAATCAAAAGTAGGGCATAAATTACGGCGGTATAACACCTTTGATATTTACGGTTTTAGTTTAATTTTGTGTTAACAATGGCATTTGTAGTGTCACTTTCTTAAAAATTTTCGCCGGCTGCGCAACCACTGATATATTTACAACTTTAGTTTAATTTTAAATCATAAAATGAATTTTTCAGTGCAATTTTCTTGAAATTTTTTTATTGTTTGCATATATTGATATGTTCCTCATAAAAGCTATGCTTTTATTCTAGTTTTTTTTTCGTATCGAAACCGCCTCCCCCCCCTTTTCAAATGGCTGGGACCGCCACTGTATTGTGTACATATATTCTGATAAAGTAATAAATCATCATACAAAGATACTTGTGTTCGATAATAAATAAGTAAAATGTATATGATGGAAAAATTGACCCCTCCCTTTTTGGTTCCTTACTCTCAAAACAAAGCAAACATAAATTTTTAATTTTAGAGAAAACACGGGTATACATAACGGTCAACACTACACTTACAGTTAACAATAAATCAAAGGTATTCCTTGCGAATCTGACCAACTAAAATCGATTAAAGGTATGCTCGCACCAAAAAGATTTATGGATACCTTGGAGGTATTTCTTTTCGTGTTAAACGCAGTAAAAAGCGAATTATGTAGTATAGATTTAAACTCAATATTTAAGCGAGAAAACAGGAGTTTTTTGTACTTCAGAGCAAAATAAACTCTCTGAATTTTGATTGCTCACACAGAGGGTGAAAAGTGAGACGACGCCGTTTCGTCTTTATTAGGGAGTCATTAGCTAGGTTTCCAGAATTTGCAGTGCGTCTGTTTTTAACATTTTAGGGTTAAACGTAGATCAAGAATACAAATCCGATTAATTGTTATAGTACTGTAAAATTGTCATTCGAAGTAAAAAAAAAACGGGACAGGCTGAGTTTTATGTATGTTCTTTGGAGGGTCTGAAAGTAAGATACCCAGGTTTGTGTTTCCCCTACTCTTTGGAAACAATCTATCATTTTGAAAAAACTTTGGAATCGATTTTCTCCATTTCTGTTGGTCGGAGGCAAAAAAGTGTAAAAACAAGAATCTTTGGCATAAAATTTTCAATATTTTTTGTTACAGGTTCAACTTTCTGTGATTACTTTTTAAAAACATTTGATTTGATAAAAAAAACATCGACAAGGTATGCCCTGCATGCATTTTAACAGGTTTAAGGCTGGTTCATGCTTATTCCTTTTCTGTAACTTTTTCTGTGACTTTTTCCTGTAGTAATTATTAAATCTCATGTATCCAGATCTGAGTGTTTATGCTTGTTCCTTTTTCATATCTTTTTCTTTAAGCCTAAAGGAATGAGCTTGAAAGTTAACTAATATTAAATTTAACTTTACGGAAAAAGAAACGGAAAAATCGTGCTACGCAAATGCGGTCGGCAAAATATATGTTGACGTTTTTTTTAACCTCAAAATTGATTGTTTTTTTTTAATACTTTAAGCAATACTTGTTACAGAAATGGATAATGCAGATTTTATGAAAGAGTTTCCACATTTGTGGGACGAAAATAACCTCAAATTTTTGTAAACCAAAGGCCAAAATCGTGAGTGTGACTATCATTAGTGTCCACATTAATGACTAAAGTTAAGGAAAAGGAATTTTCGCATCAATAATCAGCTTTTCACTTAAGGAAAAAGAAAACGTTAAGGTTAGAGGAAAAAGTTTTGGAAAAGGAAAAGAAATTTAACCATGAACCAGCCTTTAGTAGAAAAAAATGTATTTTAATTTTATTTTTATAAGTCGGTTGAATATCAATATGTGGGTTTAAGCTAACTCTAAGTTTTGCTGCACTTGTATATACCGTTTGATATCGTTTTCGCACTGTATATTAAAAAATAATTTTAAAATTAAGTCATATATAATGAAAACCACAGAAACTCTAGTGTCAAGAAATTGTCCAAAAACTATTTAATAAAAATTTAGCATAATTTAAGGGGTAACGTTTTTGACTAAGCAATTTTTACTATGATTTTCACATTTTTATGCCATGATTTTGCTCACATATTTAAGCTTTCTTTCCAAACTTTCGATTTCTAAAATAAAATACTCAGATTTTTAAGTTTTCACTGTTTCTTTAGCGTTTGAAGAAAATCCACAGCAAAGCGGCACGAAACTAGCAACAAAAATCTTACAAGTAGACGTGATGGAACGTGCCAACACAGACCCAAATTGGTTAGGTAACATTTGTTTTACAGAAAAAAGTATGTCTACCAAACAAGGAAAACCAAATGTTTAAAATTTTCGATATTGGCGTGTGAAAATCACAATATAGAATATCTGCAAAATACTATAAATGAATATTATGAATATTTAATTTAGATTTATTGTCTGTGCTTGTTTTGTAGATAATAAATTAACATTTATTAGTTATTTTTTTCTTTCGTCCTTTGTCATTTTGATGGTCTTTATTTTAGCTGGTACTCATTATTTTTTACTAAATACAGTGTGTTCCTCATTTACATAAAGCTCCTATATTGCGGAAGCAAACGTATTACCGGGTATATCAATAAAACATACAGAAAACTTCAAAGAAAACAGAAGCCTTTTAAGAAGTGGATAATTACACAGGCCAACACATATTTTGTTGCCGGCGATTTTTCAACTGTTCCTGGGTAATTTTTGGTTGGAGAGTCCCACATAGCCATCAGATTTTGTCTATCAGATCTAGTTTTTAAAATAGGAATTATTTACGTTTTTTTTAACTGTAACAAAAAAAAAACACATATAATTAAATATTTATTAAAAAAAGTAGCTTAACATACACTCATACTGATATTAGCCACTATCACCTACAAGTTTTCTTTTATACAACTTTCTGGCATGGATCTTACTGGTGTAGTCTCGCTGAAGGCTTCCACAGTATTCGGCCATCGCCATCATGTCCATGTTCTTCACTACAGTCACCTAAATTTTCTGGAAAGCGATCTAGGTGGCTGTGGAGGTAGTGAACTTTTAAAATTTGAAAGCATAGTTTCCACTAATTTTATGTAATTGTCTGCTTTGTGATTTCCAAGAAAATTTTTAACTACTTGAACAAATGAACCCCAAGCGTTAGATTAAGTCTCATTTTCATTGATGTAGTGAACTGTGGATCTTTAATAAGTTTTCTTATTTAAGGACCATCAAATATACAAGCTTTTAGTTTTTCCGTGCTAATCCCAGGAAACTTACGTGACAAGTACCCAAAACCATTTCTATCTCGATCTAACGCTTTCACAAACTGCTTCATAAGCCCCAACTTGATATGCAAGGATGGTAGTAAGATTTTTTTCCCTCGTAACCTCTCATTTTATTTTCCTTGAACCATAGTATCTCTTAAAGGCCAATTTCTACTTTCTCCTAACCCAGTGCTGATCTTTAGCTCTGCTGTCCCAAAGACATAAAAACAGTTTAAGTTTAAGGAGAAAGTTCACCACTTCCAAATCAACACAAATTGCCCACTGATGTTCTGCGTATTTAATTTGTTTCAAAACTTGTGCTATTGTTTTATACTCCTCTTTCATGGTAGTAGAATGTCTAATAGGAATTGCGGCATATTTGTTACCGTTATGTGGCAAACCCATTTTTTCTAAGAGTCCTTTTATATCGTTACAGAATACCAGCTTATTTTACTGAGTGAAAAAAGGCAGCAGATCCTTTTCTCTCTTACGATAAAATGTTACATTAGTGCTTGGATAAAAAAGGTTCTTTTCTTTTAATCTGGATACAAGTAATTCAGCACACTCCTTTGAGAGGTATAGGTTCAGTTCTTGTTAATTAAAACACTGAGTTGTTAAATCTGCTTCAAATTCACTGTCGTTTTCTGATTCCATTCTTTGAACTTCATCAGACGTTGATGTTTCTATATAATCATCCGGGATTTCAGGAAGACTGCCATGCTGAAGGTTGGAATGGGTATTTTGTTAGAGTTAGAGGATATGTCCATTTATGTCGATTGTCGATTTCTATTTTGAATTTTAATGAGATGTTGATTTATTTATTTTTGCCTTTTATTAGAACTAAATTCAATTAGTCTCTATCTCAGAAACTAGAGAAAAAATCTGCTGCCAGTTTTAAAATCAGCACATTAAGTATATCTAAAATCAGTTCTTAGATCTCAGGCACTGTGTTATGAAAGTTCAGTGGAATATTCGAACTTTGGGAGTCGGTTTAATAGTTATCATCAATACGTGCCCTGAAGTAAAGCCTGTATTTTGGTATGCTCGGCTCGAAAATCAATGAAATATATATAGAAAAAATCGTTTGGACAATGTGAGTCCATTGAATATCATTAATACGTGGGCTCAAGCAAACTCTGTGTTCTGCTACGTTTGCAAATATCAATAAAACAAAACATCAAAGAAATACATAATTGAAACATTATAAAATTTCTTTGTAACTATTTACGTCGTTACTATGTAATGATTTTACATTTGCTTTTATCGTACCGTCTTCTTTTTGCATCTCCTTAAAATCGCTTCTGGTGGTGGCTTACTTTTGATCTTATTCCTTTTTGCATTTTTGTCGAACGCGTGCCGGCCTTAAGTGATTTTCCGATTGTTTTGCATCTCATCGATCGTGCCAAAAGTTATCGATGTAGAAGGGGGTTAGAGCCACAAACCTTATAACCAAAAAAATAGACTGCTAATGCTTATGGGTTTTCTCCCAATAAATGACTGCCTCATGGAAGTGACAGTTTGGTGTTATTGGAACCAGAGTAAACCGACTTGAGTAAAATTTGTTGTGGTTGCAAACTCAATATTTTAGTATTTGATGAATATATAACAAGCACTGCTTGACGAAATTTAAGAAAAAATCTAAAACCACGGTTTCTTGAGTATTTAAAAAAATTTATTTAGAAAACTGTTCGAATTAACTAGATTTCAAAAGGGCAGTGTAAACAGTGTCATGACGTGACAACTTATTTTCTCTTTATCCACGTTTTTGGTTGGTAGCACTGCGTTTGATGGTCTTGACGTTAGTAGATTCGCCATTTTCTTTATTTTTGTTTCTTGGTTTTCGAAGATTTTGCTTTGGATAGACGTCTGTAAAGACGCGAATCCATAGTAACCGAGAAGAAGATGAAGAAGTTTTTGCTTAACGTGTTGTGTTTTTAATATACTTTTTCTGTGCCCTTTTGCATCATGAAGTGCTTTATTGTCGGCTGCAACAACAGCAATTCTGCGAGTGGAAATACGTTTTCCTATCACAGGTAAGGGTAAATAATTCCTATTTTTGCCAATTTTCTTTAATACTTCTGCGATCATTGCCTGTATTCTGAAAGGCCCATGAGGTGGTTACAGCTCACCAGTGTGGGGTATCAACATTGTTGTCAGGAGAAAGAAAGAAACATAAATTCTTTAAAAGAGATTTGTCAAAAAATTGCAATACTTAAAACTATGAGCTTAAAAACTTATTTAATCTTAATAAATTTAACCTTATAGTTCTTATAATTACTGAGATAGCAATAGTGTCCCATGTTAATTAGGACACCCTGTATTAGCAGTATGCCTTATGAAAAAGGGTTTATTTTTCCTAAGGCAACCATGTTGAATCGCTCATCAGCTGATGGCAGTATTATTAAGTATCATAATAATGAAAAAGTCTAATTATTGTTTTTCTATTTCTTTCAATAGGTTTCCACTAGATGCTGCTATTAGTAGAAAGTGGTTACTGAGCATTTGAAAAGACTCTAAGACTGTTATTAAATACCAAAGACTCTGTTTTGACCAGCTTTTAGTTGAAGCAATCATTAAAACATACAGCACTTTGAGGAGTCATAGCTCTGCAAATAAAATTAGTGAAAGTATATCTGGAGAAAAGGTCCGAAAAGTTTTAACAAAACTTGTATTGTTTAAACAACATGTTTTATATATTATCTTTAATTAAAAATAAGTAGTTTCTGTTTGTAAATAAGTTACTTTTAAGTATTTTTTGTATTGTAACTTTTTTGATGGTATTTTGTAAATAATTATTTTCTACAAATAAAATTTAAGGCTGGGTTTATACAAGCAAATAAAAATTAAAGTAACAAAAATAAAAATAAATAATTTTGGTTTATACAGCTGAATAAAAATAACTTGGCAAAATTTTTTAACGATCCTATTTTTAATTTTCTTGTAGCTCTATGTTTATGGGTTGAGGGATCTTGTTAATGAAATGTCCTTTTTTTGAAGTGCCAATGTTTCACAAAATTTATATAAAAATAAATTTTGCAAAACGTCGGCATTTCAATATATAAAAATAAATTTTGCGAAACGTTGGCATTCCAAAAAAAGGACGTTTTATTAACCAAATCCCTTGACCCATACACATACACCTTCTAGAAAATAAAAATAACTGAACCAATCAGCACACAGCTTCAATAATTGAAATAATTAAACTAAACTCAATCATACTGTTTTCTTAAATAATAGGTATCTGCCTAAACCAAACCAAAAAATGAGTGAGGTTATGTGCAAATTTTTTTCAGATAATAAAAGTTGCCCATCTTCCTATTTTTATTTCTGCTGTATAAACGCCTACACTATTTCCCATAAGCTCAACTTTTATTTGAATTATTATTTTTATTTGCCTGCATAAATAAAGAGTACCGAACAGACAGGGTGATTTTTTTTAAGGGGTCATTCATAAACTGGTGTAGATACTTAAAGAAGGGGAACTTTTTTTCCTAAAGATAAAATGTACTTTACCCATTTAAAAAATTCATATTTTAAGGGAAGGGGGGGGGGGCTATTATTTAAGATTATCGTTAAAAAAATTGCAAATTTATTATGCCAGAGCCTTTTTTACAATTAGCCGCGTCTAGTGTTATTTGTGCTTCTCAGTTGGTAGTTATAGGGATTTTGGTGCATTGCCAACTGCTTCTGGCACCAAACTGTCAAATACATGAAGCAGTCATTTCTTAAAGCAACATCATCAGTCTATTTTTTTGGTTATAAGGTTTGTGGTTAGAGCTCAACTCGACCCATTTCTGGAGGTTGGTACAATTTGTTCCGAATTTTAAAACGATCCGGGAGGGGGGCTTAGCCGAAACTTAATTTATGTTTAAAATTAAGGGAATTTCTAGTTTTAATTCTAGAGAGAGGTAGTCAGATCTTTTTATGTTGGAAAAATTCTACTAAAAATTCCATTTTTTACACGTTTACTTAAAATTAGGCTAAAATCGTAATAATTCGAGATCTTTATCCCTGCCAAAAATAAACGAATTAAATCTGATAAAAATACATCTTATTTTTATCACTTTTTATAAGGTTTATAAGTTTTTGGGAGGTAAAATTTAAGGCTTATTAAAGTGTGGAATAATTTATCAGTTATTGTCTTTGATTTTGGTAACATTTCATGTGGTTTCATATATCTGTTTTTGACCTGATCTTATAATCAGACAGTCTTAAATATATGTATAAAATTTTATAGCACAAAGAGATTTTATAGTCAAAGATATAGAGACCTTTATAGGTTTCTATGTTACTCCTTCAGACCATAAAATCTTAAAGGTTTCAAATACCATCTCGTTTTATTTGTAGTTTGCCATGGATTGGTTAAACACACGTTTTTATAACTCTTCCAATAGACTTTATAGTCAGACAAACAAAATTTTATAAGGTTTTATTTGTCTATCTTCAAAAAAAATATATACTATAGGTTTAATTAAATCCATAATTTCTATAGGTTTCTATAATAACTTAACCCATATTTTATAATATTAAACTTTTTTTTTGACTACCTGAAAAATTATAAATTCTAATTAAAAACACAGTCGAGCTTACCTTCTTTAAGTTATATGAACTTTCAAACAGTTAATAAGTCATAAAAAAAATTTTCGTTCACCTGACAAAAAAAATTGTCTCATAAAATCTTTTTAACTTTTGAAAATAATGTCTCAAACAATCTTAAAGAAACTCAAAGTAACATGGCTTCCAGATTCTGGCGACAAATAATTACTTATACGAGAACAATTTTCTATTGAATATGTAAAGCTTGTGCCAGTCCAAGCAAGGTGTGCTATTATATTATTGGTCAGGTCGTCGTGGGTAAAGTTTATTAGCTTAGGTTATTTAGTTTGCCTTATTAATCGGTAATATTATATTACTACTAGTACTACCCCTGCTAGCGTTGTACCGGCATTTTTTATTTTAGGATGTTACAGGTAGATCTTATAGAATCTTTTCAATTTTTATGAGTTATCATATTGTAAATTTTTTGCGGAATTTCTGTTCCACTCTCACTAGTCAAAAATGATAAAATATCATAAATTTATTTGAGCATAAATCATAAAAACTTTCAATGTTTTATAAATATTAAAAATCTTTAAAAATGTTGATATTTTTTTACGTTTTTTGTGGATTAATTAAACTATAGTGGGTTGGGTTAGCTGGTAAGGGAGAATGCTCGCCACCCTTAGCCTCTCAGATGACTCTACCACTACTTAAACTATTGAAGCAATCGCCCTGTGTAATACTAATAACCACATAAATTGTTGATTGAGCTACATATAATTGCTTTGTCTGTTAAACGGTTTAAATTCTGAGGCTTGACCACCTCGGTTGAGGAATCCTGTGGCTATCACGATCGCGACCCATTTTTTATAGGATTCTTTACGGCAGAAGATCTTTTGAATATTTTTACACCCTAAAGCAATTGAACATAAAAGAAATATAAAATTAATTTTTTTTAAAACAATGTATTTTACTAAAAACAGATTGCTCTTCGGACTGCGATAGGTATGTACATATAGTATACGGTCGGCCAAAACCAACCATACAACCCTCTTGCCAAAAGTTTTTGTATCTCAATATTGTTATTGATTAAAGGTTAATTTTTCCGGCGATGATATGACGTCATTAATTGTTACAATTTTGGTTTAATTCTAAGGAATTTTTATCACCAGCACTCGAAACGTCTAATAAATGGCTTTCTTAGTATAATTTTTCTTAAAATTTTCATCTGCGGCTTATTTATGATTTGAAATCTAACCCAATCTGCTTTTTTAAAAATATTTTACGAAAACCCCAAAGGAACAAAATTTTTAAAGAATGCCAATAGTATATATTGTTACAATTTTCTCTAATTTTAAGCAATTTTGTTATCAACAACATTTGAAACGCGTAAAATATAGCATTTTACTTAATTTTGAAAAAAAATCTGCCAATGAAACTAGATGAGACTTGCTTTTAAAAATAGGAATTTTTGTTTCGTATACACTAACTCAACATTTATTAAACCGCCCCTCTCCCCTCCCTTCAGTTAAAGAGCTCAAGCAATTATAAAAGGCTAACCTAATTTTTAAAAATTTGCCATAGGTAGGTAGTTTTTTTTTTAATTAATGTAAAGTACTCACATCCCACCTAGGCACTAATACTTGAGCAGGGAACGACTCAGATTTGTGTATAATGATCCTACGTCGAATTTTAGTTTTCTTGAGCGGTGTTCCACGACTCTAAAGCCAGATATCGGTCCCATTTCTGAGGCAAGCATGCGCTTAAAAGGTTTCAAGAAAAAGCATATTTTTTCGAAGGGATGGGATCATTCCCCAAGATTGAATCCTTCTCTTGAGGGATCGTTCGTTCTCTAGAGATTCAAGAATTAGGGCCCTGGACGTTTATTATTAAACAGAGAGAGGCATAGATCTAGGAAGAATGATCACATGGAACGAAAACGACAATTCGGTCTTAAGGCGCATTTACACAGACAAACTTTCTTTTGATGTTGAAATGCCGACAAACATTTATACGAGCCTCTTGAGCAAAATTTTCAAAAAAATGTTCGAGCAAAATCTCGTACAAAAAAACACACGTAAATTTTGGAGAGAATGTTAAGCAAAATTTGTTTGAAGAAATGTTGGTATAGAAATAAATTTCTTACAAATTTAAATTTTATAGTTTTATGGGAATTCATTGAACACTGAAAATAGAAAAACTAAGTTCTAAAACAAGGTATTTTTAATTAAGTGCTTTCCAACGGACATTTTACCCCATAAGCAACTTCGATTGATGATCGATTGACCTGATTTTTATAGGGGATATGCCAGTATACCGCATACTAGTTTAAAACACAATTCAATAATAATTAAGTCAAATTAAAAAACCTATATACACTTTATTAAATCTCAAATAAATGAACAAAAGCACGTAATACCCGTTTATTAGCCACTTTTACAACCCTACGATCCCAGACCCTTGTCTAAAAAAATATAATTTAGCAGTAATAGACAAGATTTCTGAATCGGAATGTTGCTCCTTTGCATATTGTTTGTTCAGTGTCAGTAAACGACCTTGATTATTACATAAATTGACAGTAAATATATCAGCATTTTCATGAACCTTTTGCTTTTTTAAGCAACTGTTGGGGCCTTAAACTAACTAGTTAAATCTGGTGTGAGGAATGAGAAAAAAACAATCGAAGCTAAGGGTAAAGTAAAGTTACAAAAATATGTTTAAAAAAAAATCCCCTCCCCACCACCAGCTTTTGAGTTTTTCGCCGATATTTGAAAAACTCAAAATTTTTTTGGAAAAGAAAACTTTTCCTGGGTTATTTTTTGAATTTAGGAAAAAACCCTTGGAAATAAAAAAAACTCGCAAGAAAATCCCAAAAAAAACCCCGGGCAAAAAAATCCGGGGAAAACCCTAAGAAAAAAATATTATAAGTAACCCTAATCCATGTGACAAAACTGATAGCCAAGAATAATGTTTCGCTTGCTGTCGGCTTTTTTTCACAAAAAATTAAAATAAAAGGTGGTGTTCCATTTTTTTAAAGAATTGAGATCACTGATCACTGATGTGAAATTTTATTTATTCTCATCTTTAAAAATATGTTTCCAAAACAGATAGCAATAATTTTCTCAAAAATTTACCCGAACAAAATGTTCAAAGAAAAGCTCACAAAAATGTTCACGCAAAAAATTTTAGATCTTTTGCACGAGCTTTTGTTTGAGCATGTTCGTCTGTGTAATTGCGCCTTTACGTCCGAAGTCAGGGAACAGCGTTCAATCTAGTGACGCTTGCACAATAAAGAAGTTTTTTCCTTGAAATATATTGTTTTCTAAACTGCATCGCACGAGAGAAAGACTGGATCATATGACTTTCAAGAAAGCACGTCCTGGTGCCGATCAAGAATACGGACCCAGGGCCTGTATTTAAATACATATTTGTATTAGCTAGAATTTCCTAATTTTTTTATATGTTCTAGTACTCGTGCTAAGAAGATTTTTGGTTTATTACGCCAACTCTCTACCCCTCCCAGAAGTACTCGAAAACTGACGTCAAAGTTTTCGAAATCGCATTTTTGAGCACCAAATTATAAAACTTTTCCAAGACACCTGACTGTGACAGAAAATTGACAGATATTGAACTTTGTTATTTTTTGTCCGATTTAAACAAAACTTTTTGATCAAAAATTTATATGTCAGTAGCCATCTTACAAGGGATATATTGAACTTTGTTATATTTTTCTCGATTTAAACAAAACTTTTTTTACATTTTGAGATTTTCTAACATTACCTAAATAGGACGCGAAATTGACAGATGTCAGTCTCCATCGTGCGTCGGCCATATTGAACTTCGTTATTTTTTGTCCGATTTAAACAAAACTTTTGTAGCACATAAAACGTTTTCAACAATATCCAATTTTTATCCAAAATGGCTACTGACATATGCTAATTTTGGATCAGAATTGGATACTGTTAAAAACGCTTGAGGTGCAAAAAAGTTTTGCTCAAATCGGACAAAAACCAACGAAGTTCAATATGGCCGACGCAAGATGGCCACTACTTTAGTAATGTTATAAAACCTTAAGATGCATAAAAAGTTATGTTTAAATCGGGCAAAAAATAACGAAGTTCAATATGGCTGACGCAAGATGGAGCCTGACATCTGTCAGTTTTCTGTCGCAGTTATGTGTCTTGGAAACGTTTTATAACTTAGAGAGAGTTTCGTTTAAATCAGATAATAAAAAAAAAGTTTAGTATGGCGGATCCAAGATCGCAGTGCAATTTTGACGTTTAAAATTTGATTTTTTAAAAGGCAGTTATGGCAAATTCAAAAAAGAAAATTAGATTTTGGTCGGTTTGCAAATAAGGTCAGTCCAATAATTCAAAAATTTCTAAAAAGTGCGAAATCGACGATTTTGACGTCACTTTTCGTGTACTTCTGAGAGGGGTAGAGAATTGGCGCAATGAAACAAAAATCTTCTTAGGACGAGTACTTCAACATATAAAAAAATCAGGCAATTCTACCGCATACAAATTTCCATTTAAAAAAACTTTTATAAAAAAAACAACTTCACCAAGGGAAAAAGTAAACAAAAATGACAGAAGTCAACTGTGGAAGTCAACATTTACCGAGGGATGAGGTGACCTTAAAAACCACACAAGATGCGATGTTGCCACTGTTCACCACCAGATACCGGGAATTTGGGTCGTTATAAAAAATAGCCGCCACTTAAATCGCCTCCAGGTAAAACTTCACGAGCTGAATTGAATTGATTCGCTTATGCATTTAATAGACCTTTTTTATTGAATTACCTGGTGGTTTAAAGACCTAATTTTGTTATTCAAATTCTCTTACAACCTGCCGTTAATTTACGCAAATTAAATTTACGCCAGTTTTGACACTTTTGTAATAATTACCATTATCTTAACAACCAATTAAACAACATAAAACCATAACGCACCCAGCAAAACGTCATTTCAAACCATTCCAAACCCATAAAATTCTAATTTAAGAGTCTACTAATTTTTTTAACAACAATTTCTTATGCCTATTGCTAATAAGAATTAATTTGTTTTCATGAATTTACCTTACTTTAATAGACTTTGGCATAATAGGTTGTAGAAAAAAGCCTCGTTCACGGTTGAAAGACAAAATGAAGAGAAATTAAAATATCTATGCTATAACTAACTTAATTATGGGATGTTAGAGGCGGTAACATATTTGTTTAAATATCTTCATTAACAATCAATAAAATAAGTATTCTTACTTGCGACTAACCCAAAAAATGTGAATTATTTTCCTATATTTTTAAGACAATAACGGTGGGATTTATTAAAAGGGTTTAGTCTATTTTAGAACGGTCCTAAGTTTAAGTCAAATTTTTGGTTTTAAACATTAAACCAACCCTCCTTGAGTTTTGATTTATAGGAAGAATTTTAATAAATTTGTTTTTTGAATAATCATCTTAACACAATCTTTTGTTGGATTTAAGAAGAAAGTTTCAATTCACAAGAAAAGAAAATTAAAAAATTTAAACCCTTTAAACCCATGCGGGGTTTAAATAGTAAACACTGTGTAGAACAAATGAAAATTGAGGTTATATCTCAATCTAATTAAAACGTACCCTTGTTAATTAATTTTTTCAATTAATGCTTGATGGCACACATCGATTTAAATTGGTAATAATAAAATAAGGAGTAGATTAAATTTGTATTTATTTGAAAGGTGTTTTTATCTATGAAATGTATTAAAAAATTTAAAGGCAAGTTTTGTTTGTATTTCTGTCACTGTCGAAATATCAGTTTCAAAATATTAGCTGCCATCAAATCACAAATAGCGAGTTCGGATCTCTTACCTCTCCTTGTACCTTTGCTTGCACCAACCTCTACTGATAAAAGCTACATCTTTGAAATGAGTGGGCTTTGAGTAAGGAAAGTTTTCTTGACTGAGCTTCTAGATAACCTCAATGTTCTAATTTCAGTTTGTAAATAAATTAATATAGTTGTTTTTTGTTTGGTATATTTTTCGTGTATTATAAGTGACAATCACTTATGTTTGGTTTGCCTCGTCGTGTCCTTATAAATATATTTTTTGTGCTGAAAACGGCTTCAAAATATGGCGTTTTCTGGACAAAATTGGATGTGTTTATTGGTTAATGAACAGCTTGGGATATTAAATAAGGTAAATTAATCCTTATAAAAAAAATTACTTGGGGAAATTATAAACGAACTTATTACCAGTTGACAAAAAAAAATCCTTTCTGGGTGCTATAAATTTAAACCACCCCCCAGAGGTGATCTTAAAAATCACCAACCTTATAACCTCAAACACAGATATTGAAGCTATTACGTGACAAATTTTTTGCATATTCGAAACCTGTAAAAAGAAATTAGTTTTAGTAGGGCATTTTCTCCTAAAATATGATATATTTTGAGAAAAAAACCAGTTTTTCACTGATATTTTGCGATAACAATACAAAATAATTTGTGTCTTTTCTGTATGGGTAGGCGTTTTTTGAAAATTGGTTTTCAAATATAGTACCCCCCATAGGTGTAAATATTTAGACCTGTGGGGGGTACTATTTTAGATCTTAGTAAATCTCACTGTAAATATTTAACGTAAATAAATCCAATATAATTTTAGTACCTACCCAAAAATAAATCCCGTTAAATTGACAAATTACGCATTTTTAAGACAAAAAAACCTTGTTTTTAAAAAGATATATGAAAAGTGTCTTAGTAACCTTATTTGTTTTGACGTTTTAGATAGAACGTCATGAAACTTCAGTTTATGAAGTTTGTTGACTTAAGAGTGTTCGCGTTTGATATTTATGATGGCATTTTCATTGGTCGTAGGTAAATTATAGGACAATAACTCGCATGTTATGGCCATTACACGCTCAGATAAATTAAGACACGCGCCTGCGGTTCGCGTCTTAAACTTTATCTTCGCGTTTAATGACCCTCATAACATGAGTAAAACTACTATTGTTAAAAACCTGTTAAAATATTATTTTTTTTAAACTTCATTAAAAACATGATTTTAGTAACTGTCTGCAGATAACTAAAGCATGACTTTTTCGGTAACCGATGCAAAAAACCTTTTTTTTTCGGTCACGGGTGCAAAATTAAAGAGAAATAGCGGAATATAGTAATATTGAAAAAATCTAGTTATTCTTGACTAAAAATTAAGCCATTTCCGCCAGTTTCCACCAAGTATTTATGAAAAAATCATTTTTATACGATTGTCTTGAAAAAGAGGGTTTTGCGCACGGAGAACACGATCTGAAAACGGTATTTTGCGCACGCTTACGTCATTTTTGCACACGGGTCTCCCGTCATTGTGATTTTTGTTGTTGTCACCCAATAATATAAGTTGGCTGAGTTCCATAGGAACCGTCACTGCTCCTTTACTTACACTTTCTGGCCTCTGATTATTTGCAGACGTTTAAAGTATCGTAAAAAACTCGTTTGAAAACTTATTTGCACACACTCCCTCGACTTGTGGACCTCGCCTTCGACTCGGTCCACCAAACTGTCTCGATCGTGTGCAAAGAGTCGTTTTCAAATCTTGTTGTTTAAATAACTATTAAAAACATCGTCAAAATATTAAACTGTCAAAAATTAAAATGTCGCGACAATGAACGTCACCGAGTAAAAAGGCACATCGCTATGGAAACGATTAATTTATAGTGTAAAGATGGTGTGTTGCAAGAAGTGCTCTTCGTTTGAGATTTTTTAAATTATTTTCCTATTTTTCTTGGATTTTTTGATAAAGGTATTTAAAAAAATAGTGTTAATAACTCGTGGCTAAGTAGTAGTAGAAGAGAACGGGCGGCGCGAAGCCTGGCAAGTAGGCCTTCCTGGGCCCCTTCTGCCTTACCTCGAGCCTGCCCCTAATCCACCGCCTGCACCACTGGTCTGGCAGTCTGCTCATCTGGTTTCACTGTTCTTTTTGCAAAACGTGTGCAGGTCCTCCTCATCCAGGGTCGGGAAACCAAATGGTATCTCGTCCTCTGGTATGCCTCGCAGTTCACTATAACATGTCGAGATGTTATTTAGTGAGTCGACTTTGCAATTGCCTCTTGGTTGTTCCTAGGAGTGGTTCCGACCCTACATACTGGGTGCTTGCCCCGATCCTGGCGAGCTCGTCGGCTTCTCGTTCCCCGGAACCCCCATATGTCCCGGTACCCACATAAGTGTCAATTGTTTGCCCTCTCCCAAGGATTCTAGTGCATCCGCACATTTCTCCACCAGGGTGTTGTTGATCTTGGGCGCCCTTAGTGCCTTTAGGGCCGATTGGCTGTCGGAGCATATATAAACATGCTCCTCCGTACCGCTCTTTATTTCCTCCATGGTTGCAGCCATTATTATGGCATACACTTCTGCCTGAAAGACCGTGGCTTGCTCTCCGAGCGGGTAGCTCTTTCGAACCTCCTGGTCTTCACACATTTTTTGATAATTTTAAAGACTGTAAAGAACTTTTATTGAAATAAACTAATACCACCTTATGTCTTACACACTTTACGCATTAAACAATTACAATTTTTGCTGTTTATGCACGACACCACTAAAGATGGACAGATGACAAAACAGAAAGAAATTTTTATTAAGCAATTGCCTTAAATTATTTCCATCTTTCTCTGAAATATTTTTTATAGCCTACTGTCTCTCTTCAATAATCTTAAATATTTTATTAGAGAAAAAATGTTTTCTGGCAGTACTCTTTTTGAATGCTTAAAAAAACAGTGAAAACTTGAAAAATGTGAGTTTTATTCAATTATATAATTATAGTGTGGAAAGAAAGCTTTAAAATGTGAGCAAAATTATGGCATTAAAATGTCAAAAACACAGTAAAAACTGCTTAATCAAAAACGTTACTCCTTAAATTATTTTATTTATGGCTTTACAATAAGATTTTGCTATTTTGATCTAGGAAACATTTTTGCTGTTCCTCAGTATTACCAACTGCCATTCATTTTAAATTGTAATCAAATATTATCAATAACGTGTATAAGTGCCTATATTAGTATTTTTTAATTGTAGTGTGATTTTTTTCCAATTGTGATAAAACTGTGTGCAGTTTATTTTTTTTAAATATTTTACTAAACTGGTTTTGCTAAATGGTTTGTCGATGAAAAATTATTTTGTTTTTTCCATAAAATAAAGTTTAGATACTTTGATTTAATTATCTTATGAAAAATAAACCAGACTACGACTTAGCCACATATTATTATAAGCCAAAAAATTTAAACTTAAAGATTGGTTACTATAACATTTAATGTAAAATTATTTAATTACGTATGTACGTAATTGGTAAGTATGTCGTTAATAAACTTTAAAAAAATATCCATCTAAATAATAATGTGTTATTAAACAGACATAACTAAATAATAATTATATTATAAGTAGGTATTTAATATTAAATAACAATTGTATTTTAAATGTCAATGTACGTGTCTACAGGTGCATTTCACAATAATGTCCTAACCTGTGTAAAATAATAACTATTATTATAACCATTGTATAAAGTTTTAGAGACCCAACTATACAGGGTGTTTTATAATTGAGTGTCAATATTTAAGAAGGTTAATCTGTGTACATGGTTTTTAGACAAAAAGGTATTTTTACCATAAGGGCGCAATCAGAAGATTTAAGGAAAACCATATACAGGGTGGAGACTTTAAATGGAATATTGGTCGTAGCAAGTTAAAATTTAAAAAAAAAAAAAATCCAAAAACACGTTGACTAAGATTTTTAGCAGCTAAAATTTTCGGCAAAAAACTTTTGTGCAGGGACCTTCAGAAAGGGGTCTATTCACATACATTTTTTTTTTAAATAAGTAGACCCCGCTTGTGGCACCTTCCTGGAAAGATTATGGAAAAAGAAAAACGCTCGTGTAATTTGGCAGTCCATGTGTCAAAATCCTCAAAAAATGGTTGTTTCGGACTTCAAATGTAACATTACCCTTAGCGGGTTGGAAATTTGCTTTTTAGAAAAATCCAAAAACACGTCAATTAATATTCTTAGCAATTAAAATTCTTTCCAACAAAATGCTACAAGCAGGGCCTTCTCATTTGAAAAAAAAAGTTGTATGTGAATTCTGAGGGTCCGTTCACAAAAATTTTTTGCCGAAAATTTTAGCTGCTAAAAATCTTTTTTGAGAATTTTTTTAAAAAACAATTTTTTAACCCGCTATGGCCAATATTCCATTTAAGGTCTCCACCCTGTATAAACTGCTTATATTGCAAAAAATTTCGCCTGCGGCGCTATTCCACCGCTGATTATTGCAAGTTTAAACATTTGTTAGTCCCAGCGTTTAAAACGTATAGAAAACTACAGTACAAAATAAAATAAACTAAGCGTTTTGGAAAAGTTTGCCGCTTTCGACTATAGAATGAAAAAATCTTCAAATTTTTGAGTTGGGCCGGAAAATTTCTACATGCAAAATTTTTTAATTCTAATAATATTTGACCTTACCTATCTCTAAGTGTATCTGTATCCAAGGTGAATATCTCGAGTTTGTGTGTCTGAAAGAGAAAAATTTATTATAGTTTTTAAAACATCCCATGCAAGTATTTTTCTACATAACGTGAGCAAAAATGATCAAGCATAAAAAATACAAACAAAAAAGAGGCAATAATAATAATAAGTATACAGGCGGCGGCCTCATACGCAGCTACTGAAAATGCAAAATTAAAATTCTGCAAAAATAGGCGGCATTATCCGACTAACCAGTCGTTAATGAAGTGCATATATTTATTTATTTTTTAATAATAAAAGAGCGCAAAACAGGTCCTTAACAAACTGACCAAAGGCAACATGTTTATGTTTTTTTTACTTTATTTGGTTTTCTTGCAGCAGAAGTCAATTTTAATAATAAGGCGTTATTTGAGCCAATTTTTACAAACCAACGGCATTGTTTAATATAAGCGTTGTTAAGGACAATGACACAACTTTATAGACAAAAGAGATATGATACTTTTGTTGTACCAAATAGGTACGCTCGACATTTTAAAAAGTTAGAATAATTTGAAAACCCTTTTTTATTTCCTAGTACACAAAATCCCAGCAAACACGGCTCCCTCGGACCTTCGTCGGCCCGATGTCGATTGCCGAATTTGCCGTCATCGGCATGACGTTGATTTACGACATCGGACCAGCAGTATTTTTTGTCCGCTTTGCGACGTAGGCCCAATGTATGTTTGCCGACGCAACGTTAGACTGTAGCCCGCCTTCGGACCAATGGTAAATTTTACTTTTCGTTGATATCGGCATACCGTCGCCGTACGATTGAGATCCGATATGGTTTAACCACATCGTACCGACCATCCGCCTATATAGCTGCTTAATTTGGTCGGTCTAACGAAGTCAAGCTGGTCTCGGCCCGACATCGGTAAATTATTCAAGTCCAACATTGGCGATTGACGAAGGTCCGTCGGTGGAAGCTTAAAGCGGCCCGACAATGGGAAACCACAAAGGTGGGTGGATAATAATAAGGCCCCTTAAAGCGGGCCGACGTTGGTGATTGACGAAAGTCCGTCGATGGTTGCTTGACACGATTCAACATTGGCAAACTACAAAGCTTCGGTAATGCGGGTGCTTAACCGGTCGGGGTGGTTTAAGTGGCGGAAGAGGTGATTCTTGTAGAGAAGTACCACCAGAAGTCCGCATTCTAGTTTTGAAATATCTTTGCTCATTATACATATATAATATTATCTTCCACTGTACAGGGAACATAGTAACATTAGCGCCATCTCTACATACTAGGAAGAAACTATTAAGCAGTTTAAAAATTTTAATGTGACGTACCATCGTCTGTTGCGGGTTATCGACCAATCGAACAAAAATCTGATCAGGCCATCGTCGGTCCTAAAGCAGATAAAGTGCGTTTCGGCATAAAGTCGACTGTAGTAAACCGGACCATCATCAGTTGCCGATTCTCGACCAATAAAACAAAGTTCGAATCGGACCATCGTCGGTTCTAAAGCAGATAAAGTGGTCGTCAGCATAAAGTCGACTATAGTAAATCGATCCATCAACAGTTGCCGATTCTCGACCGATTAAGCAGATAAGGTTTGCGTTGGCATAATGTCGACTATAGTAAATCGGGCCATTGTCAGTTGTCGATTTTCGACGGATTAAACAAAGTTCCAATCGGACCATTGTCGATCTTTAAATGGTGTCGGCGCACAACGTCGACTGTAATAATGTGGACCTCCATCAGTTGCCGATTATTGACCGAAAACTGAAAATCGCGATCTGTCCAACATCGGGCCAGCGTGTAGTCGCCGATGCCGACATTGTCGACATTGGCCCGGTTCAATGCCGACGATTTGTGTTTGCTGGGATACTTTAGGAGTCAACATATAAGTAATAAACCTATTACCTAAACCTATTTTTAAGCTTCTGGTTAATATAGATGAAGCCTTAAAGTACCAGATGCAACTTCAAAAGCCTGTTGGCTTTATTTGTCCTCATTTTCCCAAGGTTACTTACTGCATAGCCTAAAATAAAGCCTTTTTACTGAATAAAGATAATTTTATTTTTTTCTAGCAATATTTTTAAAAAAAATCAAGTGGGGTGTCCTTCCAAATCATGATTAAAAACGCCCCAACTGCTTTTTAAATTCGAGAAAGTGCAATCCAGAAGACTATGTCTCGATTCTTGGGTTATACAACTTTATCTATTTATAATCGTAAACGCTTGCAAATATTTCCAGGTTTTTTTTTTGGTTATCATGGTTGGTTTTTTATGTACATTTATGCAATATTTTTGGAATTAAGAGTGGAGATTCTTGGTCTAAGTGACGCCATCAAACGATGCGATGTATCGCGACAATTATCAAACGGATTTTGAGTTATCGCGGCTACGGCGTAATTTATCATATCTTATGATTTGGATCACTGTTTTTTCCTATTTTTGAGTGATTCGAAGTTGCAAATCAAAGCGAATAATGGTGTTGAATGTTATTGGGGTGGGAGAAGAGGTAACCAGTGGGCTTACCCTGGTAAGCCAGAACGAAACATCGTTCAACTGTTTTTCTTTTCGTTTTGGTCCTTTGAGTGTACCCATCCAATTTTGAATTTCAATTTATTCTCTTTTTTTATTAATAAATTATTTACTAAAGGTGTAATGTCTTACTACGAAACGCCATGAAAGATATGAGTTACTGATATAGCCATTATAAGGTGGTTATATTAAGCTAAATAAATAGGAGTGCCCCAAAGATTTGTGTACGGTACTTATTATTTCCTCTAAATCACAGCAAATGGATAAAGCGGCGATTTTAAGACCATTATATTCTTAGTTAGCTGGTAGTTTACCGTGATTTTATGTAGACCCCTCAGGGCTCGATATGATTTTTACCCAGGATTTTACATAAGTTTCCAATAACAAAAAATTGAAAACGCAGTCCTTTCACCGTATTAGCATTTCGGATTATTATGTTTTTCATTTTTATGACATGGAAAAATGTATATCTCTATAATCGATATGGAGAATTTTTTTTTTTAATTGTTGATTTTAATCATTGACTATATCTCATGCAATTATAATACAGGTATATATCACCGGCGGGCGCAGGGGGAGGGACACATGAGCTCAAGCTCCCCCCCCCCCAGAGCCATTAAATATCTAATCCTTAAGACTGAATTTTCCACAAGAATCAAGAATAAACTGGTTATCTAGGACTATTCTGTTACTCAAGCTGCCCCCCAGTACGCCACTGGGTATATCAGATATTTGAATTTGGTAAAGATTTAATCAGGAAATCTTTTTTTTAGAGAAGCCAATGGCGTTGTTATGAGATAGATATAAGATATATCACCGGCGGCGTACTCAGGGACAAGAACTCAGGGACTCAAGCCTCTCCGCCCCCACAGCCATTAAATATCTTCTCCTACAAACCGAATTTTTCGCAAAAATCAGGAATAAAATGGTTATCCAAGACTATTAGGTTACTCAAGCCTCCCCCCCACAGTACGCCACTGGATCTAATTAGTGAATCTTTTTTTAGAGACGGCAATGGCGTTGTAAAAATTTGACATTTAATTTTCAAGATACCATACCCATCAACAGGGTCAATTTTTAAATAAAAACCTGAAATTTTATATTTTTTTTGTTTTTCTTAACTGTTAGTGGTAAAAAGCTTCCGTAAGACATATATCGTTGAGGCTTTGTTTAAAATATACCTTTTATACTATAAATTTTGAAGTTGTTAAAACAGTAAGCCACATTATAACAAAGAAATTTAAATTAAAACGTTACTTAAAATTACCTATGCGTAAAATTTCACCATGAAAAGTGCACCAGCGGAAACAGCAAGTCAAAGAGCATAAAATCTTATGATTTCGTAATACACTTCCTGCATCTTCATCATGAACCACGGTAAGTTACTACAGGGTGATTATTTGTAAACGCACACCCCCTTAACTTTTTTAGTATTTCCCTGCCAAAAAAACCGCATTAAGCTTCATAAAAAACACATCTGATTTTTATCAGTTTTTATAAGGTTTATAAGCTTTTGTAAGGCAAAATTTTAGGATTATAAAAGTTTGTAATAATTTATGAGGTATGGTATGTCTTTGATTTTGGTAAGAATTTATGTGGTTTCATATGTGTGTTTTTTATCTGATCCTATAATCAGACAGACTTATGAATGTTTATAAAATTTGATAAGTGCAGATATATTTTTTAACATATTTTATGGTTTTATAAAAGCACCATTTTCTAAGAGATTTTATAATCAAACCGACACATCAACTTTTATGGGTTTCTATAATTACGTTCTTTTTCTTTTATAATGTGTTATGGGATTATATAAACCGATATTTAGGGCGTCGTAGTTTGTAATAATTTATGAGGTATGGTATGTCTTTGATTTTGGTAAGAATTTATTTGGTTTCATATGTGTGTTTTTTATCTGATCCTATAATCAGATAGACTTATGAATGTTTATAAAATTTGATATGTGCAGATATATTTTTTAACATATTTTATGGTTTTATAAAAGCACCATTTTCTAAGAGATTTTATAATCAAACCGACATATCAACTTTTATGGGTTTCTATAATTACATTATTTTTCTTTTATAATGTGTTATGGGATTATATAAACCGATGTTTTTATGGGTTTTCTGAGAGATTTTATAGTCAAAAAAACTCATAACATTTTATGAGTTTTTATGATTACACCCTTGTTCTTTTATAATGTTTTTAGAGTTTGTAAAAAAAAAATTTTCATGAGATTTTGGGATATTTTATGATCAGACCCACTCATAGAATTTGATAGATAGATTTCTATGAACATTCATAAGTTTCTATGAATTGATAAAAACAATTTTTTTATAAGTCTTTAAATAGATATTATAGTCAGACAAACTTACAACATTTTATAGATTTTTATGTGTCCAGCCTGCCAGACAAACCTCATTAAATCTCATAAAAAATACACCTGATTTCTTTCAGATTTTACCTGCCTTAAGTTATATGCCCTTTGAAATAAATATATTAAGTTGTCGCTCACTGGAACTTATAAAATTTTATAAAAATAACTATAAGCACATAATCTGTCGTAAATACTTTTACAACAAAAAAATAGACTTTATAAACAATGCCTCAAATAATCTCATAGAAATTTATCAAAGGAACATCTCTCCCAGCTCCTGGCCATAAATAAGTACATATACGAGAACAATTTTCTGTCAGATATGTAGATCTTGTGCAAGCACAAGGAGTTTTATTGTATTATAGTGGGTTACGGCGTCGTAGTTTATAGTTTAGGTTAGGTTATATTTTTTAGTTTTAACTGTATATTAATCTCTATTACGTTACTTCTACTACTATTACCACTACTTTAACTGCTAAAGTTGTACCGTAATTTTTTATTTTAGAATGTTACAGGTAGATCTTATAAAATCTTTTAAACCTTTATGAGGAACTGTCATATTAAAAATCATAAAATATTGTAAACTTTTATAAGCCAACTGGCTGATAAAATATGATGAACTCCTATGCGGGATTTGTGTTTAACTTTCACTAGTCAAAAATTATAAAATATCATAAGTATATATGAGCATAGATTATGAAAACTTATGATGTTTTATCTGTTATTTGCTATGATCTTTTATGATGTTTTTTTGGCAGGGTTGTCATAGAAAGTTAAGCCATGAAATTTTGCAGATGTGCATCACAGTTTAATTTTTTTTGTAAATCACTGATGGCCATGAGATTTTTTTTGTTAAATGAACAGTCCTCGGAACAGCCTGCATATTTGAAATAATTTCTTCTAATTTAATAATAGTACATTAGGTTCTCAAGTAAAATTAAAAATTCTCAGACAAGGAAAATAATTTAGGTAGTTCTTTCTTCGACACATTAACCTTATGGCAACGTTTGTGTCAATTATTTGCATGACCATAAAGCCCTGTTCTCACTATTTTTCCATGTATCAAATTTTCTAATAACAGGTTAAAAGAAGACACAATCTGCTTGTGTCTTCTTTTAACTTGTTATTAGAAAATTTGATGCACGGAAAAGTTGCATAGTGAAAACAGGGTTTAACATATTATATATTTTTGGAATCAGGAAGAACAGATCTATCGAAATTTTAAAAAATATACAGGGTGTTTCATTAAAAAAAGCATGTACCGGGTGATTTACAAAAAAACTATGTTAACTAAATATGTTAAAAGTAGTTGAACGAGAACGTGCATTGTTTTTGGTCAATCTTATAGCATTTTAAAGGGATTAAATAAAACCATAATAAAACCCATAAAAACCACCGTATTATAAAACTCGTTACAAAACATTCGAACTTAGATTTCACTTTTGTCTTTGGCACACTTTGATCTTGCAAATGATAAGCTTCACATATTATTGTATACGATGTTTTGTTTCGTTTGTTAACAGGCAAAAGAACATTCACACAATTATCCTTAAGATCAATACTTCCTGTAACTTTACAGTCTTTCCCGGAACAATTGTTATTCGTCTAATGGGAGGAAGTTCGAAGGAAGAGCGTATAACGAACACAAGACTCGAATTCCATCGTAGGATATGCAGGGATGGAGGAGTTTAGGCTAGAATTTATAGTCGATCCTCAATGCCTTCTTAAGGCTGAGTGGTCTTTGAGGATCCCTTAAGGTCGAAATACATTTTATAGTCGCTGAAGGAAGCCTTAGGTTTGAGTAAAGGCCAAGGTAGCTCGGGAGCTACCTTAAGGAGGCCTTGGGTCGTGTTTTTCAGGTTAGGTTTAGGTTTTATGTGTTGTTGTTGGTGTAATTTTTGAAGAGTAGTTTTTGGGTTCTTTTTTGCTGAATAATGGGCAAACTTCAAGATTCCTTGGACTACTACTCAGGATATAGTAGAAGTAGTAGAACCCCTCTCACCATATCAGCGAGTTGAAAAAATATACCTCAGAAGTTTTGACAACCCTTTTGAGAGGCTTTTCTGAAAAACTGATATTGGTTTTCTAAAATTATAATTCAAGATTATATATACATCCAATATGATAAATTAAAACAAGATAATAAAAGAAAGCTGTCGATAAAACCGATGATTGAATTCAATCATGCAGAAAAATTGCTGTTGTAATATTTGGTTATTTCTTCCCATGCCCTTTCTTTTCTTTGAAGTGATGTGGCATGCATCTGTTTTTTTTGGATTCCAATAATGTGGAAAATTTTGCCACCTACACAAGTACCCCTTTTCCTCATTGGAAAAATGATTTCTGTTCTCCTTTCGTTTTTCCATAGCTTATATAGCTTTAAACCACCACAGTTCATTATCCTGTTTTGGCTTAAACCTGACATCGGCCAACAAAAAAAAACAGCAAAAAATGTAACGTTGCCATAGACTAGCCTTCAGCAAACCTTTCTCGAGGGAGACTTTATAAAACGGACTCAATGAGGAGCCCTCAAGAAATCCTCAACGAAGGAAGGCCTTAAGGATCGACTATAAATTGCAGGCTTATTGGCTGAAGTCCTCCCTAGAGATAGAAGCCCTCTATACATTTGTTTTTTGCCAGAGATGGGCAACTTATATTGTCTTTTCTTTCTAGTTTTTTTCATATTTGCATGTAAAACCGATTTTATGAAAGAACTGATGTTTTGCTTTCTCTTTTTATAATTTCCTCAGCCAGTTTTTGAAGCATGATGATTTTTTTTGTAGTAAAATATATCAAGCTTTAACAAAAAAAAAAACAGTAAAATTATTTATTTCTAATGGCTGCCAACACACAAAAAAAATTATCAACATTTCCCTAACAACTGCCAAATCGAGTTGCTTACCCTCTGGTAAAACAATAACAATCAAAAATTGTATACAGGGCCTCTACCTAGAGCCTTTCAATATTTTGAACTTCAGTGCAAAATGAAATAAGTAGGTACCTAAATCTCGATTGCTGACACAGAGGATGGAATGGAATAGAAGATTGAATATTGCCCAAAACTCATCGAAAAACTATTTCTGCGTCACTGGTTCCTAACTAATTAATTTTTATAATGAATTGCCTTCTTTCTCTGCTACTACTACAATATTATGAAATTATTTTCTGAAGTCGTGTGTTTTTTTTTAATTTTTTATTTTAAATATAGATATTTAAATAAATTTCATATTAATTTGTCAGGTCAAATTAAATACACATTTCAAAGCTTACGTTACATGTAAATTAAGTGGCTAAAAAATGACCAATCAATTAATGTTTATTTTATTGAAGATTCTAGTCTATACTGGGTGCTATTTTATTTGTGTCATATAATTAACGAACGAGGAGTGGATATATCCATTTTACTATTGTCAAAAAATTAACTTAAGAGGCTAAAAAATAACCAATCAATATTGTTTATTTTCTTAAAGATTCTAGTCTATACATATAGTTAACGAATTCCACTTTTTCTAATGTAGTAGTGAGAGGAGTAGATAATATCCCTTTAACTTTTGTCAAAAAATTAACTATTAAATTAATTAATTAAACAAACAGTTTCTTTAGATTTTAAAAGATTACTTAAGTGGACAAAAAAAATGAATGTAAATTAATTGATTGAACTTTACACAAGTGAAAATATTTTGTACATCAACAAAATTACGGGTTTGGTGACATTTGTACACACATACTTCCATATTATTAAATAAAATACTGTAGAACTTTCCCCAAAAAGGTCGATATTATTTTTAACAGAGCTTCAAAGAATAAGCTGTTTTTGCATGTCTTACAATTTTCTTAGAAGCTTTTATATTAAAATAGATGCCAATATATATACATAGATGGAGGTAAAATAACAGTTTTGCGCAAATATTTAAATGCAGTGCATTTTACTACTATACAGAGTGTTAAACTTTTGACTTTTCTTAATTTTTATCAAAAATTAGTTGTCTGTCTGTCTGTTGTCTGTTGCGTGTTGTCTGTCGGTATACACGATAACTCAATAGCGCCTGAATCGATTTTAACGAAATTTGAAACAAAAATCCTCTATCGGCTGGCCATGAACTGATTAACTTTTGGGTAGGGTGGTGGGCGGTTGAAGGGGGGAAAGGGGGGATAAAATATTTAAAAAAGTTGTAATCTTGGAACAAAAGCAAGTACCCGATATACGGTTTTTAGATTTAAGTTTCCATGAGTATGGAGTCGCTCGTTCTCAGCTTCTTTAGATGAAAGCATTATGTTTGTCATTCGAATAGAAGAAGAATTTAGTTCTTCTTTTGTAGTTCTCTCTTTGTCACCGTATGGTATAAGAAAGATAAAAAATTATTTTCTACTTTTGAGTGCATTTAATAAAAACTTGTTCCTTAAAAGTTTTTTTTAATAATTTTTTTTTTTAATTTTTATATTTGTACCCTAAATCGTCCATTTTGAATCCGCCATATTGAAATTTTCAAATCTGATGAAAAATTCATATCCCCTTCCCGCAAAACCCCTGTATGCCAATTTTGATTTAAATCGAACAAACTAAATATTTTCACCCCTCAACTTTTCTCGTTAGGGAGAAGTGTGTATCTAAAAATACAATATTATTGTATTTTCACCAGAACTATAAACGCATACCAAATTTGAACAAAATCGGATGTGGATAAGTCAGTTAAAATTGGTTAGCAAAACATGACCAAAAGCCCCCGTATACCAATTTTGGTTTAAATCAGACAAACTTAGTTGCTTTCTCCTCTTCACTCCCCTCGTAGGGGGAAGGGGTGCCTAACAACGAGATATTATTGTGTTTTCACCGGAAATATAAATGCTTGCTGCTTGCAATCATATGTATATAGGTTAGTTAAAATTGGTTAGCAATAAATGATCAAAAATCTTCCATCTTGAATCCGCCATAATGAATTTTCAAAATCTGATTAGAAATTATAACCTCCATCCCCAAGTGCCCCAACACACAAAATTTCACATCCACACCCTTCGAGTAGGAAGGGAGCTGTCAATTTCATCACACATATTCTTGTGTTGTCACCGCATCTATATAAGCATGCCAAATTTGAAGCTGATCGGATGTCGGGAAGTTGGTCAAAATTAAGTTGCAAGTTAAATAAAATCTTCTAAAACTGAGGATTTTTTTTGCTAGTTTTCTTTTTGAACATACACTTGATTCAGGAATCTATCAATCTCTAATATTTTATTAGGAAACGGCAGATTTCTGAATCAATTGTGGAAAAGGGTGGTTAATACTCTTGGGGCCATTCAGGCAATTTTTTCATTTTCGACCTTTTCTCATCATCCTTCATAATAATTGTACTTACACCTTTACCACCTGGTATACTTGTTACTACAAAGAGTAAGCTACCACTTCGACCGAATGACATATGGCACCAAATACCACTATTCCTAAAAAAAGATATGTCTCCATACCGTACCAATACCATTTCCCAACTGACTGTTTAAAGCATATTGGAGTTACGTTACCTATATAGGTACTTACACAGATTTTATTTACTTATTTATATAAATACCATCGATTGAACTATTTCTATATTCCGTAAAATAAAAATTTACAGTAACATTCGTGGCATATCGGACAAAGCGGTTTTGTTCCCCACTTCATTACGACCAGGCCTCCAATGTCTAATGGAGAATCCAGATACCTACAAACCTGTTTCATCCTTATTAGGAATCATCAGGGAGTCATAGGATTGTACCTGGCAGTTAAAGCTACACAGACACCATGCACACATCTCGAATTTAAAACAAAAAGTTTGTAATCCGCGGAATCGTAGTACCTGTGTGCGCCACCTGTCGAATAATTCGAGAAACAAAAACATCAAAACTGAAAAGTGCAGAAGATCGTAAATATAGAAACCTGTAAAAGTGTTTGTAATTAACTCTGTGTTTCGGACTTCCATTGTCTATATTTTATTTATACACGACGTTTCGATCAGTACAATCTCTGATCGTCTTCAGGTGCAAACTACAATCAATTCCTAAGGCTACGTGCTTATATACTGTGAGAAATCACTCAACCTTGAAGTTTAAGAAGTTGGCTCCGCCTAAGGAGGAGCTTCCAAATATTTGGGATTTCAACAGTTGGTTTACTGAAAATACTCTGATTCTGCCCAATAAAGGCACCTTCAAGCAATTTTCGTTTTTTCCATTGTGACTCCTTGTGCAAAACCTTTGCTTCTGCCCACTTCATTCGGTGTTGTTTTGACCATGCATGTTCGGCTATTCCTGATTTCGTGGTTTCACCTTTTTGGGTATTCGTCTGATGTTCCTTAAGCCTAACAGATAGTGGTCTTTTAGTTTCGCCTATGTATGATTCACCACACTCACAAGGAACTTGGTAAATGCATTCCTTATTTTGTTTGTTCTCTGGTTTTGTTTTACTAAGAAGGCTTCTAATTGTATTACTACATTTAAAAGCTGTTTTAATATTAAAGTTTTTCGCTACTCTTCGAATTTTCTCTGATACTCCTTTAACGTATGGGATTGTAAGGAATGCATTTGCCTGGTTTGAATTGTCAAAATAAGGTTGCAGAATGTTATCTGTCATCCTTTATTAACCAAACGGCAGGAGAAAAAAAGGTGTGTCCATAAGAAAAAATTAACTTGACAGTGCTCCTGTCACACTGAAATGTCAAGTCTCAAAAACGGAGCTCTCACTAGGTAGATCTTAAAAAAGTGCCTGTAGAAAGTTTTAAGCGTTTTTTGACAGCTTTAAGAATAAAGGCGCAGAAAAAAAAACTAAAAATGAAGATTTCGGTTTTTTTCCGCCTTTTTTTTTAGTTTTGAGCAAAGCATGAAATTGCGCAACTTTGCCCTAATCTAAACCTTTTCATATCTCCTACCGTTTATCAGATCACCATGGTGAGCATCGAATTTGAAACACCCTGCATACCTAGGGACTAAAGTGATACTTTTTATCCCTAGGTGAAATGTTTGTACAACATGGTATATATACTATTTTTTGCACTTTTGGGCACCGTTTTTATTAAAGCGAAGATACATCAGGTACCATATGCACTGCAATCACTGAAGATTGCGGCACTGAACATACCCAATCGGCAATCTTTCAAACTCCAATAAAGCAGCGAAGCGGATCCGCCTCAGATTCGGTACCATTAGTCCATTTCAACTAAATGGACTCCATTTAGTTGGCTGTAGTGGTACTTTTCAAAATGAGGTTGTAAAATATCTGTTATCCTTAATGAACCAGGGGAAAAACAGCATTTGTCCATAAGAAAAAATGAACTTGACAGTGCTCCTGTCACATTGAAATGTCAAATCTCGAAAACGGACCTCTCATTAGGTAAATCTTAAAAAAGTGCCTGTAGAAAGTTTTCAGCGTTTTTTGACGGCTTTAAGAATAGGGGCGGAGAAAAATAAAAACTAAAAATAAAGATTTCGATTTTTTTCGCCTCTCCGGAACTACCCGGAATTTGTAAAAAAAATTTTTGGTTTTGAACAAAGGGTCAAATTGCGCAACTTTGCGCTAATTTAAACCTTTTCGTATCTCCTACTGTTTAGGAGATCTCCATGGTGAGCATCGAATTTGGAACACCCTGTAAAATGTACTATTATTGCCATTTTACTCTATTAAAAACCTGACCAAAACCACCCTAATATATTTAGTGATTTATTTAATCAATCCTCATCGCCTTTCTTATCCACCGTCAAACTTAATGAGCATTATATTTTTAATATTTATCAAAGCAACATTAATTAAAAATCTGATCGGGTTTCTTGATTTCTACCAACGACATGTATTTTTGCAGCAATAATATATTTTATTGCCATTTTTCTCTATCAAAACTATTTATGTCACGCGATCGTAATTGGATCTGAAGTTATGAAATCATAACTTTATGGCAAAATAATAAATTTTAATTGACAGTAATTAATGTTTGTCGACCACGTTTAAAGTATGTCATATTTTCACAGTGTTTTTTTTTTGTATTTTAACATAATTGTTTGCTACATTTTTATGTTGTTAATTATTATTAAATGTCAGGAGACAACTTGGGAGTTATTTATTATTTTAGGTTTTTATGAGTCAAACTATACGTTTATGTAATTTTAACTTTGAATAAAGCGTATTTTTGACTAAAAAAAATTAAATAACTCATTAGATTCCTGCAGATCTTTCTTGTTATCCCCCGCCCCACTTTTTGAAGGAGCTGTATATAATTACCCTTTTCCTCGCAAATTAGTACTCAACCGAACTTAACCACGCAGATTTTAGAAAGGCCTTTGACAGGGTACATCATTTTCTTCTATTTAATTTGTGCTTCAAGGCTAGTGCAAACACTTATATGGATGGATTTTTTAGATGGGATAAGTTTTTACCCTAACCAACCATGGGCAAAGGGAGGGGGGGGGTTTAAACAAATTAATATTTAAAATAGGTCGGTATAATACCTAAATTAAATTATTTATAGGCTTCGAACAAGGACCTATATAAGTTATATAGGTCCCTGCTTCTACTCATATTTTCAGAACACATACCAGTTCATTGTTCCGAAAGTACGGAATCTGTTTATTCGAGTGTCAAAAGCAGGCAAAGCGAAAAAGACCCAGCAATCACAAATCGCCGGCATTGAATCGGGCCAATGTCGACAACGTCGGCAGTGTGTCGGCATCGGCGACTATACGCTGGCCCGATGTTGGACAGATTGCGATTTTCAGTTTTCTACAGTCGACTTTATGCCGAATCCACTTTAGGACCGACGATGGTCCGATTGGAACTTTGTTTAATCGGACAAGACTCGGCAACTGACGATGAACCGATTTACTATAGTCGACATTATGCCAACGCAAACCTTATCTGCTTTAGGGCCGATGATAGTCCGATAGGAACTTTCTTTAATTGTTCGAGAATTGGCAACTGACGATTGCCCGATTTACTATAGTCAACTTTATGCCGACGCCTACTTTATCTGCTTTAGGGCCGACGACGGTCCGATTGGAACTTTGTTTAATTGGACGAGAATCGGCAACTGACGATGGCTCGATTTACTATAGTCGACTTTATACCGACGACCATTTTATCTGACTTAGGGCCGACGATGGTCCGATGGGAACTTTGTTTGATTGGTCGAGAATCGGCAACTGACGATGGTCCGATTACGTCACCTTAAAATTTTTAAACTGCCTAATAGTTTCTTCCTAGTAGGTAGAGATGGCGCTAATGTCACTATGTTCCCTGTACAGTGAAAGATAATATTATATATATATATATATATATATATATATTTATATAACGAGCATAGATATTTCAAAACTAGAATGCGGACTTGACAAGATGGTGGTACTTCTCTACAAGAATCACCTCTTCTGCACTTAAACCAGCCCGACTGGTTAAGCATCCGCATTATCGAAACTTTGTAGTTTGCCAATGTCGGATCGTGTCAAGCAACCACCCACGGACCTTCGTCAATCACCGACGTCGGCTACTTTGAGAGGCCGATGTGGGGTCTTATTATCCACCCATTATCGGACCTTTGTAGTTTGCGATTGTGGGGCCGCTTTAAGCTACCACCGACGGACCTTCGTCAATCGCCGACGTTGGACCGCTTTAGGAAACCAATGTTGGACTTGATGTCGGGCCGAGACCAGCTTGCCTACGTTAGATCGACCAAATTAAGCAGCTTTATGGGCGGATGGTCGATACCATGTGGTTAAACCATATCGGACCTTAATCGTACGGCGACGGTATGCTGATGTCAGCAAAAAGTAAAATCTACCATTAGTCCGACGGCGGGCTACAGTTTAACGCTGCGTCGGCAAACATACATTGGGCCTACATTGCAAAGCGGACAAAAAATACTGCTGGTCCGATGTCGTAAATCGACGTCGTGCTGATGACGGCAAATTCGGCAATCGACATCGGGCCGATGAATGCCCGAGGAAACCGTATTTGCTTGGGAGGTATGTAGGACTATTGGGATTTATTAGGAAAGGAAAATTAGTGAATTAATAATTATTTAGCATCTCATTACCAGAAAATCAAGATCTGACGTAAACATAAAATAACGTCGAGCTTTTTTAATTAGGTACAGGGTGTTTGTTTATAACTGGAACACTCAGTATCTTTTTTTTTAATGAAAATAAAGGTTCGGTTGGAATTCAAAAATGTCTTGGCAAATTCTAACGAACTTAAGCGCTATAACAACTTTTTTTTGTTCCCCTTGGTATACAAGGTGTGGCAATAAAGATATTTTTTTTTAAATAGAATACCCAGTATATTTTTGCATTTCTGAATTTTTCAAAAAATTAACTTCACAAAAATACCAATCACTATTGAAATGTCTTTTGTAGTTGGCCAACTTGACACAATAAGTGAGTTAAATCTTACCACAATAATTTGTAGTGTCAATTTTGCAGCACTCTATCTCAGCTATTTTTTATTATACAGAAAAATTGTTAGAAAAAAAATTATAGAGAATTTTGATGTCTACAATTTATATTTAAACACTTTTCTTTTCAATTCTACACAAAGAGAAATATTGGTTAGTAAGTAATCACATGTCACCATTTTCGGGAGTCTTTTAGGCATAACTTTTTTTTGTGACACATAGAAAAAAAAATTGAATAAAAGTTTTAATATATAATTTTGTTTACCGTACAAAAAAACCGTTTTAAAATCGGACAAATATTAACCGAAATATTCAATCCAACACAAAGTGGCGGCGAACCTAGATGGAAATTTTGTTGGAAAAATGTAGTTTTAGGTTCCCCTATAAGCTCTAAAAAGTGTGGCTGTGTAGTCAGTTTTGCCATTTTAAAGTACTATTCTATTGGGCTCGAAGGGAAGCTTGTCTGACAAATAGTAGGTCACTGCAAACTCAATAAGCACTTGTATGCAATGGGATTGGTAGAAGATGCTACATGCCGCTTCTGCAACAAAGAGGAAGAAACCCCACTGCGTGTCCTATGTCAATGTGAAGGCCTAGCTAGAACCAGGGCCTTACTGGGGGATCAGAATGTCCGCGGCCAGAAAGCTATATACAGGGAACACTGGCAATGTTTCTGGATTTCATGACAAGGACGGGGCTGCAACTTGTTTTGTAGTTCTAGCAAAGCAGGAAAGAAGAATGGGGAACCACAATAGATCTGAGAAGGTCGAGGTGGACAGGTGTCTACACCACCTTATTCTAATCTAATCTAAACCAAACTAGCTAACTAACTAAAAAAGTTTCAGTCATTTTATTTAAAAACCGTTAGAGAAAAAGGTAACGTATTAGGTATTTTTGGAAATAGAGGGGAAAATTCTATTCAATTTCTCCAAAATATACAGGGCATCTAATTATGTAAAATTTAACACTTCTGCCTCTTTTGGTTCTCGATATATTAGGGTGGACTCGGACATTTGGAACACCCGGTATATTTTTTATTAGGCAGGTTGATAATCCAAAAAGTGTTACCGAATATTTATTTAAAAAACAAGTATTTAATCACCATAGCAAAAGTAGGTAAAAGTAAAGAAAGTCAATTGAGATTACCGAGCTTATAAACTAAAGGCGCATTTTCCTATTATCTTACCCGGCTTAGCCATAACAAAGCCGTAAAATTCCATAATAAACGCGTGTGGGTCGACTTATCTGTCAATTAAGTAGGAGTGTGTGCCTTTGTGACTAATGGCGTAAACAGTTGTAATGTAAGGGGCCTGTATCTTAAAATGTAAAACGAAACAATTTGTTTTTAGTTAGTTATAAAATAAAAAGAACTGCGTTTAAAAAAAAAACTAAGCAGTAAAAGTAGTGGTTTATGGCTTACGTGGATGCAAAGAAATGCGAACAGGAAATGTGAAATGAGTTGTGCCCCATAGGCCACTCAAACTGGGAAATTTCGCGCTTGTGACGTAAATGGGCAGTGTGAAATGTAAATTAGGCGAGATTCCGTAACTGTCTTTGCGTGTTCTATCTTTATCTTATCCCTGCTAAAAAACCGCGTTCAATCTCTTAGAATAGCTTTAAGAGATTTTTTATAATGTTTTCTATCTGGTATGCAAAACAAACTTTAAAATCTCATGAATTTTTTCTATCAGTTTTGACGAGAAAGACAGCTTGGCTCGTGGAATCTTATAAAAACTCACCAAATTTCATAAGAACCTATGCGGTTTTCGTACCTGGGATAACTTAGAGTAGGTTTTTGGGGGCCCCTCGTAACCCGGGACGGACCGCCCCCCCCCGTCAGTACGCCACTGCAGGTAAAACATGGATTTGGATACTAAATCGATGTTTGGCTTTTTAGTTGAAAAAGTGTTTGGCTGAAAGCCAATAAACACGACCCACCATATTTCAGTTGAAACTTCGCTACTGGTAGAAAGCAACGATAGGACGACGATGCAAGTTGATTTTCAGGAAACTGAGAGCGTTTATTTTTTCGATTGGTGCAAATCTGCCAGAGAGTACATCTTTCTACCGAATTTTCTATCAAACCAAGAATAAGAGGCCAAACCATTTGGTTCGGAGCGATTTTTTAAGACTATTTTAACCCAGACGCAGTTCTATGCACTCGAACAATTTAATTTTTTTTGGGAAACATTTATTCTTTACTGTTGGCAACAGTTCTTTTATGACTTACTGAACGAGTTTTTAGGAGTGCATATGAGTCATGGGTAAAAATTTCAAAGAGCATTAACATTATGGTATTGTTTGTTGGTGGGTATGCATACCTGGTAAACCTTTGCAAAAGAAACTTTTGGCAAAAATAATCAAACGTAACGAAACTTTGATTCTCATTTATCTTGATATAAGCCATAATTTTAGCCACATTGTATAGTTTTCTTTCCAAAATATCGATTCGTTTGTTTTTTGTTTAAAAAAAGTGCTGCCAAAAAATATTTTTCTCTGTGAAAATGAAAAATATCTAACGATTTTGAAGAGAGAAAACAGTATTAAAAATGTATTTTAGAGAAAGATGAATATATTTTTTTTCGTGTGTCATCTAGAGTGGTGTCGTGCATATGCTTTTTATTTTACCATCTAAATCCAAAAGAAGGCAAAAATTGTATTTGTTTAAAGCATAAAATGTGTACGATATAAGGTAGTATTAATTTATTTTTATCAAAGTTCTTTATAGTTTTTAAAATTATTAGAAACCATGTGCTACTTTATAGAATTTTAGCACATGCAAAAATATTTTAAGAGACATTTAAAAAATATATTTTAGGCTTGATCATGGCCATACCTAAGGATACCTACAGGGACCTTTGTGGTTAAAAATGTAAAGAGTGGTAAGAGAGTTGGTTAAGGTGTATGAGTGTTACTCGCTTAAAACTCCCTGTTTACTATGGTAGGTATTATTTTTTGTTGAACATTTTTACCTGCTAAACCTAATGTGTCACTCTTTCAGCACTGAAAAATAAGTCCATAGGTGTTTGTTTGACACCCAGTATGTCGCTACAAATAAGGTAATTCCTTTAATCGCACCCGCCTCTTTCAAAATAAATATTTTAAGACATTCCCAGCCAACACCGTTACGTAAACATTACGTAAAAGTTACAAAACATGATTACCTTATTACATAAATTCTACGTAAACTGGAGTCATAACAAGTTAAAAAGCAACTTCCATGTTTTACTTAATGCCATGCAAAAAGTTCCCTAATTTTTACGTAAATAATATGTAATTAAAATAACGTAAATAACACATGGCAACAAAAAATTGAGAAACGTCAGGTATCGATTAACTAGTAGCCACGAAAGTAAAAACAAAAGTGGAATGATAATACCCCCTGAGAAATTTCACAAAAATGACCGCCTTATGCAGGTGACAGTTATGAGCCTAAAAGAACGTTTGTTTTTGGTGTGTCTTTTCCACAATCAGTAATTGGTATTTTTTACCATGATTTTTCATAATATATTAAAACATTTTTTTTTAAATTTTTGTTAATAGAAAAAGTAAAGTTATATCATTTTTAGATGGGTTTCAAGTCCCCCTGTAAACCTGATATATATTTGCCTGCTTTTTTTATTAGCCACAAACTTGTTTGAACCAAAACAAAAGTTACTAGGATGTTACTCCGTTGTTTTTTTAGTCAAAATAAAGTGTTCGCTTTTTTTTGCGTGTTTTTGCTAAAAATATAGTGTTTTGATTTGTTCAGTGCTGTTATACAACCGGAATGACTAGTTTTTTGCCTTCCATAAGTGATGTGCGATAACCGTTTTTATTATTAGCCTCAGAGTTAGGGGAATTTTGTCAATACCAACTTATTTAGGCTCACAAATGTCAAGCGGTCATTTTATTTACAGGATATTATCATTCCAATTTTGTTTTTACTTTCGTGAACCGTACTCAATCCGCGTAGTCGCAATTTTCGCTCTAGCCTTGTAATTTAAGTTTTCGATTTGGTACGCGCCTTTCGGGGTACGATTTTGATACATTTGGAGCGCTGTTTCAGCATTTCGAAATGCTTTTGCACAACAAAAAATCAAATCTAATTTTTCACCTTTGAAAACGCTGCCATGTTGATTTAAACTTACCTTGACAGATATATTACGCAACCTACGCAACATAGGCTTTTATAAGCAATTGTTTCTTTTTGCCTTCTAAGCCACCTTTGATAAAACGGCAAAAGTGCGAAAAAACATAAATAACCATTTTTTGCCATTAAAATGCAAATAAATATGGACATGTGATACATCGTTAAAATCATAAAAAAGGGAGAATTTTAAAAAACGGAATAAAAAATACAGGTCCGTATTTAAAAAAATGAGTTGATGTTAATATCTCGAAAACTAGACGTACCAAATTGAAGAACGTGTAAAAATTATACTTTTTGAGGTATTTGATAAAATAGTTTTCTGTAATTTTTCGAAAAACCCCCGTACCTCGGGATAGAATATTAACTTTTTTAATCTGAAACCAGATTTTATCTAATTTGACCAAGCTTGTAGTTCTTATAGTTACCGAGATAGCAATAGTGGCCCATGGCAATAAGGACACCCTGTATACTTCTAATGTCACAATAAGGTAAAAAGTAACTCCCGTATTCTGCATAATGTCATGCACCAAGTTCCCTGCTTATTACGTAATTATAATGTAATTTAAGAAACATAAGTTATGTTATGTAAATATTACGTAAATGTTATGAAAACTTTTTTTATGTAAATTTTTTGACAATAGATTTACGTAAATACTATGTTAATGTAACAGATATGTTTGCTGTGTTTTGTTTAATTTGAATGATTTTACCATTTTTGAATAATTTTTTGCGACTATTTTTTTTGACATTAACCAAACCTCATTTCGTGCAACAACCTGCTCCCTTTAAAAAGAGTTGCCACCGCAGACCTCTGCAAAAAACGTTTATTATTATTTTTTGACGCCCACCAGTGTATGGGTGAAACTTAATTAAAATGCAAATTTATTGACAAAATCGTTACCTAGAATATAACTTTATACTTATTAAAGGACATCTGATAATGCTTATTATTTTTAAGTGACCTAATACAACTTTTTTTCAGTGTACCATATTTGGTACTCTAATAGTGTAACAATAATAAAAAACAAAATTCACGTAATAAAAAAACATGTACACTATTTTATAACAAGCATGTTTCACATTTTTATTAGGCAAAACAAAACTTCAAGTAGGATGAGAATTAATAATAGAATTTAAGGTTGAATGGGTTGTGCAATAATTCTTAGACAATGCTTTTAAGGTGCGAAAGTAAAATTAAATTCGTTGCGAAATTTCAATTACAAATTCGTGGGTAATTTTGACAGACGGAAAGTGCCGCGCTTTAAGCCTTGTTCTTACTACCCGAGTAACAATTTTGAGTTTCCTTAGTTGCCACAACTAAGAAATACAGTAAAATAACGTTGTATAAAATACAAACATAAAGAAGATTGCTACATGGAACGTACAAAGTAGGTTTCCCCCTGGAAGAGGTAGATGTTACTCTTAGGTTCGTGAATAATAAGAGGGTGGAGTGACCAGCGGCAACATTTTTTTTATGCCATCATCAAAACCATGATTTTAGTAACTGTCTGCAGATAACTAAATCATGACTTTTTTGATTACCGAAATAAATAAAAAGTTTACAGAACATATAAATAAACGAGCCTCTTTAAAGGAACAGGTTTGATTTTGTCCGTCATCTTCGATTTCAAGATGGACACAAATTTCAATAGCAGTAGTTAAAGAACAATCTATTTTTGCCATGAGGCTTTTTATTTTATCAAAATCGGTTTAGTAATAATGCATTTATGAGAAAATGGATGCATGGATGCAGACAGAATTGAGACGGCAACCGCATAATCCGTAAAACACTGATTTTTTTTTGGGAACCACTTAACCGATTTTAATGATTCGTATACATGGCAGAAACAAAGCTTTTTTACGATTTTATAAAAAAATACACAAAATTTCCGTAACATAAAAATAAACGAGGCTCTTTAAAGGGTGAAGTTTGCTTCTGTCCGCCATCTTAGATTTTAAAATGGCGGAAAAAAAATATTTCCAATCAAAGTCTTGCTCAATTCCCTGCAAAGAACAGTTTTTTGCATTAAAGTCGGTGGTATGGTTTAAAAGTTATAACGGAAAATATCTTGTCCGGTTTTTTAAGGCCCACCCAGTACTTTAAGATAACGTGCCGCTTGACTCCCCTTCTCATGTAAAATCTACCCTTTCTAAGGAGTTAAAACATATTTTGCATTTTCCCCTTAATGACATTTTATCAAAAACTGAATTCTTTAGTGTGACCAAATTGAAGTTTTTAATCAATACCTCGAGAATGTAGAGCATTAACAACTTTTTCGAAAGAGGTGTCACTTGACCTATAGTCCCATTTAAGATTTTGAAGGTGGAGGGGTGTGGGGCCGATAGAGTTCACAAAATAGGTTGACGTGTTTTTGCGTTTTTTGTAAAAACCCTACCCTGTATGTAAAGATTAGACTAATTCGTTTAACTCCAGCTTTTCTATGCTCCACAAGAAAGGCGATCGTGAGAACCCTGATAAATATAGGTCAATTGCACTCGTAAACTGCTGTTTTAAGATTTTCACCCAAATTCTAACAAATCGACTTACTATTCAGCTGGACCAGAATCAGGTAATTCCTGAAGTACAATCAGGCTTCAGAAAGGGCCGCGGTTGTTAAGATAATATATTCATTTTACAATCACTTATCTTCGTTTAAAAAATCGGAAAATATTTGCAGCTTTTATATATTTCCAAGGAGCTTTCGACTCGATATCACATTCCCTTTTATGGTCTAAATTGCCTGATTTTGGTGTCAGCTCCTGTTTCATTACTATAATAAAGAGCCTCTACGATAGTGCAATGGTCCAGATTAAAGCTTCTTATGGTCTGTCTAAAAAGTTCGATAGTAATAGTGGCGTTTTGCAGGGAGAAACTTTGAGCCCCTTGCTCTTTAATTTGTTTATCGCGGACAACGAGGATTTCTTTTTGAAGCACGAGGTCTCCGGACTAAGTATCGATGCAAGAACCTTAATTATGTTGCTGTTGTACGCAGATGACCTGATAATTTTTGCTCACTCTGAAATAGATCTGCAAAAAAAACTCACCGTTCTTGAAAAATATGCAAAAATAAACCAACTCACTGTTAACGAGGCAAAGTCCAAGGTTCTTGTAATTTGCAGATCTGGCAGCCCCTATCGTGGAGACTTCTTGTTCAAGATTAACAACAAGCCGTTGGAAGTGGTAAGCCACTTCACATATTTGCCTTGCTTTCGCAGAATGGTGGAAACTACCGTTTTACGTTCGAGGCAGGCTGCTGGGACGGTTATTAACGTATTGTCTAACGTAGAACTGGGTGGCCTCTCTTGCTGCTTCAAACTATTTCAATCATCTGTACTCAACACATTCACTTCATGTCTACCTTTTTGGGGGCTTAAAAATATCGAAATACTTGAATAAAATCCAGACATCATTTCTCAAGCATTTGCTACTTCTACCTAAGACCAGCTCATCTGCTTTGCTTCGAATAGAAACCGGCTCTCACCATATGGCAGTGTTAGTTTTTAAATGTGCACTAAACTAATCAAGTTACTAAGTATGCCTGAATATAGGCTACCCAAAAAATTTTTGCAAATCCAAATTGCCCTTTTATACTACGATACTCCATCTGGGTCAAGCGACTTAAACTACTTTTTACCGGTAACAGTATTTCTGAATTATGGTCCCTTGATCCATATGTTCTAAAAAAAAAATTCAAAACTATTATAGAGAGAGTGGAAAGAAATTATTTTAACCATGACCTTGCAATTGGGCAAAATTCTACCTATACTTTTTTCTTTTCCTTCCTCAATCACTCTTGGTTAAGGCCAAATTACTTATCATATAGTATACCTAAGTACGTGTTGAGATGTTCGACCCAGATTCGCCTGTGCAATAAATTTTTCTATAAATTTAGCTTTAGGGGAATTACTTATAGACTAAACCAAGAGGAGTTATGTACTGTCTGCAACATGCATGTACCAGAGTCCCTTATCCACCTACTATTTTATTGTCCGTTATACAAAAACCTGCGTCCAGCAAGCTGGTGTGATCCCGACAGTTTTCTCGTCTGTAGAACAACTCTGAGTATTTTAAAACTACGTGCGTTTCTTAGAAACGAGTAGTATACCCATGGCTACCTTCATATAGTCAATATTAAATAAATATTGTTTCACTTCTTTTCTCATATTACTTGCTATACTTATTTTCTTTTGTAACTATAATGTTGTTTTTTTTTGGTTTTTGTTACTATTAAGTAATCTTTTAGGTCTAATTATTATATACTTATTTCTTTCTGTAGTGTTCTGAACTGGATTTTCTTTGAATTGAATTGAACTCCAGCTTAAAGAAGGCGAGGAGAAGATGCAATTAAAAACAGCGGTTACTATAATTTCCTTCAATATTCTGCACAAGACCACCTCATTTTTATGCTAAAGTGCACTTGTTCATAATAGTTTCGGTGGCCGATTGTGTAATAATAAATAACAGACAGGTAGGTAAGGCAGCGATTACCGGATGCAACAGTTGGGTGCGTTTGACAGGTGGAACCAGGCCGGCACAAAGGGCTTTTTATAGTACCAACGACCGTTTTAACGGACAAATTTTAGTTTCTTTTTTGTGTTTATAGCAGCAGGTCGTTGTAATATGGGACAGATCTAGTCACGACACAGGCAATTATTATTAACATGCGTTGATATTTAGACAATTCAAGGGCATTCTTATCAGATGCTTAACCTATACACTACCGCATAAAGTTAAATGCGAAATAGATGCATGCATAGTACGACCATAGATCTTAAAGGCGCAATTACACAGACGAACATGCTCAAATAAAAGCTCGTGCAAAAGATCTAAAATTTTTTGCGTGAACATTTGTGTGAGCTTTTCTTTGAACATTTTGTTCGGGTAAATTTTTGAGCAACTTATTGCTATCTATTTTGGAAACATATTTTTAAAGATGAGAATAAATAAAATTTCACATCAGTGATCAGTGATTTCAATTCTTTAAAAAAATGGAACACCAACTTTTATTTAAAATTTTTCTGGAAAAAGCCGACCGCAAGCGAAACATTATTATTGGCTCTACTATCAGTTTTGTCACATGGGTTAGGGTTACTTATAATATTTTTTTCTTAGGGTTTTTCCAGGATTTTTTTGCCCGGGCTTTTTTTTGGGATTTTCTTGCGAGTTTTTTTTATTTCCTAGGGTTTTTTCCTAAAGTCAAAAAAAAACCCAGGAAAACTTTTCTTTTCCAAAAAAATTTTGAGTTTTTCAAATATCGGCAAAAATCTTAAAAATTGCACTTTTATGCCGTAATCCGCGCCTCACGACTATGAGGAGTGGTGGGGAGGGGGATTTTTTTTAAACATATTTTTGTAACTTTACTTTACCTTTAGCTTTTATTGTTGTTTTTTAATTCCTCACACCAGATTTACCTAGTTAGTTTAAGGTCCCAAGGGTTGCTTAAAAAAGCAAAAGGTTCATGAAAATGCTGAAGATATAGATATTTACTGTCAATTTAATGTAATAATCAAGGTCGATTACTGACACTGAACCAACAATATGCAAAGGGCAACATTGCGATTCAAAAGGGTGGCCGGCCTACTACCTGCGAAATCCAAAACGCGGGCTGATATATCGGCGACACAGTCTACTAAATTACTGCTAAATTATATTTTTTAGACAACGAGTTCGTAGGGTTGTAAAAGTGGGTAATAAACGGGTATTATTTAAACCGAACGTGCTTTTGTTCATATATTTGAGATCTAATAAAATGTATATAGGTTTTTTAATTTGACTTGATTATTATTGTAAAAGAATAAACTAGGAAGTAAAATAAAGGGATATTCTTTTAAACGTAAATTTTTATCATTATATTTTACAGGCAACAACAATAAATAAGTGCCAATTATTATTATTGTTATTCTCGTTTTTTTTGCAACCCCAAAAAAGTTACAAGTATACTGGCATATCCCCTATAAAAATCAGATCAATCGAAGTTGCTTATGAGGTAAAATGTGCATTTCGGCATCAAATCGTTTTTCCGTCGGAAAGCACTTGATTAAAAATACCTTATTTCAAAACTTTTTTTTTTTTATTTTCAGTTAAGTTCAATGAATTCCGATAGCAATATATATTTTGAATTTGTAAAGAAATTTTTATACCCCCAATTCTTCAAACAAATTTTGCTCAACATTCTCTCCAAAATTTACGTGTGTTTTTTTGTACGAGATTTTGCTCGAACATTTCTTTGAGCATTTTGCTCAAGAGGCTCGTGTAAATGTTTGTCGGCATTTCCACATCAAAGGAAAGTTTGTCTGTGTAAATGCGCCTTAAGAGACTCATTGTATCATTGTAAATGCTAATCCCTTACCCTAATAATCACCTATTGTTCGGGGTGTGAAAGTAAATAAAAAAAGCTATAAACATGCTACCTTTTCTGAGGATTACAGGTGCGAATTTAAAAATGTGTAATTATTTCTTAGTAAGTACACGTTTTTGGCCGAATTAAAATTTATCAACTTTATGACTAATTACGAAACGTTATAACATTAGGGTTTGATTACGTTACTAATTAATTTTCTTAAAATAATTAGGACACGCTTAAGATACCAAGCAGATTTGTAGTTTTGAAAATTAGTTAGCAGTTGGTGTTTGGTTACAAAAGAAGTTATTTGTTGTTAATTGTGATTGTATGAAAAACGTTTCGTCCGTGGGAGAAACAACCGAGTATATCACGTGGAGATACGGAGAATAATTACGTTACAAGAGAAGTAAGTGATAAAAAATAATTTAAACGCGATATTTTGTCACTTGATACGAAAAAAGTGATATTTGACGTTTATACCACCCTTCTTGACCGTGGGTTATCAAAATTTGGTGCAGTGAAGGAAGCGGCAGCTTTAACACGAAGATCGGTAAAAACAGTGTGGCGTGTAGTAAATAAAACGATAGTTGGGAGAAGAAAAAGGAAGGATTCTAATCCTTTTAAGAAATTGGACATGGGTGATGTAGATATCATTCGTAGAAAAATATATCAAATATATAGAGAACAAATGAGTCCTACTTTACAAACATTAATTCAAAGATTAAAAAAGATGATATAGGAATACAGTGTTGCCGTGAGACACTGAGAGAATCTATTTTAAAAAACGGTTTTAAAATAAAAAAAATTAATAAACGGGCAAGTGATTATGGAATCGGTCCGTTTAAAAAAATGGAGGATGTAAAGGCGCAATTACACAGAAGAACATGCTCAAACAAAAGCTCGTACAAAAGATCTAAAATTTTTTGCGTGAACATTTTTGTGAGTTTTTCTTTGAACATTTTGTTCGGGTAAATTTTTGAGCAAATTATTGCTATCTGTTTTGGAAACATATTTTTAAAGACGAGAATAAATAAAATTTCACATCAGTGATCAGTGATCTCAATTCTTTAAAAAAATGGAACACCAACTTTTATTTTAAATTTTTGTGAAAAAAAGCCGTCGGCAAGCGAAACATTATTCTTGGCTATCAGTTTTGTCACATGGATTAGGGTTACTTATAATATTTTTTTCTTAGGGTTTTTCCCGAATTTTCTTGCCCGGAAGTTTTTTTGAGATTTTCTTGCGAGTTTTTTTTTTATTTCCAAGGGTTTTTTCCTAAATTTAAAAAACAACCCAGGAAAATTTTTCTTTTCCAAAAAAATTTTGAGTTTTTCAAATATCGGCAAAAAACTCAAAAATTGTAATTTTAAGCGGTAATCCGCGCCTCACGACTATGAGGAGTGGTGGGGAGGGGATTTTTTTTTAAACATATTTTTGTAACTTTACCCTTAGCTTTGATTGTTTTTTTTAATTCCTCACACCAGATTTACCTAGTTAGTTTAAGTCCCCAAAGGTTGCTTAAAAAAGCAAAAGATTCATGAAAATGCTTAAGATAGATATTTACTGTCAATTTAATGTAATAATCAAGATCGATTACTGACACTGAACAATATGCAAAGGAGCAACATTCCGATTCAGAAGTCTAGTCTATTACTGCTAAATTATATTTTTTTAGACAAGGGTCGGGATCGTAGTGTTGTAAAAGTGGGTAATAAACGGGTATTATTTAGACCGAACCTGCTTTTGTTCATATATTTGAGATTTAATAAAATGTATATAGGTTTTTAATTTGACTTAATTATTATTGTATTGTGTTTTAAACTAGGAAGTAAAATAAAGAGATACTCTTTTAAACGTAAATTTTTATCATTACATTCTACAGGCAACAGCAATAAATAGGTGCCAATTATTATTTTTTTATTCTCGTTTTTCTACAACCCCAAAAAAGTTACAAGTATACTGGCATATCCCATATAAAAATCAGGTCAATCGAAGTTGCTTATAAGGTAAAATGTGAATTTCGACATCATTTTTCCGTCGGAAAGCACATAATTAAAAATACCTTGTTTTAAAACTTAGTCTTTCTATTTTCAGTTAAGTTCAATGAATTCCCATAAAGCTATAAAATTTAAATTTGTAAGAAATTTCTATACCAACATTTCTTCAAACAAATTTTGCTTAACATTCTCTCCAAAATTTCCGTGAGTCTTTTTGTACGAGATTTTGCTCGAACTTTTTTTTGAACATTTTGCTCAAGAGGCTCGTGTAAATGTTTGTCGGCATTTCAACATCAAAGGAAAGTTTGTCTGTGTAAATGCGCCTTAATATTTAATTGCAATACACGAGTATAGAGAAAGTAATAGGGATATTGTTTATCTCGATGAAACTTCGTTTGACATCCATGAAGTTCCAGATAAAGATTGGGTAGATTCGTCTGGTCACTGCACAACTAAAGATCCATCAAATAAAGGAAAGCGTATCACAATATATATGCCTTATCAGCCAAAAATATAAAGGATTGCCATACTGACTACCATGACGATACCACAGCGGAATTATTTGAAGACTGGTTCAAGAATAAACTGTTACCCAATATACCTCCAAATAATGTATATGCGAACTACCACAGTAGAAGGCTAAATAAAGTTCCGTACTCAAATGACACAAAACTTACCATTCAGGACTACATGTTAGAAAATAATATGTATTTTGAGGATAGCTACATCAAAAATGAAATAATTAAGGAAAAAAAAAACACTACTACATGTGAATCCATTTGAACATATATGGCATGAGCTAAACGCAGCGGTTAAAAGAAATAGTGTTTCGCCAACTTTAAATTCTTCTATGGTAGCTTAAATTAGGTCGGCGGAACTGAATATTTTAAGTAAAAGCTGGGAGAATTGTGTGCCTCATGTCCACAAAATAAAAAAATCATATGTAAATATAGATCTGCTACCCAGAGAAAAAAATTATCATAGACTTTAATGACGACAGAGAGAGAGAGAGAGTGAAACTGACTTAAGTTAAAATTTGTTAATTTTTTTACTATCCCGTATTTTTTTGTACTATATATGTATGAACCTGTTAAACTCAATTTTATAAATACAACTTATGTTTGGGTTTTTTATTCTATAAGCAAATATATTTTGTAGGTGTAGGATGTGTCTATTAGATTAAAATAATTTTTTCATTAAAAAAAAAATTGTTTGACCGAACCGTCAATAACACATATTATCTTCTTTACCTTTAAGGTGATTCGTGGTAGAAATTCACTGATCTATTACAACACTAAGTGCGTCCCTGCTTCCATTCGAACACCCGCTGAGTCGCAATAAATGCTTATCGGCCATGAATAATAATGAGTCTTCTGGATCAATGGTCAAACTATATCATCGATATATCAGGATCCGAATCTACCCTATATAATATCTCCAGAACCAAAAGAGACAGAAAAGTAAAGTTTCACATAATTGTAGGGTTTACAAAAAAAGTATCTTTTTAGATGCTAATTGTGACGCCATTCATTAAGGGGGCGGAGGTAGGGCGGATACAATACTTTTTTAAAATGAGATACCCTGTAAATTTCCTAAAATTTAAATAGAGCGTTTCATTGTTTCCAGAAATACCTAATTTGTTACCTTTTTCTCAAACGGTTTTTAAATAAAATGACAAAAACTTTTAAAAAAGAGTTGTGAAAATTTCTGTTTGATGTAAATTGCATTTTTATAGATTTTTTAAAGCAGAATTTGACTGTCAAACTTTATTTTCTCTGTCGATTTTAGTTTTTGAGATATATAACACAAAGCTGGTATATTTCTTACCTTTTTTTCTATTTTATTTTTAAAATTAGATTTAAATTCTCTTTAAAATTATGTATCACACTTGGTGTTTTATTTCTTGTATTTTTTTATTTTTACATTAATCTTTATTTGTTTATAAGTTACTTTTAATATTTTTTTGTTCGAATTTTTCGTTTTCTAATATTGTAAATTGTGAGTGAAAAAAATTAATAAGATAGTAATAGAAAAATTAACTGAGTAATAAAAAAAATAAAATTTATAGAAAATAGAAAAAGGGTCATTTCATAAAAAAAACCTTGTGTTATATCTGAGGTACCCCTAACTTTTAATTATTTTGTACTTGTAAAAACTATTTAGCTTGATTATAGTAGTGAATTGGCAGCTCAGTTTAAATACCAAATTAGGTAATCAATTTAATTTTAACCAATTGTTAACAACCAAGGTGTTTTTTAAATGTTATCCTAATTTCAATTAAACAATACATACAATAATTGAATAGCCGGGCATACCTTCTTTAGGATATCTAGTCCAAGGATGTAGTAACTTTTAAAAAAATCGAAATGAATTATTGGGCAAAGTACCTTAATTTAATGCTTGCTTTTTACATAAGGTTCTGTTCTTTCTCACACCCAATAATTTTAAAACCGTCTAAAATAACGGTCATACAATTTGGCCCCCCTCAATAAAAATTTTCAAAAAATTTTGATTGCACCGTAATGCACCACTATGCACCAGCCTGCAAACGTTTTGCACCCTCCTCCCCTGAGAAACTGGAGCCATTTTTATATGGGAGGGGGCAAAATGAATACTGCCCCCCCCCCAATCGTTTTTCTTTCAGACATTTTTTTTGCACCGTATAGTAGATCTTTTGCACCGCAATGCACCACTATTAAAACCTTTTGCACCCCCTCCCTTCCCCCGCTATGGCCACTTAAACGGATATTACTTGCCTCCCCAATCGTTTTTTCAAAAAAAAAAAATTGCACCGTATAATAGATCTCTTGCACCGCAATGCACCATCATTAAAACGTTTTGCCCTCCCTCCCTTCCTTCGCTATAGCCATTCAAATGGATATTACTTTGCCCTCCCCCAAACGTTTTTTTTTTCCATGTTTTTTGCGCCGTATAGTAGATCTTTTGCGTCGCAATGCACCACCATTAAAACCTTTCCCACTGCCTCCCATTCTCCGCTATGGCCATTTAAATATACATTGCTTTCCCCCCCCAAACGTTTTTTTCCAAAAAAAAAATTTGCGCCGTATAGTGCACCCCTTCCCTTCCACCGCTATGGCCATTCAAATGGATATTACTTGGGCCCTCGTCTTCTTTTTCCAAAAAAATATTTTTATACCGTATATAAGATCTCTTGCACCACAATGCTGCAGAAAAAGCAGTTCAAATTAAAACGCGCTCTGTTTAAAATTCCGAAATGATAGTATGGCATATATTTTAAGAGATGTCGTTGGTTATCAATCAAGTTAGCCTCGGAAAAATTCAAAGGCAAGCGCAGAGTACTTGCTCTAGAATTAGTGTCCTTAGATTTTTCATCTTTGTCCCTGTCCAGAACCAACTCTGATTTTTAAACTATTTTCTTTGTTTTTGAAAGCGAATTATTGTTACACATTTTGCGATCCTTTGGCATTTTATGGTATCTCATAGTTATATATGATCGCACCAAACTCATTTAAATACCATTATCTCTGTGTCATTTAAAAGCACGGTACTGCAATGGTAATCTAACTCGGTAAGTACTTTAAGTTTTCACGAACATATTGTTCGGGAGGAAACGGAAGTCTACCATTTAGTATACGCATTAATCCAAACGGCTTCTATCGCGACAGAGAGTGACTAATCAAGTTGCGGTTTACATTGGGCAGTCACATATGAAAAAGCAAATCAGAAAAGATAAGTTAGGCTTTTAATGTGGAATATCCTATCTATGAATACTACTGTGCGTTTGTTTATTTTCTCGAGGAGCGTGTTGCTGTCAGCTTGAAAAGAAAACGAACGGGTTATAAAGTATGTATACCTATACAGAGTACCACATTATAAATTATTCTGCCAAAATGTTTCTTTGTTCTTTTCTAGTGTTTAAACAAAGCTTTTTCCCTTAGAACATTGAACTACTAGGGCAGGGTGTTTGAGTTCGACATCTTCGTTTCATTGTTGTCATGTTAATCTAATACGTTTTCCCCTGTTTTTAATATTATTTAAAATACCTTCAATAATTTTTAGTTCCGTTTAATTAAATGGTCTAGATATAGTAATAAAAATCTTGTGTTTCTATAAAAGAAAACCTAAACATGTATTCAAGTAGGACGTTCAACGACAAAAATAAGAAAAAGGTGCTATGAAAATCCCTATTCATACTGAAATTAATGACAAGCCGGCAACACAGATTTCCTGCCTTTGTTTACCAAGAATGGCCAAATATGACGAATTCTAATCTAATCTTTAGTTAATATTTTAATTTAACGTACCTGTGAAACGAAATATTGCAGTCCCCCGCTTCTGTTTCAACTTGCATATAATAATACATTTCGGAACCATTTTTAGCCACAATTTTTTCACAAAAATGTCAAAAAAACACTATTGACAAGTGCTGAAACTTTCACTTTCAAAACAATAATGACATTCCAGGAAAAATCGAGAAACCGCAACAAACAATCAATGTTGCCACGTTGACTATAAAATAAGATGTTTAAGGAAAACACATGTTAAATAAAGCATCAAAACTTAATCCAAATTTAATAAGTTTTTTGTTGCATAGTTTTGTTATTAAAATTGGCAACACAGATTTCTTCCTCCCCTTTCCCCACTGTAGATGTTGTACTCAAACAACCAGTGTAACCAGACAGACCAGACTCCTTCTAGTAGTTCAATGTTCTAAGCATTTTCCTCTATGAAGAAGTGTTCAATGATTCTCCCCATTCCCAAAATAAAAAGTGATGCGGAGCAAAAATACAATTCCTATCTATCAGACAGTGATACTATTTTGTGTACTTTAGGCAAACAAAAAAATAAGTTATGAAAAAATTACTAAATGCAACGGCATACAGTAAAAAATGGAAATTTTGATTCACTTGGCCTTTAAGTGAAAAAATATATCTCTGAAAATTGAGTCACTCAAAACAGTATAACACTCGGTTCCCACCTACGACTTTTTCGTGAGTGCCCACTCACGCGTCACATGATGTCAATATGAAATGTTATGACAGTCACCCACTGACAGTCATGTGACGCATGCCCGGGCACGCACGAAAAAGTCGTAATGGAGAACTGGGTGTAAGGTAACTCAGGATTGTGTGAAAAGTTTGTGACATTGGCAAGTTCAAAGATTCTGTCAAGGGTTTACACAAATTCAGTTTAAATGTCAAAAAATTTCACTCAATTTTTCGTGGACTTGTTTTAACCAAACTTTTTGTAAACATTCTCTATTGTGGGTGACTTTCACTCTGTTTTGAGTGAGATAGTTTTTCACTCAATGATTATTGATAAAAATAAAAGAAAACCATTTATTGCAGAATTACCTGCTGAAAAAACGCTACCATCCTCGCTAGCTGATACCGACAAAAGGTTAGCCTAAAAGCATCTGCATGCTTTAAAATCGGCTACTGGCGGAGTCTTTCCAACCTTTAAATGGAGCTTTACTGATCTGTTTTGATAGTACTTAAGTATCTGTGTGTTTTTGAAACTGAGGTTCTAAAATCTATCCTTTGCACTCCAAGATTTCACTAGTACACTTGCACATAAAATGGTTGAATCAAAATAAAAACAAAATTATGTGGGGTTATTGGCGTCAAATGTTTCTATGCGAATTCCTAGTAATCCCAGCCAGCCAGTAAAGTTCTCTTGGTTAGGCCTTTTTCGGCAGGCGACAATGTTTTTGAAAAAACACTTTTGAAAGGTAAACATAACTTTGAATGGTTTTTTTCTGTCAGAAAACGTAAAAATACTCTTCTGTCCCACTGCGGCCCGATTTAAAGTTTGTTGACAAAACACCTGCAGTTACCATGGAATCGTATAAATTTTGCGATCTATCGGCCAACAGTTAAACTGCGTGTCTCCCAAATTCAATGAAGTGTGATTGATTGATCGGTTTCCTTTTCCGGAGTGCACAGGCTTTTAGAAAAAAAGGAAACTTAGTTTTTATTTTCGCCAAAGCAAGGAAATATAAAAAGGAAAAATGTAATTCAGAGGAAATTGTGAGTATTTCTCAATTTTTTTTGTAAATCGGATTTGTTCTAAACCGCAATTATTTTGAGGCTTTTGGGATAGATGACAGCACCAGAGCTTTTATTTTGAAGAAAAAATAAGTGAGAATTTCGAAAAATCCTTCAGATATTTTTGTTAAGCTTTTAAAAATGGTCACTCCTGAATAATGTCAGCTAAATCTGATGTTTAGTTTTCCCTGTGCACTCTGGCAAAAGATAAAAAAATTAAAGTCCAAGGCGTTGCCAGTTGTACTTTTTTTTACTTAAAATCTGGGGAGAAACTATAGCCTTAAGTCCTCAAAATCTTTGGTTTTTGAATTGTTTCCGTTAAAAATTTAAGTCCAGAGGGAAAGGTAATTCTCCTTCTTCTCCCGAAATTCGCGCTTGACGTTATACTCCAAAAAAGGACCTAGGGCAGGGTGTTTGAGTTCACCATCTTCATCCCATTGTTGTCATGTTAACCTAATACGTTTTCCGCTGTTTTTAATATTATTTAAAATACCTTTAATAATTTTTAGTTCCGTTTAATTAAATGGTCTAGATATAGTAATAAAAATCTATGTTTCTATAAAAAAAAAACTAAAAATGTATTCAAGGAGGATGTACAACTATAAAAATAAGAAAAAGGTGCTATGGAAATCTCTAATCACACTGAAATTAATGACAAACAGCAACACAGATTTCCTGCCTTTGTTTACCAAGAATGGCCAAATATGACGAATTCTAACCTAATATTTAGTTAATATTTTAATTTAACGCAATACTTACTACCCGGCTTCTGTTTCAACTTGCATATAATAAGACACTTCCGGACCATTTTTCACCACAAACTTTTCACAAAAATATCAAAAACACACTATTCTCAAGTGCTGAAACTTTCACTTTCAAAACAATAATGACATTCCAGGAAAATTCGAGAAACCGCAACAAACAATCAATGTTGCCACGTTGACTACAAAAGAAGATGTTTAAGGAAAACACATGTTAAATTTTCAAAAAACGTCGAAAGTTTTAAATAGGTTGTGAGTATTATATATTGTGTATATTAGCTTTTTCCACATATATCTTAAACCTCATTAATTAATTAATAAATAAGCGTCAAGACTTAATCCAAATTTAATGAGTTTTTTGTTGCATAATTTTGTTATTAAAATTGGCAACACATATTTCTTTCTCCCCTTTCCCAACTGTAGATGTTGCACTTAAACAAACAAAGTGTAACCAGACAGACCAGACTCCTTCTAGTAGTTCAATGTTCTAAGCCCGTTACGAGTGATTGTTGGCTTGAACTCTCTATTTTCTGAATTTTTTTTATTGCTGTGTATACTTCTTCTTTTAAAAATGGTATTATAATTATTGTGATTATAACTATAACACGAATGGTGCATGGTTCTTCTCTGGTTTTCATTGAGGTCAAAAACCCATAAAACCAGAATAATTGGGCTTTGGTGGTAATTATATTGTTGTTTTATGTGATGTGGAAAAAACGGTATCCTAACGAAATATGAGTTATACGCGCTATAAACCTTAAAGTTTATAATCTTTTTTATTTAAAACATTCAGAACATTCAGAACACCAACAAAATCAATTACTTTGTTTACATGGACCTCTTAAAGCGCTTTTATAAAAGGACAGGTTAAAACTTTTGTCGTATAAACACCATTAAAACCGTTTTAATCACTATATCTATTTTATTTTAAACCGATTTAAGAAAGCGGCAGACTGCTTTGCTATTTTTTTTGAAAGATCAACAATAGGTGGCATCACTAATATTATGTCGAGTGAGATCGTGCAGTGTTCAAAACACGGTGCGAACACCATATGTGAAGAAAAGTATAACTTATTAGGAACGTAAGCACTTATTGCTGCTTCTTTCAAAGGTTTTGATGCTTGGCTTTATGCTTCATGGATCAATTTATTGGCCGAACGTTCCATTAGACAAGTGGCCGGTGGCTTTGCGGAACCTGAAATCCAATACTCCATTCGAAGTCACTCCAGTTTCCTTAGGCCTACTAAATTACGTGACCTTGGCGTTTCAGAATTCCGGCAGAATATTGCTTACAAAGAAAAAAACCATAACTTTTTTGTTATTATAGGATTTATAAAAATCTACAATCATATCTATATCTACAACCATATCCAAAGGATTTTTCAAAATTTGGTGTATTTTTTTCAAAAAATAAAAAAATCCAAAAATTGCTGTTACAGATTTCTTTATTATCGACGAGGCTAAAGAAAAAGCCAAGTAAGATTTTTGACTATTGTTAGCCGGATTTATTTTATTTCGAAAATGAGAGAGTTCAGCAAAAAACTGTCTGGATATGGTTGTGAGGAATTCAAAAATAAACCTTCCTGCCCTATTTAAACGCATTCCTTTTTCTCGTTTCCGATATTCTGCCCAAGATTGGCCCAGAAACAGCAAAGCAGTGTTGTCAAATCTATGCCATTTTGTGGCCTTAACGAATTATTTTCAACATTAAGAAATACCCAACCTTGTTTGTCTTTTATTTAACCTGACATTTAATGAAGGACTACGGAGAAAGCGATTTTATTTGAAAACCGTCGTTATATAAATCGGTTTTAAGCGCGTATAAATGTAGTGAATAACTTTTATAATAAAAGTTTTTACAAGTAGTGGCTAAAACATTGTTTTTTTTTACAAGCGTTGATTTAATTAACGAGCGCATCGAGTGATTTAAATACGCGCGCGAGTATAAAAAAAGCACAAATTAACTGCGAGTTGTAAACACTTTTTTTACACCTTTATCAAAAACTTGATTTTAGTAACTGTCTGCAGATACGTAAAGCATGGTTTTTTTGGCTACCGATGCAAAAATTTTTTTTAAATTAAGCCATTTCCGGCAGTTTTCACCAAGTATTTACGTAAAAATCATTTAAAAAAATCGTCAAAATATCAAACTCTCTAAGATTAAAATGTCGCAACAATAAACGTCGCCGAGTAAAAAGGCACATCACTATGGAAACCATATTGTTATTTTATTTACCAGCCGCCTTGATTTATAGTGTAAAGATGGTGTGTTACGAGAAGTTCTCTTCGTTCGAGGTTTTTAAAAGTATTTTCCTGTTTTTCTTGGATTACATGATAAAGGTATCAAAAAAAAAATAGTGTTAACAAATCGCGGCAAAACTGTGCTTTTTTTACTCGCGTTTTTAAGCACTAATTTAGTCACTACTATTGATGTATACCTTTATCGAAATATCCTAAAAACACTCAAAAACAACATCCACTGACAGCCCATTATTTTAGTTTCCCATATAGTTTGTTATTTTGTCGTATTTTCGAAATGATTTGGTTGTGAATACTTGAAGAAAACTTAGGGCCTCTCCATCAAAAATACAAACGGGGTTTATTTTGTAATAGAACCAATGCCAAGTCTAAAAGTGAACTTCGTTTGGTGATATCACTTTTAGTGTCTTGTAATCGAAACAAATAATCGAGATAAATAATGCAGCAAAACTTTTCCACCAGTTTTTTTTTGCAAAAAAAAAACGATTTCTTTGATTCTGGTTTTATAGTTATTGTTTTTATCGAACATTGTGGTGGGGGGAGGAGAGGGGTAACAAAAAATAGAAAAAATAATAGGAGAAGCACTTTTCTCGATTCCGGAGTTTATTTCTTTCAGTCAACAATCCATATTTTAAACGATCAAAAATTTTATCAATCGAAACCTCACTAAAATTTCAACGCGTATTTTTACCCCCTTAGGGGTAAAATTTTCAAAAATCCTTTCTTAGCGAGCGTCGCAAACCCAATATTTTCATAACTGTGCGTTTATAGTTGATGTTGACTACCGTTCTTTTATTAGTATAGATTCAAAAAATAGTCAATGCTGTTTTGCCTTGCCTATATCAAATATATATATAAGAAAAACGAATAAAACAGCTAAACAAGGATAAACACAAACAAACAAATCAAAGAGTAACACATAATCTATAGTAATAAGAGTAAAAACTGAAAAATAAATATTCGACCGCTGTTTTTTCTTTTTTAGAGAAAAAATAACACTTGGTCGAGTAAATCGGGTCTATTCATTCAACCTTATTCAAAAATTTATTGAATTGACGATGGTTCTTGGCCATGATTCTTTTTTTTTGCCGCATTTTTGAGTGATTACCGCATCGAGGTGTTGTTCACCTTTTTATGGACCCCATGTTTCCAAAAAAAAAAAAAAGAGTGAAGTAGAAGAAAAAAAATAAGAAAAAACAATTTGTCGGATAAACCCTCCGGCAAAATAAGCGCAAAGCTTCTTGTATGTTAAGTTTTTATATTATTTTTAGCCCGACTGTCTTTGTCATAAACAGTAGAACAATTTAAAACAACTGGTGCTAACCAACGATTAACTACTAAAATACAGGTGACTCTTAATTGAAAGAGGCACCTGACACTTCAAACTTTATAACAGCTGTTTGCTGTTGGTTCGTTATTCTATGGTAGTTGATTTCAGGTACTACGTTTATATGCACCTAAAACCGGTTTTACGTAAGAACGATTTTAAATAAAATAACAAGTTAACAACAGATTTGTTGGTAAAACCATGGTTGAGTATTTCTTCAGGTTGGAAGCATTTCGCTAAAGTGTTTTAAAAGTGTTCATACCAACCCTAAAATTGCTTTAAAACAAAATCGATTTAGTACTTAAAGCGATTTTATTGGTGTTTATACGACAAAATGTATGCGTATAACCAAAGTAAGTCTGTGGATATGGCAAGTGATTGTTTAGCGCGTAAAATGTGCGGAATGCCGTGGATTGAGATGGAAAGCATAGATATGTTGATAAATATTTGTACAGGGTGGGCTAAATTCGCTAGGATTTGGGGGTTTTGGGTACCTCTAGGCAAGATAGCCAAAAAATGGTATACATGTCCTGGGTTTGTTTTTCAAGACAAGCTTAAATACGAGAACTGTATCTCGATATGTTAAACAGTTTTTGAGATACGGGGGCTTTTTGAAAAGTCTGCATTTTGGGGTGAGGTCTATAACTTTGTTATTTATAGGGATATTGTTTTCATGTAAAAAACTTTTTTGTAGACATTCTGACAAAGAACTCAACCGTCAAACTGAAATTTCCCTAACGCATCTAGTTTCTGAGATATAACCTAAAGTTGGTATTTATCTAATAGAATTACTTTTTTTTTCCTTGATTTTTTAAATCAGAATAAAATTCCCTTTAAAATGATGTATTACACTTTTATTTTTTGTATTTTTTTTATACTTTTATTTTTTCGATATTTATTTATTTTTTTAATTATTATCTTTCAAGCTTTTTTAACGAAATTAAAAAGATAAAATAAATACAAATATTCGTAAAAAGTAATAATATAAAAAAAAAATAAAAAAATTCAAAAAATAACACACAAAGTGTGATACATCATTTTAAAGAAAATTTTACTTTGGGTTATATCTCAAAATACCAACTTTGGGTTATATCTCAAAAACTAGATGTGTTAGGAAAAATCCAGTTAGAACGTTATGTTCTTTGTTAAAATGTCTTCCAAAAAGCTATGAAATCAATATTTGTATAAATAACAAAGTTATAGACCCCATCCCAAAATGCAGACTTTTCAAAATGCCCACGTAGCTCGGAAATGGTAAGACATATCCAGATGCAGTTTTCGTATTTAAGCTTGTCTTGAAAATCGAACCCAGGACATGCATAATATTTTTTGGCTAACTTGCCTAAAAGTACCCAAAACCCCCAGATCCTATCGAATTTAGCCCACCCTGTACAGTAATACAAAAACCGAGAAAAAAACAGGAAAAATATTAACATTTTTAGCTTGAATTTCGGACCAATTTGTTTCTTATGATTTTAGTTTAATTTTAAATAGATTACATCTACGTTTTTTATTAACAGCTTTCAAAACGTGTAAAAAAGCATTTTTAGCAAAAGTTTCTCAAAATTACCCGGGGAGAGGTCTTTTATTCGTGATTTTTTGGAAAAATTCAACTTTTAGGAGTCGTGTACCCCCCCGTGTACGCCACTGTTTTAACAACAAATTTTGATCTCAAACTACAGTTTTTCGTTGCAATTAAATTTGAAAGTTTCTAAAGCTTTTTCGTACCGTTCAATCCAACTCAAAACCTACTAAACGTCACTCTCCCACCCTTCAAAAAAAGTTATGACCACCCCAGCTTCGTGGCATACCCAAACTCCGTAAGCGTACAACTGCCCCCGCGTGCGAAAATGTATCAGTTTTCCCACTTGTAAGGTAAATAAATACCTAGTGTAATAAAATTATAATTGGCAAAAATGAGTTTTAGAAAGGAAAACAAAAAAGTATTTTCCAAACCAAGTAAGATGAAAATGCTTTTTTCCGATCATGTTTTGATGAAGTATTTTTACCTCAAAAAATTTTTAAATTTAGAAAATTATTGTCATAGCCTTAGTTTTTTGTAAGTTATCTACTTATTTTAAAATAAAAACAAAAAATCTCTTTAAATATGGTAGATCCGCGAGGATTTGTGCTTGATTTCTTTATTTAGAATCTTACAAACATTATTTGTTCAAGTAAAATAAAAAAAAATGTTCATTATTATTGATTCAATTGTCGTAAAGCCTAACTGTTCCTGCCTACACAGTGTTTAATTTACCTACGATAATAATTCTTGGCACAAAATTCTGGGTAAAGAATCAGAGGTGTCTGATTGAATACCAAATTTTATTTCGTGGGTAAAAATTTAAGGAATTTTTGTAATTCCTCGTTCAGGAGCTTTAAAAATAATTTGTTGTTCACAATGTATAGGACAGCAGATTTTTAGTACCTATATTTATTAAAAACTATTGCACAACAAGGCTATTCCTGTCGTTAAACCACAGAGTTCCGAGATGATGCGTGGTAAAACTGTATGTAATATATCTGTATTTTAGATTGAGATTTGTCCTACTTTTTATAAGGTGCTTTCAAAAGCCGTATAGAAAACCGATAGAAACTTAACTTAAAGCGTCTTAAAACAAATGAAGACCACAGGGGAAAAATCTTTATTAAAAAAAACTTTTAAAGAACAAGCTTATACTAAACGCACTTAAAAGTTGAAAATAATGTTTTATCTATCTTATACCATAATATAAGCGATGGGCGCAAATTAAACATCGAGGATTCACCCAAGAAACAGTTGATTGGACATTTTCAAAAGCTTGGCAAGCACGGCAATCTCACCCGTTCTCAGCTTCTTTAAATGAGAGCATTATGTTTATCATTCGAACAGAAGAAGAATTTAGTTCTTCTTTTGTAGTTTTCTTTTTGTCACCGTAAACTTAAAATTTTTAATTTGTGCCCATTGCTTTTATTATGGTATGAGAAAGATAAAAAATTATTTTCTACTCTTAAGTGCATTTTAGCTTGTTCTTTAAACGTTTTTTTTTAATAAAAATTAATTTTTTAATTTTGAGATTTGTACCCTAAATCGTCCATTTTGAATCCGCAATATCGACATTTTTAAATCAGATGAAAAATTCATATCCCCTTTCCGAAAAACCCCTGTGTGCCAATTTTGATTTAAATCGAACAAACTAAATCTTTCCCCACCTCCACATCCCTCGTTAGAATAATTACTAGCTATAAGCGAATACCAAATTTGAACACACATCCTTAATTTTTAGATTTGTAATCTTAATCGTCCATTTTGAATCCGCCATATTGAAATTTTCAAATCTGATTTGTAATTTTGATGGAAATCGAACAAACTAAATCTTTTTTCCCTCCATTTTCCTCGTTAAAGAGAGGTGGGTACCTGAGAATACCATATTATTGTACACAACACAACACAACGGATGTGGATAACTCAGTTAAAATTGGTTAGCAAAACATGACCGAAATTTGTATTCCTTATCCCCAAAAGCCCCCGTATACCAATTTTGGTTGAAATCAGACAAACTTAGGTGTCTTCCCCCCTCCACTCCCCTCGTAGGGGGGAGGGGTGCCTAATAATGACATATTATTGTATTGTCACTGAAACTATAAATGCACGCCAAATTTGAAGGCAATCGGATGTGTATAAGTTAGTTAAAATTGGATGGCAAAAGATCATAAAAATCGTGCATCTTGAATCCGCCATATTGAATTTTTAAAATTTGATTAGAAATTCGTTATCTCCATCCCCAAGTGCCCCAACACACCAAATTTCAACGAAATCGGGTGTACTTTAACTGTACCCCCTCCACCCCTTTCGAGTAGGGGGAGGAGGGGGTGGTCAAAATTAAGTTGCAAGATTCCACCTGAACAAACATAGTTAGTGACATACATACAATGCAAGTTAAATAAAACCATGTAAAACGGATGATGGTCACGAATCCAGTTTTGTGTAAAGCTGATTTTTAAATTCAACCGTCATCCTTTTTCCCCTGTATGGCATATATTAAAACCCATTTTCACTCACTAATCTCATCTGTTATGCTCTTTATAGTATGATAGGCAAAAACTAACGGTCTTTAACCATGATTTACGTGTTTATCTCAAATTATCATTTTTTGGACCCTATCCTTTTTCCTCTGTGGTCTTCAAATATTTTACAAGTTTATATCTAATTAGAGAGGAGGGGCGTTATAAAATTAAATTGATTTGGGCATTATATACAAAAATGATAAAATAATCAACCCAAAAATTAAAAATTTGGTAAAATAGATAGACTTCATAAAAAAAGTAAAATGACAAGGAAAATAAAGTACAATACCAGTATGCAATTTTTATTTTATTATTTTTTCCCACGTATTATTTAAAGTGATATTTTATCGCCAAAGCCACAAAAATGATAAATTTCGCGACCGCAAAACTATAGACCATCTTCAGTCTTTAATAGATCGAGCGGAAAAAGATTGCATTCTTTGTGGGAATTTAGCAGACAGAAAAAATTATGTTAACATTTGTTTCACCGCAAAACATTGCAAGAAAAATGAGAAAATTATAATCGGTAAATTACCATTTTGTGCTTTTTAATTTGATTGATTCATTTATGAGTCTGGCACTGCTTCCACTGGTGGGTCAATTGTCTCACTTTTGAGATGTTGTTACAGAATATTCAGTCTCCTTACTTTGGTTTAGTATCTTCCAGATCCAGCCTGTCGATCTGTGGTTTGCTGAATATGAGTTGGCGTTGACGTGAAATGGCCGAACTCTCACACAGCACATGTCTGGGGTCCTATTTTCGAAACCATACGAAATTATTCGCATGCGACTACTTCCGTCTCTTCCTATACCGTATAAAAAAGGAGGCAAAAGACATGCCGATATGCTGATTCACGGGTAGTACATGAAAGAATAACCGGTTTTTCATGCGAAACAACACGAATGCCCTCCATCCACTCGTGCAATATTGCGTTAAAACAGTCGAATTCGAACGCGGTCCACACATACCGGCTTATCTTTCGCCTCTTATTTCACACGGTATAGAAAGAGACTGACGTAAAAATTGTCGATTATTCAGTACAAGTATGCGGATATTTTCGTATGGATTCGAAAATCAGACCCCTGGCCGTCTCGTTCTCCTCTACACAGAGCCTACATTGGGTGAATGGTATTGTGCCAGCGATACAACAGTGTTTATCCGTCCAAGGTTATTCAGTGTGTCCAGGGGCTCGATTCTGGGCGTAATAGAACGATCATACCCTGAGAAGTGATCAATCGCACAAAAGTCATTTGAACGACGCACGGTGGTCGAATAAATAGAAAAATTAAAAAATTCAAAATGTATCTAAATTTACTCCTATATGGTTGTCAAGATACTAGGCGAATAGTTGGCCAAAGAATAAACTATGATTTTTACGAGTTTGACATTACGTATCAGTATTTAACATCAAATTTCAAATAGAAGACCCAGAGTATGACAGTATTGAAGATCGACATAGGGTATGTTATATAAAAATGCTTCGAATTTCAAAACAGAATGCAAAAATGCAATACTATACTGGGTGTTTCATTTGAAAGTTTCGGTTGGCATTCTTTTTAATATACCCTATATAACATTTGTATATTGTGTCAATTACTTTAAAGTAAATTTGATTGTTCTAAACTAACATTTTTAGTTTATTTTGTGAAGTGAGCTTAAAATTAAAATATCATGTGACTTTTACTGTAACCAAAATGAATACGTGACTGGACACTTTTAAATAGTCACGTGACCATCAGTGCTATATTCAAACTGTATTTGACATCCCAACATTTTTAGCTAAATAAAACCCATTCAAGCTCCAATCGTCTTTCAATCTACATGTCCTTCGTAGATTCCCCTCACACCACCAACACAAACTTAGCTAATTAATACATATATATCTTTTACCTCTATATATATAAATGTGAAAATTCACACGAACATCCTGTGTATCAGCTTAATAAGAATAAATTTATCTTTTTATTAAAACTAAATATTTTGTACGATTAAATTACAATGTGGATTTTTTTTTCAATATCCGCGTTTTTACAAAAATCGACCACTGTGCGAGTCAAGTTTGCCGTAGCATGCGCATTAGCGAGTTCGGTCACGTGATGGTTTCGTCCAATAGCGTGCTCTGAAATAATACGAGTGACGTTTTTCGCACGAGCTTTCCTACAACTCCCAACTACTGGGTCTAGTCGAGAGAACGGCTTCGCTCAAAAATTGTTGTTCGAGGCAGCTCTGCGCGTGCCCATAACAGTTTGGTGATTATTCAATCGTCTCGTCACTGCTTTTAAGCGCGTTTATTGGTTGAAACTACTTTTCTTCTCTCAGGCGAACGACCACTTCCTATGACTTCCAGAATCGGTACCCTGGCAGCTGCTAACGGTTCTCGATGAGCACCTATAGGATTCAAGAGCCGCTTGACTGTCGGAGAGTATCTTTATTGATCTGTTGCGCTAGTTATGATCTATCATACATCGTGCGCTCATTTTAATTGCGAAGAGTCCCGCCTGGAAGATTGTATACAGACCGCTTCAAACTACTGCGAACATAGGGGGAATCAAGTCCAATTTACTCTCCGTGCCGTACGACCGAGGTGGATTCGAAGCACGCTGCAGTGTTATCTTTTGGAAATTCATTTTGTTTTTATTATTTTGTTTTATTTCTGCCTTGCTCGAGAAACAGATGGGTAAGTTCTTAATTGAAATAATACATTTTTAAAACCAAAAATGGATGTCTACGAAGTTGCCGAAAAAGTGCAGATGGTCAAATGGTCAAATCGTCATAACCCAACACACGTTCGATATTGGTCGAGGGAAAATTTGCATTTGTATTTTGACGTAAGAACACAGTATCCCCAAAAACTAAATGTTTGGGGGGGTATTATAGGGGAACACGTAATTGGACCATTTTTTATTAACGGCAATTGCAATTTGAATGGTCCTAGATACTTGGATCTACTGCAGCAGCACATTATTCCAACTGCTAGGCAGTTGTTAGGTATAAGATTTGGTGAAACATGGTTTCAACAAGATGGTTGTTCCGCTCACAATGTTGGCCTTGTTAGGGAATATCTTGATAATGTATTTCCTAATCGGGTTATAAGTACACGGGGAACTATTTTATGGCCAGCTCGATCTCCCGATCTTGCTCCTAATGACTTCTATCTGTTTTTGAAGAAGCTTTTCAAATTATCACCCCTAACATGCTTGGAAACGTTAGAAGGGGTTTTTATAGTAGGCTCGGATATTGTCTAGCCGAGCAAGGAGGACTTTTCGAACATTTGCTTTAATTTTTTTTTGACTGGGAGAATCTTTTTGGTTTTTAGAATGTATTATTTTATTTTGAGAACTTGCTTTTATTTTGTTTCTCCTTATTATTTTCATTGTAACACGTCGTCACTGATAAATCTCAGCAGTTGACAATAAAACGCTCTTATTTATCAGTGACAAAAAATAAGAAAATTACGTTATAAAAATTTGCGTATTTATTGACCAAATTCCGGTTTCATTGACTACGCTCCACACAGCACCGTGGTTAGAGGCGTACTAAATACCAAAGGAAAGTCATGCAAGTGGTGATCGCAAGCCTGAGTATTGGTTGCTTCACTGATAGGCGTGCGGTGTCTCTGCATGTAAGTACACTGGAAAATTAGACTTCTTCCGCCCTATGTTCGCAGTAGCTTGAAGCGGTCTGTATAGCCATCTGTCTAAGATTGTGTATAATCATGACATTTTCCCGGCTACAATAAGCTACAGATCCAACGCCTGAAGGTATTTTGGAGCCGTCAGTGTACCAGCAGTGATATTAGGTGTTCGAAATTAGTTCTTAATTTTTCTCTACGCTTTGAATGAGGGGAGTGTAGCCGACCGGCCGCACCCCCCATTTTGAATATAAAAAAACTAGGAAGGAGGGTGGTAAAACTTTTTAAAATTAGTTCGAAATTGGTTCGAAATTATAAGCATATCCAAACTCGAATATCTTTCGGGAAGGGGGAGTGGTTTGACTGACCTGTTTTATAGCTTTTTGCTGTTTACTGTTGCGGGCATTAGGGGTAGCAGCCGTAGAGTGCAGTGGAAGGTTTAGGAGGCATTCAAGCGCTGCTGATGGTGCGGTGCTCATAGCATTACATATTATCATACTTGTTTGTTAGTTTGGCATGAGCCAGCGTTTGTCTGCCCTTCGTGTACCAAACTATTGCCGCGTATGTAATCATGGGTCTAACGACCGTGATATACAGCCAATACGTTTGTTTGGGGCTAACTCCCCAAGACTTTCCGCAGATAAGTTTGCACGTCCATAGAGACATCTGTATAAAAACCAGTGGCGGTCTCAGAGGGGGGGGGCAGGTGCGATCGCCCCTCCTCCTTTCTTCAGAAAAAAGTAGACAACAAAGATGCTATGGTAATCCTGAAGTCTCTGGAGAAAAAACAAGAAATTGCAAAATTGCAGAAAGTTCCTTTAAAGACATTCTAGAATCCCTCCACAGTATTTTGGGACAGTTTGTCCTTCAATTCGTCATACGTACGTACTTACCATGAAAACCATTGGAAATACAGAACAGTATTATAGAGTTTCTATTTATAAACAACTTTTAGAGAAAATCATTTCGGACATAAAAAAGTATTTTTTACCAGAACATATTCATACCAAGTTTTATACAACATGCAGCCAAAATTAAGGCAAAATTAACTAAAGTCGTTTATAAATACTATAAACTGGTTGATTAATCCTTTTTCTTCTTTTATTGGAAAAAGTCAGCATTTGGAAACAATATTGGTCAGAAGTAGGCAAAAGCTTAAATCAAAACATACCTGATAACGTTTTGTGTGGCGGTATTTAAGTAACGCTTCGTCAGAAAGAAGCTTTTCATGGCTCAGAAGATTGAAAACATAAGTACTTAAAAACACTATGACCGAAATTCGTCTGACGGGCTTAGCGTTCCTGCATATCAACAGACACCAACAGTATTCGCCTGAGGACGATTGTAGATATATAAGCATTCGAAACGATATAAAAAAAATAATAAAGACAATGTAGGTCTAACTTACTCTCAGACATATTGAAATTGACATTGAGCGAGTCATTGACCGGTTTGCATAAAACAAACTTAAAAAGCTTTTTAGACCTCAAAAAAAAGTATTAGGTTTTGTTTGTGGTTTGTTTGTTTTCTATGTTTTTTATAATTGAAAAAATTATACGTATTTATTCAATCGCGGATTTCAGGGGAATAGGGGGGTAGTTAATAGAGGGGCTTTAAATTTTTTATGAAAACATTTAGAAAATTAAAAGTGGGGCATAAATTGCGGCGCTAAAACCTTTGATATTTACGGTAAGTATTAGTTTAATTTTTCTTAAAAATTTTCGCCGATATTAACGATTTTACTTTAATTCGACTCAAAAATTGCATTTTTAATGTAATATTCTCAAAAATTTTCGGCGCATTTGAACATTTTTTATTTAAAAAAATGTATGAAATAAGCGACTTAAAATCTGAGTAGCCCCATCCCTAGATTTGAGACCAAATACGCGCTTGTAGTTACTAAGTTTTGTTTGTAAATATTGATAAGTTCCTCAGAAAAGCTATGCTTTTATTCTAGTTTTTTTTTTGCATCGAAACCGCCCCCTCCCTTTTCAAATGGCTGAGACCGCCACTGTAAAAAATTCAATAATTCAAAAAGTAGGTATGTACCTTTATTTTAATTATATTGTTGCGTTCTAAACCTAATGGCCTTAAAAAAGCAAACAAAGAAGTAAACTTGGCAAAAACTAACCTCAACATACATCAGGCAAATATCAAAAGCTCAAATCGTGTTCAAAACGCGTTCAAATCGCTTCATGAAAAACGTTTTCAGTTCTACGTGAAAACATAGTAAAATATTGCACCTAACAAATACAGGTTCAAAAGGCAATGTTTTTTGTTTCGAATATGACGCATCCGGTTACCACCTATGGGTATCCAGGCATACTGTATACTACAGTCACGCTGTATTGAAAACCACCGAAAATATTTGATCAAAAACCCTCATGAGTTTTAAAAGTCCCTCCCTAGGTGGGAACCAGGCGTTACGGTTTTGGAGAAATATATTAAACTATATAGTACAATTTTCCCACGCCCGCATGAGGACCATATGGAAATTATACAAATGGTGCGTTATTAGAGGAAAATTTTCTTTGTCTCTATTTCTCCCTGTCTTTGTGCTAAATAAAAAATTATCGCCTTTAAAAAATAGCAATTTATTTTTCTACAAGCGCTCAGCAAACCTATCGTAAAAAAAAGCAGTTACTTGAAAAACAACATTTACATATTTTTTACAAAACAATAATGATTGTAACTTATTTTGTTCTCTCGTAAACCGAATTTGGTAATTATGCAGTATACGGTTTTCTGCCATTTTTGATTTTTTTTGAAAAATTCTTTATGGGGGCACCTTCTAGGGTCGCTAGGACCCCAAATCCGCCTGCGCCCGTTTTTTTTTTTTTAACGAGAAAAAAGGGTGCCCAGGGGGGGGTGTAAAGTGTTTTTTAATTGTTTTGGGTTGGTTTGGATTAGGTTGGGTTGGACTGTGTTGGTTTGGTTTGTTTTAGTGAAAAAAAATTAAAAAAAACCAAAAAAAATAAAAAAAAAACCAACCGGCGCAGACGGATTTGGGGTCCTAGGGACCCTAGAAGGTGCCCCCATAAAGAATTTTTCAAAAAAAATCAAAAATGGCAGAAAACCGTATACTGCATAATTACCCCGAATTTGATGAAATAAAGCCTACTTAGGAGTCAAAGGAATGCAGTAGTCATCAAAATCGGTCCAGTAGTTTTTACGTGATGCTATATGCAATGTAAAGTGGTCGATTTTTTATCGTCTTTAGAATAAAATCTTGAGCCTAACTGTAAAGTATTTTTCCTACTAGCGTGCGTAAAAAAGCTTTTTTACGCACGCCCTGCGTGCGGGGAGTTGCATTTTCCGCACGCCATGCGGGAATGGATTTACCCTGTGTCTTTCCCGCACGACATCCGGCGTGCGTAAAAAATACTTTTTGGCACGCTTTTTTTTACCGATTTTTTAGGTCCAATTCGACTTTTTACATATATTTCTAACTCAAATTAAAGGAAATGCAAAAAAACAGCTTTTTGCTATTTTAATACCTAAAAATGAAAAAATTTTGTTGTCTAGACGGTTTTTACGCAAGTAGGAAAAATTTTGTACCTGGTACGTGAGAAAAGTATTACTTTCCACACTTGTTAGTTAAATAACTATTTTCGCACTTGTCTGCTTACCCTCAAAGTTTTGCGTCGTTCGGACAAGTGAGTGAGTTAAAAATATGAAACGTTATAAAAAATTAACACAATAACAAGAACCCATGCGGATGATTTGACAAATGTTTTAATTTTCCCTCTTTTTCACCAATGTTTAAAATCTTCACTGTGCAAAATTTAGTACAAATTTGACCGACAGTTTTTTAACTGTGACAAGTGCAGATTTTTCTAAAGTTATGCAAATCTTTCTAAAGGTAAAAACACTTACCACCACTCTTGAACTTTGCCAAAATTCTTCAGTGAGATTCAAGCCATGTTGGGGGCAGTCCTTAAAAACTCCAATCACTAATATCTAACTCCTAAAGTGTTTTTATATTAAATTAAACAAATATAAAGTGTATCAAATTATAAACAAAAAATTGCGTTCCCGCGAACCCTTACGATACGAACGTTTAGTCTTTTTATTACGCTATCGCGAGACGAAAAACAGACGAACCGCTCGTAAAAGAACGCTTGGCTGACTGCGACTGAGTGCATGAAAGAAAATAACAACTAATAGCTGATGAATAACTCCGCAAAGAACAATACCACTCGCGCTTTCATTCACGCGGCTCAAAGCCTGCTCGAACAGAGAGCTTTAAGCTTGAAGATTTAGTCCATATGATTAATAGTCCAGGCCCCATCGTATACCCCCGATAAAAAATCTAGGTTCGGAGATTTTGACTTTTGCTTCCTGTTTTTGGATCATTCTAGAAGTAATCTATCTTGGGTAGACACCCAGCAAACACAAATCGTTGGCATTAAATCGGGCCAATGTCGACAACGTCGGCAGTGTGTCGGTATCGGCGACTACATGCTGGCCCGATGTTAAACAGATTGCGATTTTCAGTTTTCGGCCAATAATGGGCAATTGACAGAGGTCCACATTACTACAGTCGACTTTATGCCGACACCACTTTAAAACCGACGATGGTCCAATTGGAACTTTGTTTAATCGTTCGAAAATCGGAAACCATTTATCTGCATAAGGGCCGACGATGGTCCAATTGGAACTTTATTTCATCGGACGAGAATCGGCAACTGACGATGGCCCGATTTACTATAGTCGACTTTATGCCGACGCCTACTTTATCTGCTTTAGGGCCGACGACGGTCCGATTGGAACTTTTGTTTAATCGGACAAGAATCGGCAACTGACGATGGCTCGATTACGTCATCTTAAAATAAAACTGCTTAATAATTTCTTCCTAGTATGCAGATATGGCGTTAATATAGCAAAGATATTTCAAAACTAGAATGCGGACTTGACAAGATGGTGGTACTTCTCTACAAGAATCACCTCTTCTGCCACTTAAACCAGCCCGACTGGTTAAGCAGTCGCATTATCGAAACTTTGTATTTTGCCAATGTCGGATCGTGACAAGCAAACACCGACGGACCTTCGTCAATCACCGACGTCGGGCCGCTTTGAGAGGCTGATGTGGGGCCTTATTATCCACCCATTATCGGACCTTTATGGTTTGCCATTGTCGGACTGCTTTAAGCTACCATCGACGGACCTTCGTCAATCGCCGATGTTGGACCGCTTTAGGAAACCAATTTCGGACTTGAATAGTTTACCGATGTCGGGCCGAGATCAGCTTGCCTATGTTAGACTGACTAAATTAAGCAGCTTTATGAGAGGATGGTCGGTACCATGTGGTTAAACCATATCGGACCTTAATCGTACGGCAATGGTATGCCGATGTCAGCAAAAAGTAAAATTTACCATTGTTCCGATGGCGGGCTACAGTCTAACGCTGCGTCGGCAAACATACATTGGGACTACATCGCAAAGCCGACAAAAAATACTGCTGGTCCGATGTCGTAAATCGACGTCGTGCCGATGATGGCTACTTCGGCAATCGACATCGGGCCGACGAAGGCCCGGGGGAACCGTGTTTTCTGGGCATTGATCACCCGAGCCAAACTATTTTACTGAGCACCCTGTATTTTTGCATTAAAAAGCTTAACATTTACATTTTTTTGCGTGTTTGGAAAAGTGGAAGAAGGCTAAATATCAAAAAGTACTTGGCCAATCGAAAAAAGAAAACCACGGATCGAAAAATAATTTCTTTCTGCGTTTTATGTATTACAGTGGCCATCCCGCGGGGGGGGGGAGGGGGCAATCACCCCCTTCTTTGCTCTAGAAAAAAGTAGACAACAAAGATGCTGGTGGTAACCCCAAAGTCTTTGGAGAAAAAACGGGAAATTGCAGAACGTTCCTTTAAAGACATTCTAGAATTCCTCCACAATATTTTGGGACAGACACAACAAACGCATGACGTACTTACCGCTAAAACCACGATATTGGAACTACAGAAGTGAAGAACAGTATTATAGAGTTTTAGAGAAAATCATTTTGGACATAAAATCAAGGTTCAATAACGAGACTCTAAGTATTTAGATACAACGTGAAGCCAAAATTAAGGCCAAATTAACTAATGTCGTTTCTAAATACTATAAATTGTTTGATTAATCCAAAACACAAATTCTTGCACTTTTAATTGGAGTCAGTATTTAGAAAGAATATTGAACAGAACTAGGAAAAAGCTTAAATCAAAACGTATATGATAACGTTTTCGAGGCAATAAACAAATGTGACAATATTTTTCCGTTGATAAAAACATTCTTGAAAGTTTGCCAGTAAGTAATACTTCGTCAGAAAAAAGCTTCTCCTACCTCAGACGATTGAAAACATAAGTACTTAAAAACACTATGACGGAAATTCGTCTGTGGGGCTTAGCGTTGCTGCATATCAATTAATTACCCCTCCCCTGGATTTCAATTGTTTACGAGAACATTTGCAAAATCAAAAGTGGGGCCTAAAGTGCGACGCAATAACAATTTTGATAAAACAAAAGATCAAGAGATCTTGGCTGGGAATAACGAAAATTCAAACTTGGATGAGCATCCCACAAGGAACACACATAGGATCAAAGCGAAAAGAGAAATTATTAAACGATTTTTCGCTCTCTGTAACCCGCGTGAGCTCATCAGTGGTTTCACTGGTCACCCTCCCCCTCTAACACCATCATACACTTTGATTTCCAACCTTGAATCACTCACAAAGGCATCGTTCCGCACTGGTACTTATCCAAGTTACCTGATACGGGTTCGTCCTGGCGTGTTAATATTTCCAATAGAATTATGCTCCTAATGCAATTAAAAAAAAAAGTTATATCCACCCAAGATCTTTTCATCTCTTGTTTTCTGGTTTCTTTTCGGTTGAAGTAACTGGTTTGGAGGTTTTTTAACTTCTTTTTTTTTGGTTTAATTGCCTTAGGAGCATAATCCTATTGGAAATGTTAACACGCTAGGACGAATTCGTATCAGTTAACTTGGATAAGTACCAGTGCGGAACGATGCCTATTTGTGAGTGATTCACTGATGAGCTCACGCTGGTTACCCAGAGCGAAAAATCGTTTAATTATTTCTCTTTTCGCTTTGGTCCTTTGTGTGTTCCTTGTGGGACGCTCATCCAAGTTTGAATTTTCATTATTTCCACCCAAGATCTTTTGATCTTTTGTTTTTTGGTTTGTTTTCGGTTAAAGTAACTGATGGTTTTTTAACTTTTTTTTAACACTTTTGATATTTACGGTATTCGTTTAATTTTGTGTTAAAAATGGCATTTACAGAGTCATTTTCTTAAAAATTTTCGCTTGCTGCGCTTTGAAACCATTGATATATTTACAATTTTAGTTTAGTTTTAAACAAAAAAATGCATTTTTCAGTACAATTTTCTTAAAAATTTTCGTCTGCGACGCTATGGTACCGTTGATATTTACGATTTTAGAGTAATTTGCCTCATATATTGTATTATTAATGTAATTTTCCCAAAAATTTTCGGCGCATTTAAACATTTTTTAAAATAAAAATGTATTAAATAAACAAAATCCGCGTAGTTACTAAGTTAAAAAATATAAGGAATTTACAGATCATTTTATTTTTACACCTTACAACTTGATACGTAAAATCTGTTCAAAGATCAAAAATAAACGATCCCATAGCTTTATTTCTCAAAAAATCTGTATAGCCATACAAAGAGGTAATACTGCTGCAGTTTTGGGCACAATTCCTGTCGTATCGGGTTTGGATGAGGTATTGCTTTTGTGATATTGCTTTATTGTGAGTGTGTGTTATATTTTTTATTTTTAAAGTTTACTTTTATTTTGTGTTCTACATTTTAAATGTTTATTTAATTAAAAAAAATATTTGTAATAAAATATATAAATAAAGTAACTTTTAATATTTACCCTTTTTCCACAGCGTGGTCATTAAAATAGTTTGTCCCGGTTGTCCAAAGTCTACCCAAGATAAATTACTGCTACAATGATCCAAAAAGATGAATCAAGAGTGAAAATTTCCGGACATAGATTTTTTTTGCGGGGGTATATGATGGGGCCAGGACTATAAAGCGGGATTCATAAACGTGATGTTTGCCGACGCCGATGCCGTGGCCGTCATGCCGTTGCTATGAACTCGCGCTTTCATAAAACTTTCTTTCGCCGTGTTTTGTCAATTAGTAAAATCAGTAAAAAATAATAAAAAAGTTTTTCCTACGATCGTGCGGAAAAACGCTTTTCTCGCACTCATTTCCGTGCGGAAAGTGCCACTTTTCCGCACGGTGTGCGTGAAAAAATATTTCCGTACGCCGCGCGCAAAAAAGTTTTCACGCACGCTGTTGAGCACGTTTCTTGTTGAGCACGCTGTTGCTCAGTGATGAATCAGGAAGACTTGAAGTCGACGATGGCATTAAGCAACATGAGCAGTGGTACTTTCAAGAACACGATCGGAGATTGTACTGATCGAAACGTCGTGTATAAATAAAATATAGACAAGTTTAAGTTGTTGTTAAAGTTTAGTTCTGAATAAAACATAAAATTCGTAGTTTTGACTATTTTTTCATTTTTAGTCTGTTAGTGCGTATATTCTGCACTTACGGCTTGCCCAAACTACGCTGGAGCTTCATTCGTGCAAACGCCGCGCGCCGGTGCGTGCGTAAAAGTATTTCCGCACTTGTTAGGTAAATAACTATTATTTACAACAAACCGCAAATTAAGTTAGAAAAATATAAACATTAATCAAATCACGTGACTATTTTAACTCGTTTCGATTGGTTTAGCGCTGGTGGCTACGAATTGCTACGAATTCCACGAACAGAAGATATGAATGGAAATATTGATTTCCTTCTGTTTATGTTAAACGGAAGACGGTAAACGGCACGTTAAGGCGCATTTACACAGACAAACTTTCCTTTGATGTTGAAATGCCGACAAACATTTACACGAGCCTCTTGAGCAAAATGTTCAAAGAAATGTTCGAGCAAAATCGCGTACAGAAAAACACACGTAAATTTTGGAGAGAATGTTGAGCAAAATTTGTTTGAAGAAAGGTTGGTAATAAAAATTTCTTACAAATTTAAATTTTATAGTTTTATGGGAATTCATTGAACTTAACTGAAAATAGAAAGACTAAGTTTTAAAACAAGGTATTTTTAATTAAGTGCTTTCCGTCGGAAAAACGATTTGATGTCGAAATTGACGTTTTACATCATAAGCAAGTTCGATTAATCTGATTTTTATAGGGAATATGCCAGTATACTTGTAACTTTTTTGGGGTTGTAAAAAAAACGAGAATCAAAAAAATAAAAATTGGCACTTATTTATTGCTGTTGCTGGGTTAGGAGAAGGTAAAAACCGTAGACTAGTGAAAGGGAGTTTTGGTCAAATGAACATTGACACACAAAATTACAGCAGTGTTTGACAGCACTGCGTTCCTACTGTCTAAACCTCCCTATCCCCCCCCCCCAGGGAACAACTAACTACTCTCCAGAACAGTTCTCTAAAAATATCCACCTGCATTTTAAAAAGTAATTACTTCGAAGACATTTCTGTTTTCTTTTTATAATGAAAGAAAACCAAAAAAGTTAAAGAAAAGAATTAAATGTTACAAAACTGATAGCCAATAATAATGTTTAGCTTGCCGTCGCATTTTTTTCACAAAAGTTTAAAATAAAAGTTGGTGTTCCATTTTTTTAAAGAATTGAGATCACTGATCAATGATGTAAAATTATATTTATTCTCATCTTTAAAAATATTTTTCCAAAATGGTTAGCAATAACTTGCTCAAAAATTTACCCGAACAAAATGTTCAAATAAAAGCTCACAAAAATGTTCGCGCAAAAAATTTCAGATCTTTTGCACGAGGTTTTATTTGAGCATGTTCCTCTGTGTAATTGCGCCTTTAAAGATTCCCGCTTTATGGATCAAGGATTGCAAAACGAATAACAACAATAAATTAAAACGGAAATTTTGCGCTTGTGTAAAATAAAAAAAAGCGTAATGCGACCTAAACCCATGTTTTTTGTTTTTCACCCAATAATTCGCTTTTGAATTCATTGCGACCCGATATCTAAAGGCGCAATTACACAGACGAACATGCTCAAATAAAAGCTCGTGCAAAAAATCAAAAATTTTTTGCGTGAACATTTTTGTGAGCTTTTCTTTGAACATTTTGTTCGGGTAAATTTTTGAGCAAATTATTGCTATCTATTTTGGAAACATATTTTTAAAGATGAGAATAAATAAAATTTCACATCAGTGATCAGTGATCTCAATTCTTTAAAAAAATGGAATACCAACTTTTATTTAAAATTTTTGTGAAAAAAAGCCGACGGCAAGCGAAACATTATTATTGGCTCTACTATCAGTTTTGTCACATGGATTAGGGTTACTTATAATATTTTTTTTTTAGGGTTTTTCCCGGATTTTTTTGCCCGGGGTTTTTTTTGGGATTTTCTTGCGAGTTTTTTTTTATTTCCAAGGGTTTTTTTCCTAAAGTCAAAAAAAACCCATGAAAATTTTTCTCTTCCAAAAAAATTTTGAGTTTTTCAAATATCGCCAAAAAACTCAAAAATTGCACTTTTAAGCGGTAATCCGCGCCTATGAGGAGTGGTGGGGAGGGGGATTTTTTTTAAACATATTTTTGTAACTTTACTTTACTTTTAGCTTTTATTGTTGTTTTTGAATTTAGATTTACATAGTTAGTTTAAGGTCCCAAGGGTTGCTTAAAAAAGCGAAAGGTTCATGAAAACGCTGAAGATATAGATATTTACTGTCAATATAATGTAATAATCAAGGTCGATTAGTGACACTGAACCAACAATATGCAAAGGGCAATATTGCGATTCAAAAGGATGGCCGGCCTACTACCTGCGAAATCCAAAACGCGGGATAATAAGGCGCATTTACACAGACAAACTTTCCTTTGATGTTGAAATGCCGACAAACATTTACACGAGCCTCTGGAGCAAAATGTTCAAAGAAAAGTTCGAGCAAAATCTCGTACACGGAAATTTTGGAGAGAATGTTAAGCAAAATTTGTTTGAAGAAATATTGGTATAGAAATTTCTTACTAATTTAAATTTTATAGTTTTATGGGAATTCATTAACTTAACTTAACTGAAAATAGAAAGACCAAGTTTTAAAACAAGGTATTTTTAATTAAGTGCTTTCCGACGGAAAAACGATTTGATGTCGAAATTCACATTTTACCTCATAAGCAACTCCGATTGACCTGATTTCTTTAGGGGATATGCCAGTATACTTGTAACTTTTTTGGGGTTGTAAAAAAACGAGGATAAAAAAATAATAATGGCAATTATTTATTGCTGTTGCCTGTAAAATATAATGATAAAAATTTTCGTTTAAAAGAATATCTCTTTATTTTACTTCCTAGTTTAAAATACAATACAATAATAATTAGGTCAAATTAAAAAACCTATATACATTTTATTAAATCTCAAATATATGAATAAAAGCACATTCGGTCTAAATAATACCCGTTCATTACCCACTTTTACAATCCTACCATCCCGACCATTGTCTAAAAAAATATAATTTAGCAGTAATAGACTGGACTTCTGAATCGGAATGTTGCTCCTTTGCACATTGTTTGTTCAGTGTCAGTAATCGACCTTGATTATTACATTAAATTGACAGTAAATATCTATCTTCAGCATTTTCATGAACCTTTTGCTTTTTTAAGCAACCGTTGGGGCCTTAAACTAACTAGGTAAATCTGGTGTGAGGAATTAAAAAAAAAACAATCGAAGCTAAGGGTAAAGTAAAGTTACAAAAATATGTTTTAAAAAAATCCCCTCCCCACTACTCCTCATAGTCGTGAGGCGCAGATTACCGCTTAAAAGTGCAATTTTTGAGTTTTTTGCCGATATTTGAAAAACTCAAAATTTTTTTGCAAAAGAAAAATTTTCCTGGGTTGTTTTTTGAATTTAAGAAAAAAACCCTTGGAAATAAAAAAAACTCGCAAGAAAATCCCAAAAAAACCCGGGAAAAACCCTAAGAAAAAAGTATTATAAGTAACCTTAATTCATGTAACAAAACTGATAGCCAAAAATAATGTTTCGCTTGCCGTCGGCTTTTTTTCACAAAAATTTTAAATAAAAGTTGGTGTTCCATTTTTTTAAAGAATTGAAATTTTATTTATTCTCATCTTTAAAAATATGTTTCCAAAACAGATAGCAATAATTTGCTCTAAAATTTACCCGAACAAAATGTTCAAAGAAAAGCTCACAAAAATATTTACGCAAAAAATTTTAGATCTTTTGCACGAGCTTTTGTTTGAGCATGTTCGTCTGTGTAATTGCGCCTATAGATCGACGACACAGTCTACTAAATTACTGCAAAATTATATTTTTTAGACAAGGGTCGGGTTCGTAGGGTTGTAAAAGTGGGTAACAAACGGGTATTATTTAAACCGAACGTGCTTTTGTTCATATATTTGAGATTTAATAAAATGTATATAGGTTTTTTAATTTGACTTAATTATTATTGCAAAAGACTAAACTAGGAAGTAAAATAAAGGGATATTCTTTTAGACGTAAATTTTTATCATTATATTTTACAGGCAAGAACAATAAATAAGTGCCAATTATTATTTTTTTTATTCTCGTTTTTTTTACAACCCCAAAAAAGTTACAAGTATACTGGCATATCTCCTATAAAAATCAGATCAAAGGAAGTTATTATGAGGTAAAATGTGAATTTCGGCATCAAATCGTTTTTCCGACGGAAAGCACTTGATTAAATATACCTTATTTCAAAACTTTGTTTTTCTATTTTCAGTTAAGTTCAATGAATTCCGATAACAATATATATTTTGAATTTGTAAAGAAATTTTTATACCCCCAATTCTTTAAACAAATTTGGCTCAACATTCTCTTCAAAATTTACGTGTGTTTTTTTGTACGAGATTTTGCTCGAACATTTCTTTGAACATTTTGCTCAAGAGGCTCGTGTAAATGTTTTTCGGCATTTCAACATCAAAGGAAAGTTTGTCTGTGTAAATGCCCCTTAAGATATAATGCAGAGTACCAGAAAGCATCGCAGAAAGCTCTTGTAGGAATCATATAAGACTGTATACACATAAAACGCATACGGCGATTTTATATTCAATATGTACTTTACGATTTAGCAACCTGTTCTGTCACAAAGTGTCAGAGTCAACTCATTGTCATGTTTTATTGTCACAGTCTTGTCCAACTCAAAAATGTCACGACGACAGCTATCGGAATTCGATAACTAAATTTTATCAAAATTAGGTGGAGGTTGGTCTGTTCATCGGGTTGCCGATCATTATGAAAAGAAAATACAAAGAAGAAGGAACTGCACGACGAAAGGAAGGAACTGGCTTGATCAAAGTCAGTACACCCCGACAGGATCAGCAAGTCACTAATTTCCTGGAAGAACACCCATTTTCCACGGCCAGAGAAGTAAAATTAACAGTTAATTTTTCTGGTACGGTAAGAACTGCACTAAGACGAATAAAGAAGGCGACACAGGGATGTCGTTTTGCAGCTAAATAAAAAAAAAAGCAAGCCAGATTACTTTTTCGAGACAGAAAAACGAATTTTGGCGACAGGTAGCTTTTACCGATGAAAAAATTTTTAATCCCATCGAGAACATATGGGGGCTCATTGCAAAAAAGTTATCAAAATTTAATATTCGTCCACGGAATGCTAACCATTTGATGGAGCTAATAGTTAGATTTTATGCTGAGGTCGTTGAAGAAAATTCAAATTTATTTGAAAAGTTAGCAGCAGACTCCATGCCAATGCCTTTAGAAAAAATTACTCAAGCAAATGGTGCAATGACCAGATACCGTAGTTAATATTTTTGATTTTTTTTTATCGATAGGTTTTTTATTTCTAATTGCTTTTTAATATTTTGTTGTTTATAAAACTGATCCTGTTTATGTGTATTGACCTTCCTTATCCCAAATCTTTCCAGTTCTTTCTTCTTTGTATTTTTTTTTTAGTCGCACTATAGTGGACTTGTTTGGTCCATTTTGACCGGTTATTTGACGAAGGCGCCAAACTTCTTCTAGTTCTGCCAAAATTTGATTGAATTGTTTTATTTATAATAAAAATTTTGTTTTAAAAGTGTTTTATCTTTTTTTATATTTCGTAACAGCAACCTTAAAACTATAGAACCAGTAAATATCGGTAAAAATGCTTCCAGTCTCCTTAACAAAATTTGTTTATGTTGTAACCGTTAACCTACAAAAGTCCGTAGTCGGTAACAATAAGCAAGCAAAATTTTTAATACATAGACATGTGCCTAACTTCTGCTGTATGCGTTTTATGTGTCTGGAAGTGTACATGACAGGTCAAGAATTCGCTATCATCAGCACGACCTGCACTCTGTCCACTGCTTTTCCGAAAATCCCTCATACCTCTTCGTCGTTCAATTTTTTCTTTTTTCTTTCTATTATTATTACGTAGGCATAATAAACCTCTAACCTTGCTACACATTAAATATATTTTTTTAAATTTTTGGTGTTCGCTTATAAAAAAACCATATAGATACCAAAAATTCAACTTTTATAATTTTGGTGTGTTTGTCTGTTTGTTTGTTTTTGATGGGAATTTCACTACTCGTATCTCCTATCGTCTTTTAGTTTTGAACAAAGCAGTAAATTGCGCAACATTGCCCTGATTTAAACTTTTGCATATCTCATACCGATTAGAAGATGTATTGAAAGTAAGTAAATTTAAGACTTGAAAATCGAGTCTATGTGTCAGACATTAAGTTTTAATTTGGTATATGGCTCGCGCAAATAAAGCTAGAAGTCTTTGTTACCTAAGTACCTACCTATATATGATGTTGCAGAACTAACATTTCCCCACTCTACTACTGGCTTCCAACGTGTTACGAATTCAAATACCATGTTTTAGCGCTCTTTGATTAACCAATAATAATGTATATATGCCTTTTTGACAGTTTTTTGACACCTACCAAGCACCAGAATATACCAAAAGAATGAGCAATATAAATAATTGTATGTACTATACAACGATTGTACAAAAAAAAGGTACAGATATGTACTTCACAATATAAAATATTTTGATATTTACTCTGTGTTTTGGACTCCCATTGTCTATATTTTATTTATAGACGACATTTCGATCAGTAAAATCTCCGATCATCTTCAGGTGCAAACTAGTAGTAGCATCTGAAGACGATCGAGGAGTGTACTGATCGAAACGTCGTGTACAAATAAAATATAGACAATGGAAGTCCGAAATACATTTTCATGAATAGACATAGAATAAAAAAGAGTAGGAATATTTAACATTGATATTAGGGTCATATTTGCTTTCTAGCAAAATAGTTTTTAGCAAGTCGGCATGCATGTCGGTAATTGCCATGAAACGCTAGTAAATCCGCCAAATGACCTCGACCGAACACCGGAACATGTGGTCCGTCGAGATTATTTGGGGGATTTGCCATATAAGTATATTAAAACCATATAAGGGTCGCAGAATGTGTAACGTATCGAAACGTAACGTATCGAAAAAGAAATTTGTTCTTTCATAAAACACGCTCTTTATCAGAACAGAGAACATGCTCTATGAAAGAAAGAGAAAACAATCTTTTCAATACGTATTGAGTCGTACGATACTGAATAATAACTTTGACAATCAACTAAAATAATATAAAAATCAGAGTTGTCCCTGAACAAAGCCAAAGGCGAGAAATCTACTGCGCATGCCTGACGCAACTTTGACTTTTGACCTTGAAAATAACATGTACAAATGAAAACCAGCTTTTTTTATGTTTTTTTTCCAATTTACCACCACGCACAAACTTTAAGTTCCGGAGATGAAATTTTTTTTTTGATATGGCATCCCAGATGTTTATGCTATACCCCGGTAAAAATGATCTATATGAAAAGTCGTTTTTATTAAGTTTCGGAACTGTGAATTTTATGTTCTACTCATTTGTCTAGCCAACAAAGTCATTTAAATAACCCACAAAAGAGTTAGCAGAAGTTAGATATATATTACCATATACTGGTGGTTTTAGATACCATTTTCCAAAATGGCGGTCGAAAAAGCATAAAAATTCTACTTATGCTAGTAGGGCATGACTGCACTTCTTTATTAACATTCATAATAAAATTCAAGGATGAGGATTTAACAGCTATTCAGTCACACATTCATGTGCCACCGCATCCCTGTAGTAGTCCTGAAACTTAATAAAAACGACAGGCATATAGGTCGTTTTTACTGGGGTATAGCATAAACATCTGAGACGCAATATCAAAAAAAAATGGTAGGGAGGTTTAAAAAGAAGTGTGTGTTTATGGCTAAGATGTTAATTTCATCTCCGCTTAAAGTTTTTGGGTAGTGGTAAATTGGAAAATACATCACAAAAAGGTTTTTGAATTGCATATGATATTTTCAAAGTCAATTAAGGTCATGCATCAACTAAACTTTTTTTTCATAATAAGCAACAAGAATTGATGATCACCTTGTCATTTTTGTTTTTTGTTTACGAAATTGGATAAAATAAAATGTGGTTATAGGTCGTCATTTTGATAAATCAGCCGCCATATTGGAACGCGTCATAGCCGAATCAATATTGTTGGACTTGCCCTTCTTTTCCGTCTTACCAAATTTCCCCTTCATTTTAATAGTTGATAAATAGCGCCCTTTAGTATGTTATTTTGCCAAGCTTCAAAATGCACCAAACTCTAAGGATCGAATTTGGAATATATGCCAATTAGTTTGTGTTACATTTGAAGTTGGACTGACAAAACCTCGAGATATTAAGATTTTTTGAAGAGAAAATGGCAAGAATCTTGTTTTTTTGCGATTTACAAGGTCATTTAAGGCTAGATGACCTTGAAAGTGATTTTTTGGAATCCCCGTTCTTGAGTTACATGGAATCGAGTATAATAATGCCCCGGTTGCGAGAGTTGTATCTTTTATGATTTTTGGCCGCCATCTTGAAAAATGACGTTATATCAACTTCTTCTACACGGATGCGAACAAAACACCCGGTAACTCGTGATTGTGTGACTAAAGAGCTATCAATCCCAGATATTCACAAAACTCCTTTATTTAAAATCCCACGGGATAGAAATTATTGACATATGCCCCTACACTATTTGTCTCTCAAATTTAATGAAATAGAAACGTTTCCAAACCAACAATCAATATTTATTAATTCTTGATTGTCTTTGCCAAGTGTGCCCAGGATTTTATAAAAATATGTATGTTTTTTCATTAAAAAAAATTGCTTGTTCTGAATGTTTAGTTGCATTGCCGACGTAGGCCGACAAAAAATGATCACGGGACCTTCAATAAATTTGAGTAAAACGTGCTTAAGAAATTTTTGAGTGATTTTGGGGTCCCAAATAATTAAAAAAATAAAAAAAAATATGCATAAACCCTGTCATTTAATGTGTACTTGCGAAGAATTTAGTGTCCAAGAGATCTGTTAGAGAATAATGACGCAATTCAACAAAACCGTATAATACCAAGGCTGAACATAAAAGTAGAAAAATAGCAAAAAGAGATATCAAAAATGGAGCAGAAAAACCGTAATCACATTATAGAAATTTAATTGCTTTAAACTAAAACAAAATAGCATTACTTATACCTTAAAAGTCCTTATCGGAATAAATTTATTGAAAGACATGCCTTTATTAGAAGGTACTAAAAATAAGATTCGTATTTTATTCCATAAATTTTGTTCACGAATTTATTCACACTGTTGCTGTGTGTTTTAATCATTCGCTTTTTCAAAAGAAAACTTACATTAATCTTCGTAATTTTTACCGTGGAATATTCTTTTAGAGGCTGTATAATATTTTTTCTACGAGCGTGCGGAAAATCGCATTTTCCACATTATTTTTAGTGCGGAAAATTCGTTTTTCCACACCGATATGTCAAATTTCGAAAAACCTGTACTGATTAGAAGTTTCTGTTCATCATATTGCCTATGAAATGCTTTGGTTGCTATGGTGTGACTAACCAGTTGTTTATGCATTTATTTGTCAGTGGCAAAAAAATTTAAATGACTTCCAATTGAAAATTCGGTAGAAGAGATACCATACGAGATTCTTTTGGCGGCTGAATTTGCAAAAAGAGGATTTGTTGCCAGATAAATCCTGAAAAAGGTATGAGAAAGAGTACAACGCTTTTTGTAAATGGAGTTTGGACAAGAAAAACACGAATTTTCAAAAGGAAGAAGTTTTCCTAGCTTATTTTCATGAATTATCGACATCGTGTCAACCGTCCACACTCTGGTCAAGGTACTCAATGTTGAAAAGTATGCTCAAGCTAAAGAAAAATGTGGATATTAGTAGGCATTTCAAGTTAATTCCTTTTCTCAAGAAAATCGTTGGCTTTAGACCAAAAAAATCAAAAATTTTAACCATAAATGACGTGGAAAAATTTATTGACAGCGCTCCCGATAAAACTTACCTCCTTATTAAAGTGGCAACAATTTTCGGCCTAGCAGGGGCGTGCAGACGGGAAGAATTAACGAACTTGTTACTTTAAAACGTGCAGCTGGAAAAATCTATGATTGTTGTTAAAATAGCCGACAACAAAACGCACACAAGCCGAAGTTTTGTGATCAATGGAGAGAAAAATTTGAACTTGGTAAGAAAATTGACATTACTTAGACCAAAACATACAACACACCAAAGGTTTTTTGTCCAATATCGCAAAGAGGAATATACTACATTCCTCTTTGCGATATTGGACAAAAAACCTTTGGTGTGTTGTATGTTTTGGTCTAAGTAATGTCAATTTTCTTACCAAGTTCAAATTTTTCTCTAGTATGCAGTGCGTCGGTATAAATAAATTTGGAAAAATGCCATCTTCCGAATCCAGAAGAGTTTACTGGACATTGCTATCGAAGGTCTTCTGCCACTGCCCTTGCAGATGCTGGAGTGGGAATAACGAACTTGAAGCGCCATGGAGGATGGCAATCCACAAAAGTAGCCGAAGGTTATCTGAATGAATCCCTGGAAAATAAAAAATTCATCGCAAGGAAAATATTGAAATCTGTTCCAGCCAATGCTTCCACCAGTTGTGTAGCCTTTTCTGATTCGGATGCTGAAACAAGTGCACTTATACAACACAAACAAACTGGGCATCAAGAATCCGTAAACGAGCTGCAGTCTACTGAAGTAATTATCCCTGTACAACAGGACCCACAATCTTTATTGGGCAACCGCAACCAACTGGCATCTGCTATAAATTTGAATAGTGCCAATCATTGTACATTTACCATTAACTATAATATAAATAAGTGAATAAATATTATTTTAAATAAAAATTTTAAAAAACTTTTTTCAGTGTATTATCCTCACGCTCGTAGAAAAACAATTGTTCCTAACACGTGCGAAAACCTTTTTTTCCGCACTTAACTGCTTGATAGAACTCCGCTGCGCGTCGTTCCGTCAACGCCAGTTGCGTGCGGAAAAATCGATTTTCCGCGTCGCGTGTTGCGGATTATATATTATTATTTATAGGAAGAGCAGTATACAAATGAGGTATCAAATTAAAGTTTGTGATGTTCGCTACACAAATGATCCAGTCTGTCGGCATGAAAATTGCCGTAAGTATCTAACAGACAGTCGGGTACCGATAGTCGAGTTCTTTTGGGTAACGGGCCATCCATGCATCGCTTAGGGATGCAGAAGGGATTGCAAAAATGTTATTAAGTGTTGCAAGGGAGGAGGTGTAAAAATTTTGGAAAATGGTTTTACCTAATTGATGGTAGTACAGTTCATTTGAAGTCGAAAAAAACCGGACAGGCTTTTTGTATGTTCTTTGGGGGGTCTGACAGCAAAATTCCCAAGTTTCTGTTTCCCCCACTCCTCGGGAACTATCCGCCATTTTGAAAAAACTTTGGAAGCGATTTTCTCTATTTCTGTTGGTCGGAGGAAAAAAATCTACACACGAAAATATCAGGCTTAAATTTGCAATATTTTTTGTTGCAGGTTTAACTCTCTGTAGTTAGTTTTTAAAAAGATAGATGGGGTTGAAGTTACGACAAATCAGTTTGACGAATAAATGTCAGTCCGTCAGATACTTTCGGCAATTTTCGTGCCAAAAGACCGGGTCATTTGTGTAGCACACATCACAAGCTTTAATTTGATACCTTATGCATGCCCAGAAAGCAGTTCTTAAAGAATTTTACCGACTTTCAGTCGCTGTAGCTCAGAGACTGTTTAATTAATTATAAACAGTATACATATTTTTCATTTAAAGTTTAAAAAAAAACAAAATACGTTAAAACCTTAGAATATTGAACTACTAGAAGGAGCTTTTTTTCAGACTAGGGCAGAGTGTTTGAGTTCAACATCTTCATCTTATTGTTGTCATGTTAAACTAATACGTTTTTCCCTGTCTTTAATATTATTTAAAATACCTTCAATAATTTTTACTTCCGTTTAATTAAATGGTCTAGATATAGTAATAAAAATCTATGTTTCTATAAAAAAAAAACCTAAAAATATATTCAAGTAGGATGTACAACTACAAAACTAAGAAAAAGGTGCTATGGAAATCCCTATTTACACTGAAATTAATAACAAGCCGGCAATACAGATTTCCTGCCTTTGTTTAGCAAGAATGGCCAAATATGACGAATTCTAACCTAATATTTAGTTAATATTTTAATTTAACGTACCTGTGAAACGAAATACTGCGGTCCCCCGGCTTCTGTTTCAACTTGCATAAAATAATACACTTCGGAACCATTTTTCGCCACAAACTTTTCACAAAAATATCAAAAAAATACTATTGACAAGTGCTGAAACTTTCACTTTCAAATCAATAATGACATTCAAGGAAAAACCGAGAAACCGCAATAAACAATCAATATTACCACGTTGACTACAAAAGAAGATATTTAAGGAAAACACATGTTAAATTTTCAAAAAACGTCGAAAGTTTTAAATAGGTTGTGAGTATTATATATTGTGTATATTAGCTTTTTCAACATATATCTTAAACCTCATTAATTAATTAATAAATAAGCGTCAAAACTTAATCCCAATTTAATAAGTTTTTTGTTGCATAATTCTGTTATTAAAATTGGCAACACATATTTCTTTCTCCACTTTCCCCACTGTAGATGTTGCACTCAAACAACCAGTGTAGCCAGACAGACCAGACTCCTCCTAGTATTTCAATGTTCTAAGGTTAAAACTGATTTTTTGTAACTTCGGTGCCACCTAACTTTTTGGAAACTAACTACAGAAAAATGATCACTTGGACAAAAATGTTGAAAATTTTATGCCGAATACTTTAGTTCTCAGACATTTTCACCTCCGACCAATAACCAAAATGGCGGATGGTTCCCGAGGACTGGGGGAAACATAAAATTAGAGATCTTACTTTTAATTTTACCCTTCCCGGATATTTTTCGAGGTACCCCTTATTTATGACAATTTTAAATCATATAACTATGCAATAGGACCTACATAGAAGGCGTGGGATCAACCCGAAATAAAAACAATATGGCGCCGCCTTACGTTCCTGTTTGACATTCAGTGTGTTTGATTACATCGCGAAATCGCGTCTTCGAGAGACTTTTTTAACTAGTTTTTATTATTTATTTTTATATTTAAATATTCCAAATGGTTTGAAAATGTTTGTGGTAATTTATGGTTTTGACTCGAAATCAGTTTCAGTGGTTTAGAGTTATAGTGCATTTTTTAGAGAAATCATACAGGATTTTAAGTGGTTTCTGGCTGTTTATAAGCGTGTTTTATTAAATCATTTTGGCGATTAAACTGTACTTAATCATATAAAAGTGTGCGTTGTTAAGAGTTTGTCCCAAAATCCACCAATTTTTGACTTACAGTGCATTTATAAATCTTGTGAAGGTATAATTAAATTGTTTGTGTATCTTTTAGCAATGCCTAGTACGTGCTGTGTGTCAAATTGCTAAAGCAATTACAAGAGCTAAGGCCCACCAAGTGTTTCCGTTTTTCAATTTCCAAGAAACGAAGAAATGGATGTATGCCATAAAACAAGAAAACTTTGTTCCTAGCTGGCGTACATGCGTAAGATACAGGTGAAAAAATACACTGAAATTAGGATACTGAAAGTGTTTTTTTGTTGTTGTGTGAAGTGCATTTTAAACCTGAAGAAGTTGAACGTTCAACCAAATAACACTGGCGATCTGTTGGAAGCTTGTTCCTTTATTAAAGCCTCGTTTAAAGGCCGGTGAGTTATTTTTGAGTTACATGTTTTTTATTCTTAAGTTTTTTTTCATGCAGAGTTCTTTTTACAAGGTGCAAACCAAAGTGATGGGTAAAAACAAGCAATATTTTTGGCATTTTTTTAAAAACAGCTGTGTAATTTTTAGATGCGTATGCATGTGCAGAGAGATGGTACAGGGTATCGAAAAAAGATAGAGTCAATTGTAAACCAAACTATGCGAATAATATACGTACTGCAGTAAAAAAGAATTATTATTTAATAAAATATTTTGAACCTATTTTTAAAGAGGATCTTTTTTTAGTTATTTAAAAAAAATTAAATTATAAAGGGTAGTAGTAGTAGTGGTAGTAGATTTTCTGATCCCTATCAATTATAGCAAAAATCATGAATGTTATCTCTAAAGATTAGTCTAGCTTAAAAAGAACTGATAAGTTCTATAATGTTAAATATTCCAAATGGTTTGAAAATGTTTGTTGTATGAGTATTTACAGGTAATTTAGGGTTTTGACTCAAAATTCGCGGAGTTAGTGCTTTTTTTATCGTCAGTGTTTTTAGGGTTATAGTGCATTTTTTAGAGAAATTATACAGGATTCTAGGTGATTTCTGGCTGTTTATAAGCGTTTTTTATTAAATCTTTTTGACAATTAAAGTTTACTTAATCGTATAAAGTGTGCGTTCTTAAGAGTTTGTCCCAAAAGTGCATTTTAAACCTGAAGAAGTTGAACGTTTAACTAAATAACACTGGCAATCTGTTGGAAGTTCATTTATTAAAGCCTCGTTTAAAGAGCGGTAAGTTATTTTTGAGTTACACGTTTTTTATTCTAAGTTTTTTTCTTCTCATGCAGAGTCCTTTGTGCAAGGGGAAAACTATGCATGATAACTAAAATTGATAGATGCATGATAACTAAAATTATGACTATTGCAATTGCTATACCAATTATGAACAAGGCATAAGTAAATGTACTAAATAATGGTGCAAACCAAAATGATGGCTAAAAGCGAGCAATATTTTTGGCATTTTTTTAAAAAATGCTGTGTACTTTTCGGCTGCGCCAGGAGAGTAGTGAAGGCGTCGAGAGGTGGTAGAGGGTATCGAACAAAGATAGAGTCAATTCTAAACCAAAGTAGGCGAATAATATACGTACTGCAATAAAAAAATTAGTTAGTATCTAACTGTCAAAAATATTTTGAAGCTATTTTTAAAAAGGATTTTTTTTTGGATAGTTAAAAAAAATTAAATTATACAGGGTGATATTATATATTTTATATAAAGTTAAAATAAAAACCCAAAGTTTATTTTTTTTTGCATTAGGTACCCGATTTTATTTGTATGTACTTTCTTAAAAACTACTAAAACTAGAGAGCAGCGGTATCATTGCACATTTCTCTTGGGGGGACATACCTAAAATATGAACGAAAAAAACATTTTAAAGGGATTTAGCGAGGGTGAAAAAACACTTTATCGACGCCAGAAGAAAACAATTTTTTTGGTAAAACATACAAAAAAAAACAAAAGACCTAAACACTAAATTAATGGTAGGAGGTGTACTTAAGTTAAAAGGTGTTTTTAAAATGTGTTTTATTTGTAAAAGCCCAATTTTGATTTTTGTTTGCGGTTACTCCGCCGTAATTGCCTGTTGCAAAGTCTTTAAAAAAATCTTTCATATGATGTGTCATCAATTATATAAACATTTGTTTTATATATCTTAAACATTCTTTCTAATTTTTTTCTATGAGGATGGTTTGCTATGCTATGTAGGCAACCCAGTTTGAAATTTGAGGGTAAAAATTATTATTGATGTGTTTATGATTAAAAAGGAGAAACTACGTTATTGTTTAATTTCTATTATACTTGTTTGTGAACCAATATCAAATGTTCATTTTGATTTTTTTACAAAAATAGATAATTATGCTCATTAAAAAGCATATGTTTTTTATTTTTGTAATAAAATAGAGGCACTGTGACAAATTATATGAAGGGTTTTTAAAAGACATTTAAAACAAGGTATCCCTCGTCTTTCTAGTATAAGTAGATTTTATTTTAAAATTCCCGCCATTTGCCCATTTAAAGCAGTGTTGTGTGGGAAAGTAAGTGGCGGCCATTTTGAATCCGATTCTTGGCCTTCCGTGGAGGCGGTATTGCTTTAAAAAAAAAAATATAAAATTATTTTTTTATGGTACTTACCCATCACGCATGCCTTTAAAGCTGCGTACACACGGGGCGAACGAAAGCAAGCAAACAGCGAACCAAAAGACGTTTACAGGGTAAAATGACATTTTAAATTCCTCCACGATGAGTTTTTGGAGGAGCCACTGCTTTATGAAAATATTTTAAATATGACCTTTTAGGTGTGCCATTTAAATAAAATTTACTTTTTGTTTATTTGTCGATAAATTTTCTTTGCCACACTTACCAATTTGCCATCTGTTAAAGCAGTATGTTGAAATAATAATAAAAATCAAATAAAATATATATTATAGCCATTGACATCTTAACATGGTCAGTAAATTTGAAAAAGTAACCTTATAAATATGGCGGTTTTCATTTAAAATTTAACCGAGAGAAGTTGCTTGTTTTTTGTTAAATTTTCTACTGGCTGCTATTTTTTTCATTTAACAGCTGATTATGACAAAATTCCATGTCCACGCTGTCATATACAACTTTACTATGGCGTATGTTGGCAAAAAAGTCCTATACTAACCTAAACTTTTAACCAAATATGCTAGAGTTGACTAATGACTAAATGCTTTCTAAGCCGTTTTCAAATTAAACCAAAAAATGGGTCGTTTTGGCAAAAAAGCTATCACATGTATTTTAAGACTTTTTCCTCGGTAAAAACCTACAAGTTTGGGCTTGATATAAAATATTTTAATATCCTGCTTTATTAAAATACAAAATAGAGTCTTGGTACAGGCTTAAAAGTAGAGCTTACCAAATGCACAACAAACTCCAATATTTCTTAAGACTCTAAAACTCAGACGGTTTAAGCTAGAGTAATGAAAGTTAGCACATATGTTGCCCTTCCGGCAACGTACCCTTGTTTGTCAAAAAAAATTACATATGTGGCCCCTAGGGGGCAACAGGGGCCAAAATGTATTTTTAAACTGTTGCTAGTTCATACTATTACCTACAAGTCTACTATACCGAAAAAAAAAATTATGATTGTTTTTCGATATCAATTAAAAAATTATATTTCTCTTATGTTTCAGCCAATGTCAACAAAAATGCACCACCAGGTAGGCAGTTGACCATTTCTCAATTTTAGATACCAACTTTGCCCCAGCTACAAGAAACACTCCATATGTATATTTAAAACTCATTATTTAATATATTTTTTATGAAGGTCGTAGTTACAAACTGAGGAATTGTTTTTAGTAATACTGTACGGGAAATCAATTTAACTATGTCGACCTTATTTTTTGGCAAAATGTTACGTCATTCAATTTGTTTTCCATGGCCACGCGGAGACTTTATTTATATTTATCCACAGTGGGACCCCAGATTTTTTAGCTCCGGGTGAAAAATTTGGGTTTAGGTTACTTATTTTGACTTTTCGCGTTCTGCGCCGCTAAAAAACCAAGTAAAATATTAAAATAAAAGAAAACCATTTATTGCAGAATTACCTGCTAAAAAAACCCTACCCAACTACGTATTAAAGTAACTGGGTGTAATGTTTAAGGTTGTATTTACAGGTGCATTTATAATTGAATTGGAAACACTCCCGATAGCTGATACCGACAACAGGTTAACTTAAAAGCATACAGATATAAAAAACGGCTACTGATGCTTGATGAAATAATCGTATTCTATTTTAAACAGGAGCGTCAACGACTAGCAAGAGTCTTTCCAACCTCTAAATGGAGTTTTACTGACCTGTTTTGTTAGTACTCAAGTATCCGTGTGTTTTTGAAACTAAGGTTCTAAAATCTATCCTTTGCACTTCAAGATTTCACTAGTAAAATTGCACATACCTATGCCGCAATAAATTAAATTTAAAAAAAAATGGTTGAATCAAAATAAAAACAAAATTATGTGGGGTTATGGGTGCCGAATGTTTCTAGTAATCCCAGCGAGCCAGTAAAGTTTTCTTGGTTCTTTGATAGACGTGCAGCGCTAGGCCTTTTTCGGCGGGCGACCGCACACGCAGAGTGGGTTCATATTTGTTTTAGAACAATGTTTTTGAAAACGCATTTTTAAAAGGTAAACGCATTTTTAAAATAACCTCGAATGGTTTTCTGTCAGAAAACGTAAAAATACTCTTCTGTCCCACTGCGGCCCGATTTAAAGTTTGTCGACAAACCACCTGCAGTTACCATGGAATCGTATAAATTCTGCGATCTATCGGTCAACACTTGATCCCAAATTCAATGAAGTGTGATTGATTGATCGGTTTTCTTTTCCGGAGTGCACAGGCTTTTAGAAAAAAGGAAACTTAGTTTTTATTTTCGCTAAAGCAAGGAAATATAAAAAGGAAAAATGTAATCCAGAGGAAATTGTGAGTATTTCTCTATTTTTTTAAACCGCAATTATTTTGAGGCTTTTGGGATAGATGACAGCACCAGAGCTTTCATTTTGAAGAAAAAATAATTGAGAATTTTGTTAAGCATTTAAAAATGATCACCCCTGCAAAATTTCAGCTAATTCTGATGTTTAGTTTTCCCTGTGCACTTTGACAAAAGATTGAAAAATTAAAGAACAAGGCGTTGCCACTTTTTTTTACTTAAAATCTGTGCGGACTTTTACCTGTTGCGGACCTTTGCGCTTGGTTGTCAATTTGATTTAGAATTTTAATGTCACCTTTCTGCGTTAGAGAACTTTTAAGGCATGATAGGTCTATCCTTTATGAATGTCAATGCTTTTTTAACAAGTTGTCTTTTTAGGTTTGCGGACTCCACCGCGCAAACCCGAAGCGCGAGGACCACAACCGCGCTTTCCAAGACCGCGCATATTGGGTTGGCATTGTCCATGACCGCGCAAGCGCACAACCGCGTATAACGTTTACCGCGCAAGACCAATACCGCGCATATTGGGTTGGGTTGGTTCGTGATGAGTAACGGGTTAGGTAGCGTTGGCAACACGTCCCAACCCCATCCACCTACCTCTAAACGTTATGCGCAGTTTTGGGTCTAGCGCGGTTCGTGTTTGCGCGGTTGTGGGCTCACGCGGTTGTGGCTTTGGGCGGTCATTAACACGCGCGGTTGTTGACTTGCTCGGTGATAAGCTTGCGCGGTGGTGGGCTTGCGCGGTCATGGACACGAGCCGTTGTTGATTTGCGCGGTCTTCGCCCGCGCGGTTTTGGTCCGCGCGGTTCGTGTTTTCGCGGTGGGGTCCGCAAATCGTTTTTTTATTTACTGTTTATACTTTCACGCTGAGTTTACGATTCCTTTGGCCACTTTTATGTTTATGTTTTGTTTGTTTCATTTTGATGTATAAAAACGACGACAGACTTTTTTTTAAAGTAAGCAGAAATAGTGTTGGTTGAAATAAAACAAAAATATAAATTGCATAATCTAACTTTTATTTTTGCCACACTGTAATAATGGGTACATTTTTATCCATTTTTCTAAAAAAAATGTAAAAACACTACCTTAAACACTTAGTTATATACCTAATATTACTCACTATACCTGGTATACTTATATTCCTATTGTATTACAAAATCTTAGAAAAACGGCTAAAAACATAGTCTAACATAAATAACTAGTGGTAAAGGGTACAGATTATTATTTTTAAAATAATATAACAGGTATCGTTAATTTATACAATAAAAAAAACATACAAATCTACCAACAATAGCACACAATAACTAGGTAGGTATGATGTTATCTATTGTCTGCGCATTGATATTATGTATTTTCTAGTCTACATTTATAAAAGCTTTACTATTAATTGTAAAATTGTCTAAACATTCAGTTCTGTAATTCAATGTTCCGTATTTACCAATTTCGTCAGTGTTATCACTGAGTATCACACTATTGCCTTATTCTGATAATATAGTTTTGTTTTGTATTTATTGAAGAGTGCTTTTGGGTGTTTTGGTAAATTCGGATACAAATGTATGTTTTATTGTATATGCTGGTAGCAATGAGTTGCAAATATAAATTTTACTTTTCTTAGACACCTTGGTTGGGTAACACTATTTGAGTTGACTTAAAAAAAGTAACTTTGAAGTAAATTTAGAATCCTACACTTCCAGTGAATTTCACTTTTTTGGGACACAATGTTTCGGTTAGGGTTTTTACTAACTGGGGGTTCAAGATTCTATATTTAATCAAAATACATCAAAGCCTCATTAATACCTTCAAAAAAGTAACTTTAATCTTAGCAGTTAATTAATCATAGTTATATACAAAAAAAATGAAATATATTAAATCTTGGTCCATATAATACAATAAAAATACAAAAGAATACAATAAATAATTACAAAAATCACATTTATTAAAAATAGTAACAATCAGTGTATTAAATATTTTACATACTTATAGGTAATTCAGCGAATTGTAATTTCTGTGATGTAAAATATATTTTAAAAATACTAAATTGTGTTTGTTGCATCTGAGCAAAAATCAGACTCAAGCTCACACTGGTATTGACTTTTTTTCGGTATCAACCTTAATATTTATTTGGTTTATAGGGTGCCTTCATTTCCTTTCATATGCAAAAATTTGTTTTATATAAAACATTTTTGCTTGGTTGTTGCAGACTCCTAAATTTTTCTAAATAAATTTCGAATTACCCGGTAAAAAAAATACGAAGCTCTGGATTTGCCAACCTAACCTAAGTTGACAAGTCAAGTGAAAAAAAAACCGTCTTACTGAATTTTACCAGTGGTCACATTAATCACCACCCTCTCCCTGCTATCCTCTCGATTAACGGAATTTCTTCGCGGAGGCGAGTTGCCGGCGTTGACGCGATTCTTCCGACTTCTCTTAAATTTGGCAACGTCCTCGCCAAAGACGTCGCCAGTGCGCAAGGCCGATATGAGGTCGTCAAACTCGCCCGCCTTGTTGGGGCTGTCTCCTGTGCCGTTTTTGAGGTTCTTGTTGAGGGAGGACAGGATTCCTTCTGGAAAATATTAAATATAAATTTTAAATAAATAATTATTAAAGATAAAGAGCAAACGTATTTATTTTTGAAGGGGTGGAGGGGCGCTTTAGTAAGTTTTTGGTTGCATAATTCTGTAAGAAAAAATTGTTTTTACTTGTTTTAAATATTGTTAAATTCCAATTTAACTAAATCACTGTTGTTACATCCCCGCAGGTCAAAATTTTTGCAAGTTAAGCAGAATATTCTTCAAAAATGTCGATCCTTTTATTTTTATAAAATATGTACATAAAACTGAGTTGGGTGCAGAAGCTTTCAGTCCTTTTCATGTTTTTTGTAAAATATTTAAAATAAATTGAGTGAGAATTTACTCCAAAACTTCCCTAGCTTCCAGGGTGTATCCAGATTTTTCTTGGATGTATCTAAACTTTTCCGGAGTGTGTCCGTACTTTTTATGGATCTATCCGGATTTTTCCAGGATGTATCCAGGCTTTTTTAGAGTCTATCCGGACTTTTTCAGGAGATATCCAGACTTTTCCAGAGTGTATCTGGACTTTTCTTTGTATACCGGATGGGCCATAAAAAACCGGACAAAATGTTTTCCGTTATAACTTTTAAACCATGCCACCGATTTTAATGCAACAAACTGTTCTTTGCAGGGAATTGAGCAAGACTTTGATTAGAAATATTTTTTTCCGCCATCTTAAAATCTAATTTTAAACGGAAATTTTTTGGATTTTTTTATGAAGTTGTAAAACAGCTTTGTTTCTGCCACGCAGAATGAGGTGAAAATCATTAAAATCGGTTAAGTGGTGCCCAAAAAAAATTTCGATCAGTGTTTTACGGATTATGCGATTGCCGTCTCAATTCTGTGTGCATACATTTTCTTTTTCATAAATTCATTATTACTAAACCGATTTTGATAAAATAAAAAGCCTCATAGCAAAAATCGATTGTTCTTTAACTACTGCTAATGGAATTTGTCGACGTCTTGAAATCCAAGATGACGGACAAAATCAAACTTGTTCCTTTAAAGAGGCTCGTTTATTTATATGTTCTGTAAACTTCAAAATATTTCTTTAATTTGTACAAAGCTTCTGCTTTTGCCACGTACAACGAGGTATAATTCATCAAAATCGGTTCGGTGGTTCTCCAAAAATTAATTTTTGTGTCCATTATTCAAATTGATACTCAACCGATTCCAATAAAATAAAAACCATCATGGCGAAGATCAAAAACTCCTAAAAGATCACTATCAATTAAATTTATCTCTTCAAAGAAGCTCGTTTATTCTTTGGTTTCAAGAAATTAAAAATGCCCTTTCTCCAATGCGCATAGCCTTGATACGAATCATTAAAATCGGTTTAGTGGTTCTCAAAAAATAAATTTTTGTTTTAACCATTGTTTAATCATAAACTCATTATTATTGAACTGATTTTGATAAAATAAAAAACATCATGGTAAAAATCGATTTCTCTTTAAAGATCGCCATTGAAATTTGCCCCCATTTAAAAAAGCCGCTATTTTTTTTGTTGCGAGTAATTTTTTTACCCTTTTTTTGAATTTACAATAATTTGTTAGGTTTGCCACGCCCTGCGCCATGCATAACGAAAATCGCCTTAGTAGTTCTTAAGATATCAGTGTTTTCTTTAACGATTATTTGCATTTGGGACTCTTGCATCTCTGCATTGATTTCTTTATAAAATCATTTAATCTAAAACGATTTTAATAAAATACAAAGCATCATGGTAACAACCAATCGCTCACAAAAATCACGAAAGAAAAATGCTAGTTATACGCGGCGGAGACCGAGCTTTTTTACGAATTTAAAAAAAGTCGAAAAGGTTCTTGAAACATAAGAATAATCGAGCGTCTTTGAAGGATCAAATTGGATTTTGTCCGCAATCTTGGGTTTACAAATTACGACAAATTTCAATAAATGCAGACGGAATTGAGAAGGCAATCATATAATCTGTGAGGAAAACAAAAATTAATTTTTTAAGAACCACTAAACCGGTTTTAGTAATTTTCAACCTCTTTTCTACGAATAAAAAAAATTAAAAAATTTTCAGAAAATATGAATAAACGAGTTTTTTTGGGGTCAAGTTTGATTCTGTCCGCCATCTTGGATTTCAAGATGGCGGCAAATTTCAATAGCAGTGGTTAAAAAACAATCGATTTTCGCCAGGATGCCTTTTATTTAATTGAAATCGGTTTTCTAACAATGAATTTATGAGAAAATCTATTCAGACAGAATTAAGACGGCAATCGCATAATCCGTAAAACACTGATTGAATTTTTTTTAATTTTTTTGGGAACTACTTAACCGATTTTAATGATTCGTACCTCGTTCTTCGTGGTAGAAATAAAGCTTTTCTTACGAATTCATAAAAAAATCAAAAAATATTCCGCAACATAAGAATAAACGTGGCTTTTTGAAGGGTAAAGTTTGTTTCTTTCCGCCATTTTAGATTTTAAGATGGCGGACAAAAAAATATGTTTGCTCTGTTTTGCTCAAAGAGCAGTTTGTTGCATTAAAATCAGTGGTACGGTTTGAAAGTTATAACGGAAAACATTTTGTCCGATTTTTATGGCCCATCCGGTATATGTTGTCAAAAATTTTAGCGCCAATAAATTAAGAGTTTTGTCGATCAATCACGCGATAACGATTCTATATAGGCTATTTTTGTTTTGTTTTTGATAAAAAATGGTTCTACATAGGCTACTCTTTGTTTTGTTTTTGCTAAAAAGTGCTAAAGAAATATATAATGAGTTATCCAAGCAAAAATAACATTTTAAAAAAATTTCGGGATAACTTGAGCACGGAGGATGCTTTGGCCTTAGTCACAAAAAATATTTTTAAAAATTTGGATGATTCTAGTCCTTGTGCCGGAAATATATATAAAAATAAATTTTATGTTCAAAAAACATCTTAAATATCTCAAACCTTAAAACGATAATCATGTAATCTTTTAATTAATACTTCAGTATGGGATACTCATCTGGGGAAGTAGTTACGACGCGTCTCTCAATTTAGAAGTTTTATAAAAACAATTATGCAAAAAATCAAATCTATCCAACAAATCACCTTTTTGAAGACTTCTCAGTACTTAGATTAAGACAGTTATATGCAAGTAAAGTATTAAGATATACAGGGTTCCTAAGCAAATCCTTAGGGGGCCAAGCAGCCGTGTATAAGACGCAGACAAACGGAAAAGCACATTAGGCAGAAAAGGATGGGCATGGGGCGATGTTGCCACTACATCTTACACGTAGTAAATTCATTCCAGGTTGTTGTTTTCTAATGTTTTCCATTTTTTTACCTTTAGGACTGGAATAAAAATTGTTTTTGCTCGACTTTAATACCAATCTAATGAAAGATATCGTAAAAAAAATATTTTTCGGCTTTTCATTTTGTAACCATTGTCCTTACGCACTGTTTACAGGTTGGGGACTGAGATACATGCAAATGCCTAACCTAAAGCGTTCATACACGGCCGGAGAAATCGACTGAAATATTTCCGTAGAAACTTTATCAAGCAAATAGGACGGGTTGACGCCTTCGAACGTTCAACCCGGGTTTTGCACTTTGATTCGAAATCAAAAAGGAGGAACAGTCAGATGTGGGGCCGTGCACAAATTACGTAACGGTGATTTTACCAATTTTTGACCCCCTCCCTATGTAATGTTTTGTAACGGTTTGGAACGCCACTCCCCCAATATTACGTAACGATTTCAAGACCACTACCCCCCCCCCCCCAAAAAAAAACTTTTCACTTATTTTCATTCCAAATTTTCTTAGTTTCACACAAATGCAAACGCTGTCGAAAACCCCCCTCCCCCCTACGTAACGTCTTGTAACCCCCCTCACCCCTATGACCATTACGTAATTTGTGCACGGCCCCTGTAGTCCCAGTGGAGGAGGGCGAGAAAATTGATATTTTTTCTTAAAAATTATACTCTTTAGACCTATTTCTTTGAGTTCCCGAAATTACGTAATTTTAAAAAAAAATTGTAAGCGGCGCCATTTTTATTTCGTGCTTTGTTTTTCTAACATGCGTTCGGCTAATTTAATTGAAAAATTTTTGCCTGCGGCGCCCTTTATCTTCTCACTCGAAACCAAGATCCCCCGTTTTAGGAAAACTGATCCCGTCTCTGTTTCTAAATGTTTTCGAATAAAAGTAGAGTATGACCATGGGGGAAATAATTTTTTTCTACGGTATGACGAAAATTTCGAGAAAGTTGAAGAAAAAAATAAAAAAAGTGGCAGAGCTCAAGTTTTTCGTAAAAAAACGTTTTTTATAAAGAAACAGAGCAAAATAAATCTTTTCACCCCTTTTTGGGTGTTACAAATATTGGCAGCCCCTTATTTTTCGCTTTTACCTTCCCGCTAGTTTTGAAGAATTGGTTCGCTACATGTTTCGAGATTATGCCATAAAACACCTCGAAAATATTAAATGTAGGGTAGGGCCAGCTTTATTTAAAATCAATAATATCGCAAGCAAAAAGCTCTGCAGGAAAAACAGCGGCGTTTATTGATTTCTTTGGCTGCTAGTGCTAGCTGCATGGTTTGGCCGTTTCCGGATAGATGTCACTAGTAGAACAGAATGGAAAGAAATTTAATTAAAAGCGAAGATATTTCTTTCTAATGTTAACCACCTCACGAGATTATCGCTCATATCGTAAATAATGGACCCTGCCGCCTCCTTTAAGCAAGAAAAATTTTTAATTAGATTAGATGTTCAAATCTCTCCCCTTCTTGAGCCTCACAATATCCCAATCTATTGTAAAACTCTTGGCGCGTAGCAGCCAACATTTCAGGGGTGATAGAGTTGCCCGCCTCCAAAATTTTCGCCCTCAACTCCTGTATACTCGTAGGCCGTAAGTGAGGATGTTGGAAAATTTTGTCGTGCCAACAACCCCATAGGAAAAAGTCATTTGGCGCAAGATCTGGTGATCTTGGAAATAATTCTATCACCAAATACCTGACGAAGGTAATTTGTAGCCTGGCGTGAATTGTGGGATGAACAGCCATCTTTTTAATAATAAAAATATTTTCTTCTCGAGTATACGGCATTTTAAAAACACAAAATTTACGAAACTGAAGCGAGTCGAAAGGAAATAAAAATGCAATACCTGTGAATCCCAGTTTTTCCTCGATCATCTCATAGTGTGGCCGCCATCTAGCGGAATTTGCAGACATCTTGTCAACGGTTATTATTGCAACTATGATTCATGCTCATAATGAAAGAGTGGCAACAATTTTTTCTCATGAAAGCAGTCCGGAGATAATAACAAACTGGCACCATTGCTCAATATACCTGTTTCTTTTGTGCGCGCAGAACTTTCTATGCCATTTCTGTTTGATTTATTGAAATTCTATCCCTAAGGAAAATCTTAGGAACCCTGTATACAAAAGTATCCTCACACTATCAGCATCATAAACTCCAACCAATATAGAATCCGACAGGTAACAAAAAATATCGCTGACATACCAAAGAAACATAACAGATTAACTCAGAAGTGTGTAGCCTACATGGCGCCAAAAATATTTAAACCTTTTAACTGCCGATCAAAAAACGTCAATCTGTCAAAATTAGAAAAATAAAAACATGTGTAAAACATTTATAATCAATTAATTATGAAAGCCTTAAAACTATTCAAAAATACTAAAAAACTTAAACAAGCAGAGTCATTTATTCTGATTCTAATTCGACTAAAATAAATTTATTTAAGTGATTTTTCATTAGGACCTTTTTTTACATATAAACTAAATCTTAAGAAATGATCTAGCATTAATAGGTATAGTGGTTAATAGGGATATTTTGGAACGCTTATTTGACACTTTGTAGTGGTTGTGGTAATTACTGCGTCTGCGCAATAGCTACACGTCATTCCGTTGTGGTAATTAACTACTACCACTGCCGTAAGCTACGAATCCATTTCGTTGTGGTTGTGGTTATTTTTCTAGTTAATTTTAGAGAACTTTGGCATAATTAATTTTAGAAATAATAAAATTTTACCACGTTCGAACATATAAAACACTTATTTTGTAAAATTAAGCCCAATTCTTTATTTTTTCTCTTCTCTAATTTTTTTTACAAGTGACGGTTGCGCGTCAACACAAGTAATTTTTACGTAAAATTTCGATTTTACTTCCCTTCCATTTTACTTCCTTTTGCGAGGGAAGTAACATCGAAACACCTGCTTACCTCTACTATGCTTCCTTTCCAAAGTCAACCTCTTTATTTCGGCCTCTTGTTTGGCGCGTTTTTCTTCCTCTTCTTGCCTCCTCTTCAGGTTTTCGTTGTCTTGCCGTGCTTCCATGAAACCGTTGAGAAAAGTGTCAAAAATGCCGAAAAATTCGTCGGGCTGAGCGTTGTTTGGTTCTTCACCAAACAGACGTACTGCTCGCTCGAATCTTGTCTAAAATAGGTACAAAAATTAACGTAGCATGTTTTTCTCGTTTTTTTTAAACATCTCTTTAGTGATATAATCGTTCCAAACATCCAGAAGAATTCTTAATTATTTCGTTAGTGTATGTACAGGGTAATCCATTATAAATCCCAAGCAGCAATTTAACGGCGTAGCGACGTTGTTAAATGCGACCCGACGTTATGATGCGACGTCGTTTTAGCCAACATGCCGATCCTGATTTACACCAAAATGGTATATGATTTTTGAGTCATTACGTCGTTGTGCAGTGACTGGAGTCGGAATAGTAATCGTTCTTATTACGTCGTAACTCAAATGACTACACTAGCGCCCTCTTTGTTATTGATTTTTTTGGTGGAGTTTCACTACCCAAAATGTTGCCCACCTCAAACTTTGGGATTTTCGGTTGCTAAAATGAACTTATTTTTATACACTTTAGAAAATGGCAAACAAAAAATTATAATTTGATAATTACCGTTTATTAAATAGTATTTATGAAAATGAAAAAACACGCGCGCCCTTGATTTGTTTGTGTTTAAACGAAAAATATTGCTTTTTTTTTAATGTAAAAAATGGATGCTACTAAAGCCCTTTTTTTAAGATTCCATGGTCAAATACCTATCTCGCCCGGAACATAAAACGTCTCCAAAATGATGTATTATTATTTGCCATTTCGAACATACACGTAAATGAACTATAGTCGTCAAACATTCCCAAATGAACCACTTGCCACGACCGTTGGTTACTATCAACCCAATATACGACTGGAAAATGCTCCAACAACCGCCGATGACAGTTGACAGTTCCCATAACCTTACTTTTTATTCGATTTTTCTAAATAAATGGTCGGTGAACTGTGAAATAAAATTAGTTTTTCAAATATGGCAGGACATTTCAAAGATCCTACTTCTTGGAAGCAAAAGCAAAAAGTATTTTTAGTGAGCGGCAATAAGTAAAGCTGTGGATCAGACATTACTGTTTAAAGAACACCAGTCTTTCTCTTTCGCACATATACTTGTAGCATAATGTCATCTTGACCAGTTGAGCCAGTTATTTAAAATCTAGAGAGAGATAGGGCGCTCTGACGTACATAAGTGCGGCAGAGAAGAAGAATATAATGCCATTAGTTCCTTTGAAAACTTTTCTTCTTCACAAGAAAAAGACACTTAGGTTCGTCAAAACTCCGGCCGGAAAACGTCGCAAGACCGGCCAGAAACGTCGCAAGTTCAAGTAATATGAAAGTTGTTTAGACTTTGATACGTCGGCAGAACGTAACTAGAGTCTCATAAAAACGTCCACACGACGTCACTAGTTTACTAGAAAATGCCCCAATGCGTGACAGGTCGGCTAAACGTTGGGTAGACGGTAACAATGTTACTGCAGTATTATCTAACGTTAAAGCAACGGAATTTTGTCGTAATATGTAAGACCGTCTGAAGATCACTAATTTATACACACAAATTAACGTCCATTTAGGTGAAGTATGTGGTCAAAATTGTTGCTTGGGATGTTACTCCCTCTTTTCTCTGTTATTATGCATTTTCCAAAAAATAGTCTTTAACAAAAGTTGCATAACTTGAAGTAAACTATAAAAGTAGTATAAAAGTTTTAGGACACGAGGATAGATTTGTCAGTTTTAAAAGTCTATCCCGATAAAGGAATCGCTGGATATTATTAGACAGAGACTGTTTGATGACGAATCCCTTTATTAACGTACCAGCCTGCCGCTGGAGAGAGTGATGGAGTTGTTGGAGTGCTGTTTACATAACTCTTACTTTCAGTTGAGATGTTTTATGCTTAGGATGACGGTCTGCCAATGGGTTCATCGCTTTCGCCAGTGGTTGCCAATATTTACATGGAGTAGTTCGAATTGCATGCGGTTGATCCCATAACATATAAACCTAAGCTCTGAATGGAAATGATCAACAACTTTCAGAATTTCTTCACCACCTAAATAACATAAGACCCACCATTCAATTCACAATGGAGTTGGAGCAAAATTGTCAAATTCCTTTTCTTGATGTAATTATCACACGAGTATAAAACGACATCAGAACAACAGTCTATCGTAAACCCACTCACACAGGAAAATATTTAAATCAAGGTTCAAATCATTTTGCTACAACCAAACGAGGCATAATAAGAACTTTGTATAACAGAGCCGTTTAAATTTGTAACAATTCTCATGACTTGGAAATCGAAATAAGAAACATTAAGAAGGATCTGCAGCAGAATGGTTACAGCCTTAAACTTATAACAGATACTATATTTCAGTAAACAGGACAGAGATTATAGGACTAAAACCAGGCAAATGCATTCTCTACAATTCAGATATATTCAAGGAGTATCAGAGAAAATTCGAAGAGTAGCGAATAACTCTTACAGCTTTTAAATCTAATAAATAATACAATTCAACGCCTTCTTAGTAAAACAAAACCGGAGAACAAACAAAATAAGGAATGTATTTACCAAGTTGCTTGCGAGTGCGGTGACCCCTTCGGTTACTTAGTACACTTAATTTCAAAAAAAACTCATAGATGCATTTTTCCTATGCCACAAAATTTTGCTTTCCAATAGTGTATACTATTATAAGGCACCACCAGCTTAGTATGCCTGACAGCTTAAAATTCAGTGTGACAGCATTAAAAATGCCACAGATATCAACATTTACAAAAGTTGAAATTATCACTCGAGTTATAGAAGACGGCTGGTCTATAAGAAGAGCGGCCACCCATTTTGGAGTTGATAAAATGACGATAATGCGATGGAAAAAGCGCTGGATTGAAAATAATTCTACGGATGGGAAAGATGGATCAGGACCACCAAAAGTAAGTTCTGAAGTGCACGATGAGAGACTTATCGACCATCTCAGACAAAATCCTTTTTCAACGTCGGTTAAAGCAGCTAATGTAACATTATTTCCGGGTTTTTTAGCAACAGTAAATAGAAGAGTAACGAAATCAGAAGTCTCTTGTCGAGTTGCTGCAAAGAGTGATTTTTTCACTGAACAACGTTCTTTGTGTTAATGACTTCTGGGAGAGGGTGGTTTTCACTGACGAGAAAATTTTTCAATCATCTTCAAGCAGCAGGAGAATTTAAGTTTATCGTCCACCAAATTTTAGATTTGAACCCGAATATACAAACCAAATTACAAAAACATGTGGGGCTGGTTTAGTGCTAGAGGTTTGGGTTTTTTTTTGGAGAATCGAAGGAAGATTCAATAGTGAACAGGCTTTACAAGAAAATAATGAATTCGTTTATCAGCAGGACAACTGTCCAGTACACACGGCTAATGTTGTTCGCGACTGGTTTCAGAATAATAATATAGAAACGCTTCCTTAGCCCAATGGAAAATATATGGGGTCGAATCGTTAAAATAATATGCCAAAGGAATTGGAGACCACGAAATTCGGAAGAGTTAAGCGATGTTATTTATCACGCATTGGATCAGCTCTCAGAAGACCATCAGTATTTTCAAAATTTAACCTTTTCAGCCAGACATTTGCAGCTTGTAATAGAGAAAAAATTATTTATTTTAGTATTTTTTTAAGTTAAAATAATTAGTATTAAGTTTACCATCGTTTTTGTCCTAATCCAAGTTTCCTATTCGTCGAATTGTTTTCAATCCAGCGCTGTTTCCATCGTATTATTGTTATTGACTTTACGAAACCATTATTTTTGCTGATTTTTTAGTATTATGTAAAATTTAATATAAAAATAAGGTTGCCTTTAATTTAAGTAAAGAAATATTTTCAGTTTTAGAGAACTTTTTTAAACAATATGACAAATTGTCGTACTTTTGAAGTTTTTAGACATTTTAGCTGGTAGTCCGTATACAGACCGCTTCAAGCTACTGCGAACATAGGGCGGAAAAAGTCTAATTTGCCAGTGTACGTACATGCAGAGACACCGCACGCCTATCAGTGAAGCAACCAATACTCAATGAAACCGGAATTTGGTCAATAAATACGCAAATTTTTATAACGTAATTTTCTTATTTTATAGATTTAAATAGATTTATCAGTGACGACGTGTTACAATGAAAATAATAAGGAGAAACAAAATAAAAGCAAGTTCTCAAAATAAAATAATACATTCTAAAAACCAAAAAGATTCTCCCAGTCAAAAAAAAATTAGAGCAAATGTTCGAAAAGTCCTCCTTGCTCGGCTAGACAATATCCGAGCCTATTATAAAAACCCCTTTTAACGTTTCCAAGCATGTTAGGGGTGATAGTTTGAAAAGCTTCTTCAATTTTAATCCGAAGTTCTTCCAAATTATTAGCCCTTTCATGCCCGTAAACTTTATTTTTGATATAACTCCACAGATAGAAGTCATTAGGAGCAAGATCGGGTGATCGAGTTGGCCATAAAATAGTTCCCCGTGTACTTATAACCTGATTAGGAAATACATTATCAAGATATTCCCTAACAAGGCCAACATTGTGAGCGGGACAACCATCTTGTTGAAACCATGTTTCACCAAATCTCACACCTAACAACTGCCTAGCAGTTGGAATAATATGCTGCTGCAGTAGATCCAAGTATCTAGGACCATTCAAATTGCCGTTAATAAAAAATGGCCCAATTACGTGTTCCCCTACAATACCCCCCCAAACATTTAGTTTTTGGGGATACTGTGTTCCTACGTCAAAATACAAATGCAAATTTTCCCTCGACCAATATCGAACGTGTGTTGGGTTATGACGATTCAATAATGGAAAAGTACTTTCATCTGTGAAAAGAATAGATCTCAGAAAGTTTTCATCACGATTAGCCCTTTCCATCATTGTTTCGCAAAATTCCATACGACGATAGTTGTCCTCAGGAAAAATTTGATGCGTTTTTGACGCTTTGTAAGAATGATAACCATTCTTTTTGAGAACACGTAAGACAGTGGCTGAAGACGTATCAACTGCTTCGGCAATTTGGTGGCTAGTTAACTTTCGATTTTCCTCCACTGCAGCGCAAATCATCACATCTCGTACTTCCTGCTCGTCATTCAAAACAGTGGGTTTTTCATGGTTTCTTGGCGCTACACAACCAAACTTTTCAAAATTCTGCACAAACCTATAAATCGTTGATAAACTAGGTTCTGGGCGATTTACAAAAATTCTCCAAAAAAAGTTCTTGAATAAGTCTCAATGGTCTGCCTTGATAGTACCATTTGACCGTCTGCACTTTTTCGGTAACTTCGTAGACATCCATTTTTAGTTTTAAAAATGTATTATTTCAATTAAGAACTTACCAATCTGTTTCTCGAGCAAGGCAGAAATAAAACAAAATAATAAAAACAAAATGAATTTCCAAAAGATAACACTGCAGCGTGCTTCGAATCCACCTCGGTCGTACGGCACAGAGAGTAAATTGGACTTGATTCCCCCTATGTTCGCAGTAGCTTGAAGCGGTCTGTATATTATACACTTTTAGAAAGGTCAATTTTGTGACTGCATGTATGCGTTTTTTTTTTAAATCAAGTGTACGTCGATTGGTTAATCATACATAAGCGAAACAAAAAGTCCACTATCTGTTAGGCTTAAGGAACATCAGACGAATACCCAAAGAGGTTAAACAACGAAATCAGGAATCTCCGAAAATGCATGATCAAAAAACAACACACAAGACCGAATAAAGTAGACAGAAGCAAAGGTTTTGCACAAGAAGTCACACTGGAAGAAACGAAAATTCCTTGAAGCTGGCTTTATTGAGCAGAATCAGGGTATTTTCAGTAAACCAAGTGTTGAAATTCCATATAGTTGGAAGCCGCTTCTTGGGCGGAGGCAACTTCTTAAAGTATATAAATACGTAACCTTAGGAATAGATTGTGGTTTGCACCTGAAGACGATTAGATATTGTACTCAACGAAACGTCGTGTCTAAATAGATAAAATATAGACAGTGGAAGTCCGAAACACAGAATTAATTTCAAACCCATCATTGTCTCAAACTTTCAAACAGACATTGGAGAACTTTGTTAAAGACTATTTTTTGTAAAATGCATAATAACAGAGAAAAGAGGGGGTGACGTTTATAATGGATAACACTGTACTATGATATTTTTCAGAAAGGCAGGAGATATGATGAAAATCGCGCTAATTTTGACGAAGCCTTAGTGATTTTGGTAATAATTTATAGTTTTGACCAATATGCTCTTGCATTGAAACAATCAAACTGCTTCGGAATTCTACCAAAAAACACATTTAAAACAAAAAAGTTGCACTGGAAAATATATTTTAAATATTTTGTTTTTCTATCATAACTCGCCTAGATAGGACCTCTATTTATGCTACCTAGTTAATTTATCTTTAATAAATTTAAGTTGTTAAATAATAAAAATGTACTCACCTTCATATCTTGATACTGATCCTCAACCTCCGCCAATCTGCACGTAGCCGTGGCCTGAAACTCCCTCATAACCGGAACGAACATGTCGTTGGCCACAGGACTCTGACTTCGGTGGAACTCTATTTCTCTGGCTACGTCTTTGAGGCCGGCTCTAAGTTGGGCCATGTCCTTGCTTAGCTCTCCAAGGTTCACTTTGGCTGCGTCTCTTATGTGGGGCAGGTCTTCGTCCAGGCGTAAGATGTCTTTAAACTAAAATATAAACGCGTTTGAAATATCTCTAAAACGCCTCCCTATCAAAAATCATGTTAGATTTTTAAAACGTTTGTAAATTCTTAAATAATACAAACGGTGTCTTATTGAAGCAAACCCTGTGCAAAACCCAAGAAAACCCACCCTTGTTTTTTAAATAATATACAGGGTGGTTCAAAATTCTCTAGCAAGATTTGAGCAGTGGTCAAATATCATTAATCTAAGAAAAGTTATATGATTATTTTGTTTATATTTCATGTTTTTTTTCTCTGAATTTAGGAATAAAATTTTTATATTTTTTTAGGAATCGCCTTTAAAATAATTTACCAAGCAAGTCTACGTGCGCTTAGCAAGCATTTTAAAGTTGTCACAGTTTTGTTTTCAAAAATTGATGTTTCTACAACCTAGTAAAGGGTGCTCCTCAAATAATATTTACAATTTTTAAATGGAAATATCTCTGAAACGAAAGAGTTTACAAAAATATATTTTACTAATTCTTGTTCATTACAACAAATTCAACCTAAAGTTAGAGTCTTTCTAGGGAATTTTGAATCACCCTGTATATAATGCCAACTACCTTTTTTGATAATTTTTATACCAATATAAATATAATAATGATTAAATACTGGATGAATATTTAAGAACTTTCCACCACCGATATTTTGAGAACCGAAACAGATATGTACAGGGTGGTCCAAATTCGAGGGGCCTCTATAGCTTTGGGCTTTTGCAGCATAGTTAGCCCAAAACTAATATACATGTTATGGGCTCGATTTTCAAGAGAAGTCGAAAACTAAAAACCGCATTGCGATATGTCAAAGCGTTTCTGAGCTACAGGGTGATTCTCAAAAATGTGCGTTTCTAAAAACTCTCTACAACTTTTTTATTTGTAAAGATAGAGATTTTCATTAAAAAAATTTTTTGAAGATTTTTTAAAGACAAATCTACCTGTTTCACCGATTTTCTCTTAAAGCCTTTAGTTCCCGAGATATCACACAAAGTTATATTTCTTTAAATGGGATACCCCCAATTTTTCTAATAAATCAGTTTTCTAATAAAATTTCCTGTCGAACGATGTGCCATACACCTATTTTTATTAAATAGTTTAAAAGATATTTGTGTAAATAAAATTTTATTGTGTTTTTTCATACAAAATCAAGTTGGCTACGACACGAGGGGACACAGCAACCTCGAACTTTAACTTCTAGTTTAATATAATTACAAACCCTAAAATAATAAACAAAAATAAAATTATTAAAAGTGTTTATTTAAAATTTTTATTAATTAAACTATGTAACAACTGAAATCTACATCTAACAATTTCGTTAATTCTGAAACAAATGCTCAACGGCCGTTTTCTTGTAAACATATCCTACATCTTCTCTTGACGCTATTTTCTGCATTAAGAAGTTCTACCGCACGAAGCTGCCTGAATGCAGTCCGAAGTGCTTCTTCCAATTCCCTTCTAGTAGTTGGGCGATTTCGAAAAACAAGGTCTTTGACTCTCCCCCACAAAAAGAAGTCGCAAGGGGTCAGGTCTGGAGACCTGGGGAGCCTATATATAGGAACTTTATTTCCGATCCAGTTTTCGGCAAACAAAATATTTAGCAAATTAGTAATGTCTCGTGCATTGTGAGTAGGTGCACCGTCATGTTGAAAAACGGAATGACCTGCTCTTCTAAAATTTGTTGGTATCTTTCGGCATTTATATTTCCATCAAAAATATATGGCCCAATAATTTGTCCTCTGTAGATGCCTACCCATACCTTAAAACTGAACCTTCCCTGATTCGCTTGTTCCACCATAATATGAGGATTTTGCTGTTTCCAGTAATAGCAGTTATATCTGGAAAATCGGGGTCTTCTTGGCTTTTATTTAGGTACCACCTGCAAAATGCACGTCTTAGAGCAAAATCTCGTTGCCGTAATTGGTGCACCCGTCGGGCCTAAACTTGTGTTTTTTAAGCACCCGAACGGCATTGCTGCGTGGAATTCCAGTGTTTCTCTCCATTGCCCTGGTGGAAGTATTCGGGTTAATTTCTATTTCTCCTAGAACCGTTAGTTCTTCCAACTCTCTATCTCTGGCTAGGCTTCTATACGTCCTAGGCCGCGGTTTTGTAAAGGATCCGTATTCTTGTAGATGACGTTTTAACTTCAAAAACATTTTTGAGCTAGGTTGCCTTCTTTCCGGATATCTCTGGAAATATAGATTTAACGCCGTCTGTCGATTTTCGTTACTTTCAATATAATATTTTATCATGTCGTACTTTTCAAAGTTTTCAAACATCTTTATATCATGACGAAGACGCCACTTTTGACACTTGGGCTCGTTTATCATGGCAATTGCTTTATTTGATCATAGCTACCTAGATAGATACCCTAAAACTGCATAGGTCAGAGTTAAACACAGCCTACTATGGTAATTATTAAAAATTGCAGATATCTGTTTAACTACTTAATAAAAATAAAAAATAAAATAAAAAATTGGGGTATTCCATTTTAAAAAATGTAACTTTGTGTTATATCTCGTGAACTAAAGGCTTTAAGACAAAATCGGTGAAACAGGTAATTTGTCTTTAAAAAATCTTCAAAAAATGTTTTTAATGAAAATCTCTATATTTACAAATAAAAAAGTTGTAGAGGGTTTTTAGAAACGCACATTTTTGAGAATCACCCTGTAGCTCAGAAACGCTTTGACATATCGCAATGCGGTTTTTAGTTTTCGACTTCTCTTGAAAATCGAGTCCGTAACAAGTATATTAGTTTTGGGCTAACTATGCTGCAAAAGCCCAAAGCTATAGAGGCCCCTCGAATTTGGACCACCCCAGGGCGATCGGTTATAAGTGTTTCCTGGGATAACTTTTTTTCCAACAGCTGTAGAAGAACCAGACAAAAACTGGCTAAAAGGGTATTTTGTAGGACCTCAAAATCATTAATAAAAATTAATCAGTTTAAATAGTATACAGGGTGTGCCAATTTTCAAATTCTCTATATAACTAGCTTTTTAAAAATACCATATAGTATAGGTCTGCAGGTAACCGTTTTCGAGATATTTTAGTTTCAATTAGACATTAATTAATTAATATTATTTTATTATAATTAAACCAAAGTAGGCCATACACAATATGAAGCATAATCATAACAATCCAAAAGCTGTCAAACTAGAACTTACATAACTTTCCAAACAAATAGTTGGCTGTGAAAAATAAAAATAGCGACGTTTTGAGAGCAGGGCGTCATAAATTACTTAGGTTTTATTATAATACAATAATACGAGTTAATTCTAATATCTCGAGAACGGCGGCATGTAGACTTATACTATATTGTATTTTTAAAAGGCAAATTTTTTGAAAAATGCAACAAAAAATATAGGGTGTTTCATAAGAAAAAAAAATAAACTTTTGGCACACCCTGAGGTCCCAGAAAATAACCTTTTACCCCTTTTCAAAAATTATCGAGGGATTCGAGGGGGAAACATTTTTTGCTTTCCTGAGATTTTTGTGGCACGCACCTCTTTTGAGGGGTTTTTAAGATATTTACTTTGAAAGTAAGCGCAAATCATACAGGTAAATTTCCTTCCTCGAAATAAATAAAATTTACTATTTACTAAAAAAAAATCGACGTTTAAATTCGTTTTGCATTGGTCCATGCGACTTTAAGTCAATATCTGGGAAACTATTTACTGGATTTTTAAAATTTTATCACTTTTGTAAAGGCATTTGAAAGACTTTCAAAACAAGGTACCATTCCTCGATGTACCAACCATTCGATCTATTTTTCCTGATATATTTCTTTTTAATATCGGGGGTGATAGTTTTTTGTTTTTTTTTTCTGTTATTTTTGTGCAATATTGGTGTAAATAACGTAGACAGAAAATGAAAAAAGTACCACTAGAGAGTTAACCCGCGATGTAATTTCAAATAAAACAATATAAATTTTCAGTTTTTTTTCGTTCAAATTTAGAGCCAAAGTAACCCCACCTCGGCAAGTACAATGTCACTTATTAAAATTTAAACCATTAAAATGAGGGCCACCCTTTCCACTAAATAACATTTGAGGAAAGGAGAGGAGCAGTTTTCTTAATTTATGCTATCTTGACAATTTCCGCGACGCTTCCATAAGGCTGGTTATCCTTATTATATTTTTTTCATTTGTTTATTTTTTTTTGTCATTTATATAACTAAAGTGTAATTAATCGTTTATTCAGTTAAACCTTCTTACCATTTAAAGAACTCAACCTGAACCCAAAAGCGATGCCTCGCGCTCCCTTATTCATCTAGTTTCCAATTACCAAAACCAGTTCTATCAGCTTTCTTAATCTACACGATCTTGAAACTTTGCGCGACGCTTCCATTACGTTGGTTATCCTTATTATATTTTTGTCATTTGTTTATCTTTTTTGACATTTATTTAACTAGCTAGTGTCATTAATCGTTTGTTCAGTTAAAACGTCTTACCTTCTTCTCCAAAATTTGCACCAAATAATGCAGAAGAGTGGTGCCCTTGCACGCACTAGATTTCGTGTCTGTCAATCGATTCAGAGAAGTCAACCTGAATCCAGAAGCGTTGCCGCGCGCTCCCTTATTCATGTAGTTCCCAAGCGCCAAAACTAGTTCTAGCAGTTTTCTTAATCTACGCGATCTCGACACTTCGCGCGACGCTTCCATTACGCTGGTGATCCTAGGAAGGATTTCGTTGAGAGCCACTTGGAAACGTTTCTTGTAGTGTAAGCTGCGTAATCTTTGTTCGTAATGAGGTACTCTGAAAAACCAGGAGAGTGGTTATTTAATGTTTTTTTTTTTAATTTTACAAGCTTGCTGTGGCTTTAACTTTAAACATTTTTGCCTGCGGTGCATTGCAGGCATAATTTTTAAAATAAATCTAAAACTGAGAACCAATCCGTCACACCCCCCTCTTCCCCCAGTCTTTAAAAAAAACTTGCGACCTCCCCTGCAATTTGTCTTGGATTTTATTATATTTTTAGGGTCCTAAAATTATTGAATGGTTTCCTACAATTTTTTTATATCACGCTTTAAACCTGAGTTTGACAAAAAAATACTGATTGGAGGATACCTTTGTGTTGTACGTCTTAATAGAATGAATGTTAACTTCAGTGTCCTTATTCTCAAACTGATAGAAATTCTGCTCCCAGGGAGTCAAATTCTGTCGCTACTATTATATTGGTCTTTACTAAGAGAATTACTTTCGATCAATATCGGGCAAAAGTAAGAGAAACCGATTTAAACTAAAGATTTGAACCAATAAGATACATAGTGGGAGCAGGAGCCTGTGCCCTGTGCTTTTTAATGACAATGATAAAGTATTTCTGCGAGCAAAAGCAGTTAGATATATGGAAAAGACACTTTGCACAAGTGTTAGGAAAAATATTTTTTGTAGGGCTGTCGTCGAAAAATTATAACAATCTAAAATTTATGAAAAAAACTGGCAATTACCGAGCCAGAAAATTATGCATTAGATTTTAAAAAAACTTGTACCTAAAAGTAAAAGCCTAAAAAGACAGAGATATCTCAATGTTGCACTAACTGTATCAATGGCATACATTATACTTACTTGGATATTTCATAAAGGAACCTATCAGCTCTCGCTAACGAATCAATTTCTTCACAATGTTCTTCCAGTAGCGCCGCCTCTTCAGCGCTGGGGCAATATTTTAGTAACTGTTCTACCATATCTACAAAAAAAATTAATGCAATGAAGTGCCACTCTTAATCCCGGAAAAAGTAATAAAAAGTAAAATGGAAAATAAGAGGAAAAACAATTTATTTAAAATATATTCTTAAATCAATTGCGTACGCAGGGGGGGGGGCTTGGCAGCTCAAATCTTTCAATGTGGAATCGGATGGTTGTGTATTCGGGTCCGTGAAGTTAGCAGACAATGTGCCGAATTTTATCGCCAAATATTTGTCAATCATTAGTGCTCTTTAGTGCTTTAGAAAATTACGTGGGTGCTCCTTTACTTTTTGAGATATTTGACTTTCTTTTTTTTCAAGGTCAACCGCCGATCATTGAGATAAAAGACTTAAACACAAGTCAGTGGTTAGTCAAAAAAAAACCACTGATGAGCCCACGCTGGTAACCCAGGGCGAAACATCGTTTAATCATTTCTCTTTTCGCTTGGTCCTTTGTGTGTTCCTTGTAGGATGCTCATCCAAGTTTGAATTTTCGTTATTTCAACCCAAGATCTTTTGATATTTTGTTTTTTTTTAGTTTCTTTTCGGTTGAAGTAACTGATTTGGAGGTTTTTTAACTTCCATTTTGTTTCAGTGGTTAGTATTTTAATAGTGCTTTCATCTGCTCTAAGTAGTTTTGTTAGTGCTCTTATGGTTTTCAAGATATTTCAAAATTTCGTTTCAAGGTCATAGTCAGAATCACCAAATGATACTCATTTCAATGTATTTCGTTAGTGCTCTTTAGTGCTTCAAAAAGCGTTGACTTTACTTTCTTTTTTCAAAAGTTATCGCGTTTTTAAAAGTCAAGGTCAACCCCCAAGTTGGCAGCCAGTATGTCGAAGTTTATCACCAAAAATTCACAATTAGTAGTGGTAGTGGTTTGTTAGTGCTTTTTAGTTGTCTAAGCAGTTTCGTTAGTACTTTTCTAGTTTTCCAGATATTCGACATTTTTTGTCGCACACCCCCAAAATTAAAAAATAGTCACACACCGGTGACTCTAGATACGTTGGCTCGTAACTAAAATTAAAAAGTTTACCAGTGTTACAGTTTTGTAAAAATTCATCATTTTCTGCGAACTGACGTTGTCGCGGGTCGTGAGATCATTATTTTTCAAAAAAGAATCAACAAAAATAAAACTATACCCTAGTCCACTAAAAAAATCACAAAACATTTATGATTGGAGAATATCTAAATCGCCCAGTAATAGTCGTGTGCGTGTTAGAAACTTTTAGACAAACCAGACACCCTTTTCCCTAAGAATCGTAATTTAATTTATTTGAAAGCACTAACATTACCTATTTAATTCCTAAAAAGCACTAACGAAGCTCTGTCGATTGTCAAAATTAGGTGATGTTCGACACATCGGCTGCTAACTTTAAATCAAAAATGTCGAATATGTGCAAAAACTGAGAAGCACTAACAAAACTGGTTGGACAACTAAAAAGCAGTAACAAAACAATATCGATGGTAAAAATTTGGTGATGAAATTCCACATATCGGCTTCACGGACTGCCTTTGGCCTTCCCACGGCATGACCCAGGCTAAAAAATGTCGAATATATGAAAAACTTGGAGAGCACTACCGAAATTGTTTAGACATCTCAAAACCACTAACGAACCACTACCAATTGTGAATTTTTGGTGATAAACTTCGACATATTGGCTGCCAATTTCATGCGTCGGTGCGAGGTTGACCTTGACTTTTAAAAACGTGATAACTTTTGAAAGAAGAAAGTAAAGTCGGCTCTGTTTAAAGCACTAAAGAGCACTAACGAAATACATTGAAATGAGCATTACTTTGTGATAGTGAATAGAAGTGCGGCTGTTGACCTTGATTTTTTAAAACGCGATAACTTTTAAAAAAAATGTAGAATCGACGCTTTTTGAAGCACTAACGAAATACTTCGGAATGAGAATCATTTTGTGATTCTGACTAAAAGTGCCGCTGATGACCTTGAAATTAAATTTTGAAATATCTTGAAAACGATAAGAGCACTAACGAAACTACTTAGAGCAGATGAAAGCACTAACAAAATACGAACCACTGGCTTGTGTTTAAGCTTTTTATCTTAATGATCGTCTGTTGACCTTGAAAAAAGGAAGTCAAATATTTCAAAAAATAAAGAAGCACTAACGTAATTTATTAAAGCACTAACAAAGCACTAACGATTGACAAATATTTGGCGATAAAATTCGACACATTGGCTGCTAATTTCACGGACCCTGTATATTCTCCAAAAATTAGGAACAAAATGCTTTGCGACTATGCTGGTCCTCAAGCCCTCCATTAGAAACATCAAGCCCAAATTACACTTTTGGGTATACTATTATTACCTATAGGTAAAATTTCTTTGCTATCCATATTTAGTATGACTTTTGTGATCTCCTCATCTGACATTTTTAGTTTTGACAGCAATATGGTGCAGTTTTGCGCCCTTCGTCCGTCGATGACAGATAAAACTTTGGTTTTGTTTTTGTTGCCCATTTTGGTCAGGTCTTCTACTGAACCTTCGTTCTGTAAAAGAAATATATTATCAAAATATGAGTTTTATATCAAGGTTTTTTTTTATAGAGGGCCTACTTATAGTTTGAATGTTTTTTTTTACATTTTTTAATGACAACATATTTGGAAACTAGGTATATAGGTACTAAAAAATATATTTCATCCGTTTTTTTTCCAAAAAATGTATGATTTATTTTGATAGCTAGGTATTATTTTTATGTAAAACTTAATATTGGCGGAGAAAAAGTGTCGACTCTTTTAAAAAGACCAAAAGTGCATGAATACGCCATTTTTGTTGTTGTTTTTGTTTGCTTACGATCGAATTTAAAGTGGTTTAATTTTAGAATTTTGACTTATACAGCAAATAAAATAATGATTGACTGGATGATCATACACCAATATAGAATATAAACAGCTTTTGGCGGGCCTGAATGCGTTTAGTGTGTTATCCAATTTACTTTGGGTTTTTGAAACCACCCACGCACAATTCTCGTCAAATCTCAAAAACTTAACCGTTTCGATGTTACGGGCTGTCAAATTTAAACAATTTTCACCTGTCAATATTTTAAAAACAGTTGCACATAGGTATAGGATATTGTACCTAAAATATTTTGTAGAATCCGAAAATGCAAAAATATACCAGGGTGTTCAATTTAAAATAAGAAAGTTTTGCCAAGTTTTCCTGCAAATGGCAGCACTGCAAATATGAGAGCATTTTATGTTAGAATAGAAAGTTTGAAAAGTCTCCATTGTATAGTTTCCAAAATATTCCAATAGATTACTCTCCTCGGGACACCTGGTGTAACATAATTATGAACTTACTGCAACTCCGTTTTTCTGATAAGCACAAAACAGCTTATCGATACAATCCAACTCCATCGCATTATACAGCTTGCTGTCGTCCAGTTCGTTCCAGATCGTTCCGTGCAACTTGAGGTCGGGAATTTTCGACCAATTAAAAGATTTCAACGGATTGGATGGCTGTGGAATGTTCTTTTTGACGACCTCCACTTTTAGAGGCTCGACGGGAGGCGCAAGAGGAGCACAAGGAGGTGGAGGCCCCCCCGGAGGACACAAAGGCGGCGGAGGTGGGGCTAAAGGTGGGGGCGGCGGGGGAATTGAGGATGAATATTCGATTTTGGCGTCCGGTTTGTTGATGTCGATGATGGTTTTGTTGAGGCTAATGGCTTTGGCGTCGTCCGGGATGCTACCGGAGTTGACTAGTCGCTCTAAAAGACATTAAGAAGGGGTTAAGAAAAAAATAACGGTATGAGTTTACTATCTCCAATCCTCTATATTTTCTTACCCAGTCTAAATCTTTCCCCTCTTTCACAGATGACCTGTCTATCGAGTTCCTGGGCTTTATACTCCATTTCGCAGAGTCTTTGCCTGGTCTCAATATGGGCGGCAGTTTCTTTTTCCAGTCTCTCTTTTACTCTAAAAGAAAATTGTGATTTAACGCAGAATTATTACACCCCAGTGATATTCCTTTAAAAAAAACCGCATTAAATCTCATTAAAAAAACCTTCATTATTTTTATTAGTTTTTATAAGGTTTATAAGATTTTATGAGGTAAAATTTTAGATTTTTTAAAGTTTATAATAATTTATGGCATATGTCTTTAATTTTGGTAGGATTTTGTGTGGTTTCATATATCAGTTTTTTATCTGATCCTATAATCTGGCAGATTTATCAATATGTATAAAATTTTATAGTACAAACGTTTTATTTTTAATTGACTTATAGGTTTATGAAAGCACCGCTTTCTAAGATATTTTATAATCGAACAGACACATTAAACTTGATAGGTTTCTACGATTAAATCGTTGTTTTTTATAATGGATTATGGGTTTGGATAAGCACATTTTTTATGAAACTTTCTGGAGATTTTATGATCAGACAGACTCATAAAAGTTTTAAAGGTTTCTTTAAACATACCGTTTGCTAACATCACAACAAAGTTTTTATACGACTAGATTTTATAGTCAGAGAAAGTCACAAAATTTTATAAGGTTTTATGTCATATTTAAAAAAATATAACAGTGGGTTTCAATATATCTTTAATTTTTATGGGTTTTCCATAATCTGACAGGCTCATAATACTTTATTGGTTTCTATACAAAAAAAATTATTCTTTTATATTCTCTCATATCTCATAAAAACGCTTTGTTTTTACTTTACTTAGTTATATATACTATCGAAAATACTTTTACAAAAAAATATAGGTTATGGTTTAGTTTGTATTAATTAATTCATATTGTATTACTTCTACTATCAATTATAAAGTTTTGTCGACATATTTTATTTTAAAATGTTATAGAATTTTTTAAACCTTTATGAGGAATTTTTATATTATATACCAACTGCGGCTTTGTGTTTTACTTTCACTAGTCAAAAATTATAAAATTTCATGAATTTATGTGAACATAGATCATAAAAACTTATAATTTGTATTTTGAGTTTCACGTCCAGTGAGAGAATTTTTGAAATATCGCAAGCTTTGTGGACACAGTTTTTTATTGTGAGCTAATTTTTAATTTTTTTCATCAGGGCTCAGTTAATATTAATAAACTGAGTTTTAAATATTATTTATTCTTTTTTAATAATTGTGGTGTTTCTCGTTTGTAAATATTGTTTTGTTCAACGTTTTTTACAAATTTTAGAAAAAAAATTGAAATCTGATGGCGAGTGTCAGTTAAACATTAATTGAGCCCTGATGAAGGTAACAACCATATTACCGAAACATTGGTGAAAATTAAAAATTAGCTGACAAAAAAAAACTGTCTACAAAGCTTGCGATATTTCATTACAAAAAAAGTTATAATATTTTTTTGTGTTACTTTTTATAATATTTTATGAGGTTTTTCAGCAGGGAACTTTAACCCAAAGAAAAATGTAATGTAAAAAAGTACTAAACACACCTTATCAGACTAGTCTCAAAGTCTTCTTTCTCCTGCGTCCTCTGGTCCAATTCTTGCTCCTTTTTGGCCAGTTTGTTGGACAGATCGACGTTTTCGTGCTCGAGTTCTTGAGCTTTCTTCCTAGCCGCCACCAGTTCTTCTTCTTTAGCTAGCAGATGAACTACTTCTTTCACGTTAATCTCGATTGGAGCTACGTCTGGGTCCTTTTTTCCTGATAACAAAAGCAAATTAGTACCTCTGTTTTCGGACAGCTTTGATAAGCGGAAAACCCTCATAACCGGACATTATTTCGGACGGACAGTCAGACAGATACTTTGGCAAAGCCATTTGGCGAAATAACTGGTATTTTAATAATTTAATAAAAAAACGCCATAAAAAATTGCTCTGAGTCTCAGTCAGTATTGGTCAATATCGATCATTTAAATCGATTTACAAATCAAAAAGTTATAATAGTGTTTAAGTGGACCATCCTGTTATATTTTCGTTCATTAAAAACCCACCTTCTTTGTCGTTTTGCTGAAGAATGATCTGCTGCACGATCCTGTCAATGAGCAACCAGTGTTGGGGGTGAGTTCCGTAATCCAACGGCAACAAAAGGCAGTGCTCCAGCAAGGACAACAAATGAGGATAAGCGGCCGTGTGACTGAGCTTGCGCCTGATCAAATCAAACATGGCGGTGGCGCTTTTGGTGTCCACGTGATCTTTCTCGAACTTGCGCGCCATCTCTTTTTCGTCTTCGTTGCGGACCATCTCGAAGAAATCAAGGTGGCGGTCGAGGGTTTCGTTTTCGTGGCCGCGCAGTTTGTCGATTATCGGTTGAATGCCTAGCAGAAGGAGTTCGTACCTTAAATGTAACCTAAAAAAATTTAAAAAAAAATGAGTTATTAAAGGAAGAGGAGAGGCTGCACTCATCCCAACTAAAGTTGTCACGGGATTTGAACGAGATGTGGCAGGAAAAATGTGCTGAAGGTAGTTTGAAAAAAGACAGAAAAGAAACAGCACATCTAAACCTTATGCCTGAAGAAGAATTGGTGGAACACTACAAAGCCCTACTAACGGAAAATAGAGAAGAATTTACGGGAGACATCAAAAGTACTGAGACCACGGAAAACCTAAAAATTGAAAAAATAAATGTAAGGGAAATTAAGAACATTTTGAAACACATGAAAAACGGAAATGGAAAAATGGAACTTATTAAACACGGACCTGATATATTACTGAAACTCTTAGCAGACATATATAACGACTCTCTTTGTAAAGGAGAAAACATTACACATTGCGCATATCAGCTCAATTTATAAAAAAGGAAGTCAAAGAGACTGTAATAATTATAGAGGGATAAGTGTTACTAATTCGGAGGAGAGGTTGTATGGTCGGATAATTAAAAGACGAATGGAAGCGGAGTTTATAGAAATAGAAGAACAAAGTGGTTTCAGAGCAGGAATATCTTGCCTCGACAAAATAGTCACATTACAACAAGTGATAGAAAAGAGGAAAGCCCGAAATATTTCTATTCGTTTTATATTTGTCGATCTAGAAAAAGCATACGATACGGTTCCCTTAAAAAAATTGTTTGAAACATTGTCTGGACTTAGTAGAGAGTACGTTAAAGCAGTCAAAAACTTAATAAAAATCCGCAAAGCATGGTTAAACTGGGCACTAAGATCTCAAAACCATTCAAGGTAACAAAAGGTCTTAAACAAGGCTGCTGTTTATCAGCAACGCTTTTAAAAATATATATACAAGAAGCTTTAAAAGACTGGCGAAATAAATGCCAGGAAATGGGAATAAAGATTGCGGAACAATGTTTAACAAACCTATTTTTTGCGGATGAAAAAGTGGTAATTAACAACGGTGAAGAAGACCTGGACTGTGTGTTTAGAAAACTCAAGCAAGAATATGAGAAGAAATGGAAAAAAAACGAATATCTTCAGATAGGACAAGATCAACAAGATCCCGATTTACAAATATGAGAGCTCAAAAAATGTGAAGAGTACAAATACTTAGGGAGCATACTGTCAAAGGAAGGTACATCAAATAGAGATATTGAGAATAGGTTACAACAAGGTCAGAAATAAAAAGAACTTAAAAGACCTTCGAATCAGTTACTTCAACCGAAAAGAATCTAAAAACAAAAGATCAAAAGATCTTGGGTGGAAAAAAAAAAACGAAAATTTAAACTTGGATGAGTATCCCACAAGGAACACACAAAAGACCAAAGCGAAAAGAGAAATAATCAAATGATGTTTGGGGAGGGTGACCAGTGAAATTACTAATGAGCCCATGCTGGTTTTCCAGGGTGAAACATCATTTGATCATTTCTCTTTTCGTATTGGTTTTTTGTGTGTTTTTTTTTCCACCCAAGTTCTTTTGATCTTTTGTTTTTAGATCAAAAAAGCCTGAAATCGGTAAAGGTAGCTTAAGGGTGAATTGGAATAAAAAATGCGCTTCTTCCAATTACTTAATCTAAAAAACTGTTAATTAAATATGTATCAAATTTTGTACGGTGAAACTTTAAAGCATTATCCTGAAACAATTTCACGGATTTTGCATAATCAAAAGTTTTTTACATAATTTTACGTATCCTAAAAATTTTTAATTCACTGTAAACATTATCCATGATTTTAAAAAACTAAATAAAAACAAGATATATATATATTTTTTTTAAAGCCACGCGAACGGTCTGTGGGGCATACCAGAAGCCTCCGATGCGCAAAATTGTGTTAATTTTTGGTGTGCAGTTTATCTGTTTAAGTAAACGAAATGTTTTTCACTCCTAAAAACCATAAAATCAAGTTTGAGGGTAAATTTCAACCCCCAAAAAATATTTTCTCAAAAATTTTGTTCTCTTGAAAAAAATTAAATTCTGATTCTATATTTAGTTTTGAGAAGTGTAAGACTTTAAATTTTCACCCCGTATACTTATTATGATTTAAATATACAGGGTGGATTCTTTAAACAGAACGGTGCTTCCAGCGGGTTAGTACTTGATTTTATCGTAGATAGAGAAAATACCGAAGATATGTAACCTTAGGGGCTAAAATGTTAGCAAAAAATGGAAGTTCGTGGATAACTCCCCAGAGCGCGCATAGTCGCTTTTGGACAACTCGACTGTCATCAACCCAGTGCATTTCACTGCATTGAAATCTGTAAGCATAGAAGATATGAGCAAAATTTCTCCAATGTTTCACTTGACCTCGTATAGGTGGCGCCATTAACTTGCATGCGCCAGATAGCGGAGAAAATAGAAATATCACTGCCATTAGTAAAATTTGGTTGAAGCTGAGAAATTAACAGTTTTTTTCTTGTGATTTATTAACGTTTACAGGTGTGTGTTTCTTATTTTGCATGTTTTTGTTTTATATAAACTAACAAAAAATTGTTGGTATATGTTTTTTATCATTAATAATTAAGCAGGTAGGAACTATTTAAAAAAAAAAATCCGGCAGTTTGGAAATTTCCTAGAAAATTTCTGTTATAAACAAAATATTAAATATAAATAACTTAGGTTTAAAACATTTTAGCATAATTAAAGGGGTAACGTTTTTGTGTATGCAATTGTGACTATGTTTTTCAGATTTTTATTTAGCTTATATCCTCGTCGGCAGCACTACCTATTAATTGCGGTCTCCGCTAGCGCCCTCTAACAGTTACTTAGCAAAACTAAATTTTTGGTTTCCATACTCTCCGAAAGGTAAATGGGGGGCACCAGTTGCCTGATCAGGGTTTATAACGAGTGGAAGTGCGACGGACTATTCGTACTTCCACTTATCAGTTAGATATCTTGGGTATATTCTATCTACGATTTTATAAAAAAAATCCAAACACACATCAACTGAGATTTTTAATTTTCTTTAATTCTTGGATTCTTTTTATGTCTTTTTTTACGAGGTATGGCAAACAAATATTTTTTTTTAAAAATAGGACTCCCTGTAAAGATTTGATTGACATTTTTGAATTCTAAAAAAAATTATCTTTTTGACAATACCTAACACTAATACTCTATCTCTTATGGTTTCCAAGAAAGAGGCATTTAAACTTGCATGGAATTGTTGTCTATGCCCTGTTTTACGGGGGATATTTGAATGAATATCGATGTTTTCCATACAGATTTAGATAAAAATATCTTGATTATCGTAAAAGATAGATCCTACTGTGTGCTGAAAAGCTGAAAAGAGAATTGTTTGCAGATTTCAAAAATTGCAAAATATCGCCATACCTCGTATACTAAATGACATAGATCAAATCCAAGATAGCACGATAAAAGAAATTAAAAATCTCAGTTGACGTGTTTTTGAATTTTTTTATTCAACCAAATTCTAACACGCTAGAAGCACCGCTCCGTTTAAAGAATCCACCCTGTATACCTATACTGTATATGGAATGATTTACTAAATATCTGTGATGGTTTTTTTTAAACGCCGAGGTCATGGATAACTCATAAATTATAGTATGTAAGGAAAATATGTGCGTAAGAAGGCGATTGAGTGTAACAAATAAAACAATTTATGTAATTGGATTTGAATTAAAATAATTAATATGAAAATATTAACCTATTAAATAATAAATAATTATAAACCACAAATTATCTATTTCAATTACCTTAAGTGTATCCTTTTAAATTTTTAAATCACTCATTAAAGTTTATGAATTTATGAAAAATGAAAAATAATTTTTCACTTTTTTTTTTTAAAACTTCACACTTTCCAAAGAAAACACCAAAACTAGTACAACCACACAATTTTTAGAAAAGCAGTAGACAAGGATGCATGGTGCTTTAGGTAAGTACTTACCTAAATTCTAAATTGATTTCTCCTAAACCATAATTTAACACAGCATTTATAAACGACATAATAGCAGTCTTAAGATTGACCTCGTCCCTGTAGATCCCCGTGGATCTATCCAAATCGTTAATGATTCCTTGAAACCGCGTCCTTTCAAACGCGTATTTTTGGTAATGGCGCATGGCATCCAGGACCTAAAATAATACCATATTTATAAACAATTCTCAATGGGTCACATTGTTTGGTTCCTGTCAACAGGGCCCGCTTCAGGCACGTGCAAATTGAGTAACAAATAAGTGATTTGCACAGGGCTCTAATTTCTCCTTGATTTTCTGTACCTTTTTGTGGCCTCCGGGGACTAGACATACTGCGCCAAGTATTTCCAAGACCGCGACCTTGGTTTTGATATTTTCAGTGCTGAGGGATTGAGCTATCGTGTTGATACTGGTTGGATGAGCAAGTACGTGAGCACGGCCAGTCTAAAAAATATAGAGTAAAATCACTTTTTTTATAACATTAGGGTAACTTCTTCATAACAAAATCCTTCAACAGAAAATATAGCAACAGAGGAGGAACCTGTATCTTTGTCAAGGAGGATCTGGATGACTTTAGTGAACTTGTTTGTTGTGAACAATACAATATCGAAGGTTTGATTGAGATGTGTGCAATAATTAGCGATTGTAGGAAACTTATTATTGTCTGTCTGTGTACATCTTGTCTAGGAGTGTACAAGCTTTTTTTATCAAATCTCAAAAATGTAAGTCTTGCCAATTTGTCTGGGCAGGAGATTTCAATATTAATTTTTTACAAAATAATAATTCTTTAACTAAAGAGGAAATCACAAAAAAAATAAAATGCTCTATTTGGTACCTACAACTTGCAACAATCTTGCATTGACAACTTTTTTGTGAATACCTCAAGCTTTTCAAAAAATATAATCATTAAAAATGGATTGGGAGACCATCATGCACAAACCATTACATTTAAAACAAATATCTCTAAAATACGTGTGTATGGACGGGATATTGTGAATGAAGCATATAACTCATTTGAAAGCACTCTAACTTACTACCTCAACCTGTTTTTCCCAACAAAATCCAAAGTAATCAACCCAATAAAAAACAACAATTGGATGACAATAGGCATAAAAACATCAATAAAAAACAAAAGAGTACTTTATGAAGGCTATCTCTCTGGGATAGTAAATAAGAATAAATATAAAAAATACACAAAATTATTAAAAACAATTATAAGTAAAATCAAAAAACAATCAAATAAAATAATAATTGAAAAAGCGGACAACAAAACGAAAGCCACCTGGGGTATCATAAACAAAATAACAGAAACAAGAAACAAAACCAGTTCTGTATTTCACAGCTTCCAGGAAATAGAATCACCAACTTTTTTAAACCATATAAATGACTTTTTTCTCAACACATCCTTAAATAAGAACAAAAATACTAAGAATAATAATAATAACAAAAATAAACAATAAAACAACAATAAAAAATTAACTGAAAATCAAGAAAATCTTTGTTTTAACCCGACCACCTCAGAAGAGATGACAAGCAAAATAAAAAAAAATTAAAACATAAGAAATCTGTAGGCTTAGACGAAATTCCCATTACATTATTAAAAAAAGTTGATTCTTACATTGCGCAACCCCTTTCCTACGTCATCAATCTCAGCTTCAAAACGGGAATATTTCCATCAAAACTTAAAAATGCCATTTTCAAACTAATTTATAAAAGCAAAGGCGAAAAAAACGACCTTAAAAATTACAGGCCCATCTCTCTCTTAAACCACATCAGTAAAATATTCGAAAAAGCAATTTATGAACGTATAATAAACTTCCTAGATAAACAAACCATACTTATTGATAAAGAGAATGGCTTTCGCAAAGGAAAATCTACGATAAGAGCAGTTTAACAAACCATAGAAAACATAATCACTTCTTTAAACAAGAAAAAAACAACAGTGTCACTTTACATAGACCTGTCCAAAACATTCGACAGAGTAGAACACAAAACCATAAAAAAACATCGAACAACATCTATTTAAGTCATATTTAGAGGACAGGAAACAATGTTTGAAAGAAACAAAAAGAGATGGTAAAAAGTTAAGATCAAGCTTTAAACAAATTACAAAAGGAGTGCCTCAAAGTTCGGTGCTAGCTCCATTACTATATATAATTTACACAAATGATATAACAAACATAATATCAAATGATATAGTATTATTTGCAGATGATAAGTACTAACTTAGATGAAGAAGAAACAAACAAAATATTAAATCAGATTTAAACACACTAGAAAATTACTTTGAAGAAAATAACTTACTAATAAATACAACAAAAGTACACTTCAAGCCAAAAAATCAAGAAAAGTTTATTTTAGATAATACAGGAGAGCAAATAACTGCTCAAGAAAATGCTTTGTTTCTTCAGTTATCATTGACAGTAAACTTAACTGGGAAAGCCACGTTGAGAAGGTTGCATTAAACACAAGAAAATATTGCTATGCTTTGCGAGTCATAAGAGAGAGTATTGGTTACTCAGCAGCCCATCCATCTTACCATGCCTACATACAGTCGCGTGTACGATATGGAGTTATTTTCTGGGGAAACTCTGGAGGCGCATAGAGAATTCTAAAACTCCAAAAAAAAAAAATACTTAAGAATAATTCTAAAAATCCCTAAAAAAGAATCCTGCAAAATCCATTTCAGAAATAACAAAATACATACTATATATAACCTCTATATACTGGAAAGTATCAAGTATATATTGAACAAACCAGACCTAAACAGAAGTATTACACTACACTTATCTTCAGAAGAATATTACTTTAATATAGTAAAAATCTAAAACTCTTTACTTACTAGAATTCAGACAAAAAGACAAAAAAAACTGAAAAACAGCTGAAAACATTCCTAGACAAGAAATCATACTATAGCAACGAAGAATTTTTTGATAACGAAACAAAAAATGAACCTATTACTTCATGACATAATTTTATTTCAATTTAATAAACAAAAATAATAAGTAAAAAAAATGGAAAAATAATAAATTATATAAATATATATGACTCTCACATAATATTTGTGATAATAATTGTAATTGTAATTGTGCTTTGTAATTTATTTCTATGTTTTACTTATCTTAGAGTTAGATACTATTAGATTAAAAATTGACAAGTTCTACATCTATTCTGGTATTATGTATATTTTAATATTATACTGTAACAGAACAAGTAATATATACATTACGTTATGATGGGTCATCGAACTGAACGACATGGAATATCAGATTAACGTCATGTCAATTGTCAAAAACAAAAAAGAAAATTTGATGAATTTAGAAACTTGCTCCTCATACAAAAAAAATAGTTTTTACACTTACCGAATTATTCATAAGAGCCTTTACACAGCCGATAATACTAGTGTGTATCGAGCTTTGGGCAGTAAAGTAGTCCATTTTTTGCAAAAAATCCAGTAGATATTGTAAGCCGTCTAGTTCAATGAATTTGATGACAAAGCTGTGCGTGGACGTGCGCAGGGCAGTCTTTAGGGCGTCTAGGTTTTTGGTTCTACTGCGTACTTCTTCTTCGATGTTCGATTCGGGGTATTGTAGCTATAAGTAAAGAAAAATAATAAACAAACTGAACTTTGACATAATTTTTTATATTTAACTTTTAGATTTTTTTCGCATTTAAATATTTGGAAGTTTGTCGGTCTTTAGCGCAAATAATGTCTACACATTGAAAAACATTCGAGTGTCGTAGTGCAAAAAAACAGTCGATAATTTTGCATGAGAGCGTATTGCCTAAAAAGTGCATTAATTTATTTTTATAGTTTGGCGAAAGAAAGAAGGGTGATTTTACCTCACCCATTAAGTGCACACGCAGTTTGGATTTTGTGGTGGGTTCAGGAAAAGAGAGGCCCTGTTTGGGATGTGTCAGCGCCAGTATGCCTATTTCATAGATTACGAGAAAACGTTTGATCGAGTCCAACACGAAAAGCTCATAGAATCGCTAAAAGAAGTTGGTCTAGATGACCGAGATCTGAAGATAATCGCTAGTCTATACTGAAATCATACTTCGCCAATAAAAGTTGATGGCCAACTGTCCAAATAAGAAGACGGGTGTATATTGTCTCCGCTGTTGTTTAATATCTATAGTAACAAAATAATATAATAACTGCAAGTTCGGGCTTATCCATATCCAAGAAAAAGAACATCAGAGGCATGTTAGAAGTAAATGGGCAGCAAGTCAAACGCGTGGATTCATACAAATACTTGGGTTAATTGGCTCCTCAATGAGAACTGGGACAACATGCAAGAAGGTCGTGTAAGAATTGAACAGGACAGATCATCTTTTATCAAAATGAAATCAGTGTTATGTAGTCGCGATCCTTATACCACTCTCCGAATTCGTGTGCTTCGGAATTATGTTTTTAGCATCTTATATTATGGCATGGAAGCATGGACACTGACTGAGGCAATGTGCAAAAAGTTACAGGCATTCGAGATGTCGTGCTATCGTAGAATACTAAGGATATCTTGGATGGATAGTGTAACTAATGTGGATGTTTTGCTTAGAATAAATAAAGATCTTGAAGTTTTATTTACCATTAGAAAACGAAAACTTGAATATTTTGGTCATATTTTGAGAAACGATAAATATAAACTTTTAAAATTGACAATAAAAGGCAAAATTGAAGGCAGAAGAGGTCCGGATCCTAGACGGATATGATGGCTTAAAAATCTTAGACAATGGTAGAGTGTTAGCACTACGACACCTTTCCGAAAAGCAGTGGACAAGGTAAAGATCGCGCTGATGATAGCCAATGTTCGAAGAGAACAGGCACTTGAAGAACAAGAATAACTATAAAACTAATAACACTCATCATACTTATTTTATTATACTAATTAACAATCTGTTTTGCAAAAGTCTCAGTTAGCTCTGGTTTTATAGATTCATGCTAATTATGATAACCTATAATAACCTTAATATATGGAAAACTTCGACCATTCAATGGCAAATATCGGGATTTAATATAAGGTTTTTCAATACTTATGACATAAATTCTAAAGTTTTACCCAGCCAACACCGTTTCGTAAAAATTACGTAAAAGTTTCCTACTTTTTACGTAAATAATATGTAACTAAAATAACGTAAATAATACCGAAAGGTAAAATTGGGGTTAATTTTTTTACATAATGCTAATACATCAAGGTAAACTTGAGGTTACGTAAATAACGTAGTCTTTATGTAACTACTATAAAAATTTATAACATAAATGGTATATAAATATTACGTATTGGAATGTAACATTTATGTAAAATTAAAGTCATATTGTGTATATAATATTTATATAATTCTAATTTCTAAATTTCCCTTCTTATTACGTAAATATAATGTAATTAAACAAACATAAGTTATGTTATTGCCAAAAGTAAAAACATCAAAGGGGATATTTTAATATAGGCATTAAAATATATAACTCTTTACCAACTGATACTAAACTAAAAATTACACAAACAAATTTTAAACATATTCTTACAAATTTTCTCCTATCCAGCCCAGCCAAATCAAAACGTTCGACTTCTTAACTTAAACGTAGGAATACCCACTGTTTAATACTCTATATATATATATATTTAACAATGATCCACAAAAAAAAATATTCTTTAAAAAAATATACATATATGTTTAGTAATTATTATTATAACAAACATATCGACTTTTTTTAATTTTAATTTTTTAATTTTAATTTTTTTTTCTCTTATTTATTTTTTTTTCTCCTGCTATATTTCCTATATTTCTTATAACCTAAAGTCAATCCTTAAACTTAATTAATTACTTTATTTTTTTTTTTATTATCTTTGTAATCAAACTCTTTTCACGTGTTAGCCAGCAGACAAGTTTCCAACTTAAGCAGACTACCCATAGGACAAAGAATGATACAACCTTCCCTCCCAGTATTCTGTTCATATCTTAATCAAACATAATATTATAAGTAGTAGGTCTTAATATTTATTTTCTTTTTGTTATGTTATATCTGCAAATCTATTTTAAATTGTTGTTTGAAGAAAAATAAATATTTATTTATTATTATTATGATTATTATGTTATACAAACATTACGTAAATTTTATGAAAACTTTTTTGTGTAAATTTTGTGACTTTAGATTTACGTAAATACTATATTAATAAAACAGATGTGTTTGCTGGGTAGTTAGATTTTCATATAATATTATTAGGAGTTATGTTATAGTCTGACAAAGTGAATTTTGTGGGTGTGTTGGAATTTTAGTAAACCAAAAGACTCTTCTGAGCGAGGGAAAATATAAAATTAGGACTTATGAAGAATTGGATGGAAAATGGAAAATATTTAATAACTCGGCAACTATTTATCCGATTTTTGCAAGAGGCGCATCGTTTTAAAAGAAATTAAAAAGTCATTCAAAAAATAAACAAAAGTTGGCGTGTTCCATAAGAAAAATATCAACTTTGTGTTATATCTTAACTCTCAAACTCTACAAAAATGCTATTAATGCCACGAAGATATTTTCATAAATAAACAAACTATAGGACCTATCCCAAAATGCAGACTTTTCAAAAGGCACCCGTAGCTCAAAGACGGGGTGAGATATTCAAATGCGGTTTTTACCGAAAATCTTGCCTTGAAATTTGAGCCTCGCAAAGGGGGGTCGAATTTTTCCTATCTCCTCTAGAAGTACCCGAAACCCCCCAAAACCATCGAATTTTGAACACCCTGTACAGTTCTGTTGATGCCGCAGAATAAAAAAAATAACAAAAAAGTTTTCTTACCGTGGCCAAAGTCCTCAGTCTTTCGATATAGTGTTCCGGGGCATGCGCCTCATCGGTCTCGTCCTCCCCACCCTTCCTTGAGCAATAGATCTGCCATTTTTTCTGAGGCGGAAGGCTGAACATGGCCGCCTTGTTGGGGGCTGTCAAGTCCAATTCTTCCTGCAAAAAAAATTTAAAATAGTAAGCCAGGCCTAAAATTTGCTAATGGATTTAAAGAGGTATACTTTCGTCCTGCGAAAGATTTATAAATATGGTATTTTTGCGCACTGCACTGAGAAAACAGGGTTTACCCAGAGCGTGGGTTGGCAATTTCGGGCTGCCATAATACACATGTCTGAGTTATTCTAGTTGACCATGTGAATAGCCGCAACTCATTTGGAATGGGCTCCACTAACTTCTCGTTTTTGGCTGGCGGGAACCAACAAAATATTTTTTGTTAAAATTTACCTGGATTTTGTACTACCACAACTCAGATTTTTAACCCATGTGTATAGATTGTGGTAACCTATTTTTTGGTTGGAAAGACCATTGCATGTGTAAGGGATACCTTACTTTTACCCACAGCCTGTGTTAGTACAGCCTTGTGAAATGTATTAAATTTTTTGAGTTCTGATAATTCAGTTTGGTGCTGCAGGAACTCAAATGGTTAGCCGAACAGCTGCTACAGCTACTACAGCGAATAGTATCTATAGTGAACAAATCAATCAGTGATTTGTTTCTAGAATGATCGAATCTTGTGAATCAATCATTTGAAAATAAATTAAAGAAAACGGTAACCAAAAAAAACGTCTCCAAATGCGAAATGCTGACCCAAAAATCTATATTTTCATACAGTTTACCCCGCGCGCAGGAATTCGAATCAAAGGAACGAATGAACAACAAAACGATGGACCTATTTCTAACTGATTCAGTGTATCGCCACAGTGGGTCAGTCAGTCGTTGATCCATTCCGATTTGATTCTCACTCGTTTGATTCATTCTGTCTTCGTCGGTCATTTGACTCATTTGACTGATTGAATCATATCGAGCAAACATGATTCGATCACTCAATACTCGCAAGTGATTCGATCATAGTGAACGAATCGTTCACGAATCACACATCTCTAAGCTGAATCGCGTTCCTGTTTTAATTTCATTTACGATTCGGCAGCCTGCAGTACAACATCTCGGAACGTGAGTTCGTCGCAAGTCGCCGCACGGTCCATCTGACGTAAGTGGTCGGACGAATCTAATCAAACCTGCCTATTACGCGGCCGTTTTCGACGAACGCGCCATGTATGTCGTACCCCCTCACCCATTAGCGTTTTCTTTCACTCGAGTGGCTGAGTGTGCAAGGAATAACCCCAAAATACCGTGTTTTTTCAATTTGGCTGAACCTATAAACTACTCCTTATGGAGTGGAACCTGCACTCCAAAGTCGAGTTCCAGTAGCCCAGAATTTGGGTTCTGGCTACCTAGAGTTAAGTGGTGGTAATCGAAATTCGAGTTCTAGTAGCTCAGAATATGAGTTCTGGGAATCCAGAGTTGGGTTGTGGTAGTTCAAAGTCGAGTTCAAGCAGCCCAAAATATGGGTTCTGGTAGCCCAGAGTCCAGTTCTGGTAGCTTGAAGTTGAGTTGTGGTAATCCAAGTTTTAGTTTTATGAGTTCTCCGAACCACAAAAAATAATTGCGTAAATTTAATCTCTATTCGGAGCTTACATGACTCACGAATGGAAGATCATCAGAACTCATTTGATCGGCCTGTCGTAATACACAGGTCTGGGCTGGCCCCTATTTGCAACACGCTTCGGACTAGGAAAACCCGTATTTGAGTTATGCCAACCCGAGTTTTTTCTCAGTGTGGTTCTCCTTTAAAGTTGGCAGAAAAAAATATATTGTCATATACAGTTATACTTGACTACGTTTACAGACATTTAATAAAAGTTTACTTTTTTTCGATAGAAGCTAGAAAGAAAAAGTAAAACTCTTGTAACCCAGTTTTGATTTTACACTCCTTGCCCCCTCCTCTCCCTTTGCCACTAACATAAACCATTTTTTAAATATTTTACAAAAAAATGTTAAGCAATTTTTGTTAACAAAACTAAATTTAAAACGTGTACATTATTTGTCACCAAATGTAAATTTAACAGTAGATCCCACCCCAACGCAATATTTAAATATTTGACAACAAACGTGAAAGAGATTAAAATTGTTAAAGAATTTTGTGATTAGATTGGATTAAAATGTGATTAAATTTAGTTCAATTCAAAGCAATTTTTGTTAACAACACCTAAGTATAACGTGTTAAAATGGCATTTTTAATATATTTTTTTCAAAATTTTGGCCTGCCGCGCATTTATAACGTAGAATCAAGACTATAGATTCGCCCCTGCTTTTCAATATAAATAAGTATTTCTTTTTCTTACACACTAACCCAACCCCCCAACACCGGTTCGAAATCGGACACACATTAGGCTTTTCAATTCATTACGATCAGGCCTCCAAGATCTAATGTATAGTCCAGAAACCTACAGGCCTGTGTCATCCTTGTTAGGAATCATCAGGGTAACATAGAACTGTACCTGGCGTATGAAGCATAACATAAACAACCACACCCACCGAATTTAAACAACTTTCGTCGTCAAATAACGCGCATGGCTATGCGCGCCGCCTCAGCAAAATGCATAAGAATTAAATTATTTTTTTTGTAAAAAGTAACTTCCATGTTCTGCATAATGTCATTCATAAAGTTCCCTACTGTTTACGTAAATAATTTGTAATTAAAATAACATAAATAAGAAACAAACGGCAGATATCGATTAAATAATAACTAGAAAGTAAATTAAAAGGTAAAAATGGGGTATTTTTTTTTACTTAATATTAAACTTGACGTCACGTAAATAACGTACTCTTTATGTAACTACTATATAAATTTATAACATAAATATTATACAAATCTTACGTATTAGAATGTAACATTTATGTAAAATTAGCGTCATAGTGTGAACAAGGTAAAAAGTGTTCTGTTCTCCCTTCTCTTCATATTACGTAGATATAAGGTAATTGAAGAAACATAAGTTATGTTATGTAAATATTACGTCAATTTTATGATAACTTTTTTATGTAAATTTTTTGAATTTAGATTTACGTAAATCCTATCTTAATGTAACAGATGTGTTTGATGAGCGCCAACACCTACTAAATCGCCCCCCCTTCAAAAAAAGCTGTGGGCGCCCGTGGCTTGCAGTCAATAGGGTAGATTTCTAAACCATTGGTTACTTCAGGTAAGTATTTAAATTATTTTTTACACGGGTCCCTTCCCAGCAAACACAAATCGTCGGCATTAAATCGGGCCAATGTCGAGAACGTTGGCAGTGTGTCGGCATCGGCGACTACACTCTGGCCCGATGTTGGTCAGATTGCAATTTTCAGTTTTCGGTCAATAATCGGCAACTGACGGAGGTCCACATTACTACAGTCGACTTTATGCCGACACCACTTTAGGACCGACGATGGTCCGATTGGAACTTTGTTTAATCGGTCGAAAATCGGCAACTGACGATGGCCCGATTTACTATAGTCGACTTTATGCCGAAGCCAACTTTATCTGGTTTACGGCCGACGACGGTCCGATTGGAATTTTTGGTTAATCGGACGAAAATCGGCAACTAACGATGGCCCGATTTACTATAGTCGACATTATGCCGACGACCACTTTATCTGCTTGAGGGCGATTGGAACTTTGTTTGGTTAGTCGAGAATCGGCAACCGACGATTGTCCGATTACGTCACCTTAAAATTTTTAAATTGCTTAATAGTTTCTTCCTAGCATGTGGAGATGGCGCTAATGTCACTATGTTCCCTGTACAGTGGAAGATAATATTATATGTATAATGACCAAAGATATTTCAAAACTAGAACAAGATGGTGGTACTTCTCTAGAAGAATCACCTCTTCTGCCACTTAAACCAGCCCGAATGGTTAAGAACCCGCATTATCGAAACTTTGTAGTTTGCCAATGTCGGGCCGCTTTAAGCTACCACCGATAGACCTCCGTCAGTCGCCGACGTTGGACCGCTTAAGGAAACCAATATCGGACTTGAATAGTTTACCGATGTCGGGCCGAGACCAGCTTGTCTACGTTATACCGACCAAATTAAGCAGTTATGAGCGGATGGTCGGTACCATGTGGTTAAACCAAATCGGACCTTAATCGTACGGCGACGGTATGCCGATGTCAGCAAAAAGTAAAATTTACCATTGGTCCGACGACGGGCCACAGTCTAACGCTGCATCGGCAAACATACATTGGGCCTACATGGCAAAGCGGACAAAAAATACTGCTGGTCCGATGTCGTAAATCGAGATCGTGCCGATTACGACAAATTCGGCAATCGACATGGGACGGACGAAGGCCCGATGGAACCGTGTTTGCTGGGTTGACTGCCAAAGGCGTGTTAGGAGGGGGAGCTGTCAGCTCAGCACTATATGTATTTTTTTTTGTAATTTAGCATATAATCAGTAAAAACAGGTAAGCCCCGCCAATATTTTTTTTCCTACGCCGGCTTATAAGGGCGAAAGTTTGTTTGAATATAATTTTTTTCTCTTGTCTATAAGAGAAATTTTATGAAAATAAATGATTACTTTATTCTCGATAGAAACTTATTCAATTATGAGGGCATGCAAAATTATGTTCCTTTATAGTTGATTTTCACACCTTATTATTGAAAATCACTCGGCTATCATTAAAATAATTAAAATTTAAAAGTGAGAGTCCATGCAATTTGCTTTCGATATAGGGACTGTGTCAAGTGTATAACTCGTAACATATACTGGTAAGAACAAGCCTATGTGGTAAACCAATATATTCTATATTTTGGGATCAATTCGCACTCACAAAGTTTGGATACCTAAAGGTTATAGTTTCTCCTCCAATATCAAAAAAAAACACTACGACTGGCAACCACTTTTTCCATTTTTTAAAAAATTTTTGGTATGGTGCAAATTAGCTGGAATTTTGCAATGTTGTGGATTTTCAAATTTTCGACAAAGATACCCAAAATTAACTATTGTTTTCCAGTTCTGTGATAAAAACCATTTCTCTAGATGGTAACTAGATATGATCTAAACAAGTAAATCAATCATCTTTTCTTTTATAGTTTTGTGTTTTTTTTCTTCTCTAGCATGAAAACAATCATTTTTTTTTATTTTTTTTATATATACTGGGATTTTCCATCCATTATAGGATCAATTCTCAGTTTCAGCCAAGTTTTTTGCAATGTTAAAGACAAACGCAAACCTTCCGTGCGACAGGCCAATAAGCTGCCTACTACGCTGCGGACAACAATCTACCTTCACCTCAAAGTAATTATATTTGAGAGTTGACTCTAACCTGAATTGACTTAAATGTAGGTTAGGTTAGGTTAGGTTTGTTATGAGTGGTGCAATATTGCACCCTCCACTGCGACCTGAAAGGTCTATTGTGGCTCATACCTGTTTTATAAGTCGTTCATCCCAACTTCCTTGATAAAGGAAATCAGTCTGTTTGGTGAGGCTTCCTCGAAATCATGGGGCACTCAACCCTTGCTCTCCTTAGTTCTACGTAGTGGCACAGGATATGTACCGGCGTTTCCCCCTCTTCTCCACAGAATCTACATATCGGTGTATTGCTCACTTCAATTCTATTCATGTGTTGGTTAAGTCGCTCTCTATACAGACCTGTGATTATTCTCAGGCTGTTCATTTGTCCTACGTTTGTCTGGCTTATTCAGAAAGGATTTGGAGTGCTGTAGTTCCGGAGTTGAGCGCCAGTGCTGCACCCCTTTTCTTTCAACCCACTCGGATAATTCTCTATTGACCGTAGCTTTAGTTAATCCAAAGCAGGGCTTTGGCACTTAAAACGCAGATTCTGCTCCTGCCTTAGCAAGAGAGTCGGCTTTTTCGTTTCCTCCAATTCCTGTGTGGCCCGGGATCAATACAAGAGTGATTTTGTTGGTTCCACAGATCTTTAGCAGAGTTTTAAGGCACTTATTTGAGCTTATTGCTTTCAGAGCAACTTGACTATCTGATATGATTCTATTAGAGATGCCTTTGTTGGCTATTTCTCTTGTACAGACCTCCATGGCGTAAACCTCGGCCTGGAAGATGGTGGCAAGGTTACCGAGTCCAACTGAAATTGCAGCTCTTGAACCCGATACACCCGCTCCCACGCCGTCCTTGGTTTTTGATCCGTCTGTGTACCAAACATGGTCAGCTTTGATAAGTTGATTTATATTCCCCTCCCATTCTTCCTTCGTTGGAAACGGGACCCAAAACGCTTTTTAAAAGTTGTATTTTGGTAGCCTGTGGTCTGTTGGCATACTGAGGATTCGGTTATTACAAAATGCTGTGGTTTGCCCTGCACTATTGAATCTTCCTAAAGTTGCTCTTGCCTCCTTCTCTACCTAGATATGCAGCGGGGGGAGGTTACGTTGCACGCCCGTCAGTTTTTTCCGAGCAGCACCTGCTTGGTTTTGGACCACCAAGCTATAGAACCATCCCCCACGACTTACCACATATTCTATTACAAGTCCAGAGAACAATTTGTTCAGGTGGGCATTCCATATAAGTTTCTGGTCCAGTATCAGTCCCAGGTATTTCCCTTCTTAAATGTAGTATACTAAAATAAAAAATCGTCTTTGAGCCCAGGTTAGTTATATACGCCGGTTTTGTTAAATATATGTCTGCCGATCACTTTTTCATTCCATTTCCATATAATTGGTTTACTTTGGACTTATTTGGCACTTGCGATTTTATGCAAAACAAGCCGCAGGTAATTGAGTAGAATTTATGAAAAATAATAAATAGAAGGTTGTGTAGACAGATCTGAATCTTAATCTGTGCATAAAAGTTAAGATAAATCCGATTTCTACATTTCAATAAATTTTACTTTTGACGTTTATAGGTATACCTGCGTATTCGTTTTAATCAACTTTTCCTCATCCAATTTTTTTATTTTCTATATTTAGATTAGAATACTTTGTGTAATAATTTCTAGTGGGCTTCTAAAAATCAAAATTCAAATTTTTTAAAACTCTCAAAAAACTCCCAACAGCATAAACGTCAAATGTATAAATACTGGGGAAATAAACAAATTTTTCCACTCGTACTGAGAAATTTTAAACTTTGCTGGCGTCTATTTAGCCAAAACATATTCCTGGAACAGCAACTTTTTTAGCTGAAACAGCAAAGTTTTTTGCTAGAATGTTAGATTACTAAATTTGTTTGCTGGCGTAAGTATTTTTTTGGCTAGGGCTAAAGATAATGTTTAATCTTTCTATCAGAGTTTTAGCAAGAAACTTTGATGTTTAGCAGAAACTTTTTTGTTCCAGCAAGGTTGTTTGGCAACATAGGCGCCAGCCAAAAATCACTTTACTAAGAAAATTCTCGGTGTACCTAATCTACATCTACACACCACACTGAGAATTTTTTAGTAAAGTGGTTTTGGCTGGCGCCTATGTTGCCAAATAACCTTGCTGGAACACCAAAATTTCTGCTACAATAGCAAAGTTTATTTTTTAATGGAGCAGAATTAAATTGGAATATTTTTTGTGCTATTTTTAAACATAGATAGGTTAAAATTCAACCACACAAGTCTTTGCCTTTAGCTGGTTGTTATTTTTAAATATATTATTCTGTATTTTTTGTAGTTGATATGTTACTACTTATTATCATATAATGTTATTGAATTGAATAAATAAATACATTGTAATAATGTTTAGTAGCTCTAGCTAAAATAATAGTTACGCCAGCAAACAAATTTAGTAACCTAACATTCTAGGAAGATGTTTTGGCTAAATAGGCGCCAGCAAAGTTGAAAATTTCTCAGTGAAAATTTCATCATAATCGAATAAACGGTTTAGAAGTTACACCCAGTCGCATTTGTCATCATACCTCAAATTCCTTGATATATTTGTGTGTAGAAAAGCCCTCGACAAAGCGTGTTATCTCCGAAAGTACTTACCGTATTTTTATCGAACATAGTTAAGAAGACTCCCTGGCTACAAATAGAATAAAACCCCATCGAAATCGGTTCATTGGTTCGAGAGTTACACACAGATACACAGACATAACTAAATACAGTGGTTTATCAATTTTAATTTAAAACAAATCCCTTGTTTTGTTTGGTCGTTGGGGTACCCGAAAAGAGCAGAAAAAGACTGAATGCAACTTTTTGAACTAGAGGAATTAGAGGACCGGGGGAAAAATGAAATGCATCATCAAAATATAGTGAGAAGAAAATTGGGGTTACTGTTCATTTAAAATACGAGAATTGGGGTAAATTTGGATCGCTTTGTAATATTGCTGAAATATTTAAGATTCCTCTTATAAGTAAGAGTTTCTCTACAACAAGAAATCACAGCGAAGACCAGGTCACAATCTTTTAAAGGGCATCCCACACAAAATAGGTCTTGTAAGCCCCTTAGGGGCCGTCCATAAATTACGTAACACTCGAGGAGGGAGGGGGGGTTGTTGAAAGTGTGACAGAGTGTTACGGGGGGGGGGAGGGGTAGTTCATGGAAGTATTACATAACACTTGGTGTTTGTCCATAAGTGATGGTTTTTTCAAGCTTTTGTTAAATTATGAAATTTATAACGTTTCTTTCAACTTAGTTGCCAACTATTTTTTGTCCTTCTCCGGGGGGGGGGGGGGGGTGTAATTTTGGAGGGGGGGTCCACGGAAGTGTTACGAAGTGTTACATGGGGGAAGGGAGGTCAAAAATTGTCAAAAAGGTTTTACGTAATTTTTGGACGGCCCTTTAGCAGACAACATGGCTGCCTGTCAAAAATCCCATGACCTAAAATGGTAATTTACTGGTTTCTCGCATAAAAAATAGCTCTTTTCTTAAGTTATATTTTTAGGATCCTAAAATTTTTGTTTTGGTCAAAAAAGACTAAATACAAAATTTTGTGATGGTGTCTGGGTCTGGGACACCATAAGTTAAAAGCCGCTTGACTGATTTTTATCAAATTTGCCAGATAAATTGTTTGCCACCAAAGCCGCGTTCGAGCTTAGGTGCATTCAACTAGCCCCAAAATGGTAAACTCCTCCTAAAATTTTGATAAGACTCTAGTGACTTGCCATATAAAAAAAATGGCGCCACCAGGCACGTATACCCATTCATAAGATCTTTAAACACACATTTTTTTTGAAGCATTTTTTTCCAAAAATATTTTTATTTTTTTTTTGGTTGCAAATCTATCCCAATGTTAAAACCGCGTGTTCGTAGCTGCTACGGTTCGTGAGTTACAATTTTTTTAAAAGTTTAATCCCCCCTCCTACCGGCTTGCCAACCCCCCCCCCCCCCTGTGACGGAGGCTGAGTCCGCAGGGAAGGCACCGAATATTCGCGATCTTCAAACCATTGTTTAATAACTGATTGAAAACCGGTGTTATAAAGCTTTAAAAATTAGGTAGGGGAACAGGCGAAAGTAACTGTGGCACATGTTCAAACGCGCAATCAAAGATTGATCAAAGACGGACGTCTACTGCATGTCTAAGACATACGGCTTTTAAGACCGCGATCAAAGGAATATTTTTTTCTTATAATTTCTCGTAAATTTTCTTTATATTAAAAAAATGTTATTGGTGCAATGCAGAATACGAAAATGTAAGAAATTCTTTATTTTTTATTTAAATTACGTTAATTTGTATATAAAAGGCTTACTTTATTTGAGGGTGTTGTGTCCTTGCCCAAAAAGGCGTGACTGTCCAGGGACTGTATTCTTGACACCTGTGCCCGTGATCGCGAGTGTTAACAAATTTCTCACTTCTCACCTGCTTTGAACCATGTGAAAAGTGGGAGAGGCAAATATTCACCGGCGACTACCCACGTCACAGGAGGTCCAGAATACGGGACCTGGCTCGAACGTGGCTCAATGCAATGAGTTTTTAATGGTGGTGGGTCGTTGGAAAGAGGGTAGGAAGGACGGTTTGGGTTGGGTCTGACAAACCGTAGCAGCTAGTGACAGACGGTTTTTACATTTAGATAAATAATTACATTTTCAAAAAAAAAGACTACACCTACGGTCCTGCCAGCTGGCGCCATTTAATTTGAGTATTTTCCATATGATATTATTGAAAAGTGAGCAAGTTTCTTAATTTATATCTCGTTATACACGAAATAATACATGAACTTCCTTGTATGGACAGCCCTGCGTGTTATATTTTTTAGCAGTTACAAATTATTTTAATACCACGAAAAATCTTCTATAACGATAGAATTAATACTTCATCCGTTACAATAGAGTTCAATTTCTAATTATATTTATTCCACTTTAAATGATTGATACTTACACAATCGCAATTAGTACTTTTAACAGCTAGAACCGGCTCAAAGACCGAGAAAAATGGTGCTGAGTAACGTAGAAAGACATATTATTAGATAATCTTCTTCAGATGGATTTAGCTTCCTATAAAAGGCAATCGTATTATGTGCAGGAAAACTATTTGGTTTGATTTTTTTTGCTCTTATAAGCCTTGTCGTTTTGTGTAACATAAAAACGTCTGTAGGTACCTATTTTAGCGGGGAACCCAATAGATTTGTGTCGAATGATCACGCCTCGATCGCTCATCTTAATTATATTATTATAGAGATTATAGAGTAATCCTTTCTAAATCGGGGAAAAACAAGCAATTTGTCGAAATTTTAATAAACAACATTCCCAATTAAACGTGGAAATGTCCCTCTATCTATCTCTGTCGCACCCGTCGAATTACAGTTATCGTCATCTCTCTCAAATTAGATAGCGCCACTGTCTCTCTTCAAGCCGATCTGACCGGATCTTCAGGCTGAACTGAGAGAGATAATGCCTATCCACAGTGTGTAAGTGCGAGAGAGATAAAAGTACATGACATTGCGTCTTTAAACTGCGAATTTTGAGTTTATTTCTAACATTTCGGCGAAATTCTCGTTTCTTCCCGATTCAGAAAGGATTACTGTATAAAAAAATCACTTTGTTTAATCTCCATCTTTTTCCAGTTTCCCAAATATTTCATAAAAACTACGTTTTTTTTGAGAGATTGATACCTTCTCTTAGGGATCGTTCTTTCTCTTGAGATTCAAGAATTGGGCCTCCGAGGCCTTTGCTTGTGTTGGGTTGAATTCGCAAGATACAAGCATTAACCCGGCCCAAGACGACCCGAAGCTTCCTTCTTTGAATCCCACTTGGTTAATTCTTAACAGGTGCGTCCAAGTCGCGGGGGTGGACCCGACTGAATAAGTCGGTGACTAAATCCTGTTGGGAAACGTCATACCGCACTCCCCTGGATCGAAGCTCTTTGGGGTCGGTGTGCCGGACATAGGGAGCGCTTAGGGGAACCCAACTCTGACTCGCTCTCGACTTCTTTGAGTGGTGGCTGAGGACGGGTGTGGGGGCCTTGGCTTAAACGCCAGGGCCGCGTGGATGAGGCACCACAATAAAAACCTTCCTCAGACAATGAGGCGCACCCTGTTGTATAAAGTCCCCTCCCAGAAGGACCCTCCGACAACCAGGAGGTAACACAGGGAATCGAACAAGTACCCATTAGAACCTCTAAAGATAAGGATCAACAAGGAACTTTTCAAGGACCCAGTAGATCTGCTCCAACACAAGAGGACCGACAGGCAACTGCACAAGTACCCATTGGACTACAAAACGCATCAGGGGGCCTACGGACGCCGCTGATGTAAACAAATTGGCCAAGGAGCTCAGGAAGCTCCAGGACAAAACCGTGGTCAGCATGGACGGTCCAACCGAAACAGAGCTGACTGAAGAGCACTTGCTAGAAGTCCTTACTATAACTAGGCAGGAAGGATGTGAGACTAGCAACAGGGCTCCTAACGGGACACTGTTGCCTCAACAAGCAACTAAAGACGCTAGGAATCGTCCTTGCATGTCCCGCTGGAATGTCCGGCTCGGGCAAGGTCAAGTGAGTCGCACCTTGGGAACTATCTGTTGGTCCCAGGCGATGTAAGAAAGTTGCATCCCAGAAAAATCTGTTCTTTTGCGAAACAGGCAGGCTTCCAGGTCTAAACCATGGATAGTGGGTGTGCAACGGGCCCAACAAGGTGGACTACGTATATTGTCCCGCCGCACATCTAGATTCATTCATAGTCCCACGGGAGGCTTGCTAAATACAGAGTTAACCTGTATTTAGCAATGGACTTTCGCACATAACACGGAAAATGTGTAATTTTTTTAATTGAGTTGTGTATCTCAAAATTTTGAACACGTTTTATACAATTGAGTATAAAATATACACAAATGTGTGTAAAATATAAAACAAAATGTAATTTTGTTACAAATGGGCGTCTTGTCGTCCTCCATACTGGAGAGTTTGCGTTCAGCATCCTCGACTAGAGATGGGAGGTATAGGTTTTGTGTCGATTATCGATAACTTAACACGGTGACTTAGAAGGATGCCTATTCCCTCCCTTTCCGTTGCTAGCTGTGCTAGGTTTGTAGTGAGCAGCTCTTTACTCATGCAATATACGAAACGGTTTTTTACAATTTTTTACGTAGAATCTGGAGTAATCTTTTAATAGATATGTCATTACATATAAAATAATAGCGTCTACAACATTACATAATACTGAATTAATACATAAATAGTTTATCCTTTATTAAAATAAATTGTATGCCATGGGTTGCTTTTGGGCACAATATTTCGCATTATTTTCGTAAGCTCAAGTATTATTATTTTATGCATTTAATAATAAAATACCTATTACTTCACAATATTTTGTGATATCGCGTGTTATTGTAATGAATAAACATAGCGTACCGAACGTGAAAGTTTTAATATTCTAATAGAAATGCATGCAGGTTCTTTGAAGTACCCACAGCTATGTTACAACATTTTGTTTTGTCAAAATCATTCAATATATTACAATAATATTTGTTGTTAAAAAATTAAGTTTTAGTAGTGTAAATATTGATATAGGTAATTAATAAAAAAATTAAAACTTAGTGACACATTTTGAGGTATGAGACATCTTTGTGCTGTGATAAAATTTTTAGTTTCTGGCGGCTATTTAGCCAAACCATCTTGCAATAATAATAAAGAAATGCTATGGGTAATAAACATTACTGTTGTATTGGCCAAGTAAAAAATTTTTAGTTGCCTTAGTTATCATAACTAAGAAATACACTAAAATTAACATTGCATAAAGTACAAAAACTAGTCATTTGTGCAACGGCCGCTATGGTGGACGAGAAAACGATACCACAACGTTGTTTATTAACTAGGGTAAATGTGGCAACCCTCTAACAACGTTTATTTTTACTGGAATATTGTGGCGTTTTCAACGACCGCAACGAACGACGGATCAACGTTGATAATTAACTAGAGTTAATAGGGGTTATAAGCCACGGCATGGCGTAAACGCAACGTACGTTACGCAGAAAAAATACGTCGCCTAGTTACCACGAGCTAATTCTTAATGTCCTTATTTTTCGAGATTCTCCGTGGAGAGGCTGCTCTCTGTTATGGAAGGTTCAACTTTGACGAGGTGGCGGAACTAGAGTGTCTGACACTATTTAGGTTTGAAAAACACCATCAGATATGCTTATAGTAATCAACTTTCTTTTGATCTGGGATTACGCATCTACGTACGATACGCGGTGTAACGATACCCGCGCGTAAAGCGTATCATACGTTTGGAGTTTACTGCACATGTGCACTGGATCAAAACTTACGCTACGTCGAGTTACGTGATGTGGCTTATAACCCCTAATTAATTTACGTTCTTTTAACGTTTCTCTTTACGAGACAATTGTGGCCAAATAATCAATGCAGATGCGGCCAATTTCAAAATATAACTGTATCTGACAACTGTAGAGGGCACGCGACTCTAGTCGCAGACAACGTCAACGCGACTCCAGCGAGTTGCTAGAACGTTTATACGCAACGTTAAGTCGCCTTTGGCAACGTTAAAACGTCGACAAATTGTTCCTTGTGTGGAGTTTTGGCGAAAACATTGCTATTCTAGTATAGTTGTTTGGCTACATAGGACCCAGTCAAAACCACTTTAATAATATATTATACAGGGTGGATTTTTTTTATTGGAACGGTGCTTCTAGACACTTTAGGGAAGAGGTTTTTAAAAAAGCGAATGTTTAATGATTTTTTACGGTACCACTTGTGGCACTTTTTTGGAAGGCTTGTTAAATATGAATCCTGACGCACTAATTTTTTTGACATCTGTCAATGTGTCAAATATTTAAAAAACATCTTGTTTTTTCAATTGTTTTAGCTTCAAAATAAACTACACATATCTGTATACCATGATGGTAATTTAATGCTTTAAATATTTTAGCATAATTCAAGGGGTAACGTTTTGGATGAAGCAATTTTTCACTATGTTTTTCAAATTTGAATGTCATGATATTGCTCACATTTTAAAGCTTTCTTTCCAAACTTTCGACTTCTAGAATAAAACTCTCAAATTTTTCAAGTTTTGACTGTTTTTTTAGGTGTTGAAAAAAAGTACTGCCAAAAAACATTTTTTCTCTGTTAAAATGGAAAATATTTAGAGAGAGAGGGCAGAATTTTAGAGATAGATGGAGAGATATTTTAGTGACGTGCAAAAATTTTTAAGGTCGTTGAAGAGAGACAACAGGCAATAAAAAAGTATTTTAGAGAAAGATAAAAATAATTTAAGGCAAATGTTTACTAAAAATTTCTGTTATGTCATCTGTCTGTCATCTTGAGTGTTTTCGTGCTTATGATTTTTATTTTGCAAATTTTGTCCAAAAAAACAGCAAAACTTGTAATTTTTCAAAGTGTAAAGTGTTTAAAACATAAGGTGGTATTAATTTCTTTCAATCAAAGTTCTTTACAGTCTTTAAATTTACCAAAAACGTGTCTTACTAAAGTGTATTTTAGCACATCTAAAAATAATTTAGCAGGTATAAGAAAAATTTTTTAAGGGTCATTATGGCTTTACTATTGTAAGTGTACAAGTATATTATTGGCGTAAAATTTTTAAGACGTAGGTTAACAGATGTAAAAAAACTGGTTTGTTCAAATTTTTTTAAGGACGCGCGATCATCGCTGATTTTTGAGGCAATTTTGTTGGCGATTTATGAATAACACATTACTTTTTAAGAAGATGAAGTAATCTTTAGTACTGCAGGGGAGACCAGGGTACCGATTCTGGAAGTCATAGGAAGTGATCGTTCGCCTGAGAGAAAAAAAGTAGTTTCAACCAATAAACGCGCTTAAAAGCAGTGACGAGACGATCGAATAATCACCAAACTATTATGGCACGCACGGAGCTGCCTCGAATAATAATTTTTGAGCGAAGCCGTTCTCTCGACTAGACCCAGTAGTTGGGAGTTGTAGGAAAGCTCATGTGAAAAACGTCACTCGTATTATTTCAGAGCATGCTATTGGACGAAATCATCACGTGACCGAACTCGCTAATGCGCATGCTACGGTAAACTTGACCGTCTTTTAGAGTAGGAGAAAAATGCGAATATTAAAAAAAACTTCCACATTGTAATTTAATCGTACAAAATATTTAGTTTTAACAGAAAGATAAATTTATTCTTACTTAGCTGATACACAGGATGATCGTGTGTAAATTTGTGATGGTGGTGTGAGGGGGGATCTACGAAGGACATGTAGATTGAAAGATGATTGGAAAAATGTTGGGATGTTCTGATTCTGATTCTGCCTTTTTCAATGGACTTCGTGCCTAGGCTCCAGCATCCATAAATACAGTTTGAATATATCACTGATGGTCACGTGACTATTTAAAAGTGTCCTGTCACGTGATAATTTTGTTAACAGGTAAGGTCACATGATATTTTAATTTTAAGCTCACTTCACAAAATTAAACTAAAAATGTTAGTTTAGAACAATCAAATTTACTTTAAAGTAATTGACACAATATATAAATGTTACAGAACACTAGAATATTTTTATGTATATAGGGTATATTAAAAAGAATGCCAACCGAAACTTTCAAATGAAACACCCAGTATATTATTGCATTTTTGCATTCTGTTTTGAAATTCTAAGCATTTTTATATAACGTACCCTATCCCGATCTCCAACTGTTTTCGAGATATTTTAGAACAATCAAATTTACTTTAAAGTAATTGACACAATATATAAATGTTACAGTATGCTATAATATTTTTATGTGTATAGGGTATATTAAATAGAATGCCAACCGAAAGTTTCAAATGAAACACCCAGTATATTTTTGCATTTTTGCATTCTGTTTTGAAATTCTAAGCATTTTTATATAACCCTATGTCGATCTTCAACTGTTTTTCGAGATAGTCTTCTATTTGAAATTTGATGTTGAATACTGATACGTAATGTCAAACTCGTAAAAAGCATAGTTTATTCTTTGGCCAACTATTCGCCTAATATATTGACAACCATATAGGGCCAAATTTAGATACATTTTGAATTTTATAATTTTTCCATTTATGTCCGCGTTTTCCGGAAAATCGGCACGGTCGTTCGAATGGGTATGATCGTTCTATTACGCCCAGAATAGAGCCCCTAAAGAGAATATAATTTCTCTCCTTCTCTATCATCTCTATCAGTTATTGTTCACACTGCCTTGTTCGTCGCCCGCCGCGCTGTCGTGTTGTCTGAAGGGCAGCCAGAAAAGAAAAGTACCGTTCTAGGCATGATGGTGCGGTCGGGATGCAGTGGATATTGCTATCTCCTATAGAAAGGGCTTTTGGTGTAGCCCTACTGGAAGATGGGAATACAACGTCTGTGGCGTCTGCCTCCACATGGCACACCTGGATGTGGCGGTGCCATAGTTTGTCTCCTTGTGGCATCTGTGGCAACACCTAAGCAAAGACGCTTTACAAGTGTTATTGGGAGTTTTGCAGTGACCTTGGTTTGGGGGTTATTGTGAGACCTCCAGTACTTGGATGGCAAGCAAATGAGGTATCAAGTAGAATAACTTGATGCCCTATTTTGAAGCCTATATCATATTTTTATGAGCTGCAGGAGTTTTGGCCTCTAGTAGGTAATGTGGGCACAAAATTTCTATAGCTTAGGCACAGGAAGCAGTACAAGGCTGCCTCCCGAATAAAAAAAATGGATGGTTCAAATTGAGTGCATAATAGAGTACTTTTTGTTTAAATGCTTGGTTTAAAATATAAATATAATAATAATAATGCTTACCACAAACTCAGCAAATTTGGCATCGAGTTCTTCCTGAGAAGGCATTGGTTGGGTGGGGGTTATAGCTTGTAGAGTGAGCGTTCCAGTGTTTTCTACTATGTAGGTAATTTCCGGGGGTTCGTCATCCTGTAATAAATATATAATACGATTAACAACGTTCCCAATTTTTGTATCTGCTAAAATTAGGTTAAATCATACAGTTAAAATGCAAAAATTTCTTTAGCAAAATAATACAGTAGCAGTGGCAAACTATTACTTTACCATAATGCTTCTTAGCTTTGCCTGCGGTGGTTTTTGCCTTAAATGGCCATAATTTTTTTTTCAGTAAACCGATTTTAATAAAATAAAGCCTATGCCCTGCCCAGAAATCTCGAACAATGCAGTAGTGCAACTCCCATTACTCCTCCCTTATAAATTCTAAAAATTTTTGACCTTGTAACACAAATTAATAAAATAAATTGATTAACTCCAACATCCAGGGCCGGTTCTAGCATAGACACGCTCTCGATCCCTTTCCGGTTTATTAAATTCGAGGGGAGGGGATGAATATGGCGCCGCACGCAATACCTCTGGTTTTGTTTATAGAGAACAGAGCTTTCTGATGCTCCCATCGGGAACCCACAAAAGATCCGAATTTCAAAAACCGAAACACAATTTAACAGAAAATAAAACGTTCGAAACGAAATATAAACGAAAGTAGAGCACCCAGAAAATAATGGATACGAATAGAATTTTATAGAATGTTAATTTACTCGATTCTTAAAAGAAACTCAGTAAACATGCTTGCTACCGGAAAAGTCCAGCACACTTTGCTAATAAAAGCCTTTTGGTTGATACTCGGTGATATCCCGAGCAAGGCCGTATAATGACCCGCAGTCATTCCCTCGAAGTTTGTAGTAAGCCTATTGTTGGCCCACTGAGTAAGATTTGGACATTTTTTTGACCGGACAGTAGACAAAAGGCCTCTAACCATTTTCTGACAGATGTTTATATAGCAACTTAAAGACCAAGGGCATATGCTGGCCCGACGTTAGTTTCCCAGCTGTTATTACTTTTTATTTAAAATTTCTATTGGACAATCAAAACTATATAACACAATTCAAAATTATAGGTAACAACTGTTGAGCTCTTAAAAGAGGTAAAATCGAAGTTTTTTGTTGCCGTACTTTTATTATTTTAGAAAGTAGGATTTTCTTCATACTTTTTATAATCTGTTTTCAAAAGGACTAGGTACCATTTTGCTTCTTTGACCTTTCCACTTTTTTAGTTTTCATGTTCCATTGAAGAACTGCCACACTTAAGCCGGACATACATACGCATGCTTGTCGCACGATTTACCTATACAGTGTTAAGTCATCATACAAGATGGAGTGTGTGTGGCATCAAATCGCCCGTCTTAGTACTGTGTACCATCAATTGTTTAGCATGAATGGACGGTCTCACGGATTGGGATATGGTCTATGTCAAGCATGCTGGCAGAAAATGCCGGGGTCCCGGACCGGCGTAGGTTTTTGGACGGAGGTCCCTTATACATATTGTCAAAAGGCCATTTCTAGCCTAATGCTGGGCTTGCATTAGGCTGTTACTTTTTTTTTATAACGATAGCCTATTATAGTTTCATTGACGGTCTCATGGATTTGGATATTGATGGTCTATGTAAAGCATGCCGGCAGAAAATGTCGAGGTCCCGGACCGGCATCTTTATTGGCCCGAGGGGACATTTCCGTATTTTTTTTGGACCGCGATCCCATAACATATTGTTAAAAAGCCATTACTATGACTGTCCATGATTCTGCAACAGGCTAACGAATATAATTTAACCGATTATAATTTTCCCGAACCTTAAAATATTAGAATTACCCAAGTATCGAAAATAATTTTCTAGAAACGAAAAACACCCGAACCACAAATTCATATTATGAACACACATTAAATGAGCAGAGCTACAATCCATCCGAATCGCTATTGGGCATGCGTCAAATTAAAATGTCTAGAGCACTGTAGACCCTGGATTGCGGCGTTGACAAGTTTCTCTATTTGAAAGATGACAAGGGAATTTTTTTTATTAAATGATCTTATTTGACTTTACAGTTTCTGGCTGTCTAACTGTTCATCAAATCTTGCGATCCATTTTTGACACACTTCCCGTGAACCGATTTTAATATTATTTGGGGGTAGGGGGTGGTTGAAGGATGTAAAGGGGGTAAATTAATACAATATCACAACTTACTTCGACTCTTACCTGTTGTAAGCCTGGCAACGTAGCAATTGAATTCGTGGCTATCGGTTCAAATCATTTTCAGACAGATTGGGGTCCTTGAATTTTGTGGTTCGGCATTATTATGTTTCTAATAAATTATTTTCGTAAAAAATATATTTTGTGTTTTTATAAAAATATATTTTGTTTAAATTTAATTCTATGCATATATTTTCTAGCGAATTGATTTTGCCAAATTATGTTTCTGCTAAATTTGATTTTCGATTTTTTTATAGGGACCCCTCCCTCCTTCCATCTAAGCAAATCCATGCTTGCGAGATCAAGGGTCGGGGGTAAGGGGTTGATTTAAATTTGATGAGGCTCTTAAAAAAGAGCAAAAGCACGAACAAGAGAAGAATGATAAGGAAAGTGGGAAGAAGCTTACATCGAACCAAAATCCATTGTACTAGTTGTGCAACCACTTAGCATCAGAAATAGGGCCAGCCTGTAAGTAAGCAGCAGATGGAAAATGTGATGCATATACCAGATTAAGGAACTTATACTATAAGATGAGTTATAAAAACTGGACTTTGTAAAGATGAGTGAAGCCAAGGAGGTACGATAGAGTGTGGTAACCATGCAGTAGGAATATTAGGGGAGAACATGGGTATGTTAATAGGTATACCTACTACTACTCTACAAATACCAGGGAGTGTAAACACCCCGTCACCTTACCCCCTACCTTTTCATCAGCTCTGATCTAGAAAATAATCATGCAGAAATTACTTTTCACAACGAAATTAAAAAATGTTTTAATCGAGGTAATAAGTAAATCTAAACAAGTTGAAGACCTGCGTTATTATTTAACATTAAATTATCCGGCATAAATTAACTTCCTAACGATTTTTGATGCACTTCTTTTACCTTCACCTTGGCGTGATTAATCGAATTTAGTTCCGTTATTTTTTTTAATATGTTTTCGACATGTAATTATTATTTCAACATTAGAAAAGAATCCAGTACACGGCAACATTCCGATATATATAAGTGTTATTTAATAGTGAAATTTTGGAATGCAATATGCATGATTTTTGTTATAAATATCCTGCAGTCAAAAATCTCTTAAAATACCAGGACGTCAATCAAAAAAGCGTGTTTCACGTGTATGGTAGGCATGTAACCTTTTAAAGCTTGCTGCGTGCTGTTGAGAAATTAGACAGTTTAAGTTGGTCATGACACGTACGAGGTACCTATCCGTAGAATTATGGCCAAATTTATAGTTGTCTTTCAACGCTCCCTTGTTCCTTCAAGGAGGCCTTCGGGCCAATTTAGTATTTATAATGGTGAAAGGCACCCTTGAAGGAATCCTTACATCAAGGTAGCTAAAGAGCTACCTTGGGCCTTCCTCGTCAAATAATGTGAGGTTAAAAAAATTACGGATGATTTTTTGGAATTTATTGATCGGGTGGAAAAAGAAGTCCCTGATCATCATGGTCGTCTTCCAAAGGGAAACATACGGGACATGAGTTCTTTAGTGTTACAACTTCATTTTTGTATTGATGCATATGTTTATTATATTTTAAATAAAACAATCAAACTCAACGGTTTTTATGTTTCCCTATATTGTTATAATATCAACTTATTTCTACCGAGACCCGACACAGAGAGACCGTAAAAATGTTCCTGGGTACCAAAAGCTACCTACGTGCATATGCAAAGAGCAAAAGAAAAGGAGTTTTTGGCCACATATATATTTTCAAAAAGCACCACACTGCCCATTATACTAAAACATGATCGAAGATCAATTTAATCACCCAATCAACCGGGGTCTCTTCCAGTGTCCCCAATATTGGCCTGAATTGATATCGTAGATAGAGGAATTTCTATCTACGTCGATATGCACCCTACGGTATATGGCAGTGAAAGGTAGCTAGATAATGTAAGTAACACGTACGACACAAAACTAACCTGCTAACAGGGAAGAAAAACTACACATTTATTTAAAATTCGGTAAAAAACCTTCCTCAATTGGTAAAAGATTTGCCCGAAAAAACCTACTAATTAAATTTAGTTTTTTATCTTTCTGGCAGTTCTTTTCTTGATAAGGAAAAGTTATACATGATTTGTACTTATATTTTTATTTATATACATATATAATATAGCTATTTATTATTTCTTTTTTTTTTTAATTGACAGGTTCAACACCTATGTAAGGTAAATAAGAATAAATAAAATGTATTGTATTGTGTGTATGTACCTTTTATAAAGTTGGATTCATAGTTATGAAAATTATGAAGTAGGAAGTAAGACGCAAATAAAATAAACTATCTTACATACATCTTTTTGTTGATACGTGAGCTCAACTTATTTTTATATCTTTGAATCAGTTCAGCGAGGAAAATCTTTTCCTGGCTAGTGGTAGGGAGTTAAGGGGCCCACAGACTGCGTTTTTACCCGACGAGCAAATCTGGTCGAGCAAAAACGACGCAAGTTCGAAGTGTGTGTGCGAAAAATTGTAATTTTTGCTGGCGTACAAAACCGATGCAAATATCTGGCTTCGCCTGATTTTGTCCATCGGAGATGTTCGATTTATTAATATAATGTAACTAAACCGAAGTCTGTGTGCAACTCGCATCCGTCTTTTTTGCCCGACAAGATTTGCTCGTCGAACATAACCATCCAACAAAAACGCAGTCTGTGGCCCCTTTATATGCAGGGAGAGCTATGACTCTTTGATTCTTTACTCTGGTTTGTGACGTGTGTTTGGTGTGATATCTTAAATTTTAAAAATTTTACCGGCGGTGCTATGACGTCATTAATCTTGACAACAATTTTAATTTAATTCTACGGAATTTTTCTCACGTGTTTTCAAACGTGTAATAAATGATAAATGAAATTTTTCTTAAAATCTTTATATACCACCGCAACCCACCCCTTCTTGCAATCTAACCCAATATACTTTTCCAAAAATATTTTACATAAAATCTAAGAGATCAAAATTTTTAAAGAATTCTTTGTTATTTTTGTCAATGTTTTCGCCTGTGGCGTTATACCAATGTTAAATATTGTTACATTTTTGTGCAATTTTAAGCAATTTTTTTGTCAACAACATTTTAAAAGCGTAAAAAATAGCAGTTTAGTGTAATTTTTTTAAAATTTTTGCCTGCGGCTCATTTAAGCGTTAATTTTAAAACAAATTTGAAAATAAGACTTGTTTTTAAAAATAATAGGTATTTTAATCGGGTCGCCTGGGTTGGAGAAAGGAGAGTGTAGGGGAGGGGCGGTCCGAAGCAGAAGGAACAGTATTGGGTGATTACTCTAAGGAAACAGGAGAAACATTTATATTATCAGATGGCTTTATATTTTTGTGAGTTATATCTCAAAAGTATAAAAAAATGACAGAATGGCGGATCGCATCCGCCATATTGATTTTCCTCTTAAACAATATATGGCTTATAGTACCTCTGACACTAAGAGCACTCCAGCGGTACCATTTTTGTCAAAATCGGCTCAGCCTTCTGGTATCTAGCATGGCATGGTAGAAATGGGGACAATAATCCGAGCATTTTCCAGGTTCATGGGCGTTTTTCACAAAGTGTGATGAGCTTGTACATATGTGGCTTATCTTTTTTTTCTTTGAAGATTTTTATATAAAATATGAAAGAATAAAAAATATTTTACCGTTTGTTCTTTTTTAATCAGCGATTTTACGAAAAATTGCATTTTGAAAAAGCTTTTTACGTTTTTCAAGTTTGTGCCGCCACTGAGAGTGACGTAAATGAAATATGTGAATTTTTTTAACTGCATCCAATGGCCTGGTTCTCTGCCTAAAAACTGGTGTACTGGAAGTAGCAAGTTAGCTACTCGAATACAACAAAATAGGCAAAAAACTGATTTGAGTGAAAAATCCCTAAAATCTGAAACCTTCAACTTTTAACACCTACAGGGTTCCTAAGCAAATCCTTAGGGGGCCAAGCAGCCGTGTATAGGACGCAGACAAACGGAAAAGCACATTAGGCAGAAAAGGATGGGCATGGGGCGATGTTGTCACTACATCTTACACGTAGTAAATCCATTCCAGGTTGTTGTTATCTAATGTTTTCCATTTTCATACCTTTAGGACGGGAATAAAAATTGTTTTTGCTCGACTTTAATACCAAACTGATGAAAGATATCGTAAAAAAAAATATTTTTCGGCTTTTCATTTTGTAACCATTGTCCTTACGCACTGTTTACAGGCTGGGGACTGAGATACATGCAAATGCCTAACCTAAAGCGTTCATACACGGCCGGAGAAATCGACTGAGATATTTCCGTAGAAACTTTATCAAGCAAATAGGACGGGTTGACGCCTTCGAACATCCAACCCGGGTTTTGCACTTTGATTCGAAATGAAAAAGGAGGAACAGTCAGATGTGGGGCTGTGCACAAATTACGTAACGGTGATTTTACCAATTTTTGACCCCCTCCCTATGTAATGTTTTGTAACGGTTTGGAACGCCACTCCCCTAATATTACGTAACGATTTCAAGACCACTACCCCCCCCCCCCAAAAAAAAACCGCTGTCGAAAACCCCCCTCCCCCCTACGTAACGTTTTGTAACCCCCCTCCCCCCTATGACCATTACGTAATTTGTGCACGGCCCCTGTAGTCCCAGTGGAAAAAATTATAAAAATTATACTCTTTATTATCTATCTTATCTATTTCTTTGCGTTCCTGAAATTACGTAATTTTTTCGAATAAAAGTAGAGTATGACCATGGGGGAAATAATTTTTTTTACGGTATGACGAAAATTTCGAGAAAGTTAAAGAAAAAAATAAAAAAAGTGGCAGAGCTCAAGTTTTTCGTAAAAAAAAGGTTTTTTGTAAAGAAACAGAGCAAAATAAATCTTTTCACCCCTTTTTGGGTGTTACAAATATTGGCAGCCCCTTATTTTTCGCTTTTACCCTCCCGCTAGTTTTGAAGAATTGGTTCGCTACATGTTTCGAGATCATGTCATAAAACACCTCGAAAATATCAAATGTAGTGTAGGGCCAGCTTTATTTAAAATCAATAATATCGCAAGCAAAAAGCTCTGCAGGAAAAACAGCGCCGTTTATTGATTTCTTTGGCTGCCAGTGCTAGATGCATGGTTTGGTCGTTTCCGGATAGATGGCACTAGTAGAACAGAATGGAAAGAAATTTAATTAAAAGCGAAGATATTTCTTTGTAATGTTAACAATCTCACGAGTTTATCGCTCAGTATCGTAAATAATGGACCCTGCCGCCTCCTTTAAGCAAGAAAAGCTGTGGTTTGGACCTGAAAACATCTTATTTTTAATTAGTTTTTCCTCGATCATCTCATGGTGTGGCCGCCATCTAGCGGAATTTGCAGACATCTTGTCAACGGTGATTATTGCGACTATGATTTATGCTCACAATGAAAGAGTGGCGACAATTTTTTCTCATGAAAGCAGTCCGGAGATAATAACAAACTGGCACCATTGCTCAATATACCTGTTTCTTTTGTGCGCGCAGAACTTTCTATGCCATTTCTGTTTGATTTATTGAAATCCTATCCCTAAGGAAAATCTTAGGAACCCTGTATATCTCCGAAACCGTGGCTCGGATGAAAAAGAGGTTGATCAGGTAAAACAGATCTACAACATATTAAACGCCCAGCCCATTCCAACCGACAGCCAGTGGCAATGCTAAGTGGGCGGGGTCCTTTGTTGTAATAATCATGTTGATATCATAAATGTAGGCTAATTTTTTTTTATTTAAATTGTGCTGTTGAACAAAGTACTAAAATTATAAAAACAAGCGGGAAAAAAGCTAGCATCAATCAAATTTCCTTCCCCCCGGTTGGTCCTTTAAAGCAGCGAAAATTTTAAGTCAGTCTCTTTCTACCTAATTTTTTATTGTTTAAAAATTTGAGACAATTACTTTGTTTATACGGGCCTCTTAAAGCGCTTTTATATAAGGACGTTTCGAAAATGTTGTCGTATAAACACCACTAAAACCGCTTTAAGAAGTAAATCGATTTTATTTTAAAGCGATTTAAGAAAGCGGTTTATCGATTTAGAACCTATTTTACGGTCGGTATAAACACTTTAAAAACGCTTTAGCGCATTTCTTTCAACCTAGAGAAATACTCAACTTTAATTTTACTAAAAATTCTGTTGTTATGGTAACTTAGTTGTATTATTTGTTTCTTTTTAAACTGACATTTAATGAAGGACGTATAAACCCTTAGAGAACGATATTTTATACAGAGTTGGCCATTTAAAAGGGTTCACCTGGATTTTTTCAAAAACTGTAACGAATTGGAGAAAATGCTGAAACACGTCGATTTTGTTTGTAAGGGGGAGACTTTTTGGCTATCTTTAAATTTTTGTAGCGCGCATCCCCTTTGAGGGGTAAACTTTACCTTTATATTTTGAGTAGGGAAAGTGGGTCGAGTGATACCTTGTTTTGAAGGTCTCCTCAATTTCTTGAAAATCGTGTAAAAATTTCGTAAATCTATCGATTAGTTTTTGAGATATTTACTTTCACATTTGCATGGACAAATGGAAAAATATTTTTTTAAAGATATCTTTTTTTTTTGAGAAATCCTCGGACACGTCAACTTTGCTTTTATAATTGTGTTTTTTCTTCTAGGATATATTCCTACGAGAGGTAAATTTTACCTGTACAATTTGAGCTTACTTTAAAAGTAAATATCTCAAAAACGAATCGATAAATTTTCGATATTTTTACACGATTGTCAAGACATTCAGGAGACCTTTAAAACAAGGTATCACGCGACCCACTTTCCCTATTCAAAATATAGGGGTAAAGTTTATCCCTCAAAGGGGATGTCTCTTCCTTACAAACAAAATCGACGTGTTTTAGCATTTTATCCAATTCTTTACAGTCTATGAAAAAATCCAGGTGAACCCTTTTAAATGATCCACCCTGTATAAAAGTGGTTTTAGATGCGTATAAACGTAGTAATTAATGTGTTTGAAATTTGAGTTAATTTAAAATGTTTTTATTGTTTAGAGAGTCTTTTCAAGAAACGTTATAATATGTTTATTTTCAGAAATTATGTAAAAAACTACAAGCTTTTTTGATGTTAACATTTTTTCTGAATTTGAATACTTATTGAGCAATTCATAAACGACAACAAGTGCAATAGGTATTATCCTAAAAACAGAAAGGAAGACCTTGATCGACCGTTTAGTGGTATTTAGTGCACAAAATAGTATTCATTGTTTTCTTCACCGTGCATTGTTAGATTTTTTATTCAAGATGTAACATTTGGCTTGCTCAAGGATGAAGCCAATAATTGTCCTAAAAAAGGTGTTCAATGCATGCTTCTTTACTAAACCAGGAATGGCATAATACAGGAATTTTCTACTACTACTTTAAATGTAATAGTATTTTTCTGGTCGATTAAAAATTAAATATAACGTAAACATAAATTTATGATCGAATTAATATTGTAATGCGGAACGATAAGGAAAAAATGAAAGTTAAAAATAATCCCAAATGTTTACAGGTGGTTAGCATTCTTCCGCCCAAATTATATCAAAATTTATAGGATTACGTTGTTATAAATTTATATGCATGTACGATAATTAACTCTTGTCACTATTATGTATTTAAATTTGTTATGACATTTTTTTAAACCGAAGCCATTACCCACATAGCATTAAAAGAATATTTACATACTAAGAATATGCGTCTGGCTTAAATGAAAGAAAAATCATTTATTACCTTTAGCGGACATGCAATAAAATGCCACCAAAAGAAATCAATAGTATTTTCTTTTGAGTATATCCTTCGCACAAGCCAAGAATGTAAAATTATTGGATCATTCTTCCTTGTATTTTATGCTTATTCTAAGAAGCTACTGCAAAAAATCATCAATCCGTAATAGCACATGGCTTCCCAAATATTTTAATTAATTATTTAAGAACTTTCCGATCAGAAATGTATTTAAGTTTTTGTAGATTATCTCCAAATGTCCTGATTTGAACATTCTGGAAACGTCCTCCTAAGACATCCACAAATATCCATTTTGGATATTCTGGGAACATCCTTCCTGCAGTTTAATGAATCTGCCCGCCTTTAAAAGAACGTTAGTCAACATAATCAATTTCGGTAACTATAGATTTTTGAGCTGTAAGGATTTTTGAAAATATTACCTTAAGGGGTTAAAAATATGGGTTGAAATTTTAAGGAGGTTTTCTATATCTCGGAAACGAAAAACTGCAGAGATCTGAAAATTGGTATGTAGATTCTACTGATAAAATAAGTAGACATATGTTTTGGCGTTTTTCGAAATTTCAACTAGGAATGGAGAATTAGGGGTAATTCGATTTTGAAGGGGGTAAAGGGATCTTCTGTATCTCAGAAGACAAAAGTCACAGAAGTTTAGAAATTGACTTTACTAATAAAATAGATGCCAACCCCCTGTTAATAGGGGGGATTACCCCCTATATTTGGTAAATTTTTGATCTGGTAATATATGGGTTCTATATATATCTTTTGCAAATTTTTATTACCCGTGGCCCTCCCCGCCCCTAAAACCCCATATTTAATGAAACTATTGACCAACTAAAATATGGGTTGTGTGATATCATATTAAAAAAAATTATGTTCGGAATCGAGAAAAGTGCTTCTTCTATTATTTTTGTGATTTTTTGTTACTCTTCTCCTCTCCCACCACCATATTCGATAAAAACAACGAACTGTAAAAAAATAAGTTACCTATAAAACCGGAATAAAAGTGTTTTTAAGAAAAGAAAAACTGCCGGAAGAATTTTGCTGCATTATTTGGATTTCTGGGGAGTACATAGGCTTTATTTCATCAAAATCGGTTCACGGAAACAAAAGTTATAACCCTTAAAAGCAAAAAAACGGGAAAAAACTTCAGGCAAAGCGGATACTCGAGTAGATGGAAGGGTTTAACGGTGTTAAGAAAATAAAACAATATTTATTGAAATTTTGTCACATACTCTGCCCTCTAGCGTAATTAGATTAAATTAAGTAGGGAAGCGGCGGTAAACACAAAAAAAGAATTGACGCGACCATTCCCGAATATTCAATAAAGATGTAGATAGGTCTAGATGAGTAAGACAAACATCAGAATGTTCCTGGTGAGTCGAGAGTGATGTCGGCACATGTAAATACGCCGGATAATAGAGCTTCAAAAAGTTTTCAATAGGATAGAAAGAAAGTAAGAAGAAGAACAGCGAATAGACTGTGAGTTCACGATTAAAATTAAATAATAAAAATAGTGAAAGTTAAATCTGCGTTTTCTTTTAAAATAAAGTAGAATAAATTAAGACCAGGCTAAAATCTTGACAGGTTATGAGCCCAGAAGTACTCTAATAGCAGAGAAGAAGGAATTAGTGATACCCAGACCAGGAGTGGACTCTGGAAGAAAAGAAAAAGAAAAGAAGACGCTGCTGCCCAGAAGGACAATAAGAAGAAAGAAGTGATACCCAGACTAAGATTGATTCTGGGAGAAAATAAAATAAAAGTGAAATGTACAGTGAAGAAATCAGCTAGATTGAAAAATTAGTGGACTCAAGGAGCTACGAATTCTGGAAGTTTAAAGTCCAGATATTCTTTAAAGCCAGTGCGCTATGGGATATTGTCAGTGGTAAAAGAAAATCGGAAAATCTCATCCAAGATAAAGAAAAAACAGAGTGGATAAATCAGGATGCCAAAGCCCAGAAGGTGATAATCACATCCATTGATAAGAAGAACATAATGTACATAATAAACTGTTCCAGCAGCAAAGAAATATATGAGAAGCTACAGAAAATTTTTGAAAAGGATACCGAAGATGAAAAATGCAATCTTCTCCAGCAGTTTTTCAATTACAAGTATGAAGGTTAGAAAACCTGGTGCATCGATTGAAGACTCTGAAGAAAGATATAAACGAAAGTATGGTTATCTCCAAATTAATATACACAATCAATATCGACATTTTGTCACAGCCTGGGACTCATGTCGAAAGGAAGAGAAAACCAGACCAGATATGACATTTGCAGTAAACATGTGTAGCAGTAAAATAGAAGAAACAACAGAGAGGAACGTGACAAATGTAAAAAGAGTCCTGAAGTATTTGAACACGTACCGAGATAATGGAATCAGATTTGACAAAAATGGAGACGTTAACCACCTGACAGCCTATTGTGACTCTGATTTTGCTGGAGACCTTGTATCAAGAAAAAGTACAACTGGATATGTAGTATACTACTGCGGAGCACCAATACTCTGGACATTAAGAAGACAACCAATAGTGGCTCTGTCAAGTACTGAGGCAGAGTTCATTGCTGCTGCAGAATGTACCAAGAAGCTGATGTATCTAAAGTCTTTGATAGAAGAAATGATTGATAGTAATGTGAATATAGAGCTGAAGCTAGACAACCAGAGTGCAATCAGGATGGTGAAAAATGGACAAATGAATAGGAGGAATAAACATATAGATGTAAGGTATCACTTTATAAGCGAAAAAATTAAAGAGGGATTGTTAAAATTATATTACTGTCCAACAGAAAGTCAAGTAGCAGACATTTTAACAAAACCTCTTAATAGTGTTAAGTTTACTAAGTTTAAATTTTTTTTATTAGTTTAAGAAGTGTTTTAGATTAAGTTTTATAGTTTTTGAGTTTTATAAGGTTATATGAGTTTTTTATAATGTGACAAAATTTGGAGAAGGTGTTAAGAAAATAAAACAATATTTACTGAAATTTTGTTACATACTCTGCCATCTAGCGTAATCAGATTAAACTAAGTAGGGAAGCGGCGCTAAACACAAAAAAAAAGAATTGACGCGACCATTCCCGAATATTCAAGAAAGATGTAGATAGGTCTAGATGAGTAAGACAAACACCAGAATGTTCCGGGTGAGTCGAGAGTGATGTCGGCACATATAAATACGCCAGATAGCAGAGCTTCAAAAAGTTTTCAATAAGATAGAAAGAGAGTAAGAACAAGAACAGCGAACAGACTGTGAGTTCACGATTAAAAGTAAATAATAAAAATAGTGAAAGTTAAATCTGCGTTTTCTTTTAAAATAAAATAAGAATAAATTAAGACCAGGCTAAAATCTTGACAAAGAGGCTAAAGTTTGAGGGCATGCAAGTGGGGTAAGGTGGAGAAGTAGGGGGAATCTACAATTTTAAATACGCGAATAAAGTCGCCCGGGCATGACCTAGTCTCTTGAATGTAGGAAGAGGATATTCTTCTATAGATTTACACCATTATCTATCTTAACAAAGCGGGTAGTTTTTGATGATTTAAGAGTTAGAAGTTAGCTTTGACGTCCGGCTGCACCCCCCGTTTTGAATATAAAATATTTAGAAAGGAGCATGATTCAAAATTTTTAAAAGTGGTTCAAAATTAGTTCGAAATTGGTTCGAAATTATAAGCATATCAAAACTTGAATATCTTTCGGGGGGGGGGGGGTGGCTTGACTGACCTGATCATCTTTATTCTGTGGAAAAAAGGTTATCACCATCCCTGTTTCCACCGGTGTAAAATATCTTGTACCATTGTATAACATCTCAATGTTTATACTGGTTGTACATAAGCTTATATATAAATAAACAAACAACAAATTAAATTAAATAAACCAGTCTGTATGAAACCAGCCAAAAAAAAAGCTACCACTGACCTAGTATAAGATGCAAGTAAATTTATTTTTAGATGGTTTGCAAATTAGAAATATTCTCCAAACTTGTAAGTATGTGTAGCACGGTAAAATAATCAAATTGGAGAGTTTTTGCAGCCTTAAAACAAATGTCTATGTTATCATATTTTGATTAGAGGACATACGTAGAAAATTTGGCTTGGGTGGGCCTTTTGATGAAGATTTTACGAAACTTTTTTTAATCGATTACTAATGGACCCACCAACACTGCCTAACCTGTTAACAGTCTCAAAACTTCTGCATTCAAAAAGTAGGGTAGGGTGCTAATTTTTTTTCTTAAATTCGGACGGTATGAGCTAGAGCAACAGAATTTGGCACATATGTTGGCCTTCCGGGAACGTACCCTTATGTGTCCTAAAAAATTACATATGTGGCTCCTAGGGGGCAACAGGGGCCAAAATGTGTTTTTAAACTATTCCTGATACCTTCTATACTAATGCACCTGCACAACTGAATCTCAGTCAGTTGGTAGTCCATACTATTACCTACAAGTTTAACAAGGACCCTAGGTTAGGGGCTAAAAATTTTGTAGATTTCAATTAAAAAATTATATTTCACTTCTCTTTCACAATATGTACAGGGGCGCAGGGGGCCATTTCTCAATTTTTAATACCCGCAACTTAGGGGCTGTAAGGGGCTCGAAAAATCTTGCCCCCGTAGAGCCCCTAGGGACTGAGGCAAAGTTGGATGTAAAAATTATAGGCTCATAAAAGAGTTTTGACTCGAACTTGTAATTGCCAAAAAATTTTGCAAACTTTGAATTTGGTATAGTAAATTTTGAACGAGTCGTTCCAGATTTAAAATTTCTAGCCCCTATTTAGGGGCGCCGATAGGGTTTCAAATATAGAATATGAAATAGTGAAATTAGACCTCGCCTCCTTACAGCACCTAGGGGCTGGGCACAGTTGAGGTATTTAAAATTGAGAAATGGTCCATTGCGCCCCTAGACATTGGCTAAAATATAAGTGAGATACAATTTTTTAATTGAAATCGACAAAATTAACAACCACGTAATTTTTTTCGGTATAATAGTTTTGTAGGTGATAGTATGAATTAGCAACTGACTAAGATTCAGATGTGCAAGTGCATTAGTATGGAAGGTATGAGAGATAGTTTAAAAACACATTTTGGTCCCTGGTAGTCTTTAGGAGGTGTTTTTTTATGACACACGAAGGTACATTGCCGAAAGGCTAATATGTGTGCCAAATTACATTGCTCTCGCTTAAATCGTCCAAATTTTTGTTTACGCGTACAAAATAAAAAATCGGACTCATATAGGTACCATATTTACTTGTTGGGTTAAATTTGGTGCGATATTGTTTTATTTCTCTAATAAATCAGTAGAGAAAGCAGTCTTGAGGTTAACAACAAACAAACAAAATACAAAATCGTGATGACAATATTTACGTTGGTGATTTTGGTTAGGCTGGACTGGAGATTTTTATCTTTACTCGTTTTTTTTATTATAATAAGGTTTTTCTGTATATGCCAAAAATCATAAATCCTTATAATGAGTTTTATAGAAATGGTTTTTCCGTATATGCCAAAAATCATAAATCCTTATAATGAGTTTTATGGAAATGAAATAGTATATTAAATAACAAGAGAAGAAAGTGACAAATATCACACGAGCGTGAATGTTGTGAACGAAGCGCCAGCTTTCCTACAAACACTGATGATTTGCAGTAATTTTTGTAAACATTGGTCTTTAATTTTGCACAAATCAAATGAAACTGCTTCCACACATGTGCGGAAAAATTTCTGCACACGGGTGAAATTTAATTTTTTCTAAGGATGCATATCGTGTGAAATCCATCATTTTCATGTGTGGCCGTAGGAAAATAAATAGTCTAGGAGCTACCTACCCGATACTCCTTATAAACAAAAATAGATTTCATGAGTGTTTCTTAACCCTAACCTAAGCAAAAAATTAAAAATAATAATAATAATCTTTTGTCTGTCTATTTTTTTTGGAAAGACGCAGGATTTTCTACAGAAAAAAATGAGTATTTTTTGTAAACAATATCAATGATTAAAGCTATTTTTTTTTAAAGGCTCAGGATTTTCTAGAGAAAAAAATTAGTATTTTTTGTAAACAATATCAATGATTTAAGCGGATAATAAAAAAGGCATAATTACATTCACCTGAAGCCTTACTGCAGTTTTGTTTTTTATTTGCGGTTGAAATTTAAAACGAATAATTCTTATTATTCTTTAATCCTATGTTTTCAACTTTAAAGATTAAGTTTAATTGCCTTAGGAGCATATTCCTATTGGAAATATTAACACGCCAGGAGAAACCCGTATCAGGTGACTTATAATAATTACAAGTGCGGAACAATGCCTATTTGTGGGTGATGTTTGGGGAAGGTGACTAGTGAAACCACTGATGAGCCCACACTGGTTACCCAGCGCAAAATATCTTTTAATTATTTCTCTTTTTACTTTGGTCCTTTGTGTGTTCCTTGTGGGATACTCCAATTTTGAATTTTCGTTTTTCCCAAGATCTTTCGATCTTTTCTTTTTAGATTAAGTTTATTCCTGATGTCCAAAGCATGTAAACTACAGGTGATTTTTTGCACTGCGTGACGTCATCAGAGTATCGATTTTTTTCATGAATTTAGAATATATGCCACTGTAATTCTTTATTATACTTGTAAAATCCTATTATATACCAGTTTTTTTCCTTGTTTTCTTGCTAGAGAAAAAGTTTGTGGTGTATGTACATTATCATACCGTAGATAGAGATTTTCTGTCTACGGTAACCTTCAACATGTTTTGCAATAAGAAGAATTTTTTGCATCCTCAATACGAAATTGTGGCTTAGCCCTTTCAAAAAAATCGCGTCAAATCTCTTAGAAAAGTTTGACGAGATTTTATAATGTTTTATCATGTTTTATACATTTTCTATTCGGTATGTAAAACAAACTTGTAGAAACAAAGGCAAATCTCATGAATTACAGATTTACGAGACTTGTGGAATCTTATAAAACATAAAAACTCACCAACTTTCATGAGATTCTATGCGGTCAGTCAGTGGGATAATTAATTTGTCTTAAATCATATTGCCTATTTTTAGAGTCGTGTACCGAATCCTTAGACAAAAATGAGGTCAGGCCAAATAACTATGACATACTGTAACGACACTGCCTTTTTTCTATTATTTTTTTTCAAAGGTATCGAGGGAAAATCTTGCATAAGAGGCCCGGTCCACCCGTCCAATCCACTCCCATGAGTGTCATCTGTCTGTCAGGAGAGCCTGGGTAGTGTCGGATGCCTACCGACTAAAACCTCCCGTGGCTCCGACCAGCCAGATTCACTGCACTGCAGCTATTATTGGCTTATTGTGCACCCTTTGATTTTATGTTATGTAACCACTCGAGTTTGTACAGGTCCTTAATAGAGCAGTCCCTAGTAATTATTCGGTCGCCAGAGGCTAGATTTATTCGCATCATATTGATCGAAAACCTCCACTCCCACGCTTAGTTCTGAGCGGACATAAAGGTTACGTTATATTCGCATCACTATCCCTTACTCCCTTCCTCAGGGAACCAGGCGCACCCTGTTGTAGGTACTCTGTGATATAGCCCCCTCTCTGAAGTGCTGTAGAAGTGATTCTAGCCGGTTTACTCGTCTGTGAGCGAACTCGAGAAGGACCTTTCGACAACCACAAGGTAACACAGGGAACCGAACAGGTACCCAGTGGAACCTCTAAAGATAAGGATCAACAAAGAACTGTTCAAGGACTCAGTAGATCTTCTTCACAAGTACCCATTGGACAATCTACAAACACATCAGGGGCGCCTACAGACTCCGCTAATGTAACCAAATTGGCCAAGGAGCTCAGGAAGCTCGAGGTCAAAATCGTGGTCAGCATGGACAGTTCAACCGAAACGGAGCTGACTGAAGAGCACCTCTTCGAAGTCCTTACTCCACCTAAGCAGGAAGGATGTGAGACCAGCAACAGGGCTCCTAACAGGATACTGTTGCCTCAACAAGCACCTAGAGAAACTGGGAATCGCCGGAGACTCAGAGAGTCGATGGTGCATGGAGGAAAGAGGCGGTCTTCCAGGGCTAAACCATGGATAGTGGCCGTGCAACGAGTCCAGCAAGGTGGCCTACGAACATGGAAATTATCCCGCCTGCACTTCTACATTCATTCATTCACATTCTTCCCTTACTCCTCCGGCCCTGCGCTTGCAATTTCCGAAAAGAAGCCGTAGCGATAATAACTCTCCCAAGCAAGTAAGCCTGGAAAAAATGCAGAGCCAAAACTTTTTCTGGGCGCAAGGAGACTGCGTCAGGCATGCGCAGTAGACTTTTTGCCTTTGGTTTTATTTTCTTTGTTTTCCAAAGTTATTATTGTAACACATTTTGAAATCCTTGAGCCATTATACAATGAGCTTCAGGCTCCTGCAACCATAAAGGGAATCAAGTCCAATTTACTCTACGTGCCGTACGACCGAGGTGGGGTCGAAGCACGCTGCAGTGTTATCTTTTTGAAATTTATTTTATTTTTATTATTTTGTTTTGTTTCTGCCTTGCTCGAGAAACAGATTGGTAAGTTCTTAAGTGAAACAATACATTTTTAAAACTAAAAATGGATGTCTATGAAGTTGCCGAAAAAGGGCAGAAGGTCAAATGGTACTATCAAGGCAGACCATTGAGATTTATTCAAGAACTTTTTTTGGAGAATTTTGTAAATCGCCCAGAACCTAGTTTATCAACGATTCATAGGTTTGTAAATAATTTTTAAAAGTTTGGTTGTGTAGCGCCAAGAAACCATAAAAAAACCCACTGTTTTGAATGACGAGCAAGAAGTACGAGATATGATGATTTGCGCTGGAGGAAAATCGAAAGTTAACTAGCCACCAAATTGCCGAAGCAGTTGATACGTCTTCAGCCACTGTCTTACGTGTTCTCAAAAAGAATGGTTATCATTCTTACAAAGCATCAAAAACGCATCAAATTTTTCCGGAGGACAACTATCGTCGTATGGAATGGAACAATGATGAAAAGGGCTAATCGGGATAAAAACTTTCTGAGATCTGTTCTTTTCACAGATGAAAGCACTTTTCCATTATTGAATCGTCATAACCCAAGACACGTTCGATATTGGTCGAGGGAAAATTTGCATTGTATTTTGACGTAAGAACACAGTATCTCCAAAAACTAAATGTTTAGGGGGGGGGGGGGGTATTGTAGGGGAACACGTAATTGATCCATTTTTTATTGACGTCAATTTGAATGGTCCTAGATACTTGGATCCAATGCAGCAGCATATTATTCCAACTGCTAGGCAGTTGTTAGGTGTAAGATTTGGTGAAACATGGTTTCAACAAGATGGTTGTCCCGCTCACAATGTTGACCTTGTTGGGGAATATCTTGATAATGTATTTCCTAATCGGGTTATAAGTACACGTGGAACTATTTTATGTCCAGCTCGATCACCCTATCTTGATCCTAATGACTTCTATCTGTGGAGTTATATCAAAAATAAAGTTTACGGGCATGTTTTAAATATGGAAGAACGGATTCAAATTGAAGAAGCTTTTGAAACTATCACCCCTAGCATGCTTGGAAACGTTAGAAGGGATTTTTTTAATAGGCTCGGATATTGTTTAGCCGAGCAAGGAGGACTTTTCGAACATTTGCTCTAATTTTTTTTGACTAGGAGAATCTTTTTGGTTTTTAGAATGTATTATTTTATTTTGAGAACTTGCTTTTATTTGGTTCTCCTTATTATTTTCATTGTAACACGTTGTTAGTGCTAAATATGAGCACCTGAAAATAAAACGCTCTAATTTATCAGCGAAAAAAAATAAGAAAATTACGTTATCAAAATTTGCGTATTTATTGACCAAATTCCGGTTTCATGGACTACACTTCACGTTGCAGCAGTGGTTAGAGGCGTACTAAACGCAAGCCGCGAACGGTGATCGCAAGCCAGAGTGATGGTTGCGTGTACGTACACTAGCAAATTGGACTTCTTCCGACCTATGTTCGCAGTAGCCTGAAGCGCTCTGTATATTATGTTTTCACATGGCGCTCAATACGTTTTTAACCCACAAAAAAGCCGAATTTACAAAAACCGAAACACAATTCAACAGAAAGTAAAACGTCCGAAATGAAATATGACCAAAAGTAAAACATCCAGAAAATAATGGACACGAATATAATTTAACCGATTACAATTTTCCCGAACTTTAAAATATCAGAATTACAAAAGTATCGAAGATAATTTTCTAGAAAAAAAAAATTCGTGGGTATCGGTTCAAATTATTTTCGGACAGATTGGGTTTCTTGAATTCTGTGGTTCGGCATTATTATGTTTCTATTAAATTATTTTCGTTAAAAATATTTTCTGACATTTTGTGTTTCTATAAAAATATGTTTCGTTTAAATTTAATTCTACGCATATATTTTCTAGCGATTGGATTTTCCAGTCATTTCTATAGAATTTTGATTTAGTCGATCCTTAAAAGACACGAATATAATTTAACCGATTACAATTTTCCCGAACTTTAAAATATCAGAATTACAAAAGTATCGAAAATAATTTTCTAGAAAAAAAAAATTCGTGGGTATCGGTTCAAATTATTTTCGGACAGATTGGGTTTCTTGAATTCTGTGGTTCGGCATTATTATGTTTCTATTAAATTATTTTCGTTAAAAATATTTTCTGACATTTTGTGTTTCTATAAAAATATGTTTCGTTTAAATTTAATTCTACGCATATATTTTCTAGCGATTGGATTTTCCAGTCATTTCACCAATTATTTTATTTTTTTTTTTAATTCTGACAAATCCTCTTTCTGCCAAGTTTGGTTTCGGGGGTTTCTTATAGGGACCCGAAAACGGGTAGGTATCTTATCAAATTGACTGTTGACACCAATAGTAAGATGTTGTACTTATATACCTTTATTTTAAATACACTGGAGAACAAAAAAAATGCAGCACCAGAAAGAACAAATATTTTTGAAGTAATTTATTTATATATTAATACATTAGGATGCTCTTAGAAATTGATTACATTTCCAAGAAGATTCTTCCATGATAATCATCAAAAAATTAATAATGAATGGCTCTTCCATTGTTATTTATGCACTCGTTTGTTCTATTGGGCATTGACAAAATAAGATGATCTATATCATATTGAGGAACAGTCATCCAAATCCTCCATCTAAGTTTCTAGGGGGACTTGGTAATCGACTAAGTTTGCGCCCTATCATATCCCATACGTGTTCGATAGGCGACAAGTCAGGCGATCTTGCTGGCCATTCTAAAATTTCTATGCCAAGTTCATGGAAGAAGTCCATTGTTTCACGAGCAATATACGGTCTGGCATTATCTTGTTGAAAGATCGCATTTGGGATAGTTTGTAGGTAGGCATGTAAAACTGGCTGCAGCACTTCATCGATATATCGCCGAATAGTCATGTTTAACAGCAAAGTCTATATTTCGTCTTTTAGCTCGAAATCGCCTAACCCTCATGCGTCCATCATGGCCGCCTAAAAAAAACTTGGATTCGTCGCTGAAGCTTATGGTATTCCATTCGTCATTCCAGTTTTGCCGAGCTCTGGGGTCGTATTTTCGAAACCATACGAAATTATTCGCATGCGACTACTTCCGTCTCTTCCTATACCGTATAGAAAAGGAGGCAAAAGATATGCCGATATGCTGATTCATGGGTAGTACGTGCAAGAATAACCGGTTTTTCATGCGAAACAACACGAATGCCTTCACCCACTCGTGCAATATTGCGTTAAACCAGTCGAATTCGAACGCGGTCCACACATACCGGCTTATCTTTCGCCTCTCATTTCACACGGTATAGAAAGAGACTGACATAAAAATTGTTGATTATTCAGTATACGTATGCGGATATTTTCGTATGGATTCGAAAATCAGACCCCTGCACCACTCCAAGCGGCGAGCCTCATGTTGTGGGATCAAAGGTAGCACCAAAAGCGGACGGTAAGCCCTCAGCCCCATAAAATGCAATCTTCGATTAGCTATCATCCTTGAAAACACTCGTTCTGTAGCTGCAACTAGAACATCTCTTACTTGACGTATACTGTCTAGAAGTCTGAGATGCCGTAAATCACGACCTTGTAATAATCTAGGGCGTCCAGAACCCACACGACGTCTATAAGTCTCATCATTGGACCACCTTCTCCAAATCCTTAACACTATTGATGGATTTACATTAACCTTTCTTGCAATTTCTCGTTAACCAAAACCAGCCTCTTTCATGCCCACGATGCGTCCTTTCTCGAAGTCGTTAAAATGATGAAATTGTTGGCGACCGCGAACTCTTGGCATTTTTATTTTTGAAGTAAACTGTAAGCAATCCAAAAAGACCAAAAACTACGAACAAAATGATTTAAAATTTTCAGAAAAGGTCTTTTATGTGTTGGTTGTTTTTGAAAATGAATAGAAAAAATCTGTGAAAAAAGGAAAGATTAGAAGACAGTATAAATTATTGTGCTGTAGACCTATTGGCTTTAAAAAAGTATACAAAGACGTAAAATCCACGTGAAAACGTAGTAATAGTATTTCAAAGTTATATGGGTCAGCTCGTGGGTCAGGCACACCAGTTTTTTTTGGGGCACGGGGTAGTAGTCAGCCATTCCACGAAAAGTAAAACCAGATGTCGCGTCTGTTAACCTGGTTTTAATTTAATAACACAGTTTGAAAAAAAAAGTCATCGACAGGGGTTTTAAGCCCATAGAATGTGAAAAGATGATTAGGTTTGTCCAGATTCGCTACTCGCGTGCGGTAAAGTGCACTTTACAACACTCTTTTGGATGTGGAAGATTGTACTTTACCGCAAAGTTAACGTTATTGCAGTTTACAGCACACTGTACGGTAAAGTGACTACGTTTATTTCAGAAAATTAAAATACGGATATTTATATTTCTTTTTTTTCTAATACATGCGTAAAGTATCTTTACCGCCCTTGCCGAAAGGACCGAATTCGCTTCGCTTCGTTCGGTCAACAGCCGTCACGTGCGGTAAAGTGTCACTTTCCACACGTGTTAGGTAAATAACTATTTGTTTGGATACGACATCATTTTCATTATTTTATTTACGAGCATTATTTTACAAGGCATCAGACCGACTTGCCTACATATTTTTTGCACCCTCATACCTTTTCTTAAAAAGAGAATTCCTCCGAGACCATTGCATCTAGGTATGTAATACGCCTCGCACATTATTATTACGGCCTAGTTCCTTTTTTCTTTTATAAAATCAATAAATTCTTGTTTTCGTAAAAGGCAACAAATTAAAAGCTGCCGTGTTAGACGGCTGTAATTGATTTTTTTTCGCGTTTCGACTTAAATTGGATAAGTTGCCTTGAATATATAGCCTGTTAGTTTGCAATGAATCTATAACCGTATTTAGCTTTTTTACATACTTTACAACCATTACTATTCATCAAAAAAAATGCCCAAGTGTGTAAAAATAAAAATTAAAATTAATATAATAATTCTGAGTATTTTACTTTCTCCACAAAATTTCCAGCATTATGATACCTACCTGTTTTCAATAAAATTAATTTAAGGGTACCACGTTTCACAGTGGTACCACATGCTTACCTGGGCACAGCACCGCCAGCCGCGCTTGGAACGCACGGCTGGCATAGCCGGGATGTGGAGACGCGGCAGCGCGCCTGCTATGTTGTCCCAGGCCGGAAGTTTCAGGGAACACTTCACCTGAAATTAATAGAAAAGTTTTTCGTTGGTGAAAAATAATAAATTCTTCCTTGTAAGCAAATTTGTAAAACCTAACCCAAATTATACTGCATATTTTTTAATTGCGTATTCACTTGAGAATATCAGTAAGACAGTCGTATTCTATTGAAGCTGTCCTAGGACAAATTTTTGATTGCAGAAAATAAGGTGGCGCATCAATTTTCTCAAAAAAATTCGCTAATATCATCAACCGAAAAGAAAAACGCAAATAAATTTTTATTAAAAAAAAATTAAAGAACAGGATTTTATTAAATGCACTCAAAAGTAGAAAATAATTGTTTATCTTTCTTATACCTTAATAAAAGCGATAGGCGCAAATTAAAAAATTTTAACTTTAGGTATCATATATCGGTCACATCGATGATTCACCTAAGAAACAGTTGTATTATATTACTCTGTAACCTAAAGATAGTTTCAAAGGCTTGGCAATCTCACCCGTTCTCAGCTTCTTTAGATGAAAGCATTATGTTTATCATTCTAATAGAAGAAGAATTTAGTTCTTCTTTTGTAGTTCTCTCTTTGTCACCGTAAAGTTAAAATTTTTAATTTGCGCACATCGCTTTTATTATGGTATAAGAAAGAAAAAAAGTTATTTTCTACTTAAGAGTGCATTTAATAAAAGATTGTTCTTTAAAAGTTTTTTAATAACAATTTATTTTTTAATTTTTAGATTTGTACCCTAAATCGTCCGTTTGGAATCTGCCATATTGAAATTTTCAAATCTGATCAAAAATTCAAATTCCCTTCCCGAAAAGCCCCTGTATGCTCGTTAGAGGGAAGTGTGTACCTAATAATACCATATTATTGTATAGTCGCCGGAACTATAAACGCATACCAAATTTGAACACACACCCTTAATTATTAGATTTGTACTCTTAATCGTCCATTTTGAATAAGCCATATTGAAATTTTCAAATCTGATCGAAAATTTATAATCCCTGTCCTTAAAAACCCCTGTAATCAAAAATTCGTATTCCCTCGTAGGTGGGTGCCTAATAATGACATATTATTGTATTGTCACCGGAACTATAAATGCATGCCAAATTTGAAGGCAATTGGATGTGTATAGGTTAGTTAAAATTGGTTAGCAAAAGATGACCAAAAATTGTTCATCTTGAATCAGCCATATTGAATTTTCAAAATCTGATTAGAAATTCGTTATCTCCATCCCCAAGTGTCCCAACACACAAATTTCAACGAAATAGGGCGTACTTAAACTGTACCCTCCTCCACCCCCTTCGAGTAGGGGGGAGCTGTCAATTTTGTCACACTATATTCTTTTGTTGTCACCGCAACTATATAAGCATGCCAGATCTGTAACCGATCGGATGTCGGGAAGTTGGTCAAAATTAATTTGCAAGGTAAATATAAGCTTGTAATAAAAAGGCAAGTTTAGTTGGAAAATTAAAAGTAATGAGTTATTTTGTGAGCTCCGTAAGCTATAACCATGTTTCGTTTTTTATTTTAAACTTAGTGAGCTCGATGATCAGCTGACCTCCGCTCAAGCACTTCACGCTCATCTCCTTGAACGAATAAATGAACGCGTTATATTGAAAGTTCTTTTATATTCTGTGCCAGTATTTATGTCTTGCTTTCTTTCTTTCGTTACATTCTTATTAGCTCTCTACCGATGCTTTGCTGGGCTCACTTCGGGAAAACGCGTTGCGTTAGCAATAAGGGTAGAAGTTAAATGACGAAAGTTAACGTAGATGCCGTAAACGTAGCCTTGATAAAAAAGCTCATGTAAGACCACGGAGATGGGATTCTGATACTCGTATTCAAAGGTCAAAGTCTTTATTGTCTTTTACAAGTAAAACGACAGAATATTGTCGTATATTCCACGTATACGACCATAGATTAAGGAACTATAGATCCGTCACTTCACCCTTCCCGCCAATAATTATTTTTTGCGAAAAGTGCGGTTATGTTTCCGCGTGCCAACATAATAATATTTAGGTTGGCAATATTCTAGAAATCTGCAGCTCCGCCTCTTACCCCTTCTACGGTTGTCCGTCAGAGGGCACATTATGACAAAAGTGACAGAATGTCGGTTATGAGTTCCATTTTGGAAACTGAGGTTCACCAAGGTTTTTAAAAAGTAATTTTGTGATTTTTCCTGTTCAAAAAATTGTGATTTTATCCGTTGATTATAATGGCTGAGAAACAAAGAGTGTGCTGTGTTCAAAGCTGCGAAGACCGTACCATGATCCCAATAAAAAAAGACATCGTTTCCCCAAATGCAATCCTGTTTTTTCAGAAGAATAGTGAAGCACTTAAACGCGAATAAACTAAGTGCTGATGAAATATATAACAGATTTTACGTGTATGATAAATATTTTGCTCCCGAGGACATTTTTCAGGAGGCCTTAAAAGACCCTTTCCTTATTTCACCAAGTTTACTATGGCCAATTTTTGTGGACATCAATAATAAGTTAGAAAATGCGACACTTGTGTATTCCAAACCACGGTATTAATATTATTTACACCAAGATTTTTTCTAATGTGTGCATTTACCATAAATTGCCCTAGATATATATATATATGAGTTTAAAATTATTTTTTTTTATTTCACAAATTTAGTTTGGAATGCATTTATTGATTTTTTATGTACCAAAAACAAGTTAAACATTTTAAAGAAAATTATTTAATATTTAAAAAAGCACAGACAAGATAATATTGTAATATTTTATTTATTATCAAAAATATAAACTAACATGTTTTGAAACATATGCGATAATCTTTTATAATAAAACAAGAAGAGGTTTTGTACTACAAGTGCATTATTATGAGTAATTTGTATTTATTTTACTTTTTTGTTTTAACTTAACATAATTAACAATTTTGTTTTGTTTAAAAATTAAACACAAATTGCTTGCCAATTAAAAAAAAATAGAAATTTAAGCGAGCACCATCTAGTGATCATATTACAAAGTAACAAAAAGTCAATAGTACGGTTATGGCGAATTTAACCGTGAGCCATCTAGTGGTCATATTATAAATTAAAAAAGAAAAATCAATATAAAAGTATGGTTATTAAATAGTTTCAAACCGTTTGACACGTAACTGTCGTATCTATTAACCTATGTATACGACGTTCTATGACCAGATTAAATCTAATGTAAAGGTCAATTAATATCGGCATAATAGGTAGAAAAAGTTGAACTCCGTGTTTAAATGACCTCCTATAAGTTGAAAAAATTCTGTCTATTAAACTAAACAGCTTTTTAATATAAAACTGAAAAATTGTAAAATTCAAAGTCATGTCTTTAATTGGACGGGAGAGATTATTGATATATACCTTTACCGAGAAAGATCAGATAAAAAGCCAATCAAAGTCTTATTGGATGTCTTTTATTTACGAGATTATTGTCTTAATAGAAAATTTTAGTGAAAAAGTGAACAGTTATCTCATAATTATTGGCATAATTAGTTGTCAATTCAGTAATCTATTTGTATAGAGAAAATATATTAAGTATAAGATATATATCGAGAGAATTTGTCTGGAAAAAGTATAATATAAGATTAGAATGCGCTTGCAATTTTTAAATCTTAAATGAGGCACAATTTTTCTTAGTAATTTTAGTATAACATTATTCCATACTTTTGAACCGAGATCATAATAAATGCAACTATCTCTTTTATTTGTTAAATGTTGTATGTGTCGTCCAAGTATAATTCCCAATCTATAGGGCTGTCTAACAAATTGTCAAAGTCAGCTATTAATCCGTGATGGCTCTTTAAAAATGGTGGCTGTAAACAAAGCGACTTTCCATAAGACGTAATGCTAATAAAAATGAAAATTTTGGGAAAGTGGAAAAAGATTCATATTAGACAAAGTGAGTTTTATAAAGTAATCCTTTTTGAATCGGGGAGAAACGAGCATTTTGCCGAAATGTTAGAAATAAACTCAAAATTCGCAGTCTAAAGAGACAATGTCATGTACTCTCTCGCACTTGCACAGTGTGAATAGGCATTGTCTCTCTCAGTTCAGCTCGAAGATCGGGCCAGATCGGCTTGAAGAGACACAGTTGCTCATTTGAGAGAGATGACGTTATCTGTAATTACATGGGTGCGACAGAGATAGGTAATTGGAAATTTTAAGTTTATTGTTAAAATTTCGGCAAAATGCTTGTTTTTCCCCGATTCAGAAAGGATAACTCTATAAAAAAATCGGTTTGTTTAACTTACACCGCGGCACCGGCCCTATTGGATCGGCCATATTATTTTTGTTAGACTGCCCCATTAAATAAAATAAAATTAACATAGATATGGCGCGTCAAAAATAAGCTCTCAATAAGAAGAAACCGCTCAGCCGGCCGCCGTAGCGGGTTCGAATCCCGGCTAGGTTGCCAAAAACAAATGTACACAAACAAAGTGATCCCCGCAAATGATTCCTTGCTGGTATTTATCTGTTCCTGAATATATACAACCAACCCAAGTGTAGACCTTATTTTATTGTAAAATATTAGTAATCTATTTGTAACAATAAATATACAAAAATAATTTAAACACAAGCCTTAATAACTAGGCATAATTTAAGATTTAACTAAACAATGACAATATACTTTTAGCTTAATAAAATTATGTTTTAAAAAGAACAAAATGCACAAAATAACAAAAGCATCTCAAAAAAAGAAATGATCAGAAAAGGGAAAAATTCAGTTGTAAACATTTTTATAATCGATTACTGAATGTATTTCATTCCTTGTCTTATTATGCAGCAGTTGGGTTAGTCCAGCTTTAAACTGTTTTAATGTTGGTGTATTTTTAAGGGTTTGGGGCCTATAAATGTGTAACAACGACGTCCAATGGAATTTCGTTTACGAGGAACCATCAGTTGCACTTTAAACCGTGTGTTAATCTCATACCTATGTTCCTGAACTGATTCTTTACTTTTTTTGTACCATAAAATTGAAAGCTTCTTGTAGAACAAAACAAAGAGTCACTGGTGTATAAAAATGGTATATTGTACATTATCTTGATAATCCATTTTTTCATTTTTTCTGAGATATTAAAACGACTATTTAAAACTCCCCCCCTTGCAATGATTCCATATGTGTATGTGGTTCTACCAATGCTAAATACAACATTTTAAATTTGTTTAAGTCGACAATTTTTTTTTATAGATTTTAAATTTATAAATCAGGCTTCTTAATTTTTTATTAATATAGTTTACATGCTTATCACTTTTTAAGTGTGAGTCCAAGATTACTCCTATGTATTTGGTTTCCTAAGTACCGTTTATTTGATAGTTATTTACATTTAGGAATAAATACCGTTTTTTCCCAATTTATAGTCAATTTTTTTTCTGAAAAAAATCCAGAAATTTCCTAAAATCGGTTTCAGCTTTCACCTTAATATTTTCCTAGCTCTTGCCCACATAAACTACCCCCATGTTATCTGCAAACGCAACCACCTCTCCATCTGTTGATATTTCAAAAATGCTATTAAAATAAACTGTAAAAAGAAGGGTACCCAGTACTGTACCTTGAGGCACACCACATGTTACTGTCTGAAAATCACTTAAATAACCACCTACCTCGACACATTGTTCTGTTTCTGTGAAGTAGCTTTTAATAAGTTAAAATGGTGTGGCTTTAAATCCTAAACAATTAAGTGTGTCAAGCACCTCAGTATGATTGACAGCATCGAAGGCTTTGGCAAGGTCTACGCAAATGCACTTACTTTTATCAATTGCCTCATATATATATTTTTACTCAAATAGGCCACTGCATCCTGCGTGGACTTCCCCTCCTGAAAACTATACTGTCCCTCATTTATTACTGCATGTCTTGAAAGGTAAAGAATAATGTCTTTTTTTAAATATTTTTTCAAAAATTTTTGAAATAAATGGAAGGATTGGAATTGGTCTATACTTATTGACTAGTTCTTTATCTCCCGATTTAAAAAGTGGTTTTATTTTTGCTTTTTTAACGATTTTGGAAAAATATATGCACTAGTTGCTTACAGAAAACAATACTGTACTGCTTAATGAATTCTGCTTTAATCGCATGTAAACCAGGAGCTTTATTTGGTTTTAACTTGCTGATTCCTTGAGAAACCTCAGGTGTTGTTGTCAACAAAAAGTTAATTTTATCGTTTATTATTATTTTAGGTTTATTAGAGTTGGTAGATTTTATTTTTTTTCGCCATGTTTTCGCCTACTCTACCAAAGTAATAGTTAAAGTTGTTTGCTATTTTCTTTTTTGTCGGAAGTTATTTGATTTTGTTTGTTTTTTATTGCTTTTATTTCCAAACTTCTAGTCTTATTTTTTATGTTATTTAAAGAAGTCCATAGAGTTTTGAAACAATTAAAATTTTTATGCATCAGATTTTTATAATAATTTAGACTTGTTTCTTGGTGCATGGATATTTTGTGTTTGGCACAAAAAAATTTACACTTGGCTCTCACTTTGGCAACACTGGGCATCGATCTTAGAATGGATGGAAAAGTCCCAGTATAAAAAAAGCCGCTCTGCCAAAACATTTAAAGACATTTTGCACGGGGTGCGGGAGGGTTGAAAATATGGTGGATTACCCTGTTGGTGCAGTGGCTTATAGTCCTTCACATTTATTTCAGACGAACCGTACCATTGAAATTGCACAGGATAAATTGTGTGCAGGATATGAAATTATTCTTCTTTAATCGGCATCTTAGAGAAGAATAATGATACGGAATCGGAGCTGCGGCGAAAAGCGGCGCGTTGTGGAGGCATCCTCTGGGGCCGCACTCAGAAGTTATTTCCTATATTAAAGGATATGATGCAGGGCAGTACTTTATAATATAATAATTTTTAAAAAAATGATGGAGAAATGCAAGTAATTTTAATCGAGTACCATCCGTTTTTAAGGGCTTGATAGAAATAAAATTAAAAACAAAATGATCCGATATGTCGTTGTTTATCATAAATTTATATTTTTATAAAGACTTTTTTATTGAACCATCGATGCTTAATATAAATAAAAATAGCAAATACAGCAAGCTGTTTATCAGATATAAATTAAGTCAGTTAATTTGTAAAAAATCGAGGTAAAAATCAATTCATAGTCAAATTATTTTTGATTATAATGGCTAAAGGCAATTTAAACGAATAAACGAAACATCAAATATTCACAAAATTTTGCACAGCTCTGAGACATTATCCGCAGTTTCACCCAAATTTGATTTAGTTTTTAAATACCTTCGACTCTTTTTAAGAAGCTCAAACTAATTAACTCATTTTCAAATTCACTTTTTTGTATTTATATTCCTTTTAAAGGGGTACTACAAGCAAATAAATAAGTCTTGGCAAAATAGTTAATACAGCTCCCTCAAAAATCCATTTTAATTGGAAGAATAAGGATGCCCCTTAGGTTCTCGAATGAAAAAAGCAATAAGTATAAATAAAATTTGTAAAGTACACTTAAAAGTAAACAGCTCGTTTTCAAAAATCTATTGTAACAGAAAAAAATAAATATACTTCATTACGCTAATAAATAATACTAAATACTAACACAAAAATAAAATTAATTCCGAAATTCAACTCAATCTAAGAAACACAGTTTTACCGAATCAAAAGTGCTTGTAAATACAAAGCAAAATCACTCTATGAACACTCCCGTTTCAAACAGTTTTCAACATTAAAATTAGAACAAACACTGCGATTATGCCAATCAAATTATGTACTATACTTTAAAGTTATAGTAAATACAGCTCTGTGCAAGAAATACGGTTTTATTGGCACAGAGATGCATAAAATGCTGCGCGAGATAAACTATTATAATAGTAATTATTAATAAATAAAAGAAGGCATACTAAAAACAACGTTAAAAGAAAATATTTACCTTGGGAAATATATTTCATATCTTGAAATAAAGACAGGGTGTTGTTTTATTGAGATCCAGAAAATTATATGGGATAGTTTTAGTTTTCTTCTTCCTAAAAAATTAGCTCTAGGCGGCCGTGCAAATACTAAGTAAGCGTAATTTCTCCTACGTTACGGAATAGACAGTTTAGGTTGATAAGTTATCTGTAAAAAAAACAAAGACTTCCGCTTGAATACAGATATCAGAGTCCAATCTCTGCGGTCTGGCGCTGAGGTTTTTCATCAAGGTTACGTTTTTAGCATGTATGACCTTCAGACCAGCGCCCGCTTACGTTCTATAACGCGGAGATATGACTTATAAGTAAAATGTAAAAGACAGAAACGTCCGGACGTGTTATGACCAACTAAATTAAAGTGTCTATAGAAACTTTGGGCTGGAATTTATAGTCGATCCTCAAGGCCTCCTTAAGGCTGAGTGGTCTTTGAGGAAGCCTTAAGTTTGAGTAAAGGCCAAGGTAGCTCGGTTAGTTAGTTTTTCATATTAGGTTTAGGTTGTTGTAGGTGTGATTTTTGAAGAATAGTTTTTTTTTAGGTTCTTCTTTGCTGAATAATGGACAAACTTCAAGATTTTTTGGACTACCACTCACGATATGGTAGAAGTAGAAGAACCCCCCGAATCAGCGAGTTGAAAAAATATACCTCAGAGATTTTGACAACCCTTTTGAGAGGTTTTCTGAAAAGACGTTCAAAGAACGATATTGGTTTATATATTTCAAGATTATGTACACCCAATTGTGTATGATGAATTAAAAAAAGATAATAGAAGAGGGCTGTCGACAGCCATATATGATTCAATTCAATCATGCAGAAAAATTGCTGTTGTAATATTTGGTTATTTCTTCAGATGCCCTTTGTTTTCTTTTTGCGACCAGTGAACACAAGTACTCCTTTACCTCATTGAAAAAAGGAGTTCTGTTCTCCTTTCTTTTTTCCATGGCTTATATAGCTTTAAAAACTACAACATGCAATTTAACAAAATCAGTAAAATCACAGAAACTAAAAAATAACCTAACATTCTTGACAACCACCGCAGTTCACCAGACAAAATCCTGTTTTGGCAAAAATGCAACGTTGCCACATATTGCGCGCCCTCAGAGTGACCTTCAGCAAGCCTTTCTCGAGGAAGACTTTATAAAACGGACTCAATGAGGAGCCCTCAAGGAATCCTCTTCGAAGGAAGGCCTTAAGTATCGACTATAAATTCCAGCCTTAGACAACTATGGCAAATAAAATCAACAAACATACATATTGTTTAAAGGGTTAGGGGCCTTAAGGGTCAGAGACATATCTCGAGGAGACAGTTGGGACTGGTTTCTTGTGCAATTGATGCAATTGTGTTCGATCCCTCTCCCGACTTTATAAACTGGGCCAGAGTAAATATTTTTTCAGGTAATATTAAAACCAAATTTTAGTTTAGTTAAGTAGTTCATCTAAGTAATAAATAGTAAATAGTGCAAGCTGATTACTTGGCACAGTTCTACTTGTTTTACAAAATACTAGCAAAAAACAGTGGCGCACCCAGCAATTGACTTTAAGGGGGAGGGGGTTAAGAATCAATAATAAGAAAAACTTAATATGAAGTAAAAAGTAAAAACAGGTGCTTACAAGTGCGGACCTGGGCTCAAATGTACAGGAGAGAGGGGGGGGGGTGTAAACCAAATTAGGAATTGTTTATTTACGCAAAATTTGAGGGCTTGTATTTTATTCCCTGTATATTTTATTTCTGCTGTTATTTGACTGTGCCAATGGTCACGAGGCTTCTCGGGTGAGGGGGTTTTAACCCCAAAATTTTCCCCCCTCGGTGCGCCACTGCCAAAAACACGATGAAAACCAACATTGGTAGTTAGTTAATTCTATTCCAGTCAAATAAAATACAAAACAGGGGGAGTATTTTTTTGAAGCATATTTTGAAAAATTTTATTTGTTCCGTTAACGTTTTAGTGATGTATTCACCCGTAAATAACGTGAAACTTTATTGGGTTCCGTTAATATGTATCTGGTAAACACGCACGCCCAAAATGAACAATAAACTATTTGTCCCCGCAAATTTTGAATAGAATAATTCCTTTGATAACGGCAGTAGAGTTTCTGCCGATTCGTCAGATAAGTGCTTAGAGTCTAGTTAGGATTTGCGAGTGTGTACAGATATTTATTTTTTTATGAAATTTCCTTAATTTCGTGGCGAAAAATCCGAAAAAAGTAGTTTCAGCATTATGGTAGAGCCATGATGACCTGTTAAATGATTTTTAAATGTCTTAGTTCCACTTATGGCAAGACACGTTTTTTGGTAAATTTAAAGCCTGTAAAGAACTTTGATTGAAAGAAATTAATACCACCTTATATCTCACACACTTTACGCTTTGAAAAAAATAAAAAAAAAATAAAAATCATATGCACGACACCACTCAAGATGACAGACAGATAACATAACAAAAATTTTTATTAAACAATTGCTTAAATTATTTTCATCTTTCTCTAAAATACATTTTTATAGCCTGCTGTGTCTCTTTAACAACCTTAAATATTTTTGCACGTCACTAAAATATCTCTCTATTATTATTCTAACAGAAAGAAATGTTTGTTGGCAGTACTTTTTTTAAACGCTAAAAAAACAGTGAAACCTTGAAAAATTTGAGTGTTTTATTTTAGAAATCGAAAGTTTGGAAAGAAAGCTTTAAAACAAAATTATGGCAAAAAAATGTCAGAAACATAGTAAAAATTGCTTAAATAAAAACGCTATGCTACAATATTTTAAGCCTTAAATTACCATCATGGCTTCACCATTATAAATCCGCCACAAACATATATATTTTATTAACAGTTCTTGGTTCAATCATATGAACTTTACAATATTAACACCTTGTATATAAAAACAATTTCTATAAGTTATAAATAATAATATAACAAGCAAAATGGATGGACTTGAAATAAGAGATTGTTAAAATAGCTTGAATTGCGGTTAATCGCCCGAAACAAGTTATAAGGGCTATTATAGAATGACCGTGTAAGTACTCTAATAAGTGTGGCATTTTAATAAAATAACGATATTAGATATGAAAAGTACAAAAAACAAAACAAGAAAAATTTTTGGTCTGGTTGTTCAATCAAGGTTCAACTGCGAGTTCAAGTGAACTTGGTTCAAGGATGAATCTGGTTCAGCTTTCACCTCCGGTCGTCCAATCAAAATTTGAAGTCAGTTTAGTTAAGTGAATATAACTCTAAATTAAATAAAAAATTTGTATTTTGTGCAAACTTTAAAATTTATCTTAATTTGTTAACATGTTTTCGGCTTTAAGCCATCATCAGACAAATCTCTAAAGTTATGGTAACATAAAACTGCCTTAAACTACATCACATTTGAAATCACGGATACATTTAAAATTAAGAAAACATATAGTTAAAAACTGTCAGGTACTTTGTTCGTCAACGATACAGTCATTTTGGTAAGAGTCTCTACAGACCGCTTCAAGCTACTGCGAACATAGGGCGAAAGAAGTCTAATTTGCCAGTGTACGTACATGCAGAGACACCGCACGCCTATCAGTGAAGTAACCAACACTCAGGCTTCCGATCGCCATTCGCTGCCGTTCGCCGCCGTTCGCCTTGTATTTAGTACGCCTCTAACCACGGTGCTGTGTGGAGCGTAGTCAATGAAACCGGAATTTGGTCAATAAATACGCAAATTTTTATAACGTAATTTTCTTATTTTTTGTCACTGATAAATAAGAGCGTTTTATTGTCAACTGCTCAGATTTATCAGTGACGACGTTTTACAATGAAAATAATAAGGAGAAACAAAATAAAAACCAAAAAGATTCTCCCAGTCAAAAAAAAATTAAAGCATATGTTCGAAAAGTCCTCCTTGCTCGACTAGACAATATCCGAGCCTACTATAAAAACCCCTTCTAACGTTTCCAAGCATGTTAGGGGTGATAATTTGAAAAGCTTCTTCAAAAACAGATAGAAGTCATTAGGAGCAAGATCGGGAGATCGAGCTGGCCATAAAATAGTTCCCCGTGTACTTATAACCCGATTAGGAAATACATTATCAAGATATTCCCTAACAAGGCCAACATTGTGAGCGGAACAACCATCTTGTTGAAACCATGTTTCACCAAATCTTACACCTAACAACTGCCTAGCAGTTGGAATAATGTGCTGCTGCAGTAGATCCAAGTATCTAGGACTATTCAAATTGCAATTGCCGTTAATAAAAAATGGCCCAATTACGTGTTTCCCTACAATACCGCCCCCCCCCCAAACATTTAGTTTTTGGGGATACTGTGTTCTTACGTCAAAATACAAATGCAAATTTTCACTCGACCAATATCGAACGTGTGTTGGGTTATAACGATTTGACCATTTGACCATCTGCACTTTTTCGGCAACTTCGTAGACATCGATTTTTAGTTTTAAAAATGTATTATTTCAATTAAGAACTTACCCATCTGTTTCTCGAGCAAGGCAGAAATAAAACAAAATAATAAAAACAAAATGAATTTCCAAAAGATAACACTGCAGCGTGCTTCGAATCCACCTCAGTCGTACGGCACGGAGAGTAAATTGGACTTGATTCCCCCTATGTTCGCAGTAGCTTGAAGCGGTCTGTATATTTAAATAATGTTTTTTTATATAAAAAATTATTTTTCACAACGCATTTTTTGTTCAGTTTTTCTTTTCTGTTTATATTCGTCTTCTTAAAAAAAAATGATTTTTTATGCTTTTTCGCTTTGACCCTCAAAAATGGGCGTTCAAGTGAAACAGGAGAGAGCATAGAAAAACTCCGTTTAAGTTAAGCCAGGTTCAAACATTGAACTGGCTTTGAACAGTCGCTGAACAACCGAGCCTTTGTGTACCTAGGGTGCCTATTCTTGAAAATAAGAAAACAGCGAGCGTTTAAAAATTTATAGAATCGAAAAAATTGAAAACTTGGTGGTTTTTAATTTTTAGGAATAGTTTTGTGACGTTTTAGCGGCATATTTATGAAAAACATTACACCTTTTTTTAGACATATATTTTTTAAAAGCTAGCTTGTTCCCCTTTTAGATAAACGAAAAATTAAAATCTGTTTTTATTTTTATGAATATTATTAGTCTATTTGCTTACAGACCTCCTTGTTTTTTGCGTGGTAATGCAAAATTTTCTCCACTGGTTGAAAGCTCTTATCTTTGGGATCAGTATTCTACACTACAAAACAGAATTATTTTGGAAAATTCACAAGGTTTTCATTTTTAACCGATTTTTTTAGTCCACCATACCAAATTGGTATGGGGAACCATTAAAATCGTGAAATTAAATTACTAAGGTTCCAAAACACCTTAATCGACGAAAAAAAAGTTGTCTGTCGGTCTGTTGTCTGTTTGTATACACGATAACTCAAGAACGCCTTAATAGATTTTGACGAAATTTGGTGCAAAAATCCTCTATCGGCTGACCATGAACTGATTAACTTTTGGGTAGGATGCTGGGGGGTTGAACGGGGGAAAAGGGGGATAAAATATTAGAAAAAATTATAACTTTAAAACAAAAGCAAGCAACGATATACGGTTTGCAAATTTAAGTTTCCATGAATATGCACTACAAATTTTGTTATAAAGTCTAAATTCGTGGGAGCTTTAATTTCCGAGTTATTTGAAAAAACGTTAAATTATATTAAAAAAATCATAACTAACGATTTTAAGATTTTGGTTTTTGTAAATATTACCTACAAATTTTTTTATAGAGTTAAAATCTTTCAAAGCTACAGTTATCGAGATATTTGCATTCCCTCTCAACATAAAATAATTGATTTTATGGTGGACTATCCGTGCTTTCTAGCACACGATACCAAAAAGGTGGGCAAGAACAAGTTTCCAACATAGGTAAAAGGTTCTGGAGATATGCTGAAAAAACTGAAAAATTTATGCCAAAAAAACCGAGTCAGATATCTTAAAAAAGTTTAACTATATGATATGTGAAACATACTCGCAAAAACCTAGGCAAACCCCGTAAAGTACAGATTTGACGAGGAAGGCAGCTTGGCTCGTAGAATCTTATAAAACCCTATAAAACAGCATAAAAAGTCATTAACTTTTATAAGAGATTTTTTACTTGAGACCCCTTGACACCCAAATTTCATATTTTAAAAAAGGTACTAAAATTGATAGCTACTACCTTTTTTAATACCTTTTTTTTTATAAAATGAAGTCGGTATTGTGTCAAATATGGCGACTTGCATATGGCCGCATGTCGAATGAACATTTAAACACCAAAAACCTTTTTACTAGAAGTGAAAATGCTACCTATTATGAACACATAGTTTCAACATCACTCTATAAAAAGCAAAAAACACGTAAACAAAACATGATCTTGCAGGATATATTTTTTTCAGACACAGCAACATAAAGTATAACAAAAGTCGAATTTTTCATAGTAAACTACTTATAACATGGTTATGGTTATCCAAACCACTCGTATTTTCGCGTGTGTGGTTTGCAAACCACAATCAATTGTATTTGAAATGGCGCATCATGTGTGACGTCATACTTAACTAAACCATAAACCATGTCATTTTTGCGAGTGGGTTTTCTTACTATGACGTCAGACCAAACTAAAACTGGCAAACTACCTCTTGCAGTTGGTTTGTGATTGTAGTTTGAAAGTGAGGTTAGGGGGTATTGGCTTGGTGATGTCTGTGTTGGCTGATAAATTTTTGCAGTTTGAAAATACATTTTTTTGTGCATTTTCTTTATATTTATAAATTATTCTTTAAAATGAGCCACGGGTCATCGAAAATTTTTAAAATCCGACAAAAAAAAAGTTATATATATTTATATAAGAGTCCTTAATATATCCCAGTTTTATTTTTTTCGTATTTTACCCACCATTTATAAACCCGAAGTTACCGTTCGATGTTGACGCTTATCTGGGATTCCAACGTCGAGTTTATAAGTGAGGGTTTGCCCTTCTCCATATCTCTAATTTTTTCACATCAATAGGTATACAGATTTATATGGGTGTATGTAATAATGCTGGAGTATGCAGTGCTCGTTAACAAATATCTTTTTATTATCAAAACAGATGACCCATTGGTGTTTGAAAATGTAAGAAAAGGTGCCTTGCCTATGTATCTTATAATTTTCCTGTTGCCCGGCATTAATCGTAACTTTTGCTAGGTAGCATATATCATGGTACACTTGGATTGCTTTTGATACTTGCCTATTTGAAAAATGCAATTGCAGTGTGCCTGAAGGTGTATTCGAGTGTTTGAATAACTATGAATTGTCGAAAGGCTGATGGTGTTGCTTTATTTTTCACGGGAAATTCCAACAATAAAAATCTGAAGCATATCGATTTTTTTTGTAGAGACTAATTTTTGGTAATTATGCCTTATTTGATTTTTTATGATAAATTCTTTATGGGGGCACCTATATACTAGGGTCCCGAGGACCCCTAATCCGCCGACGCCAGTTGGTTTTTTTTTTTTTAAATTTTTGTGTTTTTTTAAATTTTTTTCACTAAAACAACCCAATCCAACACAGCCCAATCTACCAAAACAATCAAAAAAACACGTTACAACCTCCCCCCCTGGCACCTTTTTTTCTCTTAAGAAAAAACCGGCGCCGGCAGATTTGGGGTCTTAGGGACCCTAGTAGGTGCCTCTATAAAGAATTTTTCATAAAAAATCAAAAATGGCAGAAAACTCGTTTTTGGTCTCTTTGTTTTTTTATTCTGGCCCACACGCCTCTAAATGCTGTTGAAATTGTACTTCTAAATTTTAATAGGGAACCTAGGACATATTTGCATAACTGTCTCTAGGTTGGTAAGGCAGCACCATACATATAGTAATACCTAGTAGTAGTTCTAGTATGTCCAACCTTTTATTTATATAAAAGTGAGGTTAGAAGAAGACACAAAATCACAGAACGTAAATTGGTATAATGTATTTGTCAACCAAATCAGCTGTTAACCAGTGAGTTAACCGTGACGTCATTCCTGACATCACTATCCTAACAAACCACAGAGTGGTTAGGGTCATGAAAAATTCGCCTATAGTTTTACTGAAAGTGCACTATGATTGAATAAAATAAAATTTGTTGTTATGAGTTTGAGAGGATTTGCGGACTCCACCGCGAAAACACGAACCGCGCGGACCAAAACCGCGCGGGCCAAGACCGCGCCAATTAACAAACGCGCGTGTCAATGACCGCGCAAGCCCACCACCGTGCAAACTCATCACCGCGCAAGTCAACAACCGCGCGTGTTAATGACCGCGCAAAGCCACAACCCCTCGAGCTCACAACCGAGCAAACACGAACCGCGCTAGACCCAAAACCGCGCATAACGTTTAGCGGAGGTCGGTGGATTGGGTTGGGTCGTGTTGCCGACGCTACCTAACCCGTTACCCAAATAAACGCAATCCAACCCAACCCAATATGCGAGGCATTGGTTTTACGCGGTAAAGGTTATGAGCGGCTGTGGGCTTGCGCGGTCATGGACTCGCGCGGTTGTTGATTTGCGCGGTAGTGAGCTTGCACGGTGATGGACACGCGCGGTCGTTGATTTGCGCGGTTGTGGTTCGCGCGCTTCGTGTTTGCGCGATGGGGTCCGCAAACCGTTTGAGAGATGTCCAATAAGTCGAATATAGATTTCAAAGCTAAGGGCTTTTAACCAGTAGATTCAAATTTGCAATATAACACGCAAAAAACACTGAGGCCTTTAAGCCAATGGACTAGCAATCATAAAAATTACATTTTAAAGTGTTTCTCGCGAAGACCTACGAAAAAGATTTAAAAAAATTTTTCCTTAATCTAAAAGGGCAATTAATTAATACAAACAAAATACACTCCATTCCAAATTGGTGCGGACCAGTTTTTTGACACTAACAATGTCAGTTCCATTTAGCTTTTGTGTTTAAATGTGAGCCACCATATTGAAATTGGTCCGGAGAATTTGGAATGAGGTGTACTTATACAGGGTTCCTAAGATTTTCCTTAGGGATAGGATTTCAATAAATCAAACAGAAATGGCATAGAAAGTTCTGCGCGCACAAAAGAAACAGGTATATTGAGCAATGGTGCCAGTTTGTTATTATCTCCGGACTGCTTTCATGAGAAAAAATTGTCGCCACTCTTTCATCGTGAGCATAAATCATAGTTGCAATAATAACCGTTGACAAGATGTCTGCAAATTCCGCTAGATGGCGGCCACACCATGAGATGATGAGGAGAGAAATTAGATGTTTTCAGGTCCAAACCACAGCTTTTTCTTGCTTAAAGGAGGCGGCAGGGTCCATTATTTACGATACTGAGCGATAAACACGTGAGGATGTTAACATTAGAAAGAAATATCTTTGCTTTTAATTAAATTTCTTTCCATTCTGTTCTACTAGTGACATCTATCATTTTATCATTTTATGACATGATCTCGAAACATGTAGCGAACCAATTCTTTAAAACTAGCGGGAGGGTAAAAGCGAAAAATAAGGGGCTGCCAATATTTGTAACACCCAAAAAGGGGTGAAAAGATTTATTTTGCTCTGTTTCTTTACAAAAAACGTTTTTTTTACGAAAAACTTGAGCTCTGCCACTTTTTTTCTTCAACTTTCTCGAAATTTTCGTCATACCGTAGAAAAAAATTATTTCCCCCATGGTCATACTCTACTTTTTTTCAAAAAAATTTAGAAACAGAGACGGGATCAGTTTTCCTAAAACGGAGGATCTTGGTTTCGAGTGAGAAGATAAAGGGCGACGCAGGCAAAAATATTTCAATTAAATTCGCCGTTAGAAAAACCAAGCACGAAATAAAACTGGCGCCGCTTACAATTTTTTTTCAAAAATTACGTAATTTCGGGAACGCAAAGAAATAGGTCTAAAGAGTATAATTTTTAAGAAAAAAATATCAATTTTCTCGCCCTCCTCCACTGGGACTACAGGGGCCGTGCACAAATTACGTAATGGTCATAGGGGGGAGGGGGGTTACAAAACGTTACGTAGGGGGGAGGTTGGTTTTCGACAGCGTTTGCATTTGTGTGAAACTAAGAAAATTTTGAATGAAAATAAGTGAAAAGTTTTTTTTTTGGGGGGGGGTAGTGGTCTTGAAATCGTTACGTAATATTAGGGGAGTGGCGTGCCAAACCATTACAAAACATTACATAGGGAGGGGGTCAAAAATTGGTAAAATCACCGTTACGTAATTTGTGCACGGCCCTACATCTGACTGTTCTTCCTTTTTGATTTCGAATCAAAGTGCAAAACCCGGGTTGGACGTTCAAAGGCGTCAACCCGTCCTAGTTGCTTGATAAAGTTTTCACGGAAATATCTCAGTCGATTTCTCCGGCTGAACGCTTTAGGTTAGGCATTTGCATGTATCTCAGTCCCCAGCCTGTAAACAGTGCGTAAGGACAATGGTTACACAATGAAAAGCCGAAAAATATTTTTTTTACGATATCTTTCATCAGTTTGGTATTAAAGTCGAGCAAACACAATTTTTATTCCAGTCCTAAAGGTATGAAAATAGAAAACATTAGAAAACAACAACCTGGAATGGATTTACTACGTGTAAGATGTAGTGACAACATCGCCCCATGCCCATCCTTTTCTGCCTAATGTGCTTTTCCGTTTGTCTGCGTCTTATACACGGCTGCTTGGCCCCCTAAGGATTTGCTTAGGAACCCTGTATTTAATATGCTACTAGAACCAACTACGTGTTTAAATATTGTTACATTTTGCACACAAACCTATAATAAATTAGGTATTTGAATTTTTCAAATCATTAAAGTAAAATTCCCGTTAAAACTAGCAATTTACAACAGTTTAATTTTACAAACATAAAATGGCAAACAAAACGTCGTATAAAATGCTTTTTTTCAACACTTAAGTCGATTACACGTGACTACACGGAGATTAATTTATACGTTAATTAAGGTAAAAATGTCAATTGCATTTCTCTACACGGCGTCATGTCACTAGCATTTTGCCAGTAAAATGTTTAATTTTAAATAGGCTTAATCAGGGTTAATATTCAATAATGATTAAATCTCGTTTCCAGGATTTAGTTGGAAAAATAAATACTTATAGTTGGCATGCTATTTTTGATTCCTTGTTGTTCGTTAGCGTATCTTTGATGTGTCCTTAAAAAAAGAGTTAAAGTTGTGCTTACAACGTACGACGTAACCAAACCAATTCTTGTTTAGTGCTTGATGTACAGTTTTACTTCATGCCGCTCACTTCTATTTCCTTCCTTGTCTAAAAAAGTGAGAGGGCAATAGAATGAAAAATAGTAGGAGTGAAACTGTGGATCAGGCATTTATGAAAACCCGCAGAGAACAAAATGGTTAGGATAAGTTAGCTGCGCACGAATACGGCAAGGATGGTCGTAGAGACGTATACATCATTCCAAATTCTCTGGACCAATTTCAGTATGGCGGCTGACAGTTAAACACAGAAGCTAAATGGAGCTGTTGCAGTGTCAAAAAACTGGTCCGCAGCAATTTGAAATAAAGTGTAATCGCTGTTGAATGACGTATCCGTTCTGAGCATGCGCACTGAGTAACGATTATTTGTGCAACTCTAACAGTGGGATTTACTAAGATCTAAAATAGTATCCCCACAGGTCTAAATATTTGCACCTGTGGGGGGACTAAATTTAAAAACCAATTTTTAAAAAGAACTTATTCATATAGAAAATTCACAAAGTTATTCATTATTTTGTATTGTTATTGCAAAATACCACTGAAAAACTGTTTTTTTTTCTCAAAATATACCATATTTTAGGAGAAAAAGCCCTAAAACTAATTTTTTTTGACAGGTTGCAAAATGGCAAACGGTGAACACGCCAAAAATTTGGCACATAATAGCTTCATTATCTGTGTTTGAGGTTATAAAGTTGGTGATTTTTTAGACCACCTCTGGGGGGTAGTTTAAAATTATAGCCTCCAGCAATTGGTAATAAGTTTGTTTACAATTTCCCTAACAGCCACTTGCACCGACGTTTTTCTAATGGTTCTTTAACAAAAGAACCTGTAAATTTTAAAGGACATTTAATTTTAAATGACTTGCACAGGCTCAATTTTTTTGAACTTTTACTAAAGGCTCTTTATTTTCTTCACAGTACGGCAACGTCGCACGAATTTAGGGATTTCTGGGGGTTTTTTTGTTGGTATCTCTGTCTTTAATAACCTAAAATTTTCACATATTTTTTTTTATTTTATTTTATATGGTTCTGTTGTTTTCATTTGATATTTTTTGATGATGAATTGACTATGAACATAATATAGCCTATTGTGCAGTGCTTCAATTTCAATGGAGGCTAAAAAGAGAAAAAGGGGGCTGAATCTTAGTCCCAGGGAGCTGTCGCCCATCTATTCAATATTACTGCAAAACATCCATGGATGCTGCACATGCTAGCAGTGAAACAGCTAGAGGTCAAGGAAAAGGACAAAGAGGCAAGTCAAAAGGATAATTATTCTGATAACGAAATATAGAAATCTATGTATAATGCTAAACAACATTTTCTTTGATAGGAGTTCTCGGCCTACTTAATTATACTCTCCAGTTTAACAGAAGATATATATTGAAAGATCCATCTATGACAAATTTTTGATGCACTTAATTAATCGATTAATTAATCCCTGCCATTCCGATTAAAATATTTGAGAATCTTTTATTATTATTAATATTATTAAATCTTTTATTTGGCAAATACCTAGTTTGGTTTTTAATTTATTGTAGGGTACCGATCAAAGGAGGCTATCTGCCACCGTAGTTAGAATCATGGCATCAAGTACCTTGGCAGAGAAATATGACTTCCTAGCGGACAAAAAGAATATGATTGCTGACATCACCCTAAAAAAGTTGGAAAGAGAAGCATTACATACTGATAAAGAGCATCAACTCCAGAAGAAAAACCTGGAGATAAAAATAGAAGTACTTTGCTGCGAGAGTGGATTTGGTCACATTTGACAATTCAATTAAATATATTCATCTATACGAAGCTTTAGGAGAAACCAATCTATCTTGAATGTGTTACATATTACATGAAAGGTACCTGCCGTTTTTGCATTTTATTAGTTTTTTAAAAAAGGTAATTTATAATTGTTTTTTTTTGCGCCTTAAAGGAGATTTGTTTTTACTGAAAGTGGTTATTTTGCTAGATAAGAAAAAATTGACTGTTTTCCACAGGGTTTTACTATTACTAGTAATATAAGTTTAAGAGTTGTACTTATGTACATTTTGTTACAATTTATTTTGTCTCAGGCCTCTTTGGCCTTTTGCAATCGAGCGGTATTATAATTTGTTTATTTTGAGTAGGAAGTGCGTGGGCTGGCACTTATTTTTTTGTCGTTTTGTAGTTACAGGTACATGGTGAAAAAAATCGCCTTGAGTACAGAAAAATCAATACAGTTTATTAAAATAAAGAAAATTCAAAACATGTTGTTTATTTTACTGACATACCTATATTAAAAAAACCACCAAAAAAATAATCATAATCAACAATTAAAAAAAAACAGCAATTGTAAAACCCTAAAATGCACAGCTGCTTTTTTGTACGTCACAATTTTGTAAAAGAAATGAAATTTATTTTTTAATTTTCTTTAGTACATAATAAATAATTTCCATTCTGCACAACATTATGACGTTGGTGGTCTTGACCATACATTTCAATTTGTTGAGTTTGCATAAGATAATTGAATATTCTTCCTTGTTTATATCTTCTGGTATTGGGGGCTCTGGCTCGTTCATTTCTTTGGCAATATTATGAAGCACAGAAGCAGCTACTATTATTGTCAGAACTGTGTCCAGTATAAGGCAAAGCCCATAAGCCATAACTGGAAACCGACGTTTCCAGATCCAAAATGTAGGTTCTATTGAAGTTCTTGTTCGAATTAAGGCTTCATTATACATTTGTTCACCTGGTGTAATTGGATTTGCTAAAGGTGTCAGGAGGTAATCTGAAAGACCATATCCACTCTTGAAAATAAGAAAAAAAGTAGGTAAGAAGAGGGCTATAATTTACTGACAACTAAAACGGTCACATTTTATATGATATATCATATCAGGGAGCTGTTGGAGAAGCTTGTTTATAAACACTGGATTATTATAGTTTTGATCAATATTAGCTAAAAATCATTTAATAAAAAATAATAACTGATCCTGGAAAATCAGTGTTGGGCAAAAATATGCATTCAATGTATATAAACAAAAACAATTGCAATTATAAACATTTTGGTAACCAACTTTTAACCCCCCCTCACCCCGTGTAAAACATTGACTGGTACCTACCTGTCATCTGGATATTCCAATTGATCCTCAACGTGTGTTAACCTGAATTTTCGAGGGAAGCAAAAACTAACAAAATCCCAAAATCCAATATTTCAAGATCATCTTCAATAATGTTTACATATTCCATAATAACATTTTATGAATTTTCTTTTTTCTTGCGTTTTGAACAAAAATAAACTATACCATGAAAGATGGGTCGCAAAACTAACCTCAAAAGGGCTAACTAAGCTTTAAAGATCGTTTAATTGACCAAATTTGGCCAGTTAGTTAATGCTCCTTTAAAGAACGTTTAAAAGACCATTAAAGTCGGTGCAAGACACAAAATACGCTAAAGGTACTTTAAAGGTCCTTTAGCCTAAAGGACCATTAAAAAAAAAGTCGGTGCAAGTGCCAGTAAGTAACCGTTTTTACAAGGATTAATCTACCGTATTTAATATCCCAGGTTGTTCATTAGCCAACAAAACACCTCCAATTTTGTCCAGAAAAACGCTATATCTTGAATCCGTTTTCAGCACGACGAGCCAAAACAAACATAAGTGAAGGTCACTGATTATGCACGAAAAATTTACCAAAGAAAAAAACCCAAAACAACTATAATAATTTATTTACAAACTGAAATTAAAACATTGCGGTTATCTATTATCTCAGTCAAGAAAACTTTCCTTACTCAAAGCCCAGTCATTTTGAAGCTGTAACTTTCATCAGTAGAGGTTGGTGCAAGCCAAGGTGGAAGCAGAGGTAAGAGATCTGAACTCGTTGTTTGTCATTTGAACGCAGCTAATATTTTGAAAGTGATATTTCGACAGTGACAGAAATGTAAAAAAAAAATGTAATAAATCTAAATCGTTGTGTGACATCAAGTATTAATTGGAAAAATTAATTAACAAGGGTAAGTTTTAGTTAGTGACCTATAACCCCAATTTTAATTTGTTCGTCAGAGTGTTTACTATTTAAACCACGCGTGGGTTTTTTTCTAAATTGAAACCCTTTTCTTAAATCCGACAAAAGATTGTGTTAAGATGCTTATTCAATAAACAATTATTAAAATTCTTCTAAAACTCAAGAAGGGTTGATTTAAAATGCTTAAAACCAAAAATTTCACTTAACTTGGGACCGTTCGAAAATAAACTTAACTCTTTTAGTAAATTCCACCGTTGTCTAATATTATTGGTGCATTAAAAGTTAAGTTAATCACAAAATTGAACCATGATTAAATTGTAACCTTGTTTAAGTTGGTTCGGTGCACACGTTTAAAATATCACGTGATGCCTGGAGGACAACTCAACTTTATTTGCATAAGAGTCCCATGCATGCAAATGGTGAACGTTTTGGACTTAATTTTCTGACGAAGTCAAAGCATAGAAACAAAAAAATAGGGTCATCTAAAAGGTTCATGCGACTTAAAAAAAGTTTTGAGGTTCATCATGGTCCCAGCCTTAAAGACAGCCAAGCACTTAGCTTTTATAAATAAATTATATTTATAGAGCATTAATTAAAATTGATGATACCGTATGCAAAATCGGTTATTTTTCTCCCGTATCCAAAAATAACAGAACCGAAATACGTTACTTTCGGATGCTTAACGGGAACCGCTCGGTTATTTTTTACAACCAACCAGATTTATTTCTGTGCAAAAGCTGCAGCTGCTAGGTGATAATGCGTTTTTTTGGTAGTTAGGTTTTCAATTTTTTTGTGAAACTGAGGTTGCAAAAACAGGAATTGTTGTTTCTTTTCTATTCTATTTACATTGGCAGTTTGTATGTGAGCAAAATAATACGGTTACGGTAATTTGTGTTTGTGGTTTAAAAACTCTTCTCAATTACGGTAATACGGTAAGCAAATAATGTGACGATAAATTAGTGGTCTATTAACTCCCTAATAAATCACTTTATTATACCGTACTTTTAATTTACGGAAGAAAAAAAAATAATTTAAGCATTCCACAAGGACTGCTTAGCTCAGGAAGTTTTCATTAGATAAATAAGAAGAAAATGAATTAACGGCTTACGGCTTCCTTTTTACGAAAAGAATTATTTTACGATTAAAGAGTTATAAAATCTTCATCATCATCGCGTGATAAAAGGTTTAAAAGAAAGCTTAAGAATTTGTTTTGTTTAATTTCTGACTTAAACACTATGGTTTGGTACAAAGAAGGACCCCTTTAGTTTAAAAACCATTACACGGGTGATACACTGAAAAAAATGGTGGGCTACGAGAACTCAAATGTGTTCTCCTAGAACCAGCCGTGTTCCCAATAGAGGGCAGCACAAACCTCTGGGCTGTGAGAACCAAGTCCAAGGGATGCAGGGAAACACGGTTCGTGTGTTGTAGTAGCCCAAAATATGCATAAACACTGAATGTATTTTTTTGGCCATTTGGGCTGCCAGAACTGAACATCTAGGTTGTGGTGACTCATGATCTGGGCTGGGAGAACCCTGCCTTTGGGCTAACAGAACTCAGCATATGGGTTGTGGTAACTCATGGTCTGAGCTGGGAGAACCCTGCCTTTGGGCTAACTCATGGTCTGGGCTGGGAGAACCCTAACTTTGGGCTACCAGAACTCAGCGTCTGAGTTGTAGTATAGTCAGTCGGGGTAACTTTGAACCATTATGGGTAACTTTGAGCCACTTGGAAAATTCAGTTTAGACAAATGAAGAGTTCCAAAATATAAATAAAATAACTAGAAACTACAACGTTAAAAATGTTTTAGTCGACGAAATAAATGCGAATGCAAAGAAAAAAATCTTAATTTTCATCTCCAGCACGAACGCTACTAGAGATAAAAAAAATACCGTCAACTAGAGAGCATTAAAAATGTGGATCGTGTTTTTCTGAAAAAAAAGATTTTGTGATTTAAAAATAAAACAAAATCCAACGAAGCCTTGACTCTCAAGTCGCCCCGGCTGATTGTATACAAAATATGATGAATAAATAGCTAACTATACAGCGCTATCCATTATAAACAAGTATAGAATTTTTGACTCTTGATCTAAAAGGGCATTCAAAAGAAATCATCACTTTTTCTGACAAATTTGATATAAGAATACTTAGGCTTTGTACATGTATTTTGTTACTTTAAATGAAACACTTTGTATTTTGTGTAATTTTTATAGCTAAGCAGGCTTTATCCTTGCCAACAATGCTGAATAACTCAAAAACTAAACGAAATTTTTTAAATTTCTCTTAAATTCGAAAAATGTACACAATAAACAAGATGTTACGTTGAACATAACAAAACATATCTATACAATTTGTAAATTATAAATGTCAAATTTCAGATAAGGCCATAAGTTTTATAATGGATAACCTCTTACACAAAAAAACTTTAAAAAAATCTAAAATATAGCGTTTGAAAATGTTTGACTCTGAAAAATATAAACAAAATCAAATATTTTAATATCAATATGGTGTGTTAAAAACAAAACCTAAAGGCTGAACTATAACGCTAAAGCCGTCCCTAAGTCCTTTTCCTCTGGAATTTTCCAGATAATCTACAAAAATGGCCAAAAAAATAATGTCAAAAATTACAGACCCATTAGCAAATTATGCACTTTCTCTAAGCTTTTCGAAAAACTAGTTTACCCTTACATTTTTAACTTTGTAATAAATGACATTATACCTGAACAGTACGGTTTTCTAAAAAAAAGGAACTTGGAGCTAAATTTGGTCGAATACTCACAATACATACAGACCGCTTCAAGCTACTGCGAACATAGGGCGGAAGAAGTCTAATTTGCCAGTGTACCTACATGCAGAGACACCGCACGCCTATCAGTGAAGCAACCAATACTCAGGGTTGCGATCACCACTTGCATGACTTTCCTTTGGTATTTAGTACGCCTCTAACCACGGTGCTGTGTAGAGCGTAGTCAATGAAACCGGAATTTGGTCAATAAATACGCAAATTTTTATAACGTAATTTTCTTATTTTTTGTCACTGATAAATAAGAGCGTTTTATTGTCAACTGCTCAGATTTGTCAGTGACGACGTGTTACAATGAAAATAATAAGGAGAAAAAAAATAAAAGCAAGTTCTCAAAATAAAATAATACATTCTAAAAACCAAAAAGATTCTCCCAGTCAAAAAAAAATTAAAGCAAATGTTCGAAAAGTCCTCCTTGCTCGGCTAGACAATATCCGAGCCTACTATAAAAACCCCTTCTAACGTTTCCAAGCATGTTAGGGGTGATAATTTGAAAAGCTTCTTCAAAAACAGATAGAAGTCATTAGGAGCAAGATCGGGAGATCGAGCTGGCCATAAAATAGTTCCCCGTGTACTTATAACCCGATTAGGAAATACATTATCAAGATATTCCCTAACAAGGCCAACATTGTGAGCGGAACAACCATCTTGTTGAAACCATGTTTCACCAAATCTTACACCTAACAACTGCCTAGCAGTTGGAATAATGTGCTGCTGCAGTAGATCCAAGTATCTAGGACCATTCAAATTGCAATTGCCGTTAATAAAAAATGGCCCAATTACGTGTTCCCCTATAATACCCCCCCCCCTCAAACATTTAGTTTTTGGGGATACTGTGTTCTTACGTCAAAATACAAATGCAAATTTTCCCTTGACCAATATCGAACGTGTGTTGGGTTATGACGATTTGACCATTTGATCATCTGCACTTTTTCGGCAACTTCGTAGACATCCATTTTTGGTTTTAAAAATGTATTATTTCAATTAAGAACTTACCCATCTGTTTCTCGAGCAAGGCAGAAATAAAACAAAATAATAAAAACAAAATGAATTTCCAAAAGAAAACACTGCAGCGTGCTTCGAATCCACCTCGGTCGTACGGCACGGAGAGTAAATTGGACTTGACTCCCCCTATGTTCGCAGTAGCTTGAAGCGGTCTGTATATGAATCATTTGATTTATTTCATCAAGTAGACGTAATATATACAGATTTTAGTAAGGCATTCGATAAAATTTCTCATGGTATTATGATTGATAGGTTGGGGGAGATGGGGATCTGTGGTGACCTTCTTAGATGGTTTGAGTCCTATTTACTTAATCGATCAATGTTTGTGGCCCTTTTAGGGTTCTGTTCTGACAAATTCTCACCATCTTCGGGGGTCCCACAGGGTTCCCATCTTGGCCCACTGTTGTTTGTAATTTACATTAATAACATAAGCTTGTGCTTTAATTACTGCCTGTTCCTTTGCTACGCTGATGACCTTAAAATTTTTCTTAAAATTAACTCTATTTTAGATTGTGAGACCCTTCAAACTGCTATCAATAATTTAATACAATTTTGCAACGAAAATCAATTATTTTTAAACTATGACAAATGTTCTGTTTTATCATTTTCACGTGGATCTGCTACAATTAATTATAACTACAAACTTGGAAGTACTTTCTTGAACAGGGTTTCTCATATAAAAGATCTGGGCATCTTATTTGACTCCAAAATGACGTTCCATCTGCATATTGATAAATTGGTTAATGATTGTAACAGAATTCTAGGGTTTATCAAAAGGCAGTGTGCTGATTTTCAGAATTATAAGACAATGTTAACTCTTTATTATTCTTATGTTTTTAGCAAACTACAATTTGCCTCAGTGATATGGAGTCCTATATATAACAATAACATTGAGAGGCTCGAAAAATTCAAAATAAATTTTTAAGATTTCTGTGCTATAAGACAAACTTTCGTATTATAAATCATAATTACGCAATGGCTCGATCTCACTTTAAAATTTTAAAATTAGAAAAAAGAAGAATTATAACTGATATTTTAACTTTATTTAAGATTGTTAATAATTTATCTAGCACTCCAAATATTCTTCCTAAAATAAGGCTTAATGTACCTGCCCGTAAACTTAGAAACCATGAATTATTTTGTGTTCCATATTGTAGGACAAATTATTACCAGGGAGCACCCTTAATAAGAATGGTTAAAGCTGCTAACTTGCATTGCACTGGTAGTAGTTTGGATCCCTTCGCACATAGCTTATTGTCATTTAAAAATAACCTTAAGCTTAAATTCTTGGAATAGACATAGAATTTGTGATAAATAATTTTTTTCGAATTTTCTTTTTAGTTAATTTAAATATTTAAGTATTTATATATATATAGTTTGTGATAAATAATTTAAAAACTATATTTTTAATTAGTTAGATATTACACTTAAAATTGTTATAACTAAGATTGAATTTATATATTTACAAACATTGTAATATCAGGATACTATTTTTGGACCTGATCCGTTTGTATCCTAAAGACCTAAATAAATAAATAAAAAGTCTAATTGCTCAGAACTATAAATAGTTGTAAATTAGGCTTAGGAAAGAGTTAGCGCCGCGGCGTTAGTAAATCTCAGCCAACCTGTTAAAATGCAAAACAGACCCTATACATTTGGCACTCCACACTTTCATATTATTTAGAAAATACAATAAAGCACGTTAATATTTTTCACTCGTGAACCTGCCGCTGCACCTGCACATATGACCTGCACTAACTACATCACAACTGGAAATGAAGCTAGCAACCGCCAGCCAAAGCAATCCGTGCAGTTTCACTCGGTATATTCTCAGTAGTAATATACCTAGTGCATGTCAGATTTCCAGGAAATTTTTGGAAATTTTGTTTGACGGTCCCTTAAATAAACACGGTCTAGTAATTTTTTTGCTCCGCCCACCTGATGACGACACAAAGATATCAGCCGGCTTTCTTTATTAATTTTTTTGATGGTTGACATTTGGTGTTATGTTATTTTTGCAGATATTTTTGTAATAAAAATTGTATTTGTTGTCGATTAACGATATCATTATTACATTATTTTGGTCGTAGGTAGCTGCATTTATAATTTTTTTAGTGAAAAGGCTCATCATCAATGAAAAAATCAAAAAAACAAGGTGCCTTATAGTTTTAAATTTGTACAACAGGTCTAATAATAAAATAATCACTCTCCCCAAGATTCCTGGAAAAACACAAATACAAAAAAATAGCTTAAAATAGGAAAAATAACAACTACATAAACTAACTAATAACTTCTGAACGACGAGTTCGAACTAACCGCAACTCATGAGTTTCTTGACGGAATCGATTACCAACTATTGATCTTAATTTTTTAAATAAATTTTGTTTACTGGTACACAAAAAGTTATAATGCAAGAAAAAGCAAAAAATACCCTGGCGTCAATCATTTGACAAAAAAAAAGGAAAATACGAAAATTTAATTTAATTTGTCGAGCCTTCTACAATTTTTAAATCGCTCACAAGAATCAGCTGCTATCTTTGTCTCGTCATCAGGTCAAAGAGTAGGGCAAAATTACTAGACAGTATATATTCTACTGACCGTGCCCAGCAAACACAAATCGTCGGCAGTGTGTCGGCATCGGCGACTACACGCTGGCCCGATGTTGGACAGATTGCAATTTTCAGTTTTCGGGCAATAATCGGCAACTGACGGAGGTCGACATTACTACAGTCGATTTTATGCCGACACTACTTTAGGACCGACGATGGTTAGATTGGAACTTTGTTTAATCGCACAAAAAACGGCAACTGACGATGACCCGATTTACGATAATCGACATTATGCAAACGCAAACTTTTATTTGCTTTAGGGCCGAAGATGGTCCGATTGGAACTTTGTTTAATCGGTCGAAAATCGGCAATTGACAATGGCCCGATTTACTATAGCCGACTTTATGCCGACGCCCACTTTATCTGCTTTAGGGCCGACGATGGTCCGATTGGAACTTTGTGTAATCGGATGAGAATCGGCAACTGTTTCGGATCGTGTCAAGTAACCACCGACGGACCTTCGTCAATCACCGGGCTGCTTTGAAAGTCCAATGTGGGGCCTTATTATCCACCCATTATCGCATCTTTGTGGTTTGCCATTGTCAAGCCGCTTTAAGCTACCACCGACAGACCCTCGTCAACCGCCGACGTTGGACCGGTTTAGAAAACCAATGTTGGACTTGAATAGTTTACCGATGTCGGACCGCTATATGGGCGGATGGTCGGTACCATGTGGTTAAACCATATCGGACTTAATCGTACGGCGACGGTATGCTGATGTCAGCAAAAAGTAACATTTACCATTGGTCCGACGGCGGTCTACAGTCTAACGTTGCGTCAGCAAACATACATTGGGCCTACATCGCAAAGCGGACAAAAAATACTGCTGGTCCGATGTTGTAAATTGACGTCGTGACCATGACGACAAATTCGGCAATCGACATCGGACCGACGAAGGCCCGGGGGAACCGTGTTTGCTGGGTGATTTTGTTTGAATTCAATTTTTTAACAAAAGCTTGAGTGCATGCGATCTGCAGCAATTTACATGTCTGAAAAATCGACTTTTTGGACTTATAATTTCTTGCCCAAACACCACAGATGTTTTTCTAGGGGAAGTACTACTTCCCTTGCTTCCATAGACCGCACGCCGCTGGCTAAAGTATTATCTTTATTTCTGGAAGGCTATACATAATTTTCATTCTGTATGATAATAAATTTGCAATTTTTTACAGGTAAAAAAGAGAATTATTATTGCATGCCTATAACCACAGCTCTACAAAAAAATGTTCTCAATCGCCATCATAAATACCAGTAGTACTTCTAATAAGATGTTGAAAATTTATATTGATTGTGCAAGAATTTATTGTGTGCTTCCTTATTGATACGCTTTAGGGAAATTCCTTAATGTGATAAAAACGTTGTGGTTTGCACACGTGATATATACTAGTTCATTGTTTTTTAGTTGGTATACTTGGAATTGACAAGCCCAGGAAAATTTATTAGCAATCTAATGGTTTCTAATTTATTGCTGTTTTCTAGAAAATATAAAGGTTGTTGTAAAGTGGCAAAAAACATTTTAAATACTTATTTTTTGCCGTTTTACTAAAAACCAACCTCAAATGAGTCCAAAAATCGTATTTTTAGAAACATAGTTTATGTTGCCTTGTTAGAAAAGTTCTCTGTCTGTAAATTACAAGAGTTTCATCAATTTTTAATACAAAAAAAGTACAGCATAATATAATAATTAAATGCTAATAAATCTCAAGCAAACTCAAGTTAAATCTACCTATTCCATGGTAGCGCCCTTTTGTCTATTATTTGAGACATCTGTCAGTGTTTTAAATTAACTCAGAGCATTATGTAAAAACAAGAAAAATTGTCTTAAAGAATTTATGTCCATATCCACCAACGTGAAAATTCTCCCATTAAGCTTTAATCATGATACCAACGAGTTTGGAATGAGTCTTGTCGGACAAAGTTTCAATGTAAAACACCACATTCTAAACACCGATTAGTAACAAATCACGATTAAAGCCTAATTGGGAAATTTTTGCGTTGGTGAATACGAGCATTAGGATTTATTGTAATGATAAAACATTGATATAAAAGGGATGTGTTAAGGCAATTCTACTTGTCATTCACGAATATATGTGGACTGGAGTGGAAAGGAGGTTGTGACTTGATAGAACCGTATGTATAGTACGACCATAGATCTAAGAGACTCATTATAAATGCTAAATTACCTATTGTTCGGGGTGTGAAAGAAAATAGCTGTAAACATGCTACCAATTCTGAGAATTACAGGTGCGGATTTAAAAATTTGTAATTATTTCTTAATAAGTGCACGTTTTTGGCCGAATTAAAATTTATCAACTTTATGACTAATTACGAAACGTTATAACATTAGGGTTTGATTACGTTACTAATTAATTTTCTTAAAATAATTAGGACACGCTTAAGATACCAAGCTGATTTGTAGTTTTAAAAATCAGTTAGCAGTTGGTGTTTGGTTACAAAACAAGTTATTTCTTGTTTTTAATTGTGATTGTATGAAAAATGTTTCGTCCGTGGGAGGAACAACCGAGTACGTCACGTGGAGATACGGGGAATAATGGCGTTACAAGAGAATTAAGTGATAAAAAATAATTTAAACGCGATATTTTGTCACTTGATACAAAAAAGTGATATTTGACTTTTATACCACCCTTCTTGAATGTGTGTTATCAAAATTTGGTGCAGTGAAGAAAGCAGCAGCTTTAACACGAAGATCGGTAAAAACAGTGTGGCTTGTAGTAAATAAACCGATAGCTGGGAGAAGAAAAAGGAAGGATTCTAATCCTTCTAAGAAATTGAACATGGGTGATGTGGATTTCATTCTTAGAAAAATACAGGGTTCCTAAGCAAATCCTTAGGGGGCCAAGCCGCCGTGTATAAGACGCAGACAAACGGAAAAGCACATTAGGCAGAAAAGGATGGGCATGGGGCGATATTGTCACTACATCTTACACGTAGTAAATCCATTCCAGGTTGTTGTTTTCCATTTTCATACCTTTAGGACTGGAATAAAAATTATTTTTGCTCGACTTTAATACCAAACTGATGAAAGATATCGTAAAAAAAAAATATTTTTCGGCTTTTCATTTTGTAACTAATGTCCTTACGCACTGTTTACAGGCTGGGGACTGATACATGGCCGGAGAAATCGACTGAGATATTTCCGTAGAAACTTTATCAAGCAAATAGGACAAGTTGACGCCTTCGAACGTCCAACCCGGGTTTTGCACTTTGATTCGAAATCAAAAAGGAGGAACAGTCAGATGTGGGGCCGTGCACAAATTACGTAACGGTGATTTTATCAATTTTTGACCCCCTCCCTATGTAATGTTTTGTAACGGTTTGGCAAGCCACTCCCCTAATATTACGTAACGATTTCAAGACCACTACCCCTCCCCCAAAAAACTTTTCACTTATTTTCATTCTAAATTTTCTTAGTTTCACACAAATGCAAACGCTGTCTCGAAAACCCCCCTCCCCCCTACGTAACGTTTTGTAACCCCCCTCCCCCATGACCATTACGTAATTTGTGCACGGCCCCTGTAGTCCTAGTGGAGGAGGGCGAGAAAATTGATATTTTTTTCTTAAAAATTATACTCTTTAGACCTATTTCTTTGCGTTCTCGAAATTACGTAATTTTTGAAAAAAAATTGTAAGCGGCGCCATTTTTATTTCGTGCTTTGTTTTTCTAACATTTTTGCGTTCGGCTAATTTAATTGAAAAATTTTTGCCTGCGGCGCCCGTTATCTTCTCACTCGAAACCAAGATCTCCAGTTTTAGGAAAACTGATCCCGTCTCTGTTTCTAAATTTTTTCGAATAAAAGTAGAGTATGACCATGTGGGAAATAATTTTTTTCTACGGTATGACGAAAATTTCGAGAAAGTTGAAGAAAAAAATAAAAAAAGTGGCAGAGCTCAGGTTTTTCGTAAAAAAAACGTTTTTTGTAAAGAAACAGAGCAAAATAAATCTTTTCACCACTTTTTAGGTGTTACAAATATTGGCAGCCCCTTATTTTTCGCTTTTACCCTCCCGCTAGTTTTGAAGAATTGGTTCGCTACATGTTTCGAGATCATGTCATAAAACACCTCGAAAATATCAAATGTAGTGTAGGGCCAGCTTTATTTAAAATCAATAATATCGCAAGCAAAAAGCTCTGCAGGAAAAACAGCGCCGTTTATTGATTTCTTTGGCTGCTAGTGCTAGCTGCATGGTTTGGCCGTTTCCGGATAGATGTCACTAGTAGAACAGAATGGAAAGAAATTTAATTAAAAGCGAAGAAATTTCTTTCTAATGTTAACAACCTCACGAGTTTATCGCTCAGTATCGTAAATAATGGACCCTGCCGCCTCCTTTAAGCAAGAAAAAGCTGTGGTTTGGACCTGAAAACATCTAATTTTTAATTAGGTGTGGCCGCCATCTAGCGGAATTTGCAGACATCTCGTCAACGGTTGTTATTGCAACTATGATTTATGCTCACAATGATAGAGTGGCGACAATTTTTTCTCATGAAAGCAGTCCGGAGATAATAACAAACTGGCACTGTATATCAAATGTATAGGGAACAAATGATTCCCACTTAACAAACATTAATTCAAAGATTAAAAAAGATGACACAGGAATACAGTGTTGTCGTGAGACACTGAGAAAAAGTATTTTAAAAAACGGTATTAAAATAAAAAAAAATAAACGGCAAGTGATTATGGAATCAGCCCGTTTAAAAAAATGGAAGATGATATATTTAATTGCAATACACGAGTATAGAGAAAGTAATAGGGATATTCGATCGATGAAACTTGGTTTGACACCCATAAAGTTCCAGATAAAGTTTGGGTAGATTCGTCTGGTCACTGCACAACTAAAGCTCCATCAAATAAAGGAAAGCGTATAACAATAATTCATGCTGGAACAAAAAATGGGTTTGTACCAAATGCGTTGGCCTTATCAGCCAAAAATATAAAGGATTGCCATACTGACTACCATGATGATACCACAGCGGAATTAAATGCTTATCGGTCATGAATAATAATGAGCCTCCTAGATCGATGGTCAGACTATACCTCATAAAGTTTTTGAAAAGACAAAAGGCAAAAAATTAAGGAGCATCTTTTATTACAAACTTAAGTAATCATTTAGTAGAAAATTGCACTGCAATAGATATAAAAAAAGAAAACATTAAAAATAAAATTCCTTTTTTTACGCATCAGCAATTTTCTAGTTTTTAACACAAATTTCCTTTTAGTCGGCAATTGCCTGTGACAGACATTTTTCTTCATGTCAACACACACATTAAATTGACACACCCACCACAATTTAATAGGCTTCTTCAGATATCATGAATGTAAAGTAGGCGTTGGGAAAATCTGGTGAAACGTGTTATAAAGGACATACTTTTGCTTTTACGGAAAGTTACAGAAGAATACACTTAGGGTGAAATTCTTGGTCTTGAGAATTCCTCAAAATGCAATAAAATCGCGTTGAATGCAAAAATGCAAAAAAGAATTAGAGCAAACACAAATCCTCGGCATTGAATTGGGTCAATTTCCACAACGTCGGCAGTCGGCAACGGCGACTACACGCTGGCCCGATGTTGGACAGATTGCGATTTTCAGTTTTGTGTCAATAATCGGCAACTGACGGAGGTCCATATTACTTTAGTCGACTTTATGCCAACACCACTTTAGGACCGACGATGGTCCGATTGGAACTTTGTTTAATCGGACGAGAATCGGTAACTGACGATGGCCCGATTTACTATAGTCGACATTATGCCAACGCAAACCTTGTCTACTTTAGGGCCGATGATGGTCCGATTGGAACTTTGTTTAATCAGTCGAAAAATCGGCAACTGACGATGGCCCGATTTACTATAGTCGACATTATGCCAACGACCACTTTATCTGCTTTAGAGCCGACGATGGTCCGATTGGAACTTTGTTTGATTGGACGAGAATCGGCAACTGACGACTGTCCGATTTATTATATTCGACTTTATGCCGAAACGCACTCTATCTGCTTTAAGACCGATGATGGCCTGATCAAATTTTTGTTCGATTAGTCGATAACCGGCAACAGACGATGGTACGTCACATTATAATTTTTAAACTGCTTAATAGTTTCTTCCGAGTATTTACAAATGGCGCTAATGTCACTATGTTCCCTGTACAGTGGAAGATAATATTATATATATAATGAGCAAAGATATTTCAAAACTTGAATGCGGACTTGACAAGGTATCTACAAGAATCACCTCTTCCGCCACTTCAACCACCCCGACTGGTTAAGCACCCGCATTATCGAAACTTTGTAGTTTGCCAATGTCGGATCGTGTCAAGCAACCACCAACGGACCTTCGTCAATCGCCGACGTTGGACCGCTTTAGGAAACCAATGTCGGACTTGAATAGTTTACCGATATCGGGCCGAGACCAGCTTGCCTACGTTAGACCGACCAAATTAAGCAGCTTTATGGGCGGATGGTCGGTACCATGTGGTTAAACCATATCGGACCTTAATCGTACGGCGACGGTATGCTGCGGTAACTTGTTTTGTTCTTGTTTAAATGTCTTTGAACTGTGAAGTCCAAAAAAACATACTGTTTATTTTTTTAAATGTTTGTTAAAATCTGTAAGAGACCACTGGAAAACAACCCAAATAAACCCTGAAGATGATGTAAAATACATCGAAACGTCGGTAAATTTGAATTTGTTTTTCATTCTCCTGGCCTTAAACCCACAAAACTGATTAGAAAATAGGCATGATGTCTGAAATACGTCTTATTTTGGTCTGGTTTACGCCGGGACGTCTAAGATCTTAATAAGACGTCCATAACACGTCTTTTTTTTACGTCTTTAGGTTCACGACTTCTTAAAGAGGCGTCTTATTAACGTCTTTTTTAAGACGTCTTTAAATTTTTAGAACTTAAAGAGGTTTTATGGTCTTATTAAGTGGTAACAAAATTAATTTTATACATATGATAAAAAATAATAGTAATATTTTATGTATCAAGTTTAGAATATTATAGGTACCGCTGTCACTAATTATTTTTGCCCCTCAAGAATGTCGGATAAGTTAAAATACCATTTGATAAGCAAATTTTGATATTTTGGGTTACCTGTCTTTCAAAAATCAGTGACAACTGTATTTTCCAATTGTTTTGATTTTCGTTAGCATAAAAGTGGATAAAAACTTGGTTTAAAAATTCACCTAAAAACCAACAGCCTCTAGAACGTAGCAGTTTAAAAAGCCAAAAAAAATATATAATTACTTGAATGGAATATTTATTTATCCCTATTATGTTTAGTTGAGAGGTTGCATGATTATTATTCGCAACTGGTAGAAAAAGCTAAATATATTTTTTTTACTTTTATCCTAAATTGTTCCTATCAAGAAATAAAATACCTTTCGGCAATTAGCTTATTTTCAAAAATTGTTTAGAGTAAAACAATGTCTTTTTTAAGAGTTTGATGTCAATATAAACGCTATAGCAGGCTAAAGGATACTAAATCGAAAAAGAGTGAACTGGCTTTTTAGTTGAGTAGTTGAGAAGGTGCTGAATGGAGGCATAAGAGGGTGATGTGTCAATGATTAACATAACTATAGAGATTTTGTTTTGTATCAGAAAGTGTCCAATAAACAATAAAAACTTTCGATTTCGGTGGGTTGTTTTAAAACAATAACTGTCAAAAAATTCTATTCAGGGCCTCTAGCTAGAGCAATACTCTCTTCACGGAGACCGATGAACTCCTAACGTTTTAGTATTTTTTTCGACCTTTCGTCGCCAAATTGACAGAAAACTCTCTCACCTTTGAGTGGAAATGACGGCAAAGGTTGATAAAAGGATACTAAATCAGTAGGATTTGGTCGGCGGATGTGGAGAGGATATTGGCTAGAGGAGTTGTGTTCACTGTAATCAATTAAAAACCACACTCCTAGCTGAATGTAGATTAGATATAGAAAGTAGCCGCAAGTTCCTTTATTTAAAACCTAATTTAAACAAACACGGTACAGGTGTACATAATTTATTTAGTTACAGTTTTCAGCAGTCTGGGTCAATTGGTTAAAAATAAATTTAAGAAACAAGAACTGTTCAACGCAACAAAATAAAACAGCAGATGTGTAAATTTTAAATTTAGGAAGAATTTTATTTAACTAAAATGAATATAACGCAAAAATATATCAAATTGGTATAGAAAAATAAGGAAATATAAAAGCGAGCAGGTGAAAGATTAAACCAACTCATCGTAATATCTCGAGCATTTTGGTACTCTTTCAATGGCACGCACCGTAAGTGCGAAGGAGATACCACCGAGTTATCATGAGCTACGTGCCGAATACACCCTAGCTAACCTGTTCGCGTATTTTCCAGCGGTGTTGCTGTTTAATTGTAAGGTTTGTTTTGTGTTTTTCACTAAGATGATTTACGAAATTTGATAACTACTTTATTAAGAAGCCTTAACCCCCCCCCCCCCCGAAGTCAATTCCTGGGTGCGCCAATGCTAAAATATCAACATTTTTTTGTGGATACATGTTTAGTACCAAATTAATTTATAAAAATCGAAAAAAGTATCGAACCTCCTCACTTCCTGACAATAAATAGGCGTATGATTTTTAAGTAATTGAAACAAAATAAGAGATTTAAAATCTTTAATTTTTGTGAGAAAACAAGGTAAATCGTAATTGGCATGATGGGTATGACAAATTTGTAAATGCAGTCACGGCCTTTGAAACAAAATGTTAAATAAATGACCCAGTCTAGCAAACTTGTTTATTTATTATTAGAAAATATATGGCTCAGCATAATGGTGTTATGGCCAAATTTATTTTTAAGTGCTAGATTACTTATACTTATGACATATTAATTTATGTTTAATGAACAATAAGGACAAAGACAACCACCAAGGGTTCCAAAAAAAAAATTGTAGAATTAAATATTACCTTTTTGCAAATTTCTGAAGGTCAAAAAAATATAATTAATGCTGATTGTGCAATAAGAAATGAAAAATTCAGTTAAACATTTTTGACTTTTACTTGATTTACTTAAAATTCAAACTAAAACAAAATTGCATTGTTGTGACAATATTTTTAAACAAAGGTATTCCGGAAAAATCTAAATGTGTATATTGTATTTACTTATCGCAAAATAAAGATAATAGAAACCAAAAATGTTAGTTTTTTTACGATCGAAAGTAAAACCAGACACAAACGAGTGCATTTTTAAGGAATTTTATATACAAGGTGTGTGTCATTGCTCATTTTAAGATTTCACTAATATTTTCTAAACATTTTTTGTAAAATTTTAATTTTTTCATTTTAATGGTGAATGGCTTTTCTTTATTGTATTTCTTTCAGGCTTTTTTAACATACCTTTTATTATAGATTTTTCGTCAAAAAAAATTTCTCGATTAACAAAAAAAATTGTTTTTATGTTCAAAAATATACAAAATAGACAAGCACCCTATTTTTTCGTGACGGCTCTATACATAAATTAATAAAATTAATAAATCTTTTAACTTAATTTTCTCCAAAGAGCCAGAGAAGTGTTTTTTTATTAAACTTACCGAGTGTATTTTATCCATAAGGTCACCTATCTGCTCTCTATTGCACATCTTGGGATTCGATCGTGCCTTTCAATTAAATGTCAAATGCTACACGCAACTAAATCGAAAAAATCCGCAGATTTCATGTTTCAAACCTCTTCCATCTACCGCATTAGATCACGTATCTTTAGCATCAAGAGTTCATGGCTCCAAAGTCATATTTTTTTTACATAAATGTCACTTAAATAAAAAATAAAACCTGGTGTTCGACAGTTTTTGGTTACAAGAAAAAAATGTCGAATTTGAAGCAACAAAAGGTTGTTAATTGGATCACAAAACGAAACTGGTCCTGACCAAATTAGGCCCGAAAATCGATTTTCCGGTCAAAGACATCCATAAAAAGTTTTAAAAAAGCGGTCCACGAGCGCGCCTTTTTTTACGCGATGCACCGTAAGATGAGCCGTACCAAAGTCGTACTTGTAAGTGGATACCGCACACGGTTCGCCGGCTACTCAAAATCGCGGTACTGCCGCAACTGATAGGCACTGAAATCGTACCGTAAGTACAGGTGATGTGCATCGAGAACTGACACAAACCGCGTGGTACTGCTGGATAATCGAAGAGCTGCTAGCGAAGTGAAAGATTTTTGTTTCTCCAAGAACTTTAACGATCACTTAAAAATATAAACTTGTTAACATTTAACTATAAATACCCTGAAAAAAATGTATGAAAAGTACAAAACATATTTTGTAAAAATTACCTAACTTATTTCGTAAGTTTACACTTTTCTTGTAAAAACCCTTTGCTTCTTATTATTACGAAGTTTCACGATACATATTAACTTTACAATTTTACATATATATTAATTTTACAAGTTTACATTGTAATTTTACGATTTCTATCAAGATTTACATTGTAAAATGTGTTATTAAACTGTAATATGGTAAAAGTCCAGTGTTTATTTCACAGTGGCACAGTGGTTCGTTTAAAGAGCACTTCTCAAGTAAAAAAATAGTAAATGTGTGATGTATATGTATAGTGAAAAGTATTTATTTTTGTTTTTTAAGTCGACAAATTTTTATTTTTTAAAGAAATGTAAGTTTTTAAACAATTTTTACTTTGGTAAAGCTGAAGACACAATTAAAAATACTACTAGATACTAGGGATAGAATTTCAAAACTGTGAATCAACATAAAAATAGTAAATACAAGCTCTTAGTGACAGATACACAAAACCAAAATTTTTGTATTTTTCATCTTGTAATATGAACCTCGTCAACGAAAATCGCACAAAAAAGTGAGGTTAGAAATCACTGTAATGTAACAATTGTGCCTCCAGCTTAAATAATAAAATAACTTTGCACTTTTAATAAAGGGACATGTGATAAGCAAAATTATTTTTTCTATTGAAAGAGGGTGACGATATTTTACGAACCAAAAAGTTTCATTCGACATAATCTGTGCATAAGGGCGCTATAAGGGTAAGAAACTTTCCATTTAACACCATCACCGAGCAGTATAAAGGCGAGGAAGCACCGGATTCCAGTAGTGCCTTTGAACCTTAACATAACCTGTTTTGTCGGTTTTTCGAAATGTCGAGAATGAAATATATTACGGGATCCCGCGTACAAAGAAGTTTGTAAAATTACAAAAAAATTGTAAAATTACAATGTATTTTTACAAATTTGAATATAATTTTACAAAAATAACTTGTAAAATTACAATGTAGTTTTACGAAAAATTTGAATTCTCTATTGTAATTTTACCAAACGGTTGGTAACTTTACAATCTAAAACTTTCTTTGTACGATATATTACATCTTACAAGTCCGTGGTTTCGGTTCCTATAATTACAGTACATACTCCATATATTATGTAACGCATAGTTTACATATTTTTTGTATTTTTCCGAGGTACTTATTGTTGGTCACAAAATTACCGACGATAAGTTCTGGAATTTTACAAATCCTTTTTAAAAGTGTGAAGTTTTTTTTGATATTGTACTTAGCTTCCGAAATGTGTTTAAAATGTAAACATGCTGTATTATTTTTTTCAAAATTTTCACCGGTTGCAACATTTTTTGCGCGACCCGCCTCTGTACCTATTTTAAAAAGAAATTAATTTGTAACAGCTATTTTTTTGTGCCAATAGGTTTAGAAGACCTTGTGTTTTAAGAAACCATTGAGTTTCTAGCTGGGCGTTGAGTAAAAAAACTAAGAATTTTGGTGTAAAAAACAAAGGAATATGCGGTATGGGAAACAAACTTGTAAAAACCTAGACAAATCTTGTAAAGTACAGACTTTTTCTATCAATTGTCACGAGAAAGAGAGCATGGCTTGTAGAATCTTATAAAACCCTACAAAACATAATAAAAATTCAACAACTTTCATAAGAACCTATTTGGTTTTTTTTTACCTGGGTGCTATCAGATTGTGATGAACAACTACAGTATATCACACCACAGCCTAAGAAAAGGGCTGAGGGCATAACTGGCGAGTTATTAGCATTTGGATGAATATCTGTATCGGTAATATAATCTATGGTTTTACCAGTCAACATTTTTTTCATTTCTCAGTGATAATCTCTCGGCCTATACAACCTTCTTTCTCTTTTGCATGCTCACATTGTTCTGGTAAACGCTTTTTCACCTGTATTCTACCAAATCGGGTGTTGTTGGTACGACAGGTGCATACCATTCGGGAAAAAGGAAAAGGTGCGCCTTTATTACCTATAGGTATTAGGTATGATCCAATTTTCTTGCTTTCTTCTGGGAAGCTATTGAAATGGTCGGGACAGATGTTTTGTGGTTTACAGAAAAAACAGGATATTTAAAGCAGAAAGAGTTTTTTTTTAAATAACAAGGAGTGACATCCTACAAGGGAATTTTTCCAACACCGTCTCAACTAAAAACAAAAAATCCATTTTTTACCAACACCGTTCTCAACAAAAAAGCCAGTTAACTCCTATCTCTTTAGTGCCCTTTAGCCTACTGTTGCCGCCATTTTGATAACCAAATTGACAGGTAAAACATGAATTTTCTCTCAGTTTTGTGTCAATATGGCCGCTATAGTATGCTAATGGATACTAAATCGACAAAGAGTTAACTGGCTTTTTAGTCGAAAAAGTATTGATTTTTACCTGTCAATATGCAACAGTTGGCAAAAGGGCACTGAAGAGATAGGAGTTAACTGGTTTTTTCATTGATAACGGTGTTGATTTGACTCGGGAGTTTTTTTACTGCGTTCTGGACGCTTATTCTCGACGGCCTGTGAGGTGACGATGTTTGTAACCTTACTTTATTTGGTTGTCAGTTTTTTGGGGACGTTTTTTAGTCCACCATACCAATATGGTATAGGGGGCTATTAAAATCGTGAAAATTTGACTTTTCTTAATTTTATCAGAAATGAGTTACTAAGGTTCAAAAACACCTTAATCGACGAAAAAAAAAAAACTTGTGTGTCGGCCTGTTGGTCCTTTTTCTGTCTGTATACACGATAAATCAAGAACGCCTTAATCGATTTTAACGAAATTTGGTATAAAAATTCTCTATCGATTGGTCATGAACTGATTGACTTTTGGGTAGGGTGGTGGGGGGTTGAAGGGGGAAAAGGGAAATAAAATATTTAAAAAAATTGTAACTTTGATTTAAGTTTCCATGGATATGGACCACAAATTTTGTTATAAAGTCTAAATTTATGGGAGCTTTAGTTTCCGAGTTATTTGAAAAAACGTTAAAATATATAAATAAAAATCATAACTTTAGAAATAAAGCAGCTATTGATATTCGTTTTTCAGATTTTGGTTTTCGTAAATATTACCCAAAAATTCTGTTATAAGGTTTAAATCTTTCAAAGCTACAGTTTTCGAGATATTTTAATTTCCTATCAACACAAAATAATTGATTGTATGATGGACTATGCTTTCGACCACCAATTTTTTTTTTTGTTTTGCAATTTGTTTGATAATTTCGAGGATTTTAAATTCAAACGAATTGCAAGACACTTAAAAAAAAGGTCCCAAAAAAACTGACAACCAAATGAAGTAAGGTATATGCTATAGACATTGTATGAGAATCTCCTCTGAAACATAACAGTTGAGTGTGGTGGTGGAGTTATCAGTCCCTTGAATCTTAAATTTAAAGTTATTTTGTTACTAAGATATTGAGGTGTTTTTGAGGTAATTATTGTGTTGTGGTGTTTTCTTTGTCGCATATTAAGCTATTTTTGCAACCTTTAGTTTGCGAGAAATTGGTAAGAACTTTTTGATACCATAAATGAACCTAAGGCAAGACTTTTGTACTTTCTGTATCATGTTCCCAACTCTTTGATCAAAGCATGGGCCATAGATCACATCACCAAAATTAAAATGGCTTAAGACAAATGTATTCGTTAGTTGAGTTTTTTGTTTCGTTGACATTAATGTCCATATCCACCAATGTGAAAATTATCCGATTAAGCTTTAATCATGATTAACAGTAATCGGAGTTTGTAATGAGTCTTGGCAAACAAAGTTTCAATGTAAAACTCCACATTCTAAACACCGATTATTAACTAATCACGATTAAAGCCTAATCGGGGAATTTTTGCGTTGGTGGATACGAGCATTAATGTCGATGCGGTTATAGCAATTTAAGAGACATATAAGCTCTCTTGATGTTGTTATTTATATGCTGTCGAAATCTCAAATCAGTGTCAATTGTAAGACCAAGGTTTCTAGAACTGTCTGCTGTAGAAAGTTGGTTCCCAGCAATAGAGAGACTCAATAAATCCCGTATATATACAGGTCTTATCCTTGTTAAAGATGAGCATTAAGGACTTATTTGGATTAAGTTTTAAATTGTGTTTTCCTGAAGTTGTGACAAGTCGCTGAAGATCGTCTTCTATAAGATGTTTTGCCTGAAGCCAGTCTTTGGGACCAAAAGAAAAATAAACTTGATAATCGTCTGCATATTGATGATCTTTAGTGTGAAGTATAATTGATCCTTGTGGAATCCCACTTCGTATTTGACATCGATCAGATTGTCTCAGACTTGTTTCAACATACTGATACCTATCCCCCAAATAACTACCCATTAAAGCAATCGATTCCTGTGAAAAATCTATAAAATTCAGAATTGCAAGCAAAAGTTCATGACTTACAGTATCAAATGCTTTTGAATAATCTAGCAGGATAAGTGCTGTGGTTTTCCTAGTGTCAGTCTGTCAGTCAGAAAATGTCGTCTGTCACGTTTGCAGCAGTTGTGCAACTAAATCCTGGTCTAAAACTTGACTGTTGTTGCGGTAGAATATACAGTATTACAAATGTTTCCTTATTTTCTTGTCCATTATTTTTTCAACTATTTTTGATAAGCATGGTAGCATACTTATTGGTCGTAAGTCATTAAAAGTCTCGGCAGAGTTTTTCTTAGGTAATGGTTTTACTTTAGCCATTTCCGGTATAGAGGGAAAATTTTCCAAAAGACAGCTGTTTATGATGTTTGTAACAAAAGGTAAAATTTTTGGGCAGCGCATAAGTAACATTTGCAAGTTTATGAGGTCTGATCCTACTGCTAATGACTTTACGTTAAATAGATGTTCTAGGTTACAAACATCACAACAACTCCCGCAGATTAATTTCCCCATGGAAATAGGTGGTGGTGGGCCGTCAAGAATAAGCTGGGCCAGCGACGATAAATTAGTGGTCTATTAAATCTCTAATAGCGTGGTAGGCGTTTAACTCTCGAGTTAACGAGAAAGATGGCTGAAATATACCAGCTGCCAGAATGAGACAGCTGAGGTTTAACTCGGGGGTTAAATGCCTCGCTATTAATAAACTGGCCCTCAATAATTTCAAATTTTGCACTTGGTTTCAGCTTAGGTCAATAGCAATTAACTCAAGCCAAAAAATCTTGCAAACTTTTAAATTTGCCATAATTTTTGATCGAATAGCTCGATTTCAAATTTTTTTAACTTTTGTAAAAGACAAGACATGAGACTTTTTCGATCCGGTTCAAAATTTGATATTTCGCAAAAATCCAAGATGGCGAACTGTTTTGAATATTGGGTAATTTTCACCCACCCTGCAAAAAAATACGTGCGGTACTGGAGAAAATCTAAGCCAATTGGGACAAAAGCCTTATGTATGCTTTCTATAGCAAAGCATTACTGAATTAAATCGGTTAAGAGATAAGAAAACTATGAACCTTTGAAATAAGTGGTTTTTGACTCGACATTGTCATTTGCAAAAAACATCGCAGTTTTTTCATTTGCTTTAACTTTTGATCGGATTACTTGATTTTAAACATTTTTACATTTTTGGTTGAACAATTTGTTTTATTGTAAAACGGTAAAGTATATAAAATTTAAAGTACATAAAAAAAACACAAAATAAAATAAACAAACTCGACTCGCACACACCCACTCTACTTTCATAACTTTATCTATATAATAAGAAAAAATCTTCCAAACCTAACTCTTCTGGGAACGTTCCAAGCACAGACGCAGCATTTCCACGGTGTATGGCAATTCCGACCTTCTGGGTGATGAAACTCCGAGCCCTTTTATTTGGTAATTTTGCGCCTATTTCAGCGACCAGGCTCTTTGCTTCATTACCCCAAGGGCCAAAAGTCTCCACAGCAAATGGAACAAAAATGTATCTGTCCTTCAGGTCTCTGTATTTGTTATGTTTTTTTTGCTCTTCAATATATGCAGCCCCTCCTGCATTTTGAGATGTTTTTTCTAAGTATGAAGGAGCTAACGAGTGACTGCATGTGGCGTCTCAGAGCAGCTCTCTGCCCATTTTCCATGGGACAAGTGTCATTCCATCTACTCGCTTTCCATCGCTCCGAGAAACACCAAGCGGCTCCAATAGAGCCGGAAATTCGGCGGAAATTAGAGCTCGCTTAACGATGTCATTAATCTCCCTGTGTCTCGAAACACGACCTGCGCTTTTTTTGCAGCTTAGACCATGTAAGACGTAAGCATCTGCTATTTCGCCGCAAACGCAGGTGTGTTCCACACACACAGGAAGACCAAGTCTCAGAGCTATGGAAATTCTAAAAGTGTTGTTATTTAAAAGGTTTCCGATGGTTGTGGCTGGAAGAGCACTTATCCAGGAGCTACTCTCGGGGGCTTAGAGAGCTAAAAAACGTGCTTTGTGGTGTACTGGATCACAACTATTGAATAAATTAATGTAACGAACTTTGCATATTTCTAAATCCAAATCATGTTGTTTGAGAGAACAAAAATTTTCAAATGTATTTTCTGATAAATTACAAAGATTAAGCCATTTTGATGAACATTCAATAAAATCTGAATCAGTTAAAGTTGAGATATAGTCCGGAAGAACAATATTAGCCAGTGATGTTATATCATTCACCGAACCCAAAAAAGCTGACACTGATAGAGTACATAAATCCCTTATTCCTAAACCACCCAATTTAACTGGTAAGGTGCTCTGTAGCCAAGATTTCAAATTTATATCACAATTACTAATTTCTTGAATAGTGTTTTTTAAAATGTTGTCATATTTTTCCATATTTTCAAGGTATTTCCAGCAAGGGACACATCGCAATGTGTAAGAAACTCTACGAATGCCAAAAGATTGTTTAAGTAAATAGTAAGCTATATGTGAGTCTAAGAATTTAAGATTTTCTGATAGTATTTTTATAAAATTATTTTTTTTATCAATTTCTGATGTAATTTGTTTTGAAAAAAATTAACAGCCTAGATAACTAAACTCTTCTAAAGGAGTTTGTAGCAGTTCTGGAGCAAAATTTAAAAATTTCGATGTAATTTGTGATGGATTTTCTGAAACAACTGCAAGTTCACATTTTTCAAAATTTAGATCTAAACCGATTTTTTCACTGTAGTTGACTATCTTTTTAAAATCCTCTAAAACGGTATTTGGATCTCCCGCAATTAGTCCATCATCAAGGTACCATAAATTCATTTCAGATTTCATAAGATTTACTATAGGTGGAATGGCTAGACAAAAAAGAGGAGGCCCAAGGGGATCCCCTTGCTGAACTCCCCTTTGTGACAAAATTTCTTGGTTTCCGAAAGAAAGTATTGAATTATATCTATAGCATTGTGATATGTACTTAATTTATTCTGGGATGTAGTGTTTTACACTTGATAATATTTTACTTCTATTAACTATATTAAAAGCATTTTTATAACAAAACCTAGTTGGTGGGGACGAAACATGTTGCCTAGGGAATTGGAAATTCTTTTGCAAACTATTTTGGCAGTTAGGCGGCGGAGACATAGACCCACAGCAATGGGGCGTATTCCACCATCTTTTTTGTTGAAGGCACATAAATTTGCTCCAAAGAATATAGGACGAATTTCATTAGGCCCAAAGCCCGATATAATATGAGTTATAAAAGCTGAAAAGATACTAATAATTTTGAAGAAAAAATACTTAGACCATCACCCACCAGATCCTTTAAATGCTGCGGTCTGAGCGAGTCGATACCCTTGAAGAGCCAGGCTTAAAAGAAAAAATTGCATTTTTTATTTCATCTGTAGAAACATTGTTAAATTCTGATTCAAACTCAAATTCATCTTGAAAATTTTCATCTTTGCATTTTTAACATCCAGCTTTAACACGCTTTAAACATTGGGTAATTTCACTCCCCTAAAAAAGTAACAAAACTAAATGAAGGCCATTCTACCTCCCATCTTTGGTAGGTATATTTTAAGCAAAAGGGCATTTAGTTTATGTCACCATACTTGATGATCAATTTTTAATCTCTTAACCGATTTAATTTAGTGATATCTTCATATATGCAGCAAGGAGGGAACTTTTGTCGCATTAATTTAAATTTTGTTCAGTATAAGTACCAAACATAATTTTTTTTCGGGGAGGAGAGGGAGGAGGGTGAAAATTACCCAGTATTTAAAAATGTTCGCCATCATGGATTTTCGAGAATTGTTAAATTTTTAACCACAACATAAAAGCCTTAAGTCTTGTACATCCCAAAAGCTCAAAATTTTACAATATTCTATGCAAAGTTACAGCAAACAACTCCACTCAATATAAAAGCCCGTATTTTTTTTATTCTTAATCGATTTAATTAAGTAATACCTGGATATAGAGAGAATACATAGGGCTTTTGTCACAATGACTTAGATTTTCTCCAGTGCCGCACATATTTTTTTTGCAGGGGGGGGGGGATGAAAATTTCCCGTTATTTAAAACGGACCGCCATCTTGGACCGGATCTTGGACCGGATCGGAAAAGTCTTATGTCTTCTCTTTCCAAAAAGTCAAAACATTTTGAAATCGACCGATTCGATCAAAAGTTATAGCAAATTCAAAAGTGTGCAAGATTGTTTGGTCCACCGTTTATAATTTTACATGTTAGATTTGTATAAAATTTAAAAAAAAGCTTTTAAAAACACTGGGATATAAGCCTTGGTGAGAAAGATATCATAAGTTCTTCTTCTTCCCTGGAGACAATGGTTCTTTGGCTTCACCGCATCAACGTCCAAGTTTTCAAATAAAAAAATTATTTTTAAATCTCGTTTCTTTCCAGTACCATTGGCCATTTCTAAATTATTTAGGTTTCTGTTTTCTCGTACTTTTATTTGTTTATTTACAACTTACACACCCAAATTTATCCCAACAGAGGGCTCTTTACTTCTATAAAGTCATAAGCCAGAATGGATAATTAAAAGTTGTTTGGTTCTACTGGGGATTATTACCTGACACTTACGGAGACTTTGATTATATTATTATATCCAACAATGTTTACCTTTATGTTGTTTGCAGTAAACCCACCAGTGGCGTACCTACTTAAATATAAATTTACACATGGATTATATTATTAAAATTTTACTATAATATGAAATCTGCAAAATAATTTAAAAAACATGCAAAAAATAATTCTGTCAATTTGAGCTTTGGAAGCTTCCTAACAATAAATGTTTGTAGTATAATTTTATACAAAATAAATGTATTACAAAGTTTGTATATGATTTATAGCAAACAATAAAACAAAGAAACACAGTTCACAGCACTTGGAACATCAAGAAAAACAATATAATATTACGTACTAGCTAAAAATTGTTATTTTGTTTGTTAATTTTGTTATTTTTTTTTGTCTTTAGCAGTAACTTACTTATACTGACTTCTTCAGTACATAATTTAAAGTCAATATTGCTTACAATTTAAAGTCAATATAGCTTGGATCTCTATTTGATACACTGTTTTAGACAGCGACAATAAAAATGTAAAAAAAGTCATGTCGTTGATTGTTTCAACTGTTACTTCAAATTGACAAAAACAAATTATTTGACATGCGAACTGTTGACAACCAAGAAATACGTTTTCAGAGGCAAAAATGACGTCAGCCCGCTCATCAAAAAATTGGACTATATATAGGGACAGATAAAAAGATTCAAATATCAATTCGAAGGGCGTGCGCAGATGGCAACGGCGGCAGTATAAATCAACCTTAATATTCTGACAAGAGGTAGGAATTCAATATTCTTACAAACTTGAATACATGTGAATTAACTTTTATTGTTTTTTGCCAGTTGGTTTAAGGACTTTAACTACCTTTATTTTATAGTCATTATAAAAAAAATCTTCAAAAATATCTCATTTGCGCATTAACTACTTCATCAAAAGTATGCTTTATTTTATCGTCTTTATAAAAAAAAAACTTATAAAAACGTTAGAAAATATCTCAGTTGATGCACTGGGCATTAACTTTATCAAAAGTATTTTAAATTTTAAAAATTAAAAAAAAAAACGTGTTTGTTGATATTTTAATATAAGGATCTACTAATTTAAGTATATTTCATAAACTTCTTCTTATTTTCTGTGTACCTACCGGCATGTATCGCCACTGACTTGCTCTCCCTTTGTATTACTTTAAATGCACTGAAATATTCTCGTACACAATATAAACGTTTTTTGACAAAATTTGGTTTTAAAACGACCTACAAACTGCTTAAAACATCCTGAAATTTTAAAATAAATAACACGAAAAAGCTTATGTCAATAAAAATATCATCCGACCGTCTGCGCTCCGCCGACTTTTCCCACCCACAAGCTCGCCTTTGAAAAGGGGGGGGGCGGTGTCGATACGAAAAAAAATAGAATAAAAGCATAGCTTTCATGAGGAACCAAAACTTAGTAACTACAAGCTCGGATTTGGTCTCAAATCTAGGGGGGGGTACTTAGATTTTAAGTCGTTATTTTTATTACATTATATCAACGGTATTATAGCGCCGCAGGCGAAAATTTTTAAGAGAACTGCACTAAAAATGCATTTTCTGATTTAAAATTAAACTAAAATTGTAAATACATCAATGGTGTCACAGCGCAAAAGGCGAAAATTTTTAAGAGAATTGCACTGAAAATGCCATTTTTACCAGTTAATATCAAAGGTGTTATAGCGCCGCAATTTATGCCCTAATTTTGGTTTTCTAAATGTTTTCATAAAAAATTTAAAACCAGGGAAGGGGGGGGGGTTAACTACATCCCCGTCCCCCTGAAATCCGCGCTTGAGTAACGACGTATAATTTTTTCAGCTATAAAAAACATAGATAACAAACAAACCACAAATAAAACTTAATAGCTAAATACTTTTTTTTAAGTCTAAAAAGCTTTTGGGTGAAACATTACTTTTTATATCGCATATCTCAAACATAAGATGCCTCTCTCAAAAAAAAATTCGTTTCCGATATTTTTGGGGAAACCGGTCAATTTCAATATCTATGTTTTTAAGTACTTATGTTTTCAATCTTTTGAAGCATGAGAAGCTTCTCTCTGACGAAGCATTACTTACTGGCAAATATCCAAGAATGTTCTTATCAACGGAAAAATATTGCCGCACTTGTTCATTGCCTCGAAAACGTTATCAGGTATGTTTTGATTTGAATTTTTGCCTACGCTTGACCAATATATTGTTTCCAAACAGTTTATAGTATTTAGAAACGACTTTAGCTAATTTTGCCTGGATTTTGGCTTCACGTTGTATAAAACTTGGTGGGAATATGTTCAAGTCAAAAATACTTTTTTATGTCCAAATTGATTTTGTCTAAAACTTGTTTAGAAATCGAAACTCTGTAATACTGTTCTGTATTTCCAATGGCTTTCTTGGTATGACGAATTAAAGGTTAAACTGTCCCGAAATATTGTGGAGGGATTCTAGAATGTCTTTAAAGGAACTTTCTGCAATTTCTCGTGTTTTCTCCAAAGACTTCAGGGTTATTACCACCAGCATCTTTGTTGTGTACTTTTTTCTGGAGCAAAGGGGGGGGGCGACCGCCCCCCCCCCTGGGACCGCCACTGTTATTATTTGCCAAGGAGTTTTCGTTGGGCCAGATATCTTGTCTCTTTTTAATCTAAGGGCAAAACGTTTTTGTAAGTAATACACGAAATGGCCGGGTTCCTTCCAGCTTGTCAGAACTTCACTTGCGTTTAATTATTTGCTAAAGACTCTCTCTTAGCCTATTACACATACGCATATTTTTCAACAAAGAAAACTAATTTAGATCCCCTGACAAGCATGCTTCATTAGCTCGCTATAACTACATATTATAGTGGATCAAAGTCAGCGGCGAATGCTGCATAATGTTTCTTTCAATTATGCTTTATAATTGCATTCTTAAGTTTTTACTCTAATTTATACAGGCCATTGCTTTTCGAGAAGAAAATGTATGTGCACCTATACTTAATAGTCGTGTGTCTATGATACGAAGGCAGATTTCTACCCAGTAAACACACTTGTGACTTTAACCTAATATTTATATAAATCTAAGGTTCACATATTTTTGTAAAATATGATGTCATATTTACGTATATCTCACATAAAAATATTTTTATAAAAAACATTATATTATATATTATATAAAAAATTATATGTAATATTTAAGTAATCTAATTTACTTAAACGTTACATAATATTATTTACTTTAAATTAAAGTAATAAAATGCACATAACTATTATGTAACAATTTAGACAATACGGTTACATACAAACAATTGTTTTCATTTACATAACCTCAAAATGTATAACCAAAAGTTTGACCCAAGTCCAGAGTCTGGTAATAAATAATTTGAACCAAAAGAATTTTGGTTGATAGGCCACGCCTCCACTTCCCCTACTTTGGTTCAAACCGGACCGTCAAAACGCATTGTTAAATACCAAAGAGGAATCATTCCAGGCCAAAATTCGCCGAAAATCATACAAGAAATGTCATTTTGGCGTTGAACTCGTTACTGATTGGTAATGTGCCAAATTCAATTGGGAGAATTCCTCTTTCGGACAGTGCCAGACAGCTTTCATCAGTTATTTAATTAATTAGTGTGGCACTTCGTCCCAGTGACGTGCATTTTATGTCCATTTTACGTCGGTACGTCCCGGGACTAATTAGGGACGTACTATGTACGTAAAAAAGAGTACGTACATAGTACGTACACTATGTACGTACATTTCACGTACAATTTAGGGCTACCTCTCAAACATGCAATTACAGACGTACACTGAACGTACATAAGCGTACGTACTACGGATGTTCATAAGCGTACGTACTATGTACGTACCTATTATAAACAATTAAAGGAACTACACAAAGTGAAATATTCAAACAACTAAATATTACTTGTCTAAAAAACTGTCACGATTACGCCGCGTCCGCTATCTCTTACGCACTTATACTACTGTAGATAGCGCCTTTCCTTTCTCGAATTTTAATATGTGATCTCCCTGTATCTTTTTTAGAACTGGATCGCTTGACGCTTTTGGGAAATTTGGGAAATCATGGAAAAGCGGTGGTATGTTTGTCCTATGGCAACACTTCGTCCCAGGGACGTACATTTTACGTCCATTTTAGGTCGGTACATCCTGGGACAAATTATAGACGTACTATGAACGTACAAACGTGTACATACATAGTACGTACACGTTATAAGAGCGAGACGACCGTTATAAAGTACATAACAATTTTAGCAGAGTTTTCTATGTATAGGTGGTGGTCTAGTGGTAGAGCATTTGTGTCTCACCCGGGAGGCGCGGGTTCAATTCTCAGTGTGACCAAAATTTTTTTTAATTACTCGTGAAATATCCTTGCCTGAGTCCACTTACGGTTAATTTACGTCCAGTAGCAGGTACGTACATGGTACGTACTTGTGCTGTCTGGGTGTTGGGTTTATACATCAAAATAACAAAAGAACCCTGGATTTATAAACCGTTGATAGGAAATAAAAACACCCAATAGAAAAGCAATAAGTTAGGTTAGGGTTTGCAAAATAGCAAAAACCGATGACGTTGTGATTTAACCGGTGACGTCACATTTTGAAACCACGCAAGCACCGTGTTCTACGCCAAAAAAACACTCAATAATTGAAATAATTAAACTAAATTCCATCATACTATTTCCTTAAATAATATCTGCCAAAAACAAACCAAAAAATGCAAAAAAAACATGAACAACACCCATTTAAATGAAAACAACAAATAAAAGCGAGGTTATGTGCATCGGTGGGGCAATAACAATAAAATTTAAAGCTAAAAGTTGCGCATCTTTTTATTTTAGCTTTTATTTTTGCTGTATAAACACCTACAGTGTTTCTCATAAAATCAACTTTTATTTTAATTTTAATTATTACTATTATTTTTATTTTGAGTTGCCTATATAAACCCAGCTTTATTATTGTTACCAATTTTGCGACTCTTGGGCGATTATAGTAGACACTTAAAGTTAATTTTCAGTTTTATCAGCATTCATATCCTTATCCCTATCGAGTCGCCCAATCAAGCAGGTGCACTTTTAAAATTATGGCGAATGCGTGACAGAGCCAGCTGATCAAATGCACGAAAACCTCGAGATAAGGATACGAATGCTGATAAAACCGAAAATTAACGTTAAGTGTCTAGTATCTCATTGGTAAGTGGAAATACCTTATCCTAAAACTTTAATGGTTGCAGGCGAAAATTTTTTGAAAAGTAGGTTCCTACCTAACTAAGAAACAAACGGGGAAAATATCAAATTTATTGATTTAAATACTAAACATATGCGTATGTTTGTACCTTTTCTTAATGATTTCTATTTCTTCTCTGTAATATCTATTAAAGCTTTAATGAAGCAATAAAACGTATTAAGAAGGTGGGCAATACTGTATAAGCTATACTAAATTCTAACGCTAGGCTAGTTCATTACTATATAAAGTTATTTTTTAATTACAATGCACTGCGTCCAAAAATCGGGTCTAAAGAAAAATAACCGTAAATCTCAAATTTTAAAAAACAATAAATTTCTTTAAAAGGATTTTCGTTTTAAAATTGGTCCTGGTTCTGGTTGAACCAGAACCGCAACCGGTCCTTTCGTTTTAAAACAATGACGTCACGGTTGCAACACGGTTATGAAATTTTAGAACAAGCCTGGGAGGTTGGTTCGGCCCTTTGGTTGTAAACATAACACCTAAAATTTTGCAAAAGTATAGAGTCTTTTTTTGAGTAAAATCAAAGATATCTTCATAATATTTTAAATGACGTCATTATTTTAGAACCGCTGTAAAAATTTATGTCAAAATAATGTCAACCAGAACCAGGACCGATTCTTAAATAGAAAATCCTTTAAAAGTAGATACGTCCCCTATTTGCAGACTGTCGGAGAAGCAAACCACAGGATCGGGGGTTTACGTAGAAGACCAGGAGGTTCGAAAGAGCTACCCGCTCGGAGAGCAAGCCACGGTCTTCCAGGCAGAGGTGTATGCCATAATAATGGCTGCAACCATGGAGGAAATAAAGAACGGTACGGAGGAGCATGTTATATATGCTTCGATAGCCAATCGGCCCTAAAGGCACTAAGGGCGCCGAAGATCAACAACACCCTGGTGGAGGAATGTGCGGATGCACCAGAATCCTTATATAGGGGTGCCGGGCAACGAGAAGGCCGACGAGCTCGCCAGGATCGGGGCAAGCACCCAGTATGTAGGGCCGGGTCCACTCCTAGGAACAACCAAGAGGCAATTGCAAAGTCGACTCAATAAATGAGCCAACGATGCCATAGCGACCGCTTGAAGAGGAGGAACAGGATGCAGACAGACCAGGGACCTCGTGAAGAGCCCGGATGTAGCCAGACAAAAATGGCTTCTGGGGAGATCACGAAGGGACGCTGGTCTGCTGACAGGAATCATAACAGGTCACAACCGACTAAGGAAGCACATGACCCGGATCGCGGTGGAAAATGACTCGACCTGCCGGGCGTGCTGGCGTGCAGAAGAAACATCTCGACATGTTATAGCGAACTGCGAGGCATACCAGAGGAGGTATTCGGTTCCCCGACCCTGGATGGGGAGGACTGGACTTTGCAAAAAGAAAAGTAAAACCAGATGAGCAGACTGCAGGGCAGACCAGTGGTGTAGGCGGCGGATTAGGGGCAGGCTCGGGGTAAAGCAGAAAGGACCCAGGGAGGCCTACTTACCAGGCTTCGCGCCTCCCCTTCTCTACTACTACTACTATTTGCAGAAGTTTCGTTAAAAAAGCAATTTTCCATGTTGAGCAAATGTTATTATTAGGACCAAAAAAAAAATTAAATTAAAAAAAATATATTTTTCTTAATATGGTTGAAAACAATATTTTTTCGCGACCACTTTATCGCAAGTACAATAGAAGAATATCGTAAGTGTACTTACTCAGTGGCGTAGCCAGAAATCGACTCTCTCATCATTTAATAAAAATCAACTACCTATAAGGCCAATTTTTAAAAATTAGGTAGGTTCCTATTGCTTGAGCTCTTGAACTGTAGGGAGGGGAGAGGGGCCGTTTACGAAACCAAAATACTTATTTTTAAAAGCAATTCTCATCTAGTCTCATTTGCAGATTTTTTCAAAATCAAACCTTAAATGCTTAATGCGCAAGCAAAAATTTTGAAAACATTACACCAAAATGCTATTTTTTACGCGTTGCAAATATTGGTATACCGCTGCAGGCGAAAATTTTGGCAAAAAAAGCCTAAAAATTTTGATTTCTTAGGTTTTTTGTAAAATATTTTTTAAAAAATAGATTGGGTTAAGTGCCAAGAATAGACGGGTTGCGGTAGTATATATAGATTTGTTGCCAAATCATAAATGCGCCGTAGAAGAAAAACTTGACTAAAAATGCTATTTATTACACGTTTTGAATGCTGGTGATAAAATTTCCTTAGAATTAAACAAAAATTGTAACAATAGCTCCCACACTTTTTTTGGGCCATTGATCATGATTAATTTATTGTAGATCTGGTTGGACCTCCTGGGAGGTTTTAACAGCAAAACCACCCCCTGGCTACGTCACTGACTTACAATAGAACACCTGCCAGGAGTATGGTCGAAAATTACGGAGTACGTTGATAAATCTTCTGGTTCCTCGTAAAAAAAAATTGTGGAAATTGGAAAAATCTCATTACTGCAAAAATGTTATTTACGATTCTTGCAAATCTTAAGTTTTTTGGACATTTGAGTTTTGCTTAAAAGAAAATACCTAATGCTGAGGTTGCCTAGTAACCTCTTTTACTGTTTTCTTGCACATATGAAAGTTAAACAAAAAGTACCATTACCACATAGTAAATACCTTGTAGATAGGTATTTACATTTGCGCGATCCGAGAAAATAAGTAAAATACAAGTTTAAAAAAAGCGTTAAGTACATTATTATTCACTAAAAAGAAAATCACGAAAGAAACCTTATAAACAAATGACCTGGCCATTAAATGCAAAAAGGATTTTCTCGTCCCACACAACCTCTACATACAAATCGATTTCTATATACAAATCTTTGGCTATAGTAAATTACCTATTCGACTGGCGGACTCAATATTTAAGCGAAAGAAACTTTAATAAGTATGTTTTAAAATTTTGATTTTAATCTTTGATGCAAGGTTGCGAAGAATTAGTGTTTAGGCGCCATCAGCTGTTGAGAGTGACATGGCTCAAAAAAGGGATATCATATCACCCTTGTTTAATATATAGGATTAAAAAAAAACCAGACCCAAAGTAAAGCGTTTAAACAATATAAGTACAAATGTGTTAGAACAAGGAAATGACGTGAGTTATATATACAGAGTGTTTCAAATTCGATGCTCACCATGGGCAAATCCTAAACGGTAGGAGATACGAAAATGTCTAAATTAGAGCAAAGTTGCGCAATTTGATGCTTTGCTCAAAACTAAAAAAAAAGTTTACAAATTCTCGCTAGTTCCGGAGATAGGCGGAAAAAACCGAAATCTTTATTTTTAGTTTTCATTTTAAGCGCCCTTATTCTTAAAGCTGTCAAAAAACACTTAAAACTTTCTACAGGCACTCTTTTAAGATCATTTTCAAGATTTGACATTTCTGTGACACTGTCAAGTTCATTTTTTCTTATGGACACATCCTTTTTTCTCTGCCATTTGGATCATAAAGTTCATAAAAAAACCTTATTTTGACAAGTCACCTGACGTCTTGGGTTTATTGACCATCATCAGCCCAAATTTAACTTTTGCTTTTAACTTACTCAAGATATTTTGTTATAGCAAAATAACTTTACCTAATATTTTAAAAATCCGTTTTTCTCTTTGTTTTTAATCTTTGAATTTGGGCTGACGATGGTCAATTAACTCAAAACGTCAGATGCTTGTCAAAATGAGGTTCTAAAATATCTGTCATCCTTTATGAACCAAACGGCAGGAGAAAAAAAGCATGTATCCATAAGAAAAAATTAACTTGACAGTGCTCCTGTCACACAGAAATCTCAAATCTCGAAAATAGACCTCTTATTAGGTAGATCTTTAAAAAGTGCCTGTAGAAAGTCTTAAGCATTTTTTGACAGCTTTAGGAATAAGGGCACAGAAAAATAAAAACAAAAAATAAAGATTTCGGTTTTTTCCGCCTATCTCCGGAACTACCTGGAATTTGTAAACTTTGCCCTAATTTAAACCTTTTCATATCTCCTACCGTTTAGGAGATCCCTATGGTGAGCATCGAATTTGGAACACCCTGTATATATACAGGGTAGATTCTTTAAATGGAGCGGTACTTCTAGAGGCTTTAGGGAAAAGGTTTAAAAAAAGCTAAAAGCGAATCTTAAATGATTTTTTACGAACTTTCTGCCTATGATAAAGCCTCCAACTGGAGGCCCAGAGCCTACCAAGTATTTTTTTTAATGAAAAGGTACCACTTGTGGCAAAATAATAACGCAATAGTTTTTTTTGACATCTGTCAACCAATGTGTCAAAAATTTTAAAAAAAATATTTTTTGTCAATTGTTTTAGCTTCAAAATAAACTACATATTTCTCTATTCACTAAACGGAATAAAAAAATACCACATAAGGACATTATTGGCGGCCCATTTGGGGGTGGTACCTTTTTAGGAAGCTTGTTAAAAAAGAAATTCGATTAAATAAATTTTTTTGACAACTCTCAACACATGTGATAAAAACTTTAAAAAACCTATTCTTTATCGTTAAGGATGGTTGAGTGAAAAAGAAAATCGAGGTGTGCTTTGAATCTATCTCCCTTTTATCTAATATCTAGAAAATTTAAAAAAGGTAAATAATATCCTTGTGTGGTACCTAGTCTTTTATTCTACCTAGTAAATAAAGAAATATGTAGTTTCTTTGGAAGCTAAAACAATTGAAAAAAAATAAGTTTAGACACATTGGTGGACAGATGTAAAAAAAAGTGCGGTAAATTTTTTAACATGCATTCCAAAAAGGTGCCACAAGTGGTACCTTGTTATTTAAAAAAAAATTGTTGGTGGGCCCTGGGCCTCCAGTTGGCGGCAGGCGCTAGAAGCATCATTCCATTTAAAGAATCCATCCTGTATATATCATAGTTAGTGGTCATCCGGTGGTCATTCTTATTGGACCACCCTGTATATGTGAACGGGACGCTCTATACCGACTTTAATCATTCATATAGTAAGTAATGTTGGCTTCAATTTGATAAATATTTTTTTTATAGGTCTACTACTAGTACTACCGAGAGCCCCAGTATATTTTCTACATCATTTATGCCCGTGTGCACCACTTCCCCTTACTTCTTCCACTTGTTCAAGTGCCGCTTGAACTGAGGGTGACCCTTGAGATTTACTTGATTTGCAAAGGTTCCGAATATGTTCCACTTGGAAAAAGTAAGGAAATTATTGGCAATGTGGCAGTTATCTGCATTTTTTTGTGTTTTTTGTGTGATGATCATGATTATTACCTGTCAGCTGTCAAAAAAAACACGTAATATTTGAGGTTATTTTAAAAAAATTAATTTTATTGATGATTTATGATTGTATGGAGGAAAAGGCAAATAACTATTACTTTAGTATATAGTTAAATGATCACCACCAGAAAATCACTTTTTTAAAAAACTTTATTTATTACTACGGCTTACAACTATGTAGCTCTTGCTACTTCTAAACCTAAGAACAGACTGACTGGTATATCTATACGACTATATCCTGAAAGAAAAAGTGCGTTTGTTTTTATATTAAGATGTTTACATTAGAAAGGTTAATGCTTAATGTTAAAATAATGATTAGAACGTTTACTTTCAAAAACATATCAGTGAATGTGTAATTATCTACTTATGGGTAAAGAATGTGGAGACGTAACATCTCCCTCCTTAGAAAAGTTCATGTCCTCATGAACATATTTCTTAACTTTTTCAAAAGTTACAAAATTTTCTACATGTTGTGAAAGTTTTGTATAAATTCTTTTCCTAATTAGAAAAATAGCACATATTATACAAAGGCTTATTATGCTTAAAATAATAACTGTAACCAAATAGGAGGAATGATGTGCAAACCTATTTTCAAGAAAAATGGGTTCACTTAGATCCCGTGAAATAAGTTCTGGGCTTTTTATGTGTTCAAGTTTTAAATTAATTGTAGAGTTGATTGGCAAAATGCTAGTATTAAGTGTTGTGCTAAAATCAATTAAATTATCTTTTGTAAGAAATTTTTGATTTTTATAGATAATTTCGCAATTGCTATTTAGTAAAGCGCATTTGGGAATTTTGAATTTCTTAAATTGTTGACAATTCTCAAAAACTTCATGAGTTTGTTTAGAGCATAATAAAAGATTATTTGTGAAAGTTAAAAGAGAAATTTCAAAATTGTTTTGAACTTGTACTGATGTGCAATTTTTAAGTGTGCAGTTTGACTGTATATTTGAATAGCAAATCCATTTTCTTGAAATTTCAATACAATTTGAATACCAAGAGGAACAATAGTATTTGCTAGGTATAATTAACAATTGATTTTGCTCGTTTGGCAGAGGATAAATAAATTCTAGATTACATTTTTGGTTAGTGAATATAGGTATCTTAAGAACTAATACAATCATATCGTCGTAAAATACAATTCCTGACTTACATACTAAGGTTAGTTCCGAAAGATGCTGCAAGGACCATAAGGTTTTATCATCATAATGGTGTTGCAAAAATGACCAAAGTTCAGTAATTTGTTGAGTTGAAAATAATTCGAGATTAACAGTTTCTAAATGGGCAAAAGAAATAGTTCGCAATATTTTTTCCAAATAATTATGCAAATTTTCCAATTGTGTTTGTTGATTAAGAAGGCTAAATAATAGTTGAATCTCTGTGTTCACTATCTCAAATTCGTTGTGTATTTGTAAGGTGTTAACATTAATTGATTGAATAGCACGGCTAAGTGTGTGAGTAATATTTCCTGCATATGAAGAGAAATCATTAATTTTTTGAATTATTTTGTATTCGTTGCTTTTTAAAATGTTCATGTTTTTGTTTATTAGTTCTAGATCTTCGTTATCTAAGTTGCCTGTGATAAATTTTACGCCTGAACCAAGAAAGTTAAAAAGTCCTCTTTTGTATCTTTCGTTTTTGTTAACTGACGTAATACGCGAGTATATGTCATAGCTGTCATATAAAAGGTTGTTAAGATGATTTAGTTTGTTATGAAAAATAGTATTGTTTAATTTTTGAGATATGATTGATTTTAATATTACTTCGTTTGTAACTGTTAGTTGGGCTATAGTAAACTTAATTTGTGTAAGATTAAAATAAATAAATGTCTTATGATTATGATCAAAAACTAAGGCTTGATCGATTTTTTCATTGTAATACCCTGTAGTAGGAACTTCATGTACTTGAAGGGCCTGGTTGAGGGTTGTCAGAAGGGTCAGGAGGCTCCTGTAATGAAACATCTTTTTTAGGTTTCTTTCTTATTCTTTTAATATTTCTGACATGAATTTTCGCTTTTTGCCTGTTTGGTGTTTTTCCAGTTAAAGTGTTATTTTTTATTTTAGTAATTTTTAAGGGAATGTATTTGGGGTTAATTTTACTTGGTTTCGTTTGTTTTTTATAAACAATTTGTTCTTGAGCCAATTCTAATGTCTCATTAGGTTTATTATTTCTTTTCTCTGTATTTTCTTGTTGTTTTCGAAGGGTATTTTGGTACACTTCGTTTATAAAGGGTAAAACTTCGTTTTTCCGTTTTTCATTATATTGCTCGTAAAGAGTTAAGTCATGGTTAATTATGGGTTCATTCATGTAGGGTCCATAAATTAGATTAAAAGGTGTAAAACCAGTGGTTGAATGTTTGCTTTGATTGTATATCAAGATGGCTGATGTCATTAAGTTTGGTATTGGTTCGTGAGGGTTTTGCAATTTTAATATTCTTAATTTTTCAACAAGAGTAGAATGTAGTCTTTCAACTAAGCTGTTTGAGGTAGGGTTGTAGGGGGTAGTAAAATGTATCTCAATGTTAAAAAGTTTACAATATTCTTGTACTGTCTTATTTTTGAATTCTAAACCAGAATCAGCTACTATTTTTTCTGGAGTATTATGGTGCGAAAAATAATGTCTAAGTTTATTTAAGACAGAAATTCCATTTTTGTCTTGAATGTGATAAGCCTGAGCATATTTTGAAAATGAGTCAATTATTGTTAAAAAGTTGCAGCTTTGAGTGGAAAAGGTATCTAGGAAAATAGTTTTAAATGGTTTTTCGCTTAGTAGGGGTCCTTGGTAAGATATGTGGTAGGGATTTCTTTCGTATTTTGATTGTAAACAAATATCACATTGATTTATGTATTCCTGAATAGTATCTCGCATTTTTGGCCAGTAATATTTTTCTTTAAGTGTTTGATAAGTTTCATTTATGCCATTATGATTTTTAGTGTGATAATTTTCAATTTTTTGTTTTTGTTGTTCTGTGTTAATGATGTCTTCAAGGTATTTAGTGGCAAAAATTAATTTAGCTGTAGGGTTTAACTGACAATTTACGATATCTTGAAACTTTTGTTTTAGATCTTCTTTGGGGATAAATACTACGAAGGTAGTGTCGGGTCGTATAATTTCTAATAAAATTTTGTTTAAGTGCTCTAGTTCCCTTTCTTTTTGGACACGACAAGAATAATGATTTTTATTAAAGGGTTTAGAGTGGTAACAATAATAATTTTTTCCATAATCGATAACTAAGCGATTTTGTGCAAAATTTAAAGGACTTTCAGAAATCGGTAAATATTTTCCGGTGTTGTCTTGATTTGAATGGACAGTTATGTCTGATTGGTTATCTTCGTTTAATTCAGGAAGTATAAAATCATCGGGATTGGCAACATCGTCACCTATGTTGGGAGCAATTGATTCGGTTTCGTCATTGTTTATTTCGATTCTAGAAAGCGCGTCAGCAACAAGATTTTCTTTTCCCTTTTTATATTTTATTTCAAAATTAAATTCTTCTAATTTTAATTTCCATCTAATTAAACGCGAATTTGGTTCTTTTATTTTCGAGAGCCAAACAAGGGGGCTATGATCAGTTTCAACAATAAATTTTTGTCCGTAGAGATAGGGTCTAAAATGTTTGGTTGAATCGATAATGGCTAAGAGCTCTTTTTCAATTGTGGAATAATTGCGTTCGGCGGTGTTAAGTGTTCGAGAATAGTAAGCAATCGGTTTTTCATTTTGAGATAAGACGCTACCTATGGCAACGTTGGAAGCATCGGTCGTTAATTTAAAAGGTTTTGAATAGTCAGGGTACTGGAGTACGGGAGAGTTCGTAATTAGTTCTTTGCATTTTTCGAAAGCTTCTAGGTATTGGGGATCATTAAGGTTTATTTTCGTATCTTTTCGTAGACATTTTGTAAATGGTATTGTTATTTTTGCAAAATTTCTAATAAATTTTCGGTAATAACTAATTAATCCGAGAAAAGATTTAATTTCGGTTCTTGTTTTGGGCAATGGATATTTGGTTATAGCTTCGATTTTATTGGGGTTTGGTTTAATTCCTTCGGGTGTGATTATGTGTCCTAAAAATTGAACTTCTTGTTGCAAAAATTCAGATTTATCAAGTTGTACCTTAAGATTTACGTCACGGAATTTTTGAAATATTTTTCTTAAGTGAACTAAATGTTCTTCAAGGGATTTTGAAAATATAACGACGTCATCCATGTAAACAAAACAAAATTTGTAAAGGTAATCGCGTAAAATCTCATCCATCATGCGTTGAAATGTAGCCGGGGCATTTTTTAAACCAAAAGGCATTCTTAAGTATTCAAAATGACCATGATTAACAGTAAAAGCAGTTTTTTCTATTGATTGGGGATCAACTTCAATTTGATGGAATCCTTGGGCTAAATCAAGGGTTGTAAAATATCTGCATTTGCCTAAATTATCTAAGATTTCGTCAATTCGGGGTAAAGGATATTTGTCTTCAACTGTTTGTGTATTTAATTGTCGATAGTCTATGACCATTCGATATTTTTTTATGCCAGATGCGTCAGTTTTTTTTGGTACAATCCATACAGGGGCTGAATAAGGGGAAATAGAGGGTCGTATTATTTTATTATCGAGTAATTTTTGTATTTGTTTCTGTATTTCTATATTCATTGTAGGTGGGTGTCTAAAAGATTTTACGTAAATAGGGCGATCGTTGGTGGTCCTAATAAAATGTTTAATCTGATTTGTAAATGTTAGATCAGAATTTTCTGAATACATGACATCATAAAATTCTTTGCACAATTTGGTGATATGGATTTTTTCTAGTTCTGACAAATGATTTAATCTTAACTGTTGGATTACTTCATTTTTTTGGAAAGATTTTGGCGGATTTTTAAGTTCAAAATGTTCTTGGGGAATTACATGCATTCGTTCAAGAAAATTTACTTCAATTTCTGAATGGGGTTTTGGTAAATGGCAAAGGCCATTTTGCACTTTGATTAGAGTGTCGGGAATTATATAATCTCCGATTTGAAAAGATGGGAGAATTGCATCGCCATTATAATAGTCAACAGGAATAGTTAATAAATTATTGTAGTTTCTTATAGATTTTTCAAGGGGTTGATTATACATATTAGCAAAGGGGATTTTTATATTATTTATTATTAAGTTTTTTTCTTGGTAATTTACTATGGCTTTTAAGTCTTCTAAATCGCTAGTTCCTATAAGGGCGTCAAAATGTTTATGCCAATCCAAGATTCTCATTTTAAAATTTTTCTTTATTCCAAAGTCAGATAAGAGTTGCAAATTTAGATTTTTGTTTGCTTCGAATTTTTGTTGGCATGCTATTACTTGAAAGGGTTCTTCAAAAATTTGATTTTGATAAAGGCTTGCAATTTTTGGAGTTATTATTGAGTCGGATGCTCCAGAGTCTATTAAAACTGTAATTTGTTTTTGCGGTAAATAAAGATAAGGAAGTTCTGTTTTTAAACAAATGTTATTTAAGTCAATGGTGGATCGTGAGGCAGGTTGGAAAAATTTTGTATTTCGTCTGATTGAGGTTCGTTTTGGATTTCGTAAAAATTTGGGTATAATTCATTTTGTGTTGAGAAACTGTCTTCTAAATTTTCTTGTGAAAAGTTTTGGTTTTCGTACTGGTAATTTTCAAAATTTTCACATGTAGGGAAGGAAAGATTATTATCTTGTACTTCAATATTATGCATTTGACGTTGTCGATTTGTTAGAATAGTGGATGTGGACATAGGTTGTGGGGTGTCTCTCGCTGGAATTGCATTTCTGGGGTGAAAAACATTTTGGGGTTTGCCGAAAACTTGTGCATTAGTAGGGAATTGTCTGGGAGGTAATTGTCGGGGTTGAATTGGTATTGGTTGAGATTTCCATACATTATTGTTATTATTTTGTTGCGGAAACTGTTGGGGTCTAACATTTGGGTTTAGTTGTTGTGCAAATGTAGGTCTGGGTAAGAATTGTGAAAATGATGGTTGCTGGAAAAATGATGGTTGGTTTTGCTGAAATCTGTGTGGTACATTAAGTTTTGCAGGTTGTATAACGTTTTGATTGTGGTTTTTAATTAATGGGGTGTGTTGAGTTGTAAATCTAAGTTGTGATTCGAGTAAATTAAATTCGGTTAAGAGTGTGTACACCGAATCGAGAGTAGTTGGTTTTTGTTGAATAAGAATATTTTGTAAATTTGGTGGTACATTTGCCATAAAAGTTATTACTGCTTGATAACTTGTTTGAGAAATAAAAGCTGTTTTAATGTTTTCGTCGCTAACTTCAGCATGGATTTTTAAATGAACTCGGTTTAAAAATGATTTTAGTCTACCGAAAAAGTCCATGTTATTTTCGTTTTTAAGTTTAGAAAAATAATTTATTTCCTGCATGAGAACTTGATAAGAGATGGGATCTCCGTATTTTTCTCTGAGAGCAGTTTTAATTGTTGGCCAGGTGGTCAGGTCTGGTCGTGAAAGTAAAAAGTCTTGCGCATCTTTTACAATTCGCGAGCCTATGCAATATTCTGTTAATTCTGAGTGTTGTACTTTAAACTTATTATAAAACCTATCTATTTTTAAAATAAAAGACTCTAAATGTTCCGGTTTTCCGTCAAATGTTGGGAGGTATGAGGCTAATAATTTAAATTCTTCCATTTTTGTACTCTTACAAACTACTTGATTATTATTTGAAGGGGTTTCTAGTTTTAATTGAGTTAGAAAACTTGCTAAATTTTCAATATTTTCATCAGTCATGAAAAATTGTTTTCTTAATAACTACCTAATCTAAGAAGTTTTTTAACGAATAATCAGCAAAAACTTACAGGAAGAGCAACGGGCTTCCGATAAAGATCTTCATGTGGTTTTCTCCGCAAAAGGTAAGCGTAGGCTGTATTCTTCGTGTCTTCTGGTGCGTCGGGTTCGTTGAGGAAAATTGGCCTATTTTTCCTCTGGAAAATGGGAAACAGCGTGGGATCCGTCACAATGGTTGCCCAATAAAGGAGGATCGTTTTCACTACTGCGGTCTCTTGATGAACCAGTTCCCGTAGGATAGCTACTAAAGGCTTGAGAACCACACTCTTGCAATGGTATCCCAATAAAGAAGAGCTGTAGCTATCCTGTTCGCAGCGCCAGTTAAATGATCACCACCAGAAAATCACTTTTTTAAAAAACTTTATTTATTACTACGGCTTACAACTATGTAGCTCTTGCTACTTCTAAACCTAAGAACAGACTGACTGGTATATCTATACGACTATATCCTGAAAGAAAAAGTGCGTTTGTTTTTATATTAAGATGTTTACATTAGAAAGGTTAATGCTTAATGTTAAAATAATGATTAGAACGTTTACTTTCAAAAACATATCAGTGAATGTGTAATTATCTACTTATGGGTAAAGAATGTGGAGACGTAACAATATGTTTTCACATCGTAATCAATACGTATTGAAAAGATTGTCTTCTTTTTCTTTCATAGAGCATGTTCTCTGTTCCGACAAAGAGCGTGACATATGAAGAACAAGATGCTTGATTTTCCATTTTTCGGTTTCTTTACAACGAATCTGCAAAAAAAAAGGTGAATTATTCGCTTAGAGAAAAAAAAAAATGATTTTTTTTGGACATTCTAAACCTTTTGCAAAAAGTATCTTCATCTCATTTTTTGAAAAATCCTTCTTGGCAGGTATTTTCATTAATTACAAAGTATAATTCTTCATCTTCTTCGTAATCCCAAAGAAGTTCCATTTTAAGCACAGACCACTATTACAATCACAGAAATATTTTAAGGCAACGGAACAGTTTTATAATCTGATTAAATTAATGGCTTTTGTTTAAAAACATAATCAAAAAAATACCTCACATAACCTAAAAATGCGCTTAAGCCGAAGTAATTTTACGGCTTATCTTAACTACAGCTTAAGTGCCACTTACATGATATTCCACACCCTTGCAAAACAAAACTAAAGCTTAAGCTCGGCTTACATGTCAAGTCAAACCCGTACATATGGGCATTAAAGAAATATTGTAAGACATCTCTAGTTTTAATATATCTACGCAATTAAAAATTTATAATTTCCTCTTATTATTGCTTAACATTTTTGTTTGTGTTTGTAAACACCGAGACGCTCGAATTATTATGTAGGCATTCTGTTTCTTATAGCATGTCTGAAAAACAATTTTAATCCTTTTTCAAAACAAAGATTATGCACATACGTTGGTATTTTCCTCTGCTTATAATTTTTTTCGGTAAATGTCGATAAACTAACGGATAATATCATACAAGGTGTTCTGTGAAGCAAAACCAATTCCTCAAGAGTAATAAACAAATTTTTGTTACTCTCAATAAAAAACGAGCTCAAAGATTTTTTACTTTGGAACTCTCCCGGCCGGCCGTATCGCAGTGGGCAGGGTATCTGCCTGCCGCACGGAAGGTTCCGGGTTCGAATCCCGGCTAGGTGCATTGATATTTTGTGGTTGTCTTTTACTTTGCATAACTTTCGCTAACACTGGGCATTGATCATTTAATGGATGGAAAGTCCCAGTATATAAAAAAAAAGCTCTAGGAAAATAGCCAAAAAAACTTATAGAGATCACGAGGGAAAGAGATGGTCTATAGTACAATGAGTTTCAGGCTACTGCGAACATAGGGGGAATCAAGTCCAATTTACTCTCCGTGCCGTACCTCCGAAGTGGGGTCGAAACACGCTGCAGTGTCATCTTTTTGAAATTTATTTTATTTTTATTATTTTGTTTTATTTCTGCCTTGCTTGAGAAACAGATTGGTAAGTTCTTAAGTGAAATAATACATTTTTAAAACTAAAAATGGATAATGATTCCATATCAAACTTCATGTAGAGAAGGGCCTCGTCATTTGTTAAATATGATTGGATGGTCCAGAAATTTTGAAGAGTACATTTTGAAAATTATTAATTTAGTCATTCAAAGAAACGGGTTTTATAGCCATCCAGAAAATCTTTTGATTGCCATGGTAACAGATGAATTCAAGTCTATAAGAGAGTTAGGTTATCGTCGACTTCTGGAAATTCATCAGCAAATGCAGAATAACACAGATATAAGATTTTTTACTGTGCCAAAACTTAATTTTAGTGCAACAGACTTTGTGAAGGTCATTGAATGGTAGTCCTGCAAGCTGGCGGAACCTCTATTACTAGCTAATATTTCCAAGGAATATATCTTAGCTATCATAGAAATCTCAGATAAAATGGAAATAGTTAAATATCCATGTAACACTCCAGCAGTTGAACGATGTGTAAAACTTGTTACCGAAGCTTCCATGGCGGTCCGTCGGAAGGGAAATAGGGATTAATTTATCAAAGCAAATTTAGCCTCACGACAACAAATGCCGCATTTTAACACAGAACGTGTGTGCTTACTAAACACTACATAATACAATACCATATACAGGGTTCCTAAGCAAATTCTTAGGGGGCCAAGCAGCCGTGTATAAGACGCAGACAAACGGAAAAGCATATTAGGCAGAAAAGGACGGGCATGGGGCGATGTTGTTACTACATCTTACACGTAGTAAATCCATTCAAGGTTGTTGTTTTCTAATGTTTTCCATTTTCATACACGGCCGGAGAAATCGACTGAGATATTTCCGTAGAAACTTTATCAAGCAAATAGGACGGGTTGACGCATTCGAACGTCCAACCCGGGTTTTGCACTTTGATTCGAAATCAAGAAGGAGGAACAGTCAGATGTGGGGCCGTGCACAAATTACGTAACGGTGATTTTACCAATTTTTGACCCCCTCCCTATGTAATGTTTTGTAACGGTTTGGCACGCCACTCCCCTAATATTACGTAACGATTTCAAGACCACTACCCCCCCCCCCAAAAAAAAAAAAACTTTTCACTTATTTTCATTTCAAATTTTCTTAGTTTCACACAAATTCAAATGCTGTCGAAAACCCCCCTCCCCCCTAAGTAACGTTTTGTAACCCCCCTCCCCCCTAAGACCATTACGTAATTTGTGCACGGCCCCTGTAGTCCCAGTGGTGGAGGGCGAGAAAATTGATATTTTTTTCTTAAAAATTATACTCTTTAGACCTATTTCTTTGCGTTCCCGAAATTACGTAATTTTTGAAAAAATTGTAAGCGGTGCCATTTTTATCTCGTGCTTTGTTTTTTTAACATTTTTGCGTTCGGCTAATTTAATTGAAAAATTTTTGCCTGCGGCGCCCTTTATCTTCTCACTCGAAACCAAGATCCCCCGCTTTAGGAAAACTGATCCCGTCTCTGTTTCTAAATTTTTTCGAATAAAAGTAGAGTATGACCATTTGGAAAATAATTTTTTTCTACGGTATGACGAAAATTTCAAGAAAGTTGAAGAAAAAAATAAAAAAAGTGGCAGAGCTCAAATTTTTCGTAAAAAAAACGTTTTTTGTAAAGAAACAGAGCAAAATAAATCTTTTCACCCCTTTTTGGGTGTTACAAATATTGGCAGCCCCTTATTTTTCGCTTTTACCCTCCCGCTAGTTTTGAAGAATTGGTTCGCTACATGTTTCGAGATCATGTCATAAAACACCTCGAAAATATCAAATGTAGTGTATGGCCAGCTTTATTTAAAATCAATAATATCGCAAGCAAAAAGCTCTGCAGGAAAAACAGCGCCGTTTATTGATTTCTTTGGCTGCTAGTGCTAGCTGCATGGTTTGGCCGTTTCCTGATAGATGTCACTAATAGAACAGAATGCAAAGAAATTTAATTAAAAGCGAAGATATTTCTTTCTAATGTTAACAACCTCACGAGTTTATCGCTCAGTATCGTAAATAATGGACCCTGCCGCTTCCTTTAAGCAAGAAAAAGCTGTGGTTTGGACCTGAAAACATCTAATTTTTAATTAGATCAGATGTTCAAATCTGTCCCCTTCTTCAGCCTCACAATATCCCAATCTATTGTAAAACTCTTGGCGCATAGCAGCCAACATTTCAGAGGTGATAGAGTTGCCATCTAGCGGAATTTGGAGACATCTTGTCAACGGTTATTATTGCAACTATGATTTATGCTCACAATGAAAGAGTGCCGACAATATTTTCTCATGAAAGCAGTCCTGAGATAATAACAAACTGGCATCATTGCTCAATATACCTGTTTCTTTTGTGCGCGCAGAACTTTCTATGCCATTTCTGTTTGATTTATTGAAATCCTATCCCTAAGGAAAATCTTAGGAACCCTGTATACACGATATAATGTGAGGAGAAGAGGTGTGGTGGAGGGAGGTGGTATTGGAACTCGCTTAGCAGCCTCGTGGTGAGTAATGGTTTGTATTTTATGTTCAAAATCATAAAATACAAGCGAAGAATTCCAAGTATACTAAATTTCAAGCAATGATTTCAAGGGGGATGAAATTTTTTTCTATAATATACTACTTGATACACAACTTTTCGTCACTAGCCCATTTCAACAATACCAAAATAAAAAAAAACGACCAATTTCACTTCAACCTAACGGACAGTCTGTTTAAAAAAGAAAGGGACTGTCGAAACTTTAAGCCACGTCCATTTGATAGCTTTTTCTAAACAGATACCTTTTCCCTACCTTCTGTCCGTAAAATAAACGCATTCTCCTCACAATGCACAAGTGTGGCGTCTACACAATTCATTGTATGCAAGAAAAAATGGAGAAACGTGTCTCACTTTTCATTTTCAGATGATTTTCTGAATTTTCTTTAATTGTTAGGTTAGGAAAACCTTACCCTTCAAAGAGCCACGTTTATTCTTATGTTACGGAAGATTTTTGGATTTTTTTATGAATTCGTAAAAAGCTCTGTTTCTGCCACGCAGAACGAGGTGCGAATCATTAAAATCGGTTAAGGAGTTCCCAAAAAAAATTAAAAATTTTCAATTAGTGTTTTATGGATTATGCGATTGCCGTCTCAATTCTGTCTGCATACATTTTCTCATAAATTTATTATTACTTCCTTCCTATAACCACTGCTATTGAAATTTGCCGCCATCGTGAAATCCAAAATGGCGGACAGAATCAAACTTGACCCTTCGAAGAGGCTCGTTTGTTCATATGTTCTGTAAACTTTTAAATATTTTTTTAATACGTACAAAAGTTCTGCTTTGGCCACGTACAACGAGGTATAAATCGGTTAGGTGGTTCTCCAAAAATTAATTTTTGTTTCCATCATTGTTTTCCAAATTAAACGATTGCCTTTTCAAATTGATACTCAACCGATTTCAATAAAATAAAAAGCATCATGGCGAAGATTAAAAACTCTTAAAAGATCACTATCGAAATTTGTCGCCATTTTGAAGCCCAAGATGGCGGACACAATTAAATTTATCTCTTCAAAGAAGCTTAGGTTTCAAGAACCTAAAGATGCCCTTTCTCCAACGCGCATAGCTATCGGTTAAGTGGTTCTCAAAAAATTAATTTTTGTTTTAACCATTGTTTCCTCATAAACTCATTATTACTGAACTGAGTTTGATCAAATAAAAAGCATCATGGTAAGAATCGATTTTTCTTTAAAGATCGCCATTGAAATTTGCCACCATTTAAAAAAGCCGCTCTTTTTTTTGTTGCGAGTAATTTTTTTACCTTTTTTAAATTTGTATTAATTTTTTCATAATATAAACCGTTTTTAATAATTTGCATCTAATTATACGCGGCAGGGAAGGAGCTTTTTAACGAATTTAAAAAAAGTCGAAAAGGTTCTCCAAACATAAGAATAATTGAGCGTCTTTGAAGGGTCAAATTTGCTTTTGTCCGCAATCTTGGGTTTACAAATGACGACAAATTTCAATAGTGGTCTCTAAAGTTCAATGGATCTTATTCATAATGCTTTTTATTAAATTAAAATCGCTTCAGTAATTATGAATTTATAAGGAAATTAATGCAGACAAAATTGAGAAGGCAATCGTATAATCTAGAAAACAGTGATGGAAAAAAAATTAATTTTTTAAGAACCGCTAAACCGGTTTTAATGATTTATACCTCGTTGTGCGTGGCGAAAGCAGAACTTTTCTACGAATAAAAAAAATTAGAAAGTTTTCAGAAAATATGAATAAACAAGCCTTTTTGAAGGGTCAAGATGGCGGCATATTTTCGCAATGAGGCTTTTTATCTCATCAAAATCGGGTTAGTAATAATGAATTTATGAGAAAATGTATGCAGACATAATTGAGACGGCAATCGCATACTCCATAAAACTCTGATTGAAAATTTTTTATTTCTTTTGAGAACCACTCAACCGATTTTAATGATTCGTACCTCGTTCTGCATGGCAGAAGGAGAGCTTTTTTACGAATTAATAGAAAAATCCAAAAATCTTCCGTAACATAAGAATAAAAGGGTAAAGGTTGTTTCTTTCCGCCATCTTAGATTTTAAGATGGCGGACAAAAAAAATACTCAAAGCCTTGCTCAATTCTCTGCAAAGAGCAGTTTGTTGCATTAAAATCGGTGGTATGGTTCGAAAGTTATAACGAAAAACATTTTGTCCGGTTTTTTATGGCCCACCCGGTATATTGATTTGTATTTGGTGCCGAGATTGGAGAAAAGCATTGCTTCCCTTACTTGAAATTTCACCACTGTTTACGATAGCACCCTCCATATCTCGAACGCCTCCAATTTTTGCTCATGGCATTAGTCAGCGTCCATGCTTCCATGCCTTAACATAAAATGATAAAAACATTCAAAGATGAGCTAACACCTGCACTAAGAGGTAAAGGTCTAGGTCTGCGGTCTTTAACAGATAATGACACTCTGATATTTAGGTGCAGTGCCATGCCGCTAGGGGAGAGTAGGACAATGTTAAGCAATGCTAAAAGTACTCGAGAAAATGTCAACCAATGACACGGTTTTTATTGTCAGGCATGAATTGGATTGATCAATACCAATAATTTTAGATTTTTTTAACTCTTTTAATCTCTTTCACTACATGCAAAGAAGTAAGCAATTGTTGATTTGGAAATAAGTAATGCAACATTCCAAGCTATAATTTCAAAGTTAAAAAAAAGTAAGATTCAGTAACGATGTTGGGAATATTTAGCCTTAGAGGAATCTACATAAATTACATAGGAGCTCAACTACTTTTAAGGAACTTTTTCAGAGATTCTAAAACCCATATAATAATAATAATAATATGAGGATTTTTAATCCAGGTGCAGAGTTATTGAGTCAATTACCTAGTACACTTTACTTTTAAAAAAATTGGTGCTAGAAAGCACGGATAAACCACCATACAATCAATTATTTTATGTTGAAAGGAAATGAAAATATCTCGAAAACTGTAGCTTTGAAAGATTTTAACCTTATAACTAAATTTTTGGTTAATATTTACGAAAAATAAAATCTGAAAACTGCATATCAATAGCTGCTTTACTTTTATGTCATGATTCTTTTTTATATATTTTAAGGCTTTTTCAAATAACTCGGAAACTAAAGCTCCCACAAATTTGGACTTTATAATAAAATTTGTAGTCCATATTCATGGAAACTTAAATCTGAAAACCGTATATCGCTACTTGATTCTGTTCCAAAGTTACAATTTTTTAAAATATTTTATTCCTCTTTTCCCCCCTTCAACCCCCCACCTTCCTACCCAAAAGTTAATTAGTTCATGGTCAGCCGACATAGGATTTTTGTACCAAATTTCGTTAAAATCGATTAAGGCATTCTTGAGTTATCGTGTATACAGACAGACAACAGACCGACAGACAACTTTTTTTTTCATCGATTAAGGTGTTTTGGAACCTTAGTAACTCATTTTTAATAAAATTGGTTAACTTTTGGATAGGGTGGCAGGGGGTTGAAGGGGGATAAAATATTTAAAAAAATTTTAACTTTGAAACAAAAGAAAGTATCGATATACGGTTTTCAGATTTAAGTTTCCATGAATATGGACTACAAATTTTGTTATAAAGTCCAAATTCGTGAGAGCATTAGTTACCGAGTGTTTTGAAAAAACATTAAAATATACAAAAAAAAATCATAACTTTAGAAGTAAAGCAGTTGTTGATATGTGTTTTTCTAATTTTGGTTTTCGTAAATATTACCCAAAATTTTGTTTATATATTTTCACGTTTTTTCAAATAACGCAACTAAAGCTCCTACGAATTTGAACTTTATAACAAAACTTATAGTGCATATTCATGCAGTGGCGGTCCCAGCCATTTGAAAAGAGGGAGGGGGGCGGTTTCGATACCAAAAAAAAAAGTACAATAAAAGCATAGCTTTTATGAGGAATATATGCAAACAAACCTTAGCAACTACAAGCGCGGATTTGGTCTCGAATCTAGGAGGGGGGGTACTCAGATTTTAAGTCGTTTATTTCGTACATAATTTATTTTAAAAAATGTTTATATGCGCCGAAAATTTTTGAGAAAATAACAATAAAAAATGCATTTTTCTATTTATAATGCAATTTTTTAGTCGAATTAAACTAAAATCGTAAATACCAACGGTATCATAGCGCCACAGGCGAAATTTTTAAGAAAATTGCACTAAAAAAATGCATTTTTTTATTTAAAATTAAACTAAAATTGTAAATATATCAATGGTTTCAGATCGCAGCAGGCGATAATTTTTAAGAAAATGACACTACATTTTTAACACAAAATTAAACTAATACCGTAAATATCAAAGGTGCTATAGCGCCGCAATTTATGCTCTACTTATGATTTTCTAAATGTTTTTATAAAAAATTTAAAGCCAGGGCAGGGGGGTTAACTACCCCCCTATTCTCCTGAAATCGGCGCTTGAATAACTACGTACGTATAATTTTTTTAGTTATAAAAAACATAGATAACAAACAAAACCTAATAGCTAAATACTTTTTTTTGAGCTCTAAAAAGCGTTTTAAGTTGAAACATTACCTTTTATATTGCATATCTCAAACATAAGATGTTTATCTCAAAAAGAAGTTTCCGGTTTTTTTTGGGCAAACCGGTCAATGACTCGCTCAATGTCAATTTGTTGATATGCAACAACGCTAAGCCCGTCAGACGAATTTCGGTCATAGTGTTTTTAAGTACTTATATTTTCAATCTTCTGAGGCATGAGAAGCTTCTTTCTGACGAAGAATTACTTACTGCCAAACATCCAAGAATGTTCTTATCAACGGAAAAATATCGCCACACTTGTTCATTGCCTCGAAAACGTTTGCTACGTTTTCATGGGAATTAAGTTAGTTCTGAAAACGATTTCAATCCGATACCGTCCATGAAAACGCCTGTTTTTCCAGTATTCAAATCGATTTCAATCTAGATCCGACCCTGAAAATTTTTAGGGTTGAATGATTTTCCATGAAAACGGGGATTGAGTTTACACATGCGTATTGCGTCGGATTACCAGACAGCCTCCAAATTATATTTTATTGCTCTCACTCTTTTTTAGAGAGAGAGAAATAGAAGTGAAACTGTGGAACCGGCATTCTAAAATTTGGTGGAGTGTATAGAAAAAAGAAGATTAATAACATAACCTTACTTAAATAACTAGATATTTGTTTTTTTAAAAACTTTAAAAAAATTAATTATGGAAAATAAAAGAAATATTTGGCTCGAAAGTGTATATGCCAGTCCAGCATTTCTTTCTTCACTTCCACTTGCAAACAGAGTAGTAATTAAAATTTAAAAAGAATGTGTGGCAATGGCCAACATCATCTTTTAAATAAAATACATTTAAAAAAAAAGTACCAAAACTCAAAAATGAATATGTGACAACTATGACATATGTCAGCTGCCAAATATCAAAATTTGAAAGCCGTTTTCAAATCGATTTTGAAACCTGTCATGAAAACTCATGAAAAAAAAGTTTTCAAAACATATTGAAAACGAATTCAATATCCATCAAAACGTAGCAGTTTTTAGGTAGGTAACGACTTAAGTTAATTTTGCGTTGATTTTTGCTTCAGGTTGTATAAAATTTGGTATGAATATGTTCAGATCAAAAATACTTTTTTATGTCCGTAATAATCTTGTCTAAAACTTGTTTATAAATAGAAACTCTTTAACACTGTTCTGTATTTCCAATAGTTTGCGCGGTAAGTACCTCATGCGTTTGTTTATTCTTGGTGTGACGTATTGAAGGTCAAACTGTCCCAAAATACTGTGGAGGGATTCTAGAATGTCTTTAAAGGAACTTCCTGCAATTCCTCGTTTTTTTCCTCAAATACTTCAGGGTTAGCGCCAGCTTCTTTGTTGTCTACCATTTTCTGGAGCAAAGGGGGGCAATGGTGGACTAAAAAAAAGGGTTTCTCACGAAAGGTATCTACAAAAATTAAAATTGACATATTTTTTATTTACTAGAACAGTATTATAAAAGTAAATTTTAAGAAACTAGCAAATTACTCATGACAAAAAAGCAGTTAGACTAAACTCGTGCATAAAAATCGTCAGATTTTTTATAACGGGAGTTTTTGAAGAATCGCGTCCTTTATGTAAACTATTCACTTTATAGAAGTATTATTTGTTAACAAGATTCTTGAAGATATATTCGAAATCATATTAATCATAATATAGTTATTATAATAATAATTTTTTTTTCAATTTGCTCATTGCATTAATACCAGGCTAAAAAATATTGACAATATGAAGGGAGAATTTAGCGCCCTATTAAATTTACAGAAATGATTTGTGGCGTAGAACAAAATCTTATACGGCAAAGGGGTTTAATATCCCCTATAGAGAACGAATTTTGTAAAAGCCCATTTTTGGACAAATTTGAAAGAAAGACAGCAAATAAAGTTTTAATATTCTTCGAAAACGCGTTTTCGAAGAGTATTAAAACAGTACTTTTGTGTAAGGTTTATAAAAATTGCAACCGTGCTTTGGTTCGTTGATTCGGTAATTATCTCACACTCATCGATTCGTACTCCAACATATGTTTCCTAGCTTTGGTAACTGAGCATGTGATTTAAGACTGTTAACTATATAACGTACGGTACCCAGACCATTTGATAAAAAAATGTCTAACATAATACCTCTATAACGCTACAATTGACCCAAGTTAAATTTACATTCAATTTCAAATGCTTGAAAATTAAAGCAAAATTGGAATATTATTTAAATTAAATAAAATTTTTGATATTGTAACTAAACATATTTTTTCAATCTCTTTTTTCTGTGCAATTTGGTACTTAACATTGCTACAGTGACTACATGTTTGGTCATCACGTAGTCCTCCATAAGGAGTCTGGAGAAGGTGGATTCAAATAATTATTTGCTTGATAATGGACAAATAAATACTTTTTTAGCAAGACGTAAAACTCTCAGTCCTCTCCACAAATTGTATTTTTAATTTTTTAAATTTTAGTACAAGTTTCGGATTTAACAATTTCGATACAGTGTTATTGTTTTAGCTGAGGATCGATTTTCTGAAATCCGAAACATGCACTAAAATTTAAAAAATTAAATATACAATTTGTGGAGAAGAGTTTTACCTCTTGCTAATCCACTGTAAGAAGAACTTTTTTTTTTAAATATTTTTTTTGATTAAAATTCTTTGTTCATTATCAAACGAATATTTATTTGAAATGAATGTATATTTTTTTCCGTGCAGACATACAAATTGCGCAATGTCGACTGCGCATTATCAAAATTCCGCCGCGTTCGCAACCAACCAATCAATTTTCTCTGCTTTCTGACAGGAGACAGCTTGACGCGTAGAGAATAACCCTACTTTTTTTCTGTTGGAGTTTTTATCATGCAGTTAGTAATACTTGTGCGTATCGATTTTTTTTATAGATGAATTTTTGTGATGAAAAATTCTATAGAAGGTTAAATATTAGTTATTTATTATCCTCGTTTATTTTTGGTTACCGTTGTCGCACTCAGCTGATTTTGACATTTCTTCTATTTTATTAGTTATACTTATTTACTTGCAAGATTCAAACAATACCTAGTAATACTAAAGTTTAAATAAACAAATAATCTTAAACAGTGGCGGTTCCAGGGGGGGGGGCGATCGCCCCCCCCCCTTTACTCCAGAAAAAAGTAGACAACAACAACAAAGATGCTGGTGGCAATAACCCTGAAGAAGAAAAAACGAGAAATTGCAGAAATTTCCTTTAAATACATTCTGGAATCCCTCCACAATATTTTGGGACAGTTTGACCATCAATCCGTCAGACCAAGAATATACAAACGCATGGCGAACTTACCGCGAAAACCATTGAAAATACAGAACAGTATTATAGTATAAAAAGTATTTTTGACGTGAACATATTCATACCAAGTTTGACATGAAGCCAAAATCAAGGCAAAATTAACTAAAGTCGTTTCTAAATACTATAATCTGATTTATTAATCCAAAACACAAATTCTTGAACTTTTATTGGGAGAAGTCAGTATTTGGAAACAATATTGGTCAAACATACCTGATAACGTTTTCGAGGCAATGAACAAGTGTGGCAATATTTTTCCGTTGATTCGAACATTCTGGGATGTTTGCCAGTAAGTAATGCCTCGTCAGAAAGAATCTTCTCATGCCTCAGAAGATTGAAACATAAGTACTAGTGATGTTCTTGAAACATCGATGTTTTTTGTTCAACATCGATATTTTTAACATCGATGTCTATAAAATATCATCGATGTTAAAACATCGATACTTTTTTAAACATCAGAACATCGAACATCGATCCAAAAAAAATTCTGGGATATAATGTGTCTGAGAAGTTTGCACTTGTACTATATACCCACTGCGACCCAAAAAACAGGAATTGCCTATTTTTGAGATGTCGATCGGCTTTGCCACCAATAGGTGTCGCTACCTAATCTGAACCAATGATATATATAATATACCTATAACAAAATTATGATTGTTTTCCACAAACCAAAACTACACTTTTTTGCACTCGACGCGCGTTTCGCTAACAACGTTAGCATCATCAGGAGATGATAAACAATGAACTAAATTAATCTACGCTCTATCTTATATACAATCCTTTAGTGGGCGGAGATAAGACTAATAAATTATGATTGATCACGATTTTTAATCCTACCTCCCCTCAACCAAAGAATAAAGTGTACTAAACGGGATAGGTCCTCTATCTTTATTTAAACTATTTCTGGATTTAATGATTTCCATACTTTCATATGCATTCAAAAGTCTTTTGTTTGGTACACTTTTTAGAAGTTTTAGGTTATCTAATGTGAATCTATGATTGTTTTCAAAAGCATGATCGGCCACACTTGACTTTTCTGTTCTTCCGTATTTTAAGTGTGCTAAGTGTTCTTTAAAACGTGTTTGAATAGAGCGTCTCGTTTGGCCAACATATTTTTTATCACAATCCATGCAACTAATTTCGTAAATTCCACTTTTTTCTAGAACTGTAGTTTTATCCTTGGGATTTCCTAGTAAGCTTCTTATTGTGTTACCGGATTGATATACTAATTTAAGACCGGTGTTATTAAATACTTTCTGTAATCCTTTCGTATAATTAGGATTATACGGAATTGATACAAATTTTGAGTCGCAGGTATCTTTTTGTCTGAAAAAGGTAGAATTCCGAAAGGTCTTTTGAAAAGAATGTCTATTTATCAGCTTATTTATTAAGCCTTCGTCGTAACCGTCTTCGCCAGCTATATTCCTAATCCTATTCTTTTCTGCTTCAAATCTTTCTTTGTTTAAGGGGAAATTTACTAATCTATATGTTAAAAAGTGCAAACTTGCAAGCTTATGTTGTAAGCAATGAGAAGAGTCATTTGGAATATACCTGTTGGTGGCCGTGCCTTTTCTGTATAGGTCAAAGTCCAATTTATTTTTATTTCTTATAACTAAAGTGTCTAGAAATGGCAGTGTACCGTTGTTCTCTGTTTCATAAGTAAATTTAATAGTGGGAAATTTGTTATTTATTTTTTCCATAAAATTTTCAACACTAGTTACTTTAGTGTTGAATACTGCAAACACATCGTCTACATACCTGAACCATACTCTGGGGAAATACTCAAATTCTTTACTTATATCTGATTCAAATTTGCTCATAAATAGGTTTGCGATAAAAGGTGATAAACTATTACCCATTGTGGTTCCTTCTAATTGCTGGTAGTAGTTATTTTTATATTGAAGGTAATTTTGATTCATGCAGAGTTTTGTTAAAGATAGGTATTCTAAAGTCTGTTTGTCTTCTAGATTGTTTTTTCTTAGTAGTTCCTCCAGGTATTGTAAGGTATTGGGGATCGGCACACTAGGGAACAACGAACTAACATCAAACGAGATTAAAATTTCACCTTCTTGGAGTGAAATATCTTTAACTTTGTTGATAAATTCCAGGGAATTTTGAACAGAAAAACCTTTTTCCTTTATCGGTAAATTTTCAAACTCGTTTGCTAGCCATTTCGAAATGTTGTAAGTAGGTGATCCTACAGCAGAAACTATATGTCTAACCGATTTTCCAGGCTTGTGAATTTTCGGAAGACAATACAGTTTGGGCATAGTGGGATTGCTTACTTGTAGTTTATATTTAATATTATCAGTAATAATATTGTTACATTTTTTAATTGTGTTTTTTACTTCGTTAATCATTTTTGGTAAGGGGTTCTTTGGGACTTGTTTGTAGGGTCCATTTTTTATTAGGTTATCTACCCTTTCGAAATAATCTGTTTTATCTAATATAACAACTTTATTACCCTTGTCAGCCTTTAGATAGAAAACATCTTTTTCTCTCAAACTTTTAATTGTTTTATTGTGATTTAATGTACTATTTTTATTGTTTTGAATGATGTTTTGAGAGATCTGATATCGGCAAGCATCTCGCACATAGCCCTTTGTACCTTCTGAAAGATAAGAGATTGAACTTTCAATATTTGCAATAATATCACTTAAATTATCTTTTTGTGGGGGCAGAGCAAAATTAAGACCTTTGTTTAAAAGTGATATTTCTTTGTTATTAAAAGTTTGAGAGGATAGGTTTTCTACAATGTTTGCGATTTCCTTCGACTTTTTTGGTTTTGGTTCAGAACGTTTTAACTTTTGTAGCTTTTTATTAATAAAAAGCTACAAAAGTTTTAACCAAAAAAGTCGAAGGAAATCGCAAACATTGTAGAAAACCTATCCTCTCAAACTTTTAATAACAAAGAAATATCACTTTTAAACAAAGGTCTTAATTTTGCTCTGCCCCCACAAAAAGATAATTTAAGTGATATTATTGCAAATATTGAAAGTTCAATCTCTTATCTTTCAGAAGGTACAAAGGGCTATGTGCGAGATGCTTGCCGATATCAGATCTCTCAAAACATCATTCAAAACAATAAAAATAGTACATTAAATCACAATAAAACAATTAAAAGTTTGAGAGAAAAAGATGTTTTCTATCTAAAGGCTGACAAGGGTAATAAAGTTGTTATATTAGATAAAACAGATTATTTCGAAAGGGTAGATAACCTAATAAAAAATGGACCCTACAAACAAGTCCCAAAGAACCCCTTACCAAAAATGATTAACGAAGTAAAAAACACAATTAAAAAATGTAACAATATTATTACTGATAATATTAAATATAAACTACAAGTAAGCAATCCCACTATGCCCAAACTGTATTGTCTTCCGAAAATCCACAAGCCTGGAAAATCGGTTAGACCTATAGTTTCTGCTGTAGGATCACCTACTTACAACATTTCGAAATGGCTAGCAAACGAGTTTGAAAATTTACCGATAAAGGAAAAAGGTTTTTCTGTTCAAAATTCCCTGGAATTTATCAACAAAGTTAAAGATATTTCACTCCAAGAAGGTGAAATTTTAATCTCGTTTGATGTTAGTTCGTTGTTCCCTAGTGTGCCGATCCCCAATACCTTACAATACCTGGAGGAACTACTAAGAAAAAACAATCTAGAAGACAAACAGACTTTAGAATACCTATCTTTAACAAAACTCTGCATGAATCAAAATTACTTTCAATATAAAAATAACTACTACCAGCAATTAGAAGGAACCACAATGGGTAATAGTTTATCACCTTTTATCGCAAACCTATTTATGAGCAAATTTGAATCAGATATAAGTAAAGAATTTGAGTATTTCCCCAGAGTATGGTTCAGGTATGTAGACGATGTGTTTGCAGTATTCAACACTAAAGTAACTAGTGTTGAAAATTTTATGGAAAAAATAAATAACAAATTTCCCACTATTAAATTTACTTATGAAACAGAGAACAACGGTACACTGCCATTTCTAGACACTTTAGTTATAAGAAATAAAAATAAATTGGACTTTGACCTATACAGAAAAGGCACGGCCACCAACAGGTATATTCCAAATGACTCTTTTCATTGCTTACAACATAAGCTTGCAAGTTTGCACTTTTTAACATATAGATTAGTAAATTTCCCCTTAAACAAAGAAAGATTTGAAGCAGAAAAGAATAGGATTAGGAATATAGCTGGCGAAAACGGTTACGACGAAGGCTTAATAAATAAGCTGATAAATAGACATTCTTTTCAAAAGACCTTTCGGAATTCTACCTTTTTCAGACAAAAAGATACCTGCGACTCAAAATTTGTATCAATTCCGTATAATCCTAATTATACGAAAGGATTACAGAAAGTATTTAATAACACCGGTCTTAAATTAGTATATCAATCCGGTAACACAATAAGAAGCTTACTAGGAAATCCCAAGGATAAAACTACAGTTCTAGAAAAAAGTGGAATTTACGAAATTAGTTGCATGGATTGTGATAAAAAATATGTTGGCCAAACGAGACGCTCTATTCAAACACGTTTTAAAGAACACTTAGCACACTTAAAATACGGAAGAACAGAAAAGTCAAGTGTGGCCGAGCATGCTTTTGAAAACAATCATAGATTCACATTAGATAACCTAAAACTTCTAAAAAGTGTACCAAACAAAAGACTTTTGAATGCATATGAAAGTATGGATATCATTAATTTCAGAAATAGTTTAAATAAAGATAGAGGACCTATCCCGTTTAGTACACTTTATTCTTTGGTTGAGGAGAGGTAGGATTAAAAATCGTGATCAATCATAATTTATTAGTCTTATCTCCGCCCACTAAAGGATTGTATATAAGATAGAGCGTAGATTAATTTAGTTCATTGTTTATCATCTCCTGATGATGCTAACGTTGTTAGCGAAACGCGCGTCGAGTGCAAAAAAGTGTAGTTTTGGTTTGTGGAAAACAATCATAATTTTGTTTTAGTGCAACCAAAGGTTCCAAATTCCCAACAATATACCTATAGTTTTTAAATGCAGGTACTATACTCATATTTTTCGTGGTTTTTTAGCTAGCTTTCGTATATCATGTACCGATCGGCGATCCGAAGGCATTTGATTGGGGGGAGAAAAAGGCCATATTTGCCCTGAAACTTTGAGATTTTTTTTATTATTGCTTGAAGAAACTAGAAATAGAAAATGTTTTGTAAAATGTACTTAAATTTCACAACTGAACCTTCATATTTCCCAAAAACAAACAACTGAAAGCAAAATTGGGGGGCAGACTCCTCCGCTCAAGGGATCGCCGGTGCATGTACCGTATGTATTTCAGAATACTCTCTAAAAAAAGTAAAAAAAAAAACATCGATGTTAAGGTAATTTTAAAAAAAAAGCTTTTTAGACCTCAAAGAAAAGTATTTGGCTATTAGGTTTTGTTTGTGATTTGTTTGTTATCTATGTTTTTTATAACTGAGAAAATTATGACGTAGTTACTCAAGCGCGGATTTCAGGAGGATAGGGGCTTTACATTTTTACCTTACCCTGGCTTTACATTTTTTATGAAAACATTTACAAAATCAAAAGTAGGGCATAAATTGCGGCGCTATAACACCTTTGATATTTACCGTATTAGTTTAATTTTGTGTTAAAAATGGCATTTGTAGTGTCATTTTCACCTGCTGCGCTTTGAAACCATTGATATATTTACAATTTTAGTTTAATTTCAAATCAAAAAACGCATATTTTTAGAGCAATTTTCTTCAAAATTGTCGCCTGCGGTGCTATAATACCGTTGATATTTACGATTTTAGTTTATTATGACTCAAAAATTACAATTTTAGTGTAACTTGCTCAAAAATTTTCTTAAACATTTTTTAAAATAAAAAATGTATGAAATAAACGACTTTAAATCTGAGTACCCCCTCCCTAGATTTGAGACCAAATCCGCGCTTGTAGTTACTAAGTTTTGTTTGCATATATTGATATGTTCCTCATTGTTATCGTGACCGCCCTCCTCTCCCCTCCTTTTCAAATGGCTGTGACCGCCACTGTCCCATTTCTATTTTTCTCTCTGCCATAAGTTTTGGGAGGTGGTTAGCTTTTCTGATTGTACTTCGTATCCACCAAACCGCGATTAGGCTTTAATCGTGATTAGTTACTAATCAGAGTTTAGAATGTGGTATTTTACCTTACAATTTTGTTCAGCAAGACTCATTCCAAACTCCGATTAGTGTTAATCAGGATTAAAGCTTAATCGGAGAATTTCCGAGGTATGGTCCTACATGCAAATTATCTCAATCTTATGCCACCTTAATTTAAGCTTTGCCACAACTTCGTATTATTATGTTGTTTTTCTTATCGGAAAACATTGGAGGCCAAAATCTAAAAATTCACGTTAACCTAATGCACATACTCATGTTCGGATAGTTAACATGTATCCCACAACATTTATTTTGTCATTAATAACAGTTCTGTTAATCTACTTTCACGTTTTATTGGTTAACGGATCTATTTTCCAAGAAGTAAAAGTTATTTTTATTGTAATTGTTTATATTTTAATACTAATCTAGACAAAGTAATTGATGGAATACATAAATCTGATATTGGCATAAAAAAACAAATAACCGTTTGTTTTTCTCGAAAACGTACACTTTCCTATTTTAGGTTGAGCTTTCATTATTTTTTCTTTGAAACGAACTAAAAGGCAAAATTAAATTAACCCCCTTTCCAGATGTTATTTTTGGAAACTTGTATATCATTAAAAATTTCTAATTTTACACACCTATTAAAAAAAATAATTCTAGAAACAATGGCGTACCGAGGAATTGACATCAGGGGGGGGGGTGTTATTCAAATTTAAAATTGTTTATTTACCCAAAATTTGGTGTCAAAATCATGCTTCAATGCGCCGCAGAATTTTTTTTTTTAAATAACACTTTTCAAAAATGACACTTAGACGTAGACAAAATACTTTGATAAAATTACATTAAAAACACCATTTGGACACGAAATCGTAAAAACGAAAGGTGTTATAGCGCCGCAGGCGAAAACTTTTGTAATTTATGATTTTTTAAAGATTTTTCTTCAAGATGAAAATTCAGGCTCTTGTATTTTATTCCCTATATATTTTATTTTTACTGTTATTTGATGTTAACCCCCGCCCCTCCCCCTAGAAGCCTGGTTACAATTGACACAATCAAATAACAGCAAAAATAAAATATCTAGGGGGGGGGAGTTAACCCCTGCTTCTAGAATCGTACAGTAGTTTATAGTTTTTTTTTAAACAATTACAGGAGTCGTCTAAAATTGTTATGCTAACTTTACGAGTTTTTATAGTTTTTCATGGGAATGGATGAGGATTTTGATGATGATGAAATGAATGAGTTTATAGAAGTTTTTATGGAAATAATTTTTTATATAGTCAAAGTAGCAATATTTTAGTAATTTGTAAAATTGTGTTAACTTCAAAGTTTGTCAGATCCTTAGTTTTAAAGATGTTAAAAAATTTGTGTTATATATTTTTGTATTGATGACTATGCTTGTCTGCAGGTGCCACTTATTTATTTTACGTTAATAAATTATTTAATAATATTTTATGTTATAATAAAACTATTTTATGGTAAAATAAAACTTTTTAATTATTTATTTGTCTATTATTTATTTATAAAAAAGAAAAAAAATCCGTGTAATTATTTTATTTTATTATTTGAGACCATAAAAGTTTTTTTTTAATTATTAAAATCTCTCAGAGCTCATGATTGTAAAATCCCATTAAATCTCTTAAAAATGGACAATGAAAAACTTTGTGATCATAGAATACTGTAAAAGTTTGTACGGAAAATCTTTATAAAAATTTTCCTCATAAACTTCACATGAAATTTTATGAGGTAAGGAATATATCGAGCACGATTACCATTAAATCCCATAAAATTTTATGCATTTTTAAAAGGTAAGAAATATCCCGCATAGAACCTTAAAAGCTTATAAAAACTTGTACAATTTTTATATATATTTTACCAGAATTTATGCGGGATTTTACAGCATGAAAATCGCCTTAACTATTAACCAAATTGACAAAAATTAAAACAAATAAGCTGTCAGGAGTGCACTTATAGGTACTTAAGTGTCGCTATATAAGTGATTATTTTAAAAATTCAGAACTATACAAACAATTTGCAAGTAAATATGTTTTGATTGCATATTGCAACTTATTTGTTGATAAATATCTTATCTTGGCCGGTGGGTAATTTATTATAAAAATGTATCTAATCTGTTTTTGAAATTCGCAGCCTTTTTACGTGTAGATCTTATCCTTAGTTTCATAGTAGTCCAAACAATCTAGAATTTTAGTTCGGAATCGGAGCGGACAGGATGAAACTTTGAGGGTAGTTAGGGTCTATATAAAGAAGCTTAAACCCAAGTTTTAGACTTTATCCCCCGGGAGGTTTTTCCGTCATCTTGGATTTGGGGGTGCATTTATTTTTTGCGATTTATGGCTTAAATATGCAGTTTACGGAAAAGTATGCCCAGTGATTTATTGTAGATAATAAGATTCTCCATCGAAACTATGGGCATACAAATTCATAAATTCATTATTTAAACAATTATAATCATTTTAGTCAAAAATTTAGGGGTTGAACTACAGTTTTTTGACTTTTTTAGCCTTCCTGTGCCATTTATGAACGCAGTGCAGCGATCCGAATTCGCGCGCGCTCACCCCCAGCGCCTGAAAGTCGAGCGTGGTGCGGCTGATATTATAAACCGAATCTCGCAGAACTACTTTGGTATAAGAGAAGGCTCAATGAAACTTTGTGGGTAGTTTGGGTACAAGCGAGAAGATAAATCTACGTTTTAGACTTCATCCCCCTAGGGGTTTTTCCGCCATCTAGGTAATAAGATCCCTTATTGAAATATGTCCATTAAACAATTAATAAATGCATTATTTAAATAATTACGAGCATTTTAGGGCAAAATTTAGAGTTTGAAGAACAGTTTTTAATTTTTTCAGCTACAATTTATTAATTTATAGATAAGTCTTTTCATTTTCGCAATGCAGCGCTCTAAAGTTGGGCGCTCTCACTCTCAGCGCCTGTGAGTCGAATGTGGTACGAGTGGTATCATAAACTCCTATATATTTATCTCTAAAATTTTCCGTTAGAGCAGGTGCACTATGAAAACGGCACAATATTAACATAATCTCGAGCGAGGTACATTCCACGCGAAACATATTTCGTCATTCCACGCCAAAAAGTTTTTACGTGAAATAGTATACTGTACTTTCACGGTTATATATACTATGAATGACTATAAATAATATACAATATAAAGAAACAAGTTACCGTGTTCAACTTGATTTCATATCGCTGAATCCATAAAAGCTAGAAAAATAGAAAACTGTACTTCAAACTCTAAATTTTACACTAAAATGCTCGTAATTGTTTAAATAATGCATTTATTAATTGTTTAATGCACATACTTTGATAAGAGATCTTATTATTTACAAGAAATGACTGGACCTACTTTCCGAAAAACAAATGCACCCCCAAATCTAAGATGGCGGAAAAGCTCCTGAGGGGATGAAGTCTAAAACGTAGATTTATCTTCTCGCTTATGTACCCAAACTACCCACAAACCTTCATTGAGCCTTCTCTTATACCAAAGTAGTTCTGCGAGATTCGGTTTATAATATCAGCCGCACCACGCTCGACTTTCAGGCGCTGGAGGTGAGCGCACGCGAATTCGGAGCGCTGCACTACGAAAATGAAGAATGATACGTAAAAAAGTTAAGAGATAAATATTGTAGAGCTTTTCCATGTCTACATTTATCTCCTGATTATATTTTTTTATAAATGGCACAGGAAGGCTAAAAAAAGACAAAAAACTGTAGTTCAACCCCTAAATTTTTCACTAAAATGTTTATAATTGTTTAAATAATGAATTTATGAATTTTTATGCCCATAGTTTCGATGGGGAATCTTATTATCTACAATAAATCACTGGACATACTTTTTCGTAAACTGCATATTTAGGCCATAAGTCGCGAAAAATAAATGCACCCCTAATGAAGGGGATGAAGTCTAAAACTTGGGTTTAAGCTTCTTTATATAGGCCCTAACCCAAAGTTTCATCCTGTCCGCTCCGATTCCGAACTAAAGCATTGGAACTTGGATAGATTGTTTGGACCATAGAAAATCCGACAGAAAGGATTTTTTTTTGATATTTTTACCAATCGCAAAACACATTTTGGTTAAAACATATCTACTAGCACAAAGCAGTAAAGTAATCCCGATCGAACGATGCGGCAAACGAGTGTGTTAGAACATGTTGATTTGCACTAGTTTACAAGGATTTCGCGGGTCAGTAACGGCATATACAGGGTGACCTAAAAATCTTTTTGGATGTTTATTGTGCCGCCATTTATTAAGCGGGCGGAGCTAGGGCGGAGACAATACTTTGTGTAAACGAAATACCCTGTATATTTGTAAAATTTGAATAGAGCTTTTCATTCTGTTTCCAAAAATACCTAATATGTTACCGGCTTTTAAATAAAATTACAAAAACTTTTGAATAAGAGCTATGATTTAGACAAAGAATCACATTATAATTTCTTCTTCAACTGATTGCTCTTAAGGGGTTGATTTTCCTATTTTATTTAGAAACCGTTAGAAAAAAAAAGTAACATACTGGATGTCTTTAGAAAGAGAAGGAAAGGCTCTATTTTGGGTGGACTCGAACTTTTGGGATATCCTGTATTTTTTGTTTCATTGAGCATTCCTGATTGCTAATATATAAGGTAAACCGTACTTTTTTTTCGGGTGGTTTTGTTACCGTTAATTCGATTTTTGTGATTTTCACTTCTTCGAAAAGCTAAAGTATCAGACTACATGAAAATTTTGTCAAACTTGATATTTCGTTAAAACCCATAATGGCGCATGATTTAAAAATTTTGCTATTTTAACACCCTCTTCCAAAATTTCATGTGCGCCACTGTACTCAACATTAAACATTTGCCAGAAAGCTTCGTTTTTACTGAGCACAGGGAGGTATCAATTGTAAAAATTAAACAGGAAATAATAAAGCTTGCCAGCAACAAAGTAAGAGCTGTTTTAACCTTTTTTAAAACATAGGTCTAAAAATACCTACTACTACTGAGGATTTGTTAAATTCTCTGCGGAAAGCTAAGGCTTTTTTTGTTACATAAGATGTGTGTCAAATTGTGGTGCAATCGCCCCCCCCCCTTTGCTCCAGAAAAAACTAGACAACAAAAATGCTGGTGGTAACCCTGAAGTCTGTGGAGAAAAAAACGAGAAATGGTAGAACCATCCTTTAAAGACATTCTAGAATTTGACAGGTTGAAACAGACGAAAACCACGATATTAGAAATAGAGAACAGTATTATAGAGTTTGAATTTATAAACAAGTTTTAGACAAAATCATTTCGGACATAAAATCAAGGTTCAATAACGAGACTCTAAGTATTTTTGACTTGAACATATTCATACCAAGTTTTATACAACGTGAAGCCAAAATCATGACAAAATTAACTAATGTCTTTTCCAAATACTATAAGCTGTTTTATTAATATAAAACACATTTTATTGAACTTTTATTGGGAGAAGTCAGTTTTTGGAAACAATATTGGTCAAAAGTAGGCATAAGCTTAAATCAAAACATATATGATAACGTTTTTGAGGCAATGAACAAGTGGGGCGATGTTTTTCCGTTGATACACCTACAGATCTGTTTCATCCTTATTAGGAATCATCAGGGAGCCATAGGATTATACCTGGCAGTTGAAGCTACACAGTGACCATGCACACCTCTCGAATTTAAAACAAAAAGTTTTTGCTGAAAGGTACAGGATTCTGTATTTACGGTGTCCTGCACTTTTCAATTTTGATGTTTTTGTTTCTCGGTTTATTCGACAGGTGGCGCACATAGTTACTACGTCTCCAAGGATTACAAACTTTTTGTTTTAAATTCGAGAGGTGTGCATGGTCACTGTGTAGCTTCAACTGCCAGGTATAATCCTATGACTCTCTGATGATTCCTAATGAGGATGAAACAGGTCTGTAGGTGTCTGGATTCTCCATTAGACATTGGAGGCCTGGTCGTAATGATGTGAGAAACAAAAACGCTTTGTCCGATATGCCACGAGTGTTACTTTATTAAAAGATAATGTTTCAACTTAAAAAGGTTGGTGGTTGATTTGTTATCTATGTTTTTTATAACTGAAAAAACTATACGTAGTTACTCAAGCGCGGATTTTAGGGGGGTAGGGGGTAAAAACCCTTCCCCACCTGGATTTAGGGCAAACTAGGGCATAAATTGCGGCGCTATAACACCTTTGATATTTACGGTATTAGTTAATTTGACTCTAATTTTTTTCAAATTTTCGTGGCATTTAAACATTTTTTTAAATAAAAAATGTATATATTGATATGTTCCTCATAAAAGCTACGCTTTTATTATAGTTTTTCTTTTCGTATCGAAACCGCCCCCCCTCTTTTCAAATGGCTTGGACCGCCATGAATTATGAGTTGGTTTGCGATTATGGTTGAATTATTTTTAGTAACCAGAACGTTCAGAAAAGGGAGCTGACAACAGAACGAATTTGATGCAGTTTCTTATGCTGTTGACATGATTGAAGAATTGTTCTGGTGTGTTGTTGTCCTTTTCCTAGATAATTAATATGTTTGGGTTTCTGCCATAATGTTCGCAGAGCTTCGTCTTCAAAGGATTCCATTAAGATGATGGTAATAAGAATTCTGCAGGCATCATTTTAACAAATCTGTTCAGTGTTTTTTCCAGTGGTACCTTCTTGTAGAAACTTTCGACGTCAAAACTAACAAACTGGTCGTCAAGTTGTAGATGAATGATGGTGACTTTTCTTAAAGAGGCTGGCTGGATGATTAGTAGAAAATATTTAGCAAGATTATAAGTCGGAGAATTGCGAGAAGGTTATCGGTCAGAGAGGCATGTTTTCAGGATATAATGCCCTGGATTCAGTAGCAAACCAAATCTTTTTTTGTAGCGTTATGTTGCCCTTCAGGGGGCTGGTGACAGCGTCTAGGTTTGCGATTGGTCGAAATCTGCAAAAGAGTATTTTTTTCTGTAACATTAATCTTTCATGGGATTTTTGGTATCGGATAGCTATCTTTAAAGTCTGTCTGTCTTTGTCGAAAGATCGTTCTCTCAAAATTCTCAAGAATCAGCCTCCAGAAATGTTAACTTTTAACAACATCTCTTGCACACACAACTGTTCTACTTCAAAAAAAAAAACACAAAGCCGATAACCAGATCAGCAAAATGTTGTAAGCATGTACAATGTAAAAACATAATGTGCAAGATTCATATCGTATTTATCATCGAAAAATCGAAAGTAATTTTTGACGAAAATCGGGTTCATATTTTATAACATCTTTTTATTATGGTTTTTAAGCGCTGGCGTCTCGAAACTCAGTGAAAGTGCTTTAAGTATTGTAAAATAACATTCCAAAGATTTTTAAAAAAGAACTACCGTAAATGAAGAAGAGGATGTACGATTGATTTCTGAATAAACACAAATTGGGCCAACGCCAGTTAAATTGGCATTGGCGACGACATTGCAATGTCCGATTTACAATAGTCGACTTCATGCCGACGCCCACTATATTTGATTTAAGACTGATGCCGACGGTGGTCCGATTGTAATAATCAGCAACCAACTTTATGCCAGTCTATCTGATTTAGCATCACCTTCGATGAACTACTTATCGTCCAACAGTCCAATGAAAAGCGCGGCGCCATTGGGGCTTAAAATTTTTATTAAAAAAAAACTTTTAAAGAACAAGCTTTTATGAAATGCACTCAAAAGTAGAAAATAATTTTTTATCTTTCTTATAGGTACAATAATAAAAGCGATGTGTGCACGATTCACCTGAGAAACACCTAAGAAACAATTGTATTACTCTATAATCTAAGGACATTTTGAAAGGCTTGGCAAGCACGGCAATCTCAACCGTTCCCAGCTTCTTTAGATGAAAGCATTATGTTTATCATTGGTATAGAAGAAGAATTTAGTTTGTAGTTGTAGTTCTCTCTTTGTCACCCTAAAGTTAAAATTTTTAATTTGCGCCCATCGCTTTTACTATGGTATAAGGAAGATAAAAAATTATTTCGTACTTTTGAGTGCATTTAATAAAAGCTTGTTCTTTAAAATTTTTTTAAAATTTTTAGTTTTGTAAGCTAAATCGTCCATATTGAATCCGCCATATCGAAATTTTCAAATCTGTTCAAAAATTCATATCCCCTTCCCTAAAAACCCCTGGATGCCAATTTTGATTTAAATTGAACAAATTAATTCTTTTCCCCCTTCCACTTCCTTGGTTAGAAAGAAGTGTTGTGTGTATTGTTGCCGGAACTATAAACGTATGCCAAATTTAAACACACATCCTTAATTTTTATATTTGTACTCTTAATCGTCCATTTTGAATCCGCCATATTGAAATTTTCAAATCTGATCAAAAATTCATGATCCCCCTACTTAAAAACCCCTGTAAGCCAATTTTGATTGAAATCGAACAAACTAAATATTTCCTTCCCCCCCCCCTTCCTTCGTTAGAGGGAGGTGAGTAACTGAGAATATCATCTTATTGTATTTTCACCGGAACTATAAACGCATACCAAATTTGAACGTAATTGGATGTGGATAAGTCAGTTAAAATTGGTTAGTAAGACATGACCGAAAATCGTCCATCTTCAATCCGCCATATTTATTTTTTTAAATCTGATCAAAAATTCGTATTCCTTATCCCCAAAGGCCCCAGTATACCAATTTTGGTTAAAATCGGACAAAATTAGGTGTTTTCCCCCTCCACTCCCGTCGTAGGGGGAAGAGGTTCCTAATAATGACATATTATTGTATTGTCACCAGAACTATAAATGTATGCTAAATTTGAAGGCAATCGGATGTGTATAAGTTAGTTAAAATTGGTTAGTAAAATCCGCCATATTGAATTTTCAAAATATGATTTTAAAATTGGGGTTAAGCCCCACCCCGAGATGCCTGGTTATGGTCACATTTTTACTTCAAGTTACGTTTTTTTAATTATTTATCCCTAACCGCCCCCCCCCCCCCCCGAAGTCAATTCCTGGGTGCGCTAGTGTTATATTCTTGTGTTGTCACCACAACTATATAAGCATGCCAAATTTGAAGCCGATCGGATGTCGGGAAGTTGGTCAAAATTAAGTTGCAAGATTGTACCCGAACAGATAGATATCTAGTTAAATAAAAGCTTGTAGAAAATAAACGGGCTGCTTCATGTACAGGGTCTCCCATTTCATCAAATGCTCACCTTTTTTCAAACTTGTTTTTTATTTAGGTATAAATTTTATTTTTCGGCATACAAAATAAAAGTATTTAGAAAAAAAATGGCAACATATAAGAAAAAGGGGTTTCAAAACAGGTAGGTATCTTATTTTCTCCGCCATCTTGGATCTAAATATGGCGGCAAAGTGAATGTTTTTTTCTAAAAGGCTTATTTGTCTTATCAATACTTTTTTTTTAAATTAAAATTAGTAAAGTTATAACAAAAAATCAATTTGTCCACAAGATTATCCGAAATAGTCCAAAAAGTAGATTTTTATGCTCATGTTGCATCCAAGAATCCTGAATTTTTCCAGCATATTTTCAAATCCCTAGAAATTTATGTCCAACTTCTTTATAAGCATTTCATGCATGTTTATTCTTCCATTGGTAGAAGTAAATAGGGGTCAATAAGACTTTACATTACATTTTTCGTTCCAAGTGTTGAAAGTCTCCCTTTGTGGCCAGTCTCTTTTTACAAGCTTTTATTTAACTTGCAATGTGTCTATATATGTAACTAGATATGTCTGTTTGTGTGGAATCTTGCAACTTAATTTTGACCAACTTCACGACATCCGATCGGCTTCAATTCTGCCATGATTATATAGTTGCGGTGACAACACAAGAATATAGTGTGAATGAATGAAATTGACAGCTCCCACCTATTCAAAAGGGGTGGATGGGGGTACAGTTGAAATACGCCCGATTTCGTTTAAAATTTGGTGTGTTGGGGCACTTGGGAATGGAGATAACGAATTTCAAATCAGATTTAAAAAATTAAATATGGCGGATTCGAGATAGACGATTTTTGGTCATCTTTTGCTAACCAATTTTAACTAACTTTTACACTTCCGATTGCCTTCAAATTTGGCATTCATTTATAGTTTCAGTGAAAATACAGTAATATGGTATTCTCAGGTAACCACCTCCCTCTAACGAGGGAAGTGGGGGGGGGAAATATTTTGTTTGTTCAATTTCAGGCAGAATTGGCATACAGGGGTTTTTAACGAGGGGGAATATGAATTTTTATTCAGATTTGATCATTTCAATATGGCGGATTCAAAATGGACGACACAATAAGAAATAAATTTTTACTAAAAAGACTTTTAAAGAACACTTTTATTAAATGCACTCAAAATCAGAAAATAATTTTTTATCTTTCTTATACCATTATAAAAGCGATGGGCGCAAATTAAAAATTTTAACTTTACGGTGACAAAGAGAGAACTACAAAATAAGAACTAAATTCTTCTTCTATTCGAATGATAAACATAATGCTTTCATCTAAAGAAGCTGAGAACAGGTTAGATTGCCGTGCTTGCCAAGCCTTTGAATACAACTGTTTCTTGGGGGTTTGGTTAGATTGGTATGTTTGTTAGTGGTGACCTAACCCTCCCCACTAACCAAACAGTTTCCACCTGCATATGTTCGTAGTTGCAAGCTTGAGCCGTTGGTGGTGACTAACAGATACTACCTGATACAACCAATTTATTTTGGCAAACTTATTTGTTATACATATCATTAATTCTAAAAAACAAAAAAAATCATTCAGTATTAACATTCCAACGTTATTGCCGTATTAAAAAACTTTTAGTTATATAATAAAATTAGCTTTCTTTTTTGCTTTGCAAAGCTATCTATCGCCAAGACATTAAGTCTCTCTTCTCCTACCGTGGCCCGAAGATAAGTTTTCAAAAGTTTTAAAGTAGATAAACTTATTTCGGCGGTAGCAACCGAAACAGGAAGTAACTGTGTGTGAGAAAAGTTGTCGAAAACTGCGCCAAATTTTTCTATAATTTTTGTTGCCATATCTGATATTTTTTCTGTATCGCATCTTTAAAGGGTCGTTGGAATGCATAAATTTTATAGAGAGATATCTTGGATCGCCCTCTGACACATCGTGGTTTGGACGCTAGCGCATCTCTTACAATTTTTCGGAAGCAAGCTGGCGATGACGGCTCGACAACTTGGAGCGCCGCGGCATGTATCGGCCGACAGGTGGGTGGGCGCGAGTATTTTACCTGTAATTTAAAAAAAAGTGTTGGACGCAACCGGGATCCGAACCTGCGCGTCCCGGGTGAGAGTCTGATACTCTGATACTTCTTTCTATGTTGCGAACCCGCCGCGAGAATGGTTGCGTAGAGCTGGCGCCTACGAAGCGGCAAAACTCATAATACGGTCAGGCGTTTTTCAGCAAGCAAAGAACCTACTCGTTAGAAAGCGCATTTTGGTGGAGTTTAATTAACCTCGGAATGAATTCGAATTAGGGCGCGCCAAATACGTTCCGAAATACAGGACGATTTTAGCGGCTGCATTGCAAGTGCCTATACGTCCCATCAGAAATCCGTCGGTATCACGTAGCGGCCGACTGTTTATCGCCACCTCCTGGTTTGCTGAGTTGTCTCGACTCTGGTGCTCACAAAATATTGTGAACCAGATTAAGCTACCTAATGTAATTTTTTTAGGCAAGAGAAATATTCTAATCTTAAAACATATTTTCTAATGAAGTCGTTTAAGTTACGCAAGCCAAACCTATTTTTCTTAGCTACAAATAGTTGAAATTATTATATTATGGCTCAAAAAATTCTTCATATTTCCAAAATAGCTTGAAACAGAAATTTGAAAATTTGCAAAAATGCCTTATTTTTTTTGTTTTACTGTCCCCCGCATAAAAACTAAGGCATCTGCTAACAGTAACAATAGACTCTTGGATACAGCTTGTGTTCTGTTTACTAATTTAAGTCACTTTCTTTTCATTTATTCTAAAGAGACCCATATTTTCTTAATTGAAACAGAACAGTGGCTATTTTTCTCACTTTGCTAGCGGATATCTCAGAAACTGGTCACAGAAAATTGTGGTGCGTGGTTCTTCAATGTTTTTAAAACTGTAATAATGTTCAGGGGGGGCGCGTGCCCCCCGCGCATCCCCTGGATCCGCCACTGGACCCCCCTATTATTACGATTTTTTTATATCTTTTTTGCAAAATCAAAAATTCTGTGGGTGATAGAGACCAATTGTATTTAAATTAGTTATTTCTATATAATTGCTGGGTTTAACAAACAAAAATCACGTCATCACAAATTTCATACAGGCCTGTGTGATATATAATAATATAATATAACCAAAGTCTGTTTTTTTGTCGTTAAGCAAATAGAAATTTCTCTAAACTTCGGCGGCTCATCACCAGGGAAAATGAAATTATATTTGAGAGATTTGATTACAAGATCGTTGCGAAAGCATTAACCAACCAGGCGGGTTTTCCAAAAACTTCCAGAAAAACAGATTGGTAGGTAGAGAACCAAAACATATTACCAAGGTTTACATTTCTTTATGTCCGCCATAAACAATGACAAAAATGCTTGTACCCAGGGTGCGGCCCGTTTTTATTAACAATTTTAAATCTTTAAAGATACTAAAATGTTACAAACTTAAAGCAATAAAAGCTAAATTCTTGATTTTATACGTGTTCCACGAGAAGTGAAATTTGGAATTTCTGGGCTGATTTTTACCAAGCGGCTGTAAATTAATTTATAAAAGAAATGGAGAAATGTTAGGGAAAATGGATGTCTGCACTTCATACTAACAAAAAAATAGGAGTCTTTTGTACCTAATGCAAATATAAATAAACTAGTTATCTGATATTTACACACCCAAGCCACAATTATAGTCAATTTCACTGGTACCATTGACATTGTCACCTATAAGGCTATAGTTTCTCCCCAGATTTTAAGTAAAAAAAAGTACAACTGGCAACGCCTTTTTCTTTAATTTTTTAATCTCTTCCCAGAATGCACAGGGAAAACTAAACATCAGAAGTAGCTGAAATTTTGCAGTGGTGATCATTTTTAAATGCTTAACAAAAATATCTAAAGGATTTTTCAAAATACTCAATTGGTTTTTTTTCAAAATAAAAGCTCTGGTAAAGAAGAAGTTAAAAAACCTCCAAATCAGTTACTTCAACCGAAAAGAAACTAAAAAACAAAAGATCAAAAGATCTTGGGTGGAAATAACGAAAATTCAAACTTGGATGAGCATCCCACAAGGAACACACAAAAGATCAAAGCGAAAAGAGAAATGATTAAACGATGTTTCGCCATGGGTAACCAGCGTGGGCTCATCAGTAGTTTCACTGGTCACCCTCCACTATACATCATTAAACACCATTATACATTTTGATTTCCAACCTTGAACCACTCACAAATAGGCATCGTTTCGCACTGGTATTTACTTATCCAAGTTACCTGATACGAATTCGTCCTGGCGTGTTAATATTTCCAGTAGGATTATGCTCCTAAGGCAATTAAAACAAAGAAGAAGTTAAAAAACCATCCTAGATCTTTTGATCTTTTATTTTTTAGTTTCATTTCGGTTGAAGTAACTGATTTGGAGGTTTTTTAAATTCTTCTTTGTTTTAATTGCCTTAGGAGCATAATCCTACTGGAAATATTAACACGCCAGGACGAATTCGTATCAGGTAACTTGGATAAGTAAGTACCAGTGCGAAACGATGCCTATTTGTGAGTGGTTCAAGGTTGGAAATCAAAATGTATGATGGTGTTTAATGATGTATAGTGGAGGGTGACCAGTGAAACTACTGATGAGCCCACGCTGGTTACCCAGGGCGAAACATCGTTTAATCATTTCTCTTTTCGCTTTGATCTTTTGTGTGTTTTTTGTGGGATGCTCATCCAAGTTTGAATTTTCGTTATTTCCACCCAAGATCTTTTGATCTTTTGTTTTTTAAAAGCTCTGGTGCTGTCATCTATCCCAAAAGCCTCAAAATAATTGCGGTTTAGAACAAACCCGATTTACAAAAAAAAATAGAGATATACTCACCATTTCCTCTGGATTACATTTTTCCTTTTTATATTTCCTTGCTTTAGCGATAATAATAACTAAGTTTGCTTTTTTCCAAAAGCCTGTGCACTCCAGAAAAGAAAACCGATCAATAAATTACACTTCATTAAATTTGAGAGACACACGCAGTTCAAGTATTGGCCGATAGATCGCAGAATTTATACGATTCCATGATAACTGCAGGTGTTTTGTCAACAAACTTTAAATCGGGCCGCAGTGGGACAGAAGAGTATTATTACGTTTTCTGGAAGAAAACCATTCGAGGTTATGTTTATCTCTCAAAAATGTGTTTTCGAAAACATTGTTCTAAAACAAATTTGAAACCACTCCGCGTGTGCGGTCGCCCACCGAAAAAGGCCTAGCGCTGCGCGGGCATTACCCCAAGTCTATCAAAGAACCAAGAGAACTTTACTGGCTCGCTGGGATTACTAGGAATTCGCATAGAAACATTCGGCTACCATAACCTCACATAATTTTGTTTTTATTTTGATTCAACAAGTGCACTAGTGAAATCTTGGAGTGCAAAGGATAGATTTTAGAACCTCAGTTTCAAAAACACACGGATATTTGAGTACTAACCAAACCGGTCAGTAAAGCTCCATTTAGAGGTTGGAAAGACTCTTGCTAGTCGTTGACGCTCCTGTTTATAATAGAGTACGATTATTTCGTCTAGCGCCAGTAGCCGATTTTTAAATCTGCATGCTTTTAAGTTAACCTGTTGTCGGTATCAGCTAGCGGAAGTGTTTCCAATTCAATTATTGATGCAACTGTAAATGCAACCTTAAACATTACACCCATTTACATTAATACCTAGTTGGGTAGCGCTTTTTAGCGCAATACATGATTTTCTTTTATTTTAGTATTTGACTTGGTTTTTTAGCGGCGCAGAACAAGAAAAGTCAAAATAAGTAACTTAACCCTAAATATTTGACTCGGTGCTAAAAAATCTCTGGTGTCCCACTGTGGATAAACATAAATTAAGTATCCGCGTGGCCATGGAAAACAAATTCAATGACGTAAAATTTTGCAAAAAAATTAGGTCGACATAGTTAAATTGATTTCCTGTACAGTGTTGCTAAAAAAAATTTCCCAGATTGTAACTACGACCTTAAAGCGTAGTTATATTTCCTACAAAAAACTATTAATAGGAAAACAGTCATTATTGTTAAAAAATTACCACAGTGTCGTAAAAATATAATGTTATGCGCGAAAGTAATATATTCTACTATATTACTACAGACCATTACAAGACGCACGAAAGAACTTTACAGTGCAAGGCTTACTTCATAGTTGTCACATTTAATTTCTTTAACTTTAAACAAAGTAACGACTCTGATATTAATTTGGTTGCAATTCAGTAGCCCCTACACAATACAAAACTACAAAGTTATGAAGCCTACTCGGTTGCCAATCTACCACGTAATAAGAAATAAATTTTTGTGGAAAAATGTTGACTACGAGTTATCGTTACTTTACTGACATTGTAAATTAAAGCACCGTCAACTGGATGCGCGACGCCGCCATGTTATTTACTTTTGTTAAACATGTAATTCAAATCAAAATTTAAAACACCTAATTAAATCACTGATTAGTAGTTGCATGTACCAAAGACATATTCGAAATCATAACCTCAAATAATTCCGATTTTTCCCAAAACTTCCAACCTCTGAAACTTCTTTTTACGCAGCGGCATCTTTTAACTTACTTTTTTCGATTTTTTAACAGTGAAACACACAGAATCAAAACAAATAAACAACAAAAAATGGCGTCGCCTCGATTGAAGAGGTATGACGTAGCCACGAAGCTCACCGAAACTGACCGAAACCCCTCGGATCGATAAATTTTCTCGCATGTGCAAAAGGCCGGAGCTAAGCCAATGTCTTTTGTTTTGGTATTTTCATGGCCGGCTAGATTATGGATGTTGCTACACGTTTGGACTGGGTAAGGCATATATTTAGGCTAATAGGTACCGGTACCAACAAAAGAGTTCATAAATTTTAGATGGATTTCACCAGTCCAACAATAGAGATCGCCACCGGCTTCGGAAGGCGGTGGAAAATCTTCGTTGGATTAAACATAATTCTACTTTATCGTTATTTATTTTTTTCAGTTTTTTTTAAATTTATTCAAACCAAGATATTATTTTATGCATTTTGGTTAATACAAGGTATAGCACAGGTTGCTTAATGGAGTGGTGAGCCATAATAGAGGCAAAAACGTACTTGCATTGAAGACTATTTTTGAAAAAACTGAAAAGGATGGTATTCATAGTCGTTCCGCAAGGCTCCTTCCTTCCTTTCTTTCCCCTTAAAAAATCTACATTTGCCAAGGAAGAAGGGAGACTTGGGAGCGACTATGAATACGGCCCTTATAAGTCACATTTCCGATTTTCTCGAGCCGAAGTTGAGGTATGATTTTCTTATTTTGAGTGTGGTTATTGGCATTCAGCTGTTTACACCACAACGCGTTCTTTTGGTATTCGATGGAACAACCACATTTCATCACTGCTAAATCTCAGATGGATGTTAAACCCATCTGTCAATCGAATGTTGGCATCGATGTTCCACCGCAGTCAAAAAAATGTTGAATTTACAAACTCGCTTTGTATCTCTGGTTCATTTGTTCCAGTTCCAGGAGCAGTCTCACTTTACTTCGTTTGTCTGACTTGTTCTGAAGGGCTTGAAAGAAGTAAATACTTCTCTGCGACAAAAAAAATAGTGCAATAAAAGCATTTGTATAACGTCATTGCTTTCTCTCTTTATCGTAAAGATCCGCGTGTCCTCTATCACGCCCCGGCTGGGGTATCGAAAAAAATAATAAATTAAAATTCAAAAACCAGACTTAAAACTCCAAAAGCGTACCGACCGACCTAGGGCCAGCCTAGATCATGCACTTGATTTCGACGTGACTCAAATTTAATTCTTTTGTTTGTGGGCCTCGCCTTAGTTTCAAATTATCACATCGTATATATAGGCACACAGCAATCACCGGTAAGCTTACCGATGAAAACTATCGAAACTTGTTGACATTCATCTAGACCATGATCACGGATGTAGAAACCTTGGATTGCTAATACCTATGGGAAATTTTCATGAAAATCACTGCCGCGTGTCTTCCGCCATTTTCGCCGCCATGTTGTGGAGATTTGGGTTGGCGACATTGGTTTCCTTAATTTTAAATAGTAATGTGGGAACACTGACTGTCAACAGTGTCAAAATATGATTGAAATTGACATATTTTTGAAAGGTTATTTTTGTTGTTGTTTTTTAATACAAAAACAAAAAAGTAAAGAAACAAGTCATAAACAAATGCTCCAACGGTCACGCCATTTATCTCTCTCATTTGTTCTGGAGTATGTGCAAGTTTCGAACAAATAAATCACAATATGGAATCATTGCCCTCCAATTTATAAACTCAAAGGGTAGTGTTAAGCCACACGTTATAAATTGTATTAAACGCTCGGTTCAACCATTGCTGCTGGCGCTCCCGCTGAAGATACACCTTGATTACGTTGATCTGAATCTGCACAGGGACTAAAACAGCTAAGAACAGATGTACCAACGTGATACAGTAATAAAAAATAAATTAATAGAGGAAGATACTGACTTTGATAATAGCATATATGACTCAGCGGAAAGCCAGAGCCATGGCAAGTCAAGCAACATTTAGCGATCATAAAAAAAGTACATCTTTGGCACATGGACTCGAGCATGGAGTTTTACAATATTTGAAGACCTTGGCGGAAAAACCTATTAACTAACATGTGTCGACCATACCTTCCCTAAGTTAACAAGTTATTACTAAGATATCCTTGAGTTTTGGTAAGTTTTCAGCTTTTAACATTTTTTTTGTAGCTCTATCTTTTATAAAAGATGTTGGATTTTGCTAAAAACTGCATATGTTGTAGGTTTCATTGTCCTGATAAAAATCTATCATTGCTCCACAGTGATCTGGTATGTGGTTTTTGAGATACTGCGTTCAAAGTTAAACATTTTGGTATTCGGGCTTTTCCCTAAAATCAGTTTTTTGCACTTTTTGTAAAAATGTAAATAATATTAATGAACCAAATTGTAGTCTGAGAATAAGTAGCAGTAAAATATAGGTTGCATCGCACTGGCATCACAAACATAAAAAATATTAAATTCATATGACCAAGAAATGAACAAAAGGCAAATTTCAATTGTTATGTTGCCACTTAGTATTTAACAAACATGCTTCAAAACTAGCCATTTTTGTTATTTGTTGCTATGGGGCAATGATAGATAAGATAAGCAAAATCACACAGAAAGCCAGTTTCCATCATGCATCCTTAAAAAAAAAATCCTACAAAAAAAATGTCAAATGCTGAAAATTTACCAAAACTTAAGGATATCTTAGTAACTTTTTCTGCTGAGTTCTTCAGAATCAGAAAACTTTTATTACAAAAATTGTTAACAAAAAACATTGTCACAGTTGAATAAATAAGCGTCAAAATTTAGTGTTAAAAATAAGGTAAATTTAACCTAAGAATGTCTTTAAAATGTCATTTAGATATTAAACAATGTTAACATTAAGGTTTTGTTAATAAAGATTAAAAAATAAATATTGATTTTTCTTTATTTCTAGTAAACTAGTAAAATACCTTATAATTACTGGTCTTAAAATCTCACAAAAATACTGGCTACAATAATATCACACACATTGACAATGAAATCTTAAACTACTTACTTAAAATTACATATAGAAAGTTACAAACACATGGAAATGACAACAAGAAAAAGAAAAAAATATACTGACAAAATACATATTAAAATTAATTTTTTTAATGTTCTTTTTAAAACTGATGAAGTATATTGTTCTAATTTTGTAAAAGTCGATGTGCCAAAGATGTACTTTTTTGTGATCGCTTGCCATCGCTCTGGTTTTCCAGATCCATATATGCTATTATCAAACTCCGTATCTCCCTCTATTCATTTATTTTTCTTGTCTTCTAGGTCTATAACAACCTCGGATTTATAAACTGTTGGCGCATATCTGTCCCTAGACGTTTTAGTTCCTGTTTAAGATTCAGAGATCAACTTAATGAAGGTTTATCTTGAGCGGGAGCGCCAGCAGCAATGGTTGACAGTACCGTTTGAGTTTATAAATTGGGGGTAATGTTTCCATGTTGTAATTTATTTGTTTAAAACTTGCACATTCCCCAGACCAAATGAGAGAGATTATCATGGCGTGGCCGTTCAAGCATTTGTCTGTCTTTTAAATGGTTTTTATTGCTTGGTTGTTCACCTTTTTGTTTTTGTATTAAAAAAGAACAACAAAAATAACCTTTCTAGAAACGTCATTTTTTGACACTGTTGATAGTCAGTGTTCCCACACTACTATTTAAAATTAAGGAACCAATGTCGCCAACTTAAATCTCCACAACATGGCGGCGAAAATGGCGGAAGACACACGGCAGTGATTTTCCCACAAGGGTATTATCAATCCCTTTCATTTTTACATCCGTGACCATGATACAAGTAAAACAGATATGATATCGCGCAGGGGTAGGCGTGGCTAACTGACGTCACCTGGTGAGAGACGTGAGAGACAGCATTCAGTCGCCATTTTTAGTACGAGCTGGTCGTTTGTTTAGAATTAGTTTTAATAATTTTTTAGTGGAAAAAATTAACAAAATGAAGTGATGTGTACACGGATGTGATGTCGATAATCAGACAATAGGTATTTACCTAAAAAGTGTGGAAAGTTATGCTTTTACGCACGCACCGGCGTTTGAACGAACGACGTGCCAGCGGAGTTCGGCCAAGCCGTAAGTGTGGAAAATACTTTCCGCACGCGTTAAGCACAACATTTTCCCTACGAGCGAGCGGAATATCAAAATATTTTGTCATTATTTTAGTTAAACCTAGCAGACTAAAAATGAAGAAATAGTCAAAACTACGTGCGCGAAAAATTTTTTTTTCACGCACAGCGTGCGGAAAAGTGGCACTTTCTGCACAGAAATGAGTGCATGGAAAGCGTTTTTCCGCACGCTCGTAGGAAAAAGGTTTTTTGCCAAAAAAGTAGCGGGGCGTTCTAATTTTTAAAAAAAGTTGTATCTGAATAGACCGTTTTCTGAGGGTCCGTGCCGAAAATTTTAGCTGCTAAAAATCTTTGTAGATATGTTTTTAAATTTTTATAAAAAACAAATTTTTAACTGGCAAAAATCCAAGAATGTTTTTATCAACGAGAAAATACGCCATACTTGTTCATTGCCTTGAAACGTTATCAGGTATGTTTTGATTTAAGCTTTGCCTACTTCTGACCAATATTGTTTCCAAATACTGACTTCTCCCAATAGAAGTTTAAGAATTTGTGTTTTGGATTAATCAAACAGTTGTCTACTTTTTTCTGGGACAAAGGAGGGGGGACGTCCCCCCCAATGCCCCGCCACTATATATTATCTCATAGTTACATTTGATCTAGCTAAGTTCTTTAAAAGATTCTATGAGCTTGTGGTGTTGAACTGGGTCAAAAGCTTTCTCGTAATCTATAAAACATACGTTCCTTACTTTATGAACATACAGATACGGGCACCGACAGACCTCTACTCCGTTGAACTTAGACTTAAATGCCAAAAAAGGCTCTTAATCTCTCGAACCCTCCATAATATGGATGCATTCTATAGGAAGTCCTCACTCTGGGTATGAGCACCTAATGTAAAAAAAATTTCTAAAACTTTTCTTGTATATGGTCGTTTTAGTTAAGTATCTGTGTGATTTTTTTGCTGTGGTGTGATGTTATGGTTTTCTTCTATTCCGTTCCAAGAGATTCTGTTAAAGAATTACATTAACTTAATAATAACAATTTTAAGGTGCGATTAGCACTTGTGGAACGCTTATTTATGACAGTGGCCTTCAGGAGTTGATACCTCTATTTCCTTGCACGCCTTTAATAAAAAAAATGTTATTCCTTGTTATGGCTTATAATATATTATTGCTCATCAACATTTGAAAATAAAAGAATATTTACAATGAATGGTTTATAATATATAGGAGCTGATAGTTTGTATTACATATTTTTTTTTAACTGAGGTGTATTTAACTTAATTAAAAATAAGGCACCCATAATTTTTTTTATTAATGAGAGTATATATAGCCTTTGAGAAAAAAAACAAGGTCACATGGGTAGGGCGGAGAGGGGTGCAATCGCCGGCACTTTGTAGCTAACCCAATCTACCTTTTTTTAATACTTCACAAAAAACATGCAAAAGAACATCTTTTTGGCAGGTCACCCAAACATTGCAAAACCGACTTTTTCAACAAAAAACTAATTTATTATTTATATATATAATTAAAAAAGGTATTTTTTCACAATTTTGGTTTTATTTTAAAGATAAATATATGAAATGAATATGACAGGAATGTTCCAGAGGCCTATTTTTTGTTGATTATTTTTTAAGAATTTGTCATAGTTATATTTCTTTGGTAATAAGATAATAATATTCTCATGATAACGTGATAAGTTATTTCTATGAATATTCCCAAAAATAATATTTTTGTCAGGATTTTGGTATGTTTGCTGAGAATATTACTATCTTGTGAAAAGAACGCGATTTATATGATTTTTAATTATAATTTAGTTTAATGTCATCTATTGTAGGTAGATGGCACTCGAATCAATATGTTCTCTATATAGCAGGTAATATTGTAAGTATAAGACAGCAAAAAGTCATTTAGGTAATCTTTTCATAACTAATCTCAATTCATTCTCATTACTAAAATTCTTTATAAAAAATGTCTTATTATAGTCATGTTTCACGTCACGTTTTTATCACATTTATATCACCTGTCTGAGCTAGAACGTAACTTATTGCCGCCATGTGTTAGTAATATTCCCAATGTTAAACTGTAACATTCCTATCACATTCTTTGTTCTCTAAGTATATGACTATTACATTACAGGAATGTTTAATTCTTATGTGGGATAGCACACTCGTGATGAGAAAATGAAAATACAGAGGACCGAAATAGGCTGGAATGGACTTCGGGGGAGGGGGGGAAGGATAAATAATAAAAAAAACTTAATTTAAAGTAAAAATTTGACCATAACCAGACGGGAGGGGGGGGTTAACCACCCCCCCCCCCTCGGTGCGCCACTGGAAATAGGTGCTTTGGGCTTTGGATTCTTCGCACATCCCATTTAAAAAATTGGCAAAGACTATACCTACACTCAACCTTATTGTATTCAAAATGCTTTATTGTAATATTGTTAATATTTGCATATTTTTCTTTAAGCTTAAAAAAATTAATTTATTACATTTTAAAATACACTCACGTGCGAACAGTTTGTCAACCGTGTGTCCAAAGGCTTATAATATACATATTTCAGCAAGCGATTGTCCGCCGTTTTTTTCGGTATTAATAAATTAAAAATAAAGAAATGTTTACGGTAATGTTGCACAAAGTAAATTTCACGCCACGAATGACAAAATAAATAATAATAACATTGCCTTGGTTAAACATGCGAAAATATTAATAAATTGTAGCGATTTATTTTCTTTCTTATTTGTTATACCTACAAGGTAAATCGCAAAAAGAAACTTAAAATATGTACAGTGCGCACGTGCCCCCTGCTAACTCTTGAACGAATTGACGTATTCTGACATATTTTCTATAAGGGTCACATTGACGTAAGTCTATAAGGTCACTAACTACTTTAAAATTAAAAATAGAAAGGAGGTCGCATGATACCTTGTTTAAAAGGTATTTTAATTCCCTATTAAAATTTTTAATTTTTTTAAAAATCGGTGTACGACTTACAGAGTTATGAGTTTTTTTTATTATAGTTTACGCACCTCACCTTACTTTTGAACAAATTGAGATATCGACTTTAAATAAAAAACATGCGTAATGATAAAATTTTTACCATTTTTTGACGTAGTGCTTATAAGCGTCATATTGACGTAAGTCTATAAGGTCACTAACTACTTTAACTTTTAAACATAAAGGGGGGTCGAGTGATACCTTGTTTAAAAGGTATTTTAATTATTAAATACTTTTTCAACAAAATATTACTCAACAATAATAAAAATTTTAAGTTGCTAGTGACCTTATTGTGTTACCTCAAAAAATTTATTTGACGTCAACTGAATTCGTTCAAAAGTAGGAGGAGAGGTTCGCAAACTATAGTTACAAATACTCATAACTCCGTAAGTAATACACCGATTTTTTAAAAAAATTAAGGTTTTTTAAGGTATTAAGGTATCATCATCACTCGACCCCTCTTTCTATTTCAAATTTTAAAGTAGTTAGTGACCTTATAGTCTTAGGTCATTATGAGACTAATCTAAAATACGTCAAAAAGTGGTAAAATTGTTATCATTACGCATGTTTTCTATTTAAAGTCGATATCTCAATTAGTTCAAAAGTAAGGTGACGTGCGTAAACTATAGTCGAAAAAACTCATAACTCTGTAAGTCTCAAACACATTTTTTAAAAAAATTAAATTTTAAATAGGAAAATAAAATACCTTTTAAACAAGGTATCACTCGACCCCTTTTTCTATTTAAAATTTTCAAATAGTGAGTGACCTTAAAGTTCAATCCGTTCAAGAGTTAGCAGGTGGGGGGACTTTATACGTCCGCACTGTAAACGCAGTAAGCGCCCGGCACTAATAAGGCCAGGCACTATTTTAACGCTGTTGACAGATACGCGTGCGCAAGAACAATCACATTTAGTGCCGTCACTAATAAGGTTAGGGCCTGCCTTTATTTGTGGAGGAATCAGCCAGTGTTACCAATTGTAGCATAATTGTGCGATTTGAGCATAATTTTAAGGCTGTAGCATAATTTGAGCACATTAAAAATAATAGCACATTTTCGCACATTTTTTCGGATCAAAGAAAAAGCTAATTTTGAAAAAAAAACAGGCAAACATTTGCTACGTTTTCATGGGAATTGAGTTCGGTCTGAAAACGATTTCAATCCGATACCGTCCATGAAAACGCCTGTTTTTCCAGTATTCAAATCGATTTCCATCTAGATCCGACCCTGAAAATTTTTAGGGTTGGATCAAGATCGTATTAAGATCGAAATACCGATTTTCCATGAAAACGGGGATTGAGTTTACACATGCGTATTGTGTCGGATTACCAGACAGCCGCCAAATTATATTTTATTGCTCTCACTCTTTTTGAGAGTAAGAGAGAGAGAGAGAAATAGAAGTGAAACTGTGGAACTGGCATTCTAAAATTTGGTGGAGTGTATAGAAAAAAAAAGATTAATAACATAACCTTACTTAAATAACTAAAGATTTCTTTTTTTAAAGACTAAAAAAAATTATGGAAAATAAAAGAAATATTTGGCTCGAAAGTGTATGTTCTATGCACATATGCCAGTCCAGCATTTCTTTCTTCACTTCCACTTGCAAACAGACTAAATTAAAATTTAAAAAAAATGTGTGACAAGGGCCAACATCATCTTTTGAATAAAATATATTTAAAAAAAAGTACCAAAACTCAAAAATGAAGATTTGACAACTATGACATATGTCAGCTGCCAAATATCAAAATTTGGAAACCGTTTTCAAATCGATTCAAAATCGATTTGAAAACCTGTCATGAAAACTCATGAAAAAAAAGTTTTCAAAACATATTGAAAACGAATTCAATATCCATGAAAAAATAGCAATTTTTAATGATATTCAATTGTCCAGGACTACTACACAAGCCGCCATCTTTGTAATTTTATTCATTTATAAGTTTAATTTTGTACATAAAGTTTTTTATTCATTCATATTTATATCTTTGAAATATATTTAGTGAAAAAATTTAAATTCGGTAACACTGGGGGAATTATGCTAGGCCGTATAGTAGGCCGTATCTTGGCTGTGTCCGGCCGTATTTAAAAGCTATTCGCAATTGTTTTTAACTCTACTTTCGGGAATTTTTTGTGTTGTGACGGCCAAAAAAGCAAAAATTGGGCACAAAATAGTTATTTTCGTATGAAATCGGGTGACATGGCGGAAGGCAATGAAAAAAGCAAGGCTCAAAGACTTCGTTTTACCGATGAAGATGATATTTGTTTGCTACGCGAAGTAGTTCAACAAAATCCCGCATAGGTAAAGGGGGACAAGGGGATAATGTCCCCCCTTCCAAAGCAGTGTCCATACTCGTTACTCTTACGCATGAAAAATGTGAAAACTACCTATTTTTAAACTTTTATATACGCATTTTCGATGTTTTACTTTTCTTGTAACAAGATGTTTGGTAGCTTTCGCCCGTTCTGTTTTCCCCTTTTTGTAGCTGACCCAACCCACATTTTTTGTAATAATTTACAAAAAAAAGCGAAAAATTAAATTTGTACCTTAAGTTTTTAAAAATTTTGCTTGCGGCGCTGTAAAGTCGTTGATTGTTAGAATTTTAGTTTATCTCCGGTTTCACAGCTGCAGCGCTATAATACATTGATTGATTGAGCAAAATATCTAGAATTACTATTACCAGATCCCAATCTAGCTGTTTTTATATTTCATAAAAAAAAGATCAAAATGTTTCAAGAACTTTCTTCTTAAACTGCAAAAAATGTTGACTGCAGCGCTATGACACATTGTTTGCTACAACTTTAGCTTAAGTTATTAGTATATTTTTACAACATTTTCGCCCACGAATCAAGACCAGATCCCAACCCAGTTTTTTTTATATTTAATAGAAAACGTTAAAAATATCAAAATATTCTAAAAAATTCCCTGCTTAAACTGAAAATTTTGCCTGCGGGGCTATAATGCGTTATTACTATATTTTTACACAATTTTCGCCCACGGCGTATTTATGACATGATTTTAGCAGCAAATCTAGGATCAAAACCAGATCCCAACACAGTTTTTTTTTTTATATCAGTTGGCTTGAATTTTTTTATACTGCCCCCCCCCCAGGAAAAAATCATATGTACGCCCTTGTCTCAGAAAAAATCCAACAAATTCTGCAGATTCTAACCAGATCTCTCCAGGCCCTCATCTCCAGCACACTCCACCAAGACCATATTCCATACTTTTAAATAGGAAAATGTGAAAAAAAACACAAAATTTCTAAATCATGCAGCATATATTTGCATATATAGGTTAAAAACAAAGTCATGTTTCCACCGTTTCACTAGAGGCGCGTTCAATAATTCTATAATTTGCACCTTTTACGGCCAGGCACAGCCTGTGTTAAGGTCGGCGGTAAGTAGGCATTATCCCCCTAATAACACATGACGTCCCCGGGACGTCCTTTTTAGGTCCCATTAGGTCCAGACGTCCCGGGACCTTAAAAGTACGTTTTTAAAACGTACTTTTTCGAACGTTTTAAATGTAACTTTTACGTCCCAAAAATTTTAAATGTTGGTAAAAAAAATTAAGTATGTTTTAGAAAGCTTTTATTTAAAACTATTTGAAATTATATTTTTTAAGCAAAGAACTCTTAAAAAGTAAGTCTTTAAAATGTACTGTACTGGACGTTTTTACAACGTGCAATTTTTGAGGTTTTAAAGACGTTCTTTTTTTGTCCAGAAAGTTCGTCATTTTATAAGCAAAAAAAATACCAGGCAAAATCCGTTCAAGAACGTTTTTTAAATGTACCGAATTCGACGTTTTAAAAACGTCAAATTTAAACATACTTAAAATGTATCTTCTACATAACAGAAATTTGATATGTAAAAGGAATAAAGTAGGTACTTATAGAGGCAAAGTTGATCAAAATGGGCGTACAAAATATAAAAAATTTTTGTGCCAGAATATTTTATAATTTTTAAGTAAATTGGAAAAGGTCCTACTCGCTAGCTTACTTAATTGTAATTGGATTGTAATCCCGGCATTTTCCTTTTCTCGTATCCTCTTCGCGATCACGGCGCCTCCTACGTGAAAGTCAAACATTAAAAATGGAAAATATACTGTTCAAAGTCAACTAACTCATCCTTTTTACTCCAATCGTCTATTAAAGTATCACCAAAATTTTTTAGTTTTTTGTTGGTAACTTGAGAAATGTGCCGCGGTGTTTAAAAACTTTAATAGGTCCCTGAGGGACGTCCCAGAGACATCTCTTTTGTGTCCTGGGAAATTCCTGAGTACGTCTTAAAAAAAGTTCAAGGTCGTCCTAATAAAAGCGAAAAAAAAAAGGATAATTTAGAGACGTCCAGAAACAGCTTTTAAACCTTCAAAAAATGTTCTGAATGGACGTCCCCGAGGCGTCCTAGGATTGCACAAAAACGTCCCCAAGACGCCTTAAAAACGTCTTTAAGACATATAGCTCCCCAAGAACACGTCTCCGGGACGTCCGATAAGTTCGACTGGGACGTTTTAAAAACGTTTTGAAAACGACCGTGTCTTATTAGGGCCAGTGCAGTCAAATTTCAATGATTCCCTATTTATCCTACGAGTGACCGCAAAAAGACACAATTTTGCGACAATTAATATGCGAATGACTGGTCATTGCACGTCAGCGTCAACTTAGATTCGGCAGGCCACAGATCGACCCAAAGGATCTGAAAGATACTTCACTAAGGAAAGTTGTAAGCCTAAGCTCAACCATATAAATATTATATGGGCTCAACATACTTTACAGAAGAATAATCGTAAAAGTGAGCCACAATAGACCCGATTGTAGGGTAAGGTAATGTTCATGACGTCATTTAAAATCAGGGGGTAACCCTGGGGCGAATATCCCCTTGAATTTTCGAACGCGAGTTTTTGGATTTGTTTTGAAAATTAATTTTGTTTCAGCTCATGCGAAGAATCCATATTATAACGATGTGAATTGCTCCAAATGTCATTATTTTTTGTAAAATACATATTTGGTTCACCAAGACCAAAAAAGTAAACAAGAAAAGCACACTTTGTGTATTACATATAGTTTTAAGAAAAATGACCTTAATTCTGTTTTCTTCAAAAAGTTCGGTTTTCTATGCAGAAGAAAATATTTTTAATCATCGGTTCAGTGGCCTTAGCAATTTACAAAACGAATGGAAGTGACGTCACAATGAATGCTAACTTTAAGTAAAAATAAAGCGTCATGGCGTTTAGTTCTTTGTTTTATTCGTTGTTTTCGCAATTTGTCCTTAAAACTAAGTAGGCTAAAGGATACTGAATCGAAAATGAGTTAACTGTCTTTTTATTTGAGAAGGTGTTGGCCCAGGGACCCAGGGCGCCAAAATTTCTAGAGCTGACTCTGTTGGTCAGTCGAAAAAATAGCAATTTTTTTGATTCTGACGAGGTTGCTGGGCCAACGGAATCATTCGAGGGTTCAAGATGTGGGATTTAGGTTTTAATCACGAATTTCCGATAGATAATAGCGACAAGAAATATTTGATAGTAAATTATAGTAACGGCAGATTTATATACACACATGCAAAATAAACTTTCACAAATTTTAAATAATCATTGACTTACATCTACAGTTATTGCAGTGATTAATGCACGGTGTACAAGAGTGTTGTCTAGGGAGAAAATTTCACTTTTTCCATCTCATAGAAAAGTTATACCTACGGTGAGTCTTATCGAAGGTTACATAGGTATATATAATAATTTTTTAAAAGTCTGCTTACAATATAACAATATCTTTTTTCAGTTTTTCTAAAACTTAATTTATGCAAGAAGTACTAAACCGATTTTGATGGAAGTTTCATTACTTCATTTCTTGGATTCCTGGGCAGGACACAGGCTTTAATTCAACAAAATCGGTTAATACAAAACAAAAGTTATCAGGGTTTAAAGCAATGGTTTGAGGCTTTTGGGATAAAACCGCAAGCAAACCTTCGGTTATTCACATAGACTTCGATTTGAGGTCCACGGCTTATTAGCTTAAAAAACCGCAGTTATAATTTTTGTAATACTTCAGGATAGAAACGCAAGAGACAACATTTTTAGTACTTTTAGGATGGCGGCTAGTGTATAACTGTTTTTTACTTTTAATTAACTGCTGTGATTGGATTAACTCATATACTTATAAACTTAATACGCACGCCCTCTCCTCTTAGCATAAGTTGACTTAACATGTTTGGAAAACTAGAAAAATAAGAAAAAAAGGTTCTGATGATGCCGCAATGGCGAAAGCGCTCAACCTAATTTAATAAAAAACTCTCTCAATACAAAAACTTCGTTTTAATCAATCTTATTAATTTGTGGATTATTAAAATGCGATTAAAAACATAATAAGATAACATTTTTATTTTGGGCGGCACTGATTTTTACGTAAAAAAAAACAAAAACTGCTTGGTTTTTGAAAAGTAAACACTACTGTCAACGTGAAACATGATTTTCATATGCCACCGGCTATCGCAGCAGTGTTGCCAGAAACTCGGGAATTTATTACCAGAAACGAGGTTGAAAAATTACGAGATTTGGAGCAAAATTACCGTATTTTTTCAAACGGCTAATTTTTATTGCAAAAAAATTAACCGCATCCCACTGAGGTGTAAAACTAGGAACACACGATGCATCTTATTCATGCAACAAATTTTCTAATAACAGGTTAAAAGGAGACACAATCTGCTTGCTAGTTAGTACGTCGATGGCTTGCGTCTTTTTTTATCTTGCGAAAACTAAATTTGATACATGGAACAGTTGTATCGTGTGAAAAAAGCGGATTCTGATCTCGGCGATCTCGATAGCGTCTAACAAAAAGGCAAGCGCGGACCTATAGCCTTCAATCGAGGGGGGGGGAAAATAAGACTAAAATTGTAAATATATCAATGGCGTCCTAGCGCCACAGGCGAAAATGCATGAGAAAATTTCCCAGAAAATGCCATTTTCATTTTTGACACAAAATGAAACTAAAATCGTAAATATTAATATTTTTTATAGCGCCACAGGCGAAAATTTTTGCAATTTATGCAAAAAAGTCCTTCATTTTTTTTTGAAATATTCTATTTAGGGCAAGGCAAATTAAATTTTGACGTTTGGCATTCAAATACAAAAGTTTTTATTTTTATTTATGACCAATTTTTCTAAATTATTGCAAATTAGGGGGTCGGTAACGGGTCATTACCGAGGATGGATGGTACTCCTGGCAACACTGTATCGCAGTGAAGAGCATCGCGCATGCGTAAAACGGCTGAAATTTTAAAAATTTTCATAGCCTCCTGGATTTAGATGATTTAATTTCGCTTTAAAAAATTTTCACGGTGATGCATTGCAATGCACCGCACTGCATTGTACAGGGTGAGCTAAATTCGCTGGGATTTGGGGGTTTTGGGTACTTCTAGGCAAGATAGCCAAAAAATAGTATCCATGTCCTGGGCTCAATTTTTGAGAAAAGCTTAAATACGAAAACTGCATTTTGAAAAGTCTGCATTTTGAGATGAGGCCTATAACTTCGTTATTTATAGAAATATTGATTTTATGTAAATAGCTTTTTTGAAGACATTTTAAAAAAGAATTTAACCTTCTAACTGAATTTTTCCTAACACATCTACTTTTTGAGATATAACCCAAATTTGGTATTTTTTTTACAGAATGACCCTTTATTTATTTGATTTTTAAAATCGGCATTAAATTTCTTTAAAATGATATATCACACTTTGTGTTGTATTGTTTTTATCTTTTTATATATTTATTACTTTTTACGAATATTTATATTTATTTTGTCTTTTTAATTTTACTTTATAGTAAAAATTACGTTAAAAAAGTTTAAAAGATAATAATTCAAAAAATAAATAAATGTCGGAAAAACAAAAATAACTAGATGCGTTAGATAAATTTTAGTTTGACGGTTGAGTTCTTTTCCAAAATTTCCACAAAAAAGCTTTTTGAATGAAAACAATATTCCCATAAATAACAAAGTTATAGACCTGATCCCAAAATGCAGACTTTTCAAAAAGTCCCGGTATCTCAAAAACCTCTTAACATATCGAGATGCAGTTTTCGTATTTAAGCTTGTCTCGAAAATCGAACCCAGGACATGTATACTATTGTTTGGCTATCTTGCCTAGAAGACCCAAAACTCCCAAATCCCAGCGAATTTAGCCCACCCTGTACATTAAGTTTATAAGTATATGGGTTTACTGTACTAAGTATTTTTACTACACAGGAGAAGATGCGACATTTTATTGCGGCAATCTTGAAGACAACATATTTTTGGTAATCAAATTTTGTTAAACTTTTGGTATGTTTTAAAAAATACTGAATGCCTCAACAAAACTTTAAAAAACCCTTCTCTTCCAATTTTTTTTGGGTCAAACCGTAAATATTGGTTAACAACATGAGATACTACTAAGGCCCTAAATTGTCGCAAAATGTCAAATCAGAGTTGGCCATGAGGAAGGCCAAGGGCGAAAAATCCACCGCGCATGCCTGCGTTTTTTCCAGGCTAACTTGATTAGAAAAGTTATTATCGATACGGAAAATACAAGGGCAGGGCCGTTATAATAGTTATATGGTTAACAATAATAATTTGCGCCATAAACGCGGCAATGATGTGTCAAATCAAATATGGCCGATACTAAGCGATTCTTGTGCACATAAACTTTATGGCCCTTGTGAAGCACGTAAGTAGAAGTATCAAGTATCTTTGTATCTTAAGAGTTCATAAATATTTTCACTTTGCTTCGCTGTTGTTACAGGAGCCAGGCAGTAATCATGGGAACTTTACGGCTTTCTTACCAGTGTGCTCTAAAAGCTTAGGAATTTTGTTTTGGCTTGCAATCAAATTAGCCTGACAAAAATATAGTTGATTTTTCGCCTTTGCCTCTGCCCAGGGCCAATCATGATTTTTAATAATCATATAGAGAAAGAAAAGACAAAAGAATTACATTTTAACATTGGGAATATTATTAAGACATGCCGGCAATAAGTTACGTTCTAACTAATACAGGTGATATAAATGTGATAAAAACATGACGTGAAACATGACTATAATATGACCATAACGTTTTTTTAAAAGAATTATAGTAATATACCTGAGCACTGATTATAGTGTAGTATAGCAAATATACAGAGCGCTTCAGGCTACTGCGAACATAGGCCGGAAGAAGTCCAATTTGCCAGTATACGTACACGCAGGGACACTCCAAACCTATCAGTGAAGCAACCAACACTGCGGCTTGCGATCACCGTTCGCGGCTTGCGGTGCAATGTGAAGTGTAGTCCATGAAACCGGAATTTGGTTAATAAATACGCAAATTTTAATAAATAGTTTTCTTGTTTTTTGTCACTGATAAATTAGATACGTTTTATTTCCAACTGGTCAGATTTATCACTAACAACGTGTTACAATGAAAATAATAAGGAGAAACAAAATAAAAGCAAGTTCTCAAAATAAAATAATACATTCTAAAAACCAAACAGATTCTCCCAGTCAAAAAAAAATAGAACAAATGATCGAAAAGTCCTCCTTGCTCGGCTAGACAATATCCGAGCCTATTATAAAAACCCCTTCTAACGTTTCCAAGCATGTTAGGGGTGATAGTTTGAAAATCTTCTTCAATTCTAATCCGCAGTTCTTCCAAATTATTAGCCCTTTCATGCCTGTAAACTTTATTTTTGATATAACTCCACAGATAGAAGTCATTAGGAGTACGTGTACTTATAACCCGATTAGGAAATACTTTATCAAGATATTCCCTAACAAGGCCAACATTGTGAGTGGGAAAACCATCTTGTTGAAACCATGTTTCAACAAATCTCACACCTAACAACTGTCTAGCAGTTGGAATATGCTGCTGCAGTAGATCCAAGTATCTAGGACCATTCAAATTGCCGTCAATAAAAAATGGCCCAATTACGTGTTCCCCTACAATACCCCCCAGAACATTTAGTTTTTGGGGATACTGTGTTCTTACGTCAAAATATAAATGCAAATTTTAGCTCGAACAATATCGAACGTGTGTTGGGTTATGACGATTCAATAATGGAAAAGTGCTTTCATCTGTGAAAGGACTAGATCTCAGAAAGTTTTCATCACGGTTAGCCCTTTCCATCATTGTTTGGCAAAATTTCATACGACGATAGTTGTCCTCCGGAAAAATTTGATGTGTTTTTGACGCTTTCTAAGAATGATAACCATTCTTTTTGAGAACACGTAAGACGGTGGCTGAAGACGTATCAACTCCTTCGGCAATGTGGGATTTTTTTTCTTAGCGCTACACAACCAAACTTTTCAAAATTCTGCACAAACATATGAATCGTTGATAAACTAGGTTCTGGGCGATTTACAAAATTCTCCAAAAAAAGTTCTTGAATAAGTCTCAATGGTCTTCCTTGAAAGTATCATTTGACCATCTGCACTTTTTCGGCAACTTCGTATGTTCGCAGTAGCCTGAAGCTCATTGTATATCCCTATTAAATATTGCATGGATATGATTTTATATGTTGTATTTTATTGTATACGATTTTTGACAGTTATTGTTTTACCAGAGGTGAGCAACACCGTTCTTATCTAAAAAGCCTGTTAACTCCTATCGCCTCAGTGACCTTTAGCCGATTATGGCTGCCATTTTTATAACCAAATTGACAAGTAAAACATGGATTTTCTGTCAGTTTGGTGTCAATATGGCACCGATCATAGGCCAAAGGATACTAAAACGAAAATGCGTTAACTGGCTTTATAGTTGAGAACGGTGTTGAGGTGAGCAACTGGATTTGACAGTTTGCTAGGGAAATGTTTGAAATTGTGTGTTGACAATGATGGTTGGTAACTTCTGAAAATCAATAAATTTGTCGCAGTCAGATTTTTTATTAATAAACGTGAGTTGTATCAAAAACTGTAAAAATACGTGCCTCGACGAATTTTTATTGTTTCTCTGTCCAACGGAGAAAGAAACTCAGGAAAAGTGAAAAGAGAACATGCATTTACCAAGCTGGAAAATTGATAAAAATAGCCGAATTTGCAAGGTTAGTAGCTACAAGCAGTAGGTACAAACATACGCATTTAACATGTACTTCGTTAATAAATAACACATTATGTTTCCATATTTTATTGTAACAAAAAGAGTAACAAAAATACAGATCATAGAAGTCTTTATATTTTACCTATTATTTATATTTTTAATATCTACCGTGTGTATTCACTGTTTGTTTTTATTTTTTTTTTGTCAAAGCTTGACATATTTTACAAACCAAAAAAAATCAATCTTTCAAAAACTGTCTGGGGAAATTATAAAAAGAGACAACAAAACATCAGTCCATTTCATAAAATCCGTTTTACATGCAAATATGAAAAAAAATAGAAAGAGAGGCCAATATGAGTTAAATTTGGATTCCATATATGGAAAATATATGATTTCATTTATATAATAGAATAATACACCAACTAATTGTGAATCTTTGTTTAGCTTCTCATAATCAAATAAACTTATTTTTTTCTCTTACACTTTCATTTTGGGCTTTGAAGTAGTTTTTTTTTATATTATAGGTGGGCATATAATATTCTACATAATAGATCTTTTAACTATTGACTGACTAAAAATCAATTAAATGTATAAGTTACACAAAACTAACAGAGTAACTAACTAAATAAAGTTAATTTACAGTTTTTAAGTTTCTTTGAGATGGCGCCACAAACATCAAAATAGTTAAAATGATGAGTCACGTAAATTAATTGTGCTACATTTTCTGAAATTTTGTTTTCAGAAAACTTGTTTTTTTCATGTAAGTTTTAACCACTGTCTTAATGTCCTCCTTTTTTTAAACTTGTTAATGTTATTTTTACATCTTGATGTTTTTTGTTTGTTTGTTATAGTTTTGAGCATAGAAGGTAATTGACTAACCTTAAATTTTCTTTTATTGTTTTTCTTTTTTTAGTTTTAACCATGTCATTTTATTTTAGAACCCTTGAAAATAAATAAGCCATAATTTTTGAAAAACTACGCCTCATTATTTTCATCATCGTTTGAAATCTGTGGACGTCAACCCACTTTTTGTTTTACAATATGAGTTGCCCACCTCTGGTAAAACAATAACTGTCAAATGTATAGAGGGCCTCTAGTATAAGGTAGGCGAGCAAAGTCTGCCAAAACTGACGAAAACGTGACAAAAAAAAAATTAATTTTTGTCAATCCGGTGCTTTTGTTTAAAGGCCGTATTCATAGTCCTTCCTTCTAGGGTTATTCCGATACTAGTAACTACCGAGTAGGTATCGATACTTTTGTTTCGATACCAAGTTCTTCTGGTATCGATACTTTCTAAGTGATATCTACTCGGTATCGAAAGACTTTACTCGGTATCGAATCGAATCTGTCGGCCTCAGCTTTCTGTCTCTCTTGCGTTTTTGGCATAGACCATGTCTTCCTTGGGCAGTGTTCTTTAGAGCGATCCGTTCGCATTCTATTCCAAGAAATTTTCAACGGGGTTATTGCAGCTCTCTCTTGGTCAATAGTCAAGAAAAAGAAAGACATACACATCAGAGCGGATGGTCGTTGCAGTCTTTAAGTGGCCCATATAAATATGCCCTAAAATATTTAATTGTCGTCGCAACATCTGTTCCAAGCGAAAATTTTCGAAACCTGGAGCAACGATGATGCAAGCAAGAAATCGATTGTCTCCAAAACATCTTGAGCAAGTATTATTTTTGGGCAATTTGGAGGCGAAATAATTTTTTTTTTAGTTTTTATTTTAAAAAATCATAATAATTTACAAAAATATGTCTTACTTTTTATTAATGTGTTTACTTTGTTTCGTAACAAACAAAAAACAAACATATGAAGGTCCCTAGGCTTAATCTAATAAAAAATAAAAAAAATCGGTAATTGTAGAAAGTATCGATATTACTTTAAAGGTATATGAGTAGTATCGAAAAATGTTTGCGAGTATATTTATATAAATAGGTATCGATACTTTAGGGGTATCGGATCATCCCTACTTCCTTCAAGGAACAAGGCTTCTTCAAGGTGTCCTTGAGCCAAAACGGTATTCATAGTCGATCAAGATCGCCTTGAGGAAGATTTAGGGCCTTCTTCTGCCAAGGGAAATCAAAGGACGCCTCGAAGGCCACCTTCGGTAATGGAACGAATATGTCAGCCATTAAATGGATCCCGAGAATTTGGAGAGCTTTGAATATTATAGAAATGAATAAAATTGCGGAGCCTGTGAGCAAAATGTTCCGTCTCATATACTGTTGATTTAGAATCTACTAGATTGTCACTTTACAGTTAGCTCTTTAATGTACTTTTAGCGGGTAATTACGCGTTCAAAGATCAATCGGATAAAGCCATTAAAATAAAACGCATTGATTTATTTTAATGCGCGCCTGTATACATGTATATAGGTACCTACAAGGCAATTAAAAATAAATATTTCTTGTCAATTGGGCTGGAAATAACAATTATAATGAATTTGGAGTGATTGAAAAAATAATTCAAAGTTTGCGGCAGGTATTTCAGAGAACTGCAATTTGTGTGTCGTTTGATGTTACCGAACATGACAAAGAAGAAAAAGTACCTATGGGTTTTAAATGGTTAACTTAAGTAATAATATAGTTATACCGGATCATCAAATAATCATAAAATACAGCACTAACAGAGAAAGATTAAATTTTCAATGATTTTTTACCTTATACATTATTCAATTTTCGCCTGATTATCCAGCAAAAATTTCCCGCTCAGGTGAAAATCTCCCTTGTCAAAACTGAAAATTTGCCTTGTCAAAACTGATAAAATTGCCCTTTTCAAAACCCAAAATCACACGTGTGTACATAGAAGGTTCAAACAAAAAGAGGCTAAATGAACTATTTTTTAAAGTTTTCTCTGATAGTTTTCTTAAAATTTTCCTCAATTCATATACAGGGTGTAACAAAAGACATGTATTTTTTAAATAAGACATCCTATAAATTTTGGTATTTTTAAATTCTCCCAAAATTCTACTTTTCAAAAATGCTACATACTGCGATCTTATTTTTTCGGTTTTCGAGATATTCGCATTTAAAATTAAAAAAGATCAATTTTTGAACAAAGCAAGTAGGCTATAAAACATACTGGTTTAGATCAGAGTATAGCGAAAAAAAATGTAAACACACGACACCATAATCCTGGTTAATAATATCCTGCTTTTCACAGCCAACTACTTGCGTATTATTTTTATTATTATTTGCTAATAACATAAATTAACATTTTAAACGCGAATATCTTGAAAACCGTAAAAGATAAAAGTAGATTTTTTTGGAGAATTCAAAAATGTCAAAATATATAGAAAGAGAAATTTCAAGTAAACTATCAAAGAAATATTAAAAAAAATAGTTCTTTTAGCCAGTTTTTGTTTGAACATTCTATCACGCTTAGTTTAGTCTCTAGATGAGAGGGAGACTTATAATAGATCACCCTGTACAGAGTGTTTGTTTATAACTGGAACACTCAGTATCTTTTTTATTAATGGAAATAAAGAATTGAATTCAGAAATTTCTTGGCAAACTGCAGCGAACTTAAGCGCTATAACACCTTTTTTTTGTTCCCCTTGGTATACAGGGTGTCGCAATAAAACTAATTTTTTTAAATAGAATACCCAGTATATTTTTGCTTTTTTGAATTTTTCAAAAAATTAGCTTTACAAAAATGCCAATCACTATTGAAATATCTTTTGTGGTTTCTGGGATATTCGCGTTTAAAATTAAAAAAGATCAATTTTTGAACAAAGCCAGTAGGCTATAAAACATACTGGTTTAGATCAGAGTATAGCGAAAAAAAATGTAAACACACGACACCATAAATCCATGGCCTACTGCATCCACTGCCCTCCTGGTTAATAATATCCTGCATTTCACAGCCAACTACTTGCGTATTATTTTTATTAGTATTTGCTAATAATATAAATTAACATTTTAAACGCGAATATCTTAAAAACCGTAAAAGATAAAAGTAGATTTTTTGGAGAATTCAAAAATGTCAAAATATATAGAAAGAGAAATTTCAAGTAAACTATCAAAGAAATATTTAAAAAATAGTTCTTTTAGCCAGTTTTTGTTTGAACATTCTATCACGCTTAGTTTAGTCTCTAGATGAGAGGGAGACTTATAATAGATCACCCTGTACAGGGTGTTTGTTTATAACTGGAACACTCAGTATCTTTTTTATTAATGGAAATAAAGGGTAGAATTGAATTCAGAAATTTCTTGGCAAACTGCAGCGAACTTAAGCGCTATAACAACTTTTTTTTGTTCCCCTTGGTATACAGGGTGTCGCAATAAAGCTAATTTTTTTAAATAGAATACCCAGTATATTTTTGCTTTTTTGAATTTTTCAAAAAATTAGCTTTACAAAAATGCCAAACACTATTGAAATATCTTTTGTAGTTTCTGAGATATTCGCGTTTAAAATTAAAAAAGATCAATTTTTGAACAAAGCCAGTAGGCTATAAAACATACTGGTTTAGATCAGAGTATAGCGAAAAAAAATGTAAACACACGACACCATAAATCCATGGCCTACTGCATCCACTGCCCTCCTGATTAATAATATCCTGCATTTCACAGCCAACTACTTGCGTATTATTTTTATTAGTATTTGCTAATAATATAAATTAACATTTTAAACGCGAATATCTTGAAAACCGTAAAAGATAAAAGTAGATTTTTTGGAGAATTCAAAAATGTCAAAATATATAGAAAGAGAAATTTCAAGTAAACTATCAAAGAAATATTTAAAAAATAGTTCTTTTAGCCAGTTTTTGTTTGAACATTCTATCACGCTTAGTTTAGTCTCTAGATGAGAGGGAGACTTATAATAGATCACCCTGTACAGGGTGTTTGTTTATAACTGGAACACTCAGTATCTTTTTTATTAATGGAAATAAAGGGTAAAATTGAATTCAGAAATTTCTTGGCAAACTGCAGCGAACTTAAGCGCTATAACAACTTTTTTTTGTTCCCCTTGGTATACAGGGTGTGGCAATAAAGCTAATTTTTTTAAATAGAATACCCAGTATATTTTTGCTTTTTTGAATTTTTCAAAAAATTAGCTTTACGAAAATGCCAAACACTATTGAAATATCTTTTGTAGTTTCTGAGATATTTGCGTTTCAATCGTTTTTTTAGATTTTTAAGTTTATATTGTTAAAATAAAGAAATACGTTCATGGCCCACTTGGTAGCTGGATCAGTTGGTCATTTTGACAATTATTAAAACTTAAACGCAAATATCTCAGGAACTATAAAAGATAACTCTGTGTTTCGAACTTCCATTGTCTATATCTTATTTATACACGACGTTTCGATCAGAGATTGGACTGATCGAAACGTTGTGTATAAATAAAATATAGACAATGGAAGTCCGAAACACAGAGTTAATTTCAAACACATCATTGCCTCAAACTTTCAAACAACTATAAAAGATATTAAAATAGTGTTTGATATTTTTGTAAAACTAATTTTTTAAAAAATTTAAAAATGTAAAAATATACAGGGTGTTCTATGTTAAAAAATTGTGTTTATTGCCATACACTGTATACCAAGGGCGACAAAAAAAAGTTCTTATAGCGCTTAAGAATTTAGACCTACCCTTTATTTTCCATAATAAAAAATATACTGAGTGTTCCAATTTTAAAGAAACACCCTGTACCAACAGGTTCTTATTGTCGATGTATTTTGCACAGTTTAATGTAGTTAATTTGGTAAATGATCTTCAAAATTCTTTTCGGGATGGTCAAAAAATCAGAAAATAATTCTTACATTTTTTGCCATGGTTTTCACGGCAAAAAATCTTCGACATGATTGTCGATAATTTGTACATCCCTTAATAAATTACTACAGAGTATTCCGGCCTTTTTAAGCTGTGACAGGTTTCTCAGTGGTAGGATGCAACAGTCATTTTGTTTTGACGCATAATTAAGGGATCTTCTATCAATTATAACTTCTATATCACGAAATAATGTTTAGAGTTTCAAGGAGCGTCTCTCTCTCTCTCTGCGGTATCGTATGGTCTTGCGTAACTTGACGTCCTTCTACTTCGAGTGCCATGCTCTCTTCGAACGTTGGCTATCATCAGCGCAATCTGCACCCTGTCCACTGCTTTTCGGAAAAGTGTCGTAGTACTAACACCATACCATTGTCTAAGATTTTTAAGCCATGATATCCGTCTACGACCTTAAACAAAATTATGATTGTTTTCCACAAACCAAAACTACACTTTTTGCACTCGTGTTAAAAAGTGCAAACTTGCAAGCTTATGTTGTAAGCAATGAAAAGAGTCATTTGGAATATACCTGTTGGTGGCCGTGCCTTTTCTGTATAGGTCAAAGTCCAATTTATTTTTATTTCTTATAACTAAAGTGTCTAGAAATGGCAGTGTACCGTTGTTCTCTGTTTCATAAGTAAATTTAATAGTTAAATTAATATATTAAATTTACTTATGAAACAGAGAACAACGGTACACTGCCATTTCTAGACACTTTAGTTATAAGAAATAAAAATAAATTGGACTTTGACCTATACAGAAAAGGCACGGCCACCAACAGGTATATTCCAAATGACTCTTTTCATTGCTCACAACATAAGCTTGCAAGTTTGCACTTTTTAACATATAGATTAGTAAATTTCCCCTTAAACAAAGAAAGATTTGAAGCAGAAAAGAATAGGATTAGGAATATAGCTGGCGAAAACGGTTACGACGAAGGCTTAATAAATAAGCTGATAAATAGACATTCTTTTCAAAAGACCTTTCGGAATTCTACCTTTTTCAGACAAAAAGATACCTGCGACTCAAAATTTGTATCAATTCCTTATAATCCTAATTATACGAAAGGATTACACAAAGTATTTAATAACACCGGTCTTAAATTAGTATATCAATCCGGTAACACAATAAGAAGCTTACTAGGAAATCCCAAGGATAAAACTACAGTTCTAGAAAAAAGTGGAATTTACGAAATTAGTCGCATGGATTGTGACAAAAAATATGTTGGCCAAACGAGACGCTCTATTCAAACACGTTTTAAAGAACACTTAGCACACTTAAAATACGGAAGAACAGAAAAGTCAAGTGTGGCCGAGCATGCTTTTGAAAACAATGATAGATTCACATTAGATAACCTAAAACTTCTAAAAAGTGTACCAAACAAAAGACTTTTGAATGCATATGAAAGTATGGAAATCATTAAATCCAAAAATAGTTTAAATAAAGATAGAGGACCCATCCCGTTTAGTACACTTTATTCTTTGGTTGAGGGGAGATAGGATTAAAAATCGTGATCAATCACAAATTATTAGTCTTATCTCCGCCCACTAAAGGATTGTATATAAGATAGAGCGTAGATTAATTTAGTTCATTGTTTATCGTCTCCTGATGATGCTAACATTGTTAGCGAAACGCGGGTCGAGTGCAAAAAAGTGTAGTTTTGGTTTGTGGAAAACAATCATAATTTTGTTTTAGTGCAACCAAAGGTTCCAAATTTCCGTCTACGACCTCTTCTGCCTTCAATTTTGCCTTCTATTATCAATTTTAAGAGTTTATATTTGTCATTTCTCAAAATATGGCCAAGTTTTCGTTTTTTGATGGTAAACAAAACTTCTAGCTCTTTATTTATTCTAAGCAGAACATCCACATTAGTTACCATGCCTCCAACTTTTTGCACATGGCCTCAGTCAGTGTCCAATGTCCATGCTTCCATGCCATTACATAAGATGCTAAAAACATAACACCGAAGCACACGAATTCGGAGAGTGGTATTAAGATCGCGACTACACAACACTGATTTCATTTTGATAAAGGATGATCTGGCCTGTTCAATTCTTGCACGAACTTCTTGCATGTTGTCCCAGTTCTCATTGAGGGGACAACCTAAGTATTTGTATAAATCCACGCGTTTTACTTCTAACATGCCCCGGATGTTCTTTTCCTTGGATATGACCATCCATTTTGTTTTTTCAACATTTTAGATAAGACTTAATTGCGAACTTTTGGCAGCAATTCGATTCAACCTTGTAGGCCTTCCAGCGTGTCTGCTATTATGACAGTGTCGTCGGCATATCGTATGTTGTTGATTTTTATTCCGTTTACGGTCAAACCCTTTTCGCAGTTATGAAGTTTATTCTCTATTATTTTGTTACTATAGATATTATACAACAGCGGAGACAATATACAACCTTGGCGTACTCTTATTATTTGGACCTCTTCGGACAGTTGGCCATCAACCTTTATTTGAGCAGTCTGATTCCAGTATAGATTAGTGATTATCTTTAGATCTCGGTCATCTAGACCAACTTCTTTTAGCGATTCTATGAAATTTTCGTGTTGGACTGAACTAAGACTTAAATGCCAAACAAGGCCTCTCTTGTCCCGAACCCACCACGAAATCCAAACTGCGTGTCACCCACAAAGGATTCGCATTTCCCATAAATTCTTTTGTGGATCTTTAGAAATATTTTAACATATGGCTCATTAGGCTGATTAGGCGGTAATCACTACACTTCTTTGCTGAATGTTTTTTAGGCAGCGTAACAAAGGTTGATTGTAGCCAGTTAGCAGGGATTTTACCGCTACGATAATTCAAGTTAAAAAGTTTGACCAGCGTATTTAGAGAATCTTCGTTTTTTATTAGCTTTAAAACCTCAGTGTATACTTCGTCTTGCCCTACCGCTTTTCTGTTTTTAGCTGAAGATATTGCGTGCTTTACTTCCTCTGGTGTTGTATCTATGCCTTGATTTGAGAATTCTTCTGGCTGTTGTGATCGGTTATCGGTAAAGATATATTCTATGTAGCTACCCCATTCTTTTAGTTTTTCTTTGTTATCCGGTATGATTTTGCCTTGATTGTCCACAAGGATTCCAGCTCGTCTTTTATTAAATAATCCGGCCGCTTCCTTTATGTGTTTGTGTAAATTGAAAGTTTCTTGTTTAGCATCTAGATCTTCTATTTCTTGACATTGCTGTGTTATCCAATCTTGTTTTGCTGCCCTTATCTTGTTTTTTTGTTGCTCTATTGCTTTATTGATTTCTTGATACTGATCGCTGCCTTTTTTACTGCGTCTTTTATCCATCAACTCCAGAATTTTATCGGTCATCCAAACTTTCTTTTTATTTCTTGTTTCATCCTTACCTAAGAGTGTTGTGCTTTCGACTATGGCACTTATAACCTTTGTCCAGATCATTACTGCATCTTGTTCGGTAGACTCATTAATATTTTAAAGCCTTTTGTTGCTATTATGTTATTTTGAAATTTGTCCAATCTGGGTCTGGGTTTGTTATTTGGGGGACGATTGTTCTTGAGGGTAGATTTAATTTTCGCCACAACTGGATTGTGATCCGAGCCTACGTCTGCACCAAGATAAGTTTTTGCAGAATTAATAATGTTTTTAAATCATTTATTAATTAACATAAAGTCTATCTGGTTTCTAATGATATTCTCAGGAGTGTCAGATTTGGAAGTCTAAGTATAAAGCCATCTAGCTGGAAGTTTAAAGAAAGTATTTCACACGATAAAATCCCTTTCCTGACAGAACTGGAAAAGGCGATCTCCACGTTCATTTGATGTACCAGGACTGTATCTCCCAACCAGACTAGTCTGATGAGCACCTCCTAGGAAGGCAGTTTTCTTGCACTAGAAGGATTTACTTTAGACCTAAACCCCTTTGTCGGGGCTAGGGATCTTTAACGTGCTCCATTATCAATATATGGATCACACAGGACCGTCTTCTTAACGTCCTCTCCGAGAGACAGTATGGAATCGAATTAGCCTGCCTTCTACACCAACCAGGGCGGTTCAAGGAGTGTCAACATGTGCTCTGTTGACCCAACACCGTTCTCACCTAATAGCGTATTCCATTGTAAAATTCAGATCTGCACTCGCCTGTTTCCAGTTTTGCACTGACACTGGCCTAGTGCTACAAAAAAAACTGGTGCTGTTTGAATGGAACACGACTGCAACAGCGGAACTGGCAAACCGTTAACCTCACATTTTGGGATTGAAATTTTGGTTTTGTTTTCTGTTGCAATTATTTAAAAAATTGAGAGTCACACCCTTTTGGTATATTTACAAGTTACACGTTCGTTTGTGAAACGGGGTGTTTTCAACTTCCAAACCATTGAAGTATCTATAAACCATATTTTGATGTTTTTATTTTTGGTGTTTCTGTGCGATGATGTGTGGCACAAAATTGTTCTTCATCGCTGCTACTACTCGGCAGCGACGAAAATGTAGAAAAATCTCGCAGACTTGCCATTTTCGCTGTTTGCAATTTTTTATGGCGGGAAACAGTTTTGGGTGCGGCACGAGTTCTCAGAGCCGGTGCCGAAAAAGTGGCACTCGGTGCCACACTGAAGGTGTCAGTTCCCCAACGGAACAGGAGAACTGAAAACCAGTTGCGCACCATTGCCTCAATATAAGCCGGTTCACTCATACCTTTTTAATGCTCTTTAGCTAAGGTGACCAACCGAACGGTATTTGACCGGACAGTCCGGTATTTTGATGAATTGTCCAGTTTAAAAAATACGTCCGGTATTTGTTGTTGCAATACTGCACATGGCAACGCTGCTCGTCTGTAGCTATTTTCACAGCTTAGCGCGCACGGATGAGGGGCAATGAGACATCATTCATGCGATTGATCGGGGGTTGGTCACCTTACTTTAGCCCACTGTTGCCACCATTTTTATAACCAAAGTTACAGATATAACGTAGATTTTCTGACAGTTTGGTGTCAATATGACCATTATTGCTTAAACTTAACAGCCCCCAAAAATGCTGCAGTAAAAAGTAGGGTTAGGGTGTCATTTTTTTTTTAATTCAGACGGTTTGAGCTAGAGCAATGAAATTTGGCACCGTAGGGGGCAACAGGGGTCAAAATGTGTTTTTAAGTTAGGGGCTAATCAGTTTGGCGATTTCAATTCAAAAATTATATTTCACGTCTCTTTCACCCTATGTCAACAAAAATGCACCACTAGAGGCGCAGTGGACCATTTCTCAATTTTGAATACCCCCAACTTTGTCCCAGCCCCTATATATATATATATATATATATTTTAGTTTCAAATAAAAATTGATTGCTAATATTATACGCTAAAATTGCCATTTCTGGAATATGTTTCTATTTTTTTTTAGTTATATAAAACTCCAATAAAGATATCTGTCGTAAAAATCTTCGAATACAAACAAATTTGCGAATATTAAAAAAATATATCAGTTGAACAAACAAGGGGGGGGGGGGGTAAGTTTTGAAACATTGCAAATAAATTTTACATTTTTCCAAACAAAATTATGTATATACAGGATGGTTCAATAAGATTAGCCACCTGGGAAAAATTTGAAAATAACTAGGTTTAGTGAAGGCTGTTGGCCAATTGCACCAACCGAGCCCTAACATTGACCTTACTAGGCATAACCTAATTCTAGGTATAGACCCTAAGGTGCCCCCTAATTCGAAATGGATTGATGGAGAAATTTCTTTCTTTTTAATTATGGGCATAAGTGAAAATATTGTCAAAATTTTGTATTTTTAAATTTTTCGTGTGATGAATCTTTTTTATTTACCATCAAACTATATTGTAGAAATAATGTTGTATAATTATGTTTTCTTCCCATATATTTTGTGATTCAAAACACATCCAGATGGCGACAAGATGGACATCCGTGGTATATTTTCGTACATCCACTGCAATTCCACATGAACATAAGCACTGCATATCCACCGAATATACTCGTCATCCACTAAAGTGCGATTATGGAATAACCTATGGATATCCTTTTTAAAATTGGTAGGGATGAGATTTTGTGATTTGAAACAGATCCAGAGGCCCGTGAGATGGACATCTATAACATATCCTAAGATACCCGCAGTGGAGTGCGATAATGGAATAACCTATGGATATGATTTTGTGACATCCATAGGATATCCAGTAGATGTCCCCATCAACATATTTACCGCATATCCACGGAATATAAATTCGTAATCCACTAAAGTATGATTACGGAATAACATATGGATGTTTAGTGGATATCCTTTATGGATATGGTATGGATATGAATTTGTGCTTCAAAATATATCCAGATGGCCACAAGATGGACATCCATGGTTTATTTTCCGATATCCACTGCGTATCCATAAGTGTACCATTAAGGATAAGCATGGTATAGGAAACAGACTCAAATGACTAAATGAATGGTAGTTATATCAATGTATAACAATTATGTTGGTACTATACTTGATAATAGTTATCAAATTATTACATTTTAAATAAATTTACTGTCTTATATGTATAATAATAGTACCTTCTACATACTGATTGCAGTGCCGTCTACCAACAACCGATGACATTGAACTAAATTGAATGTGGGCAGAAACTGTAGGGCCCAAACAGACATCCATAAAAGGATATTTCCGGAATGTTTTGGGATATGAATAATGTTTACATATCCAGTGTATATTCAAAATTAAAGCCCTTTGTTTAAGTACTTTGCTGAATATGCAGTAGAAATACTACTATGTATATTTATTGGATGAATATTATTTATGGTGTGTGTGGATATGCAAAAATGTGAACTTTTTTGCACATACCTCCCTGGATATGCAATGGACATTCGGCTCTGGATATTAATTGGGTGAATACTTTTACATATCCACTGTATATTCAAAATTAAAGACCATTTTTAATATACTTTGCTGGATATATCCATGTATATTTATTGGATGAATATTATTTAAATATCCAGTGGATATTCAAAAGTGAAACCTGGGTTGCATATTCCTGATTGGATATAATATGCACATTCGACTACGTATATCCATAAAATGTGTATATTTTGCACTTTCCATGGATAATCAAAATCTTGGGTCACTTTAGTTGAACTTATATGAATATGAAGTGAATATAAAAAAAACATACATACAAGTAATATCCATAGAGTGATATACGCTGCATGTAGTTTGGGTATTATGTGTCGTCTGCGCCCCCACCGGTATTCAAGACCACGGCGATTCTGGCGCACCCCGGGCGACCACCTTTTTGATTTTCGAACGGAGGTGTATGACGTCATTACTTTTCACTCGATCGTTTTGGGCTAGCCGAAGTATATAGCCTTTATCCTGGGGTGACAATTTTCAAACGCACCCCAGCAGTCTCAAAAACATTGGCATAAAGTGAAAGCAAAGCAATACGACCATCTATAAACATAAACAATATTAAAGTAACACTCGTGGCATATCGGACAAAGCGTTTTTGTTTCTCACTTCATTACGATCAGGTCGTCAATGTCTAATGCAGAATCCAGACACCTACAGACCTATTTTTTCCTTATTAGGAATCATCAGGGAGTCGTAGGATTGTACCTGGCAGTTGAAGCTACACAGGCAACCATGCACACCCCTCGAATTTAAAACAAAAAGTTTGTAATCCGCGGAGACGTGGTTGCTGTGTGCACCACCTGTCGAATAAACTGAGAAACCAAAACATTAAAATTAAAAAGTGCAGGAGACCGTAAATACAGAATCCTGTACCTTTCAGCAGGTGATAGGAAGAAACCTGTGAAAATATAAGGTCACTGTAACATGACTCTTACAAAGAGGTAACGTGGCCCTAGTTAAGGTATCAGCAAACAATTGCCCCGGAGGAGGCTTGTTGCGCAGAAAAAAAAGGCCAAAATATTATAAAAAAAACAACAAAGTGAAACCCGTGTCCGCTCGTGTCCGAACGTTGACGTTTTCTGTGTAAGTTTCAGGGACGCCTTTGTCGTACGTCCTGTGGACTAATTATTTTATAACATTCTGTTCTATTAGGTACGTTTTTTGAAACGTGCCCGTGTGTACAAATACTTCTTCCAGGGGACGTCTATGGAGGTCGTTTTAAAAACGAGCTTTTTGAGGCTTCAATTTGATAGTTTCCAGGACGTTCTGTCACGTACGTTTTCAAACGTTAAACGTTCTAGGGACGTCGTTGAAGATTGTTTTAAAAACACCCGAGATATGATTTTTTAAAAACGTCCCCCAAAGACGTCCCCTGAACGAAGTATTTGTACACACGGGCACTTTTTAAAAACATACCCGATAGTTCGTCCGAAGAACATTCCCCAAGTCGTAGGCGAACGTTTTAAGTACGTTTTAAAAACCAACCTCTGATGATTCCTAATAAGGATGAAAAAGGTCTGTAGGTTTCTGGATTCTCCATTAGACATTAGAAGCCTGGTCGTAATGAAGTGCAGAGACAATATAATAACCATAGAGAAATTAATAGCTACGCGAGAGTGACCGATACTGTGTTATACTTGGGAACATTGTTTGACGGCGACACGAGCGCAGCCGGTGCCTACAGGAGGGAACTACTTGTACAGCCAGACGCATAATAAAATACATATATTCTTTTGGTGAATTTTTTACAGACACTTACTTATTTAATAATAAAAAGATATGAAAAAACTTAATAGGCAACGTTTTTTCATACTTTTTAGTGTTAAAAAAGCAATGCATTCGCAAAAGGTTTTAGCTCTATACAAACCTTAACCTACTTTGTACTGTTCCATGCAGCTAAAAAACTTTCTTTAGCTTATATACAAAAAGTTTTTGGATCTAAAATAGGACGAGGGGGTTATAACTATGTTGAGGAATATTATCAAATATTACAGGTAACAACATTTTATTACGTCACTTTCTTTTAATAATTAGGAAAAAATCGCAGTATAAGGGCCACTTTCTCACTTCGGCTTAAGTTCTAAGTTCGACTTAACTAAGATAAGTAGCTTGCAGGTGCTGTCAAAGTGTCCCTTAAGGAAAACATTGTTGGCGTAAAGGTAAGTGGAAGAATTTTGAGACTTAAGTTAAACTTGGCTAAATTTTTTCAAGTTTTTGCTTTTACTATTATCTTAAAACATATTTTTCGGCTTTTGACAGTGTTTTTAAGCGATTTTTGTGTTTTTTTTAGAAGTAAAAATAATTTAAAAAAATGTCTAACCTCACAAATTGTTTTACAAGATTTATCAAAATAAGAACCAGCAAATACGTCTATTTGTATTAATCGGTGCTGAGTTCTTTAACATGATAATTAAAACAAGAACTTGTTTTTGTTGTATTATTATTATTATTATAACAAAATATAGTAAAACCCAAAGGGTGAACAAATCCTCAAATTTTGTACACCTCCTGCAAACGGGGGCCATACAACACCGTTCTCAGTTGGTTGCTATATTAAGGACCTTTTGGTCAGCATAGAAAGGAACCTTTGTGATTGTCATTGTTTGACAAGCTCTCAAGAAGAGAGGGATTTCGGTTTATTTTCCTAACTCTTTCTAAGCTTTTACATATAAAGCAATGTATTTTGCATCTTCCTTTATAAAAAAATAACAATTTTAAGGTTTGTTTTCGCAAAATTATCCAAAAACACAAACACTTTGACGTGGATTGACAGAAGTATACATAAACAAAATAAAGGTAGATTATTTTTGTGGATATTATTATTTTGTTTATATTTACTGCTGTCAATCCAAATCAAAATGTTTGTCTTTTGGCGAATTTTGAAAAAAAGTTTAAAATTGATTTTTGATTAATGAAGATGCATACTATATTTTTTTAGAGTTAAGCGTTCAATTAATTACAAATATAAACCGAAATAACTTTATTCTTGACTGTTATTTAGTGGTTACCTAGTTATTTAGTGGTAACCTATATTCAAAGATTTTCTTAAAACAAACTAATTTTTATTTTGTTTTTTTTATCATGTTTTATTTATTTTTTATTGCCTACCAAAACATTTTAAAAACTAATAAATTCTGCCCCCATAAAATATTAAGATTTTTCTTCTGTATGTCAAAGGGGCCAGAATTTATTACTGACAACTGTACCTATATATAGTGGTAATTTGAAAAAAAAAAAACAAAAACTTAAAAGGTAGGTTTTTCATAAATTATACAGTATTTAAAAAATAATAAAAGGAACTTACATAATCAACAAAAATAAAATTCATTTAACATTAAATACCAAAATTGGGGATAAAGCAAAGCAATACCCTCTCCACATAGGTCGATGAACTCCTACCATTTTAGTGTCCTTCTCCTGACTGACTCTCTGCCATATTGACATAAAATTATTGGATTTTCTATCACTTTTAGTAAAATTTTTTTTCTTTTGCGGGATGTCTCCTGCCAATCCAGGTCTTTGCATTTTTTTTAGTAGATAGGGAAGTCGTTTGAAAGAACTTTCTAAAAAATAAAAAGGCAAATAAATAATTCAAAGAGTGCACGTGAACTCATAATGCAAAAATATGTGTATCAAGATGTGTTATTACCTTTTTTGTAGTTCCAGATGATTCAGCTTTACCATAAGTTATTCTTATTTAGTATGTACCTTTTCTATGAAGATGATCATCTTGCCTCCTTATCTGCAATCTAAAACAAAGGAAAACAATATTTTTAAACATTTCTCTGAGGGGCAAAAGCAAAAGCTATTTCCAAAGAATTATGACATAACAGTTTTAAAAACAATTAAAAATTAGTTGGACACCCAGTTTTAATTATAACGAAAGTAGGTACCTACACCATGGTGTCCACAGCATTTCTCAAAAATCTCTGACTTTCCACGACCAACTTACTACCTCTTGCTAGATTGGTTCACCTCTTGGGGTCAATCCATTAATAAAACAGAAACGTATTATCTACCTACAGGCTTTATAGAAATGTACCAAAGGACAGAATCCAAATCACCTATTTCCTGTCTTTCTGCAGGTCTTGGGGATGGTGAATCGGGAACCCCTGGTGAATCTTCTCTGCTTCCAATAGTAATTTACAGTAAATAAAAATTTAGGCTCTCGCTTTTTTCCAAATCGTCCGTTTTTTACATTTCAATTTTTGGAAACCACAAAAAAATAAACAAAAAATTTGACAATTGACACTGAAATTCAAGGCTGCATCCAAAAAACACAAAAAATGCGACGCTGCCAATTTTAATTTATAGCTTCAACCCAATTTTTTATTCTCTGATTTCACTTAGCCAAGGTTGCACCTCTGCAAGGGAAATAAGGATAAGTTGAACTTATACTTAAGTTTTAACTTAGCTTAGTTTTAAATTTAAGCCGAAGTGAGGAAGCGGCCCTAAAAGTCATACAGATTTTATGTTTTAACCTATATCTCTTTTTTTTGGTATTTTAACATATTATCTTCTTGCTTAACTCTGTATAGATCATCATAATACTTTCTTCAGGGATTTGGGTCACAGAAATCTGAACCCCAATTTTCGTCACTCTTCAAATAGTCCCATGCTCTCTAGCTTTAATGGTAGTGATCCAGCCTGATTTGAAAGGTTTTAGACTTTTCAATAAGTTGTTAATCCACTACATAGCTAATCCCATAAACTCACGCAATTTGCAACCAAAACTGATTAAAATAGCTCACTTTGGAAAATCTAAAAAAACCGCTTGTCAGGCTTGACAGACTTTGATAAGCGGTGGCAAAAACCGGCAGGTACAAAATCATTACTTTCACTCTCCGCCGCAAGGCGCTATGCGCTACAGGAACGTAGTTTCTGCGCGGCCCTATCTTTCTGTTAGTCTCCGTAAGTTATTTGTCTCACGAGTGTTACTCTAATTTTTATTTGCGGACACGAGATTCACTTCGTTGTTTTTTTTTTTAAATAAACAATATTATTTGTTTCTTAAGCAATCAAAGCCATTATAAATATCCAGGGCACATTGAAAATTGAAACAGCTGGCATTTGAAAAAGATCTAAAAAATCATCTGGAACGGCAAGCACAGACGACACCGGCAACAATATAAATAATTTATTTACAGCATGTTATTGTCCATTAAAATAGTCACCTACAATATTCTGATAACCAGAGGTCATCATCAAACCCCTTCACGTCGTTCAAAATGTTGATTATTACGCAAAAAATACTAAAAATTAGGTTTAGTGTAGGTAAACGTTAGGTTAGGTAAGGGGGTCGATATCGATTCCCTAGATTTATTGATCACCTAGGGCGTTTAGGGGTCACCTTAACACTCAAGTGAACGAAAACTCACCCCTACCTAAATTTAAGGGCTCCCTAGTACTAGAGCAACCCTAAATGGGTTGGTGCAAATGGTCGTAAGCCACGAAAAAATATTTTTAATGAAAAGGCAGGCCCCAATTTATAGAAGGATTTTTTTCTTTTGTTGGCGAATCTCATAGTTTGGCCAGTCTTATCGTACCACTCTGTATAAATAACCTTGAAGAACCTTTACATCCATTAAATAGTTATCGGCAACAACTTTATTTATTTTGGAACTAGTATATGTCAACAACTTTACAAACAAATATATTTAAAAACACGTACTTACCCTCAATTGCTTTTAGGTTTATTTTAGTTTTGGTGCATCAAGCAATATCGCAAGCTAAATAAAAATGAGTTCTCTGGGTAGCAAACAACAATCTGCTAAAGATGCAAAATTCAAACTGCTAAGTGGTGATTTGATTCCCTTAGTTGGATGTAAGTGACTAAAATAATAAATGTTTTTTTTATACCTTCATCAAAAACATAATTTTGCTGTCTGCAGATAACTAAAGCATGTCTTTTTTGAGTACCGATGCAAAAAAACTTTTTTTTGAGCACGGGTGCAAAAAAAGATTTCCGGCCGTTTTTTACGGAAAATTAAAGAAAAAAAGCGGAAAATAGTAATATTGAAAAAATCTAATTATTCTTGCCTAAAAATTAAGCCATTTTCACCAGTTTTCACCATGCAGTTACGAAAAAATCATTTCCTATGAGCGTGCGAAAAAGTTATTTTTCCGCACGATTTTTCGTTTTGAAATGAAACGATTTTACTTTTTCGCACGATTTTTTAAGCACAATATTTTAATCCAAGATATACACTGAGAAAATGGTGGGCTACGAGAAGTAAAATATCTGTTCTCCTAGACCAAGCCGTGTTGTCAATAAAGGACAGCCCAGCCCTCTGGGCTGTGAAAACCAAGTCCAAGGGATTGCAGGGACACACGGTTCGTGTTTTCTAGTAGCCCAAAATATGTATAAACACTGAATGTATTTTTTTGGCCATTTGGGCTGCCAGAACTTAACATCTAGGTTGTGGTGACTCATGATCTGGGCTGGGATAACCCTGCCTTTGGGCTACCAGAACTCAGCATCTAAGTTGCGGTGACTCATGGTCTGGGCTGGGAGAGCCCTGCCTTTGGGCTATCAGAATTCAGCATCTGCGTTGTGGTAACTAATGGTCTGGGCTAGGAGAAGCCTGCCTTTACGCTACCAGAACTCAGCATCTGGGTTGTGGTAACTCATGGTCTGGGATGGGAGAACCCTGCCTTTGGGCTACCAGAACTCAGCATCTGGGTTGTGGTAACTCATGGTCTGGGCTGGGAAAACCCTAGCTTTCGGCTACCAGAACTCAGCATCTGAGTTGTAGTATATACTAGTATTTTGAAAAAAAATAAAACTTATTTTTATAAGAAACTACAAGGTTAAAAATGTTTTAGTCTACGAAATAAATGCGAATGCAAAAAAAAATCTTAATTTTCATCTCCAGCACGAATGCTACTAGAGATAAAAAATACCGTCAACTAGGGAGCATTAAAAATGTGGATAGTGTTTTTCTGAAAAAAAAAATGATTTTGTGATTTTAAAATAAAACAAAATCCAACGAAGCCTGGACTCTCAAGTCGCCCCGGCTGACTGTATACAAAATATAATTAATAAAAAGCAAACTATATAGCGCTATCCATTATAAACAAGTATAGAATTTTTGACTCTAAGATTAAAAGGGCATTCAAAAGGAATTAAATGAAACACCCTGTATTTTGTGTAATTTTTATAGCTAAACAGGCTTTACCCTTGCGAACAATGCTGAATAACTCAAAAACTAAACAAAATTTTTTAAATTTCTCTTAAATTTCAAAAAAGCACACAATAAACAAGGTGTTAAGTTGAACATAACAAAACACATCTATGCAATTTGTAAATTATAAATGTCAAATTTCAGATAAGACGATAAGATTTATAATGGATAACCCCTTACATAAAAAAAAAACTTTTAAATAATTCAAGTCAAATATTTTTTTAAAAAAATTAAATTAAAAAATATGGTGTGAAAAAATAAAACCTAAAGGCTGAACTATAATGCTAAAGCCGTCCCTAAGTCTAATTTGTTCATGAAAATGACAGAAATATATATAGTTGTAAATTAGGCTTAGGAAAGAGTTAGCGGCGTTAGTAAATCTCAGCCAAACTGTTTAAAATAGAAAACAGACCCTATAAATCTCGCATTCTACACGTTCATTTTATTTAGAAAATACAATAAAACAAATTAATATTTTTCACTGCACCGGCCAGGATACTTGCACACTAACTACATCACAACTGGAAATGAAGCTAGCAACCGCCAGCCAAAGCAACCCGCAAGCCCGAATATGTGCAAAAGTCGACATTCGGCAAGTACCGCCTTTAATCGGATTCACATGTGTAAATCCCTGGGTTTTACTAGACGGCGGAAAAAATAAACCATAATCATGAGTTAGAACAATTCAGGCCCTGAGTTATCGTAGCCAGTGTTGCCACCTCGAGGGATATATCCCGATTTGAGGAATTTTCAGGATCCACGCGGGACAAAGGGATAATTAACTATTTTCCAGGGACTTTTGTCTTAAATCTGCGACAAACTCCTGACTACATTTTTAGATTCGAAGGTTGCATTTTCACCGCTCCATAGCTGTAAAGCAGATATTCTTTCATTAGCAAATCATTTTTCGAATTTTATTGTTGTTACCAATTTAGCAAGCGAGTGTCAGAAATTACCCAGCAATAAGAATATTTATTCCTTTAAAAGAGCGTGACTTAGATTGGTTAGTTCATAGTTATGTTACTTCATATCTTATAATATACAGACCGCTTCAAGCTACTACGAACATAGGGGGAATCAAGTCCAATTTACTCTCCGTGCCGTACGACCGAGGTGGATTCGAAGCACGCTACAGTGTTATCTTTTGGAAATTCATTTTGTTTTATTTCTGCCTTGCTCGAGAAACAGATGGGTAAGTTCTTAATTGAAATAATACATTTTTAAACTAAAAATGGATGTCTACGAAGTTGCCGAAAAAGTGCAGATGGTTAAATGGTCAAATCGTCATAACCCAACACACGTTCGATATTGGTCGAGGGAAAATTTGCATTTGTATTTTCACGTAAGAACACAGTATCCCCAAAAACTAAATGTTTGGGGGGGGGGGGGTATTATAGGGGAACACGTAATTGGGCCATTTTTTATTAACGGCAATTGCAATTTGAATGGTCCTAGATACTTGGATCTACTGCAGCAGCACATTATTCCAACTGCTGGGCAGTTGTTAGGTGTAAGATTTGGTGAAACATGGTTTCAACAAGATGGTTGTTCCGCTCACAATGTTGGCCTTGTTAGGGAATATCTTGATAATGTATTTCCTAATCGGGTTATAAGTACACGGGGAACTATTTTATGGCCAGCTCGATCTCGCGATCTTGCTCCTAATGACTTCTATCTGTTTTTGAAGAAGCTTTTCAAATTATCACCCCTAACATGCTTGGAAACGTTAGAAGGGGTTTTTATAGTAGGCTCGGATATTGTCTAGCCGAGCAAGGAGGACTTTTCGAACATTTGCTTTAATTTTTTTTTGACTGGGAGAATCTTTTTGGTTTTTAGAATGTATTATTTTATTTTGAGAACTTGCTTTTATTTTGTTTCTCCTTATTATTTTCATTGTAACACGTCGTCACTGATAAATCTGAGCAGTTGACAATAAAACGCTCTTATTTATCAGTGACAAAAAATAAGAAAATTACGTTATAAAAATTTGCGTATTTATTGACCAGATTCCGGTTTTATTGACTACGCTCCACACAGCACCGTGGTTAGAGGCGTACTAAATACCAAAGGAAAGTCATGCAAGTGGTGATCGCAAACCTGAGTATTGGTTGCTTCACTGATAGGCGTGCGGTTTCTCTGCATGTACGTACACTGGCAAATTAGACTTCTTCCGCCCTATGTTCGCAGTGGCTTGAAGCGGTCTGTATGTTTATATTTACTGTAATACGCATTTTAATTTTTTTGTTGTTCTTTAAATTTGAATTGAAAACGAAAATTTTATGGAGGAAGTTTTAAACCAAATATGGGATATTTTGTGCCTCCGCGAGGGACAGTCTACGATAACGGGGTGGCAACACTGATCGTAGCCCAGACCGTGAATTACCCCAGACCCAAAAAGTTAATACATAAAACTGGGCTGGGGCAATCCCATGCCTGAATTGTGGTAGTCCACGACTTGCTGAGTTCTCCCAGCTAAATTGAAATGGTTTGGGACAATCATACCGTGTGCTATAGTAACGCACGGTGTGAGTTCTGGTAGCCCCAAATTTTCAACCCACGGTCATGGGTTGGCCCCGTTTTCTCAGTGTAGTAGATTTTGACTTCAAATCAAATTACTAGCTATAGGTACCATTTTTCATTCAGAAAAAAAATCTTGTTCCAGTTTCTTTCCGTGCATCAAAAAATCATGCCGAAAAGTAAAATCGTGCGGAAAAGTGCACAAGTGTACACTAGTGCTAGTGCTAGTTACTTTTCCGCACGATTTTTGCATTGTTAAAAAAAAGATATTTAGCACTAATTAAATGATTTATGTAACTATTCTATCTTATGTCAGTTTTAAGAATTATTATAAAACCCTCGCGGAAAAACGAGTTTTCCTAGAAAAAAGTATTTTCCTGTTTTTCTTAGAGTTTTTCATACAGGTATTAAAAAAACTCGCTGCTAAACTGTGCTTTTTATACTCGCGCTTGTAAAAAAAGCACTATTTTAGTCACTAGTTGTGAAAACTACTACTATTAAAGAAAATTTATTTCTGGTGCTAAAATTATTATTATTTTTTGTTGTAGTTGGAACTTACCAAATCAGAGGCACTGAGGAAGTAAGAAACGCTTTGGACAATGCTTTAGCAGCTGGGTTTCGTCATATCGGTAAGGTATAGGTTTAATCTTCCCAGACCGCACAACGAACGGCTGTATAAGATTCAAAAATATGTACTAAGTAATACTGAGCTGTTAGCACTTCCAATATTTCTGCAAAATACCTATACCTTTATTTTAATTATATTATTGTGCTGTAAACTTTAAAATAGAGTTGCTATTTCTAAAATTGTAAAACTAGGACAAAAACACTTAAAAACCCGGACAAAATCCGGACATTGCTGGAAAAATGAATTTAGCACTTTTTTTAAAAATAACCAACTTAATGAAAATTACATTGAAAATGTTTGTGTTTATAGTTAAATTTGGTAAAAAATCATATATTTGATGGTTTCAAAATGATTTTTAAAGGCACAAAAATTGCCTTGCTGGCTGTCGGAGAAATTCCGGACAATTTTCAAAAACTCGCCCGGACGTCCCCGGACGCCTTCAAAACCCGAACATGTCCGGGGAAATCCGGACGAATGGCAACCCTATTTAAAAAAAGAAAACAAAGGAGTAAAATTGGCAAAAACTAACCTCAAAATACATCAAAAGCTCAAATTGCATTCAAAACGCGTTCAAATCACTTCATGAAAACCGAAAACTGTAAAAAACGTTGTAATGTCTGCACTGAGAAAAATGCCGTTCTATTATAACTCAAATATTAGTTCTCCTAGACCCAGCCGTGCTGCCAATAGAGGACAGCCCAGACCTCTGGGTTGTGAGAACCAAGTCCAAGGGATTGCAGGGAAACACGGTTCTTGTTGTGGTAGCTCAAAATATGCATAAATACTAAATGTATTTTTTTGGCCATTTGAGCTGTCAGAACTCAACATCTAGGTTGTGCGGTGACTCATGATCTGGGCTGGGAGAACCCTGCGTTTGGGCTACCAGAACTCAGCACATCTGGGCTGGGAGAATCCTGCCTTTGGGCCACCAGAACTCAGCATCTGGGTTGTGGTAACTCATGATCTGGGCTAGGGGAACCCTGCTGTCGGGCTACCAAAACCCAGCGCCTGGGTTGTGGTAACTGATGGTCTGGGCTGGGAGAACCCTACCTTTGGGCTACCAGATTTTAGCATCTGAGTTGTAGTATAGTCAGTCGGGGTAACTTTGAACCATTATAGGTAACTTTGAGCCAAGTTGCTCAAAGGTATCCAAAGTGGTTTAAAGTTACCCCAAATGACTATTTTGAAAAAATAAAACTTATGAGAGTTAAAAAATATCGTCAACAACAAGTACTAAAAATGTGGTTCGTGTTTTTCTCGAAAAAAAGATTTTGTGATTTAAAACAAAAACAAAATCCAACGAAGCATTTACTCTCAATGCTGACTGTTTACAAAGTATAATAAATAAATAGCTGAGTATACAGCGCTATCCATTATAAACAAGTATAGAATTTTTAACTCTAAGATCAAAAGGGCATTCAAAAGGAATCATCACTTTTTTGACAAATTTGATATTAGGATACTTAGGGTTTGTACATGTATTTTGTTACTTTAAATTAAACACCCTGTATTTTATGTAATTTTTAGCTAAGCGGGCCTTATCCTTTGCCAACAATGCTGAATAACTGAAAAACTAAACGAGATTTTTAAATTAAATTAAATTTCTTAAATTCAAAAAAAGTTCACAATAAACAAGGTGTTACGTTGAAAATAGTAAAAGATATCTATGCAATTTGTAATAAGGTTTATAATGGATAATAGGCTGAACTATATAACGCTAAACCCGTCCCTAAGTCTAATTTGCAAAGGAAAATGACAGATATATAAATAGGTGAAAATTAGGCTTAGGAAAGAGTTAGAGGTAGTAACTCTTTTTCTGTGTTACGGTAGTGTTCAAAACAACTGGACCAATTTTGATATATGCCAAGAAAAAAAATGTTTAACGTGTTATTATTTAATTTAATTATTTTCAGACACTGCCCAGGCTTATAGAAATGAAGAAGACATTGGAAAAGCCCTGAAAGAGCTTCTACCCAAATACAACCTTACTAGAAAGAATATTTTCATCACCAGCAAAATCAGTAAGAATGTCATGTCTTAAAGTTAAACCTAAATATGGGCAATAAAATTCCGCTCTTTTTGAATTGCCTGGAAGATTTTAAAAATTTTTGGCATTTTAAAAAGACAAAATACGACACTTAGATACCAATTCAGATAAAAATATGTCTCTTCTTAAAAATCGAAGGGTAGCGGACAGTTTTGTTTTATTCCCTCCCACCCCTAAATTTTTTTATGTGCGAAACAAACGCTAAAGCTTTTAGAGGAAACTTTTGAACTAAGTTGCCCAAGGCAAATTTCGTTACTCTTATGGTTACCGTTACTGTAACTTTTAGAGGTTAAAAATAGAGCTTTTGAACGTAGTCAATCGTTTGGCGCTAAACATAACCTTACTTTTTTCTTGACTTTTTCTAACCATATCATGGAGGAAAATATTAATTTAGTAATAGGATTGGCAGACGGACACCCCAACATAAATTTAGTCAGGCAAATGATTTTGCAAGATAGCTTTGGTGGAGTAATAGAAGAAAACGAGTCTCTGCAAAATTATTTGTACTTACTCACCTGTTTACCAAAAAAAAAATGGTAAAAGAGGCACCCGGCTACTACTATAAACACGGTTAACAAAAAATAACATCCAAATACACAAAATTTTTGTAAAAATAAAACAAACTTTAATAGGCTAAAAATCTTGCACCACAGAATCACATCAAGTTTGGTTGGTTGTCTTTTTAACGGTAAAGGTAGTCTCTATTCGACGCTAATTAGCGCCAGTGGTTACCTTTAATAAAGGTAACAGCCTGACAGAGCGCTACTGCGCCTGCCCAGAATAAAGGTCAGAGTAACAGACTGACAAAAAACCTGACCAAAATATCCCTATTATCTAACTTTATTAGTTAAGAAATAAAAAAGTTATAAGCTTGTGACATTAATATATTGATTTTGAGATGTTTGGAGAGAAAATATGTGTCTTTTTTAGTTTAGACACAAATTTGAAACTAAAAATCCAAGATGGCGGCCAGTTTTAAAAAATGTGTACGTTGAATACTTGACTGCTCATAATTTTTTTATTTTTCGAAGAAAAACTGGAGTTTTTTAGTATTAAACTAGATTTCTTTACCGATCAGTTGTAACACCATAGATTTTGAGGACAAAAATTAAACATATTTTTTTAAACTGGCTATCTTGGATTTTTAAGAAAGGTCGAATTTTCAAGTGAATCAGTAAAGTCCCATATTTTGACTTTCCAAGAATCCAAAAAATTTTAAAATCTTGCAAATAAGTCAAAGGGTGCGGCACTAAGTGAGTTGACATTTTAGGATAAGGTCCTATTTTTCCTTCTCGCCCTTCCCTTAATTTCAGAGGAGTTGCTTTCCCCCTGTGGTTCAATAAGTTCTAATCAATAAGAGAACATAGTTCCCAAAAAAAAAATATATAAATTTTGAACTATATATTTTTCAGATAGATATACCCCTATTTGTAAAGGCAATACCATTTTTTTATGCGGCGATCTCCTTTTTCTAATACAAAATTTAAAATACTTCTAAAATTTGTTTTTAAAGATACCCCATACACAATATAACTAGTTTTCGAGATACCTGCACTCAAAGTTTTAAAATATCAATTTTTTAAAAGCGATTATCTCTCAAACTAAATTAAGCAGGGGGAATTCAAAAATGGTAGCCTTTAGGCGATTACACATTTACATATAGTGCGAGGGCATACGTCGATAATTTCTATCTCGTGGGATTTTGAATGAAGGAGTTTCGTGACTGTGCGATTGATAGTTCTTTAGTAGTACAATCAAGTGTTACCTGATGATTTGTTCGCGTCCGTGTAGAAGAAGTTGATATGACGTCATCTTTCAAGATGGCGTCCAAAAATCATAAAAGATACAACTTTCGCAACCGGGACACCGGGTTTCATATAATTCGAGAACGGGGATTCGAAAAAAATTCACTTTCAAGGTCATCAGACCTTAAATGACCTTGAAAATCGCAAAAAAACTAGATTTTTGCCATTTTCTCTTCAAAAAATCTTAATAATTCGAGGTTTTGTCAGTCCAACTTTAAATTTACCTCAAACTATTAGGAATATACGCCAAATTCGATCCTTAGTATGATGCAGTTTAAAGCTTCATGACCTTGAAAAATACCCCAGTAAAATTAACACATTGTAAAAATAATATACTAAAGGGCGCTTTCATCACCTGTTAAAGCAAAGAGGACCAAATTTGGTAAGACAGAAAAGAAGGGCAAGTCCAAGAATATTGTTAAAAAAAAATTGGTTGGTTTCGTTTGGACCTTGATTGACTTTAAAAATACCATGTACAAGTGAAAAACCAGCTTTTTGTGATGTTTTTTTCCAATTTACCACAAGCGCAAGAAATTAACATCTTAGCCATAACCAAACACATCATTTTAAACCTCCCTTTCATTTTTTTTGATATAGCGTCCCAGATGTTTATGCTTTACCCCGGTAAAAATGACCTATATGCCTGTCGTTTTTATTTCATTTTTTCGTTTCGGAACTTCTACCGGGATGCGGAGGGACATGAATGTGTGACCAAATAGCTGTTAAATCCTCATCCTTGAATTTTATTATGAATGTTAATAAACAAATTTCGTCATGCCGTACTGGCATAATTTTTTATGCTTTTTCGACCGCCATTTTGGAAAATGGCATCTAAAACCACTGATCCAGTATATGGTAATATATAAAACTTCCGCTAACTTTCTTACAAGTTATTTAAATGACTTTGTTGGCTCGACAAGTAAGCACAACATAAAATTCACAGTTCCGAAACCTAATAAAAACGACATGCATATAGGTCATTTTTACCGGAGCATAGCATGAACATCTGGGACGCCTTATCAAAAAGAATATATTAGGGAGGTTTAAAATGAAGTGTTTATTTATGGCTAAGAAGTCAATTTCATCTCCGTTACTTAAAGTTTTTGCGTAGTGGTAAATTTTCAAGGTTAATCAGGGTTATGCAACTTTTTTTTCATAGTAAGCGGAGAAAAGTTAACAAGAATTAATGGGCACATTGTCGTTTTTGCTTTTTTACGTAATAAGTCGCCATTTTGATACACCAGCCGCCATATTGAAACGCGTTATACCTGAACCAAATTTTTTTTAACAATATTGTTGCACTTGACCTTCTTATTTTTCTTACCAAGTTTAGTCCTCTTCGCTTTAATAGTTGAGCGCCCTTTAGTATATTATTTTTTCAATATGTTAATTTTACTGGAGTATTTTTTAAGGTCATGAAGATTCAAACTGCATCAAACTCTAAGGATCAAATTTGGGATACAGACCTAACAGTTTAAGGTAGACCTAAAGTTGGACGGAAAAAACCTCGAATTATCAAAATTTTTCGAAGAGAAAATGCCAAAAACCTTGTTTTTTGCTATTTTCAAGGTCATATAAGGTTGGATGACCTAGTAAGTAAATAATTTCAAATCCTCGATCTTGAGTTATATGTAATCGAGTATAATCATGCCCCGGTTGCCAAAGTTGTATTTTTTATGATTTTTACCCGCCATCTTGAAAGATGTCGTCATATCAACCTCTTCTTCACGGATCGGAACAAAACATTCGGTAACACTCGATTGTGCGTCTAAAGAGCTATCAATCCCACATAATCACAAAACTCCTTCATTCAAAATCGTACGGACTTACACATGCCCCTTCACTAATATGCAATTTTTCCATTTTTGGTCATTTTGAAGTCATTTATTAAAAATTGTTTATACAAATATCAAAATAACTCTTAAAATGGTACTCAACATCATACGGTATCTTATTTAGTTTTTGAGATAATCGCTTTCAACAACGAAATTTTAGGACTTTGATTGCAAGATATCTCGAGAACTAGATATGGGAAACCTATGATATGAGGTATCTTTAAAAAACAAATTTTATAAAGATATATCAAAAGCAGGAGATCGCACCAAAAAAAATTAGGATTGCCCCCAAAGACGTTCCTCCAAAAATAGCTATACAAAAGATTTTGATTTTGATATTTAACTAAAGCTAGCTAGTATATAATTTTTTTTTTTGAATGTACACTTTATGCTAACTGTTGGGAAGTAGGTTCTGTATAAACTTTTAATAGTGAAAGAATGCGCGAATTATTATGTAACATTAGCGAATATTTTTCCTTAATTTTCTTCTTTAGATCCGTCAGACGAAAATCCAGATGCCTATAATTCCGTTAAAGAATCCCTGAAACTTTTGGACACCGATTACATAGACCTTTACTTAATTCACAATCCGGCAATTCTTTATTGGACGTATGATGACAAAGACCAGATTCAACTAACTGGGTGTAGTTCAGGTGAGTCAATGGATCAATTTCGATTAGATAACAGCCTAGTTAACACCGTCGTGTAGAAATTACGTAAAATTTACAAACAGATTTACCTTGTTACGTAAATTTAGGGTCACTCAGAGGTCACAATAAGGTAAAATTTCTCTGCATAATGCCATGCGCAAAGCCCACCTAATTGTTACATAATTGTGATGTAAATAAAATGATATACCTTTTACACAAATATTACGTTAATTTTACGGAAGAGTTAAGTAAAAACTACGTATGTATATAACATGTTTACCTCGTTATGTAAATTTATTAATAAGTAAAATTTGGGTCACATTAATGTGCGAAAACACTGCATAAAGCCATGGGCAAAGTTCACCTAATGCTACGTAAAATGTTTTATATAATGGTTATGTAACATTTCAATTGTAAACCTACGGTTCCATTGATTATATAATAATTATGTAAAATTTAGAACTTAATTTTGACGTAAATAATTTGACTTAATGACATATTTAATACATAAAAAATTATGTAACAATTATTTAAAATTTTAAATGTAAACTCAAGGTTCACATTTTTTAAAATTTTAATGTGTAGTGAATCATGTTATAGAGCCTTTACGTAATTTAGATGATATAAATATTACATAAAATGTTTTACATAATAGTTATGTAAAATTTTAAATATAAACGTAATGTGTAAACTGTTACATAATAGGTATGCAAACAATAATTTTATGTTACGTTTACGTAAATTAGATTACTTAAATATTACATATATTTTTTTATATAATAGGTATGTAATATTTTTTATTTAAAATTAGGGTCCCACTATTTACATAAAATATACGTAAATTTTAAGAATTTATTTATAAAGTCATATTATTTACGCAAAATTAACATTGCTTATGATGACTTAAATTTACAGTCAAAATTTTGACGTAATGTTTACATAATTTTTTTATAAAAATATTTTTATGTGAGATTTACGTAAATATGATGACATATTTTACATAAATATATGAACCTTAGATTTATATAAATATTAGGTTTAAGTCACAAGTATGTTTATTGGGAAACTAATCTTATCCCAAATTTTCACGAATTTTGAGCAAAAGAGAAAGCTTCTAAATTCTTAAAATTTATTAACATCTTATAGGTCCCAGAAATGCCGAAATTAGAGACAAAAAATGGCAAGGCTTGGTCAAGGCTCTGAAAGAGGGTCTCGTAAGAAACATTGGGGTGTCAAACTATGGAGTAAAGCATTTGAAGGAACTATTTGCTAATGACCATGGAATAAGGCCAGCAATTAACCAGGTAAATATGTGTGATGAAACAAGCCAATATTTGTAATCATATATCATCAGTTACTTCAACCGAAAAGAAACTAAAAAACGAAAGATCAAGAGATCTTGGGTGGAAATAACGTAAATTCAAACTTGGATGAGCATCCCACAAGGAACACACAAAAGACCAAAGCGAAAAGAGAAATAATTAAACGATGTCTCGACCTGGGTAACCAGCGTGGGCTCATCAGTGGTTTCACTGGTCACCCTCTATCATACATCATTAGACACCATCATACACTTTGATTTCCAACTTTGAATCACTCACAAATAGGCATCGTTCCGCACTGGTACTTATCCAAGTTACCTGATACGGATTTGTCCTGACCCGTTATTATTTCCAGTAGGATTATGCTCCTAAGGCAATTAAAACAAAAAAAGAAGGTAAAAAACATCCAAATCAGTTACTTCAACCGAAAAGAAACTAAAAAACGAAACTCAAGATCTCTTGATCTTTCGTTTTTTATGAAAAAAGATATATAAAAAAAGAAAATTTATACTTTTTCAATAATTTGGATAATTTGCTCATTGCTTGCAGTAGCGTATCGTATGAATAACTTATAAAAAATGAGCAAATACAGTCTGTTTCAAAGCGGCTGGGGAGGGTTTGTTGTAGGTGTTGGATTTGATTAATATTAAATGCACCGCAGGAAAAAAAAATTATTCCAAAATTGCTTTTTTACAAATTTTTTTAAATTAATGTTGATAAAAAATTATCTAAATTAAATTAAATTTTTGCTAAAATGATGTAATAAATGAATCGCAGTGTATTTTTTTCACGTTTTTTGCTTTTTATAAAAATATTCTAAATAATTGGTACTAGAGAGCACGGATAGTCCACCATAAATTCAATTATTTTATGTTGAAAAAAAATAAAAATATCTCGAAAACTGTAACTTTGAAAGATTTCAACCTTATAACAAAATTTTTGGGTAATATTTACGAAAACCAAAATCTTAAAACCGCATATCAATAGCTGCTTTACTTCTAAAGTTATGATTTTTTTAAGATATTTTAACGTTTTTCAAATAACTCAGAAACTAAAGCTCCCACGAATTTGGACTTTAAGCAAAATTTGTAGTCCACATTCATGGAAACTCAGATCTGGAAACCGTATATCGCTAATTGCTTTTGTTCCAAAGTTACAATATTTTAAAATATTTTATCCCCCTTCTTCCCGCTTCAACCCCCCACCACCCTACCCAAAAAATAATCAGTTCATGGTCAGCCGATGGAGGATTTTTGTACCCAATTTCGTTAAAATCGATTAAGATTAATTCTTGAGTTATCGTGTATACAGATAGACAACAGACAACTTTTTTTTTTCGTCGATTAAGGTGTTTTGGAACCTTAGTAACTCATTTTTGATAAAAATTAAAAAAAGTCAAAATTTCGCGATTTTCATAGCTCCCATACCATATTGGTATGGTGGACTAAAAATTGGTGCTAGAAAGCACGGATAGTCCACCATAAAATCAATTATTTTATGTTGAAAGGAAATGGTAATATTTACGAAAACCAAAATCTGAAAACCGCATATCAATAGCTGCTTTACTTCTAAAGTTATGATTTTTTTAATATATTTTAACGTTTTTTCAAATAACCTGGAAACTAAAGCTCCCACAAATTTAAACTTTAAGCAAAATTTTTAGTCCATATTCATGGGAACTTAAATCTGAAAACCGTATATCGCTACTTGCTTTTGTTCCAAAGTTACAAGTTTTTAAATTATTTTATCCCCCTTTTCCCCTCTTCAACCCCCCACCTTCTACCCAAAATTTAATCAGTTCATGGTCAGCCAATAGAGAATTTTTATACCAAATTTCGTTAAAATCGATTAAGGCGTTCTTGAGTTATCGTGTATACAGACCGACAGACAACTTTTTTTTTCGTCGATTTCGTCGACAAAAAAGTCAAAATTTCACGATTTTAATAGTTCGTCATACCATATTGGTATAGTGGACAAAAAAATTGGGATGGGTTAGCTCCCAAGAAGGGCTAATGGGATTTAATCTCAATTATAGATTTGTTATAAAAATCCTGTCAAAAATGCGCCGCAGGAGAAAGCTTTGTAAAAAATATACAAAAAAATGTCGTTTTTTAGTCCGTCATACCATAAATCGTGAAATTTTTAATTTTCTTAATTTTATCAATAATGAGTTACTTAGGTTCAAAAACACCTTAATCGACGAAAAAAAAGTTGGCTGTCGGTCTGTTGTCTGTTGTTTGTCTGTATACACGATAACTCAGGAACGTCTTAATTGATTTTCACGAAATTCGGAAAAAAATCCTCTATCGGCTGATCATGAACTGATTCATTTTTGGGTATAGTGGTGGGGGGTTAAAAGGGAGAAAAGGGGGATAAAATATTAAAAAAAATTGTGGAACAAAAGCAGGTATACGGTTTTCAAATTTAAGTTTCCATGAATATGGACAATAAATTTTTTTATAAAGTTCAAATTCAGGGGAGCTTTAGTTTCCGAGTTATTTGAAAAAACGTTAAAATGTATAAAAAAAATCCTTACTTTAGAAGTAAAAAGCAGCTATTGATAAGCGGTTTTCAGATTTTGGATTTAGTAAATACTACCCAAAAATTTTGTTATAAGGTTCAAATCTTTCGAAGCTGCAGTTTTCGAAATATTTTTATTTCTTGCTTAAAATGACTCCAAAGTTGTAATACTCAATGAGTTATAGCTATGCAGGCAAAATTATTTGCTGTGTAACCGAAAATTTAAAAAAAACTAAATTTGTAACAATCAACGACGTTACAGCGCCGCAGGCGAAATTTGTTGAAAAAAAAGCTATAAATTTGAATATTTTCTATTTTTTTGTAAATTGTTTAACGAAAAATGGGTGGGGTCAGTCGAAAAGGGGGGAAGGTGATCGCCCCTCCCCTGCATCCGCCGGTATTTAGTATAACCGGCACGCGCGTAACCTTAAGTTTTTTTGTTGTTTTGATAACCAAGGTCTCCAAGAAACAATTTGCATTTTTATGTGGAATCTTCAGAAGATAGGTCGACTTACAAAAAGTCTGTGGAATATTTTAAGACTTTTGTTTTTGTAGATTCAATGGAACCCTTACTGCCAACCAAGAGATATCTTAGAATTTTGCCAGAAAGAAGGTATTTTGGTGGTGGCCTACTTTTCATTGGGAGGCACAGGGGACAAAGTACAAATCATAGAACATCCAGAAATTAAGAAAATTGCGAAAAAACTGGGTAAATCGGTATCGCAGGTTGGTACTTGATGATTTAAAAACCGCATATTAACTTTTAAAAGATGAAATTCTTAAAAACTAAAATTAATTTATACGATTTATTTATATTTGCTTACATAGCGAAGTTTTTAATGTTCTTTGAAAACAAAGCGGTTGCACAAGGTAATTTTTGCGGTATAGAAGAAAACTAGATAAAACTATTTTTCGAACTTCAAGGACTATAGTGGTTGCTTTAGTCCCTATTTTCAGGGACTAAAGTGCTAATTTAGTCCCTGAGAGACTAAACTAAAAAGTGACATAAACAATTGTTATCTTTTATTTTTTTTTATTAAAAACACGGTAATACTAAAATATAACACAATATTAGATCTACACCAATATTACCTACATAAATAGACATTAGAGACATAAAGCTATTTGTAACTCATCGCGGTATACGTATCCGCATCTAGCGAGAACATAGCACATTGATTGGTCAGAAACTTGTAGCACGTTCGAAAAGAGCAGATATATGCTAATTTAAGGTGTTTCTGAACGCAATAGGTGCTGAGATACGATACGTGTGCCATAACGATACGTGATACCTATCGCATCTCAACACCTATTGCGTTCAAGAACACCTTAGATTAGCATATATCTGCTCTTTTCGAACGTGGTACAAGTTTCTGACCAATTAATGTGCTTGGTTCTCGCTAGATGCGGATACGTATACCGCGATGGGTTACAAATAACTTTATGTCCCTACTTAAAGTAAATATTTTAACGCATCGGTATCGGTATAAGTAACGCGTTCGAAACAAAGTCAAAATACACTACATTTTTGACTTTTTTATGCAATGTTTCAAACAATGCCCGCTTTGTTGAAGGTTGCGATGACAGAACTGCTGATTGAAATCGTTTCGTACGTTCATGGGTCTTTAACGATACGTACATCCTTCCGTACGCCACGAGATTCTGTCATCACACCCGTCAAAGAAGCAGGCATCGTTCGAAATATGGCATGAAGAAGTTAAAAATGTAGTGTATTTTGACTTTGTTTCGAACGCGTTACGTATACCGATACCAAGCAAACACGGTTCCCTCGGGCCTTCGTCGGTCCGATGTCGATTGCCAAATTTGTCGTCATCGGCGTCGACTTACGACATCGGACCAGCAGTATTTTTTGTCCGCTTTGCGATGCAGGCCCAAAGTATGTTTGCCGATGCAGCGTTATACTGTGTCCCGTCGTCGGACCAATGGTAAATTTTACTTTTTGCTGACATCGGCATACCGTCGACGTACGATTAAGGTCCGATATGGTTTAATCACATAGTACCGACCATCAGCCCATAACTGCTTAATTTGGTCGGTCTAACGTAGGCAAGCTGGTCTCGGCCCGACATCGGTAAACTATTCAAGTCCAACATTGGTCTCCTAAAGCGGTCCAACGTCGGCGATTGATGGAGGTCCGTCGGTGGTAGCTTAAGGCGGCCCGACATTGGCAAACTACAAAGTTTGGTTAATGCAGGTACTTAACCAGTCGGACTGGTTTAAGTGGCACAAGAGGTGGTTCTTGTAGAGCACTACCACCATCTTGTCCGCATTCTAGTTTTGAAATATCTTTGCTCATTATATATATAATATTATCTTCCACTGTACAGGGAACATAGTGACATTAGCGCCATCTCTTCACACTAGGAAGAAACTATTAAGCAGTTTAAAAATTTTGAGGTGACGTAATCGGATCATCGTCGGTTGCCGATTCTCGACCGATCAAACAAAGTCCCAATCGGACCATCGTCAGCCCTTAAGCAGATAAAGTGGTCGTCGGCTATAGTAAATCGGGCCATCGTCAGTTGCCGATTCTCGACCAATCAAACAAAGTTCCAATCGGACCATCATCGACCCTAAATCAGATAAGGTTTGCATTGGCATAATGTCGACTATAGTAAATCGGGCCATCTTCAGTTGCCGATTCTCGTTCAATTAAACAAACTTCCAATCGGACCGTCGTCGGCCCTAAACCAGATAAAGTAGGCGTCGGCATAAAGTCGACTATAGTAAATTGGGCCATCGTCAGTTGCCGATTCTCGACCGATTAAAGAAAGTTTCTATAGGACCATCATCGGCCCTAACGCAGATAAGGTTTGCGTTGGCATAATATCGACTATAGTAAATCGGGCCATCGTCAGTTGCCGCTTCTCGTCCGATTAAACAAAGTTACAAAGTGGGCTTCGGCATAAAGTCGACTATAGTAATGTGGACCTCCGTCAGTTGCCGATTATTGACCGAAAACTGAAAATCGCAATCTGACCAACATCGGGCCAGAGTGTAGTCGCCGATGCCGACAGACTGCCGACGTTGTCGACATTGGCCCGATTTAATGCCGACGATTTGTGTTTGCTGGGTACCAATGAGTTGAAATATTTAAGTGTCTATTATTATCTACTTGTTGCAATAATTGTTATTAACGTTAATGTTTATATTAACTGTACATAAAGTTGACATTCTCGTTGATGCTCTTTTCAATATTGTCGCACTTGCACCATTATTTAAACTTCTTGAACTGTAGTCTATTGAACGTGTTTTGCGGCATATTTTTAAACCTGGTTTGAAGGACGGCATCGGAATTTAAAAATAGTGGTCATAATAATTATCCCGTTGGGCATAATTTTTTTTCCCTGCGGGCTTATACATAGCGCTTCAGGCTGCTGCGAACATAGGCCGGAAGAAGTCAAACTTGCCAGTGTACGTACACGCAGGGATACCGCACACCTTTCAGTGGAGCAACCAACACTCAGGCTTGGGATCACCGTTCGCGGCTTGCGTTTAGTACGTCTCTAACCACGGTGCAATGTGAAGTGTAGTCCATGCAACCGGAATTTAGTCAATAAATACGCAAATTTTGATAACGTAATTTTTTTGTTTTTTGTCACTGATAAATTAGAGCGTTTTATTTTCAACTGCTCAGATTTATCACTAACAACGTGTTACAATGAAAATAATAAGTAGAAACAAAATAAAAGCAAGTTCTCAAAATAAACCAAAAAGATTCTCCCAGTCAAAAAAAAATTAGCGCATATGTTCGAAAAGTCCTCCTTGCTCGGCTAAACAATATCCGAACCTATTATAAAAAATCCCCTTCTAATTGTTCCGAGAATGTTAGGGGTGATAGTTTGAAAAGCTTCTTCAATTTTAATCCGAAGTTCTTCCAAATTATTAGCCCTTTCATGCCCGTAAACTTTATTTTTGGTAAACTCCACAGATAGAAGTCATTAGGAGCAAGATCGGGTGATCGAGCTGGCCATAAAATAGTTCACCGTGTACTTATAAGCCGATTAGGAAATACAGGGTTTCTAAGATTTTCCTTAGGGATAGGATTTCAATAAATCAAACAGAAATGGCATAGATAGTTCTTCGCGCACAAAAGAAAAGTATATTGAGCAATGGTGCCAGTTTGTTATTATCTCCGGACTGCTTTCATGAGAAAAAATTTTCGCCACTCTTTCATTGTGAGCATAAATCATAGTTGCAATAATAACCGTTAACAAGATGTCTGCAAATTCCGCTAGATGGCGGCCACACCATCTAATCTAATTAAAAATTAGATGTTTTCAGGTCCAAACCACAGCTTTTTCTTGCTTAAAGGAGGCGGCAGGGTCCATTATTTACGATACTGAGCGATAAACTCGTGAGGTTGGTAACATTAGAAATAAATATCTTCGCTTTTAATTAAATTTCTTTCCATTCTGTTCTACTAGTGACATCTATCCGGAAACGGCCAAACCATGCAGCTAGCACTAGCAGCCAAAGAAATCAATAAACGACGCTGTTTTTCCTGCAGAGCTTTTTGCTTGCGATATTACTCCTCCACTGGGACTACAGGGGCCGTGCACAAATTACGTAATGGTCATAGGGGGGATGTAACCCCCCTCCCCCCTATGACCATTACGTAAAACGTTACGTAGGGGGGAGGGGGGTTTACGACAGCGTTTGCATTTGTATGAAACTAAGAAAATTTGCAATGAAAATAAGTGAAAAGTTTTTTTTTGGGGGGGGGGTAGTGGTCTTGAAATCGTTACGTAATATTAGGGGAGTGGCGTGCCAAACCGTTACAAAACATTACATAGGGAGGGGGTCAAAAATTGGTAAAATCACCGTTACGTAATTTGTGCACGGCCCCACATCTGACTGTTCCTCCTTTTTGATTTCGAATCAAAGTGCAAAACCCGGGTTGGACGTTCGAAGGCGTCAACCCGTCCTATTTGCTTGATAAAGTTTCTACGGAAATATCTCAGTCGATTTCTCCGGCCGTGTATGAACGCTTTAGGTTAGGCATTTGCATGTATCTCAGTCCCCAGCCTGTAAACAGTGCGTAAGGACAATGATTACAAAATGAAAAGCCGAAAAATATTTTTTTTTTACGATATCTTTCATCAGTTTGGTATTAAAGTCGAGCAAAAACAATTTTTATTCCAGTCCTAAAGGTATCAAAATGGAAAACATTAGAAAAAAACAACCTGGAATGGATTTACTACGTGTAAGATGTAGTGACAACATCGCCCCATGTCCATCCTTTTCTGCCTAATGTGCTTTTCCGTTTGTTTGCGTCTTATAAACGGCTGCTTGGCCCCCTAAGGATTTGCTTAGGAACCCTGTATATTATCAAGATATTCCCTAACAACCGTTGGAATAATATGCTGTTGCCGTAGATCCAAGTATCTAGGACCAGTCAAATTGCCGTCAATAAAAAATGGCCCAATTACGTGTTCCCACACAATACCTCCCCAAACATTTAGTTTTTGGGGATACTGTGTTCTTACGTCAAAATACAAATGCAAATTTTCCCTTGACCAATATCGAACGTGTGATGGGTTATGACGATTCAATAATGGAAAAGTGCTTTTATTTGTGAAAAGGATAGATCTCAGAAAGTTTTCACCACGATTAGCCCTTTCTATCATTGTTTCACAAAATTCCATACGACTATAGTTGTCCCTTCGGAAAAATTTGATGCGTTTTTGACGCTTTGTAAGAATGATAACCATTCTTTTTGAGAACACTAAAGACGTATCAACTGCTTCGGCAATTTGGTGGCTCATTAACTTTCGATTTTCCTCCACTGCAGCGCATATCATCACATATCGTACTTCCTGCTCGTCATTCAAAACAATGGGTTTTTTATGGTTTCTTGGCGCTACACAACCAAACTTTTCAAAATTCTGCACAAACCTATGAATCGTTGATAAACTAGGTTCTGGGCGATTTACAAAATTCTCCAAAAGAAGTTCTTGAATAAGTCTCAATGGTCTGCCTTGATAGTAGCATTTGACCATCTGCACTTTTTCGGCAACTTCGTAGACATCCATTATTAGTTTTAAAAATGTATTATTTCACTTCAGAACTTACCAATCTGTTTCTCGAGCAAGGCAGAAATAAAACAAAATAATGAAAACAAAATACATTTCAAAAAGATAACACTGCAGCGTACTTCGACCCCATCTTGGTCGTACGACACGGAGAGTAAATTGGAGTTGATTCTCCGATGTTCGCAGTAGCCTGAAGCTCATTGTATATTCTTTTTTTTAAGACGTTACAAACATTAGTCCACTTTAAAAATTTTGTGATCGATAGAGGACATTTTAAACCGTATATATACCAAAAATTAGAAAAAATTTAATTGTCACTTTTCATTAATAGTGGATTTATTAAAAAAAGGTCATTATTAAGGTTACTAAATCATCAAATCAGATTTTGTATATTCAAATAAATTTCTCAATACCAAGCCACTTCTTTAAAAAATATTATTATTTACATGTAGAATTTGCGGAAAAATAAAATTTAGGCACACTGTATATTTTATTATTTTTAACATAGAAACCTAAAAAGTACCATGAGGTACTGAATAACCCCAAGACTTCACAGTACCAAAGTTTGACACAAATTAGAAGTTTGATGTGGCAAAGGTGGCCGAGTTGACATGAAATGCCTCATACAATGAGCTTCAGGCTACTGCGAACATAGGGGGGAATCGAGTTCAATTTACTCTCCGTGCCGTACGACCGAGGTGGAGTCGAAGCACGCTGCAGTATTATCTTTTTGAAATTTATTTTGTTTTTATTATTTTGTTTTATTTCTGCCTTGCTCAAGAAATAGATTGGTAAGTTCTTAAGTGAAATAATACATTTTTAAAGTTAAAAATGGATGTCTACGAAGTTCCAAAAAAGTACAGATGGTAAAATGGTACTATCAAGGCAGATCATTGAGACCTTTGAAAAGTTTGGTTGTGTAGCTCCAAAAAACCATAAAAAATCCACTGTTTTGAATGACGAGTAGGAAGTACGAGATGTGATGATTTGCGCTGAGGTGGAGGAAAATCTAAAGGTAACTAGCCACCAAATTGCCGAAGGAGTTGATACGTCTTCAGCCAATGTCTTACGTGTTCTCAAAAAGAATGGTTATCATTCTTACAAAGCATCAAAAACGCATCAAATTTTTCCGGAGGACAACTCTCCTCGTATGGAATTTTGCGAAACAATGATGGAAAGGGCTAATCGTGATAAAAACTTTCTGAGATCTATTCTTTTGACAGATGAAAGCACTTTTCCATTATTGAATCGTCATAACCGTTCGATATTGGTCGAGGGAAAATGCATTTGTATTTTGACATAAGAACGTAAGACGTAAAAACTAAATGTTTGGGGGGGTATTGTAGGGGAACACGTAATTGAGCCATGTTTTATTGACGGCAATTTGAATGGTCCTAGATACTTGGATCTACTGCACCCGCATATTATTCTAACTGCTAGACAGTTGTTAGGTGTGAGATTTGGTGAAACATGGTTTCATGGCCTTGTTAGGGAATCTTGATAATGTATTTCCTAATCGGGTTATAAGTACACGGGGAACTATTTTATGGCCAGCTAGATCACCCGACCTTGCTCCTAATGACTTTTATCTGTGGAGTTATATCAAAAATAAAGTTTACGGGCATGAAAGTGCTAATAATTTGGAAGAACATCGGATTAAAATTGAAGAAGCTTTTTAAACTATCACCCCTAACAGGCTTGGAAACGTTAGGGGTTTTTATAATAGGCTCGGAAATTGTCTAGCCGAGCCAGGAGGACTTTTCGAACATTTGCTCTAATTTTTTTTTGACTGGGAGAATCCTTTTGGTTTTTAGAATGTATATTATTTTATTTTGAGAACTTGCTTTTATTTTGTTTCTCCTTATTATTTTCATTGCAACACGTTGTTAGTGATAAATCTGAGCAGTTGAAAATAAAACGCTCTAATTTATCAATGACAAAAAACAAGAAAATTACGTTATAAAAATTTGCGTATTGACTACGCTCCACATGGCACCGTGATTAGAGGCAAACTAAACGCAAGCCGTGAACGGTGATCGCAAGCCTGAGTGTGCGGTGTCCCTGCATGTACGTACACTGGCAAACTGGACTTCTTCCGGCCTATGTTCGTAGTAGCCTGAAGCGCCTTGTATATGTAAAGTATTTTTTACTAATGCCATTACAAAATTACAAATTATTATTTTTTAAATATTAAAATGAAAACATGCCCATCGTGTAGAAAATCTTGTACGTACCTCGGTCAAAAACAACTTTAACGCCCTCAGCATGTAAAAGCTCTCGGCTGTTATTTAAAACTGTACTTTTTGACCTAGGTGTTTAAATAACTCTAATCGTGATATAAATCAAATTAGTTGAGACATGCGTCGTTTCACGTTCATTTAAAGTTAAAGAGGCAAGCTTCCATTTCATGTCCCCCAAAAATCGAATTTTATTTTTAGGTTCTATTAAGATGGCCCCTACAGGAAGGCATCGCAATAATTCCGAAGTCGAGATCAAAGGAACACATAAAGGAAAATATGGATCTTGATTTTGTTCTTCCCGACGAAGACGTTCAGACGCTGAAGAACTTTGAACAGAAACCTACCTTGATGCCCATTAATAACATTGATTAGAAAATATTGCGTTATGTTTTTATATCAAAAACTGTTTGTTTATAGACACTAGAAAATTTATAAGTATATGATAATCTATATGATACCGCTTTTATTTTATCAAAAAACCTTTTTTCTCCGTTCCTCTTCCATCTTTCCCGATGCACCTACAGATTTTTAGACATTCTTAGCAATATATATGAATAGAATAGAATAGAATAGAACATATTTATTAACTTCTTTAATACATTTTGTGGTATTTTGTAGCAAGTCAGTTAAAAAAAAAGAAAACAAAAACTTGAAAAAATGATAACTAAAATGAAGTAAAACTATAAACATATTAAAATACAAAAGCGTGATAAAAAATAGTAGTAGTAGTAGTAGCCGATTTTTATTAAATCTTATTTGAGTTACGTGTAATGGATAGATAAAATTATGCCGCAGGACTTAGATTTTTTTTAACTCATCCCATAGCTATATTTTTTTAAACCACGCACAGTGGCGGGGTCGCTGTTTGGTTTGGGCGTTAAGGTTGGTCCTCACTGATTACAGTTCAATTTTTGATTGATTTTAAGAAAAAAATATACTTTTTTCGAAAGATATATTTTTGTGTAGATGACGTCTCTAAATCGTTATTCTGATAAAAATTAAAATCTTCCATATACGTCCTACTGTCAGAACCTGTCGAAAATATTTTTCCCAAAATGTAAAAAAAAATTTTAAAAATAAAAAATTTGGACTTATAGAGCATACCCTTCTAGACAAAAAAAGTAATTTTTTAGTTAACCATTTTTTATAAACGTAATTTAAATATTTAAAAAATGGAAAAATTTTCACATTTTGAATTTTAATGCTGTTAGTTAAAAAAATATATTTTCCGAAAAAGCGACAGGGAACCTGAGAGAGAACATATTTTCGATAAAAAAACGTTACTTAAACTTTTTTTTGCATCAAAATTTTTCTATAAAACTAAACTCTAAAAAAACAATTATTTGCTAAATAGTTACTCTTATCACCTTTCAAACGACAGTAACACAGTTTCGACTAGATTTGAAAAGGTAACCTCTGACGGAATTAAATAAGAAGAACTTAACTCTGAAAGACATCTTTTTATATATAATAAAATAACAACAGATATTGACTATATAAGGCACGTCCCTTATTCCTACTTCTATCTTGCCCCCTTAATCCCGGTGAGTTCGAAGCGGCTTATAGGACATTTAAAAAAATATCAGAGCAAAGTACTATGCTCATTCAAAAAATTATTTTTCTTATGTTTCAGAAATTTGGTTATTTTTTATTTTTACTTAATAAACATGGAAAGTCAAATTTATTTTACTGTCGTTTGATAGGTAATAAGACTACCTACTTAGCAAATAATTGTATTTTTTTTAGAAGTTTAGGTTTACTAAAAAATCTTGGTGCAAAGACGTTCAATACAATCGACATGATTTTAGCATTTTCCTAATTTTATTTTTATATAGAAACTATAAGTGATGTAAAAATCATTGTAACGTTTTTTTAGCGAAAATATGTTCTCTTTCAGGTTTCACATCGCTTTTTCAGAAAATATATTTTTATATAAAATAAAAAAATTGGGGTTCAGTTCCAGTCAATCAACACGCGAATTTTAGCAAATGCGATTTTGAACTTTACTATCACTTTATTGTCTCCTGTATAAATAAAATAAAAAGATAAAAGTTTGTCATCTTTTTGTTATGTTATGTTATCTTATCTTATTTTTCTCTCTGTATGAACGCCATCAAGAAGTTACATAAGGTGAACTCTTATTTTTTATTTTGTTTTCTCTTCTCTTAAGGCGCATTTACACAGACAAACTTTCCTTTGATATTGAAATGCCAACAAACATTTACACGAGCCTCTTGAGCAAAATGTTCAAAAAAAATTCGAGCAAAATCTCGTACAAAAAGACTCACGGAAATTTTGGAGAGAATGTTAAGCAAAATTTGTTTGAAGAAATGTTGGTATATAAATTTCTTACAAATTTAAATTTTATAGTTTTATGGGAATTCACTGAACTTAACTGAAAATAGAAAGACTAAGTTTTAAAACAAGGTATTTTTAATTAAGTGCTTTCCGACGGAAAAACGATTTGATGTCGAAATTTACACTTTACCTCATAAGCAACTTCGATTGACCTGATTTTTATAGGGGATATGGCAGTATACTTGTAACTTTTTTGGGGTTGTAAAAACGAGAATAAAAAAATGTAAAATGTAATGATAAAAATTTACGTTTAACTTCCTAGTTTAAAACACAATACAATAATAATTAAGTCAAATTAAAAAACGTATATACATTTAATTAAATCTCAAATATATGAACAAAAGCATGTTCGGTCTAAATAATACTCGTTTATTACCCACTTTTACAACCCTACGGACCCTTCTCTAAAAAAATATAATTTAGCAGTAATAGATTAGACTTCTGAATCGGAATGTTGCTCCTTTGCATATTGTTTGTTCAGTGTCAGTAATCGACCTTGATTATTACATTACATTGACAGTAAATATCTATTTTCAGCATTTTCATGAACCTTTTGCCTTTTTAAGCAACCGTTGGGGCCTTAAACTAACTAGGTAAATCTGGTGTTAGGAATTAAAAAAAAAACAATCAAAGCTAAGGCTAAAGTAAAGTTACAAAAATATGTTTAAAACAAAATCCCCTCCCCACCACTCCTCATAAACGTGAGGCGCGGATTACCGCTTAAAAGTGCAATTTTTGAGTTTTTTGCCGATATCTGAAAAACTCAAAATTTTTTTGGAAAAGAAAAATTTTCCTGGGTTGTTTTTTGAATTTAGGAAAAAACCCTTGGAAATAAAAAAAAATTCGCAAGAAAATCCCAAAAAACCCGGGGAAATCCGGGAAAAACCCCAAGAAAAAAATATTATAAGTAACCCTAATCCATGTGACAAAACTGATAGACAAGAATAATGTTTCGCTTGCGTCGGCTTTTTTTCACAAAAAATTTAAATAAAAGTTGGTGTTCCATTTTTTTAAAGAATTGAGATCACTGATCACTGATGTGAAATTTTATTTATTCTCATCTTTAAAAATATGTTTCCAAAATAGATAGCAATAATTTGCTCAAAAATTTACCCGAACAAAATGTTCAAAGAAAAGCTCACAAAAATGTTCACGCAAAAAATTTTAGATCTTTTGCAGGAACTTTTATTTGAGCATGTTCGTCTGTGTAATTGCGCCTTTATGTTATCTTATTTTTATTTCTGTATGAACCCAGCTTTAGCAGCATTAAAATTCAAAATTTGACAATTTTTTCCATTTTTCAACCATTTAAATGCCGTTTATAAAAAAACGGTTAGTAGTACAAAAATGCTTGTTTGACTTTTTTTTTCTAAAATGAAAAATGCTCTATAAACCCTAATATTTATTTATTTTTTTTTTACATTTTGGGAAAAAATTACATGTTTTTGACAGGTTTTGATAGTGGGACGTATATAGAAGATTTTAATTTTTATCAGAATAACTATTTAGGGACGGCACCTACACAAAAATGTAACTTTCGAAAAGAGTATATTTTATCAAAAGCGTTTCAAAATATCCCTAATATCGGTCAGAAGTAGGCAAAAGCTTAAATCAAAACATAGGTACCTGATAACGTTTTCGAGGCAATGAACAAGTGTGGCGATATTTTTCAGTTGATAAAAACATTCTTGAGTGTTTGCCAGTAAGTAATGCTTCATCAGAAAGAAGCTTCTCATGCCTCAGAAGATTGAAAACATAAGTACTTAAAAACAGTATGACGGAAATTCCTCTGACGTGCTTAGCGTTGCTGCATATCAACAGACATATTGAAATTGACATTCAGCAAGTCATTGACCGGTTTGCCCAAAAAAACCGGAAACGAATTTAGAGATAGAGATAGACATCTTATGTTTGAGATATGCAATATAACAGATAATATTTCAACTTAAAAAGCTTTAAAGCCTAGTGGAAGAGTGTGTTAACGCGCTACAGACATTAGTTGAAGACAAGAGGGTGACACTGATGTGGTCCCGGGCCACGAGGGAATACCAGGGAATGAGAAGGCGGACGAACTTGCCAGAGCTGGTGCCGAAACCCAATATATTGGACCGGAACCGCTCTTGGGAATCACAAGACAACAGGTGCAGAGCGAGCTTAATAAATGGGCGAGCGATCACACAGTCTAAACTGTTCGTGAGTGAACCAGACGCAGCCAGAACTAAATGGCTCCTGGGAAAAACTCGCAAGGACATTGGATTGTTAGTAGGAATGCTAACAGGGCATAATCGGCTACGCAAGCATTTGACATGCATCAGAGTAAAGAAGAAGTTAAAAAACCTCCAAATCAGTTACTTCAACCGAAAAGAAACTAAAAAACAAAAGATCAAAAGATCTTGGGTGAAAATAACGAAAATTCAAACTTGGATGAGTATTCCACAAGGAAAACACAAAAGATCAAAGCAAAAAGAGAAATGAATAAACGATGTTTCGCCCTGGATAACCAGCGTGGGTTCATCAGTAGTTTCACTGGTCACCCTCCACTATACATCATTAAACACCATCATACACTTAGATTTCCAACCTTGAACCACTCACAAATAGGCATCGTTCCGCACTGGTACTTACTTATCCAAGTTACCTAATACGAATTCGTCCTGGCGTGTTAATATTTCCTAAAATAAACTACTGATGAGCCCACGCTGGTTACCCAGGGCGAAACATCGTTTATTCATTTCTCTTTTCGCTTTGATCTTTTGTGTGTTCCTTGTGGAATACTCATCCAAGTTTGAATTTTCGTTATTTCCACCCAAGATCTTTTGATCTTTTGTTTTTTATGCATCAGAGTGTTGGACGACTCCGCCCATGAAGAAGCCTAGTTGCCAGGCCTGCGGGCCGCCCCTTTACTACTACTACTAAAAAGCTTTTTAGACCTCAAAAAAAAAAGTATTTAGCTATCCGATTTTGTTTGTGGTTTGTTTGTTTTCCATGTTTTTTATAAGTGAAAAAATTATACCTATTGCTCAAGCGCAGATTTCAGGTGGATAGGGGGGTAGTTAACCTCCCCTACCCTGGCTTTAAATTTTTTATGAAAACATTTAGAAAATCAAAAGAAGTCGGCGCCGTAGCACTTTCAATATTTACGGTATTAGTTTAATTTTGTGTTAAAAATGGCATTTGTAGTGCCATTTTCTTAAAAATTTTCACCTACTGCGCTTTGAAACCATTAATATATTTACAATTTTAGTTTAATTTTATATCAAAAAATGCATTCGACTCAAAAATTGCATTTTTAATGTAATTTTTTCTCAAAAATTTTGGGCGCATTTAAACATTTTTAAAAATAAAAAATGTATAGAATAAACGAAATCCCCGCTTGTAGTTACTACATTTTGTTTGGCATATATTGATATGTTCCTCATAAAAGCTATGCTTTCTAGTTTTTTTTTGTATCGAAACAGCCCCCCGCCCTTTTCAGATGGCTGGGACCGCCACTGTATCAACTTAATCAAAAAATGCTTCATATAAATTTTGTGGAAAATGAGTTAACATTTATTGGAGAGTCATTAATTTTTTGACATTTCAAGTTTTAAGAAAAAATTTCGCTATTTCACATTCTTCTGTAAAAATCAGGGACTTTCCAATTAATTCTAATGAATTTAAAAGGTATTCTACTTGAAACATTTTTTGAAAAAATGTCTCAGTTTTTCCCAAAATTGTTTCTAGTTTTCAGTCTTCTACTTCTACGACTTCATTTTAACAAAATATTTTTTTAAACAATGGAAACATAAATAAAATTAGATTACAGCATGATCAACAGACAGTATGATGATGATGATTTAACACAAAAAAAAACTAGTTATTACCTACTGCAATATAAATATTTTTTGAGTAGCAATAGATTGAAAGTTAAAAGACGCCTTTTCCTGTATTAATATTTAAATTGACTTTTTTTTGAATGAATGTTAGACTAACTATATGCACATGCGCATTATTTATGTACAATGTTACTGTTAAAAATAATAATAAATTGACAAGGGGTGCTTTATGTAAAAGAGATATGCTTTAGAAAATTAAGTGCAGTAAACAGATGAGAGAGTCTACGCCTATGACTCTATCGGCAAAACAATCGCGAGCTAAGTGGGCGGGCTTCAGACGAAAATGGGTTTCTACCCTGCCAAAAATACCGCGTCAAAACTCGTAAAAAAACTTGTGAAAGTTCACGAGTTCTGGTCGGTATTTCATGCGGTTTATGAACAGCACTTTCGGGTGAAATCTCATGAACTTTCAATGTTGGAAAGAGATTCAAAACTCGTCAAACATCATGAGTTTTGCATGAGCACTGTCATCCGTTTTTGGAGTTTTCAAAAGTTTTTAAAAGAATTTTTGATAGGATTTCACCAGTTTTAAAGTTAAAGGTTCTGCTTCCTTTGCTTCCTTTGGTTTTGTTAAGTTTTAAGCAGATTTTAAGAAAAATTTGAATCAAAGTTAATAAGATTTTTAAAAGACCTAAACCTCCATCAGATTTCACAAGATTAAATAAGACAATCCACATGTTTTTAGCAGTTTTGAGAAGATTTTAAGAGAAACAAGTTGATAAGGTTTCAATGGTTTTCAAAAGTTTACATATTTTCAGCAGTTTTGAGAAGATTTTAACAGACATATAAAATAAAGTTAATAAGATTTCATGAGATTGCCTCTGTTTTCAGCAGTTTATAAAAGACTCACCCTCCATTAGATTTCAGAAGATTACATGAGAAAATCGACATGTTTTTAGCAGTTTTAAGCAGATTTTAAGAGAAAAAAGTTGATAAGACACTGGTTTTGACAAGTTTTGATAAAAATTGTCTCTTTCTACTCCTTCTTTTATAACTTGTCAATTCTCTTAAAATTTCTTGCTAGCCAAATCTGCTTAAATCTATACCTATGTTTTGTTTAATTTACTTTTATATAAAATACTCATAAAATCTTTTATATTCTCATTGAAAAATTTGCTTGTCAAAAAAGTGATGTGCGTGTCTATTTTCTACACTTGAGACAACTCCTCGCTTTAGTTCTGATAAAATATTGTAAAATCTTTTTAAAACATCTTTTCATTTGTACTTTTTGCTAAATCTCATGAAATCTCCTGTGTCTGATATAAACTTACGAAATCTCTTAAATATCTATAAAATCTTTATTAAATATTTTTTATATAAAATTATTTAAATTCTCTTTTTGCTTGTCAAATCTGGTTGGTGCTTGTCTATTTTCTACGCTTTAATACCTATATAATCTTGTCAAATCTTCACAACACTTTACCCTATTTCTCATGAAATCTTGTAAAAACGTCCCTTCTTTTAGACTTGTAAAATCTAGTAAAATCTCATACAATTCTTGCTTGTAAAGCTCATGAAATCTGTGTCTGATATAAACTTACAAACCCTTGAAAAATCTCTTTTGCTGTAGTAAAATTTTGTTAATTATAAATCTTTACAATTTATTATTTTTAATTTATTTTTATAGTAGCACGTATTCATAAAATCTTTTAAAATATCATCTTGCTTGTCAAATCTAGTTTTGCTTGCATGTCTATATTCTACACTTTAATACTTATATAATCTTGTCAAATCTTCATACCTCTTTACCCTATTTCTCATGAAATCTTGTAAAACCTTTTAAAAACGTCCCTTCTTTTAGACTAGTGAAATCTCAAAAAAATCTTAATGCTTGCTAAACGTCATGAAGTCTCATGTGTCTGGTGTAACATAATGAAATCTTGTAAAACATCTAAACATGGTAGAGCCTTAGCTCGCCCATTTACTTCTTAACCGGACTCTAGCAACATGACTTGGGCCCCACGTTTTACCTCATAAGCAACTTCGATTGATTTGATTTTTATAAGGGATATGCCAGTATATCATAATTGGCACTTATTTGTTGCTGATGCTGGGTTAGGAGAAGGTAAAAACCGTAGACTAGTGAGAGGGGGTTTTGGTCAAATGAACATTGACACACAAAATTACATGACAACAAACAAGGGTCAACGCAGTTTTTTATGAAAGTTTTAGAACAAATCTTTCCATAAATAAAGGGCTCTCCGACGCAAAACAAAGAAATTCGTTTTATTTTATTGACGCGTAGAACCTGCGTTTCCGATTTTTTAAATATTGAAATTTTTGGCGATTTTTACAAGCTTTTATTTATGTATGTTTGTATGTTCGGCTCAAATCTTGCAACTCAAATTTGGTATTCAATTTCAGTTTTCGGTGTGTATTTATAGTTGCGGCGACAATACAATAATATGGTATTATTAGGCACCCCCTCCCGCTAATGAGGAAAGTGGAGGAAGAAAAAGATTTATTTTTTTCGATTTCAATCAAAATTGGCATACAGGGGTTTTTAGGGAAGAGAATTATCGAAAGGATGGGATTTATGATAGTCTAAAAATTAAAAAATTATTTTAAATAAAAAGAAGCTTTTATAAAATATAAAGTGCACTAAAAAGTAGAAAATAAATTTTAGCATTCTCATATCATAATAATAAAAGCGACGGGCGCAAACTAAAACTAAAAATGTCCATCCATATAGCAGAGAAACGTAGAGTAGTTTGGGTCGAGTTGGGTTGGATTTACTTCACAAAAAATTGAACTTACAATACCAGATAAAGAATTCTTTATATTTACACGTCGTAGTTGTGGTGAGAGTATTTTTTGTACTTATGGTATTTATTGTCTTTTTGATACGTTAGTTATAAACGCCTTACCACTCATATCTCTTTATATTACTTCCTAGTTTAGTCTTTTACAATAATAATTAAGTCAAATGAAAAAACCTATTTACATTTTATTAAATCTCAAATATATGAACAAAAGCACGTTCGATTTAAATAGATCCCGACCCTTGTCTAAAAAATATAATTTAGCAGTAATAGACTAGACTTTTGAATCGGAATGTTGCCCCTTTGCATATTGTTTGTTCAGTGTCAGTAATCGACCTTCATTATTACATTAAATTGGCAGTAAATATCTATCTTCAGCATTTTCATAAACCTTTTGCTTTTTTAAGCAACCCTTGGGGCCTTAAACTAAGTAGGTAAATCTGGTGTGAGGAATTAAAAAAAAACAATCAAAGCTAAGGTTAAAGTAAAGTTACAAAAATATGTTTTAAAAAAAAATCCCCTCCCCACCACTCCTCATAGTCGTGGGGCGCGGATTACCGCTTAAAAGTGCAATTTTTGAGTTTTTTGCCGATATTTGAAAAATTCAAAAATTTTTTGGAAAAGAAAAATTTTCCTGGGTTGTTTTTCGAATTTAGGAAAAAAACCCTTGGAAATAAAAAAAACTCGCAAGAAAGTCCCAAAAAAAACCCCGGGCAAAAAAATCCGGGAAAAACCCTAAGAAAAAAATATTATAAGTAACCCTAATCCATGTGACAAAACTGATAGCCAATAATAATGTTTCGCTTGCCGTCGGCTTTTTTTCACAAAAATTTAAAATAAAAGTTGGTGTTCCATTTTTTAAAAGAATTGAGATCACTGATCACTGATGTGAAATGTTATTTATTCTCATCTTTAAAAATATGTTTCCAAAACAGATAGCAATAATTTGCTCAAAAATTTACCCGAACAAAATGTTTAAAGAAAAGCTCACAAAAATGTTCGCGCAAAAAATTTTAAATCTTTTGCACGAGCTTTAGTTTGAGCATGTTCGTCTGTGTAATTGCGCCTTTACATAAACAAGAGCCTGTGACCCACACTTTACTAACGTTGGGTGTTTCAGAACGTTTTAAAACTGTGGGGTGAAAAGTGTTAAAAGATAAATATTAACTGTGCTTGTGTGTGTAATTGTTCTTGGATTACATTTTCAAAAGGTGAGTTTTCTCACAGAGTATTTTGATTTTCCTTATTTTATATTTATTTTTATGTTCTTTTTGACAATTTTACATTCTAAAGCATTTATTCGCCAATATATAAAAATACACTAATTTGAATATTTTTGTGGTTAAGCTATTAATTTAAAATATTGAAAGGAATGGACATATACACCTATGAATATTGCAAAGTGCTTGAGTTGCATATTACCTTACCTCTTTTGCGCAAAACGGCCGTCTAGCGTGTATTTTAGTTGCCGATGTGGAGTGCTTGAGCCACTAGGCATTGTCCGAGTCCTTATATTTTTTTTTGCACTGTTATAACGACGGATGTGTTCCGTCGGGTGCGCTGCAGATATTTTGTTTTGTACTACTGAAGTGGACGAGCCACGTAGTACGTTCCTCTAATACCTTTTCCCAACCACCTAGTACTTCTAACGAAGTACTGCCCTTGACCTAGCGCGTCTTTGTACTAATGTGCACAGTGCAAAATAGACAGTGCTAGCGTCTTTTTCACCTGAATCTATTACTGATGTGGAGTGCTTGAGCCACTAGGTAAAATATTCTTATCCTACCTGTATTGTGGAGTGCTTGAGCCACTTGCAGATGACCTCTTTCCGTACTATTGGTATAGTACATAGCCTAACCTTAACCACTGTCCCATTATTACTCCATATAGGAGTATTTCAGCACTAGCACAATTTTGTTACGCTTGTGGGTGACAGACACAATGCGGTTTGGTTTAATTAAGTTAAATTAAATTAAATAGAAGTATCAATAATAGTCATTAATTAATTGTCTGACTTCAGTACTATTTTAGTACTTTCATTTATACAACCAGTTTATTACTGTTTAGTCTTAAAAATTGATATTAACGCTTGTTTATTAGCGTTATACTGAATAAATTCATAATAAAGGTAAATTGAATGCTCAGGTTACTCTTTTAATTTCAGGTATGTCACCTCTCATGTCACGCATCACCCAGACACAACAGTAGTTTTTATAATTTTGCTTACACAAATCATTTCGTAAGTACAAGTACATTATCTTGGAATTTATTTAAATTGGTCAGTCCTGATTATTTTTAATAGACGCCCTATATATAAAAATTATTGTTACCGCCATTTAATTTAATATGTCGTTCTTCAAGTTTGTAAAAAAAAAATGGCTCACACATGAAGAAGAGTTTTGATAGGTTTTGAGTTGCGTCATATAAACGATTGAGTTATCCATTCCCTGGCACCATTGCACATTCTATGCTAGTTTGTAATTTAGCACTTTTGGTTGGTATTAGGTTGCGTTTTAGAACCCAGCATCTATTATCTCTTTAATATTAGTACAGTTATGATGGACGTTGGTCTTAAACGATTGCGTCTTTCTTCCCTAATACCATTGCACAACCAGAAGGGAATAGTGAACTTATAACAATTATTTAAATGTTTCAAAAGGTCTATAAATTATGTGCTATGTTTTCATGGCTATTGAGTTCGTTTTCAAAACTCATTGTATCTTCTTCTTTTATAGAGTGTGTTCTTTATCAAGAGCAAGAACACGCTATAAAAAAGAAAAAGATACAATGAGTTTTGAAAACGAACTCAATACCCATGAAAACATAGCAATGAATACGTAGGTGCATTAGGAAGACTGGTTGCTCAGCGACATTTTTTTGTAATTAATAGCAGATAGGACCTTTGAAGTGGCCCAAACGTAGTTAGTTAAAGAAACTATTTGACTTTGAATTTACTTTAATGTAAGTACTGTTTTTAATTTATTTTGCGCCCATGTTTATTTTGTGTTATTATTATAAAAAATTGATTAGGCCTGACAATTATTTCAATTATGACCTGACACAAGAATTTTATAAAATAATAATAATGAATTTACTAATTACGCCCTACACAAAAAGTATTGTTTTGACCTTGAAGAACTCTTAAATTTTGAATGAATTTGTTATCTAAAACTTATTTATTTTGAGATGAGTGTCGCTACTTTACAAAAAAACAATTTTTTTAAAATCACTTCGCTTTAATTCAAGTTTGGTACAGCAAGCAATAACACAAATTAAATAAAAATGCTGGCTAGCAAACAACAATCTGTCAAAGAAGCTAAGTTCAAACTGCTAAGCGGTGATTTGATACCATTAGTCGGATGTAAGTAGAAATTTTCATTGTTGCCAATAACTGAGGGGTAGGCCAACACCGTTCTCAACTAAAAAGCCAGTTAACTCTTATCTCTTCAGTGCCCTTTAGCCAAAGATTGCCGCCATTTTTATAACCAAATTGACAGGTAAAACATAGATTTTCTGTCAGTCGGGTGTCAACATGACCGCTATAGTAGGCTAAAGGATACTAAATCGAAAAAGAGTTAACTGGCTTTTTAGTTAAGCAGGTGTTGGGTAGGCACACCTCATTCCAAATATTTCAATATGGCGGCTGACAGTTAAACACAGAAGCTACATTGAACGGTACTCTCATTGTCAGTGTCAAAAAACTGGTTCGCATCAATTTGGAATGGAGTGTATAAAAAAAACTAGAATAAAAGTATAGCTTATAGGTGTGCAAACAAAACATAGTAACTGCAAGCGCGGATTTAGTCTCGAATCTAGGGGGGTACTCAGATTTTAAGTCGTTTATTTAACACATTTTTATATTAAATATCAACGGTATCATAGCGCCGAAGGCGAAAATTTTTAAGAAAATTGTAGTAAAAAATGCATTTGCATTTTGAGTTAAAATTAAACTAAAATTGTATATATATCAAAGGTTTCGAAGCGCAGCAGGCGAAAATTTTTAAACAAAACCAAGTTGAAACGTTACCTTTTATATTGCACATCTCAAACATAAGATGCCCATCTCAAAAAAAAAAAATCATTTCCGGTTTTTTTTGGGCAAACCGGTCATTGACTCGCTAAATGTCAATTTCAATAGACACTTAAAGTGAATTTTCAGTTTATCAGCATTCGCATTCTTATCTCAATCGAGTCGGCCAATCACGCAGGTGCACTTTTAAAATAATGGCGAATGCGTGACAGCTCCAGCTGATTAAATGCACGAAAACCTCGTTAGGTACGATAAGGCAGTCGTAAAATTAGAGACATAAAGCTATTTGTAACTCATCGCGGTATACGTATCCGCATCTAGCGAGAACCAAGCACATTGATTGGTCAGAAACTTGTACCACGTTCGAAAAGAGCAGATATATGCTAATTTAATGTGTTTCTGAACGCAATAGGTGCTGAGATACGATACGTGTGTCGTAACGATACGTGATACCTAACGCATCTCAACATCTATCGCGTTCAAGAACACCTTAGATTAGCATATATCTGCTCTTTTCGAACGTGGTACAAGTTTCTGACCAATTAATGTGCTTGGTTCTCGCTAGATGCGGATACGTATACGGCGATGAGTTACAAATAGCTTTATGTCGCTATTAAGACCGTCCCTGCATACGAATTGATGTTTTGACGAATTTGATCAGCTGGAGCTGTCACGCATTCGCCATTACTTTAAAAGGCTCGACAGGTCCATTCGATAGAGATAAGGTTACGAACGCCGATAAACCCGAAAATTAATTTTAAGTGTCTATTATGTCTGTTGATATGCAGCAACGCTAAACCCGTCCGACGAATTTTCGTCATAGTGTTTGTAAGTACTTTTATGTTTTCAATCTTCTGAGGCATGAGAAGCTTCTTTCTGACGAAGCATTACTTACTGGCAAACATCCAAGAATGTTTTTATCAACGGAAAAATATCGCTTTACTTATTCATTGCCTCGAAAACGTTATCAGATATGTTTTGATTTAAGCTTTTGCCTACTTCTGACCAATAATGTTTCCAAATACTGACTTCTCCGAACAAAACGACTTTAGTCATAATTTTGCCTTTATTTTGGCTTCTTGTTATATAATGCTTGGTATAAATATGTTGAAAAACATGATTTTAGTAACTGTCTGCAGATAACTAAAGCATGGATTTTTTGGGTACCGATGCAAACAAACTTTTTTTTTGATCACGGATGCAAAAAAAGATTTCTGTCCGCTTTTTACCCAAAATTAAAGAAAAATAGCGGAAAATAGTAATATTGAAGAAATGTAATTATTCTTGCCTAAAAATTAGGCCATTTTCGCCAGTTTTCACCAAGTATTTACGAAAAAATCATTTAAAACCATCGTCAAAATATAAAAAAACACAAGAAACCATTGTTATTTTATTTACCAGCCGCCTTGATTTATAGTGTAAAGATGGTGTGTTGCGAGAAGTGCTTTTCGTTCCAGATTTTTAAAACTAGTGTTGACATCACGCGGCTAAACTGTGCTTTTTTTACTCGCGTTTTTAAATACCTCGCTGCGCTCGTTATGTAAACCAACGCTTGTAAAAAAAGCACTATTTTAGCCACTAGTTGTGAAAACTACTATTTTATGTCCAAATGATTTTGTCTAAATAAATAGAAACTCTGTATTACGGTTCTGTATTTCCATTGATTTTCGCGGTAAGTACGTCTTGTGTTTGTTTATTCTTGGTGTGACGAATTGAAGGTCAAACTGTCCCAAAATACTGTGGAAGGATTCTAGAATGTTTTTAAAGGATCTTTCTGCAATTTCTTTGTTGTCTACTTTTTTCTGGAGCAAAGGGGGGGGGCGATCGCCCTTGGTATAAGTACAAATCCATTTAAGTCAATTTCTGTAAAATTAAGAAAAACTTATGTAACATGACAACTTTACAATAAAACCGCTAAGAATGTCTATATTTATTAATTTCTTAATTTAATAATGGAGGTAATCTTCTAAATTAATTTTACGACTCAATTACCCTATTCATAGTGCACATTGGCACAATTACTTTACTCTCTTTATTACATAATATGTTACTTCAAAATTTAAATTAAATTATTATTATTATCTTGTATTGCAGTTGGAACCTATCAAATCAAGGGCACTGAGGAAGTCAGAAATGCTTTAGACAACGCTTTAGCTGCTGGATTCCGTCATATCGGTAAGTTGTTTTACCGTTCCAGCCGCATCGCGCCAGGCTGAAGATTTCATCGCTTTTCTTTCATAGGACAGGTCCTAAGTTTAAGTGAAATTGTTGGTTTTAAGCGTTTTATACCAACATCCTTGAGTTTTCGACACAGTTTGACTGACTGATTTAAGAAGAAAATTTCTGTTTGAAAGAAATTTTTTTTAACCCTAGGGGGGATCTAAATGGTAAACACTCTGTTGAGCAAATTAAAATTGACGTTATATGTTACTCTTACTGTTACTGTTACTGTCACAAAACCACTTCAATATATAATCATAAAATAAGAATTATTAACTTTGTATTTATTTAAAAGGGGTTTTTATCTATCAAAAGTATGAAAAAACTTTACAAACACAAACCCATCGCAATCGCAAACTACAAATAAAAATATTTCATCTAAGTAGGTAATGAAAAAAAATGCGGCTAAAAACAGACCTGAATCCAACACAAAGGAGTCATGTCGACTCAACAAACTGTTCGGTGCTCCAGAGTTAAGACCTTTGAGTGCGATTTTTCAGTGGAAAGCTTTGTTTGATGATTAAGCTTTTAGATAAACTCCATGTTTTAATTTCAGTTCTGTTTGTAAATAAATTAATAGGTACAGTTGTTTTAGATATTTTTCATTGGAGTTTTCGTCATATATGTATGAGGTTAAATATAAGCCTTTCCCAGGCCAAACCAACACCGTTCTCAACTAAAAAGCCAGTTAACTCATTTTCGTTTTAGTATCCTTTAGCCTATGATCGGCGCCATATTGACACCAAACTGACAGAAAATCCATGTTTTACTTATCAATTTGGTTATAAAAATGGCAGCCACAATAGGCTAAAGGGCACTGAAGCGGTAGGAGTTAACAGGCTTGTTAGTTAAGTACGGTGTTGGCCAAACTTGTAAGCAAGATCTAAAATCTAGCAGGCCATGCACATGCCCGAAAATTTTACGAGGCGGCCGGTTTCGCGAGCTTTGTCTTCGCCCTTCGGTCGAGACGCCATTTTTGTTGATTTGTTTTGATCACACACACATCGTTTTCCGCGTTTTCGTTTATGCACATTTTTTTATTGTGATATTTTTTATCTTTGTTTACGCGAAAGTTTTTAGGAGTTATAATAAAAACTGTTTTTTCTTAGAGCTTAAGATGTTGCCGCATAAAAGACGTGCTGTGTTTGTGGATGCCGCCAAACAACAAAAGTGAAGTTCCACAGGTTGGTAGCTATTTTTTCTTAAAATTTGAAGGAAAAAAAGTGAAAATACCTAAAAATTATTTCTATTCTTATATTTATTTATTTAAAAATAGAAAATACTGATTTTCTAAAAACGTAAACAAATAGAAAAATTTTGACAACTGCACAGCTGTCTTTCTGGAGTTGGTTAACCGATGACGATGGCAGCGCATGTACAGAACCGCTAAGCTTTGACGCCAGAAAGAGAAAATAAGAGTCATAAAGGAGAAAGGTATAGGCATATATATAGGACATCCTGCTTACAAAGTTGTGCACGCCGAAAGCATTGCAAAGGCGTATATTTAAGCTCATACATATATGGTTTTCGTGCATAATCAGTGACCTTCGCTTATGTTTGTTTTGCCTCGTAGTGCCCTTATAAATATATTCTTTGTGGTGAAAACGGGTTCAAAATATGGCGTTTTTCTGGACAAAATAGTAGGTAAAGAAGAAGTTAAAAAACCTCCAAATCAGTTACTTCAACCGAAAAGAAACTAAAAAACAAAAGATCTTGGGTGGAAATAACGAAAATTCAAACTTGGATGAGCATCCCACAAGGAACACACAAAAGATCAAAGCGGAAAGAGAAATGGTTAAACGATGTTTCGCCCTGAGTGACCAGCGTGGGCTCATCAGTAGTTTCACTGGTCACCCTCCACTATACATCATTAAACACCATCATACACTTTGATTTCCAACCTTGAACCACTCACAAATAGGCATCGTTCCGCACTGGTACTTACTTATCCAAGTTACCTGATACGCTGGTTACCCAGGGCGAAACATCGTTTGACCATTTCTCTTTTCGCTTTGATCTTTTGTGTGTTCCTTGTGGGATGCACATCCAAGTTTGAATTTTCGTTATTTCCACCCAAGATCTTTTGATCTTTTGTTTTTTAGTTTCTTTTCGGTTGAATTAACTGATTTGGAGGTTTTTTAACTTCTTCTTTGTTTTAATTGCCTTAGGAGCATAATCCTACTGGAAATATTAACACGCCAGGACGAATTCGTATCAGGTAACTTGGATAAGTAAGTACCAGTGCGGAACGATGCCTATTTGTGAGTGGTTCAAGGTTGGAAATCAAAGTGTATGATGGTGTTTAATGATGTATAGTGGAGGGTGACCAGTGAAACTACTGATGAGCCCACGCTGGTTACCTAGGGCGAAACATCGTTTAACTATTTCTCTTTTCGCTTTGATCTTTTGTGTGTTCCTTGTGAGATGCTCATCCAAGTTTGAATTTTCGTTATTTCCACCCAAGATCTTTTGATCTTTTGTTTTTTAGTTTCTTTACGGTTGAAGTAACTGATTTGGAGGTTTGTTTTAACTTCTTCTTTGTTTTAATTGCCTTAGGAGCATAATCCTACTGGAAATATTAACACGCCAGGACGAATTCGTATCACGTAACTTGGATAAGTAATTACCAGTGCGGAACGATGCCTATTTGTGAGTGGTTTAAGGTTGGAAATCAAAGTGTATGATGGTGTTTAATGATGTATAGTGGAGGGTGACCAGTAAAACTACTGATGAGCCCACGCTGGTTACCCAGGGCGAAACATCGTTTAACCATTTCTCTTTTCGCTTTGATCTTTTGTGTGTTCCTTGTGGGATGCTCATCCAAGTTTGAATTTTCGTTATTTCCACCCAAGATCTTTTGATCTTTTGTTAAAATAGGAGGTGTTTTATTGATTAATGAACAACTTGGGATAATAAATAAGGTAAATTAATTCTTAAAACAGGGAAATTATAAAGGAACTTATTACCAATTGCCACAAAACAATCCTTTCTGGAGGCTATAAATTTAAACCAACCCCCAGAGGTGGTGTAAAAAATCATCAACTTTATAACCTCAAACAAAGATGATGAAGCTAATATGTGCCAAATTTTTGACGTATTCACCATTTGCCGTTTTGAAACCTGTCAAAAAAAAATTAGTTTTAGGGCATTTTCTCCTAAAATATGTAATATTTGGAGAAAAAAACTAGTTTTTCTGTGATATTTTGCAATAACAATAAAAAATAATCAATATCTTTTCTCTATGGGTAAGTGTTGCTTGAAAATGGATTTTAAAATTTAGTACCCCCCACAGATGTAAATATTTAGACCTGTGGGGGGTACTATTTTAGATCTTAGTAAATCCCACTGTAAATGTATTTATTTTAAATTTTATTGTATAATGTCTGTTTGCCCATCTGCGTTACGGTAGCGGCTAAATAACTGAACCGATTTTGCTAAATGATATCTAAATAATTTAAAAACATTTATTTGAAGAAGAAATTGCAATAAAATCTCCAGACGACGTTTTTTTAACACAAGATTGTTTAACACTTCGTCTACAGAAACTGGAATCTCTGAATGTATAAGCATTAAAGTCAATTCGCCTAGCCTATACCTTCTGATTTTAGGTATTTTTTCAAAAACTTTAATGAGGGAAAAGTCCTTTCGCAAATAATGTTGAACCAGCGAGAACCTGGTCTCAAATCTAGGGGGCTGGGTATCCAAATTCCAAATTGTTTTTAACCCAAAGTTTTTTGTAAAAATTATGCTTAAATGCGCCACGGGCGAGAATTTTTGAGCAAATCACATTCAAAATGCCATTTTTGACTTAAAAATTAAATTAAAATCGTAAGTTTCAATGGTGTTATAGCGCCGCAGGCAAATTTTTTTACAATCTATGCAGAAACTCATCTAAATTTTATTTTTTAAATGTTTTGAAAAAATTCAAGAAGAGTAATTACCCCCCGCCCTACCCACTGAAAAGCCAGGGTTGACTCGCGGCCAGGACGTGTATTCTTGAAAGTCATACGATCCGGTCTTTCTCTCCTGCGATGGGAACTATCGCATGCGATCGATCACCTCCCACAAATTAAAAGTATTTTAGAAAGCAAAACATTAAAAAAAAAGTCTTTCTTGCGCAACCGTCACTAGATTCGACGCTGTTCTCCGGCATTGATTAAAGGAGACTCTGATGTCCCCGGTAAGATCGAATCATCGCTTAAGAATATAACGTTTTCGTCCCATGTGATCATTCGTCATAGATCTATGCCGCTCCCTGTTCAAGAATACACGTCCAGAAGAGCATTTTTTCCAGGCTAACTTGATTTGGACATTTATTTTTGGAACGGCTTTTTCTCCATTACCGTGATAGTATATCATAGTTATATTATAGTTATATGACTTTTCGGCACCTATTAATAATTACAGTAGATTAATTTAATGGATTTTAGACACTGCCCAGGTTTACGAGAATGAAGAAGACATTGGAAAAGCTCTGAAACAACTTCTGCCCAAGTACAACCTCACCAGAAAGGATATTTTTATTACCAGCAAAATCCGTAAGAATGTTATATCAAAAATTCATAAATATATTATTAAAGTGTTGCCGCGGTGCCGTTATTATATTTAAAATTAACATTTCAAATTTAGAGTAAAGTTTTCAGTAATTAAATTTCATTCAATTTGAATTTCACTGGCAGAGACGAAATATTTCACATAATTAGATGGTTTACAAAAAAGTACCTTTTAGCATGAGGAGCTAGGGCGGTGGCGATACTTTTTTTAAATGATACACCGTGTTAAATTGGTGCAGTGGCGGTCCCAGTCATTTGAAAGGTGGGGGGGCGGTTTCGATACGAAAAAAAAACTATCCTAAGCGTAGCGTAACTACAAGCGCGGATTTGATCTCAAATCTAGAGGGGGGGGACTAAGATTTTAAGTCGTTTATATCATACATTTTTTAATTTAGAAAATGTTTAAATGCGGCGAAAATTTTTGAGAAAATTACATTAAAAATGCAATTTTTGAGTCGAATTATACCAAATTCGTAAATATCAACGGTATTATAGCGCTACAGGCGAAAATTTTGAAGAAATCTGCAGTAAAAAATGCATTTTCTGATTTAAAATTAATCTAAAATTATAAATATATCAATAGTTTCAAAGCGCAGCAGGCGAATATTTTTAAGTAAATGACACTACAAATGCCATTTTTAACCCAAAATTAAACTAATACCGTAAATATCAAAGGTGTTCTAGCGCCGCAATTTATGCCCTACTTTTGATTTCATAAAAAAATTAGGGGGGGGGTTAATTACCTCCCACTCCCTCTGAAATCCGCGCTTAAACAAAACGTAAAAGTTAAATACTTATTATTGAGGTCTAAAAAGGTTTTTAAGTTGAAACATTATTATACCTTTTATATTGCATATCTCAAAAAAAAATCGTTTTTTTTGGGAAAACTGATCAATGACTCGCTCAATGTCGATTTCAATATGTCTGTTGATATGTAGCAACGCTAAGTCCGTCAGACGAATTTCCGTCATAGTGTTTTTATCTTAGAACATTGAACTACTAGAAGGAGCTTTTTTCAGTCCTAGGGCAGGTTGTTTGAGTTCAACATCTTCATCCCATTGTTGTCATGTTAACCTAATACGTTTTTCCCTGTTTTTAATATTATTTAAAATACCTTCAATAATGTTTAGTTTAATTAAATGGTCTTGATATAGTAATGAAAATATATGTTTCTATAAAAAAAAACCTAAAAATGTATTCAAGTAGGATGTACAACTATAAAAATAAGAAAAAGGTCTTATGGAAATCCTTATTCACACTGAAATTATTGACAAGCCGGCAACACAGATTACCTGCCTTTGTTTACCAAGAATGGCCAAATACGACGAATTCTAACCTAATATTTAGTTTATATTTTAATTTAACGTACCTGTGAAACGAAATACTGCGGTCCCCCGGCTTCCGTCTCAACTTGCTTATAATAAAACACCATTTTTCGCCACAAACTTTTCACAAAAATATTAAAAAAAGACTATTGACAAGTGCTGGAATTTTCGCTTTCAAAACAATAATGACATTCCAGGAAAAATCGAGAAACCGCAACAAACAATCAATGTTGCCACGTTGACTACAAAAGAAGATCTTTAAGAAAAACACATGTTAAATTTCCAAAAAACGTCGAAAGTTTTAAATAGGTTGTGAGTATTATATATTGTGTATATTAGCTTTTTCAACATATATCTTAAACATCATTAAAAAATTAATAAATAAGCGTCAAAACTTAATCCAAATTTAATAAGTTGTTTGTTGCATAATTTTGTTATTTAAATTGGCAACACAGATTTCTTTCCCCACTGTAGATGTTGCACTCAAACAGCCAGTGTAAACAGAGAGACCAGACTCTTTCTAGTAGTTCAATCTTCTAAGGTTTTTATAGTTCAATTTTTTGATGGGCGGACTGACGTCATTTTTGCCTCTGAAAACGTATTTCTTTCTTGTCAACAGTTATCATGTTAAATAATTTGTTGTTGAAACAATCAACGACATGACTCTTTTTGCATATTTATTGTCTCTGTCTAAAACAATGCATCAAATAGAAATCCAAAAAAATGACGTCAGTCCGCTCATCAAAAAATTGGACTATAAGTACTTATGTTTTCAATCTTCTGAGGCATGACAAGCTTGTTTCTGACGAAGCATTACTTACTGGCAAACATCCAAGAATGTTCTTACCAACGGAAAAATATCGCCACACTTGTTCATTGCCTCGAAAACGTTATCAGGTATGTTTTGATTACGTTTGCCTACTTCCGACGAATATTGTTTCCAAATACTGACTTTTCCCAATAAAAGTTCAAGAATTTGTGTTTGGATTAATCAAACAGTTTACATATAATATTTAGAAACGACTTTAGTTAATTTTGCCTTGATTTTGGCTTCACGTTGTGTAAAACTTGGTATGAATATGTTCAGGTCAAAAATTATGTCCGAAATGGTTTTTTGTAAAACTTGTTTACTATAATACTGTTCTGTATTTTCAATGGTTTTCGCGGTAAGTAAGTTATGCGTTTGTTTATTTGGTGTGACAAATTGAAGGTTAAACTGCCCCAAAATATTGTGGAGGGATTCTAGAATGTCTTTAAAAAACTTTCTAGAATTTCTCGTTTTTTCTCCAAGGACTTCAGGGTTATTACCACCAGTATCTTTGTTGTCTACTTTTTACGATTTTGAAATAAAATGATATCTATGTGAAATTTTACTTCTCTGCCTCTTTTGGTTCTGGAGATATCAGGACTCAGACTTTTAACATTTACACTTTTTTCTTTTTTTTTAGATCCAGGAGATGAAAATATAGATAGCCATAATTCCGTTAAAGAATCGCTAAAACTTTTGGACACGGATTACATAGACCTTTACTTAATTCACAATGCGGCAGTAATTTATTGGGAATACGATGATAAAAACCAGACCAAAATTACTGGGTTCAGTTCAGGTAGGTCAAAAGCTGCATTAGATAGATTTATTGCAATTAACGAACGCTCTGGATCGATTGTCTTGCTTTTTTATTTCAAGTTTTTTTGAGGAAATTCTGGTGAAGATTTATGACAGTGGCGTACCGAGTGGGGGTTAAGGTTTAAACACCCCCTTCCCCCGAGAAGCCTGGTTACAATTGGCACAATCAAATAACAGCAGAAATAAAATATATAGGGAATAAAATACAAGAGCCTGGACATTAATTTTTAACAAAAAACTTTAAAAAATCATAAAATGCAAAAAATGTTGCCGGCGGTACTATAACACCCTTCATTTTTACGTTTTCGTGTAAATATGGTCTGTCTAATTTAATTTTATCAAAACATTTTGCCTGCGATTTGGTGCCAAAATGGCATTTCAAGTGTCCCACCATTTTAACAAACAAATTAAGGCTAAATAAACAATTAATTTTCAATAAAATATTGCATTTTATAAACGATAAACAATTTTAAATTTGGTTAACACCCCCCCCTCCCCCCCTCCACTAAGCACCTGTTCCTTGTATCAATTATGGTCGCATTATTAAAACAAAGTTATGATGGTTTTCCACAAACCAAAACTACACTTTTTTGCACTCGACGCGCGTTTCGCTAACAACGTTAGCATCATTAGGAGACGATAAACAATGAACTAAATTAATCTACGCTCTATCTTATAAACAATCCTTCAGTTGGCGGAGATAAGACTAATAATTTGTGATTGATCACGATTTTTAATCCTATCTCCCCTCAACCAAAGAATAAAGTGTACTAAACGGGATGGGTCCTCTATCTTTCTTTAAACTATTTCTGGATTTAATGATTTCCATACTTTCATATGCATTCAAAAGTCTTTTGTTTGGTACACTTTTTAGAAGTTTTAGGTTATCTAATGTGAATCTATGATTGCTTTCAAAAGCATGCTGGGCCACACTTGACTTTTCTGTTCTTCCGTATTTTCGGTATGCTAAGTGTTCTTTAAAACGTGTTTGAATAGAGCGTCTCGTTTGGCCAACATATTTTTTGTCACAATCCATGCAACTAATCTCGTAAATTCCACTTTCTTCTAGAACTGTAGTTTTATCCTTGGGATTTCCTAGTAAGCTTCTTATTGTGTTACCGGATTGATATACTAATTTAAGACCGTGTTATTAAATACTTTTTGTAATCCTTTCGTATAATTAGGATTATAAGGAATTGATACAAATTTTGAGTCGCAGGTATCTTTTTGTCTGAAAAAAGTGGAATTCCGAAAGGTCTTTTGAAAAGAATGTCTATTTATCAGCTTATTTATTAAGCCTTCGTCGTAACCGTTTTCGCCAGCTATATTCCTAATCCTATTCTTTTCTGCTTCAAATCTTTCTTTGTTTAAGGGGAAATTTACTAATCTATATGTTAAAAAGTCCAAACTTGCAAGCTTATGTTGTAAGCAATGAAAAGAGTCATTTGGAATATACCTATTGGTTCCTTTTCTGTACAGGTCAAAGTCCAATTTATTTTTATTTCTTATAACTAAAGTGTCTAGAAATGGCAGTGTACCGTTGTTCTCTGTTTCATAAGTAAATTTAATTGTGGGAAATTTGTTATTTATGTTTTCCATAAAATTTTCAACACTAGTTACTTTAGTGTTGAATACTGCAAACACATCGTCTACATACCTAAACCATACTCTGAGGAAATACTCAAATTCTTTACTTATATCTGATTCAAATTTGCTCATAAAGAGGTTTGCGATAAAAGGTGATAAACTATTACCCATTGTGGTTTCTTCTAATTGCTGGTAGTAGTTAACTTTATATTGAAAGTAATTTTGATTCATGCAGAGTTTTGTTAAAGATAGGTATTCTAAAATCTGTTTGTCTTCTAGATTGTTTTTTCTTAGTAGTTCCTCCAGGTATTGTAAGGTATTGGGGATCGGCACACTAGGGAACAACGAACTAACATCAAACGAGATTAAAATTTCACCTTCTTGGAGTGAAATATCTTTAACTTTGTTGATAAATTCAAGGGAATTTTAAACAGAAAAACCTTTTTCCTTTATAGGTAAATTTTCAAACTCGTTTGCTAGCCATTTCGAAATATTATAAGTAGGTGATCCTACAGCAGAAACTATAGGTCTAACCGATTTTCCAAACTTGTGGATTTTCGGAAGACAATACAGTTTCGGCATAGTGGGATTGCTTACTTGTAGCTTATATTTAATATTGTTAGTAATAATATTGTTACATTTTTTAATTGTGTTTTTTACTTCGTTAATCATTTTTGGTAAGGGGTTCTTTGGGACTTGTTGTTTGTAGGGTCCATTTTTTTAAAAATAATATAGAGCGTAGATTAATTTAGTTCATTGGTTATCGTCTCCTGATGATGCTAACGTTGTTAGCGAAACGCGCGTCGAGTGCAAAAAAGTGTAGTTTTGGTTTGTAGAAAAATAACCAAAGTTATGATCATAACCAAAGTTATGATTGTTTTCCACAAACCAAAGGTTCCAAATTCCCAACATAGTCGCATTATTACTTCAAATTAGTAGTAACTAGGGGGCGGCCCAAGACCTGGCAAGTAGGCCCAATCGATCCCTTTTTACCTTACCCGAGCCAAGCCCCCTAATCCACCACCTGTACCGCTTGTACGGTAGTTGGCTCTCCGGGCCTTCCTGTTCTCTTCACGAAGTCCAGTACTTTGGCTCACTTAAGAGCTCGTAGGTCCTCCGCATCCAGGTTCGGTTGTCCGAGTACCTGATGCCGCATCCTTCAAATTAAGTTTTTTCTATTATTTATCCTTACCCCCCCCCCTCCCGGTTTTTAAGAAGATATAGTACTACCGCATAGGAGAACAGAAGGGAATATAATTTCTCTTCTTCTCTATCATCTAGCTCGCAGTTATTGTTCACACTGCATTCTTCGTCGCCCGACGAGAAAAAAAAGTGCCCTCCCAGGCATGGTGGTGCAGGCAAAGATCACGGATGTAGAAACCTTGGATTGCTAATACCTATGGGAAATTTTCATGAAAATCATTGCCGCCATTTTCGCCGCCATGTTGTGGAGATTTAGGTTGGCGATATTGGTTTTCTTAATTTTAAATAGTAGTGTGGCAACAGTGTCAAAATATGATGGAATTTGACATTTCTTTAAAAGGTTCTTTTTGTTGTGGTTTTTTAATACAAAAACAAAAAAGTAAAGAAATAAGCCATAAACAAATCCTCCAACGATCACGCCGTTTATTTCTCTCATTTTGTCTGGAGTATGTGCAGGTCTCGAACAAATAAATCACAACATGGAAACATTGCCCCCCCAATTTATAAACTCAAAGGGTACTGTTAAGCCACACGTTATAAATTGTAAACGCTGGATTCAGCCATTGCTGCTGGCGCTCCCGCTGGAGATACCCCTTGATTACGTTAATCTGAATCTGCACATGAGCTAAAACAGCTAAGAACAGATGCACCAACGTGATACAGTAATAAAAAATAAATTAATAAAGGGAAATACTGACTTTGATAATAGCATATATGGTTCAATTGAAAGCCAGAACCATGGCAAGTTAAGCAACATTTAGCGATGACAAAAAAAGTACATCTTTGGCACATGGAGTCGAGCATGGAGTTTTACAATATTTGAGGACCTTGGCGGAAAAACCTATTAACTAACATCGCCCATACCTTCTCTAAGTTAACAAATTATTACTAAGATATTTTTGAGTTTTGGTAAGTTTTCAGCATTCAACACACACTAGTGACATCTATCCGGAAACGGCCAAACCATGCAGCTAGCACTAGCAACCAAAGAAATCAATAAACGGCGCAGTTTTTCCTGCAAAGCTTTTTTCTTGCGATATATTCTTGTGATATTATTGATAATAAAATATCAATTTTCTCGCCCTCCTTCACTGGGACTACAGGGGCCGTGCACAAATTACGTAATGGTTATGGGGGGAGGGGGTTACAAAACGTTACGTAGGGGGAGGGGGGTTTTCGACAGCGTTTGCATTTGTGTGAAACTAAGAAAATTTGGAATGAAAATAAGTGAAAAGTTTTTTTTGGGGGGGTAGTGGTCTTGAAATCGTTACGTAATATTAGGGGAGTGGCGTGCAAAACCGTTACAAAACATTACATAGGGAGGGGGTCAAAAATTGGTAAAATCACCGTTACGTAATTTGTGCACGGCCCCACATCTGACTGTTCCTCCTTTTTGATTTCGAATCAAAGTGCAAAACCCGGGTTGGACGTTCGAAGGCGTCAACCCGTCCTATTTGCTTGATAACGTTTCTACGGAAATATCTTAGTCGATTTCTTCTGCCGTGTATGAACGCTTTAGGTTAGGCATTTGCATGTATCTCAGTCCCCAGCCTGTAAACAGTGCGTAAGGACAATGGTTACAAAATGAAAAGCCGAAAAATATTTTTTTTTACGATATCTTTCATCAGTTTAGTATTAAAGTCGAGCAAAAACGATTTTTATTCGAGTCCTAAAGGTATGAAAATGAAAAACATTAGAAAACAACAACCTGGAATGGATTTACTACGTGTAAGATGTAGTGACAACATCGCCCCATGCCCATCCTTTTCTGCCTAATGTGCTTTTCTGTTTGTCTGCGTCTTATACACGGCTGCTTGGCCCCCTAAGGATTTGCTTAGGAACCCTGTATAAAAAGGGTTTATAGAGGCCTACTTGCCTTGCTTAAAAAAAGCCGCCTTTTTCTACTACTAATCCAACTGTTGGTTTAAAATTGTATTGCTTTCTTATAGGACCCAAAAACGCTGAAATAAGAGACAGAAAATGGCAAGGCTTGGTCAAGGCGCTAAAAGAAGGTCTCGTAAGAAATATTGGTGTGTCCAACTATGGAGTAAAACATTTAAAAGAATTATTTGCGAACGACCATGGAGTGAGGCCAGCGACAAACCAGGTAAATATGTTAATGAATAGCGCACCACTATGTTTAGCTGTTAATGCACTTTAGTGTAGGGGCATATGTCGATAACTTCTATCCCGTTGGATTTTGAATGAAGGAGTTTTGTGACTATGTGGGATTGATAGCTCGTTAGTCGCACAATCAAGTGTTACCCGGTGTTTTGTTCGCATCCGTGTAGAAGAAGTTGAAAAATCATAATAGATACAACTTTCGCAACCGGACATACTCAATTCCGTATACCTAATTCGAGAACGGAGATTCCAAAAATGAAATGACCTTGAATATCGAAAAAAACAAGATTTTTACCATTTTCCCTTCAAAAAATCTTAATAATTCGAGATTTTGTTAGGACAACTTCAAATGTACCTCAAACCAATTGGCATATATGCTAAATTCGAACCTTAGAGTTTGATGCAGTTTGAAGCTTTATGACCTTGAAAAATACCTCAGTAAAATTAACAAATTGGCAAAATAACATAATAAAAAGCGCTATTTATCAACTATTAAAACGAAGAGGACCAAATTTGGTAAGACTGAAAAGAAGGATAAGTCCAAGAATATTGTCAAAAAAAATTTGGTTCAGCTATGACGCGTTTCAATATGGCGGCTAATATATCAAAATGGCGATCTATAACCACATTTCATTTTTTACGATTTCGTAAAAAAGCAAAAATGACAAAGTGGCCATCAATTCTTGTTAAATGGTTGCCGCTTACTATGAACAAAAAGTTTAGTTGATGCATGACCTTGAATGACTTTGAAAATACCATGTACAATTCAAAAACCAGCTTTTTGTGATTTTTTTCCAATTTACCACTAGGCAAAAACTTTAAGGCGTCGGAGATGATATTAACATCTTAGCCATAAACAAACACTTTATTTTAAACATCCCTACCATTTTTGTTGATATGACGTCCCAGATGTTTATGCTATACCCCGGTAAATAGGGACTTATCGGTACACTATCGGCATCATAAAAGTGGTACACAATACTTTTTTTTGTAATACCTTGGTCTATTTTTACATACAAAATCACCCATTATTGTATTTTTCTTAAACTGTCAAAGTATGTCATTCTGTATTTCAGTCTGACAAATAAATAAAGCAATGCCTCCACAAATTTCTTTATTTGATAAAGCCCTACTCCTGGCAAAACTACAACTAGGATGGTCAATTAGGGACGTGACTAGACATTACGGACGCAGTAAAACCACGATTATAAAAATTAAAAAACGATGGGAAGAGAGAAAACCAGGGACCGGTTTATTGAAAGTTTTATGGAAGAAAACCCTTTTCCATCTGTTGCCCAGCAAAGAGATCAACCCAATTTCCAGGATGTGTAAGAGTGGCACGAAATCGCGTAAGGAAAGGATCTAATTTAAGATGTCGTGTAGCTGCTAAAAAAATTAAACTTACGAATGAAAAAAAAACAGGCCAGGTTACTTTTTGCCCTTAATTACTCTCTAAAGGAACCAGAGTTTTGGAAAAAGTTAATATTGTCCGATAAAAATGTTTTCCAGTCCTGTAGTGACAGAAAACAAATTCGGGTGTATCGTCCACCAAGAACGCGCTAAGAGGAAAGATATATTGCTGGTAACAACGATCGCACTGGGTTGGATTTCTGCTAGAGGCCATGGTGCTCCTTTTCGAATCAGTGGAAGGCTCACAGACATTTTAGAGAACACCATGCTTCCAGCCGTCACAGAACTTTATCAAGACCAGTTTATTTTGCAACTAGACAACTGCCCTTTGCCAAACTTGGTTTCGAGAGCAAAATATTGAAGTTATGCCTTGACCTGCGAAAACCCCGGACGCCAGTCCTATGGAAAATATTTGGTGTTTAATTTCAAAAAATCTGTAAAGCTTTAATATTGTGCCGGGAAATCAACATCACTTGGTCCAGTTAATAGTAAATCATTATGAAGAAGTGATTAGTGTAAAGGAAAACCTTTTTGAAATTTTGGCTGATTCTCTACCAAGAAGGTTAAATGGTATAATTGAGGTGAATAGCGCAATGACTAGATATTAAAATTTATATACCTAATAATTTGTTTCTATTGTTTTATCATTTTCGTTAGAGTTGTGTTTTTTTAATTTTCGTTTCAGTTGTTTTATGCATTATTTGACATTTTACTACAAGTCGTACCACTTTTATGATGCCGATAGTGTAAAGTCGGCATAACCTGACTCGGCACTGTGTCTGACAGTTCCGCACGAAGGTTGAAAGGTTTCTGACTTTTTGTCATGTAAACATGTCATCTAAACATGCTCATATTATGCCATTCGTAAAGTTGACAAATTAAAGTTAATGCCGTCCTTTATTAAAGGCAAGCACAAACATTATGACATATATAGACAACAACAATGTCAGAATCCTTTTAAACTTCGTGCGGAATTCTCAAAAATAGTCTTTATTAAAGACAGACTATGCCGATTTTATGAACCTATATGCCTGTCGTTTTTATTGCCCCGTTTGCGAAAATTGTATTTTTTATGATTTTTGACCGCCATCTTGAAAGATGACGTCATATCAACCATTTCTACACAGATGCAAACAAAACACCCAGTAACACTCGATTGTGTGACTAAAGAGCTATCAATCCCACATAGTCACAAAACTGCTTCATTCAAAATCCTACGGACTTACATATGCCCCTTCACTACTTCCCAAGCAACAAGCCAATATTTATAATAGTTATAGATAATCTTTCTAAATATAAAAAAGGACATTGAATACGCCCCCTCTCAAGATCAACCATGGTCATCTTGAGCGGCAGCAACCGAATTTTATAATCCGTGCCATTTGTAGTTATCTCAAACCGCAACAGGAACCAAAAAGGCTGGTCCGAGCGTTTTCAATTTTCAAATGGTGCTTTATACATTTTCAATGATTTGGATTTCCCCCTTAATAGGGGTATTTTGGAACGCTTATTTGACACTTCGTAGTGGTTGTGGTAATTCCCAATGAGCATTTTCAGAAACCTCTGGTGACAAAAATTTATATAATTATTATAAAGAGGGTTCCATTAATGCCCTAGGGTATTTAGAGGTTTCATACAGCAATTGAGTTTGTATATTTGTTTTATTAAAGGTTCTAAATTGAATGTACCTTAAGGTAACATAAAACTGGCGTTAACAATATTTCCACGGTCATCTTTATAAAAATTAAAGTCATCGGTAACAAATGTTAACCCATCTATAAAACCGTAAGTAACTATCAATAAAAGATATATAGATTTATTTTTTTAAATGTTGCTATCAACTCACTTATAAAAACTTGATTAACCAACAACAAAGAGACACTTTTATATAAATTGGTGCCTGTAATATTCTTATGAACTCATTCATAAACCTTTTTTGCCGATTCTTTCTATAATGTTTTTATTAATTTCTTTGTATAGTGGTTATAATACCACTGTTTTTACAACAAAAAAACAATTTTAATTTATAACAAAACAAACAAGATTTTTTAGGTTAATTTTGTGACATCAAAAGGCTCGTTTTTGCGACTTTAAAAGGCGCGTTTTTGCGAGATACCATACCATCATTATCTGGTTTTAATTACATCAATCTGAGGAGAGACATAAGAGATCCAAATCTTCTTGAGATAGTTTTCGATGACAGATATCGGGATCGAATGCATTCTACACACGCTTCCGACCAGCTTTTCCCATGCGTGGCCACCCTGACTCAAAAAACTCATCACGTGGACCGATATGAACTTGTATAGGCAAGACTTAGACTACGTGATCCGTGTTTTGATTCGGGGAGCCCACGCATAAGAAACCCATAGATGGGAACCGGGTTTTAGAAAAAGAGAACAATATAGTAACCGTGTTAAGTTCGCAAAATTGCACCGTGAAACTTCGATTCACGGTGCATACAGTTCGCACGGCTGGTCGGCGGCAATTGTGAACACATCACCTTACGACGCGACGGAACGCAGCCTCAAGGTCTGTTTCTGCGAGTTTGACATAGTCACTATTATCCTCTTTTTCTAAATGCATTCGTCTGAGAGAGATCCAGCATACCAGGGAAATACCTGCCTATACACCCTTCGACCCCGCAATCTAACTATCTTCTTGACATAGTTACCTCTGACAGTTATGCGGGGTTGAAGGGTGTGCAGGCGGGTATTTTTCCTGGTATGTGTAGTATGCTGGACCCCTCTCAGACGAATACATTTAGGGAAAGAGAACAATGGTAACTATGTTAAGCTCGCAGAAACGGACCTTCAGTGTTCAACACTGCGCCATCTGCAGCCTTTTGTTCCGACTAGCATCATATTTTAAAACGTTGATAAAAAAGTGTTGAAGGAGGTAAACAGTGGTATAATTGTATTGTTTTTTTTTATAGAATTATGGTAAATTTTCGCCATTTTGGATTCCAACAATAGGTTTTTGACCAAAATAAGAACGTTATTTATGGGGTTTCAACATGTGCTTTAATCGAAATATTGCATGTTTAGGGTTAAGAACAAAATACAAAATTCAATATTTCTCCCAGAAAGCAAAAAACATATGTGAAAAAAAGTATTATTTAAATGAATATTTTTTTCCCCGTTTTCTCAAGTATTTTTAGAGCCCATGAAAATTTTGTGACTGTATTCGAAAACTATACAGTACACACGGGACCGTAGCTGATTATCAGAGTAGGATGACTGGGAAAACAGCTTTTATTTAACCTATAGTATATAAATATTCATATTCCTGCTTCAACTTATCTCACTTCCATTTTAATTTATTTTAGAAGATTGGTAAACACCATTTTATAATTTTTTTATTTTAAAAAGAAAAAGAATAATACATAACAAGCAAAGGGAAGAAAGATGGAAAATTTATATTTCTAAATCGATAAAAACCTTTAATTTGTTATGTAGTATTGTTAGAACAGTTGTAAAACCTTTTTATAATAATATCTAGACTTGAGGGTTCATAAGGAAGTTTTATAAAATCTATATGTTGTTTTTCTATCCATTACTATGTACCATAAATTTTTATAAGCTGGTGTTGGTCGGTTGTTTTTCAAGTCTTTTTTACTCATTTAAGAGATATATTAGAGTTATAAAATTATCACCAACACTAAATAATATAACTTTTGGTTATTTTATGAAGGTTTTATATTATTTGCTGTAAGTTCTATATAGACAAAAATGCTCATTGGGTTACTGCGTCTGCGCAATAGCTAAACGGCATTCCGTTGTGGTAATTAACCACTACCTCTGCCGTAAGCTTCGAATCCATTTCGTTGTGGTAGTGTTTATTTTTCTCGTTAATTTTAGAGAATTTTGGCGCAATTAATTTTAAAAATAATAGAATATTACGAGGTTCCAACATATAAAACACTTGTTTCGTAAAATTGAGCTAAATTTTTCATTTTTTCTAATCTCTAAATTTTTTTACAAGTGACGGTTTTTAATGTATTTCAAAAACTCTGGTAAAATCGATTCGTGGTAGTGGTACTGGTTGTTAAACACTACCAAAGCGGATGTCAAAGTTGTCAAAATTCTAAGCTCTCCAAAATTTATCTATTGCTTGGTAACCTTTGTTTATCCCTAAAAAGACAGTTGGTTAGAGTTGGCCCAGTGCTGCATAGTTTTCTTTAATTTTACTTTTGTCATGTGTGCATGTGTATAGATTCAATGGAATCCCTACAGCCAACCAAGAGATATCTTAGAACTCTGCCAACAAGAAGGTATTTTGGTGGTGGCCTACTATTCATTGGGAGGCACGGGGGACAAAGTACAAATCACAAGTAATCCAGAAATTAAGAAAATTGCCGAAAAACTGGGAAAATCAGTATCTCAGGTACTTACATATACATATATATAAATTGATTGCTAATAGATCTTCAAAAATATATAAATTTACATATATATACTCTAGAATACCCTTTAAATCTCTAGATCCTTCAAATTTGATTTACGTAGTAAAACTGTTAAGCTGACTTTATACAGGCAAATAAAAATAATAATTTTAATTTAAATAAAAGCTGAGCTTATGGGGAACAGTGTTGTTTTTTATACAACAGAAATAAAAATAAGCAATTTAAATTAAAATAAAAAGATGGGCAACTTTTAACTTTTATTTTTACATGAAAACCAATTTGCGCATGCTCCATTGATTTAAATCTGTCTTTTTCATTTTTTTGCATTTTTGGTTTGTTTGATGGAGGTTAGTTTAAATATTTCAGTTATTGGTGTCCTTCACTTTTGTTTACATGGCAGAAGCTGATTGGTTCAAAGTTATTTTTATTTTTATTATTTTTAGGTTCATTTTTATTTGCCTGTATAAACCCAGCTTTACAAATATTGACGGAGGCTCTTTGAAAAGACTGCATTTTGGGATGGGGTTTATAACTTTTTTATTTGTGAAAATTTCTGTTTAGTGCAAATAGCTTTTTTTTAGATTTTTTAAAGCATATAATTGGACTGTCAAACTGGATTTTCTCTGTCAGTTTTAATTTTTGAGATTTAAAACAAAGATTGCGTTTTTCTCGATGTGTCGCACTTTGTGTTTTATTTTTTGTATTTTTTATATATTTTTTTATTACTTATTTATATTTTCTATTACTATCATATTTACTTTTTTCCCCACTTTTTATAATATTAAAACATAAACAATTCAAAACTAAAAAAGTATTAAAAGTCACTAATAAACAAATAAAAAATTATGTAGAAAAAAAAATTCAATTCAAAGCTGATTTTAAAAATCCAATAAAAAATGAGTCATTCCATAAGAAAAATATCAACTTTGTATTTTATCTCAAAAACTAAAAGCGATAGAGAAAATCCAATTTGACAGTTATATTCTGCTTTACAAAACCTACAAACAAGCCTCTTACACCAAACCGAAATTTTTACAAATAAGAAAGTTATAGACCCCATCCCATAATGCAGATTTTTCGAAAAGCCCCAGTAACCCGAAAATGGCTTGACATATCAAGATAAGGTTTTTACCTTTAAACTTCTCTTAAAAATTAAGCCTCGCAAGTGTAGGTCAGTTTTTTTCTATCTCTTCTGGAAGTACCTTAAACCCCCCAATTTGGGACACCCTGTACAAATCTACATAATACTATCCCAGGCAGCACAAATTGTCTATTGGACAGTCATTTTTTGTCCAAAACCGCCCGCATTGTCCATGGACCATTTATGGACATCCATTGGACAAAGGTTTTTCGTGATACAGTGGATGACAAAAAAACTGAGGCCAAAGGACTTCCAATTTTGATCCATAAAGAACTGCTTTTTTTCAGTTAGTTTTTGATATCGAATGGATAACGATGTTTCTTGGTCCATCGGATCAAAAACAAAATATAACCGGCGGACTTCCATTTTGTGTCCTGCAAAAGTGATGTACACTTGATTTAAAAAAAAACGCATACATGCAGTCACAAAATTGACCTTTCTAAGTGTATAATATATACGGACTACCAGCTAAAATGCCTAAAAACTTCAAAAGTATGACAATTTGTCATATTGTGTAAAAAAGGTCTCTAAAACTGAAAATATTTTTTTACTTAAATTAAAGGCAACCTTATTTTTATATTATTATTATTATATTTTGCATAATACTAAAAAATCAGCAAAAATAATGTTTTAATAAAGTCGTTATTGAACAATATCAAATTATCACTCGAGTAACGGACGAAGGCTGGTCTATAAAGAGGGCGGTAACCCATTTTGGAGTTGATAAAATAACAATAATACGATGGAAACAGCCCTGAATTGAAAACAATTCGACGAATAGGAAACTTGGATTAGGACAAAATCGATGGTAAACTTAATACTAATTATTTTAACTTAAAAAAGAACTAAAATAAATAATTTAGTATTTTTTATCATTTATATATCACCATTTTTCTCTATTACAAGCTGCAAACGTCTGGGCATTGAAAAGGTTAAATTTCGAAAATACTGATAGTCTTCTGAGAGCTGATCCAATCAGGTCAGGGCTGTTGGCTGGCCAAGGAAGTGTTTCTATATTATTATTCTGGAACCATTGGCGAACAACATTAGCCGTGTGTACTGGACAGTTGTCCTGCTCATAAACGAAGTCATTATTTTCATTTAAAGCCTGTACAGATGGCAGCATAACGTTTTCAAGGATTTCAATATATCGGTCACTATTGAATCTTCTTTCGATTCTCCAAAAAAAAATCCAAACCTCTAGCACTAAATCAGCCCCACATGTTTACAGGAAAATGTCCAGCTTTTTTAATTTGGTTTGTATATTCGGGTTCAAATCTAGAATTTAGTGGACGATAAACTAAAATTCTCCTGCTGCTTGAAGATGATTGAAAAATTTTTTCGTCAGTGGAAACCACCCTCTCCCAGAAGTCATTATCACGAAGAACGTTGTTCAGTGCTAAAATCACTCTGGCCTGTTTTTGTTCTTCTGTTAGAAAAGGCTTCTTTGCAGCAACTCGACAAGAGACTTTTGATTTCGTTACTTTTCTATTTACTGTTGCTAAAGAACCTGGTAATAATGTTACATTAGCTGCTTCAACCAACGTTGAAAAAGGATTTTGTCTGAGATGGTCAACACTTGCACTTCAGAACTTACTTTTGGTCGTCCTGATCCATCTTTCCTATCCGTAGAATTATTTTTAATCCAGCGCTTTTTCCATCGCATTATCGTCATTTTATCAACTCCAAAATGGGTGGCCGCTCTTCTTATAGACAATTCTTCTATAACTCGAGTGATAATTTGAACTTTTGTAAATGTTGATATCTGTGGCACTTTTAAGGATGTCACACTGAATTTTAAGCTGTCAGGCATACTAAGCTGGTGGTGCTTTATAATAGTATACACTAATCGAAAGGTAAATTTTGTGGCATAGGAAAAAATGCATGAATGAGTTTTTTTTAAATCAAGTGTACTTTATACATCGACTAAACATTGAATATTTATCAAAAAATCTATGTCAATTGTCCGAACTGTTTTGGATATCCAATGGATCATATTTTTTCTTATTAATTACCAACAATAACATTTCTCTCATATCTAGCCGAATCATTTGCATATTAAAGGTAAGTAGTTTTCATTATTGTAAACTGATTGGTAATTTAGTATTTTAATACCCATCCTTTGCTAGGAACTCCATCATCGGGGATCGACAATCAGACTTATATGATGTTGGTTTTGACAAAACTGTCCACTGGATATCCATTGAAACAAATATATCCAGTATACTAACAAAATTAGACCAACGGATACACATTGTAATTATTAATTTTTTCCAACAGTGAACCTTAAAGATACTTTTTGGATAGTCAATGGATAACTTTTGGACGGAATTTCGTTCTACTGGATAACTATTGGATTTAGTATAGTGGTACAATGGTCAAAATATTGAAACTTTTGGACTTTTTTGGGATGTCCAAGAGCCGTCCAACGTTTTGACAATTGTATTATCCGATGGATATGCCTTGGACAAAATTTCTTATCAAGAAAACTCTCTCCACTGGACATCCTTGGGGTAGAGTTGTGCTGTCTGGGAATAGCTATTTTACAGTATATCCAGATATGCCAGAAAACTAAAATTCTGTGAAATTATATAGGGACTATTACAAAACCCCTGGGAAATAAAGAAAAATCCTTTTTCTTATATTAACATTGAGTTTGAACTACGTTAAAAATTCCACTCCTTCTCTTTCCAAATTTAATTTAATTTTTAGATTCTATTAAGATGGCCCCTTCAGGAAGGCATTGCAATAATTCCGAAATCAAGATCAAAGGAACACATAAAGGAAAATATAGATCTTGATTTTGTCCTTCCCGACGAAGTCGTTGAGACGTTGAAGAACTTTGAACAGAAACCGTCCTGGATTGACCTTAAAAACATTGATTAAAAAATGATTGTTTTTTTGTTTCTATCTCTACTTATTTGACATCATAATAATCCCTAAAAAAGGCCATTACACGAGTAAATTTAGGTGCCCCGGGATTGATAAAACCCATCATAATAACTCACTAAAACACACGAGGCTCAAAAAATCAGCATATTACTGTTTTTGTTTATTAATTTTTTATAGGTTTTGTTTACCTTTTTTCAAGGAATTTCGTTCAAAAGTGTTAAAAGTTATGGATTATGCATAATTTGTATTGCACTATTTGGTAAATTAATGTATTTTTCAATAAATAATTTTAATTTTACATTCACAACTTTCTGTTTTCATAAAATAAATCATGGTCGCCCAAATAAAAAAGACGTCGATAAGATTTTGCTTTTTTTTGTGGATAGAAGAGAATTTAAAGCCAGTTACTAGCAAAATACTTTTTGGGCCCAATGAAATAAAAAAAGAAGAAAAGCAGGACTGGAAGTAACGCGTAGTTTACATTCTACCTTTTTTTCTGCAAATATAGAAGTAGATATCAGTTGCAAGTAGGTGGAATGTGGACTAGACGCAATTGCTTATCGTAAATTTTCTAAACACCGGTAGAAGTCGCGGCATTCGCAGCTGTTCGCAGCATTTGGTTTTGACTATAAATGTTCAACAAAAGTAAAAACAGCTGAGAATCTGCTTTTATCGTGACACAAAACATAGCTTTAATAGCTAGTTTAATAGACAAGTTTGCATTAGAAACAACTTGGTTATTAAAGTAAGTTGCCATAAAAATTTTACAGCTAAAAAGGCAGCTTAAATAAAGCTAGCTACTTTACAGCAAAAACGTAGTTGCCGCAACGTTGTGACAGCTATAGGATAGCTGTAAAATCTAAAGCGTACATACTGTGCTGCTTGGATCTACTTACTCGTTTTATTTTTCCAAAGAACCCCTTCCTTTTTTACATCAAAGGATTTTTTGGTGTCAAAATTAAAAAAATTACCTACTTGTTTTTAGTAGTTACATACTTATTTTAAAAATCTCTCTGGCATTTTTTGAAACTAAAAAGGCGTTTTAAAAAAATAAAGGGTAAAAAATTGCACAATTTAAATTTTCCAAAAAATGTTTGATTTTAACCAAACAACCTTGAAAAACCCTTAAATTTATTTGAACTGTGACAAGCGATTTTAAATCACATTGTTATCTATATATCTTAAAATGTAGAAAGTGATTTTACAAAAAAACTATTTGTAAAATCACTTTCCTATAATCACAGATAGGTGTACTCAGTTTTGGCGAAGCAACACGAACTAAATAAAAATGTGTTCCCTGGCTAACAAACCACAATGTGTCAAGGACGCAAAGTTTAAACTGCTTAGTGGTGATTTGATGCCGTTAGTTGGATGTAAGTAAAATCTTTTTTCCCAGCAAACACGGTTCCCTCGAGCCATGGTCGGTCCGATGTCGATTGCCAAATTTGTCGCCATCGGCACGACGGCGATTTACGACATCGGACCAGCAGTATTTTTTGTCCGCTTTGCGATGTAGGCCCAATTTATGTTTGCCGACGCAGCGTTAAACTGTAGCCCGCCGTCGGACCAATGGTAAATTTTACTTTTTGCTGACATCGGCATACCGTCGCCGTACGATTAAGGTCCGATATGGTTTAACCACATGGTACCGACCATCCGCCTATAACTGCTTAATTTGGTCGGTCTAATGTAGGCAAGCTGGTCTCGGCCCGACATCGGTAAACTATTCCGATATTGGTTTCCTAAAGCGGTCCAACATCGGCGATTGACGAAGGTTCGTTTGTGGTAGCTTAAAGAGGCCCGACAATGGCAAACTATAGAGAAAGTAATAGCTACGCGAGAGTGACCGATACTGCGTTATACTTGGGGAACATTGTTTATCGGCAACACGAGCGCAGCCAGTGTCTACAGGAAGGAACTACTTGAACAGCCAGATTCATAATAAAATACATATATTCTTTTGGTTAATTTTTTACGGACACTTACTTATTTAATAATAAAAAGATATGAAAAAACTTAAGAGGCGCAGTTTTTCCATACTCTTTTCCGATATTTTTCCTTTCTTTTGTTTGTATTTTAACCTATTATCTTCTTGCTCAACTCTGTACAAAACATCATCACAGTATTTTCTTCAGGGATTTGGTTCGCAAAAATCTGAACCCCAATTTTCGGCACTCTTCAAATAGTCCCATGCTTTCTAACTTTAATGGTAGTGATCCAGCCTGACTTGAATGGCATTTTAGACTTTATAATAATTCGTTAATCCACTATATGGCTAATCTTATAAACTTGCGCGATTTCCAATCAAAACTAATTAAAATAACCCACTTTTGCAAATCTAAAAAAACCACTTGCCAGGCTTGACAGACTTTGACAAGCGGTGGCAAAAAACCGGCAGTTACTAAATTAAAATTGAGTGAGATATATTTCCACATTGAAAAATGTTCTGTCTTTCTTTCATGATCATATAGAAAGAGATAGGCGGGGCAAGGTATGTGTTGACTTAATACAGGCATTACTTTCACTCTCTACCGCAATGCGCTATGTGCTACAGGAACGTAGTTCCTGCGCAGCCCTATCTTTCTGTTAGTCTCCGTAAGTTATTAGGTTGTCTCTGTGGCAAACCACAAATGTCCGATAATGGTTGGATAATAATAAGACCCCACATCAGCCTCTCAAAGCGGCCCGACGTCGGTTATTGACGAAGGTCCGTCGGTAGTTGCTTGACACGATACGACATTGGCAAACTACAAAATTTCGATAATGCGGATGCTTAACCAGTGCTGGTTTAAGTGGCTGAAGAAGTGATTCTTGTAGAGGAGTATCACCATCTTGTCAAGTCCGCATTCTATTTTTGAAATATATCTTTGCTCATTATATATACAGACCGCTTCAAGCTACTGCGAACATAGGGGGAATCAAGTCCAATTTACTCTCCGTGCCGTACGACCGAGGTGGATTCGAAGCACGCTGCAGTGTTATCTTTTGGAAATTCATTTTGTTTTTATTATTTTGTATTATTTCTGCCTTGCTCGAGAAACAGATGGGTAAGTTCTTAATTGAAATAATACATTTTTAAAACCAAAAATGGATGTCTACGAAGTTGCCGAAAAAGTGCAGATGGTCAAATGGTCAAATCGTCATAACCCAACACACGTTCGATATTGGTCGAGGGAAAATTTGCATTTGTATTTTGACGTAAGAACACAGTATCCCCAAAAACTAAATGTTTGGGGGGGGGGTATTATAGGGGAACACGTAATTGGGCCATTTTTTATTAACGGCAATTGCAATTTGAATGGTCCTAGATACTTGGATCTACTGCAGCAGCACATTATTCCAACTGCTAGGCAGTTGTTAGGTGTAAGATTTGGTGAAACATGGTTTCAACAAGATGGTTGTTCCGCTCACAATGTTGGCCTTGTTAGGGAATATCTTGATAATGTATTTCCTAATCGGGTTATAAGTACACGGGGAACTATTTTATGGCCAGCTCGATCTCCCGATCTTGCTCCTAATGACTTCTATCTGTTTTTGAAGAAGCTTTTCAAATTATCACCCCTAACATGCTTGGAAACGTTAGAAAGGGTTTTTATAGTAGGCTCGGATATTGTCTAGCCGAGCAAGGAGGACTTTCGAACATTTGCTTTAATTTTTTTTTGACTGGGAGAATCTTTTTGGTTTTTAGAATGTATTATTTTATTTTGAGAACTTGCTTTTATTTTGTTTCTCCTTATTATTTTCATTGTAACACGTCGTCACTGATAAATCTGAGCAGTTGACAATAAAACGCTCTTATTTATCAGTGACAAAAAATAAGAAAATTACCGGTTTCATTGACTACGCTCCACACAGCACCGTGGTTAGAGGCGTACTAAATACCAAAGGAAAGTCATGCAAGTGGTGATCGCAAGTCTGAGTATTGGTTGCTTCACTGATAGGCGTACGGTGTCTCTGCATGTACGTACACTGGCAAATTAGACTTCTTCCGCCCTATGTTCGCAATAGCTTGAAGCGGTCTGTATAATATTATCTTCCATTGTACAGTGAACATAGTGACCTTAGCGCCATCTCTACATACTAGAAAGAAACTATTAAGCAGTTTAAAAATTTTAAGGTGACGTAATTGAACCATCGATTCTCGACCAATCAAACAAAGTTCCAATCGGACCATCGTCGGTCCTAAAGCAGATAAAGTGGTCGTCGACAGTAAGTCGACTATAGTATTGACGATTCTCGACCAATTAAAGAAAGTTCCAATCGGACCATCATCGGCCCTAAAGCAAATAAGGTTTGCGTTGGCATAATGTCGACTATAGTAAATCGTGCCATCGTCAGTTGCCGATTCTCGTCCGATTAAACAAAGTTCCAATCCGACCGTCGTCGGCCCTAAAGCAGATAAAGTAGGCGTCGGCATAAATTTGACTATAGTAAATCGGGCCATCGTCAGTTGCCGATTCTCGATCAATTAAAGAAAGTTCCAATCGGACCATCATCGCCCTAAAGCAGATAAGGTTTGCGTTGGCATAATGTCGACTATAGTAAATCGCGCCATCGTCAGTTGACGATTCTCGTCCGATTAAACAAAGTTCCAATCGGACCGTCGTCGGCCATAAAGCAAATAAAGTGGGCGTCGGCGTAAAGTCGACTATCGTAAATCCGGCCATCGTCAGTTGCCGATATTCGACCGATTTAACAAAGTTCCAATCGGACCATCGTTGGTCCTAAAGTGGTGTCGGCATAAAGTCGACTGTAGTAATGTGAACCTCCGTCAGTTGCCGATTATTAACCGAAAACTGAAAATCACAATCTGTCCAATATTGGGCCAGAGTGTAGTCGCCGATGCCAACACACTGCCGATGTTGTCGAAATTGGCCCGATTCAATGCCGACGATTTGTGTTTGCTGGGTTATAATCGCTAGACAAGAACTTATATTTTTTTCTGGCCCGACTATGACTATGACATCACAGCTTGGTTAAGTTTTTTTTTATTATTTATTCTTAACTCCTCCCCGTAGTCAATTCCTGGGTGCGCCACTGGCTGAGGGTCGTTTAAAAAGAAACCACAACCTGAGAACAGACAAAAATGGTGGGTTTGTTTATTAGCATTAGAAAGTCTATAATATATACTTTTCGTTGACCTAAAAAGGGCTTCGTTAGTCAGCTAAAATTAACTCAAAAATTATCGATTTATTTCACTTAATAGATGTTTAAATACCATGGTAATGAAACATATACAGTTACAGACAGACAGGCGCCTAGCCATAAATTTCAATTTTTAACTATTTACCCCTTCCTGACTTTGCCACACACAGTTGCATCGTATTTACAGCTGAACCTTCCAGTAAGCGTCAAAAGAACTCTAGCTCAACTTAGGGCAGCACTTAATGTAATAAAGTTTGCTTACAGCGTAGATAGAGAATAATCTACGCTTACAGAGTGTCTACGTATCGCTGGAATCCCAAAGAAAAATATATATTTTGCAATAAAAACCAAAATGGAAGCTTATCTCATCTTCTCTTTGATTACCCAATTTGGCCATTTACAAGGATCACAATAGATCATTTATCCTAAACGAATGATATGTCCGTAATAAACAGTTTAAATTGAATAATAACCCAAACTATTTTTTTCTGAAGAACAAATGTAAATTTTGTTTGCTTTCCGATGATTCTTATTTAATGCATACATGTTACTTTAGGTAAATTGAGCTAAAATTATCTATTTTTTTTTCTTTATGTTTCTATAATACAATATACAATACATTGTGCTTGCATGTAGGCCTAGAAAATTTTTTTTCTTTTTTTTATACATACACCTTTGTGGATTATGTTACCTAGTACTTAGCATACATTTGAGGCATTTTCTATTGTAAAACAATATTTAGTTAGCACTCCATGCTTATGAATCCTATAAAGGCGCATTTACACAGACAAACTTTCCTTTGATGTTGAAATGCCGACAAACATTTACACGAGCCTCTTGAGCAAAATGTGCAAAGAAAAGTTCGACAAAAAGACTCACGGAAATTTTGGAGAGAATGTTAAGCAAAATTTGTTTGAAGAAATGTTGGTATAGAAATTTCTTACACATTCAAAATATATATTGTTATCGGAATTCATTAAACGTAACTGAAAATAGAAAAGCAAAGATTTAAAACAAGATATTTTTAATCAAGTGGTTTCCAACGGAAAAACGATTTGATGTCGAAATTCACATTTTACCTCATAAGCAACTTCGATTGATCTGATTTTTATAGGGGATATGCCAGTATACTTGTAACTTTTTGGGAGTTGTAAAAAAAAACGAGAATAAAAAAAATAATAATTGGCACTTATTAATTGCTGTTGCCTGTAAAATGTAATGATAAAAATTCACGTTTAAAGGCGCAATTACACAGACGAACATGCTCAAACAAAAGCTCGTGCAAAAGCTTGTGAGCTTTTCTTTGAACATTTTTTGAGCAAATTATTGCTATCTGTTTTGGAAACATATTTTTAAAGATGAGAATAAATAAAATTTCACATCAGTGATCAGTGATCTCAATTCTTTAAAAAAATGGAACACCAACTTTTATTTTAAATTTTTGTGACAAAAAGCCGACGGCAAGCGAAACATTATTCTTGGCTATCAGTTTTGTCACATGGATTAGGGTTACTTATAATTTTTTGTTCTTAGGGTTTTTCCCGGATTTTTTTGCCCGGGGGTTTTTTTGGGAGTTTTTTTTTTATTTACAAGGGTTTTTTCCTAAATTCAAAAAATAACCCAGGAAAATTTTTCTTTTCTAAAAAAATTTTGAGTTTTTCAAATATCGGCAAAAAACTCAAAAGTTGAACTTTTAAGCGGTAATCCGCGCCTCACGACTATGAGGAGTGGTGGGGAGGGGATTTTTTTTTAAACATATTTTTGTAACTTTACTTTACCCTTAGCTTTGATTGTTTTTTTTTTCATTCCTCACACCAGATTTACCTAGATAGTTTAAGGCCCCAACGGTTGCTTAAAAAAGCAAAAGGTTCATGAAAATGCTGAAGATAGATATTTACTGTCAATTTAATGTAATAATCAAGGTCGATTACTGATACCGAACAAACAATATGCAAAGGAGCAACATTCCGATTCAGAAATCTAATCTATTACTGCTAAATTATATTTTTTTAGACAAGGGTCTGGGATCGTAGGGTTGTAAAAGTGGATAATAAACGGGTATTATTTAGACCTTAGACGTGCTTTTGTTCATATATTTGAGATTTAATAAAATGTATATAGGTTTTTTTAATTTGACTTAATTATTATTGTATTGTGTTTTAAACTAGGAAGTAAAACTAAGAGATATTCTTTTAAACGTAAATTTTTATCATTACATTTTACAGCAATAAATAAGTGCCAATTATTATTTTTTGATTCTCGTTTTTTTACAACCCCAAAAAAGTTACAAGTATACTGGCATATCCCCTATAAAAATCAGGTCAATTGAAGTTGCTTATGAGGTAAAATGTGAATTTCGACATCAAATCGTTTTTCCGTCGGAAAGCGCTTAATTAAAAATACCTTGTTTTAAAACTTAGTCTTTCTATTTTCAGTTAAGTTCAATGAATTCCCATAAAACTATAAAATTTAAATTTGTAAGAAATTTCTATACCAACATTTCTTCAAACAAATTTTGCTTAACATTCTCTCCAAAATTTCCGTGGGTCTTTTTGTACGAGATTTTGCTCGAACTTTTTTTTGAACATTTTGCTCAAGAGGCTCGTGTAAATGTTTGTCGGCATTTCAACATCAAAGGAAAGTTTGTCTGTGTAAATACGCCTTAAAAGAATATCTCTTTATTTTACTTCCTAGTTTAAAACACAATACAATAATAATTAAGTCAAATTAAAAAACCTATATACATTTTATTAAATCTCAAATATATGAAGAAATGCACGTTCGGTCTAAATAATACCCGTTTATTACCCACTTTTACAACCCTACGATCCCTACCTTTATCTAAAAAATATAATTTAGCAGTAATAAACTAGACTTTTGAATCGGAATGTTGCCCATTTGCATATTGTTTGTTCAGTGTCACTAATCGCCCTTGATTATTACATTAAATTGACAGTAAATATCTATCTTCAGCATTTTTATGAACCTTTTACTTTTTTAAGCAACCCTTGGAGCCTTAAACTAACTAGGTAAATCTGGTGTGAGGAATTTAAAAAAAAACAATCAAAGCTAAGGGTAAAGTAAGGTTACAAAAATCTGTCTAAAAAAAATCCCCTCCCCACCGCTCCTCATAGTCGTGAGGCGCGGATTACCGCTTAAAAGTGCAATTTTTGAGTTTTTTGCCGATATTTGAAAAACTAAAGTTTTTTTGGAGAAGAAAAATTTTCCTAGGTTGTTTTTTGAATTTAAGAAAAAACCCTTGGAAATAAAAAAAACTCGCAAGAAAATCCCAAAAAAAAACCCCGGGCAAAAAAATCCGGGAAAAACCCTAAGAAAAAAAATATTATAAGTAACCCTAATCCATGTGACAAAACTAATAGCCAAGAATAATGTTTCGCTTGCCGTCGGCTTTTTTTCACAAAAATTTAAAATAAAAGTTGGTTTTCCATGTTTTTAAAGAATTGAGATCACTGATCACTGATGTGAAATTTTATTTATTCTCATCTTTAAAAATATGTCTCCAACACAGATAGCAATAATTTTCTCAAAAATTTAGCCGAACAAATTGTTCAAAGGAAAGCTCACAAAAATGTTCACGCAAAAAATTTTACATCTTTTGCACGAGCTTTTGTTTGAGCATATTCGTCTGTGTAATTGCGCCTTAATATTTCGAAAAAAAATATAAATCTATGAATAAATTAATTTTTTATTATTTTCTTTTATAGTTGGAACCTCCCAAATCAACGGTGTCGAGGCAGTAAGAAATGCTTTAGATAATGCTCTGGCAGCTGGGTTTCGTCATATCGGTAAGTTTCGTATTATCTGTCCAGTCCTCATCATGGGAGAGAGACCAGGCAATAAGTACTTTTTCGGTTTTAATACATTAGGCAGTTTTAAAATTGCCGAAACTGCAGACCTAAATTTTACAAAAGAGCAACCTTGACTTCTTGCTGTAAATAATTAGTGTAGATATATGTTTCAATGGGTTTTAGATACCGCCCAGTCTTACAAGAACGAAGAAGAAATTGGAAAAGCTTTGAAAGAACTTCTGCCCAAAAATAACCTCACAAGAAAGGATGTTTTCATCACCAGCAAAATTGGTAAGAATTTTGTTTACATTTCTACTGAATCAAAAAAAGTAACCATAAAAGGCCCCTTGGACCAATTTTTTGACACTGAAACTGATGGTTCCGTTTAGGTCCTGTGTTAGTAGTTAGCATTCTTACGAACACTGATAAATCGTGCACTGTGGCCTCAGGTAAGGCCTATGAGACACATTAACTTATTTCAGTTCGAGCTTTGTCTAGGGTGCCGAAATAGTGTGTATTGAAAAATAAGCGCAATGGCTAGTAATGAGAACGAAAGAGATGATAAACTTGAAAAACCCATACGCTGTTGCCGATGTCACCCATAATTAACTAAAAGTTTCTCAATTAAGATCCCGTCTCATTTAACGATAAATATTGCCTTCAAAGAGCGTCAAACAGTGATTATGACTATTTTATTATTTTAGTTTCAAATTGAAAAACTTTTACTACCTATTGACGTTGCTCTTTCAATAAAGTTGCGAAAAATGTGCGCCTGACCTCCCATAACCAGTTACGCTAGAGTCCCGACTCTACGAGACAATTTATCGTAGCAGTCTGACATTCTCGCGAAATATCTTGTGGATATAAATTTAAAACAAAATTATACTTTTTTGAAGGAATAAAAAAGATTAAAACAACGTAGCGCAGTCTTTCAATCTGCAACCCTCCACTTCTTTCTACTTAGAACACTTTTTGTTACCGTGTTCACGTCTTGCTTCCCAACTAGCAATTTGTCGACGACTCAACGTTATGCACCGCATGCCAACGTTGCGTCGCAACGTTTACTTTTACTCAAACACCACCCACTTTTGCACCAATTTGGTGGATGATTTTTTGGTTGAGTCAACGTCCCGATCGCGACTACAGTTGAAGTAATAGTTCAATGGGTTTTGGAGTACAATTATTTGTTTAAAATATTGTTCATTACGTAAAATGATAATTAAACTATTCGACTACAAATTAAACTATTTCTAACACCATAATATTATTAAACTAAAATGATATTCTATGTCATATATCATGTTTTGCATCATCAAAACATACGAACCAATGCCAAAATATATAAACAGACGGTAGTTTACTCTCAAATGTGCAGGTCGTAGCTTTAAAAAACAAGCGCGCCCTCGATTAAGATGATTTAATGAAACTAAAAAAAAAATGATGACTTAAAAGTCGCTTCGAAAAACCTCTGAAGGTGTTGCTTAGGATTCCTAAGAACAAAATACGAATTTTTACATGCAAAAAGATCGTAGTTTATTGTAGAGAAAGGTAAAAAAAAAATTTATGTTTGTTTACATATTAGCATACAGTGGTTTTTACAATCAATCATGGCGGCACTTATTAGTTTCTATGACAACCAAAGGAGTCCCGTATCTCGACCGCTGTAACTACTTAACTTTGTTTTGAACTGATCCCCTAACTTAAAAGACGCGAACACGCCTCAATTTTTACCCAATCGAAATTGCTCCACAGTTTGGCTTTCTGCTGCTCACTTAATTTCCGTCCTTGTTGTTTACACAGGACCTTCCTTTTTCTTTTCCGCCACACAGAAGATGACACATTTTGATCCAGTATATCAGCTAAATGCTAAGCTAAAGCCTTCTGCGACGATAAAATATCGAAGAATATTTATACAATTTGTTCCTTTTCATAGCGCAAAATGTTGAAACAAAACTAATAGAAACTCTACAAAACACTTTTGACGTTTGTATGACAGACAGCAGTGCTCCAAAATTGGTTTGTTGCAAACGTAACAGAAAACTTGGTTAGATGAAAACAGGCGTGCCCGCGTCTCCAACAAACGGGCCAGAAAACGTGGGGCAAATTGATCAATTTTCGGTTTAGCACACACCGATTTGCAGTCGGCGCCTTCACAACTAAGGAATTACTGTTAGTAAAATAGACGGTCATAAATAGTTGTGATGGTGACTGAAGTTGTGATAAACGTTTAGGCGTCGTATAATAGTCGAAGTTGTCGACGGTCGCCATGATAACTATTCTTTATCCGTAAAACAACGTTTAAAATTAGTGCAACTCTAATTTTTACAACTTGCACAACTAAAAATTGCTAGTTGGGTTAACATTAAAACGAATTTAAAGCTGTTCCCAACTAGCAATTTTTAGTTGTGCAAGTTGTAAAAATTAGAATTGCACTAATTTTAACCGTTGTTTTACAGATAACGAATAGCTATCATGGCGACGGTCGACAACGTCGACTATTATACGACGCCTAAACGTTTATCACAACTTCAGTCGCCATCACAACTATTTATGACCGTCTATTGTACTAACAGTAAGTCCTTAGTTGTGAAGGCGCCGACTACAAACCGGTGTGTGCTAAACCAAAAATTGATCAATTTACTCCACGTTTTCTGGCCGGTTTGTTGGAGACGCGGGCGTGCATGTTTTCATCTAACCAATTTTTCTGTTATGTTTGCAACAAACCAATTTTGGAGCACTGCTGTCTGTCATACAAACGTCAATTAATTCAGTAAAAGTAACTAACAAGTGTTTTGTAAAGTTTCTATTAGTTTTGTTTGAACATTTTTCACTATGAAAAGGAACAAATGGTATAAATATTCTTCGATATTTTGACATGTGACAGCTGTCATTGAAGGTGATTTCCCAGTGTGGCGGAAAAAAAGAGGAAGGTCCTGTGTAAACAACAAGGATGGAAATTAGGTGAGCAGCAGAAAGCCAAACTGTGGAGCAATTTCGATTGGGTAAAAATTGAGGCGTGTTCGCGTCTTTTAAGTCTGTTCAAAACACAGTTAAGTAGTTAAAGCAGTCGAGACACGGGACTCTTTTGGTTGTCATAGAAACTAATAAGTGCCGCCATGATTGATTGTTAAAACTATTGTATGCTAATTTGTAAACAAATATTAAAAATTATTTTTTTGCTTTTTTCTACAATAAACTACGATCTTTTTGCATATAAAAATCCGTATTTTGTTCTTAGGAATCCTAAGCAACATCTTTAGAGAATTTTAGCGATTTTTTTTTAATTTCATAAAATCATCTTAATCGAGGGCGCGCTTGTTTTTTAGAGCTACGAACTATACATTTGACAGTAAACTACCGTCTGTTTATATATTTTGGCATTGGTTCGCATGTTATGATGATGCAAAACATGATATATGACATAGAATATCATTTTATTTTAATAATATGATGGTGTTAGAAATAGTTTAATTTGTAGTCGTATAGTGTATTTATCATTTTACGTAATGAATAGTATTTTGAACAAATAATTGTACTCCAAAACCCATTGAACTATTACTTCAACTGTAGTCGCGATCGAGACGTTGAATCAATTAAAAAATCATCCACCAACCAAATTGGTGCAAAAGTGGGTGGTGTTTGAGTAAAAGTAAACGTTGCGACGCAACGTTGGCACGCGGTGCACAACGTTGAGACGTCGACAAATTGCTAGTTGGGTCAGGTCTTACATGTAAAATATTTTGTGAAATTTTAGTTGCATCATTTCAGTATCAAATAAATAAAAATAATCTAAAGTGATTAATTGAGAAAAATTACGTCTACGAACTCTTTCACGCCCGTAAAACCGAATAAAAGAGACCTAAACTGTTTGCTTGGCAACGTTGCCTAGCCGCCTTGCCAAAAAAACCGCAATAAACCTCATAAAAAACATACCTGATCTTTATCAGTTTTTATAAGGTTTATAAGCTTTTGTGAGGCAAAATTTTAGGATTATAAAAGTTTGTAATAATTTATGAGGTATGTCTTTGATTTTGGTAAGAATTTATGTCGTTTCATATGTATGTTTTTTATCTGATCCAATAATCAGACAGACTTATGAATGCTTATAAAATTTGATAAGTGCGGATATTTTAATTCTTGACAGCTTGATATTTTGAGGATGTTTTTAAATGATTTTTTCATAAATACTTGGTGAAAACTGGCGGAAATGGCTTAATTTTTAGACAACAATTGGTAACCAGAAAAGCTATACTTTAGTTATCTACAGACAATTACTAAAATTATGTTTTTGATGAAGATTAAAAAAAATATATTTTCCTGTTTTTCTCTGAATTTTTTGATAAAGGTATTAAAAAAAATAGTGCTAACAACTCGCGGCTAAACTGTGCTTTGTTTTACTCGCGTTTTCAAATACCTCACTGCGCTCGTTATTTAAACCAACGCTTGTAAAAAAAGCACTATTTTAGCCAGTAGTTTTGAAAACTACTAATTCGTTTTCAATAAAGGTACTTCTGGCACTTTGGTTGCAGATTAAAACAGATATTTTTTAGGGGGTTTTTAAGTCATAAAAATTTTTTTAGGCAGCTGGTCAGTTGCTCTAATTTTCCTCATCGTCTTGAAAATCAATAATTGGTCATAAAAATAGCAAGTGCGGGTTTATGTTGAAAATGTTTTAAAAATAAATCTGTTTCTTCTAAAATTTTTCTTTTATAATTTTTTTTTAGAAGTAGCAGACGAAAATGCAGATGGTTATAGTTCCGTTAAAGAATCCCTGAAACTTTTAGACACCGACTACATAGACCTTTACTTAATTCACAATCCGGCAATTCTTTATTGGAAATACGGTGATAATGGCCAGATCCAAGGAATTAATGGCTTCAGTTCAGGTATAAATTTATCTATTTTGAAGTGTTTCTTTCACTTTTGCAATTGCGAGTTTTTGTAATTATTTTACCTCTTAAGGCGCAATTACACAGACGAACATGCTCAAACAAAAGCTCGTGCAAAAGATCTAAAAATTTTTGCGTGAACATTTTTGTGAGCTTTTCTTTGAAAATTTTGTTCGTGTAAATTTTTGAGCAAATTATTGCTATCTGTTTCGGAAACATATTTTTAAAGATGAGAATAAATAAAATTACACATCAGTGATCAGTGATCTCAATTCTTTAAAAAAATGGAACACCAACTTTTGTTTTAAATTTTTGTGAAAAAAAGCCGACGGCAAGCGAAACATTATTTTGTCACATGGATTAGGGTTACTTATAATATTTTTTCTTAGGGTTTTTCCCGGATTTTTTTGCACGGGGGTTTTTATGGGATTTTTTTGCGAGTTTTTTTTATTTCCAAGGGTTTTTTTCCTAAATTCGAAAAACAACCCAAGAAAATTTTCCTTTTCAAAAAAAATTTTGAGTTTTTCAAATATCGGCAAAAAACTCAAAAATTGCACTTTTAAGCGGTAATCCGCGCCTTACAACTATGAGGAGTGGTGGGGAGGGGATTTTTTTTTAAACATATTTATGTAACTGTACTTTACCCTTAGCTTTGATTGTTTTTTTTTTAATTACTCACACCAGATTTACCTAGTTAGTTTAAGGCCCCAAGGGTTGATTAAAAAAGCAAAAGGTTCATGAAAATGCTGAAGATAGATATTTACTCTCAATTTAATGTAATAATCAAGGTGGATTACTGACACTGAACAAACAATATGCAAAGGGGCAATATTCCGATTCAAAAGTCTAGTCTATTAGTGCTAAATTATATTTTTTAGACAAGGGTCGGGATCGTCGGATTGTAAAAGTGGGTAATAAACGGGTATTATTTAGACCGAACGTGCTTTTGTTCATATATTTGAGATTTAATAAAATGTATATAGGTTTTTTCATTTGACTTAATTATTATTGTATTGTGTATTAAACTAGGAAGTCAAATAAAGAGCTATTCTTTTAAACGTAAATTTGTATCATTACATTTTACAGGCAACAGCAATAAATAAGTGCCAGTTATTATTTTTTATGATTCTCGTTTTTTTTACAACCCCAAAAAAGTTACAAGTATACTGGCATATCCCCTATAAAAATCAGATCAATCGAAGTTGCTTATGAGGTAAAACGTGAATTTCGACATCAAATCGTTTTTCCGTCGGAAAGCACTTAATTAAAAATACCTTGTTTTAAAACTTAGTCTTTCTATTTTCAGTTAAGTTCAATGAATTCCCATAAAACTATAAAATTTAAATTTGTAGGAAATTTTTATAACCAACATTTCTTCAAACAAATTTTGCTTAAAATTCTCTCCAAAATTTCCGTGAGTCTTTTTGTACGAGATTTTGCTCGAACTTTTCTTTGAACATTTTGCTCAAGAGGCTCGTGTAAATGTTTGTCGGCATTTCAACATCAAAGGAAAGTTTGTCTGTGTAAATGCGCCTTTACAGGTCCGAAAAACGCTGAAATTAGAGACAAAAAATGGCAAGGCTTGGTCAAGGCAGTGAAACAAGGTCTCGTAAGAAACATTGGTGTGTCCAACTATGGAGTTAAGCATTTGAAAGAATTACTTGCTAAAGACCATGGAGTAAGGCCAGCCACTAACCAGGTAAATATGTATGATGGAATAACATAACTCTTGTTTGAAAGTTTAAGACAATGATGTATTTGAAATTTATTCTGTGTTTGGGATTTCCCTTGTCTATACTTTATTTATACACGACGTTTCGATCAGTAAAATCTCTGATCGAAACGTCGTGTATGAATAAAATATAGACAATGGAAGTCCGAAACACAGAGTTAATTTTAACATAACTTTTTTATACGCCAATACTCTTTTCAGGGAACGAACCAATATAACTCTATCCTTTAAAATATAAAAAAAAATAAAAGCTTTTAGGACGCTGATTCTTGACGGCCCATGAGGTCAGGTGAGCGGAATTCTCACATCCACGGGTGAACTTACTTTCACCCACTATTTCGGGTCGTTTCACTTTGACAGCCCCCCCCCCAGGTACGGTTTCTGAAAAATTTGTAGGCCATAATTTTGCACACCATAAATTAAATTTTGCACACCTTCTTACGAGGAACTGTGGCCATTTTTTTATGGGGGGGGCTAACTTGACCGTAGCCCTCCCCATATAAGGTTTTTTGAAAATTTTTATATCATTCGAAAGGTCCAAGTTTGCACACTTATTTTAAAATTTTGCACACCCCATGGGAACCCTATTGCGGGGTCCCATCCCCCCCAAAATTAGATCCTTAGAAAATAGCGTCTGGGGGGCAGCCTTGTTACTCGAGAACCCTATTGGAGGTTCCCATGGGGTTGTGGAAAATTTCAAAATGGGTTTGCAAAATTGTGTAAAATTAGACCTTTCGCATAATATTAAATTTTTCAAAAAATATCATGTGGGAGGGCCAGCCTTGTTACTCGAGAATTCTATTGCGGGTTCCCATCCCCCCAAAATTAGATCTTTCGAGTGGTACCAAAATTTTCAAAAAATAGCGTCTGGGGGGGCAGCCTCGTTACTTGAGAATCCTATTGGAGGTTCCCATGGGGGTGTGGAAAATTTCAAAATGGGTTTGCAAATTTGTGTAAGATTAGACCTTTCGAATAATATCAAATTTTTCAAAAAATGTCATGTGGGAGGGCCAGCCTTGTTACTCGAGAATTCTATTGCGGGTTCCCATTGGGCGTGCTAAATTTAAAAATAGGTGTGCAAAATTAGATCTTTCGAATGGTACCAAAATTTTCAAAAAATATCGTCTGGGGGGAGGTCAGCCTCGTTACTCGAGAACCCTATTGGGGGTTCCCATGGAGTGTGCAAAATTTCAAAATAAGTGGGGGGGCTAGCCTCGTTACTCGAGAACCCTATTGAGGGTTCCCATGGAGTGTGCAAAATTTCAAAGTGTGCAAAATGGTGCAAAATTGGACCTTTCGAATGATATAAAAATTTTTAAATGGGGAGGGGAGGGGCTACGGTCAAGTTAGTCCCCCCCCAGAGAAAGATGGCCGTAGAAAGGTGTGCAAAATTTAATTTATGGTGTGCAAAATTATGGCCCAAAAATTTTTCACAAACCATATCTGGGGAGGGGGCAAAGTTGACCGACCCCACTATTTCCACGAGGACGGAGGAGCCTCTAACCTGACTTTATTTGGCTGTCAGGTTTTTGGGACCTTTTTATGTTGAAAGGAAACGAAAATATCTCGAAAACTGTAGCTTTGAAAGATTTGAACCTTACTTACTTATTAGTTACTTAGTTTCTTAATACTGTTCTAGTAAATAAAAAATATGTCAATTTTAATTTTTGTAGGCAGTTTTTATGAAAAGCCCTTTTTTTATTTAAAAATGTGTTTTATTAAGCTTATTTTTGTGGGTAAACAAACTTTTAAAGCTTTTAACATACAAAACAAAAAATTTACAAAATGTTATTAAATATATTATGCAGTTTCTCTTACAACCTTAGGATAAATATTAAAGACGCTGCGTTTTCATTTTAAGTGAGACAATAAGTAAAAAATAGCCATTTTCCAGAATTATGACGTGTGAGATTTTCTGTCGTTTCTGAAGAATCGCCACCATTTTAACACTTTTATTTTTCGTAGATTAATTGGAGCCCTTATTGCCAACCGAGAGATATCTTAGAGCTTTGTCAGAAAGAAAGTATTTTGGTGGTGGCCTACTCTTCGTTGGGAGGCACAGGGGACAGAGTACAAATCACAGGTCGTCCCGAAATTAAGAAAATTGCCGAAAAATTGGGCAAATCAGTAGCGCAGGTACTTTAGTGCTCGACGCGCTTTGTCTAGGATGTGAAAATAGCGGCGCGCATCGAAAAAAGTTTGAAGTCAAGCGGGTGTCAATCATTCCGATTTTTAATCTTTTACAAGCTTTTATTTAACTTGCATATCCATGTATGTTTGTTCAGGTGGAATCTTGCAACTTAATTTTGACCAACTTCCCGACATCCGATCGGTTTCAAATTTGGCATGCTTATATAGTTGCGGTGACAACACAAGAATATAGTGTGATGAAATTGACAGCCCCCACCTACTCGAAGGGTGTAGAGAGGTGAAAGATTTCGTTGAAATTTGATGTGTTGAGGCACTTGGAGATGCAGATAACGAATCTCTAATCAGATTTTAAAAATTCAATATGGTGGAATCAAGATGGACGACTTTTGATCATCTTTTGCTAACCAATTTTAACTAACTTATACACATCCGGTTGCCTTATTAGGCACCCCTCGCCCCTACGAGGGGGCTGATTCAAGATGGACGATTTTCGGTCATGTTTTGCTAACCAATTTTAACTTATCCACATCCGATTGTGTCCAAATTTGGTATGCGTTTATAGAATACAATAATACGGTATTCTCAGGTACCCACTTCCCTCTAACGAGGGAAGTGGAGGGGAAAAATAATTTAGTTTGTTCGATTTGAATCAAAATTGGCATACAGGGGTTTTTAAGGAGGGGGATTATGAATTTTTGATCAGGTTTGAAAATTTCAATATGGCGAATTCAAAATTGACGATTAGGGGGTACAAATCTAAAAATTAAGAATATGCGTTCAAAGTTCGTATGCGTTTATGGTTCTGGCGACAATACAATAATATGGTATTATTAGGTACACACTTCCTTCTAACAAGGGAAGTGGTAAGGGGGAAAAGATTTAGTTTGTTCGATTTAAATCAAAATTAGCATACAGGGGTTTTTCGGAATGGGGATATGAATTTTTGGAAAATGGAAGATTCAGGGTACAAATCTAAAAGTTAAAAAATATTTTTTTTAAACTTTTAAAGAACAAGCTTTTATTAAATGCGCTTAAAAGTAGAAAATATTTTTTTATCTTCCTTATACCATAATAAAAGCGATGGGCGCAAATTAAAAATTTTAACTTTACGGTGACAAAGAGAAAATATAAAAGAATATTCTATTGGAATGATTAACATAATGCCTTCCTCTAAAGAAGCTGAGAACAGGTGAGATTGCCGTTATAGAGGTTATAGAGTAATACAACTGTTTCTTAGGTGAACCGTCGACGTGACCGATATACGATATCTAAAGTTAAATTTTTTTAAATAAATCGACGTCACTCGTAGCAGACGAAGGTTATCTAGCCCTGTATAAAAATAGTGACGTAAGTGTTCCACTCTTTGCCTCTTCAAAAATTGAATTTTCAGGTTCTATTAAGATGGCCTCTACAGGAAGGCATCGCAATAATTCCGAAAGCAAGATCAAAGGAACATGTAGAGGAAAATATAGATCTTGATTTCGTTCTTCCTGACGAAGACGTTCAGACGCTGAAGAACTTTGAACAAAGACCGTCTTGGGTCGACCTTAATAAACTTGATTAATTTATGTTTTTGTTTTATAGCCAGTAAAAATCTAAAAGTATACTGAAGTCTAGTGATAACGGTTTTATTTTACCGTAGAAACTCTTCCCTTCCTGTATGTCACAAACACCCCATCCTTCTACCCAAGTAACAATTTTTAGTTGAGTTAGTTGCCATAACTAAGAAATACACTAAAGTTAACGTTGAACAAATAAAAAAAAATAGTCATTTGTGCAACGACCGCTATGATGTACGAGAAAACGACGCCACAACGTTGTTATTAACTAGGGTAAATTTGGCAATCCTCTAACAACGTTTATTTTTACTGGAATATTGTGGTGGGGTTTTTAACGACCGCAACGAACGCCAAAACATTGATAATTAACTGGAGTTAATTTACTTTCTTTTAACGTTTCTCTTTGCGAGACAATTGCGGCTAAATAATCATTGCGACCAATTTCAAAATATAACTGTATCTGACAACTCCTTAATTTTTCGCAAAACGGTTAGGTTTCCAGTAAACCAAGAAATGATTATTGCTTCCATACTGTTTTTGTTTCCTGATTTGTGCCGCTACGCCAAAAATCTTGTTTTTTTGCTGGATTTTGATGATTTTTAGTTAGTTTATTTTTTTAAAGCTAAAATATTCATTTTTGACAGAAAACCAAGGTTCGTTGGTAAATTTAGTGTATCGGAAACTTTAAAAAGCCATTTTAATGTTATAAAGATTTTAGTTAAAAATTAACAAACTTTTATATTTTATTCTTATATATTTTATTTCTGCTGCTATTTGATTGTGTCAACTGCATATAAACAGGCTTCTCAGGGGGGGGGGGTTAACCCCAAAACACCCTCCTCAATGAGTCACTGCCTACTAGCCAGTAGCGCAGAAGCGTGTCAGATTTTTCTAAGGCCCTCCCGCAAACTTTTTGAGAAACAAAAACATCAAATTGATTTGACTTGACATTGATGTTTTTGTTTCTCAGTTTATTCGACAGGTGGCGCACACAGTTACTACGTCCCCAAGGATAACAAACTTTTTTGTTTTAAATTCTAGAGGTGTGCATTGTCACTGTGTAGCTTCAACTGCCAGGTATAATCCTATGACTCCCTGATGATTCCTAATAAGGATGAAACAGATCTGTAGGTGTCTGGATTCTCCATTAGACATTGGAGGCCTGGTCGTAATGAAGTGAGAAACAAAAACGCTTTGTCCGATATGCCACGAGTTTTACTTTCATATATATTTAAGGTTGTATTTATGTGGTTGTATAGTCCTTGAGGTTCAGAAAAATTGTAAGGTTAGGTAGCTACCTACTCTTTGTCTCTGTTTTTATTTTTTATTAAATAAATACTTTTTTTTGTTAAAATAAAGGAGATAAACTTACTTTTCTCACGACAAATTAAAAAAAAAATAGTGTTGTTGGTATTTGTTGCGTTTTGTAATAGTACCTATAAAATCGAGTCACCTTTGCAAGTTCTTTACGTCAATTTTTGCTGTCTAATTTCAACACATCGGTATCCGTATACCTAACGCGTTCGAAATCTAGCCAAAACACACTACATTTATGACTTGTTTATGCGATGTTTGGAACGATGCCCGCTTTTTGAAGGGTGCGATGACAGAACTGCTGATTGAAAACGTTGCGCACGTTGATGGGTCCGTCACAATACGTACATCCCTCCGTACGCAACGAGTGGAATCAGCTATTCTGCAGGCATCGTTCGACACATGGCATAAACAAGTCAAAAATGTAGTGTATTTTGGTTTTGTTTCGAACGCGTTAGGTATACGAATACCGATGCGTTGAAATATTTACTTTAAGTGTCTAATGATGCCATTAATTGTCGTTGTGTTGTGAAACTTTTTGGCTAAAATTTTCAAAAACTAAGAGAAACACTAGTTTATGGTAAATTATAATATGTTGACTGGAAACCCTAAATATAAATATGAATTCAATTCAATGGTATTATGTGTTTGTTTAGAAGAAGATGGCACTTGGAAAAAATTTCGTGAATCAATACTTTATGATTTTGAAATTTGAACCGATAATTTAGGTACTGTGCGAAAAGTGGTCCTTTTCCCGTAAGGGGCGGTAACGAGTTATATGCAACTTTTTTCCTTTGAGCAAATAATTTTTGGATCAAAAATCAGATTTAAAAGAAAATATTAATAAAAAGTAGCAAATATTGACTGTTAAAAACTGATTTTTTTTTGGATTGCGCGAATGCAAGTAGGTACAATAATTGCATTAAAAAAATATATTACGGAGGGATAAAGAAGCTTTATCGCACTCGATAAAATAGATTTTAAAGCAGTGAGTGCAGTAAAGTACTCCTTAGGGCACTCCTTTGGGTGATGTAAAGTGACTTTGATTCTATTTTGGGGTTCTGAGGCTTATAGGTAAATTTTGTTATGTAATTCTGTCTTTACCGTCCTAGCCGATACGAAATGACGTTGATTGATTGATGAGTGAGTTGATTGATGTATTTGATACTCCTGAATTTAAATGTAATCACTAAGAGGCAGATACAAGGATTTTTAACTTTAGTCTTTATTTTGGACATAATCATGAAATTATTATCAAATCAGATGGAAGAAAGGATATTTTGAAAATTTGGTATATATGCATACTGGACATACAACAGCTATAAGAAAAAATTGCCAAATATACATACAAAATAGATGTTCTTTGTTACCAGCAGTACATTCAATAACAGGCTGTTCTGTTAACTGTTAACTAGTTCAATATTTAATTTAGGAGAAGCAAAGGCTTTTAAAATATTTTAAGAAAATTCGGAAAAATTTAAAAATTTTGAAAATTTTGGTGAAAAAAACTTGAACGAATATTTAGATTTGACTAAAAAATTTATAATTTCATGCTATCCAAATCCAATAAAAACTGAAATAATAGTTAATTTAAATAGACTTAGGTACTTGCTTGCTATTACTAGTAATAGACCTATTGAAAAACTTCGACCTACAGACCACTCGTTTTTGGAACATAAAAAAGGTGTCGCTTTGAAAAAAATATTTGGGCAATGAGTCATGTTCCTCAGCCAGTTTATGACTTACCCGAAGAAACCGGGTGGATTATAGTAAATGAAAAAATTAGTATGATATATTCAACCAGAAGAATTTAGAAGAATTCTTAATTTATTCTGCTGGGACAAAACATGCGACAATAATTGTCGGTGTTATGGACAAAGCTTGTATTGTAACGAATTGTGCAAGTGCAAAGCATTATGCAAAAATAAATAGATTTGTTGTTTTAAAAAGCCACCATTATTTTCCATCGACGTAAGTTGATGTTTTGATTTGACTCAACGACCATTTCAAGCAAAGTGAATTTATTCAAAAAAATCTTAAAGTATATCTATAATATCATAAACCCATAAAAACACGCAGTTTACAGCTTCGTGGTTTACAATAATTTTAAGTATAAATATCATCAAAATTCCTTCTCTTTTAACTCCAATGCTTATTATTTATTTTGTTACAGCTAGGATAAATAATACTTACAAAAAATAAAATTTAGAAAAATTGAAATTAGCTAAATTATTTTTTTTTTCATTTTTGTCCCATCCATCCAAAAGGCTTGTTAAGGCTTGCCCTTAATACTATTTTATTGAATACGTTATCGTTTAAATAAAAAATTTTACCAGAGAATATAGCAGACTTTTCAGTAATATAGAAGTTACAGTTTGTTTTGCTAGTAATAATAACTTTTTTTCACGTTCATACGCTTGCCGTCAAGTATGAATTGTAATTTTTAATTCTGTTTTTAAAACGTAGCCATGTGAGTAGAAATGTTTGTAATACTTTTAAACCTGTCCACTAAAGTTAGCTCACATGATAAGTAACCTTAATTTAAGGTTAACGTAACCTTAGTTTTAATTTTCTGTGATTAGTGACCTTTTCTTAATAAGTTAGTCAATTAGTATTATTACGCGAAAGTTAGACAGTTCTTGTTGTTTTTTGTTAATACAGAGTTGGAGTCCTAAACGTTAAGCTGGTATGTTAAAAAATAGTTTTTCTGACTAAATTTTTTAACAAAAGCTAAATAAAACAAGCCGTAAAATTTTCTTGGTACGTGATTTAACCCGGATTCATTTCAATTCACTTATTTTTGGGACATTTAGAAAAATTATTCGACTTCCCAAGACTATAGCGCAAAAACTTCTCACAGACACCTATATTGTAAATCACCCAGTATAATTCTGTGGATCATCGGAAATTGACCTAAATATATCAGATCAAAATCAGCCTAGCATTTTCAAATCTAACATTTTAAAAATGAAAACCGTACATTTTTGCTGATTCTTGAAATTTCATATTTTTTGCACTTCACTGCCTTTTGACAGATTTCGAATGAAATATATTTAAGCACGTCTATTTTGTTTAAAAAAAAGGTATTAAGATGCCCTAAATGGTTTAAAGTAAAGATATTTTAACTTGAAAAATGTTAAACGTAACAAGGGTGAAGAAATAGCCAAAAATGATGGAACCTGGTATAAATAAAAAATCATAGCAAAACAATAAAAAGTGATAAAAATATAGTATTGCTATTTTTTAACAGAAAAATGTTGTGGAATAATAAGACACAACTTTCAAGTCAATAACTGTAACAACAGGTCCACAAAAAATAAACATAAAAAAAGAAAAATCAAAAAATTTGTTTATTTTTTTAGAAATATGTAGTTTGCACCCGAACTAAATCCGGACCTGTTTCCAAAAAAAACAAACTTTTTACAGTTTTTATGTGTGTAGTTTTTGTCTGTGGGGAGATATTACATTTCAAGTAGATCAAGCACGAGCGGATTTTTGGATTTTAAGATGGCGGCCATGACAGCTAGGTGCTGCCCTAAATTTGTAAATTTTTTTCGGTAATGGTAACCTGTTATGGCCCGCTGCTCACCACCAAAGTTTGGTGCTGCCATTTTAGAGTTGATATTTTTTACTCCAATAATAGTTAGGATATTGAACGTCGTCAAAATACAAGCGCTTTAAAAATTTGCGATTTTCAGGTTTTTGGAGCGCCCCTAACCAATATATAGGGTGTGCCAAAAAAAAACGCACTTTTTTAAAGTTATTATAACTTAGGAAATTATCCGATTTTAATAATATTTAGCTTTTTAGAAAGCCAAAGCTTCAAAATTTACAGGACCGATGTCAAACTTGACATTTCCTAAAAATCCAAGATGGCGGGGCGGACCCATTTTTAACCTCTCTAGATATTTTTTTGTGTGCGATAGTGTTATACGTTCTTTCGAAGCAAATCGATATATCATTTGAAAAATTCGGACAAGAAATAAGGAAGTTTTCAATTGTTAAATAGACCAGAATTTACCTGCAAAATCAAGCTTATTAAGAAAAAATTTACTTCTTTAAATAGCAATAACTTTTCCCAAAAATTAATCGATTTTAATAAGTTTAAACTTTTTATTAGGCACAGGCCTTATTTCTGGTCCGAATTTTTAAAATGTTACATCGATGTGCTTCGAAAGAATGTGATGTTTCAGATTTATTACAATGTCGCACACAAAAAAAAAGCCTTTTTTTTAAATAGGTCCGCCATCTTGGATTTTTAAGAAATGTCAAGTTTGCCATTGGTCCTATAATTTTGAAGCTTTGGCTTTCTAAAAAGCTAACAAAAATAGCTTCGTAAGTACGGTGTGCTATCCTGGTCAATCAAACCATGACGGGCAAATAATTTATTTAAATTTAAACAAACAAAGTAAAAAAGTACCGAAAGTTTACAAAATTTGGAATAATTAAATTAAAAAGTGCCTTTGAGGCTTTAAACTGGTCATTTTTCTTAGAGTCTGAAGATATTGATTATATGGCTTTTTTTTTGGTGAATAATTGTCAAAACTTAATACAAATAAATTTTCCTTTAAAAAATATTCCTAACAAAGGACAGATTTTATCGGAAATTCTTAGAGATTGAGAAATTGACGAATACTACAATAATCTTTATTCCACGCTAAACAAGGATTACAAAAACAATATTAAATCGACCCAGGGGGAAGCCTATAATAGATACATTAAAGAATCAAACAGAAGAGTGAAGGACATATGGGCCCTTGTGAATTACGAACGGGGCAAATTGACTCATAGTGAGGAGTTGGGTGAGATCTCTGCAGATGAATTTAACCAATACTTTGCATCAGTCGCAGAACAAATTGTAATGTTTTTAGACACGAATAAAAACTTTCAAGAAGATTTCATTAATAAAATTCCTGAAACAAGTGACCTGTTTGATTTTTCGGTGATTAGCGAGAAAGATGTTCATGAAGCAATTTCTAACCTAAAAAATACTAGCTTATTTGACGTTTATGATATTAATGCCAAACTCGTCAAAGAAATGCTGTTACAATTGGTAGTACCTCTAAAGCTATTATTTAATAAATGTATTAAGTCTGGGATCTTCCTCGAATGCTTTAAAATCAGTAGAGTTGTTCCGCTTTTTAAAAAGGGAAACAAAAATTCTTTAGAAAATTACCAACCAATATCCATAGTCGCTATATTTGGAAAAGTATTTGAAATAATTTTAAAAAACCAGTTGGAACAGTATTTTACTAAAAAAAAAAGTAAATGTGGGCCAGTTTGGATTTTCTAAGGGCAAATCAGCCGTACAAGCTGTCTCGAGAGTGGTTGAAATGGTTGTCGGTGGCCTTGATCAGGGAGACGATGTTAGTATAACATTATGTGACCTGAGCAAGGCTTTCGATTGCATTTCTCACAGTTTATTGCTTAAAAAATTTTCTAAATACGGCGTTAAAAACAAAAGCTTAAAACTAATTGAATCTTACGCAAATGGAAGACGGAAGAAGGTCAATGTGGAGGGAGTAGAATCTTCAACGCTTGACATAAACAATGGAGTTCCACAGGGTTCAGTATTCGGTCCACTTCTTTTTATTATTATAATCGGACAATTTTCCGCTAAGTTATAATCATTTTAAAAAAAGCGGCTTTTTTTTTGGCAGACCCTATATAACTGCTGATAAGCCAACCATTTTGCATTAAATTTTAGTTGGGTAAACGTTTTTCCAAATTTTACTTGGCTGTAAAAACTAAAAGGTATGAGCTGTCCTACTTGCCCACTAAGCAAGTTCTGTTACAGTACAAGTTTTCAACGTTAAAAAAATGTAGAATTGATGTAACTTCGTATACATTAAGAAATATGTTTGAAAACAGTAAAATGTAAGTTCAAAATTAACATTCTATGTGAAAGTATCGCTGATACACGAAAGAAGCGATAATTTTTTCTTTAATATTTAACTGGGATTTAACAAGAAATGTAAACGTAAAGTAACTGAAAAATAACATTATTTGAAGTTTAATAAATGTCAGTGTTGAAAGAAATTTGCTTCTTTACAGTTACATGATCTTACAAAATATTGTAAGTTTATTAAATGTCAAATTTAAAACAAATTGGGTCCTTTATTGTGACATGACAAAATACACAATTGTAAGTATAATAAACATCAAAGTCGAAACAAGTTTAGTTTACTAATGATGGCATGAAAGCAGCAGTATTGTATCAACTTTAAAACAAACTTGGTTGTTTATTGGAAACTGAACAAATACAATTGTAAGTTTTATGCAAAAATTCCAAAATTAATAAAACTTTTAACCCAAAAACAAAAGGGAAAATAAGTATAAATTTAAGTAGATATATATATAGGTAGGTATTTTCAGTTTTTTTTTTTAATTTTGGAAAATTATAATTCTATCAAATTATTGTGATTCAATATTTGTATATAAATTTTTTTTATTCCAACTGAAATATTTTTATATGTATTTTATTTATTAAAAACAATTAATTAAATTGATAATAAAAAAATCAATTTCTTATTTTCTGTAAAAATCGTATCAATCAATGACACCATTGCATTAATATTGTCGTGAATGTCCTTTCTTTCTTTCTGTCTCACAAAATGATCGTTGCATTAAAAATGTATTTTTAAAGTCCCCAAAAATGTATTCTTTAGGGTCAAATCAAGTACTATCTATAAAATTAAAAAATAAAATTTCAAATCGAATTGGAAGGCCTTAGAAGAAAAAATTTGGAGCTCGTCTCGGAGCCGCAAATCTCACAAGATTGTATTTCTATGCAAATTTTATCAAGAAATCATAAGCTTGTCAAAATTTATAAAGGTGCCAATTTAGGCTTTTTTGTAAAAGGTACTAATTTTAATTCTTATTTTCAAAACAAAAAATGTATTTTAAAGAATAAAAATAGCAACAAAAGTCAATCACATTCTACTAAAACTTTTAGTCATACGAAACCATATGACATTGGCCTTAAAAATAATCAAAAACAAAACCGAAAAGTAAACGTTCGACCTAGTAGTGTTACGATTTCACAGCGGAATCAAAATGTTTATCAACATAGTAAATTAAATTTCATAAATAAATACGGGAGCGAACAAAACTATTATGACCAACACTCTTCATTGCAATTTTTAAAGAATATAAAAGTAAAACATCATCAGGAACAACCACCGAAAGGAGATATCAATGACTGTCCCCAATATTTAACTCCCCGCCCTTACCTTAACTAATGTTTTTATTGCCATTTTATTGGTTGGTGTAGTATTTATATCACGCACTAAATATGTTGTATTATTTAAATAATGACATCTATTCTGAGTTTTAGGTAAAGAAAAGGCCTATCTATGAAAAATAGGACATGCCAAAAAGCATAATTTGGGCCTTATGATCAATCTAAGCAGGTGGTATATTTTCATTTTTAATTTAAATGTGACTTGTTCTTAATTATTGTTACATTTTAACAAAACTTGTAACTCCATGGCGGAATAGTATAATTCTCACGTTAAAAAAAAAAAAAAAACCAATTTAGGCAAAGAAATTTGGGCGTTAAACGCCTTTGCCATCGACCTCCTATAAAAACGGTAAATACAGGACAATTTACAAAAGGAGAGCAATGCAGTGCGTTGTTTAAATGTTCGTCATACGCACGTGCTAACTACAGAAATTGTTTTTATGAAGACTTGTGAAAACAAAAATATATGGTACTTTTGAGTACTTTAGATTTGAGGAAATACTCTCCCCGTAAGCACCCTATGGTTTTATCTTTTTAATTACGCCAGTGTCTGGGCCCACTAAAAGACATTTGGATAAATATTAAGGTACATCCGTCTGCTATAAAGCGAACAGGGCATGATCATGCAAGGTGCTGGGTTCACCTAAGAAAAATAGTGTTAAATTGTAAGTAATTGTGAAGCCTGATAAATGTAAGGAATAATAAACAGTATATATATATATACCTATGCTTTTAGTTATAACTTTGAGCTAAGTATAGTAAAGAGGCTAAAAGTAAAGAAAAATAATAAGTATAGTTTTGATTATTGAGATATAGTGAGAGAATGTAAGTGCAAATCAAATAAACAATAATAAGTATTTTGAGAATATGGTTACGATCTAGTGGCATATAAGTAGTAGAAATTAGTATTATTATTATTATATTTTGCCAGTATTAAAAAGAGGTGTTTTTGAAATCTTTCCACTTTAGTATTATCATAGTTACCTTATTAGCTCATCTAGGTAGTAGATTTCAAAACATTGAGTATTTTTAAAATTTTTTGGGTGTGCAGACAAAAACAGTAAATAGTTATATAAGTATGCTCTACCTAAGCATATAAGTTTTAATAGCTACAGCATAATTTAGAAAAAAAAATGTATTCCACAAAATCACTATTTTCTTGCGAATTTAAGTCAAAAATTAATTAATAATAATATAGTATTTTGGTATTTACGTTAAAATCTTCACATACCGTAAAACCTTATTAAATGAGGGTTAATCATTTTAATAAAAATCAGAGCATCAAAATAAATATTCACTTAGTTTTTTTTTCTCTCGGTTACCAGAAATTCAGATTTAAAATCCTTTTGGGGTTAAATATGCGCAAGTAAATATTACTATAATGTTAGATTTTTTAAGGAGTATGTTTGTTTAATTTTTTTAGATTCGCCGGCACCGCTTGCTTCCCAAGAAGATAATACAGGAAGAGACCAATGATGACCAACAACTCCAAGGTCTTGCATAGTCAGAGGCATAGCGCAGGAAAACTCACAACATGATAATAAAAATTATAGTGGTAAAATCCAGTATCACGTATGGAGATCCAAAGGAAATTCTTTAGAAACACAAGGGTTACCATTCAGGCTGTATCAGCGAGAGATGTCTCATATAGATCCACACATCTTTGAAGAAAAGGGACAAGTATTATTCATCACACTCCATTTGGAAAATATAAATTTATTACTACATGGTAATGGGAATGATGTATTCAAAATGACTATATTGGAAGTACCTGTTGAATGAAATTATGAGCAAGTACCGCAAATCCACTGACAAAGCAAGACCTAAGTTAAAGGCACAAATCGGCACAAATCACGTACTATGCTTTCCGGTGAAGAGAAGGTCATCAGTGAAGAAAGAAGAACAGGGAGCAAGTGGGTCGAGCGAATTATGTTTTTGATTTGATGTTGTGTATTTTTTTTGAAATTGTAATTCAGCTACAATTCCTTTATTTTGTAAAACTTTAATTTTATATAACTGTGGGTCCAGTTTTATTTAAAACGGGGGGATATGTCGTGAATGTCCTTTAGTCATTCTATGTTAACGACTCAGGTTATGAACCTAACAGTTAGCATTAGGAAGTATGTGATGTTTTAAGTTCAATGAATAGATGTTTTTGTAAGCTCACGTTTTGTTATCACATATATCCTATAAAACCAATCGAGAACAGCAAGAAGGGGTCAGTAAGTTTAGTAAGTTCACTAAGTCAGAAAGTTGTGATGTATTTCTCAAGAATAAGATAAACTGCTGAACCACGACCTACCCCTAAGATAGAACTGTGACGCTGCTGTATTAAGACTGTTGGATGTTAATTAATTACAAGTAAGTAACGTTTTTATACTTTGTTATAATAAATTCATTAAAACCCGGTACGGTTGGTTTATTAAGTCAATTAATAAGAACAACCCCGTCACGAAAACCCCTACGTGACAATATACCATGAATTGTTGACATTTCGTAACAAATCCGAGATGGCGTAGTGGTTTAAGGCGCTGAAACATTGTTCTTTTATTTTTATTATTTTTTTTTTAATTTGTTTAAGATGTAATCACGAAGATCAGAGATTTTAAAGCACAAAAATATATTTTTTATGTTCTTTGAACCAATATTTAAAAAGTTACAGGTAAATTAAAAAATTATATAAATATAATAAATAATTTTACCTAGCGATGTAACATTAAATGTTACATGCAAGTCACATACTTGTTAAAAAAAATCGAATGCAACACTGTTACGTAAATGTTTAGGACAATTGATGTACTGGCATTGTAATATCCTCGTTTAGGTTACAAGCTGTATTAAGTAACAGGTCACCAAAATAGATTACAAGCTGTATTAAGTAACAGGTCACCAAAATACGTTAAGTTAATGTAAATGTAACAGGTTTCTGCTTAGTGGGTGAAGACCCCCCAACCAGCTACTTTGTGAGTCTTACATTACACTTTTATGTACTCTATTTAAAAGCCCATAGACAGAAAGTGTGTAAGATAACATAGATTGTTAATTGAGTGGCCCGTCTCCAAATCGCCCTGTAGAGATTTATGTACTTTTCAATGTCGACGTGTCACATAAATTAGGTTTGGCGTTGTGCCAAAGGAAATTCGTTACACTACCGGGTTCAAAAGCTTGAAGGAATAACGATTTTAAATTGTTTTTTTTTTGTATGTATGTCGTTTTCTTCATAAATTTCTACACTTACCAGGTCAGTTCTCGAGGATACGATGGAATCTGGAACGAAAAAAAAAGATCGAATTAATTAATTTACCTATGTTAAGTATATCAAAAATAAAAATTGGTGCAAGAAAGCAGGGATAGTCCACCAGAAAATCAATTATTTGTTGAAAGGAAATTAATTTATCTCGAAAACTGTAAGATTTGAAAAATTTGAACCTTATAACAAAATTTTTTGGTAATATTTACGAAAGCCAAAATCTGAAAACCGCATATCAATAGCTGATTTACTTCTAAAGTTATGATTTTTTGATATATTTTAACGTTTTTTCAAATAACTCGGAAACTAAAGCTCCCCTGAATTATAGTACATATTCATGGAAACTTAAATCTGAAAACCGTATATACTTGTTTTTGTTCCACAGTTACAATTTTTTTAAATATTTTATCCCCCTTTTCCCCCTTCAACCCCTCACCACCCTACCCAAAAGTTAATCAATTAATCGTCAGCCGATTGAGGATTTTTGTACTAAATTTCGTTAAAATCGATTAAGGCGTTCTTGAGTTATCGTGTATACAGACAGACAACAGACACATATTGGTATGGTGGACTAAAAAAATGGTGCTAGAAAGCACGGATAGTGCACCATACAGTCAATTATTTTATGTTGAAAGGAAATGAAAATATCTCGAAAACTGTAACTTTGAAAGATTTGAACGTTATAAAAACATTTTTGGGTAATATTTACGAAAACCAAAATCTGAAAAGATAATGTACTGGAGAACAAAAACACACCATGTATGTGGATAATTATTTGAATGAATATTATTTGTGTGTATACCTTATCTCAAAAGAAATATTTGATAAATTTTTTGTCTTCTTATTTTTTTTTACTATAAAATTGTAAAAATTGGTTTAAAACTAAAAAAAAATCAAAATTAAAATTAATCATAAAAAAAAACTATAAATAAAAAACTTCTTCCAAAGCCTTGTTCTTTGGGTAAAGTCCCCAGCACTGAGGCCGCATTCCCCCTTTGAATGGCGATACTGATCCGCTGGGTGATGAAACTTCTAGCATTTTTTGTTTCAATTTTTTTTGCTATTTCGGAAATTAATTTTTTAGCTTCATCACCCCATGGACCTAGGGTTTCCACTGCAAAAGTATAAAACAAAAATCCTTTGCCTTCTAGCTCTTTATATTTTGTCCTTTTTTGTATTTCTCCTATCTTAGCCACTTCTCCCGATTTATGAGAAGTTTTACCAAGATAGGAGCTGCAAAGCGTGTCTCTGCAGGTGGCATCCCAAACTAAAGTTTTTCCCTTCTTCCAAGGAATCAAAGTGATCCCGTCTGCCCGTTTTCCGTCACTCCTACAAATACCGGACGGTTCTAGTTTCGCTGGAAATCCTGCTGAAACCAGAGACCTCTTCATAATGTCATTGATCAAACTGTGACGAGTCCATCGACCTGCACTTTTGTTGCCATGAAGACCCAATTTACTCACTATTTCGCCACAAGTGCAGGTGTGAGACTCGCAAACAGGAAGACCAAGACGAAGAGCGACAGAAATACGAAAAGATGAGTCATCCAATAAATTTCCTAAAGAAGAAGAGGGCAAAGCATTAAGCCACGCATTACTCTCGGGCTCATTAAGAGCTAGAAGACGTGCTTGATCAAGTTGAGATTTTGAAGATAAAAAAATTTGCTGAAAGAATACATCACACATTGCAATATCGAAATCTCTTTGTGATTTTAAATTAGAATTATCCGAAATGCTTGTTAAATTTTGATATTTGTTTGATGCTTCGATCAAAGCAAAGTCTGGATGCAAAATAATTTCCTTAGGAAGAATTTGTGGAAAAAGATATGATGAATCATTCAAAGAACCAAGAAAAGCTGAGTAGCAAAGAGATGAGCTATTTCTGATTTCTAAACCATCTAATTTAATTGGAAGAATGCACAGTGACCAAGCATTCGAATCAATTTTACAGTTTATAATATTTTCTAAACTAAATTTCAGTAGATCGTCAAATTTTTCTAAACATTCCAGCATCCTCCAACATGGCGCTGTCCGAAGTAAATAAGTGATTCTTGGAATTGAAAATGAATGTTTTAATAAACAATAGGCAGTATCAGAATTTAGAGATAAAAGTTTGTCGGAAAATTTTGTAAAAACATCAATCCTTGAGAAAAAATTTTTGCCAATTTCCTTTTCAAAGAAAGGTACTCCTAAAAGGTTAAGATTTTCAAGATCAACTATTGATAAACTATCAATATTTGAGTCATAGTCTGTAATATTTAAATTGTGTTCTTTACTTAGATGTGAAAATTCACACTTTGCTAAATTAATTTTTAAGCCAATACTCAAACAAGGATCCCCAGCTAAAGTTCCGTGATCAAGATACCATAAATTGATATCAGATTTTAATTTTGAATTTATAGAATGTAAAGATAAACAGAATAGTGGTGGACCTAAAGGATCAGCTTGCTGGACTCCTCTTTGTGATAAAATGGTTTTTTCTCCAAAAGATAAAAATGAAGGATTTCTGTAACACTGTGAAATGAAACTGAAAAATTGTGGTATGTGCTTGTTAACTTTTCATAGATTTTTTCTATTCATTTCGAGAAAGGACGCATCGTGGGCATGAAAGAGGCTGGTTTTGGTTTACGGGAAATAGCAAGAATAGATGTTCTAGTTGCAGCTACAGGACGAGTGTTTTCAAGGATGACAGTTAATCGAAGATTGCTTGGTATGGGGCTGAGGGCTTACCGTCCGCTTTTGGTGCTACCTTTGACCCCACAATATAAGGCTCGCCGCTTGGAGTAGTGCAGAGCTCGGCAAAACTAGAATGACGAATGGAATACCATAAGCTTCAGCGACGAATCCAGATCTTGTTTAGGCGGCCATGATGGACACATGAGGGTTAGACGATTTCGAGGTGAGAGATGAAATGTAGACTTTGCTGTTGAACGTGATACAGCAAGACAGCAACCTCTAGTTCTCATCAACGCCAATCTGACTGCTCGGCAATATATCGATGAAGTGCTGCAGCCAGTTTTACATCCCTACTTACAAAGTATCCCAAATGCGATCGTTCAACAAGATAATGCCAGACCGTATACTGCTCGTGAAACAATGGACTTCTTAGATGAACTTGGCATAGAGACTTTGGAATGACCAGCAAGATCTCCTGGGGATGGGATGGGATATGATAGGGCGCAATCTTAGTCGATTACCACGTCCCCATGGAAACTTAGATAAACTCTGGCATGCCGTAAGGAGGATTTGGACGAGTGTTCCTCAATATGATACAGACCATCTCCCAAGCAGCATTTTTCTGACTTCCGACTAATTACAACCTAACATGACGTCGGTTTTGGCGCAAATTTAGGTCGGCAGTTGGTTTGTCCATCAAACAACGTATTTTTTACTAAGACCTGACGTCGCCAACAACTAGTGCATCAGTTGTGACGTCGATACTTACCAAAACTGACGTAGCCAAATGTTGGTGATACTCGCTACTTATCAGCGACGCAAATTAACGTTAATTTCGGCGACGTAATTTTTAGAATAAAGTTTAAGGCCAAAGTGAAAACGGACGTCAATAAATTTAGTTGTTGCCAAGATTTTCTGTAAATGGCAACACTGCAAATAAGTATTTTATAAATATACTTTACATGGACTTATGTTAGAATAGAAAGTTTAAAAGTTTCTATTGTATAGTTTACAAAATAATCTTATAGGCCAGTCACCTCGGGACACCCGGTATAACGTCCAATTCATGAGACGTTATATTTAGTATGAGTTTTAAAGTAGAATTGTAATAAAATTGACGTTGCCAAACTTTTATTTATTAAATGTAACTATTCCGAGGTCCACCGACGTGGGTGCGTGACCTACAATTATACTACAATGTTCTAGGTCGGGTCGTTCTACAAGGCGACGTCGCAGGAGGTGTTCTTGTCCGAATAGGTAAATAATCATTAGAAATTTGGTCGGCACGCGAAACGCCATTTTAAACGTTTAGCATCTATGCGCCATTACAACAGTACATTTTATTTTTTAATTTTAAATGCCTATATGTTTTACTCTAAGAAACGGGCTTCCTTATAAAGATTTTATTTTTAGGTTAATTTTTTTCAAAATTAATTTCTTAATATTTTTGAATTATTTTTGTGGGTTTCTGTTTTTTTAATGTCTATTTTAATTATATTTATCAGTAAACTGACTTCCGTTGGAAGATTTGCATCCATAGAATATGTAAAACTAACTTTTTTCAGTTACCTACAATAACTAAGATAATAATTATTGTCATCCACAGTTCATTGGGATGTGTTTGTTTAGACATATAAAAGTTTTTACCTAATAAGTTTAAACTAGGTGTGCACAGTAAAACTTTGGGTCGTGGGTCTACGTAATTTGACGTAATATTTGACCAAAACATTGTGCAGCACCCGACGTCGAAACGACTCAAATTTTGATTCCCCACTTAGGTGCTAAATCGAGTCCTCAGGAAGACTGATGGAGGTCGGAGCCGACGTCAGGTATTTCTTGCCCTACGTGACCATAACGTAATATAACGTCCAAATGCTTGTTGCGCTTATTCTGTCAATGCTGAATAGAACAAACGAGTGCATAAATAACCATGGAGGAGTCACTCATTATTAATTTTTTGATGATTATCATGGAGGAATCTTCTTTATATTAATATATAAATATATTACTTTAAAAATATTTTTCGTTTATGGTGTTGCATTTTTTTTGTTCTCCAGTATATATATTTATTGACCAAAGTAGCCACTATCTTTGGCTTAGCTGGAACTTGTCGTCGTGAAGAGCTAATGAAGATTAACCAAGATGATATAGAAAAGAGTGTCAACATTTTGATAGTTACAATACCCTGTACAAAAACCAACAAGCCCCGAAAATTTGTTGTTTGCGATCTCTGGAGAGAACAAACCAAGCTATATTAACCTGTATCAAAAATATAAGGCGCTTCGCCCTAAGAACTATCCAAATAAAAAAAAATTACAAGTACAAGCCAAAGCGTTATTATTTTCACGATAGTTTTCGTGTCTTTAGGTATTTTGTCCAAGTTTGGGTTATTCAAAATCAAACAAACAAAGTTAATAGATAAGAAATTTTTTATTCAGTTTGACACATTTATAGAGTACTAAAAAATAAAAAATCGGATGGCTGCACCTTGTGGTATTAAATGGCATTACCAACTTGATTATTTCAGGCAGGTAACATTAATGTGTCTTTAATATCAATAAATTTTACATACAATTGAATTGTTGTAGTTAAATTTGGGTACATAAAAAAATTGGTTGATGTTTATTAGACCTTAACTAAATGGTAAATAACTTCTGCAAATGGAAAAGAACATTAAAAATGCCTGAAGACGTGAGAAGATATACGATATTTTTTTTTAATTTTATACTGGTATAACATTAAATTAAATGTTATTTTTAGATTTGAGGTGTAGCAAGCGCTACAACAATATTCTAGGTTTAAATCCCGGTTGAAGCCAAAGCTATAATTTTAATCCCTTCGTTTTTTTTTTATATTTTGGTTCTTTTATTGACTGGGTCAAGCAAGATGAAGAAGAAGCTCTTTGCACAGAGACTGCAATGGATTATTATCCACCCCTACGCCTCTCAGCACAAAAAAATATGACCATAATAAATGACCAAAACTTTACTTTTCTGCAAAGTTTTTGGTTGAACATTTAAAATTCGTTATAGTTTATTTAAGTGTTCATTTTTGGCGTCGGTATTTTTATTCGTTATCCTCCCTCCCTATTTTTCATTCAAACTGACTTTGGAAGATGAAGAAAGTATTGATTAATCTTAATGCATGGCCAGTTGCACTAGAATATTTAAGGATTTCTTAAGCCAAATTAGGTTTAGAATTGGTTTTATTGGGTACTTTTAGCACGTTTCAAAATTTTTAACGTATATATATGTATCAAACCGCGCATGTGCAGACCGGATTACGTTGAGCGGATCGTTACGACCAAAATCAGTATTCAATGGTTTTAAAACCGCAATTCTTTTAATTTTTTATCTATTAAAAAAATGAGCAATAAAAGCGTCGAGTAAACAAGTTTGAAGGATATAAAATGATGACACGTTTACGATCGATATGTTTTGTCTCAAATAGCTAAAAAGTATTTTTTTACATCGACTTATACATAAAAGTAGCTATTAACTAAAGTTTTCGACATGAGGCTCTCTCATCTTTTAAATAGCACTTAGCTTAAGGGATCCTTAAACACTGCGGTGCAACTGGCCGTAAAGGTCTATTTAATACGCAGCCATTTGACCTCTTTTGCCGTACGTACCTAATTGTATTACATACGACCTAAGTACCAGCAACAGTTTTCGTTGCTAGCATTCGAGCATATTAGAACAACACCGTTCTCAACTAAAAAACCAGTTAACTCCTACCTCTTTAGTGTTCTTTAGGCTACTGTCGTCGCCATTTTTATAACCAAATTGACAGGTAAGGGGTTAATTAAAAAGTGACATACCTTTAAATGATATTTGGTTAGATTTGGTTGATTAAAAAGTGACATACCTTTAAATGATATTTGGTGAGATTTTGTCAAATTTCTGCCCCCCTCCCATTTCGTTTTTTTCTAACTTAAGTGTACCTAACATTTTTTTTCAAAAACTTACCCAGAATTTTTATTGCTATCTCAAGAAGAACACGACACACACTAAACAGTGTTTTAAATTAGCTGTACTTCTTGTACTATTTTTGCTAAATAAAGAATTTAATAACAGTTTGTTTTTGGTGCACTGTATAATTATAAACACTCACTTTTTTATTAGCTTTTTAAAAGGAATATTATAGGATTTCGAAATATGCGAGTGACTAAATTAGTGAAAGTCACGGGAAAATCAATTAAATCCGAATAATGGTTTGCTAGTTAAAAACGCCTCCCATTAAAATTAATGCAGAACAAATTGTCAAATGAAAAGATTGCTCATTTATCTAAATCTGAATAAACACAGGGCATTCCTTCAAAAATGGGAAATCTGACTAAAGGTTTGATTATTTATCAACACACTGGGTGAGCAAAAACTTATAGAAATCTATAAAAAGTGAAATGGTAATTTTAAAGTATTAAAAACAGATTTTGAGGTATTTTTTTTTTAAATTAAATCAATAAGTACATATTTTCTTTATACCTTCATCAAAAACATGATTTTAGTAACTGTCTACAGATAACTAGCGTGACTTTTTTGCTTACCGATGCAAAAAAACGTTTTTTTTTTTATCACGGGTGCAAAAAAGATTTCTGTCAGTTTTTTACCCAAAATTAAAGAGAAATAGCGAAAAATAGTAATATTGAAAAAATCTAATTATTCCTACATAAAAATTAAGACCATTTCCGACAGTTTTCACAAAGTATTTACGAAAAAATTATTTCAAAACATCGTCAAAACATCAAACTGTCAAAGATTAAAATGTCGCAACATGAGGCTCTCTTATCTTTTAAATAGCACTTAGCTTAAGGGATCCTTAAACACTGCGGTGCAACTGGCCGTAAAGGTCTATTTAATACGCAGCCGTTTGACCTCTTTTGCCGTACGTACCTAATTGGTATGTGTTACATACGACCTAAGTACCAGCAACAGTTTTCTCCAATCAAAACGTAGCACTTCCGATCACGTTTAGTGATTATACACCCGATGACAAGTTTCACTCAAATATGTGTCGATTACGTTTGTTGACAACAATTAAGTTAAGTTACAACAACTTACTCTCAAAGTACTATTAAGAAGTGTATATTGCAAGTGGTCCCTATAAAAAAACTCGAAACCAAATTTGGCAGAAACATAATTTGTTAGAATTTAAAAGAAAAGAAAATAATTGGTCCCAAAAACATTCTCTCGAAAATGAAATGACGGGCAAATCAAAATTAAATTTAAACGAAACATATTTTTATAGAAACACAAAATGTCAGAAAATATTTTTAACGAAAATAATTTAATAGAAACATAATAATGCCGAAACACAAAATTCGAGGACGCCAACCGATAGCCACGAATTTAATTGCTACGTTGCCAGGCTTACGGCAGGGAAGAGTCGAAGCAAGTTGTGATATTGTATTAATTTACCTCCTTTACATCCCTCAACCACCACCTACCCCGAAATTTTTTCATAATATTAAAATTGGGTCACGAGAAGTGTGTCAAAAATGAATCACAATTTGATGCACCGTAAAAATATTCGGATTAGTTTAGCTAATCCATGCTTCCTCTTGGTTCAAGAAAGAAAAAGGATGGATTAGATAGCCAATCGCGATTAGGTGCCTACGGTGCATTTAGGGGTTGACAGCCAGAAACTGTGAAGTTAAATAAAATCGTTTAATAAAAAAAAAATCTCGTGTCATCTTCCAAATAGAGAAACTTGTCAACGCCGCAGTCAAGGGCCTACGGCGCTCTAGAGATTTAAATTTGACGCATGCCCAATAGCGATTCGGATTGATTGTGGTCCTGCTCATTTAAGGATCGGGCATATTATTTTCTATCAATTTGTGGTTCGCGTGTTTTTCGTTTTCAGAAAATTATTTTCGATACTTTTGTTATTCTGATATTTTAAGTTTCGGGAAAATTATAATCGGTAAATTTTTATTATTATATAATTAAAATTCTATAAAATTATATTGGTATCCATTATTTTCGGGGTGGTTTACTTTCGTTCAAATTTCGTTTTATTTTCTGTTCAATTGTGTTTCGGTTTTTGTAAATTCGGCTTTTTTGTGGGCTCCCTATTGCAAGAAGTCTGCTATTTCAAAAAGAACAAAATCCGAATCAGCACATTTTGCATTCTCTACTGGTATATTAAGGCGCAATTACACAGACGAACATGCTCAAACAAAAGCTCGTGCAAAAGATCTAAAATTTTTTGTGTGAACATTTTTGTGAGCTTTTCTTTGAACATTTTGTTCGGGTAAATTTTTGAGCAAATCATTGCTATCTGTTTTGGAAACATATTTTTAAAGATGAGAATAAATAAAATTTTACATCAGTTATTAGTGATCTCAATTCTTTAAAAAAATGGAACACCAACTTTTATTTTAAATTTTTGTGAAAAAAAGCCGACGGCAAGCGAAACTTGGCTATCAGTTTTGTCACATGGATTAGGGTTATTTATAATATTTTTTTTCTTAGGGTTTTTCCCGGATTTTTTTGCCCGGGGGTTTTTTTGGGATATTCTTGCGAGTTTTTTTTTTATTTCCAAGGGTTTTTTCCTAAAAACAACCCAGGAAAATTTTTCTTCTCCAAAAAAATTTTGAGTTTTTCAAATATCGGCAAAAAACTCAAAAATTGCACTTTTAAGAGGTAATCCGCGCCTCACGACTACGAAGAGTGGTGGGGAGGGGATTTTTTTTTAAACATATTTTTGTAACTTTACTTTACCCTTAGCTTCGATTGTTTTTTTTTCATTCCTCACACCAGATTTACCTAGTTAGTTTAAGGCCCCAACGGTTGCTTAAAAAAGCAAAAGGTTCATGAAAATGCTAAAATAAAGAGATATTCTTTTAAACGTAAATTTTTATCATTACATTTTACAGGCAACAGCAATAAATGAGTGCCAATTATTATTTTTTATTCTCGTTTTTTTACAACCCCAAAAAAGTTAGTATACTGGCATATCCCCTATAAAAATCAGGTCAATCGAAGTTGCTTATGAGGTAAAATGTGAATTTCGACCTCAAATCGTTTTTCCGTCGGAAAGCATTTAATTAAAAATACCTTGTTTTAAAACTTAGTCTTTCTATTTTCAGTTAAGTTCAATGAATTCCCATAAAAATATAAAATTTAAATTTGTAAGAAATTTCTATACCAACATTTCTTCAAACAAATTTTGCTTAACATTCTCTCCAAAATTTCCGTGAGTCTTTTTGTACGAGATTTTGCTCGAACTTTTCTTTGAACATTTTGCTCAAGAGGCTCGTGTAAATGTTTGTCGGCATTTCAACATCAAAGGAAAGTTTGTCCGTGTAAATGCGCCTTTAGGTTGTGTTTGATTGCATAGCTTTCAAGGAACTCGTCACTATTGAGAATAAGGGCCCAGAGTAAAAACAAACTAATGGCGAGTTTTGGCGTCTGTACCAGATTGCAACACAATACTTTGCACAAAGCTCTCGAATCATTTAAAGTTAATCCATATATAGGAACGAGCTGTTAACACCAAAATACAACTCTAAATTTGGAATGTGGAATAGCTCGGGTGCAAATTTTAGAACACACACGTAATCAACTTGAATAACAAATTGCCGATTAGTTTAAAAGTGGTTGCTTTTGTTTTGTTACGTCTTCTTAAAGAAAACTACCGTGTTGTAGGCATAACTGACCACATTCTGGGTATCTGGGTGGCTATGTTGCTTTACGTAACCAGTTGTCAAACTTTTCTGATCAAATTTGGTCAGTTGGGTGATGACCTAACCTCAAAATTCGGTAAAATATAAACACGATATTTTTCTTTCAATTTGACAAGTTTTACAAAAAAATATTGTATTACTAAAGTGCCTGTATCTTTAATGGCTCTTAAGCAACACCCGAAAGGACATTGGATCATAGATAAAATACTAGCATTGGACTGCTGAAAGGAATGCTGACTGGGCACAATTGGCTGAATGATCATCTGAATCAAATGAGAGTAGCAGGAGATCCCGTGTGTCACGCTTGCGGGCTTTACTATACGTTATTACTTATCTCGATTACGTAATGTAAGTGGCTTAATTAAGCTACACACCCCCCTCAACAAAACTCAACTTGGATATTGTACAAATTATGTCCTCATTATGTAATCATTTAGTCCCCTTTTAAAAATTTTTGTACTTAATGAATAACGAAGGTATTCGCACTTAAAAAAGGGGAAGGGGGTACTTAGGAGAGATTTAATGAAAGTTGTACTAATTTTATACTCTTAAAGAAGGGTACATTAAGTTTACAAAAACCATCGGTTCCTAAGATTTTTGTTTGTTAGGTACACCCCCCTCTGCTTAGAAATGAGATTCGACCAAAAGTGACTATGCCATAATTTGCTAGTAATTATGTAATAATTTTGTCCCCTTCTAAAAAATTCAAGATAACTTTATTTCATTCATTCATTTCATCAAGGGATTTGAAAAAAGTAATTATGCCATAATTTGCTACTAATTATGTAATAATTGCCTACTCTCAAGATAACTTAATTTTTTTTTGTTTATATGGCGTGTGTTGCTTGATATCAAGTCACACCCCTCTGCCTAGGAAAGAGATCTGAAAAAATTATTTGCTACTAATTGTACTAAGTTTTTTCTTCCCCTTCTAAAAAATTGCCTACTCTCAAGAATATTTCGAATTTTTTTGTTAGGAGCCGATGTTTTTTGTAAATTTAATTTACCCTTCTTTAAGAGTACATAATTAGTACAAAATTATGACATATCAACTTTCATTAAATCTGTCTCCTAAGCATAGGGGGGGGGGGTGCAGCTTAGAGCCAAGCTACACCCCCTCCCTCTCTATTAAGTGCGAATAACTCCGTACAAAATGTTTTAAAAATTGACTAAATTAGTATATAATTAGTACATAATTTTTACAATATCCAAATTGAGTTTCGTTGAGGGGGGGGGGGTTGTAGCTTCTTTGCTTCTTTGAGCCAATGTAAGTTACGTTTAGTTCGCCTATTTTTGCTTTTACTCCCTAACAATAAAAAAGTTTTCATAACCCCGAATATAAGTCTATTTGCAAAAACACGTTGTGGCGTTCATGACCCTTGCGTTGCGATAAGAGGTGAATGAGCGATAAAGTGGCGAGATTTTTCCGTCTTCTGTGTAATGAATGAATCAAAGCAGACAAAAAAGTTAAATTTTTCCCTAAAATAGGCTGTGTATTATCTTAAAAAATTGATGCTAGAAAGCGCGGATAGTCCACCGTACAATCAAAGGAAATGAAAATATCTCGAAAACTGGCTTTGAAAGATTTGAACCTTATAACAAAATTTTTGGGTAATATTTACGAAAACCAAAATCTGAAAACCGCAAATCAATAGCTGCTTTACTTCTAAAGTTATAATTTTTTTTAGTATATTTTAAAGTTTTTTAAAATAAATCGGAAACTAAAGCTCCCACGAATTTGCACTTTATAACAGAATTTGTAGTCCATATTTATGAAAACTTAAATCTGAAAACCTTATATCGCTGCTGGCTTTTGTTCCAAAGTTACAATTTTTTAAAATATTTTATCCCCCTTTTCCTCCCTACAACGCCCCACCACCCTACTCAAAAGCTATTCAGTTCATGGTCAGTCGATAGAGGATTTTTGTACCAAATTTAGGCGTTCTTGAGTTATCGTATATACAGACAGACAACACACAACAGACCGACAGACAACTTTTTTTTTTCGTCGATTAAAGTGTTTTTGAACCTTAGTAACTCATTTTTGATAAAATTAAGAAAAGTCAAAATTTCACGATTTTAATAGTCCCCCATACCACATTGGTATGGTGGACTCAAAAAATAAATAATAAAGTAGCATATTAGAACAACACCGTTCTCAACTAAAAAACCAGTTAACTCCTACCTCTTTAGTGTTCTTTAGGCTACTGTCGTCGCCATTTTTACAACCAAATTGACAGGTAAGGGGTTGATTAAAAAGTGACATACCTTTAAATGATATTTGGTGAGATTTTGTCAAATTTCTGCCCCCCTCCCATTTCGACCACAGCAATTACTGGACGTCCCCCAAGACAGCCGAAGTCATATGAAGTTTTTGTTTTTTTCTAACTTAAGTGTACCTACCATTTTTTTTTTCAAAAACTTACCCAGAATTTTTATTGCTATCTCAAGAAGAACACGACACACACTAAACAGTGTTTTAAATTAGCTGTACTTCTTGTACTATTTTTGCTAAATAAAGAATTTAATAACAGTTTGTCTTTGGTGCACTGTATAATTATAAACACTCACTTTTTTATTAGCTTTTTAAAAGGAATATTATAGGATTTCGAAATATGCGAGTGACTAAATTAGTGAAAGTCACGGGAACGAAATTCAAAAGAACGATGCACCAGTTAAAAATCAATTAAATCCGAATAATGGTTACGCCTCCCATTAAAATTAATGCAGAACAAATTGTCAAATGAAAAGATTGCTCATTTATCTAAATCTGAATAAACACAGGGCATTCCTTCAAGAATGGGAAATCTGACTAAAGGTTTGATTATTTATCAACACACTGGGTGAGCAAAAACTTATAGAAATCTATAAAAAGTGAAATGGTAATTTTAAAGTATTAAAAACAGACTTTTAGGTATTTTTTTTTAAATTAAATCAATAAGTACATATTTTCTTTATACCTTCATTAAAAACATGATTTTAGTAACTGTCTACAGATAACTAGTATGACTTTTTTGCTTACCGATGCAAAAAAACGTTTTTTTTTTATCACGGGTGCAAAAAAGATTTCTGTCCGTTTTTTACCCAAAATTAAAGAGAAATAGCGAAAAATAGTAATATTGAGAAAATCTAATTATTCCTACATAAAAATTAATATAAATATAATTAAATAAATTTTCACAAAGTATTTACGAAAAAAATATTTAAAAACATCGTCAAAACATCAAACTGTCAAAGATTAAAATGTCGCAGCAATGAACGTCACCGAGAAGAAAGGCACGTCGCTATGGAAACGATTGTCATTTCACTTATCAGCCGCCTTGATTTATAGTGTAAAGATGGTGTGTTACGAGAAGTGCTCTTCGTTCCAGATTTTTAAAAGTATTTTCCTGTTTTTCTTGGATTTTTTGATAAAGGTATTTTTAAAAACTAGTGTTAACAACTCGCGGATGAACTGTGCTTTTTTTAACGCTTGTAAAATAAAGCACTATTTTAGTCACTAGTTGTGAAAACTGCTATTAAGTACCAATCTTCTGAAAACAAATAAAAAAATAGTTTAACAGGGTGTGAAATTAATGTGTCTGGACCTCATTTTTAATTTCAACCATTATTTTATCGCACCCTGTAGACCGGTCGTCTGTTTTTTGTAATCGCACGCGTCAACTCGCACCGGCCGATACACAGACACGCAGACGGGCGCAAAACTACCATAGACTAAAAATCGTTTGTCTGGGAGTGAATTCAGTCCTATTTGGGATAACGAAGTGTTTCGGGATAGGGAATAATATAGGGAAGCCCACAGCGTGCGCGGTGTACATGATACTTTGTTTCCAGAGGGAAAAACCTCAGGCTCAAATCATCACGAAATATTTTTGGCCTACTCGCATGCGGTGTAAAGTGCACTTAACCGAGAGGGGGTCCCAGCCATTTGAAAACGGGGGGGGGGGGCGGTTTCGATACGAAAAAGAAAACTAGAATAAAAGCATAACTTTTATGAGGAACATATCAATACATGCAAACACAACTTTATAACTACAAGCGCGGATTTGGCCTCAAATGTAAGGGGGTGGGGGGGTACTCAGATTTTAAGTTGTTTATTTTATAAATTTTTTATTTTAAAAAATGTTTAAATGCGCCAAAAATTTGAAAAAATTACATTACAAATGCCATTTTTGAGTCAGATTCAACTAAAATCGTAAATATCAACGTATCATAGCGCCGCAGGCGAAAATTTTGAAGAAAATTGCACTGAAGATGCATTTTTTTATTTAAAATTAAACTAAAATTGTAAATATATCAATGGTTTCAAAGCGCAGCATGCGAAAATTTTTAAGAAAGTGACACTACAAATGCCATTAAACTATAATACCGTTAATATCAAAGGTGTTATAGCGCCGCAATGTATGCCCTACTTTTGATTTTCTAAATATTTTCGTAAAAAAATTAAATCCAGGGGGGTTAATTACCCCCCTACCCCCCTGAAATCCGCGCTTGAGTAACTACGCATAATATTTTCAGTTACAAAACTATACAATGGAAACTTTTGAAACTTTCCATTCTAACATAATAAATAAATAAATTTAAATTTATTTGCATAAAAAAAAGGTACAATGATCTTCTATTACTAAAATATGTGAATGCAAAAAGGAGTTGAAAACAATTTGGTAATTGATCTAAGTTCAACCCCTTTTAGGTATTTTACCTATAAATTTAGTATTAAATTATATAAATAAAAAATATTAGAGAAAAAACATTAACAAAATAAAAAAAAATACACAGTTATAATAACATAACATCTATAAGAATTATATAAAATATGGTCCCTACAGATTTTTGATAGAATTAAGTCGAAAAAGTATACTAAAATTTAAAAAAAAAAATAATAAATTTGACGAGTCAAGAGTTTTTTTTCCGAGGATTTTTTTTAGTAGTTTTGATTGGTTCGAGTCCATACAGATTTTTTACTGAATTAAGAACAAAAAAAATACAAGAAAAAAAAAACAAAAAATATAAATTTGTAGAGTTAAGGAGTTCTGTCTTCAAAAATTTCTTGAATTGTGAGAGATTCAGAGATTTTGGCTTTTTTGGAATCGAGTTGTATAACTTACATATGTTGTAGCTAAAACATCTTTCAAAGAGTGTTGTACGATGTTGAGGCGTGACAATGTACGTTTGCAGTCTATAGCCGAGAGAGTATTTGTTAGATCGAAATTTAATTTTTTTATATAAATATGTTGGCTTTTTTGATTTAATAATGTTGTGAAATAAACATAATGAATGAAGATTTCTTCTCTGTTTCATTGACAACCATTTGGCTTCCTTTAATTTATGTGAGATTCTTTCGAATTTGCGTATTCCATAGATATATCTTAGGCAAGACTTTTGTACTTTTTGAATACGTTCTGTATCCACTGCGTCCAGACAAGGACCGTACACAGTGTCACAATAGTTGAAGTGACTTAGGACAAGCGTGTCTGTTAGTTTTATTTTAAGGCTCCTGGGTAAGGTATGTCTGCTGGGGTATAGCATCTTCAGACTATAGTAGGCTCGTTGGAGACATTTTTTTATGTGCGGTTTGAATCTTAGTTTATCATCGAAGTGTAATCCTAAATTTTTTGCGTCATTTGTTGTACTAATTATTTCATTATTTATTTTAATTTGAATGGGATCTTTAACTTTCTTTCCAAATACTATTACCTTTGATTTTGTTGGATTAATCATTAGGTTGTGGGCTTCTGACGCTTTCATTAGTCTATGTAGGTCTTCATTTATTTCCGTTTCTGCCACTCTTTGATTTTCGTTTCTAAATGATTTTTTGATTGACATAAATCCATGTAAACTATCTTTATGAAATACTCTCATTCTTGCAGTGTTCTGCAAAAAAATTTAGGTACATTTTGGGTATAACGTCCTATACCTATGTTCAACTGTTTTTGAAATATTGATAGGTGAAAATTGACATTTTTTAACGCAAAACGCAAAACGGTTTTTATATTCCATTCATCCACACATTATCTTGGTTTTTCACAAGCTATCGTTTTATATCTAAACCCAGGGTTAAAATATCCCAAAGTTAGTTTGACTCTTGGTTAGAAATAGTATAAAACGATGTGAAAAACCAAGATAGGAATATTAAAACCGTTTTTCTCTATCCTTAACTGTTTCGATGTTACAGGCTGTAAAAGTTAAAAAAATGTCAATTTTCACCTGTCAATATTTTAAAAACAGTTGAACATAGGTATAGGACATTATACATAAAATGTACCTAAAATATTTTTTAGAATCCAAAAATGCAAAAATATACAGGGTGTTTAATTTAAAATAAGAAAGTTGTTGCCAAGTTTTCCTGCAAATGGCAACACTGCAAATATGAGAGTATCTCACAAAGATAGTTTACATGGACTTATGTTATAATAGAAAGTTTGAAAATTTTCCATTGTATAGTTTCCAAAATATTATAATAGGTTACTCACCTTGGGACACCCGGTATATGTAATAACTATTTATATGTTTGTTCGTTCGTTGCCAAGTTTTCCTGCAAATGGCAACACTGCAAATATGAGAGTATCTCATAAAGATAGTTTACATGGACTTATGTTATAATAGACAGTTTGAAAATTTTCCATTGTATAGTTTCCAAAATATTATAATAGGTTACTCACCTTGGGACACCCGGTATATGTAATAACTATTTATATGTTTGTTCGGGTGGAATCTTGCAACTTAATTTTGACCCGACATCCGATCGACTTTAAATTTGGCAAGCTTATATAGTTGCGGTGACAACACAAGAATATAGCATGATGAAATTGACAGCTTCCCCTACTCGAAGGGGTGGAGGGGGGTACAGTTAAAGAACGCCCGATTTCGTTGAAATTTAATTTGCTGTATTGGGGCACTTGGGGATGGATATAACGAATTTCTAATCAGATTTTGAAAATTCAATATGACGGATTCAAGACGATTTTTGGTCATCTTTTGCTAGTCAACTAACTTAAAAGCATCCGATTGCCTTCAAATTTGGCATTCGTTTCTAGTTCCGGTGTTAATATGTCATTATTAGGGACCCCTCCCCCCTACGAGAGGAGTGGAGAGGGGAAAACACCTAAGTTTGTCCTATTTCAACCAAAATTGGTATACGGGAGCTTTTGGGGATAAGGAATACGAATTTTTGATCAGATTTTGAAAATTCAATATGGCGGATGCAAGATGGATGATTTTTGATTATGTTTGGCTAACCAATTTTAACTGACTTATTCACATCCGATTGTATTCAAATTTGGTATTCGTTTATAGTTCCGGTGAAAATAAAATAATATGCTATTCTCAGGTACCCACCTCCCCCTAACGGGGGAAGTGGAGGGGGAAAAAGATTTGATTTGTTCGATTTCAATCAAAATTGGCATACAGGGGGGAATTATGAATTTTTGATCAGATTTCAAAATTTCACTATGGCGGATTCAAAATGGAATGGTTTGGTCATCTTTTGCTAGTCAAATTTAACTAACTTATACGCATCCGATTGCCTTCAAATTTGGCATTCGTTTATAGTTCCGGTGTTAATACAATATGTCATTATTAGGGACCCCCCCCCCCTACGAGGGGAGTGGAGAGGGGAAAACACCTAAGTTTGTCCTATTTCAACCAAAATTGGTATACGGGGGCTTTTGGGGATAAGGAATACGAATTTTTGATCAGATTTTGAAAATTCAATATGGCGGTTGCAAAATGGATGATTTTCGATTATGTTTTGCCAACTAATTTTAACTGACTTATTCACATCCGATTGTATTCAAATTTGGTATGCGTTTATAGTTCCGGTGAAAATAAAATAATATGCTATTCTCAGGTACCCACCTCCCCCTAACGGGGAAAGTGGAGGGGGAAAAAGATTTGGTTTGTTCGATTTCAATCAAAATTGGCATACAGGGGGAGAATTATGAATTTTTGATCAGATTTTAAAATTTCACTATGGCGGATTGAAAATGGACGAGTAAGGGTACAAATAAAAAATTAAGAGTATGTGTTCAAATTTGGTATGCGTTTATAGTTCCGACGACAATACAATAATACTAACGAGGGAAGTGGAGGGGGAAAAAGATTTAGTTTGTTCGATTTAAATCAATATTGGCGCACAGGGGTTTTCTGGGAAGGGGATATGAATTTTTGATCAGATTTGAAAATTTTGATGTGGCGGGTTCAAAATGGACGATTTAAGTTACAAATCTAAAAATTAAAAAATAAATTTTTATTAAAACAAACTTTTAAAGAACAAGCTTTTATTAAATGCACTTAAAAGTAAAATATAATTTTTTATCTTTCTTATACCATGATAAAAGCGATGGGCGCAAATTAAAAGTTTACAGTGACAAAGAGAGAACTACAAAAGAAGAACTAAATTCTTCTTATTTTCGAATGATAAACATAATGCTTTCATCTAAAGAGCTGAGAACGGGTGAGATTGCCGCGCTTGTCAAGCCTTTGAAAATGCCTTTCGGTTATAGAGTAATACAACTTAAAATTTTTAATTTGCGCCCATCGCTTTTGTTATGGTATAAGAAATTGGTATAAATTACACATTTTGCGATGTTTGAGCCATTATAGTATCTCATAGTTACATAACGCACAGAAAAGAAATCAAATCTTTTAGAAAATTAGAAAATCTTATCAAGATATTCTATAAAATTTTATACGGCATTTTTGTCAGAGCAGGGTTTTATCTTCCTAGCTTTCAGTATCATAGTTAGCGAATGTTGATTGAAATCCCAGATGGAGAGTAAAATTACGAAGGCACAACCACCCTTTTGTTAGTAACCTTAGGTGCAGGGGTAGGTATATTAATAGTAGGGGAAGGATATATTATATAGGTGTAGTTCCGTCTTCTTTTTAGATTTCAAATTTTACAAGGTCAGAGTTTAAAGTTTCTCTTTTGCCAATTCATATTCGTATGAATAAACATAAAAAATTAGTGAAACACATTAATGCGGGAACATTAGATTTTTTTGACAAATTTCCGATAAGGCTAAATGCTCTCTCTATTGTTAGTGTTAACTTTTAACCAAAAATCCAAGTTTAAAATTTTTTGTCTGTTTGTGCGTTTGTTCCAGCATTAGTCCTTGGAAACTTAAAGCTAAGTTAGCACTTCCTTTAAGATGATAAAATTTAACAAAATCAAACCGGCGAAAACTCAACAATAGAAAGTTTGTTTTTTAAAATTTAATATCTATAAAGTAAAATCTTATTTATTATTTAGTTTGCCTATATAATAACATAATTCATGGGAAACTCTATGATCACATGCAAATTGTATGTAACAAGGTGTAATACCATGGGGGTTTTTATAGTTTATCTTTTCACAGATTGCGTTATTGTCTCATAAAATGAACAATAATTTATTTATTTAGGGTATCGTAAAAGTAATAAACGCTTTGAACCATTTGTGGGTCGATAAGAGTTAATGGTTCTAGTGAAAAAATACAGTTTTTTTATTTTCACCAAAAATTAGTCATTTGGTTCAAGACAGACCACTAAATTTTATCAAATTTGACACAAAACCCACATAACATTGGAAGAATATTCATATTATAGGAATATTCCCTCAAAGTGATTTTTGGAATATTCTATTGCGAATATGACAGGAATGTTGCACAATATTCTATATCTATGCCCATGATAACCTGATAATGAACTTATTTTTGTGAATATTCCCAAAAAGATTGTTTTTCGTCAGGATTTTGGCATGTTTGCTGAAAATATTACTATCTTGTGAAAAGACCGCGATTTACATGATTTATAATTATAATTTAGTTTAATGTCATCTATTGTAGGTAGATGGCGCTGGAATCAATATGTTCTCTATGTAGCAGGTAATATTATTATACATATGACAGCAAAAAGTTATTTAGGTAATCTTTTGATAACTAATCTCAGGTAGTACATCAATATAATCGTGATGTGCCTGTTTTCGTAGGCTACTCCGTAATTGCAGTTTAGTGGAAGACTAATGCATATTTGGTGGATATCCACTCCATACCTTAGTCGGTGTCCAGGTATATTACTATAATTCTTTTAAAAAAATGTTCTGGTCTGGTTTCTATCACATTTATATCACCTGTATGATCTAGAACGTAACATATTTCCGGCATGTGTTAATATTCCCAATGGTAAAATGTAACATTTCTATCACATGCTTTGTTCTCTAAGTATATGACTATTACATTACAGGAATGTTAAATTGTTATGTGGGAAGTTCTTTGACATCAGGCGTTGAACTTAAAAACTTAAAAAGAAGCTGGGAAGGGGGAGTTCCTATCCATATTCCGAAATGACATTTGTTGACATTGTCGTTATTGATTTAAATATAATATCATTAAGACAATTTCGAATTTTCACTCAGGAATATGGATAGGAACTCCTATTGATACTATTGCAGTATTTTTTTGTGTAGCAGCTAGCGACACACATCAACGGGTTTTAATTTGTTTCTGTTTTTTCCCGTTTATTTTTAATTTTTTTTTAAACTGGCGGATAAAATAGTGTCTTCTTACGAGTGTTAGTTTAGATAACGTGCGCTGCGAGTTTTAAACATTTATTTCAAAATAACTTTATCAAAAATTTTAAAAGACACACAATTTTCGTGGAGCTTTCACTACGGTTTCAAATTTTATACAGCTATGCAAAAAAATGTTTGCACCCCTGTACAAAAAAAATTGCATCGTTAACCAAAAAAGCCATGTTTTGTTACTTTTGTTACTTGGGGACAGTGATCGAAATCGAATTTTTGTTTTGATTGTTACCTAGGTGTGCCGTTGCATAAGTAATTTTATACAACTTAAAACACATACCTAATAAAATAACACAGCACCGTACGCTTTCTATTTTTAAAAATGTGTAAATACCTAAAGCAATTTGACGAATCGCCCATTTTAATTTTGCTCTGGAATCAACGCCAATTTTAGATTGAAAAGAGCTAAGAATAAAAATAAAATTAGAGTTCTATGTGAAAAAAAAATAAATGGCGCCATACATACTTAAGCTGGATTTTTGACAGATGTTATATTTATAGTCGTTTGTAAAAAAGTTTAATTCCCTCTAAGGGAAGCTTGCTTTCCCCTCCGTCTTGGAGTAAAGAAGGCCAACAGAGGTATTATTTAAACTATCATAGCTTTCTTATTTATTACAAGAAAAACTCTACATTTTCTCGACTTTAGCTTTGTTGTTTATACAACTTGATTTTTGTCTTATTTATTAACCTATTTATCTCAAACAAATTTTGTTACCTAAAAACAAAAGATCAAAAGATCTTGGGTGTTAATAACGAAAATTCAAACCTGGATGAGCATCCCACAAGGAACACATAAAGAGCCAAAGCGAAAAGAGAAATGATTAAACGATGTTTCGCTCTGGGTAATCAGCGTGAGATCGTCAGTGGTTCCACTGATCATCCTCCCCATACATCATTAAACACCATCATACACTTTGATTTCCAACTTTGAATCACTCACAAATAGGCATCGTTCCGCACTGGTACTTATCCAAGTTACCTGATACGGATTCGTCCTGGCATGTTAATATTTCCAATAGGATTATGCTCCTAAGGCAATTAAAAATTAAAAAAGAAGGTAAAAAATCTCCAAATCAGTTACATCAACCGAAAAGAATCTAAAAACAAAAGATCAAAAGATCTTGGGTGGAAATAACGAAATTTCAAACCTGGATGAGCATCACACAAGGAACACACAAAGAACCAAAGCGAAAAGAGAAATGATTAAACGATGTTTCGCTCTGGGTAACCAGCGAGAGCTCGGCAGTGGTTCCACTGGTCACAGTACCACTGCGGAACGATGCCTATTTGTGAGTGATTTAAAGTTGGAAATCAAAGTGTATGATGGTGTTTAATGATGTATGGGGAGGGTGACCAGTGGAACCACTGACGAGCTCACGCTGGTTACCCAGAGCGAAACATCATTTAATCATTTCTCTTTTTGCTTTGGTTCTTTGTGTGTTCCTTGTGGGATGCTCATCCAGGTTTGAATTTTCGTTATTTCCACCCAAGATCTTTTGATCTTTTGTTTTTAGATTCTTTTCGGTTGATGTAACTGATTTGAAGGTTTTTTAACTTCTTTTTTAAATTTTGTTATATTTACTATGTAGCGGTTTTTTCAAATCATTATCAATACTTTGTCGTGTTGACGTTTGCGTACCAAAAAAAAATGTTGAAATCCCTACTTTTGGTACGTGTTTTTTAACGCTTTTAAAAAAAATAAAAAAACCCTTAAACAAAAAAAAATGCTAACTTTGGAGATGCTTTTAGAATAGGCACTGCCTGTGTGCTATATAGGTTTAGTTCCAGAGAGTATACTTAAAAAACCGGCAAAATTGGACCATTGATTAAAGGATTTTCCTTTACTCTCATGATTGGACTATGGGTACTTTTTGACACAAAAATTTAACTTTTTCCCGAAAGTCATCAGGGTCCATAAAATCTATAAAAATCAAAAGACAATGTCATCCATACATATATAAAAAAAATGTTTAATTCTTGGTGTTGTCTTCTAAACAAACCTTAACAAAAATCTAGTTTTTAGAATTTTTGTCTGTCTTTTTGCCCCTTTATCGCGCAAAAACTGCTGAACCGATTTTGATGAGACTTTCACTGTTGAATTCCTTGTACTCCTGGGTTTTTTTAAAAAAAAACCAATGGTGGACAACAAAATCACATGAAATGCAACATCTAGCTGAGTCCAACAACATCAGAGCCTTCTTTCAAGCTACTAAGATGATATATGGTCCCACTACACAAGGTATCAATCCCCTACGATCCAAAGATGGAACAAGGCTGCTTAAAGACAGATCCTCTATCAATTCAAGATGGAAAGAACACTTCCAAGAACTACTCAACAGAGAGTCTCAGGTCGATAATGACATCTTCGGAGAAAACTACACAACAACACCTAAGTGAGATTCCAAGATTAGAGGAGGTCGAAAAGGCAATCACACAGCTAAAGAATAACAAGTCAGCAGGCACAGATGGTATCCCTGCTGAAGTCTACAAACAAGGGGGTCCCGCACTTAATTCCCAAATGCACATTCTAATAAGTAAAATATGGACCACTGAGACCATTCCTGCCGAACTCAGAGACGCCTCTATAGTTACCATTTTCAAAAAAGGCGATAAGGCCCAATGTGGAAACTACAGAGGTATATCTCTGCTTTCTGTTGCTGGAAAGATACTTGCACGGATACTATCAAACCGATTAATTCCGATTGCTGAAAAAAATCTGCCAGAGACAAAGTGTGGATTCAGGCCCAATCGAGGCACAGCTGACATGATCTTCAGTGCCAGACAAATGCAAGAGAAATCTAGAGAACAAAATCGCCCTCTCTTCATGGCCTTCATAGATCTAGTCAAAGCATTTGATTCGGTCAACAGAGAAGCTCTTTGGAAAATACTGGCAAAAGCTGGATGCCCTCAAAAATATATTCAAATTCTTAGACTACTACACGACAATATGAATGCAACAGTCCTGAGCAACGATGGACCAGGAGAGTCATTCCAGATTACGACAGGCGTTAAACAAGGGTGTATTATTGCGCCCACCCTATTCTCTATATTTTTAGGTGCCATGCTTCACCTTGTTGAGGAACATCTACCGCCGAGAGTGGAATATAGATTCGACGGTGGGCTACTTAACCTAGGCAGACTGCGAGCGAAAACTAAGGTCTCGACAACCTCGGTAATCGAACTGCAGAAGGTCTACAACTCGTAATTAACGCATTTAACCAAGCCTACAAAAGCATTGGCCTAGAGGTCAATCTTGCCAAAACGCAAATTTTTCACCAACCAGAACCAGGTACGAATCCCCAAGCTCCAAACATTTCCATAAATGGCCATCCTCTGCAGAACGTGGAACATTAACCATACCTTGGGAGCCACCTATCATCAAATGCAACTATTGACGCAGAAACACAGCATCGCCTAAAATGTGCTAGTGCAGCGTTCGGACGGCTTTCGGAGAGAGTCCTCACCAATCACGACATGAATGCAGAGACCAAGCTTCGTGTCTACAACACAGTTATAATACCAACTCTAACATACGGATGCGAAACGTGGACCACCTACAGAAGGCATATCAAATGACTAGAAAAATATCAGCAAATTTGTATAAGACGAATACTAAGAATCAAATGGCAAGACCGACGAACAAACATAAGTGTTTTAGAAGAAGCCAGAGCAACTAGTATAGAAGCCCTTATCTTCAAGCACCAGCTTCGTTGGACTGGTCACATTATCCGCATGCCTGAAACACGTCTCCAAAGCAGATATTTTATGGACAACTGAAGGAGGGAAAGAGAAATCAAGGTGGTCAACAAAAAAGGTACAAGGACGTTCTCAAAGGCAATATGATGAAGGGTCACATCGATATAAACAACTTCGAGACCACGGCAAACGATAGGGCTACATAGCGCCGAACAGTCTATGAGGGAGCACAAACTTTTGAAGAGCAACGACGTAGACTAGAAACGGAAAAGAGAGAACGTAGAAAAGAGCGACAAAATGGAAGAATGGATGACCAACAACACCCGGCTGCTGCCGGAGACTGGGTTTGCCAGGACTGTGGAAGGGTGTGCGGCTCGAGAATTGGCTTACATAGCCATCAAAAAACGCACAACATATAGCGACGATACAGAATAGAGGAAAATCATACTCGGTATCGAGTGATTGCCTATGATGATGATGACTCCTGGGGCGTACAAAAGTTATAACAACTTAAAGCAAAAAAAAAACGTCCTCAGCTAGTTTTGAATAAAATAAGACTAGTGGTTCTAACTAACGGTCGACGCGAGATAGAGCGATTTCAAAGTTATTTTATAACCCATAAAAAAGTTTCTGACAATTTTTTTTCAGGTCATACTTTTTCTGAAAAAAAACAAAAATAAAATAAAATTACTACTACAACTACAAAAAACAAAAATGTTTCCTAAAAGGACAAAAAATTACTATAAGCAAATTTCTTCCGAAAAGTCACATTTTTGCCAGAAGTTTAGCAGGTGGGCAAGTTTTTTAATGACGAGGTCTTGCAACGACAGCCATTAAAGGATTAAAGATGCCCGACAAAGGTATTATTTAAAAAATCATTAGTATCGGCATTTTTGCAAATGGTCTTTTGCGTTTTTGAGAAAAACTGTTAACGCCGTGGAAAAAATTGTTAAGCACCTTTTTATGGGTAATTAAATTATCTTTAAACTCACTCACTCAAGAAAATGTCGCAAATTGCGGGACATTTAATGGAGATCCCTCAGCTTCTCCTGCGGTTTTACCTGTTTTTTCCCATTTTTTTATCATAACTTTTGTTCCTGTGAACCGATTTAGATGAAATAAAGTCTATGCACTACCCAGAAGTTCAAGTAATGCAACAGTGAAATTAACAAACAGATACACAGACAGAGAAAAAGTCTAGAAACCGGATTTTTAAAATGTATATCGTTTGTTTAGGGGCCCCAACCAAGAATTTAAAAAAATATTCAATATACAGAGATTTAGTTTGATGACTTTCGTGAAGTTTTCTAAGTATAACCTCAAAAGAGCACATAAAAGGTTATGCTTTGAAGAAGATATTTTTTCAGGTATAGAAACGTCAAAAATATAAGGTGTTGATAATTATTTTAAAAGACCTTTATACCAGCCTGCCGGCCATCTTTTATCCAAGACGGCGGAGGAAGCAAGCGTCCTTCAGAGATAAAATTTCTTTGCAAACTACCCTATAGTCTGTTTTAAAAGCTTATGCTCTTGGGCTAGTAAGACTGACGAATTTTTTGCGTTATATCCCAATCCAATTCCTCACCTAAGTAGCCGTGTTTCGCTGAATATTTTTTAACAAAGTATAGTCTTTGCTGAAAATGTAATTACCCATCTAAATGTGGAAACTGTGTCGATAACTGTTACTGTTCGGGCTCTAAAAAGTTAAATCCTCTTCCTACCTCTTTTCAACCTCTCCCCCATCAAAAGTTAATCAGTTCATCGCCAGAGGCCGTGTACAAATTACGTAACGCCGATTTTGGAAATTTTCGTCCCTCCCCCCCTAAAATTACGTAACGTTTTTAAAACCTCCTCCCCCCCCCTTCAAGTATTGCTCTCCGAAAGAAACAGGTTTTATTTTTTATTTAGGAGCAGTATTATTATCGCTACGGCTTTTTTTAGAAAAATGCAAGGGCATGGCCGTTATAGTATCTCATGGTAAACTCGCCAGTGGTCGGCCTTTTTTGGCATGTTCTAAAGTAAAATGCCTGTAGCTCAGAGCTATTTCAACTTATCAAGGTGCTATTTGTGCCTTTCTTTAGATTGTCTATTTATCTTTTATTAGAAAACGGCAGATAGTACCTAGGATTAAAAGTTTATGAAAATGTCTCTTTTTCCAGAGATCGGCCCTTAAATGACCACTCTCTAGCCGTCAATTTGCCAGTGGTCGGCCTCCAAAAGTGTGTGCATTTTAAGCAGGGAGGATGTATTCTGAGCTTGGTTTTTTTTTAAAATGTTACAGAGGGTAAAACAAGCACAAAAGTTGAACGAGTGTTTTTTTTTATTTTTAATAATACCTAAGTACTACAGCAAAGGTATAGGTTACAAAATTAAACCAGGTAAAAGGTAGGTATCCATTACTATAGGTACCTAATTCTAAATAAATAAGATTAAACTACTTATTAAATAAAAAAAACCTATTAAACTATTTAAACAAGAAAACTTCAGAATTATAATACCTACTCCAAAAAGGCCGAGCATTGGAAACTAAGTGTAAATGGACAATTTCCAGTGGTCGGCCTTTTTTTATTGCCTTTTAAATAATTTATTTGGCACTTTAGGCCCGGCCGCATACTGGCTAACCTATTTTTTGAATTACATTCTTTACAACCATGAAATAATTATCCTTATTTTACAATCCGAAAGCTTGAAAAAAGTAAAATAAAATTTTTTGCTCTAGCTCAATGGTCGGCCATAGGGGTCGGCCACCGGCAAGTTCCCTAACTTAAAATTCCATTTACCGGCCGCCTCATTTTATTACCTCAAAATTAATTATTTCCATTTTTTTTAAATTTTAACATAAAATTTAAGTATATTTAAAAAAAAATAGTACAAAACTATCTAAATACCATTTAAGCATTATTTAACTTATCGTTGAAATTTTTGGTTCGGATCTTCCACCAAATTTCACTATCCCCATGATGCTTTAATACCTAGATCACACTGACTTTTGGCGCGTACACGTTAACAAAATTGGCGGGAGGAATAATGTTTTGGTGACAGAAGTTTGACAGTTTATAGATAATTACTCAAGGTAGAGAGGAAACTGCCAGATTTTAAGTTATAGTGAAAAAGGCCGACCTCTGGGGGGGGGGGTGGCGCACTGGCGAGTTCACCCTATTCCTGTAACGTGAAATCGTGTTTTACAAATATTTTTAGGTCCCCCTACCTATCTATAAAATAATCGCTCATAAGTATTTATTAGATTTATTGTCAAATTTTAATCAAACAATTAATATTTTATTTCAGTTTTTTTTTTGGAGTAAACCGGATGTACGTAAATACAATAAATAAAAAGTTCTAACCCATTTTTAGTCTGCAACTTTTTGAGACTTGCCCATGTTTTTGTGGTCTTCAGCTAAATTGAATGATTTACATTTACACACACTCATCAGTATAATTTTTGTAGTTTTAAGAGAATAATAGACGGTCATAGTTGAAAAAGTTTTGTTTTTAAATCTCGTTAGCATATACACTTAAACAGTTTAACAGTGAAAATGTGGAAAAATATCGTTGTGTTATTTTTACCGTTGGCTATGTTTATAGAAAAAGGTGAGGAAACAAAGAGGTTTTTGTTTTATTTTAAACAGATCACAGTAATTTTTGCGTTTAAAACCGTACGATAGAAACACCAAACTTTTAAAATAAAGATTGTTTAAAAAAAAAATCAGGGTTGCCCATGGGGAAGGCCACAGGCGAAAAATCTACTGGGAATGCCTGACGCGGTCTGCTCCCACCACGGAAGTAAGAATAGGTGGAATGATAATACCCCCTGAGAAATTTCATGAAAATGACCGCCTTATGTAGGTGACAGTTATGAGCCTAAAAGAACGTAGTCACATCAATCGAATCGACTTGACTTCGTAATATATTAAAATTTTGGGTTTTTAAATTTTTGTTAATAGAAAAGGTAAAGTTATGTCGAAACTACTTTTTTTGGGTTTTTCGCCACTAAGTTAAGGAAATTTTTTCAAAAATATGTTAAAACCCACTGCGTAAATTCCTAAAGAAAAAATTTGTTCGTTTGTCAGTGGTTTTTAAATAAGATAAAAAATTTGCCTACACACACGCAAATCCTAACTAGAATCTAAGTACTTATCTGACGTTTCGGCAGAAATTCTACTGCCGTTATCAAAGAATTTTAATTTTTAAAAACTTTTTTCGATTCTTTTTTAAAATATCTGTCTGTTGTCATACAACTGACTGACTGACTGACTGACTTTGACTGATATATATTTCAAATATTAACTTGACAGTTTGGTGCGTCGATAGTAGCCAACAAGGTATTGGGTGAATTTAGTAAAATTTAAAATCAAAATTATATTTGTTTGAGTGTTTTCGATTTTAGATTACTTTATAAAAATAAATTTTTTTTTTTATGATTTTAAGATATCAATTATAAAAATTATCTTTTGACTAACTTTAAGAAAAAATATATTAGAAACCCAAAGAACATCAATGCTATTTTTTAATTTATTTTAAAAAAACCTTTTTGAAAATCTTGTTTTAAAATTGGAAGCCAAACTGTATTTATATCTACTGATATATATCTTAAAATAAAAAATAAAAAAAAATGTATTTTTATAAAGTAATCTAAAATCGAAAACACTCAAACAAATATAATTTTGATTTTAAATTTTACTAAATTCACCCAATATCTTGTTGGCTACTATCGACGCACCAAACTGTCAAGTTAATATTTGAAATATATATCAGTCAAAGTCAGTCAGTTGTATGACAACAGAGAAATATTTTAAAAAAGAATCGAAAAAAGTTTTTAAAAAGGATAAAATTCTTTGATAACGGCAGTAGAATTTCTGCCGAAACGTCAGATAAGTACTTAGATTCTAGTTAGGATTTGCGTGTGTGTAGGCAAATTTTTTATCTTATTTAAAAACCACTGACAAACGAACACATTTTTTTCTTTAGGAATTTACGCAGTGGGTTTTAACATATTTTTGAAAAAAAAAAAAAAATTCTTAACTTAGTGGCGAAAAACCCAAAAAAATAGTTTCGACATTATGAATCCGCCACAAACATATAGATTTTATTTAAGGTAAAGTTATATCACTTTTAGATAGGTTTCAAATCCCCCTGTTTTTTTTATTAGCCACACACTTGTTTGAACCAAACCAAAAGTTATTAGAATGTTGCTGCGTTGTTTTTTTAGTCAAAATAAAGTGTTTTCCGCTTTTTTGCGTGTTTTCATTTGTTCAGTGCTGTTATACAACCGGAATGAGTAGTTTTTTGCCGTTCATAAGTGCCGTTTTTTTAGTGAAAATAAAGTGTTTTTGTCTTTTTGCGTCTTTTTGCTAAAAATATAGCTCAGTCAAGCTACATCCCCCTCTACGAAACTCAATTTGAATATTGTAAAAATTATGTACTAATTTAGTTCCCTTTTAAAGAATGTTGTTAATGTTAACGGATTTATTCGCACTTAAAAGAGGGGCTGTGGCTTGGCGCTAAATGCAGCTTACCCCCCTTCCCCCTAGGAGATAGATTTAATGAAAGTTGATATGTCATAATCTTTTACTAATTATGTACTCTTAAAGAAGGGTACTTTTAGTTTACAAAAACCATCGGTTCCTAAGATTTTTGTTAGTTTGTTTTGGTGTGTGTAGTTCAATATTCAGTTACACCCCCCCGGCTTAGGAAAGAGATTTGACCAAAAGTGGCTATGCCAGAATTTGGTACTAATTATGTAATAATTTCGCCTCCTTCTAAAAAAATGCCTACTATCAAGATAACTTCATTTTTGTTTGTTTTATGGGGTGTGTAACTTGATATCAAGGCACACCCCCCTCTGCCTAAGAAAGAGATTTGAAAAAAAAATAGTTTTTTGCTACTAATTATGTACTAATTTCGTCCTTTTCTAGAAAATTGGTTACCCTGAAGACAACTTTTTTTTTATAAACAAACAAAAATCAAGTTATTTTGGGAGTAGGCAATTTTCCAGAAGGGGACAAAATTAGTACATAATTAGTAGCAAATTATGGTATAATTACTTTGTTGAAATCTCTTTCCTAGGTAGAGGGGGTGTGCCTTGATATCAAGCTACACACCCCATAAAAACAAAAAAAAAAAAGAGGAAAGTAGAAGTAAAACATGCAGTCTTCTTCTTCCTCTTACTTGTACTTTCCTAATTTAGAAGCTCCACTGAGAGAAAATGGACTATTTTTTCAATTAAAAAAAAATGAAGTTATCTTGAGAATAGTAAATTTTTTAGAAGGGAACGAAACTAGTACGATAACCCTTTTTATTATTAGAGGAGAATGTTGTCAATACCAACTGATTTAGGCTCGCAAATGTCAGGTACCTACTTGTAGCTGTCATTTTCTTTATAGGCTATTATCATTCCACCTATTTTCACTTCCGTGGCTCGCACACAGAGGATTTTTTGGCTCTGCGTCTTTTCCAGGCTAACTTGATTGGAAGAGTTATTACCGCTACCAATCCATTTTTGATCAGAATTTGAAGAAAAATAACGCAAAATGATATAAAAATATTCAAAAATTATTTCTTTGAAAATACGACAAAATAACAAACTTCCAGAAATCAAAATGGCTAACAAAGGTCACTGGCTAGAAAGAAACGCTATTATAAAAAACCGCTGTTGTGTCATCCGTCATCCGCATTAGGTTTATGGGTTGTGGGATCTTATTAATGAAACGTCCTATTTTGAAATGCTTACGTTTCACAAAATTTATTTGCTTCTTCAGGGCTTTTCAAGACCGCCGTTCCATATGTCGATTCTATTACCAATAGACGTCATCCTTCGGTAAAAAGGCAGGCACAAAGGATGACGTCTATTGGCAATAGAATCTGCATATGGAACGGCCGTCTTGAATAGCCCTGAAGAAGCAAATAAATCTTCATTCTATCATTTTCTACCAGAGAACCGGGCATCGAACAGTTCGTTGAGCCGACATGACTCCTTTGCGAACGTATCAGTTGGATTCAGGTCTGTTTTTAACCGCATTTTTTTTCATGACCTACTTTGACGAAATTATTTATGGTTTGCGATTGCGATGGGTTTGGGTTTGTAAAGTTTTTTCATACTTTCGATAGATAACAACCCCTTTTAAATAAATACAAAGTTAATCTAATTCTTATTTTATGATTACATATCGAAATGGTTTTGTGACAGTGAGTATTAATCGCAAAAATCAATAAACAAGGGTAAGTTTTGATAAGAGTAACATATAACGTCAATTTTAATTTGCTCAACAGAGTGTGTACCAATTAGATCCTCCCCTAGGGTTAAAAAAAATTTCTTTTAAATAGATATTTTCTTCTTAAATCCAACAAAAGAATTTGTTAAGATCGTTAAGATGATTCTACACTAAAAAAAAATAATTAAAATTGTTCAAATCAAACTATGTCCAAAAAACTCTAAAAAGGGTGATAGCCCACATTAAGTTTTGCAATAGTCACTATTATAGATTTAGGGTCAATGGCAAACAATTGACCCTAAAATAAATTGCTCAGTCTGCAATATGCAAAGACCAGAAAATATTTACTCCTTTAGAGTTAATCCATGGAATGGAAGAATCCTGACCGTTTCGGGGACTCACTCAATAATATATCTATCCACACAGCAAAAAAACCTCTCCATTCATTAGCAAATATTTTAACTAGACGCGCCATACTTCGCAATGAATGGTGAGGTCAAGGGAAGGTCGTGATTTGCCATTGGCACTCTACTGGTTTCGACTAAATTTTAAGATCTTTTCATTTTCAGTTCTTAGTGCCATTTTTTGTTTTCTCGGTTTATTTTTCGTATTACTCTTTTTTTTTAATTTAAGATTTTGTTGTCCATATATACTTACAAAGAACTCTAGTCTACTACGAACATAGGGGGAATCAAGTCCAATTTACTCTCCGTTCCGTATGACCGAGTTGGGTTCGGAGCACGCTGCAGTGTTATCTTTTTAAAATTTATTTTGTTTTATTTCTGCCTTGCTCGAGAGACAGATTGGTAAGTTCTTAAGTGAAATAATACATTTTTAAAACTAAAAATGGATGTCTACGAAGTTGTCGAAAAAGTGCAGATGGTCAAATGGTACTATCAAGGCAAACCATTGAGACTTATTCAAGAACTTTTCCTGGAGAATTTTGTAAATCGCCCAGAACCTAGTTTATCAATGTTTCATAGGCCTGTGCAGAATTTTAAAAATTTTGGTTGTGTAGCTCCAAGAAACCATAAAAACCCACTGTTTTGAATGACGAGCAGGAAGTACGAGATGTAATGATTTGCGATGCAGTGGAGGATAATCGAAAGTTAACTAACTAGCCACCAAAATGCCGAAGCAGTTAATACGTCTTCAGCCACTGACGTGTTCTCAAAAAGAATGGTTATAATTCTTACAAAGCGTCAAAAACGCATCCAATTTTTCCGGAGGACAACTATCGTCGTATGGAATTTTGCGAAACAATGAAAACTTTCTGAGATCTATTCTTTTCACAGATGAAAGCACTTTTCCATTATTGAATCGTCATAACCCAACACACGTTCGATATTGGTCGAGGGAAAATTTGCATTTGTATTTTGACGTAAGAACACAGTATCCCCAAAAACTAAATTTTTTGGGGGGGTATTGTTGGGGGATACGTAATTGGGCAATTTTTTATTGACGGCAATTTGAATGGTCCTAGATCTACTGCAGCAGCATATTATTCCAACTGTTAGGCAGTTGTTAGGTGTTTCAACAAGATGGTTGTCCCGCTCAAAATGTTGGCCTTGTTTAGGAATATCTTGATAATGTATTTCCTAATCGGGTTAGAAGTACACGGGGAACTTCTATCTGTGGAGGATATCAAAAATAAAGTTTACGGGCATGAAAGGGCTAATAATTTGGAAGAACTTCGGATTCAAATTGAAAAAGCTTTTTAAACTATCACCCCCAGCATGATTGGAAACGTTAGAAGGGATTTTTATAATAGGCTCGGATATTGTCTAGCCGAGCAAGGAGGTCTTTTCGAACATTTGCTCTAATTTTTTTTTGACTGGGAAAATCTTTTTGGTTTTTAGAATCTATTATTTTATTTGGAGAACTTGCTTTTGTTTTGTTCCTCCTTATTATTTTCATTGTAACACGTTGTTAGTGATAAATCTTACCAGTTGAAAATAAAACGCTTTAATTTATCAGTGACAAAAAACAAGAAAATTACGTTATCAAAATTTGCGTATTTATTGACCAAATTCCGGTTTCATGGACTACACTTCACATTGCACCGTGGTTAGAGGCGTACTAAACGCAAGCCGCGAACGGTGATCGCAAGCCTGAGTATTGGTTGCTCCACTGATGGGTGTGCGGTGTCCCAGCGTGTATGTACACTGGCAAATTGGACTTCTTCCGGCCTATGTTCGCAGTAGCCTGAAGCGCTCTGTATATATTTTAGATAGTAGCTTTTTTGTTTTTCAGGTGTGGGTTTAAATAATTTACTTAAGTTACATTACCTATGTATTAAAGTTTCATTACTTTAGAAGTAACCCCTTGTTCTTAAGAAATGTATTTATTTCTTTGGAAATATTAAAGGACATTGAACATTGAACATTGAACATTGATCATTGATCATTGAACATTGAACATTGAACATTGAACATTGAACATTGAACATTGAACATTGAACATTGAACATTGAACATTGAACATTGAACATTGAACATTGAACATTGAACATTGAACATTGAACATTGAACATTGAACATTGAACATTGAACATTGAACATTGAACATTGAACATTGAACATTGAACATTGAACAATGAACATTGAACATTGAACATTAAACATTGAACATTGAACATTGAACATTGAACATTGAACATTGAACAATGAACATTGAACATTGAACATTGAACATTGAACATTGAACATTGAACATTGAACATTGAACATTGAACATTGAACATTGAACATTGAACATTGAACATTGAATATTGAATATTGAACATTGAACATTGAACATTGAACATTGAACATTGAACATTGAACATTGAACATTGAACATTGAACATTGAACATTGAACATTGAACATTGAACATTGAACATTGATAATTGAACATTGAACATTGAACATTGAACATTGAACATTGAACATTGAACATTGAACATTGAACATTGAACATTGAACATGTTTTCGCTTAGGCTGGGAAATATAAAAAGGAATAATGTAATCCAGAGGAATTTATTGATAACTCTCAACTTTTTTTAAAATCTAGGAGAAAGATATTATCACAAGACCTATTTTTTATCGAAAAAAGATGTTGAAAATTTTTTTAAATCCTTTAGATATTTTTATTAACAATTTCAGCTAATTCTGATGTTTAGTTGTTCCTGGGCATCCTGGCAAAACCAGTTTTAGTTTTTTGCTTAAATATCTCAGGAGACACTATGGCCTTAACACTTAATTTTAGTCTGGATGAACTAGTTAAAACCTAAAAATAAGAAAGATGTGGGTAGAGATGTATCACATAATTATTATTCCCAAAGCGATCTTTTTAACGATTGTGACCACTTAAGCAAATTTAATCCAATATACATGTGTGCCTAAGTGATTAACCAAGAAACTCATTAATTTAGGAAAAATAACCGTCGAATTTTTGCAATAATAGCGACATTTTGAAACGGTTGTCTGAAAGACTCTTATGCTCGTCCCCACCAACGCAAAATTCCCTGAGTAGGCTTTAATCGTGATTACTTACTTAGAATGTCGTGTTTTACATTAAAACTTTGTTTGCCAAGGCTCATTCCAAACTCCGATTAGTGTTAATCATGATTAAAGCTTAATCGGAGAATTTTCACGTTGGTTGGTGGATAGGGAAATCGTGCGCTCAGCGTCAATAGGAGTCATCGTAATCCGAAGCAAATGAAGCAAAAAATGCACCAAACGAATATCAGCTAACATAAATAAAGAACTTTAAAAACATTCTGGCATATGTAAACTGCGTTTAGGCTCTAGCTATTTCTTTTATTTTTGCAGTGCTTAATGCTGCTTTTTCCAGTGGCGTACTAAGGGAGGGAGATAGGTATAAAAGTATTTTAAACTTACAGCTCCAAATTCAACAAACGGCATCTTGTGCTAAGTTGGTAATATTTTTTTTGGGGGGGGAGGTTTGTCCTCAAAACCCCTCCCGTCCCAATTTTTCCTTTTTCTGTGATATAGAATGTTTACTCTACTGTTAAGATATTTAAAGTCTAAAATATATCAAAATCAATGAATAGCGAGTTTTCCCTCAAAAAAGGTAATGGTAACCGTAGATCCGGATTTCGCACTTATGATGCTCATCAGTACGGTTCTCGGAATTAGGAGATGAAAAGAATCTGACACAGGTACCTTCAATTTGAAGGAAAATTAAGCGTCTCTACGGAGACAGATATAATTATCTTTACAGATATCGTAAGCTCTGAAATTGATAAAATTGATAAATATATAACAAATCAATAACAAAAAATCATGTGTCAGATTTTTTCATCCATCTCCTAATTCCTAGCACCGTACTGATGAGCACCACCAGTGCGAAATCCGGATCTACGGTTACCATTACGTTTTTTGAGGGAAAGCTCGCTATTTATTGATTTTGTTATATATTTACCCTTGCTAAATCCCTTTTTTAATCTAAAATATATTATTGCATAAAAAAGTATTTTGGAACAGTTTATTTTTAGTAATGTTTTTATATCCAAAAGGGCATTTTTATTTATTTTCCTTTTATTTTACAGTGTTTTCAAAATTAATATTTGTTAAAATAAGTTTGTTAACGAATTATTTTTTCTGTTCCATTAGACCAAAATAAACTATATCCTGTGCACATTCATGTATTTCCTATAGACCTGATGTAATTTTTCAGATAATTTAAGGATATCCATTTAATATTACTATTTTTTAATGTCCATTGGATATACATTAGAACTATTTTTTTGGTCCAACGAAAAGCCATTGGATAATATTTTTTAGTCTACAGAATCACAAAAAGACACTTTTTGGATTTCCCATGGGTATCTTTTGGACAAAGTGATTAGTCCACTGGATAGCAATTCGATTAAATATAGTGGCCCAAAAGTATAATAATTGAGATGTCCTAGAAGGGTCCAACGTTTTGACATTTTTATTATCCAACGGATATGTCGCGGACAAAATTTATTTTGGATTTGGTTGACTGCATTGTCCAAAAACTTCACTCCATTGGACATCCATTAGACTAACTTGTGCTGCGTCGGAAGTTACACGTGTATTTTTTTTTACAGGTCATTGCCTTGAGTGCTACATATGCAGCGGGCTGGAAAAGGACGGGGATCCATGTTCGAATCCCAAACAGTATCCAGCCTCGGACAACCTTAAACTCGCAAATTGCGATTTTTCCAATTCCGAATCCACATGGAATTTCGCCAAACAGATTCATTTGAACTACACCAATATCTTTAAAATTACCCCAGGGATGTTTGCCGCCGGTTCGGAAATGAATTGTGTCAATGTTTTGAGCAGACGTAAGCATATTATTGTCTATTGACTATTGTCTATTTACAATTATCTATTGACTAGTGTCTATTGACTATTGTTTTTTTGTCTATTAAGGTAATAGGCAGTTTAAATTGATCATAATTTTTTTATAAAACTTTCTCCAAAACTTAAGACTAGATAGGTAGCAGTGCCTCCAGGTAGATGTGGAATTCGTAGGATCGGACCTTTCTGTCTTTTATAGGTAGACATTTTCCCTGAGGGGGGGGGGGAGCTTAAGGCTCTTGGGAAAAAAAATTATAAAAGTCAATTTTTAATGGCTCTGAGGTCCTTAAGTCCTTAATTCCCTCCCTCCTGTGTACGCCATTAGTTCAAAAATGTTTTTTTTTTAGTTGGAAACACAAATCATATTGTGCGAGGGTGTGCCTTGAAAGGCCAGGATATTTGCAGCGGTGTCCGCAATTTTGAAAATGAATATCTAAAGAATCTTCATTGTTCCGTATGCGATACTGACAAATGTAATTCTGCAGAAAGTTTAGCTCAAAATTTTAGAAAAATAGTGCTTTTTATAACGATAACTGTGTTGTTTATAATTTTAGGTTAAAATAATGACTGGAATAACAATTTATGACATATAGTTAATTCTTATAACAAACATAAAGCTATTTTAAGTATATATATATAGGTAATATTTTATTTGTTATTTATGAGATCAAACTAACTGTGTGTAAAGAAGTATTCTTATACTTTTTATATTTTAAATGTTTTTATCTTTCTATTTTGTTTACTTCAATATTTCTTTATGTTACGCATTTTTTTGATCATTAAATAAGTGGTTAACAAAACCTAATATTTTTACCAGTTTATAATTCCTCATACCCTTCCTCCGATTCATCTCCCTCTGGATAACCTTCTCCAATAAAAACAAAAACAGGAACAACAGCATCAGCGTGTTCGTTAAAAAAATGTACGACAATCAAGCTCTTAAAACAGTCATTGATTCTCCCACAAAGTCACGACACTCGCGAAAAACCAGTTTTTATATATTCTCACAAAAAAAACTTACCCTATTCAACACAACACAACACCAGGACATTCTATACAACACAAAAAAGCGCTATAACCAACGCAACCCAACCCCAAACAGAACTGTCGTAACTCTGGATACGACTGTCGTAACTTTAGAAAATGTTATCTTTGGCGCAACATTGTCAAATATTCTTGGTTAAAATAATGAAATAACTATTTTTTTATTATTTTTCTTAAAAATTTTCCCTTCTTTCTTTTTTGTGCACTCCCTGTGACTCTGTTTTAGTAATAAAAAACTGACAGCCAAATATGCTTACATTTATTAGCATGCTTTAATCTAACATCCTGCAATTGTTATGGAAATTATTTGATGCTGGAACTATCCGTTTTTTATTCTAGGACCCACTGGCGCACCGAGGCGGGGGTGTTGGGGTTAACCCCCCCCCCCGAGAATCCTGGTTATGGTAACATTTTTAGTTCAAATTAAGTTTTTTTTAATTATTTATCCCTAAACCCCCCCCCCCTCCGACGTTTTTTCCAGAAGACACAAACGTTAAGATTGAACTTCACGAAAGCTAACCCTATTAAACAAAACACAACACCAAGACACTCAACCATCGATGCACTCAACACAACAGAAAAAAACGCTATAACCAGTGGCGTAGCTAGAAATCCACGCTGGGGGGTTTCATCATTTAATAAAAATAACTATATACCTATGGCAAATTTTTAAAAATTACCGGGTGGGCCATAAAAAAACCGGACAAAATGTTTTCCGTTAACAAAAAACTGCTCTTTGCAGGGAATTGAGCAAGACTGAGTAAAAATATTTTTTTGGTCCGCCATCTTAAAATCTAAGATGGCGGAAAGAAACAAACTTTACCCTTTAAACAGCCACGTTTATTCTTATGTTACTGAAGATTTTTGGATTTTTTTTATGAATTCGTAAAAAAGTCCTATTTCTGCCACGTAGAACGAGGTGCGAATCATTAAAATCGGTTAAGTGGTTCCCAAAAAAAAATAAAAAAATTTCAATCAGTGTTTTACGGATTATGCGATTGCCGTCTCAATTCTGTCTGCACACATTTTCTCATAAATTCATTATTACTACACCGATTTTGATGAAGTAAAAAGCCTCATGGTGAAAATCGACTGTTCTTTAACCACTGCTATTAAAATTTGTTGCCATATTGAAATCCAAGATGGCGAACAGAATCAAACTTGACCCTTCAAAGAGGCTCGTTTATTCATATGTTCTGTAAACTTTTGAATATTTTTTTAAATTAGTACAAAACTTCTGCTTTCGCCACGTACAACGAGGTATAAGTCATCAAAATCGGTTGGGTGGTTCTCCAAAAATTAATTTTTGTTTCCATCACTGTTTTCCAGATTATACGATTGCCTTCTCAAATTGATACTCAACCGATTTCAATAAAATAAAAAGCATTATCGCGAAGATCAAAAACTCTTAAAAGATCACTATCGAAATTTTTCGCCATTTTGAAACCCAAGATGGCGGACACAATTAAATTTATCTCTTCAAAGAATCATTAAAATCGGTTTAGGGGTTCCCAAAAAATAAATTTTTGTTTTAACCACTGTTTCCTCATACACTCATTATTACTGAACTGATTTTTTTATATTTATATTAATTTTTTAATAACCACTAACCGTTTTGATTTGTATCCAGTTATACACGGCGGAGACAGAGCTTTTTTACGAATTTAAAAAAAGTCGAAAAAATTCTCGAAACATAAAAATAATCGAGCGTCTTTGAAGGGTCAAATTTGCTTTTGTCCGCAATCTTGGGTTTGCAAATTACGACAAATTTCAATAGTAGTCTTTAAAGTTCAATGAATCTTTGTCATAATGCTTTTTATTAAGTTAAAATCCACCAGACCACAGGGAATTGAGAAGGCAATCGTATAATCTGAAAAACAATGATGGAAACAAAAATTAATTTTTTTAAGAACCACTACACCGGTTTTAATGATTTATACCTCGTTGTGCGTGGTGAGATCAGAACTTTTCTACGAATAAAAAAAAATAAAAACGTTTTCAGAATATATGAATAAACGAGCCTCTTTAAAGGGTCAAGTTTGATTCTGTCCGCCATCTTGGATTTCAAGATGGCGGCAAATTTCTATAGCAGTGGTTAAAGAACAATCAATTTTCGCTATGAGGCTTTTTATTTCATCAAAATCGGTTTAGTTATAATGAATTTATGAGAAAATGTATGCAGACAAAATTGAGACGGCAATCGCATAATCCGTAAAACACTGATTGAACATTTTTTATTTCTTGTGAGAGCCACTTAACCGATTTTAATGATTAACACCTCGTTCTGCGTGGCAGAAATAGAGCTTTTTATGAATTCATAAAAAAATCCAAAAATCTTCCCTAACATAAGAATAAACGTGGCTCTTTGAAAGGTAAAGTTTGTTTCTTTCCGCCATCTTAGATTTTAAGATGGCGAACAAAATAATATTTTTACTTAAAGTATTGCTTAATTCCCTGCAAAGAGCAGTTTGTTGCGTTAAAATCGGTGGTATGGTTCGAAAGTTATAACGAAAAACATTTTGTCCGGTTTTTTATGGCCCACCCGGTAGGTTGGTGCATATTGCTTTAGCTCTTGAAATGAAGGGAGGGAAGAGGGGCGGTTTAATAGGTATTGAGTTAGTGTATATATAAGTTAAATTAACCCTTAAATGCGCCGCAGGCAATTTAAAAAAAAATACACTACGGACTATATGCACCATCATACATTTTCTGCGATTAACACTTTAGCCGCGGTTAACTTACATTTTTGTTATGCACCAAGCTTTTTTTTAGCTAACCAGCAATTTAATTCCCCGATGTCCTAGAATTTAGGGCAATATAACCGCGATTAGAACATTTTTGAAGTTTTTCGATTGTGTTTTATGAAGAAAAAAATTAAAAATATAATAACCAAATAAATACTTGGCACATATTAAAGGATCTGTATACCCAGCCCGCGGGTGGGCAGAAGAATTGTTAGAGCAGCACCTAATAGAAGAGCGTGATGGTATACAGCAGGTTGAGGCAGCTAATATGGGACTCACACACCATAGACGAGGAGCTACTCAATAAAATGGGCCGACATATTGAACTTTGCAACGAAAACAGAAAGAGTACCTATAGTGGCTCAAGCCGCAGGAGTTGATGCACAAGTGTATATGTCTTATTTACTTTTTTAAGAACTTTAAATAAAATAACTGTGAAAACTCTTATTAAATAAGAAAATTTATTTGATATTTTAAAAAGCAAATTGCAACTAGTGGTAAGCCACAAAATAAAAAAGTAGATTTAAATTTTTGTAAGATGTTGTGGATTCTAACTTTGTTTTGGGGTCAACTGTGCTCGACTTTCTTTCATTCTACACTTTATTTATTTATTAGTTGAGACTGACCTAAAACTTCACGAAATTTGAGATAAATGGGGTTTATATGCGTCTGATAAAAGTAAACAAATATTATAATGTTCAAAATCCGGACATTAGTTGCACCGGGATAATCTGTATGGATCTCCTGATTCTCTGAAGATTTTTAGGGCCTAATAGTGATCTTTGCTCTTCGCAAATACTGCACTTTACAAAAAATTCAATAAAGAAAATGAAATATAGACGCCAAAAAATTTTGACACCAGTCGATGTCACCAATGGTTAAATGGAAAATACAAAAAAACCCCAAAAAACGCTGCGTTTAAAGCTTTTTTTTAAATTTCAATTACTTGACTCTGGTTAGGTAATTAGTGATCAAAAAACATTGGTGCATAGGTATGATTATTTATTTAAGGTCGTAGTTACAATCTGGGGAATTGTTTTTAACAACACTGTACGGGAAATCAATTTAACTATGTCGATCTGATTTTTTTGCAAAATTTTACGTCATTGAATTTGTTTTCCATGGCAACGCGGAGACTTTATTTATATTAATCCACAGTGGGACACCAGAGATTTTTTAGCACCGGATCAAAAATTTGGGGTTAGATTACTTATTTTGAGTTTTCGCGTTCTACGCCGCTAAAAAACCAAGTAAAATACCAAAATAAAAGAAAACCATTTATTGCCGAATTATCTGCTAAAAAAACGCTACCGAACTACTTATTAAAGTAACTGGGTGTAATGTTTAAGGTTGCATTCACAGGTGCATTTATAATTGAATTGGAAACACTTCCGCTAGCTGATACCGACAACAGTTTAACTTAAAAGCATGCAGATTTAAAAATCGACTACTGACGCTAGATGAAATAATCGTATTCTATTTTAAACAGGGGCGTCAAATGGAGCTTTACTGACCTGTTTTGTTAGTACTCAAGTATCCGTGTGTTTTTGAAACTGAGGTTCTAAAATCTATCCTTTACAGTCCAAGATTTCACTAGTACACAAATTTGAGGAAAAATTATACTAAGAATGCCAAATATTACACGTTTTAAATGCTGGTGATAAAAATCCCTTAGAATTAAACTAAAATTGTAACAATTAATGACGTCATAGGACCGCGGATAAAATTTTAAAATTGAAAACATCACACTATGCATCACACCAAACACACGTCACAAACCGGAGTAAAAGGTCAAAAAAGTGGTGGAGCTATAATAGCTCTCCCTGGGGCCCTTGATCATAAATAAAATTTATTGTAGATTGGGTTGGACCTACTCGGCTACGCCACTGCTATGACCAACGCAACCCAACCCCAAACACAGCTGTTGTATTGTAAAATATTCTTGGTTAATATATTAAAATTACTATTCTTAATTTTTTTATTATATTTCTAAAAAATTTCCCCTTCTTTCTTTTTATGTCCACTCTCTGTGACTTTCTGTTTCAGTAAGAAAAAACTGACAGCCAAATATGCTTAAGTTTATGTATTGGTATGCTTTAATCTAACATCCTGCAATTAAGGATTGGAAATTCTTTAATGCTGGAACTATCCGTCCTTTATTCTAGAGCAATATTTAACTTAATAAACTTCACCTACCTTCTCCAGTCTTTCCAGAAGACAATAACATTAAGACTCCATTGGAAAAAACACCAAAAAAAAATGTCTTTACAAAAACTCTTGTTTTCAAATTTTAACAGCACTGCTCTAAATTTACACTTTGTAAATAAGTTTTTTTTCCACGATTGTAGGTACCGGTTTTATTTTTAGCAAGAGCAATTTTACATTGCAGTAGAAAAATGTGTGCATTTCTGTCCTACCGAAATAAAATATTTGTGTCCCTATTTGTGTTGAGTTTCGGACGAGGATCGACCGCACCAATATCTGATTAGATTTTCTTAGATACTGATCACTAAAGTTTCGTTTAGAAGCTATGGTGTAAAAAGGTTTAATTTTTCCCAAATTCTTTAAAAAACTTAAATGTAGGTAGTTTATAATATTACTGTTGGACTTATGTGCAGGGGCGTCATTTCACATTTTTCTTGGAGGGGGAGGCATACCTAATTTAAAACACTGTATTGATGAATTTTTTGATAAAACATACATTAAAAAAAAAGAAAAAAGCTTAGACCTAAACATTAAATTAAAAGGAACAAACGGAAGCTGGCTGTGGCACTGTAAATCTTACGAAAAAATAAGAGTTTTTTGTACTTCAGTGCAAAATGAACATAATTATATGTCTCTCGCAGGATCCATGCTAAAACCATTGAATAGTATTCAGTATACAGATGGGTAAATCGATCATTTTGTACTGAACGAATCGATTAGTGATTCTTTTCTTGAATGATCGAATCTTTTGAATCGATTATTGAATCAATCATTTGAAATTAAATTAAAGAAAATGTTGACTAAAAAAAAGGTCTATGCAAGATGCAGCTAACTACGAAATACTCTGCTGACCAAAAAATCTATATTTTCATACAGTTTACCCCGCGCGCAGGAATTCGAATCAAAGGAACGAATGAACGAAACGATCGACCTATTTCCAACTGATTCAGTGTATCGCCATAGTGGGTCTGTCAGTCGTTGATCTATTTCGATTTGATTCACTCGTTTGATTCATTCTGTCTTCGTCGGTCATTTGACTCATTTGACTGATTGAATCATATCGAGCAAACATGATTCGATCACTCAATACTCGCAAGTGATTCAATCATAGTTAACGAATCGTTCGCGAATCACACATCTTCAATTCAGTAAAGTCCACTTTATTTATTGGCATATAACTTTTATTTTATTTTTATTTTTTTTATAGTTAAAATGGCTAACAAATGTGATTTTGTAGAAATTGCAAATATATATTTCTGTATTACCAGTGTTAATTTTTTTTCTCTGAATCTTTAGACTGATTCTTGTTAAATAAGCTTCTTTTAATTTTTAGTCGATTTTTTTTATCACAGTCCCTACAAATAGTATAAATTTAGTGACCTTATTCTTTCTCGTAGTCATTTTATTTCAAATAAGCATAAAGTAGGTTGGGTATTCGAAGGAAAAAAAAGTCATGTATTAATATATTGCTTGGTTCATAGTGATCATGTCTAATGTAAAGACCCCCCCCCCCCCGTCCCACAAGAGATAAAACGTCATTCATGTATATATGTACCCCTTTTTTGTAGGGTGCAACCAACGGATAGATGTGCAGATTATGTGAGGTAGCCTTCTTATTACTTATAGCAGAGAGCAGTAATGTTATGTGGGTAACCAACTTTTTCAGAAATGTTTATTGATTTTCTTAAAACTTTTTCGATCTTGTTTACCTCCTACGCATGTAACGAAACCTCAGATCCCCCTAAAAAATTACGTAACGCTAGCTAGCATCTTTGGTCAAGCAAAAATGCAAATAAATACAATATTTAAAAAGAATAATACAGTTTATTTTTTAATGAACTTTTCTAAAAAAACAAATTTTGTTAGGTTCATCTTTTGATGAGTACTTTATTGTATGTATTAATTACTAAATTTAAAAAAATCGGTGTTTATTAATATCGGTATTTCTTAAAAACTTGGTGATAATAACTTCTTTTACTAAAAAAGAACAAGGCTTTTTGTAATTATTTGATTGTGAAATTTTGTGAAATTAAAGCAGCAAGCATGAAACCTGGGTAGTTTTTGATTTTGTCCGCCATCTTGGATTTGATAATGGCGGGTCAAAAAATACATAAAGATAAAAGTCTCATCGATTACCTACCCAACGCAGTTTATTTTACTAAAATTGGTTTAGAATTTCAAAATTCATTTCAAGAATTATTTTGTACGGTTTTTATGGACCACCCGGTATACCGATTGCCGTCATCTTAATTTTGTTTTAAATTAAGAAAAGCATATTTAAGTACTTTCCAATCAAAATACCGAGTCAAAAAATTGTATCTATATTTTAATTAAGTTTAAGGTAAGACATATTATTTAGCAAGGACTCGCCATCTTATAATCCAACATATTAAATATTTTGTATAAAATACAGTAAGGGCTGTTGCTTAAGCTTTCTAAAAAAGTATAAAACATTAAAATGGAATCAAAAAATTTTCATTACTGAATTTTATTTTGAAATATATACCTCGCTCCATTGTGCGACGATGCCGTATTTTAGCAAATTCGTCAACTAGTTTGTCAGGTCAAGATCCAACTTTTTAACTATGTTTGATTGATTTTTGTGTGCAAATACTCAATTGCCCCCCCTGCCCCACGCCCCTGTTTATGTGACCAAAACCCAAGCGGTTTGGCCAAAATTCATATGTGTGATTGGTGCAGACAGTCTTCTTCTTGCTGTGGCGCAGGCCCGTCTGGCAAAAGTGTTTGGCGCAGATCGATTTTCCTGCTGGATAACTAAAAGAGACGGAGGGACGACAATTTAACTTATTAGTGGGATTCAAATCCATCAAAACCTGGAAATACCAACACTCAATCTTATACACTGGACCAGTAGATGTTTGCTCTGTATCTTGAGAAGTCAATACCTAATTTAATATGTTAAATAAAAATTCCAATGTGTTTTCTACGCTCAAGTCGCTACTTTGGCCAATTGAGTCTCTTGAATTTCTGGATTGATACAGAATTTAGCAAGATACGAGACCTATGGAATAAAGGGGATAAGATAAAGAGCACTGTTGCCAATTATCGAGTTTTTTCGAATGAAACATCAGTCAGTAACCTTTGATCAGTGTTAAAATAATGTTAATTCATAATATTTCTTGGAATTTGTTTTTAATTCGAACATAACCCAAGCAGCACAGTCTGTACACAGATTTTACAGCTATCCTATAGCTGTCACAACGTTGCGGCAACTACGTGTTTGCTGTAAAATAGCTAGCTTTATTTAATCTGCCTTTTTAGCTGTCAAATCGTTATGGCAACTTACTTTAATAACCAAGTTTTTACTCATGCACAGTTGTCTGTCAAACTAGCTATTAAAGGTATGTTTTGTGTCACGATAAAAGTTGATCCTCAGCTGCACCAAATGGTCATAATTTTGACTTTTTTTGAACATTTATAGCCAAAACCAAATGCTACGAACAGCTGCGAATGCCGCGCCTTCTACTTCTATATTTGCTGAAAAAAGTGAGAGGGATTAGAAAATATATTGCCCTCTTGCTCAACATGACAAAGAAGGAAATAATGGGTAGGGAAAAAAGGTAGAATGTGAACTACGCGTTACTTCCAGTTCTGCTCTTCTTCTTTTTTTTATTCCACTGGGCCCAAAATGTATTTTGCTAGTAACTGACTTTAAATTCTCTTCTATCCACAAAAAAAAGCAAAATCTTATCGACGTCTTTTTTTTTGGGCGACCATGATTTATTTTATGAAAACACAAAATTGTGAATATGCTGATTTTTTAGGCGCGTGTGTTTTAGCGAGTTATTATGATGGATTTAATCAAAAAAAATAAAATAATGGCCTTTTTTACGGATTAAGTAAGTTAATATATTATTATGACTTAAAACTTTGTGACCCATATTTCTTTTTCTAATTCTTATTTAGTTATAATAAAATACATAGCTAAATTGCTGCCCACAAGATTGTGACAACCAAAAAATGAGGGGTAAAAACAGCTGTTACAACCTTTCGATAATACTATCGAAGTGTTGCCACCGACAACAGCTAAAGTCATATTGCTACAGATTTAGCTGTGGCAATACTTCTACAAATGATTTTCAGCACTCTGTACTACTTGGGAAACTTTAAAAAATAAATAAAAAAGAGAGCTCTACCAACAGAAAACTATTGGATTTGTGGCCTCCTTCACCAGTTCTACCACTGACTGGTTTTAGACACAGTTCATCCACCAGTCGGACTTTTTAGTATGACGCATCCAGTGTATATTTTTGTGGTACTCCGGTGTATTTTGTTTTTTTGCTATCGATTCGTCATAGTAAAAAGCTCGACTGGTGGATGGACTGTGTCTGAAACCAGTCAGTGGTAGAACTGGTGGAGGAGGCCAAAAATCCAATAGTTTTCTGTTGGTAAAACTCTCTTTTTTATTTATATTTAACTCCACTACGGACATTGGAAATTTATTTCTCATTCTGTTTTTTAAAAAAGTAAGTCAAGTTAGGTTGGAATTATAAATTATATACGGGGTGTTTCACAATTCGGTATTAAGAATTTTTATAATAGCTCTTGCAGTTTTTAAGGTATTTAGATCAAATTTGAAACATTGAATTTGAAAGGTTACGGACCTACATTATCCTCTAAAAGGGTGTATTTTATTATCCTGGATACAATTTTACGTTATGGGATCGCTTTCTGGAGATTTTGCACTAAGACTGTATATAACTCAGTCTTTGTTATTCAGAAACGTGCACTTAGATATGTTTACAAGAAAGAGAAACCTGCTGAGCATTGCAGACTGTTATTTTTGTTTTCTGGAATATTCACTTTGCCTTGTTTATTTGTTCTACAGACGGTTAATGAATATATAGGTTGAAACTAGGATAACTAAAGGTTTTAGAGATTTATCCCTACCTATTCCTAGGTTAGCTATAACAAAAAACTTTTTAATCTACGAGAATCTAAAAATTTACAATCACTTACCTAGCTTTAACAGTAAGAAATATAACATTGAAATTATTGAGGCAAACTGTAATAAAAGTGTTGTTTGGGGGTGATGATAAAAGTATTCGAAACCCGAGCTTACTATAGCATAGAGAAATTCTATGACGACAGATTATTGCAGAATTAAAGTTTAGATTTTAATAAATTTTTTATTTGTTACTTAGGTACTATTTAACATTTTTTTGTTACTTTTATTATAACATATTCATAACAATATTGTGTAAATGTCTGTGTTTAATGTGTTTTTCCATTTTAAGATGGTTTGTATTTTACATATAATATTTTTTTAGGAAAATTAAGTCGGCGAAAATCAAGCATCTTGTTCTTTCATATATCACGCTCTTAGTCAGAACAGAGAACATGCTCTAATAAAGAAAAAGAAGACAATCTTTTCAATACGTACGCTTTGAAAACATACTATGCAAAAAATGTTGTAGAGAGATGTTATTCAGGGGATTCTGAAATACGAAATGAATTCTTTGTTCGTTCTAGAAACAAGGCAACTTATCTGGAAACTTTAACGCCCTGTACACCCTGTATATACGTTCTTGTTCAGTTCGGAGTTTGTTCTGACCAAACCTATTTTTGTTTTAAAGCGTTTTCATGTTTTTTTTTTATACTTTTTAAATGAGATTGTCAATAAAATGTCATCAGGTGTAAACATTGTGCGAATTTTTTATATCAAGTAGTAAAATGGTTTTAAATTCAATAAAAGTATTTGCTAGACTAAAAAGAGAAAAGCGTACTCCAGAAAAGGTAAAAAAATGTACACAAGAATTAAGTATGTCATATGATGGATACGATAAATAAGTTACGCAAAATTATTTTGTTAACTTTTAGTTTTTTGAGATTTCAAAAGGAAATATAGACGAACTTAGTTTTTATACCAATGCCTGCAACCCATATGGAAACACTTCAAAATTTAGGTAAGCAATACAAAATAATTTCAAAAAATTCACCAACAAATATAAAAAAGTTTGTTCTGTAAATTATGTCCAAAAGAAGAAAATTTTTTAGACGAACCTAATTGTTATTCCAAGATCCTGCTGCATTTTTAAAATATTTAATTGACAAAAATGCATGCAGGGACTCTTATTCTTGCTACCCATATGACAATCTTTGAGATTTAAGTTAGCAAAAAAAAATAAATAGCACAAATGCCAAGACAAATCCCCTAAAAATTGATCAAGAAGCACAAAAGAAAGTTTGAAATTAACTCTGTGTTTCGGACTTCCATTGTCTATATTTTATTTATACACGACGTTTCGATCAGTACAATCTCTGATCGTCTTCAGGTGCAAACTACAATCAATTCGTAAGGCTACGTACTTATATACTGTGAGAAATCACTCAACCTTGAAGTTTAAGAAGTTGGCTCCGCCCAAGGAGGGGTTTCCAAATATTTGGGATTTCAATACTTGGTTTACTGAAAATACCCTGATTCTGCCCAATAAAGGCAGCTTCAAGGAATTTTTGTTTTGACCATGCATGTTCGGCAATTCCTGATTTCGTGGTTTCACCTTTTTGGGTATTCGTCTGATGTTCCTTAAGCCTAACAGATAGTGGTCTTTTAGTTTCGCCTATGTATGATTCACCACACTCACAAGGAACTTGGTAAATGCATTCCTTATTTTGTTTGTTCTCCGGTTTTGTTTTACTAAGAAGGCTTCAAATTGTATTACTAGATTTAAAAGCTGTTTTAATTTTAAAGTTTTTCGCTACTCTTCGAATTTTCTCTGATACTTCTTTAACGTATGGGATTGTAAGGAATGCATTTGCTGGTTTTGGTCTTGTAATCTCTGTCCTGTTTATTGAAATTTAGAAATAGTATCTGTTATAAGTTTCAGGCTGTAACCATTCTGCTGCAGATCCTTCTTAATGTTTCTTATTTCGATTTTCAAGTCATGAAAATTGTTACAAATTTGAACGGCTCTGTTATACAAAGTTTTGATTATGCCTCGTTTGGTTGTAGCAGAATGATTTGAAGTGTGACTGTTGTTCTGATGTCGCTTTCTACTCGTGTGACAAGTACATCAAGAAAAGGAATTTGACAATTTTGCTCCAACTCCATTGTGAATTTAATGGTGGGTCTTATGTTATTTAGGTGGTGAAGAAATTCTGTTGAAATCCCAAATATTTGGAAGCCCCTCCTTGGGCGGAGCCAACTTCTTAAACTTCAAGGTTGAGTGATTTCTCACAGTATATAAGTACGTAGCCTTAGGAATTGATTGTAGTTTGCACCTGAAGACGATCAGAGATTGTACTGATCGAAACGTCGTGTATAAATAAAATATAGACAATGGAAGTCCGAAACACAGAGTTAATTTCAAACACATCATTGTCTCAAACTTTCAAACAAAAGAAAGTTTGTTTAGAAATTATGTACGAAATTTTCTTTTTTCATAGGTTCCACAAAGTTTTTGATCAAGATGTATCTCAAGACGATGTATTTTTGAATGTGGCCAAGCCCGTTGTTAACAGTGTTCTGCATGGATTTAATGGGACGGTTTTTGCATATGGCCAAGTAGGTTTTTTCTTAAATGCCTGTTAGTTATTTATGTAGACCTAGAAAAGGAGGGAAGAGGGGACGGAGGCACCTAATCTAATCCACCATTTTTTAAACATTTTACAAAAAACATGAAGGAGATCAAAATTTGTTAATAATTTGTCTGGTTTCAAAAAATTTTCCTGTGGCGTTGTTATGATTTTTTTCGGCATAATTCAGAACCTGTAAAAAAATTGGTATTTTTCATATGAACGGTGTGAAATCTATTTTTACTTTTTTTTATATCTTCCCCATTTAATTTTTTAAGACTGGAAGTGGTAAAACCTACAGCATTACTGGCTCTCCAAAAACTTACCAAGATAGAGGAATTATACCAAGAAGCATCCAAGATATCTTTACCCACATTGAAAAGGTTGGTTCCACAATTATTAATATCTTCTCTGACTTTAGTACTTTCCTATATTTTCATACAAACAGGAACCTAAATTATCACGATAAACTAAAAAAAATCCCTTGGTTTTATTATATTTATTATTTAGGTGGAGGATAAGCCAATCATATACATTTCTTACATGGAAATATACAACGAGATATGCTACGATCTCCTTCATACCAAAGAAAGCAAACATGCCATTGGTTTGGAAGAATTGCCGTAAGAAAATATTTTTGTAAATATAAATTATATACTGGAGAACAAAAAAAATGAAACAACATGTATATGGATAATTATTTGAATGAAAATTATTTGTGTGTATACCTTATCTCAAAAGAAATATTTGATAAATTTTTTGTTTTCTAATCTTTCCTTTCTTCACAGATTTTTTCTATTAATTTTCAAAAACAACCAACACATAAATCGAATATGGAATAAATAGATGAATTGGAAGTCGCTAACTATCGCCCCATATCACTCCTTCAATAATCTCAAAAGTGTTGGAAAAATGCATGTCCATCCAAATCTCAGACTACTTTGAAAAAAATCACCTATTCACTGACTGTCAGTTTGGTTTTAGGTCCAGGAGAGATACCACCATGTCGATTCTTGAGCTAGTTTCATCGGTCATGGACGATTTCGGAGAGGGAAGATACAGCATTGCTCAGTTCTTTGACCTAAGTAAGGCATTTGACTGTGTCTCTTATGAAATTCTACTGAAGAAACTGACCTGTTACAGCTTCACCAGGGAGAGTGTTGATCTGGTAAAATCTTACTTAGAAAAATGACCACAATCAGTAAGGGTAAAAAATGTGTCCTCTGCAGAGAGGGAGATGACCCTCGGTGTTCCTCAAGGTTCAATTTTGGGACCAACTCTCTTCCTAATCTTCATAAATGATCTTCATCTGTGTGACCGCGAGACAAAGTTCGGTCAGTTTGCAGATGATACATATAAAAAAAACAGTAACAATACCCTTGGTGATGCTGAGGCGAGAGCAGGAGAGACACAGTTGTCTGCTAAACAATGGTTTGACACAAAAAAGCTGTCACTTAACATCAACAAAACTCAAAAGATGCTGTTCTCTCTTCGTGACACAAATGGCCGTGAAACTGAGAGCAGTGTGAAATTTCTCGGAGTCCATCTTGACCCAAAATTCAAATGGGATATTCATGTTGAAACTATCTGCAAAAAACTGAGAAGCACAATCTTCCTACTTCGAAGTCTTGCGGGTGGTGTTTCTCTGGATACACTCAAAAATGCTTTTCATGCGCTTTTCCACTCGAGAATTACTTACAGCATAATTGTATGGGGCAAGTCAAGCTCAGCAAAGAGAGTGTTTGCTCTACAAAGAAGAGCGGTAAGAGTTTTAGCAGGGATTGGATACAGAGAGGATTGTAGAGATGCTTTCCGCAATCTCAAAATACTCACACTTCCAGCGGCATTTATTTATGAAAATCTTATCCATGTCAAGGAAAATCTTAATAAGTTTGAAAGACATCATGACATTCATGACTATCCGACTCGGCATGGGGACGGACTAAGAACAGCCTTTTGTCACCTCACAAAATGCCAATCAAGACCTGAATATACAGCAATTAGACTCTATAACAAACTTCCAAGCAGTGTCAGGGAGCTTCCAACAAAGACATTTAAAAACAAAATCAAAACGTACCTGTTAAATAATACTTTTTACTCAGAACAAGAATTTTTATGTTGCTCTACAAGTTTTTAATGTTTGTATTATCAGTCATATTTAAATTGTGTATTATGTTTGTCTTGTGTTTTTTATATTATACAGTTTCCATGTTCTCTTATTTTACAAACTTTTGCATATCTCATAGTTTTATACTCTTAAATGTAGGTTTGTTTTATAGGTACTATTAATAAAAAATTGTCCAGGATAGAATTAAATTAAAAAAAAAACAACAACGAAAATTGTAGTTTCTATAATTTTTATTTTTCTATTTTTGACTTGTGTAAAATTGTACTATTTTGTAACATTAATAAACTATCTATCTATCTATCTATCTATCTATCTATCTATCTATCTATCTATCTATCTATCTATCTATCTATCTATCTATCTATCTATCTATCTATCTATCTATCTATCTATCTATCTATCTATCTATCTATCTATCTATCTATCTATCTATCTATCTATCTATCTATCTATCTATCTATCTATCTATCTATCTATCTATCTATCTATCTATCTATCTATCTATCTATCTATCTATCTATCTATCTATCTATCTATCTATCTATCTATCTATCTATCTATCTATCTATCTATCTATCTATCTATCTATCTATCTATCTATCTATCTATCTATCTATCTATCTATCTATCTATCTATCTATCTATCTATCTATCTATCTATCTATCTATCTATCTATCTATCTATCTATCTATCTATCTATCTATCTATCTATCTATCTATCTATCTATCTATCTATCTATCTATCTATCTATCTATCTATCTATCTATCTATCTATCTATCTATCTATCTATCTATCTATCTATCTATCTATCTATCTATCTATCTATCTATCTATCTATCTATCTATCTATCTATCTATCTATCTATCTATCTATCTATCTATCTATCTATCTATCTATCTATCTATCTATCTATCTATCTATCTATCTATCTATCTATCTATCTATCTATCTATCTATCTATCTATCTATCTATCTATCTATCTATCTATCTATCTATCTATCTATCTATCTATCTATCTATCTATCTATCTATCTATCTATCTATCTATCTATCTATCTATCTATCTATCTATCTATCTATCTATCTATCTATCTATCTATCTATCTATCTATCTATCTATCTATCTATCTATCTATCTATCTATCTATCTATCTATCTATCTATCTATCTATCTATCTATCTATCTATCTATCTATCTATCTATCTATCTATCTATCTATCTATCTATCTATCTATCTATCTATCTATCTATCTATCTATCTATCTATCTATCTATCTATCTATCTATCTATCTATCTATCTATCTATCTATCTATCTATCTATCTATCTATCTATCTATCTATCTATCTATCTATCTATCTATCTATCTATCTATCTATCTATCTATCTATCTATCTATCTATCTATCTATCTATCTATCTATCTATCTATCTATCTATCTATCTATCTATCTATCTATCTATCTATCTATCTATCTATCTATCTATCTATCTATCTATCTATCTATCTATCTATCTATCTATCTATCTATCTATCTATCTATCTATCTATCTATCTATCTATCTATCTATCTATCTATCTATCTATCTATCTATCTATCTATCTATCTATCTATCTATCTATCTATCTATCTATCTATCTATCTATCTATCTATCTATCTATCTATCTATCTATCTATCTATCTATCTATCTATCTATCTATCTATCTATCTATCTATCTATCTATCTATCTATCTATCTATCTATCTATCTATCTATCTATCTATCTATCTATCTATCTATCTATCTATCTATCTATCTATCTATCTATCTATCTATCTATCTATCTATCTATCTATCTATCTATCTATCTATCTATCTATCTATCTATCTATCTATCTATCTATCTATCTATCTATCTATCTATCTATCTATCTATCTATCTATCTATCTATCTATCTATCTATCTATCTATCTATCTATCTATCTATCTATCTATCTATCTATCTATCTATCTATCTATCTATCTATCTATCTATCTATCTATCTATCTATCTATCTATCTATCTATCTATCTATCTATCTATCTATCTATCTATCTATCTATCTATCTATCTATCTATCTATCTATCTATCTATCTATCTATCTATCTATCTATCTATCTATCTATCTATCTATCTATCTATCTATCTATCTATCTATCTATCTATCTATCTATCTATCTATCTATCTATCTATCTATCTATCTATCTATCTATCTATCTATCTATCTATCTATCTATCTATCTATCTATCTATCTATCTATCTATCTATCTATCTATCTATCTATCTATCTATCTATCTATCTATCTATCTATCTATCTATCTATCTATCTATCTATCTATCTATCTATCTATCTATCTATCTATCTATCTATCTATCTATCTATCTATCTATCTATCTATCTATCTATCTATCTATCTATCTATCTATCTATCTATCTATCTATCTATCTATCTATCTATCTATCTATCTATCTATCTATCTATCTATCTATCTATCTATCTATCTATCTATCTATCTATCTATCTATCTATCTATCTATCTATCTATCTATCTATCTATCTATCTATCTATCTATCTATCTATCTATCTATCTATCTATCTATCTATCTATCTATCTATCTATCTATCTATCTATCTATCTATCTATCTATCTATCTATCTATCTATCTATCTATCTATCTATCTATCTATCTATCTATCTATCTATCTATCTATCTATCTATCTATCTATCTATCTATCTATCTATCTATCTATCTATCTATCTATCTATCTATCTATCTATCTATCTATCTATCTATCTATCTATCTATCTATCTATCTATCTATCTATCTATCTATCTATCTATCTATCTATCTATCTATCTATCTATCTATCTATCTATCTATCTATCTATCTATCTATCTATCTATCTATCTATCTATCTATCTATCTATCTATCTATCTATCTATCTATCTATCTATCTATCTATCTATCTATCTATCTATCTATCTATCTATCTATCTATCTATCTATCTATCTATCTATCTATCTATCTATCTATCTATCTATCTATCTATCTATCTATCTATCTATCTATCTATCTATCTATCTATCTATCTATCTATCTATCTATCTATCTATCTATCTATCTATCTATCTATCTATCTATCTATCTATCTATCTATCTATCTATCTATCTATCTATCTATCTATCTATCTATCTATCTATCTATCTATCTATCTATCTATCTATCTATCTATCTATCTATCTATCTATCTATCTATCTATCTATCTATCTATCTATCTATCTATCTATCTATCTATCTATCTATCTATCTATCTATCTATCTATCTATCTATCCTCATCAACGGAATTTGACTGCTCGGCGAAGTGCTGCAGCCAGTTTTACATCCCTACCTACAAACTATCCCAAATGCGATCTTTCAACAAGATAATGCCGGGTCGCATATTGCTCGTGAAACAATGGACTTCTTACATGATCTTGGCATAGAGACTTTGGAATGGCCAGCAAGATCGCCAGACTTGTCGCTTATCGAACACGTATGGGATATGATAGGGCGCAATCTTAGTCGATTACCACGACCCCCTGGAAACTTAGATGACCTCTGACATGCCGCAAGGAGGATTTGGATGAGTGTTCCTCAATATGATATACACCATCTTATTTTGTCAATGCCCAATAGAACAAACGAGTGCATAAATAACCATGGAGGAGCCACTCATCATTAATTTTTTGATGATCTTCAGGGAGGAATCTCCTTGGAAATGTAATCAATTACTAAGAGCATCCTCATGTATTAAAAGTAAATAAATTACTTTTTTTTTGTTCTCCAGTATATTAAATAAACTATAATAAATTTTGGTAAAAGTTTATTATTGACAAACAGACAGAGTATTCGGATTTATCAGAAAATTAATTTTGGTGGGAGAGTGTCCGGATGCAGCCGGCTATGGTCGCTAGAATACTGACTCAGCATAAAATCGACAGCAATAGCAATAACTTAAATTGTTTTCCATTAAGGAGAGTAATCGTGTTGGAAGACAAAAAAGGAGAACCTCAATTAAGAAACCTTAGTATCCTCCCGGTGACCACAGAAGAAGAAGCAATGAAACTTTTGTTTCTTGGAGACACTAATAGGTAATTATAATTATAAATAAAATATTTGCAAATAAACATTTGAATTACTATAAAGGGTGAAAACCATGGTTCGCAAAAATTAAATTTGAATCACTCAAAACTGTAGGTATTCAATCGACTGCCTTTTCTAAAGATTTTAGAAATATGATTATAAACTTAACAGACTTAAAAAATAAGTAAAATTATGGCTCTGATTTCTATCAACTTTTATAGAACAATAGCAGAAACACCAATGAACGAATATTCATCCAGGTCCCACTGTCTATTCACAATTTATGTAACCTACAGAGGAAAAGGCACAATGACCAGATTTTCTAAGCTTAACTTGGTCGATTTGGCAGGGTAAGTAAATAATAATTAGTAAGGCGTTTTTTGATTTGCTTTGGAGTGATTGGTGTGATTCCTAAAATTTAGTTTTAAATAGTGCAGTACTTTTATTTTATATACCCTATTTGTAAAATCTGTTTTCCTGTATTTTAGTTCAGAGAGAGTCTACAAAAGTCAAATATCTGGCACGATTTTAAACGAAGCCAAACACATCAATCTGTCTCTACACTTCCTTCAACAAGTGATATTGGCCTTATCCGAATCAAAAAGAGTTCACATTCCCTACAGAAACAGCATTATGACGTTTATTTTAAAAGATTCTCTGGCCGGAAACTGCCTCACTGTTATGTTGGCAACACTAGCTGTGACCCAAGCCAATATTCAGGTAGCTATAGTTTTAGAAATACTCAGTAAAACATAAACTGTTTCTTTTTCTATATATCAGGAATCATTAAGCACTTGCAAGTTTGCCCAAAGAGTTTCCATGATAAAGACTGAACCCGTCATAAACGAAATACATGACCCGCAGCAAGAAATAGAGATGCTCAGAAACGAAATCTTAGGATTGCAAAAACAGTTAGCAATTGAAAAAGAAAAAAGGGGTTTCAACAAATTAAATGATGAAACGATGGTTGAAGAGTTAACAGATATAGAAAAATTACGATGTAAGGAGCTGGTGGAAAACTTTTTAGAGCAATCAGAAGAAAAGTCCATAAAAATTGAACCTAACCTTGCTCAAATACAATATTGCTTTGCGTTGTTAAAAAACAAAATTTTCCTCAAATCGTTGGCTCCAAATCCACTAAAAATTAACAATAATTACTGCAGAACCGTTAACAAAGATTATATAAATAAAGCTTATAGTATTAACAATCAGTTTGATGGTCATATGGATCAGTATACCAAGTTGACTCAAGAGATCGAATATTATACAACTCAGTTAAATAAAACGTATGAAAGAGCAAAAATCCTTGCCAATTCGATAGATGAATGTCAAAAAAACATACTTTATATTCGAAGCAAGCTAGGTAGAGTGCACGCAAAAAATTTTCACCAAAGAATTTTGCTTACCAAAGAGCTTGAATGCCAACAGAATTATTACAAAAGAAATATTGCAGAGTTAAAGGAAGTAAAAAATGAGACTTTACATTTGCAAAGTAAACTAGAAAAAATTGAGGTTTTAGAAAAAAACAAAAGGCAAGAAAGTATCTATACGGAGTATTCACAGAAAAAAGTATTAAATAAAAATGAAAATCAATATGATCATGGCAAATTTAGAGAAAACCATTGTTTGGATGTTTGCTGCAGTAACAAAGATATTGAAAGATATGATAACCACGTTCTTGAAAAGTCAGAAGTACCTATAAATCCACGATATAAAAATTACATGTGTAGCAAGTCCTATGTTGAAGGATGTTCTAGTTGTCAAGAGTTCAAGCATGTTAAAAATGAAACAAAAAATGACTGCCGTAAGTTCTTTTTTTACCCAAGACCAACAGAGGAAACATTTGCTTGTAGTTGTGAGGATTGTATACCAGAAAATATTTGTTGTGGTCAAGAGAAACATAATAATTTTCCAAAAAATCCTAATCATTATGAAAAAGAAGTTAGCTCTCTGGAATTACTTAAGAATAATACACTAACCTCTTGTGATCATAAAAATTGTAAACCGCAAAGCAGTTGCTATATTAAAAATAATATTGAACCAAAGAGTATCCAATATTGTGAAATAGCAAATAATCCTGAAGAAGAATATTTTCCATTGAAAATTAAACCAAGTAAGGTAATTGAAAAAAAAATTAATGTCTTTCACTCTGGAAGGTTTCAGCTAGAACATCCTCAAACGCAAAAAATTTGGAAAGAGGATGTAATCAAACCTTTTACACTTGAAACTGAAAGTTTAAACGACAGCTTTACCATTGAAAATGATGGGTTTATTAATTTTGGAGTTTATTCTACTCCCTACGGTAAACTCCAACATTTTTTAAATAATGATAACCAGCCAGAAAAAATATCAGCAATTAAAAATTCCAAGTGTTTGGATAAAGTAAAATATATCGATAAAAATATTTTTGATAATAAAGATGAGACTGTTTGTGATTTAAATAATGTAGAAGTTGAGAAAAGTCATAATAAATTAGAAAGTATATTTAAAATAACAGATTCTAAGGAATTCAGAGAGTTTATGAAAACTATTCCTTTAACTGGGGATTCAAGCCTTGACCAAGAAATATGTGCATTTTACAGGGATAAATATATTTAAATTAAGCTGTAGCGACATAGGTTTTTTATTTTTATGTTCAATAAATTACACAATAAATTAATACATTAATTAACATAATGGTTTTAACAGTAAAAATTAATTTTGAATCAAAAGTAATTTAATAATAACTAACAAAATAAAATTATAACAACAAAAAACTAATAATTTAAAATTTTGACACATCACAGGCCAGATTTTCCTCAATTCTATTTCCAGACATAACTGCTTCTATAAGGGTAATTTTATTTTTGTTTACAACACCTAAAACTTTTCTTGGATTTAAATAAGGTTGTAAGGGTAACTCCATGAGGAAAATTAAACTTCCACTAATTCGTATGGTTGACTTATATTGGAAGCCCTCAATGCCTAAAATTTAAAAACGATTATATAAGGTCAACCAAAAAAACGGGACTTTTATGACTGTCCATTAATTAAAAAGTTTAAGTCCGATTTGAAAAATGTAAACACTTCAAAATATAAAAATTTGATGACGATTTATAAAAATTTAAGATAGCGGACATATTTAAAAACTAGGCATTTTTGACCCCCCTCCTGCAAACTTCTATGTGCACCACTGATAGAAAACTTAATGTAATTGTTTTTTTTTTATTTTGGAATCAAATTTTTAAATTTTGAAATCTAAAATTTTAAAAATAAGTCAAAGAAGTCCTGTTTTTTAGCCACTCTATAGGTGTAGTCTTCTGAAATCACTACATTAAAATATACATAAACGTACACCGAGGACTAAATAACAAAAATTCCAGAATATATCGTATTATTTATAAAGAAATTCTAACCTTTATATTGATAAATCTGTAATAACTTATTGTCTTCTAAAAACATCAATAAAGTTTCTCCGTTACCGAATTCTACTGAGGTCAACCCAGATGGTTTGTATGTTAATATTTTATCAAATAGCTCTCCTGAAGAGGCATCTGTGTATATCTAAAATAAATAAAGGGTCACCTGTTATATTAAATATCTGTTATATGTAAAAAAGCAAAAGATTATACCTCAATCAAATCTAGTCTATGTTGAACCTCAGTTTCCTTATGGGATGCGACAACCATCAAACTCTTCTGACCCCCATGGACACCAACATTCGTTACCACTACTTATCCATCATCTTTTCCTGGTACACAAGTATTAGTCTTTACAGTGTAATTTGCAACAAGGTATTCTTCTGTATCAGAGGAAGAACCATCAGGAATAACATTTTCATCGATTACTTCTTCAACGATGTCTCGATTAAGGAATATAAGTTCTTTGCCTGTTCTTACACACAAGCCGGTGTCTAAACCTCTTGGCATAAAGTCCATATTTTCTTTACTAGCTTCAAGCTTCCATTTCTTATTTGCTACAGCTATCAGTTCCGTTTGAGTTCTGATTTGAAATTCGGTTACTATATTGTTCTTTATTCCGTAAAATGTATTTTTATTCAAAGATTCTTGCAGTATACTTTGATTTTCTATTGCACCAAGGATCTAAAAATATTTAATATTATTTATTAGAAAAGCTGGATTTTTTCTTAAATAAAAGCATCTACCTTCATTTTGTTTACGATATCCATTTGCCATATTAAAGTGGATTCTTCAATATCACATTTTAATTTGCCTTTTTGATGTGTTGAAATCAAGTACAAATTGTCCTGATCTGATACAACTATAATTTGATTTATATATCCTGTGTATATTTTAAATGAAAATTGAAAAATGTTTTCTTTAAACTCCATTAGACGTGAAAAACAGTTGTCTTCATTTACCAAAAGGTAGTGTTTTTCGTTGAATGTAAAGTATTTAACGTACTGGACTAACGAGGAAAACAAAAGTTTTTGAAGCTTTTCAAAATATTTAAATTTGTAGATCTGGTTTTGGACATGCTTGTAGATGTAGGTTGTATCGGTACATATATTAACGTAGTCATCCTACAAAAATATTAAAAAATTAACCGTTCTTCCAAAACTTTTAAGCATTTACTTACCCTAATTGATTTTCCAACATCAAACTTATATTTTCTTTTTTCTACAATATCTGTCCCCAAATTAGTCATATTAATACTGTTTATTAGACCAACTGAACTAAAACTATCCGCAAAAGTTAAAAAGTTTACAATTTCCAAGTCTTTGGTAATCCTCTGGGGTTCTTTTGAGACAGATTTTACACTAGCTTCGTTCCATCTAAAAATGTAAATTTAAAAAAACTGCAGTTTAAATTTGTTTTAATGTCTTACTTGTTTATGTCTATTCCACTGACCAACCCATGCAAATTTATATTTTGTTCTATCCAAATTTTTGAGACAAATTTGTATGACGCAGTTAAATTTTGTTCAGAATTTAAGTTTACAATTTTCTTAGATGGTTTGTTATTAATAGTCTGCATGGTAAGATTTTGTACTAGAACGTTATTTGCAAATACGACTTTAGACAGCACGTTTTGTTGTTTGTTTATCTAAAAAAAAATTAAGATATTATTACAGGTATTTTCTTAAAAGGTTTTAATACTCACTAATTTGGTATTGTTTATTTCTTTTTCCAAATTTTTTCCATTTACTCTTTTATTAACTCTAATATCATTTACAGAGGTAAGTGCTTTGAAATTTACAGATTCCGTAATCAATTGTGTAGTTTTCAGAGGTATTACTTTGCTCAGATTCACCGCATTTAAAAACTCTGTTGTTAAAATTTCGTTAATTAAGATTTCTTCAAAAGTATATTTGCCTAAAATATTAATTTTTGATTATTTATTTACAAATTCATAAATTATATGTTGAGAATATTACCTTTTACTAGTCCTTTATTAATAAAAACAGAATTTTTAATTGTGTCTTCAAAAATACTGTTAAACAAAAACTTTAATTCCAAGTTTTCATTCACATTAAGAGCATTAAAAATTTCCGTCGATTTAATAAATCTAATGGGGCTAGATAAGGTATGATTTCTTGTTATCCAGATTGTGTTTTCATACAGATCATCTAGACGAACGCCATTGGTAATATTAGAAACTGTTAAGTTTCCCACAAGGTTCACCTAAAATATAAGTCCTCTCAAGTGAAACGAGAATAAAAATTTATTTGATAGAAGCGTTTAAACAAAAAACTTTTTCAAAATATTAAAATTTTTTATTCTAAGATGCTTACATTGCTTTTGAAATATATATCTTCAAAAAGTAATATATCATCATCTAGTCTAACCAATTTACTCTGAATTTCTTTCAAATCCTCTCCATTAATTGTCCCATTTATTTCCAAATTTTCCACATGAGCCAGATGTTTAAAAATAACATCTCCATTAATAGTAAGGCAGTTTTGATCAATGTTAAAATTATTTTGAAGATATTCTGTAGAAACATTATTTATAAAGTTTTTAATAAAGATGCTATCTATAAACGTTGCGTTGCCAAAAATTGTAAGTTTTCCACGAATCGTTTGTTCCCCATCATTTCTTAAAATATTTTCAATGGGCATTTCATTAATAGCTAGGGTTTCTAACAACTTTTCAACCGCAACATTTTTTTCAAAAGTTATTGAATCATGAATTACAACAGTTTGTTCATCTTTAAATACTAATGTGGTTATAAAATTGCCAAAATTTACTGACGCTAGTTCTTCAATTTCTACACTATCGAAATGTACATTTCCCTAAAACATAATAATATTTTTACACCGATTTTTTAAAACTATTTTGCTTTTACTTTACCAACCTCAATTACGAATTCTTCGCCTTCTTTATTAAGTAATTTTGCCCAAGGCTTTTCTTCTAAACTGCTAATAAAATCTTTATTTTCTATTGTTCCCAAATTTACATAACCATTAATTGTCAAGTCTAAAAATAAAAAACAGTTAAATGAAATAGTAAATTATAGTTAGCTTGAAAAAGTTACTTACTGTTAACTTTAATTTTGCCTGAAATAGTCATTTCTGATAATGTCTGTTCCAAACTGTTGCAGGGAAATAAATCAAAAAATTGTTTGTTGTTAATATTGCCAACATTAAGGTTGTGTAATACAGATTTATTTATCATATACTTTTCATTGACAAATTCATCTCCTGTGTATTTCAATGTATTTTTAATTATTTCTGATAAATTGAAGTTACCGATATTTCCATAAACATTTCCTTCAATAACAACTTTTTCTGCAACAACATCTCCTAGAACTATATTTTTTGTGTTTGTATTATTTAAATCATTGTACAAATACTTATCCGAAGTTAAATCGTTTAAGCTGACTTCTATTTCCAAACTATTTGCCTCAATAGGTTGTTCAAATATTAGTATAGAAGAAATATTTGCATCATCTGTAATTTTCAGCAAGCTCTTATTTAGTTGTGTAATATTTCTTTCATCGAACGTGCCCTTAGTAGTAAGATTTTCTATGTCGACAACACCGGTAATTTTTCTAATATTAAAATGTTCATTGGTATTTTTTGTTGCAATTTTTTTTAGGCTTATATTGCCGATAGATGATGACTCAATGTTTAAATTTTTTAAAACTGTAAAACTGCTTAAAAACTGTTTGGTTGAATTCACAATTGCACTTTCTTCATTCTAAAAACACAAATATTAATTTACTCGTTAATCCGTTACACTTTTATTTTTCTTCTTACCTGTGAAATTAAATCATCCAAAACTTCCTTAAGACTTAAATTGCTAAATTGGTTCTCAACAAATATATTTCCTAAAACTTCCAAGTTCATAAATTCCACATTTGATTTAATAGTTTCAGTCTCCTCCAAACCAAAATTTTTCAAAACATTGTCTACTGATTCACCTTTGATTTTGCCATTTACCTGTGTAATAAGAATAGGGTCAGTTAGAGTTTTGCTATTCATCCTTAGTAAAATTACCTCTAGAATTGACTTTACTTCTACATCAGTAAAGGAAATTTCGCCACTAGAATTTTGTAGGGTATTTACTGTAATAAAAAGCTCTGGCTTTATATTGTTAACAGATGAATTCGTTATAATGTCATATCCCCTTACGACTTCTAAAAACGTTTTGGATCCTAAAATACAGATTTAAATATAAAACATTACTTGCTAAAGTTTATATGAGCACATTACAATTACCTGAAATTTCTATCAATATCTCTTCATCATATTGTGATTCAGATAAAACAAAATTATCGGGATATTTTAACTCGTTTAGATACTCTGTGTCTGCATGACCTGTTACTGTAACATTCTGAAAATTGAGTTTTTTTATTTTTAGCTGCAGTTTTTAAATCACTTTTCAACTTACCCCTAAAACCTTTAAATTCGGTATAAAGCATTTCATTGTACTAAGACACAACTGTGATAAAAACGTTTCTAGTTTTTTTCCATTTATATTTTCAATGGTCACGTTTCCAGGAAAAAACACTGTTTTTATATCTCTCTCAGTTTTAGAGTCAAGAAGTTGATCTGGTGTACCGAAGTTAACAAAATGAAGGTTTAAGTTGTTAACGGTACTAGAATTAAAAATATTTTCAACCTTAACATCCTCGAAAGTTATTGAATCTAAAAAATCAGTGTTTTAAATTAATTTTCTATCTTTAGTAATTAGGGTTAAAAAAGTTTTAGGGTTCTTTAACATACCTTCAATATTTTGTCTAACATCAATCCATTCCTCTTCTACCTTAATATGATTTACAAATTCTGATTCGACACTTTGAACAATTGCTTCTTTAGCAAAACTAACATGACCATCCATGAGTAAATCTTTTTGTCTTTTTAGAACAAAATCCTCATTTGAGATGCCATTAACCGTTTTAAATTGTATATTATTAACTTTAAAATGAAAGAATGTCTTGGACCCTTCTATTTTTTCTAAGTTCTTAGACGTTGCTATGTCTTTCAACAAACTACTGGTTTCTTCATTATTAATTTTTTCAACGCTTATTTCAACGGTCTCTAAGTATGATTCAATTTCAACTGGGGCATTGAAAATTATATTATGATATGTTTTTGTTCTATTATTATTTTTGTTAAAGACTTTATTTAAGTCATCTATTTCTTGAATTATAAGGTTAGCTTCCTGAGATAATTTCTCCATTTTTGCTAGCGACTTAAGAGCATCAGCCGACTTCGAAGATCGAGGTAAAGTATTTTCCGGTATTTCTCGGAAGCTTTGGTGCGCTTTTGACCGTTTATTGAACGCCTCTTCGTTGGTTTTTAAAATTGACTAAAAAATACACAAAGTAAATTGTGTAGATACTAAAGAGATTTAAAAAAAATGTTACCTACCGCAAGCTTTTCTTTTTCAATTAAAAACTGATCAATTTCAACCTTTTTGGGGTTGAATAGGGGCCTTATTCCATAATTTATCATGAAGAGTAAAGACAATCCATTGGTGTTTGGAATAAGAAGTCCCAAGGCATTTTCGACACTAATATGAGTAGCACCACCAATACCTAAAAATAGATCCACAACAACATTTTTAGTGCGAAAAGTTCAATAGGTCGCAAAACCTCCAGCTTAACAGTAGGGGAGTCCTAAGAGAAGAGAGGGGAGCCACAGGACGTGTTAAAATTTTCATTGTTCTTTTTGCATGTATTAATTTATTTTTACTTATTCTAACTAACTAACTGGCCTAAGAAAATTAAGGTTATAATTACCTGCAGTGGTTTCAAACTCTCCCAAACATTTTAGTCGGTTTTGTTCTTCTCCAAAGAAATAGCAGCGAACATCCTCGTGTTCTTCAAATTGGCCACCGTTGTATGTAAAAATGTCAAAATCGAACGATTTGTGGGTACCATGATCTAGGGTTCTTTGGGCGAGCAGTAGAGTTTCGTCTCTTTTATAAAAAAAATATAGTGCGATTTTAAAAACTGCAAACATTAAATTTAAAATACGAAAAGAAAATTTAGTTTCGCCAAATAATATGCAATAGTGCATAAAACAAGAAAGGTAAAAAGATGTTGTAATGACCTTGTTTAAAAGTTTAAAGAAATCAATAATTCTTTAAAGAATCACTAAAAAAAAGGCAATTGGTTTAGTTTAATCAAATATATAATTTTAAACATTAGAATTAAAAAAAGGCATACATGCCGCACTGACTGAAATAGTTGACGCAGTGTCGTACGCAAGGGGAAAGGGTAAGGATCCTAATCCTAGAGCAAGCCTGCTCTAGGATTAGTGTCCTTAGGAAAGGGGCCATTATTTCAGTGGTGCATAAACAAATTTTCGATCGTATAGAGACAAAAACTTATTTTTTACCTGTAAGTTTGAACAGGAATAGATTGCCAGAAATCTAAACCCTCCATGTTGGAATTTATAATTGTTGATTTTTCTAATCCATATTTTGTAAATTCGTATATGGAAGCGTTATAGCCATTAATAGCCAAGAATGATTTAAAGCCATTTTCGAAAGAGACTACCTAAAATTTTTTATTTATAAAGTGATATTAGCGCAAGAGTTCATCCCATAAGTTATGCTGGATAGGTAACCCTAAACATACAAAAATTCATAAATTTATTATAAAACCTTTGGTTAAATTTATTTTTCCTAAAACTTTTGGTGCATCCTTTTTGTCAAACGGAAGAAATCGTAATTTTGTCTACTAACCTGAGAAATATTGGAACTGCTTAAATTGAAATAGGGAATAAAATGATTTTCCTGAAAGACATATATTTCAAGGCTGCCTTTTATTTTTTGTGTTAGTGCCAGAAAAAAAGTGCCTTCAAAGTTTGATATTGCAGAAGAGTCTATTGAGCCAGAGAGATCTATTGATTGAAAAAACCTACAAAAAAATAAAACAATACAGTTATTTACCTAATAAGTACGGAAAGTGGTACTTTTCCGCACGACGCGGAGCGGAGTTCGGGCAAGCCGTCAACAGTTGGGTACAATGTTTTATCTACGAGTGTTTTTGTCCATCTTATTTATCAAAAAAAATGTTTTTAATACGCAAATATTTTATAATAATGCTACAAAATGACACATAATATTTAATTTAATTTAATTTAGTTAGTAGTTTAATTAGTCCTAAATATCTTCATTTTTATCAATAAAGATATAGTGGGGAGAAGTAACTTTACAGCTCTTATGAGGAAAAGTTACTTTTCCGCCCGATTTTTTTAGTAAAGTGCTTGCATATGACTTTATAAGTTTAATGATTAAGGCTATGAATTTTCTGAATGAAAAATACTACCCATTGAAAATCGTGCGTTACATTAAAAATCGTGAGGAAAAGTAAAAATCGTGAAGTAAAGAAATTATGCGAAAAAGTAAAATCGTGCGAAAAAGTACAACTTTCAAAACGAAAAATCGTGCGGAAAAGTAACTTTTCTGCACGCTCGTAGGAAATAGTAGTTTACCTATCTAGTGCGGAAAGTGTTACTTTTCTGCACCCGATTGCAAATGGCGCGTTAGCGGAGTTCGCCCAGCAATTAAGTGCGGAAAAGTCATTTACGCGTGAGTTAGGTACAATATTTTTTCTACTCGCTTGACTTAAGTATTCATTTAACCCAATAAAAGAAATTTTAAAAATGTTACTCTTTATTTATCGTGCCTAAAATATTGTAAGTGTGGAAAAGTACCATAAAGTTAACTTTTCCGCACGCTAGTAGAAAATAGCATATTTCCTAACAAGTGCGCTACGCGTCGTTCGGCCAGCAATCAAGTGCGGAAAAGAAACTTTCCGCAAGTGTTATGAACGCTATTTTTTCTTCGAGCGTGCGGAAAAAGTAAAAAATAAAGTTATAAAGAATTAAAGAAACGTTTATTGATCTATAGTTTTATAATAATAAGTGTAAGTAGATGCATTTTGGAGATTTATTGCTGATGCTATTAACTTCTGCGTTGTTGTTCCATGTTCTAGGGGCAGGACTATTTCGTGATTTTCAATATTTTTAACAGCGATGTCATTTTCGGAAGGGGAAGGGACACTGCTATTGGCTGATGTTGAGGGATATGATAATATCTTGTTTGACAATTCTTTTTTCAGCTGAGTCGACTCTTCCAAATATCCCTCAGCAAGTGCGGTCGACTTCCATCCGTCCAATCTTTTAATTTTTGTTATTCCTTCTCCACTGTCCGCTAACATTGTGGCCGAAGAACGGCGGAAGCTGTGACCTGTGTAGGATTCGGGGTTGGGAAGTTTCAGATACGCTGCTATTTCAGATGGGTATTTTCCAAAAGAGTTTATTCTGACAGCTTGAATGGTGCAGGTTCCGGTTTTGTAATGTACAAAAAATCTATTATGTGGTGTACCAGGTTTCCTTAGATTGGCATATTTTTTGTACAGTTGTAAATAGTTTCCGCCATTTATATCATTAGAAATTACAAAAGATCGGCTGGTATGGTTTTTTGAGTCAGGTATCTTTACAATTAATAGGTCATCTCTTTCCAAAGTTATGTCGTTAGTAGTTACCTTTGTAAGTTCTTCGCGACGGCATGCGCCGGCTAATCCAAAGACTCATCATAAGATATATTTCTTCAGGTGCTTCAGACAAAAATTTGGCGATTTCCTGTTTTCTAAAAATTTTGGATTTTTTTGGTTGGAACCCCACATTTTTCTTCTTTAGGTACGCCGTAAGCTTGAAATATTGGCCGATATCTACATTCTTTTGAACTTTAAGTACTGTTTTCAGCATCGAATATCTTGACCACATCGTGTTTGGTCTGCAGGTATTACTATTTACAAAATAGGCAAGGAACACTTCCTCCTTGAAGCTTTTAACTTATTGCTCCTTGCACCACTTAGTGAACAATAAATATTCCTTCTCATAACTTGTTTTCGATTTCACAGGAAGGAGGTCAAGGTGTCTTGCTGTATTTATTATAGATTCTGGAAGATTCTCTTCAGATCCTGACGCGTCCATTTTCAAGCACTTTTTAGTTTGTATGTTGCCATGGGGATACAGCATTAAAATGGTGACTTGACTAGTTTTTGACAACTATTTGAGAGTTGAGTGATTATAAGGACACCGAAAAAATTGTTATTAAGGTACCGATTCAGATTTTTCAAGAGCGTGCGGAAAAGTAGTGCGGAAAAGTGGCACTTTCAAAACTAAAATGCGTGCGGAAAAGTGACACTTTCCTCACGCTCGTAGAAAAACGAATTTACAAATACAAATACCTAGTAGCCAATTCCACGAGAGTGCAAGACAAATTTAAAAAAATTACCAGTAATTTTGAAGATTTCTGTCAAATTGGTAGAGAACTGCTCTAAAAGACGAGCCATTATCATTTTCCATTTTATTAGTAATACCTAGCAGTATAAAGTTTTTGTTGCTAATTTGAAAAACATTAATATGAGTAACTTCATGTTCTGATGAGAAGGACCAAATTTTTTCCTACAAAAAAATCTCTATTAATATTTGGTATAAATGTTTAGTGTTGTTTTAAAATACAATTTTAAAGAGTTTATAAAAATAGAATCTAATGAGTAGGTAATTAGCAAAAATATAAATAATTATTTAAAGAAAAAAATTTTAATAATGTTTATTTAAGATAAAAATAAAAGTAAGATAAAATTTTCTATGGTAAAATTTACTAACCAGTTCATAATTTTTAAATGTATATCCAGACAGTTTTCCAATTTTCGGAAAATAAATGACAAGTAATAATTGATTTTTTCCTTTTTGCTTTTGATAGAACAATTGAATATCTGGAAGAGCATTTTCTTGAAGATCTAAAATAAAAATGGCAGCTTTTTAAGGAAAAATGTTTGCAATTTTTTTCAAATACTTTTTAATTTAGTATGGAACACAACTTACCAAATACCTTTACAGTATTATTAAATGTAGAAATATCAAGGCCCAAAGTCGAAAAAATTACCACTAATTTTCTTGAGTTTTCTGCATCGATTCCTGCAGTGTACGCCACTGGACCTAATGTAAAACTGCTCCATTTTAGAATAATTTGGTTAATTTTAAAATTTGCATCAGTAGTAAAATTGTTGACGACAAGCTCTGAAAACAGGTAAAATTAAATTTAAAAAGTACAATGAAAGAACCCCGTACGAAATACATTGAAAAATTATTTCGATGAAATTTGATAAAATGTTATAGTGGGTTATGAGATAAGAAAAATGTGTGTGTAATATAAATATAAAATGATTTCTTTTTCTAGTTCCAGAGATACAGACGGTCAAAGTTTAAAAAAACGTCGTTTTGGGGTATATTGGACAATATCGAATGGGTTACTGAGGAATCACACATGGACTTTTTTATTATTATGTTGCTAAAATGTTGACAGGTTGTCTACAGGGGCTAGTCAAAAAAAATCATTTTTTGACAATTTTTGATTTTCCCCGATATCTAACTAAAAAAATTATTTTTGAGCAAACATTAATGTTTTAGATAAAAAGAAAGGTTTCAATTCATTACGACCAGGCTTCCAAGATCTAATGGATAGTCCAGAAAACTACAGGCCTATTTCATCCTTGTTAGGAATCATCAGGGTAACATAGGACTGTATCTGGCGTATGAAGCATAACATAAACAACCACACCCAGTGAATTTAAACAACTTTCGTCATCAAACAATTTTATTAATGTTTTAGTATTTTCTAGATAAACTGAAGTTTTTCTTCCCAGTAAAAGTTACTTTGTGTTACATGTTTTTTTTTTATTTTTTTTACCATAAAAACTTGACGAAAATTGTTTTCTACTACGAAATAATTATTTTGCAACTTAAAAATCTACATGATGAGTAAATAAACTTTAGATAAATTGAATTTATTTTTTTTTCTATCTACGAGTTACATGCAAAAAATTCTATATCATTAATTTTTACATAAAAGTAATTAATATTTAATTTCTTTAAAACTGATCGAGGGATTTTAATTTAATATTGCGTATGCCTTTATCATACTTTTATCTAATACAGGGTGCAATTTTTTATCAGTTCTTTATGTTTTGCATCTAGGATGATGATTTTTTAAAGGTTTCTCAAGGTTCTTTAAACTAAATAATCACACTTTGGTGGGGCTGGATTGTCAAACAAACAATAATATGCCATAAATTATGATTATGGGTAACTGCTTTCCCTTATACATACATAGTGGCGTAGCCATTAGAGCGGGGTTTTGGTGGTTAAAACCCCCCAGAGGACCTAACCCATAATAATAATAAAAGGAACCCTGTAACCCCATAAAAGCATCATTAATTTATTTACTAAATGACGAAACCCCCCATAGCCAATTTCTGTACTACATACTCGGTTGAGTACTAGTCAACGTCAATGCCCAGTTTATCCATTTTATCTTTTGCTTTTCTCAAAATAATTTAGCCCTACCAAAAGTGTTAATATTTAGTTTAGAGAACCTTGAAGAAAAAAATTGCACCCTGTATCAGATTAAAGTATGATAAAGGCGTAGGCAAAATTAAATTATATTCCCTCGATCAGTTTTAAAGACATTAAAAATTGATTACTTTTTTGGAAAAATTAATGATATGGAACTCTTTGCATTTACCTCGTAGCTAGGAAAAAATAAAAAAATAAAATGTATTTTATTTAAACTTTAAATAATATATATATTTACTCATCACGTTAACTGAATGCAAAAGGATATTTAGATTTTTAAGTTGCAAAATAATTATTTCGTAGTAGAAAACAATTTTCTTCAAGTTTTTATGGTAAAAAAAAATAAAAAAATATGTGACTAACCCCTGTATACAACCTGTTAACATTTTTTCAACATTATAATAAGAAAGCACATGTGTGGTTCCTCAGTAAACCATATTTTTTTTTGGACGGGCCCAATATACCCCAAAACAAATTTTTTTTTTAATTTTGACCGTCTATATCTCTGAAACTAGACATAGAAATCATTTTATATTCCCACATTTTCTTATCTCATAGCCTACTATAACATACTAAAATTTTATGAAATTTCACCGAAATAATTTTTCAATGTATTTCGTGCGGGATTCTTTAGGGAAATTTTAAAGAGTAAAATTTAAGTCAGTGGAAAACTTGCAAATTTAAAAAAATCGAATGACGTGTTTGATAATTTTCATAAAAAAATCTAATGATGACGTGAGTAAAGTGTCTCTTTCGCCTCGAGATAAAAATAGCCACTTTAATCCCTAGGTGTATAATGTATTATTATACAGGTCTCCAGGGTGGAGGCAGGCATAGTGATTATATCATGTTAGATGCTCTGGATTGCCAGTAACTTTGCATGTAGTGTTGGCACTTTATGTTTTTAAATAAAATCTATATGTTTGTGGCGAATTCATAATGTCGAAACTACTTTTTTTGGGTTTTTCGCCACTAAGTTCAGGAAATTTTTTCAAAAATATGTTAAAGCCCACTGCGTAAATTCCTAAAGAAAAAAATTTGTTCGTTTGTCAGTGGTTTTTAAATAAGATAAAAAATTTTTCCTACACACACGCAAATCCTAACTAGAATCTAAGTACTTAGTTAGGATTTGCGTGTGTGTAGGAAAAATGTTTTATCTTATTTAAAAACCACTGACAAACGAACAAATTTTTTTCTTTAGGAATTTACGTAGTGGGCTTTAACATATTTTTGAAAAAATTTCCTTAACTTAGTGGCGAAAAACCCAAAAAAAGTAGTTTCGACACTTTATGTTTTTAGTTATAACTTTCAGCAATTATGTTACTTTCTTGATCATTAAGTTTAACACCTTATTAATTTCCATAGGATTCATCTGAGAAGAGTTATAGTTCTTTGGCTGCAAATCTGTTTTAAAAAGTTAAGGGGCTTACCTTCTCTATTAAAATGTTTTGATTTTTCTACATCGTAATAATATGTATCTTCAACACTTTCGGAAAGGGAAAGACATGTGACTAAAACGAACAGAACTAAACTTAACACAGTTTTCATATTTATTTTCTTCTTATTCCATAACTGTCAAATTTTCGTTAAATGATACATGCAAGAACACACCCACAACTAAAAATTTTCAGTGCTTGACTTTAAAAACGATCTTTAAACTTGGTGCAATTTTTATTCCGGTAAAAAAAAATCTGATAAATTTTAGATCTAAGTTTTTTATTTAAAAAAAAAGTAAAAACCGTTTTTTGATAGTATTTACAAAATTGAGTAGCTATGCGCCTATTTTTAGAATTAATTTTAATTATTTGAGCAAATATATTAATAAATTAAATAATTACTACTTAAAGTTAGCTTAAAAACTATTGGGGCAAATGAAACGGTGCTTCTAGCGACTATAGGGAAGAAGTTTTAAAAAAGCTAAAAGCGAATCTTGAATGATTTTTTGCGGACTTTTGCCCATGATAAAATAAAATTTTGGGGCCCCCAACTGGAGGTCCGGGATCCTACCAACTATTTTTTTTTAATGAGAAGGTAGCACTTAAGGCACTTTTTGGAAAGATTTTAAAAAAAAATTCAACGTATTAGTGTTTTTTGACATCTGTCAACCAATGTGTCAAAAATAAAAAAAAATAAATATTTTTTTGTCAATTGTTTTAGCTTCAAAATAAATTATATATTTCCCTATTTACTAAGCGGAATGAAGAAAATACCGCACAAGAACATTATTGACGGCTCAATTGGGGGCCCTCACTGAAGGCCCGGGGCCTACAAACAATTTTTTTATGAGGAGGTACCATTTGTGGCATCTTTTGGAAAGCTTGTCAACCCGTATATTAAAAAGTTTACGCCAATAATATCCTTATGTGGTAGTTTCTTTATTCCACTTAGTAAATAAAGAAATATGTAGTTTAACTTAAAGCTAAAACGATTGACAAAAAATAGGTTTTCTAAAATTTTTGACACATGGGTTGACAGAAGTCACAAAAATTAATTTAATCGAACTTCTTTTTTAACAAGCCTTCCAAAAAAATGTTGGTAGGCCTTGGACCTTCAGTAAGGGCCCCCGAATGGCCTGCCAATAATGTAATTGTGTGGTATTTTTTTTATTCCGCTTAGTAAAAAATGTTGTTAATTTTTCACACATTGCATTGGCTGACAGATGTCAAAAAAAAACTAGTGCATTAGGTTTAGTTTTAAGAAGCTTTCCAAAAAGGTACCACAAGTGGTACCTTCTCATTTAAAAAAATGCTTGGTGGGCCCTGGGCTTCCAGTGGGGGGCCCCAATTTTTTTTTATCATGGGCAGAAAGTCCGTAAAAAAATCATTAAAGACTCGCTTTTAGCTTGTTTTAAAAGCTCTTCTCTGAAGTCTCTAGAAGCACCGTTCCATTTAGAGAATTCACCCTGTATGTTAGTTACGTAAGACTAAGGATAAACTTAATATTAATAAAGAAACTGCGATCGTGTGGCCACCCCATAAAAAATAAGGGCACTCTACCCAGATGATTCAGTTGATTCCAAATCTGCAATCGAAATATGCCCAACCTCATTAGTTTTTGAGATTTTGAAAAATGCGGTCAAAAAGAGAAAATGCAATTTTCCGAGAGCCAGACGTCGTGGTTTGACGATGTGGTTTGGTTTTTTATGATGGTAGAAGTTTTTTATGTTAACATTTTAAATTTCATCAAAATCGGTTTAATAAATGCTTTTGTGCGGCTCTTTATGGTCAAAATTTTAAAGTATTCTGGATGGAGACAAAAAAAATCAATTGGGTTGGGCAGTTCTTGTGTTTTCTTCCCTCATATCAAGAGTCAAAATAGGTACTCATAAAATAATCACTGCGGCTCTAGTTATCTCGAATCGCGAAATTTTGCCGACTCTCCCAAAATGGCCAAAATTTCAAAGTACTAGACCCTCCTCCAAAACTTTTTATGTGTTAGAAAAAATGGTTGGCCAAAAATATCAAAAGTTTTAAAGTTTTCCTGACACCTACTGCGTTAAAAATATCTGACACCTAACGTACCTCAACACCTACCTCGTTTAAAATATGCAATATCTACCTTATCTCAAATACAAATGAATGAATATAACATGAGACCTTTTTCTTAAAAATTCATTACTTTTTATCCATATTTAATAGAACAAAAACCTAACCAGTCAAAACATTTACTTATATTAAGTGTTGTTGGGCAACAATCATGCTTGTTATGGAAATACAAAGGTACTGAACCAAATTTAGTTAATGATATCTCGTTTTATTAGTATTTAAAACTTTTATATGAACAAGCAAGAATATATTTATATGAAAAATAAAAATCACTAAATTAGAGTTTTGAAACTTTTTTGCTTTTTCACAACATTTCGATTGTCTAAGATGTATCTGCGATCGTCATCAGGTGGATACAATACTGAGAATAATAATAAAATTCTTTATCAACCAGAACCAGGTACGAATCCCCAAGCTCCGAACATTTCCATGAATGGCCATCCTCTGCAGAACGTGGAACATTATCCATACCTTGAGAGCCACCTATCATCAAATTCAACTATTGACGCAGAAACACAGCATCGCCTAAAATGTGCTATCGCAGCGTTCGGACGGCTTTCGGAGAGAGTCTTCAACAATCACGACATCAATGCGGAGACCAAGCTTCGTGTCTACAACACAGTTATAATACCATACGGATGCGAAACGTGGCCCACCTACCGAAGGCATATCAAACGACTAGAAAAATATCATCAAAGTTGTTTAAGACGAATACTGAGAATCAAATGGCAAATAGAAGAAGCCAGAACAACTAGTATAGAAGCCCTAATCTTCAAGCACCAACTTCGTTGGACTGGTCACATTATCCGCATGCCCGAAACACGTCTCCCAAAGCAGATATTTTATGGACAACTGAAGAAGGGAAAGAGAAATTAAGGTGGTCAACAAAAAAGGTACAAGGACGTTCTCAAAGGCAATATGATGAAGGGTCACATCGATATAAACAACTTCGAGACCACGATAGGGCTTCATGGCGCCGAACAGTCCATGAGGGAGCACAAACTTTTGAAGAGCAATGACGTAGACTAGAGACGGAAAAGAGAGAACGTAGAAAGGAGCGACAAAATGGAAGAATGGATGACCAACAACACCAGGCTGCTGCCGGAGACTGGGTGTGCCAGGACTGTGGAAGTGTGTGTGGCTCGAGAATTGGCTTACATAGCCATCAAAAAACGCACAACAGATAGCGACGATACAGAATAGAGGAAAATCATACTGAGTGTCGAGTGATTGCCTATGATGATGATGACAATACTGAGATTACCTACAAGATATTGAAAGTTCAAAACTCTACTTTAATTTCCGGTTTAACAGTATTTTTCATACTAAAAATGTTTGAAAAAAGTCTCATTTTATATGGTACCTATATACTTGTCTTACAACTTAAGGAACACTGATAGAATAGAACCTTTTGGGATCGCCAGCTTTAGGCTGGAACCTCAGGTTCACCCTTTTTCCCTTTTGGTCGTCGATTTCGAGGAACGTATTCCAATCCAGAAGATAGTAAAATCCAGTTTTGGCAGTAGTCGGTGGGGCCTCCGGTGGTTCTGTGACTGAGCTGGAACCGCTCGAATCGGAACCGCCGAAGGAGTCCTCCAAGTCTTTGAGAGAGGGAGTTTTCTGTTCTTGCGGAGTGGTTGTGGCATCTTCCGCTTTAACTGTTACTACCATGGTGGTGCCTGCAAACGATTCAACATTTTTTTGAGAATACCTAAACTTAAAACTGGTGGCCATATTAAAATTGGTTCGGGAGAATTTGGAAAATAAAATACAGATCTGAGAGACTTCAACAATGGTATAGGTTTCGATTTCCCCTAAATTTTGTATTTAACTCAATTTTACTGAAAATTAGAAAATGTACCTTCTTCTCGTTTGATCTCGTTTTTGCTCAATCCATAATCATAGTGCAACGGATCGGGAGCGTTTTCATGATTTAAAACATCAGACTTTACCAAGCTCTGGTTTAGAGTTGTGACGATCTCCCTCAGTTCGTCAGTATCGATTTTCTTGAGTTCCTCTTGAGTAATTGTACCTTAAAAAGTTATTAGTATAGCATTTACTGCAGAATCTACAATTACAAATGTCTTAAACAGTTAAAATTATTCAAGTTTTGAATGTTGGAAGTTTCAAGTCGCTTACCATTAAACCTCTCAAGCTTCCTCATGATTTCTAACAGCCTCCCCAACTTCCTGATCTCTTCCTCACTGGCATACTTTTCGTTGGGGTTAAAAACATGTTGTTTGCTTGTGGTAGTCCTTTCCAGTTTTTCAGAGGAACTCACGAAGTTTTCCGATGGTTTGTCTCTTATTTTTCTGCTCTGTTTTTTGCCCAAACCCATTTCTGCTATGACCGACTTAAATTCATCGGGTATTACATCAAGATTTAGTTCCTGTTTTTCTTTATTATTTTTTTCTACTTTATTGTCTTTTAAAGCCTTTGCTGCTCTTTCTTTGGTGTCTATTAGGCCAAACTGTGCTAAGAATTCTTCCATTTCTTTTCTTCCAGAAGGGTCTTCTGGCAAGGGTTTAAAGCCTACATAAGAATCGGGATCCGTAAGGGCTTTCTCCTGTACGTAGTCCGCCACTTGGTTTTCATTTTGGTGGGTGGAGTTGACTTCTTCACTGTCTGTAAAAAATATGTTATTTTAAATTTTGAAAAGTCCCCAATAAAATTAGTATTACAAAAATATGTAGAAGAAAATTCATGGCAGCGTATACCCGAAGTTATATTTTAGACCATTTAGATTTCTAATAGTCTGGTCTGGCAATCGTTTTCCACCGACCCTAGAAGAACTTAGGCAGGACCTTTAGGTTTCTTGGGACACTCTTTTCCAAGATCTTAAGTAAGTATCCCAAAAATCTTACAGATGTGTTACAATGTTGCCAAAATTGTGTAATGTAAACAAAATGATCACCAGCTTTTAATTAAATCTAAGACTCTCAAATATTTTTTACCAGGCAAAAGTCCAAAACTCTTCAGCAAATCTCGCATGTCAGGTGATAAATTGTCAGCAACAACTTCAGCATTGGGCAAAATGTCAGAACTTGTGGTGGTACTTAAGGTACTGCCGGCGGGGATGACACCGATAGAAGCTAAAATATAAAAATCAATAAATATAATGGTAAGAGATAAATCTGAGTTTTGTCTAGCTTTCTACTCATGTTATATAAAATAATATTTTTTTGTTGTTGAAAAAGGTTAATTTGTAACTGACAAAATGACAAAAACACATTAGTCTGCAAATTTTCGCACCATTCTTAACTTTAAAACGACTTTGGCTTCATAAATTAACTCACCTAAAATGTCTTTAATTTTTTCTTCTTCAGATGTATGGTCGCTGCCTGAATCAATGGAGGTAATGGTAATAGATTCTGGGTTTTTAATTGAGGCTAGGTTTAGGTTGGCTACTACTTCTTTCAGGTGGTCTGGTACCTAAAATTTTGAAGAGAATAAACAAACTACATTTATAAAATTAATCTATTAAATTAAGCAAAATAATGACAGAAAATTTAATGAGATATGTAGTTATGTAGAACAACGGCAAATATCATTTAAAAGGCAAATTTTAACACTGTGACTCAAAGAATCTTATAAAACAACCCTCTAAAATATTTTATGGTGGACTGCTTATAAAGGCGCATTTACACAGACCAACTTTCCTTTGATGTTGAAATGCCGACAAACATTTACACGAGCCTCTTGAGCAAAATGTTCGAGCAAAATCGCGTACAAAAAAACACACGTAAATTTTGGAGAGAATGTTGAGCAAAATTTGTTTGAAGAAATGTTGGTAATAAAAATTTCTTACAAATTTAAATTTTATAGTTTTATGGGAATTCATTGAACTTAACTGAAAATAGAAAGACTAAGTTTTAAAACAAGGTATTTTTAATTAAGTGCTTTCCGACAAGCGAAGCAACTTTGATTGATCTGATTTTTATAGGGGAATGCCAGTATACTTGTAACTTTTTTGGGGTTGTAAAAAAAACGAGAATCAAAAAAAATAAAAATTGGCACTTATTTATTGCTGTTGCTGGGTTAGGAGAAGGTAAAAACCGTAGACTAGTGAGAGAGAGTTTTGGTCAAATGAACATTGACACACAAAATTACAGCAGTATTTGACAGCACTGCGTTCCGACTGTCTAAACCTCCCTATCCCCCCCCCCCAGGGAACAACTAACTACTCTCCAGAACAGTTCTGTAAAAATATCCACCTGCATTTTAAAAAGTAATTACTTCGAAGACATTTCCGTTTTCTTTTTGTAATGAAAGAAAACCAAAAAAGTTAGAGAAAAGAATTAAATGTTATTACCTCCATCATTAACTATTTTAACATTGCATATGACAAACCTAATGTAATGTTTCGCTTGCCGTCGCCTTCTTTTCACAAAAGTTTAAAATAAAAGTTGGTGTTCCATTTTTTTAAAGAATTGAGATCACTGATCACCGATGTAAAATTATATTTATTCTCATCTTTAAAAATATGTTTCCAAAATAGATAGCAATAACTTGCTCAAAAATTTACCCGAACAAAATGTTCAAAGAAAAGCTCACAAAAATGTTCGCGCAAAAAATTTCAGATCTTTTGCACGAGCTTTTATTTCAGCATGTTCGTCTGTGTAATTGCGCCTTAAAAGGTCTGACTTTAAATAACTCTTATTTTATTGTATACTTTATATTGTATTTTTGTTTAGTGTTCAATTTTATTTTAGTTTTATTGCTATTTAAATTTCTTTGCTTCCGGGTCTTACATCAACTTCTATCGACGGTGTCGCCTCCATCTTAATACGAGATGCATAATTTTCCGTTGTAGGTTTAAATTTAAACTTGGAAGGGACGATGGATTCCTTGTGAGCGCCTTCCTGTGGTTCCAAGTCGTCGAGAAGCTCGAAATTGATTTCGGAAGGTTCCAACGAGGCTTGAAGGTTTGGCGAAGTTATGATTTTAATCCCTTGACCTAAGAAATTTAATTATATTAAACAAAGAACGGCCCACAAATTAAAACGTTGATGTTTACCCTCTGCCCAGCTTACCTGATGAACCACTGGGAGTTACATCCTGCTTCACGTAAACATATAGTAAGTTGAACAAGATAAAGCCTTGAATTAGATCAACATTTGGGCCACTGTTAAGCCTTATCAGTTATAGATTGAAAGCGCCAGCCGTTTCGGTTTTTGTTGCGATTCCGGACCAATTTCAATATGGCGGCTGACAACTAAACACTGAAGTGTCAAAAAACAGGTCCGCAGTAATTTGGAATGGGGTGTAACATTCGGCAGCTGCCGCTCAAGATGACCATGTTTTATCTTCAGCTGGAGTGACAGTGGCAACTGCTGGCACAAGCGATATACACATCCTAATTTCTGTCAATCTTTTCTTTGGAATTTTTCTTTCCACAAGTTATCTTCAAATGAAGCAGTAAAATGATATTTACCCGATAAAGTACTGGCATCCGCTTGCTCCGCTTCCGGATACTTATGATTGGCATATTTCATCACGTCGTCCTTGGTGGTTGGAAGCCTTCTTCTGGGGTGGTAAGTGGTTACCACTCCGGGAATCTTGCTATTCACAGTGACTGGAGGACGTCTGCGTCTTTTTATGTTCTGCTGGGTTGTGGATGATACGGTAATTTTTGGTGTGGTAGGGTCTGTCGTTTCAAATTTAAATTGGGTTGTTCCTAAAATAAATATTTACTGTCAGTGTAACACATTTATTAATCCGTAAAGTTTTATTATTATTTTTTTATTTATTTGTTCATTTATTGATTTATTGATTTATTAGTGTATTGATTTATTGATTTATTGATTTATCGATTTATCGATTTATCGATTTATCGATTTATCGATTTATCGATTTATCGATTTCATTCGATCGATTCATTTATCGATTTATCGATTTCATTCGATCGATTCATTTATTGATTTATCGATTTATCGATTTATTTATTTATTGATTTATTCATTTATTCGTTTATTCATTTATTCATTTATTCATTTATTCATTTATTCATTTATTCATTTATTCATTTATTCATTTATTCATTTATTCATTTATTCATTTATTCATTTATTCATTTATTCATTTATTCATTTATTCATTTATTCATTTATTCATGTATTCATTTATTCATTTATTCATTTATTCATTTATTAATTTATTCATTTATTAATTTATTCATTTATTCATTTATTCATTTATTCATTTATTCATTTATTCATTTATTCATTTATTCATTTATTCATTTATTCATTTATTCATTTATTCATTTATTCATTTATTCATTTATTCATTTATTCATTTATTCATTTATTCATTTATTCATTTATTCATTTATTCATTTATTCATTTATTCATTTATTCATTTATTCATTTATTCATTTATTCATTTATTCATTTATTCATTTATTCATTTATTCATTTATTCATTTATTCATTTATTCATTTATTCATTTATTCATTTATTCATTTATTCATTTATTCATTTATTCATTTATTCATTTATTCATTTATTCATTTATTCATTTATTCATTTATTCATTTATTCATTTATTCATTTATTCATTTATTCATTTATTCATTTATTCATTTATTCATTTATTCATTTATTCATTTATTCATTTATTCATTTATTCATTTATTCATTTATTCATTTATTCATTTATTCATTTATTCATTTATTCATTTATTCATTTATTCATTTATTCATTTATTCATTTATTCATTTATTCATTTATTCATTTATTCATTTATTCATTTATTCATTTATTCATTTATTCATTTATTCATTTATTCATTTATTCATTTATTCATTTATTCATTTATTCATTTATTCATTTATTCATTTATTCATTTATTCATTTATTCATTTATTCATTTATTCATTTATTCATTTATTCATTTATTCATTTATTCATTTGTTCATTTATTCATTTACATTTATTCATTTGTACGTTTATTCAATTATTTATTTATGCATTTATTCACTTATAAATTTATTTATTTACTCATTGCTTAATTTATTTGTCTGAGTTACCTCTAAAAGGGGTTTTCTTCTCTGAGCTTACAATTTTATTTTTAAGCTCAGCGGATCCTTTCGTGGGCTTTCTTCTAAAGTAAGCATTTTTTTGGGTAGTGCTAATATACATTTTGCTGTCTTCTCGGGATTCGTCATTTTCCACAATTTTAGTGACTGGTCGTTTGGTAAAAAGATCTTCCAGTTCGCCAGAGCCTATAAAGATGTAAAAAAATTAGTTCCAAGAAACAACAAAACGTTTAAAAACTTTAACAGGTAAAACTAAAAATTTTTAAACCCTCCAACTATCAAGCAAGTTTTTCTGAAAAGTACTCTGATTTGTTCCGCCTGTAAAGTAATTTTTACATACCAAATTTCATCATAATCGGAGGAACGGTTCAGTAGTTACACGCGATTATTTTTGCATCATTCATCATCATCATTCTACACAGCAAAAAATGGGGAAAACTCTCAAAACACTTGTTAATCCAAGCTGAAATGGCGAACTTACGGAAATAATGTTTGAAGGACAAAAAAAGAAACATAAAATCAGTAATGGCTGAAAAAATTAATGAATATTTTATATGCAGTATGGTGTGGTGTTGTGGTGCTCATCAGTATGGTGCTAGGAAAATGGGAGATGAAATGATGATGAAAAAATCTGAAACAGGATTCATGTAAAAGACAATTATCTGTCAAATTGCAGAATCGGCAGATGTACGTTCAATTTGAAGGAAAATTAAGCGTCTCTACGGAGACAGATATAATTAACTTTACAGATATCCTAAGCTCACCTCCTAAGCGCCAGCGGTGTAGCTGGAGTTGATGAATTTAAAAAGGATTTAGGAAGGGTGAATAAATTACAAAATCAATGAAAAGCGAGCTTTCCCTCAAAAAGGCAGTTTTAACCCTAGCATTGTACTGATGAGCACTACAAGTGCGAAATCCAGATCTACGGTTACCTTTTTTGAGAGAAAGCTCGCTGTTCATTGATTTTGTCATTTATTCACCTTCGCTAAATCCCTTTTTTAAATTAAAAAAAATCTTAAATCATTTAAAATAGGCAACGAAATCCGTTAAGTAGTTCGCGAACCTACATGCGCGCAGACACACACACACACATATCGGGATCAAAGTTACAATACTCATCTTTTTTCGAGTCGGTGGTGAAAATTATCCGGCAGTGTTTAAAGTATGTTTAATTACCTAAAGGTGTAAATGCTTTAACTACCATCATAGCTTTGGGATCTCTACTAGGCTTTCCCACGTCTTCTAAATTCTGAGTTTTGCTCACGTTAATCCTCTGATCCTGTTTGGTGATGTTTTCCAAGATGTCCAGAATTTCCCCGCGTGTCAACCGAGGGAGATCTGGATTGGTTTGAATTAAATCTTCAACTTCTTTGACTGTGTCCTTAAGAGGTAATATGAATTGAAAAGACATTTGAATTATAGTTACACCAATAAACGGTTATGGTGTGCAATTCTTTTTTTGGCAAATTGATATTTCGTAGCAAACAAAAACATTTCTTGGGTCATTCTCACCTAGAACAAAAATCTGAAATAACTGTAATTTTTATCTGTCCTAAAATTTATTTCCAAAAAATATTTTTAACCCATGAACGAAAAATTTCGCCAGCTACAACTGTTCATCTTCAAAAATTTAACTCAAAATACATTTTTAAATTCCTATATTGTCGCACCTACGGTACCCAGCTGCGTAGCGTGACTTAAAGGGTGGAGGGGGGGGGCGAAGGCTCAAAAGTTAATGGTACTCAGGTATATAATAGTATATTTTAGTACAGGGTGGATTCTTTAAACAGAACGCTTCTTCTAGCGGGTTAGAATTTGCCTATACAAAAAAATCCAAAAACACGTCAACTGAGATTTTTAATTTTCTTTAATCGTGCTATCTTGGATTTTTTTATGTCGTTTTTTTTACGAGGTATGGCAAAAAAATATATTTTTTTTTAAACAGGACACCCGGTATAGTTTGACATTTTTGAATTCTAAAAAAAAATATATTTTTGACAATACCACACACTAATACTCTATCTCTTATGGTTCCCAAGATAGAGGCATTTAAACTTGCATGGAATTGTTGTCTATGCCCTGTTTTACGGGGGATATTTGAATGCATATCGAAGTTTTCCATACAGATTTAGATAAAAATATCTTGATTATTGTAAAAGATAGATCCTATTGTGTGGTATTGCTAAAGAGAGAATTGTTTGCAGATTTTAAAAATTGCAAAATATACAGGTTGTCCTATTTAAAAAAATATATATTTTTTTTTAAATTTTAAAACTAAATGACTGAATGACTAAACGACATAGACAACCCAAGGAGCATTTTTCTGACTTCCGACTAATTACAACCTAACATGACGTCGGTTTTGGCCCAAATTTAGGTCGGCAGTTGGTTTGTCCAGCAAACAACGTATTTTTTACTAAGACCTGACATCGCCAACAACTGGTGCATCAGTTGTGACGTCGATACTTACCAAAAGTGACGTAGCCAAATGTTGGTGATACTCGCTACTTATCAGCGATGTAAATTAACGTTAATTGCGGCGACGTAATTTTTAAAATAAAATTGAAGGTCGGGCCAAAGTGAAAATGGACGTCAATAAATTTAGGATGTATGTTGGACGTCATACTGGGTGTTCCAAGGTGGGTGCCTATTAGATTATTTTAGAAACTATACAATAGAAACTTTTCAAACTTTCTATTCTAAGAAAAATTCATGTAAAGTATATTTATAAAATACTTTCGTATTTGCAGTGTTGCCATTTACAGAAAATCTTGACAAAAACTTTTTTATTTTAAATAAAACACCCCGTATATTTTCGGATTGAATTCTACAAAAAATTTTAGGTACATTTTATGTATAATGTCCTATACCTATTTTCAACTGTTTTTAAAATATTGACAGGTGAAAATAGCCATGTTATAACTTTGACAGCGCGTAACATCATAACGGTTAAAGATATGACAAAACGGTTTCCACATTCCTTTCAGGCTATCGTTTTATTTTTAATTCAGGGTTAAATTTACCTTGGAATATTTTAACCCTGAGTTAAATTTAAAAATAGTCTAAAACGATAGCTTGTGAAAAACCAAGATACGACGGAAAACTTGTCAATCAATCTAATCCAAAAATGCAAATATATACAGGGTGTTTAATTTAAAATAACAAAGTTTTTGCCAAGATTTCCTGCAAATGGCAACACTGCAAATACGAAGGTATTTTATAAATATACTTTACATGGACTGGAAAGTTTAAAAGTTTATATTGTATAGTTTCCAAAATAATCTAATAATCTAATTGGCCACTCACCTTGGGACACCCGGTATAACGTCCATTTCATGAGACGTTTTATTTAGTATGAGTTTTAAAGTAGAACTGTTATAAAATTGACGTTGCCAAACTTTTATTTATTAAATGTAACTATTCCGAAGACCACCGACGTGGGTGCGTGACCTAAAATTATACCACAATATTCTAGGTCGGGTCGTTCTACAAGGCGGCGTCGCAGGAGGTGTTCTTGTCTGAATAGGTAAATAATCATTACAAATTTGGTCGGCGCCCGAAACGCCATTTTAAACGTTTAGCATCGATGGGCCATACAACAATTTTATTTTTTCATTTTAAAGGCTTAATATGTAAATAAAATCATTTGTTGGCAACTAAAATGCATTTTTTTAAATGCCTATAATGTTTTACTATAAGAAACGGGCTTTCTTATAAATATTTAATTTTTAGGTTATTTTTTTTAAATTAATTTCTTAATATTTTTGCATTATTTTTGTGGGTTTCTGTTTTTTTAATGTCTATTTTAATTATATTTATCAGTAAAATGACCTTCGCTGGAAGATTTGGATCCATAGAATGTTTAAAACTAACTTTTTTCAGTTACCTACAATAACTAAGATAATAATTATGGTCATCCACATTTCATTGGGATGTGTTTGTTTAGACATTTAAAAGTTTTTACCTAATAAGTTTAAACTTGGTGTGCACAGTAAAACTTTGGGTCGCGAGTCTGCGTAATTTGACGTAATATTTGACCAAAACACTGTGCAGCACCCGACGCCGAAACGACTCGAATTTTGAGGTGCTAAATCCAGTCCTCAGGAAGACTGATGGACGTCGGATCCGACGTCAGGTATTTCTTGCCCTACGTGACGCTAACGCAATATAACGTCCAAATGCTTGTTGGGAAAATCCAAGATGCCACGATTAAAGGAAATTAAAAATCTCAGTTGAGGTGTTTTTGGATTTTTTTATTCAACCCAATTCTGACCCGCTAGAAGCACCGTTCCGTTTAAAGAATCCACCCTGTATATATTCACAGTGATACTTTACCGCTCGCGACGGCAGTTTCACAAACGACGCGACGCGAAGCGCATCTGTAAGTTGCAAAATTTTACCTACTAGCATCTTATACCCTTTAAAAGATCATAATAATTTGAAAAATTCCAAGAAATTTTTTTTTCAATATTTTAAAGAGAGTATACATTGTAAAAGTGCGAAACCTAGATTCGACTTTATTCCTTTCAAGATTTTTTTAGTGCGGTAAAGTAACTTTACCGTACGCGAGTAGGTAAAATGTATTACCACACTTGTTAAAAATTAAATCTGCGAGTTTTTGCTGACTTCATGTAGTCCAGTATCGCATCGAAACCAATAGTATGGCTATATTCCCGCTCAATACTAATTATGTCAAACGCACAGTTCACTTTTTGATTGATTTTAAGATAAAAAATATACTCTTTTCGCAAGGTATATTTTTGTGTAGATGATGTCCCTAAATAGTTATTCTGATAAAAATGAAAATCTTCCATATACGTCAGAACCTGTCAAAAATATGTAATTTTTTCCCAAAATGTAAAAAAAATATTTTTAAAAAATAAAAATTAGGGCTTATAGAGCATTCCATTCTAGACAAAAAAAGTCACATAAAGATTTTTGTAGTACTAACCATTTTTTATAAACGTAATTTAAATATTTAAAAAATTGAAAAATTGTCACATTTTCAATTTTAATGCTGTTAGTTAAAAAAATATATTTTCCGAAAAAACGATGGGGAACCTGGGAGAGAACATATTTTCGATAAAAAACGTTACAACTTTTTTTTTGCATCACTTATAGTTTATATACAAAAATAAAATAAGTTGATGAAAATGGTAAAATCATGTCGATTGTATTGAACTTTTTGCACCAAGATTTTTCCATAAAACTAAAAACAATTATTTGCTAAATAGTTCCTCTTATTACCTATCAAACGACAGTAAAAAAGTTTCGACTAGATTTGAAAAGGTAACCTCTGGTGGAATTAAATAAGAGGAGCTCTCTGAAAGACATCTTTTTATATACAATAAAATAACAACAAATATTGACCATATAGGGTACTTCCCTTATTCGTGCTTCTATCTTGCCCCCTTAATCTCGGTGAGTTCGAAGGGTCTTAAGGCGCATTTACACAGACAAACTTTCCTTTGATGTTGAAATGCCGAGAAACATTTACACGAGCCTCTTGAGCAAAATGTTCAAAGAAATGTTCGAGCAAAATCTTGTACAAAAAAACACACGTAAATTTTGGAGAGAATGTTGAGCAAAATTTGTTTGAAGAATTGGGGGTATAAAAATTTCTTTACAAATTCAAAATATATATTGTTATAGGAATTCATTGAACTTAACTGAAAATAGAAAAACAAAGTTTTAAAATAAGGTATTTTTAATCAAGTGCTTTCCGAGGGAAAAACGATTTGATGCCGAAATTCACATTTTACCTCATAAGCAACTTCGATTGATCTGATTGATTTATAGGGGATATGCCAGCATACTTGTAACTTTTTTGGGGTTGTAAAAAAAGCGAGAATAAAAAAAATAATAATTGACACTTATTTATTGTGGTTGCCTGTAAAATATAATGATAAAAATTTACGTTTAAAAGAATATTCCTTTATTTTACTTCCTAGTTTAGTCTTTTACAATAATAATTAAGTCAAATTAAAAAACCTATATACATTTTATTAAATCTCAAATATATGAACAAAAGCACGTTCGGTTTAAATAATACCCGTTTATTACCCACTTTTACAACCCTACGAACCCGACCCTTGTCTAAAAAATATAATTTAGCAGTAATTTAGTAGACTGTGTCGCCGATCTATCATCCCGCGTTTTGGATTTCGCAGGTAGTAGGCCGGCCACCCTTTTGAATCACAATGTTGCCCTTTGCATATTGCTGGTTCAGTGTCAGTAATCGACCTTGATTATTACATTAAATTGACAGTAAATATCTATATCTTCAGCATTTTCATGAACCTTTTGCTTTTTTAAGCAACCCTTGGGACCTTAAACTAACTAGGTAAATCTGGTGTGAGGAATTAAAAAACAACAATAAAAGCTAAAGGTAAAGCAAAGTTACAAAAATATTTTCAAAAAAAATCCCCCTCCCCACCACTCCTCATAGTCGTGAGGCGCGGATTATCGCTTAAAAATGCAATTTTTGAGTTTTTTGCCGATATTTGAAAAACTCAAAATTTTTTAGGAAAATAAAAATTTTCCTGGGTTTTTTTTTACTTTAGGAAAAAACCCTTGGAAATAAAAAAAACTCGCAAGAAAATCCCAAAAAAAAACCCGGGCAAAAAAATCCGGGAAAACCCTAAGAAAAAAATATTATAAGTAATCCTAATCCATGTGACAAAACTGATAGTAGAGCCAATAATAATGTTTCGCTTGCCGTCGGCTTTTTTTCAGAAAAATTTTAAATAAAACTTGGTGTTCCATTTTTTTAAAGAATTGAGATCACTGATCACTAATGTGAAATTTTATTTATTCTCATCTCTAAAAATATGTTTCCAAAACAGATAGCAATAATTTGCTCAAACATTTACCCGAACAAAATGTTCAAAGAAAAGCTCACAAAAATGTTCACGCAAAAAATTTTAGATCTTTTGCATGAGCTTTTATTTGAGCATGTTCGTCTGTGTAATTGCGCCTTTATAGAACATTTAAAAAAAATATCAGAGCACAATGCATCATTAGAATTACGGTCATTCAAAAAATTATTTTTCTTATGTTGCAGAAATTTGGTTACTTCTTATTTTTACTTAATAAACATAAGAAAGTCAAAACTTTTTTACTGTAGTTTGATAGGTAATAAGACTGCCTACTTAGCACAAAATTGTATTTTTTTTAGAAGTTTAGGTTTAGAGAAAAATCTTGGTGCAAAGACGTTCAATACAATCGATATGATTTTAGCATTTTCTTCAACTAATTTTAATTTTATATAGATACTATAAGTGATGTAAAAAACATTGTAACGTTTTTTTAGCGAAAATATGTTCTCTTTCAGGTTTCACATCGCTTTTTCAGAAAATATATTTTTTTTAATTAACAGCATTAAAATTCAAAATGTGACAATTTTCGCCATTTTTCAAACATTTAAATGACGTTTATTAAAAAGCGGTTAGTACTACAAAAACGCTTGTTTGACTTTTTTTGTCTAAAAGGAAATGCTCTATAAGCCCTAATTTTTATTTTTTAAAAATATTTTTTTTACATTTTGGGAAAAAATTACATGTTTTGACAGATTTTGACAGTACGACGTTTATAAAAGATTCTAATATTTATCAGAATAAATATTTAGGGAGGGCACCTACACAAAAATATAACTTTCGAAAAGAGTATATTTTTTTTCTTAAAATCAATCAAAAAGTGAACTGTGAAGTCATTCGGGTTGTCTTCCGTCATTATCGCACTACTGCATTCGAATTGGGATACTCATCTGCTAGAACGGTCTATTTTTCACTTGTAGACTCTTTGCTACGCTATGGGTTGGCATTCTGGGGTTCCTGTCCAGGGGTCGTATTTTCGAAACCATACGAAATTATTCGCATGCGACTACTTCCGTCTCTTCCTATACCGTATAGAAAAGGAGGCAAAAGATATGCCGATATGCTGATTCATGGGTAGTACGTGCAAGAATAACCGGTTTTTCATGCGAAACAACACGAATACCTCCACCCACTCGTGCAATATTGCGTTAAACCAGTCGAATTCGAACGCGGTCCACACATACCGGCTTATCTTTCGCCTCTCATTTCACACGGTATAGAAAGAGACTGACATAAAAATTGTTGATTATTCAGTATACGTATGCGGATATTTTCGTATGGATTCGAAAATCAGACCCCTGGATATGTCTTCGATTCGATCTTCGTCATTCAAAAGCGTGCAATCCGATACCTTCATAAACCCCTATTTATTTCGTCAAAAATTCTGACGCTTCCAGCATTATTCATTTTAGAGACAGTTTGTCTCATCCATAAAAAATATGGAAGCTACAGCGATCCAAACAAGGTTACGAGACAGGCCAGACAGCTTCCGTTGCCAATTCCAAGAACGACTTTAATAAAAAAACTCTATTATATACGGAAGTATTAGGATCTATAATCACTTACCAGTAGATCTTAGAAATGTGGAAAGTCCCAGGCTCTTTAGAAGATCGGTTACAAGTTTGTTGGAGAGCAAGGCATACTTGACTATGATGATTTAGATTATGTTTTAATTTTATTTATTTTCCTAAATCTGTCCAATTGAAGATAATCAGTTTATATTTAAGTATTTCTTTTAAAACATTAAATAAGTTTCTTTTAGAGCATTAAGTTTATCGAATGGTTAATGTAGAGACTATTTTGATGGGGTCCGTTGTCTTTTTTTTACGTGTTTTTTTTGGTTTTGTCTGTTCTTGTATGTTAATTTATAAATTTTTGTATTCCTACTTTGACTTGTCTGTGTGCTGTCTATTTAAGTCACCGATGTAACTTTCTAGTCATATAAATAGAACCTAAAGATGGATACAACTATGCATAAATTTCGTAGATTGGCATATTTGAACCACATTGTAATCAATATGTAATTAAATTCTAAACCAAAATATTAATCTTTAAAAACCACTTTTCATTAGCTTATAGATAGGTTAGAATAATACAGGTAGGTAACTAGTCTGTAAATTTATGATGCTTTGTCAACGAGATTTTTACACTGTACTTAATCTTATGACAATAAAGTATATTTCAATTCAATTCAATTCAATTGTCTCCGTCTGAAACAATGTGTCAAATAGAGATTAAAAAAATGACGTCAGTCCGCTCATCAAAAAACTGGACTATAAACAGTCCAAAATCTTCATTGATTTTTTTCGAAATGACATTGGATATCTTTATAGAAACACTTGAAACAAGATTTCAAGATTTTTCCCAAAAATTCAATTGTTTAATTAATGTAAACGATTCAGAAACAATTTGTAAAATGTCTTACTGACTTAATTTTATTTTATAGTTCAGATCTATGAAGTCCAACTGTAGATGATTTATATTCATTCGTTTTATTTGTTGATTTTGCCATTTATGATCAAAAACAGTTTTAACAATAGCTTTCCAAACATTTTTAAATTATGCCAAATAATTGCTATGTTTTCATGGATATTGAATTCGTTTTCAATATGTTTTGAAAACTTTTTTTCATGAGTTTTCATGACAGGTTTTCAAATCGATTTGAAAACGATTTTCAAATTTTGATATTTGGCAGCTGACAGTTGTCAAATATTCATTTTTGAGTTTTGGTACTTAAAAAAAAATGTATTTTATTCAAAATATGATGTTGGCCCTTGCCACACATTTTTTTTTAATTTTAATTACTACTCTGTTTGCATGTGGAAGTGAAGAAAGAAATGCTGGACTGGCATATGTGCATAGCACATACACTTTCGAGCCAAATATTTCTTTTATTTTCCATAATTAATTTTTTTAAAGTCTTTAAAAAAACAAATCTTTAGTTATTTAAGTAAGGTTATGTTATTAATCTTCTTTTTTCTATACACTCCCCCAAATTTTAGTATGCCGGTTCCACAGTTTCACTTCTATTTCACTCTCTCTCTCTCTCAAAAAGAGTGAGAGCAATAAAATAGAATTTGGCGGCTGTTTGGTAATCCGACGCAATACACATGTGTAAACTCAATCCCCGTTTTCATGGAAAATCGGTATTTCGATCTCAATACGATCTTGATCCAACCCTAAAAATTTTCAGGGTCGGATCTATATTGAAATCGATTTGAATACTGGAAAAACAGGCGTTTTCATGGACGGTATCGGATTGAAATCGTTTTCAGAACAAACTCAATTCCCATGAAAACGTAGCAAATGAATACAATTGCTCCTAGCAGTGCGGAAGCTGAGCGCGCTTTTAGCAGACTAGAAAAAATAAATATTGGAAAGGTCACGAATGACGGAAGACAACCCGAATGCCTTCACAGTTCACTTTTTGATTGATTTTAAGAAAAAAAATATACTCTTTTCGAAAGTTATATTTTTGTGTAGGTGCCCTCCCTAAATATTTATTCTGATAAATATTAGTATCTTTTATAAACGTCGTACTGTCAAAATCTGTCAAAACATGTAATTTTTTCCCAAAATATAAAAAAAATATTTTTAAAAAATAAAAATTAGGGCTTATAGAGCATTTCCTTTTAGACAAAAAAAGTCAAACAAGCGTTTTTGTAGTACTAACCGCTTTTTAATAAACGTCATTTAAATGTTTGAAAAATGGCGAAAATTGTCACATTTTGAATTTTAATGCTGTTAATTAAAAAAAATATATTTTCTGAAAAAGCGATGTGAAACCTGAAAGAGAACATATTTTCGCTAAAAAAACGTTACAATGTTTTTTACATCACTTATAGTATCTATATAAAATTAAAATTAGTTGAAGAAAATGCTAAAATCATATCGATTGTATTGAACGTCTTTGCACCAAGATTTTTCTCTAAACCTAAACTTCTAAAAAAAATACAATTTTGTGCTAAGTAGGCAGTCTTATTACCTATCAAACTACAGTAAAAAAGTTTTGACTTTCTTATGTTTATTAAGTAAAAATAAGAAGTAACCAAATTTCTGCAACATAAGAAAAATAATTTTTTGAATGACCGTAATTCTAATGATGCATTGTGCTCTGATATTTTTTTTAAATGTTCTATAAAGGCGCAATTACACAGACGAACATGCTCAAATAAAAGCTCGTGCAAAAGATCTAAAATTTTTTGCGTGAACATTTTTGTGAGCTTTTCTTTGAACATTTTGTTCGGGTAAATGTTTGAGCAAATTATTGCTATCTGTTTTGGAAACATATTTTTAGAGATGAGAATAAATAAAATTTCACATTAGTGATCAGTGATCTCAATTCTTTAAAAAAATGGAACACCAAGTTTTATTTAAAATTTTTCTGAAAAAAAGCCGACGGCAAGCGAAACATTATTATTGGCTCTACTATCAGTTTTGTCACATGGATTAGGATTACTTATAATATTTTTTTCTTAGGGTTTTCCCGGATTTTTTTGCCCGGGTTTTTTTTTGGGATTTTCTTGCGAGTTTTTTTTATTTCCAAGGGTTTTTTCCTAAAGTAAAAAAAAACCCAGGAAAATTTTTATTTTCCTAAAAAATTTTGAGTTTTTCAAATATCGGCAAAAAACTCAAAAATTGCATTTTTAAGCGATAATCCGCGCCTCACGACTATGAGGAGTGGTGGGGAGGGGGATTTTTTTTGAACATATTTTTGTAACTTTGCTTTACCTTTAGCTTTTATTGTTGTTTTTTAATTCCTCACACCAGATTTACCTAGTTAGTTTAAGGTCCCAAGGGTTGCTTAAAAAAGCAAAAGGTTCATGAAAATGCTGAAGATATAGATATTTACTGTCAATTTAATGTAATAATCAAGGTCGATTACTGACACTGAACCAGCAATATGCAAAGGGCAACATTGTGATTCAAAAGGGTGGCCGGCCTACTACCTGCGAAATCCAAAACGCGGGATGATAGATCGGCGACACAGTCTACTAAATTACTGCTAAATTATATTTTTTAGACAAGGGTCGGGTTCGTAGGGTTGTAAAAGTGGGTAATAAACGGGTATTATTTAAACCGAACGTGCTTTTGTTCATATATTTGAGATTTAATAAAATGTATATAGGTTTTTTAATTTGACTTAATTATTATTGTAAAAGACTAAACTAGGAAGTAAAATAAAGGAATATTCTTTTAAACGTAAATTTTTATCATTATATTTTACAGGCAACCACAATAAATAAGTGTCAATTATTATTTTTTTTATTCTCGCTTTTTTTACAACCCCAAAAAAGTTACAAGTATGCTGGCATATCCCCTATAAATCAATCAGATCAATCGAAGTTGCTTATGAGGTAAAATGTGAATTTCGGCATCAAATCGTTTTTCCCTCGGAAAGCACTTGATTAAAAATACCTTATTTTAAAACTTTGTTTTTCTATTTTCAGTTAAGTTCAATGAATTCCTATAACAATATATATTTTGAATTTGTAAAGAAATTTTTATACCCCCAATTCTTCAAACAAATTTTGCTCAACATTCTCTCCAAAATTTACGTGTGTTTTTTTGTACAAGATTTTGCTCGAACATTTCTTTGAACATTTTGCTCAAGAGGCTCGTGTAAATGTTTCTCGGCATTTCAACATCAAAGGAAAGTTTGTCTGTGTAAATGCGCCTTAAGACCCTTCGAACTCACCGAGATTAAGGGGGCAAGATAGAAGCACGAATAAGGGAAGTACCCTATATGGTCAATATTTGTTGTTATTTTATTGTATATAAAAAGATGTCTTTCAGAGAGCTCCTCTTATTTAATTCCACCAGAGGTTACCTTTTCAAATATAGTCGAAACTTTTTTACTGTCGTTTGATAGGTAATAAGAGGAACTATTTAGCAAATAATTGTTTTTAGTTTTATGGAAAAATCTTGGTGCAAAAAGTTCAATACAATCGACATGATTTTACCATTTTCTTCAACTTATTTTATTTTTGTATATAAACTATAAGTGATGCAAAAAAAAAGTTGTAACGTTTTTTATCGAAAATATGTTCTCTCCCAGGTTCCCCATCGTTTTTTCGGAAAATATATTTTTTTAACTAACAGCATTAAAATTGAAAATGTGACAATTTTTCAATTTTTTAAATATTTAAATTACGTTTATAAAAAATGGTTAGTACTACAAAAATCTTTATGTGACTTTTTTTGTCTAGAATGGAATGCTCTATAAGCCCTAATTTTTATTTTTTAAAAATATTTTTTTTACATTTTGGGAAAAAATTACATATTTTTGACAGGTTCTGACGTATATGGAAGATTTTCATTTTTATCAGAATAACTATTTAGGGACATCATCTACACAAAAATATACCTTGCGAAAAGAGTATATTTTTTATCTTAAAATCAATCAAAAAGTGAACTGTGCGTTTGACATAATTAGTATTGAGCGGGAATATAGCCATACTATTGGTTTCGATGCGATACTGGACTACATGAAGTCAGCAAAAACTCGCAGATTTCGCATGAAAAACCGGTTATTCTTGCACGTACTACCCATGAATCAGCATATCGGCATATCTTTTGCCTCCTTTTCTATACGGTATAGGAAGAGACGGAAGTAGTCGCATGCGAATAATTTCGTATGGTTTCGAAAATACGACCCCTGGACAGGAACCCCAGAATGCCAACCCATAGCGTAGCAAAGAGTCTACAAGTGAAAAATAGACCGTTCTAGCAGATGAGTATCCCAATTCGAATGCAGTAGTGCGAATTGCGAAACAAGATGAGGAGAGTTTGGCTTTCAATTTATCGACATCGTCAGCAAACTTTAGATTTTGGTCCACCATTAGACCCAAGAATTTTACTTGTGGTGAACAGTTTAGGGTATAATCATCCAGTGCCAAGTGATCCATAGGTAATTTAAACGAGATAATGTTCGTTTTTTCTATATTAAAGCATAACAGATTGCTGTCGCACCACTTTTTTATAATTTTAATATCGTCAGTTATGACATTGTGCAAACTATCACGTGGCCCTCGCCAAAGAGCTGTGGTGTCATCAGCGAACCTAGTAAACTTACACCGTACGGGCAGTGATGTAAGTAAAAAAAGTCATGTCGTTGATTGTTTAAACTGTTATTTCAAATTGACAACAACAAATTATTGACATGCGAATTAAAAAGAGGCAAAAATGACGTCAGACCGGTAATCAAAAAATTAGACTATAGTCCCAAAGCTTTCCAGAAACCTTTTTCGCTTTTCCAAACGAAACATTTTCTGTTTTTTTTTTTGACTTTCAACAATTAATTTTGAATTTCTTTTGCAATAAATCACAGGAGGATCATTGGGAAAATAAGAAAAACATATTTTTTTTTCCGACAAAAGAGAAAGACTTCCTATTATCGTTTACCCATTGGTCAGCATAATTGGATATTATTACATATTTTTGGGGCGCGCGTAACTGATGTTTACTATACACTGCTTACAATAATCTTGTAGTCGTCTTTAAAATATAAACTGCCTAATTAAAATACAAATGTTTTTATATTTTTTTTTGATGTTATTGTAATCAGCGGCGTACTGAAAAAAAAGTGGGGCCCGGGGCGGTATCTTCATTTGGGGGACCCTCTCTAATTTTTCTATGTACTACTATATTAGTTTTATTTGACAAAAACGCAATCTTAAATCCTAAAATTTAAATATGACATTTACAGATACCTATTTACAAAAAAGAAATTTAAGCGAACTAAAAAAGCTAAAAAAATTAATTTCAATAAATCTTTTTTTTCAAACCTTCATCAAAAACATGATTTTAGTAACTGTCTGCAGAAAACTAAAGCATGGCTTTTTTGGTTACCTATGCAAAAAAAGATTTCGGTCCGTTTTTTCCCATAATGAAAGGGAAATAGCGGAAAATAGTAATATTGAAAAAATCTAATTATTCTTGCCCAAAAATTAAGCCATTTCCGCCACTTTTCAAAATATCAAACCGTCAAAGATTAAAATGTCGCAACAATGAACGTCACCGAGTAGCTATGGAAACCATTGTTATTCCATTTACCGTAATTTATAGTGCAAAGATGGTGTCTGGCAAAAAGTGCTCTTCGTTCGAGATTTTTGAAAGTATTTTCCTGTTTTTCTTAGATTTTTTGATAAAGGTAGTACAAAAATAGTGTTAACAACTCGCGGCTAAACTGTTCTTTTTTTATAATCTTATACATATTTATGCATGAATGATGATGAGTTCTAACTTTTGCCGATTTTCCAGAAAGCGGCCATCCCTGTATTCGTATATTTGGTGCTTTTATCTTATCCTTGCCAAAAAAGCCGCGTTCAATCTCTTAAAAAAGCTTTACGAGATTTTTTATAATGTTTTACCGGGTTTTATATGTTTTCTATGCGGTATGTGAAATAAACTTAAAAATCTCAAATCAGAAAGACAGCTTGGCTCGTAGAATCTGATAAAACCCTTCAACAACAACAACAAAAACTCACCAACTTTCGCCAACCTATGCGGTTTTCATACCTGGGATAACTTAGAGTAGGTTTTTGGATAATTGTGTAAGTACCCCTGTAACCCGGGGCCCGGGACGAACCGCCCCCTTTCCCCGCTCCCCTGTCAGTACGCCACTGTTTGTAATGAGGGCAGGGAGGGGGCGAGAAACCCCCGCCCCCCCTCCCACGCTACGCCGCTGACGCTACCTACCGTTATTGGTCACCGACGCTTCCATTGAAAAAATAGGTTTTATTGGCTTCTGAAAAGTATTATTTTTTGCTTACATTTTTCTGATAATGCGATTTTGAAACATGTTTATTGTTTGCCCCAAAAAATAACTATTTTATTTTTAAAAAAAATTAAAAAGAAAAGTATTTTCTTGTGTAGGTGATACTTGAAGATATCGTAGGTGAATTTTTCTTGTATTTGTAGTACCATTTAATTTGTTTGTTTCTAATAAAAGTTACTTTGAACATTTCCTGCATGTTATTAATTTTTTAATAAATCTCTCATTTTACTCTACTTTTAACACAAATTGGAGAAAACGGCACTGATTTGGAAAAATTGAAGAAATATTTTTAAAGACAGAAATATTCTCTTTGGATTAAAAATTATCATTTTAGATTGAATGTGTAATGGTCTAGAACATAAAAACTCCTCGGCTTTCTGCTATAATAATACCACAAATACTGTAGGTAGGTACGTCAAAAACTAGCTAAAATATCTAGGAGTAGGTGAGTATATAGGTATGTATTTTGTGTTCATGAATTTCGCCCTTCGGTATTTTAATTCTAGGTGAGAGAATGACCCTCTTATCCATATTTTTAATCAATTATATTTAACAAACTATTCTGTTATACTCTATCATTATTACCTCAAAATTTTGAACTCCCACTTGATGGTTGATGGACCTTGAGTGCTGAATATGTTGAGGCAGAGCGTTGACCTCTTCTGGGGGTGAAAAATCTTGAAAATCCCTGATATTTTGTGGGAAAGACGTTGTTAATCGGAGAGTGACGGTTATGAGAAGGAAGTTGAGAATCTAAAATTTAGAACAAAAATGATAAAATAATTTATTCTAATGTACCTATCTGTGAAATAAAAAAGGTTCTGGAAAAGCCTAGGTAACTTGAATATCTTGGAGAAGATAAAAGATAGACCAAAGTGTTTTAGATAGAGAGGTGGTGGCAGTCAAAAATTATTCACTTCATAATAAATAAAGACATACCAAAGATAACAAAAAAATATTTTCGTCGTCTAGAAGGGGGCTTTTTCTACCGGGAGGCACCAAAAATTAAAAAAAAATAATAGCTATATGAACTCATTTCATCCCATCTGCAATTTATATTAAAACAATCTACTTGCCATACAGCACACTTCATCCCAGGGATGTACACGTTATATCCATTTTACGTCGGTACGTTCTGGGACCAATTAGGGACGTACTATGTACGTACATTTTAGGGCTACCTCTCAAACATGTAATTAAAGACGTACACTGAACGTACATAAGCGTACGTACTATGTACGTATTTATTATAAATAATTACACAAAGTTAAATATTCAAACAAGTAAATATGGCTTCTGGGGTGACATATGTGACTCTGGTCTAAAATATATACGTCAATATTGCTTGTCTAAAGAACTGTGAGTCTCTCAAGCATTTTAATATGTGATTTGACTGTATCTTTTTTAGATAACTGCATCGCTTGTCGTTTTTGGGAAATTAGGGGACCTCCATTTTACGTCAGTACGTCCTGGGACCAATTATGGACGTACTATGTACGTACTAACGTGTACGTACATAGTACGTACACTATACATAATAAGTGTACACGTTATAAGAGCGAGAAGACAAAGTCAAAACCGTTATAAATTATATCACAATTTTAGCAGAGTTTTCTATGTATAGATGGTGGTCTAGTGGTAGAGCATTTGTGTCTCACCCTGGAGGCGCGGGTTCAATTCCCGGTGTGTCCAACACTTTTTTCAAATTACTGGTGAAATATCCTTGCCTGACTCAAGCCCACTTACAGTCAATTTACGTCTAATTTTGGTCCCGCCTAGGACCTGAATTGTACGTACATGAAATGTACGTTCATGTAACTTACCGTGTACGTTAAGTTAAGGAGTTTTTTACGTACTTAGTACGTCCATTTTAGGTCTTTTTTTAGTACCATGATGGGACATGTAAAGGACGTACAAAAGTAAAGGTACCAAGTAGGTAGCTGGACGTACTTAGTACGTGGTACTTAGTACCACGGTACGTACTTGCTACGTACAATTCGTTGCGCAAAGTACGCTTATAGTACGTCCCTGGGATGTAGACGTTTGTATGTAAGTCCAAGTACAATTCGTCGCAAAGTTGCGTACCAAGTACGTACATGGTACGTACTTGTGCTGTCTGGGTTACCTCAGGACTTAAAAAAAATAAAACGGTACGCCTATGGCGGGTCGTTTACGAGTAGTTAATATTTTTAAAAATTTTTATGATACATCAAAAAGTTAGTAATTTCACCCCTTTTATATTAGTGCTATTATGTTAAGGTCCTCACCGCACGCTTTGACATGGGGGCTTTTTTTAAAGGGAGGTCCCAAAACTTGCAAAAATAATAGCTCTTTTCTGATTAGTGCTATTGTGTTAAGGGCCCCACCAATATAATTTAAAAAATTATTGCAGACCTGTAGGGGAGGGCGTTTTTTATAGGGAAGCCCCAAAACTTGCAAAAAATAATTGCTATATGAACTCATTTCATCTCTTTTCTGATTAGTGCTATTATGTTAACGGTCACACCAAGATAGCAAAAAAAAATATTGGACCCCTCAGGGTGGGGAGGATTTTTACAGGGAGGCTTCAAAACCTGCAAAAAATAATTGCTGATAGATATTTTCCAACCTCATTTTGACAAGTACCTGACGTTTTGAGTTAATTGTTCATCATCAGCCCAAATTCAAAAATTAAAAAACAAAGAAAAAAAACATATTTTTAAAATATTAGGTTAAGTTATTTTGTTATGACAAAATGTCAAAAAAACTATCATTTTTAAAATGTTAAAAGAGTACTGCAATCTTGAATAAAAGAAAAAAATAAATTTGTGCTGATGATGGACAATAAACCCAAAACGTCAGGTGACTTGTCAAAATAAATTTGCAAAATGTTATCTGTCATCCTTTGTAAACCAAACGGCAGGAGAAAAAAGGATGGGTCCATAAGAAAAAATGAACTTGACAGGGCTCCTGTCACGCTGAAATGTCAAGTCTCGAAAACGGACCTGTCACTAGGTAGATCTTAAAAAAGTGCCCGTAGAAAGTTTTAGGCGTTTTTTCACAGCTTTAAGAATAAGGGCGCAGAAAAATAAAAACGAAAAATGAAGCTTTCGGTTTTTTCCGCCTATCTCCGGAACTATCCGGAATTTGTTTTTTTTTTAGTTTTCAGCAAAGGATCAAATTACGCAAATTCGCCCTAATTTAAACCTTTTCGTATCTCCATCATCCAGCATCGAATTTGAAACACCCTGTATGTCACCAGGTCGCGTTGGTAAGAACTCTCTTACATCTTTAAAATCTTCAAAACGTTAAGCCCTTTTTGGGGGATTTATCAAGAACCAAAATGGTGGGAGGGAGGGAACATTTAATCACGTGGACACATCAAAAGAGAATGGTGGCAAAAACATTTTTACTAATAAAATAAGTCGTGAGGTTCGTTAAAAACTTAAAATATTGGGAAAATGTTCAAAAATAAAAATGCTGACTTTTGTAATATTTCGTAAATTTACCTCATAAAATGAAAGTTTATTGGAAAAATTGTATAAATTAAAAATATTTTATAATATAGTACCTCTACTATACCTATACAAATTATATTTTTCCTAAATTAAGCAGAGAAAGTCTATAAATTTGTTGAAAAATACGATAACGATGATTAATTAACCCGATTTTCAGATGGCATAAACAAGATATTTTTTTAATAATTCCATGGTGTGTTTTTGTTATATAATTTTTTTATGAAGATCTAAATAATATACAGAAATGGAAAAATAATAACAAAAAGGTAATAATCAAAATTTTGTGGATGTAATTTATTTTTATTTTCTTTTCAATTTTTAACGCCTTTACGCATGCATTGAAGAATTGTTAAAAATTAACATGTTTATATGAAGAAATACCTATAAAATGACTGTAATTGCCTTCATACATGCGACACAACCTAATATTTTTATAGGTATTATTTCTTAATTTGTGTATTCAAGCTAATGAACTTTAATAACTATTATCGATTTGAGGTCATCCGACGAAACAGAAATTAGTAAATTAATGTCAAATATTTGAAGTCAAATTTTATGCAACAAGAAGCAAACCATAAACAATAATGCATTTAACTTTGCAAAAGTGATGGTTTTCTTGTAATAATTGAATTTAAAGTAAAATCAAACGATAATTTAAAATTAATATTAGTTAAATAGGTTTTTGGCTTTAAAGGCCACAATTTTTGTTTCCGTGAACCAATTTTAATGAAATAAATCCCATGTACTGTCCAGGTGCCTATATGGTTTGGTAAAGTTTGGTTAACTTTTAAGATCTGGGAGGGGATAACCTACAACCCTCCCTTCTAGTACGACACTGTTTCAAAGATTTTAACCGAATAAAATGACTCCAAGAAACGTACCTAACGGTGACCGTTATAGCCTATATTGACACTTTTTTATTCTTCCTCTTATCTAATATAATTTTGTACTAATTGTATCTACTAAAGTACAGAGAACTAGAACAAATAGGATAAATATATTTACTCCCCGTTATAATTACTATGTAATAGATCTTGTACGCAAGTGATTTCTTTTTGTTTTTTTACTTATTACTAGCGAGGCGGGATGTATATTAATAAGATACAAGTATACAAGGTGTTTTGAAGTCCATTAAATATCAAGATTCGCTGCATTACATGTTCAAACTTTTTAAAAAAAATTTTGCCTATTTGACGGTTACAACTGAGATTATCCATACAAGAATTTATGGAAAATGTGTGTAGACCGAGGTATGGATAGTTTGGATTGTGTGGAGGGTACGGTAGAAGAGAAAGGCCTTCAAGTTTTACTTTAAAGTTCTACGGTTGGCTTGGTGTCCCTGCTAAAAAAACTGCATTAAATCTCATAAAAACACATTGATTTTTATCAGTTTTTATATCGTTTATAAGCTTTTGTGATGTAAAATTTTAGGTTTAATAAAGTTTGTAATAATTTATGACTTATGTCTTTGATTTTCATATATATATACATGACATACTTATAAACATGTATAAAATTTTATAATACACACGTTTTATTTTCAAATATTTAACAGGTTTGTGAAAGGTAGGGTTCTCCCAGCCCAGACCATCAGTTACCACAACCCAGATGCAGAGTTCTGGTAGCCCAAAGGCAGGGTTCTCCCAGCCCAAATTATGAGTTACCACAACCCAGTTGCTGAGTTCTGGTAGCCCAAAGGTAGGGTTCTCCCAGCCCAGATAATGAGTCACCATAACCTAGATCTTGAGTTCTGGCAACCCAAATGACAAAAAAAATACATTCAGTGTTTATGCATATTTTGAGCTACCACAACAGAAGAACCGTGTTTCCCTGCAATTCCTTGGACTGGGTTCTCACAGCCCAGACGTCTGAGCAACACGGCTGGGTCTAGGAGAATACATATTTGAGTTCTCGTAGCCCACCATTTTTCTCAGTGTACTTTGTTACACTGAGTCTTTGTCTATTTCAAACAGCGATACGAAATCTTGAGGACATTATTCTAAAAATTATGCAGAAAATTCTTCGAAATTTTTTTTTTACGATTTTTATAAAATATATTTGGATTGGCATATAGGTCACGATTCTTCAGAAACGACAGAAGATCTCACCCGTCACAATTCTGGAAAGTGGCCATTTTTACTTATTGCCTCATTTAAAATAAAAACACATCGTCAACTTATCCTAACGTTCTAAGAGACACTGCGTATTTTTTTTAATAACATTTTTTAAATTTAATATTTCAAAGATCTTCTTACGGGGGAGCTAAATTGTCTAAAAGTGTCGAAAATTCTTACCATGTAAAAGAAAAGACAGAATTATGCGACTTTTCTGAACACTGACAGCGACATATTTCATGGTATCTATGGTTTGGTATGTTGAAAGTTTTAAAGGTTTGTTTACACACAAAAGTAAGCTTCATAAAATACATTTTTAAATAAAAAAAGGATTTTTCACAAAAACTGCCTACAAAAATTTAAATTGACATATTTTTTATTTACTGGAATAGTATAAAGAAACTAAATTTAAAAAAATATTAGCAAATTAGTCCTGACAAGAAACCCACTTAGCACATTGCAAAATACTATGAGGGGGCGAGATTTTCTGACGGTTTTTGAAGAATCGCGACACTAGTTTCAATTATAGATTAATTGCCAAAATCATGTCATAAATGTTGCCAAAGGCGAATATTTTTAGAAAATTTGACCAAAAAATTAATTTTCAATACGTTTTGAACGGTTTTAAGAAAGGTTTCTTAAATGAAACAAAAAAAATTGATATTTAGATCTTTTTTACGTTTAAATAAAATTGTAGAAAAAAGTGTGTTGGGTTAGCATTTTTAATACCCTGAAAGAGCATATGAATAGCAATTCCGATACTCTTATTGGGGAATTTTCATAACTTTCCAGACTTTTGAGTAAGTTCCATATTTTTCCATGACCACTTTTTTTTCCTGACTTTCCAGGTTTTTCCAGAATGTGGACAACCTAACATTTTTATGAGACTTTTGGGAGATTTTATAATCAGCCAGACTAATAAAATTTTAAAGGTTTCTATGAACATATTGTTTTGTTAATAGTTTGCTATGAGTTGTTAAAAACACAAGTTTTTTATGGATTCTATAGTCAAACTCACAAAATTTTATATATGCTTTCATGTGTCCATCTTTATAAAAAACATATACTATGGGTTTGAATATATATATATAATAATATATTTTATAGGTTTCTATAAAAAATTTACTATTCTTTTACAATCTTACTTACTACATAGGTAAGGACTTTTAAACCGACAAATCTCATAAAAAAAAACAGATTAATATAATATGCCGACAAGGTACAAATAACTCATGTGAGATTTTATTTTAAGAGGAGGATAAACATTTCAAACTCGAATAAAATAACACCCGGTACACGGTCATGTTATATTTTATATATTTATTAAAATTATTATGCAACATAATAGGATATGCCTCAGTAAGTAGGAAAAAAAACATGAAAAACATGGTTCTGTAGTTCATGTAAAAGGTCCTGTTCTTTTAAAAAACAATCCGTACTTCTTTTGAATTTTTTTTTGTAACAAAGAGTTTTAGCAAAAACAATAATTAAATTTTTGGCCTACTCCACTATAGTTATTTATACCACTAACTGATTATTATCAACCAGTCACAGGCTTTTCACTAAGGAAATTTATTCCTTATATTTTGTTATTTTGCCTACTTCCACGTATGAAAATAATAGATTTCACTCGATTTGCATCCTTAAAAAACTTTAATTTTCATCCGTGCGCATACATTTTTCCGCGCATGTGTGGAAAAGTGTACGATGACGTTAACTGTCACCATACTTTCCCACACATGTGCGGAAAAGCAGTTTTATTTGATTTGTGCAAAGTTAAAGACCCATTTTTACAGAAATTGGTGCAATTCATCAGTGTTCGTAGAAAAAATAGCGTAGACAACTCGATATAGAGAGTAACTTTCTTACACTCGCGTGTTGTTTCACTCGGCTAGCGCCTCGTTCACAACATTCGCGCTCGTGTGAAATTTGTCACTTTCTTCTCTTGTCATGTAATAATATACTATAAAATACTATTAACCTACTCGCGTGCGGTAAAGTGAACTTTACCGCACTCATTTGCGTCCGGAAAGCGATACTTTACCGCACTGAGTGCGTTAACGTTATGGCAGTTAACCGCACTCCGTGCGGTAAAGTTACTACGTTTATTTCAGAAAATTAAAATGCAGATATTTGTATTTCTTTTTTGGGAATTTTTGAGGCTTTTGTATTAGGTAAAATCGTGTATATACCTAACACATGTAAAGTGTCTTTACCGCCTTTGCCGGCTTGACCGAACTCGCTTCGCTTCGTTCGATAAACTGCCTTTGTGTGCGGTAAAGTATCACTTTCCGCGCTTGTTAAGTAAATAACTATTATTTCATACTGTATTGTAATATACTCCATTACGTTAAAGGTTTTAGTCCGGGAGATGATACATTACATCACTATAGTCCGGAAAGAAATTTTTTCGGACTAAAATCGATAGTTTAGTCCGGGAAATGATACATTACATCACTAGTCCGGTAAAGTAACTAAAAAAAATAAGAATAAAATAATGGATATCCCACTTACAGTATGAAATAAAACGTTTTACGATATACGGTTGTGAAATGTCATTATTACTCGTCTAGAAATTCCGGACTCGGCTACTTCGTCGCCTTGTACGTAAACATCTAGACTTGTACTTTATATGATGACATTTTCATTGGTCGTAGGTAAAGTAGTACACTAACTTTCATGTTATGGTCATTACATGCTTAGATAAATTAAGACACTCGTCTGCGGTACTCGTCTAGAAATTCCGGACTCGGCTACTTCGTCGCCTTGTACGTAAACATCTAGACTTGTACTTTATATGATGACATTGTCATTGGTCGTAGGTAAAGTAGTACCCTAACTTTCATGTTATGGTCATTATATGCTTAGATAAATTAAGACACTCGTCTGCGGTACTCGTCTAGAAATTCCGGACTCGGCTACTTCGTCGCCTTGTACGTAAACATCTAGACTTGTACTTTATATGATGACATTGTCATTGGTCGTAGGTAAAGTAGTACACTAACTTTCATGTTATGGTCATTATATGCTTAGATAAATTAAGACACTCGTCTGCGGTACTCGTCTAGAAATTTCGGACTCGGCTACTTCGTCGCCTTGTACGTAAACATCTACACTTGTACTTTATATGATGACATTGTCATTGGTCGTAGGTAAAGTAGTACACTAACTCTCATGTTATGGTCATTACATGCTTAGATAAATTAAGACACTCGTCTGCGGTACTCGTCTAGAAATTCCGGACTCGGCTACTTCGTCGCCTTGTACGTAAACATCTACACTTGTACTTTATATGATGACATTGTCATTGGTCGTAGGTAAAGTAGTACACTAACTCTCATGTTATGGTCATTACATGCTTAGATAAATTAAGACACTCGTCTGCGGTACTCGTCTAGAAATTCCGGACTCGGATACTTCGTCGCCTTGTACGTAAACATCTAGACTTGTACTTTATATGATGACATTGTCATTGGTCGTAGGTAAAGTAGTACCCTAACTTTCATGTTATGGTCATTACATGCTTAGATAAATTAAGATACTCGTCTGCGGCTCGCGGTTCAAACTTCATCTTCGCATGCATTTAATGCTTGTTAGGTAAACTACTATTTTACACCTCCATTAAGAACACGCATGGCGCGGCAAGATTCTTTGCTCTATAATCTAATAAATTCCGAGGTTTTTTGATTTTGATTGATTTTCATATTTTAATAAAAGCATCTAATACTAACCATTTTTCTATGCTTTCATTGACTTTCTTAACACACACAATAACTAAACAAATTAATAACTATAAATTAATATTCGGTAAATCCCACATGAAAATGCGCAAACTTTCTTTTCAAACCGCGTAATTTTTTTGCTATTTCAAAATTTTCGCGTTTGACACACGGGCAAGGGCCGTTTTATTTTTAATTAAGTTAGTTATTATTACACAACACTAATGTAATAAAAACAAAAATCAAACAAATGGTTACATGCGACAAATTTTAGAATGAATAGCAATAATTTAAATTCAAGGCGAGACTCGATAATGACAGGTAATACTTTCACAAACTCGAGGAAGGCAAGAAGTGGTTCACCAATATGCACTGAGTGATGTGTTTTGTATGGCCGCGTGTGTTTTTGCGAAGAAAGAACCATTTCCCCTGTTAACAATAATATTTTTAGCCGAAGAACATGAGTATAGTAATAGCTGAGGGAATTTTGCTGGTCGCATACGCACGGCGCGAGCTTCCTGCATGCTCTAAAGGCGCAATTACACAGACGAACATGCTCAAATAAAAGCTCGTACAAAAGATCTAAAATTTTTTGCGTGAACATTTTTGTGAGCTTTTCTTTGAACATTTTGTTCGGGTAAATTTTTGAGCAAATTATTGCTATCTATTTTGGAAACATATTTTTAAAGATGAGAATAAATAAAATTTCACATCAGTGATCAGTGATCTCAATTCTTTAAAAAAATGGAATACCAACTTTTATTTAAAATTTTTGTGAAAAAAAGCCGACGGCAAGCGAAACATTATTATTGGCTCTACTATCAGTTTTGTCACATGGATTAGGGTTACTTATAATATTTTTTTCTTAGGGTTTCTCACGGATTTTTTTGCCCGTGGTTTTTTTTGGGATTTTCTTGCGAGTTTTTTTATTTCAAAGGGTTTTTTCCTAAAGTCAAAAAAAACCCAGGAAAATTTTTCTTTTCCAAAAAAATTTTGAGTTTTTCGAATATCGGCAAAAAACTCAAAAATTGCACTTTTAAGCGGTAATCCGCGCCTCACGACTATGAGGAGTGGTGGGGAGGGGGATTTTTTTTAAACATATTTTTGTAACTTTACTTTACCTTTAGGTTTTATTGTTGTTTTTTAATTCCTCACACCAGATTTACCTAGTTAGTTTAAGGTCCCAAGGGTTGCTCAAAAAAGCAAAAGATTCATGAAAATGCTGAAGATATAGATATTTATTGTCAATTTAATGTAATAATCAAGGTCGATTACTGACACTGAACCAACAATATGCAAAGGGCAACATTGCGATTCAAAAGGGTGGCCGACCTACTACCTGCGAAATCCAGAACGCGGGATGATAGATCGGCGCAACACCGTTCTCAAGTAAAAAGCCAGTTAACTCATTTTCGTTTTAGTATCCTTTGGCCTATGATCGGTGCCCTATTGACACCAAACTGACAGAAAATCCATGTTTTATTTGTCAATTTTGTTATAAAAATGGCAGCCACAGTAGGCTAAAGGGCACTGAGGCGGTAGGAGTTAACTGGCTTTTTAGTTGAGTACGGTGTTGATCGGCGACACAGTTTACTAAATTGCTGCTAAATTATATTTTTTAAACAAGGGTCGGGTTCGTAGGCTTGTAAAAGTGGGTAATAAACGGGTATTATTTAAACCAAACGTGCTTTTGTTCATATATTTGAGATTTAATAATATAGGTTTTTTAATTTGACTTAATTATTATTGTAAAAGACTAAACTAGGAAGTAAAATAGAGGTCTATTCTTTGAAACGTAAATTTTTATCATGATATTTTACAGGCAACAACAATAAATAAGTGCCAATTATTATTTTTTTTATTCTCGTTTTTTTTACAACCCCAAAAAAGTTACAAGTATACTGGCATATCCCCTATAAAAATCAGATCAATCGAAGTTGCTTATGAGGTAAAATGTGAATTTCGGCATCAAATCGGTTTTCCGTCGGAAAGCACTTGATTAAAAAATTCCTTATTTCAAAACTTTGTTTTTCTATTTTCAGTTAAGTTCAATGAATTCCGATGACAATATATATTTTGAATTTGTAAAGAAATTTTTATACCCCCAATTCTTCAAACAAATTTTGCTCAACATTCTCTCCAAAATTTACGTGTTTTTTTTTTTTGTACGAGATTTTGCTCGAACATTTCTTTGAACATTTTGCTCAAGAGGCTCGTGTAAATGTTTGTCGGCATTTCAACATCAAAGGAAAGTTTGTCTGTGTAAATGCGCCTTATGATTTTCATTTTTAAAAATAATATTTTTAACTCAAAAGTATAGATTTTATATTTATATTTTTATCTTGCAGGTCGCGTACGTATCCTTTTAAAAATAATATTTTTAATCCAAAACGAGCATAGGTTCGATTGAATTTTGCCGGACGTACTTTAATTAAGCACGGAAAGAATAGTACATTATAAACCTAGGGATTAAGCATCACTTTACTCCTGAGGTTTATATACTATTTTATGCACTTTAGAATAAGCAGAAAAGTAAAAAAAATATATTATATATTTTTTTATTCATTTTTCAAAAAATCGCACTCTGTAGACAAACCGCCACATGTACTTTCGCTCTGTCTTTATGTCAAACGATAACATCCAGTATGACGAAACGCAGAAATATTTGCGTCGCTATGTCAATAAATTTCACTTTATTTCCCTAGGGAATAGATGACCCACATTATTGCATTTATTCCCGGAAGTGTATAAAAGTATTTTAAAAATAAATATAAATATATTAAAATCTAATAAATTATTTATTAATATATGTTACAAAAATACAAGATTTTAAAAAGTATTATAAAAATATATTACAATAAGATATTAACTGGTAAAATTCAGCGTATTACATACAGGGTTCCTAAGCAAATCCTTAGGGGGCCAAGCAGCCGTGTATAAGACGCAGACAAACGGAAAAGCCCATTAGGCAGAAAAGGATGGGCATGGGGCGATGTTGTCACTACATCTTACACGTAGTAAATCCATTCCAGGTTGTTGTTTTCTAATGTTTTCCATTTTCATACCTTTAGGACTGGAATAAAAATTGTTTTTGCTCGACTTTAATACCAAACTGATGAAAGATATCGTAAAAAAATATTTTTCGGCTTTTCATTTTGTAACCATTGTCCTTACGCACTGTTTACAGACTGGGGACTGAGATACATGCAAATGCCTAACCTAAAGCGTTCATACACGGCCGGAGAAATCGACTGAGATATTTCCGTAGAAACTTTATCAAGCAAATAGGACGGGTTGACGCCTTCGAACGTCCAACCCGGGTTTTGCACTTTGATTCGAAATCAAAAAGGACGAACAATCAGATGTGGGGCCATGCACAAATTACGTAACGGTGATTTTACCAATTTTTGACCCCCTCCCTATGTAATGTTTTGTAACGGTTTGGCACGCCACTGCCCTAATATTACGTAACGATTTCAAGACCACTCCCCCCCCACCCCAAAAAACTTTTCACTTATTTTCATTCCAAATTTTCTTAGTTTCACACAAATGCAAACGCTGTCGAAAACCCCCCTTCCCCCTACGTAACGTTTTGTAACCCCCCTCCCCCCTATGACCATTACGTAATTTGTGCACGGCCTCTGTAGTCCCAGTGGAGGAGGGCGAGAAAATTGAAATTTTTTTCTTAAAAATTATACTCTTTAGACCTATTTCTTTGCGTTCCCGAAATTACGTAATTTTTGAAAAAAAATTGTAAGCGGCGCCATTTTTATTTCGTGCTTTGTTTTTCTAACATTTTTGCGTTCGGCTAATTTAATTGAAAAATTTTTGCCTGCGGCGCCCTTTATCTTCTCTCGAAACCAAGATACCCCGTTTTAGGAAAACTGATCCCGTCTCTGTTTCTAAATTTTTTCGAATAAAAGTAGAGTATGACCATGGGGGAAATAATTTTTTTCTACGGTATGACGAAAATTTCGAGAAAGTTAAAGAAAAAAATAAAAAAAGTGGCAGAGCTCAAGTTTTTCGTCAAAAAAACTTTTTTTGTAAAGAAACAGCAAAATAAATCTTTTCACCCCTTGTTGGGTGTTACAAATATTGGCAGCCGCTTATTTTTCGATTTCACCCTCCCGCTAGTTTTGAAGAATTGGTTCGCTACATGTTTCGAGATCATGTCATAAAACACCTCGAAAATATCAAATGTAGTGTAGGGCCAGCTTTATTTAAAATCAATAATATCGCAAGCAAAAAGCTCTGCAGGAAAAACAGCACCGTTTATTGATTTCTTTGGCTGCTAGTGCATGGTTTGGCCGTTTCCGGATAGATGTCACTAGTAGAACAGAATGCAAAGAAATTTAATTAAAAGCGAAGATATTTCTTTTTAGTGTTAACAACCTCTCGAGTTTATCACTCAGTATCGTAAATAATGGACCCTGCCGCCTCCTTTAAGCAAGAAAAAGCTGTGGTTTGGACCTGAAAACATCTAATTTTTAATTAGATCATCCCATGGTGTGGCCGCCATCTAGCAGAATTTGCAGACATCTTGTCAACGGTTATTATTGCAACTATGATTTATGCTCACAATGAAAGAGTGGCGACAATTTTTTCTCATGAAAGCAGTCCGGAGATAATAACAAACTGGCACCATTGCTCAATATACCTGTTTCTTTTGTGCGCGCAGAACTTTCTATGCCATTTCTGTTTGATTTATTGAAATCCTACCCCTAAGGAAAATCTTAGGAACCCTGTATAAACATCCAAAGTTCTCCCTCTCTCTTATTATTACGTGCTTCTGCTTTTAAGTCAGACTGAAAACACAGACTTAACGTTGGTCCACTAAACCCTTTGCCTTTTGTTTAGGCGAGGAAGCTCTTAGAATTATTTGAATATAAGAACAGTGCTATATTTCTCTGATTAAATCTAAAGTGCACTAAACACTTTGCTTTTCGTTTAGGCGAGGAGGCTCTTAGAATTATTTTAGTATAAACGGCCATTACTGGCCCATGCGTTCTTTATCCGGACCGGTAGCTCGTTTGTAAAAAAGCAGTGGGCCGGTATAGTTTTGCACGGCCGGACATAACCCGGACCATGACTGTTTGCTGGGCCTCCAAAGAGTTATTGCGACTGTTACGGGTAATGTTAAAAACAATAGAAATGCGGTAAATATTTGAACAAATTAACTTTGTAGAACTCTGTATTGTTTAATAATTTAATTAGCTCAAAAAAATCGCTAGTGGACATATTATTATTTAGATCGTTTTTTACAAGTGGTAAAAGATGATTTTATTCAATAACTATAGAAGGCTCTACAATGTCAGAATACTTGTTATAAAAGCGTTTTACACTTTTGCAGAAGAATTTCTTCAGTAGACTTAATAATGGTTCTGGGATCCAAAAAATCAAAACAATCGCATACCATCATCATACCTCTGAATCGAATCTCAATTTGACCTACATCCTGATCAATAACATAAAAATTGGCTATGAGAGTTTTTTTTATAAACTGGGACTTTTCCATCCATTATAGGCCCAATGCCCACCCAAGCAGCATTTTTCTGACTTTCGACTAATTACAACCTAACATGACGTCGGTTTTGCCGCAAATTTAGGTCGGCAGTTGGTTTGTCCATCAAACAACGTATTTTTTACTAAGACCTGACGTCGCCAACAACTAGTGCATCAGTTGTGACGTCGATACTTACCAAAATTGACGTAGCCAAATGTTGGTGATACTCGCTACTTATCAGCGACGTAAATTAACGTTAATTTCGGCGACGTAATTTTTAGAATAAAATTTAAGGTCAGGCCAAAGTGAAAACGGACGTCAATAAATTTAGTTGTTGCCAAGATTTTCTGTAAATGGCAAAACTGCACATACGAAAGTATTTTATAAATATACTTTACATGGACTTATGTTAGAATAGAAAGTTTAAAAGTTTCTATTGTATAGTTTACAAAATAATCTTATAGGCCAGTCACCTCGGGACACTCGGTATAACGTCCAATTCATGAGACGTTATATTTAGTGTGAGTTTTAAAGTAGAACTGTAATAAAATTGACGTTGCCAAACTTTTATTTATTAAATGTAACTATTCCGAGGTCCACCGATGTGGGTGCGTGACCTACAATTATACTACAATATTCTAGGTCGGGTCGTTCTACAAGGCGACGTCGCAGGAGGTGTTCTTGTCCGAATAGGTAAATAATCATTAGAAATTTGGTCGGCGCCCGAAACGCCATTTTGAACGTTTAGCATCGATGCACCATTAGAACAGTACATTTTGTTTTTTAATTTTAAAGGCTTGATATGTAAATTAACTCATTTGTTGGCAACTAAAATGCATTTTTTAAATGCCTATAATGTTTTACTATAAGAAACAGGCTTCCTTATAAAGATTTTATTTTTAGGTTAATTTTTTTCAAAATTAATTTCTTAATATATTTGAATTATTTTTGTGGGTTTCTGTTTTTCTAATGTCTATTTTAATTATATTTATCAGTAAACTGACCTTCGTTGGAAGATTTGCATCCATAGAATGTGTAAAACTAACTTTTTCCAGTTACCTACATTTAACTAAGATAATAATTATTGTCATCCACAGTTCATTGGGATGTGTTTGTTTAGACGTATAAAAGTTTTTACCTAATAAGTTTACACTTGGTGTGCACAGTAAAACTTTGGGTCGTGGGTCTACGTAATTTGACGTAATATTTGACCAAAACATTGTGCAGCACCCGACGTCGAAACGACTCGAATTTTGATTTCCCACTTAGGTGCTAAATCGAGTCCTCAGGAAGACTGATGGACGTCGGAGCCGACGTCAGGTATTTCTTGCCCTACGTGACCATAACGTAATATAACGTTCAAATGCTTGTTGGGCAGTTTTAGTGCACCTAGCCGGGATTCGAACCCGAGATCTTCCGTGCAGAAGGTCGATACGCCACCTCCCTAATGGCACAGGATATTACAGGGATATCCCACTAAGGTGCTGTGAATGTCTGAATGTTCTGGCACATTCACAGTATATTCGTAGGATGTTCCAAAAACGTGCTCTGAATAACTTTTAAGTTAGCACATGAACAGCACATTTAAAAGACATTCCTAGTAACATTATCTGTTGCGAACATTCTATGCAGGATATTCCAGGAATATTCTGTGAAATTTCAAAAAATGTCCTTTTTTGGACATTGACAGCACATTTAAAAAACATTCTTAGGATATCCTGGACAGTACATTCAGCGAATATTCCATGCAGAATATTCCCTGAATGTTCTACTAAAGTCCGGAAAATGCCCCTCCTTTTGGATATTGACAGCACATTAAAAATACGTTCCCTGGATATTCTGGATAGAACATTCAGCGAATATTCTATGCAGGATATTCCGTGAATGTTCTGCCAATTTCCTTCCTCATCATCATCATCATCAAATCATGCCATGAAAGGAAATAATATTTTTCTATCTACGATCATACTTACGCAGCAGAATTTAAGATTTTATTTTGTTCAAAAAGCTTGTTGGGGTAGGCTAATATTTATTTCCAATAAAAAAATAACTATGAAAATCGGTTGAGCCGTTCGGGAGTTACCATGCATAGAACAAATAACATAATCTCCTTCCACTACCGTTTGGGAGGATTCGGGAAGGGATGTAATATTTTTATCCAATAAAAAAAAATTATGAAAATCCGTTGAGCCGTTCGCGAGTTATCTTGCATTGAACAAATAACGTAATCCCCTTCTACTACCGTTTGGGAGGATTCGGGGAGGGGGATAATATTTTTATCCCATAAAAAAATAATTATGAAAATCCGTTGAGCTGTTCAGGACTGATCCTGATTTTATGTAAAAAAATAATTTACGGTGCTCTTCTAGCAGAAAACAATGTCCAAAAGGTTATATCCCCCTAAGTAATATATATGCTATGTTTTCATGGATATTGAATTCGTTTTCAATAAGTTTTGAAAACTTTTTTTTCATGAGTTTTCATGACAGGTTTTTAAATCGATTTTGAATCAATTTGAAAACGGTTTTTAAATTTTGATATTTAGCAGCAGAGGTTTGGTACTTTTTTTTTAAAATGTATTTTATTCGAAAGATTATGTTGGCCCTTGCCACACATTTTTTTTAAATTTTAATTACTACTCTGTTTGCAAGTGGAAGTGAAGAAAGAAATGCTGGACTGGCATATGTGCATAGCACATACACTTTCGAGTCAAATATTTCTTTTATTTTCCATAATTATTTTTTTTAAAGTCTTTAAAAAAACAAATCTTTAGTTATTTAAGTCAGGTTATGTTATTAATCTTCTTTTTTCTATACACTCCACCAAGTTCTAGAATGCCGGTTCCACAGTTTCACTTCTATTTCTCTCTCTTTCTCTCAAAAAGAGTGATAGCAATAAAATATAATTTGGCGGCTGTCTGGTAATCCGACGCAATACGCATGTGTAAACTCAATCACCGTTTTCATGGAAAATCGGTATTTCGATCTCAATACGATCTTGATCCAACCCTAAAAATTTTCAGGGTCGGATCTAGATTAAAATCGATTTGAATACTGGAAAAACAGGCATTTTCATGGACGGTATCGGATTGAAATCGTTTTCAGAACGAACTCAATTCCCATGAAAACGTAGCAATAATTTCTCCCATAAGCCCCCGTAGCGCAAAAGGTTAAGTCGTTGGAAAAGTGTTATATGGATGCCAGAAAGTTTAGGGTTCGAATCCCATCGCTGTTTTTTTTAAGGTGTTTTGTGAGAGAACATATTTTTTCAAGCTCATAAGTGTGCTATGAAAATCCTGCTAAAATATTCTATGAATGTTCTACTGGGATGTTCTAAGAATATCAAAACTGCGGACACAGAACATTCCCTAAACATCCCTGGTATGCTGAGAGGATTTGAGGGAACATTCTCCAAGCAACATTTGCATGACTTCCTACCAAATCTGGCAACCTTCCAACGTCGTCTGATCTCCAGAAAGTGATCAGGTAGTGTACAGTCGCTCAGCGACGACGCCACAACATCGTGGGGTCGTCGCAAAGTTGTACAAAATCAATAGTCTTTCATCGGTCGTTTGGCGACGTTCGGTAGATGTCGCCAAATTACCCACTTAGGTCTGGAGAAATGAAGGCGGCAGACGACGTTGACCCAACAACATAATAGGTCTTAAAATCCTGGGTACCTTTCGGTAATCTATCGACGTCTCTCCCACGTTGGGAAGAGTTTGATATGACGTGAATATCTAGCAACTTCTTACGGCCTACCTACGTCGTGCGGGGGTCTAATACCTTCAACACATTATACAATGCTTCATATGTACTTACTTTGACGCTTCTTGAAAAATTCTAGGTTAGGTATTTTTTGCTGTGTTTTTGTGTAATAAGAAAGAAAACAAGAAGCAAACTGTAATTTCACAGATTTGTATGCTAACTCGGGCAAAATGGTGAAAGCGCAAAATATTTAACATAATTTTTACACTGCTGAAACCGGAACGCCATGTTGGATTATTCTGACCTACAATTTGTTTAGAGTAAAATTTAAGAAAAAGGGGAATGTTGTGATTTTGACAGTTTTTTATAATTTTTTTATATCTCTATGGTTTATTCTTTAATTAAGACTAAAAATTCAAAACTTTAAAGATTTTTTTTTTCGTACAACAAATACATTGAAAGAATCGGTTAAATATGGGTTAAACTAACGTATTTTGAAGGCCCCTTAAAAAAATTCCATGTACTACTCTTATTTCTGTCAGAGAACTGCCCTGCGTTTGTAAATATTGGGTCCACCATCAAGTCCAATACCTCATCATATTTACGTAAATCTCACATAAAAATATTTTTATAAAAAAATTATGTAAACATTACGTCAAAACTTTGACTGTACATTTAAGTTATCATAAGCATAACATTGCATTTTACGTAAATAATATGACTTTATAAATATATTCTTAAAATTTGCGTAAATATTACGTAAATAGTGGGACTTTAATTTTACATAAAAAATATTACATACCTATTATATAAAAAATTATATGTAATATTTAAGTAATCTAATAAAATGTACATAACTATTATGTAACAATTTAGACATTACGTTTATATTTAAAATTTTACATAACTAATATATAAAACATTTTAAGTAATATTTATATCATCTAAATTACCAGTGCTTAATAGTTTCTTCCTAGTAGGTAGAGATGGAGCTAATGTCACTATGTTCCCTGTACAGTGGATGATCATATTATATATATACAGAGCAAAGATATTTCAAAATTACTATGCGAACTTTGAGGTATTGACAAGAGCTCTATGAGAATCACCTCTTCCGCCACTTAAACCAGCCGGTCTGGTTAACTTTGTAGTTTGCCACATGTTTGCCCATGTCGGACCATGTCAAGCAACCACCGTTGGCCCGCCTCAAGCTGCATGCTCATGTCGGATAGTTGATGCTTTGCGCATGTCATGCAGATTAATGTGACTTAAATTTTATTAATAAATAATTGTGACCTTAAATTTACATAACAAGGTAAATCTGGTATGTAAATTTTACGTAATATTTACATAACGGTGTTTACTGGGGATCATCACATTTTAATGTTCATCATTCTTCCATTTTTTTAGGTCGCAAGAAATTTACCTTCTCCATCCGGCACGCTGAGAGTTTAGTCAGAATGCCAATTATTTACGAGCATGCTCCATCGCAAAGTCGGTCTTTCTACGTCGTGTTGGCCTACGGCCCCACAATTTCAGTCGAACGACTGCCTGACGTTGGTAATGCTTGTTGCGACGTCGGAAAGACTCGAAAATTTTTGACCATATTAGTGCAATACTGAATCGTAAGAACGTCGTACTCCAGTGGGCTACCAACGTCAGAGTCAGATAGTTTAACGTAGGCGCGACGTAATCCGACGTAATATTGTTGCTTGGGTCAGGGAATGCGGTACCATTGGAACACATGTGCGGAAAAGTATGGTGACAGTTAACGTCATCGTACACTTTTCCACATACCGTTATAAAAACGGCTTAGTTGTTCTTACAACGCACATACCTATGCCCAAGGAGCATTTTCCTGACTTCCGACCTAATCTGACCAATCCGACGTCGTATTTAAGTTGAATTTGAGTTCCCTGGTGGAACACACCGCCTTAAATCATGATCCAACGTCCGGTTTGACTAAAAATTAGGGTGCAGTTACAAAAAATAATTGAATCAGACGTAGAGACGACGTCAGCTATTCTAATATAATTTTAAGTACAGGTTCCATCGACCCATTGACGTCGGTCAGTAGCCCACCTTAGTCCAGTTCAAATATTAGTGCATGCCTAGTCGTTCGACGGACGTCCTTATGTCTAACATATTTTTAAGAAGTTCCGCCAACTACAAATAACGTCCGGTAGAGTCCCTAATAGATAAAATTAAAATTAAGGCCAAATACAGATGATGTCCCATCGTCAACAGAGACGACGTAGTTGTAGGTGGATTTTCCAACGATGTAGCGACATCCGTTGATGTCCAGGAATAATCATAGGTATATCGCCGACGATATATGCCGTTGGCTTGTACGACGTATTTTTTTGTATTTTTAACGTACGTATAATAACGTCTGCTAGATTCCTACTGGTGTCTTCTGGTTGCGGAAGGAAAAATGCCTAACGATGAATGCACATCAATTTACGTCGGAATTAGGTCTACCTTCTAGCGTCAAGTGGATAGTTCAAAACAGTAAACAAGGGTTCTTTTAAAGATGCCAAAGAAAAGGTCATTCAGACACAAATTTGTTCACTGTTCATTGCTTTTGTATTGCAAGAAATATTTGAAAAAACGGTTAGGATTATTTCGACATTTTTAAGCACAGTTACTGGATTCCGAGTCGTCGTCGATCGGACGAATTCCACTTAGGTCGACGGGCCATTGGGGCATCGTCGTACCTACATGAAAGCCGCACCCTACGAATGAACGTCTGAAACCTTCCCTGTGTTAAGTAAAGACACGTACCAAAATTGGACATCGGGTCCAGATTTGTCGGCGGGACGTTGAGCCATCGTCAAGCCTACGTATAAGGTGTATACCATGACCCGACGTCCAAAATGCATTCACACACACGCACGGATCGAGTAAAGACCATCTACTAAACTTGGAGATCCGGTCCAAATTGGTTATTTTTTGGGCCTCAGCAGAAATCCGCCATACTTAGGAATTAGGTGTCTTCCGCCATTAGACAAACGCAGGTTAAATGTTCCAATTACGTTGATATTAACAATCAAAAATGGTCAATATTGCAACCAATATGTCTTTAGAATATAGCTTAAACTAAGAAATGTAAAATATGTTTGCAAATTAAAAAAAAAATATATGTATATTTTTTGATTTTAGTTTTTTTTTCTATAAAATCTAAGAAATTTTGAGGCGCATGTATTTTTCTGAATTATCTTATCAATGTTTATCGGTAAACTAATCTGGTAATGGTAATTTTACATCCCTATCATGTGTTAAAGGCATTTCTTGTTATCATTATTATAAAGTGCTTCTAAAGAATAATATTCCTTGTTCTCCATATAGGTAGCTTCTATTCACAAAAAGGTTTACCCGATGGAACTAATAAGATATAAATAGGTATAATGAGATTACCTCTCCCTATTCCACCTCTGCTAAAACTATATTTTACGTTGGCGACTACTCCAGTTAATGATGTCGATGCGTCCTCGACATATTGTAGAAACTTAAGTAATAATTCCGATGGCGGTCCAACGAACGTCGTACGATCGACCCGTGTATTACCGGCAGGTCAGTTTAAGTACATCGCTAGACCCTAATAAGTAAAGTGTTCGACGTCGACACGACTCACATTTGAATGTGCCATATAGGTGCAAATAGGAGCCGGTTCGAGGTTAAACGGACGTTGGAGACAGACGTCCGATTTTTAATGCGGACGAACGCACAACGTCATATTACGTCAAATTGCTACTTGGGTGTGCGAAAAAATTTCTACACACAGGTGTTTAGTGCTAAAATGCTTTCTTTAAAAAAAAATCGATATAAATATTTTAGAAAAAAGTGCAATTCGACAAATGTATCATTATTGGTAATCAAAGTCGAACAAAATTCGGGTAATGATGCAGTATACGGTTTTCTCTATTATGGGGACACCTACTAGGGTCCCTAGGACCCCAAATCCGGCTGCGCCCGATTTTTTTTTTAAGAGAAAAAAGGGTGCCTGGGAGGGGGTTGTAATGTGTTTTTTTTTATTGTTTTGGGTTGGGTTAGATTAGTTTGGGTTGGACTGTGTTGGATTGGGTTATTTTAGTGAAAAAAAAATTAAAAAAACCCAACGGCCGCAGGCCGATTTGGGGTCCTAGGGACTCTAGTAGGTGCCCCCATAAAGAATTTTTCATAAGAAATGAAAAATGGCAGAAAACCGTGTACTGCATAATTACCAAAATTCGAAAGGTTGCAGTATTTGATCACAAAAAAGCAAATTGTTATTTGTGCGTATAACGCACGGATGTAAAATTTACATCCGTGATACAACGTTTTGCTGGACCAATAGTTTTTGACTGCGCCTGTTTTTGTTTTATCCTTATTGTCAACCAACCAAGAAATGCCTTGGGGGCACAAACGTCATTTTTCTGCCAAAATAATCAACATTTTTGATGGTTGAGTTTTTTTACCCAAAAATCCAATTTATCCAAAATTTTCCCTAAAATTATCTAACAATGGTTTTCCTTTCTCCATGTTCCTAAAGTTCCAAAACCTAAATTTCATAGATTAGTCATACATAGGTGAGTAAAGGTTATTTATTTATTTTATTTAAGAACTGTGTTTTGTTTTGTTAATTTTGTTATTAAAATATATGGTAATTATGCAGTATACGGTTTTCTGCCATTTTTGATTTTTTTTGAAAAATTCTTTATGGGGGCACCTTCTAAGGTCCCTAGGACCCCAAATCCGCCTGCGCCCAATTTTTTTTTTTTTTTTTTTTAACGAGAAAAAAGGGTGCCCAGGGGGGGTTGTAAAGTGTTTTTTTAATTGTTTTGGGTTGGTTTGGATTAGGTTGGGTTGGACTGTGTTGATTTGGTTTGTTTTAGTGAAAAAAAATTAAAAAAAAACAAAAAAAATAAAAAAAAAACCAAACGGCGCAGACGGATTTGGGATCCTAGGGACCCTAGAAGGTGCCCCCATAAAGAATTTTTCAAAAAAAATCAAAAATGGCAGAAAACCGTATACTGCATAATTACCAAATATATTGCCCAATAAACATTTTTTTTATATAATATCCTGCAAAACTTAAATAATATGCTTGGATGAATTTAGGGTAATTATGCAGTATACGGTTTTTTGCCATTTTTGATTTATTTTGAAAATTTTTTTATGGGGACACCTTCTAGGGTCCCTAGGACCCCAAATCCGTCTGCGCCGGTTGTTTTTTTTTTTTTTTTTTTGTTTTTTTTTAATTTTTTTTCACTAAAACAAACCAAACCAACACAGTCCAACCCCACCTAATCCAAACCAACCCAAAACAATTAAAAAAAACACTTTACAACCCCCCCTGGGCACCCTTTTTTCTCGAAAGGATGTTTTGTTTATGGGGGCCTTTGTTTATTGAACCACTCCACTTGGAGTATTTTTTAACACCCAGGGGTGCCTTCAGATTGAAGAGTCCGGGTGAAGTCCGGGGCAGAGCATTACCCGATAAAGAGTGCACTCCCAGTGTGCCCGGCGATTCGTATAATACTCGGTATAATATGAACAGACAAGAGACATCATCATAACCTCACTCCTAAGATTTTATTTTTTTTTTGTAATTATGGAAGAATTAATAGAAAATGCGTTTATAAATGAAGAACTACTCATTGAGGATGATTCACCTTCACCACTTTTTCACTCACTTCACCACTCTTGATTGTTCCATCTAGAACAAAATTGCCTTCCTCATCCAAAACCAAATTATGGGAATGGTTACCGATTCTTTCCTTTGCCAAAAACTATTCTTCAAAATTAAAAAACATAAATATAACAAATATTGTCTCTGAAATAAGGTTAAAAATGGTTGTGCATTTGATCTGCGCATGTTGTAGATATTTTATCAACCTATTTCGTGGGTTGTGAAAGCGCGCGCTTGGATAGCATCTGGTAAAAATCTACCAACAATCTGAACAGCTGGGTAAATTTTAACCAAAGCAATCTGGACATCCAGGGAGTGTACAGGTCTCAGCCGATGTTCAATCTGAATGCACCCCAGTAGTTAAAAGTATAGTCTTTGCTGGCAGCTTTTCTTGTAAGTAAAACGAGGAAAGCATACCTATACTCTTAAGCCAAATCAAGACTCCACATGCTGTGAAATATTATAGGTAACTTTAAATGTTTAATTTTTTTTCAGATCCCTCCCTGCTTCTTTTAGTTACCCATCAAACGTTTTCATTTTCTTAATATTTGAAATATCTCTCTACCTTAGCCAAAATGAGAGTTGTAGCCCTGATTAGCGGTGGAAAAGACAGCACTTATAACATGATGCAATGCATAGCATCTGGTCATGAAATTGTAGCTTTAGCTAATTTAGTTCCTTACACCAGATCAGAGATAGACAGCTATATGTACCAAAGCGTAGGTAAGTGGCTATGTAATATCACAAATTGTTCACAACTATTTACTTAATACATATTTTTAATTTAGTTGGAAATGATCTTGTATGCTATATTTAAGGCCATGAAGCAATTAGCTTAATTTCGGAAGCAATAGACTTACCCCTATTTACCAAAGAGACAGAAGGCATATCAAAACAGCAAGGCAAAAATTATGAGATTACTGACAATGATGAGGTGGAAGATTTGTTTGCTTTACTGCAAGAGGTTAGAAGTCAGGTGGATTTTGAAGCTGTATCAGTCGGTGCCATTTTGAGTGACTACCAGAGGGTTAGAGTTGAGAATGTGTAAGTCTGTTTGTTCTGAAAATTAGCCAGTTTAAAAAATCATGTGGTACATCAAAAGTTGGCAAAACTCTTAGAAACAAACCGCAGTTTAAGCCAATTATTACTGGGTAACCAATTTTGACCAGAGCATATTAGCAACCGTGGTTTGAACCAACAAAGAGCAAATTTAGATGTCAATAATCAGTTATTTCTCTTTCATTCAAACCAAAAATAACTGTTCTAGAGCTGGGTTACCTTTGGTTGACTTGGTAGCTGTGGCTACATTTCTGACAGTGTCGTGAAATATTATTTTCCATTTTTTTTTTCAAGTCGGCTTAATGGCTTGTTTTAGAAATAGAAGAGGTAGCATATCTTTGGCCTGTTTATACCCATATTTTTAAGGAAGCTTATGGTAATTTGTGGGAATTGGTTGACTTGGAAATAACCAATCCATATTGGCAAATTTAATAGTTATTAGTATTTTAGTGAAGGGAGTAATAAAGTGCTTTAGACTTTTGAAGGACTTAAAAAAAAACTTTTGATATTCCATGTGACTTGATGTTTAATGGTTTGGTTGTGAAAGTACTTAATTGGGATTAAAACTAACAATATGATCAAATTCAAAAATCTTTTCAAAATTAATTTAAGTGATATGATTGAGGTTGCAGGGTCAAATATTTTTTAGGTGTATTCGATTGGGTCTGACTCCTTTAGCTTACTTATGGCAAAGAAATCAAATAGAACTTTTAGATGAGATGTTAAATTGTGAAGTGGATGCAATTGTAATAAAGGTAGCGAACATTTCCAGCTCACCCATAAATTCACTTAAAATCAAAACTTCTCTGCTTTATAGGTATTTAACTGAATTTTTTGGCAGTGTGTAGAAATGAATTTCTTACTTAGGTGGCCGCACTTGGACTGGAGCCTTCAAAACACTTAGGGCGCAGCCTAAGTCTGTTACAGCCTTATCTCTTAAAAATGCATGAAAAATATGGCCTGAATGTTTGTGGTGAGGGAGGAGAGTATGAAAGCCTCACCCTAGATTGTCCTTTGTTTAAGAGTAGAATTGTTATGTAAGTCCTTTTTAAGTTCTCTCGAGGCAGGTTCTATCTTTTTTGCAAACAAAATGTAAAAAACAATAAATCTTTAGATAATGCTGATAATTCTATGATAAAATTTAACCAAACTGTTTGAGGTTGAGAACTCTAGAAGCCAAGTTATGTTTTTTTTTTAACTTTTTTAGAGATGATTCTGAAATAGTTATGCATTCAGATGATGCTATAGCACCGGTAGCCTACTTAAAATTAAACAAGCTTAGACTAGAAGTAAAATTGCCCGCCTTAGATTTGTTTAGTCGTCTAGAAGGGTTGCCCTTGAAAGACACTGTGGCATATGTGACAGAACAAATAAATGACGAAGACGATTTTAATGCTATTAATAGTGTAGAAGGTATTTTTTATTTGTAGAATTGAATTTAATAAATATGCCATTATTAACTTGAAAAGTGTTTCTATTGAGCAATTTTTTTTAGACCAAGACACTATTGAATCAAACTGTGAACCAATGCTCGAGATAATAAAATCTACAGTGAACCAGAAATATACCTCTTTTGTGAGCAAAGAGGGCTGGCTTTGGGTGGGCGGTATTCAAGGTACATCAGAGGACCCCTTTGAGGCAATGCAACAAGCCATGTCTTCTTTAAAGTGTAGGTATGCACCTTAGGATCAATTGGTGTTTTTCTGGAATTTCCCTTTTTTTAGAAGTCCCTAGAAACTCGGTTTTAAAAAAATTCTCAAGGTTTAATCTTTAGTGTTGTTCAATTTTACCCGTTTTATTTAATTCTTTTGTTGCCAAACTCATACATATTAAAATTACTTGAAATTTCAAAACCAGCTTCTGAAATTGGTATACATTGTTTATTTATTCCTTTGATACTTTCCACATAATACTTATTTAAAAATAGAGCTATTGTAATAGTGTCTGTTCCTTCCATACAGAAAAAAATTCAAAACGTCCCTGAAATCTACAGTTCACTAAATATTACAGACTTTTTCAGGTGTACTTGAAAGCCATAATCACACAGTGAAAAATGTTTGTTCAGTCTCGATGTTTGTAAGTGACATGGGTCAGTACGTGAAGCTTAATCAGATCTACATTGAAAGTTTTAACCACGTCAACCCACCAACCAGAGCTTGTGTGGAAGTGCCTTTAGCTGGTAAGGTCGTTTTTCAGGGCACAAAAAGTGCCTTGAGTACACTTTCAACAGTTTCTTTTCAAACACAAATCTAACCTCGTTATGTATTTGACAGATACCCCAATAGTTATTGAAGCACTTTCTTGGAAAAAACCTGAGAATTCTGGTGACGTCGACTTGGAAAGACATACCATGCACGTACAAAGTATATCCCACTGGGCGCCTTGCAACATTGGACCTTATAGTCAGGCTGTCAAAGTGGGTAAGTGAAAAAATAGTGAATTGAAGTGAATAGGTGTGTTTTTTAAGCAAATATTCTGTTTTGTGACTGCTCTGTATACAGAGGTTTCACAAGTTATGTATAAAAATGAAACACATGATTCATAATACTGGTCGGCGTTTGAAATGATGATTCATTTCGCTTAAATTTCTTCAAAAGTTTTCCCAAAAAAATAACCAAAAATAAGCTAAAAAATTTTATCTGTCTCCGTAGAGAAGCTTCATTTTCCTTCAAATTGAAGGTACATCTGCCGATTTTGCAATTTGACAGATGGTTGTCTTATACATGAATCCTGTGTCACATTTTTTCATCATCATTTCATCTCCTAATTCCTAGCACCGTACTGATGAGCACCACAAGTGCAAAATCCGGATCCACGGTTATTATTACCTTTTTTGAGGGAAAGCTCGCTATTCATTGATTTTGTAAAAAAATCTCTTTGCCTTTGACTGTTCATTGAAGTTTATCAACCAAGTATCTGAACAAGCATCAAGCAAGCAAGTGCGTTGCCTTCCCCGCTCTTATCTCCGTATTGTACCACAGAAAGTAAACAAACCATGCAATATTAGTGGATATTGTTTTAATTTATAAGAAAGCACAACAACCCGCCACAGACACCGAATTTAGTCCTGTGTCCCCTTACATTTTTATTTAATTATGACAATAGGGGTTTTTATGTTTTGAAACATTTTTGAAGAGGCTCTTGAAACTTCGTAGTAGAGAGGGATAATACCTTAGAACATTGAACTACTAGAAGCAGTCTGGTCTGTCTGGTTACACTGGTTGTTTGAGTGCAACATCTACATCTACAACAAAAAACTTATTAAATTTGGATTAAGATTAATTAATGAGATTTCAGATATATGTTGAAAAAGCTAATATACACAATATACAATGAGCTTCAGACTACTGCGAACATAGGGGGAATCAAGTCCAATTTACTCTCTGTGTTGTACGACCGAGGTGGGGTCGAAGCACGCTGCAGTGTTATCTTTTTGAATTTTATTACGTTTTTATTATTTCGTTTTATTTCTGCCTCGCTCGAAAAACAGATTGCTAAGTTCTTAAGTGAAATAATACATTTTTAAAACTAAAAATGGATGTCTACGAAGTTGCTGAAAAATTGCAGATGGTTAAATGGTACTATCAAGGCAGACCATTAAGACTTATTCAAGAACTTTTTTTGGAGAATTTTGTAAATCGCCTAGAACCTAGTTTATCAACGATTCATAGGTTTGTGCAGAATTTTGAAAAGTTTGGTTGTGTAGCGACAAGAAACCATAAAAAACCCACTGTTTTGAATGACGAGCCAGAAGTACGAGATGTGATGATTTGCGCTGCAGTGAAGGAAAATCAAAAGTTAACTAGCCACCAAATTGCCAAAGCAGTTGATACGTCTTCAGTCACTGTTTTCCGTGTTCTCAAAAAGAATGGTTATCATTCTTACAAAGTGTCAAAAACGCATCAAATTTTTCCAGAGGACAGCTATGAAAACTTTCTGATATCTCTTCTTTTCACAGATAAAAGCACTTTTTCATAATTGAATCGTCATAACCCAACACACGTTCGATATTGGTCGAGCTAAAATTTGCATTTGTATTTTGACATAAGAACACAGTATCCCCAATAACTAAATGTTTGGGGGGGGTGTTGTAGGGGAACACGTAATTGGACCATTTTTTATTGACGGCAATTTGAATGGTCCTAGATACTTGGATCTACTGCAGCAGCATATTATTTCAACTGCTAGGCAGTTGTTAGGTGTGAGATATGGTGAAACATGGTTGTCCCGCTCACAATGTTGGCCTTGTTAGGGAATATCTTGATAATGTATTTCCTAATCGGGTTATAAGTACACGGGGAACTATTTTATGGCCAGCTCGATCACCCGATCTTGCTCTTAATGACTTCTATCTCTAGAGTTATATCAAAAATAAAGTTTACGGGCATGAAAGGGCTAATAATTTGGAAGGACTTCGGGTTAAAATTGAAGAAGCTTTTCAAACTATCACCCCTAACATGCTTGGAAATGTTAGAAGGGGTCTTTATAAAAGGCTCGGATATTGTCTAGCCGAGCAAGGAGGACTTTTCGAACATTAGCTCTAATTTTTTTTTGACTGGGAGAATCTTTTGGTTTTTAAAAGTGACAAAAACCAAGAAAATTACGTTATCAAAATTTGCGTATTTATTGACCAAATTCCGGTTTCATGGACTACACTTCTCATTGCACCATGGTTAGAGACGTACTAAACACAAGCCGCGAACGGTTACCGCAAGCCTGAGTGTTGATTGCTCCACTGATAGGTGTGCGGTGTCCCTGCGTGTACGTACACTGTCAAATTGGACTTCTTCCGGCCTAAGTTCGCAGTAGCCTGAAGCGCTCTGTATAATACTCACAATCTATTTAAAACTTTCGTTTTTTGAAAATTTAACATGTGTTTTCCTTAAACATCTTCTTTTGTAGTCAACGTGGCAACATTGATTGTTTGTTGTTAGGTTAACATGACAACAATGGGATGAAGATGTTGAACTCAAACACCCTGCCCTAGGTCTGAAAAAAAGCTCCTTCTAGTAGTTCAATGTTCTAAGGATAATACAACGCCCAACAGAAGATAGTAGGTGTTTATCAAGATTTTCTATTTTTTTATGTTCCAATTTTGTTTCATTTTAAGGGCGCTCCCACTGCTCACACTTCTGTTTAAAAATTCAATATTAGATTTTTCAAAACATCATCTGATTGTTCTGTTTGGTTTGAGAAACCGGACAAAACAGTCATATGATGTTTTAATTTTGTGTGGAACAATTTGTGATGAATTTTTTAGGCAAGTTTATTCATTTGGCCGGTCAGATCGGTCTTATGCCAGGCAATATGCAGTTAGTGTCCGGTGGAATTCAACAGGAAAGCCGTCTGGTGCTAAGACACATCGGCAGATTGTTATCGGCTATGGACGGTAATGCCACCCTTCGAGATGTAGTTCAGGTTAGTATTATTTGTAAACTTTTTCGTTTTAGAGATATTTCTTTTTAAAAATTGTTAATATTTTCTGAGAAGCACTCTTTAATACATGGTAGAAACATTAATTTTTGAAAACAAAACTTTGACAACTTCAAAATGCTTGACAAAAACCCTAAGACATGTCATTGTCAGCACACTTATACCCGGTTCCCACCTACGACTTTTTCGTACGTGCCCGCTCACGAGAAAATCGTAGGTGGGAATCGGGTGTAAGAGAAAATTTTGCTCCTTAATTCAGAGAAAAAAAATATGAAATTTAAGCAAAATAATCATGTAACATATCCTAAATATTTACATAAATATGGTAACAATTTTTGGAACTAAACGGTATCCCACCGAAGGTGATTTAACGCCTTGTGCGTGGGATTTGTTTTATTTCTTAAAATTGTTTTAATCTAATCTTAATTTAAATTGAAAGTTAGTAGTAAAAATTAAAATATTATTTTACAGCATATAAATTATGCAAGATCAAGAAAATGATGTGTTTTAATTTTTTATTATTCATTAAACATTTCTAAAAATTTAATTTTTGGGTGTGAGAGTATCCATTGCTTTAGAAGTTTCTTAAATTTATTGGTATTTTTTATAGATCTAATATTTTCAGGGAGAAGGCTATATATTGGCAAATTGTAGTTTAGACTTCTTTGTCCAATTTTTTTGACAGCTTTGTTTTTATTTGTCTTTCAAGTTTAGGGCGAGTGGGATATCTGTGCTATATTAAGTTTAAATTTTCTTTGTATTTGTGTTGATATAATATTATCTTTTGTGCATAAGCTTGTCTTGGGTCCATGATTCCACTTTCTTTGTACAAGTTATCAGTTGGTAGTATCGATTTTTATTTAGCAATAACTTTAAAAATATTTTTTGCGTTACTTCTAGTTTTTTTATAACACATTTATAGGCACCACCCCATGCTGAAATACCATGTTGTAAAATACTGTCAATAAGATCATAGTAAACAGTTTTCAGTTGTTTAAAACTGAGTATTTTTTTAAGCATTTTAAACTTGTAAATTATTGTTCTTAGTTTTTTTATGGTGTTATTTACGTGGTGGTTCCATTTCATGTACATATCCATTTCAACTCCTAAGTACTTTATATGTTCAACTTTTTTAATTGTGAAATTACTAGAGGGGTTGTTAATGGTCAGTTCATCAAATGGCGGCTTTGTCCTTTTATCACAGCACAAAGGTAAAAATTTTGTTTTTTGAAAGTTTATTGACAATTTCATTAGATCAAGCCATTTTTTTATTTTTAAAAAATCATATTCTGCAAGTGTTTTTAGTTCTTGCCAAGTATTTGCAGTGTATTCAACAACAGTATAAAATGATCCAATTTTCCTCTCGGTGTTAATAGAAAAAATACAGACAGTTCCTTGTGGAACCCCCCATTCTATTACCTCTGGTTCACTTAAATTTTCCTCAATTTTAACATACTGGTTTCATTTATCAAATTCCAAAAAACCCAAGAATTTTCCCCTTGGTGTTAATAGAAAAAATACCATTCAAGTAAATTAAAAAAAAGTGTAGGACCCAAGACAGTTCCTTGTGAAACCCCCCACTCTATTACCTCTGGTTCATTTAAATTTTCCTCATTTTTTTTTCGTTTCGTTTATCAAGGTAACTAGACATTAATTTTAATGAGATTCCAAAAAATCCAAGACTTTCTAAAACAGTTTTTAAGATATTATGACTTACTGTGTCGGAAGCCTTGGCTAGATCTAAGTAAATGCAAAGGGTTGGTTTGTGTTTGTACATGGAATTGTAAATATTGTTTGTTAGTTCAACTATAGCATCTTCAGTTGAAATTCCCTTTTGAAATCGTATTGTTTTTTTGATAATAATTTATATTTTTCTAGTTACTCCATTATTTGATTTTTTATTATTTTTTCTACAACTTTCGCCAAGCTTAAAATTAAAGTTATAGGACGATAATTACACTAATGATATCTAACCACTGTTCAAATCTTTCTAGGGAATTTTGAGTCACCCTGTATAGAGTGCTTTAAAGTGCAAACTAAAAGTTTTAAAATTTGCACTAAAGCCATAATTTCCTATTGTTGCAAATAAAACGATTTTTTAGGGAATCTGTTACGTAACCCACAGTTCCTATATTAAACAGGCCAGAAACAGTTGGGAAACAAAAACGAACAACGCAATTGTCGAGTACGTAGTGGTTTCCGCCCTGCCTAGAGGCGCCCTAATAGAATGGCACGTGTGGGCTCACAAGCACAACAACCAATTTGAATGTAAGTGTTGTTTTTGTGTTTTTTTTTGCTTGTTGTGTTTTGCTTGTTGTGTTTTGCTTGTTGTGTTTTGTTTGTTGATCCGGTTATCCCAACGTCAGTTTTTTTGGTCAAAAGAATAGGATTTTTTACACTTAATGGCTAAAATAATGTTTTTGTAACCTTTAACAATGAGCAAAGCGAAAAATTTAAAACGGAAAAAAAATCGGAACACCACTGACGGGTCGCCATTTTTATACTCTAAATCAAGGACATCTTAGGTGCCTACTATTTACTACGTTTATACGCTTCTAAAGACGGTTTTACATAGGGACAGTTTTAAATAAAATCGCTTTCTCCCCGAGTTTATTACGTCCTTCATTAAATTCTATTAAGTCAGTTTAAAACAAAACAACTAAGTTACTAACAGATTTTTCGGGAAAACCAGGGTTGCGCATTTCTTTAGGTTGGAAGCGTTTTTAAAGTGTTTATTAAATCTCTTTAAAACAAAATCGATTTAGTGCTTAAAACGGTTCTAGTGGTTTTTATACGACAAAATTTTGAAACCGTCCTTACATAAAATCGCTTTAAGAGGCCTGTATAAACAAATTAACTTGTTAATTTATACCGTTTTAATTAGTTTTAATTTAACGTGTCTCACAGTTATATGGTTTTAACACTGCATGAGTTAAATAATACTGGTGTGTATTTTTTGACAGTTTTTAATCAAATTGGGGCTTAGCTACTGCTACAGTTTATTTCAAATTCTAACATGGCGCCTTGAAATTTAAACACATAATTCAATTGGAACTGCAGTTGTGTACTTTTATTTTGTTCCTAGTTTTTGTTCCTTCAAAGGGACGATTTTAAAAGATCGAGTAAAAACAAGAAAAATCAAAATTTTTGTGAAATCGTATGTATTTTCCTAAAATTAATATTAAAAACCTTTCCTGAGCAAAATTTTACTAATTTTAATGTAGGATTTATCCACTTAACCCATTTAACTGTTATTAAAATAAAAATATAATTTTATTGATATTTTTATCCTAAAGTGTTGAAAGCTGTTCGAAATTCTTTATTTTTATGATTTTTTTAATAGATTTTTTTATAGTACTCTTAATCTAGTCACATTTTTAGTGTTTTTGTGTGTGTATTGTAAAGCCTTGTTGGTTTAGCAGTCTATATTAACAAATTACGCTTAGAGCACTGCATTTCTGTAAATACTATTTTTGAGGATTCATTTTCGCGTAAGTAGACAACATAAATTAAAACCTTTCCCATTTTAAGTGTATGCGTTTTGTTTTAGATGAAGAGCGAGGCAAATGCATAGACAACTACTCGATTTCTTTGTACAGAAGAGTTAATTACGAAAGCAACCTAGCGGCTGTAGTATGTCGCATAGATAACCCTACGCAGATAGAAACGTTCGATAGTAAAGTCTTCTTAGAAGCCCTAACTTACTCTATCGAAAAACTTAAGCAAGGGCACGAAACCGATACGAACTCCGTCTACGAACTAAAAATATTTTACTCGGTAGTCAATAGGATCGATTGCCTCGAAACGTTAGTAGAAATGGCCAACAATTTGGGCAACACGACGAATTTAGTGCACACATTCGTACCTGTCGTTCGTTTGAAGAACGAGCAAACCTTTCTGTCAATATGCGGGGTTAGGAATCAGTGATTTTTTGCGCTGTGATGTTTTCAATAATATGTTTTAATATTAGATATCCGAAAAAGGTTTTTATTTTAATAAAACGTATATTGGTTTAACATTTTTTAAATTGTTTTTGCGGTTCACCGACCAGTGCAGCGCCGGTTCCAGGGTCTACCGGGCCATTAGCACCATTGGACAAGCGGGCCCTTCCCCTACTCTTGGACCTAGATAAAAATAATTTCAGGAATGAAAAATCATACTAACACATTTATTAAAACAAAAATTAATACAAAATATAAGTTAACGTTAACAAACTTTATATATCTAGTTTTACATAGAAAAAACATATTCTCACACTTTAATATTCAACTCAAATGGAACAGTGCTTCTAGAGAATTTAGAGAAGCTGCAAGCGAATCTTTAATGAGTTTTTACAAACTTTGCGCCCATGATAAATACATTTTTTGGAGCCCCCAACTGAAGGCCCAGAGGGCCTACCAACTATTTTTTTTTAATGAGAAGGTACCACTTGTGGTACCTTTTTGGAAAGCTTGTTAAAAAAGAAATTTAACGCATTAGTTTTTTTTACATCTGTCAACCAATGTGTCAAAAATGTAAAATAACTTATTTTTTTGTCAATTGTTTCAGGTCCAAAATAAATCACATATTTCTCTACTTACTAAGCTAAACTAATAAATAGAGAAAATACCTCACAAGAACAGTATTGGGGGCCCTCACTGAAGACCCGGGGCCTACCAACATTTTTTTCATGAGGAGGTACCATTTGTGGCACGTTTTTGGAAAGCTTGTTAAAAAAGAAATTCGATTAAATAAATTTTCTTGACATCTGTCAACCCATGTGTTAAAAATTTTAGGCCACTCTGCCAAAAATACCGCGTCAAAACTCGTAAAAAAGAACTTGTGAAAGTTCATGAGTTCTGGTCGGTATTTCATGCGGTTTATGAAACACCACTTTCGAGTGAAATCTAATAAATTTTCAATATTGGAAAAAGATTCAAAACTCGTCAAACATCATGAATTTTTAGGAGTTTTGAAAAGTTTTTAAAACAACAAAAGTTAAATCAAAGTTAATAAGATTTCACAAGGTTTTATGAGAATACACATGTTTTTAGCAGTTTTTAAAAGCACCACCCTCCATCAGATTTCACAAGATTACATGAGAAAATTCACATGTTTTTAGCAATTTTCAGCAGATTTTAAGAGAAACAAGTTGATAAGGTTTCAATGGTTTTAACAAGTTTACACGATTACAGATTTTAATGAAAATATAAAATAACGTAATAAGATTTCATGAGATTTCTCATGTTCTCAACAGTTTTGAGCAGTTATAAAAAGACCCAGACTCCATCAGATGTCACAAGTTTACATGGAAAAATTCACACGTTTTTAGCAGATTTTAAGAGAAACAAACAACATTCAGATTTACCAATTTTCAGATTTTAAACAAATCCATATTAAAAGTGATTAATAAGCCTGTAGAACATACATTTTATATATTTATCATTGTTATATATATAGAAAAGTTGGGACAACCTTATGGACCAAACAGTTGACACTTTTAAGGCCAAATCGTGGACCAAATCATTAAATATCTTGGACAAAATGAGTCGAATACTTTATTTCATACAGATTTTATTTTAAAAGATATCCAAAATAAAATCTTGTTTATAGGTACTTATAAAATCTTGTTGTACTTGCATGTCTATATTCTACACTTTAATACTTATATAATCTTGTCAAATCTTCACAACCTTTTATCCTATTTCTCATGAAATCTTGTAAAATCTTTTAAAAACGTCCCTTCTTTTGGACTTGTTAAATCTTGTAAAATCTCATCAAAATCTTGCTTGCTAAATCTTATGAAATCTCATGTGTCTGGTGTAACATAGTGAAATCTTGTGAGTCAGAAATTATTTGAAAATTGTGTCTGCATGGTGTAACATCATAAGAATTCGTCAGTTTTCATGTGGCATACATTTTTGCCAGGTCAAGTCTCTTCAAACCAATAAAATCTCATTAAGTCTACTTATAAAAATTGTTTTCGAGCTTTCTCGCGCTGGACCAGTGTTGCCAAGATAATATCAGTCGGAAAACAAACCTTTTTTTCATGAGGTGTAATACTACAGAAAAATAAGGGAGAGGGTGCCAAAATTTTAGGACTAATTAAATCAAAACACAAATAAATAATGAGAAATGTATATTTTTAAATTCTAAAACAATTTCTCAAAGATATACATAATAAAATATTTAAATAAACATGTTGAAAATTATGGTTCTGAAGTCACTTTTCTCTAAAGCAACATGTTTAAGATTTTTTACAATAAAATGACACCATGGGGTCGAGCTATGTACAGATTAATTTAATAATATATACAAAATACGTAATCAACAAAAATAAATAAAACATACTAAAATATAACATATAAAATGACTTCAGATTTTCTAAAAAATAATATTTTAAAATCGACATAAAAGTTAAAATGTTTGTTTTTATTGCGATTTTTTTCAACTTTTATGTCATTTTATTAACATCTTAAAATTATACAAAAATTATAAAATTGCAACTATACAATATGTTGGTTTTTTAAAAATGAAATTTTTATACAGGATGTATAATCTTTTTTGGGGGCACATCCCAAAAAGAAACCAAATTCAACATAAAAAAATATGTAGGTACCTAAATTTTTTTAGTCATAGTTATGAGGTACTATAGTTTATTTTCTCTTTAACGGAAACTTAAACAAGTTTGAGCTAGATTCTAAAACCTACGACAAAACAATCTTTTGACATAGATTTTCTGATCTACACAAGCATAGTTTTATTTACTAGATTTTTAATAAGGCACTGTCAAAAAACGACTGTGTGGTGTGGTTTTTTGACGGCACCGCCATTTTAATTGTCTTCTTTAACAAAAATATTTTTTGTTGAATTATAGTAACATCTATTTTTAATTACCAATATGGCACAGTTAAAGTTTGGAAAAACGACACGACAATGACAGTTTTGTGTGTAAATTTCGGCCGCCATATTGAAACAGTAGTCCAAAATTTTTTTATTCTCTTTATTCGTTTATAGGGGGCAACAACATATTCAAAATTTTTATTTTTAAAATATGTATGTCTTCGTAAAAACCCTATAAAATATTTAGTTTGGTTGAATGTTTGGTAGATTTGTCCTTTTGTTACTCGACAATTGCAAGGTTCTATGCTTAAGATAATACAGGGTGTTTCAAAATTCAACATCAAGATTTTAAGGACGTATTTTTTAGGTTAAAATAAGGCTTTTTTTCCTATAAACGCGTTGTAGAGCTTACATCATTCAGATAAATGCTTTGTTTTGTTTAGTTACACCACCATTATCGAGAAAAAAATAAAGTCATTTGTTGTATTTCGGTAGATTTTTAAAGAAAAGGGGGAACAACACCTGTACCATAATTCTAAGGTAGGGATTTGTAAAGTAAATGTTAATATAGTTCAACATTCAATCTAGATCACTAAAAATACATGCAGATTCTTTTAAAAAACTGTTAATCCGAAAAATGAGCTAACACTGATATTATTAATTTGTTAAGAGTTTGATTTCGTGAGCGTTTTTTAATTAATTTCCTATTTAATTTTTACTCGAGAATTTATTTTCTATTTACATGATTAATATTGGGGTTTTTGTCGATTTCTGTTCTCTTAATCTTCACCTCTTTCTGTGTTTAACTTTATTACTATTTCGATAGGTTTTCTAATTATTTTTTTAAAAGACATTTTAGTTTTGCGAAAAAAAATCATCCGGTTTAATCATTCAAAAAATATCCCATTGAAGACCATGGTGCGCTATCAGTTTTGTAGATTCGCTCAATCCACCAACCAAATTTTTCTCCTAAACGGTATTAACTGGTGAAGTCAGTAAATTAACTCACTCAAAGTTAGGTTATTCTTTACTTTTGTGTCTTGTGATCTGTTAACCCAAGCAGCAATTTAACGACATAGCGACGTTGTCAAATGCGACCCGACGTTATGATGCGACGTCGTTTTTGCCAACATGCCGACCCGGATTTACACCAAAATGGTGGATGATTTTTGAGTCTTTACGTCGTTGTGCAGTGACTGGAGTCGGAATAGTAATCGTTCTTATTACGTCGTAAAATACGACCCAAAATGACTACACTAGCGCCCTCTTTGTTATTGGTGGTGTTGCCCATCTCAAACTTTGGGGATTTTTGGTTACTAAAATGAACTTATTTTTATACACTTTAGAAAATGGCAAACAAAAAATTATAATTTGATAATTACCATTTATTAAATAGTATTTATATGGCCACTATGGGAGCAAAATTTAAAAACGCAATTCGGTTTACTGACAAATATGCTTAGAAAAGGAATGAAAAAACACGCGCGCCCTTGATTTGCTTGTGTTTGAACGAAAAATATTGCTTTTTTTAATGGGAAAACAATGGATGCTACTAAAGCCCTCTTGTTAGGATTCCATGGTCAAATACCTATCTCGCCCGGAACATAAAACGTCTCCAAAATGCCATTCAATGGTGTTTGTAGTATTTTTTATCGTGTTTAGTAAATATAAACAATGGCGGCCACTTCGAACATAAACGACCGCATCAAAATTGGCGAATATTATGAAAATCCCAAAAAATACACGTAAATGGAGTACAGTCGTCAAACATTCCTAAATGGACCACTTGCCACCTCCGTTGGTTACAATCAACCCAACATGCGACTGGAAAACGCCCCAACAATTCCGCCGATGACAGTTGTCAGTCCTCATAACCTTACTTTTTATTCGATTTTTCTAAATAAATGTTCGGTGAACTGTGAAATAAAATTTAGTTTTTCCAAATATAGCAGGACACTTCAAAGATCCTACTTCTTGGAAGCAAAAGCAAAAAGTATTTTTAGTGAGCGGCAAGAAGTGAAGCTGTGGATCAGACATTACTGTTTAAAGAGCATCAGTCATTCTTTTTCGCCCATATACTGCTTGTAGGATATTGTCATCTCTCAAAATCTAGAGAGATAGGGCGATCTGCCTTACATAAGTGCGGCAGAGAAGGAGAATATAATTGGTTCCTTTGAAAACTTTTCTTCACAAGAAAAGGGCACTTAAGTTTGTCAAAACTCCGGCCGGAAAACGTCGCAAGACCGGCCAGAACCGTCGCAAGTTCACGTAATGTGAAAGTTGTTTAGACGTTGATACGTCGGCAGAACGTAACTAGAGTCTCATAAAAACGTCCACACGACGTCACTGGTTTACTAGAAAATGCATCAACGCGTGACAGGTCGGCTAAACGTTGGGTAGACGGTAACAATGTTACTGCAGTATTATCTAATGTTAAAGCAACGGAATTTTGTCGTAATATGTAAGACTGTCTGCAGATCACTAATTTATACACTCAAATTAACGTCCATTTAGGTGAAGTATGTGGTCACTGGTCAGAAAATTGTTGCTTGGGAAGAGATTTTTTTTTTAATTTTGATTATTATTTGTGATTCTTTGAGTTTATTGTATGTGTTTATAGGACGTGGCTAAATTTCCGACAGTGTGCGTAAAACAAAAACACGTAGATGGAGAAAAATTGACGGTTTCCGTAGAAGATATATAATTACAAGTGATTTATAAACCATCTAATCAGAACCGCATTCGAGGTCAGGTGCAACTAGTCTCGAAAGGGTAAACAGCGTCCTTCTAAAATTTTGATAAGGCTTGCCATATAAAAAAAAGAGATAGCGATATGAGCGGCACGACATTGAGTGTGACGGGGGTCTGTGCTTTATAGAAAAGGCCGAATATTTACTATCTTTAAGTCCTAGTTTAATAACTGGTTGAGAAAACCGTGTTAAAGGCGATTTTCTTGAATAATTCTTAATTGGTATTTACCAAAGCATTTACGCGATTTCGGTTTTATCCAAAGTAGGGGAAATCGTGACGTAACGGATCAGCTAATTTGCTTTTGGTATTTACCATTTATAACCAGACTCTGGACTTGGATTCATCTTTTGGTCATCCCAAGTAACAGTTTTTAGTTGCCATAACTAAAGCTTAATTTATAAACGCGGTCGCGTTCGCAGTTGAAGTTCGCGTTCGGCGTTCCTAAGTTCGTAGTTGGGAGTTCAGAAAAGGGCATTTATAAACGCAGTTCGTTGTTGAAATTTGATTGGTCTTTCCAAGGTCAAGTGAATATGCTGACATAAAAACATAAACTAACCAAAAATCGGAAAAAATTTTGCCCATTTCAAAGTGATTCTTGTTGAAAATCATTTTGGAAAAAAATTGATAGAGAATTCCAAAAACTGTTTGGCTTCTTTGTGGCCACAATTCTTATATATGTAGTCCACAAAGTGAAGCAGAAAAAACTAAAAATTTCTCTTGAAAAAACAACAAACAAAAATGGCTGAAATTACAGTTGACAGAACTGAACTTCACCAACTACCAATTAACGTTAAGTCGCCTTTGGCAATGTTAAAACGTCGACAAATTGTTCCTTGGGATAGCTTTAAGGTTGTTGTTTTTTTGTGATAAGTGTCGGTTACGACTTTTTGTTAAATAACAATTTTAATGATGGATTGACTAGGCAATGCTCTCATTTGATCGAGGTTTTTTCTACGAGTTAAAACTGCAATTAAGTAGACAATTTGTAATGAACCGCGTTTACACGCCCAACTAGCAATTTTTAGTTGTGCAAGTTGTAAAAATTAGAATTGCACTAATTTTAAACGTTGTTTTACAGATAAAGAATAGTTATCATGGCGACGGTCGACAACGTCGACTATTATACGACGCCTAAACGTTTATCACAACTTCAGTCGCTATCACAACTATTTATGACCGTCTATTGTACTAACAGTAATTCCTTAGTTGTGAAGGCGCCGACTACAAACCGGTGTGTGCTAAACCAAAAATTGATCAATTTACTCCACGTTTTCTGGCCGGTTTGTTGGAGACGCGGGCGCGCCTGTTTTCATCTAACCAATTTTTCTGTTATGTTTGCAACAAGCCAATTTTGGAGCACTGCTGTCTGTCATACAAACGTCAATTAATTCAGTAAAAATAACTAAGAAGTGTTTTGTAAAGTTTCTATTAGTTTTGTTTGAACATTTTGCACTATGAAAAGGAACAAATGGTATAAATATTCTTCGTTATTTTGACATGTGACAGCTGTCATTGAAGGTGATTCCCCAGTGTGTCGGAAAAAAAGAGGAAGGTCCTGTGTAAACAACAAGGACGGAAATTAAGTGAGCAGCATAAAGCCAAACTGTGGAGCAATTTCGATTGGGTAAAAATTGAGGCGTGTTCGCGTCTTTAAGTTAGGGGATCCGTTAAAAACACAGTTAAGTAGTTAAAGCAGTCGAGACACGGGACTCCTTTGGTTGTCATAGAAACTAATAAGTGCCGCCATGATTGAGTGTTAAAACCATTGTATGCTAATTTGTAAACAAACATTAAAAATTATTTTTTTGCTTTTTTCTACAATAAACTAAGATCTTTTCTCATATCAAAATCCGTATTTTGTTCTTAGGAATCCTAAGCAACATCTTTAGAGGATTTTCGAAGCGATTTTTAAATCATGATTTTTTTTTAAATTTCATAAAATCATCTTAATCGAGGGCGCGCTTGTTTTTTAGAGCTACGAACTGTAAATTACCGTCTGTTTATATATTTTGGCATTGGTTCGCATGTTATGATGATGCAAAACATGATATATGACATAGGATACCATTTTATTTTAATAATATTATGGTGTTAGAAATAGTTTAATTTGTAGTCGAATAGTGTATTTATCATTTTACGTAATGAATAATATTTTGAACAAATAATTGTACTACAAAACCTATTGAACTATTACTTCAACTGTAGTCGCGATCGCGACGTTGACTCAACCAAAAAATCATCCACCAAATTGGTGCAAAAGTGGGTGGTATTTGAGTAAAAGTAAACGTTGCGACGCAACGTTGGCACGCGGTGCACAACGTTGAGACGTCGACAAATTGCTAGTTGGGCGTTGAAGGTGCTTCTTTAGGAGCGTTATTCTACCATCTAGAATCGCTTTTCAAGGCCCATGTTGTCCACATTATGATTGCTGTTACCGTTTTGAACCTTTGGTATATTTCTAGGTCATTTCAGTTCTTTCCTGGTGTTTTTAACATTAAACTTTTACGCCGATTTGACCCACGCCGCTGGCACCCATTGCGGTTCCCTTTCGAGACTGTTAATTTCACTTAACAAATCGTGATAGGCCCTCTCGGTGTCGGTGTTAATTATGATCATGTCGAAAAAGTGACCGTATTTTTGTTCCATTTCTCTCGCTTTTTCTATTATGTCGACCAGGTCTTCCTCCTGTAAAAATAAAAGTACAATTTAATTTTTTTTCTAAACGCAATCCGGCCCTCCCCCTTGTCTTAAAGTTAGAAACAAACTAAACTTGAATATATAGAGAAAGAAAAAACAAAGAGGCTGTCTTTTTAGGGAGAAACAAAATTACTAAACGTCAGATGGAAAATTCTTGCTTACAGTTAACGTCAATTAAATCTATGAACTTCTGGTGGAGAATACTGTATATATATACAAGGTGGATTCTTTAAACGGAACGGTGCTTCTAGCGGGTTAGAATTTGGTTTTACGAAAAAATTCAAAAACACGTCAACTGAGATTTTTAATTTTCTTTAATCTTGCTATCTTGGATCTTTTTTTATGTCATTTTGTTTACGAGATATGTCAAAAAATATAGATTTTTGTTTAAATAGGACACCCTGTATAGTTTGACATTTTTGAATTCTAAAAAAAAATATCTTTTTGACAATAGCACACACTAATACTCTTATCTCTTATGGTTTCCAAGATAGAGGCATTTAAACTTGCCTGGAATTGTTGTCTATGCCCTGTTTTACGGGGGATATTTGAATGAATATCGAAGTTTTCCATAAAGATTTAGATAAAAATATCTTGATTATCGTAGAAAATAGATCCTACTGTGTAGTATTGCTGAAGAGAGAATTGTTTGCAGATTTCAAAAATTGCAAAATGTACAGGGTGTACTATTTAAAAATATATTTTTTACCATACCTCGTAAACAAAATGATAAAAAAAAATCCAAAATAGCACGATTAAAGGATATTAAAAATCTCAGTTGACGTGTTTTTGGATTTTTTTATTTAACCAAATTCTAACCAGCTAGAAGCACCATTCCGTTTAACTGTATATAAGATTACTTTATTAAAACCGCATTGCCCTGTTTTATTTTGTTGTCCATTGACCTGTCTGAACAACTAACTACTGTCCCAAGTAACATTTATTTTTTTATAATGGCCATCCATACCAACTAGCAACTATTTAATGAAACAAAAAGTTGTATAAGGTTTTCTTTCAAACCTTTTCTGGCCTCTTATAAACCCATTATAAGCCTTAAGTGTTAGTTTTTATAAAGGGACACATCACTACTTTCACATGAGTTTTAGTTTTAAAAAATAACTTTAAAAACATTCTCTAACCCTTTATAAAAATTCAAGATAACAACAAATAGTTTTTGGATGGTTGTCAGAGGGTTTTAGCACGTCCAATTTGACCCCGCCCCTTATTGATTGAAGCATATAATATGGTATTTCCAAGTAACATTTCATTTTTTATAGAGGTTGCGAGCAAGTTACCAAATTATAAACTTTAAAGTTTTATAGAAAAGTAACGAGAACCTTTCCGGAACCTTTATTACCCTCTTATTGGCCTTAACTGGTAGATCTTATAGAGGTAGTGGCAACCTTATAGAACCTTCTTACAACTTTTATATTACCTTTATTTATGCGAATTATGAGACGTAAAGGTTACAGGAAAGTGTCTGCAACCTTTATGAAACGAAATAAAGTAACCCGAGTGCAGCGCCCCCTATAAGAAAATGCAATAGAAAAATGCTTTTGAAAGTTCGAAGGTTCTAAAAAAGTAATTATGGATCCGTAATAGAAAACATGGAATCAAAACAACATCAAATTATAAATAGGCCGTGATAGAGTATTATGATGGTTAAATTATTTTTAAAGACATTTCCTTCCGCTAAAACTACAAGTGGGCAAACTTTACTGTTCGTACATGTAAAAAACCTAAAAAACACGCGCGCCATTTTTTTTATTTTGATAATAAAATAATTTTTTTATATTCAAAAATTTTAGTTTTTTTTTTTGGTGATTCTTTTTGTACTATAGTATGAATATATTATAAAAACAGCAATATTTCTTATAAAAAACCAAAATATAAAGAGTTTTTTAATATTTTAAACAAATACAATATTGAAAAAAATTTACGCCGCCATATTCGCCATCAAAGTTTCTTTGCGGTAATCTGGATTTGTAACAAATCGAGTTGACCAAAACTCTCTAATAAATCTGTTAAAGGAATTGGCCGATTCGCTCAAACCATGCAGAAGACTCAGAAGCGTGACAGATTTTTAATGACCTAATAACGACAATTCATTATAATGAAACCTTTATAAATAGAATCTGGTTTTATACTAACTGTTTAAGTAATTGTGGTTGCAGTTTAATAAAACCGTGTTTAGTAACCCAATAAACATTAAAGTTGCAAGGTTACAACAATTACTATTATAAAAATTATCGTGTCTTCATGTAATTTTATGAAACCAGGAAATCTGGTAATAAAACCCGATCACGTTTATAAGAACTGGTAACCAAACTTATAAAACTTGAGGTAGTTACTTGGGTGTGCTTTCCTTCTTTAAAAAGTTCCAGTGCATGCGTTTCTTTATAATTTCATTTTTGTCTAAATGCATTATCCAAAATGTGTACAGAAATGACAAAACTTTTGATGGATATTATATTCCGATAAATATTTATAGGTAATAATACTATAATTTTTTATTGATGTTTATATCGATTCTCTACCAGAAATCCTATATGCCACGTCGTCTTTATCGTGTAGAATTAATTTCTGCCTTCTAAAAATATGCTCCCTTGAAAACAAAACGTAATTAAAGAATTTTTAACTAAATTTATGGGCGGCGGATGAAAGATCGAAAAACACAAAAAGGTCGTAAACATAAGATCGAAAATTAAAAGGCGAAACAACAAAAGATCTAAACTACAAAAGGTTGAAATTACAAAAGGTCGAAAATGCAAAAGATCGAAATTACCAAAGGTCGAATACCAAAGGGTCAAAAATACAAAAGATCGCAATTACAAAAGGTCGAATATAAGGTCGAATCGACAAAAGGTCGAAAGTACAGGAGATCGAAAAAAACACGAAAAATTAATAACCAAAATAACTCTGACTGACTCTTAGTTTATCGTCTCCTGATGATGCTAACGTTGTTAGCGAAACGCGCGTCGAGTGCAAAAAAGTGTAGTTTTGGTTTGTGGAAAACAATCATAACTTTGTTTTACATATTCTAAGCAAGAAAATCGTTCTATTATAAGAAATGAGGAAAGGGATATAACGTATCAGAACCTCGCCCTTTTTTATTTTCGACCTTTTGAGATTCGACCTTTTGTTATTTCGATCTTTTCTTATTTCGACCTTTTTGTAGTTTCGACCTTTTTTCATTCGACCTTTTGATATTCCATCTTTTGTTATTTCGATCTTTTATATTTTCGACCTTTTGTAGTTTCGACCTTCTATAATATCAACCTTTTTGCATTCGTTTTTTTGTATTTTCGACCTTTGGTATTTTCTACCTTTCGACCTTATTCCATCTTTTGTTATTTCGATCTTTTATATTTTCTACCTTTTGTAGTTTCGACCTTCTATAATATCAACCTTTTTGCATTAGTTTTTTTGTATTTTCGACCTTATGTAATTTCGACCTTTAGTATTTTTTACCTTTCGACCTTTTTGTCTTTTGTCCTTTTCGTCTTTCGACCTTTTGTTTTTCGATCTTTTGGCTGACGCGCCCTAAATTTATGGAGAAAAAAGTAAGGATTGTTTTTTTTAAGTTCCTGTAATTTAAACAATAGAGAAAAAATAGCAAAATCAGGTCGAACAATTAATAAATCAACTATTTTTAGATAACTTATCTTACTGTTTGCACTTTAAAACTCGCTTTAAAGTTGAAAATATAAAATTTTTGAATTACGAAACAGTTTAGGCAAATGGCAGTCAGGTAATTTACATCAAGTTTTATAATGGTTATCAAAACCCTTATAGAATCCCAAGAAGTTGTAATTACCACCATTGAATTTAAACCAAAAGTTTTATAAGAAGAGTTTTTAAAATGTCTTGCTAACTATTTTTTTTAACTGAACCACTTTAAAAGTTTTTATTACGATCTTACAAAACTTGTCAAGTTTAAACTAAAAGTTTTACAAGAAATGTCGTCAAAAGGTTTTAATTGCTAGATTATAAAACTCAAAAAGCAAAAGTTTTATAGGGAGGCTCTTCTAAATCTTTTGTTTGGTATCTTATCAAAATAGGGAAGCTCTTTTTGTTTGCTATCTTATAAAAAATGGTAACCTAAGACAAAAGTTTTATAAGTATATAATACTCGTCTGGTTTTTCCATTACCTTAATAAACATTTACATGTTAAAGTTTTCTGGTAAATATTGTTATAAATATTCACGACCCCTATAAACCCCTTATAAAAAAGTTGAAAAATAATAAAACTATGTAGCAACCTAAAATGTTACTTGGGTTAGTTACTAACTTTATGCTTGGGGTGACCTATTTTGGAGGAAAAATTTACATCCGTTCTGTCCCCACTTAGGGAGAATAGTGGGATTTTTTACGTAAAGGGAAAGAGTCCTATCCTGTGTTTAGGGAGAATAGTGGGATTTTTTACGTAAAGGGAAAGAGTCCTATCCTGTGTTAAGGATATATTGCCCACATTCTGACCAAAAATGCTGCTTGGTTAGTACTTTTCAGAAAGGCATTAGATAAGGAACAAATCGAAGAGAGCGATACCTAAAGAAAAAGACACAGAAAACTCGACACAAATTCAAAACAATTTGGAGGTTTCATTCTTCATCACTACCGTCAAATTCCCATTACCTTATACGATTCTCCCAACCGATCTTTCCTGATCTTCAAGTTTTCTAAGTTGGGCGGCGCCACAAAAACGACGTACGGCTTCAGATCGGACGTCCTCAAAATTTTCAGACTTTGCGGGTGCAAATTTAGCACGCAAATCTTCCCCGAATTCACCACTGATCTGATGGCGTCCAGGGACGTCCCGTAATAGGCTTTTTCGTATTCCCCATGTTCCACGAATTTTCTCGACAGTATGTCGGCCTCGAATTGAGCTCTCGTTATGAAATGGTAGTCCTGTCCGTCGACCTCGCTTTCTTTTCTTGCTCGGGACGTATCTGCAACAAAAAAATAGGATAATGTCGAGGGAATTTCACCATTAACATAACCTTGATTTTTAGGGGTAGTTAAAGGTACATTTTTATTTTGATAACACCCTGTATGTATTTTTACTCTTATAACACTCTGTATGCGTAGTATGTACCCCACAAACAATGCCGGCATGGCAAAGTGCCTTACAAATATTGGCATCCATTGGCACTGAGAATTTGACGCACGGCAATCTGTGCATTATAAATACCTTAAACACTCCTGTTTGAGCCACCGGCCGAGCAACGGCAACGAATACGTTTAAAATGATGGCAAATACACACTTAGCATGGTTTAAATGTAGAGGAGCACTGCATACTAAATACCGGCATTGCAGGCAATATTGGCAAAAAATGTACGGGGTGATTGACCATATTTTTCTCACTACTTGGCTCATTTATTATTAGTTATTCACAAATTTTAAGAAAATTCAATAAAAATTTTCAAAATGTCAAATTTAAACATCAACTTTCTTATTTTAAATTGAACACCCTGTATATTTTTTAAAATTTCAGTAGATCTTTTTTTCCTGATTCTTAAAATATACCATATGTAGGGTTTATCTCTAGAGGTTCTCGAGTGAAATAAAAAAATAATTTGCCATAAGGGCGATGTGTTAGCCAAGGAAAAAGAGTTTAGGTAGTTCTTTGTTCAACACATTACTCTTAGGCAACGTTTTTCTTGAAAAATATACAGGGTGTTTTATTTGAAATAAGAAAGTTGATGTCGAAATTTGAAATTTTGAAAATTTTGGTTAATTTTCTTAAAATTTGTGAAATGCTAAGCAACTTTTGTATTAATTTTTTTTTCTATCTTTAAGAATAAATGAGTTATGTAGTTGGGAAAATATGGTGAATCAGCCTGTACCACTAAGTGCCAAAACCACGCAAAAATTAAAAGTTTAAAAGTGCACCTCCTTGATTGGTCGGGTCAATAGGGATACAGATTCAAATTCCGATACCACTGATAATTGGCTTTTATTTTATTTTATCCTTAAAAAGACACAAAAATTCATCGAAAAAACCAAAATGTAATAAATAAATACATGTTACTATAAACAAAAACTGAATATGAATAATATTTGTCGTCTTGGTCATGCCAAAGATAGAGGAAAATTCTTTCATAAATTGTTTTAAATATTTATTAAGAGGAGGTTTTCCATACCACAGTAAATTGTAACAGGGAAAATTTTATTTAGAATTTCTTTGATTGTGAATCAAAACAATTGCCAAAAATTTAAAAACTTAGTACTTTCTTCTTCTTGTTATAAGATAAGATGAAGATCTATTCAGCATCTTTTTTCCTGGATGTTCTGCCCCCTTTCCGGTCACAGGCATTCCGTAACCTAGCCTTAATAGCATTTTCAACGACAGAATGAGGAAAAGTTGGTTGACTTCTTAAAGGATTTTTCTTTACGGAATCTAAAAAAGTTTAAATTGTGGTAAGTATAGCTGTAAATTATTTATTTTTGGATAAACCAGTATTTTTTTTAATAAAAAGTAGCCCTTTTTGCTTTGCTTTTTGCTTTAAAACTTTTAAAAAATTAAAAACTTTATTCTAGTTCTTTTATTGGCAAATTTACGTCAAAATAAAAAATAGTACCACAAATGAGTTTTTTCAAATTAATTTAAAAAAAATCTCAATATATAATAAAAGCGGCTCCATTTCACAAGAAATTTGGGGGTCATCAGTCTCTGGGTTACCAAGAGAACTTTCAGTATTAGAAAATGATTTGGATGTAGACTGAATTGATTAATCTTTAGATGGCTCGATTCAACACTTCAACTAAAAAGCCAGTTAACTCTTTTTTGATATATAGTATCCTTTCGCCTACTATAGAGGCCATAGTCACACCAAACTGAGAGAAAATTCATGTTTTACCTGTCAATTTGGTTATAAAAATGGAGGCAACAGTAGACTAAACGGCACTGAACAGGTAGGAGTTAACTGGCTTTTTAGTTGAGAACAGTTTTGCATTGCAGATTATGATGTGAACTTTGATTTTCTTGTAAAGTGGCGTCTAGATCACGATTTAATGCTGGGTTCATACAGGCAAATAATAATTAAAATTAAAATAAAAGTTGAATGAGCTTATGGGAAACAGTGTAGGCATTTATACATCAGAAATAAAAAGATGGGTAAATTTTAACTTTTATTTTTATCTTTAAACGGATTTGAGCATGCCCCTCTAACGCACATAACCTCACTTTCATTTGTTGTTGTAATTTAAATGGGGGTTTTTTGCATTTTTTTGTTTGTTTTTAACAGATATTATTAAGGAAAACAGCATGATGGAGTTTAGTTTAATTATTTCAACTATTGATGTCATTCACTTTTGTATTTGCTGTGTGCTGATCGGTTATTTTTTTAATAACCCAACCCAGCATAAATGACGATTTTTGGTCGCTTTACTGGTAGTTCTGAACATTTTTAAGTCTATTCTAGGCCGACCTTATTTAAGAACAAAAGAATATGAGTACTTACACAGTATCGGCTTCCACATCCATAGTGACTTGAAACTCGAACTAAATTTAAGCTAATTTTAAAAGGAAACTTGCAAAACACAAAAAACAAACCACGAAAAGGAACCCACATAGGAAGAATCCGCAGAATATTATTAAAATGGCGTCGGCAAGTACGTCAAGTTGTCAACCGCACGTCAGATGTCAATCGCGCGGGAAATTTAAAAAATACGGCGTTGAAAAGACACGATACCCGGCAATGCGTTTGATCGGACCGGAAAGGTGGTTTAGAAATGCATGCAATTTTTAAAGGAACGATGGCGTTTCACTTGGTATGTAAAACACGTTTTTCAGTTATTGGCAAAATAACATAAATTTGCCAATACATCAGCACTAGTAAATAATCATTGGCAAAATAGCGCAATTTTGCCAATAATCCTACTGTAGTAAATAACCAATGGCATTCACTTGCCAATAAAGCAAATACACCTTACCACCTTTCATTGTTTGTGGGGTTTGTTCTACATTTACTACCTTTAAAGTTTGCACCAATGCAACTAGTGAAACGCTAGGGCCTAAAAATTACCAGTGTTGCCAGTTCTAAACTCAATTTTATACTGAATAGGTACTTACGAGGTATGGCAGCGGCGAATCTTTCAGAATTCTCCATCAGTCTCTGTCTCAATTCGTGCCTGCCGATATCTGGAGGCCCAATCAGTACTATCGGTCGTTTTTTGTCCGATCTAGGGTAATACAAAGACACTTCCTCGTAGGTGAGAATCTCTTCTGGCTCGCAGTCGTCTGTAGAATACATTGGGTAACCGCCTGTAAAAAAGTAATTCATTGTACAGCTGCACTTATACTCAAGAAAGATACTTTATTGTTAATTATATTTTTTGTCAAAAATAATGGTACTCCTACCATACCTTCATCGCAAGCACCTTTTCTTTTCTTCTTCTTGGCACTGCCGCCACACAACAGTGTTGCCGTCGATTTTTTATGTGGCTTCGCCATCCTCTCTTCGGCCGATATTCGCATGCTCTCTCTTTGATGTTGGAAAGAGAGAGAGGGAACTAATCCGGCCAGAGTCTGATCTTCTTCTCCTTCCCTGTATGCCTGCCACCTTAACAACAAAAAAGTACAAATAATAATAACTTTATTAATTATAGTCATATTGTACCAATTTCAACTAATAAAACGTGACTTATTTCAATTTTTTTTATGATAAGACTGTTTTACTATTAATTTACCAATTTGCATCTTCTTGACTAATTACATGTAGTACATCTCCTTTTCTGAAACTCATGCCCAACTCTCGACAGGGAATGTACATGTCATCTTCGGGATCATAATCGAATAAGGCTCTGACGTGAAGCACCATGTCTCTTGTCACGTGAACCCTAAAATAAGGAGAAAAAATATGAAAACAATTCCACTGTGCAGCAATTTGTTATGTCATGTAGTGACGTCGCAGTGCGCTTGGCCAATCGCTTCTCGCCGCTTGGCATTAGGGAAACAATAAATGCCCAGTGGATCATTGACTTATGGTTTGAAGTCCCAATTTTTTTTACCTGTATTGTGAAGCTGGCACGACAAGGATAGTCAGGGCCCCATCCATATCTTTAAGAATATCACAGACTGCATTGACGCTTTTCCCGCGCATTTCTATACCGTTCACTTCCAAGATCTCGTCGCCCTCGTGCAATAAACCGCTCTTTTTTGCGGCACCGCCTCTTACCACCCTTCCTAAAATAAAAAAAAAACACAAATAAGAACACAGTTGAATGAGTGAAGAAGATCAGTCATACGCTGATTAGTAGTCAATAGGAAAAAAATTTGTGCAATCTGAGAAGTACGTACGTACGTGCGTAACTTCACTATCTCGGCTCTTATTGATTTAAATTTTAAAATAAAATTTTGGTTTTATAAAAAAAAATGATATCTACGAAAAATTTTGACAGCTGTCACAATAAAAAAGTTACAGCCAGAAGCCAATTTTATCCCTACCGATAACGACGGCGTCTCCGTCATTCCGCACGGTGGCGCCCAAGGGTTCCGACGTCTTTTCTATCCTAATAATTTTGATATTTTGATCGCTGTATCGACTTTGTTCCGATTTGATGGAGGGCGTGGTTTCGGTGTGGGATGGTTCGGGGGAAGTGGAGTCGGGGGGTAGTACGGAAGCCACCCCGTCATGGGCGACCATTAAAGCTTCAAACTCATACCCTGAAAATAATGAATACCATAATTACCACATTTTTGACATATTTATGCCACGTTTTGAACAAGGTCCGTTTTTATGATGGATGTAGGGACATACGGTTGGCATGTATTATTACCTGTAAGTATTGTGGCCAATTCCACTGCATAGGCACTCTGGGAGTTTTGCAAGGCATCCAGCGCGTCCCTCAGGGCAGCCTGAGCCGTAGGCGAGGCTCTGGTCGCCGTTTTCGAACGTGACTTTTGTATTCTAAAGGAATAAAAAATAAGTAAGTATAATACGCCGTCCACACTTTTTCCAGCTGGTTCATAAAATTATTACGTACATAAAAGTGCATAAAAATCTACTGACCTATATTGTTTAAAACTAATGTTTCTTGACTGGCCTAGTAAACGATCCAAATTCGTGAATCAAATCGATAACAGCCAATGGCATACCGAGCAGGCGTTCGTGCGTGTTTTTTCGCTTGATGTTTTGGGTCAGTTCGATTCGTTTAGTTTAGCTTTTCTCCTTGTGAAAGTTTATAGAATAAAGTGAGAAAGAAATACTTTGATTTTATTAATGCATTGACAATTATTTACCAAGAGAATGCAATAATATTGTGTTGCCAGGACATTTTGAGTTTTTTGGTGAGCTGTTTAAAAGGAGATTTTTTTTATTCTGGGTTATGTGATATACATACTTTTTCGAGTCAATTGAACATCAGAATTGGCGGAACTTTGAATGGTAGAAGCATTTCGTAAAAACTAAGCCATGGCTCGGAGCCTTGTTTTGATTGTTTTGCCGAATAAGATAAAATTAAAAAGAAAATGTCGAACTGACGCTCAAAACGGGTCATGTGATACCCATGCTTTTGGGGCCGTCCATAAATTACGTAACACCCTTTCTGGCAATTTTTGACCCCCCCCCCCGTCCCTCCATGTAACACTTCCGTGGACCCCCCCTAAAATTACGTAAAACATCCCTGCCAAAAAAACCTCATGAAAGATCATAGCAATTATAATCTATGCTCATATAAACTTATGATATTTTATAATTTTTGACTAATGAAAGTGAAACACAAATCTCGCATAGGAGTTCATCATATTTTATCAGCCAGTTGGCTTATAAAAGTTTACAATATTTTATGATTTTTAATATGACAATTCCTCATAAAAGTTTATAAGATTTTATAAGATCTACCTGTAACATTCGAAAATAAAGAAATCACAGCTCAACTTTAGCAGTTGTAGTAGTAGTAATAGTAGAAAAAGTAATGTAATTAAGAGATTAATATGCAGTCAAACTAAACTATAACCGAACCTAAACTCTAAGCTATGACAACCTAACCCACTATAATACAAAAACACTCCTTGTGCTTGCACAATATCGACATATATATCTAATAGAAAATTGTTCTCGTATAAGTACTTATTTATCCCCAGGAGCTGTCGGAGAAATGCTACTTTGATAAATTTCTATGAGATTTCATAAGCCAAAAACTTTGTTTTACAAGCTTTTATTTAACTTGCAATATATCTATCTATGTAACGAACAAGATATGTTTTTTCGGGTGGAATCTTGCAACCTAATTTTGACCATCTTTCCGACATCCGATCGGCTTCAAATTTGGCATGCTTATATAGTTGCGGTGACAACACAAGAATATAGTGTGATGAAATTGACAGCTCCCCGCTACTCGAAGGGGGTAGAGGGGGATACAATTGAATTACGCCCGATTTTGTTGAAATAAGGTGTGTCGGGGCACCTGGGGATGGAGATAACGAATTTCTAATCAGATTTTAAAAATTCAGTGTGGCGGATACAAGATGGCCGATTTTTGGTCATCTTTTGCTAACCAATTTTAACTAACTTATGCAAATCAGATGGCTTTCAAATTTGGCATGCATTTATAGTTCTGGTGACAATACAATAATATGTCATTATTAGGCACCCCTCCCCCCTACGAGGGGAGTGGAGGGGGGAAATACCTAAGTTTATCCGATTTCAACCAAAATTGGTATACGGGGGCTTTTGGGGATAAGGAATACGAATTTTTGATCAGATTTTGAAAATTCAATATGGCGGATTCAAGCTGGACGATTTCTGGTCATGTTTTGCTAACCAATTTTAACTGAGTTATCCACATCCGATTATGTTCAAATTTGGTATGCGTTTATAGTTCCGGTGAAAACACAATAATATGATATTCTCAGGTACCCACCTCCCTCTAACGAGGGAAATGGAGGGGGAAAAAGATTTACTTTGTTCGATTTCAATGAAAATTGGCATACAGGGGTTTTTAAGGAGGGGGGGATTACGAATTTTTGATCAAATGGGATCATGAGTCAAAAAATATATATTATATATAATATTTTTTTATGAAATTTAATGAGGTTTTTTTGGCAGGGTGGACACATAAAAATCTATAAAATATTGTAAGCTTGTCTGACTATAAAATATATTTAAAGACTTATAAAAAAAATTATAAATGTTCATAGAAATCTGTCAAATTCTATGAGTTGGTCTGATCATAAAATATCCCAAAATCTCATGAAAAACGTTTTTTTACAAACTCTTAAAACATTACAAAAAGACAAGAATGTAATCATAGAAAACCATAAAATGTTATGAGTTGGTTTGACTATGAAATCTGTCAGAAAACTATAAAAACATCGGTTTATATAATCTCATAATACATCATAAAAGAAAAAGAATGTAATTATAGAAATCCATAAAAGTTGATGTGTCGGTTTGATTATAAAATCTCTTAGAAAATCGTGCTTTTATAAAACCTTAAAATATGTTTAAAAAAGTGTCAGCACTTATCAAATTATAAGCCTGACTGATTGTAGGATCAGATAAAAAACACACATATGAAACCACATAAATTAATTCTTAACAAAATCGAAGACATATCTCAGAAATTCTTACAAACTTTTATAATCTTAAAATTTTGCCTCACAAAAGCTCATAGACCTTATAAAAACTGATAAAATTCAGGTGTGGTTTTTATGAGGTTTTATGCGGTTTTCTTGGCAGGGATTGCCAACACCCCCTCCCTGAAGAAGGACAAAAAATAGTTGGCAACCAAAAAAAAAACGTTGAGAACCAAAAGTTGAAAAACAAAAAAAAAGGTTATAAATTTCAAAATTTAACAAAAATTTGAAAAAACCATCACTTATGGTCAAACACCAAGTATTACGTAATACTTCCATGCACCATCCCTCCTCTCTTTTGGAGTCAAATCAAAGTTGGCTGAACTTTGAATGGAAGGCACATTTGTAAAAACTAACGACAGGGCTCGGAGCACATTTTAGGTCAAATCACTGTAGACGCTGACAATATAAAACTATAATTTCTGTTAGCACTTCAACTTTCTACGAACCTATTGTGAATATCAAGCGCCTTGCCGAACTGAGGTGACAGCAAAAGGGATTGTATGGCGGCTATACGTCCTTCCAGGCCGGAAATGCCCGAACCAGCCGAGTGTTTTTTCAGCTGAATTTGAAGACGCTGGGCGGCCGCCACTAGGTCTCCGTAAGCTGAAAATTACAATGGGTGAGTGAATTTTTTATATTTTTTCTTTAAAGTAGTTATTCTTTTTTTTCTGGCAGTGACCTTAGCTCAAAACGGGTTATGTGATATCCATACTTTTTGGAGTCTTGCAGAACTTTCAATGGAACACAACATGGTCGTTTTAAAAACGTTTATAAAACGTCCCAGTCGAACTTACCGGACGTCTCGGGGACGTACTCTTGGAGACCTATATGTCTTAAAAACATTTTTAAAACGATAAGACACGGCTCGGAGCACTTTTTTGATTTTTTGCCGAATAAGCTAAAATTTCCAAGACTACTGATTCAAATGTTTTAATATTTCGAAAGTTCAGCCTGCTGATGGTTATTTGGCTCCAAAAAGGATGAATATCACATGGCCTGTTTTGCAATTTACTAAGCTAAGGTCACTGGCAGAAAAAAAAGAATTTCTACTCTTTGAATTGATAAATTTACTAAACTGCAAATAACTGAAACTAAAGGTTTCTTTGAGGGTTTTATGGCTACAGTTTCTCTCCGACCAGACAGCATAAAAACGTCCAAAGATGGGCGTCGGACGTACAATGAACGCCGTCCAATGGACCATACATATGGCACACTTGCGTGTTAAATGTACGTCAGCTACTGGATACTTTCTGGACGTTATACAGGGTTCCTAAGATTTTCCTTAGGGATAGGATTTTAATAAATCAAACTGAAATGGCATAGAAAGTTCTGCGCGCACAAAAGAAACAGGTATATTGAGCAATGGTGCCAGTTTGTTGTTATCTCCGGACTGCTTTCATGAAAAAAAATTGTCGCCACTCTTTCATTGTGAGCATAAATCATAGTTGCAATAATAACCGTTGACAAGATGTCTGCAAATTCCGCTAGATGGCGGCCACACCATGAGATGAATTTAGATGTTTTCAGGTCCAAACCACAGCTTTTTCTTGCTTAAAGGAGGCGGCAGGGTCCATTATTTACGATACTGAGCGATAAACTCGTGAGGTTGTTAACATTAGAAAGAAATATCTTCGCTTTTAATTAAATTTATTTCCATTCTGTTCTACTAGTGACATCTATCCGGAAACGACCAAACCATGCAGCTAGCACTAGCAGCCAAAGAAATCAATAAACGGCGCTGTTTTTCCTGCAGAGCTTTTTGCTTGCGATATTATTGATTTTAAATAAAGCTGGCCCTACACTACATTTGATATTTTCGAGGTGTTTTATGACATGATCTCGAAACATGTAGCGAACCAATTCTTCAAAACTAGCGGGAGGGTAAAATCGAAAAATAAGGGGCTGCCAATATTTGGAACACCCAAAAAGGGGTGAAAAGATTTATTTTGCTGTTTCTTTACAAAAACGTTTTTTTTACGAAAAACTTGAGCTCTGCCACTTTTTTTATTTTTTTCTTCAACTTTCTCGAAATTTTCGTCATACCGTAGAAAAAAATTATTTCCCCCATGGTGGAAAAAATTTAGAAACAGAGACGAGATCAGTTTTCCTAAAACGGGGGATCTTGGTTTCGAGTGAGAAGGTAAAGAGCGCCGCAGGCAAAAATTTTTCGATTAAATTAGCCGAACGCAAAAATGTTAGAAAAACAAAGCACGAAATAAAAATGGCGCCGCTTACAATTTTTTTTCAAAAATTACGTAATTTCGGGAACGCAAAGAAATAGGTCTAAAGAGTATAATTTAAAAAAAAATATATCAATTTTCTCGCCCTCCTCCACTGGGACTACAGGGGCCGTGCATAAATTACGTAATGGTCATAGGGGGGAGGGGGGGTTACAAAACGTTACGTAGGGGGGAGGGGGGTTTTCGACAGCGTTTGCATTTGTGTGAAACTAGGAAAATTTGGAATGAAAATAAGTGAAGTTTTTTTTTGGAGGGGGGTAGTGGTCTTGAAATCGTTACGTAATATTAGAGGAGTGACGTGCCAAACCGTTACAAAACATTACATAGGGGGTGGGTCAAAAATTGGTAAAATCACCGTTACGTAATTTGTGCATGGCCCCACATCTGACTGTTCCTCCTTTTTGATTTCGAATCAAAGTGCAAAACCCGGGTTGGACGTTCGAAGGCGTCAACCCGTCCTATTTGCTTGATAAAGTTTCTACGGAAATATCTCAGTCGATTTCTCCGGCCGTGTATGAACGCTTTAGGTTAGGCATTTGCATGTATCTCAGTCCCCAGCCTGTAAATAGTGCGTAAGGACAATGGTTACAAAATGAAAAGCCGAAAAATATTTTTTTTACGATATCTTTCATCAGTTTGGTATTAAAGTCGAGCAAAAACCATTTTTATTCCAGTCCTAAAAGTATGAAAATGGAAAACATTAGAAAACAACAACCTGGAATGGATTTACTACGTGTAAGATATAGTGACAACATCGCCCCATGCCCATCCTTTTCTGCCTAATGTGCTTTTCCGTTTGTCTGCGTCTTAAAGCACAAGATTTTTGACTTGTTTATGCCATGTTTCGAAAGAGGCTTGATTTTATGGTGGTATCTGATTGAACTTACCATAGACTTGGTGTACCACCTCCCTCTCCTTGTCGGAAACAGGCGTGGCCGTCCTCGAATCGAAGACTTCGTCCTCGAAGGCGTCGTTGACGGCGCCCTGAGGTTTGTTCTCCAACGCTTGCAGTTTTCGCGATCCTCTGAGGGAACGGTTGAGGAACTCATTTTGCGCTGCTATTCTGTCTTCGTCCTCTTTGCGTTTGCGAAATTGCTCCTGAAACACATTTTAAAAAATATTAGAAACTTAAGTTGAGCATATTTGTAAACGTTTAATATTTTAGAAAGGATTTAGCGAGGATGAATAAATAACAAAAAATAGCAGGTTTTCCCTTTAAAAAAAAAATTAACTGTAGACCCGGGTTTCGCACTTAAACTTGTGGTGCTCATCTAGGAATTAATCTGAAACAGGATTTATTTGAAAAACTTGGTATTTTTTGTTTTTTCTACGAACGTGCGGAAAAGTTACCTTTCCGCTCGAGTTGTTGACTTTTCCGTACGATTTTACTTTTTCGTACGATTTCTTTACTTTCCCGCGTGATTTTTAATTTTCCGCACGATTTTTAATGTATCGCACGATTTTTATTCAGAAAATTGATAGCCTAAACCATTAAACTTAAATAGGCAGTCACATGCAGGCACTTTACTAGAAAAATCGTACGAAAAAGTAAAATCGTGCGGAAAATTAACTTTTCCGCATTAGTGCTGAAAAGTTACTTTTCTGCACGATTTTTGTATTGTTAAAAATGAAGATATATAGGACTAATTAACTGATTTATGGAACTATTCTATCTTATCTTGTAGCATTATTATAAAATATTTGCGTATTAAAAACCTTTTTTTTTTTTTGATAAATAAGATGGAAAAAAAACACTCGTAGGAAAAACATTGTACCTAACTCTTGCGGAAATGCCTTTTCCACCCTTGACGGCTAGCCCGAACTCCGCTCCGCGTCGTTCGTGCAACTGCCGTCGCGTGCAGAAAAGTACCACTTTCAGCACTTGATAGGTAAATAACTATTTTGGTATTTATTCTCTCTCTCCTACAAAGCTTAGGTAAAGATAATATAGTATATTATTATAATTATATCTGTCAAATTGACGGTACATCTGCCGATTCCGCAATTTGACAGACGGTTGTATTTACATTAATCCTGTTTCTGATTAATTCCTAGCACCGTCGTGATGAGAACCACAAGTGCGAAACCCGAGTCTACGGTTAACATTACCTTTTTTGACAGAAAGCTTGCTATTTTTTGTTAAATGCAATGTTTAATTGTGCTTTCTCGTCAATAAAAGAAAAGCAAGAACTCTCGGTTAGCGTCATGCATAGTTTCTCACCAGCCAAAAGCTAAGTTCGGTACATAAGCTACGTTCGGTATATAGATCCGATCAATCAGACTGCTCCAAATCGTTCGGCAATTCGTAGCGGAGGTAGGGGAGGTAAATCTGGCGCGTTTGTTTAATGAATCCAGATCAATCGAAGCTAGATCGCTCTGCTCTGAATTTTAGACGGATTTTCCAGATTAATCTAAACTTTTAGGGTTATGTTTTTATTTATTTTTAGTTTTGTGTTGGAACTTTTTTGGATTTTAAGAAAAAGTAGTGGAAAATCAAAACCATTTAAGTACGTTTTTATGTAAGCTTCAGTCAGACATAATATATTTGAGCTTTTTGAGGGGTGATTTATAAACTGGAGTTGAGTTGAGTGGTACATTCTGAAATGTTCTTTAAATTGCCTGTCTCTTAATCGTCGAGCTTTTTCTCCAGCAAAGCCAAAGAGTTTATTACAGTCTTCGGAACAGTTAACCTTGTCATCATTGCTATACAAACACAAAAAATGAGTCAACAGGAGGAGAATGAAAATATGTAAGTATTGTTTATAACTTTTGGGTTACCATTTTTGTGTTTTTTACTTTGAGAGCTTTTTTGGTATAAAAGCTACATGCAGTCTAGAGTTGCTGCAATGTAAAAAGTTCAGTTATATTAAAGTTTTAATGCATGCATTTCTTCAAAAAATAGAGAGAGTAGACAAAATTATGCGTTGGGCATTAGCCATTAAAACTTGAGTAAATAGGCCTTAAGCCATAAGCAGTAAGACAGTAAGAACTAAAAAGCATTAATTTTTTGCTTACTTCTGTGAACTATAATCATCAACATTGATAAGCCATAGTTCATTTTCCTTGCGTCTTATGGCTTACTTTTTATGGTGGCAACTCTAGACTGCCACTTAACCTAAAAAGTCAGTCAAGGTAAAATTTAAGACAAGAAGAAAGTTGTAATTTTCTCTTCCTAAAATACAGTTTTTTGGGTAAATTGTTGTTTTACTAACTCAACACCCAACCAAACAAGTACTATGGTTTTCTTACTATTGTATTATTGTTTTTTTACAGTTTCAAACAAAAAAACTTCCCAAGAAATCATAAGAAAAATGATAGGCAAGGTATTCAAGGAACAACTTGCATAGTGCCACCACAGTGTAGCTACACAGGACCAAAGAATAGCTTGAGAACACATCAGGATTTCTATAAGTTGGTTTATTAATTGGAGGTAAATATATTTTTCATTACTCAAAGTCTTTTGTAAAAATACAAGTTGTGTTTATTTTGTAGTAGAAATGATCCTAAAACTAGTGGCTTAATCGATTTTTGTATATCACTTTTTATAACTGAGAATTTTAATAAGGTGGTCAGTATTTTGTCGTTATAACCTTAGATTATAACCATCTGTTCATCCTTTTTAAATCTATCATAGGCTGTTTTTGGAAGATTAAGTGCCATTTAGATATGATAATAATTATGTCAGTATTGTATTACACAAAAGTTTAGATTAGACTTTATTTGATCATTGTATAAGTTAGATTTTTAACGAGAGGGTGTCGATTGTGTCAAGTACATTAAATAAATAAATAAATATAATTAATATTAAGTTTAATCAATAAAACAGATATTACATAACTCAGTAAAATTTGATATTATACAATACATACACTTATTTTTTTTTAAATACAGAACTTACAATTAAAATTGCAAAAGCTAGCCTACAACATTAAAAATAAAATTGCAAAGGATAGCCCACAGCATTAAAAAAGTTAAGTCTAAACATATCTGGACACTAGAGCTACAGCTTAATTAAATGAAAGTTAATAAAAAAAAAACCCACCAAAGTCACACAAAGATTTCCGTTCCACAGACCTAGTAACATTTTCTGAAAAAATGACTATGCAGTAAACGTAAAGTTTGTATCTTTAACCACCTATACTTATGAACCTAGTAGTAAAGGGGGGGGGAGGGCTGGCAATGATAGAAAAAATTGTCTGCCCCTCTCCTATAACATATTAAAATTTGAGAAAATTGAATGGGTGCACATGCTCCATAGGAAATTGGAAGGAGTTCTTTCTAGGCCTTTTTATGTAAAATAAATTCTTGAGTCTCTATAGTTTTATCAGAATAATGTTCATCATAACTAAGAACAATAAAAAATATGTACCATATTTTGTGAAACTGATTCTTAATCAAAAATGTAATTTGTAAAATCCTTTTTTTTGCATTGTTTCAGATATAGCTTGATCACGATTCAGCCTGCAGCAGGGTGATGAGTTCTGGAAAAATGCAATGGACTTTTCTAGTGTGTTTGTTAAATGATATTTTTTCTACACCAAATCAAAGTGCCTGTACTAATTTTAAAGAATAAAAAAATTATATAAATTTCTGTTCCTTATTATTGCAAATTGGTTTGACTTGTGAAAGCACTTGTGTAATACTTACCAATAAAGAAACTAAACTAAACTTTCAATTTAATTGTAGTTTAGAATGTGCTTTCATAATAAACTAGGTTTAACATTGCGGTGCAATATGCAACAAATATTTGTATAAATCACTACATTAAATCCACATGGCAGCTTATGGCTAGCCTATGATACAAAAGTGGTAAAATCTGGATGGTCGAAAGCGGTAATTCCCTGGGCTGATGTTTGGAATGAAGGCGGCACGCCCCCGCCCCAGGAAGCTCCATACTTCAAGTGGGTATCCGACTCGCAGTCGCCTGGAGGCAGAAGGGTCATAACGTTAAGCGCGCCGCTTCGGCGGGTACTTTCGGCCCGAATCCGTCACTTCGCAAAGCCTTCAGTTTGCCAATTTCGGCCCATGGGGATTTGGTTTATTGGGTAATCTTCAAACATTATTTATTGTCCATGCACTACAGCACAAATAGCCTCTAAAACCATGTTATTCATGGTACCTTTCAGACTCAAAAGCCCAGCAGCCGACAAAAATATAAAAAAATTTAAATAAAAAAATCTTAGGTTAGAAAGTTTAAATCTGAACCCGTTCGGTAATGCTACTTGCTCGGATTAATCGACGATCAGCTGATCAAAAATCCGTCTGATCTGCGATCTATATACCGAACTTAGCTATAGATCGCAGATCAGACGGATTTTTGATCAGCTGATCGTCGATTAATCCGAGCAAGTCGCATTACCGAACGGGTTCAGATTTAAACTTTCTAACCTAAGTTTTTTTTTGTTTAAAAATTTTTCTTTTTTTTCGGCTGATGGGCTTTTGAGTCTCAAAGGTACCATGAATAACATGGTTTTAAAGGCTATTTGTGCTGTAGTGTACGGACAACACATAATGTTTGAAGATACCCAATAAACCAAATCCCCATGGACCGAAATCGGCAAACTGAAGGCTTTCCGAAGTGACGGATTCGGGCCGAAAGTACCCTCCGAAGCGGCGCTTACCCACCCACTTGAAGTATGGTGCTTCCTGGGCATCGATGTAATAACCACGTCGATGTTCCTGGGGCATGCCCCCTTCATTCCGAACATCAGCCACAGGAGATTACCACTTTCGGCCATCCAGATTTTACCACTTTTGTATCATAGGCATGTGGATTAAATGTAGTGATTTATACAAATATTCGTTGCATATTGCACTGCCATATTAAACCTAGTGCTTTTACAAGTCAAACCAGGTTTAACACTGCGGTCCAATTTGCAACAATAAGGAACACAAATTTATATATTTTTTTTATTCTTTAAAATTAGTACAGGCACTTTGATTTGGTGTATAAAAAATATCATTTAACAAACACACTAAAAAAGTACATTGCAGTTTTCCAGAACTCATCACCCTACTGCAGGCTGAATCAGCTATATCTGAAATAATGCAAAAAAAAAAGAATTTTACAAATTATTTTCTATCATTACCAGCCCCCCTCCCTTTTACTACTAGGTTAATAAGTATAGATAGTTTAAGATACAAACTTTACGTTTACTGCATAGTCATCTTTTCAGAAAACGTTGTTAGTAGGTCTGTGGAACAGAAATCTTTGTGTGATTTTGGTATGTTTTTTTTTTATTAACTTTCATTTAACTAAGCTTTAGCTTTAGTGTCGAGATAGGTTTAGGCTTAACTTTTTTAATGCTGTAGGCTATCTTTTGCAATTTGATTTTTAATGTTATAGGCTAGCTTTTGCAATTTCAATTGTAAGTTCTGTATTCAAAAAAAAATTAAGTGTATGTATTGTATAATATCAAATTTTACTGAGTTATGTAACAATCCTGATGTGTTCTCAAGCTATTCTTTGGTCCCCTGTAGCTATACTTTGGTGGCAATATGCAGGTTGTTCCTTCAATACCTTGCCTATTATTTTTCTTATGACAAATCCTGATGTGTTCTCAAGCTATTCTTTGGTCCGGTGTAGCTACACTTTGGTGGCAATATGCAGGTTGTTCTTTGAATACCTTGCTTATAATTTTTCTTAAGACTTTTTGGGGAGTTTTTTGTTTGAAACTGTAAAAAAAAACAATAATACAATATGGTAACAAAACAATAGTACTTTGTTAGGTTGGGTGTTAGGAAAACAACAATTTACCCCAAAGAACTGTATTTTAGCAAGAGAAAATTAGAACTTTCTTCTTGTCTGACTTTTTAGGTTAAGCTGCAGTCTAGAGTTGCTGCACCATAAAAAGTAAGCCATAAGACGCAAGGAAAATGAACTATGGGTTATCCATGTTGATGTTTATAGTTCACAGTAGTAAGCAAAAAATTTACTCAAGTTTTAATGGATAATGCACAATTTTGTCTTGTTTGAAAAAAAATTGAAATAGACAGAAATAGAAATAAAAAAAGCATTAGGCATTATGCATTAAATTACGATGCAGCAACTCTAGACTGCAAAACTGTCAAAGTAAAACAACACAAAAATTAAAACCAATAAATTATAAACAATACTTACATATTTTCATTCTCCTCCTGTTGACTTATTTTTTGTGTTTGTATATCAATGATGATGAGGTTAACTGTTCAGAAGACTGCAATAAGCTCTTTGGCTTTGCTGAAGAAAAATTCCCACTATTAAGAGACGGGCAATTTAAAGAACATTTCAGAATGTGCCACTCAACTCAACTCGTTTATAAATCACCCCTCAGCTTTCGATTCAATCGCGCCAGTCGTTGCCGATGGCGCGAGCGTTTTCTTACGTACGTAAACTTACTTAAATGGTTTTGATTTTCCACTACTTTTTCTTAAAATCTAAAAGATTAATCTGGAAAATCCGTCTAAAATTTGGAGCAGATCGATCTAGCTCCGATTGATCTGGATTCATTAAACAAACGCGCCAGATTTACCTCCCCTACCTCCGCTATGAATTGCCGAACGATTTGGAGCAGTCTGATTGATCGGATGTATATACCGAACGTAGCTAAAAACAAACTACCCTTTGCCAGGGTGCACAAAAAAAACCCAATTAAAAAAAAAAATGTGCACCGAGAAAAAGGAATTAGCCTCTATACAACGGTTGTTTACTATTTGCTCCACAGTTCACTTTTTATTGATTTTAAGAAAAAAATATACTCTTTTCGAAAGTTATATTTTTGTGTAGGTCCCTAAATAGTTATTCTGATAAAAATTAAAATCTATACGTCCTACTGTCAAAACCTGTCAAAAATATGTAATTTTTTCCCAAAATGTAAAAAAAAATATTTTAAAAAAATAAAAATTATGGCTTATAGAGCATTTCATTTTAGACAAAAAAAAGTCAAACAAGCATTAACCGTTTTTTATATAAACGTCATTTAAAGGTTTGAAAAATGGAAAAAATTTTCACATTTTCAATTTTAATGCTGTTAATTAAAAAAAAATTATATATTTTCCGAAAAAGCGATGTGAAACCTGAAAGAAAACATATTTTCGCTAAAAAAACGTTACAATGTTTTTTACATCACTTATAGTTTCTATATAAAAATAAAATTAGTTGAAGAAAATGCTAAAATCAAATCGATTGTATTGAACGTCTTTGCACCAAGATTTTTGTATAAACCTAAACTTCTAAAAAAAATACAATTATCTGCTAAGTAGGTAGTCTTATTACCTATCAAACGACAGCAAAAAAGTTTTGACTTTCTTATGTTTACTAAATAAAAATAAGAAATAACCAAATTTCTGCAACATAAGAAAAATAATTTTTTTAATGACGGTAATACTAACTAGTGCATGTTGCTTTGTGCTCTTATATATTTTTTTAAATGTTCTATAAGACCCTTCGAACTCACCGGGATTAAGGGGGCAAGATAGAAGCAGGAATAAGGGAAGTACCTTATATAGTCAATATTTATTGTTAATTTATTGTATATAAAAAGATATCTTTCAGAGAGCTCCTCTTATTTAATTCCGCCACAGGTTACCTTTTCAAATCTAGTCGAAACTTTTTTACTATCGTTTGATAGGTGATAAAAGTAACTATTTAGCAAATAATTGTTTTTTTTAGAGTTTAGTTTTATAGAAAAATCTTGGTTCAAAAAGTTCAATACAATCGACATGATTTTACCATTTTCTTCAACTTATTTTATTTTTGTATAGAAACTATAAGAAAATAATAAATAAAAATTTGTAACGTTTTCTTATCGAAAATATGTTTTCTCTCAGGTTCCCTATCGCTTTTTTGGAAAATATATTTTTTTAACTAACAGCATTAAATTTGAAAATGTGACAATTTTTTCATTTTTTAAATATTTAAATTATGTTTATAAAAAATGTTTAGTACTAAAAAAATGCGTATGTGACTTTTTTTTGTATAGAATGGAATGCTCTATAAGCCCAAATTTTTTATTTTTTAAAAATATTTTTTTTACATTTTGGGAAAAAATGTCATATTTTTGACAGGTTCTGACAGTAGGACATATATGGAAGAATTTAATTTTTATCAGACAACCGTTCTCAACTAAAAAGCCAGTTAACTCATTTTTGTTTTAGTATCCTTTGGCCCATGATCGGTGCCATATTGACACCAAACTGACAGAAAATTCATGTTTTACTTGTCAATTTGATTATAAAAATGGCAGCCACAGTAGGCTGAAGGGCACTGAGGCAGTAGAAGTTAACTGGCTTTTTAGTTGAGAGATCAGAATAAGTATTTAGGGACGTCATCTACAGAGCATATTTTTTTCTTAAAATCAATAAAAAAGTGAACTGTGGCTCCAGTATTCAACAAATTGTAGAAAACCGTCTATTTAAAAAAATATTAAATCTCTTATTCGGTTTTGTAGCACCCTATAGGTAGGTATTAATAAAAAAAAATAACAAAAAAGAAGCATGCATTTGTGTGTGTGTGTGTTTTTTTACGAGATTCGGAATCAGGAGATAGTAGTTGGAGCTGTTTGGTTGACGGTAGAACAAATTGTTTACAGATCAGTAAAATGCGTATTTAAAAATTATTATATTTCAAACAAAGGGTTTTTTTATTTCTATTATATTTGATGCGTTGGTTTATAACATGTGTTTATTTAGATAGAATCGTTTTATGCTGTGAACCCTGCAGATTTAAATCAAAACATTTGCTGTCTTTTGTGCTGGGATTTTAGTTTGTATGACGTATGACCAAAGATGTATGAAATATATATATCATATATTTCTGGCATGATTCAGGATGTGAGAAAGGGCCTTGTTGAATCTACTAACATTTTCCTTCCCTGATTGAGCGAATATTCTAGCAAGTAAAAACAAAGTATAGTCTAGAGATATTAGCCCAAAATATCAACTATTAGCTGAGTAGCCTCCCGTATGGGACCTCAGTACCTTCTGGCGATGTCCAGCTAACTAACCACAAACTCTTCAGTTTTGAATGTATTGTTATAAATTTAGAACGACAAATTTTAGTACTGAGATAGTAATTTTAATTTTTTTAAATTAGTATTTGTAATTCAATGTTTGGCACAGCATGACTCGATTTTTGGAATTGGGATCGAGGGTTTCTCTGCCGTGCTCTTTCCCCTCGTGAATTTCAGGCTGAGTACGGCACTACTATTGATTTTTCTTCGAATTAATAAATTAGGAGTATTTTTCAAATTTTATGTTTATTTTACATATCACACCTTACCTCAAGTCTCCCTAAATTTGTTATTGTCAGGCGCATACTGGGCAAGTAAATTTTATTTATTTTGGTTGGTTAATTTTAATTTGTTAAACGAACATGGGTAGGTATGTTTTACGACAAAATTGTTTATAGATTATACAATATTTGTATTTTTGCTAAGGAAAATTGTATATCTTGTAGCAACTTAGTTGTACTGGAGCAAATAGTAAACAACCAATAAACAACCCTTGTATAAAGGTAAATTTCTTTTTTCTTTTTTCTTGAACCTATATTTTGAATAGGGAAAATGAGTAAGAGTAATACCTTGTTTGGAAGGTCTTTTAAATGTCTTTACATCGTGCAAAAATTTTACCCCTCGTAGGAATGAATCCTAAAAAAATGCAATGATAAATGGTACTATTAACAAAAACAAAGTCGACTTGTCCCGATTTTTGTGTAAAAATAAAAAAATTATTTCGTAAAAAAACGAATCAATCAATCACTTGATTCACTTTCCTTTTTCAAAATAAGGGGGTAAAGTTTACTCCTCGAAGGGGGTACGTGCTATAAAAATTTCACACGCCTCTTTAACTTTGATTTTTGGCCTATTCCACAAGGTTTGGTGTGTAGTCTTCCTGAGCAGTTTTCTCCCCAGATTTTAATTAAAAAAAGTACAACTGGCAACGCCTTGTTTTTTAATTTTTTAATATTTTGCCAGAGTGCACAGGGAAAACTAAACATCAGAATTAGCTGACATTTTGCGGGGGTGATCATTTTTAAATGCATAACAAAAATATCTGAAGGATTTTTCAAAATTCTCAATTATTTTTTTTCAAAATAAAAGCTCTGGTACTGTCATCTATCACACACAGTTTTCTCTGGATTACATTCTTCCTTTCTTTCTCTTTTCTTCTTCTCCGGAAAAGGAAACCGATCAATCAATCACACTTCAATGAATTTGGAAGACGCACGCACTTAAAGTGTTGGCCGATAAATCGCAGAATTTATACGATTCCATGGTAACTGCAGGTGATTTGTCAACAAACTTTAAATCGGGCCGCAGTGGGACAGAAGAGTATTTTTAAGTTTTCTGACAGAAAACAATTCGAGGTTATGTTTATCTTTCAAAAATGTGTTTTCAGAAAGATTGTTCTAAAACAAATATGAACCCACTCCGCGTGTGCGGTTATCCGCCAAAAAAGGCCTAGCGCGGCGCGGGCATTACCCCGAGTCTATCAAAGAACCAAGAGAACTTTACTGGCTCGCTGGGATTACTAGGAATTATTTTGATTCAATCATTTTTTTTTTAATTTAAATTATTGCGGCATAGTTATGTGAAAGTGTACTAGTGAAATCTTGGAGTGCAAAGGATAGATTTTAGAACCTCAGTTTCAAAAACACACGGATACTTGAGTACTAACAAAACAGGTCAATAAAGCTCCATTTAGAGGTTGGAAAGACTCTTGCTAGTCATTGACGCTCCTGCTTAAAATAGAATACGATTATTTCGTCTAGCGCCAGTAGCCAATTTTTAAATCTGCATGCTTTTAAGTTAACCTGTTGTCGGTATCAGCCAGCCGGAGTGTTTCCAATTCAATTATAAATGAACCTGTAAATGCAACCTTAAAAATTACACCCAGTTACTTTAATACCTAGTTGGGTAGCGTTTTTTTAGCAGATAATTCTGCAATAAATGGTTTTCTTTTCTTTAAGTATTTTACTTGTTTTTTTAGCGGCGCAGAACGCGAAAAGTCAAAATAACTAACCTAACCCCAAATTTTTGACCCGGTGCTAAAAAATCTCTGACGTCCCACTGTGGATAAATATAAATATAGCAGCGCCACCTAGAGGACAAATTTTTTCTCTTGAACTAGCCTGGGCACTTCCCTTTGGCAGTGAATCCACTTTTCACAGCTGATCGATGTCAAAATCGAAATCTAAACAATGCCAGTGTCAGTTCAATGTTTTCTTTGGATTTTTTATTTCAAAATTCGTTTTTTCGGCAATTTTAAGAACTTTTTCGAGTTGGTTTTTGCCTCGTCCCGTTCCAAAAATGTTTGTGCCCTATTTCATGGTTTATAGTGTCTAGAGCATGCTTCTATTAGTTACCATTCACTGAAAAGTTGTCTAAATAGCCGTAAAAAGAAAAAAAGAAAGCCTGGAATAAAAAAAACACATTTATTTTGCCTGATAAGAGGTCAGCAGTAGTAAGGTAGGAATTTACATGTATACTTAAATTAACCACATTATTTTTGGCATTTTAAAATATTGAGCAATTAGAAAGAAAAACTATAGGAAACGCATGTTGCTGGCCATAGTATTCTGTAAGCCGCAAGCGGTAAGAGCACCATCCAATTATCGATATCGATCAGCTGTGAAGAGTGGATTCACTGTCAAACGGGAGTGCCCAGGCTAGTACAAGAAAAAAAAAATTCTCCTCTAGGTGGCGCTGAATATAGTCTCCGCATTGCCATGGAAAACAAATTCAATGACGTAAAATTTTGGAAAAAAATCAGGTCGACATAGTTAAATTGATTTCCCACATAGTGTTGCTAAAAACAATTCCCCAGATTGTAACTACGACCTTAGGCCACAAAAAAAGCATAGATTTGACAACACTGCTTTGCTGTTTTTGGGCCGATCTTTACCGGGCAGAAAATTGGAAACGAGAGAAAAAAACAATTGGCACGAATATTTATTTTTGAATTCCTCACAACCGTATCCAGACAGTTTTTTGCTGGACTCTCTCATTTTCGAAATAAAATAAACACGGCTAACAATAGTCAAAAATCTTAACTGTCTTTTTCTTTAGCCTCGTCGATAATACGAAATCTGTAAAAGCAATTTTTGGATTTTTGATATTTTGGAAAAAATCTATCAAATTTTGAAAAATCCATTAGATACGTTTGTCGATTTTTATAAATCCTATTATCTGGTAACAAAAAAATTAAGGTTTATTTCTTTGTAAGTAATATTCTGCCGGAATTCTGAAACGCCAAGGTCACGTAATTTAGTAGGCCCAAGGAAACTGAAGTGAGTTCGATTGGAATATTGGAATTCAGGTTTTGCATAGCCACCGGCCACTTGTCTAATGGAACATTCAGCCAAAAAATTGATACATGTCAAGTGATAAACATAATACGGAAATTTATAATTTTTTTGATATTGAGTAATGATTTTTCTTTTGATTATTTTTAATTTCGAGACATTGCAATCCATGAAGCATGAAGCCTAGCATTAAAACCTTTTAAAGAAGCGTTAATAAATGGTTACGTTCCTAATAAGTTATACTTTTCCTCACATATGGTGTTTGCACCGTGTTCTGAACACTGCACGATTTCACTCGAAATGGTATTAGTGATGACACCTAATGTTGATCTTTCAAAAAGATAACAAAGCATTGTTGTCACATCTATGCCGTTTTTGTGGCCTTAACGGCGCAAGAACAATCCAGAGATAATATAAATTTGTCAATCGATTTCAATACGTCATCTACCACTCATTATCTATCTCTGGTTTCTTTACTGTATTCTCCTGTTCACAGATTGCGCCGCGAATCATTGGGGATTAGGGTCACTGGATCCTAAAACCTGCGGCTGGGACCGCAGGTCTCAGGATCCAGTGACCCTATGGGGGATTGTTTATTTATCACCTAGGTGATCGAATTGAGAGCAGTGACAACTAGTCAAATGGCCATACACACAGACCACTTAAGGGTTCTAAAAAGTAGCTTTTCACCAAAGGAAAAATTATTAAATAAAACACAAAAATCAGGCCGACGAACTCCAAAACAAAACGACAAAACTAAGGTTATGAAGAATGTCAGGAAGACACACTAACATTGGTTAGTTGGAAATACAGTGAGTCGACCAATTTCGATGTTTGCATGGCATACATTTTTTTTCCTGGTAAGGGGTGTTACCTACCTAAATACATTTAGGAAAGGAGAACACTAGAAACTATGCCTAGGGTAAGCTCACAAAAAAAAGACGTGGGTGGTTAATTTTGATGGTGGCGGTATCTATAATATAACCATTTAAGTACTTTTTGATGCTAGGCATATAACTAATATTGATAGGTAACCAGTATAGTCCATGTTTTTACATTTCCGCATGTTTTAGCTTTAGAGGAAAATAATACTCAATTTGTTTTTTATTAGAGGAAGAGGATTACAAAGCTTATTAATACAATCTAGAGAGTTTTTGAAATTAGGTGTCCATTATTTGGAAAATTACAAATATTTCCAATTTAGTTTTACAGGTCTCTATAAAGGGTATTTTTGACTGTTTCTGACGTAATATGGGCGCGCCAATTTTGAAATATCACAAAAGCTAAAACAGTTTTTTTCAAAAAATAAACAAAATTTTAAAAAAGTACCAAGATTTGATGGAAAAACATAGTCCAATAAACAATTTAGGCAAAATTTCAGGCCATTTGGAAGTCCCGTTTCCGAGAAACATGCGGAAAAAGAATTGCCTAATAAACGGACCCAACAGCGTTGCCGGTTTAACGATGTAATTGGGCCGTTAAGGTGGATATTTTTAGGACTGTGTACCCAACCTCAAAACCATCCCCCTCTTGGTATGCCACTGCTATTTGAATAGTTTTTGATTTAACTTCTTGAGACCAATGGTAAGCACTGCCTTTCAGAGGAGGCTTTTTTAACGATTCGAATAATCCCGTACATACTTTTTATTAGATTAGAAGATATTCTGTAATTCGGAATTTTATCTTATGTGTATTAAAGCTGTAATAAAAGCCGAGATTTGTTTGACTTTAAAAATATTTTCTGTGGCTTATCTCCACAATCAAATATTAGTTTTTTCTTTCTTGCCTTGGGTATTAACTTTTAATGCTACTTAAGTTGAAATACAATCAATAAAATAATAATATTTAAATGTAATTTGAATTGGAAAACAACAAACAATTGAACAATAATGTTTTGTATTTTAAATCAAGAAATACCTATGGGTATTTAAAATCAAAGAACCCAATTTAAAATGTACATAAATAAAATCGCCATGACATCAACTATGAAACCTTGGCGCTAGGGAAGGCTCATAAAATTAATGAAGACATAATTTATTGCAGCTAATTAGTATTCTGGCAAACAATCACACACCTGACTTGCAAAATAAGTATTATTATTGTGGAAGTCCGTCTGTTGGTTGGAACTGATAATCATTTTGAATAAACATCACCAACTAAACACAAAAATTGTGGTCATATTTTCACAAAACTCGAAAAAAAATTGCGACTTTAATCATGATCAACAGTTACACAGTTACAAACACCTAAAAATAAAAATGAACACTGGTAGTTAGGTGTTAAAACTCATATCGCACGTATAAATGAAAACATTACGCGTGACCTAGCATTAAATAAACACGAAACAGAGATGGGAGAATTAAACTTTGTGCACGAGCGAGAGAGATGGCGACACGTTTCGCCAGGTAAATTTAACTAATCGTTCGTTACAAACATTACAAAACATGTACGCAGGTGAAGCGGTACTCCCACCTGTGTTCCCCTCTTTGAGATTTGATATAAATGTAGATTTGGTGGCGTGTGGCCGCGGTGTTATATATAGTGATGATAGTTTTTTAAAAAGATACAAGGTGGAACTGTATAGATCAATACTCAATAATTTGTACAGGGTGCATGCAGTCCGAACCAAATGCAATCCAAGTTAGCATGTATCAGAGTAGCGGAAGATTCCGTCTTAATAAATGCCTATGGTTTGTCAAACCAGGAATTTATCAGACTGTATTTATAGGCCAGTCAATATCTACATAATGAGGGTAATTTATACCCAAGTTTGCAAGCCTGAAAACCGTGTGCTACTCCCGTGGTGCTCGAAAAATGTTAACATTTTTGCACTGTTTTTACTTTTTTCAAAAAAACTGACCTAAGCAAGCGTTTTTCGGTTGTCTGTGTTTTTTAATATTTTTTGTACGGGAAACTAGCTACAATATGAGCCCAACTTAAGCTCTTTACGTCCATTGGTTAGGGAGATACAGCCAGTCAAAAATGGACAAGTTTTCCAAAAAAGTGAAAATTTATCGGTAGGGCCATATTCCAAGACATGTACCGGCAAAAGTAATGATCCTAAAGAGAAGTCATAAGAAAAAGATTTGTAAAGAATGGAATCATCTTCAATTTGAATCTAAAGTGATGCTTCTGGACGCCATAGTTTCCTCAAAAACGAAAAAATAGTGAAACATCGACCAGTCAATATCGACACAAAAAAAAGCGAAAAATTCCAAACTCGCATGTTGTTAGAAACCCTGAGAGTAGTTTATATCCAAGTTTGCCACTTCTTCGTGCAACACCCATCAAAGTGCCCCAGGCAAAACTACTCTCAAACTAATTCAACAAACGCCGCCTGATTACCATGATACATACAGAATTCGAGAGGCAGGGTTTCGAGGTACATCAATCTGAAGAAGATGCTGATGCTGATATAGTGAGGACTGCCCTTTGCAAGAGCTCTTCGTTCGATCAAGTTTTTATACTGGTCCTCCTAAACGGAAGAAAGGCGGCAGAGGTGGGTCAGAAGGCACTCAATATTCAGCAAATTTCTTCTCATGTGGAGAAATGCCGCATCCAAGGGGAATAGTTTTGTTCCTGCATGCCATCAGTGGGTGTGACACCACTTCTACCCCCTTTTGGTAAGGCAAGATGAAGTGGTGCAACGTCCTGAAAAAAAACCCCATTGGATAGAACTCGCCAATATTATTCTTAATCCAAACTCCAACCAAGAAGAAGTAGGAAATGCTGGCGAAAAGATTCTTATCAACCTCTATGGAGCAGATGAAGGAACGCTGAACTCTCTGCGATACACTGCATTTGTAAAATCGGCATCAACGGTCAAAGTCAACCTTGTTCGCCTCCCTCCTATATTGGAGGACCTATCACCAAGTTTAAAAATGGTTGGGGATAAACAAAAACCCGTGTGACTGGGGATAGGTCACCAGCGAGCTAGGTCTCATGCCTGTCAGAATGTGCGCAGAGGCCGCTCCTCAGACCTTGCTTAAAATGGGCGAAGTTGTAGTAACGGCACATATGACGACTCGCCTCCACCTCCAGAAAGCGTCGTCCCTTCTTCGCCTCCCTCTCCCACTGATCTAGACTGGATGGGACCCGGTCCTTCCAAAAGGGCGAAGTTCTAAATTCCTACGAAGTTTGTGCTTGAATTTTCTAGTTTACATTGTTTATTTTATTTTTACGTTGGTTATTTCATTTTTACGTTAATTTGTTCACTATAATAAAGGGTTAATTTCACATGTTTCTACGTTTTCTTTAAAGTAATATATACCGAAATTATTCATTACATTGTCTTCATTATTTCGATGTTTCACTATTTTTTCTTTTTAGACTCAAATTGAAGCTGATTCAAATCTTTACGAATCCTTTTCTCATGACTTCTCTTCAGGATCATTACTTTTGCTGGTACACTTGATTTTAAAAAAAAAACGCATACATGCAATCACAAAATTGACCTTTCTAAAAGTGTATAATATATACGGACTACCAGCTAAAATGCCTAAAAACTTCAAAATTACGACAATTTGTCATATTGTTTAAGAAAGGTCTCTAAAACTGAAAATATTTTTTTACTTAAATTAAAGGCAACCTTATTTTTATATTAAATTTACTAAAAAATTAGCAAAAATAATATTTAGTAAAGTCTATTGAACAATATCAAATTATCACTCGAGTAACGGACGAAGACTGTTCTATAAAGAGGGCGGTAACCCATTTTGGAGTGATAAAATAACAATAGTACTATGGAAACAGCGCTGGATTGAAAACAATTCGACGAATAGGAAACCTGGATTAGGACAAAAATGATGCTTAACTTAATACTAATTATTTTAACAAAGAAGAACTAAAACAAATAATTTAGTATTTAATAGGATCACCATCCTGCTGATAAACGAAGTCATTATTTTCATGTAAAGCCTGTACAGATGGCAGCATAACGTTTTTAAGGATTTCAATATATCGTTCACTATTGAATCTTCCTTCGATTCTCCAAAGAAAACCAAACCTCTAGCACTAAACCAGCCCCACATTTTTACAGAAAAATGTCCAGCTTCTTTAATTTGGTTTGTTTATTCCGTTTCAAATCTAGAATTTGGTGGACGATAAACTAAAAATCTCCTGCTTCTTGAAGATGATTGAAAAATTTTTTCGTCAGTGAAAACCACCCTCTTCCAGAAGTCATTATCACGAAGAACGTTGTTCAGTGCAAAAATCACTCTGGCCTGTTTTTGTTCTTCTGTTAGAAAAGACTTCTTTGCAGCAACTCGACAAGAGACATCTGATTTGGTTACTCTTTTATTTACTGTTGCTAAAGAACCCGGAAATAATGTTACATTACCTGCTTCAACCGACGTTGAAAAAGGATTTTGTCTGAGATGGTCAATAAGTCTCTCATCTTGCACTTCATAACTTACTTTTGGTCGTCCTGATCCATCTTTCCTATCCGTAGAATTATTTTCAATCCAGCGCTTTTTCCATTGTATTATCGTCATTTTATCAACTCCAAAATGGGTTGCCGCTCTTCTTATAGACCAGCCGTCTTCTATAACTCGAGTGATAATTTGAACTTTTGTAAATGTTGATATCTGTGGCATTTTTAATGATGTCACACTGAATTTTAAGCTGTCAGGTATACTAAGCTGGTGGTGCCTTATAATAGTATACACTAATGGAAAGTTTTTTTTGGAAATCAAGTGTACATGTCTTGGAATATGGCCCCACCGATAAATTTTCACTTTTTTTGACAACTTGTCCATTTTTGACTGACTGTATCTCCCTAACCAATGCACGTAAAGAGTTTAAGTTGGGCACATATGGTAGGTAGTTTCCCGTACAAAAAAATATTATAGATGAAAGACAACCGAGAAACGCTTCCTTAGGTCAGTTTTTTTGAAAAAAGTAAAAACAGTGCAAAAATGTTGACGTTTTTCAAGCACCATGGGAGTAGCACAGGGTTTTCAGGGTTGAAAGCTTGGGTATAAATTAGTCTCACGAGACCTAACGATATATAAAAAAGTCGTAGATACATGCGCGTTTGCGACCTTCGATGTTTAGATTGACTGGCCTATTAATAAAAATTTTCATCGTAAAAATTATTCACCATAAAAACTGCAATTTCTTAAACCAATTTTTTATCTGAACCTTATTTCTTCAAACTCATTCAATAACAAATTCGAAATTTAGAAGACCCGTTTTTAATCGAACCATTTTTATCCAACTCATTCAATATCACACTCGTAATTTGTAAGACCCATTTTTAATAAAACCCGTAATTTGTCAAACCATTATTTTTCAAAACCGGAATTCGTAAAACCCGTTGTTTATTTGAAAATGTTTGCTAAATTGATTGCGCATTCGCCAATAACATATGAACCGGAGGCGTACACGCAGGTGACGCGGCGGCGCGGCGTTTCGATGCATTTGTCGCTGCTACGGGCACATACTTGTACAGGTAGTGTTCAATAGTTTGTGTATAGATGTCATACTTTTTAAATAGGTCCACCATCTTGGATTTTTAGTAAATGTCAGTTTTATCATTAGTTCTATAAATTTTGAGGCTTGTGCCCATCGACGTATTAACTTGTGCCTTTTACAAATTTTGAACTTATTAAAAATGATGAATTTTTGTTAAAATTTATTGCTATTTAAACAAGTTGATTTTTTCTTAATGAGCTTGATTTTGCAGTTAAACTCTGGTCTATTTAAAAATTGCAAACTTCCTTATTTCTTGTTCGAATTTTTTAAATGATATATCGATGGACTTCGAAAGAATGTGGATTCGTAACCGATCTTTCAGATTTATTACAGTGTCGCACACACAAAAATATCTAGGGTGGCTAAAAATGCCTATTTTTCAAATAGGTCCGCCATCTTGGATTTTTAGGCAATGTCAAATTTGACATTGGTTCTATAAATTTTGAAGCTTTGGGTTTCTAAATAGCTAAATATTATTAAAGTCGGCACCATAACATCATTGACTGTTACAATTTTAGTCTAATTTTAAGCACACTAAACCAGCATTTTCTGTTTATACTGCGAAAAATTTCCGGCGCCATTATGACATCGGGATTTTTTTAAAATAATTCGGAAAGTCGAAAATTTTATGTAGGGGATCTTGTGGCGACCCTGAAACCAGACCTCGGAAAATCTATAAGACTAAGCTATGGTTTTTTGTGTTGACTAGTGTAATTAATAGCCCCCGGTATGTAAGTTTAATTACTCTCAAAAGGGGTTTGGTGGAGTTAAAAATTTAAAAAAATCTATTCGTGTATGATAGACTATTCTATTCATGGTTACCAACACTAATTTATTTGTATTTTTTAGTTCATTTAATCAAACGACTGATTCTAAGCCTTAAATCAAATATTTGCCTAACAAATCTAAAACGTTTGTTCTCTCTTGGCATGTTGACAGGAAATGAAATTTTTTATTTGAGGAAGAGCGCAGCCGTTCTGAATTTTAACAAGTTTCATGCCAGCTAGAGGAATGAATCCTATTGAAAAATCCCTGTAAGAGATAAAAATCGTGTATCATTAAAATATTTAAAGGGCTTATCGATGAAAATATCTCTTTCCTTTTGCTGACGGAATACAAAGTAGTCAAGTGTGAAGTAATAAAACAAAAGTTTTGTTGTAGAAGATAAAAAAGTCTGAAAGTTTGAGACAATGATGTGTTTGAAATTAACTCTGTGTTTCGGACTTCCATTGTCTATATTTTATTTATACACGACGTTTCGATCAGTACAATCTCTGATCGTCTTCAGGTGCAAACTACAATCAATTCCTAAGGCTACGTACTTATATACTGTGAGAAATCACTAAACCTTGAAGTTTAAGAAGTTGGCTTCGCCCAAGGAGGGGCTTCCAAATATTTGGGATTTCAACACTTGGTTTACTGAAAATACCCTGATTCTGCCCAATAAAGGCAGCTTCAAGGAATTTTCGTTTCTTCCAGTGTGACTCCTTGTGCAAAACCTTGCTTCTGCCCACTTCATTCGGTGTTGTTTTGACCATGCATGTTCGGCAATTCCTGATTTCGTGGTTTCACCTTTTTGGGTATTCGTCTGATGTTCCTTAAGCCTAACAGATAGTGGTCTTTTAGTTTCGCCTATGTATGATTCACCACACTCACAAGGAACTTGGTAAATGCATTCCTTATTTTGTTTGTTCTCCGGTTTTGTTTTACTAAGAAGGCTTCGAATTGTATTACTGGATTTAAAAGCTGTTTTAATATTAAAGTTTTTCGCTACTCTTCGAATTTTCTCTGATACTCCTTTAACGTATCGGATTGTAAGGAATGCATTTGCCTGGTTTTCGTCTTGTAATCTCTGTCCTGTTTGTTGAAATTTAGAAATAGTATCTGTTATAAGTTTCAGGCTGTAACCATTCTGCTGCAGATCCTTCTTAATGTTTCTTATTTCGATTTCTAAGTCATGAGAATTGTTACAAATTTGAACGGCTCTGTTATACAAAGTTTTGATTATGCCTCGTTTGGTTGTAGCAGAATGATTTGAACCTTGATTTAAATATTGTCCTGTGTGAGTGGGTTTACGATAGACTGTTGTTCTGATGTCGCTTTCTACTCGTGTGACAAGTACATCAAGAAAAGGAATTTGACAATTTTGCTCCAACTCCATTGTGAATTTAATGGTGGGTCTTATGTTATTTAGGTGGTGAAGAAATTCTGAAAGTTGTTGGTCATTCCCGGTCCAGACAATAAAAGTATCATCAACATATCTCAGCCAAAGCTTAGGTTTATATGTTGCGGTATCAACCGCGTGTGATTCGAACCACTCCATGTAAATATTTGCCACCACTGGCGAAAGTGATGAACCCATTGGCAGACCGTCTTCCTGAGCATAAAACCTATCTTTCACTTGAAAATAAGTGAGTGATGGAGTTGTTGGAGTGCTGCCTACATAACTGTAGATAACATAACATAAGATTATTTCTTAAGATATGTTAAAAAAGTTCCAAAAGGGAAAAGAACTTAAATGGATTTATTGTAGTCGAATGACAATTAGAATAAGTGACTCTGCTTGTTTAATTTTTTTGGTATTTTTAAATAGTTTCCTTTACTGAAAACAGAATTTAAGGCTTTCATAATTAATTGATGTTATAAATGTTTTATTTTTGTAATTTTGACAGATTGACGTTTTTTGATCGGCAGTTAAAAGGTTAAATATTTTTGATGCTATGTAGTTTATGCACTTCTGAGTTAATCTTTTATGTTTCTTTGGTATCTCAGCGATATTTTGTGTTACCTGTCGGGTTCTATATTGGTTGGAGTTTATAATGCGTATGGTGTCATATATATACTTTTGTATATATCGAAAAACTTTACTTGCATATAACTGTCTTAATCTAAGTACTAGGAAGTCTTGAGACAGTTGAACTGTTTGATACAATTAACTTTTTTGGAAAATTATTTTTATACATCTTTTTTGGAGTACTTCTAAATTGTTGAGAGACGTGTCGAAACTGCTTCCTCAGATGAGTATCCCATACTGAAGTATTGATTCAAAGATTGCATGATACATCGTTTTAAGGTTTGAGATATTTAGGATGTTGAACATAAAATTTATTTTTCTAAACTTTGAAGCTAGTTTGTCAGCGTGCCCTTTAAAATGGAGTCGACTGTCCAATGTTAAGCCCAAATACTTAAGGCTTTCATCTACCTCAATAATTTCAGAGCAATGACAATCGTGTTCGTTATTACACTCGTATATATTTAAGCTTTTAAAATTAGGGTTTGTCTTGTCGTTAATAAAAAAGGGTAGACATTCAGTTTTAACACAATTTAAGAACATTTAGATTAAGCCAGTTTTTTACCCCACTTAAGAGCTTGTTCGGCTTTATTTTTTATCTTTTCCCAAGAGGATCCTTTTATGAAGCATCCTTTATCATCAGCAAATTCTATCAAAAGAAAATGCTGGTCATGGTCCAATAGGTCATTTATGTAAAGTAGAAAAAATATCGGTCCAAGTACTGTGCCCTGAGGTACACAACACTTTAAGACATAGTCAGAGCTTACTGCTTTACTCATACATTTTCAATTAAAACCTATAATGGAAAATATTTTGAACAAATATGCACTACAGAAAGAGTTTTATACTTATAGATAAAAACTTCTATCAACAGGGTCCTTAGTGGATTTTGAAAACGATTTAAAATTATAAAAATAACATTACGTACCTACTAAAACTTCTGTTGCCGAGTAACTCCCGAATGGTGCTATGCTGACGCAATAAAAATATTTGGTAAACTGGCAAGTGTATGACCACAAAGTAAATACCTACAGTGTTTACGACTAACTTGTTGCCTTAGGTTTATAAATAACACTGCCGCGCCGTGTAAGGTTTAACACTACCCGGTTCTGCCCCACGTTCCCCTACTTTACGTTTAAAGGTTTCCATCAGAAGTTTTCTGAATTTCGATCATTTTCACTTACCTGATATTTCCTAATGCTCTCCATCTGTTCCTTGGTGGGCTCGGACACCACCGATGTCCGTTTGCCATCGATGTCCGTCAAAGTGGTCACTAAATTGTTGTTGTTGTTTATTCTAGCGGGCAATTGAGGCGCAGGCGCGCGATTGACCAATCGCCCGTCCGCCTCGATTTTTAAATGGTCTCGCGGCGGGGGTACCGGCTTCGGGGGGAGGACGGCGGTGGGTGGAGGAGTGGGGGTCGCCACGTGGTTGTGGGTGAAGGTGGTGGTCATGGTGGTGCCGTTGGCGCTGATAGGCTGGAATATAAAGAATTTTGGGTTGAAAAAAACAAAAATTGTCGAGGTATAGCTATGTAAATGTTTAAAAAGTCGTAACTCCAACTTTTTCTTGATATCAGTTTTTGATTTTGGCAATAATTTACAAAAGTGTCTCTTTTTATCTCTAGTAAATGGGGATTTTTAAAAGGGATACCATATTTTATGTAATGATAAATGAATTATTAACCGTGGATTTTCGACTAGATAGGTATTATACAGAGTGGTTCATTTAAAGGGTTCACCTGGATTTTAAAGAATTGGAGAAAATGCTGAAACAGGTCGATTTTGTTTGTAAGGGGGAGACTTTTTGGCTAGTAGCGCGAATCCCCTTTGAGGGGTAAACTTTACCCCTATATTTTGAATAGGGAAAGTGGTGGGTTGTTTTGAAGGTCTCCTGAATGTCTTGACAATCGTGTAAAAATTTCTAAAATTTTATCGATTCGTTTTTGAGATATTAACTTTCAAAGTAAACTCAAATTGTACAGGTAAATTTCACCTCTCGTAGGAATGTATCCTAGAAGAAAAAATACAAAGCAAAGTCGACTTATCCGAGGATTTCTCAAAAAAAAAAAATATATTTAAAAAAATATTTTTGCATTTGTCCGTGCAACTGAAAGTGAATATCTCAAAATGAATAATCAATAGATTTGCGAAATTTTTACACGATTGTCAAGACATTCAGGAGACCTTCAAAACAAGGTATCACTCGACCCACTTCCTCTATTCAAAATATAGGGGTAAAGTTTACCCCTCAAAGGGGATTCGCGCTACAAGAATTTCAAAAAGTCTTCTTCTTACAAACAAAATCGACGTGTTTCAGCATTTTCTCCAATTCTTTATAGTTTTTGAAAAAATCCAGGTGAAACCTTTTAAATGGCCAACCCTGTATACGGAGTGTGGATACCTGATTTTAAATATCTAAGTTTTTTTGGTTTATTCGTTCAATAGGCCTTTGTTAAACTAGTTTTTACATCTATATTTATTTCACATATATTTATTTTGCTACTGGTTTTTTACGGCGTGCATTTTCCTAAACTACATATTTTACCAAATTAGCTACTATTTAATTGAGACCCTTATTTAAATAATTTTTAAATTTTGTGCTATACCTATATTAGATTAGTTTTCTACAAAAAATATTTAAAAAAAAAAACGTAATATGGTTAGTTACACAAAAAAATGTTAAATTTTTCGTATGTGATTAGCTAGACAATTTTACTATTTTTAAACCCATTTTTAGGGACTTTAGCTACCAAAATCAAACAAATCTCATACGTAACCGTAACCGCTTATTACCTATTCAATTTGCGTAAATTTCCTTGCATCTTGCTATTAGATACTATAATGGTCCAAGTGTCTCATAATGTGTAACAATAATAACTTTTGAAAAACAAAGAAATTAATGTAAAAAATCAAGGTCAAACATTTTTTGCAGGCTAACTTGATTGGGAGAGTTATTAAAACCCTCTATGGGGGCGTGTAGGATAGTAGGATACGCGGATGATCTAATGGTAATAGTCAGGACTGACACAGCGATACAAACAACCACCTAGAATAAGCACCAGAAAAAACTGACTGTGTCCTCATAAAACCGCAAAAGAGCGTACGATATCTGTGAATCCACATCGGGGAAAACCAGAAATTCGGAAAGCCTAGAGAAGAAACCACTAAAAAGGCAACTAAAGGGTTCGCTGAACTACAAAGACTTATGCCTAACATAAACGGGCCCAGTACGAGCAAGAGGAAGTTACAGTGTAATCCGTGACATATGCAGTGATATGGAGTCCAGTACTGCGCACAAAGAAGTACAAAAACATGCTGATAAGAATGGGAAGCCTTACTAAGAGTAGCCTGCGGCTACCGAATGATAACAACGGAAGCAATTCAGGTTATAACAGGAATCCCGCCCATAGACCTAATTGTCGAGGAAATTGTATATATAAACACAGTGAAGAAAACAAAGAAACTGCAAAAGAGAAAACACTGGAGTCCTAGCAAGCAAGATGGGACCGAAATACCGAAAAAGGACAATGGACGAAAATAATTATCCCCGACATTAAAACATGGATAGACTGCAAACACAAAAAAATGGATTACTATATAATATGACACAAGCTCTAACGGGACATGGATCTTTTAGGACATACCTATATAAAGAGTATAGGGAAAACGTACGACATATATACTGTCAAAAAAAAAATGACGCAGAACATACGTTAATTTACTGTCCAAGATTGAGAACCAATTTCTAAAAATCAAACACGAAGACGAACGCACCTAAGAGACCAAAATAGTGACGTTATATTTATAAGAGTGGTTCTGCTATTTCGACCAAATATGCAGCAAGTTTTAGTCACATTCGGTAGACCACCTTCCCCCCCTCAACGAAACTCAAATTGGATATTGTAAAAATTTTAGTCCCCTTGTACTTAATGAATAACGGAGTTACTCGGACTTAAAAAGGGGGAGGGGTGGCTTGGCGCTAAGCTGATTAGGAGATAGATTTAATGAAAGTTGGTATGTCATAATTTTGTACTAATTATGTACTCTTAAAGAACCAATCGGTTCCTAAGATTTTTGTTTGTTATATTATGTACTAATTTCTATTGAGAATAGGAAATTTTTTAGAAGGGGACGAAATTAGTACATAATTAGTAGCCAATTATTGCATAGTTGCTTTTTTTCAAATCTATTTCCTAAGCAGAGGGTGGTGTACGTCTATATTAAGCTAAACACCCCATAAAAACAGAAAAAATATAGTTATATTGAAAGTAGGCAATTTTCTAGAAGAGGACGAAATTAGTACATAAGCAGTAGCAAATTATGGTATAATTACTTTTTTGAAATCTCTAGGTAGTAGGCCTTGATATCAATTAAGCTACACACCGCATATAAAGAAAAAAAAATCAAGTTATCTTGAGAGTAGCCAATTTTTTAGAAAGGGACGAAACTAGTACCTAATTAGTACTAAATTCTGGCATAATTATTTTTTTCAAATCTCTTTCGTAGGAAGAGGGGGTTGTGCCTTTATATCAAGCTACACACCCCATAAAAACAAAAATCTTAGGAACCGATGGTTTTTGTAAACGAAAAGTACCCTTCTTTAAGAGTACATAATTAGTACAAAATTATGACATATCAACTTTCATTATATCTATCTCCCAAGCATGGGGGGGGGCCATCTTAGCGACAAACCACACCCCTTCCTTTTAAGTGCGAATAATTCATTAAGTACAAAAATTTTTAAAAGATTTGGTACATAATTTTTACAATATCCAAATGGAGTTCCGTTGAGGGGGGTGTAGCTGGACTGAGCTCACCAGAGGCCGGCGTCTATGAAGATTTACCGTCGCTATAAAAAAAAAACGGGTTTTAAAAATGCTGAGTTTGAAACGGAATGGGTTTAAAGAAATTACATTTTTTAAGTAAATTGTGCTTTTTATAGAATTAAATATAAAAAAAACGGCCTGATATATTTCTGATTTGAAACCATAGGCGTACAATTAGACTATATCTTATTGAAAAGGGGCTTTATCTACGTATGAAATATGTTTGAATATTCTCTAAACGTCCCTATATTGTCGTGCTGTACTATATTTAAACTTGGTTTTTCGCCGTGGATTACCTTGGTCGGGTTTAAAATTAAAGTGGGATACTTCGGCGGGGTTTTTTGCCGTTCGACAAAGTTGTCCGGCACGTCGACTGCTCGTTCGTTTGCCTCGTTTTCGAACGTGATCATGAACCTGTCACGTTCATAATCGACCTAAATTTAAATTTGGAAATGATGTTGTCAACTGTAATGGTACGGCCATGCTGAAGACTCAAATATTGTTGTTAAATACCTCTTAAAATATTTTTAGATGTGCCAAAATCCTTTAAACTCTGATTAAAAGATATTAATGCTACCTTATGTCTTACACACTGAGTTTTAAACAATTACAATTTTTGCCTTTTTTTTTGGAGAATGGTAGAGCCATGATGAACCTTAAAATAATTTAGTTAAATACCTGTTAAATTATTTTTACCTTATTTACAATGTCAGTTTACGCTTTAAACAATTACAATTTTTGCTGTTTTTTGAATAAAAATGGCAAAATAAAAATCTTATGCACGGCCACTAAAGATGACAGATGACAAAAAATAAATTTTTATTAAACAAATGCCTTAAATTATTTCCATCTTTCTCTAAAACACTTTTTTATAGCCTGCTCTTCAGTAACCTTAAATATTTTTGCACTTCACTAAATTATCTCTCCATCTAGCTCTAAAATTCTGCCCTCTCTCTCTAAATATTTTTCATTTTAACAGAGAAAAAATGTGTTTGGCAGTACTTTTTTTTGAACGAAAAACAGTGTAAACTTGAAAAAAAGTGAATGGTTTATTCTAGAAATCGAAAGTTTGGAAAGAAAGCTTTAAAATGTGAGGCAAATGATGACATAAAAATGTGTTATTTCATTTACCAGCCGCCTTGATTTAAAGTGCGTTGCGAGACGTTCTCTTCGTTCGAGATTTTTAAAAGTATTTTCCTATTTTTCTTGAATTTTTTGATAAAGGTATTTAAAAAAAATAGTGTTAACAACTCGGGGCTAAACTGTGCTTTTTTTTACTCGCGTTTTTAAATACCTCGCTGCGCCCGATATTTAAACCAACGCTTGTAAAAAAAGCATTATTTAAGTCACTAGTAGTTAAAACTACTATTTTTATACCTTTATCAAAAACATAATTTTAGTAATTCTCTGCAGATAACTAAAGCATGGCTTTTTTGATTACCGATGCAAAATAGTAGTTTTCACAACTCGTGGCTAAAATAATGCTTTTTTTTTACAAGCGTTGGTTTAGATAACGAGCACAGCGAGGTACCTATTTAAAAACGCGAGTAAAAAAAGCACAGTTTAGCCGCGAGTTGTGAACACTATTTTTTTTAATACCTTTATTAAAAAATCCAAGAAAAACAGGAAAATACTTTTAAAAATCTTGAACGAAGACCATTTCTCGCATCACGCCATCTTTACACTATAAATCAAAGCGGCTGGTAAATGAAATAAAAGTGGTTTCCATGGCGATATGCCTTTTTACTCGGTGACGCTCATTGTTGCGACATTTTAATCTTTGACAGTTTGATATATTGATGATGTTTTTAAATGATTTTTTCGTAAATACTTGCTGAAAACTGGCGGAAATGGCTTAATTTTTAGGCAAGAATCATTATATTTTTTCAATATTACTATTTTCCGCTATTTCTCTTTAATTATGGGTGAAAAACGGACAGAAATCTTTTTTTGCACCCGTGATCAAAAAAAGCTTTTTTGCATGGGTACCCAAAAAAGCCATCCTTTAGTTTTCTGCAGACAGTTACTAAAATCATGTTTTTGATGAAGGTATAGAAAAGAAACTTTTCCTACCACCACACACGAAAGTAACCAAATCGGCACTCTATAACACCTCAGAAAGTTTTATATTTCACACGCATATCAATTTTATTTTCGTCTTTAGAGACGAAAATGTTTTCTTCTCTAGTGACGAAAATGAATGGCATCAAACCATCCAAACAATCTAGTAGGCTATGATTTGTAGAAGCGTCGGAAATAGACCGAAACCATTTTCGTCCCTAGAGGAGAAAATACTTTCTTTTCTTGAGATGAAAATGAATGAATTAATCCTTAAGTGGTCGTAGGAAAAATAGCGTACACAACTCGATAGAAAGTAACTCTCTTACACTCGCGTGTTGTTTCACTCGGCTAGCGCCTCGTTCACAACATTCACGCTAGTGTGAAATATGTTACTTTCTTCTCTCGTTACGTAATATATATACTATTGTTTTTATCACGGGTGCAAAAAAAGACTTTTACCCAAAATTAAAGAGAAATAGCGGAAAATAGTAATATTGGAAAAACATAATTATTCTTGCCTAAAAATTAAGCCATTTCCATCAGTTTTCACAAAGTATTTACGAAAAAATAATTTTAAAAAATCGTGAAAATATCAAACTGTCAAAGATTAAAATGTCGCAACAATGAGGAGATGTGTTATGGAAACCACTGTTATTTCATTTACCAGCCGCCTTGATTTATAGTGTAAAGATTGTGTGTTGCGAGAAGTGCTTTTCGTTCGAGATTTTTAAAAGTATTTTCTTATTTTTTTGAATTTTTTGATAAAGGTATTAAAAATAATAGTATTAACAACTCGCGGCTAAACTGTGCTTTTTTTTACTCGCGTTTTAAATACCTCGCTGCGCTCGTTATTTAAACCAACGCTTGTAAAAAAAGCACTATTTTAGCCACTAATTATGAAAACTACTATGTCTATCTAAAATACTTTTTTTTAAAATACTGCCTATAGAATGTCTAAAACCATGGCTTGAAAATGTGAAAAACCTACAAAAAAAATGCGATAAACAAAAACCTTATATCTTAAATTACGGTAAAATATTTTAGGACTCTAATTACCATCATACCGGTACCATATAGGTATTTAAATAAATCAATTATCGCGTATGTATTGTTTCTATGATTTGACAATATTATGAACCCCTTTTAAGAAAGTAAAATCGTCGAAAAAAAAAACAGAAACATGGTAAGTAATACTTGTTAGCTTTGCCGTAATTTCTACAGTTTATTTCAAAAATCTGGAATAAAGTATTTTGGCCTATGAAAAACCAAATTAGTAAGCAAAATGAAAAATAGTTTTCCATAAGTGTAAACAAGTAAACATTGTTTAGGTGGTCCTGGCAACATTTTTTTAATCAATTTTTTTAAAGACCGTTTGAAAAAATATTCACGGTCTCCTATTAAAAAAAAAAACGAAGGTTTGTCTCATATCTTATTTTTGTGGCAACCTGTATACAAAAGTTGTGTTCGTTTGTGTCTAAAGTAGCCACAAGAGTGATGAAACTATCAAATTAAATCGAGTGAGACATTTTTGTAATTATCAAAAAGGTGTCAGAGCTTTAGTTTTTAAAATATTTTGAAAAACAAAGAAATTACTAAGAAAGTGCTAGGTCCGTAAAGGACTAAACACGCTTTATTACTTTTTTCCAAAACCTAATGGGAAAGGGGTAATTTATATAATTAGTTCACTGTCAAATCAGTGGCGGTCGCAGCTTTTCCAAAAGGGGGAGGGGGGCGTGAGGGCAAAATTTTGTAAAAGCAAAGAAAAAGTCTTTTGCAAAAGTTTTGACCCAATAAGGCGCCGCAGGCGAAAATTTTTGAAAAACTATCAAAAATTTTACTGTTTTTTTGAAAAACCGCCAATTTTTTAAATAAACTCTCGAAAAAAAGGGTGCGATCGCCCCCCCCCCCGGGGACTGCCACTGGTCAAACAGAACCTATTGTAAAACTAATAAGGAAAAACTGTTCACTTCCCTACTTCATATTCCCATTATTATTTTATTTTGTTATTATTTTTTTGATCATAAAATAGTAGAAAGACCCATTTATATCCTATCATATCCCCTGAAATTATGGTTTCCAATTTTTAATAGAAGCCATTTTCGAATCTGTGCCTGTGATTTAAACCGATTTACCAGCTGTACATTTATCAATTTATTGCAGTTTAATGGACACATCCAATTTTCAATGGATATTTTTCCGGCCTACCGAAAGTGCCTCTCGACAAATTCCGGGTTTTGGGACAAATTGGAAATTTTACTCAAATGATATTAATAGATTTTGCAGGTCTCCTTTCATTTTTGGATACATTTTTGTCATTTCCTGCTTATTAAAGTTTATAAAAACCTATTTAAATTAAAACCTTATTTAATTTGCTCATAAAATAAAATAAAATCTTATCGAATCTCAGTAAACCCCTAAACTTAAATTTTTCTAGATAGAATCTTGTTAACCTTTGCACATTTTGGTGACTCAAAAGATGTTTAGCTTTTTAGCCCTTATTAAATCTCATAAAATTTGATATTTTTCTTTTTACAGGGTTTTTGTTATCAAAACTCATCGTCAGCTTTCACAAGGCATGATCTTTGTTGCATAGAGTCTTTTAGCCCTTATAAAATCTCATACAATTTAATATTCTTTCTTCTGGCAATTTAGAAGCCCTTTAGATTGTTCCTAAAATTCAAATTTAACTACTAGTTTATGGAAACTCATTGTCGGCTTTCACAAGACAGTTTTCTAATCCTTATAAAACCTCATAAAATTTAATACCGTTTTAGCGGGTTTCGGCGGCGGATATCTGGGTGGGGTCTTATTTCTGGCTACAAAACTTTCTGGTACGTCCACAGCCATTTCTCTATGAGGTACCCCTCCATCTCCGCTTCCCGGCGGTACCATTGTGACCTAAAATTAAAGCACATTTTCTAAATGTTCAAAATTTGTCGCAATTGGTATCCAAATGAAGTAAATTAGCTCCAAATGAACGGATGCTGACCGAAATAAGCTTACACAATTTACAGTTACGTTAAACTGGGTTAAGCCTCAAGTTGATCCAATTATTCGCGGTACCTTTATGCTGCTTTTTCGCACAATTTTTGGGACATCCAGTTGGTACTCATATAAGGTATGGTTTATTGTTCGGTTATTTCCTTGTTTTATTTATAATTTGTTTTTCCTATCACTGCTGGCAGAAATATTTTCCAATATCTGTTCTAACAATTTAAATAAGGCCCCAGCTAAATAATAACACTCGTGGCATATCGGATAAGCGTTTTGTTTCTTTATATAGTTTCAACGGTCAGGTACAATTGAATCACGCCCTGATGATTTCCAATAAGGAAGAAAAAGGTCTTTAAGTGTATGTTTTCTCCATTTGATTTTGGAGACCTGGTCGTAATAAACTAAGAAACAAAGAGCTTGGCCAAAATGCTACCACCAGTGTTATTTTGATTTTTTATTTACAGACGCGAGAGTCAATATTTACCATGTCAAAAGCAGTACTGTCGAACAGATCGTCTGGAGGTTTTTTGATGGGTTCTTGAAGGTCTGAATCGAGGACCACTATACTGCTTCCCGACCTTCTTCGCGGCCTGAAAAAAATAGATGTTTGTAAAAAAAATCCTCAGTGTGCTTTGAGCATTGAATTTTTTATACCAATGCCCTTCAAGAGTTTATTACCGAATTTTAAGAACCACTGCGCCGTTTATAAAATCAAAACTGATGTTTCTGGAATTATACAAGGTTTTTTGACATCTGTCAACCAATGTGTCAAAAATTTAAAAAAACTAATTTTTTTGTAAATTGTTTTAGCTTCAAAATAAACTACATATTTCTCTATTTACTAAGCGGAATAAAGAACACACAAGGACATTATTGGCCGTCCATCTGGGGGCCCTCACTGAAAGCCCAGGGCCTACCAACTACTTGTGGCACCTTTATGGAAAGCTTGTTAAAAAATAAATTCGATTAAATAAATTTTTTTGACATCTGTCAACCCATGTGTTAAAAATTTTTAAAACCCTATTTTTTGTCGTTGTTTTAGCCCTAAAATAAACTACATATTTCTTTATTTACTAAGTGGAATAAACTACTACCACAAAAGGATATTATTGGCGCCTCATTTGGGGGCGCAGCCTAATTACCTTTTTTAAAATTTACTAGATATTAGATAAAAGGGAATTAGATTCAAAGCACACCTCGATATTCTTTTTCACTCAACGGTCCCTAATGACAAAAAATAGGTTTTTTTTTAATTTATTTTTTTAAGAAGCTTTCCAAAAAGGTGCCACAAGTGATAACTCCTCATGAAAAAAATGTTTGTAGGCACTGGGCCTTCAATGAAGGCCCCCAAACGAGCCGCCAATAATGTCCTGTTGTATTTTCTTTTTTCCGCTTAGTAAATAGAGAAATATGTAGTTTATTTTGAAGCTAAAACAATTGACAAACGTTCTTTTTAATTTTTGACACATTGGTTGACATATGTCAAAAAAAAAACTTTTGCGTTAAATTTCTTTTTTAACCATCTTTCCAAAACGGTGCCTCAAGTGGTACCTTCTAATTGAAAAAAAAAGAGTTGGTAGGCCCTGGGCCTCCAGTTGGGGGCCCCAATCTTTTTTTATCATAGGCGGAAAGTCCATAAAAAATCATTATAGATTTGCTTTTAGCTTTTTTTAAAACCTTTTCCCTAAAGCCGCTAGAAACACCGTTCCATTTAAAGAATCTACCCTGTATTTGCTTCCAAATATTGTCAACTTTGGTTTTAACAGACTTTCCCAATTTTTTTCGGAAGAGACGAGAACTTATATACACATATTCGAGGCACAATTTCTTCTACATTCTACATAGATTTCTTTCCCTTGTATTTCAAATGTTTTATCAAAATTCGGAAACCATATGTCCAAATCTAAGTAGGTAATGTGGATAATAGTGCTAATTCATCCCTTATGGCGTCACTTGACATTTTATCGTCTAGACTATCTAAAACCATAGCCTACCAGAATGGATCATAGCCATGCATCCGATTTTCATTATTTCTACCCACAAGGCACAATGTTTATTTCCGATTTAAAATTATGCTAATTCAAAAACGTTTTTGACCCTAAATTATGAGCTGGGCTATTTAATCCAAATTACAATAGAGCATTTAAAAAGCTAAATCTTAATTTCTGTAGGCTGTGATTTGAGAAATTTTGGCTGTTAAGTGGGTAAAGATCCCTAGGGTTTTATTTTGTAAGTGTTAAGTGCCTCTAAGTATTATTTTACAAAATATTGTTATCTTTTGAAAAACTTGGAACAGGTTTTAAGTAAATGTTTGCCTGGGATTTTTGGTTTTAAGAGACGAATAAACAGGCAAATAAGGAAAAACTAATAATAACATCATTTGACGTGAGGATTCCTCATAACTTGAATTACCTCACTAATGATTTGATTCTTCGAAGTCAATTAATAAATTCAAAACAGTAATACCTACTTTTAATAATATTAATTATTTTAATTAACAATCGACTTGTTTATTGTTTTTTTTTCTATTGTGGATAGCTATTGACACGCTTCCGTGAAGGTCATGGTTATTTTGCATTTGCGGTTTTTTTGCATGAAAATTATTTTTTACCTAATTAAAATCCGAAATAGTATATTACATAAAATTAACTCTGTGTTTGGGACTTCCATGGTCTATATTTTATTTATACGCGACGTTTCGATCAGTACAATGTCTGATCGTCTTCAGGTGGCAGGAGACGATTAATTCTAAGCCATAGTACTTAAGGGTTAATACTTACGTGATGTAACATCATTTTGCGTAATAATTAAATATTACGATCCGAGGTAAATGTATTGGAGTGCCCCCCTTATATATAAAGTTTTTTTTTAAAAGATGACTATATTGTTTGTAACCTAGGTACTTATAATCCCAGTAGGTAAAAGAAAAGTTCATATTTTCGTAGTCGGTAACCCCCCCCCCCCCCCCCCGGTCAAAAAAAATAAATCTTTGGTACGCTACTGATACACATGAAATTGACAGCCGTTTATTATTTTGTTGCCTTAAAGACCATCAAAAATATTTTGCAAAAATAACGATTTTTGACCATATATGAACAATTTTCTTAACGTCCCTGTATCAGTATGGGCTAAAATGTAGATACAAAAAATTACTAAATAACATACTTAAAACTCACTTTTCTCCATTTAATAGTTTTCGTAAAAAGAAGGATTTAGTGAGGTACAAAAAATAGTCAATTTTTGAACTTTAACCTTATTCTCCGGCTCACTCTGTACCCATTGGGAGGGGTGGCAATGATAAAAAAGATTTATCTGCCCCTACCCTATAACATATTAAAATTTTAACAAATTTAACGGGTGCCCACGCTACAAAAGACATTGGCGGGGTTCTTTCACACGAGCGGGAATGTTGTGAACGAGGTGCTAGCCGAGTGAAACAACACGCGAGTGTAATAAAGTTACTTTTTGTCAAGTTGTGTACGCTATTTTTCCTACGAACACTCATGAATTGCACTAATTTTGCAAAAATTGATCTTAAATTTTGGGCAAATCAAATGAAACTGCTTTTCCGCACATGTGTGGAAAAGTACTTTACAACACACGTGCGGAAAAGTACGGTGACAGTTAACGTCATCGTACGTTTCCTACACATGTGCGAAAAAATTTCTGCGCACGTGTGAAATTTAACGATTTCTTATAAGGATGCAAATCGTGTGAAATGTATCATTTTCATATGGGGTCGTAGGAAAGAGTATAAAGTCTGATCACATTACTTCTGATCCAAAAAAAAGGCCAGTCAAGCCACACCCCCCACGCCCCCAAAGATTTTCGAATTTTGATATGCTTATAATTTTTAACTAATTTCGAACTAATTTTGTACAACTTTAAAAATATTTTAACCATCCTAATTTCTGTGATTTTTGATATTTATTCAAAATGGAGGGTTAAGCCCATTGAAATCCAGTCAGTTTCGAAGGCACAGAAATATACTAGAAACGACTAGAAATCACGTAAGAAAAACTATTTTCATCTTTGTTGGACTTTTGTTACAGGGTGATTCATTATATTTGGACACCCCGGTTATCGCGATTAATATTAATGATAGAAAAAATGTTTTAAGGTAACATTGTAATAATTTTGCCCAAAGTTTTTGAAAACTTTGACAAATGCTGTCAAAATGTCATTCCGTATGTCCAATTTTGACATCAACTTTCTTATTTTAAGTTTTGTTTTCCTTTCTTATTTAAAAAATATATCAATTGTCTAGGTGCGGTAAATAGTTTTCGAGATATTGCATATTAATGCTCTTAATATTAAAGATAGAAAAAAGTTTAAAGGCAAAAGTTGTTTAGTTTTGGACTTTATACAGGGTTCCTAAGATTTTCCTTAGGGATAGGATTTCAATAAATCAAACAGAAATGGCATAGAAAGTTCTGTGCGCACAAAAGAAACAGGTATATTGAGCAATGGTGCCAGTTTGTTATTATCTCCGGACTGCTTTCATGAGAAAAAATTGTCGCCACTCTTTCATTGTGAGCATAAATCATAGTTGCAATAATAACCGTTGACAAGATGTCTGCAAATTCCGCTAGATGGCGGCCACACCATGAGATGATCGAGGAAAAAATTAGATGTTTTCAGGTCCAAACCCAAGCTTTTTCTTGCTTAAAGGAGGCGGCAGGGTCCATTATTTACGATACTGAGCGATAAACTCGTGAGGTTGTTAACATTAGAAAGAAATATCTTCGCTTTTAATTAAATTTCTTTCCATTCTGTTCTACTAGTGACATCTATCCGGAAACGGCCAAACCATGCAGCTAGCACTAGCAGCCAAAGAAATCAATAAACGGCGCTGTTTTTCCTGCAGAGCCTTTTGCTTGCGATATTATTGATTTTAAATAAAGCTGGCCCTACACTATATTTGATATTTTCGAGGTGTTTTATGGCATGATCTCGAAACATGTAGCGAACCAATTCTTCAAAACTAGCGGGAGGGTAAAAGCGAAAAATAAGGGGCGCCAATATTTGTAACACCCAAAAAGGGGTGAAAAGATTTATTTTGCTCCGTTTCTTTACAAAAAACGTTTTTTTTACGAAAAACTTGAGCTCTGCCACTTTTTTATTTTTTTCTTCAACTTTCTCGAAATTTTCGTCATACCGTAGAAAAAAATTATTTTCCCCATGGTCATAATCTACTTTTATTCGAAAGAATTTAGAAACAGAGACGGGATCAGTTTTCCTAAAACGGGGGAACTTGGTTTCGAATTAACTAGCCGAACGCAAAAATGTTAGAAAAACAAAGCACGAATTAAAAATGGCGCTGCTTACAATTTTTTTTCAAAAATTACGTAATTTCGGGAACGCAAAGAAATAGGTCTAAAGAGTATAATTTTTAAGAAAAAAATATCAACTTTCTCGCCCTCCTCCACTGAAACTACAGGGGCCGTGCACAAATTACGTAATGGTTATAGGGGGGAGGGGGGGTTACAAAACGTTACGTATGGGGGAGGGGGGTTTTCGACAGCGTTTGCATTTGTGTGAAACTAAGAAAATTTGGAATGAAAATAAGTGAAAAGTTTTTTTTTTTTGGGGGGGGGGGGTTAGTGGTCTTGAAATCGTTACGTAATATAAAGGGAGTGGCGTGCCAAACCGTTACAAAACATTACATAGGGAGGGGGTCAAAAATTGGCAAAATCACCGTTACGTAATTTGTGCACTGACCCACATCTGACTGTTCGTCCTTTTTGATTTCGAATCAAAGTGCAAAACCCGGGTTGGACGTTCGAAGGCGTCAACCCGTCCTATTTGCTTGATAAAATTTCTACGGAAATATCTCAGTCGATTTCTCCGGCCGTGTATGAACGCTTTAGGTTAGGCATTTGCATGTATCTCAGTCCCCAACCTGTAAACAGTGCGTAAGGACAATGGTTACAAAATGAAAAGCCGAAAAATATTTTTTTTACGATATCTTTCATTAGATTGGTATTAAAGTCGAGCAAAAACAATTTTTATTCCAGTCCTAAAGGTAAAAAAATGGAAAACATTAGAAAACAACAACCTGGAATGAATTTACTACGTGTAAGATGTAGTGACAACATCGCCCCATGCCCATCCTTTTCTGCCTAATGTGCTTTTCCGTTTACCTGCGTCTTATACACGGCTGATTGGCCCCCTTTGCTTAGGAACCCTGTATAATTTTGCCAGAAAATGTGAAATGTCATTTTTATGTCAAATGTATAAATAACTATAATAAATTAGGACTCTATTTTTAAATAGGAACGACACTAACAACGATAACAAAAAATTTAATAATCTAACAAATGCTCGAACACATCACCATTTACTTCAACACAAAGTTCATAACGCCGTCTTAGGCCAGAAATCGTGTTGATTATTTTATAACTCAGGTTTCTATTAATATTAATTTCTTCGTTATTCCTCGATTTTCAATTTCTTCTAAGGCGTTCGTGCGATTCAAAACAAACTTACGGCTTTCTTGGGCATAAAATAATGTTATTTGTTTTCTTGTTAGCCCTGATGATGGTCCAGACCTAGGACCGACACGTTGGCTGTTGGTATAAATAATAAAACATTGTCCAAGAAAGTCGTAAGTTTGTTTTGAATCAATTAAAATAAAGTGGACGAGAAAAAATATATATTGAATCGGAGGTGTTAAATCATTTGAACAAAGCCATATGGGATAATTTTGATTTAGAAAATTTGTTATTGCTCGAGTATTGTGAATTGATGCCCCGTCCTGCTGCCATATTATTTGGTGCTCTTGAATATCCAATGGAAAGTTATTGATGATATTTTTTTACCGAGGAAATTTTAACGGAATAAGATATTTAGCATTTTGGGAGGTGATATTGAAATGGCTTGATTCAAATGGAACCATACCATGGCCACCAAAGTCCCCAGATTAACCACCTCCGGATATTTGGTTGTGGGACCATTTAAAGGAGACTATTTACTCAAATCGCCCGAACACCTTAGAAGAAATTGAAAATCGAGAAAATAATGAAGAAGTTAATATTATAGAAACCTGAAACATAAAAAAATCAACACGATTTCTGGCCTAAGAAGGCGTTATGAACTTTGTGTTGAAGTAAATGGTGATGTTTTCACCAATTTTTAGATTAGTAAATTTCTTGTGGTCGTTGTTGTTGTCGTTCGTATTAAGAAGCATAGGAGTTTATCATATTTTATCAGCCAGTTGGCTTATAAAAGTTTATAATATTTTATGGTTTTTAATATGATAATTCCTCATAATATTTTATAAGATTTTATGAGATTGTATAAGATCTAACTGTAACATTCGAAAATAAAAAAATACAGCTCAACTTTAGCAGTTGTAGTAGTAGTAATAGTAGTAGAAATAATGTAAGAGATTAATATACAGTTAAACTAAACTATAACCTAACCTAAACTATAAATTACAACAACCTAAACCACTATAATACAATAACACTCCTTGTGCTTGCACAATATCTACATATCTAATAGAAAATTGTTCTCGTATAAGTACTTATTTATCGCCAGGAGCTGTGAGAGAGATGTTACTTTGATAAATTTCTATGAGACTTCATAAGCCAAACACTATTTTTTTACAAGTTATTATTTAACTTGTAACGAACAAGATGTTTGTGCGGGTGGAATCTTGCAACTTAATTTTGACCAAGTTCCCGACATCCGATCGGGTTCAAATTTGGCATGCTTATATAGTTGCGGTGACAACACAAGAATATAGTGTGATCAAATTTACAGCTCCCCCTATTCGAAGGGGGTGGAGGGGGGTACAGTTGAAGAACACAAGAATATAGTGTGACGTGTGATTTCGTTGACATTAGTTGTGTTGGGGCACTTGGGGATGGAGATAACGAATTTCTGCTAACCAATTTTAACTGACTTTCCACATCCGATTGTGTTATGCGTTTATAGTTCCGGTGAAAATACAATAATATGGTATTCTCAGGTACCCACCTCCCTCTAACGAGGGAAGTGGAGGGGGAAAAAGATTTAGTTTGTTCGATTTCAATCAAAATTCGCATACAGGGGTTTTTAAGGCGGGGGATTATGAAATTTTAAACAGATGGGATCACGAGTCAAAAAATATTTTTTTGTCGAAGTAAGTGAGTATACTCAGTACAGCTTTTTTTAACTAGTTTTCAGGTGGTCGAAAAAACTGATAAAAATCTGTTGTTTTTTTTTAATTTAATGAGGTTTTTTGGCAGGGTGGACACATAAAAGTTTATAAAATGTTCTAAGTTTGTCTGACTATAAAATCTATTTAAAGACTTATAAAAAAAATGTTTTTACCAACTCCTAGAAAATTATAAATGTTCATAGAAATCTGTCAAATTCTATGAGTTGGTCTGATCATAAAATATCCAAAATCTCATAAAAAAACGATTTTTTGTAAACTCTTAAAACATTATAAAAATACAAGATTGTAATCATAGAAACCCATAAAATGTTATGAGTTGGTTTGACTATAAAATCTGTCAGAAAACTATAACAACATAATTAGTAATTCTAGAAACCCATAGTTGATGTGTCGGTTTGATTATAAAATCTCTTAGAAAATCGTGCTTTTATAAAACGATAAAACATGTTAAAAAAATGTTTGCACTTATCAAATTTTATAAACATTTATAAGCCTGACTGATCATGAGATCAAATAAAAAACACACATATGAAACCACCAAAATCAAAGACATACCTCATAAATTCTTACAAACTTTTATAATCCTAAAATTTTGCCTCACAAAAGCTCATTGACCTTATAAAAACTGATAAAATTGGTGTGTTTTTTTTTTGAGATTTTATGCGGTTTTTTTGGCAGGGAAACTTGACCAAATGCCTACTTTTGACCTGTGCGTTTATTTTTGAATCCAAAGAAAATTTTCTCCCAGGGAGTCAAATTCTCTCGCTTTTATGCATCTCATTGGCCCAAATCTTCGGTTTAAATCGGTTTCTCTCACTTTTGCCCGATATTGATCGAAAGTAAATCTCTTAGTCAAGACCAATAGAATAACTTTTGAGTTATATACAGGGTTCCTAAGCAAATCCTTAGGGGGCCAAGCAACCGTGTATAAGACGCAGCCAAACGGAAAAGCACATTAGGCAGAAAAGGATGGGCATGGGGCGATGTTGTCACTACATCTTACACATAGTAAATCCATTCCAGGATGTTGCTTTCTAATGTTTTGCATTTTCATACCTTTAGGACTGGAATAAAAATTGTTTTTGCTCGACTTTAATACCAAACTGATGAAAGATATCGTAAAAAAAAAATTTTTCGGCTTTTCATTTTGTAACCATTGTTCTTACGCACTGTTTGCAGGCTGGGGACTGAGATACATGCAAATGCCTAACCTAAATCGTTCATACACGGCCGGAGAAATCGACTGAGATATTTCCGTAGAAACTTTATCAAGCAAATAGGACGGGTTGACGCCTTCGAACGTCCAACCCGGGTTTTGCACTTTGATTCGAAATCAAAAAGGACGAACAGTCAGATGTGGGGCGGTGCACAAATTACGTAACGGTGATTTTACCAATTTTTGACCCCCTCCCTATGTAATGTTTTGTAACGGTTTGGCACGCCACTCCCCTAATATTACGTAACGATTTCAAGACCACTTTCACTTATTTTCATTCCAAATTTTCTTAGTTTCACACAAATGCAAATGCTGTCGAAAACCCCCCTCCCCCCTACGTAACGTTTTGTAACCCCTCTCCCCCCTATGATCATTACGTAATTTGTGCACGGCCCCTGTAGTCCCATTGGAGGAGGGCGAGAAAATTGATATTTTGTTCTTAAAAATTATACTCTTTAGACCTATTTCTTTGCGTTCCCGAAATTACGTAATTTTTGAAAAAAAATTGTAAGCGGCGCCATTTTTATTTCGTGCTTTGTTTTTCTAACATTTTTGCGTTCGGCAAATTTAATTGAAAAATTTTTGCCTGCGGCGCCCTTTATCTTTTCACTCGAAACCAAGATCCCCCGTTTTAGGAAAACTGATCGCGTCTCTGTTTCTAAATTTTTTCGAATAAAAGTAGAGTATGACCATCGAAGAAATAATTTTTTTCTACGGTATGACGAAAGTTTCGAGAAAGTTGAAGAAAAAAATAAAAAAAGTGGCAGAGCTCAAGTTTTTTGTAAAAAAAACGTTTTTTGTAAAGAAACAGAGCAAAATAAATCTTTTCACCCCTTTTTGGGTGTTACAAATATTGGCAGCCCCTTATTTTTCGCTTTTACCCTCCCGCTAGTTTTGAAGAATTGGTTCGCTACATGTTTCGAGATCATGTCATAAAACACCTCGAAAATATCAAATGTAGTGTAAGGCCACCTTTATTTAAAATCAATAATATCGCAAGCAAAAAGCTCTGCAGGAAAAACAGCGCCGTTTATTGATTTCTTTGGCTGCTAGTGCTAGCTAGCTGCATGGTTTTGCCGTCCGGATAGATGTCACTAGTAGAACAGAATGGAAAGAAATTTAATTAAAAGCGAAGATATTTCTTTCTAATGTTAACAACCTCACGAGTTTATCGCTCAGTATCGTAAATAATGGACCCTGCCGCCTCCTTTAAGCAAGAAAAAGCTGTGGTTTGGACTTGAAAACATCTAATTTTTAATTATCTCATGGTGTGGCCGCCATCTAGCGGAATTTGCAGACATCTTGTCAACGGTTATTATTGCAACTATGATTTATGCTCACAATGAAAGAGTGGCGACAATTTTTTCTCATGAAAGCAGTCCGGAGATAATAACAAACTGGCACCATTGCTCAATATACCTGTTTCTTTTGTGCGAGCAGAACTTTCTATGCCATTTCTGTTTGATTTATTGAAATCCTAGCCCTAAGGAAAATCTTAGAAACCCTGTATATAGGTACTGACCTGAATTTTTGCTAGATAGCAGGTACCCAATCAGTTTAAGGAAAATAAATAGGTATATTATATTTTCCAAAGTTAATTTGGTTGATTATGAATTTTTTAACATTAATCCAAAAAATACACATTTACCTCTTCTCTCTATTATTATTGAATTACGCGAACTGTCATCAAAATATTAAACATACATAACACTAGTACACATAAAGTAACAAAATAATAACACTTTCGAAAATGACCCAAAATTTATATGAATGTCCTGTAATTTTGAATGATCCAAAAACGTTGTTAACATGCATGCTTGATTTTGAATAGAAATTAAATATGTTTGTGTAATAGGATACCTATTATAATTGTATATGTGTGAGTATGGTAGCCAATAATGTTTAATAGGATTATTTAGATACGTATACAGGGTGGATTCTTTAAACAGAACGGTGCTTCTAGAAATGAGGTTTTAATAAAAGGTGAAAGGACATCTTTAATGATTTTTTACGGACGTCCATGAAAAAAAAGAAATTTGGGCCCCCAAATGGAAGGCCCAGAGCCCACCAACTATTTTTTAACGAGAAGGTACCACTTGTAGCACTTTTTTGGAAAGCTTGTAAATTTGACGAACTAGTTTTTTTACATTTGTCAGCCGGTATGTCAAGAGTTTTAGAAAAACTTTTTTTGTCAATTGGTTTAGCTTATTTATTTACTACATGGAATAAAGAAAATACCACACATGGACATTATTGGCGCCTCATTTGGGAGGCCCTCCAGTGAAGGCCCAAGGCCTAAAACCATTTTTATTATGAGAAGGTACCACTTTTGGCACCTTTTTGGAAAGCTTGTTAAAAAAAATCGAATTTTTATATATTTCTTACTTTCCCTTCTACCCATGTGTCAAAAATATTAAATTTTGTAATTTTTAAAATAACAATATGTATGTTAGGTACTGACCTGACTTTTTGATAGATTGCAGGTACCCACTCAGTTTAACGAAAATAAATAGGTATATTATATTTTCCAAAGTTAATTCAGTTGATTATCAATTTTTTACTATTGATAGAAAAAATACTTCTTCTCTCTTAAATATGTTTGTGCAATAGGATACCTATTGTATATGTGTGAGTATGGTAGCCAATAATGTTTAATAGGTATACAGGGTGGATTCTTTAAACAGAACGGTGAACAGAAAGGAAATCTTTAACGGTTTTTTACGGACATTCCGTCCATGATAAAAAAAGTCATTTGGGCCCCCAAATGGGAGGCCCAGAGCCCACCCAGGGGCGGATGGGGTGGGTCAGACCGGCCCTGAATTTTTTGAGTTGAGCGGCCCTTTGTACTTGAACATGAGAAGGGAAGTTTAGATTATAAGCATAATGAAAAAACATCATCTGACAAAAAGGTAAAAACCACAAAACAAATACTATTATACAAAGAAATAACAAAACGGAATTAAAATAAATATTTAGTTATTAGATTAATTAATAGGTCAATACTTCTGCATCAACCTGCTGGAAAACGCGAGTTTTATGTGTCAAAAATGGTAATTGTAGAAATTAAAAAATTTAAAAGAAGTTTGTTAAAAAATTTGGACACATTGGCTGATGACAGACCTTCTCATTAAAAATAGTGCTTTTTTAACAAGCGTTGCGTTTTTTTGCCGCGAGTTGTTGACACTATTTTTTTTTAATACCTATATCAAAAAAATACTTTTAAAAATTTCGAACGAAGAGCACTTCTCGCAACACACCATCTTTACACTATAAATCAAGGTGGCTGGTAAATTAAATAACAATGCGGTTTCTCTAGCGATTTTACTCGGTGACGTTCATTGTTGGGACATTTTCATATTTGACAGTTTGATATTTTGACGATGTTTTTAAATGATTTTTTGTAAATACTTGGTGAAAACCGGCGGAAATGGCTTAATTTTTAGGCAAAAATTATTAAATTTTTTTAATATGACTATATTCCGCTATTTCTTTTTAATTTTGGGTAAAAAACGGCCAGAAATTTTTTTTTGCACCCGTGATCAAAAAAAAAGTTTTTATTACATCGGTAACAAAAAAAGCCATGCTTTAGTTATCTGCAGACAGTTACTAAGATCATGTTTTTGATATAAAGGTATAAAAAAAATCATTACAGATTCGCTTTTACCTGGAAGCACTGTTCCGTTTAAAGAGTCCACCTTGTATATTATGTAATGATACAGTAATAATAAACACGCCTTTTAAAAATATTTTTGATGAGCGTGACTGATTTTTATACAAAAACATTCTACAGCATAAACACAGCCATCGATCTATACCAGTATGGCGGTTATTGGGACGGCATTTTTTTATTTTCCATAAATATGGATTCTTTGGGTCAAAACTCATTAAGACCAAAATATCTTATGTTTAGTCCCTTATTGGACCCAAATAACTCATTTTTACCTACCTATACTAAGTCTGTCTCGGACACGATAACGTTTTGTATAGGGTGGGGGGAATATAAATTCACATTCACCCAGCAGACAAGTGGCACAGTGCCGGCGCGATGCCAGCTGCCAATTTACCTGACGCTGGACCTGCACTTGCAAACAGCGCAGCGCCTTGCCGGCCAAGTTACTGGGCATGGGGACGGCCGCATGGGCTGTGCAAGCCCGATTGGTCGACAGCGAACTGGCCCAGAGTCGGCTAGCAAACAATGCTAAATTGGCAATCCGTGCTGGCTAGATTCTTGGGGATGTCCGCCTGGGCAATGCAGTGCCGATTCCCGACATCCTGCAGACCCAATGCCAAAACGACGCTATTTGTTCACGCCGACAGACACAACAACAACGGAACTCCTACCCTAATAACACGAGTCCGTTCCAGGAATGTACTTGCGACGTCCTACCACAATTTACATTAAGTTCCGGGAACGTTCGGGGAACTAGCGATGTTTCCAAAAACTTTGTTTCGGGAACGTCCCTTGGAACGTTACATAGACGTTGTTGTATCTGGTTTTTTACGTCCCCCCCCTTAAAAGCAGAGACGAGACGATCGAATAATCACCAAACTATTATGGGCACGCGCAGAGCTGCCTCGAACAACAATTTGTGCAAAGCCGTTCTCTCGACTAGACCCAGTATTTGGGAGTTGTAGGAAAGCTCCTGTGAAAAACGTCACTCGTATTATTTCAGAGCACGCTATTGGACGAAACCATCACTGACCTAGGGCGCATGCTACGGCAAACTTGACCGTCTTTTAGAGTAGGACTCGCACAGTGGTCAATTTTTTTAAAAACGCGGATATTAAAAAAAAAAATCCATATTGCAATTTAATCATACAAAATATTTAGTTTTAATAAAACGATAAATTTATTCTTGTTTAGCTGATACACAGGATGATCGTGTGAATTTTCACATTTATCTTAAGACATTTTTAAGAGGTAAAGGATATATATTTATTAATTTGCTAAATTTGTGATGGTGGTGTGAGGGGGGATCTACGAAGGATATGTATATTGAAAGACGATTGAAGCTTGAATGGGTTTTATTTAGCCAAAAATGTTGGGATGTCAAATATAGTTTGAATATAGCACTGATGGTCACGTGACTATTTAAAAGTGTCCAGTCACGTGATTTTTGGTTTGGTTACAGTTAAAGTCACATGATATTTTAATTTTAGGCTCACTTCACAAAATTAAACTAAAAATGTTAGTTTAGAACAATTAAATTTACTTTAAAGTAATTGACACAATATATAAATGTTACAGTATACTAGAATATTTTTATGTATATAGGGTATATTAAAAATAATGCCAATCGAAACTTTCAAATGAAACACCCAGTATATTATTGCATTTTTGCATTCTGTTTTGAAATTCTAAGCATTTTTATATAACGTACCCTATGTCGATCTTCAACTGTTTTCGAGATATTAACAGTTGAATACTGTCATACTCTGGGTCTTCTATTTGAAATTTGATGTTGAATACTGATACTTAATGTCAAACTCGTAAAAAGCATAGCTTATTCTTTGGCCAACTATTCGCCCAGTATCTTGACAACCATATAGGGGCAAGATACATTTTGAATTTTTTAATTTTTCGATCTATGTCCGCGTTTTCCGGAAAATCGACCACCGTGCGTCATTCGAATGACTTGTGCGATTGATCACTTCTCAGGGTATGATCGTTCAATTACGCCCTCGCTCCAGGAACGATTCTACAACAGATGAGTAGGAGAAGACGAGATACTAAATTTCATATACAGACCGCTTCAAGTTTCTGCGAACATAGGGCGGAAGAAGTCTAATTTGCCAGTATACGTACATGCAGAGACACCGCACGCCTATCAGTGAAGCAACCAATACTCAGGCTTGTGATCACCACTTGCATGACTTTCCTTTGGTATTTAGTACGCCTCTAACCACGGTGCTGTGTGGAGCGTAGTCAATGAAACCGGAATTTGGTCAATAAATACGCTAATTTTTATAACGTAATTTTCTTATTTTTGTCACTGATAAATAAGAGCGTTTTATTGTCAACTCCTCAGATTTATCAGTGACGACGTGTTACAATGAAAATAATAAGGAGAAACAAAATAAAAGCAAGTTCTCAAAATAAAATAATACATTCTAAAAACCAAAAAGATTCTCCCAGTCAAAAAAAAATTAAAGCAAATGTTCGAAAAGTCCTCCTTGCTCGGCAATATCCGAGCCTACTATAAAAACCCCTTCTAACGTTTCCAAGCATGTTAGGGGTGATAATTTGAAAAGCTTCTTCAAAAACAGAGACAGAAGTCATTATGAGCAATATCGGGAGATCGAGCTGGCCATAAAATAGTTCCCCGTGTACTTATAACCCGATTAGGAAATACATTATCAAGATATTCCCTAACAAGGCCAACATTGTGAGCGGAACAACAATCTTGTTGAAACCATGTTTCACCAAATCTTACACCTAACAACTGCCTAGCAGTTGGAATTGCCGTTAATAAAAAATGGCCCAATTACGTGTTCCCCTATAATACCCCCCCCCCCCAAACATTTAGTTTTTGAGGATACTGTGTTCTTACGTCAAAATACAAATGCAAATTTTCCCTCGACCAATATCGAACGTGTGTTGGGTTATGACGATTTGACCATTTGACCATCTGCACTTTTTCGGCAACTTCGTAGACATCCATTTTTGGTTTTAAAAATGTATTATTTCAATTAAGAACTTACCCATCTGTTTCTCGAGCAAGGCAGAAATAAAACAAAATAATAAAAACAAAATGAATTTCCAAAAGATAACACTGCAGCGTGCTTCGAATCCACCTCGGTCGTACGGCACGGAGAGTAAATTGGACTTGATTCCCCCTATGTTCGCAGTAGCTTGAAGCGGTCGGTATGTGTTAGTTAAAGAGCTATAACAAACTAGCCGAACGAAACGAATAACCAGTGAACCGCTGCTGGGAACGTTTCTAGCACGTACTATTTGTGTCGCCGACGTTACCGACCTACGGAACCTACAGGGGACATCCCGGAAAGAAAGTGTGTTAATAGGGTATGGACGTTAGACGGGTTAGTCAGGAGATCCGCCGGATGTCAAAAGATGATAATCTCATAAATGTATAAAAGTAAGAACAAAGAAAACAATGCAGCACTGGTCCAACTGTAACCTACTGTCTCTTTAGATAGAAACAAAATTACCAAAGATCGAAAATTCTCGTTGACAGATGAAATCTGAGGCGTTTTCTCGCGTTGAAATTGTTTAAAATGTTTTTAAAAAGTTTGAAACATTTGTTTTCTCGCGTTGCAACGGTGACGTCACATCGAAACGGGTTAAAAATATTTTGAAACGGAATCCACTCTAGTTTCAAAACTGACGCGTGCGTAGAAGATACGTCAAAATTCTACATTCTTGTTTTAACCGATTTTTTTTTGTTTTTGCGTGAAAATGTATGAAAAATCGTATTCTATATATCTTGTTAGCCATTCTTCATGGTATCCCTGTGGTCTTATATGATTTTTTGGGCTTAAAAGAACAGTAAATAAAAAAACTTCACTATCCATCTAGCTTCCATTGCTTGCCATCCATGCTACTAAAACGGGCCGTACACTCGAAGGTTTTGTTAAATAAACCAGTAGTTGATCCATTTTAATTTTAAACACCAAAAAAATAAACAGGAAAACGAAAAAAAAGTGAGGTTACACTAAACTACGTCAGCGTTTTGAACTACTCATTTTTTCTCGGTTCTAAATGATGACGTCACATCTCAATAGTTTCAAATAATATTTCAAAATAATTTCAACCCGAGAAAACGCCTCTGTATAAATTTTGGGTGGAAAGTTATACTAATTATATATAGGTTAATAAGATTTTGCATACTTAGCAAAGTAAGTAACCTTACTGAGAACTAATTGTTTTGAACGGCAACACCCAACTGCAATTTAAGCGTAGTTTTACCAATGAACTAAAATTAGAAAGACCGTCTATCAAATTTGTACTAAGAGAGTTTTAAATATTATCCGGGGTCGTTTTCGGCGGTTTTTCATCACTTTGAGTTTTTCACATAGATATTTTAAATTGTTTTAAAAATGCCTTATGTTGGCCGTAAAAATAAATTAAAAAAAAAAACAATAGTTAATAACAACAAAATTAAAAATTTTGTAAAATGCACATACATTAATTCTGGAGTCTGCTGGGAATATAGATTATTTATTATATCCTTTTCATTTTTTTATAAACCAAAACCACACAGTTTTTAAGAAAATGTAAAAAAGTGAAGATAGCTGATGTACTTTTCATATTCTTTAAAAAAAAGTGTCGGTTTTATAAATTCGACGTTAGTTTTCCTGTAAAGAGAAATAATAACATCCTATACAGCAAGAATATTGGTATATTGCCTGAATATTCTTGGAACATTCGGAATTTCCAAAGCACATCCTGTCAATGTTCAACGGTCCACTTTTTTATTATTCACTGAATATTAAGAATGACTGTAATCTGAATACCCATTAAACACAAACGCATATATATATATATATATATATATATTCTAAGAATCTTACTTAAGTAGTATATATTTACTATATAATATTTTAACCATAATTCTATATATTCTTGTATCATTCCTAAAATATTGCCTTTTAAATGTTCCTTTGAAATATCCTAAGAATATTCGATTTCTGAATCTTAATTCCAGAAAGTACCTTTCTAAAAAAATAATCGTTTTGCACTTGTTCGTAAGTAAATATTTTTAGTAATCAGAATATTAACTAAATCCAGTGCTTTATCTATAGAGAATTTTCTACACCACCTTTTGAAATCGACTTTATTAAAGTCAGGCTATGACGACTTTATATACAGAGAAGTCCCTATTATAATAATAATAATAATAATAAACACATAAAATATGGATGTATTTTTGATAATCTTTTGTGGGAGTGAAAAAAATTAAATATTCTTTTAGGGTAGAAAGTTGAAATACTTTTAGAATATATTCTTGGGAATATTCTATAAATGCTCAGTAAAAGTCTTTAAACTGTTGGTGGTTTGTGTTTGTCAAGTTGAATCGTTAAAGTCGAGATGGTACCTCCCTAGGAACACTTTCAAAACTATCAGTAATTTTTTTTATTTATAACTGTTAGTTAAAAATCATACCTTACTTTAGTGGTTTACATTCTTTGTGTTTCGCTTTTCTCAGGATAGGGGAGAAGAGGAGAAGAAGTTATTAATTAAATGTCAATTCAACTGGAAATGTTCTTCAAATATTCCTTAATATAATAAGAATATTCAAAAGATTCTTTGGTTAGGTACTCAAAATTAATATATGCGGAAGATGTTCTTAGAAAATTCTCTGTGTGCTACGATTGTTCTATAAATATATTTAGCCATTTCAGTCGCACATGCTCTAGTAGATTTTTAGATTTAGTAGAAAATATTATTTTCATGTTTGAAGAATATATTTATAATATAACTTTCTAATCACGTGAAAACACCTTGCTGTAAGCTATTCCTTACCCGTTCTGTGAATGTGCTTCCCGAGGAATATTCTTAGAATGTGCTATGAATATATTTGTGTTTAATTAGTTTTATTTATTTCTAGACGCAATATTAATTCAAAAATGTGGTAAAAAATAATAATAATAATAAAAATAATAGTAAAAAAGTGGAGCTACGTGGGAGATCGAGATGCGTTAACGTCGAACAGGAACAGTAACGTAAAAGTTTATAAATTCAGCTTTATGAAATAATATCGACGAAATTTGCACTGAAGAGATTTTTACAAAAATTTAATCACAAGTACAAACAGCAATCAGTGATGAATAACATTCCGTTTTTGTCTGTATGTACAGGGTGATCGGTTATAAGTGTTCCCTGAGATAAATTTTTATCTAAAATAGCACCAGAAAAACCAAACAAAAAATGCGTAAAAGGGTATTTTATAGGTACCTCAAAATCATTAATGAAAGTTGTTCAGTTTAAATATACAGGGTGTGCCAAAAACGTATTTTTTTATGGCACACCGGATATATTTTGACACTGTTGAATTCTTCAGAAAATTACAAAATACGAAGTAATTAATATCTAATTATCGAAAATGGTTATAACCAGACCTATACCAGGTATATGGTATTTTTAAAAAGCTAATTTTCTGAAAATTCAAAAATTTCAAAATATATAGGCTCTTCCATCAGAACAAAAAAACTTTTTGGCACACCCGGTATACTATTTGAACTGATGAATTTGTATTAATGATTTTGAGGACCCTATAAAATACCCTTTTCACCTAGTTAATTATGCGGTATACGGTTTTCTGCCAATTTTGATTTTTATGAAAAATTCTTTATGGGGGCACCTACTTGGGTCCTTAGGACCCCAAATCCGCCTCCGCCGGTTGTTTTTTTTTTTATTTTTTTTGTTTTTTTTTCACTAAAACAACCCAATCTAACACAGTCCAACCCAACCAAAAAACACATTACAACCCGCCCCCTCCCCCCGGGCACCCTTTTTTCTCTTTAAAAAAAAAAAATCGGGCGCAGGCTGATTTGGGGTCCTAGGGACCCTAGTAGGTGCTCCCATAAAGAATTTTTCATAAAAAATCAAAAATGGCAGAAAACCGTATATTGCATAATTACCCCAGTTTTCGTTTGGTTCTTCGGCGGCTGTTAGCAAAAGTTATGCCAGGGAACACTTATAACCGATCACCCTGTACACCTTAATGTAGTAATAATGAATCAAAATTAAACAACGCATACCAGTAATATTTTAAAATCCTCATTTTAAGTCCTATATCCGCTCACTTTATTGTCACTTAAATCACTGAAAACAATAACAACTTTTACCGGGTTCACGAAATCTACATTTTTTTGTTATTCGCTACAAATTTTATTCAGATTTAACATAACAAAACACAATATATTTATACTGTTTAAAATATTTATTTTTATTACTGGTACCATATAAGGCCCATTGGCACTCCTGAACCATTTCAACTGACTTTGCTTGGGTTCCTCGAGAACCAAGAGCTCAAGAAAACAAGTGGGTGTTAACCTGCAGGTAGAAAAAAAAAGTTAATTTTGATGTGCGCTCTTGCTTGAAGCGGTCATAGATATTTTAACGAAATATGAATGAGTGACAAAAGCAGTTGGATCGGTTAAAAATTAACCAGAATATGATTTTTTTTATTTACTTAAAAGTTTATTCAATGGGAGTCTTGAACATGACTCATTCAAAAGGTTTAACATGCAATTTTGGTTGTGAAAGAGGCAACCTTGTTCCACAAATAATTTGTATAAATAAGTAAGTTCCCACATAGCAAGAATATTGGTATATTGCGTGAATATTCTTGGAACTTGGGAATGTTCAAAAAACTTCCTGTGAATGTCCAACATTCGACTTTTTTATTATTCACTGAATATTCAGAGAGGCCCTGCTAAAAAAACCGCAACTTCATAAAAAACACCTAATTTTTATCAGTTTTTAGAAGGTTTATAAGCTTTTTTGTGAGGAAAAATTTTAGGATTATAAAAGTTTGTAATAATTTATGACGTTGTTTCATAGGTGTGTTTTTTACATGATCCTATAATCAGACAGATATTTTTTTAACATATTTTTTGGTTTTATAAAAGCACCATTTTCTAAGAGATTTTATAATCAAACCAACACATCAACTTTTATGGATTTCCATAATTACATTCTCTTTCTTTTATAATGTATTATGGGATTATATAAACCGATGTTTTTATGAGTTTTCTGAGATATTTTATAATCAAAACAACTCATAACATTTTATGGGTTTCTATGATTACACCCTTGTCCTTTTATAATGTTTGAAGAGTTCGTTTTTTCAGGAGATTTTGGGATATTTTATGCTCAGACCAACAAATAACATTATAAATTCAACAAAGACGTACGTATATCACAGCAAGGTGTCTACAGACAGACTAAATGTTATTAGTTCGTAAAAACCAGTTTTACTCTTGCAAATCTCAAAGCATCTTGCCCTGAAGATGATCCGGATTAAATGTCGGCACTTGAGGTAAAAGTTTAAATAAAAATAATTGTCCAAGAAAGCTGAAACCCTTTTCATTTCAATTCAATCCAGTGGACGAAACCATAACAGCGTCATTTATTTTATCCCTATGCGTCTTCGACTCTTCGAGAGCCATTTTCAAGGGTTAATACAAAGCTTACTCGTAAAAAATAGGAAAATTTTTGATTGAAATCTTTTTTTAAATTTTCGTATTTGCTTCTTAAAGCATCTCGAAAAATTAAACGAAATTCATTTTTTTCCAAATCTCCTCTTTTTTTTCTGGTGTTTGATCTGGCATGTTCCTTTGCTCTCCAGTATACTTTTAAAAGTTTGGAGCACGCTTTTCTGGCCATTTTTTTTGGCCAAAAACGTCCAACAACGCGAAAAAACACCCACCCAAAATTTCGTTCATTTCTTGTCAAATTTCAGTAATATTTGTTAAATGGTTTCAAATTGAATATGTAGATGGCGCTACATTGCAGAGTGATCTTATTCTGGTTTAAACTTGGGTTGAACCAAATTTGGATTACATTTGAATTTAACAACCGCTCACTGTTGGGAGAAAAACTAAGTTTAAGTTAAACTAAGTTTAAACCACTGTTGAACAACCGGACTATAGTTTCATTCACTTTTACAGTGTGTGTTTAAAAATATAAACAAGGAGAACAAAAAAACAATGTGTTTGTTATTTCATTTTATTCGTTCATTTCTTTCTATTCTATCTCTATTTCAGTTCTCTAAGAGTTTATGGATGCGACTCCAACCTTTCTTCCGATGGTCCAAACAAGTACTGCCGACATTCCACAGGTACTACGACCACGAAATAGCTGGCCCGCTCGGACAGGTAAAGGTAAGAAAAGGTATTTTTATTATGATTCAGTTGGGTATTTCAGGCACTTTTTTCAGGGTGGATTTGAAATGAAATTGAATGGGCGTAGCAAGTAGCAAAGTTTTGGAAATAATAAATTGGGGGTGGTGTTTTCGGTAAACTGAAAAAAACCCCGGAAAAAAAATCCACGGAAAAAACCCCCCCGAAAAAAACCTCAAGGAAAAATTAATTGTTTTTGGGTTGGTTTGGCTTGAGCTGGGTTGGTTTACATTTAGATGGCTAATTATATTTTTAACGAAAACATACCAATGTTTTAGCTAGGGAAACACGGTTTTCATAACGCCAGTTTAACTTGGGGGACCAAATATTTCCAATGCTACATTTTGTAGCCTTTTTGTAGCTATTTAATATATTACATCGTACATTTGGCCTATTTATTTATAGTCCACCATGTCAATATATGGTATGGGGACTATTAAAATCGTGAAATTTTGACTTTTCTTAATCGATGAAAACAAAAGTTGTCTGTCTGTCTGTATACACGATAACTCAAGAACGCCTTAATTGATTTTAACGAAATTTGGTACAAAAATCCTCTATCGGCTGACCATGAACTGATTAACTTTTGGGTAGGGTGGTGGGGGGTTGAAGGGGAGAACAGGGGGATAAATATTTAAAAAAATTGTAACTCTGGAAACAAAGCAAGTAGCGATATACGGTTTTCAGATTTAAGTTTTCATGAATATGGACTACAAATTTTGCTATAAAGTCCAAATTCGTGGGAGCTTCATTTTCCGAGTTATTTGAAAAAACGTTAAAATATATAAAAACTATCATAACTTTAGAAGTAAAACAGTTATTGATATGCGGTTTTCATATTTTGGTTTTCGTAAATATTAGCTTCAAAATAAACTATATATTTCTCTATTTACTAAGCGGAATAAAGAAAATACCACACAAGGACATTATTGGCGGCTCATTTGAGGGCCCTCACTGAAGGCCCAGGGCCTACTAACATTTTTTTCATGAGGATGTATCACTTGTGGCACCTTTTTGGAAAGCTTATTCTTAAAAAAGAAATTCGATTAAATAATTTTTTTTGACATCTGTCAACCCATGTGTTCAAAATTTCAAAAAATCTATTTTTTGTCGTTAAGGACGGGTATGGTTCGACATTTTTGAATTCTACAAAAAATTATCTTTTGGCTAACCGACGTGTTTTCATATTTAGATGGTATTTTTTCTTTTCCTATACGCCACTGTTTTTTTTGTAAGGATGGATCATTTTTGTAGTTCGCGCGGTTAGCGGATGTACAATAGCGACCTGTTGTTTGATTTTGACCCACCTTGACAAAGGAAGTCTGGCTGATGACTATTGAAAAAAAGCAATATAATAATAGATAAGAACTAGAAACTAGCCATTGTAAAAGTTGAGTGTAAAGGCGCAATTACACAGACGAACATGCTCAAATAAAAGCTCGTGCAAAAGATCTAAAGGCGCAATTACACAGACGAACATGCTCAAATAAAAGCTCGTGCAAAAGATCTAAAATTTTTTGCGTGAACATTTTTGTGAGCTTTTCTTTGAACATTTTGTTCGGGTAAATTTTTGAGCAAATTATTGCTATGTATTTTGGAAACATATTTTTAAAGATGAGAATAAATAAAATTTCTCATCAGTGATCAGTGATCTCAATTCTTTAAGAAAATGGAACACCAACTTTTATTCAAAATTTTTGTGAAAAAAAGCCGACGGCAAGCGAAACATTATTATTGGCTCTACTATCAGTTTTGTCACATGGATTAGGGTTATTTATAATATTTTTTTCTTAGGGTTTTTCCCGGATTTTTTTGCCCGGGGTTTTCTTTGGGATTTTCTTGCGAGTTTTTTTTAATTCCGGGGTTTTTTTCCTAAAGTCAAAAAAAAACGCAGGAAAATTTTTCTTTTTCAAAAAAATTTTGAGTTTTTTAAATATCGGCCAAAAACTCAAAAATTGCACTTTCAAGCGGTAATCCGGGCCTCACCACTATGAGGAGTGGTGAGGAGAGGGATTTTTTTAAAACATATTTTTGTAACTTTACTTTACCTTTAGCTTTTATTGTTGTTTTTTAATTCCTCTCACCAGATTTACCTAGTTAGTTTAAGGTCCCAAGGGTTGCTTAAAAAAGCAAAAGGTTCATGAAAATGCTGAAGATCTAGATATGTACTGTCAATTTAATGTAATAATCACCGTCGATTACTGACACTGAACCAACAATATGCAAAGGGCAACATTGGATGATAGATCGGCGATACAGTCTGCTAAATTACTGCTAAATTATATTTTTTAGACAAGGGTCGGGTTCGTAGGGTTTTAAAAGTGGGTAATAAACGGGTATTATTTAAACCGAACGTGCTTTTGTTCATATATTCGAGATTTAATAAAATGTATATAGGTTTTTTAATTTGACTTAATTATTATTGTAAAAGACTAAACTAGGAAGTAAAATAAAGGGATATTCTTTTAGGCGTTAATTTTTATCATTATTTTTACAGGCAACAACAATAAATAAGTGCCAATTATTATTTTTTTTATTCTCTTTTTTTTACAAACCCAAAAAAGTTACAAGTATACTAGCATATCCCCTATAAAAATCAGATCAATCGAAGTTGCTTATGAGGTAAAATGTGAATTTCGGCATCAAATCGTTTTTCCGTCGGAAAGCACTTGATTAAAAATACCTTATTTCAAAACTTTGTTTCTCTATTTTCAGTTAAGTTCAATGAATTCCGATAACAATATATATTTTGAATTCGTAAAAAAATTTTTATACCCCCAATTCTTCAAACAAATTTTGCTCAACATTCTCTCCAAAATTTACGTGTGTTTTTTTGTACGAGATTTGGCTCGAACATTTCTTTGAACATTTTGCTCAAGAGGCTCGTGTAAATATTTGTCGGCATTTCAACATCAAAGGAAAGTTTGTCTGTGTAAATGCGGCTTAAAATTTTTTGCGTGAACATTTTTTGGAGCTTTTCTTTGAACATTTTGTTCGGGTAAATTTTTGAGCAAATTATTGCTATCTATTTTGGAAACATATTTTTAAAGATGAGAATAAATAAAATTTCACATCAGTGATCAGTGATCTCAATTCTTTTAAAAAATGGAACACCAACTTTTATTTAAAATTTTTGTAAAAAAAAGCCGACGGCAAGCGAAACATTATTATTGGCTCTACTATCAGTTTTGTCACATGGATTAGGGTTACTTATAATATTTTTTTCTTAGGGTTTTTCCCGGATTTTTTTGCCCGGAGTTTTTTTTGGGATTTTCTTGCGAGTTTTTTTTCTTTCCAAGGGTTTTTTCGTAAAGACAAAAAAAAACCCAGAAAAATTTGCACTTTTAAGCGGTAATCCGCGCCTCACGACTATGAGGAGTGGTGAGGAGGGTGATTTTTTTTCAAACATATTTTTGTAACTTTACTTTACCTTTAGCTTTTATTGTTGTTTTTAATTCTTCACACCAGATTTACCCAGTTAGTTTAAGGTCCCAAGGGTTGCTTAAAAAAGCAAAAGGTTTATGAAAATGGTGAAGATATAAATATTTACTGTCAATTTAATGTAATAATCAAGGTCGATTACTGACACTGAACCAACAATATGCAAAGGGCAAAATTGCGATTCAAAAGGGTGGCCGGCCTACTACCTGTGAAATCCAAAACGCGGGATGATAGATCAGCGACACAGTCTACTAAGTTACTGCTATTATATTTTTTAGACAATGGTCGGGTTCCTAGAGTTGTAAAAGTGGGTAATAAACTGGTATTATTTAAACCGAACATGCTTTTGTTCATATATTTGAGATTTAATAAAATGTATACAGGTTTTTTAATTTGCCTTAATTATTATTGTAAAAGACTAAACTAGGAAGTAAAATAAAGGGATATTCTTTTAAACGTAAATTTTTATCATTATATTTGACAGGCGACAACAATAAATAAGTGCCAATTATTATTATTTTTATTCTCGTTTTTTTACAACCCCAAAAAAGTTACAAGTATACTGGCATATCCCCTATAAAAATCAGATCAATCGAAGTTGCTTATGAGGTAAAATGTGCATTTCGTCATCAAATCGTTTTTCCGTCGTAAAGCACTTGATTAAAAATACCTTATTTCAAAACTTTACGATAGATATTTTGAATTTGTAAAGAAATTTTTATACCCCCAATTCTTCAAACAAATTTTGCTCAACATTCTCTCCAAAATTTACGTGTGTTTTTTTGTACGAGATTTTGCTCGAACATTTCTTTGAGCATTTTGCTCAAGAGGCTCGTGTAAATGTTTGTCGGCATTTCCACATCAAAGGAAAGTTTTTCTGTGTAAATGCGCTTTAACATTTTGCTAGCAGACCTACAGGACGTAACAGGTATTAGTGCAAATATTTTTATAGGAGAGGTTAAAACAAGAAAAAGTCATCTTTCCAAAAAATCCGTTGTTTTCTATATGGTATGTGACATAAACTTGTAAAAACCTAAAAAATCTCATGAAGTACGGACTTTTTCTATCAGTTTTGACGAAAAAGTCATCTTGGCTCGTAGAATCTTATAAAACCCTATAAAACTCACCAACTTTCATAAGAATCTATGCGGTTTTTTTACCTAGAATATCAGATACAGGTGTGACGTCATATCTTGTTTAGAAATCGCAAGAAAAAGACACAGACTTGTGTCTAATCTACAAAAAAGAAAGTTGGCGTCGAATTTTTAAAGAAAATACGTTTTTTTGGTACTATAATTAAAAAAAAGACGCGATTTTTAAGGAGAGTAGATCCCCAAAAATATAAAACATGAACATATCCTGGTAATTTTTCTGAATGCTAAGATTATTTTTCTAAAAATTAAAGATAAAAACGTTTTTTGATCCACTGCAAAAGTATTTATGACAGACTTACTGCCAGTTGCGCCGCAGTCTTATGCTTGGTTTAAATTGGTGTTTAGAATGTACTTCCACAATGAACTTAATATCTGAAGGTATTACATTCTAAACATCAATTAATTTTAAGCAAGGATTAACGATGCGGTGCAATAGGCAATTAATCTTCTTAACCCATCAGTTTTTGAAAAATCTAAGAAGGAATTGAAAAATCATTTGACGCAATAATTTCCTTTAACTTTTGAAATGTCATTTTCCCCCATTTCTCAAACTTTAAAAACCAAATTAAAAGGATTTTAGACCTTTGAATTATCAAAACTTTTTTCTTGTTTCTTAATTTCCCATACTTTTTACACCGCGTATATTACACTGTAGCCTGGGAAAAATGGTCTAAATTCGACATTGATGACATTTGATTGAATTGTCTACCTTCACATTTTCCCCCTGAAAGGCACGTTTTTCAAAAGTCTATAGTAACTCCCACAAGGAACACACAAAGGACCAAAGCGAAAAGAAAGATGATCAAACGATGTTTGGCGGTTTCACTGGTCACCCTCCCCAAGCATCATTAAACACCATCATACACTTTGATTTCCAACTTTGAATCACTCACAAATAGGCATCGTTCCGCACTGGTACTTATCTTAAGCTAAGTCACCTGATACGGGTTCGTCCTGGCGTGTTAATAATTCCAATAGGTTTATGCTCCTAACGCAATTAAAACAAAAATGAAGTTAAAAAACCTCCAAATCAGTTACTTCAACCGAAAAGAATCTAAAAAACAAAAGATCTTGGGTGGGGAGGGTGACCAGTGAAACCGCTGATGAGCCCACGCTGGTTGCCCAGGGCGAAACATCGTTTGATCATCTGTGTTTTCGCTTTGATCTTTTGTGTGTTCCTTGTAGGATGCTCATCCAAGTTTGAATTTTCGTTCTTTCCAACCAAGATCTTTTGATCTTTTGTTTTTTAGATTCTTTTCGGTTGAAGTAACTGATTTGGAGGTTTTTTAACTTCTTTTTTGTTATATAGTAACTTATTATATTATTAACCGATTCTATCAACAACACGTACAAATGTAGGTTTCTACGTGGAAAACACCTGACTATTCCCTTAATCATAATTTGGTAGTATAGATTATATACTGGAGGACAAAAAAAATGCAACACGAGAAAGGACAAATATTTTTAAATTAATTTATTTATATATTAATACATTAGGATGCTCTTAGTAATTGATTACATTTCCAAGAAGATTCGTTCATGATAATCATCAAAAAATTCATAATAAGTGGCTCCTCCATGGTTATTTATGCACTCCTTTGTTCTATTGGGCATTGGCAAAATAAGATGGTCTATATTAGTGATGGGCACATCGAAAAAAAACATCGATGTTGAACATCGATGTCAACATTGAAACTCAACATCGATGGTAAAAAAACATCGGAATCAAAACAACGATGTTTCTGAACATCGATGTTTTATTTTGCTTTTTTTAGAGAGTATTCTGTTATTCAAAGAAACTGTTTTATTTAAGATTTATTGTTAATTTTACACCAAGGGGGTAACCACTATTGGCAATCATGTCACAAATCTTACCAGTTCGCAGTCCCTTACAGTTCCTGCAACTGCCTAAACTTCACCAAACGCCGCCAAACCCTGGCTTGCAGACCCTAAGAGACCCTGGGCGTCTTTGGAATCCCTCGGCAGTCTCCGGCTATCACTGACCATTCAAAAACATTGGCAATCATTTCACATTTTTTAACTAGTGTTTACCCCCTCGTTTTACACAATATTTATAATAAGCATGCAAATAATAAATAATCGGTACATGATATACAGAAGCTATTGAATATCTGCGCTAAAAAAAACACAAAAATATGAGTAGTACATTCAGATTACGTAGAGACACTATTGGCGTCAAAGCCGACCAACACCTCAAAAATAGGCAACTTCTGTTTTTACTTCTCAGACACATTATTTCCCATAATTTTTTTTGGATCGATGTTCGATGTTCCGATGTTTAAAAAAAGTATCGATGTTTTAACATGATGATATTTTATAGACATCGATGTTAAAAACATCGATGTTGAACAAAAAACATCGATGTTCTTGAAACATCGATGTTTTGTGCCCATCACTAGTGTATATCATACTGAGGAACACTCATCCAAATCCTCCTTAAGCTTGCCAAAGTTCATCTAAGTTTCCAAGGGGACGTGGTAATCGACTAAGATTGCGCCCTATCATATCCCATACGTGTTCGATAGGCGATAAGTCAGGCGATCTTGCTGGCCATTCCAAAGTCTCTATGCCAAGTTCATGTAAGAAGTCCATTGTTTCACGAGCAATATGCTGTCTGGCTTTATTTTGTTGAAAGATCGCATTTGGGATAGTTTGTAGGTAGGGATGTAAAACTGGCTGCAGCACTTCATCGATATATCGCCGAGCAGTCAGATTGCCGTTGATGAGGACTACAGGTGATCTGCTTCCTAAACATATAGCACCCCACCCCAGCAAAGTCTACATTTCGTCTCTCACCTCGAAATCGCCTAACCCTCATGCGTCCATCATTGCCGCCTAAACAAAACCTTGCCGAGCTCTCCACCACTCCAAGCGGCGAACCTTATGTTGTGAGGTCAAAGGTAGCACCAAAAGCGGACGGTAAGCCCTCAGCCTCATACCAAGCAATTTTCGATTAACTCTCATCCTTGAAAACACTCGTCATGTAGCTGCAACTAGAACATCTCTTCCTTGGCGCATACTGTCCCGTCGATTTCCAAGAGCAAGAAGTCTGAGATGCCGTAAATCACGACCTTGTAATAATCTAGGGCGTCCAGAACCCGCACGACATCTATAAGTCTCATCATTGGACTACCTTCTCCAAACACTTAACACTGTTGATGGATTGGCATTAACCCTTCTTGCAATTTCCCGTAAACCAAAACCAGCCTCTTTCATGCCCACGATGCGTCCTTTCTCGAAGTCGTTTAAATGATGAAATTGTGGGCGACCGCAAACTCTTGGAATTTTTATTTTTTAAGTAAACTGTAAGCAATCGAAAAAGACCAAAAACTACGAGAAAAATAATTTAAAATTTTCAGAAAAGGTCTTTTATGTGTTGGTTGTTTTTGAAAATGTGTAGAAAAAATCTGTGAAAAAAGGATTGATTTGAGATAAGGTATACACACAAATAATTTTCATTCAAATAATTATCCATATTTATTTTTGAATAAATAAAAAGCTGAGTTTATACAGGAAAATTAAAATTCGAGTAAAAATTAAAATTAAAATAAGTTGATCTTATGGATGGGGAAAAGTATGAGCGTTTATACAGAAGATATAAAAATAGGAAATAAGAAAAAAGATGAGCGACTTTAAACCGTACCGTAACTGTGAGCGGGTTAAAGAGTACCAGAGGAAGTACTCAAGAAAGTAAAATTCATGGTTTTCCATTTTAAAGAAAAATAAAACTTGCTATTGGTTTCTATATTCAATTTCTTTTATTTTGAATCCCACTTTTGAGCACCCGATTAGATATAATTAACTGTTGTTACAAGTTTGTAATAGCAAATAGTGAGTGTTTAAAAGTGAAAGTCTGAATGAAGAAAACATCTGAATATATATTAGATAAGTGAATTTTATCTTCTTAATTGAGCGTAACCTACCATGCCAAAGAAACCTCATAAAAGATCATAGCAAATAACAGATAAAACATAATAAGTTTTTATAATCTATGCTCATATAAACTTAAGATATTTTATAATTTTTGACTAGTGAAAGTGAAACACAAATCCCGCTTAGGAGTTCATCATATTTTATTATCCAGTTGGCTTAAAAAAGTTTATAAGATTTTATGGTTTTATCTCATAAAAGTTTATAAGATTTTATAAGATCTACCTGTAACATTCGAAAATAAAAAATTACAGCTCAACTTTAGCAGTTTTAGCAGGATTTCTGATCATCTTTTGCTAACCAATTTTAACTAACTTATACACATCCGATTGCTTTCAAATTTGGCATACATTTATAGTTCCGGTGACAATACAATAATATGTCATTATTAGGTACCTCTCCTTCCTACTAGGGGAGTGGAGGGGGAAAAATACCTAAGTTTTTCCGATTTCAACCAAAATTGGTTTACTAACCAATTTTAACTGATTTATCCACATCCGATTGTGTTCAAATTTGCTATGCCTTTATACTTCCGGTGAAAATACAATAATATGGTATTCTCAGGTACCCACCTCCCTCTAACTGGGGAAGTGGAGGGGGAAAAAGATTTAGTTTGTTCGATTTCAATCAAAATTTGATCAGATGGGATCATGAGTCAAAAAAATTTTTTTTGTAGAAGTAACTAAGTATAGCTTTTTTTAATTAGTTTTTAGATAGTCGAAAAAACTGATAAAAATCAGGTGTGTTTTTTATGAAATATAATGAGGTTTTTCTGGCAGGGTGGACACATAAAAATCTATAAAATGTTGTAAGTTTGTTTGACTATAAAATCTATTTAAAGGATCATAAAAAAAATTGTTTTTACCAACTCCTAGAAAATTATAAATTTTCATAGAAATCTGTCAAATTCTATGAGTTGTTTGATCATAAAATATCTTAAAATATCATGAAAAAACGTTTTTTTACAAACTCTTAAAATGTTATAAAAAATAAGGTGTTTAATCATAGAAACCCATAAAATGTTATGGGTTAGTTTAACTATAAAATCTGGCAGAAAACTATAAAAACATTGGTTTATATAATCCTATAATACATCATAAAAGAAAAAGAATGTGATTATAGAAATCCGAAAAAGTTGATTTGTCGGTTTGATTATAAAATCTCTTTATAAAGCCATAAAATATGTTAAAAAAATGTCTGCATTTATCAAATTTTAAAAACATTTATAAGCCTGACTGATTATAAGATCAGATAAAAAACACACATATGAAAGGAAAAAGAATGTGATTATAGAAACCCATAAAAGTTGATGTGTCGGTTTGATTGTAAAATCTCTTAGAAAATCGTGCAAAACCATAAAATATGTTAAAAAAAAAGTCTGCACTTATCAAATTTTATAAACATTTATAAGCCTGACTGATTATAGGATCAGATAAAAACACACCACATAAATTCTTACCAAATCAAAGACATACCTCATAAATTCTTACAAACTTTTATAATCCTAAAATGTTGCTTCACAAAAGCTCATAGACCTTATAAAAACTGATAAAATTCAGGTGTGTTTTTTATGAGGTTTTATGCGGCTTTTTTGGCAGGGTAACCCTGAGAAAATTAAAATCTAATTGAGCAAAATAAAACCTGAATATAATAAAAAAATATGCAATTTTTTTCAAGCCATAAAAGTAAATCATAACAAATTGACCATCAAATTTTGAATTACTATTATCTGTTTTTACATTTCTGTCTTTTTTTTTCTAGGTAAGAAACTAAAAATAGAGGTAAATTCCTAGTTTTTTTCCAATCATCTTTTGAGCGAAAGAGGGGGGGAGTACAATAAATCTACATTGACAAACAGGCAACCTCCTCTTTGCTAGTGATCTACATACATATAAGTACACAATAAGAAACTCTTGTAAAAAATGCTGATTGTGTTTTGACACCCACCGCTCATAATACTTTTATGGGTTTGGTCCTTGATAACGAGCCATTGTGTGATTTTTTTATTAGTCTTTAAAACTGAATTTTAAAATGAGCTTTCATCTTAAGCTGATAAGTGGTGGGGTAAGCCCAGAAATGCGTACTTTTCAAATATTAAGCGATAAAGTCACCTAACGGGGATTTTTCATAACAGGTGCAAAAGGTTATAATTTTACATGATAAAAGAAAGTTTTTTTTATACCTTTATCAAAAACATGATTTTAGTAAATAATGGTAAAGCCATGATGGTAATTTAAGGCTTAAAATATTTTAGCATAATTTAAGGGGTACGTTTTCGTTTAAGCAATTTTTACTATGTTTTTAGAAATTTTATGCCATGATTTTGCTCGCATTTTAAAGCTTTCTTTCCAAGCTTTCGATTTCTAGAATAAAACACTCACATTTTTCAGGATTTCACTGTTTTTTAAGCATTCAAAAAAAGTACTGAGAGAGGGCAGAATTTCAGAGGTAGATGGAGAGATAATTTAGTGAAGTGCAAAAATATTTGAGGTTGTTGAAGAGAGACGACAGGCTATAAAAAAGTATATTGAGAAAGATGAAAATAATTTCTTTATCAAAAACATGATTTTAGTAACTAATGGTAAAGCCATGATGGTAATTTAAGACTTAAAATATTTTAGCATAATTTAAGGGGTACGTTTTTGTTTAAGCAATTTTAACTGTTTTTCGAAATCTTATGCCATGATTTTGCTCGCATTTTAAAGCTTTCTTTCCAAGCTTTCGATTTCTGGAATAAAACACTCACATTTTTCAAGTTTTCACTGTTTTTAAGCATTCAAAAAAAGTACTGAGAGAGGGCAGAATTTTAGAGGTAGATGGAGAGATAATTTAGTGAAGTGCAAAAATATTTGAGGTTGTTGAAGAGAGACGACAGGCTATAAAAAAGTATATTGAGAAAGATGAAAATAATTTAAGGCAATTGTTTAATAAAAATTTATGTTATGTCGTCTGTCTGTCATCTTGAGTGGTGTCGTGCATATGATTTTTATTTTGGCATTTTTATTTAAAAAACAGCAAAAATTGTAATTTTTCAAAGCATAAAGTGTACGAGATATAAGGTGGTATTAATTTCTTTCACTCAAAGTTCTTTGCAGACTTTAAATTCACCAAAATTTAAATTTACCAAAAAAACGTATCCTACTATACTATATAAAAATGTTTTTTATACCTTCATCAAAACCATGATTTTAGTAACTGTCGATGTCGGCAGATAGCTAAAGCAGGGCTTTTTTGGTTACAGATGCGAAAAAAACTTTTTTTGATCACGGGTGCAAAAAAAGATTTCTGTCCATTTTTTACCCAAAATTAAAGAGAAATATTGGCAAATAGTAATATCGAAAAAATCTAATTATTCTTGCCCGAAAAATTAAACCATTTCCGCCAGTTTTCACCAAGTATTTACGCAAAATTCATTTAAAAACATCGTCAAAATATGAAACTGTCAAAGATTAAAATGTCTCTACAATGAACGTCACCGAGTAAAAAGGCACATTGCTATGGAAACCATTATTATTTCATTTACCAGCCGCCTTGATTTATAGTTTAAAGATGGTGTGTTGCGAGAAGTGCTCTTCCTTCGAGATTTTTAAAAGTATTTTCCTGTTTCTCAAAGCTTGTAAAAAAAGCACTATTTTAGCCACTAGTTGTGAAAACTACTATTTTTGCTTCGATAACCAAAAAAGGCATGGTTCGGTTATTTGAGGACACTAAAATAGTATTTTCGATGAAGGTATAAAACATCATTGTATGAAAAATAGGTCTACCATTTTCCGTAAACAAAGTGTATATAAACATAGGCCCTCCTGTATATACAGGATGTTTCAAATTCGATGCTCACCATGGGGATCTCCTAAACGGTAGGACATACGAAAAGGTTTAAATTAGGACAAAGTTGCACAATTTCCTGCTTTGCTCAAAACTTTAAAAAAAGTTTACAAATTTCGGATAGTTCCGGAGATAGGCGGAAAAAGCCGAAATCTTCATTTTTAGTTTTTTCCATTCATTTTTCTGCGCCCTTATTCTTAAAGCTGTCAAAAAACGCTTAAAACTTTCTACAGGCACTTTTTTAAGATCTACCTAGTGAGGGGTCCGTTTTTGAGACTTGACATTTCAGTGTGACAGGAGCACTGTCAAGTTCATTTTTTCTTATGGACACATCCTTTTTTTTCTTTTGCCGTTTGGTTCATAAAGGATGACAGATAACATTTTGCGACCTTATTTTGACAAGTCACCTGACGTTTTGGGTTTATTGACGACCATCAGCCCAAATTTAAGTTTTGCTTTTAAGTTACTCAAGATATTTTGTTATAACAAAATAACTTTTCCTAATATTTTAAAAATACATTTTTTCTTTGATTCTTTAATCTTTGAATTTGGGTTGATGATGGTCAATTAACTCAAAACGTCAGGTACTTGTCAAAATAAGGCTGTAAAATATCTGTCATCCTTTATGAACCAAACGGCAGGAGAAAAAAAGCATGTGTCCCTAAGAAAAAATGACCTTGACAGTGCTCCTGTTACACTGAAATGTCAAATTTCGAAAACAGATCTCTTATTAGGTAGACCTTAAAAAAGTGCCTGTAGAAAGTTTTAAGCGTTTTTTGATAGCTTTAAGAATAAGGCCCGAGAAACATAAAATCTAAAAATAAAGAGTTCGGTTTTTTTCGCTTATCTTCGGAACTACCCGGAATTTGTAAACTTTTTTTTTGGTTTTGAGCAAAGCGTCAAATTGCGCAACTTAGCCCTAATTTAAAACTTTTCGTATCCCCTACCGTTCAAGAGATCCCCATGGTGAGCATCGAATTTGGACCACCCTGTATTGGATCTTTTAATCCGCGTGGCCAAACTCTGGCGTTTAATAAAATAACAGCTTTTGAATTATCCAATTATTTTTAATTGATGCTTATAGGTCTCTAAATCAGTTATAAAATAAACCGCTAGAAGAGAATAAGATAAGAACGAAAAAATCCGTTTTCTTTTAACACGAAAGGCTTTTAGGAATACCTCGGCTTAAAGTGGATAGTACTTAACTTCGACCGGGCCTAGATGTAAGTGGATACTTATGCTCTTGGTTTAGTGTGGCTAAAAAGGTTTTTAGTGTTTGGTCACGTTTTCGGGGTCGAAAAATCGCTAATTAAAAAAAAAACTTGCTGGTAATTCAGTTGTCGTCCGAGTCGAAAATATTTTTTAAGGCGCATTTACACAGACAAACTTTCCTTTGATGTTGAAATGCCGACAAACATTTACATGAGCCTCTTGAGCAAAATGTTCAAAGAAATGTTCGAGCAAAATCTCGTAAATTTTGGAGAGAATGTTGAGCAAAATTTGTTTGAAGAATTGGAGATATAAAAATTTCTTTACAAATTTAAATTTTATAGTTTTATGGGAATTCATTGAACTTAACTGAAAATAGAAAGACTAAGTTTTAAAATTTTATTAAGTGCTTTCCGACGGAAAAACGAAATTTACGTTTTACCTCATAAGCAACTTCGATTGATCTGACTTTTCTAGGGGATATGCCAGTATACTTGTAACTTTTTTGGGGTTGTAAAAAACCGAGAATCAAAAAAAAACATAATTGGCACTTATTTGTTGCTGATGCTGGGTTAGGAGAAGGTAAAAACCATAGACTAGTGAGAGGAGGTTTTGGTCAAATGAACATTGACACACAAAATTACATGACAACAAACAAGGGTCAACGCAGTTTTTTTATGAAAGTTTTAGAACAAATCTTTCCATAAAAGGGCTCTCCGAGGCAAAACAAAGAAATTTTCTTTAGTACGCTTTAATATGTTTATTTCGTTTTATTTTATTGACGCGTAGAACTTGTGTTTCCGATGTTTTATGAAATTTTTGGCGATTTTTACAAGCTTTTATTTATGTATGTTTGTATGTTCGGCTCAAATCTTGGAATTCAAATTTGGTATTCAATTTCAGTTTTCGGTGTGCATTTATAGTTGCGGCGACAATACAATAATATGGTATTATTAGGCACCCCCTCCCGCTAATGAGGGAAGTGGAGGAAGAAAAAGATTTATTTTGTTCGATTTCAATCAAAATTGGCATACAGGGGTTTTTAGGGAAGGGGATTATCGAGAGGATGGATTTATGATGGTCTAAAAATTAAAAAATTATTTTAAATAAAAAGAAGCTTTTATAAAATATAAAGTGCACTAATAAGTAGAAAATAAATTTTAGCATTCTCATATCATAATAATAAAAGCGACGGGCGCAAACTAAAACTAAAAATGTCCATCCAAATATCTGAGAAACGTAGAGTAGTTTGGGTCGAGTTGGGTTGGATTTACTTCACAAAAAATTGAACTTACAATACCAGAAAAAGTGGTGAGAGTCGCAAATATCTCCGTTAAAAAAATAATTGTATTTTTTGTACTTATAGTATTTATTGTTTTTTTGATACGTTAGTTATAAACGCCTTACCACTCATATCTCTTTATTTTACTTTTTAGTTTAGTCTTTTACAATAATAATTAAGTCAAATGAAGGAAACCGATATACATTTTATTAAATCTCAAATATATGAACAAAAGCACGTTCGGTTTAAATAATACCCGTTTATTACCCACTTTTACAACCCTACGATCCCGACCTTTGTCTAAAAAAAATATAATTTGGCAGTAATTTAGTAGGCTGTGTCGCCGATTTATCATCCCGCATTTTGGATTTCGCAGGTAGTTGGCGAATCGGAATGTTGCCCCTTTGCATATTGTTTGGTCAGTGTGAGCGTAGATAGAGTAAATACTCTATCTACGGTGTGAGTAATCGACCTTGATTATTACATGAAACTGACAGTAGATATCTATTTTCATGAACCTTTTGCTTTTTTAAGTAACCCTTGGGGCCTTAAACTAAGTAGGTAAATCTGGTGTGAGGAATTAAAAAAAAACAATCAAGGCTAAGGTTAAAGTAAAGTTACAAAAATATGTTTTAAAAAAAATCCCCTTCCCACCACTCCTCATAGTCGTGAGGCGCGGATTACCGCTTAAAAGTGCAATTTTTGAGTTTTTTGCCGATATTTGAAAAATTCAAAAATTTTTTGGAAAAGAAAAATTTTCCTGGGTTGTTTTTCGAATTTAGGAAAAAAACCCCTGGAAATAAAAAAACTCGCAAGAAAGTCCCAAAAAAACCCCCGGGCAAAAAAATCCGGGAAAAACCCTAAGAAAAAAATATTATAAGTAACCCTAATCCATGTGACAAAACTGATAGCCAATAATAATGTTTCGCTTGCCGTCGGCTTTTTTTCACAAAAATTTAAAATAAAAGTTGGTGTTCCATTTTTTTAAAGAATTGAGATCACTGATCACTGATGTGAAATTTTATTTATTCTCATCTTTAAAAATATGTTTCCAAAATAGATAGCAATAATTTGCTCAAAAATTTACCCGAACAAAATGTTCAAAGAAAAGCTCACAAAAATGTTCGCGCAAAAAATTTTAAATCTTTTGCACGAGCTTTTGTTTGAGCATGTTCGTCTGTGTAATTGCGCCTTTACATACGACCAACGAATAATACTAATTTTTCGACCATCTCAACACGATTTAAATGTCTCATTCACGGTCCTAAGATTATAATAAAGCTTAGACGTAAACCCCAAGATGGCGCACAGTGGTCGATTTTTGTAAAATATTGAGTTTTAATAAAAAAATAAGTAGTTTACAATATTTAAATAAGCATTTATTCTTATTTAGCTGACACACAGGATGATCGTGTGAATTTTCACATTTATGTTAATAAATTTTTAAGAGGTAAGAAAGATATTTATTAATTAGCTAAATTAAATTAAAAATGTTAACATAGAACAATCAAATTTACTTTAAAGTAATTGACACAATATATGAATGTTACACTATACTAGTATATTTTTATGTATTATGTATTAAAAAGAGTGAAGATAGCTGCTGGTACACTGACGGATCCAAAATGCCTTCAGGCGTTGGATCCGGAGCTTATTGCAGCTGGGAAAATATCAGGATTATACATAGTTTTGGATGAATGGCTACAATTTTCCAGGCGGAACTCTTCGCCATTGAAATGAGCTCACGTTGTATTATAGATCATAACTAGCGCAACAGATCAATAAAGATCTACTCTCTGACAGTCAAGCGGCTCTTGAATCCTATGGGTGCTCATCGAGAACCGTTAGGAGCTGCCAGGACACACTGAATACCCTTGAGCGAAGAAACAGTGTGTCGCTGGTATGGTTTCCGGGACATTCTGGGCATCGGGGAAATGAGACTGCCGAGCAGCTGGCGCGTGAAGCGACCTCTGCCGTCTTTGTTGGCCCCGAACCAACCCTTGGAATAGCATACAACACAGTCAACACTGCTCTCTCAGGCTGGATGGAGAATAAGTTCCACCAATACGAGAGAGAATTGCCGGGACTGGCATGTTCCATAGAGTTCATTACAGAACCTTGCAGGAAAAGGGCCGGGAAACTCATTGAGCTCACCAGGCAGGACATCCGGACAATGGTTGATCTATACACCGGACACTGTAGGCTGAAAGTACCATTACACAGAATGGGTCTAAGTGAGGACACCGAATGTAGGCTATGTATGGAGTATGATGAAACGGCCAGACATGTGCTGTGTGAATGTCCGGCCATTGCACGTCAGCGTCAACGTATTTTCGGTAAACCACAGATCGACGGACTGGATCTGAATGATGCTTCAGCAAAGCAAGTTGAGAGCCTCTTTAGGGGGGTTGAATATTCTGTAGCAACAAAAAAATGTTAAAAATCAACCACAATAGACCCAATAGTGGTCACAGTGGACAGTGGCATACTTACTGGCACACTCACAAATGAATCAATCAATAAAGATATTAGAAAGAATGCCAACCGAAACTTGCAAACTTTCAAATGAAACCCAAAGTATATTATTGCATTTTTGCATTCTGTTTTGAAATTCTAAGCATTTTTATATAACATACCCTATATCGATTTTCAACTATTTTCGAGATATTAACAGTTGAATAATGTCTTATTGTGGGTGTTGTATTTGAAATTTGCAAGTTAGAATTACCATTTTTTTTATATATCCTATACAGGGTTCCTAAGATTTTCCTTAGGGATAGGATTTCAATAAATCAAACAGAAATGGCATAGAAAGTTCTGCACGCACAAAAGAAACAGGTATATTGACATGATGTCGAAACATGTAGCGAACCAATTCTTCAAAACTAGCAGGAGGGTAAAAGCGAAAAATAAGGGGCTGCCAATATTTGTAAAACCCAAAAAGGGGTGAAAAGATTTATTTTGCTCTGTTTCTTTACAAAAAACGTTTTTTTTGTACGAAAAACTTGTGCTCTGCCAATTTTTTTATTTTTTTCTTCAACTTTCTCGAAATTTTCGTCATACCGTAGAAAAAAATTATTTCCCCCATGGTCATACTCTACTTTTATTCGAAAAAATTTAGAAACAGAGACGGGATCAGTTTTCCTAAAACGGGGGATCTTGGTTTCGAGTGAGAAGATAAAGGGCGCCGCAGGCAAAAATTTTTCAATTTAATTAGCCGAACGCAAAAATGTTAGGAAAATAAAGCACGAAATAAAAATGGCGCCGCTTACAATTTTTTTTCAAAAATTACGTAATTTCGGGAACGCAAAGAAATTGGTCTAAAGAGTATAATTTTTAAGAAAAAAATATCAATTTTCTCGCCCTCCACCCTTTTTTTTTTGGGGGGGGGGTAGTGGTCTTGAAATCGTTATGTAATATTAGGGGAGTGGCGTGCCAAACCGTTACAAAACATTACATAAGGAGCGGGTCAAAAATTGGTAAAATCACCATTACGTAATTTGTGCACAGCCCCACATCTGACTGTTCCTCCTTTTTGATTTCGAATCAAAGTGCAAAACCCGGGTTGGACGTTCGAAGGCGTCAACCCGTCCTATTTGCTTGATAAAGTTTCTACGGAAATATCTCAGTCAATTTCTCCGGCCGTGTATGAACGCTTTAGGTTAGGCATTTGCATGTATCTCAGTCCCCAGCCTGTAAACAGTGCGTAAGGACAATGGTTACAAAATTAAAAGCCGAAAAATATTTTTTTTACGATATCTTTCATCAGTTTGGTATTAAAGTCGAGCAAAAACAGTTTTTATTCCAGTTCTAAAGGTATTAAAATGGAAAACATTAGAAAACAACAACCTGGAATGGATTTACTACGTGTAAGATGTAGTGACAACATCGCCCCATGCCCATCCTTTTCTGCCTAATGTGTTTTTCCGTTTGTCTGCGTCTTATACACGGCTGCTTGGCCCCCTAAGGATTTGCTTAGGAACCCTGTATAAAAAAAATGAGAAAGTCGAACGGTGGGATTTACTAAAAAGGTTTAGTCTATTTTAGAACGGTCCTAAGTTTAAGTGAAATTTTTGGTTTAAAGCATTTTGAACCAACCTCCCTTCAGTTTTGGACATAGTTTGATTTATGAGAAAAATTTTAATAAATTTGTTTATTGAATAATCATCTTAACACAATCTTTTGTGGGATTTAAGAGGAAATTTTCAATTTAGAAGAAAAAAAAATTAAAAAATTTAAACCCACGCGGGGTTTAAATAGTAAACACTCTGTAGAATAAATTAACATTGAGGCTATATGTCACACTAATTAAAACCTTGCCCTTGTTAATTAATTTTTCCAATTAATACTTGATGTCACACAACGATTTAGATGGGTAATAATAAAATAAGGAGTAGATTAATTTTGTAATTATTTAAAAGGTGTTTTTATTTATAAAATATATTAAATTTTTTTACATTTCTGTCACTGTCGAAATGTCAGTTTAAAAATATTAGCGCTGCGTTCAATCACAAACAGCGAGTTCGGATCTTTTACCTCTGCTTGCACCTTGGCTTACACCTCTACTGATGAAAGCTACAGCTTTGAAATGAGTGGGCTTTTAGTAAAGAAAGTTTTTTTGACTGAGATTTTAGATAACCTCAATGTTTTAAGTTCAGTTTGTAAATAAATTAATATAGTTGTTTTGGGTTTTTTTGTTTGGTATATTTTTCATGCATAATCAGTGACCTTCACTTATGTTTGTTTTGCCTCGTAGTGCCCTCATAAATATATTTTTTGTGCTGAAAACGGGTTCAAAATATGGGTGTTTTATTGGGTAATGAACAACTTGGGATATTAAATAAGGTAAATTAATACTTGTAAAAACTTATTACCAAATGCCACAAAACAATCCTTTCTGGGGGCTATATTATGTGACAAATTTTTGGCGTATTCACCATTTGCCATTTTGAAACATGTCAAATAAAATTAGTTTTAGGGCATTTTCTCCTAAAATATGGTGTATTTTGACAAAAAAAGCAGTTTTTCAGTGGTATTTTGCAATAGCAATACAAAATAATCAATAACTTTCTGTCTTTTCTGTATGAGTGTTTTCTGAAAATTGGTTTTAAAATTTAGTACCACCCACAGGCGTAAATATTTAGACCTGTGGGGGGTACTATTTTAGATCTTAATAAATCTCTGTTAAGGTCTAGATAAAGCTATACAAGAGGGATGTCAAGATATTATGAGGAATCAATAAAGAATTTTCTATTATTTCATATTGCATTAATTGTTTTGAATGGGGATAAAACATAAAATAATTTTGGTATAAAGATATACAGGGATTTCCCATATATTTTTGCACCCACCAGCAATATTGCTCGAGCAGTACGTACCATTAGATGGCTCTTAAAAAAACTAAGACAGGGAAATAATATTCATTTTGCTCTGTCTTAAGCCGTTTTTGATAAACCACACCTTAAATTTTTTTAAAATACTATTTTTAACTGTCAGTGCATTAAAAATAACAAAATTTAAATTTGATATATATACTGGATAACAAAAAAAATCCAACCCCAGAAAGGACAAATATTTTTAAAATAATTGATTACAATTTCAAGAAGGTTCCTCCATGATAATCATCAAAAAATTAATAATGAGTGACTCCTCCATGGTTATTTATGCACTCGTTTGTTCTATTGGGTTCTATTGAGGAACTCTCATCCAAATGCTCCTTACGACATGCCAGAGTTCATCTAAGTTTTCAGGGGGACATGGTAATCGACTAAGATTGCGCCCTATCATATCCCATACGTGTTTGATAGGCAACAAGACAGGCGATCTTGCTGGCCATTACAAAGTCTCTATGCGAAGTTTATGTAAGAAGTCCATTGTTTCACGAGCAATATGTGGTCTGGCATTATCTTGTTGAAAGATCGCATTTGGGATACTTTGTAGGTAGGGATGTAAAACTGGCTGCAGCATTTCATCGATATATCGCCGAGCAGTCAGATTGCCGTTGATGGGGACTAGAGGTGATCTGCGCATGATACTTTGCTGTCTTGCTGTATCACGTTCACCAGCAAAGTCTACATTTCGTCTCTCACCTCGAAATCGCCTAACCCTCATGCGTCCATCCTAAACAAAACCTGGATTCGTCGCTGAAGCTTATAGAATTCCATTCGTCATTCCAGTTTTGCCGAGCTCTGCACCACTCCAAGCGGCGAGCCTTATGTTGTGGGGTCAAAGGTAGCACCAAAAGCGAACGTGAAGCTCTCAGCCCCATATCATCTTCGATTAACTGTCATCATTGAAAACACTCGTCCTGTAGCTGCAACTAGAACATCTCTTATGCGCATTTTTACAACTCATAGTTAAACGTCAAACCTCAGTTTAAACCACAGATGTCGACTTTTTTACGTTTTATAGGTGCAGTTTACCAACAAACTTCGGTTTAACCATTACCGACGGTCTGGGTGGTTGTTAAACTTCAGTTTAATAGTAAACCAAAAAAGTTATTAAAAATTTGTTTTTGGTAAAAAGACTGTAAGTATTTAGTGAAATCGCTGTGATCAATGACTTAGAATTTATTTTTGATCAACTGGATGAAGACAATTATTGACATTGTCGAAGCACGAAGACCAGATATTATTTGTCGTAGAACAAATCCTTTGGAGAAGTCCGACGATATGTAGATTTTAAAAAGAGGATTGAATTATCTAAAGAGATATGCGAAATTGTTCACAAGGAAATTCGACAAGAGTTGGAACATCTTACAGACCAGCAAGTTTTATTCTCACACCCAGCTCACACTTATATATACTGTATATCTTTCTAACAAATCTGAACATTTTTGTTGTGTCGTCTGGCTGTATGTCTAGTGCTGTATGTCTGTCTGTAACGAACGCTGATATCTCAAAAACTACTTGACTGATTTTTATCAAGTTTGGTTCTAGTTGGTGCCATTTTGGTTAAAATAATCAATCCTATATATGTAAAGAAAATGTAGTCTTTCTTCATGGCCGTGGTTTAACTCCGACTTATAAAATTGAGCAACTTGTTTACCGATGGATTAATCCAAAGATTAAACTAAAGTTTAAACTATGGTTTAATCTGGAGTTTTACCTTTGGTTGTAAAATTAGCCCTTACTTGGCGTATACTGACCCGTCGATTTCTGAGAGCAAGAAGTCTGAGATGCCGTAAATCACGACCTTGTAATAATCTAGGGCGTCCAGAACTCGCACGACGTCTATAAGTCTAGTCATTGGACCACCTTCTCAAAACTGTTGATGGATTGGCATTAACCCTTCTTGCAATTTCCCATAAACCAAAACCAGCCATTTTTAATGCCCACAATGCGTCCTTTCTCGAAGTCGCCTAGTCCGACCGCGACCTCTTGGCATTTTTATTTTTTAAGTAAACTGTAAGCAATCCTGGCAATGGGTTATTCGACAGGTGGCGCACACAGTTACTACGTCCCCAAGGATTACAAACTTTTTGTTTTAAATTCTAGAGGTGTGCATGGTCACTGTGTAGCTTCAACTGCCAGGTATAATCCTGTACAGGTTTGTAGATGTCTGGATTCTCCATTAGACATTGGAGGCCTGGTCGTAATGAAGTGAGAAACAAAAACGCCTTGTCCGATATGCCACGAGTTTTACTTTCATTATTTTCTACCTTTTAGTGCACGTGGTATTTTGTAAAAGCTTGTATTTGAAAAGCTTTTTTTTATATAAAATTATTGTTTTATTTCTAAATTATAAACTTCTTAACATCATTTTTTCCCATTCTATTTAAAGAGATTCTGATTTGCAGTTTACTAATTATTGATTTATTCAAATTAGATGAAATCGTCAGCTTAACTAAATAAACAGTAATTTGTCCTAAAGGAAATGAAAAATTACGAGAACAAGTGGAGCGAGGAGAGTTTTCCGTTGGTAGAAACCATTGCATAGGTATACATATGTTTAGGTAACAGGTTGGTGCGGCTATCCCAAGTAAAAACACAGTTATCCCCATTTGCACCGACTTTTTAGTTCACCATACCAAAATGGTATTATGGGGTACTATTAAAATCCTGAAATGAGTTAGTATGGTACCAAGACACCTTAATCGACAAAAAAAAAGTTGTCTGTCGGTCTGTTGTCTGTCTGTGTACACGATAACTCAAGAACGTCTTAATCGATTTTAGCAAAATTTGGTACAAAAATCCTCTATCGGCTGACCATGAACTGGTGGTGGGGGGTTGAAGGGGGAAGAGGGGGATAAAATATTTAAAAAAATTGTAACTTTGGAACAAAAGCAAGTAGCGATACACGGTTTTCAGATTTCAGTTTTCATGAATATGGACTATAGATTTTGTCATAAAGTCCAAATTCGTGGGACCTTTAGTTTCCGAATTATTTGAAAAAAGGTTAAAATATATAAAAAAAAATCATAATTATAGAAGTAAAGCAGCTATTAATATGCGGTTTTCAGATTCTGGTTTTCGTAAATATTAGCCAAAAATTTTGTTAACAGGTTCAAATCTTTTAAAGCTACTGTTTTCGAGATAGTTGCATTTTCTTTCAAAATAAAATAATTGATTGTATGGTGAACTATCCGTGCTTTCTAATTTTTTTGTGCGTCTTATAACTAAACCAATGGGTTACTTTATAGAAACTTTTCACAAACTTCAAAAAATCTTCTGGAATAATTAATATCGTAACAACTGAAAGGATTATTTTTGGTACGGTTCCTGAGTTAGGATTTTTTAAAAGTTCTTTCCTTCGTATAATCTTTTCAATCAGATTATCGCTCGTGTTAAAGATTTTTTTTCCAACTTTGATAAAAATTACTTTAGCGGCTTCTGAGTTATCGTGTCCCAGACGGACAAGACATCATTACAAACTTTTTCATCTAAAAGTCTGTTCATAAAAAAGAGAGTGTAATAAAAATGCAAATTTGGATAAATTATGTACTGAGTAATCAATTACTTTTTCTACTCTTTTAAGGCGCAATTACACAGACGAACATGCTCAAATAGAAGCTCGTGCAAAAGATCTAAAATTTTTTGCGTGAACATTTTTGTGAACTTTTCTTTGAACATTTTGTTCGGGTAAATTTTTGAGCAAATTATTGCTATCTATTTTGGAACCATATTTTTAAAGATGATAATAAATAAAATTTCACATCAGTGATCAGTGATCTCAATTCTTTAAAAAAAATGGAACAGCAACTTTTATTAAAACTTTTTGTGAAAAAAAGCCGACGGCAAGCGAAACATTATTATTGGCTCTACTATCAGTTTTGTCACATGGATTAGGGTTACTTATAATATTTTTTTCTTAGGGTTTTTTCCCAGATTTATTTGCCCGGGCTTTTTTTTGGGATTTTCTTTTGAGTTTTTTTTTATTTCCTAGGGTTTTTTTCCTAAAGTCAAAAAAAACCCAGGAAAATTTTTCTATTCCAAAAAAATTTAGAGTTTTTCAATTATCGGCAGAAAACTTAAAAATTGCACTTTTAAGCGGTAATCCGCGTCTCACGACTATGAGGAGTGGTGGAGAGGGGATTTTTTTTTAAACATATTTTTGTGACTTTACTTTACCTTTAGCTTTGATTGTTTTTTTTTTTTTAATTCCTCACACCAGATTTACCTAGTTAGTTTAAGGCCCCAACGGTTGCTTAAAAAAGCAAAAGGTTTATGAAAATACTGAAGATAGATATTTACTGTCAATTTAATGTAATAATCAAGGTCGATTACTGACACTGAACAAACAATATGCAAAGGAGCAACATTCCGATTCAGAAGTCCAGTCTATTACTGCTAAATTATATTTTTTTAGACAATGGTCGGGATGGTAGGATTGTAAAAGTGGGTAATAAACGGGTATTATTTAGACCGAACGTGCTTTTGTTTATATATTTGAGATTTAATAAAATGTATATAGGTTTTTTAATTTGACTTAGTTATTATTTTATTGTGTTTTAAACTAGGAAGTAAAATAAAGAGATATTCCTTTAAACGTAAATTTTTATCATTACATTTTACAGGCAACAGCAATAAATAAGTGTCATTATTATTTTTATATTCTCGTTTTTTTACAACCCCAAAAAAGTTACAAGTATACTGGCATATCCCCTAGAAAAATCAGATCAATCGAAGTTGCTTATGAGGTAAAACGTGAATTTCGACATCATATCGTTTTTCCGTCGGAAAGCACTTAATAAAATTTTAAAACTTAGTCTTTCTATTTTCAGTTAAGTTCAATGAATTCCCATAAAACTATAAAATTTAAATTTGTAAAGAAATTTTTATACCCCCAATTCTTCAAACAAATTTTTCTCAACATTCTCTCCAAAATTTACGTGTGTTTTTTTGTACGAGATTTTGCTCGAACATTTCTTTGAACATTTTGCTCAAGAGGCTCGTGTAAATGTTTGTCGGCATTTCAACATCAAAGGAAAGTTTGTCTGTGTAAATGCGCCTTTAAAAATTTTTTAATGTACCTCAGGTAAAAATACTTTATTTTTATATACCTCACCCTGTTCGACCGGAGAATACAATAGAACCCAAAACCGAGAACAATAGAAAGCAAGAGATAAACTATTCTCATAGGCGCCGCAATTGGGGGAAACTTACATTTTAAGTACCGTGGTATATAGGTATTAGTGAAGAAAAATATATAATGTGAAATGTGAAAATATGTGAAAAGTTCTATAAAGTTTAATAAAACAATTTACTTAATTACAAAAAAATTATAAATTAAATAATAAGAATACATTTTAGGAATAAAAATAATATTATAATATATATACAAAAACGGATTGGCGTTTTAACTATAATTAGTAAGTACACCTAAAAATTAAATTAAGGCTAAACAAATGGTTGGTACATAAAAAAAATGTTACGGTTGTCAATTATTATAACCACAAAAGTAATTAAAATGAAATGGAGGTAGATACGTTTATTTAAAACCAGTCAAAAATAAAATATGAATGAATTCCTCAGATTCAGAAGAACAGTAGCTCTTATCATCACTCTCATTTTCTTCCAAAGAAATAATTAACGGTTCCACAGTTTCTTCGATTAAACAATCAAGTTTCCACATTTTTTCTTCTACTTTTAAAACATGTTGTACACATTTATGCCAATTATCTGGAGTTATTTTTTGAACTGATTGAGTGGAGGTGCTACATCTTTTAATTTATAGTATTATTCCTTGCTACATACCCTTTCATTTGAGCCCATATTAATTCTATTGGATTAAGTTCACAATGGTAAGGCGGCTTACTGTTATGTTTCGTTTTTCAGCCATATCATCGACAACTTTCTTATTGAATTTTTCTTTGTGACTACTTACCAATGATAGTAGTTCTTTTTTACTATATCTGTCTCAAAAATGATGTTTTTTTTTCTGTAAGCCACTTACAAATATCAGCTTTTCTCCATGCTGTGGTTTGTACTCTTTCAAGATTTCTGGAATTGTAACTGGCGTTGTCCTTTACTATTACTGAACCACGAGGTATTAGGTCTAACATTTGCTGAAAGTATTCTTCAAATGTATCGCCATTCATTAATTCCATCATGTCCTCGTGATAATCGCCACTATGGTTTGACGGAAAGACCAAAAGACCTCCGTTTACAAACCCTTTTTCATTGCCAATATGGACAATTTGATAATTTTTTTCCCTTTCCTGACGGCAGCTTTATCCCTGTCAACCAACCTTCCATGAATGCCTGTCGGGCACTTTTCACATTTTTGTCTTGCCAGAGTTTGCCAACAGTGTGACCTTCATTTACCCAAGTTTCATCAAGAAAATATATATTTTTTCCCTTCCTTCGAAATTGCCTAGTTTGCCTTAAATATTTTCTTCTCCAGCAAACTATCTCGTCACTTTCTATTAAAACCGACTTTCTGTTATATTTTTCCCAAGAAAAATTAATTTCCACAATTTCGTTCTTTCAATATTTGGAAACCCACCATCTTGTTTTATTGAAGCATAAACTTTATCAACACAATCAGCCCTAAAGGCACTAAAGGCGCCCAAGATCACCAACACCCTGGTGGAGGAATATGCGAATGCACTGGAATCCTTGGGAGAGGGCAAACAAGTGACACTTATGTGGGTACCGGGACATATGGGGGTGACGGGTAACGAGATGGCCGACGAGCTCACCAGGATCGGGGCAAGCACCCAGTATATAGGGCCGGAACCACTCCTAGGAACAACCAAGAGGCAATTGCAAAGTCAACTCAACAAATGGGCCAACGATGCCATGACGACCGCTTGGAGAGCAGGAACAGGATGCAGACAGACCAAGGACTTCGTGAAGGGCCCGGATGTAGCCAGACAAAAATGGCTCCTGAGGAGATCGCGAAGGGACGCTGGTCTGCTGACAGGTATCATAACAGGTCACATCGCGGTGGAGAATGACTCGACCTGTCGGGCCTGCGGGCGGGCAGAAGAGACATCTCGACACGTTATAGCGAACTGCGAGGCATACCAGAGGAAGAGATATCAGGTGTTCGGTTTCCCGACCTTGGATGAGGAGGACCTGCATACGCTCAAATGGGACAAAATATTGGACTTTGCAAAAAGAACAGTGAGACCAAATGAGCAAACTGCCAGACCAGTGGTGCAGGCGGTGAATTAGGGGCAGGCTCGGGGTAGGGCAGAAAGGGCCCAGGGAGGCCTACTTGCCAGGCTTCGCGCCGCCCCTTCTCTACTACTACTACTACTACTTATCAACACTGCGAATTTCCTTTCTAAAATAAAAGTAATGAACTAACCGCCTTAATGCATTGTTTTCATCCTCATCAAATTCTATTGGTTTTCTCCCAGACTTTGATAGCAGCAATTTTAATGATTCTAATTTTCTTTCATGTAGTATTCTATAAATAGTTAATTTTCCAAATTTGGTAAAATTAGAACACTTCGTTACCAACTTATCCACTGTCAATGTTTTATAGTCTTTTTGCAGATTATCGAACACACTAAGAACTGTTTGTTTTTCTCTAAGCGTTAGATGCGTACGACTTTTATTTGTACTCGGCGTGCAAGCCATATTTTTTTACTTTCTAGATACACAACTGCACACACTTTAAAAGTTAAAACTATAATAAAAAGCAAAGCAGATTTATAGTCAACTTTAATATTTCAGAGATAATTACTCTTAATTACCTAATAAAAATAATATTTAGAACCAACTCATAAGTACCTATAATAACAGGAAGAAACAAAAATTGCTAATAATCTAAAATTGTTAAAATCATAAAATTATATTATTACATTGCTAGTTAACCCTCACTTAAACTTAATCTTCTAATTATACACCTGAAACAATTATGGCATTATCTGCATACCTACGTATTATAGTGCAAAAACAGAACACGAATAATAAACAATTTCTCTATCAGGTTAAAATATAAAAAAGAAGTTAGAAAACCTCTAAATCAGTTACTTCAACCGAAAAGAAACAAAAAAACAAAAGATCAAAAGATCTTGGGTGGAAATAACGGAAATTCAAAAATGGATGAGCATCCCACAAGGAACACAGAAGAGATCAAAGCGAAAAGAGAAATGATTAAACGATGTTTCGCCCTGGGTAACCAGCGTGGGCTCGTCAGTAGTTTCACTGGTCATCCTCCACTATACATCATTAAACACCATCATACACTTTGATTTCCAACCTTGTACCACTCACAAATAGGCATCGTTCCGCAATATTTCCAGTAGGATTATGCTCCTAAGGCAATTAAAACAAAAAAGAAGTTAAAAAACCTCCAAATCAGTTACTTCAACCGAAAAGAAACTAAAAAACAAAAGATCAAAAGATCTTGGGTGGAATATTAACACGCCAGGACGAATTCGTATCAGGTATTTTGGATAAGTACCAATGCGGAACGATGCCTATTTGTGAGTGGTTCAAGGTTGCAAATTAAAGTGTATGATGGTTTTTAATGATGTATATTGGAGGGTGACCAGTGAAACTACTGATGAGCCCACGCTGGTTACTCAGGGCGAAACATCGTTCAATCATTTCTCTTTTAGCTTTGATCTTTTGTGTGGTCCTTGTGGGATGCTCATCCATTTTTGAATTTTCGTTATTTCCACCCAAGATCTTTTGATCTTTGGTTTTTTAGGTTAAAATATAATATATATTTTTAACTGCTGTCTTTTTTCTATATTTTTTTTAAATTTAAATGTTGGCAAAACACCTACGCCAATGGTACGCTCGAGAAAATGGGTTCTAAGTCGTTTTATTACTCTCTCTTCTTTATGAATGGACTTATAGTTTTTTTTTTTGACCAATTAATTAGTTTTTTTTCCGATCCAAATAATATAGCCTTAATACTGATACTAAAAGTGTCAAAAGCAACGTCGACTTTATCCAAATCCAAGTTCTAATAATTATTCCCTATTGTCTCAAGACCATAATTGTGGGAAAAAGTTTCGCAGACATCAAGTAATTAATATTGTGCGCAAAGAACAATTACACTGGTTACTAGCCAGTAAAAATAGTTGGCTCAATTATCTTATGACAATGGTGAGAATATTTTCTCTAAAAAAGGTGTTCAGGTAAAAAAACTATAGATTTTAGAAATTAAAGACAATTGAGTAACTATAATCAATCAATTGTATATTACACACCAATATATCTAGTTGTAAAAGATTATAAGGAAGACTTTCTAAATCTGAATTATCCATGAATTATCCAATGATAACACAACACAAGAATATGTTTTAGTATAAAAGATAAAAATAACTATACAGAGCGCTTCAGGCTGCTGCAAACATAGGCCGGAAGAAGTCCAATTTGCCAGTGTACGTACACGCAGGGACACCGCACACCTATCAGTGGAGCAACCAACACTCAGGTTTCGCGGTTTGCGTTTAGTACATAGAAAAAAAATTGGGTTCGGTCTGGCTGGCAGAGTAGTTTGTCTATGGTTTAGTACGCCACGGTGCAATGTGAACAACGTGTTACAATAAAAATAATAAGGAGAAACAAAATAAAGCAAGTTCTCAAAATAAAATAATACATTCTAAAAAATAAAAAGATTCTCCCAGTCAAAAAAAAATGAGAGCAAATGTTCAAAAAGTCCTCCTTGCTCGGCTAGAGAATATCCGAGCCTATTATAAAAACCCCTTCTAATGTTTCCAAGCATGTTAGGGGTGATAGTTTGAAAATGTTCTTCAAATTTAATCCGAAGTTCTTCCAAAATATTAGCTCTTCCATGCCCGTAAACTTTATTTTTGATATAACTCCACAGATAGAAGTCATTAGGTGCAAGATCGGGTGATCGAGCTGGCCATAAAATAGTTCCCCGTGTCCTTATAACCCGACTAGGAAATACATTATCAAGATATTCCCTAACAAGGCCAACATTGTGAGCGGGACAACCATCTTGTTGAATCCATGTTTCACCAAATCTCACACCTAACAACTGCCTAGCAGTTGGAATAATATGCTGCTGCTGAAGTAGATCCAAGTATCTAGGACCATTTAAATTGCCGTCAATAAAAAGTGGTCCAATTACGTGTTCCCCTACAATACCCCCCCAAATATTTAGTTTTTGGGGATACTGTGTTCTTACGTCAAAATACAAATGCAAATTTTTCCTCGACCAATATCGAACGTGTGTTCGGTTATGACGATTCAATAATGGATAAGTGCTTTCATCTGTGAAAAGAATAGATCTCAGAAACTTTTTGTCTTGATTAGCCATTTCCATTATTGTTTCGCAAAATTCGATACGACGATAGTTGTACTCCGGAAAAATTTGATGCGTTCTTAACGCTTTGCAAGAATGATAACCATTCTTTTTGAGAACACGTAAGACAGTGGCTGAAGACGTATCAACTGCTTCGGCAATTTGGTGGCTAGTTAACTTTCTATTTTCCTCCACTGCAGCGCAAATCATCACATCTCGTACTTCCTGCTCGTCATTCAAAACAGTGGGTTTTTTATGGTTTCTTGGCGCTACACAACCAAACTTTTCAAAATTCTGCACAAATCTATGAATCGTTGATAAACTAGGTTCTGGGCGATCTACAAAATTCTCCAAAAAAAAGTTCTTGAATAAATCTCAATGGTCTGCCTTGATAGTATCATTTGACCATCTGCACTTTTTCGGCAACTTCGTAGACATCCATTTTTAGTTTTAAAAATGTATTATTTTACTTAAGAACTTACCAATCTGTTTCTCGAGCAAGACAGAAATAAAACAAAACAATAAAAACAAAATAAATTTCTAAAATATAACACTGCAGCGTGCTTCGAACCCACCTCGGTCGTACGGCACGGAGAGTAAATTGGACTTGATTCCTTTATATTCGCAGTAGCCGCAGTATATAGATTAAAGAAATTAACGACAATGAAAATATACATGTAAGTTTTTCAAATTTGTACTTAATTCAATAAAGTATTTTAGAGCTATTTTTAAGATTCAGACACCATAATCTTTTTTAATTAGATAATAATGTAACTGTTTATAAAAGACTACTAAGGCTTCTTAAATCTTAAGAAATCGTTCTCCAGGAAGCCTTTTAAGCCAGGGATGAATTTGCCTTGCCCTTAACCCACTATCGGGAATTATCTAATTTATTTTAATTCTTTGGTATTCTGTAGGGTTGGGCTTCTTTAAAAGAAACAACGTTGTGTGTATAGACCCGATACTACACATTTAAAATTATGTTTTTAATTACTAAGCTAGCTCAAACCGGACGTAACTAATGAGGTTCTTGCACATTTTTTTGCGAAAATTACACTTAAAATACCAATTTAAAACGTAAAAACGTTCTAGCAACTCGCTTTTGCACCAATTCGGCGGAGATTTTTTGAGTTGTGTTGACGTTGCCTGCGACTAGAGTCGCGTGCAACGTTTTCACACCGTTGTCGAAGCAACTACGACTGAAGTGACCTCTGGATAATATTTTTATTAATATAATTGATTTTCCTTCCACGTCTGCAACTACAAATTGACTAATTTCCAAACAATATTTATTAATAATTCTAAAATACGTAGCTAGGTAATATACAATTAATTTATAACATTAAAGTGGCTTTTTAAATTTTTCTATTCACTAAATTTACCAACAAACCTTAGTTTTCAGTCAAAAATGGATATTTTAGCTTTAAAAAATAAGAGGGCCTTCAATCCTTCTTACTTTTTTGCTAAATTATTTTTTTATTTAAATACCGACAATCTTAAGGCTATAGTTTCTCCCCAGATTTTAAGTAAATAAAAGTACAACTGACAACGCCTTGTTCTTTAATTTTTTAATGTTTTGCCAGAGTGCACAGGATAAACCAAACATCAGAATTACCTGAAATTTTGCAGGTGATCATTTTTAAATGCTTAGCAAAAATATCTGAAGGATTTTTCAAAATTCTAAATTAATTTTCCTCAAAATAATTGCGGTTTAGAACAAACCCGATTTACAAAAAAAAATAGAGAAATACTCACAATTTCCTCTGGATTACATTTTTCTTTTTTATATTTCCTTGCTTTAGTGAAAATAAAAACTAAGTTTTCTTTTTTATAAAAAGCCTGTGCACTCCGGAAAAGAAAACCGATCAATAAATCACACTTCATTGAATTTGGGAGACACACGCAGTTCAAGTAATCGGGCCGCAGTGGGACAGAAGAGTATTTTGACGTTTTCTTACAGAAAAACATTCGAGGTTATGTTTATCTTTCAAAAATGTGTTTTCAAAAACATTGTTCTAAAACAAACCACTCTGCGTGTGCGGTCGCCCGCCGAAAAAGGCCTAGCGCTGCGCGGACATTACCTCGAGTCTATCAAAGAACCAAGAGAACTTTACTGGCCCGCATAATTTTGTTTTTATTTTGATTCAACCATTTTTTTTTTAATTTAAATTATTGCGGCATAGTTATGTGCAATTGTACCAGTGAAATCTTGGAGGGCAAAGGATAGATTTTAGAACCTTAGTTTCAAAGACACACGGATATTTGAGTACTAACAAAACAGGTCAGTAAAGCTCCATTTAGAGGTTGGAAGGACTCTTGCTAGTCGCTCCTGTTTAAAATAGCATACGATTATTTCGTCTAGTGCCAGTAGCCGATTTTTAAATCTGCATGCTTTTAAGTTAACCTGTTGTCGGTATCAGCTAGCGGGATTGTTTCCAATAAAATTATAAATGCACCTGTAAATGAAACCTTAAACATTATACCCAGTTACTTTAATACGTAGTTGGGTAGCGTTTTCTTCGCAGGTAATTCTGCGGCGCAGAACGCGAAAAGTCAAAATAAGTAACCTAACCCCAAATTTTTGACCCGGTGCTAAAAAATCTCTGGTGTCCCACTGTGGATAAACAAAATAAAGTCTCGGCGTTGCCATGGAAAACAAAAATTTTGCAAAAATATCAGGTCGACATAGTTAAATTGATTTCCCGTACAGTGTTGCTAAAAACAATTCCCCAGATTGTAACTACGACATTAAAAATGTTTTAAACTGTAGCCAGTCTAAAAGAATACTTAAAGATTACCAAAACTAACTAAAAAATTATCAAAATCCAGTAAAAAAACAAGATTTTTTTAACGATTTACACGAGTGGCGTAGCGGTGCAAATCACAAAAAGAAAACAGTGTGGCGACCCTCTATAGTTGTTCGATAAGTTATATTTTGAAATTGGCCGCAACTGCATTGATTATTTGGCCACCATTATCTCGTAAAGAGAAACGTTGAAAAAGCATAATTTAATTAACTCTAGTTAATTATCAACGTTTTGGCGTCGTTGATCCGTCGTTCGTTGCGGTCGTTGAAAACCCCACAATATAAATAAATATAAAATAAAAGTAAAAATAAACTTTGTTAGAAGATTGCCACATTTTCTCTCTAGTTAAAAACAACGTTGTGCCGTCGTTCTCTCGTTCATTACAGCGGCCGTTGCTAAATGACTAGTTTTTGTATACTTTACCCAACTATGTTGGGAATTTGGAACCTTTGGTTGCACTAAAACAAAATTATGATTGTTTTCCACAAACCAAAACAACACTTTTTTGCACTCGACGCGCGATTCGCTAACAACGTTAGCATCATCAGGAGACGATAAACAATGAACTAAATTAATCTACGCTCTATCTTATATACAATCCTTTAGTGGACGGAGATAAGACTAATAATTTGTGATTGATCACGATTTTTAATCCTATCTCCCCTCAACCAAAGAATAAAGTGTACTAAACTATTTCTGGATTTAATGATTTCCATACTTTCATATGCATTCAAAAGTCTTTTGTTTGGTACACTTTTTAGAAATTTTAGGCTATCTAATGTGAATCTATGATTGTTTTCAAAAGCATGCTCGGCCACACTTGACTTTTCTGTTCTTCCGTATTTTAAATGTGCTAAATGTTCTTTAAAACATGTTTGAATAGAGCGTCTCGTTTGGCCAACATATTTTTTGTCACAATCCATGCAACTAATTTCGTAAATTCCACTTTTTCTAGAACTGTAGTTTTATCCTTGGGATTTCCTAGTAAGCTTCTTAGTGTGTTACCGGATTGATATACTAATTTAAGACCGGTGTTATTAAATACTTTGTGTAATCCTTTCGTATAATTAGGATTATAAGGAATTGATACAAATTTTGAGTCGCAGGTATCTTTTTGTCTGAAAAAGGTAGAATTCCGAAAGGTCTTTTGAAAAGAATGTCTATTTATCAGCTTATTTATTAAGCCTTCGTCGTAACCGTTTTCGCCAGCTATATTCCTAATCCTATTCTTTTCTGCTTCAAATCTTTCTTTGTTTAAGGGGAAATTTACTAATCTATATGTTAAAAAGTGCAAACTTGCAAGCTTATGTTTTAAGCAATGAAAAGAGTCATTTGGAAGATACCTGTTGGTGGCCGTGCCTTTTCAACACTAAAGTAACTAGTGTTGAAAATTTTATGGAAAAAATAAATAACAAATTTCCCACTATTAAATTTACTTATGAAACAGAGAACAACGATACACTGCCATTTCTAGACACTTTAGTTATAAGAAATAGAAATAAACTGGACTTTGACCTATACAGAAAAGGCACGGCCACCAACAGGTATATTCCAAATGACTCTTTTCATTGCTTACAACAGAAGCTTGCAAGTTTGCACTTTTTAACATATAGATTAGTAAATTTCCCCTTAAACAAAGAAAGATTTGAAGCAGAAAAGAATAGGATTAGGAATATAGCTGGCGAAGACGGTTACGACGAAGGCTTAATAAATAAGCTGATAAATAGACATTCTTTTCAAAAGACCTTTCGGAATTCTACCTTTTTCAGACAAAAAGATACCTGCGACTCAAAATTTGTATCAATTCCTTATAATCCTAATTATACGAAAAGATTACACAAAGTATTTAATAACACCGGTCTTAAATTAGTATATCAATCCGGTAACACAATAAGAAGCTTACTAGGAAATCCCAAGGATAAAACTACAGTTCTAGAAAAAGTTGGAATTTACGAAATTAGTTGCATGGATTGTGACAAAAAATATGTTGGCCAAACGAGACGCTCTATTCAAACACGTTTTAAAGAACATTTAGCACATTTAAAATACGGAAGAACAGAAAAGTCAAGTGTGGCCGAGCATGCTTTTGAAAACAATCATAGATTCACATTAGATAAGCTAAAACTTCTAAAAAGTGTCCCAAACAAAATACTTTTGAATGCATATGAAAGTATGGAAATCATTAAATCCAGAAATAGTTTAAATAAAGATAGGACCCATCCCGTTTAGTATACTTTATTCTTTGGTTGAGGGGAGATAGGATTAAAAATCGTGATCAATCACAAATTATTAGTCTTATCTCCGTCCACTAAAGGATTGTATATAAGATAGAGCGTAGATTAATTTAGTTCATTGTTTATCATCTCCGGATGATGCTAACGTTGTTAGCGAAACGCGCGTCGAGTGCAAAAAAGTGTAGTTTTGGTTTGTGGAAAACAATCATAATTTTGTTTTACTTTATCCAACGTTAATTTTAGTGTATTTCTTAGTTATGGCAACTAAGGCAACTAAAAATCTTACTTGGGAGGGGTTAGGGTAATAAGGGCACATGGATGCCCCTTTTGCCAGGAAACGCGTCATTCCCTATTTCTACTACTACTACTACTACTATGGTTGGCTCACCTGATTTCCGCAGCGTCGACGATCAACCGATTGTTGTTGTTCTCGACGACGGCGGTGGTTTTGAACTTGTTATTGTCTTCGGGACCGATGAGCAGTTCCGTGCGGCCGTTCTGGAACGGCGACGACGAACGACGATCGCCCAACTGCTTCACGTCCAGCGTTTGCTCGTGGCCGTCGTCTTTCCTAAATAAATTTAATTAAAAATTATAATAGAGGAGAGTACAACAAACTGCAAGGACAGCTCGTGGAAGGAACGGAGGCCCACGGTTTATCAGAATGTGCAAAATCAAACTCATTAAATAAAATAAAGTTCAATCGTAAAATCATTTACTATATAACCTGCAATTCGTCAAACCAACTTTTTATCCGAACCTTATTTCATCAAACCCATTCAATAACAAATTCGGAATTTAACAGACTCGTTTTTAATCGAATTGTTCATCAAACTCATTCAAAATAAAACCCGGACTTTGTCAAACCATTATTTATTAAAACCGGATTTCGTCAAACTCGTTCTTTATCAGAAAATATTTGCTAAATTGATAGCGCATTCGCCAATAATACTTACATGAACCGGAGGCGCATACGCAGGTGGCGACATCTATACTCAAAGCGTTGAACTTTACCTGTGAATACTTTTATAGAACGACAAATGCATCGAAACGCCGTGACGCCGCGCCACCCTCGTGTACGCCTCCAGTTCATGTAAGTATTATTTGCGAGTGCACTATCAATTTAGCAAATATTTTCTGATAAACAACTGGTTTGTTCGGGTTCCGAATTTTAAAACTGTCCTAGAACGTTTTAAGGCGCAATTACACAGACGAACATGCTCAAATAAAAGCTCGTGCAAAAGATCTAAAATTTTTTGCGTGAACATTTTTATGAGTTTTTCTTTGAACATTTTGTTCGGGTAACAAAGCAAAAGGTTCATGAAAATGCTGAAGATATAGATATTTACTGTCAATTTAATGTGATAATCCAGGTCGATTACTGACACTGAACCAACAATATGCAAAGGGCAACATTGGGATTCAAAAGGTTGGCCGGCCTACCTCCTGCGAAATCCAAAACACGGGATGATAGATCGGCGACACAGTCTACTAAATTACTGCTAAATTATATTTTTTAGACAAGAGTCGGGTTCGTAGGTTTGTAAAAGTGGGTAATAAACGTGTATTATTTAAATCGAACGTGCTTTTGTTCATATATTTGAGATTTAATAAAATGTATATAGGTGTTTTAATTTGACTTAATTATTATTGTAAAACACTAAACAGTAATGCAAAATAAAGGGATATTTTTTTAAACATAAATTTTTATCATTATATTTGACAGGCAACATCAATAAATAAGTGCCAATTATTATTTTTTTTAATCTCGTTTTTTTACAACCTCAAAAAAGTTACAAGTATACTGGCATATCCCCTATAAAAATCAGATCAATCGAAGTTGCTTATGAGGTAAAATGTGAATTTCGGCATCAAATCGTTTTTCCGTCGGAAAGCACTTGATTAAAAATACCTTATTTCAAAACTTTGTTTTTCTATTTTCAGTTAAATTCAATGAATTCCGATAACAATATATATTTTGAATTTGTAAAGAAATTTTTATACCCCCAATTCTTCAAACAAATTTTGCTCAACATTCTCTCCGAAATTTAAGTGTGTTTTTTTGTACGAGATTTTGCTCGAACATTTCTTTGAACATTTTGCTAAGAGGCTCGTGTAAATGTTTGTCGGCATTTCAACATCAAAGGAAAGTTTGTCTGTGTAAATGCGCCTTTAGAACTGCGCGTGATAGTTGCGCAATCGACGGGACTGTTTACAATTTTTCGACGAACCCGAACGCATTTTCACAAAATTGCCATAATAATAGAGTGAAGAAGAAGAAGCACGTGATGTGATCCAGAGTGTCTTAATTGTGTCTTTTATTTTTAGCATGAAATAAATATTTTACCAAAAATTTTCCATGATTTGGTTCTCATCATATAGTTTCACAGTTTCTTTTACAAAATTCATAGCTTTTAAAATTGCATTTTAAAAATCTGCCTATGGCTGATGACGATGTAGAATCTTTTGAAAGAACAGAAATTCAGGGATTCCTCTTCCTTAGGCCACACCATACAAAACCCTCGACAAAACCTTTATAAAAATACAGGCGGATAATAAAATAATACAAGATTGCACTCTGGCTTTGTATTATTTTTTTTGTAAAAACCCATTTATTTGGGTATATTTTCAAGGAACAAATTATTTTTTCGGACAAACTTTACATGCGTGAATGAATTTGCGCTTGCCTCAAAAATAGTCCTAAACAGCTCTATTTAATTCCGCCCGGCTTCACGGGACTGTACAGAACAGTATTAAACCGGTCCTAGACAAATTTTCGGTAGTAACCCGAACACAAAACTTTTCAGTTCAGAACAGTTGTGGTCGAACCAGAACGCGTTTTTTTTAAGCGCGCATACTGCGGACTGTTTAGAACAGGAAATGTCGACGAACCCGAACAAACCAAACGAGTTTGACGAAATCCAGTGTTGATAAATAATGGTTTGAAAAATTCCGGGTTTTATTAAAAATGGGTTTTACAAATTACGAGTTTGATATTGAATGCTTTTGATGAACAATGGTTCGATTAAAAATGGGCTGTTAAATTTCGGATTTGTTATTGAATGGGTTTGATGAAATAACCCAGTAAACAATTTACTACGGCTCACTGTTGGCCTGTTGCAGAATCATGAACAGTCATAGTTATGGCCTTTTAACAATATGTTTATGGGATCCCGGTCCCAAAAAAAGTATGGAAATGTCCCCTCGGGCCAATAAAGATGCCTAGCATTAGGCTAATAAAGATGCCGGTCCGGGACCCCGGCATTTTCTACCGGCATGCTTGACATAGACCATCAATATTCCAATACGTGAGGCCGTCAATGCAACTATAATAGGCCATCGTTATAAAGAAAAGTGACAGCCTAATGCAAGCCCAGCATTAGGCTAGAAATGGCCTTTTGACATTATGTATAAGGGACCTCGGTCCAAGAAACCTACGCCGTTCTGGGACCCCGGCATTTTCTGCCAGCATGCTTGACCTAGACCATATCCCAATCAACCTCGTTCAGTTGAGAACGGTGTTGTCCCAATCCATTCATGCCAAACAATTGATGGTACACAGTACTAAGACGGGCGATTTGATTGATAAATCATACGACAAGCATGAAAACTAAAAAAGTGGAAAGGGTAAAGAAGCAAAATGGTACTTAGTCCTTTTAAAAACAAATATGAAGAAAATCCTCCTTTCTAAATATAAAAGTACAGCAACAAAAACTTCGATTTTACCTCTTTTAAGAGCTCAACAGTTGTTACCTATAATTTTAAAGTGGTGTTATATAGCCAATTGTCCAATAGCAATTTTAAATAAAAAGTAATAACAGCTGGGAAACTAACGTCGGGCCAGCATATACTCTTGGTCTCTAAGCTGCTATATAAATATCTGTCAGAAAATGGTTACAGGCCTTTTGTCGACTGCCCGGTCAAAAAAATGTCCAAATCTTACTCAGTGGGCCAACAATAGGCTTTCTACAAACTTCGGGGGAGTGACTGCGGGTCATTATACGTCCTTTGCTTAAAAAATGTGCCGGGGTATCATCGGGTATCAACCAAAGTGTGGCCCAACCATCCCCCGGAGTGTCCTTCACTGGGCCGGACTTTTTCCATAGCAAGCATGTTTACTGGGAAGGCTCGGATAAAAAATTGGTTTGACGAATTGCAGTTTCTTTGGTGCATCGTTCTTATGATGAATTTTTTTGTTAAATACGGTCTCATAAATTTCTGGTTTGATAAACCATAGGCGGAACAAAGTGATTTTCTATAATCGGGTAGTGTTAACCTAAATTAAAATTTTAGCAATGTGAAAAAGGATCCACATTAAACAGAGGAACTGTTTTTTGTTGAGGATAATCAATCCTGAAGGTAGGAGGATGTTGGAAGAGGTAAAAAAAAACACCAGAAATCTGTTTTCTCTAGTACCGACGTTTCGGCCTTTATAAGACCATTCTTAGGGCACGAAAAAGTTAGATTTCCCTAGTCATTTTTAAATAAAAGATTTGTTTGGTTTGCCTTAACATTTCTCTGTACTGTTAGTTTCCTTGTAAATTTTAAAAGCGAATCGCATCACAGTTGCAAACAAAAATTTATGTCCGCAAAATTAAGGAGAAATAGCGGAATTATTATTATTATTATTATTATTATTCTGGCCTAAAAATTAAGCCATTTCCGAAACAGTAGTTTTCACAACTAGTGGCTAAAATAGTGGTTTTTTTTACAAGCGTTGGTTTAAATAAAAAACACAGTTTAGCCGCGAGTTGTTAACACAATTTTTTTTAATATATACCTTTATCAAAAAATCCAAGAAAGACGGGAAAATACTTTTAAAATCTCGAACAAAGAGCACTTCTCGCAGCACACCATATTTACACTATAAATCAAGGTGGCTGGTAAATGAAATACCAGTGGTTTCCATAGCGATGTGCCTTTTTACTTGGTTACGTTCATTGTTGCGACATTTTAATCTTTGACAGTTTGATGATGTTTGTATAGTACAGGATGGTCCAAATTCGAGGGGCCTCTATAGCTTTGGGCTTTTGCAGCATAGTTAGCCCAAAACTAATATAAATGTTACGGGCTCGATTTTCAAGAGAAGTCGAAAACTAAAAGCCGCATTGCGATATGTCAAACAAAGCGTTTCTGAGCTACAGGGCGATTCTCAAAAATGTGCGATTTTAAAGGCCTTCTACAAATTTTTTATTTGTAAAAATAGAGATTTTCATTAAAAACATTTTTTGAATATTTGTTAAAGACAAATTTACCTGTTTCACCGATTTTCTCTTAAAGCCTTTAGTTCCGGAGATATCACACAAAGTTATATTTCTTTAAATGAGATACCCCCAAATTTTTTAAAAAATCAGTTTTCTAATAAAATGTTCTGTCGAACAATGTGCCATACACTCATTTTTATTAAATAGTTTAAAAGATATTTGCATATTTTGATATTTACCATAGTAGGCGCTGTGCGCGCCCTAAATGTGTAAATAAAATTTTATTGTTTTTTTTTTCATACAAAATCAAGTTGACTACGACACGAGGGGACACAGCAACCTCGAACTTTAACTTCTAGTTTACTATAATTACCAATCCTAAAATAATAAACAAAAATAAAATTATTAAAATTTTTTATTTAAAATTTTTATTAATTAAACTATGTAACACCTAAAATCTACATCTAACAATTTTCTTTAATTCTAAAACAAATGCTCAAATTGACGGTGGTTTTCTTGTAAACATATCCTACATCTTCTCTTGACGCTAAGTTTTCAATCATTTTTATATCTTGACGAAGACGCCACTTTTGACACTTGAGCTCGTTTATAATGGCAATTGTTTTTATTTGATCATAGCTACCTAGATAGATACCCTAAAACTGCATAGGTCAGAGTTAAACACAGCCTACTATGGTAATTATTATAAATTGCAGATATCTGTTTAACTACTTAATAAAAATAGGTTTATGACACATCGTTTAACAGGAAATTTTATTACAAAACGATTTTTTTTTTTAAAATTGGGGTATTGGGGTAAATATAACTTTGCGTTCTATCTCGTGAACTAAAGGCTTTAAGACAAAATCGGTGAAACAGGTAGATTTGTCCTTAAAAAATCTTCAAAAAATGTTTTTAATGAAAATCTCTATCTTTGAAAATAAAAAAGTTGTAGAGGGTTTTTAGAAACGCACATTTTTGAGAATCACCCTGTAGCTCAGAAACGCTTTGACATATCGCAATGCGGTTTTTAGTTTTCGACTTCTCTTGAAAATCGAGCCCGTAACATGTATATTAGTTTTGGGCTAACTATGCTGCAAAAGCCCAAAGCTGTAGAGGCCCCTCGAATTTGGACCACCCCATTATAATCCCAGGGACTAAATTTCTACTTTTCGTCCCGCGGCGAAAGGTTTGTATACAATTCGCTAAGGGATTAAAAGATGCGTTAGCCCCCAGGTTTATATACTCTTTTGTGCACTTTAGGAAAAAGATTATTGTTACAATCACGTTATTTCTACGCCAAATGGTTCGTCGACTACACGAAAGGGTGCTAAGAATGAAATCTTAGCCAAGAGCAAGTGCTGTTTGGCTTGACTTGCAATAAATTTAATTAAAATTTTCCAGGAATTATTTTTTTTAATCCCTGAGGAATTAAATTTACTTTTAATCCCTAGGCTGAGTGCTTAAATTTACTTTAAATCCCTTAGAGATATTTTTTTTAATCCCTTGGGTATTAAAAGTGCCACTTTGATCCCTAAACAAATGCATAAAATGATTTTTTCCTAAATACTTGCTGAAAACTGGCGAAAATGGCTTAATTTTTAGGCAAGAATAATAAGATTTAAAAAAAACGGACAGAAATATTTTTTTGCACCCGTTTAAAAAAAAAGTTTTCTTTGCATCGGTAAGCAAAAAAAGCCATGCGTTATAGTTATCTGCAGACAGTTACTAATATCATGTTTTTGAAACTTGCTATTTTCTATTTATAGCATTTTTTCCAACCCTTGTACATTGTAACCTGACTGTGCCTCTAATAAATAAGGAAGTAGGAGTGACAGAATATTTAAAAGAGGGTGAAAGATGAATAAGCCAGACAAAAGAAAGCAATTAAAGTTGCCGATAAAAAAAACATTTAAAAAGCAATAGACGTCATGTCTGAAAAATAAACTGTTTTTTTTTTTGTTACATAGACCGTGGACACGACAGTGTCGTAGCTATCATCTAACAACCCGAGGCAAAGCCTCGGGGCCCGGCGATGCAAGAGGGCATCACTGCACTGCCCAGTCACTATTTCCAGTAAATAAAATTGTTTATTTATTTTACTAAACCATCTAAAACCCGATGTTAATTTTTTTAGGCTTGCGCTTTTCACCTCTCTAGCCCAACCTAACCTAATTAGGTTACAGGTCATTTGAAAATCGATTCAGAGGTATGATGACGGTATGCGATTATTTTGATTTTTTGGATCCCAGAAACATTGGAAGTTCTACTGAAGAAAAGTATAAACGCTTTTATAACAAAAATTCTGAAATTATAGAGCCTTCTATAAGCCAAATAATAATATGATAATAATAATGTGGACTAGCGATTTTTTTGAGCTATTTAAATTAAATTAAACAAGACGGAGCTCTAGAACGTAACTTTGTGCAAATATTTACCGCATTTTTATCGTTTTTAACATTACCGGTAACAGTGGCAACTCTTGAAAGGACGTTTAGTAAATTAAAACTATTTAAAGATTACTGAAAGTCACAAATCGGTCAAAGAAGCTTAGCTTTACTTTCAAATGAAACGAAAGTTGCTTACGAAATGAACTTACGACTCTAATAAAAACATTCGCCAATGAAAAAGCGAGGAAAAGGGGCTTTTAAATTATTAAACAAAAGGAAGATGGCTGTGGAACCGTGAATCTAACGAAAAAGCAAGAGTTTTTTGTACTTCGGTGCAAAATGAACTCGGATGTCGATTGCTCACACAGAGGGTGGAACCTAGGACGACGCCGTTTTGTCCTTATTTGGGCAGTACCCTCTCCAGATAGGCCGATCAACTGATCCCGATTTAGTGTCCTTTTATCCACCGTCGCCGCCATTTTCACTCAAGAGTGACAGATAATCCATTAATTTTCTGTCAAAATGGCGGCGAAGGTGGATAAAAGGACACTAAAACGATAAGATCTGATCGGCCTATGTGGAGGGGGTAATGATTAGGGATTCGTCAGCTAGGTGTACCACAAAAACAGAAAACCTCGGTCACGCTTATGTGCCAAAGATCACGGCTCAAGCGCAGAGAATTTCTGTCGAGTACCGACCATGGTTCCCTCTGTGTGAATCTCCGACAACCAAGAATGAGACCCACTGCATAAGCAGTAGGTGCAAAGCGTAGTATCGATCCTGCGAGAGACATATTACAATGCCATCTGTATGCAGGTTTCGTCTACAAGCATGCGAATATAATCGCAAAACAACCGAAAGTGCCGTACTGCACGATTTAGAAAACAAAAGGAAGATGGCTGTGGCACCGTGAATCTAACGAAAAAGCAAGAGTTTTTTGTACTTCGGTGCAAAATGAATTTCTTGGTTTTCGATTGCTCACACAGAGGTTCCGGAACCTCTTTTTTTAAATTATTGACCTCTAAAAAGACTTGCTACTGTTACAATTAATGCTAACAACAAAAATGCGGTAAATAAAATAAATATCCATATTATATAATAGTTTGTTAAGTTACCATTGTTACCAAACTAAAATAAATATTTCTTTTTTTACAATAAAAAAATACCAACGTTTAGTAGTATTTGATTTACTTGAATAAAACACACCTTCAGGTATCTCACACGTCTTGAATATTTATAAGAATATTAAAATTGACATTTATACATTTATTAGTGGGGGGGGGGTATAAATTGTCCTTGCCTCGGGGCCCCAAGTCATGTTGCTACGCCGCTGGGACACGAATATGTGCGGCATCGATGAATTACAAAAACATTGTCGCATATTATATTATCTACTTAATAAATCTTGTTAAATGACAATGGAACTAATTTTGCATTGTCCTTTTTGTTAATGGATTCGAATATTGTTGTTTTTAAATACACTAGACTTACCGTAGTGCAGCGTCACCAATGTTCTGTCGCGCAACGTTGTCTTCATGAGTCTGCGCAGTAGTAGTGGTGGTGGTGACCGCGCGTACGTCGTTGCCCAGCAGTGGAGAAGTACGGCCCGCTGGCTGCGCATGCGCTCGCGCCGGTATCTGCTTGCCAGCCGCACCCCTGGAAACTGCCACCACCGACGTGGAGCCGGAAAATACGCCGCCTTGCGACCTGAAAATTGAGACCAGTGATGAACTTAAATTTTGGCAACCCTTGTGGTTCAGTTATATTCTGGAGAACAAAAGAAATGAAACACCAGAAAGGACAAATATTTTTAAAGTAATTTATATATTAGTACATTAGGATTAATAATGAGTGGCTCCTCCATTGTTATTTATGCACTCGTTTGTTCTATTGGGCATTGACAAAATAAGATGGTCTATATCATATTGAGTCATATCATACTAAGTTTCCAGGGGGACGGAGTAATCGACTAAGATTGCGCCCTATCATATCTCATACGTGTTTGATAGGCGACAAGTCAGGCGATCTTGCTGGCCACTCCAAAGTCTCTATGCCAAGTTCATGTAAGAAGTCCATTGTTTCACGAACAATATGCGGTCTGGCATCATCTTGTTGAAAGATCGCATTTGGGATAGTTTGTAGGTAGGGATGTTAAACTGGCTGCAGCACTTCATCGATATATCGCCGAGCAGTCAGATTGCCGTTGATGAGGACCAGAGGTGATCTGCTTCTTAAACATATAGCACCCCATACCATGATACTTTGCTGTCTTGCTGTATCACGTTCAACAACAATGTCTACATTTCCTCTCTCACCTCGAAATCGTCTAACCGTCATGCGTCCATCATGACCGCCTACACAAAACCCGGATTCGTCATTCCAGTTTCACCGAGCTCTGCACCACTCCAAGCAGTAAGCCTTATGTTGTGGGGTCAAAGGTAGCACCAGAAGCAGACGGTAAGCCCTCAGCCTAATACCAAGCAATCTTCGATTAACTGTCATCCTTGAAAACACTCGTCCTGTAGCTGCAACTAGAACATCTCTTACTTGGCGTATACTGTCCCGTCGATTTCTGAGAGCAAGAAGTCTAAGATGCCGTAAATCACCACCTTGTAATAATCTAGGGTGTCCAGAATCCGCACGATGTCTATAAGTCTCATCATTGGACCACCTTCTCCAAAATCTTAACACTGTTGTTGAATTGGCATTAATCCTTCTTGCAATTTCCCGTAAACCAAAACCAGCCTCTTTTCCCAAGCAACAATTATAGTCAATTTCACTGGTGCCATTGTCACCACCAAAAAAGGGTTAAAGCGTAGTTTTTCCTACGATAAACTTTATAGGAAAAATTTCATTATTTTCACTTAGTGTGGTCACTATTACTGTTAAAAAATTACCACACTGTCGTAAAAATATAAAGTTATACGCGAAAGTAATATATTCAACTATATAACTATATACCATTACTAGAAACACGAAAAAACTTTACAGTGCGGGGCTTACTTTATAGTTGTCACATTTAATTTCTTTAATATTACTTTTACGAGGTAACGACTCTACTGATATTAATTTGGTTGCAATTCAGTAGCCCCTACTCAATACAAAACTACAAAGTTATGGAGTCTACACGGTCGCCTATCTACCACTCAGTAAGAAATAAATGTGCATATAGTGGAAAAACGTTACCTACGAGTTATCGCTACTTTACTGACATTGTAAATTACTGCACCGTCAACTGGATGAGCGACGCCGCCATGTTACTTACTTCTACTAAACATGGAATTCAAATCAAAATTTAAAAATACCTCATTAAATCATTGATTAGTAGTTGCATGTATCAATAATATTAAAAATATTAATACTTAATTGACAAGCCATATTAAAACTGGAAATACATTTAATTTGGAAATTCTAACCTCAAATAATTCCGATTTTTTATCGACATTTTAGATAAAACTAGGTCAAAACTGTGGGGCGCGCGTTCTTTTTCAGCATTCTTAGTCAGTAAAGTGCTATGCGTTTATAAATTTAGAATGTTGTGACTTCAGAAAAATGGTTAATAAAATGGTAATTATTGGTCCTGATGTAGTTTAGAAAAAGATCAACATCAACAACATCAACAACAGGAATACTACTTTATGTGGTAAACAGGACGTCGGGATAACGTGCCCGTTTACTACCCGCGACGACATAATTCCTATATCAAGAGTAATCTTTACCGTCGCGATGTAGTTGTATAACCGTCCCAATGCATTCCTAAAAACGGTGAATACCTCGAGATATAGTAGTAATAAAACCGTCGCCGTGATATGACGCCACATCTCTATTAGAGATAGGGCGTGGAGACGGCCACCACGTCGCGACTGATTTTGTTGCTTGGGTTATGCCCACAATGCGTCCTTTCTCGAAGTCGTTTATATGATAAAATTCTTGGCGACCGCGAACTCGTGGCATTTTTATTTTTTAGGTAAACTGTAAAGCAATCCAAAAAGACCAAAAACTACGAGAAAAATTATTTAAAATTTTCAGGAAAGGTCTTTTATGTGTTGGTTTATTTTTGAAAATGAATAGGAAAAATCTGTGAAAAAAGGAAAGATTGGAAGACAAAAAAATTATCAAATATTTCTTTTGAGATAAGGTATAAACACAATTATCCATATACATGGTGTTGCATTTTTTTTTGTTCTCCAGTATATTTGATTTATTTTGAATTGATTACGACAAAAGCTTAATAAAATAGGACAACAAACCCTAATAACACAAGTACGTTTTCAAAACGTCCCTGGAACGGTCCGGCGCGACCAATGGTACGTTCCAGGAACGTCCGTAGACGTCGTGAAACGTTCAGGGAAAGTTCCCGGAACGAACAATGTCGTCATTTGTAACGTCTCAGCAACGTTCCTTTATACGTTCCTGGAACGTGTCTCAGGAACATTCCTTTGGACGTTCCTGGAACGTTTACTTGGACGATCCTTGGCCATTCTTATTTGAATGTCCACGGTAAATTCTGGGCATACGTTCCGGAAACTTCCACAAACGTCGCCAAACATTCCAGGAGCGTTCCCGGAACGATAAATATTACCAATTGTAACGTTCCTGGAACGTTTACTTGGACAAGCTTCAACCTTTGTCCTTTCTTTTAAATGTTCCCGGTACAAGACGTCGACAAACGTTTCGGGATTGTTCTCGGAACGATTAATGTCGTTCCTTTGGACGTTCCTGGAACCTTAACTTGGACGACGCTTGACCGTTCTTTATATAAACTAATTTTCATAGAAAAATACTCTGCCAGCCAGACCGAACTCAATTTTTTTTCTATGTTAATTTTGGAGTCCTTATCCAATAAAATACAAGTATATGTTATTATATAAAACGAATGTCGAAAAGATAGAAAATATTTTACCAAAGTACGCCATCTAGTTGCTAAAAAGAGGCGTATTTTTTACGGCTGTGACTTTCGGGTCCTACGCGGATCTAAAAAGGACGTACCCTGAACTGTTTTTAGACCTTTTTCTTGGAACGTTCCAGGGACGTATTTTTTAGGTCTGTGACTTTCGCGACCTATATGGGGATCTAAAAAGGACGTCCTCTGAACGTTTAATTGGAACTGTTTTTAGACCTTTTTCTTAGAACGTTCCAGGGACGTTCTTTTTAGGGCTGTGACTTTCGTGAACTATGGGGATCTAAAAAGGACGTTCCGTGAACGTTCATTTGGAACTGTTTTTAGACCTTCTTCTTGGGACGTTCCAAGGGCGTAATTTTTAGGTCTGGGACGTTCGCGACCTATGGAGACCTAAAAAGGACGTCCCTGGGACCTCATGTGTTATTAGGGAAGAGTAACACAACCATGCACAGGGTGGTGGTAGCTTACGGAAGTGCTAGTATAGGGTGGGCTACAAAATTCCGCACTTTTTGGATTGGCTATAACTTTTGACATTAGTGCTCGATTTTTAAAGATATTGGTTTGTTAGAAAGATAAAACTTGATACATTTTCGATTCCCAAATAGCATTTTTTCGTCTTCCGACTAGTTTTGTACGGCAGCTAACGTCAGAGGGAGTATAAAATATAGTCAGTTGACGACTTTAATGGTTTAAGTCAAGGAGTTACGACGTCTTAGCTTGTATAGACGGACGTAAGTCGTCGAGATAACGTTTGGAGTCGTTGTCTAGTCTAGTGCAGATTCCCGCTTCGACGTCGTTAAAGATAACGTTGGCATATAGTACAGAGTAAGACATTAGCCCGACGTCTGAACTTTTAGTACTTGTGTTAGTAAAGTTTTCTGACGAAGGTCCAACGTCGTGGCTGCCAACGTTGCACTCAGTAAAAACTACGACGTCCGTCCCACGTCCGGGATGCGACGAATGTACCCATGTATGTGGTGATGATATTTGACCTACACCTGACGGCTTTTCAACGTTAGGGTTTGGAATCCAACCCAAAGTAATGAAAATTAGACTTCTTTTTTGTATTTTCGTGCGTGCGATAGATTTTTGTGTTATAACTAATAATGCCAAAGAAAAACCAATTCAAATGTTCTACCACGTTCTACAGGAAAAGAATCAAATTGCTCGCGTAAAAATCACGTTTATCCAGTCAGCATGAGCAGGCAAGTCCGGCCGATATGGACCAAATTAAAAATAATTTTAGTTGTGTGTTGTGTATCACTTATGTTGATCACTTAGCGTCTTATATAAACGTGGTTGCAAAATATAAAACGAAAGAAAAAATGAAAGGCAGTTGGAAAAGGCGCAAAATTGTCACAAAATTTTTCAGGTTAGAATTTTTGGCATTCCGTTAAAACTCACTGCTGCCACCTTTCTGGGTCTTGTTTAGTAGTGGAGTAATCTTACACCATCTTAATCCACACACTACCAGAGGTCAGATCTCCCAGATCGAGTCAAACTTACACGGCTGGCGACATCTAGGGTCTTGCAGTGGCGTCACTGTAGATGACACCAACGTTTCGCCAGAACTGGCGACCGATTAAATACACAAAAATTCACTAGGGGTCAGGACCAGTCAGATTTGAAAAATAAAAATGGAGTTTCAGTAGAAATCGGGCAAGTTATGTGGAATTATCTGATATAGTCACCTGTTCTTTGCGGTAGTTGTGGATAAATAATAAAGTCGATCGAAAATTTTGTATTTTTGTGTGAAATATCATGAAATTTCATGAACTTTGCAATAAAATATCGTTGAAATGTCTAAATACATCATTTAGGCATATTTTCAAAAGAATGTTTTTTTTTTCAATAAAATCTTATTTTTTATTAAAAAAATGAGAATATACGTGGCGATCGTGAATTTTGGTCATGTGTGTCAGTAAAGTGAAGTGCGTTGGTAATTTTTTGTGTTCAGCCTGGTTTTCAAGCTCGCATAAAAGGATTTTCGATTTAAGAATTGGTCCTTGTTCTCGTTGACATTATTTTGACATAAATGTTGACAGCGGTTCTAAAATAATGACGTCATTTAAAATATTATGAAGATATCTTTGATTTTACTCAAAAAAAGACTATCTATACTTTTGCAAAATTTCAGGGGTTATGTTTACAACCAGGCTGGTTCTAAAATTTCATAACCGTGTTGCAACCGTGACGTCATTGTTTTAAAACGATAGGACCGGTTGCGGTTCTGGTTCAACCAGAAGCAGGACCATTTGTAAAACGAAAATCCTTTAAGTTACAAGTCTCAATGTTCTCATGGGGTATGTAATAATTTTGTAAAATGTAGGAATATTTTTTTGACCTTTCTTCTTTCTTATTTGGAAAAATATTAACTACCTGAGTTTGTTGTCCAGGAGTTGAGCTATTTGCACCAAGCACGACTTAGTTTGTCGTACACATTTCTGTATTCCCTCTATGGAACCCACGTATGGCGACGTCGGTACCTCCCAGATTTATATTCCCCATTTTAATATAAATTTCAGTGGGTGCGCGGTTAATCTGACACAGCTTCCTGACATCAGGTTGTCTACGCCAACGTCGAAACGATGTCCAAATGCTAAATGGGTTCAGTTGAAAATTTAAAACTTCTCAAAAATCGAAAATCGCGGACAGTTTTAAAAAATGTGTAATTTTCACCCACCTTAAAAAAATTATATGTGCGACAATAAACAAACTTTAAAGCTTTCATTACAAACGCCCATTGTTTATGTGTATATCGACATATCACTTAATTAAATCGGTTGAGAAATGAAAAAGTTATAAGCTTTTAGATTATGAGTGTTTGGGTTTAACATTGAATTTAAATACAAAAATATATTGTTTAAAGAGACGTCCGCTTGTTCAAAATTTGACATAAAAAAAAATTCAGGATGGCGGATACTTTTAAAAAGAGTTAGGTTTTACACGCCTATATTTTTTTTAAAATAAGACATTGGACAAAATATAAATTAGTATTTCTAAATCTCCCTTTTTTTCTTCGTATATCGAAGTATCACCTAATTAAATCGGATAAGAAACAAAAAAGTAGGGGATATTTAGATTCTTAGTGTTCTTCTTAATTAAATAATTAGGTCAAAAGATATAGCAAATGGAAAATGTACCTATGTAATTTTGTGATTTTTTTCAATGCGAAGCCAAAACACTCGTAGTCAAAAAACTTATAACTTTTTTATTTCGCAACTAATTAAATTAATTGATACTTCAATATAGACAGAAACAATGAGCGTTTGTAGTGAAAGCTTTAGAGTTTGTTCAGTGTCGAACATACATTTTTTTCAGAGGGGGGGGAAATTACACATTTTTGAAAACTGCCCGCCACCTTTTTTCCATTTCTTTAAATTTTTATATTTTTTATCTTTTTTTTAATCTCTTTTTTTATCTTTCCAAAAAGCCAATATATTTCAAAATCGAGTAATTAAGTTAAAAGTAAAAGTGCCTGTGGCCCACCCTATATTTTTAGTTCACATATTTTTCACTGAAATTGTGGTTATTATTCTAAGAGTAGCGATCTGTGCGGACTAAAAACACTCTAAAGTATAACTGTAACGGACGTGGTTAATTACGGAGGATTAGCAGCAACTTTATAAGAGCTGATGGTATGGTTAATTAGGTTCATATACTGACCCCCTTTAAATTACTTACCAATTCAATTATTTCTTTCATTATTTATTAATTAAAATCAAACACACAAGAAATGCATCCTAGTCAAAAAAATAACCTAACATACAATTTAAGTTTAGTATGAATTACCACAACTGGGGTGCGTTTGAAAATTGTCACCCCAGGGTAAAGGTGAACTCTGTGGTTATACTTCGGCTAGCCCAAAACCGTTCGGAAATGACCGAGATGAAAGTAATGACGTCATACACCTCCGTTCGAAAACCAAAAAGTTGATCACCCGAGTCGATTTCGACTTATATCACAGTCCTGGTACTTAACATTGGTCTTAAAATTTCCCAGAAGAATAAGCAAAAGAAGGAGACCTCGATTGCGTGATATCTTCGAATATTGTTTAAATTTACAGATAATTGTTGGTATTTAAATATATATCTAGTCAAAAGTTTTTTATTTTTATGAATTTTGGGATTGTACTTAATTTTTCAGATGAACATTGCTCTGACGTGACCTTTCAGCTGACATGAACAGAAAAAATCGATGTAGATACCGCATCCTGTCATGTTCCATGCCTTAAGAATCGGAACTAGCCTATTTTGCTGGTTCAGAATAGTTGCGGGTATGGGTCTTCACAGGTTGTGCTATCTACGTCCATTTGTTCTGTTCATGTCAGCTAATAGATGACGTCATAGCATTTTTGGTGTGAAAATTTAAGTATAATCCGGAAATTCTTCAAAATTAAAAACTTTACATATACAGGGTTCCTAAGATTTTCCTTAGTGATAGGATTTCAATAAATCAAACAGAAATGGCATAAAAAGTTCTGCTCGCACAAAAGAAACAGGTATATTGAGCAATGGTGCCAGTTTGTTATTATCTCCGGACTGCTTTCATGAGAAAAAATTGTCGCCACTCTTTCATTGTGAGCATAAATCATAGTTGCAATAATAACCGTTGACAAGATGTCTGCAAATTCCGCCAGATGGCGGCCACACCATGAGAAGGGGACAGATTTGAACATCTAATCTAATTAAAAATTAGATGTTTTCAGGTCCAAACCACAGCTTTTTCTTGCTTAAAGGAGGCAGCAGGGTCCATTATTTACGATACTGAGCGATAAACTCGTGAGGTTGTTAACATTAGAATGAAATATCTTCGCTTTTAATTAAATTTCTTTCCATTCTGTACTACTAGTGACATCAATCCGGAAACGGCCAAACCATGCAGCTAGCACTAGCAGCCAAAGAAATCAATAAACGGCGCTGTTTTTCCTGCAGAGCTTTTTGCTTCCGATATTATTGATTTTAAATAAAGCTGGCCCTACACTACATTTGATATTTTCGAGGTGTTTTATGACATGATCTCGAAACATGTAGCGAACCAATTCTTCAAAACTAGCGGGAGGGTAAAAGCGAAAAATAAGGGGCTGCCAATATTTGTAGCACCCAAAAAGGGGTGAAAAGATTTATTTTGCTCTGTTTCTTTACAAAAAACGTTTTTTTACGAAAAACTTGAGCTCTGCCAGTTTTTTTATTTTTTTCTTCAACTTTCTCGAAATTTTCGTCATGGTCATACTCTACTTTTATTCGAAAAAATTTAGAAACAGAGACGGGATCAGTTTTCCTAAAACGGGTGATCTTGGTTTCGAGTGAGAAGATAAAGGGCGCCGCAGGCAAAAATTTTTCAATTAAATTAGCCGAACGCAAAAATGTTAGAAAAACAAAGCACGAAATAAAAATGGCGCCGCTTACAATTTTTTTTTCAAAAATTACGTAATTTCGGGAACGCAAAGAAATAGGTCTAAAGAGTATAATTTTTAAGAAAAAAATATCAATTTTCTCGCCCTCCTCCACCGGGACTACAGGGGCCGTGCACAAATTACGTAATGGTCATAGGGGGGAGGGGGGGTTACAAAACGTTACGTAGGGGGGAGGGGGGTTTTCGACAGCGTTTGCATTTGTGTGAAACTAAGAAAATTTGGAATGAAAATAAGTGAAAAGTTTTTTTTTGGGGGGGGGGGTAGTGGTCTTGAAATCGTTACGTAATATTAGGGGAGTAGCGTGCCAAACCGTTACAAAACATTACATAGGGAGGGGGTCAAAAATTGGTAAAATCACCGTTACGTAATTTGTGCACGGCCCCACATCTGACTTTTTGATTTCAAATCAAAGTGTAAAACCCGGGTTGGACGTTCGAAGGCGTCAACCCGTCCTATTTGCTTGATAAAGTTTCTACGGAAATATCTCAGTCGATTTCTCCGGCCGTGTATGAACGCTTTAGGTTAGGCATTTGCATGTATCTCAGTCCCCAGCCTGTAAACAGTGCGTAAGGACAATGGTTACAAAATGGAAAGCCGAAAAATATTTTTTTTTACGATATCTTTCATCAGTTTGGTATTAAAGTCGAGCAAAAACAATTTTTAATCCAGTCCTAAAGGTATGAAAATGGAAAACATTAGAAAACAACAACCTGGAATGGATTGACTACGTGTAAGATGTAATGACAACATCGCCCCATGCCCATCCTTTTCTGCCTAATGTGCTTTTCCGTTTGTCTGCGTCTTATACACGGCTGCTTGGCCCCCTAAGGATTTGCTTAGGAACCCTGTATATACACATGTAACCATAAACGATTATCTGTAAATTTAAACAATATTCGAAGATATTACGCAATCGAGGTCTCCTTCTCTTGCTTATACTCCTGGGAAATTTTAGAACCAAGGTCAACTAAGGGTGCGCCAGAATCGCCGCGGTCTTGAGCACGTTAAAAGTTAGCCGCGTCTGCGCATTACCATTTTAACATAAAAAATGTGTTTTGCTTCTATACATTTTGGTCTGGGTAAACAAAAACTGTGTTCTGAAAAAATATAACTAGCCCAAAACCGTTCGGAAATGACCGAGATGAAAGTAATGACGTCATACACCTCCGTTTGAAAATCAAAAAGTTGATCACCCGAGTGGATTTCGACTTATATTAACATTGGTCTTAAAATTTCCCAGAAGAATAAGCAAAAGAAGGAGACCTCGATTGCGTGATATCTTCGAATATTGTTTAAATTTACAGATAATTGTTGGTATTTAAATATATATCTAGTCAAAAGTTTTTTATTTTTATGAATTTTGGGATTGTACTTAATTTTTCAGATGAATATTGCTCTGACGTTACCTTTCAGCTGACATGAACAGAAAAAATCGATGTAGATACCGCATCCTGTCATGTTCCATGCCTTAAGAATCGGAACCAGCCTATTTTGCTGGTTCAGAATAGTTGCGGGTATGGGTCTTCACAGGTTGTGCTATCTACGTCCATTTGTTCTGTTCATGTCAGCTAATACATGACGTCATAGCATTTTTGGTATGAAAATTTAAGTATAATCCGGAAATTCTTCAAAATTAATAACTTTATATATATATACACATGTAACCATAAACGATTAGCTGTAAATTTAAACAATATTCGAAGATATTACGCAATCGAGGTCTCCTTCTTTTGCTTATACTCCTGGGAAATTTTAGAACCAAGGTCAACTAAGGGTGCGCCAGAATCGCCGCGGTCTTGAGCACGTTAAAAGTTAACCGCGTCTGCGCAATACCATTTTAACATAAAAAATGTGTTTTGCTTCTATACATTTTGGTCTGGGTAAACAAAAACTGAAAAAAAATAATGCTATTTGGAGCAATTCACATTGAAGATCGATTTTTCCCATACACTAAAACAAAATTGATTTTCAATTTTAAGCACGAGTTCGAAAATTCAAAATATTCACCCCAGGATCAACCGCTTACGTTACCCTCGCCTCACCCAAGTAGCACAAAGACGTACCAAAGACGTCCATAGTATGTCCGTTGAGGACATTCGGACGTCTCTGGGTCGTCCATTTTAGGACTTTCGACGTCTCAAGGACGTCTTGAGGACATCTTTTGTTACAAAACCAGATGTCCATAAGACGTACGTTCCAGTACATCTTAAGGATGTCGATTTAAGACGTCCCTAGGAACAAATCTGAGACATTTCTGGGACATTTTCAGGACATTTTTGGTATTGTTTTGGAGACATTTAAACGATTTAAGACGTATTTAATAATAATTGTAATCGTACACGTTACCAGGACATATTTGGGATATTAAAACTAATGATTATAATAGTAAAAATATACATATAAACATATTTATAACGGGAACTTTTCAAAAGTCAAATCATACAAAATATTAAAACTAGCTTCTTACTAAGCACAAAAGTCGGCCTAACCTAACTGAAAATTTTCTAACCTTAATACTCAAAATTGACGGAAAACCCCCTATATAGTGCATAATTACCAAAAAATAAGTCTTAAAGACGTCCTAAAGATGTCTTAAAATTTTGATCCTTAACTGGTCATTAATTGGACGCTTCGGACCCAGGATATTTGGATCTAAATGGGACGTCCTGAGGACGTCCTGTGCTACTTGGGCACCATCACCTGACTGACAGTGACTGTTTACAAACATTTTTTGTAACGCAATAATAACCAATACGTGTCTATTTTTTTACAAGCTTTTATTTAACTTCACACTCGATCGTTTGTTTGTGTGCTAGCTTACTTGCTTGTTTGTTTGTTTGTTAGTATGTTTGGCACAAATCTGGCAGTTCAATTTTGACTAACTTCTACATAGAATTTTAAAGTAAAATAGCAACCATAATCTGGCTTCTCGCGGGGGGGGGTTAACCTCAACCCCCCCCCCCTCGGTGCACTAGTGCATATTATGAATATGTTTAAATCAAAAAACATTTATTAAAAATTAACAAACCAATCTAACAAAATTTATGAATATTTCTCTCAAGAATGATTTTTTTTAAATTTTCATTATTTAAAATTTTTCGCAAGTATCAGTTATATTATATTTAACTATTAACATCGCCTTTTTTAATCTACTTTTTTCAGTGGTCCATATATTTGCTATGTTTTCATGGATATTGAATTCGTTTTCAATATGTTTTGAAAACTTTTTTTTCATGAGTTTTCATGACAGGTTTTCAAATCGATTTTGAATCGATTTGAAAACGGTTTTCAATTTTTTTTTGGTAATTTTTTTTTTAAATGTATTTTATTCAAAAGATGATGTTGGGCCTTGCCACACATTTTTTTAAAATTTTAATTACTACTCTGTTTGCAAGGGGAAGTGAAGAAAGAAATTGAACTGGCATATGCGCATAGCACATACACTTTCGAGCCAAATATTTCTTTTATTTTCCATAATTAATTTTTTTTAAGTCTTTAAAAAAACAAATCTTTAGTTATTTAAGTAAGGTTATGTTATTAATCTTCTTTTTTCTATACACTCCACCAAATTTTAGAATGCCGGTTCCACAGTTTCACTTCTATTTCGCTCTCTCTCTCTCTCTCTTTCAAAAAGAGTGAGAGCAATAAAATATAATTTGGCGGCTGTCTGGTAATCCGACGCAATACGCATGTGTAAACTCAATTCCCGTTTTCATGGAAAATCGGTATTTCGATCTCAATACGATCTTGATCCAACCCTAAAAATTTTCAGGGTCGGATCTAGATTGAAATCGATTTGAATACTGGAAAAACAGGCGTTTTCATGGACGGTATCGGATTGAAATCGTTTTAGAACGAATTCAATTCCCATGAAAACGTAGCAATTATTCATATTGCTAAACACCCTTTCAGTTACAGCGCGTTAGTGGCCGGGAGACTGAAAGAGTATTCAGCCATTTTAACAAAATTGCCGCAAACAATTTGCTCGTTTCTAAAATGTTCCAAAATTGTCTGGGATAATTTTATTGTTATTCCAATTATCAAGCTTTTCTTGAGAAACATATTTTTTTACAAATACTATTTACTACACTCTTCGAAAGTCTCATCATAATAATTATGTGGAATATTTCTATCACAGAGTACCGAACAGTTCTATGCCTAAGAAAAATTATTTCAGTTATTTTTTTCGCGACGCATGCATGGGGGACATTTAGGGGGACACTTACAATGGGGGACGGAACACCAAAATGGGGGACTGTTCCCCCTAATGGGAGACGAATGGTCACCCTACATTGATAAAAATATTTAAGTAAGTTAGTTCTGACCTCATTTTAATCAGTTTATTTGGTCATTGATATATGTTTCCCTTTTCACGGTGCAGGTATTGGGGAGTTGGGAGTCTGCATTAAAAAATTAATACCTAATTTAAAATATTTAAAAAAATCTTGTTTACAGCAAAGAATTTTCCTTGATTTTTTTTTTAATTTCTCGAAATGTCCTGGAATATTCCTGGAAAAAAATTGATTAGAACTGTATGAACCCTGTGCAGATGTTACAACCTTCCTTATAAGTGAAACACAAATGAATAAAACGTAACTAAACTATAACTTACTTGCTTCCTGTGGGTAGATTGCTTGAATTTTCGGTGGCAGTCAAAGAAGTAATGTAGATCGGGGAATTGCTTATGAAGCCGTTTAAATCTTCCGAGATTGGTGCTCCGCCTTCTTGATTTAACTAAAGCAAGGAAAACTCAAGTTAAAAATTAAATTAAGTCAGTGAGCTCTTATCTACTTCTGTTTTAGTGATTTAAGTCATGTTACAACTGTCAACAGTGGGGAAAATGGCGTTTTTTTTAGACCTAAGGGTATTAAATCGTAAATGCATATTCAAAAAAAATATATATAAGCTTTAAACCGTATATAGAGTGGGCCAAAAAATTTTGGACCCAATCGGTCGATTTTCGAAATTTTTGGCTGTTTTTATAGAAAAAAGTTGGAACTTTACTGACGCGACTAAAAATTTGTCATATGTCAAAAATCCAATATGACGGAGATCTTTAAAAAAATGGATAAATGTCACCCTTCATGCCAAAAATTTGTGTGCGACCCTGGACTTGATTCCATAGAAATCATTTAAAATCAGGAGTATTTATACCAAAAATTCTACAAAAAATCTAAACAGTGCACCCAAGTATCATTTGGACGTCAAACTACGTCCTCTACTCATTGGCTTAAAAACCCCGACGTAGACAAGCGGACCACAATTCTCATTCCATACGACCCTAATCCGACCTAAATGGGAATACAAATTCGGGTCGGTTCGACGTCGCTAATTGTACTTCAGTGTTATAGTAGTTTACCTATTACGACGTGATAATACGTCCGTCAGCTTACATAAGTTTATATTATTTGTTATGAGTCTATCTCTCACCGATCGCGAGATATTAACATTTAAATTTTTAAAATGGAAAAAATTTGCAATTTTTCGCGACTAAGTTGGCCATGAAAAGAAAGACACTACAGAAACAATAGGTAGGCTTTGAAGCGTGCCGGTGTTGCTTTTGTTATTTTGTTTTGTCCATGGCAACCTTTGATTATTATTAATTATAAATTAATTACGAAATATCCATAAAAAACAACAACTGAAATATCCACACAAAACCATTTAAAATTAGTAACAAATGTAAGATAAATTTATAAAAGATGTTCGAATCTATATCCTTCAACTTCAATACATTTTTCAAATCTACGCCTTAAACCGTTAACAGTATTAACGAGAAACTCTGAAAAATTTCTTTAAAACGTGTTTGAATAGAGCGTCTCGTTTGGCCAACATATTTTTTGTCACAATCCATGCAACTAATTTCGTAAATTCCACTTTTTTCTAGAACTGTAGTTTTATCCTTGGGATTTCCTAGTAAGCTTCTTATTGTGTGAACATTTAACACACTTAAAATACGGAAGAACAGAAAAGTCAAGTGTGGCCGAGCATGCTTTTGAAAACAATCATAGATTCACATTAGATAACCTAAAACTTCTAAAAAGTGTACCAAACAAAAGACTTTTGAATGCATATGAAAGTATGGAAATCATTAAATCCAGAAATAGTTTAAATAAAGATAGAGGACCCATCCCGTTTAGTACACTTTATTCTTTGGTTGAGGGGAGATAGGATTAAAAAGGATGTAGTTTTGATTTGTGAAAAACAATCATAATTTTGTTTTAGTGCAACCAAAGGTTCCAAATTCCCAACATAGACATCAAATAATAAAAAAGTTAAAGGGGGGGAGAGCGTTTATAAATGATCACCCTGTATAATTTGATGTCCCAGATGCAAAATTGTAGATTAAGTATCTTTCTTTTTCTGCGTTCCTTTTTTGGTATTTATCCAAATAAGGACCCTGAAATGCGACGTCGATTAAGGTAACAAGGCCGACGATGTTTCGTGGTCAATTTAGGTAAATGCATTAAAACAGTCAGCTTTGCAACGTAAACTGACGTGAATCCGCCTAGGCAAATATTTGTTCAAATTACGTTGCCTATTTTGATGTCGTTTAAGGTTCGCATATATATATATACCTGACTATGTAAACGTCGGATTTTATTACAAAAGACGTTTGTGGTCTGACTTACTAGAAGACAACTTTATTATGTACCTAATGCGATGTCGCTTTATGACAGATTAGGTTGGGAGACGGATAAATGCTACTTGGGCACCTTCCTACTCTTGATTTAAAATTTGTATAACTTTTTTGTCATATAACCAAAACAAAAGATAAACTAATAATAAACTCAAACTGTATATACCTGCTGAGAAAGCTTGGCCATATCGATGGGAGTGACCCTCTCGAGGGCCGTAATTCGGGCCAGTTTTTCTTTGGCATGGTCCTCCACCGCGATGACGAAGGCATCTTGAACGCTGTCCGGGGTCAGATCTAGGTCTACAGCTAAACAGAGAGAGAGATAGAGATATGGAGTATAATTTCATAACACCTTGTATATTTTTAAAAAATAAGGGGATAAAAGGTATAATTTCACAACACCTGTTACGTGTGTTTAAAAACCCTTTATCTAATCGTGTGCGGTAAAGTGCACTTTACCGCACTCATTTTCGGGCGGAAAGTAGTACTTTACCGGACTCATTGCGGTAAAGTTAAGGTTATGGCACTTTACCGCACGGAGTGCGTTTATTTCAGTAAATTAAAATACATATAGTTATATTTCGTTTTTGGAAATTTTTGCAGCTTGTAGGTAAAATCGTGTACAGGGTGTTTTATTATAAATGCCCCCCTCCCTATTATATCTGCCAATATGTGAGTTAAAAAAAAGTTATTTGATTTATAAGTATTTTGAAAAATGTCATCATTCGAAGTGTCGAAAATTCATAGCAACTTTCTTATTTTAAATAGAACAGAGGTTTTGAGTTCTAGGTTTCTTCCTGATTTCATAAATGTATAACTTATATGCAATAGTTTTTGAGATATTGGACTTTAAAGTTTTTTTTTTACTTAGGTGGCTGTGAATTACAATTTGTGGTGTTTTCATTAGTCACATGTCATCATAATTATTATAGTAGGCAATGAGGTGTTTCGCTGTCCTTAAAAAATTGCTAAATCATAGTAGGCGATATTAAAGTGTTAATATACTTATACCACAAATTGTAATTGACAGCCACCCAATTAACAAAATTTTAAAGTCCAATATCTCAAAAACTATTCAACACAGTGCATATAAGTTATAGTGTATGATGCTGTTTAATGATGTATGGTGGAGGGTGACCAGTGAAACCACTGATGAGCCCACGCTGGTTACCCAGGGCGACACATCGTTTAATCATTTCTCTTTTCGTTTTGGTCCTTTGTGTGTTCCTTGTAGGATGCTCATCCAAGTTTGAATTTTCGTTATTTCCACCCAATCTTTTGATCTTGGGTGGAAATAAAATAAATACATGCTTAAAGTGTCTTTACCGCCCTGGCTGGCGTGACCGAACGAAGCGAAGCCGTCGCGTGCGGTAAAGTATCACTTTCCGCACTTGTAAATAACTATTTTAAGGGACTTGTCATGATGAGCTGGACCCATGACGATTAACACCCGGTTTTCACCTACGACTTTCTTGTGAGTGCTCCACTCACGCGTCACATGATGTCAATATGAAATGTTACGACAGTCATGTGACGCTTGAGCGGGCACTCACAAAAAAGTCGTAGATGGGAACCGGGTGTTTTTCCCCTTAGAAAATTAAACCAGGTTTTATTACACTAGCACAACAAACTTTATTTTTTTTAAAGGTCGTGAATATAAATAGAGTTTTTAGTTTGTTAATGGGTGGGCTAAAATGTTTTTTGAAAAATTTTCTTAGCTCGTAAATAAAAAATAGGACCACAACATTTGTTTCCATTTATTGCATAGACACACTATTTGATAATTTTAGTATGGCATTGTTTTTAACCAATAATTCGGGTTTTTATAAACTACCATATCTCTACATATTATAAGAATTACTATAATTAATGATTGTAACATTTGTGTAAAATTAAAGTTATATTGCGCGTCAAAAATAGCATTTAGTGTAATTTTTTCAAAATTTTTGCTGGCGTCGCATTAAAGGGTTAATTTTGAAAACAATCTGCAAATGAAACTGGATGAGCCTTGCTTTGAAAAATAAGTATTTTTGTTTCGTATACACTAACTCAACACCTATTAAACCGCCCCTCTCCCCTACCTTCAGTTCATGGGTTCAAGCAATAGGCACCTATCGAATTTTTAAAAATTTGCCATAAGTAGGTAGTTGAGTTTTATTAAATGATAAACCTCCCCCCCACAAAGTCGATTTCTGGCTACGCCACTGGTGTCACCTAGTGTACCTAATTAGAGTTTGTTCATGTAATTTATGAAACTGTTATTAGCAATTAAAATCCCTTTATTGAACGTTATAAAGGTTGTGACCTACTTTTGAAAATATTCCGTACATAATTCACTTCTGATCGAGAACATCAGTAGGAAATGAAAAATTTGACCGAAACTTTTTACAAATATAGGTATACAATCAATTATTAGATTTTTTTTTATTGCCTCATTTAAAATAAGAACAGAGCGTCCTTAGTATTTATCCTAATGTTGTGAGAGAAACTGTGTAATTTTTTAATAACATTTTGTAAATTTAATATTTTAATTGATCGAGTTCAACACGAAAAGCTCATAGAATCTTTAAAAGAAGTTGGTCTAGGTGACCGAGATCTAAAGTCAAGGAAAAGAACATTAAGGCGCATTTACACAGACAAACTTTCCTTTGATGTTGAAATGCCGACAAACATTTACACGAGCCTCTTGAGCAAAATGTTCAAAGAAATGTTCGAGCAAAATCTCGTACAAAAAACACACGTAAATTTTGGAGAGAATGTTGAACAAAATTTGTTTGAAAAATTGGGGATATAAAAATTTCTTTACAAATTCAAAATATATATTGTTATCGGAATTCATTGAACTTAACTGAAAATAGAAAAACAAAGTTTTGAAATAAGGTATTTTTAATCAAGTGCTTTCTGACGGAAAAACGATTTGATGCCGAAATTCACATTTTACCTCATAAGCAACTTCGATTGATCTGATTTTTATAGGGGATATGCCAGTATACTTGTAACTTTTTTTGGATTGTAAAATAAACGAGAATAAAAAAAATAATAATTGACACTTATTTATTGCTGTTGCCTGTAAAATATAATGATACAAATTTACGTTTGAAAGAATATTTCTTTATTTTACTTCCTAGTTTAGTCTTTTACAATAATAATTGAGTCAAATGTAAAAACCTATATACATTTTATTAAATCTCAAATATATGAACAAAAGCACGTTCGGTTTAAATAATACCCGTTTATTACCCACTTTTACAACCCTACGAACCCGGCCCTTGTCTAAAAAATATAATTTAGCAGTAATTTAGTAGACTGTGTCGCCGATCTATCATCCTGTGTTTTGGATTTCACAGGTAGTAGGCCGGCCACCCTTTTGAATCGCAATGTTGTTCTTTGCATATTGTTGGTTCAGTGTCAGTAATCGACCTTGATTATTACATTAAATTGACAGTAAATATCTATATCTTCAGCATTTTCATGAACCTTTTGCTTTTTTAAGCAACCCTTGGGAACTTAAACTAACTAGGTAAATCTGGTGTGAGGAATTAAAAAACAACAATAAAAGCTAAAGGTAAAGTAAAGTTACAAAAATATGTTTAAAAAAAATCCGCCTCCCCACCACTCCTCATAGTCGTGAGGCGCGGATTACCGCTTAAAAGTGCAATTTTTGAGTTTTTTGCCGATATTTGAAAAACTCAAAATTTTTTGAAAAAAGAAAAATTTTCCTGGGTTTTTTTTTGACCTTAGGAAAAAAACCCTTGGAAATAAAAAAAACTCGCAAAAAAATCCCAACAAAAAACCCAGGGCAAAAAAATCCGGGAAAAACCCTAAGAAAAAAATATTATAAGTAACCCTAATCCATGTGACAAAACTGATAGTAGAGCCAATAATAATGTTTCGCTTGCCGTCGGCTTTTTTTCACAAAAATTTTATATAAAAGTCGGTGTTCCATTTTTTTAAAGAATTGAGATCACTGATCACTGATGTGAAATTTTATTTATTCTCATCTTTAAAAATATGTTTCCAAAATAGATAGCAATAATTTGCTCAAAAATTTGCCCGAACAAAATGTTCAACAAAAAAGCTCACAAAAATGTTCACGCACAAAATTTTGGATCTTTTGCAAGAGCTTTTATTTGAGCATGTTTGTCTGTGTAATTGCGCCTTTAGAGGTATGTTAGAAGTAAATGGGTTGCCTCCTCAATGAAAACTGGGACAACATACAAGAAGTTCGTGCACGAATTGAACAGGCCAGATCATGTTTTATCAAAATGAAATAGTGTAGTCGCGATCTTAATACCACTCTCCGAATTCGTGTGCTTTGGTGTTGACGTTTTTAGCATCTTATATTATGGCAATTGAGGTATGGACATTGACTGAGGCCATGTGCAAAAAGTTGAAGGCATTCGAGATGTGGTGTTATCTTAGAATACTAAGGATATCTTGGATGGACAGAATAACTAATGTAGATGTTCTGCTTAGAATAAATTGAGATCTTGAAATTTTATTTGCCATCAAAAAACCAAAACTTGAATATTTTGGCCATATTTTGAGAAACGACAAATATAAAGTTTTAAAATTGATAATAAAAGGCAAAATTGAAAGCAGAAGAGGTCCGGGTTGTAGACGGGTATCATGGCTTAAAAATCTTAGACAATGGTATGGTGTTAGTACTACGAAACTTTTCCGAAAAGTAGTGGAGAGGGTACAGATATATTTTAAAGATATTTGGAACACTTATTTGACACTTCATAGTGGTTGTGGTAATTACTGCGTCTGCGCAATAGCCAAACGTCATTCCGTTGTGGTAATTAACCACTACCACTGCCGTAAGCTACGAATCTATTTCGTTGTGGTAGTCGTTATTTTTCTGGTTAATTTTAGAGAATTTTGGCGCAATTAATTTTAAAAATAATAAAATTTTAGCAGGTTCCGGCATATAATTTTGTAAAATTAAGCCAAATTTTTTATTTTTTCTTATCTCTAAATTCTTTTAAAAGTGACAGTTTTTAATGTGTTCCAAAAACTCTGTTAAAATCGATAAACCACTACCACAACGCCGGTCAAAGTTGTCAAAATTTTAAGCGTTCTAAAATATCCCTATTCTGCAGGACTAGTTTTGTGGCGGAGCTAAATTGCTACTGCGCTTGCTACTATGTGTCGAAAATTCTCCCATATAAAGGCGCATTTACACAGACAAACTTTCCTTTGATGTTGAAATGCCGACAAACATTTACACGAGCCTTTTGAGCAAAATGTTCAAAGAAATGTTCGAGCAAAATCGCGTACAAAAAAACACGTAAATTTTGGAGAGAATGTTGAGCAAAATTTGTTTGAAGAAATGTTGGTAATAAAAATTTCTTAGAAATTTAAATTTTATAGTTTTATGGGAATTCATTGAACTTAACTGAAAATAGAAAGACTAAGTTTTAAAACAAGGTGCTTTCCGACGGAAAAACTATTTGACGTCGAAATTCACGTTTTACCTCATAAGCAACTTCGATTGATCTGATTTTTATAGGGGATATGCCAGTATACTTGTAACTTTTTTGGGGTTGTAAAAAAAACGAGAATCAAAAAAAAAAAATTGGCACTTATTTATTGCTGTTGCTGGGTTAGGAGAAGGTAAAAACCGTAGACTAGTGAGAGGGGGTTTTGGTCAAATGAACATTGACACACAAAATTACAGCAGTGTTTGACAGCGCTGCGTTCCGACTGTCTAAACCTCCCTATCCCCCCCCCCAGGGAACAACTTACTACTCTCCAGAACAGTTCTCTAAAAATATCCACCTGCATTTTAAAAAGTAATTACTTCGAAGACATTTCCGTTTTCTTTTTGTAATGAAAGAAAACCAAAAAAGTTAGAGAAAAGAATTAAATGTTATTACCTCCATCATTAACTATTTTAACATTGCATATGACAAAACTGATAGCCAATAATAATGTTTCGCTTGCCGTCGCCTTTTTTTCACAAAAGTTTAAAATAAAAGTTGGTGTTCCATTTTTTTAAAGAATTGAGATCACTGATCACTGATGTAAAATTATATTTATTCTCATCTTTAAAAATATGTTTCCAAAATAGATAGCAATAACTTGCTCAAAAATTTACCCGAACAAAATGTTCAAAGAAAAGCTCACAAAAATGTTCGCGCAAAAAATTTCAGATCTTTTGCACGAGCTTTTATTTGTTACAAATTTTTCCTTCTCAAAACTTTTATTGCCTGTATTAATCACGTTGTCTTTCTTTGACCTATGTGTTTATTTGCCTTAGCCCAGTTATTTCGAAGTTTAAATCATGTGGGGCAAATAGTGTTAATGTGAAATTCTTGCTTTAGGGAGCGCCGAGGTACTGCCCGGGGCACAATAGAGAGTTTAAGTTGGTGATAGAAGGTACGCGTCGACGTGGAATATAGCGCTGTCTTCTTTTTACCTGTTAAAAAACAAAGACTTCCACCCAAATACGGAAATAATGAGCTAAAACGGATAAACAACCATAAATATTTCAAACGTCAATACAATCAAATCCTGCTGGAAACATAATATAGTTAAGGCTATAGGGTATCGATTCTTGAACCGAGGGATGGTCACATGTGGGAATATTCTCACGAAAAAATTCCTAGTCTGTATTCTTGAATGCGCGAGGAGTATTTTCGTCCGTCCAAAATTCGCAGGTGAACGTTCTACTGGTATGAGGTAGGAGAATGGCGCTGTAATAGCTCGAAACTTGCGCAGAATGCAATGTTTGGTTGGTTAATTTGTAACCTAACCTTTGTTGATTCGGTTTTTATTCCGTTTACCCTTTTTTATATAAATATTGTCGGTAAAAATAATGGAGACAGAAGAAATATGGCTCGTGCATAGAGTTATAAATGAGATTCCAATACAAGAAGATTTGATCCTTGAAAAACCTGGGAAAGAAAAATACAAATAATGGCCATTTATGGTTGAGAGCCCAAGGGCATCAGACGTGTCCATCGACACAAAAGTAAGCAATAAATTAATATACCTAGTGCAATATACAGATCGCTTCAAGCTAATGCGAACATAGGGCGAAAGAAGTCTAATTTGCCAGTGTACGTACATGCAGAGACACCGCACGCCTATCAGTGAAGCAACCAACACTCAGGCTTCCGATCGCCATTCGCTGCCGTTCGCCGCTCTCGCCTTGTATTTAGTACGCCTCTAACCACGGTGCTGTGTGGAGCGTAGTCAATGAAACCGGAATTTGGTCAATAAATACGCAAATTTTTATAACGTAATTTTCTTATTTTTTGTCACTGATAAATAAGAGCGTTTTATTGTCAACTGCTCAGATTTATCAGTGACGACGTGTTACAATGAAAATAATAAGGAGAAACAAAATAAAAGCAAGTTCTCAAAATAAAATAATACATTCTAAAAACCAAAAAGATTCTCCCAGTCAAAAAAAATTAAAGCAAATGTTCGAAAAGTCCTCCTTGCTCGGCTAGACAATATCCGAGCCTACTATAAAAACCCCTTCCAACGTTTCCAAGCATGATAGCGGTGATAATTTGAAAAGCTTCTTCAAAAACAGATAGAAGTCATTAGGAGCAAGATCGGAAGATCGAGCTGGCCATAAAATAGTTCCCCGTGTACTTATAACCCGATTAGGAAATACATTATCAAGATATTCCCTAACAAGGCCAACATTGTGAGCGGAACAACCATCTTGTTGAAACCATGTTTCACCAAATCTTACACCTAACAACTGCCTAGCAGTTGGAATAATGTGCTGCTGCAGTAGATCCAAGTATCTAGGACCATTCAAATTGCAATTGCCGTTAATAAAAAATGGCCCAATTACGTGTTCCCCTACAATACCCCCCCCAAACATTTAGTTTTTGGGGATATTGTGTTCTTACGTCAAAATACAAATGCAAATTTTCCCTCGACCAATATCGAACGTGTGTTGGGTTATGACGATTTGACCATTTGACCATCTGCACTTTTTCGGCAACTTCGTAGACATCCATTTTTAGTTTTAAAAATGTATTATTTCAATTAAGAACTTACCCATCTGTTTATCGAGCAAGGCAGAAATAAAAACAAAATGAATTTCCAAAAGATAACACTGCAGCGTGCTTCGAATCCACCTCGGTCGTACGGGACGGAGAGTAAATTGGACTTGATTCCCCCTATGTTCGCAGTAGCTTGAAGCGGTCTGTATAGAGGGCTTTCACATCATACTCAATACATGTAATGATTGTCTCCTTTTTCTTTCATAGAGCATGTTCTCTGTTTCGACTATGAGTGTGATATATGAAGGAACAAAATGCTTGATTTTTTATACATATTGATTGAGTATAATGTGAAAACATACTAAGTAACCCACATAGCAAGCCATGGATATCCGTCAGCATATACACATTCATCCAAAATCTATTGGATGAGCTTATAATGTTAACTTATAAGTGATTATATGGGATGTGCAAATTATATTCCTTCAATGGACATACATGAACGTACCTACAATGGATATTTAACTTTTATACCATTTCTGATCATACATGAAAAATACATTTAATGGACATCTAGTGATATATATGTGCTCCATCAATGTATATCCATTCTATATGTTACCTATATAAAATGGATATATATTTATGAAGCTGCAACGGACATCCAAGTGTGATAAATAATCACTTCTGATGGATGTCCATTGGATATATACGGGACATTCATGGATATACTTTATGTGGGAATAGAAGAATTGTTGTTTCATTATAACTCAAAAACTAATTAGATATCCAATTTTCACGGTTAACAGGTACCTTAGTTATAGTTTAACCTAGTTCAATCCTATAGGCATGGTTTATGCAGCTACTTAGTGCATAATCTTTATGTCTGTCTCTTTCTCACATATATGAATAGAAAAGGATGGATAGAAAGTTATGCATTATGTTTGTCAATTGTGCATGATGCAGCTGCACAAACCTGCTGCAAGTTAATACCTCATACTTATTTAATTTTTTTATTTACAGGTTATGGTAGCTTTAAACTTTCTATCATATGGTTTCTACCAAGAAAGTGTTGTAAAACACGTATGCCACACATTGAGGGCTCCGAGCTTTGTCTTCGTTCTTACAAAATGTGCCTTCCGTTCAAAATTCATCCAATTCTGATGTTTATTTAACAACAAAAAGTAGAGATTTCACATGACCCATTTTGAATGTCGCTTCCATATTTCCTAAGCTAAGGTCATAAAGTATACAACGAAATTCGAAGCCAGAGGAAGACAAAAACTATTGTCGAAATGTTGCTTATGAATTAAACGTATACAACAATAACAAAATGTCCTTATTCCCAATAATCTCTACACAATCAGTAAAATTTATTGTAATAAAGAGCTTTTTGAATTTGAATTCACCCAAGTAACACAAGGTGCTGAAAAAATTTTGCAAAAACGTTGCGACAGCAAAACTCCTCTACTATTGTGTTGCTGTTGTCTTCCACAACGTCTTGAAAGTGTTGAGAAAACGTCGCCTAGCCCAACCGATATAGCCTTTTCAGTTAACTTAATTTAAAAAAAAAACATTTCTTACAAAACCCAAAGAAAAAATGGCAAAAAGAACAAAAATATATTTTTATACAAATAAATGGTTGATGCGGTTTGGATGATGGGAATATTTATTTATACACACCCTTAAAATCGGATTTTTGGCCTCATCCATGAACCAAATTGACATGCGAAGGCCAGTTTACTGATAATATTTATCACGAAAACTCACCAAAACATGCGCGCTTCACATATTAAAAATATTTACAGTTTATTTTTTTTTAATTTAATTTTTAGGTTACCGTTTTTTGTTTTTGGATCGCAGCCAAAATAACCAAAAAGGATTTATCTCTACCTTAAAACTAGTTTTAGTTATAAAAATCTACTCTTTTTATAGAATTTTTGATTTTATTTTGGAATAATATAATAATGTTTTCTTTTAAGATTGTTTTCGTGTAATGGCCGCCATTGAAAGTAACAACGCGATCTAACTCGACAGATAATATTGCTGTACTTTGTTTCCACTCATTTTTCTACTTAATGTGAATAAGGGGCGGGGCTTTGTTCGCGAAGCAAGCCGAAATAACCCGACGGCTAAAATTGCTGTGTTTTGGCTAAAAATGTTTTTTTCTAACTAGTTTTACAACTTCCTGCACAGAAAGCGCATTATTGTCGAAACGACCCGAAAAAACCCGACAGTTAAACTTGCTCTATTATAGTCAAAAATATTATTTGCTGTCTTTACAACTGTATTGCTCCAATTTAGTTTTTATTGGTGTCAGAACTGATTTAAAAAAGCTACAAAGTTTGGCTTTAATGTATAGCCAACATTCTGCATATTTTTCTGCCCAAAGAATAGTATTTTTGAGCAAAGTTTAATAAATACTACTTTTGATTTTGATACCAGTATGGTCATCCAAATGGGTTGCGCTTACATTATGAAAGCCAAAAGTATTACAAAAACTAAGCAAGCTAATTTACAACCAAAAAGATGCTGACAAGACGTTTTCACAGCTTTGCTTTGGTCATACATTCTAATGTGGACAATGTGTGTTACTTGGTTAATTTATTCTGTGTGGTACATCGGGCAACGTTGATATTCTGTATATGATCTGGCATAACTTTGTTAGCGCATGCGCAACAGATTTTTCGCCTTTGGCCTGGCCCAAACAGTGCCAAAGCCAACCGCGATTTTGAATTTTCTTCTTTGTTTTTCAAAGTTATATTCGTTACACATTTTGCACCCCTTGGGCCATTAGAGTATCCCATAGGTATATGGATAAAAAAGAAGACAGAATAATGCGCTATATTCTTCGTTAACGCGTACGTTGTATGGCCAACTTAAACCGCTTAATAAATCAGCCTGGTGGTACTTTGGTCCAAAGAGCCGGGTCACGCGCTAAGAAAGTTCGGTGAACTCGCACTCAGATATGGTACCGATGTCAAGGTATAAACGGGTAAATATGAAGTTGTAGACAAGCCGAATTACATGCAAAAAAATCTGAGGCGTTTTCTCAAATGCAACTATTTCAAAAAAGTTTCAAAACAATGACGTCACATACTACGTCATAGTTTGACAAGGCTCGAATAAACTAATGTTTCATCGGCACCATCTTAAAAAACCAAAAACATTGAAGAATCTTTTCACAAAAATATTTATATAAAAAAATATTTGTGGAAAAGGTGGAAAAACAAAAATAAAGACCCTAAGAGTTGAAGAGAAGTTAGGCACAGTATTTGACAGTTAACTAATGCCTAGCCACGTCTTGCCACTGATTTCTATTTCTCTCTTTGTCGACAAGAGTGAGAAGCAAAAGACGCATGCGCTAGTTCGAAACGAACAAAAAGCTCGTTTCGAAACCATTCAAATTGGTGTAAAAGTGACGTCATTGATAAGGAGCGGGAAAAATTGACATATAAATTGATTTTATAAATAATAAAAAAAACAAAATCTTTTCAATTTTATGCAGACTTTACTAAATTGTTGGGAAGCAATACATAATTTTCTAGGTTGTAAATGGTTTTTAAGCACTAAAAACACGAGATTTCAGAGTTGTGACGTCACTAATCAATGACGTATTTATTGAAAAAGTTTTTCAAAACCGGTTCAATGTGAGAAAACGTCTCCGATCTATAATGTCAAGGCGCAAACTCCCGATCCAAGAACAAATTAGAGTTAGTGTTACTCAAGAGGAAGCAAACTTAAGTTAAACGACATTCGATTCTTCGGTCAATAGAATTTTTATTATTACTTTGAGACTAAAACTTTTAAGGTCATTGTAGATTGTATACGCTATTCTTGTTCTAAGAATAAACTATACTTACACTTGTAAAATCTATAGCAAATAATTATTGAAATAAATCGTAACTTACGCTTAAAAAAATATTTACTTTCTTCGTTGATATAATATGTAATAGATCTTTAAACTAAATTTAAAAAACAACGCCAGCGTTGCCACATTTATTTTGTCGAATCTATTAATATTTTTGCTTGTACCTACTAGAACCGTCAGTTGTCGGAGAAATACGATGGTGAATCCCGTAAGACACAAATACCCGACAAAACAGAAGGCGAAAGAACCTAATCAATGAAAATACCAAATTAGTGACACGTCTACCAACATAGAAATTAAAGTAAATTCTCTTGATTAAAATAATTTTTAAAAGTTAATTAAAATCTACCAAAATCTACTGAAGAAAATCTGCCTGCTAAACTTTTCTCAAAAAGTGTGTAAATCTACTAGATGTGGCAATATAACCTAAATTATATTATGATAGCCTAACGAATAACATACAATATAAAATTGAACATTGAACTCGTATAAGTAGATAAATTGCATTGCACCAGATGAGAGAAATATTACTCAGGTATTTGATTTGATATATGTTTAGTTTGCATGCGTCCCACATAGAGCGCGCGGGTGAGGCCGGTACAGTTTAAATTATTAAAAATTTAAAATAAACAATTATTTACAAAAGTTACATTTCCTGAATAAATATTAAACAACGCATGGAAAACATATGATTAGTACTCGAATCAAGTACACATTTTAAAATTCAATTATTCCTTAGGTCTGCTAGTATTTCTAGATGAATATTTAATTTTTTTAATCTTAGTAAATCTCTAGTTAAATAAAAACGCTCTTTTCACTTTATAAAAGCTTATTTACCCAGTAAACACACTTGTGACTTTAACCTAATATTTATATAAATCTAAAGTTCATATATTTATGTAAAATATGTTACATCATACTTACGTCAATCTCACATAAAAATATTTTTATAAAAAAAAATATGTAAACATTACATAAAAAGTGGAACTTTAATTTTACATAAAAAAATATTACATACCTATTATATAAAAAATTATATGTACTAGTTAGTTATGTTAAATTATTTACTTTAAATGAAAGTAATAAAATGTACATAACTATTATGTAACAATTTAGACATTACGTTTACATTTACAATTTTACATAACTATTATGTAAAACATTTTATATAATATTTATACTATCTAAATTACGTAAACGCTCTATAACATTATTTACGTCACATTAAAATTTTTAAATTTACATAAATATGAAACAATGTGAACCTTAAGTTTACATTTAAAATTTTACATAATTGTTACATAACATTTTTTATGTATTAATTATGTCATTCAAGTTATGTAAATTCTCTGTAAAATTATTTACGTCAAATTAAAGGCCTAAATTTTACATAATTATTATATAGTCAATTGAACCGTAAGTTTACATTTCAAATGTTACATAACTATTATATAAAACATTTTATGTAATATTTATATCATCTAAATTACCAGTGCTTAATAGTTTTTTACTAGTAGGTAGAGATGGCGCTAATGTATCTAAAATGAGCTTCAGGCTACTGCGAACATAGAGGGGAATCAAGTCCAATTTACCCTCCGTGCTGTACGACCGAGGTGGATTCGAAGCACGCTGCAGTGTTATCTTTTGGAAATTTATTTTGTTTTTATTGTTTTGTTTTATTTCTGCCTTGCTCGAGAAACAGATTGGGAAGTTCTTAAGTGAAATAATACATTTTTAAAACTAAAAATGGATGTCTACGAAGTTGCCGAATAAGTACAGATAGTCAAATGGTACTATCAAGGCAGATCATTGAGACTTATTCAAGAACTTTTTTTGGAGGATTTTGTAAATCGCCCAGAACCTAGTTTATCAACGATTCATAGATTTTTAATGACTAGCAGGAAGTACGAGGTGTGATGATTTGCGCTGCAGTGGAGGAAAATCGGAAGTTAACTAGCCACCAAACTGCCGAAGCAGTTGATACGTCTTCAGCCACTGACTTACGTGTTCTTAAAAAGAATGGTTATCATTCTTACAAAGCGTCAAAAATGAACCACTATCGTCGTATGGAATTTTGCGAAACTGATGGAAATGGCTAATTCCCAAGTAGCAATTTTACGTTATATGACGTTGTGCGTTCGTCCACATTAATAATCGGACGTCGGTCCCCAACGTCCATTTGACCTCGAACCGGCTCCTTTTTACACCTATATGACACATTCAAATGCGAGTCGTGTCGACGTCGAACTTTTAATTATTAGGTTCTATCAATGTACTTAAACTGACCTGGCGGTAATAGGTACACGGGTCTATCGTACGACGTTGGACCGCCATCGGAATTACCTAGGTTTCTACAAAATGTCCAGGATGGAGTAGTCGCCAACGTAAAATATAGTTTTAGCCGAGGTGGAGTAGGTAGAGGTAATCTTATCTTATTAGTTCCATCGGGTAAACTTGTTTGTGAATACAAGCTACCTATATGGAGAACAAAGAATATTATTTAGAAGCAGTTTATAATAATCATAACAAGACAGGCCTTTAACGCACGATGGGGATGTAAAATTACTAACGAAGATTAGTTTACCGATAAATATTGATAAGATAATTCCGAAAAATACATGCGCCTCAAAATTTCTTAGATTTTATAGAAAAAAAAAATAAAAACAAAAAATATACATATATTTTTTTTAATTTGCAAACTTATTTGACATTTCTTAGTTTAAGCTATATTCTAAAGACATATTGATTGCAATATTGACCATTTTTGATTGTCAATATCAACGTAATTGGAAAATTTAACCTGCGTTTGTCTAATGGCGGAAGACAGCTAATTCCTAAGTATGGCGGATTTCCGCTGAGGCCCAAAAAATAACCAATTTGGACCGGATCTCCAACTGTAGTAGATGGTCTTTACTCGATCAGTAATAAATTTATTTATTCGAATGCATTTTGGACGTCGGGCCATGGTATCAACCTTATACGTAGGATTGACGATGGCTCAACGTCCCGCCTACAACTCTGGACCCGACGCCCAATTTTTTTCATTCGTAGGGTGCGGTTTTCATCTAGGTACGACGATGGCCCAATGGCCCGTCGACCTAAGTGGAATTCGTCCGATCGTCGACGGCTCGGAATCCAGTAACTGTGCTTAAACGTCAAATGTCAACCATGTCGAAATAATCCTAACCGTTTTTTCAAATATTTCTTGCAATACAAAAGCAGAATCACCTCTTCCGCCAACTTAACCAGCCCAGTGTTGCCAGGTCTACTATTTTAATAGTAGATCTACTATTTTTTACTCACGTCTAATATTCTACTATTTTAAGTGAAAATCTACTATTATATTTTTCTTTGAGTGAAAGTCTAGCACAGCAATAGAAAAACAGCTCGATAAAAAGTCAAATGGTGACAAAAATTGGTAATTTTCGATTATAAACTCTGTGTCTAAATTGTCGGAGATCATCAGAGGCAGCAGAGTTCGTTCCCAAATCACAGCTATTAGTTCAGAACACTTGTTTCCTTTTTCCATCACACAGGAAATTTTTAATGGGATTAAAAGCTCCCGTTATTCACCAGCAAGAGATGTTTCAAAAGGATCGTGGGTCACATTACTCCTATCCTTTTTATGGTTTTGAAATAAAGCGAGATAGGAAACAATTTATAAAGTTTAGGATAAGTTGAAAGATTAAAATATTTATTAATTTTTTTTCAGTTTTTTATTAATAATTATTATTTTAAAAATGGACCTGGCAACACTGAACCGACCGTGTCAAGCAACCACCGAAGGACCTGAACGGACCTTCCGTTAACCCGCCTCAAGTTGCATGCTCATGTCGGACTTTGACGCTTTGCGCATGCCATGCAGATTAATGTGACTTAAATTTTACCTTAGTAATAAATAATTGTGACCTCTATGTGACCTTAAATTTACATAACAAGGTAAACCTGTTATGTAAAATATACGTAGTTTTTATTTAACTTTTACGTAACATGGATGTAATATTTATTTAAAAGGTATGTCATTTTATTTACATCACATTTATGTAAAAATTAGGTGGACTTTGCGCATGGCATTATGCAGAGTTTTCGCACCTTAATGTGACTTAAATTTTACCTTAGAAATAAATAATTGTGATCTCTATGTGACCTTTAAATTACATAACAATGTAAACGTATTATGTAAAATATACGTCGTTTTTAATTAACTCTCCCGCAACAAGGATGTAACATTTATGTTAAAGGTATGTCATTTTATTTACATCACATTTATGTAAAAATTAGGTGGGCTTTGCGCATGGCATTATGCAGAGTTTTCGCACCTTAATGTTACTTAAATTTTACCTTATTGTGACCTCTGAGTGACCTTAAATTTACATAACAAGGTAAACTTGTTATGTAAATTTTACGTAATATTTACATAACGATGTTTACTGGATAGTTATTAATTTAAACATAACCAGTATCTTATTAAGTGGAAGAAGAAATTAAATTAAAAAATAGCGTCCTACTTTTCCTGAAAGAGAGTTTATATTGGTGTGAGTATATTTCTTAAAAATATCTTCCTCGGGATTGATCTCTTCTCTTGAGGTATCGTTCTTTCTCTCGAGATTCAAGAATTAGGCTCCTGAGATTTCTAATGATTTTTTTTCAATAATCGCTTAGAAACTATATAAAACTTGATACAAATTGTAAAATCTCTTGACCCACTCCCCGTATTTAAATTTTGGGGAAGCATTCTAAAAAATTCAAATATATCCAAAGTCTGTCACCCTTGTAAACAAATTCGACGTGTTTTAGGATTTTATAAAATTTTGATCAATTTTCAATAAAATCCTTTTAAACGAAAGAAAAAAATGACGCGTTACATCGATATTTTTCCTTTTGTGGTTCCAGACTCGTATTTCCCTATTCGCCCATTAACTTAAATTACCCAACAATAAAATTTTCATAATACCCGTTCTATCTCTAAGCTATTGGAATTTTATTTGTGCAACACGATAAATATTATGTGACTTCGTGTATTGCGAAAATATGGAAAATTTAGTACTGATTATAAATTCCACAAATAAATGTGTGGCAACATTACCCACACGCTATATTGTATTATGAAAAATTTAGAAAATTTAAAAAAAATATCGATTTAGGTATGTACTACATGAATCGATATTTAATTGTTTGGATAGTTTAATGTTCAAGGTTTGGATAGTGACATCAGTCACATCATCAATAAAACACAAAGCTGAATAGCATATTGTGATAGAATGGACCTATTCAAATACGAAAATTATAATAAAAAAGTTGTAACACGTAACGTTTTCTTGTTACATTTATAGTACCACCTTTATTGTTACAATATTTTAGTATCTATTGAAAAAATAATTTAAGAATTTTTTAACAGCGTATATATATATATATTGACTATATTTATATCTTTACACCTACTAAAACACAGATATTAAAAATATTAACTGAACACACTAATTAAGTTTTATTTTTTCCTTTTATAAGGGGTCGTATCTTCTCTTTTCAATAACCAACCCATCATGCCTGGATCCCATCGTCCTTGATAGCGGATTTGCATTGTCCTCAAATCCTGGTGGAACCTTTCACCCTGCTCGTCACTGACAGCTCCCAAATTTTCAGGAAAAAATGACAGATGGGAATGGAGGAAGTGAATTTTCAATGACATTCGGGCACCAAGCGATTTGTAGGCATCTAAAAGTTCATCAACTAACTGTTGGTAGTTTGCATCCATCTTGTTGCCCAAAAATCCCCTTAGTACACTAACAAATGAGTTACTTGCTCTGAGTTACTGCCTGGTAAGCTTCTCTGTAAAGTTGACATCGTCCAGCAAGTTTCTGATTTGCGTCCCAATAAAAATGCCTTCCTTTAATTTCGCATCACTTAACTGGGGAAAGACTTGTCTTAGATATTTCAATCCATCACCGTTCTTATTCATTGCTTTTACAAAGTTTTTCATCAGCCCAAGTTTAATGTGAAGAGGAGGCAGAAGAACATTTTTGGGGTCTACAAGAGACTCAATCTTAACATTTTGAGATCCCGGTTGAAATTCACTTCTTTCTGACCAATTTTTGATTGCATAATGCTGATCTACTGCACTGCACAACTGTCTCACAAACAAAGAAAACAGCAATATTTGGAAATCCTCCCTGAAGTCCTACTAAAATTTCTATAATTTTTAGATCCCCACATATCTGCCATTTATACCTGTTGTAGTTTATGTTATTTAAAAGTGTGCGCATATTTTCATAAGTTTCTTTCATTGTCACTGAATGGGCAACTGGTATAGAGGCTTTTAAATTTCCATTTATGCAATGACACAGCTTTTAAACTGTATTTAGACGAGTCTATAAATAACCCCCCCTCACCGGGAGAATACTCAATATCAAGTTCCTGCATTAAACCATCGATATCAGTACACGCACACAACGAATTTTCCATACTGTAGAATGCAGAAAACGTAGCAATTTTTTTCCTGAATGTTGTAATTTTGGTTTCTTTGGCTAACAAGTTCCATTCCTTAAGACGTGAACCAAGAAGTTCTGACTGTGGCTTTGATAACCCCAAATCACGTGCTAAATCATTTAACTCACTTTGAACAATCAAATGTACCTGGAGTAAAAATAGGGTCGGTACACTGTTCCTCGGAGCTGCCTAATGATGCGCTGTCTCCAATATCTTCCAAAACAATATTTTGCGGATCTAAAGGCGCAATGGGCACTGGTAAATCTGCATTATGAGGCGCAGGTCCTATGACAGACTGCCAATTTCTTCAACCTTCAGTCTTTGTCAGGCAAAAATAGCAATCGTCAAAATGATTAGTAAGTTCTCGCCATTGAAACTGCAAAAGGCATGCTTTTTCTCTTCCCCTTCATCCACTGCCCCAATGACACGCTACAACTAACACAGCACATATAGGGAGCCCACTACTTGTCTTGATATCCAATTAAAATACGAACATATTTGAAGAAGGCTTTTTTAACATTTTCAGAAAATGGCCTAGCTTCGGATTTCACCATAAATTTTCCACAAATGTAGCAAAATCTGTCAGGAGAACTTTTGCAATTCCGTGGCGTTTGACTCGACATTTTCTTTCTTAAAAACACTTTTTTATCTATATATACTATATAACTTTGTAGTTTTTTGTTGATCAGGGGCTACTAAATTGCAACCAAATTAATATCAGTAAAGTCGTTACAATTATGAAGTAAGCCTCGGACTGAAAAGTTTTTTCGTGCTTCTAGTAATGGTATATAGTTAGCATATAACTTATTTATATTTTTACGACACTGTGGTAATTTTTTAACCCTAATAGTGACCATACTAAGTGACAATTATCACATTTTTACTATAAATAGTTTTTTGTAGGAAATATAACTGCGCATTAAGGCTATAGTTCTCCCCAGATTTTAAGTAAAAAAAAGTACAACTGGCAACGTCTTGTTATTGAAATTTTTAATCTTTTGCCAGAGTGCACAGGGAAAACATCAGAATTACCTGAAATTTTGCAGGGGTGATCATTTTTAAATGCTTAACAAAAATATCTGAAGGATTTTTCAAAATTCTCAATTATTTTTTCTTTAAAATAAAAGCTCTGGTGCTGTCATCTACCCCAAAAGCCTCAAAATAATTGCGGTTTAGAACAAACCCGATTTACAAGAAAAATAGAGAAATACTCATAATTTCCTTTGGATTACATTTTTCCTTTTTATATTTCCTTGCTTTAGCGAAAATAAAAACTAAGTTTCCTTTTGTCCAAAAGCCTGTGCACTCTGGAAAAGAAAACCGATCAGTCAATCACATTTCATTGAATTTGGGAAACACACGCAGTTCAAGTGTTGGCCGATAGATCGCAGAATTTATACGATTCCATGGTAACTGCAGATGTTTTGTCAAGTATTTTTACATTTTTTGACAGAAAACCATTCGAGGTTATGTTTATCTTTCAAAAATGTATTTTCAAAAACATTGTTTTAAAACAAATATGAAAACACTCCACGTGTGCAGTCGCCCGCCGAAAAAGGCCTAGGATTACTAGGAATTCACATAGAAACATTGGGCGCCCATAACCCCATTGCGGCATAGTTATGTGAAGTGTGCTAGTGAAATCTTGGAGTGCAAAGGATAGATTCTAGAACATCAGTTTCAAAAACACCCGGATACTTGAGTACTAACGAAACAGGTCACTAAAGCTCCATTTAGAGATTGGAAAGACTCTTGCTAGTCATTGACGCTCCTGTTTAAAATAGAATACGATTATTTCGTCTAGCGCCAGTAGCCGATTTTTAAATCTGCATGCTTTTAAGTTAACCTGTTGTCAATATCAGCTAGCGGAAGTGTTTCCTATTCAATTATAAATGCACCTGTAACTGCAACCTTAAACATTACACCCAGTTACTTTAATACGTAGTTGGGTATTAATTTTCTTTTATTTTAGTATTTTACTTTGTGTTTTAGCGGTGCAGAACGCGAAAAGTCAAAATAAGTAACCTAACCCCAAATTTTTGACCTGGTGCTAAAAAATTTCTGGTATCCCACTGTGGGTAAACATAAATAAAGTCTCCGCGTTGCCATGGAAAACAAATTCAATGACGTAAAATTTTGCAAAAAAAATCAGGTCGACATAGTTAAATTGATTTCCAGTGTTACAATTCCTCAGATTGTAACTACGAATTACCTTTTATATTGCATATCTCAAACATACTGATGCCTATCTCAAAAAAAAAAATCGTTTCCGTTTTTTTTGGGCAAAATTTCAATATGTTTGTTGATATGCAGCAACGCTAAGCCCGTCAGACGAATTTCCGTCATAGTGTTTTTAAGTATTTATGTTTTCAATCTTCTGAGGCATGAGAAGCTTCTTTCTGACGAAGCATTATCATCAACGGAAAAATATCGCCATACTTTTCCATTGCCTCGAAAACGTTATCAGGTATGTTTTGGTTTAAGCTTTTGCCTATTTCTGACCAATATTGTTTCCAAATAAATACTGACTTCTCCCAATAAAACTTTAAGAATTTGTGTTTTGGATTAATCAAACAGTATATAGTATTCAGAAACGACATTAGTTAATTTTGTCTTGATTTATATATATTATATAAAACTTGGTATGAATATGTTCAGATCAAAAATACTTTTTTATGTCCTAAATGATTTTGTCTAAAACTTGTTTATAAATAGAAACTCTATAATACTGTTCTGCATTTCCAATGGTTTTCGCGTACGTTATGCGTTTGTTTATTCTTGGTGTGACGAATTAAAGGTCAAACTGTCCCAAAATATTGTGGAGGGATTCTAGAATGTCTTTAAAGGAACTTTCTGCAATTTCTCGTTTTTTCGCCCCCCGCCCCCCCCCTGAGACCGTCACGGCTCAAAAGAAAGATTATGTGTTATAATTTTCCATTCATTTTCACTAGTCACTTAATTTGGTACTAATAAAGTTTGAATGTTTTGTACAAAGTTCAGCTTGTTTTTTTTTTAACTTTTTAAGCGTTTTGTATTTTTTTTTCGTTCCAAAAGCCAATGTCATATAGTAAAATAATTATTTTGGACTATTAGAATTTTTGCGAAAATTTTTTTCCACCAATTTCTGTAATAATGTTTTAGATAAGATATACAGATTTATCTTGTATAACTAATGTATTACTCACATTTGTTTGCTTATTTGCTTTTGCTTATCAGTTTATACCTAGTTAGATATTGGGTGTGCATATGCAAATTTCTTGAAATCAGCGAAAATTTAGGACTACTTTGTATGTATCATTGTAGTTTTTGTTTAAAGTAGGTGTCATACTTTTACTTTACATAGTTATCTTATTGTTTAATCTATTTGCGAGTGTGTTTTATGAACTGTATTTTTTTAAGTGTTCCTTTTTCCGAACTATGCCAATAGTAATCCTAATAAACACCATTCTTCTAACCCGGTAGTGTTATACCGACTAGAGTCAGTAGTTCTAGGTCATTGGCAATTGATATAAAAGCCACTAGTGGGGTCTATTGTCCACTCCGTCCGGTGGAAATTGTTCTAAATCACAAATTACTCCAGCCAATTGGCTTTGATATTCGCCATTAGTAGTTATCACCTTGTACAGGAGAGACTACAGACTCCTTAAATGAAACTGAAATCTACTTCTACTTTTACGATTTTGGTGACGTATAGCAACGTTAAAAGCTTTGTAGGTCAGAGTAGCTTTCAAGAAACAAGTGATTATAGCTCTACTGTTGGATTGGTTGGAGGCGGAGTAGTATAGAGAGTACTATTGATTCAATCATCAGGCTCTCATTGGGCGGTTGATTCTCCATTATTTGAAATGTGCCAGTACTGGAAGCCCCAAAGGCTTCTTTGACCACCGAAAAATATTATAATTCGACCTTTAGAGCATTGAGTAGACATTGTTTAAATGCAACTCACCAATTGTGTGGTTTTCTTATCATGTTGTTTTCCTTGAAATTGGTGTTAATTAATTTTTAATAATAATTTCGTTTTAACGATAGGAAATATCTTCAATATTTACGTTAGAACCAATTTTTTTTGAAAGAGATTATTTTCTTGTTATTAAATATATAAAAAAATGTATTAAATTGTTCTACTACATTTTCTTAACAGTAGTTCTAAATTTGTTATATATACTGTCGTTACGCCTAAATAGACCAATTCAATGTAATAGACTGAACGGTGCACACACAGACACATAACATTAATAATGTAACTGGCTGTTTATAAATAAATATAAAATAAATGTTTCCCCTGTTTTGTGAATTCGCTAGTCATTCCTTTAATAAACGTTGAAGTTAATTTTTTGTAAGGCTTCTATGGAATAATGTCATCTAGATATTGGAATTTAATATTGAATATCAAGCATATCCTAGTGGAAACCTTATTATGATTTTCAAAGAAATAGTAATTTACGTTACAAGTACAAGTCTGGATGTTTATGGACGACGACAACGACAAGGAGCCGAGTCCGGAATTTTTAGACGAGTACTTTAATGACATTTCACGGCCGTCTATTTAATTTAAAAAATATACAGGTTCTTAATTGCCATGGGACATTATTACTATCTCGGTAACTATAAAAACTACAAGGTTGGTTAAATTAGACAAAATCAAATATCTCCAAAAAGATAGTTTTTACAAAAAATTCATAAAGGAAACAATAACTTAATTTTTGAAGTTTTTCAATTTGGTAGTTTTTAAGAAAAATTTCTACGTCTAGTTTTCGAGATATTAACATCAACTTGCTTTTTTTAAGTACGGACCTGTATTTTTTATTCTATTTTTTTAAAGAACTTTTGTTTCTGATTTTAACGATGTATTACATAGCCATATTTGTTTGTGGTTTAATGATAAAAAAATAAAATTTAAGTTTTATTGCGTTTCAAAAAAATGAGAACATCAGAGGTGGCTTAGACGACCAATAAAACAATTGCCTGTTTTAATAACATAAACAGACTGGTGCAGCGTCTAATGAAAAAAACTATTTATTAACTTTTTAGATATTTAAACTGTTTATACCATTTAAATAAATTAAATTTATTTAACAATATTTATTATTATTTTCACTCGTTTTTAAAAATAAACCAATTTACTTATCCAAATGCTAAAAATGTCCACCATTCTGTTGCAAGCATTTTATTTTGGATTTTTTTAGCATCCTAGGGGTGACTTGGTTACAGGCTTGCCTTGTTCTATGAATTAGATCGTCCAAATGTCTAGGGGCAGTTTTATAAACTTTAACTTTGATAAAACCCCATATAGAAAAATATCTGGCCTTGAAAAATTTTTCGATTTGGTACGCGCCTTTCGGGGTACGAATTTTGATACATTTGAAGCGCTCTTTCAGCATTTCGACAGACTTTTTCATAACAAATAATTAAATCTAATTTTTCACCTTTTGAAATCGCTGCCATGTTGGTTTAAATTTAGATAACTTGACAGATGCATTACGTATCATAGGCTTTTATAAGCCATTGTTTCTTTTAGCTTTCTAAGCCACCTATGATAAACCTAGCATTAAAATGCAAATAAATATGGACACGTGATACATCGTTAAAATCATAAAAAAGAGTGTTTTTAAAAAATGGAATAAAAAATACAGGTCAGGGAATTTTTTGTAAAAAATATACTTTTTAAGATATTTGATGAAATAGCTGGGGATATTTTGTCTAATTTGAACAACCTTGTAGTTCTTAGTGGCCCATGGCAATTAAGGCACCCTGTATAAAAAGAAAGTTTAAAATACGGGAGATACATTTTTCTACTTCAGGACGAATGAAAACCCTTTGGTACACCAACTTTTTCTGAAACTAAATTTTCTTACACATCAGATCGAGTTTTCTGATTTAAGTGACAAAAATTTCTTGAGTTATAAAAGGTAAAACATTTAAATTTATTTCATTTTTAATGAGTAGACAACACGGTACTGTCACCAAGAAAGAAAAGTTACTAATGAACTAGTAATGCAAGGTATCATCTCCCGGATCGAAACTAACAACGTAATGGAGTATATTATAATACAGTATGAAATAAAAGGCATTAAATTTGTTGTGGCGTTTTGAAAAATACGATGTGGTAGACGAAAAACCAAAGATGAAAATAGCCAAATATTATTATATATATATTATTTAATTTAATGTTAAAAACATCAGTTTTTCCCAATAAATGGAAACTAAGTAAAGTGATTCCAATACATAAGAGTGGATCTAGACAGGAAATAAAAAACTATAGACCAATTACTATTGTCAGTGCGATCTCCAAAATTTTTGAAGTTATAATTTTTAATATGATTTTTGACGAGGTTTACAGTAAATTGTTTTTTACACAGCATGGTTTCTTGCCAAAAAGGTCAACTTTAACAAATCTTATCACTTTTTCACAATACATACATGAGGCTTTAAATAGGAAATCACAAGTGGATGTCATCTACACTGACTTAGAAAAGGCTTTTGATAAAGTCAGTCACAATTAGGATTAAACAAAAGATATCAATATGTAGAAGTAAAAGGTTGGAAATCTGTATTATATACGAGTACATCTGGAGTTCCCCAAGGCTCAAATTTGGGACCTCTTCTCTTCTTGATATCGTTTGACAGGATATTGAAAAATGTTAAAAATGTCAAATCTTTAGCTTTTGCTGACGATTTCAAACTATTTAGAAATTGTATCATTGGAAATTATTGTAAAGAAATTAGTTTTAATCTAAATTTAAGTAAATGTTCCTGTATGTCTTTCACTCGAAATCGAAACACAATAAATTTTGATTATGCAATAAATGACAATAACCTAAAACGTGCATCCGAACAAAAAGACTTAGGAATTATTTTTGATGAGTCATTGTCTTTCTCAGGTGATATTATTACTAAAATCGACACTACTCAAAAAATTGCAGGTTTTATTTCAAGAAACAGTAAAAATTTTAGTGTAGATGTAGGTCTTCACTTGTTTGATAGCCTGGTTTTGCCAATAATAGAGTATGGAAGTATTATATGGTCTCCGCAGTATAATATTTGGATCAATATATTGGAAGGTGTGCAAAGAAAATTTCTTAAATGTATGTTCTTTCGTAAATATGGCATTTACCCACAGCGTGGTTGTGACAATGACTTGCTGGGCGTTTTTAACAGACTTTCTTTAAATAAAAGAAGAACCAAAATGTATTTATGTACAATGTTTAAAATTTTCAAAAATAGCATTGATTGTCCCAACATTCTTGAAAAATTACCCTTTGCAGTTAGTAGAATGAATGCTAGAAACAAAAATCTATTCTATCTTGCGTACCCAAGAACAAATTTTTTAAGTGTTCTCCAATCTATATGTTATGTAACCTTTTTAATATTTATGCAGCAGAGGTAGACATTGACTCATTGTGTTTTAAATCTTTTAAAAAAATTATTCATTTAAAATTAATTAAGATCTAATCAATTAGTTGTTTATTGTATATTGTTTCTTCTTGTGTCCTACCAAGTTTGTCTATTATTTATTAACTGTTAGATGTTTTATATTTATTTCTTTTTTATGGTTGTTTCAATTTTATTCCATTTAATTGTTTCTCTCCTTTTTGACAGAAAAACTTCTCGAATTTAACTGACTAATTTTAAATTTAAACCAATGTGAATATTACTTATAAAATTTTTATTTATTTCTTATGGGTAAATAATATTCGCATGCATTAGACTTAAGTGAGTATCTGTAAGTGGCAATGCTGTTGATACTTGAATAAATAAATAAGTAAATAAATAAATAAATTATAGCCGTTTCCTCGCGCTGAAATTATTTTGAAATATTGTTTGAAACTATTTAGATGTGACGTCATCATTTAGAACCGAGAAAAAATGACTAGTTCAAAACGCTGACGTAGTTTAGTGAAACCTCACTTTTTTTCAACTACTGGTTTATTTAACAAAACCTTCGAGTGTACGACTAGTTTCGAATCTAAATTGAATGAAAGCTACATGGACTTCACACAAGACTTCATTTTTATTTAAAAAGGGATTTAGTGAGGGTGAATAAATAACAAAATCAATGAATAGCGAGCTTTCCCTCAAAAAGGTAATGGTAACCGTAGATCCGGATTTCGCACTTGTGGTTTCAAAATGAAGGTACATCTGCCGATTCTGCAATTTGACAGATGACATGAATCCTGTGTCATATTTTTCCATCATCGTTTCATCATTTCATCTCCTAATTCCTAAATCCGGATCTACGGTTACCATTACCTTTTTGAGGGAAAGCTCGCTATTCATTGATTTTGTTATTTATTCACCCTCACTAAATCCCTTTTTAAATTTATTAACTCCAGAGCTTAGGATATCTGTAAAGATAATTATATCTGTCTCCGTAGAGACGCTTAATTTTCCTTCAAAATGAAGGTACATCTACCGATTCTGCAATTTGACAGATGGTTGACTTTTACATGAATCCTGTGTCATATTTTTCCATCATCATTTCATCTCCTAATTCCTAGCACCGTAGTACTGATGAGCACCACAAGTGCGAAATCCGGATCTACGGTTACCATTACCTTTTTGAGGGAAAGCTCGCTATTGGTTGATTTTGTTATTTATTCACCCTCACTAAATCCCTTTTTAAATTTATTAACTCCCGAGCTTAGGATATCTGTAAAGGTAATTATATCTGTCTCCGTAGAGACGCTTAATTTTCCTTCAAAATGAAGGTACATCTGCCGATTCTGCAATTTGACAGATGGTTTTCTTTTACATGAATCCTGTGTCATATTTTTCCATCATCATTTCATCATTTCATCTCCTAATTCCTAGCACCGTACTGATGAGCACCACGGTTACCATTACATTTTTGAGGGAAAGCTCGCTATTCATTGATTTTGTTATTCATTTTTATGTGATGACTTCACCTTCCCGTTCCACGAACTTTTTAAATATAACGCTTTGTTCATCCATTTTCACGCAAAAACAAAAAAAAATCTTAGGGGAAAAAAAAATGTAGAATTTTGACGTATCTTCTACGCACGCGTCAGTTTTAAAACTAGAGTGGAATCCGTTTAAAAATATTTTTAACCTGTTTAGATATGACGTCACCGTTGCAACGTGAGAAAACAAATGTTTCAAACTTTTTAAAAACATTTTAAACAATTTCAACAAGCTTTTATTTAACTTGCAATGTACAGGGTGGGCAAAATTCGCTGGGATTTGGGGGTTTTGGGTACTTCTAGGCAAGATAGCCAAAAAGTAGTATACATGTCTTGGGTTCGATTTTCGAGACAAGCTTAAATACGAAAACTGCATCTCGATATGTTAAGAGGTTTTTGAGATACGGGGCTTTTTGAAAAGTCTGCATTTTGGGATGAGGTCTATAACATTGTTATTTATGCGAATATTGTTTTCATGTAAAAAACTTTTTTGTAGACATTTTGACAAAGAACTCAACCGTCAAACTGAAATTTCCCTAAAGCATCTAGTTTCTGAGATATAACCTAAAGTTGGTATTTTTCTTATGGAATGACCCTTTTTTTTAAATCAGCATAAAATTTAGATTTTATTTATGTATTTTTTTATCCTTTTATTTTTTCGATATTTGATTATTTTTTTAATTATTATCTTTTAAACTTTTTTAACGTAATTTTTACTCTAAAGTAAAATTAAAAAGATAAAATAAACATAATTAAAATAAAAATATAAAAAAATACATAATAAAAAAAAATACAAAAAATAAAAAAATACAAAAAATAAAAAACAATGTGTAATAAATCATTTTAAAGGAAATTTTATGCCGATATTAAAAAATAAATAAATAAAGGGTCATCCTATAAGAAAAATACCAACTTTGGGTTATATCTCAAAAACTAAATGTGTTACGAAAAAATATACAGTTAAAAAGGTAAGTTCTTTGTTAAAATGTCTTCAAAAAAGCTATTTACATGAAATCAATATTCCTATAAATAACGAAGCTAAAGACCCCATTCCAAAATGCAGACTTTTCAAAATGCCCCCGTAGCTCGGAAATGGTAAGACATATCAAGATGCAGTTTTCGTATTTAAGCTTGTCTCAAAAATCGAGTCCAGGACATGCATGCTATTTTTTGGCTATCTTGTCTAGAAGTACCCAAAACCCCCAAATCCCAGCGAATTTAGCCCACCCTGTATGTAAATATCTATGTAACGAGATATGTTTGTTCGGATGGAACCTTGCAACTTAATTTTGACCAACTTCCGAAATCCGATCGGCTTCAAATTTGGCATGCTTATATAGTTGCGGTGACAACATAAGAATATTGTGTGATGAAATTGACAGCTCCCCCCTACTCGAAGGGGGTGGAGGGTACAGTTGAAGCACGGATCACCTTGAAGTATGCCCGATTTCGTTGAAATTTGGTGTTTTGGGGCATTTGGAGATGGAGATAACGAATTTCTAATCAGATTTTGAAAATTCAATATGGCAGATTCAAGATGGACGATTTTCGGTCTTGTTTTGATAACCAATTTTAACTGACTTATCAACATTTGTGTTTCAATTTGGTATGCGTTTATAGTTCCGGCGAAAATACAATAATATGGTATTCTCAGGTACCCACCTCCCTCTAACGAGGGAAGTGGAGGGGGAAAATGATTTAGTTTTGTTCGATTTCAATCAAAATTGGCATACAGGAGTTGTTAAGAAGGGGGATTATGAATTTTTGATCAGATTTGAAAATTTCAATATGACGGATTCAAAATTGATGATTAAGCTTACAAATCTAAAAATTAAAATTTGTGTGTGTGTTCAAATTTGGTATGCGTTTATAGTTTCGGCGACAATATAATAATATGGTATTATCAGATACACACTTCCCTCCAACGAGGGAAGTGGAGGGAAAAAAAGATTTAGTTTGTTGGATTTAAATTAAAATTGATATGATAAGGGGATATGAATTTTTGATCAGATTTGAAAATTTCTATATGGCGGATTCAAAATGGACGATTTAGGGTACAAATCTAAAAATTAAAAAATAAATTTTTATTAAAAAAAACTTTTAAAGAACAAGGCTTATTATTATGCACTCAAAAGTAGAAAATAATTTGTTATCTCTTTCATACCATAATAAAAGCGATGGGCGCATATTAAAAATTTTAACTTTACAGTTACAAAGAGAGAACTACAAAAGAAGAACTAAATTCTTCTTCTATTCGAATGATAAACATAATGCTTTCATCTAAAGAAGCTGAGAACGGGTGAGATTGCCGTTCTTGCCAAGCCTTTGAAAACGTCCTTAGGTTATAGAGTAATACAACTGTTTTTTTAGGTGAATCGTCGATGTGACCGATATACGATACCTAAAGTTAAAATTTTTAATTTGCGCCCATGGCTTTTATTATGGTATACGAAAGATAAAAAATTATTTTCTACTTTTAAGTGTATTTAATAAAGCTTGTTCCTTAACAGTGGGATTTACTGAGATCTAAAATAGAACCCCCACAGGTCTAAATATTTACACCTGTGAGGGGTACTAAATTTTAAAACCAGTTTTCAAAAAACACTTACCCATATAGAAAAGACACAAAGTTATTCATTATTTTCTATTGCTATTTCAAAATACCACTGAAAAACTGCTTTTTTTCTCAAAATATACCATATTTTAGGAGAAAATGTCCTAAAAATAATTTTTCTGACAGGTTTCAAAATGGCAAATGGTGAATACTCCAAAAATTTGGCACATAATAGCTTCATTATCTGTGTTTGAGGTTATAAAGTTGGTGATTTTTTAGACCACCTCTGGGGGTGGTTTAAATTTATAGCCCCCAGAAAGGATTGTTTTTTGGCAATTAGTAATAATTTCGTTTATAATTTCCCTAAGCATTGTAAAAAGTTATACAATGCCCTAAGTAACCGTTTTTGCAAGGATTAATTTACCTTATTTAATATCCCAAGTTGTTCAATAACCATTAAATCATCTCCAATTTTGTCCAGAAACACGCCATATTTTGAACCCGTTTTTAGCACAAAAAATATGCTTATGAGGGCACCATGAATCAAAGCAAATATAAGTGAAGGTCACTGATTATGCACGAAAAATATACCAAACAAAAAATCCCAAAACAACTATATTAACTCATTTTAAAGTTGTAGCTTTCATCAGTAGAGGTTGGTACAAGCCAAGGTGCAAGCAGAGGTAAAAGATCCGAACTCGCTGTTTGTGATTGAACGCAGCGCTAATATTTTTAAACTGACATTTCGACAGTGACAGAAATGTAAAAAAACTTGCATTTAAGTTTTTTAATACATTTCATAAATAAAAACACCTTTTAAATAAATACAAAATTAATCTAATCCTTATTTTATTATTACCCATCTAAATCGTTGTATGACATCAAGTATTAATTGGAAAAATTAATTATCAAGGGTAAGTTTTAATTAAAGTGACATATAACCCCAATTTTAATTTGTTCTACAGAATGTTTACCATTTAAAACCCACGTGTGTTTTTTTTAATTTTCTTTTCTTCTAAATTGAAAGTTTCTTCTTAAATCCAACAAAAGATTGTGTTAAGGTGATTATTCAATACACAAATTTATTAAAATTCTTTTGGTTTAAAATTTCACTTAAACCTAGGACCATTCTAAAATAGATTAAACCTTTTTAGTAAATCCCACCCTAAAGGTTTTTTAAATAAAAATTTGTATAAGATGAAGTTTTTTGGAAACTTAAAGCTTAATAAACCTCTATAGCAGGTATACACTATTTTGTTTAAAGGATGCTCTAGCGCATTTAATTATAATAAGTAATTACTGCCTAGTTAAAAATAATGACGTTGTTGATGATGAATCTTGAAAAACCGGTATTGTAAATAATAATTCTGGGTCAACCACGAACACTAAGGAAGGCGCATATTTTGGGAGTTTTTTTTTTAGTTAACAGCTGTTGAGAATTCTGGAAAATAAAAGTGTAGTATATATATAGTAGTAGTAGCTTCTACCCTAGCAACGCTTCCGATCTTCTTGTATAATTTACTACCGTTTCTTAATCTGTCAAATACAGAGTTTTAGTATAGTCCGGAGTAGAGGCCCTGTATACAATATTTGACGGTTATTGTCAATAACTGTCAAATGTAGACGGCCTCTAGTGGGGATGATATGAGAGGTTAATGAGTTTTACTGCATGTAGTTTATTTTGAAAGGGTTTTTAATTGTAATTTTTTTGGCCTTTTAATTTTTAGTTTTGTACATTTATTTATTAATTCAAACATAACACTTTTAATGAATAGCTTTATTACCTTTATGGTTTCAAATTGTGTTCCAATCAAACGTTTTAGAAAGTTCAATTGAAAAGTTTCACATAAAACACATCAGTTCACACCATACGATAATTTTGCACACACTACATTCATTAACTTCATTAATGAAACTTCATTATTTACTACACCAACAAACAGGATTTAAAAAAATCAATTGCATCTGCACCCATAATAGAATTTTCCGCTTACATTATTTTCAACGCGAATTTTTTCGCAAACGTCCGTCCATATGATGCGAATGTTCGAAAGTAGATTTCGGAGTTGGGAAAACTTTTAAAAGCGAGTAATCGAGTCGTCCGCGAAATTGGGGCGCGGGTAACTAGATTTTGTGAGGTTGCTGGGTAATGTTTTTGTTTCGACTAGAGTTTTAATGGCAAAATGTACAGATGTACAACGCTAACGTCACGTAAGAAAACCGGACAGCGCGATTGTGTTTAACCGTGCTGGCGTAACCGCGAGAAACGCGACTTGTACAGGTATTTTATTCATTTTTTCCATTTACCTGGTAGTGAGGGAGGCCACAACAAAGTTTGTGCTCCTTCACAGTAAACACCGTTATGTAAATATTACGTAAAATTTACATAACCGATTTACCTTGTTATGTAAATTTAAGGTCACTCAGAGGTCACAATAAGGTAAAATTTAAGTCATATTAAGGTGCGAAAACTCTGCATAATGCCATGCGCAAAGCCCACCTAATTTTTACATAAATGTGATTTAAATAAAATGACATACCTTTTACATAAACATTACATTCATGTTACGTAGGAGTTAAGTAAAAACTACGTATATTTTACATAACAGGTTTACCTTATTATGTAAATTAAAGGTTCTATGTGGTATATAAGGTCACAATTATTTATTAATAAGGTCAAATTTAAGTTACATTAATCTGCTTGACATGCGCAAAACGTCAACTATCTAAATCCGACATGAGCAGGCAGCTTGAGGCGGGCTAACGGAAGGTCCGTTCAGGTCCATCGGTGGTTGCTTGACACGGTCCGACATTGGCAAAACATGTGGCAAACTACAAAGTTAACCAGACAGGTTTAAGTGGCGGAAGAGGTGATTCTTATAGAGATCTTGTCAATACCTCAAAGTCCGCATCCTAATTTTGAAATATCTTTGCTCTTAATATATATAATATGATCATCCACTGTACAGGGAACATAGTGACATTAGTGCCATCTCTACCTACTAGGAAGAAACTATTAAGCACTGCTAATTTAAATAATATAAATATTACATAAAATGTTTTATATAATAGTTATGTAACATTTGAAATGTAAACGGTTCAATTGACTATATAATAATTATGAAAAATTTAGGACTTTAATTTGACGTAAATAATTTTACAGAATTTTCATAATTTGAATGACATAATTACAATTATGTAAAATTTTAAATGTAAGCGTAAGGTTCACATTGTTTCATAATATTTAGGTAAATTTAAAAATTTTAATGCGACGTAAATTATGTTATAGAACGTTTACGTAATTTGGATATTATAAATATTCCATAAAATGTTTTACATAATAGTTATTTAAAATTTTAAATGTAAACGTAATGTCTAAATTGTTACATAATAGTTATGTACATTTTGTTACTTTCATTTAAAGTAAATAATTGTATGTAACGTTTACGAAATTAGATTACTTAAATATTACATATAATTTTTTATATAGTAGGTATGTAATATTTTTTATGTTAAATTAAGGTGCCACTATTCACGTAATATTTGCGTAAATTTTAAGAACTAATTTATAAAGTCATATTATTTACATAAAATTAGCTTTGCTTATGATCACTTAAATGTACAGGCAAAGTTTTGACGTAATGTTTACATAATTTTTTTATAAATATTTTTATGTGATGTTTACTTAAATATGATGTAACATATTTTACATAAATATGTCTACCTTAGATTTATATAAATATTAGGTTAAAGTCACAAGTGTGTTTACTGGGTTATAGTTGCCCTGCCAAAAAAAACCTCATAAAAGATCATAAAAAATACATTTAAAACATTATACTCTCATAAATTTTTAATATTTTATAATTTTTTGAGTAAGGGAACCAGCCAGTTGGTGCATAATATTTTACAATATTTTATGATTTTTAATATGACTGTTCCTAATAAAGGTTTAAAACAGTCCAAGATAAAAAAAATGACGTCAACTTTAGCAGTGGTATTCGTAGTAATAGTGGTAGAAGTAATAAACTATGCATTAAGATAGGCAAACTAAACTATAACCTGACCTAAACTATAAACTACGACGACCTAACCCAATATAATGGGCTGGCACGAGCTCTACATGTCTGATAGAAAATTGCGTATAAGTACTTATTTGTCGCCAGAATCTATGGGGGAGATGTTACTTTGATAAGTTTCTATGAGATTGTTTCAAGCATTTTTTATCACATCGTACAAGATTTCATAAAGGAAAAATATATTTTTAGTAGTATATTAGGACAGATCATGTGACTATTATTATAAGTTCAGGTGGGCTAAAAATTTTTTTCCTGCAATATTGTGAGACCTTATTTATATTATTTAATAAGATTTCATGAGCTAAAAAAATATTTTTTGTGCAAGTATTTATGACAGTATATATAACTAAGTAAGTAAGTATTTAATTAGTTGTCAGGTGGTTGAAAAAAAACGGATTTTTTATGAGATTTGTCTGTTTTAAAGGCCTTCGCCATGTAGTAAGTAAGGTTATAAGAGAATGATGAATTTATTATAGAAACCTATAAAATATTATGAGCCTTGGACTATAAAATGCCCTGGAAAACCCATAAAAATTGTGGATGTATTCAAAGTTTTTTAAAGGTGGACGCATAAAAGCTTATAAAATTTTATTTCTCTGACTATTGTTTTACCAACTCATAGCAAACTATTCATAAAACAAAATATTCATAAAAAGCTTTAAAATTTTGTCCTATAAAAAATGTGCTCATAGAAATCCATAATACATTATAAAAAATAAGAATGTAATCATTGAAACCTATTAACTTCCATGAGTCTGTTTGCCCCAGCAAACACACAAATCGGCATTGAATCGAGCCAATGGCGACAACGTCGGCAGTGTGTCTGAATCGGTGACTACACGCTGGCCCGATGTTGGACAGATTGCGATTTTCAGTTTTCGGTCAATGATCGGCAACTGACAGAGGTCCACATTACTACAATCGACTTTATGCCGACACCACTTTAGTACCGACGATGGTCCGATTGTTTAATCGGTCGAAAATCGGCAACTGACGATGGCCCGATTTACTATAGTCGACTTTATACCGGCGCAAACCTTATCTGCTTTAGGGCCGATGATGGTCCGATTAAAACTTTGTTTAATCGGTCGAGAATTGGCAACTGACGATGGTTAGATTTACTATAGTCGACTTTATGCCGAAACGCACTCTATCTGCTTTAGGACCGACGGACCGGCAACAGACGATGGTACGTCACATTAAAATTTTTAAACTGCTTAATAGTTTCTTCCTAGTATGTAGAGATGGCGCTAATGTCACTATTTTCCCTGTACAGTGAAAAATAATATTATATATATGATGAGCAAAGATATTTCAAAACTAGAATGCGGACTTGACAAGATGGTGGTACTTCTCTTCCGCCACTTAAATCACCTTTGTCAATCACCGACGTCGTCCCACTTTGGGAGGTGGATGTGAGGCCTTATTATCCACCCATTATCGGACCTTTGTGGTTTGCCATTGTTGGTCCGCTTTAAGCTACCACCGAGGGACTTTCGTCAATCGCCGACGATGGACCGCTTTAGGAAATCAATGTCAGACTTGAATAGTTTACCGATATCGGGCGAGACCAGCTTGCCTATGTTAGACCGACCAAATTAAGCAGCTATATGGGCGGATGGTCGGTACCATGTGGACATCGGCCCGACGAAGTCAGATAAAAAACAGATATATCAAAACGCACAAAATTTTACCAAAATCATAAGCACAAAATCTGATTACAAACTTTAACAAACCTAAAATTTGACCTCGCAAAAGCTTACAAAACTTATAAAAGCTGATAAAAATCAGGTATTTTTTTATTAACATTAAAATTAAATTAACAAACTAAGATATGATGCACGAGTTGTTGAATCGAATTTCAGAAAAATTTTACAATTTGGGCTTAACCAGAGAGCATATAAATCTAAATAAAGAGGACACGTAATGGTAATATCCGACCAGCAAGCCAATGCGATTCACAGCAAGTTTTTGATTATTAGCTGAATGCGCCAGGATGAACCGGGGTAATATTTATTTAAAATTAAAACGGCAATAATCCCGCGCGTTAAATAAATATCGATTTATCACTAGCATACATACTTATATTTAATGAAATTTTAAATGAACTTGTTGCTTAGGGAGCTGGCAGAAGATTTTTATTGTATACTTTTTTTCAAGCCTTTATTATTACTTGTAATAATTTAGGAAAAAGCAGAGAGCATATAATTTAGGTTTTCTTCGGTAAAAAATAAGTGTTTTTGATTTATTTTTTAAATATTTTGCTATCTAAGGTTACTTCAATTTTGCTATAAAAAACAAACATTTGCAGCAAACGACCCAAACTATGCTTCTGTACAATATTTTAATAACCCCGTCATTTCCGAATGTTTCAAAAATACATGAAGTTCTCCTAATCCGAAAGAGGCAGTTGTGACGTAACCGTGTCAATTCCTATCATGGGAATTATTCTCCAAAAGGGAGACAAAAAGAATTTTTTTTTCAGAAACTTAACATCTGATAATGATTTTTTTTACAAATTTGACCACTGAAGTTTCGTCTTCAGTGGTCAAATTTGTAAGAGTAATGTTTAATTTAGAATAAAAGAAAAAAACGGTCATCGCAGGGCAACATTTTTGGGGAAGTTAGTACGTAATTTCGTCGAAGAGGGGTCGATCGCCTCCCTCTTTATTCACCAGCGCAACGCAGGCGATCTATATTATGGCTAGTTTCCAACGCGGAACTCGTCCAAAAGAATACGATTTTCCTGTGCGCCGGCACTGCTTTCAATGGATAAAAATAAGCAAGATTGAAAACGAAAGTGGCGCACCAAGCTTCCAAGCCAAGAACTAAAATAAACGATAACTGTGCCACTTGGTTTTCAAGTCAGTTGAGCCGGATCGCAAATTTACCATTAGTTGTCCTATCTATTTAGATTTATATGCTCTCTGGCCTAACTTAAATGTTCGAAGAACAAAAATTGTTATAGACAAGAAGGTATTAAGAGTAAATGACCAACAAATCGAAGGCGTCGTCGATTCGTACAACGGCACCTGGATGTACCACGTGTCCCAGGTGAGTGGCCTATCCGATTATTATGGAAACTACAATAGAAACTTTTCAAACAAAAGTCCATGTAAAGTATATTTATAAAATACTTTCGTATTTGTACCGTTGCCATTTACAGGAAATCTTGGCAAAAACTTTGTTATTTTAAATGAAACACCAAAAAATTCTAGGTATGTTTTATGTATAATATCCTATACCTATCTTCACCTGCTTTTAAAATTTTAACAGGTGAAAATTGATATTTGATAAATTTGACAGCCTGTAACATCATAACGGTTAACGATAGAACAAAACGGTTTGTACGATCCTATCTTGGTTTTTCACAAACGATCGTTTTAGACTACTTTTAGAATTAACTCAGGGTTAAAATATTCCAAGGTTAATTTAACCCTGAGTTAAATATAGTAAAACGATAGCTTCTGACAAACCATTATGGTGATGTTACGGGCTGTCAAAGTTATAAAATGGCAATTTTCACCTATCAATATTTTAAAAACAGTTGAAGACAGGTAAAGGACATTATACATAAAATGTATCTAGAATTTTTTGTAGAATCCAAAAATTCAAAAATATGCAGGGTGTTTTATTTAAAATATCAAAGTGTTTTATAAATATACTTCACATGGACTTATGTTAGAATAGAAACTTTCAAAAGTTTCTATTGTGTAGTTTCCAAAATAATCTAATAGGTCACTCACCTTGGGATACCCAGTATAATCAAACATTTAAGATGAGCCAGATTGACTGACTAGGATTGAACTAGCAGTGTGCATCTGGGGGTAAATCAATCAAAAAAAGTCCTAGAAAAGCTCTTTCCGTACTCGTAGAAGAGTACGTTGTTGATAGATCAATGTTGTACTTTTATGACCGCGCCTCCCATACTAATTTACCTGGCCGATGATGGCCACGGAAAAGAACGGACTTGGTCGACGTGGTCTATGTGGAATTTTCAATCATTTTCTATTGAAACTATCGGAATTCCAACAGTTGAATTTTAATCACAATCGAAACAGAAGGAAGTTGCAAAAGATGTAGCGTTCAGAATTTGTGATTAGCAAAATATTATTTGCGATCGCTTCAACTACAACTATTATTCTTGCTGCACCTACCTCTGTTTTAACCTACGAAATTAAGTAATAGTCCGGTGTCTTAGCATACAAAAACTTCAAACATGGATGCATCTGAGATTTTTTTGTCTAAAAGCAGAGCCCTGGAGCTTTAAAAAATGCCCCAGACACAAGCTATATGTTAAGGTGGCCAACTCCCAAATAATAAAATACCGGACGCGGTAAAAATTTTTTGTCTAGTTTTAACAGATTAAAAACAAAAAAAATTGTTGTTTTTTATTTATTAAAATTTATTTCTTAAAAATGATGCCTCATTACTACACAGTAAAAATACTTATGTATTTAATCAAATAATAAACTTAATCAAATCATTACTTAATAAACCTTGCAATTTAAACTACCTAACTAATTTTTATTTTTAAATTTGTACTTGGTTTGACCGTATATAGCACCTAGTGTGCATTAACATTTTTCAAGAAATATTTATAAAATTCGAGGCAGGTGTATTTGGTCAGGATCATGGCTTTAAGGGCGTAAGACTATAGTTACCCCCAGATTTTAAGAAAAAAAGTAGAACTGGCAACGCCTTGTTCTTTAATTTTTTAATCTTTTGCCAGAGTGCACAGGGAAAACTAAACATCAGAATTAGCTGAAATTTTGCAGGGGTAATCACTTTTAAATGCTTAACAAAAATATCTGAAGGATTTTTCAAAATTCTCAATTATTTTTTCTTTAAAATAAAAGCTCTGGTGATGTCTCTCTATCCCAATAGCCTCAAAATAAATGCGGCTTAGAACAAACTCGATTTACAAAAAAAAATAGAGAAATACTCACAATTTATACGATTCCATGGTAACTGCAGGTGTTTTGTCAACAAACTTTAAATTGGGCCGCAGTGGGACAGAAGAGTATTTTTACGTTTTCTGACAGAAAACCATTCGAGGTTATGTTTATCTTTCAAAAATGTGTGTTCAAAAACATTGTTCTAAAACAAATATGAACCTACTTCGAGTGTGCGGTCGTCCGCCGAAAAAAAAATTCTCTAGTGTTTTTACATACTCAATCCACTGTAGCGCCACACCGCACTGGCTTGAGCTGTCCCCCTGGTTTTTATTTTTTTTTAGAAATTAATGATTTATTACTATTTTTTTTGCAAAACTTTTTTTGATCGTAAAAATTTTGTGCAGAATATTTTTTTGGACTTCAGTGGGATTTACTAAGATCTAAAATAGTATCCCCCTCAGGTCTAAATATTTACACCTGTGGGAGGTACTAAATTTTAAAGCCATTTTTCAAAAATCACTTAACCATACAGAACAGACACAAAGTTATTGATTATTTTGTATTTTTATTGCTAAATACCAGTGAAAAACTGCTTTTTTGTCAAAATATACCATATTTTAGAAGAAAATGCCCTAAAACTAATTTTTTTGACGGATTTTTAACACAAAAAATATATTTATAAAGGAACCATGATGCAAAATGAACATAAGTGAAGGTCACTGATCATGCACGAAAAATATACCAAACAAAAAACTCGAAACAACTGTATTAAATTATTTACAAACTGAAATTAAAACATTGAGGTTATCTAAAGGCGCATTTACACAGACAAACTTTCCTTTGATGTTGAAATGCCGACAAACATTTACACAAGCCTCTTGAGCAAAATGTTCGAGCAAAATCTCGTACAAAAAAACACAAGTAAATTTTGGAGAGAATGTTGAGCAAAATTTGTTTGAAGAATTGGGGGTATAAAAATTTCTTTACAAATTTAAATTTTATAATTATATGGGAATTCATTGAACTTAACTGAAAATAGAAAGACTAAGTTTTAAAACAAGGTATTTTAATTAAGTGCTTTCCGACGGAAAAACGATATGATGTCGAAATTCACGTTTTACCTCATAAGCAACTTCGATTGATCTGATTTTTATAGGGGATATCCCAGTATACTTGTAACTTTTTGGGGTTGTAAAAAAAACGACAATAAAAAAGATATTATTTGGCAATTATTTATTGCTGTTGCCTGTAAAATGTAATGATAAAAATTTACGTTTAAAAGAATATCTCTTTATTTTACTTCCTAGTTTAAAACACAATACAATAATAATTAAGTCAAATTCAAAAACCTATATACATTTTATTAAATCTCAAATATATAAACAAAAGCACGTTCGGTCTAAATAATACCCGTTTATTACCAACTTTTACAACCCTACGATCCCAGACCCTTGTCTAAAAAAATATAATTTAGCAGTAATAGACTAGATTTCTGAATCGGAATGTTGCTCCTTTGCATATTGTTTGTTCAGTGTCAGTAATCGACCTTGATTATTACATTAAATTGACAGTAAATATCTATCTTCAGCATTTTCATGAACCTTTTGCTTTTTTAAGCAACCGTTGGGGCCTAAACTAACTAGGTAAATCTGGTGTGAGGAATGAAAAAAAAACAATCGAAGATAAGGGTAAAGTAAAGTTACAAAAATATGTTTAAAAAAAATCCCCTCCCCACCACTCCTCATAGTCGTGAGGCGCGGATTACCGCTTAAAAGTGCAATTTTTGAGTTTTTTGGCGATATTTGAAAAACTCAGAATTTTTTTTGGAAAAGAAAAATTTTCCTGGGTTGTTTTTTGAAATTAGGGAAAAACCCTTGGAAATAAAAAAAAAACTCGCAAGAATATCCCAAAAAAACCCCCGGGCAAAAAAATCCGGGAAAAACCCTAAGAAAAAAAATATTATAAGTAACCCTAATCCATGTGACCAAACTGATAGTCAAGAATAATGTTTCGCTTGCCGTCGGCTTTTTTTTACAAACATTTAAAATAAAAGTTGGTGTTCCATTTTTTTAAAGAATTGAGATCACTGATCACTGATGTAAAATTTCATTTATTCTCATCTTTAAAAATATGTTTCCAAAACGGATAGCAATAATTTGCTCAAAAATTTACCCGAACAAAATGTTCAAAGAAAAGCTCACAAAAATGTTCACGCAAAAAATTTTAGATCTTTTGCACGAGCTTTTGTTTGAGCATGTTCGTCTGTGTAATTGCGCCTTAAAAGCTCAGTTAAGAAAACTTTCTTTACTCAAAGCCCACTCATTTATAAAGCTGTAGCTTTCATCAGTAGAGGTTGGTGCAAGCCAAGGTGCAAGCAAAGGTAAGAGATCCGAGAAATGTTAACAAAACTTGCATTTAAGTTTTTTAATACATTTCATAAATAAAAACACCTTTTAAATAAATACAAAATTAATCTACTCCTTATTTTATTATTACCCATCTAAATCGTTGTGTGACATCAGGTATTAATTGGAAAAATTAATTAACAAGGGTAAGTTTTAATTAGAGTGACATATAACCCCAATTTTAATTTGTTCTACAGAGTGTTTACTATTTAAACCCCGCGTGGGTTTAAATTTTTTAATTTTCTTTTTTTCTAAATTGAAACGTTCTTCTTAAATCCAACAAAAGATTGTGTTAAGATGATTATTCAATAAACAAATTTATTAAAATTTTTCTTATAAATCAAACTGTGTCCAAAACTCAAGGAGGATTGGTTTAAAATGCTTAAAACCAAAAATTTCACTTAAACTAAGGACCGTTCTAAAATAGACTAATCCCTTTTAGTAAATCCCACCATTTATGTTTTATTATTATTATTGTAGAGACATTATTCATTTTTTTTTAATTTCCTATTTTAAAATGAACTAAATTATGTGTGTGTAATTGCAATAATTTTTCTGAGGTAAAACAAAGTTTAATTTTTCTAAAATAAAGTGTTGATGAAAAAATTTCCGGTATAATTATTTGTACTGCGTCATTAATTAATTATTCGAACACTTAGGAAATGTGGGGGGGGGGGTAGCCAAAGTCGTGTATTAGTTATTCCCGAGATCCTTTCATGAAATAAGATTTAAAAAACAAAATCAAATTGATTAAAATACCTAATATAATTTAAATTTTATGACGGCTATATGTAATTAAATAAAATATTGACAAACATTTTGAATTTATGCGTTCATGAAAGTGAAGATTTTATCCCTAAAATTATAGATAAGAAAAATTGTGCACAAATAAGTTTTATCAAATAAAATCAAATCAAATCATTTATTACATGTTAAATACACTTAGTGTTTACACAAGTCAATTATGAAATCTTTATAACAACAGTGGCGGTCCCAGCCATTTGAAAAGGGATAAGCGGTTTCGATACGAAAAAAAAAATATAGAAAATAGAATACCAATATATGCAAACAAAACTTAGTAACTACAAGCGAGGATGTGTTCTCAAATCTAGGGGGGGGGGTACTCAGATTTAAAGTCGTTTATTTCATACATTTTTTATTTTAAAAAATTTTTAGGAAAATTTTTGAGAAAATTACATTTACACGCAGGCGAAAATTTTTAAGAAAATTGCTCTAAAAAATGCGTTTTTTTATTTGAAATTAAACTCAAATTGTAAATATATTAATGGTTTCAAAGCGTAGCAGGCGAAAATTTTTAAGAAAATTGCTCTAAAAAATGCGTTTTTTTATTTGAAATTAAACTCAAATTGTAAATATATTAATGGTTTCAAAGCGTAGCAGGCGAAAATTTTTAATAAAATGATACTAGAAATGCCACTTTTAACACAAAATTTATACCCTACTTTTAATTTTCTAAATGTTTTCATACAAAATTTAAAGCCAGGGTAGGGGGGGTTAACTACCCCTCTATCCTCCTGAAATCCGCGCTTGAGTAACTACGTATAATGTTTTAAATACTTTTTTTTTGAGGTCAAAAAAGCCTTTTGTTGAAACATTACCTTTTATATCGCATATCTCAAACATAAGATGTCCATCTCAAAAAAAAATCATTTCCAGTTTTTTGAGCAAAATGACTCGCTCAATGTCAATTTCAATATGTCTGTTGATATGCAGCAACGCTAAGCCCGTCACACGAATTTCCGTCATAGTGTTTTTAAGTACTTATGTTTTCAATCTTCTGAGGCATAAGAAGCTTCTTTCTGACGAGGCATTACTTACTGGCAAACATCCAAGAATGTTCTCATCAACGGAAAAATATCGCCACACTTGTTCATTGCCTCGAAAACGTTATCAGGTATGTTTTGATTTAAGCTTTTGTTTACTTCTGACTAATATTGTTTCCAAATACTGACTTCTCCCAATAAAAGTTTAAGAATTTTTGTTTTGGATTAATAAAACAGTTTATAGTATTTAGAAACGACTTTCGTTAATTTTGGTGTGAATATGTTCAGGTCAAAAATACTTTTTTATGTCCGAATTGATTTTGTCTAAAACTTGTTTATAAATATAAACTCTATAAGACTGTTCTGTATTTTCAATGGTTTTCGCGGTAAGTTCGTCATGCGTTTCTCTATTCTTGGTGTGACGGATTGAAGGTCAAACTGCCCCAAAATATTGTGGAGGGATTCTAGAATGTATTTAAAGGAACTTTCTGCAATTTCTCGTTTTTTCTTCTTCAGGGTTATTACCACCAGCATCTTTGTTGTTGCTGTCTACTTTTTTGTGGAGCAAAGGGGGGGGGGGCAATCAGGTAGAACAGGTAAAAAAAATTGTGTACCTAGGTGCTACTTTCAGCAGTTCTGGTATGTTCAGGGAAATGGCGTACAATACTACTGAAAAGGCCAAACATGCCACGGGGTCATTACTCCAAGTTATGGCAATATCAAAAATTAATGATTGGTCAACCAGAATAAAACTTTGTGATTCCCTGGTTGTAAGAATTTTAATGTATTGCATCCCCATATGAAGCCTACGCTATTTTGACGTACTGGAAAAAACCAACACTGGTTTTTTTAAACGTCTTTTGCTGCCAATAACTGCACCTGATGCGGTAATTCGACTTAAAATTGGCAGGGGCATGCTAACTTAATTTTAAAAGCTTCCATAAACTTTATTATTTCCGTCCTCGATATGGACAATATCGGAACAAGAAAAGGTTTCTTTTCAAACTTTTTTTTACTTTACAAGAAAAAGACAGAACGCAAGCTACCAATTCAAATTACTTAACCATTTACCTTCACTTTTACAGACACGTAGTGGCCAATCTTTTTTTGCAACTTAACCTCCCAACTGAAACTCAAGGACTATTGGCACAACTAAGACTTTCTAACAACTATTATTTAAAGTTTTCTTTTAGAGGCTCATCCTACAGAATTAACCCAAATGAAATATGCACCATTTGCAATATGCAAAGCAACGAAACACTATTTCATATTTTGTGTGAATGCCCTCTCTACGTTTTTCCAAATCGTGTCTCCTCCCTTGATGAACTTTGCTACAGTCTGAATTTCCTAACTTTTGAAACAGCACAAAACCTTACCCACCAGATAAAAAATACTCTTATGTTAAGATCTTTTATAATAAATGAATAGGGAACATAGATCCAGGTGGATGACCACTATAATTCATAATTTCTGGCTCTGTTTTTTCCCCTTTTTTTACTCTAAATTTCTGCATTTGGATTTAAAACTAGAAAAACTATACTAATTATTATACAATATCTATATAAAAATATAGAAAACAATTGGCTTACTAATTAATGTTTACCTAATTGTAATTAGAATTGTTTATTAGTATTTACATACTTACTTATTGTTTGTTTTTGGTGAGATCTTGTTATATTTCTATTTAGCTATATTCTGTATTAATATAGATAGTATAAGTAATCGAATTCTTTGCTAAATAAAAATAAATAAAAATTTGGAACTCAATGATTGTTCCCATTGACTTGTATACTCCTTCGGAGGCTTATGGAACTCAATGATTGTTCCATTGTCCAGTGGAAAAAGAATTGCAAGAAAAATAGAAAATAGTCGAATTTGCGAGGAAGTAAGATTGGTTAAATTTAAATAACGTTATATTATATTATTATTATTTTAAGAAAATTTGTAACAAAAATATAGATCAATAACATTCTTATATTTTACATGCTATTAAAAGTCTTTCAGAACTTTAATATCTGTGTATCTACCTCATGTTTTTTTGTGAAAGTTCGACGTATTTTACTAAACAAAAACTGTCTGGGGAAATTATAAAAAGAGACAACAAAACATCAGTCCATTTCATTAAATCGGTTTTGGCTGGTAAAAGAGCAACTGTCAAATTCATAGGCTTGAGGAGCGGGATGTGGCGCGGGCAAAGACATTTAAGTAATATAGCTTTATGGGCGCGGGATTGGTTGATGGGGGAGGGGTTGTGGGACAGGATCTTTACATTATAAGCTTATGTTAACAGAACCCGGTGATTGTAAGGCAGCGATTTGGCAAGTATTTTTTAAATTTTAAACAAAAAGACCTGGAAACTTACCAACACGAGCTCCGCTTCTTCTTTTGACTCGAAGACATATTGTCCGTGATCTTATAGCCTGAAACAAGAATAAAATAAGTAGAAGACTAAATTAGGTTAATCTAAGTAAAACTACTGAAAAAAAATCATGTTTTTGGTTTTTGTGAAAAAAAGTACTTAACAATTAGACACTTTCAGTTTGTCATAGGACGTACGCGCAGACGTGGAATATAGCGCAATATTCTGTCGTCCTTTTATCTGTAAAAAAGCAAAGACTTCCGTCCGAATAAAGACAACAAATTCCAATCTCTGTGGTCTATCGTTGAGCTTTTTCAACAAGGTCACGTCTTTGGCATGTATAACGTTCAGATATGACGCTAACCTACGTAGTACAGCGCGTGCGGCATGTTGCTAATGTGAGGATATGAGAAAATACGCAGCGAGTTTTGCCGACGGGTGTAAAACAATCAGTAGATTGGTAATACGAACCGCCGATCCAAAGAAAGCAAGATAGAAATACATGGTAATAAAATATAAAAGACAGAGGAGAGTAGAGTAGAGTAGAGTAGAGCTTTATTAACTATTATTTGTACAATGTACATTATAGCAATTTAAAAAAAAAAGAATATAGCACAGGGCTATTCAAATAAAAATAAAATAAAAATTGATCTAAAACTACTTATAGTATATAGGTAACTAAATTACTACATTAAAAAATATAACAAGAGACTTTTTATTATAATTAGACAAACCTAACCACAAAAAAAAATATTTAAAACAATAATAATAACTCAAGTGCGTCTTTGTAGGTTGAAGTTGTACTTATACAAAATCACTTTCTAAGTATTCCTGAATCGTGTAAAAACAATGTAAGAGCAAAATATGTTTTATTGACTTTTTAAATTTGCTTTCTGAAAGATTTTTTTATGGATTCCGATATTTTATTGTTTAAGTGATAGTTCAATGAATTTGAACTTGATTTTGTTAGTTTGTGGAGAGGAATGGTAATTAATTCTGACCTGAGATTATGTAAGTGATTTTTACTAGTCGAAGGTAGTTCAGCTTTTTTAGGATGAATTTCTATAAGAGTAAAATAAATATATATACAAGGAAAAGGTATAATTTTGTGGCCTTGAAATAAAGGTTTTCAATGGGCGCGATAGTGAGTACCACATATAATTCTTATCACCTTCTTTTGTAGTTTAAAAACTGAAACTGCTGCGTTACTTCGACCCCATAGAGGAATTGCATATGCAACAGAAACATCCGAGCTGGAACATTCCACGTATACCGCTGGGCATCACGTACGTGTCATGACCAACTTAAAGTGTCTAATATTAGCAAAGAAAAGACTCGTAAATATCACTAGTGCATGATATAATAGAGAGTAAAAGCCACGCCACTCTACTTGAATGTATCGTACGCCGACTTCCGGCAATCTCATTGGTCACATCCGACAAAAGTTGTCAATCGCTCTTCGAGCGAGACTGATTTTCACGAGATACGGACGCTAGCGCGCGCTAGGTGGTGTATCGTTAAGTCGCGTCCCCTGAGCCGGCACCTGAAATCGCGTTAGTCGAGGTGGAAACACCCACCTCTGCCGGTTTTCACCAATGAGACCGCTGGATTTCAGAGCTACGTTACGCTTACGCGGTGGTTTGGCTTTAAGTGTCTAATAAACGTTACGTTATGAACTTATTAAGGCGCATTTACACAGACAAACTTTCCTTTGATGTTGAAATGCCGACAAACATTTACACGAGCCTCTTGAGCAAAATGTTCAAAGAAATGTTCGAGCAAAATCTCGTACAAAAAAACACACGTAAATTTCGGAGAGAACTTTGAGCAAAATTTGTTTGAAGAATTGGGGGTATAAAAATTTCTTTACAAATTCAAAATATATATTGTTATCGGAATTCATTGAACTTAACTGAAAATAGAAAAACAAAGTTTTGAAATAAGGTATTTTTAATCAAGTGCTCTCCGACGGAAAAACGATTTGATGCCGAAATTCACATTTTACCTCATAAGCAACTTCGATTGATCTGATTTTTATAGGGGATATGCCAGTATACTTGTAACCTTTTTGGGGTTGTAAGAAAAACGAGAGAAAAAAAATAATAATTGGCACTTATTTATTGTTGTTGCCTTTAAAATATAATGATAAAAATTTACGTTTAAAAGAATATCCCTTTATTTTACTTCCTAGTTTAGTCTTTTACAATAATAATTAAAGCAAATTAAAAAACCTGAATACATTTTATTAAATCTCAAATATATGAACAAAAGCACGTTCGGTTTAAATAATACCAGTTTATTACCCACTTTTACAACCCTACGAACCCGACCCTTGTCTAAAAAATATAATTTAGCAGTAACTTAGTAGACTGTGTCGCTGATCTATCATCCCGCGTTTTGGATTTCGCAGGTAGTAGGCCGGCCACCTTTTGAATCGCAATTTTGCCCTTTGCATACTCTTGGTTCAGTGTCAGTAATCGACCTTGATTATTACATTAAATTGACAGTAAATATCTATATCTTCACCATTTTCATAAACCTTTTGCTTTTTTAAGCAACCCTTGGGACCTGAAACTAACTAGGTAAATCTGGTGTGAAGAATTAAAAAACAACAATTGCTATGTTTTTATGGGTATTGAGTTCGTTTTCAAAACTCATTCTATTTTTTTCTTTTATATAGCGTGTTCATGGTCTTGATAAAGAACACGCTATATAAAAGAAAAAGATACAATGAGTTTTGAAAACGAACTCAATACCCATGAAAACATAGCAAATAAAAGCTAAAGGTAAAGTAAAGTTACAAAAATATGTTTAAAAAAAATCACCCTCCCCACCACTCCTCATAGTCGTGAGGCGCGGATCACCGCTTAAAAGTGCAATTTTTGAGTTTTTTGCCGATATTTGAAAAACTCAAAATTTTTTTGGAGAAGAAAAATTTTCCTGGGTGTTTTTTTGTCTTTAGGAAAAAACCCTTGGAAATAAAAAAAACTCGCAAGAAAATCCCAAAAAAAACATCGGGCAAAAAAATGCGGGAAAAACCCTAAGAAAAAAATATTATAAGTAACCCTAATCCATGTGACAAAACTGATAGCAGAGCCAATAATAATGTTTCGCTTGCCGTCGGCTTCTTTTCACAAAAATTTTAAATAAAAGTTGGTGTTCCATTTTTTTAAAGAATTGAGATCACTGATCACTGATGTGAAATTTTATTTATTCTCATCTTTAAAAATATGTTTCCAAAATAGATAGCAATAATTTGCTCAAAAATTTACCCGAACAAAATGTTCAAAGAAAAGCTCAAAAAAATGTTCACGCAAAAAATTTTAGATCTTTTGCACGAGCTTTTATTTGAGCCTGTTCGTCTGCGTAATTGCGCCTTTACATAACGCAAACAAACTAAAATTAAAAACATAATAGCCACTTATCGTGTAGGTCGTACACTGAGAAAACAAATGGTAGCCATAGCCCAAAATATGGGTTAAATCAGCCCAGGGCCGCGAGAAAAATAGTGGACAGCCCACAGGTTGAACTACTCCAACAATTTCTTTTTAACTGTCGCAACCCACAGTTTTTGATTTAAAGCAACCCACATGCGTGGGTTACTTTTTTAATCCAAGTTAATGGGTTACAGCAACCCACTATGAGGGACTGTGAATATTAACAGCTATAGTTGGGACAGCCCCGTCAATTGGGTTGGTACAACCCAGTTGAGTGGGCTGGAACAGCACAAGTTTGGGGCTGGAATAAGGAGTTTATTTTTTTGGTACCCTGTCGATTATGTTGGTCCAGCCCATTTAGGTGGGCTGCAACAGCACAAGTTTGGGGCTGGAATAAAGAGTTTATTTTTTTGGTACCCCGCCGATTGGATTGATCCAGCCCAGTTAGGTGGGCTGGAACAGCACAAGTTTGGGGCTGGAACAAAGAATTTTTTTTTTGGTGCTTCGTCGACTGGCTTGGTTAGCCCAGTTAGCTGGACTGGTCTAGCACATATTTTAGAGCTGAAATTAAAAGTTTATTATTTCTGATACAGTTGTCCGAAACTTATACATATTGAAGAAACAAAAATACAAACAAAATTTAATAGAAAAATTAAAAGCTTTATTGTTTCTTTTGGGGAGGCATTTTTGAGGGAAACCTAATTTTTTCTCATAAAGTTTGCTTTTATGCAAATCTAGTTTTCGAGAGGTCTGATGCACCAAAAGTCTTAAAATTTCATTTTGTGAAAGCAATTACAAATAGCAAAATTTTTTAAATAAAGCGTTTGTATCAACACTCCCAAAGACAAACCATTTCTAAATTCTCCATAAAAAATCATTTTAAATGACACCCAACATCATAGGGTATCTTATTAAGTGTGTGATGTGATTTCAAAAATTGAAATTTGAATATCTCGAAAACTAGATAAGTTAAAGTAATTATTAGAAATAGACTTTTCCCAAAGTGTTATATTGTACCACAAAATCTAAATTTGTTTCGGCGAAAAACTTTGACATAAAGGCAATTTTCGCGATCTTACCGCCCGACGACGGCGTCAAACGACTGTGGCCCGGAACAGAACAAACTCGGTGCGGGGCAAAGAGATGTGCACCTTTCGGTTGATTAAATGATAATGAACTGAAGAGGGCCAAATTTAAGCAATAAATCTGATAAAATCGTATAGTTGAGCTGGAACTATCCTTAATAGAGGTTTAAGCAGCCCCGCGAAGTAGCTAAAACAATTCACGTTTGATTTGTAACTAACAGTTTTTACCTCCGAAGGGTTTGCAACAGTCCATAAAATGTTTACCCATGTTTAATGTTTGCCACAACCCAATAACCACGAAAGTAAAAACAAAAGTGGAATGATAATACCCCCTGAGAAATTTCACAAAAATGACCGCCTTATGCAGGTGACAGTTATGAGCCTAAAAGAACGTAGTCACATCAATCGAATCGACTTGAAATTATTTTTTTTATTTGATGTGTCTTCTCCAAAATCACTCGTTGGTATTTTTTACCGTGATTTTTCGTAATATATTAAAATTTTGTTTTTTTTAAATTTTTGTTAATAAAAAAGTAATGTTATATCATTTTTAGATGGGTTTCAAGTCCCCCTGTAAACATGATATGTATTTGCCTGCTTTTTTTATTAGCCACACACTTGTTTGAACTAAACCAAAAGTTACTGGGATGTTACTCCGTTGTTTTTTATTCAAAATAAAGTGTTTTCGTTTTTTTTTGCGTGTTTTTGCTAAAAACTAGTGTTTTGATTTGTTCAGTGCTGCTATACAACCGGAATGACTAGCTTTTTGCCTTCCATAAGTGATGTGCGATAACCATTTTTATTATTAGCCTCAGAGTTAGGGGAATTTTGTCAATACCAACTGATTTAGGCTCACAAATGTCAAGTATATATAGCGGTCATTTTATTTACAGGATATTATCATTCCACTTTTGTTTTTACTTTCGTGCCAATAACTGGTTTGGGGCAGCTATGTATTTTAGTAAAACCAAGATGGTTGGTCTAGGCCAGCATTTTAATTAAGAAAAAACAAATTTTAGCCAGAACTGTTTCAGATCAAAAAGAAGTGTTTAAGTAATTCAATGAAATAGCTGGAATAACCCACAAAACATGAGTTTTTCCAGCCCCAAACGTCTAGCCCACGATTTTTAGCTGACGTCATTTTCTCGGTGTAGATAAAGATATTAATTCGCAATTTTAATAGTGACATTTGATTATAAGAATATAAAAATCTCAACTTTTACTACGTTTTCACGTCACGTTTTAATACGATTCACTTTTTGAAAACGGTTTTGAGCTTTTGACATTTGCCTGATGTATTTTGAGGTTAATCTTTGGCAATTTTGCTTCTTTGTTTGCTTTTTTAAAGCCAATAGGTTTAAAGCACAATAATATCATTTACCTACGACCAACGAATAATAATAACTTTACGACCATCTAAACATAATATTAATGGCTTATTTACGGTCCTAGATTAATAATAAAGCTTAGACGTAAACCACAAGATGGCGTGACAAGCTATGAAACTGTGTTTTATACACTGAAGAAAAACTCCTCTTGAGACAAGATTCCAAATTATCTTGTTTTTTATTTTTTCGTCATAATTGAATTTATTTTAGCATTATATCTTTTTCCTCCAATATAGAACTTTTAATTTTACCGAACAAGATTCCTAATATCTTGGTTTTATTTTATCTGTCAAGAGGAGCATGCTCAACACTTGTTACAAATTTAAAAGAAATTATTTCAGTCCATGTTAGAAGTTCTTTTCCCAAAAGACAAGTATTTCAATCCGTTCGGCTAGTTACCGAGCACACCCGATCGGCGGCTACCCTGCCTGCAGCCGTCAATCGACAGTCACTGGTCAGATGCTGGCATAGATTAATAGGTGAAGGAGCTACAATAGATACGACAGTTACGTGTTAAACGGTTCGGAACTATTTGGAGTTTGGCGAGTCTGCGCAGATATGCACGCGACCAATAACCATACTGTTATATTGATTTTTCTTTTTTAATTTGTAATACGACCACTAGATGACTCACGGTTAAATTCGCGATAACCGTACTATCGATTTTTTTTTAGTTTTTAGTATGACCACTAGATGGTGATCGCTTAAATTTTCGCTTTTTTTTTAAGGACCCTGCACAAATTACATTGAAAATGGCTGTCGGCTAAATGTCATAATTTTTTTATATTTTGTAGTACTCGATCAACAAAGCACAAAAATAAAAAAAAAAACGAGATAGGGAGCAGGATTACTTTCTGAGATATATAGCTTTAAAGTTGACGTGGTTTTAGGCTATATTTTTGGACATGGTACAAGTTTTTTTTCACAACTTTGTTGATTACCGCCGGTTGGTTGGTGGTACCAAAGGACCCATATAAGAACATTTTTACTTGGATGGAAAGGGTGTTTTATTCAGGACAAATACAGAAACGAATTATTTTATTTGGCGGTAATCAACAAAGTTGTGAAAACAAAATTAGAACATGTCCAAAGATATAGCCTTAAAACACGTCAACTTTAAAGCTCCATATCTCAGAAAGCTGCTCTGTATCTCGGTGTTTTATTTTTGGGCTTTGTTTATTGAGTACTACAACAAAAAAAAATTATGACATTTAGCCAGTAGCCATTTCCAATGTAATTTGTGTAGGGTTCTTTCTTTGCAAGCAATTTGTGTTTAGTTTTTAAAAATATGCTTTTTTACTAGACACAAAACAAAATTGTTACTTGTGTTAAGTTAAAATAAAAAAGCATATTTTTAAGAAATAAATACAAATTACCCATAATAATGCACTGATAGTACAAAACCTCTGGTTGTTTTATTATAAAAGATTATGGCATATTTCGAAACATGTTAGTTTATATTTTTCACGATAAAGAAAATATTACAATATGATCTTGTCTGTGCTTTTTTAAATATTAAATAATTTTCTTTAAAATGTTTATATCTTGTTTTTAATACATAAAAAACAATAAATGCCACACTTTTGTATTCCAAACTAAATTTGTGAATCAGAAAAAAATAATTTTAATCTCAAAAAAATTTTACTGTATATGTGGGGCAATTTATGGTAAACCCACACATTAGAAAAAGTCTTGGTGTAAATAATATTAATACCCCTGGTTTGGAATACACAAGTGTCGCATTTTCTAACTTATTATTAATATCCACAAAAATTAGCCATACTAAACTTTATTAAATAAGGAAAGGGTGTTTTAACACTATATATAAAAAGTTAAATGGAGTCCAAATGCATCACTCTCTAAGACCTCTGCGTCCAGTCTGCAAAATGTCCTCTGGAGCAAAATATTTATCACACACGTAAAATCTGTTATATATTTCATCAGCACTTAGTTTATTCGCATTTAACGGCTTCACTATACTTCTGAAAAATTACAGGATTGCCTTTGGGGAAACGATGTCTCCCCGTTTTTTATTGGGATCATGGCACGGTCTCCGCAGCTTTGAATACAACACATTCTAACTCTTTGTTTCTCAGCCATTGTAATCGACGGATAAAATCACAATTTTTTGAACAGGAATAATCACAAAATCACTTTTTAAAAACCTTGGCAAACCTCAGTTTTCAAAATGGAACTCATCAGTTATGAGTCATAACCGACATTCTGTCACTTTTGTCATAATGTGCTCTCTGACGGACAACCCTAGAAGGGGTAAGACGAGGAGCTGCAGATTTCTAGAAAGAATATTGCCAACCTAAATATTTTTATGTTGGCAGTTCCTTTGCAGGCGGAAACATAACCGCACTTTTCGCGAAAAATAATTATTGGCGGGAAGGGTGAAGTGACGGATCTATAGTTCCTTAGCTCCTTAACCTATGGATGCTGGCCATGATAAGATCAAACGTGTGGTCTGTGCAGTTGGTTGTAAAATAGGTAATGTGAGAACCTCCAAAATACCGTGGTTGGAAGAAATTTAGAGGTAAGCATGTAGTATTTTTTGAGTAATTTAAAAACGATATTGCTAGAAAACATGCAGGGTACGCCTTGCTGATTTCTTCCATTTAGAGTTTAAAATATATATTTCCGGTCTTTTGCAAGTTAAGCAATCATGCCTGAACTCTTGTGTGTAGTAAATTTCACAAATTTTTGATTGTGTAGCTACATAATTTAGTTTTTATAACCCGTTTTCTGACCATTAGCTTTAGTAAAGGCAATCCAAAATTGACAGTCCGCCCCGCCGGTTCTTGTACAACAGGCTGTGTGGACTTGAGATTAGAGCTCCTGTTGTCTTCTTTAAGGGCTTAAGAGCACTATTCGTTAAATTTACAACAGGGTACCTACCTATAGGTTAGGAATGGACTATTATTTTTTGATTTCTTTTAAGTTTTTTATGGAAAATTCTTTATGTGTATAAGCACTTTCTAGTGTAAAGAATAGAAATTTATCCCCCGTTTAATGCGTAATGGCTAATGGATAAAGCCTAATTTTTATACGTCGGTCTCTTTTTATTCTCTCAAAATAAAAGAGACAGGCATATAAAAATTATGCATTATCCATTTTGAACTAGCAATTAAAACTTGCGTAAAATAGAGGATAGTAAAACAGAGAACATGCATTTCTTTTAAACGCTCACCTAACCTTAAAAAAATAGGTCTGTGTTAAGTAAATTATTGTGAAGTATTTTTCAAAAACATTTTAATATTACTCAATTAAAAACATTGGTAACAGTATAGTATCTGGTTTTCTTTAATTTTTAGTTTTTTATGATTTTTTTACAGGTTTGAACCCCTCCCACTTCCAACCGCCTGCTGTAAGGAGAACTGGCTGACTAGATGTGCGCTTTCTTGCAGTTTTTGCTCACGAGCTCTCCGACTTTAATGTAGGGAGATAACACTTAAGTCCCACTTTTACTGTTAACTATTTGTGATATTTTAGTTCAAGAATTATGCTGCGTACTTTTTTGTTGAACGAAGCCAAAAAGAAAAGACAATTAGAATGAAAATTATTGTCAGATAAAAAAGCTACCACATTTTTCTTAATTTAGATGTGTTTTCGAAAAACAAAAATTATTCCTACTTTTAATTTTTAAGCAAGTTCTGTAATAGCAGAGTTTTTATACTTGTATACTGTTTATAAACTGTTTAGTCAATCAAAGATTGTTTGTTAGAACTAGCTAAAATTAACCTACTGCTCTTTTGATGGTGTGATTTAAACCCTTTGATATATTTAGAAACAAAATTTATATGCGAAAAATGTAGATACAGACCGCTTCAAGCTACTGCGAACATAGGGCGGAAGAAGTCTAATTTGCCAGTGTACGTACATGCAGAGACACCGCACGCCTATCAGTGAAGCAACCAACACTCAGGTTTCCGATCGCCATTCGCTGCCGTTCGCCGCCTTTCGCCTTGTATTTAGTACGCCTCTAACCACGGTGCTGTGTGGAGCGTAGTCAATGAAACCGGAATTTGGTCAATAAATACGCAAATTTTTATAACGTAATTTTTTTATTTTTTGTCACTGATAAATAAGAGCGTTTTATTGTCAACTGCTCAGATTTATCAGTGACGACGTGTTACAATAAAAATAATAAGGAGAAACAAAATAAAAGCAAGTTCTCAAAATAAAATAATACATTCTAAAAACCAAAAAGATTCTCCCAGTCAAAAAAAAATTAAAGCAAATGTTCGAAAAGTCCTCCTTGCTCGGCTAGACAATATCCGAGCCTACTATAAAAACCCCTTCTAACGTTTCCAAGCATGTTAGGGGTGATAATTTGAAAAGCTTCTTCAAAAACAGATAGAAGTCATTAGGAGCAAGATCGGGAGATCGAGCTGGCCATAAAATAGTTCCCCGTGTACTTATAACCCGATTAGGAAATACATTATCAAGATATTCCCTAACAAGGCCAACATTGTGAGCGGAACAACCATCTTGTTGAAACCATGTTTCACCAAATCTTACACCTAACAACTGCCTAGCAGTTGGAATAATGTGCTGCTGCAGTAGATCCAAGTATCTAGGACCATTCAAATTGCAATTGCCGTTAATAAAAAATGGCCCAATTACGTGTTCCCCTATAATACCCCCCCCCCAAACATTTATTTTTTGGGGATACTGTGTTCTTACGTCAAAATACAAATGCAAATTTTCCCTCGACCAATATCGAACGTGTGTTGGGTTATGACGATTTGACCATTTGACCATCTGCACTTTTTCGGCAACTTCGTAGACATCCATTTTTGGTTTTAAAAATGTATTATTTCAATTAAGAACTTACCCATCTGTTTCTCGAGCAAGGCAGAAATAAAACAAAATAATAAAAACAAAATGAATTTCCAAAAGATAACACTGCAGCGTGCTTCGAATCCACCTCGGTCGTACGGCACGGAGAGTAAATTGGACTTGATGTTCGTAGTAGCTTGAAGCGGTCTGTATATACTTTTACACACGTTTACTGTTTTTGACAATATTAGATGTAGCGACTTTATATTCACGTTTATGTAAAGTTTTAATATTTTATTAATAAACAGTTTTTGTTAATTTTTTTACATTCTCTTTTTAATTTCCAGTACCTACAGATTTTTTTGCTTACAGCACATGAAAGAATAATTGCATAATTCGCATAAGATTCTCTCTTTTTTCTTTTGCTATATTAGGAGTGGGGGAAGCGAAAACAAAAAGTGAAGTGTGCAACGATCCCTTTACGTGTTGCCATACTGTGTAATGACGTCATTATTTTTAAAGTTTTCGTAAGAGAATTGTGTGCTTCTTTTACGGCCAATTTTCAAAAAAATATGCTCCTAAAAGCAAGCTGTTTATTATACTATGATACAAATAGTTAAAAAAATATGCTCTTGGCATAAGATTTTATGCTCTTTGTATAGGACTTTGAATATCAAATTGGTTTAAGGGAATGAAGATCTCGTGAAGAGAAACTGGGAACTTTGCGCATATCGAAAGTCATAATTAACTTCGTATTTCTCTTAAATTAACCTCGTATTTCGTTCAACACTAAGACATACTTTTTTCACTGTAAAAGTACTAATTGACGCAAAAAATGTGAAATATTTTTCTGTGTTTTTAAGAGAATAAATATTTATTAAACGTAAATATATCCAATATAATTTTAGTACCTAACCAAAAATAAATCCCGTTAAATTGACATAATACGCATTTTTTAAGGAAAAAAAACTTTGTTTTTAAAAAGATATATGAAAAGTACCCTAGTAACCTTATTTATTTTGACGTTTTAGATAGAAAGTTTAAAATTTGCACAGGAGTTCCTTATATAAAGTAGGAGGGAGATTAAATGCGAGATGAAATAGAATGATAAGTTTCTTCGGGGTGAAACTGTTAAAATATAGTGAGAAAAGAAAAATGGAAAAAAACCAAAAGTCCAGCAAAATTAAGCTTTACAAAAATGTTTTTGTTGACGCAAAAAATGTGAAATATTTTTTTGTGTTTTTAAGAGAATAAATATTTATTAAACGTAAATATATCCAATATAATTTTAGTACCTAACCAAAAATAAATCCCGTTAAATTGACATAATACGCATTTTTTAAGGAAAAAAAAACTTTGTTTTTAAAAAGATATACGAAAAGTACCCTAGTAACCTTATTTATTTTGACGTTTTAGATAGAAAGTTTAAAATTTGCACAGGAGTTCCTTATATAAAGTAGGAGGGATATTAAATGCGAGATGAAATAGAATGATAAGTTTCTTCGGGGTGAAACTGTTAAAATATCGTGAGAAAAGAAAAATGGAAAAAAACCAAAAGTCCAGCATAATTAAGCTTTACAAAAATGTTGTTGTTGACGCAAAAAATGTGAAATATTTTTCTGTGTTTTTAAGACAATAAATATTTATTAAACGTAAATATATCCAATATAATTTTAGTACCTAACCAAAAATAAATCCCGTTAAATTGACATAATACAATTTTTTTTAAGGAAAAAAAACTTTGTTTTTAAAAAGATATATGAAAAGTACCCTAGTAACCTTATTTATTTTGACGTTTTAGATAGACAGTTTAAAATTTGCACAGGAGTTCCTTATATAAAGTAGGAGGGAGATTAAATGCGAGATGAAATAGAATGATAAGTTTCTTCGGGATGAAACTGTTAAAATATCGTGAGAAAAGAAAAATGGAAAAAACCAAAAGTCCAGCATAATTAAGCTTTACAAAAATGTTCTTGGGTAAAATCTTTGAGACACAAGTCACAAGCAACATACGTACGTTAGTTAGTTTTTCGTGACTTGTGTCTCGAAGATTTTAACGTAGAATTATGGATTTTTGTTTGCTATGCCACTTATGCTGCTCATGTTGGACTTTTAAGTTCGGATCGAGTTGGGGTTGAAGGTTAGAATTGTGTGCAAGTTTTAACGAAAAGACTCAGCTGCGATTTGGAAAAATACATTTGTGGTAAGGTCCTTGCTTTTTGGGGTGATTTTTATGTGACCTATGAGTTAATTGTTTAGGATCCCTGTGATAAGATATGGTAGGTGATCCGTTATAGTATCAGAGTGTTTTGTAGCCTGATACAAAATGTAATCGAATGTTAATAAGTTATCGATTCGCTGGTGTGATGGGGTACAACGAGCATCAAGATAATAGACACTTAAAGTAAATATTTCAACGCACCGTTATACGTATCGCGTTCGAAATAAAGCCAAAATACACTAGATTTTTTTTTCGAACGATGCCCGCTTTTTTAAAGGGTGCGATGACAGAACTGCTAACAGCAATCGATGTGTGCGTTGGAATGGACGTAAAGATACGTTCATCACTCCATACGCATCGATTGCTGTCAGCTTTTGTGTCATCGCACCCGTCAAAAAAGCGTTCATCGTTCGAAACATGGCATGAGCAAGTCAAAATACACAGATTTTTGACATATTTATGCGATGTTTCGAACAACTCTCGTTGCGTATGGGAGGATGTACGTATCGTTAGGGACCCACGAACGTACGCAACGATTTCAATCACCAGTCCTGTCATCGCACCCTTCAAAAAAGCGGGCATCGTCCGAAACATCACATAAACAAGTCAAAAATGTAGCGTGTTTTGACTTCGTTTCGAACGCGTTACGTATACCGATACGGATGCGTTGAAATATTTACTTTAAGTGTCTATTATTTACTTTAAGTGTCTTTTACTGTACACGGAAAAAGGATATACTGGGTATATAAAATGGATATTTAGGCTCTTCTTAAAACAACCATAAGTTGTTTATAAAAAATCCAAGTAATACTTAGTGGAAAGTAAAGAGACTAATTAAATCAACAATTGTTACACTTAATGCGACACGCAATTCATACTCAACCCAAGTAAAAATTTTTAGTTGCCTTAGTTTGCCATAACTAAGAAATACACTAAAATTAACGTTGTCATTTGTGCAACGGCCGCTATGATGGACGAGAAAACGACGCCACACCGTTATTATTAACTAGGGTAAAGTTGGCAACCCTCTAACAACGTTTGTTTTTACTGGATATTGTAGGGGTTTCAACGACCGCAACCAACGACGGATCAACGACGCCAAAACGTTGATAATTAACAATAGTTGATTAATTTACGTTCTTTAAACGTTTCTCTTTGCGAGACAATTGCTGCCAATTTCAATACATAACTGTTTCTGACAACTATAGAGGGCACCTCCTTAGTCGTAAGACGGTTAGGTTTTCAGTAAGCCAAGAAATAATTATTGCTGCCATACTGTTTTCTTTTCCTGATTTTGCTAGATTTTGATGATTTTTTACTTAGTTTTAGTAATTTTTAAGTATTCTTTTAGACTGGCTACAGTTTAAAATAGGTTTAAGGCCACAAAAACGGCATAGATTTGACAACACTGCTTTGCTGTTTTTGGGCCAATCTTTACCGGGCAGAATATCGGATACGAGAAAACGGAATCTGTTAAAATTCGGCAGGAATGTTTCTTTTTGAATTCTTCACAACCGTATCCAGACAGTTTTTTGCTGGACTCTCTCATTTTCGAAATAAAATAATCACGGCTAACAATAGTCAAAAATCGTACCTGGCTTTTTTTTGGCCTCGTCGATAATACAGAAGAAATCTGTAGCAGCAATTTTTTTATTTTTTGAAGAAAATACACCAAATTTTGAAAAATCCTTTTGATACGATTGTAGATTTTTATAAATCCTATTATCTGATATGGTTTTTTTTGTAAGCAATATTCTACCGGAATTCTGAAACGCCAATGTCACGTAATTTAGTAGGCCCAAGGACACTGAAGTGAGTTCAATTGGAGGATTGGAATTCAGGTTCCGCATAGCCACCGGCCACTTGTCTAATGGAACAAATAATACGGAAATTTGTAATTTTTTTTACGTTGAATAATGATTTTTCTTTTGATTCTTTTTCCTTAGTCGTAAGACGGTTAGGTTTTCAGTAAGCCAAGAAATAATTATTGCTGCCATACTGTTTTCTTTTCCTGATTTGCGACGCTACGCCATTCATGTAAATCGTTAAAAAATTCTTGTTATTTTGCCAGATTTTGATGATTTTTTACTTAGTGTTAGTAATTTTTAAGTATTCTTTTAGACTGGCTACAGTTTAAAATAGGTTTAAGGCCACAAAAACGGCATAGATTTGACAACACTGCTTTGCTGTTTTTGGGCCAATCTTTACCGGGCAGAATATCGGATACGAGAAAACGGAATCTGTTGAAATTCGGCAGGAATGTTTCTTTTTGAATTCTTCACAACCGTATCCAGACATTTTTTTGCTGGACTCTCTCATTTTCGAAATAAAATAATCACGGCTAACAATAGTCAAAAATCGTACCTGGCTTTTTTTTGGCCTCGTCGATAATACAGAAGAAATCTGTAGCAGCAATTTTTTTATTTTTTGAAGAAAATACACCAAATTTTGAGAAATCCTTTTGAAACGGTTGTAGATTTTTATAAATCCTATTATCTGATATGGTTTTTTTTTGTAAGCAATATTCTGCCGGAATTCTGAAACGCCAAGGTCACGTAATTTAGTAGGCCCAAGGAAACTGAAGTGAGTTCGATTGGAGGATTGGAATTCAGGTTCCGCATAGCCACCGGCCACTTGTCTAATGGAACATTCACCCAATAAATTGATACATGTCAAGGGATAACAATAATACGGAAATTTTTTATTTTTTTTTATGTTGAATAATGATTTTTCTTTTGATTCTTTTTAATTTCGTGACATTGCAATCCATGAAGCATGAAGCCGAACATCAAAACTTTTTAAAGAAGCATTAATAAATGGTTACGTTTCTAATAAGTTATACTTTTCCTCACATATGGTGTTCGCACCGTGTTCTGAACACTGCACGATTTCACTCGAAATGGTACTCGTAAGGCCACCTATTGTTGATATTTCAAAAAAATAGCAAAGCAGTGTTGTCAAATCTATGCCGTTTTTGTGGCCTTAAAACATTTTTAAAATTTTCAGTATTATAATTTAGCAAAAAAATAAGAAAGATTGAAGGACCGCTTATTTTTTAAAGCTATAATATCCATTTTTGACAGAAAACTAAGGTTCAAAAAACAAAAGATCAAAAGATCTTGGGTGGAACTAACAAAAATTCAAACCTGGATGAGCATCCCACAAGGAACACACAAAGAACTAAAGCAAAAAGAGAAATGATTAAACGATGTTTCGCTCTGGGTGGAGCCACTGACGAGCTCACGCTGGTTACCCAGAGCGAAACATCGTTTAATCATTTCTCTTTTCGCTTTAGTTCTTTGTGTGTTCCTTGTGGGATACTCATCCAGGTTTGAATTTTGGTTATTTGCACCCAAGATCTTTTGTTTTTAGATTCTTTTCGGTTGATGTGTGAAAACGGTGTGAAAACTTTGCGCGCGACTCTAGTCGCAAGCAACGCCAACACAACTTAAAAAATATTGGCGAGTTGCTAGAACGTTTATACGCCGTTTTCACGCAACGTTAAGTCGCCTTTGGCAACGTTAAAACGTCGACAAATTGTTCCTTGGGCAACCAAAAAAGAATTCCTTGCAAGAGTTAAAGAAATAGTTTACTGCTTGAAACAATCATTATTGTTATACTTATTTTTTTCTAAAATGATTATAAGAATTCTATGAATCAAGGAATCATATTTATTCAAACTCTATAGTATTAAATCAACAAATAACTAAACTATCACCTATATAAGGGAGAACCATGGTTTTGTTCAAAAAAAACTTATACAGGATCATTTTAGGTAAAAAAAGCGGTTTTTAAAAAAAATGTATAACCTTTTATAGTAAAATCATGTTTTTGATGAAGGTATAAAAAAGAACTTTTTTTTTTGATCACGGGTGCAAAAAATGATTTCTGTCCGTTTTTTACCCAAAATTAAAGAAAAATAGTGGAAAACAGTTATATTGAAAAAATCTATTTCTTTTTGCCAAAAAAATAAGCCATTTCCGCCAGTTTTCAACAAGTAATTACGAAAATAGTAGTTTTTCGCAACTAGCGTTGGTATAAATAATGAGCGCAGCGAGGTATTTAGAAAAACGAGTAAAAAAAGCACAGTTTAGACGCGAGTTGTTAACACTTTTTTTTTAATACCTTTATCAAAAAATCCAAGAAAAACAGGAAAATACTTTTAAAAATCTCGAACGAAGAGCACTTCTCGCAACACACCATCTTTACACTATAAATTAAGGCGGCTGGTAAATGAAATAACAATGGTTTCCATAGCGATGTGCCTTTTTACTCGGTGACGTTCATTGTTGCGAAATTTTAATCTTTGACAGTTTAATATTTTGACGATGTTTTCCAATGATTTTTTCGTAAGTACTTATTGAAAACTGACTGAAATGCGCTCGTTATTTAAACCAACGCTTGTAAAAAAAAAGCACTATTTTAGCCCCTAGTTGTAAAAACCACTATTATTTTATACCTTCATCAAAAACATGATTTTACTAACTGTCTGCGGATAACTAAAGCATGCTTTTTTTTTGGTTACCGATGCAAAAACAGTTTTGTTTTTGATCACGGGTGCAAAAAAAGATTTCTGTCCGTTTTTTACCCAAAATTAAAGAGAAATAGCGGAAAAAAGTAATATTGAAAAAATTTAATTATTCTTGTCTGAAAATTAAGCCATTTCCAGTTTTCACCAAGTATTTATGAAAAAATTATTTAAAAACATCGTCAAAATATCAAACTGTCAAAGATTACCCAAGTAACACAAGATGCTGAAAAACTTTTGCAAAAACGTTGCGACAGAAAAACTCCTCTACTATTGTGTTTTTGCTGTTATCTGCCACAATGTTTTGAAAGTGATGATGAAACGTCGCCTAGCCCAATTTTGCAATCATTTTTTGGTCACTGCAATGACCATTACAGCACTTTTTGCAACCGATATAATTTTTGCAGTTAACTTAATTTTAAAAAAAAATATTTTCAACAAAACCCAAAGGAAAAATGGCAAAAGAAACAAAAATAGATTTTATTATTTAATATTAATATTAATTAAAATATTTATTTATACACAAACTTAATATCGGATTTCTGGCTTCATCCATGGACCAAATTGACATGCGACCTCACCAAAATACGCTTGTTTCACATATTAAAAATATTTAAAGTTTTTTTTTTAATTTAATATTTAGGTTACATTTTTTGTTTTTGAATTGGAGCCAAAATAACCAAAAAAGATTTATGTCTACCTTAAAACTAGTTTTAGTTTCAAAAATCTACTCTTTTTATAGAATTTTTTATTTTATTTTGGAAAAAATTATGTTTTTTAAGGTTGTTTTCGTGTAATGGCCGCCATTAAAACTAACAACGCGACCTAACTCTTTAGCTAATATTGCTGTACTTTAGCAAATAATTTTTTTTTCACTATTTTTTCTACTTAATATAAATAAGGGGCGGGGCTTTGTTCGAGAAGCAAGCCGACGGCTAAAATTACTGTGCTTTAGCTGAAAATGTTTTTTCTAACTATGTTTACAACTTCCTGCACAGAAAGCGCATTATTGTCGAAACGACCCGAAAAAATCCGACAGCTAAACTTGCTGCATTATAGCCAAAAATATTATGTTCTGTTTTTACAACTTTATTGCACCAATTTAGTTTTTATTGGTGTCAGAACTCACTTAAAAAGCTCCAAAGTTTGGCTTTAATGTATAGCCAACATTCTGCATATTTTTCTCCCCAGAAAATAAAATTTTTGAACAAAGTTTAATAAATACTTTTAAAGTAAATGAAGATCTTAATACAATTAAACAACTTTCCACAAAATACTGTCTTTCTCTAAATTCAAGTAAGTCGCAAGTAATGGTGTTTGGACGAAAAGTAACCCGTGCCAGATGCCTACAAAATATTCAAGTTAAAATTGATGATGAAATCCTAAAAATATCCGACACTGCCAAAAATTTAGGACTTCTTATGGATACATCATTAAATTTTGATAAACATATATCTCTAGTCATTAAAAGAGGATTTAGTAATCTAAGGTTGATTTATAGCAACAGACATCTGCTAAATAAGTACACTAAGACTATATTGTGTGACTCTTTGGTTCTTTCGCACCTAAACTACTGCGATGTTATATATGGCCAATGCATTCGGAAACTAGAACAGAGACGACTTCAACAACTTCAAAATTCTTGCGTAAGAATTATATCTGGACTAAAAAAACGGGACCATGTTTCAGGGGCACTTAAATCACTTGGGTGGCTTAACATGGAGCAGAGGCGTTTATTGCATACCTCTTTATTTTTTTATAAATTAATTAAATATAAAAAACCATCTTATTTGTTTAAAAAAATTAAATTCAGGCATGACGCACACGGTTTAAATACAAGACAAAAAAACAAAATATGTATTCCTTGTTACAAAACAAGAGCGTATCGTGGGTCATTTAGTTATTATATCTCGAAGCTATATAATAAAATACCTGATAGGTACAAAAACTTAAATCCGTCAAGCTTTAGACGGCAAATAAAAAATCATTTAAAAAAATACAGCAGAGTGAGTGTTGGGTAAGTGGAGCCTAGTTTTTTTTTTTTTTTTGAAACATACTTAAATTCATTTTTGAGGTTTAACTGTCCTTATTTTTGTAAAAGTAAATTGCACTATTATAATATTAAATATTATGATTGTTTACATCTTCTTTATTTTTCTTTAGGTTCTCTATTTTTAGTTAGGTTTAATATTCTTTCTAATTTAAGTACTTTAAAGGTTTTTCTTAATATTTTAGGTATTTTACAAAAGGTTGAGTGGAAGAGCACTGCTCCCTATTTCTTAATAGGAGAGTGTGAACTCTGCCTTTTGTCGCATCATTTATTTATGTCAGGTAGTGTCTAGAAACTTAATTGTATTTGTTTTTGTATTTCATTATTTTGCGACAATAAAAACAATACTAAACTAAACTAAACTAAACATTATCAAAGCAAAAAGTATTACAAAAACTAAGCAAGCTAATTTACAATCAAAAAGGTGCTGAAAAAACGTTTCTAGTGTAAAGATGGTGTGTTGCTAGAAGTGCTCTTCATTCGAGATTTTTAAAAGTTTTTCTTGGATTTTTTGATAAAAGTATAAAAAAATATATATATAAAAAAAATAGTGTGTTAACAACTCGCGGCTAAATTGTGCTTTTTTTCCTTGCGATTTTAAATACCTCGCTGCCCTCGTTATTTAAACCCACGCTTGTAAAAGAAAGCACTATTTTAGCCACTAGTTGTGAAAACTACTATTTTTTAGTAACTTCGACAGAGAAGGTCCGAAAAATATGTTATTCAAAAACACTTGCCTGATGTATTTGATGAATAACCTCACTGTGCGTGGCGTCACTCAAAGTTTTTCCGTTCACCTCCAAAATTTCGTCGCCGACTTCGATTGTATCGTTGTAGGCGGGCGATCCGTAAAGCTTGATTTTCTTATCCTTCGTTTGACATATGATGATTACATAACCGCCTAAATCCACCATGGCTTGAATGGCGGAACGTCTGAAAATAATAAGTAAAATTTACCAAAAAAAAAAGTCCAGCAACTTTCAACACTAACAACTACCCCCGTTTGCTCCGCCCCTGAAGCGATTTTTTTCACCTTGACGGAACTTTAATAAAATGGTGTCTAATCTACCTTTATACTCCAAATTTGATCAAAATCGGATCAGCTGTTCAGAAGTTACATCCGATTACCCAGCGTGTTATATAGCCTTTCAAAAAAAATTGGCAGATCTGTAAAGGGAATGTGGATTAAAAAATTTGAAGTTAAGCAGCCGGGGTCATAAAATTGAGATTTTGTAAATTTTCTGAACGTGTGTCAATTTCCGATTTTTTTGTGATTTTTCCGTGGCATGAATTTGAATTTTTTTTGATATCGGCGAATAGCTAGGGACCTTTTTACAGTCACCTCAAAATGAATTTGCACAATCCCGTTCGTAAATAGAGAATAGAATTTTTTTTTGTAAATTTTTAGAAAAAAAAAACAATTTTTTTTTTAAATTTCAAATTGATTTTTTTTATGCAATTAACCGGAAGTAAAATATCATGTTTTGCATACTATTATGTTGGGAATTTGGAACCTTTGGTTGCAATATAACAAAGTTATGATTGTTTTGCACAAACCAAAACTACACTTTTTTGCACTCGACGCGCGTTTCGCTAACAACTTTAGCATCATCAGGAGACGATAAACAATAAACTTAATTAACCTACACTCTATCTTATATACTATCTTTTACTAGGCGGAGATAAGAGTAATAATTTGTGATTGGTCACGCTTTATAATACTATCTCTCCTCAGGTAAAGAATAAAGTGTACTAAACGGAATAAAGATAGAGGCCATCTTTATTTAAACTATTTCTGTACTTCCATTTCCATACTTTCATATGCGATCAAAAGGCTTTTGTTTGGTACACTTTTTAAAAGTTTTAGGTTATCTAATGTGAATCTATGATTATTTTCAAAAGCATGTTCGGCCATACTTGACTTTTCTGTTCTTCCGTATTTTAAGTGTTTGAATAGAGCGTCTTGTTTGGCCAACATATTTTTTGTCACAATCCATGCAACTAATTTCGTAAATTCTACTTTTTTCTAGAACTGTAGTTTTATCCTTGGGATTTCCTAGTAAACTTCTTATTGTATTTCCGGATTGATGTACTACTTTAAAAGATGTTTTCTATCTAAAGGCTGACAAAGGTAATACAGTTGTTATATTAGATAAAACAGATTATTTCGAAAGGGTAGATAACCTAATAAAAATGGACCCTACAAAAAATTCCCAAAGAACCTCTTACCAAAAATTATTAACGAAGTAAAAAAGAAAATTAAAAAATGTAACAATATTATTATTGACAATATTAAATATAAGTTACAAGTAAGCAATCCTATTATGCCGAAACTGTATTGTCTTCCGAAAATCCACAAGCCTGGAAAATCGGTTAGACCTATAGTTTCTGTTGTAGGATCACCTACTTACAATATTTAGCAAACGAGTTTGAAAATTTACCTATAAAGGAAAAAGGTTTTTCCGTTCAAAATTCCCTTGAATTTATCAACAAAGTTAAAGATATTTCACTCCAAGAAGGTGAGAATTTAATCTCGCTTGATGTTAGTTCGTTGTTCCCTAGTGTACCGATCCCCAATACCTACCCAATACTTTCAATATAAAAATAACTACTACCAACAATTAGAAGGAACCACAATGGGTAATAGTTTATCACCTTTTATTACAAACCTCTTTATGAGCAAATTTGAATCAGATATAAGTTAAGAATTTGAGTATTTCCCCAGAGTATGGTTCAGGCATGTGGACGATGTGTTTGCAGTATTCAACACTAAAGTAACTAGTTCTGAAAATTTTATGGAAAAAATAAATAACAAATTTCCCACAAATAACTTCACTTATGAAACAGAGAACAACGGTACACCGCCATTTCTAGACACTTTAGTTATAAGAAATAAAAATAAATTAGAATTTGACCTATACAGAAAAGAAACGGCCACTAACAGGTATATTCCAAATGACTCTTTTCATTGCTTACAACATTAGCTTGCAAGTTTGCACTTTTTAACATATAGTTTAGTAAATTTCCCCTTAAACAAAGATTTGAAGCAGAAAAGAATAGTATTAGAAATATAGCTGGCGAAAACGGTTACGACGAAGGCTTAATAAATAAGCTGATAAATAGACATTCTTTTCAAAAAACCTTTCGGAATTCCACTTTTTTCAGACAAAAAGATACCTCCGACTCTAAATTTGTATCAATTTCTTATAATCCTAATTATACAAAAGGCTTACAAAAAGTATTTATTAACACCGGTTTTAAATTAGTATATCAATCCGGAAACACAATAAGAAGTTTACTAGGAAATCCCAATGATAAAACTACAGTTCTAGAAAAAAGTGGAATTTACGAAGTTAGTTGCATGGATTGTGACAAAAAATATTTTGGCCAAACGAGACGCTCTATTCAAATACGATTCAAAGAGCACTTAAAATACGGAAGAACAGAAAAGTCAAGTGTGGCCGAGCATGCTTTTGAAAATAATCATAGATTCACATTAGATAACCTAAAACGTCAAAAAAGTGTAACAAATAAAAGACTTTTGAATGCATATGAAAGTATGGAAATCATTAATTCCAGGAATAGTTTAAATAAAGATAGAGGCCCCATTAGTACACTTTATTCTTTAGTTGAGTAAAGATAGGATTATAAAGCGTGACCAATCACAAATTATTAGTCTTATCTTATAAGATAGAGTGTTGTTAGCGAAACGCGCGTCGGGTGCAAAAAAGTGTAGTTTTGGTTTGTGGAAAACAATCATAACTTTGTTTGCATACTATATTAAAGGCCATTTCATAATCTTTTAAGAGGTTTTACCAAAATTTTAAAATGTTGTCACTTGACCGAGATATAGCTGTCAAAATGACCGTAAGTCCTAAAAAAAGTTTAGGGCGTTGCGATATTGATTTGTTGGTTTCCGGAGTCATGCCTAAGTGTGTGCCAAATTGGAACAAAATCACCAAAAATCTTCCTATAGGTTTAAAAAAACCCCCGACTATTACCAGTATTGAAGTTATGGGGTGGTCTCTCAGCTTAACGGTTAAACTAGGAGCTAACGGCTACAGCTACAAAATTAGCTTAAAAGTAACAAAATAGCTACAAAAAGGCTACAAAATGGAGCATTGAAAATATTTGGGCCTCTTATGATGGTCCTCCCAGGTTAACCGACATTTTCTTGATGAGTTCAGTTTAAGATTTATATGTTAGTCAGTGGCGGTCCCAGCCATTTGAAAAGGGAGGGGGCGGTTTCGATACGAAAAAAAACTAGAATAAAAGCATAGCTTTTATGAGAAAGATATCAATATATATGCAAACAAAACTTAGTATCTAAATCTAGGGGGGGTACTCAGATTTTAAGTTTATTTAATACATTTTTTATTTTAAAAAATGTTTAAATGCACAGCAAATTATTGAGAAAAAAAAAATAAAAATGCAATTTATGAGTCAAATTAAAATAAAATCCACATGCGAAAATTTTAAAGAAAATTGCACGGAAAAATGCATTTTTTTTATTTAAAATTAAACTAAAATTGTAAATATAACAATGGTTTCAAAGCGCAGCAGGCGAAAATTTTTAAGAAAATAACACTACAAATGCCATTTTTAACACAAAGTTAAACTAATACCGTATATATCAAAGGTGTTATTTCGACTCAATTAACTCCTGAAATCCGCGCTTGAGTAACTGCGTATAATTTTTTCAGTTATAAAAAACAAGATAATAAACAAACCACAAACAAAACCTAATAGCTAAATACTTTGTTTTTTGAGGTCTAAGAAGCTTTTTAAGTTGAAGCATTACCTTTTGCATTGCAATATTTCAAATATAAGTTTTTTTTTTGGGCAAACTGGTCAAAAACTCACTCAATGTCAATTTCAATATTTCTGTTGATATGCAGCAACGCTAAACCCCACAGTCGAATTTCATTCATAGTGCTTTTAAGTAGGTACCTATGTTTTCAATCTTCTGAGGCAGTAGAAGCTTCTTTCTGACAACGGAAAAATATCGTCACACAGTTACTACGTCCCCAAGGATTACAAACTTTTTGTTTTAAATTCTAGAGGTGTGCATGGTCACTGTGTAGCTTTAACTGCCAGGTGTAATCCTATGACTCCCAGATGATTCCTTATAAGGATGAAACAGGTCTGTAGGTGTCTGGATTCTCCATTAGGCATTGGAGGCCTGGTCGTAATGAAGTGAGAAACAAAAACGCTTTGTCCGATATGCCACGGGTTTTACTTTCATTTTTATTTGCGGACACGAGATTCATTTTGTTGTTTTTTAAATATTTTGGCTATTTAGTTCTGCGCAACAAGCCTCCTCCGGAGCGAGATTGCTTGCTGATGCCTTAAAATTAGGGCCACGTAGTATGAAGCTCCAATTGGGGGCGGTGCTGCTGCGAACGTTACCTCTTTTTAAAAGTCATGTTACAGTGACCTTATACTTTAACAGGTTTCTACTTTATAAGCTGCTGAACGGTACAGGATTCTGTATTTATGGTGTCTTGCACTTTTCAATTTTGATGTTTTTGTTTCTCGGTTTATTCGACAGGTGGCGCACAGTTACTACGTCCCCAAGGATTACAAACTTTTTGTTTTAAATTCTAGATGTGTGCATGGTCACTGTGTAGCTTCAACTGCCAGGTATAATCCTATGACTCCCTGATGATTCCCAATAAGGATGAAACAGGTCTGCAGGTGTCTGGATTCCCCATTAGACATTGGAGGCCTGGTCGTAATGAAGTGAGAAACAAAAACGCTTTGTCCGATATGCCACGAGTTTTACTTTCATTTTTATTTGCGGAAACGAGATTCATTTTGTTGTTATCATATATGTTTTGATTTAAGCTTTTGCCTACTTCTGACCAATATTGTTTCCAAATACTGACTTCTCTCATTAAAAGTTCAAGAATTTGTGTTTTGGATTAATCAAATAGTTTATAGTATTTGGGAACGACATTAGTTAATTTTGCCTTGATTTTGGCTTCACGTTGTATAAAACTTGGTATGAATTGTTCAGGTCAAAATATTAGTCTCGTTATTGAACCTTGATTTTATATCCAGAATGATTTTCTCTTTAACTTGTTTATAAATAGAAACTCTATAATACTATTCTTTACTTCTGTATTTACAATATCGTGGTTTTCGCGGTAAGTACGTCATGCGTTTGTTGTGTCTGTCCCAAAATACTGTGGAGGGATTCTAGAATGTCTGAATGTTCTGCAATTTCTCGTTTTTTCTCCAAAGACTTCAAGGTTACCACAAGCATCTTTGTGGTCTACTTTTTTCTGGAGCAAAGAAGGATGGGTGATCGCCCCTCCCCGCCCCCTCTGGGACCGCCACTGTGTTAGTTGAATGAACGAAAAATTAGCTGCTTTTTAAGCGATCTTTTTCAACTTCACAGAGACTGGCTGTCTGTCTATCAAATTTTGCTATTCATTTTTGACACACTTCCCTTTACAATACAATATTATGAAAATTGGGGGTAAATTCAGAACTTTGTAATGAAAACAGATACAAAAACATGCAGTTTTCAGATTTATTACTTGTTCTGATGACAATACAATTCTTCGAAAAAAAATCGGGTGTGAGGCAGCAAACACAAATCGTCGGCATTGAATCGGGCCAATTTCGACAACGTCGGCATCGGCGACTACACGTTGGCCTGATGTTGGACAGATCGCGATTTTCAGTTTTCGGTCAATAATCGGCAACTGACAGAGGTCCACATTACTACAGTCGACTTTATGCCGACACCACTTTAGGACCGACGATGGTCTGATTGGAACTTTGTTTAATCCGTCGAAATTCGGCAACTGACGATGGCCCGATTTATTATAGTCGACTTTATGCCGACGCCAACTTTATCTGTTTTAGGGCCGACGACGCCACGGTTCGATTGGAACTTTGTTTAATCGGACGACAATCGGCAACTGACGATGGCCCGATTTACTATAGTCGACATTATGCCAACGCAAACCTTATCTGCTTTAGGGCCGATGATGTTCCGATTGGAACTTTGTTTAATCGGCCGAAAATCCACAACTGACGATGGCCCTAATTACTATAGTCGACTTTATGCCGACGACCACTTTGTCTGCTTTAGGGCCGACAATGGTCCGATTGGAATTTTGTTTGATTGGTCAAGAATCGGCAACTGACGATGATCCGATTACGTCACCAAATTTTTATACTGCTTAATAGTTTCTTCCTAGTATGTAGAGATGGCGCTAATGTCACTATGTTCCCTGTACAGTGGAAGATAATATTATATATATAATGAGCAAAGATATTTCAAGATTAGAATGCGGACTTGACAAGATGGTGGTACTTCTCTGCAAGAATCACCTCTTCTGCCACTTAAACCAGCCGGACAAGGCCGCTTTGAGAGGCTGATGTGGGGCCTTATTATCCACCCATTATCGGACCTTTGTAGTTTGCCATTGTCGGGCCGCTTTAAGCCACCACCGACCGATCTTCGTCAATCGCCGACGTTGGACTGCTTTAGGAAACCAATGTCGGACTTAAATAGATACCGAGACCAGCTTGTTTACGTTAGACCGTTGTCATATAACTAAAAAATAAAAGAACAAAAGATCTTGGGTGGAAATAACGAAAATTCAAACTTGGATGAGATGTGGGATGCTCATCCAAGTTTGAATTTTCGTTATTTCCACCCAATCTTTTTAAAGTAACTGATTTGGAGGATTTTTTAACTTATTTTTTGTTTTAATTACCTTAGGAGCATAATCCTATTGGAAATATTAATACGCCGGGACGAATCCGTATCAGGTAACTTGGATAAGTGCCAGTGCGGAACGATGCCTATTTGTGAGTGATTCGAAGTTGGAGATCAAAAAAGTATGGGGAGGGTGACCAGTGACCACACTGGTTACCCAGGGCGAAACATCGTTTAATCATTTCTCTTTTCGCTTTGGTCCTTTGTGTGTTCCTTGTGGGATGATGCAAGTTTGAATTTTCGTTATTTCCACCCAAGTTCTTTTCATCTTTTGTTTTTTACCCTGCACGTTATTATGTAAAAACACAATTATTAGGTTTAGGAATGCATTTGTTCTAAACTTTTTACATCAGCATAATTTCAACCTCCTTTCGCATAAAAATAGAAATGTATTTTTCTCAGTGTAGCTGTTTTCTCAGTGTGTTAAGGATACTTTTTGTCAAATGACGTACGTCACGAATTTAAGACCCATAAGACCAATGCTTTTTCGGCCGCTTTGTCGCTTCTGGTGTTTAGTTATGGAACCGCTGAGAGACGGATGCTGCCAATGATTATTTCATGGGCAACTAGGTACCGTATATCCTCGTTGGAACCGTGCATAAAATGCAGGGAATCATTCTAGACAATACTGCAAAAAGATAAAAATATAATAAATATTTTTTTTTTAAGTTAAACAATTTTATTGAAAAATTGAACTGAAAAGTAAAAAATAATTTGGCAGATCCCTGTTCGCTACTGTCCAGATTTAACAATATGGGTAAACAGAGATCTGCCAAATCATTTTTTACTTTTTAGTGCAATTTTTTAATAAAATCGTTTAACTTAAAATATATATATACATATATATTTTATCTTTCTTCGAAATAGCAGCTTTTATTTAATTTTTTGTTTCATCTTTCCATGACAAACAGCAAAAATTGTGGCTGGCTACGTTTATCACCCTGTACAATTTCCCCTAGACACCACACTTGGTTATCGTCATGTATAGCTATCTACTTGTAAAATAAGTAGGTACTCAAGTTTTAATAAAAATTATATAAAACACCTTCAATTTTGATTTTCATCAATTCAATTCGGCAATTTTAACTTTTCCATAAACTCCAGCAAAATGAAGTTGGTTTTCTATATTGCAACAGTTTGTCTGGTTCAGGTAAGCAAACCAATTTGATATTTTTTAAACTCAGTTAAAAATTTAAAAAAATTGGAGCAGCTTAAAAAAATCCAACGTTTTTGGTAGACGTAAAAATAACACAAGTTGAAAAAACTTGGGTTTTACACAAAAATAAAAACTATCTTATTTATCGTATATACTTTTTTCGTTTTAGTCTTAAAAGTGGTGGGCGAAGTACGTTTTTTAAACAAATCGGGGATATAAAAGAAATTGTGAAAATCGGCTGAAACGTTTGAAATCTATACTAAAACAAACATTACAAAATTTTTTATTGAAAAAAACTTTTAAAGAACAAGCTTTTATTAAATGCACTCAAAAGTATAAAATAATTTTTTATCTTTCTTATACCATAATAAAAGCGATGGGCGCAAATTAAAAATTTTAACTTAAAATGTCGTATATCGGTCACATCGACGATTCACCTAAGAAACAGTTGTATTACCCTGTATGCCAATTTTGATTTAAATTGAACAAACTAAATCTTTTCCTCCCTCCACTTGCCTTGTTAGAGGGAATTGTGTACCTAATAATACCATATTATTGTATTGTCGCCGGAACTATAAACGCATATCAAATTTGAACACACACCCTTAATTTATAGATTTGTAAACTTAATCGTCCATTTTGAATCCGCCATATTGAAATTTTTAAATCTGATCAAAAATTCATAATCCCCCTCTAAATCTTTTGCCCCCTCCACTTCTCTGGTTAGAGGGAGATCGTTCATATTGAATCCGCCATACTGAATTTTCAAAATCTGATCAAAAATTCGTATTCCTTATTCCTAAAAGCCCCCGTATACCAATTTTGGTTGAAATCGGACAAACTTAGGTGTTTTTCCCCCTCCAGTCCCCTCGTAGGAGAAGGGTGCCTAATAATGACATATTAGTTTAACGCATCGGTATCAGTGTACCTAACACGTTCCAAAGAAAGCCAAAAGACTGCATGCTTCGAACGAGGCCTGCTTTCACAGTGAAGGCTATGACCACGGATGTAAAAAAGAAAGGGATTGATAATACCCTTGTGGGAAAATCACTGCCGTGTGTCTTCCGCCATTTTCGCCGCCATGTTGTGTAGATTTAGGTTGGCGACATTGGTTCCTTAATTTTAAATAGTAGTGTGGGAACACTGACTATCAACAGTCTCAAAAAATGACGTTTCTAGAAAGGGTTATTTTTGTTGTTTTTTTTTTAATATAAAAACAAAAAAGTGAAAAACCAAGCAATAAAAACCATTTAAAAGACAGACAAATGCCTGAACGGCCACGTCATGATAATCTCTCTCATTTGGTCTGGGGAATGTGCAAGTTTTTAATAAATAAATTACAACATGGAAACATTACCCCCAATTTATAAACTCAAAGGGTACTGTCAACCATTGCTGCTGGCGCTCCCGCTCAAGATAAACCTTCATTAAGTTGATCTCTGAATCTAAAACAGGAACTAAAACGTCTAGGGACAGATATGCCCCAACAGTTTATAAATCCGAGGTTGTTAAAGGCCTAGAAGACAGGAAAAATAAATGAATACAGGGAGATATGGAGTTTGATAATGGCATATATGGATCAGCTGAAAACCAGAGCGATGGCAAGCGATCACAAAAAAGTACATCTTTGGCAAATCGACTTTTACAAAATTAGAACGATACTTCATGAGTTTTAAAAAGATCATCATATGTATTTTATCAGTATATTATTTTTTCTTTTTCTTGTTGTCATTTCCATGTGTTTGTAACTTTCTATATATATTTCATTTTAAGTAAGTAATTTAAGATTTCATTGTCAATTTTTGTGATAGTATTTTTTTAAGATTTTAAGACCAGTAATTATAAGATGTTTTACTAGTTTACTAGAAATAGAGAAAAATCAATATTTATTTTTGAATCTTTATTAACAAAACTTTAATGTTAACATTGTTTAATATCTAAATGACATTTTAAAGACATTCTTAGGTTAAATTTACCTTAATGCTAATTTTTAACACTAAATTTTGACGCCTATTTATTCAATTGTGACAATGTTTTTTGTCGAAACTACTTTTTTTGGGTTTTTCGCCACTAAGTTAAGGAAATTTTTTCAAAAATATGTTAAAACCCACTGCGTAAATTCTTAAAGAAAAAAATTGTTCGTTTGTCAGATAAGTACTTAGATTCTAGTAAGGATTTGCATGTGAGTAGGCAAATTTTTTATCTTATTTAAAAACCACTGACAAACGAACAAATTTTTTTCTTTAGGAATTTACGCAGTGGGTTTTAACATATTTTTGAAAAAATGTCCTAAACTTAGTGGCGAAAAACCCAAAAAAAGTAGTTTCGACATTATGAATCCGTCAAAAACATATAGATTTTATCTACAATGTTTTTTGTTAACAATTTTTGTAATAAAGGTTTTCTGATTCTGAAGAACTCAGCAGAAAAAGTTATTACTAAGATATCCTTAAGTTTTGGTACGTTTTCAGCATTTGTCATTTTTTTTGTAGATGATGCAATTTCCTTATGGAAACTGGCTTTCTGTGTGATTTTGCTTATCTTGATGGAAATCTATCATTGGCCCATAGCAACAAATAACAAAAATGACTAAAAATGTTACAAAAGTTTTTGTTTTGAAGCATGTTTGTTAAATACTGAGTGGCAATATAACAATTGAAATTTGCCTTTTGTTAAAAAAGTAATCTCTTGGTCATATGAATTTAATAGTTTTTGTTTGTGATGCCAGTGCGACGCAACCTATATTTTTCTGCTATTTATTCTCAGACTACAATTTGGTTCATAAATATTATTTACATTTTCACAAAAAGTGCAAAAACTGATTTTAGGGAAAAGCCAAAATGTTTAACTTTGAACGCAGTATCTCAAAAACCACATACCAGATCACTGTGGAGCAATGATAGATTTTTATCAGGACAATGAAACCTACAACATATGCAGTTTTGAGCAAAATCCCACATCCTTTATAAAAGATAGAACCACAAAAAAAAATGTTGAATGCTGAAAACTTACCAAAACTCAAGGATATCTTAGTAATAACTTGTTAACTTAGGGAAGGTATGGTCGACACAGTTGTTAGTTAATAGGTTTTTTCACTAAGGTCTTCAAATATTGTAAAACTCCATGCTCGACTCCATGTGCCAAAGATATACTTTTTTTGTGATTGCTAAATGTAGCTTGACTTGCCATGGCTCTGGCTTTCAGCTGATACATGTATGCTATTATCAAAGTCAGTATCTCCCTCTATTCATTTTTTATTACTGTATCACATTGATGCATCTGTCCTTAGCTGTTTTAGTCCCTGTGCAGATTCAGATCAACGTAATCAAGGTGTATCTTCAGCGGAAGCGCCAGCAGCAATGGTTGAACAGAGCGTTTATTACAATTTATAACGTGTGGCTTAACAGTACCATTTGAGTTTATAAATTGGGGGGCAATGTTTCCATATTGTGATTTATTTGTTCGAAACCTGCAAATACTCCAGACCAAATGAGAGGTAAATGGCGTGACCGTCGGAGCATTTGTTTATGACTTGTTTCTTTACATTTTTGTTTTTGTATTAAAAAACAACAACAAAAATAACCTTTCAAAAAAATGTCAAATTCAATCAAGTTTTGACACTGTTGACAATCAGTGTTCCCACACTACTATTTAAAATTAAGGAAACCAATGTAGCCAACCCTAATCTTCACAACATGGCGGCGAAAATGGCGGAAGACACGCGGCAGTGATTTTTTTCCCATAGGTATTAGCAATCCAAGGTTTCTACATCCGTGGCTATGACAGAAAAACTGACAGCAAGCGATGCGTGCGTTGGGATGGACGTAACGATACGTTCACCACTCCGTGCGTATCGATTGCTGTCAGCTTTTGTGTCATCGCAGTCATGAAAGCGTCCAAAACATGGCATAAACAATTCAAAAATTTCGTGTCTTTTGGCTTTCTTATGAAGGTGTTGGGTATACCGATACCGATGCGTTGAAAAATTTACTTTAATTGTCTAGTATTGTATTGTCACCGGAACTATAAGTGCATGCCAAATTTGAAGGCAATCGGATTTGTATAGGTTAGTTAAAATTGGTTAGCAAAAGATGACCAAAAATGGTCCATCTTGAATCCGCCATATTTAATTTTCAAAATCTGATTAGATATTCGTTATTTCCATCTCCAAGTGTCTTGACACACCTAATTTTAACGAAATCGGGCGTACTTCAACTGTACCCCCCCTCCACCCCCTTCGAGTAGGGCGGAGCTGTCAATTTCATCACACTATATTCTTGTGTTCTTCAACTGTACCCCCCTCCATCCCCTTCGAGTAGGGGGCAGCTGTCAATTTCATCAGACTATATACTTGTGTTATCACCGCAACTATATAAGCATGCTAAATTTGAAGCCGATCCGTTGTCGGGAAGTCAAAATTAATTCCACCCGAATAAACATATCTATTTCGTTACATATACATATACATAGATACATTGCAAGTTAAATAAAAGCTTTTAAAAAATACGCGCATCAAACTTGTAACCTTGTTTTTATACTGAGTATGAGCTATGATTTTGGTGAATATTATCAAATTTAGGGCAAGGCAATGACGGGCACCCTAAAAACTAAACTGTAAATTAATTATTATAATAAATAATAATTATTATAAATAAACAAATTAAGATTTTTTAAATAATACTCTTGTCGGACATCTTTAATCCAAAATGGCTGAGAAAACAAGCATCCCCCAGAGGGTTACTGTTTTTACAGCCTTCCTGAGCTTTTATCAGGAAATCTAACTTAGTATCTATTCGACAAAATATTTTTTGACTCATTTTTATGTGTGATTCATACATATAATAATAACTTATTGTATTTTGTATTGTAGGGAACCTTAGGCGCAGTTGTTAGCTCAGATAGTATTGCAAGAAAAGCCGTACAAACTATTCTAAACTTTTTTGCTAAAGAACTGCCCCTTATCAATGGGGCTGCTCAAAATATTGACCAATACTATTTCGCCGACCCAGAATTAACCAAAAACAACACTGTTAAATTGTATGTAAAAATTGGTACAGCCGCTTTTGACGAAGTTGCTGATCTTATAGACGAGGCTGCTGCTAAACTAAATGTTAGCAGTGGAGGGGCAGAGCTTATTAGTTGTATTCAAGCCCAAAAATCTGACGCTAGAAACAATGTAGAACATAACGTTGAAAACTGGGGCGAATGTGTAACGAAACAAGTTCCAAATTTGTCCGTGGGCTTTAAGGACCAGCTAGCAGCTTTAAATCTCTTGACTCATACGATAGTTGACGCTAGAGATGGGCTACAATCGTGTAAAAGCGCAGATGTTTTGTGCTTTGCTCAGTTGGCTAGTTCTTTAACAAGTGGAGTTAAAAATGTCACAACTATATTAGAAAAAGGCACCGATGAAGTTGTTGCAGCGTACAAAATTATGTTTGGAACAGACGTACCATCATGCACTCGTGATGTAAAGAAAATATTTTTAAATGATATTTCTAACTTATTAAATAATCTTCTTCAATGTGTGAAGCTATAGTGACATAACTTTAATAAAAAATAATTAACACATTATTCCGTATTTTTATTTATCATAGTAGATAATAACTATCTTTAAAATACATGTTACATACAACTACGCTTTTGTCTTAATCTTATGTTAGTCAAATAATCCACTTGAATAAGTGTTTTTTGAGCTACATAATCAAAAATTATTTCAAAATTTCTCATTGCGTATTCTCAGTTAATTTAATTTTGCACAAAGCGCTATATTTTGATAAATGGCTTTAAAACTATTGACCTGTGTTATTTGTCTTCTGGTCGTTCAGACAGGTATCGCTTCCTTTTTTACATTTAAACAAAATCCTTAAAACTTATATTTCTTACAGACCGCCGTGGCCGAAGTAAAACACAATAACAGTACCAATCCCGCAGAAAGAGAACAGATTAGTTCGTTGTAGAAAAAAACGACTCTTGTCAACGCAGCTTTCTCAATTAAAGACACACTTTTTGAATACAACAGCAGCAAAAGAAGCAAACTTTTTTGCTATAAGGCCCCACACATTTTCCATGGGATTGGCGTCTGGAGTTTTTGCCGGCTATGGCAAAACCTCGATGTTGTTTTGCTGGAACCACTGTTTAGAATTGCGTGCGTTATGGATAGGACAGTTATCCTGTTGAGACACAAAACCTTCTGGGTTAAGAATGGTTGCTTCTGGAAGCATAACATTTCTAAAATTGGATTCTAAAAAGAGCGCCATGTCCTCTCGCCGATATCGAACTCCACACAATCACGGAAAATCTTCGAGAACGGTCTTCGTTCCCAGCAATATATTTCTGACTGAAAGATTTCTTCATCCGTGAAGATCACCTCTTGCCAAAATTCTTGTTCTTGTAGTAGTAGTAATAGTTTAGTGCAAAAATTTACCTGCTTTGCTTCTTTTCCGCACTAAGTAAGATTTTCTTGGCAGCAACGCGACATCTAAGCCTAGAATATAGGCTTATCCGTCTGCGCGTCGTTCTTATGAATCCAGGAAAATGTGCCTCAATTTTCGCCTCTGGGGCCAGAGACCATCGAAAATGTGTGGTTTTCAAGGAAGTCGATCAGTTGCTGATCTTGCTGCGGGCTGACGTACTAACTTGGGTCAAGCCCATAAAGGTATAACTTAAATAGAGACATTATGTTTACCACAGTTGCGATCAGACATAAGGTAAACAATTTGGGGACGATGCCAGATTTCGCTGAAAGTTGTATCTACGCACGTAATGTTTTTACAAACACATTATTTTTATTGCTTATTTACCTGCAATTATGCAAATTCTGTGGTATGTTTTTTAAAACATGGAAAATCACCTTATTTTTATTCACATACATAAAGAAATTGAGGTATACAGACCGCTTCAAGCTACTGCGAACATAGGGCGGAAGAAGTCTAATTTGCCAGTGTACGTACATGCAGAGACACCGCACGCCTATCAGTGAAGCAACCAATACTCAGGCTTGCGATCACCACTTGCATGACTTTCCTTTGGTATTTAGTAACCACGGTGCTGTGTGGAGCGTAGTCAATGAAACCGGAATTTGGTCAATAAATACGCAAATTTCTATAACGTAACTTTCTTATTTTTTGTCACTGATAAATAAGAGCGTTTTATTGTCAACTGCTCAGATTTATCAGTGACGACGTGTTACAATGAAAATAATAAGGAGAAACAAAATAAAAGCAAGTTCTCAAAATAAAATAATACATTCTAAAAACCAAAAAGATTCTCCCAGTCAAAAAAAAATTAAAGCAAATGTTCGAAAAGTCCTCCTTGCTCGGCTAGACAATATCCGAGCCTACTATAAAAACCCCTTCTAACGTTTCCAAGCATGTTAGGGGTGATAATTTGAAAAGCTTCTTCAAAAACAGATAGAAGTCATTAGGAGCAAGATCGGGAGATCGAGCTGGCCATAAAATAGTTCCCCGTGTACTTATAACCCGATTAGGAAATACATTATCAAGATATTCCCTAACAAGGCCAACATTGTGAGCGGAACAACCATCTTGTTGAAACCATGTTTCACCAAATCTTACACCTAACAACTGCCTAGCAGTTGGAATAATGTGCTGCTGCAGTAGATCCAAGTATCTAGGACCATTCAAATTGCAATTGCCGTTAATAAAAAATGGCCCAATTACGTGTTCCCCTATAATACCCCCCCCAAACATTTAGTTTTTGGGGATTCTGTGTTCTTACGTCAAAATACAAATGCAAATTTTCCCTCGACCAATATCGAACGTGTGTTGGGTTATGACGATTTGACCATTTGACCATCTGCACTTTTTCTGCAACTTCGTAGACATCCATTTTTGGTTTTAAAAATGTATTATTTCAATTAAGAACTTACCCATCTGTTTCTCGAGCAAGGCAGAAATAAAACAAAATAATAAAAACAAAATGAATTTCCAAAAGATAACACTGCAGCGTGCTTCGAATCCACCTCGGTCGTACGGCACGGAGAGTAAATTGGACTTGATTCCCCCTATGTTCGCAGTAGCTTGAAGCGGTCTGTATATATATAATATATATATTAATGTATTTAAATTTCTTTGAATCTTCACAATTTTAAATCAATAAAGAATTTATAATGTGTAGGTACGTGTTATGGTACTTGTAACCTTATTTCTTTGGTCGAAATATCAGATAAAATACCTGATATTTTGACCGAAGAAATAAATATTTTTATTTTCCAATATATATTCGGAATTAAACCTACAACAACCTTGTATTTGTGGCGGGTCAGCTATATAATCGTGTGTACTCTGCTCCATTCATTATTTTTAGACGCAGTTGTCGTTTTAGTGGAATTGGGTTTTTGGTATATTTTAAAGATTATTGGACAGTTTTTAATATTTTTTCGGTAGATTTTTCAGTGTTTGTGACAATAGTGATATGGAACAGTGCCTGGTGTGCCGAAAACTGGAGATTGCAGATGAAAACCAAATATTTCACAGGTTAGTTTTCATATGTTTTCCAACGCCATCTTTTCATAGGTCGCCATTGGCGTGCAACTTGTGTTGCAATAAATACAAAATGTAATTAATAAATATAGAAAAGAAATAAGTTTTTTTAGGATATTTTCGCGACTTTCTAATAAAACAATAACTATAGTAAGCAAGCAAGATGTAAGATATGTGTGTATGGTATTTATTTATAAATAGCTACTTTCACAGTTTTAATATTATCTATTTTTTTGCCAAGGTTTTTTTTATAAATAGTGTAATTAATTAAGCATTCTGGGTATAAAATATCCTGGACAAAATAGGTAGGTAATGCTGGGTTTATACAGAAAAATAAGATAAGACATAAACTAAGACATAACATAAAATGAAATAAGAGTTGAGCTTATGACAAACCCTGTTGGTGTTTATACAGAAGAAAAGCATAAAATAACATAAAAAGATGCCCAACTTTTATCTTTTTATGTTATGTTATTTATGTCATGTGAAATCACATTTCGCGCATGATCACGAAGCCATTTTTTACTGTAAAAATTATACTGACTTCGACTTATAATTTTTAAAAAATTGAAATGAGAAAAACAAACAAAAATTTAACCTACTCTACATAATATTTTTTTGTATTTAATAAAAACGTAAGGATACTTTTCTAGGTGTTAAATAAAAATTATAGCATATATTATTTATTTTTAAACAATGGAAAACCATCATTAACATCTATAATATACTTTCCTTTTTCAGAATATTTCTTTTATTTTTAAATTTTCCACATTGATTTAGCTGTTTTTACAAAACGCTGTGTATATTTTTTTACAATAGTTATTTACCTAACAAGTGCGGAAGGTGAAACTTTTCTGCACCTGACGAAGGTCAAGGGCGAAAAAGCAACTACGCACCTGTTTAGTTTCCTACTTGCATAAAACACTTAGACCTAAAATTGAAGCTGTGTTGGAAAAATACTTTTTCTTACGAACGTGCGGAAAGTAGCACAAAGTACTTTACTTTTCCGCACTAGTACGGTAAAGTTACTTTTTCGCACTAATTTTTTTATATCGGAAAAAATTTAAAATGAAGTACGTTAAATAAAATTTTTATTTTTTAAAAATAATTTCTAATAAATCAGCGACTGTTGGTGGCTCGTAGGAAGAACATTGTACCTAATACATGCGTAAAGTGACTTCCGTTCTTGACGGCTTGACCGAACTCCTCTACGCGTCTTTCGGTCAACTGCGCAAAAGTACCACTTTCCGCACTAGTTAGGTAAATAAATAAGTATTACGTAGGCTGATTTTTTAATATAGTTCTACAGGCACTCCATATTTTGTGTATGACTTGACATTTAATAGATTAAAATTTTTGTTTATGTTTTTTGCATCGCGTGCGGGAAATCCAAACATTTCGCATGTAAATGCGTGCGAAAAAGTTTACGCACGCAATTAGGAAACATAATTGAAATTGAAAAACTCGATATATAACAAAATTTTAAATGTATTTTCATAAATATTTAACAAGTCTAAATATAAAGACCACCTTTTTATATTTATAAATAACGAGTCGCTCCTGTCCGCTGCTAAAAGTTTGGTGGATGGAGCATGTGTGAAGGAGAGCATGCCTGGTGCAGCGTTGCCAGTGGAACATAAAATGTTTTTCCCTAAATCTAACAACTGATCGCGTTTCAAAGCCATTTATGTATGACTTGATGGGTCTATTTTAGTTGAAGGTCTTTGGTCAAGCCAGTGCCTTGCCTTCGTCAAACAGTTCCTTACTATACACTATACAGACCGCTTCAAGCTACTGCGAACATAAGGGGAATCAAGTCCAATTTACTCTCCGTATCGTACGACCGAGGTGGATTCGAAGCACGCTGCAGTGTTATCTTTTGGAAATTCATTTTGTTTTTATTATTTTGTTTTATTTCTGCCTTGCTCGAGAAACAGATGGGTAAGTTCTTAATTGAAATAATACATTTTTAAAACCAAAAATGGATGTCTACGAAGTTGCCGAAAAAGTGCAGATGGTCAAATGGTCAAATCGTCATAACCCAACAAACGTTCGATATTGGTCGAGGGAAAATTTGCATTTGTATTTTGACGTAAGAACACAGTATCCCCAAAAACTAAATGTTTGGGGGGGGGTATTATAGGGGAACACGTAATTGGGCCATTTTTTATTAACGGCAATTGCAATTTGAATGGTCCTAGATACTTGGATCTACTGCAGCAGCACATTATTCCAACTGCTAGGCAGTTGTTAGGTGTAAGATTTGGTGTAAGCTCCTAATGACTTCTATCTGTTTTTGAAGAAGCTTTTCAAATTATCACCCCTAACATGCTTGGAAACGTTAGAAGGGGTTTTTATAGTAGGCTCGAAATTACGTTATAAAAATTTGCGTATTTATTGACCAAATTCCGGTTTCATTGACTACGCTCCACACAGCACCGTGGTTAGAGGCGTACTAAATACCAAAGGAAAGTCATGCAAGTGGTAATCGCAAGCCTGAGTATTGGTTGCTTCACTGATAGGCGTGCGGTGTCTCTGCATGTACGTACACTGGCAAATTACACTTCTTCCGCCCTATGTTCGCAGTAGCTTGAAGCGGTCTGTATAAAATCGGCGTACGCATTTTATGTGGCCGGAAGTGTACCTCTACCGAAGTAACGTCTTCTATGAAAATTGTTGCAATGTGCTTTACAAAAGAGATGATACCAAATCCTTCACTGTTGAGGCAACCAACAATTGGACCAGATGTGTGTTGGATTTCGAAGAAACAATAAGTCTAGATGGAAATATACAAGATTTGGTCGTACACCTGAATAGTGTTAGAAAACCTATAATAGCAGCTCAAGAAGAACTAGAAGCGTGTTAACTTGACGATGTTTTATGTTTACTTAAATTTAGTTAGTTTAGTTAACACAAAAGTCAATAGTTGAGGGTTTAAAATTGTTGGTTACAAATTTTGTTTGGTGCGTGAAAACTCTTGAGAATTTCAATTCATTAGGGATCGCCAATAAAATGTAAATCCTAAATTTAATTGAATTTTTCCTATATTTTTTTTTTCTTGAGTAGGTACCTTAACAATTTATGTACTTAGTTGGCACCTTGCTTAACAGCGACCCTTTCTTTTTAATCGATGTGAAACATTTTCACGATAACGTGGGCTGGTTTGCACAACAAAAAGTATGTTAAAAAGTAAATATGTCAGAAACTATAGCTCCGACTTATAAATAACAGCATGGATATTTACGTCAATCAATTAAAAAACACATCCCCTTATGCACATATCACCTTATCCAAATTTTAACGGTTCAATGTCCTGCTTATTGTGGGTATAGAAAGACAAATTTTTGCTTATCTCTGTTCCTTCATTCTTTTCTAATCTCGACACTTGAAAAAAACTAAAACAGCACGTACATTAACTAACGCGTGTTAATGACAAATTTAAAATGTTGCGCAATATTTTTATAAATAAATATCGTTGATTTGCACACATGATAAGGTTTACAAAGGGGGTAATAATAAATGGCAGAGTTGCAAAAGGGTGCTAAAAACAATTAAAACTAAGACTATATCTAGCTACAAATTAAAATGTAAGTTATAAAGAATACAAATTTATTATTTTACTATGAAAAATAATTTTTAATGCAACAAATAAAAAAAAATAACAAATTTAAACAAGATTTTTATAAAAATAAATAATATTATAGGTAAAAATAAAAAAAAAAAAAATTAGTATTCAAATTTAAAAAGGTGTTTTGAAAATTGACTAGATTGTTAATTTTTTATATATAATTATAAGAATCTTTGTTTTTTGTCATGATTATTGGCAATTATGGTAATTAGTAGTAGTAGTAGTAGTAGTAGTAGTAGTAGTAGTAGTAGTAGTAGTAGTGGTAGTAGTAGTAGTAGTAGTAGTAAGGGGCCGCCCGCAGGCCTGGCAATTCGGCCTCTTCATAGGCCCTTTCTGCCGTACCCTTATTATGGTAATTAATTGATTGATTGATTTTAATTAAAAAACAAAGATAAATAAGAAAAAAAAAGAAAATTTAACAATAACAGACAGTTAGGATTCAAGTAGTCTTTTTCTCATAAATACTTTGAAGGCTCTAGGTTTTAAAGACTTTACAGAAAAGATTTGTGGCGTAGAGGGCAAAGGGTGAGGGAATAAATCGAAAAAAAGTTTTTCCTCGACCAGGATCATTTTGTAAATATGTTTGGCTGGAATTATTAGTTGGAAATTCGCCATCTGACACCTTCAATAAAACGCTATATGTCGTGTATCGTTGGTTGATAGATAAATAGAAATTTCGTACAACTAATAATCATGAATATGTACCTCCTTGTCTTTATAACATGTCTAGGTTTTTAAAGCCGCAGTAGGCTTCACAGATATCCCTACTACTAACAAATTAATCTGACGAAAGAATTTCCGAATAGCCAAATAAAACCCCAGTGCTTCGGTAGCTCAGTTGGTAGAGCATTAGACTAGTATTCTAGAGGTCCCGGGTTTAAATCCTGGTCGAGGAAAAACTTTTTTCCGATTTATTCCCTCACCCATTGCCCTCTACGCCACAAATCTTTTCTGTAAATTTATTAGGGCGCTAAATTTTCCCTTCATTTTTTAAAGACTTTGCTTTTCGTAGCACCGAGCTATAGAGTTTGCAAATAGAATATGAAAAGTTTCTTTCGAAGAAGGCAGTTCGATGTGACGTAGTACAGTTGTCGTGTTTTTTAGCCGTTAACTTAAATTGTATGCTGTTGTTCTGAACCGAATTTTATCGTGAAGATATGGTGGACTTTTATTTATCAAAATTTTTTGAAACAGACAAAGTGAGTGCAGCACCCTTCTTTGTGTGTTTGTGTTGTGTGTGAGACACATGATCATATTTATGGAGTCCGTACATAAATCGGAGACAAGATCTTTGTACCTTTTGAATTCTTTGGAAATCTATCGCTGTTAGGCATGGATTAATGGATGTGTTTTATTTTTTTTTTTGGCTTATGATCAAGTGAACAAATATACTTATTCCTCTCTCATTAGTACCCTTTAAATATTAAAAAGCAATTTCGACAGTATAGGGAGTCTTTTTTATTTTGAGAACTGTTTGGTCACAAGTATAAGAAACGTAAAATCCTATCTAATTCATGAACGAAACTTATTTCAACAAAAGTTTAGTTGCTTTTGACAAGGCTGTTGAAACTCTAGATGAGAATCTAAATAATATCACCGGATTAAATACGACGAAATACATATAAGATTTTGTTATGTGTTTTGAAGTACAAAAGAAAGATTCGAGAGACGCAATTCTTATGATAGTGCTTAACCACGTGTACCCTAAACGAAAAAATTCATTTGTACGATAATTTTGAAAAAAAACCGACAAATTTAAGGAATATCATAGATATTATAGCCTCATCTCAGAAACAATTTGAATATTGCACTTGCAATGATGTAAATTGTTTTGTTCAACTTATAGCTCGTTTAAAGTTTAAAGCAATGATAAACGACATTCTACAAATTCCCAAAGATTTCATATTTATTACAATTTTTTTGTAAGTGTTTGCGATTGAGAAAAGAGCAGAATATGTCATCTACACTGACTTCTCCAAGGCGTTCGACAAACACTCACGTGTTCAGATAGTCAAAGAGCAAAAAGTTTGACATAAATCTGTCAGTTTTTGCAAGTCCATTCATTTGTATTTAAGGATTTACAAGGAATCATATGAACAAGAGTTAACAATTCACAAGTCCTATAGAAGAGAAATAAAAACCAAAATAATAATAATAACCAGTCCCTCCCCAAGACCTTACAGCCTAACCATAGTTAAATAAAAAAACAAAATAACGTAAATTTACTAGTAAGTCCAAACCAATAATAAAAAACAAAAAAAAAGTCAGCGAGATTATTTTTTTTTCTGCTACAATAGTAGTTTTCGCAACTAGTGGCTAAAATAGTGCTTTTTTTTTACAAGCGTTGGTTTAAATAACGAGCGCAGTAAGGTATTTAAAAACGCGAGTAAAAAAAGCACAGTTTAGCCGCGACTTGCTCACACTATTTTTTTTTAATACCTTTATCAAAAAATCCAAGAAAAACAAGAAAATACCTAGGGGTGGCTCGGTAATGCACATTGGTGTACATGCCGATGGCATTTCGTGGCAATTTGAAGCATGATTTCGAGGCATTTCGGAGGCATTTAGAGGCAAAATCTGATAAAAAATGCCTTTTGGTGTACACAAAATGACGACCGAGACACCTCTCGGAAAATACTTTTAAAAATCTTCTCGCAGACCATCTTTATACTATAAATCAAGGCGGCTGGTAAATGAAATAACAATAGTTTCCATAGCGATGTACCTTTTTACTCGGCGACGTCCATTGTTGCGATATTTTAATCTTTGACAGTTTGATATTTTGACGATGTTTTTAAATGATTTTTCCGTAAATATACTTGGTGAAAACTGACGGAAATGCCTTTTTAGGCAAGAATAATTATATTTTTTCAATATCACTATTTTCCTCTATTTCTCTTTAATTTTTGATAAAAAACGGACATAAATCTCTTTTTCCACCCGTGATAAAAAAAAAAACGCTTTTTTGTATCGGTAGCCAAAAAAGCCATGCTTTAGTTACAGTTACTAAAATAATATTTTTGATGAAGGTATAAAAAAATATATTTTGTTACACCTTTGTGGGATTATAAAGCACGCTTTTCTGTCGCAGAATAAAATCTTTCAACCAAATCTTTTGGCAAATAGATTAAAAAAAATTCTTTCGGAATATAAAATATACTTGCTTAAAATGTATAAATGTTCCATCCCCTTAGTTAACATACTTATTAGCCTTGCTTATAAAACAAAACTACGGTAAATCTTTAATCATCTGGTTTTTAATTATTGTTTTTTATATTTTATCGATGCTTAAATTTGGTGTGACCATTTTCATGCGATCAAAGTTTCCAAGATTAAAAGTTTAACTAATATTAAATTTAATGTTCTTTTCTAAACCCAATACCTATACTTAAACTTCTTATAAAACTAGGGGAAATTTTAATCATCTGGTTCTAAAATATCCCCGTTTGTATCACTTATTTTTTGCAATAGTCAGATTGAAGGTATAGTAACGCGACAGCACGGAGTTGGTGATCCGTGGCTATATTCCCAAAAGCTCCTCTTACAAATGCTTGTTGTTTCACCGATATCTCAATTTGATTTGACATAAGTTATAGGTATATCTTTTGATTTCGACAATGAGAAAAACAATTCTTGTTTGGTTTCCTATCAGGGATCTTCTTTTCTAGGGAAACTATGGATTGAACTTACAGAAATTATAAGGTTCATTAACTAAACCGCCCACAAAAAATGTTTTCGAAATGGATTTTTTCGCAGTGTTGTCCAGGAAATTCGCAGTTTTTCTTGTTTGTTTCTACTAGTGGTCATATTTTCCGCCTTCGACAAACTCCCACACCACTTATTCAAAAAAAAGGATAATATGATTTGAAACCGTAGCTAAATAAACGAGTTAAAAGTGCAAAAATATTATGGTTATTGAAACAAATATTTTATGTGACCAAATGCTTGGCTACAGTTCTTGCGATCACATTTTTTAAGATAAACTCCCTTACGCTTGCTTTTCGTACAGAATTAGGGCAAATCTTTAATCATCTGGTCCTAGGAACTATTGTGTCACTTATTTTTTGCAACAGTCAGATTGAAGATACAATCCCGCTTCACCTCCCATAAGCTTCTGTCAAAAAGGCTTGTTGTATTACGGATATCGCAGAAGTATTAATATTATCAGGGATCTTTTTTCTAGGCAAACTCTGGATTGAATAAAACATCCAAAAACGATAAAGTTCATAAACTAAACCGCCCGCCAAAAACGTTTTCGAAATGGATTTTTTTCAGGGTTTTGATCGGGATATTTGGAATTCTGATTTTTTTTAACCGAAGTATAGTATTAATAACACAAAATACATAATTGCTACTTTGTAGTAATAAGGTACTTAACTAACCAAAGGAGTTAAAAGTGCAATTATATGATTGCTTATTGAATACATATATCGTGGAGAACGAAAGAATCCCTATAATCCTAAATGTTTCAGTTTCAAGATGCCTGCCCTTCGTATAAAACTAGGGCAAATCTTTAATCATCTGGTCCTAAGCTATCCCCGTTTGTATCACTTACTTTTTGTACTAGTCAGATTGAACGTACAATCCCGCTATACCTCCCAAAAGCTTCTATCGAAAAGGCTTGTTGTATCACCGATATCACAATTTGGTTTGACATAAGTTGATATATTTCGATTTCTTCTGATACAGAAAATTCTTGTTTGGTTTTCTGCACAGAAAAATTAATACTATCAGGGATTTTTTTTCTAGGCAAACTATGGATTGAGCTTACAGGAACAAGACTTCCAAAAACGATAAAGTTCATAAACTAAACCGCCCGCAAAAAACGTTTCCGAAATGGTTTTTGTCGCGGTTTTGTCCGGGATATTCGCAGTTTTTCTTGTTCGTTTTAAATGCCATATCGATGGATCGTCCGTCACTACTAGTGGTCATATTTTTCGCCGGTTTTTTTTACGATCCTCATAAGATATTTTTTATGCGTTGCTCAGCGTTATTGTGGCAATTTCGCGACATTTTAACCGTATTCGGGAGCGTGGAAAATGCGAAAATTGGGACTGGTCGGGCGGCCGTATTCACGTCTGATTCGGGATGCTGCCTATCCCGAGGGTTGGAGGGGATGATCAATAAGGCGCAGTCTGTGTGGACCAGCATCCTTTCGAGTGGAATTTGCGGCTTCGTCTCTTACGTGCATTCAATACGTAGAGGTTTAAAAATATGGGGTTGCACGTCTGGGCGCACACGTAGTGCACCTTAATAATAATTACATAAGTTGACAAGCAACTGGGAGGATGTCATGAATTACCATGACCCTAGTACGGAGTTACTCATACACAAAATTACATCATTGAAGATGCGAATACCTATAAAACTGTAAATAATACACTGTGCTGTTAACTTCATTATGTTTAATATCTTACCACAAATTCGTCGTAATCATCCCCCCCCCCAGAGAGAGGAGCTGTCAACTTCAAAACTTTTAAAATCTGATCCAAAATTAAAAACCCTTCACCGCCTTCATCCCCCATCAAAGAGGAGCGAGGACCCTATGTAAACAAGGTGTGACGGATTTCTCATGGTTCTTCATTGGCTTCATTGACTGAGTGACTTTTGACTGACTGTGTTGGAAATTATTTAGTGGACCGCTGACGAACATCAGTTAATTTCCCAACAAAGTAGTTTCGTCAATACTCCCAGCAAACACAAATCGTCGGCATTGAATCAGGCCAATGTCGACAACGTTGGCAGTGTATCGGCATCGGCGACTACACGCTGGCCCGATGTTGGACAGATTGCGATTTTCAGTTGTCGGTCAATAATTGCCAACTGACAGAGGTCCACATTACTACAGTCGACTTTATGCCGACACCACTTTAGGACCGACGATGGTCCGATTGGAACTTTGTTTAATCGGTCGAAAATCGGCAACTGACGATATCCCGATTTACTATAGTCGACTTTTTGCCGACACGCCCACTTTATCTGCTTTAGGTTCTACGACGGTCTGATTGGAACTTTGTTTAATCGGACGAGAATTGGCAACGACTTTATGCCGACGCAAACCTTATATGCTTTAGGGCCGATAATGGTCCGATAGGAACTTTTTTTAATTGGTCGAGAATCGGCAACTGACTATGGACCGATTTACTATAGTCACTTTTATGCCGGCGACCACTTTATCTGCTTTAAGACCGACGACGGTCCGATTGGAACTTTGTTTAATTGGACAAGAATCGGCAACTGAGTATGGTCCGATTTACTAGAGTCGGCATTATGCCAACGCAAACCTTATCTGCTTTAGGGCCGTTGATGGTCCGATAGGAAGTTTCTTTACTATAGTCAACGTTATGCCGGCGCACACTTTATCTGCTTTAGGACCCACGACGGTCCGATTAAATCACCTTAAAATTTTTAAACTGCTTAATAGTTTCTTCCTAGTATGTAGAGATCGCACTATTGTCACTATGTTCCCTGTACAGTGGCAGATAATATTATATATATGATGAGCAAAGATATTTCTAAACTAGAATGCGGACTTGACAAGATGGTGGTACTTCTCTACAAGAATCATCTTTTCTGCCACTGAAACCAGCCCGACTGGTTAAGCACCCGCATTATCGAAACTTCGTAGTTTGCCAATGTCGGATCGTGTCAGGCAACTACCGACGAACCTTCGTCAATCACCGACGTCCGGCCGCTTTGAGAGGGTGATGTGGGGTCTTATTATCCACCCATTATCGGACATTTGTGGTTTGCCATTGTCAGGCCGCTTTAATCGCTGACGTTGGACCGCTGTAGGAAACCAATGTCAGACTTGAATAGTTTACCGATGTCGTGCCGCCTTGCCTATGTTAGACCGACCAAATTAAGCAGCTTTTTGGGCGGATGGTCGGTACCATGTGGTTAAACCATATCGGACCTTAATCGTACGGCGACGGTATGCCGATGTCAGCAAAAAGTAAAATTTACCATTGGTCCGACGGCGGGCTACACTCTAACGCTGCGTCGGCAAACATACATTGGGCCTACATAGCAAAGCGGACAAAAAATATTGCTGGTCGGATGTCATAAATCCACTTCGTGTCAACGAAGGCCGACGAAGACCCGAGGGAACCATGTTTTCTGGAATATATTCGATCAAAAAGAAGAAGAAGAGGTTAAAAAACCTCATCAGTTACTTCAACTGAAAATAATCTAAAAACAAAAGATCAAAAGATCTTGGGTGGAAAAAACAAAAATTCAAACTTGGATGAGTATCCCACAAGGAACACACAAAGGACCAAAGCGAAAAGAGAAATGATCAAATGATGTTCCGCCCTGGGCAACCAGGCGTGGGCTCATGAGTGGTTTCACTGATGGTCAGCCTCCCCAAACACCATTCAACACCATTATGCGCTTTGATTTCCAACTTTGAATCAATCACAAGTAGGCGTCGTTCCGCACTAGCACTTATCTAAGTTACCTGATACGTGTTCGTCCTGGCATGTTAATATTTCCAATAGAGTTATGCTCCTAAGGCATTTAAAACAAAAAAAACAGTTACTTCAACCGAAAAAAATCTAAAAAACAAAAGATCAAAAATCTTGGAAGGAAAAAACGAAAATTCAAACTTGGATGAGTATCCCACAAGGAACACACAAAGGACCAAAGCGAAAAGAGAAATGATCAAATGATGTTCCGCCCTGGGCAACCAGGCGTGGGCTCATCAGTGGTTTCACTGAGGGTCAGCCTCCCCAAACACCATTCAACACCATTATGCGCTTTGATTTCCAACTTTGAATCAATCACAAGTAGGCGTCGTTCCGCACTAGCACTTATCTAAGTTACCTGATACGTGTTCGTCCTGGCGTGTTAATATTTCCAATAGGGTTATGCTCCTAAGGCATTTAAAACAAAAAAAACAGTTACTTCAACCGAAAAAAATCTAAAAAACAAAAGATCAAAAATCTTGGAAGGAAAAAACGAAAATTCAAACTTGGATGAGTATTCCACAAGGAACACACAAAGGACCAAAGCGAAAAGAGAAATGATCAAATGATGTTCCGCCCTGGGCAACCAGGCGTGGGCTCATCAGTGGTTTCACTGAGGGTCAGCCTCCCCAAACACCATTCAACACCATTATGCGCTTTGATTTCCAACTTTGAATCAATCACAAGTAGGCGTCGTTCCGCACTAGCACTTATCTAATTTACCTGATACGTGTTCGTCCTGGCGTGTTAATATTTCCAATAGGGTTATGCTCCTAAGGCATTTAAAACAAAAAAAAACAGTTACTTCAACCGAAAAAAATCTAAAAAACAAAAGATCAAAAATCTTGGGAGGAAAAAACGAAAATTCAAACTTGGATGAGTATCGAGTATCCCACAAGGAACACACAAAGGACCAAAGCGAAAAGGAAAGAGTTTTTTTTTCGACCCAAGATCTTTTGATCTTTTGTTTACTAATTCGATATTGAATCGACAGAGAATAATCTTATATCAACAAAAAACTAGATCTTTCCGATACTGGACCATACATTAGTCACTCAATGATTTTCTTAAATTCAGTTGGTGCGCCAATACATCAGTTGTTTCGCCAACTCTATCTAATACGATGTTGAATCGACAAAGTAGGATCTTCATCTTAAATACACTGGGCTTTGTTGTTAGGCCATTGAAGCAAAAACTAGTCTCCGATATTCGTTCACTTTGTTGGGCCATTGAAGAAAAAACTACGTCTTTCCGATATTGGTTCACTATCTTCAGCCAAAACGTTATATAATATACCGAAACAATGGAAATTTTCCTATAGCCGCAATGGTCCAGTGGATATAGCGTTGGCTTGGTAATCTGGAGGTTAACGGTTCCAATTCCGTCATCGTCCCACTTTTTTTTTAATTTTTTGCTGATTTATTTTATTTTCTTAGGATGTATTGATATGTCATGGTTTTTGGAGCACAAAAATATATTTTTTATTTTATTTAAACGGCCATATTTTAGGATTTAAGTAACTAGTTTCATCCAAAAGTTGCTGGTTAGATGAAGACCACCTGCATTGGACCCATGACTATGTGACAAAAAAACCTTCATTAAGCTATTATATTTTTGTTACTGATCTAGCAACGGTTTACCATTGGACAAATCATGTGGTATATCGGTTAAGTGACTGATGGGCCAGTATTTCCAGGTTAGACAAAAAGTTACCGTCTAGACATCTGCTACCTTCAGTGGTCCATTGAACAAATAACTGAAAATTTATATTGGGCCAATATTTATCCGTCCCAAACTATTTACAGGGAACTGTCAACTTTATGTCATTCCCTTAAACTTAGACTTAAACAGCTTTACCTCCAATATATTATTAGAAAATATTTAGCAGCGGTGTAGCGTGTCATAATTGTTGGTACCTAGGTATATATATTATAATAGTATATAATATATTATAATTGTATATTCACAATTTAATATACACAGTGTGAAAAATGTATTACTACAGTTGTTTGTTACAATTTTTTACATTTTATCTTAACTTTAAACTAAAAATTAAGTATTTTTATTGACTTCATGTAGTCCAGTATAACATCGAAATCAATAGTATATTCCCGCTCAATACTAATTGTAGCAAACGCATTCATGATTCAGGTTGTTTGCCGTCATTTGTGACATTTCACAATTTGTATTTTTTTTTAATCTGTTAAAAGTGCTTCCGCACTGCTAGAAGCAATTGTATTTATTATTGGTATAATTTAAAAAAATTTTTGGAAACTGTTCTTAAACTGTTTTTTATCATAAATGGAAAAATTTCTACAGGTTTCCCGGTTTCATCCTTTAATTCAGATAGCAACAAACGAAACGATTTATTAAAATCAATGAATAACGAGCTTTCTCTCAAAAAGGCAATGGTAACCGTAGACCCGGGTTTCGCACTTGTGGTGCTCATTAGTACGGTGCTAGAAAATGGGAGATGAAATGATGAGAAAATCTGAAACAGGATTCATGTAAAAAACAACCATCTGTCAAATTGCACTGTACAGGGAACATAGTGACATTAGCGCCATCTCTACATACAAGGACGAAACTATTAAGCAGTTTAAAAATTTTAAGGTGACGTAATCGGACCATCGTCAGTTGCCGATTCTCGACCAATCAAACAAAGTTCCAATCGGACCATCGTCGGCCCTAAAGCAGATAAAGTGGTCGTCGGCATAAAGTCGACTATAGTAAATCGGGCCATCGTCAGTTTCCGATTCTCGACCGATTAAAGAAAGTTCCTATCGGACCATCATCGGCCCTAAAGCAGTATAGTAAATCGGGCATCGTCAGTTGCCGATTCTCGTCCGATTAAACAAAGTTCCAATCGGACCGTCGTCGACCCTAAAGCAGATAAAGTATGCGTCGGGATAACGTTGACTATAGTAAATCGGGCCATCGTCAGTTGCCGATTCTCGACCGATTAAACAAAGTTCCAATCGAACCATTGTCGGCCCTAAAGCACATAAAGTGGGCGTCGGCATAAAGTCGACTATAGTAAATCGGGCCATCGTCAGTTTCCGATTCTCGACCGATTAAAGAAAGTTCCTATCGGACCATCATCGGCCCTAAAGCAGTATAGTAAATCGGGCATCGTCAGTTGCCGATTCTCGTCCGATTAAACAAAGTTCCAATCGGACCGTCGTCGACCCTAAAGCAGATAAAGTATGCGTCGGGATAACGTTGACTATAGTAAATCGGGCCATCGTCAGTTGCCGATTCTCGACCGATTAAAGAAAGTTCCTATCGGACCATCATCGGCCCTAAAGCAGATAAAGGTTTGCGTTGGTATAATGTCGACTATAGTAAATCGGGCAATCGTCAGTTGCCGATTCTCGTCCGATTAAACAAAGTTCCAATCAGACCGTCGTCGGCCATAAAGCAGCTAAAGTATGCGTCGGCATAAAGTTGACTATAGTAAATCGGGCCATCATCAGTTGCCGATTCTCGACCGATTAAAGAAAGTTCCTATCGGACCATCATCGGCTCTAAAGCAGATAAGGTTTGCGTTGGCATAATGTCGACTATAGTAAATCGGTCAATCGTCAGTTGCCGATTCTCGTCCGATTAAACAAAGTTTCAATTGGACCGTCGTCGGCCCTAAAGCAGATAAAGTATGCGTCGGCATAAAGCAGATAAGGTTTGCGTAGGCATAAAGTCGACGATAGTAAATCGCGCCATCGTCAGTTGCCGATTTTCGACCGATTAAACAAAGTTCCATTCGGACCATCGTCAGACCTGGTGGTGTCGGCATAAAGTCGACTGTATAGTAATGTGGACCTCTGTCAGTTGCCGAATATTTGAGCGAAAACTAAAAGTCGCTATCTGTCCAAGATCGGGCCAGCGTGTAGTCGCTGATGCCGACACACTGCCGACATTTAAAGTCTAGATCTACGCTTGCGCTACGTATAGCATAAACATTGGTGAGTACTAATAATAGCAGGTACCTCCCTAGCTATCCTAACCAGATTTAAAGAAAGAAATAGGATATGGACACTTAGGTACGTTTGTTTCACATTACGAACATTTCCAAAAAAAAATAAGTTTTTTGGCTTTTCAGCAACCTTTTTGACTTTCCACAATTAATTTTCAATTTTTTTGCAATAAATCACAGGAAGATAAACACTTTTGTGCCACTGTTTTAAATCATTGGGAAAACAAGAAAAACATCTTTTTTTTCGCGGCAAAAGAGAAAGACTTCCGATTATTGCATAAGGGCGAAGGGATCGGTATTTAGTAGGTATTGGGTTAGATGTTTTACTGCTTATGTAAATATATATATATATATATTTAAAAGGAAATAAAGGCGCGAATTCTGGAGCGTTCTATCTGATCTTAAAATTTTTTATTGCCAAAATTAACTCTTAAAATGTTGGGAAAGCCACTACTAAAAATGTTATTTTTTTTATCCGTTTTGAATGGCTGTTGAAAAGAAATACTTAAATTTAAATTAAATATAAATAACGTAATTATAATAGCACCGAAAGCAAAAAAAAATGAAGTTTGTTAGAAAGTCGGTAGGGCTAGTGTTACCTGACAAAGATTAGGGGAGGATATTATCAAAATTCTAAAGTTTTCTAGCAAAAACTATGCCATCTTGGGAATAATGATTATTAAAAATCCTTTTTTTACCCGTTTTAAATGATTTTTTTGTTTCAGCGCAACAATAATTTTATTTTAGCGCCAAAATCATAAATATGAAAATTTAATGTCTTGCAGTGTCAACTCAGTAAACACCGTTATGTAGAAATTACGTATAATTTACATAACAGATTTACCTTGTTACGTAAATTTAAGGTCACTCAGAGGTCACAATAAGGTAAAATATCCCAGCAAACACAAATCGTCGGCATTGAATCCGGCCAATGTCGACAACGTCGGTAGTGTGTCGGCATCGGCGACTACACACTGGCCCGATGTTGCACAGATTGCGATTTTCAGTTTTCGGTCAATAATCGGCAACTGACGGAGGTCCACATTACTACAGTCGTCTTTATGCCGACATCATTTTAGGACCGACGATGGTCCGATTGAAACTTTGTTTAATCGGTCGAAAATCGGCAATTGACGATGGTCCAATTTACTATAGTCGACTTTATGCCGACGCCCACTTTATTTGCTTTAGGGCCGATGACGTTTCCGATTGGAACTTTGTTTAATCGGACGAGAATCGGCAACTGACGATGGCCCGATTTACTATAGTCGACATTATGCCAACGCAAACCTTATCTGCTTTAGTGCCGATGATGGTCCGATTGGAACTTTGTTTAATCGGACAAGAATCGGCAACTGACGATGGCCCGATTTACTATAGTCGACTTTATGCCGACGACCACTTTATCTGCTTTAGGGCCGACAATGGTCCGATTGGAACTTTGTTTGATTGGTCGAGAATCGGCAACTGACGATGGTCCGATTACGTCACCTTAAAATTTTTAAACCGCTTAATAGTTTCTTCCTGGTATGTAGAGATGGCGCTAATGTCACTATGTTCCCTGTACAGTGGAAGTTAATATTATACATATAATGAGCAAAGCAAATCCAGAAAGCAATCATGAGTTTACAAAATAACAAAACTCCTGGTCAGGATAGCTTAAGATCAGAGTTTCTAAAATCAATTTGTGAGCCGATAAAACATCCACTAACATTTCTTATAAATAAATCATTCAGCGAGGGTATCTTTCCAACTATTCTTAAAGAAGCGACAATCAAACCGCTCTTCAAAAGCGGAGATAAAGGCGAAATCACAAATTACCGACCAATTTCTCTGATATCAAATATCGCGAAAGTTTTTGAGAAAGTCATTAAAGAAAAAATGGTGCGTTTTTTAAATAAATATAAATTATTATCAAACAATCAATTCGGATTTCAGAAACATAAATCTACAGAAGATGCCTTAGCGAAATTAGTTGCTAGCATAAATAAATCGGTAAGTACGAAAAAACCGTCGCTTTGTGTTTTCATCGACCTCGAAAAAGCATTTGACACAGTTGATCATGATTGCCTTATGAAAACCTTAGATACTATCGGATTTCAAGGAATTTTTTACAAGTTTCTTAAAAGTTATTTAACAGAACGTGTACAACGGGTAAAAATTGACGATACTCTAAGTGAACAAAAAATAATCAAGTACGGTGTTCCCCAAGGAACAGTGCTTGGACTGCTTCTTTTCCTAATATATATTAATGAAATATTTTCTCTTACACTAGCAGGAATACTGACTTGTTTTGCGGATGACACTGCAATTTTTTATGAGGCAAATACGTGGGAACAACTCAAAGACGACGCAGAAAAAGATTTGGCAACGATATTTGAGTGGTTTGAAAGTAATCTCTTGACCGTAAATGAAAATAAAACAAATTTCCTCGCTTTTACATCATATTCCACTAACCTTCCCACCTATGATACACTTTCTGTCAAAATCCACGTGGTATACGTGACAAAAAAAATTAGGTCTAAGCTGGGTAAATTTAAGTATTTATCCAAAATTCTGAGTACCAGTCAACTTGAAATTCTATATCATGCATTAGTCGAGGCGCACATTAGGTATGGTTTGATAGCATGGGAATGATCATCAAAGTACTTAATAGATATGGTAGAAATAACTCAAAAATGGGTCCTAAAAATAATTTATCAAAAACCTAGACTATTTCCCACTGGACAACTATTTGAATTATGCAAAAAATTTAGTGTAAATCAACTTTTCTGCCTGTCATTGTTAATTCGACAATTTAAACATAAAGAAACATTGCAGATAATGAATCATGAACATAATACCCGTCAAAAAAACAAATACGTGGTCCCTAGACCAGAAAAAACTATATCTCTAAGATGCCACACATACCTTTGCCCAAAGATATACAATAATCTTCCTCTTGCGATTAAACAAATCAGCTCCTATAATTCTTTTAAAAAAGAATGCAAAAAATGGATCTATTCTATAGATAGACAAGCTTTATACAATTTTATCAGCACACAAAATAACTATCTTTTTCAAATATAAATAATATACAAATATAACAATTCAAAATACAATTATTATATTCCTAGTTTGTGTTAATAAACCAAAAAAAAAAACAAGAAAAAAAACATTAAAAAAAATTATTGTTTGTACAAGTTTATTTTTTTTAGATGTTTAGCCTTAAGGATTTCTATTATATGCACTACACTTATGCAATTATGCCTATTTTGAATTTGTGGTGAATCACAGGAGCACCCACGCAAAAGGTTCGCCTATAGTAGGTTTTTCTTCTATTTGCCTCAAAGTATTTTTATGTGTATTATTTTTTTTTGGCAAATAAATATTTATTATTTATTATTATTTCAAAACTAGAATGCGAACTTGACAAGATGGTGGTACTTCTCTACAAGAATCACCTCTTCTGCCACTTAAACCAGCCCCATAGACAAACACAGACCGAACCCAATTTTTTTTCTATGACCAGCCCGACTGGGTAAGCAACCGCATTATCGAAACTTTGTAGTTTGCCATGTCGGATCGTGTCAAGCAACCACCGACGGACCTATGTCAATCACCGACGTCGAGTCGCTTTGAGAGGCTGATATGTGGACTTATTATCCACCCATTATCGGACCTTTGTGGTTTGCCATTGTCGGGCTGCTTTAAGCTACCGACGGACCTTCGACAATCGCCGACATTGGACCTCTTTAGAAAACCAATATCGGACTTGAATCGTTTACCGATGTCGGTCATAGACCAGCTGGCCTACGTTAGACCGACCAAATTAAGCAGTTATGGGCGGATGGTCAGTACCATGTGGTTAAACCATATAGGACCATAATCGTACGGCGACGGTATGCCGATGTCAGTAAAAAGTAAAATTTACCATTGGTCCTACGGCGGCCTACAGTCTAATGCTGCGTCGGCAAACATACATTGGGCCTACATCGCAAAGCGGACAAAAAATACTGCTAGTCCGATGTCGTAAATCGACGTCGTGCCGGTGACGGCAAATTCGGCAATCGACATCGGACCGACGAAGGCCCGAGGGAACCGTGTTTGCTGGGATAAGTCACATTAAGTTGCGAAAACTCTGCATAATGCCATGCGCAAAGCCCACCTAATTTTTACATAAATGTGATGTAAATGAAATTACATACCTTTTACATAATATTACATCCATTTTACGTAAGAGGTAAGTAAAAACTACGTAAATTTCACATAAGAAGTCTACATTGTTATGTAAATTTAAGGTCACAATAAGTTATTAATAAGGTAAAATTTAAGTCACATTAATGTGCATGACATGCGCAAAGCATCAACTATCTAAGTCCGACATGAGCAGCTTGACGCGAACCAACATCGGTGATTTACGAAGATCCGTTGGTGGTTGCTTCACACGGTCCGACATTGGCAAACTACAAAGTTAACCAGACGGGCTGGTTTAAGTGGCGGAAGAGGTGAATCTTGTAGAGAAGTACCAGCATCTTGTCACGTCCGCATTCTAAATTTGAAATATCTTTGCTCTTTATATATATAATATTATCATCCACTGTACAGACAACATAGTGACATTAGCGCCATCTCTAGCTACTAGAAGAGACTATTAAGCAGTTAACATTTTAAATGTAAACGTAATGTCTAAATTGTTACATAATAGTTATGTAAATTTTATTACTTTCATTTAAAGTAAATCATGTTATGTAAAGTTTACGTAAATTAGATTAATTAAATGTTACATATAATTTTTTATATAATAGGTATGTAATATTTTTTATGAAAAATTAAGGCCTCACTATTTACGTAAATTTTAAGAATTTATTTATAAAGTCATATTATTTACGTAAAATTAACATTGCTTATGACGACTTATGACAGTCAAAGTTTTGACGTAATGTTTACACAATTTTTTTATAAAAATATTTTTGTGATATTTACGTAAATATGATGTATCATATTTTACGTAAATACCTTAGATTTATATAAATATTAGGTTGAAGTCACAAGTGTGTTTACTGGGAATTTTGTTGTTCACGTTTTTATTTTACTACGAAGCATAGGATGGGGGTTGCAAAGATGCGGCATTTTACCTTTTTGTCCGGGGCGGCGAAACTGCTAGCGCCGGCCCTGTGGTCAGTAATTATGAGGGCATCCAAAGGGTGCCAAGACCCAGAGGTCGGGGAGGGAACGAGGAAACCCCCCCCCCCGCTACTCCGCTGATAGTTCGTGGAGCATAAAACTAAAAACTGCATATTCTTAGCTGCTTTCGTTCAAAAGTTATGAATTTTGAACTGTATTTTGCCCCTCATGCCCCCTTAACGACCCCCCCAACCTTCGTAGTTAGTCTCGTTTTATAATATTGTACTGTCCGGGAACTATATAAACGCGTACCAAAATTAAAGTTGATCGGAGATGTAAAAGTTAGTCAAAATTGACGTCAGTCAAGGCACCCCCCCCCCGAAAGATATTCGAGTTTTTATATGCTTATAATTTTGAAGCAATTTCGAACTAATTTTGAACCACTTTTAAACCTTTTGAACCACACTCCTTCCTGTTTTTTTTTAATATTCAAAATGAGGGGTGCAGCCGGACGTCAGAGAACAATGAAAATCAAGTATCACCAAAAAAAAATTCCAAAAACCCATTAGTAACCCTGTTTTTGAGAAAATATGGTGGGGGGGTGCAGGTTGACGTCAAGCCACCCCCCCCCCCCCGAAAGATATTCGAGTTTTTATATGCTTATAATTTTGAACTAATTTAGTTCGAACCGCTTTTAAAAATTTTGAACCACACACCTTCCTGGCTTTTTTAATATTCAAAATGGGAGGTGCAGCCTGAGGTCACGCTAAAAAAAAACCAGGAAAGAGTATGGTTCAAAATTTTTAAAAGTAGTTCAAATAAATTAGTTTAAAATTATAAGCATATCAAAACTCGAGTATCTTTTGGGGGGGGGGGTGTGGCTTGACGTCAACCTGCACCCCTCGCCAAATTTAAAAAACAGAGTTACTAGTGGGTTTTTCGATGGTGATAGGAGTTCGAAATTTAGAGTTTTAAGACGCAATTACACAGACGAACATGCTCAAATAAAAGCTCGTGCAAAATACCTAAAAATTTTTGCGTGAAGATTTTTGTGAGCTTTTCTTTGAACATTTTCTTCGGTTAAATTTTCGAGCAAATTATTGCTATCTATTTTGGAAACATATTTTTAAAGATGAGAATAAATAAAATTTAACATCAGTGATCAGTGATCTCAATTCTTTAAAAAAATGGAACACCAACTTTTATTTAAAATTTTTGTGAAAAAAAGCCGACGGCAAGCAAAACATTATTATTGGCTCTACTATCAGTTTTGTCACATGGATTAGGTTTACTTATAATATTTTTTTCTTAGGGTTTTTCCCGGATTTTTTTGCCCGGGGTTTTTTTTGGGATTTTCTTGAGAGTTTTTTTTATTTCCAAGGGTTTTTTTCCTAAAAAAAACCCAGGAAAATTTTTCTTTTCCAAAAAAATTTTGAATTTTTCAAATATCAGCAAAAAACTCAAAAATTGCACTTTTAAGCGGTAATCCGCGCCTCACGACTATGGGGAGTGGTGGGGAGGGAGATATTTTTAAACATATTTTTCTAACTTTACTTTTATTGTTGTTTTTTAATTCCTCACACCAGATTTACCTAGTTAGTTTAAGGTCCCAAGGGTTGCTTAAAAAAGCAAAAGGTTCATGAAAATGCTGAAGATAGATATTTACTGTGAATTTAATGTAATAATCAAGGTCGATTACTGACACTGAACAAACAATATGCAAAGGAGCAACATTCCGATTTAGAAGTCTAGTCTATTACTGCTAAATTATATTTTTTAGGCAATGGTCGGGATGGTAGGATTGTAAAAGTGGGTAATAAACGGGTATTATTTAGACCGAACGTGCTTTTGTTCATATATTTGAGATTTAATAAAATGTATATAGGTTTTTTAATTTGACTTAATTGTTATTGTATTGTGTTTTAAACTAGGAAGTAAAATAAAGAGATATTCTTTTAAACTTAAATTTTTATCATTACATTTTACAGGCAACAGCAATAAATAAGTGCTATTATTATTTTTTTATTCTCGTTTTTCTACAACCCCAAAAAAGTTACAAGTATACTGGCATATCCCCTATAAAAATCAGGTCAGTCGAAGTTGCTTATAAGGTAAAATGTGAATTTCTACATCAAATTGTTTTTCCGTCTGAAAGCACTTAATTAAAAATACCTTGTTTTAAAACTTAGTCTTTCTATTTTCAGTTAAGTTCAATGAATTCCCATAAAACTATAAAATTTAAATTTGTAAGAAATTTCTATACCAACATTTCTTCAAACAAATTTTGCTTAACATTCTCTCCAAAATTTACGTGTGTTTTTTTGTACGAGATTTTGCTCGAACATTTCTTTGAGCATTTTGCTCAAGAGGCTCGTGTAAATGTTTGTCGGCATTTCCACATCAAAGGAAAGTTTGTCTGTGTAAATGCGCCTTTATAGTTCTTAATTTTGGGATAGTTGCTTTTCATTTTTCTCTACGCTTTCAATGAGGGGGGTTTAGCTTGATGACGTCCGACTGCACCCCCCATTTTCAATATTAAATAAAACCAGTGTGGTTCAAAATTTTTAAGAGTGGTTCAAAATTTTTAAAAGTGGTTCAAAATTGGTTCGATCAAAACTCGAATATCTTTCGCGGGGGGGGGGGGAGTGTGGCTTGATTGACCTCAAAATTGACTTGCAGGATTTGTGTCAAACATATACAAATAAAGAAACACGTGTGACGTTAAATAAAAGCTTGTAAAAAATACAAAATTACACACATTATTTTTTAAGCGGCGTGCGGTCTATCGAAGCAAGCGAAGCGGTTGGTTCCCCTAGAAAAACTTCATCAATTTTTAAATGTAATTTTTGAAATAGGAAACAATTACTCTAGTGGTTTGTTCGGGTTCCGAATTTTAAAACTGTCCTAGAACGTTTTTGAACTGCGGGTGATCGTTGCGCAATCGACGGGACTGTTCTTAACAGTTTACAATTTTTGGACGAACCCGAACGCATTTTCATAAAATTGCCATAATAATAGAGTGAGGAAAAGAAGCACGTGATGTGATCCAGAGTGTCTTAATTGTGTCTTTTATTTTTAGCATAAAATAAATATTTTACCGAAAATTTTCCATGATTTGGTTCTCATCATATATAGTTCCACAGTTTCTTCTACAAAATTCATAGCTTTTGTGTTTCTACAAAATTGCATTTTAAAAATCTGCCAATGGCTGATGATGAGGTAGATCTTGCTTCATAATTCTTCCAAAGTGAAATTCTGCAGTTTTTGAAAGAACAGAAATTTAACACTGAAAAAGCTGAATTTTTGGGTTAGGCAGGGATTCCTCTTCTTTAGGCCACACCATACAAAACCCTCGACAAAACCTTTATAAAACTACACGCGGATGATAAAATAATACAAGATTGCACTCTGGCTTTTTATTTTTTTTTGTAAAAACCCATTTATTTGGGTATATTTTCAAGGAACAAATTATTTTTTCGGACAAACTTTACATGCGTAAATGAATTTGCGCATGCGTCAGAAAATAGTCCTAAACCAGTTTTATCTAATTCCGCCCGGCTTCACGGGACTGTACAGAAAAGCCCATTGAGCATTTTCAGAAACTTCTGGTGACAGATATTTATATAATTATTATAAAGAGGGTTCCATTGATACCCTAGGGTATTTAGAAGTGTCCTACAAGAATTGAGTTTGTATATTTGTTTTATTAAAGGCTCTAAATTGATGGTACCCTAAAGTAACATAAAACTGGCGTTAACAATAATTCCAGGGACATCTTTATAAAAATTAAAGTCATCGGTAACAAATGTTATATAAATTGGTGTTAACAATGTTTCCACCAACATATTTATAAAAATATAAGTCATCAGTGACAAAAGTTATATAAATTGGTGTTTGAAATCTTTCTGTCAACCCACCTATAAAACCGTAAGTAACTATCAATTAAAGATATATAATAGATTGGTTTTTAAAATGTTGCTATCAACCCATTTATAAAACTTAATAAACCAACAACAAATTTATATAAGACAAGATTGAAAATATTTCGAGAAACACTTATAAAAACTTGGGAACTCACACACAATAGTTATATAAATTGGTGTCTGTAATATTCTTATGAACTCATTCATAAACCTTTTTTGCCCATAAGGTTTTTTCTATAATGTTGTTATTAATTTCTTTATATAGTGATTATAATTTTTAGAACAAAAAAAAAACAATTTTAATTTATTTTGGCAATTATAAAAACAAAACAAACAAGATTTTTTAAGGTTAATTTTGTGACATCAAAAGGCGCGTTTTTGCGACCTCAAAAGGAGCGTTTTTGCGACCTCAAAAGGAGCGTTTTTGCGACATCAAAAGGCGCGTTTTTGCGAGATACCATACCATTATTATCTTGTTTTAATTACATCAATCTGAGAGAGATAAGAGATCCAAATCTTCTTGAGTTGCCGATGACAGATATCGAGATCGAATGCATTTTACACCTGATTCCCACCAGCGTTTCCCATGCGCAGTCACCCTGACTCAAAAAACTCATCACGTGGTCCGACATGAAGTTGTATAGGCAAATCTCGCTTAGACCACGTGATACGTGTTTTGATTCGGGGGACCCACGAATGAGAAACGCATAGATGGGAACCGTGTTTTAGAAAAAAAAAAAAAAAAGTAACGGTGTTAAGGTCGCAAAAACGCACCGTGAAACGTCGAGCGCATACTCTGATACTACTGGTCGGCGGCAAATGTGAACGCCCCGGAAAATACTCGCCTGTACACCCTTCGAACCCGCAATCTAACTATATTCTTGAGATAGTTACCTCTGACAGTTATGCGGGCTTGAAATGTGTGGAGGCGGGTATTTTTCCTCGTATTTGTAGTATGCTGGATCTCTCGAACAATGGTAACTATGTTAAGCTCGCAGAAACGGACCATCAGTGTTCATCAGTGCGCCATCTGCAGCCCTTTGTTCCAAGTAGCATCATTTTTTAAAAGGGTCATAAAATAGTGTTGAAGAGGTAAACAGTGGTATAGTTGTATTGTTTTTTTTATAGAATTGTCGGAAATTTTGACCATTTTGGATTACAAAAATAGGTTTTTGGCCTAAATAAAAACGTTATTTATGGGGTTTCAACATGTGATTTCAATCGAAATATTGCTTGTTAGGGTTAAGAACAACATACAAAATTCATTGTTTGTCCCAGAAAGAAAAAAACGCGTATGAAAAAAAAAACTGATATTTAAATGAATATTTTTTCCCGTTTTCTCAAGTATTTTTGGAGCCCATGAAATTTACGTGAGTGTATTCGAAAACTATACAGTACACACGGGACCTCAGCTGATTTTCAGAGTACGATGACTTGAAAAACAGCTTTTATTTGACTATAGTATATAAATATTCATATTCCTGCTTATCTCACTTTCATTTTTATTTATTTTAGAAGATTGCTAAACACCATTTTATAAATTTTTTTATTGTAAAAAGAAAAAGAATAATACATAACAAGCAAAGGGGAGAAAGATGGAAAATTTATATTTCTAAATCCATAAAAACCTTTAATTTGTTATGTAGTGTTGTTATAACAGTTGTAAAACCTTTTTATAATAATCTCTATACTTGAGGGCTCATAAGGAAGTTTTATAAACTCTATATGTTGTTTTTCTATCCATTACTATGTACCATAAATTTTTATAAGCTGGTGTTGAACAGTTGTTTTTCAAGTCTTTTTTACTCATTTAAGAGATATATTAGAGTTATAAAATTATCACCAACACTAAATAATATAACTTTTGGTTATTTTATGAAGGTTTTATATTATTTGCTGTAACTTTTATATAGACAAAAATGCTTATTGGGAGTATTGAACCGGTCTGGACAAATTTTCGGTAGTAACCCGAACACAAAACTTTTCAGTTCAGAACAGTTGTGGTCGAACCAGAACGCGTTTTCTTAAGCGCGCATGCTCCGGACTGTTTAGAACAGGAAATTTCCACGAACCCGAACAAACCATAGATTTTATTAAAAATGCTAAAAATAATTTTAAATATCAAGCCCATAACAAATGCGCCTTGACCCAGCAGAAAGTCTGCTCGCGTGTCGTGTGCGCGCGACTTTTCACTACTCCAGAAAAATACCCCGCTGTTAACTTCTCTCTGCAGCCTGCAGCTAGTGCATCAGCTATAATTGCTATGTTTTCATGGGTATTGAGTTCGTTTTCAAAACTCATTCTATCTTTTTCTTTTATATAGCGTGTTCTTGGTCTTGATAAAGAACATGCTATATAAAAAAATACAATGCTTTTTGAAAACGAACTCAATACCCATGAAAACATAGCAATATTATATGCCTGCTTTCGAGATTTAAATATATAGGTATATATGATACCGATCTATTTTAAATAAAGATATTTTTGAAGTTCTGTACCTCTTTTCGATCGGCGAGACATTCATCATAGCCATGACCCCCCCCTGCCCACCCCCCTACGCTCATGGGAAAAAGTACGTGGATGGAAAAACTGTATCTCATAGCGATTGTATTAACTACATTGAATTATTCAATGATTAACTAAAGCTAGAAAAACTTCACGGCTAGCGCCATCCCTCGCACATTTCTCGAACACCGATAACGATACTCTTCTGACCAACCGTCGTGAAAGAGACTACTGTCAAACAACGAAAGGCTAAAACGACAGGTAACAGGTGTCGCCATCCGTACAATGTTTTGATTGGTTTTGTTTTGCCCTGTTAACCCTAAAATTTTTCGATCGGGTGCGAAGGAAGTGTCAAATTGTGTAGGTGTTTTGCGAAAAAAAAGTGAAAAAAATATGTAGCTGCTCCTTACCACTTAAATTACGCAAGGAGTGATAGGGAAACGGCACCATGTCGGTAATTTGCGAGGAGGTTTTTGATGAGGCCAGTCACCCCTCTGAAATAGGTAGGGGTCCTTTTATTTACATAATTTTTTTTTCATTTAAATAGTTTATCACAACCATGGTAGTGTGTGTGGTAGCATTAAAAAAGACCACTCTTATTCCAACATAATAAAAGCAGATTCAGAGTTCCGTAAAGTAAACAGTGAGTTATGTGGTAAGATGCAAGGGAAATAAACTATAGCAAATGCATGCTGTATTCCGTAAGCCGCAAGCGGTAAGAGCAGCCAGTGTTTGCTATTATTTATTTGGTAATTATGCAGTATACGGTTTTCTACCATTTTTGATTTTTTTTGAAAAATTCTTTATGGGGGCACCTTCTAGGGTCCCGAGGACCCCAAATCCGCCTGCGCCCGATTTTTTTTTTTTTTTAACGAGAAAAAAGGGTGCCCAGGGGGGGTTGTAAAGTGTTTTTTTAATTGTTTTGGGTTGGTTTGGATTAGGTTGGGTTGGACTGTGTTGGTTTGGTTTGTTTTAGTGAAAAAAAATTAAAAAAAAACAAAAAAAACCAACTGGCGCAGACGGATTTGGGGTCCTAGGGACCCTAGAAGGTGCCCCCATAAAGAATTTTTCAAAAAAAATCAAAAATGGCAGAAAACCGTATACTGCATAATTACCGTTTATACCCCTTGCCTTGGGGAACTCTGAATCTGCCTTAACCTAATACCTATTTTCCTTGCTATTTTCCAAATCATAAAATAATGGCCACATTGGAAAATATGGAATGTATAGACATCTAGTTTATTTTGTAGTTTCTTTTTCTTCTGTGCATTTAATTTGTATTTTCTGCTTCTTTTAATGTACCTAACTCAATTGTACCCATTTAAAATAAAGATGGAAATGAAAAAATACTTTGCAATTAAAATAAAAAATCCCACACTTTTCTGAAATTGAGTTGTTTATTTTCAGAAATTAAAGATTATGCATTTAAAATTGGGATTGATCCAGATTCCGAGCCACACTTGCTGCCATTGGCTGTTGAGGGGTTGATGAAAGCACTGCCTCCTGGATGGAAACCCTGGTAAACATACCAATTTTATTTTAATCTTCAAGTTGCAAAAATTTTAGTAAATTAATATACTGAGGTCAGTTTTTTGACCTCATTCCTTATTAAACTAAAAATAAATTAATTCCCCATGATCTAACACTTTCCACGTCAAGGGTAGAAATAAATAAAAAAAGTATTTACCTCAACTGGAATACTCAGAACCCCCAGAATATTAGAGCTTCTTCTTTATGCCATTAAAACATTTTTTTCTGTAAATCTACATAGGTTTAATTTTTTTTTTATTCTTTAGTTGGTTGGAAAGTTGTAATTTTTAAAAATTGACAATAAGTATCTACTGCTTAATTTTCTGAGGAATTTTGCAAAAATTTTATGAAAATCAGTCTAGCAAATAGGAGCTATCATGGCACAGACAGATATCACAATAACACACCCAAAAACCTATATTTCCAAGGTTCAAAAAATCTTGATAATTCTTTTCTTGACAGTCATCATTTGCACTGTAGTCTGGGACCATAAAAAATAAACTAAATAGGTTACACTTTATTTATTATTATACTTTGAAATGCATGCATGCAACTTATTATTTTAATCACTACATACTTAACTACTTTCTAAAGAACACTTGCAACAACTGGGTTTTTGTTATTACTTTCTTCCTCTTTTAAAGTAGTTTCGGCACTGGCAACATCAGGGTTTTTGTTATTACTTTCTTCCTCTTTTAAAGTTGTTTCTTTTTTAGTTTTATCATCTTTGTTCACTCCAAATGATGACTGTGTAACTACATCATCATTGTCGTCATCATCTCCTGCTGCTTCATCATCACTTTTATTATTTTCATCATTCCCATCCAAATCTGAATAATTATGCCTTGACAATTTTGTTTCAATCCAACCAACCATAGATTGCTCATTAATTTCTGTTTTTAAAATTACTGGGTAAATATGTTTTGCTTTAAACTCTTCAGCAAGGGGTTCCTCTTTTTCCCATGTTAGTTTATCATGCATCCCATCTGAACCATATCGAAAGTTGTAGCGGTCATAGTGAACATAGTCAAGAACAAGACCTAATCCTGCAGAAAAAAAAAAACAAAGGATATATTTTTGTTGGAAAATTATCAAGCAAATATTAAAACTATTAACATCTAACTAACCTGGAGCTCGTGGTATGCAAAGTTTTTCCATTTCCAAAGAAGTATTGATAATACTGGGCTCTGCCATGCCCCTAACGATAGCTATAGCAAGCCCTACCATCTTCCTAATTTGATGCATCATGAAACTTTGACCGTGGACTTTTAAAACACAAAATTCTGTGTCACCTGATATGAAAGGCTCTTCACAAATGAAAGCTTTTATAAAGCGTTTCACACTGGGATCAGTTGGCTTCTTTTTTGAGGTAAAATTATGGAAATTCTTCGTACCAACATAAAGGGCCAGAACATCATTAACTTTTTGGTGTACCTCTTTAGGTAATCTAAAATTTAAAAGTTATATAGGTTAGCTAATATGGTATAGAAAATAATATGAGAAGGTCCTTTCTGAACAAGGGGAAACTAGTTGTTGAGCTAGACCCGATAAGGCAGCAACCCTTAAGACCAATGCCCACTACACAGCAGTGAATCATCATATTATGTTCTTGCTGAGCTGAGGGGGCACCAGTAGACTAACTAACTAACGATTTCGCGGCGGTTTCACAACATAATTTTGCATTTTTTTTCAAAATTTTGCATTTTTTTTCAAAATTTTGCATTTTTCTTTAATTTTCACAAAGAATTTTGCAATTTCGAAACAATTTGAAAACTTGATATAGGATGTCAATTTGCGGAAAGAACCCTGCACAAAATACATTGATAAATTATTTCGTGAAGTTTGAAAAAGTGTTATAGTGGGCCATAAGATACGAAAAATGTGGGAATATAAAATGATTTCTATTTCTAGTTCCAGAGATATAGACGGTCAAAGTTTAAAAAAACGTCGTTTTGGGATATATTGGGCATGCTCAAAAAGGCATTTCCTGACCAAAATAAAATAAGTTATCGACGAATATGGGTTACTGAGGAACCACACAAGTACTTTCTTATTATTATGTTGGTAAAATGTTAACAGGTTGTATATAGGAGCTAGTCAAAAAACTCATTTTTGGACAATTTTTTATTTTCTCTGATTAAAAAATATTTTTGAGCAAACATTAATGTTTTAGTATTTTCTAGATAAACTGAACAAGTTTTTCTTCCCAGTAACAGTTACTTTTTATTACATGTTTTTTTTCAACTATAAAAACTTGACAAAAATTGTTTTCTACTACGAAATAATTATTTTGCAATTTAAAAATCTAAATATTCTTTTGCATTCAGTTAAAGTGATAAGTAAATAAACTTTAAATAAAATGGATTTTAGTTATTTATTTTTTTACTAGCTACAAGAAAGTAATCAATTTTTAATTTCTTTAAAACTGATCGAGGGATTTTAATTTAATTTTGCATTGCCTTTATCATACTTTTATCTAACAAAGGGTGCAAACCACTTCTTTATGTTTTGGATTGGGGATTATGATTTTTTAAAGGGTTTTCAAGGTTCTCTAAACTAAATAGTAACACGTTTGGTGGGGTATAATAACACGTTTGGTGGGACTAAAAAATTAAACAAACAATATGCTGTAAATTATGATTATAGATAATTGCTCTCCCTTATACCTATATAAGTACTCTATTAGGTACTAGTCAAAGGCAGTGGTTTTTCCAAAAAAGGTTGGTAATCAGAAAAGACAGAAGAAGGATACATATAAAAACGATTTTTCACTTTTTTATTAGTAACAAGATATCCAAGATTTATAATTATGATAATAATTCTTCACTCTTGTTCTGACAAGCCAGTGACTTTTACTAGTACTCAATGGAGTATGTAGGTACAGTGGCGTAGCCAGAAATTAGCTCTGGGGGGTTTCGTCATTTAGTAATGAACTAATGACGATTTTATGGGGTTACAGGGTTACTTTCATTAATATGTGTTAGGCCCTCTAGGCGGGAAGGGGGGTTAACCAACCTCTGGCTACACTACTGTATATGTATAAGGAAGAACAATTACCCATAATCATAATTTATAGCATATTATTGTTTTTTTTTATAATTCGGTATTATTTAGTTTAGAGAACCTTTAGAAATCTTTAAAAAAATCATCACCCTAGATGCAAAACAGAAAGAAGTAATAAAAAAATCGCAACTTGTATTAGATAAAAGTATCATAAAGGCATACGCAAAATTAAATTAAAATCCATCTTATCAGTTTTAAAGAAATTAAATATTTATTACTTTTTTAAAAAAATTAATGATATAGAACTTTTTGCATGTAACCTGTAGCTAGGAAAAAATAAAAATATAAAATTCATTTTATTTAAAGTTTATTTACTTATCACTTTAACTGAATGTAAAAGAATATTTAGATTTTTAAGTTGCAAAATAATTATTTCATAGTAGAAAACAATTTTTTTATTTAAAAAATTGTCAAAAAATTATTTTTTTTGACTAGCCCCTTTATACAACCTGTTAACAGTTTACCAACATAATAATAAGAAAGTTTATGTGTGATTCCTCAGTAACCCATATTCGTCAATAACTTATTTTATTTCGGTCAGGAAATGCCTTTTTGAGTGTGCCCAATATACCCCAAAACGACGTTTTTTTTAAATTTTGACCGTCTACATCTCTGGAACTAGACATAGAAATCATTTTATATTATCACATTTTTTTTTATCCCATAACCCACTATAACATACTAAAATTTTATCAAATTTCACCGAAATAATTTTTCAATGTATTTCGTGCAGGGTTCATTTGAGTAAAAAGAGGAATCCAATCTGTTTTTAGTGAGATTTTTTTAGTTTAATAGCATATTTCTTTGAGACAGTTAGTGCAACACTGAGATATCTCTGTCTCTTGTTTTTACCTAAAACTGCAAAGGGCAGAAATATCCGAGTGCTGCACTGAAAGCGAGACTGAAAGTCTCAATGGAATACACTAAAAATATTTTGCAGGTCTCCAAATAACAATAAATTATCCCTGGATTGGGAAATAATCTCTCAACTAATTACTGAACCCTTGGCTGCTGTTTTCTACTCAGGTCTATTGTCTATTATAGATGATAATCCTCAGCAATGTTATTTATGCATACAACCTACCTATATTCTTTTTGTGAGACTTCTTCTCCATGCTTGGCAAATGTAACAGTGGGTAAAACATAAATATAAGTCCTTCCATCACATTGGGATTTACTGTTGAACCCTTTGGTTACCCGTCTGACTCCAAATATCCTAATAACATCAGTCAAGACTGAGTTAACAGTGTCAACATCAAAATTTTCACCCAATTTTAGGGAGACAACTTGTCTAGCAGCAGAAACACCCTTGTCTGTTCTTGCAGCACGTTGATATTGCATATTTTGCACTTGGTTATAGCAATCTTCGCTTATAAAGTTTGTTTTGAATAAAGCACTGAATAAGTCTTCTTCAATAGTTTTCATTTTTGGGTTCCTTTGCATGCCATAATATTCAGTTCCTGAGTAACCCATGAGCAAAGCGAATTTTCGGCGTTTTACTTTTTCGGTGACGTTTGCAGGGCATGTAAGTGCAGTTTTTTGAAGCTTGGGCATTGTGGGATCAAGTCCTGCACCTTTGTCACTTCGTCTTTCTTCCCATTGACGTTTTTTGGTGCGGCCATTATAACGAGGGGTTCGGGTAACTTTGTCAATACTCTTCTCACTCATGTTTGATTCTTGGAAGCCTTGGTTTGGACCGGAAAAGAGTGTTTTTATGGTCGAATATTGTTTTTCTGCTAGTCTATTGAGACACTTCCTTAAAAACTTCATATAGTAAAAAATTTGTGACTTATGGGTTAGTAAATAATAGTCTTTTGTTGGCTCTAAAAACTAAGACAAGGATATTTTTTGTTTTATATGAAAAAAATTTGGATTTTTCGATCAACACATGTTTTTGTGAGGTTATGTCTAGACTTTAGCATAGATTTGAGATTGGTTGATTCAGACTTGAGGATAACGAGAAAACAAAGTCGTTAAATACGGCAAATTACATTATTAGGGCTAATTTTACAACCAAAGGTAAAACTCCAGATTAAACCATAGTTTAAACTTCAGTTTAATCTTTAGATTAAACCACCGGCAAACAAGTTGTTCAATTTTATAAGACGCATTTAAACCCCTATCAGGAAGAAAAGAAGAGCTGTTGGATTAGCTTTAGTATTAGGGGACAACAAGTTTTTTTTCTACTTTAAAAAGACTACATTCTTTTGGCATATAGGATTGATTATCTTTAAAATGGCATCGACTAGAGCCAAACCCAGCATAGAATTTGATAAAAATCAGTCCAGTCATTTTTGAGATATCAGACGCCACAGCAAAAAATATTCATAATTGTCAGAAACGCAAAGATATACAGTATGCGTGTATACGTGTGGCATGAGCTCGGTGTGAGAATAAACTTTATACTGGTCTGTGGGATGTTCCAACTTTTGTCGAATTTCCTCGTGCACAATTTCGCATGTCTCTTTAGATAATCTAGAACCTCTTTTTAAAATCTACATCGTCGTACTCCTTCAAGGGATCTGCTCTAGAATAAATAATTTTTGGTCTTCGTGGTGCTTCGACAATGTCAATAATTTCGTCATCAACTTCATCCAGTTGATCAAAAATACATGCTAAGTTATCGATCACAGCGATTTTACTAAATAGAGACCTTTTGTACCTCTTATGAAAAATCCCCGTTATGTGAATTTATCGCTTAATAACGCGTTGTGACGTAGCTAACGTCACGTTATTTTTATGACAGCATTTTTAGTTTTTGCACGCCGACTTTATACGGTATTTATTATTATAAAGATTTACAAAAAGAATTTGTCCAATAATATTTTTCATTTAGGATATCTTATTCGTGTATTTTTTACGGTGATTTATAATTATTATTAATCTTTAAAAACTCAAAAATACAATAGAGGAAAGGGAGGTTATGATAAACAGATCGAAATCACTTATCATAGTTGCCAGTGCAAAAAATCAATGTTTTACATTTCTTATGATATTCTAGTACTAAGGGCTAATTTTACAACCAAAGGTAAAACTCCAGATTAAACCATAGTTTAAACTTCAGTTTGAAGAAAGACTACATTTTCTTTACATATATAGGGTTGATTATTTTAACCAAAATGGCACCAACTAGAGTCAAACTTGATAAAAATCAGTCAAGTAGTTTTTGAGATATCAGCGTTGGTTACAGACAAACATACAGCCAGACGACACAACAAAAATGTTCAGATTTGTCAAAAAGATATACAGTATATATATATATATATATATATATATATATACGTGTGAGCTCGATGTGAGAATAAAACTTGCTGGTCTGTTTCGCATATCTCTTTAGATAATTCAAACCTCCTTTTAAAATCTACGTATCATCGTTCTAGGACAAATAATAATTGGTCTTTGTGCTTCGACAATGTCAATAATTTTAAGTCATTGATCATAGCGATTTCACTAAATACTTACAGTCTTTTTACCAAAAACATTTTTTTAATAACTTTTTTTGAGGTTAGAATCTTTCGGTAACTATTAAACTGTAGTTTAGCAAACACCCAGACCGCCGATAACGGTTAAACCGAAGTTTGTTGGTAAACTGCAGCAAAAACAAATTTTAAATAAATTTTTAATTACTGTTTTGCGGTTAGAATCTTTCGGTAACTATTAAACTGAAGTTTAACAAGCACCCAGACCGCCGGTAACGGTTAAACCGAAGTTTGTTGGTAAACTGCACCTATAAAACGTAAAAAAATTGATATCTGTGCTTTAAACTGAAGTTTGACGTTTAACTATGAGTTGTAAAATTGCGCCTTAGTTCACCATATACCTGTTCATACAACGACCCAGTGATGCCAACTCTAGGGAATTGTCCCTAGTTCTAGGGACAATTGTGCAAATTTTTTTTTACTAGGGAAATGGGGAAATTCTAGGGATTTTCTCTTCTTTTTTGTGCGCACTTTTTTGCTGGGAAAATCGAGGTATTATAGGACTTTTTTGTGCTTGTGCAATGTTTCTTCTAAAACCAAACCATAACATAGGTTCAGCTGAACCGTGAATAAAAAAACGTCTACCGAAATGTAGTGACCTCTGTTGGGCGGCGCATCGCTCATGTTTTCGGGAAATTACGAGTATATGTTAATGTCACAAATGATCACATAAAATTAATGTCAACCAAACCGTTGTATGCCTCTAATAAATGAAGTTTTGTATTTTTTTAATAAAAATTGTACATAATTATATGTTTTAGTTTTTATTTCTCTTCTTACCAATTTTTGTTTTACATATTTTTTTAAATTTTAAAGTATAAGCGATTCTAGGGAAAAATTTCTTAAAATCTAGGTATTTTTAACTTGGGACAGTTGGCAACACTGCAACGACCATTCCACAGACCACTGATCGCAGGTCGGTGTACTGTGGACCATTCACCATACCAATATGGTATGGGATAGTATTAAAGTCGTGAAATTTTCACTTGTTAATTTTATCAAAAATGAGTTACTAAGGTTCCAAAACCCTCTCGAAAACACCTTAATCGACGAAAAAAGAAGTTGTCTGTTGTCTGTGGGTATACACGATAACTCAACAATGCTTTAATCGATTTTAACGAAATTTGGTCAAAAAATCCTCTATTGGCTGACCATGAACTGATTAACTTTTGTAAAATACATTATTGATTTTAATGTCACAAATGATCACATAAAATTAATGTCAACCAAACCGTTGTATGCCTCCAATAAATGAAGTTTTGTATTTTTTTAATAAAAATTGTACATAATTATATGTTTTAGTTTTTATTTCTCTTCTTACCAATTTTTGTTTTACATATTTTTTTAAATTTTAAAGTATAAGCGATTCTAGGGAAAAATTTCTTAAAATCTAGGTATTTTTAACTTGGGACAGTTGGCAACACTGCAACGACCATTCCACAGACCATTGATCGCAGGTCGGTGTACTGTGGACCATTCACCATACCAATATGGTATGGGATAGTATTAAAGTCGTGAAATTTTCACTTGTTAATTTTATCAAAAATGAGTTACTAAGGTTCCAAAACCCTCTCGAAAACACCTTAATCGACGAAAAAAGAAGTTGTCTGTTGTCTGTGTGTATACACGATAAGTCAACAATGCCTTAATCGATTTTAACGAAATTTGGTCAAAAAATCCTCTATTGGCTGACCATGAACTGATTAACTTTTGGGTTGGGGGGGGGGGGGTTGAAGGAAAAAGGACGATAAAATATTTAAAAAAATTGTAACTTTGGAACTAAAGCAAGTAGCGATATACGGTTTTCAGATTTAAGTTTCCAAGAATATGCACTACAAATTTTGTTATAAAGTCCAAATTCGTAGAAGCTTTAGTTTCCGAGTTGTTTGAAAAAACGTTAAAATATATTTAAAAAAATCATAACCGTAGAAGTAAAGCAGCTATTGATATGCAATTTTCAGATTTTGGTTTTCGTAAATATTACCCAAAAATGTTGTTATAAGGTTTAAATTTTTCAAAGCCACAGTTTTTTGAGATATTTTCATTTCTTTTCAACATAAAATAATTGATTGTATGGTGGAATATCTGTGCTTTCTAGCACCAATTTACTTTTTTTTACTTCAGCTATGATGACAAATCTAAGTCCTACTATTACTACAATAACTTGACCAAAAAAACTCAATGGGAGCACCCATTGGACGATATTTATCGAAACTTGGTGAAAAAAGTGCGCATCGAAAGCCAATCCTTATCTTTAAATGAACCCACAGAGGACGCCACTTACGCCAAAGATGATCTGCTTAGCCTGGATGAGGAAATTTTACCTCCACCTCCAAAGAAACTGGAACCATTACCTCTGGTACCATTGGGATCAAATTTGGTGCCAATACCCAAGCGGAAAGAGTTTAAAATTTTATCTCCTCTCAAGGTACCTACAACCAATTATTTATCTAATTTATCTTTCAAAGTATATTTTGCTTTAAAGTTTATTTTTTTTTATCTTATTATCTATTTTGATAATTTTTGGTATTTATACTTATTTCATTCACCCATAAAGAAAAGAAAACAAAAAATCCCAAATTTTATTTTTTTAAGTTTTTTTTTTTGGCACCTTTAGGTATAATGAGACATCACTCCATTAATCTGTGACAAAAATCTTATCAGAACTGGAAGTTTGAAATACATCAATATACATATACAGGGTCCCTAAGCAAATCCTTAGGGGGCCAAGCAGCCGTGTATAAGACGCAGACAAACGGAAATGCACATTAGGCAGAAAAGGATGGGCATGGGGCGATGTTGTCACTACATCTTACACGTAGTAAATCCATTGCAGGTTGTTGTTTTCTAATGTTTTCCATTTTCATACCTTTAGGACTGGAATAAAAATTGTTTTTGCTCGACTTTAATACCAAACTGATGAAAGATATCTTAAAAAAAAATATTTTTCGGCTTTTCATTTTGTAACCATTGTCCTTACGCACTGTTTACAGGCTGGGGACTGAGATACATGCAAATGCCTAACCTAAAGCGTTCATACACGGCCGGAGAAATCGACTGAGATATTTCCGTAGAAACTTCCAACCGGGGTTTTGCACTTTGATTCGAAATCAAAAAGGAGGAACAGTCAGATGTGGGGCCGTGCACAAATTACGTAACGGTGATTTTACCAATTTTTGACCCCTTCCCTATGTAATGTTTTGTAACGGTTTGGCACGCCCCTCCCCTAATATTACGTAACGATTTCAAGACCACTACCCCCCCCAAAAAAAAAAACTTTTCACTTATTTTCATTTCAAATTTTCTTAGTTTCACACAAATGCAAACGCTGTCGAAAACCCCCCTCCCCCCTACGTAACGTTTTGTAACCCCTCTCCCCCCTATGACCATTACGTAATTTGTGCACGCCCCCTGTAGTCCCAGTGGAGGAGGGCGAGAAAATTGATATTTTTTTCTTAAAAATTATACTCTTTAGACCCATTCTTTGCGTTCCCGAAATTACGTAATTTTTGAAAAAAAATTGTAAGCGGCGCCATTTTTATTTCGTGCTTTGTTTTTCTAACATTTTTGCGTTCGGCTAATTTAATTGAAAAATTTTTCTTTTTTCTTTTCTAAATTTTTTCGAATAAAAGTAGAGTATGACCACGAGGGAAATAATTTTTTTCTACGGTATGACGAAAATTTCGAGAAAGTTGAAGAAAAAAATAACAAAAGTGGCAGAGCTCAAGTTTTTCGTAAAAACAACGTTTTTTGTAAAGAAACAGAGCAAAATAAATCTTTTCACCCATTTTTGGGTGTTACAAATATTGGCAGCCCCTTATTTTTCGCTTTTACCCTCCCGCTAGTTTTGAAGAATTGGTTCGCTACATGTTTCGAGATCATGTCATAAAACACCTCGAAAATACCAAATGTAGTGTAGGGCCAGCTTTATTTAAAATCAATAATATCGCAAGCAAAAGCTCTGCAGGAAAAACAGCGCCGTTTATTGATTTCTTTGGCTGCTAGTGCTAGGTGCATGGTTTGGCCGTTTCCGGATAGAGAGACGAGTTTATCGCTCAGTATCGTAAATAATGGACCCTGCCGCCTCCTTTAAGCAAGAAAAAGCTTCCCTCGATCATCTCATGGTGTGGCCGCCATCTAGCGGAATTTGCAGACATCTTGTCAACGGTTATTATTGCAACTATGATTTATGCTCACAATGAAAGAGTGGCGACAATTTTTTCTCATGAAAGCAGTCCGGAGATAATAACAAACTGGCACCATTGCTCAATATACCTGTTTCTCTTGTGCGCGCAGAACTTTCTATGCCATTTCTGTTTGATTTATTTGAAATCCTATCCCTAAGGAAAATCTTAGGAACCCTGTATATATGTGTGACATTTTTATAAATTTAATTTTATAAACTATTTTTGACGATATCTATACTGGGAAAGCAATTTTTTGGGAAAATAAAGTTCTTTTCTTTTCTAAAAGGTACTCCTATTTTTTAAGGCTACGTATGTGGGGCCAAATTAGCGAATTATTTAATTTTTGTAAATTAATAACAAAATAATCTACCAAACATTATCAAAATCATGTGGTCTAAAAAAGGTTAATGTGTGTAATCTTATTTTAGATTAGTCCAGGAACCAGCCCCAAAAAAGAAACCAGACTGATTAAACAAAGATCAGAGGACATTCATGTGGGTTCGATTAAGGCGATCCACAAGTTTGGCAGCTTGGACGAGGACAACAAAGATGGCGGCCCGTTCGACAAGCATCCCAGAGCTCTGGAAAAATTGGAGCTTAAAGTTCAAGGTGGAGGGAGCATGTTTCTCAAGTCGAACACTAAAAAGCAGAACGTCGAAAGTTTGGTTAGCCCGGGCACTAAGACGGAGAGTTTGGATGTACCAAGGAGTATCTTAAGAGACAGAAGTATTGATCATTCTAAATCCTTGGAATTTGATAAAGTAATAAGCAACGCTGATAAGTCTGATAGAGATGATGATGATAAGAAAAGTGTCAGGTAAAAGTGCAAATATTTTAGGTATTAGGGAAAGCTAAAATAAGACAAAAGTTTTGAGGATTGAAAATAATATTTCTTGTCTTAATATGATTCCAGATCCGCCTTTGTTGCTTCTGGCAAGCTTTAAAGTTTGACATTTTTTTTTGTAGCCAGGCTTAAACTATAACCATTATTGTATGTTAGTTTGTTATATATAGTTTTACCCTTACAAAAAAGAGTGTGGAACTTTTGTTGTACAGGGTGTTTGTTTATAACTGGAACACTCAGTATCTTTTTTATTAATGAAAATGAAGGGTAGGTTTGAATTCCAAAATTTCTTGGCAAATTGCAACGAACTTAAGCGCTATAACAACTTTTTTTTCCCCTTGGTATACAGGGTGTGGCAATGAAGGTCATTTTGCATTTTTGAATTATTCGAAAAATTAGCTTTACAAAAATACAAAACACTATTGAAATATCTTTTTTAGTTTCTGAGATATTTGCGTTTAAAATTTTAATAAAATACATTAAAAACGACCATCTGATCAAGAAATACGTTCATGGCCCACTTGGTAGCTTGACCAGTTAATTGGTCATTTCCAATATGTTTTCATGTTGACAATTTTTAAAACTTAAACGCAAATATCTCAGGAACTACAAAAGATATTGAAATAGTGTTTGATATTTTTGTAAAGCTAATTTTTTTAAAAATTCAAAAATGCAAAAATATACAGGGTGTTCTACTTAAAAAAATTGTGTTTATTGCCACACACTGTATACCAAGGGCAACAAAAAAAAGTTGTTATAGCACTTAAGTTCGTTGCAATTTGCCAAGAAATTTTTGAATTTCGACCTATCCTAAAAGATAATGAGTGTTCCAGTTATAAACAAAACAACCTGTACACATATCTAAATAAAGTAAGTGAAAATTATTACCCAAATTGAATTTTAGGCTAATCAAGGATGACTTTGATCGTTTTTTGGCCAGATCCTTTTATTTTTGTGCCCTTTGCGATATGCTTGATTGATTGACTTTGATTTGATTTGCTCATTAATTTACTAAGTTTTTTATTGCAGTTTATGTTTGTTCTTTGGGACGTATACACATAATTCATTTTTGTGGTCAAAAGATGTTAAAATTAAATAAAAGAGAAAGTATTGATTTGGTGGAAAATCTAAAATGATTCATAGCTTATTTCAGAATGTTTTGGGCATACAGCTTGTTTCAGATCTCTCTCATTTTGGAGACATTAAACATGCATTTTTTATTATAATAATGTTACTTAAATAATTTTGAATAGTAAAATTTTCGCAATTTTCTTTTAACACATTTTTTTCTATGGTACAAAGTTTATTTTGGTTGGTATTAAAAATTACTTGACCAATATTGTCCCTAATAGCATAAATATATTCCCCGATTCGCTGAATGTTCAGCTAGGATATTGAGAACATTCCCTGAATACCAAGGATGTTCAGGGGATATTCTGTGTCCGCAGTTTTGATATTTCATAACACATTTATAATATTATAGGTCCTTGTGATAGAACCTTAGAGACGGGGAAAAACATATTTTTGAGCTTGAAAAAATATGTTCTATCACAAAACACCCTAAAAAAAATTTAAAAAAATTTATTTAAACAGCGATGAGATTCGAACCCTCAACCTTCTGGCATCCATATAACACTTTTCAAACGACTTAACCTTTTGTGCTATGGACGCTTATGATAGAAATTATATATTAGCGGGGTATAAGCTTTTGTTTTCTGTTAAAAGAGCACCATGAATTGGTTTTTTTTTAACATAAAATCAGGATCACTCCTGAACGGCTCAACGGATTTTCATAATTCTTTTTTTATGGGATAAAAATTTTACCCCCCTCCCTGAATCCTCCCAAACGGTAGTGGAAGGGGATTACGTTATTTGTTCAATACAGGATAACTCCCGTACGGCTCAACGGATTTTCATAATTTTTTTGAACATTCATAGAATATTTTCGCAAGATTTTCATAACACATTTATAATATTATAGTTCCTTGTCATAGAACCTTAAAGGCGGGGAAAAACATATTTTTGAGCTTGAAAAAATATGTTTATTTACTTATTTATTTATTTATTTAGGTCCTAAGGATACAAACGGATCAGGTCAAAAAAAAAAATGTTTGTAAATATATAAATTCAATTTTAGTTATGACAATTTCAAGTGTAATATCTTTATATATTAAAAAGATAGTTTTTAAATTATTTATCACAAACGGATATATAAATATATAAATATTTAAATTAACTAAAAAGAAAGTTCCAAAAAATTATTTATCACAAATTCTATGTCTATTCCAAGAATTTAAGCTTAAGGTTATTTTTAAATGACAATAAGCTATGTGCGAAGGGATCCAAACTACTACCAAGGCAATGCAAGTTAGCAGCTTTAACCATTCTTATTAAGGGTGCTCCCTGGTAATAATTTGTCCTACAATATGGAACAGAAAATAATTCATGGTTTCTAAGTCTACGGCAGGTACATTAAGCCTTATTTTAGGAAGAATACTTGGAGTGCTAGATAAATTATTAACAATCTTAAAAAAATTTAAAATATCAGTCATAGTTCTTCTTTTTCCTAATGTTAAAGTGAGATCGAGCCATTGCGTAATTATGATTTATAATACGAAAGTTTGTCTTATAGCACAGAAATCTTAAAAAATTATTTTGAATTTTTTCGAGCTTCTCAATGTTATTGTTATATATAGGGCTCCATATCACTGAGGCAAATTGTAGTTTGCTAAAAACATAAGAATAATGAAGAGTTGACATTGTCTTATAATTCTGAAAATCAGCACACTGCCTTTTAATAAACCTTAGAATTCTGTTACAATCGTTAACCAATTTATCAATATGCAGATGAAACGTCATTTTGGAGTCAAATGAGACGCCCAGATCTTTTATATGAGAAACCCTATTCAAGAAAGTACTTGCAAGTTTATAGTTATAATTAATTCTATCACAAAACAAAAAAGTTATTTAAACAGCGATGGGATTCGAACCCTCAACCTTCTGGCATCCATATAACACTTTTTAAACGACTTAATCTTTTGCACTAGGGACGCTTATGAGAGAAATGATATTAGCGGGGTATAACCTTTTGGACATTGTTTTCTGTTAAAAAGAGCACCGTGAATTGGTTTTTTTTAACATAAAATCAGGATCACTTCTGAACGGGCCAACGGATTTTCATAATTCTTTTTTTATGGGATAAAAATTTTACCCCCTCCCCCCGAATCCTCCCAAACGGTAGTGGAAGGAGATTACGTTGTTTGTTCAATACAGGATAACTCCCGTACGACTCAACGGATTTTCATAATTTTTTTATTGGATAAAAATATTAGCCTACCCTGCGTAAGCATGATTGTAGAGATAGAAAAATATTATTTCCTTCCACAAAATGGTTTTTTCTTGTAACTAAAAATAGAGTATTTTTTTAATAAAAATAAAACTTGCAACGACAGATAAAAATATCCCGAAAAAAATCTTTACCGCAGGTGTTGGAATAAAAAACGTTACAATATTGTGTGATATTTTTAGGAATTTGGTAGAACATTGGTAGATTATCCTGACTAGAACATTCGCTGAATGTATTACCCAGGATATTCCCAGAATATCTCCTAAATTTGCTATCAATGTGCAAATGTAAGGACATTTTTAGGATCTTACCAGAACATTCGTGGAATATCCTGCTTAGAATATTCTCTGAATATAGGATCTAGGATATTCTGATAATGTCTTTTAAAGGGGCTTTCAATGTGCCAAATCATAGGACATTTTTAGGACCTTAATAGAACATTCGTGGAATATCCTGCTTGTAAGATTTGCCGGATGTTCTACCCAGGATATTCTGCGAATGTCTTTTAAATGTGCTATTTATGTGCTAAGTCAAATGTTCTTCGGGAAACATTTTCTATACATTCTGGGAATATCCTGTGAATGTGCCAGGACATTCATACCACATTGAGGAAATATTCCTGGAATATCGTGTGCTAGTAGGGGTAATATAAAAATTTCATGACTCCAGGGTCAGAGTAAACCTACACCAAAGACACTACAAACAGGCTCTATGACCAATAATATATTTAAAGTAAATTACAAAATATTTTAGGTTTTTTACCAATACTTTCTCTATTTCGTTTAATTTTTTTTATAATTTATCAGGTTTAACTTGGACAACAACACCACCGACGTAGCCATTACATTTTCCGACAAAAGCTCTGACGACGACAGTCTGCTTGTCAGCGACAAACCAAAGGCTGACGAGATCATAAACGTCAAAGTTACACCAGCTAAAAGCAGGTTTACCGTGTCCCCGGTTCCTGGCTCAAGCGTTCCTCCATTGAAGGTCATTAAACCCAATCCAAATGACTTTGTTATGCCCAAGTTAACCCTAAGTAAGACGTCCGATTCTGATGAAGATACGAAAAGTTTAGAAAAAATCGAGTTGCACACTATTGATCAGTTCTTTGACGACGAAAGCCCTGATGAAAACGTAAGAGCTTGTTTGGAACGCAAATCAGATAGGATAATAAACAGAATCAAGCAAAAGATGTGGGAAGAGAAAAACTCCGAGTTGGTGGCTTACAAAGAAAACCTCGAGAAGTCTCACAAGCACGAGTTGGAACGCATTTTGGAAAGTGAAAAACTGTCTCACGAAGAGAACGTAAAAAATCGGGTCACGCAATTAAAATCGGAATTAAGCTCCAAACTCAAGGAAGACAAGATTGATATTGAAGAAAAATTGAAACAAACCAAAGATAATTTGGAAGAAAGGTTTAGAAAGGAAGAAAAAGATATAAAGGAGCAATTCGAAACAAAAAAGGAAGAAATTGAAAAATATTACGAGGAAAAATTGGCCGACATTGAAAAGGAGCTGGCAGAAAAGGTGGAGAAAAGTAAGGAAGAATTGATTTTCAATCATAACGCAAATGTTGAACAACTTAAACAGAATCATGCGATTATTATTGAAGAGCTGAAGCGCCAGTTTAAAATTGAGGTAAACAAGTATAACAAACAAAATAATAGAGGGTAATTACATAAATCCTTCAAACTATTAAAAACTTTTTTAAACTTTTAAACCATTATATTTCAAAGTTTGAGACAATGATGTGTTTGAAATTAACTCTGTGTTTCGGACTTCCATTCTCTATATTTTATTTATACACGACCTTTCGATCAATACAATCTCTGATCGTCTTCAGGTGCAAACTACAATCTATTCCTAAGGCTATATACTATGGGAAATCACCCAAACGTGAATAAGTTTAAGAAGTTGGCTCCGCCCAAGAAGGGGTTTCAAAATATTTGGAATTTCAACACTTGGTTTACTGAAAATACCCTGATTCTGCCCAATAAAGGCAGGTTCAAGGAATTTCGTTTCTTCCAGTGTGTCTTCTTGTGCAAAACCTTTGCTTCTGTCCACTTTATTCGGTTTCGTTTTGTTCGTATTGTTTTGAACATGCATGTTCAGTGATTCCTGATCGATTGCGTTGTTTCACCTATTTGGGTATTCGTCGATGTTCCTTAAGCCTAACAGATAGTGGTCTTCTTGTTTCACCTATGTATGATTCACTACACTCACAAGGAACTTGGTAAATGCATTCCGTATTTTGTTTGTTCTCCAGTTTTGTTTTACTAAGAAGGCTTCGAATTGTATTATTAGATTTTAAAGCTGTTTTAATATTAAAGTTGTTCGTTACTCTTCGAATTTTCTTTGATACTCCTTTAATGTATGGAATTCTAAGGAATGCATTTGCCTGGTTTTGGTCTTGTAATCTCTGTCCTATTTGCTGAAATTTAGAAATAGTATCTGCGTGTTTGCTGAAATTTAGAAATAGTATCTGTTATAAGTTTAAGGCTGTAACCATTCTGCTGCAGATCCTTCTTAATGTTTCTAATTTCAATTTCCAAGTCATGAGAATTGTTACAAATTTGAACGGCTCTGTTATACAACCAAACAAGGCATAATAAGAACTTTGTATAACAAAGAGAACAGAGAATGATTATACCCTTAAACTTATAACAGATACTATTTCTAAATTTCAGCAAACAGGACAGAGATTACAAGACCAAAACCAGGCACATGCATTCCTTATAATTCCATACATTAAAGGAGTATCAGAGAAAATTCGAAGAGTAGCAAACAACTTTAATATCAGCTTTTAAATCTAATAATACAATTCGAAGCCTTCTTAGTAAAACAAAACCGGAGAACAAACAAAATAAGGAATGCATTTACCAAGTTCTTTGTGAGTGTGGTGAACCATACATATGCGAAACAAAAAGACCAATATCTGCTTAAGGAACATCAAACGAATACCCAAAGAGGTGAAACAACGAAATCAGGAATCGCCGAACATGCATGGTCAAAACAACACCGAATGAAGTGGACAGAAGTAAAGGTTTTGCACAAGGAGTCACACTGGAAGAAACGAAAATTCCTTCAAGCTGCCTTCATTGGGCAGAATCAGGATATTTTCAGTAAACATTGTGTTGAAATTCCAAATATTTGGAAGCCCCTTCTTGGGCGGTGCCAACTTCTTAAACTTCACGATTGAGTGATTTCCCATAGTATATAAGTACATAGCTTTAGAAATAGATTGTAGTTTGCACCTGAAGACGACCAGAGATTGCACTGATCGAAACGTCGTGTATAAATAGAATAGATATAGAAAAAGGAAGTCCGAAACACATACATAAATTCATTGTTTGGAGTTTTTTCTTTCAAAAAATTTAAAACCTTCGAAATCGGACAACCGATTTAAAAAAATATGAACCATTCAAAAAGTCCGCTTGACTACATTTTAGGAACAAGTGCTTAGACAAAATCACCTTGCTCAAATTGCCGATTTGAAACTGACACTACAAAATGAGGTGAATCACGAAAAACCAAAGAGTAGCATCGACGAAAAGCAATACGACAAGTTAAAGTTTGAAAAGAGATTATTAGAAGACAAATATAGGTAAGAAAAAACGACTAAAATATAGGGGATTCCAAGCCCTTGGTAAATAACATTTCGCCCTTGTTTTTTTTCTAGTCACCTAAGATGTACGAACCCTGTAATATTCGTTTTAATTTAATTTACTTTTTAGATGTCTGAAAGAAAAATATCTGAGACTCAAGACTGATGTTAAACTATCTATTGAGAAGAGAAATAAGAGAAAGGAACAAAGTAGTACTAATAATACAACTACAAACACTACAGGTTCTGAAACTGAATTGAGTCATTCCAATAATAAAGACAAAAACAGGTACAATATGTCATCAAGTAAAATGAATATTTACCACTATTTTTTTTTGTTTTACTGTTGATCTAGGATGGGATTTTTGAAAGCCATCAGGTCTAGTAATAACTAGAGGCGATTTTTGACAGTTATTGTTTTACCAGGGGTGAGCAACTGGATTTGACAGTTGCTAGGGAAATGTTTGAAATTGTGTGTTGGCAATGATAGTTGGTAACTCTTGACAATAAATAACTTTGTCACTGTCAGATTTTTGATTAAGAAACGTCGGGTTTAAAAATGGAATTTTGCAGTATCAAAAACTGTAAAAATACGTGTCTCGACGAAACATGCATTGATCAAGCTGGAAAATTAATAAAAATAGCAGAATTTGCGAGGTAAGTAAGCTGCAAGCAGTAGGTACCAACATACGCATTTAGCATGTACTTGGTTAATAAATAACACATGTTTCCGTGTTTTATTGTAAGAAAAAGAGTAACAAAAATATAGATCAATAGGAGTCTTATATTTCACCTATTATTTACATTTTCAACATCTACCGCGTGTATATTCAGTGTTTGTTTTTTTTTGTCAAAACTTGACATATTTTACTAACCAAAAAAAAAATCAATCTTTCAAAAACTGTCTGGGGAAATTATAAAAAGAGACAAAAATGTCCATTTCATAAAATCGCTTTTACATGCAAATATGAAAAAAACTAGGAGAGGGCAATATGTGTTGCCCACCTCTGGTGAAACAATAACTGTCAAATGTATAGAGGGCCTCTAGTAATAACCAAATGATTCTGCATTAATACAAGCATTTTAAAAATAGTAGAAATTTTAAGCATTCCTTTGCAAAATTAAAATAATTTATTGTGTCTAATATTTTCTAATAACACATTTGCACACACATCAAACATCTATAAAAAATCTACTTACTTAGGTATAACACTTCATGGTGGATAGGTTTCTAGATAGAAAATTAATTAACTTTAATTGTGGAATTATTAAAAAGCCACACTCTCTTATGTTTACAAATTTTAACTAGCCTCTATGTATCGCATGAATCTCTACTTTTTGGAACAGAGGTTTCCCCTAATTTAAAATATTATAGGCGACATCGATTTCATATAATCTAAAGCAAAAACGGCTTCACGGAGGATAGAATCGATTTTTGTAACACCTACGTAAATATTTGATCCAATTGCTGTGGATGAGGGTACTTTTCTTAGTGAACTGATATTCTTAGTATGCTTTTAGTACCTCAGATATAAATATAGGTCAACTTAGAGAAATTAACAGGAGGATAGGACTTTTAAAACATTGGAAAAACATATTAACTAAGGTTAAAAATCTGTAACTTAAGATCTGATATCTACTTAATTATAAACAATCAAAACACAATAAAAGTGTGGATCAAACTAATTTAGTTTAGGAGAGAGGTAATACAATTTAGGGACATTTTGTGAGAATCACCCATGACAAAGAGTATATTTTTTTAGGACTCCTTTAAATTCTCCTTCAAAAAAGTTAGTAGACAAGCCTCCAGCTTATAGCAATCTGAAAACCGAAACGAAACTAACAAAACCAAATGTGGTGCAGGATTTTGACACATCTGTCAGCGATAACTGTTACCAAAGCGACGAGAAAGTTAGCAAAAACGATTCTTCCGACAGCCCGAACCCTGGAAGGAGCAGAAAGAAGTTATTTTCGAGGTTAGACCGTAGTTTTTTTTATGGTGGTTTCCAAACAAATTTTTATTTTAATATCTTTGGTGGTTGTCTATTTTTAAATTACAGAATTTTTCAATAGTTCTCAAAAATCGTCCCGAGTTTTTTCTTTATGGAAAACAAGTACTGGTCCGAAAAATCGTGTTGCAATCTCAACTCTCTGTAAGTTTCCAACTTGACACCTATAGGTGTTAGGAATCCCTGAAAACCTACTAACGTTGTCCTAAAGAGACTAATCAAGGTCAAAGCTCGTCAAAAAACTGAAAGTCAGAAGGAAATGTAAATAGATTCTCTGATTGAGGTGAACATTTTTGGAATTATTTTTCAGTGTTGTATCAGGGATCTGTGCGACATTATACTGTAACCAGATCATAGTTGTAGATGTAATGTTTTAGTTAAAAGTGCCTAAAGTCACTCTTTGGTCACTTATCGAAAATTAAAGGCCAATTTTGTCACTTTTTTTCTGAACAATTTTTTTCCAAATTTTTTGATTTTGATGGATCAAAATATTGGTCGAATCTGGTTGTACACACTATTGCCATATTTATAACAAAATATTTTAACCTTTAATTCTTTTTTACTGGTGGTCAAAAATGTTTTGTATTTTTAGGCCGAAAAGCTCTTCAGCTACAAGAACCAGCCCAAATTCAAAAAATCGAAAAAATCAAAGATCTTGTTCGCCCGTGGAAAACTTACGCCGTCAGTTACAGAAACTGGAAGATTTAGAAGATCAATTCCCACAAAATTCTCAGGGTGATACTTACCATTTGAGGTATTGAGTGGTTATATTCAGCCCTATTCTCGTGTCCATTGAATACTGAGAGTTAGTTCTTGTGATTGATTATTGAATCTTGAAATTGAATATTGTTTCTTGGATATTTTTTCATCATTGTCATATTGTTAGTCTAAATTTTCGATATCAATATTCAATTAACAATTTCTTGTTTCTTGAATATTGACATAAACTTGCGAAACTCAATAAACAATAACAAAATCCGATGGACACGAGAATAGGGCTGATAATCAAAATTATTCTAATATTTTTTAGAAATAAGACTAATCGACCTTTGAGTTTTTTGCGAAAAAACAGTCAAGAAATCCGCATTTGTAGTAATATTGATCGGCTTTAGTGGCATCCCTAAAAATTAATTTCTTTTTTTTTATACCTTCATCAAAAACATGGTTTTAGTAACTGTCTGCAGATAACCAAAGCATGGCTTTTTTGGTTAGCGATTTATGATCATGGGTGCAAAAAAAGATTTCTGTCCGTTTTTAACCAAAATTAAAGAGAAATAGTAACATTGAAAAAATCTAATTATTCTTGCCTAAAAATTAAGCAATTTCCGCCAGTTTTAACCAGTATTTACGAAAAAATCATTTAAAAACATCGGCAAAATATCAATCTGTCAAAGAATAAAATGTCGGGACAATGAACGTCACCGAGTATAAAGGCACATCGCTATGGAAACGATTGTTATTTTATTTACCAGCCGCCTTGATTTATAGTGTAAAGATGGTGTGTTGCGAGAAGTGCTCTTCGTTCAAGATTTTTAAAAGTATTTTCCTGTTTTTATTGGATTTTTTAATAAAGGTATTAAAAAAAATAGTGTTTACAACTTTAAATACCTCGCTGCGCTCGTTATTTAAACTAACGCTTGTAAAAAAGCACTATTTTAGCCACTAGTTGTTAAAACTACTATTTTAGAGGTAGTAGACGTAATAAAATTAATTTTTTTTAGATATCCATTTTCCGACGGTCAAAAATTCGAAGGCAGCTCCGAGTTGGAATTTTTTCGTCACAGGGTTCACCTCGAAAAGGACTCGATCAAGAGGGCCAAAGAAAGTCTGAGAACTCAAAGGGCTTTGTTTCAGCAGAGGCAAAACGAGCTAAAGTTGAAGCATGGAACTATGGCGAGACACACTTTACAACAGTTATGCCAGGTTAGACTATCAATAGTGGAAATCAGGGAAAAGTCAGGGAATATTTAGATTAATTATTTCTACTTTTGCTTTTACAGGAAGAAAAAGACCTCACAGACATGGAAGTAAGCCTGCACAGGACTCGTAGCCTTTTGGGTGAAAAGGTAATCAGATTGAGACACCTGGAACAGTCTTTGCACAGGGCGAATGCAAAAAGTGGGCAACAGCAAGACGATTCCACTTTGAGCGATTTATCTTCTCATAGGTCGGTATCATTAGAGGCCCTGTATACGATTTTTGACAGTTATTAACTGTTTTACTAGAGCTGGGCAACTCATATTTTCCTCTCTTTCTAGTTTTTTTCATATTTGCATGTAAAACGAATTTAATGGAGTTGACTGATGTTTTGATGTCTCTTTTTATAATTTCCCCAGATATGGTTTGAAAGATTGATTTTTTTTCGTTAGTAAAATATGTCAAGCTTTGACAAAAAAAAACAAAACAAACAGTGAATATACAGGGTAGATATTAAAAATGTAAATAATAGGTAAAATATACAGACTCCTAATGCGTAAGTTTGTACCTACTGCTTGTAGCTTACTTACCTCGTAAATTCGGCAATTTTAATTAATTTTCCAGCTTGGTTTTCTTTCTTCGTTGGACAACGGAAAAATACAAATTCGTCGAGGCAGATATTTTTACATTTTTTGATACAGCAAAATTCCATTTGTAAACCGGATGTTTCTTAATCAAAAATGTGACACGACATAATTATTTATTGTTAGAGGTTACCAACTATCATTGCCAACACACAACATTTCCCTAACAACTGTAAAATCCAGTTGCTCACCTCTGGTAAAACAATAACTGTCAAAAATCGTATACAGAGCCTCTAGGTATCATTATAAATATGGTTGTTTTCGTTTTTTTGAGGATAGGGTAATCAGGGAATATTACTTCGGAAAGTTTTATCAAAGCATATGAAGGAGGGGGCAAATTTACAAATTTCAACTAACGCTCTCAACTAAACTTGTTATAATTTATGAAACCATTCAAAATATTCAAAAAGGAGAAATCTGAGGTTTTCTTTTAAAAAAATCCGTCTTTGGTGTACCATATTACCTGCTTCATTTTGCAAAAAATTTTGTTTTTTATTTCTCATTAGGTTTCACACATAAATTTTAAGTAAAACTAATTTATTCAAATTTTCTAGTGCAAGTTCAGGCATCAGTTCAACTGAATTCATACCAGCAGAGGCCGGCGTATCCACTAACTATGCCAGGGCGCTGACCAGAGGTGATTTTCAAGAACCCTCGGAAATTATACAAAGTTTGGAGAATTTAAATTTGGAAATCAGAGACATTTGGGACGTGCTTAGAAATCAACAGCAACAATCTAACATTTGTAAGTTTTTTCGTAAAACTGTGGCATCCTACCCAATGAGCATTTTCAGAAACTTCTGGTGACAGATATTTATATAATTATTATAAAGAGGGTTCCATTGATACCCTAGGGTATTTAGAAGTTTCCTACAAGAATTGAGTTTGTATATTTGTTTTATTAAAGGCTCTAAATTGATGGTACCCTAAAGTAACATAAAACTGGCGTTAACAATATTTCCACGGACATCTTTATAAAAATTAAAGTCATGGGTTCAAATGTTATATAAATTGGTGTTAACAATGTTTCCACCAACAAAAATATAAGTCATCAGTGACAAAAGTTATATAAATTGGTGTTTGAAATCTTTCTGTCAACCCACCTATAAAACCGTAAGTAACTATCAATTAAAGATATATAATAGATTGGTTTTTAAAATGTTGCTATCAACCCACTTATAAAACTCAATTAACCAGCAACAAATTTATATAAGATAAGATTGAAAATATTTCGAGAGACACTTATAAAAACTTGGGAACTCGCACACAATAGTTATATAAATTGGTGTGTGTAATATTCTTATGAACTCATTCATAAACCTTTTTTGCCCATAAGGTTTTTTTCTATAATGTTGTTATTAATTTCTTTATATAGTGATTATAATACAACTGTTTTTAGAACAAAAAAAACAATTTTAATTTATTTTGGCAATTATAATAACAAAATTAACAAGATGTTTTAAGGTTAATTTTGTGACATCAAAAGGCGCGTTTTTACGACATCAAAAGGAGCGTTTTTGCGACATCAAAAGGCCCGTTTTTGCGAGATACCATACCATTATTATCTTGTTTTAATTACATCAATCTGAGAGAGATAAGAGATCCAAATCTTCTTAAGATAGTTGCCGATGACAGATATCGGGATTGAATGCATTTTACACCCGATTCCCACCAGCGTTTCCCATGCGCAGACCCTGACTCAAAAAAACTCATCACGTGGTCCGACATGAACTTGTATAGGCAAATCTCGCTTAGACCACGTGATACGTGTTTTGATTCGGGGGAGCCACGAATGAGAAACGCATATATGGGAACCGTGTTTTAGAAAAAGAGAACAATATAGTAATCGTGTTAAGGTCGCAAAAACGCACCGTGAAACGTCGAGCGCATACGCTGATACTGCTGGTCGGCGGCAAATGTGAACACCCCGGAAAATACTCGGCTGTACACCCTTCGACCCCGCAATCTAACTATATTCTTGAGATAGTTACCTCTGACAGTTATGCGGGCTTGAAGTGTGTGGAGGCGGGTATTTTTCCTGGTATGTGTAGTATGCTGGATCTCTCGAGGAATGCATTTAGGAATAGAGAACAATGGTAACTATGTTAAGCTAGCAGAAACGCAGTGTTCAACGCTGCGCCATGTGCAGCCCTTTGTTCCAAGTAGCATCATTTTTTAAAAGGGTCATAAAATAGTGTTTGTCGAGGTAAACAGTGGTATAGTTGTATTGTTTTTTTTTTATAGAATTGTCGGAAATTTTCGCCATTTTGGATTACAAAAATAGGTTTTTGGCCTAAATAAAACCGTTATTTATGGGCTTTTAACATGTGTTTCAATCGAAATATTGCTTGTTAGGGTTAAGAACAACATACAAAATTCAATATTTGTCTCAGAAAGAAAAAAACGCGTATGAAAAAAAACTGATATTTAAATGAATATTTTTTTTCCCGTTTTCTCAAGTATTTTTGGAGCCCATGAAATTTACGTGAGTGTATTCGAAAACTATACAGTACACACGGGACCGCAGCTGATTTTCAGAGTAGGATGACTTGAAAAACAGCTTTTATTTGACTATACGAATATTCATATTCCTGCTTCAGCTTATCTCACTTTCATTTTTATTTATTTTAGAAGATTGCTAAACACCATTTTATAATTTTTTTTATTGTAAAAAGAAAGAGAATAATACATAACAAGCAAAGGGAAGAAAGATGGAAAATCTATATTTCTAAATCCATAAAAACCTTTAATTTGTTATGTAGTGTTGTTAGAACAGTTGTAAAATCTTTTTATAATAATCTCTATACTTGAGGGCTCATAAGGAAGTTTTATAAAATCTATATGTTGTTTTTCTATCCATTACTATGTACCATAAATTTTTATAAGCTGCTGTTGAACAGTTGTTTTTCAAGTCTTTTTTACTCATTTAAGAGATATATTAGAGTTATAAAATTATCACCAACACTAAATAATATAACTTTTGGTTATTTTATGAAGGTTTTATATTATTTGCTGTAACTTTTATATAGACAAAAATGCTCATTGGGTACTAGACTAATTACCTTGTACAGGGTTTAACTAAGAAACGAAACAGGCGTTTTTGAATATTTTTTATAGAGAGTGATACTTTATTTTGAAGGTCTTTTTAAATGCCTTTACAAAAGTGTTAAGATTTTTAAAATCCAGCAGTTAGTTTTCGAGTACGCTTAAATTGTAAAAAAAATGCAATGATAAAATGTACTATTAACAAAGGCAAAATCAACGTGTCTCGGAATTTCTTAAAAACTAAATTTTTGCATTGGTCTAAGCAACCTTAAACCCAAATATCTCAAAAACCGATCGCTAGATATTTAAAATTTTAACAATTTTAAAAAGGCATTTAAAAGACTTACCTTCACTTGGCCCACTTTTCCTATTTTAATTCTGGTGGTAAAACTCACCCCTCGACAGGGGTGTGCCTTACGAAAATTTCAATATAACCACCCCTTGAATAAAAAATTGACATGTTCGAGGTTTTTTACGAAACGGACGCTACTGTTTCGTTTTCGTTGGCACACCCTGTACTATTTATATTTTATCTAAAGGTAAAACTATATCTATCTCCAAATTAAATCAGTATTTTTTTCTTAATTTTCCTTATATAACAGAAAAAAGGCACATAGGAGATTTTGAATTAAGATAGGAGCAGACACTTTCACAAACACTATAACATAATTTTTAGCTGGTCCTGTGAATTGTGCCCCTAACCCTTTTTATGCGTTTTTTTCATAAAATTTTTAGGTATCCCGCCTCTGATCTACCCGGACCTGGGTTGGCCGGTATTAGCCGGAGCGGCCAATGTGCCGGCCCCCCCTTCCATACCGACTCTGGCAGACAGGTTGCACAACTACCGACATCACGTGGCGTTGGCTAACGCTCAGAGCACTGTTGTCACTCATGCTTCACAGGTATAAATTGATGTTGACGTTAGAACTGGCAACGTTGCAACCCAGGACACTGATCATATAGCGAAACATGTGGGGATCTTATCCAACATTTTATTTCAAACAACTTTTCCCTGTAGGTCTGATCAGTGCCCTTATTATAATGAAAGACTGAGATACAGGGTTCCTAAGCAAATCCTTAAGGGGGCAAGCAGCCGTGTATAAGACGCAGACAAACGGAAAAGCACATTAGGCAGAAAAGGATGGGCATGGGGCGATGTTGTCACTACATCTTACACGTAGTAAATCCATTCCAGGTTGTTGTTTTCCAATGTTTTCTATTTTCATACCTTTAGGACTGGAATAAAAATGGTTTTTGCTCGACTTTAATACCAAACTGATGAAAGATATCGTAAAAAAAATATTTTTCGGCTTTTCATTTTGTAACCATTGTCCCTACGCACTGTTTACAGGCTGGGGATTGAGATACATGCAAATGCCTAACCTAAAGCGTTCATACACGGCCGAAGAAATCGACTGAGATATTTCCGTAGAAACTTTATTAAGCAAATAGGACGGGTTGACGCCTTCGAACGTCCAACCCGGGTTTTGCACTTTGATTCGAAATCAAAAAGGAGGAACAGTCAGATGTGGGGCCGTGCACAAATTACGTAACGGTGATTTTACCAATTTTTGACCCCCTCCCTATGTAATGTTTTGTAACGGTTTGGCACGTCACTCCCCTAATATTACGTAACGATTTCAAGACCACTACCCCCCTCCAAAAAAAAAAACTTCACTTATTTTCATTCCAAATTTTCTTAGTTTCACACAAATGCAAACGCTGTCGAAAACCCCCCTCCCCCCTACGTAACGTTTTGTAACCCCCCTCCCCCATGACCATTACGTAATTTGTGCACGGCCCCTGTAGTCCCAGTGGAGGAGGGCGAGAAAATTGATATTTTTTTCTTAAAAATTATACTCTTTAGACCTATTTCTTTGCGTTCCCGAAATGACGTAATTTTTGAAAAAAAATTGTAAGCGGCGCCATTTTTATTTCGTGCTTTGTTTTTCTAACATTTTTGCGTTCGGCAAATTTAATTGAAAAATTTTTGCCTGCGGCGCCCTTTATCTTTTCACTCGAAACCAAGATCCCCCGTTTTAGGAAAACTGATCCCGTCTCTGTTTCTAAATTCTTTCGAATAAAAGTAGAGTATGACCATCGAAGAAATCATTTTTTTCTACGGTATGACGAAAGTTTCGAGGAAGTTGAAGAAAAAAATAAAAAAAGTGGCAGAGCTCAAGTTTTTCGTAAAAAAAACGTTTTTTGTAAAGAAACAGACCAAAATAAATCTTTTCACCCTTTTTGGGTGTTACAAATATTGGCAGCCCCTTATTTTTCGCTTTTACCCTCCCGCTAGTTTTGAAGAATTGGTTCGCTACATGTTTCGAGATCATGTCATAAAACACCTCGAAAATATCAAATGTAGTGTAGGGCCAGCTTTATTTAAAATCAATAATATCGCAAGCAAAAAGCTCTGCAGGAAAAACAGCGCCGTTTATTGATTTTTTTGGCTGCTAGTGCTAGCTGCATGGTTTGGCCGTTTCCGGATAGATGTCACTAGTAGAACAGAATGGAAAGAAATTTAATTAAAAGCGAAGATATTTCTTTCTAATGTTAACAACCTCACGAGTTTATCGCTCAGTGTCGTAAATAATGGACCCTGCCGCCTCCTTTAAGCAAGAAAAAGCTGTGGTTTGGACCTGAAAACATCTAATTTTTTCCTCGATCATCTCATGGTGTGGCCGCCATCTAGCGGAATTTGCGGACATCTTGTCAACGGTTATTATTGCAACTATGATTTATGCTCACAATGAAAGAGTGGCGACAATTTTTTCTCATGAAAGCAGTCCGGAGATAATAATAAACTGGCACCATTGCTCAATATACCTGTTTCTTTTGTGCGTGCAGAACTTTCTATGCCATTTCTGTTTGATTTATTGAAATCCTATCCCTAAGGAAAATCTTAGGAACCCTGTATAATGAACAACACAAAAATGCAAATAAAATTAAAACTCTCAAGGCGCCCTTTGGCCTTAAAAACAGCAAAAACTAACTAAATAGTAAAAAATAAAGTTTTTGCCACCCTTCCTCAAAGTAAAGAACTTCATTTTAAGGTTTAATACCAATTAAAACAAACAGCTGACATGTCAAGTAACTGGTAACGTATTTTTAGGGTACCACAACAACTCTGGTAGAAAGAACCAAAAATTTAAGGCACTGGCTCCGGCAATCTGGTAAGATTTAAAACCTGAGTTTATGTGGAAAAATAGAATATCACATATCTGTAAACCTTCAAATTTTTACCAATTTTTGGCGATTTTTTTTTCAGGGGCGGAACTAGGGACCGAGATAACTAATCCTCAAGCTAATCTGTAAGTTAAACACTTCCTTGGTGTATTTGCACAATCATCAATATATATGGAGTGTTGCAAAATACGTACCTACCCCACGTGCCAAAAAATTACCCCTAATGATTATAAAGGCATGGAAAAAAAAATCTCGAAAATTATTTTGATTTTTTGACACGGCACGTTTTTCTTAGAAGTTGTAAGGAATTTTGGGACACTCTCTATATTAAAAAAGATATTTATTAATGTGATAGGGTGTGTCATTAAATTTGTGTGGGTAACCAGCTCTATATTGTGCGTTGCCACAGATAGAGGTTTTATGTCCCTACCAACTTATTATACCTTATTCAGAATTGTTAAGGCAGCGAAATTATAAATTGTCCTTGTCGCTTTTAAAATATTTAAAAAAATATCTATTTATTATTAATGTTAGCTTTTAAAGAAATTAAAATAATTGTGATAGCGTTTTCCATTGGAAAAATGAGGGCAATAATTACATTCCAACTTGCAGAAATCAGCTTAAAAGCAATTAGATTTTTGGGCCCTCCCTGTCGACAGAGTAGTCAGTTCCAAACTGTTGTCGGTCTCTACCAATGGTGCACAGTTTACTTTTCATACCTTTTAAGAAAAAAATATATATTTTTTTTGGGTCACATATTTTTTTTATAGGTGTTAATCTAGTAACAAATAAAATCTTGTCTATGGAACTTTTTGAGTTATGGGCTTTTTTCCGATTTTATCCCATAAACCCGCTCACTTAGCATTGCTACTTTCGGTTGAAATAGACTGGGCGTTTGATGTTGTGTTGATGTTGTAGCTCTGTTCTCGGATCCACGGTTTCAGAGATATAGGTGTTGAAAGTTGGAGGTTTCAGATTTTAGGGATTTTTTACTAAAATCAGTTTTTTGCCCTTTTTGTTTTATTTTTCTTTTAATCGCGTAACTTACATAGAAATTCGAGACATAATAGTTTAAAAAACAGTAAATCCAAAGATATCTACGGTTTAAATAAAAATTCGATTAAAGATTTTATTATTACAGTAGACTCGCGATATAGTGAACTACTTAATGCACAGCTTGTACACTATATTGATTTGTTCACTATATCGAATATTTAAATTTATTCACTGTACAGAATACATGAACAAAAAATTTCTGTTCGCTATATAGCATGTTCACTATATCGCGAGTCTATTGTATCCGTTTAATAAAATTACTTAATGAATGTTTACAAAAAAAAGTATTTCCGAAAGTATTGAAAGTGACAAAGGTGTTACCATTAATAATAAATAATAATATAAATAATCCGAGCAACTATAGACCTATTTCATTGTATAATACTTCTTTATACAATGGATATAACTTATCTGATATTATAAATGTTTTTAATTTGGTTTCTTTAGATTGATCACCCAATACCGTTTCTCCTGCTTCGGACCCCCTCACTCCTATCCTCTCATTTCCCCAACCCAGGTAACCCGCTTAAAAATATGTAATGCAAGGTGTCGCATATCAATATAAATTACTTAAAACGTATAATCCCATTCCGCCCAAATAAACTCAAACGCCCCCTACTTAGTCCAGGACCGGTATTCTCGTAATACGTAACGTTTTGAAGTCGCTAAGCGAAACGAATAGCGAACAGCGCGCTCAGCGGCACGCTGACCGACGACTTTTCGTATTCTCTCTGCCGAACGCGCTGCCCTGCGAGCAGACAGAATCAAATTCGCTTAGCACATCTTGGCATCATCGAATTTTGCATTTTTATTTCTTGTTAGCCTTGTCGCTCCTTTTCTTTTTCTATATGTAAGAAAGAGGCCATTGTGTGATCGATTTCGAGCCGTATTTCAGAAAGGGTAAATCAAATGTGACTTGTACAAGTGTTGATCCTTTAAAAAATTACTTGATGGTTTGGTTTAGCTCAGTTAAACCCGCCCTTTGACCCTGTGATATAAACTCGTAGCACGTTCCCGCCCAGTGTGCGGGAAAAAGTTTGCCCCGAGACTTAACCGCACACTTACAAAAAAATTCCGCACTCAGTGCGGAAAAGTTTAAATTTATTCCGACACTCAATCAGGGAAAGTGGTGTTTCCGGCACGGTCGTATATTGATATTGATACTTTATTATATAGCATTTATTGTTAAAATGGTTTCACAATAGTTACTTATATATCTAGTAAGTTATACCTTATAATTATAGTAAACATGCGTATTCTACATTTTAAGAAACAGAAAATAAAACTCTAAGGTATTTGTTACCCAAAAAATAACCTAACCAATTCAACAACAAACACAGAATTCATACATCCACAAGAGAAACCTCGCGCGTGGAAAAATTTATATTTTCATGGAAGTGTTGATTTTAAAAAAGAAAATAATAATTTTTAGTACATTTATGAATAAATAAAATCACAAAAGATAAAAAACATAAAAATGGTAATTAATGTGAAAAATGTGATATTTCATAAAAGTAAAGAAAATACAGACGAAATTAAGCTATTTATTTCATGTTTGCTAATTTCATATTTCATGAAAGCTTTTAGTTTATTTTTGAAAGAAAACAATTAATGTGATATTTTTTGGTACACATCCGATGAAAGATACAAAAAGCACCGCTGACCAATGGCTTTTTTTACCCTTGGTTTTACAGAATTTTGATTGCTTCTATTTCGAGTATTATACGGATGCTCAATTATTTCGATGTCGATTTTGATAAGAAAAGTTTTTGTTGCAATTTTTTGGAAAAAAAAGTTGTCTTACATCGAGCATCAAATAGCAAGGTTGATGTGTACGTGTTTGTCACCCGTCCCCAAGCTACTAATAAGAGATTTTTATTTTTCTAATTATTAATCAAAACGCAAACTGAAAAAGCTACTATATTTTCTGCAGCACTCTACAAAGTATTGTAGGGTAGGAAAATCGTATGCGCGGAGGGCAAAACAGCTGGCAAATGGTAGGTGTTTCTCAAACGGTCGCCACGCGCTGAGCGCACTTCGTCGACGCCTTGCGTTCAATATACGTGAATACCATTTTTGTTACTTTGGTCACGTGGTATGCGAATATTACGTTATCATACGGTCAGCGAGTATGAAACGCCGAGCGTATTTAGTTACGAGAATACCGGTCCAGGTCTCCCTCGCAAACAAAATCGACGTGTCCGACGAAAAAGTTATTTGAAGTTATCATGCTCAATAAAGGCATTTTTTGTTTGCCCACGGGTGTTTTTTTACAAAGTGTGATAAGCTTATACATATGTAGCTTATCTTGTTTTTTCTATAACATATCAAAAAATTAAAAATATTTCACCGTTAATTTTTAGTCAGCGATTTTTCGAAAAATTGCATTTTGAAAAAAAAGTTTTTTACGTTTTTCAAGTTTGTGCCGCCACTGAGAGTGACGTAAATGAAATATGTCAATTTTTCCAACGGCATTCAATACCCTGGTTCTTCACCTAAAAACTGGTGTACTGGAAGTAGCAAGTTAGCTACTCGAATACAACAAAATAGGCAAAAAATTGATTTTAGTGAAAAATCCCTAAAATCTGAAACCTCCAACTTTCATCACCTATATCTCTGAAACCGTGGGTTGGATCAAAGAAAGGTCCATTGAAACGTTGATCAGGGAGAACAGATCTACAACATATCCACCGCCAAGCCAGTGGCAATGCGAAGTGAGTGGGGGGACCTTTACCCCATATAGAGGCAACCCTTAGTTCGGCCTACTTTTTGAGATACAGGATAGCAAAAATTAATTTTTAGTAGATTTTACTGGATTTAACAGTCTGCAACTCAAAATCTATAGGCACTAAAGAGTTGCACCCTTGACGACTTTTGATCAGTGGACTTTATAGTGTACGGGCATATGTCGATAATTTCAATCCCGTGGGATTTTTTATGAAGGAGTTTTGTGACTATGTGGGATTGATAGCTCTTTAGTTACACAATCAAGTGTTACCGGGTGTTTTGTTCGTATTCGTGTAGAAGGGGTTTATATGACAACATCTTTCAAGATGGCGGCCAAAAATCATAAAACATGTAACTTTTGCAACCGGAGCATGATTATACTCGATTCAATCTAACTTGGGGACGAAGATTCCAAAAAATTTACTTTTAAGATCATAAGACCTTAAATGACTTTGAAAATCGCAAAAAACAAGATTTTTGCCATTTTCTCTTTAAAAAATCTTAATAATTCGACGATTTGTCAGTCCAACTTCAACTGTACCTCAAACTATTAGGCATATAAGCCAAATTCGATCATTAGACTTTGATGCAGTTTGAAGTTTCATGACTTTGAAAAATACCCCAGTAAAATTAACACATTGCAAAAATAACATACTAAAGGGCGCTATTAATCAACTATTAAAGCGAAGAAGACCAAATTTGGTAAGACAGAAAAGAAGGGCAAGTCCAACAATATTGTAAAAAAAAATTGGTTCAGCTATGACGCGTTTCAATATGGCGGCTCAAATATCAAATTGGCGACGTATAACCAGATTTTATTTTATCCAATTTCGTAAAAAAGCAAAAATAACAAGATGATCATCAATTCTTGTTGAATTATCGCCGCTTACTGTGAAAAAAAAAGTTTAGGATATGCATGACCTTGATTGACTTTGAAAATACCGTGTACAAGTGAAAAGCCAGCTTTTTGTGATGTTTTCTCCAATTTACCACTACGCAAAAACTTTAAGCCCAGGATATGAAATTAACATCTTAGCCATGAAGAAACACTTCATTTTAAATCTCCCTACCATTTTTTTTTTTGATATGGCGTCCTAGATGTTTATGCTATACCCCGGTAAAAATTACCTATATACCTATCGTTTTTATGAAGTTTCGGAACTTCTACAGGGATGCGGTTGCACATGAATGTGTGACTAAATAGCTGTTAAATCCCCATCCTTGAATTTTATTATTAATATTAATAAACAAGTGTAGTACTGCCCTACTGGCATAATTAGAATTTTTTATGTTTTTTCGACCGACATTTTGAAAAATGGCATCTAAAACCACTGCTCCAGTATATGGTAATATATATCTAACTTCTGCTAACTCTTTTATAGGTTATTTAAACGACTTTGTGGCTAGACAAGTGAGTAGAACATAAAATTCACAGTTCCGAAACTTAATAAAAACCACAGGCATATAGGTCATTTTTACCAGGGTATATCATAAACATCTGAGACGCCATATCAAAAAAAATGGTAGGTAGGTTTTAGATGAAGTGTTTATGGCTAAGAAGTTAATTTAATCTCCGACACTTTTTTTTTTGCTTGGTGGTAAATTGGAAAAAACATCACAAAGAGTTGGTTTTTCACTTGTACATGTTATTTTCAAGGTCAATAAAGGTCATGCATCAACTAAACTTTTTTTTCGAGTAAGCGGCGATATGTTAACAAGAATTAAAGGCCACCCTGTCGTTTTTGCTTTTTTACGAAATTGGATAAAATAAAATGTGCTTATAGGTCGCCATTTTGATATATCAGCCGCCATATTGAAACGCGTCATAGCTGAACCAAATATTTTTCAACAATGTTGACCTTCTTATTTTTCTTACTAAATTTGATCCTCTTCGCTTTAATAGTTCATGAATAATGCCCTTTAGTGTGTTACTTTTGCAATATGTTAATTATACTGGGTTATTTTTCAAGGTCATGAATCTTCAAACTGCATTAAACTCTAAGGATCGAATTTGGCATACATGCCCAATAGTTTAAGGTAGATTTCAAGTTGGAATGACAAAACCTCGAATTATTAAGATTTTTTAAAGGGAAAATTGCAAAAATCTTGTTTTTTTGCTGTTTTCATGGTCATTTTAGGTCGGATGACCTTGAAAGTAATTTTTTTGGAATCCTCGTTCTCTAATTATATGAAATCAAGTATAATCATGCCCCGGTTGCGAAAGTTGTATTTTTTATGATTTTTGGCCACCATCTTGAAAGCGTCATATCAAACCCTTCTACACGAATGCGAACAAAACACCCGGTAATACTCGATTGTGTGACTAAAGAGCTATCAATCCCACATAGTCACAAAACTCCCTCATTCAAATGCCCCTTCACTATTATTGTGGAACCATATGCCCCAGCAAACACAGTTAATAAGAAAGGAACTTTACGCATGACATTATGCAGAACATGGAAGTTACTTTTTACCTTGTTGTGACATGAGAAGTATATAAATATTATATACACAGTATGATTTTAATATTACATAAATATGTAATATTTGTATATATCACATTTATGTTATAAATTTATATATAGTAGTTACATAAAGAGTACGTTATTTACGTGAAGTCAAGTTTACCTTGATGTTACTTGTAAGAGATATAAATATTATGTAACAAAATTTAACTCAATTTATCCTTTCTATTTACTTTCTAGTTAATCGATATCTGCCCTTTCCCAATTTTTTGTTGCCATATATTATTTACATTAGTTTAATTACATATTATTTACGTTATTATTAGGGAACTTTGTGCATGGCGTTATGCATATCATGGAAGTTACTTTTTACCTTGTTGTGACTTCCAGTTTACCTAGAATTTATGTAACAAAGTAATCATGTGTTGTTCAATTTTAAGTAATATTTACGTAACTGTGTTGGCTGGGTCGAATCAAAAAAATTAAATTTAACACTCATGGAAGAAAATCGGAAAAATGCCCAAAAATCCAAAAGCCCCCACATACAAGATTTTATTTGTTTGCTAGATTGGGAGCTACAAACATTATGTAGATTTCAAAAATATGTAACCCAAAAAATATGTATTTTCTTAAAATGTATAAAAAGTGAAGTTACTTATGTTTCCAATGAAGAACCCTTCAAATTCCTAAATTTGCTTGTGATTTCGGTATTATTATAGCATCAGGAGATAGGTATAGTCCTAGAAATACATCCAATCTCTGACACAATTTGTATGTTATTTTATTAACAAACAATAAAAAGATATAGAGGAATTTGGGTGAAATTCAAGTAAACCCGTGTCCTCTACCTATGGATATTATGTGTCATAAAATTTCTAGTCAATTTTAATTTTTCGATCTCAGTTGAAATGCAATTAGTTTGTAGATGTAACTTTTAACTGTTAGGTATATAAATAGCTCAATAAATGTTGTCTTAAATCATGGTTTAAGCAAGTATAAAATTTAAAGTAGTTTTAAAACTTCCAAATAAATGTGTCTGCTCTATTCTATCTATCTAAAAATCTCTAAGCTGTGTTCATGCTTACGACGTGCGTCCACAGGGGTCCGGAACGAGTCAAAAGTTACAAAAAAATGACAACAAAAACCAACAGTGGGGTATTGTTAGAGACCACCCCCGCATTACAAAACAGCATTTAGTAAAATCACAGCATATCCTTTTTTTGAGTTTTTCATGTTTTTGTATTATTTCAACCCGCGGCGTTGCCCGCTACAAAATTAATATAATTTGACAGCTGTCATTAAGCGAAATGTCAAATAGAAAGTAGCCTATGTTCTAATACAGGCCACACTTTATTTTAAAACCAAATTTCATCCAAATCGCTTCCACCGTTTTTGCGTTATTGAGGAACAAACATACACACCTACACACACAAACTTTTGCTTTTATAATATTAGTAAGATAATACTGATATAACTGCATGATATAAATTGTAACTACAGCTTTCTTTAGGGTTGCCATCTTTTAATTTTGATTTATCTGGACATTTTTTCTAAATTATCAGGACATTTGATGCAAAATCGGGACATTTTCAAAAACGCTTAGAAAAGGTAGCTAGAAATTTCAATAGAAACAAAACAAAGTAAAAGTATATTATATAACAACGAAAGAAAGTGACAAATTTCACACGAGTGTGAATTTTGTGAACGAGGCGTTAGCCGAGTAAAACAACACGCGAGTGTAAGAAAGTTACTTTCTATCGAGTTGTGTATGCTACTTTTCCTACGAACACTGTTGAATTGCACTAATTTTTGTAAAAATTGGTCTTTAATTTCGCACAAATCAAATGAAACTGCTTTTCCGCACATGTGCGCAAAAAACTTCCGCACACGGGTGAAATTTAACGTTTTCTAAGGATGCAAATCGTGTGAAATCCATTATTTTTATATGTGGTCGTAGGAAAAAATAGTTACACTCATCGACGTACTATATCGATGGTTACACTACACAAAAACCTGTAGCCCAGATGGTTTGCCAGTAATTTTCATAAAAAACTAAATTTTTCTTGTCCAGCATTTTGGCTAAAATTTTTAATAGATCATTTTCTACAGGAGATTTTCCGACAGCTTGGAAGCTAAGATATGTTACCCCAATATTCAAAAGCGGAGATAAGTCATACATTAAAACTTTCTTGATTTCCTAAATTGTTTGAATCAATACTCAAAATTGCACCATATTTTCAAAACATAATTACAAAGCAACAACACGGGTTTTCACAAGGTAAATCATCAATTACTAATCTCTTAATATATGCAGAAACTTTGTTGGAAGCCTTGGAGAGTGGGTATCAGGTAGATGTCATCTATACCGATTTCTCCAAGGCTTTCGACAGGGTCGATCATAACCTAATACTTGATGAACTTAAAGTCCTGGGTATCCATGGCTCAGCTTTCAACTGGTTTCGGATTAACTGAAAGACGCAAGGCATAAAAATAAAGAATGCTGTCTCCGCTGAGTTTAACGTTTTGTCAGGTGTCCCCCAGGGCAGACATTTGTCTCCATTGTTACTTAAAGCATTTATAAATGATATATCTTCCGCTTTAGAAAATTGAAACGCGGCTAAGAAAAAAGAAAGGACTTAATCACTGGCCAATAGATATGGGATTCTGGTTTTAATTGAAAACTTTTAGTGCCGATTTTGCTGAAAACTTTTCATCGGGACATTTGGTGTTCTGACAAGGGTCTTGTCAGTACGCAGGACATTTTGCTCCAAATCGGGACGGGTTGGCACCCTAGCTTTCTTCTTTCTTCTTTTTTTTTGTGCGTTATAATGTACCCAAATATATTTCTTTTTAATTATAGGAATTTTAACAAAACATTATTCTATGATTAGATTAGATTAAATGCTTGACATGTATTTTTTTAAGAAAGGTTTTCCAATCTGTCTTCAAATAATATACTTATTAACTAAATTCAGAATTATGGTAAATGACAAAAAATAGTATCATTTATGAACATATTTAATAAATAACTTAAATCAATCTTTTATTACAAAACTTAAATATTTTTTGAAGAAAACTCAACAACAACTTTTCTTAAATTTTTACCAAACTGGGGCTTGTCCATTGTGATTAACCATTTAGAAGAATGTCTTTATTACGTACACTCTTTAGGAATCTGGTCCGAACAAGCAGGGGAGTCCATCCACCAAGAGTTTATTAAATACTGGAATAAATATAAAGTTAATAGTACTGACAATACAAAATTTGGTGAAAATTTAAGAAAAGCTGTTGTTAAATTTTCTTCAAAAAATATTTAAGTTTTTTATTAAATATTCTTATAAATAATACTATTTTTTGTCATTTACCATAATTCTGGGTTTAGGTAAGAAGCATATTATTTGAAGACAGATTGGAAAACATTTCTTAAAAAAATACATGTTAAGCATTTTTTCTTATCCCTGTAATAAAAAAAATATTTAAGTTTTTTATTAAATATTCTTATAAATAATACTATTTTTTGTCATTTACCATAATTCTGGGTTTAGGTAATAAGCATATTATTTGAAGACAGATTGGAAAATCTTTCTTAAAAAAAATACATGTTAAGCATTTTTTCTTATCCCTGTAATAAAAAAAAAATATATTATAACGCACACCAAAAAAAAAAAAGAGGAAAAGTAAGAAAGTGCAGCTGTAGATACAATTTACTTCATGCAGTTATATCAGTATTATCTTACTAATGTGTGTGGGTGTGTATGTTTGTTCCTCAATCATGCAAAAACTTGGATAAAATTTGGTTATAAGATAAATTGTGACCTGTATTAGAACATAGGCTACTTTTTATTTGACATTTCGCTTAATGACAGCTGTTAAATTATATTAATTTTGAAGCGGGCAACGCTGCAGGTTGAAATAATACAAAAAAAGGATCTGCTGAGATTTATCTAAATGCTGTTTTGTAATGCAGGGGTGGTCTCTAACAATAGCCTACTGTTGGTTATTGCTGTCATATTTTTGTAACTTTTGACTTGTTACAGACCCCTGTGCATCAAGACATTGTGCTACGTCACTTATTAAAGTTGGACAACTCCGCTTAAATCAATGCATCTACTTTTTTTGAAGTTTTTATCCAAAAATTAAAAACAAAATTGAAACGAAGAAAAAAGTAAGAAGTCTCAAAACTAATGATAATGCTATTCCGCGCTTTTCAGGATTGTAAAGACTGTTAGTTAGATTTGTTGTTTGAAGGTGGTAGAGAATGTTAACTTGAGAGTAAACTAGAGATTCGAACTTCCATATTGTCTTTATTTTTTTGCAATCAAAACATTGGGAACAAGTAAAAAAATAAAGACGAAACAAAGTTTGAAACTAGTTTACTCTCACCGTTAGATCTGTCTTGCCCCAGTTTGAGGAACAAGGAGAGAGCTTTAATCTTTTCCTTCCATTATTATTATTGTAATCATAGTGCCTGTAAAACCTTAGACCAACTTTATCAAACAAACTCAGCCTTTTTAGATTTGATATGACTCACTTTACCTGCTATTCGAGATGAATTAGCAATATGAAATAAGCGAGTTATTTTTTAGGCATCCTTAACACCTACATTATCTAATAAACAATTTAGTGCATTGATGCACAACACAAACATTATCTGATTAAGTTTGAACCATGACTAAATGCCAATTGGTGACTAGAATGGGTCGTACCCACAGAGCATATAGGGTTTTAATACAAAATAGCCCATTCTAAACATACATTAGCATTTAATTATAGTATTATTTTTTATTGGTAAATTTTTGGGTTGGTGCATCCTGGCATAAAAGAGGATGTACACCATCAACGTCGATGGCCAGACAAAAATTCCAAGAAATAAATCGACCTTAAAGCAGACCCTTTGAATTCTTTCGTGATCTGTGTTTTGACTGACTTTGTAATTAATAATAATAATAAATTTTTGTGATAATAAAAACACTACCTTAATTTATAATTTTTGTAGTAGTTATTGTAGTGATATTTCTGGTACTTAATCTGAATGATTTTAGAAAATTTGGCTATTAGTGTTACTTAGAATAGTTTTAATTTTAATATTTAAAGTTCATCTACTTTTTGCCACATAATGGTCGAAAAAGATTCATACTTTTTTTTGTGTACTCAGGATTTAAATAAAACTTAAAAATGTAAGTTTTTTTACAGGACCTCTTTTAAGAAATAAAAGGACAGGTCCATTATGTTGCAAAAATAAAAATATAAGTAATTTAAATTATATAATCATAAAAACTAGATTTGCACAGGGTGAATTTGAACTTATTTTTAACCATAGACAAAATTATTCAAATTTTATGCACAGTTTTAAGAAAATAATAATATTCAGTACAATAGGGTGCCAAGTAAAAAATAAAATATATGTCTATAAAAATAAATTCTTGCCAAATAATTATCAAATTTAAACTTTTAAGAAAATTTTTATCTTTTGCATTAATATCATTCTCATCTGTTTCATTAAGTTTAAGGTATTTCAAGGATTCTGTATTTTTTGTATTTAGAACATCTTTTTTAAGATATGCTACATGATTATATTTTCTTTTTAGGAATTTATTTATTTTTGTTGAAATAAACAAACTAAACTTATATTAAAGTCATTTTTATTTTTAACAAATTACCTTACGCTAAAGTCAATACAGCCGCTGCTCTCAGGGCTTTCCTTTCTTTTGCCTTGACTTGTGCAGCGATTCTGTCCAAATCCCTCCTGCCTTGTTGGGTCAATTTCCTTCCACCATCAGCAGATTTTTCTACCAATTTAAGTTTTTCCAAACTTTGGAGGGCTTTGCGAGCAATGTTGCCTGCAGACCTACAGAAGTGAGAAGGCTTGGTTCCATTGCGCTTTCTGCTACCAAAGATTTTGGTAACTGAGCCAACTCCAACAGGTGAACGAATGTAGATATGACGGACTATAGCTGCACAGCGAACATAGAACCAGTCAGGGTCATAAGGAGCCAACTCTTTTGCTCTGGAAGTTTTGACAAGGTCTACCCATTCTGGGACTGGGAGTTTACCAGTTCTGTAAAAAAACAAAATATGCTTAAATTTTTTAATATATATATAAAAATACCAATAAAATTAAAGCTAGGTTTTGATAAAATTTTTTCAAAAAAACTTGCAAAAACTTACTTTTTTAGGAAAGAGGCAAAAGCCTTTACAAAGTGGTGTTGGTCAACATCCTTGAGTGTGACTGATGGCATTGTGTCCTCTGAAAAAGAAGATTATTGATAATTAGAGAACAAAAATGTAGTTAATTAATGCGTAAAAGTCTGGGAGATTTACCCAACTCATTTTTATACACAATTTAATGCTAATTCTGTATGTCTCTATTTTGATAAGAAGAAAAACAGATGCAGAATTATCACTAAATTAATGCTTATGCATAAACATGAGTAGGTTAAACCTCCCATCAATAAGTACACTGGTTCATGCGGTGGTTAAAGCTTAACCCAATGTAGGAAAACCATTGGTAGCAAGAGTCCTTAGTTCATAATTTTCATATCATATGAATGCAGACGGTTTAGTGTCTAATATAGACCAAAAATGGTAATTATGCAGTATACGATTTTCTGCCATTTTTGATTTTTTATGAAAAATTCTGGTAATTATGCAGTATACGGTTTTCTGCCATTTTTGATTTTTTTTGAAAAATTCTTCATGGGGGCACCTTCTAGGGTCCCTAGGACCCCAAATCCGTCTGCGCCGGTTGGTTTTTTTTTTTGATTTTTTTTGTTTTTTTTTTATTTTTTTTCACTAAAACAAACCAAACCAGCACAGTCCAACCCAACCTAATCCAAACCAACCCAAAACAATTAAAAAAACACTTTACAACCCCCCCTGGGCACCTTTTTTCTCGTTAAAAAAAAAAAAAAAAAAATCGGGCGCAGGCGGATTCGGGGTCCTAGGGACCCTAGAAGGTGCCCCCATAAAGAATTTTTCAAAAAAAATCAAAAATGGCAGAAAACCGTATACTGCATAATTACCAAAATTCTTTATGGGGGCACCTACTAGGGTCCCTAGGATTCCAAATCCGTCGGCGCCGGTTTTTTTCTAATTTTTTGTTTTTAAAAAAAAAATTTTCACTAGAACAACCCAATCCAAGACCACCAAAAAAACACATTACAACCCCCCGACACCCTTTTTTATCTTAGAAAAAAAAATCGGCGCATGCGGATTTGTACCCTAGTAGGTGCCTCTATAAAGGATCTTTGGTATTACCGAATTTTTCACGAAAAAACAAAAATGGCAGAAAACCGTATACTGCATAATTACCCAAAAATTAATAAAAGGTCTATAAATCGACCCTAAAGTGACCTGAAAAACATGCTGTAACATAACCTCAAAAACTAAAATTCCTCGTAACTAGCTTATTTTTAACCCAATCTGCTCTACAGCTAGTATAAAAAGTTTAACCAAATCTTGCAGAATAACTAATAACAATTTTTTGAAGCTGAAAATTGTAAAAAAATGAACAAAAACACAAACCTTGTAAGCGCTACACGCGAACAAATTATAAAGAAAGCATGGAAGCCAGAGAAGAGAATTTCTAGGTGTTTTGGTTAGACAAAACGTCGCATTTGACGTTGACACATCTGTGACGTTAAGGCTGACTTCCATAAGCTTTTTTCCGCGCAGCTTTTGATATTTGTCCTTTTCTGTCAGTGAGGAAAACAGTGACAGGACGATTGTCACCTTCACCATCAATGAAATCCGCGCGGAAAATCTGCTAATGGAAGGCTAGCCTAACATCTTGAACTGTAGCTGACGAAAAAACAAGGCTAGGATTTGTTGGCAAATTGGCGAAAGCGCTCACTTTTTGGTTCTTTTTAAATCTTCACAGAGGCAAGACAAAGACCTTCAACTAAAGTTATACCGTTATGGGCAAGACGATAGGTATAAAAAAGGGGTCCCTATAATTAATCCAAAAGATACATTTTACAAACGTATTTTAAACAAATATACATCGCACAAACAATACTTTAGACAAATCATAAAATAGCATAACGATACATCACACAAAGCATACTTTTTGCAAACCGTACATCGTACAACTCGTACTTTCTACAAATAATACATCTTACAATTCGTATGTATTAGAATCCGTCCAACATACAAATTATGTTCTGTGCGCGACTGACAGCTGTTTAAATCTGAGCTCAGAATAAAAAGAATGTTAGAGGATGTTTTTGTTATCTAAAAAATAATTTTAAATCTACTACCAGCTTCACTGTAAAAACGCATTACGTGACGCATCCTGGTTTTGGAGCTTCTAGGCAGTTTTTTGTGGGGTATAAAACTTTAAATCGCTGTATCTCTATCCCTTAGGGGTTGTTATTTTCATATGAAAAATGCCTCTGTGAGATAAAGAACCCTGCCATTTTGTTATGTGGAATGTGTGTCAGCTAATTTTATTTATATGTAGATAATATCTGTTGTAGAGGGGGTCCCAACGAGCAATTCTCGTCATAAAGGCACAGGTTGATTCATAAATTAGGGGTAAACGTTAGGAGAATGGACGTTTTTAGTCCACTATACCAATATGGTATGGGGTATTAAAATCGTGAAATTTTGACTTTTCCTAATTTTATCAAAAATTAGTTACTAAGATTGCAAAACACCTTAATCGACGAAAAAAAAAGATGGATGTCCGTTGTCTGATGTCTGTCTGTATGCACGATAACTCAAGAATGCCTTAATCGATTTTAACGAAATTTGGTACAAAAATCCTCCATCGGCTGACCACTACCTTCTCCACATAGGTCAATCAACTCCTACCGTTTTAGTGTCCTTTTCTCGACTTTCGCCGCCATATATATTGACAGAAAACTATTAATGGATTATTTTCTGTCACTTTTGAGTGAAAATGGCGGCGAAAGTGGATTAAAGGACACTAAATCGGTAGGAGTTGATCGGCCTGTATGGAGAGGGTACTGAGCTGACCATAAACTGATTAACTTTTGGATAGGGTGGTGGGAGGTTGAAGGGGGGAAAAGGAGGATAAAATAAAAAATTGTAACTTTAGAACAAAAGCAAGTAGCGATATACGGTTTTCAGATTTAAGTTTCCAGGAATATGGACTACAAATTTCCAAATTCGTGGAGGCTTTAGTTGCCGAGTTATTTGAAAAAACGTTGAAATATATAAAAAAAATAACTTTAGAAGTAAAGCAGCTATTGTTATGCGATTTTCAGATTTTGGTTTTCGTAAATATTACCCAAAAATTATGTTATAAGGTAATTTTAATTTCCTTTCAACATAAAATAATTGATTGTATGGTGGACTATCCGTGCTTTGTAGCACCAATTTTTTTACTTAACTTTTCAAGAAAATATATAACTACCCAATGTCAGATGAAAATAAAACGCCTTCCTACTTATATGGACTTTACATTTTTGATGCTAAGTACTATAACCGCATGTACAGGGTAAGCTATACAAGAATTATGGTTGATATTGCTCGTCACAATCCCTTATTTTTGAACTCGATTCGTGTTATCCTAAAAAGGATTCCCAAAAATTTATTTTATTTAATTAGTGTAAAATTTTGAATTTGTACAGACGAAGTCAAAAAAAAATAAGCTTAAAACTCGCGAAATGATACTTTTTTAATGTTTTTAACCATTTTTTTTTAAAAAGCAAAGCAACATTTTCGGTACCTATAGGTATCTTACTACGCCACTGGACATAACGTATACGTTATGTCCAGTGGCGTCGTAAGAAAAGTTTTCGGGGTGGGGAGTAGGTATAAAAGTATTCTAAACATTACAGCTCCAAAGTAAATTAACACTGCCACTTTTTTTCCTTTATTTTATGAACCACAACTTACATTTTTTAACTTAACACCGGATTTCATATATAAACAGGAGATACGTTTGAAATTTTTTAAAATCCTTAATTGCAGGCTTTAAACTCGATTTTACGTTTAAATATGCAGCGAATCAAAATAGAATTGTTATTGGAAACATAAAAAAACGGTCCCTATGAAGAAATTTTTTTAGCTGAAATGTTTTAAATTCGTAGAAAAAAAATTGGTGCTAGAAAGCACGAATAGTTCACCATAAAATCAATTATTTTATGTTAAAAGGAAATGGAAATATCTCGAAAACTGTAGCTTTGAAAGATTTGAATTTTATAACAACATTTTTGGGTAATATTGACGAAAACCAAAATCTGAATATCAATAGCTGCTTTACTTCTAAAGTGATGATTTTTTAAATATGTATTTTTTAAAATATATTTGAACGTTTTTTAAAATAACCCGGAAACTAAAGCTCCCACGAATTTGGACTTTACAACAAAATTTGTAGTCCATATTCATGTAAACTTAAATCTGAAAACCATATATCGCTACTTGCTTTTATTCCAAAGTTACAATTTTTTTAAATATTTTATCCCTTTTTGCCCCTTCAACCCCCCACCACTCTACCCAAAAGTTAATCAGTTCATGGTCACTCGATAGAGGATTTTTGTACCAAATTTTGTTAAAATCGATTAAGGTGTTCTTGAGTTATCGTGTACAGACAGACAACAGACCGACAGAAAACTTTTTTTTTTCGTCGATTAAGGTGTTTTGGAACCTTAATACCTCACTTTTGATAAAATTAAGAAAAGTCAAAATTTCACGATTTTAATAGTCCCCCATACCATATTGGTATGGTGTACTAAAAAATTGATGCTGGAAAGCACGGATGGTACACCATACAATCAATTATGTTATGTTGAAAGAAAATAAAAATATCTCGAAAACTGTAGTTTTGAAAGATTTGACCCTAATAACAAAATTTTTGGATAATATTTACGAAAACCAAAATCTGAAAACCGCACATCAATAGCTGCTTTACTTCTAAAGTTATGATTTTTTAAAAATATATTTTAACGTTTTTTTAAATAACTCGGAAAGTAAAGCTCCCACGAATTTCGATTTTTATAACAAAATTTGTAGTTCATATTAATGGAAACTTAAATCTGAAAACCGTATATCGCTACTTGCTTTTGTTCCAAAGTTAAAAAAATTTTAAATATTTTATACCCCTTTTCCCCCCTTCAACCACCCCACCACCCTACCCAAAAGTTAATCAGTTCCAGCCGAAAAAGGATTTTTGTACCAAATTTCGTTAAAATCGATTAAAATTACATTAGAAAGACCATTTTGATACGAAATCGTAAAAATGAAAGGTGCTGCAGCCGAAAAATTTTGTAATTTATGATTTTTTAAAGATTTTTAATTGTTAAAAATTAAGCCTAGCTCTTGTATTTTATTCTCTATATACTTACCTATTTTATTTCTGCTGTTATTTGATTGTACCAACTGCAACCAGCTTCTCGGGAGGGAGGCGTTGACCTTAAATCCCCCCTCTCCCTCAGTGCGCCACTGGCATATGTCAAATTTTGAAATCAACTTTCTGATTTTAAATAGAATCCCCTGTATAAATTTTTTTATTTTTAAATTGTTGCTGATTTCAAAAATTTATACCATGTATGTGCTAAAGTAAGAACTCTTTGAGATACTTATACCTATATATAACTATATTGTTCCTAAAGGATGTTGCCTTAGCGGTATAGTTTTTTTGTAAGAGCTTAAAAAAGTATATATATTTCGCGAGTTTTAAACTTTTTTCTTTGGCGCACAATTCTATGGATTACCCTCTATACATATACGGGTATTAGACCTAACATCAAAAATGTAAGACCCATTGCTTTCTATAAGCGAAGAAAGTTTAGTAAAAAACGGCCTAATATCTGGCTCACCGTGTTGGTGGTAGTGCCGCATATTTAAGTAAATATAAAAAAATTAGCCGAACCATGCACATAAGAAAAAAGCAGCTTTTGTAAATCGCATCGACCATCTTTGAACCGCCATATTTAGCTAACACTATCTCAAGTAAAAAGTCAGTTAAAAACTCTTTATAGTTTTAGTATCCTTAAATTAGGCCTAATGTCGCGGCCATATGAATACCAAACTGTAGGCTAAAGACACAGGAGAGAAGGAGTTAATTGACTTTTTAATTCATAACGGTGTAGATGTAGCGTAGTAGGTACTGTCGACTTTTTTTGATCAGTCGTGAAAAAATGAGGGTAGACAAAAAATGCATACTTACTAATTTTTCCTTTTTTTATAATTACTCAGGGACCACAAAACCTAGTAAAGAATTAGTGCCCATTCTAAAATCGTCTTAAAAGTGCCCATTTTTTTATATTTAAAGGGTTAGTTTTTATAAAGTACACTCAAAAAACACATCAAAATATTTATTATATATAACCAGTGCGGAAAGTTAATCTTTTCCGCACGCGACTGCCGTTGACATAAATTTGGCGCCTCCTCACCGGTATTTTTTCTGAATGTCGTGTTCACAGAAATCCAAGAAAATTACAAAAACATAATGAAAAAGAACGATTTTATGTTGTTAGATCCTGTTTCAAATGGTTCAAAAATTGTAGAATTTTTGTAAAGCCGATTTCAAAGGGGAGGGGCGCTTTAGTAGGTGTTTGGGTTGGGTTTGCAGGGGTGGAATTCTCCGTTGGGTCTAGTTTTAATTCTAAATATGCTTGTAAATACGGCGAAGGCGCAAATTTTCAAAATTATTCTAATTTTTTACGACTGTTAAATAATGTTGCTGATAAAAATTGTTTAAAATTACTTAACTAAAATTGTAACAACCAATGATGTTATAGCGCCGCTGGCGAATTTTTTTAAAATATAGACAGAAAATTGTTTAAAATATGATATTTTTCAGGTATTTTGTAAAATGTTTTAACAAGTTTTTGTCAAAGGTGTGGCAAATAAAATTTATAAAATTTTATCTAAAGAAGGTTCTTAGCATATGTTACGCGAATATTAAAAAAAAAAAAGAATATTTTATTTCTCTCTCTGTAATCGATTTATATCACATCTATATTTTTTTTACTGGGATTTAAAGAAAATCTTATACCCACTATAAAAAATTGTATTGTCCCAAATAGTATACTGGTGTATAAAAAAAAATTCTCTCAGTCAGGTGTGTTAATTGGGGGGGAGTCAGAGGCACTGCGACCGCCCCTGGCAAATAAGGATTTTTTTATTATTCAATATATTTTTTCCCTTTTAAATGGGTAACTTAAAAATAAAATTAAGAATCCTTTAATCAGGGGCGGCATTTTAAAAAATGCCTCGGGCTTCCAACAATCTAGCGCCGGGCCTGCTTTACGCTTGTGTTAGATGCAACGTTTTGCCTAAGGGCGTGCGGAAAATTAAAAACTGTGCTGTGCATAATTTTGTAAAAAAAATATGCACGCGGAAAAGCCATTTTTTCCGTACGAGACTGCCTCATTGGCCGAAGGACTTAGAAGTTCGGTCAAGCAGTCGACTGCGGAAAAAAATGATTTCTGCAAGCATTAGGAACAATTGTTCTTCTAAGAGCGTAAGGAAAGTAGTATAAAATAGTCAATAAAAAATGTGTTTCATAAAATTTTTATTATATCTTATTATAACATTGAAATAATGTGGAAAACTAGTGTGACATAGTAACGTAACGCCCAATGCGCAAAATCCTATTTTCCTCAACCTCGTAGAAATTTCTTTTTGCGTGAGTGATATTTTTTTCGCAAGCAAAATTTTTTCGTGCACGCTAAGCGGAAAATTGCTACTTTCCACGCGCAAATGACTGCGTGTTCGGTGTCATTTTAAAGGATTTTTTAATTTGCAATTTATCCATTTTTGGTCATTTTTACGTCATTTGTTCAAAAATGTTGATAAAGGGGCTTAATTTTAAAAATATTACTCTCTGTAGATTCTCTCAAAAAACTCTTTAAAATGACACTTAACATCATATTTAGTTTGTGAGATAATCGCTTTCAAAAATTTAAATAAAAAATATGAAAACTAGATATGCAAACCGTATAATATGTGGTATCTTTAAAAAGCAAATTTTATAAAGATTTAAAATTTGGTATCAAAAACAGTAGATCGTATAAAAAAATTGGGATTGCCCCCAAAAATGTCCCCCTCCCTTATGCTAACTGTGCAACCAAGTCATTTCAAAGCCTTCTGACATATGCTGACAATGCGAAGAATTGGTTTTGACATTTCGATTACAGGCCGCAAACATTTTTCGCACTATTTTTGCGCACTAGTGCGGCAAAGTTATATTTTGCACTGTTAACAATGCGCAAAATCTAAAAATAGTTTTATCTTATATAACTTGTGCGAAAATTTAATCTTCCCCACACGGGACATCCGTTGGCCTGAGAACGAACGCGGACCGGAGTTCGGGAAAGCAGCAAGGATGGGAAAGATACTTGACAAATCAGTTAGGATAAATATTTTTTCTCCGACCAGTTGTAAAAAAAAATGAGTAAAATCTGTTCCGTACTCAGTGCGGGAAAGTGATACTTTCCAAACTAAAATACGTGCGGGAAAGGGGTGTTTCCCGCACGGTCGTGGAAATAAATAGTAGCTAGTTTACCTAACAAGTTCGGAAAAGTCACTTTACGCGAGTTGCAGGGTACAATATTTTTTCTACTCGCATTTAACCCAATAAAAGGAATTTTAACAATGTTACTCATTATTTATCCTGACTAAAACGTTTACCTAACACAAAAAAGAAAATTTTTAAAAATATAGCAATATATTTATATTTTATTTTGGTTGAGTGCGGAAAAGTACCAGTAAGTTTTCTGCACGCTAGTAGAAAAAATATTATATAGATTCAGTTCCAAAATATTTTTAAAAAAAAATCATCCTGTACATGTAAATAGTAAATAATTTGTGTCTGTTTCGGCTTCCTTTATTTGCCTTGATGCTTCGTCTGTATGACTTTTTAATCAATCAGTCATCTAAATTTTCAACTATGGTGTCTTATTACATAATAATCTACATTTATATACCAATTTAACTTGATCATCACTTCTGGGAACTGAAATGATTATCATAATTATTTTGTCGAAAGATAAGTGTTTGGATTTTATGTAGACACAATAATTAATTAATTAATGATGGTCAAGTAACCCAAAAATTCAGGTGACTTGTCAAAATAAGGTTGCAAAATATTATCTGTCATCCTTTATGAACCAAAAATGAACTTGCCAGAGCTCCCCTCTCACACTGCAATGTCAAATCTCAAAAACGAACCTGTCAGGTAGATTTTAAAAAAGTGCCTTGTGAAATAATTTTTAAGCATTTTTTGACAGCTTTTAAAGAATAAGGGCGCAGAAAAATAAATACTAAAATTAAAGAATACGGATTTTTCTCCAGAACTATCCGGAATTTGTAAACTTTTCTTAGTTTTCAGCAAAGCGTAAAATTTGCGCAACTCTTCCCTATTTTAAACCTTTTCGTTTAGGAGATGTTCATGATGAGCAACGAATTTGACATCATAGGTTTCACTTTCGGACCCTGCAGTCTGTGTATGTGTGGGTCTATGTGGCACAAAAAATCGTAATCGAGTGAACCGATTTCTATGCAGGATAGAAAAACGTCGTCGTGGGAATAAATAAGTTACACTATTTGCTGTCAGCTTTGGAGGAGAAGTTTTCGTATACCATCAGAATATCCTTGGACCCTCCTATATAGGGTGGGAACTTTAACTGGAATAATTTCGCTAGAGTCTCAGGATAACCCTAAAAATACATATAATCGACATAAAATCGGGCCAACGCATCGCTAACGCACTGCCGACGATATACCGACGTTGGCACGATCTTATGAGTTATTCGACGATTTGTGTTTGTAGAAAAAATATGCGGATAAAACGCAAAAACACGACAACTGAGATTTTTTTATGGGCGTTCCAGTCATATAAAAAATTCCCTTTTTAAAGGGTGACACCTCTCTAACACACTTAATTTTTTTAAAAGGATTATATACTACTTTGGAACCTTGTTGGAAAGCCCGTTTAAAAAGACAAATGAGCACATACAGCAATACATAAAATCTAAAAAAAAATAAAAAATTTGAAAAATTTTGTTTCCATTTTATTTATTTTTTTTTGTTTTTGGGTTGAAAATGCAATTATCTATCTTAGTGTAAAAATCGCGTGTCTCTAGCTGATACGTATGGTTCGTGAAGCTACAATTTTATTAAAAACTTAATCCCCTCATCCAACCCTCTTGCCAAAAGCGACACGCGGTTTTCATATTACCTTACATAGTTTAGGATTTTCAACCAAAAAAAAAATCAAATTTATTTTCAAAATTTTTGGTTGAAGATGTAATTATCTATCCTATATTGTGAAAACCGCTTGTCGCTAGCTGCTATACGGTTCGTGAGTTAAGTTTAATCCCCCCTAATATCGTCTTGCCAACCCCCCACCTCCACCAAAAACTAATCAACTCTGCGTAGGGTAACAAAGAATTTTGGTACCAAATTTTATAAGAATCGGTTTAGCGGTTTTTGAGTAATCGTGTTACCGACAGACAGACCGACAGACAGACATGACAAAATTTATTTGTATTTAGGTATTTTTGACAAAACCAATAGCCTCCATACTATGTATGAGTGGCTAAAAATAAATAGACCATAAAATATGTCTAAAAATTGAATTGACCGCATTTTCCTAAAAACTTACTCAACTATACAGAGTGTATCCCAAAAGTCTGGAATAATGGATTTTTTGGGATAACTATGGGTTTTTGAAAAGAAAACTTATTTAGGATCATTTTTAGGTAGAAAAAGCGCTTTCGAAAAATGTATACCATTTTATATATAGGGTGTCCCAAAATTAAAATACGACACTCTTTTTTAAAGTGGACAACCTGTATATTATCTCATTTTCTGAATCCTTAAAAATAAGCTTTTCAAAAATACCCAACACTACACAATACAGGGTGTCCACCGTGTATAAAGAGTACTTATACTTTTTTCGAATCCGCTATTTTTCGTATATATGTTTTTTTTTTAAAAGCGTTCTCCCAAAAAATCCAGACTTTTGAGACACACTGTATAAAGAGGTAAAACAACCTACAGCTAAAAAAAAATCTATTTTGCCGAAGTTTATTAAAGAAAAAAGCAATAGTAATTTGATTTTTATATATGTAAAGGTTTTTTTTTAATTAAAAATTAACTCACATCAAAAAAACTTGCAGTCAATGTGTCACAAAATTAGTGTACCGTAGGTATAGGTATCATCACATTTAAAAAAAACAAATTTGATATGACGCAAATCCCATGAAAAATTTCAATAATCAGTCACACTCAGAAATTGACTTCGGGGGGGGGGGGAAGGTTAAGGAGAAGTAATAAAAAAACTTAATTTGAAGTCATGTGACCATAAACATGCTTCTAAGGGGGAGGGAGGGGGGTGCGTTTTATCCTCATATTATATCCTAAGGCTCTAGAGCATTTAATTTCTTTAAAGTACCCACACTGCATATTCATGTCTCGATTTTTTTGGATTTTATATACCTATATTTTTTTTAAACCTATATTTTTTATAAAATTAAAAAAAAAAAGAATATGTCTTCACCTTCTAAGATTGTATATTTATTCTGAGTTTAAATTAAAACAGCAGAGAACAAAAATTGTATGTCGGACGGATTCTAAACTGTACGATTTGTAGGATGTATTGTTTGTAGAAAGTACGAGTTGTACGATGTACGGTTTGCAAAAAGTATCCTTTGTGCGATGTATTGTTATGCTACTTTACGATTTGCGGAAAGTATTGTTTGCGCAATGTACGTTTGTGTTAAATACGCTTTGTAAAATGTATTTTTGTACAAACTATGGGACCCCATAAAAAAGTATTGTTTCTATTTTTTCTATCACAACATAAAACAAAGGTCTCAACTCGGCCAAAACGGAGGAAATTTGTTATAAAGCATCTAAATTTATGATAAATACAAAAAAATAATGAACACGCCAGTTCATTACAAATTGAGAACAATTTTTAGCTCTTGTTTATGGAATAATATTTATCTATGCAAAAATGTAACTCCTGTATAATAATAGTGTCTTTCCTATGAAAACGAATTAATGGATTAAACTATTGCGATTACTCTTTCGTAATTAAATAATAACCAATTTAACATTATTAAAATGTTCCACTTGCGTATTTAAAACAAAAAACGACGCTGTAAGTGTTCCCCTAAGGCACGAGGCGCCCGCGTGCTTGATTTGACACAATTTCCCGAATCGGGAAATAACCTTTCCCTCTCCCCCACCCCCTTGAGGATTCCCATTCTGTTTTTTACCGGCTTGGAGCGGTTTTCTACGCAGACTCCTTCGGATTTTCATTTGTTCCCACCACGACAGCGCACCTATATGGAAGCAATAAGGGTTGTTCGCCCGCCTGACATGGAAATTTCCGACAGTCCCGAAACTTATCCGACACCGGAAAAAACGCTTTTCTTTCCATTTTCGGGTAAACTGTATTATTACGTCGCACGTGTTTTTTTTTGCGCGTTATTTATGAACTCTTTTGCCAGACCTCGGCTTTAAATATCTCAAAGGACAATTTTTTTGTAAGTGGTTGCCTTTTTCTCTTTATAAAGATTTTTGTTCTAAGTAAGTAAAAAAAAGTTAGAGGACTTTTATATAACTAGGTTTAGCGACGACAGAATAAAAAAAATTCCCAACTTTATTGGGCTCATATTCCTAGTTTTCCAGTATTATTGGACGACCCTATAGATACAGGAGAGGGGAAAGCGTAGCCAAAAGAAAGTACCACGTTTTTTTCTTCTGCAAAAATAAACCGAATAGATATGCAAAAACAACTGATTTCAAAAATTAACCCTAGGCCTCTCTTTAACCAATTAATTTTGTAACTTGGTCAGGTATTATACAGTGTGGTCCAATATGACCTGGCATCGGATCTAGGGGGGGGAGGTTTAAGAGCCCTTATAACTCTAGAGGCTGTGTGGAAGGGCTAATATATAAGCCACACAAAAAGATTTTTAATGAAAAGGCAGACTCCAATTTATGAAAAACATCCCCATGTTATGTAGACCTCATATTATCCCAGATAAATCGATGGTCAGCAAATACAGGGTTTTTCAAATTCGATGCTCACCATGGGGATCTCCTAAACGGTAGGAGATACGAAAAGATTTAAATTAGGGCAAAGTTGTGCAATTTGATGCTTTAACCAAAACTAAAAATAAAGTTTACAAAATCCGAGTAGTTCCGGCGTAAAAAAACGAAATTTTCAATTTTAGTTTTTATTTTTTTCCGCCTTTATTATTAGAGTTGTCAAAAAGCGCTTTTTAAGATGTCTTGTATAACAGGATTTTTTTAACTGATGATGGTCATTAAGCCCGAAACAACAAGCTCCCTGTTAAAATAATGTTTCAAAATGATATTTGCCTTGCTTCCGAAAAAAAAACGACCAGAAAAAAAGGATGTGTCCATAAGAAAAAATGACCTTGACAGCGCTCCTGTCAAACTGAAATGTCAAATCTTAAAAATTAATAGCTCGTCTGGTAGGCCTTAAAAAAGTGCCTGTATAAAGTTTTAAGCATTTTTTGACAACTCTAATAATAAAGGCGGAAAAAAATAAAAAATAAAATTGAAAATTTTGGTTTTTTTCGCCAATCTCCGGAATTACTCGGATTTTGTAAACTTTGTTTTTAGTTTTAGGTAAAGCATCAAATTGCCCTAATTTAAACCTTTTCGTATCTCCTACCGTTTATGAGATTCTCGCGGTGAGCATCGAATTTGAAACACCCTGTATATCACAACTACAAAAAAAGCACTTGATTCGAACACTCGTGAAAATAAAATTATTTAAAAATACCGGGACTCTCTAATTTGCTGACCAGATGAGATTTTGCTGACCGGATATTTCTAAGCTTAAGTTCTGCTGATCACTATATATATACACGTTGATCCTAGACTCAAATAGAATACCCCTACCCAAAAACCAATTTTAACTAACTTATACATATCCGATTGCTTTCAAATTTGGCATGCATTTATAGTTCCGGTGAAAATACAATAATATGATGTCATTATTAGGCACCTCTCCCCCTTACGAGGGGAGTGGAGGGAGGAAAACACTTAAGTTTTTCCGATTTTAACCAAAATTGCTATACGAGGCTTTTGGGGATAAGGAATACGAATTTTTGATCAGATTTTGAAAATTCAATATGGCGGATTCAAGTTGAGAACGGTGTTGATTCAAGATGGACAATTTTCGGGTCATGTTTTGGTAACCAATTTCTACTGACTTATTCACATCCGATTGTGTTCAAATTTGATATGCGTTTATAGTTCCGGTGAATGTTCATAGAAATCTGTCAAATTGTATGAGTTGGTCTGATCATAAAATATCCCAAAATCTCATGAAAAAACGTTTTTTACAAACTCTTAAAACATTATAAGAAACAAGGGTGTAATCATAGAAACCCATAAAATGTTATTTGTTGGTTTAACTATAAAATCATTCAGAAAACTTTCAAAACATCGGTTTATATAATCCTATAATACATCATAAAAGAAAAAAAATGTAATTATAGAAACCCGTAAAAGTTGATATGTCGGTTTGATTATAAAATCTCTCAGAAAATCGTGCTTTTATAAAACCATAAAATATGTTAAAAAAATGTCTGCACTTACCAAATTTTATAAACATTTATGAGCCTGTTTTTTATCTGATCCTATAATCAGGATCAGATAAAAAACATATATGAAACCACAAAAATTCTTACCAAAATCAAAGACATACCTCATAAATTCTTACAAACTTTTATAATCGTAAAATTTTGCCTCACAAAAACTCAAAGACCTTATAAAAACTGATAAAATTCAGTTGTGTTTGAGGTTTTATGCGGTTTTTTGGCAGGGTCTGCAGATAACTAATAAAGCATGGCTTTTTTGGTTATCGAACTTTCTTTTTGACCACGGGTGCAAAAAAAGGTTTCTATCCGTTTTTGACCCAAAATTAAAGTGAAGTAGCTGAAAATAGTAATATTGAAAAAATCTAATTATTCTTTTTTTTTCACGAAGTATTTACGAAAAAATCATTTAAAAACATCGTCAAAATGTCAAACTGTCAAAGATTAAAATGTTGCAACAATGAACGTCAAACGTATTAAAAAAAAAAGTGTTAACATTAACTCGCGGATAAACTGTGCTTTTTTTTACTCGCGTTTTTAAATACTTCGCTGCGCTCGTTATTTAAACCAAAGCTTGTAAAAAAAGCACTATTTTAGCCACTAGTTGTGAAAATTAGTATTTGTTTTATCACGGGTGCAAAAAAAATTTCGGTCCGTTTTTTACCCAAAATTAAAGAGACATAGCGGAAAATAGTAATATTGAAAAAATCTAATTATTCTTGAATAAAAATGAAGCCATTTCCGCCAGTTTTCACCAAGTAATTACGAAAAAATCATTTAAAAATATCGTCAAAATATCAAACTGTCAAAGATTAAAATGTCACAATCAACGTCAACGAGTAAAAAGGCACATCGCTATGGAAACCATTGTTATTTTATTTACCAGCCGCCTTGATTTATTTTTACTCACGCTTTTAAATACCTCGCTGCGCTCGTTATTTAAACCAACGCTTGTAAAAAAAGCACTATTTTAGCCATTATTTGTGAAAACTACTATTTTGAGGTAGGCAAATTGTCTACCAATTTTACAAAACGTCATTTTTGACATCTGCTTTGTGAAATTTGAACTACCTATATATTAATTCCACTTATGTAAAAATTTTAAAAATTGAACCATTGGTTCTAAAATTAGGCAATCCAAAAAGTTTTTTGTGACCCATCCTAATAAATTATAGTTTCTGATGTTTTGTAAAGAAATTAAGAACTTTACTGGGCGGGACAAAAATTTATCATTTTCTTCATTTCTTTTCAGAATAAAAATGGCACATATACCGTTATAGGCATGCAAAAGGCCAATTAACCCCATCAACCTAATCAAATATCAATATTCATCGTTTTAAAAATATTTTCTTTTGTCGTCCTATAGAGTCAAAAATAAAAAAGTAGTTATTTACCCAGTAGATCATTTCTTATGGAAATGTAAAAAAGTATAAAAACTTACAAATCGTTATCTACACCCAGCAAACACAAATCGTCGGCATTAAATCGGGCTAACATCGACAACGTCGGCAGTGTATCGGCATCGGCGACTACACGCTGGCCCGATGTTGGACAGACTTTATGCCGACACAAGTTTAGGACCGACGATGGTCCGATTGGAACTTTGTTTAATCGGTCGAAAATCGGCAACTGACGATGGCCCGATTTACTATAGTCGACTTTATGCCGAAGCCCACTTTATCTGCTTTAGGGCCGACGACGGTCCGATTTTGGAACTTTGTTTAATGGAATGAGAATCGGGAACTGACGATGGCCCGATTTATTATAGTCGACATTATGCCAACGCAAACCTTACCTGCTTTAGGGCCCATGATGGTCCGATTGGGACTTTGTTTCATTGGTCGAGAATCGGTAATTGACGATGGCCCGATTTACTATAGTCGACATTATACCGACGCAGCAAAGATATTTCAAAACTAGAATGCGGACTTGACAAGATGGTGGTACTTCTCTACAAAAATCACCTCTTCCGTCACTTAAACCACCCCGACTGGTTAAGCACTCGCATTATCGAAACTTTGTAGTTTGCCGATGTCGGATCGTGTTAATCACCGACGCCGGCCCGCTTTGAGAGGCCGATATGGGGCCTTATTATCCACCCATTATCGGACCCTTGTGGTTTTCTCGGGCCGCTTTAAGCTACCACCGACGGACCTTTGTCAATCGCCGACGTTGGACCGCTTTAGGAAACCAATGTCGGACTTGAATAGTTTACCTATGTCAATGTACAGTTAAGCAGTTATATGGGCGGATGGTCGGTACCATGTGGTTAAACCATATCGGACCTTAACCGTACGGCGACGTCATGCGGATGACGGCAAATTCGACGATCCACATCGGGCCGACGAAGGCCCGAGGGAACCGTGTTTGCTGGGATATTATATTACGAATATTTTTCTTACCATACGTTGGAAAACAAATGATACCCGAACATGCGACATTTTCACTCAAAAGTAATAGAAAATGCATTAGTTTTCTATCAATATGACGGCGAAGGTCGAGAAAAGGACACTAAAACGGTAGGAGTTGATTGGCCTATGTGGAGAAGGTATTGCATACTATGATTGTTTTGTGCGCCAGTACAACTCACGAATACTTATAACAGTTTCATATGAAAATCTTGTACCTACTTTTGTGTTATTTGGTGCTAGCATGGAGAAAATGTATTGTGTGTAAGCAGCCTTGGTAATGAGTCATCGTAATTTAACTAGCTTGCTACCAAACCATTTTATTTGAATTTGACACCAATATCTAAAAAATAAATTTAAAAGGTTTATTTTTTCCGCTGACCCTATAGTAGATTCGAAACATGTTTATTAAGAATGGCTATAAAAATAAGAACACATTGATTTTGTCCCTCCTTTTACTTTACCCAAAGTTTACTTTATCCATAAAAAATAAAGGCCGGAAAAAAGGTTAAAAGCTCTTTTATATTCTCCTTAAAAAAATTAATGGAGCATTTTAACATAGTGTTCGATATAATTTTTTGCCAACTTTTGTGTGTTTGCACCTCCGATTTTTCTTCTTGAAGGGATAAAATAGTTTAAAAAAAGTCTTGGAGCGTTTATGTATCTAGGAACAGCGGCGTAGCGTGGGAGGGGGGCAAGGGAGTTTCTCGCTCCCTCCGTCCTCTGGGTTTTGGCGCCCTTTGGGCGCCCTCAACCATGTAATAAAACAATAAACATTACAATAATATAAAACAAAAGTAAAAAAACATTTTCTCCCAAATAAAGATTATTTGTAAACAGCCCAGCAAACACAAATCGTTGGCATTGAATCGAGCCAATGTCGACAATATCGGCTGTGTGTCGGCATCGGCGACTACACTCTGGCCCGATGTTGGTCAGATTGCGATTTTCAGTTTTCGGTCAATATTCGACAACTGACGGAGGTCCACATTACGACAGTCGAGTTTATGCCGACACCACTTTAGGACTGATGAGGGCCCGATTACTATAGTCGACTTTATGCCGAAGCCCACTTTATTTGCTTTAGGGCCGACGACGGTCCGATTGGAACTTTGTTTAATCGGACGATAATCGGCAACTGACAATGGCCCGATTTACTATAGTCGACATTATGCCAGCGCAAACCTTATCTGCTTTAGGGCTGATGATGGTCCGATAGGAACTTTCTTTAATCGGTCGAGAATCGGCAACTGACGATGGCCCGATTTACTATAGTCGACTTTATGCCGAAGTCCACTTTATCTGCTTTAGGGCCGACGACGGTCCGATGGAAACTTTGTTTAATCGGACGAGAATCGGCAACTGACGATGGTCCGATTTACTATAGTCGACATTATGCCAATGCCAACCTTATCTGCTTTAGGGCCGATGATAGTCCGATTGGAACTTTGTTTAATCGGTCGAAAATCGGAAACTGACGATGTCCCGATTTACTATAATCGGCTTTATGCCGACGACCACTTTATCTGCTTTTGATTGTTTGATTGGTCGAGAATCGGCAATCGACGATGGTCCGATTAAAATTAAAATTTTTAAACTGCTTAATAGTTTCTTCCTAGTATGTAGAGATGGCGCTAGTGTCACTATGTTCCCTGTACAGTGGAAAATAATATTTTATATATAATGAGCAGAGATATTTGAAAACTAGAATTAGAGATGGGTAAATTGATCATTTTGTACTGAACTAATCGATCAGTGATTCGTTTCTAGAGTGATCGAATCTTATGAATCGATCATTGAATCAATTTGAAATGATATTAAAGAAAATGGTGACCTAAAAAAAAGGTCTACGCAGGATGCAGCGAACTCTGCTGACCAAAAAATCTATATTTTCATACAGACCCCGCGCGCAGGAATTCGAATCAAAGGAACGAAACGATCGACCTATTTCCAACTGATTCAGTGTATCGCCAGTGGGTCAGTCAGTCGTTGATCCGTTCCGATTTGATTCACTCGTTTGATTCATTCTGTCTTCGTCAGTCGTTTGACTGATTGACTCATATCGAGCAAACATGATTCGATCACTCAATACGCGCAAGTGATTCGATCAGAGTGAACGAATCGTTCACGAATCACACATCTCTAACTAGAATGCGGACTTGACAAGACGGTGGTACTTCTCTACAAGAATCACCTCTTGTGCCACTTAAACCAGCCCGACTGGTTAAGCACCCGCATTATCGAAACTTTTTAGTTTGCCAATGTCGGGCCGCTTTAAGCTACCACCGACGGACCTCCGTTAATCGCCGACGTTGGACCGCTTTGGGAAACCAATGTCGGACTTGAATAGTTTACCGATGTCGGGCCAAGACCAGATTGCCTACGTTAGACCGACCAAATTAAGCAGTTATGGGCGGATGGACGGTACCATGTGGTTAAACCATATCGGACCTTAATCGTACGGCGACGGTATGCCGATGTCAGCAAAAAGTAAAATTTACCATTGGTCCGACGGCGGGCTACAGTGTAACGCTGCGTCGGCAAACATACCTTGGGCCTATATCGCAAAGCGGATAAAAATACTGCTGGTCCGATGTCGTAAATCGACGTCGTGCCGATGATGACAAATTCGGCAATCGACGTCGTGCCGATGACGACAAATTCGGCAATCGACGTCGGACCGACGAAGGCCCGAGAGAACCGTGTTTGCTGGGAGTGTATAATAAACATCAGTTACGCGCACCGCAATGAGTTAACAATAATCGGAAGTATTTCTCTTTTGCCGTAAAAAAAGATGTTTTTCTTGTGTTCCTAATGATTTGAACCCAGACAGCACAACTCTGTCCCAAGGATGTCCACTGGAGAGAGTTTTCTGGACAATGCAGCAGTCCATTGGACAACCATCGGATAATACAATTGTCAAAACGTTGGACGGCTCTTGGACATCCCAAAAAAGTCCAAAAGTTTCAATATTTTGACAATTGTACCACTATACTAAATCCATTGGTTATTCAGTGGAACGAAATTCTGTCCAAAAGTTATCCATCGGCTATCCAAAAAGTATATATAAAGTACATCACTTTTGCTGGACACAAAATGAACGTCCGCCGGATAGAGTTTATTTTGGTCCGATGGACCAAGAAAAATCGTTATCGATTGGATATCCAAAAACTAACTGAAAAAAAGCAGTTCTTTTGTCATCCACTGTATTAGGAAAAATCTTTGTCCAATGGATGTCCATAAATGGTTTATGGACAATGCGGGCGGTTTTGGACAAATTTTTTTTTATCGGATCCTGTGATTTATTGCAACAATAATTAAAAATTAATTGTAAGAAGTCAAAAAAGAAAAAAAAAAGCGAAAAAGGTTGCTGGAAAGCGTTGGGATAAAACAGTTCAAAAACTTGATTGATTTTCTTGGAAATGCTCGTAATGTGAAAAGAACGTAAGTTTCCATATCTTATTGCTTTCCATATTTAAATCTGGTTAGAATAGGCAGTACTATTATTAGTACTCACCAATGTTTATGCTATATATACCATGCTCACTCAAGCGTAGATCTAGACTGTAAAATAAATATATTCTATGTGACATAGTGGATACCCTTAAGCCCTGTTCTCACTATGCATCAAACACATTCAACTTTTTACATGCATCTTTTTCTTGAAGCATGGAGCTGTGGGGGGTGTTCACACTATGCATCTTTTTGTTAGAGGAAATGCCATTTTTAGCCAACATAACAAAATCACTAATTAAAAAAATCAAAAAAGCCCTAGATTTTTAACTGCTTTGTTTACTTTTTTCCTATACCCTTTTCTAGCGCATTCGCTAAAAGTTTAAGTATGCAACCAGCAATATTTTCACGACTGAATATTTGGTGTTCTTGAAGAATTCTAGAAATAAAGAATTATTCCAGAAATAAATAATTCTTCGAAAAAAGGAAAAGTCGAAAATTCTGGATTGTTCTAGGATAAGAAATATTAAATAAATAGGATTGACAGGCTTGGAGTGGGAATTAGAACTTGCAGATTGTGAGCATTGGCAAACAAGAATTTTAGAAAATTTTAAGGTGATTAAAAAATATTGAAAATAAAACTCATAACCTAAAATTCACAGCTGATCAGCAACTTGACAACATAAAAAAAACGGTTGTTAATCAAAAGGTAACTAGAAATTCCCCAGCATGCATGCAACTTTCTGATAAAAAATAGAGCATGTTCTATTTTAGCATTAAGCATGCGTCTTTTTTCGACGAATTTCATAGTGTGAACACACAAGATGCATGCATCTTTCTGAGAAGCATGAAAAAGTTGCATAGTGAGAACAGGGCTTTATAGAGACGCCTTAAACAAGATTCCAAGATTTGTTAAAGTTTCCCAAAAATTCTATTGTCCAATTAATGTAAACCATTCAGACAACAAATTAAAATATTTCTCTCCCTTAATTTTATTTTATAGTTCAGATCTAGAGAGTACTACTATAAATAAATATCGTTTGTTTGTTGATATCCGTATTAAAAAAATGAATCGGGAAACCCGTAGAAATGTGACCATCCATGATAAAAAACAGTTTTAAAAACAGCTTCCTAGTGGTAGTTTTCATAACTAGTGGCTAAAATAGTGCTTTTCTTTACAAGCGTTGGTTTAAATGACGCGGGCAGCGAGGTATTTAAAAACGCGAGTAAAAAAAAGCACAGTTTAGCCGCAAGTTGTTAACACTATTTTTTTTAATACCTTTATCAAAAAATCTAAGAAAGAAACAGGAAAATACTTTTAAAAATCTGGAACGAAGAGAAACTATAAATCAAGGCGGCTGGTAAATAAAATAAAAATGGTTGATATAGCGATGTGTCTTTTTACTCGATGACGTTCATTACTGCGACATTTTAATCTTTGACAGTTTGATATTTTTACGATGTTTTTAAATGATTTTTACGTAAATACTTGATGAAAACTGGCGGAAATGGCTTAATCTTTAGGCAAGAATAACAGTGGCGGTCCCAGCCATTTGAAAAGGGGGGGGGGCGGTTTCGAAACGAAAAAAAAATAGAATAAAAGCATAGTTTTATGAGGAACATATCAATACATGCAAACAAAACTTAGTAACTACAAGCGAGGATTTGGTCTCAAATCTAGGGGGGGAGGGTACTCATACATTTTTAAATTTTTGAGAAAATCACATTAAAACTGTAATTTTTGAGTCGAAAGTCGAAAAATCGTAAATATCAACGGTATTATAGCACCGCAGGTGAAAATTTTGAAGAAAATTGCTCTCAAAAATGCATTTTTTTACCCTAAAAATGCAATTTTTAACACAAAATTAAACTGATACCGTAAATATAAAAGGTGTTATAGCGCCGCAATTTATGCCCTACTTTTGATTTTGTAAATGTTTTCGTAAAAAATCTAAAGGCAGGGTAGGGAGGGGGTTTAATTACCCCCCCTATCCTCCTGAAATCTGCGCTTGAGTAACTACGTATAATTTTTTCAGTTATAAAAAACATAGATAACAAACAAACCACAAACAAAACCTAATGGCTAAAATCAAAAATACTTTTTTATGTCCGAATTGATTTTGTCTAAAACATACATAGACTCTGTTCTGTATTTTTAATATTCTTGGTTTGTCAATTTCTCGATTTTTCTTCTTCAGGGTTGTTGTCTACTTTTTTCTGGAACAAAGGGGGGGGGCAATCGCCCCCCCTTGGGACCGCCACTGCAGAATAATTAGATTTTTTCAATATTACTATTTTTCTCTATTTCTCTTTAATTTTGGATAAAAAACGGAGAGAAATCTTTTTTGGCACCCGTGATCAAAAAAAAAGTTTTTTTTGCATCGGTAAGCAAAAAAGTCATGCTTTAGTTATCTGCAGACAGTTACTGATATCATGTTTTTGACGAAGGTATAAAAAACACGCAATAATGAACATCACCGAGTAAAAAGACACATCGATATGGAAACGACTGCTATTTCATTTACCAGACGCCTTGATTTATAGTGTAAAGATGGCGTGTTGCGAGAATTTTTCTTCGTTCGAGATTTTTAAAAGTATTTTCCTGTTTTTCTTGGATTTTTTGATAAAGGTATTAAAAAAATAGTGTTAACAACTCGCTGTTTTTAAATACCTTAAAACTACTATTTTAACATATTTTCAATGATGTTATCGCGGCGCAGGCAAATTTTTTTTTCAATATAGCAGTAAATTCTTCAAAATTGTTAATATTTTTCGTGTTTTTGTGAAATCTTATTCAGGGGCAGTCGCATTTTTTTTGTGTTTTTAAAATCATAACGTAAAAGTGACGCACTTGGAAGACTGTTCAATTATACTAAAATTGTAATAACTAACTATGTTAAAAAACAAAGGTCAAAAGATCTTGGGTGGAAATAACGAAAATTCAAACTTGGATGAGCATCCCACAAGGAACACACAAAAGATCAAAGCGAAAAGATTAAACGATGTTTCGCCCTGGGTAACCAGCGTGGGCTCATCAGTAGTTTTACTGGTCACCCTCCACTATACATCATTAAACACCATCATACACTTTGATTTCCAACCTTGAACCACTCACAAATAGGCATCGTTCCGCACTGGTACTTACTTATCCAAGTTACCTGATACGAATTCACGAAATTCACGAAAAAACAAGTATATATGTTAACTTTAAACTAAAAATTAATTCTTTAAATTTTTAATGGCTTCAACCAGTATCACATCAAAATCAATAGTATGGCTTATGGCTATATAAGAGATTGGTGTTTTTTGTGACAAAGTTTAAAGTTAACGAAAATTAAAAAAAAAAAAATTGGGAAAAATTTAAGATTATCAAATTGGTTACCAAATCTTTCTTAACAAAATCAATTCTCAGATTTTTTGTTTTTTCTTTTGTTTTAGAGATATGATTTTTTTCCAAAAGTTATGCTTATTTTACATTCTTTTGCCTCGTGGATTTGACCGGATTTCGAAAATAATTTTAAATATACATTTTTCCAATCTCTGGAAGGCCTATTAAAAATAAAACGTACCCAAAATTATTTTGAAAATTAATCTTGATTACCAGTGACGTCCAAGTTGTGAATTGTAACAGATGTTTACAAAAAATACTTTATACGTTTTACATGCATTTTCTCGCTATTAATTAAAAATATTTATTATTTTTTTCAGTTATTAATTTTTTTTTTCGGAATACATTTTTATCGACAAAAAATAGTTACATATAAATTAAAGAAAGCAGGTTCAGCTTATATTTTTTTACGTTATTATGTAAATAATTTTTTTTAAAACAAGCATGGCAAGGAGGAAATGAGACTGCCGATCAGCTGGCGCGTGAAGCCTCTGCCGTCTTTATTGGCCCCGAACCAGCCCTTGGAATAGCATACAACACAATAAACACTGCTCTCTCAGGCTGGATGGAAAACAAGTTCCACCAATACTGGAGAGAATTGCCGGGACTGGCACATTCCAAAGAGTTCATAACAGAACCCTGCAGGAAGAGGGCCGGGAAACTTATTGAGCTCACCACTCAGGGCGTGCATAATTTTTTATTTTAAAAAATTTTTATTTAAAAATATTATGTTAGTTCTGTGTGATCCTAAAGTGAATTATTGAAAAACCAATCATAAAATATAAGGTTTTTTTGAAAATTTTGCTATCATTAGGAAGGTCCAATTTTGCACAATTTTGCACACCTACTTTGAAATTTTGCACACCTATTTAGAAATTTTCCACACCCTGTGGGAACCCGCAATAGGGTGCATGAGTAACGAGGCTGGCCCCCCCAAGATGATGTTTTTTGAAAATTTTGATACCATTTGAAAGGTCTAATTTTGCATACCCATTTTAAAATTTTGCACATCCCATGGGAACCCGCAATAGGGTTCTTGAGTAACGAGGCTGGAACCCCAGTTATGTTTTGAAAATTTTGGTATCATTCGGAAGGTCCAATTTTGCGCACTTAATTTGAAATTTCACCCCATGGGAACCCACAAAAGGGTTCGAAAATTCTAAATTTGCACAATTTTGCACACCTATTTTGAAAAATATCTGGGGGGGAGCCAGCCTCGTTAGTCGAGAACCCTACTGCGGGTTCCTATGGGGTGTGCAAATTTTCAAAATAGGTGTGCAAAATTGGACCTTTCGAATGATGCCAAAATTTGATTGGCTTCCCTAATTCATTTTAGGATCACACAATACTAACATAATATTTTTAAATAAAAATTTTTAAAATAAAAAATTATGCACGCCCCTGATGTGCGTATTATAAGTAAAATTATTTACATAATAATTTAAAAAAATATAAGGTGAACCTGCTTTCTCTAATTTATGTAACCATTTTATATCAATAAAAGTGTATTCTGAAAAAAAATCTAGTTCCGCCTCTGGTTAACATTTTAAAAAAATAAAAAGCCGCTTTGGTAAAAATGGTAACTAGTTACTAATAACTGAAAAAAATAATCTTTTTTTTTTTAATTAATAGCAAGAAAATTGATGTGAAACATATAAAGTATTTTTTGTAAAGGTCTGTTACAATCCACAACTTGGACGCCACTGGTAATCAAGATTAATTTTTAAAATAACTTTAAGTACGTTTTATTTGTATTAGGACTACCAGAGATTGCGAAAATGCATATTTAAAATTATTTGCGAAAGCCGGTCAAATCCACGAGGCAAAAGAATGTAAAATACGCATAAACTTTGAAAAAAAATCATATCTCCAAAACAAAAGACAAAATAAAAAAACTGAGAATTAATTTCTTTAAGAAAGATTTGATAACCAATTCGATAGTTTTAAATTTTTCCCAATTTTTTTTTTAATTTTCGTTAACTTTAAACTTTGACAAAAAAAACAGTACCTTTTGTCACACCTTGTATACCGAATAAAATACAAAATGGCAAACTTTGGTTTTAACCCATTTTTAGCAAAAAATTCCAGCTATACGATACCAAAAACCCCATTCCAAAATTATAAAACCTAAAAAAGTTACAGAGGTTTAAAATACTCTCCTAAATATAAAATATGCGTTTCATAGTGCGCCCAATTTAGTATATTTCCTAACAAGTTCGAGAAGTGATACATTCCCGTACGCAAAAGCAGTTAGACGAACGACGCGGAGGGGAGTTCGGATAAGCTTTAAGTGCGGGAATGATGCTTCTCGCACGTGTTAGGATTGATTGATTGATTGCTTCGTTTGTGAGTGTGCCAGAGTATGGCAATGTCCACTGCGACCACTATTGGGTCTATTGTGGCTTAACATTTTTTCTTGCTACAGAATATTTAGCCCCTTAAAGAGGCTCGCAACTTGCTTTGGGGAAGTATCATTCAGATCCAGTCCGTCGATCTGTGGTTTACCGAAGATACGTTGATGCTGACGTGCAATGGCCGGACATTCACACATCACATGTCTGACTGTCTCATCATACTCCATACAGAGCCTACATTCGGTGTCCTCACTTAGACCCATTCTGTGTAATGGTAATTTCAGCCTGCAGTGTCCGGTGTATAGATCAACCATTGTCCGGATGGCCTGAGTGGTGAGCTCACTAAGTTTCCCGGCCCTCTTACTGCAGGGTTCTGTAATGAACTCTTTGGAATGTGCCTTAGTCCCGGCAATTCTCTCCAGTATTGGTGGAACTTGTTTTCCATCCAGCCTGAGAGAGCAGTGTTTATTGTGTTGTATGCTATTCCAAGGGCTGGTTCGGGGCCAATAAAGACTGCAGAGGCTTCACGCGCCAGCTGGTCGGCACACAGTGGAACGACCTTATGGGAACAGAGGGACATGAAGTTTTTTACTTGAAACTTTTAATCTGGAAAAGCTAGGAATGAGTTTTATACACAGTTATATTGTACAAAGAGCAACGTCTTAAATTAAAAAAAATAGTTACTTTACATGATTTAAACCATATACAGGGCAACCCAAAAATATAGTGCGTTTTACAAAAACCTATTTTTTTATATGCTAACTTTGCTTAAATGTCACCTAAATTTTTCGTCTTGAATTTTTTGGAAAGAGGGAGCTTTTAATTTTATTATAAAAACATATTTTTTTATTTTTTGACAACTCGAATGCGCTTTTTATAATGAACTGCAAAAATGACGCTTTGCCCATACGCTCAACTTCCATAGCCATCTTGGTAGCAGATCGTAGCAGATAAATGTTATATTTTCGTGATCGTAATACTCCAGCAATTATATTGAGATTACTGGTAAAGCGAATTCTGTCGAATATCAAATTTTGTAAATACAAAAACTTAGATGTTGATATATTTTTACCTAATTTGTTCATTTTATTATTATATTTCTGATAAAAAAGACGACTTATTTGTGTAAAAATTTCAAAAAACCATTTTATACTAGATCTTTTTTTATATTTACTTTTCATTGGCATATCATTTAAATAGTAGTAAAATTTGTAATTAGACACACTTGTAGCCAAAATTTAACGCCTGAAGATATCTATCACCCAAAATTACAATAAAGTGATAATAAATGGGCTTTTTTCTAAATAATTGTGTGAATTTAATTTTAAAAATATAAAGAACATTTTTTGGTCTATGTCTCTGATATTATACTAAGCTGTTCCTCTGTGCGGCAGTCTCATTTCCTCCTGTGTGTTAGAAACAAAAGTTTTTCTACTGGAGTAAATTTATTATTTATATATTATTTTTTAAAAATTAAAGAAAAAATGCGACATCGAAATTGGTTTTGTCAAAGTAGTGTTTTTGACTGACACTGAAAGGCTTAGGCTGGCCTTACACAGGCGGAATTTCTTTCTGAATTCAGAAACGGAATCAGAATCTAAATTCTCGCATGTGTGAGCTTGCATGTTTGAATGATATGAAAAGAAATGCGTTTTGAAAGATCGATCTGAAAAACTTATAATCTGAAAAAATCGGAATGTGTGTGCTGCATAACAATTTCGGACTTCCTGAATTGAAATTGTAAATTCCGTTTCTAAATTCAGAAAGAAATTCCGGCTGTGTGAGGCCGGCCCTCAGACTAATAACTAAAGAGAGACCAAACATTCCCTATTGAAATCCTCTAATGTTTACAATCCAACACCCTTCTGGACGATTATATGAACAGAAAAGAGATAGAGCAATAAAACGGCAACACTGTCAAAAATTGCTTTTTCCCATTACCAGTGGCGGCGTTAATTTTAATTTAAATATATAAATGTGAAAACGAGATATAAGGTAGGGTTGGTCGGATTTTCTTATTCAAAAGAATTAACTGCCAGAACTTGCATTACCACAAAAAATAGATTTATTCAAGGATAAAGTTTAGTTTGAGGAATGTAGGTATTTATGAACAGATCAAAAGTTTACCAAAGAGCACTTGAAATGATTTTTAGGTCAATTATTCAAGATGGCTGTTATATATTTTTTTTAATTGTGCAGTATCCCACAAAACAAAAGTAAAAAAAAATATTTTCATAGCAAAAAAAAACGGTTAATAACCCGTTTTATAACGTTTTTGTCCAAAAAAAAACACGCTAATAAACGGCTTATTAAGCGTTTTTTTCACTATGATAATAATGTCTCTTTTAGTTTTCTTTAGTGGAATATAAACTTTATTTATCAAATTAAGAGAACTTTTTGTGATGTTAATTATGAAAATTTTAAGGCCAACAAATTTTATTCTTTACACATTGGCTGCATGTTCATTTCTGAATACAGAACACAAGGAAAATTTAAGGAAGAGGTAAAAAATTAATTACTAGTAGTTTTTCAGGAAACAGGAGTCAAAAGGCAAAAAAATAAATAATATATATTAATGAAAATAAAAATAAGATTGGCTCAGAGTAAATATCTCCAAAACGGTTTTATTCACATTATAGAAAGTACCCAGGTACCCATTAAAATACAAAAAATACCTGCCCCAGTACCTGACTATCAGCACTTGGTCTTATTGTCTTCTCTTGTTATGTATAAATTATAATAAATAAATATTTTACATGCTGCAAAAGGAGCAAAATTATCTGGTACTTTTGTTTCTTAAAAAAGATTAGTATTAGTCTTAGATTTTTGATGTATTAATAGTATAATCATAAGCTTTTTACGCAGTTTTTTACCTCATACTACGCCCATGACTAACGTAAAATGACAGGATCTTTCTTTCCTCCGAAATATTAGTTCTGGGCTGGAATATCCGCTTTTATTGTATACCAGGCAATGGTAAACCATTTTGTTGGTCCTCAAAATAGCTTGATACAGTTCTTTTTTCACAAATAGTCACAATAAAATTCAAAAATCACCGAACAACACAAACCCCCGTTAACAACAACGCCGTCAGCTGCAACCAAACATGTCGGCATTTATTCGCGGCTCGTCGAAAAAACGTTGCCGGCTTGTGTTCTTTTTTATTAATCTCGAAATTCTACTTATTAAAAATTAAAAAAAGTTAATTATTGAGACTAAAAATTAGGACTAAGAATTAAGTTATTAGCATAAGAAAAACTATCCTATATAAAAATTTGTCAAATAATCAATAATATTATCAAAAGAGCTTCAAGAAGTTTATGAATTGTTTTGTTTCTAGAGAAACCCCGCGGTAAATTGGCAACCATGTATTTTTTGGGAAATAAACATTGTGGCTGGTTGATCGGGGTAATATTGTTTACTGTTATATCTCATTTTTTTTATTAATCTGAGGGCCGGCCTTATTTTTATATGTTGTTATGATGATTCAGGCTGCCAAATAAAAAGTAAGTACGGGAATGTTCTCGCACTCAGTGCGGGAATGAGACACTTTGCGAACTAAAATGCGTGCGAGAAGTAGGTACTTCTCGCACGGAAATAGAAAAAAGTCTGTAACACTCCGTGTTTAGTGCCGTTTGTGTAACAGTAGGACAATAAGTCATACGCCATAATTTGTAGCTCGAATCGTTTATCTGCACTCAAAAATAAAAATGGGCGAAAATAACATACATCTTTTTTTATTTCCAAAAGAGTAATTTACGAAACTAATTCCTATTTTATGGGTGACCAAAACAAAGGGTCACAAAAATACTTATGCCACCGGTATACAAGGGGGAGGGAGACTAATAAGGCTAATCGCCTGCTGCGTAACTTGTGCTACACTTTAAAATATTTTGTTCAAACCAAATGTTCCTTTCTTTAAAAAAACTTCGCCAGCGGCAGCGTGATGCAACTTCTGTTCCTCTCAATAATACTTTTATTTTCGGCGCATTTTTACAAGCTTTTATTTAACTTGCAATGTATCTAGGTACAGGGTGGATTCTTTAAACGGAACGGTGCTTCTAGCGGGTTAGAATTTGGTTTTATAAAAAAATTCAATAACATGTCAACTAAGATTTTTAATTTTCTTTAATCGTGACGTCCATTAAGTTGAGGAGACCATCATAGAAGGTCACAAAAATACCATTGCCGTAATTTGTAGCTAATTTGTTGCTAATTTGTTACCAAAGAATAAGGTTTGTAGCTACAGCCGTTACCAAGAAAATGGAACCCCTCTAACTTAACCATTAAACTAGAGAAACCACCCCATAGCTGCTATTTGGGTAACAGTAGGACAATAAGTCATACACCATAATTTGTATCTCGAAAGGTACATCTGCACTCAAAAATAAAAATGGGCAAAAATAACATAGATTTTTTTTTATTTTCAAAAGATTTATTTACGAAACTAATTCCTATTTTATGGGTGACCAAAGCAAAGGGTCACCAAAATACTTATGACATAATTTGTAGCTAATTTGCTGTTAATTTATTACCGAAGAATAAAATTTGTAGCGGCAGCCGTTACCAAGAAAACTGAGTCCTCTCTAACTTAACCATTAAGCTAGAGGTACCACTCATAGCTGCCGTTTGGATAAAAGTAGGACAATAAGTCATACAGCATAATTTGTAGCTCGAAGGATACATCTGCACTAAAATAAAGGGCCACAAAAATAATTATGCCATAATTTGTAGCTAATTTGTTACCGAAGAATAATATTTGTAGCGACATCCGTTACCGATAAAACTGAGACTCCTCTAACTTAACCATTAAGCTAGAGAGACAACCCCCATAACTGCCGTTTGTGGAACAGTAGGATAATAAGTCATACGCCATAATTTGTAGCTCGAATCGTATATCTGCACTCAAAAATAAAAATGGGCAAAAATAACATACATTTTTTTTATTTCCAAAAGAGTAATTTACGAAACTAATTCCTATTTTATGGGTGACCAAAACAAAGGGTCACAAAAATACTTATGCCATAATTTGTAGCTAATTTGCTGCTAATTTATTACCGAAGAATAAAATTTGTAGCGGCAGCAGTTACCGAGAAAACTGAGACATCTCTAACTTAACCATTAAGCTAGAGGGACCACCCCATAGCTGCCGTTTGGGTAACAGTAGGGCAATAAGTCATACAGCATAATTTGTAGCTCGAAGGATACATCTGCACTAAAATAAAGGGCCACAAAAATAATTATGCCATGATTTGTAGAGAATTTTCTGCCAATTTGTTACCGAAGAATAAAATTTGTAGCGGCAGCCGTTACCGATAAAACTGAGACTCCTCTAACTTAACCATTAAGCTAGGAAGACAACCCCCATAACTGCCGTTTGTGGAACAGTAGGACAATAAGTCATACGCCATAATTTGTAGCTCGAATCGTATATCTGCACTCAAAAATAAAAATGGGCAAAAATAACATACATTTTTTTTTATTTCCAAAAGAGTAATTTACGAAACTAATTCCTATTTTATGGGTGACCAAAGCAAAGGGTCACCAAAATACTTATGACATAATTTGTAGCTAATTTGCTGTTAATTTATTACCGAAGAATAAAATTTGTAGCGGCAGCCGTTACCAAGAAAACTGAGTCCTCTCTAACTTAACCATTAAGCTAGAGGTACCACCCATAGCTGCCGTTTGGATAAAAGTAGGACAATAAGTCATACAGCATAATTTGTAGCTCAAAGGATACATCTGTACTAAAATAAAGGGCCACAAAAATAATTATGCCATAATTTGTAGCTAATTTGTTACCGAAGAATAATATTTGTAGCGACATCCGTTACCGATAAAACTGAGACTCCTCTAACTTAACCATTAAGCTAGGGAGACAACCCCCATAACTGCCGTTTGTGGAACAGTAGGACAATAAGTCATGCGCCATAATTTGTAGCTCGAAGCGTATATCTGCACTCAAAAATAAAAATGGGTAAAAATAACATACATTTTTTTTTATTTCCAAAAGAGTAATTTACGAAACTAATTCCTATTTTATGGGTGACCAAAACAAAGGGTCACAAAAATACTTATACCATAATTTGTAGCTAATTTGCTGCTAATTTATTACCGAAGAATAAAATTTGTAGCGGCAGCAGTTACCGAGAAAACTGAGACCTCTCTAACTTAACCATTAAGCTAGAGGGACCACCCCATAGCTGCTGTTTGGGTAACAGTAGGGCAATAAGTCATATAGCATAATTTGTAGCTCGAAGGATACATCTGCACTAAAATAAAGGGCCACAAAAATAATAATGCCATGATTTGTAGCCTATTTTCTGCTAATTTTTTACCGAAGAATAAAATTTGTAGCGGCAGCCGTTGCCGAGAAAACTGAGACCTTTCTAACTTAACCATTAAGCTAGAGGAACCACCCCATAGCTGCCGTTTGGGTAACAGTAGGACAATAGTCATACACCATAATTTGTATCTCGAATCGTATATCTGCACTGACAAATAAAAATTGCAACAAATAACATACATTTTTTATTTTCAAAAAAACTCATTTACGTATCTTAATCCCGTTTTATAAGTTTACTTGAATTTGTTACCGCCAATTTTAAAGTATAAAAATCATTATTTTTATAAGAAGAAAAAATATTTTTTTTGACGGAAAATTAAACTGAGGACACCACCCTATAAATCTCTCTCAACAGAGACAGTTAAATGAAACTTTATAGTTTGTGGGTGAGCGCTAATCTGCCAAAACAAAAGAAATACTATAAAAAAAATGTATATTGCTAAACTTTTTGAAATAAGCTTTGTTAGTGTTTACTTGTTGGGCAAGAAAATAATTTATAGCATCTGTCGTTACCAGGTTAGAGTTGTTTAATAAAGTCACGTGTCCTCAAAATCAAAATAGCTCATGAACTAACTGGAAAGTTACAACTCTTTAAACTCCTTTAGAAGAAGCTAATTTGTTACGTAAGAAAATAATTTCTAGCTGCTTCGATTACTAATATATATCTCTTTAAGTATATTTATTTATAGTATTTCAGAAACTAACTAGGGGGTCACAACTTTTTATACCTCATTAGAATAAGCTCCGTTGGTGCTAATTTGTTACGGAAGACAAAAGGCTATACTTTTTTTGAACGCACCTAAAGTTTTTTTAATAATAATCTAAAAACCACATTCATCAGTTTTGGGATTTGCAAAAAATAATAATAATTAGCGAACAGGCTACAAACCACATATTTGTATCAGTTTTTTGCTTTTAAAAAAATACAGAAAGACGTAAGACAAAAGGCGATACTTTTTTTGAAAGCAGCTGATGTTTCTTGATAATAATCTAAAAACCACATTCTTCTATCAGTTTTGGGATTTGCAAAAAATAATAATAATTAGCGAATAAACTAAAAACCACATATTTTTATGGGTTTTTTTTCCTTTTAAAAAATTACAGAAACGTGTTAGACAAAAGGCGATACTTTTTTTGAACGTAGCTAACGTTTTTTGATTGGATTTGCTAAAAATTATAATAATTAGTTTTCTGCTTTTAAAAAATTACGGAAAGACGTAAGACACAAGGCGATACGTTTTTTGAACTCAGTTAACGTTTTTCATAATATTCTAAAACCCACAATCTTCTATCAATTTTGGGAATTGCAAAAAATAATAATAGTTAGCGAATAGGCTAAAAAACACATATTTATATCGGTTTTTTGCTTTTAAAATTTGAAGAAACACGCTAGACAAAAGGCGATACTTTTTTTGAACTCAGCTTACGTTTTTTGATAATAATCTAAAAACCACATTCTTCCATCGGTTTTGGGATTTGCAAAAAATAATAATAATTAGCGAGTAGGCTAAAAACAACATATTTTATGGGTTTTTTTCCTTTTAAAAAATTACAGAAATACGCTAGACAAAAGGCGATACTTTTTTTGAACGCAGCTAACGTTTTTTGATAATAATCTAAAAACCACATGCTTCTATCAGTTTTGGAATTTACAAAAATAATAATAATTAGTTTTTTGCTTTTAAAAAATTACAGAAAGACGTAAGACAAAGAGAATAATTTTTTTGAACGCTAGACAAAAGACGATACTTTTTTTGAACTCAGCTTACGTTTTTTGATAATAATCTAAAAACCACATTCCACTATCAGTTTTGAGATTTGCAAAAAATAATAATAATTAGCGAATAAAGTAAAAACCACATATTTTTATGGGTTTTTTTTCCTTTTAAAAAATTACAGGAACGCGCTAGGCAAAAGTCGATACTTTTTTTGAACGCAGCTAACGTTTTTTCCTAAAAATAATAATAATTAGTTTTTTGCTTTTAAATATTACTGAATGACGTAAGACAAAAAGCGATACTTTTTTTAACTCAGCTAACGTTTTTTGATAATATTCTAAGACTCACGTTCTTCTATCAGTTTTGGGAATTGCAAAAAATAATAATAATTTGCGAATAGGCTAAAACCACATATTTTTATCGTTTTTTTTTAAATTACAGAAACACGCTAGACAAAAAGCGATACTTTTTTTGAACTCAGCTAACGTTTTTTGATAATATTCTAAAACCTACATTCTTCTATCAGTTTTGGGAATTGCAAAAAATAATAATAATTAGCGAATAGGCTAAAAACTACATATTTTTATGGGTTTTGTTCTTTTAAAAAATTACAGAAACACGCTAGACAAAAGGAGATACTTTTTTTGAATTCAGCTTACGTTTTTTGATAATAATCTAAAAACCACATTCTTCCATCAGCAAAAAATAATAATAATTAGCGAATAGGCTAAAAACACATTTTTTTTGGTTTTTTTTCCTAGTAAATCCGCATTCTTCTATCAGTTTTGGGATTTGCAAAAAATAATAATAATTAGCGAATAGGCTAAAGACCACATATTTTTATCGGTTTCTTGCTTTTAAAAAATTACAGAGAGACGTAAGACAAAAGGCGATACTTTTTTTGAACGCAGCTAACATTCTCTAATATTAATCTAAAAACCAAATTCTTCCTTCAGTTTTAAGATTTGCCAAAAATAATAATAATTGGTTTTTTCCTTTTCAAAAATTACAGAAACACGCTAGACAAAAGGCGATACTTTTTTTGAACGCAGCTAACGTTTTTTGACAATAATCTAAAAACCACGTACTTCTATCAGTTTTGGGATTTGCAAAAATAATAATAATTAGTTTTTTGCTTTTAAAAAATTACAGAAAGAAGTAAGACAAAGACAATTAACTTTTTTGAAGTCAGCTAACGCTTTTTGATAATAATCTAAAACCCAGATTCTTCTATCAATTTTTTGGATTTGCAAAATATAATAATAATTAGCGAATAGGAAAAAAACCACATATTTTTATCGGTTTTGCGCTTTTAACAAATTACAGAAAAACGCTAGACAAAAGGCAATACTTTTCTTGAACTCAGCTTACGTTTTTTGATAATAATCTAAAAACCACATTCTTCTATCAGTTTTGGGATCTGCAAAAAATAATAATAATTAGCGAATAGGCTAAAAACCACATTTTTTTGGGTTTTTTTCTTTTTAAAAAATTACAGAAACACGCTAGACAAAAGGCGATAACTTTTTGAATGCAGCTAACGTTTTGTGATAATAATCTAAAAACCACGTGCTTCTATCAGTTTTGGGATTTGCAAAAATAATAATAATAAATGTTTTTGCTTTTAGAAAATTACAGAAAGAAGTAAGACAAAGACTATACTTTTTTTGAAGTCAGCTAACGCTTTTGATAGTAATCTAAAACCCACATTCTTCTATCAGTTCTGGGATTTGCAAAACATAATAATAATTAGCGAATTGGCTAAAAACCACATATTTTTATCGGTTTTATGCTTTTAAAAAGTTACAGAAACACGCTAGACAAAAGGTGATACTTTTTTTATACTCAGCTTATATTTTTTGATAACAATCTAAAAATCACATTTTTCTATCAGTTGTAGGAATTGAAAAAAATTATAGTAATTAGCGAATAGGCTAAAAACGACATATTTTTGTCGGTTTTTTTGCTTTTAAAAACTTACAGAAACACGCTAGACAAAAGGCGATACTTTTTTTAAACGCAGCTAACGTTTTTGATAACAATCTAAAAACCACATTCTTCTGTCAGTTTTGGGATTTGCAAAGAATAATAATAATTATCAACTAGGCCAAAAACCACATGTTTTTATCGGTTTTTTTCTTTTAAAACTTACAGAAACACGCTAGACAAAAGGTGATACTTTTTTTGTACTCAGCTTACATTTTTTGATAAAAATCTAAAAACCACATTTTTCTATCAGTTGTGGGAATTGAAAAAAATAATAATAATTAGCGAATAGGCTAAAAACGACATATTTTTGTCGGTTTTTTTGCTTTTAAAAACTTACAGAAACACGCTAGACAAAAGGCGATACTTTTTTTGAACGCAGCTAACGTTTTTTAATAACAATCTAAAAACCACATTCTTCTGTCAGTTTTGGGATTTGCAAAAAATAATAATAATTAGCGAATAGGCTAAAAACGACATATATTTATCGGTTTAAATATTTACAGGAAGACGTAAGACAAAAGGCGATACTTTTTTTAAACGCAGCTAACGTTTTTTGATAATAATCTAAACACCACATTCTTCTATCAGTTTTGGGATTTACAAAAAATAAAATAATAATTTTTTTGGTTTTATTAAATTAGAGAAAGACGTAAGGCAAAAGGCAATAGTTTTTTTGAATTCAGCTAAAGTTTTTTGATAATAATCTAAAACCCACATTCTTCTATCAATTTTGGGATTCCCAAAAAATAATAATAATTAGCGAATACGCTAAAAACCACATATTTTTATCGGTATTTTGCTTTTAAAAAACTACACAAAGACGTAAGACAAAATACGATACTTTTTTTGAGCTACAAATAATGGTGTATGACTTATTGTCCTACTGTTACCCAAACTGCAGTTATGGGGTGGTCCCCCTAGCTTAACGGTTAAGTTAGAGGGGGTCTCAGTTTTCTCGGTAACGGCTCCCGCTACAAATATTATTCTTCGGTAAAAAATTAGCAACAAATTAGCTACAAATTTTGGCATTTTTGTGGTCCTTTATTTTAGTCTCCCATAAACAAGGAATTTTTTTGTTTGGTTTCGTAAATAGCTCTTTTGGAAATAAAAAAAATATGTTATTTTTTCCATTTTTAGTTTTGAGGCAGATGTACCCTTCGAGTTACAAATTATGGTGTATGACTTATTGTCTTACTGTTACCCAAACGGCAGCTATGGGGTGGTCCCTCTAGCTTGATGGTTAAGTTAGAGGGGTCTCAGTTTTCTCGGTAACGGCTGCCGCTACAAATATTATTCTTCGGTAAAAAATTAGCAACAAATTAGCTACAAATTTTGGCATAAGTATTTTTGTGGTCCTTTATTTTAGTCACCCGTAAAATAGGAATTAGTTTCGTATGGTTTCGTAAATAGCTGTTTTGGAAAAAAAATATGTTATATTTTTCATTTTTAGTTTTGAGTGCAGATGTACCCTTCGAGTTTCAAATTATGGTGTATGACTTATTGTCTTACTGTTACCCAAACCGCAGCTATGGGTTGGTCCCTCTAGCTTAATGGTTAAGTTAGAGGGGGTCTCAGTTTTCTTGGTAACGGCTCCCGCTACAAATATTATTCTTCGGTAAAAAATTAGCAACAAATTAGCTACAAATTTTGGCATAAGTGTTTTTGTGGTCCTTTATTTTAGTCACCCATGTAATAGGAATTAGTTTCGTATGGTTTCGTAAATAGCTCTTTTGGAAATAAAAAAAAATATGTTATTTGTTCCATTTTTAGTTTTGAGGGCAGATGTACCCTTCGAGTAACAAATTATGGTGTATGACTTATTATCTTACTGTTACCCAAACGACAGCTATGGGGTTGTCCCTCTAGCTTGATGGTTAAGTTAGAGGGGTCTCAGTTTTCTTGGTAACGGTTGCCGCTACGAATATTATTCTTCGGTAAAAAATTAGCAACAAATTAGCTACAAATTTTGGCATAACCATTTTTGTGGTCCTTTATTTTAGTCACCCATAAAATAGGAATTAGTTTCGTATGGTTTCGTAAATAGCTCTTATGTTATTTTTTCCATTTTTAGTTTTGAGGGCAGATGTACCCTTCGAGTTACAAATTATGGTGTATGACTTATTGTCTTACTGTTACCTAAACGGCAGCTATAGGGTGGTCCCTCTAGCTTAATGGTTAAGTTAGAGGGGTCTCAGTTTTCTCGGTAACGGTTCCCGCTACAAATATTATTCTTCGGTAAAAAATTAGCAACAAATTAGCTACAAATTATGGCATTGGTATTTTTATGACCCTCTATGATGGTCCCCCCAACCAACTTAATGCACGTTTAATTGTGCTATCTTGGATTTTTTTTATGTCGTTTTGTTTACGTGGTATGGCAAAAAAATAAATTTTTTTAAATAGGACACCCTGTATAGTTTGACATTTTTGAATTCTAAAGAATCCACCCTATATATATGTAATAACGAACTAGATGTGTTTGTTCGGGTGGAATCTTCAACTTTACCAACTTCCCTATAAATGTTGCATGCTTATATAGTTGCGGTGACAACACAAGAATGTAGTGTGATGTAATTGACAGCTCCCCCCTACTCGAAGGGGGTGGAGGGAGGTACAGTTGAAGTACGCCCGATTTCGTTGAAATTTGGTGTGTTCCAATCAGATTTAGAAAATTCAATATGGCGTCTTTGGGTCATCTTTTGCTAACCAATTTTAACTTACTTATACACATCTGATTACCTTCAAATTTTCCAGTGACAATACAATAATATGTCATTATTAGGCATACCTCCCCCCTACGGGGGTAGTGGAGGGGGAAAACACTTAAGTTTGTCCGATTTCAAATAAAATTGGTATACGGGGGATTCACGATGGACGATTTTCGGTCATGTTTTGCTAACCAATTTTAACTGACTTATCCACATCCGATTATGTTCAAATATGGTATGCGTTTATAGTTCCGCTGAAAATATAATAATTGGCCTACAGGGGATTTTAAGAACAAGGATTATGAATTTTTTATCAGATTTGAAAATTTCAATATGGCGAATTCAAAATGGACGATTAAGGGTACAAATCTAAAAATTAAGGGTGTGTGTTCAAATTTGGTATGCCTTTATAGTTCCGGCGACAATACAATAATATGGTATTATTAGGTACACACTTCCCTCTAACGAGGGAAATGGAGGGGGAAAAAATTTAGTTTGTTCGATTTCAATCAAAATTGGCATACAGCGGTTTTTCGGGAAAGAGATATGAATTTCTGATCATGGTCGATTTAGGGTACAAATCTAAAAATTAAAAAATAAGTATTTATTAAAAAATACTTTTAAAAAACAAGCTTTAATTAAATGCACTCAAAAGTAGAAAATAATTTTTTATCTCTCTTATACCATAATAAAAGCGATGGGCGCAAATTAAAAATTTTAACTTTACGGTGATAAAGAGAGAACTACAAAAGAAGAACTAAATACTTCTTCTATTCGAATCATAAACATAATGCTTTCAGCTAAAGAAGCTGAGAACGGGTGAGATTGCCGTGCTTGCCAAGCCTTTGAAAATTTCTTTAGGTTATAGAGTAAGACAAATGTTTAGTATGTGAATCGTCGATGTTACCGATATACGATACCTAAATTTAAAATTTTTAATTTGCGCCCATCGCTTTTATTATGGTATAAGAGAGATAAAAAATTATTTTCTACTTTTGAGCGCATTCAATAAAAGCTTGTTCTTTAAAAGTGTTTTTAAATAAATATTTTTACCACAATTTAACATTATTTTAAACAAATTTGGCTATTTTTTTATTTTTTTGATGCCCCCCTGCCTAGTTTCGCCCAAGCTCAAGCCCCCTTCAGCAACAATATCTGCGTACGCCACTGATTTTAGTATCAGTAGTTTACATTCAGATGGTCCAACTATAAAAACAATAGGTACACTTTTTTATAAGGCATTCCAACTATCGCAGCAGAAGTGTTTGTTGTTTTTTAGTTGGACCGGCCAAAAAAATGTGAACTTATACCCTGGACAATAAAATACTCCCCCTCCATAATCCTCTGTATAGGGCAGTGTTCATCCGGTTTTTTTATACATCAGTTATGAATATTTGTAGTTCATAGCAAAATTAGATTTTCATGTAGGGAATCAAATTGTAGGTAATGGCGAAGTATTTAAATTTTTAATTATTGCATGTATAAAGAATTCTAGGATATCGTTTTTTTAAATCAATAATTTGACCTAGGTCTTTGTTTACATAAATAGGTGAATCTTCATCTTTTATAGAAATAACTTTTTTACAATGGGTGTATACGGAGAATTCTGTTTTAACTAACTTTCAGTAGCTCAAATTTTCAATTGATTAATACGCTTTACTTCAGTTTGCTCACCAACATATACAGGGTGTCCTAAAATTCCAAGAACACCCTAATATCTCCAAAACCAAAAGAGCAAGGGAAGTAAAATTTTACATAATTGGATGGTTTCCAAAAAACTATTTTATTAGCCGCGACGATACTTTTTTTAAATAAGATCTTTTGTATATTTTGGAAAATTTAAACAGTGCTTTTTCTTATATTTCCAAAAACGCCTATAATATGTTACTTTTTCTCTAATGATTTTGAAATAAATAAAATGGGAAATTCATCTCGATAAGATTATAATGCGTTATAGCCAGAAATCAACGAAAATTGTAGGCAGTTTATGGCGAAGTATTTAAATTTTTAATTCATGCATGTATAAAGAATTCTAGGACACCGTTTTTTTAAATCAATAATAATTTGGCCTAGGTCATTGTTTACATACCAAGGTGAATCTTCATCTTTTATAGAAATAACCTTTTTAGACTGGGTGTATACGAAGAAATTCACACTGTTTTAACTTTTATCAGTTAATATTTTTAATTGATTGATACGATGGTTTTTTTATATCAAAGAAACTAATATTGTAGAGGTGCAAAAAATTATACACAGCCTGAAACCAGTGAACAGGCAGTGTTCAGTGCTGAAACCAAATAAATCACCGGGATACGACACTATAAAATCAGAAACGTTAAAAGCAATATCTCTTGAAATTTCACCAATATTGACATATCTCATAAACTTTAGTTTTGCAACCGTGCCGTTTTCTTCTTGTCACGGTTACGGTTAACCTTGGTTCTAAAATTTTCCAGAAGTATTAGCAAAAGAAGGAGACCTCGATTGTGTAATATCTTTGAATATTGTTTAAATTTACAGATAATTGTTTATGTTTACATGTGTATATAATCAAAAGTTTTTAATTTTTATGAATTTCCGGATTATACTTAAATTCTCATATCAAAAATGCTATGACGTCATGTATTAGCTGACATGAATAAAAAAAATCGATGTAGACAGAGCATTCTGTCATGTTCGATACCTTGAGAATCGGAACCAGCCTATCTTGCCGGTTCAGAATGGTTGCGGTTCTCAGAGTATGGATCTTCACAGGATGTGCTATCTACAAACAATTATCTGTAAATTTAAATAATATTCGAAGATATTACACAATCGAGGTCTCCTTATTGTGCTTATACTTCTGGGAAATTTTAGGACCAAGGTTAACCGTAACCGCTACAAAAAGAAAACAGCTACGGTTGCTTTCCGAGCGCCCTTAAGTTGCGAGAGATAAAACCTCGAGGACAGATTTGAATAGCTACAGGCCTATATTTCATTATTATCCAATATTTCAAAAAATTTTGAGAAAGTTATGAATCTCAGAAAGCAAAATCAACCAAATATGCTATTTTGGCGCTTACCTCTAAAATCTATGATTCGATAGACAGAAAACAAGCATCTCTTTGTGTATTTGTAGACTTAACAAAAGCATTCGATACTGTCTGGCATAAAAAATTTTCAATAAAATTAGAGCAATGCGGTTTTAGAGGGAGTGCGTTAAACTTACTCAAAGACTATTTACAATAAAGGAAACAATAAGTAAATATAGAGGGAACAAGGAGCGATCACAGAATCGTGACCTGCGGTGTACCGCAGGGGACAGTTCTTGGACCGGTCTTGTTCACAATCTACATTATTGGAAGTACTACAAATTGGAAGTGTCGGGACTTATAATCAGTTTTGCTGACGACACCGCAGTATTCTGTTCTGCACAAGACTGGAAAGTATTAAAAGATAAAGTGGAAATACGTTAATAACTGGTTGCAAGAAAACAAGCTCACACTAAATGAAACAAAAACTAAATTCTTACCTTTTTCGTCTTATGCAAATACTCTACCAGATTTCGAACAACTTAATATAAATGAAAATACTGCAGTGTCCAAAGCTGATTCTACAAAGTACTTGGGAGTCATTATAGACTGTCATTTGAGATGGGACAAACACATTCATAACCGTACTAATAAAACAAGATATTTAACCACACGATTTTCCTATCTTGGAGATTTTCTTAATGTTAAACGCTTAAAACAAGTCTACCTTGCGCTGTCCTAATCTCAAATAACTATGGATGGGGAGGAGTTAGAGACACCTTCAAAACATTGATATGATAAAAAATGGGTCCTAAAAATCATTTTTCAAGAAAATCGAGTCAAAAATATATGACACTAGGCAACTTTACTTTTTACAACTACTTATTTGTATACACCGAAAAAAAATTACCCTGAACATGGTATAACAGCCACACAATACAAGATTCAAAAACGAGTGTAAGACAGTACCATTAAATAGAAAAGAAATAGGACACAGGTCGTTCTTGCACATGACTCTAAAATTGTACAATTTCCTACCAAATGGCATTAAGTTAACAGTATTTGAAAAAAGATTTAAAAATAATTTTAAAAAAGAATTTAAAAAGATGTATAGATATTAATAGCAGACTTATTATACGTAATCTATTTAAAACTATAATAAACTACTGTTATCCGTTGATAGTGTAGATAGGAATTATATAGTGTTTTATCCAAAAAGTGACGTGAAACCAAATTGTGACATATAAACCTGAATTTGACAAAACGGTTGCGATTCTTCAAAAACCGTCAGAAAATCTCGCCCTTACAAAAAATCTGACGATTTTGAAACCCGAGTTTACACTGACTGATTTTTTGTCCGGACTTATTTGCTAATATTCCTTAAAATTTTGTTTCAAAATACTAAAATATATGTCAATTTTAATTTTTCTAGGCAGTTTTTTTTTTAAAACCCTTTTTTTGTTTAAAATAGTATTTTATTAAGTTTATTTTTGTGTGTAAACAAACCTTTAAAACTTTTAACATACAAAACCATAGATAGCCATGGAATATGTCGCTGTCACTGTTCAGAAAAGTCATACAAATTCTGCCTTTCCTTTTACATGGTGAGAATTTTTGACACTTTTTGATTTTTATTGGTATGCATAGTAGTAAGTTAGCTCCGCCGTGAAACTAGTCCTTCAAAATACCTTTGATACATTAAATTTAGAAAATGAGGCAGTTTCTCTAAGAACGTTAGGATAAACATGGACGCTGTAAAATAAGTAAAAATCACCACTTTCCAGAATTCTGAAGGGTGAGATTTTCTGTCATTTCTGAAGAATCGCGACCAACAAACCTGAATTATGACTTTTTAACACTAACAAGAAACCATAAAGGTTTCTTCAGTGTCTTTGTTTATTTCATTAGATTTAGAGATTGATCATGTATTACTATTTGAATTTGAAATAAACCATATATATTTACTGCTGTTTGCTCACCAACATACACATGGTGTCCCAAAAGTCCAAGTCCACTCTAATATCTTCAAAATCAAAAGAAGCAGAAAAGTAAGGTTTTACATAATTGGATGGTTTCCAAAAAAGTACCTTTTTTGATGCTAATCATCCCGCCAGTCATTTAGGGGGCGGATCTAGACATTATTTTTTTTAAATGTCTGTATAGCTATGTATTTTGGAAAATTTTCTTCTGTTTTCATTCCATAATATGTTACCTTTTCTCTAGTGGTTTTTAAATAAATAAAATGGAAAAATCACCTCGATAAGACTATGATACGTTAAACAAGAAAAAGGACAAAAAAACAAAAAATAGCAAGCTTTCCCTCAAAAAACGTCATGTTAAACGTGAAAAATACTACTACAGAACCCTAGATATGAGCTTTATCTTTAAAATGAGGCTAAAATGTTTAAAAAATTTTTGTATTTGGATAGAAAAATGTGGGGCCAAAAATACCCTTGCAAGCGAAATTTTGTATGAGTAAGACAAGGAAAGCTGCCAACGAAGACTATACACAGAAAAAAGATTTAATTGAGCCAAATAAACATTTAGTTCCCATGGTCCAAATAAATATTTATTTGAACCAAACAAATATTTATTTAGGTCACAATAAATGACTTTGGTCAAATAAATCTTGTTTGACAGAACTAGATATATATTTGATTGAAAAACCAAAAAAAAATATTTATTTGGCTCAATTAAACCTTCGTTCTGTGTACTTTTAAATCTTTTTTTTTATTCAGAAGCCACTGCTGCACAAAACCCCACGTTTTTCAAGAAAATTAAATTAAAAACCCCTTATTTACTTGGGCTTCTTATACAAATAGAGGTTTGTAGGTAATCCAGGCGTCACGTGACGCATGTGTGCCATTAAATCTAGGGGGGGGGGGGTAATAGGATTTTAAGTTGTTTAGTAACCTTAAATTTGTTGTTAAAAATATGTATAAATGCGCCGCGGGCGGAAATTTTAAAGAAAATTCCAAAAAAAATGTAATTTTTGATTTAAAATTAAACTAAAATCGCAGATATTAATGGTGTTACTGCGCCGCAGGCGAAAGCTTTTGAGAAAATTACAATAAAAATGTAATTTTTGATATAAAGTTAAACAAATATGGTAATAAACAATTTATGAAAAAAAGTACCCCCCCCCACCCTCCCCCAAAATCCGAACCTGATGCCCTTTTAAATTATTAACCGCGAAAAAAAATTCTTTGTTTCCTAGGAAAAAAATACCTTGCGAAAATTTTATTTATATTGATTTGACGCCTCTGATGCCTGCCGCCGTAAGCAGGTGCCTTTTACGTCATTTCTGTGTACCCTGCTTTACATATTATTATTAGCTCTAATATCTTCCATATTATTTATAAACTCCATAAGGGAGGCATACCTCTCTAGAAATAGCCCCCAAGAAAGCGTATATTTCATTTCGCGAGGGAAGCACTTTGTATCAAATTTGTCTTAAACGGGGTCTAGGTTATTAATAATCCTGTACTAATTAAATGGAAGACGGAGGTCTGTTTAAACGTTAAGCTAGTGGCATAGAAAATAAAATTAAACTGAAAACTTCAAGTGCCATGCTCTCTTTGAACGTTGTCTATCATCAGCGCGATCTGTCTAAGATTTTTAAGCCATGATATCCGTCTGCGAGCCGGACCTCTTTTACCCTCAATTTTGCCTTCTATTATCCAAGATAAAACCATATCTCGAATGTCTCCAACTTTTTGCACATGACCTCAGTCAGTGTCCATGCTTCCATCCATAATATAAGATGCTAAAAACATAACACCGAATCACACGAATTCGGAGAGTGTTATTAAGATCGCGACTACACAACACTAATTTCGATGATCTGGCCTGTTCAATAATTGCACGAACTTCTTGCATGTTGTCCCAGTTATCATTGAGGAGACAACCCAAGTATTTGTATGAATCCACGCGTTTGAATTGCTGCCCATTTACTTCTAACATGCCTCGGATGTTCTTTTCCTTGGATGTGACCATCCATATTGTTTTTCCAACATTTAAGTTAAGCCCGAATTGAGAACTTTAAGCAGCAATTTCAACAACTCTTGAAGGCCTTCCAGCGTGTCTGCTAATATGACAGTGTCATCGTATGTTTTAAAAGAGAAGATCAAAAGATTTTGGGAGGAAAGAACGAAAAATTCAAAATTGGAACACACAAAAGACCAAGGAGAAACAATTAAACGATGTTTCGCCCCGGGTGACCAGCGTGGGCTCGTCAGTGGATTCACTAGTCATTATCCAGACATCATTTAACACCATCGCACACTCTGAATCACTCACAAATAGGCATCGTTCCGCATGGTACTTATTATAAGTCATCCAAATTTTAAAAAATGCCGCCGCATCTTTCCAAATTTAACAAAGCTCAAATCTTAGCAGATCTAAATGGTGGTTGGTCTATTCGGCAAGTTGCTCTTTATTATGGGAAAAGCAAGTCTACAACAGTAAACATAAATAACCGATTTCAAGAGGAGGGAACGGAAACGGTTTGACGTAAGGTACTAACCCAGAGGAAGACCAAGAATTTAGAAATACACTAAGGTGTCGCATTGCGGCAAAAAAATTAAACAAAGTGAAGAACAGGAGCAGTCTCGATTAATTTTTGCGTTGAATTATTCTCTGGGGAACGAAGAATTTTGCCAGGAGGTGGATTTCATAGATGAGAAGATCTTTAAGTCCAACAGCGATAAAAAACAAATTCTGGTTTATCGACCGCCAAGAATCCGATACAAACAACGAATTATTGCTGGAAACGAAGACCGGGCGGGAAGATTTTCGGTAAATGTTCGGAGCTGGATATCGACTAGAGGACATGGCGTTCTATTTAGAATTTATGGATGATTTACAAGTTTGTGTTAATATGCTGAAAAATGTAATGCTTCCAGAGGTGAGGGTCCCTTATTCAGATCAATTTGTGTTCCAACAAGATAACTGTCCAGTTCGTATGGCCAGAATTGCGCAACGATGGTTCCAGGATAATAATATCGAAGTTTTGCCTTGGCCTGCAAAAATCCCTGAACGTTTGGGGACTTATCGCAAAGAAATTAGCAAGTTTTAAAATCATTCCCAGGAATTGAGAACATCTAATGGAACTCATCGTAAGGGCATATAGGGAAGTTATTGCGGAAAATCCAAACTTACTTGAAAATTTAGCCAATTCAATGCCCAGAAGACTTCAAAACATCATTGCAGCCAACGGTGCAATGACGTGCTATTAAAAGTAAGTATTTTTTTGTATGTTTAGTTAATAAAACATTTTTTTTTTTTTGAAATGTGGTTTTTATTTTAGTGACCTTGTGTTTTGAACTAGTAAAAAAACAAGTCATCTCCTTATAAAAAGTTTATATATGCCAAAAATATAACCTAAAATGACAAAGTCAAAAAGTCAGTGTTGCACAATATAAAAAATAATATTTGCAGCTCCCTTCTGCTGTACCAGTTTTTTGTGGAGAGAAGTGTACGTGTTTTTCCATCCTGAATAAAAAATGGTAAGTCTTGTGACCGTAGCTCAGGAAATATCGAAGTGACGTTGAAAACGAGTCATGTGATATCCATATTGGCTCAACTTTAAATGTAAGGCACATATTGTAAAAACTAAGACACGGGTAGAAATACTTCTTTGATTTTTTGTCGAATAAGTTAAAATTTCTTTCTAAGGCTACCGATTCAAACGTTTGAATGTCACCTGACGTTTTGGTTTAATTTGACACTTTAAAAATTACTGTTTTTTTTGACGTTTTACTTTTTTTCATATTGGGACTTTCTATCAATTGTAAGATTAGTGCCCATGCAATGTTGACAAAGCGAGTGTCAAGCGTGTTTTAGGATAAACACATAATATCCATGCACCAAGCCGGGATTCGAACCCGGGACCAACCGTGTGGCAAGCAAATACGCTAACTCACTTTGTTCTGAACGACGTGTTGAATTTTAAAATTGTCGTGTATAAATACAACTCACTAAACACAAAAACATAATTATAACAATAAAATTAAACAAAGAAAAACCTATTTTTAAAATCTTGTTAATACAAAACGTAAAAAAAAACAGTCATTTTTAAACTGTCAAAAAATGTACTACGAGCGGGTATCTGAGGTATAAGTTAACAGCAAAAATTGAATTTGAGCTGATGATGGTCAATTATCCCAAAACGTTAGGTGACTGGTCAAAATAAAGTTGTGAAATATTATCTGTTATCGTTAACTAGCCAAACGGCAGGAGAATCAAAAATCAAGTGTCGGTAAAAAAGAATGAACTTGACATTGCTTCTGTCACACTAAGATGTCAAATCTCATAAATGGACCTGTCATTAGGTAAATCTTATAAAAGTGCCTATAGAAAGTTGAAGCGTTTTTTGACAGCTTTAAGAATAAAGGCGCAAAACAATAAAAATCAAAAATGAAAATTTATTTTTTTTCGCCTATCTCCGGAACTACTCGAATTTTGTAAACTTTCTTTTTTCAAATAGCGCAGCTTTGCTCTTATCTAAACCTTTTCGTATCTCCTACCGTTTAGAAGATACGAAAAGGTGAGCATCGAATTTGGAACACCCTGTATACGTAAAAATGGTGAGGGTTACCCCATGCACACCTCAGCAAAAAATGGTTGGGGTTACCTATCCATCATAAATTTATACCCCGAACGCTTTTATTGAAAAAAAATATATACTTATAAATATTTTTTTCAACATTAAACTATTTCTGTAATAACTCACTTCTCACACACACTAAACGTAAATAAATTATTATATGTAGACCTATTTTTTTAGAAATTGAGGAAATTAGTTTGGCTTTCAAACAGAAAATTATTATGTAAAATAGTAAAATATGATTTATTATGGTTGATAAGAAAGAGAATTTTCTTAGAACATTGAACTACTAGAAGAAGTCTGGTCTGTCTGGTTACACTGGTTATTTGAGTGCAACATCTACAGTAGGGAAAGGGGAGAAAGAAATCTGTGTTGCCAATTTTAATAACAGAATTATGCAACAAAAAACTTATTGTATTTGGATTAAGTTTTGACGCTTATTTATTAATTAATAAGGTTTAGGATATATGTTGAAAAAGCTAATATACACAATATATAATACTCACAATCTATTTGAAGCTTTCGACGTTTTTTGAAAATTTAACATGTGTTTTCCTTAAACATCTTCTTTTGTGGTCAACGTGGCAACATTGTTTATTACGGTTTCTCGATTTTTCCTGGAATGTAATTATAGTTTTGAAAGTGAAAGTTTTGGCACTTGTCAATAGTGTTTTTTTGATATTTTTGTGAAAAGTTTGTGACGAAAATTGGTTCCGAAGTGTATTATTATATGCAAGTTGAAACAGAAGCAGGGGGACCGCAGTATTTCGTTTCGTAGGTACGTTAAATTAAAATATTAACTAAATATTAGGTTAGAATTCGTCATATTTGGCCATTCTTGGTAAACAAAGGCAGGAAATCTGTGTTGCCGGCTTGTCATTAATTTCAGTGTAAATAGGGATTTCCATAGCACGCTTTTCTTATTTTTATAGTTGTACAGATCTGGCGAAAAAAAAGTAGGACATGTAAAATATATATTTGCTTTTTTTAGTATGTCACCCTATAAGTTCAGATATTTATTGGTTTGGCCACCAGTCGTCAACATTTTGAAATATCTGACAATTATCTGACGCTTTCTTGCAGTATACTTCAAACTAAATAAAAATGCCTCAAGTTTCAGAATTTACCAAAATTCAAATTATAACTCAACTTACGGAAGATAACTGGTCTATAAGAAGAGCGGCGAATCATTTTGTAGTTAATAAAAATACAGTACTACGCTAGACCAAGCGCAGGACCGAAAACAATACTACAAAGAGAAAGGAAGGATCAGGACGAAACAAAATTAGTTCAATGGAGCAAGACGGATGACTCCTTGATCATTTAAGGAACAATCCTTTTACCACATGCTTCCATGCTGCCGCTGCAAGGATATTTCCAGGGTCCCGGCGAACTGCTTGTAGTAGGATACAAAATTCAAATGTATCGTGTAAAGTTGCAGCAAAAAAGCCTCTTTTAACGGAAGAGAAGAAACAGGCTCGAGTAATTTTTGCGGCCAATCATCTTTTAGAAGGGAATGATTTTTGGGAGAAAGTAGTCTTTACGGAGGAAAAAATTTCCCAGTCATCGTCAGATAGTCGGAGAATTTTGGTTTATCGTCCACCAAATTCAAGGTATGATCCAGAATACACACACAACATCACGAGAGCAGGACATTTTGCCGTCAACATGTGGGAATGGTTTAGTGCGAGAGATATGGGTGTTTGCTGGAGAATAGAAGGTAGGAAGGAAAATTCTTCGTAATATTATGTATCCATCTGTTTCGGCCATCTACCAACAAGCCTGTGCACACGGCGAATGTAGTGAACACTTGGTTTCGAGGGAACAATATTGAAACTCTACCTTTGCCATCCAATACCCTGGATTTAAATCCCATGGAAAATGTTTGGGGACGGATTGTGAAGATAATTTATCAGCGAAATTGGTTCCCCAGAAATTCAGACGAGTTGAATGAAGCAATTGAAAGAGCCGTAGATACCATTTCAGAAGAAGAGCAATATTTTCAAAATTTAAGTTTTTCAATGCCGACTCGTCTGCAGCTTATTTTAGACAAGAACGGCGAGCCCATTAAGTATTAAAATTATTGTTTTTATTTATTTGCAAAGAGTTCAGTTTTCTTATCGCCGTTTATTGTATTCTTGTTTTTTCTCTGTGGTATTGTTTTTGTGACAGCGCTTTGCCCGCTCTTCTTATAGACCAGTTATTTTTCGTAACTCAAGTTATAAGTTGAATTTTGCAACTCTATTAGATCCTAACATAGGATTTTAATGAATTTTTAATAAATTACTCTAAAAAATTCTCCTTTGATTTATTTACCATTATGACAAACACAAGTGTCAAATGTATCAAGGTAAATAATGAAAGGTTTACTAACAAATGACTAACAATGTAAATTTTCATTAATATAGGGTGTTATATTTACCCATATTTCAATTCCGTGTCCTACTTTTTTTTCACCAGGAGTGTACATCCTACTTGAATACATTTTTAGGTTTTTTTTTTTTATAGAAACATAGATTTTTATTATTATATCTGGACCGTTTAATTAAAGGGAGCTAAAAATTATTGAAGGTATTTTAAATAATATTAAAAACGGGGAAAAACGTATTAGGTTAACATGACAACAATAGGATGAGGATGTTGAACCCTGCCCTAGGTCTAAAAAAAAGCTCCTTCTAGTAGTTCAATGTTCTAAGACAATTTTAATAAAAAAAATATGCTTTGCCACAAGGGTGGATCCAGGGGGGAGTTATGGGGGTCATGGAGATTATATCTAGTCACTTCCCGAAATTTTATGTGAAATTCTTACGTAAAAACTATTGTGGAATCAAAAAGAGTCACGTAATATTCATAACCCAGTGCACATTTTTTCCGCTAATTGAGAATACTGTTATTTTACGGCGTCGTGCAAAATCAAAATGAACGCTGTCTGCTGCTATTATTTTCGCAGAAGCCTCTACATCCCTCTTCTAGACTCCATAATAAACGATCTTAAAGAGCCGTTATTTCCAGAGGTACTAACAGGATTGACACTTCTCCATGTACATAAAAACGTTCCTACGGAAGTGGAGGAAGTAATTAATCGTTTCGCGAGAAGACAGTAATTCTATTCTTTCTAGTAAAATTTTTGGCTTTTTTGCATGTTTTTTTTCTCGCCTTGAGAGGGGACAAATATGTCCACTTACATTTACTGATATAACCCATCGTTACTAAAAAGCTGGATCCGCCCTGGTTTTGCTAACGAGCTAATACTAAATTTTGCATTGAATATTTGAAACATTATTTCGGAACTTTTCATGTGATTTTACATAACTTTTACCTTTTTACATACAGTTCTAATTATTGTTGACTTTTAAAAAATTCACGACTTTGGTATAACGTCTAACTTAAATTTAAATTTAATATACACTTTATTTTTCAAAATGAAGGGGAAATTTAGCGCCCTAATAAATTAACAGAAAAGATTAGTGGCGTAGAGGGCAAAGGATGAGGGAATAGATCGGAAAAAAGTTTTTCCTCGACCAGGATTTGAATCCGGGACCTCTAGAATACCAATCTAATGCTCTACCAACTGAGCTACCGAGGAACTGGGCTTTTAATTTTTTTATAGCGTTTTCCTTTGAGACAGTTAGTGCAACACTGAGATACCTCTGTCTCTTGTTTTTACCTAAAACCGCAAGAGACAGAAATATCCGAGTGCTGCACTGAAAGTCTCAATGAAATACGCTATTAAGCTGATCACACATAAAATTGCATAGTGCATAGCATGCTGCATAAAAAGTTCAACCTTATGGAAATATATCTATGTATGTTCGAAAAACTATAAAAAACAAAAATAAACCCTATCAATCTTGGTTTACTGATAACTTTCGTTTATTAAAAAAGTTAAGAAATAAGGCGCTAAAAAATTCAGAGAAAGTAAAAATCAAAACAATTGGCTTGAATACAAAAATTTAAGAAATATGATAACTTCGGCGATACGCAATGAAAAAAAAGCTTATCTTAACTTTAAATTAGCTAATGCAAGTCAACATCAAATGTGGAAGGAATTTTAAAAAATAGATATTTGTAAAACCTCTAAAAACCTTAATTTATCAGAAGAATTAAGTGACCCAAATAAAATAAATAAGTATTTTTCTGAAGATACTCAAAACTTACCATCTGTAAATGAAAATATTTTTAATTTTTATAATAACAACAGCCTAGGAGAATGCAGATTTCAATTTCAGATGGTCACTGAAAGTTATATAACAAATTTACTTACTCATATCAAAAGTGAAGCATTCGGAATGGATAATTTAAATATAACAATTATTTTTTTGGCTCTTTCTGTTATTATTAAGCCCATTTTACACATAGTTAACCTTTGCATCGAGAAATCGTATTTTCCACTTATTTGGAAAAAAGTTAAAATAATACCACTTCCTAAAGTTCATAATGCCTCTATCTATTCGCAAATTCGCTCTATTTCAATTCTTCCTGTTCTATCAAAAGTTCTCGAAAAGGTAATGAAGGATCAAATTCAAAGCTATATGGATATCAACAATATATTCCCCCCCACCCAATCCGGATTTCGCAAAAGATATGACTGCTGCACCGCTCTTTCAAAAGTTACTGATGACATTTTTTCTGCTCTTGACAATAATCAGGCATCATTCGCTGTACTGTTGGACTTTACTAAAGCATTCGATTTAATAAACCATGATTTGCTTTTATCGATTTTCCGCTATATTGGTTTTGAATATAGTGCCTTTTGTTTAGTGCGTTCATATTTGTCTTTTCGGCAACAGTATGTTACCGTTGAGGATAACATGTCAGATCCTTGGTGGCAGGCGTTCCACAAGGAAGCATTCTAGGTTCCCTTTTATTCACGATATACACCTCACAATTTGATAAGTACTTGAATCATTGCAGTAGTCATACTTACGCAGATGACAAACAGTTACAACTATCATTCAACCCTGATCAAAGTTAGCATGCATGTGCCCTTTTAAATGAGGATCTTGCAACGTTATCACAAGTAGCAAGAGACCATCAATTACAAATTAATCCTACTAAATCAGTTGTACTTCTTTTTTGTAGTGAAGTACACCGGGCTGGTATTGCTGGTAACATGTCCGATACAGCTATACCCTTTAAAAATTATTCCAAAAACCTAGGCCTTATAACCGATAATAAGCTTAAATTCACTGAACATGTTACCAGCAAGATTGGGTAGGGGTACTGCAATTTAAAAATGCTTTATTCTCATCTTAATATTTAAATCAAGATGTTAAAAAAATGTTGTGTGATGCTATGATTTTATCACCGCTAAATTATTGTGATGTTCTACAGAGCGCTTCAGGTTACTGCGAACATAGGCTGGAAGAAGTCCAATTTGCCAGTGTACGTACACGCAGGGACACCGCACACTGTTTGCGGCGGCTTGTGTTTAGTACCCCTCTAACCACTGTGCAATGTGAAGTGTAGTCCATGAAACCGAAATTTGGTCAATAAATACGCAAATTTTGATAACGTAATTTTCATATTTTTTGTCACTGATGAATTAGAGCGTTTTATTTTCAACTGCTCAGATTTATCACTAACAACGTGTTACAATGAAAATAATAAGGAGAAACAAAATAAAATCAAGTTCTCAAAATAAAATAATACATTCTAAAAACCAAAAAGATTCTCCCAGTCAAAAAAAAATTAGAGCAAATGTTCGAAAAGTCCTCCTTGCTCGGCTAGACAAGCATGTTAGGGGTGATAGCTTGAAAAGCTTTTTTAATTTTAATCCGAAGTTCTTCTATATTATTAGCCCTTTCATGCCCGTAAACTTTATTTTTGAAATAACTCCACAGATAGAAGTCATTAGGAGCAAGATCGGGTGATCGATCTGGCTATAAAATAGTTCTCCGTGTACTTTTAACCCGATTGGGAAATACATTATCAAGATATTCCCTAACAAGGCCAACATTGTGAGCGGGAAAACTATTTTGTTGAAACCATGTTTCACCAAATCTCACACCTAACAACTGCCTAGCAGTTGGAATAATAGGCTGCTGTAGTAGATCCAAGTATCTAAAACCATTCAAATTGTCGTCATTAAAAAATAACCCAATTACGTGTTCCCCTATAATACCCCCCAACCTTTTAGTTTTTAAGGATACTGTGTTCTTATGTCAAAATACAAATGCAAATTTTTCCTCGACCAATATCGAACGTGTGTTGGGTTATGACGATTCAATAATGGAAAAGTGCTTTCATCTGTGAAAAGTATAGATCTTAGAAAGTTTTCATCACGATTAGCCCTTTCCATCATTGTTTCGCAAAATTCCATACGACGATAGTTGTCCTCCGGAAAAATTTTATGCGTTTTTGACACTTTGTAAGAATGGTAACTATTTTTTTTGAGAACACGTAAGACAGTGGCTGAAGACGTATCAACTGCTTCGGCAATTTGATGTCTAGTTAACTTTCGATTTTCCTTCACTGCAGCGCAAACCATCACATCTCGTACTTCCTGCTCGTCATTCAAAACAGTGGGTTTTTTATGGTTTCTTGGCGCTACACAACCAAACTTTTTAAAATTCTGTACAAACCTATGAATCGTTGGCAAACTCGGTTCTGGGCGATTTACAAAATTCTACCAAAAAAGGTTTTGAATAAGTCTCAATGGTCTGCCTTTATAGTACCATTTGACCATCTGCACTTTTTCGGTAACTTCGTAGACATCCATTTTTAGTTTTAAAAATGTATTATTTCACTTAAGAAGTTTTTCGAGCAAGGCAAAAACAAAACAATATAATAAATAATAAAAACAAAATAAATTGCAAAAAGATAATACTGTAGCGTGCTTCCACCCTACCTCGGTCGTACGGCACGGAGAGTAAATTGGACTTGATTCCACCTATGTTCGCAGTAGCCTGAAGCTCATTGTATGTGGACCCTGCTTAACTTGTTACGATTCTAACCGTATACAAAAATTACAAAACTGTTGTCTAAGATTAATTTACGGTATACGCAGGAGAGAAAGAATTTCTTATAAACTTCAGGAAGCAAATTAGTTAATATGTACGGTCGTAGAGTGTTGCATTCTACAATATTTTTTTATAAAATCCTTAAAAGGAAGTCTCCCAGGTATTTAGTAGAAAAATTTTAATATCGTAATCAACCTCATAACCGCAATCTTAGACGTACTCAAATTTGAACAATACCACGCCATAGCAAAGAAATTTTTAAAAAATCCTTTACTTACAATATTGCCAACATTATAAATAAATTTCATATAGTAGATTTTTCATCCACAATTTCATCAGTTAAAAAAATAATTAAAAGCATATTATTTCAGTCACAGCTACTAAGAATCTAATTAAGTTTTTCTTGTTGACTTATTTTAAATTTGCATATAAACTTATTTTTTAAAGTTTATGCGAATGTGTGCTTTTTCCCCCATGACCTTTCCTCTCCCTTACCCCTTATCACTATAGCACCAATGTAAAAATTAGTATATTACATATATATATTTTTGTTCTTTAGGTAGAATACTAAGAGTTAAATTTAATGTTAAGTTCTCATGTATTTATTTTTTTTTCTTTGCTTTAAATATTTTGCTCGTAACACTGGGGCCTCAACAGCATTTGTGAGTTTCTTACAGATCTCGCAAAAAAAGCTGAAATTTTAGGCCATTTTACTCATTAATAGTTATTATGTTAACTAGTGTATAATTTATTTGCAAAAATCTTTTTGAGTTAATAAACGTCTTATTATTATTATTATTATTATTATTAATATTATTATTATTATTTTCAGGTTCCACAGGGTTTCCTGGTTACAACTTCCCTCCGGTACTTGCGTACAAGGATTCGAAGTTTGGTCTACGGTTTAGGTAAGTATTCTACGGTAAGTTCAGAAATTTACATACGATTATTATTATTATTATAATTATTAATATTATTATTATTATAATTATTAATATTATTATTATTATTATTATTATTATTATTATTATTATTAATATTAATATTATTATTATTATTATTATTATTATTATTATTATTATTATTATTATTATTATTATTATTATTATTATTATTATTATTATTATTATTATTATTATTATTATTATTATTATTATTATTAATATTATTATTATTATTATTATTAAAAAGTGCAGCGCCCTGCGGTCTCGGAGTCTCTCTTCCGGTTCTACGGGAAGCTCCTCTTCAGCTACATGTATCTGCGGTTCCTGTTCCTCAGGTACTGCCGGCTGTTGAGGTCTTCTAACATATCCCCTTCGCCGAAGATAAGATACATAGTCTCGCAGGCTCTGAGCAGTAAATGTATTATGCTCAGGATGCATATCATTCCAAAGCTCGCGCATACGAACCATATATCCCCTTCGACCTGGGCTACTGCTCTCATAGCATTCCAGCAGATCGTCTCTCAGATCATCTGTCCACTCAAAGCGTCCTTGGTCATTGCGGTTGTCGTCGGGCAATACATCCGGTTGGGCCCCTCCATCTTGCCTCTGACCCCTCATCCGACGGGGTCGGTTGTGGGGGCCCTCTCGTTCCTCTGCATTTGGAACCGAGCTAAGGGACTGGCAGGAGGTTACCCTGGTCAGCCCCCGGTCGACATTTAAGAAAAGCAAAATTTCGTCCTTCCGGGTCACCTGTGTTGCAGGTTGCTGATCCGATTTGACCCTGGCAGCTGGGGTACAGGGGGGTGTTGCTAATACCCAGGCGTTGTTCTTGATTGCCTCCTTACCCTTTTATTATTATTATTATTATTATTAATATTATTATTATTATTATTATTATTATTATTATTATTATTATTATTATTATTATTATTATTATTATTATTATTATTATTATTATTATTATTATTATTATTATTATTATTATTATTATTATTATTATATGCAATATGGCGGCTCCAAATCCATCTCTGATTGGTCGAACTGTTATGCTATGTGTTATGCAAGTTTGTGTGTGATCAGTTTTAGTAATTCGCGAAAGGAGGGGGCACTAAATACATTGTTTACCGGCATCGGTGAAATGCCTTGGGGTTGCAATATGTTAGAGTCCTGACCTTCCTGATATTTTAAGAAAAAAATTTGGGGGTCTCCGGTTTTGTTTTTGACCTATGCCCGTTTAAAGGTACGCCCCTGGAAAATAAGAAAATATGCCATAGCTTACTATATTGGCAATATCTTTTCAAAAAAGAGAAACAGAAGACCAAAATTCATACTGTATTATTAATAATATATGTCCAAGTCAGATTTTATTATTTTTTGACCTATAATATTATAACAAACACACAGGGTGGTCTATAAAATCTTTGATAAAATCAATAACATCAATCAAATAATAATAAGGACATGGTCTCATTTTACTAGAAAGGTACGATAAAAAGTCAATCGTCAACTAAAATCATAAACATGAAAAAATTCAATAAGTTATTGAAATATTCCGCTCATCAAAATTCCTATAGGGTGATGTCAATAGAATTCTCATATAACAGCTGTCCAAGTACGTACTAACTTGTTTCTGGTAAAATATGAAAAAGAATAGCTGTTTTATCAGTATTTTAGTGCGAGAAGGTGATTTTAATAAGTCAAAGTTACTTACAGGGTGTACAAATAAAATAATCTAGCAAAAAGTGAATTTAAATGAAAAATTCAGTTTACTTTGATAAAATAACATTTACTCTTTATTGCAATTCAATTCTTACTGTTTTCAATTTTTACTATACGCTATGAAGTGTTTTGATATGTATCGAGTAGCTAAAATAAACATTTTATACAAAAGAGATATTTTTAATATTGTATGTGCGTTCCAAGTTTTTGTTTATAAAATAATAAAAACCTCCGTTAGTCACATATGTGGTATCTTTTATAAATATATAACGAATAGCTGTTTTATCAGTATTTTAGTGCGAGAAGGTGATTTTAATAAGTCAAAGTTACTTACAGGATGTACAAATAAAATAATCTTGCAAAAAGTGAATTTAAATGAAAAATTCAGTTTACTTTGATAAAATAACATTTACTTTTTGTTACAATTCAATTCTAACTGTTTTCAATTTTTACTATACACTATGAAGTGTTTTGATATGTACAGAGTAGCTAAAATAAACATTTTATACAAAAGAGATATTTTTAATATTGTATGTGCGTTCCAAGTTTTTGTTTATAAAATAATAAAAACCTCCGTTAGTCACTATATGTGGTATCTTTTATAAATATATAAAGAATAGCTGTTTTATCAGTATTTTAGTGCGAGAAGGTGATTTTAATAAGTCAAAGTTACTTACAGGGTGTAACAATAAAATAATCTTGCAAAAAGTGAATTTAAATAAGAAATTCAGTTGAATTTGATAAAATAACCTGTGGTACCCTTTTGCAAAATAGTTTTTTTCAAAGTAGTTTTTTGCAACCCCTCTTACCATCCTCCTTGGATCTCTCTTACTTTGGTGTTTTTGGTTAAACGTATCCTCCTTTAAAAATAATTTGCTATTGTTTTATTTTATTAGAAACCTAGTGAATAGCTAATTATGGAGTTAAAACAAAATAAAACGAAACACTTTATTAAATTAAATTTTTATTTTTATTTTATCTCAAATACTTATGCATTTTTAAAAAATATTTTATATAACAACTATTGTCCAATATTGTCCATAATGGTGTGGTTAAACTAGGATCAAAGGGTGCACAATAAGCCAGTAATGGCTGCAGTGCAGTGATTCTGGCCAGCCATTAGGCTGGTCGGAGACACAATCGGGGGGTTTTAGTCGGTAGGAATCCGACACTACCCGGGCTCTCCTGGTAGAGGAGAAATGACTCTGGCAGGAAAGTAGTTCGGGCGTTTTATGCAACATTTCCCCTTGTTGCCCTTGAAAAAAAAATTGTCCAAAATATATAACTTTTAAGTAAACTACAATACTCAACTTATTCTAAAAACGAAAGCAATGTAAATGCAGGTATATAGGTATACTTTAATCTATGGATATTTTATGCGATATTATTTGTACATACAATAGTAGCCAAGAAATAACTACAAATATATGTTATAATAAGAAAGAAACTATATAACAAGAAATAATTACACAAGAATCAATCTAACTCTCACTGCCAATATATATGCATTTGTTGTTTACGTCAAATTTTCACGGCTACCTTGATAATGCTTCAACTTCTTATTTCTATGTTCGGTTAAAATTTTACCAAACCTTAAGTTTTCAAAAGCGGTACATATTTCTCCTACCAAAAAAAACACCGGAATGAGGGAGATTGGCAGGTGGGGGAGGGGCAGAATTGAAAAAACTACTCGCAGGAAAAACATTTTGAAATTAGATTACGCACCCAACCAAATTTATAAACGTAAAAAAAAACACCTAAAAAATTAAAATATTTCTTGTACAATATTTATTTTAACTACTCTGTACATATGAAAACACTCCAGTGTATAGTAAAAATTGGAAACAGATAGAATTGAATCGCTATTAGGAGTAAATGTTATTTAATGAAAATGCACTGAATTTTCTTTTCAAATTCACTTTTTTCGTTGAGGCTTCTGACGGATTATTTTATTGGTACACCCTGTAAGTAACTTTGACTTATTAAAATCATCTTCTGGCACTACAATAGTGATTAAACAGTAATATTTGCTTTTTAAAAAAATATGTTACCAGTTGTGATGAGCAAAATATCTAAATAACTTGTTGTGTTTTCTTAAACATATGAATTTAGTTGAACGTTTTATCGTACATTCTGATACAGCTGATTTTATCTAAAGATTTTTAGGGCCACCCTGTATGTGTGTTAGAATATTATAGTCAAAAAAATGTCAAAATCGGACCTGGACATGTGTTCTTAATAAGACTATAGGTATGAATTTAGGTCTCTTGTGCCTCCTTTTTAAAAAGATATAGCAAATAGAGTGGAAAATTGCATATTTTCTTATTTTCCAGGGGCGTACCTTTAACCGGGCATAGCTCAAAAACAAAACCGGAAACCCGCGCAGAATTTTCTCTTAAAAATATCAGGAAGGTCAGGGCTATATATTACACTATTTTACGTTGGCACGGTTTTGCCCTTGTAACGTTTTAGGCCAGTCCGTTATGATCTATTTCGATATTGTGATAGTACAGTATGCGTATTTATTGTTTTTACGTAGTACTGTTATGAACCTGTACTTTATTATAATTTTCGTTTTTTGTAATGAACTTTTTGATAAATTATGTGCATCCATATGGTTACAACAACGCCGTACGCAGAAGGCGGCTTAAGGGATGAACCCTTTCCCCATCAGAGCCACAGATAATCGACTCCAAACAGTTACATTTTTCTTTAAAAAAAGACTGTTACTTAAGCCCCCCCCCAATTTATCCTTAGGAATATCACTATAAAAACTGTTATTTGTAACAAAGATACAACGACTTCTTAAAAAACTGGTTTGACTAAAAATGGGTTTTACATATTACTAGTGGTTTTGAATCGATTTGACAAACAATATTTAAACAAAAAATTTTTATACATTTCGAGCTTGACTTTTAATGATCAAATTCGATTAAAAAAAAACGGTTTTTTTCACTTTCATAGTTTGGTATACATTTTATTTTTATTTTTTAGGCAAAATGAAATCAAGAACAACAAACTTCTAGGTTGAGATAGTTGGTTTATGGTTAAAATGGACATTCAGGATGAGCAACAAAAATTACTTAACACTGGTTTGTATACGCTATAAATTATAAGTACTACCTTCTCGACCAAAAAAGGCCAAAAAAAAAGAAATAAATCTATAGGAGTAGGAAACAGATAGGGAAAACCTTAGCATTTTGGGAACGCCGTGATTTGCTATACCGACGGGTCCAAACTGTCGGAGAAGCAAACCACAGGATCGGGGGTTTACGTAGAAGACCAGGAGGCTCGAAAAGGCTACCCGCTCGGAGAGCCAGCCACGGTCTTTCAGGCAGAGGTGTATGCCATAATAATGGCTGTAACCTTGGAGGAAATAAAGAACGGTACGGAGGAGCATGTTTATATATGCTCCGACAGCCAATCGGCCATAAGGGCACCCAAGATCAACAACACCCTAGTGGAGGAATGTGCGGATGCAATAGAATCCTTTGGAGAGGACAAACAAGTGACACTTATGTGGGTACCGGGACATATGGGGGTGCCGGGGAACGAGCTCGCCAGGATCGGGGCAAGCACAAGCATGGCTTTTGGAGAGATTACGAAGGGACGCTGGTCTGCTGACAGGAATTATAACAGGTCATAACCGACTAAGGAAGCACATGACCCGGATCGCAGTGGAAAATGACTCGACCTGCTGGGCCTGCGGGCGGGCAGAAGAGACATCTCGACATGTTATAGCGAACTGCGAGGAATACCAGAGGCCGAGATACCAGGTATTCGGTTCTCCGACCCTGGATGAGGAGGACCTGCACACGCTCAAATGGGATAAAATACTGGACTTTTCAAAAAGAACAGTAAAACCAGATGAGCAGACTGCCAGACCAGTGGTGCAGGCGGCGGATTAGGGGCAGGCTCGTGGTAAGGCAGAAAGGGCCCAGGGAGGCCTAATTGCCAGGCTTTGCGCCGCCCCTTCTCTACTACTACTAATAAACCTTTTTTTCCAAGTTTCTCTTATTTTCCATGGACTGGACATTTAAAAGAAAAGAAATCTTATAAATTAAAGAAACTGTAAATTATAAAATAAATTTTTCTTTCATATTTTTTCCGTGTGTCTCTCCTTATAATCTTTTTCTGTAGGCATAAACAACTAATATTTTAAACTTTTTAGGTGGCCGTTCCCAACTGTCAGTGACAATATTGGAAGCTGCAAGTTCTCCGTCACCTAGTCCGAGTGACAACAGCAACTTGAACCTCTTACCGAATCAAACTGTCGATATAGGTAAGGACTGATGATGATTTTGTGATTTTCGTCCTATTAAAAAAAGCTTCCTGCACAACTAGACATAGTAGTAGTAGTAGTAAAGAGAGGTGTCCCGTGGGCCTACAATTAGGCCGCTTCTGCCATACCCCGTTGTGTACACAGTCTCTAAAATAAATAAGGTCTAGTAAATTTTTTGCTCTGCCCGCCCACCTGATGACGACAAAACGATATCAGCCTGCTTTCTTTATTGATTTTTTTGATGGGTGACATTTGGGGTCATATTATTTTTGCACACTCTTCACTCTTTTTCCACTCTTTTTTTTACTCACTTTTTTCTTTGTTTTTTTTTGGTTTTTTATTCTTTTATCTCCCATGTATTTTTCTTTTTTTTCAATTTGTATTGTTATAAAACTACGGTCTATTTATTTGTTTGTATTTAAAAAGACTATTATTATTTTTACTCTTCTGGGCAACATCAGCACCTTGATGATGTTGTTCATTGGGGAGGCTGCCAAAAATGGTGATATTTGGGGTCGTATTATTTTTGCACACTCTTCACTCTTTTTCCACTCTTTTTTTTACTCACTTTTTTGTTGTTTTTTCATTCTTTTATCTCCCATGTATTTTTCTTTTTTTTCAATTTTTATTTTTATAAAACTACGGTCTATTTATTTGTTTGTATTTAAAAAGACTATTATTATTTTTACTCTTCTGGGCAACATCACCACCTCTCTCTCTGTTCATTGGGGAGGCTGCCAAAAATGGCCCTTTAATTCCATAACTTTTAATATTATATATTTTTTTTCTTATTGTAAACCTACTGTAATTTTGAATGGAATTATTGTATTGTATTGTATTATAAATTTTGGTAATAGAAATGGCCCTAATTAGATTGTAATAAAATTACTTACATTATTTTTGTCATAGGTAGCTGCATTTATGCGTTTTTTTTTGTGAAAAGGCTCATTATTAAATAATAAAGGAACCAAAAAAAAAAAAACAAGGCACCTTATAGATTTGAATTTGCAAGTCTTTTGTTCTAAATAATAAAATAATCACTCCCAAAAATGCCTGGAAAAAATCAAGCACAAAATAAAATAGCTTTCAAAACAGGAAAAATAACAACTACGTAACCTAACTTCTGAACTACGAATACGAACTAACTTAAACTCATCCTATAAGTTTTTTGACGGAATCGATTACCAACTAATGATCTTAATTTCTATTTGGTGAAAGATCAACGCATGCAGGCCAAAAATAAATTATAATTACTTACAGACAAAAAGTTATAACAAAGAATACAAGAAAAAAATAGGTCTTTCATCAATCATTTATGCAAAAAAAAATCCGAAAGATAATTTAATTTGTCAAGCGTTCATACAATTTTTAAATGGCGGACAAAAATCAGCTACTATCTTTGTGTAGTCATCGGGTCGAAGAGTGGGGCAAAATTACCAGACTGTATCAATTCTACCGACCGTGGTTGTGTACCCTTATTCTCCTACTTCCGCTACGCGAGCTACCACTCTCTCTACGGGCGTTTCTGTCGGTCCATCGAAGCAAGTGCAGCTTGCCGATTTGTCTTCCAACCCGAAAGTCAGACAGATGGGATCCCCTGCTACTCCCGATTGTATCCAGTCAGCGTTCCTACCTAGCAGTCCAATGTCCTTTCGAATTTTGCTCTGGAGCCATTTAGTTCTGGCATCCACGAATAGTTTTGAGTTCATTGTCTGCCCATTTATTGAGCTCACCTTGAACCTGTTTCCTTGTAATTCCCAGAAGAGGTTCCGGTCCGATATATTGGGTTCTGGTCAACTCGTCCGCGTTCTCGTTCCCTAGTATCCCCTCATGGCCTGGGCCACACATCAGTGTCACCCTTTTGTCCTGAGTCAATGTCTTAAAGCCTTTAGGGTAGCCTAGAGGCCCTCTGCATTTGACAGTTGTTTTTTACCAGAGGTGGGCAACTCATATTGTCCTTTCTTTCTAGTTTTTTTTTCATATTTGCATGTAAAACCGATTTTATGAACTGATGTTTTGTTTTCTCTTTTCATGATTTCGCCAGTCAGTTTTTTAATGATGATGACAGTCAGGTTCAACGGGATATTTAAAAATGTTAATAGTAGGTAAAAATAAAAAAAATTAAATACCATGTATATGGATAATTGTTTGAATGAAAATTATTTTGGATGTATACTTTATCTCAAAAGAAATATTTGATAAATTTTTTGTCTTCTAATCTTTCCTTTTTTCACAGATTCATTTTCAAACATAACCAACACATAAAAGCCCTTTTCTGAAAATTTTAAATCACTTTTCTCGTAGTTTTTGGTCTTTTTGAATTGCTTACAGTTTACTTAAAAAATAAAAATGCCAAGAGTCCTTACCTATATCGCCAACAATTTCATTATTTAAACGACTTCGAGAAAGGACGCATCGTGGGCATGAAAGAGGCTGGTATTGGTTTACGGGAAATTGCAAAAAGGGTTAATGGAATGACGAATGGAATACCAGCGACGAATCCAGGTTTTGTTTTGGCGGCCATGATGGACACATGAGGGTTAGGCGATTTCGAGGCGAGAGACTGTTGAACGTGATACAACAAGACGGCAAAGCATCATAGTAAGGAAGCAGATCACCTCTGGTCCTCATCAACAGCAATCTGACTGCTCGGCGATATATCGATGAAGTGCTGCAGACAGTTTTACATGCCTACCTACAAACTATCCCAAATCCGATCTTTCAACAAGATAATGTTAGACCGCATATTGCTCGTGAAACAATGGACTTCTTACATGAACTTGGCATATAGACTTTGGAATGGCCAGCAAGATCGCCTGACTTGTTTCCTATCGAACACGTATGGGATATGATAGGGCGCAATCTTAGTCGATTATCACGTGCCCCTGGAAAGGAGGATTTGGATGAGTGTTCCTCAATATGATATAGACCATCTTATTTTGTCAATGCCCAATAGAACAGACGAGTGCATAAGTAACTATGGAGAAGCTACTCATTATTAATTTTTTGATGATTATCATGAAGGAATCTTCTTGGAAATATATAAATAAATTACTTTTAGAATGTTTGTCCTTTCTAGTGTTGTATTTTTTTTTGTTCGCCAGTATATATAATATAAATTTAACTTACCTTACTTGCCTCGCAAATTCGACTGCTTTTAATAATTTTCCAGTTGGAACAATAAAACAATACAAGGTCGTAGGCGCGAGTATTTTTAAAGTTTCTTATACCGCAATATTAGAATTTGATGTACCTACGTTTATTAATCAAAAATGTAACCTTGACAAAATTATTTATTACCAATGGTTGCCGACACACAAAATAAAAGAAATATTTTATAAATATGGTATATTACAATGTAAAATATTTCATCAAATTTCTTTTATAAAAGATATTTGACAAATAAATTTTATAGTGTATTATAGGCCTTACAAATTGAGTTGCTTACCTCTGGTAAAACAATAACTGTCAAAAACTGTATACAGGGTCTCTAGGGCAGCCTGGCTGTCGGAACATTAACTACACATAAAAATACGAATATAATACATTTCTACGAGGAACAAAATTTTGTAAAAAAATCGTATATTTTGTCTTTTATAGAGGATACACTTATAGGAGTGGTAATATTTAACTGTTCCATTTGAACTTTACCAGCGAATATCTCGAAAAGTTATCGTTAGATTTTTAAAATTGTAACATGTTTAGAAAGGCGCTTGAAAGACCTTCAAAATAAGTCACTTTCCAATTTAAATTCTGGTGACGAAACTCGCACCCCCCTCTCAAAAAAAAGGGTATCTCTAACGAAAATTTCAAGATTTCCAAAAGGTGTCCCTCATTGTACTGAATAAAAATGCCCTTGTTTCGTTTTTGTGTGTACCTATATTTAAAAACGACCTTTATATGAAGGTGGTTGCCTCTGTTTTTGAGTTCACCCATCTGATATTTTCCTAAAAGATTTAACAAAAAACATGAATCAAAAAAAAATTACCTGCGGCGCCGGCGGTTATAATGTCGTTGATTGTTACAATTTTAGTTAAATTTTTAGAAAATTCTCTGCTCATACAGCCTGCAACACCATTTTAACCTTCTGCGCATTTATAGGGTGGGCCACAAAATTCCGAACTTTTTGGATTGGCTATAACTTTTGACTTGATTACTCGATTTTTAAATAAATTGGCTTTTTGGAAAGATAAAACGTGAGAGTTTTTCGATTTGGCTAAAAATTTAAAACTTATAAAAAATTCAAGATGGTGGACCGTCTTAAAAAATGTGTAATTTTCACCCTTCCTGAAAAAATTCTATGTGCGACACTGAAGAAACTCTAGAGCTTTTACTACAAACGCTCGTAGTTTCTGTGTATACTGAAGTATCATTTAATTAAATCAGTTGGGAAATAAAAACTTATAAGCTTTTTGACTACGAGTGTTTTGGCTTCGCATTGAAAAAAATTATAAAATTACACACATTTTCTGTTTGTTCTGTATTGTTGTAAAAAGATAAAACATAAAACTGTCATTTCGTTCAAAATTTGACATTTTTTAAAAATCTTTGATTTGGGAACTGCTCTAAAATGTCCTGAACAATATATCCAATGAAAAAAAGAAATTTTATAAACTGTTTCTGTTCATTTGTAGGCGCCATTTTTAGTTTAATTGACGTTTTTATTACAATTAGTTTTTTTTAACAACGTCGGATCATGGCCACTTTGATTTTTAGTAGGTATTTAAATAATAACCTTTGGTGCATTAGGAATATTTAGATAACGTAAAATACCCATTACTTTTTTATTTCTTATCCGATTTAATTAGGTGATAACTCGATATACGAAGAAAAAAAAGGAGATTTGGAAATACTACTTTATATTTTGTCTAGTGTCTTACTTAAAAGAAATTAAGATCTGTCAAACCTAACTCTTTTTAAAACTATCCGCCATCCTGATTTTTTTTTACTGTAAAATTTTGAACAAATGGCTGCAACTCTCATGTTTTGTCTCTTTACAACAATATTTTTTTTTTAATTACGCAACCAGGCCAAAAGTTATAGCAAATTGAAACAATATATAATTTTGTGATTTTTGCCAATGTTAAGCCCAAACACTCATAATCTAAAAGCTTATAACTTTTTCATTTCTCAACCGATTTAATTAAATGATACGTTAATATACACAGAAGCAATGAGCGTTTTTAGTGAAAGCCTTAGAGTTTGTTCATTGTAGCAAATAATTTTTTTTCAGGGGGGGGGGTGAAAATTACAGATTTTTGAAAACTTGGATTTTTGAGAAATTTTAAATTTTCATCAGAATCGAAAAAGTTTCACGTTTTATCTTTCTAAAAAACCAATATCTTTAAAAATTGAACACTTATGTCAAAAGCGGAATTTTGTGACCCACCCTATATTTATGAAATGATTTTGACAACAAATCTAGAAGTGAGACCAGATCACAACTCAGTTTTTTTTATTAATATTTCATAAAAAAAAATCAACGTTTGTTATAGCATTGGTTTCATTTTGATACATTTTTGTCAGTACCATTTAGAACGTATAAGAAATGGCAACTTTCGAACAATTTTCTGAAAATTTTCGCCTGCGGTACACCTTTGGTAACTAAAATTAACTCCAGTCCAGTCCAAAGTTTGCTCCTTTACTTTTACCACACAAAGTAAATACCTTTTTACACACTGAGCCAAATCTTCGCCCCCCCCCCTCTCGAAATCGGCTGTATCTGCCTTTGATTAACATACAGACCGCTTCAAGCTACTGCGAACATAGGGGGCATCAAGTCCAATTTACTCTCCGTGCCGTACGACCGAGGTGGATTCGAAGCACGCTACAGTGTTATCTTTTGGAAATTCATTTTGTTTTTATTATTTTGTTTTATTTCTGCCTTGCTTGAGAAACAGATGGGTAAGTTCATAATTGAAATAATACACTTTTAAAACTAAAAATGGATGTCTACGAAGTTGCCGAAAAAGTGCAGATGGTCAAATGGTCAAATCGTCATAACCCAACACACGTTCGATATTGGTCGACGGAAAAGAACACAGTATCCCCAAAAACTAAATGTTTGGGGGGGGGGTATTGTAGGGGAACACGTAATTGGGCCATTTTTTATTAACGGCAATTGCAATTTGAATGGTCCTAGATACTTGGATCTACTGCAGCAGCACATTATTCCAACTGCTAGGCAGTTGTTAGGTGTAAGATTTGGTGAAACATGGTTTCAACAAGAAGGTTGTTCCGCTCACAATGTTGGCCTTGTTAGGGAATATCTTGATAATGTATTTCCTAATCGGGTACACGGGGAACTATTTTATGGCCAGCTCGATCTCCCGATCTTGCTCCTAATGACTTCTATCTGTTTTTGAAGAAGCTTTTCAAATTATCACCCCTAACATGCTTGGAAACGTTAGAAGGGGTTTTTATAGTAGGCTTGGATATTGTCTAGCCGAGCAAGGAGGACTTTTCGAACACTTGCTTTAATTTTTTTTTGACTGGGAGAATCTTTTTGGTTTTTAGAATGTATTATTTTATTTTGAGAACTTGCTTTTATTTTGTTTCTCCTTATTATTTTCATTGTAACACGTCGTCACTGATAAATCTGAGCAGTTGACAATAAAACGCTCTTATTTATCCATGACAAAAAATAAGAAAATTACGTTATAAAAATTTGCGTATTTATTGACCAAATTCCGGTTTCATTGACTACGCTCCACACTGCACCGTGGTTAGAGGCGTACTAAATACAAGGCGAACGGCGGCGAACGGCAGCGAATGGCGATCGGAAACCTGAGTGTTGGTTGCTTCACTGATAGGCGTGCGGTGTCTCTGCATGTACGTACACTGGCAAATTAGACTTCTTCCGCCCTATGTTCGCAGTAGCTTGAAGCGGTCTGTATATGGCAGCCCCAGATATAGGTAATGTTATTTTACTACAAAAAAGGGACAGTTCGTTATTACACGATGCTTAATTTATTAAAATAATAAAATCAATAATAATTAAATTGGTTTTAAAAGGCTTGTACAGGGTGGTTTAAATTTGAGGGGTTTGGGGATCCAAGCCCCACCTTTAAACCTTGTTATACAGGGTGTTTCAAATTCGATGCTCACCATGGGGATCTCCTAAACTGTAGGAGAAACGAAAAGGTTTATATTAGGGCAAAGTTGCGCTTTGTTCAAAATAAAAAAAAATACAAATTCCGGATAGTTCCGGAGATAGGCGGAAGAAACCGAAATCTTCATTTTTAGTTTTAATTTTTCTCCGCCCTTATTCTGAAAGCTGTCAAAAAACGATAAGTAAGTAAGTAAGTAAGTAAGTAAGTAAGTAAGTAAGTAAGTAAGTAAGTAAGTAAGTAAGTAAGTAAGTAAGTAAGTAAGTAAGTAAGTAAGTAAGTAAGTAAGTAAGTAAGTAAGTAAGTAAGTAAGTAAGTAAGTAAGTAAGTAAGTAAGTAAGTAAGTAAGTAAGTAAGTAAGTAAGTAAGTAAGTAAGTAAGTAAGTAAGTAAGTAAGTAAGTAAGTAAGTAAGTAAGTAAGTAAGTAAGTAAGTAAGTAAGAAATAAATAAATAAATAATTAAATAAATAAATAAATAAATAAATAAATAAATAAATAAATAAATAATTTATTATATTATAAATTATAAATATTTCTCATTCTGTTGTCAATCGTGTTTAGACATACTCCATAATAAGCAACAACCTCCTTCGATGCAATTTGCATAATGAATCGACTGACTGCAGGAAACCACTACCTACTCAGGTACGCGCCTGCGCGTATAACCAAACCCTTTTTGTAATTATAGTCGTTATAAAATAGGTGTTAATTTTTTAACACTTTTGGAACCTTTTAGTTCCGTCAAGTAGCACATGCTGTCCAGCCCTAAATCCAGCCTCGCTGCTGATCGAGAGCCCTCCGAAATGGGGCGCAGCCGCCCGATATGCGACCAAGCAGCACAGAAAAATCGCCGGAAGGGCTACTTTTCAAGGGCAAGTTTACAATTTTTTGGAGAGGCCTGACAACTGGAAATGTTTTGTTTATCATTTTGTAGTGTGAGTATTAGGGATCTGTTAGAATAAACGACACTCTTGACACCTGTCAATTTTTTAGGCCGATAAATGTCAAATTTTCTGTGTAAAATTTGACATTTTCGGCCCATAAGTTGACAGGGGTCAAGTGTGCCGATTATTCTAAATGAGCCTTTAAGTTCTAACAAAATATATGAATCCATCCAAGATGGCGGCCAACAAACCATTTTTCCATAAGACGTAGTTCATGGAAGAAAATAGCTATATAATTGTTTTAATTGAGGTGTGTAACTAAACATTGTGTACACAATTGAGTATAAAATATACATACCTTTGTGAGAAATATAAAACAAAATCTAATATTAAAATTAACTGCAAACATTTTGTACCTGTAGACGATCAGGCTGATCGAAACGTCGTGTATAAATAAAATATAAACAATGGAAGTCCGAAACACAGAGTTAATTTCAAACATATCATTGTCTCAAACTTTTAAACAAAATGTAATATTGTTAGAGAATTTTGTGATCAGTACACATCCAGTTACAATTGTCAAAGAAAGATTCCGAACTTTTTTTCCGTGTACGAAATTAAGTTAAAATGTCGGATAAAAGACAGGATCTAGCCTAGCCAGTAAAAAATGTTGTAAACTAATCTTTCGTAAATTAGGATTTTCTAAAAGTTTCACGAAAGAATTGTCCCTATCTAACAATTCCGCACCCATGCAGTTGTAGATAACGCTTAAGCTTTTCTCTCTTTAGGCAGCCCTATTGGCTCACTAAACTGAGAGATATATTTATCTACGGTATAAAAATGCGAAAAAACTAACGCTAGAATTTATAGTCGATCCTGGGGTCGTATTTTCGAAACCATACGAAGTTATTCGCATGCGACTACTTCCGTCTCTTCCTATACCGTATAGAAAAGGAGGCAAAAGATATGCCGATATGCTGATTCATGGGTAGTACGTGCAAGAATAACCGGTTTTTCATGCGAAACAACACGAATGCCTCCACCCACTCGTGCAATATTGCGTTAAACCAGTCGAATTCGAACGCGGTCCACACATACCGGCTTACCTTTCGCCTCTCATTTTACACGGTATACAAAGAGACTGACATAAAAATTGTTGATTATTCAGTATACGTATGCGGATATTTTCGTATGGATTCGAAAATTAGACCCCTGAACGCCTTCTTACGGCTGAGTGGTCTTTGAAGATCCCTTGAGGTGTTGTTGTTGGTTAAATATATATCCATTCACAAAAACTAATTACTTTATAGAGCAATCCTTCCTATGGGAAAAAGGAGGATTTTCTAAAAGCTTCAAAAAGGGTCTCCTTCTAACTAACAATTCCGAACCCATGCAGTTGTAGATAACTTCCCCCCTTTGCATCATACATCCCCATTGTGTCACTTGAGGCTGAACTGAGAGGCACTCTACAGCACAAAAATGCTCATTTCAATTGTGCATTTTGAGTTCATTGTTAACATTTATTTTTCTTCAATTCACAGAGGATTATCCGCAAAATAGTCGCTTTGTGAATCTCTGTGTGTGCTTTCCTACTTTGTTAAAAATTTTGATTCTCATATATTAGCATTAGGCCTTATGGAAAAACGGTTTGTTTGTTCTACATAAACCATCATATGTAAGGGCAAAAGTTTTTGAGGCAAATTAAGAATAGTACGGTCAATAACTTTCAAAAATTAAAAAAATTGTAACAGCTACTTGTATGGGCCAATTTATTCAGAAGACCTTTCATTTTAAGAAAGTGTTCGGTCTCTTTAGGTGGGTACTTTAATGAAATGAAGAGTTGCCTCTCCTAAAGATGCCAGTAGGGACTCCTTCGAAACCACGGAGGTTTGACAAAAATTACAAAGTCACAATACATGAACGGGATTGGTGGCAGAGAGAATAATTCCGAAACGAATTATGTAGAGACGCGACGGTCTGCTACACTGACGGATCAAAACTGTCAGCCAGGCAGACAACAGGCGCAGGAGTGTATGCGGAAGATCTAGAGGTTCAAGAAAGCTATCCGCTTGGCGAGCACGCTACGGTCTTTCAGGCGGAGGTATACGCCATTATCATGGCGGCAACCCTACCAGAGGTCAGAAATATATATAACATTTGCATATGCTCCGACAGCCAAGCTGCCCTCAAGGCTCTTAGTTCACCAAAAATTGTCAGTAGCCTAGTGGAAGAGTGCGTTAACGCGCTACAGACATTAGCTGAAGACAAGAGGGTGACACTCATGTGGGTCCCGGGCCACGAGGGAATACCAGGGAATGAGAAGGCGGACGAACTTGCCAAAGCTGGTGCCGAAACCCAATATATTGGACCGGAACCGCTCTTGGGAATCACAAGAAAACAGGTGCAGAGCGAGCTTAATAAATGGGCGAGCGATCAACTGAAGTCGTCCTGGAGGGAAGAGCTAGAGTGCAGACAGTCCAAACTGTTCGTGAGTGGACCAGACGCAGCCAGAACTAAATGGCTTCTGGGAAGGAGGAATCAGAGGAATCAGCGGTGCACCTGATAGGAGAGTGTGACGGGTACGCCAGATTGAGGCAGCAGACGTGGGGTGCCCTCACAATAGAAGAGGAGGAGCTATACTCTCTAAGATGGGCTGACGTGCTGTCCTTCGTAACGAAGGCAGGAAGGCCCGGAGAGAGAGAGGCAAGAAATGTAGAGGGAGTGGGAGGATAAGGGTGCGAGACGGGGTATGGCAGAAAGGGCCCATGAAGAGGCCTAGTTGCCAGGCCTGCGGGCCGCCCCCTTACTACTACTACTACTAATGAAATATGGGGTAATAAAGGAGGACAAAATAAAAGTTTTACAAATATCTCAAAAATGAAGGAGGTTGAGCAGATAAAATTGTCTATTAAATAAGATATCGTAAGGCTTTGTGAAAACTATTATTACTTTTTGTTGGGAGAGCTACAACTATAAATTTTGAGTCATTTTATTGCTACTGAATTGTCTGTTTTTGTGCTTTAAAATATCTATCTTTGCTTCTTTTATTAAAATCCTTAGTTTCTGAGATATTTGAAAAAGCCTGATTTTGTGCCCCTGTATTACCCACATTTCATAAAATACTTAACACGCAGCTAGAGACCCAACAGTTTCTTAAAACAGAAGGTCTTCTGAACATGCCGACACAAAAAAATAGCTGTTACAAATTAATTCGTTTTTGCTCAAAATAAATAGGTTTATTTGCTTTACTAAAAGTATAGAGCGCATACGAAAGTTCCTTATCTTTTCTGCACAGTTTTCTTAAGAAAGTTCTTTAAATACTTATAAAAGTTATTCAATTACAATGCTACTGGGCAGTTCTCGTATTTGTAATATTCTTGCGAAAATAAATTTAAAAAAATAGTTGTTAGGAAATACCTAATCGTATTTGTTTTATTTAAAAATTTTTTATTAAATAAAAAAACCTTATAGATTTCAAGCTCTTTCAGGAATAGGTCTTGCTTTGGAGTGAATTAAAATATGGTATGTACTTTTATTTACATAAAGCTTATTTATAAACGCACGCTTATTAGTAGGTTTAAAATCACAAAATTTAAATTCTTTATAAAATTGTAATTTATAGTAAATTCCTTATACTCTTGTGAAGTTCTAGTGGTGGTTAGCAACCATACACCTGTTATGCTTGATCCACAGATTTGGTTTTTGTAGGTTGCTCTATAAAAAAAAACAAAAAAGCTAGCGACTTTTTTTTTTGTTGTGCACAGTTTGGCTCTTAAACAGCGGGCAGTTTTTGCGCGTGCATGAAAGAAGAATGAAGATTAGCCTCATTATGTGTCCGCATTTCTTGTCATAGGTTATCGAAATCTCCCTGCTCCCTTCTTTTGGCAGGAGTATTCAGAGGGTCCACATTAAATCGGCTCTTTTGATTTTATTTCGCCTTCCCCATATTAACAAAGCCATCTCTTTATAATTAAAACTGACAAACGAAAAATAATAAACAAAGTGAGGTTAGATTTCCAGCATCTTCCACAAAAAACGCAAAAAAGTTGGGCGAGATTATACTTCTTAGCGGCAAAAGCTGTCAAATTTAAAATGTTCTCTCTCTATTAGAGAAAGAGGGATGTAGCATCGAGCAGCCAAAAGCAAATATGTGGATCCGACATTAGCTTAAATATTCGCTTTTCCAAATCCCATCAGCATGCACGAAGTTGTAAGCAAGGCGTCCCTCCACTTTCTCTCTTATTTTCCTCCCTCCCTCTCTCTATTATTTCGTATTGCTTAGTAGCGCTGTTCCACACAAGCGCGCCAGCGTCATCAGCTATGACCCGACCGTTGTTGTTTGACCGAAATTTGTTTACGCCCATGTGCAAAAGGTCGGACCAAAGCCAATGCCTTTTGTTTTGCTATATCCGTGGCTAGCTATAATATTTATGTTCCTGTTGCTTACAAGTTTGAAACGGGTGGGTCATATATTGAAGCTGATTATGTTGATATTTTTAACCACCAAAAATTTACTTTTTCAGTATACCTAAAAGATAAAAGAGACATAAAGCTATTTGTAACTCATCGCGCTATATGTATCCGCATCTAGCGAGAACCAAGCACATTGATTGGTCAGAAACTTGTAGCACGTTCGAAAAGAGCAGATATATGCTAATTTAAGGTGTTTCTCAACGCAATAGGTGCTGAGATACGATACGTGTGCCTTAACGATACGTGATACCTAACGCATCTCATCACCTATCGCGTTCAAGAACACCTTAGATTAGCATATATCTGCTCTTTTTGAACGTGGTACAAGTTTCTGACCGATTAATGTGCTTGGTTCTCGCTAGATGCGGATACGTATACCGCGATGAGTTACAAATAGCTTTAGGTCTCTATTATTTAAAATGTAGATTGGTCAGCAATACGTTTGTTTTGTTGTTATTTTGTTGAGAAATAAGGTCATAGGGAGGCGTACCCAAGAATTGACTTCGGAGGGGGGGATTTAAGGATAAATAATAAAAAAAAACTTAATTTGAAGTAAAAATGTGAGCATAACCAGTATTCTCGGGAGGGGGGTTATCTCCAATTCCCCCCCCCCCCTTGGTGCGCCAGTGGGTAAATATTGTCGGAATTAGTTAAAGCAGTTAAATTGCGAGAAGGCTGACGTCAGAGAGGAAAAGATGTTGCTAAAATCAAAGCAAAATCCAATATCATCAAGGTCAACATAGACGCTAACAAAATTATTTTAATGTAATAATAATTTTCCTAAGAGTAAAGATGTTTAGAATGCCTCTAATGGTACATTTTGTAGGGCAATAAGCTTATCTTTGACTTTTTATATTTAGCTGGTTTTGGTAAACTTCGGGTTCTCTTTTTTCATTTTCAAAGAAAGTCATCTTTGCTCAATAAAACATATTTAGTTTTTCTTCTTTTATTTTTTTTTCCATGTTCAACTTACCTCAAATATCAGTTCCGTGGCGTGTCTCCACTAAAAATACCATGGGAAAACTTTAAAAAAATACAATGAAATTTTTTAATTAAAAAAATGTATGTAATGCTCCATGTTTTCTTTTTAGCCTTTGTAAAATAGCGCAAAAAAATTAAAAACAATTGTGCCCCCCTATTTTCTTATCAGTTCCCTGTGTCAATATTAAACAATGTTTAGTTTTCGAAAGCGATAAGTAGTTATTTTAATGGTAAGTTTGAAACTAAAACTAAAAAATATTGCTGTGTCAGACAATTTGTCAGTCCCCTGGACATTGTTTTTTTATTAAAATGAAAAGATACTTCGCTCAAAGATTTGTCTTATCGCTTTATATTCATTATAAAATTTAATATATTTTTTCTCAGTCCCTGGCTCCCATATTTTTATTTTATTTTGACGGTTTTTGTTTTTGTTTCGCATAAAATGTAAAAAAAAACTCTTCATCAAATATTATTTAAATAAAAACTAGCGCTTCCTGCAATACAATATAGAACAATCGGTCAAACCAAAAGCATATGTTAAAAACGAGATCTATTTATTCTATTTCAACTCCTGATCCATATGGATTGATAACATTTAGAACTAAGAAAATAAAATGAAATATGCTTTAAATCATGACCTTCAAAAAAAATTATGCCGAAAATGATTTCTATTTTTACCTATTTCTGTATCCGACACTTCATAAGCTCTTTTAAATTTAAACTTTCTCGCGTCGTTTTAAAGAGACACAAAGGAAAATGTTCTTCGGTTCGGCACCCTTTACCTTGGAAGGATTTCTAGACGGAAAAATACACACCCTTAGCGGCGGATCTAGAAAATTCTTAAGGGGGCAAAATAAGTGAAGAACTATACATTTTTTAGAATTGTTTGTATAGGGCTGATAGGGTTGCCAACCCGTCCCGATTTGTCGGGACTATCCCGATGAGTCTGTTGATCGGGAAGTTAAAACCATAGTTAGTGCGATGATATTGACTTGCAAATAATTTATGATTCTTGTGTTCTGTGATGGCACATGAAACTTGAATATTGATAGTAACTCTACAGTCAATTTCATTATTTAGTATTTTCAACAAAGTGATAAGATCATAGTACTTTCTACGATTGCTGATCATAATCAATTGACTCAATAGGTATGCGTAATTTATAGCATATAAAGCGCAAGAACGCATGATATTTGCAAGGTTTCTCCAAATTGGAGTTATCCAACTGATAAGTAAAATCTATATGGTTTAATTTTCTGTAAAAATATACAGTTTTATATTTGTCCACATTCAGGGATAAATTGCTATATTCACACCATGCTGAAAACCCATTCAACTCTTGTTGCAAGGTATAGTAATCCTCCAAACTTCTTATAATTCTAAAGAATTTTAGATCATCAGCAAGAAGTACAAAGTTATAGCGAAAGATTTATCATTTATTAATGCTTTAAATAACAATGGAGACAAATTGCCGCCCTGGGAGACACCTGACAAAACGTTAAACTCGGCGGAGACAGAATTCTCTATTTTTATTGCCTGGTGTCTTTCAGTTAGATTAATCCGGAACCAGTTGAAAGATGATCCATGGATACCCATGAGTTTAAGTTTATCAAGTATTAGGTTATGATCGATCCTGTCGAAAGCCTTGGAGAAATCAGTATAGATGACATGTACCTGAAAACCACTCTCCAAGGCTTCCAATAAAGTTTCTTCATATATCAAGAGATTAGTAATTAATAATTTACCTTTTGAAACCCCGTGTTGTTGGTTTATAATTATGTTTTAAAAATATGGTGCAACTTTATCTGTGACTATTGATTCAAACAATTTAGGAAATCAAGAAATTTTTGAAATATCTCTGTAGTTTTTAATGTTTGACTTATCTCCGCTTTTGAATATTGGTAACATAACTTAGTTTCCAAGCTGTCGGAAAATCTCCTGTAGAAAATGATCTATTAAAAATTTTAGCCAAAATACTGGACAAGAAAAATTTACAGTTTTTTATTAAAATTACTGGTCAACCATCTGGGCCCCAGTTTTTTGTGTAATTTAACTATTTTTTCCTACGACCACATATGAAAATAATGGATTTCACACGATTTGCATCCTTAAAAAAAGTTAAATTTCACCCGTGTGCAGAAATTTTTTGCGCACATGTGCGGAAAAGCAGTTTCATTTGATTTGTGCGAAATCAAAGACCAATTTTTACAAAAGTTAGTGCAATTCAACAGTGTTCGCACGAAAAGTAGCGTACACAACTCGATAGAAAGTAACTTTCTTACACTCGCGTGTTGTTTTACTCGTCTAACGCCTCGTTCACAATATTCACGCTCAAGTGAAATTTGTCACTTTCTTTTCTTTGTTATATAATATACTATGTTTTTGTTTTGTTTCGATTGAAATTTCTTAGCTAGCTTGTACATTAGAATTAAAAAACCATCAATATTTATTGTTTTATTTCTTTTCTAAGCGTTTTTGAAAATGTTCCGATAAATCAAAATTAAAAGTTGGCAACCTTAAATGTTGACCACTAGACATGCTATATAGGTACTTCGAAAAGCAACCACCACCATGATGAAATTTATCAGCCAATCAAAATCATATTTCAAACAGAACGACAAAGAAAAAGGACTTCCGATTCGATCCAGTCGTTATAAGATGGTATACAGACCGCTTCAAGCTACTGCGAACATAGGGGGAATCAAGTCCAATTTACTCTCCATGCCGTACGACCGAGGTGGATTCGAAGAACGCTACAGTGTTATCTTTTGGAAATTCATCTTGTTTTTATTATTTTGTTTTATTTCTGCCTTGCTCGAGAAACAGATGGGTAAGTTCTTAATTGAAATAATACATTTTTTAAACTAAAAATGGATGTCTACGAAGTTGCCGAAAAAGTGCAGATGGTCAAATGGTCAAATCGTCATAACCCAACACACGTTTGATATTGGTCGAGGGAAAATTTGCATTTATATTTTGACGTAAGAACACAGTATCCCCAAAAACTAAATGTTTGGGGGGGTATTGTAGGGGAACACGTAATTGGGCCATTTTTTATTAACGGCAATTGCAATTTGAATGGTCCTAGATACTTGGATCTACTGCAGCAGCACATTATTCCAACTGCTAGGCAGTTGTTAGGTGTAAGATTTGGTGAAACATGGTTTCAACAAGATGGTTGTTCCGCTCACAATGTTGGCCTTGTTAGGGAATATCTTGATAATGTATTTCCTAATCGGGTTATAAGTACACGGGGAACTATTTTATGCCCAGCTCGATCTCCCGATCTTGCTCCTAATGACTTCTATCTGTTTTTAAAGAAGCTTTTCAAATTATCACCCCTAACATGCTTGGAAACGTTAGAAGGGGTTTTTATAGTAGGCTCGGATATTGCCTAGCCGAGCAAGGAGGACTTTTCGAACATTTGCTTTAATTTTTTTTTGACTGGGAGAATCTTTTTGGTTTTTAGAATGTATTATTTTATTTTGAGAACTTGTTTTTATTTTGTTTCTCCTTATTATTTTCATTGTAACACGTCGTCACTGATAAATCTGAGCAGTTGACAATAAAACGCTCTTATTTATCAGTGACAAAAAATAAGAAAATTACGTTATAAAAATTTGCGTATTTATTGACCAAATTCCGGTTTCATTGACTACGCTCCACACAGCACCGTGGTTAGAGGCGTACTAAATACAAGGCGAACGGCGGCGAACGGCAGCGAATGGCGATCGGAAGCCTGAGTGTTGGTTGCTTCACTGATAGGCGTGCGGTGTCTCTGCATGTACGTACACTGGCAAATTAGACTTCTTCCGCCCTATGTTCGCAGTAGCTTGAAGCGGTCTGTATATAGAATCCGGCCTCTGATATCCTGTAATACGATGCGCGTAACACTATAGTTAAGGTACTTGAACCAATTAAAGCCACGATAAAGTGACACAAAAACAATACAATTTTTTATTTAATTTATGGAATATAAACTTTTTATCGGAAGAAGGAAATTGACCTTATTGGCTGGCCCAGGTACATTATAAGGCCACCTGCAGAAATTGATTAACTTATGACCTTCCTGAATTGACGGAGGTTTTTCCACGTGCTACCTTATCCACCTTATTCTATTCTACCCGTCCTACCCTACCCGACAGCGTTGCCACCACCCAAAGAAGAAATTATCGTGCAGTGCTACCAAAATTATCGATTTTTCTTAAAAAATATGTTACAACATTTTTTTATAAAAAAACACGGCAACAACAAAAAATAACATATAAACTGAAATCTATCTGGGCAATCGGAATAGAAATCGATAAAATCAGCGAATTACACGGGTACGGGTTATCCCGTGTAGCCAAGGGGATCCTCCACTTCGTGAAACAAAAGACGTATTCAAAGTACGGTAATATTGTGCTTTGACTTTTATGGTAATGCAATTGTGTTTTTAATTGCCAAGAGGAGTCAGCACTAATTAAATATAGAATAAGAAGAAAGTCTGAAAAGAAGTTAAAAATCTTACACATTTTATCGTTTAACTCAATTTTAAGGAAAAGTTATGTTACAATTCCATAATTATGTTACAAGTGCAACGCTGCTACCCGACCATACTCATTCTGCCCTGTACTTACGGCTGACCTTTTCTTAAGAACACATAACCTTATTTAATCAACAAACCGTCGTAACCCTCCGAAGTTGTCAATAATCAAAACATACTGCCATGAATATATAACTTAGTAACACTGGTCCAAAAAAACTTGACTTTTTCCAATAAAAACACACTATTATTTCGGAAGAAACTCGTTAGCCTTCAAAAAACAAAGTTGTGTAACTCCCTCTCTTTCCGATTTTTTTAAACCACCCATATAGAGTAAACTCTTAGACTAGATAGGTGTATTTTAAGGTTTTAGACGATTTTTGGCTCAATCTGCCGCTAGGTGGCGTATGACCTTATATAGAAGCATGGGCCTTATTTGTATCCAGTGCTTTAGTCTTCACGTACTTTATCGCTGGTTTTTCACTGTTTCACGTTGCCGCGCATTCGCCATAAATTTATACGCAGTTACAACTAATAAGCGTTTGATAATGTTCAGATTACCCCCTTTGCAATCCCCTGCATACGCCAGCACTGTATACACATTATACGTAAATTTTGTTCTGCTTCGCGGACGGGAATTCAACCCCCAAAATAAATGTTATTTTTCTGCATGCAATTCTGGGAAAGCGTGAAACAATTTAAAGCTTGCGGAAATGTCATTTCTCAAACTGCATGGAAACTTTCGGACGTTTTTAAAAGTTTTAATTTCTAATTTGAAAATTTCATAAAAATTGCTATCCAAAAAGCGTGGGAAAGATTCTATGCACGCACTATGCGCAAGTGTGGGTAAATTTGTGTGAAAAAATACCAAATTTAACGTCCGATGTCGAAGGAAGCCTCAAGGCCTCCTTGACGAAGGTATCCTTCAAGGCGTCCTTTAATTTCTTATTTATAGCCTTTTTGTTTTTTTTTGCCAAAAAAAAATATTGAAAATAAAATTCAAAAGGAGGGCACTATAAAGGGGGCCACAGACTGCGTTTTTGTTGGATGGTTATGTTCGATGAGAAAATCTGGTCGAGCGAAAAAGACGGATGCGAGTTGCACACAGACTTCGGTTTAGTTTTATTATATTAGGGATATTTTGGAACGCTTATTTGCTACTTCGTAGTGGTTGTGGTAACTACTGCGTCTGCGCAAGAGTTAAACGTCATTCTGTTGTCGTAATTAACCACTACGACTGCCGTAAGCTACGAATCCATTTTGTTGTGGTTGTGGTTATTTTTCGGGTTAATTTTAGAAAATTTTGGCGTAATCAAGTTTAATAATAATAAAATATTACAAGGTTCCAACATATGAAACATTTATTTTGTAAAATTAAGTCAATTTTTTTATTTTTTCTCATCTCTAAATTTTTTTTACAAGTGACAGGTTTTAATGTGTTCCAAAAACTCTGATAAAATCGATGAGTAGTAGTGGTAGTGGCTGTTAAAGTTGTCAAAATTTTAAGCGTTCCAATAAATCGAACATCTCAGATGGACAAAATCAGGCGAAGCCAGATATTTGCATCGGTTTTGTACGCCAGCAAAAATTACAATTTTTAGCACACACACTTCGGTTTTGCGTAGTTTTTGCTCGACCAGATTTGCTCGTCGAACAAAAACGCAGTCTGTGGGTCTCTTAATACCCTACAGTAGCGTCTTACTTCCTACTTCATAATTTTCATAACTATGAATCCAACTTTATACAAGGTACATACATAGAACACAATACATTTTATTTATTCTTATTTACCTTACATAGGTGTTGAACTTGTCAATAAAAAAAAAAATAATAAATAACTATAACATGTAAAATCAGGTAACTTTTCCTTATCAAGAAGAGAACTGTCAGAAAGATAAAAAAGTTAATTTAATTAGTAGGTTTTTTCGGGCAAATCTTTGACCGATTGAGGAAGGTTTTTCCAGATTTTAATAATGTTGTCTTTTACCGAATTTTGAATAAATGTGTAGTTTTGTGTCGTACGCGTTCGTTACTTACATTACCTAGCTACCTTCCAGAGCCATATACCGTAGGGTACATATCAATTAAGGCCAACATTGGGAATACTGGAAGAGACCCCGGTTGTTTGAGTGATTAAATTATTCTTCGATCATGTTTTAGTAAAATGTGCAGTGTGGTGTTTTTTGAAAATATATATTTCTGTGGGGATGTTCATTATAGTAAATTGTGTAAAGAGGGTATATTTTTCCATATGCACGTAGGTAGCTTTTGATACTCAGGAACATTTTTACGGTCCCCCTGTGTCGGGCCTCGGTAGAAATAAGTTGATATTATAACAATAGGGAAATATAAAAACTCTTGCCGATTTAAAAAAAATGTTTTATTAAAAATATAATAAACATATGCATCAATACAAGAATGAAGTTCTAACACTAAAGAACTTAAAGGGACTTTGCACGTCCCGTATGTATCTTTTTGGAACGACCATGATGATCAGGGACTTTTTCTTCCACCCGATCAATAAATTCTAAAAAATCATCCATTATTTTAGGATATCTTAAAAAGCAACCCTCAAAATGACAAAAAACAATTATCAAAACAAACCCTATAATATTTTCGTTTTTTTTAACCTCACATTATTTGCCAAGGAAGGCCCAAGGTAGCTCTTTATCTACATTGATGTAAGGATTCCTTCAAGGGTGCCTTTTACCACTATAAATACCAAATTGGCACGAAGGCCTCCTCGAAGGAACAAGGGAGCCTTGAGAGACGACTATAAAGGAGGGGGCACTGAATACATTGTTTATCGGCATCGGTGAAATGGCTTGGGGTTGCAATATGTTAGAGTCCTGACCTTCCCGATATTTTTAAGAAAAAAATTTGGGGGTTCTCCGGTTTTGTTTTTGAGCTATGCCCGTTTAAATGTACGCCCCTGGAAAATAAGAAAATATGCAATTTTCCACTCTATTTACTATATCTTTTTAAAATGGAGGCATAGGAGACCTAAATTCATTTAGACTTATTAACAACACATGTCCAGGTCCGATTTTGACATTTTTTGGCCCTAAAAATCTTTAGATAAAATCAGCTAATAAGAGCATGGTTTTATTTTACTCGAAATGTACGATAAAACATCAAAGTTCAACTAAATTCATATGTTTGAGAAAACAACACAAGTTATTTAGATATTCTGCTCATCACAATTCCTATAGGGTGGTTTCAATAGAATTCTCAGATAAGTTATCCAATCGCTCAATTACGAACTAACTTGTTTCTGGTAAAATATTTTTTAAAAAAGCAAATATTACTGTTTAATCACTATTGTAGTGCCAGAAGGTGATTTTAATAAGTCAAAGTTACTTACAGGGTGTACCCATAAATTAATCCGACAGAAGCCGCAACGAAAAAAGTGAATTTGAAAGGAAAATTCAGTGCATTTTAATTAAATAACATTTACTTTTTATAGCGATTCAATTCTATCTGCTTCCAATTTTTACTATATACTATGAAGTGTTTTCATATATACAGAGTACTGAAAATAAACATTGTACAAGAAATATCTTAAGGGTTGAGTGTGTTATCTATTTTTAAAATGTTTTTCCTGCGAGTGTATTTTTAAATCCTGCCCCCCCCCTGCCAATCTCTCTCATTCCGTTGTTTTTTTTGGTAGGATAAATATAATATACCGCTTTTGAAAACTTCAGGTTTGGTAAAATTTTAACCGAATAATTACAAGACGCGGGTTGTCAAAAACTAAACATAGAAATAAGAAGTTGAAGCATGGTAGATTGATTCTTGTGTAGTTATTTCTTGTTATATAGTTTCTTTCTTGTTATAACATATATATTATATTTCTTGTTAGAACATATATTTGTAGTTATATCTTGGCTACTATTGTATGTGCAAATCGGGAGCCAGAACTGTCGGGACATGTGCTCATGTGGCAAGTATAGTATGGTTCTTAGGATATGCCAGGCGTCAAGAAAACATAAAATATCCATCGGTAGCCCTATTGGACAATATTTTGGATGCACATAGCAGACATAACAACCAGATGAATATCTAATAGGAAGATGAGAAAATATTTTTTAAAGTATATCTATATACCTGCATTTACATTGCTTTCGTTTTAGAACAATTTGGATATTGTAGTTTAGTTAAAAGTTATATATTTTGGACAATATTTGTTACATAAAATATTTTAAAAAAATGCATAACTATTTTAGATAAAATAAAAATCAACATTTAATTTAATAAAGTGTTTCGTTTTATTTTGTTTTAACTCCATAATTAGCTATTCTCTAAATTTCTAATAAAATAAAACAATAGCAAATTATTTTTAAAGGAGGATCCGTTTAACTAAAAACACCAAAGTGAGAGAGATCCAAGAAGGAGGGTAAGAGGGGTTGCAAAAAACTACTTTGAAAAAAACCATTTTGCAAAAAGATACCACATATAATGACTAACAATCGCTTTTATTATTTTATAAACAAAAACTTGAACCGCACATACAATATTAAAAATATCTTTTATGTATACAATGTTTATTTTAGCTACTCTGTACATATCAAAACACTTCATAGTGTATAGTAAAAATTGAAAACAGTTAGAATTGAATCGTAATAAAAAGTAAATGTTAGTTTATCAAATTCAACTGAATTTTTCATTTAAATTCACTTTTTGCAAGATTATTTTATTGTTACACCCTGTAAGTAACTTTGACTTATTAAAATCACCTTCTTGCACGATAATACTGATAAAACAGAGGATAATTGCTATACTTTTTCATATTTTACCAGAAACAAGTTAGTACGTACTTCATCGTTTGGACAGCTTTTATCTTAGAATTCTATTGAGATCACCCTATAGGAATTTTGATGAGCGGAATATTTCAACAACTTATTGAATTTTCTCATGTATATGATTTTAGTTGACCATTGACTTTTTATCGTACCTTTCTAGTAAAATGAAACCATGTTCTTATCAGTTGATTTTATCAAAAATTTTATGGACCACCCTGTATGTGTGTTTCAATATTATAGGTAAAAAAAAATAAAATCTGACCTGGACATAATACAGTATGAATTTTGGTGTTTTGTTTCTCTCTTTTGAAAAGATATTGCCAATATATTAAGCCATGACATATTTTCTTGTTTTGCAGGGGCGTACCTTTAAACTGGCATAGCTCAAAAACAAAACCGGAGACCCCCAAATTTTTTTCTTGAAAATATCAGGAAGATCAGGACTCTAACATATTGCAACCCCAATCACCGATGCCGGTAAACAATGTATTTAGTGCCCCCTAAAATAAATAAGAAAATTTTAAAAATGGTCCATTAGGAAAGCCAATCAATTAAATGATGAAAGTTGATGAGATCGTAGATAGAAAATACCTCTATCGACGATGAGATGCCATAATGGCCCAAGTGTCGCAAAATAATAACTTTGAAAAACAATGAAAATTATGTAAAAAACAGAGTTGGCGCTGGGCAAGGCCAAAGGCTAAAAATTTTATGACGCTGTCTACTCGCGCCGCCCAGAAGAGCGGGGCCGTTATAGGGCTGTCTAGCAAATTGTCAAAGTCAGCCATTAATCACGTGATGGCCCTTTAAAAATGGTGGCTGTAGGGTAAACAAAGCTATTTTCCAGACGCAACGCTAATAAAAAAGAAAATTCTGAGAAAGTGAAAAAAGATTCAGATTAAAAAAAAGTGACTATTTTATAGAGTAATCCTTTGTGAATCGGGAACAAACGAACATTTTCCCGAAATGTTCGAAATAAACTAAAAATTCGCAGCTGAAAGAGGCAATGTCATGTACTTTTATCTCTCTCGCACTTGCACAGTGTAGATAGGCAAATATTTCTCAGTTCAGCGTGAAGATCGGGCCAGATCGGCTTGAAGAGAGACAGTTGCGCTATCTTATTTGGGAGAGATGACGTTATCTGTAATTACACGGGTACGGCAGAGATTGGTAGACACCAGGATTACTCTACTTTTTCCACTTTGCTAAACTTTTGATTTAAGTTAGCATTATACGTCTTATACTTAGGGGGCATACGTAGAAAATTTGGCTTCCGTGGGCCTTTTGATGAAGATTTTACAAAACTTATTTTAATCGATTACTAATGGACCCACCAACACTGCCTAACCTGTTAACAGTCACAAAAATGCCGCAGTCAAAAATTAGGGTTAGGGTGCCAATTTTTTTTCGGTTTGAGCTAGAGCAATGAAATCTGGCACGTATGTTGACCTTCCGGGAGAGTACCGTTGTATGCTATAAAAAATTACATATGTGGCCCCTAGGGGGCAACAAAGGTCAAACTGTGTTGGTAGTTTATACTATTACCTACAAGTATGCTATACCGAAAAAATTTTCATAGCTGTTAACAAGGCCCCTAGGTTAGGGGCTAAAAATTTTGTCAATTTCAAATAAAAAATAATGTTTCACTTTTCTTTCACCCTAAGTCAACAAAAATGCATTTCTACACGGAAAAAAATTATTCTATATTTAATAATAGCTCTATTCTTGAAAAATTCCATTTGCTTTAGGTATATTATTCTTAGTATAAGAATAGGGATTATTAGTATTAAGCAATTACCTATTCTTGATCTACGAAGGCTCTTATACTTAAATAGAAACAAAATATACTTTAAATAAGAAGAGGCGGTAATTTAAATCAAAACCAAAGCTATTATTAAATCAAATAACTTCTACAGGTAAACCGATAAGAGTTTATTATTCTTTCAAAAAACAGGTAGTTTACTTGGACTAAAACCAGAAATTCTTCTTTGAAAGCGAAAACATATTAAAACAGGGCCAAAAAAAATTGTCACAAGAAAAAGATAAATCTTGACCTAAAATATGTTACGAATTGATTGAATCATACTTTAAACCTTAACTACAAAGTTTAACTACAAAGGTTTAATTTGGATCAAGTCCTTTTATTATTGCTATAAAGCCTTCGTTATTTTTAAAATAAGAAGAGCTGTACTAAAAACAAGAAATATCCCAATATCGAATCGCACCGTAAGACCGCTTGGCTAATCCATTCTCCCTCTTTGTTGTTTGGTATGGGGGCAACAAAGACTTAATGGCCTCCAGTTTCAGGTTTTATCTCAACATCTATCCCTTAATATAGGTAAAACTATACTCCTATATCTTTAGTTTAAATGTTCGGATTATTATAAACAGCTAAAAAGTTAAATACTTTCCTTATATTAATAGGAGAAACCGAGTATTATTATGTATACCCACGGTTGTTAAGAAGTGTGGATGAAGTGGCGAAAGCACCTATTGTTTGGCACGGTCTTGACCGCCTCTTTCGCAAGAACGCTTCAGAGAGTGCTGTCGCGAGAGTCGGTTCGAAATTTTGGTCATAATATCTCGCTGGCAGCTTGCGGAAGTTTTCTGATATATACGTGAGTCGCAGAAACTCGGCACTGGAAGTACACCACATAATCCGCCTATGGAAATGTGAGTCTTTCAATTTGTATCCAATAATCGTGTTGATTTGATTCTGCTACGGGACTGAATCAGCATTGTTATAGGAGAAGGGTTATTTTGCAAGTGACGGGCTTACGCTACGTTATAGTAAAATAACATTATTATATTAGCAAATATTATATATATGCTACTTTTGTTTTAATTACAATTGGTGTTAAGTGAAATATAAGGCCGGTTTCAGTCAAGTATAAGAACTATTTGAGTATATTTTTTCTTAATAAGTATAAAATATTATTTGATTGAAGTATAGTTCCTTTTGCGTTAAAAACATGTTATTCTCATTCGAATAGTGTAGACCTATATTTGAATTATCATATTAATTACACTTGTCTCAACGCTAGTCATGCATTATATTTAAGAATAGGATATTACTTGGATAAAGAATAACTAGAGTTGAGGATATCGAAGATGAAGCTATTCTTGGATCAAGATTAATAATCTTGTTCCAAGAAGAGCTTTTTTTTCCGTGTAGGGTCGCAATGAACCATTTCTCAATTTTGAATACCCCCAACTTTGTTCTAGCCCCTAAGGGCTGTAAAGAGGCGGGAGGTTTTAGGTGCATATTGAGTAGTTTTCTGGAATACAGAAATGGTAAAAATCTTGCCCCATATACAGCCCATAGGGGCTGAGGCAAAGGTGGATGTAAAAAATATAGGCTCTTAAAATTTAAGTGTTTTGACTCGAACTTGTAATTGCCAAAAAATTTTGCGCTTTTTGAATTCGGTATAATAAATTTTGAACAAATTGTTCGAGATTCAAAATTTTTAGCCGCTATTTAGGGGTCGCCCCAAAGGTTTGAGTTTTTTATATTTCATAATATTTGTTACACCAAGTCATGAGTTTTAAATATGCATATGACGTGTTTGCTGAATATGAAAATGTTGAAAATTATATCTCGCCCACTTACAGCCCCTAGAGGCTGGGGCAAAGTCGTGGGTATTTAAAATTAAGAAATGATCCACTGCGCCCCTGGTGGTGCATTTTGGTTGACATTGGCTGAAATATAAGTGAAATATAATTTTTTTATTATTTTTATTTATTTTTACAGCGTCAAATTGTTAATTTTGAACTTTGTCAGTAACGATACTCAATCTTTGTATTATTGTGCTATAATAGGATTTCCTCTGCACTTTACAAAACATAATAATAATAATAATAATAATAGTAATAAAAAGTGTGCAAAATTTCGTGTCTTTCGCGACTCCGTCACTGAAATCGTTTTACAAGCGCTGACCTTTCGTCTTAATAGAGAGTTAATTGACCACTAATTTGCTTACCGTATTACCGTAATGGAGATGCTAAAAAGAGTTTTTAAACCACAAACACAAATTACCGTAACCGTATTCTTTTGGCCACATACAAAAAACGAATTATCACCTACCAGCTGCAGCTTTTGCACAGAAATAAATCTGGTTGGTTGCAAAAAATAACCGAGCGACTCCCGTTAAGCCTCCTTAACAAATGTATTTCGGCTCGGTTATTAGGGACAGAATAAGACATTTTAAATGAAAAATATTATTGGACAAATTCTCTTTGTAAATCTTGATAATAATAAATACCAAATAAAGTCGTCTATAAACAAATCAAAGGCGGCGTAAAAAAAATAAAAATGCAGTCTTAAAAATAACGCGACCTTAGATACTTTATTAATAGATAAAGTCATCTAACGGGGATTTTTCATAATAGGAGCAAAAGGTGCCTCCTTTTGGGGAAATTCTAATTTGGTGACCACGAATTTTAATATCCATTGATTTTTAAATAAAAAATTAAAATCTACCATCTGTATATTGTTACTAATGTTAATACTATAAAAAAATTATCTACTAGTAGTAGTTGATTTTCTATAGGCAGCAGCTATATGGAGATGGTAGTGATTGGTCTTTCAATGGTAGTAGTTGATTTTTCGCTTTAAAATTTTTGCTCATTAAAATTCGTGGTCATTAAATTAGGTAGTCCGCTATTTTTGGATACGGGAGCAAAATAACTGATTTTGATGGTCTATTAACGCTCTAATGTATCGTTCCTTTTAAAGAAAATCTGCTCTCGGGTCTACGTCAATGTGGAAAGAGTTGCGCGCGCTTTTCCAAGAAGGACGCTTTTCCTTTATATTTTCGACGCCATCCAACAGTTGGTTTGAGCCCTTCGGACGCGTCGCGACGTCGGTTTTTTGTTACCGCGTATATATTTCAGTTTTCAATAATTCAACGTTATAACTGTATATAGACCAGCATTTACGAATCGATATATTAATGTATGCAAAGTGCGTGCATTTCCGCGGGTGATTTTTGTTGCTTTTTTGCGTCTAACTGGTAAAGAACCTTTGGTTTAATGCGACATACGAATTGACTGTTTTAAAACTCTTTTTTGAAGTAAGTGAATTTAAATAAGGTATAGAGTTAATAATTAAAAAAACCAAAGTATTTTAATAAGTGATGGGAAACTAAACAAAATGAAAGTTGCTAGAAAATGTAGGTAACTAAACTTTTGCCAAAGCTTTTGATTTTTAAAGTTTAAGCAGTGAGGGACTAATTAAAATAATATACGTACATATAACAAGCAATATTTGAAACTGCGATTACTATGACTAAAGTTTTATTAATAATAAACTGATCATTCATTTTGGTACGAGAAAACTATTTTTTTGTTTTTAATACTTTTTTTTAAAACTCGGGAAAATTTTATGTGAAGTTAACTTTTATTTGTTTTTTTGCAACCGTCATATAACAGATAATTTACCTCAAAATCTAAAAGAACAAATAACAAAGAAGTTTTGAATTGCAGATAACTGATTATTCGATGAATCTCTTCTGGATTTGTTTTCCCTTTTTTTTATAGTTTAGCAAGTACTTTAAATGTTAAATATTCTTAATTAATGTTCTCATTTATTATATGTTAAAAAAAGAGAAACTTAGTGTTCTAAATGTGTTTTTAAACTCTACTCGACGAAGGGCCCCACGGAGAGCTATCGCTACCACACTTTTTTGACCCTTTAATACGGTTTATGACATGCGTTTGCTGTGATGTCTTGAATTTTAAAAATTTTGCCTGCGGTGCCATGACGTCAATAATTGTTACAATTTAAGTTTAATTCTAAAGAATTTTTATCATCAGTATTCAAAACGCGTAATAAAAGGCATTGTTAGTATAATTTTTCTTAAAATTTTCATCTGCGGCGCATTTATAATTTGGCAACAAATCTATAAAGCTATACCACCGCAACCCACCCCTTCTTGGCATCTAATCCAATCTAATTTTTTGCAAGATCAAAATTTTTAAAAAATTTGTTTTCTTTTGGTCAAAATTTGCGCCTGCGGCGCTATACCAATTTTAAGCAATTTTTTTAATTAAAAACATTTGAAACACGTAAAAAATAGCATTTTAGTGTAATTTTAAAAAAAAAACCTGTAAATGAGACTAGATGAGACTTGCTTTCGCAAATAAGTATTTTTGTTTCGTATACACTATCTCAACACCTATTAAACCGCTCCTCTTTTCTCCCTTCAGTTCAAGAACTCGAGCAATAGACACCAACCTAATTTTTAAAAATTTGCGATAGAGAGGTAGTTAATTTTTATTAAATGATGAAACCCCCCCCCAGAGTCGATTTCTGGCTACGACTCCGATACAATTTTATAAGTTTATATATTTTATAATTTTTTTAAAATACCTAACCAAACGTGTTTTTACTATGACATTCAATTTAATTTTTCTTTGTTTACCTATTTTTTTGACACTATTGCACTCAAGGCAGTTATAAGTTTTCTTTTTTGTAAAAATTTTGATTGTTTTTTTTTTCGTGATAAAGACATTTTTATCCTGATGCGTTTTCAGAAAGTAAAAATACACGTTCACAACTTGCATTCGAAGGCAACAAAGTGAAATAATGTCAAATACTTTTCAGAGTAAAGTGCGCATTGAAAACCTAGTCCGCAAATCCACTGGACTTTCAATATTGTCTTCCACACGGCTTTCTTTATAGTACAGAATTCTTCATATAATCAATAACATAGTTCCTTTAAATTCAATAGAACGAATTATCGTTAAAAAAATGGCTATTTTTGTCCTTCTGGTTAAAAAGCGAGAAAAATGCGTCCTGCTCTTACCTGAAGCGGGACGTGGGATTAATAGACCCAAGCAAGAGTGCTACATTCTGTCAAAAGCGGGACGCTTCGCAACTCTACTTTTATTTCTTGTTTTAACCTCTAATACTGTTAGTGAAAAAGTTTTCTAATATGAAAGTTTATAAACTGCACCACCTTGTAATACAATAATAACATTAATAATAAATTAATTGTGTTTACCTTGACTTATTTTCATTGATTCTTTAGCTGAAAGTAGGTAAAAGGTATTTCAAAGTACAAATTGACATATTTTAAATGTTAATGAAAGAAGGCAGCAAGGCGTGGTTACAAAGGATTTATTATTATTATTATTATTATTAATATCTCGGTCTCCAATCGTAAACATAACTACGTAAGGTACCTGATGGGTCAAGTATGGCAACCCTAAGAAAAAATGCAACAAAATGTACAAAATTTAATAATTGGTATTGTTTCAAAAGTTATACTCATGTATAGACAATTTAAAGTGAGTTTTAATAATGTTTGTATTTTTTATTTATTTTTATTTTTGTGGAAAACTAAGCATATTAACAACCGGGACGTTAATATGTGTGTGTTTCTATATGCCCATAGGTTAACTATATGCCCATGCTAATATGAAATCTAATAACACAAGAAAAAAAGAACAAAAATATTTCCTTTTTAAACTAAAAGTAGTGACATTAATACACTAGTCAAATTAAACTTATCACTGGGCGGTAGTAAGATGATCATATATGGCTCTATAGCTTGGTGGTCCAAAACCAAGCAGGTCAGTGCTCGGCAAAAACTAGCAGTCATTACTTCAGCAATGAAGACAACACCATTGGAAGCAATGGAAGTAATGCTTAACCTCGCCCCGCTGAACATCTGGCTGGAGAAGGAGGCAAGAGCAACTTTTAGCAAGACTTAATAGCTTAAATTAGGCGCATCCTGGTTAGGCATTGTGAAAATGGGCAGGACTAACCAAGATATTTTGTAATAACCGATGCCAACAGACCACAGGCTACCAAAATACAACTGAAAAACCGTTTCAAGTTTTGTTCGCAATGAGAGAAGAATGTGAGGGGAATACAAATCAAGTTACCAAAACTGACCACGAGGGTTTTGGGTTAAAGAGCTGCAATTTCAATTGGATTCGGTAATCTTGCTACCATCTTTCAGGCCGAGATTTACGCCATATAGCTCTCTGCAACAGAAGTAGCCGACAAAAGCATCTCTAGCAGAAAAACCAAAATCATATAAGATTATATTCAAGATGCTCTGAAAGCAATAAGCCTAAATAAGATCCAATCACTTTTAGTTTGGAACTGCCTTCAAACTCTGCTAAAGATCAATGGAACCAACAAAATCACTTTTGTATGGGACCCGGGCCACACAGGAATTGAAAGAAACGAAAAGGACGACTCTTTTGCTAAGGTAGGAGCGGAATCTGCGTTCTTAGGGCTAGAGCCCTGCTTTGGACTAAGTTAAGCCACGGTCAATAAGGAGTTATCCGAGTGGGTTGAAAAAATAGGGGTGCAGCACTGGCGCTCAACTCTCTCAACTTGTAGATTCTGTGGAGGAGAGAGAGAAACGCCGGTACATATGCTATGCCACTGCGTAGAATTAATGAGAACAAGGGCAAAAGTATTTGGCCCTGGTATGAGCCACAATAGACTCCTTAGATCGTAATAGTGAAGAGTGCAGTATTGCATCACTCATAACAAACGTAACCTAACCAAACCTCACTGGGCGTATTGTAGACAAAGCGACTAACAAAATTTTCAAATCTACTGTTTCAATTGCAATAGTTTTTGTGATAAAATATGATAAAACCAAATTTTCATTTAATTTTACAGTGAATAAAACCTACCTTTTTCATAACAGTCACTTAGATCTGACTGACGTATGTGGAGTGGAGAAACGCGGTGTTTATTCTCTGGAAATAAACTGCGAGCCACCTTGTGTTCAAAACGTGGCAGTTCCGTATTTACCTTAGATGAAAAAGAGACAAGACATCTGGTCCAACGAAAACTCCTTGGGAAATAATACCCACCTTTTTTTAATAATAAAATCACAACAAAACAAAGGTGAGAAATATAGATTATTTTTCTATCCTTTTAAACGACGTTACAACAATAAAGACAGATAATTCTGTCTCAACCACTTTAGGTCGTGATTGGCTTGTGGGTGGGGAAGTCGGCAGAGCGCAGACGGTAGGATGATATTTTTATTGACATAAGCTTTTTCGTGTTATTTATTTTAAAATTTCAGGATGTTCTAAGCAGTTTATGACTCGTTTTAAAACCACATTTTGTCAAAAAACTTTTATACTGTGTTTTTTTACCAGTAGGAGAATATTTCAGTGCATTTAAAGTAATATTTTAGAATAAATCGGCCAATATTTTGAAAACAAAGGGAGAGCAAGTGAAATCAATCAGTGGCGGTACATGCCGGTAGGTACACAGAAAATAAAAAAAAAGTTTATGAAATATACTAAAATTAGTACATCCTTAGATTAAAATATCAATAAACACGTTTTTTTTATGAAGTGGTTAATTCCCAATTCGTCAAATGAGATATTTTCGAACGTTTTTACAAGGTTTTTTTTTTTATAAAGACGATAAAATAAAGCATACTTTTGATGAAGACTATAAAATAAAGGTAGGTAAAGTCCTTAAACCAACTTGCAAACAACAATAAAAGTTAATTCACATGTATTCAGATTTGTAAGAATATTAAATTCCTATCTCTTATCAGAATATTAAGGTTGATTTATACTGCCGCCGTTGCCATCTGCGCTCGCCCTTCAAATTGATATTTAAATATTTTTGTCTGTCCTAGATGTCTCTATATACCGTAAGCATTATTGACTTTAATGTGTACTGAAGAAGTCAGTATAAGTAGGTTTCTGCTAATGACCAGAAAAAATAACAAAATTAACAAACACAATAACATATTTTTTTTTGCTAGTGGGTAATATTTTTTTCTTGATATTTCAGGTCCTATGAACTGTGTTTCTTTGTTTTAATATTTAGCATAAATCATATAAAAACTTTGTAATAAATTTATTTTGTATAAAATTATACTACAAACATTTATTGTTAGGAAGCTTCCAAAGCTCAAATTGGCAGAATTATTTTTTGCAGGATTTTTAAATTATTTTGCACATTTCATACTTCTATACGCCACTGGTGTGTTTACTGTAAATAACAGAAAGGTAAACATTGTTCCATATAATAATATAACCGTAATCTCCGTAAGAGTCAGCTATCTTGTCCCGTTTTATTCTAAGGTATTACATTATAAAAATCATTAAAATATAAGTTGGTTGCTTGTTGATGCTGTTAGTTTTATTAGTCGGTTCTATTTCAAGATTTTTTTACATTAAAATATATATGTTTTAATTATTGAAAAATAAGGTTCGATCATTATGTTAGTGGAATGGTAGTATTTGATCAGTTGCTAGGAAACGTTTTTGATGAAGGACGTATAACCATTAAAGAAAGCGATTTAATTTAAAACCGCTCTTATATAATACCGGTTTTAGGCGCATATAAACCTAGTAACTGACTGAATATGTTTTACATTTTTCTAGATTATGAAATTCTTGCCGAGATTATGCCATTTTCTCCATGAGTAAAATGCAAAATATGGGATTAGTTTATGGACATTTTTATGAATCAGGATAAAGCTAACGGTAAGCGTCTATCGACTGAAATTCAATAATCACATAAAACATATCGGGATAAGCAGAAAGAAATGCCGATTTGTTCAATGATTTAATTAAGATGTTTATTAGTTCATATTTACTCTGATAAAATTTTCGCTGTAAAGGTAACATTAATTTTATTACCAAATTTTATTGGTTTATTTTTTTTTATTAGTTTACATACTGCTAATTATTAATAACCTTTTTACAAATAAGGTTAAAACTACCCAAACATCAGGGCAAACTCTTTTTCAGTGTAGGCAGTACCCTCTCCAGATAGGCCGATCAACTCATACCGATTTAGTGTCCTTTTTTCCAGCTTCGCCGCCATTTTCACTCAAAAGTGACAGATAATCTATTGGTTTTCTGTCAAAATGGCGGCGAAGGTGGAGAAAAGGACACTAAAACGATAAGAGTTGATCGGCCTATGTGGAGAGGGTATTGGTGTAGGCTTAAAATGGGGTTATATGACGTAAAATACCGCCGGATTATAAATATGACGAAGTCCAGATAACTCTCTAGCACTAGGTACACCTGGAAAGTAGTAGCAAAAGCAGTTTGGTCTGCTTCATGTTGCCATAATCCTTAACCTGGTTAAAAATTAAAAATGAAGTGCTATCTGGACTATACAATCTAACAAAAAAATGAGGAGCCTGGTTTTGGAACCTAGGACGACGCCGTTTTGTCCTTATTAAAGAGTCATGAGCTAGGTTTGTCACACAGACGAGACGAAACAAATCCACTCTCACTTGTGTATGATGAGTCCCTTTCAAGAGCGAAACAGCGTCGCACTAGGTTAAACCCAGGGATATTTTTTATAAACATACCTCGCCATAATTTTCTTACTGTTTGTCATAGAAAGATGAAACAAAACCTGAATTACCTAAAATTGTGTAAAATCAATTCATTTTGTGTTTCGTCTTTTTCTAAGACAATCAATTTACAAAAAAACACCCTGTACAAAACCTCCTGATTTTTCGTTACGGAACAAACATGTAAGGTGCCAGAGTTAAAACTTTGGCACCTTACATGGGGCTTTTTTCTTTAGTGTCTAAGATACTGATGACATCTGAGGTATTTTTGAAAAGAAAATTTTAGGAAGGACTTAATTTATAGCCCCAAAAAAAAAGATTTGTAAGAAAAAATTGTACAAAATGATTTTTGTTTTTATGATAAAAGTGGTGTGCAAAATGCCTACTTTGCGCACTCTTGAGCGCGAAAATTTGACAAAAAAGGGGGTTTTACGGGTTTTTAAAGATTTGAGCTAATGATGCTTGTTGATTTGTTTTTCATCTTTAATGTGTAATTTTTAGGCTTTGCTAATGGTCCATTTTCTAAAGAACCAGATGCCATTAACATGGAGAAAAAGGTCTCGGCCAAATTCACTGAAATTTTTATATGTTTTTGTACTTGGACTCATAACAAAAAATTTAAGAAATCAAACCGTTCTGTCGAGCCGTTTTAAGGATACAGGGTGTTTAAAATATCATGTTTTCCGTGCATTTTCCTCTTTTAAGCGAGTTTATGTAATAAATCCATTTCCTTTTTTAAATATTTTCTTTAAATTAACTTTCCTGATTCTTCTCTAGGATTTTGGCCAGTATAATTAAAATTATACTAGGATTTAAGATACAGAGGGCATCAAAAGTTATATGTAGGTAGAGTTTTTTTTTTCAATTTAGGCAATTTTTATAAACAAGTTTAGTATTTATACTTTACTTACTATACTTAAATTCATAATGTAAATTATATTATACAGGGTGTCCAAATATTGTTATTAAGTGATTCTTATTTTTGTTCTATTTTAGGCATGGTTTGTTAAATAATATAACTCACCTTCTAATGAATTTTTTCTTTTCCTTGATTAAGATTTTCGACAATACAAATAATAATACACAACGTCTTAAAAGACGGTGTGTCTCCTGACTTAAATTTTATGTTATGATGTTACATTTCAAATATTCCTCTTTTTTAAACGTTACTGTTTTTTATCTGCGGTTTGCATTACAAACTTAAAAAGATTTGATAGTTAGTCTGTCATAAATATACGGGGTGACCAAAAATTATGTTTTACGTAGGGTCAATTTTATATTTAATATTCACCTGGCTTGAAATGGGACAAAAAGAAGAAAAATCAATTTTTGGGCACCCTGGCATTTCTGTAGGATATCGTGAAGACTTTGTGATAATATATATTTTCGATTGAAATATGTTTAAAGTATTTATTTTATGTTTTAAAAAAATTACCCAAAATCAAAAAAAAAACTCTACCTACATATAACTTTTGACGCCCTCTGTCTCATAAATCCCAATTTGTATTGTCCAAAATTCTAAAGAAGAATCAGGAAAATTAAATGTAATTTAAAGAAAACATTTAAAAAATTAAATGGCTTTATTACATAAACTGGCTTAAAAGGAGGAAAATGTACAGAAAACATGACATTTTAAAAACCCTCTATCTTAAAAACGGCTTGACTGAAAATTTTTATTTTTTAAATTTTTTCTTATGAGTTCAAGTACAAAAAATTATCAAAATTTAAGCGAATTTGGCCGAGATCTTTTTCACCATTCTTATTAAAAGTAGTCTTCGCTAGCGGTTTCCTTGAAAAATTTCTTTAAATTTTAAAAATAAAATTTGAATCTAGGCTTATCTAGTGGTACTTTTTGCAATTTTTGTCTCGTCTTACAGAAAGCAAAATTCGCCATATTTTGATTTATGTTTCACAAAAATTAAAGTCAAAATTAAAAAACCATTGCAATGGAACTCTAGGTTTAGCTTTAAAATAAGACACAACTTTCTGAAAAATTTCTGTATTTGGACAGAAAAATGTGAGGCTTCGCATAAGCAATTCAAGGAAAGCCGTTGTTAGTTATTTATTTTTTAAAACTCGTAGGAAAGATAATGTGGTTAAATAAAACTACCAATTTTTTGCAAAACTCTGCGACGTTTCGTCTCATTTATAGACGTTTTCAAGGAGGTGTTTACGTCAAGTGGTTTCATCAAAATGAACACAAAACTAAAACTTTTACGGGGTGCTATTTTGGACATTTAAAAAAAATTGTATTGCCGCCGTTGTGTCTTTACTCTCTTGTTATTTGAAATAACAGAACACATTAGTAGTTTTAGTTTTAAGTTCATTGTTTAAACCTGTGGCAAAATGTTCAGTGAAAGGTACAGTATTCTACTGATATCACCTACAATAGGGAATCTATTGACGAAAACCAATTAACGTAAACACCTCCTTGAAAATGTCTATAAATTAGACGAAACATCGCAGAATTTTCAAAAAAATTGGTAGTTTTATTAATCCAAAATCCACCAAATTTAACCACAGGGTTACGAAATCAAACCGACAGAAAGATAATGTTTTTGTCATTTGCGCTTATCATCTTTCCCGCACTTAATGCTTGTCTAACTGCTTTTGCGCGTGCGAAAGTATAACTTTGCGGTTGCAACTATTTCTTTTTGACCTCTTTAAACTTAATCATAGATATTTTGTTACTAAACATTGTGACATAATTAGCATCTTGGATAACAGAAAAAAACAATTTTTTTAGTCAGACCTTTCAACTTTATTAAAACTAGGCCACGCACCTCAGTCACACAAACTACACAGTTTATTATGTATAGGTATATATAGGGTGGGCCAAAAAATCTTGCACACTTTTACATTTGCTATAACTTTTGATCGAACTGCTCGATTTCAAATTTTTTAAACTTTTTTGAAAAACAAGACATGAGACTTTTCCGATCCATTTCGCAAAAATTCAAGATGGCGGACCGTTTTGAATATCGGATAATTTTTACCCCCCCTGCAAAAAAAATCCGGGCGGCACTGGAGAAAATCTAAGTCATTGCGACAAAACCCTTATGTATGCTTTTTATACCAAGGCATTACTTAATTAAATCGGTTGAGAGATAATAAAACTACAAATCTCTGAAATAGTGGTTTTGAACTCGACATTGTCATTTGCAAAAAAATCACAGTTTATGCATTTGCTTTAACTTTTGATCGGATTACTTCATTTTAAACATTTTTACATTTTTGGGTGAACAAGCTTGTGACTTTGACATTTTTTGAACATCCAAGATGGCGGACAGCTTTAACACGCTTTAACCCTTGGGTAACTTCATTCCCCTAAAAAAGTAACAAAACAAAATCAAGGCCACTCTACCTCCCATCTTTGCTAGGTATGTGGAGGTATCACTTGCTTAAATCAGTTAAGAAGTAAACAAGTTAGTGTCATCATTTCCAGTGTTTTCAAAAAAATTGTGACTTGTAATAAAATTTAAAAAATTGCTGTGGTTTTAATTTGGCCGAGCCTAAGCTGAGTTTACTTGTTATTAATCATCAAACACTTATATTTTTTTTAATTAAGACAGTACGCAAATCGTTACGCCATTTATTAAAAGCATTGGTAATATTTCTTTGGGGGCAAAAACAACCCTAGCTGCGGCCATTTCTATACTTCTTTTTATAAATCTCCCCAATAATGGCTTTTTGCCAGATTCAAATCGGGGCTGTTAGCAGGCCAATCAATGGGCCTAATAAAATCTGCGACGTTGTCCTATACGCAAAAATAGGCAAAGGGGTTAGTTTATGTCACCACACTTGATGATCAATTTTTAATTTCTTAAACGATTTAATTTAGTGATACTTTCATGTATGAAGCAGGGAGGGAACTTTTGTCGCATTAATTTCGATTTTGTTGAGTATAGGTACACAACATATTTTTTTTTTCAGGGAAGAGGAGGGGGGGGGGTGAAAATTACCCATTATTTAAAAATGTCTGCCATCATGGAATTTTGAGATTTGTTAAGTTTTGAACCACAACTTAAAAGCCTTAAGTCTTGTACATACTTCTATCTAAAGTTCCAGCAAACAACTCGAATCAATATAAAAGCCCGTACTTTTTTATTTCTTAACCGATTTAATTCAGTAATACCTTGGTATAGAGACAATACATAAGGTTTTTATGCCTCACATATTTTTCTGCAAATTTCTCGTTATTTAAAACGGTCCGCCATCTTGTATTTTTAGGAAATGTCAAATTTTGGACCGGATCGGAAAAGCCTCATGTCTTGTCTTTCTAAAAAGTAAAAACATTTCAAAATCGACCGATTCGATCCAAAGTTATAGCAAATTCAAAAGTGTGCAAGATTTTTTGGCCCACCCTTTATATATAACTATTAGATCTACTTAAAACCAGAACCGGAACAAAAAGTAGGTCATCCCGGGGGTTAAATATAATATTTTAATCGTAGCCCCGCTATATTGTTGTTACAATATCGTTATTGTTACAGTTCCGTTGTCTAAAGTTAATTGCCCCTCGACATGAACAATAATGAACATGCTCGTTCGAAAGTTTCAAAACACCGCGAGTGAAAATGTTTTTCGCTCTTAATATAGGGTAGGTATCTGATTTAACTGAATAGGGTACTATATCAGTATGTTTTAAACTATACTCAAAAAGTAACCTACTTGAGCACTGATAGAAAAGATTATTAAATTTACAATCAAAACCTGGTATGGCAGAAAAGGCCCATGAAATAATGGCCTAATTTCCTGGCCCACAAGCCGCCCTTTCTCTCTACTACTGCCAGTGGCGCACCCAGGGATTGGCTTCGGGGGTGGGGGGAATTAAGGATAATTACTTTAAAAAAAACTTGATTTTAAGTAAAAATGTGACCATAATTGATATGCTTACAAGCGCGGACCTGGGCTCCAATATCGAGACAGGGGCAGTGTTAACTAAATTTAGGATTGTTTATTTACCCAAAATTTGATATCAAAACTATGGTTCAATGCGCCGCAGGCAAAATTTTTTGAGAATATAACACTTACAATACAATTTTTGAGTTAAAATTATAGTAAAGTCGTAAATTTTGATGGGGGTTTGAAAATTTGAGTTGCTTATTTACTCTTAATTTGTTTGTAAAAATCCTAAAATGCATCGCAGGCGAAAATTTTTGCGAAAATTACACTTGAAATGCCATTTTTTGACATCAAATCGCAGGAAAAATGTTGTGATAAAATTACACTAAAAAGACCATTTTGATAGTGATCCAAATTGAAAACAACTTAAAAAATCAAACATTTTTATAGCGGTCATGAACGAACGAAATCGTAAAAATGAAAGATGTTATAGCGGCGCAGATGAAAAATTTGCAATTTATTATTTTTTCCCTATATATTTTATTTCTTCTGTTCTGTGGTTGTGCCAATTATGTATAAGCAGGCTTCCCGATAATCCGATAGATTCTTTTTGATTGAAGTAACTGATTTGGAAGTTTTTTAACTTCTTTTTTGTTTTAATTGCCTTAGGAGTATAAACCTATTGGAAGCCTGGCAATTAGGTCTCCCTGGGCCGTTTCTGCCTTACCGCGAGCCTGCCCCTAATCCGCCGCCTGCACCACTGGTCTGGCAGTCTGCTCTTCTGGTTTTACTGTTCTTTTTGCAGGTCCTCCTCATCCAGGGTCGGAGAACCGAATACCTGGTATCTCGTCCACTGGTATGCCTCGCAGTTCGCTATAACATGTCAAGATGTCTTTTCTGCCCGCCCACAGGCCCGGCAGGTCGAGTCATTTTCCACCGCGATCCGGTGCTTCCTTAGTCGGTTGTGACCTGTTATGATTCCTGTCAGCAGACCAGCGTCCCTTCGTGATCTCCCCAGAAGCCATTTTTCACTGGCTACGTCCGGGCCCTTCTCCAAGCGGTCGCCATGGCATCGTTGGCCCATTTATTGAGTCGACTTTGCAATTGCCTCTTGGTTGTTCCTAGGAGTGGTTCCGGACCTACATACTGGGTGCTTGCTCCGATCCTGGCGAGCTCGTCAGCCTTCTCGTTCCCCGGCACCCCCATATGTCCCGGTACCCACATAAGCGTCACTTGTTTTCCTCCAGCAGGGTGTTGTTGATCTTGGGCGCCCTTAGTGCCTTTAGGGCCGATTGGCTGTCGGAGCATATATAAAAATGCTCCTCCGTACCGTTCTTTATTTCCTCCATGGTTGCAGCCACTATTATGACATACACCTCTGCCTGAAAGACATTGGCTTGCTCTCCGAGCGGATAGCTCTTTCGAACTTCCTGGTCTTCTACGTAAACCCCCTTGACTTAGATAAATACCAATGCGGAACGTTGGAAATCAAAATGTATGATAATGTTTAATGATGTTTGAGGAGGGTGACCACTGAAACCATTGATGAGCTCACGCTGGTTGCCCAGGGCGAAACATCGTTTGATCATTTCTTCCTTTTTTCCTTTGCGTGTTCCTTGTGGATGCTCATCCAAGTTTGAATTTTTCTTCTTTCCACCCAAGGACTTTTGATCTTTTGTTTTTTAGATTCTTTTCGGTTGAAGTAAGCGATTTGGAGGTTTTTATATGTCCAAATATTATTAAAAGTACCTATCTATATTTTAAGTGTGGGTTCGTGATATGATGATATGTGATGATAGAGATGAAGAGTTATTTTTATTAAGAAGTATTTTAATTTATTTATTATTACAAGTAAGCACATATAATTGGCTACAATATCTTGTTTTACTGTCGACTTACGCTCGTTTTATCCAGGAAATAACATAAGATAAGAAAAGCACATGAGAAACCAGATTTAGATCACTTCCATCGACGGGCTTTTTCGATGTTTTACTTCCTTTTAATCCAATTTAAAGTATCATTTGAGAATTTGAAATCCATCTCCGTAAAGAAATATATTATCTCTAAAGCCCGGAAAATACTTTTTCTCGAGTTACCATAAATTAACCTAAAAAATCTGATCTCAAACAGTTTATTTATTTATTTATTTTCTTTCTTATTTTAGATATTCTTGTGTGAATATTCAATTACAAGGTAATACAAATTACAAATATTATGCTAATAGTAGTATAGTGCCTATATAGTACTATAAGTAAACTAAACCTAGACTACAAGTAACGAGGCTTATTAGAGAAAGTATAAAATGAGAAGTGAAAGATGAAAACGAAACAAAAAAAAAATAATTATGACTTTGATTCTAAATTAATAATCTTAATTGTTTTCTAAAAGACCCAAAACTAAGATTAAAAATATTCATTCACACAACTCTGTGTTTCGGACTTCCATTGTCTATATTTTATTTGTACACGACGTTTCGATCAGTACAATCTCTGATCGTCTTCAGGTGCAAACTACAATCAATTCCTAAGGCTACGTACTTATATACTGTGAGAAATCACTCAACCTTGAAGTTTAAGAAGTTGGCTCCGCCCAAGGAGGGGCTTACAAATATTTGGGATTTCAACACTTGGTTTACTGAAAATACTCTGATTCTGTCCAATAAAGGCAGCTTCAAGGAATTTTCGTTTCTTCCAGTGTAACTCCTTGTGCAAAACCTTTACTTCTGCCCACTTCATTCGGTGTTGTTTTGACCATGCATGTTCGGCGATTCCTGATTTCGTTGTTTCACCTTTTTGGGTATTCGTCTGATGTTCCTTAAGCCTAACAGTTAGTGGTCTTTTAGTTTCGCCTATGTATGATTCACCACACTCACAAGGAACTTGGTAAATGTATTCGTTATTTTGTTTGTTCTCCGGTTTTGTTTTACTAAGTAGGCTTCGAATTGTATTACTAGATTTAAAAGCTGTTTTAATATTAAAGTTTTTCGCTACTCTTCGAATTTTCTCTGATACTCCTTTAACGTATGGAATTGTAAGGAATGCATTTGCCTGGTTTTGGTCTTGTAATCTCTGTCCTGTTTGTTCAAATTTAGAAATAATATCTGTTATAAGTTTAAGGCTGTAACCATTCTGCTGCAGATCCTTCTTAATGTTTCTTATTTCGATTTCCAAGTCATGAGAATTGTTACAAATTTGAACGGCTGGTCTGCCAATGGGTTCATCGCTTTCGCCAGTGGTGGCCAATATTTACATAGAGTGATTCGAATCACACGCGGTTGATACCGCAACATATAAACCTAAGCTCTGGCTGAGATATGTTGATGATACTTTTATTGTCTGGACCGGGAATGACTAACAACTTTCAGAATTTTTACACCACCTAAATAACATAAGACCCGCCATTAAATTCACAATGGAGTTGGAGCAAAATTGTCAAATTCTTTTTCTTGATGTACTTGTCATACGATTAGAAAACGACATCAGAACAACAGTCTATCGTAAACCCTCTCATACGGGACAATATTTAAATCAAGGTTCAAATCATTCTGCTATAACCAAACGAGGCATAATCAAAACTTTGTATAACAGAGCCGTTCAAATTTGTAACAATTCTCATGACTTGGAAATCGAAATAAGAAACATTAAGAAGGATCTGCAGCATAATGGTTACAGCCTTAAACTTATAACAGATACTATTTCTAAATTTCAACAAACAGGACAGAGATTACAAGACCAAAACCAGGCAAATGCATTCCTTACAATTCGATACGTTAAAGGAGTATCAGAGAAAATTGGAAGATAAGCGAAAAACTTTAATATTAAAACAGCTTTTAAATCTAGTAATACAATTCGAAGCCTTTTTAGTAAAACAAAACCGGACAACAAACAAAATAAGGAATGCATTTACCAAGTTCCTTGTGAGTGTGGCGAATCATACATAGGCGAAACTAAAAGACCACTATCTGTTAGGCTTAAGGAACATCAGACGAATACCCAAAAAGTTGAAACAACGAAATCAGGAATCAAAACAACACCGAATGAAGTGGGCAGAAGTAAAGGTTTTGCACAAGGAGTCACACTGGAAGAAACGAAAATTCCTTGAAGCTGCCTTTATTGGGCAGAATCAGGGTATTTTCAGTAAACCAAGTGTTGAAATCCCAAATATTTGGTAAGCTCCTCCTTGGGCGAAGCCAACTTCTTAAACTTCAAAATTGAGTGATTTCTCACAGTATATAAGTACGTAGCCTTAGGAATTGATTGTAGTTTGCACTTGAAGACGATCAGAGATTGTACTGATCGAAACGTCGTGTATAAATAAAATATAGACAATGGAAGTCCGAAACACAGAGTTAATTTCAAACACATCATTGTGTCAAACTTTTAAACAAGCATGCAGTCTGTTAAACGAGTTGCAATAACGAAAAAATGGCGAATTTACCATATGCTTAGAACTATAAGACTGGGATTTACTAAGATCTAAAATAGAACCCCCCACAGGTCTGAATATTTACACCTGTGGGGGGTACTAAATTTTAAATCCAATTTTCAAAAAACACTTATCCATACAGAAAAGACACCAAAGTTATTGATTATTTTGTAATGTTATTGCAAAATACCACTGAAAAACTACTTTTTTTTTCAAAATACACCATATTTTAGAAGAAAATGCCCTAAAACTATTTTTTTTTGACAGGTTTCAAAATGGCAAATGGCGAATACGCCAAAAATTTGGCACATAATAGCTTCATTATTTGTGTTTGAGGTTATAAAGCTGGTGATTTTTTAGACCACCTCAGGAGGGTGTTTTGTGGCATTTGGTAATAGGTTCATGTATAATTTCCCTAAGTAACCATTTTTACAAGGATCAATTTACCTTATTTATTATAAGTTGTTGATTACCCAATAAAATACCTCCTACTTTGTCCAGAAAAACGCCATATTTTGAACCCGTTTTTAGCACACAAAATATATTTATGCACGAAAAACATACCACACAAAAAACCCAAAACAACTATATTAATTTATTTACAAACTGAAAGGTTATGTAAAAGCTCAGTCAAAAAACTGTCCTTAATCAAAGCCCACTCATTTTAAAGCTGCAGCTTTCATCAGTAGAGGTTGGTGCAAGCCAAGGTGCAAGCAGAGGTAAAAGATCCGAACTCGCTGTTTGTGATTGAACGCAGCCCTAATATTTTTAAACTGACATTTCGACAGTGACAAAAATGTAACAAAAACTTGGATTTAAGTCTTTTGACATCAAGTATTAATTGGAAAAATTAATTAACAAGGGTTAGTTTTAATTAAAGTTACATATAACCCCAATGTTAATTTATTCTACAGAGTGTTTACTATTTAAACCCCGCGTTTTTAATTTTCTTTTCTTCTAAATTGAAAATTTCCTCTTAAATCCAACAAAAGATTGTGTTAAGATGATTATTCAATAAACAAATTTATTAAAATTCTTCTTATAAATCAAACTACGTCTAAAACTCAAGGAGGGTTCGTTTAAAATGCTGAAAACCGAAAATTTTACTTAAACTTAGAACCGTTTTAAAATAGACTAAACCGTTTTAGTAAATCCCACTGTTAGTGTCTACAAAAAACGTATTTCTATGACGGAGTATTACAGGACTACAATTGAGCAAACAGAATTGTAGTGTTTCCTATGAATTTTAAATACAAAAGACACGTCACAAAAGATTCTTCTGTCTGACAAAACTTGCTTTGGAGGACGCACACGATACATGGGAAATTTCGCATCAGTGAAAGTGCTTGAAATTTTTATATGTTATAGATATTGAAATTCCCAACAATGTCCAAATTAACCTTAATCTTGTAGGTCTTAAAGTTTTCGAGATATGATTTTTTAAAGTTGCGGTTTTTGGGACATATTTTTACTAAAAAATAAACCATACATAGCTTATAAGAATACCAATACCATGCAGTTTTGAGATATTGGGCAGATGAAAGATTTTAATTTGACATGATTGTCCGCCCTTTCGTCAACCTCAAAACATGACAAATAACTGCTAACGTAACGCAACCAAATGTGATAAATAGAAGGCGTACGCAAAATTAAATTAAAACCCCTCGATCAGTTTTAAAGAAATTAAATACTGATTAATTTTTATCACAATTAATTATATAGAACTTTTTGCATGTACCTCGTAGCTAGGAAAAAAATAAAAAAATAAATTTCAATTTATTTAAACTTTATTTACTCATCACTTTAGCTAAATGCAAATGAATATTTAGATTTTTAAGTTGCAAAATAATTATTTCGTAGTAGAAAACAATTTTCGTCAACTTAGTAAAAAACAATAAAAAATATGCAACACAAAGTAACTGTTACTGGGAAGAAAAACTTGTTTACTTTATCTAAAAAATACTAAAACAATAATGTTTACTAAAAAATAATTTTTTTATTTTTATATCGGAGAAAATAAAAAATTGACTAGTATGATTTTTTTGACTAGCCCTCTATATAACCTGCTAACATTTTACCAACATAATAGTAAGAAAGTCCATCTTTGGTGCCTCAGAAACACATATTCGTCGATAACTTGTTTTATTTCGGTCAGGAAATGCCTTTTTGAGCGTGCCCAATATACCTCAAAACAACGTTATTTAAACTTTGACCGTCTATATCTCTGGGACTAGACATAGAAATCATTTTATATTTACACATTTTTCTTATATCATAACCTATTATTACATACTAAAATTTTATCAAGTTTCACCAAAATAATTTTTTAATGTATTTCGTGCGGGGTTCGTTGACGGGATCTTACTTGGGAATCTTTTAGTTAATTGTGAGTGACATCGGCAACAGCGTATCGGTTTCTCAAGCTTATCTCTTTCGCTCTCATTTACCAGCCATTGCGCTTCTTTTTCAACACACGCTATTTCGGCACCCTATACAAGAGCTGACGAACCCTGTATGTAGTATCCGGTAGCCTTAAGGCTATACAGGATATGGAGCCGGGGAATTCCTTTCGAAATAATTTATTTAATTCCAGAGTGCTTTCGAGATTAGTTCCAACTTTAAGAGCTCGTGTTATTTAGACAAGATACAATTTCTAAAGTTGAAGAAAAAGGGAAAATAAGATTAAAAACAAAGGTAAAAATCTTAGAGTGCAGGGAATTTAGCCGAGCATCAGCAGCAGCCATCGCAATTGCCCGGAAAAAAAAATATGTAGTGATACGTAGAGGCTCTCTATACATTTGACAGTTGTTGTTTTACCAGAGGTGGTATTTACCCTAGTTACTCGACACCTCTCCTCTTACAACTGTTGGCGAGAGACTCGGTTCTGGTATTGTTAAACGCACCTTCAATATCTAAGAAGGCTGCCACTGCAATTTCTTTATTGTCGAGTAACTGAGATAGTTTGCTGACCTACCTTTTGAAGGTAAATCTACCGACCTCTAGTTCTTAGGTATGTGGCTTCATGCTAAGCTAGCTCTAAAGAGTTTTGTCAGGGTGGATAGAAGTGGCAGGGATGCTAAAACTTATTTGGATAATAATAAAGCTAAGTTTAAACGCACCGACTCGTTGTTGCAAGGATAAGTATGTCCACATCCACCAATGTGAAAATTCTCCGATTTAATTGGAGTTTGGATTGTGTCTTGCAAACAACACAGTAAACACCGTTATGTAGAAATTACGTAAAATTTATATAACAGATTTATCTTGTTATGTAAATTTAAGATAACTCAGAGGTCATAATAAGGTAAAATTTAAGTCAAATTAAGGTACGAAAACTCTGCATAATGCCATGCGCAAAGCCCACAAAATTGTTACATAAAAAGTAAAAACTACGTAAATTTTACATAACAGGTTTACTTTCACACTAATGTGCGAAAACACTGTATAATGCCATGCGGAGAGTCCACCTAATTGTTACATAAATGTGATGTAAATAAAATGACATACCTTTTACATAAATATTCCATCCATTTTACGTGAGAATTAAGTAAAAACTACGTATAAATTTAAAGTAGAATTTAAATGACATTAACCTGCATGACATGCGCAAAGCGTCAACTATCTAAGTCTGACATGAGCATGCAGCGGTGGTTGCTTGACACGGTCCGACATTGGCAAATTACAAAGTTAACAAGACGGGCTGGTTAAAGTGGCGGAAGAGATTATTCTGATAGAGAAGTACCACCATCTTATCAATATCTCAAAGTCCGCATTCTAATTTTGAAATATCTTTGCTCTTGCTTGTCATTAGCGCCATCTCTACCTACTAAGAAGAAATTATTAAGCAGTGGTAATTTCTTTCATTTTCATAATATTTTTGTAAATTTTAATGTGACCTAAATCGCGTTACAGAGCTTTTACCTCATTGAGACGATATAAATATTACATAAAATATTTTATGTAATAGCTATGTAACATTTGAAATATAAACTTCAGGTTCAAGGTTCAATTGACTATATAATAATTATGTAAAATTTAGGACTTTAATTTGACGTAAAAAACTTGAATGACATAATTAATGCATAAAACATTTTATCTAATAATTATGTAAAATTTTAAACGTAAAATTGAAGGTTCAGGCTGTTTCATAATATTTATTCCATTTTAAAAATTTCAAATCATGTTATAGAGCGTTTACGTAATTTTGATGATATAAATATCACATAAAATGTTTTGCATAATTTTTACGTAATATTTACGCAAATTATAAGAATTTATTTATAAAGTCATATTATCTACGTAAAATTAACATTGCTTTTGATGAATTAAATTTACAGTCAAAGTTTTGACGTAATTTTTACATAATTTTTTTATAAAAATATTTTTATGTGCGATTTACGTAAATATGATGTACGATATTTTACATAAATATATGAACCTTAGATGTATGTAACTATTAGGTTAAAGTCACAAGTGTATTTACTGGGAAAGCCTCAATATTAAGACACCACATTCTAAAGAATAATATTGTTACAATAAACATATTTTTTTTAAAGTAAAGGGCCATTCTTACAGCTATTCAAGCGATTTTTAACCTTTAAACAATTTGTTTCTTTAACAATATGATATAATTTTTTTTCTTTTAAAATGTTAACCTTAGAGTAATATTTTTAACACATTTAAAACAATAAAAATATTGCATAATTATTCCACTTAGTTTTTAGCAAATTCTCGTTTTTTTTGTTGATAAATAATTTTTTTTTTGGTTCCAATATAGCTCGCCAGAGCCGCCTCGAAATGCAAAAACTAAAGCAGCGTCTACACGCCGGCCATCGTGGCCAACCGCCCACACAGCACGTCAACACCTGACTCGAAACGTCGAGCTGCGGCGCGCGCCTCTGATGCCGCAGATAAAACTCGTATGCTGTGAACAGGCCCTAAGGCCGGCCACTACACACGACCAATGCTGTCTTTTGTAATGCTGCCAACGAACATGAACAGGTCAGAGTTAGCTAGGTTCACACCATAACGTAGGGGAAAAAGTTTTAATGTGAATAGGACAGGCATTAGTAGGTTATCTCCATGGTCCCTAGAATAGATACGGTCTAGTAATTTTCTGGGGGTTCTATTTTCGAAACCATACGAAACTATTCGCATGCGACTACTTCCATCTCTTCCTGTACCGTATAGAATACGAGGAAAAGATATGTCGATATGCTGATTCATGAGTAGTACGTGAAAGAATAACCGGTTTTTCAAGCGAAACAACACGAATGCCCTCCATCCACATTGATGTAAACCAGTCGAATTCGAACGCGGTCCACACATTCCGGATTATCTTTCTCCTCTCATTTCACACGGTATAGAAAGGGACTGACATAAAAATTGGCTATTATTTAGTACGCGTATGCGGATGTGTTCATATGGATTCGAAAATCAGACCCCTGATGACGACACAAAAATAGTAGGTGATTTTTGTTTGCCATATAAAAAATAGTATGAAGGTTTGGCAAATTAAATTAACTTTACGGATTTTTTTTTGTTTAAATGATTGACGCAAGACCTATCTTTGCTTGTGTCTTTTTTTATAACTTTTTTTGTACACGTAAATATCATTTATTTTTGGCCTGCGTTGATCTTTCACCAAATCGAAATTAAAATCATTAGTTGATAATCGATCCCATCAAGAAACTCATTGGATGAGTTAGAGTTTGTTCGTCCTCGTAGTTCAGAAGTTCGTAGTTATGTAGTTGTTATTTTTTCTGTTTTGGAAGCTATTTTATTTTGTACTTGATTTTTGCCAGGCATTTTTGGGAGAGTCATTATTTTGCTATTTAGAAGGAAAGACTTGTTGTGCATACTATATGCAATATATTTGATTACAAAAATTAAAAAGGTGCCTTGTTTTTTTGTTTTTTTCATTATTTAATGATGAGCATTAAAAAAACACAGGGTATTTAATTAGGGCCAGAAGAAATGATGAACAAATACAATTTTTTAATAATTTATGAAAAAATAACATAACTCCAACATTAAAAAAATCAATAAAGAGAGCAGGCTGATAACTTGTGTCGTCATCAGGTGAGCGGCGCAATAGTAAAGGTTTGTAGCCGTAGGGAGGGCTACAATTCGCTAAGGGATTAAACGACACTTTAGTCCCGAGGTTTATATACTATTTTATGTACTTTAGGAAAAGATCTTTGTTAAAATTACGTGATTTCTACGCCAAATGGTTCGTCAACTACAAGAAAGGGTGCTAAGAATGAAATCTTGGCCAAGAGCAAGTGCTGTTTGGCTTGACTTGCCATAAATTTATTTATAATTTTCCAGGAATTTTTTTTTTTTAATCCCTGAGGGATTAAATTTACTTGTAATCCCTAAGCTAAGGGATTAAATTTATTTTTAATCCCTTAGGGACTAAACTTTCATTGAATCCCTTAAGGCGATTTAGGGGAAAAAGGTGTCACTTTAGTCCCTAAAAATAGGGATTAAAAGTATCTATTTAATCCCTGAAGTGTATAAAAAAATTATTCCAGAGACCGTGAGTTATCTCATAAATTTTTGCAGAAAATGAAATAAAAGCTAAAGCCCTTGTAAATCTAAACGTCACGGATGGTGAAATTACTGCCTCAGGAAAGTGACACATAAATTGAGCTTTCAATTTTACACTAAAATTTTTTCCTATATGGTAGGTTAATATTCACAAGTGTAGTCCAATTTTTAACGTCATTTTTGCCTCTGAAAACGTATTTCTTTGTTGTCAACAGTTCGCATGTCAAATAATTTGTTGTTTTCAATTTGAAGTAACAGTTGAAACAATCAACGACATGAATTTTTTTACATATTTATTGTCACTGTCTAAAGCAATGTATCCAATAGAGTATATATATATACAATGTATTTAGGTACACAGGATGTTTTACGCCAAACTTAACAAAGGATTTTTTTAGGGTGTGACCTAGATTGAAACATAGGCTACTCTTTATTTGATATTTTTGCTCAATGGCAGCTGTCAAATGCAATTATATTGAGTTCATTATGATACGCGAATGAGCCTCCGAAAAAATTCGAGATAGTTTTATATTACAAATTATGATTATATTATTAGGAAAAATTCTAAATAATAAACACATATATACCAGAAAAAACAGAGCTTTGTATTTCGTGCAAATTTGTTTTATTTATTTTAGACCGGCTTCGGCTTTCACCATCATTAGTGCTTACATATTAAAATACAGATTAGGGGAAGATGGGCTATAGAAGTTCCGATTTGGAAAGCAAGAAAACATATTATACTTAGGGGGCATACGTAGAAAATTTGGCTTCCGTGGGCCTTTTGAAGAACATTTTACGAAACTTATTTTAATCGATTACTAATGGACCCACCAACACTGCATAACCTGTTAACAAGTAAAGTAGGGTTAGGATTTTTTCTTAAATTCAGACGCTTTAAGCAATAAAATATGGCACATATGTTGGCTTTTCGGCAACGTACCCTCGTGTGTCATAAAAAATTACATATGTGGCCTCTAGGGGGCAACAGGGGCCAAAATGTGTTTTTGAACTATCCCTCATATCTTTTATACTAATGCACATCCAAATTTCAGTCAGTTAGTAGTTCATACTATTAGCTACAAGTCTCATATACCGAAAAAAATTTCCTAGCCGTTAACAAGACACCTAGATTAGGGGCTAATAATTTTGTCGATTTCAATTAAAAAATTATATTTTACTTATCTTTTAGCCAATATTAACAAAAATGCACCACCAGGGGCACTTACTTATCTTTTAGCCAATATCAACAAAAATGCACCACCAGGGGCGCAGTGGATCATTCCTCAGTGTTAAATACCCCCAACTTTGTCCCAGCGCCTTAGGGCTGTAAGAGGACGAGATCTAATTTTCACCATTATCATATTCCAGAAAACACCCCATATATGCACTACTAAAGGCTGTGAGACAAAAATTCTTCATTTTTTAATATATTTTTGTTACTGATCCACCCACAATGGTTAAGCGACTGATTGTCAAGTATTCCCAAGTTAGACAAAAAGTTACTGGCTAGACACCTGCAACCTTCAGTGATCCGTTGAACGTGAGACTGAAAATTTATATTGAACCAATATTTATCCGTCAGGAACTGTTTATAGGAAAGTTACCCCCTGAACTTCCTCCCCCAGGAGGTAACACAGGGAACCGAACAGATACTCACTCGAACCTCTAAAGGTAAGGATGAACAAGGAACTATTCAAGGACCCAGTAGATCTTGTTCAACAGAAGAAGCCCGACAGGAAACGGCACAAGTACCCTTTAGACACTACTATAGGACACTCTACAAACTCGCCTACGAACGCCGCTGATGTAAACAAATTGACCAAGAAGCTCAGGAAGCTCCAGGTCAAAATCGTGGTCAGCATGGACGGTCCAACTAAAACAGAGCTGACTGAAGAGCACCTGCTCGAAGTCCTTGCTCCACTTAGGTAGGAAGGATGTGAGACTAGCAACAGGGCTCCTGACAGGACACTGTTGCCCCAACAAGCATCTGGAGACGCTGGTAATCTCCGGAGGCTCAGAGAGTCGATGGTGCATGCAGGATGTAGAATCGTCCTTGCATATTCTGCGGGAGTGTCCGACTCTGCCCAAGTCAAGAGAGTCACACCGTGGGAACAATCTATTGGCCATAGGTAATGTAAGAAGGTTGCAGCCCAAAAAAGACTGTTCTTTTGCAAAAGAGGCAGGCTTTCTGGGCTAAACCAACCACTTCTACATCATTCATTCATTGCCCCAGAACTTGCAGCCCCGGTTCCCCTAAAGAAATTCTTTTTCGGTGATTATTTTGTAAAAAGTCCAGAAACAATGTGAAACAGAGTCTGCAAATCCAAATAAAAAACAGATTTTTTTTAAAGAAAATGGTGTACTCTTGGATATTTGAGTTAAAAAATTTGACATTAAATAACAAATAAGCTTCATTTGATTTTGACAATTTTTTGGAAACGGGTAGCAAAAATATTGTTCCTAACACTTGCGCATGGTCTTTTTCTCGTACTTAGAGCTTAGTCGGACTTTGCTTGGCCTCGTTCGCCTAAGTGCGTTTGCGTGCGAGAAAGTATCACTTTGCAAAACAAAATCTTGTCAATTTTTTAAATTATATTTTCAGATCTGAGCAAAAGGATTTGTTTCGTACATCAAGACGTCTCAGTTTGGTACCACTCGCCAGCACCAGTAATCTCTTGGAAATCGAAAGACGGCACTCGTTGATGCGAGCATGCAGCGATGAAGATCATCAATCGGTGAGCGTCTTTATTGAACAATATTATTTAAATATAAGACAGTTTAAGTTGCTCATCACACGTACGAGGTGCCCAGCCGTAGACGTTGAATTTGCTGTATCGGACGGTTCTGTCTTTTACATTTGATTATCATGTACTTCTATCTTAATTTCTTTGGTTCGTCCGTTCGTATTATAGAATTTCGCAAAAATTTTCCCCGTATATTTTTATGACCTTTTATGGCACTACACGTGGATTACACATTTCACGTCAAATACATTTATGTTAGGAAATGTTCAGTTCTATAAAGGCGCATTTACACACACAAACTTTCCTTTGATGTGGAAATGCCGACAAACATTTACACGAGCCTCTTGAGCAAAATGCTCAAAGAAATGTTCGAGCAAAATATCGTAAAAAAAACACATGTAAATTTTGGAGAGAATGTTGAGCAAAATTTGTTTGAAGAATTGTGGGTATAAAAATTTCTTTACAAATTGAAAATATATATTGTTATCGGAATTCATTGAACTTAACTGAATATAGAAAAACAAAGTTTTGAAATAAGGTATTTTTAATCAAGTGCTTTCCGACGGAAAAACGATTTGATGCCGAAATTCAAATTTTACTTCATAAGCAACTTCGATTGATCTGATTTTTATAGGGGATATGACAGTATACTTGCAACTTTTTTGGGGTTGTAAAAAAAACGAGAATAAAAAAAGTAATAATTGGCAATTATTTATTGTTGTTGCCTGTAAAATATAATGATAAAAATTTACGTTTAAAAGAATATCCCTTTACTTTACTTCCTAGTTTAGTCTTTTACAATAATAATTAAGTCAAATTAAAAAAACCTATATACATTTTATTAAATCTCAAATATATGAACAAAAGCACGTTCGGTTTAAATAATACCCGTTTGTTACCCAATTTTACAATCCTACGAATCCGACCCTTGTCTAAAAAATATAATTTAGCAGTAATTTAGTAGTCTGTGTCGCCGATCTATCATCCCGCGTTTTGGATTTCGCAGGTAGTAGGCCGGCCACCCTTTTGAATCGCAATGTTGCCCTTTGCATATTGTTTGTTCAGTGTTAGTAATCGACCTTGATTATTACATTAAATTGACAATAAATATCTATATCTTCAGCATTTTCATGAACCTTTTACTTTTTTAAGCAACCCTTGGGACCTTAAACTAACTAGGTAAAATCTGGTGTGAGGAATTAAAAAACAACAATAAAAGCTAAAGGTAAAGTAAAGCTACAAAAATATGTTTAAAAAAATCCCCCTCCCCACCACTCTTCATAGTCGTGAGGCGCGGATTACCGCTCAAAAGTGCAATTTTTGAGTTTTTTGCCGATATTTGAAAAACTCTAAATTTTTTTGTAAAAAAAAAATTTTCCTGGGTTTTTTTTTGACTTTAGGAAAAAAACCCTTGAAAATAAAAAAACTCAAGACGCAAGAAAATCTAAAAAAAAACCCCTGGCAAAACAATCCGTAAGAAACCCTAAGAAACAAATATTATAAGTAACCCTAATCCATGTGACAAAACGGATAGTAGAGCCAATAATAATGTTTCGCTTGCCGTCAGCTTTTTTTCACAAAAATTTTAAATAAAAGTTGGTGTTCCATTTTCTTAAAGAATTGGGATCACTGATCACTGATGTAAAATTTTATTTATTCTAATCTTTAAAAATTTGTTTCCAAAATAGATAGCAATAATTTGCTCAAAAATTTACCCGAACAAAATGTTCAAAGAAAAGCTCACAAAAATGTTCACGCAAAAAATTTTAGATCTTTTGCACGAGCTTTTATTTGAGCATGTTCGTCTGTGTAATTGCGCCTTAAGGGTATAATAAAAAAAGTAATTAATTTTTGCTTATTTTTTGAGTTATAAAAGAATGGAATTTTTTTAATATTTTATTTTTTTGGGGCTGTTTAAAGTCAAGTTCCGAGTTATAAGTCGGAATTCCGAGTTTAAAGTCGGAATTCCGAGATGTAAGTCGGAATTCTGAGTTTAAAGTTGAAATTTCGAGTTTAAAGTTGGAATTTCAAACTTAAAGTAGGAATTAAAATAAAAATTGCAATTTTTAATAGAGTCTAAAGTAATTGTCTTCTATTTCAAAAATTACATTTAAGAAGATGATGTTTTTCTTGGGGAGACACTGCTTCCCGTGCTTCCATGGATCGCACGCCGCTGACATATATATATATATACATACATACATAAAGGGTCGCGTGGAATAAAGATTAAAGTCCATTTTTGGCCAAAATAATAAAATAATGGCGGCATCATGTATATTAATGTACTGCATGTAACATAATTAAACTATGATTTACTAGAGTAAAGTAAGTTCATAGTCAAAGTTCAAAGATACAACGCGACGGTCCAACTTAAAACGATCTTTATTCGCCGCGATCCTTCACATACATACATACATACATTCATACATACATACATCAAAATCAAATCAAATCAATATGGTGTATTTATCAAAATAATTGAATACAGTTGTTACAATATTAGTTACAATAAAGATAAATAAAACAGTTTAGCACAGAAGCAGCTGCGCTGCTTGTTAGTGCGTTTTCTTTTTTTTTTTAATTATTTACGTTCTATCACACAAGTCACATTCGGTAGTTTTTATTACATGTCCTGTAATAATGTCACAATCGAGATAATGTCACGTTTTAGGAAAAGGGATTTGTCACGCTCAGGTTATATTTTCACAATTTGGTTTAAGTCACATTTCGGTTAAAAAGGTCACATTATTATTATAAACTTTTAGAAATATACTTTTTTGTCTGTAATAAATATTTAATTACTAGTAGGTTCATTATCTTAATAAATCTCTTATTTTTATTCTTTCTATTTCATTTAACCACTTTTTAAAATAAAAATAAATCATCTGGAAGAAAGTTATAAAATTTCGGCGCTAAGAAATTAAAATATTTATGATCAACTTCTTTTTTCATTAATGGTAAGTGTGCATTTATGTTTCTTTGACGAGTGTTGTGTGAATGTGGGATGGTGTGAATGTTTATTTTTTTCTCGTTTATTAGAAAAATTAATTTAGAAAAGTATAATTGCCTAACGTCAAAAATATTTGTTTGTTTATATAAGTCGTTAGTCGAGTGGAGTCTGTCTTTATTGAAAATGATCTTAAGTACCCATTTTTGTAGAGTTTCAAGATCTGTTATATAGCAATCTCTCACACCACCCCAACCCACAATCCCGTACGTCAATTGTGATTGGAACAGTGCAAAATACAATATTTTAAGTTGATCGCTTTTTAAATAATTTTTTAGATGGTAAAAACGTGTAATGATCTCGTTTTACCAATCAAGTATTACCCATGTCCATCCCATCTTAAGTGTGGATCAATTATTATGCCAAGATATTTGCTTTTATTTGTTTTGCTAATTTTGGTGTCTGGTGAGATGTTAAGTAAGTCAAAATCGGGTAATTTATTGTTATAAGATGATAAAGGCAAAAATTTAGTTTTTAGTTTGTTTAGTGTTAGAGTATTAAATTCAAACCATTTAAAGATATTTAGCAAATCAGTGTAAGCTTGATGTTTTACAGTGTTCCAATCTTCTGCTGAATAAAACACAAATGAATCATCCGCGAAATTAACAATTTTTCCCTTAAAATCTATTTTTAATAAGTTATTAACATATATTATAAATAAAATGGGTTCGAGAACTGTCCCTTGAGGGACTCCCCAAGTTACAGCTCTCGGAGCACTCTTTATCTGGTTAATTTCCACAAATTGTTGTCTGTTTTCGAGATAGCTTTTTAGTAGATTTAATGCGCTTCCCCTAAATCTATTTTTTTCTAATTTTTTTAATAGCTTTTTATGGCATACTGTATCGAAAGCTTTTTTGAGGTCAATAAGTACGCATAGGGCAGCTTGTTTTTTATCAACTGCGTTATACTCAGTCGATTTCCGACGTCTAAACCCAAATTGTTTTGGAGATATAATCTTATTTTTATCAAGAAATCTAACCATTCGTTCTTTAATTAACTTTTCAAAGACTTTTGCTATGTTTGACATAAGGGAAATTGGCCTATAGCAATTTATGTCTAAGCTTGATCCTTCTTTAAATAGTGGTTTTATTTTTCCCAACTTAAGTATATCTGAAAAACAGCCTATACTAAACGCAAAGTTTATTAAATATGTAAGTGTAGGTGAAATTTCGCAAACAACCTCTTTTAGGGTTTCCGCCTTAATATTGTCAGGGCCAGGAGATTTTTTTGATTTTAATTTTTTAATTACTTTTTGGACCTCTGTAATTGACACTTATTGAAAAAAATTAAGACTATCTTTTATACGTTCGTCCGGTTGCAAGATTTTTGCCAATATCGCTAAAGAATTTATTAAAATGGTTTGTTATTTCAACAGGATCGGTTACAACTTGAGAATCTCGAGTTTTAATTTTGTCAATTATCGTTTTGTTTTTTGTTTTGTTACAGATTTTATTGACAGCTTGCGATAAACCACTACTGTTATTTTCATTTTTTGAGATCATTTTTTAGGTAAATGTTTTTTTCGCTGATTTTATTTCTTTTTCTATTTGTTTTTTGCAATCTGTATATCTATTCTTTGGTTCATCTTCCGGGTTTTTTAAGTACTCTTGATACAGAATATTCTAAATATTTATTTTTTTTAGTAGGCCCTTAGTGATCCAATGTTTTTTCGGATGATTTTTTCTCGTGATTTTAATAATTTTTGTATTTTTTCCTATAAGTAGTTGTAGCTTATGTATAAAATTTGATGTTGCTAAATTTAAAGTTGGGATTTGGTAAACTTCGGTCCATCGATCATTTTTAATGTCAGCTTTTAGCTGTTTGTAAGTAATATAATTTTTTGTCATAAGTTGAGGTTTGTTTTGGATCTGATTTTTGGATCTTTGAGTAAAAGAAAGTAGTATAGGACAGTGATCAGTGATTTTGTAATTTATGACTTAGGATTCAATATTTGCAAAATCTTGATCTCCTTTAATGTAAAAATGATCCAAACAAGTTTTTGAAATTGGTCTGGTATATTTATTAATGAATTATGTAAAGCCGAAGGTTGCCAAAATTGTCTTATATTCCTGGATATTTTGTTTGTCGTTCCTAAGAATATCAGTTTTCTAAAAACACGTTTTCATCAATTGATGGTGATCTGTATATACAGGTAATACGTAATTTTTCATAATGCTTAATTTCGGGCTCTATACATTTTACTTCGCTTATATTTTTAAACTTATAAATATATTTTAAAGAATTTTTTAAAAACACCATTATTCCGTCACATTTATTATAATTACCATTATTAAAAATTGATTGGTATCCATTTATACTAAACATCTGCAAATCATGAATCTTGTGCGTTTCAGTCAAAACTATGACATCTATCTTACTATCAGTTTTATCCAAAAAGCACAGAAGCTCATCAAAATTTTTGTTTATACTGCAAATGTTTAAGTGAAGTAAATTAAAGTTGTTGTTTTTTATTTGTTGGCTAAAAATGTTTATTTTACTTACTATATTTGTAGTTACCACTTCCTCCCTAAAATCCCTTACAAAGTTATCCATTTTCTCTTTTTATATACACCAAGAAAGAGTTTTGATAAGTTTTCTTTTTGATGTATCAATATTTACTACAAAATAAGTATCTATAAAAGGACAGATATATGTTTTATTTATAAAATGAATTATTTAAATGAAGCTGAAGCCCGGGAGATAAACGCAAATAATTTAATTTCGAATTAGTGTTTTTCTGAAATCTGATTTAGTTTAGAAATTACGTCTTGGACTAAAGTATTTTGGTTTTCTGATTTAAACCCATGAAAAACTACGTTATTTCATCTAATTTTTCGCTCTAATAAAATCTGTTTTTATTTACTTTTTCCAACTTTTCGTTTGATTCCTTTATTTGTTTTTTATGTTATCTTCGCTCTTCAAAATGTTTTTCGTTATTTATTCGGTTTTTTTAAGTTTGTCAGCTTGAATCAGTTTGTACATTTCAGTAAGGCTTGCCGGCTCCCCCGTTAGTGATTTTGGCGATCTTTTGCCTAAATAGTACAAAAATACGGAGCGACACTCCGGGCAGCAGCGTATTTTCGACTGATTTGCCAAGGTTATGTTGTCTGAATCTTGGCGACCTGCTGTCTGCAGAGTACGTAGTAGGAATTTTAAAACCGGCCAGTTTAAACCAAACTGAACCATACGTTATCAGCAGGTACATCTAGATCTTAAGATATTTTTACTATTATCTAGTCTATTCTTAAGTTAAATCGGCCTACCTTTGACTTGCAGGATAGCTTATAACATAACTGTTCTTCTGGTATCACTTTTTTATATTAATTTTCACTTTAAACTACTTATATTTGCAACTGACGAAGAGTAAATCAATAACTATAACGTTACTAAAAGACTGTTACAAATAACTACATACCTACATACATACATATAACATATAAATAACGATAACCACAATTTATTTTTGTATGCTGACCGAAAACACTCTAATGTTTGAGAATTTTGAACAAAGGAAGAGATTTAAAATCATTACAGAGGATTAGAGAAAATCTAAAGGATAAATGCGCAATTAGGGTTGATTCATTCCGCTTTACGTAATACTTTTTGTTGCGACAATAAGGTGGAGAGTAAGATAATGAAAAAGAGTATTTAGAAAAAGGGTAGATTATAATGTCCTTTTGAAAAAAAAAATATGAGGACTATTAGTTAAGTTGACCAACCGTACGGTATTTGACCGAACAGTCCGGTATTTTGATGAATTGTCCAGTTTAAAAAATACGTCCGGTATTGTCCGGTATTTTTTTCAGTAAAGTCCGGTATTTCACAGTTGCACTGCACATGGCAATACTGCTCGTCTGTAGCTATTTTCACAGTTTACCGTGCACGGGTGAGGAGCAATGAGACATCACTCATGCATTTGCGGATTGCGATTGGTTGAGTTTATGCAGTTTCGCCAATCGTGTTGAGTAAGTCTGTGTAAAGAGAGCGGCCTGCTAGTAGTTAGAAGATCTAATTTTTCTTATTTTAAAATAAGAAATTGTGTTATTTCTTAGTCTTTTTGTCTCGTCCGTAGTTGTGTGGTTTTATAATTATAATCAAAGATTTAAAAATATTATTTGGATATTAGCTACACGCAACAGTGTTAGTTTAAGTTGAACACTCTTTTTCCTTTGGGACTAAAGCAGAGTTGGAAAGGGTTTTTCCTTTGATCAACATTATGTGGAATGACAAAAAAACCCAATTGTCAATTGAAACACTTAAAGCCATGATCCTGACCAAATACACTTGCCTCAAATTTAATCTTTAAAAACTAGACAAAAAATTTTTACCACGTCCGCGCGATATTTTATTGTTTGGAAGTTGGTCACCCACAGGATGGTTCCAATTTAGGAGGTTTTGGGTATAGAGGGTGAATTCTTTAAACGGAATGGTGCTTCTAGCGGGTTAGAATTTGGTTCAGAAATACCACACGGTAGGATCTATTTTTTACAATAATCAAGATATTTTTATCTAAATCTGTATGAAAAACTTCATTCAAATATCCTCCGTAAAACAGGTCATAGACAACAATCCGTAAGAGATAGAGTATTAGTGTGTGGTATTGTCAAAAACATATTTCTTTTAGAATTCAAAAATGTCAACTATACAGGGTATTATTATTTAAAAAAATATATTTTTTTCCCATACCTCGTAAACAAAACGACATAAAAAATCCAAGATAGCACGATTAAAGAAAATGAAAAATCTCAGTTTACGTGTTTTTGGATTTTTTCATAAAACCAAATTCTAACCCGCTAGAAGCACCGTTCCGTTTAAAGAATCCACCCTGTATATAATAATATATCTTGTGGGCTTGATTTTAATAAATTAATAATGGTTAAAACCGCAAGTAGGTATGCCAACCCGTCTTTGAGCTACAAAGGCTTTTTGAAAAATAGGCGTTTTAGAATTTGGCACTATTTTATTGATGAAAAATTATTTTGAGTGCGTTTTATAGATTATTTAAAACAGAATTTATTTGTCAAACTGGATTTTACCTGTTACTTTTTAATATATAACACTAAATGAGACGCCCGAAACTAAAAACATCCGAAACTAAAAATATACGAAAATAAAAAAGCCGAAAATAATTTGTCCAAAACGTAATTTTCCCGATCCGTACTTTAGCCGACGGAACAAATCCAAACAAAAGCCGACCGCTCAAATGGCGAAGGCGCGAGTTTAATATTTAATGCTACGTTTCCAAGTGAACAAGTAAATAACTAGAAGTTTTCTTGTGGCAGAAATGGGGTGTGGAAAAAATATACTTTCGTTTGATTGCCTGGTTCATTTCTTTTTGTAATGCCTTGTTAAATCATGACTTTTTAAACAACTCAGACCCCACCAAAAAAATTGAGCGACCCTTTACTAAGCATTTATATTTGGCAGATTTGCACCTTTGAGCACCGCGATATTATCGATCGAGTCAAGATTTGTTCAGTTTCGGCCGAATTATTTTCGAAAAAAATATTTTCGAGATATTTTAGATTTTGCATAAGTACGTTTCAGGTGATTTATTTTGCGAGGTCTTGTGAGCCATCGGGTAGCGCTCACTGACCATAAATCAACTGGTGTGCCTGTCCTCATTCTTGCCGAAAGGTTTCGGGACATCACGCTTATGTATTATTTTTTATTATCTTTTAGGAGGTTTTTTTGGCAGCCCACTTTTAAAGCGTGGTGTCCCGAAACCTTTAGGCAAGAATGAAGTCAATTGTATACAATATTTTACAATTTTAATTATGACAGTTACTCAGATACTACAAGATCTACCTGTCACATTCTAAAATTAAAAATGACGGCAGAACCGTAGCAGTGATAGTAGTAGAAGTAATATAATAACCTAAACTATAAACTACGACGACCTAACCCACTATAATACACCTTGTGCTTAAACAAGCTCTACTTGCTTAATAGAAAATTGCTGTCGTATAAGTACTTATTTGTCGCCAGAAGCTGTGGGAGAGATGTTACTTTTATAAGTTTCTATGAGATTGTTTGAGGCATTGTTTATAAAAGCCAACAAGATTTCGTAAGCCAAAAAATATATATTTTTTAAAGAACTTTCGACAGATGGTGCGATTATTTTTTATGAGATTTTATAGGTTCAGGCGGTCAAAAATGTTTTTACGACTTAATAATATTTAATATAACATAAACAACTACCATTATAGGTAAGGTATTCTTTATTTGATAAGTTTCTATGAGATTTTGTTTATAATATTTTATGAGATTTTATGAACAGAAAATATATTTTTTTTGTGGACGTATTTACGGCAGTATATACAGTATTAGTTTGCAAGTGGTCAGAAAAAAGCCTTGTATAGTCATGCAGTAGATTTATTCTTTATTATAAAAACCTATAAAATTTTGTGAGTTTGTTGAACTATAGAACCTAAAGGAAAACTTATTAAACTATTAATAAAACAAGATGTTCATAGAGACGTTAAAATTTTATTAGTATGGATGATCATAAAATCTTCCAAAACTCTCATAAAAAATGTGCTTATACAAACCCATAATCATAAAAAACAAGGGTGTAATCATAGAAACCTGTTAAGTCTAGTGAGTCTCTTTGATTATAGAATCTCTAAGAAAATTGTTCCTTTATAAATATATAAGTTTGTGCTATAAAATTTTATATATAATTATAAGTCTTTCAGACGATAATATCAGGAAAAAACAGATATATGAAACCACACAAAATCTTATCAACATCAAAGACATAATTCGTAAATTATATAACTTTAATAAACCTAAAATTTTACCTCACAAAAGTTTACTAACCTCATTAAAACTGATAAAAATCAGGTGTTTTTTTATGAAATTTAATGCGGGTTTTATGGCAGAGTTAAAACACTTGATTATCTTACCTGTTAATATTTTTAACTTGGGGAAGAAAAAAACCTTTGATTTAATAATTCCGGTTAAATAATCAAAAATAAAAACCTGGCGTTAAAAACCCATACCAATATTTTCAATGAAATTCGACCCCCTTTCCTCAAGGAGCTTAATTGGCCATATTTAGGGTAGTGTGTCGAGCCTCAAGACTCTCTCATGACTTTCTATTTCGTAATGGTAGGGGTTACCTTTCCAACAAAATTTATATTATGAACTCTTACTCTATAAATTATTCGTTTCAAGCAAAACAAACAAACTAAAGGATTCAAAGAAAAAATTCAAATTAAAAATAAATGCAGTCACTCAGCTTAGGGATTAGACGTATATTTAATGCCTCAGGGATTTAAACTAATCCCTGGAAAATTATAATTAAATTTATGGCAAGTCAAGCCAAACAGCACTTGCTCTTGGCCAAGATTTCATTCTTAGCACCCTTTCTTGTAGTTGATGAACATTTGGCGTAGAAATAATGCAATTTTAACAAAGATCTTTACCTAAAGTGCATAAAATAGTATATAAACCTCGGGACTCAACAAGTAACAATTGTATGACCTACTGGTTGTGATGACTAAAAACTTAACCAATATTAACGTTGTATTTGGTGGAGAAATTGGTTATTTTCGGGACGACCTTCGTTAACGAAATAATTACCGACGCCTAAACGTTAATTTTACCCTGAAGATAAACTGCAACGTTTTGTAAACATTTTCGTATGACTAATGAGTTTTCGTGATTATTTTGGTGTCAAAATAACGACCACCAAACGTTAAAGGGTACACGTCGCACATCCTACGTAAGTCTTCGTCAAATTTACGTTTTTTGGTCGTGATGTGGTAAGAGTACGGAAATAGGTCTATTTTATGCACCAACCATTTCTGATCGATCTGTGCAGAGAATGAGAATCCTTTGTGTTTCAAGTCTTGTCATCAACACAATACACAACCTCACTTTTTTTATTTTTCATTTAATTTTTTATTGTAAATTTTATTTGTTTCATAAGGCCCATTTACTGAAGTTTTAATGGCTAATCCTGAACGCGTAATTTTTCTTCTCTCTCTCTACTTTTCGAACGTAAATAGACAGAAATAGAAATTTAAGCATTAGGCTTTAAAACTTGAGTAAATTGGCCCTTACTTACGAATCCTTGAATATTAAAAAAAAATTATTTCTTTTCTTTTAAATGAAACTAGAAACTATTGTATTTGTGTCAAACTTTTAAAAAAATATGTATTTATTAAAGAAAAACAAAACCTTTCTTCTGACAAATTTTAATACAAAATACACATTGCACAAACAGTAGAAAACATAATACAAAACACAAAGTAGGTACTTAGATTGTAGCTTCTTTAAAAGTTCAGAACACAACCAATAGGGACAACATTTTAACGAATAAACTAGCAGAAAGAAAAATCTTTTTTTTTCTTAATCTATCTAATTATAAAACTAACCTAAACAAAAATAAAGAATTTGAAAAAATATTACAAAGCTTTTTTAGTACGTACAGTATAGGTACTCACACAAAGACCTATATACTAACATAGCTCCAATATTCAGCACTAAGAGGCTGATATCCCCCATTGTGAGCCGTCCCTGGGAGGAATATTGTAGCTCTGCAAGTATTTATTTGGGTAGTGCACCTACTTATTATTTAGAAATTTCAACTAGGTATGTAAAAAAATACTAGTATCTACTTAAATGATCAAAGGATTATCCCCTTTTTCAAGTTCTTCATCCAAAGTATTGTTTTCCTCTTTAGATCCAATTGATATTTCATCAGCCTCCAGTGTAACTCTCTTTATTTAGGTCTTTAAGGTGGTCCAGTTTTATATCCATATTGTCAATTTCTTTGCACCTAAAAAATAAAAGTTAAGTAAAATTAAACAAAAAAGCAGTGCTCAGGGAATTTTTAAATTAAATTAATATAAAACTTCCATGCCTGAACAAGCTCTGCTTAGCTATGCTTTTAATGCTCATAAAGCAAAAATTCTGAGAGAATTGGTATTTAAATGTGATGTTTTATATTAAAACTTTATTTGTCAAGACCCATTTCAAACTCCGATTCGTGTTAATCCAACACCGTTCTCAACTAAAAAGCCAGTTAACTCATTTTCGTTTTAGTATCCTTTAGCCTATGATCGGTGCCATATTGACACCAAAGTGACAGAAAATCCATGTTTTACTTGTCAATTTGGTTATAAAAATGGCAGCCACATTAGGCTAAAGGGCACTGAGGCGATAGGAGTTAACATGCTTTTTAGTTAAGAACGGTGTTCGTTAATCATGATTAAAGCTTTATGACTGTATCTCATATGAATCTGTCATATAAGCCTTGACAGTTTACCGTCAATAAAAATCAAGCAGATGGATACTGGGTGTTTACTAAAAATAAATGAAAACCAGTAAAGTTGTAGTACTTACATGTAGCTATGAGGTTGCAAAGTTCGTTAAGCTTCTCAAGAACATTTGAACTTTTGTTACAATCATCAGGTGTGCGTGTGGGACTTCATTATATAGTGTTTCTGAACTTTTTGCTTGTTGACAATTAACTTTGCATAATTATTCCATACGTGTGGCTCTGTCTCTGTGTTAAGCCTACTACGGTTTTTATCAACTTTTTCTGGGAATGAATCTGATTTTCTTGCAGCTATTGCTTTGATGGTCCAGATTAGGATTTTATAACTTTATTCACACCGGCAGCTTCTGTAACTTCCACCGGCAGCCTCGATCTGTAACTTCCTTTTTTGTTGAGGTTTTTTACAACACACGGGTAGGTACTGGTTTCATAGGCAGAGCTCCGGTACCATCAGACTGAAGACTTCTCAACTACCTCAAAGGTGCCGGCGAATAGAGGTGACCCTCGTTTCCCATGAATGTGGAACAAGCTCCACTTTGTCAATTTCCAAAATATGGACCACTTTAAACTAGCTTCGGTCCATTTTTTTATTTGGCAAAAACCATCCAGCAAAACATTTTTTTTTTAATCGCGGTCAGATGAAATATGACAGTCTGTCAGCTGTCACCCAAGGAAAAGATTTTGGTACGTTGACATTAGGCGCATTTTGGTGAAGCAGCTGTCGAAGCTGTTACCAAAGGACGTTTTCTGGTTGACAAACGGTAAGTACGAAACGACGGATAAGCGCCATGTTGCTTTTTGCAATCACCTTTTTAATTTGAAGCCATATTGTCAAACAGAATGTAAACAAACGCGTTACGAGCCTTTTATTAGTTTTTCCTAGCAATTCGTAGCTGTTATTACTGTTAAATCATTATTTTAGTTGTATACAGATGTAAAAGTAGTTCTGCAACAATTTTTTGTCTTATATAAAATTTAAAAAAAATAACTTTTTTTCTAAATCTGCCATATATTTCAGTCCCGCGGTTTTTTTGGACCTAAAAATATCATATTTGACAGTGCACTAAGTTGCGTTTCCGATTTTAGTGTACAGAACGCCTTAAAAACGTACATCTTGTTCATGATTATTAATTTGAAAAATATTCATTATTATTACTCTGAATCTTATGATAGATGTTTTTGGTGGAGAAAAAATATAAAATGTTGACTAAAGGTTATATTCTGTGCAATAATAAACACTCCTGACGCACTTCTAACAAATAACTTATTGTAGGTGGTCATTTCTTGACTTGGATGCATACCAAAGGTTGCGAGTAACGTTAAGACAACTCGAAAAGTATTTACCAAATTGGTGTAAAATGGGGTTGACAAAACGTTTCCTACAACGTCACATCGCAACGTTGTGGTTGCGTGTGGAAACGTTGTTGCGTCGAAAAATTGTTACTTGGGTTAGTCCCTAGGTTTATAATGTACTATTAGAAGATACAGAAAGATCTAGTTTACTGCAAATTGAGGGCTATGTTGAGAATAGAAAAGTACATAATTTATTTTTTTTTCTGTCATCTAGCTGAATAGCAGGTATTTTTCAACAATGAAGTTGATTTTTGACTTCTGTTAAAAAAATTACACCTCAAAATTTAAAAACCTGAACTCACCTAACCTCACAATCGCAAATTAATCTTTTTGATCGACTACAAACCTTCGAGCAAACCGGTATTCGTTTAACTGCTCGGTGCTGAATTACCGAAAGACTCGGATTTACCTCCACTACATCTAGACGTAATAAACGAACGATTCAGATTATTGTTTCGCTTTTGTTTTGAGCGCCTTAAGTATAGTACCACCATGGATCTAAGAGACTCGTTATAAATGCTAATCTCTTACCCTAATAACACTGTCCAACAAATTTTTTTTTTGTTTTCTTCAACTTATGAGTTAATTCCTACCAATTTTGGGTTGCGAAAAACGAATATGACAAAGAAAATGATTTATTAGCTCTAGTTTCTGTGATAAAAAATAATGAGTTTTTCATTTAATAAGGATTATAAGGTAACGAAAAATATTATTTATGTATCCTAACAATATTAAAAGGTGTATTTTTAATGACAGGTACACACTATAAAATGACAAAAGAACACTCACCGGTGGTTGAATATATGAAGAATTAATTGGGGGCTTCATGAGATCGCTGTCTTTTGGCTTTCCTCTTGTAAGTAATTTCTGGAGCATCCTTATACATAAACCAGCAGTAATCCGCGAGCATTGCTTCATTCCAGCGGCCCTGAGATCTCCGGTCCATGAGACAAATATCCTGCTGGAATCTTTCCCCATGCTCGTCACTGACAGCTCCACAACTGGGTGGGAGAAAATGAAGATGGGAGTGGAGAAAATGTATTTTTAATGACATATTACATCCGAGTTGATGGTACTTTGCTAGAAGTACTTTTACCAATTGAGTGTAATTTTTTTCCCTTCCGTTCCCTAAAAATCTATGCACAACTCTCTTAAGAGCTCTCCAAGCTTCCTTTTCTTTTCCTTTCAGAACTAGGTCGAAAGCAGGATCCTTTACGAGTTCACGTATTTGTGGCCCAACGAAGATGCCTTCCTTGACTTTTGCATCACTTAGTTTGGGAAATTTTTCTCTCAAATATTTAGAAGCCTGACCATCTTAGTTTAAGCCTTTGATAAAATTCTTCATTAAACCGAGCTTGATATGTAGGGGTGGAAGAAGAACATCTTTTGGATTCACGAGAGGCTCGGCAACGACATTTTTCTCACTAGGTTTAATATTCCTTGCAGGCCAATCTACTTGGATATAGTGTGATTTCCTATATCTACTATCCCACATACATAAAAAGCACTAGTATTTAGTGTACCCTAATTGCATTCCTAATAGTATAGCAATGAGTTTTAGGTCGCCAGAGATTTTTCACTTATATTCAGCATATTTGATTGAGTTGAGGAGGGTTGCCATATTTGCATAAGTCTCCTTCATATGAACTGCGTGACCAACAGGAACAGAAGAAAGACGATTGCCATTATGAAGCAATACAGCTTTTAAACTAAGCTTGGAAGAGTCTATGAATAGCCTCCATTCAGTTGGATTATGCTCCATTTTCAAACTTTTCATCAGACCATTAATATCACAGCAAAAAACAAGATTATTCTCCTTCTCAAAAAAAGGTAACAGATTCCGCTGACGCTGTCTGTACTTCGAGACCCTGACATTTGGTTGAAGAAGATTCCATTGCTGTAAACTTGATCCTAGAAGTTCTGACTTCTCCTGTGACAAGTAAAGATCTCGAATGAGATCATTTAACTCAGACTGGCTCAATCTGTGTGACTGGTCATCTTTTTCTTCAAAATCAGGGTCGTGTGATATTGAAGGCATCTTCCACATTGTCTTCACTCTCTACTTCCAATTCATAGTTGGAGTAGGAATTGGTAAACTGTCTGAATGTGGTATAGGTCGAATAGCAGATGGGAGATTCGGATATTGAACTGTTCCTCTTTTTTTCATTGACAATCCTGCATTGATAGGTGGAGTCAAGCAAAAATAGCAGTCATCTATGTTGTTTGTATTAAGTCATTCTCGTAATAGAACTGAACACGAGTTGCAACATATATGAGGAGTCCATGATTTATTATTATCCTGGTCTCCTACCTTCATTCCAAAATAATGTTGGTAAGCAGTCTTCATAAGAGGCGTCAAATTGCGTTTCTGTGAAGAAAACGTTATTTCTCTACAAATATAACAAAAATTGTTAACTGAATTTACACATTTACGAGGCATGTGAATACAATAAGTTTTACATTAAAAACACTCCAAAACAACAAATTTTGCACTAAACAAAACAGAAATATTGTATGTAAAATGTAAACCTTAGATTTACAGCATAAACACTATAGTCTGTTTGCGATGATATATTGTGTCTCCGTGTATCTAGTTTTATAACAATACCATACTCTGTGTTTCGGACTTCCTTTGTCTATATTTTATTTATACACGACGTTTCGATCAGTAAAATCTCTGATTGAAACGTAGTTTGAACCTGAAGACGATCAGAGATTGTACTGATCCAAACGTCGTGTATAAATAAAATATAGACAATGGAAGTCCGAAACACAGAGTTAATTCAAATACCATATACACTATATTAACTGTGTGTTTGATTAGAAATATGAAACTGAACTGTAAGGTATCGGTCGCCCTGAATAAAAAGACGCGCAAATACGCAATTATTTCGGAAAGGAGGGAGTCTCTGCTTATATATATCGAGAATAGTAGGGCTGTATTGCAAATATCGATAGCTAAATTAAAACTATCGATTACTCTGTAGTTTTATCTCTATCGATATTATCAATAGTTAATTTCGATGGTGGCGTACCACTATTTCTAACTCCGCACCCTATCCAGTTCTCTGCCCTTTCTATTATTTTCTCGTTCGATGCTTTTAGGGGATATAAAATGTAAAATATCACCTTATCTCCAAAACTAGAGTTAATCTCTAATTTTTTTATGGTGATTTTTGAATTCAGTGGATGAAAATACTTAAGAATTAGCTATTTTTGAGCCCGAAATATTTTCATTGTTAGACAGTGTAATCACCTATTGTCCGGGGTGTGAACGGAAAAAAAGCTGTAAACATGCTACCATTTCTGAGGATTACAGGTGCGGATTTAAAAATGTGTAATTATTCCTTAATAAGTACACGTTTTCGGCCAAATGAAAATTTATCAACTTTATGACTAATTACGAAACGTTATAACATTAGGGTTTGATTATTGATTGTTTAAAATAATCAGGACAGTCTTAAGATACCAAGCTGATTTGTAGTTTTGAACATCAATTAGCAGTTGGTTTAAGAAGAAGTTACTTGTTGTTAATTGTGATTGTATGAAAAATGTTTCATCCGTGGGAGCAACAACCGGATACGTCACGTGGAGATATGGGGAATGATGGCGTTACAAGAGAAATAAGTGATAAAAAACAGTTTAAACGCGATATTTTGTCACTTGATATAAAAAAGTGATATTTGACGTTTATACCACCCTTCTTGAACGTGGGTTATCAAAATTTGGTGCAGTGAAGGAAGCGGCAGCTTTAACACGAAGATCGGTAAAAACAGTGTAGTAAATGTAGTAAATAAACCGATAGTTGGGAGAAGAAAAAGGAAGGATTCTAATACTTCTAAGAGATTGGATATCATTCGTAGAAAAATATATCAAATGTATAGGGAACAAATGATTCCTACTTTACAAACATTAATTCAAAGACTAAAAAAGATGATACGTAATACAGTATTTCCGTGAGACACTGAGAAAATGTATTTTAAAAAACGGTTTTAAAATATAAAAAAATAATAAACAGCTAATAAAAGTGAATATGGAATCGGCCCATTTAAAAAAATGGAGGATGGAATATTTAATTGCAATACACGAGTATACAGAAAGTAATAGGGATATTGTTTATCTCGATGACACTTGGTTTGACACCTATGAAGTTCCAGATAAAGGTTGGGTGGATTCGTCTGGTCACTGTACAACTAAAGCTCCATCAAATAAAGGAAAGCGTATGACAATAATTCATGCTGGAACAAAAGATGGGTTTATACCAAATGCGTTGGCCTTATCAGCCAAAAATATAAAGGATTGCCATACTGACTACCATGACGATACAAAAGCGGAATTATTTGAAGACCGATTCAAGGACTACGTGTTAGAAAATAACATGTATTTTGAGGATAGCTACACCAAAAAACAATTGCTTGAAATAATTAAAGCATTTTCAGTACAAAAACGTGTGATACGTTGGCGAAAGAAATGGGCCATACAGTGTTGAGACTTCCTCCTTACAATTGCATGTTTAATAAAATTGAACACATATGGCCTGAGCTAAAAGCAGCGGTTTTTTTACTATCTCGTATTATTTGTACTATATATGTATGTACCTGTTAAACTCAATTTTATAAATTTAACTTATGTTTGTATTTTTTATTATATAAGCAAATATATTTTGTAGGTGTAGGATGTGTCTATTAAGGCGCAATTACACAGACGAACATGCTCAAATAAAAGCTCGTGCAAAAGATCTGAAATTTTTTGCGCGAACATTTTTGTGAGCTTTTCTTTGAACATTTTGTTCGGGTAAATTTTTGAGCAAGTTATTGCTATCTATTTTGGAAACATATTTTTAAAGATGAGAATAAATATAATTTTACATTAGTGATCAGTGATCTCAATTCTTTAAAAAAATGGAACACCAACTTTTATTTTAAACTTTTGTGAAAAAAAGGCGACGGCAAGCGAAACATTATTATTGGCTATCAGTTTTGTCATATGCAATGTTAAAATAGTTAATGATGGAGGTAATAACATTTAATTCTTTTCTCTAACTTTTTTGGTTTTCTTTCATTACAAAAAGAAAACGGAAATGTCTTCGAAGTAATTACTTTTTAAAATGCAGGTGGATATTTTTAGAAAACTGTTCTGAAGAGTAGTTAGTTGTTCCCTGGGGGGGATAGGGAGGTTTAGACAGTCGGAACGCAGCGCTGTCAAACACTGCTGTAATTTTGTGTGTCAATGTTCATTTGACCAAAACCACCTCTCACTAGTCTACGGTTTTTACCTTCTCCTAACCCAGCAACAGCAATAAATAAGTGCCAATTTTTTTTTTTTTTTGATTCTCGTGTTTTTTACAACCCCAAAAAAGTTACAAGTATACTGGCATATCCCCTATAAAAATCAGATCAATCGAAGTTGCTTATGAGGTAAAACGTGAATTTCGACGTCAAATCGTTTTTCCGTCGGAAAGCACCTTGTTTTAAAACTTAGTCTTTCTATTTTCAGTTAAGTTCAATGAATTCCCATAAAACTATAAAATTTAAATTTCTAAGAAATTTTTATTACCAACATTTCTTCAAACAAATTTTGCTTAACATTCTCTCCAAAATTTACGTGTGTTTTTTTGTACGCGATTTTGCTCGAACATTTCTTTGAACATTTTGCTCAAGAGGCTCGTGTAAATGTTTGTCGGCATTTCAACATCAAAGGAAAGTTTGTCTGTGTAAATGCGCCTTTAGATTAAAATAATTTTTTAATTAAAAAAAAAATTGTTAGACCGAACCGTCAATAAAATATATTATCTTCTTCATCTTTAAGTTGATCCGTGGTAGAAATTCACTGATCTATTACAACTATAAGTGCGTCACTGCTTCAATTCGAACACCCGCTGAGTCGCAATAAATGCTTATCGGCCATGAATAATAATGAGTCCTAGATCGATGGTCAGACATACAATGTATCGCTGCTACCGATCAGGGTCATGCACAGAGGTCTAACATAGGTATTATGAGTAATAAAGTACCTCAAGGTTCAATATTGGGCCCCTTATTATATATTTATTATACGTTGACTTAGCGGTTTTTGCTGACGATATCACATCACAAATTAAATGTAGATAAAATTAATGTTTCGTTCCAACGGAAGATGTTAGAATTAATTATTCTAATAAGCAAATCAAAATGTTGGAAAGTGTGTCATTTTTGAGTGTTCAGGTAGATAAGGATCTTGATTGGAAGAAACAGGTGGATAAAGTTGCAGCAAATATGAGCAGATACTGCGTTGCTTTAAAAATATTACAAAATACTATTGGTAAATGATACAAAATTGTAGGGACATTTTACATTACATTTTACATTTACAATACTAGGCACTTAAAAACAGAAAAAGCTAATACAAAATAAATTCCAAACAATGCCAATTTTACAATCTGGAACAACCATTAAAAATCAGAAATTTTCCAAAACAAAAAGCTAAAAGTTTACTTAAAGTGTTTTTATTAAACAAGGCATATTACGGGTTGCCAGCACTCCCGATTTAGGCGGGAGTCTCCCGCATTTTTGAATTTCCTCCCGCCTTCCGCCTGATGTAAAAAATCTCCGGATTTTTAAATTATGCGAGTTGGTTTGCCAATTTGAATTCTTATTAAGACACTCCCTCTTCTTACATTATAAGTTTGGAACGTAGTCTTTTACACTTTCTTTGATCTCTGAGTCGTTTTTAGATTTTTACCTTAAATAATGGTGTATGCGCGAGCTATTTTAACAAGATCTCACATTTAATTTTTTTAAATGGTGAAGAAGAATGTTTTTAACACGGGGTTCAGTTTTTGTTTTTATTGTTCAAAACTCCCGCTTCTTGAAAATAAAAATATGGCAACAATTGACTTTTTTAAGAAATCATTAAATATTTAATTTTAACAAAAAACTTGGCAGTCATCAACATACATCTATAAAATTTATTTTATTTTTAAATTGTTTATTGTTCTTTACGTAAAAGTTTACTTCATTTCTGTAAGAAAACCGTAATTAATGTTTTTAATGGATGTATTTTAGTTTTACTTGTAAATATCTTGTTCTTAATATTTATTAAGCTTTATAATTTGTATAGACTTTATTTATTTCTTTTTTTTAAATTGTAATTTCGAATTTGACATGATCAACACCCAAGTCGGTATAACGGATCTAATAAAATAAATCTAATCTAATCTAATCTAAGCTAGGAACATGCACAATGCAAGTTTTATTATAAAGCCAATCTGTTTAGTCTATCTTTTGACGTTAAGTTTCTAAGGTATTTTCTCAAAACTTCTAAAAAATTAGGGGGGAGGTTAACCTTAAAACCCCCCTCTTCGCTGCGCCACTGTTAAACAAAAAAACGAAAAATGACGCTTGAAAATATTAAAAGTTACTTTTACAGTAGTTCGTGTCCTTGAAAATGTTTTTTACTAGCGAAGATTTTTGTGGGAAATAAGGGCAGTGATTGTTTTCGTATACTATTTTAATTCATTTTCTACGTTTCTACGACAATTTTCGTTTTCCTCAGGCTAAAAGAATATTATACATGTAGATTTAAAACCATAAAACACAAGAAATACTTATTATTAACATGATCCAAACATTGTACAAATATTAAATAAATAAATAAAAACATAAAAACCTACTTGAATGAATTGGTAAGCAATTCCTAGTCACTGTACGAATTTTTTTTTTATTTTTTATTTTTTTATTTTACGTAGAGTCAAGGCTAAAACAACACAAGAAAAACATAAAAATAAAAAGGAAAAAACAGCAATAGCCACTAACTACTTTAACACACGGCATGAATTTAAATTTGAAGATGTCAAAATACTAGAAAAAGAAACAAATTTCTATAAACGATCCATACTAGAAATAATATACATCAATATAAACACAAATATAGCGGTCAACATGCGTGTGACGTAAACAAATTAGGCATTGTGTATAACCCATTACTTCGCAGAGTACATTTCAAATAATCAATACTTTTAGAATGAAAATGGAAAATAAAATAAAAAAAAATATGAATACATTTAAATTTAAAAATAAAATTATATAAATAAATGAAAGTATATAAAAAATATATAAACAATAATAAAAATTAAAACAAAAATAAATTAAAAATAAAAAAAAAATATGTAATTACCTAATAAATATTAGAAAAAACGACAATTATTATGCGATAATACTAACTAACTCAAAAACTTATGAAATTCAAACAAACAATTTTAAATAATTTTTTTTTTAAACAATCAAAATATTTTAGAATAAATTTACAGTTTGACAACCTCGCAAAATCGAGAGTATCAAGCAAAAGCAATGAACAATTAAAAAACTTAATACTAGGCTACAATGGTCTATCTCTGTTCTCATTTAACAAGTCTATACGGTTTTCTCTCTTGAACAAAAATCAATATTGAAGTACCTAATGCACAGTTGCATTTGTTGATTATCTAAGGATTTGCTGAAATTTATTAAGAATGACAAATAATTGCCAAATAAAAAATGAATACAACATTGTAAAAATAATAACCGCCAAAATATCGACACCTCATCAATAAAACAACAATTAAAAAAAGATTTAACAACAAAAATGACTATTTTTAATGCCAAAATCTCCACATAAGCTTGTTATTATGTCTAAAAAATTATTGTTGTATACAATTTAATTCAAAGGTGAATGGTTTTTTCATTTTTTCGTTTTTTGATTTTTGTAATTTTTGTGTGTTTTTGGTTAGTGTTTGTGGTTTATGTAAAGTAATTATATTTAAATTATAATTTATAAAAATAATAGACGAAGTACCTTGTTAATTTAGTAAGGAACAGAGACAGTAAAAAAATAATAAAAAAAAGAAATACTTAGTACAGTGACTAGTAATTGCTTACCAATGCATTCAAGTGGGTTTTTATTCATTTAATTAATATTTGTACACTATTTGGATCATGTTAATAATAAGTATTTGTTGTGTTTTATGGTTTTAAATCTACATGCATAATATTCTTTTAGCCTAAGGAAGACGAAAATTGTCATCGAAACGTAGCGAATGAATTAAAGTAGTATACGAAAACAATCACTGTCCTTGTTTCCCACAAATTTTTTTTTTCGCTATTAAATGTTACTTTTTTATGACCCACATATGATTATTTCAATTAGCTGTTGACTGAAAATTATAATTACTTTTATAAAAAATTAGTCAAAGAAGTGATTCCCAAGTGAGAGAGTCTTTGGATTGGATATAATTATATAATACTGGATAAAACACAGTAAGTGACATTTCTTTCAAAATTGAGTTATTAGACACTTAAAGTAAATAAATTAACGCATCGTTATCAGTATACCTAACGCATTCAAAATAGAGCCAAAAGACACAACATTTTTCACTTGTTTACCGAATATTTCAAAGGTGTTTTTTGGCTTTGTTTTAAATTGGCAATTGGCAATTTATTCCTTATTATTTTGTTAATGAGAAAAAATGTATCAAACTGGGTCATTATACAAAGAAAGAAGAAGTTTTTTCGTAACGTTAGATTATATGAAAAAAGTCCCCAATGGAATAAAAATCAAGAATTTTTGACAAATATCCTTAACCTCTTGGCTTTTAGGCTTATTCAACTGTCATCAATCACCGAAATGACCTTTTTGGGAAACTTAGTATTTGTTCAGTTCTATATTGCTATACAATAAGATTTTTATCCACTTCCTCAATAAATTTATTTAATCCAGAGAAGTAGCCCTCTGCGTCCTTCGTTTTGACTACATAAAAAAAAAACATTTATCTTTTTTTCTTATTTTCCTCAATTTTTTTTCGTTTTTTTGCTCTTCATTCCGGTGTATTTTTGTAGTGGTTTGCTTTTTTTATCACGTAACTTCTTAGAGCAGGAGACACAGACTTACTAACTGTAGGTAGACCTGGCGCACTGTGGAACAAGTGCTGCTTTGAATTTTGGACGATTTTTTTAATTACAGTCTTTACAAATAGCATAAATTTAGTGACCTTATTCTTTCTAATAGTCATGTATTAACATATTGCTTAGTTCGTAGTGATCATGTCTAAATGTAAAGACCTGCCCCCCTCCACCCCATCGACTCGAGAGATAAAACGTCATACATGTATATACCCCGCAAACACAAATCGTCGGCATTGAATCGGGCGAATAACGACAACGTCGGCAGTGTGTCGGAATTGGCGACTACACGACGGCCCGAGGATGGACAGATTGCGATTTTCAGTTTTCGGTCAATAATCGGTAACTGACAGAGGTCCACATTACTACAGTCGACTTTATATGCCGACACCACTTTAGGACCGACGATGGTCCGATTGGAACTTTGTTTAATCGGTCGGAAATCGGCAACTGACGATATGGCCCGATTTACTATAGTCGACTTTATGTCGACGCTCACTTTATCTGCTTTAGGGCCGACGACGGTCCGATTGGAACTTTGTTTAATCGGACGAGAATCGGCAACTGACGATGACCCGATTTACTATAGTCGACATTATGCCAACGCAAACATTATCTGCTTTAGGGCCGATGATGGTCCGATAGGAACTTTCTTTAATTGTTCTAGAATCGGCAACTGACGATGGCCCGATTTATTATAGTCGACATTATGCCAAAGCAAATCTTATCTGCTTTAGGGCCGATGATGGTCCGATTGGAACTTTGTTTGATTGGTCGAGAATCGGCAACTAACGATGGTCCGATTACGTCATCTTAAAATTTTTAAACTGCTTAATAGTTTCTTCTTAGTATGTAGAGATAGCGCTAATGTCACTATGTTTCCTGTAGAGTGGAAGATAATATTATATATATAATGAGCAAAGATATTTGAAAACGAGAATGCGGACTTGACAAGATGGTATGGTGGTACTTCTCTTCAAGGATCACCTCTTCTGCCACTTAAACCAGCCCGACTGGTTAAGCACCCGCATTATCGAAACTTTGTAGTTTGCCAATGTCGGATCGTGTCAAGCAACCACCGACGGACCTTCGTCAATCACCGACGTCGTGCCTCTTTAAGAGGCTGATGTGGGGCCTTATTATCCACTCATTATCGGACATTTGTGGTTTGCCATTGTCGGGCCGCTTTAAGCTACCAACGACGGACTTTCGTCAATCGCCGACGTTGGACCGTTTTAGGAAACCAATGTCGGACTTGAATAGTTTACCGATGTCGGGCCGAGACCAGCTTGCCTACGTTAGACCGAACAAATTAAGCAGCTTTATGGGCGGATGGTCGGTACCATGTGGTTAAACCATATCGGACCTTAATCGTACGGCGACGGTATGCCGATGTCAGCAAAAAGTAAAATATACCATTGGCCCGACGGTGGGCTACATTCTAACGCTGCGTCGGCAAACATACATTGGGCCTACATCGCAAAGCGCCGATGACGGCAAATTCGGCAATCGACATCGGGCCGACGAAGGCCCGAGGGAACCGTGTTTGCTGGGTATGTACCCATTTTTTTGTAGGCTGCAACCAACGGATAGATATGCAGATTATGCGACGAAGAAGAAATTTAGAAACGTCGCGTCCTTGAGTAGCATATAATGTTATGTGGGTAACCAACTTTTTCAGAAATAAAGTGTTTATTGATTTTCTTAGAACTTTTTCGATCTTTAAAGAGAGAGTTAAATTACTGTAGGTAGAGAATACTAGGAATTCTCTTTGTTAGGTTTAAAATTAACCAGGCTTATTATTTGTTATATTTTATGCAGCCATCTTTTGAGAAATATTTTATTGTATGTAAAAATTACTTAATTAAAAAAAAATCGTTGTTTATATCGGTATTTCTTAAAGACTACTAGACCGATTTTGGTGATTAATAACTTTCTTACCAAAAAAGAACAAGGCTTTTTTCCAGTAATTATTTAATTGTAAAATTTTGTACCAAATAAATGGCGATCGTATGAAAACTGGGTAGTTTTTGCTTTTGCCCGCCATCTTGGATTTCATAATGGCGGGTCAAAAAATACATAAAGATAAAAGCCTTATCGATTACCTACACAACGCAGTTAATCAAATCAAATCAAAAATTCTTTATTGTCATAAAACTAGTATAGACAACGTCACTATTCTAAACGACGAAAGAAAAGAAGGAAAAATATTAAATAAAGTCTTGTACTCGAAAGTACTGGTGTTATATAAAAAAAAAGAGATAAAATGATTTCTTAAAGGTATAAATAGGTCAAAAAAAATACCTACATATATGTAAATACACAAACACATATAAAAAAACAATAAACAAACAAAAAAAATTAAGCAGGAATTTAGTTATATATTATTTAAAATAACAAGACACACACTTAAATTTTAAGGAACAAAAAATGTAATATAACACACACAGTCTTCAAACTTTGAAGTAGTATAAAAAGTATTTTTAGAAGTAATTCTTTAAGTTTTGATTTAAAGTTTGAAGAAGTGGAGCTGTTTTTTATTTCAGTTCGTAAGATATTGAAGTAATAACTTCCGAAGTAAAATGGTGCTTTTTTGAAGAATATTTTACTAAAATTGATTTAGAATTTTAAAACTTATTTAAAGAATTATTTTGTACGGTTTTTATGGACCACCCGGTATACCGATTATCGGCATCTTAATTTGGTTTTTTAATTAAGAAAAGCATATTTAAGTACATTCGAATCAAAATAGCGAGTTAAAAAATTGTAGTTAGGCTTTATAAATATATCTATATTTTAATTAATTCTGGCCGGTAAGACATATTATTTAGCAAGGACTCGCCATCTTATTATAATCCAAAATATCAAATATTTGAATAAAATACAGTAAAGGCTGTTGCTTAAGCTTTCCTATACCTCGCTCCACTGTGCGGCAGCTCCCACATAGCCAGACAAAGAAAGAGATAGTTTCAGGGTGTCTGTGGCAACACCGCAGAATACAGAGGGCGCGCGGTAACGTTTTGGCACAGCGCAACGCAGTGACGGCGGATATGATATAATAAGAATTTAATTTCAATCTACAAACTACTTTTGTTCTTTTTTTATTTTAATATATATATGAAGCTGAAAAATGTACATTTGGACTTTTTTGTAATAAAAGTGTGAATTTCGTAAAAAGTTTTTGAATTCTTACCTTTTTTACGAAATTCCGTAACATCCATCGAATAGCCGCACATTTCAAAACATTAACAGTGGGATTTACGAAGATCTAAAATAGTACCCCCTACAGGTCTAAATACTTACACCTGCGGGAGAGTACTAAATTTTAAAATCAATTTTCAAAAAAACACTCACCCAAACAGAAAAGACAAAAAGATATTGATTATTTTTTATTGTTATTGCAAAATACCACAAAAAACTGCTTTTCTTCTCAAAATATACTATATTTTAGGCGAAAATGCCCTAAAACTAATTTTTTTTGACAGGTTTCAAAATGGCAAATGGTGAATACGCCAAAAATTTGGCACAGTGATAGCTTCATTATCTGTGTTTGAGGTTATAAAGTTGGTGATTTTTTAGACCACCTCTGGGGTTTTATTTATAGCCCCCAGAAAGGATTGTTTTGTAGCAATTGGTAATAAATTCGTTTATAATTTCCCTAAGTAACCGTTTTTACAAGTTGTTCATTAACCAATAAAACACCTCCAATTTTGTCCAGAAAAAGGCCACGTTTTGAACCCGTTTCCAGCACAAAAAATATATTTATTAGGGCACTATGATGCAAAACAAACATAAAACAAACAAAAAAACCCAACACAACTATATTAATTTATTTATAAACTCAAATTAAAACATTGACTTTATCTAAAAGCTCAGTCAAGAAAACTTTCGTTACTCAAAGCCCACTCATTTCAAAGCTGCAGTTTTCATCAGTAGAGGTTGGTGCAAGCCAAGATTAAAGCAAAGGTAAGAGATCCGAACCCTGCCTGTTTGTGATTTGAAATCTAATATTTTGAAACTGACATTTCGACAGTGCTAGAAATGTAAACAAAACTTGCATTTAAGTTTTTTAATACATTTCATAAATAAAAACGCCTTTTAAACAAATACAAAATTAATCTACTCCCTATTTTACTATTACCCGCCTAAATCGTTGTGTGACATGGAAAAATTAATTACCAAGGGTAAGTTTTAATTAAAGTGACATATAACCTCAATTTTAATTTTTTCTACAGAGTGTTTAGTACTTAAACCCCGCGTGGGTTTACATTTTTTAATTTTCTTTTCTTCTAAATTGAAACTTTCTTCTTAAATCCAACAAAAGATTGTGTTAAGATGATTATTCAATAAACAAAATTTATTAAAATTCTTCTTATAAATCAAACTGTCCGAAATTCAACGAGGGTTGGCTTAAAATTGTTAAAACTAAAAATTTCAATTAAACTTAGGGCCGTTCTAAGATAGACTAAACCCTTTTAGTAAATCCCACCGTAAAAATTAATTTATTAAAAAATAATTTGATCGAGTGCTTAGAATTTTTGGAGGATAACAGTGGATTGGGCGAGTGGCCTGAATCAATCCAGTCAGTGCGTAAAGAATTTTTGCAAATTTGGAGTAGATATGAGATAAATAACGTTAATGATTCACGATTTAAAACTCAATTGCTAAAATAAGTTGTTGAATTTAGTTCTAGCCATCTGTAATATAAAAGTTTAATTAAAAAATAATTATTGTTGTTGTACTTTTTCTCATGCAAAATATTATATTAGTTACTTGCGAATCTCATGTTTTTGATAAATCTCTTGAGTCAGTTTGACCAAAATGACACTATAACTGTCATTTATGTGTTAAATTCGTCAAAATAACCCTAAATGGAAGCTTACTTTTGAAGTGTATAAAGTCCACACCTGCCTTGAACATGAAAAAAGGAGACCAACAGTGTCGCACAAATCTGTTTATATTGTGAGATTCTAGACCCTCCCTCATTCTAAAACTACCTAAAAGTAAATCGAAGCTGATCGTTTTTGCAAAAAAAACTTTTTTTAGTAAAATTATGAAAAACATGGATATTCCATTCCTCTAGATGGGTATGCAAAAAAGATTAGGTGATTTATGCTAGCCAGTTTCATAAAAAAAATGTGTGTATTTAGTGCAGAACAAAAATATTAAAAGATTTATGTTAAAAAAATTAAGGCCCGAGGCAATAGCCGAGGTATATCTATTAGTTTTGTATATAGGTAAGATATAAAATTTATACACTTAGTGTTATTTTGACGCATTTAACACATAAATGACTGACTCGCAAGTAACTAATATAATATTTTGCATGAGAAAAAGTGCAACAACAATAATTATCTTTTAATTAAACTTTTATATTACAGATGGCTAGAACTAAATTCAACAACACATTTTAGCAATTGAGTTTTAAATCGTGAATTATTAACGTTATTTATCTTATATCTACTCCAAATTTGCAAAAATTCTTTATGTACTGACTCGATTGATTGTTCACAACACTCGCCCAATCCACTGTTATCCTCCAAAAATTCTAAGCAATCGATCAAATTATTTTTTAATACATGGATTTTTAATGTATTGCTGCTATTTGTTGCTTCAAGGACTTTTGAAATGTTGTATATTTTTCTGTAAGTCACCCTTGTTACTAACTGAATTAGAAGAAAAACAGCACCTGACAATTTCATTCATTGTTTTTTTTTTTTGTCATACTCCAATTCGAATGGTGACAAAAGCAAATTGCAACGACAAATTCGAGGCAAATAGAACCACAAAAAAACACCAGAATGATACCTAAGGCGTTTTCTCGCGTTGAAATTGTTTAAAATGTTTTGAAAAAGTTTGAAACATTTGTTTTCTCGCGTTGCAACGGTGACGTCACATCGAAACGGGTTAAAAATATTTTGAAACGGAATCCACTCTAGTTTCAAAACTGACGCGTGCGTAGAAGATACGTCAAAATTCTACATTCTTGTTTTAACCGATTTTTTTTTGTTTTTGCGTGAAAATGTATGAAAAATCGTATTCTAGATATCTTGTTAGACATTCTTCATGGTATTCCTGTGGTCTTATATAATTTTCTGGGCTTAAAAGAACAGTAAATAAAAAAACTTCACTATCCATTTAGCTTCCATTGCTTGCCATCCATGCTACTAAAACGGGCCGTACACTCGAAGGTTTTGTTAGATAAACCAGTAGTTGATCCATTTTAATTTTAAACACCGAAAAAATAAACAGAAAAACGAAAAAAAGTGAGGTTACACTAAACTACGTCAGCGTTTTGAACTACTCATTTTTCTCGGTTTTAAATAAAAAAATAATTTCAACGCGAGAAAACGCCTCTAGTTTTTCTAGTGAAAAATTCACTCATTATTTATCAAGTATCGACCTGTACTTCTGCCCAGGTATAAAATACAAAATAAAAGCGCGAGCACATCCTTGTTTTCTCTGAGCATTTTCTAGAAAAACAAATAAAACAAACCGCCAGTTGGGTTAAGCAGGTATCTCATATTTTTAGTGTTAACAATGACATTATAGCTGCGACTAAATGACATATTTATCAAAATGCCACTAAACATTGGCTTACTTTTGAGGGTTAATAAGAATCTGGCACCTATGCATACAACAATTAGATGTACCTCGACCACTGCCTTGGGTTTTTATTTTTTTAACGTAAATCTTTTGATATTTTTGTTCCGCACTAAATATACACATTTTTTTATGAAATTGTGTACCATAAATCACTTAATTTTTTTTTTGAATACCCATCTAGAGGAATGGATTATCCATGTTTTTCATAATTTTACTAAAAAATCATGTTTTTTTGCGAAAACGATCAGCTTCGATTTACTTTTTGGGTATGGTATGCGTCTTGCTATAAAAAAATATAAAAATTGAAGTTATCTGCGAAAGCTAAAATGTGCACCAGATAAATGGCAACCGACCGAAAGTTGTCTTGACTTACGTCTCACGCGGCGAGTGGTACTCAACAGCATCTTTTATTTGTGGAAAATGGGAGTCGACTCAAAATGTCGGATTTCTGTGATAGAAAGATGCCAAAGTGCATTCTACTCATCGTCCTTTCATATCTTTGAGTACTTCTCGTTATTTTTACGGACTCGCGTGCTGCGTTTACGTAAATTTAAGCAAGGTAAAGTTTCATTTTCCTTTAATGGGCGCATTGCCACTACAAACTTTAAGGAAATTAGTGAACTATAACTTATTGAAAACTTTGAATTTCTTTGTTTCACCAGTTCTTTCTTTTTAAATGTGAAAGAATAGAACTTTAATACAACTTTCGCTCTATAAGCTTGTTACCTTTTTATTTCTTTTGATCCTACGATTAATGCCCAGTTTAGCCAAGCAGAGTTAAGGATAAACACAAAATATCGGTGCACCTACCCAAGCAGCCTTTTTCTGACTTACGACCTAATCTGACCAATGCGACGTCGTATTTAAGTTGAATTTGGCGCCTTAAATCATGATCCAACGTCCGGTTTGACTAAAAACTACGTTGCAGTTACAAAAAAGAATTGAACCAGACGTGGAGACGACGTCAGCTATTGTAATATAGTTTTAAGTACAGGTTTCATCGACCCATTGACGTCGGTCAATAGCCCACCTTAGTCCAGTTCAAATATTAGTGCACGATTAGTCGTTGGACGGACGTCCTTATGTCTAACATATTTTTAAGAATTTCCGCCAACTACAAATAACGTCCGGTAAGAGTCCCTAATAGATAAAAGTAAAATTAAGGCAAAATACAGACGATGTCCCACCGCCAACAGATACGACGTAGTTTTAGGTGGATTTGCCAATAGTCATAGGTATATCGCCGACGATATATGCCGTTGGCGTACACGACGTTTTTTTTTGTATTTATAACGTACGTATCAAAATTATGATTGTTATCCACAAACCAAAACTACACTTTTTTGCACTCGACGCGCGTTTCGCTAACAACGTTAGCATCATCAGGAGAGAATAAACAATGAACTAAATTAATCTACGCTCTATCTTATATACAATCCTTTAGTGGGCGGAGATAAGACTAATAATTTGTGATTGATCACGATTTTTAATCCTATCTCCCCTCAACCAAAGAATAAAGTGTACTAAACGGGATGGGTCCTCTATCTTTATTTAAACTATTTCTGGATTTAATGATTTCCATACTTTCATATGCATTCAAAAGTCTTTTGTTTGGTACACTTTTTAGAAGTTTTAGGTTATCTAATGTGAATCTATGATTGTTTTCAAAAGCATGCTCGGCCACACTTGACTTTTCTGTTCTTCCGTATTTTAAGTGTGCTAAATGTTCTTTAAAACGTGTTTGAATAGAGCGTCTCGTTTGGCCAACAAATTCCACTTTTTTCTAGAACTGTAGTTTTATCCTTGGGATTTCCTAGTAAGCTTCTTATTGTGTTACCGGATTGATATACTAATTTAAGACCGGTGTTATTAAATACTTTGTGTAATCCTTTCGTATAATTAGGATTATAAGGAATTGATACAAACTTTGAGTCGCAGGTATCTTTTTGTCTGAAAAAGGTAGAATTCCGAAAGGTCTTTTGAAAAGAATGTCCATTTATCAGCTTATTTATTAAGCCTTCGTCGTAACCGTTTTCGCCAGCTATATTCCTAATCCTATTCTTTTCTGCTTCAAGTCTTTCTTTGTTTAAGGGGAAATTTACTAATCTATATGTTAAAAAGTGCAAACTTGCAAGCTTAAGTTGTAAGCAATGAAAAGAGTCATTTGGAATATACCTGTTGGTGGCCGTGCCTTTTCTGTATAGGTCAAAGTCCAATTTATTTTTATTTCTTATAACTAAAGTGTCTAGAAATGGCAGTGTACCGTTGTTCTCTGTTTCATAAGTAAATTTAATAGTGGGAAATTTGTTATTTATTTTTTCCATAAAATTTTCAACACTAGTTACTTTAGTGTTGAATACTGCAAACACATCGTCTACATAACTGAACCATACTCTGGGGAAATACTCAAATTCTTTACTTATATCTGATTCAAATTTGCTCATAAATAGTTTTGCGATAAAAGGTGATAAACTATTACCCATTGTGGTTCCTTCTAATTGCTGGTAGTAGTTATTTTTATATTGAAAGTAATTTTGATTCATGCAGAGTTTTGTTAAAGATAGGTATTCTAAAGTCTGTTTGTCTTCTAGATTGTTTTTTCTTAGTAGTTCCTCCAGGTATTGTAAGGTATTGGGGATCGGCACACTAGGGAACAACGTACGTATAATAACGTCCGCAAGATTCCTAGTAGTGTCTTCTGGTTGCCGAAAGAAAAATGCCTAACGATGAATGCACATAAATTTACGTCGACATTTGCCCTACTGTCTAGCGTCAAGTGGATAGTTCAAAACAGTAAACAAGGGTTATTTTAAAGATGCCAAAGAAAAGTTCATTCAGACATTTGCGATTTTGCCGAAATTTGTTCATTGTTCACTGCTTTTGTATTGCAAGAAATATTTGAAAAACGGTTAGGATTATTTCGACATGGTTGACATTTGACGTTTAAGCACAGTTACTGGATTCCGAGCCGTCAACGATCGGACGAATTGCACTTAGGTCGACGGGCCATTGGGCCATCGTCGTACCTACATGGAAGCCGCCTACGAATGAAAAAAATTGGGCGTCGGGTCCAAAGGTGTCGGCGGGACGTTGAGCCATCGTCAAGCCTACGTATAAGGTGTATACCATTACCCGACGTCCAAAATGCATTCGGATAAATCAATTTATCACGGATCGAGTAAAGACTATCTACTAAACTTGGAGATCCGGTCCAAATTGGTTATTTTTTGGGCCTCAGCGGGAATCCGTCATGCTTAGGAATTAGCTGTCTTCCGCCATTAGACAAACGCAGGTTAAATTTTCCAAATACGTTGATATTGATAATCAAAAATGGTCAATATTGCATCCAATATGTCTTTATATGTTTGCAAATTAAAAAATAATATATGTGTATTTTTTGTTTTTAGTTTTTTTTTCTATAAAATTTTGAGAGGCATGTATTTTTCGGAATTATCTATTAATGTTTATCGGTAAACTAATCTTCGTTAGTAATTTTACATCCCCATCGTGCGTTAAAGGCCTGCATTGTTATGATTATTATAAACTGCTTCTAAATAATAATATTTGTTCTCCATATAGGTAGCTTGTATTCACAAACAAGTTTACCCGATGGAACTAATAAGATATAAATAGGTATAATGAGATTACCTCTACCTACTTCACCTCGGCTAAAACTATATTTTACGTTGGCGACTACTCCATCCTGGACATTTTCTAGAAATCTAGGTAATTCCGATGGCGGTCCAACGTGGTACGATCGACCCGTGTACCTATTACCGCCAGGTCAGTTTAAGTACATCAATAGACCCTAATAATTAAAGTGTTCAGGCGCAATTACACAGACGAACATGCTCAAACAAAAGCTCGTGCAAAAGATCTAAAATTTTTTGCGTGAACATTTTTGTGAGCTTTTCTTTGAACATTTTGTTCGGGTAAATTTTTGAGCAAATTATTGCTATCTGTTTTGGAAACATATTTTTAAAGATGAGAATAAATAAAATTTCACATCAGTGATCAGTGATCTCAATTCTTTAAAAAAATGGAACACCAACTTTTATTTTAAATTTTTGTGGAAAAAAGCCGACGGCTATCAGTTTTGTCACATGTATTAGGGTTACTTATAATATTTTTTTCTTAGGGTTTTTCCCGGATTTCTTTGCCCGAGGGTTTTTTTGGGATTTTCTTGCGAGTTTTTTTTATTTCCAAGGGTTTTTCCTAAAATCAAAAAATAACCCAGGAAAATTTTTCTTTTCCAAAAAAATTTTGATTTCAAATATCGGCAAAAAACTCAAAAGTTGCACTTTTAAGCGGTAATCCGCGCCTCACGACTATGAGGAGTGGTGGGGAGGGGATTTTTTTTAAAACATATTTTTGTAACTTTACTTTTTTTCCCTTAGCTTTGATTGTTTTTTTTTCATCCTCACACCAGATTTACCTAGTTAGTTTAAGGCCCCAACTATTGCTTAAAAAAGCAAAAGGTTCATGAAAATGCTGAAGATAGATATTTAATGTCAATTTAATGTAAAGGCGCATTTACCCAGACAAACTTTCCTTTGATGTTGAAATGCCGACAAACATTTACACGAGCCTCTTGAGCAAAATGTTCAAAGAAATGTTCGAGCAAAATCGCGTACAAAAAAACACACGTAAATTTTGGAGAGAATGTTGAGCAAAATTTGTTTGAAGAAATGTTGGTAATAAAAATTTCTTACAAATTTAAATTTTATAGTTTTATGGGAATTCATTGAACTTAACTGAAAATAGAAAGACTAAGTTTTAAAACAAGGTATTTTTAATTAAGTGCTTTCCGACGGAAAAACGATTTGACGTCGAAATTCACGTTTTACCTCATAAGCAACTTCGATTCATCTGATTTTTATACGGGATATGCCAGTATACTTGTAACTTTTTTGGGGTTGTAAAAAAAACGAGAATCAAAAAAAAATAAAAATTGGCACTTATTTATTGCTGTTGCTGGGTTAGGAGAAGGTAAAAACCGTAGACTAGTGAGAGGGGGTTTTGGTCAAATGAACATTGACACACAAAATTACAGCAGTGTTTGACAGCGCTGCGTTCCGACTGTCTAAACCTCCCTATCCCCCCCCCCAGGAAACAACTAACTACTCTCCAGAACAGTTTCCCAAAAATATCCACTTGCATTTTAAAAATAATTACTTCGAAGACATTTCCGTTTTCTTTTTGTAATGAAAGAAAACCAAAAAAGTTACAGAAAAGAATTAAATGTTATTACCTCCATCATTAACTATTTTAACATTGCATATGACAAAGCTGATAGCCAATAATAATGTTTCGCTTGCCGTCGCCTGTTTTTCACAAAAGTTTAAAATAAAAGTTGGTGTTCCATTTTTTTAAAGAATTGAGATCATTGATCACTGATGTAAAATTATATTTATTCTCATCGTTAAAAATATGTTTCCAAAATAGATAGCAATAACTTGCTCAAAAATTTACCCGAACAAGAAAGCTCACAAAAATGTTCGCGCAAAAAATTTCAGATCTTTTGCACGAGCTTTTATTTGAGCATGTTCGTCTGTGTAATTGCGCCTTAATAATCAAGGTCGATTACTGACACTGAACAAACAATATGCAAAGGAGCGACATTCCGATTCAGAAATCTAGTCTATTACTGCTAAATTATATTTTTTTAGGCAAGGGTCTGGGATCGTAGGGTTGTAAAAGTGGGTAATAAACGGGTATTATTTAGACCGAACGTGCTTTTGTTCATATATTTGAGATTTAATGAAATTTATATAGGTTTTTTAATTTGACTTAATTATTATTGTATTGTGTTTTAAACTAGGAAGTAAAATAAAGAGATATTCTTTTAAACCTAAATTTTTATCATTACATTTTACAGGCAACAGCAATAAATAAGTGCCAATTAATATTTTTTTATTCTCGTTTTTTTAAAACCCCAAAAAAGTTACAAGTATACTGGCATATTCCCTATAAAAATCAGGTCAATCGAAGTTGCTTATGAGGTAAAATGTCAATTTCGACATCAAATCGTTTTTCCGTCGGAAAGCACTTAATTAAAAATAGCTTGTTTTAAAACCTAGTCTTTCTATTTTCAGTTAAGTTCAATGAATTCCCATAAAACTTGAAAATTTAAATTTCTAAGAAATTTCTATACCAACATTTCTTCAAATAAATTTTGCTTAACATTCTCTCCAAAATTGCCGTGAGTCTTTTTGTACGAGATTTTGCACGAACTTTCTTTTGAACATTTTGCTCAAGAGGCTCGTGTAAATGTTTGTCGGCATTTCAACATCAAAGGAAAGTTTGTCTGTGTAAATGCGCCTTTCGACGTCGACACGACTCGCATTTGAATGTGTCATATAGATAGATTATTAATGCGGACGAACGCACAACGTCATATTACGTCAAATTGCTACTTGGATAGTCGGATTCGAACCCGGGACCTACCGTGCGGTAGACAGATACTCTACTCACTGTGCTACAGAGGCAAGAAAAATTCTATTTTAGCTGATACCCCAGCTTTTTTTCCAGGAGGGGTTGGTTTAGTAGGTACATTTAGGGTTGGGTTAGTGTGATAAAACAATTCATTGAGGTATTTTGAAGCATTATTTCGCGGTATCTCGGGGGCACTTAGAGGCATTATATGTATTTTATGGCATGTTTTTATAATCAGGTAAAAATTTTGAAAATCTAGCGATTCGTTTCTCAGATATTCACTTTTACAGTTGCATGGACCAATGCAAAAACGTTTTTTTTTACAAGGTATTTTTTGTAATTTTTTGAGAAATCCCGTTACTCGTCGACTTTGTGTTTGAAAAGGGCAAGTTTTGTATTTAGTGCAAAATTTTATTTTTTATTAAAGCTGAGCGCTTTCGGCTATAAAGAGCGAACATCAGTCTATGAGATACACGTCTAATATATTGATCACGATTATAATAAATGGTTTTTTGTCAATTTTGTCATTTTTGTCAAACTGGAGCATAGTTTTCTCGAATTTTCATTATTTCAGGTGAGTCATGAAAGGCTTTGTTATTCCCTGTGGGACTGATAGGTGGGGTATGAAAATCAACACCGTACTCAACTAAAAAGCCTGTTAACTCCTACCCCCTCAGTGCCCTTTAGCCTATCGTGGCTGCCATTTTTATAACCAAATTGACAAGTAAAACATGGATTTCTGTCAGTTTGGTGTCAATATGGCACCGATCATAGGCCAAAGGATACTAAAACGAAAATGAGTTAACTGGCTTTTTAGTTAAGAATGGTGTTGATGAAAATATAATTTGTTTTGTTTTGATTTCCTGTGCATTTTCAGGTGAGTCAGAAAAGTCTGGAGAGGTGCTGCCTTAGTTTCTTTTTCTTGTGGTTATGTGGGCGGGTACGTGGGGTGTTGTTTGTTGTTTTGTGGTTCAGTTTTCTTTTAAATTTTTATGTATGTGTTTTTTAGGTGTACAGGGTGGTCCAAATTCGAGGGGCCTCTATAGCTTTGGGCTTTTGCAGCATAGTTAGCCCAAAACTTTCAGGAGAAGTCGATTCTCAAATATGTGCGTTTCTAAAAACCCTCTACAACTTTTTTAATTGTAAAGATAGAGATTTTCATTAATAACATTTTTTGAAAATTTTGTAAGGACAAATCTACCTTTTTTGTGTTAAAGCCTTTAGTTCACGAGATATAACACAAAGTTTAAGTTTAAGTAAAAAATTAGTTTTGTAATAAAATTTTCTGTTAAACGATGTGTCATACACCTATTTTTATTAAGTAGTTAAACAGATATCTTCAATTTTTAATAATTTTAGGGTATCTATCTAGGTAGCTATGATCAAATAAAAACTATTGCCATGATAAACGAGCCCAAGTGCCAAAAGTGTCCTCTTCGTCAAGATATAAAAATGTTTAAAAACTTTGAAAAGTACGACATGATAAAATGTTATATTGAATGTACCGAAAATCGACAGACGGCGTTAAATCTATATTTCCAGAGATATCTGGAAAGAAGGCAGCCTAGCTCAAAAATATTTTTGAAGTTAAAACGTCATCTGCAAGAATACGGATCCTTTACAAAACCGCGGCCTAGGACGTATAGAAGCCTAGCCAGAGATAGAGAGTTGGAAGAACTAACGGTTCTAGGAGAAATAGAAATTAACCCGAATACTTCCACCAGGGCTATGGAGAGAAACACTGGAATTCCACGCAGCAATGCCGTTCGGGTGCTTAAAAACACAAGTTTAGGCCCTATCGGCCCCGACGGGTGCACCAATTACAGCAACGATATTTTGCTCCAAGACGCGCATTTTGCAGATGGTACCTAAATAAAAGCCAAGAATACCCCAATTTTGCCAGAAAAGTTATTTGGACGGATGAGGCAACGATTTCTAGTGATGGAATATTCACCAGATATACAAAATCCCCATATTATGGTGGAACAAGTGAATCAGGGAAGGTTCAGTTTTAAGGTATGGGGTAGGTATCTACAGAGGACAAATTATTGGGCCATATATTTTTAATGAAAATTTAAATGCCGAAAGATACTAACAAATTTTAGAAGAGCAGGTGATTTCGTTTATTGACAATTTGCCACTTCAGCAAAATAATCAGCTATACTTTCAACATGACGGAACACCTCCTCACAATGCACGAGACATTACTAATTTGCTAAATATTGTGTTTGCCGAAAACTGGATCGGAAATAAAGGTCCTATATATTGGCCCCCCAGGTCTCCAGACCTGACCCCTTGCGACTTATTTTTGTGGGGGAGAGTCAAAGACCTTGTATTTCGAAATCGCCCAACTACTAGAAGGGAATTGGAAGAGGCACTTCGTACTGCATTCAGGCAGCTTCGTGCGGTAGAACTTCTTAATGCAGAAAATAGCGTCAAGAGAAGATGTAGGATATGTTTACAAGAAAACGGCCGTCAATTTGAACATTTGTTTTAGAATTAAAGAAAATTGTTAGATGTAGATTTTAGGTGTTTTAGTTAATAAAAATTTGAAATAAAAACTTTTAATAATTTTATTTTTGCTTATTATTTTAGGCTTGGTAATTATAGTAAACTACAAGTTAATGTTCGAGGTTGCTGTGTCCCCTCTTGTCGTAGCCAACTTGATTTTGTATGAAAAAAAAACAACAAAATTTTATTTACACATTTAGGGCGCGCACAGCGCCTACTATGGTAAATATCAAAATATACAAATATCTTTTAAACTATTTAATAAAAATAGGTGTATGGCACATCGTTCGACAGAAAATTTTATTAGAAAACTGATTTTTTATAAAAAATGGGGGTATCCCATTTAAAGAAATATAACTTTGTGTGATACCTCAGGAACTAAAGGGTTTAAGAGAAAATCGGTGAGAGAGGTAGATTTGTCTTTAAAAAATCTTCAAAAAATGTTTTTAATGAAAATCTCTATCTTTACAAATAAAAAAGTTGTAGAAGGCCTTTAAAATCGCACATTTTGCAGAATCACCCTGTAGCTTAGAAACGCTTTGACATATCGCAATGCGGTTTTTAGTTTTCGACTTCTCTTGAAAATCTGCAAAAGCCCAAAGCTATAGAGGTCCCTTAAATTTGGACCACCTGTACAAAAGAAGGTCTGGAGAGGTGCCACTTTCTGGAGAAATGCTCTTAGTTTGTTTTTTTCTGGGGTCATGTGGACAGGTAAATGGGGTAAAATATGGGCTGTGCTTTTCCCAGTTTAGTTTTTATCTCATGAATACGACGTTTGGGATATATTCCTATGTTTAATGAATTGCTTAAATCCTAACGTATAACTAACGTATTTGAAAATCATGGCTTGGGATGCAAGTCCCTATAGTATTTGAGAGTCCCTGAATTTTAGAACAAATCTTTGCCAAAAAAAAGGGTCACAAAGACACATATATTGTTTGAAATGCTTTGACATATCGCAATGCGGTTTTTAGTTTTCGACTTCTCTTGAAAATCTGCAAAAGCCCAAAGCTATAGAGACCCCTCAAATTTGGACCATCTGGACAAAAGGAGGTCTGGAGAAATGCTCTTAGTTTGTTTTTTTCTGGGGTCATGTGGACAGGTAAATGGGGTAAAATATGGACTGTGCTTTTCCCAGTTTAGTTTTTACCTCATGAAGACGACGTTTGGGATATATTCCTATGTTTAATGAATTGCTTAAATCCTAACGTATTTGAAAATCATGGCTTGGGATGCAGGTCCCTATAGTATTTGAGAGTCCCTGAATTTTACAACAAATCTTTGCCAAAAAATAAAAAGGGTCACAAAGACACACATATTGTTTGGGACGCGTATGTCGAACATTTTATGAATGTTGAAATTTTGCAAAAACTCGTCGCGAAAGGGTTTTTAATAAAATACCTTCAAATCAATAACAAGTCGAATAAAATCTAATATGCTAATATTTGGGGTTCACTTTGTCATTGTAAAAAGAAATTTTTATAACAAAAAATTAAAGAACAAGCTTTTAATAAATGCATTCAAAAGTAGAAAATGTTTTTTATATTTCTTATACCATAATAAAAGTGATGGGCGCAAATTAAACTTTTTAACTTTAGGTATCGTATATCGACGATTCACCTAAGAAACAGTTTTATTACTCTATAAGCTAAGGACATTTTCCAAGGCTTGGCACGCACGGCAATCTCACCCGTTTAGTTTCTTTAGATCAAAGCATTAGGTTTATCCATCGACGTACTAACTTCATTCGAATTGAAGAAGAATTTAGTTCTTCATTTGTAGTTCTCTCTTTGTCGTCGTAAAATGAAAATTTTGAATTTGCGCCCATCGCTTTTATTATGGTATAAGAAAGATAAAAAATTATTTTCTACTTTTGAGTGCATTTAATGCAAGCTTGTTCTTTAAAAGTTTCTTTTTAATCAAAATTTATTTTTTAGTTTTTAGATTTGTACCCTAAATCGTCCATTTTGAATCCGCTGTATTGAAATTTCTAAATCTGATGAAAAATTCATATCCCCTTGCGGAAAAACCCCTGTATGCCAATTTTGATTGAAATCGAACAAACCAAATCTTTTTCCCCTCCACTTCTCTCGTTAGAGGGAAATGTGTACCTAATTAAACCATATTATTGTATTGTCCCCGGAACTATAAACGCATACCAAATTTGAACACAATCGGATGTGGATAATTCACTTAAAATTGGTTCACAAAACATGAGCGAAAAATCTGATCTAAAATTCGTATTCCTTATCCCCAAAAGCCCCCGTATGCCAATTTTGCTTGAAATCGGACAAACTTAGGTATTTCCCCCCCTCCACTCCCCTCGTAGTGGGAAGGGGTGCTTAATAATGACATATTATTGTATTGTCACCGGAACTATAAATGCATGCCAAATTTGAAGGCAATCGGATGTGTATAAGTTAGTTAAGATTGGTTAGCAAAAAATGACCAAAAATCGTCCATCTTGAATCCGCCATATTGAATTTTTAAAATATGAGTAGACATTTTTTAGATCCATATGCAAGTGCCCCAACACACCAAATTTCAACGAAATCGAGCGTACTTTAACTGTACTCCCTGTTGAAGGGGGTGCTGTCATTTTCATCACACTATATTCTTGTGTTGTCACCGCGAGTATATAAGAATGCCAAATTTAAAGCCAATCGGATATCGGGATGTTGCTCAAAATTAAGTTGCAAGATTCCACCCGAACACACATATCTAGTTACACATATACAGGGCGTTTCAAATTCGATGCGCACCATGGGGATCTCCTAAACGGTAGGAGATACGAAAAGGTTTAAATTAGGGCAAAGTTGCACAATTTAATGCTTTGCTCAAAACTAAAAACAAAAATTTACAAATTCCGGATAGTTCCGAAGCGGAAAAACCCGATATCTTAATTTTTAGTTTTTATTTTTCTGCGCCCTTATTCTTAAAGCTGTCAAAAAACACTTAAAACTTTCTACAGGCACTTTTTTAAGATCTACCTAGTGGGAGGTCCGTTTTTGAGACTTGACGTTTCAGTGTGACAGGAACACTGTCAAGTTAATTTTTTCTTATGGCCACAGCCTTTTTTTCTCCTGCCGTTTGGTTCATAAAGAATGACAGATAACATTTTGCAACCTTATTTTAAAAAGTCACCTGACGTTTTGGGTTTATTGACCATCATCAGCACAAATTAATTTTTTGCTTTAACTTACTCAAGATATTTTGTTATAACCAAATAACTTTAATTAATATTTTAAAAATACGTTTTTTTCTTTGTTTTTTAATCTTTGAATTTGGGTTGATGATGGTCAATTAACTCATAACGTCAGGTACCTATCAAAATGAGGTTGTAAAATATCTTTCATCTTTTATGAACCAAAAAGCAGGGGAAAAAAATCATGTGTCACACCAAAATGTCAAATCTCGAAAACGGACGTCTCATTAGGTAAAATTTTATGGAAAAAATAAATAACAAATATCCCACAATTAAATTTACTTATGAAATAGAGAACAACGGTACACTGCCATTTCTAGACACTTTAGTTATAAGAAATAAAAATAAATTGGACTTTGACCTATACAGAAAAGGAACGGTCACCAACAGGTATAATCGAAATGACTCTTTTCATTGCTTACAACATAAGCTTGCAAGTTTGCACTTTTTAACATATAGATTAGTAAATTTCCCCTTAAACAAAGAAAGATTTGAAGCAGAAAAGAATAGGATTAGGAATATAGCTGGCGAAAATGGTTACGACGAAGGCTTAATAAATAAGTTGATAAATAGACATTCTTTTCAAAAGACCTTTCGGAATTCCACTTTTTTTCAGACAAAAAGATACCTGCGACTCAAAATTTGTATCAATTCCTTATAATCCTAATTATACGAAAGGATTACAAAAAGTATTTAATAACACCGGTCTTAAATTAGTATATCAATCCGGTAACACAATAAGAAGCTTATTAGGAAATCCCAAGGATAAAACTACAGTTCTAGAAAAAAGTGGAATTTACGAAATTAGTTGCATGGATTGTGACAAAAAATATGTTGGCCAAACGAGACGCTCTATTCAAACACGTTTTAAAGAACACTTAGCACACTTAAAATACGGAAGAACAGAAAAGTCAAGAGTGGCCGAGCATGCTTTTGAAAACAATCATAGATTCACATTAGATAACCTAAAACTTCTAAAAAGTGTACCAAACAAAAGACTTTTGAATGCATATGAAAGTATGGAAATCATTAAATCCAGAAATAGTTTAAATAAAGATAGAGGACCCATCCCGTTTAGTACACTTTATTCTTTGGTTGAGGGGAGATAGGATTAAAAATCGTGATCAATCACAAATTATTAGATTAATTTAGTTCATTGTTTATCGTCTCCTGATGATGCTAACGTTGTTAGCGAAACGCGCGTCGAGTGCAAAAAAGTGTAGTTTTGGTTTGTGGAAAACAATCATCTTTCTAGTTTTTATTTTTCTGCGCCCTTATTCTTAAAGCTATGAAAAAACTCTTAAAACTTTCTACAGGCACTTTTTTAAGATCTACCTAATGAGATGTTCATTTTCAAGATTTGACATTTTAGTGTGATAGGGGCACTGTCAAGTTCATTTTTTCCTATGGACACATGCTTTTTTTTTCTCCTGCCGTTTGGTTCATAAAGGATGACAGATATTTTACGTATTTTTAAAATATTATGTAAAGTTATTTGGTTTTAACAAAATATCTTGAGTAAGTGAATAAACCCAAAACGTCAGGTGAATTTTTAAAATAAGGTTGCAAAACGTTATGTGTCATCCTTTATGAATCAAACGGCAGGAAAAAAAAGGATGTGTCCATAAGAAAAAATTAACTTGACAGTGTTCCTGTCACATTGAAACGTCAAGTCTCAAAAACGGACCTCTTACTAGGTAGATCTTAAAAAAGTGCCTAAAAATGAAGATGTCGGTTTTTTCCGCCTATCTCTGGAACTATCCGGAATTTGTAAACTTTTTTTTTTTAGTTTTGAGCAAGGCATCAAATTGCGCAACTTTGCCCTAATTTAAACCTTTTCGTATCTCCTACCGTTTAGGAGATCTCTATGGTGAGCATCGAATTAAACACCCTGTATACATAGATAGGTACATTGCAACATAAAAAAAAGCTTGTAATAAAGTTAAAAATTGTGCTTTAATTGCTTTAATTTTACCTCGGGTAAAACCTTGAACAATATGGCTTGTTTAGTTACAAACCTTGAACTCTATAAAGTAGTATTTCATGTCTTTTGTTTTGAATTTATTATTACGAGCCACAGGTAGCATTAAAAAAGGACGGGGTGGCCTATTACGATTAAACTCAAACGGTTTTGTGCGTGACCTACCAATGTAAACATTCATATTTTAAGTGGTTTTATATTTTATGCCGTTTTCACCTTAATGTATATACTTATTTTATGAAGACGAATTATTAAAATGTGCAAAAATAAACCCAAGCAAATACCAGACACTCTCATACAAACCGTTCTCTTTGGGTTTGGGGTTAACCCCCCCCCCTCCCTCTCGGTTATGGTCACATTTTTACTTCACATTAGGTTTTTTTATTATTTATTCTTAAGCCTCCCCCCCCCCCCTGAAGTCAATTCCTGGGTGCGCCACTGAAATCCGTGTTGTTTATCAAATCCGTTCAAAAGCACACTTAAAATTAATACAACCCGTTTTTTTTCAAATACGTTCCAAATCAAACTCCTAATTTGTAAAACGCATTTTTAATAAAACCGAGTTGGTAAAAATTCGCTTCCTCTTTTTATGTTTGAATGGGTAAGATGCAATCAAATAATTTTGATAAAAGAGTTTAGTAAATTAGAGTTTGAGGGTTTGATGAACGATGGTCGATTAAAAACGGGTTTTATATATTCCGAGTTTGATATTGAATGGGTTTAAAGAATTAAGGTTCAGATAAAAAATTGGTTACGAATTAAATTTTTATCAAAAAGGTTGAATTCTTGGTTTGATAGTAGTAGTAGTAGTAGTAAATAGAGGGCGGCCCAAGACCTCGAAAGTAGGCCCAATCGGTCCCTTTTTACCTAACCCCAGCCCAGCCCCCTAATCAACCACCTATACCGCTTATACGGTAGTCGGCTCTTCGGCCTTCCTGTTCTGTTCACGTAGTCCAGTACTTTGGCCTACTTGAGAGCTCGTAGGTCCTCTGCATCCAGGTTCGGTTGTCCGAGTACCTGATGCCTCATCCTTAGGTATGCGTCGCAGTCCGCAGTGAGGTGCCGGGATGTCTCCTCCGCCCTCCCACATTTTGGACTGTCTGCGTCCTCTTTAGTTTTCCCAGGAGTTTGCCAGTGCATCGTTAGCCCATTTAATGAGTCGACTTTGCAACTGTCTCCTTGTTGTACCTAAGAATGGTTCCAGCCCCACGTATTGAATGCTGGCCCCGATCCGAGCGAGTTCATCCGCCTTTTTGTTGCCCGACACTTCCGTGTACCCACATCACTGTAACTCTTTTGTCTTGATTCAAGGCTTTCAGTACTTCGCAACACTAAATGCCTTTAGACATGCTATTCCAGACCTCTTCTAGTGTTGCCGCCATTATAATGGCGTATACCTCGGATTGGATGACCGTAGCTTACTCTCCGAGCGGGTAGCTCATTTGAACTTCCCGGTCTTGCACGTAGACCCCTGCTCCTGTTGTGTGCCTCTGCGATAGCTTGGAGCCATCGGTGTAGCATATCACAGCATTCCTTTTGAACTGTTGGTCGAGGTTCTCACACTGCCAAAATTCCCTATCGGGAATTTCGACTTTGTACCTGTTGTTGAATCTCCAGGGAATTCGGGTTGCCTTGATCTCAAAGAACGTAAGTGGCATCTCCCTGCTTGGTTTGATAAATTCATATAAATATGACATACTCCAAGTGGCAATTTTTAGTCGTTTAAGTTGTTAAAATTAGAATTGCACCACCTTTAAATGTTGTTATATAAGTAAATAGTAATTTTCTTGAAAAGAGAAGTCGATGAATAAACGATGATCCCAACTATAGTCACCCTCATAACTTCTTTTTAGTTGTGAAGGAGACGTTTTCCCGGCTGGGTTGTTGTAGACGCGGCCGCGAATATTTTTATCTAACAAATTTTAATGTTATGCAACTAACCAATTGCGAACCACTGCTCTGTGTCAATTTCCATTGGATAATATTGAGGCGCGTTTGCGTCTGTTAACCGGGGATCCGTTTAAAATACAGTATAGTATGTAATGTTTTTTTAGTCAAAACATTACAAGTCAAATTAATAAAAGCAAACCTACCAATTTTCTCAATACCTCAACCTGAATTCCTACACTAATCTTGCTATTAACTCCAGCATGCTACAAAATCGTCGCAAAGCCGGTTTTTACTAGCCTAATCAACGTATGCGAAAGCCATCCATCTAGTTGTCTTTGTCGAACATACGTAAAAAGGTACAGGAATCACATACGTCGAAGCAGATAATGCGAGAGAATATCTATCCTTTTTCATCTTTCTCCATGTAATAAAGACAGCCTACGTAGAACGGTAATCTTTACTATTTAAAATTTTAATATTATAAATGCATTTAAAGTGTTAAATTCGACGAAGCAGTCGTCTTGGTTAGTGTAAAAAATTTAATAAAAAAACAGTCAAGTCGGAGTGTAGTTGGGGAACCAGTGAATTTTAAGGGGTCCCGGGGTAAAGGGAGTGACTACTATAAAATAGAAAGACACCAAAAGATGAGCTCTTTTCAACACTAGAAATGCAGCACTAAGTGGTGTCCAAAAAAAATTAACAACAAAGTGAAAAATGTAATCTGACAGATTCATAAGCCAGAACAACCGGTATGTTTTTCTATTTTCTATAAGCCTAAATTATTTTTTTGATTTCTTACTATTACTTACAAAATTGAGGATTACTGATTTTTGAATTATATTATTTTTTTAAATAGCTCAAAACCATTTTTTTGAAATTTTTGTAAAGTTTTATTAGGTACCTTTAAAACTGGTCAGTGTGCAGTTCACTTAATTTTTTATAATATAACAAGCATATTTTTATAGTTCATTAAATTTTATTTTTTATTTCTGTTAGAAATTGGTAGTTAGAGCAGTGTCATAATTATTCAAATCCACTGCACAGTTTGTAAGACCTAAAATATATTTGGAAGAAAACAAGATTCAAGGAATAACCTTAAAAATCAGTAAGAAAAATTTGTAAAAATTAATTTTTTTGTAAACCTTGATTTTTATTAACTCATAGAATAGTGGGGGCTGATGTAAGTTTTTTATTAATAGGCTTTAAGGGCGAACCGTCTACCAACTTTAAGGGCGAACCGTCTACCAACTTTAAGGGCTAACCTTCTACCAACTTTAAGGGCTAACCTTCTACCAACTTCAAGGGCTACCCTTCTACCAACTTCTAAGATCACCTTTCTACTGACCACACTTCTCATAATGACCACCTAGGCTTAAACTGCCACATCATGGTTTAAAGCCTACGACCAACTCTTTAACCAGCGTTTCCGTCAAGCTACTTTCCATCTTTTTACTTCTACGATGAATTAAGACCAAGTTCAGAGATTTCCAATCCAATCATCCAACTTCCTGTGTCCACCCGGAGTTCTTGAGTTTCCATGTGGCATGGATTGCGTCAGCAGTTTTATCGAGAGTCCAGGGAGGGGTACTGATGTCTGGTGCGATTAGGATCTACGGTTAAAAGCTAAGTACACCTGCTTTTATTCTTACTAACTTTCCTTGCGTCTTAATTTCTTCAACTCAAGCGGTCAACATGGTCAAATTTGCCTTTTTCACAATTTTTTTGATTTTTTTATAAATTTTTTTGGCACTTATATTTGGAAGTGGTGAAGCCAAATATATTTAAGTTTCGTTATTTACGGAGTGTAACTAACTATTGTATAGTTTAGTGTGTTTACCTACACCCATAAATGTTGGTTTATAATTCCTTCAGAATTATAAACCGTGTGACCTTTTTGGTTTTATTTAACCTTTGTTTTGGTAATATAGTTTTGCAGTTTATTATTTTTTTTGATAAATGGATACTGGGTGGAGTTATATACTTTTAAATTTAAGTAATTAACCTAGAGTATGACTATTTATAGTGTGTCCATTCATACTCCTAGGGTTGGTTATGCCAACTTGGTATAGTGCGTTAATATGTTCTTAAGAAGGCATATGCATGATCTAGTATCACAATAACTTTTCATAATTCTGATTTTTGGAAGGCCAAGGATGTGTTTAGCACGTTACAGATTATGTAGGGGTTGTTGATGTGCTAGATTGTTTCTTTGGGCAAATCTGCCTACCTAAATTTGCTGTTTTAAAATCTGGCAACACAATATTTTCTATAGTCAAGTTTTTCTGTACTACAGAAACTAGGTGTTTAGCACGTTATTTGACTATAAGAACTTATTGATGTGTCAAGATTGCCCAGGCAACTTATTTTTGTCCTTAAGTTGTTTTCCTTTGCCTTTATTGGTTTTAAACCATGTTATGTTTTTTTGTGGAAAGACCACACTTTATTATCTTGTGTAACATATAAGTTTCACTTTACATTTATTTTGTGGAAAGACCACACTTTAGTATCTTGTGTAACATATAAGTTTCACTTTACATTTATTTGGTGGAAAGACCACACTTCTTACCTTGTGTAATATATTTATGCATTTCTTTTTGTGGAAAGACCACACTTTTGTACCTTGTGTAATATATTGATGCATTTCTTTTCGCGGAAAGACCACAAAGTTGTCTGCGTGTAATATATACTGTCATATACCGTTATATACACTATGCTAAGTTAACTATATTAATTAATATGAGATTTTAGTCATTGTAAATTATTTATTGATTTTTTTTCAAATCTTGTTAATTTTTTTATAAAATTATTTTGTTAATACATTTACTAGTTGAGATATTTTTGTTTAATTTCATAATATGAATCTTTGAAAATAGATTTTAAGAGGCTCAACTTAAAATCGTACTCTGAAATAAATATTTGAATAAATTGAGCAGTTCAATTTTCTGTCTTTGCAACTAATAGACAGGGCGCCCACAAAATAGTTTGGTAAAAGATAAAATTAAAGAAGATACAACCTGTTACTTAAGTAAAATTTTTCAAAATTAATATTAAAAATTCTTATTTCAAAATTCCTTTTTTTATATTTGCAACTTAGGTTTGAACCCACGCCCTGTGCTCTCATTACAAAACATTGAGTCATACCTAGGCATTTAATTAAAAGAAAGAAGGAATAAATTCATTTTTATTATTATAAAATACAAAGAAATAGAGTCAAATTTTAACAACGATTTTTCCTTTTTCTAAATAATTTCCCTCGAGTAAATAATAACAAATGGCGCTGTAAACGTGGGGCGTTGTTTTTTTTCCTAAAGTTTTTTGTAATCTTACAGGTATTTTTCTGAGTTTTTATTTCCCTTGAAAGGGGGTGTTTGTAATGCCTTTGTAAATTTAAAGACATTCCAAGTTTAAAGTTTACGTAGAACAATTTACTTAAGTACTTATAGTGGCTGGGTATCTTATACCAAACTCAACAAAATATCTCAACGTTTTAATTTAAATTTTTTTTGATCATTATTGTTCAACTTTCATTAAATTGATAAAATTTTCCCTGATTTTCTATTACTGAGTTGTCTTTTATTCACATTTTTGTAACGATTTTAGATAAAATGGAACCCTCATACCTTTTGATTGACGAATTGGATTAGGAGCTGATGATCAGATCCAGAGACACTCAAGGTGAGCGGAAAGAAAAGAACAAGTTGCTGAGAGAACTTCGGAAAACGGAAAAAGCAGGACCTATCAACTACCCAGAAGTGAGCCTCGACTTTGACAATGAGAATGGCCTATGCAGGGATAAGCTGGAAACATTGGAGAGTATGGTAGTTAAGTTTAATCTCACCAAGCGCCATACTAAATATCGGGTTATAACAAATCGCCTAGCGCATATTCTAAACCGAATTTCAAGGTTCCCTGAAGCAAAATCAGAAACCAAACAGGAACTTTCTTCGAAAGTCTCCTTCCTCTTGACAGTTTTAAATCAAAAGGCCAAAGCCAACAAATCTTTATTATTATTAAAATCCCCAAGCTTAAGAGAATCTATAATTGAAGAAGATAACTATGAATCTGAAGTATATAAAGATAGTGAGACTGAAAGTGTGCATGACTCGTCAGATGACGAAAATCTCGAATTGGTTTTAATGTCAAGCACCCAACATGTTTCTCCTTTAGACGACGGTACGGAAAATCAAGTAGAGTCAACCCCCCAGAATATTTCTCAATTAGACCTCTCCCAAATATTAGATAGAATTGCTAGTTATACCAAAAAAGACCCGAAACCTAACATTCAAATTTCAACCCAAAGTATACCAGGAACAAGTTTAACTCCAACAAATCAGCCCACATCGCAAACAGCTGGTACATCGGCACCAAACTCCATGTCAAGTCCATGTCAAAATATGTCAAACCCAAGTCAAACGAGTCAAAGTTTAAATTTTAATCAACCCTTGCAAACATTGCCTTTAAATAACCCCATTAATCCCATGGCCAATGTAAACCCAAACAATATAGGTCAAAATTCCATGTCAAACCCGTGTCAAAATATGTCAAACCAAAGTCAAACTGGCCAAAGCTTAAATTTTAACCAACCTTTGCAATCCCCGTCTATAAACAACCCGATCAACACCAATGCTAATTTAAATCAAAATAATTTAGGTCAAAATTCAATGTCAAACCCATGTCAAAATATGGCAAACCAAAATCAAACTAGTCAAAGTTTAAATTTCCATCATCCCTTGCAAACGCTGCCTATAAATAACACCATTACCCCCAACTTTAACTTAAATCAAAGCAATGTAGGTCAAAACCCGATGTCAAATCAATGTCAAAATATGTCAAACCAAGTTCAAACTATTCAAAGTTCAAATTTCAGTCAACCTTTACAAATTATGCCTATGAATAACCCCAATACAAATTTAAATCAAAGCAATGTAGGTCAAATTTCAATGTCAAATCCAGGCCAAAATATGTCAAACCAAAATCAGACTAGTCAAAGCTTAAATATCAACCAACCCTTACAAATACAGGCTATAAACAATCCAAACAACCCCAACGCCAACTTGAATCAAAGCAATGCTGGTCAAATTTTAAACTATCAATCCATGATGGGCTCAAATTTTTATCAACCATGTCAAAATCAAAACCTTGGTAATCAAAATATCAACTACCAACCTACTTTAAGTAGCGGTATAAATCCAGCCTCTAATTTTTTACCCAATTTAAATTTAAATTCAAACCAAAACCAGTTATATAATCAGACGTCAGGTTGTCCACTTAACCCTCAGGTCAATTTTAACCAACAATTATCAAACCCAATAGGTAATTATCAGACCAACCCAACCTTGAACAACTCACAACATTTTTCCAACCAAAATTTAAACTTTCAGCCTGCTACCAACCAAATACCTAGTCAACAGTTTACCCATCAAACATTTGGTCAAACTCAATTAAACTCTCAGCATCAGATTTTATCTAATCAAAATTTTAATTCTCAAAATTTAAATACTAATACTTTTTCACAATTTCCTTTAACCAGTAACCACCCTAATTTTGTTCCACGTCAATACTTTCAAAACAACAATAATAATTTAAATTTTGCCAATCCCTTGCCTCAAGTTCCTACTCAACTACCCCAGTATGGGATCCAACAATTTTCTCATTCAAAAAATTATTCTGGTCAACATAGCAATGATGCGAATTTATTCAGAAAAATAGGTTATATTCATCAAAACAATATTAAATTTACTGGTAGTGGGAGTGTACTGACATTTTTAGATAAAGTCGAAGAGTTTGTGTTGTCATACAACATTGATAAAAATCAACTTCTAACATTTGCACATGAATTTTTTGAGGGTCAAATTAGAACTTGGTATCGACAAATAAAGCAAAGAATAAATTCTTGGGACGATTTGGTTAGGGAATTAAAAATAAACTTTTTACCGACTAATTTTGAAAATCAACTTTGGCAAGAAATACATTCTAGGACTCAGGGACCTAACGAAAGGCCAATCATTTTCATTAGTATTATGCAAACTTTATTTACTCGCTTAACGAGACAAGTTAGTGAATGGGAACAGGTCCAAATTGTAATAAAAAATTTGCAACCTTACTACCAGAATCATTTGGCATTGAAACAAGTTATGAACCTCGATGAATTGACTTATTTGTGTAGAATGATAGAGGAAACAAAAATTAGATCACAAAACTTTCAGACTCCTTCTACAAATAATAATATAAACTTAATGGCACCAGAATTAGCCTATCAACGACCAAAGAACAATTTTAAGATTAATGAAATTTCCTGTGATGATCCTTTTTACCAAAATCCAAGTCTTACCAATGAAAATTCTCAAGGTACAAGCGTTTCAACTTCTAATATTCAACTTCAATCAAATTCCCCAAGTCAAACTGAAAACCTTGAACCAAACATTAGTGCCCTAAACAGTTTAATTTGTTGGAATTGTGGAGAAAAAGATACCCATACTTTCCAAAAATGCACCAAACCCAGAACGAAATTTTGTTATAAATGTGGTTACAAAAATAAAACAGTGCGTGAATGCCCGGTGTGTTCAAAAAACTTGCCCAGCGCAGCTCCAAGGTCGGGTGGGACTGCGAATGCATAAAAAATACCGACCAAACTGGTCAAAAAATCATTACTTCCACTGTTTCCACTCAAACTATTTCCTTTACATCAGCGCAGACCCAAACAGAAAATATATCCCCTCAAATAAGTTCTTTACAACCCCTTGACCGTACACAGCATAAAAACTTTACTCACAATAAAAAAACTCAAGGTGACAAAAGTAAAACTTATTCTGACCAAAATAAAACTCAATATGATAGCCGAAATTTCTTCAAGCAAAATAAATGGTCAGAATGGCTTCAATTTGTTAAAAACTTTTCTTTAACCAAGAACCTACCAAATAACGACTTAAAATCCTCCCAAAAAGACCATTTTCTCAATAAAAATAAACCTTCAAAATTTCGAACTAAAGCTCAAAAACCCAATCATAAAGAATACTCCAAGCAAAACAACTGGTCGGAATGGCTTAATATTGTCAAAAATTTTTTTCTTAACAATCAAATTTCACCGCTTTTCCTTCAACATGGTAACGACTTGAGGCCATATATATCCATTCAATTCAAAAATTTAGATATTTCAGCTTTATTAGACACCGGAGCTATGAAATCTGTCTTGGGCAAATCGGGATATGAGTTAATGCTAAAAAATAAAATACAAATCTTGCCACATAATTACAGTTCTGTTAGCACAGCTGATGGGAATTCTCAAGAAGTAAAGGGTCGGGTTATTATTCCTATTTCTGTTGAAAATCACACAAAAAAACTTGAGTTTTTAATAGTGCCCAGTATAAAACACAAAATGATTTTAGGGATAGATTTTTGTAGAAAATTTAATTTATATCTTAATTTTGCGGATAATTCTTTTTGTTTCAATGAAACATCACAAGATAATCAATTATCATCCCTAAACAGTAATAATAAAATTAAAATAAATCAAAATTTGTCACCAGTCCCTCAAATTAGAAATACCCCTGGCCATTCTCAAATTTCATCAATTTCTCAACATAAAAACCCTAGCTTTAAATATGATTGTCAATTCTTATTAATTAAAGATATAGTCAACAATTTTTTTAAAAATAATCCTATCAGTAATGAAAAGATACACACAACAAACTTACTATTTCCTGAAATAAAATTTGAACAGTCGATCAATAAACCACCCTCTACTAATGACCCTATATTGGATTTACTAGACCTTTTACAAAATGAAAATTTTTTTGATGACATTGATGAAATTTTATCTCAGATCTCCATTGACGAAATTGTTGTTCAAGAACAGAAATTTAAAGCTTGTATTCAGTCTGAAAGTGATTTAAACCCTGAACAAAAAACGAAATTGGAGTTGGTTATAAAGAAATTTGAAACCTTAGTGTCAGAAAAATTGGGTTGCACTAACCTAATAACTCATAAAATTGAAGTTACCACCCCAGAGCCATTTCGCAAAAGACCATTTCTCTTAAGTCCTTATATGCATAAACATGTTAACGATGAAATTGACCGGATGTTAAAGTTAGATGTTATTACCCCCTCTCGTAGCCCTTACAGCTCAAACGTTCTTCTTGTGCCTAAGGCCAACGGGGAAAAGAGGTTATGTTTTGATGGTCGGGATCTTAACAAAATTACTAAGAAAGACCGATATCCATTACCAAATCTAACCAGAATCCTGGATAAAGTTAAAAACGCGAAATATCTCTCTTCTATTGACCTTAAACATGCGTTTTGGCAAATTCCGTTACATGACCAGGATTCAATGGAGAAAACAGCTTTTAGCGTGGTTGGTAAAGGTCATTTTATGTTTACAAAAATGCCCTTTGGTCTTTGTAATTCAGCGCAAACTTTACAGAAGCTAATGGATACCCTTTTTGACCCATCAATTGAGAATGATATTTTTGTCTACCTTGATGATCTGGTGTGTTGTACGGATACATTTGAGAAACATGTTGAAACCTTGACAAAAATTTTTGAAACATTAAAATCCGCGAGTTTTACTATTAACTTAAAGAAATGTAAATTTTGCCTTCCATCATTGGAATTTTTGGGATATGTAGTTGATAGAAATGGTCTACATGCTAACCCGGAAAAGGTATCTGCTATTGTTAAATATCCAAGGCCTCAAAATGTCACTGAAGTTAAAAGATGGGTAGGAGTCACTGGGTGGTACAGACGGTTTATAAGGGGTTACTCTGATTTAATTTGTCCTTTAACCAAACTAATGCAAGGAAAGAATAAAAAGCAAAAAATTGACTGGACGGATGAAGCTGAAAAGTCCTTTCAAGAACTTAAAACCCGCCTTATAACCACGCCGGTATTGGCCAATCCCGATTTTTCAAAACAATTTATTATTCAAACTGATGCCAGCAATTTTGCGGTTGGCGCTGTGCTTGTGCAGGGTGAGGGTGATGATGAGAAAGTGATTTGTTATGCCTCTAAAACTTTAACGCGTACTGAGCAAAATTGGACGGTAACTGAGCGAGAGGCGTATGCAATAATCTTTGCCGTAACTAAATTCCGGCCTTACATTGAGGGAAGTTTTTTTAAAATTTATACTGATCACCATGCATTACTTTGGCTGTCAAGAATTCAACAACCAGTGGGACGGTTAGCTAGATGGTCTATCTTTCTTTCTCAATTCACATATGAGATCATTTTTCGAAAAGGTAAAAATAACATTGTACCGGATGCTTTAAGTAGAATTGAAATATCCTCCTTTGAATGTTACACAGACAGGTGGTATGACAGAATGTTAAAACAAGTATCTGATGACCCTTTAAAATTCCCAAATTACTCAGTACAAGAAAATCGGTTGTATAGGTATATAGAGTCTTCTCACGGGATTAATACCAACTTAAAAAATTGGAAATTAGTGATACCAAAGTCAGAGAGAATTAATATTATTAAAAATCATCATGATTCCCCTTTATCAGGCCACTTTGGCGTAAATAAAACTTATAATCGTATCTTAGAAGAATATTTCTGGCCAGACTTGAAAAAGGATGTAAAAAGATACGTTTCAAAGTGTGATATATGTAACCAACAGAAAGCTTCACAATTAGGCCGCCTTGGTGTAATGGGGGTTGGAAAACAAGTTGATATGCCTTTTCAATTAATATCTATGGATATCATGGGTCCGTACCCTAGGTCCAAGTCAGGTTTTTCATATCTGTTTGTCGTTGTCGATTGGTTCACTAAATTTACAATTTTACATCCCTTGAGACGTGCTACCGCTCAAGAAATTTGCAAGTTTGTCGAGAATCATATGTTTTTGACATTTGGTACTCCTATGACTATTGTCTGTGATAACGGGGCCCAATTCATTAGTAACGAGTTCAGGGACCTTATTTCACGGTATAAGATTAAGCATATTTGGTACAATGCAAAATACCATCCTCAGATAAATTTTTGTGAACGTTATAACCGCACTATTAAAACTTGTATTCGATGTTTTTTAAATCAAAACAAACATAAAGAATGGGATAAATATCTTTACCAAATCATGAGTGCTTTGAATAATTCAGTAAATTCAGTTACCAAATATAGTCCATCTTTTCTGGTGTTCGGGCGGATTGTACCGATTTACGGTGATTATTATGGAAAACTAGAAAATATGTATCAATGTCCCTATAAATTTGCTAACGCTGAAACATTGGTTGGTGAATTGGCTAAACTACCAGAGATATACCAAAAGGTTTCTGTTTTGCTTCAAAAATCACACCAAACGAATGAAAAATATTACAATCTCCGAAAGAGAAACATTGAATTTCAGGTGGGTGATACGGTTTACAAGAAAAATTATGTTCTCTCCAGTGCGTCTAAAGCTTTTGCTGCTGGACTTGCTCAGCGTTTTATTAAATGTCAAGTTACCAAGAAAATCAGTCCTTTAATATATGATCTTCTGGACGGTAAAGGTCAGGTTTTTACCCGGATCCATGTTAAAGACTTAAAACCAACCTTGAGTGAATCGGACTCTGAAAGTGAGCATCCCTAGCCTTTAAGTCAGTTAGTTTGTACTAGTAACTAAGTAATTATAAGAAAACCTAAATGATGTACCCTTTTAACTATTATTTTGTAAGTGTCAAAGGCAAATCTTATTTTTTTCGTAGAAGGGGGGTATTTGTAATGTTTTTTTAGTCAAAACATTACAAGTCAAATTAATAAAAGCAAACCTACCAATTTTCTCAATACCTCAACCTGAATTCCTACACTAATCTTGCTATTAACTCCAGCATGCTACAAAATCGTCGCAAAGCCGGTTTTTACTAGCCTAATCAACGTATGCGAAAGCCATCCATCTAGTTGTCTTTGTCGAACATACGTAAAAAGGTACAGGAATCACATACGTCGAAGCAGATAATGCGAGAGAATATCTATCCTTTTTCATCTTTCTCCATGTAATAAAGACAGCCTACGTAGAACGGTAATCTTTACTATTTAAAATTTTAATATTATAAATGCATTTAAAGTGTTAAATTCGACGAAGCAGTCGTCTTGGTTAGTGTAAAAAATTTAATAAAAAAACAGTCAAGTCGGAGTGTAGTTGGGGAACCAGTGAATTTTAAGGGGTCCCGGGGTAAAGGGAGTGACTACTATAAAATAGAAAGACACCAAAAGATGAGCTCTTTTCAACACTAGAAATGCAGCACTAAGTGGTGTCCAAAAAAAATTAACAACAAAGTGAAAAATGTAATCTGACAGATTCATAAGCCAGAACAACCGGTATGTTTTTCTATTTTCTATAAGCCTAAATTATTTTTTTGATTTCTTACTATTACTTACAAAATTGAGGATTACTGATTTTTGAATTATATTATTTTTTTAAATAGCTCAAAACCATTTTTTTGAAATTTTTGTAAAGTTTTATTAGGTACCTTTAAAACTGGTCAGTGTGCAGTTCACTTAATTTTTTATAATATAACAAGCATATTTTTATAGTTCATTAAATTTTATTTTTTATTTCTGTTAGAAATTGGTAGTTAGAGCAGTGTCATAATTATTCAAATCCACTGCACAGTTTGTAAGACCTAAAATATATTTGGAAGAAAACAAGATTCAAGGAATAACCTTAAAAATCAGTAAGAAAAATTTGTAAAAATTAATTTTTTTGTAAACCTTGATTTTTATTAACTCATAGAATAGTGGGGGCTGATGTAAGTTTTTTATTAATAGGCTTTAAGGGCGAACCGTCTACCAACTTTAAGGGCGAACCGTCTACCAACTTTAAGGGCTAACCTTCTACCAACTTTAAGGGCTAACCTTCTACCAACTTCAAGGGCTACCCTTCTACCAACTTCTAAGATCACCTTTCTACTGACCACACTTCTCATAATGACCACCTAGGCTTAAACTGCCACATCATGGTTTAAAGCCTACGACCAACTCTTTAACCAGCGTTTCCGTCAAGCTACTTTCCATCTTTTTACTTCTACGATGAATTAAGACCAAGTTCAGAGATTTCCAATCCAATCATCCAACTTCCTGTGTCCACCCGGAGTTCTTGAGTTTCCATGTGGCATGGATTGCGTCAGCAGTTTTATCGAGAGTCCAGGGAGGGGTACTGATGTCTGGTGCGATTAGGATCTACGGTTAAAAGCTAAGTACACCTGCTTTTATTCTTACTAACTTTCCTTGCGTCTTAATTTCTTCAACTCAAGCGGTCAACATGGTCAAATTTGCCTTTTTCACAATTTTTTTGATTTTTTTATAAATTTTTTTGGCACTTATATTTGGAAGTGGTGAAGCCAAATATATTTAAGTTTCGTTATTTACGGAGTGTAACTAACTATTGTATAGTTTAGTGTGTTTACCTACACCCATAAATGTTGGTTTATAATTCCTTCAGAATTATAAACCGTGTGACCTTTTTGGTTTTATTTAACCTTTGTTTTGGTAATATAGTTTTGCAGTTTATTATTTTTTTTGATAAATGGATACTGGGTGGAGTTATATACTTTTAAATTTAAGTAATTAACCTAGAGTATGACTATTTATAGTGTGTCCATTCATACTCCTAGGGTTGGTTATGCCAACTTGGTATAGTGCGTTAATATGTTCTTAAGAAGGCATATGCATGATCTAGTATCACAATAACTTTTCATAATTCTGATTTTTGGAAGGCCAAGGATGTGTTTAGCACGTTACAGATTATGTAGGGGTTGTTGATGTGCTAGATTGTTTCTTTGGGCAAATCTGCCTACCTAAATTTGCTGTTTTAAAATCTGGCAACACAATATTTTCTATAGTCAAGTTTTTCTGTACTACAGAAACTAGGTGTTTAGCACGTTATTTGACTATAAGAACTTATTGATGTGTCAAGATTGCCCAGGCAACTTATTTTTGTCCTTAAGTTGTTTTCCTTTGCCTTTATTGGTTTTAAACCATGTTATGTTTTTTTGTGGAAAGACCACACTTTATTATCTTGTGTAACATATAAGTTTCACTTTACATTTATTTTGTGGAAAGACCACACTTTAGTATCTTGTGTAACATATAAGTTTCACTTTACATTTATTTGGTGGAAAGACCACACTTCTTACCTTGTGTAATATATTTATGCATTTCTTTTTGTGGAAAGACCACACTTTTGTACCTTGTGTAATATATTGATGCATTTCTTTTCGCGGAAAGACCACAAAGTTGTCTGCGTGTAATATATACTGTCATATACCGTTATATACACTATGCTAAGTTAACTATATTAATTAATATGAGATTTTAGTCATTGTAAATTATTTATTGATTTTTTTTCAAATCTTGTTAATTTTTTTATAAAATTATTTTGTTAATACATTTACTAGTTGAGATATTTTTGTTTAATTTCATAATATGAATCTTTGAAAATAGATTTTAAGAGGCTCAACTTAAAATCGTACTCTGAAATAAATATTTGAATAAATTGAGCAGTTCAATTTTCTGTCTTTGCAACTAATAGACAGGGCGCCCACAAAATAGTTTGGTAAAAGATAAAATTAAAGAAGATACAACCTGTTACTTAAGTAAAATTTTTCAAAATTAATATTAAAAATTCTTATTTCAAAATTCCTTTTTTTATATTTGCAACTTAGGTTTGAACCCACGCCCTGTGCTCTCATTACAAAACATTGAGTCATACCTAGGCATTTAATTAAAAGAAAGAAGGAATAAATTCATTTTTATTATTATAAAATACAAAGAAATAGAGTCAAATTTTAACAACGATTTTTCCTTTTTCTAAATAATTTCCCTCGAGTAAATAATTACAAGTAGTTCAATCCGTCAGGACACAGGAATGTTATGGTTAAAATTAACTCTGTGTTTCGAACTTTCATTGTCTATATTTTATTTATACACGATGTTTCGATCGGTACAATCTCTGATCGTCTTCAGGTGCAAACTACAATCTATTCAAGTTTAAATCCATTTATTTCTGTTAGTCAATACCTTTACAACTTTCACAATTATTTACAAAAAGATTTTGTGTTTTTGATTTTGTCTTAACCTAAAACTTAACCTAAGCTACTGACGTTTTTTGGATTGGATCATAGGTATAGAATGCGTAAAGCTTTATTTTGCGTTATGCATCCATTACAAAGAAAAGGAACCTGTTCCTGACAAACCAGGGGGCTCCAGTGATTAGCCTTAGCGTTTTGCCCTGGATTCTTTCCAGGGCTAGATGGCGGGTTGCTTTGGCGGTTGATCATGAGATGAGGATGGGTCTGACCATTGATTTGTAGATCGTCATTTAGTAGTGGGTATAGCCCAGCTGCTTTTTTACGGGTTTCTTAGATGTTCGTCCATTTTTAGTCCAAAGTATTTGACAGCTGGTAACCAAGAGATGTTTTGATTGTTGATAATGATATGTCCATGCGGTCTGGCTATGTTTGATTTTGAGGAAAGGATGGCCTGGGGGACACAATTCCTAAGGCTACGTACTTATACACTACGGCAAATCACTCAACCGTGAAGTTGGTGGAGGTTGGCGCCTCCCAAGGAGGGGCTTCCAAGTACTTGGAATTTCAACACTTGGTTTACTGAAAATACCCTAACTCTGCCCAATCAAGGCAGCTTCAAGGAATTTTCGTTTCTTTCAGTGTGACTCCTTGTGCAAAACCTTTGCTTCTGTCTACTTCATGCATGTTCGGCGATTCCTGATTTCGTTGTTTCACATCTTTGGGTATTCGTCTGATTTTCCTTAATCCTAACAGATAGTGGTCTTTTTGTTTCGCCTATGTATGATTCACCACAGTCACAAGGAAATGCATTCCTAAAATGCATTCCTTTTTTTCTTTTTTCTCCGGTTTTGTTTTACTAAGAAAGCTTCGAATCGTATTATTAGATTTAAGAGCTATTTTAATATTAAAGTTGTTTGCTACTCTTCGAACTTCTCTGATACTCTTTTAATGTATGGAATTGTAAAGCATGCATTTGCCTGATTTTGGTTTTGTAATCTCTGTCCTGTTTGCTGAAATTTAGAGATAGTATCTGTTAAAAGTTTAAGGCTGTAACCATTCTGCTGCAGATCCATTTGAATGTTTCTTATTTCGATTTCCAAGTCATGAGAATTATTGTAAATTTGAACAGCTCTGTTATACAAAGTTCTTATTATGCCTCGTTTGGTTATAGCAGAATGATTTAAACCTAGATTTAAATACTTTTCTATGTGAGTGGGTTTATGATAGACTGTTGTTCTGATATCGCTTTCTACTCGTTTGACAAGTACATCAAGAAAAGGAATTTGACAATAAGTATATAACCTTAGGAATAGATTTTTGAAATATTTTCTATTTGTTATTTAACTCATTTATTATGAATTTGTTATAAACAAATTAAATTTCTTGGATAAACTTGGATCCATTTTTTTGTATTTTTTTTCTTTGTAAATATTTAGAATCATAGAAAGACTGTGCAAAAATTTCAGAATGGATCTCGAAATAGTTTACGAGATATTTCAATTATAACAGGGCTATCCGAAGCCTATCACAGGGCGTCTACTATAATTGAAACATCTCGTAGAGTATTTCGAGATCCCCTTACAATCTTTCCAACATGATTCTAAATATTTACTAAGGAAAAAAAACAAAAGAAATTGGTCCAAGTTAAGAAAAATTTAATTTGTTTATAACAATTGCAGAGTTATGAGACAGGAACTAAATACCAAAAGAAAATATTTCAAAAATTTTTTCGGTGAGTTCAAAATTATTCAAATTTTTTTTTCATATATTGAATAGTTTACGAATTATCAATGAATGAAAGATGTTCGATTTTATAAACTTCGACAGTGGGAGTTTACTAAATTTTAAAACCAATTTTAAAAAAACACTTACCCATACAGAAAAGACACAAAGTTATTCATTATTTTGTATTATTATTGCAAAATACCATTAAAAAACAGCTTTTTTCTAAATATATACCATATTTTAGGAGGAAATGCCCTAAAACTATTTTTTTTTGACAGGCTTCAAAATAACATATGGTGAATACGCCAAAAATTTGGCACATAATAGCTTCATCATCTGTGTTTGAGGTTATAAAGTTGGTGATTTTTTAGACCACCTCTGGGGGTGGTTTAAATTTATAGGCCCCAGAAAGGATTGTTTTGTAGCAATTGGTAATAAGTTCGTTTAAAATTTCCATAAGTAACCGTTTTTACAAGAAATAGTTTACCTTATTTAATATCCCAAGTTGTTTATTAATCAATAAAACACCTCCAATTTTGTCCAGAAAAACGCCATATTTTCAACACGTTAGCACAAAAAATATATTTATGAGGGCACTACGAGGCAAAACAAACATAAGTGAAGGTCACTGATTCTGTACGAAAAATATACCAAACAAAAAAAACCCAAAACAACTATATTAATTTATTTACAAACTGAAAGTAAAACATTGAGGTTATCTAAAAGCTCAATCAAAATAACTTTCCTTCCTCAAAGCCCACTCATTTTAAAGCTTAAGGTTTCATCAGTAGAGGTTGGTGCAAGCCAAGGTGCAAGCAGAGGTAAAAAATCCGAACTCGCTGTTTGTGATTGAACGCAGCGTTAATATTTTTAAACTGATATTTCGACAGTGAAAAATATACCAAACAAAAAAACCCAAAACAACTATATTAATTTATTTACAAACTGAAAGTAAAACATTGAGGTTATCTAAAAGCTCAATCAAAATAACTTTCCTTCCTCAAAGCCCCACTCATTTTAAAGCTTAAGGTTTCATCAGTAGAGGTTGGTGCAAGCCAAGGTGCAAGCAGAGGTAAAAGATCCGAACTCGCTGATTGTGATTGAACGCAGCGCTAATATTTTTAAACTAATATTTCGACAGTGACAGAAATGTAAAATAAATAAAAACACCTTTTAAATAAATACAAAATTATACTACTCCTTATTTTATTATCACCCATCTAAATCGTTGTGTGACATCCAGTATTAATTGGAAAAATCAATTATCAAGGGTAAGTTTTAATTAGAATGACATATAACTTCAATTTTAATTTGTTCTACAGAGTTTTTACTATTTAAACCCCGCGTGGGTTTCAATTTTTAAATTTTCTTTTATTCTAAATTGAAACTTTCTTCCTAAATCCAACAAAAGATTGTGTTAAATTCATTAAAATTCTTCTTATAATTCAAACTATGTCCAAAACTCAAGGAGGGTTGGTTTAAAATGCTTAAAACCAAAAATTTCACTTAAACTTAGGACCGTTCTAAAATAGACTAAACCCTTTTAGTAAATCCCATCGCGAAAGTTCAAAAAATTATAACTTGACAAAAAAAATTATTATTTGAAAAAAAAAATAACGTGTCCATAATTTTTCGCTAAAGAGTGCGAGAAAAATTTTCGAAGAAATTAAAAATTGGGGTGTAGATCTGACGTGGAATGTTTTTTTATTAGTTTAGGTAATAAATATAATTTTTAAGCAAATAATTGCACTCCACAACCCACTTTATTATAACACTTTAAGAGATTCCCGACTAGTCGCGATCGCATCGTTGACTAAACCAAAAGATCATTTACCAAATTAGCGCAAGAGGGTCGGGTTTAAATAAAAGTAAATGTTGTGACTGAAAACCGACAAAATGCTAGTTGAGACTAGAGGCCCTCTATACATTTGACATTGCCCACACCTTGGGAGCCACCTATCATCAAATGCAACTATTGACGCAGAAACACAGCATTGCCTAAAATGTGCTAGCGCAGCCTTCAAACGACTTTCGGAGAGTCTTCAACAATCACGACATCAATGCAGAGACCAAGCTTCGTATCTACAACACAGTTATAATACCAACTCTAACATACGGATGCGAAACGTGGACCACCTACAAAAGGCATATCAAATGACTAGAAAAATATCACCAAAGTTGTTTGAGAATCAAATGGCAAGACCGACGAACAAACTAAGTGTTTTAGAAGAAGCCACAACTAGTATAGAAGCCCTTATCTTCAAGGACCAGCTTCGTTGGACTGGTCACATTATCCTCATGCCCGAAACACGACTCCCAAAGCAGATATTTTATGGACAACTGAAGGAGGGAAAGAGAAATCAAGGACGTCAACAAAAAAGGTACAAGGACGTTCTCAAAGGCAATATGATGAAGGGTCACATCGATTTAAACAACTTCGAGACCAGGGCAAACGGGACTGTGGAAGGGTGCGCGGCTCGAGAATTGGCTTACATAGCCATCAAAAAACGCACAACAGATAGCGACGATACAGAATAGAGGAAAATTATACTCGGTATCGAGTGATTGCCTATGATGGTACATTTGATAGTTGTTGTTTTACCCGAGGTGGGCAAGTCGTATTGCCCTCTCTTGCAAGTTTTGTGAAATGGACTGATGTTTTGTTGTCCCTTTTTATAATTTACCCAGACAGTTTTTGAAAGATTGATTTTTTTTGGTTAGTAAAATATATCAAGCTTTGACAAAAAAAAACAAAAACAAACAGTGAATGCACACGATAGATATTAAAAATGTAAATAATAGGAAAAATATAAAGACTCCTATGATATATATTTTTGTTACTCTTTTTCTTACAATAAAACATAGAAACATAATGTGTTATTTATTAACGAAGAACATGCTAAATGCGTATGTTTGTAACTACTGCTTGTAGCTCACTTACCTCGCAAATTCGGCTATTTTTATTATTTTTCCAGCTTAGTAAATGCATGTTTTTTTTTCAATTTTCCTGAGTTTCTTTCTCCGTTTGACAACGGAACAATACAAATTCGTCGAGGCACGTATTTTTACAGTTTTAGATACAGCAAAGTTACATTTTTAAACCTGACGTTTCTTAATAAAAAATCTGACAGTGACAAAATTATTTATTGTCAGGGTTTATTAACTGTCAATGATGGATATTAATTTCGACAAATATTTATAGGTTATCTATGTTGGGAATTTGGAACCTTTGGTTGCACTAAAACAAAATTATGATTGTTTTCCACAAACCAAAACTACACTTTTTTGCACTCGACGCGCGTTTCGCTAACAACGTTAGCATCATCAGGAGACGATAAACAATGAACTAAATTAATCTACGCTCTATCTTATATACAATCCTTTAGTGGGCGGAGATAAGACTAATAAATTGTGATTGATCACGATTTTTAATCCTACCTCCCCTCAACCAAAGAATAAAGTGTAATAAACGGGATAGGTCCTCTATCTTTATTTAAACTATTTCTGGATTTAATGATTTCCATACTTTCATATGCATTCAAAAGTCTTTTGTTGCACTTTTTAGAAGTTTTAGGTTATCTAATGTGAATCTATGATTGTTTTCAAAAGCATGCTCGGCCACACTTGACTTTTCTGTTCTTCCGTATTTTAAGTGTGCTAAGTGTTCTTTAAAACGTGTTTGAATAGAGCGTCTCGTTTGGCCAACATATTTTTTATCACAATCCATGCAACTAATTTCGTAAATTCCACTTTTTTCTAGAACTGTAGTTTTATCCTTGGGATTTACTAGTAAGCTTCTTATTGTGTTACCGGATTATCCGTTGATTATCCGGTAACACAATAAGAAGCTTACTAGGAAATCCCAAGGATAAAACGACAGTTCTAGAAAAAAGTGGAATTTACGAAATTAGTTGCATGGATTGTGATAAAAAATATGTTGGCCAAACGAGACGCTCTATTCAAACACGTTTTAAAGAACACTTAGCACACTTAAAATACGGAAGAACAGAAAAGTCAAGTGTGGCCGAGCATGCTTTTGAAAACAATCATAGATTCACATTAGATAACCTAAAACTTCTAAAAAGTGTACCAAACAAAAGACTTTTGAATGCATATGAAAGTATGGAAATCATTAAATCCAGAAATAGTTTAAATAAAGATAGAGGACCTATCCCGTTTAGTACACTTTATTCTTTGGTTGAGGGGAGGTAGGATTAAAAATCGTGATCAATCACAATTTATTAGTCTTATGTCCGCCCACTAAAGGATTGTATATAAGATAGAGCGTAGATTAATTTAGTTCATTGTTTATCGTCTCCTGATGATGCTAACGTTGTTAGCGAAACGCGCGTCGAGTGCAAAAAAGTGTAGTTTTGGTTTGTGGAAAACAATCATAATTTTGGTTTATAGGTTATATTATTATAATATTTTATTGATGTTTATATCGATTCTCTACGAGAAATCCTATAAGCCACGTAGTCTTTATCGTGTAGAATTCATTTCTGCCTTCTAAAAACATGCGCGCTTTTATTTATTTTTTTAACTAACCAAAATGTTTTCTTTGATATTTGACAGCATCTTCCGTCATTGTCAGTGCGCGCGGATAATTTCGCCAGAAAAATTTGTTTTTTAAAATAAAATCCATAAAATGTATGGCTTTAATATCGTGCACACGTGCGAACAACATAAAAATAAACTAACAATAGTGTCACATGCGTGAAAAAACCACGGAATTCTATCATGGCCCCGCCATCTCGACAGACGAAATTAATATATATACATAAAAGGTTGTGCAGCTATGGACACCAACAGTTTTGTAGTGATTATCTTTAAAAAGTTTTTATTTCTATCTCATAAAACTTAAATGAATTTAAAATACAAGAAGAGTTTTTAAAATGTTTTGCTAACTATTTTATAAAACTTGAACGACTTTATGCTAAAAGTTTTATTAGAATAGTTTTTAAAAGGTTTTGATTACGATCTTATAAAACTTGTCAACTTTACACTAAAAGTTTTATAAGAAATGTCGTCAAAAGGTTGTGATTGCTAAATTATAAAACCCAAAAACCAAGAGTTTTGTAGGGAGGCTTTTTAAAATGTTTTGTTTACTATATTATAAAACCTAAGACAAAAGTTTAATAAATAAATAATAAGAATATTCTGATTGCTAATTTTGGAAGAATAATGCTCGTCTGGTTTTTCCATTACCTTTATAAAGATTAACATGTTAAAGTTTTCTTATAAATATTGTTATAAATATTCACGACCCCTATAAACCCCTTATAAAAAAGTTAAAAAGTAATAAAAATATGTAGCAACGTAAAATGTTACTTGGGAAGCCACATCACGTAACTCGACGTAGCGTAAGTTTTGATCAAGTGCTCATGTGCAGTAAACCTAAACGTATGATACGCTTTACGCGCGGTGTATCGTTACATCGCGCATCGTACGTAAATGCGTAATCCCAAATTAAAAGAAAGTTGATTACTATAAGCATATCTGCTGGTGTTTTTCAAACCTAAATAGTGTCAAACACTCTGGTTCCACCACCTCGTCAAAGTTGAACCTTCCAAACGGGCTGCTATTCCCGAGCCTCTTCACGGAGAATCTCGATGTCATCATTTTATTCATCATCATCATCAAAAATAAAGACATTAAGAATGCCTTCCATTTTCCAATTTTTAGGCTATCTTTTGAAAAACAAAGGAAATGAGAGCGCCGTCTGCTCGACTACTTAATCAATTTACAAGATACGCAAGAAGCGTTGCTTTAAGCTTTTTTTTAGCTTGTCGAAACTAGGTGCCGTATCCTATTGCGTTTACGCCATGCCGTGGCTTATAACCCCTATTCACACAGCACATGTCTGACCGTCTCATCATACATTCGGTGTCCTCACTTCGAGCCATTTTGCGTAATGGTACTTTTAGCCTGCAGTGTCCGGGGTATACATCAACCATTGTCCGGATCTTCTGCCTGGTGAGCTCAATGAGTTCCCGGCCCTCTTCCTGCAAGGTTCTGTAATGAACGCTTTGGAATGTGCCAGTCTCGTCAATTCTCTCCAGTATTGGTGGAACTTATTCTCCATTAAGCCTGAGAGAGCAGTGTTGATTGTGTTGTATGCTATTCCAAGGGCTGGTTCGGGGCCAACAAAGACGGCAGAGGCCGCTTCGCACGCTAGCTGGTCGGCAGTCTCATTTCCCCGATGTCCAGAATGTCCCGGAATCCATACCAGCGACACAGTGTTTATTCGCCCAAGGGTATTTAGTGTATTCTGGCAGCTCCTAATGGTTCTCGATAAGCACCTATAGGATTCAAGAGCCTTAAGAGCCGCCTAACTTTCGGAGAGTATCTTTATTGATCTGTTGCGACAGTTATGATCTATCATCCAACGTGCGCTCATTTCAATGGCGAAGTTCCGCCTGGAAAATTGTAGCCATTCGTCCAAGACTATGTATAATCCTGATATTTTCCCGGCTGCAATAAGCTCCGGATCCATCGCCCGAAGGCATTTTGTATCCGTCAGTGTACCAGCAGCTATCTTCAATTGAGAAACTTGTTCTGTTTGGCGTCCTCCCTATTTGGGAGAATAGTGTTGTATAGCTTTTTGCTGTTTACTGTTTCGGGCATTAGATCCGGTAGCAGGCCTAGAATGTAGTGGCTCTTAATTTCCCACGTTAAAGGGTTTGATACTACTTGACTTGCCCTGCCACTTCATTGGTTGGCTATGATTCTGTAGGTTGCCTTCATAACCTCTTTCTTCAAGACAAGGTGTAGAGGAAGAAGGTTTAGGAGGCATTCATTCAAGCGCTGCTGATGGTGTGGTGCTCATAGCACTACATATTACCATACTTGCTTGATGTTGGATACTTATTAGTTTGGCACGAGCCAACTAACAAGCATCCAGGAGCAGCCCTGACTTTTATATTATTTTTCTTGTTTTTCAAAGTTATAAATGTTACACATTTTGCGATACTTAGGCCATTATAGTATTTCATACTTATATGGATAAACCATAGGTGTTCAAGCGGAAAAACTACCCTGATTTTCGGACCCGATATCTAGATGGCGCTGAACAATTAGGATAAGAATTGTAAGTTAAATAAAAATGTTTAGTTAGCTTTGGGCAGATTGTTTTTTGGTCTCAAATTAAAAGATGGGCAATCTAAAATTGAATTTTCTATGAATATATTTTTAATTTAGACTAACTCTATCCTCACCGTCCTACGAAAGAAGCATAAGCGATTGTGCTAAAACTTTTCCTGGATCGTCACAAAATATTCAAAATGTTATTTAGGATTTAATCTTTGGAAGGTGTTTACCTCAAGCTGTGGTTCAATGTTGTTTGTGTATAATTTTAGAAGTTCAGCTCAAACTAAGTTAAGAATATCTGTTGAATAATAGAAGTCAATTACAAATACTTAACTTGCTGAGGTTTGATGTTGTGTATAATTTCGAAAATTCAACTCAAACTAAATTAAGAATAAAAAAGATTCAGACACAGTCCACCCAAGTAACAATTTGTCGACGTTTTAACGTTGCCAAAGGTGACTTAACGTTGTTCAAAAACGCCGTATAAACGTTCTAGCAACTCGCTTTTGCACCCATTTGGCGGAGATTTTTTGAGTTGTGTTGACGTTGCCTGCGACTAGAGTCGCTAGCAAAGTTTCCACACCGTTGCCGAAGCGACTAAGACTGAAGTGCCCTTGGATAATATTTTTATTAATATAATTGATTTGAAATCAAGACTTCCACGTCTCTGCAACTACAAATGGACTAATTTACAAACACCATCTATCAATATTTCTAAAATACGTAGCTAGGTAACATTCAGTTAATTTATTACATTAAAGTGACTTTTTAAAGGTTCCCACTAACTAAATTTAACAACGAACCTTAGTTTTTCGTCAAAAATGGACATTTTAGCATTAAAAAATAAAGAGGCCTTCAATCCTTCTTACTTTTTTCCTAAATTATTTTTTTATTTAAATACTGAAAATTTTAAAAATGCTTTAAAACTATTTTAAACTGTAGCCAATCGAAAAGAATACTTAAAAATTTCCAAAATTAATTAAAAATCATCAAAATCCAGCAAAAAAAACAGATTCTTTTAACGATTTACACAGATGGTGTAGCGGCGCAAATCAGGAAAAGAAAACAGTATGGCGGCGATAATCATTTCTTGATTTACTGAAAACCTAACCGTTTTGCGACTAAAGAGGTTACCTCTATAGTTAGTTAATTATATCTATCCTTTATATTTATACAAGCTAAAAAAGGACATAGATACATTTAGTGCATACCAGTGCATCAAAAGAAGAACCCCACAAATTAATTTCAAGGTAGTCTGACTCTTCGTTACTTGGTATCTACAGTCGGTCAGGAGTCTGACCATAGTCTGACTCTGGCTCACTTGGGGGGCGTTACATAGTTTGTAGGCAGAAAACATTATTTATACATTTATTATACAGTACATTATTTTTGGAGTAAAACTATTACGGAACGCAGTAACTTTATAAAACTTTCACCCCCTTCTACCCCTTGCCGTGTTTTATTCATGGACTCAGCCCTTTTTTAGAGTCGGTTTAACGGCCCTTAGTTTATATTTCAAGATAGTCTGACTACTGGTCACTTGGAAACTGATTTTTTGAATTTATGTCTCCCTCACCATTTTTTTTGCCTCTAATATGCCTCTAGTGGACGTTGAGTAAACGGCCAGGAAACGTTAAACTGACGCAACCTAAAAAAATTGTTTGCGACGTCACGAAGTCGTTTATGTAGGGTATACAAATTAACCCTAGTTAATTAACAACCTTATGGCGTCGTTGTTCCGTCGTTCATTGCGGTCGTTGAAAACCCCACAATATTCCAGTAAAAATAATAGTTGTTAGAGGGTTGCCAAATTTACCTTAGTTAATAACAACGGTGTGGCGTCGTTTTCTTGTCCATCATAGCAGCCGTTGCAGAAATGACTAGTTTTTGTACTTTGTGTAACGTTAATTTTAGTGTATTTCTTAGTTATGGCAACTAAGGCAACTAAAAATTTTTACTTGGGCATCCTTCAGTCGGGCATTTTACTATGACGAATCGATAGCAAAAAACAAACTATATAAAGTACCCCAGTCTAGTCCCCAAGTCGCACCCGGTATGTATTCTCAAAAAAATATACAAAATATCACAAAATACGAATTACAATTACCGAAGGCATTAACCTACTTTTTGTGACTACTTATATATTTTTTAATTTGCCTCCAGAGGCCAACACTGTTTATATTTAAAAAGTAATTTAAAATGTTTCTTTGGGTCAAAAAAAATGCCAAAAATATGAAATTTGGATATTTTTTTATATTAAAAGATCAGCTTAAACACAATCCATGATATAATTGTATAACATACATTTTTATTAAAAAAAACTTTTACGGTGGGATTTACTAAAAACGTTTAGTCTATTTTAAAACGGTGCTAAGTTTAAGTAAAATTTTTGGTTTTCAGCATTTTAAACGAACGGTCCTTGATTTTTGGACGTAGTTTGATTTATAAGAAGAATTTTAATAAATTTTTTTATTGAATAATCATCGCTTTTTTTATTTCGATTTCCGAATTTTCTTCAGCAACCAAACCACACCGATGACCTAATGCTGAGCGTCCTCAAAAGTCCCGTCAATCACTTAGGCTCAAGGTTCAAAAATACCAACTGCCACGGCGAAGAGGAATCCTCCCAGTTGGGGTTTACCGATGAGGGAGGCGGTGTCGGAAAGGAGGAGGATTCGGAGGAAGATACAGGGTAAGTTACTATATCTACTACTATCTAGAAAGAGCTTTCCTGTGATATCCAGGGCAGCAGCAATTATTATATATAACAAACAACAAAATGAATCTCGTGTCCGCAAATAAAAATGAAAGTAACACTCGTGGCATATCGGACAAAGCGTTTTTGTTTCTCACTTCGACAGACACACGACCAGGCCTCCAATGTCTAATGGAGAATCCAGACACCTATAGACCTGTTTCATCCTTATTAGGAATCATCAGGGAGTCATAGGATTATACCTGGCAGTTGAAGCTACACAGTGACCATGCACACCTCTCGAATTTAAAACAAAAAGTTTGTAATCCTTGGGGACGTAGTAACTAGCTACTTTCGGTATATACGTCCGTCGGCAATTCGTAGCGGAGGTAGGGGAGGTAAATCTGGCGCGTTTGTTTAATGAATCCAGATCAATCGGAGCTAGATCGCTCTGCTCCGAATTTTAAGCTACGAACACACGATGCATCTTTTTCATGCATCAAATTTTCTAATAACAGGTTAAAAGGAGAAAAGTAAGTGGAAAATCAAAACCATTTAAGTACGTTTTTGATGTAAGCTTCAGACAGTCATAAAATAGATTGAAAACGCTTGCGCCATCGGCAACGACTGGCGCGAGCTTTTTGAATCGAAAGCTGAGGGGTGCTTTATAAACTGGTGTTGAGTTGAGTGGCAGATTCTGATATGTTCTTTAAATTGCCTGTCTCGTAATCGTGGAACTTTTTCTCCAGCAAACTGAAACAGTTAACCTTGTGAAATGAGTCAACACGAGGAGAATGAAAATATGTAAGTATTGTTTATAATTTTTGGGTTACCATTTTTGTGTTGCTTTACTTTGTGAGCTTTTTTGGTATCAAAGCTACATGCAGTCTAGAGTTTCTGCAACGTAAAAAGTCCAGTTACTCAAGTTTTAATGCCTAATGCTTTTTTGATTTCTATTTCCCTTCAAAAAGTAGAGAGAGAAGACAAAATTGTGCGTTGGGAATTAGCCATTAAAACTTGAGTAAATAGGCCTTAAGCCGTAAGACATAAGCAGTAAACAACATTGATAACCCATAGTTCATTTTCCTTGCGTCCTATAGCTTACTTTTTATGCTGCAGCAACTCTAGACTGCAGCTTAACCTAAAAAGTCACTCAAGGTAAAGTTTAAGACAAAAAGAAAGTTGTAATTTTCTCTTGCTAAAATACAGTTCTTTGGGCTAAATTGTTGTTTTACTAAATCTACACCCAACCAAACAAAATACTATTGTTTTGTTACTATTCTAATATTGTTTTTTTTATAGTTTCAAACAAAAAAACTTCCCAAAAAGTCATTAGAAAAATGATAGGCAAGGTATTGAAGGAACAACTTGCATATTGCCACCACAGTGTAGCTACACGGGATCAAAGAATAGCTTAAGAACACCTCAGGAATTCTATAAGTTGGTTTATTAATTGGAGCTAAATAATATATTTTTCATTACTCAAAGAGTCTTCTGTAAAAATACAAGTTGTGTTTATTTTGTAGTAGAAATGACCCTAAAACAGGTGGCGTAATTGATTTTTTTATATCACTTTTAATAACTGAGAATTTTAATTCTAAAAATTAAAGGTGGTCAGTATTTTGTCGTTATAACCTTAGAATATAACCATCTGTTCACCCTTTTTAAGTCTATCATAGGTTGTTTTTTGAAGGTTAAGTGCCATTTAGAGATGATAATAATTATGTCAGGATTACAGCATGACATATTTTGTAAAGACTTGTATTACCTAAAACATTAGATTAGACTCTTTATTTGATCATTGTGTAAATTAGGTTTTTACCGACATGGTGTCGATTGTGTCAAGTACATTAAATAAATAAATATAATTAATATTAAGTTTAATCAATAAAACAGATATTACATAACTCAGTAAAATTTGATATTATACAATACATACACTACTTTTTTTTTAAATACAGAACTTACAATTAAAATTGCAAAAGCTGACCTACAACATTAAAAATAAATTTGCAAAGGATTAGCTTACAGCATTAAAAAAGTTAAGTCTAAAGATATCTGGACACTAGAGCTACAGCTTAATTAAATGAAAGTTAATAAAAAAAAAACGTACCAAAGTCACACAAAGATTTCTGTTCCACAGACCAGTTCTGAAAAAATGACTATGCAGTAAACGTAAAGTTTGTATCTTTAACTGTCTATACTTATTAACCTAGTAGTAAAAGGGAGAGGGGAGGGCTCGCAATGATAGAAAAAATTGTCTGCCCCTCTCCTAAAACATATTAAAATTTGAAAAAATTGAATGGGTGCCCACGCTCCATAGGAAATTAGAAGAGTTCTTTCTAGGCCTTTTTATGAAAAAAAAAATTCTTTAGTCTCTATAGTTTTATCAGAATAATGTTTATCATAACTAAGAACAATAAAAAATATGTACCGTATTTTGTGAAACTGATTCTTAATCAAAAATGTAATTTTTTAAATCCTTTTTTTTTGCATTGTTTCAGATATAGCTTGATCACGGTCCAGCCTACAGTAGGGTGATGAGTTCTGGAAAACTGCAATGGACTTTTCTAGTGTGTTTGTTAAATGATATTTTTTCTACACCAAATCAAAGTGCCTGTACTAATTTTAAAGAATAAAAAAATTATATGAAATTGCAAATTGGACCGCAGTGTTAAACTTGGTTTGACTTGTAAAAGCACTTGTGTAATACTTACCAATAAAGAAACTAAACTATACTTTGAATTTAATTGTGGTTTAGAATGTGCTTTCATAATAAACTAAGATATCACATTCTAAACATCAATGAAATTTTAACTAGGTTTAACATTACGGTGCAATATGCAACGAATATTTGTATAAATAACTACATTTAATCCACATGGCAGCTTATGGCTAGCCTATGATACAAAAGTGGTAAAATCTGGATGGCCGAAAGCGGTAATCCCCTGTGGCTGATGTGATGAAGGCGGCACACCCCCAGGAAGCTCCATACTTCAAGTGGGTATTCGACTCGCGGTTGCCTGGAGGCAGAAGGGTCATAACGTTAAGCGCGCCGCTTCGGCGGGTACTTTCGGCCCGAATCCGTCACTTCGCAAAGCCTTCAGTTTGCCGATTTCGACCCATGGGATTTGGTTTATTGGGTATATCTTCAAACATTATTTGTTGTCCGTGCACTACAGCACAAATAGCCTCTAAAACCATACTATTCATGGTACTTTCGAGACTCAAAAGCCCAGCAGCCGACAAAAAAATAAAAAAATTTAAACAGCACCGCCCCCAATTGCTTGCTGATGCCTTAAAATGAGGGCGACGTAGTATGAAGCTCCAATTGGGGGGGGGGTGCTGCTGCGAACGTTACCTCTTTTTAAGAGTCATGTTACAGTTTTCTACTTTATAACCTGCTGAAAGGTACAGGATTCTGTATTTACGGTGTTCTGCACTTTTGAATTTTGATGTTTTTGTTTCTCGGTTTATTCGACAGGTGGCGCACACAGTTACTCCGTTCCCAAGGATTACAAACTTTTTCTTTTAAATTCGAGAGGTGTGCATGGTCATTGTGTAGCTTCAACTGACAGGTATAATCCTATGACTCCCTGATGATTCCTAATAAGGACAAAACAGGTCTGTAGGTGTCTGGATTCTCCATTAGATATTGGAGGCCTGGTCGTACTGAAGTGAAAAAAAAAATGCTTTGTCCGATGTGCCACGAGTGTTACTTTAATTATATATAACAGCCAAAACTCCTTCTAGAGACTTCAATTTTCTAAGTACCTATGATTCTCTCCTTATAAATATGTCATCACTTGCTCGCGAATAATCGTCAACTTATTTTCAGATGCCCTGTATATTTCCTTACACATTTTCTGCGCATTTATGCGACATTTTAAGAGCTACCAATATTAAAATATTTAATACAACGTTGTCATCAAGACAAGCAAATATACTTAATACAAAATACCTCTAGTCTAAATATACTTACTATGCATAATAAATATAGACGTTGCAAGGCTCGCATGGCATATGTTGCCTTGAGGTAACAGAATCGTATCCATTGTGCTACATTATTGCAAATGAGTTAGAAAACAAATTCAATTTAAAGAGAAAAATTAGAATGAACTTATAACTGAATGCATACACAGTGCATCACTGATGTCTTCTTGTAGATTGATTTTACTTATATACCCCAACCTTTTTTTAGAAATATTTTTTTTAATATTGGGTGTAGGTACTACCATTGCCTTATTTTGTAAAATATAAAAGCTTTAAAAACACAGAAATAAAAAGGGTTTTTCTAACGAAGATACCTTTTATATTATAATTTTTTTTTAGTTTTGTCATAAAAGATGTGGGGAAATATGTTTTTTAATAAAACGGAACCAAACTGGAGCTCATCTAAATTGAATAAAGAAGCATTATGAAAATCGCTTGTTTTTTTAGGAATTATCTTTCTTTTTTGGAGTCAGTTAAAAATGCAACTCGACAAATCTTCTTTTATTCCATTCCATTTCCTTCCTACTTATTTTTATGCTCAAAAATTTGATCACCCTTAAAAAAAACTGATAAAAAGTTGGGTTAGTATAATCATATAATATGATGTTGATGATGATGATGATGATTTATTTTCAGATGCCCTGTATATTTCCTTACACATTTTCTGCGCATTTATGCGACATTTTAAGAGCTACCAATATTAAAATATTGAATAGGACGTTGCCATCAAGACAAGCAAATATACCTAATACAAAATACCTCTAGTCGCACGGTATATGTTGCTTCTGCACAGTTTAAATTGCCTTGAGGTAACAGAATCGTATCCATTGTGCTACGTTATTGCGAATGAGTTGGAAAACAACTTCAATTTAAAGAGAAAAATTAGAATAAACTCATAACTGAATGCATACACTGAGAAAACGGGGCCAGCCCACGACCGTGAGTTGAAAATTTGGGGCTACCAGAACTCACACCGTGCGTTACTATAGCACACGGTATGATTGTCTCAAGTAGTGGGCTAACACAATTCAGGCATGGGATTGCCCCAGCCCAATTTCATCTATTAACACCGGCGTAACTAGCTCTCTGACCTGGGGGGGGGGGACCTAGGGTTGGCCTAGGGGAGGGTCCAGCTGACAATGCTTGATAGTGATGATGATGTTTTTCTAAAAACTGTTTAATATTATGCATTATTACCTTAAATCGTTGTATGAACAACTTTGAACCGTAACTCTATATAACTCAACTTAGCAGTTTAATATAAATTAAATTAAATTAACTGCAACTTCCTTGTCTTTTGTGAAAATATTTCCAAAATGTGTTCTGCTGTAATATCTTCTTTAATTAAATAATTATCGATGTTAATAATTGATACAGTGGAAAATCAGGTTTGTCCCATTGTAGTTCAGGTCCAATTTTTTATTCCACGCATCGCAGAAAAGCTTCGTTCTAGTCTTGTCTAATATAATCTTTGATATATTTTAAATTTATTTCTAAATTTTTACAACTAATAATACCAGAGTAATTTTCAGTAAAATCTTGACTTTCTCTGATGTTTAAGTTAAATAAAGAATCTACCGATTTGGCCAATAGCAAGTTTGAAAACCTCTCCCTAATATTAGCTGCTAAATTATCCATTATTTGGTAGTGAACGTTTATTTTCCAGTATTCTAAGCAACTTACATCTGATGGCAATTCTATTGCGCTGTCATGTCCAAGAGTGCTTTCCACTATATAATCCTTAGTTTGTACAGCAATTTGCTGTTTCCGTTTTGATACTTTGATAGGTTCTAAATAAATATCAACTTTATCGGCGAAGTCTTGGATTTCAGAATAAATATTTTCAAAGCTGTTTCTAGTTTCTTCTATAGATCGTAGCGTGCCATCTATTATTCAATTTACATTGCCGAGAGTAGCATCTTTACCCTGAAATTGCTGACTCAAAACATTGATACGTAATAAAACAATGTATAGAATGTGCAGGCAAATGCAAAACACGGCTTTTTGAATACATGCTAATAGTTCAACAGCTTCAACTGCAAGTCTATCCTAGTTCTCAGTTACTTCACTTTCTAGTGCCATTTTAATCGCTCCAAAGTTTAATAAAACTGCTTTAAAATTTCTAAATCGATATGCTCATCGAGTAGGAGAAACCTTTTTAAGTTTTTCATAATTTCCTGGTTGCGAAAAATGTATTAAAGAAAGAAGCTGCTGTTGCAACTTTTGTACATGCGTCAACAACTTTCAGTTTATGTGCCAAAAAATAAATGTATATTGCCGAAGGATGTTCTTCTCTTTTTAAAACTTGTAAGCCCTTATGTTTCTCAGAAATTACTCTAGCCCCGTCATATGACTGACAACTACCAGGCTATATTTTTCTGGAGGGACCTGGAAGGCTTTGGGGGGGACCCGGCCTTAGTTACGCCGGTTTGTATTAACTTTTTGGATCTGTGGTAATTCACGGTCTGGGCTACGATAACTCAGGGCCTGAATTATTCCAGGTCATGATTATGGTTTATTTTTTCTGCCGTCTAGTGAAACCCAGGGATTTACACATGTAAATCCGATTATAGGCGGTACTTGCCGAATATTTGGGCTTGCAGGTTGCTTTGGCTGGCACTTGCTAGTTGTGATATAGTTAGTGTAGGTCATATGTGCAGATATCCTGGCCGGTGCAGCGGCAAGTTCACGAGTGACAAATATTAACGTGTTTTATTGTATTTTCTAAATAATATAAAATTGTGGAGTGTGAAATGTATCGGGTCTGTATTGTATTTTAAACAGTTTGGCTGAGATTTACTAACGCCGCTTACTCTTTCATAAGCCTAATTTACAAAACTATATATATATATATATATATATATATATATATATATATATATATATCTGTCATTTTCCTGAACAAATTAGACTTAGGGACATCTTTAGCGTTATAGTTCAGCCTTTAAGTTTTGTTTTTAACACACCATATTTATATTAAAATATTTGATTTTGTTTATATTTTTCACAGTCAAACATTTTCAAACGCGATATTTTTTTTATGTTTATTTATGTAAGGAGTTAGGTTATCCATTATAAACCTTATCGTCTTATCTGAAATTTGACATTTATAATTTACAAATTGCATAAATATGTTTTGTCATTTTCAACGTAACACCTTGTTTATTGTGTGTGTTTTTTCTTTAATTTAAGAGAAATTTAAAAGATCACGTTTAGTTTTTGAGTTATTCAGCATTGTTGGCAAGGGTAAGCCTGCTAAGCTATAAAAATTACACAAAATACAGGATGTTTCATTTAAATTCACAAAATACATGGACAAAGCCTAAGTATTCTAATATCAAATTTGTCAGAAAAAGTGATGATTTTTTTTATGCTCTTTTAATCTTAGATCAAGAGTCAAAAATTCTATACTTGTTTATAATGTATAGCGCTATATAGTTAGCTATTTATTAATTATATTTTGTATACAGTCAGCCGGGGTGACTTGAGAGTCAAGGCTTCGTTGGATTTTGTTTTATTTTTAAATCACAAAATCTTTTTTTTTCAGAAAAACACGATCCACATTTTGAATGCTCCCTAGTTGACGGTATTTTTTATCTCTAGTAGCGATCGTGCTGGAGATGAAAATTAAGATTTTTTTCTTTGCATTCGCATTTATTTCGTCGACGAAAACATTTTTAACGTAGTAGTTTCTTATAAAAATAAAATAAAAAATAAAAATAAGTTAATTTTTTTTTTCAAAATACTAGTACAGTCATTTGGGGTAACTTTGAACCACTGTGGGTAACTTTAAACAACTTGGAAAATTATATGTTGGAACTTTTCATATGTATAAACTGAATTTTCCAAGTAGCTCAAAGTTACCCATAATGGTTCAAAGTTACCCCGACTGACTATACTACAACTCAGATGCTGAGTTCTAGTAGCCCAAAGTTAGGGTTCTCCCAGCCCAGACCATGAGCTACCACAATCCAGATGCTGAGTTCTGGTAGCCCAAAGGCAGGGTTCTCCCAGCCCAGAACATGAGTCAACACAACCTAGATGTTGAGTTCTGACAGCCCAAATAGCCAAAAAAATACATTCAGTGTTTATGCGTATTTTGGGCTACTACAACACACGAACCGTGTTTCCCTGCAATCCCTTGGACATGGTTCTCACAGTCCAGAGGTCTGGGCTGTCCTCTATTGGCATTACGGCACTAGTAGCTCCTCTTAACTTCCCGGTTTTACTCATACACCCCAACCTTTTTTTAAAAATATTTTTTTTAATATTGGGTGTAGGTACTACCATTCCCTTATTTTGTAAAATATAAAAGCTTTAAAAACGCAGAAATAAAAAAGGTTTTTCTAACGAAGATACCTTTTATATTATATTTTTTTTTTAGTTTTGTCGTAAAAGATATGGGGAAATATGTTTTTTAATAAAACGGAACCAAACTGGAGCTCATCTGAATTGAATAAAGAAGCATTATGAAAATCGCTTGTTTTTTTGGAATTATCTTTCTTTTTTGGAGTCAGTTAAAAATGCAACTCGACAAATCTTCTTTTATTCCATTCCATTTCCTTCCTACATATTTTTATGCTCAAAAAAAACTGCTAAAAAGTTGGGTTAGTATAATCATATAATATTATGATAATGATAATGATAATGATAATGATAATGATAATGATAATGATAATGATAATGATAATGATAATGATAATGATAATGATAATGATAATGATAATGATAATGATAATGATAATGATAATGATAATGATAATGATAATGATAATGATAATGATAATGATAATGATAATGATAATGATAATGATAATGATAATGATAATGATAATGATAATGATAATGATAATGATAATGATAATGATAATGATAATGATAATGATAATGATAATGATAATGATAATGATAATGATAATGATAATGATAATGATAATGATAATGATAATGATAATGATAATGATAATGATAATGATAATGATAATGATAATGATAATGATAATGATAATGATAATGATAATGATAATGATAATGATAATGATAATGATAATGATAATGATAATGATAATGATAATGATAATGATAATGATAATGAAGATGACGATGACGATGACGATGACGATGACGATGACGATGACGATGACGATGACGATGACGATGACGATGACGATGACGATGACGATGACGATGACGATGACGATGACGATGACGATGACGATGACGATGACGATGAGATGACGATGACGATGACGATGACGATGACGATGACGATGACGATGACGATGACGATGACGATGAGATGACGATGACGATGACGATGACGATGACGATGACGATGACGATGACGATGACGATGACGATGACGATGACGATGACGATGACGATGACGATGACGATGACGATGACGATGACGATGACGATGACGATGACGATGACGATGACGATGACGATGACGATGACGATGACGATGACGATGACGATGAGGCAGTCTCATTTCCCCGATGCCCAGAATGTCCCGCAATCTATACTATATAAACGACCCAGTGTTTATTCGCCCAAGGGTCTGTTCTGGCAGCTCCTAACGGTTCTCGATGAGTACCTACAGCACCGCTTGACTGTTGGAGAGTATCTTTATTGATCTGTTGCGCGAGTTGAGTTATGATTTGTTATCCATCATGCGTTCATTTCAATGAGGAAAAGTTCCGCCTGGAAGATTGTAGCCATCTGTCCAAGACTATGTATAATTCTGACATTTTCCCGGCAAAAATAAGTGTTCTGTGTTAAAAATCATATTTTATCCAATTTTCATATAATATTTCGAGGGGGAGGACACTCTCCAATATTTGTACACCTGTATCTGAAATATATGTGTTTCACTTTTGTTTGTAATTTTAAAATATTTCAAAGTATTTTAATGTATTTCAATGTATTTCGAAGTATTTTAAACAAAATTTGTACACCTATTTCAGGAGTGTCCCATCCCACCCTAACTGAAAAATGACAACAGGTTTTGGTCGGATTTCAACATATTTCAATGTACTTCAAAGTATTTTAATGTATTTCAAAGTATTTCAATGTATTTCAAAGTATTTCAATGTATTTAAAAGTATTTTAGACATTTCAGGAGTGTCCCACCTCTCGTAATTTTTTGAGACACTGGAGAAGCGATGTATATCCTATCTGCCATGGCTTTTTATTTCTGTTAGTACATTTTATTAACGTTATAGTAAAATGTTAAAATAGAAAAAAAGTTATATTGCAAACGTTCGGGTTATGTAGTTTTATTATTAATATATTAACTTTGGCCGGTTCCAACATTCGTTAGACACTAAGTTGGCCTCCCTAAAGCTACAATTTAGCACCCCTTGGTGTTTATTCTTGAAATGGGGGAATCCCCGGGGAGCTCTCGGGGTTGATCCCTATCCACATTCTTTAGATATGGGGAGTGGGCGGGTCAATCTAGTCCCTGGGAACACTGTTGCCAGTTTGTGCAACAAATCAAAACGCAGTACATTTTGACCTACCAAACCAACCTAAATTTTTCTCAATGTACATAACGCTGGTTTTTGTTTGTTGTTATTAGTGTGCTTTTGGTCAGAGGGTTTAACAGCAAATTTTGTTACTCTTATGGTTACTTTCCCCAAATAAAGGTAACGCCAAAAGGTTAAAAATAGTGCTTTTGAACGTATCCAAATGTAACGTTTGGCAATAAACATAACCTTACGTATTCGATGTTTTTGTCTTTATTTATTGTAAAATCTTTGCATTTGTGTCTGATCATATCAACCCCACACTAGTACTAATCACATAAAAATAAAGTACAAATCAAAAATTAACAAATATTTGTAAAATAAACACACTTTCTAACCTAAAAATCTTCCACCACAGAATCACACCAAGTTTGGTTGGTTGGATTTTAACCGATAAAGGCAGTCGCTATTCGGCGCTAATTAGCGCCAGTGGTTACCTTTAATAATGGAAACAGCGTGACAGAGCTCTATTGCGACTGCGCACAATACAGATAAGGGTAACAGACTGGCCAAAAACCTGACCAAAATCTCCATACTTTTTACAAAATGGAGAAACAAGTTGCAAAAGAAAACGAGATCTGCTTATAGATTTATTGTACATTTGGCAATGCTGTTAGTGACTGCTGCCAATTTCGGTGAATTACGCGACGAGTGTTTGTGTTATTTGACGCAGTAGAGATGGTAGCCTACTCAATAATCTTTGACTCTAAAAAAGAAAAGATCAAAAGATCTTGGGAGGAAAGAACGAAATTTCAAAATTGGACGAGTGTCCCACAAGAAACACACAAAAGTCCAAAGCGAAAAAAGAAACAATTAAATGATGTTTCGCCCGGGGTGACTAGCGCGGGCTCGTCAGTGGATTCACCAGTCACCCTCAATCCAGACATCATTCAACACCATCGCACACTCTGACTTCCAACTCTGAAACACTCACAAATAGGCATCGTTCCGCATGGTACTTATTATAAGTCGCCTGATACGGGTTCGTCCTGGCGTGTTACTCTTTCCAATACGAATATGCTCCTAAGACAATTAAAACAAGAAGTTAAAATTTCCAAGTCAGTTACATCAACCGAAAAGAATCTAAAAAAGAAAAGATCAAAAGATCTTGGGAGGAAAGAACGAAATTTCAAAATTGGACGAGTGTCCCACAAGGAACACACAAAAGTCCAAAGCGAAAAGGGAATCAATTAAATGATGTTTCGCCCGGGGTGACTAGCGTGGGCTTGTCAGTGGATTCACCAGTCACCCTCAATCCAGACATCATTCAACATCATCGCACACTCTAACTTCCAACTCTGAAACACTCACAAATAGGCATCGTTCCGCATGGTACTTATTATAAGTCGCCTGATACGGGTTCGTCCTGGCGTGTTAATCTTTCCAATAGAAATATGCTCCTAAGACAATTAAGACAAGAAGTTAAAACTTCCAAATCAGTTACATCAACCGAAAAGAATCTAAAAAAGAAAAGATCAAAAGATCTTGGGAGGAAAAACAATTGTCTTAGGAGCATATTCCTATTGGAAATATTAACACGCTAGGACGAACCCGTATCAGGCGACTTATAATAAGTACCATGCGGAACGATGCCTATTTGTGAGTGTTTCAGAGTTGGAAGTCAGAGTGTGCGATGGTGTTGAATGATGTCTGGATTGAGGGTGACTGGTGAATCCACTGACGAGCCCGCGGTAGGTGATAATTTTAATAATTATTGTAAAATTGGCTGGTGCAATACCAAAAAAAAATAAAAATCACAAGATAACTTTAACACAAGGTTGAGGGCAACAGTTGTTTAATAGTCTTTTCTATCAATTGGAGGAAAAAGGCAAAACCTGATGTTTAAATTAAACCCCTGATGAAATCTACTAAATCACTTGCATAATTATAATTTTAAAATATGTCATATAAAATATGTTAAGATAAAAGTAAAAATATAATAAAATACCTACTCTTTTTTTTAAACTAATATTCAATTAAAGCTTTGAGAATTAAAATATTTTACTATACTTAACAATTTCGTTTTACCCATTGTTATTTTACATAGGTGAGGTACACAGAACTTAAAACCCTTAAGGCGCAATTACACAGACGAACATGCTCTAACAAAAGCTCGTGCAAAAGATCTAAAATTTTTTGCGTGAACATTTTTGTGAGCTTTTCTTTGAACATTTTGTTCGGGTAAATTTTTGAGCAAATTATTGCTATCCGTTTTGGAAACATATTTTTAAAGATAAGAATAAATAAAATTTTACATCAGTGATCAGTGATCTCAATTCTTTAAAAAAATGGAACACCAACTTTTATTTTAAATTTTTGTGAAAAAAAGCCGACGGCAAGCGAAACATTATTCTTGACTATCAGTTTTGTCACATGGATTAGGGTTACTTATAATATTTTTTTTTTAGGGTTTTTCCCGCATTTTTTTGCCCAGGGGTTTTTTGGGGATATTCTTGAGAGTTTTTTTTATTTCCAAGGGTTTTTTCCTGAATTCAAAAAACAACACAGGAAAATTTTTCTTTTCCAAAAAAATTTCGAGTTTTTCAGATATCGCCAAAAAACTCAAAAATTGCACTTTTAAGCGGTAATCCGCGCCTCACGACTATGAGGAGTGGTGGGGAGGGGATTTTATTTACTGTCAATTTAATGTAATAATCAAGGTCGATTACTGACACTGAACAAACAATATGCAAAGGAGCAACATTCCGATTCAGAAATCTAGTCTATTACTGCTAGATTATATTTTTTTAGACAAGGGTCTGGGATCGTAGGGTTGTAAAAGTGGGTAATAAACGGGTATTATTTAGACCGAACGTGCTTTTGTTCATATATTTGAGATTTAATAAAATGTATATAGGTTTTTGAATTTGACTTAATTATTATTGTATTGTGTTTTAAACTAGCAAGTAAAATAAAGAGATATTCTTTTAAACGTAAATTTTTATCATTACATTTTACAGGCAACAGCAATAAATAATTGCCAAATAATATTTTTTTTATTGTCGTTTTTTTTACAACCCCAAAAAAGTTACAAGTATACTGGGATATCCCCTATAAAAATCAGATCAATCGAAGTTGCTTATGAGGTAAAACGTGAATTTCGACATCATATCGTTTTTCCGTCGGAAAGCACTTAATTAAAATACCTTGCTTTAAAACTTAGTCTTTCTATTTTCAGTTAAGTTCAATGAATTCCCATAAAACTATAAAATTTAAATTTGTAAAGAAATTTTTATACCCCCAATTCTTCAAACAAATTTTGCTCAACATTCTCTCCAAAATTTACGTGTGTTTTTTTGGACGAGATTTTGCTCGAACATTTCTTTGAACATTTTGCTCAAGAGGCTTGTGTAAATGTTTGTCGGCATTTCAACATCAAAGGAAAGTTTGTCTGTGTAAATGCGCATTTACGTCTGTGGTCACGTACCTGCTTTTCTAAATTTAGGACTAAAATACGAAAATACCAGAATAAACAGACAATAAAACATAATAATATTTTGATATATTATTTTTGCCTTTGTTAAGAAATTATATATATCCTTGAGCACACCTGCACAGAGGGTAAACAGTATTTACTCCTAACAACAAAGCATATTAAAAAAAAAACAGCGTAAGCAGTATACCGTTTTCTGCCATTTTTGATTTTTAATGAAAAATTCTTTATGGTGGCACATACTAGAGGGTCCCTAGAACCCCAAATCCGCTGACGCCGGTTGTTTTTTTTTAATTTTTTTTTGTTTTTTTTTATTTTTTTTTTCACTAAAATAACCCAATCCAACACAGCCCAACTCAACCTAACCCAACCCAAAACAATTAAAAAAATAAGTTACAACCCCCCCGGCACCCTTTTTTCTCCTAAAAAAAAACCGGCGCCGGCGGATTTGGGGTCCTAGGGACCCTAGTAGGTGCCTCTATAAAGAATGTTTAATAAAAAATCAAAAATGGTAGAAAACCGTATACTGCATAATTACCAAAAACAGTAATACCAATAATTGAAAATAGGTAAAGGACGACACTGACCGGTAATTATCACAATAAACCTACAGCTGATTTTGACATTTACCTTTGAAACGAAATCCCTTGATTTGGGTGTTCCATCGTTTACACACGATGCACTTCCGCACCATCCCATATTTTTTAACTTCACAAGTTTATAAAAAACACAAAAACCGCACAAAACGTTTCGAAATCAGAAATATTTGAACACGGTCGGTATGCACCAGGTAGTGCGCAGAAGACGGCAAGGTATTGCGACTTGCCAGTTCTTGTTTAGGGATCGTTGAGAGTATTAGAAAAAATATGGGCTTTTTATTTTTTATGAGTTTATTTTTTATCTTTTGTTTTGTAATTATAGTTTTTAAATAAATAAACATTGTTTTCATGATATTTTTGAATGTAGCTGCTTATAGTGGTAAAAAAGCACCAAGATTTTCATGAAATTTCAGAACCAACAAGAAAGTAACCTCAAGTAGGCAACAAGGCTTCATCCTACTATGTATTCGTCATTTGGGGAACACGAGCTTATATTCTACATATATGTAATCATTTTCACATCGTATACTTGCTCAGACACATTGTATCTTTTTTTGTCCTGCTCTTTGAGGAAAAGATATTGTATAAAGTGCGAGTTAGGGTGACTACAAATATTTTCTTAAATTTATATAAAGAGAAAGAGAACGCCTAATTCCGGCGATACGTTTTGCGAGATACATTGTTATTGCAGGAGCCAGAGCATTAGCATAGCATTCAGGGTCTAATGGTGTAACTCTGTGGTGGCCGCTCTTCTTATAGACCAGCCGTCTTCTATTCTATAACTCGAGTGATAATTTGAACTTTTGTAAATGTTGATATCTGTGGCATTTTTAAGGAAGTCACACTGAATTTTAAGCTGTCAGGCATACTAAGCTGGTGGTGCCTTATAATAGTATACAATAATGGAAAGCTAAATTTTGTGGCATAGGAAAAAATACATGTAAGAGTTTTTTTTCAAATTAAGTGAAATTCGCATCGTACTTGATCAAAACGTACGTTACGTCGAGATACGTGCAGCGGCTTATAGTCCCTATTCAGCCATGTATAAATAAATCCACAAGTAACTTCGAGTAACCAGATATATTACTCTCAATTAAGACTACGTTAAATCGCCCCGCAAGAAGATAAAGAGAGGGATAATAAGAAATGAAACTAAGACCCCCATACTGCCGTTGTCTTGGTGAAGCCTCCATTGTTTCCAGTTTCTTATCCTAACTCTACAAGTGGTTTACATCCACTCTTAAAACCGCTTTGAACCGAGTTAATCCACTTATTATTGGGGATCACTTTGAGTGTTTGGGAGAGATCAAAAATGACGAACGTAAACAACGCTAAAACTTTAAAACGGAGTATCGCAGTCCTTATGTGCAATATTCTCAAATAAAATTATTGCTTTTTTCGCAAAAGAAAAGTATTTTTTCATTCTGTTAAAATCCACTACAAAGAACCCTGCACAAATTCAGTGGCGGTCCAGCCAATTGAAAAGGACAATGCAAACAAAACTTAGTATATAACTACAAACGAGGATTTGGTCTCAAATCCAGGGGGGGAGTACTTAGATTTGAAGTCGTTTAATTCATACATTTTTTATTTTAAAAAGTGTTTTAGAAAATTTTTGAGATTATATTAAAACTGTAATTTTTGAGTCGAAATAAACTAAAATCGTAAATATCAACGGTATAATAGCGCCGCAGGCGAAAATTTTTAAGAAAATTGCTCTAAAAAATGCGTTTTTTGAAACTAAAATTGTAAATATATCAATTGTTTCAAAGCGCACCAGGCGAAATTTTTTAAGAAAATGACACTACAAATGCCATTTTTAACAAAATTAAACTAATACCGTAAATATCAAAGGTGTTATAGCGCCGCAATTTATGCCCTACTTTTGATTTTCTAATGTTTTCATAAAAAATTTAAAGCCAGCCTAGGGGGGGGGGTTAACTACCCCCCTATCCTCCTGAAATCCGCGCTTGAGTAACTACGTATAATTTTTTGAGTTATTAAAACATAGATAACAAACCACAAACAAAACCTGATAGCTAAATACTTTTTTTTTGAGGTCTAAAAAGCTTTTTGTTGAAACATTACGTTTTATATCGCATGTCTCAAACATAAGATGCCCATCTCAAAAAAAAAATTTAATTTCCAGTTTTTTGGGCAAACCGGTCAATGACTCGCTCAATGTCAATTTCAATATGTCTGTTGATATGCAGCAATGCTAAGCTCGTCAGACGAATTTCCGTCATAGTGTTTGTTAGTACTTATGTTTTCAATCTGAGGCATGAGAAGCTTCTTTCTGACGAGGCATTACTTACTGGCAAACATCCAAGAATGTTCTAATCAACGGAAAAATATTGCCACACTTGTTCATTGCCTCGAAAACGTTATCAGGTATGTTTTGATTTAAGCTTTGCCTACTTCTGACCAATATTGTTTCCAAATACTGACTTCTCCCAATAAAAGTTCAAGAATTTGTGTGTTGGATTAATAAGTTTATAGTATTTAGAAACGACTTTAGTCAATTTTGCCTTGATTTTGGCTTTATGTTAAACTTGGTATGAATATATTCAGGTCAAAAATACTTTTTTATGTCCGAATTGATTTTGTCTAAAACTTGTTTATAAATAGAAACTCTATAATACTGTTCTGTATTTTCAATGGTTTTCGCGATAAGTTCATCATGCGTTTGTATATTCTTGGTCTGACGGATTAAAGATCAAACTAAATATTTTGGAGGGATTCTCGAATGTATTTAAAGGAACTTTCTGCAATTTCTCGTTTTTTCTTCTTCAGGGTTATTACCACCAGCATCTTTGTTGTTGTTGTCTACTTTTTTCTGGAGCAAAGGGCGGGGGGCGATCGCCCCCCCCCCCCTTGCCCCTCCCCCTGGGACGGCCACTGACAAATTACATTGGAAATGGCTTTCGACTAAATGTCATAATTTTTTTATGTGTTGTAGTCCTCGATCAACAAAGCATAAAAATGTAAAAACCAGATAGGGAGCAGGATTACTTTCGGGATATGGAGCTTTAAAGTTGTCGTGTTTTAAGGCTATATTTTTGGCCATGCTCCAAGTTTTTTTTCGACAACTTTGTTGATTACCGCCAAAATAACATACCCAGCAAACACGGTTCCCTCGGGCCTTCGTCGGTCCGATGTCAATTGCCGAATTTGTCGTCATCGGCACGAAGTCGATTTACGACATCGGACCAGCAGTATTTTTTGTCCGCTTTGCGATGTAGGCCCAATGTATGTTTGCCGACGCAGCGTTAGACTGTAGCCCGCCGTCGGACCAATGGTAAATTTTACTTTTTGCTGACATCGGCATACCGTCGTCGTACGATTAAGTTCCGATATGGTTTAACCACATGGTACCGAACATCCGCCCATAACTGCTTAATTTGGTCGGTCTATCGTGGGCAAGCTGGTCTCGGCCCGGCATCGGTAAACTCGGTAAAGCGGTCCAACGTCGGCGATTGACGGAGGTCCGTCGGTGGTAGCTTAAAACGGCAAACTACAAAGTGTAGTCTGAATACACCCCTGAACAGTGTAGATACATCCAAGAAAAGTCTGGATATACCCTGGAAAAGTCTGACCAATCCAATCTAGCCCATGTATATATGAGTAGCGATTTTTTATACAATGTATGTTCTTCTGAGCGAGGGAAGTTTTGGAGTAAATCTTTACTCGATTTATTTTTTTCAGAATTCAGTCATCTTACATTATTTAGACGATATATAGTTAAAATTGTGAATTTTTAAACATATCTCCATAATTAGAGAACTACAAAGAGGCCGATCTAGACTGAAATTCGGTGACGAAAGTTTAGTATGCGGTTTTCAATCCGGATTATTTGGCTAATTCTGTACACTAACAAACTGTGGCAACGCAGCAGGCTACAGAAAACTTAGCAGCCGAGATAGCTTCTATTGGTTTTTTCTAGAGTAGTGAAAAGTCGCGCGCACATAATACGCGGGCAGACTTTCTGCTGTGACTCGGTTTGAGTCAAGGCTGCATTTGTTATGAGTTTGATGTTTGAAATAATTTTTAGCATTTTTAATTCAATCTAAATTAATTTTTTCCTATTTCAAAAATTACATTTAAGAAGTTATGAGGTTTTTCAGGGGAAGCACTGCTTTCACGGACCGCACGCATATTTGTAAAAAATTTAAGTCTGTTGGGTGATTACCCCCCTGGTCCTCGCTAAGGAAATAGATTTCATTTAAGTGTCTATATCGTCTGCAAACAAAAAAAAAACAGTATATTAAAAGTAAAAAAAACGCAGAAACAGTAGTTTTCACAAGTAGTGGCTAAAATAGTGCTTTTTTTATAAGCGTTGGTTTAAATAACGAGCGCAGCACCATCTTTACACTATAACTCAAGGTGGCTGCTAACTGAAATAACAACCGTTTCCATATCTGTTTTTAATCGATGGCGTTCATTGTTGCGATTTTAATCTTTGACAGATTGATATTTTGCCGATTTTTTTAAATGATTTTTTTGAAAATACTTGGTAAAAACTGTCGAAAATGGCTTAATTTTTAGGCAGGAATAATTAGATTTTTTCTATATTACTATTTTCCTCTATTTATCTTTAATTTTGGGTAAAAAACGGACAGAAATCTTTTTTTGGACCCGTGATCAAAAAAAAAGTTTTTTTTGCATCGGTAACCAAAAAAGCCATGCTTTGGTTATCCGCAGACAGTTACTAAAATCATGTTTTTGATGAAGGTATAAGGAAAATATATATTTTTATTTATCATATTATTTCAATTTTTTGGTTTTTACGTAACTGAGAATGTTTTGAAACTTTTGATGTACGTTTCATTTGTTTTGCCATTCAAAATCGATTTTCTTGAGCTCTCTTCATTGCGTTTAAAATTGAAGGAGCCAAATCGCGCCTTTCGTGCTCTTGGGAGCTCTAGATTCGCCACGGAAAGGGGTAGCAAAACTTATTTGCAATTTACCTAAAAACAAAAGGTAGAACAGTATTGTAAAAATCAGAAAAATAATAATCAAATCTAATTGTAGTATAACAAAATAAAAGCCACATATACAAAAACAAAAAGAATGCAAGTAGGTAATTTTTTTTTTAATTTGAGGTAGTAACTTCTGCTTTTGATAGCTTGTTCGGGATCCTTTTTGCCTATTTATTTTTCAATTTAGAAAGCTAAAAGTTTTGAATTTAACTTTTAAATTTTAATTTACCGCGACTATAGGCGAGGGTATTTAAATTTGAACTGACGCATTGCATATGTTTGTATAGTTATACACAGGCCAAAATTTAATTTTGCTAAACAAACTCCCAACTAACTTCATTACCTCAACAAAAACATAAAGTAGTAAATGATTCAAAATTTCATTACAGTCTTGCCAATTTTCGTACTGTTTCTTTTCTTTTCTTGAAAGTTGAATAGCTTATTTAACTTTGCCATTTGATTTAGGATCTATAATAATAGAGACATAAAGCTATTGGTAACTCATCGCGGTATACGTATCCGCATCTAGCAGCGAGAACCAAGCACATTGATTGGTCAGAAACTTGTAGCACGTTCGAAAAGAGCAGATATATGCTAATTTAAGATGTTTCTGATCGCAATAGGTGCTGAGATACGATACGTGTGCCCTAACGATACGTGATACCTAATGCATGTCAACACCTATCGCGTTCAAGAACACCTTAAATTAGCATATATCTACTCTTTTCGAACGTGCTACAAGTTTCTGACCAATCAATGTGCTTGGTTCTCGCTAATAAGCATATTAATAATAATAAATCTTATTTATTGGGCAAAAATAAATACATAAGAGGGGTTTAGCAAATTGCTACTCATACTTAACATTCCATAAAGAAACACTAGAAAATTTCTCACACGATTAATTCAGGTTCTAAATCCCATAAAACCCTATTAAAACCTATTTGTTAAATTAAATCCGAATTATACATTTACACCATAAAAAGTCGTCTGAAAGCACTCTAAATGTTAATTAAAACTTTGTTTTAAATAATATTGGTATAATAGTAAAATAGACAACTGTAAATAAATAGTATAAAAGTGACACTCGTGGCATATCGGACAAACCGTTTTTGTTTCTCACTTTATTACGACCAGGCCTCCAGTGTCTAATGGAGAATCGAGACACTTACAGACCTCCCAAGAAGAAGAAGGTTGGCTTAAGGTCTTAGTTACAATCTGGAGAATTGTTTTTAGCAACACTGTACGGGAAATTAATTTAACTATGTCGGCCAAATTTGACGCCATTGAATTTGTTTTCCATGGCAACGCGGAGACTTTATTTATGTTTATCCACAGTGGGACACCAGAGATTTTTTAGTACCGGGTCAAAAATTTGGGGTTAGGTTACTTATTTTGACTTTTCGCGTTCTGCGCCGCTAAAAAACCAAGTAAAATACTAAAATAAAAGAAAACCATTTATTGCAGAATTACCTGCTAAAAAAACGCTACTCAACTACGTATTAAAGTAACTGGGTATAATGTTTACGGTTGCATTTACAGGCGCATTTATAATTAAATTGAAAACACTCCCGGTAGTTGATACCGACAACAGGTTAACTTAAAAGTATGCAGATTTAAAAATTGGCTACTGGCGCTAGACGAAATAATCGTATTATATTTTAAATGGGAGAGTCAACAACTAGCAAGAGTCTTTCCAACCTCTAAATGGAGCTTTATACTGACCTGTTTTATTAGTACTCAAGTATCATTTCACTAGTATTTAAATTTAAAAAAAATAATGAATCAAAATAAAAAACAAAATTATTTGGGGTTATGGGCGCCGAATGTTTCTATGCGAATTCCTAGTAATCCCAGCGAGCCAGTAAAGTTCTATTGGTTCTTTGATAGACTCGGGGTAATGCCCGCGCAGAGTTAGGCCTTTTTCGGAGGGCGACCGCACACGCGGAGTGGTTTCATATTTGTTTTAGAACAATGTTTTTGAAAACACATTTTTGAAAAATAAACATATCCTCGAATGGTTTTCTGTCAGGAAACGTAAAAATACTCTTCTGTCCAACTGTGGCCCGATTTAAAGATTGTTGACAAAACACCTGCATTTACCATGGAATCGTATAAATTCTGCGATCTATCGGACAACACTTGAAATACGTGTCTCCCAAATTCAATGAAGTGTGATTGATTGATCGGTTTTATTTTTCGGAGTGCACAGGCTTTTAGAAAAAAGTGAACTTAGTTTTTATTTTTGCTAAAGCAAGGAAATATAAAAAGGAAAAATGTAATCCAGAGGAAATTGTGAGTATTTCTCTATTTTTTGGTAAATCGGGTTTGTTCTAAACCGCAATTATTTTGAGGCTTTTGGGATAGATGACAGCACCAGAGCTTTTATTTTGAAGAAAAAATAATTGAGAATTTTGAAAAATCCTTCAGATACTTTTGTTAAGCATTAAAAATTGATCACCCATGCAAAATTTCAGCTAATTCTGATGTTTAGTTTTCCCTGTGCACTCTAACAAAAGATTAAAAAATTAAAGAACAAAGCGTTGCCAGTTGTACTTCTTTTTATTCAAAATATGGGGAGAAACTATAGCCTTAAAAACCCCGAAGTTGGCAAGCGGACTATAACTCTCATTCCATACAACCCCAATCGGGTCGGTTCTATGTTGCTAATTGTACTTCAATTGTATAGCAGTTTACCTATGCCGACGTGATAATATGTCCGCCAGCTTACGTAATTTTGTATTATTTAATTGACTGCCCAATATTTTGGTACTTGTTTAGTAATTTTTATATGAAATAAACGAATTATAACTCACAAAAAATAAATGGCCATCTTTTTATTTCATTAATAATAAAATATATGTAATTAAAAAGGGCACTTTACCGAGTAATCTAGAGTGAAATATTTCTGCGAGGGCCACTTTACTGACAAAGTTGGTAAACATAGGGCGAAAAATAACCCCCCCCCCTTCCAAGTTAGCACAAAAAAGCGAAAAGAAAAATATATTTTTTAAAGCACCATTTTGGTTGTAATTAAGACTAAAATCACTCAAGAATAATAATAAACGCATCTTTAAGGCATTATTAGATGTCTTTTATTGGTTTTTTTTTTCAACAAAAAAGAGAAAAAAATTGTTGTCAATAATGGCTGCCCAAAATGGTAGAATAAGGGAGACCTAATTTTATCCAAATCTAACCCTGGGGATCTATTCTTGAATCCAGAAAAAATTCTCCCAGGGAGTTAAAGTCTCTTGCTACTATGCGTCTCATTGGTCCCAATATTCGGTTTAAATCGGTTTCTCTCACTTTTGCCCGATATTTCTCCATCAATATCGGGCAAAAGTGAGAGAAATCGATTGTAACCAAAGATTTGTACCAATGAGATTCATAGTAGCGAGAGAATTCGAATCCCTGGGAGAAAATTTTCTCTCGATTCAAGAATAGACCCACAGCCAACGTTAAATTACGTAATATGTGCAAACGTTCGGAATACGATTGCATTCTTCGTTGGCCATGTAACCAAAACTGACTTAAAAAAAGAATCACAGTACTGACAGTTCAGGTGAACATAACCTAGAAGAATATTTTCCATTTCTCCTTGTTTTTTGCTTAAAACCATGGATTATTTTTTAATTGTATTTATTAAAACACTGAATGGAGCGCAAACCTGTCCTGCAGAAGTGGCAGGAGGGTAGTAATTGTTGAGTCCCCATCAAAAAAAAGCGACATAAAACAATATCAGTGTGACCCCACTAATGTTTCAGATAAATTGGGCTGGAAGAAATATAAGTGCGAGCCTTTTTTCTATAAAACGTAGACCAATGTCTAATAGCCTTTTGATTTTCAAAATTGTAGGTTAAGTATCCTTCTTCTTCTTCGTTGCTTTTTTGGTGGTATCCAAATAAGGTCCCTGAAATGCGACGTCGATTAAGGTAACAAGGCCGACGATGGTTCGTGATCGATTTAGGTATATGCGTAAAAACAGTCGGCTTTGAAACATAAACTGAGGTGAATCCGTCTGGGCAAATATTTGTACAAATGACGTTGCTTATTTTGACGTCGTTTAAGGTTCTCATATTCATACCTGACTACGTAAACGTAGGATTTTATTACAAAAGGCGTTTATTGACTTATTAGTCGACAACTTTTGGAAGACGGATAAAAGATACTTGGACTGTTTCATCCTTATTAGAAAGGATCAGGGAGTCATGTACCTGGCAGTTAAAGCTACACAGGCAACCATGCACACCTCTCGCCTGTGCCTGTGTACTGCCAGGTACAATCCTATGACCCCCCGATGAATTCTAATAAGGACGAAACAGGTCTGTAGGTGCCTGGATTCTACATTAGACATTGGAGGCCTGGTCGTAATGAAATTAGAAACAAAAAGACTTTGTCCGATATGCCACGGGTGTCACTTTTTAAGAGTCATGTTACAGTGATCTTATAATTTACACTTTTCTTTATACAGGGTTCCTAAGCAAATCCTTAGGGGGCCAAGCAGCCGTGTATAAGACGCAGACAAACGGAAAAGCACATTAGGCAGAAAAGGATGAGCATGGGGCGATGTTGTCACTACATCTTACACGTAGTAAATCCATTCCAGGTTGTTGTTTTCTAATGTTTTCCATTTTCATACCTTTAGGACTGGAATAAAAATTGTTTTTGCTCGACTTTAATACCAAACTGATGAAAGATATCGAAAAAAAAATATTTTTCGGCTTTTCATTTTGTAACCATTGCCCTTACGCACTGTTTATAGGCTGGGGACTGAGATACATGCAAATGCCTAACCTAAAGCGTTCATAGAAACTTTATCAAGCAAATAGGACGGGTTGACGCCTTCGAACGTCCAACCCGGGTCTTGCACTTTGATTCGAAATCAAAAAGGAGGAACAGTCAGATGTGGGGCCGTGCACAAATTACGTAACGGTGATTTTACCAATTTTTGACCCCCTCCCTATGTAATGTTTTGTAACGGTTTGACACGCCACTCCCCTAATATTACGTAACGATTTCAAGACCACTACCCCCCCAAAAAAAAAAAACTTTTCACTTATTTTCATTCCAAATTTTCTTAGTTTCACACAAATGCAAACGCTGTCGAAAACCCCCCTCCCCCCTACGTAACGTTTTGTAACCCCCTTCCCCCCTATGACCATTACGTAATTTGTGCACGGCCCCTGTAGTCCCAGTGGAGGAGGGCGAGAAAATTGATATTTTTTTCTTAAAAATTATACTCTTTAGACCTATTTCTTTGCGTTCCTGAAATTACGTAATTTTTGAAAAAAAAATTCTAAGCGGCGCCATTTTTATTTCGTGCTTTGTTTTTCTAACATTTTTGCGTTCGGCTAATTTAATTGAAAAATTTTTGCCTGCGGCGCCCTTTATCTTCTCACTCGAAACCAAGATCCCCCGTTTTAGGAAAACTGATCCCGTCTCTGTTTCTAAATTTTTTCGAATAAAAGTAGAGTATGACCATGGGGGAAATAATTTTTTTCTACGGTATGACGAAAATTTCGAGAAAGTTGAAGAAAAAAATAAAAAAGTGGCAGAGCTCAAGTTTTTCGTAAAAAAATGTTTTTTTGTAAAGAAACAGAGCAAAATAAATCTTTTCACCTCTTTTTGGGTGTTACAAATATTGGCAGCCCCTTATTTTTCGCTTTTACCCTCCCGCTAGTTTTGAAGAATTGGTTCAACACCTCGAAAATATCAAATGTAGTGTAGGGCCAGCTTTATTTAAAATCAATAATATCGCAAGCAAAAAGGTCTGTAGGAAAAACAGCGCCGTTTATTGATTTCTTTGGCTGCTAGTGCTAGCTGCATGGTTTGGCCGTTTCCGGATAGAGGTCACTAGTAGAACAGAATGGAAAGAAATTTAATTAAAAGCGAAGATATTTCTTTCTAATGTTAACAACCTCACGAGTTTATCGCTCAGTATCGTAAATAAAGGACCCTGCCGCCTCCTTTAAGCAAGAAAAAGCTGTGGTTTGGACCTGAAAACATCTAATTTTTAATCTCATGGTGTGGCCGCCATCTAGCGGAATTTGCAGACATCTTGTCAACGGTTATTATTGCAACTATAATTTATGCTCACAATGAAAGAGTGGCGACAATTTTTTCTCATTAAAGCAGTCCGAAAATAATAACAAACTGGCACCATTGCTCAATATACCTGTTTCTTTTGTGCGCGCAGAACTTTCTGTGCCATTTCTGTTTGATTTATTGAAATCCTATCCCTAAGGAAAATCTTAGGAACCCTGTATTACCTTCTGAAATGTTTCTCCATCGCAAAAAGCTATGTTTATTTGCGGACAGTTACTAAAAGTTTCTTTTCGATAAAAGTATAAAAAAGGCTATACGTTGGTTTCAGTTATAATCGAACGAGCACAAACATAGACGATCATGATCAAGAATGTTCGGAGCGTTTGCCATTTTTGCAGAGGCTCAGAGGTCATCGGGTGGCCAAGTTTTCCGACCACCACAACAGGAGACATCATTCCGCACCGTTAAGGGTAAGTACACAAATAAGTGTCCTAAAATTTTATATCGACAGAAAAAAACAACAGGTAATTGAAAAAAATTAAAAAAAAGTGTTAAATAAAAATTACTTGCAGATTGTTTATCAATATAGCTCTAATTTGCGTTCAATAAGAATAAGACTACAACAAATTATAATTACGTACTTTGCACAAAAACAAACAAGAAAAATTATACCCAGGCTGCAATAAATTCACGTTTTTAACATATTCTCTTAAAAATTGAATTCTTTTATTAAAAATATCTGGAAGATCCATCGGATATTTTGTATTGTTGCTTTTCTTCCATCAAATAAAACCCAATTATCTCTTAACCATTTTCGAAGAAAACTGACGGAATATCTAAAATGGTTGGACATGTCTTGATTCAGCTTGCGATGAAGAGTTTTGATTGTGATATACCTACGCTTTTTTGGCATACATGCAGTATATAGTATCACGAATTTTACTTTTCAAGTAATCTGTAATTTTGCTCTGTTGTGTTGCATTTGTTGATTTTTGTTCCTTAAACATTTTATCAGATATGATGCCCTATTTCTTTATATTAAATAATGTAGTTCTACTAACTTTTGTTGCAGAAGAAACTCTTTCTACCACATTTCCAACATCCAGAGGGATTCCCGCAGCTACTTGTCGTTTTTCAAATTCGAAAAACGCCAGTAAATTTAATATTATTAATTGACTCCGCTCACTTAGTCGCTTCGCTCCCATTTTTACGCCAATTTAAATTGCAAAAAGTGACTACTTGAAAATATTGACAATAATATGACAGATTTTGTAAAGTAACAGTTGGAACAATCAACGACATGACTGTTTTTTACATATTTATTGTCGCTGTCTACAACAATGTATCAAATAGAGATCCAAAAAAATGAGGTCAGTACACTCATCAAAAAATTGAACTATACAAAAACATTTATACAAACCTAAAAAATTTTGTTCGACTAGTTAGGAAATCAAAAATAATCTGTGATTCCTGACTCAGATCAAGGCTTGTTATCAGTGTCCTTAAAAAGCACAGTTACTGCTGTTGATCTTAGATGGCGCCAAATTATATCATTTAAAATCGAAGCTTGCCTAAAAAAAAAGTGTCAGTGCTTTCTGTTTGCCTTCTAGTTTTCTGTATCTTTTGTGTTTTTCCTATTTTTTTTTTAATGAGCGAAGCAACTCTTTATAAAACTCATGGTTAAATTGTTTTCTTACTCGACTTCTTTAAAACACCCGCTCCGCGCTAATGCGCTCGTAGGAAAAGCATTGTTTTAGGCACAAGTTACCACTACTACTACTACTACTAATCTAAAACTGACGAAAAAAAAAACAATGGACAGACGCCAACGTTTCCTAAAAAGAACCCCGAACGAAATACATTGAAAAATTATTTCGGTGAAATTTGACAAAATTTTAGTATGCTATAGTGCGTTATGAGGTCAGAAGAATGGGTAAAAAAATTGATTTCGATGAATAGTTCCAGAAATATAGACGGTCAAAGTTTAAAAAAACGTCATTTCGGGGTATGTTGGGTACGCTCAAAAAGGCATTTCCTGACCGAAATAAAATAAGTGGTCAACGAATATGGGTTACCGAGGAACCACACATGAACTTCCTTATTATTTTGTTGTTAAAACTTTAACAAGTTGTATACAGGGGCTAGTCAAAATATTTATTTTTTGACACATTTTTATCTTCCTCTATACAAAAATTAAAAAATTATTTTTGAGCAAACACTAATGTTTTAGTATTTTCTAGATAAAATGAACAAGTTTTTCTTCCCAGTAACAGCTACTTTGTCTTACATGTTTTTTTCAATTTTTTGAGTATAAAAACTTGGCAAAAATTGAAATAATTATTTTGCAACTTAAAAATCCAAATATTATTTTGCATTCAGTTAAAGTAAATAAACTTTAAATAAAATAGATTTTATTTTATTATTTTTTTCCTAGCTACGAGGTACATGCAAAAGTTTTATATCATTAATTTTTATAAAAAAGTAGTAAATATTTCATTTCTTTAAAACTGATCGAGGGATTTTCATTTAATTTTGCGTACGCCTTTATTATACTTGGGTAATTATGGGTAATTTCTCTCCCTTATACCTACACAGTTTTGGGGGTTAAAACCTCCCAGATGGCCCAGATTCTGTTTTAATGTACCCGCTAATACGCCAATTAATAATAATTTAAATAATAATTAGGTTTATTTTATTCAAAATAATTATTTTTTGACACATTTTTTATTTATGAAGGTACATCTGCCGATTCTGCAATTTGACAGATGGTTGTCTTTTACATGAATCCTGTGTCATATTTTTCCATCATCATTTCATCATTTGATCTCCTAATTCCTAGCACCGTACTGATGAGCACCACAAGTGCGAAATCCGGATCTACGGTTACCATTACCTTCTTTGAGGGAAAGCTCGCTATTAATTGATTTTGTTATTTATTCACCCTCACTAAATCCCTTTTTAAATTTATTAACTCCAGAGCTAGAATATCTGTAAAGATAATTATATCTGTCTCCGTAGAGACGCTTAATTTTCCTTCAAAATGAAGGTACATCTTCCGATTCTGCAATTTGACAGATGGTTGTCTTTTACATGAATCCTGTGTCATATTTTTCCATCATCATTTTATCATTTCTTCTCCTAATTCCTAGCACCGTACTGATGAGCACCACAAGTGCGAAATCTGGATCTACGGTTACCATTACCTTTTCTGAGGGAAAGCTCGCTATTTATTGATTTTGTTATTTATTCACCCTCACTAAATCCCTTTTTAAATTTATTAACTCCAGAGCTTAGGATATCTGTAAAGATAATTATATCTGTCTCCGTAGAGACGCTTAATTTTCCTTCAAAATGAAGGTACATCTTCCGATTCTGCAATTTGACAGATGGTTGTCTTTTACATGAATCCTGTGTCATATTTTTCCATCATCATTTCATCATTTCATCTCCTAATTCCTAGCACCGTACTGATGAGCACCACAAGTGCGAAATCCGGATCTACGGTTACCATTACCTTTTTTGAGGGAAAGCTCGCTATTCATTGATTTTGATAAATCTATAGTTTATTTTAAAGCTAAAACAATTGTCAAAAAAAATATATTTTTTTAAATTTTCGACACATTGGTTGACAAATGTCAAAAAAAAACTAATTCGTCAGGTTTCTTTTTTAACAAACTTTTCAAAAAGGTGCCATTTTTTATCATGGGCAGAAAGTCCGTCAAAAGTCATTAAAGATTCGCTTTTAGCCTTTTTTAAAATCTCTTCCTCAAAGCCACTAGAAGCACCGATCCATTTAAAGAATCCACCCTATCAGAGAGCATATAAATCTAAATAGAGAGGCTACCTAATGGTAAAGGAGGGGGCACTAAATACATTGTATACATTGGGGTTGCAATATGTTAGAGTCCTGACCTTCCTGATATTTTTAGGAAAAAAATTTGGGGGGTCTCCGGTTTTGTTTTTGAGCTATGCCCGTTTAAAAGTACGCGCCTGGAAAATAAGAAAATATGCAACAGGAGACCTAAATTCAAATAGTCTTATTAACAATACATGTCCAAGTCCGTTTTTGACATTTTTTGGCCTATAATATTCTAAAAAGTATAGCAAATATCCTCGGTTTTATCAATATCATAGTGCGAGAAGGTGATTTTAATAAGTCAAAGTTACTTACAGGGTGTAACAATAAAATAATCTTGCAAAAAGTGAATTTAAATGAAAAATTTGTTGCAAAAAGTTGAATTTGATAAAATAACCTGTGGTACCCTTTTACAAAATGGTTTTTTTTCAAAGTAGTTTTTTGCCACCCCTCTTACCCTCCTCCTTGGATCTCTCTCACTTTGATGTTTTTGGTTAAACGTATCCTTCTTTCAAAATAATTTGCTATTGTTTTATTTTATTAGAAACCCAGAGAATAGCTAATTATGGAGTTAAAACAAAATAAAACGAAACACTTTATTAAATAAAATGTTGATTTTTATTTTATCTAAAATATTTATGCATTTTTTTTAAATAATTTTATATAACAAATATTGTCCAAAATATATAACTTTTAACTAAACTACAATATCCTACTTATTCTAAAAACGATTTCAATTTAAATGAAGGTATATATATATCTATACTTAAAAAAATATTTTGTCATCTTTCTATTGGATATTCATCTGGTTGTTATGTCTATGATGTGCATCAAAAATATTATCCAATAGGGTTAGCGATGGATATTTTATGTTTTCTTGACTCCTGGCATATCCCAAGAACCATACTATACTTGCCACATGAGCACCTGTCCCTACAGTTCTGGCTCCCGATTTGCACATACAATAGTATGTATAGTATTTGTTATAACAAAAAATGTAATATATATGTTATATTTTATAACACGAAAGAAACTATATATAACAAGAAATAACTACACAAGAATCAATCTAACTATCTCTGCCATTAAATATGCATTTGTTGTTTAAGTCAAATTTTCACAGCTACCTTGATAATGCTTCAACTTCTTATTTCTATATTTAGTTTCTGACAACCCGCGTCTTGTAATTATCCGGTTAAAATTTTACCAAACCTTAAGAAGACCATGATTTTCAAAAGCGATATATACTTATCCTACCAAAAAAAAACACCAGAATAAGGGTGATTGGCAGGTGAGGGAGGGGGGGCAGGATTGAAAAAACTATTCGCAAGAAAAACATTTTGAAAATAGATAACGCACTCGACCCTATTTATAAACTTTAAAGAAAACAATGTTTCTTTTAACTACTCTGTAAGGGTGGTCCAAATTCGAGGGGCCTCTATAGCTTTGGGCTCTTGCAGCATAGTTAGCCCAAAACTAATATACATGTTACGGGCTCAATTTTCAAGAGAAGTCGAAAACTAAAAACCGCATTGCGATATGTCAAAGCGTTTCTGAGCTGCAGGGTGATTCTCAAAAATGTGCGTTTCTAAAAACCCTCTACAACTTTTTTATTTAGAAAGATAGAGATTTTCATTAAAAAAATTTTTTGAAGATTTTTTAAGGAAAAATCTACCTGTTTTACCAATTTTGTCTTGAAGCCTTTAGTTCACGAGATATAACACAAAGTCACATTTTTTTAAACGGAATACCCCAATTTTTTTTTAAAAAAATTAGTTTTGTAATAAAATTTCCTGTTAAACGATGTGTCATACACCTATTTTTATTAAGTAGTTAAACAGATATCTGTAATTTTTAATAATTACCATAGTAGGCTGTGTTTAACTCTGACCTATCCAGTTTTAGGGTATCTATCTAGGTAGCTATGATCAAATAAAAACAATTGCCATGATAAACGAGCCCAAGTGTCAAAAGTGGCGTCTTCGTCAAGATATAAAAATGTTTGAAAACTTTGAAAACTTATATTGAATGTAACGAAAATCGACAGACGGCGTTAAATCTATACTTCCAGAGATATCCGGAAAGAAGCTCAAAAATATTTTTGAAGTTAAAATGTCATCTACAAGAATACGGATCCTTTACAAAACCGCGGCCTAGGACGTATAGAAGCCTAGCCAGAGATAGAGAGTTGGAAGAACTAACGGTTCTAGGAGAAATCGAAATTAACCCGAATACTTCCACCAGGGCTATGGAGAGAAACACTGGAATTCCGGTGCTTAAAAAACACAAGTTTAGGCCATATCGACCCCGACGTGCATTTTGCAGGTGGTACCTAAATAAAAGCCAAGAAGACCCCGATTTTTCCAGAAAAGTTATTTGGACGGATGAGTCAACGATTTCTAGTGATGGAATATTCACCAGATATAACTGCTATTACTGGAAACAGCAAAATCCCCATATTATGGTGGAACAAGCGAATATAGGAAGGTTCAGTTTTAGAGTATGGGTAGGGATCTACAGAGGACAAATTATTTGCCACTTTAGCAAAATAATGAGCTATACTTTCAACATGACGGTGCACCTCCTCACAATGCACGAGATATTACTAATTTGCTAAATATTGTGTTTGCCAAAAACTGGATCGAAAATAAAGGTCCTATATATTGGCCCCCCAGGTCTCCAGACATGACGCCTTGCTCCTTCTTTTTGTGGGGGAGAGTCAAAGACCTTGTATTTCGAAATCGCCTAACTACTAGAAGGGAATTGGAAGAGGCACTTCGTACTGCATTCAGGCAGCTTCGTGTGGTGGAACTTCTTAATGCAGAAAATAGCGTCAAGAGAAGATGTAGGATATGTTTACAAGAAAACGGCCGTCAATTTGTTTTAGAATTAAAGAAAATTTTTAGATGTAGATTTTAGGTGTTACATAGTAATTAATGAAAATGTTAAATAAAAACTTTTAATAATTTTATTTTTGTTTATTATTTTAGGGTTGGTAATTATAGTAAACTAGAAGTTAAAGTTCCAGGTTACTGTGTCCCCTCGTGTCGTAGCCAACTTGATTTTGTATGAAAAAAAAAACAATAAAATTTTATTTACACATTTAGGCAACACCTGCTTAACTAAAAAGCCAGTTAATTATCTTTTGATTTAGTATCCTTTAGCCTACTATAGCGGTCCTATTGACACCCAAATGACGTAAAATCCATGTTCTACCTGTCAATTTGGTTAGAAAAATGGCGGAAATCTTTGGCTAAAGGGCATTGAAGAGATAAGAGTTAACTGGCTTTTTACTTAAGACCGGTGTTGATTTAGGGCGCGCACAGCGCCTACTATGGTAAATATCAAAATATGCAAATATCTTTTAAACTATTCAATAAAAATAGGTGTATGGCACATCGTTCGACAGGAAATTTTATTAGAAAACTGATTTTTTGGAAAAATTGGGGGTATCCCATTTAAAGAAACATAACTTTGTGTGATATCTCGGGAACTAAAGGCTTTAAGAGAAAATCGGTACAGGTAGATTTGTCTTTAAAAAATCTTCTAAAAATGTTTTTAATAAAAATCTCTATCTTTACAAATAAAAAAGTTGTAGAAGGCCTTTAAAATCGCACATTTTTACGAATCGCCCGCTTTGACATATCGCAATACGGTTTTTAGTTTTCGACTTCTCTTGAAAATCGACCCCGTAACATGTATGCAAAAGCCCAAAGCTATAGAGGCCCCTCGAATTTGGACCACCCTGTACATATTAAAACACTTCATAGTGTATAGTAAAAATTGGAAACAGATAGAATTGGATTGCCATAAAAAATAAATGTTATTTAATTAAATTGCACTGAATTTTCCTTTCAAATTCTCTTTTTCGTTGCGGTTTCTACCAGATTATTTTGTTGGTACATCCTGTAAGTAACTTTGACTTATTAAAATCACCTTCTGGCACTACAATAGTGATACTACAGTAATATATCATTTTTTTTAAATATTTTACCAGAAACAAGTTAGTTCGTAATAGAGCGTTTGAATAACTTATCTGAGAATTCTATTAAGAACACCCTATAGAAATTGTGATGAGCAGAATATCTAAATAACTTGTTGTGTTTTCTCAAATATAGGAATTTAGTTGAACTTTGACGTTTTATCGTACATTTCGAGTAAAATAATACAATGCTCTTATTAGCTGATTTTATCTAAAGATTTTTAGGGCCACCCTGTATGTGTGTTAGAATATTATAGGCCAAAAATGTCAAAATCGGACTTGGACATGCGTTGTTAATAAGGCTATATGAATGTAGGTCTCCTGTGCCTCCTTTTTAAAAATATATAGCAGATAGAGTGGAAAATTGCATATTTTCTTTTTTTCCAGGGGCGTACCTTTAAACGGGCATAGCTCAAAAACAAAACCGGAGACCCCCCAAATTTTTTTCTTAAAAATATCGGAAGGTCAGGACTCTAACATATTGCAACCCCAAGCCATTTCACCGATGCCGGTAAACAATGTATTTAGTGCCCCCTCCTTTGCGACCCCGCTCAAATGACTTGAAAACCAAGTGGCGCAGCTATCGTTTTTTTTAGTTCTAGGCTTGCAAACTTGGTAGGCCACTTTCGCTTTCGATCTTGCTTATTTTTATTGATCCAAAGCAGTGGCGGCGCACATAAAAATCGTATTCTTTTGGTCAAGTTCCGCGTTGGGAACTATCCATAATATAAAAATTACGTACCAACTTCCTTAAAAATGTTGCCTTGCGGTTCCAGTTTTTTTCTTTTATTTTAAATTAGAAATTACTCTTTTGCAAGGTTTCGTCATCGGCGGTCAAATTTAAAAAAAAAATCATAATCAAGTGTTAAGTTTCTGAAAAAAATTTCTTTGTTTCTCCCTTTTGGAGAAGACTTCCCATACGTCACAACTGCCTCTTTTGGATTACGAGACCATCAGTTGTCACTTACCTTCTCACCCATTCTGATCTTATAATCGTGTATTTTTCAAACATTCGGAAATGACGGAGTTTTTTGTTATTTTTTGGTACAGAAGCATAGTTTGGGTAGTTCGCTGCAAATATTTGTTTTTTATAGCAAAATTGAAGTAACCTTACATAGCAAAATATTTAGAAATAAAATAAAAAAAAACTTATTTTTTCTGCTTTAAATATAAGTATGTACGCCAGTGATAAATCGATATTCATTCAACGCGCAGGATTATTGCCGTTTTAATTTTAAATAAATATTACCCCGGTTCATCCTGGCGCATTCAGCTAATAATCAAAAACTCGCTGTGAATCGCATTGGTTTGCTGGTTTTTTTTTTAAACCATAGTTTCCCAAAAAATCTATTATTCCAGACTTTTGGGCACACTGTATTATTCCGACTATATCCGCACTTAATCCTGTTCTATTATTAAGGATATAAATTTATCTTTCCTCCGAATTACGACCGCACTTCTCAAGCCAGCAGACTTAACCTTTAATTTGTCGAAAACCGTAAACGTTCAAAGCTATAATGGAAATTGTCGAAAGACCTCATCAGATTTCATACGTATCAAATTTAGCCGGAAAATTTATTTTATTTCCCTTAGAAAAACCCCTAAAAATAGCGTTTTCCCGACTTGAGGATTATTTTCGTGCCGATCGATAATTTTAATGTATTTTCTAGTTTAAAATGCACTGTATGCATAGTTGTTCCTCAAAACTCCCTCCTTCCTTCCTTCACCATGAGAATTTACATTAGCCATATAACTATGCGATACTATCTAAGGCGCACCAAGTGCGGGGAGTTGGGGTAAACCCCCCCCTCGACATGGCCGGTTATGGTCACATTTTGACTTCATATTAGGTTTTTTTAATTATTTATCCTTAACCCCCCCCCCTTCCCCCGAAGTCAATTCCTGGGTGCACTACTGATACTATTTTAAAGGCCCTGCCTTCGCATGTTCCGGAAAAAAGCCGCAGCGATAATAGACACTTAAAGTTACACATAAAAAGAGTCCTTATTCCTTGTCGTATATCAGTGCGCATGCTCAAAACGCCATCCGGCGCTACGTCTCATCCATATTATGTTGGGAATTTGGAACCTTTGGTTGTACTAAAACAAAGTTATGATTGTTTTCCACAAACCAAAACTACACTTTTTTGCACTCGACGCGCGTTTCGCTAACAATATATAGATTATTAAATTTCCCCTTAAACAAAGAAAGATTTGAAGCAGAAAAGAATAGGATTTGGAATATAGTTGGCGAAAACGGTTACGACGAAGGCTTAATAAATAAGCTGATAAATAGACATTCTTTTCAAAAGACCTTTCGGAATTCCACTTTTTTCAGACAAAAAGATACCTGCGACTCAAAATTTGTATCAATTCCTTATAATCCTAATTATACCAAAGGATTACAAAAAGTATTTAATAACACCGGTCTTAAATTAGTATATCAATCCGGTAACATAATAAGAAGGTTACTAGGAAATCCCAAGGATAAAACTACAGTTCTAGAAAAAAGTGGAATTTACGAAATTAATTGCATGGATTGTGACAAAAAATATGTTGGCCAAACGAGACGCTCTATTCAAACACGTTTTAAAGAACACTTAGCACACTTAAAATACGGAAGAACAGAAAAGTCAAGTGTGGCCGAGCATGCTTTTGAAAACAATCATAGATTCACATTAGATAACCTAAAACTTCTAAAAAGTGTACCAAACAAAGGACTTTTGAATGCATATGAAAGTATGGAAATCATTAAATCCAGAAATAGTTTAAATAAAGATAGAGGACCTATGCCGTTTAGTACACTTTATTCTTTGGTTGAGGGGATATAGAATTAAAAATCGTGATCAATCACAAATTATTAGTTTTATCTCCGCTCACTAAAGGATTGTATATAAGATAGAGCGTAGATTAATTTAGTTAATTGTTTATCGTTTCCTGATGATGCTAACCTTGTTAGCGAAACGCGCGTCGAGTGCAAAAAAGTGTAGTTTTGGTTTGTGGAAAACAATCATAACTTTGATTTAAGGTTTCACAACAGCAACTTGTAACATAAATATGGAATTGTTACATAATTTTTCTTTAAAATTAAATGTTTTACCTTCTTTGCAGGTTTTCTGCTTACTGTAAGAAACCAATTTAACAAACGGATTTAAATTATTTTATTTTATTTAATTAGTGCCGACCCTCCCTCTCGCCGTCTTGGCAATTAAAAACAAAACTACATTACATTAAAAGTCAAAGCTCCATCTATGTAAATATTACCGTACTTCGAAAACGTCTTTTGTTTCACGGAGCGGAGGATCCGCTTCACTACACTGGATTCCCTGTCCATGAGAGGAATTCAAAAATAATTCCGTTTACTCTTTTCCGATATTCTGCCCGGTAAAGATTGGCCCAAAAACAGCAAGGCAGTGTTGTCAAATCTATGCCGTTTTTGTGGCCTTAAGCGCAGCAGTTTTCCTAAACTGTTTGCTTGAGAACGTGGCCTAGCCGGCATCTCTCTTCAGTGCATCTGAATTGAATAGCGTTCTTACTCAGACACATGCATGAGAACAAACTGTCGAACCCTGTAGGAAAATGTTATTTGTTTCAGAAAAAGAACCACCACTTTAAAAGCAATAACAACACCACGTTAGACCCCGAGGACCTAGAAGAGGGAGAAGAAGCGGAGGTAGACGAAGAAGGCAGTGCAGAACCTCCTAGAGGCGTTCCCGATCCCTACTACCCCATTTACCTCCCCATCGATCAAGCGTTTAAAGCGAAATACGTTTTCCACCATAAAAAGGGGAAAACGCTGCAAGAAAAGACGTATGTTTTTTTAGAGCATCCCGGAGGATGGGTTTGTTTTATTTACCACTTCACAGTGTAAGTAGTTATAATAGTATAGACGAATCAAACCGTATTTAAAAAATTGGTGCTAGAAAGCGCGGATAGTCCACCATACAATCAATTATTTTATGTTGAAAGGAAATGAAAATATCTCGAAAACTGTAGCTTTAAAAGATTTGAACCTTATATCAAAATTTTTGGGTAATATTTACGAAAACCAGAATCTTAAAAATTGTAAAGTTATGATTTTTTTGATATATTTTAACGTTTTTTTCAAATAACTCGGAACCTAGAGCTTCCACGAATTTGGACTTTATAACAAAATGTGTAGTTCATATTCATGGAAACTTAAATCTGGAAATCGTATATCGCTACTTGCTTTTGTTCAAAAGTTACAATTTTTTAAAATATTTTATCGCCATTTTCCCCCCTTCAACCCCCCACCACCCTACCCAAAAGTTAATCAGTTTATGGTCTGTCAGACACACAACAGACCGACAGACAACTAAAATATATAGTTTTTGTCGAATAAGGTGTTTTGGATCCTTATTAAGTAATTTTTGATCAAATTAAGAAAAGTCAAAATTTCACGATTTTAATAGTCCCCCATACCATATTGATACGGTGGACTAAAAAGGACTCAGATCTAGCACGTAAGTGTTTTATTTTTTAATTTTAGCAATTTCTTAATTTTTTAACAGTTCAAAATAACCAATCTATGCATAGTATATAAAGGATAAATTAAAAGAAAAGATTTGTGTCGTAGACGGCAAAGGGTGAGGGAAAAAATCGGAAAAAAGTTTTTCCTCGACCAGGATTTGAACCCAGGACCTCTCGAATACCAGTCTTATGCTCTACCAACTGAGCTACCGAGGAACAGGGGTTTTAACTGGCTATTCGGAAATCCTTTCGTCCGATTCATTTGTTAGTAGTGGGGAGATCTTTGAAGCCTACTGCGGCTTTAAAAACCCCCTTCTTACCTTCATTTTGTAAATATGTTTGGCTGAAATTATTGGTTGGAAATTCGCCATATGACACCTCCAATAAAAAGCTGTATGTCGTGTATCGTTGGTTGATAGATAAATAGAAATTTCGTACAACTAATAATCGCGAATGTGTATCTCCTTATCTTTATAACATGTCTAGGTTTTTAAAGCCGCAGTAGTCTTCAAAGATCTCTCCACTACTAACAAATGAATCGGACGAAAGGATTTCCGAATAGCCAGTTAAAACCCCAGTTCCTCGGTAGCTCAGTTGGTAGAGCATTAAACTGGTATTCTAGGGGTCCCGGGTTCAAATCCTGGTCGAGGAAAAACGTTTTTCCGATTTATTTCCTCACACTTTGCCCTCTACGCCACAAATCTTTTCTGTATATTTATTAGGGCGCTAAATTTTCCCTTCATTTGATAAATTAAAAGTTAATTTGAGGGAAAAGTCATGGCATACCCCCACCATCCTCCTATTGGTCCAATTAAAAAAAACTTACCAAATATTCTTTCGTTATGATTGAACTGATTACAGTAAGTGATTTTTATTATCAGATCACATTCAAAGAAGAAGTATTTAACAGGTAATTCTGATCTGCGTTTTTTTGGTTCGATTTTTTTGGATTTCCGAAATTTTGAGAATTTTTATATTTGTCTAGTATCAATATAAGAAACTCTTTAAAAATGTAAAACAAAACAAATTTTTGTCAATTTTTTTTACTTTCCTGTATTTTTTTTTTCTGGTTTATTACTATCACAAATTTCCGAATCCGCTGGGCTTAAGAAAATCGAGTAAATTTTAATTTCTTCTGGGCCAAACAGATTAACTTGTAAAAGTTTTAAAAAATACAGAAATCCAAAACAATTTTTATTTACTTTTAAATGAGGTTTTTCAATTATGCGGTGGGCATATAATATGGTGGAAGAAGTGATCGAAATGGTTTCAAGATTCGAGATTCCTGTATTGGTGCTAAATATGCTTGCGCACTTACATAGTTCAATAAAAATTAAAAATACATATAAAAAAATTAAAAAAAGAAACTAAGTGTACTTAAATCAAATTAACTGGCTTAAGTTATGTTAAATAAGAAAGCAAATCCAGTGCACCATAATCTCGACCATACTCCTTAAAAAAAAACTGATTTCACAATATAAAATTATAGTCATTAAATAAATAAACAATAAAGTACATAATGTTTACACGTAGAAGCAGACAAATTGGTAATGATAATAATAACAAAATATTGGAGAGACACTGTTTAAGTAAAATAATAAAAAAGTCATCTTCAAAAGTGAAAAACTAAAAAGATTAAGGAAAATATGTACATATATTATAGTTATTTACACATACAAACAGACAATTAATTAACAGATTATTAAAAAGGCGCCTAGGGTTAAACTAAAATATTATAAGGTCTGTTTAAAGTATTAAAATACTTAATTAGTAAACCAATAAAAACATAAAATATTTATAAGTGAGCCCCGGTGCCGGGCGTATGTCATTTTGATATGTCATTTTGAAGTAAGAAAGATAAATATGTATTTTTTTTTAAATAAATAAAAATAAATAATATTATCAAATTATTAGGAGGTAGTTATAGTTGAAAACTTCGCACCCAGAAATTGTTCAAATGTACAATGTGCAATGTTATCAAAAAACTTTTCAAAATTTTTTTAAAACATTTTATGTCCAAATTCCTAACATTTTCGGGCATAGTAATTTGTCTTGTTCCTGGTTCTTGTTAATCTCTGATATGGACAAATAATATTGTTTCTTCCACGTGTGTTCATATTGTGATTTTGACTGTGTGTTACAAAATCCGAAATATTTTCTCTAATAAACATTAAACAGAGCAAAATATACCGACAGTGAAGTGTAAGAATGTTCAAGGATCTAAAAGAATCAATACAGTCCTTCCGATGCCTGGAGGAAGTGATCGAAATCAGTTGATGTGATTTTAATCAGTTTTTTTTTTAATTTCATCGGTTTACTCTGTAGATAAGTGTTTGTAGTACTTAGTCGCCAATCCGTCGATCATAAATCAAAATTATTTAGTGATATAACTTAGCCATCCGGTTTTACCCCTGCTTCCCCTACGTAAACCTAACGTTTAATTCTGTCTTCTTTCTTACCACAAGTTAAGATAACCCTTGGGTTAAGACTCCACACTGTAAAATATATTTTTCGTAAGTCGTCAGTTTTAATCTTAGAACATTGAACTACTAGAAGGAGTCTGGTCTGTCTGGTTACACTGGTTGTTTGAGTGCAACATCTACAGTGGGGAAAGCAAAGAAAGAAATCTGTGTTGCCAATTTTAATAACAGAATTATGCAACAAATATCTTATTAAATTTGGATTAAGTTTTGACGCTTATTTATTAATTAATTAATGAGGTTTAAGATATATGTTGAAAAAGCTAATATACACAATATATAATACTCACAACCTATTTAAAACTTTCGACGTTTTTTTTTTTGATATTTTTGTGAACATTCTGTGGCGAAAAATGGTTCCGAAGTGTATGTTGTGCAAGTTGAAACAGAATCCGGAGGACCGCAGTATTTCGTTTCACAGGTACACTAAATTAAAATATTACTAAATATTAGGTTAGAATTCGTCATGTTTGGCCATTCCTGGTAAACAAAGGCAGGAAATCTGTGTTGCCGGCTTGTCATTAATTTTAGTGTGAATATGGATTTTCATAGCACCTTTTTCTTATTTTTATATTTCTACATCCTACGTGAATACATTTTTAGTTTTTTTTTTATAGAAACATATTATATTAAACCGAATTAAAAATTATTGAAGGTATTTTAAATAATATTAAAAACAGGGGAAAACGTAATAGGTTAACATGACAACAATGGGAGGAAGATGTTGAACTCAAACACCCTGACCTAGGTCTGGAAAAAAGCTCTTTCTAGTAGTTCAATGTTCTAAGGTTTTAATAGGTCAGAGGTAAACTTTCAAATAAACTCAAAGTGAAGTGCATTGCACAGCATGCATGAATGATTAGCGCAAAAACTTTTCGTTTGAGAATTCAAGTAGGTAAGGGTAGATTTAATTCAATCTCGAAGTTATAAACCATTTTAACTTTCTTGATGGGCGATGTTTCTTGGGGATGGGCAAGAGGACAGAGTCTCAAAACCTCTGCCATTTTTAAACTCGCATTATGCATAAACAATACACAAATGTGTTCTGTGGTTTTTCATTGGGTTACCTAAACATTTTCCCGGTTTTTTTTATACATCTATAAAAAGAATACTGCTTAAAATCTCGCGGCTAAATTTTGCATTTTTAGCAATGCTCGTAAAAAACGCTTTTTTTTATTTATTAAGCATTTATTGACATTATATTAAGTGTTACAATATTAAAATTACAACTACAATAAATACAGTTAACCCAAAACCCAAAAGAGTATTCTCGCGCTTGAATTTGAATGTTAATTTATTTAATAATAAAAGTTCATAATAGAAATTAATTTGACAAATGCCTAGTTTTTACAGATTAATAAAAATAAAAGTAAAAAATGAAAAATAAAATAAAATGGGAAGCTAAATTACTTATTAACTGCAAAAACGTGGTAAAGAGAAAGAAAAGTTAATTATTTTTAAAATCTATTAATTTGTGTATTTTATCTCTTGTGAGATTTGTGTGTATGAGGTTTTTCAACCGTTGCTTAAAGAATGAGAGTCTGGTACTGGTTTTCAGGATTATTTCATAGATGTTGGTGACTATATATAGAGGGCTTCTTTGTCCTCTTGTTTTATACATTTTTGGTTTTTGTATAGATGTTTGTTGTTGTCTTGTCAAATATTGATGTTCTATAACATTGATACAAATTTTGTTTTTATCGACAAGGTTTAAAAAAAAAGCTGCCTCACATCCAACATTCCAGATTCTTTCAAATAAAAGGTTGGATGGGTAACGCCTATCTTTTTTAAGAATAATTTTTAATAGCCATTTTTGGTTTAAACAATTAATTTAATCAAGGTGTTTATTGGTTACACTACCCCATGCTGCTAATACGTAGTTTAAGTGGGATTGTACTAAGGCATAATACAATTTTTTAAGTTCTTGGTCATTAAAGGTTTCTCTGTACATTCGAAAACTAGGTAAAAGAGACCTGAGTTTTTTTGCACGATAATTCGCACAATGTTCTCATTTTAGGTGACTGTCCATAATAACTCCGAAATACTTATACTTATAACATGTATTTATCTTAATGGTTTGTGGTGTTCATGTAATATATCTTGGTTGTCCAGGTCTACTATGTATATAAATGGTCTCAAAAAAAAAAAAATTCAAATAGGACAGGGCCGTACCAGAAAAAAAATGTGCTGAAGAAGATTTTTTCGGGATCGAAACTTCAAAATAAAAAAAAATGATGTTTTGGTCCGTAGTAGAACTCAATTATTTCTTAAATTAGGGAAGATATCATCAATTGGTAATTCCGACCATTTTTCAACTTTCCCCTGTAACTCAAAAACTTCAAGGGACAGAATAAATCTGTTAATGCCATTTTTTAAAGCTCAAAGAAGTAAGACAGCAATGCGAAAACCGCATGTCGCTATCTTCAATAACAACGGAGATTCCCATTGAATCCCATCGAAAATGGGACACCCTGTATATAAAGTGAAGCCATAAACTTTGTACCTTAATAGCTGGATTGGAACAATTCGTTTAAAGAAAAATCACCCAGAGGCAGTCAAGCAACAACACTTTAAGGTTTATAGACACAAACTTAATTCCCGATGAGAGGACGACGGTAAATGTGGACATATCTTCATGTTCAGTACAGTCATAAACATGTGGTAGTGGCTCTATCAACCTCCCTGTAAAGCACCTACCTATAGAGTGGCCCAAGAACGGGACTTTTTAGATTGTCCATTACTTCAAGAAATGTTTTTCCGATTTTAATAGGTTTTATGGTAAAACCATGATGGTAATTTAGGCTTTAAAATATTTTAGTATAATTTAAGGCGTAGCGTTTTTGTTTAAGAAATTTTTAATATGTTTTTCACATTTCATGCCAAAATAGTTTAAGGCAATTGTTTATTAAAAATTTCTGTTTTGTCATCTGTCTGTCATCTTGAGTGGTGTCGTGCATATGATTTTTATTTTGCCATTTTCATCCAAAAAACAGCAAAAATTGTAATTGTTCAATGCTTAAAGTGTGTAAGACATAAGGTGGAATTAATTTCTTTCAATCAAAGTTCTTTACAGTCTTTAAATTTACCAAAAGACGTCTCCTACTGTAAGTGTATTTTGGCACATCTAAAAATGATTTAACTGGTATTAAATTATTTTAAGGCAGTGGCGGTCCCAGCCATTTGAAAAGGCGGGGGGGGCGGTTTCGATACGAAAAAAAAATAGAATAAAGGCATAGCTTTTATGAGGAACGTATCAATATATGCAAACAAAACTGAGTAACTACAAGCGAGGATTTGGTCTCAAATTTAGGGGGAGATACTCAGATTTGGAATCGTTTATTTCATACATTTTTTGTTTTAAAAAATGTTTAAGAAAATTTTTGAGACAAACTAGAGAAAATTTTTAAGCAAATTGCTCTAAAAAATGCGTTTTTTGATTCGAAATTAAACTAAAATTGTAAATATCGAAGCAGGCGAAAATTTTTAAGAAAATGACACTACAAATGCCATTTTTAACACAAAATTAAACTAATACCGTAAATATCAAAGGTGTTATAGCGCCGCAATTTATGCCCTACTTTTTATTTTCTAACTGTTTTCATAAAAAATTTAAAGCCAGGGTAGGGGACGGGGTTTAACTAACCCCCTATCCTCCTGAAATCCGCGCTTGAGCAACTACGTATAATTTTTTCAGTTATAAAAAACATAGATAACAAACAAACCACAAACAAAACCTAATAGCTAAATACTTTTTTTTTGAGGTCTAAAAAGCTTTTTGTTGAAACATTACCTTTTATGTCGCATATCTCAAACATAAGATGCCCATCTCAAAAAAAAATAATTTCCAGTTTTTTGGGCAAACCGGTCAATGACTCGCTCAATGTCAATTTCAATATGTCTGTTGATATGCAACAACGCTAAGCCCGTCAGACGAATTTCTGTCATAATGTTTTTAAGTACTTATGTTTTAGAGGCATTACCTACTGGCAAACATCCAAGAATGTTCTAATCAACGGAAAAATATTGCCACACTTGTTCATTGCCTCGAAAACGTTATCAGGTATGTTTTGATTTAAGCTTTTGCCTACTTTTGACCAATATTGTTTCCAAATACTGACTTCTCCCAATAAAAGTTCAAGAATTTGTGTTTTGGATTAATAAAACAGTTTATAGTATTTAGAAACAACTTTAGTTAATTTTGCCTTGATTTTGTCTAAAACTTGTTTATAAATAGAAACTCTGTAATACTATTCTGTATTTTCAATGGTTTTCGCGGTAAGTTCGTCATGCGTTTGTATATTCTTGATCTGACGGATTGAAGGTCAAACTGTCCCAAAATATTGTGGAGGAATTCTAGAATGTGTTTAAAGAAACTTTCTGCAATTTCTCGTTTTTTCTTCTTCAGGGTTATTACCATCAGCATCTTTCTTGTTGTTATCTACATTTTTCTGGGGACCGCCACTGTTTAAGTAAATTATTATTATTTAAAATTGACAATTTATAAAAATTCAAGATGGAGGAAAACTTTAGGTATTTTTGACCCCCCCTGCAATTCTTTTATGTGGGCCGCTGGTTAAAATGTAATATTTTGCGTGTTTACTAGATGCATCGCTTGTTAGCTTCGGTTGAGAAGCAAGAAAGTAATGGATTGTTCAAATAATTGCGTTTGGTAAACAGTGGCGCATCGAGGGGGGGAGATTAACCCCCCCTCCCGATAAGCTTGGTTATGGTCACATTTTTATTTCAAATGAAGTTTTTTTTATCGCAGGCCAAACAAATATGTTCGATTGTGGGCCTTTGAGATTTATTGGGCGATCATTCTAGCTATGTTAAATTCGCCGACCTAACCTCGCTTTGTTTAAAGTACAAGCAGCGGTTTTTTATTTTCTGCAGTTTAACAAGAAACAAGTGTGAAAAAATACCAAACGTTGCAAATTTGGTGAAAAAGTTAAAACGTACGTTATACAAGCAGTTTTAGCAAGTTGAAAATAGATTCGAATTTTTATCATTATTAAAAAATATGTAAAAAATGGGAAAGTCCTTTAATTGAGCAGCTTTCCAGTAGTGCTGTACCACCGGATTTTAACAAATGACGTACTACATCCATCTGACATCTGTCAGTTGTTGGAATGGTGGGCCACAAAAAAATAATTTGCGAACGCGATGAAATCGACTGCGCTCCTGGACATCCTACAGTAACTCCTGACGAAGTCACTTAATTTGTAATGGGCCACTGTGCTGGCCACATAATTCTCAATTTTTTTTGAGTTTTTCTTTTAAATATAAATAATTAGTTCGTCCTCATCCTCTGAGGTAGATGTATCTTTGAACAGTTTGAGGACTAGTTGCCCGACAATTCTTTCGACTGCAGCGGCAGTATCCATAGTTCTAACAAAAAATAACAAAAAAGTTTTTGGTTACAAATAAATACGACTGGAATGACATGTGTTATAATCTCAACCGAGGTCCTCCTTTGGTGGCGTTGGTGGACACCAATTACTGAATTGCTGGAATCCACCGAATAATTTATGAACTCGCTTGGTGTCACCAACATTCCATCAAATATATTAAGAACTCTCTGGGTGGAACCGGTGCACGACTGGCTGAATAAAAGAACTTGCCCAACCACTCCGCGTGTCCGGTTGCCCGCTGAAAACGGCCTATATAAGGCTGCGCGGGCCTTACCCCGATTTATTTAAAGAACCAAGAGAACTTTACTGGCTCGCTGGAATTACTACGAATTCGCATGGAAACATTCCGCGGCCGTACTCCACATAATTTAGTTTTTATTTTGATTCAATCATTTTTTGAACTTAAAAATATTGTATGTGCAAGTAAATCCCAACCTCAGTGTAATGTAAAGCAGATCAGTTAAAGCTTTATTTAGAGGTTGGAAACACTCTTGCTAGTCATTGACACTCCTGTTCAAGACCAAAATATGGCTATTTCGTCTAGTGTGAGCAGTCAATTTTTATATCTGTATTCACTTGTTAATGTTAAACCAGTGGTAGCGGCTGGCGGGGGTATTTCCAATCCAATTATAAATGCACCTTAAACACTATACCCAGTTTTAGTTGTGATTCTTTGGTAATGTGTAGTTGGGTAGCGTTTTTTAACTGGTAACTATGTCGTAAATATTTTTTTTTATTTACTTCTCGAAACGTCTTTTTTACCAAAAGTTTGTTTAGAATCACGTTGAAAATGCTAAAAAAAACTTTTTTGTCCTACCAGGCAGTGAAGTAAATAAGAAATTCTGGTTACCATGAAAAACTACGAAAGCGTAGAAGGGCCACTTATATATCTATTTTTTAATTCACAAATATTTCTGTGAATTCACAACTTTTTCTATGAATTCACAAATATTTCTGTAAATTCACAGATTTATCTATGAATTTACAAATTTCTTTGTGAATTCACTACTTTTTTTGTGAATTCACAGATATTTCTTTAAATTCAGAGAATTATCTGTGGATTCACAAATTTTTCTGTAAATTCACACCTTTTTCACACACAGATTTTTCTTTGAGTTCACAAACATTTCTGTACATTCACAGATTTTCCTATGTAGCCAAATGGACTAAAGGCCGAATGACTAAATAGAAAATTGGCTAGATGGCCAAGTGGTCTAATGGCCAAATTATATGACCAAGTAGGCCATTTAGCCATATTTGGCCAGTGAGCTATTTTCATACAAGTTAGGATGAGCTCAGGTCAGAAAATATGAGAATTCACAAAAAAATGTTTGAATCCACAGATAAATATGCAAATTTACAGAAATATTTGTGAATTCACAGAAAAAGTTGTGAACAAATATTTCTGTAAATTCACAGATTTATCTGTGAATTCACAAATATTTCTTGTGAATTCACAACTCTTTCTGTGAATTCAAAAATATTTCTGTAAATTCACAAATTTTTCTGTGAATTCATTACTTTTTTTGTGAATTAAGACATTTTTCTGTAGATTCAAAAATTTTTCTGTAAATTCATAACTTTTTTTGTGAATTCACATATTTTCTGATCTGAACTCACTACAATTTGACCACGTAGCCATATCACTTTTGGCCATATGACGACTTGGACATTTAGCGAATTTTCTATTTAGTCATTCGACTATTTGACCATATAGCTACATATAGTCATTTGTCCATTTGGCCACTTGTCAATTTGGCTACTTAGTCATTTGGCCACTTAGCTTTTTATTCACTTTGGCCAGAATTCCGACTTTAAACTCGAAATTCCGACTTTACTCGGAATTTCAACTTTAAACCCGGAATTCCAACCTTAAGCTTGGATTTCTGACTCAAAAATCGGAAATCTGATTTTAAACTTGGAATTCTGGCCAAAGTGGATAAAAAGCCAAGTAGCAAAAAGCTAAGTGACCAAATTAAATGGACAAAAGGCCGAATGACTAAATGGAAAATTGGCTACATGGCCAAGTGGTCTAATGGCCAAGTTATATAGCTAAGTGGTCAAATGAACAAGTAGGCCATTTAGCCATATTTGGCCATTGGGCTATTTTCATACAAGTTAGAGTGCGCTCAGGTCAGAAAATATGTGAATTTACAGAAATATTTGTGAAGTCACTGAAAAAGTTGTGAATTTACAGAAAAATTTTGATTTCAAATAAATCTGTGAATTCACAGACAAATTTGTGAATTCACCGATAAATCTGTGAATTTATAGAAATATTTGTGAATTCACAGAAAAAGTTGTGAATTTACAGAAAAATTTTGAATTCAAATAAATTTGTGAATTCACAGAAAAATTTGTGAATTCACAGACAAATCTATGAATTTACAGAAATATTTGTAAATCACAGGAAAAATTGTGAAATCACAGAAAAATTTGTCAATTCACCGAAAAAGTTTTGAATTCACAGACAAATCTGTAAATTCACAGAAATATTTGTGGTTTCACAAAAAAGGTTGTGAATTCACAGAAATATTTGTGAATTTAAAAAATATATATATATATATTTTGCTTTTCTACGCTTTCTTAGAAAACAAATGCAATGACGTAAAAAGCGGCAAAAAAATCAAATCTACACAGTTAAATTGATTTCCCAATACTTAGCTATGCTATGTTTGTTCGAACTATTGAAGGTCCCAGTATATACTATGGGACCTCAACATTGTACAAATTTAATTCTCGACAGTAAAAGACGACGACATCAAAGTAGTTTTATCTGTTCTGACGGGGCTCTGTGGAAATGTCTTCGAATTCCTCAAGGACGCGCGCTATTGGAAATGCAGCTTACGGGAAAATATTTTGGAATTTAAGGGAGACAGGGGAAATGAAAATCTACTCTTGCTTTTTGGAGAGGATAACTAATGACGGGGCTCAGTGGAAATGTCTAGGAATTCGGTAATGATGCGCGGTATTGGAAATACATTATAAGGGAACATATTTAGTTTATGGGAGACAGGAGAAATTAAAACTTATTTTAAATGGTAATTTTATTAGACACTTACAGTGGGATTTACTAAGATCTAAAATAGTATCCCCACAGGTCTAAATATTTACATCTGTGGGGAGTACTAAATTTTAAAATCAATTTTTCAAACACTTTTGTATTGTTATTGTAAAATATCAGTAAAAAGCTGCCTTTTTCTCAAAATATGCCATATTTTAGGAGAAAATGCCCTAAAACTAATTTTTTTGACATACGCCAAAAATTTAGCATATAATAGCTTCATTATATGTGTTTGAGGTTATAAAGTTATTACTTAGACCACCTCTGGGTGGTGGTTTAAATTTATAGCCCCCAGAAAGGATTGTTTTGTGGCAATTGGTAATAAGTTCGTTTATAATTTCCCTAAGTAACCGTTTTAACAAGGATTAATTTACCTTATTTAATATCATAAATTGTTCAATAACTAATAAAACACCTCCAATTTTGTCCAGAAAAACGCCATACTTTAAAAAAAAACCCAAAACAACTATATTCATTTATTTACAAAATGAAATTAAAATATTGAGGTTATCTAAAAGCTCAGTCAAGAAAACTTTCCTTACTCAAAGCCCACTCATTTCAAAGCTGTAGCTTTCATCAGTAGAGGTTGGTGCAAGCCAAGCTACAAGCAGAGATAAGAGATCCGAACTCGCTGTTCGTGATTTGAACGCAGCTAACGACAACACTTTTTATTTTTTTACGGTGTCCACTCTTTTAATAAATTTTCCAAAACTAAACGAAAAACAACCTAAATTTTCGCTGTCAGATGGTTGTCAGTTGCTTCCACTACTGAAGCAATCGACGCGCCTGCCCATTACACTCCTCGTCTCTTCCCAACTTGATTTGGAGAGTTCCCAGCAAACAAAATTTGATGGCTTGGTGTTGGGCCGAAATATGTCCCCCCGACTTCACAGTTAGATTGCCGGATCGGCTAGAGTCACTCCTGGCCGTTGAGAATCCCGGACCCGGCGACAGATGCTTTGCCGGCCCGGCCCGTTGATAGCCCCGTGATTACGGCGCGGAGCCATTTGACCAGATGTAGGCCAATACTATCTACAAAAATGGCCTCCTGCTGGCCCTTTACTTTTTTTAAAACGGCCGTAAAATTAGCCGATATCCAAGTTTGTTAATAATTTAGTTGGTTTATCTAAATAACAAGTAACATATTTTGATCTCTAGCTCTAGCTACCGAATTAACTTTTCTATATTTTATCAGACCCTAACGGTGCTATTTCTTTGATTAAATCTAAAGTGCACTAAACACTTTGCTTTTGGTTTAGGCGAGGAGGCTCTTAGAATAATTTAAGTTTTTAATAAAAAAACCTGAATAAAAATAAGTTTTTCACTATATTTTTTTTTCTAGAAATAATGTGCTTATTAGCATATAACAAGGGTGAGTTATATTAGTTTCGATTCGTTTTACTAAAAACGTAAATTCCCTTTCTAATTTTGTGTTTTAATAGACCCCATCCATCATACCAACTCAGCAATTAATTCAATTAAGATTATAGTGAAACCTATAAAACCAAGCTTGCATAAAACTCCACCTTGAAGGGGCAACCCAAACAGATCGAGTTATAGACATTCAAGATTGGAAGTATTAAGACAGTGGCAGTCCCAGCCATTTGAAAAGGGGAGGGCGGTTTCGATACGAAAAAAAAACTAGGATCAAAGCATAGCTTTTATGAGGAATATATAAATATATGCAAACTAAATTTAGTAACTACAAGCGCGGATTTGACCTCAAATCTAGGGGGGGGGGGCGGGATTTTAAGTTGTTTATTTCATAAATTTTTTATTTTAAAAAATATTTAAAGGCGCCGAAAATTTTTGAGAAAACTACATTAAAAATGCAATTTTTGAGTTAAATTAAACTAAAATCGTGAGTATTAACGGTATCATAGCGCCGCAGGCGAAATTTTTAAAGAAAATTGCACTAAAAATGCATTTTTTGATTTAAAATTAAACTAAAATTGTAAATATGTCAATGGTTTCAAAGTGCAAGAAAATGACACTACAAATGCCACTTTTAACACAAAATTAAACTCTAATACTGTAAATATCAAAGGTGTTATAGTGCCGCAATTTATGCCCTACTTTGGAAAAATGTCGCCACACTTGTTTATTGCCTCGAAAATGTTATCAGGTATGTTTTGATTTAATCTTTTGCCTACTTCTGAACAATACTGTTTTCAAATACCTACTGACTTCTTCCAATAAAAGTTCAAGAATTTGTGTTTTTAATTAATCAAACGACTAGTTAATTTTGCCTTAATTTTGGCTTCACGTTCTACAAAACTTGGTATGAATATATTCAGGTAAAAAATACTTTCTTATGTCCGAAATGATTTTGTCTAAAACTTATTTATAAATTACATAGAAACTCTATAATACTGTTCTGTATTTCCAATATCGTGGTTTTCGAGGTAAGTACTTCATGCGTTTGTTTATTCTTGATGTGACGAACTGAAAGTCAGACTGTCCCAAAATACTGTAAAGGGATTATAGAATGTCTTTAAAGCAGAGTTGGCTGCACAGTGGATAACCGAAAAAGCTCACTGGGTTTTCTTTCGGTAAAACCCACTTAAAAAAAAACACGTAGGTCTTTTTTAAAAGTGGATATTCTCATTATTAATAAAATAACTAAACGTAAAAAAGGTATAATATTACCATTCGTTTGAATCTGATCGTAATGTTCGATATACTTTAACCAGTTGCAAATCTTTTTCTAATCCTAAACAATTTCTTATTTTATTATTCCAAATAAGACCATAAGTTGAAAAACGTCTCTCAATGGATGCTGCACTAGCTGGGCATTAATGCAAATTATAAAAAAAAAAAACGATTCTGGTTCAGTGTTTGCAGACTCTAATTTTATTACTGGATTCTAAAACCTCAGTCCATTCTAAAGCACTCTTTCTAGCGCTACTCTGAGGCATTTTCCTTTTAAAAAAATGGTTTAGAGTAAATTACCTTGAAAAAAACGAAAACTTGAATAGTATACTGAATATGTCATACTAAGTAAGCAGGTACTTACAGTATAGTAAATACACAAACTCCGACAATAATTTTCTTATGGTTTGTTTATATTGAGTATATAAAAAAAGCGCTGGTCAAACTAAACCCAAACTGCTTTGATTTATTAACAAACAAACAATCTGTCGATTTCTGCATTCCACCTATTTTATAGTTATGTTGGGAATTTGGAACCTTTGGTTGCACTAAAACAAAATTATGATTGTTTTCCACAAACCAAAACTACACTTTTTTGCACTCGACGCGCGTTTCGCTAACAACGTTAGCATCATCAGGAGACGATAAACAATGAACTAAATAAATCTACGCTCTATCTTATATACAATCCTTTAGTGGGCGGAGATAAGACTAATAAATTGTGATTGATCACGATTTTTAATCCTACCTCCCCTCAACCAAAGAATAAAGTGTACTAAACGGGATAGGTCCTCTATCTTTATTTAAACTATTTCTGGATTTAATGATTTCCATACTTTCATATGCATTCAAAAGTCTTTTGTTTGGTACACTTTTTAGAAGTTTTAGGTTATCTAATGTGAATCTATGATTGTTTTCAAAAGCATGCTCGGCCACACTTGACTTTTCTGTTCTTCCGTATTTTAAGTGTGCTAAGTGTTCTTTAAAACGTGTTTGAATAGAGCGTCTCGTTTGGCCAACATATTTTTTATCACAATCCATGCAACTAATTTCGTAAATTCCACTTTTTTCTAGAACTGTAGTTTTATCCTTGGGATTTCCTAGTAAGCTTCTTATTGTGTTACCGGATTGATATACTAATTTAAGACCGGTGTTATTAAATACTTTCTGTAATCCTTTCGTATAATTAGGATTATACGGAATTGATACAAATTTTGAGTCGCAGGTATCTTTTTGTCTGAAAAAGGTAGAATTCCGAAAAGTCTTTTGAAAAGAATGTCTATTTATCAGCTTATTTATTAAGCCTTCGTCGTAACCGTTTTCGCCAGCTATATTCCTAATCCTATTCTTTTCTGCTTCAAATCTTTCTTTGTTTAAGGGGAAATGTACTAATCTATATGTTAAAAAGTGCAAACTTGCAAGCTTATGTTGTAAGCAATGAAAAGAGTCATTTGGAATATACCTGTTGGTGGCCGTGCCTTTTCTGTATAGATCAAAGTCCAATTTATTTTTATTTCTTATAACTAAAGTGTCTAGAAATGGCAGTGTACCGTTGTTCTCTGTTTCATAAGTAAATTTAATAGTGGGAAATTTGTTATTTATTTTTTCCATAAAATTTTCAACACTAGTTACTTTAGTGTTGAATACTGCAAACACATCGTCTACATACCTGAACCATACTCTGGGGAAATACTCAAATTCTTTACTTATATCTGATTCAAATTTGCTCATAAATAGGTTTGCGATAAAAGGTGATAAACTATTACCCATTGTGGTTCCTTCTAATTGCTGGTAGTAGTTATTTTTATATTGAAAGTAATTTTGATTCATGCAGAGTTTTGTTAAAGATAGGTATTCTAAAGTCTGTTTGTCTTCTAGATTGTTTTTTCTTAGTAGTTCCTCCAGGTATTGTAAGGTATTGGGGATCGGCACACTAGGGAACAACGAACTAACATCAAACGAGATTAAAATTTCACCTTCTTGGAGTGAAATATCTTTAACTTTGTTGATAAATTCAAGGGAATTTTGAACAGAAAAACCTTTTTCCTTTATCGGTAAATTTTCAAACTCGTTTGCTAGCCATTTCGAAATGTTGTAAGTAGGTGATCCTACAGCAGAAACTATAGGTCTAACCGATTTTCCAGGCTTGTGGATTTTCGGAAGACAATACAGTTTGGGCATAGTGGGATTGCTTACTTGTAGTTTATATTTAATATTATCAGTAATAATATTGTTACATTTTTTAATTGTGTTTTTTACTTCGTTAATCATTTTTGGTAAGGGGTTCTTTGGGACTTGTTTGTAGGGTCCATTTTTTATTAGGTTATCTACCCTTTCGAAATAATCTGTTTTATCTAATATAACAACTTTATTACCCTTGTCAGCCTTTAGATAGAAAACATCTTTTTCTCTCAAACTTTTAATTGTTTTATTGTGATTTAAGGTACTATTTTTATTGTTTTGAATGATGTTTTGAGAGATCTGATATCGGCAAGCATCTCGCACATAGCCCTTTGTACCTTCTGAAAGATAAGAGATTGAACTTTCAATATTTGCAATAATATCACTTAAATTATCTTTTTGTGGGGGCAGAGCAAAATTAAGACCTTTGTTTAAAAGTGATATTTCTTTGTTATTAAAAGTTTGAGAGGATAGGTTTTCTACAATGTTTGCGATTTCCTTCGACTTTTTTGGTTTTGGTTCAGAACGTTTTAACTTTTGTAGCTTTTTATTAAGTGAAGACATCTTCTTCGTAAATTTTTTCTCAATTACTACAAACATATGTCTTTGGAAATCGCACCATTCTTCAAAGTTCTTATCACTAAGTCTAAATGTCAACTTTTTAAACAGTCGGTATGCTTCAAGCTCAAACATACTTCGTTTTGCGTACAAATTTTTGATTTCTAAATCTAACCATTTCTGTTTTGCAAACAGGGCTACTTTTGAAGAAACTGTAGATTTCGGCAACTTTACTTGAACAAAGTTTGGAAAAACTTTGAATTTTTTGCAAGATTTTAGAAACCAAATATCTGCACCAACTAGCCTAATCTTAGTACTAAACTTACGATATAGATTTAGTTCCGTTGACCGTGAAGCCATCTCAACTATGTTGGGAATTTGGAACCTTTGGTTGCACTAAAACAAAATTATGATTGTTTTCCACAAACCAAAACTACACTTTTTTGCACTCGACGCGCGTTTCGCTAACAACGTTAGCATCATCAGGAGACGATAAACAATGAACTAAATAAATCTACGCTCTATCTTATATACAATCCTTTAGTGGGCGGAGATAAGACTAATAAATTGTGATTGATCACGATTTTTAATCCTACCTCCCCTCAACCAAAGAATAAAGTGTACTAAACGGGATAGGTCCTCTATCTTTATTTAAACTATTTCTGGAATTAATGATTTCCATACTTTCATATGCATTCAAAAGTCTTTTGTTTGGTACACTTTTTAGAAGTTTTAGGTTATCTAATGTGAATCTATGATTGTTTTCAAAAGCATGCTCGGCCACACTTGACTTTTCTGTTCTTCCGTATTTTAAGTGTGCTAAGTGTTCTTTAAAACGTGTTTGAATAGAGCGTCTCGTTTGGCCAACATATTTTTTATCACAATCCATGCAACTAATTTCGTAAATTCCTCTTTTTTCTAGAACTGTAGTTTTATCCTTGGGATTTCCTAGTAAGCTTCTTATTGTGTTACCGGATTGATATACTAATTTAAGACCGGTGTTATTAAATACTTTCTGTAATCCTTTCGTATAATTAGGATTATACGGAATTGTTTTTTGTTTTTGAGTATTTCCCCAGAGTATGGTTCAGGTATGTAGACGATGTGTTTGCAGTATTCAACACTAAAGTAACTAGTGTTGAAAATTTTATGGAAAAAATAAATAACAAATTTCCCACTATTAAATTTACTTATGAAACAGAGAACAACGGTACACTGCCATTTCTAGACACTTTAGTTATAAGAAATAAAAATAAATTGGACTTTGATCTATACAGAAAAGGCACGGCCACCAACAGGTATATTCCAAATGACTCTTTTCATTGCTTACAACATAAGCTTGCAAGTTTGCACTTTTTAACATATAGATTAGTACATTTCCCCTTAAACAAAGAAAGATTTGAAGCAGAAAAGAATAGGATTAGGAATATAGCTGGCGAAAACGGTTACGACGAAGGCTTAATAAATAAGCTGATAAATAGACATTCTTTTCAAAAGACTTTTCGGAATTCTACCTTTTTCAGACAAAAAGATACCTGCGACTCAAAATTTGTATCAATTCCGTATAATCCTAATTATACGAAAGGATTACAGAAAGTATTTAATAACACCGGTCTTAAATTAGTATATCAATCCGGTAACACAATAAGAAGCTTACTAGGAAATCCCAAGGATAAAACTACAGTTCTAGAAAAAAGTGGAATTTACGAAATTAGTTGCATGGATTGTGATAAAAAATATGTTGGCCAAACGAGACGCTCTATTCAAACACGTTTTAAAGAACACTTAGCACACTTAAAATACGGAAGAACAGAAAAGTCAAGTGTGGCCGAGCATGCTTTTGAAAACAATCATAGATTCACATTAGATAACCTAAAACTTCTAAAAAGTGTACCAAACAAAAGACTTTTGAATGCATATGAAAGTATGGAAATCATTAAATCCAGAAATAGTTTAAATAAAGATAGAGGACCTATCCCGTTTAGTACACTTTATTCTTTGGTTGAGGGGAGGTAGGATTAAAAATCGTGATCAATCACAATTTATTAGTCTTATCTCCGCCCACTAAAGGATTGTATATAAGATAGAGCGTAGATTTATTTAGTTCATTGTTTATCGTCTCCTGATGATGCTAACGTTGTTAGCGAAACGCGCGTCGAGTGCAAAAAAGTGTAGTTTTGGTTTGTGGAAAACAATCATAATTTTGTATTTTATAGTTGATAAACGATCGTGAGAATAAGTCCTAATTTTAAAGAAGAACTACAATCTGTATACAATTTTCTCAAAAACCCCAATAAAACTCATTTGTAAAACAGAAAAAAGTCCAGTGGGTTGGGTTTTATACAAAAATCCCGAGTTTTTGCCAACCCTGTTTTAAAGGAACGTTCTACAATTTCTCGTTTTTTCTCCAAAGACTTCAACGTTACCACCAACATCTTTGTTGTTTCTGGAGCAAAGGGGGGGCGATCGCTAATAATATCGCCCCCCCCCCCTCCGCCCCCCTCCCTAGTACCGCCACTGATTAAGAGAGAATCACAAAAACCGTCCAGAAAATTTCTATCAAATTTCGCACTGTGAAAGTCTTGGAACCATTCATGTGGTTTTACATAATTTTTGACATATTTTGAATAATTTTAAAAATTTCTTGTGGACATTTAAAAAAATCTATTATTTTTTAATTTTCTTCTTTCTAACATCATCAACAATAAATTTTATACGCCAGCGTTGAAGATAAACGGCCATTACTTACTTATGTAAAAAAGCAGAAAGCCGGTATAGTTTTTCAGATACAGGTGGTTACCAAACGCTGACGGCACTCGGCCGGATATAACCCGGACCACCACTGTTTACTGGGTTGTTGTCGGTACGCATTTTTCTCGGGAAAAGTAAGAGAGGAGCCGTTATATTATCTCATAGTTATATGGTTTATTTATTACTCCCTTTATTACAATGGAGTACACCAAAAGCGTTTTTTGATAGAGATAAATGATCTCTATGCGAAATATGGCCAGCATGCAATAGAGCAAAACAAGTAGCTTTTGTGTTTTGTATGATAGCAGAGAGCATATAAATCTAAGCTCTTTGATTATGTCAATTGGAAAACGTCACAGTTTATTGGATTGTGCTGCGGGTCAAATCAATAATAAAATAATAATAGGTAGATGTAGGTATTTGCATATCCCTTTCGCACCTGAGGCCTATTTTTATCAATATTTATTGAAAAGAATAGGGGACTTTTGTTAGACTGGCAACTAAGCATGGAGTTGAATAAGTAAAATTGTCTCAAGGTCGAATTTGACAGCTACAAGGTCAGTCACAATTGTGCTGTTTGGGAGCATAAATATACGGTCACAATTGTTGCAAAGATATAAAATATTAAAAATTCTAAACAAAGCTTATGAGACAAACCTTAAAAAATACTTTATTTTTTGTGGAATTCTACGAAACAATTTTTGTTATTGGTAAAACAGAGGTAAACATTGCACTTTGAGCATTTAACACGAGAGCGACTTTCACAATTTTCTAATCTTTAATTATCGTAGAGGATGCTTCAAGTCGTCATTTGTTGGCCAATGTTCATAACCATCATACCTTTTATCTTCACATGGCTTAGCTTGTGGCAGTTTTCTTTTTTTAGACAGTTCTTCATCACTTATTTCTTCATTGTTTGTATCACCAGCTCTGAAATGCTTCTTAGGGCCTGCGGAAACTAAGAACTCCTAAAGATAATCTAAACTCAAGATGATCCATGACTTTGATCTTTCCTCCTTTCATATCTTCTCTATATTCCATCCACGAATTTACTATTACCATGTCAAAAAGATGCAAAATGACGTTTAAAGTCCACTTTTTCGGTCTTAAAAAAAAATTAATAGTACTCAGTCATTTGGTCTGCTATGTCAACTCTCCCCATTTTTTTATTGTACATGGATACAACTTTAGGACAAGTAACTTCTGTATATTTTTTTTCTTTTTTGTCCCATCTTTCAATGGCCTCTTGAGGTTCACTACCAAACGCTGTTGGATGGATAAAATAAAATAAAATAAATAATATAACAATAAAACTACAGCTTTATTGTCCATCCATTTTGTAATACTCCTTTTTTGGTCACTTCTAACTAGTTCATTTGACATTCGTCTCTTCATTTTTTTATCTTTTCTTAAAGTGCATTTTCCAGTAGCGTAAATGTTTTGAGAAATAAGTCAAACCAACAAAGTCACAGTGGAGAATAATCTGTCAGAAAAAACATAACTTTCAGCCGGTAAAGTCTTAACCAGATGCAACACAACTGCAGGTCCCAAACCCAAGTCTTTATTTTCGAAAGGTGTTATTTGACCCTGATATATTTCAAAATCCAAAATTTTTCCTTCGGATGTTGTAAGTACAAAGTTTTTGAGACCTACAGGTCTAGGTTTATTTCGAACATACTGTCGCAAAGGGCATTTTCCAAGAAATGGTACCATTTGCTCATTAATTGAATATGCAGATTTTGGACACCTCTCTATGGACCTGCAACGATCTCTTACCATGTTTATCATCGGTTGAAATTTCCAGAGCTTATTGTTTTTTCGGGCTTCTTCTGGAACAGCCAGGAAATCAACCACAAGGTAAAATTTATCTCTGGACATGACATCAGAAACTAAACCAAACTTAAATTTATGACAGTACATGTATATTCTCGGAAAATGAATGCATCCCATGTAAGCCAAAAAATTGCTTGATATACATGGAAGAGATATTTAAAACCTTTCTAGTCGTTCGTAGATAATACTGGGCTCCTAATTTAAAGAAGTCTTCACCCAAATATCTTTCAAAATATTGCCATGCGGTTAGAGCATCCGTTGAAGAACTCTGTTCACTAGGATTTTCTTTGCTGGAAAATAAGCTTGGCCTCCAGTCTCATATCAAGAATGCTAACGGAACGTCATCCTCAGTTTCACTTACAGACTCACTGTTACTAGATGAATCTTGGGACAAAAGATTGTTTACTTGCAAGTTGGGATCAGGTACTTCTGCAATAACTTCGTCATCTGACTCTTTATTAAACTCAACTTCAGAGCCAATATCATCCAAGAGCTCGTAGACTGCTTCCGGATCTCTTTGCAGCTTTTCTAGGTCGATACATGTCCTAAAGCAAAAGAAACAATTATTAAGTTCACATTTGTGAGTGCAGGAAGTCACTACTAATTGTGAAAAGCAAACAAATACCTAACCTTAAATACAAAAAAAACAGAGAAAAGAAAACATTTCACATTAAAATTATTTATTTCGATTTCTCTTTGTTGAAGTTTTAGAAAAATGTAATCAAAATAGATGTTTTTTGCAAAAAAATAGGCCTACTTACGTATAGATATGATGGCAATAAATAATTGATAAAAACAAACAAGCTCCAGCACGTGCCCCGGACCTACTAATGAAAATACCGCATTGGAACTGGAAGACCGCATGTTTCACTATCGTACTATAGGGTCGCCGTCGCTAGCAAACTGTATTTTGACCTTTATATCTCATTAAAATTGGGTGGCTCCAATTGTAAGCACGTGGAGCGAAAGGGATATTTAGTACCTTGTCCAAGTAGGTACCGTCTGAGAAAATCTATTTGCATTCCCATAGGATCTGCGCCTCACTTGGCAAAAAGAACTTTAAACAATATATGAACTTGAAATGAATTTCACATAATCCTAGAGCCTGAATTTGTATTTAACATAAAAAAAAGTTCCCCATACCACGTTATACAGACCGCTTCAAGCTACTGCGAACATAGAGGGAATCAAGTCCAATTTACTCTCCGTGCCGTACGACCGAGGTGGATTCGAAGCACGCTGCAGTGTTATCTTTTGGAAATTCATTTTGTTTTTATTATTTTGTTTTATTTCTGCCTTGCTCGAGAAACAGATGGGTAAGTTCTTAATTGAAATAATACATTTTTAAAACCAAAAATGGATGTCTACGAAGTTGCCGAAAAAGTGCAGATGGTCAAATGGTCAAATCGTCATAACCCAACACACGTTCGATATTGGTCGAGGGAAAATTTGCATCTGTATTTTGACGTAAGAACACAGTATCCCCAAAAACTAAATGTTTGGGGGAGGGGTATTATAGGGGAACACGTAATTGGGCCATTTTTTATTAACGGCAATTGCAACTTGAATGGTCCTAGATACTTGGATCTACTGCAGCAACACATTATTCCAACTGCTAGGCAGTTGTTAGGTGTAAGATTTGGTGAAACATGGTTTCAACAAGATGGTTGTTCCGCTCACAATGTTGGCCTTGTTAGGGAATATCTTGATAATGTATTTCCTAATCGGGTTATAAGTACACGGGGAACTATTTTATGGCCAGCTCGATCTCCCGATCTTGCTCCTAATGACTTCTATCTGTTTTTGAAGAAGCTTTTCAAATTATCACCCCTAACATGCTTGGAAACGTTAGAAGGGGTTTTTATAGTAGGCTTGGATATTGTCTAGCCGAGCAAGGAGGACTTTTCGAACATTTGCTTTAATTTTTTTTTGACTGGGAGAATCTTTTTGGTTTTTAGAATGTATTATTTTATTTTGAGAACTTGCTTTTATTTTGTTTCCCCTTATTATTTTCATTGTAACACGTCGTCACTGATAAATCTGAGCAGTTGACAATAAAACGCTCTTATTTATCAGTGACAAAAAATAAGAAAATTACGTTATAAAAATTTGCGTATTTATTGACCAAATTCCGGTTTCATTGACTACGCTGCACACAGCACCGTGGTTAGAGGCGTACTAAATACCAAAGGAAAGTCATGCAAGTCGTGATCGCAAGCCTGAGTATTGGTTGCTTCACTGATTGGCGTGCGGTGTCTCTGCATGTACGTACACTGGCAAATTAGACTTCTTCCGCCCTATGTTCGCAGTAGCTTGAAGCGGTCTGTATAAAAATCCTACTCAATTTTCCCGGCTCTCGCGGACTGCTTTTTAAATTTTGCCAAATACATGTCGAATAATTTTTCTAAAGATTTAGGTGAGGAAGCTTCATCAGTGTGTTATGGAATTGGGTACCTTTGTACCTAAAATAAGTAACTACACCAGATTTCCACGTTTGATAAGTCATTGGATGCCAGATATCAATTATGTAATGCCTTTCTCGGTTCAAAGTCAAGGGTTGTTTTGTAAATATTGCAGTATTTTCTTTTTCGAAGACCTTAGTTGAAGGACGAAAACCCGTTTTGCCTAAAAAATTGGTTCAGATGACAAATTATCATGCTCAAGCTAAAGAAAAGAGTAAAAAAATTAACGACAAAAATTAAAACAAAGGGCAAAAAAGTTTTAATAAGTTATTATTAATCAATAGAACTGGCAGTTACTTAATTAATATTTTTTGCAACTCCACGATGTCTCGATAATTTGGAAAATACTTATAGCAGTTTAGCGCTGACTTTGCCAAAATAAATTAGTTGTATCAGGTAGTTACTCACCACAAACGGCTCGAGCAAATACGAACATATGTAGGTCAAAACTGTTTGGTTAATGGGGAGGATTTGTGAACGCGAACACCCACTAAAATCCAATTTTTATTCAGGTTTAAAAACGATTTTATAAATAGAGGTGGTTAAAAAATTACTAAAAGTAAAATATCTTTTTAAAAAATAACTGCCGCCTAAGCTCGACAATGCCCATTAACAATTTTGGGTGGAACACCCTGTATGTGTTTGAAAACTGTGAAAAAACCCTTTGTGAACGCGGACAGCGGACACCCACTAAAATCCAATTTTTATAAACGTTTAATAAACGATTTTATAAATACAGGTAGGTAAAAAATTTACTAAAAGTAAAATATCTTTTTAAAAAAATAATAAATTCATATGCCCGGTAAAAAATGACTGCCGCTTAAGTTTCCTATAAACCTTTTAGTCATGAACTCTTACATTTTTCCTGCCAATATCTGGATGTAAGTAACCATGAAACGTAAAAGGGATTTTGCCGATATTCTAGGGTTAGTCGCAGATGTGCCATTTATTATACAAGGAATTCTTTAAATCGTATAATATACCAGTTTTTATTTTAATCTTGACATTATTTAAGTAATGAGTTCTTCCGATAAAACCTCTGCTGTATAGGGAAAAGAAATAAACGAAAAACTACCAGACTGGCACATAATATAAACATTAGACACTTACAGTGGGATTTACTAAGATCTAGAATAGTACCCCCCACAGGGCTAAATATTTACACCTGTGGGGGGTACTAAATATTAAGAACAATTTTCAAAAAACACATACCCATAGAGAAAAAATACAAAGTTTTTCATTATTTTGTATTGTTATAGCAAATTAATTAACAAGGGTAAATTTTAATTAGAGAGACATATAACCCCAATTTTAATTTGTTCGACAGTGTTTTTAATTTTTTTAAACCCCCCGTGGGTTTAAATTTTTTAATTTTCTTTTCTTCTAAATTGAAACAAAAGATTGTGTTAAGATGATTATTCAATAAACAAAGAACCCCGCACACTGGCCCATGTAACCTAGACATCGGGCGATTTTGTATTTTTTTTGATATATTTGGAGAAGGGCTTTAAAAAAATTCACCTTAAAAGTTGGTGAGGAATTTAGTTTGGCTACAGCGGCGTATCAAAGATGGGATAAAATAACATTTAGAAATAATATTTTCCGAAGAAAACATGCAGGTGTTTATTTACTTTTAGAAACATAGATTAAATGTCCATTTGTAGATTTTTTCGCAATGATTTCTGACAGATTGAGTCAGCGGCGCACCGTAAAACTATTAAAATACTGTTTATTTTTTCAATTTGATTGGAAATCGCCTTGAAGCCGTTTTATAATTTTGATATTTGCTATCTGTTACATGTCATAGTTGTCAATTGTGGCATAGTGGCGTAATGTAAAACATATTGCCTTCTTTTTTCTGAATGAATACATCCACCAACATCTCTCCATTTATTGACCCACAGCACGCATATCTTCACGCGTAAAGTATCTGTCCCGACCTAGATTGCTTGATTATATTATTGAAGCACATAGATTTAATTAGTAAGTTCAGTTATCAAATAAAATATTAGCAAGTATGGGTAGTATTTTAATATTTGGATGTCACACCACTGATTTATCATGTTATAAAATATATAAAAAAAAACTATAAAATAACAGAAAATAAATACATAATATCGTTGAATTGGTAAATTAAGAGTATTTTAATAGTTTTACGGTGCGCCACTGACCCAACCTGTCAGAAAACATTGAGAAAATATCGACAGATGTACATTTACACTAACTTTTAAAAAAGAAATAAATACTTGCATGTTTTCTTGGGAAAATAATATTTCACAATGATATTTATTTTTTGGTACGCCGCTGTGGGATTTACTACTGTTGCCAAACCAAATGTCTCACCAACTTTTCCATTCCAAAATTCCAAAATCGCCCGATGTCTGGGTTACATGGACCGGTGTGCGGGGTTCTTTATAAGTATTCTTCGTATAAAACAAAACTCAAGGAGGGTTGGTTTAAAATGATTAAAACCAAAAATTTAATTTAAACTTATTAAATTCCACCGTTAAAGTTTTCAAGCTATTTTTGATTCCTTGTTGTTAGCGGATCTCTGATGCGTTTTTTTGAAAGCGTTCTTAAAAAAAAGAGTTAAAGTTCTGCTTACAACGTACAACGTAATCAAACCAATTTTTGTTCGGTGCTTGATGCACAGTTTTACTTCATGCCGCTCACTTCGAATGAAGCTGTGGATCAAGCATTTATGAAAACCCACAGAAAACAAAATGGTTAGGATACGCTAGACGTATTCCTTCTGAGCATGCGCACTGAGATACGATTACGGTTACCCTTGTTTATTGATTTTCTCTATATACTCACTGTCACAAAACTATTTCGATATACAATCATAAAATAAGAGTTATTAACTTTGTATTTATTTAAAAGGGGTTTTTATCTATCAAAAGTATAAAAAAACTTTACAAACACAAACCCATCGCAATCGCAAACTACAAATAAAAATATTTCATCAAAGTAGGTCATGAAAAAAAATGCAGCTAAAAACAGACCTGAATCCAACTGATGCGTTTACAAAGGAGTCATGTCGGCTCAACAAACTGTTCGGTGCTGCAGAGTTAAGACCTTTGAGTGCGATTTTTCAATGGAAAGCTTTGTTTGATGATTAAGCTTTTAGATAAACTCAATGTTTTAATTTCAGTTCTGTTTGTAAATAAATGAATAGATACAGTTGTTTTGGACTTTTTTAATTGGAGACAGTTTTCGTGCATAATCAGTGATCTTCGCTTATGTTTGTTTTGCCTTGTAGTGTCCTCATAAATATATTCTTTGTGGTGAAAACGGATTCAAAATATGACGTTTTTCTGGACAAAATTGGAGGTGTTTTATTGATTAATGAACAACTTGGGATATTAAATAAGATGAATTATTTCTTGTAAAAACGGTTGCTTAGGGAAATTATAGAGGAACTTATTACCAATTGCCACAAAACAATCCTTTGTGGGGGCTATAAATTTAAACCACACCCCAAAGGGAGTCTAAAAAATCATCAACTTTATAACCTCAAACACAGATGATGAAGCTAATATGTGCCAAATTTTTGGTGTATTCACCATTTGCCATTTTGAAACCTGTCAAAAAAAATTAGTTTTAGGGAATTTTCTCCTAAAATATGGAATATTTTAAGAAAAAAATTTTTTGTGGTATTTTGCAATGACAATACAAAATAATCAATAACTTTGTATCTTTCTCTATGGGTAAGTGTTTTTTGAAAATGGGTTTTAAAATTTAGTACCCCCCACAGGTGTAAGTGGGGGGTACTATTTTTGATCGTGGTAAATCCCACTGTTAATGTCTATTATATTTGCATTTGTTTTCCATGGTAACCCAGAATTTCTTATTTACTTCACTGCCTGGTAGCACAAAAGTTTTTTTTAGCATTTTTACCGTGATTCTACAAAAACTTTTTTGTATTTTATGTGTGTGCTTCACCCGGCAATATGGCTGTTTGTGACGTGACTCTAATAGTCGATCTAGTCATTTTGTAAAGTGATTTATGGTGTGACCATATTACCAATGTATTTCCAGTGGCGTAGCCAGAAATCGACTCTGGGGGGAGTTTCGTCATTCAATAAAAATTAACTACTTAAGCTATGGCAAATTTTTAAAAATTAGGTAGGTGTCTATTGCCATGCTTGATCTCTTGAACTGAAGGGAGGGGAGGAGAGGAGGGTTTTAATAGTTACTGAATTAGTGTCTACGAAACCAAAATACTTACTTTTAAAAGTAAGTCTCATTTAGTCTCATTTGCAGATATTTTTCAAAATTAACCCTTAAATGCGCCCCAGGCTAAATGCTATTTTTTACGCGTTTCAAACAAATTGCTTATAAAATTAAATAAAATTGTTATAGTGCGCAGGCGAGATTTTTAATGAAAAAAACAAAACATTCCTTAAAAAGTTGGATTTTTTAGGTTTTTTGTAAAATATTTTTGAAAAAGTAAGATTGGGTTAGATGCCAAGAAGGGTGGTGGTATGTATAGGTTTGTTGCCCAATCATAAATGCGCCGCAGATGAAAATTTTAAGACAAATTATACTAAGAATGCCATTTATTACCCGTTTTAAATGCTGGTGATAAAAATTCCTCAGAACTAAACTAAAATTGTAACAATTAATGACGTCATAGCACCGCTGGCAAAATTTTTAAAATTTAAGGCATCACATCAAACACACGTCACAAACCGGAGTAAGGGAACAAAAAATTGGGGAGCTGCAGCTCTCCCTGCGGGGGTTTATCCCCCAAAACCCTCCCCTGGCTACGCCACTGGTATTTCTATGTTTATAGGCTAAAAGTTACAGAGCGCTAAAGGTGAGGAGTTACTTTGTTTATACGGGCCTCTTAAAGCGATTTTATATAAGGACGGTTTAAAAATGTCTAAAACCGATGTACGCACTAAATCGATTTTATTTCAAAGTTTATCGCTAAAAAACCTAGTTTAGTTTCTTCCATCCTAAAGAAATACTCAACACTAGTTTTCCGAAAAATCTGTTGTTAAGTAGGTTTTCTTTTTCTGGGACTTTTCGATCCATTCTAGGATCAATGCCCAGTGTTGCCAAAGTTAGAGTCGAGTGTAAGGTTTTTTGGGACAAACACAAAATATCCGTGCACCCAGCCGGGATTCGAACCCGGGACCTTCCGTGCGGCAGGCAAATAGGCTGCCCACTGCGCTACGGCGCACAGTGTATCGAAGTGTGATTTTATGTAACCAATATTATATTTTTGTATTGAAAAAACATTGTTCTTTTTAGAAACTACCGTATAACGCTTTTGGTTGTCTATACAGTAGAGGAAAATAATATATTTATGAGTTAAAATCAATGTTAGTCCAATATACAAAATATTTACCGATATTCAGTTTATCAAAAAAAAATATTTGTATCCAGTTTATGCTTCCCGCTTTGTGGTATATCAAAAACATATGTTCTGGGTATGTTCTGGTGTATTCGTTTTTTTTAATTGTCTTTTAATTCTGAGGCACTAATTTCTTTTTATCAATAATTTTTTATTTGCAAATTTTTAAGTTTTTTTGACTTAAAAAAAAGACCTCAAAAGACCTGGCTGAAAATATGTATTTTAATAAGACCACACCTCAGATTAATAAAAAAAATGAGATATAACAGTAAACAATATTACCCCGATCAACCAGCCACAATGTTTATTTCCCAAAAAATACATGGTTGCCAATTTACCGCGGGGTTTCCCTAGAAACAAAACAATTCATAAACTTAATTCTTAGTCCTAATTTTTAGTCTCAATAATTAACTTTTTTTAATTTTTAATAAGTAGAATTTCGAGATTTATAAAAAAGAACACAAGCCGGCAACGTTTTTTCGACGAGCCGCGAATAAATGCCGACATGTTTGGTTGCAGTTGACGGCGTTGTTGTTAACGGGGGTTTGTGTTGTTCGGTGATTTTTGAATTTTATTGTGACCATTTGTGAAAAAAGAACTGTATCAAGCTATTTTGAGGACCAACAAAATGGTTTACCATTGCCTGGTATGCAATAAAAGCGAATATTCCAGCCCAGAACTAATATTTCGGATGTAAGAAAGATCCTGTCATTTTACGTTAGTCATGGGCGTAGTATGAGGTAAAAAACTGCGTAAAAAGCTTATGATTATACTATTAATACATCAAAAATCTAAGACTAATACTAATCTTTTTTAAGAAACAAAAGTACCAGATCATTTTGCTCCTTTTGCAGCATGTAAAATATTTATTTATTATAATTTATACATAACAAGAGAAGACAATAAGACCAAGTGCTGATAGTCAGGTACTGGGGCAGGTATTTTTTGTATTTTAATGGGTACCTGGGTACTTTCTATAATGTGAATAAAACCGTTTTGGAGATATTTACTCTGAGCCAATCTTATTTTTATTTTCATTAATATTTATTATTTATTTTTTTGCCTTTTGACTCCTGTTTCCTGAAAAACTACTAGTAATTAATTTTTTACCTCTTCCTTACATTTTCCTTGTGTTCTGTATTCAGAAATGAACATGCAGCCAATGTGTAAAGAATAAAATTTGTTGGCCTTAAAATTTTCATAATTAACATCACAAAAAGTTCTCTTAATTTGATAAATAAAGTTTATATTCCACTAAAGAAAACTAAAAGAGACATTATTATCATAGTGAAAAAAACGCTTAATAAGCCGTTTATTAGCGTGTTTTTTTTTGGACAAAAACGTTATAAAACGGGTTATTAACCGTTTTTTTTGCTATGAAAATATTTTTTTTTACTTTTGTTTTGTGGGATACTGCACAATTAAAAAAAATATATAACAGCCTTCTTGAATAATTGACCTAAAAATCATTTCAAGTGCTCTTTGGTAAACTTTTGATCTGTTCGTAAATACCTACATTCCTCAAACTAAACTTTATCCTTGAATAAATCTATTTTTTGTGGTTAGGCAAGTTCTCGCAGTTAATTCTTTTGAATAAAAAAATCCGACCAACCCTACCTTATATCTCGTTTTCACATTTATATATTTAAATTAAAATTAACGCCGCCACTGGTAATGGGAAAAGCAATTTTTGACAGTGTTGCCGTTTTATTGCTCTATCTCTTTTCTGTTCATATAATCGTCCAGAAGGGTGTTGGATTGTAAACATTAGAGGATTTCAATAGGGAATGTTTGGTCTCTCTTTAGTTATTAGTCTGAGGACCACACCTTGTTCACCTGCAACCATCTGCCTGAAATTATCGTGTAATAAATTAAGTTTGCAAGTCTGCTTAGGTGTGTAAATTGGTGTAAAATATAGTTATTTGGAAAAAAGTCAACTTTTTATCTAAAATTTAATTAAATATTAAAAAAGTTATACATTCTACTTTGGGGGGTTTTACACCCCCCCTTCAGTCAACTACTCGCCATAAATCATTATTTTTAACAAAAACCTTTAAAGCAAGAGAAATTCCATAAGAAAGTAATTATTTGAACAAAAATTGTATTTTCTCTACTTTCACTGGATCCAACCCCCCAATGTTTCAGCTAATCTGCACCTATGTTATTAAAAAGTATTTTTACGTCACTAAGAGATATTAAAACCCAATTATTATTAAACAATCACTTTGTACACAAATAGTTTTTAGGACTCGTCCCCCTTTATGATTTACAATTTAAGGCATTTTAATTAAGCATGTAATGCAAAAAAGTTTAGTCCAATATGATTTATCCGTTTTGTAAAGAAAGCGAAAAACATGACCTATAATTAAAACCCATAAAGTTGTAAGTCAAAGTGAAAAAACTACATATGGTTCAAAACTAATCATACAGGGGCATATATACAGGGTTCCTAAGATTTTCCTTAGGGATAGGATTTCAATAAATCAAACAGAAATGGCATAGAAAGTTCTGCGCGCTCAAAAGAAACAGGTATATTGAGCAATGGTGCCAGTTTGTTATTATCTCCGGACTGCTTTCATGAGAAAAAATTGTCGCCACTTTTTCACTGTGAGCATAAATCATAGTTGCAATAATAACCGTTGACAAGATGTCTGCAAATTCCGCTAGATGGTAATTTTTATTTATTACGTACAAAAGTATCTTTACATTTTTAATAAATACAAAAAAATCTTATGTGGAGTATCTACCTATGTAAATACTATAAATAAAAAGTTGTAACAAACATACATTGTTTATCCTGTGTCTGACATAATAATGTTTTATATTTATACCCGGAACGCTTCTACTATTTATAAACAAATCTCAGAAAAAAAAAATAAGCTGACTACAGATAGTATTAAAACTGTGAATGTTGTTATAAATAAATATCATACGCACACTTTTTTTTGCTACTCATATAGGATATTTAAAAATGTCGCAGCTGGGGTTGGTTCATTCCAAATATAGTGTAATTAATTATAAGTGCTTACCATATTGTTTTTATCACAAATTCGCAAAAATATCCCAAAAAACTTATTTCTTTCCTATATTTATTAATTACATTTTGTATTTATTGCAACACTAGTTGCACGCCTATGGCGGCCTATCACAAGATGGCGTCGAAAAAACATATGATAACAAACCTGTAAAATGTTTGGTTTTCACCTGCAATCTCCAGTTTTCGTCACACTACGCACTTTGTCACATCACTTTTTCCACAAACACTTAAAAATCTATTAAAAAAATATTCAAAAACTATCGATTAATCTGTAAAATATACTAAAACCTCGATTATGCTAAAACTACAACGCCGTAGAGAAATTATGAATGGAGCAGCGTACACACGTTTACATGGCTGACCCGCCACAAATGCGAGGTTGTCACATTGTTGTAGGTTTTATTCCCGATATATATTGGGAAATAAAAAGAATTATTCTTTCGGCCAAAATATCAGGTATTTTATATGATATTTCGATCGAAAAAATGAGGTATATTTCAAGTACCATAACATGTACCTCCACATTAGGAAATTTAAATGCAATTATATAATATACCTAAATTTCTTTATATATTTGAATAATAATAAGGTGTTCCTCCTTGTTTAAAAAAACAAACCGGAGAATTTGCATAATTGGGTGTAAATGATAAAGTTATAAAAATAATATGTTTTTAAAAACATTACGTGTAGAAACTACTTTTTTTTGGGTTTTTCGCCACTAAGTTAAGGAAATTTTTTCAAAAATATGTTAAAACCCACTGCATAAATTCCTAAAGAAAAAAATTTGTTCGTTTGTCAGTGGTTTTTAAATAAGATAAAAAATTTTCCTACACACACGCAAATCCTAACTAGAATCTAAGTACTTATCTGACGTTTCGGCAGAAATTCTACTGTCGTTATCAAAGAATTTTTATCCTTTTTAAAAACTTTTTTCGATTCTTTTTTTTTTTAATAAAAATTTAAACCTTTTGATAGAATTGATTTTTCTGGAATAGTTAAAATTTTGTTTGATATATTAACAACAGTTCGTTCTATTAAATTATTATTGATATTAAAATTAAGTTCTTGTTGCAGTTTTTCGTTAACTAAATTTTGAAATTTGTTCATGTGAATCACTTTTTGGTTATTGAAATGAAATAAATAACTATTATACGCACAATTACTAATATGATTGTAGTCAAAAAAGGATACATTTTGATAAATCTCGTTCTTTAAATTCTGAATTTCTTGAGTTACTTTTAAAAAATCAAATACTCTTAGATCAATTCTAACCAAAACAAAACCATTAAATGCTGAGCAAAACTCAAAAAATATCGTTTATAAAATTCCTTGCGAGTGTGGTAAATTTTATATTGGAGAAACTTCAAGGCCTCTTGAAGTTAGAATAAATGACCATAAGGGTTACCTCAGGAGGGGAGACTGGGAGAAGTCTAAAATTTGCCAACATTCTTTTGAAAATGATCATAGAGTAATGTGGGGAGAAACCAGTATATTACAAAAAGAACCAAAGAAGCAGCTTGCATCTATCTTAACGAAGATGAATGCATAGCTAGCATATCAGTTGATATAAATACAGTTTGGCTTCCAATTTTAAAACAAGATTTTCAAAAAGGTTTTTTTAAAATAAATTAAAAAATAGCATTGATGTTCTTTGGGTTTCTAATATATTTTTTCTTAACGTTAGTCAAAAGATAATTTTTATAATTGATATTTTAAAATAAAAATTTTGTATTTTTATAAAGTAATCTAAAATCGAAAACACTCAAACAAATATAATTTTGATTTTAAATTTTACTAAATTCACCCAATACCTTGTTGGCTACTATCGACGCACCAAACTGTCAAGTTAATATTTGAAATATATATCAGTCAAAGTCAGTCACAGACAGTTAAAAAAGAATCGAAAAAAGTTTTTGAAAAGGATAAAAATTCTTTGATAACGGCAGTAGAAATTCTGCCGAAACGTCAGATAAGTACTTAGATTCTAGTTAGGATTTGCGTGTGTGTAGGCAAATTTTTTATCTTATTTAAAAACCACTGACAAACGAACAATTTTTTTTCTTTAGGAATTTACGCAGTGGGTTTTAACATATTTTTGAAAAAATTTCCTTAACTTAGTGGCGAAAAACCCAAAAAAAAGTAGTTTCGACATTATGAATCCGCCACAAACATATAGATTTTATTTATTACGTGTAGAGATACAACTTTCAGCGCAATCTGGCATTGTCGCCAAATTGTTTACCTTATGTCTGATCGCAACTGTGGTAAACATAATGTCACTATTTAAGTTATACCTTTATGGGTAGCCGGCTTTGTTAACTAAGTTGTTTTATTTTTCTTGTCTTTAAACTGACATATTTAATGACATTTAATCAAGGACGTATAAACCCTCTGGGAAAGCGATTTTATTTAAAACCGTCCTTATATAAAAGCGCTTTTAGGAGCGTATAAACGTAGTAACTATCAATGTCTTTTACAGTCCAAGACTTAACAAAAAACAACGTTGGATTGAATTCTTGTACTGTGCTACTGCTAAAAACCAATAAAAAAACATTAAACCCAAATAGCTAAATCCATTTTGAGTAAAAAACATCGTAAAATATGAACTGCAAAATGACCCAATAAAAATATCAATATCAAAACAATTTAGAAACAGCTGTAAAACGATAGCGTTCCGAGATTTTTATGACCAACTGAATCTAGAGTAGCGGCATCGATACAACTATACAGAATGGAAGTAAATTATCATGGTACAGGGTGTTTGTTTATAACTGGAACACTCAGTATCTTTTTTATTAATGAAAATAAAGGGTAGGTCTAAATTCAAAAATTTCTTGGAAAATTACAACGAACTAAAGCGCTATAACAACTTTTTTTTGTTGCCCTTGGTATACAGTGTGTGGCAATAAAGACATTTTTTTTAAAATAGAACACCCTGTATATTTTGGCATTTTTGAATTTTTCTAAAAATTAGCTGTAGAAAAATATCGAACACTATTTCAATATCTTTTTTAGTCTCTGAGATATCTGCGTTTAAGTTTTCATAATTGTCAAAATGAAAATATATTGGAAATGACCAATAAATCAAGCTACCAAGTGGGCAATAAATGTATTTCTTTATTTTAACAATATAAACTTAAAAATCTAGTAGCCTTGAAAAAAAACGATTGAAGGTCGTTTCTAATATATTTTAATAAAATTTTAAACGCAAATGTCTCAGAAACTACAAAAGATATTTCAATAGTGTTTGGTATTTTTGTAAAGCTAATTTTTTGGAAAACTCAAAAATGCAGAAATATACCGGGTATTCTATTTTAAAAAATTAGCTTTATTGCCACACCCTGTATACCAAGGGGAACAAAAAAAGTTGTTATAGCGCTTAAGTTCGTTGCAATTTGCCAAGAAATTTTTGAATTCAACCTACCCTTCATTTTCATTAAATAAAAAAGATATTGAATGTTCCAGTTATAAACAAACAAACTGTACACTGGATCTTACACTGATTGTAGGTAAAACATTTTTTTTAAAGGCGCGATAAAAATAGTAGTTTTCACAACTAGTGGCCAAAGTAGTGCTTTTTTTTATAAGCGTTGGTTTATATAAAGCACATTTTAGCCGCGAGTTGTGAACACAATTTCTTTTAAATTCTTTTATCAAAAAATCCAAGAAAAGCAGGAAAATACTTATAAAAATCTCGAACGAAGGGCACTTATCGCAACACCCCATCTTTACACTATAAATCAAGGCGGCTGGTAAATAAAATAACAATCGTTTCCATAGCTGCGCTCGTTATTTAAACCAACGATTGTAAAAAAAGCACTATTTTAGTCACTAGTTGTTAAAAGTACTTTTAAAAATCTCGAACGAAGAGCACTTCTCGCAACATCCCTTTACACCATAAATCAAGGCGGCTGGTAAATGAAATGACAGTGGTTTTCTATTTGGTGACGTTCATTGTTGCGATGTTTTAATCTTTGACAGTTTGATAATTTGACGATGTTTTTAAATTATTTTTTCGAAAATACGAAATGGCTTAATTTTTAGGCAAGAATAATTAGATTTTGTCAATATTACTATTTTCCGCTATTTCTCTTTAACTTTGGGTAAAAAACGGACAGATATATTTTTTTAAACCCGTGATCAAAAAAAAAGTTTTTTTGCAACGGTAACCAAAAAAGCCATGCTTTGGTTATCTGCAGACGTTCTAAAATAATGTTTTTGTAACTTTTTAAACGAAGTAAGAAATTTCAGACATCATTAAATATGCTTATCACGCATGTTATAACCCTAAGTTTCTTTCCAATACCCTAAAGCTTTAATAGCCTCAGAGGTGTAAATTGGAGTTTACCGTTTTAGGTTTAAATTTTTACGACTTTTTTGCAAATGGAAATTGTCATTTGACTCTTTTTATTTATTATATGTATTAAACGGATAAAATGTCACTTTAATTGTTTTGGACCGGCCGGCGGCGCCAAAAAGGTAAAACATATATACATTTTTTAAAATTAATTTTTAATTAACCGGCGTTTAACGTTAAACTCCGGTTAAAACTGAATGGTGCAACAGGCGGAAAGTAGGCATATAAAACATAAACAACACACGTTTTACTTTACTAAAAATAAATTTAAAAAAAAGCAATCAAATCTAAACAAAAAGAAAAAATACTTATCGTTTTTGTAGAGCTACAACCAAAACAATCCAAAATAGTAAATCAATTAAAAGTACCATTGTTTTTTTTTTCTAAATGCATTCATCTGAGAGAGATCCAGCATATCAGGAAACACCCGCCTGTACGCCCTTCGACCCCAACTATCTTCTTGAGACAGTTATCTCTGACAGTTATTTTTTCTGGTATGGGTGGTATGCTGGATCTCTCTCAGGCGAATGCATTTAGAAAAAGAGAACAATAGTAACTATGTTAAGCTTGCAGAAACGGATCTAAAGTGATGAAAGATCAGTCATGGTGGTGGCCAAAATTTGGAGGACCTTATTTTTGAAATGTTGGGTCGTTTATTATTTTCCATAATAAAACACGCGATTATTTAGCTGACTCAACCAGAAAACATTGGCCAAAAAATCCAAGAAAAACAGGAAAATACTTTTTTTTATACCTTCATTAAAAACATGATTTTAGTAACTGTCTGCAAATAAATAAAGCATGGCTTTTTTGTTTACCGATGCAAAAAAACTTTTTTTTTGATCACGGGTGCAAAAAAAGATTTCGGCCGTTTTTACCCAAAATTAAAGAAAAATAGCGGAAAATAGTAATATTGAAAAAACATAATTATTCTTGCCTAAAAATTAAGCCATTTCCGCCAGTTTTCACCAAGTATTTAAAATATCAAACTGTCAACTACTAAAATGTCGCAACAATAAACGTCACCGAATAAAAAGGCACATCGTCGTGGAAACCACCATTGTTATTTCATTTACCAGCCGCCTTAATTTATAGTGTAAAAATGGTGTGTTGCGAGAAGTGCTCTTCGTTCGAGATTTTTAAAAATATTTTTCTGTTTTTCTTGAATTTAGTCACTAGTTATTAAAACTACTATTAAAAATTTTCTTGCAACACCCCATCTTTACACTATAAATCAAGGCGGCTGGTAAATGAAATAAAAGTGGTTTCCATAGCGATGTGCATTTTTACTCGGTGACGTTCATTGTTGCGACATTTTAATGTTTGAGGAAGTTTTTAAATTGTTTTTTCGTCAATACTTGGTGAAAAATGGCTTAATTTTTAGGCAAGAATAATTAGATTTTGTCAATATTACTATTTTCCGCTATTTCTCTTTAATTTTGGGTAAAAAGGGACAGATATCTTTTTTTTGCGCCCGTGATAAAAAAAAGCCATGCTTTAGTTATCTGCAGAGAGTTAATAAAATCATGTTTTTAATGAAGGTATAAAAAAAATCCTTGATGTATTGTGGGTAATTTTTTTAAACGATGTAAGAAATTTCAGACATCATTAAATATGCTTATCAGGCATGTTATAAACCCTAAGTTTCTTTCCGACACTCTAAAGCTTTAAAAGCCTTAGAGGTGTAAATTGGAGTTTACCGTTTTGAGTTTAAATTTTTACGACTTTTTCGCAAATGGGAATTGTCGTTTGACCCTTTTTATTTATGACCATGCATTAAACCGATAAAATGTCATTTTAATTATTGTTTTGAGTCGGCGGCGGCACCGAAAGGGCAAAAATATATACATTTTTTAAAAGTTAATTTTTAATTAACCGTCGTTTAACGTTAAACTCCGGTTAAAACTGAATGGTGCAACGGGCGTTTAACTTAACTAAAAATAAATTCAAAAAGAGTAAATATAAATTTTTATTAAAAGAAACTTAAAGAACAAGCTTTTATTATGCACTCAAATGTAGAATATAATTATACTATAATAAATGAGACGGGTGGAAATTAAAAATTTTAACTTTGAATTTAAATTTAAATAAATTTTCAAAGGTTTAGCAAGCACGGTAATCTCCCCGTTCTCAGCTTCTTTAGATGAAAGCATTATGTTTATCATTCGAATAGAAGAAGAATTTAGTTCTTCTTTTGGAGTTCTCTCTTTGGCACCGTAAAGTTAAAATTTTTAATTTGCGCCCATCGCTTTTATTATGGTATAAGAAAGATAAAAAATTAGTTTCTACTTTTGAATGCACTTAATAAAAGCTTGTTCTTTAAAAGTTTTTTTTTATTAAAATTTATAACGGAACTACAAACGCGTGCCAAATTTAAACACACACTCTTAATTTTTAGATTTGGACCCTTAATCGTCCATTTTGAATGCGCCATATTGAAATTTTCAAATCTGATCAAAAATTCATAATCACCCTCCTCAAAAACCCCTGTATGTATGTATGTAATTGAACAAACTAAATATTTTTCCCTCTCCACTTCCCTCGTAGGGGTGCGTAATAATGACATATTATTGTATTGTCACCGGAACTATATATACACCGAATGGGTATAAGTTAGTTAAAATTGGTTAGCAAAAGATGACCAAAAATCGTCCATCTTGAATCCGTCATATTGAATTTTCAAAAACTGATTAGAAATTCGCTCTCCATCCCCAAGTGCCCCAACAAAGACCGGATGTCGGGGAGTCGGTCAAAATTAAGTTGCCCGAACAAACATATCTAGTTACATAGTTATCATACATACATTGCAAGTTAAATAAAAGCTTGTAAAAAAACACATCATATCTTAAGCCTCGTGTCCACTCGCAAGTAACTTGCGAAAGTTTTTTCACCAAGTACTTGCCGGCGTGTCTACACTGTAGTCTAATTTTTTTGAGATTTATTGCGGCAAATGACTGTAGCAAGTTCGTTTGTTTAAGCCTCGTGTCCACTCGCAAGTAACTTGCGAAAGTTTTTTTACCAAGTAGTTGCCGGCGTGTCTACACTGTAGTCTAATTGTTTTGAAATTTATTGCGGCAAATTACTGTAGCAAGTTCGTTTGCTTAAGTAACGTGTACACACACTTCCAGAAAAATGTCAAAATGTCGAGTCAGCAAGTAGCTGTTGCGGTTGTGACATATATTCAGTTAAAAAAAAAACAAATAAAAGAAAAGAAAAATGACAAAAAGCCTAGAAAAATTTGGGTCAGAAAATGGATTCAGCGGAGATCTACTTTAGGTATACATGAAAAGCTGCTCTCTGGATTGAGTTAAAACCTTTTCTACGAATGTCTGCGGAAGATTTTGATTTTTTTCTGAATTTTACAGTTCAAAACTTTCAGTTAACAGAAGAGTTTCTTCTCTATTGCAAACATTTTGCAAAAAAAATCAAAATTTTAATTCAGATTGAAAAAAATAAATAAAAATTTAAAATAGTTTCACAAAATTTCACTACTTGCTGCAAATATTTCTAAACAGTCTCGAAATAAAAAAGTGCAAACTAATTTGCTTAGATTAGCCGTGTACACTAAAAGCTCTAACAAGTCGGCTAGTACTTGGACCGAGAGTAAACTTTCAGTAAAATTTCTCTAACGCTGCTGTTTACACGCATTACAAGTGACTTGTGAGAGTACTCTAGGCAAATTTAATTGCTAGTGGACACGAGCCTTTAGCAAACTAAAAAAATACTTGTCGTTTTTGTAGCTCGGCCCAAAACAAGCCAAGCTCATTGTTTTGGCCAAAATTTGGATGCGCAAATAACCTTATTTTTGAAAAAAAAGTTGGGTCGTTCATTATTTTCCATAATAAAACACGCGATTATTTAGCTGACACCGCCAGAAAACAACGGCCAAAAATCCGGAACTTTCCAAGTTCTAAAATTATGCCGCAGTCCATGACGAAGATAAATAGGTTTTCCGTATTTTCTGAAAACCTGAAGTAGCTCAAAGAAATCAGATTGAAATAGAACGATTTTTGTGGGCAGTTTTATTTTGCTTTTTTATTGCTGCTTGGCTGTCCGAGAATATCTCCTAAGGTTCTCCCGCAGGCACATTTCGATAACTTGTTAATTTTCTGTTACTGATGAACTGCGGAAACAGCCGTTTGTTAAAAAAAAGTGGGGTTCGGTTACCGATTGTGAAGCATCGCTATCGTCAAAATGGTCGCCGATTAAATCTTAATGTTCGCGCAGCTTAGGAAGCGTCTTCTATTCCCTACTCCAGTATCTACTCTATAGCTAAGTATTTAAAAATAAAATTAGCAGCAGTAGCGCATCGTGCTACTATTAAAAAAATTTCGTTGTCACTAGCAAAGTCTCTTTTGAATATGGCTAAAACGATTATTTATTTGCCACAAAAGAAAAGGTCGTCGTAAATTACATCCATTTAGCACACATTGGCAATTTCTTTTGAGGTCAAGAAATATTTGTTCAGCCATACTTAAAGGAGCATTTGTTTCTGAAAATGAAGTCATTCGATCTGTGTATCTGTTGAATGGGTAGTGGGAGGGAAGATATGGATTGAGGCTCTCCAATCATCTTGAGCAATTGCTTTATCAGCACCAACATTCTAAAAAAACTAACCTGTGTTCAGTGAACCATGATGAAACAAACAGCATTTATACAGAGGAACAATACAAGAATATTTGGAAACCCATACTTTTCGGAGGTAACAGATTTCAACTGCATAAGGGCGGAACCAACCTAGGTGTCGATTCTTGAATTTTAGACGGACGTTCGGGTGGTGGATGATCACTTAGAGGATGTGAACACTCCCAGGGAACGATCTCATCCCCGTCGCTGGCTGTTCGTATTCTTGAATGCAGCCGAAACACGCCCAATGTTGCCAGTTTGCTTTTTGAGCGATTGAACTAATTTCAAACTAAACAAAATATTTTCTATGATTTTTTTCCTTATTTCTTTGACATTAAACAAATATAAAAAACAGTTACAGTGTAAGTTTTTTTTTAATTTCACCTTACACATCCTTTTTTAAATTTTGTAAAATATCATTCTTCCTGTTTCCAAAAATATACTATATGTTACCTTTATCTTAAACGGTCATTGAACACAAAAACGTTGTCATAAGATGTGTTGAACAACGAACCATTACTATTTTTCATTGACTAAGGCGGGTTTACCCAACTTTTCATATTGATTTTATTGTTATTACATAATTTAGCAGCACCTGTTTATCCAAGAGTTTATAAGCATAGTGCATTAGGATAAATTTTAAAAATTCACATACCAAATTGACAAAAAAGGAGAACAAAAATAATTGTTTTTCTGACCTAACCTCAACAGGTTAGGTATTCTTCTTTCTTGCTAAATTTCTGCTTTCTAATATCGGCTAAAACCAATCACTCCCATTTTGAAATCAACCAACCAAAATGTTTTCTTTGTTTTTTTTTATATTGATAGTGCATAAAGTTAAAATTAACCAACTTTTAAATTATGCACTGTGCTTATGAATTGTGAATTATAACTATGAAAACTTGGGTAAACACTTCTATTAAGAATAATGTATTTAACATTGTGACTGAATAAAATTGTGCTTCCTAAGGTTAGAAATTATAACTATGAAAAGTTGGTTATACCTGCCATAGCACATTGCCCTTATGGCATATGTTAAATTTTACTCGACAGCCACCAAAGATACAGCCTACATGATATATTTTTTGAATCAAAACTTGTGATTAGGGAAAAAACCGAAATTGTGACATAAATCTACCTAATTATATGAGTAATTCCCTTTTTTATTGAGCTTTTTGTGATAAATAACAAAAATATTTTCCAAGTGGGACTTTTTTTAAGTTATAAAATTCTTTATTTTACCGTCTGTATAATTTTCTTTTTAAAATGGTGCTTATGTGGAGATTCTTTTTTTCTGTCAGTGACCTTAGCTCAGGAAATATCAAAGCAACATTCAAAATGGGTCATGTGAAATCTCTACTTTGTGTTGTCAAATCAACATCAGAATTGGCTGAGTTTTGAATGGAAGGCACATTTTGTAAAAACGAAGACACAGCTCGGAGCCTTCAATGTGTGGCATACGTGTTTTGCAACACTTTCTTGGTAAAAACCATGCGATAGAAAGTTTAAAGCTACCATAACTGTAAATAAAAAAAATTAAATAAGAGCTTATAAGTATGAGGTATTAAGTTGCAGCAGGTTTGTACAGCTGCATCATGGACAATTGACAAATATAATCCATAACTTTCTATCCATCCTTTTTTATTCATATGTGAGAAAGAGACAGACATATAAGATTATGCACTAAGTAGCTGCATAAACCATGCCTATAGGATTGAACTAGGTTAACATACAACTAAGGTTACCTGTTAACTGTGAAAATTGGATATCTAATTAGTTTTTGAGTTATAATGAAACAACAATTATTCTATTCCCATATAAAATATATCCATGAATGTAACGTATATATCCAATGGACATCCATCAGAAGTGATTATTTATCACACTTGGATGTCTCTTGCAGCTTCATCAATATATATCCATTTTATATGGGTAACATATATTTTTCATGTATGATCATAAAAGTTAAATATCCATTGGAGGTATGTTCGGTATGTCCATTGAAGGAATATCATTTGCACATCCCATATAATCACTTATAAGTTAACATTATAAGCTCATCCAATAGATGTTGGATGAATGTGTATATGCTGACGGACATCCATGGCTTGCTATGTGGGTTACTTAGTATGTTTTTACATTATACTAAATCAATATGTATAAAAAATCAAGCATTTTGTATGTGTATCATATATCACGCTCTTAGTCGAAACAGAGAACATGCTCTATGAAAGAAAAAGGAGACAATCGTTTTAATATGTATTGAGTATGATGTGAAAGCCCACTATATATTGCACTAGGTATATTAATTTATTACTTACTTGTATTGGAATCTCGGGGCAACTTGTTACACCGGATCCGCCTCGGCCTCCTCTAAATAATTTATAACTCTAGTCACGAGCCATATTTCTTCTGCCTCCATCATTTTTACCGACAATATTTACATAAAAAAAGGCAAACATTGCATTCTGCGCAAGTTTCGTGCGATTAAAGCGCCATTCTCCTGCCTCATACCAGTAGAACGTTCACCTGCGAATTTTGGATGGACGGGAACACTCCTCGCGCGTTCAAGAATACAGACTAGGAATTTTTTCTTGCGAACAATCCCACATGTGACCATCCCTCGGTTCAAGAATCGACACCCTAGTGTAAACTTCATGGTTCACTGAACATAGATTAGTTTTATGGTCCACTGAACACATGCTAGAATATAAGATTAGGTAGTCTTAGTTAGATACATAAGCATTCGAAACGTTGCATTGGGCACAAGTAAAAAATAAAGATAATGGAAGTCCGAAACTCTAGTTTACTCTCATTGTTTGTTTTGTTAATCACTACTACTAATAGGGCGAGTTTGTAAATTCAACACTTTTTTAACCGCGGTGGAACATCGGTGCCAACATTCGGTTGATAGATGGGTTTGACATCCATCTGACATCTAGCAGTGATGAAATGTCGTTGTTCCATCGAATACAAAAAGAACGCGTTGCGATGTAAACAGCTGAGTACTAATACAGCGTTCCTAAGCAAATCCTTAGGGGGCCAAGCAGCCGTGTATAAGACGCAGACAAAAGGAAAAGCACATTAGGCAGAAAAGGATGGGCATGGGGCGATGTTTTCACTATATCTTACACGTAGTAAATCCATTCCAGGTTGTTGTTTTCTAATGTTTTCCATTTTCATACCTTTAGGACTGGAATAAAAATTGTTTTTGCTCGACTTTAATACCAAACTGATGAAAGATATCGTAAAAAAAAAATATTTTTCGGCTTTTCATTTTGTAACCATTGTCCTTACGCACTGTTTACAGGCTGGGGAATGAGATACATGCAAATGCCTAACTTAAAGCGTTCATACACGGCCGGAGAAATCGACTGAGATATTTCCGTAGAAACTTTATCAAGCAAATAGGACGGATTGACGCCTTCGAACGTCCAACCCGGGTTTTGCACTTTGATTCGAAATCAAAAAGGAGGAACAGTCAGATGTGGAGCCGTGCACAAATTACGTAACGGTGATTTTACCAATTTTTGACCCCCTCCCTATGTAATGTTTTGTAACGGTTTGGCACGCCACTCCCCTAATATTACGTAACGATTTCAAGACCACTCCTCCCCCCAAAAAAAAAACTTTTCACTTATTTTCATTCCAAATTTTCTTAGTTTCACACAAATGCAAACGCTGTCGAAAACCCCCCTCCCCCCTACGTAACGTTTTGTAACCCCCCTCCCCCATGACGTAATTTGTGCACGGCCCCTGTAGTCCCAGTGGAGGAGGGCGAGAAAATTGATATTTTTTTCTTAAAAATTATACTCTTTAGACCTATTTCTTTGCGTTCTCGAAATTACGTAATTTTTGAAAAAAAATTGTAAGCGGCGCCATTTTTATTTCGTGCTTTGTTTTTCTAATATTTTTGCGTTCGGCTAATTTAATTGAAAAATTTTTTGCCTGCGGCGCCCTTTATCTTCTCACTCGAAACCAAGATCCCCCGTTTTAGGAAAACTGATCCCGTCTCTGTTTCTAAATTTTTTCGATTAAAAGTAGAGTATGACCATGTGGGAATTACTTTTTTTTTACGGTATGACGAAAATTTCATAAAAGTTGAAGAAAAAAATAAAAAAAGTGGCAGAGCTCAAGTTTTTCGTAAAAAAACGTTTTTTGTAAAGAAATAGAGCAAAATAAATGTTTTCACCCCTTTTTGGATGTTACAAATATTGGCAGCCCCTTATTTTTCGCTTTTACCCTCCCGCTAGTTTTGAAGAATTGGTTCGCTACATGTTTCGAGATCATGTCATAAAACACCTCGAAAATATCAAATGTGGTGTAGGGCCAGCTTTATTTAAAATCAATAATATCGCAAGCAAAAAGCTCTGCAGGAAAAACAGCGCCGTTTATTGATTTCTTTGCCTGCTAGTGCTAGCTGCATGGTTTGGCCGTTTCCGGATAGATGTCACTAGCAGAACAGAATGGAAAGAAATTTAATTAAAAGCGAAGATATTTCTTTCTAATGTTAACAACCTCACGAGTTTATCGCTCAGTATCGTAAATAATAGACCCTGCCGCCTCCTTTAAGCAAGAAAAGAATCCCAGTTTTTCCTCGATTATCTCATGGTGTGGCCGCCATCTAGCGGAATTTGCAGACATCTTGTCAACGGTTATTATTGCAACTATGATTTATGCTCACAATGAAAGAGTGGCGACAATTTTTTCTCATGAAAGCAGTCCGGAGATAATTTCAAACTGGCACCATTGCTCAATATACCTGGTTTTTTTTGTGCGCGCAGAACTTTCTATGCCATTTCTGTTTGATTTCCTAAGGAAAATCTTAGGAACCCTGTATAACGACACAATAATAAATTCGTAACTCAATTTCGGCTCGAGAAACTTAAAAATGTGACTTATAGGGGCCGTATTCATAGTCGTTTTCAAGGCTCCCTTCTTTCTTAAGAAATGTACACTGAAAAAAATATCGTACATAGTATTAATAACAGGCGTTTATTAATTTTTTATAGCCCAAGGAGGGGCTTCCAAATATTTGGGATTTCAACACTTGGTTTACTGAAAATACCCTGATTCTGCCCAATAAAGGCAGCTTCAAGGAATTTTCGTTTCTTCCAATGTGACTCCTTGTGCAAAACCTTTGCTTCTGCCCACTTCATTCGGTGTTGTTTTGACCATGCATGTTCGGCAATTCCTGATTTCGTGGTTTCACCTTTTTGGGTATTCGTCTGATGTTCCTTAAGCCTAACAGATAGTGGTCTTTTAGTTTCGCCTATGTATGATTCACCACACTCACAAGGAACTTGGTAAATGCATTCCTTATTTTGTTTGTTCTCCGGTTTTGTTTTACTAAGAAGGCTTCGAATTGTATTACTAGATTTAAAAGCTGTTTTAATATTAAAGTTTTTCGCTACTCTTCGAATTTTCTCTGATACTCCTTTAACGTATGGGATTGTAAGGAATACATTTGCCTGGTTTTGGTCATGTAATCTCTGTCCTGTTTGTTGAAATTTAGAAATAGTATCTGTTATAAGTTTCAGGCTGTAACCATTCTGCTGCAGATCCTTCTTAATGTTTCTTATTTCGATTTCCAAGTCATGAGAATTGTTACAAATTTGAACGGCTCTGTTATACAAAGTTTTGATTATGCCTCGTTTGGTTGTAGCAGAATGGTTTGAACCTTGATTTAAATATTGTCCTGTGTGAGTGGGTTTATGATAGACTGTTGTTCTGATGTCGCTTTCTACTCGTGTGACAAGTACATCAAGAAAAGGAATTTGACAATTTTGCTCCAACTCCATTGTGAATTTAATGGTGGGTCTTATGTTATTTAGGTGGTGAAGAAATTCTGAAAGTTGTTGGTCATTCCCGGTCCAGACAATAAAAGTATCATCAACATATCTCAGCCAGAGCTTAGGTTTATATGTTGCGGTATCAACCGCGTGTGATTCGAACCACTCCATGTAAATATTGGCCACCACTGGCGAAAGCGATGAACCCATTGGCAGACCGTCTTCCTGAGCATAAAACCTATCTTTCACTTGAAAATAAGAGTTATGTAGGCAGCACTCCAACAACTCCATCACTCCCTCCAGCGGTAGGCTGGTACGTTCATAAAGGGATTCGTCATCAACCAGTCTCTTTCTAATAATGTCTAGCGATTCCTTTATTGGGACATTGGTGTATAGACTTTCGACATCAAAACTGACAAGTCTATCCTCGGTTCCTAAAACAAAAGATTTAAGAATATTAACAAAATGGTTTGAATTTTCTACAAATGAAGCGGTCTTGCCTGCAAGAGGTTGAATAATTTTCAAAAGGAATTTAGACAGATTGCTTGTTGGAGAATTTCTGGAACTTGTAATTGGGCGTAAGGGCATTGCATCTTTGTGAATTTTGGGAAGTCCGTATAGATGAGGAGGCTTGCTATAATGTGGTGTAAGTTGAGATCTTGTATTGTCCGGAATATATCTGGAATACTTTTTCAAAATTCTATAAACCTTACTTTCGATTGATTGCGTCGGATCTTTTGGGAGAAGTTTATAGTTTCCTTTAGCAAGTACCTCTTCAACTTTCTGGTCATAGGTTTCCGTGTCCAAAATCACTGTTGCATTGCCCTTGTCTGCCGGTAAGATTTTAATTGATTTGTCCTTTTGAAGATTCTTCAACGCGATTTCCTCTGTTTTGCTTATATTAGAGGTATGCTTAATAGGTTTGTCAATAATGGTCCTTACCTGATGTCTGAACTCGTCGGCGTCTTGTCGTGGAAGAGGATGACCTTCTATGGCGGTGATGATATCGATGGTAGGTATCTTCTTAGGAGCGATGGAAAAATTAAGTCCTTTGGCAAGTAAGTTTTCTTCTATGGGTGTCAATGTCTTCTTTGACCCATTAACGATGGTTCTTACAGCGTCGGTGGTCGATTGGCTTTGTGGCTGTTGATGGGCGAATTTCCTTTGGTGCTTTGCTTGCCAAGTCTGTCTGTCTTACAATCCCATACGTTAAAAGAGTATCAGAGAAAATTCGAAGAGTAGCGAAAAACTTTATTATTAAAACAGCTTTTAAATCTAGTAATACAATTCGAAGCCTTCTTAGTAAAACAAAACCGGAGAACAAACAAAATAAGGAATGCATTTACCAAGTTCCTTGTGAGTGTGGTGAATCATACATAGGCGAAACTAAAAGACCACTATCTGTTAGGCTTAAGGAACATCAGACGAATACCCAAAAAGGTGAAACCACGAAATCAGGAATTGCCGAACATGCATGGTCAAAACAACACCGAATGAAGTGGGCAGAAGCAAAGGTTTTGCACAAGGAGTCACATTGGAAGAAACGAAAATTCCTTGAAGCTGCCTTTATTGGGCAGAATCAGGGTATTTTCAGTAAACCAAGTGTTGAAATCCCAAATATTTGGAAGCCCCTCCTTGGGCGGAGCCAACTTCTTAAACTTCAAGGTTGAGTGATTTCTCACAGTATATAAGTACGTAGCCTTAGGAATTGATTGTAGTTTGCACCTGAAGACGATCAGAGATTGTACTGATCGAAACGTCGTGTATAAATAAAATATAGACAATGGAAGTCCGAAACACAGAGTTAATTTCAAACACATCATTGTCTCAAACTTTCAAACATACAGTAATGAAGTTAATAAACGTAAGTTACGAAATCGATGAAAAATGTTTCTTGACATTTTATAGAGAGTTAAATAAATTTAATAAATGGCGATAATTGACTGTCGTTTAAAAGTTGTTATGGAATGTATGTACAAGTTTATGAAAATTATGAACCGGGTATACAGTAACAGTCTTTTACTAAATTTAGGTGTAACTAAAAGCTATGAAAACATGTCTCTTAATCCTTAATTTCATAACACCCTTCACAATAATCATTCTTAAAGGCTCTTTATATGGTAACAACTTTTTTTTGAAACTACTTGGCTATAAAATTTATGTAAACTTGATTATGATATTAATAAAACTTTACATCGGGGCAAAAATCATATACAAAATACATTGGCTCAATGTATTTTTTGGTTCAGTGTAAATTCTTATGGGCGAAGGAAGGAGCCTTGAGGAACGACTATAAATACCGCCCTGTATGATGATGATGTATGATGTCTAGCTCATCCTCAGTCTTCACTTCAACTGTCTTGCATTGATATTATGGCTTACCACTCCATTAAGCACCCTGTACTGTACCTTGCTTTATCCAAAATGCATAAAAAAATATCTTGGTTTGAATAAGTTATAAGAAAAAACTGTAAAAAATAAATAACCATAAAGTAGGGTTATGTTTAATCCAACGACGATTTTCCACCGACTCCCAAAGCCGGTGGCGATCGGTGCCAACATTTGTTGGATTGGTGAAATCCATCGACAAAATTAGGAACTCTATTGTTGGACTGATGAAATCCATCTAAAATTTATGAACTATATCCATATATACTCTCCTTTTTTGACTCCATTATATAAAAAAAAATTATAAAATTTTTTTTTTAAAGAACAAGCTTTTATTAAATTCACTTAAAAGTAGAAAACATTATCTTTCTTATACCATTATATACCATAATAAAAGCGATACTCTATAACCTAACGATATTTTCAAACGCTTGGCAAGGACGGCAATCTCACCCGTTCTCAGCTACTTTAGATGAAACCATTACGTTTATCATTCGAATAGAAGAAGAATTTAGTTCTTCTTTTGTAGTTCTCACCGTAAAGTCAAAATTTTGTTATGGTGTATAATGGTATAAGACAGATAAAAAAGTATTTTCTACTTTTAAGTGCATTTAATAAAAGCTTGTTCTTTAGAAGCATTTTTTAATAAAAATGTATTTTTTAATTTTTAGATTTGTACCCTAAATTGTCCATATCGAAATTTTCAAATCTGATCAAAAATTCATATCCCCTCCACTTCCCTCGTTAGGTGGAAGTGTGTACCTAATAATACCATATTATTATATTGTCGTCGGAACTATAACACACACCCTTAATTTTTAGATTTTTAGAAACGTGTCCTACTAAAGTGTATTTTAGCACATCTAAAAATAGTTTTACAGATATTTAAGAAAATTATTTTAAGAGAGACAGAAAGCTATAAAAAAGTATTTGTGTTTAATAAAAATTTATGTTTTCTCATCTGTCTGTCATCTTTAGTAGGGTCATGCAGATTTTTATTTTGCTATTTTTATCCAAAAAAACAGCAAAAATTATAATTGTTTAAAGCGTAAGGTGGTATTAATTTCTTTCCATCAAACTTATTTACGTTCTTTATTTTCCAAAAAACGTGTCCTACTATAAGTGTATTTTAGCACATCGAAAAATAATTTAACAGGTATTTAACTAAATTATTTTAAGGGTCTTCATGGCTCTACTATATACGTATCGCGATACGATACGTGTAAATGAATGAATGAATGACAACCTTGCTGGGCCCGTTGTACGCCCACTATCCATGGTACGTGTACCGGATCGATAAGTTACCCGTATATAACGTATTGAAGCAGAATTATCGTGTTTGCACATGCGCATTTTGGTACAGATGCGGATAAGTGATGATTTTAAATATTGTTTTATCTCACGGTTTATCGAATTACACTAATTTAAAGTAAAACATTATTCAACGCTTTGTTTAAATACATTATTTGTTTTGTCATGCAAACAATTATTTAACCTATATGTTTTTTGTTAAAAAGAGAAAACGTGCGTCATATTAGTGGATTGTACTCTATATACAGGGTGACAATTTGAAAACTTACAATGGCCATATTTTTTGAAAATACGGAAAATTTTAAAAAACAAAAAAAATAGGGTTTCTATAAAATCGATTTTTCAGCCCCCCCCCCCCCTAAAGCTGACGGCGCTAGCCCCACGCATTTTGAAATTTAAAATATATTATATATATCTTCTTCGAAAGCTTATAAATATCGCTTAGTTTTTGAGAAAACCCAATTGTCATTAATACCGATGAAAATCAATCTTCATGAGCTTTTGAAGAAGGTATTAAAAGTAGGCTAGTGCTATTTAAAATTCTAAAGTGGGTGGAGCTAGTGCTGACAGCTTTAAGGAGGGGGGGGACTTAAAAACGTGTCAGCCATATTCCCCCTCGATTTACTAGAAACGGTATTTTTTGTTTTTCAAAATTTTGCGTATTTTATAAAATATGACCATTGTAAGTCTTCAAATTGTCACTCTGTATACATATACAAAACAACCAATTTTTTATATGACGCTGTTGAAATTATATTCGTTTTAATCAATAGGTTTAACAGGGTATGCTCTTTAATAATTTTGAATGGCGACGAATATAAAATCATTGTTTTCAACAGCAACTAGTTATACAAAACTTTTGATGGATTTATATGGAAAGCAATTATTATAGTATTTAAAAGAAAATTAAATAAAAAAAATGTTTTAATATTAAAGTTGTTTGATACTCTTCGGATTTTCTCTGATACCCCTTTAATGTATGGAATTATAAGGAACGCATTTGCTGGTTTGGGTCCTGTAATCTCTGTCCTGTTTGGTAAAATTTAGAAATAACGTGTGTTATAACTTTAAGGCTGTAACCATTTTGCTGCAAATCCTTCTTGATATTTCTTATTTCGATTTCCAAGTCATGAGAATTGTTACAAATCATTCCCGGTCCAGAAAGAAAAAGTAGTATCATCAACATATCTCAGCCAGAGCTTAGGTTTATATGTTGCGGTATCAACTGCGTGTGATTCAAACCACTCCATGTAAATATTGGCCCCCACTGCCGAAACCTATCTTTCATCTAAAAATAAGAGTTATGTAGACAGCACCCCATCGTCATCAACCAGTCTCTGTCTAATAATAACTAGCGATTCCTTTATAGGGACATTGGTGTATAGACTTTCGAACAAAACCGGAGAACAAACAAAATAAGGAATGCATTCACCAAATTCCTTGTGAGTGTGGGGATTCATACATAGGCGAAATAAAAAGACCACTAAAAAGAGGTGAAACAACGAAATCAGGAATCGCCGAATATGCATGGTCAAAACAACACCGAATGAAGTGGACAACTGTAAAGGTTTTGCACAAGGAGTCACATTGAAAGAAACAAAAATTCCTTAAAGCTGTCTTTATTGGCAGGATCAGGGTATTTTTAGTAAACCAAGTGTTGAAATTCCAAATATTTGGAAGCTCCTCCTCTGGTATGCCTCTTCTGTCCGCCCGCAGACCCGGGTCATGTGCTTCCTTAGTCGGTTGTGATTTGTTATGATTCCTGTCAGCAGACCAGATCCCTTCGTGATCTCCTCAGAAGCCATTTTTGTCTGGCTACATCCGGGCCCTTCACGAATTCCCTGGTCTGTCTGCATCCTGTTCCTCCTCTCCAAGCGGTCGCCATGGCATTGTTGGCCCATTTATTGAGTCGACTTTGCAATTGTCTCTTGTTTGTTCCTAGGAGTGGTTCCGGCCCTACATACTGGGTGCTTGCCCCGATCCTGGCGAGTTCGCCGGCCTTCTCGTTCCCCGGCACCCCCATATGTCCCGTTACCCACATAAGTGTCACTTGTTTGCCCTCTTCCAAGGATTCTAGTGCATCCGCACAGTCTTCCAGGGTGTTGTTGATCTGGGGCGCCCTTACCGTTCTTTATTTCCTCCATGGTTGCAGCCATTATTATGGCATACACCTCTGCCTGAAAGACCGTGGCTTGCTCTCCGAGCGGGTAGCTCTTTCGAACCTCCTGGTCTTCTAAGTAAACCCCCGATCCTGTGGTTTGCTTCTCCGACAGTTTGGACCCGTCGGTGTAGCAAATCACGGCGTTCTCCTCGAACTGTTCGCGGAGGTTTTCACTCTGCCATAGTTTCCTGTCTGGGATGACTACTTTGTACCTCTTGTTCAATTTCCAGGGGTTTTTTGGTCTTTGTGTTTTGATCGCTGCCATTCGATCAGAGATAGGTACTGAACGAAACGTCGTCTATAAATAAAATATAGAGAATGGAAGTCCGAAACACAGAGTTAATTTCACACTTTTTCGTGTTGTGAGGTTTAAGTTTAAGCAAACAAACTGCAGTTAAATAAGGTGTGACTTTCAAAAAAAGTGTCTGGAGTTAATTAGTTTTAAGGTTGCTTAGCTCATCTCAGCTGGCTACAAAAACCTACCTACCACATAAAATATATTCTGGGTGATATCTGTCAAACCAACAATTAATTTCTTCAACGATGGTAAATATTAATAGCGTATTCCATTAAGGCAATCGGTTCACTATTGGTGCGGAACTGGTTCGGTTTTTGTGTTCCATTGACAGGCACTTTTTCAGTTTTACTGTTCCAGTGGAAGACTGGCACCTTCAGTGTGGCACTGAGGTAGCGATTCTTCAGAAACGGCAGAAAATCTCACCCGTCAGGGTTTTGGAAAGTGGCGATTTTTACTTAGGTATTGCCTCATTTGAATTAAGAACTCAGCGTCCTTAATATTTACTCAACTCTCCCAAAATTGTCATTGTTATTAGCATTACGTCTTATGCAAAATTGCCTTGTTTACCATAAACCCACCATCACGTGATTAATAGCTGCACTGAAAAACAGGATTCTTGGCTCAAGAGTAAAACATTTTCTTGCAATAAATTTTATGGTTACAAGAGAGTTTCGGTTCTTGAGTCAAAACCATCATTCTCTTACTTATGTAATACCTTTTCTTTAGATAAAAACTTAGGTCTTACCTTAAGAAATTAAGAACTTAAATCATGCTAAGAGACTTGAGTGAAGATATTAGGCTTAAAAAAGTGCGATGACTTTGACAATTTGTTAGACAGCCCCATAGCACTTTCGAGACCCTCAGCATTTTAGCGACAGCACTGTTACCAAAATCAATACACCTGGTTTGGTCAGCGCCACCTAGAGGAGAAATTTTTCTAAGAGAAAAATTTCTCCTCTAGGTGGCGCTGGTTTAGTCTCTAGCATGGCACATGTACAGGGTAATCCAAATTCGAGGGGATTGTGGGCTTTCGGGTATATCTAGGGGAGATAGCGAATAAATACTCCAAAGCGAAAAACATTAAGCTCGTGCCATATAGGCAGTCATTTTTCGAAGTTTTTTTACAGCACGTCTTCATACAACATACTTTACCCGCTTCATTTTTAAGCATTAAAATTTAAACCTATCATCGCCAAAAACATTTTAAACCTCTGACACGAAACACATTTTTTTTTTACTTCCGATATTTTATTGTTAATCTTTCCATATCGGCAATATTTTCGTGCTCGCGTGTTCTACTAAAATTTCACTAATCCTAGGGAAATAAATTTATGTTGGCAATTACTACGTTCTCATGCGTGCAACTAAATCCGTTTCCATCCATAATAGTCCGTAAAAACCGCATAACTATGAGATACTATAACGGCCCTGGATTTGCACTTTTCGAAAAGAAAACTTTTAAAGAACAAGTTTTTATTAAAAATAGAAAATAATTTTTTATCTTCCTCATACCATAATAAAAGGGAACTTAAAGTATCTTCAGTGGTTTGGTATCATATATCGGTCACATCGATTCACCTAAGAAACAGTTGTATTACTTTATAACCGAAAGACATATTCAAAGGCTTGGCAAGCACGGCAATCGTACCAATAGAAGAAAAATTTAGTTCGTCTTTTTTAGTTCTCTCTTTCTCACCGCACACTTAACATTTTTAATTTGCGCCCATCACTTTTATTATGGTATAAGAAAAATTACAAATTATTTTCTACTTTTAAGTGCATTTAATAAAAGCTTGTTCTATAAAAGTTTTTTTAATAAAAATTTATTTTTTATTTTTTAGATTTGTTCCCTAAATCGTCCATTTTGAATCCGCCATATTGAATTTTCAAAATCTAATCAAAAATTTGTGTTCCTTATCCCCAAAAGCCCCCGTGTATCAATTTTGGTTGAAATCGGACAAACTTAGGTGTTTTCCCCCCTCCACTCCCCTCGCAGAGGGAAGGGGTGCCTAAAAATGACATATTATTGTATTGTCACTGGAAATATAAATGCATGCCCAATTTGAAGGCAATCGGATGTGTATACGTTAGTTAAAATTGGTTAGATCCAAAAATCGTCCGTCTTGAATCCGCCATATTGAATTTTTAAAATCGGATTAGAAATTCGTTATCTCCATCCCCAAGTGCCCCGACACACCGAATTTCAACGAACTCGGGCGTACTTCAACTCTACCCCACGCCACCCCATTCGAGTATATAGGGGGAAGCTGTCAATTTCACCGCAACTATATAGGCATGCCAAATTTCAAGCCGATCGGATATCGGGAAGTTGGTCAAAATTAAGTTGCAAGATTCCACCCGAACGAACATAGTTAGTAACATACATACAATGCAAGTTAAATAAAAGCTTGTAAAAAAGCCGTAGCGATATTATTCTCTTAATCAAGTTAGCCTGGAAAAAATGCAGAGCCAAAAATTTCTGGGCGCAAGTAGGCTACGTCAGGGGAATTTTCGTCTTGCTCATGGCCAAGGCCGATTTTCCAATTATTTTCCTTGTTCTTCAAAGTGGTTATTGTTACACATTTTGCGACACTTGGGCCATTAAAGTATCTCACTAGACATTTACGGTGGGATTTACTAAACAGGTTTAGTCTATTTTAGAACGGTCCTAAGTTTAAGTGAAATTTTTGGTTTCAAGCATTTTAAACCAATCCTCCTTGAGTTTTGGATATAGTTTGATTTATAAGAAGAAATTTAATAAATTTGTTTATTGAATAATCATCTTAACACAATCTTTTGTTGGATTTAAAAGGAAATTTTCAATTTAGAAGAGAAGAAAATTAAAAAAATTTAAACCCACGTGGGGTTTAAACACTCTGTAGAACAAATTAAAATTGGGGTTATATGTCACTCTAATTTAAACTTAACCTTGTTAATTAATTTTTACAATTAATACTTGATGTCACACAACGATTTAGATGAGTAATAATAAAATAAGGAGTAGATTAACTTTGTATTTATTTAAAAGGTGTTTTTATTTATGAAATGTATTAAAAAACTTAAATGCAAGTTTTTTTTTACATTTCTGTCACTGTCGAAATGTCAGTTTAAAAATATTAACGCTGCGTTCAATCAAAAACAGCGAGTTCGGATCTTTTACCTCTGCTTGCACCAACCTCTACTGATGAAAGCTACAGCTTTTAAATAACCTCAATGTTTTACTTTTAGTTTGTAAATAAATTAATATAGATGTTTTGGGTTTTTTGTTTGGTATATTTTTCGTGCATTGCTTCGTAGTGCCTTCATAAATATATTTTATGTGCTGAAAACGGGTTCAAAATATGGCGTTTTTTTAGACAAAATACGAGGTGTTTTATTGGGTAATGAACAACTTGGGATATTAAATAAGGTAAATCCTTGTAGAAACGGTTACTTAGGGAAGTTTTAAACGAACTTACCAAATGCCACAAAACAATCCTTTCTTTGGGCTATAAATTTAAACCACCCTCCTGAGGTGGTCTAAAAAATCACCAACTTTATAACCTCAAACACAAATAATGAAGCTATTATGTGCCAAATTTTTGGCGTATTCACCATTTGCCATTTTGAAACCTGTCAAAAAAAGTTAGTTTTAGGACATTTTCTTCTAAAATATAGTGTATTTTGAGAAAAAAGCAGTTGTCAGTGGTATTTTGCAATAACAAAACAAAATAATCAATAACTTTTTGTCTTTTCTGTATGGGGTAAGTGTTTCTTGAAAATTGGTTTTAAAATTTCGTACCCCCCACAAGTGTTAATATTTAGACCTGTGGGGGGTACTATTTTAGATCTTAGTAAATCTCACTGTTTGATTTTCTAAACACCAACTTCTTTACATCCTATCTGGGTGAGGGGGAGAGGGGGAAAACTTGATCGATCCCTTAATTTTACTTGTCTGTCACAGTTGGTCTAGAGAGGGGTTTTAAGAAAAAAAATGTAATCTTTAAACCATAGACTTTTGTTTTTGATATATCGCCAACTACTATTTACCGTAAAAAGTAAAATCCCCTATGTAGCTCTTTTCTGGGGGGCTATTTTTGGAAATATTCTAAAAACCTTAAATAGTAACTCCCTATTTTGACTTCATATTTGAATTCTCGCTGAAATTCTCTTTCCAATGGTATCTCATATCATAAAGTTTGCTTTACTAATTTTCGAGATATTGGCTTTCAAAATGTCAAAAATTCAATTTTCAAAGGCCCATATCTTAGAACCAAAACAAAATATCTCTATTGTGTTTATTATCGATTTTAAGGGTTTTATAAGAGCAAATAAAAAATGACAATAGTTTGACGTTTGCACATTCCTATTTACAGTTTATTGATTTTAAGTGATTTTGACGATATTATTCCAAAAATATGAAGTAGAAGGTGAGATTGTCAAACTGTTGTCATTTTTTATTTCCTCGTAAAAATCCCCTAAAATCGATAATAAACACAATAGAGATATTTTGTTTCCTTTCTAAGATATGGGCCTTTGAAAATTGAATTTTTGACATTTTGAAAGCCAATATCTCGAAAATTAGTACAATAAACCTTATGATATGGGGTACCATTGGAAAGAGAATTTCAGCGAGAATTCAAATATGAAGTTAAAATAGGGGGTTGCTGTTTAAGGTTCCCAGAATATTTTCCAAAAATAGCCCCCCAGAAAAGGGCTACATAGGGGATTTTACTTTTTAGGGTAAATAGTAGTTGACGATGGATCAAAAACAAAAGTGTATGTTTTAAAGAGTATATTTTTTTTTCTTAAAATCCCTCTCTAGACCAACTGTGCTGTATAAAGTGTAAAGGTGTTCAATGATCTCTTTCCAGTGTTTTATAGTATGCGTCTGCCAGTTTCAATTTTTATTCCATCTAGAATATCATAAAGAACGGCAGCATTAAAAATTGTCTGCCGTTCTTTATGATATTCTAGATGGAATAAAAATTGAAACTGGCAGACGCATACTATAAATTTGCAAAATGTCAAATTATACAGTTTAGAGAGATCTTATTTGCCGGTCGTTATCCTCTTCGGAAAATGAAAACTAAAAGATCTGGCAAAGGCATAAACTAAACTACACTTTTTCGAAGTTTTCCTCCAAGTTTAGGCTGTTTTGAAAATTCTCTAATCGTTATTATTTATCATCTATATAAGACAAAGGCGTGAACCCATCCGAAACCCGAAAAACCTAACAGAACGCATAAAAAAAAGAAGCCTTAAACTTTTTTGGCTAGGTTTTTAAATCGGTTTCGTTTACCCATGAGAACGTAGTAAGTTAATATATCTCATCATGTTCGTGTGGGACTCAAAAATATAGCCACCCACAGAAGGGTTATTTTGAAGTTTCCTATACATTTACTTTGTTTATACAGGTCTCTTAAAGGTCTTTTATAAGAGGACGGTTTGAAAATTTTGTCGCATGAATACCACTAAAACCATTTGAAGCACACAATCGCTTTTATTTGAAAGCGATTTAAGAAAGCAGTTTTTCGCTTTAAAAACGATTTTATCCGTCCCTCAGAAGATATATTGTCACAAGAATCAGTGTTGGTCATCGGTGTTCCCCAAAAAAAAAATTTTTTGCATACATTGCAGAAATTTTTGCTTGCGGCGCTATAACATCATTGATTGTTACAGTTTTTTTAAGCAGTTTTTGTCAACATTATTCAAAACGGGTACAAAATAGCGTTTGTAATGTAATTTTTTCCAAATTTTGGGCTGCGGCGCATTTAAGGGGTGATTTTGACAACAAATCTGAAATTTTAAACATTTTTAAAATATAATCAGCATCAGAACATCTATAAATGAAAAGTATGCAATCAAACCTAGAATATTTAATTGCATACACAATAACTCAACCCAACATTTACTAAGCCTACCCCCCCCTCCACCTTTCAAAAAAAGTTGCGCCTTCCTATGTGTTAATGTTAAAGCAGTGTAAATCACAAATTTTTTTGTTTAAAATGGCACACTAAGATTTGTATTAATAATTTATTTTGAATAAGTATAACTTAAGAAAATAAAACTATTTTGGCCAGGGGAGGCATTTAAACACCCTAGAGCCGGGCCTGTTATATATAATTATCAATAATGTTGACATTTTGGTATTTTACAGATTATAATACAAGATTAAGTAACTAACAAAATACTAGCTTTATTTTTTTTAAATACAAATGTGTTCAATTTTACTGAAATTCTTCCAAATGTAAATATTTCAAAAAGTATATATAAAACTAGAACCATAGTTTTAAAGAGTTTATACATTAAAATTATTGTAAAATTTAAATAACATTTCATTCTTTTTCTTTTTATTTTTCTTTATGTGTTATACTCGCCTTACCCCCAAATTTAAGAATGACGAAGGGAAGGGAATAAAGAGTCTTTTCGCTTGCGCAGCTACAAAATTTGTATGAATAATAATTTTATATACTAAATACCCCGACAGCTCGGCAGAATAAACATAAAAGAAGCTATTTAGGCAGCTAACCTCTGTCAAAAGCACCTGTAACCCCAAAAATATTGGCACCGTTGCTGCGTGTGAGCGGGCCTAATTGAGTTTATTATCAGAGAAACTAAGTAGAAACAGAGGCGAACAATAATTACCTAGGAACAGAATGAACACACTGAAAAAAGTTGACGTGAATTTATACATCGTAAAATTTCAATGATTTTGTACACATTTCTGTTTTGTCAAATTCTATACGTTTCAGAAAAATATTATGTTGTTATATAAATTTTAACAAAATATAAAAAACATACAAAATATAAAATAAATTTACCAAAGTATTTAAAAACAATATTTTTGCATATCATAATAACTCACTAAAACACATACGCCTCGAAAAATCGGCATATTACTGTTTTTGTTTATTAATTGTTTATAGGTTATGTTTACACTTTTTCAAGGAATTTCGTACAAAAGTATTAAAAATGCCTATGTTATGGATTATGCATAATTTGTATTGCACTATTTGGTAATTCCGTAAATAATTTTAATGTTACATTCACAATTTTCTGTTTTCATAAAATAAAACATGGCCGCCCAAAGAAAAAAGACGTCGATAAGATTTTGCTTTTTTTGTGGATAGAAGAGAATTTCAAGCCATCAGTTACTAGCAAAATACTTTTTGGGCCCAGTAGAATAAAAAAAGAAGAAGAGCAGAACTGGAAGTAACGCGTAGTTCACATTCTACCTTCTTTCCGCTGCCCATTATTTCCTTCTTTGTCTTATTGAGCAAGAGGGCAATATATTTTCTAATACCTCTTACTTTTTTCTACAAACATAGAAGTAGATATCAGTTGAAAAAAGGTGGAATATGGACTAGGTGCAATTGATTATCGTAAGTAGAAGGAGCGGCATTCGCAGCTGTTCGTCATGACCCATTTGATGCAGCTGAGCATCAACTTTTATCGTGACACACATAGCTTTAATAGCTAGTTTAATAGAAAACTTCGCATTAGTAACAACTGGGTTATTAAAGTAAGGTGCCATCACAATTTTATTGCTGAAAAGGCAGCTTAAATAAAGCTAGCTACTTTACAATAAAAGGGTAGCTGCCGCAACGTTGTAACAGCTAAAGGATAGCTGTAAAATCTAAAGTGTACAGACTGTGCTACTTGGGTAGGTAGCATACCAGCAGCTGAAAGGTGTCAAATGTGTGATGTGCTGTACAGGGTGTCCCACACAGAAGTTCGACGATCAAAACCGTATTTTGATATGTAAAGCCGTTTACAAGGTATTGTAATTGTAGTAAAGATACTTAAAAAGTTTGCATTTTGGAAGAGGGTTTATAACTTCGTTATTACTGAAAATTTAATTTTGATGTAAAGTGCTTTTTTGTAGACTTTTTGACAAAGAATTTAACTATCTTTTCAGATTTGTTCCACCGTCTTTAGTTTCCAAGATATAAGCCAAAGTTAGTATTTTTCTTATGGAACACCCCATATTTTATTTCATTTTTGAATTTGTGATAAAATTTCCTTTAATCATTACAGCATATGTGATAGTTTGGTAGATCTGTTTTTGAGATATTTATTACTTTGCATTTCTATCTAGTATGCCATGGCGTAGTCGAACCATGAACCATTCTGACAATGACTTATTGCATTGCTTCCATGGTCTACTATAATAAGTAAGTTTTCATATCGTAGTCAATACATATCGAAAATCAAGCATCATGTTCTTTCATATATCACGCTCTTTGTCAGAACAGAGAACATACCATCTAACAAAAATGGTGCAATGATTTATTTCTTATGAAGATGATAAACTAAATATCTACTTTTTCTAAAAATTATTACATATCACTTGAAACGTGCTTCTATAATAATAACGTTACATTCACATGAAAGCTTTGTAGTTTTAAAAAGCAGGCCATGATAGGAATCAATTTTGACCTTTCTCATATTATGGTCTATATGCAGAAATTTGATGACATAAATGACTAAAGCAGTCAAAATAAAGTCACAGCACACTAGACAGAAACGGAAAATATTAAATATCTCAAAAATAGCCAAACCAAACTATCATATATGATATATTGTTTAAAAGGAAATTTTATCACAAATTCAAAAATTAAATAAAATATGGGGTGTTCCATAAGAGAAATACTAACTTTGGCTTATATCTTGGAAATTAAAGAAGGTGGAAAAAATCTGAAAAGACAGACAGATTCTTTGTCAAAGAGTCTATAAAAAACTCTTTACATCAAAATTAAATTTTCAGTAATAACGAAGTAGACTTTCTTCCAAAATGCAATGCCGTAAAAAACGGCTTTACATATCAAAATACGGTTTTCACCGTCGAACTTCTCTTGAAAATCGAGCCTCTCAAGTGGGGGCCAGTTTTGTTCTATGTGGCCTGGTAGTACCTTAAAATACCCAAAGACAAAATTTGACACCTGTCAGCTTAATCTAACAAATGAAAAAAATTAAAACGGAAGTTTCTTTAGTCCAAAAATAGTGAATTTCAGTATAAAAATTAGTAGAAAATATATTAAAAAAAATTATTGATATATCATAAAAGAGTGTCGCTATAGAGATTTTATTTGACTTTCTAGGCCATAGCACATAAATCACATACAATTATTTGCGATATAAATAAAAACTTTTATTTTATTGGATAGTGTTATTTATTTATCGTATCCTTTAGCTTTTTATCCTCGCAAAAAAAAACATTTAGGTGAAATTTAGAGGTTGGTGATGTTTTCAGTGCTATCTTAAGGTGCAGTTAGACTGTGGTAGTGTAGTCGTCGTTGCATTGCAGCTGTAGTGAATATTTTCCATAGATAATGCAGAACAGGATATTTTACAGATAAATAGTTAACAATATTTTTTGGTACACGCTTTTTAATATAATTTACCTTTTTTACTCTTGCAAAATTTTTGAACATGTTAAAAGATCCACCTTACGTATTTATTTTGTATTAACCAAGAAAGTCCCGTTTTTTCTTAATATAAATTCAAAAATGTTTTAGTTTTAAAATTACGGTTGATTGGGTACCAAAAATGGACAAAATAAAACTTGGGGAAGAAAAAAATGTGGTAGTTTTGTATTTGCATACATACGTACAGTAAATAGTGTCTTCAGTGGTATTAGCGATAAATTAACAAGGTACTATCATTCTGGTTTATTATAATTGCGAAGAAATTAGAGCCTTTTTTCTAAGTGACAAAAAGCGCTTACTTTTAGCATTACTTCGCTTGCATGGACAAATTATATCAAATAATTTTCCTTTTTAATCTTATATATTGCTTTAGTAATAACTTTTAGAAAAGTTATAGTACCGTATTACCAGGGGTGCACGGTGATTGTAGTGAAAAAAAATCACACAGAGATAGGTAGATATTTTCGGGCGCGTATGAAAGAGATGGCATGAATACACCAACGTTAAGCATGGGAGTGATTTCGTGGAAAAGCATACAGTGGATCTTTGCAATAAAATAAAATGAAGAAGGTATTAATTATATTTATCTATGTCCCCATCCCCTGACCAACAGGTGTTTAATAATATTAATGTTACCTACCTTAAGTTTTATTTTGTCCATCTTCGGTACCCAATCAACCCTAATTTTAAAACTAAAGCATTTTTGAACTCATATTAAGAAAAAACGGAACTTTCTCGGTTAATACAAAAGAAATATGTAAGGTGGATCTTTTAACATGTTCAAAAATTGTGCAAGAGCGTCTATTATCACCAATATTTGTTTAAAACAGTAAACAAGGAAAATTATATTAAAAAGTGTGTACCAAAAAATATTGTTAACTATTTATCTGTAGAATATCCTGTTCTGCATTATCTATGGAAAAAAGTTCATTACAGCTGCCATGCAACGACGACTACACTACCACAGTCTAACTGCACCTTTAGAGTTTCTCCAGACCAACTTATCACCTTTTTTGTAATATGTGCTATAAGAAAATATGATATGTGCTACCGATATTTCATATTTTAACTTAAATAGTTTTTTTTTGTTTTTTAGGTTCTCACTACAAAATCTGGATGTGTCTATGGAAATTATGATTGATATCTGTTTATGGTTATATTATAATTTTTCTTTTTTATTAATGCTCGACACGTACACATAGTGTTAGACCTCATATACTATAAATAATGTTTTATCCTTTGGGATATTTGCCTTGAAAACTTTTGGCCCCAATTGTTTTTTAATTACTAAACTTTTTTTCTTTTGTTTTCAGATTCATGTTAGTTTTAGTTTGCCTAATATTTAGCGTCCTTTCAACGATAGATACTTATTCGAATTTTGCCAACGAAACTCTCTTTTGGATGGTAAGACAAATAGATATTTTAAGAAAATATAGTATATAATTCAAACGCCTACCTAAGTTTTAAACGCCCTGAAAAAAGAAGACATGGCTACTTACGTATCATTCGCGAAAACTTTCCTACATTAAACTTTCTAATATAGCTACTATAATTGATAATTTTTTTTGTACAAATATCTTTTTAATTTTTATTTATTTATTTGACTAAATAAATAAAGTAGAAAAAAAAAATTTCAGAAAAGTATCTGTTACCCTGAGAACCTATCTTTTAAAATTTTTCACGTACCACTGTTACAAAACTCAATAAAATGTAGGTACTTAACTATTGCAATTTTTTTTCAGGAAATATGTTTGGTTGTGTTTTTCGGCGTAGAATACATGGTGAGACTTTGGTCTGCGGGGTGCAGGTCGAAGTATATGGCTTTCTGGGGAAGGCTGAGGTTTATAAGAAAACCTATTTGTATAATAGGTAAGAAAAATGTTTTTTTAGCAATTTGAAACAGTACTGCGATATATATTACAACTCTTCAACTACGCATTTCTCTCTCGTAAAAAAGAACAATTGTTAATCCTTGATATTCTGTACCACGGTGCCCAGGCTTTTAAAAAAAAGAAACTTCGAAACCTTGTATGAAGCCTTGGATCAGAGAGCATATAAATCTAAATAGAGAGGACAAGTAATGGTAATATCCGACCAGCAAGTCAACGCGATTCACAGCGAGTTTTTTATTATTAGCTGAATGCGCCAGGATGAACTGGGGTAATATTGATTTAAAATTAAAACGGCGATAATCCCGCGCGTTGAATGAATATCGACTTATCACTGACGTACATACTTATATTTAATGGAATTTTAAATGAACTTTTTCAAGCCTTTATTATTACTTGTAATAATTAGGGAAAAAGAAGAGAGCATATAATTTAAGTTTTCTCTGGTAAAAAATAACTGTTTTTTATCTAATTTTTAAATATTTTACTATCTTTTTTAATAACCCTGTCATTTCCCAATGTCTAAAAAATACCTGATTAGGAGATCAGAATGGGTGAGAAGGTATATGAAAACTGATGGTCTCATATGATAAATTTCCTTGGATATTCCTTCAATGGTTCTATTCTCCTAATCCAAAAGAGGCGGTTGTGACGTAACCGTGTCAATTCCCATTATGATGATTTTTTTTAAATTTGACCGCCGAAGACGAAAAGAGTAATGTTTAATTTAAAATAAAAGAAGAAACTGGCGCCGCAGGGCAACATTTTTGGGGAAGTTGGTACGTAATTTCATCGCAGAGGGGGTCGATCGCCTCGCTCTGTATTCGCCACCTGTGACTGTACCGGCACGGGTCTGTTGTCCGCAACGCAACGTGGGCGATCGATAATATGGATAGTTCCCAACGCGGAACTCGTCCAAAAAATAAGATTTTCCTGTGCGCCACCACTGCTTTCGATCGATAAAAATAAGCAAGAACGAAAGAGCACCAAGTTTCGACGCTAAGAACCAAAAAAAAGCGATGCGCCACTTGGTTTTCAAGTCAGTTGAGCGGGGTCCCAAATTTACTATTAGGTGTCCTCTCTATTTAGATTTATATGCTCTCAGCTTGGATAAAAATGACAACAGCCGAGTTTTTTTTATCGAAAAAAATTGAATATTTCGAAAAGTACTTGAGATATTTTCGTTAAGGTCAGAAAAACGGCTTGGATTTGACAACACTGCTTTGCTGTTTTTGGGCCAATTTTTACCGGGCAGAATATCGGAAACGAGAAAACGGAGTCTGTTGAAATTCGGCAGGAATGTTTATTTTTGAATTCCTCACAACCGTACCAGACAGGTTTTTGCTGGACTCTCTCATTCCCGAAATAAAATAAACAAGGCTAACAATAGTCAAAAACTTTACCTGGCTTTTTATTTAGCCTCGTCGATAATACAGAAATCTGCAACGACAATTTTTGGATTTTTTATTTTTTGACAAAAATACACCAAATTTTGAAAAATCCTTTGGATACGGTTGTAGATTTTTATAAATCCTGTTATCTGATAACAAAAAAGTTATGGTTTTTTTTGTTTATAAGCGAGATTCTGGCGGGATTCGGAAACGCCAAGGTCACGTAATTTGGTAGGCCCAGAGAAACTGAGTGAGTTCGATTGGAGTATTGGAATTCAAGTTCCGCATAGCCACCGGCCACTTGTCTAATGGAACATTCGGCCAATGTCAGGTGACAAAAATATTACGGAAATTTGTTATTATTTTTTTGATGTTGAATATTTTTTTTTCTTTTAATTGATATTGAACCACAATGACTAGTGAATCAAGTAGTGATCATGATAAGAAAAACGTGGAAGTTTATCTGCGTTTTTTGAGGCAGTCACTGGGTACTTGATTCCAGCATCGAGTGGGGCGTAGCCTTATTATCATTAGCCTACAGTTGGGTTCCAGTCTTAGAACCTGAAACTAAGACCTGCCTGCCTGGAAAGAAATTATGGATCAAGATGAGCCAGGCATAAGCAATTATACTTCATGGAATATTATGAATACCTACCTATATTTAGTTACTGTTCTGAACACTGCACGATCACACTCGATATGGCATTAGTGGTGCCACCTATTGTTGATCTTTCAAAAACACAGCAAAACAGTGTTGTCAAATCTAGCCGTTTTTGTGGCCTTAAGAATTTGAAAACAAACAACCACTGCCAAATTTCACTCATGCTTTAGTTTTCTCTAGGCACTCTGGCCAAGATTTAAAAAAATTATGAAAATGGCGTTGCCACTAGTAGTTTAAAATCTAACTAACTAACTTAAAAAAAAATTAAAACAGTTTTTTTTGTATTTCATGCAAAGTTTTAGTTTTATTTCAGACCGGTTTCGGCATACATGCCATCATCAGTGAATACTAAAAACTTTGTGTATAAAACATGGACTAGAACATTAAATGTTCGACAAACATGATTTTTGCTTGTTGGTGTCCGCCTTTATCCTACTTTTGTGAGGCTGATTCAATTTTTATTCTATAGCAATTGTAAAAATTATTATCAATTACCACCAGTCAGTTGTAGCCATCGACATATAGTGTATATCGATGGTTGTAGCGTGTCTATTTTAAAAATTAATAAAACATAATTTTACATAAATATTTACCTTTTTGAAGCATAAACAGACACAATTTAGACCCAAAAAAGCCAAAAAGATTGTCGAGGGTTTAAAAATTTGTTAATTTTACTTGTTGTCGACAGATTTAATAGTAGTGGTAGCATCCATGGTGGTCCTTACGTTGGGGACCAGCGGTCAAGTATTCGCCACGTCAGCAATCCGAGGCATTCGATTTTTGCAGATACTGCGCATGCTCCACGTCGACCGCCAAGGTGGGACTTGGCGTCTTTTGGGCAGTGTGGTTTTTATCCATAGACAGGTAAATTCGGGAGCATATCTCCTATTTTAGAGATACATGTATAAAATCCGTCAAACATGTGGTCGGATTCGACTATAGTCCAATTTTTTGATGAGCGGACTATCGTCATTTTTGCTCATGAAAACGTATTTCTTTGTTGTCAAAAGTTCGCATGTCAAATAATTTGTTGTTGTCAATTTGAGGTAACAGTTGAATCAACCAACGACATGACTTTTTTTCCATATTTATTGTTGTTGTCTAAAACAATGTATCAAATAGAGATCCAAAAAAATTACGTCAGCCCGCTCATCAAAAAATTGGACTATATAGTATATCTTCAAAATCCTATGCTTGTTTTGAAGGTTTATCTTACTTTCCTTTCTTTGCAGGAATTGATTACAACCCTCTACATCGGTTTCCTTGGCCTAATTTTCAGCAGTTATTTCGTCTACCTGGCGGAAAAGGACGCGGTCGGTGCCGACGGCAAAAACACCGGCGATTTTGCCAGCTACGCGGACGCCCTTTGGTGGGGGGTAATCACAGTAACCACCATCGGATACGGCGACACCGTGCCGAGAACGTGGATGGGCAAGATCGTCGCCTCGTGTTTTAGCGTGTTTGCCATTTCGTTTTTCGCTCTTCCAGCCGTAAGTATACCCATATCGACGCGCGGTAGAAAGTCAACACTTAAGACTTAAGAAAGTATACTATATCTCAAACTTTGGCTTTTTATTAGTGTACACTATCGGCATCACAAAAGTGGTACGTAAAAAATATATACAGGTATTTTTTAAATTTTATTTTACTTTTATACTACGCTGGACTAAAATTTGAAAATATTAAGATCAAAAGATTGTGTTTAAAAATAATGTTTCTATTTAATAATACTAACTAATGCATAAAATAACTGTAACGAAAATTTAAAAACACAAGTTATGATCTTGTTGGTCTTGTTCTTTAGTTGAAACTTTCAATAAACCAGTCCCTTACTTTCTTTCTATTGTGTGAACTTTTTCTTATCGTTTTTTAATTTTCATAATCGTGGTTTTATTGCGTCCAGAATGTCTAGCCACGTCTCTAATTGACCAACCTAGTTGCAGTTTTTCCAGAAGTTGGGCTTTGTCAAATAAAGAAATTTGAAAAGGCATTTTTTTATTTACTTGTCAGAATGAAATCCAGAATGACATTCTTTGACAGTTTTAGACAAATACAATGATGAGTGACTTTGTTTGTAAAAATAGACCAAGTTATTACAACAAAATGTAGTGTGTACCACTTTTATGATGCCGGAAGTGTATATACTCAAACCATATAACTATTAGATATATAAAGGACCAGGATGCGAGAAAATCGTCGCGGCAGCGGTCAAAATCTAGATTGCCATGGCATGGCCAATGGGCTAAAGACGGTTCGATCTGAGCCTGCGCGAGTTTGTAACGTCGAATCACCTCATTTCTCGTTCAGCGCACTTCCAGCTGACGCATGCACATTGGAGCCTGTCTTTAATCCATTAGCAACGGCCAACTTGGTATTTCGCAGGGGTTTCCGCGACGCTTTTTATCATAGGGAAATACACGGGCAGGGCCTTTATAGTATCTCATAGTTATATGACTCAAACACACCACCAGCTTGTAATGTCTGACAGCATTAAATGCGGTATTATGATGACGTTCTGTCATATTGATAAAATCAAAAGTAATGTCTTCATTTAAAGCATATACCCTTATTACCCGACTACGCAACTCAAAGGAGGGTTTTGAGTTTAGTTTCTTGTTTCTAAAATCATGTTTTAATCTCGGATATAATTATTTAATGATACAAAAAATTCGCCTTTTAAACAGCACATAAATATATTTAAAAACAATCTTTATTAATTGCAAAAAAGTAATTATCACTCGAGTTACAGAAGACGGCTGGTCATCGCTTAACTCTTCAGCATTTTGTGGTCTCCAGTTTCTCTGGTAAATATTTTTGACATTTTTGACAAGTCGGCCCCATATATTTTCTATTGGGTTGAGATCAGGGCTGTTGGATGGCCAAAGAAGGGTTTCAATATTATTGTTTTCAAACCACTGGCGAACAACATTAGCTGTGTGCACGGGACAGTTTTTCTGTGGGTAAACGAAGTTGTTTGCGTAAAACATCTTCACAGATGGCAAAATAACATCCTCAAGAATCTAAACATATCTTTGACTGTTGAATCTTCCGTCGATTTGCCAAAACATACCCAAACCTCTAGCGCTAAACCAGTCCCACATATTCACTGAAAAATGTCCAGCTTTCTTAATTTGGTTGGTGTATTTTGGATCAAACCTAGAATTTGGTGGACGATACACTAAAACTCTTCTGCTGCTCGAAGATGATGAAATATCTTTTCATCTGTGAAAACCACCCTCGTGCAGAAGTAATCATTATGAAGAACATTATTTAATGCCAAAATAACCCTGACCTGTTTTTATTCTTCCGTTAAAAAAGATTTTTTTGTAGCAACGTGACAGGAAATTCCAGATTTTTTAATCCATCTGTTAATAGTTGATAAGGAATCTGGGAACATCGTTACATTAGATGCTTCAACGTATGTGGCAAAGGGATTTTCTCTGAGGTGGTCGATAAGCCTTTCATCTTGTATCTCAGAACTAATAGGCTTTCGTCCTGATTCATGTTTTCTATTCATCGAATTATTTTGTATGCAGCGCTTTTTCCATCGTACTATCGTCATTTTATCAACTCCAAAATGAGTGGCCGCTCTCCGTATAGACCAGCCGTCTTCTATAACTCGATTGATAATTTGTGCTTACGTAAATGTTGTAATTTGCAGCATTTTTGACTTTAAAAATTGTTGTCAAAATTAGTTTGACACAGACCATCTGGGGCGTGTTCAGCGGCGGCTGGAGCCTAACCAAAAAGGGACCCATATATGTATGGGCTTAAATATACGCCCTTGCAATGCTTTCGGCGTGCACAACTTTGTAAGCAGAATGTCCTATATATAAGCCTATACCTTTCTCTTTTACTCTTTTATGACTCTTTATTGTCTCTTTCTGGCGTCAAAGCTTAGCGGCTCTGCACATGCGCAGACATCGTCATCGGTTAACCAACCAAAATCCAGAAAGACAGCTGGGCATTTGTAAAAATTTTTCTATTTGCTTACGTTTTTAGAAAATCAGTCTTTTCTATTTTTAAATAAATAATTGTATGAATAGAAATAATTTTTAGGTATTTTCACTTTTTTTCCTTGAAATTTTAAGAAAAAATAGCTACCAACCTGTGGATCCGAACTTCACTTTTTTTTGTTTGGCGGCATCTACAAACACATCACGACTTTTTATGCGGTGACATCTTATTAAGGCGCAATTACACAGACGAACATGCTCAAACAAAAGCTCGTGCAAAAGATCTAAAATTTTTTGCGTGAACATTTTTGTGAGCTTTTCTTTGAGCATTTTGTTCGGGTAAATTTTTGAGAAAATTATTGCTATCTGTTTCGGAAACATATTTTTAAAGAAAGAAAAAATAAAATTTCACATCAGTGATCAGTGATCTCAATTATTTAAAAAAATGGAACACCAACTTTTATTTTAAATTTTTGTGAAAAAAAGCCGACGGCAAGCGAAACATTATTCTTGGCTATCAGTTTTGTCACATGGATTAGGGTTACTTATAATATTTTTTTCTTAGATTTTTTCCCGGATTTTTTTGCCCGGGGTTTTTTTTTGGGATTTTCTTGCGAGTTTTTTTTATTCCCAAGGGTTTTTTCCTAAATTCGAAAAACAACGCAGGAAAATTTTTCTTTTCCAAAAAAATTTTGAGCTTTTCAAATATCGGCAAAAAACTCAAAAATTGCACTTTTAAGCGGTAATCAGCGCCTCACGACTATGAGGAGTGGTGGGGAGGGGATTTTTTTTTTAATTTTTTTTGTAACTGTACTTTACCCTTAGCTTTGATTTTTTTTTTTTTTTTTAATTATTCACACCAGATTTACCTAGTTAGTTTAAGGCCCCAAGGGTTGCTTAAAAAAGCAAAAGGTTCATGAAAATGCTGAAGATAGATATTTACTGTCAATTTAATGTAATAATCAAGGTCGATTACTGACACTGAACAAACAATATGGAAAGGGCAAAATTCCGATTCAAAAGTCTAGTCTATTACTGCTAAATTATATTTTTTAGACAAGGGTCGGGATCGTAGGGTTGTAAAGTGGGTTATAAACGGGTATTATTTAGGCTGAACGTGCTTTTGTTCATATATTTGAGATTTAATAAAATGTATATAGGTTTTTTCATTTGACTTAATTATTATTGTATTGTGTTTTAAACTAGGAACTCAAATAAAAGGCTATTCTTTTAAACGTAAATTTTTATCATTACATTTTACAGGCAACAGCAATAAATAAGTGCCAGTTATTATTTTTTATGATTCTCGTTTTTTTTACAACCCCAAAAAAGTTACAAGTATACTGGCATATCCCCTATAAAAATCAGATCAATTGACGTTGCTTATGAGGTTTTTGCTTATGAGGTATAGTACCAGAATCTTATGAGGTAAAACGTGAATTTCGACATCAAATCGTTTTTCCGTCGCAAAGCATTTAATTAAAAATACCTTGTTTTAAAACTTAGTCTTTCTATTTTCAGTTAAGTTCAATGAATTCCCATAAAACTATAAAATTTAAATTTGTAAGAAATTTTTATTACCAACATTTCTTCAAACAAATTTTGCTTAAAATTCTCTCCAAAATTTCCGTGAGTCTTTTTGTACGAGATTTTGCTCGAACTTTTCTTTGAACATTTTGCTCAAGAGGCTCGTGTAAATGATTGTCGGCATTTCAACATCAAAGGAAATTTTGTCTGTGTAAATGCGCCTTTAAGCTCCAAGATCTAAACAGTTTTTATTATAACTCCTAAAAACTTTCGCGTAACCAAAGATTAAAAATATCACAATAAAAAAATTTGCATAAACGAAAACGCGGAAAACGACTATGTGTGATGAAACAAATCAACAAAAATGGCGTCTCGACCGAAGAGCGAAGACGAAGGTCGCGAAACCGGCAGCCTCGTAAAATTTTTGGGCATGTACATAGGCGTGGAGCTAAGACGGCTCCATGGCCTGCTAGATTTTAGATCTTGCTTACAAGTTTGGCCTGGGAAAGGCCTATATTTAACCTCATACATATATGGTTTTACCCCTTCCACTCAAAATGTCAAAAATGGTATTGACATTGCCGAAGCAGCTTTGAACGCGTAAAGCCGACTGTCGTATCTTTAGTATTTTTGCTAGGCACGGACAGTCTGTTTAAAAAAGAAAGGGACTGTCGGAACTTTAGGCCACGGCCATTTGATAGCTTTTTCTAAACAGATACCTACTCCCTACCTTCTGTCCGCAAAATAAACGCATTCTCCTCACAATTCACAAGTGCGGTTTCTACACAACTCATTATATGCAAGAAAAAATGGAGAAACGTGTTGCACTTTTCAATTTCAAATGATTTTCTTCAATTTGGTATGGCTTCAAACGTTCTTGAACGGTATATGCTAACTACTTTTGGCAAGCTGGAGCCATTTCTGGACGGCTAATGCCAATTTTGGTTTGGCTCCAGCAGCCACTGAACGCGCCCCTGCTATTTTGGTGAATGCATGGTGAATGGAATACATACACTATTAGAAAATCAAATTTTGCGGGATAGGAAAAACACATGTACCCAGTAAACACAAACCTTGCGAGCCATAGGTGGCCCGCCCGCGGTTTACCGAAATGCCGTTTGCTTGCCGAATACGGCAACTGCGGCGGAGAGCAAGCGCCACATGCGGATTGCCGCCAACACCTACACGGATAGCCGCACAGAACCGGTTGGTGAACCGCCAGTGTTTTAATTAAGACGGCCGCAGACATCACCGATTTCACGCTGCCGCGGCGTTCATTGCACTTGTGGTTAGAACACTACAAAACACTGGAGAATAACCTGCGGATAAGTGGCGGCCTGCCGTCAGATGATGAATTGCCGCATTCGTACCTTTACCGGCCGCCAGACCGTTGCCGATAGATCTATCGGCAATCCGCTAGTGGCTGTAAAGTAGCCGCCCGGACATCGCCGCTCGCGAGGGGCTAGAATGATACAAATCATTGGAGGATAACCTGCGGATAGGTGACGGCCTCCCGTCCCATTTACCGGCCGCCAGAACGTTGCCAACAGATTCATCGGCAAACTGCTAGTGGCTATAAAATGGCCGCTCGGACATCGTCTCAAATACCACTAACAACAAGCAGCCTCGTGACAGCTAAGCACTTTGCAAGTTCTTGGGGAGAGGCATCACCGTTATATTTGTATAGTACCTACTAATTGTTAGACTTTATAAACATTGATACAGTTTGCTTTTTAAAAATCTTGGCCATCTATATGTATCAAAATATTATGTACTGAAGAAATATAATATTGAAACGAGCGCCATCTGCCTTCTAGACTGACAAATATTATAATTGTGTAATGATTAATTGCTCGTCTAGATGGCTCTGAATAAATGCCGGCCACGCAATAATTATATTTTAAGTAACATCACGCTTGATTGCCACGTCTGGCTAGAAAGCTAGGCTAGCCACCTTTATGCGACTTTTCGGGATTGTTTCGTAAAGCCATCCTAACCAATAAACATGACAGCGCGTTTGGTTGTCTCATTTGGCAAAGGAGATAATATGCCGAAGCGGCTAGCCACCTATATGCCACCTATCAAGATTTTTTCGTAAAGAAACCCAAACCGATCAAAAGCGATACCCTTGATTGCCACATCTGGCTAGAAAGATAAAATATCGAAGCGACTAGCCACACTTTTTTTACCTTGTGGATTTCCTTCGTGCAGCTAGAAAGATAATATATCGAAGGGGCTAACCACCAATATGCCACCTTTCGGGATTCTTTCGTAGAGCCATCTTAATTAATTAATGGCAGCACACTAGATTCCCTCGTCTGGCTAGATAGATAATATGCCGAAGTGGCTAGCCCCCTATATGCCACCTTCTGGGATTATTTCGTAAATCCATCTTAACTATTCCATGACAGCACACTTGATTGCCTCGTCTGGCTAAAAAGATTATTTGCCGAAGCGCCTGGGCACCTATGTGCCACCTTTTGGGATAGTTTCGTAAAGCCAATTTAATCAATCAATGGCAGTACACTAGATTCCCTCGTCTGGCTAGACACATAATATGCCGAAGTGGCTAGCCCCCTATATGCCACCTTCTGGGATTATTTCGTAAATCCATCTCAACTATTTCATGACAGCACACTTGATTGCCTCGTCTGGCTAAAAAGATTATTTGCCGAAGCGCCTAAGCACCTATATGCCACCTACTGGGATCGTTTCGTAAAGCCATATTAACCAATCAATAGCAGCACGCTTGATTGCCTCGTCTGGCTAAAAAGATAATATATCGAAGGGGCTAGCCACCAATATGCCACCTTTCGGAATTGTTTCGTAAAGCCGCGTTAACCAATCAATAGCAGCTCACTTGGTTGCCTCGTCTGGCAAGAAAGATAATATACTGAAGCGATTAGCCACACGTTTTCCACCTTGTGGATATCTTTTGTGCAGCCACCTTATATTTACGAGTGGCATCACGCTTGATGGCCATGTCAGGCTAGAAACGCAATTTGCCAAAACGAGTTAGCCACCCCTGCGCCGCTTGTTGCAAGGTATCGGTAAGCAAGTGGTTTACCGACTGATGGGTGCCCCCAGTGCCGCCCAGAAACCGCTTTCTTGCCGTAAGGCTTGTGTTTACTGGGTATGTAATTTTTTACATTTTTAAGCCATAATTTTACTCGAATTTTAGTTTTCTTTCCAAAATGTCGATTCGTAGAATCAAAAACTTACGTTTTTTAAGTTTGTATTAGTTTTTAGCATTTAAAAAAGTACTGTAAAAATGAAATATATTTAATGAGAAAAAGCAGTATTTTAGAGGTAGAAGAAGATAATTCAGAGAAGGAAAAAGTATTTTAAAGGAAGATGAAGATACTTTAAAACTGGTCGACTGGAACATTTTTCTGATTTAACAGAAGAAGAGTGAGGGGAATTCCGTTTATTATTTCAGTCGCGGTTAGCTGTGTGGGCAATCGTGGCATTTCCGGTCACTGCATGTGCAGTTTGATGCGAAACAATTTCTTTTAAAATGAGCGCTTTCAAACGGGCAACCAAAAATGCCGGTACATCGTTCTTTAATCAAAGTTTCCTGAAAAGTTGTTTTATTCAGTTGACTACACATTTTAACTCAAAGATATCTACATGGGGTGACAAAAGTAAATGTTCGATTTTTAAATTATTTCTTTAAACATTTTTCCGATAAAGATTTTTTGTGATTATTGTTAAATAAAAACCATTAAATTCTGAAAACTCATTGATCGGTACCGTTTAACAAATAATAAAAAATCGCTTAAGTATTCTGTTATACAGGGTGTTTCACAACTTATGTTTCAATTACTGATTTTACCACTGAAAGTATGCAAATGATTCGTTGAAGTATGATACACTCCTGGCGAAAAAAAAGTAGGACACGGAGTTGAAATATGGGTAAATATAAAATCCTATATTAATGAAAATTTACATTGTTAGTCATTTGTTAGTTATTAACCTCTCGTTATTTACCTTGATACATTTGACACTTGTGTTTGTCATAATAGTAAATAAATCAAAGGAGATTTTTTTAGAGTAATCTATTAAAAATTCCTTAAAATCCTATGTTAGGATCTACTACAGTTGCAAAATTCAACTTATAACTTGAGTTACGAAAAATAACTGGTCTATAAGAGCGGCGAACCATTTTAGAGTTAATAAAAATACATTACCACGCTGGGCAAAGCGCTGTAACAAAAACAATACCGCAGAGAAAAAACAAGAATACAATAAACGGCGATAAAAAAAACTGAACTTTTTGCAAATAAATAAAAACAATAATTTTAATACTTAACGGGCCCGCCGTTCTTGTCTAAAACAAGCTTCAGACGAGTCGGCATTGAAAAACTTAAATTTTGAAAATATTGCTCTTCTTCTGAGCAAAACCTTCTTAACTAAAAAGCCAATGAACTCATTTCACGATGGCCGCCTAGATTGGCTGAATGATTTACAGTAGAAAAAATAAAAATCGGATCTTAACAGTGAAAAATCAAATTTTCTAAAATATAATAATACTTACCTAATACCTTTATACACTTTTTATACATAACTCTATGTACTTTTATGTTTTAGCACACACAAACTGAACATTATAACTGGTGTAAAAGTAAATATTAAAAAAAAGATATATCTTATACACTTTAGGGATTAAAAAGGTAATTTTTAATCCCAGTTTTTAAGGAATAAAATGGATCTTTGAATCCCTGGAATTGAATCTTTACTTTATTTCTCTCCTTGGTTATTACTCATGTGGTATAAAACCATAGAAATCCATAGAAATCAGAAGGGAAAATGAAATAAAATATGATTAACAGTCGAGGTATTTTTAATGGGATATCAAGAACATCTCCAGTAGCGGTATAAAATCTGGTTGAACACTCAATTTCATTTTTTCTGAAGTGCATTTCACAAACCTTAAAATAAGCAATATAAAATTTTACCCAACAGATTATATTTCAAAATCATAAAAAAATTAGAGCATGTATAAATGTCTACGTTGAGGTCGAGGTGTTTGACTGACCCGCAAAATTTTTAAACCATCCCCATAAACTATTCCAAGGACTATCTGTTATTGATGTTGGATTTTTAAGCTTAACGACATCTAAAGGCGCAATTACACAGACGAACATGCTCAAACAAAAGCTCGTGCAAAAGATCTAAAATTTTTTGCGTGAACATTTTTGTGAGCTTTTCTTTGAACATTTTGTTCGGGTAAATTTTTGAGCAAATTATTGCTGTCTGTTTTGGAAACATATTTTTAAAGATGAGAATAAATAAAATTTCACATCAGTGATCAGTGATCTCAATTCTTTAAAAAAATGGAACACCAACTTTTATTTTAAATTTTTGTGAAAAAAAGCTGACGGCAAGCGAAACATTATTCTTGGCTATCAGTTTTGTCACATGGATTAGGGTTACTTATAATATTTTTTTTTAGGGTTTTTCCCGGATTTTTTTGCCCGGGGCTTTTTTGGGATTTTCTTGTGAGTTTTTTTTTATTTCCAAGGGTTTTTTCCTAAATTCAAAAAACAACCAAGGAAAATTTTTCTTTTCCAAAAAATTTGAGTTTTTCAAATATCGGTAGTGGTGGGGAGGGGATTTTTTTTTAAACATATTTTTGTAACTTTACTTTACCCTTAGCTTTGATTGTTTTTTTTTTTTAAATTCCTCACACCAGATTTACCTAGTTAGTTTAAGGCCCCAACAGTTGCTTAAAAAAGCAAAAGGTTCATGAAAATGCTGAAGATAGATACTTACTGTCAATTTAATGTAATAATCAAGGTCGATTACTGACACTGAACAAACAATATGCAAAGGAGCAACATTCCGATTCAGTAGTCTAGCCTATTACTGCTAAATTATATTTTCGAAAGGCGCAATTACACAGACGAACATGCTCAAACAAAAGCTTGTGCAACAGATCTAACAATGTTTGCGTGATCATTTTTGTGAGCTTTTCTTTGAACATTTTGTTCGGGTAAGTTTTTTAGCAAATTATTGCTATCTATTTTGGAAACATATTTTTAAAGATGAGAATAAATAAAATTTCACATCAGTGATCAGTGATCTTAATTCTTTAAAAAAATGGAACACCAACTTTTATTTTAAATTTTTGTGAAAAAAGCCGACGGTAAGCGAAATATTATTATTTTAGGATTTTTTTGGCCGGGGGTTTTTTTGAGATTTTCTTGCGAGTTTTTTATTTCCAAGGGTTTTTTCCTAAGTTCAAAAACCACACAGGAAAATTTTTCTTTTACAAAAAAATTTTGAGTTTTTCAAATATCGGCAAACAACTTAATCCGCGCCTCACGACTATGAGGAGTGGTGGGGATGGGGATTTTTTTTAAACATATTTTTGTAACTTTACTTTACCCTTAGCTTTGATTGTTTTTTTTTAATTCCTCACACCAGATTTACCTAGTTAGTTTAAGGCCCCAAGGGTTACTTAAAAAAGCAAAAGGTTCATGAAAATGCTGAAGATATAGATATAATATCTACTGTCAATTTAATGTAATAATCAAGGTCGATTAATGACACTGAACAAACAATATGCAAAGGTCAACATTCCGATTGAAAAGGGTGGCCGGCCTACTACCTACGAAATCCAAAACGCGGGATCATAGATCGGCGACACACTCTACTAAATTAAATTTTTTTTGACCAGGGTAGCGATCGTAGGGTTGTAAAAGTGAGTAATAAATGGGTATTATTTAAACCGAACGTGCATTTGTTCATATATTTGAGATTTAATAAAATGTATATAGGTTTTTTTAATTTGACTTAATTATTATTGTAAAAGACTAAACTTGGAAGTAAAATAAAGAGATATTCTTTTAAACGTAAATTTTTATCATTACATTTTACATGCAATAGCAATAAATAAGTGCGAATTATTATTTTTTATTCTCGTTTTTTTACAAGTTGTTTATGAGGTAAAATGTGAATTTCGGCATCAAATCGTTTTTCCGTCGGAAAGCACTTAATTAAAAATACCTTGTATTAAAACTTAGTCTTTCTATTTTCAGTTAAGTTCAATGAATTCCCATAAAACTATAAAATTTAAATTTGTAAGATATTTTTATTACCAACATTTCTTCAAACAAATTTTGCTTAACATTCTCTCCAAAATTTCCGTGAGTCTTTTTGTACGAGATTTTGCTCGAACATTTCTTTGAACATTTTGCTCAAGAGGCTCGTGTAAATGTTTGTCGGCATTTCAACATCAAAGGAAAGTTTGTCTGTGTAAATGTGCCTTAAGTGTAGTTCTGGGCCCGTATTCTTGACGGCCTGTGAGGTGAGTAACCACCGGTGAGTATTTGCCTCTCTCACTTTTCACATGGTTCAAAGCAGGTGAGAAGTGAGAAGTTTGTTCACACTCACGGGCACGGGTCTCTGCCTATTATAGGTTACCAACTTTATTATTTTATATTTATTATTACATTACTTAGCGAGGGAAGTAAAAAACATTTTCACCTTTTTCATATGGTTTTAGCCATATTCATTTTCCCAGGCATTTTAACCGTACAAAAATGTGGCTACAAAAATTGATCTAATGGTCAAGACATGATGACCCTTAAAATAATTTTCTTAAAAGTTGTTAAATTATTTTTAGATGTGCTAAGATGCACTTTAGTAGGACACGTTTTTTGGTAAATTTAAAGACTGTAAAAAACTTTTATTGAAAGAAGTTAATACCACACTTTACACTGTTTTTTGGATAAAAATTACAAAATAAAAATCATATGCACGACACCACTCAAGATGGCAGACAGATGACATAACAGAAAGTTTTAGTAAACATTTGTCTTAAATTATGTCCATCTTTCTCTAAAATACTTTTTTTATAGCCTGCTGTCTCTCTTCAACAACCTTAAAAATTTTTGAACGTCACTAAATTATCTCTCCATCTACCTCTAAACATTCTTCATTTTAGAGAGGAAATGTTTTTTGGCAGTACTTTTTTTGAAAGCCTAAAACACAGTGAAAACTTAAAAATTTGAGTGTTTTATTCTAGAATCGGTTTGGAAAGAGAGCTTTAAAATGTGAGCAATGTCATGGCACAAAAATTTGAAAAACTTAGTAAAAAATTGCTTCATCAAAAACATTACCCCTTAAATTATGCTAAAATATTTTAAGCCTTAAATTACCATCATGGCTTGACCATAATAAACCTGAGTATAAATAGACATTAAACAAAACATAACAAAAACGAAGCAAACCAGCAAGTTATTTCTTATAAGCTATAAAATGACTAAATTGTTGCAAATCTTACCCTGGAATTCTTCGCGATTGCAAAATCCTTCCTTCTTATAGCATACACCCATTTTTTGGATAAATTGGCGTCTGATGGGAAGTCAAAAACAGAAACCTTTGGACCCCCATCGTAATTGCCGCGACCCTGGCATAATGCTTTTACTAGTTTACTATCTTTTTTACTAATTTATAAACCACTTTTCACAATTTACTTGAGAAACCATCAATAACACATCAAAACAAATCAAGTGAAAACGTCAGCCAAACTTCGACGCCATATTGATGACGTCAAATCGAGTGCAGTGGCTTTTTAGTTGAGTACGGTGTTGTTCTGAGATGATATCTACGGCTCTTTCAATGGCTTCATTCAACTCGTCTGAATTTCTGGGGAACCAATTTCGCTGATAAATTATCTTCACAATCCGTCCTCAAACATTTTCAATATACTTTAAATAAGTCATATTTTTTCCTCACCACGCGTGCCGTTATTTTTTGACATTTAAAATGACAAAATCAAGAATATTTTGTTTGGTAACCAAACTTGAAATTAAAAAAACTGAGGCATATCTGCAAAAATGTGTTTTTTAATTAAAGGTATAAATTTTTGAAATAATCAGATTTTCTTATATAAGGGATTAATTTTATGTCGGTTTAAATGAAAGTAGAAGTCCAGGTCCTCGGAATAGGTAGTTTCGGCAACAAAATTATTAACCAAAAATTTATTGTTTCATGAATTGAAAATTTTTGCTACAGGCTACCAAGACTAGTAGTATAGTGACCAGACGTTACGCGAGCCTCCCTCAGAGACAAAGGGTAGTTTCGAACTAAATAAATTATTTATTTCACTTCGAGATCCCTTTTAGTCTTTCTGTATATTGTATTCTCTTTGCACGATCAAATCAGCGCATGTAACCAAAATACATAATAAATAATTTCGATCGACCTGATGTGGCAAATATAAGCCGGCCCAAAATGAAACGGTGCAAGAGAGTCAGGAGCGGGGACAGGGAGAATCACTGGCTCCTTTTCTTAGACCCCAACGCAAAAAAAATGTAAAAAATTTATTGCCATTAATGCGCCGGTTTGAAAAGCCGTTGTCAACCCCTTGTGTCAAAGCATAGAAAAAGTGACATTTCCCCAACCATTACCCTAATAGCACAGGATATTCCAGGGATATCCCAGTAAGGTGCTGTGAATGTCTGAATGTTCTGGCACATTCACAGTATATTCGTAGGATGTTCCAAAAACGTGCTCTGAATAACTTTCAAGTTAGCACATGAACAACTCATTTAAAAGACTAGTACATTTAGCGAACATATGTGAAAGTCCGTAACATTCTTAGGATATTCTTGACAGTACATTCAGCGAATATCCCATGCAGAATATTGCCTGAATGTTCTACAAAAGCACGGGAAATGCTCTTCCTTTTGGATATTGACAGCACATTGAAAATACGTTCCCTGGATAGAACATTCAGTGAATATTCTATGCAGGATATTCCGTGAATGTTTTGCCAATTTCCCTAAAATGTTCTTTCCTTTTGGATATGGACAGCACATTCAAAAAACATTCTTACACATCCTGAAGAGTACATTCACCGAATTTTCTATGCACCAATGTTCTACCAAAGTCCTAAATACACCACACAATATTGTAACATTTTTTTAGTCTAAGACCTGCGCCAAAGATTTTTTTCGGGATATTTTCATCGGTCGCTGCAAGTTTTCTTTTTATTAAAAAAAATACTCTATTTTTAGTTACAAGAAAAAACCATTTTGTTGGCCTAAAAAATATCATCAAATCATGCCATGAAAGGAAATAATTTTTTTTTATGGACATAGAACAAATAACATAATCCCGTTCCACTACCGTTTGGGAGAATTCAGGGAGGGGGGTAATATTTTTATCCAATAAAAAAAGAATTATGAAAATCCGTTGAGCCGTTCGCGAGTTATCCTGCATTGAACAAATAACGTAATCCCCTTCCACTACTGTTTGGGAAAATTAGGGGAGGGGGGTTATATTTTTATCCCATAAAAAAATAATTATGAAAATCCGTTGAGCCGTTCAGGAGTGATCCTGATTTTATGTAAAAAAAACATTTGTTCTCTTCTAACAGAACACAATGTCCAAAAGGTTATAACCCGCTAATACATAATTTCTACCATAAGCCCCCGTAGCGCAAAAGGTTAAGTCGTTGGAAAAGTGTTACATGGATGCTACAAGTTTGAGGGTTCGAATCCCATCGCTGTTTAAAAACTTTTTTTTTAATTTTTTTAGGGTGTTTTGTGAGAGCACATATTTTTTCAGGCTCATAAATGTGCTATGAAAATCCTGCTAAAATATTCTATGAATGTTCTACCAGGATGTTCTAGGAATATCAAAACTGCGGACACAGAGCATTCCCTGAACATCCCTGGGATGCTTAGAGGATTTGAGGGAACATTCAGGGAATGTTCCCGAACATTCAGCTATGTTCGGGGAATATTTCTGTGCTTATGCCTTTTTAGCTATGAAACCGTTAATCGTTAACCCTATTTTTTTTCAATTTCAATGTGCTTTATTGTCGCAAAAATATATATAATTTTAATAGACAAAGCAAAAAAATATAGAAATATATAAAAATCACCTATATAGATGAACGAAAACAAGGAAAAACCAAAAAAACAACAATAAACATAATACGAAGTTGTACAAAATATAATTGAATTAACAAAAACAAAAAGTCTATATCTACGTCAGTCAAATAATAAAATCGTTTGCAAAACCAATAAAATATTTCTAAAAGTCTACCCTTGTATTTTAAAAATGTAATTAATTCCAATTCTACGTATTTTAATTTAACAAAAAAAATTCGATATTAGGCCTAATTAAAATTTTAAAATTCCAAGCAATAATTTATTAGATTGGTCGGTTAGGATATCCGTTCCTTATAATATGTTGTATTTAATAAAACTTCGAATGGTTCTCGGGGGGCTTTAATAGTACATTATGAACCTAGTGACTAAAGTGCCACATTTATTCCCGCGGCGAAATGTTTGTTCGCTAAGGGATTAAACGACACTTTAGTTCCGAGGTCTATATACTATTTTATGCACTTTAGGAAAAGATCTTTATTAAAATTACGTTATTTCTACGCCAAATGGTTCGTCAACTACAAGAAAGGGTCCTAAGAATGAAATTTTGTCCAAGAGCAAGTGCTGTTTAGCTTGAATTGCCATAAATTTAATTATGATTTTCCAGGGATTAGTTTTTTTTAATCCCTGAGGGATTAAATTTACTTCTAATCACTAAGCTGAGGGAAAAGTTTCACTTTAGTCCCCAAAAAGAAGGATTAAAAGTACCTATTTAACCTAATTTTTCTTTTCCATTTAAGGGTATCCTGGGGTCCGGTTTCGCCTTAAAAGTGCAACAGAAACAGCGCCAGAAGCACTTTAACCGTCAAATCCCGGCCGCCGCCATGTTGATCCAGTGCTTGTGGCGGTGTTACGCCGCCGACAAGACTTTCAACTCCGTGGCCACGTGGAAACTTTACGTGAGCGATAACGGAGGACAAAATCAGGTAACCGCAACATTTCCGTCCCCTAATAGTTTATTACACAACAAACATTAGGTAAGCCTAGGTAATTAGACGCGAGGAGCAAGTTGTGTACAAGGTTTCCCGCTATCCCAAGCAGCATTTTTCTGACTTTCGACTAATTACAAGGTAATCGGACAACGGTTTTGGCCCAAATTTAGGTCGGAAGCTGGTTTGTCCAACAAAAAACGTATTAAAACAAAGAAGCAGTTAAAAAACCTCCAAATCAGTTAGTTCAACCGAAAAGAAACTAAAAAACAAAGGATCAAAAGATCTTGGGTGGAAATAACGAAAATTCAAACTTGGATGAGTATCCCACAAGGAACACACAAAAGATCAAAGCGATCTTTTGATCCTTTGTTTTTTAGTTTCTTTTCGGTTGAAGTAACTGATTTGGAGGTTTTTTAACTTCTTCTTTGTTTTAATTGCCTTAGGAGCATAATCCTACTGGAAATATTAACACGCCAGGAAGAATACGTATTAGGTAACTTGGATAAGTAAGTACCAGTGCGGAACGATGCCTATTTGTGAGTGGTTCAAGGTTGGAAATCTAAGTGTATGATGGTGTTTAATGATGTATAGTGGAGGGTGACCAGTGAAACTACTGATGAGCCCACGCTGGTTACCCAGGGCGAAACATCGTTTATTCATTTCTCTTTTCGCTTTGATCTTTGGTGTGTTCCTTGTGGGATACTCATCCAAGTTTGAATTTTCGTTATTTCCACCCAAGATCTTTTGATCCTTTGTTTTTTAGTTTCTTTTCGGTTGAAGTAACTGATTTGGAGGTTTTTTAACTTCTTCTTTGTTTTAATTGCCTTAGGAGCATAATCCTACTGGAAATATTAACACGCCAGGACGAATTCGTATTAGGTAACTTGGATAAGTAAGTACCAGTGCGGAACGATGCCTATTTCTGAGTGGTTCAAGGTTGGAAATCTAAGTGTATGATGGTGTTTATGATGTATAGTGGAGGGTGACCAGTGAAACTACTGATGAGCCCACGCTGGTCACCCAGGGCGAAACATCGTTTATTCATTTCTCTTTTCGCTTTGATCTTTTGGGTGTTCCTTGTGGGATACTCATCCAAGTTTGAATTTTCGTTATTTCCACCCAAGATCTTTTGATCCTTTGTTTTTTAGTTTCTTTTCGGTTGAAATAACTGATTTGGAGGTTTTTTAACTTCTTCTTTGTTTTAGTTGCCTTAGGAGCATAATCCTACTGGAAATATTAACACGCCAGGGCGAATTCGTATTAGGTAACTTGGATAAGTAAGTACCAGTGCGGAACGATGCCTATTTGTGAGTGGTTCAAGGTTGGAAATCTAAGTGTATGATGGTGTTTAATGATGTATAGTGGAGGGTGACCAGTGAAATTACTGATGAGCCCACGCTGGTTACCCAGGGCGAAACATCGTTTATTCATTTCTCTTTTCGCTTTGATCTTTTGTGTGTTCCTTGTGGGATACTCATCCAAGTTTGAATTTTCGTTATTTCCTCCCAAGATCTTTTGATCCTTTGTTTTTTTGAAAAAACGTATTATTAACTAAACCCTGACGTCGCCAACAACTAGTGCATCAGTTGTGACGTCGATGTTTACCAAAACTGACGTAGTCAAATGTTGGTGATACGTAAATTAACGTTAATTACGGTGACGTAATTTTTAGAATAAAGTCAAAGTCGAGCCAAAGTAAAAACGGATGTCAATTAATGAGACGTTGTAATTAGACGTTGCCAAACTTTTAGTTATTAAATGCAACTTTTCCGAGGTCCACCGACATAGGTGCGTGACCTACAATTGTACTACAATATTCTAGGTCGGGTCGTTCTGTTTTAAATTCGAAGGTGTGCATGGTTGCCTGTGTAGCTTCAACTGCCAGATACAATCCTATGACTCTCTGATGATTCCTAATAAGGATAAAACAGGTCTATGGATGTCTGGATTCTCCATTAGACATTGGAGGCCTGGTCGTAATGAAGTGAGAAACAGAAACGCTTTGTCCGATATGCCACGACTTTAATTAACTTTAATTATGTCAACTTTATAGGTGGCTCGATATGAGCAGCAAGGTGGGGGTAGGGGAAGGTGTAAGGGTTATAAGTGTTACAAGGGGGGAGAGATTCACATGAAAAATGCGAGGACGTCTTCCAGTAATTTCATAGTGCCTAAAAATATGCGCGACTGTCAAAAATTCCGAGTTTTTGAATCGATAACACGGGATTTAAAAACGCGTTCGCGTCCGCAGTTGAAGTTCGTATATATTCGTATCGAAACATGTAATTCCATTTATAATTTAAGTTCCCGTTCGCCTTTTGCGTCTGCATTCGCAGTTCTGAGATAACCAAATTTTATGTTGGCAGTCAATCAAAATGCAGGATTTCGTCACATGATACATCTGTTATTTCAGCCATTTTTGTTTGCTGTTTTTTTTAAAGAGAAAAGTTTTTCTGCTTCACTTTGTGGGCTACATATATAAGAATTGTGGCCAAAAGAAGTCAAACAATTTTTAGGTTAGTTTATGATCTTACACCGGCGTAACTACGGGAGGTCCTAGGGGCCGGCCCCCTCCCAGCGCCTTCCAGCCCCCCCCCCCCAGAGAATTATAGCCGAGGAGTTGTCAGTCATATGACGGGGCCAGTGTAATGTCTGGGAAACATAAGGGCTTACAATGTTTAATAAGAGAAGAACATCCTATCCTTCTGCTATATACATTCCTTGTTTGGCGCATAAACTGAATTTAGTTGTTGTTGACGCATTTACAAAAGTCTACAGAAGTCTCGACAAAAGTTGCACAAGCAGCTTCTTTCTTTAATACATTAGAGGCATTGTATGTGCATTTTTCGAAACCAAGAAATCATGAAAAACTTAAAAAGGTTGCAGAGAGCTTGAGTATTAAATTTTTAAAAATATCTAACCTTTCTACTATTCCTTGGTCATGTCGATTTGAAAATTGTAAAGCAGTTTTATTAAACTTTGGAGCGATTAAAGTGGCACTAGAAAGTGTAGTAACTGATAACCAGGATACACATGCCATGGAAACTGTTGGACTATTAGCATGTTTTAAAAAATCCGAGCTTTGCATTTGCCTGCACATTCAATACTATTTTTTATTACGTATAAACGTTATGAGCCAGTATTTTCGGGGTAAAGGTGCTACTCTCGACAAAGAAAATTTAATAATAATAGATGGCACGCTACAATTTCTAGAAGACTCTGGAAACAGCTTTGATAATATTTATTCTGAAGTCCAAGACTTCGCCGATAAACATGTTATTTCTTTAGAACCTATCAGAGTATCAAAACGCTGGGACTTGGACATGACAGCGCGATAAAATTGACATCAGATGTAAAATGCTTAGAACACTGGAAATAAACATTCAATACCAAATAATGGATAATTTGGCAGCTAATTTTAAAGAGAGGTTTTTAAACTTGCCATTTGCCAAATTGGTAGATGCTTTATTTAAGTTAAACATCAAAGAAAGTCAAGATTTTATTGAAAATTACTCAACGATTGCAGGTGTGGATGTATCTAAGTTTGAAGATGAGATCTTGGTAGTAAAACATTTGATTACTTGTAAAAATTTAGAAATAAATTTAAATTCTATCAAAGAGTATATTAGAAAAGACTTTTGTCCGAACCTCTACAAATTCAGATAACTATTTTTCTTCCTATTAGTTCGGCCAGATCTGAACGAAGCTTTTTTGCGATGTGTACAATAAAATATTGGACCAGAACTACGATGGGACAAACCCGATTTTCTAGTGTGTCAATAATTAACATCGAGGATGATTTAATTAAAGAAGACATTACAGCAGACCACGTTTTGGAAATATTTTCACAAAAGACAAGGAAGTTGCTGTTAATTTAGGTTAATTTATATTAAACACAATTAATTTAAGTTAAGGTAATAATACTTAATATTAAACGGTTTTGAGAGAAACATCACTGTCTTTTATTCCTGACTATCAAGCACTAGCTAGGCCCCCTAGCCCCCCCCCCTACATCAGAGAGTTAGTTACGCCGGTGATCTTATGTCGGCTGTTGTACATCATATTTACTTGATCTTAGAAAGACCAATCAAATTTGAGCAACGAACTGCGTTTATAAATACTGCTTTCTAAACTCCCAACTACAAACATATGAACGCTGAACGCGAACTTCAACTGCGAACGCAAACGCGTTTATAAATTAAGCTTAATACTCCAATAGAATAGTTAGAAAATCGCGATTTAACTACAAAACTGAATTAACAGCAAACAGCAACAGCAAGTAGAAGGTCATATAAAAGTCTTCAAACCACTTTTTTTCCAACAAAATTTCTCTCTAGCTTCGCTGCCATCTTGAATTTATGCGTAATTCGGGTTAACTCGGTTTTATTCCAATATCTTATTGGTCATTGGTCCGATTTACAAAAAAAAATTGTTTTGATTTATAAAAGAGTGTTTTTTTTCTATGATTTTTGATCTAATATTTTTGTTCCTATATGTCTCGGATAAAAAGTTAATTCACATATACCGTCGAAAATAATGATTAATCAAGGTGGCATATATATATATATATATATATATATATATATATATTGACATATAATTTGTTACCATGAAACTTTTTTAAAAAAATGTTCCTATAGAAATTTTAGTGTAACTAAAGAGAGGGTGATAGAGGGCGCCACAAATGTGTATTTTTTTTTATAGAAAAATTGTGTAGTGCCTTCTTATGTTCATATTTTTACAGTCATAAAATACACTTATATTAACAAATATTGGTATAATGCACAATAAATGAGCGCACCGAGCAGCTTTTTGATTTTCAGAAATGACGGAACCCAGTAATCACATTTGTGACTTTAACCTAATATTTATATAAATCTAAGGTACATATATTTATGTAAAATATGTTACATCATATTTACGTAAATCTCACATAAAAGTATTTTTATAAAAAATTATGTAAACATTACGTCAAAACTTTGACTGTACATTTAAGTCATCATAAGCAATGTTAATTTTACGTAAATAATATGACTTTTTAAATAAATTCTTAAAATTTACGTAAATATTACGCAAATAGTGTAAAAAATATTACGTACCTATTATATAAAAAATTATATGTAATATTTAAGTAATCTAATTTACGTAAACGTTACATAAAACTATTTACTTTAAATGAAAGTAATAAAATGTACACAACTATTATGTAACAATTTAGACGCTCTATGTCACACTAAAATTTTTAAATTTACATAAATATTATGAAACAGTTTGCAACTTAACTTAACATTTACAATTTGACACATTTGTTACATAACATGTTTTATTCATTCAAGTTATGTAAATTCCTTGTAGAATGATTTACATCAAATTAAAGTCCTAAATTTTACATAATTTTTATATAGTCAATTGAACCATAAGTTTACATTTCAAATGTTTCATAACTATTATGCAAAACATTTTATGTAATATTTATCTCGTCTAAATGAGCAAAAAATATTATGAAAATGAAAAAAATTACCAGTGCTTAATAGTTTCTTCCTGGTACAGTGGATGATAATATTATATATATATAAAGAGCAAAGATATTTCAAAATTAGGATGCGGACTTTGAGGTATTGACAAGATCTCTATAAGAATCACCTCTTCCGCCACTTAAACCAGCCCGTCTGTCGGACCGTGTCAAGCAACCACCGACGGACCTGGACGAACCTTCCGTTGGCCCGCCTCAAGCTGCATGCTCATGTCGGACTTAGATAGTTACGCTTTGCGCATGTCGTGCAGATTAATGTGACTTAAATGTTACCTTATTAATAAATAATTGTGACCTCTATATGACCTTAAATTTACATATCAAGATAAACCTGTTATGTAAAATATACGTAGTTTTTACTTAACTCTTACGTAACATGGATATAACATTTATGTAAAAATTAGGTGGGCTTTGCGCATGGCATTATGCAGAGTTTTCGCACCCTAATGTGACTCAAATTTTACCTTATTAATAAATAATTGTGACCTCTATGTGACCTTGAATTTACATAAAAAGGTAAACCTGTTATGTAAAATATACGTAGTTTTTACTTAACTCTTACGTAACATTTTACATATCATTTTATTTACATCATATTTATGTAAAAATTAGGTGGGCTTTGCGCATGGCATTATGCAGAGTTTTCGCACCCTAATGTGACCTAAATTTTACCTTATTGTGACCTCTGAGTGACCTTAAATTTACATAACAAGGTAAATCTCTTATGTAAATTTTACGTAATATCTACATAACAGTGTTCACTGGGAAGATATGAAAAAGTGATAATAAATAGTAGGTATATCTACACCAAGTGATAGGTCCGGTTAAGAAGTAAACGGGCCAGCTAAGGAATGTGCGTAGAAACACATTTTTTTTGCCGTATGTAGTCATAGGCGTAGACGCTCTAATCTGTTTATTGCACTTGATTTTCCAAAGCATTTTATTGATTTTACTATTTTATAAATAAATATTTCATTTACATAAAGCACCCTTTGTCAATTTATTATTATTTGTAACAGTAACATAATACATAAATAATGCGCATGCGGATATAGTTATTCCAACATCCATTCAAAAAAAAGTAAATTTAAATATTAAACGGGGAAAAGGGGAATGTCCATTTTAAACTTATTTGAGGAAAGGCATTTCTTAACTTTCAATCTATTGCTATTCAAAAAATATTTATATTACAGTAGGTAATAGTTTTTTTTGTGTTTAATCATCATCATCATATTATCTGTTGATCATGCTGTAATCTGATTTTATTTATGTTTCCATTGTTTAAAAAATATTTTATTAAGATGAAATCGTAGTCAATAGGTGGCGAATGGAAAATGCATGGAAAGGCTGAAAACTAGAAACAATTTTGAGAAAAAATGTTTTGGCTAGAATACCTTAAGAAGAATTAATTGGAAACTCCCTTATTTTTACAAAAAATGTGAAATAGCGAAATTTTTTCTTAAAACTTGAAATGTCAAAAAATTAATGACTCTCCAATAAATAATGAGTAATTTTCCACAAAATTTATTTGAAGCATTTTGTGATTAGGTTGATAGGAACGGCTCAGTTTTGTTCCGCGTTTTACACCTGTACGGTATCCTTTTAAATAAGTACAGTTATTTTTCTGCAAAAAGGTTGGAAGGTCAAAAATTAAACAAGTTATTATTTATAATATTGTCATTTTATTTGAGAACTCAATAAAACCATAACTAACCCAATTCAGTATTGAAATGTATAGCATGTAAATAAATTATTTAAAAACTCAACAACAATTATGTTGAGAATTTGGAACCTTTGGTTGCACTATAACAAAGTTATGATTGTTTTCCACAAACCAAAACTACACTTTTTTGCACTCGACGCGCGTTTCGCTAATAACGTTAGCATCATCAGGAGACGATAAACAATAAACTAAATTAACCTACACTCTATCTTATATACTATCTTTTAGTGGGCGGAGATAAGACTAATAATTTGTGATTGGTCACGCTTTATAATCCTATCTCCCCTTAACTAAAGAATAAAGTATAGTAAACGGAATATCTTTATTTAAACTATTTCTGGATTTATTGATTTCCATACTTTCATATGCATTCAAAAGTCTTTTGTTTGGTACACTTTTTAAAAGTTTTAGGTTATCTAATGTGAATCTATGATTTTTTCAAAAGTATGCTCGGCCACACTTGACTTTTCTGTTCTTCCGTATTTTAAGTGCGCTAAGTGTTCTTTGAATCGTGTTTGAATAGAGCGTCTCGTTTGGCCAACATATTTTATGTCACAATCCATGCAACTAATTTCGTAAATTCCACTTTTTTCTAGAACTGTAGTTTTATACTTGGGATTTTCTAGTAAACTTCTTATTGTGTTTCCGGATTGATATACTAATTTAAGACCGGTGTTATTAAATACTTTTTGTAATCCTTTCGTATAATTAGGATTATAAGAAATTGATACAAATTTAGAGTCGGAATTATCTTTTTGTCTGAAAAAAATCCGAAAGGTCTTTTGAAAATAATGTCTATTTATATATTTATATATTTGTACAGATATTTATATATCTATCTTTTGAAAAGAATGTCTATTTATCAACTCAACAACACATCAACTAACGAAATCCAAAATAACGGTGTGAACAACGGCCCTTAAGGGTTATTTCTAAAGTTCGAGCGGAAAACTTTTAACTCCTTAAGAGACGCCACATATTTTTCTTACACTGTTTTGGACATGAGCGTTTTAGTGTGCATAGTAATATTTAATTTTTGGGGATGTATGTACAAACAGACAATTCGATTTTTCAGAAATATAATAGATATTTTATTGCCATTGCTAAAGTTCAAATCCATTGTGATATAATATTCGGTTAAACAAACAGTCCTACACTAATACAAGTATTTTGCATGAAAATTTATCATTACACAAAGTCTGGCCGATACAATAGTCCAGGAAATCTCCGACTTACATCTTGCATCCTGCCTAATCACTATACTACACTTTTTAACATTTTTACAGCATTCGTTTGATTCTTAACTTCCACACGACAGTTCTTATACCAAAATTTTAACATTTTGAAATACTTTCACAAACCAAACTTCTCTTTTTACATTCTAACTATTTTCTTTCGAACTGCCTTGTACTGTTTTAAGATGAGTATTGGAACTCGTTTGGATTTCAACTGTCTTCTGTTTAAGCCAATTTTTTGCTTTTATAGCAAAATGTGACGTAAGCGCCGAATTCCCAGAAAAAAACGGGCTTACGTGCTGGAAGTCTATTCCTGAACAGGGAGCGGTATAAATCGCTTTAGAGAATGATCACATATCGTACGACTTTCAAGAATACACGGTCTTACAGTGATCTCGCGGTCATGTGATGAAAAATTCTTGTTAAGTGGCGCGACGTAGGTATGGTTTTTCGGAGCTCTGCAAATTGAATTTAGTTTTTAACAATTTTTTAACGGAACAACACCTCTGTAGTGCGCGCTATGCCTATAGACATAGAACACAGTGGGTGTTTGAACTTAGATACTTTTTTGTGATTGTTGGTTTTTTTTTAACTTAAATGTTGTTTTTTATTTTGGGTAATTTATTAAAATTTTTATGAAAATTATTTTGGAAAACTTATGAAACAAAGAAAAAAATATTTTGAATATTTAAATTTTCAAAATCATTAACTAAAATTTTTATAACAATCGTTGAGGTTGGCTGCAAAAAGAAAATATTTTTCAAAAAATATCGAAAGGAAACAAAAATATTTTCAAATTTATCATACCTAGTTTTTTTTCAACTTATTTTTTATTTATTTTACTACTTCTGAAACAAAAAAACCATTTAATATATAAATTTATAATCACTTTTGCGGAAAGGAAATATTTTGCCAGTTATTAAAAAAAATAATTTTTATATTTATTTATAACTTTGGGATTTTAAGAAAAATTCTGTTTTAAGTTTTTGTTTTTTTTAACGACATTTTTTTTAAACAAAAAGTACTAACTTTTTTTTAAAATTAAATAATTTGCCTTGAAATTTTCGACCTTTCACAACGGCTTCCAAATAACTTATTCATTTATTTTAAATGGCAGTGACGATACGTACGTCCCTGGCACAGTGTTCGGCCCTGCCTAAAACAGAGACAACAAGCGAGCGCCGCGCATTGTCCGTGCTTGTCGTGGCCCATTTACTTCATAATCGGACTCTATAATATATACAGACCGCTTCAAGCTACTGCGAACATAGGGCGGAAGAAGTCTAATTTGCCAGTGTACGTACATGCAGAGACACCGCACGCCTATCAGTGAAGCAACCAACACTCAGGCTTTCGATCGCCATTCGCTGCCGTTCGCCGCCTTTCGCCTTGTATTTAGTACGCCTCTAACCACGGTGCTGTGTGGAGTGTTGTCAATGAAACCGGAATTTGGCCAATAAATACGCAAATTTTTATAACGTAATTTTCTTATTTTTTGTCACTGATAAATAAGAGCGTTTTATTGTCAACTGCTCAGATTTATCAGTGACGACGTGTTACAATGAAAATAATAAGGAGAAACAAAATAAAAGCAAGTTCTCAAAATAAAATAATACATTCTAATTCTCCCAGTCAAAAAAAATTAAAGCAAATATTCGAAAAGTCCTCCTTGCTCGGCTAGACAATATCTGAGCCTACTATAAAAACCCCTTCTAACGTTTCCAAGCATGTTAGGGGTGATAATTTCAAAAGCTTCTTCAAAAACAGATAGAAGTCATTAGGAGCAAGATCGGGAGATCGAGCTGGCCATAAAATAGTTCCCCGTGTACTTATAACCCGATTAGGAAATACATTATCAAGATATTCCCTAACAAGGCCAACATTGTGAGCGGAACAACCATCTTGTTGAAACCATGTTTCACCAAATCTTACACCTAACAACTGCCTAGCAGTTGGAATAATGTGCTGCTGCAATAGATCCAAGTATCTAGGACCATTCAAATTGCAATTGCCGTTAATAAAAAATAGCCCAATTACGTGTTCCCCTACAATACCCCCCCCAAACATTTAGTTTTTGGGGATACTGTGTTCTTACGTCAAAATACAAATGCAAATTTTCCCTCGACCAATATCGAACGTGTGTTGGGTTATGACGATTTGACCATTTGACCATCTGCACTTTTTCGGCAACTTCATAGACATCCATTTTTAGTTTTAAAAATGTATTATTTCAATTAAGAACTTACCCATCTGTTTCTCGAGCAAGGCAGAAATAAAACAAAATAATAAAAACAAAATGAATTTCCAAAAGATAACACTGCAGCGTGCTTCGAATCTACCTCGGTCGTACGGCACGGAGAGTAAATTGGACTTGATTCCCCCTATGTTCGTAGTAGCTTGAAGCGGTCTGTATATATCTATAGGCGAGATACTGTACGAGAGTAGCGAAAGATACAATTCTATTTTTCACATTTCTGACGCCCATTTTCGTTCCCAGTGGCGTACTCAGGACCAAGCTATGATGGGGGGTTGGTAAGAAGAAGTGAGTAGGAAATGCCAACGCAGGCAAGAATATTTAAAATACTCTTTCAATTTATAGTCACCAAAGCTTTCACAATCCCTGTTTAAATGCGTTCCAATTGATAACCCACATGCTATATTCTGGATTAAACTGGGTTTTTTAGTAAGTCCCTTCCATTATCTCCGCCACCGGGGTGCAATTTTGATATTCTTGAAATGGAAGTATCTAGAGCACAAATCAAAATCGGACAAGTGGTTCTTGAGATAGGCGCGTTGGTGACAGACCGACGGACAGACAGACATTAAGGCAAAAAATGTTCTAAATTATTTGAAACGCAAAGATCTATACAAAAATTTGAAATCGGAGCAACTTTTTTTCGACCGTTTTCACTATTCTATTCTAGAATAATGTGTAGGCATAATGAAAATTTTTGAGAAAAAATGCCGGTGATTTAATAAGAATCTTACTCAGATTTGAGTAGCGCTGGGTAACCACAACCTCCCCTCTCCCCTTGGGTACGCCACTGTATATCCGGCAAAACTGAAGTTGCCGGAAATCACGTGATCTGCTATAGAAACGTCAAAAACATAGAAAAACCAAGCCTCGTTTTATTTCTATCTTAAAAACCGTACAAAAGAAGAAGTAAGGCTATCTCCTGGATCACTCTGTAAAAAGTGTCAAACATACTTATAACATCTTTAAAAAGCGCCGCAGGCAAAAATTTTCTCAATAGGACTTTTTATTAGAAAAAAAAGAAGTTAAAAAACCTCCAAATCAGTTACTTCAACCGAAAAGAAACTAAAAAACAAAATATCAAAAGATCTTGGGTGGAAATAACGAACTTTCAAACTTGGATGAGCATCCCACAAGGAACACACAAAAGACCAAAGCGAAAAGAGAAATGATTAAACGATGTTTCGCCCTGGGTAACCAGCGTGGGCTCATCAGTGGTTTCACTGGTCACCCTGTACCATACATTATTAAACACCATCATACACTTTGATTTCCAACTTTGAATCACTCACAAATAGGCATCGTTCCGCACTGGTACTTATCCCAGTGGTTTCACTGGTCTCCCTCTGCCATACATCATTAAACACCATCATACACTTTAATATCCAACTTTAAATCACTCACAAATAGGCATCGTTCCGCACGTAACTTGGATAAGTATCCAAGTTACCTGATACGGATTCGTCCTGGCGTGTTAATATTTTCAGTAGGATTATGCTCCTAAGGCAGTTAAAACAAAAAAGAAGTTAGAAAAAACCTCTCCAAATTAGTTACTTCAACCGAAAAGAAACTAAAAAACAAAAGATCAAAAGATCTTGCGTGGAAATAACGAAAATTCAAACTCTGACGAGCATCCCACAAGCAACACACAAAAGACCAAAGCGAAAAAAGAAATGATTAAACGATGTTTTGTCCTGGGTAACCAGCGTGGGCTCATCAGTGGTTTCACTGGTCACCCTCTACCATACATCATTAAACACCATCATACACTTTAATTTCCGACTTTGAATCACTCACAAATAAGCATAGTTCCGCACTGGTACTTATCCAAGTTACTTGATACGGATTCGTCCTGGCGTGTTAATATTTTCAGTAGGATTATGCTCCTAAGGCAGTTAAAACAAAAAAGAAGTTAAAAAACCTCTCCAAATCAGTTACTTCAACCGAAAAAAAACTAAAAAACAAAAGATCAAAACACCCTGGGTAACCAGCGTGGGCTCATCAGTGGTTTCACTGGTCACCCTGTACCATACATCATTAAACACCATCATACACTTTGATTTCCAACTTTGAATCACTCACAAATAGGCATCGTTCCGCACTGGTACTTATCCCAGTTACCTGATACGGATTCGTCCTGGCATGTTAATATTTCTAGTAGGATTATGCTCCTAAGGCAGTTAAAACAAAAAAGAAGTTAAAAAAGAAACTAGAAAACAAAAGATCAAAAGATCTTGGGTAGAAATAACGAAAATTCAAACTTGGATGAGCATCCCACAAGGAACACAGCAAAGACCAAAGCGAAAAGAGAAATGATTAAACCATGTTTCGCCCTGGGTAACCAGCGTGGGCTCATCAGTGGTTTCAGTGGTCACTCTCTACCATACATCATTAAACACCATCATACACTTTGATTTGAAACTTTGAATCACTCACAAATAGGCATCGTTCCGCACTGGTACTTATCCAAGTTACCTGATACGAATTCGGACTTTTTATATTTTTATTCTTTAGGTGGGTTATTGGTAAATAAGTACTTAATTCAAGATATCAGTATACACCTTTCTTTTTTACGACGTGATTTTCATTCTCGCATAATGGCATGCAAACCAAACAATTGATTTCCTCGTTTTCCCCGAAATCTATAAGGACGAACATCGAATTATATTCTAAAAATTTTAATTTTAAAAGTAACTACGCAGAATTTTATCTAATATTCCAATATTCCAGAATGGAAAAACACTCACTAATGACAGTTGTCATGGCCAACTTGACACAATAAGGGAATATGTGGTGTCAAATTTTCAGCAGTCTATCTCAGCCAATTTTTACCACACAGAAAAAGTGTTTTATAGGGATTATAAAGAATTTTGATATCTATACTTTATATTTGAACACTTTTCGTCTCAAGTCTACACAAAGAGAAATATTGGCTAGTAAGTACTCAAATGTCACCATTTTCGGGAATTTTAGGCATAACTTCGTTGTGATGACACATACAAAAAAAAATCGAATAAAAGTTTTAAAAAATAATTTTATTTAGCTAAAAAAAAAACGGTTTCTTAATCGAACAAATATTAACCTAAATATTAAGTCCAACACAAAATCCAAGATGGCGGCGAAACTAGAGGGAAATTTTGTTGGAAAAATGTGGTTTTGGGTTTCTGGTATGGTCCCCTGTTAGCCCTAAAAAGTGTGGCTGTGTAGTCAGTTTTGCCATTTTAAAGTAGTATTCTATTGGGCTACAAGTCTTGAAAGAATAACAAAAAAGAGAGTGGATTTCGCCAGCAGCTATATCTACGAAATATTTTGTAAATAATGTGTATTTATTCAACAAACGGATTTTATACATATTTGTTATTGGCATGTGCGTGAAACTGCCTGGAATAATACAATAATGGAGTTTTGCAAAAAAATTGCTTTGAATAAAATTTTGTGTCCCATTTCAACCGCTTTTCAATTTAAATCAATATATTAAAATTGGGGTCTAGACATTCAGGGAAAAATAATTAAAAGAGAAACTAATAATCGTAAAATTTATGCGGTATATAATAAATTGGTAAATGGGTCATTTGCACGAATTATTAATGACTTAATTTACAGAGATTGCTTTAAACAATAATTATATTTTTTTAAATAAGAGAAATTAAGCCATATTGAAGAAAAACTGAACAAACAGTGAATAATATTTGTATTTTGGGTATTCTTCAAGTTTTTCTTTAAAAAATGTCAACAACCGCACGGCATAAGTGTTCTGTGAGATATCTTTTTTTTTGAAAGGATCAGAAGTACCAAACACAAATTCACTTCAAATAGTATACAGGGTGTGCCAACAAGTTATATTTTTTTTCTTATGGAACATCCTATATGTGTTGACACTGTTGAGTTCTCCAAAAAATTAGCTTTTAAAAAATATAATATAGTATAGGTCTACATGCATCCGTTTTCGAGATATTTCAATTTGAATTAGATATTAATTAACTTCTGTTAATATTAACTATAATAAAACTTAAGTAATTTGTGACGTCCTGCTGTCAAAATGCCTCTATTTTTGTTTTTCACAGCCAACTATTTATTTGGAAAGTTAAGTAGGTTCTAGTTTGACAGCTTTTTGATTGTTGTGAATATGCATTATTATTATGTATGACATACTTAATTTAATTATAATACGCAATAAATACGAATTAATTAATAAATAATTCAAATTGAAATATCTCGAAAACGGTTACATGCAGACCTATACCATATTCTGGAGAATTCGAAAATATCAAAATATATACGGTGTTCCAACAAAAAAACTTTTTGGCAGACCCTGTATACTATTTGAACTGATTAATTTTTATTAATGATTTTGAGGTTCTTTAAAATACCCTTCCAGCCAGTTTTTCTTTGGTTCTTCTGCAGTTGCTAGAAAAAAAGTTATTCCAGGGTACACTTATAACCGATCACCCTGTACACTTAAGTTCCTCATTAATTTTACATAAGTGGTCGAAATGGCGCCTTTACGACGTAATGAACGTCATTTTGCTGCTTGGTTTAAGAAAAGCACAAAACTATAACCTGGGCACCCGCGAACCCTACTGAGGGCTTCTGAGGGGTGTGCAAAATTATACCTATTATATTTTTGAAATAACATAAAATTTTTGAAAATATATTGTCTAGGGGGCGCAACCGTCAAGTTAGTTCTCCCCCTATATAAAAATGGCCACAGCTACTCGGAAGAGGGTGTGCAAAATTTTTTAGATGTGCAAAATTTAATTTTAGATGTGCAAAATTTAATTTTAGATGTGCAAAATTTAATTTTAGATGTGCAAAATATAATTTTAGATGTGCAAAATTGTGGCATTAAAATTTTTCACAAAACCTTTCAGGAGGGGTGGCAAACTGAAGCTACCTCGTTTTATACTCTTTATAAAGCTTTTTTCTAAAATATTTAAAAGATATTGAAAAAAAATGCTTAAAATTGAACACAATTTTGAACATTAATAATGTTATAGGGCCGCAGGCAAAAGTTTTGGTAAATAAACCAAACATTGTTTAAAAATTTTGATCTCTTACATTTTCCATAACATATTCTTCAAAAAGTAGATTGGGTGAGCTGCCAACAAGGGGTGGGTTTGCTGTGGTATATATGGATTTGTTTCCAAAATTTGAAGAAAATAACGTAATAGCGCCGCAGACAAAATTTTTTTTTATTTAAGACATCACATCAAATCACACTCTCAACTGGAGTAATGGGTCAAAAAAGTGTTGAAGTTTATTACTTTCGTTTTTAGGATTCAAGCACAGGAGTCGGTAGCGGACAAAATTTTAACCTGCCGCTGTCCAAGGTAAGTTTTTACAAACAGATAGATATTTGCTTATTTGTTGTCTAGTTAGATACATAATTGTAAAAATAAAGATAGGTAAAAAAATTGACAGAAAAAGTTTTTGTGTCCAAAGAAGGGCCACAAATTTGGGAGAAAAATAATTTGTCAGAATTAAAAAAAAAAGAAAAAAAAATAATTGTCTCGAAAATGAAATGAAGGGAAAATCAAATTGCAAACATATTTTTATAAAAACGTAAGATGTTAGAAAATATTTTTAACGAAAATAATTTGATAGAAACATAATAATGCCAAACCACAAAATTCAAGAACCCCAATCTGGCCGAAAATTATTTGAACCGATTCAATTGCTACGTTGCCAGGCTTACCCTTACCGCAGAAAAGAGTCGAAGTAAGTTATGATATTGTATTACTTTACCCCCTTTGCATACTTCAATCACCTCCTACCTTCAAATTTCTTCATAATATATAAATCATTTAATAAATAAAAATCCCCGTGTATAGCGATTCGGCTAGATTGTGGTTCTGCTCATTTCGTAGTAGTAACAAGAGGGCGGCCCAAGACCTGGCAAGTAGGCCCAATCGGTTCCTTTTTACCTTACTCCAGCCCATCCCCCTAATCCACCACCTGTACCGCTTGTACGGTAGTAGGCTCTCCAGGTCTTCCTGTTCTCTTCACGAAGTCCAGTACTTTGGCCCACTTAAGAGCTCGTAGGCCCTCTGCATCCAGGTTCGGTTGTCCGAGTATCTGATGCCTCATCCTTAGGTATGCATTGCACTCCGCAACGAGGTGCCGGGATATCTCCTCCGCCCTCCCACAGGCCTGGCAGATAGAATCATTCCCGATTCCGATGCAAGTCAGGTGCTTACTGAGTCGGTTGTGGCCGGTCAGTATTCAGTGTCCAATATCTTTTCGTGGCCTTCCCAGAAGCCATTTGAGTCTGGCCGCGTCCGGTCCGGTTCACGTTAATGAATTCTTTGGACTGCCTGCATCCTATTTCGCTCTCCCAGGAGTCTGCCAGTGAATCGTTAGCCCATTTAATGAGTCCACTTTGCAGCTGTCTCCTTGTTATACCTAAGAGTGGTTCCGGCCCCACGTATTGAGTGCTGGCCCCGATCCGAGTGAGTTCATCCGCCTTTTCGTTGCCCAACACTCCCGTGTGTCCCGGTACCCACATCACTGTAACTCTCTTGTCTCGACTCAAGGCCTTTAGGGAAGGTATACCTCGGCTCATCGGAACTTCTCGGTCTTGCACGTAGATCCCCGCCCCTGTTGCCTACCTCTCCAATAGCTTGGAGCCATCGGTGTAGCATATCAGAGCGTAACTCTCGAACTCTTGGTGGAGGTTCTTACTCTGCCAGAATTCCATATCATTGTAGCTCTTATTGAATCTCCAGAAAATTCGGACTGCCTTGATCTCAAAGGACGCAAGTGGCATCCCTGGTAGCCATTTGGGTGACCCTTAGGTGTCCAACGGCTTCCTCTCCACTGACCAGAGTCCCTCAGACGCAAATAGACCACCATCTCTTCCTTCTAGATCCAAGTCGGTAGCGGAGATAGTCCCAGAATGGTCTCTCTTGCAGGCTTCTGAGCTTTTGGGATATGGTGGTCCTCTCCACTGCCGGCCACCAGACGATGGATCCATATTGGATCTTAGGTCTTAGTATTGCCGTATAGATCCAGTGGAGGTTCTTGGGTGTAATACCCCAGGTCCGACCTATCACCCGACGCAATTGCCACATTGTTGCTTGGACTTTTTCGCTTTTTCGCTTATTTTGGCAACATGCGGTGTCCAGGTGAGCCCCTTATCCAGGTTGACCCCCAAGTACTTTAGCTCTGAGACCAAAGGGTTTTCCGTACATTATGGGTGCTCTGAATCACTCCATTTTTCTCTTTTTGGTAAACAGGATCATCTCTGTCTTTCCTGGATTAACAGAGAGGCCGCTCTGTTGCCACCAGTTTCCTATGATTCGTACAGCTCGTTGCATTCTGCTGCAGACGGTGTCTAGGAAGCGACTTATCACCTCCATAACTCCGTCATCTGCATACGCTTGGGCGTCGAATTCTTCCTTTGTCAGCTCTTCCAGAAGGGTATCCATCCTTGTGGGCATCCTCCCGTAACCACGACCTGTACCTTGGATTCACCTAGTTTAGCTTGTATCTTCCTTTTTTTTAGTGCAGATCTTACCCATTCAATTATGAGGGGCTCAGCCCCTTTCTTTTGAAGGGTGGATGTTATGACCCTTGTCTTGTCGAAAGCTCCCTCTACATCAAAGAATTGAATTGCTTTCTCTGCCTTGTGCACTACTGCGTGTAAGGCTGTGTCGGTCGACCTGCCCTCTATGTAGGCGTGCTGGTTCTTATGGAAAAGATTGTTGGCAAGGACTCCCCCTAGTCTGAAGGATTTTCGGTGCAGTGTAGTCTTTCTTTCCCTACTCATTTAAGGATCGGGCATATTATTTTCTATCAATTTGTGGGTCAGATGTTTTTCGTTTCTAGATAATTATTTTCGATACTTTTGTAATTCTGATATTTTCAGGTTCGGGAAAATTATAATTGGTTAAATTTTATTCGTGTCTTTTAAGGAGGATAAAATTATATTCGTATCCATTATTTTCTGGGTATTTTACTTTCGTTCATATTTCGTTTCGGACGTTTAATTTTCTGTTTAATTGTGTTTCGGTTTTTGTAAATTCGGCTTTTTTGTGGGTTCCCCCAAGGGAGAGGAAGGCTATTAAGAATTCTGTCACTGCTTATAATCATACATTAGAACAAAACAAAATTATGATTGTTTTCCACAAACCAAAACTACACTTTTTTGCACTCGACGCGCGTTTCGCTAACAACGTTAGCATCATCAGGAGACGATAAACAATGAACTAAATTAATCTACGCTCTATCTTATATACAATCCTTTAGTGGGCGGAGATAAGACTAATAATTTGTGATTGATCACGATTTTTTAATCCTATCTCCCCTCAACCAAAGAATAAAGTGTACTAAACGGGATGGGTCCTCTATCTTTATTTAAACTATTTCTGGATTTAATGATTTCCATACTTTCAAAAGTCTTTTGTTTGGTACACTTTTTAGAAATTTTAGGTTATCTAATGTGAATCTATGATTGTTTTCAAAAGCATGCTCGGCCACACTTGACTTTTCTGTTCTTCCATATTTTAAGTGTGCTAAATGTTCTTTAAAACGTGTTTGAATAGAGCGTCTCGTTTGGCCAACATATTTTTTGTCACAATCCATGCAACTAATTTCGTAAATTCCACTTTTTTCTAGAACTGTAGTTTTATCCTTGGGATTTCCTAGTAAGCTTCTTATTGTGTTACCCGATTGATATACTAATTTAAGACCGGTGTTATTAAATACTTTGTGTAATCCTTTCGTATAATTAGGATTATAAGGAATTGATACAAATTTTGAGTCGCAGGTATCTTTTTGTCTGAAAAAGGTAGAATTCCGAAAGGTCTTTTGAAAAGAATGTCTATTTATCAGCTTATTTATTAAGCCTTCGTCGTAACCGTTTTCGCCAGCTATATTCCTAATCCTATTCTTTTCTGCTTCAAATCTTTCTTTGTTTAAGGGAAAATTTACTAATCTATATGTTAAAAAGTGCAAACTTGCAAGCTTATGTTGTAAGCAATGAAAAGAGTCATTTGGAATATACCTGTTGGTGGCCGTGCCTTTTCTGTATAGGTCAAAGTCCAATTTATTTTTATTTCTTATAACTAAAGTGTCTAGAAATGGCAGTGTACCGTTGTTCTCTGTTTCATAAGTAAATTTAATAGTGGGAAATTTGTTATTTATTTTTTCCATAAAATTTTCAACACTAGTTACTTTAGTGTTGAATACTGCAAACACATCGTCTACATACCTGAACCATACTCTGGGGAAATTCTCAAATTTGAATGCATATGAAAGTATGGAAATCATTAAATCCAGAATTAGTTTAAATAAAGATACAGGACCCATCCCGTTTAGTACACTTTATTCTTTGGTTGAGAGGAGATAGGATTAAAAAATCGTGATCAATCACAAATTATTAGTCTTATCTCCGCCCACTAAAGGATTGTATATAAGATAGAGCGTAGATTAATTTAGTTCATTGTTTATCGTCTCCTGATGATGCTAACGTTGTTAGGGAAACGCGCGTCGAGTGCAAAAAAGTGTAGTTTTGGTTTGTGGAAAACAATCATAATTTTGTTTTAGTGGAACCAAAGGTTCCAAATTCCCAACAACATACATTAGAAGATTTCTTATTTCCTTGGAAACGCGTTAGTACAGTAAAATAACTGGAAATCCAACGAAAAAACGAGTTTTTTCTACTTTAGTGCAAAATGACCTTCCTAAATTTCGATTGCTCATACAGAGAATGGAACCTAGGACGACGCCGTTTTGTCCTTATTAGGAGCTCATCAGCTAGGTGTACCACAATGACAGACTACTTCGGTCGCGCTTATGTGTCAAAGATTACGGCTCCAGCGGAAGAAATCCTGTTGATGGCACCCTCTGTGGGAACGATCGAAAATAAGGAAACCCACAAAAAAGTCGAATTTACAAAAACCAACACAATTGAACAGACAATAAAACGTCCGAAACGAAATTTTATAGAATTTTAATTTATTCGATCCTTAAAGGACACGAACATAATTTTACCGATTATAATTTTCCCGAACCTCAAAATATCAGAATTACAAAAGTATCACAAATAATTTTCTAGAAACGAAAAACACTCGAACCACAAATTGATAGGAAGAAATATGCCCGATCCTTAAATGAGCAGAACCACGTCAAATTTAAATATCTAGAGCGCCGTAAGCCCTGGATTGCGGCTTGACAAGTTTCTCTAATTGGAAGATGACACGGGGTTTTTTATAATTGGCAACGTCTTGCTGTTTAATTTTTTTAATCTTTTGCCAGAGTGCACAAGGAAAACTAAACATCAGAATTAGCAGAAATTTTGCAGAGGTGATCATTTTTAAATACTTAACAAAAATATCTGAAGCATTTTTCAAAATTCTCAATAATTTTTTCTTCAAAATAAAAGCTGTCATCTATCCCAAAAGCCTCAAAATAATTGCGGTTTAGAACAAACACGATCTACAAAAAAAAATTGAGAAATACCCACAATTTCCTCTGGATTGCATTTTTCCTTTTTATATTTCCTTGCTTTAGCGAAAATAAAAACTAAGTTTCTTTTTTTCTAAAAGCCTGTGCACTCCGGAAAAGAAAACCGATCAATCAATCACACTTCATTGAATTTGGGAGACACGCACAGTTCAAGTGTTGGCCGATAGATCGCAGAATTTATACGATTCCATGGTAAATGCAGCTGTTTATTCAACAAAGTTTAAATCGGGCCGCAGTGGGACAGAAGAGTAATTTTACTTACGTTTTCTGTCAGAAAACCATTCGAGGTTATGTTTATCTTTCAAAAGTATGTTTTAAAACAAATATGAAACCACTCTGCGTGTGCGATCGCCCACCCAAAAAGGCCTAGCGCTGCGCGGGCATTACCCCGAGTCTATCAAAGAACCAAAAGAACTTTACTGGCTCGCTGGGATTATCATAGTTATGTGCAAGTGTACTAGTAAAATCTTGGCGTGCAAAGGATAGATTTTAGAACCTCAGTTTCAAAAACACACGGATACTTCAGTACTAACAAAACAGGTCAGTAAAGCTCCATTTAGAGGTATGCAAGACTTTTGCTAGTCCTTAACGCTCCTGCTTAAAATAGAATACGATTATTTCGTCTAGCGCCAGTAGCCGATTTTTAAATCTGCATGCTTTTAAGTTAACCTGTTGTCGGCATCAGCTAGCGGGAGTGTTTCCAATTGCACCTGTAAATGCAACCTTAAACATTACACCCAGTTACTTTATTACGTAATTCGGCAATAAATGGTTTTCTTTTATTTTAGTATTTTATTTGTTTTTTTAGCAGCGCAGGACGCGAAAAGTCAAAATAAGTAACCTAACCCCAAATTTTTGACCCGGCGCTAAAAAATCTCAGGTGTCCCACTGTGAATAAACATAAAAAAATCAGGTCGACATAGTTAAATTGGTTTCCCGTACAGTGTTGCTAAAAAAAATTCCCCAGATTGTAACTACGACCTTAAACGATTTTATTTAACTTCACAGTTTCTGGCTGTCTAACTGTCTATCAAATCTTTCGATTCATTTTTGACACACTTCACGTGAACCGATTTTAATGAAATTTGGAACAGTAATGTAAGTCCGATGAAAATACCAAATTTGGGGGTAAGGGGTGGTTAAGGGCCTGGCAACGTAGCAATTAAATTCGTGGCTATCGGTTCAAATCATTAAAATTATTTTCGTTAAAAATATTTTCTGACATTTTGTGTTTCTATAAACATATGTTTCGTTTAAAATTAATTATATGCATATATTTTCTAGCGATTTGATTTTCAGGTCCCCAATTGTTTTCGAACCAATTATTTTCTTTACTTTTAAATTATGACAAATTATGTTTCTGCTAGATTTGGTTTCGGTGTTTTTATATGGACCCGAAAATAATAATTTGCGTTGTACATTTTTCCGGGAAGTAGGGGGGTCTAAAAAAGATATAATAATGTTTGTTATAGGATTTTCCCGTTTCTTATTTTTAGTGCAATTCAACGTAGTCGGATTTTTTTTTTCAACTCATTTTATTGAAAACTACAGAATTTGACTCGCGACAAAAAAATTTGCAAATTTTATACTATAAATTTTTATATATTTTTTTATATACCTATACCATTTTTGTGATTGTTTGGCTATACGACACAAGAAAAAGATGAATAACGCCTCTAAAAAGAAACCTCAAGAGTCCTTGACTATGGAAAAACAAGAACTTTTTCACTTACCTCGACAACGATGCTCAAGGGCTCTCCAGTGTGCAAAACCTAAGTTATCGCTTCGGGGAATAATCGTTGAAGCAAAGCTGTCTTTTTTCTCTTTTATCTCATCTACAGGGTAATATAAAGTGTGTTTACATATTACTATGAGAAACTATAATGGCCGAGGATCGCAAAATGTGTAACAATAATAATTTTAAAAAACAAAGAAAAATCAGCCAGCTCGCGTCCAAAAGGGAACCCACAAAAAAGCCGAATTTCCAAAAACCGAAACATAATTGAACAGAAAATAAAACTTCCCAAAGTAAAACACCCAGAAAATAATGGATACGAATATAATTTTATAAGACTTCAATTTACTCGATCCTTAAAAGGCATAAATATAATTTAACCGATTAAATTTTCTGAACCTTAAAATATCAGAATTACAAAAGTATCGAAAATAATTGTGTAGAAACGAAAAACACCCGACCCATAATCCATCCGAATCGCTCTTGGGCATGCGTCAAATTTAAATTGCGGCGTTGACAAGTTTCTCTACTTGGATGGTGACACGGGGATTTTTTTTATTAAACGATTTTATTTAACTTCACACTTTCTGGCTTTCTACCTGACTGTCAAATCTTGCGATTCATTTTTGACGCACTTCCTGTCACTCGATTTTAATATTATGAAAACATTTCGGGCTAGGGGATGGTTAAGGGACGTAAAGGGGGTAAATTAATACAATATCACAACTTACTTTCACTCTTCCCTGCCGTAAGCCTGGCAACGTTACAATTGAATTCCTGGCTATCGGTTCAAACGAATTTCGGACAGATTGGGGTACTTGAATTTTGTGGTTCGGCATTATCATGTTTCTATTAAATTATTTTCGTTAAAAATATTTTGTGTTTCTATAAAAATATATTTCGTTTAAATTTAATTCTATGCATATATTTTCTAGCGATTTGATCATTATATTTTCGAGACAATTTTTTTCGGACCAATTACTTTCTTTCCTGACAAGATTCACGTATGTAGATTCTGATCTTAGAAAAATCCTCAAATACCTCGATTTTTTATTCGAAGGGCAGATATTTTGTCTATCCTAAAATTTTAGCTGCACGCCCCCCTTCAAGGGGTAAACTTTACCCTTATATTTTGAATAGGGAAAGAGGGTCGAGCGATACCTTGTTTTGAAAATCTTTCGAATGTCTTTACCATCGTGTAAAAATTTCGAAAATCCATTGCGTGAACCGATGGAAAAATAGTTTTTTTTACAAAATAATTTTTTATTTTCTGAGAAATCCAGGGACACGTCGACTTTATTTTTCTTAAAGATACATATCATGGTATCACTCCACCCACTTTTTCTATTCAAAATTTAGGGGTAAAGTTTACCCTTCGAAGGGCATGCGGGCTACAAAAATTTCAAGATGACCAAACAAAAAAACGACGTGTTCGCGGATTTCTTCAAAATCAGACTAAATACGTAAATCTTGGGTGGGAAGTTATCAAATGGACACCCTGTATATATCCAGTGAGGGCAGAGCCGAGGGCAAGAAAAAATATGGATCCTTTATTAGCATTATTCTTACAGCTCTAATATAGTCAAATGTATGTAGTAGGTTGATTGAGGATATTCAAAACAGCCTTATAAAAATGTCACAACATACATAAGCATCAGATCTTGCCCATCCTGTATTTTTTTCGTGAGCGTATATCATATATTCTCAATTTTAAGTTAAAAGTTGTGGTCAAAAAAATAATCCCCATTTACAGCACCTTTTATGTATTTTCGCTAGAAGTCCCCAATATTGATAGAAATAGATTAGATTTAGATATTTAGATGCCGCCAGTGTTCGATGTTTTGGTGTTAAGTACCGCGTACTTTTGGGTCAGTCCCTAATGTTGCAGGTGGCCAAACGCGCCTCCGTCCTGCGCCGCGGCAAATCTAGGAACAAAATGATGGACTCCGGACCTGCGACGGCGGAAAGCACCACTCCCAGCACGCCTCTGGTCGATGCTACTGGAACGCAGAGCTGTCAAGCCGTCGCCGTGTCGGGGAGCGGCGAAGGTGCGGGCAGGTGTGTGACGGACGACATGATGTATTACAATCTGGAAGAAGCAAGATCCGGTACGTATAGGTATTTCAAATAAAAAATTATCACATTTTACGCTTCTCCTTCTTCTCTCCTCCTTCCCCTTCCTCCTTCTTCCTTCTTCCTTCTTCCTTCTTCCTTCTTCCTTCTTCCTTCTTCCTTCTTCCTTCTTCCTTCTTCCTTCTTCCTTCTTCCTTCTTCCTTCTTCCTTCTTCCTTCTTCCTTCTTCCTTCTTCCTTCTTCCTTCTTCCTTCTTCCTTCTTCCTTCTTCCTTCTTCCTTCTTCCTTCTTCCTTCTTCCTTCTTCCTTCTTCCTTCTTCCTTCCTTCTTCCTTCTTCCTTCTTCCTTCTTCCTTCTTCCTTCTTCCTTCTTCCTTCCTTCTTCCTTCTTCCTTCTTCCTTCTTCCTTCTTCCTTCTTCCTTCTTCCTTCTTCCTTCTTCCTTCTTCCTTCTTCCTTCTTCCTTCTTCCTTCTTCCTTCTTCCTTCTTCCTTCTTCCTTCTTCCTTCTTCCTTCTTCCTTCTTCCTTCTTCCTTCTTCCTTCTTCCTTCTTCCTTCTTCCTTCTTCCTTCTTCCTTCTTCCTTCTTCCTTCTTCCTTCTTCCTTCTTCCTTCTTCCTTCTTCCTTCTTCCTTCTTCCTTCTTCCTTCTTCCTTCTTCCTTCTTCCTTCTTCCTTCTTCCTTCTTCCTTCTTCCTTCTTCCTTCTTCCTTCTTCCTTCTTCCTTCTTCCTTCTTCCTTCTTCCTTCTTCCTTCTTCCTTCTTCCTTCTTCCTTCTTCCTTCTTCCTTCTTCCTTCTTCCTTCTTCCTTCTTCCTTCTTCCTTCTTCCTTCTTCCTTCTTCCTTCTTCCTTCTTCCTTCTTCCTTCTTCCTTCTTCCTTCTTCCTTCTTCCTTCTTCCTTCTTCCTTCTTCCTTCTTCCTTCTTCCTTCTTCCTTCTTCCTTCTTCCTTCTTCCTTCTTCCTTCTTCCTTCTTCCTTCTTCCTTCTTCCTTCTTCCTTCTTCCTTCTTCCTTCTTCCTTCTTCCTTCTTCCTTCTTCCTTCTTCCTTCTTCCTTCTTCCTTCTTCCTTCTTCCTTCTTCCTTCTTCCTTCTTCCTTCTCCCTTCTTCCTTCTTTTTTCTCCTTCCGGTATAATAATATATCACATTTTTAGCAAAAGCATTTGATATGCAGGTCTTGTCCTAGTGGTAGAGTAGTTAGTTCTTACCCGGGAAGCTCCGGTTCGATCCTCAATACGACCACTACTTTGTTTTTTAATTACCGGTGGAATACCCTTCGGACGTCGGTGCATAGTAAACCGCCGGCTTTCTTAATGTCTTATTAATGCCACTGGCGGCTGGAGGACTCTGTGTTTGTTGGGCCAGGAGAAGCTGCCACAGATAGAGAGAGTTGGTTCAGTTAATGGCGATCAAAGAAGAATTTCAGGAGAAGCTACAAGCAACATGGCGCCACTATAATTATTTCTCAGGGTTTCTTTTATTAATTTAGGTACTCCCAGGAGGAGGGGCGAAAGAGAAAGTTCTCGCGGTGCAGTTTTCATGAGTCAAACGAGCACGGTCACCGAACCCCCTTCAGACGAAATCGACGATATGGATGGTGAACTTCCTAGAGTCACTCTGTAAGTAATATAATTGAACTGATTAAGGCTATAGTTTTTCCTGAGATTTTAAGTAAAAAAAAGTACAACTATCAACGCCTTGTTCTTTAATTTTTTAATCTTTTGCCAGAGTGCACAGAGAAAACTAAACATCAGAATTAGCTGAAATTTTGCAGGGGTGATCATGTTTAGTGCCAATTTTTCTTTAATCATTTTCTTTGGCTAGAATTTCGTAAGATATGTAAAACATTGATTTGCATTGGCAACTATGACAAGTGATTCCGATCTGTATATCATAAACTCCCTTTTCTCTGTTGTATTTTTGAGTTTTTGAAGATTAATAATAAATAAAATGTACCGTAAAAAACACAATAATAAGATATTCTAAATGAAAAATATTATTGGAAAATTATTTTTGTAAATCTTTATAATAATAAATACCGTATGAAGTCGGCCATAAAAAAATCAAAGGCGGCGTGCAAAAACTAAAAATGCTTTCTTAAAAATAACGTGACGTTAGCTATATCACAACGCGTTATTAAGCGATAAAGTCACCTAACGGGAATTTTTTGTAAGAGGTGCAAAAGGTCACTAATATGGATAATATGGATAGTTTTTAAAATGTCACCCTGTATAGTAGACCTGGACAACCAAGATATATTATATGAACACAGCGGGTGAACCGTAAAACACTGGACAAATTATTTTTTGCTATAACTTTACCGATTTCAGTAAAAAAAAACTATTGATAAATAAAAAAACATTCGCTTCGCCGCCACATTTAAATCTAAAATGGCACATAAATCAACGTATCAAAAGTATTTTAGAAAAAAAATGACAACATGTAACAAAAAGATTTTTAAAAAAGGTAGGCATTTAATTTTCTCCGCCCTCTTGGATTCAAATATGACGGCAAATCGATTTTTTTTCAAAAGGCGTATTTGTCTTATTAATACGGTTTTTTTTATTGAAATTGGTAAAGTTATAGCAAAAAACAATTTTTCCAGTTTTTTTCGGTTTACCCGCTATATAATATATCTTGGTTGTGCAAGTCTACTATATGTACAGGGTGGTCCAAATTCGAGGGGCCTCTATGGCTTTGGGCTTTTGCAGCATAGTTCGCCCAAATCTTATATACATGTTACGGACTCGATTTTCAAGAGAAGTCGAAAACTAAAAACAGCATTGCGATATGTCAAAGCGTTTCGGAACTACAGGGTGATTCTCAAAAATGTGCGTTTCTAAAAACTCTCTACAACTTTTTTATTTGTAAAGATAGAGATTTTCATTAAAAACATTTTTTGAAGATTTGTTAAGGATAAATCTATCTGTTTCACCGATTTTGTCTTAAAGCCTTTAGTTCGCGAGATATAACACAAAGTTACATTTTTTTAAATGGAATGCCCCAATTTTTTAAAAAAAATTATTTTTGTAATAAAATTTCCTATTAAACGATGTGTCATAGACCTATTTTTATTAAGTAGTTAAACAGATATCTGCAATTTTTAATAATTACCATAGTATGCTGTGTTTAACTCTGACCTATGCAGTTTTACGGTATCTATCTAGGTAGCTATGATCAAATAAAAACAATTGCCATAATAAACGAGCCCAAGTGTCAAAAGTGGCGTCTTCGTCAAGATATAAAAATGTTTGAAAACTTTGAAAAGTACGACATGATAAAATGTTATATTGAAAGTAACGAAAATCGACAGACGGCGTTAAATCTATATTCCAGAGATATCCGGAAAGAAGGCAACCTAGCTCAAAAATATGTCTGAAGTTAAAACGTCATCTACAAGAATACGGATCCTTTACAAAACCGCGGCCTAGGACGTATAGAAGCCTAGCCAGAGATAGAGAGTTGGAAGAACTAACGGTTCTAGGAGAAATAGAAATTAACCCGAATACTTCCATCAGGGCTATGGAGAGAAACACTGGAATTCCACGCAGCAATGCCGTTCGGGTACTTAAAAAACACAAGTTTAGGCCCTATCGACCCCGACGGGTGCACCAATTACGGCAACGAGATTTTGCTCCAAGACGTGCATTTTGCAGGTGGTACCTAAATAAAAGCCAAGAAGACCCCGATTTTCCCAGAAAAGTTATTTGGACAGATGACCCAACGATTTCTAGTGACGGACTATTCACCAGATATAACTGCTATTACTGGGAACAGCAAAATCCCCGTATTATGGTGGAACAAGCGAATCTACAGAGGCAAAATTATTGGGCCATATATTTTTGAAAAGAAAGATACCAACAAATTTTAGAAGAGCAGGTGATTCCGTTCAGCAAAATAATGAGCTATACTTTCAACATGACGGTGCACCTCCTCACAATGCACGAGACATTACTAATTTGCTAAATATTGTGTTTGCCGCAAAATGGATCGGAAATTAAGGTCCTATATATTGGCCCCCCAGGTCTCCAGGCTTGGTAATTATAGTAAACTAGAAGTTAAAGTTCGAGGTTGCTGTGTCCCCTCGTGCCGTAGCCAACTTGATTTTGTATGAAAAAAAAACAATTAAATTTTATTTACACATTTAGATGATGATTTTTTAGAAAAATTGCGGGTATCCTATTTAAAGAAATATAACTTTGTGTGATATCTCGGGAACTTCTTTACAAATAAAAAAGGCCTTCTACCTTTAAAATCGCACATTTTTGAGAATCACCCTGTAGTTCAGAAACGCTTTGACATATCGCAATGCGGTTTTTAGTTTTCGACTTTTCTTGAAAATCGAGCCCGTAACATGTATATTAGTTTTGGGCTAACTATGCTGCAAAAGTCCAAAACTACAGAGGCCCCTCGAATTTGGACCACCCTGTACAATGAGCTTCAGGCTATGAACATAGGGGGAATCTCCGTGCCGTACGACCGAGGTGGGGTCGAAGCACGCTGCAGTGTTGTCTTTTTAAAATTTATTTTGTTTTTATTATTTTGTTTTATTTCTGCCTTGCTCGAGAAACAGATTGGTAAGTTTTTAAGTGACATAATACATTTTTAAAACTAAAAATGGATGTCTACGAAGTTGCCGAAAAAGTGCAGATGGTCAAATGGCACTATCAAGACTATTGAGACTTATTCAAGAAATTTTTTTGGAGAATTTTGTAAATCGCCCAGAACCTGTGCAGAATTTTGAAAGGTTTGGTTGTCTAGCGCCAAGAAACCATAAAAAATCCACTGTTTTGCTGCACTGCAGTGGAGGAAAATCGAAAGTTAACTAGCCACCAAATTGCCGAAGCAGTTGATACGTCTTCAGTCACTGCCTTACGTGTACAAAGCGTCAAAAACGCATCAAATTTTTCCGGAGGACAGCTATCGTTGTATAGAATTTTGCGAAACAATGATGGAAATGGCTAATCGAGATGAAAACTTTCTGAGATCTATTCTTTTCACAGATGAAAGCTCTTTTCCATTATTGAATCGTCATAACCCAACACACGTTCGATATTGATCGAGGGAAAATTTGCATTTTTATTTTGACGTAAGAACACAGTACCCCCAAAAACTAAATGTTTGGGGGGGTATTGTAGGGGAACACGTAATTGGGCCATTTTTTATTGACGGCAATTTGAATGGTCCTGGATACTTGGATCTACTGCAGCAGCATATTATTCCAACTGCTAGGCAGTTGTTAGGTGTGAGATTTGGTGAAACATGGTTTCAACAAGATGGTTGTCCCGCTCACAATGTTGACCTTGTTAGGGAATATCTTGACAATGTATTTCCTAATCGGGTTATAAGTACACGGGGAACTATTTTATGGCCAGCTCCATCACCCGATCTTGCTCCTTATGACTTCTATTTGTGGAGTTATATCAAAAATAAAGTTTACGGGCGTGAAAGGGCTAATAATTTGAAACTATGACCCCTAACATGGTTGGAAACGTTAGAAGGGGTTTTGATAATAGCTTCGGATATTGTCTAGCCGACCGAGGAGGACTTTTCGAACATTTGCTCTAATTTTTTTTTCACTGGGAGAATCTTTTTGGTTTTTAGAATTTATTATTTTATTTTGAGAACTTGCTTTTATTTTGTTTCTCCTTATTATTTTCATTGTAACATATAAATCTGAGCAGTTGAAAATAAAACGCTCTAATTTATCAGTGAAAAAAAACAAGAAAATTACGTTATAAAAATTTGCGTATTTATTGACCAAATTCCGGTTTCATTGACTACACTCCATATGACACCGTGGTTAGAGGCATACTGAACGCAAGCCGAGAACGGTGATCGCAAGCCTGAGTGTTGGTTGCTCCACTGATAGGTGTGCGGTGTTCCTGCGTGTACGTACACTGGCAAATTGGACTTCTTCCGGCTTATGTTCGCAGTAGCCTGAAAGCCTGATTTCTCTCTAATACTGTTTTCCTTTTGATGCACTAATGTACACTAGGTGTACCTCTATTGCTTTCTCTTTTGTATCAAAATAAATAATACAGATACACTCAGTGCCCACTGGTGCAACAAAAGGAAATCGCTGTTAATATCTGGCTCCCACACAAATTTTGTGATTTTACCACATCTTATCATTGAATTTTCCAGGCTGACAGACGCACACAAAAACGCGATCAGAGCGATTAGAAAAATTAAATATTTCGTCGCCCGAAGGAAATTTCAGCAGGCAAGAAAGCCGTATGACGTCAGAGACGTTATCGAACAGTATTCGCAGGGTCATCTTAACATGATGGTTAGAATTAAGGTTAGAAACGATCCTTTAATAAACTAACTTTTTGTCTGAAATTAACTCTGTGTTTCGGACTTCCATTGTCTATATTTTGTTTATACACGACGTTTCGATCAGAGATTGTACTGATCGAAACGTCGTGTATAAATAAAATATAGACAATGAAAGTCCGAAACACAGAGTTAATTTCAAACACATCATTGTCTCAAACTTTCAAACTAACTTTTTGTCATTACCATAACCCAATGTCGCCACAGATTTTGATTGATTGATTGAAATAAGCTCTATTGTCATAAAGATTACAATAATTTCTTAAAATAACCTTGTAGACAAAGCAATGTAAAGTGAAATACATATAATAATATTAAACTTACATTTATCTAAACTAAACTTTACAAGTAAAATAAAACTACAGTCCTAAAATTATAATTTGGTCGGAATAAGAAAATAAACACGTTAAAATAAAGTATAAAAAAAACAGAAAAATGTTAAGATATTTTTGTTAAATTAAAGTTAAAATAAAAACATTATATGTAAATAAACAAACCAACAACAAAATAAGAAAAATAAAAATATTCAGTCAGACAGGTAGTCAGGAATGTCAATATTTGTTTACAAAATATTATATTTTAGCTTTGTTTTCCAAGAAATTTGATACAAGTTTTCTAAATTTTTTGTGATTTTTTATAGCTCGTATAGACAAACTTGAGTGGTTAAACACTTTTATTCCCAAGTATATAACAGAGTTTCTTGTCATGGCCAGTCTTGGAATAGGCAAAGGTATATTTCCAGACTGTCTTGTTTGTCTTGCAATGAAATGATCATAATTTTGATATTTTTTATGAACTAAGCACACTTTTTTCTAGGAAAATAATGCATGTTAGGGTTAAAATTTTTGACTGCTGAAACAGTGGCTTGCAGTGTTCAAAGGCTCTTTTTTTATGTAAGTAACGAATTGCCCTTTTTTGTAATATAAAAACAGAATCAAACAGATAATCTGAGCAAAAACCCCAAAGCGCCGCTCCATAGCGTAACAAAGAGTCTACCAAAGCAAAATATACCATTCTAGCTGATTAGTAGTAGTTCTTTAGCTGCTACTTTAACTGCAAAACAGGCAGATCCTAGTTTAGATTTTAGTTTCTCAATATGCTCCTCAAACTTAAGCTCTTTGTCCACTACTAAGCCCAAAAACCTGGTGTGTGTCACACATTCTATGTTGTGAGAGTCTAGATCTATAGATTTTGTTTCCAATTTAAAAGATATGATATTCGTTTTTTAATGTTAAAGCACAAACCATTTGCTTTGCACCAGGATTAAATCTTTATAAGGTCATTCAACATGACTTCCTCTAGATTCTCCCCAGGACCACGCCATTCAACTGAGACATCATCACAAAAAACAGTAAATACACCCTAAATATCAATATGTGTTAAGTCCGCTATGTAAGCCAAAAAGAGAACGGGTCCCAACACAGAGCCCTGGGGAATGCCTCTTGAGATAGTTATCTCATCGGAAAGTTTTCCCTTTATCTTTACAATTTGAGTTCTTTCAGGCAAGTAAGAAGTTGGCCATTCTAATGCCTCATTGTAGAATCCATAACACCTCAACTTACGGAGCAGTGTCCCGTGATCTACGCCATCAAATGCTTTGGAGAAATCACAGAACACTGCCGCAACTGAGTCATTTTTTTAATTTGAACCTAGATAAACTTCCTCTAATAAATTAAACATAGCATCGTTAGTACTTTTGTTTGTTTGCAAGCCAAATTGGGGATGAGAAATAATGTTATTTTTTTCAAGGTGAGATATAATTCTTGTTTTGGCAATTTTTTCTATTAATTTTGACATTGATGAGAGATATGTAACGGTAGGTAGTAGAGCATTAATAGACCATCAAATTTGGTGATACCGTAGACAAAATCGGTTATTTCCGATTTATTTCTGTGCAAAAGCTACGGTAATTTGTTGGCAGTTACGGTAATACGGTAAGCAAATAAGGTGTCGATAAATTAGTGGTCTATTAACTCTCTAAAGACATAATTGTCTCTAACCTTAATCTATCCTTTAACACTTACTTTTTGTCACTAGCATTACGCGTAATGACAAAATTGTCAAAGAGGGGGCATGATAAGACGTTATGGTAATGACAATATGTTACAGAGATGATAAAATATGTAAAAAGCAAGACGGGGATGACCTTATATTTCTTAAAATCATTTTAGGAACTTCAAAGGCGACTGGATCAAACCTTGGGCAAACCGGGCAGTTATTTGGCAGGAATTGACGGTGTCGGCAACATGCGACCAATGACAGTGGGAGCCAGATTATACAGGGTGGAGCAACAGTTGGGCAACATGGATAAAAAGATAGATTGTTTGACGCAAGCCATCACGGCGCTTGTTCACAAGCAAACGGCTGTCATTACTGCGCATCAACGTCAAGATAACGTTTGAACAGTTTTATCGCGGTTGTATAAAAGATAATAAGTTATTTTGAAAAGGAATATTTTTCATTATAGGGATAGATTCATAATTATCATCGATAAAATTACAATATGGACAAAATATTTTTGTTACTCATAAAAGATCCGTAAAAAAGGTGTCGAAGGACATGGCGTAAAGTCCCAAAGAAGTGTGACAGTTTTCACACTTCACAAGCACACATCTTTACCTGGTCGCACCACTCCTACCAAATACCTATTAGCTTAAATATACGCCTTGCCCAGGCCCATCTTGTAAGCAACATTTATAATCTAGCCAGCCATGGAAATGTCAAAACAAAAAACATTGACTTAGCCCTGGCTTTTTAAACTTCCGATCCGAGAACTTTCGGCCGGCCTCCCGGCCTACTTTATACGTCTTCAGTCGAGTCCGCGCCATTTTTGTTGTTTTGTTTATTTTAGTTCCGTGTTTTTATTTGTGTTGCGCGTATTTTTCATTGTTAAAAATTATAAAAAATTATGTTTCAAGAAGCCACTGCGTAAAAAAGATATGTTTTGTTTGTGGAGAATATCAGACAACGAAAAATACCATCGGAGGTATCGCCCAAGCAACAATTATAGTCAATTTCACTGGTGCCATCGTCATTGCCATCAAAAATAGGTTAAAGCGTAGTAAAAACGTATGTTTCCTACAAAAAGCTATTTATAGGAAAAATGTCATTATAGTCACCACTTAGTGTGGTCACTACGGTTAAAAAATTACCACAGTGTCGTAAAAAGATAAAGTTATATGCGAAAGTAATATATTCGACTATATAACCCACATGGCAATGAAAGAACGTGCATAATATATGCGTTAAACCCCCTTTTGAGGATGTCCTTTTGAGCACATCTTTAGCATATGCTTGGTACATACTATTTAAGTATATGATATTAAGGATATCCATAGCAAATGATTTAAATGTACCATTTGAGCAGGTTTTTTTGAGTACATCTTTAACACATGCAAAGAATATGTCAATTTTAAAACATTTTCTGGTCATTAACTATGTTGGGAATTTGGAACCTTTGGTTGCACTAAAACAAAGTTATGATTGTTTTCCACAAACCAAAACTACACTTTTTTGCACTCGACGCGCGTTTCGCTAACAACGTTAGCATCATCAGGAGACGATAAACAATGATCTTAACCAATCAGAATCCGCCAAAATGCTTATATTTCGCGGTTTCAACCTATTACTTTATAAGCGCATCGTACAGTGGATATAGCTTTGGTCTCTCAACCTGTAGATTGTGTGTTCGAACCCCGTCGGTGCGTCGCACTTTTTTTATTATTAGGTTTTTTTTTTCTTAGAGTGTATTGTGATAGGACATGGTTTTTAGAGCTCAAAAATCTATTTTTTATTTTACTTAAAGCCATATTTTAGGAGATAACGGTGCTAAGAATGACCCATTGCTATATATGCTAAGCACATGGCAATCATCTGATAAGAATATCTATTAGCACATCCTAAGAATCTGCATAGCATGTGATTAGGGCGGAACGTAACCAATTCTTAGCACATGCTAAAGATGTTCCAATGTTAATTTAGAACATCCTTAGCATATCCTATTTCTTCTTGAGGATATTCTATACACATGCTAAGGATGAAAAATTGCTATGTGGGTAGTTTAGAAAAAGATCAATATATTTTCAATTAATAATGTGGGAAAGAGAAAACCTATAAGAACCCTATAAAGTAAGAAATACGACTTTATGTGGTAATCAGAACGTCAGGATGACGTGCCCGTTTAATACCCGCGACCACATAACTCGTATATTAAGAGTAATCATTACCGTCGCGATGTAGTTGTATAACCGTCCCAAAAACGGTGAATACCTCTAGGTATAGCAGTAGTAAAACGGTCGCGGTGAAATGACGCCGCAACTCTATTAGGGATATGGCCTGGAGACGGCTACCACGTCGCTACTGATTTTGTTGCTTGGGCGAGTGGAGGAGGTTCAGAGGTTCGTAGCTCTTTTTGTTTTGGATAGCTGCACTTAATCACCAACGGGATTATGTTTCTTTAATTTATATAAATGGGTCTTTATTGGCTGCGTGCACAATTTGTAAAAATTGAAGTGAAAGGCAGTTTTGAATTTTTGTACAAAAATATTTAATTTTTAATAATGAGCGAGCGCTTTGGGGCGTTGGCCCATCCTCAGGCTGCTATTGTCAGTCACAGGAACATTTCACTGAACGCATATCGACTAGGTACATATAAACATTAAGTTGACGTGCACATTCAAAAGTTACAATTTTGTAAATTCGTTAGTTTTAAAGATTTCTTAAAACATTTTTAGTTTGTTTTGTTGATAGAATCGAAAAACAAAAAAAGTTCTAAGAAATCTTTTTTAAAACTAACTAATTTACAAAATTGTAACTTTTAAATGTGCACGTCAACTTATTGTTTATATGTACCTAGTCGATATGCGTTACAAAACTGCTTTCACTTCACAAATTTATATTACTTTCTTCGAAAAAAAAAGTAAACAAACACATGAAAAATACCGAACTCTTTCTGTGAATCATCAATGGCTTCGGGTTATAGCCGATGACGCTGTCGTGGCGAATGTGCAGAACAGCGTTACAAAAAGGATTTTCGTTTTACAATTGGTCCTGGTTCTGGTTGAACCAGAACCGCAACCGGTCCTTTCGTTTTAAAACAATGACGTCACAGTTGCAACCCGGTTATGAAATTTTATAACCAGCCTGCGAGGTTGATTCGGCCCTTTGGTTGTAAACATAACCCCTAAAATTTTGCAAAATTATAGATACTCTTTTTTGAGTAAAATCAAAGATATCTTAATAATATTTTAAATGACGTCATTATTTTAGAACCGCTGTCTAAATTTATGTCAAAATAATGTCAACCAGAACCAGGACCAATTCTTAAATCGAAAATCCTTAAAGCCAAACGAGAAACCAAAGAGGAAAAGAGAGATAAATAAGAGAGAAAGTAGAGGGACATCTTGCTTAAAACTTTGTGCACCTTCCTGCTTGGTGTCGGGGTTAACGCCGCGACTTTCAAGCAGGAGATGCCGGGTTCAAGCCCCGGGTCGTGCATCAGGTAGTCTACTTGGACTTTTTCTTATAAAATTACAGAATTTTGTAAGATCAAGGCAAAACGCAGTATGAAGCGGAGTAGGCCGAGTTAGCTAGAAGGCCGGCTAATTCGATTTCATACCGTCCCTCGGAGAGGACGTTAAGAAGACGGTCCCGTGTGATCCATATATTGATAGTGGAGCACGTTAAAGATCCCTAGCCCCGACAAAGGGGTTTAGGCTAAATTAAATTCTTCTAGGAAAAGAAAACTGCCTTCCTAGGGGGTGCTCTTCAGACCGGTTTGAGGAGCGGGGTAAGGGGGGAACCCAGGGAAAATAAGTGTAAAATGTATCTTAGGCCCTACCCCTCAATTCACGCCGGTATCCAGGCCGGATGGGATCGGATATCACGTAGAGGCGGACCTAGATACACACTCCCTAAGTCGGTAGACTACGAAAGTAGTTGATGACCCGTCCCATTTAGTTAATAGTGCTTACGGGACTCAAAAAAGTGACGGTAATCAAATAAGAAGAAGAAGAAGAATTTTTTGTGCATGCTAAAACCATTGAAAGGGGTATATTTAAGCTAATAGATATATGACTCCATCAAAAACCGACGCAACCCACGCATCCTTAACAAAAGAATAATGCAGTGTATCAAGTAAACCTATGAACAATGACCACTCTACAAGGAATATCCAGAAAATACCAAGGGTAACACCTGTTACACTTGTAGTTTGGATATACAGGGTGTCGGAAAAGTTTGAGTCCATCCTAGTATCTCCAGAATCAAAAGAGACAGAGAAATAAAATTTCACAAAATGTAAACCATTTAGTTTAAAGAAAAGTATCTTTTTAGATGCCTATTGTGTAGTCATTCATTAAATGGGCGAAGCTAGGGCGGAGACAATACTTTTTTTAGATAGATAGATAGATTTTATTTACCACATTAAATAAACAAACTTAAATTATATACATATGGCATGTCAGTCGCTAATACCTAAGGAGTTGAGGACGTAGACAATAATTAATATTAAGTGTCCTATTTTAAATTCACAATACTGATTCCGCAGCCTGTCAAATACACCTACTTATCATTTCATTAAATAATTATATAAATTTAAAAAATGAAGCAATACGACTAAGTATTTTTATAACCTACAAAGACAACACCCAATAATAGATTACAATCAAAAACTTTAAAATGGTCAAAACTCCAATAAAATATCCAATTGGTTTAAAAACATGTATTAAATTTTTTAAAATTTGATAAGAGATTTTCATTATGTTTTCAAAAATACCTAGCTTTTACTTTAACGGATTTTAAATAAAATGGGAGAATCATCTTCAAAAGAGTTAAACATGAAAACAGATGTGTGAAAGTTTGAGACAATGATGAATTTGAAATTATCTCTGTGTTTCGGACTTCCATTGTCTATATTTTTATTTATACACGACGTTTCGATATGTACAATCTCTGATCGAAACGTCGTCTAGATATAAAAATATAGACAATGGAAGTCCGAAACACGAGTTAATTTCCAGAAAACAGATTCAGTGATTCTTTGTCTGCTCTTATTTAAAAGTTTTTGTTATTTTATTTAAAAACCGTTAGAGAAAAAGGTAACATACTAGGTATTTTTGGAAATAAAATGAAAAGCCCTTTTCAAATTTTAAAAAATATGCAGGGTATCTCATTTACAAAAAGTATTTTCTCCGCCCTAGATCCTACTCCCTGAATGAATGGTGGCACAATTAACATCAAAAAAGATACTTTCTTGCAAACCATCTAATTATGTAAAATGTTACTTCTCTGTCTCTTTTGGTTCCGGAGATATTAGGGTGGACTCGGATTTTGAGGACATTCTGTATCTTGTTGTTCCCAGGTTTGCTTCAAATGATGCCTGGAAAATCTGCAACCCGTTACAATGGAATTACTCATATTTTACAAAAATTTTACATTTTCTTAAGCAATAATGCGCACCAAATAATGCTTGTTTTGATAGACTTATAAATAACTTTTGATTGCATGTAATAATTTTTAGCTTTTGCAATGACAATCTAAATTTTTCTCCTAAGAATAAAAACGATATTACTGTAGATATGAACAATTTTAAAAAGCCTATTTATCAAAAGTGATATACTTCTATATTTTTAGATTTTAGCAAAATAAAAAAAATTCTTAATTATAACTATTTAAAAGCTTATATTATGCAGGGTGTTTCAAAATTATGTTCCAGTATTTTAAGGGCGCTTCGTTACCGAATCCACCAGCAGCGCTTGACCCCTGAAAAATATCTCCCTGTAGATTCTTACAACCACCCGATATGCTGCAAGACGTAAGCCCTAGATACCGCAAAAACTGCGGCTTTAAAAAAAACTAATAAATATTGAAACTTCAACTCACTGTAGAACGATAATAAAGCATTTGCAGAAAAAAAATCCTATTTTTACCTGAAGAATACGCCTCTAAAATGTTTATATTGAATTTCGAAACACCCTGTATTATATTCATAGTAGGTACGAAAGAAGTATAATAAAAAATGTGGACTCTGTGGAGGAGAATTATACGGGTAAAAAATGTTATTAGTGAAATAAAAAACAAAATATTATCAACATATTTAAACATCACATATCGACATATTCAGGGTATCCCAACAAAAACGGACGAACTGCTTTTTCGTTTGGCGATTTTTCCGAAAATGCTATGTTTACACATAGAACAGGAATCGTTTTCAATGCGATTCTCTTTTCCGTTTTCGTGAGGAGTATTGAACGCCTTTTAAAAACCTTCTTAACTTTTGATATTTGCCTGATGCATTTTGAGGTTGGTTTTTTCCAATTTTACTGGTTTTTTAAAACTAATAAGTTTACAGCACAATAATGTAATTAAAATAAAGGTATATACGCATTTTTTGCAACGGTATTTAACTTGGGCGGGGCCAACAAAAAATAAGTTCAATTTACCGCGTTTTCACGCGGTAGGTTTAAAATTGAACCGTATTAAAAACGTGTTCAGTTCTACATAAAAACGTAGCCAAAAAAAAGCTTTTCTTTCGGTTTTGTTAAAATACCCTGTATATCTACAGGGTCGTAGGTATAAGTGCTGTAAAAAAATAATTTTAATACCTACAATTTGACAACGCATTATAGTGTGTAAACGCAATTTAAGGGACTTTTTAGTAGGGGTCCAAAAATCTTTTTAGAAGTATTTTAGGAGCCTTGGCGAGCTAGTAAAGTCATGGATGGGTTTAGACTATTGTAAGTTATACAGCCTTAGGGATTGCCACTTTTTTGGACTAAGTTATTGGATATCATGGATAAAATAAGTGGCACATCTTTAATACAAAAAGCCCACTTTAACGCTCGCATTTTTAAGCATGAAGTAGTACTTTAACGCCCTAGGGCTCCTTTTATTCCCGCAGGCATTATTACGAAATTATTATCTTTTAAATATTAAAATGAAAACGTTCTCGTCGTGCGTAAAATGTTGTATGTACCTCAGTCAAAAACAGCTTTAACGCCCTCAAAGTCTAACAGCCCTACCGTATGTTGGCAAACTGTTATCCCAGATATGGATGCTATCTAACTTAATAAAACTATGAATCCAGTGTTGACTTTATTATCTCGCGTCTAAAGTCTATTTAAGTAGTATCTAACAATTCTTATATAATTTCTTATAAGCATAATGTTTTTAATTAAAACCTTTTTTCGGTCAGATAAGATTGCGGGGGGTTTGTTTCAAAACACAGTATTATTAATTATAATTTTTATTATTTAATTGGAAAATCACGTAAGTAGGTAGATAGTAAAAAAACTGTAAGTACAAGCCTAATGACGAGAGAACAAAAATGCAATCAGGTAGTTTTTAAAGCGACAAACCTAATAATACTTGTAGTAATAAACCACAAATGATGTTTGTTATCTCTATCTGATCATATTGCTCTATGAATCAAACGGCAGGAGAAAAAAAAAAGCATGTGTCCATAAGAAAAAATGAACTTGACACTGCTCCTGTCACACTGAAATGTCAAATCTTGAAAACGGACCTCTCATTAGGTAGATCTTAAAAAAGTTCCTGTAGAAAGTTTTAAGCATTTCTTGACAGCTTTAAGAACAAGGGCGCAAAAAAATAAAAACTAAAAATAAAGATTTCGGTTTTTTTCGCCTATCTCCGGAATTACCAGGAATTTGTAAACTTTTTTTTTTTGGTTTTGAGCAAAACATAAAATTGCGCAACTTTGCCCTAATTTAAACCTTTTCGTATCTCCTACCGTTTAGTAGTAGTTTGTGTAGATTAGCGGGGTCCAAATATAATGTAATTTGACAGCTGTCATTAAGCGAAATGTTAAATAAACAGTAGCCTATGTTTCAATCCAAGCCATAAAAATTAAAGACGTGCATGTCAAGGCGCATTTACGCAGACAAACTTTCCTTTGATGTTGAAATGCCGACAAACATTTACACGAGCCTCTTGACCAAAATGTTCAAAGAAATGTTCGAGCAAAATCTGGTACAAAAAAAACACACGTAAATTTTGGAGAGAATGTTGAGCAAAATTTGTTTGAAGAATTGGAGGTATACAAATTTCTTTACAAATTCAAAATATATATTGTTATCGGAATTCATTGAACTTAACTGAAAATAGAAAAACAAAGTTCTGAAATAAGGTATTTTTAATCAAGTGCTTTCCGACGGAAAAACGATTTGATGCCGAAATTCACATTTTACCTCATAAGCAACTTCGATTGATCTGATTTCTATAGGGGATATGCCAGTATATTTGTAACTTTTTTGGGGTTGTAAAAAGAATGAGAATAAAAAAAAAAATAATTGGCACTTAAAACCTCGGTCACGCTTATGTGCCAAAGATCGCGGCTCAAGCGGAGAGAATTTCTGTCGAGTACCGACCATGGTTCCCTCTGTGTGAATCTCCGACAACCAAGAATGAGACCCACTGCATAAGCAGTAGGTGCAAAGCGTGGCATCGATCCTGCGAGAGACATATTACAATGCCATCTGTATGCAGGTTTCGTCTACAAGCATGCGAATATAATCGCAAAACAACCGAAAGTGCCGTACTGCACGATTTAGAAAACAAAAGGAAGATGGCTGTGGCACCGTGAATCTAGCGTCCTAGCGTCCTAGGTTCCACCCTCTGTGAGAGCAATCGAAATCCAAGAAGTTCATTTTGCACTGAAGTACAAAAAAAAAAACTCTTGCTTTTTCGTTAGATTCACGGTGCCATAGCCATCTTCCTTTTGTTTTTTAAAAAATATAATTTAGCAGTAATTTAGTAGACTGTGTCGTCGCCAATCTATCATCCCGCGCTTTGGATTACGCAGGTAGTAGGCCGGCCACTCTTTTGAATCGCAATGTTGCCCTTTGCATATTGTTGGTTCAGTGTCAGTAATCGACCTTGATTATTACATTAAATTGACAGTAAATATCTATATCTTCAGCATTTTCATGAACCTTTTGCTTTTTTAAGCAACCCTTGGGACCTTAAACTAACTAGGTAAATCTGGTGTGAGGAATTAAAAAATAACAATAAAAGCTAAAGGTAAAGTAAAGTTACAAAAATATGTTTAACTAAAATCCCCCTCCCCACCACTCCTCATAGTCGTGAGGTGCGGATTACCGCTTAAAAGTGCAATTTTTGAGTTTTTTGCCGATATTTGTAAATCTCAAAATTTTATTGGAAAAGAAAAATTTTCCTGGGTTTTTTTTTGACTTTAGGAAAAAATCCTTGAAAATAAAAAAAACTCGCAAGAAAATCCCAAAAAAAACCCCGGGCAAAAAAATCCGAGAAAATCCCTAAGAAAAAAATATTATAAGTAACCCTAATCCATGTGACAAAACTGATAGTAGAGCCAATAATAATGTTTCGCTTGCCATCGGCTTTTTTCCACAAACATTTTAAATAAAAGTTGGTGTTCCATTTTTTTAAAGAATTGAGATCACTGATCACTGATGTGAAATTTAATTTATTCTCATCTTTAAAAATATGTTTCCAAAATAGATAGCAATAATTTGCTCAAAAATTTACCCCAACAAAATGTTCAAAGAACAGCTCACAAAAATGTTCACGCAAAAAATTTTAGATCTTTTGCACGAGCTTTTATTTGAGCATGTTCGTCTGTGTAATTGCGCCTTTAGGTACCTAAATTTGTGTTTTATTCGTTATTTAAGTGAACAAAATACTACCAAACGGTGTTGGTATTTTTAGTCCACCAATATGGAATGGGGGACTTTAAAATCGTGAAATTATGACTTTTCTTAACTTAACTATTCAAAATGAGTTACTAAGGTTTCAAAACACCTTAATCGACGATATATACGATAACTCAAGAACACCTTAATCGATTTTCACGAAATTTGGTACAACAATCCTCTATCGGCTGACCATGAACTGATTAACTTTTGGGTAGGGTGGTGGGGGGTTTAAGGGAGGAAAAAGGGGATAAAATATTATACAAAAATATGACATTTAGCCGAAAGCCATTTCCAATGTAATTTGTGCAGGGTTCTTTTATCCTGGGTTCAGCCGTTTTTTGAGCGTTTGAGGAACAAACACACACATACAAGAAACTTTCGCACCTATAATATTGTCAGGATTATTTGTCTGTACTTATACAGTTGTTTTCTTATCAGCTACCTACAATAGTGATTTCAATTTATTTAAGTTAAGTACTTTTTCTTGGGGTGCCTATATCTGTGATGGCCTTTTTACTCTAAATAGCATGTGTGATTTAGAAACTACTATATTTTATGTGAATAATGTTAATTGCCACTTATCATTGCCACTGGCTTACGGTTGGAATGGGCTGGGGGTTTGATATGTTCTAGATCTGTTCTCCCTGATCAACGTTTAAATAAACCTCTTTTTGATCCGACCCACGGTTTCAGAGATATAGGTCTTGAAAGTTGGAGGTTTCAGATTTTGGGGATTTTTCATGCTACTTCCAGTACACCAGTTTTTAGCCGGCCGCCGTAGGGCAGTGGGCAGCGTATCTGCCTGCCGCACGGAAGGTCCCGAGTTCGAATCTCGGCTAGGTGCATTGTGTTTGCCTTTAACTTTGAAAAACACTTCGCTAACACTGGGCATTGATCCTGTAATAGATGGAAAGTCCCAGTATAACAAAAAAAAAAAAAATAGGTAGAGAACCAGACTATTGAATGCAGTTGAAAAAATTGACATATTTCATTTAAGTCACTCTCAGTGGCGGCACAAACTTGAAAAACGTAAAAAACTTTTTTTTCAAAATTCTCAGATTAAAAAAGAACAAACGGTGAAATATTTGGATTTTTTGATATTGTTATAGAAAAATCTTCAGAGAACAAAAAAGATAAGCGACATATGTATAAAGTTCGTCACACTAGAGACCAGAAGGCTCAGCCGATTTTGACAAAAGCGGTACCGTTTAAGTGCTCTGAGTCTCAGAGGTACTATATGCCATACATTGTTAAAGAATAAAATCAATATGGCGGATACGATCCGCCATTCTGTTATTTCCTCCCTAGCCCACAGGAGGTATTGGTTTCTTCGGAAAAAAAGTTTTTGAGATATCATCAAAAATGTGATATTTGGGTGTTTCTTAGCCTAAATAAACGTTTTCCTGTGACCTGTGCTGAGAAGGGGGCGGTAATTTTATTTGTGCGGAATGGAATTATACTTTTCAAGACATTTAAGTTGATATGCGATACCTTGCATTACATATTTTTAGGCGGGTCACCTGGGTTGGGGAAAAGAGGGGGTAGGAGAGGGGGCGCCGAAACAGGAGAAGCGGTATTGGGTAATCACCCTAAAAAAAAACAAAAAAAAGTCAGATGCCTTTATATTTTTGTAAGTTATATCTCAAAAGTATAAAAAAATGACAGAATGGGGACTCGCATCCGCCATATTGATTTGAACAATATATGGCATATAGTACCTCTGAGACTTACAGCACTCAAACCGAGGGCAGCAACCCCCCCGAGATGCCTGGTTATGGATACATTTTTACTTCAAATTAAGTTTTTTTTAAATTATTTACCCTTAACCCCCCCCCCCCCAAAGTTAATTCCTGTGTGCGCTACTGACTTTTGTCAAAATCGGCTGGTCTTTAGCATGGCATACACATATACATAGTAAAACGGGCGGTTTTTCACAAATACATATGTAGCTTATCTTGTTTTTTTTTTCTGATGACTTTTCTATAAAATATCAAAAACTAAAAAATATTTCACCGATTGTTCTTTTTTAACCAGCAATTTTACGAAAAACTGCTTTAAAAAAAAAAAAGTTTTTTATGTTTTTTAAGTTTTAGCCGCCACTGAGAGTGATTTAAATGAAATATATCAATTTTTTCAACTGCATTCAATAGCTAATACTTCTCTACCTAAAAACTGGTGTATTGGAAGAAGAGAAGAAGTAGCAAGTTAGGTACTCGAATACAACAACATGGGCAAAAAACTGATTTTAATGAAAAATCTCTGAAGCCGTGGGTCGGTCAAAAAGAAGTCTACTTAAACGTTAATCAGAGAGAACAGATCTACAACATATGAAACGCCCATTTCAACCGAAAGCCAATGTCTAGGTGAGCGGGGTCCTTTCTTAAGAGGGAATTTGAGTAGAAAAATGCGCCTTTTTTCGATCAGTTAAACAAAAAAAAATCGGCACCTCACCAGTACAAAAATAAAGTACTTTATAACTTATTTAAAACAAAAACGATTCGTTAAGGCAGAGATGTCTAAATCGTATACCTAGTAACCGTCTGCAAATAACCAAACCATTGCTTTTTTGGCAACCAACAAAAATTCCCATCCTGTTTTTTTTTATTTTAAGGAAAATAAGGTAAACTCTAATTTACCCAAAAATGAAGCCATTTTAATAAATAATTTTCAAGTATTCACAAAAAAATCATTTTGAAACCGAATACAATCAAAATTAAAAGAGTCGTCAATTTAAGACTAGAAGTCCGGTTAAGAAGTAAATGAGCCAGCTAAGGAATATGCGTAGAAACCCATTTTCGTCTTAAGCCCGCCCACTTAGCTCGCGATTCGTTTACCGTATGAAGTCATAGGCGTAGACGCTCTAATCTGTTTATTGCACTTTGTGTCTTGTTGTTGACGATACGTACGCCCCTGCCATAGTGTTCGGCCCTGCCTCAAACAGAGACAACAAACGAACGCTGCGCATCGTCCGTACTTGTCTTGGCCCATTTACTTAATAATCGGACTCTACAGCAACCGCGTGCGTGTTATTTAGGCGTTTTTGTCATTCAAATTTTCTCTTAATATAGGGCAGGACCCAAATATAAGAAACTAACTAAAAACTTTTTCACGCAGCTGTGAAAATCTTCATTTCCAGCGGTATTTATAGAAAAAATTGATTTTGCTTATTTATACTGAACAGTATTAGGAAACGGTACTCAAATTTTGCCCAGTGGCTCTGACAAAGTATAAAGCTGTAAATATAAGCTCTACGTTTGCGTTCAGTTCGCAGTTTACGCATTTCTGTCTTTTTCTTTCTTACTTAGAAAGAAAAAGACAGAGGTGCGCGAACTGCCAACTGAACGTGAGGTTTATAATTTCAGCTAGCTTTAAAAAATAATTTCTTGATTGTTTACAAAGTTTCTTATTTTGGAAAATTTCGATTTTATTAATTATAATTAATATTTGTATTAAATAACTTGGACTCGCTTACTTAACATAGACGTGTAATCAATAGATGTAAGAAATACCTGCTGTTATAAACAATTTTAGGCGACCAATTTTACACAAATATAAATCTAACAGTACTACGTACAATAAGAAAAATATAAGAAAGGCAGGGTAATAACAAATTGATGATAACCAATGGGTTTAAAAAATATTCATTATCTCTACATATTCTAAAATAAACTTCTTAGGCAATAAAGTTACCACAATTCCTATATTTTTGTCAATTTTTGTCTTTTTTGAAAAAATACACATCTCATGTGTCCTTGTGATTTTAAGATATTTAAATAAAATTAGAGTTATTACTAATCTTGTAGCCTATAACTTTAAGAAAAAATTATTGTATATAAATGATACAAGTTTAAAATAACTTTTGCAATTTGTCATTATATGTATAGTATCACAAAGGGAACAAAAATTTTCTGATTATTTTCTGTGGCACATAATTTAAAATCAATAATTAATTAAATACCTACAGGGTAACCCAACATTAGCACTCGACAGATAACTCATAATCATTAATAAATTTAAAAAATAATCGTCTCAATAAATAAAACGGTTATTTTTAGAGAATTTTTTTTATTAAGGTTTATTTCCCAACGAGAAGATATTGAAATAAAATAAAATTAAAATTAAATAAAATTAAAAATTATTGTAAGTGCAAGTATATAATAACTAAAAAGCCAACACTTTTTTTTTCTTATATATTATTAAGCTATAAATGAGTTTGGATTATTTGGAGTTTTTCTGTTGGATGTGTATTTTGCTACACCCTGTGTATATAATACCTAAACCGTAGCGGCCTCTTTTAGAAAATAGTTAAATACTCTTTAGACTATATAAGCAATCTTACATAGGGACTTTAATCAAGTAAACAACGATTCCCTTTTATTCCAAAAGTTCGGTATATAATCTCATACAACCCTTCAAAAATCCATTTTTTTTACAAAAATAACTAAATACTAATAACAAATGGATATTTTTATGAGAATGACCAAGAACTCTTCAAATCCAGGAAACTCATATTAATTCGTGAATAATAACATTAATATTGATTAATATTAATAGAGCACATAAAAGAGTTTATAGGAAATTTTTGGAGGGCAGATAAAAGAGTTTATAGGAAATTTTTGGAGGAAATTTTTGGAGGGCAGATATATATCCGTTATACTCATATTCTCTGTAAACTTTTTTTAATTAAATTTTAATTTAAAGTCTCTTGAAGGCAAATATTAAGTTTATTTGCATTTCATATTAAAATTTTCTTATTCACACACACTTTAAGTTGTTCATAACTCGGATGTTTCTGTCTTTTACATTTTATTACCATATATTTCTATGTTGCTTTCTTTTTTTCGACCGTTAGTCTATTGATTTTTGGCTCCCGTCGGCAAAGCAACATGCCGCAGACGCTATACTACGTAGGACGTTATACATGCCAATGAGGTGTCCTTGATGAAAAAGCTCAACGATAGACCGCAGAGATTGGACTTTGATATCTGTATTCGAGCGAAAGTCTTTGCTTTTGTACACAAAAAAAGGAAGATAGAATATTGCGCTATATCAGTGGCGGTCCGAGGGGGGAGGCGGAAGGGGCGATCGCCCCCCCCCTTTGCTTTAGAAAAAAGTAGACAACAACAACAACAAAGATACTGGTGGTCATAACCCTGAAGAAGAAAAAACGAGAAATTGCAGAAAGTTCCTTTAAATACATTCTAGAATCCCTCCGTAATATTTTGGGACAATTTGTCCTTTAATCCGTCAGTCGTTTCTAAATACTATAAACTGTTTTATTAATCCCAAACACAAATTCTTGAACTTTTATTGGGAGAAGTCATTATTTGGAAACAATATTGGTCAGAAGTAGGCAAAAGCTTAAATCAAAACATACCTGATAACGTTTTCGAGGCAATGAGCAAGTGTGGCAAAATTTTTCCGTTGATTAGAACATTCTTGGATATTTGCCAGTAAGTAAAGCCTCGTCAGAAAGTTTCTCATGCCTCAGAAAATTGAAAACATAAGTACTTAAAAACACTATGACGGAAAATCGTCTGACGGGTTTAGCGTTGTTGCCAAAAAAATTGGAAATGATTTTTATGTTTGAGATATGCGATATAAAAGGTAATGTTTCAACAAAAAGCTTTTAAACCTCAAAAAAAAAGTATTTAGCTATTAGGTTTTGTTTGTGGTTTGTTTGTTCTCTATGTTTTTTATAACTGAAAAAATTTTACGTAGGTACTCAAGCGCGGATTTCAGGAGGATGGCGGGGTAGTGAACCCCCCCCCCTAGCCTGGCTTTAAATTTTTATGAAAACATTTAAAAAATCAAAAGTAGGGCATAAATTGATATTTACGGTATTAGTTTAATTTTGTGTTAAAAATAGCATTTGTAGTGTCATTTTCTTAAAGATTTTCGCCTGCTGCGCTTTGAAACCATTGATATAATTACAATTTTATTTTAATTTCAAATCAAAAAACGCATTTCTTAATGTAACTTTCTCAAAAATTTTCTTAAACATTTTTTAACTTCAAATCTAAGTACCCCCCCCCTAGATTTGAGACCAAATCCTCGCTTGTAGTTACTAAGTTTTGCATATATTGATATGTTCCTCATAAAAGCTATGCTTTTATTCTATTTTTTTTTCATCGTATCGAAACCGCCCCCCCCCCCCTTTTCAAATGGCTGGGACCGCCACTGGCTATATTCCACGTTTGTGCGTATGTCCTATGACCAACTTAAAGTGAACATCATTTTTTCTATCATGCACGTTTATTGAACACATACTATGTTTATACGCGCCTAAAACCGGTTTTATATGAAGACGGTTTTAAATAACATCGCTTTGTCTGAGGGTTTATACATGCTTTATTAAATAATATTAAAAGGAAAACAAATAAAAAACTACGTTAATTATAGATTTTTCGATAAAACGAGAGTTGAGTACATCTTTAAGTTTTGAAGCAATGCGACAAAGCGTTTTATTTAAAGTTTTTATACCTACCCTAAAATCGGTTTTAACCGGATAAACCGCTTTCTTACATCGCTTTAAAATAAAATCGATTTAGTGAATGAAACGGTTTTAGTGGTGTTTATACGACAAAATTTGTAGACCACCCTTATATAAACGCGTTTTAAGAGGCCCATATAAACAAAGTAATTGTGTGGGTTCGTAGCTTTGTGCACCTAGGCAATCTACACATTTTTTTTACATCAAATCAATTGGTGACTTTCTCACTTTTTACTTTGACATAATATGTACATAAAAGAGGTTTTCAATAAACGTTTTATAAGGTTCCCAGAAGTGGGATCGCCGAATAATGAAAAATTGGAAGCAGAACTGAATTTTTTGTGAAAAATATTGCTTGCTAAAAATTTCGGTTCTGATTGAAATTTTCGAAATAAACAACTTAATTTTGATCCACACATATTCTCCATGTATATAGATCGTATACATTTGTACCAATTAGTCAGCACCAATAATCACTTAATTTAAGTGTTACTTAAGAGGTTTGACAGTCACTCATTACATGTTTCTTTTATAATAGGTCATAATAAATATTAGTACATTTTTAATTGTAAATTTGAAGACATTCCCTATGACTTGTGTGTTGAATTATCCCACCAGCGGCGTCAATTGGGGAGGGCAGGGGGGCAAGTGCCCCCCTTTGAGCATCCGCACACAAAAATCAATCAAACATGGTTAAAGAGTTTGGTCTGAAAAAAATTAGTTGACAAATTTTTTTTGTTTTTTAAGTTTATTTGAATTATTTCGGCATTAGTAATGTGTTTTATTTTTCTTTCATATTTTTTTAAAATTACTATGCCCCCCCCAAAGAGAAATCTGAAATGACGCCCCTGTATCCCACTTCTTTGTTAGCCAACCTTTACAAAGTTTTAGCATACCAGATTTTAAGACATTTTATGGTTGTTTTAAATTTTTAAAGTTTATTGTAAATAGTTCTACACGCGCAAATGATTACTACGTCTGCATGATGAGATTAAATGCGGATCGATATCTTTCGATACGAAATCAATCCAATCATGTATACGTTTAGTAAGGTACCTGAGTCAAATATGCCCACCCTAAGAAAAAATGCAATGAAATGGACATAATTGGTTTGGTATTTTTTTAAAAGTCATAGTTATTTAAGGATTTGACATCATTCGATCAATTTAATGTGAGTTTTATACTGGAATATTTTTAAAATGACCAAAGGTTAATTATATGCCCATGGAAATATAACCCCCCCCCCCCCCCCCCCCCGAGAAGCCTGGTCATATACAATACACAGAAATAAAATATATAGTGAATAAAATACAAGAGCCTAGAATTTAATTTTTTTCGCCTGCGGCGCTGTAACACTTTTAATTTTTACGATTTCGTTCGTTCATGACCGCTATAAAAATGTTTCATTTTTATATTTGTTTTTAATTTGGATCACTATCATGTTCTTTTAATTGTAATTTTATCAAAACATTTTGCCTGCGATTTGGTGTCAAAAATGGCCTTTTAAGTGTCATTTTTACAAAAATTTTTGCCTGCGGTGCATTTTAGCATTTTGGGAAACAAATTAAGGGTAACTAAACCACTCAAATTCTCAAATCCCCATCAATATTTAAGATTTTAGTGTCATTTTGAGTCAAAAATTGCATTTAAAATAAAACAATTTTAAATTTCGTCAACACTCCCCCGCGCTTGTATATAAGCATCTGTTTCCCTGTATCAATTATAGTCTCATTTTTACTTCAAATTAAGTTTTTTTTGTTATTTATTCTTAAGAACTGCCCCCCCCCCCCGACGCCAATTCCTGGGTGAGCCACTGGTTAAAAACGAAAGAACAAAAATATTTAATATTTAAACTAAAAGTAGTGACATTAATACAGTATCCAAATTAAAATAAAAAATATTAAATCTACTATGTAAATAACAATATCTTTTTGTTCTCTAAAAGAAGTAAAATAAGCTCCACACCCTCCATTTTCATACCGCTACAAAAACGCAGTGATAAAAACCCAATTTTTGTTTGAAAGTTTGAGACAATGATGTGTTTGAAATTAACTCTGTGTTTCGGACTTCCATTGTCTATATTTTATTTATACACGACGTTTCGATCAGTACAATCTCTGATCGAAACGTCGTGTATAAATAAAATATAGACAATGGAAGTCCGAAACACAGAGTTAATTTCAAAAACCAATTTTCATGAGATTTTACAGTAAGGAAATCCTACATTTTTTTATAACAATAAGCACCTCTAAAATGCGTTCCCACATTACAAGCTTGGACCTAACTAACTAAATGTTTGTCGAGCAGTGTTGCCAACTGGGTTCGCCGAAAATTCCCAATTTCCAAAATTACATTGAATCAGGACCTACCTAAGCAGACGGGTCACGATCCTAAACTTTTGTGACTTCAAACACCTCACCTTCGTGACGTAATTTATAATTCTGACTTCAAACTATGTCACGATTGTGGAATATGTAACGTCATCCAAGTTTAGGTTCGTGGCCCATTCGTTTATACAGGTTGATTCACGACGAAATGCAAATATTTTAATGATAAGGATTACAGGCCAGGGGCAACTCATATCCAATGCTAATTTTTTTTTTAAGTTTTTTTGTGAAATATACAGTGTGATTTATGAATATATTGCATAAATAGAAACGGACATATCTCAGATACCAATAAACCTATTTACTTTAAATTTGGCACACATAAGGAGACCTAAAAGCCATTTCTACCAGTGTATAAAAAATAAAATTCCAGGTCCGAACAAAAAAAAAATTAGTATTATATATATTTTTGTTAAAAACAACACCCTGTATACTGCAATTAGCAAATTTTGGTATTACCACATAAAAGCTAAAGGATGGTGCTACAATACCCTTAGATTGTATTTAACGCGTTAAGTCTCAGTTTTTTATAAAAAGAAATAAAAATCCAATCCTGAGATAATAGGGTTACAAACAATATCACGTTCTAAATGACTAAAAACGTATTTTTAAGTTAAAAATAATTTAAGCATAAATAAATCATCTCCCACCCTACCCAAGCAAAAACCAGGCAGGTACAGGGCCTGATTAATATTTTTTAAATTTACTTTTATAAAATATACAAACACATTCTTTTAAATTATTAATAAACCCAATTTTAATTTGACATCCGTTTTCGTAATTGGTTTAGAAGTCGTAGTCAAATCATTAAAATTTCAGGCCCGGACTAATATTTACTTGATTTTATTTGTCTTTATTGGAAAACAACATTTTTTTGTACCTTGTATTTTTTTTTATTGATCATCATCTACAAAACTGTCCAAAGATTACAGCCAGGGAATAATATACAGGGTAATCTACCATAAATTCCACCGCCACTTTTCTTTGTTATTATGCATGCTTTAAAAAGTGTTTGGTAGAAAAAGCTGTATAAATTTTTCCAGCCTTTAAAAAGGTTTCTTATTTTAAATAAAACATTTTATATTTTATCGAATTTCTAAATTCCTCGTTTTCTTCTGATTTCAAAAAGATTGCATGCATAATGCATTTATGGTAGATTACCCTGTACATTATCTCCTGATTGTTGTCTTGGGACGGTTTTTTAGAGAATAATCAATTTAAAAAAATATTTATGCCAACATCCTTTGCCTTGTATGTTGTGATATCATACCATATCTCCAAATGAGGTACTAAAAAATGTTTTTTTCCAAAAAGGACAAATAAAACCAAATAAATATTAGTCCGGGCCTGATATTTTAATGATTTCACTACGACTTCAAATCAATTCCGAAAACGGATTTCAAATTAAAAGAGTTTATTAATAAATTAAAAGTACGTGTTTGTATATTTTATAAAAATAAATAAAAAAATATTAATCCGACCCTGTACCAGCTTGCTTTTTTTAGGTAGGGTGGGTGTTGATTTATTTATGCCTAAATTAGTTTTAATCCGTTTTTAGTAATTTAAAACGTGATATTGTTTGTAACCTTAATCTCTGTAAAAAACTGAGACTTAACGCATTAAATACAATCTAGGGGTATTATAGCACCATCCTTTAGCTTTTATCTGGGAATAACAGAATTGGCAAATTGCAGTATACAGGGTGTTGTTTTTAACAAAAATATATAATACTAAAAATTTTTAGTCCGGAACTGGATTTTTTTTTATACATTGGTAGAAGTAGATTTTGGGGTTTCTTATGTGTGCCAAATTTAAAGTAAAAGCGTTTATTGGTTTCCGAGATATGTGCGTTTTCATTTTTACAATAATTTAATATATCACACTGTATATTTGACAAAAAGACTCAAAAGAAATGTTAGCATTGGTTATGAGTTGCCCCTGGCCTGTAATACTTACCATTAAAATCTATTTGCATTTCGTCGTGAAACACCCTGTATAAGCCCTGATTGAATATTTAATACAAAAAAGAGGAAAACGATATATCAGCTCGATTAGTTCGAGGAAGTTGAAAATTTCCTAGATATTAGGTGAAATTCCCTATTTCCTTATGGAACCAATAAAACTCTAGGAATAGGGAAAAATTCCCTAAGTTGGCATCACTGTTGTCGAGTAAGGAAACGTGGTATTTGTTTTGTGGAAATAAACTGCGCGCCACTTGATGTTCAAAACGTGGAAATTTTGTTTTACCAGAAAGAGTGGGCGTATTGTAAACCTGGGCATATTTGATCCAGATACCTTAATAAATATAAAGTATTCTACAATCGCTTTTGTTAAGATTTTCGGATAAAAGTTTCCTTATTATTTAACATTTTCAAATGAAATAAAAATCGCCGAAATTTTTTAAAGATTAAGGTTTCTGTACAATGTTAGAGATTTTAAATTAAAATAGTTTGTTTTGTTGTTAAAATATTGCACCAAATTTGTTTATTTGCTGAAAAAAAATAAAATAATTTAAAACAAAATATCATTCCTGTTGTTTAATATTAGGTAAATGCCTGGGGTACACCTTATTCCAAATTCAATATCGGACGAATTATTGACTAGTAGGTAATAGAACTTATTCGAAATATCACCCACTTTTCTCCGTTATGCATAATAAAAAAGTTTTATACACAAAAGTTGTATAACTTTTTGCGGCATTTCAGATTATGTATGCCAAAGTTGTCGAATATCAAATTTTGACACTCGCTTTTTTAATTTAAATACAATATCCTGTATTTTTTGCATTTTCAAATTGTTATTTTCTTTCTGATTAAAAAGATATATATAGTGTCTTTGCTCTGATAAATATTTTTTTTATACCTTCATCAAAAACATGACTTTAGTAACTGTCTGCAGATAACTAAAGCATGGCTTTTTTGGTTACCGAGGCAAAAAAAAACTTTTTTTTTTTGATAGCGGGTGCAAAAAAAGATGTATGTCCGTTTTTTACTAAAACATCCTATATTGTACATTGTACTAATCTAGCTAGGGCGTCCAGAACCCGCACAACGTCTATAAGTCTCATCATTCGACCACCTTCTCCAAACTCTTAGTACTGTTGATGGATTGGCATTAGAGACATAAAGCTATTTGTAACTCATCACGGTATACGTATCCGCATCTAGCGAGAAACAAGCACATTGATTGGTCAGAAACTTGTAACACGTTCGAAAAGAGCAGATATATGCTAATTTAAGGTGTTACTGAACGCAATAGGTGCTGAGATACGATACGTGTGCCGAAACGATACGTGATACCTAACGCATCTCAACACCTATCGCGTTCAAGAACACCTTAGATTAGCATATATCTACTCTGTTCGAACGTGGTAGAAGTTTCTAACCAATTAATGTGCTTGGTTCTCGCTAGATGCGGATACGTATACCGCGATGAGTTACAAATAGCTTTATGTCTCTATTAACCCTTACAATTTACCCTAAACCAAAACCAGCCTTTTTCATACCCACGATGCGTCCTTTTTCGGAGTCGTTTAAATGATGAAATTGTTGGCGACCACGAACTCTTGGCATTTTTATTTTTTAAGTAAACTGTAAGCAATCTAAAATGACCAAAAACTACGAGAAAAATTATTTAAAATTTTCAGAAAAGGTCTTTTATGTGTTGGTTGTTTTTGAAAATATTTCTTTTCAGATAAGGTACACAAACAAATAATTTCCTTTTTTTTTGTTTTCCAGTATATTTTTGTATTACTTGCCGTCAACTCAACACGCTCTAAGGGCGATATTTACTAAGATGGGTTAGGGACGTATGTGGTTTTTAATCTAATTTTGCGGATTTTTCTTTAAATTTAAATAAAACTTGTGGGAATTTTGGACTTACTCTAATCATGTGAATGATTTCACAAGGAAAAAACACAAGTTTTCCAAAAAAAAAAGCAAATTGACGGTGGGTTTATCCCCGTATAGTAGGCTTTTTACCTAAAAATACTCTGTGAAATGGGTTACTTACTATTTAATTTATATTTAACATTAAGTTAGACTACTGTTGATTCCATTTATGGCTGTGTAGCTTTTACTTGTGCCGCTGACGCTCCTGGGATGCAGTTATTTTGTAAGTAACCATCTTCCATTTAAATAATTTTTAACACAAAAGAAAAAATTATTTGTTCGAAATTTTTTCAAGTAATTAGATCTCTTGTTACTTACAGAATTAAGCCCTGAAGATGACTATGTAATGTCGAAACGCGTAGGCTAAATAAAAAAAAAATTATTAAAGAGGAAGGACGTTCTCTTCAATCACTCCCAGTTTTTTTTTGCAGAGGTCCATATGAAAAGATATATTCTTACACAACACTTCTTCAATATGATGAAAATATTAAATTAAAATTTATAATTCATGTATTTTTATCGATTGAAAATTGTCCAAACAATTAACTGACGTTTCGCTCGCTGACGTTTTGCTCGTTTGGAAGGAGAACCGTACCTTCTGAAATAAAAGAAAGCCTTCTACATCTATAAACGCGTGAACCACCAATTTTGACAAATTTTATTTTGTTCATCTTTATAGAATTTTCTATACTTTTCTTCCTGCCCCCCCCCCTCTTTACAAATGGTAACGAAAAGCAGTTACGAATTCTCCCCTCCGCCTTGTAACACTTACCTACTCCCCCGCGCCATTACTTAATTTATAGACGCCACCAAGAGTTGCAATTTGGAGTTTAGGCAGGGAGAAACGAGAGTAGGCAATTGCTCTCCCTATTCCATGCTTCTGCAAAAAATCTCGGAATTTTTTGAAAATTTAGAAAAATTGCTAAAATCACACGATCCTCTCGCCCCTAACGCGCAAGAATTTACCGCTAAAGACTTTTACCGGCGCGTAAAGGCGCAATTACACAGACGAACATGCTCAAACTAAAGCTCGTGCAAAAGATTTAAAATTTTTTGCGCGAACATTTTTGTGAGCTTTTCTTTGAACATTTTGTTCGGGTAAATTTTTGAGCAAATTATTGCTATCTGTTTTGGAAACATATTTTTAAAGATGAGAATAAATAACATTTCACATCAGTGATCAGTGATCTCAATTCTTTAAAAAAATGGAACAACAACTTTTATTTTAAATTTTTGTGAAAAAAAGCCGACGGCAAGCGAAACATTATTATTGGCTATCAGTTTTGTCACATGGATTAGGGTTACTTATAATATTTTTTCTTAGGGTTTTTCCCGGATTTTTTTGCCCGGGGGTTTTTTTGGGACTTTCTTGCGAGTTTTTTTTATTTCCAAGGGTTTTTTTCCTAAATTCGAAAAACAACCCAGGAAAATTTTTCTTTTCCAAAAAATTTTTGAATTTTTCAAATATCGGCAAAAAACTCAAAAATTGCACTTTTAAGCGGTAATCCGCGCCTCACGACTATGAGGAGTGGTGGGGAGGGGATTTTTTTTAAAACATATTTTTGTAACTTTACTTTAACCTTAGCTTTGATTATTTTTTTTAATTCCTCACACCAGATTTACCTACTTAGTTTAAGGCCCCAAGGGTTGCTTAAAAAAGCAAAAGGTTTATGAAAATGCTGAAGATAGATATTTACTGTCAATTTAATGTAATAATCAAGGTCGATTACTGACACTGAACAAACAATATGCAAAGGGGCAACATTCCGAATCAAAAGTCTAGTCTATTACTGCTAAATTTTATTTTTTAGACAAGGGTCGGGATCGTAGGGTTGTAAAAGTGGGTAATAAACGGGTATTATTTAAATCGAACGTGCTTTTGTTCATATATTTGAGATTTAATAAAATGTAAATAGGTTTTTTCATTTGACTTAATTATTATTGTAAAAGACTAAACTAGGAAGTAATATAAAGAGATATGAGTGGTAAGGCGTTTATAACTAACGTATCAAAAAGACAATAAATACCATAAGTACAAAAAATACTCTCACCACAACTACGACGTGTAAATAAAAAGAATTCTTTATCTGGTATTGTAAGTTCAATTTTTTGTGAAGTAAATCCAACCCAAATCGACCCAAACTACTCTACGTTTCTCTGCTATATGGATGGACATTTTTAGTTTTAGTTTGCGCCCGTCGCTTTTATTATTATGATATGAGAATGCTAAAATTTATTTTCTACTTTTTAGTGCACTTTATATTTTATAAAAGCTTCCTTTTATTTAAAATAATTTTTTAATTTTTAGACTATCATAAATCCATTCTTTCGATAATTCTCTTCCCTAAAAACCCCTGTATGCCAATTTTGATTGAAATCGAAAAAAATAAATCTTTTTCTTCCTCCACTTTCCTCATTAGCGGGAGGGGGTGCCTAATAATACCATATTATTGTATTGTCGCCGCAACTATAAATACACACCGAAAACTGAAATTGAATACCAAATTTGAGTTGCAAGATTTGAGCCGAACATACAAACATACATAAATAAAAGCTTGTAAAAATCGCTAAAAATTTCAATATTTAAAAAATCGGAAACGCAAGTTCTACGCGTCAATAAAATAAAACGAATTTCTTTGTTTTGCGTCGGAGAGCCCTTTATTTATGGAAAGATTTGTTCTAAAACTTTCATAAAAAAACTGCGTTGACCCTTGTTTGTTGTCATGTAATTTTGTGTGTCAATGTTCATTTGACCAAAACCGCCTCTCACTAGTCTACGGTTTTTACCTTCTCCTAACCCAGCATCAGCAACAAATAAGTGCCAATTATGGTATACTGGCATATCCCTTATAAAAATCAAATCAATCGAAGTTGCTTATGAGGTAAAACGTGAATTTCGACATCATATCGTTTTTCCGTCGGAAAGCACTTAATTAAAATACCTTGTTTTAAAACTTAGTCTTTCTATTTTCAGTTAAGTTCAATGAATTCCCATAAAACTATAAAATTTAAATTTGTAAAGAAATTTTTATACCCCCAATTCTTCAAATAAATTTTGCTCAACATTCTCTCCAAAATTTACGTGTGTTTTTTTGTACGAGATTTTGCTCGAACATTTCTTTGAACATTTTGCTCAAAAGGCTCGTGTAAATGTTTGTCGGCATTACAACATCAAAGGAAAGTTTGTCTGTGTAAATGCGCCTTAATATGACATCCAAACCAGCAAAACAATAAAAAATAAGCAAATTGCTAACAACCCAAAAAAGCTGCGGAATTTTTATTATTAGTATTTTTTACATGCACTAATCTTTAATTTGCGCTGAATCAATTATTAGGCGAAGGTTGTTACGTTTGCGTGGTTTGTGAATATGCCGGAATCTGTTTTACACTATAATTGTTTGCTTGCTTGCTTGAAAAATGACAGCGCACAGCGGTTATAGCGCAAGATTTACACCGTAAAAATTTGCTTTTGAAGATTCCGCGCGCTAACAGTTACCACAAAAATTTTAACTTTTTATTTTTTTAGGAGCGTAGTTAATCGCCTTTGAAAAGGTGTGCAAACGCCTAAGCAAATCAGATGTGTGTATGTAAGAAATCTTTAAAGAAGTTAAAAAACCTCCAAATCAGTTACTTCAACCGAAAAGAAACTAAGAAACAAAAGATCAGAAGATCTTGGGTGGAAATAACGAAAATTCAAACTTGGATGAGTATCCCACAAGGAACACACAAAATATCAAAGCGAAAAGAGAAATGATTAAACGATGTTTCGCCCTGGGTAACTAGCGTGGGCTCATCAGTAGTTTCACTGGTCACCCTCCACTATACATCATTAAACACCATCATACACTTGGGTGTGGTTGGAAATCTAAGTGTATGATGGTGTTTAATGATGTATAGTGGAGGGTGACCAGTGAAACTACTGATCAGCCCACGCTGGTTACCCAGGGCGAAACATCGTTTAATCGTTTCTCTTTGATATTTTGTGTGTTCCTTGTGGGATACTCATCCAAGTTTGAATTTTCGTTATTTCCACCCAGGATCTTAAGAAATCTTTGTTGTCATTTAATTAATGAAAATTAATTTTAAACTTATATGTATAAGGCTTTTTTCTTGATTTAAGAGAGCAGTGATCCCCCTGAATCAACTTACAAGTGAGATACCATATGTTCCTATACATTGTCTTAAAAAACGGGCTTGAATAGACAATTGAAGCAAAAAAATGCTTGGAATTTGGTTTTTTACTAATTAAAATAGTTAAAAATATTTATTTTGAACAAAAAAATCAACCAAATTGTGATTGTTTTAAAATTTAAAGCAGATAAACCATCTCTTGGCGGAGGTCTATAATATACGATGATTTTACTCAAAATACAACATCCCGTGTCACTTTGACATTTCTCAGATTTCTTCTTTACCCATATTTTATTAATATTTACGGATTATTTGGACTATTTTAAGAAAAAATGGCCCTATGCGTCTCATTCCAGTACATTTTGACGTCTATCCAGGTAAAATTATCTTATAAATTATGGTCTGGTTCGGCTTAAAATAAATTTTTTGATACCCATATATATGTCAGCCTTCAAACCAAACTTTCGATAAACTATAGTCCTTAATTATTATATAAATTGCGCGCTAAACTCACCACAAGGTTAATGTCGAAAAATACTATGACGTCCCTTCCTACTTAAATGGCTACAGAGATAAGTCACGAAAAATGTAAGTTATTTAATAAAACATTTATAACAAGTTATTCTTCGCATCCTTCGTTATTAATCTGCTCCGAACTATTCACATGTTGTGAAACACCCTGTATATTATATAGAATAGAAGATCGCGATGTAGAACTAACAGTTGGTGGTTTTTTTAATTAATTTATTTTAAAAGCTTCATTCAATGATCCAAAAAACGACAATATAGTTTAAAATAAAACACGTTTTTTTTTAACAATAATTAATATTTTCTTAATAAAAATTGAAAACAAGAAACTTGGTCTAGTACACGGTACTAATAAAAATAACATTAAAATTACGTAATAGATCAATAAATAATGACTAGATTATTAGAGATTTAAAAAATCCTTAAAACTAAATATATAGGCACCATCGATGTGGTTAGTAAGTCGAAGATGAGCACCTATATATTATTATAAACAAATTAATTATTATTAATAATAGCACCAATACCTAATATGTATTTAATTTGTACACCCTGTAAAATATTAAGATTAGAGTTCTGGGGAACGATTTTCATCAACTTGACAGAAATAGTCTCGCTAGTTCAAAATAATATAACTAGATAAAAATAAAGGTAAAAATTTCAGACATTAAACATTTATGTTTCAATCTTGAAGTCGAAAATCCAAAAACAATTTCAAAAAAAATAGAGAAGCTCTATTATCTAATATTTTTTTTGTATAGTCAAATTAGTTTCTATTAAATGAAAAAAATTGAAATATATTTTTGGTTAAGAACTCTTTTTTTAATTGACCACAACAATCTTTGGTTAAATTCGTTTTACTTTTTAATTAAAAAATCATGCTCTCCTTTTCTAAGCTATTAAAATAAGGCACTTTATATCACCAGTTGGGTTATAAGCGAATAAATGGTCTCAATTCAATTTTTTTCTCAAAAATGCAATAATGATGATAAATATCAAACCTCCTAAAACAAATGAAATCATGGAGGTAATTTTGGGGAATCTTCATATAAAAGACAATTGAAAAGACAAAAATAATATTTTTTTACAAGACCGCCCCTCCAGTAGAACTACTGGGCACTTCGGCAGGACTCAAATTACCATCAACCGTACTGTCAACTGACGGTTCCCCACTGGGCATCAACATGTTGTTTTCCTCAGCCTGACCCTGTTGCCCCTGCAACTCCCCAGGGAGGTAGTCTTTCCACGACCTAAACAAATACCTGGTGAATTTTTTTAGTTGTCTAAATTTGCAGTATGTGGCCCCCTCTGACGATTCAAGCTGTTGCGTCTGTATGAGAAATCCTTTTTCTTTGAAAGTTTTCTCTAATTTTTCCCGTTGTAACGATTTTCTTGACTTTCGTTTTTTGTCTTTCTTAGCGTTATCATTATTACTACTTTCTGGGTGTTGTGGTGCGCCGACGCTAACTTTCGGTATGTCAGAATTAAGCAGGAAATCTGAGGTACCGCTCGCGTTAGTGAATTCTGCCGGTGGTACCGGGTAAATCTTTTCGCCGCTGGCTTGCAAGAACGCTCCCGTACTGGAACCTTGGTGGTTGGTCACTTGTTGTTGTAGCTGTTCTCTGGGGAAGAATTCGTAGCCGCGCATACTTTTGTCGCCGGTACCACTGTAGTACCTGTAGAGAAAACAAAAGTTTCAGTACAATTGTCTTGTGCAAGGAACAATTTAATGACGTTTTAACGTTGCCAAAGGCGACTTAGCGTTGTGTGAAAAAGGCGTACAAAAGGTCAGTCAAGCCACACCCTCCCCCCCTCCCCAAAGATATTCGAATTTTGATATACTTATAATTTCGACCCAATTTCGAACTAATTTTTAACCACTTTTAAAAATTTTGAACCACACTCCTTCATGGTTTTTTTTTAATATTTAAAATGGGGGGGTGGATCCGGTCGTCAAGCTAAAAAAAACCAGGAAGGAGTGAGGTTCAAAATTTTTACAAGTGGTTCAAAATTAGTTCAAAATTATACCCAGCAAACAGTGGCGGTCCGGGTTATGTCCGAGTGCCGTCAGCGTTGGGTAACCATCTGTATCTGTAAAACTATACCGGCCCCCTGCTTTTTTACATACGAGCTACCGGATAAAGAATGCCTGGGCCAGTAATGGCCCATTTATGTTCAACGCTGGCGTATAAAATTTAATCACAAGTAAAAAGATGTAACAAAAATAAACACGACCTTTTTTAAAATAAAACAAATGTTTCAAGAATACAGGCGTATAGGTAATAGAAAAAGAAGCCCTCAGCAAATCACGCTTTTTTCGCTTTGGCAATATGCTCAGAGGCACTTTTGATTTTATTTGGTTTTTTAAAATAATCGATATTTTTTTAATGACAACAAGAAATTTTTAAAATTATTCAAAATATGTCAAAAATTATGTAAAACCACATGAATGGTTCCGAGACTTTCACAGTGCGAAATTTGATACAAATTTGATGGTTTTTGTAATTAACTAATTGGCAAAAGCACATTTTTTATTAAAATTCTCTCTTAATACTTTCAAAATCGAATGTCTATAACTCGATCTGTTTGGGTTGCCCCTTCAAGATCGAGTTTTATAGTTATAATATATATAATATAATTATCTATAATCTTAATTGAAATAATTAATCCCGAAAAAAGTTTTAAGCAATGAATTTAAGTAACTTGCTGAGTTGGCGTGATGGATGGGGTCTATTAAAACACAAAAGAATTGGGAATTAACTTTTTTATTAAAACGAACCCAAACTAATATAGGTCACCCTTGTTATATGCTAATGAGCGCATTATTTCTAGAAAAAAAATATAGTGAAAAACTCTTTTTCTTACAGGTTTTTTTATTAAAAACTCAAATTATTCTAAGAGCCTCCTCGCCCAAACCAAAAGCAAAGTGTTAAGTGCACTTTAGATTTAATCAAAGAAATATCCTAGCAATCATCGGATTACTAAAAATGTAAAATATTCACTGTTCAAAAGAAGTACAAATTTAGAACATGGCATTTTACTATATTTGTACATTTGATGCTGCACTCTAATTAAAGTACTTAATGCCAGTGCAATATATACAAATATTGTAAAATGCCGTGCTCCAAATTAGTACTATTTTTGTACTTGCGATATGTTTGCTGGGTAGCACTGTTAGAGTCGTATAAAATATAGAAAAATTAATTCGGTTAGTTTTTGTGGAGAATAGAGCTCAAAATGTGTTACTTATTTAGGTAAAGCAACTAAATTATTAATAAACTTGTGTATCGGCCAATTTTAAAGCCGTTTTAAAAAAAGTAAAGGGCCAGCAGGTGGCCATTGTTGTAGATAGCATTGGCCTACATCTGACCAAATGGCTCCGGCAAAGCATCTGTCGCCCGGTCCGGGATTCTCAACGGCCCGGAGTGCACCTAGCCGATCCGGTAACCGGACCGGCAATTTAACTGTCGCCCTATATCGTGAAATCCGGGGGCCAAGTATCGGGCCAACACTAAGCCATCAATGTTTGTTTGCTGGGTAAGCATATCCAAACTCGAATATCTTTCGGGGTTGGGGGGGTGTGGCTTGACTGACCTTGTATAAACGTTCTAGCAACTCGCTTTTGCACCAATTTGGCGGAGATTTTTTGAGTTGTGTTGACGTTGCCTGCGACTAGAGTCGCGTGCAACGTTTGCACACCGTTGCCAAAGCGACTACGACTACAGTATGGCGGCAATAATCATTTCTTGGTTTACTGAAAACCTAACCGGTTTGCGATTAAGTAGGTGCCCTCTATAGTGTGCAACTGCATTGATTATTCAGCCACAATTGTCTTTGTTGAAAGAACAAAAATTAATTAACTCTAGTTAATTATCAACGTTTCGGCGTGGTTGATCCGTCGTTCGTTGTGGTCATTGAAAATCCCACAATATTCCAGTAAAAATAAACGTTGTTGTGAGAGGGTTGCCAAATTTTCTTTTTCTAGTCCACCATAGTAGCTGCTGCACAAATGACCAGTTTTTTTACTTTATGCAACATTAATTTTAGTGTATTTCTTAGTTATGGCAACTAAGGCAACTAAAAATTGTTACTTCCTTACTTATCTCCCCACTACTAACCAACAAATGAATCGGACGAAAGGATTCCCGAATAGCCAGTTAAAACCCGGTTCCTTGGTACCTCAGTTGGTAGAGCATTAGACTGGTATTCTAGAGTTCCCGGGTTCAAATCCTGGTCGAGGAAAAACTCTTTTTCCGATTTATTCCCTCACCCTTTGCCCTCTACGCCACAAATCTTTTCTGTAAAAATCTACTTATTTAAATAGCAATGACTTTTTTTAAAACTCATCGATTTTAATAGGTTTAAACTTTTTAAAAGGCACAAACTTCAAAATTTATGGAACTTATAATAAAACTGACATTCACTAAAAATCCAAGATGGCGGACCTATTTAAAAAATAGGCATATTGCACCCCCCTAGAAAAAACTTTTTCTGCGACACATATTGCGACAATATCAAACATCGGTTACAAAGCCACATCCTTTCCAAGCACATCAATGTAACATTTTAAACAAATCGTACAAGAAATAAAGAAGTTTTAAATGTTTATAGAAAGCAGTGTTTGCATGCAAAATCAAGCTTATTAAGAAAAAATTGCTTGATTTTGGGGAGCAAATTTTAGTCTATATAAAGATTTAAAATTTCCTTATTTCTTGTCCGAATTTTTTAAATGTTACATTCGTGTGCTTGGCAAGAATGTGGCTTTGTAACCAATGTTTGAGATTAAATACAGTGTTGCAGAAAATGTTTTTTTCTAGAGGGGTGAAATATGCCTACATTTTAAATAGGTCCGCCATCTTGGATTTTTAGTGAATGTCGTTTTATCATAAGTTCCATAAATTTAGAGGCCTGTGCCTTTGAAAAAACTTAAACTTATTAAAATCGATCAATTTTTGAAAAAGTTATTGCTATTTAAACAAGTAGGTTTTTTTAAAAAATTAAAAAATGTGCTTCGAAATAATGTGGCTTTGTAACCGATGTTTCGAATTTATTACAGTGCCGCACTCAAAAAAATATCTAGGGGGGTTAAAAATGCCCATTTTTCAAATAGGTCCGCTATATTGGATTTTTAGGAAATGTCAAGTTTGACATTGGTCCTATAAATTTTGAAGCTTTGGCTTTCTAAAAAGCTAAATATTATTTAAGTTAAGTTAAAATCATTTAAAAAAGTGCGTTTTTTTTGCCGCACCCTATATTTTCCTATCGCTTCCACACAAATCTTGAATATCTTGGGGAAGATAAAAGATAGACCAAAAGCGTTTGTTTTTTTTTAAAAAGCTTATTTTTTAACGATTAAGAAAATGAGAGAATATACAGGGTTTCCAATTGAAAAAAGATAAGTTTGTGCCATTTTTATTTTTGGGACACCCCTGTATAAAAGGGTACACTTTTTTTGAAACCGATTTTCTTACCTAAAATGATCCTATATAAGTTTGTTTTTGAAAAAAAAATAATGTGTTATCTTGTTTACCTGAAATTTCCTCCCGAATCAACTGACAGCATCTTTTTCTCTTGCAAACTGGGTTTCGCGCCTCCGGTAAACTTAAACTTGCAAATGCTGACTTCGTTCGCAGGATTGTTGCTGTTTTCCGCTGTGATAGGAGGAATAAAGAGTGCTGACCTCTTACGTTTGGCCGGAGGTTTCTCGTTACCCCCGCTGGCGTTATTATGAAAATTGGAGTTACTACGTTTTGTCTTTTCCTTAACATTACTACTTTCAGTCTTTTCGGTATTTTTATGCGTGTGAGGTTTCTTTGGAGGCTCGAGCCCGTGGTCTACGGTGGGGGAAGGCGATTCGTTTAAAGGAGGCGGTCGAGGACTGTGACTAGGCAGAATAAAATTAGGGTTGTTTACAGCTAAACGTTGGTACATCATGATCTGTTGCTGAAGGGCCATCGGGTGCAGGTAAACTCCTAAATTTTCAAAAACAATTTTTTTTAATAAATCGTATGGGTGGCACATAAAAAAACCGAAATATCATACTTTTTCACTTCTAAACCGATTTTATTGATCGATACCTTGTTGGAAACTCCTTTCTTTACGACGCCGATGCAAGAAACAAAATTAAAATTGTGTGAGTGGTTTTGTGCAAAAAAACCGCATTAAACCTCATAAAAACCCCACCTGATTTTTAACAGTTTTTATAAAGCATATTTTATGAGGCAATATTTTAGGATTTATGGTTTCATATGTGTGTTTTTTTATCTGATCCTACAATCAAATGAATATTTATAAAATTTGGTAAGTGCGCGAACATATTTTTCAACATATTTTATGATTTTATAAAAGCAACAAATCAACTTTTATAGGTTTCTATAATTACATTCTTTTCCTCTTATAATGTATTATAGGATTATATAAACCGATATTTTTATGAGTTCTGAGAGATTTTGTAATGTTTTAAGAGTTTGTTAAAAAACGTTTTTCATGAGATTTTGGGATATTTTATGATCAGACCAACTCATACAAGTTGACAGAGTTGTAGTAGGATTATGCTCCTAAGGAAATCAAAACAAAAAAAGAAGTTAAAAAAACCTCCAAATTCTTTTTTGTTTTAATTGCTTTAGGAGCATAATCTTACTGAAAATATTAACACGCTAGGACGAATCCGTATCAGGTAACTTGGATAAGTACCAGTGCGAAACGATGCCTATTTGTGAGTGATTCAAAATTGGAAATCAAAGTGTATGATGGTGTTTAATGATGTATGTAGTGAAACCACTGATGAGCCCACGCTGGTTACCCAGGGCGAAACATCGTTTAATCATTTCTCTTTTCGCTTTGGTCTTTTGTGTGTTCCTTGTGGGATACTCATCCAAGTTTGAATTTTCGTTATTTCTACCCAAGGTCTCTTGATATTTTGCTAAAGTTGTGTCGTCATTTTTTATTTTATTATGTTACAGGTAGATCTTATAAAATCTTTTTAACCTTCATGAGGAATTATCATATAAAATCATAAAATATTGTAAACTTTTATAAGCCAACTGGTCAAAATATATATAATATATTTATGCGAGCATAGATCATGAAATCTCATAATGTTTTATGTGGTATTTTTTATAATCTTTTATAGGGTTTCTTGGCAGGGCAGAGCTTCGAATAGAATGTGCGGGGAATATGTCTTGAGATCGACGTACCTGAATTAGGCCAATAAACGAACCCTCCCGGTCCAGTCGACACACCGTCTGGAGTGCTGGCATCCGTGCTGGAAGTAGACACGCTGTCCGGCGTTGCCGAAGGTACTCTGGGCTCGACTTTAACCTCCAATGGGGGCGAAGGGGTCGGGACATTGGGTACGATATCCACATCCTCGTCAGATTGGGGTTCGGACTTGATCTCCGACGTGTAGGTGTTGTCTTTTTTGTTCTTAAGAAAGCGGATTTTAAGGGGGTTGTGGTCTCGTACGCAGAGGTTAAGGGGCTCGCCGATTGCGGCGGCTATTTTGGGACTGGTCTTGATCTGAAATTAAAAAAGTATAAATTAAGTAATCGCGCACCCAGGATTTGGCTTGGGGAGGGGGTCTAAGGATAAATAATAAAAAAAACTTAATTTGAAGTAAAAATGTGACCATAATTGATACAAGGAAACAGGTGCTTATACAAGCGCAGACATGTGCTCAAATCTAGAGGGAAAGAGGGGTGGGGGTGTTAACCAAATTTAAAATTGTTTATTTATCCAAAATTTGATGTCAAAATCATGGTTCAGTTGTTTATTTACCGTTTATTTGTATGTAAAAATGGAAAAATGCGCCGCAGGCGAAAATTTTTGCGAAAATGATACTTAAAATGCCATTTTTGACACCAAATTGTATGAAATAATGAAAGGTGTTGTAGCGAAAAATTTTGCAATTTATGTTGGTTTTTAAGATTTCTGTTAAAAATTAAAGTCCAACCTCTTGTATTTTATTCACTATATATTTTATTTCTGCTGTTATTTGATTGTGACAATTATGCCAATATAACTAGGCTCCTTGGGGAGGGGGGGTTACCCTCCCCCTCGGTGCGCCACTAGACAGCTCACTGGTTTTGGAGCTTTTTAGCTAGCAGCAGGACTAGGAGGATAAGTTTAAGGCACGTGGTATGAAACATTCCAGAAAACTAATGTGATGGGGTTTAAGAATGAAAAGAAGCGAAAACAATGCTGAAAATACCAAAAGTTTTGCCTGCGGCGGTATGACATAACCAAAAATAAGTCCCGTTAAATTGATATATTATGATTTTTTTTTTTAAAAAAATCTTGTTTTTAAAAAGATATATGAAAAGTCCTTTAGTAACCTTATTGGTTTTCATGTTTTAGGTAGAACGTCATTGAAACTCAGGTTCATTGATCGTAGGTAAAGTATAGTACCCTAACTCGCATGTTATAGTCATTACACGCTCAGATAAATCAAGAAACTCGCCTGCGGCTCGCGTCTCAAACTTTATCGCGTTTAATGACTATCATAACATGCTTGTTATCTAAACTACTGTTAAAGGTTAGGTAGTTTAATTTTAACAGACGTTTATACAGGCAAGGTTTAACTGTCAGCCACCTCCCACTTCATTTTAAAATTTCGCATCATATATCCTCATATTGTTGAGCGATTATTTTTTTACATTTATGTGCAAGGAAGCCATGATTTTGTTATTGCAAACAGTTATTAAATAACGAGGGCACCAAGTGATTTTAAAACGCAAGTAAAACAAGCATAGGTTTGACAGGCGTTATGGTAGTATTTGTCAACTACTACCACTCCCACGCACCGATTTCACCCGAGTTTATGGAACACATCGAAAACTGTCAATGGTAAAAAAATTAGAAAACACACAAAATTGGGCTTTTTACACAATAAGAATTTTATATGTTGGAACCTGGCAGTATTTTATTATATCCAAAATTTTCCCACAACGGCATGACATTCAGCTATTGCGCAGACGCAGTATAATTAGGACAACCACAACGAAGTGTCAAGCAAACGTTCCAAAATATCTCTAATATTTTTTATACCATTATCAACAAATCCAAAAAAAAACAGGAAAAAAGTTACCAAAAACAACACATCCATAACTTAAGAGTGGCTCTAAATAGCACAACAATGGTTTCTCTCTATATATCTATGGAAAACTTACCCTGCCAAAAAAACCGCATAAAACCTCATAAAAAACACACCGGAATTTTATTAGTTTTTATAAGGTCTTTGAGCTTTTTTGAGGCAAAATTTTAGTATTATAAAAGTTTGTAAGAATTTATGAGGTATGTCTTTGATTTTGCGAAGAATTTATGTGGTTCCATATGTGTGTTTTTTTATCTGATTCTATAATCAGTCTTATAAATGTTTATAAAATTTGATAAGTGCAGACATTTTTTGAAACATATTTTATGGTTTTATAAAAGCAGAGATTTTGTAATCAAACCGACACATTAACTTTTATGGGTTTCTATAATTACATCCTTTTTTTATGATGTACTATGGGCTTATATACGCCGATATTTTTATAGTTTTCTGACATATTTTATAATCAAAATAACACATAACATTTTATGAGTTTTTATGTGGCTCTAAATAGCACAACAATGGTTTCTCTCTATATATCTATGGAAAACTTACCCTGCCAAAAAAACCGCATAAAACCTCATAAAAAACACACCGGAATTTTATTAGTTTTTATAAGGTCTTTGAGCTTTTTTGAGGCAAAATTTTAGTATTATAAAAGTTTGTAAGAATTTATGAGGTATGTCTTTGATTTTGCGAAGAATTTATGTGGTTCCATATGTGTGTTTTTTATCTGATTCTATAATCAGTCAGGCTTATAAATGTTTATAAAATTTGATAAGTGCAGACATTTTTTGAAACATATTTTATGGTTTTATAAAAGCAGAGATTTTGTAATCAAACCGACACATCAACTTTTATGGGTTTCTATAATTACATCCTTTTTTTATGATGTATTATGGGATTATATACGCCGATATTTTTATAGTTTTCTGACATATTTTATAATCAAAATAACTCATAACATTTTATGGGTTTCTATGATTACACCCTTGTTTTCTTATATAGTTTTAAGAGTTTGTAAAAAAACTTTTTTCATGAGATTTTGGGATATTTTATGATCAGACCAACTCATAGAATTTGACAGATTTCTATGAACGTTTATAATTTTCTAAACCTGGAACTGGGTAAAAACATTTTTTTTAAAGTCTTTAAATAGATTTTATAGTCAGACAAACTTACAACATTTTAAAGATCTTTATGTGCCAAAAAAACCTCATTAAATCTCATAAAAACTACACCTGATTTTTATCAGTTTTTTCGACCACCTGAAAACTAATTGAAAAAAGCTATACTTCGTATATTTACTTACTTCTACAAAAAAAAATATTTTTTGACTCATGATCCAATCTGATCAAAAATTCATAATCCCCATCCTTAAAAACCCCTATATGCCAATTTTGATTGAAATCGAACAAACTAAATCTTTTTCCCTCTGCACTTCCCCCATTAGAGGGAGGTGGGTACCTGAGAACTATAAACGCATACCAAATTTGAACGCAATCGGATGTAGATAAGTCAGTTAAAATTGGTTAGCAAAACATGACCCAAAATCATCCATCTTCAAAACCTCATCAAAAATTCGTATTTCTTATCCCCAAAAGCCCCCGTATACCAATTTTTGTTGAAATCGGACAAACTTAGGTGTTTTCCCCCCTCCACTCCCCTCGTAGGGAGGAGGGGTGCCTAATAAAGACATATTATTGTATTGTCACCTATAAATGCATGCGAAATTTGAAAGCAATCGGATGTGTATAAATTAGTTCCAATTGGTTAACAAAAGATGACCAAAAATCGTCCATCTTGAATCCGCCATATTGAATTTTCAAAATCTGATTATAAATTCGTTTTCTCCATCCCCAAGTGGTCCGAAACACCTAATTTCAACGAAATCGGGCAAACTTTAACTGTAACCCCCCTCCACCCCCTTCGATTAGGGGGAGCTGTCAATTTCATCACATTATATTCTTGTGTTCTTCAACTGTACCCCCTCCAACCCCTTCGAGTAGGGGGGAGCTGGTAATTTAATCACACTATATTCTTTTGTTGTCACCGCAACTAAATATATAAGCATGCCAAATTTGAAGCCGATCGCATGTCGGGAAGTTGGTCAAAATTAGTTGCAAGATTCCACCCGAACAAACATATCTTGTTCGTTACATAGATAGATACATTGCAAGTTAAATAAAAGCTTAATTGTAAACAAAAATAGTTTTTGGCTTATGAAATCTCATAGAAATTTTTTAAAGTAACATCTCTCCCACAACTCCGGGCAATAAATAAGTACTTATACGAGAACAATTTTCTATTAGATATGTAGATATTGTGCAAGCACAAGGAGTTTTGTTATATTATAGTGGATTGGGTCATCGTTTAGTTTGACTGTATATTCATCTCCACTACATTACTGCTACTACTACAACTGTTAAAGTTGTGCCGTAATTTTTTATTTTAGAATAGTACAGGTAGATATTATAATTTCTCTTAAACCTTTATGAGGAATTGTCATATTAAAAATCATAAAATATTGTAAACTTTTGTAAGCCAACTGGCTGATAAAATATGGTGAACTCCTATGCGGGATTTGTGTTTCACTTTCACTAGTTAAAAATAATCATAAGTTTACATGAGCATAGATTATAAAAATTTATGATGTTTTATCTGTTATTTGCTATGATCTTTTATGAGGTTTTTTGGAAAGGTATATTATCGGCCATTTTAATTTCGGATTTTTATATGATTCTTTTTTGTGAATACTTGAAAAAGAAAATGGCTTAATTTTTTATAGTAAAGCCATGATGGTAATTTAAAGGTTAAAATATTTCAGCATAATTTAAGAGGTAACGTTTGTTTACTATGTTTTTCAAATTTTTATCAAATTTTTTTTTTATTACATTTTAAAGCTTTCTTTTCAAACTTTCGATTTCTAGAATAAAATACTCACATTTTTCAAGTTTTCACTGATTTTATTCATTTAAGAAAAGTACTGCCAAAAAACATTTTTTCTCTCTTAAAATGAAAAACATTCAAGGTCAAAGAGAGACAACAAGCTATAAAAAAGTATTTTAGAGAAAGATAAAAATAATTGTCAAATGTGTGTCATCTTTAGTGGTGTCGAGCATGTCGTAAAGTGTGTAAAGTGCTTTATTTACAGTCTTTAAATTTATCAAAAACCGTATCCTACTAAAAGTGTATTTTAGCACATCTAAAAATAATTTAACAGGCATTTAGCTAAATTATTTTAAGGTTCATCATGTCTCTACCATTAATCATAATAATAATTAGCGCAATTTACTTACCATTTCTGATCTAAAACTATCCTGTGTCAGCCGCTTCTCCAGCAAACTGCTAATAAGTTTATTCTGCACATTCGCGCTATTTTTCCCGCCGCTTTTTTGCCCACTTTTGCCGTGTTCCAAAGTCTTTTTCGGTCCAGAATTCAGGTAGTTGCCCGCGTTCGGCGTGCCCGGAAATATCGTTCCGTAGTTTTTGTAAATCAGGTGACAAATGTCGGCTTTTTTCGGCTTCCTTCCCCTTCGGGGCTTCGAGTTGTTGAGAGTGATTTCGCCCATGTACGGCAAATCTTCGTATTTTACCACTCGAGAGGGCGTGTTGCCGACGGTTTGAAGTCCGAGCGCGGCGAAATTTTTCTTTTGGAAACCGTTTTGGGCCTCGGAAATTTGCTTTAACCAATTCTCGACCGATTCGTTAGGATTTTCCTCGGGTATTTCGGAAAAAAGTGGTATTGCGAGTTGGTTGATGGATATGTCGCTGATTTTTTCATCCGAATTGGATGACGCCTCGTCGTCTGACGTTGCTTCGACCTTTTCGATTTCGTCTTCCAAATTGATGTCTTCAATTTTGATTGTGGTACTGCAAAATCTGAAACAAATGACGACATTTTTATCAAAACGTGTAATTTTGAGGTACTCATTCGATTTTAATTATTTTAGAAGAAGCGGGCGTAAAGGTGCACCTTAACGCCCGCATTTTCAAGCGTGAAATAGTACGTTAACGCCCTAGGGATAATGTTTTTCATTGGTTGCATGACTGAATGACTTTTGAGTGACTGTGACGGAAATAATTTAGTGGACCTCTGACGAACATCAGTTAATTTGCTAACAAAGTTGTTTTTCCAATAATAATTCGATGACCACGACCACCAACACTGTAAGAACCATCAATAATGCATCAAAGAAGACATTGACACCGATAGAAGAAAACTTACTTGCCAAAGGACTTAACTTTTTCATCGCTCCTAAGAAGATACCCACTATCGACATCATCAGCAACATAGAAAGTCATTCTCTTCCACGATAAGACGCCGACGAGTTCAGACATCAAGTAAGGACCAGCGTACCTCTAACATAGGCAAGACAGAGGTAATTGCGTTGAAGAATCTTCTAAAGGACAAATCAGTTAAAATCTTACCAGCAGATAAGAACAATGCAACAGTGATTTTGGACACGGAAACCTATGATCAGAAAGTTGGAGAGGTACTTGCGAAAGGAAACAAGACAGAGGAAATCGCGTTGAAGAATCTTCAAAAGGACACTTACACCACATTATAGCAGGCCTCCTCATCTATACGGACTTCCCAAAATTCACAAAGATGCAATGCCCTCACGCCCAATTACAAGTTCCAGAAATTCTCCAACAAGCAATCTTTCTAAATGCTGTTATGGTTTCGTCCACTGGCTTGAATTGAAATGAAAATGGTTTCTTTTTTCGACAATTATTTTTATTTAAACTTTTACATCAAGTGCCGACGTTTCGATCTTAATCTGAAGATGATCCAGCAGTAGCTAAAGTCGTATCTAGAGTTACGACAGTCGTCTTTGGGATTGGGTTGCTTTTTCTGTGTTGTCTAGGGTGTTGGGTGGGGTTGGTTTTCTTGTGAAAATGTAACTGTCGTAATTTTAGCTCGGGTATAATTTATAGTGATTTTCCTATTGATTTTTTTTTCGTTTTTTAAGGATTTGTAAGAAAGAAATATAATGCGAAAAGTCGCTTGTTGCAAATGTAAATGAAAAAATGCAAGAGTTCTTTTAAAATAACTCATATATTATTTATTTTTCACCATAAATGGGTTTTCAGTTGAGGCGGATAATCAGGCATGCATAGCAGCTTCCAGTGCTGCCAGAGTGTCTGCGACTTAAAGTTAAATCTAGCCTGGTGCAAACAAATTTGTTTTAAATCCGGATTCAAAATTAAATCAGGATTTTGCCAAATCTAGATTTAAGGAATTTGCGGTGCAATTGGATATCAGTGGTCTATTGAACGAATAATTAAATAGTGGGCCAAAATTTATCTGTCACAAACTGTTTATAAAGGACTTATCAAGTTTATATTTTGAAGTATTTTTGGATAATGTTATTACAAAAGTATATATTATTTTTTTCTTAAATACTAAAACGAAAACATGCTCATAAAATGTTTTATGTACTTCGGTAAAAAACATCAGCTTTAACGCCCTCAGCGTGTAACAGCCCAGGTTAAAAAGTCGCATAGGTTCTTATGAAAGTTGGTGAGTTTTTATGATGTTTGATAGGGTTTTATAAGATTCTACTAGCCAAGCTGTCTTTCTTGTCAAAACTGATAAAAAAATGCAGACTTCATGAGAGTGGATTAGATTTTTACAAGTTTGTTTCACATACCACATAGAAAACATATAAAACCTGGTAAAACATTATAAAATCTCGTAAAACTTTTCTGATTTGACGAGGTTTGGTAATTTTTTTCTCCCTAAAAAACAGTTGGGCCAGTACGGCATAGCTTTCGTTAATTTTAGTTAGTTATAATGATTTCATAAAACCTTTTTTCATACCTTCATCAAAAACATGATTTTAGGAACTGTCTGCAGATCAAAAAAAAATATTTTTGTCCGTTTTTTACCCAAATTTAAATAGAAATAGCGGAAAATAGTACTATTGAAAAAATCTAATTATTCTTGCCTAACCCATTTCCGCCAGTTTTCACCAAGTTTTTACGAAAAAATCATTTAAAAACATCGTCAAAATTTTAAACTGTCAAAGATTAAAATGTCGCAACAATGAACGTCACCGAGTAACAAGACACATCGCTATGGAAACCATTGTTATTTCGTTTATCAGCTCTTCGTTCGAGATTTTTAACAGTATTTTCCTGTTTTCCTTGGATTTTTTGATAAAGGTATTAAAAAAATAGTGTGAACAACTCGTAGCTAAACTGTACTTTTTTTTACTCGCGTTTTTAAATAAGTCGCTGCGCTTGTAAAAAAAACACTATTTTAGCCACTAGTTGTGAAAACTACTATTGTTGTACACTTTTTTATTTATAATTTTAGGGCATAACGCAACAATTAAAAATGTTTGTCCACATTTCCAGCCTTGTCTAATCAAAAATAACGATACATTTTGTTATAATTAACATGTGTTAAAAAGTGCAAACAATGAAAAATCAATCGAATGCGTGTCAAACTAGATTTATTGGTGTCACAATTGTAAGGTATTTTGAAATAATTTTATTTTCACGAGTCTTCCGTAACAAAAATGTAAACAAATGCTCTTTCCTCCAAAATTTTTGTCAGAAAAAACTTGAAAACTCCATATTTGACAACATCAAGAACAAGCGTTTGTATTTCGGTCAACTTTCAAACCTGATTTTGTTCAGTGGGTCATTATTGAGGTTCGGTTTTGTCCAAAGAAAATTGGAATTAACACTACTGTAACTTACTCGAGAGGGTCAACTGGATGCTCGGACGGTGAAAAACTGGGATTTTTTGCAAAAGTCATTTTCTCTGGAATCGGAGTTTCGGAACAGCTCACTGCTTCGTCACCTTCTTCTGATTGCATGGTTAAATTTTCTGAAAAAAAAGTCAACAACATTTTAAACGAAAATACATTATTCCATTTAATTGGATTCTATGGTTTGTTAGGTACCTATCGTGTTGCTGCATTTTACTACACTGGCTTAAGTGTGAAAAATTGTACTTAGCCACGTTCGGTAAATTGCACATTACCGCACTTATTTGAGTGCGGAAAGATGTACTTTACCGCACTAAAAAAAAAAATCGAAAGGAATAAACTCTAGGCTTCACACTTCTACAATGTATAATCTTTTTAAAATTAATAATCTTTGAAAAAAAATTTTCAAAATATTATGTTTCTTTAAATAGTATAAGACACTAGTAGGGAAAATTTTGCACCTAACACATGCGTAAAGTGCCTTTAACGATCTTGATGGCTTGCCGTCGCGTGCGGTAAAATATCACTTTCCGCACTTGTTAGGTAATAGTTATTTACCTAACAAGTGCGGAAAGTTATACTTTTCCGCAAGCACCGGCGTTTGCACGAATACCGCGCCAGCGGAGTTCGGGCAAGCCGTAAGTGCAGAAAATACACGCGTTAGGTACAATATTTTTCCTACGACCGTGCGGAATATTAAAATATTTTGTCATTATTTTAGTTAAACCTAGCAGACCAAAAATGAAAAAATATTCAAAACTACGAATTTTATGTTTTATTCAGAACTAAACTTTAACAAGCTTGAAAAATTAATTTTTATGGTAGTTATTAATCACGGTAAAATTGAAAGTACCACTGCCATCGTCGACTTCAAGTCTTCCTGATTCATCACTGAGCAACAGCGTGCTCAACAGCGTGCGTGAAATATTTTTTTTGCTCAATAGCGTGATATTTTTTTTTGCTCAACAGCGTGCGTGAAAACTTTTTTCGCGCACGTCGTGCAGAAATTTATTTTCACGCACGGCGTGCGGAACAGTGGCATTTTCCGCATGGAAATAAGTGCGAGAAAAGCATTTTTCCGCACGCTTGTAGAAAAATAACTATTACATTTTCACCTAACTCATAAGGAAAGGGACTCGACTGATCCCCGATCAATTGCCGTGGCGTACGGTAAAATATCACTTCCCCACTTGTTAGAAAAATAACTATATATTTCAAAATTTCCTTGTAGTTAACTTACTTTCATGCATATCGAAGTACAATTTTTTTGATTGATCAATGGGGACGCGGTTTTAAAAATATGTTTTGGACTTTAAATCACTTATTTTTCCATAATATTATTGTTTTTAGCTGACGTTAAAATTTCTAACAGCCCTATTAGCACATAACTCATATATTTACAAAGTTTTGAGTTTTTTAAATAATTCTGCAGTCCAATTATTTGGCACTTTTTTAATTTCACTGTTACTATAGAAGTTTTGGTTAGCTTTTTTTAGATACACTATTTATTGTATTGTTTTAGTTAAAATTTTTGAAAGTTTGTATACAGCTATTGTTTCGGTTTGTACAGATGGGCAGACAGAAACTGATTTATAGAAGAAAATATGAAAAGTTCAAAGGAGATGCTGTAATATTGTCTAAAAACTTACTAAAATTTTGAACCGCTGCCTATACAAGGCGTCTCGGCGCATCGCTATTTCCAGAGCGCTACATTTTGAGAGTAACGGCAATCTCGGCTACTACATTCCAAAATACGGTAATATTTACTTATATATTATACACATTTTTTGAGTTTTCTTTCGATAATAACATATTTTGCTGTGGGGTGCTCAAACTGCAAGTAGTTTTTGTCATTTTTAATATTTCAGAGGTCATAACTCGGTCGTTTTCTGTACAAAAAAGCATTGTACCTGCATAACATTGCATAAGGTTCCGACTATTTTTACAAATGATACATTCCTTTAACCTAAATTTTTTTTATTTGACAAATTTTTGTTTGCAGCGCCATTTATAATTACCCCAATGCCCAGGATTACCTCGCGTTGCCCACATTGCACTCATACAACTATGAGATAACGGCCCCGCCCCTGCATTTTCCCAAACAAAAGAGCAGTAGCGATAATAGACACTTGAAGTTGGCAAACCGCGTAAAAGTCACGTGCTCTGAAATCCAGCACCGTCGTTGGTCAGATGCAACAAGAAGTTGTCAATCGCACGTCGAGCGAGTGTCGTAATTTCGTCCCCCTGAAATTACGAACTCCAGAAGTGAAAACTTCTGGCACCGCGCTGATGTTCAGAATCCTTTCTTAAAGATTTCCCACCTCCACCCTCCTTCGGTAGTGCAATGAAGGAGCCATGGCTGCCCGTGAGTGCAATGGACAGCACCTTCCAGTAAAAACGGCCTGCCAACAGTTCCGGCTTACTCAGTTCGGCGTTCCCTGCTGGCAGCAAAACTCTTCTTCCAAAGCTTCGTCGGATGAGGGACCCGATGGTCTGGTCCCTGAGGCTTGGCTGCGCCCGTTTTTGTTACCTCGGTCGCGCTGTCATTGGCCGAACAGCTAAATCCAAATCTGACCAATAGGGGCGACCGGATAACCTGGATTCTACAACACGAGACTGCTTTTCATGAGATATGGGCTAAAATCGCGTTAGGCGAGGTGGAAACGCCCACCTCTGCCGGTTTTCACCAATGAGAGCGCTGGATTTTAGAGCTACGTTACGTTTACGCTGTTTGTCAACTTTAACCCACATAGCAATTTGTCATCCTTAGCATGTGCATAGAATATCCTCAATTAAAAAAAAAAACGATATGCTAAGGATGTTCTAAATTAACATTGGAACATCTCTAGCATGTCCCAAGAATAGTTTACGTTTCGCCATAATCACATGCTATGCAGGTTCTTAGGATGTGCTAATAGCCATGTGCTTAGCATATATAGCAACGGGTCATCGTTAGCACCGTTAACTCCTAAAATATGGCTTAAAATAAAATAAAAAATATGTTTTTGAGCTCTAAAAACCAATACACCCTAAGAAAAAAAAATAAAAACAAATAATAAAAAAAAAACGCGCCGATGAGGTTCGAACCCACAACCTACAGGTGCACTCTATTTTAATTTTAATTTAAACATTAAAAAAAAAACATTCCTTTTTAATTTAAATATTTTTAAAATGATTTTTTTTAATGTGCTTATTGGAGCGTGTAAAATAGGCTGGATTTTTTTCATTTTAGTCAGAAAAAACACAGCAAAGTCTGGAACCTGGAAAACCTTGTATAAAATGACATTAAATGTGGTAATTTAAACCCAACCCACTTTTTAATAAATATTTTACAAAAAATTTAAATTTTCTAGAACTACATATTTGTTTAAATTATAACCTAATTGCTTGCTATACAAATTTTTTGTCAAAAGTATCGTTCATAATTGGAATAGGCATTGCAATAGTTGTAATTTTTGTTATAACGCACGTTCTGTCACTGTCTTTCTTTTTAATAAAATATTGAGAGTGTGCGTTATAAAAAAAATTACAACTATTGCAATGACTTATGAACGATACCTCAAAACGCGTAAAAAATTTAAAAATTTACTAGATTAGCAGGATCAAGGGACCGAAAAACTGAACAAAAACGTCTTTTCTTGAGAGTGGAAATATTTCGAAAGAACATGCCTTGTAAATCGTACGGAAAGTGGCTATTTACCGTTTCTTTGAAAAAAATAATAATACTTTGAAAAACAACAAAAATAATGTAAAAGTCTTCTCGCATCCAAAGGAGTTTTTGGCTCTTTCTTTTTTCCAGGCCAAATTTTCATTCCAAAGTGTCGTTCCGAATGTGCCACTGACGCTTCTCACGCGCAAACAGTCTAGTTATTTCTGGCACGGGATATTTAGGACGGCGCGCGTCCCTACTCCCGTAGTATATTCTCGATTTGGACGTCGGTGTAACCCGAGGCGCCTTGGGCCTTATTAGGCACTAGAGACGTCTGCTTCCGAGTTAAATTTAACCGTTCTTAGGTTGCTCATTTAACTCATGGCCGGCTCGTCGAAATGCATCGTAAAGCCGCTTTCTTACGATTTTTGGGAGCGTGCTGTGACTTTTTGGACATTCACACGTTTTAATGAAAATCCCGCGAAAATTGGAACATCCCTATTTCCACACGATATCGGATCCAAAGCTCGCATCGTCAGAAACTAGCTTAGTATTTTATCCGCGACAGCGTTCGCGTCATTGCCCAGCAAACACAAATCGTCGGCATTGAATCCGGCCAATGTCGACAACGTCGGCAGTGTGTCGGCATCGGTGACTACACACTGGCCCGATGTTGGACAGATTGTGATTTTCAGTTTTCGGTCAATAATCGGCAACTGACGAAGGCCCAAATTACTACAGTCGACTTTATGCCGACCTACTTTAGGACCGACGATGGCCCGAGTCAAACTTTGTTTAATCGGTCGAAAATCGGACATTGACGATGGCCCAATTTACTATAGTCGACTTTATGCCGACGCTCACTTTTTCTGCTTTAGGGCCGACCACAGTCCAATTGAAACTTTGTTTAATCGGACGAGAATCGGCAACTGACGTTGGCCCGGATTACTATAGTCGACTTTATGCCGACAGGATTTTAGGACCGACGATGGTCCGATGGGAACTTTGTTTAATCGGTCGAAAATCGGCAATTGACGATGGCCCGATTTACTATAGTCGACTTTATGCCGACGCTCACTTTTTCTGCTTTAGGGCCGACCACAGTCCAATTGAAACTTTGTTTAATCGGACGAGAATCGGCAACTGACGTTGGCCCGGATTACTATAGTCGACTTTATGCCGACAGCATTTTAGGACCGACGATGGTCCGATGGGAACTTTGTTTAATCGGTCGAGAATCGGCAATTGACGATGGCCCGATTTACTATAGTCGACTTTACGCCGACGCCCACTTTATCTGCTTTAGGGCCGACGACAGTCCGATTGAAACTTTGTTTACCGACGAGGGTCCGATTGGAACTTTGTTGGATCGGTCGAAAATCGGCAATTGACAATGGCCCGATTTACTTTATCTGCTTTAGGGCCGACTACGGTCCGATTGGAACTTTGTTTAATCGGACGAGAATCGGCAACTGACGTTGGCCCGATTTACTATAGTCGACATTATGCCAACGCCAACTTTATCTGCTCTAGGACCGATGATGGTCCGATTGGATCTTTGTTTAATCGGTCGAGAATCGGCAACTGTAGTCGACTTTATGTCAACGACCACTTTATTTGCTTTAGAGCCGATGATGGCCCGATCAGATTTTTGTTCGATTGGTCGACAACCGGCAACAGACGATGGTACGTCACATTAAAATTGTTAAACTACTTAATAGTTTCTTCACAGTGAATCACCTCTTCCGCCACTTAAAGCCCGACTGGTTAAGCACCCGCATTACCAAAACTTTATAGTTTGCCAACGTCGTATCGTGTCAAGCAACCACCGACGGATATTCGTCAATCACCAACGCCGGCCCGCTTTGAGAGGCTGATGTCGGACTTGAATAGTTTACCGATGTCGGGCCGAGACCAGCTTGCCTACGTTAGACCGATCAAATTAACTAGCTATATGGGCAGATGGTCGGTGCCATGTGGTTAAACCATATCGGCCCTTAATCGTCCGGCGACAGTATGCCGATGTCAGCAAAAAGTAAAAATTGGTCTGACGGCGGGCTACAGTCTAACGTTGCGTCGGCAAACATACATTGGGCCTACATCGCAAAGCGGACAAAAATTCTGCTGGTCCGATGTCGTAAATCGACGTCGTGCCGCTGAGGGCAAATTCAGCAATCGACATCGAGCCGACGAAGTCTCGAGTGAACCGTGTTTGCTGAGTGGGTGTTTAAAATTGTAAATTTGCCCTCCCCTTCCACCTCACTCCACTCCCGCTACTTCCAAGCCCTTACCCCGAAAGAAAGGACCCCGCACCCGATTACACAGGGCTTATGGAGAATTTTTGCCTCGGTGGAATTTAATATTATTTTAGTATGTTGTAGAGGACAACAAGCTAATAAAAAAATATTAAGGGTACAAAAAAAATCTATGTACATTTTTTGAGATATTAGGGATTAAAGTTCGAAAAAAGGCCAAAATACTGTATGTTTTACGCATTATAACTCTGACGAATTGCCCAAGGAAATGTTAATTGTTACAAAAATGATTTGACAGAAGGTAATATGCAAACCTAGTTATGCTGTAATTTTTGACAGTTCATCAGGTAATGTACAGGGGGGTGGTCAAAAAGTAACAATTTTTATGTTTGCACTACTACCGAATTTTGCAAATAGCAGATTATATTTTGACAAAAACTAATAGTTTTGGTTAATACTTAAAGAAAAAAATAAGTTTAATTTTTTGGTAGCTCTTAGTATTATTGTTATTAATTTTTGTCTCCTAGGTCAATTTTCTTACAAAGTCTCAAATTCAATTTGTGAGGAATAAAAGTTGATTTGTAAAATATTTATCATTCATTAGGTCACAACAAACGACCTTAACAGAAAAAACAAAATCGGTTACTTTTGGTTCACTCACGGGGTCTACTAAAAAAAAATTAAAAAAGTTGCATTTGCTCTAAAATGGTTTTGCAATTATTTTTGAATAACGGCTAGGTCAAATTCGACATTACCTTGGCAGAATAGGGCCAAGGCTTGGTACTACCCCAACACAAAAATACAGATTATTTCTATGTCTGCTTTTAAAAATATCAATTTTTAGCTTCTAACCTTTTGCATATCTGAACAACGCGCTTACTACGCTTGTTATAATGGCAACGCCCAGTTTAGTAATCCTTTACGTTAATATCAGTTTCGCCATTTTGAATATTAATAAGTACAAATATTAAGAACAGAATCGAATGCAAATGTCAAAAATGCCAAAATATACAGGGTGTTTTTGGAATTTAGTGTATGAACGTAAAAATACTTTAATTTAACATATTATCTGACTTAATTTGATATGTGTCTTTCATTTTAATCGACATAGGTACCCCCATTAAAACAGGGTTCTGCTACTCATTTATTACGTTTATATGCTACGTTTTCATGGGAATTGAGTTCGTTCTGAAAACGATTTCAATCCGATACGGTCCATGAAAACGCCTGTTTTTCCAGTATTCAAATCGATTTCAATCTAGATCCGACCCTGAAAATTTTTAGGGTTGGATCAAGGTCGTATTGAGATCGAAATACCGATTTTCCATGAAAACGGGGATCGAGTTTACACATGTGTATTGCGTCGGATTACCAAACAGGCGCCAAATTATATTTTATTGCTCTCACTCTTTTTGAGAGAGAGAGTGAAATATAAGTGAAACTGTGGAACCGGCATTCTAAAATTTGGGAGAGTGTATAGAAAAAAGAAGATACTTAAATGACTAAAGATTCGTTTTTTTAAGACTTTAAAAAAATTAATTATGGAAAATAAAATAAATATTTGGCTCGAAAGTGTATGTGCTATGCACATATGCCAGTCCAGCATTTCTTTCTTAGTAATTAAAATTTTAAAAAAATGTGTGGCAAGGGCCAACATCATCTTTTGAATAAAATACATTTTTTTTAAAAAAGTACCAAAACTCAAAAATGAATATTTGACAACTATGACATATGTCAGCTGCCAAATATCAAAATTTGAAAACCTGTCATGAAAACTCATGAAAAAAAAGTTTTCGAAACATATTGAAAACAAATTCAATATCCATGAAAACATAGCATTAATCAGCAAAGGCGGCCATTTTTAATATTTTTAATTTTTAATATTCAAAATGATAAATTGGACGTAAAAGATATGCAAAAAGTTAAAAGATAAAAATTGATATTTTTAAAACCAGACATAGAAAAAATCTGTATTTTTGTATTGGGGTAGTACCAAGTCTTGACACTATTGATATGAATTGATGATGAATAATTGAAAAACCATTTTAGAGCAAATGCAACTTTTTTAATTTTTTTTTGAGTAGACCCCGTGAGTAAACCAAAAGTAACCGATTTTGTTTTTTTCTGTTTAGATCGTTTGTTGTGACCTAATAAATGATAAATAATTTATTTTAGGTCAATTTTTTTTGTAAGAAAATGCTATGTTTTCATGGATATTGAATTTGTTTTCAATATGTTTTGAAAACTTTTTTTTCATGAGTTTTCATGACAGGTTTTCAAATTTTGATATTTGGCAGCTGACATATGTCATAGTTGTCAAATATTAATTTTTGAGTTTTGGTACTTTTTTAAAAAAAATGTATTTTATTCAAAAGATGATGTTGGCCCTTGCCACACATTTTTTTTAAATTTGAATTACTAAGAAAGAAATGCTGGACTGGCATATGTGCATAGCACATACACTTTCGAGCCAAATATTTCTTTTATTTTCCATAATTAATTTTTGTCTCCTAGGTCAATTTTCTTACGAAAAAAATTGACCTAGGAGAAAAAAATTAATAACAATAATACTAAGGGCTGCCAAATAATTAAACTTATATTTTTCTTTAAGTATTAACCAAAACTATTAGTTTTTGTCAAAATATAATCTGCTATTTGCAAAATTCGGTAGTAGTGCAAACATAAAAAATGTTACTTTTTGATCACCCCCTGTACATTACCTGATGAACTGTCAAAAATGACAGAATAACTAGGTTTACATATGACCATCTGTCAAATCATTTTTGTAACAATTAACATTTCCTTGGCCAATACGTCAGAGTTATAATGCGTAAAACATACAGCATTTTGGCCTTTTTTCGAACTTTGACCTCTAATATCTCAAAAACTGTGCGTAGAACTTTTTTTTACCCTTAATATTTTTTTATCAGCTTGTTGTCCTCTATAACATTCTCAAATTATATTAAATTCCACCGAGGTAAAAATTCTCCATTAGCCCTGTGTAATCGGGTGCGGGATCCTTTAAATAAAATAGAAACCGCATAAAAATCTTGAGGCAAATCACACATCTTGTCGCAAATTCCGGAAATGTAGACCGCGGTTGCCGAATTTCCTTAATTATCCCTTATTTTATATCCTATAATTATATAATATAGCACAAATACAAGACATTTTTTTAATAAAGTAGGTATAGTGCCGAAGAATTTCAGTTTAAAATGCATGAGAAAGTTTACTTATTATAATGTTTTGTTTTACCTTCTACAAATCATTATTGAAATCAGGGTTAGGACAATCTGACAACCAGGGCAAAAAAGTTATTGAATTATTAGGGAATTATTGAAACGCAGTTAGGGCCCGGCACTAATAAGGCCAGGCACTATTTTGACGCTGTTGACAGATACGCATGCGCAAGAACGACCACATTTAGTGCCGACACTAATAAGGTTAGGACCTGCCCTTATTTGTGGAGGAATTATACTGGGCCCCATCTTGGCTATGTCTAGCCGTATTTGACGTTTTTGACAACTATTCGCCATTTTTTTTACCTTAACCCTACTTTCGGGAATTTTTTGTGTTGAGACGGTTAAAAAAGCAAAAATTGGGACAAAATGGTTATATTTTTATGAAATCGGATGACATAGCACAAGAAAATTAAAAAAAGCAAGGCTCAAATACTTCGTTTTACCGATGAAGCCAATATTTGTTTGCTACGAGAATTAGTTCAATAATATCCCTTCAGAACCCTAAATGGTCTTTCTCTCCACCCTCCTCTGCTTCCAACACATCATCCATGCTTTTGATCACTTAGAATATAAAAAAAAAACAACACAGAATTTCGAAAACAAGCAGCATATATTTGTAGGTTGGAAATAAAGTCTTATCGTCACCGTTTTGCTAGAGGCGCTTTCAATAATTCTATAATTTGCACCTTTTAGAGCCAGGCACAGCCTGTGTTAAGGTCGGCGCTAAGTAGGCACTATCCAGTGCGGCCGTATTTCAATAATTCCCTATTGTGGCACGTTTTGCCATCTTAGGTCCGACTGATCCAATAGGCTTTTGTTTTTTGTGTTTTATGCAATTGTTATTTACTATACCTATATATGTTTGTTTTAAGACCTATAAAAATGGATATGAAGTGTATGTTAGGTGAAAAAAGTGCTGAAAAGTCACCGGAACTATCTTTTCACAGTATTTTGTTTACTATACATCGTACATCTCTAAAATTTTATATGTTGTTTTAGAACCAATCAGAACGCGCGTGTTGTCATGAACAGTCCTCCGCAAGTTCCTTAGAATTGCTTACTGATTTGGAAAATTTGCTTTTAATATACTGGAGAACAAAAAAATGGAACACCAGCAAGGCCAAATATTTTTAAAGTAATTTATTTATATATTAATACATTAGGATGCTCTTAGTAATTGATTACATTTTCTCCAAGATTCCTCCATGATAATCATAAAAAAATTAATAATGAGTAGCTTCTCCATGGTTATTTATGCACTCGTTTGTTCTATTGGGCATTGACAAAATAAGATGGTCTGTATTATATTGAGGAACACTCATACAAATCCTCCTTACGGCATGGCAAAGTTCATATAAATTTCCTGGGGGACGTGGTAATCAACTAAGATTCTAAGTCCCTATGCCAAGTTCATGTAAGAAGTCCATTGTTTCACGAGCAATATGCGGTCTGGAATTATCTTGTTGAAAGATTGCATTTCGCCTAACCCTCATGACCGCCTAAACAAAACCTCGTTTCGTCATTATTCCAGTTTTGCCGAGCTCTGCACCACTCCAAGCAACGAGCCTTATGTTGTTATTTACTATACCTATATAGCAACGGTAGCACCAAAAGCCGACGGTAAGCCCTCAGCTCCATACCAAGCAATCTTCGATTAACTGTCATCCTTGAAAACACTGGTCCTGTAGCTGCAACTAGAACATCTCTTACTTGACGTATACTATCCCGTCGATATCTGAGGGCAAGAAGTCTCAGATGCCGCAGATCACGACCTTGTAATAATCTAGGGCGTCCAGAACCCGCACGACATCTATAAGTCTCATCATTGGACCACCTTCTCCAAACTCTTAACACTGTTGATGGATTAGCATTAACCCTTCTTGCAAACCAGCCTCTTTCATTCCCACGATGAGTCCTTTCTCGAAGTCGTTTTTATTTTTTAAGTAAACAATCCAACAAGACCAAAAAGTACGAGAAAAATTATTTAAAATTTTCAGAAAAGGTCTTTTATGTGTTGGTTGTGTTTGAAGATGAATAGAAAAAATCTGTAAAAAAAGGAAACCTTAGAATACAAAAAAATTATAAAATATTTCTTTTGAGATAGGGTATACGCCCAAATAATTTTCATTCAAATAATTATCCATAAACGTGGTATTGCATTTTTTTTGTTCTCCACTATATGTGGAGAGCGCCTTTTAGTTTATTTTAATTTCTTTGCCCACCCCAAGTCTTATCAATTTTCTACGGCCCCTACAACCCTACCATCCAGTCAAAATACCCGCTTTATGTTTTTTGCTTTAGATTGTCATAACTTTTGTTTCTGTAAACCAATTTTGATGAGTATAGAAAGTGCAGTGAAAGTCCCATCATAAACGGTCCATTAGTTGTTGCGTGAAGCTGAAACAAACAAACGGGCAGACATAAATTCTAAAAACGGTATTTTTTTTTTCTATATCGATCATTTGGTTAGCAGCACACACCAAGAATTTAAAAAAAATATTCAATGTACCCACAGACATGGTATTTCGAGGATTCACATTTTCCATAAATATTCTCTTATGGATAATCTTCGGCGATAAGTTCTTTCAATCTTAGTTATCTTTGCTTAAATATTTCTTAAATAATTTCAGCCACAGTCAGCTGGGATATTATCGCTGCTTTAAATCAAAAGTGAGTCTTCGTTTTCTATGAACTTCAAAACTTTCGTGTTTACTTCGTCTTGTCCTACCGCCTTTCTCGTTTTATCTAAATATAATGCGCTTCAGGCTGCATAGGGCGGAAGAAGTCCAATTTGCCAGTGTACGTACACGCAGGGACACCGCACACCTACCAGTGGAGCAACCAACACTCAGGCTTGCGATCACCGTTCGCGGCTTGCGATTAGTACGTCTCTAACCACGGTGAAATGTGAAGTGTTGTCCATGAAACCGGAATTTGGTAAATAAATACGCAAATTTTGATAACGTAATTTTCTTTTTTTTTGCCACTGATAAAAAAATAAAACGCTATTTTTAACTGCTCAGATTTATCACTAACAACGTGTTGCAATGAAAATAATAAGAAGAAACAAAATAAAAGCAAGTTCTCAAAATAAAATAATACATTCTAAAAACCGAAAAGATTCTCCCAATCAAAAAAAAATTAGAGCAAATGTTCGAAAAGCCCTCCTTGCTCGGCTAGACAATATCCGAGCGTATTATAAAAACCCCTTCTAACATTTCCAAGCATGTAAGGGGTGATAGTTTGAAAGGCTTCTTCAATTTTAATCCGAAGTTCTTCCAAATTATTAGCCCTTTTATGCTCGTAAACTTTATTTTTGATACAACTCCACAGATAGAAGTCATTAGGAGCAAGATCAGGTGATCGAGCTGGCCATAAAATAGTTCCCCGTATACTTGTGACCCGATTAGGAAAAACATTATCAAGATATTCCCGAACAAGGCCAACATTGTGAGCGGGACAACCATCTTGTTGAAACCATGTTTCACCAAATCTCACAGCTAACAACTGCCTAGCAGTTGGAATAATATGCTGCTGCAGTAGATCCAAGTATCTAGGACCATTCAAATTGTCGTCAATAAAAAATGTCCCAACTACGTGTTCCTTTACAATACCCCCCCCCCAAACATTTGGTTTTTGGGGATACTGTATTCTTACGTCAAAATACAAATTCAAATTTTCCCTCGACCAATATCGAACGTGTGTTGAGCTTTCATCTGTGAAAAGAATAGATCTCAGAAAGTTTTCATCACGATTAGCCGTTTCCATCATTGTTTCGCAAAATTCCATACGACGATAGTTGTCCTCTGGAAAAATTTAATGCGTTTTTGACGTTTTGTAAGAATGATAACCATTCTTTTTGAGAACACGTAAGACAGCGGCTAAAGACGTATCAACTGCTTCGGCAACTTGGTGGCTAGTTAACTTTCGATTTTCCTCCACTGCAGCGCAAATCATCACATCTCGTACTGCCTGCTCGTCATTGAAAACAGTCGGTTTTTTTATGGTTTCTTGGCGCTACACGACCAAACTTTTCAAAATTCTGCACAAACCTATGAATCGTTGATAAACTAGGTTCTGGGCGATTGACAAAATTCTCCAAAAAAATTTCTTGAATAAGTCTCAATGGTCTGCCTTGATAGTACCATTTGACCATCTGCACTTTTTCGGCAACTTCGCAGATATCCATTTTTAGTTTTAAAAATGTTTTATTTCACTTAAGAACTTACCAATCTGTTTCTCGAGCAAGGCAGAAATAAAATAAAATAAATTTCAAAAAGATAACACTGCAGCGTGCTTCGACTCCACAACGGTCTTGATGCCCTCTATGTTCGCAGTAGCCTGAAGCGCCATTAGGCGCGTTTCTGCGAGCTTAACATAGTTACTAATATTCTCTTTTTCTAAATACATTCGTCTGAGAGAGACCCAGCATACCAGGAACATGCCGCCTGTACACCCTTCGAGCCCGCTGTCTAACTACCTTTTTGAGATAGTTATCCCCTGACAGGTATGCGGGGTCAAAGAGTGTAAAGGCGGGTTTTTTTTGTGATGGTGTAGTATGCTGGATCTCTCTTAGATGAATGCATTTAGAAAGAGAAAATAATAGTAACTATGTAAAGCTCGCAGAAACGCGCCTATTGTATCTATGACTTGGTGTGAGAATTACATATAAATTATACACGATGCCTTAATTTTGTATACGTTTTGTATACAACAGTTTTAAAAAATTACTTTTTTTTAGAATGAAACTATGGATATTCAATTAATTCTTATACACGTTAAGCAACGGAGAGAAAACGCAGATTTTTGGCAACGCCACTGGCTTTTTCCAAAATATATAAATATAGTCACCTTTTACTCAATACGATACATATGTCTAGTAGGATATGGGATATTTTCGGAGATTTCAAATCAAACAGTAAACAGCATTGCAAGAGCATATAGGTATAAGCGTTCATTCAGCCGCATCCTGAGGTACCCAAAACTAGTCTAATATTGCTTCCAATAATAGTATATTACATAACAAGAGGAGAAAGTTACATATTTCACACGAGCGTGAATGTTGTGAACGAGGCGCTAGCCGAGTGAAACAACACGCGAGTGTAAGAAAGTTACTTTCTGTCGAGTTGTGTACGCTATTTTTCCCACGACCACTTTAGGAAATTTAATAAATTTTAAAAAATTAAAAATTTTTTAAAAAAAATTATTATTAATTTTTTTTTATTTTCATCTCAAGAGAAGAAATTATTTTCTTTTCTAGGGACAAAAATGTTTTCGGTCTATTTCCCACGCTTCTACAAATCATAGCCTACTAGATACCTACATTGTTTGGATGGTTTACTGTCATTCATTTTCGTCACTAGAGAAAAAAAGATTTTCGTCTCTAGAGATGAAAATAAAATTGATATGCGTGTGAAATACAAAACTTTCTGAGGCATTATAGAGTTCAGATTTGGTTACTTTCGTGTGTGGTCGTAGGAAAATGACTTTTGTGGTGACTGGTTTCACAAACTAACCACCATATAACTACCCACATAACATTGGAGAAATATTCATGTAATAGGAATATTCCCTCAAAGTGATTTTTGGAATATTCTATTGCGAATATGACAGGAATATTGCAGACCTATTTTTTGTTGGATATTCTTTAAAAGTTTGTGATAGTTATATTTCTTTGGTAATAGGATAATAATATGCCCATGATAACCTTATAATCAAGTTATTTGTATGAATATTCCCAAAAAGAATGTTTTTGTCAGCATGTTGGCATGTTTGCTGAAAATATTACTTGTGAAAAGAACGCGATTTATATGATTTATAATTATAATTAAGTTTAATGTCATCTATTGTAGGTAGACGGAACGGGAATCAATATGTTCTCTATGTAGCGGGTAATTTTATTATACATATAAGACAGTAAAAAGTTATTTAGGTAATCTTTTGATAACTAATCTCAAGTAGCACATAGGATACTCCGTAATTGCACTTTAGTGGAAGACTAATGCATATTTCGTGGATATTAATGTGGATATATATCCACTCCATATCTTGGGATATCCATCTCATGGCCATCTGGACGTGTTTCGAATCACAAAATATTATCCATATTATTTTAAAAAAATGTTCTGGTCGTATTATAGTCATGTTTCACGTCACGTTTCTAACACATTTATATCACCTGTATAAGTTAGAACATAACTTATTGCCGGCATGTGTTAGTAATATTCCCAATGGGAAAATGTAACATTTTTATCACATTCTTTGTTCTCTAAGTATATGAATATTACATTACAGGAATATTTATTTATTTATTTATTTATTTATCTCTTAATCCATGTGATACATTGCTGTATATTGGATGTGTCATTCACAAAACAAAAAAATATTATTCTTTTCCTTAATTAGATTATAACTTCCTAACAAACTTTGTATATTTATAAATTTTTGTCAAATAAGAACAGTGTAATATAATATAACAAACATAAGTAAAACAAATTAAAATAGTAGTTAAAATCGAGTTAAAATCGTAGTTAAAATCGAGTTAAAATCGAGGACATCACAGATAGTTATTTTTTTTTAGTTTACTTATGGCAGACGAAATAAAATAGCAATAATAACAGGTAATGGTGAAAACAACCTAATGTATATTAGTTATAGGTACTGAACTGAACGTTATTAAACTGATTGTGACTATAAAGAACATTTTCTGTCAAAAAATCTTTAATCGTGTGTTTGAATTTCTTAAAGGACTCTATTTTTTTAATATTGTTCGGTAGTTTATTGAACGCCCTTATGCCCATATAAAGGGGTGACTTCTCGAACAAAGCAGTCTGGTTTGGGGGAGAGCTAAAATGGGATGCAAACCTTGTCTGTATACCTATATTGTGGTCACTGTTTGTTAAAAAATAAAATGGGTACTTTTTAACGAAAATAAGTAATCTGTAGTAATAGAGAGAATACACAGTCATGATACCATATTTTTTAAATATTGGTGCTGCATGGTCATCCCATTTCGCAGAGTCCAACTTTCTCACAATTCTTTTTTGCAACAAAAACAACCGATCAATACCCATTGAAGAGCCCCATATTATGATCCCATATGCCAGGTGACTCATGACATGAGAGTGTATATAAAGAGGCAAAGTATTTGTGCCAACCTCTTTCTTCAGACTTTTAATATAAATAAAATCTATATGTTTGTGGCGGATTCATAATGTCGAAACTACTTTTTTTTGGGTTTTTCGCCACTAAGTTAAGGAAATTTTTTCAAAAATATGTTAAAACCCACTGCGTAAATTCCTAAAGTAAAAAATTTGTTAGTTTGTCAGTGGTTTTTAAATAAGATAAAAAATTTGCCTACACACACGCAAATCCTAACTAGAATCTAAGTACTTATCTGACGTTTCGGCAGAAATTCTACTGCCGTTATCAAAGAATTTTATCCTTTTCAAAAACTTTTAATATAAAGCAGGACGAAGCTAATTTACCTGCAATCCGACTTACATGAATATCCCATTTTAGGGTAGTATCTATATCTATTCCCAGAAACCTGGTGTTATCAACATTTGGGACTGTTTTGCCATTGAGATACCCTAGTGGTGATTGTTGGTTCTGAATTTGGGAAATTGACTTTAGGTTTTGAACTTGTTGGTTGGACTGACACCAATCTGCCATTTTTGTAAAATTATGATTCATTTTTTGTATCAAAGTAGAGTAGTTTTTATCATATTCAGTGGAACTGGTATCATCGGCAAACTAGTATAATCCACCGGACTCCTCCTCAAAGATTTCAGATAAGTTATTCACTGACTTGGTGGCTGATTTAAATTGATTATTAACTATATCGCCCTTTGTGCTGGTTAATTGTACGTATTGCTTCCTGTCAGTAATGTAAAGGCGCATTTACACAGACAAACTTTCCTTTGATGTGGAAATGCCGACAAACATTTACACGAGCCTCTTGAGCAAAATGTTCAAAGAAATGTTCGTAACAAAAAAAACACACGTAAGTTTTGGTGCTTTCCGACGGAAAATCGATTTGATGCCGAAATTCACATTTTACCTCATAAGCAACTTCGATTGATCTGATTTTTATAGGGGATATGCCAGTATACTTGTAACTTTTTTGGGGTTGTAAAGAAAACGAGAATAAAAAAAATAATAATTGGCACTTATTTATTGTTGTTGCCTGTAAAATATAAGGATAAAAATTTACGTTTAAAAGAATATCCCTTTATTTTACTTCGTAGCTTAGTCTTTTACAATAATAATTAAGTCAAATTAAAAAACCTATATACATTTTATTAAATCTCAAATATATGAACAAAAGCACGTTGGGTTTAAATAATACACGTTTATTACCCAATTTTACAACCCTACCAACCCGACCCTTGTCTAAAAAATATAATTTAGCAGTAATTTAGTAGACTGTGTCGCCGATCTATCATCCCGCGTTTTGGATTTCGCAGGTAGTAGGCCGGCCACCCTTTTGAATCAAAATGTTGCCCTTGGCATATTGTTGGTTCAGTGTCAGTAATCGACATTGATTATTACATTAAATTGACAGTAAATATCTATATCTTCAGCATTTTCATGAACCTTTTGCTTTTTTAAGCAACCCTTGGGACCTTAAACTAACTAGGTAAATCTGGTGTGAGGAATTAAAAAACAACAATAAAAGCTAAAGGTAAAAAAAATATGTTTAAAAAAGATCCCCCTCCCCACCACTCCTCATAGTCGTGAAGCGCGGATTACCGCTTAAAAGTGTAATTTTTGTGTTTTTTGCCGATATTTGAAAAACTCAAATTTTTTTTGGAAAAGAAAAGTTTTTTTTGACTTAAGGAAAAAAACTCGCAAGAAAATCCCAAAAAAAACCCGGGCAAAAAAATCCGAGAAAAACCCTAAGAAAAAAATATTATAAGTAACCGTAATCCATGTGACAAAACTGATAGTAGAGCCAATAAGAATGTTTCGCTTGCCGTCGGCTTTTTTTCACAAAAATTTTAAATAAAAGTTGGTGTTCCATTCTTTTAAAGAATTGAGATCACTGATCACTGATGTATATTTTATTTATTCTCATCTTTAAAAATATGTTTCCAAAATAGATAGCAATATTTTGCTGAAAAATTTACCCGAACAAAATGTTCAAAGAAAAGCTCACAAAAATGTTCACGCAAAAAATTTTAGATCTTTTGCACGAGCTTTTATTTGAGCATGTTCGTCTGTGTAATTGCGCCTTAAGAGATAATCCATTCCAGGGGTGGCCCCCTAATGCCATATGATTCAAGTTTTTTTACTAAATGTTTATGATTGACCAAATCAAAAGCCTTAGAGAGATCATAGTAAATCCCTACAGTGTAACACTTATTGTCCAAATGTTTGTAAACAAGATTAATTGGTTCAAACAGTGCAGTTTCGGTTGACTTTCCCTTTAAAAAACCATGCTGTGTGGCTGAAAACAAGCTGTTTTGTAAGAAGTAATTATAAAGACGGTTACACATGAGCTTTTCGAAAACTTTAGAAAATACTGATAGGTTGGATACTGGCCTATAGTTTTCTGCTTCTCTCCTTATAAACAGGAATTATTTTTGCAATATTTAATTTTTATGTGGGAATGAGATACTATAATGCCTCAAGTGTCGCAAAATGTGTAACAATAATACTTTGAAAAGCAAAGAAAATAATTAAAAAATCAGGGTGGGACCTGGGCAAGGCCAAACATAAAAAATCTACTGCGCATGCCTGATGAACTCTACTTGCGCTCAGAATAGTTTTTGGCTCTGCATTTTTTCCAGGCTAACTTGATTTGGAAAGTTATTATCGCAACGGCTTTTTTTCGGAAAATGCAAGAGCTGAGCTTTTCCCAGGCAACGTCACGTGCATTTGACGTGTTATTTGGAACCATCATTCAACGTGACGTCGAACTTACGTCGAAATTTGGGTTTCAAGGAACCAAAGACACAAGTTACACGAATTTGACGTGTTTTTTGGGATTAACATTTCATGCGACATAAATGACGTAGAATTTTAAGCTTAGGCAACCAGAGATATACAAGTAACATTTTTCTTACATCTGACGCCATAATTGGTATTTTATTTTATGGAAACCCATATTTCCGTCAAGAACTCGCTCACTAGGCATCGGCCACGGGAGTACCTAATGAAAGTATTTGAAGTATAACTGTTTGGCTCGCAGTTGACCACAAAGGCATAAAAGTATCATTTTACGCCTTGATTTGCGGTAATTAATATGTTGTAAATGGCCTGTTTAGACCAATATGTCATTAATGTTACGTCAAATTCACGTAAATTAATTCACGTCAAATTCACGTGAATAAAGTCACGTAAAAAAGCGGGTCAAACCCACGTGATACAGATGTCGAAGAGACGTCGCAAAAATTACGTGATCGGTCGAGTTTTTGACGTCTTTTCGACGTGATATGGACGTGTTTTGGTTGTCTGGGTTATAGTGCGCCCCGAGAATCACTTTTCCTCTCGTTTTGACGTTCGGGGCAAGCCATTTTATGTTCGAAATAACAAAGAGCTCACGCTCGGAGCATGCCTCTATGTGAACCGAGCGCGTGGGTGGAGAACGAACGGAAAAATAGTTTAACTTAAAAAAAAATGTTTTTTTTAAGCAACTAAAATTTTTGTTAAATTTGTAGTTTTCGATTTTATTTTTTATTTCGATCGATAGGATGGACTTGTCACTTGTGAAATATAAGATTTTTGCTGTTTTCTTAAGTTTCTAACCCCGGATTTATAAACTTGACGGTGTGTTGAATCTTTGTCCTTTCCTTTTTTACTAAGGGAAAAAGGGACCGATATATACCAACGTCGAACAGGATTATTTTCTTTCTCTTCCTCACTGCTGCCGGAAAACATATCCACAGCAAAATGCAAAACAAGAGTTTACTAATATCCATTTCCGCTTCTATGCTTCTACAGTTCCAAGTTTTAAAAAAAATAAAACGGAAAACTATTGTAGGTTTTTTTCGAATCTATAGCGTTCGAGAAGATCAGCAAATCTCTGTACGCCTTATCTGTGACGTCATTAGTCCCCGCCCACTCTACCGAACGTCATCTCGAACTCACCCTGAGTTTCTCATAATTATATGGTTTAACCGTTTGAGAGATACCTTCAAATTAAGTTTAATGATTATTTACCTCATACATTATAAAAAAAATTTCCCGCTCATGTGAAAATCTGCCCTTTTCAAAACACAAAATCACACGTCTATACCAACAGGTTTTTATTGTCGATATGTCGTTTGATGATATATTAATACCGATTTATTTTGTATTTAATTTGGTAAATAATCTTCAAAATTCATTTCTGTGAAATAATCAGAAAATTATTCTTAGATTTTTTGCCATGAAGAAACCGCTATCGGGCAAGCCCTCGGGTGGTTTCCCCATCCCTTAATAAATTACTATAGATTATTTGCTTCGTAAATTATAAAAGCAGGTTAATTTTCACCTGATTTTTCAGCGAAAATTTGCCGCTAGGGTAAAAATCTCCCTTGTTAAAACCTTGTCAAACCTGATACTTGCCCTTTTCAAAACCATAGAGAAAGTAATAGCTTCGCGAGAGTTACCGACACTGTATTATACTTGGGGAACATTGTTTGATGGCGACCCGAGCGCAGCCGGTGGCTACAGGAAAGAACTACTTGTACAGCCAGACGCATAATATTCACAAATATTCTTTTGATTGATTTTTTACAGGCACTTACTTATTAAGTAATAAAAAGATATGGAAAAACTTAACAGGCGCCGTTTTTCCATATTTTTTAGTGTTAAAAAAGCAATGCTTTCGCGAAAGGTTTTGGCTCTACTCTACTGTTCCGTGCAGTTAAAAAACTTTCTTTAGCTTACAAAAAGTTTTTTTCACCCTTTAAAAATCTAAAATAGGAGAAGGAGGTTATAGCTATGTTGAGGAATAATATCAAATATAAAAAGTACCAACATTTTGGTAGGTTATTTCCTTTTATTAATTGGGAAACAATCCCAGTTTAAGTCTTACCGATTTTATAAATGTTTTAACCTATATCTCTTTTTTTTGGTTGTATTTAAACCTGTTGTCTTCTTGCTCAACTCTGTAGGGATTTGGTTCACAAAAATCTGAACCCTAATTTTTCGGTACTTTTCAAACAGTCACATGCTCTCTAGCTTTAATGGTAGTGATCCACCATGATTTGAATGACATTTTAGACTTTACAATAAGTTGTTAATCTACTGCTTATATAGCTAATCCCATAAACTAGTGCGATTTCCAACCAAAACTGATTCAAATAACTCACTTTTGCAAGTCTAAACAAACCGCTTGCCTGCCTCAAGCGGTGGTAAAACCCGGCAGGTACAAAATTAAAATTGTGTGAAATACATTTCGATATTGAAAAATGTTCTGTCTTTCTTTTATGATCATATAGAAAGGGATGGACGGGGCAAGGTAGGTGTTTAGTTTATACAAGCATTACTTCCACTCTCCGCCGGAATGTGCTATGCGCTACAGGAACGTAGTTCCTGCGCGGCCCTATCTTTCTGTTAGTCTCCGTAAGTTATTATGTTGCCTCTATTCAAAACTCAAAATCACACGTCTGTACCAACAGGTTTTTATTGTCGATGTGTTGTTTGGTGATATATAAATAGCGATTTATTTTGCACAGTTTAATGTACAGGGTGTTTGTTTATTACTGGAACACTCAGTATTTTTTTATTAATGAAAATAAAGGGTAGGTTTGAATTCAAAACTTTTTTGGCAAATTGCAACGAACTTAAGCGCTATAGCAACTTTTTTTGGTTCCCCTTGGTATACAGGGTGTGGCAATAAATAGAATACCCAGTATATTTTTGCATTTTTGAATTTTTCAAAAAATTAGCTTTACAAAAATTCCAAAGACTATTGAACTATCTTTTGTAGTATCTGAGATATTTATACAACCATCTGATCAATTAAACGCAAATATCTCAGGAACTACAAAAGATATTGAAATAGTGTCTGATATTTTTGTAAAGCAAATTTTTTTAAAAATTCAAAAATGCAAAAATATACACAGTGTTTTATTTTAAAAAATGGTCTTTATTGCCACACACTGTATACCAAGGGCAACAAAAAAAAGTTGTTATAGCGTAAGTTCGTTGCAATTTGCCAAGAAATTTTTGAATTTGGACCTACCCTTTATTTTCAATAATAAAAAAGATACTGAGTGTTCCAGTGTTCCTTAGACTTTTTGCCATGAGGAAACCGCTAAATATTTATTTTTCAAAAGCACCCACGACTGTAAAAACAGTTAAGGCATGCATCAGTTTGTAGTTTTTTACATGACACTTGACAAAATAAAAGTGACAAAATACAAAAGTGTCAAGCTTTTGTCCCACTTGCTTACTGCGAATGGAAGGTTTAGATATTATTGTCATATGCGTCGATTTTTTGAATAATTTTATTTATTTCTTGTGTTTTTTGTAAATATCTCGTAAACTTATAATAAGACTCGAGCTGTGCAATATATTTTCGAGAAAAGGATTTTGTAGGCAATTAAAAAAATGTATTGGATGCATATAGTTGAATTTAAGACAAGGGTATTTGGGTCAATTCATAGATATTAACGGAGAACATAGTTTAAAATATATTAGCGGTAGCTATCCCTTGACACCAGAATCATAATTCTATTCTAACTAGTTGTCGAGATATAAGATTCCAAACAAGTTGAAAATATAATGGATCATCTGCTGTTCTTTATATGCAGTTACTTTGTGCTATTTAGTATCACCAACTCTCATCTGAAATTGATTTTGTACTTTTTTTTAGTATTATTAAACTACTTTAGGGCGGTAGTCTCATTCGCAAAATGAGGATGAAGATATTAAAACTAATATAGAAGCAAAAAAAATCAGTAATGGAGATTAATATTTTACCCCACTTTACTTTTAAAAAAGGTAGTACATATATTTTTCAAGAAATTGTTGTTTTTTGGGTTTAAAAATTTAGCAATTATCGGCAGTTTTTAAATAAATACATCGACATAATAAGAGAAATCTATTTTATGTCCGCTATTTAGCAAAACTTGTACAGATAATGCGTAGGAAGAGAAATATTTTCGTTTTTCCTCGCCTAAAATACTTCGTTTGTATTGCAATGTTTCGCCTTTGTCGTTTAAAGTGCCAAAGAGTTACTTTTTCTTATTAGGAAAAGACATAGAACTATGAGATACCATAATGGCTCTAGTAAGTCTGAGTCCCTATAGTTTGTAGAAAAAATACATTAGAGAAATGTATTTCATAGAAATTAACAATTAAGAAACTGTACTTCGTAGAAATCGAACTTTGAACAAATGTACATCGAAGAAACTCTAAAACAAAGAAACCATAAAACTTGGTAAGGCGAAAAACTGTTCTGTGTCTAACAGCGGTTTGTATGTACCCTTAGAATAAGAAGGAGCGTAGATCAAGTTATTTTTTTTCTAATCCAACCCGATTTGTCCCAACTAAACTCAAACCAGCTCAGATCAATCCAAAACACTTACAAAATCAACCCAAACCAACCCACCACTCCTTTAGATTTAGCATGAAAATAAAAATTCGTATTCTAAGCTCGCATGCAAACACCTGTCAGGCAAAGAACAGATTTTCGCCTAACCAATTTCTACGTTTCACGGTTTCTCTGTTTTACGATTTCTTTGATGTATATTATGATAACGATTCCTGCTGGTTTTACTTTTCTTTATTTTATGGGTAGGGTTGCCAACCCGTCCCGATTTGTCAGGACTGTCCCGATTTAAAGTAAAATGTCCTGGGTACTGACAAGACCCTTGTCAGTACGCCAAGTGTCCCGATGAAAAGTTTTTAGCGAAATCGGCACTAAAAGTTTCCAATTAAAATCAGAATCCTATATCTATTGGCCAGTGGTTACCTATAAATCCTTTCTTTTTTCTTAGCCGCGTTTGAAATATTTGGCTATTGGCAATGTAGTGTTAAAAAAATCGAAATCAGTTTGTTCAATCAGTTCATTACCGATCCTACTGAGTCTGTTGATCGGGGAGTTAAAACCATAGTTGGTGCGATCATGTTGAGTAAATAATTTATGATTTCTTGTGTGCCGTGTTAATTTCATTATTTAGTATTTTCAACAGGGTGACAAGATCATAGTACCTTCTACGATTGTCTAGATTTGTTAAGTTAAACAGACTCATTAGCTGGTCATAATCAATTGACTCAATATAGTACAACATTAGTACAACCATATTCTAGAATTGACCTTACAATTTCAAAGTAAGCATTTCTCAATGTAAAAATGTTGTTTACGTCTTTCAATGTTCTAAACAAAAATCCTAGCAATTTCATGGTTTTATTTGCAATAATATCTATGTGTTCTCTGCGTTTTCGATCAAAAAAGACACCCAAGTCACACATAGGTTTCTCCAAATTGGAGTTATTATTATAAATTGTTATATTTACTCCATGCTGAAAACCCATTCAACTCTTGTTGCAAAATATGACAATCCTCCAAACTTCTTATAATTCTAAAGAATTTTAGATCATCATCAAGAACTAAAAAGTTACAGTTTTCTAAAGCGGAAGATATATCATTTATAAATGCTTTAAATAACAATGGAGACAAATGTCCCATCTGGGGGACACCTGATAAAATGTTAAACTCGGCGAAGACAGCATTCTCTATTTTTATTGCCTGGAGTCTTTCAGTTAGATTAATCCGAAACCAGTTGAAAGATGAGTCATGGAAAGTCATGGGGACTTTAAGCTTATCAAGTATTAGGTTATGATCGACCCTGTCGAAAGCCTTGGAGAAATCGGTATAGATGACATCTACCTGATACCACTCTCCAAGGCTTCCAACAAAGTTTCTTCATATATCAAGAGAGTAGTAACTGATGATTTACCTTTTGAAAACCTGTGTTGTTAGTTTATAATTATGTTTTGAAAATATGGTGCAATTTTATTTGTGACTATTGATTCGAACAATTTAGGAAATCAAAAAATTTTTTAAATACCTCTGTAGTTTTTAATGTTTGACTTATCTCCGCTTTTGAATATTGGGGTAACATAACTTAGCTTCCAAGCTGTCGGAGAATCTCCTGTAGAAAATGATCTATTACAAATTTTAGCCAAAGTACTGAACAAGAAAAATGTACAGTTTTTTATGAAAATTAGTAGTAAACCATCTGGGCCACAGGTTTTTGTGTAGTTTAACTATTTTTTTCCTACGACCACATATGAAAATAATGGATTTCACACGATTTGCATCCTTAGAAAACGTTAAATTTTACCTGTGCGCAGAAATTTTTTGCGCACATGTGCGGAAAAGCAGTTTCATTTGATTTTTGCGAAATTAAAGACCAATTTTTACAAAAATTAGTGCAATTCAACAGTTTTCGTAGGAAAAGTAGCGTACACAACTCGATAGAAAATAACTTTATTACACTCGCGTGTTGTTTTACTCGGCTGACGCCTCGTTCACAATATTTACTCACTCACTTTTCTTGTTATCTAATATACAGTTACTTTGTTTTGTTTCGATTGAAATTTCCTAGCCAGCTTGTCAATTAAAATTAAAAAACCATCAATATTTATTGTTTTATTTATTTTCTAAGCGTTTTTGAAAATGTCCCAGAAACCAGTTGAAAGATGAGCCATGGATCCCCATGACTTTAAGTTTATCAAGTATTAGGTTATGATCGACCCTGTCGAAAGCCTTGGAGAAATCGGTATTAATGACATCTACCTGATACCACTCTCCAAGGCTTCCAACAGTTTCTTCATATATCAAGAGAGTAGTAACTGATGATTTACCTTTTGAAAACCCGTGTTGTTAGTTTATAATTATGTTTTGAAAATATGGTGCAATTTTATTTGTGACTATTGATTCAAACAATTTAGGAAATCAAAAAATTTTTTAAATACCTCTGTAGTTTTTAATGTTTGACTTATCTCCGCTTTTGAATATTGGGGTAACATAACTTAGCTTCCAAGCTGTCGGAGAATCTCCTGTAGAAAATGATCTATTAAAAATTTTAGCCAAAGTACTGGACAAGAAAAATGTACAGTTTTTTATGAAAATTAGTAGTAAACCATCTGGGCCACAGGTTTTTGTGTAGTTTAACTATTTTTTTCCTACGACCACATATGAAAATAATGGATTTCACACGATTTGCATCCTTAGAAAACGTTAAATTTTCCCTGTGCGCAGAAATTTTTTGCGCACATGTGCGGAAAAGCAGTTTCATTTGATTTTTGCGAAATTAAAGACCAATTTTTACAAAAATTAGTGCAATTCAACAGTTTTCGTAGGAAAAGTAGCGTACACAACTCGATAGAAAATAACTTTCTTACACTCGCGTGTTTTTTTACTCAGCTAACGCCTCGTTCACAATATTCACGCTCGTGTGATGATTTGTCGCTTTCTTTTCTTGTTATCTAATATAAAGTTACTTTGTTTTGTTTCGATTGAAATTTCTTAGCCAGCTTGTCAATTAAAATTAAAAAACCATCAATATTTATTGTTTTATTTATTTTCTAAGCGTTTTTGAAAATGTCCCGATTTTGCATCAAATGCCCTGATAATTTAAAAAAATTATTGTACATTTTTAAGTTTTGCTGATAGGCTAAATATTGACGTCGCGATTTTTATAAAGCATCAGCGTGCGACTTTTTTGAGATTTATATTTAAAATCTTTATTCACTGGCGTAGGCAGCGGAGGGAGAGTTTTGAGGCTAAGACTCCCCTCAGAGGGTCCAACCCATTCTAGAATAAATTAATCATGCAATGGCGTTACGTCGGGAGCGCCAGAAGGAGCTATAGTCCGTCCCCCCACTTTTTTAAACCTTTACTTTGTGACATGTGATTTATTGTGATGTCTAAAATTTCAAAAAAACGCTATGACGTCATTAATTGAGAGTTTAAAAGTTTCAAACTCCCATTATCTTGACAATGGAAGTTCGAAATTCTAGTTTATTCGTTTTTGTGACTCTCATTCAGGGCGAGTTATAGAAAAATCCAAGAGCAACAATTAAAAGTACTGCAAACCAAATTAAACGTAATAAAACGGTACTCTAAGTCAAGTGAACAGTCATATCCATTAACAGACATAAAACTAGCGTCTTGAGCAGTGTTGTTTGAACAAAATTAAATTTTTTATGTCACACCTACCTATGTGGCAAATTATTTGAATATTCCTTATATGGATGATTAAAATTAAGAAGACCTACATCTTTTGCATAAATTAAAACTGTTTGTCCGAGATGGCAAAACTTAATCCCATCAAACACCTTTTTGCGCATAAAAATATTTTCTGCTATGCCGATATAGGTGTGTAGGCACAGGGTGATCCATTATATATTTTGACCATGTTTGGGATAGAATTGTGATTCTGATGAACACATTTTATGATAAAGCGATAATGAACCTAAAAATAATTTAGTTACCTGTTAAATTATTTTTAAATGTGCTAAAATACACTTATAGTAGGACATGTTTTTTTTGGTAATTTTAAAGACTGTAAAGAACTTTGATTGAATAATAAAAAATTGCCCTAAATTATTTCCATCTTTCTCTAAAATACTTTTTTATAGCTTGCTGTCTCTCTTCAACAACTTTAAATATTTTAAAAAAAAATGTTTTTGGCATTCCTTTTTCTGAACGCTAAAAAACCAGTGAAAACTTCCAGAAATCGAAAGTTTCGAAAGAAAGCTTTAAAATTTGAGCAAAATCATGGCAATTTTCTTAAATACCTGTTAAATTATTTTTAGTTGTGCTAAAATACACTTTAGTAGGACACGTTTTTTGGTAAATTTAAGGACTGTAAAAAACTTTGCTTGAAAGAAATTAATACCACCTTATGTTTTACACTCTTTACGCTCTGAAAAATTACAATTTTTTCTGTTTTTTGAATGAAAATTGCAAAATAAAAATCATATGCACGACACGACTCAAGATGACAAACAGATGACATAACAGAAATTTTTAGTAAACATTTGCCTTAAATTATGTCCATCTTTCTCTAAAATACTTTTTTATAGCCTGTTGTCTCTTCTAAAATTCTGCCTCCCTCTCTAAAATTTTTTATTTTAACAGAGAAAATTTTTTTTTTGAGAGTATTTTTTTTAACGCCTAAAAAACAGTCAAAACTTTAAAAATTTGAGTGTTTTATTGAGGAAATCGAAAGTTTGGAAAGAAAATTTTAAAATGTGAGCAATATCATGGCATACAAATATGAAAAACATAGCAAAAATTGCTTAAACAAAAACGTTACCCCTTAAATTATGCTAAAATATTTTAAGCCTTAAATTATAGTCAGATTTTTCGATGAGCGGAGTGACGTCATTTTGTTGAATCTCTGTTCATTACCCTCTCCACATAGGCCGATCAGCTCTTATCGTTTTAGTGTCCTTTTATCCACCTTCGCCGCCATTTTGACAGAAAACTAATGGATTATCTGTCACTTTTGAGTGAAAATGGCGGCGAAGGTGGATAAAAGGACACTAAATCGGTATGAGTTGATCGGCCTATCTGGAGAGGGTACTGCTCTGTTTGATACATTGTTTTAGACAGACGCATTGTTATACCAAAACAAGGGATGTCATTGATTGTTTGAACTTTTACTTCAAAATGTCTATCACCTTATTATCAAAATTTTGAAGTTGTCATTTTTACAATGTAAACATTTCCAAAAATGACAGCGAAGCGATTTAGTCGGCAAAATTAATTAGTAATGTTAAATGAAAAAGCTTTGGTCATTGTCCACTGTTTTATTCAAAAATAACCCAACATGTTTCAACAGTATAGACTGTCATCTTCAGGGGTGTATCTAGGGTGGTGCTACAAGTATGGCGACATCTAGTGTCTATGGGAATTTAAGCAGCTACATAGAGAAAGAATTTTTTTAAAAAAAAACTAATGTAAAATGTAGTAAAAAAAAATAAAAAATTGGGTTGAGGACCTGAACCTCGTCATTAACGAGGGTCAGGTATCCTCTGAAAATTTAGAAAAAAGGCGACGCATTTTAATTATAATTAGATAATTTAATGTAACTAGACTTTAAAATTCCACGTGTTGCGTCCAGAACGCAGGTGATTTTTCAATAAAACAGTGGAGAATGACCAAAGCTTTTTCATTTATTTGAAATCCCTCCACCAATGGACTACTTCTTTAATTTAATAATGTTAAATTTATTAGCGTTCTTTGGGTTTAAAAAAGACAAATAGCTGCGGGAATTTCCTTGGATATTGGAAATATGAGAATAACAATTATTTGCTGACGAAATTAAAAGAAAAAGAATGGTTCTTAAACCTTTTTTTATTTGTTATAAAAGTGAAATTTTGGCATTTTTAAGGTAGGTACTACTTATAAGTTAAAAGAATATCGATAAACAATAGTTAATTGAATAGGAACCCTTTGTTTTTAACTTTATTAATTTTTTGTAAATAAAAACGTTTCTATTGGTACCTTTAATTTATCAACAAATCAAGATTTTAAATAAAGACCAGTGTCCTTTTCAATTCATGACAGATTCCAAAACAACATTAACAAATAATGCTAATTGTTGACAAAAAAGAAATACGTTTTTAGAGGCAAATATGACGTCACTCCACACATCGAAAAATCTCACTATACCATCATAGAAGTACCAATAGTCTATTTAATCGATTCTTCATCCCATGTCCACTTAAGGAGATTTTGGAACGCTTATTTGACACTTCGTAGTAGTTGTGGTACTTACTGCGTCTGCGCAATAGATAAACGTCATTCTGTTGTGGTAATTGACCACTACCACTACCGTAAACTATGATAAGCTATCCAATTCATTGTGGTTGTGGTTATTTTTCTGGTTGATTTTAGCGAATTTTGGCGAAATTAATTTTAAAAATAATTAAATATTACCAGGTTCCAACATATAAAACACAAGTGACGGTTTTGAATGTGTTCCAAAAACTCTGGTAAAATCGATGAGTGGTAGTGGTAGTGGTTGTTGAACACTACCACAGCGGCTGTTGGAGTTGTCAAAATTTTAAGCCTTCCAAAATTTCCCTAATGCCGTAACTTGCCTTTTTTTATTTATTTTAATGAATCAGAAATTGCTGTTTCCAAAAATATATTGCATGCCTATGGTCTCTTTAACCGTTTGCAAGATATCTGCAAATAAAGTGTTATGAATATTTATTTTTTTTGAAGTACGCACGACAATGAAACAGAGCTAAGGCACCCATCACTATTTCACATGTCAGTTGACGAAACCAGCTTTTGTCGCAGTTCCCTATAAAATGAAAAGTTTATGTGTTGTTGCCTTAAGCGTCGAGTTTTTGTTTTATTTTATTTATTTCTTGAGTTTTTGGACAATATATCCCATACTAATATTAAAAACAAATGCATGCAATATATTTCCGGGAAGAGGATTTTTTAGGCCATTAAAAAAAGGTAATTTGGGTAAATAACGCGCAACGGATCCCATAGATTAAGATGTATTATCTTTTGACAACTAGTTATCGAGATATATTCTTCCAAACATAGTCAAAATATAATAGGAAAACTTGATTTTCTTGATTATTTTTTTAATTAAGTATAGATAAGAAAAGGAATACGAAAATCTCGAATTGTAGTAGTGTAATGTCAATTTTTAAAATAAATATAATGGCGAACTATCAGAGTTATTAATTATTTGGTAAATGATTGAATAACTTAAGTGTCAGTTATTTTCGATTCATTGCAAAATTGAGATGTTTTTTTTCGCTCCACTTTTTTCAGTGTGTTTCTTTTTACAGTTTCTTTGTTTTGATTTTATTTTTGGTAAAAAGGTCTAGGAATAAGGATATTTTTTTGCATTTTTAATTGTTCAAATTTTCATAATATTGTAGGTATTCTGTATCTTTTTGATATAAGATTTTTCAAGAATTTAAGGATATAAGAATTCTTGCCTTAAGAATAATAATTTGTAGACTGGCCTGTAGCAGAGCAATATTTACGTACTTTGGAATTTGCCTGAATAAGGTCAAGTCTTACTTTTTTTTATTGATTTTTCAATCAAAATTTTTGTTTTTCGTTTTTCAATTGTATAAAATTTTAATTGTCTTTTCTTTAAAAATGTTCAAATTTAATTTTTTTTGTAACGAAAGATTTTTGTATATTTTTCTTTAAATTCAATCAAAATTTTGTAAATTTTAATTGGATATATATCACAGAAATTAAAGACGGACGTAAATAAATAAAATAAAATTTAATTTCCTGACTTGACAATAATAAGAGCTTTACCCAACAACAATATTTACGTTTCAAGAATTTGGAATCTCTGTTTAGGAGAACATATTTTAATAACTACCTTAAAAATAAATCCATTGTTATTCTCTTCTCTTTAAGTCCACTTCATCGAACTGCAATCCAAAATAATGTCACCATTTCACTAAAAAAATGTATTTTTTTACCACACCTTTAATAATATTTTTTTTCCAGAGAAAGTATATGTTAGAATTTTTCAAAAATCACATAAACTTTAATAATTTCACACCAAAGATTAAAATTTCGAAAAAAAATAAAGCCAAATAATTCAGAAATGATCTAGAAACACAGGAAGATGACTAACTAAAGTTAGAAACTATTATAAAAGATAATCGCGTCTTTTTCTCGCGGTGTCGGTTTGAAATTTTGCATACAAGAGTGGTTCCCCGTGTAAAAGCATGCCTCAATTTACTGCATTAATCACGTAAATAGTTTCAAAATGTGTAGGATTTCATTCAGGTCGGGCTTCTTACGGATATGGTGAATTGCTCTGCAGGTCACAGATTGATTCTTACCTTAGATTAAATAAAGAAAAGATACCTGGTCCAACGAAAACTCCTTGACAAATAATAACCACTGTTTACTTATTACCAGTTTAGAATTTTTTTTCAATTTTTTCATTTTTTTTTAAATTTTTTTTTCACTAAAACAAGCCAATCCAACACAGCCCAACCCAACCTATTCCAACCCAACCCAAAACAATCAAAAAACACATTACGACCCCTCCCCCGGCACCCTTTTTTTCCTTAAAAAAAAACCAGCGGGCGGATTTGGGGTCCTGGGGACCCTGTTGAGTGCCTCTATGGAGAGTTTTTCGTAGGGAATCAGAAATGGCAGAGGGCCGTATACTGCATAATTACCCACTGGGGTTTCAACCCCAATATTAAAAATAAAATAATTGTAGAAATTATTTAAATTATCGCTTGATTTCGGTCCAATACTTAATTAAATTGTTAGGCTTGAAAACGTAGATTTTAGACAGGTAAGGTAGACTACAAAAATACTAATTTTTACATTTACTTATACATAATTAATTTTAGACTTTTATGGTCCGATGATGGCTATAAACTAGCCGAAAGCGCTCACCATTCAGTAAAATAATACAAAATTTTTCCTTTCCTTCTGTACTCAAAGTAATACCTTGTCATTAAATTATCGTAAGGTCACTACGACACCAGGCATAGATTTGTAAGTGCATGCGCAGTAGATTTTTGGTTTATGGCCTGCTGGCCCAAACCGAAGCCAACCGCGATTTTGAATTTTCTTCTTTGTTTTTCAAAGTTATTTTCGTTACACATTTTACGGCACTTAGGCCGTTCTAGTACCTTCTAGTTATATGTATTAAGCACTGAAAATTGGCAAGCTATTTTTGATTCTTTGCTGTTAGCGTATCTTTGATGCGTTTGTGAAAGTGTCCTTAAAACAAAGAGTTAAAGTTGTGCTTACAACTTACGACGTAACCAAACCAATTCTTGTTCAGTGCTTGATGCTATGAAAAAGGGCAATAGAATAGTACTTACTTACTTTTTACCTTTTATTGATCGCAGCTACTATGGCTATTTGGTCAGAATTTGCCATCCGGCAATATTTTTAGACTGATACTGAATGTATACCCCCCCCCTACCCCACTCACCAGACCGATCTGATGAGCACCCCCCAGGCAGGCAGCTTTCTTTTCCTGGAAAGATTTAATTTAGCCTAAACCCCTTTGTCCCCACTATCAATATATGGATCACACGGGTCCGTCCTCTTAACGTCCTCTCCGAGGGACGGTATGGAATTAGCCTGCCTTCTAGCTAACTTGGCCTACTCCGCTTCATACTGCGTTTTACCTTAATCTTACAAAATTCTGTAATTTTATAAGAAAAAGTCCAAGTAGACTACCTGATGCACGACCCGGGCTTGAACCCAGCATCTACTGCTTGAAAGTCGCGGCGTTAACCCCGACACCAAGCAGGCAGGTCACAATAGAATAGAAAATAGAAGGAGTAAAACTGTGGATCAGGGGCGCGTTCAGCGGCGTCTGAAGCCAAACCAAAATTGGCATTAGCCGTTCAGAAATGGCACTTTTGGAGGAACTCGAAAGCCCCGCTAGAATTGGCATCGCTTGTTGTTATTGGTGCGCGGGCGAGGCCAACGAAAAAAAAAATCATTTGCGAGGTTTTCCAAACCTAACAAAATGAAGAAAATTCAGAAAATCATTTGAACATGAAAAGTGCAACACGTTTCTCCATTTTTTCTTGCTTACAATGAATTGTATGTGGATTGTGAGGAGAATGCGTTTATTTTGCGGACAGAAGGTAGGGAGTAGGTATCTGTTTAGAAAAAGCTATCAAATGGCCGTGGCTTAAAGTTCCGACAGTCCCTTTCCTTTTTAAACAGACTGTCGGTGCCTAGCAAAAATACTAAAGATACGACAGTCGGCTTTTCGCGTTCAAAGCTGGTTCGGCAATGTCAGTGCATTACGCTAGCTCACTCGATACCGAGTATAATTTTCCTCTATTCTGTATCGTCGCTATCTGTTGTGCGTTTTTTGATGGCTATGTAAGCCAATTATCGAGCTGCACACCCGTTCAAGTCCTGGCACACCCAGTCTCCGGCAGCAGCCTGGTGTTGTTGGTCATCCATTCTTCCATTTTGTCGGTCCTTTCTACGTTCTCTCTTTTCCGTCTCTAGTCTACGTCGTTGCTCTTCAAAAGTTTGTGCTCCCTCATAGACTGTTCGGCGCCATGAAGACCTATCGTTTGCCGTGGTCTCGAAGTTGTTTATATCGATGTGACCCTTCATCATATTGCCTTTGAGAACGTCCATGTACCTTTTTTGTTGGCCTCCTTGATTTCTCTTGCTTCAGTTGTCCATAAAATATCTGCTTTGGGAGACGTGTTTCGGGCATGCGGATAATGTGACCAGTCCAACGAAGCTGGTGCTTGAAGATTAGGGCTTCTATACTAGTTGTTCTGGCTTCTTCTAAAACACTTATGTTGGTTCGCCGGTCTTGGTTAGAGTTGGTATTATAAATGTGTTGTAGACACGAAGCTTTGTCTCCGCATTGATGTCGTTTTTGTTGAAGACTCTCTCCGAAAGCCGTCCAAACGCTGCGCTAGCGTACGAATACTGCAAGTAGTGATGTGTGATTCGTGAACGATTCGTTCACTATGATCGAATCACTTGCGAGTATTAAGTGATCGAATCATGTTTGCTCGATATGATTCAATCAGTCAAATGACCGACGAAGACAGAATGAATCAAACGATTGAATCAAATCGGAACGGATCAACGACTGACTGACCCACTGTGGCGATACACTGAATCAGTTGGAAATAGGTCGATCGTTTCGTTCCTTTGATTCGAATTCCTCGAGATTTTTTGGTCAGCAGAGTATGTCGTATTTAGCTGCATCCTGCAGACCTTTTTTTTTTTTGGTCACTATTTTCTTTAATTTAATTTCAAATGATTGATTCAATGATCGATTCAAAAGATTCGATCACTCTAGAAACGAATCAGTGATCGATTAAATCAGTACAAAATAATCGATTAACCAATCTCTAACTGCAAGAGTGGTGGTGGTAGAGGCGAGACGTAGTCGCTGTGGTCCGACGTATCCGTTCTGAGCATGCGCACTGACATACGATTACGATTAAGCACTCTCTATTTGTGCAACTTTTAGTGTCTATTGCCTCATAGTAATATGGTGTCACCTTATTTGCTTTCACGGCATATCCGATCCCATCCGGCCTGGTTATCAATTTATTTGTCCTATTATTAAAACCCATTAGAAATGCTTACTAAAAAAAACTGCCTTAAAAGTATTCAACTATTTAATATCAAGACGAAAGTGTAACTGTCCGTTTGTCTTTGCTTGTTATGTAGTTGTAATTCATGCAAAGGTACATTGGCGCACTTACTTATTGTGATAGGCTTATTCAATGAATGTAACTTGAGTATATAGATAATGGGGCTTTTACACAAATTTGAAGAAATGATATGTTTATAGCAAATGAAAAAGATATCTAAAGTATTTTGTAAACACAAAAATGAATTTTGCCAAACACCAATTAAAAGAGGCATTTATAGAGAGAATTAGTAAGATCTAAAATAGTACCCCCCACAGGTCTAAATAGTTACACCTGTGGGGGGTACTACATTTTAAAACCAATTTTCAAAAAACACTTACCCATACAGAAAAGACACAAAGTTATTGATTATTTTGTATTTTTATTTCAAAATACCACTGCAAAACTTCTTTTTTTCTCAAAATATACCATATTTTAGGAGAAAATGCCCTAAAACTATTTTTTGTCAAGTTTCAAAATGGCAAATGGTGAATACGCCAAAAATTTGGCATATAATAGCTTTATTATCTGTGTTTGAGGTTACAAAGTTGGTGATTTTTTAGACCACTTGTGGGGGGTGGTTTAAATTTATAGCCCCCAGAAAAAATCGTTTTGAACCATTTTTTAGCACAAAAAATATATTTATGAGAGCACTACGAGGCAAAACAAACCTAAGTGAAGGTCACTGATTATGCACGAAAAATATACCAAACAAAAAAATCCAAAATAACTATATTAATTTATTTACAAACTGAAATTAAAACATTGAGGTTATCTAAAAGCTCAGTCAAGAAAACTTTCCTTACTCAAAGCTCACTCATTTCAAAGCTGTAGCTTTCATCAGTTGAGGTTGGTGCAAGCCAAGGTATAAGCAGAGGTAAGGGATCTGAACTCGCTGTTTGTGATTTGAGCGCAGCTAATATTTTGAGACTAACATTTCGACAGTGACAGAAATGTAAACAAAACTTGCATTTAAGTTTTTTAAATACATTTTATAAATAAAAAAACCTTTCAAATAAACATAAAATTAATCTACTTCTTATTTTATTATTACCCATCTAAATCCTTGTGTGACATCAAGTATTAATTGGTAAGGGTAAGTTTTAATTAGAGTGACATAAAACTCCAATTTTAATTTTTTCTACAGAATGTTTACTATTTAAACCCCACGTGGTTTTAAATTTTTTAATTTTTTTTTTTTCTAAATTGAAACTATATCCAACAAAACAAGTTTATTAAAAATTTTTTTATAAATCAAAACTAAAAATTTTACCTAAACTTAGGACCGTTCTTACTATGTTTTTCACATTTTTATGCCATGATATTGCTATGATTTGCTCTTTAAAATTTGGATTTCTAGAATAAAACACTCAAATTTTCGAAGTTTTCACTGTTTTTTTATGCGTTAAAAAAAATACTGCCAAAAACATTTTTTTTTCTTATAAAATAAAAAACATTTAGATAGGGAGAGGGCAGAATTTTAGAGGAAGAAGAAGGTTGTTGAAGGGAGACAGCAGTCTATAAAAAAGTATTTTAGAGAAAGATGGACATAATTTAAAGCAAATGTTTACTAAAAATTTCTGTTATGTCATCTGTCTCTCATCTTGAGTGGTGTAGTGCACATGATCTTTATTTTGCAATTTTTATCCAAAAAACAGCAAAAATGGTAATTTTTCAAAGTGTAAAGTGTGTAAAACATAAAGTGGTATTAATTTATTTCAATCAAAGTTCTTTACAGTCTTTATAATAATATACCACGTGTCCTACTAAAGTGTATTTTATCACAACTAAAAATAATTTAACAGGTATTTAAGAAAATTATTTTAAGGGTCATCATGGCTTTACCAGAACGAGTCAACAATAAAGGCCCTGGGATAAATAAAACTATACAATATTTTTTATATTGCGGGATTTTTACAAGAAGTTACTAGGTAATTCCTTTGGTATAGGCGGAAGTTTACGAAAACCAACAATTATTTAAGGATAAAAAAATATTATTAGGATATAGGGTATCGTTTTGAACGTGATGTGTCATTTGTTGTCACATTGACTTACAAAAGGCCTACTTTGCATATTTGAGAAGCATATTTAAAGAAGTTTTAAGGGGAAGTAATAATAAAGGGATTGTTTTTTCAGGCTGCTCCACTGTGAGACGGAACAAAAGTTGACGCCGTGTTCACTGATTTCTCTAGAGCTTTTGATAGGGTTTATCATCCTATATACATTGCTCCATAACGAGTATAAAAATGTGCAATAATAATAGACACTTCAAGTAAATACTTCAACGCATCGGTACGTAACGTTACGGTCCTACCAACGTACGCAACGATTGCAATCAGCTGTTCAGGCCTCGCGTTCACCATAACAGCGGGTCTCGTTCAAACCATGACATAGACAAGTGAGAAATGTAGCGTTTTTTGACTTTGTTTTAAACGCGTTAGGTATAGCGATACCGATGCGTTTAAATATTTACTTGTGTCTAATAACTTTACTACATGGCTTTTTTTTATAGTAGGTATCTCAAATCATAGTTACGTACGTACGACTTCTTTCGATGTAAGATAGTTAACTGTTATTAATTTATTAATTCTTAGATCTTACGTCTGCTATCAAAAATATAAGTATTCCCAATCAAACAGTTCCTTCAAGAAGATCATATCAAAAATATTAATTTTTAATATGTACCTATTTTGTGTATTTATGCAGTCTATGTAGAGTTATCTCAACTTAAATACCTAACAAGCTGCATTGCTTGTGCGATTTTACTTACTTTTTTAAAGTTTAGGGTTTCAACCGCATTTCGCATACGACCCAAAAATATCATTGGATGTTCTGTTACGCCACTGTCCATAAAATTGCGTGGATCACTCCTCAGACTGTGGCACGTGGGTGGACCAAGTAGTTTAAGCGAATAAAGAGTCCTATCGATCCCCCCCTTGTCATGTCTGCCCATTTAATATGTACCTCAAGTGGGGATATCTTAAAGCAAGATGATGTTTGTATACTTACTTACATTTCTTTGGCTATTCGACTAAGTACTTATTATTGCTCTACTTTAAACAGCAAAATGGGTGTGGAGGAAGTGAAAATGGGCCGCATTTGCGTCTGTTAAAACTCAACTTACAAAAATCTACTTAGATGGTAGGTACTATCTATCAGAGATTGGCAAGATTACCTAAAGGCTGTCATTAATTAGCCAGCAAAAGTAATTAAAGAAAGTTTTTCTTTTTAATTGGGAAAGGAACTTGAAAAACAGAATCAGCTAAACTCATGGGCATTTTTTCAAATGGTATTATCTAAGATACCCCTGAAATTATGGATACCATGATTAAAATAAGTTGAAATGGAGAAAGAACCATGAGTTGGTTTTCATGTAAAATTTTTGACTCCACTGAAGAAATTTAGAATTTTGCTTTGAATTATATACATCAATATTTTTTTTGCTTTTTTAAATAGCTGTAAAGATATTCATTCATTTATTAGATCGAATAAATTCGGATTTTTTAGATTTTAGGATATAATTTTGAATTTATTTAATTGAGAAACCTGGTATATCGATGAAGTTTTCTAATTTAGGTGCATCTTTGGGTATTACCAAGAGGGGAAAGTCCACGAGTTTTCCTTGCAAAATTAACTCTCCCACTAAACGCTGTAAGAATTTGACCCTCAGTTCTTTGTAAGACGTTGTGACTAGAAAAACATTGCAAAAAGTACCCCTAGAGAACTCTGGAGCATTTCGGTTCATAGCTAACCTGACTTGTGACACAATGATTAGATTAAAGTTATATATATAGTTCGAAACACGTATCGGGGGTACCTACCATATGTTGATTAAAGCCTCATACACACCAACGTGTGCCCACCCTGTCTCAAAAAACGCACCATGTGACGGGACATGGATTTCCACTTGTTTTAAATGCAGAGTCACGTGACGGGTTTTTGTTTTATAGGGTGTGAACCGGGTGTAAGTTTTTTGGCTCCCAGGCGTATCCTTGAGCAGTACTGGCGTACTAATTAAAAACCACAAAAAAACTGACGAAAAAAAGGAGAAGGGTTTTACGTTTTACAGGAAAAAATCTTTTGGTACCTTTATATACATCTACATATACAAATCTAAAATACTTCTTTAGGCAGTAGTAAATACTGTAAAAAAAGATAGATAATCGTACCAGATTTCGTTAAAAGTTGTTTAGTTAAGTTTAAGTGTGAGTTTAGTTTCTCCTGCTACGGCAAGCCTCCCATCTCTACATAATAATTAAAATATATTATTAATTCAATTCAGATTTAATCAGGTGGCAAATAAATATACGAAGCTTTAGAGAAGTGTATATTGATAAAGTCCATACACTTATAGTTAATTACCCAACTAAATAATCTTGTGGTACGTAGGCGTGAGCCTGAGGAACTAGAAGGTCAATGGATGGTTTGTATAAAGAACCAACCCAGGTACGCCCGGAATTCATGAATTGCACTTGTCGCGTTGTGATTTATTTATTCACATTAAAAATGGTTCACGTTTTTACATAAATATTTTGAAATACTCTTTTGTTTGTTCCAGCACCACGTAAAAACTACTAGACCGATTTTGAAAAGTAAAAATAGATGAAATGCTAGTAGCCTATAAAGAAAATGACCGCTACCAGCTAAAATGCCCAAAAACTTTAAAAGTACAAGAATTTGTCATATTGTTTAAAATAGGTCTCTAAAACTGAAAATATTTTTTTACTTAAATTAAAGGCAACCTTATTTTTATATTAAATTTTGCATAATACTAAAAAATCAGCAAAAATAATGTTTTAGTAAAGTCTTTCTTGAACAATATCAAATTATCACTCGAGTAACGGACGCAGCCTATAAAGAGGGCGGTAACCCATTTTGGAGTTGATAAAATAACAATAATACGATGGAAACAGCGCTGGATTGAAAACAATTCGACGAATAGGAAACTTGGATTAGGACAAAAACGATGGTAAACTTAATACTAATTATTTTAACTTAAAGAACTAAAATAAATAATTTAGTATTTAATAGGATCACCCGATGATCACCATTTTTCTCTATTAAAAGCTGCAAACGTCTGGGCATTGAAAAGGTTAAATTTTAAAAATACTATCTTTTGCTGATCCAATGCGCGATAAATAGCATCGCTTAACTCTTCAGCATTTCATGGTCTCCAATTCCTTTGGTATATTATTTTAACGATTCGACCCCATATATTTTCCAATGGGTTAAGGTCAGGGCGTTTGGCTGGCCAAGGAAGTGTTTCTATATTATTATTCTGAAACCATTGGCGAACAACATTAGCCGTGTGTACTGGACAGTTGTCCTGCTGATAAACGAAGTCATTATTTTCATGTAAAGCCTGTACAGGTCGCAACATAACGTTTTTAAGGATTTCAATATATCGTTCACCATTGAATCTTCCTTCGATTCTCCAAAAAAAAACCCAAACTTCTAGTATTAAACCAGCCCTACATGTTTACAGAAAAATGTCCAGCTTTTTTAATTTGGTTTGTATATTCGGGTTCAAATCTAGAATTTGGTGGAGGATAAACTAAAATTCTCCTGCTGCTTGAAGATGATTGAAAAATTTTTTCGTCAGTGAAAACCACCCTCTCCCAGAAGTCATTATCACGAAGAACGTTGCTCAGTGCAAAAATCACTCTGGCTTGTTTTTGTTCTTCTGTTAGAAAAGGCTTCTTTGTAGCAACTCGACAAGAGACTTCTGATTTCGTTACTCTTCTATTTACTATTGCTAAAGAACCCGGAAATAATGTTACATTAGCTGCTTCAACCGACGTTGAAAAAGGATTTTGTCTGAAATGGTCAATAAGTCTCTCATCTTGCACTTCAGAACTTACTTTTGGTCGTCCTGATCCATCTTTCCTATCCGTAGAATTATTTTCAATCCAGCCCCATTTTCCATCGCATTATCGTCATTTTATCAACTCCAAAATGGGTGGCCGCTTTTCTTATAGACCAGCCGTCTTTTGTAACTCGAGTGATAATTTGAACTTTTGTAAATGTTGATATCTGTGGCATTTGAATTTTAAGCTGTCAGGCATACTAAGCTGGTGATGCCTTATAATAGTATACACTAATGGAAAGCTAAATTTTGAGGCATAGGAAAAAATGCATGTATGGGTTTTTTTGAAATCAAGTGTACCTGACATTTGTGAGCCTAAATCAGATGGTATTGACAAAACTCCACTCCGAGGCTAATTAAAAAGACTAATTCGATTATATAACAGCTCTGAACAAATCAAATCACTATATTTCTAGCAAAAACACGCAAAAAAGCCGAAAACACTTTATTTTGAGTAAAGAAACAACGCAGTAACATCCTAGTAACTTTTGGTTTGGTTTAAACAAGTGTGTGGCAAATATAGAAAGCAGGAAAATATAGATCATTTTTACAGGGGGACTTGAAAACCAAATAAAAATAATATAACTTTACTGTTTCTATTCTAAAATTTCAAAAATCAAAAATTTAATATATTACGAAAAATCATGGTAAAATATAACATTTAGTGATTGGGGAAAAGACACAGCAGAAGGCTCATAACTTCTTCTTCTTCTCGTTCCACCTATTTTTAATTCCGTGGTTTCACTACTGCATCCATTGAGTTTCTGGGCAGGACATAGGTTTTACTTTTTTTTAATCGGTTTTCGGAAACAAAAGTATTGACCATTTATGGCAATGTTTTGAATTAAAAAAAAACCGCATGGAATGACTCGGGTTTACAGCTAGTAGGTACCAGGCTCGGCCTTAGGTTGTTGGCCGCCCAAAGCAGTTTCTTTAAATGCCGCCCCTGACCAAAATATTTTTATTTTTTTAGTTACCCATTCAAAATAAAAGAAAAATAACAATCCTAGTTTGCTATTTTAAACAAAAATAGAGATTTAACGCCCCAATTACATCGTTAAACCGGCAACGCTGTTGGGTCCGTTTATTAGGCAATTCTTTTTCCGCATGTTTCTCGGAAACGGGACTTCCAAATGGCCTGAAATTTTGCCTAAATTGTTTATTGGACTATGTTTTTCCATCAAATCTTGGTACTTTTTTAAAATTTTGTTTATTTTTTGAAAAAAAACTGTTTTAGCTTTTGTGGTGTTTCAAAATTGGCGCGCCCATATTACGTCAGAAACAGTCAGAAATACCCTTTATAGAGACCTGTAAAACTAAATTGGAAATATTTGTAATTTTCCAAATAATGGACACCTAATTTCAAAAACTCTCTAGATTGTATTAATAAGCTTTGTAATCCTCTTCCTCTAATAAAAAACAAATTGAGTATTATTTTCCTCTAAAGCTAAAACATGCGGAAATGTAAAAACATGGACTATACTGGTCACCTATCAATATTAGTTATATGCCTAGCATCAAAAAGTACTTAAATGGTTATATTATAGATACCGCCACCATCAAAATTAACCACCCACGTCTTTTTTTTTGTGAGCTTACCCTAGGCATAGTTTCTAGTGTTCTCCTTTCCTAAATGTATTCGGCTAAGAGAGAGCATATATACCTAGGTAACACCCCTTAACCAATGTCAGTGTGTCTGCCTGACATTCTTCATAACCTTAGTTTTGTCGTTTTGTTTTGGAGTTCGTCGGCCTGGTTTTTGTGTTTTATTTAATAATTTTTCCTTTGGTGAAAAGCTACTTTTTAGAACCCTTAAGTGGTCTGTGTATATGGCCATTTGACTAGTTGTCACTGCTCTCAATTCGATCACCTAGGTGATAAATAAACAATCCCCCATAGGGTCACTGGATCCTGAGACCTGCGGTCCCAGCCGCAGGTTTTAGGATCCAGTGACCCTAATCCCCAATGATTCGCGGCGCAATCTGTGAACAGGAGAATACAGTAAAGAAACCAGAGATAGATAATGAGTGGTAGATGACGTATTGAAATCGATTGACAAATTTATATTATCTCTGGATTGTTCTTGCGCCGTTAAAGTAAATATTTCAACGCATCGGCATCGGTATACGTAACGCGTTCGAAACAAAATCAAAAGACACTACATTTTTGACTGGTTCATGCCATGTTTCGAACTATGCCTGTTTCCTTGACGGGTGTGATGACAAAATCCCGTTGCGTACGGAAGGATGTATGTATCGTTACGGACCCACGAACATACGCAACGATTTCAATCAGCAGTTCTGTCATCGCAACCTTCAAGAAAGTGGGCATCGTTCGAAACATCGCATAAAAAAGTCAAAAATATAGTGTATTTTAACTTTGTTTCGAACGCGTTATGTATACCGATACCGATGCGTTGAAATATTTACTTTAAGTATCTAATATTTGTGATGTGTACTGCTTTAACATTAAGACATAGGAAATCGAAACTTTTTTTAGTTAAGTAATAGGTTTGATTGTATAATTTTTATTTAAAGATATTCTTATTCTGATCCAATCCACTTCTTAAATGCACCGCTGGCGAAAATTTTGAGAAAATTACACTATAAACCCCATTTTCTTAAAAATTTTGATTGATTTTGACAAAAACTGCTTTAAATTCAATGATGTTATAGTGCCGCAGGCAAAAATGTTTGCATTTTAAGTGTGGACTGTTTTAAACAAGGTGGGGTGCTTGAGTTCGATGATCTTTATTCTAGCTTTGTTGCCAAAATCATGATTTAAATGCGCCGCAGGTGAAAATTTTGAGAAAATTATACTAAAGATGCCGTAGTTAGTCAAGCTATCCAGCAAACACAAATCGTCGGCATTGAATCGGGCCAATATCGACAACGGCGGCAGTGTGTCGGCATCGGCGACTACACTCTGGCCCGATGTTGGTCAGATTTTTATTTTCAGTTTTCTACAGTCAACTTTATGCCGACAACACTTTAGGACCGACGATGGTCCGATTGGAACTTTGTTTAATTGGTCGAAAATCGACAACTGACGATGGCCCGATTTACTATAGTCGACTTTATGCCGACGCCTACTTTATCTGCTTTAGGGCTGACAACGGTCCGATTGGAAATTTGTTTAATCGGACGAGACTCGGCAACTGACGATGGTTGATTTCCTATAGTCGACATTATGCCAACGTAAACCTTATCTGCTTTAGGGCCGACGACGGTCCGATTGGAACTTTGTTTAATCGGTCGAGAATCGGCAAATGACGATGGCCCGATTTACTATAATCGACTTTATGCCGAAGACCACTTTATCTGCTTTAGGGCCGACGATGGTCCGATTGGAACTTTGTTTGGATTGGTCGAGAATCGGCAACCGACGATGGTCCGATTACGTCACCTTAAAATTTTTAAACTGCTTAGTAGTTTCTTCCTAGTATGTAGAGATGGCGCTAATGTCACTTTGTTTCCTGTACAGATAATGTTATATATATATAATGAGCAAAGATATTTCAAAATTTCAAAACAGAATGCGGACTTGATAAGGTGATTCTTGTAGAGAAATACCACCAACTTCCCTACAAGAATCGCCTGTTCGGCCACTTAAACCAGCCCGACTGGTTAAGCACCCGCATTATCGAAACTTTGTAGTTTGCCAATGTCGGGCCGCTTTAAGCTACCATCGACGGACCTCCGTCAATCGCCGACGTTGGACCGCTTTAGGAAACCAATGTCGGACTTGAATAGTTTACCGATGTCGGGCTGAGACCAGCTTGCCTACGGGCTATCGGACCTTAATCGTACGGCGACGGTATGCCGATGTCAGCAAAAAGTAAAATTTACCATTGGTCCGACGGCGGGAAACAGTCTAACGCTGCGTCGGCAAACATACATTGAGCCTACATGGCAAAGCGAACAAAGAATACTGCTGGTCCGATGTCGTAAATCGACTTCGTGCCGATGACGACAAACTCGGCCATCGACATCGAACCGACGAAGGCCCGAGGGAATTGTGTTTGCTGGGTTATGTTATTTTCTTTGGATTTCAAAGTTATTATTGGTACACATTTTGTGATCCTTGGTCTATTATAGAACCTCGTAGTTATATGCATCATCAGGAGAATATTAATGTTAACAAACTTAGTTAGCGAGGAACGTAAAGAAAGTGAAAAATATAAAGGTTTGGTGAAGTGATAAGAGTAAAAATAATATGGAAGTTGTGGATAAATTTTTGGTTGTTAGTTCTTGAGAGACTCTGTAAAATCTATTGACCATTTTTGTAAGCAAAACTTAGTTGGGTGGATGTTTTCTCGTTCTCAGCAGCGTTCGAAGGCGTCAAATTTCGCGGAGGTAGTCGTTATGCCAAATTTGGGTAAAAGAGCGTTTGTCGTGCAGAATTTAAACGGGAACAGCGAAGGTCAGGCCTTTCTGACGATGTTTTTGATGAAATAAATAAATACAGCGTCAAATTGTTAATTTTTTTAGTTACCTACTTATCACATTCCTAAAAAATATTTGCTTCGGTAAAATTTGGCATCCTTTTTGATTTTGATTCCTTAGACCAAACCAATCCCACTCCTTCCGAGAGTTAAAACTATATAAAACTAGGAGGTACTATAACGGCCGTGCCCTTGGATTTTCCTAAAGAAAAAATGATGCGATAATAACCCCTACTAATGAAGGTAGCAGCAACTGACGATGGCCCGATTTACTATGATCGACTTTATGCCGAAGACCACTTTATCTAATTTATTGCCGATTACGGTCCTATTGGAACTTTGTTTAATCGGACGAGAATCGGCAACTGACGACGGACCAATTTACTATAGTCGACATTATGCCAACACAAACCTTATCTGCTTTCGGGCCGATGATGGTCCGATGGGTACCTTGTTTAATCGGTCGAGAATCGGCAAGTGTTGATGGCCAGATTTACTATAGTCGACTTTATGCCGACGACCACTTTATCTGCTTTAGGGCCGACGATGGTCTGATTGGAACTTTGTTTGATTGGTCGATAATTGGTAACTGACGATGGCCCGATTTACTATAGTCTACTTTATGCCGACGCCCACTTTATCTGCTTTAGGGCCGACGACGACGGTGCGATTGGAACTTTGTTTAATCGGACGAGAATCGGCAACTGACGATGGCCGGATTTACTATAGTCAACATTATACCAATGCAAACTTTATCTGCTTTCGGGCCGATGATGGTCCGATTGGAACTTTTTTTAATGGGTCGAAAATCGGCAACTGACAATCGCCCGATTTACTATAGTCGACTTTATGCCGACGCCCACTTTATCTACTTTATTGCCCATTACGGTCCTATTGGAACTTTGTTTAATCGGACGAGAATCGGCAACTGACAATCGCCCGATTTACTATAGTCGACTTTATGCCGACGCAAAACTTATCTGCTTTAGGGCCGATGATGGTCCGATGGGTACCTTGTTTAATCGGTCGAGAATCGGCAACTGTTGATGGCCCGATTTACTATAGTCGACTTTATGCCGACGACCACTTTATCTGCTTTAGGGCCGACGATGGTCTGATTGGAACTTTGTTTGATTGGTCGATAATTGGCAACTGACGATAGTCCGATTTACTATAGTATACTTTATGCCGAAACGCACTCTATCTGGTTTAGGACCGACGATGGCCTGATCAGATTTTTGTTCGATTGGCCAATAACCGGCAACAGACGATGGTACGTCACAGTAAAATTTTTTAACTGCCTTATAGTTTATTCCTAGTAGATAGAGATGGCGCTAATTTCACTATGTTCCCTGTACAGTGGAAGATAATATTATATATATAATGAGCAAAGCTATTTTAAAACTAGAATGCGGACTTGACCATAGATTAAGGAACTATAGATCCGTCACTTCACCCTTCCCGCCACTAATTATTTTTCGCGAAAAGTGCGGTTATGTTTCCGCGTGCAAAGGAACTGCCAACATAATAACATTTAGGTTGGCAATATTCTTTCTAGAAATCTGCAGCTCCTCCTCTTACCCCTTCTAGGGTTCTCCGTCAGAAGGCACATTATGACAAAAGTGACAGAATGTCGGTTATGACTCATAACTTATGAGTTCCATTTTGAAAACTGAGGTTTGCCAAGGTTTTTAAAAAGTGATTTTGTGATTATTCCTGTTCAAAAAATTGTGATTTTATCCTTCGATTACAATGGCTGAGAAACAAAGAGTTAGAGTGTGTTGTATTCAAAGCTGCGGAGACCGTGCCATGATCCCAATAAAAAAACCGGGAGACATCGTTTCCCCAAAGGCAATTTTTCAGAAGTATAGTGAAGCCGTTAAACGCGAATAAACTAAGTGCTGATGAAATATATAACAGATTTTACGTGTGTGATAAATATTTCGCTCCAGAGGACATTTTGCAGACTGGACCGCAGAGGTCTTAGAGAGTGATGTCCCACACTTTGGACTCCATTTAACTATTTATACCTATGTGTTAAAACACCCTTTCCTTATTTCATCAAGTTTAGTATGGCTAATTTTTGTGGATATCAATAATAAGTTAGAAAATGCGACACTTGTGTATTCCAAACCAGGGGTATTAATATTATTTACACCAAGACTTTTTCTAATGTGTGGGTTTACCATAAATTGCCCCACATATACAGTAAAATAAATTTTTTTGAGATTAAAATTATTTTTTTCTGTTTCACAAATTTAGTTTGGAATACAAAAGAGTGGCATTTATTGTTTTTTATGTACTAAAAACAAGATATAAACATTTTAAAGAAAATTATTTAATATTTAAAAAAGCACAGACAAGATCATATTGTAATATTTTCTTTATTGTGAAAAATATAAACTAACATGTTTCGAAATATGCCATAATCTTTTATAATAAAACAACCAGAGGTTTTGTACTACAAGTGCATTATTATGGGTAATTTGTATTTATTTTTTAAAAATATGCTTTTTTGTTTTAACTTAACATAAGTAACAATTTTGTTTTGTGCCTAGTAAAAAAGCATATTTTTAAAAACTAAACATAAATTGCTTGCAGAGAAAGAACCCTACACAAATTACATTCGAAATGGCTATTGGCTAAATGTCATAATTTTTTTATATGTTGTAGTACTCAATAAACAAAGCACAAAAATAAAAAACCGAGCAGCTTTCTGAGATATGGAGCTTTAAAGTTGACGTGTTTTAAGGCTATATCTTTGGACATGTTCTAATTTTTTTTTCACAACTTTGTAGATTACCGCCAAAATAAAATAATTCGTTTCTGTATTTGTCCTGAATGAAACACCCTTTCCATCTAAGTAAAAATGTTCTTATATGGGTCCTTTGGTACCACCAACCAACCGGCGGTAATCAACAAAGTTGTGAAAAAAAAACTTGTACCATGTCCGAAAATATAGCCTAAAAACACGTCAACTTTAAAGCTATATATCTCAGAAAGTAATCCTGCTCCCTATTTCGTTTTTATTTTTGTGCTTTGTTGATCGAGTACTACAAAATATGAAAAAATTATGACATTTAGCCGACAGCCATTTTCAATGTAATTTGTGCAGGGTCCTTAAAAAAAAGCGAAAATTTAAGCGAGCACCGTCTAGTGGTCATATTACAAACTAACAAAAAATCGATAGTACGGTTATGGCGAATTTAACCGTGAGTCATCTAGTGGTCGTATTACAAATTAAAAAAGAAAAATCAATATAAAAGTATGGTTATTGGTCGCGTGCATATCTGCGCAGACTCACCAAACTCCAAATAGTTCCGAACCGTTTAACACGTAACTGTCGTATCTATTGTAGCTCCTTAACCTATGGACTTGACAAGATGGTGGTACTTCTTTACAAAAATCACCTCTTCCGCCACTTAAACCACTCCGCCTGGTTAAGCACCCGCATTATCGAAACTTTGTAGTTTGCCAATGTCGGATCGTGTCAAGCAACCGACGGAACTTCGTCAATCAGCGAAGTCGGCCCGCTTTGAGAGGACGATGTGGGACCTTATTATCCACCCATTATCGGACCTTTGTGGTTTGCCATTGTCGGGCCGCTTTAAGCTACCACCGACGGACCTTCTTCAATCGCCGACATTGGACCGTTTTAGGAAACCAATGTCGGACTTGAATAGTTTACCGATGTCTGGCCAAGACCGGCTTGCCTACGTTAGACCGATCAAACTAAGCAGCTATATGGTCGGTACCATGTGGTTAAACCATATCGGACCTTAATTGTAAGGCGATGGTATGCCAATGTCAGACAGCGAGCAACAGTCTAACGTTGCGTCGGCAAACATACATTGGGCCTACATCGCAAAGCGGACAAAAGATACTGCTGGTCCGATGTCGTATAAATCAAGGTCATGCAGATGACGGCAAATTCGGCAATCGACATCGGGCCGACGAAGTTCCGAGGGAACCGTGTTTGCCGGGAACTCTGTGTTTCGGACTCCCATTGTCTATATTTTATTTATACACGACGTTTCGATCAGAGATTGTACTGATCGAAAGTGGAAGTCCGAAACACGAGTTAATTTCAATTACATTATTGTTTCAAACATTCTATGAGATAACAAAAGAAAATATCAAATAATGTTTTCCTCCTTTCGCTTTGGTCCTTTGTGTGTTCCTTGTGGGATAGTCATCCAAGTTTGAATTTTCTATTTTTCCACCCAAGATCTTTTTTTGATCTTTTGTTTTTAGATTCCTTTCGGTTGAAGTAACTGAAATCATGGATCAAAGTTCCTCAGATCTTCTTAAAACACGTATTAGATTCGATGAAAATCCCTATGAAATTTGAGGAGACTTTTTCAGCAGGGCTATAACACATACAATCAAATCCTCGCTTAATGTGGATATTATTTCTTTATTTATTTTACGCCATATAATCACCCGGTTCAGAACATGCTACCCACCTAAAATAATTATTTTTTTTTTGTATTTGTAATATGTAAAACCTCTGCGAGAAGAAAAAATCGAAAATACCGCACTCTTACGTGTGGGCAGAAGACTTGGTTAGGTAGCAATTTAAACGGAAAACTGGATTCTAATTTAATGTATTTATAATTTTAGTACAGTGTCAGTCATCACATTTACAGATTAATTATATCCTCTAATTCTAAAATTAAGAAGTTTTGATGGGTAATACCATACAATGTACCTATCAAAGACATTTATACCTTTATGGTACCTACCTATGTAAATATGTATGTTTGTTCGGGTGGAATCTTGCAACTTAATTTTGACCAACTTCCCGACATCAGATCGGCTTCAAATTTAGCATGCTTATATAGTTGCGATGTCAACACAAGAATATAGTGTGATGAAATTGACAGCTGCCCCCTATTCGAAGGGGGTGGAGGGGGGTACAGTTGAAGTACGCCCGATTACGTTGAAATTTGGTGTGTTGGGGCACTTGGGGATGGAGATAACGATTTTATAATCAGGTTTTGAAAATTCGATATGGCGGATTCACGATGGACGATTTTTGGTCATCTTTTGCTAACCAATTTTAACTAACTTATACACATTCGATTGCCTTCAAATTTGGCACGCAGTTATAGTTCCGGTGACAATACAATAATATGTCATTATTAAGCACCCCTCCCCTCAATGAGGGGAGAGGAGGGGGCAAAAACCCATAATTTTGTCCGATTTCAACCAAAATTAGTACACGGGGGCTTTTGGGGATAAGGAATACGAATATTTGATTAGATTTTGAAAACTCAATATGGCGGATTCAAGATGGACGATTTACTGTGATGTTTTGCTAACCAATTTTAACTGACTTATCCACACCCGATTGTGTTCAAATATGGTATGCGTTTATATTATAGTTCTTTAAAAATATACAAGGTATTTTCAGGTAACCACCTCCCTCTAAAGAGGAAAATTGGCATACAGCGGGGTTTTTAAGGAAGAATTATGAATTTTTGATCAGATTTGAAAATTTCAATATGGCGGATGCAAAATGGACGATTAAGGGTACAAATCTAAAAATTAAATATATAAAATAAATGCGTTTATAGTTCTGGCAACAATAAAATAATATGGTATTATTAGGTACATACTTCCCTCTAACGAGGGAAGTGGAGGAGGGAAAAGATGTAGTTTGTTCGATTTAAATCAAAATTAGCATACAGGGGTTTTTTGGGAAGGAGATATGAATTTTTAAACAGATTTGAAAATTTCAATATGGCGGATTCAAAATGGACGATTTAGAGTACAAATCTAAAAATTAAAAAATAATTTTTTATTAAAAAAAACTTTTAAAGAACAAGCTTTTATGCAATGCAAAAGTTATCTTTCTTATACCATAATAAAAGTGATGGGCGCAAATTAAAAATTTTAACTTTAAGGTGACAAAGAGAGAACTACAAAAGAATAACTAAATTCTTCTCTATTCGAATGATAAACATAATGCTTTCATCTAAAGAAGCTGAGAACGGGTGAGGTTGCCGTGCTTGCCAAGCCTTTTCCTTTTCCTTAGGTTATAGAGTAATAATACAACTGTTTCTTAGGTGAATCGTCGATGTGACCGATATACCATACCTAGAGTTAAAATTTTTAATTTCACCCAGCGCTTTTATTATGGTATAAGAAAGATAAAAAATTATTTTGTACTTTTGAGTAAATTTAATAAAAGCTACCTGTTCGCAGTAATGCCTGCGGTTTTTTACCTTATGCCCAGAAATCCATTATACCTACCTAAGGAATTGGTTAAGTTTTTTTTTGCGAGCGTTAAAAACCACACATATTTTAGCAAAGTGTGCCTTTATGTCGGTGTATTTAGTTGAATAAACCTTTAATTATTTTTAGAGGTGCTAAAACACACTTATAGTAGGACACATTTTTTGGTAAATTTAAAGACTGCAAAGAACTTTGATTGAAAGCAATTAATACCACCCTATGTCTTACACACTTTACGCTTTGAACAATTGCAATTTTTGCTGTTTTTTGGATCAAAATGACAAAACAGAAATTTTTATTAAAATACGCGCCAAACTGATTACGTGCGCAAACATTTCACAGAAAAAGAGATAGGGATAGGTTAGAGAAGGATAGAGGGAGCTGACTGGTGGTAGAAAAAGGGCCTAACTAGCAATTTGTCGACGACTCAACGTTGTGCACCGCGTGCCAACGTTGCGTCGCAACGTTTACTTTTACTCAAACACCACCCACTTTTGCACCAATTTGGTGGATAATTTTTTGGTTGTTCAAAATATTATTCATTACGTAAAATGATAAATACACTATTCGACTACAAATTAAACTATTTCTAACACCATAATATTCTATTATTCTATGTCATATATGCCAAAATATATAAACAGACGGTAGTTTACTGTCAAATGTACAGTTCGTAGCTCTAAAAACAAGCGCGCCCTCGATTAAGATGATTTTATGAAATTAAAAAAAAAATCATGATTTAAAAATCGCTTCGCAAATCCTCTAAAGATGTTGCTTAAGATTCCTAAGAACAAAAAAGATCTTAGTTTATTGTAGAAAAAAGCAAAAAAATAATTTTTAATGTTTGTTTACAAATTAGCATAGAATGGTTTTTACAATCAATCATGGCGGCACTTATTAGTTTCTATGACAACCAAAGGAATCCCGTGTCTCGACTGCTTTAACTACTTAACTGTGTTTTGAACGGATCCCCTAACTTAATGACCGTCTATTTTACTAACAGTAATTCCTTAGTTGTGAAGGCGCCGACTACAAATCGGTGTGTGCTTAACCGAAAATTCATCAATTTGCCCCACGTTTTCTGGCCAGTTTGTTGGAGACGCGGGCGCGCCTGTTTTCATCTAACCAAGTTTTCTGTTACGTTTGCAACAAACCAATTTTGGAGCACTGCTGTCTGTCATACAAACGTCAAAAGTGTTTTGTAAAGTTTCTATTAGTTTTGTTTCAACATTTTGCGCTATGAAAATTTTATCGTCGCAGAAGGCTTTAGCTAGCATTAGCTGATATACTGGATCAAAATGTGTCATCTTCTGTGTGGCGGAAAAGAAAAAGGAATGTCCTGTGTAAACAACAAGTACGGAAATTAAGTGAGCAGCAGAAAGCCAAACTGTGGAGCAATTTCGATTGGGTAAAAATGGAGGCGTGTTAGCATCTTTTAAGTTAGAGGATCAGTTCAAAACAAAATTAAGTAGTTAAAGCGGACGAGATACGGGACTCCTTTGGTTGTCATAGAAACTAATAAGTGCCGCCATAATTGATTGTAAAAACCATTGTATGCTAATATGTAAACAAACATTAAAAATTATATTTTACTTTTTTTCTACAATAAACTACGATCTTTTTGCATGTAAAAATTCGTATTTTGTTTTTAGGAATCCTAAGCAACTCCTTCAGAGGTTTTTCGAAGCGATTTTTAAATCATGATTTTTTTTTAATTTCACAAAATCATCTTAATCGAGGGCGCGCTTGTTTTTTAAAGCTACGATCTGCATATTTGACAGTAAACTACCGTCTGTTTATATATTTTGGCATTGGTTCGCATGTTTTGATGCTGCAAAACATGATATATGACATAGAATATCATTTTATTTTAAAAATATTATGGTGTTAGAAATAGTTTAATTTGTAGTCGAATAGTTTATTTATCATTTTACGTAATGAACAATATTTTGAACAAATAATTGTACTCCAAAACCCATTGAACTATTAATTCAACTGTAGTCGCGATCGGGACGTTGACTCAACCAAAAAATCATCCACGAAAGTGGTGCAAAAGTGGGTGGTGTTTGAGTAAAAGTAAACGTTGCGACGCAACGTTGGCACGCGGTGCACAACGTTGAGTCGTCGACAAATTGCTAGTTGGGTGCGGTAGTCGAAATCATTAAAAAAGGTGGTCGAAAATAAAGGCAGACGACGTTACGGTAGACGACACTTCCTAGCAAACATGGCCCCACAAACAATGCCGGCATTGCAAAGTGCCTTACAAATATTGGCATCTATTGGCAATGAGAATTTGACGCACGGCAATCTGTGCGTTACAAATACCTTAAACACTCCTGTGTGAGCCACCGGCCGAGCGACGGCAACGAATACGTTTAAAATGATGGCAAATACACACTTAGCATGGTTTAAATGTAGAGGAGCACTGCATGCTAAATACCGGCATTGCAGGCAATATTGGCAAAAAATGTATGGGGTGATTCACCATATTTTTCCCACTACATAGCTCATTTATTATTAGAGATAGAAAAATAGTTTAAATACAATAGTTGATTAGTTCTTCACAAATTTTAAGAAAATTCAATAAAAATTTTCAAAATGTCAAATTTAGACTTGGACATCAACTTTCTTATTTTAAATTGAACACCCTGTATATTTTTTAAAATTTCGGTAGATCTTGTAGGGTTTATCTTAAGCAGTTCTCAAGTGAAATAAAAAATAATTTGCCATAAGGGCGATGTGTTAGCCAAGGAAAAAGAGTGTAGGTGGTTCTTTGTTCAACACATTGCTCTTAAGTCAACGTTTTTCTTGAAAAATATACAGGGTGTTCCATTTGAAATAAGAAAGTTGATGTCGAAATTTGACATTTTGAAAATTTTGGTTAAATTTTCTTAAAATTTGTGAAAAACTAAGCAATTTTTGTATTATTTTTTTAAAAGAATAAATGAGTTATGTAGTTGGGAAAATATGGTGAATCACCCTTACCACTAAGTACCAAACCCACGCAAAAATTAAAAGTTTAAAAGTGCACCTCCTTGATTGGTCGGCTCAATAAGTATACAGATGCAAATTCCGATACCACTGATAATTGGCTTTTTCTCCCTATTTAAAGTATTTATGCATAAAATAAAAATTGTAATGATTGTGGATTAAAAATAAAATATTGCACATAATTTACGAATGCACATTTATTTTATGTTATCCTTAAACGAACAAAAATTTCTATAAAAACCAATATGTAATAAATAAATAAATGTTACTATAAACACTTATAACTTTATATTTATATCCTAACATGAAGACAGGAATGGAAACCATATGAATAATATTTGTCATCTTGGTCATGCCAAAGATAGAGGAAAATTCTTTCATAAATTCATTTAAATATTTATTAAGAGGAGGTTTTCCATACAACAGTAAATTGCAACAGGGAAAATTTTATTTAGAATCTCTTTGATTGTGAATCAAAAAAATAAGGTTTACTTCAGTTGCTTTATATAAAAATTCCTTGGCTAAAAATTTAAAAACTTAGTACTTTCTTCTTCTTGTTATAAGATAAGATGAAGATTTATTCAGCATCTTTCTGCCCCCTTTCCAGTCACAGGCACCCCGTAACCAAGCCTTAGTAGCATCTTCAACGACAGAATGAGAAAAAGTTGGTTGACTTCTTAAAGGATTTTTTACAGAATCTAAAAACGTTTAAATTGTGATAAGTATAGCTGTAAATTATTTTTTTTGGATAAACCAGTATTTTGTTTGAGGAAAAAGTAGCCCTTTTTGCTTAAAAAGTGACAAAATATCGGTTTCTCAAAAAAAATAATAAAAAATTTAATCTAGTTGTTTTATTGGCAAATTTACGTTAAAATAAAAAAATAGTACCACAGACGAGTTTTTTCAAATTAATTTTAAACAATATTTTAAGATATTAACTAAAGACAGCTCGGTTTCACAAGAAATTTAAGGGTCATCATTCTCTGGGTCAGCAAGAGAAATTTCAGTGTTAGAAAATGACTTGGGCGTAGACTGAATTGATGAATCTTCAGATGGCTCGATCCAACACTTCAACTAAAAAGCCAGTCAACTCTTTTTTGATATAGTATCCTTTAGCCTACTATAGAGGCCATAGTGACACCATGTGAGAAAAAATCCATTTTTACCTGTCAATTTGGTTATAAAAATGGCGGCAACAGTAGGCTAAATGGCACTGAAGGCTGAACACAGGTAGGAGTTAACTGGCTTTTTAGTTGAGATTTTAGTTTGCTCGATTACAAAAGAAATTTGTAAATTATTAGTGTCAGTATCGCTTAAGCATTGTAGATCATGATGTGACCTTTGATTTTCTTGTAAAGTGGCGTCTAGATCACGACTTAATGCTGGGTTCATACAGGCAAATCAAAATATAAATTAAAAAAAAAAAAAAATTAAAATTAAAATAAAAGTTGAATGAGCTTATGGGGAACAGTGTAGGCATTTATACAGCATAAATAAAAAGATTTGTAACTTAAATGGGGGTTTTTTGCAGTTTTTGGTTTGTTTTTAACAGATATTATTAAGGAAAACAGCATGATGGAGTTTAGTTTAATTATTTCAACTATTGGTGTCATTCACTTTTGTATCCATGTGCAGAATCTGTGTGCTGTTCGGTTCAAAGTTATTATTTTTTATTTTAATTTTTATATGCCTGTATAAACCCAGCAAAAATGACGATTTTTGGTCGCTTTACTGGTAGTTCTGAACATTTTGAAGTCCACTCTAGGCCGACCTTATTTAAAAACAAAAGAATATGAGTACTTACGCAGTATCGGCTTCCACATCCATGGTGACTTGAAACTCAAACTAAATTTAAGCAACACCGTTCTCAACTAAAAAGCCTGTTAACTCCTACCGCATCAGTGCCCTTTAGCCTATTGTGGCGGCCATTTTTATAACCAAATTGACAAGTAAAACATGGATTTTCTGTCAGTTTGTTGTCAATATGGCACCGATCATAGGCCAAAGGATACTAAAACGAAAATGAGTTAACTGGCTTTTTAGTTGAGAATGATGTTGAATTTAAGCCAATTTTAAAAGAAAACTTGCAAAACACAAAAAATAAACCACCAAAAGGAACCCACATAGGAAGAATCCACAGATTATTATTAATCACGACAGATGTCAATCGCGCGGGAAATTTAAAAAATGCAGCGTTCAAAAGACACGATATCCGGCAATTCGTTTGATCGGACCGGAAAGGTGGTTTAGAAATGCATGCAATTTTTAAAGGAACGATTGCGTTTCACTTGGTATGTAAAACACGTTTTCCAGTTATTGGCAAAATAATATAAATTTGCCAATACATCAGCACTAGTAAATAATCATTGGCAAAATAGCGCAATTTTGCCAATAACACTACTGTAGTAAATAACCAATGGCATTCACTTGCCAATATTGCCAATAAAGCAAATACACCTTACCACTTTTAACAACGTTAAATATTTTTCATTTTAACAGAGAAAAAATGTTTTTGGCAGTACTTTTTTTGAACACTTAAAAAACAGTGAAAAAGTATTTTATTCTAGAAATCGAAAGTTTGGAAAGAGAGCTTTAAAATGTCAGCAAAATCACGGCATAAAAATATGAAAAACATAGTAAAAATTGCTTAAAGAAAAACGTTACCCCTTAAATTATGCGAAAATATTTTAATCCTTAAAATTACCATCGTGGCTCTACCTTTAGCAAATACTCTCTACGTCTTCGCCAGCGAAAGTACTTATTTGTTAAAATATTTAAATAGTTAAAATTTTCGCTGTCCTGTATAGCGAAGGCACTTCGCTAAAATATTTTCTCAGTGTACACCTAAAATTTTCGCTGCCCTAGCGGAGGCACTTTGCTGAAATATTTTCTCATGATGTGCAGCTAAAATTTTCCCTGTCCTAGTGAAGGCATTTAGCTGAAATATTTTTTCAGTGCAACAATAATATGATATAGGTAAACTGAGAAAATATTTTGGAAAAGTGCCTTCGCTGGCGCTATAGATAGAGAGCTTTTTGCTAGGATAGTAAAAAGTTCAGCTGTGGCGGCCAAATAAATTAAAATTTATTCCTTTGGTGGCGGCAAAAATGTTTTCTCAGTGCTCACTATTTGTCGCCAGAGCTAGGGACGGGCATAAATGTATCCGTACACTGAGAAATTTTTAACTTTGCTGGCGCCTATTTAGCCAAAACATCTTGCTGGAACAGCAACGTTATTAGCTGGAACAGCAGAGTTTTTTGCTAAAATGTTAGGTTACTAAATTTTTTTGCTGGCGTAACTATTTTTTGGCTGGAGCTCCTAAACAATATTTTCCTATCCGAGTTCTAGCAAGAAACTCTCCCACATAGCAATGAAAGAACATTTACATGCATAGCATATGCGTTAAACCTCCTTTTGAGGATGTCCTTTTGAGCACATCTTTAGCATATGCTTGGTACATACTATTTAAGTGTATGCTATTAAGGATATCCATAGCAAATGCTATGAGTGTACCGTTTGAGCAGGTCCTTTTGACTACATCTTTAACACATGCAAAGAATACATCAATTTTAAAACATTTTTTGGTCCGTTTAGCGCACATGATATTCTGGTACCATAAAAGAACATCAAAAGAATGAGCTTATAAGTATTTTCTTGGCACATGCTAAGGAACTACCACTAAAGAAAGTTATTATTAGAACATCTTTAGCATATGCAAAGTATATATCACTTACTAAAACATTATTTGGTCCTTCTAGCGAACATTCTATTCTGATACTAGAAAAATTATCAAAAGAATGCACTTCTAATATTTCCTTAGCATATGCTAAGGAAATACCATTAAAGACGGTAACTTTTAAAACATCTTTAGCATATGCAAAGTATATATATCACTTATTGAAACATTATTTGGTCCTTTTAGCGCACAAGCGATTCTGGTACCGTAAAAGCACATCAAAAGAATGTTATTCTAGTATTTCTTTAGCATACTAATGAAATACCATTGAAGAAGTTTACTTTTAGGACATCTTTAGCATATGCAAAGTATATAACAATTATGAAATAAGCTGAAAAAAACTCGAAAAAATGGATGACCTAAAACGAACCCGGTAACCCTTGGTTTAGAGATGCTTGTCCATATAATTATATCCACAAACGTTAAAATTCTCTGATTAAGCTTTAAATACTTTAATCATGATTAACACTTTTTAGTCGACTTATAAAAATCCGCCAAAACTCTTATATTCCGCGGTTTCAACCTATTTCTTTATAAACGCATGGTACAGTGGATAAACCATTGGTCTATTAACCTGTAAGTTGTCGGTTCGAACCCCGTCGGCGCGTCGCACTTTTTTTTATTATGTGTTTTTATTTTTTTTCTTAGAATGCATGTATGATACGACATGGTTTTTAGAGCTCAAAAATATATTTTTTATTTTATTTAAAGCCATATTTTAGGAGTTATACTGGTTTTGCGCTAGTATAGATTTAGCACATGCCAATCATCTGATAAGAATATCTATTAGCACATCCTAAGGACCTGCATGGGATGTGATTAGGGCGGAACGTAATCTATAATTCTTATCACATGCTTAGGATATGTTCCAATGTTAATTAAGAACATCCTTAACATATCCTTTTTCTTCTTGAGGATATTCTATGCACATGATTAGGATGACAAATTGCTATGTGGGCTGCTGTTGTAGCAGAAACTTTGCTGTTTCAGCAAGGTTGTTTGGCAACATAGGCGCCAGCCAAAACCACATTTACTAAAAAAATTCTCAGTGTAGTTATGCGGTGTGTCCCAAAAGTCTGGAATAATGGACTTTTTTGGAAGAGCTATGAGTTTTTTCAAACTTATTATTAATTATTTCATAGTCAACGTTCAAAGATACGACGCGACGGACGGTTTAACTTAATCACTAAAATATAAAAATTAATAATGACAATATAGAACAATTGGACTTTGATCTTTATTCGCCGCGACCCTTCACATACATACATACCTACATACATACATACATACATACATTAATACTCTCTATTATACTTATTTTCCTGTCTCCTCTAAGCAACCACAGAACAAAACACCCTTCCATAGAAATTTAAACTTAGAAATACCCAAAACGGCACACATTCTCTAAAGAAATTGGGCAATTCTAGAAAGAAGGTTGCAATATTTAAGTGCAAAAATGGTCCCGATGATTTTTGGTCAAGGTTAAATACAGAGAACACCCTAGGAAACGTGGACAAACTAGTTGACGAATTTGCTGCAATAAGGCACCATAATTTATAGTGAATTTCTTTTTTGTTTTTTTTTTAATGTATTTTTTACCAAAAAATTTGTTTTGTTTTTTATGCTTATTTGAGTTATTTTGGCATCAAAAAAGTGTATTTTTTTCGTTCATAATTTTTTTTTTGAAGTTAGGTATGCCCTCCCCCCGACAAGAGTAATTTTTAATGACGCCCCTGCAACTATGACCAATTTTAATGAACTTAATTCCCACTAAAATTGAACAAGGTGGACCCAAAACTGCCAGTCATTTTGACACCTTTCAAGATCAAAAAGGAGTTAACTGGATGTTTAGTTGAGAAGGTGTTGAACAAAAATGTAACTTTGGTAGTGATCAAACCCGATCTTTGTTTTTTCGTTAGCCACTGCAATTTAGTTTTTAGCCTTGATGTGGCCTTGAGAAGTCAAAAATGTTGCGCACTTAATTTGAGGTTAAGTTTACGTCAGTCTTGAAAAATTTTTACTTTGTTGATCATTTTTTTTAGCGTTACATCGATTTTTTATATCAAAGTTATTCAGTTTTTTCTTATCTAATAGGCAGTGTTTACATCTCTAACACAAAGAAAGGGTGTCCCTAATCATGCTAGAGTGAAATTAAAAAACGCCCTTAAAGAAGTGACCCTAAAAACAGCTGTAGTCAAAAGTTAGTTTTTAGTAAAGGGAGTCAATTTTAAGGCCTAATTTATAGTCTGTAATGGAGTCAGAGACTGACACTTTTGAGGAGTATCGAGAAGTCTTTAGCCAAGATGGTAAGTTTATACTTGGTTTATGTGTATTGATCAAATTATTTGTTATAAGATCAAAATATTATTAACCACCTTTGTTTACAGGAATTCTGCTTAAAACAGCCGCATCACATTACATCTCCTTCATAAATACAATTGGAACAATTTACATTTTTGAAAAAGATGATAATGGTAATTCTGCAAATAGCACAGCAAATAAGAAACACATAATTGAATGGAAACCAAATGACATTACTGTGGACTCTGATGTGCAAGATCAAGAATGGGCAGTGGTCAATACTGTGCAGAAGAGAGTCAGAACACTCAGTGGAAATTTGCCACCTGACTATCATTTGCGAGTAAGGTGCCTAAGAATTAACCTTGAAGATATCAAAAGCTTTAGAGTAGCAAACAAGAACCGGTTGGTTACATTCATGGATGGAAGCTCTGAAATCCTTTGCAGTTTCTTATTCCAACATGGCAATTGTGAATATTTAATCAACATTTTCAAAATTTTACTAAAAGTCAGACCATCTAGAAGAGATAAACAACTCTATGTAGTTTATGATAGTGATACCTTGGAGTTTCAGCAGTTAGATAAGTCTTTTGCCGCTTTAAATCTTGCAAATGATCATTCATGGTGGTCAATGCTCAGAAATATTAAGGAGAATCCTTATGAGGGGACTTTGGAGACATTTGCAAAAGTTACTAATTTTGGTAAGTTGGCTATAGGAACAGAAGAGTAATGGATACCTTTATTTGTGTAGGTAACCATTCTAAAGGTAAGAGGGGGGACTACCAGAGACTACTGTTTATAGTGGGGGTTATACCTAAGTTGTGGTAAAATGAGTATTTTAAATTATTACCCCCAATTTTTTCTAAATTACCTACTCTTAATTTTGTTGAAATCTTAACAATAAATTGTGGCAAAATGTATTTAATTTTGTTATGTAAAAAATACCCAATGAACCAACAATTTTAGTATATCGTCCAGCCGACCAAACTGATCTCGATGAAGATGAGAGAGAAGCTTTGCATAGATCTCTAACTGAATATGAAGATGCAAATGCACAATCAGGTGGGGACTATGAACTGGTCCAAAAAGCTCCTCAGTTGCCTGTCAGAAAGGATTTTCCCCGGTATGTCTCTAAGATAATTTACTAGCTTCATTACTAGCTAGCTAAAAAATAACTCTTTTGTTTGTTTTATTTTCATGTTATTTAGACTTTGCCTTTTTACCTCATTAATAATATTTATCCTTGTAAGTTTGGTAAAAAAAATTGGTGCTAGAAAGCACAGATAGTGTAGTTTGGAAGGATTTGAACCTTATAAAAAAGAAAATATTTGGGTAATATTTACAAAAACCAAAATCTGAAAGGTGCATATCAATAGCTGCTTTACTTCTAAAGTTATGATTTTTTGATATATTTTAACATTCTTTCAAATAACTCGTTTTTTCAAAGCTCCCATCTGTTTGGACTTTATAATATAACAAAATTTGTAGTCCATATTCATGGAAACTTAAATCTGGAAACTGTATATTGCTACTTGCTTTTGTTCCAAAGTTACAATTTTTTTAAATATTTTATCCCCCTTCTCCCTCCTTCAACCCCCCACCACTCTACCCAAAAGTTAATCATTTCATGCTCAGCCAATACAGGATTTTTGTACCAAATTTCGTTAAAATTGATTAAGGCATTCTTGAGTTATCCTGTATAGAGACAGACAACAGACCGACAAACCGACAGACAACTTTTTTTGTCATCGATTAACTCATTTTTGATTGGGAATTGATCCTATAATGGATGGAAATAAAAAAGCTCATTTTTGATAAAATTAAGAAAAGTCAAAATTTCACGATTTTAATAGTGGTAGACTAAAAATGAAATATTTTTTACAGGTTAAATCCTCTTACTGAAGAACAATGGAGGAGCCAGTTTCGAAACGATGGAAGAATAGAAGATGTTGAGTCAATTAAAAATCTTATATTCAGGGGGGTAAGTACCCACTATGCAAAAACCTGTTACATTTACATTAACATAATTTTGTGACCTGTTACGTAACATGGCTTGTAACCTTAATTAGGATATTACATTGCCATTACATCAATTTTCCTAAACATTTATGTAATAGTGTTACATTCGATTTTTTTAACCAAATATGTGACTTGCATTACATGGCTAGGTAATTTTATTACTCTAACTTGTTAAATATTGGCTCAGACAACATAAAAAATTATTTTTGCGCTTTAAAATATCTGATCTTTGTAGTTACATTTTAAACAAAAAAAAATAAAAGAAAAAAAAAATATGTGCTGATGGGACTTGAACCCTTAATCCAAAGATGATACACAAAGGTTTCAGAGCCTTAGACCACTAAGCTATCTAGGTTTTGTTAAGAATTCTCACCAATTCATGGTGCAGTGATTTCATTGGTTAATATGATTTTTACAGAAAATAGGAAAGTGTTTTTTTTATTATTAATTTAATTAATTGTTTTAAATAAATAAAATACGTATAAAAAGGTTTCAGTTGCAATAAAAAAAATTATATACAAATATGGAATCACAATAATTTGGTCAAATCATAATTTGGCAAAATTAAAAAAAAATTAAAATATATAATTTTGTCAAACCGTAAAAAAATCAAATCATAAAATTATCGTACCAATACATATAAACTTATACTTATTTTTCCTTTTGTGGGAAGTAATCCAAAAAATCACAGGATTTTCATAAAACCAGTAAACTTTTAGATATTCCTTACTTTTTCAAAAAAAGTTTTTTTTAATGTTGACATTACCATACAGCTGCTTTCATGTGATCATTAATAAACTAAATTTCTTTTAACTTCGATGTTTATTACACTTACTATCTATCTATCTTCTTCTCTTTGGCTCTACTCTTCAGTCAGTTACCTGGATTCTTTTGTCTTTTTTTCATCTTCTTTTTTCTTCTAGTTTTCTTGTTCTTTTTTCCGCATTCCTTTTTTTTTCCTTCTTCTTTTTTCTTCTAGTTTTCTTGTTTTTTTTTTGCTTTTTTTTCTTTTACTTTTACTTTTCCATTGTGTTTTTATTTTTAAACCGCAACTGAGTTAGTCATTCATTCTTATTGGGTATATTAATGAAAAAGGACAAAATCACAATTAAAAAGAGAAATGTTTGGATTGAGGGGTGGGACCTAGGGAGTAAGTGATCTGTGTGTGTTTTTTTTTATTTTAATTTTTTTTCTAGCAAGTTTAGAAAAAATTATTATTTTATTTATTACTCAATTGATTATTATTTAGAAAAAATTATATAATTATAAAATTAGTGCTTCTTTCAGCTATACCTTCACATAGAATGTTAATTTGGAACTTACATTTTACTTTTTTTAAACATTTTTTTTAATGTACGTGTACTAAATAAGCTTTTTTTATAGACTGTTGAAGCCATTTTCTTACATGTTCTGATTTTTAGGGAGTTCAGCCTTTAATTAGACATGAGGTCTGGAAATACCTCCTGGACTATTTCCCATGGGATAGTACAGAGAAAGAGCGGGAAACATTAGTGGCGCAGAAAAACGAAGAATATTACACTATGAAATTACAGTGGAAATCCATGACACCTACACAGGAAGATAACTTTTCAGATTACAGGGAAAGAAAGAGTCTGATAGAGAAAGATGTTAACAGGTAAGTAAGTAAAATAATGCCTCAAAATTGTAAAAAGCTTGGATTGAGGTTAAAGCATTATGGTAAATTGCCAGTCATTGACTTTTTAGCAATAATTATGCACATTTACAATTTCCATAGTGTTTTGGTCTCGGTTTGGTGGCCATATTTTTCCATTGTTTTGTTTAGGCAGGAGCTTCGTTTGTTTTCCCATGTGTTAAAAATTTTACAATCAGTTGGTGAAATTATTAAGGTAAGTACTTTTAAAAAAAAATATCTTGAGCAATATGGTCATATTGTTTACTTGTTTTGTTGCTTTAACTGGTAGTAGAAACCAGAGAATATACTATTTGCTTGAAAAATATGATTAATTATAAGTTTTAGGTCATAGGGCGGCAATAATTGAAATGAATTATGCCCTCGATATGTTTGAACATGGATCTTCAAGATGGAACGGCTCTATAAGGTATCAGGAAAGTGTCCCAGAGAATGCTCCATGTGTCCTTCTACCAGTCTTTCACCTGAAGAAGAAGAAATGTTGGTACACTCGATATTAGAGTTGTCTATAATTCATTATCCGGTATCCAAACATCAACTTATGGATAGTGTGGAAGAAATAATTTTAGAAAAGCCGTGAGATCACCACTTTAAAGATGGGGTCAAACCATATCAAATCAACCAAAAAAAAGGCACTTTTCGTTTTGACCATCTCCGATTTTGATGATTTTTGGTACACTTATTCTTCTGATCCAAAAACTTAAAAATCCAAAAAATTAAATTTTTTGGATAAGCAGTTTTTGTTTTATTGATTTTTGAAAATAAAGAAATTGACGAATATGCCCTTGACAGGCACTTACAAAAATAGCAATATCTCAAAAACTATTGGTCCTATAGAAGCGAGTTATAGCTTATTTTGAAGGTTTTTTAAAGACCTTTTTAACGATGTGTATCACCTTGTAATTTTTTGTTTTTATTTTTTTTTTGAAAAATCTTGAAAACACCGTTTTGAATTTTTTTTCAAAAAAATACTATTTTTTTTTTCAGTACCATACCATACATTTTTTGATAAATACCTATATATTTACTCTTTATATCTAAAAACTTGTCAATTGCTCCCAGTCTTGTAAATAAGATACATAAAAGGTATTTCCAAACTTGTTTCTTCCTGCAAAATTTTGAGTATTTCTTCAATTGTCCTCCCCTCCACCATTACTGCTTTTTGGACAAATGTGAGATATGCCCAGGAACTGAGAATTTAAAAAACTTTTTGAACGAAAAGTTCGAAGAAGCAATGATTGACAATGTGACTTTTAAGAAGTGGATATCTGTAGATAGATGCAATATGGAGACATTAATTAAACCAGCAGAGGACTTCATTGAAGAATTTTCAAACGACTTGATTAAATTAAAATCTCATTCTTTTTACACTCACATGCAAAAAGAATACTACAATGAGGTAAAAGACAATTTAAAAAAGGGGGAAGCACTAATCACAAGCGACTTCGCTGAAAATTATTCATTTATTTTGCAGGATGAAGTGCAGTCCTATCACTGGACAAATAGCCAGGCAACCCTACATCCTTTTGTAATATATTAAAAAACTTATGAGGGAAAACTGGGTCATTTAAATTATATATTTATTTCAGACTGTTTGGTACACAACACTGTGGCATTTCATCTTTTTTTAAGCCTCCTTATGCCTGAACTAAAGAGGCAAATTAAAACAAAATTATGATTGTTTTCCACAAACCAAAACTACACTTTTTTGCACTCGACGCGCGTTTCGCTAACAACGTTAGCATCATCAGGAGACGATAAACATACTTCCAAATTCCCAACATAAAAGAGGCAAATTGATAATTTAGACAAAATTATCTATTTTTTAGACGGCTGTGCCGCACAGTATAAAAATCAAAAAAAAAATTTTAATATTGCGTACCATCTCGAGGAATTTAAAATTAAAGCAGAATGGAATTTTTTTGCCACCTCCCACGGGAAGAGTGCATGCGATGAACTGGGAGGCACCGTAAAAAGGTTGGCTGCTAAAGCAAGTCTGCAGAGACCATATAATGAACAGATTATGACCCCCGAAGATCTTTTTAAATTTGCCACAGAAAACATTCCTGGTATAACATTTAAATATTGTTCATTAAATGACTACCAGCAACATGAAAAGTTTTTGGAAAAAAGATACCTGGAAGCACAATCGATACCTGGGACTCAAAAATTGAACTAGATTATCTCCCTCAGTAATGAAAAAATTATTACAAAACCATTTTCACTAAGTAAAGAGGAAAATATTCAATGTCTTTTTGCAACCTGTGGTTTGTCAAACACAGAAATTGAAAACATCGACTCCGGTTTTGTAACCATAAACTATGACTGTCTTTGGTGGATGGGATGTATCGTTGGCAAAAATATAGAAAGCGGGGAATTAAAAGTTAGTTTTTTACATTTTCATGGTCCCTCTCCGTCTTTTTACTTTCCAAAGCCAAAAGCTGATATATTGGTCATAGATCAAAATTCTCTTTTAAGACGGGTCAACCCAAATACTGCCACTGGTAGGACTCAAATATTTTACAAAAAAAATTAGCAACCTAAATATTTTTTATTGTAAATTTTCTATTATTCTTACTTTTCATTTTTTTGTTATACCCATATTAGGTAAATTAGCCCTGTATTAAATATCTTATTATTTTTTTAAAGTATGACTCCATTATTTCTCCATCCTAAAATTTTCCAAAAATGTTAAAAAAACATTGAAAAAAAAGAAATATTTTTTTGAAAAAAATTAAAAAATGAGATTTTTCAAAAAATTTTTTTTTTTTAATTAAGAAAAAAAAAACAAACTATATTGTGTGACACATCTTTAAAAAGGTCTTTAAAAACCCTTCAAAATGAGCTATCACTCACTTCTATAGGATCAATAGTTTTTGAGATATTACTATTTTTGTAAGTGTCTGTCAAGGACATATTGGACAAATTCTTGATTTTCAAAAATCAATAAAACAAAAACCGCTTATCCAAAACATTTGATTTTTTGGATTTTTGAGTTTTTTGATAAGGCGAATAAGTGTACCAAAAATCATCAAAATCGGAGATGGTCAAAACTATTGCCTGGTTGACTTGATATGGTTTGACCCGATGGAAGACCCTTGGAAAGACCGAATGCCAAAACAAGTTATATGTGCGTGGTACAGCAGCTGTTTGACGAAAATAAAGAAGCTGAAGTTGTGGGGATGGTTTGTTGTAATAGTAATCAGTCATCAAACTGACACAAATAGTAAAACAATGGATTTTCCAAAAACCGAAATCTCTGGAGAAAGACTAAAGTGGATGTGGATGAATATCCATCAGTTTAATAAGGTTTTTCTATTCGTTTTAATATTATTCTTTTATTTAAGGGTGAATTTTAATAAAAAAATGCGTTTCTTCCAATTAGTTAATTTAAAAAAACTGTTAATCAAAGAACCCTGCACAAATTACATTGGAAATGGCTTTCGGCTAAATTTCATAATTTTTTTATATATTGTAGTACTCGATCAACAAAGCACAAAAATAAAAAAAAAAACGAAATAGCAGGATTACTTTCTGAGTTATGGAGCTTTAAAGTTGACGTGTTTTTAGGCTATATTTTTAGACATGGTCCAAGTTTTTTTCCACAACTTTGTTAATTACCGCCGAAATAAAATGATTCGAAGCTCTATTTGTCTGGAATGAAATACCCCTTCCAACCATATAAAAATGTTTTTATATGGTTTCTTTGGTACCACCAGAAAAGTCACTGATTTGTAAGTTTTAAAAAAGAAAGAAAACGACCATTTTTTAAAAAATAACAATTCTCATTTTCTTTAAAACATACGGCCAGATTTTAAAAGTTTTCACATATGTTATTAAAAATATTGCCACTTGGCTAAAGAAAAAATTTTTAGCTTGAGTGGTACCATAAATGTCAAAAATGGTAGGCGCCTTTAATGTTTTTTAATATTTTTGCTATGGAAGTAATTTTAAATATATTATAGTTAGGTTATAAAAACTTTTTGTGGACAAATCCAATCCAAAAGCTTAATACCAATATGAAGGTACCAATTAGTACCCATTGCAACCTGTATTTGACCAATCAAATTGCTCGTGTATATGCTTTTAGGCTAACTTGGGGTCGCCGGTAACGAATTTCATAACATTTTTCCGGTTACTATTACAGTTTTTCTACGAGAAAAAAAAAAGTAAAGTGTTTTTCCTACTTAAGTGCGGAAAAGTGGCAACGTCAAAGTTTTGCTTAAGAAACGACGTCATTTGCTGTCAGGTAATTTTACGCATTCTATTGGGAACACAGTGTAATCAACCGGAAAAATGTTATCATATTCGTTACCGGCAACCCCAAGTTGGCCTAAATACCACACGAGCAATTCGATTGGTCAAATACCGGTACCAATGGATATCTATCGGTACCAACATATTCGTATCAAACTCAAAAAGTTTATATAACCTACCCATAAGTTATTTTAAATCACTTTTCGTATTTAAATATTAAAAAGCATTAAAGGTAACTACCATTTTCCCAATTAATGGTACCACTCAAGCAAAAATATTTTTTTGCTTACTAGCATTATTTTTATTAACATATGTAAAAGCTATTAAAATCTGGTTGTAAAGTAATCCTGCTCCCTATCTTTTTTATTTTTGTGCTTTGTTGATCGAGTACTACAACATATAAAAAAATTATGATATTTTGCCGAAAGCCATTCCCAATGTAATTTGTGCAGGGTTCTTTGTATCAAATTTTGTATGGTAAAAGTTTAAAGCATTATCCCGGAACCATTCACGTGCTTTTGCATAATTTTGCGTATCATAATAATATTTAATTAACGGTAAAAATTATCGGTTATTTTAAAAAACTAAATGAAAACAAGATATATATTTTTTTTTGAAAAACCACGCGAATGGTGTGTGGGGGATACCAGAAGCCTCCGCTGTGCAAAATTTTGTTAATTTTTGATGTGCGGTTTAACTGTTTAACTAAACGAACTGTTTTTAGGATTCAAATTCACTTTTAAGTTTTTGATTTATGTTTTTTTAAAGCAAGTAAAGGCTAATTCATGGTTAAATTCCTTTTCCTTAATTTTAGTCACTAAGGTTGACACTAATGACAGGTGCACTCGCGATTTTGGCTTTTGTTTACAAAATTTGGGGTTCTTTTTGTCCTACAAATCTGTAAACTCTTTCACCATGACCAATATCCATTTCCATTTTTCAATCGATTTTAAAGTTGAAAAAACATCAACAAATATTTTGCCGCGCGCATTTGCGCAACGCGATTTCTCCGCTTCTTTTTCCGTAAAAGTTAAATATTAGCCAACTTTCAAGGTCAATCCTTAAGGCTAAAGAAAAAGATACGGAAAAGAAACAAACATGAACACCCTAATCTGAATATATGAGATTTAATAAGTGCTAAAGGAACAAGTTGCAGAAAAGGAAAAGGAATTTAACCATGAACCAGCATTAATAAAATAGTTTTTTCAATAACATGGCTTCTAAATAACTGTCAATGACTGCGATGTCAATCACTAGACAAATGGTATCAATAAAAAATTTTATATAATATAGTTTATAATCTTTGGTGTCAATAACTAATCCTTCTGCCCACTTATTATTTTTGATGAATAAAAAATATAAAGCAACATATTATTTTATTTGTTTTTTACAATTATATTTCCTTAAATACTACTTTAGCAGCAAAAAACTTCAGATGACAAAACTTATGATTTTTTTATAAAAAGTTCTTCCTTAAGGGTGTGAATTTCTGGTTTAAAGTTTAATAGATAGTAGTAGTAGTAGTAAACATGCTTTATTGTCCAAAGATTTTCTACATCCTTATTGACAAAGCTTAAGAGGCTTAAGTCTAATTTCATACAATATTAACATAAATTAACATTAAAATTAACTACCTGGCAAAGGCAGGCACGACACAAGATAAAAAAAAAAAAGAACAGATCAGTTGGTAACAGAGATATGGTAAAAACATAATGAAAATAGAACAAACAGGTTAAGTAAAATCTAAATAAATATATGCACAACAGATAAACATTTAAAGCAAAAAATACAAACAAGTTGAGTAAAGTAAAAAAAGTAAAAAAAAAAATACTAAATAAATATATAGGTAAAAAATTTTAGATCACAGACAATTTAATAAATCTAGTTGTTTTGGCATAGGGTTGTTGTAACACAAGCAAGAGAAATCCTAGAAATTAATTTAATTGTAAAGCTATAGGAAATAAAAATGCAAAAATGGCTACTTAATTGGACAGGGTTAAAAATAAATTTTAAAGTAAGATAAAAAAAAATGATAATAAATAGGTAGGTTTAAAAGGAAAAGGTAAGAAATTCGTCCACGGTATAAAAAGCTTGTTTTACTAAAATGTTTTTGAGTTCTTTGCGGAATTTCGATAGATCTGCAATATTTTTAATAGCTATAGGAAGATTGTTATAAAGTTTTATGGCATTATAAATTATGGAATTTTGAACGAGCGCCGAGTGTGGAATAGGAAGTGTTATATGGTGCCTTTGACGTGTAACATGAATAATTTGGTGTTCAGGGAAAGAAGATTTGTGCTTGTGAATAAGACTTACTGATCCTAAGATGAAAAGACATGGTAGGGTTAGGATGTTGTAGTTTATAAATAGGGGTTTACAATGATCTCTTGCAGAGACACCAGCAATGAATCGGACTGCTCGCTTTTGAAGTTTAAAGACTGACTGAAAAAGATATTGAGTACAACAGCCCCAGAATGGTAGACCGTAAGAAAGGTGAGATTGAATAACAGCATAGTACACAGATTTTGCAATAGAAATATTAAGATTTTTGGCCACCGCTCGTACACAGTAACAACCTGAGGCGAGTTTCTTGTTAAGCCCAATGATGTGAGATTGGAATTTCAAATCAGTATCAAGTTGAAGCCCAAGAAACTTGGTATTTTGGGAAGATTTAATGGAGAATTGGTCACAATCAACATCATCAATACTGCAGCGAAATCCAAGTATCTGTGTTTTATTAAAATTAAGTAAAAGTCCATTGGCATCACACCACAGCTTGATGACCTTGATGTCATCAGATATTACCTGGACCAACTCCCGCGTCCCTTTTTTATGCCACACCACCGTTGCATCATCCGCGAACGCAACAAAAACTCCTGAGATGAACACTGCATACAGTTTAAAAAATCCTATGGTACCACTTTTGTTGATTTTTTGGCGACTGGGTCTTACAATAATAAATTAGTTATAAAATTCGATGTTTTTTAGGACTGACAGAACCCTAGAATTCTACGCAGGAGACAACAACGCAAATTTGCAAACACTAAATGACATTTTAATGACATATATCATGTACAATTTCGATTTGGGCTATGTTCAGGGCATGAGCGATCTTTTAGCCCCTATTTTGATGCTTCTTAGATCTGAATGTGAATCGTTTTGGTGTTTTGTTGGGTTCATGAATAAAGTGGTAGGTAGATCGGTTTAGAAATGTTTGAATTTGGTTATACTTAGGTTAAGGGCGTTAATTTGATGGTTCCAAATGATTTTGCAATTTTTTGTGATCCAAAAATGTCCTATGAAAAGAAAATTACAGGTTGACGAGGAATATCAAAAAAACATCTGCAATTAATAAAACAATATAATTTTTTTTAATTCTATTCAGACACTTTTAATTTAAATTTTTTTAAAATATTTAAATGCTTTTGACAGTAAGGCATTTAAATTCGATTTAAACTCTTTTTTATTTTTATGCATAATTTTGAAACGAATGATCTATTAAAAAACAAATATTGGTATTATCTCCTGTAGAAATAAATTTAAATTTAATCTAAATTCTTTCATAAATGTGTAGATGACCATATTAAAATCATATCGTGCCCCATACAAATTTTTAAAAACGAACTTTTTTCTTTTTTGGTAATCATTTTTCTCCTCTCCCTGTCTTTCTTTCTTCAACTCCATAGATGTGTGAAAAGTTTAACAGACAATCCTTAGACTAGATATGTAGAAAGCCTACCTAAATATTTTGGTATCCCAATGTCTGGTGGTAATCTTGAAAAATTAATGAAATATGTGAATGCATTAGCTGTAAACTGTAGGGCTTAAAAGTTTCATGTAGTTGTTTCATAGTTGTGGCCTCATTTTTAGATATCCAACTTTGACATAGACCAAGCCGGAATGAAAGAACAGCTCAGCAACCTGCACACCCTGTTGGCCTATGTTGACCCGGCTTTAGCTAACTATTTGGACAGCCACGATTCCGCGAACATGTTCTTTTGTTTCCGGTGGTTGCTGGTTTGGTTCAAGAGGGAACTCAGCCAGGAGGACGTTTTGAGGTGAGAATTGTTCTCTGACTATTTGAATGTTTTGCGTGCCCTGTATCTTTTTATTATGAAGAGATTTGTATAAAAAGTTTTGTGGTGACGGCCGTTAACTTTTATAGCGCTCTTGCAATCTTTTATTTATGTTTTTGGGAAAATTCATCATTTATTAAATATATTAATATTTAAAATTTAGTAGGGAGCATATGACTGCAAATTATTATATTTTTGAGAATGATGTTTTGTGACGTGGCGTTATGAGAAAAACCTCTAAGCCAATTAAAAACATGGATTAATTCTTCACAAATCTTTGCACAAACAAACAAACAAAAAAAAGTTATTTTGCAGAAACATTTAATGAACATAATTTTAAATTAAATTAATTTACCAATGTTAACAAAACGTACCATATTTTATTGGCCACACATGTGGCTTTAAACACAATGCATTTTAAAATCCAAGATGCCGGTCTAATTGAAGGAAAGGCCTTAATTTAGCACTGTTTTTTTTAAAGGTTACCGACAAATTATAAATATTAGCATGGAGTCACGTTTCGTGAAAATTGAATAAAATAAAAATAACGTTCTTTTCATTTAATTAACAGTTTTTTGGTTGCAATTAAAAAAATTATTTGAACTTTTCCTAAAAATATTTGTTACAATTTGATTTTTTTTATTTTAGGTTTTGGGAAGTCTTATGGACAGGATATCCCTGCCAAAATTTTCACCTTTTGGTTGGAGTCGCCATTCTGGAGCACGAGAGAGGAGCTCTAATGGAAAATAATTGTGGATTTACTGAAATCTTAAAGGTAAGCACCCAATGCGCGCTTATTACCGCAAAAATTACGTTATTTTTGTGGTTAACTTTACTTTTTTATATGTACTTCTATCAGAGATGGAATTCTGATATCCGTATAACCAACTGAAAGTCCTATTATGAAAATTTTTAAGTATAGAGTTAATTTTGTGTCTCTGCTTTTCCAAAAAATCATATTTTTTAGCACATCAACGAATTAAGCGGTAAACTAGATATGCCATTGATGCTCAACAAGGCCGAGGGAATTTTCTACCAAATCAAAGACTCTGATCACCTTACAGATAACATTCGATATATCCTGGGCCAACCTATAATCAGGTAAACCAATCATAATTTTTTTTGTTTTCTAATTCATATTTCGAAAAATAAAGCTCTAACCAACGTTGACACCAATATCAAATTAAATAATAAATAATAAATAATACGTTTATTTTAGTAAAGAAACATTTTACAATCCTAGTATAAATAAAATGCAAAAATAAACGCACAAAAATATCTTAAAAGCATAGACATGCTTGTTGACTTACCATATTATTTAGATAAATAGTTTTTTTTTCACAGCAGTTCGAATTGATGATAAAATTTTAGAGTAGGTAGATTTTACATATAAAATTAATCTTAGAGAACCTTTATCTTACTTCTGATTACCTAATATAATTTAAGTTAATTAGATTGTTACACATCTCTCTACTTTCTCTTATCCAATTTGTGACTAATTTTTTGAAAACACTAAATTTTAGTATATTTTTGAAGTCAGTAGGCAAGTTATTTAATATTCTTGGGGCAAAGTATTTGATTGAACGTTGCGTTATTGTTTTGGAAGCCTGAACATATTCAACATTTGATTTATTTCTGGTTTTGTATGTTAACACTTTTTTTGTAAGTTTTATTTTCTTTTTGTGTATGTTTTTAAGCAGCTCCAAGCAGTACAGTTGTCTAATATCGAGAATCTGTGTTTCCTGGAAAAGCTGGTCCGAAGGATATGTTCTTCTTTTGCCATAAATTAATTTAAGAAACCATTTTTGCGTACTCTCAAGAGTTGTTAAGTGGCAGTCTGCTACCGCTCCCCATCCCAGAATCCCATATAAGAGATGAGATTGTACAAGAGACAGATAAAGCGATTTAAGTTGATCTACCTCCAGAAATTCCTTGAGATATCTAAATTTAGGTAGTAATCCCCGGATTTTTTTCACCACATTTTTTATTTGCAGATCCCATTTTAAGTGTCTATCAATTACTACTCCTAGATATTGTATAGATTTTGATTCTGGTATTTGTTCTTTATTTTCTATTGTTAGTAAATTAAATTCGGGTAAAGCATTTTTATAAATTGCAAAAGGCAAATATTTTGTTTTTTCGTAGTTTAAAGTTAGTTTGTTTTTTTGCAACCAAGATCTTATTGTTTTAAAATCATTTTCCGCTAATAGTTTAAGGTTTTCCCAAGATTTTGACTTGTAGAAAATCGCGGTGTCATCAGCAAAGCTTATTATTTTTCCGATGGTTTTTAATTTAAGCAAGTCGTTTACATATAAAGTAAAAAGCAAGGGACCCAGAATTGTCCCCTGCGGTACACCATAGTTTATTTTTTCGTAATCACTTCTGACACCGTCAATCTCTACATATTGGTTTCTGTTGGTCAAGTAGCTTTTAAGAAGATTTAAAACATTTCCGCGCAGGCCATACCTCTCCAGCTTTTCCAGTAAGATCTCATGCGAAATGGTGTCGAATGCTTTCGAGAGGTCGACAAAAATACATAGGCTACGCATATATGTTTCAAAAGCGTCAGTTATTTGTTCCGTTAATTTACAGATTGCGTCTTGTGTCTTGAAATTGATTTCACAGTTGGTCTAGAGAGGGGTTTTAAGAAAAAAAATATATATTCTTTAAAACACACACTTTTGTTTCTGATCCATCGCCAACTACTATTTAACGTAAAAAGTAAAATCCCCTATGAATGGTACCCCATATCATAAGGTTTACTTTACTAATTTTCGAGATATTGGCTTCCAAAATGTCAAAAATTCAAAGGCTCATATCTTAGAAACTAAACAAAATATCTTTATTGTGTTTATTATCGATTTTAGGGTTTTTTACGAGGAAATAAAAAATGACAACACTTTGACAATCTGGCCTTCTACTTCATATTTTTGGAATAATATCGTCAAAATCACTGAAAATCAATAAACTGTAAATAGGAATGTGCAAACGTCAAACTATTATCATTTTTTCTTTGCTCTTATAAAACCCTCAAAATCGATAATAAACACAATAGATATTTTGTTTAGTTTCTAAGATATGGGCCTTTGAAAATTGAATTTTTGATATTTTGAAAGCCAATATCTCGAAAATTAGTAAAGCAAACCTTATGATATGGTACTATTGGAAAGAGAATTTCAGCGAGAATGCAAATATGAAGTCAAAATAGGGAGTTACTGTTTAAGGATTTTACTTTTTACGGTAAATAGTAGTTGGCGATGTATTAAAAACAAAAATTTATGTTTTAAAGACTATATTTTTTGCTTAAAATCCCTCTCTAGACCAACTGTGATTTGGAATGTTCTTGCTAACTTTGTTCATCATTTTTTCTTGATAGTATACTTTTTATTTATGAAAATGTTGCTATCATGTAAAGGTGGCGCTTTTTTATGAGCCCTTTTTTTAATTTAAGTATTTTCAAAGATGTTTAATTTTTTAACCGACTAAAAAGAGTTCGCGCATATTTTTTTTGTCTATAACTCCGAAATGGCTGGACCGATTTTCATCATTCTTTTTTGTGCAATATGGGCGGTCTTCAATTTTATTGTTTTATTAAACAAATTTTCTCCACCACTTTCATGAAAAAACAAAAAAAACCATTTTAATTTAATAGGTTTCAAAATTTAATAATATGTTGGCGCCGACTTACAAAAATTTGGGTTTTATATAAAAATTAAAATTATTTTATTTTATAGTTTCTAGCTCGGTTTCTAATGAAATTGAGTCAGTTATAGTTTTTTTAGATATTTCATAAGGGTTCCCTTTTTTGGTTAAAACATTAGCATTGCTCAAAATGATTGAGTTTAGTCTTTGCTGACAGTCTTCCTCATGCAAAATTTCTCTTACAGGGGTATTTTTGGCCCCATATTCTTCTATCCAAATATAGAAATTTTTTATAAATTTGAGTCTCATTTTAAAGATAAACCCAAGCAGCATTTTAACGTTGCTACAACGTATTTTAAGAACCCGTCGACCTGACTGTAGTCGCCCGGCCAACGGTTTGTGGACGTTGTAAAAACCCAGTTTTGCACTAATTTGTGGAATACATTTTTGAGTCGTAGCGACGTTGCAACCCTAACTACAGTTGGCTGGAGTCGTTGGTTTAACGTCGTGAGTTTACCACAAAACGACTGAATTTAGCGGCCTCTAGGCTCATATTTGCTGTCCAAAAATTAGTCTTGCCAGTTTCTAAATAATACTCACTATATTTACGAAATTAACACCTTAAAAACTCATTTTCTAACTTATTATCTCTTATCTTACCCCAAGTAACATTTTCAATTACCTCAAGTTTTAGAAGTTTGGTTACCAGTTCTTATAAGGTGATCGGGTTTTATTAACAGGTTTCTGGTTTCATAAAATTACATGAAGGCACGATAATTTTTATAATTGTAATTGTTGTAACCTTGCAACTTTAATATTTATTGGGTTACTAAACACGGTTTTATTACACTGCTACTACATAACTGCTACAACAATTACTTAAACAGTTATTATAAAACCAGATTCTTTTTTTATAATAGGTCCCCTATGAAACTGATGGTTCGTTAAATTTATAAAGGTTTCATTATAATTCTTGAATTGTTGTTATTAGGCTATTAAAACATATGTCACGCTTCCAAGTCTTTTAACAGATTTATTAGAGAGTTTTGGTCACCTGGATTTGTCACAAATCCAGATTACCGCAAAGAAACTTTGATGGCGAATATGGCGGCTTAAATGTTTTTCAATATTATTATATTTGTTTAAAATATTAAACAACTCTTTATATTTTGGCTTATCATAACCAATGTTGCTGTTTTTATAATATATTCTTAGTATAGTACAAAAAGAATCACCAAAAAAAACGAAAACATTTTTAATTAAAAAAAAAATATTTTTTTTTATAAAAACTGAAATGTTAGTTAGAAGGGGTTTGATTCTGAAAGAAAAACACATTTTCCGAACAAAAATATCCGATGCAAGCCAGTTTACTGTCAAATATATGGCTACTTTGACCTAAAATACACGCGCGCCCTAAATCCAACATGTTTTTTAGAAATTAATTAATTTGAAGTTTGGCGTAGTGGGATTGCGAAGTTAATATTAACCTAGCTACCCCACCCTTTTTTTAAATAATTTAAAATGAAAAATTCGATTTTTTTCTTATATATTCGTGGAGCACATAATTTTAAAACAAAAAATGTTTAGTTTGGTGGGGTTGCTAAGTTAATATTAACCTAGCTACCCCATTTTCTTTTTCGATTTTCTCAGAAACCAGAGGAGCACAAAATTTTTTGATAAGGGACGAACTTAGCACATAATTATGGTGTTACTGAATTTTGATTTTCTTGAGGTGGGGTCGCTAGGTTAATGGAAGTGTTTATTTCAGTTGCGTTAGGTAAAAAATATCGGGGTAGTTTTGAGAAAAATTCGAAGAGGTTGCCGGGGGTTTTGAAAATTATTAATTTTATTTGACTTATTAGCACTACCAGTCCGGAAAGTCATGAGCAGAGCCCATTCGAGTCGCCCGATTTGAGTAGCAGCAACTCGCAGCCTCCCCTGTGCTCCGAGGACTCGGTGAGGATCAGCCCGGATGAGGTACAATACGAACGGTCGATTAGTTCGGTTTTTTTGTAGGGGTGAGTGTCCCATATTACGTGATAGATAGATAGATATGGTAGAATATTTTGATATTGAAAAACAACCAAAAAGTGAGGCAGAGGAGGCAAAAAAGCTAAATATGTAATTTGTTTTCTGTGTTTTTTTTGGTATTTTTAGTTATTTTTTGAAGTTTTAAAACCGATATTTTTTGAAATATTTGGCGTTTTATACAGGAGTTTCATTTAAGAACGAGGTACAGTTCAAACGGTGACGAATTCGTTTTTTTTTTGTAGGGATAAGTGTTCCATGTTACGTGACAGATATGATAGATTTGTAACAGATAAGGAAATAGCACTTTTCCCCTGGCGGTTTGGTAAGAAATTTCCCTTTCTAATTTTCACTTTACTCCAGACGAATGTATCGGAATTTATCTACTACCTGATAATGCCTAAAGTAACAAATATTATGGGCGATACAGCGAGGTTAAGTAACGAAAACTCCCAGAGGGAGGTAAAATATGTAAAACTCACTAGGAAGGTAATATGCTGGCATTTTATGATAAGGTAGTAACCAATGCAAGCCAGTTTACTGTCAAATATTTGCCTACTTTGACCTAAAATACATGCGAGCCCTAAATCCAACGTGTTTTTAAGAAATTAATTAATTTTGAAAAAATTTATTTACGGTTAAATTATTACAAATCCATTTTAAATTTGAAGTGTGGGATAGTGAGATTGCTAAGTTAATATTAACCTAGCCCCCCACCCTTTTTTTAAATAATTAAAATGAAAAATTCGATTTTTTTTCTTATATATTCGTGGAGCACATAATTTTAAAACCAAAAATTTTTAGTTTGGCGCTAAGTTAATATTAACCTAGCTACCTCATTTTCTTTTTCGATTTACTCAGAAACCAGAGGAGCATAAAATTTTTTGATTAGGGACGAAATTAGCACATAATTATGGTGTGACTACATTTTGATTTTGTTGAGGGGAGGTTGGGTTGGGTTTGGTTGGGCATTTTATGATAAGGTAGTAGATAAATCAATATTTTCATATGGAAATATAACCAAAAAGGAGGGCAGAGGAGGTAAAAAAGGGTGAATATGTAATTTTTCGAATATTCTTTAAGTCCGATATTTTTTGGAATTTTGTGCTTTTTATGCAGGGACATGTTTAAAAAGTTCTTCAATTTAAAAAATTAAGCTAAAATTTTACGAATTTTGTACTTTTTTGGAGTAATTGAACAAGTGTTCTCTCAAAATTGTCAATAAAATTAAAGAAAGAGTTTTACAGATACTTAGAGAATACTCAAAGGCCTTTTAAATTGAGAAAACTATATTCAATTTCAAATTTTCGAGGAGGTGAAATAAGGACACCCTGAACAGCAAAAAATCACGGCGTTTATTTAGTACAAATAAAAAAACTATTGAATATATATCAGGGTTCTTATGCGTCCTGGAACCTCTGAAATTATACAAAACAAATTTTTATTCTGGAAGATACTTATTTTAACGTAGATAATCTTGTCCTAGAAATTTTATGAAACCCTATATTTCTTTTAATACATTTTTTAACTGTTCTCAAAAAAGTTGCCAGTTGTGTCTCGAAATCTTGCACATATTATGATGGATAATTTAATTATTTTGAATATTTTGGGGTACTCATCGTGTATTTTTGCATTGCATATTTAAATGACAAAATTATGGTTACCATTTTACACCTTTTTTGAGGGAAAGCTTGCTAGTAATTAATTGTTTGATTTTTATTTACCTGTACTAAGTCCTTATGACTATATTATCTTTTGATTTATGATTCGCACTGCGATCGATGAAAGGCTGACAAAATAAAAAGTAAATTAGGTTTTATTTTATCGACTAAAACAAAATTAAATTTTCGGCTGTGCTCAGTAAAAATTAGGTATTATTATTTGTAATTATCATTTATATACAGCGCAAAATATATTATTCTTATTATTGTTAAAATCTTTAGTTATAGTTTACAGACTTAATTCTTTAAATAAAAAATACAATAAAATTTACCTTATAATCTTTTTAGATACTAACATGGATTTAATATCATGTTATGTTTTAGGATAGCAAAAATAACTATTTTTTTACCTGAGTATACCTAGCACATTTAAATTTGTAGTAGTCCTATGTTTACTGGCCCCTAACTTATGGCTAAACAAAGTTATTAGTTTAAAAATATCTGGACAAAGGATACTTTCCGAGAGATTTACTCCGTTGATTGATTGATTTTTTACCTAAGTAAACTTAGCAAATTTAAATTTGGATGTGGGGATATGGCTAGTTTCAAATCATCCCCAACACATGCATACACGTATTCAAGCTCTGTATCATGTTTATTGGCCTCTACTTATAGCTAAATCAAGTTGTTAGATTAGAAATATCTCGACAAAGGATACTTGCTGAGAAATCTATTTCATATGCATTGTTAGCTCCCACTACAGCTACACCTTCGAGGGTTTTTGTATCGTAATGTATTATACAAATTGTTCTTGGTATCGATAACACGTATCTGCTGTGTTGAAGGAAACTAGAGATGAAAATTTCTTGAATGTGCCAGTTGAATTCATTGATTTTTTTTACCTAAGGAAACTTAGCACATTTAAATTTTTTAGTTTTAAATCTTCCACAGTATATGCATACACGTATCCAAGCTCTGTATCGTGTTTATTGACCTCTATTTTATGACTCAACCAAGTTATTCGATCCGAAATATCTCTGGAAAGGATACTTTCCAATAGATCTACTTCATATGCATTGGTAGCTGCCACTACGGATACGCCTTCGAGGGTTTTGGGATTGTAAATTATTTTCCAAAGTATTCTTCGTATCGGCAGCAAGTATCTGTTGTCATGAGTATGAAGGAACAGTTCGGTTCTACTGCGGCTTGGTTCGTGTCTTAAATCAACAACTCCGGTATAAACACAAAGGGGGAGTGTGACTAGTTTCAAATCATCCACAGTACATGCATAGGCGTATCCAAGCTCTGTATCATGTTTATTGGCCTCTAATTTATGACTAAACCAAGTTATTCGATCCGAAATATCTGCACAAAGGATACTTTCCGATCGATCTACTCCGTATGCATTGTTAGCTCCCACTACGCCTTTGAGGGTTTTGGGATTGTAAATTATTTTCCAAAATATTCTTGGCATCTGTTGTCCTGAATACGAAGCAACGGCTGGGGTCCACTGCGGCTTGGTGCGTGTCTTAACCCAATAACTCCGGTGTAAACTTGGAGATTCGGGTTTCTTGAATCTAGCAGTTGAATTCATTGATTTTTTTACCTAAGTAAACCTAGCACATTTAAACTTGGCATATTATGTGAACCTACGGCTAGTTTTAAATCTTCCACAGTATATGCATACACGTATCCAAGCTCTGTATCGTGTCTATTGACCTCTATTTTATGAGTAAACCAAGTTATTCGATCCGAAATATCTCTGGAAAGGATACTTTCCAATAGATCTACTTCATATGCATTGGTAGCTCCCACTACAGACACGCCTTCCAGGGTTCTTGGATCGTAATTTATTTTCCAAAATATTGTTGGTATCGGCAACAAGTATCTGTTGTCATGAGTATCAAGGAACACTTCGGCTCTACTTCGGCTTGGTTCGTGTCCGAAATCAACAACTCGGGTGTAAAGTTGGAAATCCGTGTTTTTTGAATGTGCCAGTTGAATCCACATTTAAATTTGGCATATTATGTGGGGTTATGGCTAGTTTCAAATCGTCTACAGTACAGGCATACACGTATCGAAGCTCTGTATCATGTTTATTGACCTCTAACTTATGGTTAAACCAAGTTATCAAATTAGAATTATTACTATAGAGGATATTTTTCGAGAGATCTACTCCGTATGCATTGTTAGCTCCCACTACAGCTACACCTTCGAGGGGTTTTTGGATCGTAAATTATTTTCCAAAATATTCTTGGTATCGGCTCCACTGCGGCTTGGTTCGTGTCTTAAACCAACAACTCCGGTGTAAACTTGGAGATTCGGGTTTCTTGAAGAAATTGAATTGATTGATTTTTTTTACCTAAGTAAACCTAGCACATTTAAATTTGGCATATTATGTGAGCCTATGGCTAGTTTCAAATCATCCACAGTACATGCATACACGTATCCAAGCTCTGTATCGTGTTTATTGGCCTCTAATTTATGACTAAACCAAGTTATTCGATCCGAAATATCTGTACAAAGGATACTTTCTGATAGATCAACTCCGTATGCATTGTTAGCTCCCACTACAGCCACGCCTTCGAGGTTTTTGGGATTGTAAATTATTTTCCAAAATATTTTTGGTATCGGCAGCAAGTATCTGTTGTCGTGAGTATGAAGGAACAATTCAGTTCTACTGCGGCTTGGTTCGTGTCTTAAAGATGTGACACCAGCAACTCCGCTGAAAACTTTGAGATCCGTGTTTCTTGAGTCTGCCAAGTCCCTTACGCTTATTTCGAGGTCATTCCAGTTTCCACCTGCAAACAAATTTAATTTTGATTTCACCTATTTGCATTTGTAATATTTATTTCTCCCAATATTTAGTGATACTAAGTTTACACTAAAATTGAGCATAGCAGGCACCACAGTTTTTTTTATAAGGGCGCTGATTAGAGAAGTAACTATGTTCTACCAAATTCTATTTCGTAAGTTTTAGCTGCGAAACTCCGGCACATTCATTAGAAATTATTAGGCATTACAACTTTTGGGATAGACAACGGATTTTCCATAGGTTTGTTTAAAAAACTGAAAAACCTACCATCATTAGAGACTTGCAAACTTAGGAAGCCTGGCAAACTTAGAAAGGACAATGAAAAATTTGCTGTTTGTGTGCTTCAGCTTCACGTAAAAACTACTTATCCAATTTTGTTGGGAGTTTCACCAGTGCACTGCCTGAATTCCTTGGGCGGAATAGATGAGTTTTATTTCATTAAAATCGATTAACAGATGCAAAAGTTATAACCATTTAAAGACAAAACACGGGGAAGTCATGAGGATATGTATTCTTGAACAGGGAGCGGCATATATCTATGGCGGTTTTTTTCGTGAAATGCATGGTTTCCTAAACTGCTTTTTGACCGGATCGTAAATGACTTTCAAGAACACACGTCCAGCGGCTTATTTTAATAATATTTCTAAAACAAGCCTTTCAACCTACATAAAAAAATATATAAAAAATAATATCTCACGACTGAGCTCACGACACTGTCGAAAATGTGGCCAGGGCAGTAATCAGGTTTCGTCAGCAAAATATTAAAAAATTAATAATTATAAACAATACATACCTATTTTGCTTCACACAAAGGTCGGTTAGAGAAATCTAACCTCAAACAACACTGTGCTGTCAAGCAGAAAATTGACAGTTGTACATGGAGAATTGCACTGCTGCTTGACATATGATATTTGCGGTTTGAACTGAAAGTGAGACAGCTTATTGACAGAAAAATTTCTCCTACTTTGGTTCAAACCGCGATCGCTAATATGCTCTGGTCAAAATTGGTTATCCGCTAATAAATGACTATGAATTAGCGATTATATCATTGTTCTTTTTTCATTTGACCTCTCTGATTGGCTGTCAGGTAACCCAATAACAGTTAATTTTAAAAAAAAAAAAAAAAAAAAAAAAAAAAAAAAAAAAAAAAAAAAAAAAAAAAAAAAAACAAGCGCTGTATCGCTATCGCAAATTCACTAAAAATTTCAGCTTAAGAAACTTGTTGCGCTCTTATGGCTACTTGCACTAACCCAAACCTAGAGCACACGTGAATAGGTGCCCCCTAGTTCTAGGGAAACCCTAACCCGTCACCTAAACTGAAATGGCTTGCTTGGCAAATTTTAAACGTACCCCTGGCTAGGTGAGCAAAACATTCGACAACGTCGCAAATTCTGTCAAAAAAAACGTAATTCCTTGTGTTCTCTGCGATTTCTCTCTTTGCAAGTACTTAAACAGGTGAAAAATTGTTTTCCTAAAGATATATGGCTGACATTGATTTTTCAGATTTTTCTAATTTATCGCAATGCAAAATGTTACAGAGAGATTATGCATACAGGCAATATTTTGATGCCTGCCTGAGTGTGTGTACATTTTTGCTACAAATTTATTACAATATGTTTGATATTATTTCAGCGAGGTGGTGCGGTATGGTAACAAAACCAATATCCTATTAACCCTGGATTTATAAACTTGATGGTATTGTTAAGGCTTATTTACTTAACTTTTACTGCATAGTTCTTAATTTTTGACCTCTGTCTTTTAGTATGCTGGAAACAGATAGAGATATAAAATTAATACACATTAAGCATTAAAAATTGAATTAATGAGCCTTTACTGTTCGACGGTGATGCAACCCTGACTCTTTTTCTTTTGCTAAGGGAAAAAGCGACCTACTTATAGTATAATCTTGACCGTTGAGTTTATAAATCGGCAGGGCTTGCCGGTCATGAGGATACTCCTGCTGATTTTCAATCTGCTCCAAAATTAACATCACGATTGGTTTCGTTAACCTAAACCTTTTGAAAAAAGTTAGGTTGTCCATATCCTCAAAATGATTGGACCTGTTATAAACTTGACGTGGATTCTCAATTATTTTTAAGAGCTCCAGATCATCGTCCCACGCCTCCATATCCAAAAAATTAATTTTTACAACACAGCCACAAAAAAATATTGTGGTTAGTTGAATTTTGAGGTTATATTATCAATAGGAAAGGGTAAGGTGGGAGCTACCCAATGAGCATTTTCAGAAACTTCTGGTGACAGATATTTATATAATTATTATAAAGATGGTTCCATTGATACCCTAGGGTATTTAGAAGTTTCCTACAAGAATTGAGTTTGTATATTAAATTGATGGTACCCTAAAGTAACATAAAACTGGCGTTAACAATATTTCCACGGACATCTTTATAAAAATTAAAGTCATCGGTAACAAATGTTATATAAATTGGTGTTAACAATGTTTCCACCAACATATTTATAAAAATATAAGTCATCAGTGACAAAAGTTATATAAATTGGTGTTTGAAATGTTTCTGTCAACCCACCTATAAAACCGTAAGTAACTATCAATTAAAGATATGTAATAGATTGGTTTTTAAAATGTTGCTATCAACCCACTTATAAAACTTAATTAACCAACAACAAATTTATATAAGATAAGATTGAAAATATTTCAAGAGACACTTATAAAAACTTGGGAACTCACACAAAATATTTATATAAATTGGTGTCTGTAATATTCTTATGAACTCATTCATAAACCTTTTTTGCCCATAATGTTTTTATATAGTGATTATAATACAACTGTTTTTAGAACAAAAAAAAACAATTTTAATTTATTTTGGCAATTATAATAACAAAACCAATACCCTCTCTACATAGGCCGATCAGCTCTTATGGTTTTAGTGTCCTTTTTTCCACCTTCGCCGCCATTTTGACAGAAAACTAATGGATTGTCTGTCACTTTTGAGTGAAAATGGCGGCGAAGGTGGAGAAAAGGACACTAAATCGGTATGAGTTGATCGGCCTATCTGGAGAGGGTACTAACAAAACAAACAAGATTTTTTAAGGTTAATTTTGTGACATCAAAAGGCGCGTTTTTGCGACATCAAAAGGAGCGTTTTTGCGACATCAAAAGGCGCGTTTTTGCGAGATAATTACATCAATCTGAAAGAGATAAGAGATCCAAATCTTCTTGAGATAGTTGCCGATGACAGATATCGGGATCGAATGCATTTTACACCCGATTCCCACCAGCGTTTCCCATGCGCAGTCACCCTGACTCAAAAAACTCATCCGTGGTTCTTGTACAGGCAAATCTCGCTTAGACCACGTGATACGTGTTTTGATTCGGGGGACCCACGAATGAGAAACGCATAGATGGGAACCGTGTTTTAGAAAAAGAGAAAAATATAGTAACCGTGTTAAGGTCGCAAAAACGCACCGTGAAACGTCGAGCGCATACGCTGATACTACTGGTCGGCGGCAAATGTGAACACCCCGGAAAATACTCGCCTGTACGACCCCGCAATCTAACTATATTCTTGAGATAGTCCCCTCTGACAGTTATGCGGGCTTGAAGTGTGTGGAGGCGGGTATTTTTCCTGGTATGTGTAGTATGCTGGATCTCTCGAGGAATGCGTTTAGGAAAAGTAACTATGTTAAGCTCGCAGAAACGGACCATCAGTGTTTAACACTGCGCCATCTGCAGCCCTTTGTTCCAAGTAGCATCATTTGTTAAAAGGGACATAAAATAGTGTTGACGAGGTAAACAGTGGTATAGTTGTATTGTTTTTTTTTTTATAGAATTGCCGGAAATTTTCGCCATTTTGGATTACAAAAATAGGTTTTTGGCCTAAATAAAAACGTTATTTATGGGGTTTCAACATGTGTTTCAATCGAAATATTGCTTGTTAGGGTTAAGAACAACATACAAAATTCAATATTTGTCCCAGAAAGAAAAAAACGCGTATGAAAAAAAAAAACTGATATATAAATGAATATTTTTTTCCCCGTTTTCTCAAGTATTTTTGGAGCCCATGAAATTTACGTGAGTGTATTCAAAAACTATACAGTACACACGGGACCGCAGCTGATTTTCAGAGTAGGATGACTTGAAAAACAGCTTTTATTTGACTATAGTATATAAATATTCATATTCCTGCTTCAGCTTATCTCACTTTTATTTTTATTTATTTTAGAAGATTGCCATACACCATTTTATAAATTTTTTTATTGTAAAAAGAAAAAGAATAATACATAACAAGCAAAGGGAAGAAAGATGGAAAATTTATATTTCTAAATCCATAAAAACCTTTAATGAGTTATGTAGTGTTGTTAGAACAGTTGTAAAACCTTTTTATAATAATCTCTATACTTGAGGGCTTTTGAGGAAGTTTTATAAAATCTATATGTTGTTTTTCTATCCATTACTATGTACCATAAACTTTTATAAGCTGGTGTTGAACAGTTGTTTTTCAAGTCTTTTTTACTCATTTAAGAGATATATTAGAGTTATACCAACACTAAATAATATAACTTTTGGTTATTTTATGAAGGTTTTATATTATTTGCTGTAACTTTTATATAGACAAAAATGCTCATTGGGTAGGGACCCAAAATCGACTACCTAGATTTAGGCCCAACCTAACACGTTTAGGACTCACCTAAACGATTCAGCAAGTGAAAACTGGCATTTACCTAAATTTAGGGGATAGCTAGGGCTAGGTGTATCCTAAAAACGTTGGTGCAAGTGGCTATTAATCCTACAACTAATCCAACAGCTCTTATTTTCTCCCTGCTGGTGGTTTAATTGAGAGTAATAAAATTGAGCAACTTGTTTACCAAAGGTTTAATCCAGAGATTAAACTGAAGTTTAAACTATGGTTTAATCTGGAGTTTTACTTTTGGTTGTAAAATTAGCCCAAAGGTTCTTTTCAGGGATTATGACTTGGCATTCTGCGATGTCTATTATGACTTTAAATTTTGCATATACCTACTAACCATTAAAAGAAGCCCATTGAGGTGCCGAATTGACGTAATGAAACGTTGACAGTTGCTGAAAATCGTAGACGAAATCGCCTTTGGCCGTTAGATGGCCCCTGTTTATAAACAACTCCCCGTTTGACTTGATATACTTTTCCGAATTCGGTGGCAAACCAAGCTGTTCGTTGATGGCCTCCCTTTGGTTGTTCCTGCCGTATAGATAATCCAATGGTTTTGATGTCGTGTAGAAGCCGTCTTCTTCGAAAAATTTCCGAGGTACGGAGCCATCTCGGTAACCAATGGTCGACGTTAAATAATAGTGCGAAAAGATGGGGGTTTGTTGTGCGGTGTCGAAACATATTTTGATTTGATCGACAAATACATAAGGATCTGAAAGAAAAACACTAATGGGATTTTTGCACATTTTTCAAAAATACGAATTTTAAAATCTAGACACAAAAAAATTAACCGCTGTTTTTTCTTTTTGTGTAAATCTTATTAATATTAGATAGTTTTTGGCCGTGCCAATTTACAGCCCGATAACTTCGCCAACAACGTTAACACTATTTGACAGTTCAAAATAGCCTTTTTGCTACAGGTTTTGCGTTGAAGGTCTGGTTCCCAGGCAACCAAATAACGTAGAATAGACCTCAAAATTTATGACGTGTGTCACTTGTTCTTAACGTGAAAATCACGTAGGTTTGTCTCGAAAATTGACACCATTTTAACGACGTGACCCACATAGCAAAAAAATTTAACACGTATATGCCATAAATGTACCAAACGGAAAAAGTATATTCTAAAAGAATATATGAAGTATGTACATGTATGTTAAATGGAAGTTCTAATCGTGTGAAAACGACCTCTTCTTTTTCATTTGCAAGCCATACGCAAAATGATATATACCACTACTATATTTATAAAAAGAGGCAAAAATATATATACATGAATTATGAAAATGAAATGGTATGTGTATTCCGGGTACATATCTTTCAAAATATTTCTTTGTTGTAAGAAATGAATATACATGGTATCTTGCATATACTTTTTGCATATTATATTAATGTACCGAGGAAATAAAGCAGGTATATGTGCAACACATACCAAAAAAAAATATTTTGGGAAATCACTGAGCAGAGCACTCTTCTGAGGAGGAGGAGTTAAGTCTTGCACAGAAGTGTTTATACATCTCCATAATAAATCCCAAGTTCGCAATTGCCATTTCGACTTTGTACATTTTAAATATTAATATTATTATTAGGCAAGGCCGAGGAAAAATATTGAAGTGAGCGCCATCTATGGCATTAGTAATAGTAGTAGTAGATGAGCGGCCGTAGGCCTCGCAATTAGGCCGCATAATGGACCCTTTTTTGCCATACCCCCACGTGCACCCCAGACTGATGCACGTGCCCCTTAGGATGCAAGTTTTCTTTCTCTAAGAGGACTTAATTTGCGTAACAAGTATACAACAGTGGACCGCCGGTTTTACACCCCCTCCGAAGGGTGGTCCTGCTACATGTTAGCTATGCTATCTAATATCGCTACCGTCCCAGCAGAACTTTGTTGACGGTAGACTTTTCTCCCCAGCAGTCATATAGGTTAAGGTGACCAACTCCTAAAGGGGCAAAACCGGGACACTCCGGCCATTCAATGTATTGTATATCATGTATTTTTTCTTATATGCACCCCTAATAATATTAAGATGTATTTTCCAAAATACTTATTAAAGAAAAATAATTTAAGTAAGGTTTCAATTCAAATTTATAGATGGCAGAGAACATCCGACAATTGCATTGATTTTAAAATTACAAAATACAGTGGTATCAAAACCGGGGCGAACCGAAATTTTGCTGAAAAACCGGGACTATCCGGGACGGATTTTTCCCTGGGACAAATGGTTAAAAATCGGGACTGTCCCGGCTAAACCGGGACGGTTGGTCACCTTATATAGGTTGACCCGAAAATCGGGGTCCCGGTTTCGCTGGTCGAGGTCGCCTTCGGAGTCTTCAGATACACCTCTTTGGAGTGGTCCTGCTACTCGAAGGTGGTACCGCCTCTTCCAAGTCACCTTCTGTCCACTCCCGCTACCAAGTCTGTCGGAGTCCAGCCGCGTCCCATGGAGTCCCGATCTCGGAGAAGTCCAGGTCGTCCTTTTTTGGGTCACCGGCTAGTCTCCTCTACCCAGTTTGGTGGGGTCCTCGGCCGTCCACCTTTGAGTCCCGCAAAGTTTTCGGTGCAGTGTCAACCGTGCCGCCTACTTCTACCTCATTTGTTGTAACTCTATGCACAACGCACAAACCTTATAACCAAAAGGTTATAAGGTTTGTGGCACAACGTCAACTACGGAGCTGCTGAGAAGTGGGGCCGCCCGTCGTCATCTCGAGTCGCATTCGGTGTTTTGTGTACTTGCCGAGATCCGATCCTGCGATCTCTGGACCGGTATTCTCGTAATACGTAACGTTTTGAAGTCGCTAAGCGAAACGAATAGGGAACAGCGCGCTCAGCGGCACGCTGACCGACGACGAAATATTCTCTCTGCCGAACGCGCTGCCCTGCGAGCAGACAGAATCAAATTCGCTTAGCACATCTTGGCATCATCGAATTTTGCATTTTTATTTCTTGTTAGCCTTGTCGCTCCTTTTCTTTTTCTATGTGTAAGAAAGAGGCCATTGTGTGATCGATTTCGAGCCGTATTTCAGAAAGGGTAAATCAAATGTGACTTGTACAAGTGTTGATCATTTAAAAAATTACTTGATGGTTTGGTTTAGCTCAGTTAAACCCGCCCTTTGACCCTGTGATATAAACTCGTAGCACGTTCCCGCCCAGTGTGCGGGAAAAAGTTTATCCCGAGACTTAACCGCACACTTACAAAAAAATTCCGCACTCAGTGCGGAAAAGTTTAAATTTATTCCGGCACTCAGTCAGGGAAAGTGGTGTTTCCGGCAGGGTCGTATATTGATATTGATACTTTATTATATAGCATTTATTGTTAAAATGGTTTCACAATAGTTACTTATATATCTAGTAAGTTATACCTTATAATTATAGTAAACATGCGTATTCTACATTTTAAGAAACAGAAAATAAAACTCTAAGGTATTTGTTACCCAAAAAATAACCTAACCAATTCAACAATAAACACAGAATTCATACATCCACAAGAGAAACCTCGCCCGTGGAAAAATTTATATTTTCATGGAAGTGTTGAATTAAAAAAAGAAAATAATAATTTTTAGTACATTTATGAATAAATAAAATGACAAAAGATAAAAAACATAAAAATGGTAATTAATGTGAAAAATGTGATATTTCAGAAAAGTAAAGAAAATACAGACGAAAACACAGAAATAAAGGTAGTTACCTATATTGTTTGCTAATTATTTTTTATATCAATTAAGCTATTTATTTCATGTTTGCTAATTTCATATTTCATGAAAGCTTTTAGTTTATTTTTGAAAGAAAACAATTAATGTGGGCAGAAGCCTAACAAAACCAGATATTTTTTGGTACACATCCGATGAAAGATACAAAAAGCACCGCTGACCAATGGCTTTTTTTACCCTTGGTTTTACAGAATTTTGATTGCTTCTATTTCTAGTATTACACGGATGCTCAATTATTTCGATGTCGATTTTGATAAGAAAAGTTTTTGTTGCAATTTTTTGGAAAAAAAAGTTGTCTTACATCGAGCATCAAATAGTAAGGTTGATGTGTACGTGTTTGTCACCCGTCCCCAAGCAACTAATAGGAGATTTTTATTTTTCTAATTATTAATAAAAACGCAAACTGAAAAAACTACTATATTTTCTGCAGCACTCTACAAAGTATTGTAGGGTAGGAAAATCGTACGCGCGGAGGGCAAAACAGCTGGCAAATGGTAGGTGTTTCTCAAACGGTCGCCACGCGCTGAGCGCACTTTGTCGACGCCTTGCGTTCAATATACGTGAATACCATTTTTGTTACTTTGGTCACGTGGTATGCGGATATTACGTTATCATACGGTCAGCGAGTACGAAACGCCGAGCGTATTTAGTTACGAGAATACCGGTCCTGTTCTGCAGGCTAAGACGCTGTTCACTGGTCTAATGCCCGTATGCACGGGTTCGGCTTGACATGTAAGCTGAGCTTAAGCTTTAGTTTTGTTTTGCGAGGGTGTGGAATATCATGTAAGTGGCACTTAAGCTGTAGTTAAGATAAGCCAAGGAATTACTTCGGCTTAAGTGCATTTTTAGGTTATGGGAGGTATTTTTTTGATTATATATGTTTTTAAACAAAAGCCATTAGTTTTTTCAGATTATAAAACTGTTCCGTTGCCTTCAAATATTTCTGTGATTGTAATAGTGGTCTGTGCTTAAAATTGAACTTCTTTGGGATTACGAAGAAGATGAAGAATTAGACTTTGTAATTAATATAATAATATCAAGCATCTTGTTCTTCATATGTCACGCTCTTTGTCGGAACAGAGAACATGCTCTATGAAAGAAAAAGCAGACAATCTTTTCAATACGTATTGATTACGATGTGAAAACATATACTAAATAAATAGTCAGGTTTTATAGTTAACCAATTATAGTAGTTTTATTTGCTTTTTCCTCCATACAATCATCAATAAAATTTATTTTTTTAAAACAACCTCAAATCTTACGTGTTTTTTTTGACAAGTGACAGATAATAATCATGATCACCACACAAAAAACACAAAAAAATGCAGATAACTGCCACGTTGCCAATAATTTCCTTGCTTTTTCCAAGTGGAACATATTCGGAACCTTTGCAAACCAAGTAAATCTCAAGGGTCACCCTCAGTTCAAGCGGCACTTGAACAAGTGGAAGAAGTAAGGGGAAGTGGTGCCACGGGCATTATTAAGTTGCAAACTTGATACTTAATCGGTAGATGTACATAGGTAATATACCATTACATTAGACATTTACGGGATTAAAATGGGATATATCACAGTACTGGATAAAAAATCATATCAAAATCAAACAGAATAATCAGATATAAATATACCCCATACGTATGGTAAATATGAAAAGGTTATTGACAATTGATTTATTTTATGGATAAAGCTTTTACCAAAAAACATGTGGTGCTAAAAACACAAATTTTGCATAAAAATGTTTAATTTGTTTAAAAAAAGCCCAGAGTGTCAATTACTAGAACAGTGTCAGTGCGGATATGTAAGAAAATTTTCAAAAAGCATACAGAAAAAATATTCAGGTTTAAGTATACCGTTCTAATGTTGGGTAAATGTCTAAAGGTTATATTCTTTATTGATTATTTTAGTATATATCAAAGTAATAGACAATGTATATATGCACAGAATATTCTGAAAAGCTTAACAAACTTGCTGATATTCCAAAGTAATATTCTAACTGTTTATTCCAGAATATATAAAGTGAACATTTATCGTATATTTAGCTAATATTCAAGAAATATATCCTTAATTGACTATTTATAGTATATATATATATACCTGGTATATGAATGTACCATTTTTGCTATGTGGGGAATTTGACATCATATTTTATGACGTCAATAAGACGTATTAAAATAGACGGTTTTTTAACGTATCAATATGACGAATTACAAACGTCTTAAGTCAATTTTTTTTCTAGTCACGTAACTATAAATTTGTTATACTTAAAGTTTAAGAATATTTTTGTGTAATTTAAAAAATATTGTTTATTTATCAACTACTATGAATATAAAATATTATGCAAAAAGTAATTCATTATATTTGGGTACCTCAGATCGTTAATACCAATTTTGATAAAAAAGTTTAATGAATATAAAAGTTGTTTAGTTTTTCCTAAATTTTGTATATAAAATATAATAAAATAAAAATTGAAAGCAACTTTTCTAATGTATATGGGGCAAGTACCATACTCGGCATAATAAGTTTTTTTAGGGCGTAAGCAGAAGTGCTTTTAAACTGTTGCACTTTTCGGGTAAGAGCACTACTTTTTGAAATAAAACTTTGAAAAATAATTGGGTCGATGATAATAAAATATCGGATATTTTCAAAACGACCTTCTACTTACATTACACAACATATTTTAGTTTTCAATATTACGTCAAATTGAGTAGAGTTATGTTTTTAGTCAATTTATTGCCCAAAATTTGACGCGACCTCGACGACCCAACTAGCAATTTCTCGACGTCTCAACGTTGTGCACTGCGTGCCAACGTTGCCTCGCAACGTTTATTTTTACTCAAACACCACCCACTTTTGCACCAATTTGGTGGATGATTTTTTGGTTGAGTCAACGTCGCGATCGCGACTACAGTTGAAGTAATAGTTCAATGGGTTTTGGAATACAATTATTTGTTCAAAATATTATTCATTATGTAAAATGATAAATACACTATTCGACTACAAATTAAACTATTTCTAACACCATAATATTATTAAAATAAAATGACATTCTATGTTATATATGCCAAAATATATAAACAGACGGTAGTTTACTGTCAAATGTACAGTTCGTAGCTCTAAAAAACAAGCGCGCCCTCGATTAAGATGATTTTATGAAATTAAAAAAAAAATCATGATTTAAAAATCGCTTCGAAAATCCTCTAAAGATGTTGCTTAGGATTCCTAAGAACAAAATACGGATTTTTATATGCAAAAAGATCTTAGTTTATTGTAGAAAAAAGCAAAAAAATAATTTTTAATGTTTGTTTACAAATTAGCATAGAATGGTTTTAACAATCAATCATGGCGACACTTATTACTTTCTATGACAACCAAAGGAGTCCCGTGTCTCGACTGCATTAACTACTTAACTGTGTTTTGAACGGATCTCCTAATTTAAAGACGCGAACACGCCTCAATTTTTACCCAATCGAAATTGCTTCACAGTTTGGCTTTCTGCTGCTCACTTAATTTCCGTCCTTGTTGTTTACACAGGACCTTCCTCTTTTTTTCCGACACACTGGGGAATCACCTTCAATGACAGCTGTCACCTGTCAAAATATCGAAGAATATTTATACCATTTGTTCCTTTTCATAGTGCAAAATGTTCAAACAAAATTAATGGAAACTTTACAAAACACTTCTTACTTATTTTTACTGAATTAATTGACGTTTGTATGACAGACAGCAGTGCTCCAAAATTGGCTTGTTGCAAATAGAACAGAAAAATTGGTTAGATTAAATCAGGCGCGCCCGCGTCTCGAACAAACCGGCCAGAAAACGTGGAGTAAACTGATCAATTTTTGGTTTAGCACACACCGGTTTGTAGTCGGCGCCTTCACAGTTAAGGAATTACTGTTAGGACAATAGACGGTCATAAATAGTTGTGATGGCGACTGAAGGTGTGATAAACGTTTAGGCGTCGTATAATAGTCGACGTTGTCGACCGTCGCCATGATAACTATTCTTTATCTGTAAAACAACGTTTAAAATTAATGCAATTCTAATTTTTACAACTTGCACAACTGAAAATTGCTAGTTGGGGAGATATTGACACATCTGGTTGCCTGGATTATTTGACGTTTAGGATATCTTATTAGTTTTTGTTTTTAATTTTCAAAATAAACTTAGTTTCTGCCCAAGTAATAATTTTTAGGGTTAGTTGCCATAACTAAGAAATACACTAAAATTAACGTTGCATATATACAGTACAAAAACTAGTCATTTGCAACGGCCGCTATGATGGACGAGAAAACGACGCCACATCATTGTTATTAACTAGATAAATTTGGCAACCCTCTAACAACGTTTATTTTTACGGATCAACGACGCCAAAACGTTGATAATTAACTAGAGTTAATTTATTTACGTTCTTTCACAGTTTCTTTCAGTGGCCAAATAATCACTGCAGTTGCAGCCAATTTCAAAATATAGAGTTTTCAGTAAACCAAGAAACTATTTTTTGTTGCCATACTGTTTTCTTTTCCCGATTTGCGCCGCTACGCTATTTGTGTAAATTGTTAAAAAAATCTTATTCTTTTGCTGGATTTTAATGACTTTTTAGTTAGTTTTAGTAATTTTTAAGTATTTTTTTTAGGCTCGATACGGTTTAAAATAGGTTTAAGAACAGCATTTTTAAAATTTGCAGTATTTAAATAAAAAAATAATTTTCAAAAAAATAAGAAGGATTGAGGGCCTGCCCTTTTTTTAAGCTAAAATATCCATTTTTGACGGTAAACTAAGGTTCAAAAGAAAACCACTTAATGTTACAAATTAACTGTAAGTGACATAGCGACGAATTTTAGACTTATTAGAGACATAAAGCTATTTGTAACTCATCGCGGTATACGTATCCGCATCTAGCGAGAACCAAGCACATTAATTGGTCAGAAACTTGTACCACGTTCGAAAAGAGCAGATATATGCTAATCTAAGGTGTTCTTGAACGCGATAGGTGTTGAGATGCGTTAGGTATCACGTATCGTTATGGCACACGTATCGTATCTCAGCACTTATTGCGTTCAGAAACTCCTTAAATTAGCATACATCTGCTCTTTTCGAACGTGCTACAAGTTTCTGACCAATCAATGTGCTTGGTTCTCGCTAGATGCGGATACGTATACCGCGATGAGTTACAAATAGCTTTATGTCTCTATTAATAAATGGTGTTTGGAAATTAGTCCATTTGTGGTTGCAGACGTGGAAGTCTTTATATTATCAATTATATTAATAAAAATATTATCCAGAGGGCACTTTAGTCGTAGTCGCTTCGGCGACGGTGTGGAAACGTTGCACGCGACTTTATTCACAGAAATCTCCGCCAAATTGGTGCAAAAGCGAGTTGCCAGAACGTTTATACGCCATTTTCACGCAAAGTTAAGTCGCCTTTGGCAACGTTAAAACGTCGACAAATTGTTCCTTGTGTGTAGTTTCTCATTCCAACTAAAAATTTATACCTTCCTAATTAAGTTCCGAGAACCCAGTAAAACCGTTATGTAGAAATTACGTAAAATTTACATAACAGATTTTCCTTGTTACGTACATTTAAGGTCACTCGGAGGTCACAATAAGGTAAAATTTAATTCACATTAAGGTGCGAAAACTCTGCATTGCATAAGGCCATGCGCAAAGGTAATTGTTACATAAATGTGATGTAAATGAAATGACATACCTTTTACATAAATATTACATCCATTTTACGTAAGAAGTTAAGTAAAAAATATGTAAATTTAAGGTCACATAGAGGTCACAATTATTTATTAATAAGGTCAAATTTGGGTCACTCAATGTGGGAAAACACTGCATAATGCCATGCGCAGAGCCCACCTAATGCTTACATAAATGTGATGTAAATAAAATGACATACCTTTTACATAAATATTACATCCATGTTACGTGTTATGTTTAGGCTTACCAATACTATATCCTATCTCAATTTCTTTTCCATTTCTCACGCAACTTTTTCCAGAATATCTAACAGTTTCCGTAGGAGTCGCTTGACATTTTAACGTTTGAAAATCGACATCTTTGTCGTTTATTCGGAAAACCTGATCAGAAATGCACTGAGCGCGAACGGTGGTGAAGTTGCCAGTGTCAAAATTAAGTCTGCTTCCTGGACATGACACTGTTAGCCAATTAAATTGATTTATTGTAGCAAAGCGGGAGTGTGAATTGGGATAGATAATCTTGTTTTCTTGATCAACGACGACCGGATTCGGGCTAATTTGTAACGGATTGATTCTACATTCTGTTTGAACATAAACAAACACGAGAGTTAAATTACTAGTCCCGGTGAGACGTACACGGTTTATCAGAATGTGCAAAATCAAACTCGTTAAATAAAAGAGAGTTCAATTGTAAAATCATTCACTATATAAACAGTAATTCGTTAAACAAATTTTTTATCCGAACCTTATTTCTTTAAACCCATTCAATAACAAATTCGAAATTTATAACACTCGTTTTTAATTAAACACCTTGTTCATCAAAGTCATTCAATATCAAACCCGTAGTTCGTAAAACCCGTAATTTATCAGAAAATTTTTGCTAAATTAATTGCGCATTCGCCAATACCACATGAACCGGAGGCGTACACGCAGGTGGCGCAGCGACGCGGCGTTTTGATGCATTTGTCACTGTTACGCGCGCATACTTCCAGGTTGCGTTCTATATTTTGTGTATAGATGTCAATTTAGCAAAAATTTTCTGATAAATTACGGGTTTTACGAATTCCGGGTTTGATATTGAATGAGTTTGATGAACTAGGGTTCGATTAAAAACGGGTTTGTTAAATTTCGAATTTGTTATTGAATGGGTTTGATGAAATAAGGTTCGGATAAAAAATTAGTTTGCCAAATTGCAGTTTCTACGGTGAATCGTTCTTACGATGAATTTTTTTGTAATTTAAGTTTAAAAAATATATATATTTTTGTTTTTTTTTCAAACTTTATAATTACTGACTTATGTGGCACACGTCCACAAAAGCTATTAAGGTCGTAGTTATACAATCTGGGAAATTGTTTTTAGCAACTCTGTACGGAAAATCAATTTAACTATGTCGACCTGATTTTTTTGCAAAATTTTACGTCATTGAATTTGTTTTCCATGGCAACGCGGAGACTTTATTTATGTTTATCCACAGTGGGACACCAGAGATTTTTTAGCACTGGGTCAAAACTTTGGGGTTAGGTTACTTATTTTGACTTTTCGCATTCTGCGCCGCTAAAAAACCAAGTAAAATACTAAAATAAAAGAAAACCATTTATTGCAGAATTACCTGCTAAAAAAACGCTACTCAACTACGTATTAAAGTAACTGGGTGTAATGTTTAAGGTTGCATTTACAGCTAGGTGCATTTGTAATTGAATTGGAAACACTCCCGCTAGCTGATATCGACAACAGGTTAACTTAAAAGCATGCAGATTTAAAAATCGGTTACTGGCGCTAGATGAGATAATCGTATTCTATTTTAAACAGGAGCATCAACCACTAGCAAGAGTGCTTCCAACGTCTAAATGGAGCTTTACTGACCTGTTTTGTTAGTACTGCTGAAGTATCTATGTGTTTTTGAAACTTAGGTTCTAAAATCTATCGATATCCTTTGCACTCCAAGATTTCACTAGTACACTTGCACATAATTATGCCGCAATAATTTAAATTTAAAAAAAAATGGAGTAATTTTCATACCTTTAGGACTGGAATAAAAATTGTTTTTGCTCGACTTTAATACCAAACTGATGAAAGATATCGTAAAAAAAATATTTTTCGGCTTTTCATTTTGTAACCATTGTTCTTACGCACTGTTTACAGGCTGGGGACTGAGATACATGCAAATTCCTAACCTAAAGCGTTCATACACGGCCGGAGAAATCGACTGAGATATTTCCGTAGAAACTTTATCAAGCAAATAGGACGGGTTGACGCTTTCGAACGTCCAACCCGGGTTTTGCACTTTGATTTGGAATCAAAAAGGAGGAACAGTCAGATGTGGGGCCGTGCACAAATTACGTAACGGTGATTTTACCAATTTTTGACCCCCTCCCTATGTAATGTTTTGTAACGGTTTGGCACGCCCCTCCCCTAATATTACGTAAGGATTTCAAGACCACTACCCCCCCCCCCACCCCAAAAAAAAAACTTTTAACTTATTTTCATTCCAAATTTTCTTAGTTTCACACAAATCCAAACGCTGTCGAAAACCCCCCTCCCCCCTACGTAACGTTTTGTAACCCCCCTCCCCCTTATGACCATTACGTAATTTGTGCACGACCCTTGTAGTCCCAGTGGAGGAGGGCGAGAAAATTCTTTTCTTAAAAATTATACTCTAGACCTATTTCTTTGCGTTCCCGAAATTACGTAATTTTTGAAAAAAAATTGTAAGCGGCGCCATTTTTATTTCGTGCTTTGTTTTTCTAACATTTTTGCGTTCGGCTAATTTAATTGAAAAATTTTTGCCTGCGGCGCCCTTTATTTTCTCACTCGAAACCAAGATCCCCCGTTTTAGGAAAACTGATCCCGTCTCTGTTTCTAAATTTTTTCGAATAAAAGTAGAGTATGACCATGGGGGAAATAATTTTTTTCTACGGTATGACGAAAATTTCGAGAAAGTTGAAGAAAAAAATAAAAAAAGTGTCAGAGCTCAAGTTTTTCGTAAAAAAAATCGTTTTTTGTAAAGAAACAGAGCAAAATAAATCTTTTCACCCCTTTTTGGGTGTTACAAATATTGGCAGCCCCTTATTTTTCGCTTTTACCCTCCCGCTAGTTTTGAAGAATTGGTTCGCTACATGTTTCGAGATCATGTCATAAAACACCTCGAAAATATCAAATGTAGTGTAGGGCCAGCTTTATTTAAAATCAATGATATCGCAAGCAAAAAGCTCTGCAGGAAAAACAGCGCCGTTTATTAATTTCTTTGGCTGCTAGTGCTAGCTGCATAGTTTGGCCGTTTCCGGATAGATGTCACTAGTAGAACAGAATGGAAAGAAATTTAATGAAAAGCGAAGATATTTCTTTCTAATGTTAACAACCTCACGAGTTTATCGCTCAGTATCGTAAATAATGGACCCTGCTGCCTCCTTTAAGCAAGAAAAAGCTGTAGTTTGGACCTGAAAACATCTAATTTTTAATTAGATTAGATGTGTGGCCGCCATCTAGCGGAATATGCAGACATCTTGTCAACGGTTATCAATGCAACTATGATTTATGCTCACAATGAAAGAGTGGCGACAATTTTTTCTCATGAAAGCAGTCCGGAGATAATAACAAACTGGCACCATTGCTCAATATACCTGTTTCTTTTGTGCGCGCAGAACATTCTATGCCATTTCTGTTTGATTTATTGAAATCCTATCCCTAAGGAAAATCTTAGGAACCCTGTATATTTTTAATGGTACGGCCATGATGGAAATTAAAGGCATAAACTATTTTAGCGTATTTTGAGTTGTAAACGGTATTGTTTAACCATTTTTTTCTTTATGTTTTTCACATTCTTAGGCCACAATTTTACTGAACTTTTATAGTTATCTTTCCAAAATATCGATTCGTAGAATAACAAACTCACTTTCTTTCAAGTTTCCACTGTTTTTCAGCATTTAAAAAAAGTACTGCCAAAATGGGGTAGAGGGAGATAATTTAGAGAAGTTCGAACAAAAAATATATAAAAAGAAGGCTTTTGTGGAAAGCTTTGTTAAAAAACTTTTCAAATTCTGACAAATTTATTTATGAGTGGCATAATTAGAATATGCAAAATAAAAAATTTAAGGAAAAATTGGATCAGTGTTTATGGGAACAGTAATTTAATTTTTCCAGCAGTACATATTATTTTTATTTTTAAATTTTCTTCAAAAACAAGTAAACATTTTATATTTTTTATTGCTCATGGAAGGTGTATATAAAGCAATAAACTAGTACTGTTACAATATTCGAACATATATATTGGTAACCCAACAAGCATTTGGACGTTATATTACGTTATGGTCACGTAGGGCAAGAAATACCTGACGTCGGCTCCGAGGTCCATCAGTCTTCCTGAGGACTCGATTTGGCATCTAAGTGGGGAATCAAAATTCAAGTCGTTTCGACATTGGGTGCTGCACAGTGTTTTGGTCAAATATTACATCAAATTACGTAGACCCACGATCCAAAGTTTTACTGTGCACACCAAGTTTAAACTTATTAGGTAAAAACTTTCATATGTCTAAACAAACACATCCCAATGAACTGTGGATGACAATAATTAGTATCTTAGTTATTGTAGGTAACTGAAAAAAGTTAGTTTTACACATTTTAGGGATCCAAATCTTCCAACGAAGGTCAGTTTACTGATAAATATAATTAAAATAGACATTAAAAAAACAGAAACCCACAAAAATAATTCAAAAATATTAAGAAATTAATTTTGAAAAAAATTAACCTAAAAATAAAATCTATAAGAAAGCCCGTTTCTTATTGTAAAACATTATAGGCATTTAAAAAATGCATTTTAGTTACCAACAAATGAATTAATTTACATATTAAGCCTTTAAAATGAAAAAATTAAATGTACTGTTTTAATGGCGCATCGATGCTAAACGTTTAAAATGGCGTTTCAAGCGCCGACCAAATTTGTAATGATTATTTGCCTATTCGGACAAGAACACCTCCTGCGACGTCGCCTTGTAGAACGACCCGACCTAGAATATTGTAGTATAATTGTAGATCACGCACCCACGTCGGCGGACCTAGGAATAGTTACATCTAATAAATAAAAGTTTGGCAACGTCAATTTTATTACAATTCTACTTTAAAACTCATACTAAATACAACGTCTCATGAATTGGACGTTATACCAGGTGCCCAAGGTGAGTGGCGTATAAGATTATTTTGGAAACTATACAATAGAAACTTTTAAACTTTCTATTCTAACATAAGTCCATTTAAAGTATATTTATAAAATACTTTCGTATTTGCAGTGTTGCCATTTACAGGAAATCTTGGCAACAACTAAATTTATTGACGTCCGTTTTCACTTTGGTCCGACCTTGAATTTTATTTTAAAAATTACGTCGCCGTAATTAACGTTAATCTACGTCGGTGATAAGTAGCGAGTATCACCAACATTTGGCTACGTCAGTTTTGGTAAGTATCGACGTCACAACTGTTACACTAGTTGTTGGCGACGTCAGGTCTTAGTAAAAAATACGTTGTTTAATAGAAAAACCAACTGCCGACCTAAATTTGGGGCAAAACCGACGTCATGTTAGGTTGTAATTAGTCGGAAGTCAGAAAAATGCTGTTTGGAAAAGCAATGATGACCCTTAAAATAATTTAGTTAAATGATTTTCAGATGTGCTTAAATACACTTATGGTAGGACACATTTTTTGGTAAATTTAATGACTGTAAAGAACTTTGATTGAAAGAAATTAATACCACCTTATGTTTTACATACTTTACACTTTGAAAAATTGTAAAATAAAAATCATAAGCACGACACCACTCAAGATGACAGACAGATGACATAACTGAAATTTTTTGAAAACATTTGCCTTAAATTATTTTCATCTTTCTCTAAAATACTTTTTTATAGCCTGCTGTCTCTCTTTAACAACCTTAAAACCTTTTGCACGTCACTAAAATATCTCTCCATCTAGCTCTAAAATTCAGCCCTCTCTCTGTAAATAGTTTTCATTTTAACAAAGAAAAAATGTTTTTCGGTAGTACTTTTTTTGAACGCCTAAAAAAAGTCAAAACTTGAAAAATTTGAGTGTTTTATTTTAGAAATCGAAAGTTTGGAAAGAAAGCTTTAAAATGTTAAAAACATAGTAAAAATTACTTAATCAAAAACGTTACCCCTTAAATTATGCTAAAATATTTTAAGCCTTAAATTACCATCATGGCTTGACCATAAGACTCTGATTGTAGCTTGATAAAAAAATAACCAATAGAGATTTCTTAGTGCACATTTTTAAGAACATATAAGTTATAAAAATGTTTATTCTATGAGCAATTTATGGTCTGCATGAGGTTACCTGAAGAATGGACGGTGCACCATACCATAAATAAAACGTACAAAATAGAAATTGTTGATGTGAAGTTTAAACGAAAAATTTTGAAGTTTTGTGTCCGAAAAATAATGAGGAATGAAAGCTGCCTAGATGACAAGTTTTTGTGGTAAATATCACAAAATATGTACCTACGGGTATAGAAGGCGATCTGACGACTTAGGGCCCTGTTATAAGTTTTTCCCTACCGTTGCGCCTCTAGTGACTCAGTCTCGAAGCTTGAATTAGGGTAGCGGCGCCGGCGCCGGGAAATTTGAATATTTGGGTATTTTTTAAAGTATTTCAGTCCATTATTAGAAACAAAATTATGGAAAACCTAATTCATCAATAATTAATTTTATTTTCCAAAATATTGTTGATTCTAATGACTATAAATTTAAGAAATAAACCAAATGCGTCGTATTTAATGTATTTGACTATTATTTTAAGAAGATATATACATATCGAAACTATTGTATTTATTACTCAACTATTTATTATGCTTCCCATGTCGGTCTCAATAGCAGCAGTATATTTTAAGAGTTTTTTTCATTTTCAGAGAATTCGGTGTAACTGGTTACCCATCAGCATTTTTGAACGGAATGGGCTAAAAAAAATGTAATTAACAAATAGGCTAAATAAACGCCTTATTAGAGCGTTAATAGACCATCAAAATTGGTGATACCGTAGACAAAATCGGTTCTTTTTCTCCCGTATCCAAAAATAACCCAACCGAAATTCGTTGCTTACGGAGGCTTAACGGGGCCCGCTCGGTTATTTTTTGCAACCAACCAGATTTATTTCTGAGTAAAAGCTGCAGCTGGTAGGTGATAATTAGTTTTTTTGTTTAGTTAGGTTTTCAATTTTTTTGAGAAAGTCAATTTGCAAAAGCAGGAATTGTTGGTTTCTTTTATTTTTTTTTAATATTTGTGTTTGTGGTTTAAAAACTCTTTTTAGTATCTCAATTACGGTAATACGGTAACCAAATAAGGTGACGATAAATTAGTGGTCTCTCTATTGAATAGGCTGTTTTTCCTCTGGTGTGTAGAAACCTTGCCCGGTACTCATAGATTAAGGAACTATAGATCCGTCACTTCACCCTTCCCGCCAATAATTATTTTTCGCGAAAAGTGCGGTTATGTTTCCGCGTGCAAAGGAACTGCCAACATAATAATATTTAGGTTGGCAATATTCTTTCTAGAAATCTGCAGCTCCTCCTCTTACCCCTTCTAGGGTTGTCCGTCAGAGGGCACATTATGACAAAAGTGACAGAATGTCGGTTATGACTCATAACTTATGAGTTCCATTTTGAAAACTGGGGTTTGCCAAGGTTTTTAAAAAGTGATTTTGTGATTATTCTTGTTCAAAAAATTGTGATTTTATCCGTTGATTACAATGGCTGAGAAACAAAAAGTTAGAGTGTGTTGTATTCAAAGCTGCGGAGACCGTGCCTGATCCCAATAAAAAAAACGGGGAGACATCATTTCCCCAAAGGTATTCCTGTAATTTTTCAGAAGTATAGTGAAGCCGTTAAACGCGAATAAACTAAGTCCTGATGACATATATAACAGATTTTACGTGTGTGATAAATATTTTGCTCCAGAGGACATTTTGCAGACTGGAACCAGAGGTCTTAGAGAGTGATGTCCCACACTTGCATTTGGACTCCATTTAACTATTTATATATAGTGTTAAAACACCCTTTCCTTATTTCATCAAGTTTAGTATGGCTAATTTTTGTGGATATCAATAATAAGTTAGAAAATGCGACACTTGTGTATTCCAAACCAGGGGTATTAATATTATTTACACCAAGACTTTTTCTAATGTGTGGGTTTACCATAAATTGCCCCACATATACGGTAAAATTTTTTTGAGATTAAAATAATTTTTTTCTGTTTCACAAATTTAGTTTAGAATACAAAACAGTGGCATTTATTGTTTTTTATGTACTAAAAACAAGATATAAACATTTTAAAGAAAATTATTTAATATTTAAAAAAGCACAAACAAGATCATATTCTAATATTTTCTTTATTGGGAAAAATATAAACTAACATGTTTCGAAATATACCATAATCTTTTATAATAAAACTACCAGAGGTTTTGTACTACAAGTGCATTATTATGGGTAATTTGTATTTATTTCTTAAAAATATGCTTTTTTGTTTTAACTTAACATAAGTAACAATTTTGTTTTGTGTCTAGTAAAAAAGCATATTTTTAAAAACTAAACACAAATTGCTTGCAAAGAAAGAACCCTCCACAAATTACTTTGGAAATGGCTATTGGCTAAATGTCATAATTTTTTTATATGTTGTAGTACTCAATAAACAAAGCACAAAATTAAAAAACCGAGATGCGGAGCAGCTTTCTGAGATATGGAGCTTTAAAGTTGACCTGTTTTAAGGCTATATCTTTGGAAATGTTCTAATTTTTTTTTCACAACTTTGTTGATTACCGCCAAAATAAAATAATTCGTTTCTGTATTTGTCCTGAATAAAACACCCTTTCCATCCAAGTAAAAATGTTCTTATATGGGTCCTTTGGTAACACCAACCAACCAGCGGTAATCGACAAAGTTGTGAAAAAAAACTTGTACCATGTCCAAAAATATAGCCTAAAAACACGACAACTTTAAAGCTATATATCTCAGAAAGTAATCCTGCTCCCTATCTCGTTTTTTTTTATTTTTGTGCTTTGTTGATCGAGTACTACAAAATATAAAAAAATTATGACATTTAGCCGACAGCCATTTTCAATGTAATTTGTGCAGGGTCCTTAAAAAAAAGCGAAAATTTAAGCGAGCACCATCTACTGGTCATATTCCAAACTAACAAAAAATCGATAGTACGGTTATCGCGAATTTAACCGTGAGTCATCTAGTGGTCGTATTACAAATTAAAAAAGAAAAATCAATATAAAAATATGGTTATTGGTCGCGTGCATATCTGCGCAGACTCGCCAAACTCCAAATAGTTCCGAACCGTTTAACACGTAACTGTCGTATCTATTGTAGCTCCTTAACCTATGCCGGTACTTACCATTGGCGGTAAATTCAAGGATGGAATTACATGCCGCATGAGAAGGCTTCGTTCACAGTTTTTTGAATAGTTTTCTGATTTAAAATGTCGAGTGCATACTCTAAACATATAAAGCGTTTTAGATGGCAAACCATTGTCTTTGGCGAGCTTGATCTCTAGGGTGTAGAAAGCGATGAAGCTGAGGATCACTGGGACACAAAATTTGGGCATAGTTTTCCAATTGTACTTATTACAAAAATCTATTACTGGTTTAAAAAAGGCCAAAAACACACAAAACTAAAACACTTCAATAAAAAGCCCTCATGAAAAGAACGAAAAGACGATGACATTGATGGACATTGATTAAGATAGATGTCATCGCCGCAATTTGTCTCGTGAGCTTCGAGACCGAGTCCCCAGAGGCGCTGTAACTTGTTTTTTGCGATGCCCTTAGTAAGAGTTTTCTCTAAGTCCGTAGGTATATGCTTTATGTTTTAGTGGTAAATGTTTTGTGTGTGTTGTTTTTTATACTTACTTACTGGGCTTTTATTCTTGATTGGATCGATACCTTCTCAACTAAAAAGCCAGTTAACATAACTTTTTTCGATTTAGTAGATATTACTCACTAAGCAGAAACCTGTTACATTTACATTACCTCAATGTATTTTTGTAACCTATTATATAACGCAACTTGTAACCTTTATCGACGATATTACATTGCCAGTACATCAATTATCCTAAACATTTACGTAAGAGTGTTACATTCGATTTTTTTAACAAGTATGTGACTTGCATGTAACATTTAATGTTATGGCTCGGAAAAATAATTTTTTCGAAAATTTACCTCTAACTTGTTAAATATTGGTTCAAACAACATAAAAAATATATTTTTGCGCTTTAAAATATTGTATCTTCGCGGTTACATCTTAAACAAATGAAAAAAAACATAGAAATTAAGAAAAACGTAAGCCGACTTGACCCGAACTCTTAATCCAAAGGTAGGTTTCAGCGCCTTAGACCACTAGACCATCTCGGTTTTGTTGAGAACTGTCACCAATCCACGGTATATTAATGCAGGGATGTCATTGGTTTGATTTTTACAGAAAATAGGGAGTTGTTTTTTTTAATATTAATTTAATTAATTGTTTTTAATCAATAAAATACATATAAAAAGGTTTCAGTTGCAATAAAAAATATTATATACAAATATTGAATCACAATTAATTAAATCATAATTTGGCAAAATTAAAAAAAAAACGGAAAATGTATAATAATTTCCTCAAACCATACAAAAATCAAATTCTAAAATGATCGTGCGTTAATTACTGAGAATATATATAAATTTATACTTATAGGAATATTTTCCCTTTTGTGGGAAGTTATCGCCATATTTGGGTTAAAAGTTTCATTAATTTTGGAATTTTTACATAAAACTTACAATTGTATTTGGTCATTTTCCAATAAGCAACCACGTAATTGTTTTAAAGTTGACATTAATTGAGCTCACAATACTGCTTCTTTCATGTGATTATTAGACTAAACCAGTTTCAACTTTGATGTTTATTAACTCACGATATTGTATTTTGTCATGTCACGATAAAGAACCAAATTTGTTTTAAATTTAACATTTAATAAACTTGTAATATTAGGTAATATCATTTAACTGTAAAGAAGCAAATTTGTTTGTTTCATTTATGTGACATTTATTAAACTATTAGACACTTAAAGTAAACATTTCAAGGCATCCGTATCGGTATACGTAACGCATTTGAAACCATAGAAAAAAAATTGGGTTCGGTCTGTCTGGCAGACCAGAATGTTATCTGCTGTACTGTGCTGCGGAACTAATTATGACCTTGGCGCCCGACATAAAAATAGTTCAGTGAAACACAAATAGATGGAGCACCACACATGATAACCACAAAAATTAATACTACAAAAGAATATTGATTTTTAAATAAAAAATCAATATTACTTTACAAATGAAATCTAATATTGATTTTTCTTGGCATAGCAAAAAGGACCACAATTGCTATGTTTTCATGGGTATTGAGTTCGTTTTCAAAACTCATTGTATCTTTTTCTTTTATATAGCGTGTTCTTTATCAAGACCAAGAACACGCTACATAAAAGAAAAAGATAGAATGAGTTTTGAAAACGAACTCAATACCCATGAAAACATAGCAAATATGCTCAAAAAATAAAAAAAGTTTAAAAGATAAATCAAAAGTTGATGTTTTTGTGAATTTTTTTAACTTTTTTTGTCTTTGGGTGCACTGAACTTAAAAGACAAATGTGTACTTTTGACCCAAATGAAATGTTATGGAAAAAACATTTTGCCTTTTAATTTCATAGGTGAGGTCCTTTTACAAAACCCTTTATTGTATAGTTTCATTGAGAATTTAACTTATAAAAGGTTGGGTAAAAAGATAAAGACAGATGATAAATAAGTATGTGTAATTTAAAAAAAAATTAAGTACATTTCCCAAATACAGGTTTAAAAACAAAACAAGGGTTCATTATATTTTTCACTGCCTTAACTCATTATTGGAGTATTGAATACAAGAATTCCTTTATTTTTTTTACAAAGTTTAACATTTGTTATCCCTCCAATGCTAAGGGAGTAAAAAGGAGGTGAAAAATATAATGAATCATCTGGTAAAATAAGTAAAAACATAAAATATTACCTTATAGTAAAAATCGAGGTAAAAATTATTTAAAAAGAAGATAAATGACCTAGAAATAGTTATTGTTAAAATTATTCCACAGATAATTGTGAGGATAATTGCCTTTAGTCATAATTTAGTACACAAAATTCAATATAAAGCCTCAAGAAAGAAAACATAATTTTTTCCAAATCATTTTTGTTTGGCTTCATGAAATGCTGATTTTTTTTTATTTATCGCAATAATCTCCTCTTTTTAGACTATTAGAAATTTTTACAAATCTTATTAACTTGCTTACACCACCAGAACAAACCCCTAATAATTAACTTTATTATTGTGGTTAGTTTAGGGATTAAGAAATATAATAAAGTTTGTGTCTTGCCAAATAAAAAATTAAAGTATGTTCCTGGTTTAGTCAACTTACTGTTTTTATACTGCAAGGCATCAATAAGTTCATTGACAACATCATTATCATGACTTATAATTAAGTTTACTCCTGCAAACTTCACAAACAGTTTTTTACTTTTCTACTTGGCAAAGCGAAAATCTTAGACAATAGCCTGTACGTCTTACCAATTGATTTAAAAATACTGAGGGAGAGAATCTTTTCTTCTAAAGTAAGCCTTCTGGCTTTAGGTTTCTGCTGCTGTACTCTAATCTGGCATATAATAAGCATTCTTTGCGACTGCTAATTTTCTCTAGAATGATTGCACATAACTGGTCATTTTATACAATCGCTTACTACTATCAATAACTTTCCTATAGAAATGTCATGCTTTTGGTGTGAGATTAGGTTGTCTGGGCACATTGACTTCATTACGAATTAAAGAGCGCCTTCTTTTAACTGTAAAAAGAAATAAAACAAACATTAGCTAATTAGTTAAAATTATAACATTTATAAATACATTAAATTTGTAAAAATGTAACTAAATCAAACAAATTGATCGTTCTCAGGGTAACCACCAGTTGGGGTGTAATTTTTTTTATAAATTTGTGACCAACTTTTCAAAATTTTATGATTTTATGACTGGTGGTCACCGTGCTTTCTCCACTGAATTTATTTTAAACCCGACATGTTTTGGAAGCTCAGGCTGCCATCATCAGGAGTCCCTACCAAAGTTTTATTAAGGGAGACTAGGCCAAATTAATGGACCAGTCTTCCATATTGGAAAAAGAAAGAGAGGCTAAAACCCATTATGAGAAAAACTTTAAAATTTTAAAAACAAAATAAACATATAAATATGCAATACATTATAGTTATTTAATTACGCCATGGATAGACTTTGTGGGGTACTAAGAAAACTAAGCCTGAGTTCTGGTTAAGCCTCAGTTTAAGGTAGGTACTGTAAACACTTCTAAGTACTGGGATAGTCACGTTTTTTTTAGGGAGTGTCTAAAGAGCCTACAATTCAGCTGAATAGCCGTGAGGCTAAAGAGCCAGCAATAATTATTTATTATGTGTTTTTCATATTTTCTTTTTTTTATTTTTTTTAATTAAATTAACCCAACCTAACCTAAACAGACTCAAACCAACTTATTAAAACACAAAACAACACAAAAAAACACACTTTAAACTAAATTAACCCAACTTTAACCTAATTAAACAAGCCAAAAAAAGATGTAGGTGTTGTAGTGTGTTTTTTTTGGGTTGTTTTGGCTTTGAATAAGTTGGTTTAAGTCTGTTTAGGTTAGGTTGGGATAATTTAGTTGGTTTGAGTGTGTTTAGGTTAGGTTGGGTTAATTTACTTTAAAGTGTGTTTTTTTGGGTTGTTTTGGCTTTTAATAAGTTGGTTTGAGTCTGTTTAGGTTAGGTTGGGTTAATTTAGTTTAAAAAATTTAAAAAAAACGAAAATATGAAAAACACATAATAAATAATTATTGCCGGCTCTTTAGCTTCACGTCTATTCAGCCGAATTGCCGGCTCTTTAGACATTTCCTTTTTTTTAATTTTATAAGATAAAATATGCTCACTTTATGATCAGCTTGTCATACATACAACGCTTTAATGTATAGGCAGGAGCACTAAAGACACAGAAGATTAGTCCCTCTTTAAAGAGTAAAACAAAACTTCTCAATACTTTTTGACCAGGGCTATAATATTTTTGTGAACAGTTTTGGTATCTACTAAAATTAAAAAAAAACTTACCTGCCTTTCTTTCTGGGTTGCCCCATCATGGTGTCGTCTCTAATATTTTATAAAATATAGCTTAAATTTGATATACGATTGTGCTAAACCTCATACTACACTTTATTTTACTCATCGTACACTATAAAAGCCTTTTGTAATAATTCCTTTCCTTTCAAAAAACCAAAAATAACCTCAACAAACGCCATTGTCGTTGTTGGCTAAAAATCAATAAATCCGCCTCTACGCGCTGGCGTCAGCTAAGGGAGAGATATGACAAATTTAGAATTTTTGTACTACTATCGCCATCTATTAAAAAAAAATTACCAGACCCCGAAATAATTCTACCTAGGCTTTTCCATAAGAGAAAAAGGTCTACAAACTACAAGTAGTTTGTCTATGTTCGAAACAAAGTCGAAATACGCTACATTTTTTCTTGCTCATGCCATGTTTCGAACGATGCCTGCCTCTTTGACGGGTGTGATGACAGAATCTCGTTGCGTACAGAAGGATGTAAACTTCTCTCCACATAAAACTGGTACAGCAGAAGTTAGCAGTTTGTTTAATTTTTAAAATTTTTATAGCACGGCACTGTCTTCCTATAAGTGACAATGTCACAGACTTCTGACACCAACAAATGCCGCCGTATCTTTCCGAATTTGATAAAGCTCAAATCTTAGAAAAACTAGACCGTGGTTGGTCTATTCCGCAAGTAGCTGTTCAATATGGGAGAAGCGAGTCTATGATAGTAAACATAAAAAACCGATTTCAAGAGGAGGGACCTATCCACCGCACCGAAAGGAAGGCACCGGTTTGACGAAAGTTACTAGCCTAGAGGAAGACCAAGAAGCAATCAATTTTTTGGAAAATCATTCGTTTGCGAAAGAAGTAAAAAATTTAATCAAATTTTCCAAGATCCATAATAACATTAATCAGGAGAATTAAACGTTCGAGGCTAGAAGTCGTATTGCGGCAAAAAAAATTAATTTAAGTGAGGAAAAGAAGCTGTCTCGATTAATTTTTGCGTTAAATTATTCCCTGATGAACGAAGAATTTTGGCAGCAGGTGATTTTCACAGATAGGATCTTTAAGTCCGAAAGCCATAAAAAACAAATTCTGGTTTACCGACTGCCAAGAACCCGATATGAAGAATGATATATTGCTGGAAACGAAGATCGAGCGGGAAGATTTTCGGTAAATGTTTGGAGCTGGATATCGGCTAGAGAACATGGCGCTCTATTTAGAATTAATGGGCGTTACAGCGGAAGTTTACATTAATATGCTAGAAAATGTAATGCTTCCAGAGGTGAGAGTCCCTTATCCAGATCATTTCATATTCCAACAAGATAACTGTCCAGTTCATACGGCCAGAATTGCGCAGCGATGGTTGCAGGATAATAATATCGAAGTTTTGCCTTGTCCTGTAAAAACTCCTGATGCGAATCCAATAGAGAACGTTTGGGTACTTATCGCCAAGAAATTAGCAAGTTTTCAATTCAGAACTTCTAATGGAATTCATCTTAAGAGCATATAGGGAAGTTATTGCTAAAAATCTAAACTTATTTGAAAATTTAGACAATTCAATGCCGAGAAGACTTGAAAACATCAATGCAGCCAACGCACTGTAGGCAAAATTCCAAAACTAAGTAGCAAAAAGTAAGGTTTACGCTAGGCATTTCTGAAAACAACATTGCCTTGAGAAAAGGTGAGTTAAGAAAAAGTCACATAAAGTTTACAAAAAAACCAACTAGATAGGTTTTCCTGGGGTCCTGAAATGAACATTTGTATAACTCATAAGATGTCAGTATAATCTTTTCAAGAATATGCCTACTTTTGAATATTTTTTTCGAATAGTAGGCGTTGACTTCGAGTGACATATTATAAACAAACAGATGTTTTTAGTTTGATAATCAACAATTTTGTGACAGTTTGCAAATATGTTTTGAGTGAAATATTTTGTGCCAAAAATATATTGAAAAAGTAAGTAAAAAAACAGTTTTTGTTCCAATTTAGTTAGATAAAAACTAGGTGAACGCCAACTGATTTTTTTAATACCGGCAAGTATGCTTTATTAGGAAACGTATATGAAAAAAATCGCTAAATTTGTTCACGGTAGTGTTCCTGCTAAATAAATGTATTTGCACGACCATTATATGAATAGCATAAAGATGATTCAGTATTTTTTTGTTTTTTTTTCTTTGAATTGAATAAACATGTATAATATTGATGATAGAGATGAAAATATATTTTGTCGATAGGGGGCGCTGCAAATTTTTCCTAATATTTTTGCAAAGTATGATTTTTTATATAATTTTTATTTTTTCAGCATGTTTGAGCTGTCGAGGAAGGCATTCCTGGAATTATGGTGTAGTGCTGTAAAAGAAAACAGAGTAGAAATTATTTAGTTTAGTAAATTAATAATAATTTATTATAATTTTTTAATATTACTCAAACAAAATAAGTACTTTTAACTGAACGATAATAAGTTTTTGATCAAGAAATTCGTTAATTGAATAAAAGGCTTAAGTGATGAGAAAATCCTTACACCCATAGTTTGGTACATTGTTATATAATTGTAAACCGGTATAAATTATTTATTATAAATATAATAAAATATAATTTATAGAAAGTTCTTTATTTTAATGTAAAAAATTTATAAAAATTTTGTAAATCTATTCTAGTTTTAAATGTATGTGTAGCTTAAAAGTTAAAAGTATCAAAAAGTGCCAAATTAGAAACATATGCTTTGTAAGCAGTAGGCTTAAATAAATTGAAAATATTACGATTTTTTGTATTCTGCACCTACGCAACGGTATTAGTTTTGAATAACCTATATCTGAAATATTTTTAAGCAGACATAGACGTTTTTTCTTTATTTAGCGGATTTTGTATTTCTTTAACTTTGTTATTCTATATATATTTGGACACACTGTATAATAATTTTGCCATTTTGGCCTCTAAGCTATACCTAAACCATTTTACAACTATATGGGTTAACAGGTTGCTGATATCAAATATTTGAGTCAAGTTTAAATTAAATCGGACGAAAAGAACATTATTGCAATATAGTTTCGGGATTTTGCCCACTTTTTTTAATTTTATTTATTTCTTGATCTTGATTTGGCCTTTAAGATGTTTTGTGCTAGTAACTTTCGTCAAACAGGTGCCTCCTTTTCGAAGGACAGTTCCTTCTTCTTGAAATCGATTTATTATGGTTACTATCGTAGACTTGCCTCTTTCATAATCAGCTAGTCGAATAGACCAATTATTGTGTAGATTTTGTTTATTTAATAAAACATTTTTGCTTTTTTGAAATGTGGTTTCTATTTTTAGTGGCCTTATATTTTGAATTAGTAAAAAATAAACAAGCCGTCTCCTTATAAAGTTTATATATGCCAAAAATATAACCTAAAATGACAAAGTCAAAAAATCAGTGTTGCACATAGGAAAATACAAAAAATCGGATTTGCAGCTACCTTCTGCTGTATCAGTTTTATGCGGAGAGAAGTGTACGTATCGTTAGTGACCCACGAACGTACGCAACGATTTTAATCAGCAGTCCAATGAGCATTTTTGTCTATATAAAAGTTACAGCAAATAATATAAAACCTTCATAAAATAACCAAAAGTTATATTATTATTATTAAAAAAGACTCGAAAAACAACTGTTCAACACCAGCTTATAAAAATTTATGGTACATAGTAATGGATAGAAAAACCACATATAGATTTTATAAAACTTTCTTATGAACCCTCAAGTATAGAGATTATTATAAAAAGGTTTTACAACTGTTCTAACAACACTACATAACAAATTAAAGGTTTTTATGGATTTAGAAATATAGATTTTCCATCTTTCTTCCCTTTGCTAGTTATGTATTATTCTTTTTCTTTTTACAATAAAAAAATTTATAAAATGGTGTTTAGCAATCTTCTAAAATAAATAAAAATGAAAGTGAGATAAACTGAAGCAGGAATATGAATATTTATATACTATAGTCAAATAAAGGCTGTTTTTCAAGTCATCCTACTCTGAAAATCAGCTGCGGTCCCGTGTGTACTGTATAGTTTTCGAATACACTCACGTAAATTTCATGGGCTCCAAAAATACTTGAGAAAACGGGAAAAAAAAATATTCATTTAAATATCAGTTTTTTTTTCATAAGCGTTTTTTTCTTTCTGGGACAAATATTGAATTTTGTATGTTGTTCTTAACCCTAACAAGCAATATTTCGATTGAAACACATGTTGAAACCCCATAAATAACGTTTTTATTTAGGCCAAAAACCTATTTTTGTAATCCAAAATGGCGAAAATTTCCGACAATTCTATAAAAAAACAATACAACTATACCACTGTTTACCTCGACAAACACTATTTTATGACCCTTTTAAAAAATGATGCTACTTGGAACAAAGGGCTGCAGATGGCGCAATGTTGAACACTGATGGTCCGTTTCTGCGAGCTTAACATAGTTATCATTGTTCTCTTTTCCTAAATGCATCCCTCGAGAGATCCAGCATACTACACATACCAGGAAAAATACCCGCCCTCACAAACTTCAAGCCCGCATAACTGTCAGAGGTAACTATCTCAAGAATATAGTTAGATTGCGGGGTCGAAGGGTGTACAGGCGAGTATTTTCCGGGGTGTTCACATTTGCCGCCGTATCAGCGTATGCGGTCGACGTTTCACGGTGCGTTTTTGCGACCTTAACACGATTACTATATTGTTCTCTTTTTCTAAAAGACGGTTCCCATCTATGCGTTTCTCATTCGTGGGCCCCCCCGAATCAAATCAGGTATCACGTGGTCTAAGCGAGATTTGCCTATACAAGTTCATGTCGGACCACGTGATGAGTTTTTTGAGTCAGGGTGACTGCACATGGGAAACGCTGATGGGAATCGGGTGTAAAATGCATTCGATCCCGATATCTGTCATCGGCTATCTCAAGAAGATTTGGATCTCTTATCTCTCTCAGATTGATGTAATTAAAACAAGATAATAATGGTATGGTATCTCGCAAAAACGCGCCTTTTGATGTCGCAAAAACGCTCCTTTTGATATCGCAAAAACGCGCCTTTTGATGTCACAAAATTAACCTTAAAAAATCTTGTTTGTTTTGTTATTATAATTGCCAAAATAAATTAAAATTGTTTTTTTTGTTCTAAAAACAGTCGTATTATAATCACTATATAAAGAAATTAATAACAACATTATAGAAAAAACCTTATGGGCAAAAAAGGTTTATGAATGAGTTCATAAGAATATTACAGACAAGAATTTATATAACTATTGTGTGTGAGTTCCCAAGTTTTTAGAAGTGTCTCTCGAAATATTTTCAATCTTATCTTATATAAATTTGTTGTTGGTTAATTAAGTTTTATAAGTGGTTTGATAGCAACATTTTAAAAACCAATCTATTATATATCTTTAATTGATAGTTACTTACGGTTTTATAGGTGGGTTGACAGAAAGATTTCAAACACCAATTTATATCACTTTTGTCACTGATGACTTATATTTTTATAAATATGTTGGTGGAAACATTGTTAACACCAATTTATATAACATTTGAACTGATGACTTTAATTTTTATAAAGATGTCCGTGGAAATATTGTTAACGCCAGTTTTATGTTACTTTAGGGTACCATCAATTTAGAGCCTTTAATAAAACAAATATACAAATTCAATTCTTGTAGGAAACTTCTAAATACCCTAGGGTATCAATGGAACCCTCTAATAATAATTATAATAATATCTGTCACTAGAAGTTTCTGAAAATGCTCATTGGGTGGCACCCTTCAAAAAAGCGGGCATCGTTCAAAACATCGCATAAACAAGTAAAAAATGTAGCGTATTTTGACTTTGTTTCGAACGCGTTACGTATACCAATACGGATCCGTTGAAATATTTACTTTAAGTTTCTTTCTCGTAAACAGAAAACGTTGAAAGAACGTAAATTAATTAATTCTAGTTAATTATCAACGTTTTGGCGTCGTTGCTAATCCGTCGTTCGTTGCGGTCGTTGAAAACCCCAAAATATTCCTATAAACGTTATTAGAGGGTTGCCAAATTTACCCTAGTTAATAACAACGATGTGGCGTCGTTTTCTCGTCCATCATAGCGGCCGTTGTACAAACGACTAGTTTATTACCGCACTAGTGCGGTAATGGAACTCACTAAATAACGCAAACAGGCAAAAAACATAGACATAATCGTGCATCAGGTCGTAGATAAATTATATTTAAAAGAAAAACAGAGTTTACAAAAAATAAAACAGAATTTTATTTTAACATAAAAATACAAAAAAATTAATGTCTTTTCTTATCTTAAGTCTGTAATATTTGGTTTTTCACACGACATAACTGGGAGTGGGCTTAAAAACTGAGCCCCAAAACGTGATCATCTTGGTCTCTTCGTTCCTTATGAAAAAGAAAAATGGGACGTCCACTCTAAACGTCACTTTGCTGCCGTCACGTGCCAAACTGACAGCTGTAGCCGCCGCGGCTTCTGTACCCGTTTCTGTTATATCCATAAATACCTAAAAATATGCCGATACATTAAAAAAATGTGCGATAATTGTAGGTATTTTATGGAGCACCCATTTCACGTTAAAAGACCCCGCACACCCGTCCATGTAACCCAGACATCGGACCTAAAAGTTGGTGAGACATTTGCTTTGGCGACAGCGGCGTATCAAATGTGGGATAAAATATTATTGTGAAATGATATTTTCCGAAGAAAACTTGCCAGTATTTATTTCTTTTTTGAAGGATAGTGTAAATGTACATTTCTAGATTTTTTCGCAATGTTTTCTGACAGATTGGGTCAGTGGCGCACCGTGAAACTATTAAAATACATTTTTTAATTAAGAGCACAAATTCAACGACATAATGTGGCTATGTGTTTTGTGTTATTTTGTAGTTTTTTATATATTTTATAAAATGATAAATCAGTGGTGTAGCATCCAAATATTAAAATACTACCTATACTTTTCTTAATTTGATAATTGAACTATTAATTAAATCTATGTGCTTTAATAATGGAATCTTACTCATTTACTATTTTGCTTCAATATAAATATTCCAACCCAGTGGCGTAGGGTGACCCATAAATTAAGTTTTTTTTATGAAAGTTAAGGCGGCTAGGTATCACGAATTTCTAAAGCAAGTAATTGTTATTATTCTAACTAGTGCGAAAAATTGTATTTTTTTTCGCACGCGACTGCCGATGACCCTAAAGCCGCGGAGCGGAGTTCGGGCAAGCAGTCAAGGTCAGAAAAGATACTTTACGCGTGAAGATATGCGTGCTGTGGCTCAATAAATGGAGAGAAGTTGGTGAATGGATCCGTTCAGAAAAAAAGAAGGCAAAAAGAAATGTTTTCGTAACAGCCAACATCATTTTTTGGGTAAAATTCATTTAAGAAAAACGGAACGAAATAAAAATGTCACAATATTTTTTGGATGTTACACCACTGATCTATCTGTTTATAAAATATACTAAAAAAAAACTATAAAATTGCAGAAAATACATACACCCCTAATATCGTTGAATTGGCCCTTTTAATAAAAAAATAAACAGTATTTTAATAATTTTGCGGTGCGCCAATGACCTAATCTGTCAGAAAACATTACGAAAAAATCTACAAATGGACATTTACTCTATCTTTTAAAAAATAAATAAATACCTGCAGGTTTTCTTAGGAAATTAAATGTTATTTTATCCCACCTTTGATACGACGCTGTAGCCAAACCAGATGCCTCACCAACTTTTAAGGTACATTTTCTTAAAGCCCTTGTCCAGACCTCCAACAAATCACCCGCGGTGTGCGGGGTTCTTTGTCACTTTTTGAACGCACTATAACTTTGGACCAAATTGACCGATTTTCTAAATTTGTAGCTGCTTTTATAGACAAAAGATGAACGACTCAAAATTTGACATATGTCAAAAATCCAACATGGCGGAGAGCTTTAAAAAATGGGTAAATTTCACTCCCCTACGAAAAATTTGTGTGTTTTCATGCTTTCTTTGCCTACCGAGGTATCACTTATCTAAATTGGTTATAAGATAAAACAATTATACGAAGTTTAAATCAGGAGTATTTAGACCAAAAATGGTAAGGTGCACTGTTTAGAGCTAGCATAAATTGCGACTAAACCCAAGTAACAATTTGTCGACGTTTTAACGTTGCCAAAGGCGACTTAACGTTGTGTAAAAACGCCGTCTAAACGTTCTAGCAACTCGCTTTTGCACCAATTTGCAACCACAAATGGACTAATTTCCAAACACCATCTATCGATAATTCTAAAATATTACATTAAAGTGACTTTTTAAAAGTTCCCACTAACTAAATTTAACAACGAACCTTAGTTTTACGTCAAAAATGGGCATTTTAGCTTTAAAAAATAAGGGTGCCTTTAATCCTTCTTACTTTTTTGCTAAATTATTTTTTTATTTAAATACTGAAAATTTTAAAAACACAGTTGGTCTAGAGAGGGGTTTTAAGAAAAAAAATATATAATCTTTAAAACATAGATTTTTGTTTTTGATCCATCGGCAACTACTATTTACCGTAAAAAGTAAAATCCGCTATGTAGCCCTTTTCTAGGGGACTATTTTTGGAAAATATTCTAAAAACCTTAAATAGTAACTCCCTATTTTGACTTTATATTTGAATTCTCGCTGAAATTCTCTTTCCAATGGTATCCGATATCATAAGGTTTGCTTTACTAGTTTTCGAGATATTGGCTTTCAAAATGTCAAAAATTCAATTTTCAAAGGCCCATATCTTAGAAACCAAACAAAATATTTCTATTGTGTTTATTATCCATTTTGGGGGTTTTATAAGAGCAAATAAAAAATGACAATAGTTTGACGTTTGCACATTCGCATTTACAGTTTATTGATTTTCAGTGATTTTGACGATATTATTCCAAAAATATGAAGTAGAAGGTCAGATTGTCAAACTGTTGTCATTTTTTATTTTCTCGTAAAAAACCGCTAAAATCGACAATAAACACAATAGAGATATTTTGTTTAGTTTCTAAGATATGACCCTTTGAAAATTGAATTTTTGACATTTTGAAAGCCGATATCTCGAAAATTAGTAAAGTAAAACTTATGATATGGGGTAACATTCGAAAGAGAATTTCAGCGAGAATTCAAATATGAAGTCAAAATAGGGGGTTGCTATTTAAGGTTCCTAGAATATTTTCCAAAAATAGCCCCCCAGAAAAGGGCTACATAGGGGATTTTACTTTTTACGGTAAATAGTAGTTGCCGATGGATCAAAAACAAAAGTGTATGTTTTAAAGATTATATTTTTTTTCTTAAAACCCCTCTCTAGACCAACTGTGAAAATGCTTTAAATCTATTTTAAACTGTAGCCAATCTAAAAGAATACTTAAAAAATTCCAAAATTAACTAAAAATCATCAAAATGCAGCAAAAAAACAAGATTCTTTTAACGATTTAAACAAATGGTGTAGCGGCGCAAATCAGGAAAAGAAAACAGCATGGCGGCAATAATCAGTTCTTGATTTACTGAAAATCTAAACATTTTGCGACTAAAGAGGTGCCCTCTATAGTTGTCTTATATTTTGAAATTGGCCGAAAGTGCTAATAGCTTTTTCCTTTTGCTGCAACAATTTGCACTAAGTATATCTATACTTTATATTTATAAAAGCTAAAAAAGGACATAGATACATTTAGTGCACACCAGTGCATCAGAAGAGGAACCCCACAAATTAGTTTCAAGGTAGTCTGACTCTTCGTTACTTGGTATCTACAGTCGGTCAGGGACCATGGTTTGACTCTGGGTCACTTGGGGGGCGTTACATAGTCTGTAAGCAGAAAAACAAATCAAACAGTTACAGCTGCTAACAAAATTACGTCGCGATTTTTGATTGTGTGACGTCACAAACCTTAAGGGTCGTGACCATGGTCGGTCAATTATCTAAAGTCATTTTATTCTAATTTTAACCTCTCTTTCCTTCCTCGTAATGCTTTTGCAAATTGTGCAACACTTAATGAATATGGAAAACCCCCCTAAAAATATAAAAAATTAATTTTTTATTATTTTTTACATTATTTTTGGGGTAAAACTGTTACGGAGCGCAGTTACTTTATAAAACTTTCACCCCCTTCTACCTCTTGCCGTGTTTTATTTAATGACGCAGCTCTTTTTTAGGGCCGGTTTAATGGACCAACTATGTTGACGTTGAGTAAACGGCCAGGAAACGTTAAACTAGGGTATCCAAATTAACCCTAGTTAATTAACAACCTTATGGCGTCGTTGTTCCGTCGTTCATTGCGGTCGTTGAAAACCCCACAATATTCCAGTAAAAATAAAAGTTGTTGGAGGGTTGCCAAATTTATCCTAGTTAATAACAACGGTGTGGCGTCGTTTTCTTGTCCATCATAGCGGCCGTTGCACAAATGACTAGTTTTTGTACTTTATGCAACGTTAATTTTAGTGTATCTCTAAGTTATGGCAACTAAGGCAACTAAAAATTGTTACTTGGGAATATAACATATGTCAAATATCCAAGGTAGCGGAGAGCTTTCAAAAATGGGTAAATTTCACCACCTTGCAAAAAATTTGTGTGCGACCCTGCATTTGATTTTTGTCAATGAGGCAAAAGCCCCATCGTTTCTTTGCCTACCAAGGTATTAATTATCTAAATTGGTTATGAGATAAAAAAGTTATACACATTTGAAACGGGAGTATTTAGACCAAAAATAGTAATGGTAGGAAGGTGCATTGTTTAAGGCTAGCATAAATTGCGATTTTCAGAATTTTAAACTCTTTGGTTAAACGAGACATAATTCTTCACTAACACTGTTCAAAATTTGACATACGTCAAAAATCCAAAATAGCAGCAGGTTTTAAAAAATGGTTAACTTTTTTTATTTTCCGATCCAGTTATCTAACAAAATTTGAATTTCAGTTTTATTTCTCTTCCTTGGCGATAAAAAGTCATCTTAATGAATAATTAAAATTGCATTAAAATTAAATTCAATATGAAGGTCCTTAACCTACTTGCTTATCTGTTAAAAAAAATATTACTACAAAAAAATTATTAGAAAAAAACAAAAAAACTTGAAATCTGAAACACAAAACTACACTGAATAAAATCTATTTTATTCTGATTTTCTAAGTTGGTTCCCGTTCGTTGCCAATGGTTGAACGCATTTGCAACATTAAAATTGGTGGTTCCCGTTTGTTCTTATAACAGTGCGCAAATCATTGTGCTAAAAGTTTTTGTGAAAACAATACAGTTTTCCAATTTAGATAAGTGATACCTCAGTAGGCGGAAAAGGTATGGGGCTTTTGCTTCATTGACAAAAATCAAGTCCTGGGACGCACACAAATTTTGCGCAGGGGGGTGAAATTTACCCATTTTTTAAAGCTCTCCGCCATCTTGGATTTTTGACATATGGCAAATTTTGAGCCAGATTAGCAAGAACTTATGGCTTGTCCTACCAACAAGTCTACATTTTTCAAAATCGGACGACCAAGTCGCAAGTTATGCTAGCCCTAAACAGTGCACCTTCCTACAGATATTACAATTTTTGGTCTAAATACTCCTGATTTAAAATTTGTATCACCTTTTTATCTTACAACCAATTTAGATAAGTGATACCTCGGTAGGCGAAGAAAGTATATAGCTTTTGCCTCATTGACAAAAATCAAGTCCAGGGTCGCAGACAAACTTTTCGCAGAGGGGTGAAATTTAACCATTTTTTTAAAGGTCTCCGCCATCGTAAATTTTTGCCATATGTCAAACTTCGAGTCGCGTCAGTAAAGTTCCATCTTTTGTCTATAAAAACATCCAAAAATGTCGAAAATTGGCCAATTGGGTCCAAAGTTATAGCGCGTTTAAAAAGTGACGAATTTTTTGGCCCACCCTATATATTAAGCAGTTAAGTACAGTGGCGGTCCTAGGAGGGGGCGGAGGGGGAGGAGGGGGGGGGCGACCGCCACCTCCTTTTCTCCAGAAAAAAGTGGACAAAGATGCTGGTTCGAAATACAGAACAGTAATTTTATTTATAAACAAGTTTTAGACAAAATCATTTCGGACGTAAAAAAGTATTTTTGACCTGAACATATTCATACCAAGTTGGATACAACGTGAAAAGTGGTTTCATTAATCCAAAACACAAATTCTTAAACTTTTATTGTATAAGTCAGTATTTGGAAACAATATTGGTCAGAAGTAGGCAAAAGCTTAAAACAAAACATACCTGATAACGTTTTCGAGGCAATGAACAAGTGTGGCGATATTTTTCCGTTGATAAAAACATTCTTGGATGTTTGCTAGTAAGTAATGCTTCGTCAGAAAGAAGCTTCTCATGCCTCAGAAGATCGAAAACATGAGCACTTAAAAACAATAAGACGGAAATTCGTCTGACGAGCTTAATGGCCAAGCCATGATTGTAATTTAAGGCTTAAATTATTTTAGCATAATTTAAGAGGTAACGTTCTTGACGAACCAATTTTTTACTATGTTTTTCACATTTGTATGCCATGATATTGTTCACATTTTAAAGCTTTCTTTCCGAACTTTCGATTTCTAGAATAAATTTTTTCCTGTCCTTTACAGGGTTCAAATTTACCAAAAAACGTGTCCTACTAAAGTGTATTTTAGCACATCTAAAAATATTTTAACAGGTATTTAAGAAAATTATTTTAAGGGTCATCATGGCTTTACCATAACGTTGCTGCATATCAAAAAACATACTAAAATTGACATTGAGCAAGTCATTGATCGGTTTGCCCAAAAAAAACGGTAACGAATTTTTTTTTGAGATAGAGAGATGTTTCAACTTAAAAAGCTTTTTAGATCTCAAAAAAAAAGTATTTATCTCTTAGGTTTGGTTTGTTATTATGGATTTTTATAACTGAAAAAATTATACGTATGGCATTTCATTTTCTTAAAAATTTTCGCCTGCTTCGCTTTTAAACCATTGATATATTTACAATTTTAGTTTAATTTTAAATCAAAAAATGCATTTTTTGTTGCAATTTTCTTAAAACTTTACGCCTGCGGTGCTATGATACCGTTGATATTTACGATTTTAGTTTAATTCGACTCCAAAATTTCATTTCCAATGAAGTTTTCTCACAAATTTTCGGCGCACTTAAACAACATGTTTGAAATAAACGACTTAAAATCTGACTACCCCCCCCCTAGATTTGAGAGCAAATCCGTTCATTTAGTTACTAAGTTTTGTTTGCATATATTAATACGTTTCTCATTCTAGTTTTTTTTTCGTAACGAATCCGCCCCCCTTCTTTTCAAATGGTTGGGACCGCCACTGGTTAAGTATAACTTTTAAATTAAAGTAATACTCGTGGCATATCGGACAAAGCGTTTTTGATTCTCACTTCATTACAACCAGGCCTCCAATGTCTAATGTAGAATCCAGACACCTACAGACCTGTTTCATCCTTATAAGAAATCATCAGGGAGTCATAGGATTGAACCTGGCAGTTGAAGCTACACAGGCAACGATGCACACCTCTCGCATTTAAAACAAAAAGTTTGTGTCTTCGCGGATCACAAACATTTTGTTTTAAATTCGAGTGCATGGTTGCCTGTGTAACTTCAACTGCCAGGTTCAATCCTATGACTCCCTGATGATTCCTAATAAGGATGAAACAGGTCAGTCGGCCTGGTCGTAATGAAGTGAGACACAAAAACGCTTTGTCCGATATGCCATGAAGATATATTTCCCAATTTATTTTTAGTATTGAAAATACTACTGGGATCGCTTTTATGAAAAATTTACATTCGGTGTCGGAGTCGGGACCAACACCAAATGCCTCTAGTCAAAATACAATAATATGTCATGAATGTCGCAATAAAAATCAACAATTTTAATGGCGTGCTACAGAAAATATTATTAATGCATATAATAAATCTTTACAATGACTATTTCTGGACATTGAATATTTAAAAAAATTGTTAATGCTGGAGGGTAAGAAAGTGAAGACAAATACCAAGAATTTTTCTTGGTTTGTCTATCTGTTTGTTTCAGCATTGCGTGAAAACTACTGAAATGGAAGTTTCATTAAAACATTCCTGGGATACCTGGGAAGGCTTTATTTCATCAAAATCGGTTTACGCAAACAAAAGTTATGACCTTCTAGAGCAAAAAAAAATGTGAAAAAATCGGGAAAATCCGCCGACGAAGCGATGTGTATTTAGTTAGCAATAATAATAATAATAATTTATGATTTTACTGCCACAAACGAAAAAATTGGCACCAAGAGGCACGAGCTCTGTAAACCCGCGTTTCACTAGCCTGCCATGGTTCTTGAGTTTTGAGTTGAGTTGATACTTATTTTTAATTTTTTTTATATCTCAAATTTTGAAAACCGCGTTTTGCCAGCTGCTGTAGTTTGCGATTATTTTTTTTTAAATTCAAGTCCCTTTCCTATCCCTTGGGCACCCCACCCCCATCAAAAACTAAGCAACTGATCCACAAATGCCATAGAGCTTTTGTACCGTATTTGCTTACTTTGTGCTGTTACAGACAGACAAACAGACGTACACGCAAACGCCATAAAACAAATTATTTAGATTTTTTTTAGTTTACATCCTCTTCAAAATAACAAAAAATTAATCCATGAAGGATCTGAAACTTCCTTAGCCTACTAGTAATTCCAAGTGAAAAATAATTTTTTAACAGAAGCGTCTGCGAGATTTTGTGTTATAACATGAATTATTGATAGAAACTTGTGTTACTGTAACTCGAAAACCACAGATTATGCAGAAGTCATAAGATAAGATTGAATTTTTGTTACCTTATGTATAACTGCATCCGCATATAATCCAGGATTTTGGTACTTGTTTGACGTGGACACCCTGTTGATTTCCTGTCGGATGCTGTCTAGGGTGTCTGCATATGCAGCGAAGTGCCCTATTCTAGATTCCACCTATAAATTTAAAGTAATTTATGTTGTACTTCTTGAGAGTTACCCCACTTTTACAAAAATTTTTACAACCACTCTGGATTTTGCTTAGAATTTTTTACATTTTATACTTCTTAATATTTTTTGAAAAACTTTAACTCAAAATGAATACTTACAACAGTTAAAAATGTAGATATTTCCAGCATACTCCAGAATTAAATCTTACTTAAACCCTAATAGCACAAGTACGTTTTTAAAACGTCCCTGGAACGTCCCGCCGGAACTGTGGTGTGGCGTCCCGGGAAGGTACGGTGCCGTCGCGGGACCTCCCGAAGACGTTTTGTTTATGGTAAAATTATACTTTTTCGACCGCTCCAGGACGGCTTCTGGTGACGATTTTAAAACGTACCAAAACAGTCAAAAAACGTCCCCATATGTAACCACCATCCAGACCATATTCTTTGTACTACTTCAAGACGGATCATTGTTTTGTGCAGTTATTCGGGACGTCTGCTTTCTTTTCAACACTCGAGACCTACACTGTCCTAAATAGTACGTCCCGGGGACAGTCGTACAGGACGTTTTTAGAGACGTTCGTGGGTCGTACGACTACGATCTCATAGGTACCATAATTATTTCAAAGAAGTTTTGCATTTAAAAACAGTCACTTATCTTCACGACTTTTTTTTTATTTTTATTTATTTATAGATTAATTAGAAAACGAGTTTTATTTTCAAGACCATTCTCGACATCTAAAGTGTCCTAAAAGGTATGTCCCGGGTACAAACACAAATTTGGAATTATAAAATTTCTTTCTAGCCCTACCAACATTTAAAAAGATGTAAAATAGTTCCACGTTCCACCACACCCAAAACTTATGTCATATTTCTTTAGGGTGATTTTTTTTATAAAAGTACCTTGCCATAACTTTTTTACTGTTCGTTGTAGAAAGATAAAACAAAGACTGAATTATTTGCTAGCCAGGTTGTTGTCCATTTTTTTTTGTTTGACTGCTATACAGAGCGCTTCAGGCTACTGCGAACATAGGCCGTAAGAAGTCCAATTTGCCAGTGTACGTACATGCAGGGACACCGCACACCAATCAGTGGAGCAACCAACACTCAGGCTTGCGATCACCGTTCCGGTTTGCGTTTAGTACGCCTCTAACCACGGTGCCTTGTGGAGCGTAGTCAATGAAGTCGGAATTTGGTCAATAAATACGCAAATTTTTATAACGTAATTTTCTTTTTTTTTGTCACTGACAAATTAGAGCGCTTTATTTTCAACTGCTCAGATTTATCACTAACAACGTGTGACAATGCAAATAATAAGAAGAAACAAAATAAAAGCAAGTTCTCAAAATAAAATAATACATTCTAAAAACCAAAAAGATTCTGCCAGTCAAAAAAAAATTATAGCAAATATTAGAAAAGTCCTCCTTTATAAAAACCCCTTCTAACGTTTCCACGTAGGTAAACGGTGATAGTTTGAAAAGCTTCTTCAATTTTAATCCGAAGTTCTTCCAAATTATTAGCCCTTTCAGGCCCGTAAAGTTTATTTTTGATATAACTCCACAGATAGAAGTCATTAGGAGCAAGATCGAGTGATCTAGCTGGCCATAAAATAGTTCCTCGTGCACTTATAATCTGATTAGGAAATCAAGACAAAACCATGTTTTAACAAATCTCAGACCTAACAACTGCCTAGCAGTTGGAATAATATGCTGCTGCAGTAGATCGAAGTATCTAGGACCATTCAAATTGCCGTCAATAAAAAAATGGCCCAATTACGCCTACAATACCCCCCTCCCAAATATTTAGTTTTTGGGGACACTGTGTTCTTACGTCAAAATACAAATGCAAATTTTCCCTCGACCAATATCGAACGTGTGTTGGGTTATAACGATTCAATAATGGAAAAGTGCTTTCATCTGTGAAAATAATAGATCTCAGAAAGTTTCCATCACGATTAGCCCTTTCCATCATTGTTTCGCAAAATTCCATACGACGATAGTTATCCTCCGGAAAAATTTGATGCGATTTTGACGCCTTGTAAGAATGATAACCATTCTTAAGTCTCAATGGCTTGCCTTGATAGTACCATTTGACCATCTGCACTTTTTCGGCAACTTCGTAGACATCCACTTTTAGTTTTAAAAATGTATTATTTCACTTAAGAACTTACCAATCTGTTTCTCGAGCAAGGCAGAAATAAAACAAAATAATAAAAACAAAATAAATTTCCAAAAGATAACACTGCAGCATGCTTTGAATCCACCTCAGTCGTACGGCACGGAGAGTAAATTGGACTGGATTCCCCCTATGTTCGCAGTAGCCTAAAGCTCATTATGTCTTACATTTTAAGGTTTCTGGATAATTGCTTTTAAAAAATTGCAAATTATATAATAGTGAAAATTAAATACTTTGGCGATAGAATTCTTAAATTTTAGGATCAAACATTTTTTTATCAGCTTTATAATAAAACATACCTACTGTGTAATATTTATCCTAGAATTTAAGATTTTTTTAATGCCAAAACTTTATATTTTCATGATTAGTTTATAAAATTCCTAAGAGTTGATATTATTTTTTTTTCTGTAAGTGATCTTAGCTCAGAATTAAATATATATACCTTTTGGAGTCAAATAAATAAGAATGGAGGACACATTTTTGAAAAACTAAGACACGGATTTTTTTTGCTAAATAAGCTAAAATTTTGTTCTAAGGCCACTGATTCAATTGTATAAATATTTCGATTTGCTGGCCTTAAAAAGAACTTTAGCTTATTCGGCAAAAAAATCAAGTACTTCGAGCTGTGTCGCAGTTTTTGCAAAATGTGCCTACACTCAAAATTTCTGAGTTAAGGTTACTGACAGAAAAAAAAGCAAAATCAAGGTGTGGTTTTGTTAGAAAAGCAATTAAAAAAAAAGGTGTCAAACAAATTGCCAAATAAGAAAAAAATGATCCAACAATTATATCAGTTCATTAAAAAGCAAGTTTATCACCCCGTTCCATCAAGTTTTACACGGATTTGAAATTTCAGGCAGTTTAAAACCGATTACTTACCTTTTCGGGAACTTTGTCATCAATTTTCTTAAAGCCTAACTTATTATCGTCAATAATTTCTACGCATCCTGTCGAATTGCTCTTGGCATCGAAAATTTTCGTACAGTTCGACTGGGTGACGTTTGGCGTAATATTGGTATCCAGTCCTATCCGGTCGGCAAAAGGACCCGCTGAAAGCAGGGCCAAATTTGCTTCTTGAGGGTCAAAAAGTGATCTGTATAAAAGTAAGAAATTTGGTTGTTGTTTGGGTGGCAGTTACTTTACAGTTACAGTTACTTAGGCAAGATGGTGCGGGTCGGGTCGGGATGCAGTGGATATTGCTATCTCCTAGATAGGACTTTTAGTGTGGCCCTACTGGAAGATGGGCATATAATGACTGTGGCGTCTGCCTCCACGTGGCACACCTGGATGCGGCGATGCCATAGTTTGTCTCCTTGTGATATCTGTGGCAACACCTAACCAAAGATGCATCACATGTGTTATTGGGGCTTTCGCAGTGACCTTTACGTTGGTTTGGAGGTTATTGTGAGACCTCCAGTGGTATATGGATGGCAAATAAATGAGGCATCAGGTGGGATAACTTGATGCCGTATTTTGAAGACTATATCATATTTTTATGCAATCTATACTTTTTTTCTATACACAGAGGTGTTTAACAAAAAACATAAATATTTTTGATTTTTTATAACTTTAAATTTCAAAACAGCAGATTTAAAAGATATTCCTTCCGGAATTTTTATGTGCATTACTGTAATAAATCAAATTTATGAAATAATAAAAGATAAAATTTCAAGCTTTTTGATTTCTTATCCAATTTAAAAAATTAAATCACTTGCTGGTAGATACTTGCCTTACTCCTAGCATTTGCAAAGCATCCTTTAGGTCAATGGTACTCTCGAGTTTCATTTTTGGGAACAGTACGACCGTATCTGTCGGGGTAGTGCTGTCAGCCAAGTTCCTCAGTTCTAAAGCGTTAAGTTTTCCCACTAGCTTTTTTAGGTTTTCCTTGTTTGAATTTTTGGGCATCACCACATACCTATAAGTTTTAATTTCACTTTTATTCTTTTACAATTTTTGGAAATTTTAATTAATTTAAACAAAGTCTCTTTACACTTTTCCCTTCCTAAACTGTACTTTACGATAAATAACTTTTGTTTTGTTCGTGTAGAATTTTTTCACACAAAACGTGAAATAAACCAAAATTTTTAAAGATTTTCTGGTGTCAAGTTAAAAAGTTTTATCTGCGTGATTGTTAAAATGTCATCAGCATTCAAAAATTGGTATTTTTAGTATGAAATTTACTCTGTGTTTCGGACTTCCAGTGTCTATATTTTATTTATACACGACGACGTTTCGATTAGTACAATTTCTGATCGTCTTCAGGAGCAAATTACAATCTATTTCTAAGGCTACCTGCTTATATACTATGGGAAATCACTCAACCGTTTAGTTTAAGAAGTTGGCTCCGCTTAAGGAGGGCATCCAAATATTTGAAATTTCAACAATTGATTTAGTCAAGTAATAAAGGCAACTTCAAGGAATTTTCGTTTCTTCCAGTGTGACTCCTTGTGCGAAACCTTTGCTTCTGTCCACTTCATTCGGTGTTGTTTCGGCCATGCGCGTTCGGCAATTCCAGATTTCGTTGTTTCACCTTCTCGGGTATTCGACTGATGTTCCTTAAGCCTAACAGATAGTGGTCTTTTTGTTTCACCTATGTATGATTCACTACACTCACAAGGAACTTGGTAAATGTATTCCTTATTTTGTTTGTTATCCGGTTTTGTTTTACTAAGGGGTCAGTCCATATCAAGTCAACCAGGGTATTTTACCACACCATCTCCGATGTTGATGATTTTTAGTATACATGTTTTTCCTACCAAAAAACTGGAAAATCCAAAATTTCAGACTTTTTTGACCAGTTGTTTACTTTGAATTAATTTTTGAAAATCGAAAAAGTCACTTATTTGTCCTTAACATGTGCGCACAAAATTAGGAATATCCAAAGAACCACTTATAATAGAAAAGTAGGTGAAGGTTCATTTTAAAGCTCTTATAAAGACCTTTCATATGAGAATATTGCATAACATATATTGAAAAAAGAAAATAAAAAAAAAAAAATTTGTTTTTTTTTTTTGAAAAATTTCAAAAAGACCATTTTTAATTTTTTTCAAAAAATTATCTTATTTTCTTTAAAGTGTTATTAAACTATTCACAAAATTTTGAGATGGACAAATCATGGGTTCAAGGTGAAAAAATTTATTAAATGTCACATGCATGAAAAATCGCCTATAAATAGACAATGCATTTTGGTAATTAGAAGAATATAATGGGGTTTAAAGCGATATTATAAAAATATTTAACAATATTTTATTTAATAAAAAATTATATCCTACGTTTCATTCTGTATCAGTAATCAGATTAACATTGCCCCCCATTGTAATATTTACTTACAAAACCTCTTTTCCACCGGAGACGTACTATTGGATGTTCCAATTCTTAGGAAAATATGCCTGTATAAACCTGCCAATACTTTTGTGAAATACTGCCTGTTTATTCCTGTTTAACATTAAGGAAACACCTCCTTCATTTTATTGGTCTGTTTAGGTACATTGTGGGGATTTGCTGACATGAAAATTCCTGCATAAATTGATTTTAAATTTTTGGCAAGTATCTTCCTGATACAGCTCCAAATAATCGATACATAATAGTTCGACTGAAGGTTTATCAGAAGTCATCTCTGTGTAATTTTAAAAGTTTCAACTATGGGTGAGGCAAGTGGATGGACTAAATATAAAGTAAAGTGCTGTGATCCACTAGAGTTAAAAATCAAGCATTTTGGGAAATTAAGAAATGTGACCAAGTGGATGTGCAGTTACAAGAATGTCAAAATGGGAATGAAAATCTGTGATGGTTGTAGACTAAAGCTTTCAAAGGAGTTTAAGGCATCTGAAGAAGATGAGGCAGGGTAAGTAACAAATAGTATTTTTTAATATAAAATTAATAAACTAAACCAATTGCGTCAAGTACGGAGTGGAAAAATCTCATGGCATTATTTTGCATGGCATTATTTTGCATGGCATTTTGAGAATACAGACATTATGTACAAATTTCTTGGCATTATGTACACATTTTGGGTCAGCTGTTACCCCCTTTTTAAGTTCTTATAAAAAACTAACTTTTTAAATTTTTTTAGACCCAGTCAAGTTCCAGAAAATGATCCAGATTTTCAAGATCCTGCTGAATCATTTACTCTTTTAAACAAGTCATTGGAGCTTCTTGGTGTGTCGCCGATTAAAAGAAAAAATGTATTCAAAGAAAAAATTGATATTGTACAGCATACAATTGCGAAAGCATTTACAAAGGAATCAGATTCAACGCTAGTAAAGGAATGCCAGAGTGACGAAAGTGAAATGATTAAGTAGTTAAAGGACAAATTTTTAAAAACCGAAAAGAGGAGTGAGAAAATACTAGTTTTATCATGTTTACCTCAAAGTTGGAGTAGAAAGAAGATTGAAGAAGAATTTGGAGTTTCTCAATATTTGGCCAGAGCTGTAAAACAGTTAGTTAAGGACAATGGGATATTATGTTCTCCTATCCCCAAACCGGGAAAGACCCTTAGTGATAGAGTGGCCCAAATAGTGGTAGATTTTTACCAAAGGGATGACATTAGCAGGACCATGCCAGGTAAAAAAGATTATGTTGTTGAAAATATGGAGCTGAAAAAGAATATGTACAAAAAAAATTAGTCTTAGCTAATTTAAAAGAAATTTATGCATTGTTTAAAACTGAGTACCCCAATGAAAAAATTGGGTTTTCAAAATTTTGTGAACTGCGACCCAAAAACTGTATACTGGCAGGAAAAAGTGGGACTCATACTGTATGTGTATGTACTATACATCAAAATATAAAACTAATGCTCAATGGCTCCAAATTAAATAAGCTATATGATGAAAATAACAGGCCTCTTGCAATATCTTATCATGATTGCCTTTATAAACTAATGTGTAATCCACCTTCAGTGGACTGTTTTTTAAGCAATAGATGCAAGCAATGTCCTGGAGTAGAACAGTTTAAAAATACGTTAATAGAAAAATTTGAGGAAGAATTAATTGATGAGGTCTCATTTAAAAAGTGGGTCTCAGTAGATAGGTATACTATGGAAACCGTTGTTAAGAAAAGTGATGATTTTGTCCAGGAATTTACTGATGATCTTGTAAAACTTAAATCACATTCTTTTATTGCAAAAATGCAAAAAGATAGATACAATGAAATAAAAATTAACCTTAAACCTGGAGAGTCTTTGATCACTTGCGACTTTGCGGAAAATTATTCCTTTGTTATGCAAGATGAAGTCCAGTCTTATCATTGGAATAACAGCCAGGCAACCCTTCACCCTTTTGCCATTTATTTTCTAAGTGATGGTAAACTGCACAACCTGAATTATGTGTTTATTTCGGAAAGCTTGACACAAAATACAATTGCATTTCATTTATTTTTAAAAAAATTAATGCCTGATTTAAAAATCAAAATACCAGGACTTAACAAAATTTTTTATTTTTCGGATGGATGTGCTGCGCAGTACAAAAACAAAAATAATTTTCTGAATATATGCCTGCATAAAAAAGATTTTGGTGTTGAAGCAGAGTGGCATTATTTTGCCACCTCGCATGGCAAAAGTGCCTGCGATGGCTTGGGAGGAACTGTTAAAAGACTTGCTGCCAAAGCCAGTTTGCAGAGGCCCTATGACAATCAAATAATGGCACCTCTACAATTGTTTACTTGGTGTGAAGAAAACATATCTGGCATTGATTTTAAATATTGCACAGAAGCAGATTATACAAATCATGAAATAATTTTGAATAAAAGATTTGCGGAAGTCTTAACAATACCGGGGACAAAAAAAATTCATGCTGTAATTCCTCTTACAGAAAGCACGTTTTTGGCAAAACAGTTTTCTACATGCTTAGAGGTCTAAACACATAATCTTTTTAAAGGTGGAAGCATTATTTTGCAAAATATCGAGTCAGGGTTTGTCACTGTAGAATATGACAGTGCTTGGTGGCTGGCTTGTGTCTTGGGGAAAAATAATGAGAGCGGAGAACTGAAAGTAAGCTTTCTTCATCCACGAGGACCTGCCTCATCATTTTTTTACCCAACACCTCAAGATATTTTAATTATTAAACCAGAAAGTCTTATAAAAAAAGTTGAACCCAACACTGCTACTGGCAGAACTTACAATGTCAGCAAAAAAGAAATGTCAGATTCATCAGAAATTCTTAAAAGAAAGTTAAAAAAATAAATTTAAGGTATATAGTTAGTCTTAGTGTTTTCTGTCTAATTTTTATCAACGAAGTAGAAAAGTTTGTTTATTTCTTTTGCGAGTTTAAAATAAAATAATTTGTAGATAAAGCCTCTGGGTATTTTTTAAAACCTGTATCCATCCAACAAATTTATTTATTTTAATATCCAGTGCACTATTGGTGCTCCTAAAATATGTTTATTTTTTTAAATGCATGATTTTTAATGTACTTAATATTTTTGATATTTTTTTTGACATTGAACCCATCATTTCTCCATCATAAAATTTTGTGGATAATTAAGTAACACTTTGACCAAAATTATATATTTTTTTCAAAAAAATTAAAAATGGCCTTTTTGAATTTTTCAATTTTTTTTTTCAATTTTTTATTTTCAATTTTTTTTTTTGTTAAAATTATGTTGTGATATTTCATAAAAAAGAGCTTCAAAATGACTTTAAAATGAGCCATTTATTACTTTCCTAGTGTAAGTGGTTCTCGAGATATTGCTAGTTTTGTACATTCTTGTTAAGGTCAAAATGCTGACTTTTTTATTTAGAAAAATTAAAAAAAAAAACTACGAATCAAAAAAATCTAAAAATTTGCATTTTCAACTTTTATGGTAAGAAGAAAATATATACCAAAAATCATCAAAATTGGAATTGGTCGCGTAAAATTTTTGTGATTTTTTGGTTGATTTGATATGGAATGACCCTAAGAAGACTTCGAATTGTATTAATAGATTTAAAAGCTGTTTTATATTAAAGTTTTTCGCTAGTCTTCGAATTTTCCCTGATACTCCTTTAATGTATGGAATTGTAAGGAATGCATTTACCTGGTTTTGGTCTTGTAATCTCTGTCGTGTTTACTGAAATTTAGAAATACTATCTGTCACAAGTTAAAGGCTGCAACCATTCTGCTGCAGATCCTTCTTAATGTTTCTTATTTCTATTTTCAAGTCATGAGAATTGTTACAAATTTGAACGGCTTTGTTATACAAAGTTCTTATTATGTCACGTTTGGTTGTAGCAGAATGATTTGAACCTTAATTTAAATATTGTCCTGTGTGAGTGGGTTTTACGATAGACTGTTGCTCTGATGTCGCTTTCTACTCGCTTGACAAGTACATCAAGAAAAGGGATTTGAAAATTTTGCTCCAACTCCATTGTGAATTTAATGGTGGGTCTTACGTTATTTAGGTGGCGAAGAAATTCTGAAAGTTATTGGCCATTTCCGGGTCCAGACAATAAAAGTGTCATCAACATAGCCATAACCAGAGCTCAGATTTGTATATTGCGGCATCAACTACGTGTAAATATTGGCCACTACTGGCGAAAACGATAAACCAATTGGCAGACCGTCAGTCTGAGCATATTTTCAGCATTATTTTCAAATATAGGTTTACGATGGTTTATGTCATTGTGTTTAATTTTAATTAGTAAACAATACTCACATTACACTTCTATTGCCCTGATAGGGAAACCCTAAAATTTCACAATCCAGGTTTCTGTCATTGTAGTAAGGGAACCAACCTCCATTTGCCATCATGTCAGTCTCAATATTTGTAGGAGATTTTCTGCCGTCGACGAAGAAAGGTCTTCTAAAAATATCAGAGAGGCGTGAAAAACGAAACCATCAGTGCAAGACAGTAATATGATGACACACAGGGAGTTGGTACCAACAAAAACCAAGCAGTTTGGCGTTTCTGAGTATTGGGAGTACTATTTCGTACTATGCCAACCATCTGGCGTGCAAAGCGGCCTCCGCCGCCTTCGATGGTCCCGAACTAGCCCTTGGAATAGCATACAACACAATCAACTTGATGGAGAATATAAGTTCCACCAATACTGATTGAAAGAATTGCCAGGACTGGCACATTCCAATTTAAAGAGTTCATTACAGAACCCTGCAGGAAGAGGGCCGTGAGGCTCATTGAGTTCACCAGACAGGAAATCCGGACAATGGTTGACAGTGTCTGCACTGACTTCTCAAAGGCGTTTGACAGAGTGAGTCATAGGCATATGGTTAGTAAACTTGGGGCTATGGGATTGCGTGAGACTCTAGTAAATTTTTCCCACAGTCTTTTAACTGGTAGGACTCAGTTGGTTGGGGTCGGTAATTATGTCTCTGGTGAAATTGAGGTGCTTTCTGATGTTCCCCAAGGATCTCATATTGGCCCTGTGTTTTTTAATTTATTCATTAGAGATGTAATTGTGGACTCGTCCCACCTGGCATTTGCCGAAGATTTCAAACTTTATAGAATTATTGAGTCTTACCTAGATACCCTTATGCTGCAGAGAGATCTTGACAATGTTAGTTTATGGTGTGTTGGTAATGATCTCGAGTTAAATGTAAAAAAATGTATGTGTATATCTTTTGGTAGATTGAACAACCTGATAGAAACTCAATATTCTATAAATGAAACCACTTTAAAAAGAGTAACCACTGTTAGGGACCTGGGTGTTCTATTTGATAGTAAACTGACCTTCTTGCCTCATATTGATGACATTATAAAAAGGAGTATGCGAAACCTTTTTATCACTCGTAATACTGATCAATTGTCACCTTATTGTTTAAAAACGCTTTATTGTTCTCTAGTTCGTTCGTTGTTGGAGTATGCCTCGGTCATATGGTCTCCGTAATATGCATGTCACATTAATAAATTGGAATCTATTCAAAAAACGTTTCTAAGAACTTTGGCATTTAGAGCTAATATCAATATTGTAAACAACTTCGAAATAGACTATACTATAATCACTAATATTTTTAATATTGATAGCTTGGAGAACAGAAGAACTTGTGCTGATGCCTTAACCTTCTTAATGGGGTATACTTTTAACCTTCTGTTCTTCAGTCAATTGAATTTAATACCATACATAGAAGAAATAATTCCCCAATGTTTCGCATCCCTTTCCATCGTAGCAATTATGGTTATTTTTCCCCCCTTACACACACTTTAAGATTCTATAATAATCATGAGCTTGATTCATTCTCTGGCAATCCTCGTACTAAAATTAGGAAGGTACCACAAGACTGATTTAATTTTTGTGATAAAACTTTGTGATTTTTGTGAACTTTTGTTGTTCATTATTTCGTTGTTAATTATCGGTACTACTTCTGTTACTTTGTTATTTTAGTTACCTAGTAATAATTTAATGTCTGCATCTTGTTAATTTTAATTTAATATTCTATTGTAAAATATTTTGTAAAGTGGCTCTGCCGTTGAAATATATAAATAAAAAATATATATACTGGACACTGCAGGCCGAAAGTACCATTGCACACAATGGGTCTAAGTGAGGACACCGAGTGTAAGGCCTGTATGGAGGAGGATGAGATGACAAGACACGTGCTGTGTGAGTGTCCGGTCATTGCATGTTAACGTCAACTTATACCGGCCGGGTGACCCAAGGTGAGTAACCCATTAGAATATTTTGGAAACTATACAATGGAAACTTTTCAAACATTCTATTCTAACATATATCCATGTAAACTGTTTTTATGAAATACTTTTATATTTGCAGTGTTGCCATTTGCAGGAAAGCTTGGCAACAACTTTCTCATTTTTAATTGAACACCCTGTATATTTTTACATTTTTGGATTCTACAAAATATTTTAGGTACATTTATGTATAATACATATGTTCAACTGTTTTTAAAATATTGACTTGTTGCGAGCCTCTTAAAGGGGATGATTTTTGTTTTTACTGGGACTTTCCATCCATTATAGGATAAATGCCCAGTTTCAGCCAAGTTTTTGCAAAGTTAAAGACAAACATAAAATATCCATGCCCCTAGCCGGGATTCGACCCCGGAACCTTCCGTGCAGCAGGCCTCTTAAAGGGGATGAATATGAATTTTATTATCTTACCTTCTGGTAGAGTATGGGAAAAATGGCTTCTCCCAGGATGCTTTAAAGTACATGGCACTGGTCAATATCACCTTGGTACCTTGAGATGGCACCCCGTTCAGAATCGTGTTAAGTTTTCCCCTGGTTTCCCGCGAAACCCACTCGTTGACCAGCCGTTGTGCTTCATGAGGGCTTCGTTGAAAGTCGACATTCAAAATGTAGCTCCTGTAGATTTCCTCCGCTGTCTGTCTGTAAACGGGTCGAATCTGCAAGAAATGTCAAGTAGTTATACTTATATTGGTAGTTCTGCATAATAAATGAATAATTTTTGGCCCAAATATTTTTTTGAAATGATGGTTTAAGACTTATTTTATTTCATTCAGTAGTCAAAATAGCTAGTTTTTGCTATGATCCTTTCGTTTCGTTGATAGTTAAAATATTGTATTGCGATAGGCTCTAGTTTTTGAGAAAGTCATCTTAAATTTAAAATATCTTTTTATTATTAGTGACTTTTCCAAAAATTTTATTGTTCAACGCGTCTGTATACAAAAAAGTACCTTTTCATATTTTCGAAACAATCACATCCAGCTGACTAAGAAATCGTCTGACATAGACTAACCAATGTTCGAGATTGACAAGAAACTTTGTTTGTTTGCCATGTTGATTGATTGGACGACGACTACTATTGGGTCTATTGTGGTTCACTTTTAACATTTTTTGTTGCTACACAACATTCAGCCCCTTAAAGAGGGTCGCAACTTGCTTCGGTGAAACATCATTCAGATTCAGTCCGTCGATCTGTGGTTTACCGAAGATATGTTGACGCTGACGTGCAATGGCCGGACATTCACAACACATGTCTGGCCATCTCATCATACTCCACATAGAGCCTACATTCGGTGTCCTCGCTTAGACCCATTCTGTGTAATGGTACTTTCAGCCTGCAGAGTCCGGTATATAGATCAACCATTGTCCGGATGTCCTGCCTGGTGAACTCAATGAGTTTCCCGGCCCTCTTTCTGCAGGGTTCTGTAATGAACTCCTTGAAATGTGCCAGTCCCGGCAATTCTCTCCAGTATTGGTGGAACTTGTTTTCCATCCAGCCTGAGAGAACAGTGTTGATTGTGTTGTATGCTATTCCAAGGGCTGGTTCGGGGCCAATAAAGACGGCAGAGGCCGCTTCACGCGCCAGCTGGTCGGCAGTCTCATTTCCCCGATTTGCAGAATGTCTCGGAATCCATACCAGCGACACAGTGTTTATTCGCCCTAGGGTGTTCAGTGTGTCCTGGCAGCTCCTAACGGTTCTCGATGAGCACCTATAGGATTCAAGAGCCTTAAGGGCCGCTTGACTGTCGAAAAGTATCTTTATTGATCTCTTGTGCCAGTTATGATCGATCATCCTACGTGCGCTCATTTCAATGGCGAAGAGTTTCTCCTGGCAAATTGTAGCCATTCGTCCAAGACTTTGTATAAGTCTGATATTTTTCCGGCTGCAATAAGCTCCAGATCCAGCGCCTGAAGGCATTTTGGATACGTTAGTGCACCAGCAGCTATCTTCACTTGAAAAACTTATTCTGTTTGTCGTCCAGTCCTCCGTCTGGGTTTTGCTGTTTACTGTTGCAGGCATTAGATCCGGTAACAGCCCTAGAATGCAGTGGTTCTCAATTGCCTGCGTTAAAGTGTTTGGTACTACTTGACTTGCCCTGCCACCCCATTGGTTGGCTATGATTCTGTGGGTTGCCTTCATAGCCTCTTTCTCCAAGACAAGGTGTAGAGGAGGAAGGTTTAGGAGGCATTCCAGCGCTGCTGATGGTGTGGTGCTCATAGCACTACATATCACCATACTTGCTTGAAGTTGGATGCTTGTTAGTTTGGCACGAGCCATCGTTTGCCTACCCTTCGTGTACTAAACTATTGCACCGTATGTAATCATGGGTCTAACTACCGTGATATACAGCCAGTACATTTATTTGGGGCTAACGCCCCAAGACTTACTGCAGATTCGTTTGCTCGTCCATACAGACAGTGCTGCCTTTTGCTTTACTTTCTCCAAATGCGCTTTCCATTTAAGTATTTTATCGAGGGTCATCCCCAGATATTTTACTATAGATGCGAATGGGATTGTTTTACCGTTATAACGGCATAATGATTGTTTTGCTAGGGTTTACAGACATTTGTTCCCTGTTGCACCAGTCATTTACTGTGTCTAAGACCTGTTGTGTTTTTCCGGAGATGGGCCTCTCTGGAATATTTTTTACGACGACTACTATGTCGTCAGCAAAGCCTTGTGCAATTACGTCCATCAGTTGTAGACTCGCAAGGAGGTCGTCCACAAGGAGCGACTCGAGGAGGGGTGATAGCCCACACCTCATGATGTGTGATCATGAACAATGGGATTGGGCATTCTTTGATTTTCAAGAAACAGACTGCCAGGGAAGTGGTGTTGTGCTAGCAGCTTCAGAGTTTCGCCCTCCGACTAGGTAAATGAGCCATCAGGACGTTTGATGGTCTCGAGGTTTCAACTCGGCTCTTTCACCAGAATCCTGTGGATACGAGTGATATCCAGAAGTTCTTTTAGTTCTTGGCAGAAATTTATCCAGGATTCTCTTTTGGCAGTTCTTATCTGCTTGTTGTACTATGTAAGCACTGCACGGTATCGTTCCCAGTTTCTTGTTTCTTTGGCTTGATTGAAGAGGCGCCTGACCTCCCTACGTTTCTTTTGTAGTGAATTGTTCCACCAAGACATACCGCGGATGTCAGTTTTTTCTTTGAGTGGACAGTTTTCGTGATATGCTTGCCATGTTACTACCCAGCAAACATATCTGTTACATGAACATAGTATTTATGTAAATTTAAAGTCAACAAATATACATAAAAAAGTTTATTTATTTACATAATACAACTTATCTTTAATAAGAAGGAATCTTTGTGCATGGCGCTATATGCAGAACATGAAAGTTTTACCTTGTTGTGAGATTAGAAGTATATAAATATTATACATATAATATGACTTTAATTTTACGTAAATGATACATTCCAATACGTAATGTTTATATAACAATTATCTTATAAATTTATATAGTAGTTACATAAAGAGTACGTTACTTACATGATGTCAAGTTTACCTTGATGTTACTTGTAAGAGATATAAATATTGCAAGCATGGACCTTTGTGCATGGCGTTATGCAGAACATGGAAGTTACTTTTGACCTTGTTGTGACTAAGGACACTAATCCTAGAGCAAGCTCTAAAGGAAGTGAAGCCTGACATTTATTTTGACACTTGCGTTGTCGTTTTTGATTTGTTTGCCCCGCTTTTGTCATCGGCGGCTCGTTATTATTGTAAATAGTTTTTTTATCAAACGATTTAATTTTATTATTTATTCCTGTTGTGTACCAGGCTGCAAAAAATAGTCCTGCGACGGAGTTCAGCTCTTTCAAGTACCTATTAAAGGTAAGTTATAATGACTGAAGAAGTAATTTTATTAGGAAAATCAAACAGCAATAGAAGCAGCTTGGCTGGAAGCCTTCGGACAAGACTTTAAGCAGCACGAAAATTTAAGGATTTGTGAGGTAAGTTTTATAACAGTACCTATTTTTGCCCCGACTATAGTGCTTAATAAAGTGGAAGTATAAATTCGATTTCTTGTGTATTTGCGTGCCTGGTGTGTGAACTTGTGTGTCTCATTTTATATCGGAAATTAGTAAAAAAATTATTACGGCGTTGTGAAAGTTGATCGTTAGTCGAGTTTAGCTATTCTTGGTAAAAAAAATCATTTTTAAAGATATAGGTATATAGTTATTTAGTTTATGGTAAGAATTAAGTACTTCTTTTGGGGCAAGTATTCGCCTGTATATATGTTACCGTAAAACTCCGACTTCAGTTACAACTTCGTTTTCCTAGGAAAACCTAGTTTAGATTTCTTAATTTAGATCTAATCTAAACTTATATAATTTAGTCCATTCTAATCTTATATAGATTTAAAAGGTATAACTAGTTTTTACTAGGAAAAACCGGGTTTTAACGGTAACATATACTGTGATAAGAATGCGTTGTATTGATAAAAGATTTTAAACATTATAAATCTACTGTAGTTTTAAGTTCATTTGAATAATTTAGATAACTTTAATCAGTTTCCTGTATTTATTACGGAATAATTAATTTTTTTACGTATAAGCATAAATATAATAGTCAAAAGAAAGAAAAAAATTGTTTTAATTCTTACTTGAAACACAGTGACACAAAATGTGTTATTAGTACGGTAGTTTATCAAAAATTTAGTTGCTATTTGGCTCCTAAAACACCTACATCTACAAAAAAAAAAGGATTTTCTGTCGGTCTACACACATGATAGAGAAGGTATTATGTATTATGATTTTTAACCAAAAATTTGGTACCAAAGCGTTTTTTTGGCCACCCACAAAGTAAATGTTGGATAAAATGATGGGGGTTTAGGAAGACAAAAGTGTGAAATAGTTGTAAAAATTGTAACTTTGAAATAAACATTTTTCTGCAGTTTGGTTGGTTGGCAATTACTAAGAGCTTTAGTTTTTGAAATATTTAAAAAAGGTGTTGAAATATTTTTTTTAAAAACATAATTTTTGAAACAAAGAAGCAGATATCAATATACGTTTCCAGATTTTAGTTCCTGTGAATAGTCCTTACCTGAAAATGTTTTTGTCCGGTTTTACAGAGGGTTTACCCAACTTTTCGTATTGATAATTTATTCATAACTTTAGTAATTCTGAATGCCTGTCGTTTTACTTCTTTATCAAAATACAGAGACCCGGACTAAGAGTAAAATCTGTTAGATTTATAATTTTTGCGTATATTTTTTACTTTAGTAACTCGCGACTGTATGATAATGGACTAGTGGCGCTTTCGAGAAATACTTTCTTATCGTATTTATCATTCACTAAAATATTTAAAATAAGAACGAGCAAATCACGCACGCTGTTCAACACCGTTCTCAACTAAAAAGCCAGTTAACTCCTACCGTCTCAGTGCCCTTTAGCCTATTGCGGCTGCCATTGTTATAACCAAATTGACAAGTAAAACATGGACTCTCTGTCAGTTTGGTGTCAATATGGCGCCAATCATACGCCAAAGGATACTAAAACGAAAATGAGTTAAGTAGCTTTTTACTTGAGAACGGTGTTGCGCTGTTTCGGCACCCTAGTCAAGAACTGTCAAACCCTGTATAGGTGCCGGCCGCCGTCAAAAAAGTTGTAGCTATATAAAATAAACATTAGTTTATTTTTTCATAAATTCGTTTTTTTTGTGATAAAGGCATTTGTACTTACCGGATAGTCATTCTGGACAAAAATCGCCATCGCATAGTTCACGTCCTCGCCAATTTTAAATCCAGACGAGGCTATGATCTTGCTAATGATTCGCCCCAGTTGGACGTGAATGAGCTGCGGCTTGTCTTTGAGGTCGGGTAATCCCGAAGCGAGGCCCATGAAGTTGAGAAGTTCTTCGTAGGTTCTGCCGTTGGAACCGAGAAGGACGAGGGCTAGGGCTCCTAAAATTCAATGAGATCTTATGCCCGTGTGCACGGGTTCGGCTTGACATGTAAGTCGAGCTTACCCTGCCAAAAATATCTTACAAAAGATCATAGCAAATAACAGATAAAACATCATAAGTTGCTAATATAAACTATTTTATAATTTTTGTCTAGTGAAAGTGAAACACAAATCCGGAATAGCAGTCCTCATAATGGTTTAAAAGATTTTATAAGATTTTATAAGATCTACCTGTAACAATCTAAAATAAAAAATTACGTCACAACTTTAGCAGTTGTAGTAGTAGTAATAGCAGTAGAAGTAATGTAATATTTGTAAATTGTTCTCATCAGGAGCGGTGGGAGACTACTTTGATAAATTTCTATGGCATTTTTTGAGGCATTGTTTATAAAATCTTACAGGATTTCATAAGCCAAAAAGTATTTTTTTGTAGTAAAAGTATTTACGAAAAATGATGTGTTTTTTTATAAGATTTTATAAGTTCCGGTGGGCGACGACTTAATATATTTGTGTCAAAGAGCATATAAGTTAAGGCAGGTAAATTCTTATTACTTTGATAAGTTTCTATGAGATTTTGTAATATTTTACAAAATTTCTCCATACTGCCACGGTACGTAAACGTATAAATCCTTGGGATGTGGCACAGTACGTACATTTTATTTCCCATGTAGGACCAAAATTACTTACACTTTGTTACGTACTATATACTACATACATTTTTCTACGTATATAGTACGTCCCTAATTGGTTCCGGGACGTACCAACGTAAAATGAACATAAAATGTACGTCCCTGGGAGGAAGAGTGCTGCATGGGATCATGAGTCGAAAAATATTTTTGTAGCAGTAAGTAAGTATACTAAGTATAGCTTTTTTAATTAATTTTCAGGTGGTCGAAAAAACTAATAAAAATCAGTTGTGTTTTTTATGAGATTTAAAGAGGTTTTTTTGTCAGGGTGGACACATAAAAATCTATAAAATGTTGTAAGTTTGTCTGACTATAAAATCTATTTAAAGATTTATAAAAAAAATATTTTTCCCAGCTCATAGAAAGTTATAAATGTTAAAAGAAATTTGTAAAATTCTATGACTCTATGACTCTTCAAACATTATAAAAGGGTGTAATCATAAAAGTCCATAAAATGTTATGAGTTCTCTTGACTATAAAATCTCTCAGAAAACTCATAAAAACAACGGTTTATATAATCCCATAATACATTATAAAAGAAAAAGAATTTAATTATAGAAATCGATAAAAGTTGATGTGTCAGTTTGATTATAAAATCTCTGAGAAAATGGTGCTTTTATGAAACCATAAAATATTTAAAAAAAAATATCTGCACTTATTAAATTTTATAAAGATTCATAAGTATGTGTGATTATAGGATCAGATAAAAAAACACACATAAAAACCACATAAATTCTTACCAAAATCGAAGACATACCTCATAAATTATTACAAACTTTTATAATCGTAAAATTTTGCCTCACAAAAGCTTATAAACCTTTTAAAAACTGAGAAAAATCAGGTGTGTTTTTTTGAGGTTTAATGCGTTTTTTCTTTGTCAGAGTAAGCTTAAGTTTTGCTTTGCAAGGGTGTGGAATATCATGTAATTGGCACTTAAGCTATAGTTAAGATAAACCGTACAATTACTTCGGCTTAAGGGCATTTTGAGGTTATGCATTTTTTGGTTATGTTTCTAAACAAAAGTTCTTCTTTCTGTGATAAGTGGTCTGTGCTTAAAATGGAACTTCTTCTTATACCAAGAAGGATTTTACAAAGAATGGATTATTTCAACACTTTTGATAAAGATTTCTTTTACAAAACGTCCTAAAAAAATAATGTTTTTAAAACACAATACCAAAGAGCAAACTTTTTCGTTGAGCGAATAATTTACCATTTTTTCGCAAATTCGTTACAAAAAAAAACTCAAGAAGTGGTTGGCTTGGTCTAGTGGTGGAATAATTTTAATAAATATTCAGGTTTTATAAATAACCAATTATAGTAGTTTTATTTGCCTTTTCCTCTATATAATCATAAATCATCAATAAAATTTGTTTTTTTTTTTAAACAACCTCAAATTTTACTTTGTTTTTTTTGGCAAACCAAGTAAATCTCAAGGGTCACTCTCAGTTCAAGCGGCACTTGAACAATTGGATGAGGTAAGAGGAATTGGTGCACACGGGCATTACTGCCGTATTTATATAGCTTTTCCCTAAAGCAATTCGAAGACGGCCATCGAGGTGTTATTTGATTTTGTATTCGTTGCCATAAGCAGGAGTGATAAATTTGGTTTCATTTGAAAGATTATGATTATGGTTCAGTAGTTTTTCGTTTTTTTTCGGTTCTTTTTTGGGTAATACTGGTGTAAATATAACATATTTGGGTCACATATTGAATGTTTTCAGTAGCGCTAAAAAACCCAAGCTTTAAGGTGTTTGAAGAATTTGCAAAAAATATACTCTCAAGTAGGTAACCGACCTGCAATACTGGTCGGCGAAAACACAACATTTTCCTGTATGTTTTCATTCTCCACCAAAATTTTGTTTACTGCCAACGTAATTTTGCCTATTCCCAAAGCTATGATGCTATTGACATATTCTTCATACTGTGAAGTGCCTCTTATTGCTGCCAGGTTTACAGATGGAGGCAACACCTAAAATTGCAAAAATAATAATCCCAATAGTACCCCACATCAATCATAAATTTCCAACCAATTATAAATGTTTTTGTATCAATATATATTTAATAAAACTGATTTTGTAAAAAACCTTATACATTTGTGACAATTTTTATTTGTTTTTCAATTCAGGATTAACTGCTAGTCTCATAAATAATAAGGTAGGTACCTCCTCAAGTATATTAACCCACAAAGCATATACCTACGGATTTAGAGAAAACTCTTACTAAGGGCATCGTAAAAAACAAGTTACAGCGCCTCTAGGGACTCAGTCTCGAAGCTCACGCGACAAATTGCGCCGATGATATCTATCTTAATCAATGTCCATCGATGTCGTCGTCTTTTCGTTCTTTTCATGAGGTCCTTTTGTTGAAGTTTTTTAGTTTTGTGTGTTTTTGGCCTTTTTTGAACTGTAATTTCTTGGATTTTTGTTATAAGTACAATTGGAAAATTATATCCAAGTGTTGTGTCCCAGAGAAACAGACTTTAAGGGTAAGTACCGGGTAAGGTTTCTACATCTGGGTGCCGATTCTGGAATTTCGTAGGAAAGGTCGCACGGGAACGGTCACCTCCTCGATATCAACCAATAACGGGCTAAAGCTATCACGAGTTATCCGAAACCTATCCGACCACGGCCGAACTTCACCCGATTGCCGTGTATCGAAGGAACTTTCCTACACTTTCATATGCCTGCCTCTGAGCAGCAGGACGGGTGCTCTTGAAAAACGATAATCGAGTTACCTTTGCGCGTGCACCGTAGAAGGTTGGCAGCTTCTTAGTCTTCTTATTGGCCGAAACGAAGGATGTGAACGTTCCTAGGCGACCATTCTTTCGAAATTCAAGAATCGGCACCCAGGGGAAAAACAGCCTATTCAATAGAGAGTTAACTAACTTATCGTCACCTTATTTCCTTAACGTATTACCGTAATTGAGACGCTAAAAAGAGTTTTTCAACTACACGAATTTTTTGAATTTAAAGAAAACTCGAAAGTCTTAAAAGAAACTGCTGCTATTGAGGCCGACATGGGAAGCATAATAAATGGTTTAATAATAATTACAATAGTTTCGATATGTATATATCTTCTTAAAAGAACAATATAATATGTATATTAAATACGACGCATTTGGTTTATTTCTTAAATTTAGTCATTAGAATCAACAATATTTTGGAAAATAAAACTAATTATTGATGAATTAGGTTTCCCAAAATAATGTTGTTTCTAAACTGAAATACTTTAAAAAATACCCGAATTCAAATTTCCCGGCGCCATCTCCGCTACCCTAATTCAAGCTTCGCGACCGAGTCACTAGAGGCGGTATCAAAAAACTTATAACAGGGCCCTAAGTCGTCAGATCGCCTTCTATACCCGTAGGTACATATTTTGTGTATTAAACACATTAAAGCGTAAAATTGACGTATTGCTGACGTTATGAAGGTTATTTTTCTAGACTTTTTTAGGAGGGGGGTTCCCGCTCAAATTGTAAAAAATAGTTATTTATGATACTAGTGTGTTAAGTTGAAAATAAGTCACGCGAGAAAGATATACTACTCAAAATTTGTATCAATTCCTTATAATCCTAATTATACGAAAGGATTACAAAAAGTATTTAATAACACCGGTCTTAAATTAGTATATCAATCCGGTAACACAATAAAAAGCTTACTAGGAAATCCCAAGGATAAAACTACAGTTCTAGAAAAAAGTGGAATTTACGAAATTAGTTGCATGGATTGTGACAAAAAATATGTTGGGCAAACGAGACGCTCTATTTAAACATGTTTTAAAGAACACTTAGCACACTTAAAATACGGAATAACAAAAAAGTCAAGTGTGGCCGAGCTTGCTTTTGAAAACAATCATAGATTCACATTAGATAACCTAAAACTTCTAAAAAGTGTACCAAACAAAAGACTTTTGAATGCATATGAAAATATGGAAATCATTAAATCCAGAAATAGTTTAAATAAAGATAGAGGACCCATCCCGTTTAGTACACTTTCTTCTTTGGTTGAGGGGAGATAGGATTAAAAATCGTGATCAATCACAAATTATTAGTCTTATCTCCGCCCACTAAAGGATTGTATATAAGATAGAGCGTAGATTAATTTAGTTCATTGTTTATCGTCTCCTGATGATGCTAACGTTGTTAGCGAAACGCGCGTCGAGTGAAAAAAGTGTAGTTTTGGTTTGTGGAAAACAATCATAATTTCGTTTTTATGAAGAATTAGGAATATTGTTCGATGTCAACGATCTCGAAACAGTAAGTCTTCCGCTTAAGAATGGCAGTGGCGGTCGCAGCTTTTCCAAAAAGGGGGGGGGGGAGCGTGAGATCAAAATTTTGTAAAGGCAAAAAAGAATTTTATGCAGAAGTTCTAAAATTAATGTAATTGAAAGGGTATCAAAAATGTTACTGTTTATATGTAAAACCGGCAATTTTTTAAATAACTTTTCGAAAAAAGGAAGGAGGGCGATTTCCCCCCCCCCCCACTGCGATCGCCAATGATAATGATTGACCTTTTTAGTAGTCTTATGGGCAAAAAATGTAAAATAGACAGTATATCATATTTTAATATTCATCACAATTCACAAAAAAAAAACAAACACATAAATTAATGCAATGTAAAGGAATTTAAAGTTATGATTCTTGACTGGTGGGGGGATAAGACGTCACACTTACTGTCAAAGTTGTCAACTGGAAGAATAACTGTGGTATCACCGAAGATAGATTCCATTCCAGGCTGAAAATCGCCTTTAAGCCTGGGCTTCACACATGCTTATTTAATAGGTATAATTTACGTACCTGTATAGTCCTTTGTGGCATAATCTGAGAAATGCCTCCGTCATCACTGGGAAAATATAGTAAATTTTGGTCTCCATGCTGGGGAAAACCCGCGACAGTATAAGCTATCCAAAATATAATTAACGGGATAATTCGAGACATCTAAAAAAATTGTATCTTTTATAATAATTAGTAGCTATCTCTCGAATAAAAAAAAATAATGCCCCAACTTCTTTATGCATCTCTTTCTTAAAGCCTTATGTCAATATAAATACTTATAATTCAAAACTACATTTTAATCAATCAACATATAGTTTTTTTTGTTATTTTTTTCTTACTTAGTTAAATATTCAAATTTTATTAAGACGTTTTAATGTGCCCACAAGAAATTAAGAACTTGGGTAATTATTTTAAAAACATATTTGTGGGTAATGTTTTATACTTTTAATATTTCTTAACTATACGATGTAGTATAGGTTTTTATAGCGAAAAGGATTTGTTACTCTAGCAAGATTTTATGATGAAAATAATTGGTAGGTACATATTTAATGCTAATTAAATGTGATATTCCCAAATTTATGGCATTTTATTTTCTTAGATTTTGTCTGCCTGATGGCTCTCCAGATATCACGTACTCGATGTTTGATAGAGATGTTTTGATCTGAATTACTCCGAGACTATTAAGGAGTCTTAGTGCTTATAGGGGAATTTTTTGTCGTCTTTATGTCGAATACATTTAGACATCTTAGAGACATCTTAAATTAACGTCTTCCTTAACATATCTTTAAAAGTTTTAAAACTTGGTAAAAAAACTAGATTCATGCAGTTATTTATTAAAAGCAGTCGTTTTGTTTTTTTTTTGTTGCCAGTTAAATTTAATTGCCTAGGTCACTAAGGAAAATAAATATATATTTTTTTTGCACACTGTTTATTTTCAAAACATTAATGAAAATTTTAGATTTTATTGGATTACATGTCTTAAAAAAGACGTCTAGGATATGTATTTTTACGGGTCTTTCAGAGGTTTCATCAAGATCATTGGACTTCGCTAAAACGTCTTTAAGACTACGAGTTTTTTAACAGCAGCCCTCCATTGTTATATGCCTTAAAGTCGTCTTCTGAAGAGCTAAATGTTATCGTCTTTAGGAAACGTTTAAGACTTTAAGACTACATTGTGCTATCTGGGTTGTATCCCAGTTGTATTTTTGGAATACGGCATTTTACAACATTTGTACCATTTTACAATTTAAAAAAATGTAACTTTTGCACTGGCCCTGGAACAAACAACTTTACTCATAGTTAATAGTGGAAATCAATAACCAGCGCCTTGTAGACCGCTTCAGGCTACTGCCAACATAGGCCGGAAGAAGTCCAATTTGCCAGTGTACGTACACGCAGGGACACCGCACCCCTATCAGTGGAACAACCAACACTCAGGCTTGCGATCACCGTTCGCGGCTTGCGTTTAGTACGCCTCTAACCACGGTGCCTTGTGGAGCGTAGTCAATGAAATCGGAATTTGGTCAATAAATACGCAAATTTGGTAACGTAATTTTCTTGTTTTTTGTCACTGATAAATTAGAGCGTTTGATTTTCAACTGCTCAGATTTATCACTAACAATGTATTATAATGAAAATAATAAAGAGATACTCGATTTCTATAAACTTTAGAGCAAAATATGTAATTATCAAAATTAAATAAGAGTAAAAACACTATAAAAAATGTTCTATGTGTTTTTTCTGTACGACTACCCGTTTTCAAGTTATAACGGCTTTAAAAAGCTGAATATATTGTAGACAGTTATTATTTTCACAAAAACATTACCCATCCCGTTTAGTACACTTTATTCTTTGGTTGAGGGGAGATAGGAGGAATCAGAAATTATTAGTCTTATCTCCGCCCACTAAAGGATTGTATATAAGATAGAGCGTAGATTAATTTAGTTCATTGTTTATCGTCTCCTGATGATGCTAACGTTGTTAGCGAAACGCTCGTCGAGTGCAAAAAAGTGTAGTTTTGGTTTGTGGAAAACAATCATAATTTTGTTTTAGTGCAACCAAAGGTTCCAAATTCCCAACACAGTTATTATTTTATCTATTCTAGATATATATCATGCTACTACTTCTGCGGGGGATTTCTACTTCATAAAATTGTCTGGCATCAAGGAGAATCATATTCTGTCATTTTAGATAAATATGTTGAGTATGTAAAAAGATATTATTTAGCAAATGCAATAATAGTTTTTGATGGATATCTCGAGGATATTGCGTTAAAAAGCACTAAGACATCTGAGCGACTTCGTCGATTAAGGACTGCTTCATCACCAGAAATTCATTTTGATGAAAAAATGACCGCAATAGTGTCTCAGGGAAAATTCTCGTTTGAAGAACGAGGGGTTCGGAGTCAAGTAGACTGATGAAGATGCTGACACATTTATTGTCAACACTGCCATTGAAGAATCAAATCAGAATGAAACGGTAATTATAGTCGGCGAAGACACCGATTTACTCGTCATTCTTATAGCCTAAAATGGGTCTCTCTCAAATATTTATTTTCAAAAGCCAGGCAAGGGAAAGACGCAAAGTATGCACCCCATAATATGCATATAGATGCTTCAGTTATGAACAAAATTTTATTTCTACACGCATTTAGTGGCTGCGACACCACATCCGCATTATACAGACAAGGAAAAATAAAATTTGTTAAAGTTTTACAGAAAAATAAAGAATTACAGAAAGCTGTACAAATATTTAAAGACCCAAACGCATCTCCAGAAGATATAGAGAAAGTTGGAGAAAATTTTTTACTTCACCTATATGGATATAATTAAATAAATAATAATACCAGTGTTTCGTAGAATCTATTACCAAATGCTTGCCAAACCTAGCATCATTACCGCCGAGCAAAGACGCCGCTCGATTCCACTCATTTCGTACTTACTATCAAGTACGGCTATGGTATGGAAATGAAAAATCCGCTCTGGATTGGGGATGGAAAAATTCAAAGAATGGGTTGATGCCTATTGCTACTTTACAAGATGCAGCTCCACAAGAATTATTAAATCTTATATCTTGTAAATGAGCCAAGGATTGTAATGTGTAATTAGGCCCATTGGGGACACCACTTTAAAAAAAAACGCGCAGAGTACTTTACCTCAAGGCAGCACCTTGAGAGATAATCGTTAAACTTGATTTTTGACCAGTCGCACAACAATAAAAATTTAGCTACAAATTTATAGAAACTTTTATATGGCCACGACATCAGGACTGATTTCTGATTTTTATTGTTATGCCAAGCAGTATCCAGTGGCGGTCTCAGACTTTCACAAACAGGGGGGGGAGGTGGTCTAAGATTGTTTTATTAATGCAAAACTAATAAAAACAGATATTGTTTTATTAATAACTTGAAACAAAGGTTATTCAAATAAGTTTATTCAGTTGTAAGTTATTTTTATTACATGCGTTTTGACCTGCCTCATAGGGGGGGGGGGGCTTAAGCCACCAAAATCCCCCCGCTTGGGACCGCCGCTACCAGTAGCAAACTAAGACCTTAGACCTTATTTCTCGGGGGTGCCGCTCAAGGTGGTGTGAAAACAAGTACAGTTAACCCCGAATATATCCAACACATATATTATATCAAACTTGTTCTCTCAAAATTCGATATATCGGGTATTCGTACGGAAAAAACACCTAGAACATTTTTTATAGAGTTTTTGCTCTTCTTTAATTTCGATAACCACATATTTTGTTCTAAAGTTTACAGAAATCGAGTTATTGGCAAAAAATTAAAAAAAAGCAATTTTTTACAGACTTTTTCCAAGATGGCGGCCAAATCCGGGATCAGGGGAGGGAGGTGCAAAATCAATGTGTGCTTTCTTACAAACAATCAAACAAAATAAAATTTATTTCAGCTTGTCCGGATTTGCTCCCGCCAACAGCTATTTTACACTACTTACCGACTGGCCTATTTTTATAAGATTTTACAAGGAAATAGAATATAAGATATGTGAGATAATAGAAATAGTAAGAGTTCTCTTTGTTATTGTAATATTTTTAGTGTAGATATTTTTGCCAAAAATTTTTCAGTTACTATAGTTAACAGTAACTTGTCATTTTTACCTAAAAACAAAAAGTGAGCGTAGTAGGAATATTAAAAGTTCTCTTTCTAGTTGTAAGATTTTTTATTTAGTGTTTTAATGACAAACAAGTAACTTGTTGTTCCCACCTATAAAATTAAAGAAATTTTGTTCTGTTTATTGGTGGACAAAAAGTGAGCTTATTTTTAATATTTTATAGTTAAAAGATTTTTCTAATGTAGTTTTTTAAGACAAAAGTGACCTTGTTTGAAAGTTTGAGACAATGATGTGTTTGAAATTAACTCTGTGTTTCGGACTTCCATTGTCTATATTTTATTTATACACGACGTTTCGATCAGTACAATCTCTGATCGTTTTCAGGTAGGCAGTTTGCACCTGAAGACGATCAGAAACACAGAGTTAATTTCAAAAGTGACCTTATTAAAATAATATAAAAATAACTTAGTGTTACTTATATTTTAGCAATAACCTATTCGTTTCAAGTTTTTAATATTCAGTTATTTTGTGTTTGACTACATAATTTTAAAAAATGTATTTAATATATCATTGCGGCGATTACCATAAATTCTTATAAAAGCGTATATAAATCAATTCAAGTTTACCATAAAAAATCAATTTCAGAATTTGCCATAAATATGAACATAAAATACTACAAAAAAATACCATAAATTCCTATGACCGATAATATATCCCATTGAAGATCATAAAATATTATAAAAAATCATAAAAACTCAACAAATTATTTCTTAAAACATTACAAAAATCCTCATTTCCTTTATTATGAATATAAAATTAATACTATAAAAAAATATCATAAATTCCCATAGAAGCTTGTATAAACCCATTAATTTTTCTTAAAGCTAACATGAAAATTTTAGGCGACTCCCGTAAATTGTTGTAAAAAACTATTAATTTCTTATAAGTTATCCTTTTAAAAAAATATAAACTACTGTACGATTTTAGCCAGATTATTTCCTTATAAACAGTCATAAACTTATCAGAAAACTTACAACAGCAATTTTTTTTAAAAACTGTAAAAGTTTGTCAAAGACACTGTAAAACCTTATAAACTTTTACAAGCTTTACTATATAAAAAATACCATAAGTTCTCATAAAAACTTGTATAAACCCATTAATTTCATCAATAAAATCCTCGTCCATTCCAATGAAACACCATAAAAACTCGTAAAGTTAACATAAAAATTTTAGACGACTCCTGTAAATTGTTGTAAAAAACTATATATTCTTATAAGTTTTAGTGCCGGCATATTTAGCAAAAAGTAGTGGATTTTTTCCCAAATACAGCAAAGACTCTAAGATATAAGCGCCCAGGACAAGTTCCTCGGTAGCTCAGCTGGTAGAGTATTAGACTGGTATTTTCTCTACACTTATTTCTACAAGAGGCATATGGCTTGATTCCTACCAAGATCCTGATAACATGTTTCTGCAAAATAAGTACGTCATTTATGTGACAACTATGGCCCCAAAGTAACATGCCATATTTTATTTGAGAGTAAAACATACCATAATAAATTGATTTTAATAAACTGTGACCTCTAACAATTTTACTTAAAACTCTGCTGATAGTTTTTTTACATAGTTCTCTGGTGTGCCAAAAAAAAATTAAGATCCTTATTAATAGTCATTCTCAACATTATATAATATAAAAAATTACAGAAATTAGTGTGGTTAAATTTTTTTAAAAGTTGTACAAAATTAGTTCAAAATTATAATCAATTATAAGTTCAAAATTTTATTGAGGGAGTATGGCTTGACGTCAACCTGCACCCCCCCCCCCCATATTTAGAAAAAAACAGAGTTTCTAGTGGATTTTTCGAAATCCTTTTTGATGAATATAAAAAAAAAAACAGGAAGGAATGTCGTTGAAAATTTTTAAAAGTGGTTCAAAATTAATTCGAAATTGGTTGGAAATTATAAGCATATCAAAAGTCGAATATTTTGGGGGGGGGGTGGCTGACCTTAAATGTTGCGTAACGGATGGAACGTAACGTGTGTGAAAATATTTGAGAGTAAAAAGTTTAAATGACTTTTTTAATAGAAACAGTTTTGAGGCAAATTTAAACAATATATAATTGGTTAAAAAGAGTAGAATGCCTTGGTTAATTCGTATTTTGTGATATTACCGGTGGTGGACTTTTAGCTAAGGTGACCAACCGTACAGTCCGGTATTTTGATGAATTGTCCAGTTTAAAAAATACGTCCGGTATTGTCCGGTTTTTTTTACTGTGTAGTAATGACGCATCATTTTTAAGAAATAAATTTTAGTAACGAAAAAAAACAATTATTTTTTTTTAAAGTTTTAATGTACTGGAAACTAGACAAAAAATTGTTACCGCGTCCGGTATTTTGTTGTTTGGAAGTTGGTCACCTTATTTTAGCTGGAATGACTAGGCACTTAACTTATTTTTTTTGGGTTGAAATCAATTTTCTTATCTTTGGCACCTAGCCCGTTACTGATTTCCACTCTTTAGTTATTGTAAAACGCCAAATATGTACTTTTTTACATTGCTAGTAGACACGTGTTTATACTGGGTAGCACAGAGCGTTAATTCGGTAGTATGGCACTTACAGTTAGAATTAAATAAGCATGACTTCGGACATCGTGCATGTGTAGCCGTTTTTACACAAAAAAAGAAAAGGGACTACACCTCACTGTCCAAAATCTTTATATATAAAGACAGGAGGCAGTTTTCAGTCCTAGCTCCACAGGTGATGGGAATTTTGGAAAATAAACTACGTAGTTTTTTCAAAAATTATGTTCGTTTATATTGCCAACAATTCTTGGTTCCCTATGGCGGTCTACAACAGACCATTATCAAAAAGTTTTGTAAGAGAGTTCTTTCCCTCACAGAAAAAGAACGAAAAAGTCTCGTTTTTTATTTTATCCCTCCATTTTTTAACGTTAAAAAATGGAAGCATTAAAAAAAAGATTTTTTTCATTGTTTTCCTTTCAGGAAAAAAAACCTTCTTACAAAACCCATTAACGCGTTAGGGAACCAACAATTGTTGGCAATATTATAAACGAACTTTAAATTTTAAACAAAAATACGTAGTTTATTCACCAGCGCACTCAGGAAATGACTTCGGGGGGGGGGGGGGGGGTTAAGGATAAATAATAAAAAAAACTTAAATTGAAGTAAAAATGTGATCATGACAAGGCTTCCGAGGGGGGCGTTAACCCCAAACACCCCCCTCGCTGCGCCCGTGGTTTATTTTCGAAGATTCCCATCACCTGTGGGAGCTAGGACTTCTATCTAAATATTTATTCGGCTCAATGAAACCTTTTTTCTGTGCATTATAAAACCCTTGCACTAGCATACAGAGTCAATTTTAAGAGAAAGAATCATAAGTAATTATTTTGGGAGGCTAAAGTTGTTATTTTCGTCTTTTTTAGCTAAATTTTTGTCTTACCTTTTAATCCTTTACTTTTATCCTTACTCGACTTAACTAATATAATAAATTACAAAATTTTCACTATTACTAAAAAAGATACTAAAATTTAACGCGCATTACTATTACATTATTGTTGTTTTAGAAAAGTTTGATTGAGTACTATTTTTGTTTACTCCATAACCAACGTTTGAAATTAATCTCAAAAGTTCGAGGCACAATTATTTTATCTTTTTTGTTAATGTTTGTAATGCTGTTTGATTACCAACAGTGTTAAAAGCAACAACTGGACAAAAGGAGTAATTATTGTTATTTCAAGTCTCACATCCACATTTTTTACACATCAAAATAAATCATTATTTTCGTGAAACCACAAAAGTTGAACCGGTCAATAAAGCGTTTAGTTGCAAATAAGCGGTCAATTTTAAATTTAGCTGTGCGGCTTGCTGACCTTAACACAAACAAAGGTCGAGCAGCTAGGACATACCAAACAGATAGTCTTTTATCCGATTTTTATGACCTAGGAGGGTGTATTGTTTGTATCGAGCCGGTTTTGTAAGGTATTTTATGACCTTTGATTAAGTAAAAAATATACAATTATTACACAGCTCTACGAAATAATAAAAAAGTTATGTTGCAAAAGGAAACAATACGGATTTTTGTTGGGTATAAACTACTGATTCTGCAACTACCTTTCATGTATTTAAGTTAGCTCAGTTTTAAGTTAAAAAAAAATAAGAAACTTTTTTAATTTTAACCATATTTTTATGAATAAACTTTGGTGTAACTTTGAAACGCTTGGTACTAAATTAGCAAAATTTATTAACTTTATAAATAAGGCATAGGGGTATTTTTATGCAAGGAAATATTAGCATATACACACACAGGCTTTTAAACAAACTAAGAAGACCCTCTGTATACAGGTGTATTTCTAAATAAAGTATATACAAAAAAGATCTTCTTTATAGAAATATAGGTCTTGTAGGTAAAAATGTTTATAGTTTTATCAGTTAAAAAGATATTCGGGTTTAAAATTGAAATTAAAAAAAAAATGCAGATTTCCAGACAGATTTCCAGATAGGTAATCTTGGTGATTATATTGAAGAGCAAGGAGAGCGATTTTACCAAGACATTAAAACAATGGAAGGGCGCTATCAAGGTCGATGGGATATTCACATGATGGCAGATTACTGCTGGGGGTTGATCGGCTAAAAAAAATTGTGGTTAGCTTCTAGTATAGGTTAGTAGATACTTGATTCCTAAAAAAAAGTCTTCTTTCAAGAAAACATAATTTTCCATTTAATTCAGAGTAGGTAAATTACAATTGTTTTCTTTATACTTTAAAGTAAATTATGTCCACTAGTGTTAGCTTTTCGAGAAAGAGTCTAAAGGATTTTTTTGTCGTAAAATTATAATACAATTTTTTTTATTTTACCCTTTTTAGTTAGGGGTCATTTTTTTAAAAATATGTCTGCTTTTTTACTTTTATTTAGCTGTATCTCCATAAAACTGCTGCGTATTTTACTAAACGATGCAGCTATTGATCCTCTATTTATGGTCCAAATTTAAGCTGTGTACCCAAAAAAAAATTATTTTTTTTTTAAATCAAAATTTATAAAAAATAGCTTTTTTAGCTTTTTTCTGCAAAAACGAGCCAACTTAGGAAAACCAACTGGGGTTGACGCTGGACAAGGGACTCAAGTGGAGCGAGCATGTTGCTAGAATGACTGTTAAAGTCCAGGCAACATTGTGGCAGTTGCGCCGAGTGGTCGGTCGAATCTGGGGCATTAGCTCGAGGATCCTACACTGGATATACACGGCCATCATAAGAGCAAGGATCCAATACGGATCAGTGGTCTGGTGGCCCGCTGCAGAGAAGCTGACCATATCCAAAAAGTTTACGAGCCTGCAAGGGCTCTTCCTCGCTTCCAACTTGGATCAAGAAGGAGGTGATGGCGACGCACCTGCGATTAAGGGACCAGGGACTGTGGAAGGGCAGGGAGGAAAGAGAGGGCCATCTAGCGGTCGAGGGACTGGTAACGAAAGAGTTGCCCCTCCTTGCCAGTGAAAGCACCGCTTAAACCATGGAGGTTCGATAAAAAAGTACAAGGTCACAGTACCGGAACGGAATGAGCGGCAAAGGGAAGAATTTCCAACGGAATTAAGCAGAGAGGCGACGCGACGGTCTGCTACACGGATGGCCCTAAACTGTCCGCCAGGCAGACAACAGGCGCAGAAGTATACGCGGAAAGCCTAGAAGTTCAGAAGAGTTATCCACTTGGAGAACACGCTACGGTGTTTCAGGCGGAGGTGTATGCCATTATCATGGCAGCAACCCTACACGAGGTCAGAAATGGCAGGCGGGACATATACATATGCTTCGACAGCCAGGAGGCCCTCAAGGCTCTAAGTGCACCCAAAATAGTCAGTAGTCTGCTGGAGAAGTGCGCTGAAGCACTGCAAACACTGGCTCAACACAAAAGGGTGACACTGATATGGGTCCCAGGTCATGAGGGAATACCAGGGAACGAGAAAGCGGACGAACTTGCCAGACTAGAGGCGAAAACCCAATACATTGGACCGGAACCTCTTCTGGGAATAACAAGGAAACAGGTACAGAGTGAGCTCAACAAATGGGCGAACAATGAACTGAAGACCTCCTGGAGGCAAGAGTCAAAGAAAGCTATTCGTGGATGGTCCGAATGTAGCCAGAACTAAATGGCTCTTGGGCAGGACCCGAAAGGATATTGGACTGCTGACGGGGATGCTGAGTGGGCAAATAAGAGTAGCACGAGATCCTGTGTGTCCCGCTTGCGGGCTCGAAGAGGAATCGGCGCAGCACCTGATAGCACAGTGTGACGCATATGCCAGATCAAGATAGCTGAAGTGGGGATTTCCCACGATAGAGCAAGAAGAGCTGCACTTGCTCAAATGGGCTGACATACTGAACTTCGTAAAGAAGACAGGGAGGCCCCGAGAGAGGGGTGCAGCGGAAGTAGGGGCATAGGGGTAAGGAACAAGGTATGGCAGAAAGGGCCCATTAAGAGGCCTAATTGCTTGCTTTAGACCATAAATCAATGTGTGTGGCTAACTATAAGTTGTTCAAAAATATACGGCGCATGCATTGTTGTGTCTTTCATAGATTTTGAGAAAACTTTTGATAGAGTCCAACACGAGAACCTTATAGAATCTCTTAAAGAAGTTGGGCATATTACACTAGTCAACACAAAAAATTGGACGGTAATAAAATAGCTCGGACCTGCTTGAGGCAAATCCATAGGTTAAAATATTTTCCGAGTTCTCTAGTTTACATGATACGGACAGTGTACCTGTCTACGAACCATAAATTTTTACTCTGGCGCATCCTGTTAACGTACTGTCATAGTATACAAAATAATGTTGTTTTCTATGCGATTGTACTATAAAAGAAGAGATTGGCCAAAAAAACATTTTTTTGTATCGGGAGTGAAAAGTATTACGAACAATCCTTTAGTTACTTCAAATAAAATATTACTTTGGCCGTTACATATCAAACTTGGTTAATTTAAAAACTTCGTTAAAACTATCCCAAGCAGCATTTTTCTGACTTCCGACTAATTACAACCTAATAGGACGTCGGTTTTGGCCCTAATTTAGGTCCAACAAACAACGTATTTTTAACTAAAACCTGACGTCGCCAACAACTACTGCATTCGAAACTTATACTTACGCTACTTATCAGCGACGTAAATTAACGTTAATTACGGCGACGTAATTTTTAGAATAAAGGTCAAAACGGGCGTCAATTAAGAAGAAGAAGTTTGCCATGAAAGTAGAATTGTTTACAATTGACGTTGTCAAAATTTTAGTTATTAAATGTAACTTTTCCGAGGTCCACCGACGTGGGAGGTGACCTACAATAATAGTCCGCTTTTTTAATGGGCGGACTGACGTCATTTTTTTGGATCTCCCTTTGATACATTGTTTTAGACAGCGACAATAAATATGTAAAAATATGTCATGTCGCTGATTGTTTCAACTGTTACTTCAAATCGACAACAAAAACTTAGTTGACATGACTGTTGTCAACAAAGCAATACGTTTTCAAAGGAAAAAATTACGTCAGTCCGCCATCAAAAAATTGGACTATACTATATTCTAGATCGGTACGTTCTACAAGGTGACGTCGCGGGTGGTGTTTTTGTCCGAATAGGTAAACAATCATTACAAATTTGGTCCGCGCCCGAATCGTCATTTTAAACGTTTTGCATCGATGCGCAATTACAACAATAAATTTGATTTTCTCATTTTAAAGGCTTAATTAAAGTTCATTTTTTCAATGCCTATAATGTTTGACTATAAGAAACGGGGTTCCTTATAAATATTTTATTTTTAGGTTATTTTTTTTGTGGTTTTATGTTGTTTTAATGTCGATTTTAATAATATTTATCAGTAAACTGACCTTCGTTGGAAGATTTTGATCCATAAATGTGTAAAACTAACTTTTTTATTAACTAAGATAATAATATTATTGTCATCCACATTTTATTGGGATGTGCTTGTTTAGACATTTAAAAAATGTTTACCTAATAAGTTTAAATTTGGTGTGCGCAGTAAAACTTTGGATGGGGGATCTACGTAATATCTGACCAAAACACTGTGCAGCACCCGACGTCGAAACGACTCGGGATATGAATAAATACAGTGGTGGCCATTTGAAAAGGGGGGGGGGCGGTTTCGATACGAAAAAAGAACTGAGGAACATATTAATATATAGATATAAACAAAACTTAGTAACTACAAGCGCGGATTTTCAAATCTATAGGGGGGGTTCTCAGATTTTAAGTTGTTTATTTCATACACTTTTTGTTTTAAAAAATGTGTAAATGCGCCGAAAATTTGAGAAAATTACATAAAAAATGCAATTTTTGAGTGAAATGAAACGAAAATCGTAAATACCAACGTATTATAGCGCCGCAGGCGAAAATTTTAAAGAAAATTGCACTTAAACAGCAGACGAAAATTTTTTAAAAAGTGACACTACAAATGCCATTGTTAACACAAAATTAAATTAATATCGTAAATATCAAAGGTGTTATAGCGCCGCAATATATGCCCTACTTTGGATTTTCTAAATATTTTCGTGAAAAATTTAAATCCAGAGTGGGGGGGGGTCAATTACTCTCCTACCCCCCTGAAATCCGCGCTTGAGTAACGACGTATAATTTTTTCAGTTCTAAAAAGAATTGACAATAAACAAACTACAAGCAAAACCTAATAGCTAAATACTTTTTTTTTGAGATATAAAATGCTTTTTAAGTTGAAACATTACCTTTTATATTGCATATCTCAAATATAAGATGCCTATCTCAAAAAAAAATGCGTTACCAGTTTTTTTGGGCAAACCCGTCAATGACTCGCTCAATGCCAATTTCAATATGTCCACAAAGCATATACCTACGGACTTAGAGAAAACTCTTACTAATGCGCAATTTTACAACTCATAGTTAAACGTCAAACCTCAGTTTAAACCACAGATGTCGACTTTTTACGTTTTATGCGCAATTTTACAACTCATTGTTAAACGTCAAACCTCAGTTTAAACCACAGATGTAGACTTTTTTACGTTTTATAGGTGCAGTTTACCAACAAACTTCGGTTTAACCGTTACCGGCGGTCTGTGTGTTTGTTAAACTTCAGTTTAATAGTTACCGAAAGATTCTAACCTCAAAAAAGTTATTAAAAATTTGTTTTTGGTAAAAAGCCTGTGAGTATTTAGTGAAATCGCTATGATCAATGACTTAAAATTTATTTTTGATCAACTGGATGAAGAATTACGAAATTATTGACATTATCGAAGCACGAAGACCAATTATTATTTGTACTAGAAGAAATCCTTTGGAGGAGACTATTATCTAAAGAGATATGCGAAATTGTGCACAAGGAAATTCGACAAGAGTTGGAACATCCCACAGAGTAGCAAGTTTTATTCTCACATCGAGCTCACACGTATATATATATATATATATATATATATATACTGTATATCTTTTTGACAAATCTGAACATTTTTGTTGTGTCGTCTGGCTGTATTTTGGTGCCATTTTGGTTAAAATAATCAACCCTATATATGTAAAGAAAATGTAGTCTTTCTTCATGGCCGTGGTTTAACTCCGACTTATAAAATTGAGCAACTTGTTTACTGATGGATTAATCCAAAGATTAAACTAAAGTTTAAACTATGGTTTAATCTGGAGTTTTAGCTTTGGTTGTAAAATTAGCTCTTATAGGTGCAGTTTACCAACAAACTTCGGTTTAACCGTTACCGGCGGTCTGGGTGTTTGTTAAACTTCAGTTTAATAGTTACCGAAGGATTCTAACTTCAAAAAAGTTATTAAAATTTGTTTTTGGTAAAAAGACTGTAAGTATTTAGTGAAATCGCTATGATCAATGACTTAAAATTTATTTTTGATCAACTGGATGAAGAATGATGAAATTATTGACATTGTGGAAGCACGAAGAGCAAATATGATTTGTCCTAGAACAAATCCTTTGAAGGAGTCTGACGATATGTAGATTTTTGACCAGCAAGTTTTATTCTCACATCGAGCTCACACGTATATATATACTGTATATCTTTTTGACAAATCTGAACATTTTTGTTGTGTCGTCTGGCTGTATGTCGGTCTGTAACCAACGCTGATATCTCAAAAACTACTTGACTGATTTTTATCAAGTTTGGCTCTAGTTGGTGCCATTTTGGTTAATATAATCAACCCTATATATGGAAAGAAAATGTAGTATTTCTTCATGGCCGTGGTTTAACTACGACTTATAAAATTGGGCAACTTGTTTACCGATGGATTAATCCAAAGATTAAACTGAAGTTTAAACTATGGTTTAATCTGGAGTTTTACCTTTGGTTGTAAAATTAGCCCTTAGGGCATCGCAAAAAACAAGTTACAGCGCCTCTGGGGACTCGGTCTCGAAGCTCACGGGACAAATTGCACCGATTACATCTATCCTAATCAATGTCCATCAATGTCATCGTTTTTTCGTTCTTTTCATGAAGTCTTTTCATTGATGTTTTTTATTTTTGTGTGTTTTTGGCCTTTTTTGGACTGTTACAGTAATTTCTTGGATTTTTGTAAAAAGTCCAATTGAAAAACTATGCCCAAATGTTGTGTCCCAGTGATCCTCTGCTTCATCAAGCTCACTAAAGACAATGGTTTGTCATCTGAAACGCTTTATAGGTTTAGAGTATGCACCCGACATTTTAAACCAGAAAACTATTCAAAAAACTGTGGAGAAAGCCTTCTAATACGGCATGTAATTCCATCCTTGCATTTACCGCCAGGGTCTGAAACAGACTTTAAGGGTAAGTACCGGGCACGGTTTCTACATCTGGGTGCCGATCCTGGAATTTTGCAGGAAAGGTCGCACGGGAACGGTCACCTCCTTGATATCGACCAATCGGCCAATTTAAATCTATCACGAGTTATCCGAAACCTTTTCGACCACGGCCGAATCTCACCCGCGCCCGATTGCCGTGTACCGAAGGAACTTTCCTACACTTTCATACACCTGCCTCTGAGCAGGAGAGCGGGTGCTCTTGAAAAACGATAATCGAGTTACCTCTGCGTGATCACCGTAGAACCTTGGTAGCTTCTGAGCCTCCTTATTGGCCGAAAGGAAGGATGTGGACGTTCCCAGGCGACGATTCTCTCGAAATTCAAGAATCGGCACCCAGAGGAAAAACAGAGCCTATTCAATAGAGAGTTAATAGACCACTAACTTATCGTCACCTTATTTGCTTAACGTATTACCGTAATTGAGATGCTAAAAAGAGTTTTTTAAACTACAAATACAAATTATCGTTACCGTATTCTTTTGCCCACATACAAACCGCTAATGTAAATAGAATAGAAAAGAAAACAAAATTAACTTTCAGAAAAAAATTAAAAACCTAACTAAACAAAAAACGAATTATCACCTACCAGCTGCAGCTTTTGCTCAGAAATAAATCTGGTTGGTTGCAAAAAATAACCGAGCGGGCCCCGTTAAGCCTGCGTAAGTAACGTATTTCGATTCGGTTATTTTTGGATACGGGAGAAAAATAACTGATTTTGCCTACGGTATCACCAACTTTGATGGTCTATTAACGCTCGTATAGGTCATTTATTTAGCATATTTGTTAATTACATTTTTCTTAGCCCACTCCGTTCAAAAATTCTGATAGGTAACCAGTTACACCGTATTTTTTGAAAATGAAAAAAACTCGCAAGTTTTAAAAGAAACTGCTGCTATTGAGGCCGACATTATAAATATAGTTAAATAATAAATACAATAATTTCGATATGTATATATCTTCTTAAGAGAATAATATAATATATTAAATACGACGCATTTGGTTTATTTCCTAAATTTATAGTCATTAGAATCAACAATATTTTGGAAAATAAAATTAGTTATTGATAAATTAGGTTTTCCAAAATAATGTTGTTTCTAATGAACTGAAACAGTTTAAAAAATACCCGAATTAAAAATTTCTCAGCGCCAGCGCCGCTACCCTAATTGAAGCTTCGAGATCGAGTCCCTAGAGGCGCAACGGTAGCAAAAAACTTATAACAGGGCCCTAAGTCGTCAGATCGCCTTCTATACCCGTAGGTACATATTTTGTGAATATGTCTGTTGATATACAGCAACGCTAAGGCCGTCAGACGAATTTCCATCACAGTGTTTTTAGGTATTTATATTTTCAATCTTCTGAGGCAGGAGAAGCTTCTTTCTGATGAAGCATTACTTACTGACAAACATCCAAGAATGTTTTTATCAACGGAAAAATATCGCCACACTTATTCATTGCCTCGAAAATTTTAATATATGTTTTGATTTAAGCTTTGGCCTACTTCTGGACAGTTTCCAAATACTGACTTCTCCCAATAAAAGTTTAAGAATTTGTATTTTGTACCTATTAATCAAACAGTTTATAGTATTTGGACACGACATTAGTTAATTTTGCCCTGATTTTGGCTTCACGATGTATTAAACTTGGTATGAATATGTTCAGGTCAAAAATACTTAGAGTATCGTTAATGAACCTTGATTTTATGTCCGAATGACATTTTCTAACACTTGTTTATAAATTAAAACTCTATAATACTCTTGTGTGTATTTCTAATATCATGGTTTTTGTCTGTTCCAAACTGTCCCAAAATACTGTGGAGGGCTTCTAGATAGTCTTTAAAGGAACGTTCCGCAGTTTCTTGTTTTTTCGCCAAATACTTAGGGTTACCACTAGCATCTTTGTGGTCTGTTTTGTTTCTGGAGCAAAGGAAGGGGGGCCTCTATTTTTACCCACGACCTTTAAAAAAATTAAAATTTGTCGCCTAGTGGTAATTAGAAGTAAATGATCAAACTCGAAAAAGGCGATTTACACAAATAACTGAAAAAACATGCAAAAAGCAGTGGCGTAGCCAGAAATCGACTCTGTGGGGATTTCATCATATAACAAAAATCAACTGTTTAATTTTTTAAAATTAGGTAGGTGCCTATTACTTGCTTGTTTTGCTTTTCTACTAAAGGGAAAGGAGAGGGGGCGGTTTAATAGTTGTTGAGTTTTTCTTCAAAATTAACCCTCAAATACGCCACAGGCAAAAATTTTAAAAAAATTACAGTAAGATGCTATTTTTTACGCGTTTCAAACCAACGCAAAAAAAAAAACAAAAAAAATCTTTAAAAATTTTAGTCTCTTAGGTTTTTTGTAAAATATTTTTGAAAAAGTACATCCGCTTAGATGCGTTGAAGGGGTGGGTTGTAGTGGTATATATTTGGAAAATTTTAAGAAAAATTATACTTAGAGTGTCATTTATTACACAACGTTTTGAATGCTGCAGCTGGTGAGAAAAATTCCTTAGAATTAAAGTAAAATTTTAACAACTAATGACATCATAGCACCGCAGGCAAAATTTTTAATATTTAAGACATCACACGAAACACACGTCACAAACCGGAGTAAAGGGTCAAAAAAGTGAGGGAGCTACAACTCTCCCTGGGGCCCTTGATCATGATTAATTTATTGTAAATTGGGTTGGACCTCCTGGGGGGGGGGGGCACTACGACACTGTAAAACGTTCGTGCAAGAATGGAACGGGCCAAATTGTGTATACACGATGAACTCGCTTACCTACTTTGTTGTTATGTGTTGTAAACTATCTTTTCTGTTTTAATAATAAATAAGCTGTGATGAAATCAGAATTCCCCATATAATTATTCTTCTTATTATTACTACACTTCATTTAAATTTTAAATAAAATGAGCTTTTAATTACCGCACCAACACTTGCCTACGTTTTGTATGTTAAATTCATTCAAAAAACTGTTTGTCTTAGACATGCGGAAAATCCATTGCTTTTAAAACATACTACAAAAATTTCATTCATCATTTAGTTGACGCAAATAAAAATTCCTAAATGACTTGGAAGTATAATGCTCTTTTTTAAACATCGTTCGAGCCAAAGTTTATAGTGATCCAGAAAATACGAACAAGATCTGTTCTAAAAAGTACAGAATTCTTAAGGCGCAATTACACAGACGAACATGCTCAAACAAAAGCTCGTGCAAAAGATCTAAAATTTTTTGCGTGAACATTTTTGTGAGCTTTTCTTTGAACATTTTGTTCGGGTAAATTTTTGAGCAAATTATTGCTATCTATTTTGAAAACATATTTTTTAAGATGATAATAAATAAAATTTCACATCAGTGATCAGTGATCTCAATTCTTTAAAAAAATGGAACACCAACTTTTATTTTAAATCTTTGTGGAAAAAAGCCGACGGCAAGCGAAACATTATTATTGGCCATCAGTTTTTCACATGGATTTGGGTTACTTATAATATTTTTTCTTAGGGTTTTCCCGGATTTTTTTGCCCGGGTGTTTTTTTGGAATTTTATTGCGAGTTTTTTTTATTTCCAAGCTTGTTTTTCCTAAATTAAAAAAAAACCCAGGAAAATTTTTCTTTTCCAAAAAAATTTTGAGTTTTTCAAATATCGGCAAAAAACTCAAAAATTGCACTTTTAAGCGGTAATCCGCGCCTCACGACTATGAGGAGTGGCGGGGAGGGTGATATTTTTTAAACATATTTTTGTAACTTTACTTCACACTTAGCTTTGATTGTTTTTTTTTTAAATTCCTCACACCAGATTTACCTAGTTAGTTTAAGGCCCCAAGGGTTATTTAAAAAAGCAAAAAGATCATGAAAATGCTAAAGATATAGATATCAAAAAAGTGAATCTCTATCAATTTAATGTAATAATCAATCAAGGTCGATTACTGACACTAAACAAACAATATGCAAAGGGGCAACATTCCGATTCAAAAGGGTGGCCGGCCTACTACCTGTGAAATCCAAAATGTGAGTTCTACGCGTCAATAAAATAAAATTAAATAAACAAATTAAAGCGTACTCAAGGAATTTTTTTTGTTTTTCGTCGGAGAGTCCTTTCTTTATGGAAACATTTGTTCTAAAACTTTCATAAAAAAACTGCGTTGACCCTCGTTTGTTGTCATGTAATTTTGTGTGTCAATGTAAATTTGACCAAAACGCCCTCTCACTAGTCTACGGTTTTACCTTCTCCTAACCCAGCAACAGCAATAAATAAGTGCCAATTATTATTTTTTTTTTATTCTCGTTTTTTTTACAACCCCAAAAAAGTTACTGGCATATTCCCTATAAAAATCAGATTAATCGAAGTTGCTTATGAGGTAAAACGTGAATTACGACATCAATTCGTTTTTCCGTCGGAAGGCACTTAATTAAAAATACCTTGTTTTAAAACTTAGTCTTTCTTTTTTCAGTTAAGTTCAATGAATTCCCATAAAACTATAAAATTTAAATTTGTAAGAAATTTCTATACCAACATTTTTTCAAACAAATATTGCTTAACATTCTCTCCAAAATTTCCGTGAGTCTTTTTGTACGAGATTTTGCTCGAACTTGTTTTTGAACATTTTGCTCAAGAGGCTCGTGTAAATGTTTGTCGGCATTTCAACATCAAAGGAAAGTTTGTCTGTGTAAATGCGCCTTTAAAATACTCACAGTTAATAGCTATTTTCCTAACTAGTGCGGAAAATAGATTTTCGATGCGCGTCGTTCTGTCAAGCAGTTAAGTGCGGAAAAAAAGATTTTCGCACGTGTTAGGAACAATTGTTTTTCTACGAGCGTGAGGAGATTACACTGAAAATAGTTTTTTAACATTTTTATTTAAAATAATATTTATTCACTTATTAATGGTAAATGTACAATGATTGGCACTATTCAAATTTATAGCAGAGGCCAGTTGGTTGCGGTTGCCCAATAAAGATTGTGGGTCCTGTTGTACAGGGATAATTACTTCAGTAGACTGCAGCTCGTTTACGGATTCTTGATGCCCAGTTTGTTTGTGTTGTACAAGTGCACTTGTTTCAGCATCCGAATCAGAAAAGGCTAGACAACTGGTGAAAGCATTGGCTGGATTCGGAAGACGTAAATATGCCGCTACCTTAGATGTCATTTTTCCAAATTTATTTATACCGACGCACTGGATACTACATTCCCCTTTGCAATATTGGACAAAAAACCTTTGGTGTGTTGTATGCTTTGGTCTAAATAATGCATATTTTCTTACTAAGTTTAAATTTCTCTCTCCATTGATCACAAAACTTCGGCTTGTGTGCGTTTTGTTGTCGGCTATTTTAACAACAATCATAGATTTTTCCAGCTGCTCGTTTTCAGGTAACAAGTTCGTTAATTCTTCCCGTCTGCACGCCCCTGCTAGGCCGAAAATTGTTGCCACTTTAATAAGGAGGTAAATATCGGGAGAGAAATTTCTCCACGTCATTTATGGTTAAAATTTTTGATTTTTTTGGTCTAAAGCCAACCATTTTTTTCTTGAGAAAAGCAATTTTTCTTTAGCTTGAGCATACTTTTCAACATTGAGTACCTTGACCAGGGTGTGGACGGTTGACACGATGTCGATAATTCGTGAAAATAAGCTAGGAAAACTTCTTCCTTTTGAAAATTCGTGTTTTTCTTGTCCAAACTCCATTTACAAAAAGCGTTGTACTCTTTCTCATACCTTTTTCTGGATTTATCTGGCAACAAATCCTCTTTCGCAAATTCAGACGCCAAAAGAATCTCGTCAAGTACCTCTTCCACCGAATTTTCGGTAATTTCTTCATTGGAAGTCATTTAAATTTTTTTGTCACTGACAAATAAATGTATAAACAACTGGTTAGTCACACCATAGCAACCAAGGCATTTCATAGGCAATATGATGAACAGAAACTTAGAATCAGTACAGGTGTTTCGAAATATGACATATCAGTGCGGAAAATTTTTTCCACACCGTGCGGAAAAATTTTGGCGCACTAAAAATAGTGTGGAAAATGCGATTTTCCGCACGCTCGTAGAAAAAAATTTATAAACTAACCTGTCAAGTGGGCGAATCGGGAACGGTTTTAAAATATTTCTGTAAACCGCGTTTTTCCACGACGATTTAGTTAGTTTGTTTATACGGGCTACTTAAAGCGCTTTTATATAAGGACGGTTTAAAAGGTTTATCGTATAAATACCAGTAAAACCGTTTTAAGCGCCAAGTCGATTTTTTTCAAAGATATTCACCTAAAATAGACCCATCAAGTCATTCATAAATCATTTTGAAACGCGATCAGTCGTTAGACTTAGGGAAAACCATTTTATCTTCCACTGGCAACGCTGTCTCAGGCAATACCACGTCATGTTTACCAGCGGCCAGAAGCGGCTCGTTATTTATAAATGTAAAAAGGTTTCGTCTTTATTTTCAGACTTGTCAAATATTTTTGGAAATACAATCTTTAATTTTTCTATACTTAATAATTGATACCAAGGTATGGAGAAGTATTATATTTGTCGTTCTGAAAATATTTATGTAAAGAAATAACATAGAAAATATTAATTTTCTAAATGTTCTCCAGATAGTTAGTTACCTAACTAGTGCGGAAAGTGATACTTTTACGTACGGGAGAGGCACTTCCGCAAGAGTTAGGTACAATTTTTTTTTACGAGTGGGTTTCAAACTCAAAATTTAAAAATTTGCGTGAGTTAAAAGTTATTTCACGCACGCATTTGCGAAGTTTTTTTTTTACCTAGCATAGGTAAAAGTATTTTTTTAGCACGGTGTGCATTTTAAGTCTAATTGGAGTTTTTAGATGCATTTATAAGCTAGGTATTAAAAATGGAAACAAAATTATGTTTTGGTTTTAATTTCAAAAATACCAAATATACATAACCTTAGGAAGAAGCTTTTTATGCAAGTAGGAAATTGTTGTACTAAAAACGTGTCAAAAGTGCCTTTTTCGCCCTTAACGGCCATCGCGTGCAGAAAAGTATCACTTTCCGCACTGTTTAGGTAAATTACCAAAAAACAAATGTGGAAAAAATAAGCAAATTCGATTAAAAAAAGTGGTATTTTGAAAAAGGGAGATACCTATATTATAGGTATTATATGATGGTTTTAAGTTTTAATTTAATAAATGGAATTTATACACGCTACTATAATTTTTATTTAATACATACAAAAATATCTTTACATTTTTAATGAATACAAAAAAAATCTTATGTGGAGTTTCTTTATCATGTGTCTGATATAATATTTTAAAAATTTATATTTACATCGGGGAAAGCTTCTACTATTATAAACAAATCTCGGCAGAAAAAATAAGCTGACTACAGATAGCAAAACTGTGAATTTAGTTAAAAATAAGAATCATACTCATCTCTTACATTTTTTGCTACCCATATAAAATATTAAAAAATGTCTCAGCTGGGAATGGTTCATTATATCAAATATAGTCTAATAGTGTAATTAATTATAAATGCTTACCATATTGTTTTTAACAGAAATTCGCAAAAATATCCCAAAAAAACTTATTTTTTTCCTATATTTATTAATTATATTTTGTATTTATTACAACACTAGTTGCACGCCTATGGCGGCTTATGACAAGATGGCGTCGGAAAAACGTATGATAACTAACCTGTGAAATGTTTGGTTTTCACCTGCAAACTCCAGTTTTTGTCACACCAGGCACTTTGTCATATCACTTTTGCCATAAACATTTAAAAATCCATTGAAAAAATATTAAAAACTGTCCAATAATCTGTAAAATATACCAAAACTTCGAATATGCTAAAGCTTCAACGCCGACAAACAAACGGTTATGTGGCTGACCCGCCAAAAAATGCGACATGGTTGTAGGTTAATAACATTAATTATTCTTTGGGCCAAAATATCAGGTATTTTATCTGATATTTCGATCTAAAAAATGAGGTATATATTAAGTACCATAACATGTACCTGGCACATTATAAATTCTTTATTGATTGAAAATTGTGAAGATCCAAGGAAACTTAAATGCAATTATATAATATGCCTAAATTTTTTTATATATTTAAATAAAAATAAGGTGTTTCTCCATGTTTTAAAAAACAAACCGAAGAATTTGCATAATTGCAGGTAAATGATAAAAAAGTTATAAAAATAATATGTTTGTAAAAACATTACATGTAGAGATACAACTTTCACGGCAATCTGGCATCGTCGCCAAATTGTTTACCTTATGTTTGATCGCAACTGTGGTAAACATAATCTCTCTATTTAAGTTATACCTGGGATCGGTATAAACACTTTAAAAACACTTATTTCTTTTAACCTAAAGAAATAATTAACCATTGTTTTACTGAAAAATCTCTTGTTAACTTAGTTGTTTTATTTGTTTTAAAGTCATTAATGAAGGAAGTATACACCTTCAATAAAAGCGATTTTATTTATTACGTCCTTATATAAAACCGGTTTTAGGCGCATATAAACGTAGTAAATGTTATATTTCAGCATACCTAAGCAGAATTTAATATAAATGATGAGATAAATATATTTTTTTAATTATTTTGTTATACATATATTTTACAATAATTTTTGTTCAATAGACCAAAACGCATTCAGTTCGACGTGAAAACAGTAATATTATTGTCGCCACCGAAATTAGGAGCAACTTTTATAAAATTTATGAACAAATTGATTATAATAGCGTGTTCTTAATTTAAGTTTTGGAGGGTTTGTCGTAATAAATTGAAAAACAAAAATGTTGTCCGACTCTTTGAAATAAATATTATAGCGTTAATAGACCATGAATTTGGTGATAGTGTAGGCGTATGCAAAATCGGTTATAACCGAACCGAAATACGTACTTACGGAGGCTTAACGGAACCCGCTCGGTTATTTTTTGCAACCAACCAGATTTATTTCTAAGCAAAAGCTGTGTAGTTAGGTTTTTAATTTTTTTGTGAAAGCAAATTTTCAAAAACAGAAATTGTTGTTTTCTTTTCTACTCTATTTACATTGGCAGTTTGTATGTGGGCAAAAGAATAATACGGTTACGGTAATTTGTGTTTGTCGTTTATAAAATCCTTTTAGCATCTCAATTAGGGTAATACGGTAAACAAATAAGGTGACGTTAAATAATAACTCTTTATTTAATTTTTTTGTGTTCGTAAAAAATTTACCGTTTTCACCATTTTCGATAGATAAAAATAAATTATTGTACGCTCTTGTAAAAACGTAAATTTTATTTGTATCAAAAATAAAATGAAACAATAATTGGGAAATTTCTCCAACAACAGTATTACCTACATAACTAAGAAATGTTAAAAAATATTGTAATATCAAAAATGAAAAAAACTTCTTGGAACACTTTCAAAAAGCCATTAAAAAGGCTTAGTATATTAGTAAAAAAGTATAATTATAGCAATCAAAAAACGATTATGCGCGTGTGCAAGAAATAAACCAACATGTTTTCCCTTTTTAAGTAAAAACAAACTGATTCTTATATAACAAAATAAAAAGTGACTTAAAAGGAACTTTTGGTAAAATAAGTATATTTTTATATAGATAATATGCGCCTGTGCACAAGAGGAAACCGACATTTATTTCTTCTTGAATGAAAAGAAACTGATTCATATACAACAAACTCTTAAGACGACTCAAAAGCAGCTCTTTTGTAAACCTAAGAATTTATCTGCCATTAGCCAATTAGTTTTCCCGCGCTAGTGCCTTAAAAAAGTCTTGTTCGTTACAAAAGATTGGATACGTATCCATCACGTTTTCTTAAAATCTGCATGCCGATTTTGTTTCGCTTGAGTTTGATTTTTGACGTGCCAATTCTTGAGAGCTTCCATTTAAAAAAGCTTGGGGCGGAATCTTGATAATCCGATTCACTAAAATCGTACACTAAAAAAAACAGACCAAAAATGCTTAGAACTCTCTCCAACCTCACAGTTCACTTTTTGATTGATTTTAAGAAAAAAATTATGCTCTTTTCGAAAGTTATATTTTTGTGTAGGTGCCGTCCCTAAATAGTTATTCTGATAAAAATTAAAATCTTCTATGTACGTCCTACTGTCAAAACCTGTCAAAAATATGTAATTTTTTCCCAAAATGTAAAAAGAAAATATTTAAAAAAAATAAATATTAGGGCTTTCCATTTTAAACAAAAAAAGTTAAACAAGCATTTTTGTAGGACTAACCGTTTTTTTATAATATCATTTAAATGTTTGAAAAATGGAAAAAATTATCTCATTTTGAATTTTAATGCAGTTAATTAAAAAAAAAATTATTTTCTGATAAAGCGATGTGAAACCTGAAAAAGAACATATTTGCTTACGTAACTTTTTTTGTCTAGAATGGCATGCTCTATAAACCCAATTTTTTAATTTTTTTAAAACATACTTTTTTTAAATTTTGGGAAAAAATTACATATTTTTGACAGGTTCTGGCAGTAGGACGTATATGGAAGATTTTAAGAAGAACATATTTTCGCTAAAAAACGTTTTAATGTTTTTTACATCACTTATAGTTTCTATATAAAAATAAAATTAGTTGAAGAAAATGCTAAGATCATGTCGATTGTATTGAACGTCTTTGCACCAAGATTCTTCTATAAACCTAAACTTCTAAAAAAAATACAATCATGTGCTAAGTAGGTAGTCTTATTACCTATCAAACGACAGTGAAAAAGTTTTCACTTTCTTATGTTTCTTAACTAAAAATAAGAAATAACCAAATTTCTGCAACATAAGAAAAATAATTTTTTGAATAACCGTAATACTGACTAGTACATGATGGTTTGTGCTTTATTTTTTTTAAATGTTCTATAAGACCCCTCGAACTCACCGGGATTAAGGGGGCAAGATAGAAGCAGGAAAAAGGGAAGTACCTTACATAGTCAATATTTGTATTGTATTGTATATAAAAATATATCTTTCAGAGAAATTTAAAATCTAGTCAAAACTTTTTTACTGTCGTTTGATAGGTGATAAGAGTAACTATTTAGCAAATAATTTTTTTTTATAGTTTAGTTTTATAGAAAAATCTTGGTGCAAAAAAGTTCAATACAATCGACATGATCTTACCATTTTCTTCAATTTACTTTATTTTTGTATAGAAACTATAAGTGATGCAAAAAAAAGTTGTAACGTTTTTTTATCGAAAATATGTTCTCTCTCAGGTTCTCTACCGCTTTTTCGGAAAATATATTTTTTTAACTAACAGCATTAAAATTAAAAATGTGACAATTTCTCCATTTTTTAAATATTTAAATTACGTTTATAAAAAATGGTTAGTACTACAAAAATGCTTACGTAACTTTTTTTGTCTAGAGTGGAATACTCTATAAACCCATTTTTTAATTTTTCTAAAATATACTTTTTTTTAAATTTTGGGAAAAAATGACATATTTTTGACAGGTTCTGGCAGTAGGACGTATATGGAAGATTTTAATTTTTATCAGAATAACTATTTCAAAAAGAGTATATTGTTTTTCTTAAAATCAATCAAAAAGTGAACTGTGACCTCTAGCAGCATTTTTTTGAGTATAACTACTTTTAATTAATTTTGGATTTTTTTTAAAAAAAAAGTCATATATGACCTAAAAATTTGAAATAAAATATATTCGCCTATGTTTTGAAAACTTAAACTCGTTATATAAAAATTTGATAAGACATTTTCACAAAGTTAAAAAAGAATCTAGAAATAAATTTTTAACGAAAAAACATAATATAATTTATTAATACTTGTAGAATGATTTAACGATCCTATTTTAAATTTTATTTGAAGGTGTACGTTTACGCGTTGAGGGATCTTATTCTTCAGAGCTATTCAAGACGGCCGTTCCATATGCCGATTCTATTGCCAATCGTCATCCTTCGGTAAAAAGGCATTATTTTTACACAAGTATCGTACAATTTTGATTAAAAACTTTTAAAAAGACATAAACAAACACATTAAAATATTATTACTTCGGCGAGTATTTCGTTCGCATTTAACTTTTACACTGATAAATTTGAATAATGCCTTTTTACCGAAAGATGATGGCTACTGACAATAGAATCGACATATGGAACGACCGTCTTGAATAACCCTGAAGAAGCAAATAAATTTTGCAAAACGTTGCCATTTCAAAAAAAGGACGTTTTATTAACCTGATCCCTCAACCCATAAATTTACACCTTCAAAACAAAATTATTTATTAATGTCTTAACGCAGATAACTTTTTTTACACCTTCATCATCAACAAAATTATGGCATTTTTGGTTAGGTACCGATGCAACATATTTTTCTTTACCTTCACAAAAACACAATTTAATAACTGTTAGCAAAATTACCAAGAAACTTTCGTGGTTACCGATGCAAAATAGTAGTTTTCATAACTAGTGGCTAAAATAGTGCTTTTTTAGAAGCGTTGGTTAAAATAACGAGCGCAGCGAGGTATTTAAAAATGCGAGTAAAAAAGGCACAGTTTAGCCGCTAATTGTTGCTATTTTTTTTAATACCTTTACCAAAAAATCCAAGAAAAACAGGAAAATACTTTTTTTGTACCTTCATCAAAAACATGATTTTAGTAACTGTCTGCAGATAAATAAAACATGGCTTTTTTGGTTACCGATGCAAAAAAACTTTTTATTATCATATGTACAAAAAAAGATATCTGACCGTTTTTTACCTAAAATTAAAGAGAAATAGCGGAAAATAGTAATATTGAAAAAATCTGGCCCAAAAATTAAGCCATTTCCGCTAGTTTTTACCAAGTATTTACGAAAAAATCATTTGTCAACTGTCAAAGATTAAAATGTCGCAACAATGAACATCACCGAATAAAAAGGCACATCGCTATGGAAACCATTGTTATTTCATTTACCAGCCGCCTTGATTTATAGTGTGTTGCGAGAAGTGCTCTTCGTTCGAGATTTTAAAAAATATTTTCCTGTTTTCCTTGGATTTTTTGATAAAGGTATTAAAAAAAAATAGTGTTAACAACTCGCGGCTAAACTGTGCTGTTTTTAAATACTTCGCTTCGCTCGTTATTTAAACATACGCTTTAAAAAAAAGTACTATTTTAGCCACTAGTTGTGAAAACTACTATTTATAGTTTTTTGTATGTTTTTTCCCTTTCTTGAATTTATTAATGAAGATATTAAAAAAATCTGTGCTTTTTCTTACTCGCTATACGCTCGTTCCTTAAAACCACGCAAATAAAAAGGCGTTATTTTTTTGACTACTTAGTTGTAAAAAATACTGTTTGACAACGTTTCAAAATAGCCAAAATCCTACTTACCTGCGCCAGGTTCCTCTTTGTTCATTTTTGTATCCGACACTTCTTGACAGGTAGTCAGAATACCATCTTGAGACTCTGCTGCATTAGTTGAGAACATATCAGAATCTCTACTAGAATCCTTAGAACCAAAAACTGGAGTACATAGCTGATTGTCTGAAACTGAATCGATATCTGAGTTTGGTGTTGTCATAGGTGTTTCCACGAAAGCTGGAATAGCTGAAATGGCTGAGATTCCCTGTAGAGCTGGAAACGACCCCAAAGGGGCGACTGATTGAGTCGGGGTAGTTGAAGCGTTGATAATAATCTAAATAAAAATGAAACATACAAAGTTGATTTTTATAAACGTACGTTTTCATTTTTGTTTACTTGACAACTCTTTTCACTACGTAATGATATCTACGTTTTTTCTCAAAATCATATATTTTCACGTGAAACATACGTGATTTGAGAAAAAACGTTAGAACGCTATCTATTAAGCGTGATTTTCTCTGAAATTAAAGACCAACACAAAATACCCATGCACCTAGCCGGGATTCGCACCTTCTAACCGGAGAGCTCCGTGCGGCAGCATAGATTAAGGAACTATAGATCCGTCACTTCACCCTTCCCGCCAATAATTATTTTTCGCGAAAAGTGTGGTTATGTTTCCGCGTGCAAAGGAACTGCCAACATAATAATATTTAGGTTGGCAACATTCTTTCTAGAAATCTGCAGCTCCTCCTCTTACCCGTTCTAGGGTTGTCCGTCAGAGGGCACATTATGACAAAAGTGACAGAATGTCGGTTATGACTCATAACTTATGAGTTCCATTTTGAAAACTGAGGTTTGCCAAGGTTTTTAAAAAGTGATATTGTGATTATTCCTGTTCAAAAAATTGTGATTTTATCCGTCGATTACAATGGCTGAGAAACAAAGAGTTAGAGTGTGTTGTATTCAAAGCTTCGGAGACCGTGCCATGATCCCAACAAAAAAACGGGGAGACATCGTTTCCCCAAAGGCAATCCTGTAATTTTTCAGAAGTATAGTGAAGCCGTTAAACGCGAATAAACTAAGTGCTGATGAAATATATAACAGATTTTACGTGTGTGATAAATATTTTGCTCCAGAGGACATTTTGCAGACTGGAGGCAGAGGTCTTAGAGAGTGATGTCCCACACTTGCATTTGGACTCCATTTAACTATTTATACCTATGTGTTAAAACACCCTTTCCTTATTTCATCAAGTTTAGTATGGCTAATTTTTGTGGATATCAATAATAAGTTAGAAAATGCGACACTTGTGTATTCCAAACCAGGGGTATTAATATTATTTACACCAAGACTTTTTCTAATGTGTGGGTTTACCATAAATTGCCCCACATATACAGTAAAATTTTTTTGGGATTAAAATTATTTTTTTCTGTTTCACAAATTTAGTTTGGAATACAAAAGAGTGGCATTTATTGTTTTTTATGTACTAAAAACAAGATATAAACATTTTAAAGAAAATTATTTAATATTTAAAAAAGCACAGACAAGATCATATTGTAATATTTTCTTTATTGTGAAAAATATAAAATAACATGTTTCGAAATATACCATAATCTTTTATAATAAAACAACCAGAGGTTTTGTACTACAAGTGCATTATTATGGGTAATTTGTATTTATTTCTTAAAAATATGCTTTTTTATTTTAACTTAACATAAGTAACGATTTTGTTTTGTGCCTAGTAAAAAAGCATATTTTTAAAAACTAAACACAAATTGCTTGCAAAGAAAGAACCCTACACAAATTACATTCGAAATGGCTATTGGCTAAATGCCATAATTTTTTTATATGTTGTAGTACTCAATAAACAAAGCACAAAAATAAAAAACCGAGATACGGAGCAGCTTTCTGAGATATGGAGCTTTAAAGTTGACGTGTTTTAAGGCTATATCTTTGGACATGTTCTAATTTTTTTTTCACAACTTTGTTGATTACCGCCAAAATAAAATAATTCGTTTCTGTATTTGTCCTGAATGAAACACCCTTTCCATCCAAGTAAAAATGTTCTTATATGGGTCCTTTGGTACACCAACCAACCGGCGGTAATCAACAAAGTTGTGAAAAAAAAACTTGCACCATGTCCAAAAATATAGCCTAAAAACAACAACGTAATCCTGCTCCCTATCTCGTTTTTTTTTTATTTTTGTGCTTTGTTGATCGAGTACTACAAAATATGAAAAAATTATGACATTTAGCCGACAGCCATTTTCAATGTAATTTGTGCAGGGTCCTTAAAAAAAAAGCAAAAATTTAACCGAGCACCATCTAGTGGTCATATTACAAACTAACAAAAAATCGATAGTACGGTTATCGCGAATTTAACCGTGAGTCATCTAGTGGTCGCATTACAAATTAAAAAAGAAAAATCAATATAAAAGTATGGTTATTGGTCGCGTGCATATCTGCGCAGACTCGCCAAACTCCAAATAGTTCCGAACCGTTTAACACGTAACTGTCGTATCTATTGTAGCGCCTTAACCTATGGTGCGGCAGACCGATACGCTACCTACTGTGCTACGGAGACCGGCAATATCACAAATTGGCATTTTTTTTTATGAAATTACCCTTTTTTATTTGATTTTTAAAATCCGCTTAAAATTCCCTTTGAAAAGATGTGTCACTCTTTGTGTTTTATTATTTGTATTTTTTATACGATTTTTTTATAACTCAATTATTTTTTCTGTTACTATCTTATTTACCTTTTTTACCCACTTTCTGCAATAATCTAAATATAAAATTTATAAAAAATATTAAAAACGTAGGTTATGAATAAAACTATATTCTTTGTAGTTAATTTATCAGGTTATTTACTTAATCAAAAAATTAGTTTGGTGTGATTTCGTAGGCCCCCAGGGTGCAGCATATGTCAAAAAACAAATAAGTGAGCTATTCCAGGTTTAATTAGTGCAGTCCAGCAAATATAGAAGGTTGGTAAATAATCGTACCGACACACGCAATGTCGGCGTTAGGTCGGCATCAGCAGTTAAACGTGGGCCAAAAATAATTTGCATGGTCCGACGAAAGTCCGATGTAGTATTCTCACGTCCTTCAGTAAATGGTAAATAAACTGTGTCGGCCCTACTCTCTCAGACAAGAATAATACCGACTAACCGCGATCGCGCCGCGCGCTCTATAAGGATTTTCGATTTAAGAATTGGTCCTGGTTCTGGTTGACATTATTTTGACATAAATTTTGACAGCGGTTCTAAAATAATGACGTCATTTAAAATATTATTAAGATATCTTTGATTTTACTCAAAAAAAGACCATCTATAATTTTGCAAAATTTTAGGGGTTATGTTTACAACCAAAGGGCCGAACCAACCTCCCAGGCTGGTTCTAAAATTTCATAACCGGGTTGCAACTGTGACGTCATTGTTTTAAAACGAAAGGATCGGTAGCGGTTCTGGTTCAACCAGAACCAGGACCAATTGTAAAACGAGAATCCTTTATGTGTCGGCGGTCAAAAATGGTGATGTTCCGATGTCGGTTACTGACATCGTGTCGATGCCGAAGGCTGCTGCGTACGTCCGACATCGGCCCTTGTCTACTGTGTTTGCCGTTGGGTGATAGCTTTTGATATAGGAATGAATTAAAAATACATAACAAGCAAATATATTAGTATATTTGTGGACTTAATAAAGAGCGACTTTAATAAGGTAGAATAAACTAACAGAGACACATTGTGTAAAAGGAGTGCAAATATTTTTACCTAAGACTTTATTTTATGAGAGCACTAATTGATGCAAAAATGTAAATTATTTTTTTTATATTTTTAAGAAAATAAATATTTATTAAATGTAAATAAACCCAATAGAATTTTAGTACCTTACCATAGAAAAAAAACCTTGTTTATAAAAAGATATATGAAATGTCCCTTAGTAACCTTATTTGTTCTGACGTTTTAGACAGAACCATTTAAACTTCAGTTTATGAAAGTTGTTGACTTAAGAATGTTCGCGTTTGATATTTTTAATAATTTCTGATATATATAATGACATTTTCACATCAACTATAATATATACAAAATTTTGGTAGAATATATACTAACTCTCATGTTATGGTGATTACACGCTCAGATAAATTAAGACACTCGCCTGCGGCTCGCGTCTCAAACTTCATTTTCGCGTTTAATGACCATCATAACATGTTTGTTATGTAAACTAGTATTATAGGTGATAGGGGAGGCCAAATATGTCTTTTGTTTTCTAGATACCCTGCCTCAATTAAGCACGCGATTTTTTCTGTCACAATTTGTTTAAAAACCAGAAAAAAATTGAGTTTTTTAAAGTCATACATCATAATAAGGAAAATAATTAAGCATAATACAAAGTTGTCGAAATTTAGAGCTTAAACTTGTTTTTTCTAAACATATTTTAAACAGTTTTTACGCGTTTTATAGCAACCATTGATTAGTAACAATAATTTATATTTAAATCAATAGAGTTTTTGTATTTCGACTATACAATAGTGATCATCAGACCCTCTAAATTAGTGATTAGTCAATGAAGTTCACGTATTTTTTAAAAAGTATAAGACGACGAAAACATTTGATAACAAACGAACAACGTACGTTTGATTGATTTGATTCGTTTGTGAGTGTGACAGTATGGCACTGTCCACTTCGACCACTGTTAGGTCTATTGTAGCTCACTGTTAACATTTTTTGTTGCTACAGAATATTCAGCACCTTAAAGAGGCTCGCAACTTGCTTTGGTGAAGCATCATTCAGATCCAGTCCGTCGATCTGTGGTTTACCGATGATACGTTGATGTTGACGTGCAATGGCCGGACATTTACACAGCACATGGCTGGACGTCTCATCATACTCCATACAGAGCCTACATTCGGTGTCCTCACTTAGACCCATTCTGTGTAATGGTACTTTCAGCCTGCAGTGTCTCTCTCTCTCAATGAGTTTCCCGGCCTTCTTCCTGCAGGGTTCTGTAATGAACTCTTTGGAATGTGCCACAGTCCCGGCAATTCTCTCCAGTATTGGTGGAACTTATTTTCCATCCAGCCTGAGAGAGCAGTGTTGATTGTGTTGTATGCTATTCCAAGGGCTGCTTCGGGGCCAATAAAGACGGCAGAGGCCGCCTCACGCGCCAGGTGGTCGGCAGCGTAGAACATAAATATTATAAGTCAAATTGTTTAAATTTATTACATTAAAAGAAAGTATACTACCCAATTGGAAATATATGCACTAAATAAAAAACTCTATTGTTTTATCTTCAAAGTGCACGCGACCACACCTCATTTGTTTATATTTAAATATTTATGAAACCTTCAATTCAATAGACCATAAATCAATGGTCACCTTTTCGACTTTTTTAGTCTCTGAAAATTTTTTCGTGGATCTCTCAAGAGCGGTTTTTAAAAAATCTCACAAACGCCCATTGAACTTTAAGCCCATTGAGAGTTCACGGTAAATACCTGATTAATAGACGATACGTTCCGGGCAGAAAATCCAATATTATTTTCCCCATTAGTACGGTAATCTACTGCTGACACAACCGCAGCAGTTGCTTGGGTTCTTCCATTTAAAAGGGGAACGCCTCTTCTTTGTTTCTTAATTATTTCAAATCGTTCTTTAAGGTCTAACATAAGCCTGTATTCAAAAGTTTAAAAAAAAATTAGATAGATAGGGATTTTACGAAGGTCTATTTTAACATATTTTTATTTGGGCCGGTTTTACCTATAAAATTTATTTTATAGGGAGATCTTTTATAAAACATATTTGATGAAACATTTTACAGTGTAATATACCATATTTTATAAAATATTTTCTATTTTAACATATTTTTATTTGGGCCGGTATTACAAAATTTATTTTATAGGGAGATCTTTTATAAAAGATATTTGGTGAAACATTTTACAGTGTAATATAGCATATTTTATAAAATATTTCTTTTATTTGATAAAATATGGTATATTACACTGTAAAATGCTTCATCAAACATTTTTTGTACAAACAAATTTTATAGTATAATACCGGCCTTAGACAAAACCGAACCTCAATAACTCACTGAACAAAACCAAGTTGACAGTTTTCAGGTTAGGTTTTTTTTTATTGAAATTTTGGCAGAAAGAGTATTTGTTTACATTTTAGCCATGGCAGGTTCGTGAAAACAAAATTATTTCAAATTACCTTACAAAATTGTTGCACCACCCTGCCAAAAAACCGCATTAAATCTCATTAAAAACACACCTGATTTTTATCAGTTTTTATAAGGTTTATAAGCTTTTGTGAGGCAAAATTTTAGGATTATAAAAGTTTGTATAATTTATGAGGTATGTCTTTGATGTTGGTAAGAAATTATGTGGTTTCATATGTGTATTTTTTATCTGATCCTATAATCAGACAGTCTTATGAATGTTTATAAAATTTGATAAATGCAGATATTTTTTTAAACATATTTTATGGTTTTATAAAAGCACCATTTTCTAAGAGATTTTTATGGGTTTCTATAATTATATTCTTTTTATTTTATAATGCATTATGGGATTATATCAACCGATATTTTTATGAGTTTTCTGAGAGATTTTATAGTCAAAACAATTCATAAAATTTTATGGGTTTCTATGATTACACTCTTATTCGTTTAGAATGTTTGTAAAAAAACGTTTTTTCATGAGATTTTGAAATATTTTATGATCAGAACAACTCATAGAATTTGACAGATTTTTATCAATATTTATAATTTTCTATGAGTTGGTTAAAACAATTTTTTTTATAAGTAGATTCCATAATCAGACAAAGTTAAAACATTTTATAGATTTTTATGTGTCTATCGTGCCAAAAAAAACTCACTAAATCTCATAAAAACACAACTGGTTTTTATGAATTTTTTCGATTACCTAAAAACTAATTAAAACAGCTATACTTAGTAGACTTACTTCTACAAAAAAATATTTTTTGATTCAGGATCCCATGCAGTACTCTCCGTCCCGGGACCAATTAGAGACGTACTGCATACGTACATAGTACGTAGCAAAATATACGTACCTACGATAAACTCACGTGCAATTTTGGTCCTACATGGGAAATAAAATGTACGTACTTAAATCTGATAAAGTATTACAAAATCTCATAGAAACTTATCAAAGTAATAAGATTTTAACTGTACTAAATTATACGCCCTTTGAAACAAATATATTAAGTCGTCGCTCATCGGAACATATAAAATCTTATAAAAAAAACTATAATCACATCATCTGTCGTAAATACTTTTACAACAAAAAAATAGTTTTTGGCTTATGACATCTTGTAAGATTTTATAAACAATGACTCAAATAATCTCCTAGAAATATATCAAAGTAACATCTCTCCCACAGCTCCTTGCGATAAATAAGTACTTATATGAACACAATTTTCTATTAGATATGTAGATATTTTGCAAGCGCAAGAAGTGTTATTATATTATAGTGGGTTAGGTTGTCTTCGTTTATAGTTTAGGTTAGGTTATAGTTTACTTTGACTGTATATTAATCTCCATTACATTACTTCTACTACTATTACTACTACTACAACTGCTAGAATTGTGCCGTAATTTTTTATTTTAGAATGTTATAAAATCTAAAACTAAACTTTTATAATCCAACTGGCTGATAAAATATGATGAACTCCTATGCGGGATTTGTGTTTCACTTTCACTAATCAAAACTTATAAAATATCATAAGTTTATATGAGCATATAGATTATGAAAACTTATGATGTTTTATTTGTTATTTGCTATGATATTTGATTAGCTTTTTTTGGCAGGGCAGTAAACCTAGTAGTTTCGTTTTCATTGTTTGCGCTTTTTAACACTTAGTTTGTTTATACGGGTCTATTAAAGCGCTTTTATATGAAGACGGTTTAAAAATGTTGTCGTATAAACACCACTAAAACCGTTTTAAGCACTAAATCGACTTTATTTAACAGCGATTTAAGAAAGTGGTTTATCTATCTATCTATATCTGTATCGACTTTGTTACTTAAATAAGATAAGTATGTATTTTTCTAAAAAATTAGGTTGTTTAGAATAACTAGTAATAAATTATTTTATGATATATGCTTATTAGTTTGGCACAGTCATAAAATATCACAAAAAATCTAAATCCACCTATCTACGACAAAACATGATGTTTTTAAAACGTCAGTATAATAATAATATAATAAAATGCCTTTATTTTTTACAAAAAGATACAAACACCTGGATAAAAAAATATTCGCCAGTATTAACAGTGTTTCTTATAGAAAAAAATTGCCCAATTTACTAACTTTATCAGTAAAATAGAACTAGGTACATAATTTTAGTAACTGTCTGCAGATAACTAAAGCATGGCTTTTTTGGTTACCGATGCAAAAAAAACTTTTGTTTTTGATCATGGTTGCAAAAAAAAATTTCTGTCCGTTTTTTACCCAAAATTAAAGCAAAATAGCGGAAAATAGTAATATTTAAAAAGTCTAATTATTCTTGTCTAAAAAGCCACTTCCGCCAATTTTCATCAAGTATTTAAGAAAAAATCATTTAAAATCATCGTCAAAATATCAAACTGTCAAAGATTAAAATGTCGCAACAATGAACGTCACCGAGAAAAAAGGCACATCGCTATGGAAACCATTGTTATTTCATTTACCAGCCGCCTTGATTTATAGTGTAAAGAAGATGTGTTTTGACAAGTGCTCTTTACTAGAGATTTTTAAAAGTATTTTCCTGTTTTTTTTTTTGATTTTTTGACAAAGGTGTTAAAAAAATAGTGTTAACAACTCGTGGCTAAATTGTGCTTTTTTTTACTCGCGTTTTTAAATACCTCACTGCGCTCGTTATTTAAACCAACGCTTGTAAAAAAAAGCACTATTTTAGCCACTAGCTGTGAAAACTACTATAATTTAACACATTAACAAATAGCTAAAGAAAGTTGTCTTTGGAACAAACTGATACTAATAGTAAGAAGAGATTGGTACAAAAAGTTATGGAACGGTACCCTGTATAATTTTCATACCTGGTCTCATCCAGATTGTTATCAGTTAACATTAAAGCAGCTCGCACGTGAGTTTTATTAAAATTCGGGTAGTTCGGTTTTAATTGGTCCGTATAAACTCGTGTAATGGCGGCTTTAGTTGGTCGCACTGGTACTCTGAGGTAGCGTCTTGGCTGGAAAGCAAATAATATAATTTTTACATTTACCTAGTTTACCCGGCCCATGTAAACCGTTTTAATTTTAATGCGCTTTACACCCAGCGTTTATACCTTCATATTATAAAAACGCTTTCGGCTCATCTGATGTTCATTGTATATATAGGGTTCCTAAGCAAATCCTTAGGGGGCCAAGCAGCCGTGTATAAGACGCAGACAAACAGAAAAGCACATTAGGCAGAAAAGGATGGGCATGGGGCGATGTTGTCACTACATCTTACACGTAGTAAATCCATTCCAGGTTGTTGTTTTCTAATGTTTTCCATTTTCATACCTTTAGGACTGGAATAAAAATTGTTTTTGCTCGTTTTTGTTCGGCTTTTCATTTTGCAACCATTGTCCTTACGCACTGTTTACAGGCTGGGGACTGAGATACATGCAAATGCCCAACCTAAAGCGTTCATACACGGCCGAAGAAATCGATTGAGATATTTCCGTAGAAACTTTATCAAGCAAATAGGACGGATTGACGCCTTCGAACGTCCAACCCGGGTTTTGCACTTCGATTCGAAATCAAAAAGGAGGAACAGTCAGATGTGGAGCCGTGCACAAATTACGTAACGCTGATTTTACCAATTTTTGACCCCCTCCCTATGTAATATTTTGTAACGGTTTGGCACGCCACTCCCCTAATATTACGTAACGATTTCAAGACCACTACCCGCCCTCCCAAAAAAAAAACTTTTCACTTATTTTCATTCCAAATTTTCTTAGTTTCATACAAATGCAAACGCTGTCGAAAACCCCCCTCCCCCCTACGTAACGTTTTGTAACCCCCCTCCCCCCTATGACCATTACGTAATTTGTGCAACGGCCCCTGTAGTCCCAGTGGAGGAGGGCAGGAAAATTGATATTTTTTTCTTAAAAATTATACTCTTTAGACCTATTTCTTTGCGTTCCCGAAATTACGTAATTTTTGAAAAAAAATTGTAAGCGGCGCCATTTTTATTTCGTGCTTTGTTTTTCTAACATTTTTGCGTTCGGCTAATTTAATTTAAAAATTTTTGCCTGCGGCGCCCTTTATCTTCTCACTCGAAACCAAGATCCCCCGTTTTAGGAAAACTGATCCCGTCTCTGTTTCTAAATTTTTTCGAATAAAAGTAGAGTATGACCATGGGGGAAATAATTTTTTTCTACGGTATGACGAAAATTTCGAGAAAGTTGAAGAAAAAAATAAAAAAAGTGGCAGAGCTCAAGTTTTTCGTAAAAAAAAAACGTTTTTTGTAAAGAAACAGAGCAAAATAAATCTTTTCACCCCTTTTTGGGTGTTACAAATATTGGCAGCCCCTTATTTTTCGCTTTTACCCTCCCGCTAGTTTTGAAGAATTGGTTCGCTACATGTTTCGAGATCATGTCATAAAACACCTCGAAAATATCAAATGTAGTGTAGGATCAGCTTTATTTAAAATCAATAATATCGCAAGCAAAAAGCTCTGCGAAAAACAGCGCCGTTTAATGATTTCTTTGGCTGCTAGTGCTAGCTGCATGGTTTGACCGTTTCCGGATAGATGTCACTAGTAGAACAGAATGGAAAGAAATTTAATTAAAAGCGAAGATATTTCTTTCTAATATTAACAACCTCACGAGTTTATCGCTCAGTATCGTAAATAATGGACCCTGCCGCCTCCTTTAAGCAAGAAAAAGCTGTGGTTTGGACCTGAAAACATCTAATTTTTAATTAGATTAGATGTGTGGCCGCCATCTAGCGGAATTTGCAGACATCTTATCAACGGTTATTATTGCAACTATGATTTATGCTCACAATGAAAGAGTGGCGACAATTTTTTCTCATGAAAGCAGTCCGGAGATAATAACAAACTGGCACCATTGCTCAATATACCTGTTTCTTTTGTGCGCGCAGAACTTTCTATGCCATTTCTGTTTGATTTCTTGAAATCCTATCCCTAAGGAAAATCTTAGGAACCCTGTATATCCCTTTGGTGCAAACTTTGTGTAACCAAACAATTAAAGATAATATAAAAAAATGTTATTACCATTTTGACGAGATTCTTCGGCTACCAATTTACCTTATGCTAGGCCTGAATCGGCAAACGCTGCTGGCTACATTATTAGGGATGTCCGCCCAATGCCCGCTTGCCAACACGACGCTACTGGCTCACGCAAACGTTGGCACCGTATCTGCTCAACTAAGGCAGCACAACAACAACGAAACTCCTATGGATATCAGACGGCTTAGTCTGTGCGGCTATAGGACATTCCAAGAAGACCGTGTTTGTCAAAAGAGGATACCTTTAATAGATGTATCACCATCATGTTTATAGACTTCCATTCAAGTTCACAGTTTCAATAAGTTTTGCTGTCTATATGTATAATACCTACACCTACAATACTTACAATTCAATAACCTTTACAATTAACTTCAAAGTCTGGCAAATTTATTAAACTCTAGGGCTTTGGCACGATTGCGTGTCAATTGAGGCCACTGAATTCTAAGGTTGGCAACACTGCAGGTGCGTTCTTGCCAATACTGATCCACTATTGACCTTTGATCGGCTATATTTCGGTTTGCAAATTAGAAATCATTGCGGTTAGCCAAAATCGACCCGATATTGGTGCACTACAAGTAAACCGGTGCCAGCGCCATGCCAACATTGCCAATGCAGGTCCACTTTGACGCCGACAATGAGTGTTTGCTCGAGAAGTAAATTAAAAATTAGGTTTAATAAAAATAGCTGGAGCCACAGGAAAAAGTTTCTGCAAAGAAAATAGAGGGAATTTAAACAGATTAGTATCCAACCATGGTTAAAGCTTGATTGTGTTTGTTGTTGTTAAAGTTAACAAAACAAAGATTCGGTAAATACGCTGGTCAAAAAATCAACCTGCTAAAAACTGCCTAAAAAACATTACAAAGAAGTGTAGTGATTACCGCTTAATCAGCCTAATGTGCCATATGTTAAAAATATTTCTAAAGATTATCCATATGGGAAATGCGAATCCTTGATTGGCGACACGCAGTTTGGATTTCGTGGTGGGTTTGGCATTTAAGTCTTGGTTTCATAGATTATAAGAAAGCGTTTGATCGAGTCCAACACGAGAAGCTCATAAAATCACTAAAATAAGTTGGTCTAGATGAAAGAGATCTAAAGATAATCGCTAATCTATACTGGAATCAGACTGCTCAAATGAAGGTTGATGACCAACTGTCCGAAAAGGTCCAAATAAGAAGAGGTGTGCCCCAAGGTTGTATATTGCCTCCGCTATTATTTAATATCTATAGTAACAAAATAATAGAGAATGCACTACATAACTGCGAAGAGAACAACCAACGATATGCCGACGACATTGTCATAATAGCAGACACGCTGGAAGGTCTGGAAGACTATGTTGGGAATTTGGAACCTTTGGTTGCACTAAAACAAAATTATGATTGTTTTCCACAAACCAAAACTACACTTTTTTTGCACTCGACGCGCGTTTCGCTAACAATGTTAGCATCATCAGGAGACGATAAACAATGAACTAAATTAATCTACGCTCTATCTTATATACAATCCTTTAGTGGGCGGAGATAAGACTAATAATTTGTGATTGATCACGATTTTTAATCCTTTCTCCCCTCGACCAAAGAATAAAGTGTACTAAACGGGATGGGTCCTCTATCTTTATTTAAACTATTTCTGGATTTAATGATTTCCATACTTTCATATGCATTCAAAAGTCTTAAAACTTCTTAATTAGAGCGCATTTTGCAAATTAATAAAGCAGTACCGTAGATAGAGAATACCCTCTGTATCTACGGCAGTACGTAAGAAAAATTCGTACCTGTTTTAGCCTTTTCGGGGTACATAAGTCCTGAGCGTCAATTCCATCTAAAGTCAAATTTAAAACGAACCGTTCAAGATCTTTAACCTTATCGATTGCTCTTACGTGCGCAATCCACGGTACGTCCAGAACCGGGTTTAAAATTACTTTTTTTACGGCACGAATGCGCCTCATTTTAAAAACGCACATATAATAAAGACTATAAAAACTATACTTTGTTTGTAGATTAAATTAAAAATACCAGAAATAAGTTTTCCGCATAAATTCAAGTATTGTATATATTTGCGATTCCTTTTTGGATGAATTTCGATTATTTTTTGGGCAAAAAATGTTCCTGTAAAGATAAGAAAATAAATCTCGGCATACATTCGTATTAAAATCAAAGAAAAATTGAATAAATCGTTTAATATTTTAAAGGACCGAATATGGGTGTTGACATTTTTACAGACTAAATGGATAGATAGTGGTGGCTCTATCCCATATAACTATCAGATACTGTAATAACCCAAGTGTCGCAAAATGTGTGACAAGAATTACTTTAAATAAAATCTAGAACCTCCGACTCTAAATTTGTATCAATTCCTTATAATCCTAATTATACGAAAGGATTACAAAAAGTATTTAATAACACCGGTCTTAAATTAGTATATCAATCCTGAAACACAATAAGAATTTTACTAGGAAATCCGAAGGATAAAGCTAGGGTTGCCAGGTGTCCCGATTTTTTGGGATTTGCCCGCATTTGGACCTCTGTGTTCCGAGTTCCGAAAAAACCCTTTTCGGGACGCAAAATGTCCCGATTTTTTGCTATTCCTCAACCTGAAGTGACAACGTCATAAAAAACATGTTTCTAGCTTCCTTTGATACCTTTCCTTGTTTTGCTACCTTGTCTTTTTCTTAAGCCACTATTTTTACATTTTGTTTTTTTGGCCGGAACGCGCGTATCGTAGGTTAGGCGGAGTTAAATGTTGGGAGGTTATGTTTTGGTTTTGTTGTGGTGTTTAACGGTCAATACACAGTATTTTACTTTGTTTACCTTCTAATTGAGTACGTTGCTTTAATAATATAAGAAGTAATCCATGGATGTGGAAAGCAAAAGTGAAGATTTCAATGATGAGGTAAGGCTGATCTGATGCTTTTGGTTAGGCAGGTGGTAGGAGTATATTTTTCGGTTTCCGTTTCTTGCTCTGCAGTGTTTTTAATTTAAAAAAATGTCCCGAATTTGAAACAGATATCCCGAAAATTTGATTCTGTTGTCCTGAAAAACCAATTCTTAAACCTGGCAACCCTAGATAAAGCTACAGTTCTAGAAAAAAGTGGAATTTACGAAATTAGTTGCATGGATTATGACAAAAAATATGTCGGCCAAACGAGACGCTCTATTCAAACACGATTCAAAGAACACTTAGCACACTTAAAATACGGAAGGATAGAAAAGTCAAGTGTGGCCGAGCATGCTTTTGAAAACAATCATAGATTCATATTAGATAACCTAAAACTTCTAAAAAGTGTACCAAACAAAAGACTTAGAGGCCCCATTCCGTTTAGTACACTTTATTCTTTAGTTGAGGGGAGATAGGATTATAAAGCGTGACCAATCACAAATTATTAGTCTTATCTCCGCCCACTAAAATATAGTATATAAGATAGAGTGTAGGTTAATTTGGTTTATTGTTTATCGTTTCCTCACAAAAATAAACAACAAACAAAATAACAATCATAACTTTGTTAAAATCTATATGAACAACATATAGAGAGAGTTTTTGAGAAACACGATTTTTTGTGTTTAGAGACTCCTACAATAATAATATGAAAATATTGAATCCCCAATTTTCTTTTTATGTTATGCAACATAATGTTTCCTTTTAATTATTATTTTGAGCTGCATTCCTGTAGGTCAGCGAAATTTTTTTTAGGGGTAAAACTTAAATAATTTGGGAAGAAGGATGAGTTTCATATAACTGTTTTGTAGAAAGTGTCACGCTTATTTACAGAGTGACTTAAAAAGTATAATTATTAACATTAAAAATAGGTTGGACAATAGAGGAAGCTAAGCAACAGTGGCATACACAAGGGGCGCACCCAAAAGGAACGCCCCCCCCCCCGATTTTTTTTTTAAATGTAGCTATATTTTCTTTTTTAATAAACTGGATTTAAGCTTTTTAAAAAAGCAATTGTGTTGTGCTCTCCATTTTTTTCGACACGTCTCTAATACGTACATGGGAGGCTCTCTTTTTTCAATTTCCTTCTAAGTAAATAACGCCTTCTTCATTAATCATAACTGCACGTACAAAATAATGTATAAATCGGTGCGATTGTAACGATCCGAAAGTGATAAAAGAGCTAAACACTAAAATTTGGATTCAATTTTAAACACGTGCAACATGTTCTAGAGATACAGCAAAATAAACGGGCAGCCACTGATGGAAATTCATCTTTTTTCCTCGGAACGCCCTTTTTCCCCTATACGGCAAAATTTAACTTGGTCTAGTGTCGCAGTCTCATCTCTCTGCACACTTTCGCGCCGTAACCTCATATTTGATTTCTTTGGACATTCATCCCTTTTCCTCTCTACCCTTCATATGTTTGTGTAGCATTCATAATGCTGCAACTACTTTTTTGTGTTTTTTGCCACTTAACTAAAAGTCAAGCAGTTGTATGAAAACACACACATATTTAAAAAAAAATCGAGAAAAACTTGGAAAAAAATAATTGATTTGATAACGGCAGTAGAGTTTCTACCGAAACATCAGATAAGTAAATGTCAAACCATATCAAATCAACCAAAAAAAAAGGCACTTTTCGTTTTGACCATCTCCGATTTTGATGATTTTTTGTACACTTATTCTTCTGATCCAAAAACTTAAAAATCCAAAAAATTAAATTTTTTGGATAAGCGGTTTTTGTTTTATTGATTTTTGAAAATAAAGAGATTGACCAATATGCCCTTGACAGGCACTTACATAAATAGAATCTCAAAAACTATTGGTCCTATAGAAGCGAGTTATAGCTTATTTTGAAGGTTTTTTTAAAGACCTTTTTAACGATGTGTATCCCCATGTAATTTTTTGTTTTTATTTTTTTTTTAATTTTTTTTTTTTTTTAAATCTTAAAAGCACCATTTTGAATTTTTTTCAAAAAAATACTATTTTTTTTAGTATTATTTTAATATTTTTGGAAAATTTCAGGATGGAGAAGTTATTCGTTCTATTTTAAAAAAAATAATATAAAAAACCTTGCAGGAAAAAACCATACATTTTTTGATAAATAACTATATATTTACTCTTTATATCTAAAAACTTGTCAATTGCTCCCATTCTTGTAAATATGATACATAAAAGGTTTTTCCAAACTTGTTTATTCCTGCAAAATTTTGAGTATTTCTTCAATTGTCCTCCCCTCCACCCAAGATCACTGCTTTTTGGACAAATGTGATATATGCCCCGGAACTGAGAATTTAAAAAACTTTTTGAATGAAAAGTTCGAAGAAGCAATGATTGACAATGTGACTTTTAAGAAGTGGATATCTGTAGATGGATGCAATATGGAGACATTAATTAAACCAGCAGAGGACTTCATTGAAGAATTTTCAAACGACTTGATTAAATTAAAATCTCATTGTTTTTACACTCACATGCAACAAGAATACTACAATGAGGTAAAAGACTATTTAAAAAAGGGGGAAGCACTAATCACATGCGACTTCGCTGAAAATTATTCATTTATTTTTCAGGATGAAGTGCAGTCCTATCACTGGACAAATAGCCAGGCAACCCTACATCCTTTTGTAATATATTACAAAACTCATGAGGGAAAACTGGGTCATTTAAATTATATATTTATTTCAGACTGTTTGGTACAGAACACTGTGGCATTTCATCTTTTTTTAAGCCACCTTATGCCTGAACTAAAGAGGCAAATTGATAATTTAGACAAAATTATCTATTTTTCAGACGGCTGTGCCGCACAGTATAAAAATTTGTTAATATTGCGTACCATCTCGAGGAATTTAAAATTAAAGCAGAATGGAATTTTTTTGCCACCTCCCACGGGAAGAGTGCATGCGATGGACTGGGAGGCACCGTAAAAAGGTTGACTGCTAAAGCAAGTCTGCAGAGACCATATAATGAACAGATTATGACCCCCGAAGATCTTTTTAAATTTGCAACAGAAAACATTCCTGGTATAACATTTAAATATTGTTCATTAAGTTCATAAGATCTACAACTGCAACATTCTAAAAGAAAAGGACGGCTCAACTTTAGCAGCGGTAGTGGTAGTAATAGTATAGTAGCAATATAATATTGATTTATACAGGCAAACTAAACTATAACCTAATCTAAACTATACAGGGTGATTCACGACGAATGGGAAATAGTCAAACCATAGGCTCTATGGACTAAGCCCAGTCACTATCTGGTAATAAAATTTACCTGGTGGCGTTTTTAAAGGATATACAAAAACTAAGCAACCAAAAGTTATTAAATTTTGCATGCTAATTACACTCCCGAAGGTCAATAAATATAATTTCAAAAATTTTGAATTTTCAGGTCTGGACTTTAGTTTTTTCTCATTTTTAAATTTTACTTAAAACCACGACCCTGTAACTTACAATGAATAAATTTTCTGATTTTCTCCAAAAAGCCTAGGATTAGTACCAATTACTAAAGAAAAAAAAATGAACGCGCAACTTTTTGCTTTTGCTTGAAAAAAAATCTTTTTAAAAAATGTGTAAATTGGTCCGGTTTCTTTTGGTAATATAGATTTAACTATCAAATTCACACAAAAATTATAAAAAGGGGTTGTTTAAGTAAAGTTTAAGTATTTTTTTATAAAAAGTAGAAAAAAAAATCATGTCCGGATTTATGACTTTATTTAATACTTAACTTTTGGTACATAATATTACAGCAGCACTTCAGAAATACACACATCACCTATTTTCGAGATTTTAGTAAAGTTTAGATGCCTTTTTATTAAAAGTAAAACAAAGACGCAGACATTGTTTCTTTCTTTTTATTTTTCTAGAAATAAAACAATGGAAAATAGACACATAATAGAAAATAGGGCTTTTTCGCGGCAGTTCGGAACTCGTTCGGTATTTAAAATGCTTGCGCGTTTCTGTTTTCGCATTCCATGGTGCAGGATTTCAAATTCGGTTTTCCATTCCGAATCCTAGAACGGTTTCTGACGTTGAAATTAGTTCTTGGTTGAGAGCAGGTATTTCGTAGGATTTGGGGGGGCTAAAAGAATAATTAAATTATTTTTTATCTTCATCTATCGCGTTTTTCGATTTTGGCCTACTTTTGGACAGTTCTCGCACTTAACAAGTTCAAATGAAATCCCGAACGCTCCTCTGAGGCTTCCGCGGAATAGCCTTATTATGTGTCTATTTTCCATTGTTTTATTTCTTGAAAAATCAAAAGAAAAAGACAATGTGGCAATTCAGATCTGCGTCTTTTCTTTACTTTTTGTAAAAAGGCATCTAAACTTTACCAAAATACTTTATGTATGTATGTCTGAAGTGATGCGGTAATATTATGTACCGAATTATTAAATAAAATCATAAATCGGGACCTGGATTTGCACATTTTATAAAAAATTTTTTTTTTTTGGCAAAAACAAACGGTTGCGGGTTGATTTTTTTTCTTTAGTAATTAGCACTAATCCTAGGCTTTTTGGAGAAAATGAGAATTTAGAATGTATTCATTGTAAGTTACAGGGTGTTGTTTTTAAGTCAGATTTAAAAATGGGAAGAAACCAAGTTTGGATCTGAAAATTCAAAATTTTTGAAAACTAGTTCATTGATCTTTGGGAGTGTAATTAGCGTGCAAAATTTCGTAATTTTTGGTTGCTTAGTTTTTGAGATATTAAAAAGAACAGTTTTTGCATAGGTATTTTGATAAATCAACCTGTATATCCGTTAAAAACGCCACCAGGTAAATTTTATTACCAGATATGGAATTGGCGTAGTCTATGGTTTGACTATGTCCCATTCGTCGTGAATCACCCTGTATACTACGACGACCTAACTAATAACAATATAATAACCCAATTTAAGCTTGCACAAGCTCTACATATCTAATGGCGCATTTACACAGATAAACTTCCCTTTAGGCATATTTACACAGACAAACTTTCCTTTGATGTTGAAATGCCGACAAACATTTACACGAGCCTCTTGAGCAAAATGTTTAAAAAAAAGTTCGAGCAAAATATCGTACAAAAAGACTCACGGAAATTTTGGAGAGACTGTTAAACAAAATTTGTTTGAAGAAATGTTGGTATAGAAATTTCTTACAAATTTAAATTTTATAGTTTTATGAGAATTCATTGAACTAAACTGAAAATAGAAAGACTAAGTTTTAAAACAAGGTATTTTTAATTAAGTGCTTTCCGACGGAAAAACGATTTGATGTCGAAATTCACATTTTACCTCATAAGCAACTTCGATTGACCTGATTTTTATAGGGGATATGCCAGTATACTTGTAACTTTTTTGGAGTTGTAAAAAAACGAGAATAAAAAAATAATAATTGGCCCTTATTTATTGCTGTTGCCTGTAAAATGTAATGATACAAATTTACGTTTAAAAGAATATCTCTTTATTTTACTTCCCAGTTTAAAACACATTACAATAATAATTAAGTCAAATTAAAAAACCTATATACATTTTATTAAATCTCAAATATATGAACAAAAGCACGTTCGGTCTAAATAATACCAGTTCATTACCCACTTTTACAACCCTACGATCTCGACCCTTGTCTAAAAAAATATAATTTAGCAGTAATAGACTAGACTTCTGAATCGGAATTTTGCTCCTTTACATATTGTTTGTTCACTGTCAGTAATCGACCTTGATTATTACATTAAATTGACAGTAAATATCTATCTTCAGCATTTTCATGAACTTTTTGCTTTTTTAAGCAACCGTTGGGGCCTTAAACTAACTAGGTAAATCTGGTGTGAGGAATTAAAAAAAAACAATCAAAGCTAAGGGTAAAGTAAAGTTACAAAAATATGTTTAAAAAAAATCTCCTCCCCACCACTTCTCATAAACGTGAGACGCGGATTACCGTTTAAAAGTGCAATTTTTGAGGTTTTTGCCGATATTTGAAAAACTCAAAATTTTTTTGGAAAAGAAAAATTTTCCTGGGTTGTTTTTTGAATTTAGGAAAAAACCCTTGGAAATAAAAAAAACTCGCAAGGAAATCCCAAAAAAACCCCCGGGCAAAAAAATACGGGAAAAACCCTAAGAAAAAAAAAATTATAAGTAATCCTAATCCATGTGACAAAACTGATAGCCAAGAATAATGTTTCGCTTGCCGTCGGCTTTTTTTCACAAAAATTTAAAATAAAAGTTGATGTTCCATTTTTTTAAAGAATTGAGATCACTGATCACTGATGTGAAATTTTATTTATTCTCATCTTTAAAAATATGTTTCCAAAATAGATAGCAATAATTTGCTCAAAAATTTACCCGAACAAAATGTTCAAAGAAAAGCTCACAAAAATGTTCACGTAAAAATTTTTAGATCTTTTGCACGAGCTTTTGTTTGAGCATGTTCGTCTGTGTAATTGCGCCTTTTGATGTTGAAATGCCGACAAACATTTACACGAGGCTCTTGAGCAAAAATGTTCAAGGAAATGTTCGAGCAAAATCTCGTACAAAAAACACTCGTAAATTTTGGAGAGAATGTTGAGCAAAATTTGTTTGCAGAATTGGGGGTATAAAAATTTCTTTACAAATTCAAAATATATATTGTTATCGGAATTTATTGATCTTAACTGAAAATAGAAAAACAAAGTTTCCCACGGAAAAACGATTTGATGCCGAAATTCATATTTTACTTCATAAGCAACTTCGATTGACCTGATTTTTATAAGGGATATGACAGTATACTTTTAACTTTTTTGGGGTTGTAAAAAACGAGAAAAAAAAATAATTGGCACTTATTTATTGCTGTTGCCTGTAAAATGTAATGATGAAAATTTACGTTTAAAAGAATATCTCTTTATTTTACTTCCTAGTTTAAAACACAATACAATAATAATTAAGTCAAATTAAAAAACCTATATACATTTTATTAAATCTCAAATATATGAACAAAATCACATTCGGTCTAAATGATACCCGTTTATTACCATCGACGTACTAGTACATCGATGTTTATTACCCACTTTTACAACCCTGCGATCCCGACCCTTGCCTAAAAAAATATAATTTAGCAGTAATAGACTAGACTTCTGAATCGGAATTTTGCTCCTTTGCATATTGTTTGTGTTTCTGTCAGTAATCGACCTTGATTATTACATTAAATTGACAGTAAATATCTATCTTCAGCATTTTCATAAACCTTTTGCTTTTTTAAGCAACCGTTGGGGCCTTAAACTAACTAGGTAAATCTGGTGTGAGGAATTAAAAAAAAACAATCAAAGCTAAGGGTAAAGTAAAGTTACAAAAATATGTTTAAAAAAAATCTCCTCCCCACCACTTCTCATAAACGTGAGGCGCGGATTACCGCTTAAAAGTGCAATTTTTGAGTTTTTTGCCGATATTTGAAAAACTCAAAATTTTGTTGGAAAAGAAAAATTTTCCTGGGTTGTTTTTTGAATTTAGGAAAAAACCCTTGGAAATCAAAAAAACTCGTAAGAAAATCCCAAAAAAAAACCCCCGGGCAAAAAATTCCGGGAAAAACCCTAAGAAAAAAAATATTATAAGTAACCCTAATCCATGTGACAAAACTGATAGCCAAGAATAATGTTTCGCTTGTCGTCGGCTTTTTTTCACGAAAATTTAAAATAAAAGTTGGTGTTCCATTTTTTTAAAGAATTGAGATCACTGATCATTGATGTAAAATTTTATTTATTCTCATCTTTAAAAATATGTTTCCAAAACAGATACCAATAATTTGCTCAAAAATTTACCCGAACAAAATGTTCAAAGAAAAGCTCACAAAAATGTTCACGCAAAAAATTTTAGATCTTTGGCACGAGCTTTTGTTTGAGCATGTTTGTCTGTGTAATTGCGCCTTAATAGAACATTGCTCTCGTATAAGTTTATGTGAGATTTTTTGAGGCACTATCAGTATACCTAACGCGGTCGAAACAATGCCAAAATACACTACATTTTTAATCGAACGATACTTGCTTCTTTGACGGGTGCCATGACAGAACAGCTTATTCCACTCGTTGCGTACGGGGGGATGTGCGCAATGTTACGAACCCACGAACGAACGTACGCAAGGATTTCAATTCACACCGTTCTCAACTCAAAAGCCAGTTAACTCATTTTCGTTTTAGTATCCTTTGGCCTATGGTCGGTGCCATATTGACACCAAACTAACAGAAAATCCATGTTCTACTTGTCAATTTGGTTATAAAAATGGCAGCCACAGTAGGCTAAAGGGTACTGAGGCGGTAGGAGTTAACTGGCTTTTTAGTTGAGAACGGTGTTGTTTCAATCAGCAGTGCTGTCATCGCACCCTTCAAAAAAGCGGGCATCGTTCGAAACATCGCATAACAAGTCAAAAATTTAGTTTATTTTGGCTTTGCTTCGAATGCGTTAGGTATACCGATACCGAAGCGTTGAAGCATTTACTTTAAGTGTCTGTTGTCTACAAGATTTCATAAGCCAAAAAATATTTTTTTTTGTAAAAGTATTTACGAAAGAACATGTGGTTATAATTTTTTGCAAGATTTATTTAGAAGTTTAGGTGGGCGAAGAAAACGGAGTTTTTATGAGATTTGTCTTTTTCAACGGCCTTAGTCATGTAGTAGGTCAGATCATAAAATAACAGTAAATTTATTATGGAAACCTATAAAATATTATGAGCGTGAGTCTGACTATGGAATCTATAGGAAGACTTATAAAAACTTGTGTTGTTATTTATAAAAAAATAAGATGTTTAAAGAAACCTTTATAATTTTATTAGACTGGATGATCATAAAATCTTCAAAAAGACTGAAGAAGAAAGAAATTGTGCTTATAAAAACCCATTACACATCGTAAAAAACAAGGGTGTATTGATGTAATCATAGAAACCTATTAAGTTTAATGAGTCTGTTTAATTATAAAATCTCTTAGAAAACGGTTCTTTCATAAACCTATGAAATATTTGAAAACACAACATTTGTAGTATAAAATTTTATACATATTTATAAGTCTGTCAGATTATAGGATCAGGTTTACCATAATCAAAGGCATAACTAAATTATTACAAACTTTAATAAGCGTCAAATTTTACCTCACAAACGCTTATAAACTTAAGAAAAACTGATAAAAATAAGAAGTTTTTTTATGATATTTAAAGCGGTTTTTTTCACAGGGTATGATGATTATGATGATGATTATGTCTGACACTGTCCAATTCGACCACCTTTGGGTCTATTGTGGCTTACTTTTGACATTTTTTGATGTTACAGAATATTCAGCCCCTTAAAGAAGTTCGCAACTTGCTTTCGAGAAGCATCTTTCAGATCCAGTCTGTCGATATGGATGCCGATTCTTGAATTTCGAGAGAATGGTCGCCTGGGAATGTTCACATCCAATAAGAAGGCTCAGAAGCTGCCAACCTTGTACGGTGCACTCGCAAAGATGACATGACTATCGTTTTTGAAGAGCACCCCTTCTCCTGCTCAGAGGCAGGTGTATGAGAGTGTAGGAAGGTCCCTTCAATACACGGCAATCGGGTAAAGTTCTGCCGTGGTCGGATAGGATCCGGATAACTCGTAGTAGCTTTAAAGCGTGTTATTGGTCAATATCAGGGAACCAACCAGCATTTTTTTCTCTGAGATGCATAGTAGCGAGAGAATTTGATTCCCTGGGACCAAATGTTCTCTTGATTCAAGAATAGACGCACCGGTGAGCTCAATGAGTTTCCCGGCCTTCTTCATGCAGGGTTCTGTAATGAACTTTTTATAAAAGTGTCAGTCCCGGCAATTCTCTCCAGTATTGGTAGAGCTTATTCTCCATCCAGCTTGAGAGAGCAGTGTCGATTGTGTTGTATGCTATTCCAAGGGCTAGTTCGGGGCCAACGAAGACGGCTGCGGAAGCTGCTTCGCGCGCGGGTATATTCATGTCCTACTGAAAATAGGACAGACTTGATAATGTGTTGTAACGAAGTTACTAATTTTATTTATTTATTTTAGCTTTTCTTTTCTTTTTAGGTACTTCATGTCTCATAATTTATGTAATTTCTATGACGTTTTATTATTTGCTATTCTTGGACTCTCGACATCGCTTTGACTCGCCACGTTTCCCTTTCCTGCTATGCTGCACGGTCAGCGAGCTATAGCCCACCGCTTTGCGCGCACAGCCTGCTCGACGGGAGTATGGTAGGTGGGGATACGCGAGGCTATTTAAAGCGATGTCGAGCGCGTTTCATGGCATTCATTCTGCCGACCGCCCGCCGTAAACTATTCCACCTGGGCATTCATTCTGCCGACCGTCCGCTACCAACAACTCCTCCGACCGACCGCACCGAAAACACACATCACCTGCCAGAACCCGATAGGTAAGCACCAGACCAGTATAGCGGGGTTTTCTATACATACCGTAACATGTAATTTTCCGTATGGTAAGTAGAGGTGAGATGGGTTACCGCTGGCTCGGAATACGGGTAACACATCTCTCTCTCTAGCACCAGGCGAAGCTATTAATGGGTTTGTCTTGCGCTGTCTGACCGGTTAGTGAGTGAGAGGGAGACAGTGCTATCGCTGGATCGGATTACCTTTAGGACTGTCTTTTCCTCTCTGCATCTCTCTCTAACACACGGTTTGACAGCGTATGGAGTAATTCATTGAGAAGCAGCGCCACCGGATCGTTTTATTTAAGCATGTGACGACAAAGGCACTGTAATTGGAGGATAGGTGTATTATCGCTGGTTCGGAATACGGGTAATACATCTCTCTCTCTAACACATGGCTAAACTACCTACGTAGGTCGATCCTGTGTTTTTTGACCGGTTAGTGAGTGAGAGGGAGACAGTGCTATCGCTGGATCGGAATACCTTTAGGACTGTCTTTTCCTCTTTGCATCTCTCTCTAACACACGGTGGAACAGCATATGGAGTGATTTATGGAGTAGTGGTGCTATAAAGGTATCTTTGTCTGACACACTAATTTCTTATTTCTCTAAACCTGCTATGAATTCTATATATGTAAATTCCGCTATGTTGGGGGTGCCGTATTAAGGAGCTTTCTACCGTTAACATTAAATATCAAATACCGGGGTTTACCGTAAACGTTATGATACATGCAAGTTACCGACTATTTCTAATATTTTCCGTCCTTTTCTATTGTATACGTCCGCTGAATGCTAAATAAAGAGACCTGTTGATAATAAATTAATAAGTTATAATAAATCCGCCATGTTGGAAAATTGGTTGTTTTACTCGTGTTACTTAGGTTAAGAATCGAGACAGCTAGACCCCTGGTTTAACCATCTCCACTGTTTAAAAGCTACCCGACGCCTCTATACCACATAAATCCAGAGGGTGGCGCCCGAGATACTTGTTGGATTATCTCTCAGAGGAGTAGTTAATCCAACAGAAACCGATGCCTATCGCTTTAAAACATAAACAACGTTACAGTGTAATCGGGTGAGGTTAGTCCTTGTTAGTAAGCCTAAATCTGGGCGCAGGGCCTCCCTCAAGTTCGCGCACTGCTGTGCCATGCACCTTCTTCCAAAACAGAGCTTATCCCAAACACCTATAACTCGACTTTAAGTCACATAACTTAAACCTTTAATTAACATGTAAGGAAAATACTCAAGCTGATGGACAGAGCCTTTTTCAAGAAGAAAGTAATTGACATTTTTTTGGACCAAATCGTTAATCTGACGGTCCCATTATAATCAAATAAGTTAATGTAAGTAACATGACTCTACGCACAGAGATATACGCGTGTGCACAACGCGTTGTTATGTTTAGAGAACTTTTTTTCCAACGTTTGTTTGCTAATACAAATTGATAATAAAAAGCAATAAAATTTTATTTCAAATAATGTACGGGGTTATTTTATTCCATACTAAATCTATCTACCCCCCCGCATTCACCATTTGGCGTCGTGGGCCGATGGAACAAAATGAGTAAAAAAAAAACGTTCCTCCTTCCATTCAGCATTTTCATAAACCTTTTGCTTTTTTAAGCAACCGTTGGGGCCTTAAACTAACTAGGTAAATCTGGTGTGAGGAATTAAAAAAAAAAACAATCAAAGCTAAGGGTAAAGTAAAGTTACAAAAATATGTTTAAAAAAAATCTTCTCCCCACCACTTCTCATAAACGTGAGGCGCGGATTACCGCTTAAAAGTGTAATTTTTGAGTTTTTTGCCGATATTTGAAAAACTCAAAATTTTTTTGGAAAAGAAAAATTTTCCTGGGTTGTTTTTTGAATTTAGGAAAAAACCCTTGGAAATAAAAAAACTCGCAAGAAAATCCCAAAAAAAACCCCCGGGCAAAAAATTCCGAGAAAAACCCTAAGAAAAAAAATATTATAAGTAACCCTAATCCATGTGACAAAACTGATAGCCAAGAATAATGTTTCGCTGAAACTGATGTAAAATTTTATTTATTCTCATCTTTAAAAATATGTTTCCAAAACAGATACCAATAATTTGCTCAAAAATTTACCCGAACAAAATGTTCAAAGAAAAGCTCACAAAAATGTTCACGCAAAAAATTTTAGATCTTTGGCACGAGCTTTTGTTTGAGCATGTTTGTCTGTGTAATTGCGCCTTAATAGAACATTGCTCTCGTATAAGTTTATGTGAGATTTTTTGAGGCACTATCAGTATACCTAACGCGGTCGAAACAATGCCAAAATACACTACATTTTTAATCGAACGATACTTGCTTCTTTGACGGGTGCCATGACAGAACAGCTTATTCCACTCGTTGCGTACGGGGGGATGTGCGCAATGTTACGAACCCACGAACGAACGTACGCAAGGATTTCAATTCACACCGTTCTCAACTCAAAAGCCAGTTAACTCATTTTCGTTTTAGTATCCTTTGGCCTATGGTCGGTGCCATATTGACACCAAACTAACAGAAAATCCATGTTCTACTTGTCAATTTGGTTATAAAAATGGCAGCCACAGTAGGCTAAAGGGTACTGAGGCGGTAGGAGTTAACTGGCTTTTTAGTTGAGAACGGTGTTGTTTCAATCAGCAGTGCTGTCATCGCACCCTTCAAAAAAGCGGGCTCGTTCGAAACATCGCATAACAAGTCAAAAATTTAGTTTATTTTGGCTTTGCTTCGAATGCGTTAGGTATACCGATACCGAAGCGTTGAAGCATTTACTTTAAGTGTCTGTTGTCTACAAGATTTCATAAGCCAAAAAATATTTTTTTTTGTAAAAGTATTTACGAAAGAACATGTGGTTATAATTTTTTACAATATTTATTTAGAAGTTTAGGTGGGCGAAGAAAACGGAGTTTTTATGAGATTTGTATTTTTCAACGGCCTTAGTCATGTAGTAGGTCAGATCATAAAATAACAGTAAATTTATTATGGAAACCTATAAAATATTATGAGCGTGAGTCTGACTATGGAATCTATAGGAAGACTTATAAAAACTTTTGTTGTTATTTATAAAAAAATAAGATGTTTAAAGAAACCTTTATAATTTTATTAGACTGGATGATCATAAAATCTTCAAAAAGACTGAAGAAGAAAGAAATTGTGCTTATAAAAACCCATTACACATCGTAAAAAACAAGGGTGTATTGATGTAATCATAGAAACCTATTAAGTTTAATGAGTCTGTTTAATTATAAAATCTCTTAGAAAACGGTTCTTTCATAAACCTATGAAATATTTGAAAACACAACATTTGTAGTATAAAATTTTATACATATTTATAAGTCTGTCAGATTATAGGATCAGGTTTACCATAATCAAAAATAAATTATTACAAACTTTAATAAGCGTCAAGTTATACCTCACAAACGCTTATAAACCTAAGAAAAACTGATAAAAATAAGAAGTTTTTTTTATGAGATTTAATGCGGTTTTTTTCGCAGGGTATGATGATTATGATGATGATTATGTCTGACACTGTCCAATTCGGCCACCTTTGGGTCTATTGTGGCTTACTTTTGACATTTTTTGATGTTACAGAATATTCAGCCCCTTAAAGAAGTTCGCAACTTGCTTTCGAGAAGCATCTTTCAGATCCAGTCTGTCGATATGGATGCCGATTCTTGAATTCCGAGAGAATGGTCGCCTGGGAATGTTCACATCCAATAAGAAGGCTCAGAAGCTGCCAACCTTGTACGGTGCACTCGCAAAGCTGATATGACTGCTCAGAGGCAGGTGTATGAGAGTGTAGGAAGGTCCCTTCAATACACGGCAATCGGGTAAAGTTCTGCCGTGGTCGGATAGGTTCCGGATAACTCGTGGTAGCTTTAAAGCGTGTTATTGGTCAATATGAGGGAACCAACCAGCATTTTTTCTCTGAGATGCATAGTAGTGAGAGAATTTGATTCCCTGGGACCAAATTTTCTCTCGATTCAAGAATAAACGCACCGGTGAGCTCAATGAGTTTCCCGGCCTTCTTCATGCAGGGTTCTGTAATGAACTCTTTATAAAAGTGTCAGTCCCGGCAATTATCTCCAGTATTGGTAGAGCTTATTCTCCATCCAGCTTGAGAGAGCAGTGTCGATTGTGTTGTATGCTATTCCAAGGGCTAGTTCGGGGCCAACGAAGGCGGCGGCGGAAGCTGCTTCGCGCGCGGGTATATTCATGTCCTACTGAAAATAGGACAGACTTGATAATGTGTTGTAACGAAGTTACTAATTTTATTTATTTATTTTAGCTTTTCTTTTCCTTTTAGGTACTTCATGTCTCATAATTTATGTAATTTCTATGACGTTTTATTATTTGCTATTCTTGGACTCTAGACATCGCTTTGACTCGCCACGTTTCCCTTTCCTGCTATGCTGCACGGTCAGCGAGCTATACCCCACCGCTTTGCGCGCACAGCCTGCTCGACGGGAGTATGGTAGGTGGGGATACGCGAGGCTATTTAAAGCGATGTCGAGCGCGTTTCATGGCATTCATTCTGCCGACCGCCCGCCGTATAATCATCCAACTAATCGCTTACTTTTTCAGGAAATGGATAGCGTCTTTAACCTTGCCCAAAAGGCCCTCCTTGTTGGAGACTTGAACGCAAAACACACGACTTGGAATAATCACGTAAACAATAGAAACGGGATTGTGCTTTTAGACTATACAACAAACAGACATTACGCTGTACACACCACACAAAGTCCGACCCATTGGCCATCCAATGGGACGACACCGAGCTTTTTGGACTTAGTGGTGAATAAAAACCTAAAAAGCTTAATCGAGCCGGTATCAGTACCGGCGTTAAGCAGCGACCACAATCCCGTTATTTTTAAAATTAGCGAAATTTTGCCGACTGCTACTGACGTCAAAGCCTTCAGCTACCGCGATACTGACTGGAAATACTACAGACGACTAATTAACAACGAACTGACCATAAACAACAACATTTCTACCCCGCAGCAGCTCGACTGCGAGGTAGAAAAACTGACAAAGACAATACAAAACGCGAGGGATCGGGTTGCCAAAATTATCACGGTGACCAGGGAAGAGAAGAGGTTGCCGCAACATCTAAAAACCCTAATTTCGGAGAAAAACCGAATTAGGAAAAATTGGCAAAGGACCAGACAACCAGCGGAAAGACTACGGTGCCGGGAACTGCAAATACAAATAAACACACAACTGGCACAACACGAGAACGACGTCTGGTCGGATCGTCTCCGGACGGCGAGGGTCGGGGATCAATCCCTCTGGCGTGTGATCAAACATGTCAGGGGGGGGCGGTCCCGCCAGATTCACTCGCTTAACGGGGAGGTGATGACAGACGCCGAAAAAGCTCACACTTTCAGTCAACACTTTGCACAAGTTTACACGACAACTCCAAACACTACCGACTTTCAACACGAAATTTCACAAATCGCACGCACACTCGCACAACCGGTGCCGCTGTCCCCTAGGGTTAAAAGGAAGCTGGTTGTCTCGCCGGGGGAGGTCGAGAAGACCATTAAAAGCCAACCGAACAAAAAGGCACCCGGCCCTGACAACATTACTAACATACTACTAAAAAACCTACCTAGAAAAGGACTAGTTCAAGTTTCCTATATTCTTACATCAATGTTAACGTTACAATATTTTCCTGCACCGTGGAAACAAGCTATACTTGTCCCAATCCCCAAATCCAGGAGAGATCCCCAGAACCCAAACAATTATAGGCCTATATCCCTATTAAACACCCTATCCAAAGTTGCAGAAAGGGCCATACTGCAAAGAATCTCTAACGTCGACCAGAAATGGAACATCATCCCCGATTATCAGTTTGGGTTCAGACCAGGCCACAGTACTACACTTCTAACTGCGAAAGTAGTCCATGAAGCTCAGCTTAAGTTTAGCCAGGAACAGTGTACGGTCTTTACCATGCTTGACATGGCTAAAGCATTCGACACTGTCTGGCATGACGGGCTGATCTTCAAACTACACCGCATTCTTCATATCCCCAAAAACCTGGTCTCACTATCAGCTTCTTTTCTTCAAAACCGAACTTTCGTTACACGGACCAACGACAAAGTTTCCCTTCCGGAACCGATCGGTGCAGGTGTCCCCCAGGGCACAGTCCAAGCTCCGAAACTTTTCACGCTCTACATCGCTGATATGCCAACACATCCAAGAACTAAACTTGCGGCCTTCGCGGACGACGTCGGCATTACCGCGTCATCTTTCTACGCCGAAGCGGCAAACAGGCAAATCCTGTTTCACCTTCGGCTACTCCTCCCCTACTTCCAGAAATGGAAACTAAAAATCAATGCGGAGAAATGCGAGCAAATCGTTTTTACGAAAAAACGTAAAAACGCTCGCATTATCCAACCCCCAGTCATTGAAAATACATCAATCCCAACAAAGGACTGTGTCAAATACCTAGGCGTACACCTAGACAGGAACCTAAGTTTTATCCGACACATCAACAATAATATATCCCGAGCAATCGGAGCTATCCACCAATTATATCCACTAATCAACGCGCAATCGCCTCTTGATCTTGAAAATAAAACTGTTATCTATAAAACTATGATTCGTCCACTCCTAACGTACGCTTGCCCGCTTTTCACTCATATATCTAACTTTCAAATGCGGCGTCTACGTACAATACAAAATAAATTCCTCAAAAATATCCTTGGCATTACAGATAACAGAATAGCATCTAACGCCCGCATTCAACAAATGACGGGACTGACCGACCTACAAACATACATACTAGAACAAGGACAAGCTTTTTTCACTAGTCAAATCCTAAATTCCGTACTAACTAGAGACATGACGTCTAACCGACGACATAACTCTAACTTGCGGTACAAGCCAATCTATCATAAACTTCCGGTTCATGGATAGATTGGATTGTTGTCCGGCGGTACTCATAGACGAGGGGGCCAACTTCCGCGAATTTCTTAGAAATTCGTAGTTTTTGGCGCCTTTTATATGACTCCGCCTACTCACAAAATACTGACCAACTACAACACACCCAAACTACAGACGACGGACGACATCCGACGAGTGTGAGAAATGGGTTTTTCGCAGTTTTTCCCATAAATCACTCCAAACTACAAACGGCCATACAACTAAATTCTCTCGTCAGGGCAAAAAGGGATTCAGCTTGCTGAGACCCTGCTGTGGTACCCCGAAGCCTGCATGCAACCGCGGTGGCAGGTAGCAGCTTAAAATTGGAAAGCTACAATTGCGCGCGTGGACCGGGGCGCATGCGCGGGGAGCCCGCGCACCAACCCTAGTTTTAAGTGTGTATATATTTGTAGCTATATTTGTCTAGACAGTAAGGTGTATAGAATTAGATTTTTAGTTTTAGTTTAGCTTGTAAATATTTTATTTATTAAGTTTTTCTAGGCTAGTCTATCTGTACATACCTTAGTAAATAATAAAAGCCCTTTTCAATTCAATTCAATTCAAATAAACTATTCCACCTGGGCATTCATTCTGCCGACCGTCCGCTACCAACAACTCCTCCGACCGACCGCACCGAAAACACACATCACCTGCCAGAACCCGATAGGTAAGCACCAGACCAGTATAGCGGGGTTTTCTATACATACCGTAAAATGTAGTTTTCCGTATAGAAAGTAGAGGTGAGATGGGTTACCGCTGGCTCGGAATACGGGTAACACATCTCTCTTTCTAGCACCAGGCGAAGCTATTAATGGGTTTGTCTTGCGCTGTCTGACCGGTTAGTGAGTGAGAGGGAGACAGTGCTATCGCTGGATCGGATTACCTTTAGGACTGTCTTTTCCTCTCTGCATCTCTCTCTAACACACGGTTTGACAGCGTATGGAGTAATTCATTGAGAAGCAGCGCCACCGGATCGTTTTATTTAAGCATGTGACGACAAAGGCACTGTAATTGGAGGTTAGGTGTATTATCGCTGGTTCGGAATACGGGTAATACATCTCTCTCTCTAACACATGGCTAAACTACCTACGTAGGTCGATCCTGTGTTGTTTGACCGGTTAGTGAGTGAGAGGGAGACAGTGCTATCGCTGGATCGGAATACCTTTAGGACTGTCTTTTCCTCTTTGCATCTCTCTCTAACACACGGTGGAACAGCATATGGAGTGATTTATGGAGTAGTGGTGCTATAAAGGTATCTTTGTCTGACACACTAATTTCTTATTTCTCTAAACCTGCTATGAATTCTATATATGTAAATTCCGCTATGTTGGGGGTGCCGTATTAAGGAGCTTTCTACCGTTAACATTAAATATCAAAACCGGGGTTTACCGTAAACGTTATGATACATGCAAGTTACCGACTATTTCTAATATTTTCCGTCCTTTCCTATTGTATACGTCCGCTGAATGCTAAATAAAGAGACCTGTTGATAATAAATTAATAAGTTATAATAAATCCGCCATGTTGGAAAATTGGTTGTTTTACTCGTGTTACTTAGGTTAAGAATCGAGACAGCTAGACCCCTGGTTTAACCATCTCCACTGTTTAAAAGCTACCCGACGCTGTGGGCCCTCTACCACATAAATCCAGAGGGTGGCGCCCGAGATACTTGTTGGATTATCTCTCAGAGGAGTAGTTAATCCAACAGAAACCGATGCCTATCGCTTTAAAACATAAACAACGTTACAGTGTAATCGGGTGAGGTTAGTCCTTGTTAGTAAGCCTAAATCTGGGCGCAGGGCCTCCCTCAAGTTCGCGCACTGCTGTGCCATGCACCTTCTTCCAAAACAGAGCTTATCCCAAACACCTATAACTCGACTTTAAGTCACATAACTTAAACCTTTAATTAACATGTAAGGAAAATACTCAAGCTGATGGACAGAGCCTTTTTCAAGAAGAAAGTAATTGACATTTTTTTGGACCAAATCGTTAATCTGACGGACCCATTATAATCAAATAAGTTAATGTAAGTAACATGACTCTACGCACAGAGATATACGCGTGTGCACAACGCGTTGTTATGTTTAGAGAACTTTTTTTCCAACGTTTGTTTGCTAATACAAATTGATAATAAAAAGCAATAAAATTTTATTTCAAATAATGTACGGGGTTATTTTATTCCATACTAAATCTATCTACCCCCCCGCATTCACCATTTGGCGTCGTGGGCCGATGGAACAAAATGAGTAAAAAAAAAACGTTCCTCCTTCTATTATTATGGACAGGGCCCCGGACCCACTTTCCCAATTATCAAATAAATTTCTTAACACCCTGTATTTGTTATAGAATTTAGATATTTCGATAAGTGGGGTCTCCAGTAACAAAACCAATTTAGATAAAAAGTAATTTAAAATTAATAAAAATGTCAGTCTAATATCAGGTGTATGTATTAACTGAATTTAAAAAAATTGAAACAATGGAAATTGCCATAGGCGTTACATAGATATTTTAATTAATATAAGAACTTTACTATGTCAACAAAATTTCCGGAAATTAATTAGGCAACATTATACGACCTGATATGTTAAAACCGAGGGTTTTGTAAGGAAAAATATACCCTATATTTAAAAAATTCACCCATTAATAATAAAAGTATATATTTTAAATAAATCAAAATGCATTAAGTGAAGGTAAATAAAAAACAAAAAAAAAACCTATTTTCCTTAACTAGCTATTGCCTGGGACTTCGTTCGCGTGTATAAAATTGTAGTTTCTGCCATTTTTCTACATTTCACGACACTCCTAGCTCCTTCTACCCCTCCTCCTACTATTCCTCATCTGCAGTCTTTCCCTCCTCAAACCTTCCCCCAGTCCTATACCCGCTTTTTTCAGCTTTTTTCATTAAATAGTCATAACTTTTTTTTCCGCAAAACCGATTTTTATTTGTAACAAGTTGTAGAAATGGGTCTATGAAAAAGAAATCCTTTCTTTGGTGCTTTTCAGAGATGTTTTTCTTTTGTCAACACTGATAGATAAAATTATAAACAATTTGCAAACAAAATAAAATATAAAATTTTTATTTTATTTGATTGTCAATCACAAAATCTATTATTATTATTATTAATATATTTTTTTAATTTCTTGATTCTTTCATAAACAAATAATTCTTTAAGCATTTTTCTGGTTGTGCATTTTTCTTCAATTTCCCTTACTGCCATTTTTTGCTCAAATTCTCTGACTCATCCGGGTTTTTTCGGTTTGTACGAACCCTGGTTATTTTTCTATCCCAGTTTTTACTAATTTCACGGTAGATAGAGAATAGGGATATTTTTAAATGCTTAAAATTTTGACAACTTTGACAACCGCTGTGGTAGTGTTTAACAACCACTACCACTCATCGATTTTACCAGAGTTTTTGGAACACATTATAAAAACTGTTACAAGTAAAAAATTTTAGAGATAAGAAAAAATAAAAAATTTGGCTTAATTTTACAAAATAAGTGTTTTACATATTGGAACCTGGTAATATTTTATTATTTTTAAAATTATTGAAGCAAAAATTCTCTAAAATTAACCACAAAAATAACCACAACCGCAACGAAATGAATTCGTAGCTTACGGCAGTGGTAATGGTTAATTACCACATCGGAATGACATTTAGCTATTGCGCAAACGCAGTAGTTACCACAACCACTGTGAAGTATCAAAAAGGCGTTCCAAAATATCTTAATTATCTACAATTTTACAAATGTAAAACACCTCTTCAAAACTTTAACTGGCTTTTAACCCACAATAAAACCTAATATATGTTTTAGGAATGACATGAATTTCTTTGAAACGTTCCTGATCGTTCTGTTGAGAGTGGCACGTTCCCAACCAACGGGAACCTTATTGAGACGTTCTGGAAGGTTTTTGTGTTAGAGAATTAACAATAATGAGACTTTTTAGTTGCATGGGCACACGGAAACAGAAAAACATCATATTGAAAACCACAAACAGATCAAGATGATAACTACTCGCATTCTGCAAAGATGCATCCCAACAAGCATTCGGACGTTATATTACGTTATGGTTACGTAAGGCAAGAAATACCTGACGTCGGCTCCGACGTCCATCAGTCTTCCTGAAGACGTGATTTAGCACCGTAAAGAATCAAAATTCGAGTCAAATTACATAAATCCACGGCCTAAAGTTTTACTGTGCATACCAAGTTTAAACTTCTTAGGTAAATTTTTTTAATTTCTAATTGAACACATCCCAATAAAATGTGGATGACAATAATTATTTTTATCTTAGTTAATTGTAGGTAACTAAGAAAAGTTAGTTTTATGCATTCTATGGATCCAAATCTTCCAGCGAAGGCCAGGGTACTGATAAACATGATTAAAATAGACATTAAAAAACCGAAACCCACAAAAATAATTCCAAAATAATTAAAAATAAATTTTTAAAAAATTAACTTAAAAAAAATTAACTTAAAAATCAAATATTTATAAGAAACCCCGTTTAGTTGCCAATAAATGCCTTAATCAACGCCTTTAACCAAGCCTACAAAAGCATTGGCTCAAAGGCCAATCTTGCCAAAACGCAAATTCTTCACCATCCAGAACCAGTGACGAATCCCCAAGCTCCAAAAATTTCCATAAATGGCCATCCTCTGCAGAACGTGGAACATTACCCATACCTTGGGAATTACCTATCATCAAATGCAACTATTGACGCAGATATACAGCATCACCTTAAATGTTCGAACGGCTTTCGGAGAGAGTCTTCAACAATCACCACGTCAATGCGGAGACCAAGCTTCGTGTCTACAACACAGTTATAATACCAACTCTAACATACGGAAACGTGGACTACCTACAGAAGGCATATCAAACGACTAGAAAAATATCACCAAACTGGTTTAAGAGAATCAAATGGCAAGGCCGACGAATAAAGATAAATGTTTTAGAAGAAGCCAGAACAACTAGTCACGTCTCCCAAAGCAGATATTTTATGGACAACTGAAGGAGGGAAAGAGAAATCCAGGAGTTCAACAAAAAAGTTACAAGGGCGTTCTCAAAGGAATATGATGAAGGATCACATCGATATAAACAACTTCGAGACCACGGCAAACGATAAGGCTTCATGGTGCCGAACAGTCCATGAGGGAGCATAAACTTTTGAAGAGCAACGACGTAGACTAGAGACGGAAAAGAGAACGTAGAAAGGAGCGACAAAATGGAAGAATGGATGACGAACAACACCTGGCTTCTGCCGGAGACTGGGTGTACCAGGATTTGATAAGGGTGTGCGGCTCGAGAAAAACGCACAACAGATAGCGACGATACAGAATAGAGAAAAATCATACTCGGCACGTCTACTTCACGCAAATCTACTTTAAAATTCACACAAAACATAACGCCTCATTAATTGAACGACGTCCAAAATACCTCATAAATTTTCTGGTATTCGGGTCGCGATTCTTCAGAAACGACAGAAAATCTCACCCGTCAGAATTCTGGAAAATGGCGATTTTTACTTATCGCCTCATTTAAAATAAAAACAAAGCAACCTTCATATTTATTCAGCCCTGCAGAGAAGGGGAGCCGAGTCTCTTATCTCCGAATGGGTAAAATCTGCACTAAAAGAGAGAAAGATCCAGGCCAATCTAGGGGAGGCCAGGGTCAACATATAGGCAACGGGAGGCTGCCCACAAGGTAGCTGCTTATCCCCACACCTGTGGTGTCTGATCATGGATACTCTCCTACAACGCCTAACAGAAAAAACAGAGATGATCCTGTTCACAAGAAAGAGGAAAATGGAAAGATTCAGAGCACCCAAGATGTACGGGAGACCCCTGACTTTGGTTTCAGAACTGAAGTACCTAGGGGTCACCCTAGACAAGGGGCTCACCTGGACACCACACGTTGCGAAATTGACCAATAAGGTGCAGGCAACGATGTGGCAATTGCGTCGAGTGGTTGGCCGCACCTGGGGTTTGAGCCCCAAAAACCTCCACTGGTTGTACACGGCAGTACTAAGACCAAGGATCCAGTACGGATCCATAGTCTGGTGGCCAGCAGTGGAGAAGGTCACTACTACCCTCAAGCTTAGGAGCCTACAGGGAACCATATGCAGAGGGATAACCGGCGCTATGAGGACGGCACCTATACAGGCACTCGAAACCATTCTGGGACTGCCGCCGCTTCCGATCTGGATCAGAAAAGAAGCGATGGCGACCCACCTCCGGCTGAGAGATACAGGTCAATGGAAAGGAAGAGGGGAAGCTGCAGGGCATCTTAGGATTGCCCAAATCGCCGAGAGAGAAATCCCTATGGCAGCGATTAAAACACAGAGACCAAAAAACCCCTAAAGATTCAACAAGAGGTACAAAGTAGTCATCCCAGACAGGGAACTATGGCAGAGTGAAAACCTCCGCGAACAGTTCGAGGAGAACGCCGTTATTTGCTATACAGACGGGTCGAAACTGTCGGAGAGGCAAACCACAGGATTGGGGGTTTATGTGGAAGACCAGGAGGTTCGAAAGAGCTACCCGCTCGGAGAGCAAGCCACGGTCTTTCAGGCAGAGGTGTATGCCATAATAATGGCTGCAACCATGGAAGAAATAAAGAACGGTAAGGAGGAGCATGTTTATATATGCTCCGACAGCCAATCAGCCCTAAAAGCACTAAGGGCGCCCAAGATCAACAACAACCTGGTGGAGGAATGTGCGGATGCACTAGAATCCTTGGGAGAGAGCAAACAAGTGACACTTATGTGGGTACCGGGACATATGGGGGTGCCGGGTAACGAGATGGCTGACGAGCTCGCCAGAATCGGGGCAAGCACCCAGTATGTAGAACCGGAACCACTCCTAGGAACAACCAAGAGGCAATTGCAAAGTCTACTCAATAAATGGGCCAACGATGCCATGACGACCGCTCGGAGAGAAGGAACATGATGCAGACAGACCAAGGACTTCGTGAAGGGCCCGGATGTAGCCAGACAAATATGGCTTTTGGGGAGATCGCGAAGGGACGCTGGTCTGCTGACAGGTATCATAACGGGTCACAACCGACTAAGGAAGCACATGACCCGGATCGCGGTGGAGAATGACTCGACCTGCCGGGCCTGCGGGCGGGCAGAAGAGACATCTCGACACGTTATAGCGAACTGCGAGGCATACCAGAGAACGAGATATCAGGTATTCGGTTTCCCGACCCTGGATGAGGAGGACCTGCACACGCTCAAATGGGACAAAATACTGGACTTTGCAAAAAGAACACTGAAACCAGATGAGCAGACTGCCAGACCGGCGGTGCAGGCGGTGGATTAGGGGCAGGCTCGGGGTAGGGCAGAAAGGGCCCAGGGAGGCCTACTTGCCAGGCTTCGCACCGCCCCTTCTCTACTACTACTACTTCATATTTATTCTAACGTTGTAAGAGAAACTGCCTCATTTTTTTATTAACATTTTGTAAATTTAATATTTTAAAGATATTCTGCAGGACTAGTTTATCGCGGAGCTAAATTATTACTACGCGTACCAATAAACGTCGAAAATTCTTACCATGTTAAAGGGAAGAGAAGAAGAATTTGTGTGACTTTTCTGAACAGTGGCATACCTTTTACATAATTATTACATCCTTATGACGTAAGAGTTAAGCAAAATCTACGTATATTTTACATAATAGGTTTACCTTGTTATGTAAATTTAAGGTCACATAGGGTTCACAATTATTTATTAATAAGGTAAAATTTAAGTCACATTAAGGTGCGAAAACTCTGCATAATGCCATGCGCAAAGCCCATCTAATTTTTGCACAAATGTGATGGAAATAAAATGACCTACCTTTTACATAAATATTATATCCATGTTACGTAAGAGTTAAGTAAAATCTACCTTGTTATGTAAATTTAAGGTCACATAGAGGTCACAATTATTTATTAATAAGGTAAAATTTAAGTGATATTAAGGTGCGAAAACTCTGCATAATGCCATGCGCAAAGCCCATCTAATTTTTACACAAATGTGATGGAAATAAAATGACCTACCTTTTACATAAATATTATATCCATGTTACGTAAGAGTTAAGTAAAATCTACCTTGTTATGTAAATTTAAGGCCACATAGAGGTCACAATTATTTATTAAAAAGGTAAAATTTAAGTCACATTAATCTGCACAACGTGCGCAAAGCGTCAACTATCTAAGTCCGAAATGAGCATGCAGCTTGAGGCGGGCCAACGGAAGGTCCGTTCAGGTCCGATATTATCAAACATGTGGCAAACTACAAAGTTAACCAGACGGGCTGGTTTAAGTGGCGTAAGAGGTGATTCTTATAGAGGTCTTGTCAATACCTTAAAGTCCGCATCCACAAAGCATATACCTATGGACTTAGAGAAAACTCTTACTAATGGCATCGCATAAAACAAGTTACAGCGCCTCTGGGGACTCGGTTCCGAAGCTCACTAGACAAATCGCGCCGATGACATCTATCTTAATCAATGTCATCGTCTTTTCGTTCTTTTCATGAGGTTTTTTTGTTGAAGTTTTTTAGTTTTTTGAGTTTTTTGCCTTTTTTAAACTGTTACAGTACTTTCTTGGATTTTTGTAATAAGTACAATTGGAAAACTATGCCCAAGTGTTATGTCCCAGAGTGTCCCAGTGATCCTCTGCTTCATCGGTTTCCACACCCTAGAGATCAAGCTCGGCAAAGACAATGGTTTGCCATCTGAAACGCTTTATAGGTTTAGAGTATGCACCCGACATTTAAAACCAGAAAACTATTGAAAAAACTGTGGATGAAGCCTTCTAATTCGGCATGTAATTCCACCCTTACATTTACCGCCAGAGTCTGAAACAGACTTTAATGGTAAGTACCGGACAAGGTTTCTACATACCAGAGGAAAAACAGCATATTCAATAATAGAGAGTTAATAGACCAATAATTTGTCGTCACCTTATTTGCTTACCGTAATTCAGTTAAAAAACACAAACCGGCATGGGAAGCAGAATGAATAGTTTATTAATAAATACAATAGTTTCGATATGTACCTATACTATTATATCTTCTTAAAAGAATAATATAATATATTAAATACGACGCAATCGGTTTATTTCTTAAATTTATAGTCAATAGAATCAACAATACTTTGGAAAATAAAATTAATTATTGATGAATTAGATTTTCTAAAATAATGTTGTTGCTTCTAATGAACTGAAATATTTTTAAAAATACCCGAATTCAAATTTCCCGGCGCCGGCGCCGCTACCCTAATTTAAGCTTCGGGACCGAGTCACTAGAGGGCAACATTAGTAAAAAACTTATAACAGGGCCTTAAGTCGCCAGATCGTCTTTTATACCCGTAGGTACATATTTTGTGTCCGCATCCTAATTTTGAAACGTCTTTGCTCTTTATACAGGGTTCCTAAGCAAATCCTTAGGGGGCCAAGCAGCCGTGTATAAGACGCAGACAAACGGAAAAGCACATTAGGCAGAAAAGGATGGGCATGGGGCGATGTTGTCACTACATCTTACACGTATTAAATCCATTCCAGGTTGTTGTTTTCTAATGTTTTCCATTTTCATACCTTTAGGACTGGAATAAAAATTGTTTTTGCTCGACTTTAATACCAAACTGATGAAAGATATCGTAAAAAAAATACTTTTCGGCTTTTCATTTTATAACCATTGTCCTTACGCACTGTTTACAGGCTGGGGACTGAGATACATGCAAATGCCTAACCTAAAGCAAATAGGACGGGTTGACGCCTTCGAACGTCCAACCCGGGTTTTGCACTTTGATTCGAAATCAAAAAGGAGGAACAGTCAGATGTGGGGCCGTGCACAAATTACGTAACGATGATTTTACCAATTTTTGACCCCCTCCCTATGTAATGTTTTGTAACGGTTTGGCACGCCACTCCCCTAATTTCAAGACTACTACCACCCCCCCCCAAAAAAAAACTTTTCACTTATTTTCATTCCAAATTTTCTTAGTTTCACACAAATGCAAACGCTGTCGAAAACCCCCCTCCCCCTACGTAACGTTTTGTAACCTCCCTCCCCCCTATGACCATTACGTAATTTGTGCACGGCCCTTGTAGTCCCAGTGGAGGAATGCGAGAAAATTGATATTTTTTTCTTAAAAATTATACTCTTTAGACCTATTTCTTTGCGTTCCCGAAATTACGTAATTTTTGAAAAAAAAATTGTAAGCGGCGCCATTTTTATTTCGTGCTTTGTTTTTCTAACATTTTTGCGTTCAGCTAATTTAATTGAAAAATTTTTGCCTGCGGCGCCCTTTATCTTCTCACTCGAAACCAAGATCCCCCGTTTTAGGAAAACTGATCCCGTCTATGTTTCTAAATTCTTTCGAATAAAAGTAGAGTATGACCATAGGGGAAATAATTTTTTTCTACGGTATGACGAAAATTTCGAGAAAGTTGAAGAAAAAAATAAAAAAAGGGCCAGCTTTATTTAAAATCAATAATATCGCAAGCAAAAAGCTCTGCAGGAAAAACAGCGCCGTTTATTGATTTCTTTGGCTGCTAGTGCTAGCTGCATGGTTTGGCCGTTTCCGGATAGATGTCACTAGTAGAACAGAATGGAAAGAAATTTAATTAAAAGCGAAGATATTTCTTTCTAATGTTAACAACCTCACGAGTTTATCGCTCAGTATCGTAAATAATGGATCCTGCCGCCTCCTTTAAGCAACAAAAAGCTGTGGTTTGGACCTGAAAACATCTAATTTTTAATTAGATTAGATGTTCAAATCTGTCCTTTTTTTGAGCCTCACAATATCCCAATCTATTGTAAAACTCTTGGAGCGTAGCAGCCAATATGTCAGGGGTGATAGAGTTGCCCGCCTCCAAAATTTTCGCCCTCAACTCCTGTATAGTCGTAGGCCGTAAGTGAGGGTTTTGTCGTGCCAACAACCCCATAGGAAAAAGTAATTTGGCGCAAGATCTGGTGATCGAGGAGGCCATCGGATATTTCCATACGTGGAAATAATTCTATCACCAAATAACTGACGAAGGTAATTTGTAGCCTGGCGTGAATTGTGGGATGAATAGCCATCTTGCTGAAACCATAATTCATCCAAATTTATGTTGAGTTCTCTCAACCGTAGTAAAACCTGGTGTTGGAGAAGATCAACATATTTTTGGCTATTCAAATTCCCTTCAACGAAAAAGGGTCCAATAATATGATCCCCGACAATACCGCTCCAAACATTTAATTTTTGAGGATGTTGCGTTCTAACACTTGCGTGCAGATGTTTATTTTCGCGGGACCAATAGCGGCTATTTTGTGGATTGTGAGAGCTATGAAGTTCAAATGTCTTCTCGTCACTAAACAAAACTTTTGATAGGAAATTTTCGTTCCTGTCACATTTATCTCTCATATCCTCACAATATTCTAATCGGCGAAAATAATCACATGGTTGCAATTCCTGCGACTTCCCAATCTTAAACGACTTGTAGCTGTATTTTTTTAGGATCCATTGGCAAGTACTGTTGGGAATATCCAGTGCCTCCGCAATTGGTTTCGTCGAACATGGTTCATGTGCCTCAACGTAAGCGCATACCATTTCGTCTCGTTCCACCCTGTGTGGAAGAACGGGATGCTCTGGTATTTCGCCGTCGTGGTAACACTTTCTACAACCATTTATGCACCCGTACCTTTCAAAACGATGATAAATGTTGTAGACAGTTTGAGCCACAGGAACCGGTCGATCTAGAAACGCAAAAACAAAAAGCCCAATGACCTCGTCCACACTGTCACTTTTTATGTAGTTTTTAATAATAAAAATCTTTTCTTCTCGAGTATACGGCATTTTAAAAACACAAAATTTACGAAACTGAAGCGACTCGAAAGGAAATAAAAATGCAATGCCTGTGAATCCCAGTTTTTCCTCGATCATCTCATGGTGTGGCCGCCATCTAGCCGAATTTGCAGACATCTTGTCAACGGTTATTATTGCAACTATGATTTGTGCTCACAATGAAAGAGTGGCGACAATTTTTTCTCATGAAAGCAATCCGGAGATAATAACAAACTGGCACCATTGCTCAATATACCTGTTTCTTTTGTGCGCGCAGAACTTTCTATGCCATTTCCGTTTGATTTATTGAAATCCTATCCCTAAGGAAAATCTTAGGAACCCTGTATATATTATCATCCACTGTACAGGGAACATAGTGACATTAGCGCCATCTCTACCTACTAGGAAGAAACTATTAAGCACTGGTAATTTCTTTCATTTTCATAATATTTTTGTAAATTTGAGTGACGTAAATCGCGTTATAGAGCGTTTACCTCATTTAGATGATATAAATATTACATAAAATGTTTTATATAATAGTTATGTAACATTTGAAATGTAAACTTACGGTTCAATTGACTATATAATAATTATTTAAAATTTAGGACTTTAATTTTACGTAAATCATTTTACAGGGAATTTACATAACTTGAATGACATAATTAATACATAAAACATGTTATGTAACAAATATGTAAAATTGTAAATGTAAAGTTAAGGTGCAAACTGTTTCATAATATTTATGTAAATTTGAAAATTTTAATATGACGTAAATCATGTTATAGTGCGTTTACGTTACGGTTCAATTGATTATATAATAATTATGTAAAATTTAGGACTTTAATTTGACGAAAATAATTTTAGATGGAAATTAAATAACTAAGATCACATAATTAATACATAAAAAGTGTTATGTAACAATTATGTATGTATGTATTTATAATATTTACATAAATTTAAACATTTTAATGTGACGTAACTCATACTACAGAGCGTTTGCGTAATTAAGATGATATAAATATTACACAAAATGTTTTACATAATAGTTATGTAAAATTTTAAATGTAAACATAATGTTTAAATTGTTACATAATACTTATGTACATTTTATTACTTTCATTTAAAGTAAATAATTTTATGTAACGTTTACGTAAATTAGATTACTTAAATATTACATCTAATTTTTTATATAATAGGTATGTAATATTTTTTATGTAAAATTAAGGTTCAACTATTTATGTAATATTTACGTTAATTTAAAAAAAAATAAAGTTAAATAATTTACGTAAAATTAACATTGCTTAAGATGACTTAAATGTACAGTCAAAGTTTTGACGTAATGTTTACATAACTTATTTATACAAATATTTTTATGTGAGATTTACGTAAATATGATGTAACATATTTTACATAAATATGTGAACCTTAGATTTATAAAAATATTAGGTTAAAAAGTGTTTTTACTGGGTGGGATCACATACTAGTGCAGTGTACTGCATTTATTGGTGTAATGGTAAATAGTCTACAACCATATAACTATGACGTACTATAACGGAGCTGCCTTTGCATTTTTGGAGAAAAAGACGTACCGATAATAACTATTTTCTTTGTTTTTTTAATTAATTATTGTTACAAATTTTCCATCCTTCGGCCATTGTAGTATCTCATAGTTATAGGTGTACAACAAACCCAGTTTCGCTGGATTCCGAACCAACTTACAAAAGCGGAAAAACATTAGGTAAGTGGACAGTGTCTTTTTTACAAATTGTTATTCTAAGTAAAGGAACATTATCAATTAAACATTAATCATTGGTACCAATTAATCAATTTTTAATTCTCTTGTAATACCTACGGACAGATTAATCCAATTTTGTTTATATAAAATTATACAATATAACAAATAAGGTAATTAAGTGATTTTTCAATAGTGCATTCAAGTCCATTTCAGAAAATTTAATTTTCACATATAAAGTGTTTTTCTACATCAAATTCGCTATTGTTTAACCCAAAACCTATTTCATTGTTCCCTTAATTACATTTATGATAAAAAGAAACATGCGTGTTTTCGTGCAAATTTTAATTCTTACGCTGTTTTTCCTTCTTAGTGTTCAGATAGAAGGAAGGGATATTGGTATTTTTAAGTCTCCTCTTCAGACCATAGTAAATATAAGTTTTATTGATGAGGAAAATGATGATTTAAAAACTAAAACAAATGAAGAAATTGATGCGCCCTTTAGTGTTGACGAAGATGATAAACAGGGTATTGATGTATTGGACGAATCTGAAGTTGAAACAAGACAAATAGGTAAGTAGGTAAAGTAATGCGCCAAATAAATCGTCGTATTTGTTTTTTTTTCTATATTATTTTTTTGTTATGTGGTTGTAATGAAAGAACAAACTTAGATCCTTTAAGAAATTTCAATTTCAATTCAATTTAGTACAGTTTCAATAAAAAACATAATAACCCCACCATGTTCACTAAAAATAAAAAAATCTCAATCACAAATCTTGAGTTTTACTGAAAGTAAGATACCTTGTAGAACCCAATTCAATATTATAATACTTTCGTATTAATCCTTCTCCTCCAGATCTTAGTAAAGTTCATATAATTTGGGTCGATAAAGAGGACCTACCCGGCGGGACCACAGATCCATGCAATCCTGCAAAACTACCATCAGTGCCTACTAAAACTTCAAGGCGATCAACTAAAACTTCAAAACGCCCAAAACCAATTCGAACAAAAACTACCAAACGAACCAGGGCCACTAAAACTACAAGGCGATCAACTAAAACTTCAAAACGCCCAAAACCAACTCGAACAAAAACTACCAAACGAACCAGGGCCACCAAAACTTCGCAATCAACAAAACGTACTAACGGATAGTTTAAACCCACCAAGCCAAATGGAAAAAGTACGGCTTTAATAAGCACATAAATTTTGCACCTATATAAGCACTATAAACTAAAAGCACCTGAAACTTTAGTGCGTGCACGGATTTACTCAAAACGTCCCAGTTTCCAGTAAATCTACAAAACGACCAAAACCTACTGGATGACCTAGATCCACAATAGTCGTCCGGCTTGGATCCCCAATTGTTCATTTTGTGCAGAAAGCATGAAATTTGGCACGCTTATTCTTTGGATAATTCTTTAAAATTTTCGTCGAGGAAATCAATGATCGGATGTATAGGAACCAAAATGGCGGCGATTAATTCAAAATGGACGTCTCTTTTTTTAAAAATTGTAGGTTTGCCATCGAAACTTATAATGCGATAGAGAGGAATTGAAAAAAAATGCATTTTGACAATTTTTTTTTGATAATTTTTCATAATTTAGTAAGCCGCGACAGGTTTCTTGTTGTCAGTTTATAATTTGGAAATAACATCAAAATAACTTTTCCAATTGACCTTTAGCTTACAGGGTGATTGGTTTAGTTATACCAGGCCAGTCAAAGTAAGATTTTAAAAAAAGCTACATTATCATCCGTATCTTTTTTAGTTTTTGAGAAAAAAATGTCAAATTTGGTACGATTATTACAAATATGAAGGAGAACCGCTATTTTAAAAAAAATTTAAGGTGGCGCTGCGGATGACGTGGCACCCAAATTTACGATTTTAAATTTAATAAAAGTTCATATTTTTTTAATAGCTTAGGTAAGACATGCATATTTAATAAAATAATCGATTATGTATAACTAAAGTATGTAAATTTTTGTAAAAATAATTTTTGTTTGATAGTTAGTTAGTTAGTTAGTTCATTTATTACAAAGTATTTATACAGTAGAGTACATATACATGTTTCGTCATACTTATCCTAAATTAATGAAATAAAAAATAGATAATTATTAATTTAGAAAATGCTCAAAAAATATTAAAATACAGTTATTATAATTAATAAGGCTTGAAAACACATAACACAAAAAGTTAAAAAACAGCTGGGTAATTAGCTAATTTAAAATTTAAGTTAAAATAATTGAGTGTTGAAGTAATCGACAAAGTACATGTTTGCTTGCATGATTTAACTTAAATTAATGGATAAAAAAAAGGACAACATAGCAGTATATTTAGGCTGCATAATATCAAAAATTACTTAGTTAATTTGTCAATAAGAAACAAAAACCATAATATAAAACTAAAATTTTACAAGCCGAGTAAAAGACAAACATTAGAGAGTAAAATAAAAATAAAAACAAGAATAAAATAATTACATAATTTTACATGTTACACATAGGCATGATGTTGGTTAAAAACAACAGTAAACAGGAAACCTTAAGTATAAACAAACACTAAAAATTAAGAAATTCGGCGATAGTGTATGGTTCGATTTGACATAATCTAGTAAAACATTCTTTTTTAAATTGTTTGAAGCTCTCAATCTCTTTAATACTATCAGGTAATTGGTTATAAAATTTTACTGCGTTATAGAAATAACTTTTCTGAGTAGATAGAAGTCTATGTTTGGGAAAATTATAATTGTTTTCTTTATGTTTCGTCTGATAATTATGTTTTGGTTTTAAATTAAAAAAGTTTTGGGGATTTTTTCTTAGATAGAGAATGCAGTGAAAAATGTAAATTGCTGGTAGAGTTAACAACTTATTCTTTTTAAAAACGCCTCTGCAGGTTTCACGCAGTCCTAAAGAAAACATTATTCTTAAAACTCTTTTCTGTTGAACAAAAACGCTCTCAGCTTGACTACTGCTGCCCCAGAGTAAAATTCCATACTTAATATGCGAATAAAACATACCATAATAAATGGTAGTTAAAATTTTGGTATCTTTCAAGTGCTTAAATATGGTTCTCATGGCGTAAGTCACTGAACTTAGTTTACCACATAGTTTTTGAATATGTTCGCTATAGTTTAGCTGCGAATCTATTGTAATTCCTAAGAGTTTTATGTTTTGAACTATTTTAATCTCCTCATTTTAGTAGTATTACCGATATTAGTAAACAATATTATATTTGTTTTATTAACATTTAATAAAAGTTGATTTTCCCTTAACCATCTTTGGATATCTTCTAACAATTCTTGACATTTTTCACTTAGATTTTCACTTTTTTTAACTGGTACTAAAGCTGTACAGTCGTCCGCGTAATTAACGGCCGAATTAGGTGCTTTAATTATATCACAAAAATCATTTAAATATATGACAAATAGCAGAGGTCCTAAAATGGTCATTGGTCGCCTAAATTTTTTTTTGAGTATGTAAAAAAACGCGTTTTTCAACGTTTTCTTCAATTCTTCCTAGCGACCAAAAATTTGGCTGGATATACACGTTGATGACTTTTGAAGAATTAGATGGTCCCAACAAATTGACTCAGATATGAAATTTCAAATTGTATCGGGCCGTTTTTACACTATAGGCCAGTAAAGTTGACCTAAAATGTGTTTAGTCGCCCCGAATAGTACTCTAATATACCCTATTGTTCATTGTTGAAGCACCAAATTTGTTACGATTACTTTTTTAACAATTTTTTTGGATCGTGGTCAAGAAAATTTATGATCGGATGTGCAGAAACTAAGTTGGCGGCGAATTCTTCAAAATGGCGGCCTTAGATCAAAAGCTACTTATCAAAAAAAATTATACTCGAATCTATAGAACTTAATGAAGAGAAATTTGACAATATTAGTTAAATTGACGTGCAACCTTCGACGACCTTATATTTTTATAAACGCACTATAACTTTTTTTGGGGTGCCTAACAAAATCTAATTAAATTTAATTAAAAAATATTTAATCAGATTTACTACCGGATGTTTCTATGGCAAGTCGTCCGCAGCGCCACCTATCCAAAAAAATTTTAGTTCATAAGGTAGCATCAACAAATCGTAACAATTTTGAAAATTCTACTTTAAAAAGTAAAAAAACAAAAATGATAATGTGGCTTTTTTTAAAAATCTTACTAAACCAATCAAACTGTAAGCAAAAAGTCACTTAGGAAAGATGTGTTGATGTCACGTTAAAATTATAAAACAAGACCTGTCGCCGTTTTCAGAATTATAAAACATTTAAAAAAAAGGATCTGGAAAACGATTTTTGTTGAGTAAAATGACATTTTGCAAGGTCATCCAAGGTTGCACGTCAATTTAACTAGTATTGTCAAATTTCTCTTCATTAAGTTCTATAGATTCAAGTATAATTTTTTTTAAAAGTAACTTTCGATTTAAAACCCTCATTTTAAAGAATTCGCCGCCAACTAGGTTTCTGTACATCCGATCATAAATTTTCTTGACTAAGATCCCAAAAAATTGTTAAAAAAGTAAGCGTACCAAATCTGGGGCTTTCCGCAACAAATAAACAATAGGGTACATTAAAGTACTATTCGGGGCGACTAAACACATGTTACGTCAACTTTACTGACCCATAGCGTAAAAATGGCCCGACAGAATTTGGAATTTCATATCTGAATCGATTTGTTGGGGCCTTCTAATTCATTAAAAGCCATCAATGTGTATATCCAGCCAAATTTTTGGTCGCTAGGAAGAATTGAAGAAAACGTTGAAAACCCGTTTTTTATTGGTACTCAAAAAAAAAAAAAATTAAGGCGACCAATGACTATCAAACTAAAATTATTTTAATAAAAATCTAAATACCTCAGCTATACATAATCGTTTATTTTATTAGATATTCATGTCTTATCTAAGCTATTAAAAAAATATGAACTTTTATCAAATTTAAAATCGGGAATTTGGGTCCGCAGCGCCACCTATCCAATTTTTTTTTTAGAATATCAGTTGACCTTGACAATTGTAACAATCGTGCCAAATTTGACATTTTTTCCTCAAAAACTAAAAAAGATACGGATGATAATATAGATTTTTTTAAAAATCTTACCTTGACTAGCCTGGTATAACTAAACCTCTCACCCTGTAAGCAATAAGTTAATTAGAAAAGTTATTCTGATATTCTTTCTAAATTATAAAATGTCACTTTTAAAGGACGATAAAGGTCACACGTCAATGTATGGATTCCAATAAAATCTTGTTTTGATGGCGAACCTACAATTTTTTAAAAAAATAAACGTCCATTTTGAGAACGCCATCTTGGCTCCTATATATCCGATCATCGATTTCCTCGACCAAAATTTTAAGGAATTGTCTAAAGAATAATTGTGGCAAATTTAATGCTTTCTGCACAAAATTAACAACTGATTACTATTTGGGACTTAAGCCGGACGACTACAAGTAACAATGGGCAACCAATTTTATATTTTTTTAAAGGTCGACGGTGAAAATAGAGTTTTTCGATTGTTTGCGACTGAAATAGAGCCAAAATGTTTGTTGAAACATTTTCTCACGCCATTTGAGAATTTTAGTGTGACATTGTTTTTAACTAATAATTATATATATCTCTACATATTATAAGAATATAATGATTAGTCTAATATTAAATCTAATTAATTTATAGCTAACTAAAATATTGACAAATTAAACTAATCACTAAATTCTTATTTTTAAGGACATATTGCATCCCATGATTGTAGAAGTTTGGTTACAATCTCTGGATAATTTCCTGCTCTTTTATTTCCTAAGAATTTCGTCACCACCATTATAAAGGCAAATCCTGAATCCACTAGAATTAAGCTTTCTTATTTGGAGTTCCACAAAAATTACTTCCTTCTTGGCTTCACTCATTTTGGGAAATTTCGTTTTATGTGATTGAAGCAGAGGGCATATATATAAATCATATAAATCTAAATAGAGAGGACACGTAACAGTAATATCCGACTAGGTGATCCGTGCTAACTTGCCAACATGATTTACAGCGAGTTTTTAATTATTAGCTGAATGCGCCAGGATGAACCGGGGTAATATTTATTTAAAATTAAACTGCCAACAATCCCGCGCGTTGAATAAATATCTATTTATCAGTGGCATAGCCAGGGGGGTGTTTTGGGGGTTAAAAACCTAAGAGACCGAAACTTTTAAAGATTTGTTTTTCTTTTGTCGAAGTTTTCGCCTACGACGCTACAACAATATTTAATATTAAAAAAGAAGTTAAAAAACCTTCAAATCAGTTACTTCAACCGAAAAGAAATTATAAAACAAAAGATCTTGGGTGGCAATAACGAAAATTCAAACTTGAATGAGTATCCCACAAGGAACACGCAAAAGATCAAAGCGAAAAGAGGAATGATTAAACGATGTTTCGCCCTGGGTAACCAGCTTAGGCTCATCAGTAGTTTCACTGGTCACCCTCCACTATACATCATAAAACACCATCATACACTTTGATTTCCAACCTTGAACCACTCACAAATAGTGTTATTATTTCCAGTAGGATTATGCTCCTAAGGCAATTAAAACAAAAAAGAAGTTAAAAAACCTCCAAATCAGTTACTTCAACCGAAAAGAAACTAAAAAACAAATAACGAAAATTCAAACTTGGATGAGCATCCCACAAGGAACACACAAAAGATCAAAGTGAAAAGAGGAATGATTAAACGATGTTTCGCCCTGGGTAACCAGCTTAGGCTCATCAGTAGTTTCACTGGTCACCCTCCACTATACATCATAAAACACCATCAAATACTTTGATTTCCAACCTTGAACCACTCACAAATCTAGATTTGTTTTTTGTTTGAATTTTCGTTATTTCTACCCAAGATCTTTTGTTTTTTAATATTTAATATTGTTACAAATTTATTTAATTCTTTTGTCAACAACATTTGAAACGCGTAAAAAATAGCATTTAAGAGTAATTTTTTCAAAATTGTGCACTTAAGGGTTGACTTGCTTTTAAAAATGAGTTTTTTTACAGAAAAGATTTGTGGCGTAGAGGGCAAAGGGCGAGGGAATAAATCGGAAAAAAGTTATTCCTCGACCAGGATTTGAACCCGGGACTTCTAGAACACCAGTCTAATGCTCTACCAACTGAGCGACCGAGGAACTGGGGTTTTAACTGGCTATTCCGAACACCTTTCGTCCGATTCATTTGTTAGTAGTGGAGAGATCTTTGAAGCCTACTGCGGCTTTAAAAACCTAGACATGTTATAAAGACAATTAGTCGTACAAAATTTCTATTTATCTATCAACCAACGATACACGACATATAGCGTTTTATTGGAGGTGTCAGATGGCGAATTTCCACCTAATAATTTCAGTCAAACATATTTTCCCTCTACGCCATAAAAATCTTTTCTGTAAATTTATTAGGGCGATAAATTTTCCCTTCATTTTATAAGTTTTTTTGTTTCGTATACCAAACTCAACACCTACTAACCAAGAGCTTAAGTAATATACACCTACCTATTTTTTAAAAATTTGCCATTAGTAGGTAGTTGATTTTTATTAAATGATGAAACCCCCCACCGTCGATTTCTGACTAAGCCACTGGATTTATCACTGGCATATCTACTTATATTTAATGCAATTTTAAATGAACTTGTTGCTAAAGGAATGGGAGCTGGCAGAAAGTTTTTATTGTATACATTTTTCAAGACTTTATTTATGACTTGTGATAATTTAGGAAAAAACAGACAGCATATAATTTAGATTTATATCTCTGTCTCTTCTTTGGTGGACAAGAAATTTTTTTCATAAAGTTAGCACTTAATTATGGAATTTATTTTTTTTTTAATTTGACCGCGGAAGACGAAAGTTTGCAAAAAAAGGCGGAACTCGTTCAAAAGAATACGATTTTTCTGTGTGTCGCCACTGCTTTGGGTCGACAAAAAATAAGCAAGATAGAAAGCGAAAGTGACGCACCAAGTTTTCAAGCCATGAACTAAAGAAACGATAGCTGCGCCATTTGGTTTTCAAATCAGTTGAGCGGGGTCGCAAATTTATCATTAGGTGTCCTCTCTATTTAGATTTATATTCCAAGCAGCATTTGGACGTTATCTTACGTTGCACATACGTTGCCCGACGCGACGTCGGCTAGCGACGTCGTTTCGTCTGCCTGACGACCATCATTCGCACCTAAATGGATAATACAGATTCGGGTCGCCTCGATGTCATTGATCCTGACTAGCTTTACCAATTGCCAACGTTATTTTACGTTTAATTTCCCTCACCTAAAATTAGTTACTAAACAAGAATGGTAATTACGTTTGGTTTTGTTTCGACTACCTAAAATATATAAAGTTTTTGTAAAAGAATAAAAATCGATGCGTCTTTTTAAATGCATAATATGTAATTCTTTTATTTACTTTTAAAGCACCTTACACATAAAATATTTTAAACAAAAGGTTGTTTATTGATAAATGTGATTAAGATACTTCGAAAAAAACCGGGCGCCCTGAAAACTTGAGATTTCTAAGAAAATAAAATATTTAAAAAAATTGGTTAGAAATATGATGATAAAATGATGTAACTTTCCCCCAAAACCTTACGTTGTTATTTATATACTACATGGCACTCTCTAATTTTAGACTAAATCTAAAAAGCAAAAAATTAATTTACATACACAATGGCCGACAGACGCCAACCTGTTCAAAATGGCGAATTTTTGTGTCCTACTTAATCTGAACTAACATACCAAGTCGGACCGGGTCTCCAAGTTAAGTCGTCAAGTATGACTTACGTTACGAAACTTTTCGGTTCGCAAACGTATTACGGCGTTTTAAAACCATACGTCCGTCATGCATGATGTACCAATTTAATGTTGTCATCGGACTGAGTACGTATTAGAATCGCACGTCTTGCACGGAGTTTATAATATCGTTATATTAATCTAATCTACGTATTAGAATCTGAAGTCGTTTTAAGTAGGTCAATTACTCCCTGTGTCGCCCTAACTTCACAGTTTTGGCGGTTTTACTTATTCTCGTTTGTGGTCGTGCCTCGTTATCTCGTTATCTCGACCCAGCAAACTCAAATCTTCGGCATTGATGGCCCGATGTTGGACAGACTGCGATTTTCAGTTTTAGGTCAATAATCGGCAACTGACGGAGGTCCACATTAATACAGTCGACTTTATGCCGACACCACTTTAGGACCGACAATGGTCCGAATGGAACTTTGTTTAATCGATCGAAAATCGGCAATTGACGATGGCCCCATTTACCAAAGTCGACTTTATGCCGACGCCCACTTTATCTGCTTTAGGGCCGACGATGGTCCGATTGGAACTTTGTTTAATCGGACGAGAATCGACAACTGACGGTGGCCCGATTTACTATAGTCGACATTATGCCGACGCAAACTTTATCTGCTTTATGGCCGATGATGGTTCGATTGGAACTTTGTTTAATCGGTCGAGAATCGGCGGCTGACGATGGCCCGATTTACTATAGTCGACTTTATGCCGACGACCACTTTATCTGCTTCAGGGCCGACGATGGCCCGATTAGACTTTTGTTCGATTGTTCGATAACCGGCAACAGACGATGGTACGTCACATTAAAATAGTTTCTTCCTAGTATGTAGAGATGGCGCTAATGTCACTATATTCCCTGTGCAGTGGAAGATAATATTATATATTTAATGAGCAAAGATATTTCAAAACTAAAATGCGGACTTGATAAGATGGTGGTACTTCTCCACAAGAATCACCTCTTCTGCTACCTTAAACCAGCCGGACTGGTTAAGCACCCGCATTATCGAAACTTTGTAGTTTGCCAATGTCGGATCATGTCAAGCAACCACCGACGGACCTTCGTCAATCACCGACGTCGTCCCGCTTTGAGAGGCCGATGAGGAGCCTTATTATCCACCCATTATCGGACCTTTGTGGTTTGACATTGTCGGGCCGCTTTAAGCTAACACCGACGGACCTTCATCAATCGCCGACGTTGGACCGCTTTATGAAACCAATGTCGGACTTGAATAGTTTACCGATGTCGGGCCGAGACCAGCTTGCCTACGTTAGACCGAGCAAATTAAGCAGCTATATGGGCGTATGGTCGGTACCATGTGGCTAAACCATATCGGACCTTAATCGTGTGGCGACCGTATGCTGATGTCATGATCATTGGTCCGACGGCGGGCTACATCGCAAAGCGAACAAAAAATACTGTTGGTCCGATGTCGTAAATCGACGTCGTGCCGATGACGGCAAATTTGGCAATCGACATCGGGCCGACGAAGCCCCGAGGGAACCGTGTTTGCTGGGGAGTGATTACTTCAAAATTACTTATGTAAAAAATATAAAAAAGTTGGGGCCCATTCATTTCATTCATTCAAAGAAAGATTAGTTTTGGCATTTTCAAGAACACAATTAAATAGCAATAAGCAGATCCTGGATCCACAAACTCCAAGAAAAAAAACTAAAACTTGTTGGTTTAAAATTTTCAAAAAAGTTAAGTTAGAACCAGAGAAATAAAAATAGTTGTTTATCCAACGCCCGAAAATGGACGTGTTCGTTTGAGACATCGGTTGACGTAGGCCAGTTCCAACGAACTACAGCTTTTAAATTTCAACGGCAGGCAGACGTCGCTATCCGGCACATTTAAATTTCCTACGTACTGAAGACGTCGGCTTTACTGTAAAATCGTAAATCGCTTTGGCCGACATCGGCATATCGTTTGGTATTGTAACGGATAACTAAGAACGTTGCTTTTTATATACTTCAAAAACAACGTTGGGCACAAACGTCCTTGATCACAAACGTCCTTGATCACAACCTTAATTCTACCTGAAATTGACGTCATATTAAGACGCATTTGGTTGGAAGTCGGATTTTTGCTGCTTAGGATGTTATATGCTCTCTAATTGAAGGCAGGAAGATCTCTATTCATAGCTTTAACGAAGTTTTTAAATAAGCCAAGTTTGATATGTAACGGCGGAAGTAATAGAGAGTTAATAGACCAATAATTTATCGTCACCTTATTTGCTTACCGTATTACCGTAATTGAGAGGTTAAAAGGAGTTTTTACATCACAAACACACATTACCGTAACCGTAATCCCCAGATACAAACGAGCGGGTTTCGTTAAGCCTCCGTAAGTAAGTAATGCATTTCGGTTCGGTTGTTTTTGGACATGAGAGAAAAGTAAGCGCTTTTGCCTACGGTACCAACATTCCTGTAATGTAATAGTCATATACTTAGAGAACAAAGAATGTGATAGGAATGTTACATTTTACCATTGGGAATATTACTAACATATGCCGGCAATAAGTTACATTCTAGCTCATACAGGTGATATAAATGTAATAGAAACGTGACGTGAGACATGACCATAATACGACCAAAACGTTTTTTTTAAGAATTATAGTAATATAACTAGGCACTGAATAAAATATTCCACAATCCCATAGCAAATATATATCCCTACTGAATATTGGATTGATATGATTTTGTGATTTAAAATATGTCCAGATGGCCACGAGATGGATATCCTAAGATATACAGTATAGTGATGGGCACAAAACATCGATGTTTCAAAAACATCGATGTTTTTTGTTCAACATCGATGTTTTTAACATCGATACAAAAAAAATTATAGAAAATAGTGTGTCTGGAAGTTTAAACTTGTACCTCACCGCATCAGAGTGCTTGTTTTCAAAAGCTGACCAAACCCTCACCGAAAGAAGGAATCGATGGAATAGACCAACGCTCAATAAATTATTGTTTCTACAAAGAGTACGAAAAAGCTTTTGGGACCTCTAATGGTGTGCTTCAATGAGAACAACATTTTATAAAAAATATAGCTTCTTTTGAATGTACTACTCATATTTTCTTGGTTGTTTTTTACCTAAGATATTTAATAGCCTTTGTAATAGATTATTATGATAATTCTCTTATTTGCATGCTTATTATAAGTATTGTGTAACATTAACAATAGGATATTTTTGGTCAGTGTTTTTGACTCTTCGTTATAGTTATCGTCATTTCTGCGACTGCGCAGTTGCTAAATGTCATTCCGTGAGTTCAGTATTTAAGGAAGAATAACTTTACAGTTATCGTTATTTTTATTTACTTATTTTCGCAATATTTTTGAAACACCTATTTATAAAATTTCTACTGAAAAGGTGCTTATAATCGCCTTCATCTTCTTTAATTCGAATAAAATCTGTAAAAAAATAGTATTATATTTAACAGAAATAGTTAGGTTAAATTTAACGTCAACTACAAGAGTGTCTCTGACCAAAAAACTCTATCTGCGAATTTTTGAATAACGGACTATTTTCGAAAAAAACGAAAAAAATGTTTGTTTTTTTCACCATCAATGATGAGTTTCAATGTTGACATCGATGTTCAACATTGATGTTTTCTTTCGATGTGCCCATCACTAATACAGTGGATCACTATTATGTTGATGTACTACTTGAAATTAGGTATCAAAAGATTACCAAATAACTTTTTGCTACCTTATATTTATAATAATATTACCTGCCACCTAGAGAACATATTGATTCCAGTGCCATCTATCTACAATAGATGACATTAAACTAAATTATAATTATAAATCATGTAAATCGCGTTCTTTTCACAAGATTTCACAAACTCTTAAAGAGTATCCAACAAAAAATAGGCCTGGAACACTCCTGTCATATTCGCAATAGAATATTCCAAAAATCATTTTGAGGGAATATTCCTATAAGATGAATATTCCTCCAATGTAATGTGGGAATTTTGATGGCCTATTAACGCTCTAATATTTTATTTGAAGGAACTCAAGGATTGCTCGTAATTTTTTTCACTCCTGGTATTTTTTTTTATTGTGAAATACAAGAGCTGGTCATTAGCTTTACTATGAGTTATTAAAAAAGATCATTAGGTAAAAATTACAAAAAAAGAAACTTTTAAAAATTTGGCGGTCATTTTGTTTTCAAATAAGTCGGCTAATTTTGCCATGATCTGTTTTAAAAACGTAAGAATGGAAAATGGAAATTTTGCTTTTGGTATATTATGCTGAATATAAGTAAATATACCCGTTTTGCAGTTTCTTTTTACGAATTTATTCCACTACTATTCATTGTAAAACTTTTCTATTCCCATTAACCTAGCGACCCCATCTCAAGAAAATTAAAATTTAGTCACACCATAAATATGTGCTAATTTCGTCCCCCATCAAAAAGTTCTGTTCTCCTCTGGTTTCTGAGAAAATCGAAAAAGAAAATGGGGTAGCTAGAGGTTAATGTTAAGCTACTTACTTCACTAAAAAACCTGCAATAAAAACGAATAATTCGGATTTTTCTGACACATATTCATGAAGCACAAAATGGCACCAAACTAAAAATTTTTGGTTTTAAAATTTATGTATTAGAAGTAAAGCATCTATTGATATGCGGTTTTCAGATTTTGGTTTTCGTAAACATTACCCAAAAATTTTGTTACAAGGTTCAAATCTTTCAAAGCTACAGTTTTCGAGATATTTTCATTTCCTTGGAACACAAAATAATTGATTGTATGGTGGACTATCCATGCTTTCTAGCACCTTAATCGACGAAAAAAAAAAGTTGTCGGTCTGTTGTCTGCCTGTATACACGATAACTTAAGAACGCCTTCATCGATTTTAACAAAATTTGGCACAAAACTGATTAACTTTTGGGTGGGGTCGCCAAGTTAAGCCTATTTTAAAAAAACATAATTTAAAATGAAAAATTCGATTTTTTTCCATTTTTTCCTGGAGCACATAATTAGCACCTAACTTTAAAACCAAATATTTTTATTTTAGCGCCATATTTCCTGCTGGGGTTGCTAAGTTAATATTAATCTAGCTACTCCATTTTCTTTTTCGATTTTCTCAACAACGTTTTTTGATTGGGGACGAAATTAGCACATACCCAGCTAACACAAATCGTCGGCATTGAATCGGGCCAATGTCGACAACGTCGGCAGTGTGTCGGCATCGGCGACTACACGCTGGCCCGATTTTGGACAGATTGCAACTTTCAGTTTTCGGTCAATAATCAGCAACTGACAGAGGTCCACTTTACCACTTTAGGACTGACGATGGTCCAATTTTAACTTTGTTTAATCGGTCGAAAATCGGCAACTGACGATGGCCCAATTTACTATAGTCGACTTTATACCGACGCCCACTTCTTAGGGCCGACGACGATCCGATTGGAACTTTGTTTAATCGGACGAGAATCGGCAACTGACGATGGCCCGATTTACTGTAATCGACATTATGTCAACGCAAACCTTATCTGTTTTAGGGCCGATGATGGTCCGATTGGAACTTTGTTTAATCGGTCGAGTATCGGCAACTGACGATGGCCCGATTTACTATAGTCGACTTTATGCCGACGATCACTTTATCTGATTTAGGGCCGACGATGGTCCGATTGGAACTTTGTTTCATTGGTCGCGAATCGGCAACTGACGATGGTCCGATTACGTCACCTTAAAATTTTTAAACTGCTTAACTGCTTAATAATGTCACTATGTTCCCTGTACAGTGGAAGATAACATTATATATATAATGAGCTAAGATATTTTAAAACTAGAATGCGGACTTGACATGGTGGTACTTCTCCACCAGAATCACCTCTTCTGCTACTTAAATCAGCCCGACTGGTTAAGCACCCGCATTATCAAAACTTTGTAGTTTGCCAATGTCGGATCTTGTCAATCAAGCACCGACGGACCTTCGTCAATCACCGACGTCGGGCCGCTTTGAGAGGCTGATGTGGGGCCTTATTATCCACCCATTATCGGCCCTTTGTGGTTTGCTATTGTCGGACCCCTTTAAGCTACCACTGACGGATCTTCGTCAATTGCCGACGTTGGACCGCTTTCGGAAACCAATTTCGGGCTTGAATAGTTTACCGATGTCGTGCCGAGACCAGCTTGCCTACGTTAGACCGACCAAATTAAGCAGCTTTATGGGCGGATGGTCGGTACCATGTGGTTAAACTATATCGGACCTTAACCGTACGACGGTATGCCGATGTCAGCAAAAAGTAAAATTTACCATTGGTCCGACGGCGGGCTACAGTCTAACGCTGCATCGGCAAACATACATTGTGTCTACATCGCAAAGCGGACAAAAAATACCGCTGTTCCGATGTCGTAAATCAACGTCGTGCCGATGACTGCAAATTCGGCAATCGACATCGGGCCGTCGAAAGCTCGAGGAAATCGTGTTTGCTGGGTAATTATGGCTTAACTGAATTTTGATTTTCTTGGGGTGAGGTCGCTAGGTTCTCTTTGTAATAGCAACTATCTAACTCTCTATCCAAATAAAAAAATTAGGACTAACAAGACCAACTACAGAAAGTACGGGTGAAATAAACGCACTTATCTTGCACCTATATGCACCATAAACTTAAAGCACCTAAAACTTATTTAGCTGATGTGCACGGGTTTACTTAAAACGCCTAGTACCCAAGACCAAAACCCAGGAAGTTTACCGGAGAACTTAGCACCGTAAACTTATACTTAGAGCTCCTAAAACCACAAATTAATTTATTTATTTTAATTAATAAAAACACAAATTGTACACGACTATTAATAAGCACCTAATACTGATCTAAATTTTGCTGGTCAGAATGCCTTCAGATCCAGCACAGAAACTGTACTATATAAGACTTTAGAATTTACCAAAACTAGAAGAAGGCCTACTTTAGGGTGCTCAAAACTATAATGTAATTGGTAATTTTTTAGGATGTAGCTTCAATATAAAAGACTTGTCTCAAAGAACCCCTCTGTTGAGGAATCCCAAAACCAAAGAGATCTTGTACCCAGATACTCCGGGGAGTAGTGTAGTTACATTGAAAAAGGGGGAGCACATGGAAATAGGTAGGTAAAATTTCAGGATCACATTTAAATTTAGGATCGGTTATTCAAATTTTGTAAAAAGAAACTGATATTAGCAACCACAATATGATCCTTGGTTAAAAAAAAAATGGATAGTTTTTCTCCTAATGCATGGCTATTAATAAGCACCTATGAGAAAGAGTCTTTATAAGGACCTGACTGGTCCTGCTCCCCCCCCTTTCCAGTCTCAAAAAACTTAAAACAGGGAATTACATCTTTATATTATTTTTTGCCCATGATTGTGTGTTGCCCTTCCAGTCACTCTCTCTCTCTCTCTTCAGAACAATCATTTTGGGCCATCTAACAGAATGTAAACTACTTAAAATCAATGGCGTACACAGAATTTTTTTCTGGAGGAGGCTTGAGATTGGGCAAAGGTAGGTAGGGGGGCATCAAGAACTGGAGAAAATAAAAAAAAAATAGCCAAATTCTTTTAAAATAATGTAAAATAATGTCAAAAATGACACCGCAATTGAAAATTTTATGAAAATTAAAGTAATACCATTGATTAAAGGAAAAATAAATTTACTTTACTCTAATGTGGCTGAAACTTGCACCGGGCTACCGCTGGCGAAGTTTCTCTTCTCTTGTTTTTTGATGATAATAATAAGTATTTATTGCCAACGAACTTAAGTAGTTCATTACAGAGAATTAAAAAAAACATAAACATTTGGGTACAACATGCATTAAGTAAATATTTATAGATATTCTTAAATTGAAATTATATTAATTGTAAAAAAGCTAATAAATAAATTGTCATGTAAAAAAAATTATATAATAAAAAAGTACTAATAATAATAATACTATTAAAAACCGAGAATACAATAATTACATAATTTTAAAAGATATTTTTTTAAGTCGTTTTTAAATTTAATTTTTATATTCTTATTTTTTATTTCTTCTGGGATTCTATTGTATATATTAATTCCATCACAAATAATTGATTTTTTACCAAAATTACTTATTCACACGTTTCAACAAAATATTTTGTGTAGTTAAGTTAAGTAGTCAATTGTAGCACAAGAGGAGGTCTAAAAACTCACCAACTTTATAACCTCAAACACAGATGATGAAGCTATTATGTGCCAAATTTTTGGCGTATTCATCATATACCATTTTGAAGCCTGTCAAAAAAATTAGTTTTAGGGCATTTTCTCCTAAAATATGGTATATTTTTAGAAAAAAAACTGTTTTTCAATGGTATTTTGCAATAGCAATACAAAATAATGAATAACTTTGTGTCTTTTATGCATGGGTAAGTGTTTTTTTTAATTTGGTTTTAAAATTTAGTACCCCCCACAAGTGTAAATATTTAGATCTGTGAGGGGTACTATTTTAAGGCGCATTTCCACAGACAAACTTTCCTTTGATGTTGAAATGCCGACAAACATTTACACGAGCCTCTTGAGCAAAATGTTCAAAACAGAGTTCGAGCAAAATCTCGTACAAAAAGACTCACGGAAATTTTGGAGAGAATGTTAAGCAAAATTTGTTTGAAGAAATGTTGGTATAGAAATTTCTTACAAATTTAAATTTTATAGTTTTATGGAAATTCATTGAACTTAACTGAAAATAGAAAGACTAAGTTTTAAAACAAGGTATTTTTAATGTGCTTTCCGACGAAAAAACGATTTGACGTCGAAATTCACATTTTACCTCATAAGCAACTTCGAATGACCTGATTTTTATAGGGGATATGCCAGTATACTTGTAACTTATTTTGGGGTTGTAAAAAAACGAGAATAAAAAAATAATAATGGGCACTTATTTATTGCTGTTACCTGTAAAATGTAATGATAAAAATTTACGTTTAAAAGAATATCTCTTTATTTTACTTCCTAGTTTAAAACACAATACAATAATAATTAAGTCAAATTAAAAAACCTATATACATTTTATTAAATCTCAAATATATGAACAAAAGCACGTTCGGTCTAAATAATACCGGTTTATTACCCACTTTTACAACCCTACGATCCCGACCCTTGCCTAAAAAAATATAATTTAGCAGTAATAGACTAGACTTCTGAATCGGAATGTTGCTCCTTTGCATATTGTTTGTTCAGTGTCAGTAATCGACCTTGATTATTACATTAAATTGACAGTAAATATCTATCTTCAGCATTTTCATGAACCTTTTGCTTTTTTAAGCAACCGTTGGGGCCTTAAACTAACTAGGTAAATCTGGTGTGAGGACTGAAAAAAAAAACAACCAAAGCTAAGGGTAAAGTAAAGTTACAAAAATATGTTTAAAAAAAAAATCCCCTCCCCACCAGTCCTCATAGTCGTGAGGCGCGGATTACCGCTTAAAAGTGCAATTTTTGAGTTTTTTATTTTTTTGGAAAAGAAAAATTTTCCTGGGTTGTTTTTTGAATTTAGGAAAAAACCCTTGTAAATAAAAAAAACTCGCAAGAAAATCCCAAAAAAACCAACGGGCAAAAAAATCCGGGAAAAAAATATTATAAGTAACCCTAATCCATGTGACAAAACTGATAGCCAAGAATAATGTTTCGCTTGCCGTCGGCTTTTTTTCACAAAAATTTAAAATAAAAGTTGGTGTTCCATTTTTTAAAGAATTGAGATCACTGATCACTGATGTGAAATTTTATTTATTCTCATCTTTAAAAATATGTTTCCAAAACAGAGTAATAATTTGCTCAAAAATTTACCCGAACAAAATGTTCAAAGAAAAGCTCACAAACATGTTCACGTAAAAAATTTTAGATCTTTTGCACGAGCTTTTCTTTGAGCATGTTCGTCTGTGTAATTGCGCCTTTAGATCTTAGTAAATCCCACTGAAAATGTAAAGGCGCAATTACACAGACGAACATGCTCAAATAAAAGCTCGTGCAAAAGATATAAAATTTTTTGCGTGAACATTTTTGTGAGCTTTTCTTTGAACATTTTGTTCGGGTAAATTTTTGAGCAAATTATTGCTATCTATTTTGGAAATATATTTTTAAAGATGAGAATAAATAAAATTTCACATCAGTGATCAGTGATCTCAATTCTTCAAAAAAATTGAACGCCAACTTTTATTTAAAATTTTTGTGGAAAAAAGCCGACGGCAAGCGAAACATTATTATTGGCTCTACTATCAGTTTTGTCACATGGATTAGGGTTATAATATTTTTTTCTTAGGGTTTTTCCCGGATTTTTTTGCCTGGGTTTTTTTTTATTGCGAGTTTTTTCTATTTCCAAGACTTTTTTCCCTAAAGTAAAAAAAAAACCCAGGAAAATTTTTTATTTCCAATAAAATTTTGAGTTTTTCAAATATCGGCAAAAAACTCAAAAATTGCACTTTTAAGCGGTAATCCGCGCCTCACGACTATGAGGAGTGGTGGGGAGGGGAATTTTTTTTAAACACATTTTTGTAACTTTACTTTACCTTTAGATTTTATTGTTGTTTTTAATTCCTCACACCAGATTTACCTAGTTAGTTTAAGGTCCCAAGGGTTGCTTAAAAAAGCAAAAAGTTCATGAAAATGCTGAAGATATAGATATTTACTGTCAATTTAATGTATTAATCAAGGTCGATTACTGACACTGAACCAACAATATGCAAAGGGCAACATTGCGATTCAAAAGGGTGGCCGGCCTACGACCTGCGAAATCCAAAACGCGGGATGATAGATTGGCGACACAGTTTAGTAAATTACTGCTAAATTATATTTTTTAGACAATGGTCGGGTTCGTAGGGTTGTAAAAGTGGGTAATAAACGTGTATTATTTAAACCGAACGTGCTTTTGTTCATATATTTGAGATTTAATAAAATGTATATAGGTTTTTTAATTCGACTTAATTATTATTGTAGAAGACTAAACTAGGAAGTAAAATAAAGGGATATTCTTTTAAACGTAAATTTTTATCATTATATTTTACAGGCAACAACAATAAATAAGTGTCAATTATTATTTTTTTATTCTCGTTTTTTTTACAACCCCAAAAAAGTTACAAGTATACTGGCATATCCCTTATAAAAATCATATCAATCGAAGTTGCTTATAAGGTAAAATGTGAATTTCGGCATCAAATCTTTTTCCGTCGGAAAGCACTTGATTAAAATACCTTATTTCAAAACTTTGTTTTTCTATTTTCAGTTAAGTTCAATGAATTCCGATAACAATATATATTTTTAATTTGTAAAGAAATTTTTATACCCCCAATTCTTCAAACAAATTTTTCTCAACATTCTCTCCCAAATTTACGTGTGTTTTTTTGTACGAAATTTTGCTCGAACATTTCTTTGAACATTTTGCTCAAGAAGCTCGTGTAAATGTTTGTCGCCATTTCAACATCAAAGAAAAGTTTGTCTGTGTAAATGCGCCTTAATAAAACGTATATAGGTTTTTTAATTTGACTTAATTATTATTGTAGAAGACTAAACTAGGAAGTACAATAAAGGGATATTCTTTTAAACGTAAATTTTTATCATTATATTTTACAGGCAACAACATTAAATAAGTGCCAATTATTATTTTTTTATTCTCGTTTTTTTTACAACCCCAAAAAAGTTACAAGTATACTGGCATATCCCCTATAAAAATCAGATCAATCGAAGTTGCTTATAAGGTAAAATGTGAATTTCGGCATCAAATCGTTTTTCCGTCGGAAAGTACTTGATTAGAAATACCTTATTTCAAAACTTTGTTTTTCTATTTTCAGTTAAGTTCAATGAATTCCGATAACAATATATATTTTGAATTTGTAAAGAAATTTTTATACCCCCAATTCTTCAAACAAATTTTGCTCAACATTCTCTCCAAAATTTACGTGTGTTTTTTTGTACGAGATTTTGCTCGAACATTTCTTTGAACATTTTGCTCAACAGGCTCGTGTAAATGTTTGTCGGCATTTCAACATCAAAGGAAAGTTTGTCTGTGTAAATGCGCCTTAATACATTTTTTTTGTAGCGATTTGAGCCTAATTTAAATTTTAGATTGTCCCGGTAGCAAGGTACAAATAGAAGGAAGGTCAGTCGGCAAGATAGTTGATGCAGTTTGCTCTTCAGGATCCAACTTTAAAATTTTAGGACACGTTGTTAGTTTTGGAGACGTCCTATGTCAAAGAAGAGTAAACAGCGTTGCCAAATATTCTGGGCAAACATGTTTTAAATCTCAGGGAAAGGAAATAGAAATAGGATTTCAGGTATAGTTATAGGTTTCCCATATAACTATGAGATACTACGGTCACAGCCATTTGAAAGGGGGGGGGGGCGGTTTCGATACGAAAACAAAACTAGAATAAAAGCATAGCTTTTATGAGGAACATATCAATATATGCAACCAAAACTTATAGTAACTACGAGCGCGGATTTGGTCTCAATTTTAGGGGAGGGGAGTACTTGGATTTTAAGTTGTTTATTTCAAACATTTTTTATTTTAAAAAATGTTTAAATGCGCCGAAAATCTGAGAAAATTACATTAAAAATGCAATTTTTGGGTCAAATTAAATTAAAATCGTAATTATCAACGTATATTGTACAGAAAAATGAATTTTTTGATTTAAAATTAAAATAAAATTGTAAATATATCAATGGTTTTAAAGCGCAGCAGGCGACAATTTTTAAGGAAGTGACAATTCAAAATTAAACTAATACCGTAAAGATCAAAGGTGTTATAGCGCCGCAATTTATGACCTACTTTTGATTTTCTAAAAATTTTCGTACTTACCCCCTGAAATCCGCGCTTGAGTACCTACGTATAATTTTTTCAGTTATAAAAAACATAGATAACAAACAAACCACAAACAAAACCTAATAGCTAAATACTTTTTCTTGAGATCTGAAAAGCTTTTTTTTATACGTTCATCGAAAACATGATTTTAGTAACTGAAAACTAAAGCGTGACTTTTTTGGTTACCGATGCAGAAAAACTTTTTTTTTGATCTCGGGTGCAAAAAACGATTTCTGTCCGCTTTTTACTCAAAATTAAAAAGTAATAGCGGAAAATAGTAATATTGAAAAAATCCAATTATTCTTGCCTAAAAAATAAGTCATTGCCACCAGTTTTCGCCAAGTATTTACGAAAAAATCAATTAAAAACATCGTCAAAATATCAAACTGTCAAAGATTAAAATGTCGCAACAATGAACGTCACCGAGTAAAAAGGCACATCGCTATGAAAACCATTGTTATTTCATTTACTAGCCTCCTTGCTTTATAGTGTAAAGATGGTGTGTTGGGAAAAGTGCTCTTCGTCCGAGATTTTAGTCTTATAGTCTCTGTACATTATTTTTTTCCCTTATTAGTTAAGTTGTTATTTGAAAAAAGTTTCCACCGCCTTCACCAAACTATAAAATACAAGCAAATTTACTTTTTTCCAATGCATTCGCCAAACCCTTACCCTTAACCCTTATAGGCAAGCAACACTCCACCAAACTATAAAACGTAAGCAAATTTACTTTTTACAAGCGGGTGGAATCTTGCAACCTAATTTTGACCAACTTCCCGACATACGATCGGCTTCAAATTTGGCATGCTTATAAAGTTGCGGTGACAACACAAGAATATAGTGTGATGAAATTGACAGATCCCCCTACTCGAGGGGGTGGAGAAGGGTACAGTTGAAGTATGCCCGATTTCGTTGAAATTTGGTTTGTTGGGGCACTTGGGGATAAGAAAGACGAATTTTTGATCAGATTTTGAAAATTCAATATGACGGACGGACGGAAGATGGACGATTTTTGGTCATGTTTTGCTAACCAATTTTAACTGGCTTATCCACATCCGACTGTGTTAAAATTTCGTATGCGTTTATAGTTCCGGCGACAATACAATAATATGGTATTATTAGGTACACACTTCCCTCTAGTGAGGGAAGTGGTGGGGGGAAAAGATTTAGTTTGTTCGATTTAAATCAAAATTGGCACACAGGGGTTTTTCGGGAAAAGGATATGAAAATGGACGATTTAGGGTACAAATCTAAAAATGAAAAAAATAGTTTTTATTAAAAATAAACTTTTAAAAAACAAGCTTTCATTAAATGCGCTTAAAAGTAGAAAATAATTTTTTAACTTTCTTATACCATAATAAAAGCGATGAGAGCAAATTAAAATTTTTAACTTTACGGTGACAAAAAGAAAATAAAAGAAGAACTAAATTCTTCTGCTATTCGAATGATAAACAAAATGCTTTCATCTAAAGAAGCTGACAACGGGTGAGATTGCTGTGCTTTCCAAGCCTTTGAAAATTTCCTTAGGTTATAGAGTAATAGAACTGTTTAAGAAAATCATCGATGTGAACGATATACGATACCTAAAGTTAAAATTTTTAATTTGCGTCCATCGCTTTTATTATGTTATAAGAAAGTTAAAAAATTATTTTCTACTTTTAAGTGCATTTAATAAAAGCTTCTTCTTTAAAAGTTTTTTTAATAAACATTTTTCTAACGCATGCGCCAAATCTTGCTAATTAATACAAGACAATGCGGCTAGTTAGCCAAAATTTTCATCAAAGATAAAATATAAGCAAGTTTTTTTTTCTGATGCAAATGCAAACTGTAAACCTTGCTTAACACAAAATAGTTTTTCAATAAATAATACTTTTTATTAAGAAACCTCCTTAAAATGTAAGAAACTACAAAAAAATTTAATTTTTCTAAGCCGCGCAATTTCTTAATCGATTGCTAACATTTCATTCTTAGAATATTTTTGTAATTAAGGTTTTTTATTTTGTAAAAAGTAGATTTTGCTTTTCTTTTTCTGTGTTTTTCTGAATCTATAGTTTTATTTTGTTTTTTGTTGCACATTATCTTATTCTTTGACTTCTTCCTGAATTTTAGGTCATCTTCTGATAGCATACAAATTCCCTGATTTTTCCAGGTTTTCCCTGACCACTTTGAACCCTGTTATTGCAGCCTATAATTAAATAACTTTTAGGCTTTAGCTGGTCATATTTTGCGGTGCCTAATGCTCCTTTTTCACGATTTTAATTTTTTTTTACAATATAACATAATATATGCAAAAAAAAGCACCCAAAACCCTGATAAAAATACTACTTATTTATTAGAAGTAGATATCAAAAAACAAAGTTTGGATATATAATAAAGCGTTATGTTACCCAGCAAACACATATCGTCGGCATTGAATCCAGCCCGATGTTGGACAGAGGTCCACATTATACACTTTAGGGCTGATGATGGTCCGATAGAAACTTTGATCGGTCGAGAATCAGCAACTGACGATGGCCCGATTTACTATAGTCGACTTTATGCCGACGGCTACTTTATCTGCTTTAGGACCGACGGAGGTCCGATTGGAACTTCGTTTAATCGGTCGAGAATCGGCAACTGACGATGGCCCGATTTACTATAGTCGACTTTATTCCGACGACCACTTTATCTGCTTTAGGGCCGACGATGGTCCGATTGGAACTTTGTTTGATTGGTCGAGGATCGGCCACTGACGATGGTCCGATTACGTCACTTTAAAATGTTTAAACTGCTTAATACTTTCTTCCTAGTATGTAGAGATGGCGCTAATGTCACTGTGTTCCCTGTACAGTGGAAGATAATATTATATATATAATGAGCAAAGATATTTCAAAACTAGAATGCGGACTTGACAAGATGGTGGTACTTCTCTACAAGAATCACCTCTTCTGCCACTTAAACCAGCACGACTGGTTAAGCACCAGTATTGCCAGGAGGTTGGAAAAAAACTATCATTTGCAATCCGAAAAATTATCAAGTTTAGGGAAAAATTATCATAGTTTTTGTTTTTGCATGACATTCGCTTAAAATGTATTGTTATTTTTGAGTGACCAAAAAAAAGGACTATTAATTTCTTAGATTACTGAGTATTATTATATATTGTTATTTTTGAGTGAAAAAAAAAATAATTTCTTACATTACTTAGGTATTATTATTATTATTATTATTATTATTATTATTATTATTGTACAGTTTTTTTACATCTCAATTATATATTCACTGTTTGCGTTACTTCTAAGAATAAATGGCGTTTTATGTGAGGATTTGTTAAATTACCATAGATTTGGGGGTTGATAATAGATTATAATAATAGATAATTAATTATCATTTTTCCCCAAAAGTTATCATAGATTCTGATAATTATGATAACTTTGTTTCAATCACCCGCATTATCGAAACTTCGTGTCAATCATCGACGTCGGGCCGCTTTAAGAGGGCCTTATTATGCACCCATTATCGGACCTTTTTGGTTTGCCATTGTCGGGCCGCTTTAAGCTACCACCGACGGACCTTCGTCAATCGCCGACGTTGGACTGCTTTAGGAAACCAAAGTCGGACTTAAATAGTTTACCGATGTCGGGCCGAGATTACCTTGCCTATGCTCGACCGACCAAATTAAGCAGCTTTATGGGCGGATGGTCGGTACCATGTGTTTAAACCATATCGGACCTTAATCGTACGGCGTCGGTATGCCGATGTCAGCAAAAAGTAAAATTTACCATTGGTCCGATGGCAGGCTACAGTCTAACGCTGCGTCGGTCAACATACATTGGGCCTACATCGCACAGCGGACAAAAAATACTGCTGGTCCGATGTCGTAAATCGAATCGAATTTAGCAATTGAAATCGGGCCGACGAAGGCCCGAGTGAACCGTGTTTGCTGGATAACAACCTTTTTTTATATTTTTTTAGTTTTCTGACGGGTATTTTTTCAAATTGATCTCCTCTTGCTTCGAAGAAAAGGCCCGGCAAGTGTTTTACACAAGCTGCCACGTTCACCACCGTATCGGAGACGGACAAAGCGGCGGTACCAGACCCACTTGGTCCGAGGGTACATTTTACAATTTGTCAGCAAAGATGAACAACATTTATCCCAATAAAGCACAAAGGGTGCACATAAATAGGCAAATTGGCTTGTCTGATGACGACACAACGTATGTTAAACCCACGGGTGAGTCAAAACAATGTCTTACTCTCAGTAAACAACGATGCATAGAAAAAAAATTGGGTTCGGTCTGTCTGGCAGAGTTTGTCTATGACAACGATGTTTATAAATAGGAACAGCCCAAGTGGCAGTAACGCACCCATGGCATTGACTTCGGGTGGGGGGGGGGGGAACGACAAATATTAAAAAACTTAATTTGAAGTAAAAGGGTGACCATAATTGATACAAATTTTTTGAGAAAATAACACTTAAATGCAATTTTTTACCTAAAATTAAACTTAAATTGTAAATATTGATGGGGTTTTGGGAATTTGAATTATTTATTTACCCTTAATTATTATTTAATTTTCTATATATTTTATTTCTACTGTTATTTGATTGTGCCAACTGTAACCCAGTCTTGTGGGGAAAAAGGGGGAGGGGTTAACCCCAAACCCTCCCCCCTGGGTGCGCCACTGTAAGTAGCACAAGTTGCTGTTAAACGGTTGGCAAAATCTTTTGCAAGCCAAATTCTGCAGCCATATGGCTTTGGCTTTTTTCCATCACAACCTCTTTAGATGTTTTGAAAACCTTTTCGCGACATTTTTCGGCTTCTAAAAATCCTATTTTTTAGATATGTATCAAAGAATTAACCAAATAGTTCTTATTCTTATTATCAATAAGCGCCTAGAGGTTTGTAATATGTTCCTGCGGGGGTCAGAGTACTGATAAAAATGATTAGGAGTAAATTCGTAGGGATTTTCAAAAGAAAGCTAAAATTTCAGTTCAGGATCCCCCCATTTGCCGGCCCCAGAAACCAAGATGGCGGCGTCCAAAGTTAGGAAAAAATTTATTTTCTACGTTCTCAGAAGAATCGAAATCAATTCGGTAATAGTGAGAAGGACCCATTTAATCCAAAAATATAAAAAAAGTTGACATGTGGCACTTGCAATTAAAAATTTAGGTTTTCTTTGATATATTCTTTGTAACCCTAGCTTTATTAATAATGTATGAAGACATTAATCATCGTATTTAAAAAAAAAATGGTGTATTTTTATTTTGAAATTTAAAATAAATCCAGTAAAGGTTTACTCTAAAACTTCCCTCGCTCAAGAACATGCATGCAATTCTCTTGCATGAAATTTCTCTTGCATTAAATTTCTCTTGCGTGCAATTATCTTGCATGCATCCATGTGTATCCATAATTTCTTTAGAGCAGACGGGCTTTTCCAATACATTTTATATGTGCTATATACGTATTAAAAAATTTTGGCGCCATTCAACTAAAGTTTTTAAAAGCTTTCCAAAGTGGTATGACACGGTGTGAAAAAAAATTGGCTACAAAGTAGGCGACAGACAGAGCGACGGGGTCTGGATTCGTCCTTATCATTATTCGGAACAAACAAAATTAGATGATTACATTACTTCCCTTAGCGAGGGAAGTAATGTAATCATCTAATCAATGGACGCAGACCCAGCAAACATCGGATTACTAAAAATATAAAATATTCACTCTACAAAAGAAGTACATATTGGGCACATGGCATTTTACTATTTTATTTTAAATAAAGCAATATTTTAGTACTCTAATTAAAGTACTTTTTGCCAGTGAAATATCTACGCTTTTTTTGTAATATTGCTATGCATTGCAGTGTTCCAAATTAGTGCTATTTTAGTGCTTGCGATATTTTTGCTGGGGAATGTTTTCAGTAATTCAAAAATGTAAAAATATACAGGGTGTCTCATTTAAAAATCGAAAGTTGAAGCCGTTTCCGGTGTAAAGTCACGTGACTTGTCAAAAAACACAAATTTGACATATGATATCACCAAGTTCAATTTCTCAAACTGAGCCACCCCTGTAAAACGCTCGGCATAATCGGGTGTATAACTTCTAAAGCGTTTATCCAATTACAATGAAATTTGGTTCAGGGGCCAGGCTTTAAACATTTTTAACTTTACTTGTGTATTCACGGTGTTGTTCTTTTAGGAAATTACTTTTTGGCCAAGGGCCATCTGACGGCGAACGCGGACCTGTTCTACTTCGGAGAACAAGGAGCGACCTTCTGGTACGTCAATTCGCTGCCACAGTGGCAGACTTTCAATGGTGGCAATTGGGCATCCTTAGAGAGGAACGTAAGGCAACTGGCTGGGGCTAGAAGGCTTGAATTGGATGTTCTTACAGGTATAGGCTTTTCAGATATGTACTAAGTAAAACTTGCGTAAAAAATAAAATTGTAAAAGAAAATGTACTGATAAAATGTATTATTAACGTATATTAAAGTTTTTCACAAAAAAAAATAATTTAATTTGCATCGGTCCATGCAACTTTGAAAATAAATATCTCGAGAACCATTTGCTAAATTTTTAAAATTTCAAAAGTATTCGGAAGACCTTCAAAATAACCCTGATGAAATTTTCTCATCGAATCTCATAAAAAAATGATATAATTCTTGTATGATTTTTTATCGGGACTTGAGTCGGTTTTGGAACAGATTTCGATGAGATCTTGGAAGATTTTATCAGGTCTATCGTTTTATGATTTTGGAGAAGTTTATATGGGTGTCCTTAAGGGATTGGTTTCTACAATATTTGAGGAGCTTTTATCATTATGGTTATTTTAGAAGATTCATGGGGGAGGAGATTTTATCGGGTTTTGTGTCAGTTTTGGAACAGATTTCGAGGAGATCCTAGGATATTTTATTAGGTGTATGGGTCTATGATTTTGGAGGAGATTATATGAGTTCTTATGGGATTGGTTTCTAGAAGATTTGAGGAGCTTTTATCGTTATGATATTTTTCTTTGCCTTGGTTTTGGAACAGATTTTGATAAGATCCTAGAAGATTTTATCAGGTCTATGGGTCTATTATTTTGGAGAAGTTTATACGAGTTTTTATGGGATTGGTTTCTAGAAAATTTGAGGAGCTTTTATCCTTATGGTGATTTTATAAGATCCTAAAATCAACATAAAAATAAAACCTCCTCAAATCTTTTAGAAATCGCCATAAGGATAAAAGCTCTTCAAATCTTCTAGAAACCGATCCACAAGAACCCATAAAAACTTCTCCAAAATCATTCGTCATAGGATCTTTTAAAATCACGATACTGATAGAATCTTATCAAATGTCCTAGAATCCGACCCACAAGAACCCATAGAAACTTTTCCAAAATCATTGGTTATAAAAACTCCTGGAATCGCGGTACTGATAGAATCTTATCAAATATTCTAGAAACCGATCCTACAGGAACCCATAAAAAATATCCTAAAGAACTTATCCCCCAAGAACCCATAAAAATTTTTCCAAAATCAGTGCGCTTATAAGATCTTCTGAAATTACGAAACTGATAGAATATCATCAAATGTTCTAAAAACCGATCCCACAAGAAACCATAGAAACTTCTCCAAAATCATTCTTCATAGGATCTTCTATAATCACGATACTGATAGAATCACATCAAACATCCTCAATACCCCATTTCCATCAAATCTCCTTCAAAAATGTGTATTTGTGCGTTCATAAAATCTTCTCGAAGCCCATATACCCTTATACAAACTGATAAAATGTCCTAGACTTGTGTCTTATAAAACATCCCTGATTCACATAAAAGTAACTAGTCTTATCCAATCTTATAAATTATTCTAAAACTACAAGCTGATAAAATATTATATATTTTCTTCTTCTTATCTTTTTCTAGAAGATTATAAAATATTATAGAAAAAAAATATTGGCCTGCTCATTGATTCTTATAGAACTCATAAAAACTTGATAAAAACTTCTCTGGTCTGGCTGAGATTTGAGGGGAAAATTTCAGCAGGGAAGGTATAAGTTGGCTCGCTCTTTGTTTAAATTCTGGTGGTGAAACTCACCCTAACTAAAATATTGCATAAAAAATCATCAATTTTTTCTATTTTTGTTTGCATTTTATATTTCTGTTCTAAATACCCCAAGCAGCATTTTAAGTTCAGTAAACCAGTACTTAAGCAATCCTAACTTAATTAGCTAAGATGTTACTCTTATTTATTTTGAGGCTTTATTGTACTTTTCTCTTTTTTACCAAGTAAATTGCCTTTAGGTACACTTTTTGGATATCCGCAGTAGGCACAAATTACCTATTTTTGACCTAAATTTTATGTGGTCAAGTTAGTTCTCTCTTTGAAGTAAGAAATATGAAAAATCCTTCTTGGCAGGTCAAACATCGATTCGCAGCCATATTGTTTTATTATATATCGATTTTCAAAAATTTTTAAACTTCGAAAACAAAACAAAAGAAAGTTATGAATGTTTTCCACAAACCAAAACTACACTTTTTTGCACGCGACGCGCGTTTCGCTAACAACGTTAGCATCATCAGGAGACGATAATATATACTATCTTTTAGTGGGCGAAGATTAGACTAATAATTTGTGATTGGTCACGCATTATAATCCTATCTCCCCTCAACTAAAGAATAAAGTGTACTAAACGGAATGAATTCAGAAGTCTTTTGTTTGGTACACTTTTTAGAAGTTTAGTTTAGGTTATCTAATGTGAATCTATGTTTTTTTTCAAAAGCATGCTCGGCCACACTTCGGGGTTTTCTGTTGTTCCGTATTTTAGGTATGTTAAGTGTTCTTTGAATGGTGTTTAAATAGAGCGTCTCGTTTGGCCAACATATTTTTTGTCACAATCCATGCAACTAATTTCGTAGGTGGACGATTTTTGGTCATCTTTTGCTAACCAATTTTAACGAACTTATACACGTATTGCCTTCAAATTTACAATACAATAATATGTCATTAATAGGCACCACTCCCCTCTACGAGGGGAGTGGAGAGGGGAAAACACCTAAGTTTGTCCCATTTCAACTAAAATTGGTGTACGGGTGCTTTTGGGAATAAGGAATACGAATTTTTGATCAGATTTTAAAAATTCAATATGGCGGATTCAAGATCGATCGGTCATGTTATGCTAACTAACTAATTTGGTATGCGTTTATAGTTCCGGTGAAAATAAAATAATATGGTATACTCAGGTACCCATGCACCTCCCTCTAACGAGGAAAGTGGATGGGGAAAAAGATTTAGTTTGTTCGATTTAAATCAAAATTGGCGCACAGGGGTTTTTCGGAAAGGGGATATGAATTTTTGATCAGATTTTAAAATTTCGATATGGCGGATTCAAAATGGATGATTTAGGGTACAAATCTAAAAATTTAAAAATAAATTTTTATAAAAAAAAAAGTTTTAAAGAACAAGCTTTTATTAAATGCACCTAAAAGCAGAAAATAATTTTTATTATACCTTATACCATAACTTATACCATAATAAAAGCGATGGATCCAAATTAAAAATTTTAACTTTATGGTGACAAAGAGAGAACTACAAAAGAAGAACTAAATTTTTCTTCTACTCGAATGATAAACATAATGCTTTCATCTAAATAGAAGCTGTGGGGGTGAGATTGCCGTGCTTGCCAAGCCTTTGAAAATGTTCTTAGGTTATGAATAATACAATTGTTTCTTAGTTGAATCGTCGATGTGACCTATATACGATACCTATAGTTAAAATTTTTAATTTTCGCCAATCGCTTTTATAATGGAATAAGAAAGATAAAAAATTATTTTCTACTTTTAAGTGCTTTTAATAAAAGCTTGTTTTTTTTAATAAAAATTTTATCTACTTATTATACTTTCTAGGAGGGTACGGTCATTCTACTCTACCAAGCAAGAGTACCGGAAAGCCGGTTCAACTTTATTTATATGTAGATGACAAAGGAAACCAAGCTGTTCCTGTTCCGGATGTGTTCTACAAAATTGTATACAGTCCATCCACCAAACGAGGTAAGCAAATAAACAACACATTTATTTTTTTTTTTGTATCATTTACAAATTGTCGAAAAGCTCGTAGTTTAAAAAAAATAACCTAAGCTCATAGCAACACACCGTACGAATGATTACGGTAATTACCACGCCATTAAATCCTCCAAATGATCTCGACCGAACACTGAAACTGTACTGCGATTTATACAGGGTTCCTAAGCAAATCCTAAGACGCAGACAAACGGAAAAGCACATTAGGCAGAAAAGGATAGGCATGGGGCGATGTTGTCACTACATCTTACACGTAGTAAATCCATTCCAGGTTGTTGTTTTCTAATATTTTCCATTTTCATACCTTTAGGACTGGAATAAAAATTGTTTTTGCTCGACTTTAATACCAAACTGATGAAAAATATCGTAAAAAAAAATATTCTTTTCATTTTGTAACTTACGTCCTTACGCACTGTTTACAGGCTGGAGACTGAGATACATGCAAATGCCTAACCTAAAGCGTTCATACACGGCCGGAGAAATCGACTGAGTTATTTCCGTAGAAACTTTATTAAGCAAATAGGACGGGTTGACGCCTTCGAACGTCCAACCCGGGTTTTGCACTTTGATTCGAAATCAAAAAGGAGGAACAGTCAGATGTGGGGCCGTGCACAAATTACGTAACGGTGATTTTACCAATTTTTGACCCCCTCCCTATGTAATGTTTTGTAACGGTTTGGCACGCCACTCCCCTAATATTACGTAACGATTTCAAGACCACTACCCCCCCCCCCCAAAAAAAAAAAAAAAAACTTTTCACTTATTTTCATTCCAAATTTTCTTAGTTTCACACAAATGCAAACGCTGTCGAAAACCCCCCTCCCCCCTACGTAACGTTTTGTAACCACCCTCCCCCCTATGACCATTACGTAATTTGTGCTCGGCCCCTGTAGTCCCAGTGGAGGAGGGTGAGAAAATTAATATTTTTTTCTTAAAAATTACACTCTTTACACCTATTTCTTTGCGTTCTCGAAATTACGTAATTTTTGAAAAAAAAATTGTACGCAACGCCATTTTTATTTCGTGCTTTGTTTTTCTAACATTTTTGCGTTCGGCTAATTTAATTGAAAAATTTTTGCCTGCGGCGCCCTTTATCTTCTCACTCCCAAGATCCCCCGTTTTAAGAAAACTGATCCCGTCTCTGTTTCTAAATTTTTTCGAATAAAAGTAGAGTATGACCATGGGGGAAATAATTTTGTTGTTGTGTTAAAATCAATAATATCGCAAGCAAAAAGCTCTGCAGGAAAAACAGCGTCGTTTATTGATTTATTTGGTTGCTAGTGCTAGCTGCATGGTTTGGCCGTTTCCGGATGTATGTCACTAGTAGAACAGAATGGAAAGAAATTTAATTAAAAGCGAAGATATTTCTTTCTAATGTTAACAACCTCACGAGTTTATCGCTCAGTATCGTAAATAATGGACCCTGCCGCCTCCTTTAAGCAAGAAAAAGCTGTGGTTTGGACCTGAAAACATCTAATTTTTAATTATCTCATGGTGTAGCCGCCATCTAGCGGAATTTGCAGACATCTTGTCAACGGTTATTATTGCAACTATGATTTATGCTCACAATGAAAGAGTGGCGACAATTTTTTCTCATGAAAGCAGTCCGGAGATAATAACAAACTGGCACCATTGCTCAATATACCTGTTTCTTTTGTGCGTGCAGAACTTTCTATGCCATTTCTGTTTGATTTATTGAAATCCTATCCCTAAGGAAAATCTTAGGAACTGCGCTTCTTCCAATTACTTAATCTAAAAAACTGTTAATCAAATTTGTATCAAATTTTGTACGGCTAAAGCTTAAAGCCTTATCCCGGAACCATTCGCGTGATATTGCATAATTTTAAGTTTTTTACATAATTTTACGTATATTAAAAATGTTTAATTCACTGTAAAAATTATCGATTATTTAAAAAAATTAGTGCTAGTGCTAGAAAGCACGGAGAGTTCACCATACAATCAATTATTTGGTTAAAAGGAAATGAAAATATCCCGAAAACTGTAGCTTTGAAAGATTTGAACCTTATCACAAAATTTTTGGGTAATATTTACGAAAACCAAAATCTAAAAACCGCATATCAATAGCTGCTTTACTTCTAAAGTTATGATTTTTTTATGTATTTTAACGTTTTTTTCAAATAAGTCGGAAACTAAAGCTCCCACAAATTTGAACATTATAACAAAATTTGTAGTTCATATTCATGAAAATTTAAATCTGAAAACCGTATATCGCTACTTGCTTTTGTTCTAATGTTATAATTTTCTTAATTATTTTATCCCCCTTTTCCCCCCTTCAACCCCGCACTACCCTATCCAAAAGTTAATCAGTTTCTCCGTTTTCGTTAAAATCGATTAAAGCGTTCTTGCGTTATCGTGTATACAGACAGACAACAGACCGACATTATACTTTTTTCCGTCGATTAAGGTGTTTTGGAACCTTAGTTACTCGTTTTTGAGAAAATTAAGAAAAGTCAAAATTTCACGATTTTAATAGTCCCCCATACCATATTGGTATGGTGGGCTAACAAGATATATATATTTTTTAAAACACGTGAATGGTCTCTGGGGGATACCAGAAGCCTCCTCTGTGCAAAATTTTGTTAATTTTTGATGTGCGGTTTATATTTTTAACTAAACGAACTTTTTTTGAGATTGAAATTCACTCTCAAACTACGAATTCCTCTATCAAATTCGATTAAATAAAAACGCTTAGAATTTTCTTTGCTACAGTTTTCAAGCAACAAAACACTGAGAGAAGTGAAGTGATTTTCACCAATAAACGCGCTCAACAGCATGTCCCTAAAGTTAGCAGTACAAAGTCAACAGTGCAAAGATTTTACGAATGGAAAAATTAGTGCTTATTAGGTGCTAATTAAATGCCAAGCGCCCAAATTTTGTGCTCTTGTACTTTCCGAAAAAAAGCAGGCTGTACAACAGCACGGACAACGATTTCACAGCAACCACAATAACAATAATGCTTTTGCTTTTTTCTGCCGCCTTTTGAAAACGTCATTAAAATGTTGTCACAGCTATTAAGAGGAATATTTTTTCCTGTGACAAGGACAACGGCAGCATTTTTTCACAAAATGGTATAAAAGATGGATAATAAAATAAATATTCATGATGTCGTTTAACCAAACTACTAATCGCGGTAGGTGTCACTGATGAAATATACTATGATACCTCATTAAACTACACGCGCCCCAAAAATTTGGGATCTTCACTGAATATACTTTTTTAAAAGAATTGTCCACCCAAATGTTAAAACACCCAATTAATCTATCCCCAATCAATTTATGCATATTTCATGGTGATTCTAAATTTTTTTTTTTAATAATTGTAATACAGCGTATAATTGAATATATCTGTTTACATACTACAATCATGGCAGCTAATGTGTCACGGAAGCCTTTTCCGTTTTTGGCCAGGTTAAGCAATATTTGTTTCGTGAGTTGTGTTCGGCCCTGCCAAAAAAACCACTTCAAAATTCTTAAAAACTGATCAAGTCTTGATGAGATTTTAAGAGATTTTATTGGTTTGAAAAGACTTGACCTGGCAAAAATGTATGCCACATTTCTGACAAGATTTCCAAAGATCCTAAAGACAATACAATTTCATGTTTAGATGTTTTACAAGATTTTATTATGTTACACCAGACACATGATATTTCATGAAGTTTAGCAAACAAGATTTTTATAAGATTTCACAAGATTTCACAAGTCTAAAAGAAGGGATGTTTTTAAAAGATTTTACAAGATTTCATGAGAAATAGGGTAAAGGGTTGTGAAGATTTGACAAGATTATATAAGTATTAACGTGTAGAAAATAGCAACAACCAGATTTCACAAGCAAGATGAGAACTTAAAAGATTTTATGGGTACCTATAAACATAAATTAAAAGAGTATTTTATAATGATTTAACTATAAAATTATTTTAAGAGAATTCGTAAGTTTATATCAGACACAGGAGATTTCATGAGATTTAGCAAGCAGGATTTTAATGAGTTTTTAAAAGATTTTACAAGATATCATGAAAAGTAAAGTGAAGAGTTGTATCAAGTGTAGAAAATAGATACGAATATCACTTTTTTGACAAGCAAGTTTTGCAATGAGAATAAAAAAGATTTTATGACTACCTATATAAAAGTAAATGAAACAAAACATATTATAAATAGAAGGAATAGAAAGAGACAATTTTACCAAAACTTGTCAAAAGCAGTGAAATCTTATTAACTTGTTTCTTTTAAAATCCTCTTAAAACTGTTAAAACATGTAGATTTTCTTATGTAATCTTGTGAAATCTGATGGAGGGTGGGTCTTTTAAAAACTGCTGAAAACATATGTATTCTCATAAACCCTTGTGAAATCTTTTTAACTTTTATTTAAACTTTTGTTAAAATCTGCTCAAAACATAACAAAACCAATGCAAGTTAAAATACTAGTGAAATCTTATCATATCTTATCATAACTCTTTACAACTTCTAAAAATGGATGACAGTGCTCATGCAAAACTCATGATGTTTGACGAGTTTTGAATCTCTTTCCAACATTGAAAGTTCATGAGATTTCACCCGAAAGTAGTGTTTCATAAACCGCATGAAATACCGACCAGAACTCGTGAATTTTCACTAGTATTTTTTTGCGAATTTTGACGTGGTATTTTTGGCAGGGGGGTATTAACTGTTGGACAAATAGAAATATGGATATTGACAAAACGGTAAAAAATATCAGTAAATCGAAATTTTAGGTTGTTTAATCCACAATAACAAGTTTTTTGCATGTACGGTAGAGGGCGCGACATTGGAAGCTGTCTTATCGCATGTTGCATTTGGTCAGCTGAGAATTGGCTTTTACTTTAATAACAAACAAGCTGTCATAGCAAGTTTCTAAGTAATAATATTGTATTGGTGGCAGTTTAGGTCTGTAAAAGAAGCTGCCAGAGCTAAAAATACAGCTTCAGTTAAGCTAGCTACTTTACAGTAAACACATATCAGCTACAACGTGTCTGCAGGTATGGGTTAGCTGTAAAATGTAAAGTATCTAGCCTGTGTTTGTAAGCAAAGTTAATCATCTAAATCCAGGAGGCCATGAAAATTTTTGGAATTTCAGCCGTTTTGCGCATGCGCGATGTCCTTCACTGTAATGGCCGATGGCATATGAATGTCAAGTTTCACATTGACAGAAGCAGGGTTTACTTTTCAAAAACCAAGCAGTTTTCGTTTTTGCACGTAAAAATATGTGCCGCCCAAAATAAAAATTTAATTTTATGGCGTTTGTAATCGCATTTTAATGATCGAAAAATTAATGAGATGGGAAAGCGCCAAGGCAATATTTTCTCTGGATGATACCAAAAATTTTACAGGTAAGTTTATTTTTCCCACCTACCAAATAAACACATGTCTGAAAGTATAAATTCCTGCCATAAACATAGAAGATACAGTAAAATCACAGTACACTATAGTGTGTGTACTGTGAGTAAAATTAAGAACCGACAAAACACACCACTGTCGGAATCAAAAATCAAAACAAACAAAAATGGCGTCAGGAATAACATCAATCCAACGTACTTGCGCCAAGCGGCCGTAAAATCTTATTTTCATGGCCTACTTGATGATGATATGTTGCTAACAAAATTTCCACTTCCAGGGCGTGTATATTAACTTTATATAAGTATATGAGATAAACTATCCTCTTAAGCACAATTTTATTTGTAGGTGTAGCAATCATAGGCGTAAACAACCCTTACAAAACGGAAGCGGAAGTTAGAAAAAGCGTCTATTGTAATGACGTAGCCGATCAGCTGACATGGTTGTCATTTGACAGGTTCAATGCTAATAGAGGTTACATTTACGCCTGTACCATTACCGATTTTAAGAAATTGATTCCTGATCTCCCCAGCTACAGAGTTGCTGGTCTATTAAAATAGATCAAGTCATACTTTAAGATCTTTTAAGCGCTAGACCAAGATCGAGACGAAAATAAAAGTTAATTTGATTTCAAATCAACTACATTTTTTTGTGTTTAACATTAAACTACTTACGGGAGGTTTACCCAACTCATTATTATGATTAAGCATAATTATGACTTGGTAAACTTGCAATTAATTTTGATAAAAATGTTTCTACAACAGTTTTGGCCGATTTTAGGCTCAGAATATTAATTCCGAGGCATTTTGAAATGAGACCCAAACCAGCTGAAACTTTGCATCATTGAGTAATTGAGAATTTTTAAAGGTGAACACGGAACCGGCAATAAAAAAATATAATTTTTAATTTTTTTTTGCCCGTGTGTGTTAAAAATGTTTGAGATTATCAACTCCGAAGCACAAACCATGTCTCGTGAAGCTATACTAATAAAAAAACTGTTAATTATAATTTTGTATTAATAACAAATGACACAGACCATAGCTTTGTATACAAGGTGATAATTTGAAAACTCTCCATCCCGATATTTTGAGAACTAAAAGAGATATGTAGATGATGATGCAAAAACCTTTTGAATAAGGTATCACAAGGTGGGGGGGGGGTGTACAATTGAAAAAACTGGTGGGTGTGGCCTGCGCTAAGTGGATTCGTGGGGGCAAGTCGTTGAATATATCATTGGCCGTCTCTCTCGAATCCCCCGATATGTTTTTGAGAATTTGTACATATCTCTTTTGGTTCTCAAATTATCGAGGGTCTAACGTGTGTCACCAAATTTACATGCAAGCGAGTCAGTCAACTCCGAGGTCCCGATAACTTATTCTTTCGGAATATATTAAAAAAAAAAGATCTCTGCTGCTATCACACGTAAGTTAAGCTGTTCGTTTACAAAAGTTCTGCATAAATAAAGTTACTCGAAAAAAATTTGCAACTCAATCTTCAGTCTAATGCAAAATTAGGTTAATTTTATCCAGCAAAAATATTTTGATAATATTTTATTATTGATTTTTGAGAAAGACTATTAACTGAAAAAAAATTTTAAGCAGTTTTTGTAAAGTATAAAATTACTTATAAATCGCGGTATCACCCCCAGAGGGGTTGTTTTTATATGAAAAATGCACCCCCAAGGTAAATTTCGTATAATCTAGTGTCGGCCATCTTTAAACCACCATATTTAGCGTATGGTGGACTTTTTAACTAGTCAAAACTGCTAGTCTTATTTATTCAAAATAACATCCCCTTCCTATTTTCATAGTTTTTTAAGAAACTTAAAGACTTTCGTGAAAAAGTGAAATTTTTGTGTCTAGGTGTAGTCATGGGTGAATTTTTGCGGCTTTTTATGTATTAATCAAGAACAACTAATCCTATAAGCGTCTCTCTACGTTTTTATAAAGTAAAATGATTTCAAGAAACTATTTTTTTTTTGGTTTAGAGACGCTGTATAATAATGATTTCAAAAGACTGCTATATCGTTAATACAGCAAAGTTTGTTTGAGAAAAATCGGTTAATAAATAAGAAAGTTATGGTGTTTTGAATAATACGTACCCCTGTCGGCCATCTTTAATTCATGATAGCGGAGCAAGCAAGCGTCCCTTAGAGGGAAACTTTTTTACAAACTAGGGGTGAACTAATATCTATTAAAAATCAAGCTTCATCCGGAAAAATTCCCCTAAAAATGATAAGGTCTTGTGTTATGCGGGTTTTAAAAAAGTTTTTTTGTGTGCGGATAATAGGAACCGCGACAGGGGGGAGCCAGTGTTACAATAAAGGGGAAAGAAAAAGAAGGGGTTTTTAACTGATGCCTTGTTCCCACTGTAATAAAGTAGAAGTAGGTTACGAAATATAGTTCACTAGAACTTGTCGTGGATATCAAGCATTATTCGAGCTATGCTTATATATATGCTCGTAATGGTACTGATCCATATATGGTATCACTACAACTCGCGTGTGGCAACGTCGCTGTTTTCTATGATTTTACGAAAAATGTTATTAATGAGAAATTTATTAAACTACGAATCCATGAATTGATGTAAGCTTATGAGAAAAATGTAGGTACAAAACATTTAAATAAACTTACCGTAGGTGGATCTAGGGGCCCAAGAATATAAATGGAAGATTTGGGCACCCAGGGATTCTTCAAAACAGAATTTCTGATGAAAACCTCAGTTTTTATTTTAAAATCCAGCAAAAATATTTCACGAACTGACAATAATGTCAAACAAAGGAAGCTAAATATAGAGTGGGCCAAAAAATCTTGCACACTTTTAAATTTGCTATAAGTTTTGATTGAATAGCTCGATTTTAATTTTTTTTAACTTTTTTGAAAAACAAGACATGAGACTTTTCGGATCCGTTTCAAAATTTGTCATTTCGCAAAAATCGAAGATGGCGGACCGTTTTGAATATTAGGTAACTTTCACCCCCCCATGCAAAAAAATACGTACGGCACTGGAGAAAATCTAAGTCATTGCGACAAAAGCCTTATGTATGCTTTCTATACCATGGCATTACTTAATTAAATCGGTTGAGAGGTAAGAAAACTCTAAACCTCTGAAATAAGTGGTTTTGGACTCGACATTGTCATTTGCAAAAAAAATCGCAGTTTTTGCATTTGCTTTAACTTTTGATCAGATTACTTGATTTTAAACATTTTTACATTTTTGGGTGAACAAAGCTTGCGGCTTTGACATTTTTCAGCACCCTTATACTTTTAAATAAAAATAACCATTAGTTAACGTATAATAATCTAGATCGGGATACCCAGATTTTCTAAGCTGATCCCCATGTGTTCTTAAGACACTACGCAATCGTTGCGTAATGCCTTTTCATACAGTTCGTTAATGTCGCTGTAGCTGCGGCCATTTCTGTACACTTCTTTTTCTAAATCTCCCCAATAATGACTGTCTACCAGATTCAAATCGGGACTGTTAGCAGGCTACTCAATGGGCCTGCGACATTTTCCTATATGCAGAAACAGGCAAATTATTTTTATAGGTTCAGTATAGGTACCAAATATCATTTTTTTTTCGAGGCAGAAGAGGGGGGGGATGAAAATCACCCATTATTTAAAAATGTCCGCCATCATGGATTTTTGAGAATAGTTAAATTTTGAGTCACAACTTAAATCTAAAGTTAGAGCAAACAACTCCATTTAAAAGCCCTTTTTTTTATTTCTTAACCGTTTTAATTAAGTAATACCTTGGTATAGAGAGAATACATGAGGCTTTTGTCACAATGACTTAGATTTTCTCCAGTCCGCACATATTTTTTTTGCAGAGGGGGTGAAAACCTCCCGTTGTTTAAAACGGTCCGCCATCTTGGATTTTTAGGAACTGTCAAATTTTGGACCGGATCGGAAAAGTCCCATGTTTTGTCTTTCCAAAAAGTCAAAACATTTTAAAATCGACCAATTTGATCAAAAGTTATAGCAAATTCAAAAGTGGCCCATGCACCCTTTATATATTTTAATAACGTTGTCGAAAAACTTCGTAAAAAAATAAAAATTCAATCCAAAAATTTTTGCTCATTCCGGTTTTTTTACGTTTGTTATGCAGATTTTCTGTTGAAAGAAAAGATCTTTAAGCGAGGGGTGGCTCGGTCGTCATTTTACACCAGATTTTTCGATTAAAAATGCCTTAGAATGCCATACATTGCCTTAAAATTCATAGAATGCCTCCAAATGCCGCGAAATAATGCTTCAAAATGCCACGCTATGCCATCGGCGTGTACATCAAAGTCCATTACCGAGCCAACCCGTGGCTTTTAGTCTCAATATCTGAAAATGTAAGACCAAATTTGTTAATCGGGTATTTTTGGTCAGTGTTTTTTACTGAAAAAAAAGTAGGGTTATATTTAACAAAAAAAGTTAGGATTTATTTAACGTCAACTAGAAAAATGGATCTGAACAAAAAGTATTTCTGCGAACATGCCGTTATCGTTATTAAAAATAAAAATAGGCATAACAATAGCGATAACTTCGCCGTTAAATGTACTGACCAAAAAGACCCTAATAAATATCTGCTCAATCAAAAAAGCTCAAAAACCTTATCATGATTTCTGGCTTATACAAGTTGATAAAACCGTTTCTCTATGGTTTTCAGGATAAATAAATAAAAGTTACCTTTTATTTTTTTAGTAAGCAGGTATAATTTATTAGGCAAAGTAAGCAGTGTACAGATGATGAAGATTTAACAATTTCTATATTGATGAAACACAGCTTATATATAGTTTTGTAGCTCTAAAATTCGTCATTAAATGGATACTCTGGGTGTCCCTTTATCCTAAAAAGTGACGAAAGAAAAATAGAAGGTTTTCTAATAACGACCACGCCAAAATAACGTTGTTTTAAAAATAACGTGAAAAATCGACCCATTCACCTTAAAGAGTGTGTGTTTTTCACATCTTTTTACTTTGTGCTATATGTGGGAAAGGACAGGACGCGAAGCAAAGTTTGGATAAGCTGTAAGTGGGGGGAGTACAAAATCTAAATTTTTTACAAAGGGATTTAGCGAGGTTGAATCAATATCAAAATCAATGAATAGCGAGCTTTCCCTCAAAAAAAGTAGTGGTGACCGTAGACCCGGGTTTCGCACTTGTGGTGCTCATCAGTACGATGCTAGGAAATAGGAAATTAAATAGTGATGAAAAAATCTAAAACAAAATTCATTTAAAAGACAACCATCTGTCAAATTGCATAAAACTGGTACAGCAGAAGGTAGCTGCAAATACGATTTTTTATATTTTCCAATGTGCAACACTGACTTTTTGACTTTGTCATTTTAGGTTATATTTTTGGCATATATAAACTTTGTATAAGGAGACGGCTTGTTTATTTTTTAATTCAAAATATAAGGCCACTAAATAAAAATCGCACTTTAAAAAGCAAAAATGTTTTATTAAGTAAACAAAAGTAATTGGTCTATTCGACTAGCTGATTATAAAAGAAGCAAGTGTACGATAGCAACTGTAATAAATCGAATTCAAGAAGAAGGAACTGTCCCTCGAAAGGAAGACACCGGCAAAGGGAAATAAATAAAATTAAAAAAATAACAAAATGCACCGTTGGATGCAATGATGTTTTGAAGTATTCTGGTCATTGAATTGGCTAACTTTTAAATAAGTTTGGATTTTCAGCAATAACTTCCCTATATGCCCTTACGATGAGTTCCATTAAATGTTCTGAATTCCTGGGAATGATATTAAAACTTGGTAATTTCTTTGCGATAAGTCCCCAAACGTTCTCTATTGGATTCCCATCAGGGGTTTTTGCAGGCCAAGGAAAAACTTCGATATTATTATTCTGGAACTATCGCTGCGCAATTCTGGCCTTATGAACTGGACAGTTATCTTATTGAAATACAAATTAATCTGGATAAGGGACTGTCACCTCTGAAAGCATTACATTTTCCAGCATATTAACGTGAACGTCGTCTGTAAATCGCCCATTAATTCTCAATATCCATGTCCTCTAGCCGATATCCAGCTCAACACATTTACCGAAAATCTTCCCGCCCGGTCTTCGTTTCCAACAATATATCGTTCTTTGTATCGGGTTCTTGGCGGTCGATAAACCAGAATTTATTTTTTATCGCTGTTGGACAAGATCTTCTTATCTGTGAAAACCACCGCTGCCAAAATTATTCGTCCCTCAGAGAATAATTTAACGCAAAAATTAATCGCTTGTTTTCCTCACTTAGTTTAGTTTTTTTTGCCGCACTGCGACACCTTAGCCTCGAACGTTTAATCCTTCTGCCTAATATTGTTATGGATCCTGGATATTTTAATTAAATTTTTTCTTCTTTGGCTTTGGCAAACGGATGATTTTCCAGAAAATTGATTGCTTCTTGGTCTTCCTCTGGGCTAGTAACTTTTGTCAAACTGGTGCCTTCCGTTTGGTGGATAGTTCCCTCATCTTGAAATCGGTTTTTTATGTTTACTATCGTAGTTTTCAGGATTTCAGCTTTATCAAATTCGGAAAGATGCGGCGGCTTTTTTTTTTATTGACACTGACATGCAAAACATGATGCTGTCAGGAGTCTGTGACATTGTCACTTATAGGAAGACAATGCCGTACTATATAAATTTCAAAAATTAAACAGGCTGCTAACACTATAGTGCCCCCAAAAAAAAACGCAAAAAATATATTTAACTTTAAGAGTAACCATTAAGCAATATGCATATTATTGTCTTCATTAATTAGCCATTTAGCATTAAAAGTTGATTAAGTAGGCCTTTGTTATCGCTACATTTTTTTTTTCGGAAAATGTAAGGGCAGGGCTGTTATAATAGGAAATTATTGAAACGCAGTTAGGGCACGGCACTGATAGTGCCGACACTATAATAGGGTGCAAGGCCTACCCTTTTTGTATGCTTAATAGTGCATTATAAACCGTAGGGAGGGCTACAATTCGCTAAGGGATTAAACGACACTTTAGTCCCGAGGTTTATATACTATTTCATACACATACAATACAAAGGATCTTCGTTAAAATACTACGCCAAATGGTTCGTCAACTACAAGAAAGGGTGCTAAGAATCTTGACCAAGAGCAAGTGCTGTTTGGCTTATCTGCCATAAATTTAAATATAATTTTCCAGAGATTAGTTTTTTTTTAAACGCTGAAGGATTAAATTTACTTCTAATTCCTAAGCTGAGGTATTAAATTAATTTTTAATCCCTTGGAGTTTAAATTTTATTTGAATCCCTTAGGGATTAAAAAGGTCACTGTAGTCCCTAAAAGAGGGATTAAAAGTACCTATTTAATCTCTGAACTGCATAAAAGTATTTTTGAGTGATTAAAACTATGGAAGATGTGTTGGAAGCAGTGGTCTTGGTCGAGGGTAGAGATGAGCACCTGGAATTTGTGATTTTAAATAATATTATGAGAAACGAATAAAACCTGTGCATTTGGGGTTCTGAAGAGATTTTGTTGAACTACTTCTCGTAGCAAACCAATATTTTTTTTTTAAAAATCAATGAATAGCGAGATTTCCCTCAAAAAAGGTAATGGTAACCGTAGATCCGGATTTCGCACTTGTGGTGCTCATCAGTACGGTGCTAGGAATTAGGAGATGAAATGATGATGAAAAAATATGGCACAGGATCCATGTTAAAGACAACCATCTGTGAAATTGCAGAATCGGCAGATGTACCTTCAATTTGAAGGAAATTTAAGCGCCTCTTTACAGATCTCTTAAACTCTGGAGTTGATAAATCTAAAAAGGGATTTAGCGAGGGTGAATAAATAACAAAATCAATGAATAGCAAGCTTTGCCTCAAAAATGTAATGTGTCTTTTACATGAATCGCTATTCATTGATTTTGTTATTCATCCTCGCTAAATCCCTTTTTACAATATTTTTTTCATCGATAAAACGAAGCCTGTGAGCCTTGCCTTTTTCATTTTCCTTCGCCATGTTATACTTTTTTGTCCGTCACAACTCAAAAAATTCCCAAAAGTAGAGTTAAGGTAAAAAAAATGGCTAATAGTTGTCAAAAACGTCAAATACGGCCAGACTCAGTCAAGATACGTCCCAATATAATTCCTCCATAAATAAGGGCAGGCCCTAACCTTATTACTTTCGGTACTAAATGTGGTCGTTCACGCGCATGCGTATCCGTCAACAGCGTCAAAATAGCGCCGGGCCCTAACTGCGTTTCAATAATTCCCTATATCTCATAGTTATATGAGTACACGCTTTTTGAAGTGTGGGGCAAGTTACCAAATGTTAGTTTGGGCTAATATTGTGTGTACGAAAAATTAAACATATTTAAAAACAATTACGGTTGAATCCTGCTTTTATCAAAAAATGTGTAGGTACAGGGTGATTCGATATATTTTAGCACCCGGCCCCCTTAACTGAAGTATTATGGGAGCTAGAAAAAAGTTGGAAGAATGAAAGTTACATAATTTTTATAAGCTTGTTGTTTGTAAGCTTATACATGAGCTTCAGGCTAATGCTAACATAGGGGGAATCAAGGTGCAAAGTAGTGAAGCACGCACCAGTGTTATCTTTTTGAAATTTATTTTGTTTTTATTATTTCTGCCTTGCTTGAGAAACAGATTGGTAAGTTTTTAAGTGACATAATACATTTTTAAAACTAAAAATGGATGCCTACGAAGTTTCCGAAAAAGTGCAGATGGTCAAATAGTACCTACGATCAAGGCAGAACATTGAGACTCATTCAAGAACTTTTTTTGGAGAATTTTGTAAATCGCCCCGAACCTAGTTTATCAACGAATCATAGGTTTGTGCAGAATTTTGAAAAGTTTGGTTGTGTAGCGCCAAGAAACCATAAAAAACCCACTGTTTTGAATGACGAGTAGGAAGTACGAGATGCGATGATTTGCGCTGCAGTGGAGGAAAATCGAAAATTAACTAGCCACCAAATTGCCGAAGCAGTTGATACGTCTTCAGCCACTGTCTTACGTGTTCTCAAAAAGAATGGTTATCATTCTTATAAAGCGTCAAAAATGCATAAAATTTTTTCGGAGGACAACTATCGTCGTATGGAATTTTGCGAAACAATGATGGAAAGGGCTAGTCGTGATAAAAACTTTCTGAGATCTATTCTTTTCACAGATGAAGTCACTTTTCCATTATTGAATCGCCATAACCCAACACACGTTCGATATTGGTCACACAGTAGAACACAGTATCCCCAAAAACTAAATGTTTGGGGAGGTATTGTAGGGGAACACGTAATTGGACCATTTTTTATTGACGGCAATTTGCCTGGTCCTAGATACTTGTATCTACTGCAGCAGCATATTATTCCAACTGCTAAGCAATTGTTAGGTTTGTAATTTGGTGAAACATGGTTTCAACAAGATGGTTGTCCTGCTCACAATGTTGGCCTTGTTAGGGAATATCTTGATAATGTATATTCTAATCGGGTTATAAGTACACGGGGAACTATTTTATGGCCAGCTAGATCACCCGATCTTGTTCCTAATGTTTTCTATCTGTGGAGTTATATCAAAAATAAAGTTTACGGGCAAGAAAGGGCTAATAGTTTGGAAGAACTTCGGATTAAAATTGAAGAAGCTTTTCAAACTATCACCCCTAACATGCTTGGAAACGTTAGAAGGGGTTTTTATAATAGGCTCGGATATTGTCTAGCCGAGCAAGGAGGACTTTTCGAACATTTGCTCTAATTTTTCATTCATTCATTATAACACGTTATTAGTGATAAATCTGGGCTGTTGAAAATAAAACGCTCTAATTTATCAGTGACAAAAAACAAGAAAATTACGTTATCAAAATTTGCGTCTTTATTGACCAAATTCCGGTTTCATGGACTACATACAGTTCACATTGCACCGTGGTTGGAGGCGTACTAAATGCAAGCCGCGAACGGTGCTCGCAAGCCTGAGTGTTGGTTGCTCCACTGACAGGTGTGCGGTGTCCCTGCGTGTACGTACACGATATGCTACCTTATTTCATATAACTTTTCCACACTAATTTAATCTTGTATGTCTTCTAAAAGATAACATATAGACACAAAGTGTTCGGTATTTTTTTAAATGTTTTTTTTAAGGATCCTGAAAATGATATAATATACAGTTTTTAATATAATTATATATATATAATAAATTTCAAACTTGATGTCAAGACTTGACATTTGCAATGACATTTGACAATTTTAGCATGGACTATCTGAAAGCTAATAAAAAGTTTGTAACTTTTGCCTTTGGAACTTTTTTCCAGCTCCCATAACAATCAAGATAAGGAAGGGGGCTATAAAATAGTGAATCACTCGTACCAAGGCCAATAACTTTTGAGAAGACCATTTTGAAAAGATTACCTACCATTAACGTAATGTTAAAAAAAATAACTTACACTATATGGGGATGAAACCTTACTCCACAATCCAAACTATCTAGGAAGGCAACGTCGGTCTTAGTTAAATCAAAATCAAAAATGTTAAAATTTTCCTCCAACCTCTTTTTGTTTGAAGATTTCGGAATCGGCACCACTCCTTTTTGCAAAAGGTACCGCAGAACCACTTGGGCGTTGGTTTTCTTGTACTTTTCGGCTACTTCTTTGATTTGTGGATCTCCAGTCAACGACAAATCACCTGTAATTAAGAGTAGAAATCCTTTTTTTTCTGTCAGTGACCTTAACTCAGGAAATGTCGAAGTGACTTTCAAAATGGATCATGTGATATCCATACTTTTTTTAATTAAATAACATTAAATTAGAATCGACTGAACTTTGAATGAATATTGTAAAAAATAAGACACGAAACGGCCCAGCAAAAAAAAATCGTCGGCATTGAATCGGGCCAATGTCGACAACGTCGGCAGTGTGTCGGCATCGGCGACTACACGCTGGCCCGATGTTGGACAGATTGAGTTTTCAGTTTTCGGTGAATAATCGACTTTATGCCGACGCCTCCTTTATCTGCTTTAGGGCCGACCACGGTCCGATTAGAACTTTGTTTAATCGGACAAGAATCGGCAACTGACAAATCGGGCCATCGATTTACTATAGTCGACATTATGCCAACGCAAACCTTATCTGCTGTTGGGCCGATGATGGTCCGATAGGAACTTTCTTTAATCAGCCGACGCCTACTTTATCTCTTTTAGGGCCGACGACGGTCCGATTGGAACTTTTTTTAAACAGTCGAGAATCGACTACTGACGATGGCCCTATTACTATAGTCGATTTTATGCCGACGCTCACTTTATCTGCTTTAGGGCCGACGACGGCCCGATTGGAACTTTGTTTAATCGGACGAGAATCGGCAACTGACGATGGCTCGATTTACTATAGTCAACATTATGCCAGCGCAAACCTTATCTGATGATGGTCCGATTGGAACTTTGTTTAATCGGTCGAGAATCGGCAACTGACGATGGCCCGATTTACTATAGTCGACTTTATGGCGACGACCACTTTCTCTGCTTTAGGGCCGACGATGGTCCGATTGGAACTTTGTTTGACTGGTCTAGAAGCGGCGACTGACGATGGTCTGATTACGTCACATTAAAATTTTCAAACTGATTTATAGTTTCTTCATAGTATGTAGAGATGGCGCTAATGTCACTATGTTCCCTGTAGAGTGGAAGATATTATTATATATATAATGAGCAAAGGTATTTCAAAACTAGAATGCGGACTTGACAAGATGGTGGTACTTCTCTACAAGAATCACCTCGCATTACACCCGCATTATCGCAACTTCGTAGTTTGCCAATGTCGGATCGTGTCAAGCAACCACCAACGGACCTGCGTCAATCACCGACGTCAGGCCGCTTTGAGACGCTGATGTGGGGCCTTATGGTTTGCCATTGTCGGGCCGTTTTAAGCTACCACCGATGGACCTTCGTCAATCGCCGACATTAGACCGACCAAATTAAGCAGCTTTATGGACGGATGGTCGGTACCATGTGGTTAAACCATATCGGAATGTAATCGTACGGCGACGGTATGCCGATGTCAGCAAAAAGTAAAATTTACCATTGGTCCGACGACGGGCTACAGTCTAACGCTGCGTCGGAAAACATACATTGGGCCTACATCGCAAAGCGGACAAAAAAATACTGCTGGTCCGATGTCGTGAATCGGCGAAGGCCCTAGGGAGCCGTGTTTGCTGGGGGAGCAGTTTTTTATTTTTTTCCGAATCCCGGGGTAACCCGAGTCCCGTAAGTCGGTAACGTCGCTGACCTAAATAGTACGTGCTAGGACAGTTCCCAGCAGCGGTCTAGGGAACGTTCCGAACGGAACGTCCCATATTGGTACACAATTTGGCGGAAAAATCTGAGCTTTAAAATGTACTTCCTGTGAACGTTCCCGCCAGGGGTTCAAGGAACATTTCAAATAGAACGTTGGGGGAACGTCTTTTTTCAGTAACTTATTTATGGATAAAATCGTTTGTGGCGGATTCATAATGTCGAAACTACTTTTTTTGGGTTTTTCGCCACTAAGTTAAGAAAATTTTATCAAAAATATGTTAAAACCCCAGTTGCGTAAATTCCTAAAGAAAAAATTCGGCAACGTTCCAACAACATCTATGTAACGTCTCAAGGGTCAAACAAAGTTTTTGTAAATATCGCTAGTTCCCCGAATGTTCCCAGAACGTACGCGACCAGACAGGTCGTTCTCGGAACGTTCTATAAGTTATGGTGGGACGTCGCAGTTACGTTGCCGGAACAGACTGGTGTTATTAGGGAAGTATGAAAAAATTAGTTATTTGGTCGACGACTCTACCTGGCTTGGCCCATGGTCGTCCCGGTGATCCCAAAGGACTGTAAGCTGTAATTACAATGTCCAGAGACTTGCAGTAATCTATGAGTTTTTCCTGATTTAGATAGGGGTGACATTCGACCTAAAATGAAGTAAAATTATATACCTAGGGAATAAAGTGGCATTTGTCATCTCGAGGCTTCGCTCTGGGGTCAGATTGTCTCCAGGGATAAAATAAATTTTTATCACGTGGTCATATAGGTATAGGTTAATTCACTATTTTTTATCGTTTTTTTAAAAGCCTTCTAACCGACATAACAGATGACACCCTGTATATTTTTTAAAACTTGGATACACCTTTTCTTCCTGATTCCAAAAATACCTATACCATGGGTTACTTTTGTCTTGAACGGTTATTGATCAAATTCTTGTTCAATAGATTGCTCTCATGGCAACGTTTTTCAAAATTTGTTCAATAACCGTTCAAGACAAAAATAACATATGGTATATATTTGGAATCAGCAAGAAAAGATCTGTCGAATTTTTAAAAAATATACAGGGTGTTCCATTCAATATAAGATAGTTGATGTCAAATTTTGATATATGGCATGACATTTGACAACACCTGTCATGTGGGTTAGAAGGCTTTTAAAAAACTATAGAACTTCTCTATTTAAACTTTTCTATCATCCATACTAAAGGCGCTAACCATGGGTTCAAAATATAGTAAATCAACCTGTACACCATTTTTTGCACTATTGGTGAACATTTTTTACACATTATACGGGCGATAAACCAATAAAAACATACAAATACCTGATTTGTCACGGGTTTCACCGTTGCTACCTTCAATACCCTATCGAGTTGTCTCCTATTGAAATTTGACACCCCGATTGATTTGGTCAACCTCTTCTTGGCAACGCATTCCATGGCCTTCCATGTGTCCACAAAATCCACGTCACTTGCGATCACTGTCCCGTCTTGGTTACGCGGATATGGATCGTCTCCTTCCTAAAATTGAATCTGCCTCAGTCGATTGCTGGAGTAGATTCAGCTCGGGGGTGGGAGGGGGGCGATAAAAAGAACGATGCCACGCTGATATACAGGTGTAAAGGTATTTTCCCATACAGCACACTTCGTCCCAGGGACGTACATTTTATATCCATGTTACGTCGGTACGTTCCGGGACCAATAAGGGACGTACTAAAAGAGTACGTACACTAATATTTTAGGGCTACCTCTCTAAAATGCTATTAGAGATGTACACTGAACGTACATAAGCGTACGTACTACGGACGTACATAAGCGTACGTACTATGTACGTATCTATTATAAACAATTAAAGGCTACACAAAGGTAAATATTCAAACAACTAAATATGCCTTCTGGGGTGACATCTGAGACATCTCTGGTCTAAAATATATACCACAATATTGCTTGTCTAAAGAACTGTCACGATTAGGCTGGGTCTCTCTAGAATTTTAATATGTAATCTGACTGTATCTTTTTTAGATAACTGCATCGCTTGTCTTTTGGGGAAATTTACTGTTTTTTTTTAACATTACAGCTTATAGAAAAACGGTTTGTTTGTCCTATGGCAACACTTCTTTCCATAGGGACCTCTATTTTACATCAGTTCGTCCTGAGACCAATTATGGACGTACTAAGTACGTACATAGCACGTACACTATACATAAGCATACACCTTGTAAGAGCAAGACAACAAAGTAAAAGTATATCACAATTTTAGCAGAGTTTTCTATACATAGGTGTTGGTCTAATGGTAGAGCATTTGTGTCTCACCCGCGAGGCGCCAGTTCAATTGTAAATCGACTGTAATTTACGTCCAGTTTTGGTCCCGCCTAGGACCTAAATTGTACGTACCTGAAATGTACGTACATAGTACATAGTGTACTACATCTCAGGTACGTACTGTGTACCTACTTGGTACGTACCGTGTACGTAAAGTTAAGGAGTTTTTTACCAACTTAGTACGTACATAGGTTCATTTTAAGTCTTTTTTTGGTTTCATGTTGGAATATGTAAAGAACGTACAAAAGTAAAGGTACCAACCGTGGTACTTAGTACGTACCACGGTACGTAGCAGGTACGTACAATTCGTTGGACAAAGTACGTTTATAGTACGTCTCTGGGACGTACACGTTTGTACGAAAAGTTGTCGCAAAGTTACAGTACACTTCGTCGCAAAGTTATAGTATACAGAGTGTCAAACAATTCCCAGCAAAAACATATGTTTCATTAACATAGTATTTACGTAAATGTAATGTGAAAAAAATTGCATAAAAAAGTTTTTATAAAACTTACGTAATATTTACATAATAACGAATGTTTCTTTACCTATTGGAAGAATATGAATATTATATACACAATATGATTTGAATTTTACATAAATATTACATTACAATAGGTAATATTTATACAGACCGCTTCAAGCTACTGCGAACATAGGGCGAAAGAAGTCTAATTTGCCAGTGTACGTACATGCAGAGACACCGCACGCCTATCAGTGGAGCACTCAGGCTTCCGATCGCCATTCGCTGCCGTTCGCCGCCGTTCGCCTTGTATTTAGTACGCCTCTAACCACGGTGCTGTGTGGAGCGTAGTCAATGAAACCGGAATTTGTTCAATAAATACGCAAATTTTTATAACGTAATTTTCTTATTTTTTGTCACTGATAAATAAGAGCGTTTTATTGTCAACTGCTCAGATTTATCAGTGACGACGTGTTACAATGAAAATAATAAGGAGAAATAAAATAAAAGCAAGTTCTCAAAATAAAATAATACATTCTAAAAACCAAAAAGATTCTCCCAGTAAAAAAAAAATAAAGCAAATGTTCGAAAAGTCCTCCTTGCTCGGCTAGACAATATCCGAGCCTACTATAAAAACCCCTTCCAACGTTTCCAAGCATGTTAGGGGTGATAATTTGAAAAGCTTCTTCAAAAACAGATAGAAGTCATTAGGAGCAAGATCGGGAGATCGAGCTGGCCATAAAATAGTTCCCCGTGTACTTATAACCCGATTAGGAAATACATTATCAAGATATTCCCTAACAAGGCCAACATTGTGAGCGGAACAACCATCTTGTTGAAACCATGTTTCACCAAATCTTACACCTAACAACTGCCTAGCAGTTGGAATAATGTGCTGCTGCAGTAGATCCAAGTATCTAGGACCATTCAAATTGCAATTGCCGTTAATAAAAAATGGCCCAATTACGTGTTCCCCTACAATACCCCCCCCCCCAAACATTTAGTTTTTGGGGATACTGTGTTCTTACGTCAAAATACAAATGCAAATTTTCCCTCGACCAATATCGAACGTGTGTTGGGTTATGACGATTTGACCATTTGACCATCTGCACTTTTTCGGCAACTTCGTAGACATCCATTTTTAGTTTTAAAAATGTATTATTTCAATTAAGAACTTACCCATCTGTTTCTCGAGCAAGGCAGAAATAAAACAAAACAATAAAAACAAAATGAATTTCCAAAAGATAACACTGCAGCGTGCTTCGAATCCACCTCGGTCGTACGGCACGGAGAGTAAATTGGACTTGATTCCCCCTATGTTCGCAGTAGCTTGAAGCGGTCTGTATAACATTTATGTTATAAATTTATATAGTAGTTACATCCCAGACAGCACAAATTGTCTATCGAACAGCCATTTTTTGTCCAAAACCGCCCGCATTGTCTATGGATCATTTGTGGACATCCATTGGACAAAGGTTTTTCCTGATGCAGTGGATGACAAAGGAGGAGTCCAAAGGACTTCCAAGTTTGATCCATAAAGAACTGCTTTTTTTTCGGTTAGTTTTTGGATATCCAATGGATAACGATTTTTCTTGGTCCATCGGACCAATAATAAACTCCACTAAAAATCTATGTCAATTGGGCTGTCATTTATTTGAACTGTTTTGGTTTTTTCTTATGCTGTCATTTATTTGAACTGTTTTGGTTTTTTCTTATTCATTACCAACAATAATGTTTCTCTCATATCTAGCCCAATCATTTAAATAAGTATTTTCCATTATTTTGAATTAATTGGTATTTTAGCATTTTAATTCCCATCCTTTGCTAGGAACTCCATCCGCAAGGATCGATAATCAGACTTATATGATGTTGGAGTGGTTCAAATATATAGATAACTACCTTATATATTGAAAATATCGCCGCTTTTGACAAAACTGTCCAATGGATATCCATTGGAACAAATAAGTATATCCAACATAAAGATACTTTTTGAATATCCAATGGATAACTTTTGGACAGAATTTCGATCGACTGGATAGTCGATGGATTTAGTATAGTGGGAGAATAGTCAAAATATTAAAACTTTTGGGCTTTTTTGGGATGTCTAAGAGTATGTAATTGTATTATCCGATGGATATGCCTTGGACAAAATTTCCTACAGATTTGATTGTCCAATGGACTGCTGCATTGTCCAGAAAACTCTCTCCACAGGGTACTTTATTTAAGGGATATAAATACTACATAAAAAATTTACCCTAATTTTACCATTCGATTTACTTTATAGTTACTACTTAAACGATATCTGCCATTTCCCAATTTTTTGTTCCATGTACCCAATGTTAAAAAAATTAAAAAAAAAAGAACTTTGGAATGTTTTTCTGGTGTTAAAGAGAGGTCCCCACAGGTAGGCATACATAACATAAAGCATATCTTGGTATTGTAAATGTTAAGTTTGTTTTTCCTAAAATTTAAATTAATAACTATTACTCTTTTACCCATTCGAAAGGTGTTTATGGCAGCCTGTAGGTATTGTCTTAACCTGTCAAATTGAAAATGAATAGGTATATCATTTTTGGATCGTAATAAATTAAAAAATCAATTGGAGGTGCTATTTCGTCCATTACTCGAAATTTAAAAAACAAAAATATTGGAAACGAAACAGTTTTAGACCCCTATATTACTCATAGAAACTTTTTTTCCTACTTTTTAATCATAAAAATAATAAATACCGGGCAAATCGTTTTTGTTTCTCACTTCATTACAACCAGACCTCCAATGTCTAATGGAGAATCCAGACACCTACAGACCTGTTTCATCATTATTAGGAATCATCAGGGAGTCATAGGATTGTACCTGGCATTTGAAAGTGAGAAACAAAAACGCTTTGTCCGATATGCCACGAGTGTTATTGTAATACTGTCTGGCCAGTTTTAAAAAAGGGGGAATGAGATATCTTTATTTAGCACTATCTCTCTTATGAGTGGCGTACTGCTTTAATTTAAAAAAAAAAGAATTTATTACGAATAATTTTTTTCCACCTGGAACCAAAAAAGTAATATCGTGTAAATTTTTTTTTTCAAAAATACCGGTTTATTTGCACTAGGTACTATTGATTTAAACTAAAATAGATTCTATTTAGAGAAATAAATTTCTGAATTTGAATAGGTACTACGTTTTAGGTAAAAATAAATTATAAGCTTTAGAGTTAAATATTTTTTCTCGGTAAAATATTAGACAATTTCAAAATGGTCATTAATATCTTACCATGAAAAAATATTTAATTTTTAGTGTAAAGCCCGTTTAATATGAGGCAATAAATCGTCAATTGCAGTCCTAATTACACCATGACTTGGTAAGATACTTAATACTTTTTAAAATATTTATTTTTTTCTGGAATTATTCTTAATTTCCTATCTAGGTAGCTTTGGGCAATAGCAAAAAATACCAAAACACGTTTTGTGGCTAACGCTTTTTCCTATTGTAAAGGAACATACATGTATAGAAATAAAAATCGGTAGGTTAAATACCAAGAAAAATTATATTAAAAACTATTACAAACATTTTAAGAAAGAAACTAAAAAGCTATAAAAATATGTATAAAACTTAAAGCGAAAACATATACTTAAATAAAAGTTGTCAAAAATACCGCGGAAAAATAATGCTTTTTTAAAATAAACTTGAAGGACATTTATGGACTAAATGATTGTCAAATTATCTTTGTATTTTAAGATTAGTTATAATTAGTCAAGACACCTTAAGACTAAAAATGGCTCTAACACAATTTATCCCACTTGCGTGTCGTGTCATAACTCACTTGAGAAATTATACCACTTAGTGTGGCAGCCTCGTGGTATCAATTTAGAATAGAAGGTGTGAATTGTGAACGGGCCGGGTTTTTTAATAACAATAGAGACTCGAACAAAAGAGTACCTGTTGAAAGGGATTGACTAAAAGTGAGGTTCACCCGGTAAGGAAAAAAGACGGTTAAAGATAGAGACTTGTTGTGTCTTTTGCCCTTTTTTTTAAACTGGCCACACAGTAAATACCTACGGAAATATTACTCTATGCTTTTACATCCGGCTTTAGCTTATATCCTCGTTGATCCGGCGTTGACAATTTCTTCTTTCGAATAAGCTTCCAAATTTTTTCTGTTCTGGCGTCCAAAAGTCCTGCCTCGATTTTCGTTTCGGTGAAATTATTATTTTGTGTACTTATTTATTTTCCGTAGCTTTTAGTGAAAAAGTGAGAAAATTTACCACCCCCTACTCCCTTTCACCTCCTTCGTCAAACCGACATTGAAAAAAATTACACTGTCCAGCAATGAAAATGTTTCAGGTTCAAAAATAGCTAATTTTTAAGTATTTTCATTCACTGAATTCAAAAATCACCATAAAATTAGACATTAGCTCTAGTTTTGGAGATAAGGTGATATTTTACATTTTATATCCTTTAAAAGCATCGAAAGAGAAAATAATAGAAAGGGCAGAGAACTGGATAGGGTGGGGAGTTAGAAATAGTGGTACGCCAACATCGAAATTGACTATCGGTAATATCGATAGAGATAAAACTACAGAACTATCGATAGTTTTAATTTAGCTATCGATATTTGCATAACAGCCCTACTATTCTCGATAGATATAAGCGGGGACTCCCTCCTTTCCGAAATAATTGCGTAATTACGCGTCTTTTTATTCAGGGCGACCGATACCTTACAGTTCAGTTTCATATTTCTAATCGAACGTAGTGTATTGTGTATGGTATTGTTATAAAACTAGACACAATATATCATCGCAAACTGACTATAGTGTTTATGCTGTAAATCTAAGGTTTACATTTTACATACAATATTTCTGTTTTCGTTAGTGCAAAAATTTGGAGTGTTTTTAAAGTAAAACTTATTGTTTTAACGTGCCTCGTAAATGTGTAAATCCAGTTAACAATTTTTGTTATATTTGTGGAGAAATAACGTTTTCTTCACAGAAACGCAATTTGACGCCTCTTGTGAAGACTGCTTACCAACATTATTTTGGAATGAAGGTAGGAGACCAGGATAAGTCATGGGCTCCTCATATATTTTGCAACTCGTGTTCAGTTCTATTACGAGAATGGCTTAAAAATAAAAAACGATCGATGGCTTTTGGGGTGTCCATGGTTTGGCGGGAGCCTACAAACCACATAGATGACTGCTATTTTTGCTTGACTCCGCCTATCAATGCAGGATTGTCAATGAAAAAAAGAGGAATAGTTCAATATCCGAATCTTCCATCTGCTATTTGATCTATACCACATTCAGACAGTTTACCAATTCCTACTCCACCTCAAAACTATGAATTGGTAGTAGAGAGTGAAGACAATGTGGAAGATGAGGAATTAAACATGCCTTCAATATCACACGACCCTGGTTTTGAAGAAAAAGATGATCAGCCACACAGATTGAGCCAGTCTGAGTTAAATGATCTCATTCGAGGTCTTGACTTGTCACAGGAGAAGTCAGAAGTTCTAGGATGAAGGTTACAGCAATGGAATCTTCTTCAACCAGATGTCAGGGTCTCTAAGTACAGACAGCGTCAGCGGAATCTGTTACCTTTTTTCAAGAAGGAGAATAATCTTGTTTTTTACTGTGATACTAATGGAATGATAAAAAGTTTGAAAATGGAGCATAATCCAACTGAATGGAGGCTATTCATAGACTCTTCCAAGTTTAGTTTAAAAGCTGTATTGCTTCATAATGGCAATCGTCTTCCTTCTGTTCCTGTTGGTCACGCAGTTCATATGAAGTTCAACTCAATCAAATATGCTGAACATAAGTGGAAAATCTTTGGCGACCTAAAAGTCATTGCTATACTATTAGGAATGCAATTAGGGTACACTAAATACTGTTGCTTTTTATGTATATGGGATTGTAGAGATAGGCAATCACACTATATCCAAGTAGATTGGCCTGCAAAGAATCTTAAATATAGTGAAAAAAAAAGCCTCTCGTGAATCCAAAAGATGTTCTTCTTCCACCCCTACATATCAAGCTCAGTTAAATGATGAATTTTGTCAAAGGCTTACCCCAACATGGTCAGGCTTTTAAATATTTGAGAAAAAAATTTCCCAAACTAAGTGATGCAAAAGTCAAGGAAGGCATCTTCGTTGGACCACAAATACGTGAACTCGTAAAGGATCCTGCTTTCGACCTAGTTCTGAAAAGAAAAGAAAAGGAAGCTTGGGAATCTCTTAATACATTTTCTCCACTCCCATCTTGATTTTTTCCCACCCAGTTGTGGAGCTGTCAGTGACGAGCATGGGGAAATATTCCAAGATAAAACAATGCTCGCGGATTACTGCTGGTTTATGTATAGGGATGCTCCAGAAATTACTTACAAGAGGAAAGCTAAAAGACAGCGATCTCATGAAGCCCCCAATTAATAATCCTTATTAAATGAAAAACTCATTATTTTTTAGCACAGAAACTAGAGCTAATAAAAAATTTTCTTTGTCATATTCGTTTTTCGCAACCCAAAATTGCCTCAATTAACTCATAAGTAAGAAACACAAAAAAAAATTGTTGGACAGTGTTATTTTACCTTTAGAGCTGTTGGCCAATGTATCAAATACAAATCCAAATAATCCAATTCGAGGTTCTTCAAACTTAGTCTTATCGAAGGTTCCACCAAATCCGGTCTCATCCTGTTGCACCATAGCTTGCTTGTTACAAACAGGTCCTCCCTTTTTACCACCTACAATAAATAAGGTAAAGTTTTGCCAAATTCGATATCGTTTTACTCATATAACTATGAGATGCTATAATGGCCCAATAATGTGTGTAACAATAATTAAAAAAAAAGAAAAGAATTGAGTTATTATATCGGTACACCCTATAAACAAGGTGTGTCATTTTCGAATCAAAGAAATAAGAAAGATATTATCGAAAAGTAATTTTTTCTAGAAATCTTCTCTGATGCTAGCAAATCAGGCTGGGGAATAGTTTGTGGAAAAATAAATCCAATTTAAATATTCCGATAATTTACAAATGGAAACTAAATGATAATTGAGTCAAGAAGTGTTTTTAAAGATAACTAAAAAAACTTAAAAATTCAGTAATTGATCTACTTGCCAGAGACTTAGTGCTTAGTGTAAGTGTATTTATGTTTGGAAAAGAGATGCAGATGGATCCCTCTCCCCCCTGTTATAATGACTTACACTGATGTTAGTCTCAATATCTCAGTTCATACTCAAAGCAATATGAAGTTGCATAAAAAAGTAGTGGAATTTTTGTTTGAAGCATAACAAAAAGGTTTTTAAAGCAGATTACTGGATTATTGCTTTTAGATATTTAAGGGGCATCTTATGGCTCCATAAATAGTTATGTCAGGTTTGTCTTTAAGTTCTTGGACCAGAGTTATAGCAGTCAACCAAAGAGTTTAAAAGGGGGATATAACCTAACACCTTAAAAAGCAAGCAGGCGAGGTTATCTCCTTTTTAGTAGGTAACCCATTAAGAATGTGAATCTTTGTTAATAGAAATGTTGCATATTGGTTATGGCACATAGACTAGATACTTTTTCTGAGATTGTGCTGTCTAAAAGTTTGGAATAGAAGAATTAGAATAAAGATCTTCCGTAAAAATGTAGTCCATTTTATAAAGAAAAGGTTACCATCTGCCCATTAGTTACTACTTTACTCTCTTATATTCAACAAGTAAAAGACTTCAGATCTCAAGATGCTGATAATAATTACTGTTCGGCGCATAACACTCGACACACAGACTCTACTATTGCAAGAGTCAAGGAGCAGTTAATCTGGATTCCATCCAAAGAGCAGCAACTTGGTCCAAAGAATCTATCACTTTTGCTAGGTTCTATAATAGACCAATTTTTGATGGAATTTTATTTGCTAGGGATGTTTTATCACTTTTGTTTGATTTGAGTTTTATGAGTAGATTAGAATAAAACTCTTTGTCTTGATGATTTTGCTTTTTACAATTTTATTTGGTGTTTCTTGAATAAAGTTTTGCCCGGACTTGATAACTTTATTTTGGAGTGTCGCAAAAGGCTTTAAACGGCTACAGTTTACCAAATAATTAATCACTATCGAGGCAGACCAGTATAACTGAAAGATCAAACGAACTTCTTAAAGTGAAGTTCGATCTTAATTATGCTGGTCTCCCTCGATAGTGAGACCCTACCCTTTTAAAAAAAAAGTAAATAATTGAAGGATTAATTTTCTTGCCCTTTTCGCATTGCGTTTTTGACACGGCTTTAAAATATAAGTGATGTTATAACCAAATCCTCTTGTGTATGAGGGCAGACAGGTCAGATTTTTTTGGGGGGCTTTGAACTACTCGTGATAACGTGAAGTTAGAAGTACTAGTTGTTTAAATTCGCTGGGTGTGGTTGCTTATGTTATGCTTCATTAGTCCTATGTTACCCCGATGACTCCTAACAAGGATGAAACAGGCCCGTAGGTTTCCGGACTATCAATTCGATCTTGGAGGCCTGGTCGTGATGAATTGAAAATCAAAATGTGTGTCCGATAGCCACGACCCTTTCTTTTAATTTTTTTCACAGACAAGAAATCTACTTTTTTTTATTTTTTTTTCTTATTATGTATTGAAATGTCATGGTTTTTGGAGCACAATTTTTGATTTTATTTAAAGCCATATTTTAGAATTTAAGTATAACTAGTTACTGTTACATCTAAAAGTTGCTGGTTATGGAGACCCCCTATATCGGACCAATAACTATGTGCGTTGTATGAACAGCTTACTATGTGACAAAAATCCTTCATTATGCCAATATATTTTTTTTACTGATCCAGCAACGGTTTATCATTGGAACAATGATGTCGTTTAAGTGACTGATGAGCCAGTATTCCCAAGTTAGACAAAAAGCTACCGGCTAGACATGTGCTACCTTCATTGAACGAATAACTGAAAATTTATATTTGGCCAATATTTATCCATCACAAACTGTTTATAGGGCAGCATTTTTTTAGAGAATGCAAAGGCAGGGCCGTTATATTATCTCATAGTTTTACTAAACCCCTCAAGTAAATGTAAAACTATAAAGAAGTTCACCAACATTACCCCTTCACAGATTTTTGCCTTGATTCCTTGACCCACTTCGACTTCATTTTCATAGAAAAAAGCGCAGTCAAAATGGCGGTAACCCAAATCTATGGCATGTTTGACTGCTTCAGCTACCTCGCCTGGGTCGGCCTATATAAAAAGTTAATACATTTTATGGATTAAAATACAGGGTGTCAATTTGTTATTCAGGGGGCACTCTTTTTGGCGACTTTGTTTGTTTGTGTTTTCAAGCTATTCACTTTCACTGGGACAAATGAAAAAAAATGTGTTTTTTTAGGAAATGAAAATTTTTTTATTGGGATATCTTCCCAAGCAGCATTTTCCTGACTTCCGACCTAATCTGACCAATGCGACGTCTTAAATCATGATCCAACGTCCGGTTTGACTAAAAATTAGGGTGCAGTTACAAAAAATAATTGAATCAGACGTGGAGACGACGTCAGCTATTGTAATATAATTTTAAGTACAGGTTCCATCGACCCATTGACGACGGTCAGTAGCCCACCTTAGTCCAGTTCAAATATTATTGCACGCCTAGTAGTTCGACGGACGTCCTTATGTCTAACATATTTTTGAGAAGTTCCGCCAACTACAAATAACGTCCGGTAGAGTCCCTAATAGATAAAAGGAAAATTAGGGCCAGATACAGATGATGTCCCATCGTCAACAGAGACGACTTAGTTTTAGGTAGATTTTCCAACGATGTAGCGACATCCGTTGATGTCCAGGAATAATCATAGGTATATCGCCGACGATATATGCCGTTGGCTTGTACGACGTATTTTTTTTTGCATTTATAACGTACGTATAATAACGTTCGCTAGATTCCTACTGGTGTCTTCTGGTTGCCGAAGGAAAAATGCCTAACGATGGATGCACATCAATTTACGTCGGAATTAGGCCTACCGTCTAGCGTCAAGTGGATAGTTCAAAATAGTAAACAAGGGTTCTTTTAAAGATACCAAAGAAAAGGTCATTCAGACATACCCACTCATTGTGTTTTGCGATTTTGCCGAAATTTGTTCACTGTTCACTGCTTTTGTATTGCAAGAAATATTTATAAAAAATGATTAGGATTATTTCGACATGGTTGACATTTGCCGTTTGAGCACAGTTACTGGATTCCGAGCCGTCGTCGATCGGACGAATTCCACTTAGGTCGACGGGCCATTGGGGCATCGTTGTACCTACATGAAAGTCGCACCCTACGAATGAACGTCTGAAACCTTCCCTATGTTACGTAAAGACACGTACCAAAATTGGACGTCAGGTCCAGATTTATCGGCGGGACGTTGAGCCATCGTCAAGCCTACGTATAAGGTGTATACCATGGCCCGACGTCCAAAATGCATTCGAATAAATCAATTTATCACGGATCGAGTAAAGACCATCTACTAAACTTGGAGATCCGGTCCAAATTGGTTATTTTTTGTGCCTCAGTAGAAATCCGCCATACTTAGGAATTAGTTGTCTTCCGCCATTAGAAAAACACAAGTTAAATTTTCCAATTACGTTGATATTAACAATCAAAAATGGTTAATATTGCAACCACTATGTCTTTAGAATATAGCTTAAACTAAGAAATGTCAAATATGTTTGCAAATTAAAAAAAAAATATATGTATATTTTTTTATTTTAGTTTTTTTTTTATATAAAATCTAAGAAATTTTGAGGCGCATGTATTTTTCTGAATTATCTTATCAATGTTTATCGGTAAACTAATCTTCGTTAGTCGAACCAGATTTTCAACATGGCTTCAGCAAAAACAAAAGAACGGAAACCGAAATATTCTCGTTTGTTAATAAAATTATTGAATCAGTTGACCAAGATTCCATGGCAACTGCTCTTTTTATAGACCTAAGTAAAGCGTTCGATACAATTAATAACAAAGTACTACTGGAAAAAATGGATAGATATAGAGTTCGAGCTGTTGGAAACTGCTGGTTTACATCTTATCTCTCTGACCGATCACAGGAAGCTAGACTTACTAACAATGAAGTCACTACAACCTCCAAAATTTTGACAACTGAGTCTGGAATACCGCAGGGGTCTATTCTTGGCCCTAAGCTTTTTACTATTTTTACCTTTGACCTTAAAAAAGCACTTGATGGTTATCCTATGCACTTAGTTTCATTTGCCGATGACAATAATAATTGTATAAAAGCTACAAAAGAAAATTTTGAAGAGGTAGTAAATTCAGTATATTCAATCGTAACACAATGCATGGAAAAAAAAGAGCTAGTTCTCAATCATGAAAAAATAAATGTTATGATTTTCAAACCTACAAGATCAAATCTAGATGTAAAACATATCAAAATAAATAATAAAATAGAAATCAAACTATCTAGCGAGGTTAAGCTACTAGGTATACAGACCGCTTCAAGCTACTGCGAACATAGGGGGAATCAAGTCCAATTTACTCTCCGTGCCGTACGACCGAGGTGGATTCGAAGCATTTTGTTTTTATTATTTTGTTTTATTTCTGCCTTGCTCGAGAAACAGATGGGTAAGTTCTTAATTGAAACAATACATTTTTAAAACCAAAACTGGATGTCTACGAAGTTGCCGAAAAAGTGCAGATGGTCAAATGGTCAAATCGTCATAACCCAACACACGTTCGATATTGGTCGAGGGAAAATTTGCATTTGTATTTTCACGTAAGAACACAGTATCCCCAAAAACTAAATGTTTGAGGGGGGGGGGGTATTATAGGGGAACACGTAATTGGGCCATTTTTTATTAACGGCAATTGCAATTTGAATGGTCCTAGATACTTGGATCTACTGCAGCAGCACATTATTCCAACTGCTAGGCAGTTGTTAGGTGTAAGATTTGGTGAAACATGGTTTCAACAAGATGGTTGTTTTGCTCACAATGTTGGCCTTGTTAGGGAATATCTTGATAATGTATTTCCTAATCAGGTTATAAGTACACGGGGAACTATTTTATGGCCAGCTCGATCTCCCGATCTTGCTCCTAATGACTTCTATCTGTTTTTGAAGAAGCTTTTCAAATTATCACCCCTAACATGCTTGGAAACGTTAGAAGGGGTTTTTTTAGTAGGCTCGGATATTGTCTAGCCGAGCAAGGAGGACTTTTCGAACATTTGCTTTAATTTTTTTTTGACTGGGAGAATCTTTTTGGTTTTTAGAATGTATTATTTTATTTTGAGAACTTGCTTTTATTTTGTTTCTCCTTATTATTTTCATTGTAACACGTCGTCACTGATAAATCTGAGCAGTTGACAATAAAACGCTCTTATTTATCAGTGACAAAAAATAAGAAAATTACGTTATAAAAATTTGCGTATTTATTGACCAAATTCCGGTTTCATTGACTACGCTCCACACAGCACCGTGGTTAGAGGCGTACTAAATACCAAAGGAAAGTCATGCAAGTGGTGATCGCAAGCCTGAGTATTGGTTGCTTCACTGATAGGCGTGCGGTGTCTCTGCATGTACGTACACTGGCAAATTAGACTTCTTCCGCCCTATGTTCGCAGTAGCTTGAAGCGGTCTATATATCTTGATGAACATCTACGTTGGTCAGTTCACATAGACAATTTGCGTAAAAAACTCTCAAGAGCCTGCTATGGTCTTCGCCCGATTTCAAAAGAATGTAGCATAAATATTTGCAAAACCTTATACTATGCGGCTATTCATTGACATCTGAGATCAGCAATAATTCATTGGGGCCAAAGTACTGATTTTGAACGTGTTTTTATTGTGCAAAAGTACGCTGTTAGAATACTTGCTGTTTTCGGGTGGAGAGAAACGTGTAGGAATACTTTTAAGAAGCTGTCAATCATGACAGCACCTAGCGTCTATATTTATGAGTGTGTGATGTTTGTAAGAAAAAATATTCATTTGTTTTGAAGTAATTCAGTAGATCATACACACAATACAAGATTTAGGAGTAGACTAATATCAAATCAGCATAAAACGACCATATATGAAAAATATATATGAGTGTGTGATGTTTGCAAGAAAAAATATTCATTTGTTTTGAAGAAATTCTGTAGACAATACACACCATACAAGATTTAGGAGTAGACTAATATCAAATCAGCATAAAACGACCATATATGAAAAAGGGGCACCGTACGAAATAAAAAACAAACCTTCAATAAGCACCTTTAAAAAAGATGCAAAAAAACTTATTTTATTTATCTAGTCATTTTTTGTTCCAATTTTATATAACTGTTGTTTTTTTCTCCTTTTATTTGTTTTAATAATTGTTATTTAGCTTAATTTTTTTTTATATGTCGTCTCTAACGAGGTACTTACTTAGACTTTAATTAATTTAGGAATACTGACTGTATTTCAAAGGTTTACTATTTCGAAATAAAACATTTTTTGACTTTGACTTTGACTTAAAGCCTACATATCAGGTGGGCCATAAAAAATAGCATAAACTATTTTCCCCTATTGCTTCAACAGTACTTAACCGATTTAAAACCTCATTGGTTAGGTAGCTTTACAACAAGTGAAAATTTATGTCTACCAATTTTAATTCCAAGATCAAAGGAAGTTTAATGACGCTTGTTATTTCTGGTCATGCCAACTTTTTTTAAAAATAAAATCTTAATTTTCAAAAAAAGCCTTTACTTTGCTGCTTTTAACAAGCCATCAACTTCTAAAATCGGTTGAGGCAATTTTGAGTTATGCTCTTTTTTCCAAATGAGCATTAAACAATAAGTCCTGACGATTCGTCCAAACTCAGCAAAAGTCTTTTTGATCTTATTTCTTTAATTTTTACCCGATTTCAATAAAACAAACACAGTTGCGTTTAAAATAAAGTACATTCTGATACAAGCAAAGATGATGGACTTAATTAAAGAAATTACTTTTTTGACGCTCGTTATTTCTGGTAATACAAAAAAAAAAATAAACAAAATCTTTATTGCCAAAAAGCCTTCCCTTTACTCCTTTTAACTTAATTAAATAGTTATTTATTATCGGTTAAGGGAATTTTGGGTAATGTGTTTTTTTTCAAATGAGCTTTAAACATCAACTCTTAAAAAATCGTCCAAACTCAGCCAAAGTCTTTTGCTCTAGTTTCTTTAGTTTTTATCAAATTTTTATAAAACAACCACCATAAAAGTAAAAGAAGTGTTGGTCAAACTTAATGGCATTTGTTTGTGTCAAAAACGGATAAAAATTAAAGAAATTTACTTTACTCCTACATAGCAATTTGTCATCCTTAGCATGTGCATAGAATATCCTCAAGAAGAACAAGGATATAGCATCCCAGCAAACACAAATCATCGGCATTGAATCGGGACAATGTCGACAACGTCGGCAGTGTGTCGGCATCGGCGACTACACTCTGGCCCGATGTTGGTCAGATTGCGATTTTCAGTTTTCGGTCAATAATCGACAACTGACGGAGCCCACATTATTTGCTTTAATAATTAATCGGCAACATTATGCCGACGCCTACTTTATCTGCTTTAGGTCCGACGACGGTCCGATTGGAACTTTGCTTAATCGGACAAGAATCGGCAACTGAAAATGGCCCGATTTACTATAGTCGACATTATGCCAACGCAAACCTTATCTGCGTTAGGGCCGATGATGGTCCGATAGGAACTTTCTTTAATCGGTCGAGAATCGGCAAATGACGATGGCCTAATTTACTATAGTCGACTTTATGCCGACACCTACTTTATCTGCTTTAGGGCCGACGACGGTCCGATTGGAACTTTGTTTAATCGAATGAGAATCGGCAACTGACGATGGCCCAATTTACTATAGTCGACATTATGCCAACGCAAACCTTATCTGCTTTAGGGCCGATGATGGTCCGATTGGAACTTTCTTTAATCGGTCGAGAATCGGCAACTGACGATGGCCCGATTTACTATAGTCGACTTTATGCCGACGACCACTTTATCTGCTTTAGGGCCGACGACGGTCCGATTGGAACTTTGTTTAATCGGACGAGAATCGGCAACTGAAAATGGCCCGATTTACTATAGTCGACATTATGCCAACGCAAACCTTATCTGCGTTAGGGCCGATGATGGTCCGATAGGAACTTTCTTTAATCGGTCGAGAATCGGCAAATGACGATGGCCCGATTTACTATAGTCGACTTTATGCCGACGACCACTTTATCTGCTTTAGGGCCGACGATGGTCCGATTGGAACTTTCTTTGATTCGTCTAGAATTGGCAACCGACTATGGTCTGATTACGTCACCTTAAAATTTTTAAACTGCTTAATAGTTTCTTTCTAGTATGTAGAGATGGCGCTAATGTCACTATGTGCCCTGTACAGTGGAAGATAATATTATATGTATATATATAATGAGCAAAGATATTTCAAAACTAGAACGCGGACTTGACAAGATGGTAGTACTTCTCGACAAGAATCACCTCTTCTGCCACTTAAACAAGCCCGACTGGTTAAGCACCCGCATTATCAAAACTTTGTAGTTTGCCAATGTCGGGCCGCTTTAAGCTACCACCGACGGACCTCCGTCAATCGCCGACGTTGGACCGCTTTATGAAACCAATGTCGGACTTGAATAGTTTATTGATGTCGGGCGACACCAGCTTGCCTACGTTAGACCGACCAAATTAAGCAGTTATGGGCGGATGGTCGGTACCATGTGGTTAAACCATATCGGACCTTAATCGTACAGCGACGGTATGCCGATTTCAGCAAAAAGTAAAATTTACCATTGGTCCGATGACGGGCCACAGTCTAACGCTGCATCTGCAAACATACATTGGGTCTACATCGCAAAGCGTATAAAAGTACTGCTGGTCCGATGTCGTAAATCGATGTCGTGCCGATGACGACAAATTCGGCAATCGACATCGGACCGACGAAGGCTCGAGGGAACCATCACATGCTATGCAGGTTCTTAGGATGTGCTAATAGATATTCTTATCAGATAGCACAGCAACGGGTCATCCTTAGCCCCGTTAACTCCTAAAATATGGCTTTAAATAAAATAAAAAATATATTTTTGAGCTCTAAAAACCATGTCCTATCACAATATACCCTAAGATAAAAAATTAAAACAAATAATTAAAAAAAATTGCGACGTGCCGACGGGGTTAGAACTCCCCAAGCAGCATTTTTCTGACTTCCGACTAATTACAACCTAACATGACGTCGGTTTTGGCGCAAATTTAGGTCGGCAGTTGGTTTGTCCATCAAACAACGTATTTTTTACTAAGACCCGACGTTGCTAACAACTGGTGCATCAGTTGTGACGTCGATACTTTCCAAAACTGACGTAGCCAAATGTTGGTGATACTCGCTACTTATCAGCGACGTAAGTTAACGTTAATTTCGGCGACGTAATTTTTAGAATAAAATTTAAGGTCAGGCCAAAGTGAAAACGGACGTCAATAAATTTAGTTGTTGCCAAGATTTTCTGTAAATGGCAACACTGCAAATACAAAAGTATTTTATAAATATACTTTACATGGACTTATGTTAGAATAGAAAGGTTAAAAGTTTCTATTGTATAGTTTACAAAATAATCTTATAGGCCAGTCACCTCGGGACACCCGGTATAACGTCCAATTCATGAGACGTTATATTTAGTATGAGTTTTAAAGTTGAATTGTAATAAAATTGACGTTGCCAAACTTTTATTTATTAAATGTTACCATTCCGAGGTTCACCGACGTGGGTGCGTGACCTACAATTATACTACAATATTCTAGGTCGGGTCGTTCTACAAGGCGACGTCGCGCGCCCGAAACGCCATTTTAAACGTTTAGCATCGATGCGCCATTACAACAGTACATTTTATTTTTTAATTTTAAAGGCTTGATATGTAAATTAACTCATTTTTTGGCAACTAAAATGCATTTTTTAAATGCATATAATGTTTTACTATAAGAAACGGGCTTCCTTATAAATATTTTATTTTTAGGTTAATTTTTTTCAAAATTAATTTCTTAATATTTTTGAATTATTTTTGTGGGTTTCTGTTTTTTTAATGTCTATTTTAATTATATTTATCAGTAAACTGACCTTCGTTGGAAGATTTGCATCCATAGAATGTGTAAAAATAACTTTTTTCAGTTACCTACAATAACTAAGATAATAATTATTGTCATCCACAGTTCATTGGGATGTGTTTGTTTAGACATATAAAAGTTTTTACCTAATAAGTTTAAACTTGGTGTGCACAGTAAAACTTTGGGTCGTGGGTCTACGTAATTTGACGTAATATTTGACCAAAACATTGTACGGCACCCGACGTCGAAACGACTCGAATTTTGATTCCCCACTTAGGTGCTAAATCGAGTCCTCAGGAAGACTGATGGACGTCGGAGCCGACGTCAGGTATTTCCTGCCCTACGTGACCATAACGTAATATAACGTCCAAATGCTTGTTGGTTCACAACCTACAGGTTGAGAGATCAAAGCTTTATCCACTGTACCATACGCTTATAAATAAATAGGTTGAAACCGCGGAATAAAAGCGTTTTGGCGGATTCTTATGATCGACTTACTCAGAAAATTTTCGCGTTTGGTGGAAGTAGACACTTCACTTGGGATGGTTTTCTGAGTGCACTGAATTAAACGCTCATGATTTTATTTTATCATGCATATAGATGTACTTAATACCATAATTGATATATACTTTGCATATCCTAAAGATGTCTTAAAATACTAGAATAACATTATTTTCACGGTCTGCTTTTACTGTACCAGAATATCTTGTGCGCTAAAAGGACCAAATAATGTTTCAATAAGTTATATATATACTTTGCATATGCTAAAGAAGTTCTAAAAAAGGTAACTTCTTTAATGGTATTTCCTTAGCATATGCTAAATACCAGAATAGCATGTGCGCTAAAAGGACAAAGTAATAATGTTTCAATAAGTGAAATGTACTTTGCATATGATTACAAAGTTTTAATAGTAACCTTCTTTAGTGGTATAACCTTAGCATATGCCAAAAAAATACTTAGAAGCTCATTCTTTTGATATTCTTTTATTTTACCAGAATAGCATGTGCGCTAAAGTGACCAAAAAATGTTTTAAAATTGATATATTCTTTGCATGTGTTAAAGATGTACTCAAATGGACCTGCTCCAATGGTAGATTCATAATAGCATATACTTAAATAGTATGTACCAAGCAAATGCAAAATATGTGCTCACAAAGACATCCTCAAAAGGAGGTTTAACGCATATGCTATGCATGTAAATGTTCTTTCATTGCTATGTGGGCTAGGTGTTTAAAGCTCATTGGAATAAGAGAGCATAACCCAAAAACCTCTTAATCGATGTTAATGGTTGGGGGCTTGTTCAAAGAAGCAAATTAAAGGCTTTTTGGCAAAAAAGTTTTTATTGTTTTAAAATTTTCTCTGCCATCTGCCATCTTGGATTCTAAAAAAAAATATTTACTTATATAAGAATGTACTGTGGTTGTTTTATCAAAAAGTAAAGAAACTTTGACTGAGTTTGGACGACTTGTTGTAAAGAGAAGTAGTTTTGGCAATAAAGTTTTTGTGTAATTTTTTTTTCGGATCACCAGAAATAACGAACGTCAAAAAAGAAATTTTATAATTAAGTCCTCCAACTTGAATTTTGAAATGGCGGATAAAAGTATTTGTTTGTATCAGAATGAACTTTATTTTAAACACAACCGTGTTTGTTTTCTCAAAATTGGATGAAAATTAAAGAAATAAGAGCAAAAAGGCTTTTGGAAATTAAGATTTTATTTTTAAAAAAAATTCACACGACCAGAAATAACGAGCGTCATTGGAAGGCTTCCTTTGATAGAGTCCGCCATCTTGGAATTAAAAATGGTAGTCACAAATTTTCACTTGTTGTAAATTACGTAACAAATGATCGATATTTTGTTTAACTCGGTTAAGTACTGTAGAAGTAATCGGGAAAAACATGTTTTACCCTTTTTTATGGCCTCCCCACACTTCACAATGCCACACATAAGTTTTTTGAAAGGCCTCAACTTTGAATTACAACAAAAAGTAAAATAGGTAGTTCAAAAAACACCTCCTTTCCAGTAATAATAATCGGTTAAGTACTGTAAGTAGAAGTACCCAACTAGCAATTTTTAGTTGTGCAAGTTATAAAAATTAGAATTGCACTAATTTTAAACGTTATTTTACAGATAAAGAATAGTTATCATGGCGACGGTCGACAACGTCGACTATTATACGACGCCTAAACGTTTATCACAACTTGATTCGCCATCACAACTATTTATGACCGTCTATTGTACTAATAGTAATTCCTTAGTTGTGAAGGCGCCGACTACAAACCGGTGTGTGCTAAACCAAAAATTGATTAATTTACTTCACGTTTTCTGGCCGGTTTGTTGGAGACGCGGGCGCGCCTGTTTTCATCTAACCAATTTTTCTGTTATGTTTGCAACGAGCCAATTTTGGAGCACTGCTGTCTGTCATACAAACGTCAATTAATTCAGTAAAAATAACTAAGAAGTGTTTTGTAAAGTTTCTATTAGTTTGGTTTGAACATTTTGCACTATGAAAAGGAACAAATGGTATAAACTTCGATATTTTGACATGTGACAGCTGTCATTGAAGGTGATTCCCCAGTGTGTCGGAAAAAAAGAGGAAGGTCCTGTGTAAACAACAAGGACGGAAATTAAGTGAGCAGCAGAAAGTCAAACTGTGGCGCAATTTCGATTGGGTAAAAATTGAGGCGTGTTCGCGTCTTTAAGTTAGGGGATCCGTTCAAAACACAGTTAAGTAGTTAAAGCAGTCGAAACACGGGACTCCTTTGGTTGTCATAGAAACTAATAAGTGCCGCCATGATTGATTGTTAAAACCGTTGTATGCTAATTTGTAAACAAACATTAAAAATTATTTTTTTGCTTTTTTCTACAATAGATCTTTTTGCATATAAAAATCCGTATTTTGTTCTTAGGAATCCTAAGCAACATCTTTAGAGGATTTTCGAAGCGATTTTTAAATCATGATTTTTTTTTAATTTCATAAAATCATCTTAATCGAGGGCGCGCTTGTTTTTTAGAGCTACGAACTGTACATTTGACAGTAAACTATCGTCTGTTTATATATTTTGGCATTGGTTCGCATGTTATGATGATGCAAAACATGATATATGACATAGAATATCATTTTATTTTAATAATATTATGGTGTTAGAAATAGTGTAATTTGTAGTCGAATAGTGTATTTATCATTTTACGTAATGAATAATATTTTGAACAAATAATTGTACTCCAAAACCCATTGAACTATTACTTCAACTGTAGTCGCGATCGCGACGTTGACTCAACCAAAAAATCATCCACCAAATTGGTGCAAAAGTGGGTGGTGTTTGAGTAAAAGTAAACGTTGCGACGCAACGTTGGCACGCGGTGCACAACGTTGAGACGTCGGCAACTTGCTAGTTGGGTAATAGGGAAAAACATTTTGTACCATTTTTTATAGCCCAACCGGTACACTTCACAACACAACACAATAATATAGTGTGATGACATTGACAGCTCTCTTCTACTCGAAGAGGGTGGAGGGGAGGCACAGTTCACTTTTTGATTGATTTTAAGAAAAAAAAATACTCTTCGAAAGGTATATTTTTGTGTAGATGACGTCCCTAAATAAAAAATTTGGACTTATAGAGCATTCCATTCTAGACAAAAAAAAAGTAACATAAGCATTTTTGTAGTACTAACCATTTTTTATAAACGTAATTTAAATATTTAAAAAATGGAAAAATTGTCACATTTTGATTTTTAATGCTGTTAGTCAAAAAAATATATTTTCCAAAAAAGCGATGGGGAATCTAAGAGAGAACATATTTTCGATAAAAAAAACGTTACAACTTTTTTTGCATCACTTATAGCAACGAGGATGTAAGCTTATATCCTCGTTGCTTATAGTTTCTATATAAAAATAAAATAAGTTGAAGAAAATGGTAAAATCACGTCGGTTGTATTGAACTTTTTTGCACCAAGATTTTTCTATAAAACTAAACTGTAAGAAAAACAACTATTTGCCAACTAGTTACTCTTATCACCTTTCAAATGACATTAAAAAAGTTTCGACTAGATTTGAAAAGGTAACCTCTGGCGGAATTAAATAAGAGGAGCTCTCTGAAAGACATCTTTTTATATACAATAAAATAACAACAAATATTGACTATATAAAGTACTTCCCTTATTCCTGCTTCTATGTGAGTTTGAAGGGTATATAGAACATTTAAAAAAAATATCAGATCACAAGGATCATCATCATCACTACATAGTCAGTATTACGGTCATTCAAAAAATTATTTTTTCTTATGTTGCAGAAATTTGGTTATTTCTTATTTTTACTTAATAAACATAAGACAGTCAAAACTCTTTTACTTTCGTTTGATAGGTAATAAGACTACCTACTTAGCCATAATTGTATTTTTTTAGAAATTTGGGTTTATAGAAAAATCTTGGTGCAAAGACGTTCAATACAGTCGACATGATTTTAGCAGTTTCTTCAACTATTTTTATTTTTATATAGAAACTATAAGTAACGTAAAAAACATTGCAACGTTTTTTTAGCGAAAATATGTTCTCTTTCAGATTTCACATCGCTTTTTCAGAAAATATATTTTTTTAATTGACAGCATTAAAATTCATAATGTGACAATTTTTTTCCATTTTTCAAACATTCAAATGACGTTTATAAAAAAACGGTTAGTATTACAAAAATGCTTGTTTGACTTTTTTTGTCTAAAATGAAATGCTCTATAAGCCCTAATTTTCATTTTTTTTAAATACTTTTTTTACATTTTGGGAAAAAATTACATATTTTTGACAGGTTCTGCCAGTAGGACGTATATAGAAGATTTTCATTTTTATCAAAATAACTATTTAGCACCTACACAAAAATATAACTTTCGAAAAGAGTATATTTTTTTCTTAAAATCAATCAAAAAGTGAACTGTGGGAGTACAGTTGAAATACGCCCGATTTTGTTAAAATTTTGTGTGTGGGGCGTTGGGGAATGGCGATACCGAATGTCTAATCATATTTTGAAAATTCAATATAGCGGATTTTTGGTCATGTTTTGCTAATCAATTTGAATTGACTTATACACATCCGATAGATAATATGGTATGGTTTTTGTTAAAAAAAACTTTTAAAGAACAAGCTTTTATTAAATCAATTCTAAAAATAATACTTGCCCTCCAAGTGCCCAATCCTAGAACAGGCATGAGTTCTCCATTATTCAGTTTAACTGTTGGAACCATTTTTTTAGTTTTTAAAAATAATTCTTTAAGGATACATAAAATAAAAAATCCAGTCAACCAGAAAACTTTTCAATAAGCACCACAATAAGTGAACATGAATACATGTGAACAGTTATACACTGGTGATATCACATCGTCGCTAAACAAAATATCAAAATTATTTGTTGTAAATAAGGTTATCAAATTCAAGATTTTTTAAACAAACACAAAACAATGCCTTAATAATCTTCTTTTTAACTAAACCGATTTTGACGTGATAAAGCCTATGTACCGCCAAGGAATTCAAGAAATTAATTTAGTGCAAATCGCATTGAAATCTGTTCATTGGGTTTTGCATGATGCTGAAACAAACAACCAGACACAAAGTTCTAAAAATTGGATTTTTGGTATCTACATCGATAGGTAAAGAGCAAAATCAAATATTAAACAAAAATCTTGTCTATTGAGTAATTTATTATATATGTATAGATTAGAATAAATCAAATATTCTATATCCGCGACGATCCATGCCTTGGTGCCCAGACATAATTTGCAATGTAGGTACCGTTATATGTGTTGGTAAAATAATTCCTAAGGAGAGTGTTGATAGATTTAAAAGAAAAAGGAAAAAGATTGTGCAGTAGTTTAAGGCATTTTGCGGCATCCCAACATTTTTTTGAAGTTTTTTGTGCGGTGTATTATCAAAACACTAAGGGTAGGTACCCTAAACATTCAGAACATATGTAAAGATATATAATATAACTAATTAGGTAAGTATATTATAGCAAAATAACTTAAAACCTTTAAAAAAATCTATTTTTTAACAATTTACTCCATAAATATTAAAGTATTTTTGCTATTATTTTTAATTATTTTCTAATTAGAATTTTTTTTATATATTATGTTGATGAATAAATTGTACATCAGTTTCGTTCGAGGTTTCGTTCACTTTGGTGTGTAAGAAATCAGTGAAAAGCAACAAATCAATTTAAATGGAATACTTATTCTAATCATAAGATTTATTAGGAAGCCCCCTTTTTGGGTGAGCTGACCTTTCTGTGCGCGGGATTAAGTAGAGAAAAAAGCTTAAATAGGTAATTAAAATATTTTATTATTTCTAATCTGACTCAATCTCTCGACCCAAACATAATGAATCACTTTGTGCATAATATTTTATATTCATAGTAGTTAATAAATAAACAATATTTTTTAAATTACGCAAAAACATTTTTAATCTGTATACCAAAAAAACTTTTTTTTATAGTTACGTGGTGCTCCCTAAGACGTTTTTTTTCGTCATATTGAGGCGTTAAAAAAACTTCTGTTTTAATACGTCTCATCGACTCTCATAAAATGTGACGTCAAATTCATGTCGTTAAAATGTGATTTTCACGTTAAAAACAAGTGACAAAATAGGCGTCATAGTGATAAATTTTGACGTCTATTCGACGTATAATTTACGTCTTTTGGTTGCCTGGGATTTCGTCGAAAAGAAACCATTATAGATAGCTTTTAATATTTTGAAATAAAAAATAAGTGTCAGCTTTTAGAGCAGTGTCAGGTTTTGGGTCATTTACCTTACTTGATTATACTTAGGTCGAACTTATAACCTCGTATTTTCTGAAGTTAGGGTAAGATCGGGTAGCCCCGGACACGGCGATATTTAATGTTTGCAGGATGGATAGTACCACGTATCGTATTTATGCGCAATCGACTCATTTGTTGACAAAACAGTCTGAGTCAATTTTTAAAACCTATACAGTAGTTATAACTGTTTTATAAATTTGTAAGGTTTTTAAAAGTCTTGTGCTATACCTATTTCAAATCTTCTATAGTAAATTACTGAGGTAAGTAAATGTCAATTTGTATTTTCTTTTACATTTCAACAGCCAATATCTTAAAAACTAATAGCTCAAATTAAAAAAATACCTTCACTGTTGTAAACCAGATGCAAAATTCTTTTGTACAAAGTATCACAAAGGGAGGGGGGGATAACAATTTAGGAAAACTGTATGTGTGACTTTTCGTGGAGTTCCGAATTAAGTTTTAATTATTTTTCTTACTTTCTTAAGGCTGCTTTAATAGTAGTTTTAACAACTAGTGGCTAAAATAGTGCTTTTTTACAAGCGTTGGTTTAAATAACGAGCGGAGCGAAGTATTTAAAAACGCGAGTAAAAAAAGCACAGCTTAGCCGCGAGTTGTTAACACTATTTTTTTTAATACCTTTATCATAAAATCCAAGAAAAACAGGAAAATACTTTTAAAAATCTCGAACAAAGAGAACTTCTTGCAACACACCATTTTTACACTATAAATCAAGGCGGCTGGTAATTGAAATAACAATCGTTTCCATAGCGAATTTGATATTTTGACGATATTTTTAAACGATTTTTTCGTAAATACTTGCTGATGATGCTAACGTTGTTAGCGAAACGCGCGTCGAGTGCAAAAAAGTGTGGTTTTGTTTTGTGGAAAACAATCATAACTTTGTTATAGTGCAACCAAAGGTTCCAAATTCCCAACATTATAATATATAATATAATATTAAAGTAAAAAAAAAACGAAGTACCATTCGAAGTATCAAATATTGACAGCAAGTTTCTTATTTTAAATACAAAACCATGTATTTTTTTTGCATTTTTTAATTCTAGGTTTATTCCTCATTTCAGAAATGTATAACATGCACTGACCGGGTTCATGGGATTTTGAGATATTGAACTTTAAAGTTATTTCACTTATGTGGCTGTGAATTACAATAGACATGTGATCATAATTGTAGTAGGCAATGATGTTTTTCGCTGTCTTTAAAAACTGCTAAATCATAGTAGGCGTGTTGAATTGTTTTGCGCTTTAAAAAATGATAAACATCGTGCATAATGAGTCATAGCCACCTAAGTCAAAAAACTCTAAAGTCCAATATCCCAAAAACTATTGCACCCAGTGCATGAGTTATACATTTCTGAATTTAGAAAGAAACCTAGAATTCAAAAATGCCAAAAAATACAGCGTGTTATATTTAAAATAAGAAAGTTGCTTTCACTATTTGACACTTCAAATGACTCTTGGTTTTTTTGACTTTAATATTTTTGAAGATCTTTATAAATCAAATAACTTTTGTGTTTAAAACGTATTTCTAGCTCACTTATTAACAGATATAACAGGGGGGGGGGCTATTTATAATGAAACACCCTGTACCTTTTTTTAATATCCTATAAACATAATATCCTGCAATGTTGGTATTTAGTATTTATGGTACCCTATTAATTTTTTCTTAAGTGTACGGGGCTACCCGACCTTCCCCTTGTGTTTCATAAATAAAGAGTTATGCCGGAAGAAAGGTTTTGTTTGTGTGTTAACACAAAGATCATTTGTGTAGGTTTTTTTTATTATCTCGTATTACAATACTTTCACTTACAGAATTTATCATAAAATCATAAAACTTAATGGGTATAAAATTACGGCACTTATTTTAGCAAATGAGTATTGTATTACAACATTTTTTTCGAGTTCTATTGTGAATTCTCAACAAGCTAGATTATAGAAATATGTTCGTACAGATAAATCATAATTTTCGCACACATTTTTGAATTAAATTAAAAATAATCGTCACAAGTGTGAAAGTATTTTTGTGAGCTATAGGTAAGAATCTTATACAGTTTTATAAATTAGAATAAGAATTAGTTTTTTTACTTTCACAAACTACAATACTTTTGGTTTTTAATTTTCCTCTATTTAATTTCATAGTAGGCAATATTCAATTTGACCATAATTTAATGTTTGCAATAAATTAAATAGGTGCCATACCCTGCCATTAAACCTCATAAGTAACACCCCTAATTTTATAAGAGTTTATAAGCTTTTGTGAGGCAAAATTTTAGGATTATAAAAGTTTGTAATAATTGTGACAGACTTATGAATATTTATAAAATTTGATAAGTGCAGAATTTTTTAACATATTTTATGGTTTTATAAAAGTACCATTTTCTAACAGATTTTATAAACAAACCGACACATCAACTTTTATGGGTTTCTATAATTGCATTCTTTTTCTTTTATAAATTATTATGAGATTAAGTAAACCGGTGTTTTTATAAGTGTTCTGTGAGATTTTATAGTCAAAATAACTCATAAAATTTCTATGAAATTTTATAATTTTCTATGGGCTGGTAAAATAGATTTTTTAAAATTAAGTCTTTAAACCTCACTAAATCTCATAAAAGTTTATAATTATAATTTATAAGTTATATCTTTGATTTTGGTTTTTGACCTGATCCTATAAATATATATAAAGTTTTATAGCGCAAACGTTTTATTTTCAAATATTTCATAGGTTTATAAAAGGACAGTTTTCTAAAAGATTTTATAACAAACAGACTCATTACACTTAATAGGTTTTTATAATTTATTATGGGTTTGTATAGCACATTTTTTATGAAACTTTTGGTAGATTTTATGATCAGACAGACTAATAAAATTTTAAAGATTCCTATGAACATCTTGTGTTGTTAGGTGAATCATACATAGCTGAAACCTATGTATGATTCACTATTGATTGATGACTCTCAAAACCACAATCTGTTAGGCTTAAAGAACATCAGATGAATACCCAAAAAGGTGAAACAACGAAATCAGGAATTGCCGAACACGCATGGTCAAAACAACACCGAATGAAGTGGACAGAAGCAAAGGTTTTGCACAAAGAGTCACACTGGAAGAAACGAAAATTCCTTGAAGCTGCCTTTATTGGGCAGAATCAGGGTGTTTTCAGTAAGCCAAGTGTTGAAATTCCAAATATTTGGAAGCCCCTCCTTGGGCGGAGCAAACTTCTTAAACTTTACGGTTGAGTGATTTCCCATAGTATATAAGTACGTAGCCTTAGGAACAGATTGTAGTTTGCACCTGAAGACGATCAGAGATTGTACTCATCGAAACGTCGTGTATAAATAAAATATAGACAATGGAAGTCCGAAACACAGAGTTAATTTCAAACTCATCATGGTCTTAAACTTTCAAACAAAAAGGATGTAATTATAGAAACCTATAAAACTAATGTGTTGGTTTAATTTTAAAATCTCTTAGAAGATGGTGTTTTTATAAAACCATAAAATATGTTAACAAAAATATCTGCACTTATTAAAATTTTATAAATATATTCATAAGTCGGTCTGATTATAGGATCAGATAAAAAACACAAATATGAAACCACATAAATTCTAACCAAAATCATAGATATAACTCATAAATTATTGCAAACTTTTATAATCCTAAAATTTTGCTTCACAAAAGCTCGCATGACACGCTCCAATGTACATCATCCGTGTGTCAACATTTGACATCCTACAAAGTTCTTTTATAACTCAATCGAGATACAAGAAATCTATCTACTCATCGGTGTAAGAAAAACTTTTGTGGGACTTAGCTGAGTATTTCTTCCGCAGGTCAAAGTTAAAAAAAAAATATTGTCACCGTTTTTTACATATTTTGAATAAAAAATTTTATATACCTTGCGTATTTGTACGATTCTGAGTTTGAATATTCAAATAATAACTAGAACGTTTTGGGAATCCTATAAAACCACAATTTTAGTTCAGGCCAGCCCCATAAAGCTGAAATAATTTTTTGAAAATCGATCTTAGCCGTTTTTTAAGGAAATTTCGATTTTGGTAGTTGACTGACAATTTCCATGATAGTTCGTAGAAATCCGCACACAGGAAAATAATTTTTATTCTATAATATTCAGCAGAAACCAACCTTTCCAAAAAGTCTAAATTGAATCATAGTCATTATCAATTTTGAAGAGCGTTTATCAAAAATCATGGAACAGTGAAAATACTAAAAATTGCACCTTTTGAAAAAGTCATCTATTTTTCACTCTTTTGCGTATTGCAAAATTAGTGAGAAGACAATTTTGTTAAAACTGCACCAAAATAATCTACATGGTATTCTCTAAAAGGTTCTTTCACAATTTTGTTCAGTTCTAATACATGAAGCCGACACGAGGGTTGCCCTGCACGCTGTATTCGCGTACATGGAATTTGGACGAATTTCGACATAACGACACATTCTTGTATTGCAAAAATATTTCGGCCACCTTTTAAAAATTGTTGGAGTTGGTTCTTTCAGAGAAATTATCGGTAAATCTTTGTGTTTTGGTAGAATTTGGATTACTTTTTCAGTTTCTGAGTAATGCCTCTCCAAACACAATATTTAATTTTGTAAATTTTCAGAAATAAATCTGAAAATTTTACTGATTTTTGAAGAATCGTTTTTCTTTCCTTAATGTATAATACGATTCTTGGTTTGATTTCATTTATAGAAAGGGCATTTTATGTCGATTCTAAAAATGTACACGGTACGATGTTAAGGCGCAATTACACAGACGAACATGCTCAAATAAAAGCTCGTGCAAAAGATCTAAAATTTTTTGCGTGAACATTTTTGTGAGCTTTTCTTTGAACATTTTGTTCGGGTAAATTTTTGAGCAAATTATTGCTATCTGTTTTGAAAACATATTTTTAAAGATGAGAATAAATAAAATTTCACATCAGTGATCAGTGATCTCAATTCTTTAAAAAAATGGAACACCAACTTTTATTTTAAATTTTTGTGAAAAAAAGCCGACGGCAAGCGAAACATTATTCTTGGCTATCAGTTTTGTCAGATGGATTAGGGTTACTTACAGTATTTTTTTCTTAGGGTTTTTCCCGGATTTTTTTGCCCGGGTGTTTTTTTGGGATTTTCTTGCAAGTTTTTTTTAGTTCCAAGGGTTTTTTCCTAAATTCAAAAAACAACCTAGGAAAATTTTTCTTTTCCAATAAAATTTTGAGTGTTTCAAATATCGACAAAAACTCAAAAATTGCACTTTAAGCGGTGATCCGCGCCTCACGACTATGAGTAGTGGTGGGGAGGGGATTTTTTTTTTAAATATATTTTTGTAACTTTACTTTACCCTTAGCTTTGATTGTTTTTTTTTTTAATTCCCCACACCAGATTTACCTAGTTAGTTTAAAATGAAGATAGATATTTACTGTCAATTTAATGTAACAATCAAGGTAGATTACTGACACTGAACAAACAATATGCAAAGGAGCAACATTCCGATTCAGAAGTCTAGTCTATTACTGCTAAATTATATTTTGTTAGACAAGGGTCGGGATCGTAGGGTTGTAAAAGTGGGTAATAAACGGGTATTATTTAGACCGAACGTGCTTTTGTTCATATATTTGAGATTTAATAAAATGTATATAGGTTTTTTAATTTGACTTAAATATTATTGTATTGTGTTTTAAACTAAGAAGTAAAATAAAGAGATATTCTTTTAAACGTAAATTTTTATCATAACATTTTACAGGCAACAGTAGTAAATAAGTCCCAATTATTATTTTTTTATTCTCGTTTTTTTACAACCCCAAAAAAGTTACAAGTATACTGGCATATCCCCTATAAAAATCAGGTCAATCGAAGTTGCTTATGAGGTAAAATGTGAATTTCGACATCAAATCGTTTTTCCGTCGGAAAGCACTTAATTAAAAAACCTTGTTTTAAAACTTAGTCTTTCTATTTTCAGTTAAGTTCAATGAATTCCCATAAAACTATAAAATTTAAATTTGTAAGAAATTTCTATACCAACATTTCTTCAAACAAATTTTGCTTAACATTCTCTCCAAAATTTCCGTGAGTCTTTTTGTACGAGATTTTGCTTGAACTTTTTTTTGAACATTTTGCTCAAGAGGCTCGTGTAAATGTTTAACGGCATTTCAACATCAAAGGAAAGTTTGTCTGTCTAAATGCGCCTTAAAACGTTCTTTTGTACTATTTTGAATATAGCTCTCCAACAAGCAGACACAGTGCTCAAAAACTCAAATTGTTAATGGTGTTTCTTATATTTTTTTTCTGTAACTACCTGTATATTAACAATTTTGGATTATATTGTGACCCCGTTTTGAATGTATACACTGCTTGTAAACTGTTCATAGGATGCAGAACAAGCGAGCGCACAGTGGTCCAGAAAGTGAAATTTCCTTAAAAAACGGCTAAGATCGATTTAAAAAAAATTATTTCAGCTTTATGGGGCGGGCCTAAACTAAAATTGTGGTTTTATAGGATTTACAAAACGTTTTAGATATTTTTTAAATATTCAAACTCAGAATCGTACAAATACGCAAGGCATAAAAAAAAATTATTCAAAATATGTGAAAAAAAGTGACAATCATTTTTTTTTCAATTTTTTATTTTGACCTGTGGAAGAAATACTAAGCTACGTCCCACATAAAGTTTTTTACATCAACGAGTAGATTGATTTCTTGGCTCTCGATTGAATTATAAAAGAACTTTTTAGGATGTCAAATGTTGACACACGGATGATGTACATTGGAGCGTATCATGCTAATTTTCTTAAAATGATCTTTTGCCTGCGCCTCTGGATTCAGAGGGGGGTGATTGATTTTAACTATCATTAAAAATGCACCAGAGTCTACTTTAGCTGTGTACGAAAGTTTTTTGCCCTAGAGGTTTTCTGCCAGCAAAAATGAAAATCTCGAGTTTTTAACCGCACTATAGGGGAAGGGGGGGTACAATGTTACACAAAAGTTGTTTTCGCTTATTGAGTTAAAATAATGGTTCTATTTTGCATATGCCTGTTGATGCTTAGTTAACATATTTCCGGTGTGATTTTTCCTTTAAATAAATTTGTTTTATTTATAGATAAAATTTTATATATGTACGTCAACTGTTACACATAATGGGGGACAGTGTGACACTTTAAATAAATCAAGTATTATTATTGTTTTAATTATTTTTATGCCTAAAAATAAAAGAAAATTCTCTAACAAAAATAAGAAAATACTTAACCAACAGTCATACAACTTAAAAACTACAAAATCTAAATAAAGCATTTAGTTAAGCTAAAAAAAAACAAGCACAAATTCTGACACGCACAGAAAAAAAGGATTATTTGAGTCGAATAAATATTTGTTTAGCGTGACTAAAACAAATATTTGTTTGTTTGAAGTAAATATTTATTTAAGGCAAGATATTTTTTTTTCAAAGAAAGAAATTGTTGTTGTTTGAAAAAATATTCACTTGGGTCAAAAAATATTCACTTAGGTCAAACATATATTTATTTCAGTCATATTAAACAAATATTTATTTAAAAAAAAAACAAACGGAAGATGGCTGTGGTATCGTAAATCTAATGAAAAAACAAGAGTTTTTTGTACTTTACTGCAAAATGAACTTCTTGGATTTCGATTGCTCACACAGAGGGTGGAACCTAGTGGATTATAATCGCATGCTTGTAGACGAAACCTGCATACAGATGGCGTTTTAATATGTCTCGCAGGATCGACGCTACGCCATGCACCTACTGCTTATGTAGTGGGTTTTATTCTTGGTTGTCGGAGATTCACACATGGTCGGTACTCGACAGAAATTCTCTCCACTTGAGCCGTGATCTTTGGCACATAAGCGTGACCGAGCTTTTCTGTTGTTGTGCTACACCTAGCTGATGAGTCCCTAATAAGGACGAAACGGCGTCGTCCTAGGTTCCACCCTCTGTGTGAGCAATCGAAATCCAAGAAGTTCATTTTGCACTAAAGTACAAAAAACTCTTGTTTTTTCGAAATATTTATTTGACTCAAGTGATCATTTTATTCTTTACAGGTTTGCATATATTACATGTAACACTGTTCCCCTTGGGAGAGTGAAACACTGTACCCCGGTAAGGCTTTCGCCAAAAATCGTCTGAATGGTTATGAATGCAAACGTGAGATATCTTTATGCATAAAAACAGTAGACAATTTTGAATTTTGCTTTTTACCTAAAAAATTACAAAAAACTTACTTTCGATGGATAAACACGCCGCAGATCACAATGCGTCCGATTATACCAAGGCGAAGATGCAAACTGACAGATACCTTTGATTCGTCCCCACACTATAACGCGCAAGGTTACAATCTTGAATTTAACACTGTACCCCGTGTAACATTGTACCCCCCTTCCCCTACGGTTCAACACCGTACTCAACTAAAAAGCCAGTTAACTCATTTTCGTTTTAGTATCCTTTGGCCTATGATCGGTGCCATATTGACACCAAACTGACAGAAAATCCATGTTTTACTTGTCAATTTGTTTATAAAAAATGGCAGCCACAATAGGCTAAAGGGCACTGAGGCGGTAGGAGTTAACAGTACGGTTTCACCATCAGGGTTTTGGTTTACCAGTCAAAATAAAGACTTTGACAATCAAATGACAAATCTTGATTCAAACCAGTAAGAGTATGACTACCTGCCCTAATGCGCACTGAGAATTTCTTTCTTAATTTTGTGTTTTGTTTATGTTGACAACAGGTAAATAATTTTAACTGCGTGGTTAGTTCATATACGGTAAATAATGGTTTCCAACATAAAGATACAAAACCTCGAAGACCTGCTGAAAGGTAGGGTAAACGGCAGGATCCTCGATCAAAAAGTAACCAGCCTAACTGCTCCTGGAGAAAATTTTTGCAGTTTGATGCTGAAATTGGATTTAGAAATCGAAAATGATGGAAAAAAGGAAATTCTAAACGCAGTGGCTAAATGTATTCAAGCTTCAGAAAAAGTTCGCGAAATGAATATGATGTCAATGGAAACAGAACTTGGATTTTACTTGGACGTTGTTCCGATTGTTGAAGAGTTCATGAACGAAAATGGGATCGACGAAGAGTTGTTTTGTAAAATTTACGGCGGAAGGTTGGACAAAGATGTGGCAAACAATTCAGTATTGATTATGGAAAATTTAGTTAATCAAGGTAATATTGTAAACAAAATAGACTTCGAATGTCGCTTTATAGAAAGTGATAAACATTGGGAACCCAGAAAAAAGCCGAATTTACATAAACCGAAACACAACTGAACAGAAAATAAAACGTCCGAAACGAAATATGAACGAAAGTAAAACACACAGAAAATAATGGATACGAATATAATTTTATAGAATTTTAATTTAGACGATCCTTAAAAGATACGAAAATAACCGATTATAATTTTCCCGAACCTTAAAATATCAGAATTATAAAAGTATGGAAATTAATTGACTAGAACTAAAAAACACCCGACCCACAAATTGATAGAAAATAATATGCCGGATCCTTAAATAAGCAGAACCACAATCCAGCCGAATCGCTATTGCCCTGCTGAAATTTTCCCATCGAATCTCATAAAAAAAAATGATAGAATTCTTCTATGATTTTTATCGGGATTTGGGTCGGTTTTGGCACAGATTTCGATGAGATCCTAGAAGATTTTATCAGGTCTATGGTCTATGGGTCTATGGGTATATGATATGAAAAATTTATATGGGTGTCCTTAAGGGATTGGTTTCTCGAAGATTTGAGGTTATGGTTATTTTAGAAGATCCTATGAGGGAGGAGATTTTATCAGGTTTTGGGTCGGTTTTGGAACAGATTTCGATGAGATCCTAGGATATTTTATTAGATCTATAGGTCTATGATTTTAGATGACATTTTATGAGTTGTTATGGGATTGGTTTCTAGAAGATTTAAGGAGCTTTTATCGTTATGGTTATTTTAGAAGATCCTATGGGTCAATGATTTTGGAGGAGATTATATGAATTGTTATATGAGATTGGTTTCTAGAAGATTTGAGGAACTTTTATCGTTATGGTGATTGTAGAAGATTTTATGGGCGAGGAGATTTTATCGGCTTTTGGGTCGGTTTTGGAACAGATTTCAATGAGATCCTAGAAGATTTAGATTTTTTATGGGTCTATGATTTTGGAGGAGATTATATGAGTTCTTATAGGATTGGTTTGTAGAAGATTTGAGGAGCTTTTATCGATATGATAATTTTAGAAGATCCTATGAGCGAGGAGATTTTATCGGGTTTTGGCTTGTTTTTGGAACAGATTTCGATGAGATCCTAGGATATTTTATCAGGTCTAATGGTCTATGATTTTTGAGAATTTTGGAGAGATGAGATTAGTTGAGAGGATATTGATAGAATCTCATCAAATATCCTAGAAATTGATCGCGCAAGAACCCATAAAATCTTGTCCAAAATCATTCTTCGTAGGATCTTTTAAATCACGATACTGATAGAAAATTATCTAATATCCTAGAAACCGATCCCACAAGAACCTATAGAAACTTTTCCAAAATCATTCGTCATAGGATCTTCTAGAAACACGATACTGATATAATATTATCAAATATCTTAAAAATCGATTCCATATGGCTTAAAGGGACTCCTAGAATCGCGATACTGATAGAATCTCATCAAATATTCTAGAAACCGATCCCACAAGAACCCATAAAAACTTCTCCAAAATCATTCCTTATAGGATCTTCTAAAATCACGATACTGATAGAATCTGATTAAATATCCTAGAATCCGACCCCACAAGAACCCATAGAAACTTCTCCAAAATCATTGCTTATAGGAACCCCTAGAATCGCGTTACTGATAGAATCTTATCAAATATCCTAGAAACAGATCCCACAAGAACCCATAAAAAATATCCTAGAAACTTATCCCACAAATTAAAATCAAATCAATCAAATATTGTAGAAAGCGATCCCACAAGAACCCATAAATACTTCTCCAAAATCATTCATCATAGGATCTTCTATAATCACATTCATAAAATTTTCTCCAAGCCCACACCCTCATAGAAACTGATAAAATGTCCTAGAGTTCTGTCTTATGAAACATCCGTGATTCTCATAAAAGTAACTAGTCTTATCCAAGCTTATAAATTATTCTTAAACTACAAGCTGATAAAATATTATATATTTTCTATATAATCTTCTATGCTTCTAGAAGATTATAAAATATTATAGAAAAAAATATTGGCCTTCTCATTGAATCTTATAGAACTTATAAAAACATGATAAAAACTTCTCTGATCTGGATGAGATTTGAGGGGAAAATTTCAGCAGGGTGGGCATGCGTCAAATTTAAATCTCTAGAGGACCGTAGACCCTGGATTACGAAGTCGACAAGTTTCTCTGTTTGGAAGATGACACGGGGATTTTTTTTATTGAACGATTTTATTTAACTTCAGAGTTTCTGGCTGTCTAATTTGTCTATCAAATCTTGGGATTCATTTTTGTGATGTAGGTCTGAAGAAATTTGGTGGTAGGGGGTGGTTAAAGAATGTAAAGGGGTTAAATGAATACAATATCACAACTTACTTCGACTCTTTCCTGCCGTAAGCCTGGCAACGTAGCCATTGAATTCCTGGCTATCGGTTCAAATCATTTTCGGCCAGATTGGGGTCCTTGAATTTTGTGATGCGGCATTATTATATTTCTATCAAATTATTTTCGTTAGAAATATTTTGTTATTCTAAAAAAATATGTTTCGTTTAAATTTAATTCTATGCATATATTTTCTAGCGATTTGATTTTCGCGTCATTTAATTTTCGAGACAAATTTTTTCGGACCAGTTATTTTCTTTTCTTTTAAATTCTGATAAATTATGTTTCTGCCAAATTTGGTTTCGGGTTTTTTTATAGTGACTCTAAACATTTAGATATGTATCGTTAGCATAATATAGGGTGATTCAAAATTCAGTATTAAGATTTTAGGGGCGTATTTTTCAGATCAAAATAAGCCTTTTTTTTCTATAAACATGTGTCCACAAACGCTTCGTTAAGGTGCAGTTTGTGGTAGTGTAGTCGTCGTTGCATTGTAGCTGTAGTGATTTTTTTTCCATAGATAATGCAGAACAGGATATTTAATAGTTAACAATATTTTTTGGTACACACTTTTTAATGTAATTTACCTTGTTTAATGTTTTAAACAAATATTGGTGATAATAGACCCTCTTGCAAAATTTTTGAACATGTTAAGAGATCCTTACTTCTCCTCCTTACATATTTCTTTTGTATTATCCGAGAAAGTTCCGTTTTTTCTTAACATAAGTTCAAAAATGCTTTAGTTTTAAAATTAGGGTTGATTTGGTACCAAAGATCGACTAAATAAAACTTTTTTATTTGCATACATACATACACTCAATAATGTGTTCAGTGGTACTAGCGATAAATTAGCAAGGTACTATACTAGTTATATCTGATCCGCTGATTAATCATTCTGGTTTATTATAATTGCGAAGAAATTAGAGTCTTTTTTCTAAGTGACAAAAAGCGCTTACTTTTAGCATTACTTCGCTTACATGGACAAATTATATCAAATAATTTACCTTTTTAATCTTATACAGACCGCTTCAAGCTACTGCGAACATAGGGGGAATCAAGTCCAATTTACTCTCTGTGCCGTACGACCGAGGTGGATTCGAAGCACGCTGCAGTGTTATCTTTTGGAAATTCATTTTGTTTTTATTATTTTGTTTTATTTCTGCCTTGCTCGAGAAACAGATTGGTAAGTTCTTAATTGAAATAATACATTTTTAGAACTAAAAATTGATGTCTACGAAGTTGCCGAAAAAGTGCAGATGGTCAAATGGTACTATCAAGGCAGACCATTGAGACTTATTCAAGAACTTTTTTGGAGAATTTTGTAAATCGCCCAGAACCTAGTTTATCCACTTGTGCAGAATTTTGAAAAGTTTGGTTGTGTAGCGCCAAGAAACCATAAAAAACCCACTGTTTTGAATGACGAGCAGGAAGTACGAGATGTGATGATTTGCGCTGCAGTGGAGGAAAATCGAAAGTTAACTAGCCACCAAATTGCTGAAGCAGTTGATACGTCTTCAGCCACTGTCTTACGTGTTCTCAAAAAGAATGGTTATCATTCTTACAAAGCGTCGTCGTATGGAATTTTGCGAAACAATGATGGAAAGGGCTAATCGTGATGAAAACTTTCTGAGATCTATTCTTTTTACAGATGAAAGTACTTTTCCATTATTGAATCGTCATAACCCAACACGCGTTCGATATTGGTCGAGGGAAAATTTGCATTTGTATTTTGACGTAAGAACACAGTATCCCCAAAAACTAAATGGAACACGTAATTGGGCCATTTTTTATTAACGGCAATTTGAATGATCCTAGATACTTGGATCTACTGCAGCAGCATATTATTCCAACTGCTAGGCAGTTGTTAGGTGTGAGATTTGGTGAAACATGGTTTCAACAAGATGGTTGTCCCGCTCACAATGTTGACCTTGTTAGGGAATATCTTGATAATGTATTTCCTAATCGGGTTATAAGTACACGGGGAACTATTTTATGGCCAGCTCGATCACCCGATCTTGCTCCTAATGACTTCTATCTGTGGAGTTATATCAAAAATAAAGTTTACGGGCATGAAAGGGCTAATAATTTGGAAGAACTTCGGATTAAAATTGAAGAAGCTTTTCAAACTATCACCCCTAACATGCTTGGAAACGTTAAAAGGGGTTTTTATAATAGGCTCGGATATTGTCTAGCCGACCAAGGAGGACTTTTCGAACATTTGCTCTAATTTTTTTTTGACTGGGAGAATCTTTTTGGTTTTTAGAATGTATTATTTTATTTTGAGAACTTGCTTTTATTTTGTTTCTCTTTATTATTTTCATTGTAACACGTCGTCACTGATAAATCTGAGCAGTTGACAATAAAACGCTCTTATTTATCAGTGACAAAAAATAAGAAAATTACGTTATAAAAATTTGCGTATTTATTGACCAAATTCCGGTTTCATTGACTACGCTCCACACAGCACCGTGGTTAGAGGCGTACTAATTACCAAAGGAAAGTCATGCAAGTGGTGATCGCAAGCCTGAGTATTGGTTGCTTCACTGATAGGCGTGCGGTGTCTCTGCATGTACGTACACTGGCAAATTAGACTTCTTCCGCCCTATGTTCGCAGTAGCTTGAAGCGGTCTGTATATTGCTTTAGTAATAACCTTTAGAAAAGTTATAGTACCGTATTATTAGGGGTGTACGATGGTTGTAGTGAAAAAAACTCACACAGAGATAGGTAGATATTTTCGGGCGCGTATGAATGAACCAACGTTAAGCATGGGAGTGATTTCGTGAAAAAGCATAAAGTCGATCTTTGCAATAAAATAAAATGAAGAAGGTATTATATTTACCTATGTCCCCATCCCCTGACCAACCGATGTTAATAATATTAATGTTACCTACTACAATACGCAGTGGCGATACAGTAACCCCCCCATTTATTGGTAAATCTCTAATTTCTGTACATTGAATATTTTTTAAACTAAAGAATATAAATACCTATAGCCTAATATATTTAATATACATACTTTTTATCTCTAAATTTTCCTCTTAAGGCGCATTTACACAGACAAACTTTCCTTTGATGTTGAAATGCCGACAAACATTTACACGAGCCTCTTGAGCAAAATGTTCAAAGAAATGTTGGAGCAAAATCTCGTACAAAAAAACACACGTAAATTTTGGAGAGAATGTTGAGCAAAATTTATTTGAAGAATTGGGGGTATAAAAATTTCTTTACAAATTTAAATTTTATAGTTTTATGGGAATTCATTGAACTTAACTGAAAATAGAAAGACTAAGTTTTAAAACAAGGTATTTTAATTAAGTGCTTTCGGACGGAAAAACGATATGATGTCGAAATTCACGTTTTACCTCATAAGCAACTTCGATTGATTTGATTTTTATAGGGGATATGCCAGTATACCATAATTGGCACTTATTTGTTGCTGATGCTGGGTTAGGAGAAGGTAAAAACCGTAGACTAGTGAGAGGGGGTTTTGGTCAAATGAACATTGTCACACAAAATTACATGACAACAAACAAGGGTCAACGCAGTTTTTTTATGAAAGTTTTAGAACAAATCTTTCCATAAGGAAAGGGCTCTCCGACGCAAAACAAAGAAATTCGTTTTATTTTATTGACGCGTAGAACTTGCATTTCCGATTTTCTAAATATTGAAATTTTTGGCGATTTTTACAAGCTTTTATTTATGTATGTTTGTATGTTCGGCTCAAATCTTGCAACTCAAATTTGGTATTCAATTTCAGTTTTCGGTGTGTATTTATAGTTGCGGCGACAATACAATAATATGGTATTATTAGGCACCCCCTCCCGCTAATGAGGGAAGGTGGAGGAAGAAAAAGATTTATTTTGTTCGATTTCAATCAAAATTGGCATACAGGGGTTTTTAGGGAAGATAATTATCGAAAGGATGGGTTTATGATAGTCTAAAAATTAAAAAATTATTTTAAATAAAAAGAAGCTTTTATAAAATATGAAGTGCACTAAAAAGTAGAAAATAAATGTTAGCATTCTCATATCATAATAATAAAAGCGACGGGCGCAAACTAAAACTAAAAATGTTCATCCATATATCAGAGAAACGTAGAGTAGTTTGGGTCGAGTTGGGTTGGATTTACTTCACAAAAAATTGAACTTACAATACCAGATAAAGAATTCTTTATATTTACACGTCGTAGTTGTGGTGAGAGTATTTTTTGTAATCATGGTATTTATTGTCTTTTTAATACGTTAGTTATAAACGCCTTAGCACTAATATCTCTTTATATTACTTCCTAGTTCAGTCTTTTACAATAATAATAAAGTCAAATGAAAAAAACCTATTTACATTTTATTAAATCTCAAATATATGAACAAAAGCACGTTCGATTTAAATAATACCCGTTTATTACCCACTTTTACAACCCTACGATCCCGACCCTTGTCTAAAAAATATAATTTAGCAGTAATAGACTAGACTTTTGAATCGGAATGTTGCCCCTTTGCATATTGTTTGTTCAGTATCAGTAATTGACCTTGATTATTACATTAAATGGACAGTAAATATCTATCTTCAGCATTTTCATAAACCTTTTTCTTTTTTAAGCAACCCTGGGGCCTTAAACTAAGTAGGTAAATCTGGTGTGAGGAATTTAAAAAAAAAACATTCAAAGCTAAGGTTAAAGTAAAGTTACAAAAATATGTTTTAAAAAAAATCCCCTTCCCACCACTCCTCATAGTCGTGAGGCGCGGATTACCGCTTAAAAGTGCAATTTTTGAGTTTTTTGCCGATATTTGAAAAATTCAAAAATTTTTTGGAAAAGAAAAATTTTTCTGGGTTGTTTTTCGAATTTAGGAAAAAACCCTTGGAAATAAAAAAACTCGCAAGAAAGTCCCAAAAAAAAACCCCGGGCAAAAAAATCCGGGAAAAACCCTAAGAAAAAAATATTATAAGTAACCCTAATCCATGTGACAAAACTGATAGCCAATAATAATGTTTCGCTTGCCGTCGGCTTTTTTTCACAAAAATTTAAAATAAAAGTTGGTGTTCCATTTTTTTAAAGAATTGAGATCACTGATCACTGATGTGAAATTTTATTTATTCTCATCTTTAAAAATATGTTTCCAAAACAGATAGCAATAATTTGCTCAAAAATTTACCCGAACAAAATGTTCACAGAAAAGCTCACAAAAATGTTTGCGCAAAAAATTTTAAATCTTTTGCACGAGCTTTTGTTTGAGCATGTTCGTCTGTGTAATTGCGCCTTTATATCACTCTATCAAAATAGCAATAGCAATATTATAAATAAGCCGGTCGTGTTATTTTTATTACCCATAAACAAAAACTTAGTAGGTACCGGCTATGTAGTAATGTAGAACTCTATTTTTAGCCATCCATACTGTAGTATAGGCTAATGGGATCGGCAAAAAGAAATACCTAAATATAATTTTTTTTTATGGTGTCTGTCTGTCTGTTTGGGACACAATTAGGCAAAATTCACTGAACCGAAATTTTATGAAATTTGGAAAAATCGCCACTTATCCCCTGACTATAATTAGTTGTTTATCTATACATATAATACATCTCTGTACATTGAATTGTACATTGACTATTTATTTATATTTTATTGTTTGACCAAACGAGATACCAAAAATGCAATTTTTACATTTTTTGTCTGTATGTATGTCTGTTTGTTCCAGCATCACACATAGAGCACACAGGCAACACATAGGCATTTATTTCATCAAAATCGGTTTACGGAAACAAAAATTATGGCATTTAAAGGAATAAAAGCGGGAAAAATGGGTAAAACCGCAGACAAAGCGGTGTGTAATAGTGTGTAATAAAAGTAATATGTCTAGTGGGTAATATAAGTAATATTTGAGGGTATGTGGGGAATTTGGAACCTTTGGTTGCACTAAAAGAAAATTATGATTGTTTTCCACAAACCAAAGCTACACTTTTTCATGTTAGCATCATCATCATGTGGAAAACAATCATAATTTTGTAATATTTGAGGGAAAATGTTCTTTAAAAAAGTTACAGTTTTATAAACAATTTTGGAAAATTACTAGTTTGACGTAGAAAAGGGGAGAGGGGTAATATAGCGCCGCTGTTTATTGTAGGTAGGTACCATTATTAATTATTAACTTCGGCTGGTCAGGGGATAGGGACATAAGTAAATATAATACTTTGTATTGAAAATATCGACTGTCTGCATTTCCACGAAATATCTCCCATGCTTAAAGTTGGTGTGTTCATGCCATCTCTTTCCTGTGCGCTCGAAAATATCTACCTATCTCCGTGTGAGTTTTTTTACTACTACCACCATGCACCCCTGATAATACGGTACTATAACTTTTCTAAAGGTTCTTACTAAAGCAATATATAAGATTAAGAAGGTAAATTATTTTATATAATTTGTCCATGCAAGCGAAGTAATGCTCAAAGTAAGCGCTTTTTGTCAGCAGAATGATTAATCAGCGGATCAGATATAACTACTATAGTACCTTGTTAATTTATCGCTAATATCACTGAATACACTATTTTTATTTTGTCCATCTTTGGTACCCAATCAACCCTAATTTTAAAACTAAAGCAGTTTTGAACTTATATTAAGAAAAAACGGAACTTTCTTGGTTAATACAAAAGAAATATGTAAGGTGGATCTTTTAACATGCTCAAAAATTTTCAAGAGGGTCTATTATCACCAATATTTGTTTAAAACATTAAACAAGGTAAATTATATTAAAAAGCGTGTACCAAAAAATATTGTTAACTATTTATCTGTAAAATATCCTGTTCTGCATTATCTGTGGAAAAAAATTCACTACAGCTGCAATTCAACGACGACTACACTACCACAGTGTAACTGCACCTTTACCGATCTACAGAGCGTTAAAGTTTGAAGATTTTTTTTTTGTTTTTTCTTTATAACTATTGTAGTTTTTGAGATATTTATATCAAATTATAAAGGCTTTTAGGGCTTGCATCATTCAATATGCCGAATAATTGTGATTTTCTACAGAGATATTTTTTCAACCTCTTTTCTACCCCTTTAACTTTTTTTTAGTGCGCCGCTGGTATATTTTGAAATACGAAATTCGTTCTTTGTTTTGTTTAGAAAATATTTATTCTCTTGGAATTTTTGCGCTTCTGCAACCGTTAACCAGAAAAAAAAAATTTTTTGTAATTTGCTGGATTTAATTAAAACTAAAATAAATCTCCTTAGGTACTTGCCTTTTAGTGTTTAACAAGTTTCTTTGAACATAACCTAAAAAATAATAAACCTAGACTATTTTTTATAAAAGGTGCTGGAAATGGCCTCCTTCTTCTGCGATATATCTCTGCACTCTTCTTCTCATAGACTGCCGTACCCGACGGAAAATTCTGGGGATGTTCCTTACGGTTTGGAAGGCACCCATAATTCGTTCAGTACGAACTTCCACGGAAGGCACTGGTCCTGCACCATAAACCAGACCTTTTAAATGTCCTCATAAAAATAAGTTAAGCGGCCCAGCAAACACAAATCGTCGGCATTGAATCGGGCTAATGTCGAGAACGTCTGCAGTGTGTCGGCATCGGCGACTAAACTCTGGCCCGATGTTGGTCAGATTGCGATTTTCAGTTTTCGGTCAATAATCGGCAACTGACGGAGGTCCACATTACTACAGTCGAGTTTATGCCGACACCACTTTAGGACCGACGATGGTCCGATTGGAACTTTGTTTAATCGGTCGAAAATTGGCAACTAACTATGACCCGATTTACTATAGTCGACTTTATGCCGAAGCCCACTTTATTTGCTTTAGGGCCGACGACGGTCCGATTGGAACTTTGTTTAATCAGACGACAATCGGCAACTGACGATGGCGCGATTTACTATAGTCGACATTATGCCGACGCCTACTTTATCTGCTTTAGGGCCGACGACGGTCCGATTGGAACTTTGTTTAATCGGACGAGAATCGGCAACTGACGATGGTCCGATTGGAACTTTGTTTGATTGGTCGAGAATCGGCAACCGACGATGGTCCGATTACGTCACCTTAAAATTTTTAAACTGTTTAATAGTTTCTTCCTAGTATATGTAGATATGGCGCTAATGTCACTATGTTCCCTGTACAGTGGAAGATAATATTATACATATAATGAGCAAAGCACCTCTTCTGCCACTTAAACCAGCTCGACTGGTTAAGCACCAACATTATCGAAACTTTGTAGTTTGCCAATGTCGGGCCGCTTTAAGCTACCACCGACGGTCCTCCGTCAATTGCCGACGTTGGACCGCTTTAGGAAACCAATGTCGGATTTGAATAGTTTACCGATGTCGGGCCGAGACCAGCTTGCCTACGTTAGACCGACCAAATTAAGCAGTTATGGGCGGATGGTCAGTACCATGTGGTTAAACCATATCGGACCTTAATCGTACGGAGACGGTATGCCGATGTCAGCAAAGAGTAAAATTTACCATTGGTCCGACGACGGGCCACAGTTGCAACGCTGCATCGGCAAACATACATTGGGCCTACATCGCAAAGCGGACAAAAAATACTGCTGGTCCGATGTCGTAAATCGACGTCGTGCCGATTACGACAAATTCGGCATTCAACATCGGACCGACGAAGGCCCAAGGGAACCGTGTTTGCTTGGGGGTTACTGAAAACTGCTAAAAACATGTGGATTTTCTCATCTAATCTTGTGAAATCGGATGGAGGGTAAGTCTTTTAAAAACTGCTGAAAACATGTGTATTCTCATAAAACCTTGTGAAATATTATTAACTTTGATTTAAATTTTTGTTAAAATCTGCTCAAAACTTAACAAAACCAGTGGAGCCTTTAAAATGAAATCCTATAAACTCTATCATACATTCTTTTAAAAACTTTTCAAAACTCCTAAAAACGCATGACATCAGTGCTCATGCAAAACTCGTGATGTTTGACGAGTTTTGAATCTCCTTCCAACATTAAAAGTTCATGAGATTTCACTTGAAAGTGGTGTTTTATAAACCGCGTGAAATACCGACCATAACTCGTGAACTTTCAGTAGTTTTTTTTTTGACTCGGTATTTTTGGCAGGGTTCGTCGGCGGCTTTTCCCGGTTTTTTTTTGCTCTAAAAGGTCATAACTTTTGTTTGTGGAAACCGATTTTCATGAAATAAAGCCTCCCAGGGATCCCAGGAATATCGTAGTGAAACTTCCATTTCAGTAGTTTTCGCGTAATGCTGAAACAAACTGACAGACTAAAAATTGTATTTTTGGTATCTGTATCACTTGGTTACACTTCAGCATCAATTTTTTTTTTAAATATTCAATGTGTAGAAATGGTGGAAAAGCATTTTGGAGTCGGTCCCGACATCGACACCCAATGTAAATTTTTTATAAAAGCGATCCCAGTATTATTTTTAATACTGAAATGGAACAAACTAAATTTAAATAATATAGAACATTATTTTTAGGCTACAAAAATGAAGACAGACACGTTGGATTCGATTTGGAAAGTTCGAAATTAATCGTCAAAAAACTGGCAGTTTTCCACGCCATTTTTATCGGTCTAAAATTAAAGAAACCTGACGTATTTGAATCGAAAGTAAAGCGATACTTACGACCACCTGGTCCTCCACCACATGAGGTATTGATTATACATAGGGTGTGCCAAAAAATCGCACTTTTTTAAATGATTATAACAAGGTGAAAAAATGTGCGATTTTAATAATACTAAGCTTTTTCGAAACTCAAGGCATCAAGATTTATAGATCAGATATCGAATTTGACGTTTCTTAAAAATCCAATACCTATTTAAAAAATAGGTATTTTTGACCACCCTAGATATTTTTTATCTGTGTAACACTGTAATTAACTGTACTAAATATCAAACATTGATATTTGATACAGCCACATTCTTTCCAATCACATCGATGTAATATTTTAAGCATTCGGCCAAGAAAAACGAGGGGCGGCTCGTTCGTCATTTTGTGTTCACCAAAAGGCATATTTTAGCAGATTTTTTGTTAAAAATGCCTCAGAATGCCATAAATTGCCTTAGAAAGCATAGAATGCCCCGAAATAATGCTTCAAAATGTCACACAATGCCATCGGCGTGTACACCAAAGTGCATTACCCAGTCACCCCTCGAGAAAAAAGGTTTTTGGTATGTTCTTTCGGGATGTCTGAAAGTAAACCTCCCAAGTTTGTGTCTCCCCCACTCCTCGGGAACCATCCGCCAATTTGCAATATTTTTGTCCCAGGCCTCAACTTTCTGTAGTTAGTTTCCAAAAAGATAGAGGGCGGCAAAGTTACAAAAAATCAGTTTTAACGTATGTTGACCAACAGTGATTTAAAAAAAACTCTAAATAAGAAAGCTGTAGATCTCGAAAAAAACCCTATAAAAATATGTATATTATTTATAGTAAGAGCGATACAAATGAGGTATCATATTAAAACACAAATGAACCAGTCTGTCGGCATGAAAATTGCCGAAAGTATCTGACAGACTGATATTTAGTCCGGTACCGATAGTCACTTATATAAACGCGACAAGAGGGGTTGGAGGGGTAGGTAGAAGTATTATTAAATTCTAAAAAAGTGGGGGAAGGGGTTGAAAAAATGTTATAGTGTTGCAGGGGGGAAGAGGGGTCAAAATTTGTAATTATGGTTTTACAAAATTAATAGTAGTAAAATTGTCATTTGAAGTCGAACAAAATGGGACAGGCTGAGTTTTTTTGTATGTTCTTTGGTTGGTCTAAAAGTAAAATTCAGTTTGTGTTGCCCCCACTTCTCGAGAACTATCCGCAATTTTAAACAAATCTTGGAAACGATTTTCTCCATTTCTGTTGGTCGGAGGCAAAAAAGTGCAGAAACAAAAATCTTTGGCATAAAATTTGCAATATTTTTTGTTACAGGTTCAACTCTCTGTAGTTAGTATTTAAAAAGATAGAGGGGGTTTACAAAAAATCAGTTGAATGAATAAATGTTAGTCTGTTAGATACTTTCGGCAATTTTCATGCCGACAGACCGTGTCATTTGTGTAGCGCACGTTACAAGCTTTAATTTGAGACCTCCTTTATACTTCTCTTACTATAAACGTTGTATATAAGCTGTTCATACAACGCTTATAAATAATAATATACAGGGTGGATTCTTTAAACGGAACGGTGCTTCTAGCGGGTTAGAATTTGGTTTTATAAAAAAATCCAAAAACACGTCAACTGAGATTTTTAATTTTCAGTATCGTGCTATCTTGGTTTTTTTTGTCGTTTTGTTTACGAGGTATGGCAAAAAAATATATAGTTTTTAAATAGGACACCCTGTATAGTTTGACATTTTTTAATTCTAAAAAAAATTATCTTTTTGACAATACCACACACTAATACTCTATCTCTTATGGTTTCCAAGATAGAGGCATTTAAACTTGCATGGAATTGTTGTCTATGCCCTCTTTTACGGGGGATATTTGAATGAATATCGAAGTTTTCCATACAGATTTAGATAAAAATATCTTGATTATCGTAAAAGATAAATGTTCTACTGTTTGGTATTGCTGAAAACCCAAGCAGCATTTTTCTGACTTTCGACTAATTACAACCTAACATGACGTCGGTTTTGGCCCAAATTTAGGTCGGCAGTTGGTTTTTTCCATCAAACAACGTATTTTTTACTAAGACCTGACGTCGCCAACAACTAGTGCATCAGTTGTGACGTCGATACGTACCAAAACTGACGTAGCCAAATGTTGGTGATACTCGCTACTTATCAGCGACGTAAATTAACGTTAATTACGGCGACGTAATTTTTAGAATAAAATTCAAGGTCGGCCGAAAGTGAAAACGTGAAACGTCAATAAATTTAATTGTTGTCAAGATTTCCTGTAAATGGCAACACTGCAAATACGAAAGTATTTTATAAATATACTTTACATGGACTTATGTTAGAATAGAAAGTTTAAAAGTTTCTATTGTATAGTTTACAAAATAATCTTATAGGCGACTCACCTCGGGACACCCGGTATAACGTCCAATTCATGAGACGTTATATTTAGTATGAGTTTTAAAGTAGAATTGTAATAAAATTGACGTTGCCAAACTTTTATTTATTAAATGTAACTATTCCGAGGTCCACCGACGTGGGTGCGTGACCTACAATTATACTACAATATTCTAGGTCGGGTCGTTCTACAAGGGGACGTCGCAGGAGGTGTTCTTGTCCGAATAGGTAAATAATCATTACAAATTTGGTCGGCGCCCGAAACGCCATTTTAAACGTTTAGCATCGATGCGCCATTACGACAGTACATTTTATTATTTCATTTTAAAGGCTTGATATGTAAATTAACTCATTTGTTGGCAACTAAAGTGCATTTTTTAAATGCCTATAATGTTTTACTATAAGAAACGGGCATCCTTATAAATATATTATTTTTAGGTTAATTTTTTTTTTAAATTAATTTCTTAATATTTTTGCATTATTTTTGTGGGTTTCTGTTTTTCTAATGTCTATTTTAATTATATTTATCAGTAAACTGACCTTCGTTGGAAGATTTCGATCCATAGAATGTGTAAAACTAACTTTTTTCAGTTACCTACAATAACTAAGATAATAATTATTGTCATCCACAGTTCATTGAGATGTGTTTGTTTAGACATATAAAAGTTTTACCTAATAAGTTTAAACTTGGTGTGCACAGTAAAACTTTGGGTCGTGGGTCTACGTAATTTGACGTAATATTTGATCAAAACACTGTGCAGCACCTGACGTCGAAACGACTCGAATTTTGATTCCCCACTTAGGTGCTAAATCGAGTCCTCAGGAAGACTGATGGACATCGGAGCCGACGTCAGGTATTTCTTGCCCAACGTGACCATAACGTAATATAACGTCCAAATGCTTGTTGGGAAGAGAATTGCAGATTTTAAAAATTGCAAAATATACAGGGTGTCCTACTTTAAAAAAAATTGCCATACCTCGTAAACTAAATGACATAGAGGCAAAATCCAAGATAGCACGATTAAATAAGGTGACCAACTCCTAAAGGTGCAAAACCGGGACACTCCCGCCATTCAATGTATTGTATATCATGTATTTTTTCTTATATGCACCCCTAATAATATTAAGATGTATTTTCCAAAATACTTATTAAAGAGAAATAATTTAAGTAAGGTTTCAATTCAAATTTATAGATGGCAGAGAACATCCGCTTTTTTTTAATTGTAGTAATTTCAAAGTTACAAAATACAGTCTTATCAAAACCGGGGCGAACCGAAACTTTTGCTGAAAAATCGGGACTATCCGGGACGGATTTTTTCCCCGGGACATATGGTTAAAAATCGGGACTGTCCCGGCCAAACCGGGATGGTTGGTCACCTTAGATTAAAGGAAATTAAAAATCTCAGTTAACATGTTTTTGAATTTTTTTATTCAACCAAATTCTAACTCGCTACTTACCAAATATTAAAGGTAACAACATTTTATTATGTTATTTTCTTTTATTATTTGGGAAAAAATTCCAATATAAAAGTCTTAACCTATATCTCTTTTTTTTGTTGTATTTTAACCTATTATCTTCTTGCTTATCTCTGTATAAATCATCACAATATATTCTTTAGGAATTTGGTTAGCCAAAATCTGAAGCCCAACTTTCGGCACTCTTCAAATAGTCCGATGCTCTCTAGCTTTAATGGTAGTGATCCAGCCTGATTTTAATGACATTTTAGACTTTACAATAAGTTGTTGATCCACTATATAGCTAATCCCATAAACTCGCGCGATTTCTAACCAAAACGGATTAAAATAACTCACTTTTGAAAATCTAAAAAAATCGCTTGCCTGCTTGACAAACTTTGACAAGCGGTGGCAAAAACCGGCAGGTACGAAATTAAAATTGTGTGAAATATTTTCTTTTATGATCATATAGAAAAACATGGACGGGGCAAGGTAGGTGTTTACTCAATACAAGCATTACTTTCACTCTCCGCCGCAGTGCGCTACAGGAACGTAGTTCCTGTACGGCCCAATATTTCTGTTATGCCCGTGTGCACGGGTTCGGCTTGACGTGTAAGCCGAGCTTAAGCTTTAGTTTTGGTTTGCAAAGGTGTAGAATATCATGTAAGTGGCACTTAAGCTGTAGTTAAGATAAGCCGTAGAATTACTTCGACTTAAGTGCATTTTGAGGTTATGTGAGGTATTTTTTGGTTATGTTTTTAAACAAAAGCCATTAATTTTTTGAGTTTATAAAATTGATCCGTTGCCTTAAAATCTTTGTGTGATGATTAGTGGTCTGTGCTTAAAATGGAACTTCTTCGGGATGACGAAGAAGATGAAGAATGAGACTTTGTAATTAATGGAATACCTACCAAGAAGGATTTTTGAAAGAATAAGATGAAGATATCTTTTACCAAAGGTTTAGGATGTCCCAAAAAAATCATGATTTTTTCGCTAAGCGAAAAATTCACCTTTTTTTTCGCAAATTCGTTGCAAAGAAACTGAAAAATGGGTTGGGTTCTTGTTCTTCATATGTCACGCTCTTTGTCGGAACAGAGAACATGACCTATAAAAGAAAAAGAAGACAATCTTTTCAATAATGTGATAACATTACTAGATATTTATAGTTAACCAATTATAGCAGTTTTATTTGCTTTTCCTACATACAATTATAAATCATCAATAAAATTTTATAGTTGACCAATTATAGTTTTTATTTGCTTTTCCTCCATACAATCATAAATCATCAATAAAATTTGTTTTCTTAAAACAACCTCAAATTTTACGTGGTTTTTTGACAGCTGACAGGTAATAATCATGATCACCAGACAAAAATTACAAAAAAAATGCAGATAACTGCCACGTTGCCAATAATTTAATTACTTTTTCCAAGTGGAACATATTCAGAACTTCTGCAAACCAAGTAAATCTTAAGGGTCACACTCAGTTCAAGCGGCACTTGAACAAGTTGAAGAAGTAAGGGGAAGTGGTGCACACGGGCATTAGTCTCCGTAAGTTAATAACTGTTGTCTCTGCTCACTTCTGGTAAAACAATACTGTCAAAACTGTATACAGGGCCTCTAGGTTCACCATGGCTCTCAATTTTTCAATTCAATTCTTTATTGGAGCTAATTATGCTTTCGCATTTACACAATTAGCACTATATAAAACAAGCAATATAAAATTATACTAAAATAGAACTGTTACAAATATTAAAGGATAAATACACAATAATTTAATTTAAAAATTACCTAATGTTTAAAAAAGAAAAAAAACAAAACCAACAATACCAAAACAAAAAATCGCAAAACATATTGCCCAACAGACAAAATGTTGCAAATTTTTTGTAAATTCATACTCGTCAAGGTGCCCTGATATCATAACCACCGTTGGTTTTCCCAAGTTGGCTCGGGTTTGCAGAAACAAATGAAAAAAAAACTATTTTTTATACATTTTAATTAAAACAAATATTATTTTTGAAACTCTTTTGGGTACACAGCTTAAATTTGGGCCATAATATAAGTACAGGGTCAATAGCTGCATCTTTTGGTAAAATATAAAAACAATACGCAGCAGTTTTATGGAGATAAATAAAAGTAAAAAACCAGACATATTTTTTTAAAAATTAACCCTAACTAAACAAGGGCTAAAATAAAAAAAGGTATTGTGTTATAAATTTACTACAAAAAAATGCTTTAGACACTTTCTTAAAAAGTTAACACTACCCAGCAAACACAAATCGTCGGCATTGAATCGGGCCAATGTCGACAACGTCGGCAGTGAGTCGGCATCAGCGACTACACTCTGGCTCGATGTTGGTAAGATTGCGATTTACAGTTTTCGGTCAATAATCGGCAACTGACGGAGGTCCACATTACTACGGTCAACTTTATGCTGACACCACTTTAGGACCGACGATGGTCCGATTGCAACTTTCTTTAATCGGTCGAAAATCGACAACTGACGATGGCTCGATTTACTATAGTCGACTTTATGCCGACGCCTACTTTATCTGCTTTAGGCCCGACGACGGTCCGATTGGAACTTTCTTTAATCGGACGAGAATCGGCAACTGACGATGGCCCGATTTACTATAGTCGACATTATGCCAACGCAAACCTTATCTGCTTTAGGGCCGATGATGGTCCGATTGGAACTTTCTTTAATCGGTCGAGAATCGGCAACTGACGATGGCTCGATTTACTATAGTCGACTTTATGCCGACGCCCACTTTATCTGCTTTAGGGCCGACGACGGTCCGATTGGAACTTTGTTTAATCGGACGAGAATAAGCAACTGACGATGGTCCGATTTACTATAGTCGACATTATGCCAATGCAAACCTTATCTGCTTTAGGGCCGATGATGGTCCGATTGGAACTTTGTTTGATTGGTCGAGAATCTGCAACCGACGATGGTTCCATTACGTCACCTTAAAATTTTTAAACTGCTTAATAATTTCTTCCTAGTATGTAGAGATGGCGCTAGTGTCACTTCACATGTTTCCTGTACAGTGGAAGATAATATTATATATATAATGAGCATAGATATTTCCAAACTAGAATGCGGACTTGACAAGATGGTGGTACTACAAGAATCGCCTCTTCTGCCACTTAAACCTGGACTGGTTAACCGACGGAACTCCGTCAATCGCCGACGTTGGACCGGTACCATGTGGTTAAACTATATCGCACCTTAATCGTACGGCGACGGTATGCCGATGTCAGCAAAAAGTAAAATTTACTATTGGTCTAAAGAAAACAATTATAATTTACTCTGAATTAAATGGAAAGAAGAGATACTTTTTTTTAGGAATCGAGTATCTACTAACCTATACTAGAAGCTAACCACAAAAACTTTTTTTAAACGATTGTCTTTGGCGTTCTGTGTTGGAATAGTCCCGTTGCAACCCCCAGCAGTAATCTGCCATCATGTGAATATCTCATCGACCTTGATAGCGCGCTTCCATTGTTTTAAATGTCTTGGTGAAATCATTCTTTTTGCTCTTCACTATAATCACCAATATTATCTAGAACAAAGTTATGATTGTTTTCCACAAACCAAAACTACACTTTTTTGCACTCGACGCGCGTTTCGCTAACAACGTTAGCATCATCAGGAGACGATAAACAATGAACTAAATTAATCTACGCTCTATCTTACATACAATCCTTTAGTGGGCGGAGATAAGACTAATAATTTGTGATTGATCACGATTTTTAATCCTATCTTCCCTCGACCAAAGAATAAAGTGTACTAAACGGGATGGGTCCTCTATCTTTATTTAAACTATTTCTGGATTTAATGATTTCCATACTTTCATATGCATTCAAATGTCTTTTGTTTGGTACACTTTTTATCTATGATTGTTTGCTCGGCCACACTTGACTTTTCTGTTCTTCCGTATTTTAAGTGTACTAAGTGTTCTTTAAAACGTGTTTGAATAGAGCGTCTCGTTTGGCCAACATATTTTTTGTCACAATCCATGCAACTAATTTCGTAAATTCCACTTTTTTCTAGAACTGTAGTTTTATCCTTGGGATTTCCTAGTAAGCTTCTTATTGTGTTACCGGATTGATATACTAATTTAAGACCGGTGTTATTAAATACTTTTTGTAATCCTTTCGTATAATTAGGATTATAAGAAATTGATACAAATTTTGAGTCGCAGGTATCTTTTTGTCTGAAAAAAGTGGAATTCCGAAAGGTCTTTTGAAGAGAATGTCTATTTATCAGCTTATTTATTAAGCCTTCGTCGTAACCGTTTTCGCCAGCTATATTCCTAATCCTATTCTTTTCTGCTTCAAATCTTTCTTTGTTTAAGGGGAAATTTACTAATCTAAATGTTAAAAAGTGCAAACTTGCAAGCTTATGTTGTATACCTGTTGGTGGCCGTTCCTTTTCTGTATAGGTCAAAGTCCAATTTATTTTTATTTCTTAAAACTAAAGTGTCTAGAAATGGCAGTGTACCGTTTTTCTCTGTTTCATAAGTAAATTTAATTGTGGGAAATTTGTTATTTATTTTTTCCATAAAATTTTCAACACTAGTTACTTTAGTGTTGAATACTGCAAACACATCGTCTACATACCTAATCCATACTCTGGGGAAATACTCAAATTCTTTACTTATATCTGATTCAAATTTGCTCATAAAGAGGTTTGCGATAAAAGGTGATAAACTATTACCCATTGTGGTTCTTTCTAATTGCTGGTAGTAGTTATTTTTATATTGAAAATAATTTTGATTCGTGAAGAGTTTTGTTAAAGATAGGTATTCTAAAGTCTGTTTGTCTTCTAGATTGTTTTTTCTTAGTAGTTCCTCCAGGTATTGTAAGGTATTGGGGATCGGCACACTAGGGAACAACGAACTAACATCAAACGAGATTAAAATTTCACCTTCTTGGAGTGAAATTTCTTTAACTTTGTTGATAAATTCAAGGGAATTTTGAACAGAAAAACCTTTTTCCTTTATAGGTAAATTTTCAAACTCGTTTGCTAGCCATTTCTATCTGGAAATCTGCATTTTTTTTCTTAAAAATTTTGATTTTAAACCCGAATATCTTTTTAACTGGTAAAACTATAAACATTTTTACCTGCCACACCTTTTTTGCCTGATGTTTTTTTACTGATAATTCTATAAAAAAAATATTTATCTACAAGATCCTTAAAGTTATTAAGTTTTGCTAATTTAGTAACAAGCGTTTCAAAGTTACACCAAAGTTTCTTCAGAAAAACATGTTTAAAATTTAAAAAAGTTTTTTATTTTTTTTTTAGTTAAAACTGATAGCCAACTTAAATACATGTAAGGTATGTTGGGAATTTGGAACCTTTGGTTGCACTAAAACAATCATAATTTTGTTTTACATGTAAGGTAGTTACAGAATCAGTGGTTCATACCCAACAAAAATCCGTATATTGTTTTTTTTTGGCAACATAACTTTTTTATTATTTTGTAGAGCTGTGTAATTTTTAAAGGTTCTAATAAAAAATTTAACTTACCTATATATTAACTAAAACATCCCGTATTTAATATTTAGAAAGGCCCACATGGTGACAAAACACAAGGTTTTGGTAAAGGACCAGGGGACCCCGATGGTAAACCACGCCCTCCGCCTGGTCCACTTGATAACCCCACGATACTCAAGGCCTTGGAGGAAAATGAAGAAACTGTCAAATTTATGCCGCAGCTGAAGGAGATTGCCAAGATGAAACCATTTGATGAAAAGGAGGGTGAAAAAATTCCGGAATCTTGGTAAGAACCAAGACGCCGAAACTATTAGAACAAGTTACTTTGATGAATAAGGTTTTTTTAAAAACATAGATTTTTGTTTTCGATACATCTCCAACTACCATTTACCGTAAAAACCGAAATCCCCTATGTAGCCCTTTTTTGGGGGGCTATTTTTGGGAAATATTCTAAAAATCTTAAATAGCAACTTCCTATTTTGACTTCATATTGGAATTCTCGCTGAAATTCTCTTTCCAATACCATACGGTTGCTTTACTAGTTTTCGAGATATTGGCTTTTAAAATGTCAAAATATCTCTATTGTCTTCAATATCGATTTTAGGGGTTTTTTATGAGGAAATAAAAAATTACAACAGTTTGAAAATTTGACCTTCTACTTCAGATTTTTGGAATAATATCGTCAAAATCAATAAAGTGTAAATATGAATGTGCAAACGTCAAACTGTTGTCATTTTTATTTGCTCTTAAAAAACCCTTAAAATCGATAATAAACACAATAGATATTTTCTTTAGTTTCTAAGATATGGGCCTTAGAAAATTGAATTTTTGACATTTTGAAAGCCAATTCCTAGAAAAAAACCGCATAGGATCTCAGGAAAATTCGTAAGTTTTTATGCTGTTTTATAAGATTCTATGAGCTGGAATGTTTTGCTCGTAAAAACTCACTTATAAGATTTGCTTTGGTTTTTACAAGTTTTGTAAAGTAAACCTTACAATATGGGGTACCATTGGAAAAGGGAGTTGGTGTTTAAGATTTTCAGAATATTTTCCAAAAATAACCCCCCAGAAAAAAGCTACATAGGGGATTTTATTTTTTACGGTAAATGGTAATTAGGCAATATATCGAAAACAAAAATCTATGTTTTAAAGATTATTTTTTTTTCTTAAAACCACTCTCTAGACCAACTCTGTCGTCCAAAGGAAGAACGCAGTAAGTCGAAAAACCTCGTTTTGAGGAAAACGAAAAAAACGGTTTTTGGACTAGTTTTTTTTTGATATTCTTGATTTTGCAGTTTTTTATAATTAACACTAATCAACACAAACTTTTTGGTATAAGTTTTGACCAATTTTGACAAGTTTCTAGCTCAGTTTTTCATACATTTTTTGGAAACAATTACAAAAGAAAACGCAGTATGTATCCCAGTTTAGAACGCAGTAAGTCTGCTCGATAGTACCAGTACCGTTATATAAAACATCAATTCTCAGTAGAAATTTTAATAGATTGTTTCAGAAATACAATAATAATTATGAAAGTAAGACTCGTGGCATATCGGACAAAGCGTTTTTGTTTCTCACTTCATTACGACCAGGCCTCCAATGTCTAATGGAGAATCCAGACACCTACAGACCTGTTTCAACCTTATTAGGAATCATCAGGAAGTCATAGGATTGTACCTGGCAGTTGAAGCTACACAGTGACCATGCACACCTCTAGAATTTAAAACAAAAAGTTTGTAATCCTTGGGGACGTAGTAACTGTGTGCGCCACCTGTCGAATAAACCGAGAAACAAAAACATCAAAATTGAAAAGTGCAAGACACCGTAAATAAAGAATCCTGTACCGTTCAGCAGGTTATAAAGTAGAAACCTGTAAAAGTATAAGGTCACTGTAACATGACTCTTAAAAAGAGATAACGTTCGCAGCAGCACCGCCCCCAATTGGAGCATCATACTACGTGGCTCTAATTTTAAGGCATCAACAAACAATCGCTCCGGAGGAGGCTTGTTGCGCAGAACTAAAAAGCCAAAATATTTAAAATGAAAGTAAGACTTATACTTTTACAGGTTTCTACTTTATAACCTGCTGAAAACGCCTCATAGGCGTTTTCTCGCGTTGAAATTGTTTAAAATGTTTTTAAAAAGTTTGAAACATTTGTTTTCTCGCGTTGCAACGGTGACGTCACATCTAAACGGGTTAAAAATATTTTGAAACGGAATCCACTCTAGTTTCAAAACTGACGCGTGCGTAGAAGATACGTCAAAATTCTACATCTTTGTTTTAACCTAAGATTTTTTTTTGTTTTTGCGTGAAAATGGATGAAAAATTGTATTCCAGATATCTTGTTAGCCATTTTTCATGGTATCCCTTTGGTCTTATATGATTTTCGGCTGGCCGTACATTGGAAGGTTTTGTTAAATTTTTTCTCGGTTCTAAATGATGACGTCATATCTAAATAGTTTCAAATAATATTTTAAAATAATTTTAACGCGAGAAAACGCCTTGGTTTAATCTTTTGTATTTGGGCCTGAGCAGATATAGATCAAGCCAGTCATAAAACTTTTGAACATCCATTTCTATGACCCTTGTTCTTCCTTAATTCGCCGTTTGGACAGCAGAGACAAAATCTGCAAAATCGTAGAGGTTTTTTTTATACTTCATGGATAGTTCCACCAGGTGATGGAAACTATCGGCGCTCATAAAGGTATGGCCCGACTCAAAAAATTTAATTATTATTTTATTTACCATTATCAGGTCAGAGTTTACAATAAATATCAAATACGACATGAGCATCCAGTTCTTATTTTGAGCGGCGCAATAAAATAAATGTGACCGAAAAGACCGCTAAAACATTACTGCGCTCTACCCTGGGAATTCGTGACGTAATTCGCAAGGTATTCAAACAAGTCTGCAGTAGGTCCACGGCGGGTTGACTTACTGCATTCTAGACTGGAAATGTCTGACGTTATTAGCGAGATATCCAAGGAACGTGGCGGTATGTTCATCTCAACTAGACTTACTGCACTCTACTCTGGAACAACAGTACTTATTGCGCTCTAGCTTTGAAAAGGTGTCCATTTACGACTTACTGAAAACTTCAAAGTTGTTTTTATTTGCAAAAAAATGTTAAAAAAAACTTGCAAAATTTAATCTCAAAACCGCAGTAAGTCGACTTACTGCGTTCTTCCTTTGGACGGCAGAACTGTGAATACTATGTTAACGTAAAAGATGTGTTTGTTTCCTGGGTGGTATGTATTTAAATTGCGATCTTTAAAATCTCAGTAGATACCTGGGCACAATAGGCCCATTTGAGGCCGCAGTGCATGGTTCAGCCTTCAGTAGAGCTAACCACCAGTTTTGAATACATACATTGTTTGCTGGGTAAGAAAAGAAGGTCTTACATTTATAATGCGTAACCCTGCACCAGCGTAATGACAAAAAACAGAACTTTCAACTCCTTTTTTTTTCACAGGAGAACTGTTACCCACAACGATTTCTGGTTAAACAACGTTATGTTAAACTTGAGCAAAAACTACGTAGAACAGGTTAAAATTGTCGATTTCCAAATGCTGCAGCACGGTTGTTTTACGAAGGATCTCATATTCTTTTTGTTCACCAGTGTTCAAAATCCAGTTCTGAGACGGAATATCGAGGAGTTACTCAGGTACAACAAAGTTTCCCAACCTGTCTCAAAAACCCATGTGTTATGACCATATATATATACCGGCTGGCCCAAAAAACCGGAATGATTTTAAATGGTTATTTTGTTAGTTCTTTTCCGATTTTAACGGGTGATAGCTCTAGTAAAAGCGCATGAAATTCTCCTTCGACAAATTTTAAAATCAAAGATGGTTGACATTGTCAAAAAGAAGCATATATTTCAACTCGTTACTTTTTACGGAATCCACTTAAATGAAATTAACAAATTAACACCATTCAAAAGACTAGTCTCTACCAAGGCGATCGACATATCGCTTATTAAAATCGTTTAGGTACTTTAGGATTTATAGCCAAAAATTTGGGAGAAGTTCCAGTGCTCTATATGTAAATAATGAATATATTAATATCGCCGCAACTTTTTTATCTCTTAACCGATTTTAATGAGCGATAGCTCGTTTGATCAAGAATTAAATTCTCCTGCGACGACAAAAAGAAATTGTCGACCACTATCACTCAAGCAAAGTATCGAGAATAAGACTATTCAGAAGCCTAGCCTCTGCCGAGACGATCGACATATCGCTCATTAAAATCGTTTAAGTACTTTAGGATTTACACGTACAAATTTGGGAGAAGATCTAGTGCTCTTTATGTGAATAATGCATAGGTTCATATCACCGCAGCTTTTGTACTTCTTAACCGATTTTAATGAGCGATATGTCGATTGCCTTGGCAGAGACTAGGCTGTTGGCCGTTATTATTACTCGTTACTTCGCCTGAGTTGGTTCCAAAAAAATAAACGAGATTCAATATGCTTTATCTCATGTAAAATCCGCCATCTTGAATTCAAAAATAACCGCCAATTTTTTTTGTCGCTACAGGAAAATTTAAATTTTCCAATAAACTCATTAAAATCGGTTAAGAAATAAAAAAATTGCGGCGAAATGAATATATTCATTATATTTACAGATAGAAACTAGGCTTTTGGATAGTGTTGATATTTTCATTTTATTAAGTAAATTCTTTGGTTTTAAGATGGCCGAAAACTTTTTTAAATTGGTCAAAGGGGAATTTTATGCGCTTTTAATGGAGCTATCACCCGTTAAAATCGGAAAAGAACTAACAAAGATATAGTCATTTAAAGTCATTCCGGTTTTTTTTGGGCCACCCGGTACTTAATATACACGCCCAGTTCTGAGACAGAATATCGAGGAGTTACTCAGGTACAATAAAGTTTTGGAACACAGGGTGATTCAAAATATCCTAGAAAGATTTGAACAGTAGTTAGATATCATTCATCTGAGAAAACTTACGTGATTATTCTGTTTAAATTTCATTTTTTTTTCTCTGAATTTAGAAGTTAAATTTTTGTATTTTTTTGAGAACTTCCTTTAAAATAATTTACCAAGCAAGTCTACGTGTGGCTGACAATGACAAGTTTTAAGCATTTTGATGTTGTCAAAGTTTTGTTTTCAGACGTCTTTTCGCGACCGATGATTTCGAAACCGCTTTAAAAACATGCGTAAAATGTTATTTTGGCGACGAAACGGTAACGTCACAGTTCAAAACATTTTAAAGGATTTCGAAAGCGCCTCGGCCGCCGTTTCGAACACGGTTCAATATGGCGGTACTTGTCAATTTTTAGCAATAATGAAAATAGGCCAAGGTTATCTAGCAGCGACAAAAAAAAGGCTCACTTGTGGATCTAGGACATCCATTTCAAAAAATCACAAAAAAACTTCCAAATGCAAAAAACGAGAAGCCACACAAACACAGCTGATTAATGTCATTCAATAATTGTCATTTTGGTGATCGGTGGCGATTGTTCGAAACGGTGACGTGCGGTTGAAACGGTGACGGTATGTTTTCAAAATGTGCTTTCGAAAACATCGCTCGCGAAAACACGTCTTTCTAAAATTGATGTTTCTACCACGTAGTAAAGGCTGCTTCTCAGAAAATATTACAAAATTATAAATTCAAATATCTTTGATACAAAACAGTTTACAAAAATATATTTTACTAATTCTTGTTCAGGACAACAAATTCTACCTACAGTTAAAGTCTTTCTAGGGAATTTTAAATCACCCAGTATATACTTATAAACTTAATATACACGCCCTGGAAGTGGCAATGTCTTAGCAACGTGTCATGATCAAGTCACGCAAATAAAAATAAGTGGAATGATAATAGCTTATAACGAAAATGACCGCTACATGTACCAGACATTTGTGAACCTAAATCAGTCGGTATTTACAAAATTCCCCCAACTCTCAGGCTAATAATAAAAAGGGTTATCGCACAGCACTTATGAAAGGCAAAAAACTAGTCATTCCGGTTGTTAACAGCACTGAACAAATCAAAACACTATATTTTTAGCAAAAATACGCAAAAAAGCCGAAAACACTTTATTTTTTACTAAAAAAACAACGCAGTAACATCCTAGTAACTTTTGGTTTTGTTGAAAACAAGTGTGTGGCTAATAAAAAAAGCAGGTAAATATACATCATGTTTACAGGGGGAATTGAAACCCATCTAAAACTTTTTCTATTAACAAAAATTAAAAAAATTAAAATTTATTATAGTACGAAAAATGGAGGTAAAAACTCCCATTTACTGATTGTGGAAAAAACACATAAGAAAAAAAATATTGTCGTGTCGATTCGATTGATGTGACGTTCTTTTAGGCTCATAACTGTCACCTACATAAGGCATTTGTGAAATTTCTCAGGGGCCAGTATTGTTGACGGCCTGTGAGGTGAGTATTTGCCTCTCTCACTTTTTACATGGTTCAAAGCAGGTGAGAAGTGAGAAATTTGTTCACATTGACGGGTGTCAAGAATACAGCCCAAGGGGTATTATCATTCCAGCTATTTTTACTTCCTTGGATCAAGTAGGCTATGAAAATAAGGATTTTAGGGTCGTTTTGCGCAAGTGCGTTGTATTGATGTTATTCCTAACGCCATTTTTGTTTTGATTCCGAAAGTGGTTAAAAATTTTGTTTACATTTTCTTCTTTTCAATGACCTGCGAGTTTTGCTTTGACCTTGCAAGTTATTGCTGCAATTCTTTCCAGATTTTATTGAGCCATCTCAAGCGGGCTTAAAAGTTAAACCAGGGAAAAATAAACTTATCTGTGAAATTTTTGGTATCACCCTATCCAGAGAAAACATCTAAAACGGCTGAAATTTCAAACATTTTTGCTTTGCTTTGCGCATACGTTGCCATTGAGAAACGCGACGTCGGCTAATGACGTCGTTTCGACTACCTGACGACTCTCATTCGCACCTAAATGGGTAATACAGATTCGGGTCGTCTTGACGTCATTGATCCTGACTAGCTTTACTAATTGACAACTTATTTGAGAAAAAATAAAAATTCTTGAAGATTTGCTTAAATTGTACCCAGTAAATACATATTTGAGAGGTTGACTAAAAATGGATGCGTTTTCTTAAAGGCGGATCCTGATGTCTACTGGTATACAGTAAGTACTAAAATTACAGTACACTATAGTGTGTACTGTAAGTAAAATTAAAAACCGAAAAAACACACCACTTTCGGAATCAAAAATTAAAAAAAACAAAAACGAACTTGCGTAAAACAGCAGTATATCTTTATTTTCGTGGCCAAATTGACCATGATATGTTGCTAACAAAAGTATATGATTATATGACCTACCTACTTTAGAATCTTTCCGTAGGTGGGATACAAGTTTTATAACTTCATTGATGGTTCATCCTGTATTTTGACCCCGATCCATCAGATCACTTGGTATACAATGGTCCAGTACTTGAAAACAATGGCATTCCTAAAAATAAATTAACTGTAATACGCGCAGATTTTTAACAAACTAATGGGTACATATTCGAATGTGGGAAAAACAGGGAAAACAATAACCCATTGTGTTGTTTTTTTTTTAAATTAAAATTATACTGCCAGACACATACAATTTAAAACCAATTTTTAAACAAAAAAAATATTTGAAAAATTTAAGTGTATATTTAGAATATTGGAAAGTTTTACTAACGCCTTGCATAAAAACCGATTTAATGTTATATCCTTTTTATTTTTTTTGTAGACAATACTATGACGAACTCACCGGAATATTAAAAATTCTAAACCTCGACTTACCTTTGTCCTATGAAGAGTATCAAAATCTTCTGAAACAAACCGCCAAAAATGAACTCAATCACGCCCTATTCTTCTCGAACGTCGTCTTTGGGGAAAAAAATTTGGAACACGACCTAATGTCGGATGAGAATTTCGATCCATTCGAGTTTATGAGCCAAATGAACGCTAAAGACATAGGACCTTTACAGAAGGACAAAATTTTGACGATTGTTATTTTGGCTGGAAAACTCAACTGGGTATAAAATACAATTTTTAAGTTTTTTTATTTATTTACTTGCCTTTTAATCTCTATCCCTATACTAATATAAATTTTGACTATTGTTACTTTGACTGGAAAACTCAACTAGTCAATACAATTTTTTAAGTTTTTTTGCTTTTTATTTTCATATATTACTTGCCTTTTAATCACTGTAGAAATAAAATGCGAAAACCGTGCATTTTTTTAAATTTGGTATTTAGTCAGTAAATATTTGGTTGTTAACTTTTTCTCCTAGGGACTAACTGTATTAAATAGTTCACACACAAAACCAAGAGACAGAAACTTACGACACCTTGTATATTTTAACAAATTTGAACAGTATGTCTTTTCTACCTTATATGTTACTTTCTTCTCTAACAATGTTTAAATAAAATGACAAAAGCTTTTCAATAAGACCAATAAGTGATTGAGATGATCAAAATCATATTAGGTATTTTTGGAATCAGTTTTATTTAAATCTGCCAAAATATACAGGGTGTCTCACCCTAGCCTCCTATATCAAATATGAATTCTCTTCGTCTTTTGGTTTTTAAGATATTTAGGGGTTCGTTAATTTTCGGACACCCTGTATATCTCAGCTCGTTAATTCTGAATGGACCCGGGGAAATTAAATAAAACAAAGTGAAATTTTTGGAAGTTTTTTTTTAATTTTCTATAATATATAATATATAAATTGCACCTACCTACTAAAATAATATGAAAATATTACATATTCACCTATAAAACGTCATACAAAAAACATTAAATTTAAGAGGAAGTATAAACTAATTTAATTATAGTTTTATTAGGGAATATTATTATTATATATTATTTTACAACATTACAGGCAAGGAAATAAACTGTTAAAAAATCTCAATAAATTTAAAAAAAAACTGTCATTTTGACACTATTTAATTAACCTAAACGCATTGTCAAAATGCTGTACAGGGTGATTCATTATATTTTACCTACCCTATCATAACCTCATTACTATGGGAGTTATCAAAATTATTAAATTTCAATTCATAATCTTAAGCTTAATATAAAAATTTGACTAATTTAGTAAAAGGATCTTGGCTAAAATATAAAGAATAACCTTGTACCAATGACTATTTCTTTCTATTCTCCAAACAAAATAATTTTAATTTGAGTAAAAAGTTGTAAAGAGATATTTTTACAAATAGATATATCTGTATAAAATACCATGTGACTACCATAGTGTGTCAAAGCAAACCAATCAGGACTGACTTTTTATCAACACTAAAAAAAAGCAGGAAGCATCGATCATTCATTTCTAAGATTTAAAAAAATATATATATAAATAAAAGGAAATGCCTGTAAAATATTTTATTATTTATCTCAATCAAGTCAGGTTTTACCAAAGGTCTTTCAACTTAAGTGTACAGCCACTCGCAAAATAGATTACAGCCCTGTATTATCAAAGAGCCACAAAATGTACAGAATCTGTTACTTTTTGTAATTTTTATAAGCAAAATAAAAAAAAACTGTTTATTAAGATTTAGTTTTAATCCTAAAAAAGTAGGTAATTTATTTTGAGTTTGACTGTATCCCAGTAAATAATTAGTATTGAATTAAAAACCAAGCTAATTATAGTGATATCCTGTGCGACCAAAATGATTCATTTCTAATCTTTTTAAACGTTTTCACCTTTTAAGTCAATGTTGGAATTTCCAGAATGTAAAGAAAGAAAAAAAACATATAGTGTTTCATAGTTACTAAATAAATGCGAGGATATTAAAATGAATGACTAAAACCAGTTTCCAAAACGAAAAATGGTATAGAAAATTTGTTAGTTTAATGCTTTTTAAAAAATCTATTTTTTGAAAATAGAGAGCGTTCCTAACATTAAAAAGCAAAAAATAGATTTGTTTTTTAGTACTTAAAATCTGATAAAATATATATTGCACCCAATTCTTTTAAAAGTACTTAGGATTTGTGAACAAATTGCTATATTTGCAATTAATAAACTCAAGGGTACTGTTAGTGTTCAAAGTTAATGGATCTATGTCCTTTTCTCTATTACTAAGGGAGAAACAGACATATATAAGCCAACTTCGAACACCAGTTTGTCACTTTTATCATGCGTTTTAAGTTGTTGGAGTGAAAATGAATCCCCTTTCTTTTTCTTTCACAGGTCTAAACCATAACTAAAAAGCCATGTTTTTTATATGTTCAAAGACCTTTAACCACATAAAAATTGATAAAACGCGCTGATTCTGGGGCTGCGATCGATCAAAAGCAGTGAGCAGCAGAGCAAAGAGTCGCCAAACTTTTATGGGCCACCCATTGAGTTGCCGCAAACAACGCTTTCTAAGCTGTTGTAGGAAAGCTTCATATCCTAAGAACACCAGAATCAGCACTCTTGTGTTGAACCTATGTTTACCTAACAATTTTTTCTGTCGGATGTTTAAGAAACGGGCTCATTAGTTCAGATATTACGCCAACAAAAGATTTAATTATTTATTAAATAGATAATTGCTTATAGTAGGAGAATAAGTTTGAGTATCGCTCACCTTTTAAGCCAAACCAATTAATAATACACAAAAAAATAATATAATATAAAAACATTATTACCAATGGGTACAAACCTTGTCAATCCAATGCAAAAACCAAGATGGCTGCGCCTCTTAACATGGTTTGTACCCACTGTTAATACTATACACAAGTACAAGTGAAAAATATTTCCAATGCAAGTGCTCAGTTACTTTGAATCACAATTTGGTTGATAAGGTTGATCTATTTTTCATTTCCATTGACATTCTTTAAACATTGGCTACCAAGCAAGGAAACATTACTTTAAAGTAAGTACGATCACTTTAGAGTAAATATCTAAACAAAAAATCAGATTAAAACTTTAGGGGAACATATTTAATGGATTGTGGGGGGGAGGGTTAACACCCCTGAAATTTTAATCCAAACCATTCTGAAGCACTTTGAAAATGCATTAATCAGGCAGTACCAATATTAAAAAAATATTTTAATTTTAGTCGTTATGGGTAAGTAAGTTTTAAATTAGGATACAACATAAATCTATATGATTTTTAAGAATTAGCCATTTCGACACCTTCCTTTAGTATCTGTCACTTTCTCACTTCGAGACTCAGTCACTTCGGATTTTAGTGAAAGATGAGCAATTGACCCAATGTTTCCTCACACAAAACTCCAATTTATGCCTAATTGAACTGTAATGTTAAACCTGGTTTAAATTCAATTGGTGTGTAGAATGTGATATGTTGCTATCTTAAGTACGGGGATATGTGTTATAAATGTCAACCCCCCCTTTTACTAATTACTATGCATTTTACAAAATATAGGGCAGTCTAACAAAAATAATATGGCCATTTTTCCATAAGACGTACCAGAACTCCAATAAGGGCAATGTTGGAAACTTGGATGTCAGTTGGTTGTCGTTTTCAGTATTTTATGTTTATTTTTATTTACAAGACTTTAAACAATCTTAACCCTACATATTTTAACAAATTTATTAAATTTCGTAGGGAGGTACACTTCTGGCCACATAAAATGCGTACGCCTATTTTATATAGTGTATTATGAGCCTCGCAACTCAGAAACCTTTTAGGTATTTCAAATTGACAAAAAATGTCACTGTCAGATTTTGTTGTTGTCATACGTTTATATTTAAGAATACCCAAGAAAACGACGCGCAGACGGATAAGCCCCTCTAGACTTTAGATGTCGCGTTGCTGCCAAGAAAATCTTACTTAGTGAGGAAAAGAAGCAAGCCAGGCTAATTTTTGCACTAAACTATTCACTAGAAAAAGGAGAATTTTGGCAACAAAAGTGGTCTTTACGGATGAAAAAATCTTTCAGTCCCACAATGACAGCAAACAAATTTTGGTATATCGCCCGCCACGAACACGCTCGAAACATATATTGCTGGAAACGAAGACCGGGCTGGAAGATTTTCCGTGAATGTGTGGAGTTGGATATCGCCGGGAGGACATGGGACTCTTTTTAGAATCCATGGAATTTACGGCTGAGGTTCATGTTGATATGATGAGAAATATTATGCTTCCAGAAGCAACCATTCTTCATCCAGAAGGTTTTGTGTATCAGCAGGATAACTGTCCTATCCATACCGCACGCATGGCAAAAACCCCTGACGCCAATCCCATGGAAAATGTGTGGGGCCTTATAGCAAGAAAGTTAACACAAATGAATACAAATAATATGGAGCTCATAGTCAGAGGGTACGACGAAGTCATTGTTTCAAATCCTAATTTATTTCAAAATTTAGCAGATTCCATGCCACGAACACTGGCAAATATTATCGAGGCTGACGCTACTAGGAATCAAGAAATCAAGTTCGCTCAGTTGATTGCACAATCTGAGAGTACGGGGAATGAAAGAGTGAAATCCATAATTGGTTCTGTGAAATTGCTGGTGGAATGTTTAGAGTTGTGAGAGTATTGCGAAAGGGGACACCAACCAATTTGGAATGTTAAGTATGGACAGTCAATAGATCTCTTTGGTTTCTTCTGCAGGAAAGTGTTGACAGGCTTAGTTCTGTGCAGAGGTTTGCATAATGGAATTCCTGGTTATTGAAAAATTTGTAGTTCAAATATCTGAAGAATTTACGCTGTACACTTTCAAGTCGATGTATATGGCAGGTGTAGTTTGGACTCCATACTGATGCAGCATACTATAGATGAGTACGGACATAGGAAAAATATAATGTTTTGATAGAGCAGCATTCGAAGCGCCCAATTGATTGTGAAATCGATATGATCAGCAAAGTCCAGCCGAGGATTCATCGAGATGCCTAAGTCCTTGATCTGCTGTACACAGTCCAACCAAATTTAATTACTTTTTACGCATGGCAGTCGATTTGAGAGGATATTTTTAAAAACAGTTTTAGACCGTCTGCAAATAGAAGAAAAAAGCAGTGCTTGAAAATAAATGCAATGTCGTTGATGAACATGTTGTAAAGTAAAGGTGCCAGGTGTGAACCTTGGGGCATGCCTGAAAAGACTGGGATTTGAGAAGAAGTGAAGTTGTTTATCCTTACTATTTGGAACCTTTCTGTCAGGTAGCTCTCAATCCAAAGGAGTAGGAAGCTTGAAATGCCGAGTGCCTCCAATTTCCGGGTCAAGACTGCATGATTGACTCTGTCAAACGCTTTAGAGAAGTCGGTGTATATTGAGTGTACCTCTTCACCCCTCTCCAAAGCATTTGTCAGTATGTCCAAGTAAGTAGAAGAATTCTTTTTGAAGCCGAATTGCTTGGGTATGAGTTCTGCACCCAGTAAAGATGCAATAAACTTTGTGACAATGTTCTCAAACACTTTTGGAATATCGTTAACAATACAAATAGGACGATTGGCTACATTTGCTGAATCACCCGATTTATAAATTGGTACTACATGGCTGGTCTTCCAGAATTCAGGGAAGATGCCTGATAGAAGTGAGCAGTTGAATATAGTGTGCAGTGGTTTAGACAGCACTATATGTGCACTATGTGCTAAAGTAAATGAATACCGTGAGTTTCTCATCAAATCATCAATGTTTTTCTTTTTTTTATACTGAGACTTTCCATTTATTATAGGATCAATGCCCAGTGTTAGCGAAATTTTTGCAAAGTTAAAGACAAACGCAAATTATCCATGCACCTAGCCGGGATTCGAACCCGAGACCTTCCGCAGGCCGATACTCTTACCCACTGCACATAATCAATGTTTTTCATGTATCAGTTTCATATCTCAAAAATATTTGCTTCAGCACATATATGTTATACATTTTTGAAGTCAGCAGCAATTGAAAACAAGTGCCACACACAGAGACGGGCCCACAATTTTGCAAATTCAATCTTTAAAAAAGAGAAAAGAAGATCAATCTCACAGTGGAAAACCGACGCCTTTGTTAATTTAAAACTAGTTTAAAACAGAATTTTTCAATTCTAAGCTGGAGAAGCATAAGAGTGACTGTCCAGATATTTCAGAGAGGGATTCAATAGGATTTTTCAAAAATTTATTAGGGAAAAAGAAGGAAAGGCATCAATCGGGGTTTTAGATGTGGATTCAATTGTTGATTCTATAGTATCTAACAATCAATTAAGTATCTTTGCTTACGAAGGATTCAATCCTAAAATATTGAGAGCAGCACTGGCCGGAAAGGATGATTTTAAGGCTGATAGGGGTTCTTATTGCATTGTACATCAGCAGAGGGACAAACATGACGAAGATGGTTGAGCGAATTGTTGTATTAACTGAGGGGAAGGCTCAAGTAATGGATCTAAAAGTTAAATACAACATTAGGGACGAAGTTCCAAAGGATTGCTGCATGCTTTCCAGAGATTGTTATAAAAACTGCTTCCAAAATTTGCTTGCTTTCCCTGTTTTGCAGCCTGTATTCCAAAATCAGGACCACTTCATGCAAAGTTATTAGAATTTCATCAGGATATAATGGTTGAGTTTGATAAGGTGATAAATAAGGTTCCTACTCCAAGAGGTAGGTTTTTCCAATATCACAAGGCTACTCATAATTCTGAAATTTTAAGTAATAATGCCAGAGTAGATTTAATGATATATTTACCAGAATTTACTGAACTCTTTGAGGATGATTATGGATCCGATGATGCAGACAGTGATCCTTCTCCAGTGGCTCGTGGAAGTATAAAAAGAAAGATGCCTCCTGTGCAAGCATATTCCAGTACCAAGAGAGGAAGAGGCAAATAGATTTAAGTTGATTTAAGATTTATAAACTATTAGTTATAATAACTAGTTTAGTAGTGTTAAGTTTAATTTAGTGAAAAATCAAATAATATAGAGTGACTTCCATTTAAAATCAGAAAGGTCATGTCAAAATTTTCCATATGCAATGACATTTGACAATTTTGACATACATAATTTATTAAAGTTATGCAACTTTCCTTAAAAACCATTTGTTATAAAATGCATAACAGAGAAAAGGAGGAGTAAAATTTATAATGGATACACCTCTGTACATTTCGGCAGCACATTCTCAACAACGGTTAAATTTAAACCAGGTTTAACATTGCAGGGCAATTGGCAATTGAAAGTTCATACCACGTAAAAAAAATACAGTCTTACATAATATAATTAAGCTTGAAATACTACAAAAATTATAATATAAAAACTCACCAGTTGGCCATCCCGGGTTTGTTCAACGTCATAAAATAGATTTGACAGGACGAACCGCTTTTAGCGCTCGAGAAGAACACCTTGTCGTTTCGCTCGCACAAAAATTTAAGTCTTTGAGCCTTTTTGTGCATGAACACTCCGTCGAGGTGTCCGGATTCCACGGAACGGATTTCGATGGCTTTGTTGCCCCATCCCATGATCTGTCCGGTTCCGATGTAGGCGACCGACGTGGGCATCTCGCCCCATTGAAGCAACATATTTTTCGACACTCTGCCGTACGTATTTACGTAAACGCCCTCGTTATCGTAACAGAGTAGCAGTTGCATGCCATTGCTGTTGGGCAGGGTGACTATGCAATGAGGGGTGATACCTAATTCGAGAAAACATTCCTATATATTAAACAATAATTTTGAATCAAATTAATAATGTTGTAGCACCCAGTACCGACAAGTTTTAGGGTGATTGAACCTAATTTTTGATATATTTGCATGCGAAAAGCCCAAAATACCGTGGCCAACACAATCTATAAAAATAGAATTTTCATTGGCCCAAAAAACGCATTATTTAATGCCCATTGGCCAAATAATTGCCAATAAACTAATTGCCTACTTCTTTCTCACTCTGTTCAATGAATTTTCACAAGGAAAAAACATAAACTAAACGAATCGAACTGACCCAAAACATCACACGGGCAAACACGCACGAACGCCTGCTCGGTATGGCATCGGCCGTTACGCAAATTTCTGTTCTTTACTAGGCCAGTCAAGAAATATTAGTTCTTTACAATAGGTCAGTAGATTTTAAGCATTTTTATTTACTTTTTTTTGAAAAAGTAACACTTTTATGTAACAGCTTGCGGTGAAGTCACCTGCACTGCTAGCTACTCATTAACGAAATGTGGTAGGGTGGTCGAAATGGTCAAAAAAAATGCTACCATCTCCATAAAAACATTATACTTTTTTTCGCATATTTTTTCATGAAAAAAGGGGTTGATGGTGTTTTGGATACTGGAATAATTTAGTGTTAGCTATTTATTTAGATGCTAATTAAATACCAAGTCACCAAATTTTGTACTCTTGTACTTTCCAGGACATAGCCTGCACTATGACCTGACTAGCTTTGTCAATAAGAAACTTCTTGAGACAATAAATGAATGAATGAATGAATTTCAAACTATCTGTCTGCAAAATACTCATCTATACATATAATAACTATCTAGAGAGATCATTCTTCTCAACAAACCCAGGGTGTCCACAGATTTTGCAAAAAAAAACCCTGACTCATATTTCTAGCAGTCTCAAAAAAACTTTCACTTAAATCATATTAGGTGCATATTTATTAAACAAGAGGAAAGAAAATCAGCCTCCACTAACTAACTAAAAATTATAAATATTTGCGAGACAAATAGCCAAGCTTTTTGAACACTTTGCTTCTGAATAAGTACTTTCCCTTACTTTCCTTGACCAATTTCAAATTCCCTGACTTTCCAGGTTTTTCCATGTTTGTTCAGTGACGTTGTTTAACTCGGTGTTCAGAATACAAAAACGAGCAATTCGCACAATAAATAAGGCTGGACCTAGACACCACTGCAAGCTTTGATTCAAAAAAATTAAAATCTTAACTTTTCCATCGCTATTCATTCTAGAGTACAGTCTGCCTGATTCATAAAAAAACAAACCAAAACCATTACAGCCCCTCTGCATATTACCAGACAAACCGCGAACCAGCATGTGTCATTACCTATTCCAAAGCTAGCTCTAGATTAATTAAGGATCAGAAAAAGTTCCGTGAAACCATTACCATCCATCTTCAAAATCAACCCTTTTACAGTTGTGATGAATACTATGTGCAAACATTAAATTTTGAGGAACAAAAAAAATTATTCAACCCTTGACAAGTTGCTTTACTTAACTTTTTCTTCAAGTTTTAAACTTTGTGAATGCTTTATTTTAAACTTTTTACAAACAATTATTGTATCTGACTTTTAAATAATTATTTTTGTTTATGTTATATATTGTATAATAAGTGTATGTATGCCTGTATTTATAATAATTTAATAATTTAGTTGACTGAATTTTTTGTTTACGAGATTGTAAGATCTTAATAAACAATAAAGCGATTTTGAAATTGAAATTGGACACCCTGAAATCATATAGATACCAAAACGCCAATTTTTAGAATTTTTGTGTGTTTGTTCTAGCAAAACGCAAAAACTACTGAACCGATTTTTATGAGAGAATATAGGCTATATTTATATTTTATGTTAATATATTTATAATTTATATCTTACCACGTTCTAAAATTATTATACTTATTCATACGTAAATCCCCGATAAAGATTGTCTATAAGAAAATCAAGTCCAGCAAAAACGTCACTTCAAAATCACTTCTCCAAACAGTTCCCAAACATCTCCGAATGCCTTCCCACAATCAAAATTTAAAGTTATAGAAACAGTTCCTGATGGTAATTGCTTGTTCAGATGTGTAAGCCAATTTCTTTTTTTAAGTCAAGAGAAACATTCTGAACTTCAAAGGAAAGCCGTAAAATACGTAGAAGATCACAGGAATGAAGTAGAAAATTTTCGATCTGAAAACATTTTAAATAAAAATGAATACTGTAAGCAGATGCTAAAAAACGGCACGTATGATACTTCAGTTGAATGCTTTGACCTCTCAGAAGTATGTGAATTAAGATTTGAGATTTTTTACCTTGAAATTTTTGAGAACTCACAAAACATCTCTGATTGAACTATAAGAATACAATCCAAATTTAAAAGAAACTTTAAGTGACAGATGTATCAACATAAATTACTGTTCAGTTTGTTACAAAAGCTTTAAAAATCAAAATGGATTAAAAATTCATCAAGCAAAAGTTCACTCAAAGTGCAAATCTGAGAAGATAGAGTCAAAAAAATTTAAGGCAACTTTGCAAACTACCACTTCTTCATCCCAACTTAAACAAGAAAGCGTTTCTCCCTCCACGCAGTTAAATTGGATGCAGATTTTTTGTCTAAATATTATTGTTGGTGTCTTAAATAATTTAGGGAACAAGTTAAAGATACTAGATTCTCATATTTTTTACTAAAACAATCATTTGGAATTCCTTGCATGTCTTATTTACTTAGATGTTCACCTTATTGGAAAATCACTGAAACCCTTTCTAAGTTTGATAATGTCACTTAAAATCTAGTCCAAGAAATATCTAATTGCCAAATCTCTTCAAATTCTTGGTTACAAGGGGAGGTCTTGGAATCCGAGATACTGTTACTCTTTCAATATCTGCCTTTTTAGCCTTTTCATTCAAATACTTTGATCATCAAATTAAGGAAATATGTCAAAACCTTTTAACATCTTCAGCTGAAACCAGCCAAGAAAAAGCATGTCTTCTTGCTCTATAAGCACCAGAGAGCAGTGCATGGCTCAATGCCCTTCCATCCGCAAATTTAGGAAATCTTTTAGACAACAATACATTTCATATTTCAACTGCGTTAAGATTAGGTCTGCCTGCCTAAGCTGCAGGAAAAGCGCAAGACGTGTATCTAGACACATGAAGAAGGGCTCTGATTTGAAATAGATTGAGAGATTTGAGATTGATAATGAAAAACATGCGGATGGGATGACTTTGATCCCATGGAAAAATGGTAAACAACTTCTCTGGGATGCAACTTTTTCACACACTTTAGCAAAATCTTATTTAGACAAAACTTATCATCTGGTGTAGCTTTTACTCTTTTGGAGGACAAGAAACTTAAAAAATATGGTGAATTATTAGATCACTTTATTTTTGTGCCCTTTGCAGTCGAGACTTATGGACCTTGGGGTGACGAGTAAAATCGCAGGCGAAGCTGCGAGGTCTTCAGCTAGTTTGCTATAAATTATTGTTTTAGCAAACCATTCTGATAAACATAGTGCCTCTAGAGACTATCAATCTTCAGGTTCATTACTTATTGTAAATTGCAAATTATAAGAGCTTACTTTCTTGTAGCTAATAAAGTGTGATATATTAAAGATAACAAAGGGGTAAATAAGTATGAAATGCATTAATAACTATTTGAAAAAGTTAAAAACAAAATTTAAGACATTCTGTATGTATTGTACTCACCATTTTGTGCATGTTTTGGCAAGTAAACGTCATAGACGCTGGCAGAGTCCATATCGACCGCATGAAATCCATCACAACTGCCGTAGATCACTTTGAGTCTTGTACCTTCTTCGACAGTTAGGTCGACCAATACCGGTCTGTAGGTTAGATCACAAAACGTCTTGAACGCCATGAATTTGTGATAAGGTTTTGGAGCCCAAGCGTAAATTTCAATACTTTCCCTAAGAGCGATAACCAAGAACTTTATCCTTTCATATTTGACTATTTTAAAGTGAACCGCCCCTTGTAAATCGCCGACGTTAATCCATCCGTTCCTGCGTTCTACCTGGTCACTAACCCCATCTGTTCTTAAGATTTTACTCTTCAGCCAACTAAGGTAATAGACTCGTACCCTGCTCTTTTTGCCCGATATGGTTACAAGAATGTTCTGTCCTTCTAGTACTTCCATTTGCTGAAATTTCCTTCTTGAAATCAGCTGATATACTTTGCCCTGGCCACTTCGATCGAGCAGCATCAAGCCATGTTCAGTGCCAATTAATAGGTTAACACCCCACAGTGCTGCGCACAATATCTCGCTGTTAAATCTTTTCTTGTATTTTCGAATTTCTGGGGTGTCTGAAGACAAATCGTGAGAGGTTGGTGTAACATTGACATTGACATGAGATTCTCTTCTTGATTGCTGAGAGTTGGCGCCAAAACCAAACACTAAGAATGAGCGCTGTTTTTGCTGCAGTGCCATAGCATTGGAGTGTAAAAAATTTGATTGGTCAGTGTCTTCGTCGCGCGATTTATCTCTGTCACGAGCTGATGGGGTGTTAGGGCTCCCACTAGTCTGACTTAGTAGGTCTGGAAGAACACTGCTTTGTCTAGAATTTTCGGAATTTCTACCATTTTTCTTTAACACCAGAGTGTGATCTCCCCTCATATCATCATCATCTGGAGTTGGTGGCAAAGGACGATTTGGAGGCCCACCTGAACTCATTCCCGAACCACTTGAAACACTGTTCTCAGGAACAGTTCCTAGCATCAAAGGCTTGGGTGGGTCACTTGCTAGTAAAGTTCCATCATTCCGAGCCCCCCGTTCTAATTCCTCTGGCTCAGAGTCACTTTCCGAGTCCAAGAAAGTCTCTGCAACTCCAGAGGATGTGGGCAATACACTGTTGTTGTTAGAAGATGAAGCATTGTTTCTACTGTTAAATGGTGGAGCAGGAGGGCTGCTTTTATCCAAGACATTGTTGGGTTTTGAGGAAGAATGTTGGACGCCAATTTCATTGAGATGTGCTGCAAGGGCATCAAGTTCCATGGGTTTAAAATTGTGTTGCGATTGTGAGTTTCTTTGTGGTTGTTGTGGTCTTGGTACCTAAAGTTAAATTAGCAAATAAATAAAATCATATAAATCTTGTTACTGTTTGTCAAGGTATTTAGATAGGGTTTAATGGTTTAATAAGTATTAGCCCAAGTGAACATGACTTATTGCCTAAAAAATACACAAGCACATAATTATTTATAAAATTTATTTATGTGTTACCTATACTGCCATGATCAAGAAAGGGATCTATTGTCTAAGTTGTATAGACAAAATAAATATGTTAAGAAGAAAGTTTCCTTTTTAATAAAATATTTTGGATTATTAAGATAGAGATGACAGAAATTAACACCAAGACACTCACTCAATAAAACCAAAAACTAAATTTTTACCGATTTTTTAATAGGTACTCTTAAAATTTTAGAAAAAAAAGATTTCATTCATTCCTACCCCTAACATCTTTATCACAGAAAGCCCCAAACTGTTTTTAAGTACTGGCCCAAAGATTAAATATTTTTAAGAAAAACAATGACTTCATTTTTTTGTTCAATTAATTTACATACCTATAAACAAGACTCAATAAATTGTTAATAGAGTAGTTCCATAGAAAGATGTTGAGTAATTTTTAAAATTGAAAAAAATCTTGTTTTTAAGTTGCACATTGTAAGACATTTTTTTATTTATTCTTGTTTTTTATTGTATTACCTGTAAAGACTAGTGTATGGCCATATCTTTTCTTTTTGTTAGGTAAAACCAGACTCTGTATGTATCTCAAATATAAAATCTTTAGTTAAATGTTATCAAAATGAATTTCTTTTTGACAAAATCAATGTTAGACAGATTTTGGTTAAATTATAAAATTTTTTGGTTAAAAAGTAAAAATTCATTGGTATAGTAACTTTCAAATCTTTCATTGTTTTTTTCCTTACCTGGCTTTCTGGTGGAGGTGGAAGTGGTCTGCGGGGAGGTGTAGGATCTGGAACAACAATCATTCTTTGTGGAATTGGAGGCCTAGCTGGTGGTCCTGGCTCAGGAATTTCCTCTCTCTCTTTACCTTTACCATTTTTAGGGGGTGGTTCCATTCTGCCCTCCTGAATCTGTTGGAAATTTCTTCTCAGGGTGTCCCCTCCTGCTGCCTGTATAATACTGCTGGGTTCCCCTGCAGTTTGGGGCTCTTCATCTTCATTTTCTGACCCCGAGTAACGATAATCTTCACGTTCTTTCTCTTGCTTACGTTTTTTGCATCTATCAATGTGATCCTTCAGTTGAATTCGAACTTGGCGCTCAGTCGGTTGATCTCTGATAAATGGGTGTTTTAATAAATGCTCAGTATATGGCCTTTCATGATAGTCTTTAACAAGTACAGTTTCAATGAAACTGTGAAATTTTTTGTTCCACTTTTTGCTTTTCAGTCGTGGAGGAGGATTACGAGGAATCAAGAATAAAGCTCTCATGGGATGCAGTTCACACAAAGGAGGTTGAGACTCAGCCATTTCTAGTGCTGTAATACCCAGTGACCATAAGTCACTTCGATTATCATAAGTTGCCTCAGGATTCTCATCGCAAGCAATAACTTCTGGGGCCATCCAGTAGGGTGTACCAATAAATGTATTTCTCCTACCAATTGTTCGATCTAATTGAGCAGACACACCAAAATCTACAAGCTTAACTTCAGCATTATCAGTTAACAAGACATTTTGCCCTTTAATATCTCTGTGAATCACTTTGTTGGTATGTAAGTACGATAAACCACGTAAAATTTCTCTGGAAATATAAGCGATCCATTCTTCTTTCAGAGACTGACCTTTTGTAGATTTGACAAGGTCTGTAACTGAACCAGCTCCACAGTATTCCATAACCAGCCACAGTTGGTCATCTTTACCTGGTGAGGATTTTTTGATAAATGCACCATAATAAGTAGCAATGTTTCTGTGGTTTGAGAATTTTTTTAAGACATTGATTTCAAGCTTAATTTCTTCTTCCTCGTCTTCTGTAACATCCATTACCTTAATAGCCGCAAGCTGGCCTGTTTTTGTGTGTCTGCCTTTGTACACTTGGCCATAGGTACCATTGCCAACAACCTCAATAAGTTCAAAGATTCCTGCCGGATCTTTGAGGGTGTTGAGGTCGATTTCCCCAAGGGAACAGTTGACTGAAGGCGATATTTGATGCGCCATTTTCGCGAATATAAATCGGCTTAAATCAGTGGAATAGATAAGTGGAGCAGTAATTAAAGTTTACTGTAATTTTAGTTTATTCCCAGCATATTTTGGTCTGATATATGAGCTCAAATATGAACAAAATAAGCAAGTTTTATAATTCATACGTGTTAAGGGTGGGCACTGATTGGTAGGTCTTTATTGCAGAATGTTTTTTTCACCGCAATGACGTCATTATCGCTGTAATAATGGGTTTATCGCACTCGCGGCTTGGCCGAGTGTTTAAAGCGTGACTTTTTGCACTCTATTTTGCGGTTTAGGACGAAAACTTAACAGAAAAAAGATATTTTCTTTGTAGAAAAATAGAAGTGACAAATTTTGTAAAAAAAAAACTGTCACTGTCATTGAGAGCTCGCCCTTTCGTCGCAGAGAAAAAAGTTGGTTTGAGACAAAAATGGGCTGCAAAACCGAACTGAACCCAGGACCAACCGAACATATGTGTACTACACACGTTTCGAAACAAGCCCCTACGGTTCGGGTTTGGTATGAACTGACCAAACATTTTTGTTCTCCGGCCGTAACCCCGAAAAATTGTAAAAATAATTTGTATTTGGGACTTTTGTTAATTTTTACGTATGTTTCTTTTACCGTTCTGACATTATGGGTAAGTTTGTAAACAATTACACTTTACTTTATTCCTTTACTTTAAAGCCCTAGAAGATTGAAAATGTTCGCGCCAGCCGTTTCGGTTCTAAAGGCTGGTAAGTGCTCTTAGCTTGCATGAACAGCAGCATGCATTTGTTATAGTTTATTTGCATCTTACTGCATACCTGATACTGCTTACCTTACAGAACTCTGAATCCACCTTTAGTCATTAATGTTGACACTACTGGGTGCATTCACGATTTTGTTCAGCAGTAGTTATTACAGAAATGCATATTGAACATTTAATAGATTTTGTGAGTTTCCACATTTCTAGCTTTTCAGTTAATGAAAAAGAAAAGGTTAAAGTTAAAGAAAAAAGTTACAGAAAAGGAAAAGGAATTTAACATGAACTAGCCTTAAATAACTAACTGACACTGATTATAAAATTCGGCAACTGCCGCTCAAGATGACCATGGTTTATCCAAGGGTTTATCTTGAGCAGGAGCAGCAATAGCTGGCGTGAGCATTTTAAATCTATAACTAAGCCTTAAATCGACTCAACCCTTCAAAAGACAGGTGCAATTTTATTTTTATTACACAGGCTTGGATCAAAGCACTAGTCAAGAAAAGCTGCTGTTAACCAAATCCGGTGAGGAGCTGATAATAAAACAATATAAAAAGAAAAATATAGATAAGAATGAGGACAACACTATAGAAACAATCCCAGATGACTCTTACATTTTTCGCATCAACACTTTATACACCTTGCTCCAAGAAGATCAGCTCAATGGGTCCCATAATGGCTTTCGATCAAGTCTTGACAAAATTGTAACTTTGGATCTTTCTAACTGTGATTTAGTAGACCTACCCAAATGTTTAAAAATTCTGAGGCTGAAAACTCTGAACCTATCAAACAATAAGCTTAAACAAGTTCCTTCTTGCCTTTATGGTTCAGGTTTACAAAAACTGGAAAACCTTAATTTGTCTTTTAACCAAATTTCAATTTTTGATATTGAGCCAGATTGCATAAACAATCTTAAGAGACTAAACTTAAACCATAATAATTTTGAAAATGTGCCTGTATGGTTTTTAAAATTCCGTTGTACAAACTTAGAAGAATTCAGTTACAGTGAAAACAAGGCTTTAAATTATAATTTTTTAAAAAACAGTGTCAATAGAACTTTAATGAAAATAAGACACTTGGAGTTTAAAAACAGTTGTTTGCTGGATAGGGACTTTGCATTATTTAGAACATTTCGATGCTTAGAATACTTGGATATTAGTAATGAGGTTACAAACACTGATCCAAGATATATAAACAAACTCCGTAATCTAGAAAAACTTTTCTCAAAGCTCACCTGGATAGAACTCAGAGTTTTAAAATTAGACAATCTTGGAATTTCTATACTGCCTGAAAACCTACTCTGGTTAGAAAGCATTGTCGAACTCCATTTAAGTTACAATGTAATATCTTGGATTCCAGAAGGATTTGGTTACTTGGCCAATTTAGAAGTGCTGGACATTTCTTACAATGAATTAGTTGCAATACCAGTAGAGTTTGTTTTTCTAACAAATTTAAAAGTATTGAAAGCTGCCGGCAATCATTTAGAAGACTTTCCAAGGCTGCCGGGAAGCTTAGTAGTTCTAGATTTATATGATAATTACATTGATAATACAGAACATTTAGATCTAGATAGTGCAAATTTAAAATATGTTGATTTGGAATACAACTACTGTGATATGGATGAGTATACTGACCAAAAAAAATATACTCAAAAACGGGATAACTTTCGAAACTATAATAATTATACTAATAGAAATTTGGGGCCAAAAAATCAGCCAAGCCCAACAGGAAGTGCACTGTCATATACCTATGAGTCCTACAAAGATGACTCTGATTTCGAAATAGATGAAGATAATCCACCCAACTTTGATTTAATTCCCAGATGTTCTCCTCAAGAAGATTGGGATAGTGAAATACTTCAAGAAATAAATTCAGAAAATAGACACCCTGATATTACCCTATCTGATAATGAGTGGGAAGGAGATCAGTTGTCATACATTTCCAAAAATTATTTACCAAAACAATCTTATCCAAGTGAAGAAGATTGGATATTTGCAGATGCAGATTAGGTTTGACCTAAATTAATTACCAGAGTACATGTGTAGTATGTGACCTCTTTCCAATATTTTTCAAATGATTTAACATCTGACAAAATTCAAAAGTAAAATTTATCATCATTTTTCATAAAATTGTTTAAGTTTCGTTTTAGTTTAAATTTCTGGAATTTGCTAGACATCCACTACATATTTTAATGTTGCAGTCTGCTCAAATGTATATTACCCAAGGTTTAATCAGCAACTTTATTTTGTTTGTTTTATTTATTTAGAGTAAATCAATGGGTTTTATCACTGGAAAGTAAATTTTATTGAGGGTCGAATGGGGGCCCAAATTTTGTACACCTCTTGAATTGGTTCACTCTTTGATTTTTGGTCTTTGTTGTTTAGGTGTTTGTTTTATTTTTAATATGTTAAGAAATATCAACTTTGCTTGTCCAGTATTGAATGGTTGTTTTAATCTTATTATTTATTAATGTTTGTTTTATTTTATTGTACGCCCCTGCACTATTTGGGTGTACCCATCCAACAACAAAACATTTTTTTTAGTAATACCTATACAGGGTGTTCAAAATTAAATGCTCACCATGGGGATCTCCTAGATGGTAGGAGATACAAAAAGAGCAAAGTTGCGCAATTTGATGTTATACTCATTACTAACTACTAAAAAAAAAGTTTATGAAACCTGAAAAAAAACTGAAATTTTAATTTTTCCGCGCTTTTATTTTTATAGCTGTCAAAAACCAATCAAAACTTTCTACAGGCTCTTTTTTAAGATCTAATCCAATGACAGGTCCGTTCTTGAGATTTATTTTGATAAGTCACCTGATGTTTTGGGTTAATTGGCCATCATCAGCTCAAATTCAATTTTTGCTTTTAACTTACTCAAGATATTTTGGAAACTTTGAAGACTACTTGCATTACTTCTTTTGACATTTTAAAAAGACAGTTTTTTTATGTTTTGTTTTAACAAAACAATTTTAAATAATATTTTTAAAATGATATCCAAAACATCAGGTGATTTGTCATAATAAGGTTGCAAGATATTATCTGTCAGCCTCCATGAATCAAATGGTAGAGAAAAAAAAAAGATTCCCATGGTGAGCATCGAATTTGGAACACCCAGTATACATCACTTTAAGTCAGAGATTAGGTTCTATTCTTTCAATTTTTTCAGGAAAGAAAAATTAATAGGTTAAAAATTTTTTATTAAATTGATCAAAACTTTCTTATCAGATGTCAAAAGGACAAAAGACATATCTCTGGAATGTTGTTTGTTTTTAGACAGGAAAAAAATAATATTTTCATGTGTCAAAACATTGTCATAAATTAAAAAATTAATTTAAAAATGTTTTTCTTTGGTAACTTTTATTTCTTTACATAATATTTCATTTTAAAATATACATTTCCAAAGTTCATTATTTTAACGTCATTTGTGATTTTAATTTGTAACTTTTATTTCTTTACATAATATTTCATTTTAAAATATACATTTCCAAAGTTCATTATTTTAACGTCATTTGTGATTTTAATTTGTATCTAAAGTTTTTAATTACATTTTGTAAAGAAAAGCTTCTTTTATAAACATTAATAAAAAATATCGAAATCAACCAAAACTTATGAGAATGTACTAGCTAGCTATTAATGTGTGTGTTTGTGTATGTATTAAATGGGTATGTTTTTAATAAAATTTTAATAAAAAGTTGTTTATCAATTGAGTACAATTTTTAGGTAGTACAATTTGATTTCAAATTGGTATGAAATATATACAACAAATCGTCTTACAAAATAAACATTAAAATTTATTTTTTAATAACTATACCTAAACCTACTTACAGGATAAATTTTTAGTACGATTCTTCACCTTCATTTTTTGCACTGGTACTTTTCTTCAGAGGAATTTGAAAATCAAACTCTTTACCCAATTTTTCGTATACAGATTTCACCCTAAGGACTGCCGTTCTATTAAGTAAATCGATTGGAACGTCTTCCACAGCTTTTTGGAAATATTCTACCACCTCTTCGTTTTTTTCTTCTGCAACTAGGACGTCTAATAAACAGCTGTACACGTTGCCTATCGCTCCCTCCGTCACTTTGCTAACTTTAAGGTGTTCTATCAATTTTTTAATCAGTTCCGTGTCCTTTTGCTCTCTGGCGGCCTGTACGATTCTTTGGAACATAATCCTGTTTGAATCGGCCAGATATTCTTTCCAAATTTGATCGGCTTTGTCATAGTTGTGGTTTACAAAGTGGTGGGACCATAACACGTTTAGAGGGCCCAAGATGCCTTTTTTGGCGTATTTTAAGGCGATTTGTTCATCTGAAAGAAAAGAAAATAGATAAGAAAAAGTACCTATTTGGATAACAATCAACTTCATCCAATACAATTGAACATTTACTTTGCGCTTTTATATAAGGACAGTTTGAAAATGTTTCTGTTTTAAGCACTGAATCGAATTTATTTAAAAAAACTTATTATTAAAACAATAATTAAAATTTGGTAAACAATGAAGTAAAAATTTTTTTTTTGAAAAATCTCAAAAACACATTTTTTAATTTTTCTCAAAAAAATATTTCTTTTTTTTTCAATATTTTTTTAACATTTAACAACAAATAATGGAATCATACTTTAAAAAAATAATAAGATATTTAATACAGGGCTAATTTACCTAATATGGGTATAACAAAAAAATTAAAAGTAAGGATAATAGAAAATTTACAATAAAAAATATTTAGGTTGCTAATTTTTTTTGTAAAATATTTGAGGAATCTGTCATTTCTTCTGCAGTTAGCGTATATGTCCTACCAGTGGCAGTATTTGGGTTGACCCGTCTTAAAAGAGAATTTTGATCTATGACCAATATATCAGCTTTTGGCTTTGGAAAGTAAAAAGACAGAGAGGGACCATGAGGATGTAAAAAACTAACTTTTAATTCCCCGCTTTCTATATTTTTGTCAATGATACATCCCATCCACCAAAGACCGTCATAGTTTATGGTTACAAAACCGGAGTCGATGTTTTCAATTTCTGTGTTTGACAAAAAAACTTATTATTAAAACAATAATTAAAATTTGGTAAACAATGAAGTAAAATTTTTTTTTGAAAAATCTCAAAAACACATTTTTTAATTTTTTTCAAAAAAATATTTCTTTTTTTTTCAATGTTTTTTTTAACATTTTTGGAGAATTTTAGGATGGAGAAATAATGGAATCATACTTTAAAAAAATAATAAGATATTTAATACAGGGCTAATTTACCTAATATGGGTATACCAAAAAAATGAAAAGTAAGGATAATAGAAAATTTACAATAAAAAATATTTAGGTTGCTAATTTTTTTTGTAAAATATTTGAGGAATCTGTCATTTCTTCTGCAGTTAGCGTATATGTCCTACCAGTGGCAGTATTTGGGTTGACCCGTCTTAAAAGAGAATTTTGATCTATGACCAATATATCAGCTTTTGGCTTTGGAAAGTAAAAAGACGGAGAGGGACCATGAGGATGTAAAAAACTTGCAAAAAGACATTGAATATTTTCCTCTTTACTTAGTGAAAATGGTTTTGTAATAATTTTTTCATTACTGAGGGGGATAATCGAGTGCAATTTTTGAGTCCCAGGTATCGATTGTGTTTCCAGGTATCTTTTTTCCAAAAACTTCATGTTGCTGGTAGTCATTTAATGAACAATATTTAAATGTTATACCAGGAATGTGTTCTGTTGCAAACTTAAAAAGATCTTCGGGGGTCATAATCTGTTCATTATGTGGTCTCTGCAGACTTGCTTTAGCAGCCAACCTTTTTACGGTGCCTCCCAGTCCATCGCATGCACTCTTCCCGTGGGAGGTGGCAAAAAAATTCCATTCTGCTTTAATTTTAAATTCCTCGAGATGGTACGCAATATTAACAATTTTTTTTTTAATTTTTATACTGTGCGGCACAGCCGTCTGAAAAATAGATAATTTTGTTTAAATTATCAATTTGCCTTTTTAGTTCAGGCATAAGGTGGCTTAAAAAAAGATGAAATGCCACAGTGTTGTGTACCAAATAGTCTGAAATAAATATATAATTTAAATGACCCAGTTTTCCCTCATGAGTTTTGTAATATATTACAAAAGGATGTAGGGTTGCCTGGCTATTTTTCCAGTGATAGGACTGCAAAATAAATGAATAATTTTCAGCGAAGTCGCATGTGATTAGTGCTTCCCCCTTTTTTAAATTGTCTTTTACCTCATTGTAGTATTCTTTTTGCATGTGAGTGTAAAAAGAATGAGATTTTAATTTAATCAAGTCGTTTGAAAATTCTTCAATGAAGTGCTCTGCTGGTTTAATTAATGTCTCCATATTGCATCTATCTACAGATATCCACTTCTTAAAAGTCACATTGTCAATCATTGCTTCTTCGAACTTTTCATTCAAAAAGTTTTTTAAATTCTCAGTTCCTGGACATATCTCACATTTGTCCAAAAAGCAGTGATCTTGGGTGGAGGGGAGGACAATTGAAGAAATACTGAAAATTTTGCAGGAATAAACAAGTTTGGAAAAACCTTTTATGTATCTTATTTACAAGACTGGGAGCAATTGACAAGTTTTTAGATATAAAGAGTAAATATATAGGTATTTATCAAAAAATGTATGGTTTTTTCCTGCAAGGTTTTTTATATTATTTTTAAAAAAATAGAACTAATAACTTCTCCATCCTGAAATTTTCCAAAAATATTAAAAAAATACTGAAAAAAAAAAATAGTATTTTCTTGAAAAAAATTCAAAATGGTGTTTTCAAGATTTTTCAAAAAAAAAATATTAAAAAAATAAAAACAAAAAATTACATGGTGATACACATCGGTCTTTAAAAAACCTTCAAAATAAGCTATAACTCGCTTCTATAGGACCAATAGTTTTTGAGATATTGCTATTTTTGTAAGTGCCTGTCAAGGGCATATTGGTCAATTTCTTTATTTTCAAAAATCAATAAAACAAAAACCGCTTATCCAAAAATTTTTTGGATTTTTAAGTTTTTGGATCAGAAGAATAAGTGTACCAAAAATCATCAAAATCGGAGATGGTCAAAACGAAAAGTGCCTTTTTTTTGGTTGATTTGATATGGTTTGACCCAGTTTAAAAACTCACACAATGGTAGAGAAACAAAGAACTTACATTTGTCTGTCCATTCCGGATACCTCTCCAGTATACCGCAGGCGCCCCCTCTAGGAAAACTTTCCTCAATACTGTGTAAGTTTTCGTCTTTGGCATTTTCGATTTCGTTTTCCAAATGTTGAAGGTAAGTCTCTCCCTTTCCTGCCACCAAATGGGCTTGGCATACTTTGTTGTCGAACGAGAACAGTTTCTTTAGGTTGGCGTCGATCTTGGAGCCCAAAATCTAATTTAAAAAATAGTGTTAGTATCATATACTTATAAACTTAATATAAAACTATAAAAAAACCCGAAACCAAATTTCGCAGAAACAAGAAAAGACAATAATTGGTCCCGAAAAAACGACGGGAAAATCAAATCGCTAGCAAATACATGCATAGAATTAAATTTAAACAAAATATATTTTTATAGAAACACAAAATGCTTTTCGGAGGTAACCTTAGGTTAAAAAGAGACAAGATACCTGACTCTTACGGAGACTGGTTATATTATTATATGGAACAATGTTTACCTTTCTGTTGTTTACAGTAAACACACTAGTGGCGTACCTACTTCTAAAATAATTCTGCCAATTTGAGCTTTGGAATCTTCCTAACAATAAATGTTTGTAGTGTAATTTTATACAAAAGAAATTTATTACAAAGTTTGTATTTATAGCAATTTCAATTTTCAACACAATAAAATTATGCCAAACATTAAAACAAAGAAACACAGTTCATAGCACCTGGAATATCAAGAAAAAAAATATTACCCACTAGCAAAAAATTATGTTATTGTGTTGTTATTTTTTCTGGTCATTAGCAGAAACTTACTTATACTGACTTCTTCAGTACACAATAAAGTCAATAATGCTTAGGTTATATAGAGACATCTAGGACATACAAAAAGATTTAAATATCAATTCGAAGGGCGAGCGCAGATGGCAACGGCGGCAGTATAAACAAACCTGAACACATGTGAATTAACTTTTATTGTTGTTATTATATTATTGTATAAGTTGGTTTAAGGACTTTACCTACCTTTATTTTATAGTATTTATAAAAAAAATCTTCAAAAATATCTTATTTGCGCATTAACTACTTTATCAAAAGTATGCTTTATTTTATCGTCTTTATAAAAAAAAAAACCTCGAAAAAAACCTTATAAAAACGTGTTTGTTGATATTTTAATCTAAGGATCTACTAATTTAAGTATGTTTCATAAACTTTTTTATTTTCTGTGTACCTACCGGCATGTACCGGCACTGACGGATTTCACTTGCTCTCCCTTTCTTTTCAAAACACTGGACGATTTGTTCCAAAATATCACTTTAAATGCGCTGAAATATTCCCCTACTGGTAAAAAACACACTATAAACGTTTTTTGATAAAATATGTTTTTAAGACGAATTATAAACTGCTTAAAACATCCTAAAATTTTAAAATAAAGAACACGAAAAAGCTCATGTCAATAAAAATATCATCCGGCCGTCTGCGCTCTGCCGACTTTCCCCACCCACAAACCAATCACGATCTAAAGTGGTTGAGACAGAATTCTCTGTCTCTATCGTTCTAACGTCGTTTAAAAGGATAGAAAAAGAATCGATATTTCTCACATTTGTTTTGTTGTGATTTTATTTGTAAATAAACAGAGGTTATTATTTGCCAAGGAGTTTTCGTTGGACCAGATATCTTGTCCCTTTTTAATCTAAGAAGGTAACAGATTTCAACTGTAAAAGGGCGGAGCCAACTAAGTGTATTCATGGTTCGCTGAACACATGCTAGTATATAAGATTAGGTAGTCTTTGTTTTTGTTAGTATTCACCTGATGACGATTGCAGATACATAAGCAATCGAAACGTTGTGAAAAAGTAAAAAATAAAGACAATGGAAGTTCTAAACTCTAGCTTACTGTCAAGTTCAACTTGGTCTACCACCTTCAAACAACAAATCCGCATGTCCTACGTACGTCAAAATTCTTATGTTAACCGTCCGAAGGTTTGCGGCGATTTACGGCAGCCTTTAACCATATATGTCAACAGTGTCAAATAGTATGTTTTCACATCGTACTCAATGCATATTGAAAAGATTTTCTTCTTTTTCTTTCATAGAGCATGTTCTCTGTTCTGACAAAGAGCGTGATGTATGAAAGAACAAGATGCTTAATTTTCGATACGTATTGAATATGATGTGAAAACATACTAAAACAGTGTTAGTCGTCGGGCGTTTTTGGCACGACCAAAAACTATCTAATGTTGTCCCCATATAGTTATAAAGTTAATATACATGCCCTGGAAGTGTCAGTGTTGTTAGCAACATATCATGATCAAGTAGGCCATGAAAAATTAAGATTTTACGGCCGTTTTGCGCAAGTGCGTTGGATTGATGTTATATTCCTGACGCCATACGTACACACACTATAGTGTACTGTCGTCCCATTCTATGTTTATGTTAGGCATTTATACTTTCACCCGTGTGTTTATATGGTTTGTGATTACATTTTTATTATGTGCATATTTTTACGTAAAAAAATTAAAACTGTTTGGTTTTTGAAAAGTAAACACCATAGAGAAAGTAATAGCTACGCGAGAGTGACCGATATTGTGTTATAATTGGGGAACATTGTTTAATGGCGACACGAGCGCAGCCGGTGGCTACAGGAACGAACTACTTGTACAGCCAGACGCATAATAAAATACATATATTCTTTTGGTTAATTTTTTACAGACACTTACCTATTTAATAATAAAAAGATATGAAAAACTTAACAGACGCCGTTTTTCCATACTTTTTAGAGTTAAAAAAGTAATGCATGCAAACCTTAACCAACTTTGTACTGTTCCATGCAGCTAAAAAACTTTCTTTAGCTTATAAAATGTTTTACAACCAAAATTGATTAAAATAACTCACTTTTTAAAATCTAGAAAAACCGCTTGCCGTGCTTGACAGACTTTGACAGCGGTGGCAAAAACCGGCAGGTACAAAATTAAAATTGTGAGAAATATATTTCGACATTGAAAAATGTTCTGTCTTTCTTTTATGTTTATATAGAAAGAGATGGATGGGGCAAGGTAGGTGTTTACTCAATACAAGCATTACTTTCACTCTCCGCCGCGATGCGCTATAGGAACGTAGTTTCTGCGCGGCCCTATCATTCTGTTAATCTCAGTGAGTTATTATGTTGTCTTTGGTAAACACTATTTCTGTCAAGGTGAAACGTGACATTCATATGCCATCGGCCCAATGAGCATTTTTGTCTATATAAAAGTTACAGCAAATAATATAAAACCTTCATAAAATAACCAAAAGTTATATTATTTAATGTTGGTGATAATTTTATAACTCTAATATATCTCTTAAATGAGTAAGAAAGACTTGAAAAACAACTGTTCAACACCAGCTTATAAAAGTTTATGGTACATAGTAATCGATAGAAAAACAACATATAGATTTTATAAAACTTCCTTATGAGCCCTCAAGTATAGAGATTATTATAAAAAGGTTTTACTACTGTTATTAAAGGTTTTTATGGATTTAGAAATATAAATTTTCCATCTTTCTTCCCTTTGCTTGTTATGTATTATTCTTTTTCTTTTTACAATAAAAAAATTTATAAAATGGTGTTTAGCAATCTTCTAAAATAAATAAAAATGAAAGTGAGATAAGCTGAAGCAGGAATATGAATATTTATATACTATAGTCAAATAAAAGCTGTTTTTCAAGTCATCCTACTCTGAAAATCAGCTGCGGTCCCGTGTACAGTACACACGGATAGTTTTCGAATACACTCACGTAAATTTCATGGGCTCCAAAAATACTTGAGAAAACGGTTTTTTTCTTTCTGGGACAAATATTGAATTTTGAATGTTGTTCTTAACCCTAACAAGCAATATTTCGATTGAAACACATGTTGAAACCTCATAAATAACGTTTTTATTTAGGCCAAAAACCTATTTTTGTAATCCAAAATGGCGAAAATTTCTGACAATTCTATAAAAAAATACAACTATCCCACTGTTTACCTCGTCAATACTATTTTATGACCATTTTAAAAAATGATGCTACTTGGAACAAAGGGCTGCAGATGGCGCAGTATTGAACACTGATGGTCCGTTTCTGCGAGCTTAACATAGTTACCATTGTTCTCTTTTCCTAAATGCATTCCTCGAGAGATCCAGCATACTACACATACCAGGAAAAATACCCGCCTCTACACACTTCAAGCCCGCATAACTGTCAGAGGTAACTATCTCTAGTTAGATTGCGGGGTCGAAGGGTGTACAGGCGAGTATTTTCCGGCGTGTTCACATTTGCCGCCGACCAGCAGAATCAGCGTATGCGCTCGACGTTTCACGGTGCGTTTTTGCGACCTTAACACGGTTACTATATTGTTTTCTTTTTCTAAAACGCGGTTCCCATCTATGCGTTTCTCATTCGTGGGTCCCAAGAATCAAAACACGTATCACGTGGTCTAAGCGAGATTTGCCTATACAAGTTCATGTCGGACCACGTGATTTCTTTTTTGAGTCATGGTGACTGTGTATGGGAAACGCTGGTGGGAATCAGGTGTAAAATGCATTCGATCCCGATATCTGTCATCGGCAACTATCTCAAGAAGATTTGGATCTCTTATCTCTCTCAAATTGATGTAATTAAAACAAGATAATAATGGTATGGTATCTCGCAAAAACGCGCCTTTTGATGTCGCAAAAACGCGCCTTTTGATGTCGCAAAACCGCGCCTTTTGATGTCGCAAAAACGCTCCTTTTGATGTCGCAAAAACGCTCCTTTTGATGACACAAAATTAACCTTAAAAAATCTTGTCTGTTTTGTTATTATAATTGCCAAAATAAATTAAAATTGTTTTTTTGTTCTAAAAACAGTTGTATTATAATCACTATATAAAGAAATTAATAACAACATTATAGAAAAAACCTTATGGCCAAAAAAGGTTTATGAATGAGTTCATAAGAATATTACAGACACCAATTTATATAACGATTGTGTGTAAGTTCCCAAGTTTTTATAAGTGTCTCTCGAAATATTTTCAATCTTATCTTATATAAATTTGTTGGTGTTTAATTAAATTTTATAAGTGAGTTGATAGCAACATTTTAAAAACTCTATTTTATAGGTGGGTTGACAGAAAGATTTCAAACACCAATTTATATAACTTTTGTCACTGATGACTTATATTTTTATAAATTTATATAACATTTGTTACCGAAGACTTTAATTTTTATAAAGATGTCCGTGGAAATATTGTTAACGCCAGTTTTATGTTACTTTAGGGTACCATCAATTTAGAGCCTTTAATAAAACAAATATACAAACTCAATTCTTGTAGGAAACTAAATACCCTAGGGTATCAATGGAACCCTTTTTATAATTTTTATATAAATATCTGTCACCAGAAGTTTCTAAAAATGCTCATTGGGGGACAACGCAGTGAAGGACATCGCGCATGCGTAAAGCGGCTGAAATTCCAGAAATTTTCTTAGCCTCCGGGATTTAGATGATCAATCTTGCTTACAAACATTTTGACGGGGATGCACTGCAATGCCGTAAGTTTATAAGTATATGGTTGCCCCGTGCTTGCAGTGTCCGTAAATTAAATAAAAAAAGGTCGTTCCTCATGTACTTACTTTTAAGGACTCTGTATCACCGGCCTGTGCAAGTTTGTTCAGCAAAAACTTGAAATATTTTTGCACGGGCGTCATTCCGTTGTCCAAAATGGCGACCGTCAAATTCACGGCGTCGGTCAGGCGTTCGCTTTGAACGAGTTTTTCGACTAGAACGGACAAATCGCTCGCTGGAAAGGCCTCTCGAGTTTTTTCCAGTATTTGCAGACAGCCGTCGAGATTACCTTGTTTGAGATTTTTCCGGAACGTGTTTTTGTCTGAGAGGACTAAAAAAATAAACACTCATTAGATTTGCGACAAATTCGTCCACTTCGCGATCAAAAGAAGATCGCGATCCCTTATTATTTTTTTTGTCTAATGCTGATTCAGTTTTGCTACCACGTCCTCTCTTATCCTTCCACTCTCCCTTAACCGAATCGTCCCGTTCCCATAAAACCTAAGATGACATTTTTGATTAAGAAACGTCCGGTTTAAAAATGGAAATTTCCTGTATCAAAAACTGTAAAAGCACGTGCCTCGACGAATTTGTATTGCTCCGTTGTCCAACGGAGAAAGAAACTCAAGAAAAGTGGAAAGAAAACATGCATTTACCAAGGTGGAAAATTAATAAAAACAGCCAAATTTGCGAGGTAAGTGAGCTATAAACATACGCATTTAGCATATACTTTGTTAATAAATAACACTTGTTTTTGTCTTTTAATGTAAGAAAAAGAGTAACAAAAATAGATCAAGTTTTTATATTTTACCTATTATTTACATTTTTAATATCTACCGCGTGCATATTCACTGTTTTTGTTTTTGTCAAATCTTGACATATTTTACTAACCAAAAAAAATCAATCTTACAAAAACTGTCTATGGAAATTATAAAACGAGACAATAAAACATCAGTCCATTTCATAAAATCGCTTTTACATGCAAATATGAAAAAACTAGAAAGAGAGGGCAATATGAATTGCCCACCTCTGGTAAAACAATAACTGTCAAATGTATAGAATGCCTCTAGGTTAACCTAAGCGCTCTCGATCTCCGGTTTACCGACCCTACCCAAGTAACATTTTAGGTTGCTACATAGTTTTATTATTTTTGAACTTTTTTATAAGGGGTTTATAGGGGTCGTGAATATTAATAACAATTTAAATTTTATAAAGGTAATGGAAAAACCAGACGAGTATTACTCTTCCAAAATTAGCAATCTATATAATCTTTAAAACTTTTGGTTTTTGGGTTTTATAATTTAGAAATCAAAACCTTTTAAAAACTATTCTAATAAACCTGTTAGCTTAAAGTGGTTCAAGTTTTATAAAATAGTTAGCAAAACATTTTAAAAACTCTTCTTATAAAACTTTTGGTTTAAATTCATTTAAGTTTTATAAGATAGAAATAAAAACTTTTTAAAGATAATCAATACAAACTGTTGGTGTCCATACGTGGATGAAATATCTTACATTTTGTTCAATTCCGTCTCGGCCGCATCATAATCCTCAAGCAATTCTCTTTTTTTTACAAGGGTAGGTTTTCCACCCCTGCGAAGGCTTGGATTTGTGGTCATATATTAATTTCGTCTGCCGAAATGGCGGGGGCCATGATAGAATTCCGTGGTTTTCCCACGCATGTGGAACTATTGTTAGTTTATTTTTATGTTGTTCGCGCGTGTGCGCCAAAATATCTGACTGGCAGCCATTTTCCTAAACTGTTTCATAATTCAAAAATTTTGTATTTTTGACTTTAAATTCCAAACAGTATAATAACTTATGTAATAATAGTTGATTTATTAATCGTTCGACCTGCATTTTGTTATTTGTTCACTATTGTTTGAATTACAGGAACTTTAAGAAAACTAACCTTACTTTTTTCTCCATAAATTTGATTAAAAATTCTTGAAATTACGGTTTTTTTCAAGCGCGTATGTTTTTAGAAGGTAGAAATGAATTCTACACGATAAAGACGACGTGGCTTATAGGATTTCTTGTAGAGAATCGATATAAACATCAATAAAATATTTTAAAAGTTTTTTTAAAGTTTCGTCATCTCTGTAAACATTTTACTTGATACATTTAGACAAATATGAAATTATAAAAAAACGCATGCATTGTAACTTTAAAGGAAGAAGAAAAAATCAATAAGGGGCGGGGTCAAATTGGACGCGCTAAAACCCTCTGACAACCATTTGAAAACTACTTGTAGTTGGCTTGAGATTTTATAAAGGGTTAGAGAATGCTTTTAAAAATATTTTTTAAAACTAAAACTCATGTGAAAGTAGTAATGTATCCCTTTATAAAAACTGACACTTAAGACGTATAAGGGGTTTATAAGAGTCCTGAAAAGGTTTTAAAGAGAACCTAATAAAACTTTTTGTTTTATTAAGTAGTTGCCAGAAGGTATTGATAGCCATTATAAAAAAATAAATGTTACTTGGGTAAAGAGCTGCGTTCCAGGGGGGTGCGGTTGACGTTCAGTCGTGTCCACCCCCGCTACATGGACGCACCTTTCGAGAATTACCCAAGTGGGATTCAGAGAAGGGAGCTGTGGTTTCCCTTGGGCCGGGTTAATGCTTGTATCTTGCCAAACCAACCCAAGCAGAGGCCCTTAAGATGATTTCCCTTATTGTTACCCTTTCCTCCCCTGTGCACCCTTCCCTTATTTGCTCCATTCCCCTACCAAACATAATATTCGAGACTTTGACATTGACAGACAGAGAGATGACCGGACTTTACCTTCGGGTTGTTTTTGTTGCTGTTGCGGCTGCTGCTGCGGCTGTCTTTTTAATTGCTGTTTCACTAGTTCATCTGCGGGTGCCTGGGCCGGAACGACAAACGGCACTTTCATGTTTTTACTTTTCAAATACCTTCCCAACTTTGTTAGGAATTCGTCTGAGGGAGCAAGATCTTCCTCCTAAAATTAACAAAAAAGTTTTTTTAAGTCTATGATGTGAATTAATATTTAACATTTTTAAAAGGCAAGGAAATTAACCTTGTGTTCCTTTTAACTGGAAAAAAATAACAAATATATTGTTAGTCACTCTCGTCAGAGCATATAAATCTAAATAGAGGACACCTAATGGTATATTTTCGATCCCGCTCAACTGACTTGAAAACCAAGTGGCGCAGTTTTTTTTTAGTTATTGGCTTGGAAACTTGGTGCGTCATTTTTGCTTTCGATCCAAAACAGTGGCGGCGCACACCCAAGTAACATTTTTGGTTAAAATTTGGTAAAATATTCCCGAGATAAGCCAGTAATTTTTTCTTATGAAAAGCTGGGAGGTCAAAAAAGAGGGAAATTTTCCGTCTTTTTACCAAAGTGGGGACAAAAACCAAGGTAATTTGGTGGGATAAAATAGGTAATTAAATTTTTTTTTCCTGAAGGTGAATTTACCCAGAGGACACTTTTTACCAACTTTTGGGACACATGTACACATCTGCATAAATGCTCAACCTATTGTACACAATGCCCTCTCAGTGCCCTCTTGTTTGTCTGTGACTGAAGCGCCCTCTACGTGTCAGAATAGAAGGAGATGAAATCATTTTTAAATGAAAATAAAAAAAGAGAAAAGTAATAATTATGTCCATGGCCTACAACAATTTTGGAAATAAAAAATGGTGATGAAAAATCAGAGCTATATTTTAATCATAGGGGTTAAACTACTATTTTAAACTATTAATGGGAGGAAACCGACATGCGCCGAAAATTTGTTTGTTGAATTGTTTACTTTTACTTCCATAAAATTCACGCGCCCATCGAAACATGCAGTTTTAACAAAAACATCGCGAAAATTATGCTTCGGGAAAACACTAATTAAATATTATTTCCAATTTGTAATCATAATCTAATATTTGGGTACGAAACAAGTGTAAACAAATCATTTCCATAAAGATTTTGTTGTTTTTTTCAATAAAAATAATAAAGACTTGTTAAAAAAGAAAAAAAAACATGGAGCCTTATCTTTTTTTGGCGACCGTGCCCTAAAAGTCGTGTTAACCATGTTTTTTTCCCTCAAACACAAAATTTCCAATGTTGAAGCCAAAATTTCTTATCAATTTTGCATCAAGGACGGTTTATCCATTTTTCGAATTCATTGCCAAATGTTCCCCGCACACCCCCTGCCCATTGTTCGGTTGTCATGTTGATTGTTGACATAAAGGCGGATGTGTGTATTCCCATTGGTTGTGTTCGGCACTTGTAGAGATCCACTAGGACTTGTTGGGTCCCCACTATCACTTTTAATTTTTTTCTTTTCTTTTCTGTAAAAACTGCTTGATGCTGTGAAAGGTTTGTTTCTTTTGGCATGTTAAAACACAAAACTGTCAGTATCACCACTACTAGGTAGGCACTTTAACACAGAGTATCCTTTTCGACGATCAAAACGTGAATGCTCTCTCTTCCTTAAACCCAAATTTTACTTAAACATCTACTTTCTTTGTTTGAATTTTGAGCTTCCATCTGGTTTTTCCTAACCCTTTTTATTATAGGAGGGTAGGTATCTAATAGGCCAAAATCCAAACAAAGGTTGAAGATACAATAGTTATTAAGGAAATATCTTATAATTTGGAAAGTCCGAGAAGGAACATGAAAGTTATGATTATTGATTAATCTAAACAACTGATCATGACAGTTCGTTAGAGGACACGTCACGCAAAGGAGTTTTCTTGTTTTCTACCAGAACTACTTTCTTCCCATCAAGAAAAACAAAACTGAAGTTTTAACCTAATCAAATCTTAATATTCCATATGGTTAAATAAAATAGAATAATTTTCCATAAAGTTCGAACATATTTTTAGGTTGTACTTATTTGGTCAAAAAAACAAATTTTTGTCCTAAAACTTATTCGAAAAAAAACCCTAACTTTGAGGAATAACTGTAGGTCAAAAATAAGTAACTTTGAGTCCAGTTTTAAACCAAAAAAGTTCTTAACATTGAGGGATTTCTTCAGGACATTAATAAAAACTTTTGACAAGCAATGTTGACCAAGAAATGCCCAAAAAAGGCGAGGACCTCAGAGTAGAATCTCAAGTCAAGTTTACTATCAATTTACCTTCTCTTTTAACTTTATATTCAAAACAACTTTGAACACATGATACCAGGAAAATAATTCGAAAAATATCCTAAAAGAGAACCTTTAAAATGTCGTGTATATAATGACCGTTTCTTAAGGTTATTTGGTCCAATTTAAAACTTATTTTCAAACCTCAAACTACAAAGTAATTTTCTGAAGGAAAACGGGGTATGTTTTGACGTATGATTGGTTATCTTAACCTTCCAACTTCCCAATATGTCCTAAAATGTTACTTGGGCAGGGAAATCGTATTCTTTTGGACGAGTTTCGCGTTGGGAACTATCCATAATAATGATCGCCCGCGTTGCGTTGTAGACAACAGACCAGTGTCGGTACAGTCACAGGTGACGAATACACAGGGAGGCGATCGACCCCCCCTCTCGGACGAAATTACGAACCAACTTCCCCAAAAATGTTGCCCTGCGGCGCCAGTTTTATTCTTTTATTTTAAATTAAATCAGCGCACGGTGGTGTGGTCATATGAGATTATGCGGCCAAAATATAGAAACTATTAATTTTGTTTTTAAATCCAGAGATCTAATGTAAAATAAGTTTGCTAGAGAGCTTTTAAAGAAAGTAAAAATTAGCTAATTTATCAGAAACTAAGAAAATATTGCATTTTTTAGATAAGTGAGGAAAGCCTTAATTTTCTCCTTTATAATTGAAGATATATTTATCAGAATCAGAATATACTTTATTTTACAAAGAACTAATTCTTATTTACAAAGCAATATTTGGTAATTTACAGCTTTTAGATAATCTAATTTCTAATTAAATAGGTAAAAACATCACGAATATAATTAAATTGGGATAACCATATGGTCAAATATTAATAAAATTAAAAACCAAAAAAAAAATAAATAAGACAAATAAATAAATAACAAGAACCTATAAGAATATAAGAATTTAAACACATGTGCTACAAGTAAAATTAATTAAAATATAGTTTTTAAAACCAATTCATAGTTGTTTAATAGCTAGTTGACGAAGGTTATATATTTAAAATCATCTTAAAAGACACAAATTTTTTTACATAGATTAATACAGGATTACAGAATGTTAAGACTATTAAGACATTTAAAAAACAATAAAATGGAGCACAAAAATTGTACAATGTGCATAAATAATAATAAAAATTATTCAAACCAATGGTCAGAGAAAAAGCAGCCAACCTCTAAACGAATAATTATCTGTCTACACTATCCATTTGTCCTGGTAGTACTCCTCCAAAGTATAGTAAGCTTTACCAACCAAGGCACTTTTAACCTGTGCTTTAAATAGTTCCTGAGAGTTGTTTAGTCTTATGTTCATGGGCAAATGATTATATAATTTAATACTTTCATAAAGTATTGAGTTTCTTGTCAGAGCAGTGGTTGGAATTGGTAGCAACAAATTAAAAGATTGTCTGCTGTTATATCGTGGGTTATCTCTGGTTAAGTTTTGACATTAAAAACTAATATTATTATTATATTAATGTTATTAAACTTTATTATTTTAGGTTGTCTGTGCTAATTTAAAAAAATATATTTGTATATACAGGGTGCCCCACGACGAAAATCGACACTCAGATCGGAAGTGGATACCTAAGATTCTAAGATTTCTAGACATATTTTGTGTCTATAACTAACTTTAGCCGTTTTTGAGATAAAAACCATAATTGAAAATCTGCATGTTACCCAATATTTTCAATTAGTATAGTAGGAAAACAGTTAAAGATAGAAAATGAAATAATATATAGGGTGTCCTATTTAAAATAAGAAAATACTTCAGCCGAGTTGCCCCCATCGACATTGGTATACTGCCAAGTTTTCAAATTTTTCCATTGTCCACTTTTTGAGAAATCGATCGTGTTGGTTCGTCGTGGAACACTCTGTATATTTTACTGAAAATAGCATATTTACTTGAATCAATTTAATAATAATAAAGTAACGAGATAAATACAAAAGAATAAATTGCATCAAAAGACTTAACATTTCTATAAACATTTTTCTTCCATTTTTTCCCTAAACTAGTCAAATAAGGATCAAAAGAAATCAGCAGTGAGTGAAGAATATCTTTATTAGTAGCAGATCTTAAACATTTGCGTGAATATAGTTGTCGAAATCTTTTGAAGTCTTTATTTCTAAACTCGGATGCCTCCTCACAAAACAAGTGAACATAATCTGACGCATCATCAAGATGCATGGTCTACTTTAAAAATTTATTTCATTTGAATAGGCAAAGTTGGGCAGATACAATGAATTAATTAATTATGAAAGACGGTGAAATATAGTTTATTTTTAGTGCAAAATCTCATCTTCGGCAAACTTCGCAGATTATTTATTTCCTTGCAGAAAGTGAAACATTTCATTTAAAAAAAATAATGTGTATCGTAGTAGCTAATTTACTTTATCGAACTAAAAGAAAGATATTTTGGAAAATCAAATATAATCGGTTAAATTCAAAAAACATGATATAATTTAAAAAAAAGAACTTTAGGGATAAATTCCAAAACAGCCATTGGGGAAAATTACTTTTTTTTTCATTTTATTAAAATATTTACTTGCCTTGCAAAAACTTCTGATGTTGAAATGAATTTTTTGCAGTAGTAATTTTTTTATGGTATTAGTTATATGATATTTATTATGTTAGATGTGGTTACAAAATAATGGCATGAAATATTTTATATATATATTTTTTTTATTTGAAGCAATTTTGGCCGCATGATCTCATATGACCTTACCACCGTCCGGCGGTCAAATTTTAAAAAAAATCATAAACATATTTTCTTTGCCTCTCCCTTTTTGAGAAGATGATGGGAATTGACAAGGTTACGTCACAACCGCCTCTTTTGGATTAGGAGAACAGAACCATTGATGAAATATCCAAGGAAATTTATCATATGGAACCATCAGTTTTCACATACCTTCTCACCCATTCTGATCTCCTAATCGTGTATTTTTCAAACATTCGGAAATCACGGGGTTATTAAAATTTAGTACAGTAGCGCAGTTCGGGTGGTTTGATGCAAATGTTTGTTTTTGATAGCAAAATTGAAGTAACCTTAGATTTTTTTTTTCAAGGGTATCAAGGGGAAATCTTGCATAAGACGCCCGAACTACTTTCCTGCCAGGTATTTCTCCTCTACCAGGAGAGCCCGGGTAGTGTCGGATTCCTACCGACTAAAACCCCCCGATTGTGGCTCCGACCAGCCTGATGGCTGGCCAGAGTCACTGCACTGCAGCCATTACTGGCTTATTGTGCACCCTTTGATCCTAGTTTAACCACTTCACTCCCCTGTACGAGTTTGTACAAGTCCTTAATGGAGCAGTGCCTAGTCGTTACTGGGTCCAGTTCAACTTCCCCATAGGGCTATACCGGCCATATTCGGTCGCCAGAGCCTCGTCTGTTTTAGACAGGGAGAACCACGAGAAGGTGAGGTTGGTATTTGGATATGAGAGGCTAGATGCATTCGCATCATACCGATCGAAAACCTCTGGTCCCATGCCCACTGGTCTAAGCATCGTCTCCAACTGTTCCGAGCAAATATGAAGGTTACATTATATTCGCATCACTATCCCTTACTCCCCCCCCCCTTAGATAGCAAAATATTTAAAAAATAAATAAAAAACACTTATTTTTTACCGGGGAAAACCTAAATAATATGCTCTCTGCTCTTTCCTAAATTATTACAAGTAATAAAGGCTGGAACACGGGGAGTAAGGGATAGTGATGCGAATATAATGTAACCTTCGTATTTGCTCGAAACAGTTGGAGACCGTGCTTACACCCACTGGGCATGGGACCAGAGTTTTTCGATCGGTATGATGCGAATGCATCTAGCCTCTCATATCCAAATGCCAACCTCACCTTCTCGTCGTGCTCCGTGTCTAAAACAGACGAGGCTCTGGCGAACGAATATGCCCGGTATAGCCCTATGGGGAAGTTGAACTAGACCCAATAACCACTCGCATCGCATCATACCGATCGAAAACCTCTGGTCCCATGCCCACTGGTCTAAGCATCGTCTCCAACTGTTCCGAGCAAATATGAAGGTTACATTATATTCGCATCACTATCCCTTACTCCCCCCCCCTTAGATAGCAAAATATTTAAAAAATAAATAAAAAACACTTATTTTTTACCGGGGAAAACCTAAATAATATGCTCTCTGCTTTTTCCTAAATTATTACAAGTAATAAAGGCTGGAACACGGGGAGTAAGGGATAGTGATGCGAATATAATGTAACCTTCGTATTTGCTCGAAACAGTTGGAGACCGTGCTTACACCCACTGGGCATGGGACCAGAGTTTTTCGATCGGTATGATGCGAATGCATCTAGCCTCTCATATCCAAATGCCAACCTCACCTTCTCGTCGTGCTCCGTGTCTAAAACAGACGAGGCTCTGGCGAACGAATATGCCCGGTATAGCCCTATGGGGAAGTTGAACTAGACCCAATAACCACTCGCATCGCATCATACCGATCGAAAACCTCTGGTCCCATGCCCATTGGTCTAAGCATCGTCTCCAACTGTTCCGAGCAAATATGAAGGTTACATTATATTCGCATCACTATCCCTTACTCCCCCCCCCCCCTTAGATAGCAAAATATTTAAAAAATAAATAAAAAACACTTATTTTTTACCGGGGAAAACCTAAATAATATGCTCTCTGCTTTTTCCTAAATTATTACAAGTAATAAAGGCTGGAACACGGGGAGTAAGGGATAGTGATGCGAATATAATGTAACCTTCGTATTTGCTCGAAACAGTTGGAGACCGTGCTTACACCCACTGGGCATGGGACCAGAGTTTTTCGATCGGTATGATGCGAATGCATCTAGCCTCTCATATCCAAATGCCAACCTCACCTTCTCGTCGTGCTCCGTGTCTAAAACAGACGAGGCTCTGGCGAACGAATATGCCCGGTATAGCCCTATGGGGAAGTTGAACTAGACCCAATAACCACTCGCATCGCATCATACCGATCGAGAACCTCTGGTCCCATGCCCACTGGTCTAAGCATCGTCTCCAACTGTTCCGAGCAAATATGAAGGTTACATTATATTCGCATCACTATCCCTTACTCCCCCCCCCCTTAGATAGCAAAATATTTAAAAAATAAATAAAAAACACTTATTTTTTACCGGGGAAAACCTAAATAATATGCTCTCTGCTTTTTCCTAAATTATTACAAGTAATAAAGGCTGGAACACGGGGAGTAAGGGATAGTGATGCGAATATAATGTAACCTTCGTATTTGCTCGAAACAGTTGGAGACCGTGCTTACACCCACTGGGCATGGGATCAGAGTTTTTCGATCGGTATGATGCGAATGCATCTAGCCTCTCATATCCAAATGCCAACCTCACCTTCTCGTGGTGCTCCGTGTCTAAAACAGACGAGGCTCTGGCTAACGAATATGCCCGGTATAGCCCTATGGGGAAGTTGAAGTAGACCCAATAACCACTCGCATCGCATCATACCGATCGAAAACCTCTGGTCCCATGCCCATTGGTCTAAGCATCGTCTCCAACTGTTCCGAGCAAATATGAAGGTTACATTATATTCGCATCACTATCCCTTACTCCCCCCCCCCCTTAGATAGCAAAATATTTAAAAAATAAATAAAAAACACTTATTTTTTACCGGGGAAAACCTAAATAATATGCTCTCTGCTTTTTCCTAAATTATTACAAGTAATAAAGGCTGGAACACGGGGAGTAAGGGATAGTGATGCGAATATAATGTAACCTTCGTATTTGCTCGAAACAGTTGGAGACCGTGCTTACACCCACTGGGCATGGGACCAGAGTTTTTCGATCGGTATGATGCGAATGCATCTAGCCTCTCATATCCAAATGCCAACCTCACCTTCTCGAGGTGCTCCGTGTCTAAAACAGACGAGGCTCTGGCGAACGAATATGCCCGGTATAGCCCTATGGGGAAGTTGAACTAGACCCAATAACCACTAGGAACTACTCTATTAAGGACCTGTACAAACTCGTACAGGGGAGTGTATTGGTTAAACTAGGATCAAAGGGTGCACAGTAAGCCAGTAATGGCTGCAGTGCAGTGACTCTGGCCAGCCATCAGGCCATCAGGCTGGTCGGAGCCACAATCGGGGGGTTTTAGTCGGTAGGAATCCGACCTGGTAGAGGAGAAATGACTCTGGCAGGGAAGTAGTTCGGGCGTCTTATGCAAGATTTCCTCTTGACACCCTTGAAAAAAAAATAAACAATAAAATTACATTAAATATAAGTATGTACGCCAGTTATAAATCGATATTCATTCAACGCGCCGTTTTAATTTTAAATAGATATTACCCCGGTTCATCCTGGCGCATTCTGCTAATAATCAAAAACCCGCTGTGAATCGTATTGTCTTGCTGGTCGGATATTACCATTACGTTTCCTCTCTACTATACTCTACATCTACTTCATATTTGTTCAGCTAGACCTGGCTAATGGCAATATTTGTATGACTTTTGGAACTGAATTGAATATTTTTGATAATAAATAGATAAACATTCCGTTCATGTTCAACGTCGAAGTTTTTGAACAAAACAGATTTCAGAGAAAAGGGCTGTAAAAAAATTCTTATTCAAGACAATCGTTTTCTACGAGAGCTAATTTACCTTGATATTCATATTTTAGGTCCATCCCTGGTTAATATGGCGTTAATAGACCATCAAAATTGGTAATACTGTAGGCAAAATCGGTTATTTTTCCCCCGCATCCAAAAATAACCGAACCGAAATAGGTTATCTTACGGAGGCTTAACGAGACCCACTCGGTTATTTTTTGCAACCAACCAGATTAATTTCAGTGCAAAATCTGCAGTTGGTAGGTAATATTTTTTTGTAAAAGTGAATTTGCAAAATCAGGAATTGTTGTTTTCTTTTCTATTCAATTTACATTGGAAGTTTGTATGTGGGCAAAAGAATACGGTTGTGTTTGTGCTTTAAAAACTCTTTAGCATCTCAATTACGGTAATATGGTAAGCAAATAAAGTGACGATAAATTAGTTGTCTATTATCGCCCTAATATGTCAATCATGGTAAAACATATTATTTAAATCAGTAAATTTATTTTCATTAAATCGGTGAAATTTTATAAATTGTCTATTATTTTAATTTGATGTCAAAATCTTAAGCAAAACAAATCACTCAAAATCAGCGTGTGACAGTAAGGTGTGAAATAAAGATCATGTAATTGCAGTTCTATTATAATAAGAAAAATTAGTGTTTTGAAAAAGGTTATGTGCCTAATAAGTAAGAACACAGTAAATGAACACTCGCTTTTTTATTAGCTTTTAGATTTTATTTTGGATTGATGGTAGAGTTGGGTTGCATAATAGTTTTACCTGCATTTGAGTCCACAATCCCAAACACTTGTCCGGATCGTCTTGTTTGATATATGTCAGCAACAGCTGATAATAAATATCGCCTCTGTCGATATGATTCAGATCTTTGGTCGCGTCTCTCAAATCTTCCAGGGGTTTGACCATGCCTTCTGCTGAGAATCTGGGAACAAATTTCAATTTATATAAAAAACCTTATTATACTCCTTTTAAATTTTGTGACTTAATCTTAAATAAAGTGATCCAACTCGACTGAAAAGTTTTCTTGTTCGTATTTAATTGTAAATTTTACTGGTGCATAGCAGTATGGTCTGGACTTTTTTTTGGTGCTGAAACTACGTTATTGGGTTTTTCGCCACTGTTGAAATTTTTAAAAAAATATGTGGTTTTAAAATACAAATAAATAATGCCTTAATACATACATACAGAAATTGCCATTATCAAAGAAATTATTCTTCAAAAACTTTTTTACATTTTTAAAGTCATCTCTGTTGTCATACATCTGACTGACTGATAAAATATTTCAAAAAATGAACATTGATAGATCACCGAGAAATTATTAGATTAAAAATTTGAACTGGGCTGGGGAAAATTAGAAATAGCCAATATTTTGGTTCCTCTGTGACCAAAAACTGTTTTTGTTGAATTGCAGCCAGGGTCCAGATTCAATTTTAAAGTTTTTATTGATGGATGTTATTCGAAACCTTTTGCACCTCTTATGAAAAATCTCCGTTATGTGACTTTATCGCTTAATAACGCTTTATAACGTAGCTAACGTCACGTTATTTTTAAGGCAGCATTTTTGGTTTTTGCACGCCGCCTTTGATTTGTTTATAGGCGACTTTATACGATATTTATTATTATCAAGATTTGCAAAGAGAATTTGTCCAGTAATATTTTTCTACTACACTACAGAGGAAAGGAAGGTTATAATAAACAAATAAATAAATAAGAAAGTGAGTGGATTATTTATAGATATACAAAAAGCATTTGATACAATTTCACATAAAAATTTAATACATAAGCTTTCATTAATAGGAATAAAAGGAAAATGTTTACAATGGTTTTCCAGTTATTTAGAAAATAGAATTACAATTACAAGAATAAACAACAATACAATAAGTGACAGTGAACCGACACTAAGTGGGGTACCACAAGGTTCAGTATTAGGACCGTTAATGTTTGCGATATACATTGACAGTTTATTTTTGTCTGAATAATATTGCAATTATTTATAAATCAACAAACTGAAGAACTTCAAAATTGTTATACAAAAAATAGTACGTTTATAAACTCAACGAAAACAGAATATATAAATATATAAATTTTACTTTAAGAAAGTATCACTTAAATTGTAAAAATAATCAAAATTGTAATTGTGAAATAATAGAACAAAAAAATTAAGTTAAATATTTAGGAATAATATTTGATGAGAACCTAAATTTTAAAGAACATATTAAATATGTAACAAATAAATTAAAATGTATTTTGAGTAGCTTTTTCTTTATAAAACATACCATACCAGTATCGTTAAAAAGAACTTTCTATTTTGCAATGATGCAATCAATATTAAGTTAGGGAAACAGTATATGGGGTGGAATTTATGACGAAACTTTATATAATTTAAAAATTATTCAAAAATCTTTTATTAGAATTATAGAGCGATGCAATAAGAGAGAGCATACAACAAATCTTTTCAAAAAACATAAAATTTTAAAATTTTATGAATTATTCTGCATAAACGTTTGTACGATTATTAAAAAGAATAGTGAATTAAATTTAAAAGCACGAGTAACAAAAACACATAGTCAAAGGATGTTTATTTATCTATCACCAAAAATATTGAATTCAGTCCAAAAGAAATTCAAATTTTACCGTTTGAAAAATTTAAAATAAAGATAAAAGAATTCTTTTTTTAAAACTCCATAGTAGAAACAATTTTAAAAAGACAATAAAAAAGTGTCTAAATAATTAATTAGCAATAATTGTAATTTGTTTAAATTAACATTTAAAAAATTTGACACCTATTATATGATATATGTTTTCTATTTTTTACTAATTTAAAAAAGCACACAGGATTAATTTCCTTGCTTTTTGAAATGAGAAAATACTATGATTATGTTGAAATATCAAATGCAAAATGTGAATTATAACCTTCTCAGATCTATTGTGATTCCCCTTTCTTCTTCCCTGCTTTGCTAGAACTACAAAACAACTTGCAGTCCCATCCTTGTCATGAAACCCAGAAGCTTTACCAGTGTGCCCTGTATATAGCTTTCTGGCCGCGGACATTCTAGATTACCCAGAAAGGCCCTGCTTGTAACTAGGCCTTCACATTGACATAGGACATGTAATGAGGTTTCTTCCTCTTGCAGAAACGGCATGTTGCGTCTTCTACCAATCCCATTGCATACAAGTGCTTATTGAGTTTGCAGTGACCTGTTAGGAGACCCACTATTTGTCTGACAAGTTTCCTTTCCTCACTAAGAAGTTCTGCAGTCAGGTTTGGTGAACGTTTTGTAATGAACTGTTTGGCCTGTCTTTGTCCAGGCGTTTGCTCCCACAGACCGTTCGTCTCTTTGGTAAACCATTCTTTAATAGATTACTTGGCTCTGGCCTTAGCGATCCCACAAAATGTTTCAGGCCCTGTGAACTTCGGCTTTTTCGTTTCCAGAGTGTCCCCGGTGTCCTGAGACTCAGGCTAGTGTCACCCTTTTGGTGCGTGCCAGCCTATTTAGCGGTTCTGTCTGCAGTCCCAAACCAGTTTGGACACCACTTGCACTGCTTCTAGATCTTTAATGGCCACTTGCACCAAGATTTTTAGGATACATCTAGCCCTAAGTATCCCCTAAATTTAAGTAGGTGTCAGTTTTCACTTGCTGAAGCGTTTAGGTGAGTCCTAAACGTGTTAGGTTAGCCCCAAATCTAGGTAGTCGATCCCTAGCTCCCACTTTACCCTTACCTATTGATAATATAACCTCAAAATTCAACTAACCACAATCTTTTTTTCAAGTTTATAACGGGCCACTTTCTCACTTCGGCTTAAATTTAGGTATAAGTTCAACTTATCCTTATTTCTCTTGCAGAGGTGCCACCTTGGCTAAGTGGAACCAGAAAATATGAAATTGGGTTGATGCTATAAATTACAATTGGCAGCGTCGCATTTTTTGTGTTTTTTTGGATGCAGTCTTGAATTTCAGTGTCAATTGTCAAATTTTTTGTTTATTTTTTTGTGGTTTCCAAAAATTTTAATGTAAAAAAAACGGACGATTTGGAAAAAAGCGAGAGCCCAAATTTTTATCTACTGTCAATTACTGTTGGAAGCAGAGGAGATTCACCAGGGGTTTCCGATTCACCATCCCCAAGACCTGCAAAGAGACAGGAGATAGGTGATTTGGATTCTGTCCTTTGGTAACTTTCTATAAAGCCTGTAGTTAGATAATAAGTTTCTGTTTTATTAATGGGTTGGCCCCAAGAGGTGAACCAATCTAGCAGGAGTTAGTAAGTTGGTCGTGAAGTCAGAGATTTTTGAGAAATGTTGTGGACACTATGGTGTTGGAGGTACCTAATACCTAATATAATTTTAACGAAACCAATGAATAGCGAGCTTTCCCTCAAAAAAGGTAATGGTAACCGTAGATCCGGATTTCGCACTTGTGGTGCTCATCAGTACGGTGCTAGGAATTAGGAGATGAAAAGATGATGGAAAAATATGACACAGGATTCATGTAAAAGACAACCATCTGTCAAATTGCAGAATCGGCAGATGTACCTTCAATTTTTACCATTACCTTTTTTGAGGGAAAGCTCGTTATTCGTTGGTTTTGTTATTTATTCACCCTCACTAAATCCCTTTTTAAATTTATTATTTTTTAAAAATGTTATGTCATAATTCTTTGGAAAACAGAAATGTTTAAAAATATTGTTTTCCTTTGTTTTAGATTGCAGATAAGGAGGCAAGATGATCATCTTCATAGAAAAGGTACATACTAAATAAGAATAACTTATGTTAAAGCTGAATCATCTGGAACTACAAAAAAGGTACTAACACATCTTGATACACATATTTTTGCATTAGGAATTTACGTTCTTACACAAGATTTTTCATAGCTCAATAAATCCTGATTCATCTTAATTTTTAATGTAGCAAATAATTTAAAAAAATTCCAAGAACTCTTTGCATTATTTATTTGCCTTTTTATTTTTTAGAAAGTTCTTTCAAACAACTTCCCTATCTACTAAAAAAAATGGAAAGACCAGGACTGGCAGGAGACATCCCGCAAAAGAAAAAAAAATACTAAAAGTAATAGAAAATCCATTAATTTTATGTCAATATGGCAGAGAAAGTCAGGAGAAGAACACTAAAATGTTAGGAGTTCATCGACCTATGTGGAGAGGGTATGGCTTTGCTTTATCCCCAAATTTGACATTTAATGTTAAGTGAATTTTATTTTTGTTGATTATGTTAGTTCCTTTTATTATTTTTTATATATTTTATAATTTAGAAGAAAGAATTACCTACCTTTTAAGTTTTTTTTTTCTTCAAATTACCACTATAAATGGGTACAGTTGTCAGTAATAAATTCTGGCTCCTTTAACAGACAGAAGAAAAATCTTGATATTTTATGGGGGCAGAATTTATTAGTTTTTAAGATGTTTTGGTAGGCAATAAAAAATAAACATGATAAAAAAAACAAAATAAAAATTAGTTTGTTTTAAGAAAATCTTTGAATATATCTTATTTGTTTTTTAGTTTTAATACAAAGTATTTTATATACAAAACCTAAATAACTAGGTAACCACTAAATAACAGTGAAAATAGGGAGTTTTTGACCAGCATACAAAAATAACAACCTTTGTCATTATTGTGATTTGAAAACCTGTCAAGAATAAAGTTATTTCGGTTTATATTTGTAACTAATTCTACGCTTACCCATAAAACAATATTCGCCAGAAAACAAACATTTTGATGTGGATTGACAGCAGTAAATATAAACAAAATAAAGATATCCACAAAAATAATCTACCTTTATTTTGTTTATGTATACTTCTGTCAATCCACGTCAAAGTGTTAGGGTTATTGGATAATTTTGCGAAAAGAAAGCTTAAAATTGTTATTTTCTTATAACGGAAGATGCAAAATACATTGCTTTATATGTAAAGCTTAAAAAGCGTTAGGAAAATAAACCGAAATCACTCTCTTCTTGAGAGCTTGTCAAACAAAGACAACCACAAAGGTTCTTATTTTTGTATGCTGCTTAATATAGCAACCAAAAATTAGACTTTTTGAATTATCTATAACTTTAAAAACCAATTTTCATATTAAAAAAAATACACAACTGAACATATATTATACTTTATAGTTTTCAATAGTGTCAATAATGGCATTTCTTTAAAATTCAAGATGGTAGAAAATTAAAAAAAAATATGACACTTTTTTCTGTGTCCCGGCTTTTTAGTTATTAGTCTGAGGTCCCGGCCTATAATTTGGGTCCTGTTGAATCCTGACAGGACTTGGCAGGACCTAGAATACGGACCAACACCGTTCTCAAATGAGAACGGTGTTGTATGGACCCTGTTTGTAGGAGATGTACAAAATTTGAGGATATGTTCACCCTTTGGGTTTTCACTATATTTTGTTATAATAATAATACAACAAAAATAAGTTCTTGTTTTAAATATCATGTTAAAAAACTATCTGCACCGATTAATATAAATAGAGGTATTTGCTGATTCTTATTTTGATAAATCTTGTAAAACAATTTGTGAGGTTAGAAATTTTTTTTAATTATTTTTACTGCTAAAAAAACACAAAAATTTCTTAAAAACACTGTCAAAAGCCGAAAAATATGTTTTAAGATAATAGTAAAAGCAAAAAGGTCTCAAAAACTTGAAAAAATTTAGCCAAGTTTAACTTAAGTCTCAAAATTCTTCCACTTAGCTTTACGCCAACAATGTTTCCCTTAAGAGACACTTTGACAGCACCTGCAAGCTACTTATCTTAGTTAAGTTAAACTTAGAACTTAAGCCGAAGTGAGAAAGTGGCCCAACAGGTCCAATCATTTTGAGGATATGGACAACCTAACTGTTTCAAAAGTATCCTCATGACCGGTAAGCCCTGCGGATTTATAAACTCAACAGTCAAGATTATATACTTATACTATAAATATGTCTCTTTTTCGCTTAGTAAAAGGAAAAGGGTCAATTTTGAAAAAATTTTGAATGCTTAATGTGTATCAATTTTATATATCTATCTGTCATCAGCATACTAAAAGACAGAGGTAAAAAATTAAGCACTATCAGCATCAAGTTTATAAATCTAGGGTTAATAGGATATTGGTTTTGTTACCAACCATATCGCACCACTACATAGAAAATCTGAAAAATCAATGTCAGCTACTTATCTTTAGGAAAACAATTTTTCACCTGTTTAAGTACTTGCTAAAAGATTTGGTCGTCGGAGGCAGAGAGAAATGGCAGAGAACCCAAGGAATAACGCTTTTTTGACAGAATTTGCGACGTTGCCGAATGTTTTACTCACCTAGCCAGGGGTACGTTTAAAATTTGCCAAGCAAGCCATTTCAGTTTAGGTGACAGGTTAGGGTTTCCCTAGAACTAGGGGGCACCTATTCAGGTGTGCTCTAGGTTTGGGTTGGTGCAAGTGGCCACAAGTGCAGAGCAGAATTAACACCTATTTTTACAATTAAAAAGAATACAGGAAATATTTGCATTCAAAATTCAATTTAAATATTTTGTTTTTCTACTTAACGTTTTACTGTCGTCAACCATGTCATTGTCAATTATAAGGGATACGGTATTCACCCGCAGGTAATGTCAAACTTTATTGGTTAAAGGTCCCTATTATAGGTGCAAAAGCTCTCAATTCTTACCTTTCGCAAGCGCTATTTATTCGCTGAGGTCTGCTTTGCATTCCGGGCGTTTCCAAAATCTTCCTGGCCTGTCGAATTCTTCCGCACTCGACGAACGAAAACACCAAATCGTATAGGCTGTTTATTTCTCCGTGAACGAGCGTGCTCAGATCGGTCAACTTTTGTAAATTCTGGGCGTCTTCCATTTGAATTAGTTGACAGGAGAGTTCGTTTTTCCACGGTGTGCAACGATGCGTGGTTACGCACCATTCGAACTTTTCCAGAGCCTAGAAAAATTGATCAAGTTTGAGGTAATGCAGGATTTGTACAGCAAAACCTTATCTTTTTCCCTGACTTTCGAGACGAATCGAGTAAAGATTTATTCTAAAACTTCCCTCGCTCAAGAAAATACATAAAAAACTACTACTTGTATAAACAAAGGTTCTTAAATGCACTATGTGTTTATTTACAGACTTTCACTTTAATTATATCTGATTGATGTATCCAGACTTTTTTAGAGTGTATCCAGACTTTTCCAGCATGGATTCAGACTTAGACCCGGTACAGACTTTTCCAGGCTTTTTTAGAGTGTAACCACACTTTTTCAGGACTTATCCAGACTTTTTCATGCTGTATCTGGACTTTTGTACTCCATGTGCTATGGGGGAAAGCTCAAAACTAATAGGTGTTATGTGTAATTTGTAAAATGGTTTAATGATCCTGTTTTTAATTTTTTTTGAAGGTGTGGGTAGGTTTATGGGTTAAGGGATCTTATTAATGAAACGTCCTTTTTTTTGAAATGCAAACGTTTCGTAAAATTTATTTGCTTATAGAATATCCTTGAAGAAGCAAATAAATTTTGCGAAACGTTGGCATTTAAAAAAAAAGTTATGTATAATTTCATTAATTGGTGCAGGGATTTTTGAGTTACAGTGGCTACAAAGTGAGCGACGGACAGACAGAGTGACGAAGACGTACTAACTACGACTTTTGCATAGTATAACAAATTCCTTGACTTTTCCCGGTTTTCCAGTTCCATACAAAACCTAAAGTAGGAAAAAGTCATACATAAAAAACTTGCGTCGTATCAGCAATTTCATAAAAATATGTGGGTTATATAAAAAATACCTAGCTAAAAATCGTGGAGCACATAATTTGATGCTGGGGTTGCTAAGTTAATATTCGAACGCGCAAGAATCTTTCTTGGATTGACCCTGGATTGCTCGGGAGCGGTTTTTGAACGTACATCGAAAACGCTGTAGAACTTTACCTTGTCAAGCTCCTTTCGCACGACGTGCACTTTGATAAGAGGTCCCAAGATGGCGGTAGTGATGTCGAGCAGCTCTTTTTCGGCCAAAATGTTGAAAACTTTGTTCAGATCGTCGACGCGACCCTCTTCGGCCAGCGCGTTCAAGAAACGCCAAACTTGCGAACTGTACCCATAGCTGGGCGTTTCGTGGTCTCTGCCTATTGGCTGGATATCTGCAATTAAAACAAGAATGACGGTGTAAAAGATAAAACATGTAAAATTAATGAAAAAACTACCCGTATTTAATCCGTCAGAAGGTACTATTATATTTGTCATCAGACCTCTTGATATCTGTGTAGAAAGAGCATTATCTCTGGAACTACTTAGGCCGTTTTTATTAAAAATATAGCTCTTTCAGTTTACATACTCTCAGATCGATCCGAATTACAGCAGTGATGTCCCGGAACCTTTATTAGCCTCTTACTGTCGTTAACTGGTGGATCTTACAAAGGTAATGTCAACCTTATTATAAACTCCTTAAAAATGTAGAAGTTGCTTGTGAGAACCTTCTTACAACTTTTGTATTACCTTTAGTTATGCGAATTAGGAGACATAAAGGTTACAGGAAAGTGCAACCTTTATTAAATGAAATAAAATAACCCCAGCCCAGTTAAAGCTACACAGGCACCATCCACAACTCTCGAATTTAAAACAAAAAGTTTGTAATCCGCACAGACGTATTACCTGTGTGCGGTACAATCCTATGACTCTCTGATGATTCCTAATAAGCATGAAACAGGTCTGTAGGTGTCTGGATTCTCCATTAGACATTGAAGGCCTGGTCGTAATGAAGTGAGAAACAAAAACGCTTTGTCCGATATGCCACGAGTGTACACTTTTAAAGCACTAGCTTTAATTAAATGCACTAAAAAGTAGAAAATAATTTTTTATCTTATACCATAATAAAAGCGATTGGCGCAAATTAAAAATTTGAACTTTAGGTATCGTATATCGGTCACATTGACGATTCACCTAAGAAAAAGTTGTAATACTCTATAACCTCAGGACATTTTCAAAGGCTTGGCAAGCACGGAAATCTCACCCGTTCTCAGCTTCTTTAGATGAAAGCATTATGTTCATCATTCAAATAGAAGAAGAATTTAGTTCTTCTTATGTAGTTCTCTCTTTGTCACCGTAAAGTTAAAATTTTTAATTTTCGTTCATCGCTTTTATTATGGTATAAGAAAGATAAAAAATTATTTTCTACTTTTAAGTGCATTTAATAAAAGCTTGTTCTTTGTTTTTATTTAATAAAAATTAATTTTTTAATTTTTAGATTTGTACCCTAAATCGTCCATTTTGAATTTTTGAATCCGCCATATTGAAATTTTTAAATCTCATCAAAAATTCATAATCCCCCTCCTTAAAAACCCCTGTATGTCAATTTTTATTGAATTCGGACAAACTAAATCTTTTTTCCCCTCCACTTCCCTCGTTAGAGGGAGGTGGGTACCTAAGAATACCATATTATTGTATTTTCACCGGAACTATAAACGTATAGCAAATTTGAATACAATCGGAGGTGGATAAGTCAGTTAAAATTGGTTAGCAAAACATCGTCCATCTTGAATCCGCCATATTCAATTTTCAAAATCTGATCATGTATACCAATTTTGATTGATATCGGACAAACTTAGGTGTTTTCCCCTCCACTCACGTCGTACGGTGCGTAATAATGACATATTATTGTATTGTCACCAGAACTATAAATGTATGTGCATAAGTTAAAATTGGTTAGAAAAAGATGACCAAAAATCGTCCATCTTGAATCCGCCATATTGAATTTTCAAAATCTGATTAGAAATTCGTTATCTCCATCCCCAAGTGCCCCAACACACCAAATTTAAACGAAGTCAGGCGTACTTCAACTGTACCCCCTTCACCACCTTCGAGTAGGGGGGAGCTGTCAATTTCATTACGCTATATTCTTGTGTTGTCACCGCAACAATATAAGCATGCCAAATTTGATGCCGATCGGATGTCGGGAAGTTGGTCAAAATTAAGTTGCAAGATTCCACCTGAACAAACATATCTAGATAGTTAAATAAAAGCTCGTAAAAATAGCCCCGATTCCAGGTGACCTTCGGGTCATACAATCTTGAAATCTCAGAGGAGAGTTGGCGAATTGTTTCAGAAACAAGCAAAGCAAAAAAATCTTTACTTACCTTCCAGCAATTTAACAGCCTCATCGAACCTTCCATTTTTCGACAGCAAATGGGCCAATCTAACCAACTTGGCTCCGTCCAATTTGAACTCGTCCTTCTTCACCAATTCGAAGTACTCCAAAGCCTTTTCCAGATTTTCGTGATGAGCGTAAGTGTCCATCATCTGAGCGTACATACCAGTTGTCAAAATAAAGTCCGTCTTTTTTAGGTCATCCAACAGCTGTTCCATTTTTTCGATGTTCTTGTCGTAATAGTACAAAGTCCACAGCTTCCTCTTCAGCCCCTTGGTGTCGCCCCCTTTCGCGTCCAGATTCCTAATCAACGTTTCGAGCTGCAAAGCGTTCATTCTATCCGAAGGCACGTACGCCGGCGACTTTTTTAGCGCGTTCCACAGGAGTCAGTTCTCCCGACGTCAATTTGCCCAGTAAACTAGAAATGTGTTCGGTCATTTTTTCTCCCAGTTTGTTCTCGATTTTTTGAGCGGCCGCTGTTGAAATTGTCAAACCTTCTTGAACTACTCGTTCAAGTACTGGAACGATGACATCCAAGAACCTATTTTGGCTCGCGTTATACATGAGCTCGACTAGGAAAGAACCGACTAGCTCCGACTGATCGACTTCGGTTTGATTCGGAGCGACAGCCGTTCTGCGTTCGCCGTTGTCGTGAACTGCTCGTAAAATGGTCACGAACGACTCCAAATCGTTTGTAGAATAGAATGCTTTAGCTAACGACCTTCTGATCAATTCGGGAGTGTAGTAAGCGGTAACGCTTGAAGCGATGGTTGCCGCCTCTTCGATATTTCCTTTCTGCAACAAGACCGACACTAGGGAGTTTGCCGACGTTCCCAGCGAAATGTTGCAGTCTCTTAGCTTGGCCAAAATGTCTGGGCTGTTTCCTTTTAAATGCGGTAAAACGTATTCTCTCAGTGTCTCGCTGGATGGTGATATGTCGAACTCTTGCATTTTTTGGAGTACTCTGATTAGTTCTTTGCCCGACTTGTCTTTTGATTTTGCACTTAGGAGCGGCCAGAAGTAGTGCTGACGAATTTCCTGGCCATTTTTTTGGAGTTCTTTAAACAGTTGGTAGGCTAGTTTTTCGTTTCCGAGCTCCAAACTGGCTTCGGCGGCGTAGATGAGACCTCTATCGTACATGCCTGAAAATAAGATGGAATATACCGGGTGGGCCATTAAAAACCGGACAAAATGTTTTCCGTTCTAACTTTTAAACAATACCACCGATTCTAACGTAACAAACTGTTCTTTTCAGGGAATTGAGCAAGACTTTGATTAGAAAAAAAAATTTTTCCGCCATCTTAAAATCTAAGATGGCGGACAGAAACAAACTTTACCCTTCAAAGAGCCTCGTTTATTCTTATGTTACAGAAATTATTTGGATTTTTTTATGAAGTCGTAAAAAAGCTTTGTTTCTGCCAGGCAGAACGAAGTACGAATCACTAAAATCGGTTAAGTGGTTCCCAAAAAAAAAACTCTTCAATCACTGTTCTACGGATTACGCGATTGCCGTCTCAATTCTGTCTGCATACATTTTCTCATAAATTCATTATTACTAAAATCGATTGTTCTTTAACTATTGCTATTGAAATTTGTCGCCATCTTGAAATTCAAGATTGCGGACAAAATCAAACTTGCCCCTTTAAAGAGGCTCGTTTATTTATATGTTCTGTGAATTTTTAAATATTTTTTTAATTTATTCAAAAGTTCTGCTTTCGTCACGCACAACGAGGTATAAATCATCAAAATCGGTTTGGTGATTCTCCAAATTTTTTTTTTCCATCACTGTTTTCCAGATTATACGATTTCCTTCTCAAATTGATAGTCAACCGATTTCAATAAAATAAAAAGCATCATGGCGAAGAACAAAAACTCTTAAAAGATCATTATCGAAATTTGTCGCCATATTGCAACCCAAGATGGCGGACACAATTAAGTTTATGTCTTCAAAGAAGCTCGTTTATTCTTAGGCTTCAAGAACCAAAAATGCACTTTCTCCAGCGCGCATAGGTAGGTACGAATCATTAAAATCTGTTTAATGGTTCTCAAAAAATTTATTTTTGTTTTAAACATTGTTTCCTCATAAACTCATTATTACTGAACTGATTTTGATAAAATAAAAAAACATCATGGTAAGAATCGATGTCTCTTTAAAGATCGCCATTGGAATTTTCCACCATTTAAAAAAGCCGCTTTTATTTGTTGCGAGTAATTTTTTTACATTTTTTTGAATTTATATTAATTTTTTAGGTTTTCCACGCCCCGCGCTATGCATAACGAAAATCGTCTTAGGGTCATTCCATATCAAATCAACCAAAAAATCACAAAAATTTTACGCGACCAATTCCAATTTTGATGATTTTTGGTATATATTTTCTTCTTACCATAAAAGTTGAAAATGCAAATTTTTAGATTTTTTTGATTCGTAGTTTTTTTTTTTTTTAATTTTTCAAAATAAAAAAGTCAGCATTTTGACCTTAACAAGAATGTACAAAACTAGCAATATCTCGAGAACCACTTACACTAGGAAAGTAATAAATGGCTCATTTTAAAGTCATTTTGAAGCTCTTTTTTATGAAATATCACAACATAATTTTAACAAAAAAAAAAATTGGAAATAAAAAATTGAAAAAAAAAATTGAAAAATTCAAAAAGGCCATTTTTAATTTTTTTGAAAAAAATATATAATTTTGGTCAAAGTGTTACTTAATTATCCACAAAATTTTATGATGGAGAAATGATGGGTTCAATGTCAAAAAAAATATCAAAAATATTAAGTACATTTTATAGGCGATTTTTCATGCATGTGACATTTTTAATAAATTTTTTCACATTGAACCCATGATTTGTCCATCTCAAAATTTTGTGAATAGTTTAATAACACTTTAAAGAAAATAATATAATTTTTTGAAAAAAATTAAAAATGGCCTTTTTGAAATTTTTCAAAAAAAAAAATCAATTTTTTTTTTTTTTTTTTTTTTCAATATATGTTATGCAATATTCTCATATGAAAGGTCTTTATAAGAGCTTTAAAATGAACCTTCACCTACTTTTCTATTATAAGTGGTTCTTTGGATATTCCTAATTTTGTGCGCACATGTTAAGGACAAATAAGTGACTTTTTCGATTTTCAAAAATTAATTCAAAATAAACAACTGGTCAAAAAAGTCTGAAATTTTGGATTTTCCAGTTTTTTGGTAGGAAAAACATGTATACTAAAAATCATCAACATCGGAGATGGTGTGGTAAAATACCCTGGTTGACTTGATATGGACTGACCCTAGGGTCATTCCATATCAAATCAACCAAAAAATCACAAAAATTTTACGCGACCAATTCCAATTTTGATGATTTTTGGTATATATTTTCTTCTTACCATAAAAGTTGAAAATGCAAATTTTTAGATTTTTTTGATACGTAGTTTTTTTTTTTAATTTTTCAAAATAAAAAAGTCAGCATTTTGACCTTAATAAGAATGTACAAAACTAGCAATATCTCGAGAACCACTTACACTAGGAAAGTAATAAATGGCTCATTTTAAAGTCATTTTGAAGCTCTTTTTTATGAAATATCACAACATAATTTTAACAAAAAAAAAAATTGGAAATAAAAAATTGAAAAAAAAAAATTGAAAAATTCAAAAAGGCCATTTTTAATTTTTTTGAAAAAAATATATAATTTTGGTCAAAGTGTTACTTAATTATCCACAAAATTTTATGATGGAGAAATGATGGGTTCAATGTCAAAAAAAATATCAAAAATATTAAGTACATTTTATAGGCGATTTTTCATGCATGTGACATTTTTAATAAATTTTTTCACATTGAACCCATGATTTGTCCATCTCAAAATTTTGTGAATAGTTTAATAACACTTTAAAGAAAATAATATAATTTTTTGAAAAAAATTAAAAATGGCCTTTTTGAAATTTTTCAAAAAAAAAAATCAAAAATTTTTTTTTTTTTTTTTTTCAATATATGTTATGCAATATTCTCATATGAAAGGTCTTTATAAGAGCTTTAAAATGAACCTTCACCTACTTTTCTATTATAAGTGGTTCTTTGGATATTCCTAATTTTGTGCGCACATGTTAAGGACAAATAAGTGACTTTTTCGATTTTCAAAAATTAATTCAAAATAAACAACTGGTCAAAAAAGTCTGAAATTTTGGATTTTCCAGTTTTTTGGTAGGAAAAACATGTATACTAAAAATCATCAACATCGGAGATGGTGTGGTAAAATACCCTGGTTGACTTGATATGGACTGACCCCTTAGTAGTTCTTAAGATATCAGTGTTTTCTTTAACGATTGTTTGTATCTCTGCATTGATTTCTTTATAAAATCATTATTACTAAGCCGATTTTAATGAAATACAAAGCATCATGGTAACAATCGATGTCTCACAAAAATTACGAAAGAAAAATGCTAGTTATACGCGGCGGAGACAGAGCTTTTTTACGAATTTAAAAAAAGTCGAAAAGGTTCTCGAAACTTAAGAATAATCGAGCGATTTCGAAGGATCAAATTTGATTTTGTCCTCAATCTTGGCTTTACAAATTACGACAAATTTCAATAGTGGTCTTTAAAGTTCAATCGATCTTTGTCATAATACTTTTTATTAAATTAAAATCGGTTCAGTAATGATGAATACATGAGGAAATTAATTCAGACGGAATTTAGAAGGCAATCGTATAATCTGGAAAAAGAACCACTTAACCGGCTTTAATGATTTATACCTCGTTGTGCGTGGAGAAAGCAGAATGCTACGAATAAAAAAAAAATAAAAAGTTTTCAGAAAGTATGAATAAACGAACCTCTTTAAAAAGTCAAGTTTGATTCTGTCCGCCATCTTGGATTTTTTTGGGAACCACTTAACCGATTTTAATAATTCGTACCTCGTTCTGCGTGGTAGAAACAGAGCTTTTTTACGAATTCACAAAAAAATCCAAAAATCTTCCGTAACATAAAAATAAACGTGGCTCTTTGAAGGGTAGTTTGTTTCTTTCCGCCATCTTGGATTTTAAGATGGCGGACATAAAAATATTGTTACTCAAAGTCCTGGTCAATTCCCTTCAAAGAGTAGTCTGTTGCATTAAAATCGGTGGTATGGTTCGAAAGTTATAACGGAAAACATTTTGTCCGGTTTTTTATGGCCCACCCGGTATTTGCATTAATATACACAGGATATCATAATTTTTGAAACTGGTGGATAAAATAGTGTTTTTTACGGATCGATAAGCCGTAAGTTTTATTTTTTTTATCCAAGGAAAAAAAAATAAAATCTAAGATCAATAGCAAGGACCACCCCAAAACAAAAAGCTTAGAACATTGAACTACTAGAAGGAGTCTGGTCTGTCTGGTTACATTGGTTGTTTGAGTGCAACATCTACAGTGGGGAAACGGGAGACAGAAATCTGTGTTGCCAATTTTAATAACAAAATTATGCAACAAGAAACACAATATATAATACTCACAACCTATTTAAAACTTTCGACGTTTTTTGAAAATTTAACATGTGTTTTACTTAAACATCTTCTTTTGTAGTCAACGTGGCAACATTGATTGTTTGTAGCGGTTTCTCGATTTTTCCTGGAATGTCATTATTGTTTTGAAAGTGAAAGTTTCAGCACTTGTCAATAGTGTTTTTTTGATATTTTTGTAAAAAATTTGTGCCGAAAAATGGTTCCGAAGTGTATTATTATATGCAAGTAGTTTAATGTTCTAAGACAAAAAGGTAGCAATAATATGCAATAGTGTAAAATAATCTGCAACAGTGATATCCCCTTCGGGACTTTCATTTAAAAAAAGAGACCAAATTATTGGCTTATTTTCAATATATTTTTAAAAAATGCTGCAATATTTGTGTTGTACTACTTACTCCAGAGAAAGAAATAAACGGACAAAACCTACAATTTTACAAAAGTTAACAAAATCTAGAAATTAAAATTGGGAAAAAACTAATTTTTTTATGATTTTATGACAATGTTTGAAAAATTTTATGACATTTCTTGTAATAATATTTTCCTATGACCATGCGGAAAGTATCACTTTCCTGCACAGCGTACATAAAAAAATAAATTGCCGCACGCCGTGCGGAAAAAGCCTTTTTACGCGTGCAATTTTTTTAAAATTTTCCTCATGCTTGTAGGAAAAATGTTGTACCTAACGCGTGCGGAAAGCGTCTTTTCCAATTTACGGCTTGCCAAACTCCGCAGGCAAACGCCGTTGCGTGCGGAAAAGTATCATTTTCCGCACTTGTTAGGTAAATAACTCTTACCAGCCATCCAGGAAGTGGATATAAATCGATATGAAAATGATAAATATGTTATAAAATTGAATTCCAAGTAGGTACCTTTAATTGTTCATTTATCATTAAAATTAAAACGTTTACTAATACAAATATATAATAAAATATCTATTATGAAAATTTAAACGGTAAGAGGGTTTTTTCCAGTTTCGTGTGTTTTTCGGAAGCTGCGTGGATATATGTGGGATTTAACTTGTCCAATTCCACATTCATCTATTCTGAATATTTTCTTACAAAGTTTGCAGCAAGAAAAAAAAGTCTTTCATTTCCTCAAGCAGCCAAGAATACTGCAGTTTTCAAAACGAAACATTTTGCAAGGGTATAATACGGGTTGGGTTTTCGGCGAATGTCGGTTCCCTCCCATTAATAGTTTAAAATAGTAGTGTAACCCCTATCACCAATTTTTATTTCCAAAGTAGTTGTAGGCCATGGACATAATTATTTTTCTCTTTTTTTAATTTCATTTAAAAATATTTTCGTCTCCTTCTATTCTGACCCGTAGAGGGCGCTTCAGTCACAGACAAACAAGAAGGCACTGAGAGGGCATTGTGTACAATAGGACACAAATTAGGTTGATCATTTACGCAGATGTGTACATGTGTCCCAAAAGTTAGTAAAAAGTGTCCTCTGGGCAAATTCACCTTCAGGAAAAAAAAAATTTAATTACCTATTTTATCCCACCAAATTACCTTGGTTTTTGTCCTCACTTTGGTAAATTTGGGAATTTCCCTCTTTTTTGACCTCCCAGTTTTTCATAAGAAAAAATTACTAGCTAAACTCAGGAATATTTTACCAAATTTTAACCAAAAAAGTTACTTGGGAATATTGAAATTTTATGAATTCATAAGATTTTATGACAAGTGCCCACCCTGCAAAAACACCATTAGCATATTTGGCGCGGCATTTAAAACTAGTTGAGAAATTAAGAAAAGTCTTTCTTGCACCAACAGGCTTATCTTATCTATGAATGGTGACCTTTGTTTTTTTCTATGAAGTGCAGTGCACCCTTGACCCAACATCGTCTTAACTAAAAAGCCAGTTAACTCCTACTGCTTCAGTGCCCTTTAGCCTACAGTTGCCGCCATTTTTATAACCAAACTGACAGGTAAAACATGGATTTCTGCCAGTTTTCTTTCAAGATGGCCGCGATACTCAAACAATAATGAGTTGACCACCAATTGTCAAACAAGGAATGTCAGAATTTTGAAACATTGCAAACATTAGATAGAAGACACTTACTATGTTTATATCATCGATGTACTTACGTCGATGGTTTATATGCACCAAAAACTGCTCTTGTATAAGGACGGTTTTAAATAAAATCATTTTCTCTAAGGGTTTATACATCCTGCGGTTTTAAAGTTTTTCTATTAACCCTCAAATCAGCTTAAAAGCGATAGAATAGGATAGCTTTATTTGCAACTTTTTTTTTACATCATTGTAAAAATAGTGTCAAAAAGAGAAAAAAAAATAAATTAATTGTGAAGTGTCGAGTAATTAAGTACTTACAACTTTAGCGGGATATCCACGAAATGGAGGAGCTCTAACCATTGGGAAACGTTCCAATCGGTAAACCAGGAACAAAGAGGTCGTCCTTGACCTTGACATATTTCGGGCGAACTTCAAATATATTACACTTAAGATGATTTTTTCATTTGAACTTCTCTGTAGCCCCTTTTCCACTACATGTACATTTATATCACTTATTTATGTTTTTCTCACTTTAACATTAAATGTGACAAAACTATAACTATATATTTCTTTTCTAGTCAAATTCTATTGTATATTTTGGATTTTGATTCCTTGATATTCTCTTGGGGAAACTTGAGTTACCCTCACTACCCACACCTGAGCCTGAGCTTGACATGATCTTAGCAACATATTTTTTTGCCTCCAAATCTATGCTTGGTGGAGTTGTTTGTTTTGTGATATTTTTGTTGGTCTGTTGACTTTGGCTAGAACTTGAATTCTCATTAACTGGTGGGGTGTGGATTTCCACCACTGTGTCCTGACGGTTCTGCGGCGAGTTTCCACTGTTTTGTAAAACATCAATATTTTGCTCCTGTATGACATATTTTTCTTGGGTTGTTGCTTCAGCTGTTGCCCTTTCTTTTTCTTCAATAAAACGTCCAATTCTTTGAATTTTCCTTTCAGAGACCTTGTATTCTGTTGTATCTTGTTTCTGCACCTATAAATCGCCTGTTAATCTGGTTCAAATGTCTTTTCCACATTTTGTCCTGTGGGTAATTCGCACAGATAAATGCCACAGCCAATTCTTTTTTTATCGATGCTTCTGTCCAATTCTGTTTATTTCTTAGCCTGTAGTCTCTCACCATCACACTGTCTCCCTCCTTAAAAATCTCACTCCTTTTTGTATTTGTTTGCTTCATTTGGTTTTCTTGTAATTTCTCTATTGCATTTTTTTTGTTTCTTCATCAATTTTTTTGCTGTCAATAGGCCATTGCCCTGTTGTTGAAGCAAAGTTGAGATAGCTTTCCTCTATTATGCCTATATTTTTGTCCGTACTGTCATCTGTTAGTCTTGATAAGCAGTCAGCAAAATGGTTGTCTGTTCCTTTTATATACTCCATTTGATAGTCAAACCCACTCATATATAATGCATATCTGCAATCTGTCGCGCCTTCTTTGAGGAATTGCTTTATTTTCACCTAATAAACCTAGCAAGGGTTGATGATCATTTCTGACTATAAAACGTCTTCCTGTTAAATACTGCTCAAAGTAACAGAATCCAAAAATTATTCCTGCTCCTTCTTTATCCAATGTTGCCATATTTTTTTCTGATGGAGAGTATGCACATTCTATGGGTGTCTCATTCCCACTTTTGTCTCTAGCATATAACACTGCTGAAATGCCATCTTGGCTTGCATCTGTAACTAGCACAAACTGTTTTTTTGGGTCATAGTGTGTCAGTGTTATGTCTTCTACTATTAACTTCTTTATTGTCTCAAATGCTTCTTGAAACTCCAGAGTCCATTCTACTTGAGTATTTTTAGACACACTTTGGTTTTTGGTAATTCATATATTGGGCTTAATATATTTGCAAGGTTTGGTATAAATTTTGCATAATATTGTAAAAGACCACAGAATGATCTAACCTGGGTCTGGGTGGTTGGTTGGTTGCGTTCATAATTGATTTAATCTTGTTTTCGCTCTTTTTCAAACCATCTTTACATATCCTATGTCCAAGGTATTCTAGTTCTTCCATGAAAAATTCACACTTCTTAGGTCTCACTGTCAATCCAGCCTCTCTCAACTTTTCTAGCACTGCCTCCAAATTTTTTATGTGATTTGCCATATTTACCCCAGTGATACATATATTGTCACTGTATGATGCCACACCTTTCATTCCCTTAAATAATTGCTCTATTTTTTGTTGAAAAATAGAACTGGCGGGGGCTATACCAAATGGTAATCGCAAGTTTTTTTTATCAAGCCTCCGTTCAATTGAGCAAAAATTTCTCTGACTCTTGGAGTTGGCTAATAGTGACATTTGTCAATTTGTTTATTTACTGTTGACTTAAAATCACAGCAAATAGGTAATGTACCATCTGCCTTTATGATGGGTACAATTGCGGTTGCATATTTTGAAAAATTGACCAGCTCTAAAACACCTTGTTGCACAATAGCTTCCAACTGCTGTTCGACTTTCTCTTTATATGCTAGTCAAACTGGTCTGTGTTTTAAAAAAATAGGTTTTGTTTCATTTTTCAAGACTAACGAGACCTTCTCAAACTTAAATTTCCCTAACTTATGGGTAAATACCTCTGGAAATTTTTTAAAATATTATTTTTAATATTTTCAATGCTATTTATGTTGGCTAAATTTAAAGTGATATTAAATAAAGAGAGAAAATCCCATCCTCGTCGCCAGTGAAGTGTCGAGTAATTAAGGCAATATTACTTAGTTTTAGCAAGATATCCACGAAAAGGAGGAGCCCCAACCATTGGGAAACGTTCCAATCGGTAAACCAGGAACAAAGAGGTTGTCCTTGACCTTGACATATTTCGGGCGCACTTCCGCGCAACTGCGCGGGAAACTCAAATATATGACAAATTGTACAAACAATATCACTTTGAAAGATACCTACAAGAAACTTTCCACTTAAAACTTCCTAATTTTTACACTTACATTACACTTTACAACTAAAAAAAATACACAGAATCAACATAAACAAGATATTTAAAACAAAATATTTAAAAAGACCCGTTATACATGAGAATGGCCTAGATATTTTTGATTCTGTTGCTACTATATAAGAGAATGATTTTTTTTTGAAAATTTTAAGATTTGTTTCTTGTTTAATTATTGGGAGTTTATTAAAAAAATTAACACATGCATATAGGGGACTAATCTCAGTCAAAGACAATCTATAAATAGGAACATTAAGATTTACGCTTCTTGTATTATAACTGTGGTCAGATGTACAAACCAGGAAAAGTTCAAATATTCAAGAGTTAAATTTGGCCATACATGAGCCTCTTGCTTTCATCCCCAGGAGGACTCTAACCACCCTTATTTGAAGCACTAGCACCTGAGCAGCCGCCGAAGCACCTCCCAGAATATCACACCATAATGCATACTCGAGTAAGTTTGAATAGTACACAGTGAGTAAAATATTTTGGTATAGAAAACTTTTTAGGACTTTGGTCGATGTAGAATCCTAAAAATTTAACAACTTTTGCTGGCTCAACAAGAGTACCTCGAGGCTATATGGATATTGATCTTGAGATTGCTTTATTCCAAAACCGGCCACAATATGCCTCAGCCCCATCCAAGGTATGCTTCGCTGCAGTAAAGAGATCTGCCAGAGTTTCATACCAAAACAGACCATTTGCATCATCTGCAAAATTTACAAGGCCACATTGCTCATATGAGAACGCTTGAGGCAAGTCATTTATGTAAGTAATAAAGATTCTAAGACACTCCTTGCGGTATATCAAGACTTAGGTGAATCACAGACCCTCTGAGACCTCTCTGAGAGATACTTCTCTATCCACCTCAAGGCTGGTCCTTAAATAAACTGTATAGGACAAAATTTTTAAACTGTCCTTATATAAAAGCGATTTTGCCTGTGTAAACAAAGTAACTGTCAGTTTTTTAGGCTATAAGTTTTGGCAAAAATGACATAGGCACTGCATGTGGTAAAAATGTGCTTATATTGCATTAACAGGGCACTACAGAAAAGCCTAACTTGTCATTTTGGTGAACTGCTCCTTTAAAAACCAAAAAAGTTGAAAACAGCAAGAAAATGAAATAAATCTAGAAAGTCAAAATGTCAAGGATTGTTTAACTTTGTAGAAACTTTCAAATGGCATCCCTACATCATCGATATTAACTTTCCTATTGTAATGCAGAAAAAACAACTAGGAACTTAAAAAATGTGCCAACCAAAGTAGATTAAAATCTCTTAGAACAGTACCATCACTGGGATACATTACCTTCTTGATCCAGTCTACTGCAATATTGAATAATCTTCTCAATGGGCTTGTCGGCTTTCACTAGCTGCCTTATGAAGAAAGTACCAATGGGCATGACTGACCCGTCAGGCTTGGTACTTCTGACCATAGTCTTCATTATTTCAAAAGCCGTCTCATCTTGATTTTTATTTATCAGTCTCAGAATCATGTTAATGGCATCTTGATTGTAGCCAGTCGACTTGTGAACTTTTTCCAGAATAGGGTAAACGTTTTCAGAGTGTCCATTCGTCGCCAAAGCATACACAATGTCCAAATAATCCTTGTCCAGAAGGAAAACTTCTTTGGCCTCACATTCCTCCAAGATCTGCAGGATTTTGTCCATGTTGCCAGTTTTAGCATAACCACACAGCAATGTGGTGTAGGTGTCAGCACTTGCCTCAAGGCCTGCCTGAGCCATTACTGATAAAATGCCTCGAGCTGAGTCCATATCACTAGAAAAAATTTATAGTTGAAAAATGGAGGAGAAAATCCTGTGAAGATTCCAATTTTTCAAATTCAAATTTATTAAAATAGCAACAACAACAAGTTTACAATATAATTACAAAGTTTAACTTACATTTGTAGCTACTATTAATTCAACTGAACAATGGATTTTTAAAATCTGTGTGTGCACACCCATTCAAGTTTTAATTTACTTATAGCTTGAGGTTATATTTCATGGCTTATAAATATTATAATATAGTATAATATATAATAATATAAGATCAGAATCACACGTAATTTATGTTAGTATTAAAGATTTAGTTTACTTTTAATCTTTCTATAGGGCTTTGACTTAAAATTAACAGGTAGCGAATTGTATATTTTTGGACCTAAGTAATATATGTGTCTTTTTGTAACAGATAACTTAATTTGTGGCAGCATAACATTCTGGTGTTTTGGATATGATTAATACTTTTTCTAAAATGCAATGATTTAAGCATGAACCTCATGAACCTAACTATTGCTTTTAAATTATATAAAATTGTTTAAGAGTAAGTGAACCACTTTCTTTAAATAAAAGCTCTATGGAAAATCTTCTTTCTTTAAAATACATTATTATACAAATATTAAGGATTACTAAGTTTATTTTTACTTGTTGTTATTTGCCACTTTTATAATGTAATGTAGCCGTTCAAGCAAGATTCAGTGTGCCACAGTGTCAAAAGCCTTTCTCAGATCTAAGAATACACCCAAAACTTTTTTCCCATCATTTAACTTATAATTCTTTCAGTCCACACACAATGCATTCGATGCTGGCATTTTGATGAAAGCAAACTGTCTTTTTGACAGGATATTATGTTTATTTAGGAATATAGTGATTTTATATATTATACATTTTTCTATAAATTTACCCAAGTACTTGTCAGAGATATAGATTTATAGTTGAACATTTGTTCTTTGTTTGCTTGCTTATATATAGGCACAATTATTGCTTTTTTTAATGTGGATCAGCACAGAAAATTTGATTTCTAATATGTTTCAAAGGTTCAATTAGAAACTGGGAGTTTCACTTAATTACTTCTGTAGTTATCTGGTCTTCACCATTTTTTACATTATTTTTTAGAGTTTTGATTTGACTAACTAATTCATTCCTGTTATTGGAGTGAAATAGAATGATTTAAAAAAAGATCACTGCCAATAAAAGATAAATCCAAAATTTATTTTTTTACTCTGCATTTGTGTTACAAGTTTTTGATGATCAACACAAATTCTTGTACATTGATTTTGCTTTTTGAAGATCAGGAATAAGATATTTAAAGAGTTACCCACATACTATGAGATTGGCTGTTGACTTAATTAACAAAGTTTTTGAAAAAATGATTAAAGACCAGAAACCTTAATTTCTTTGGCCTCCTTTTCCCAAGCTTTTTCCTGATTTTGATTAATAAAATTCAACAATTCCCTGACCTTCTGTAATCCCCCAATTATCCTGACTTCTCCCAGTGATTATCAACCTTGAGATGAGCCCAGTTTAATTAGCATCTCTACAAAAACCCTATTAGAACTTTGGGGAAAAAAAGAATAAAATAAATAATCTACATAAGTTGTAATTCAAATTTGCTTACCCAGCTTGTGAATGTCCAACAATCAGGGCGTTAAACACATTTTCATTGACAGGCATTTGCTTTTCTCTCATATATTCCAAAATCTTTGTGGCTCCTTCAATATCACCATCTTGGCAATATCTAGCTATTAACCTTTGATATGTTACCCTATTGGGTTCAATCCCATTGCTTTCCATGTTATTTAAAAATTCTGCTGGCAAAAAGGAATGTTCATTTTCTAAATAAACCCTAAGAAGAGCATTATAATGTGAGACATCCATGGGGACTTTTAGCTTGTTTAGGGTGTTCCATATTTCTTGAACCAGTTTGGTTCTGACTTCTGGCAATTCCTCAGGTACCAGAGTGCCGCAACATCGAATGACAAGCAGAGATTGTGAACTGGTTGCTGAGCGTGTATTGCGAATTTCTTCAAGGATGTCTTCAATATCTCTGCGAGAGATTCTGCCTGATTTACGGACATCTTGGTCCAGGGTTCTCAGTCTGTTCTCAAGCTCATGGTGTGATGCAGTTTGTGATGCAAAGGATCTGAAAATTGACTTTTTTTATGTTATAGTAAAAACGTTTAAATATATAAATAGAAACTTCTGGTTTTGATCCACATTTTACCCGCAAAGGTAAAACAATAATAGTCTTAACATTTAAGTTTGAGGCTTTTTACTCAAAACATTAGCTTAACTAGGGTTGCCTTTGAGGTTTCCTGTTTAAAAGTAAAGTAAGCAATGTGAGAAGCAATGCTGAAAACTATTTCTTTTACTAATACCCTTTGTCTTTTTCTTCTATGCTTTTCAAGTATTCTTTTCAAGCGGAATATAACCTATAGCAAATGCATGCTGCTCTTAATGTTTGCAGCTTACACAACAAATTTGCTATAGATTTTCTTCGTGACATACTTCATAACTCATACCGCCAAGCATACAGCTTACCTTACAGAACTTTGAATCTGCCTTAATCTGTTGATAACAATTACCAAATTGAAGGCCTATAAAAAAGTTTGAGGATTTTTACTCAAAACATTCATAAAATAGAGTAACCTATTTAAAAGTAAGCAGTGCCCAAAACTATGATTTATTTTACTAATTTTCTGATTATATCTCCCTTGTATTCATCTTCTAGGCTCTTCAAATCTAATCTACTGCAACTGATAGTTATCAAATTAGGAGCATACAAAAAAATAAAAAAACAAACACCGCAAAATTGCGTAACAACCGGCGATTATATTATTACCTCGGCAGGGCTCCGCAAAAACACTGCGAAGAGGCCGCGTTAAGCAAGTTGCCATCGAATTGATTCGGTGTGCTGACTACCACATTTTTTGCAAAACCCGCAATGTATCGCACGAATTTCGAACTTCGCAAAATCGAAGCCATTTGCGCAACAAAAAGCAACCTCGTGCTATTTTGACAAACTTTTAGAGATTTTTCGAGAAATATGTCAAAGATTGAGGTTATGTGAATTGTTCTGCACCGTTTATGCACGGTTCTGCCCGGGTTCAGGGCTTGACCAGAAATTGCAAATGTCTTGTTCGGCGTGCACTGGTCCACAGGCCGGAAAAAGATATGTTTTGGCAAAACTGAACAGAGTACCCAAAAAAGAAAACAGCTAACTTAACAATTATTTTTAAAAACTGAATGTTTTTGACAATTTTTTTTATACTAATAGTATTTAATCTTTGGTTTTTGATTTTTTGTATCTATTGTATTTTATTTTTGAAGTTATTTCAATGCAAACATAAATTTTCCTTGCATTTGTGTCCTACATATCATTGGAAATTATAATGGTTTTTAAGGAGTCCCCTTTTTAAGGCTTAACAAGGAATCAGAGTTCCCTAAGGTAAGGGGTGACACCCCTGTAACAAACGTATGTGGGTGTTCTGGTTTACGGTTTACAGAACACTGAACTGCAGCATGCATTTTCCTTGCCTCTGTCTTACTGTTTATCTCAAAAAGCTAGCAAAAGTAAAAATAGAGGGTTCACTTTTCAATTTTGCAGATGAGTCTACAGTAAAATGTCATAACAAAGACTGGCAGTATACGGTTTTCTACCATTTTTGATTTTTTATGAAAAATTCTTTATGAGGGCACCTACTAGGGTCCCTAGGACCCCAAATCCGCCTGCGCCGGTTAGTTTTTTTTTTATTTTTTTGGTTTTTTTTTTTAAATTTTTTTCACTAAAACAACCCAATCCAACACAGTCTAACCCAACCTAAAACAATTAAAAAAAACACATTACAACCCCCCTAAACACCCTTTTTCTCTTAAAAAAAAAAAAAAACAATCCTAGTAGGTGCCCCCATAAAGAATTTTTCATAAAAAATTAAAAATGGCAGAAAACCGTATACTGCATAATTACCTATAAACTCTTCTCAAAAACATAGTTACTATAGAATACTAGAGATTTATACTTAAAATAAAAGATTGATGCTTAGATTGGTGTGATGACTTATGCTTTAAGCTGGGTTTATACAGAAAAAAGTAACTCTAAATTAAAAATATGAAAATAAAAATAAGAGTTAAACCTATAGGAAAAACTCGGGAAAAACCTTGGATAAAACAATAAAATGAGAAAGAATGAGCCTTTAATTTAGTATATGTCTTGGAAATTGTTTATAATTTAGCTCCAAATTCATATATAGGACCTTTTTAGTTCAACTTGGCCACATAGACAGTAGAAAGCAATGGACAAAGAAAACACATTTGAATTTGCTGTAGTAGAAGAAATAAATGTTGCTCATTGCTGTAGAGCATGCATGCAGACAAACTGTGCTCTGATACCAATTGATTCTGTGGATGAAGATGCAGTTGTTTACCATGATAAGTTGACATATTGTATGGCCGATATCGTAAGTTTTTCTGGCAAAAAATATTTTTAAAAATGTTTTAGTTGACTTATAACAGTTTTTATGGGTTTCTACAAGGGTTTTTAGAATGTTGTATTTTTATTATACAGGTATGGCATTATGAAAACTGTTAAATTTTTATGGGAACCTTTAGAAGATTTTTTGTGGGCTGTTTATCATTATAAAGTCCACACAAGAGTTTCCTGACATATGGATCACTCCTATATAGTATAGACCTTTATTATCACTTATTATACTTTCGCCACTGGTCATCACCTAATGGCACAGTAACTAAAACATGTTGTATAGTTAAAAACCCATTTGCTAGATGGCAATACTAGTATTCTGGGTATCTAATAATGTATTTATTACACATTTTGCTATTCAGGAATGGTATCAGGAAGGTCTTTCAACTCTCATCTGTGAACAGTGCATTCCAAACCTTAGGGTGGCCTATGACTTTAGGAAATCTTGTATTGCCACTGATGAAACTTTTAAGCGGTGTTTATTGCTGCAAAATGATGAATCAAGAAATGAGCTATGTGATAATGAGCTTTGCAATGATGATGCAGAACCTTCAACCGATAAGTTTGAGACATGTGAAGTGGGGAGAATACCTGTTCTGGAAGAAAAAACAAATAATGAAGAAGATTTAAACCAGAACGTGAACATGACATGTTATGAAAATGGGAGTGAAAATGAGACAATAGAAAAAGAAGACCTAAGGAGCTCCAGTCTTCAGCAAGCAACATTAGGTAGGTATTTCACATGATGTCTAGTGCATACTGATTCAGTTATAACAACATCCAATATCTTACAGAAACAATTATAATTGTGACTCTGTCCTGTATATGATAATGTGTTGCAAATTTTCTAATTTTCAGTCAACTAATTTTTAATTTTTGTTAATATTGTGTATTAAAATTAGGATCTTTTCTGGTTCTAGATGTATTTGTTGAAAAATCAGATCTTATTGATGACAACTTTAAAGAGCAACACACTAATTCTACCATAAACATCAGAAAAACATCTCAAACTAATTCATTGGGTAAAAGAGAAACTTCTGAAAAAGAAAATGTTTCCCTAAAAGCAGAACAAATTAAAGATCCTTTAGTATTGGATTTTCCAGAAACCATTCATGACCAGACTATTGAAGATGCTGAATTTGATGCTGTAAGTGAAATGTTGACTAGCGAAATCGTATTATCGGCAAGTTCCAGAGATTCAAAAAACTCTTTACTTGCTGACAATGAACAAGTCAATGGTTTCAAAAATGTTAAAGATCTAAAGTCGCCTGTTGGTCCAAAAATACCAAAAGTACATGAATGCGAGGCATGTGGGAAAGTTTATAGTAAAAATGCCACTTTAAAAATTCATCAAAGGACTCATACAGGAGAGAAGCCGTTTGAATGTCAGTATTGTGAAAAAAGGTAAATGAAATTAAAAACTAGCTTATAAATAAGACCCATACTCTTTTTCGTTTTTCTTATAAACGTTTTTAAAAAAATGCAAAAAGTAAATTTCTGTTTTATCCCAACAAACACGGTTCCCTCGGGACTTCGTCGGCCCGATGTCGATTTACGACATAGGATCAGCAGTATTAACGCAATGGTAAATTATTCAAGTCTGACATTGGTTTCCATCGGTGGTAGCTTAAAGCGGCCCAATAAGAGCAAACCACAGAGGTCCAATAATGGGTGGATAATAAGGCCCACATCGGCCTCTCAAAGCGTGCGGAGGTCGGTGATTGACTGGATGACGAAGGTCCGTTTCGATAATGCAGGTGCTTAGGGGTGGTCTAAGTGGCGGAATGGGTTATTCTTGTAGAGAAGTACCACCATCTTGTTAAGTATGCGTTCTAGTTTCTCATTAATTATATATATAATATTATCTTTCACTGTACAGGGAACATAGTGACATTAGCGCCATTTCTATATACTAGGAAGAAACTATCAAGCAGTTTAAAAATTTTAATGTGATGTACATGTTGTTATCGACCAATCGAACAAAAAACTGATCATGCCATCGTCGGTCCTAAAGCAGATAGAGTGCGTTTCGGCATAAAGTCGACTATAGTAAATCGGACCATCGTCAGTTACCCATTCTCGACCATTCAAACAAAGTTCCAATCGGACCATCGTCGGACCTAAAGCAGATAAAGTGGTCGTCGGCATAAAGTCGATTATAGTAAATCGGGCCATCAACAGTTGCCGATTCTCGACCGATTAAACAAAGTTCCAGTCGGAGCATCATCGGCCCTAAAGCAGATAAGGTTTGCATTGGCATAATGTCGACTATAGTAAATCGCGTCATCGTCAGTAGCCGATTTTCGTTCGATTAAACAAAGTTCCAATCGGACCATCATCGGCCCTAGAGTAAATATGGTTTGCGTTGGCATAATGTCGACTATAGTAAATCGGGTCATCGTCAGTTGCCGATTCCAATCGGACCGTCGTCGGCCCTAAAGCAGATAAAGTGGGCGTTAAACAAAGTTCCAATCGGACCATCGTCGGTCCTAAAGTGGTGTCGTCATAAAGTCGAAAACTGAAAATCGCAATCTGTCCAACATCGGGCCAGCGTGTAGTTGCCGATACCGACACATTGCCGACGTTTTCGACATTGTCCCGATTCAATGCCGACGATTTGTGTTTGCTGGGATATTATTATGAAAAACTGTTTTTATTTGGGAGAAAATGTTAAAAATATTAAGGATTTTGGATTCATGCATTTTTATTGTTAGTTTGATAGTTTGCACTAGAAATTACTGAAAATCTGTATGTCCTAAGTAAGACAGGTGCTGTTCTTACTATAAACAACATCAAAAGTAAATATTAATTAGGTGTTAGTTATGTTGATGCATATTAAATACAAAACAAATATAAATATTATACATTTGGGAAATTTATGTAACAAGATTAATATAAATATATTTTTATATTTCCCATTAGAAAAACTGGGTAATGTCAGGGAATTTTTTATTCTCCTATGAAAGTCAATGAACAGTTGGGCTATTTGCCAAAAACTGATAAAGGAAGGGAAAATCTGAAGTCATGTTGAAAAGATTTAAGAACAATGCCAAAAAAAAATGAATATTTTTTTAAAACAAAACAATAAAAAATAAACAGAACTATTTTGTCAGAATATATTTCGCATGTGTTATTTACTGTTTACTATTAAGATTAGATAATAATTAATATAACTGCAGGAGGATTCAGTTTTTATATGGTGCTTGTTCTTCTTACTTTGTGCTGTGGCTGATGTGAAAAAGGTATTTGAAAAAGAAATTATCAGAGTTTTTGCACCAGACCATTATGCATAATAAAATTTTAGATTTCATCATTCCTCTCACCGAAAAGAACATGAAAGGCGCCACACGAACGAAAAACGATATCTGTGCGAAATTTGCAACAAAAGATTCATAATCAGAGGGGAACTTAACATGCACATGAAATCGCACACTGGAGAGAAAAATTATCACTGTTCCAAATGCGATAGAAGGTAAAAATTCTCTCCCTTCCTATCAAATAATTGAGCAAGATGAAATGGACAGACTTGCACGAGGGGGGTTTCAGTCACCTGATTTTTGTACATATACATTACGCAATAACCTTGTCATGTGGACTATTGCAGATTGTTGCAAACTATTGCAGGATTATTGCAAAGTATTGCCAGTCATTAAAAATTGAAAATTATTGCAGGTTATTGCGTGATTATATTGCAAATTATTGCAAGTATTGTGAACTATTGCTGGTATATGGCAAGTATTGTGAACTATTGCTGGATTATTGCCATTATTGTATGGTTTTGCAGAAATATTGTCACAAATAAACAGAAAAATAAAAATATCAGACCAGGATAAACTTGTGGCCTTCACAGACCACTGAACCATTACTCTAGCTATTGCGAAGGTATTTTCAAGTATTGTGAGCCATTATAAGACTTTCGGGCTATTGTGAACCACTGCGGGCTACTGCAAACCACTGCCAGATTTTTGCGCAACACTCTGATCAAAATTTGTACATATAGCGCAGGTAGTGAAATCCACCTAGGTCTTGCATTACAATATGGTTTATTGAGGTTAACCCCCTCCTCCTAAGTCAATTTCTGGGTGAGCCAGTGGCTAAAGAGTCGGCGCACCACCTTAAATGTGAGCAAATAAGGTGAGGGGGTTCATACGTCATAGAAAATATTTTTAGTTTTTAACACTAGGTTTTAGATTAATTTTCTTACCTTTAAAGTGGTGCAGTGTAGGCAGGAATGAGGTCAGGCACTCCCATTGATTTTTGGTCAGGGGGTAACACTACATTATATATATGAAAATGGGGGGCCCATCTTGTGAGCTGAGCCCCTATCCACAATTTCGAGGTACAATACCGTCCATTTCGTAGGTTTTGAGGACGGGTTACCCATCCATATTTTAATGGCACCTTATTCCGTCCGCCTCCTGATTCCGGCCACTTTATTCGACTGGATAACAAAATCTTGATTTTAAAGTCCAAGGTATGTTGATGATATTTTTTATAATTTGGCATGTCTTCTGTTTACGTAATTTAGAAAAGAAAAAGAACCAAAAATAGAAGATTTACAAGACATTTTGGAGTGGACGGAATAGGGAGACTGTGAAAATCGCATGTTGCCTGATTCCGTCCGATTAGAACATAGACTTTTAAAAAACAATTTTAAAAGTCTATGGATTGGACGGAATCAGGGTTTTACATACTGCCAACTTTGTTTTTGTTTTATTTGCAATATATTTTATCTAAATAAATTTAATCAGTTTTTTTATAATAAGTTACAATTCTTGTGTTTACTATCCGGGTTCTGTCCTAGTATTTCATGCATTTAACTCGATTTTTGACGGAACACGAGGCTCAAAGTTTGTTTTTTTAATTCTTTTTAACGGAATGCCTTGAAGGACTGGTTTGCCTGCAATAAACTGAGTCTAAATGAACAAAAGACCGATCATATTGTTTTTTCTTTAAAACCATTTGATAATAGTTCAGGCATTAAATTAACTTTATATGTAAAATATTTAGGCGTAATATTAGACGTGTGGTATATATACCTACCTACTGGGATGTTTGTCAAAGATAGTCGATCTTAAAACACTTATTACTTGTTATTTTGGCTTAATTCACTCTGTTTTTTCCTACACGCTGATTGCATGGGGTCATTCAAGTTTTACATGTAATATTTTTAGAATTCAAAAGATGGCAGTAAGGATATTGGCAAATCTGATGGCAAATGGCAAATAGAGACGATTGTAAGATCCCCTTTTAAACTGTTAAATATCCTTACTTTACCGTCTTAATATATTCTGCTGTGTTATAATATTCCCACTAGAAATAGTAACAAACTAATTATTCCATTTAGAAGACTAGAAAAACAAGAATTGCTTCTATGTCTGACTACCATGGTATTAAATTTTACAATCTTCTTCCAAGCAACATTATAAATCTCGATGCAAAACATTTTAAAGTTACATTAAAAAAAGTTTTTGATAAAACAAGCATTTTATGATTTCAATGACTTTCTTGATGCAGATCTCTCTAATATGTGTTAACAGGTAAATTTCTCATGTTTTTCTGTTATTTTGATTTTTTTGTTAATTATTTTGTTTGTTTATTACTGATTTTGTGTGTCTTTTTCATAAAGGTATAATTTAGTTGAATGTCTTTGGGTTTTTTATAAGTAATTAATGTTGCAAATTTTTATTATAAAGCGTGAGCCATGCAATATAATATGAAATTAGAACTTTTTTCAGTTGTGTTAAGTCATATTATTTTTATAATGCTTATTTTATGTGTAATAATATTTTCATTTTATTTAATATTATTGACTTTATTGTATTTCTTGACTTGCGTATGTGCTTTATACAGACCGCTTCAAGCTACTACGAACATAGGGGGAATCAAGTCCAATTTACTCTCCGTGCCGTACGACCGAGGTGGATTCGAAGCACGCTGCAGTGTTATCTTTTGGAAATTCATTTTGTTTTTATTATTTTGTTTTATTTCTGCCTTGCTCGAGAAACAGATGGGTAAGTTCTTAATTGAAATAATACATTTTTAAAACTAAAAATGGATGTCTACGAAGTTGCCGAAAAAGTGCAGATGGTCAAATGGTCAAATCGTCATAACCCAACACACGTTCGATATTGGTCGAGGGAAAATTTGCATTTGTATTTTGACGTAAGAACACATTATCCCCAAAAACTAAATGTTTGGGGGGGGGGGGGGTATTGTAGGGGAACACGTAATTGGCCATTTTTTATTAACGGCAATTGCAATTTGAATGGTCCTAGATACTTGGATCTACTGCAGCAGCACATTATTCCAACTGCTAGGCAGTTGTTAGGTGTAAGATTTGGTGAAACATGGTTTCAACAAGATGGCTGTTCCGCTCACAATGTTGGCCTTGTTAGGGAATATCTTGATAATGTATTTCCTAATCGGGTTATAAGTACACGGGGAACTATTTTATGCCCAGCTCGATCTCCCGATCTTGCTCCTAATGACTTCTTTCTGTTTTTGAAGAAGCTTTTCAAATTATCACCCCTAACAAGCTTGGAAACGTTAGAAGGGGTTTTTATAGTAGGCTCGGATATTGTCTAGCCGAGCAAGGAGGACTTTTCGAACATTTGCTTTAATTTTTTTTTGACTGGGAGAATCTTTTTGGTTTTTAGAATGTATTATTTTATTTTGTTTCTCCTTATTATTTTCATTGTAACACGTCGTCACTGATAAATCTGAGCAGTTGACAATAAAACGCTCTTATTTATCAGTGACAAAAATTAAGAAAATTACGTTATAAAAATTTGCGTATTTATTGACCAAATTCCGGTTTCATTGACTACGCTCCACACAGCACCGTGGTTAGAGGCGTACTAAATACAAGGCGAAAGGCGGTGAACGGCAGCGAATGGCGATCGGAATTCGAGTGTTGGTTGCTTCACTGATAGGCGTGCGGTGTCTCTGCATGTACGTACACTGGCAAATTAGACTTTTTCCGCCCTATGTTCGCAGTAGCTTGAAGCGGTCTGTATATGATAACGCCAATAAAGAATTGACTTGAATGAATTGAATTTGAATAAAATGTTCCGGATGCTGCCCATAGAAAAATTTAAGGGGTTCCAGAAATTTATGATCTTAAAAAAAGATTTTTGTTTGACTGTCTGTTTTCTAAACTTTTTTTTTTATTTTTATATGCAAAAGGAATTAAATAATCACATCACACTTGTTGTTTTTACCATTTTAGATAATATTTAGAAATACTAATACCAACAAAAAATATTTAAAAATCTATATGTTTGTCCAAACAAACCAATAAATGTAAAACTCATTAAAGCTCGTGCCTTGATAAACTGTTAATAAAACTATAGGACGGAATTAGAGGTCTTGGACGGAATTAAGGAACTCGATAAAAAAGCGGACGGAAACAGGGGAATCGGGACTTCCGTAGAAAATACCTTTTAACTTTTTTTTTTGTTAAAATGGTTTGCTTCCATTTTCTGAAAAAAATTAAAAAATAATCCCCAATCTATGGTCTTTTGAATAGAGCCACTTGCAAGGCTATAAATGTATTTTTAAGGTATCTTTTGGCAATATTTCCCATTTATAAACAGTCTTATGCATGAGTTTGGTGCCTTTACGTTACTAAAAGTGTGTAGCTTGTAATGGGTTACCCCTGCCAAAAAGCCGCATCAAAAATTAACACCTGTTTAAGTCTTTAACAGATATTAAGAGATTTGATTAGCTTGACGAGATTTCAAAAGTCAGATTTTTTTTCACCAGAAATAATTTTCGGCCCTCCAGAATAGACAAGATTTTAAGAGATCCTATGAGGGATGTTTCACAGACCGCATCAAAAACATTAAATCTGGTCAAATCTTGTCAAATTTCCCCAAGAGATTTGATGCGGTATTTTTGGCAGGGACATGCCGTTTTCTGTAATTCGAGATTTTGTTAAATAAAAAGGTGTTTTTGTGTCTTAGGTGTTTGACAGCAACAGATCTCAAAATTCACCTCAGAACTCATACGGGCGAGAAACCGTACCCGTGTGAAACGTGTGGCAGACATTTCGCAAGCACTTACATACTAAGCGTTCACATGAAAACGCATACCGGAGTAAGACCGTATACTTGCAAAATATGCGATAAAAAGTTCACGCAGAACTCTCATTTGAAGGTAAGAAGTTTGAACATTTAAAACTACCTTATGTTAAGTAAACTTTTATAGTGTTACCTTAAAATACTTGGAAGTAATGTGTTTTGTTTGAGATTGAATCGAGTGTTGCACATAAAGTCTTTTCTAGGGAGCCAAAAATGCCTGGTTTTTAAACAGGCCCGCTTTGTCGGTTTTTAAGCAAATGTCAGTTTTATCATTGGTTCTATAAACATTTAAAACTTCCTTACTTATTTACTTACTTACTTAGTTTATTGCTCACAATACTTTACAATATGTAAAACCTAGCAACATCAACGGTGGGATTTACTAAAAGGGTTTAGTCTATTTTAGAACGGTCCTAAGTTTAAGTGAAATTTTTGGCTTTAAGCAGTTTAAGCCAACCCTCCTTGAGTTTTTAATAAATTTTTTTATTGAATAATCATCTTAACACAATCTTTTGTTGGATTTAAGAAGAAAGTTTCAATTTAGAAGAAAAGAAAATTTAAAAATTGAAACCCACGCGGGATTTAAATAGTAAAAACTCTGTAGAACAAATTAAAATTGAGGTTATATGTCACTCTAATTAAAACTTACCCTTGATTATTGATTTTTCCAATTAATACTTGATGTCACACAACGATTTAGATGTGTGATAATAAAATAAGGAGTAGATTAATTTTGTATTTATTTAAAAGGTGCTTTTATTTATGAAATGTATTAAAATGTATTAAAAAACTTAAATTCAAGTGTTTTTTACATTTCTGTCACTGTCGAAATGTCAGTTTAAAAATATTAGCGCTGCGTTCAATCACAAACAGCGAGTTCGGATATTTTACCTCTGCTTGCACCTTGGCTTGCACCAACCTCTACTGATGAAAGCTACAGCTTTAAAATGAGTGGGCTTTGAGTAAGGAAAATTATTTTGACTGAGCTTTTAGATAACCTCAATGTTTTACTTTCAGTTTGTAAATAAATTAATATAGTTGTTTTGGGTTTTTTTGTTTGGTATATTTTTCATGCATAATCAGTGACCTTCACTTATGTTTGTTTTGCCTCGTAGTGTCCTCATAAATATATTTTTTGTGCTAAAAACGGGTTGAAAATATGGCGTTTTTCTGGACAAAATTGGAGGTGTTTTGTTGATTAATAAACAACTTAGGATATAAGGTAAATTACTTCTTGTAAAAACGTTTACTTAGGGAAATTTTAAACGAACTTATTACCAATTGTCCCAAAACAATCTTTTCTGGGGGCCATAAATTTAAACCACCCCCCAGAGGTGGTCTAAAAACTCACCAACTTCATAACCTCAAACACAGATGATGAAGCTATTATGTGCCAATTTTTTGGCGTATTCACCATATGCCATTTTGAGGCCTGTAAAAAAAATAGTTTTAGGGCATTTTCTCCTAAAATATGGTATATTTTTAGAAAAAAGCTGTTTTTCAATAGTATTTTGCAATAATAATACAAAATAATGAATAACTTTGTATCTTTTCTGTATGGGCAAGTGTTTTTTAAAATTTAGGACCCCCCACAGGTGTAAATATTTAGATCTGTGAGGGGTACAATTTTAGATCTTGGTAAATCCCACTACAAATGTTTTAAATTTGAAAAAAATAGAAAGAATATTGATTATTATTATTAACTACTTAAGTAAATTGGAAACTATAAAAACAATTTTCAGGGGCATATCCCTTAACTGCTTTTTCCCTTCCCTTACTTCTTGGCCGTATTTTTAAAATGTTACATTGCTGTGCTTGGAAACAATGTAGCTAGGGGTTCAAAAATACCTATTCTTTAAATAAATCCGCCATCTTGGATTTTTAGGAAATTTCAAATTATAATAATTTAAAAAAGTGCGTTTTGTTTGGCACACGCTATTTAAATGAAGACATTCTGACAAGTTTCCGGAAGTTCATGGGTTTTCCAGAGTTTTCTGCGATTTGCGAAGGATTTCTTAGCAAGTGAACTGCGATTTCCGAAGTAGGACGCCCTTCGATAATAGTATATATACAGGAATACAGTTTTATTTAATTTTTTTTAAATTTTAAGGTACATATGCACGTTCATACCGGTGAAAAGTTTCCCTGTAGATTCTGTTCCGAACTGTTTCCGCACAGGTCTCAACTGGCAGCGCATATCGCTAAAAACCATGATGGTAAGCTTTTTTAGCAATCTCAATCTACGAGATTGGTCACATCCTATTAGATACAGCACTTCGTAGCACGTCATACGCAAGTTTTAGAGATAAGAAAAACATACCGCCATGGCAGCCGGCCTGATCTCTGCTAGGTATTTCAGTATACTTCTAAAGATTTCCTAAAATACTAAGATCGCCAAGGGCGGGTTGATTAGTACTTAAGTAAATTGCATGAAAAATACATGAATATATAAATAGGATGTGACCAATCTCGTATAATTTGGATTGATCCTTACAGGTAAGTCGTTTAATCCTTAATTATACTTCGATTGGGCACATCCTATTAGATACACCAGGTAGTTGTTTAGAGAATATGGCGATATTAGTTAAAAAGTTAAATAATATTAAGGAACCACAAGGTTTAAAATTTAAATGTGTTTAAAATATATTTCTTAATATAATTAGCTAAGAAATCTTTTGAAATTAAAGGTTTATTATAAAATCGATTGAACGTTTTCCTTTTTTCGGAACATCCCGCAGTCTTTTTAATACTTTTGATTGATGCACCAACCCTTAATGCTGCGGAAGATACCCCATATCATGTGCTATGTCCTTTAAGATTTGATTCTATTTCTGCGTCTTTTAGACCTTTTTAAATCCACCTGCTAATGTTTTGGGATGTAGCGGGCTTATAAGGCTTTTTAATTGCTAAAACAAGTGTATCCTCTGTTCATCGAAATAGTTTTGTTTTCTGCATGCAATATATAACGGTAAAACCCAAATAGAACTATAAATTTTCTTTGAAACAGGGTACTTAAGCCAAGGCTGAATTCTTCTGGGTCCAGATATTTTAAAAATATCTTTAAGAATTATTTCTCTCCCTCTTCGTTAGCCTTGATGTTACTTAACTTATAGAAAATGTCTGAACACTTTGAGCAGAACAAAGAGTTAAAAGAAGTTCCATTTTTATAGTTAATAACCCGAATGTTAAATTTACCAAAGGGTACAAGTTACCTATAAAAGGTAACACTGGTTCCGAATACCAAGTTTATATTTCGAAAACTGAGAGCGCAGCTTAAAAATGCGTCTCATAAACCTATCTACCATTACTGATTTTTCTGCTCGCAAATTAAATTTAAGGCAGACCTATGTGTGTTAAGACTTCAATATTTCCCAATATTTTGAGATTCTGTTTCTAAAACGGATACAACTCGATTTATATTAGGCTGCAAAATGGTCTCAATATTATTGTGGCAAAACTTCCATCATTTGGAAAAAATAAATTGCATCCTCCCAAACGCCCCTTTTACTATAGGCCACCTTGATAAGATTGCTACCCCCCCAGGGAAAGATTCTTTCATAGTGCCGAACCTAAATGAGGATTAGAGTAAATCAACTTTCGGATTTAAAAGGATAACTTTTAAGCGAATCACGGATTCTAATTTTGGATATCATGCTTGAGTTCTCCAGATAGAATAAACCACCAGACATATCGCATTATCGTTTTCAATTTTTTCTCTTTTTTTTACATTTTTGGAAACAGTGAGGAAGAGGAAATATATAGGAATTACTGGAAGCCACGACACAAACCGGTGGCATTTTTTTTTCAGGTAGCTTGCAAATAAATATACAATTTTTATATCAGATTTCTTGTCCGCTATATGATTATCCAACGTATTTATGTACTTAAAATATACCTAAGCTGCCATTCTCCCAATAGCAATCAATTCTTAGTAAAATATGACAATTTTTTAAAATCTTTTACAAAGCTTGTTAAGCCATAAAAAGCTGCCTTCATTTCAAGAATGTTTATGTGTTCCTCCTGTTCAGCTTGTTGCCAAAAAAACCCCCTTTTGCTTCCTTTCCATTGCAACACGCCCCCATCCCGATTTGTATGCATCGGAGAAAATTTTAATGTTATAATTAGGCTGTAAAATAGTATGTGCTTTAACCACCACTCAAGTTCATTTTTAACTAAGAACCTAACAACCATCTTTTTGTTATAGTTGTTCCTGTTATGGTTTTTACGTACAACAAGCCGTACTCTATACAAACCGAGGCTAGCCTTCCTATAATTTGCGAAACCTCTTTAATTGTTATTTTATTTTTGCCTTTGAATAATCTGAATGGCTGTTTTTATTTTTGTTATTCTTTTTTGTGCGATATATATCTACATCTTATAAATGCTAAAAATTGTATCTCTTGAGTCGGTTGTGTATGGTTTTTTAATTGTTAATAAAAAACCAAATCTTTTAGATAAGAGAAACAGGCCTGAAAGGGTGGAACAAAAAAGTGCAGTGGCTAAACCGAAAGGTAAATATTGGAATTCAACTTTTGTTTTGAAAAGAAAATCTTAAATATTTTTTATATTCATCAAACAGTGGAACTAAAAAATATGCATCTTTAAGATCTAATGTCGCAAGGAAGCAGTTTTAAGTAATTAAGTTCTCTAATATCTTCCAGTTGAAAATGAGGTGGGCCAAAGAACTTTATGTAGGTTTCTAGGATTAAAGATAAACCTAAAACCCCCTGTTATCGTTCTGTCTTAAAAAATAGCTTAACAAAAACTGATCTTGACAGTTATTAACATTTTTAACTGCTCCTACTTATAAATGTTGTATGCTTTTCGAATAAATTTTTAACTCATTTTTGGTGAATTTTGAGGTTTTGGGGGTGAAAACTTGAAAAGGTTTGTCCACAAAGGGAATTTTGTAACCTTTTGTCTAACTCAAAGCTAATTTATTTTGAGTTATTTGATTCCACTCTTCTGAAAAAAAAAATCGACAGGATTACGTTCGTTCACTGTTTAGCTCTAATATGTCCTCTCGGCGCGTTTTTTATATTTTTGCAATTTTCGGCGAAACCTTCGCTAAAAAAGAAAAGATCTGAATTTCGCGCAGTAGCAATTTATTATATTTTTGCATGAAACAATATTGTGGCCAATGCAAAACAACAGCGCCGATTCGGCAAGACCCAAAAGATCTTCATCAAGTGCTTCGTCTCTCCCTTTTTTGTTTAGGCCAAATTAGAGAAAACCGGCTCTAAGGCTGTCAAACCTTTTCCCAAAATGGTTTACAATTTCAAGAGTTACGTATCTCTTTTTTGCTCTGTGGATTTAATTTGGGTCCTTGAAGAATTTGGCAATTTTTCCGGGAATTTTGTATTTTTCGAGGAGATTATTTTTAGTTTCCTTATCTATATATTCCCATAGAAGGATGCTTCTTCCATCTGCAAGCTAGCTCTGCTGATATATCTGGACTCAATGTACTGTCCCCCCTAATATACTTCCTAAGGGGTGCCCCTCTATGCTAGAGTTCGAGGAACTACTAGTGTCTGACCAGTTGAGGAACTGTCAGAATCGTGCTAAACATATTATAATCTTCTTAGAAAATTGGACACCCGGTAGAGTAAACCATGCATCGGGAGCATGGATGAGATATGATAGTATTTGTTTTTACATGTAGCATATAGGATATAGCGTGCTAGGCAAAAAATTCTGAGTCATCCTTTCCAATTTTTGTTAAATTACGACCGGTGAAGGGTTTTTGTTATAATAACTATTCTGTAAATTAAAATGTGACATTTTGGAAACGGATTTTATTAACATTATGTATTTTTTTATTGAGAATAATATGGCGCGCATAAGTCAAAAACTTTGCAGGGTTTAAGTTCCTATGAGTAATAAAAACAAATGTGTGTTTACAGAATAAACAAACCCATGCCAAAAAATATTAGCCAATAGCCTAATATTTCTCTCTCCACTTTTTAAAACTGACAATGCGCCTTACTTACTTGAATCACGATGCTTCCTTTTCCTTTCCTTTCCCAGTTTCCTCATTTTCTTCTTTGGGTAATCCATTTGCTTTTCACGTTTTCTTTTGTTAAATTTTTTCGGCATTTTATTCGTTCTGTCAGATTCGTCGTCAAATATAATATATGAAAAACGATGTGCTAGTAAGTAAACATTTGGAGTTTTTTATTGAGACTAATTTAGCAGGCATAAGTCAGAAACTGTGCAGGGTTTAAGTTTTTATGCGTAATAAAAACCAATGTGTGTTTACACAATGAACAAACCCATGCCAAAAAATATTAGCCAAAAGCATAATATTTGTCTCACTCCATTGTTTAAAAACTGACAGTTTGCTGCCGTTTTCATTTCCTTTTCCAGGTTTCTCCTTTTCTTCTTTAGGTAATCCATTTGCTTTTCACGTTCTTTTGTTAGATTATTTCTTTAAAAGCGTATTTTCACAATTCGCGCGCGCGATACCGTAACTAGTCGCATGACAGCGCACGAAGTATACTGAAGTACCTAGCATAGATCAGGCCGGCTGCCATGGCGGTATGTTTTTCTTATCTCTAAAACTTGCGTATGACGTGCTACGAAGTATCACTACCTGGTGTATCCAATAGGATGTGCCCAATCGAAGTATAATTGAACGAGGTATTCAGATATGATGTTAAAATAGATCATTCTCATTGTGTAATAGTAGTTTACATAAAAAGCATGTTATGATGGTCATTAAACGCGAAGATGAAGTTTGAGACGCGAGTCGCAGGCGAGTGTCTTAATTTATCTGAGCGTGTAATGACCATAACATGCGAGTTAGTGTACCATACTTTACCTACAACCAATGAAAATGGCATCATAAATATCAGAAATATGAGAAAAATTTCAAACCCAAACACTCAACCTTCATAACTTGTTTTAATGACGTTCTATCCAAAACGTCAAAACAAATAAGGTTACTAACCCAATGAGCATTTTTGTCTACATAAAAGTTACAGCAAATAATATAAAACCTTCATAAAATAACCAAAAGTTATATTATTTAGTGTTGGTGATAATTTTATAACTCTAATATATCTCTTAAATGAGTAAAAAAGACTTGAAAAACAACTGTTCAACACCAGCTTATAAAAATTTATGGTACATAGTAATGGATAGAAAAACAACATATAGATTTTATAAAACTTCCTTATGAGCCTTCAAGTATAGAGATTATTATAAAAAGGTTTTACAACTGTTCTAACAACACTACATAACAAATTAAAGGTTTTTATGGATTTAGAAATATAGATTTCCCATCTTTCTTCCCTTTGCTGGTTATGTATTATTCTTTTTCTTTTTACAATAAAAAAATTTATAAAATGGTGTTTAGCAATCTTCTAAAATAAATAAAAATGAAAGTGAGATAAGCTGAAGCAGGAATATGAATATTTATATACTATAGTCAAATAAAAGCTGTTTTTCAAGTCATCCTACTCTGAAAATCAGCTGCGGTCCCTTGTGTACTGTATAGTTTTCGAATACACTCACGTAAATTTCATGGGCTCCAAAAATACTTGAGAAAACGAGAAAAAAAGTATTAATTTAAATATCGGTTTTTTTTTCATACGCTTTTTTTTCTTTCTGGGACAAATATTGAATTTTGTATGTTGTTCTTAACCCTAACAAGCAATATTTCGATTGAAACACATGTTGAAACCCCATAAATAACGTTTTTATTTAGGCCAAAAACCTATTTTTGTAATCCAAAATGGCGAAAATTTCCGACAATTCTATAAAAAAAACAATACAACTATACCACTGTTTACCTCGTCAACACTATTTTATCACCCTTTTAAAAAATGATGCTACTTGGAACAAAGGGCTGTTTCTGCGAGCTTAACATAGTTACCATTGTTCTCTATACTACACATACCAGGAAAAATACCCGCCTCCACACACTTCAAGCCCGCATAACTATCAGAGGTAACTATCTCAAGAATATAGTTAGATTGCGGGGTCGAAGGGTGTACAGGCGAGTATTTTCCGGGGTGTTCACATTTGCCGCCGACCAGCAGTATCAGCGTATGCGCTCGACGTTTCACGGTGCGTTTTTGCGACCTTAACACGGTTACTATATTGTTCTCTTTTTCTAAAACACAGTTCCCATCTATGCGTTTCTCATTCGTGGGTCCCCCGAATCACACGTATCATGTGGTCTAAGCGAGATTTGCCTATACAAGTTCATGTCGGACCACGTGATGAGTTTTTTGAGTCAGGGTGACTGCGCATCGGAAACGCTGGTGGGAATCGGGTGTAAAATGCATTCGATCCCGATATCTGTCATCGGCAACTATCTCAAGAAGATTTGGATCTCTTATCTCTCTCAGATTGATGTAATTAAAACAAGATAATAATGGTATGGTATCTCGCAAAAACGCGCCTTTTGATGTCGCAAAAACGCTCCTTTTGATTTCGCAAAAACGCGCCATTTGGTGTCACAAAATTAACCTTAAAAAATCTTGTTTGTTTTGTTATTATAATTGCCAAAATAAATTAAAATTGTTTTTTTTTGTTCTAAAAACAGTTGTATTATAATCACTGTATAAAGAAATTAATAACAACATTATAGAAAAAACCTTATGGGCAAAAAAGGTTTATGAATGAGTTCATAAGAATATTACAGACACCAATTTATATAACTATTGTGTGTGAGTTCCCAAGTTTTTATAAGTTTCTCTCGAAATATTTTCAATCTTATCTTATATAAATTTGTTGTTGGTTAATTAAGTTTTATAAGTGGGTTGATAGCAACATTTTAAAAACCAATCTATTATATATCTTTAATTGATAGTTACTTACGGTTTTATAGGTGGGTTGACAGAAAGATTTCAAACACCAATTTATATAACTTTTGTCACTGATGACTTATATTTTTATAAATATGTTGGTGGAAACATTGTTAACACCAATTTATATAACATTTGAACCGATGACTTTAATTTTTATAAAGATGTCCGTGGAAATATTGTTAACGCCAGTTTTATGTTACTTTAGGTTACCATCAATTTAGAGCCTTTAATAAAACAAATATACAAACTCAATTCTTGTAGGAAACTTCTAAATACCCTAGGGTATCAATGGAACCCTCTTTATAATAATTATATAAATATCTGTCACCAGAAGTTTCTGAAAATGCTCATTGGGAAGGGACTTTTCATATATCTTTTTTAAAAGCAAGGTTTTTTTTTTCTTAAAAATGTCAATTTACAGGGACTTAATTTTGGTTAGGTACTAAAATTATATTGGATTTATTTATGTTTAATAAATATTTATTGTTTTAAAAATATAGAAAAATAATTCACATTTTTGCGTCAATTAGCGCTCTTATAAAACAAAGTTTCATTGCTTGTCACGCTATCTTGTGGTCGTAGGACCGTAAATGAGCCATTAAAATCGTGTTGAGATGGTCTTAAAATTAGTATTATTCATTGGTCGTAGGTAAATAAATATAACTTCCCAATATTTGCCCATTTCCACGCCCACCGCCTATTAAAGAGGTTATAACAATAAGTAAGAGTAACCCCAGTTTGGCTTGCTAGTCACTAAAGAGATTTTCGATTCAGAATTTGGTCCCGGTTCTCGTTGACATTATTTTTTGACAGAAATTTCGAGAACGGTTCTAAAACAATGACTGGTTAAGAAAGCTTTGATTTTACTAAAAAAAAGGATACCTATAATACTCCGTAGACCAGTGAACAGCGTCTTAGCCTGCAGAACAGAGATCGCAGGATCGGATCTCGGCAAGTACACATTGCTTCACACAACACCGAATGCGACTCGAGACGACGACGGGCATAGAATAACAACAAACGAGGTAGAAGTAGGCGGCACGGTTGACACTGCACCGAAAACTTTGCGGGACTCAAAGGTGGACGGCCGAGGACCCCACCAAACTGGGTAGAGGAGACTAGTCGGTGACCCAAAAAGGACGACCTGGACTTTTCCGAGATAGGGAGTCCATGGGACGCGGCTGGAGTCAGACAGGTTTGGTAGCGGGAGTCGACAGAGGGTGACTTGGAAGAGGCGGTAGCACCTTCGGGTAGCAGGACCACTCCAAGGAATGCGTCTGAAGACTCCGACGGCGACCTCGACCAGCGAAACCGGGACCTCGATTTTCGGGTCAACCTATATGTTGGCGGACTGCTGAGGAGAAAAGTCTACCATCAACTAAGTTCTGCTGGGACGGTCTAACATGTAGCAGGACCACCCTTCGGAGGGGGTGTAAAGTCGGCGGTCCACTGTGTATACTTTCTACGCAGTCTAAAGATCCTTGCCCTCGACAAAGAGGTGTCAGGCAAAAATTAAGTCCTCTTAGAGAAAAAAAATTTGCATCCGGGGGGTATGGCAAAAAGGTTCCATTATGCGGCCTAATTGCCAGGCTACGGCCGCTTATCTACTACTACTACTACCACTATAACCAAAGTACCAAACCAACCTTCGGTTCTGGTTTAACCAGAACCAGAAACAAATGTAATTCGAAAATCCCTTAAGCGGTAGCGAGAACAAACGTCAATTTACCCTCCGTGCTGGCTCCTCTTTCTTCTTTGTTGTTGTCTTTTTAAAAAAATAAAACTCTTACAGTGGGGTTTACTAAAAGGGTTTAGCCTATTTTAGACAGGTCCTAAGTTTAAGTGAAATTGTTGGTTTTAAGCATTTTATACCAACTTCCTTGAGTTTTCGACATAGTTTGACTTATAAGAATAATTTTAATTGTTTTTTTTAGTGAATAATCATCTTAACACACTCTTTTGTCGGATTTAAGAAGAAAATTTCTATTTAAAAGAAGTTTTTTTTAACCCTAGGCAATTTAAAATTGACGTTATATGTTACTCTTATCAAAACTTACCCTTGTTTATTGATTTTCGCGATTGATACTCACTGTCACAAAACCATTTCGATATATAATCATAAAATAAGAATTAGATTAACTTTGTATTTATTTAAAAGGGGTTTTTATCTATCAAAAGGATGAAAAAGCTTTACAAACACAAACCCATCGCAATCGCAAACTACAAATAAACATATTTCATCAAAGTAGGTCATGAAAAAAAATGCGGCTAAAAACAGACCTGAATCCAACTGATGCGTTTGCAAAGGAGTCATGCTCAACAAACTGCTCGGTGCTGCAGAGTTAAGACCTTTGAGTGTAATTTTTCAGTAGAAAGCTTTGTTTTAGATTCACTCAATGTTTTAATTTCAGTTCTGTTTGTAAATAAATGAATAGGTACAGTTGTTTTGGATTTTTTTCATTAGAGACAGTTTTCGTGTATAATCAGTGACCTTCGCTTATGTTTGTTTTGCCTCGTAGTGCCCTCATAAATATATTCTTTGTGGTGAAAACGGGTTCAAAATATGGCGTTTTTCTGGACAAAATTGGAGGTGTTTTATTGATTAATGAACAACTTGGGATATTAAATAAAGTAAATAAATTCTTGTAGAAACGGTTGCTCAGGAAAATTATAAAGGAACTTATTACCAATTGCCACAAAACAATCCTTTCTGGGGGCTATAAATTTAAACCACCCCCCATAGGTGGTCTAAAAAATCATCAACTTTATATAACCTCAAACACAGATGATGAAGCTAATATGTGCTAAATTTTTGGCGAATTCACCATTTGCCATTTTGAAACCTGTCAAAAAAAATTAGTTTTAGGGCATTTTCTCCTAACATATAGAATATTTTGAGAAAAAAAGCAGTTTTTCTGTGGTATTTTGCAATAACTTTGTATCTTTTCTCTATGGGTAAGTGTTTTTTGAAAATGGGTTTTAAAATTTAGTAAATCCCACTGTTAAAGTCTGGTTCATGGTTCAATTCCTTTTCCGTAACTTTTTTTAACTTTAACCTTTTCTTTTTCCTTAAGTAAAAAGCTGGTTCATGCTAAAATTGCTTTTCGTTAACTTAGTCATTAATATTGACAGTAATGACAGGCGCACTCGTGATTTTGGCCTTTTGTTTACAAAATTTGGGGTTCTTTTTCCAAATCTATTAAGGCCACAAAAACGGCATAGATTTGACAATACTGCATTGCTATTTTTTTGAAAGATCAATAATAGGTGCCATCACTAATACCATTTCGAGTGAAATCGTGCAGTGTTCAGAACACGGTGCGAACACCATATGTGAGGAAAAGTATAACTTATTAGGAACGTAACCATTTATTAATGATTCTTAAAGGTTTTGATTTCATCATCAAGAATCAAAAGAAAAATCATTATCAACATCAAAAAAATAACAAATTTCCGTGTTATTTTTATCACTTGACATGTATCAATTTATTGGCTGAATGTTCCATTAGACAAGTGGCCGGTGGCTATGCGGAACCTGAATTCCAATACTCCAATCGAACTCACTTCAGTTTCCTTGGGCCTACTAAATTACGTGACCTTGATCATAACTTTTTTGTTATCAGACGATGAAATGATGATGAAAAAATCTGAAACAGGATTCATGTAAAAGACAACCATCTGTCAAGTTGCAGAATCGGCAGATGTACCTTCAATTTGAAGGAAAAGTAAGGGTCTCTACGTAGACAGATATATCTATTCATTGAGTTTATTATTTATTCACCCTGGCTAAATCCTTTTCTAAATTTATCAACTCCAGACCTTAGGATATCTGTAAAGATAATTATATTAGATTTTTTCATCATCATTTCATCTCATAATTCCTAGCACCGTACTGATTAGCACCACAAGTGCGAAATTCGGATCTACGGTTATCATTACCTTTTTTGAGGGAAAGCTATGTTTGGTGAAGCTGTTGACTACCTAGCCGCATTGCCTTGTATTAATTAGCAAGGTTTGGCGAATGCCTTAGAAAAAAGTAAATTTGTTTGAGTTTCATAGTTTGGTGGAGACGTTACTTGACTGTATCTGCACTTTCACAGAATTATTAAGCTATTACAACAATTTTAAAGATTTAGCGAATGCGTTGGAAAAAAGTAAATTTGCTAGTATTTGTAGTTGTGAAGGCGGTGGTAACATTTTATTAAATAATAACTTAATAAAGGAAACAAACAATTCACAGAGCAGGAGACTATGAGACTAAATTTGAAAAAGTGTAACATGGACAAAAATTTCAGGAAATTTTTTTAAAATTGGTCAGGGAACACCTGAAAAAGTCACATTTCACAATTGAAAATAACTTCGAACCCTGATGAAATAATACAAGGTCGTAGGCGGGAGTATTTTTACAGTTTCTTATACCGCAATATTTATTAGATTTTTAAACCGCATATAAACACACAAAAATATACAATTTTGTATTGAGAATGGAAAAACGCATGTTTCTGCAAAAAATGGTGAGGAGTCCCTATCAATCATAATTTATGCAATGAACTCTTGCTCTAGTAGTAGTTATTTGAATGATTTGTAGATCAAGTTAAAACTCACAGATGCACCGAATGTGACAAAACGTTTCGATTCCCCAAAATCTACAAGGTGCACATGGCAAGGCACAAGGGCGAAAAGTACCCCTGTAAAATTTGCGGCAAACAGTTCCATTCGCCATGGTACTTGACTGAACATAGCCGTATTCATACCGGTGAGTAGTTAGTATTTGTAGGTAACTGTCTAAAAAAGTGCCAGTTTTTCACAAACTACCCCTGAAATGATTTTATTACCTGATGTAATGGTATTAGTAAATACCTGTTAAATTATTTTTAGATGTGCTAAAATACACTTTACAGTAGGACACGTTGTTTGGTAAATTTAAAGACTGTAAAGAACTTTGATTGAGAGAAGTTAATACCACCTTATCTCTTAAACACTTTACGCTTTGAAAAATTATAATTTTTGCTGTTTTTTGGATTTTTAAATACTGCTGTGCTCGTTATTTAAACCAACGCTTGTAAAAAAGCACTATTTTAGCCACTAGTTATGAAAACTACTATTTTTGGCATTACCTTTTTTATACGCTTAAAAAACAGTTAAAACTTGAAAAATGTGAGTGTTTTATTCCGGAAATCGAAAGTTTGTGAAAAACATAGTAAAAATTGCTTAAACAAAAGGTTACCCCTTAAATTATGCTAAAATATTTTGAGCCTTAAATTACCATCATGGCTTTACCAAAAGCGAAATAAACAAGTGCCTCATCTAAATCTCTCATCATAATCGGATAATTGGTTCAGAAGTTAGACCCGCTTATATTTATTTGTCATAATATCTTAAATTCCTTGACCACTCAAATTCAAGTACAATACAAGAAAAATTTTTTTATGCATGACAATGAAAATTTTGATTTTTTAGGTAACAATTTACATTCTTGTGCCATATGTAACAAAAGTTTTACGAGAAAGGTTTATTTGAAGAAACATGTACGCACCCACACTGGCGAGAAACCCTATAGCTGCGAGACATGCGGCAAGAATTTCACCAACCAGTCAAATTATAAGGTAAGAAGATTCATTGGTAAACCTTGTATAGGGCTTTTCTTTCCGATTTCAAAAACCCCTGTGCTGTTGGCTATCATTTACTTACAACGGTCTGAGAGAGATCATTCCTCTGCCCATGAAAATATCTCCTTGATATACACTCCATTCCAAATTGCTGCGGACCATTTTTTTGACACTGACAATGACATAGCTTCTATGTTTTATGGTCAGCCGCCATATTGAAATTGGTCCGGAGAATTTGAAATGAGGTGTAGTTATCGTTGACAGATGTAGTATGCTGGATCTCTCTCAGCCGAATGCATTTAGAAAAAGAGAACAATTGTAACTATAGGAAGCTCACAAAAATTTTCTATTTGTTTATACCAAAGATGTTGGAGATTTTAACGAATCCAAATTTCGTGGGACGCACAAATCTCAGCCATTTTAAGACAGGCCATAGAATAAAATTGTCAAAACTCTTTTTTGTCAACTAACTCAAACTTACTTTTTGACTTATTTAAATTCTAATTTTTTGTGTTTGCTTAATTTTCAACTTCATAAATGATTTCTTTTTACCCAATAATGGTAAAAATGTTTGTTTGCATTTTATTTTGTGTTGAAAATTTTATTCTAGGTTATTGAAATCAGCTGTTTAGGAAAAGCATGGCTTGGGCAGGCTGTTAATTCGTGTGTTTTGTCATAGATGGCGTCAGAGCTTTTAACATAGCTTGTTCTTGCCCAATAGTTTTGGACAGTAGTTTTTAGTAATTTAAAAAACTAGACAGAATTGAACAATAATAGTAGTTTGATGATCATAACATGCGAGTTAGTGTACTATACTTAACGCGACTTATTTTTCACATTTTTGCTTTAATTAGTGCTTTTATAAAATAAAGTTTCATTGCTTGCCACGCCATCTTGTGGTTTACTTCTAAGCTTTATTATTATCCTAAGACCATAATGAGGCATTAAAATCGTGTTGAGATGGTCGTAAAATTAATATTATTCGTTGGTCCTAGGTAGAGGCCCTGTATACGATTTTTGCCAGTTATTGTTTTACCAGAGGTGAACAACTGGATTTTAAAGTTGTTAGAGAAACGTTTGAAATTGTGTGTTGGTAAGCACAAAATATATACCTAACTGGTTGGTAACCCCTGACAATAAATAACTTTGTCACTATCACATTTTTGATTAAGAAACGTCCGGTTTAAAAATGGAATTTTGCTGTATTAAAAACTGTCTCGCCGAATTTGTATTGTTCCGTTGTCCAACGGAGAAAGAGTCTCAGGAAAAAGGGAAAGAAAACATGCATTTACCAAGCTGGAAAATTAATAAAAATAGCCGAACTTGCGAGGTAAGTGAGCTACAAGCAGTAGAGGCAAACATACGCATTTAGCATGTACTTTTTAAATAAATAACACATTATGTTTCCGTGTCTTATTGTAAGAAAAAGAGTAACAAAAATATAGATCATAGGAGTCTTTATATTTTCCCTATTATTTATATATTTAATATCTAACGTGTGTATTCACTGTTTGTTTTTGTTTTGTCAAAGCTTGACATATTTTACTAACCAAAAAAAATCAATCTTTCAAAAACTGTTTGTCATAAAATCCGTTTTACTTGCAAATATGAAAAAAACTAGAAAGGGAGGGAAATATGAGTTGCCCACCTCTAGTAAAACAATAACTCAAAAATCGTATACAGAGCCTCTAGTCCTAGGTAAATTAAATTTTTATCTGTTTAAAACTATTTTTTTTTAAATTGATATGTAAATATGTTACTCCATGCCGGGTAAACCAAACAATCTGTTTTCTGTGCCCAGTATCAAAAAATGGCTGCCATAGGCTTTTGTGACATTTCGCACATGTTGAAGCCTATTCTAAAATCTCCAACATCTCTGGTTTATATTGTATGACAAAATTTTTAAACCGTCCTTACATACAAGCACAAAAAAGTATAAATAAACTAACTGGGTGAAATGCGCGTCCCAATGAGCATTTTCAGAAACTTCTGGTGACAGATATTTATATAATTATTAAAAAAGAGGGTTCCATTGATACCCTAGGGTATTTAGAAGTTTCCTACAAGAATTGAGTTTGTATATTTGTTTTATTAAAGGCTCTAAATTGATAGTACCCTAAAGTAACATAAAACTGGCGTTAACAATATTTCCACGGACATCTTTATAAAAATTGAAGTCATCGGTTCAAATGTTATATAAATTGGTGTTAACAATGTTTCCACCAACATATTTATAAAAATATAAGTCATCAGTGACAAAAGTTATATAAATTGGTGTTTGAAATATTTCTGTCAACCCACCTATAAAACCGTAAGTAACTATCAATTAAAGATATATAATAGATTGGTTTTTAACATGTTGCTATCAACCCACTTATAAAACTTAATTAACCAACAACAAATTTATATAAGATAAGATTGAAAATATTTCGAGAGACACTTATAAAAACTTGGGAACTCACACACAATAGTTATATAAATTGGTGTCTGTAATATTCTTATGAACTCATTCATAAACCTTTTTTGCCTATAAGGTTTTTTCTATAATTTTGTTATTAATTTCTTTATATAGTGATTATAATACACCTGATTTTAGAACAAAAAAAAACAATTTTAATTTATTTTGGCAATTATAAAACCAAAACAAAGATTTTTTAAGGTTAATTTTGTGACATCAAAAGGCGCGTTTTTGCGACCTCAAAAGGAGCGTTTTTTCGACATCAAAAGGCACGTTTTTGCGAGATACCATACCATTATTATCTTGTTTTAATTACATCAATCTGAGAGAGATAAGAGATCTAAATCTTTTTGAGATAGTTGCCGATGACAGATATCGGGTTCGAATGCATTTTACACCCGATTCCCACCAGCGTTTCCCATGCACAGTCACCCTGACTCAAAAAACTCATCACGTGGTCCAACATGAACTTGTATAGGCAAATCTCGCTTAGACCACGTGATACGTGTTTTGATTCGGGGGACCCACGAATGAGAAACGCATAGATAGGAACCGTGTTTTAGAAAAAGAGAACAATATAGTAACCGTGTTAAAGTCGCAAAAACGCACCGTGAAACGTCGAGCGCATACGCTGATACTGCTGGTCGGCGGTAAATGTGAACACCCCGGAAAATACTCGCCTGTACACCCTTCGACCCCGCAATCTAACTATATTCTTGAGGTAGTTACCTCTGATAGTTATGCGGGCTTGAAGTGTGTGGAGGCGGGTATTTTTCCTGGTATGTGTAGTATGCTGGATCTCTCGAGGAATGCATTTAGGAAGAGAACAATGGTAACTATGTTAAGCTCGCAGAAACAGACCATCAGTGTTCAACACTGCGCCATCTGTAGCCCTTTGTTCCAAGTAGCATCATTTTTTAAAAGGGTTATAAAATAGTGTTGACGAGGTAAACAGTGGTATAGTTGTATTGTTTTTTTTTATAGAATTGTCGGAAATTTTCGCCATTTTGGATTACAAAAATAGGTTTTTGGCCTAAATAGAAACGTTATTTATGGGGTTTCAACATGTGTTTCAATCGAAATATTGCTTGTTAGGGTTAAGAACAACATACAAAATTCAATATTTGTCCCAGAAAAAAAAACGCGTATGAAAAAAAAACCGATATTTACATTAATATTGTTTTTCTCGTTTTCTCAAGTATTTTTGGAGCCCATAGGTATATAAATATTCATATTCCTGCTTCAGCTTATCTCACTTTCATTTTTATTTATTTTAGAAGATTGCTAAACACCATTTTATAAAAATTTTTATTGTAAAAAGAAAAAGAATAATACATAACAAGCAAAGGGAAGAAAGATGGAAAATCTATATTTCTAAATCCATAAAAACCTTTAATTTGTTATGTAGTGTTGTTAGAAAAGTTGTAAAACCTTTTTATAATAATCTCTATATTTGAGGGCTCATAAGGAAGTTTTATAAAATCTATATGTTGTTTTTCTATCCATTACTATGTACCATAAATTTTTATAAGCTGGTGTTGAACAGTTGTTTTTCAAGTCTTTTTTACTCATTTAAGAGATACATTAGAGTTATAAAATTATCACCAACACTAAATAATATAACTTTTGGTTATTTTATGAAGGTTTTATATTATTTGCTGTAACTTTTATATAGACAAAAATGCTCATTGGGGTTGACTGTAACCGAATTAAAATAAAAACGGTTTAGGGGAATAAAACTAAACTAACACATAATTAATATTTTTAGACCCATCTTCGCATTCACACCGGTGAACGGCCGCACGCGTGCACATTATGCCAAAAGAAGTATAACCGAAAGTCTGAGCTTACCATTCACCTCCAAAAGTGCACTGAACGGCAACTTGAGTAGCCGAAAGAGATGGTTCAATGTTCCAAGGGTCTGACAGTAAGTAGAGTCTTGTGGGCCCTTTTTATTTAATTCCGAGTCATCCCTTACTCCTACTTTGGGGACACCTAGATCACCTATGTTAAGATACTCTGGCCAAGGAGGTTGGGTCTTGTTCTAGTCATCGTTTATTCTTACCCTAAGTGGGTTGGTTCCTGTTCTCTTGGTAAACTTCAGCCCATTTGAGTAAGCGCAGTCCGCTTCAAGAGTTAAAGTTCCGACAGTCCTGGATGTATGATGCTTCGATTGGTCTAAAACCATATAACTATGAGATACGATAATTAGAATACAAAATTAATCCGCGCAAAGCAAAAAAGAATTAACATGGAAATAACGAAAAGCATATACATATATTTTAAAATATGTATATTTTATTTATTTATTTATTTTATTTTATAATAAACTAAGATGGATGTAGTCTGATGATGGTTGTAATAAACCGAAATGTAACTATTTACACAGAATATATTAATTATTTATTTACTACTATATTTACTATAACAATGGCTTGGCGACCGTAGGGCTAGCTATCGTTTTATATCTTAACCCAGGGTTAAAATATCTCAAGGTTAGTGTAACCCTGGGTTAAAAATAGTATAAAACAATAGCTTTTGAAAAACCTAGATGTAAAAAACCGTTTTGCTCTATCCTAAACCGTTTCGATGTTACTGGCTGTCAAAGTTAAAAAATGTCAATTTTCACCTGTCAATATTTTAAAAACAGTTGAATATAGGTATAGGACATTATACATAAAATGTACCTAATACCAATAATATACAGTGTGTTCAATTTAAAATAAGAAAGTTGTTGCCAAGTTTTTCTGCAAATGGCAACACTGCAAGTATGAGAGTATTTCATGAAGATAGTTTACATGAACTTATGTTAGAATAGAAAGTTTGAAAAGTTTCCATTGTGTAATTTCCAAAATATTCTAATAGGGTACTCACCTTGGGACACCCGGAAAAATAATGACCTCTTACGCATCGACATATCTGGAGTTTTTGCCGTTTTCGCGGACGAGGCGACTGTTATCTGGCACAAGACAAGTGGTGTCCAACTGGTTCAGACGATTTCTCACGACATTACTATCATTAAGAAATAGTGCGATGCAAATGGATTGCTTTTTGATTTTAATAAGACCCACATCAAGGGTTTTCGCTGTAGTGTTCGGAGAGTACGAAGTTTCTGGGACTCCAAATTGATTCAGATCTTAAATTTCAAAGCCATATTGTGACTCTAAATAAAAAACTTGCTTCTGGCTGTTATTGTATAAGAGCGGTGGCTAGTAACCTTGGAGTTTCAACTGCAAAGATTGTCTATTTTGCTGCTATTCAGTCTCATCGTGCGGTCTACTCTTCTGGGGTTGCTGTGGCCAGTATCTTTTTGATTCTGTATTTAAATTACAAAAACGTGGCATCAGATTCATTGCAGGTGTTTCCCCAAGAGAGCACTGTAAACCACTATGAATTAGAATTCATATTAGAATCAGCCAGCCTTATGCATAAAAATCTTTCATTGCTCCCATCCCGACAAACATCCCGTTTAACCCAATAAATGCATGCCATTCCATTGCCAATCCCCCACTCTGCACTGGTCCATGAATCTATCATTTATAATGGTGTAAAAATATACAATCGTCTTCCTTTCTTCCTTAGGACTATCACCGATCTACCTAAATTCCGTGAAACACTAAACGATAAGTTGCTAACACATGTATTGTAAAACAAAATTATGATTGTTTTCCACAAACCAAAACTACACTTTTTTGCACTCGACGCGCGTTTCGCTAACAACGTTAGCATCATCAGGAGACGATAAACAATGAACTAAATTAATCTATGCTCTATCTTATATACAATCCTTTAGTGGGTGGAGATAAGACTAACAATTTGTGATTGATCACGATTTTTAATCCTATCTCCCCTCAACGAAAGAATAAAGTGTACTAAACGGGATGGGTCCTCTATCTTTATTTAAACTATTTCTGGATTTAATGATTTCCATACTTTCATTTCATTTCATACTTTCATTTTCTGTTCTTCCGTATTTTAAATGTGCTAAGGGTTTTTTAAAACGTGTTTGAATAGAGCGTCTCGTTTGGCCAACATATTTTTTGTCACAATCCATGCAACTAATTTCGTAAATTCCACTTTTTTCTAGAACTCTAGTTTTATCCTTGGGATTTCCTAGTAAGCTTCTTATTGTGTTACCGAATTGATATACTAATTTAAGACCGGTGTTATTAAAAACTTTGTGTAATTCTTTCGTATAATTAGGATTATAAGGAATTGATACAAATTTTGAGTCGCAGGTATCTTTTTGTCTGAAAAAGGTAAAATTCCGAAAGGTCTTTTGAAAAGAATGTCTATTTATCAGCTTGTTTATTAAGCCTTCGTCGTAACCGTTTTCGCGAGCTATATTCCTAATCCTATTCTTTTCTGCTTCAAATCTTTCTTTGTTTAAGGGGAAATTTACTAATCTATACGTTAAAAAGTGCAAACCTGCAAGCTTATGTTGTAAGCAATGAAAAGAGTCATTTGGAATATACCTGTTGGTGGCCGTGCCTTTTCTGTATAGGTCAAAGTCCAATTTATTTTTATTTCTTATAACTAAAGTGTCTAGAAATGGCAGTGTATCGTTGTTCTCTGTTTCATAAGTAAATTTAATAGTGGGAAATTTGTTATTTATTTTTTCCATAAAATTTTCAACACTAGTTACTTTAGTGTTGAATACTGCAAACACATCGTCTACATACCTGAACCATACTCTGGGGAAATACTCAAATTCTTTACTTATATCTGATTCAAATTTGCTCATAAATAGGTTTGCGATAAAAGGTGATAAACTATTACCCATTGTGGTTCCTTCTAATTGCTGGTAGTAGTAATTTTTATATTGAAAGTAATTTTGATTCATGCAGAGTTTTGTTAAAGATAGGTATTCTAAAGTCTATTTGTCTTCTAGATTGCTTTTTCTTAGTAGTTCCTCCAGGTATTGTAAGGTATTGAGGATCGGCACACTAGGTAATAACGAACTAACATCAAACGAGATTAAAATTTCACCTTCTTAGAGTGAAATATCTTTAACTTTGTTCATAAATTCAAGGGAATTTTGAAAAGAAAAACCTTTTTCCTTTATCGGTAAATTTTCAAACTCGTTTGCTAGCCATTTCGAAATGTTGTAAGTAGGTGATCCTACAGCAGAAACTATAGGTCTAACCGATTTTCCAGGCTTGTGGATTTTCGGAAGACAATACAGTTTCGGCATAGTGGGATTGCTTACTTGTAGTTTATATTTAATATTGTCAGTAATAATATTGTCACATTTTTTTTAATTGTGTGTAAATTCATCTATGATTCTTGGTGATATTTATCGGGTTCTTAAATTACCCGATTGATTTTACCAATTCACCAATTGATGGCATCGATGCTCACCGACTCTGGGGACCGGTGAGCCTTCCCGATGAATGTCATTAGTGTCATTTAATCAGCTGTTATTTGTTGATATTATTTTGTTTTGAAATTTTTTGATATTTTTTTAATAAAGATTGACGACTTGATAAGAAGTCACGTTAAAACTGGAATCCGCAAAAAAAGTATCGCATCACACCCAATCCCAATGAGCATTTTTGTCTATATAAAAGTTATAGCAAATAATATAAAACCTTCATAAAATAACCAAAAGTTATATTATTTAGTGTTGGTGATAATTTTATAACTCTAATATATCTCTTAAATGAGTAAAAAAGACTTGAAAAACAACTGTTCAACACCAGCTTATAAAAATTTATGGTACATAGTAATGGATAGAAAAACAACATATAGATTTTATAAAACTTCCTTATGAGCCCTCAAGTATAGAGATTATTATAAAAAGGTTTTACAACTGTGCTAGCAACACTACATAACAAATTAAAGGTTTTTATGGATTTGGAAATATAGATTTTCCATCTTTCTTCCCTTTGCTTGTTATGTATTATTCTTTTTCTTTTTACAATAAAAAAACTTATAAAATGGTGTTTAGCAATCTTCTAAAATAAATAAAAATCAAAGTGAGATAAGCTGAAGCAGGAATATGAATATTTATATACTATAGTCAAATAAAAGCTGTTTTTCAAGTCATCCTACTCTGAAAATTAGCTGCGGTCCCGTGTGTACTGTATAGTTTTCGAATACACTCACGTAAATTTCATGGGCTCCAAAAATACTTGAGAAAACGGGGAAAAAAATATTAAATTAAATATCGGTTTTTTTTTTCATACGCTTTTTTTTCTTTCTGGGACAAATATTGAATTTTGTATGTTGTTCTTAACCCTAACAAGCAATATTTCGATTGAAACACATGTTGAAACCCCATAAATAACGTTTTTATTTAGGCCAAAAACCTATTTTTGTAATCCAAAATGGCGAAAATTTCCTACAATTCTATAAAAAAACAATACAACTATACCACTGTTTACCTCGTCAACACTATTTTATAACCCTTTTAAAAAATGATGCTACTTGGAACAAAGGGCTACAGATGGCGCAGTGTTGAACACTGATGGTCCGTTTCTGCGAGCTTAACATAGTTACCATTGTTCTCTTTTCCTAAATGCATTCCTCGAGAGATCCAGCATACTACACATACCAGAAAAAATACCCGCCTCCACACACTTCAAGACCGCATAACTATCAGAGGTAACTATCTCAAGAATATAGTTAGATTGCGGGGTCGAAGGGTGTACAGGCGAGTATTTTCCGGGGTGTTCACATTTGCCGCCGACCAGCAGTATCAGCGTATGCGCTCGACGTTTCACGGTGCGTTTTTGCGACCTTAGCACGGTTACTATATTGTTCTCTTTTTCTAAAACACGGTTCCCATCTATGCGTTTCTCATTCGTGGATCCCCCGAATCAAAACACGTATCACGTGGTCTAAGCGAGATTTGCCTATACAAGTTCATGTCGGACCACGTGATGAGTTTTTTGAGTCAGGGTGACTGCGCATGGGAAACGCTGGTGGGAATCGGGTGTAAAATGCATTCGATCCCGATATCTGTCATCGGCAACTATCTCAAAAAGATTTGGATCTCTTATCTCTCTCAGATTGATGTAATTAAAACAAGATAATAATGGTATGGTATCTCGCAAAAACGTGCCTTTTGATGTCGCAAAAACGCTCCTTTTGAGGTCGCAAAAACGCGCCTTTTGATGTCACAAAATTAACCTCAAAAAATCTTGTTTGTTTTGTTTTTATAATTGCCAAAATAAATTAAAATTGTTTTTTTTGTTCTAAAAACAGTTGTATTATAATTACTATATAAAGAAATTAATAACAAAATTATAGAAAAAACCTTATGGGCAAAAAAGGTTTATGAATGAGTTCATAAGAATATTACAGACACCAATTTATATAACTATTGTGTGTGAGTTCCCAAGTTTTTATAAGTGTCTCTCGAAATATTTTCAAGTTTATCTTATATAAATTTGTTGTTGGTTAATTAAGGTTTATAAGTGGGTTGATAGCAACATTTTAAAAACCAATCTATTATATATCTTTAATTGATAGTTACTTACGGTTTTATAGGTGGGTTGACAGAAAGATTTCAAACACGAATTTATATAACTTTTGTCACTGATGACTTATATTTTTATAAATATGTTGGTGGAAACATTGTTAACACCATTTTATATAACTTTTTAACCGATGACTTCAATTTTTATAAAGATGTCCGTGGAAATATTGTTAACGCCAGTTTTATGTTACTTTAGGGTACCATCAATTTAGAGCCTTTAATAAAACAAATATACAAACTCAATTCTTGTAGGAAACTTCTAAATACTTCTAAATACTAGGGTATCAATGGAACCCTCTTTATAATAATTATATAAATATCTGTCACCAGAAGTTTCTGAAAATGCTCATTGGGATGTACAGTCTGAAAAATTTAAATATAAACACATTTGTATGGAATGTTGTGTTTATGAAAATTCATTAAAAAAAGATAGTTTTAAAGGTTTTTTCAACTAAAACAAGCACAGAATAAGTCAATATCAATTTATTGAAAAAAGAAACAAAATAAACAATAATTCTGAAATATAGAAAACAAGAAAAATAAATCTTTTTGAATGTTCTAAAACCTTGTATTGCCTCCTCTAGCTCTAATGACTGCCTGCATACGCTCCGGCATGCTCTCAATTTTCCTCCGAATGTAATCCTGGCCTAAGCTCAACCATTATTCGTACACAGCTTGAGCAACTTGATCCAAATTAACTGGAGGGTTTTCCCGCTGTACCAAACATGTTCTATTGGATTCATGTCAGGACTTCAGATACCAGCCACATCAAGGTAGTCTGTTATCACCCGGGCAATGTGAGGGCGGGCATTATCGTGCATTAAAACAAAATTGTCCCCTATCTGAGGTGCAATAGATATAACATGTGGTTCCAAAATGTCTCTCACATACCTCTGAGCAGCCATTGTTCCCCCATCTGTCACTATCAAGTTCGTGCGGCCCCTCAAATCTCCTCCAAAACTGTGACGAGGCCTAAAGCAAGCCTGGGCATCTCTCGCCGTCTCTATTTAGAATATTCGACCAGTCGTCGACAACCCAATTAGCATGTTCTTGTGCAAATCTTAGTCGATTTCTACGTTGCAGTCAAAGGAGGCGCTCGTGCTGCAACTTTTGCTCTGATTCCAGCTTCTCTGAGGCAGTTTCTAACAGTCTGTGTGGAAATTCGGGTGTTACGCACAATTAGAAGGCAAATGCCTAATACGAAGATCCTGCAGTCTCAAAAATCGATCATCAGCTGTATTTGTACGCCTTGGCCTACCCGGAACTGGCCTTCTGTCAAAATTTTGAAGTTCTCTGAATTGCCCGAGAAACCGTCGATTGGTTTATGTTTAACATATTCGCTACGCATCGTTGTGACCGGCCATCTTGAACCAACACAACAATTTGTGCAACTTGTTCTCTATTCAAGTTCATATTTTTTCAAAAATATGGATAAACTGAATGAATTCAACGAAATTTTCTCGAAAAAGGACTGATACGACAATAAATTGATAAAAGGATTTTGCATATTTTAACTTTTTTGTAAATGATAACAAAAAAAGCAAAATAAATTAATTCTTTGTTCGCTTACTATGCAGAATACATCTGTAATTTACAGGGTGTGTACAAAATTAGGGCAAGTCTACCTCAATCAAAATTATCCCAACATTTTTAAGCGATGCGATACTTTTTTGCGAAGTGTATTTAAAAATCAACATTTATAGAGCAAAATAAAATAATATAATAATAAGAACACTCAATATAAAATAAAATGATATAATAATAAGAACACTCAATATAAAACCATATTTTCATTTTATTTGCTATGTAAATCCAGCAGTCTTCAATTTGGGCTGGTATAAGATGGACATAAATTGTATCCTCGCCATATCCTCCTGAATCCCTATGAGGATTTTTCGTTCGTCTTTATTCTAAAAAGCATAAATTTCTCAATTGGAAAAAAAATTAGGCTATAGCTAAATTCTGACTGATTTTATAATTAAAAACCGATGACATCGGTGAAAAAAATTTGATAAATTTACAAACTCGCATTAGGAAAAGAAAAATAAATCATTGTGGTTGTAGTATTTTTTAAATAATATATTTTTTTCAGGCTAATGACCACTTTGTTTGTTTGTTTGTTGTTACTCGAAATTTGATGGAAAGACCTTATATTAATGTTCCTTACAACTAATTTTCGTGTCCCCATAAAGCTCATGATGACATTCCATTAATAAATCGTCTCAGTTCGGATCCCCAATCGCCGAACAATGTTATCTTACGTTTGCCTGTGCCTGTCTGCGACACTTTGCCAACGTGGCCACATAATAGAGCGTTTCTAGTAAACATTTAGACACACAAAATGAGTTCTGGCTTGGGTCGCGCGACCGAAATTGTCTGGCATTGTGGTGCACCTGGCTGGTGACTTCCTAATCAGGACGTCCTATTTGGTCATTTTTGTTATGGATTTTAAAACAAAGTACCATGCAAAATTTTAGATAACACTGTCCCACAATTTTTTTTTTGTTTCCTTCAACTTATGAGTTAAGCAGCAATTTTGGGTTGCGAAAAACGAATATGACAAAGAAATTTTTTTATTAGCTCTAGTTTCTGTGATAAAAAATAATGAGTTTTTTATTTAATAAGGATTATGAGGTAACGAAAAATATTAATTATGTATGCTAACAATATTAAAAGGTGTATTTTGTGTACAGTTACACACTATAAATGACAAAAGAACACTCACCGGTGGAATTAATTGGGGGCTTCATGAGATCGCTGTCTTTTGGCTTTCCTCTTGTAAGTAATTTCTGGAGCATCCCTATACATAAACCAGCAGTAATCCGCGAGCATTGCTTCATTCCAGCGGCCCTCATATCTCCGTTCCATGACAGAAATATCCTGGTGGAATCTTTCCCCATGCTCGTCACTGACGGCTCCACAACTGGGTGGTAAAAAATCAAGATGGGAGTGGAGAAAATATATTTTCAGTGACATATTACATCCGAGTTGATGGTACTTTTCTCTTTTACAAATTGAGTGTAATTTTCTTCCCTTCTGTTCCCTAAAAATTCATGCATAACTCCTTTAAGAGCTTCCCAAGCTTCCTTTTCTTTTCCTTTCAGAACTAGGTCGAAAGCAGGATCCAACGAAGATGCCTTCCTTCACTTTTGCATCACTTAGTTTGGGAAATTTTTCTCTCAAATAGTTAAAAGCCTGACCATCTTGGTTTAAGCCTTTGACAAAATTCTTCATTAAACCGAGCTTGATATGTAGGGGTGGAAGAAGAACATCTTTTGGATTCACGAGAGGCTCGGCAACGACATTTTTCTCACTAGGTTTAAGATTCCTTGCAGGCCAATCTACTTGGATATAGTGTGATTTCCTATCTCTACTATCCCACATACATAAAAAGCAATAGTATTTAGTGTACCCTAATTGCATTCCTAATAGTATAGCAATGACTTTTAGGTCACCACAGATTTTCCACTTATGTTCAGCATATTTGATTGAGTTGAGAAGGGAACAGAAGGAAGACGATTGCCATTATGAAGCAATACAGCTTTTAAACTAAGCTTGGAAGAGTCTATGAATAGCCTCCATTCAGTTGGATTATGCTCCATTTTCAAACTTTTAAACAGACCATTAATATCACAGCAAAAAACAAGATTATTCTCCTTCTTAAAAAAAGGTAACAGATTCCGCTGACGCTGTCTGTACTTAGAGACCCTGACATCTGGTTGAAGAAGATTCCATTGCTGTAACCTTGATCCTAGAAGTTCTGACTTCTCTTGTGACAAGTCAAGATCTCGAATGAGATCATTTAACTCAGACTGGCTCAATCTGTGTGGCTGATCATCTTTTTATTCAAAATCAGGGTCGTGTGATATTGAAGGCATGTTTAATTCCTCATCTTCCATATGGTCTTCACTCTCTACTTCCAATTCATAGTTTTGAGGTGGAGTAGGAATTGGTAAATTGTCTGAATGTGGTATAGGTCGAATAGCAGATGGGAGATTCGGATATTGAACTGTTCCTCTTTGTTTCATTGACAATCCTGCATTGATAGGCGGAGTCAAGCAAAAATAGCAGTCATCTATGTGGTTTGTAGGCTCCCGCCAAACCATGGGCACCCCAAAAGCCATCGATCGTTTTTTATTTTTAAGCCATTCTCGTAACAGAACTGAACACGAGTTGCAACATATATGTGGAGCCCATGACTTATCCTGGCCTTCTACCTTCATTCCAAAATAATGTTGGTAAGCAGTCTTCCCAAGAGGCGTCAAATTGCGTTTCTATGAAGAAAACGTTATTTCTCCACAAATATAACAAAAATTGTTAACTGAATTTACACATTTACGAGGCATGTTAATACAATAAGTTTTACTTTCAAAACACTCCAAAACAGCAAATTTTGCACTAAACAAAACAAATATTGTATGTAAAATGTAAACCTTAGATAAACACTATAGTCAGTTTGCGATGATATATTGTGTCTCCGTGCGTTCGATTAGAAGTATGAAACTGAACTGTAAGGTATCGGTCGCCCTGAATAAAAAGACGCGCAAATACGCAATTATTTCGGAAAGGAGGGAGTCACTGCTTATATATATCGAGAATAGTATGGCTGTATTGCAAATATCGATAGCTAAATTAAAACTATCGATAGTTCTGTAGTTTTATCTCTATCGATATTATCGATAGTCAATTTCGATGGTGGCGTACCACTATTTCTACCCACTCTATCCAGTTCTCTGCCCTTTCTATTATTTTCTCTTTCGATGCTTTTAGAGGATATAAAATGTAAAATATCACCTTATCTCCAAAACTAGAGCTAATCTCTAATTTTTATGGTGATTTTTGAATTCAGTGGATGAAAATACTTAAGAATTAGCTATTTTTGAGCCCGAAACATTTTCATTGTTGGACAGTGTAATCGATGAGTTTTAGTTTTACCCAGGGAAAATAGAACATATAGAGAATGGATATACAGAAAAAGTGGCAAATTTTGAACGAGCATTCTGAGAGACATAACAGTTAGGCAAATTTATATTCCCTGGGTTAATTTGATCTCTGGTTCGACGTATAACCCTACGTTTTGGTTTACCTTTTCTTTTTGGTTGTTTACTTTTTAAAATCGGAATTTCTTGGCCTTTTTTTTGAGTCTTTTCTCTAAAATATCTAATAAATTCCAAAAAAAGTAAGTATTTTCTGCAAAGAACAGATGAGGTCTCCTAAGGGTTAATTTGTATCTTAAATTCCTGCCTTTATGTCAGAATAAACGAATTGTAATATATTGCCTTTATTTTTAATTCTAAACTCAGTGACTAGCGTGAATCACTCAAAATTTAAAAAAATGTAAGAAAATTATTGCCATGAAATAGTATAATAATAACAATAAACTTTATTCAAAAATCTGAAATACAAAACTACCTAATAAAAATAGATCAATTGGTAAACATAAAGTATTTTAACAAAATAATTAACATTATGGCGTTCACTGGAACTAAACAAAGTAAGAGTAAGCACTACTAATAAACTGTTTTTGATGTTGGTGGGTTATTGGATCTGTTTGTAAAAGAAACTTTTTTGAAAGTTCCCAACGTTTCGAAAAATATATTTTCTTTCTCAAGGGTTCTAAAAATGGAAATAAACAAAAAGTCAGTTTATTAGAAATTAAATTATTTTTAAAAGAAAAAAAAAGAAGTTGGGTTGTTAAAAAGCTAGGTCAATTAATCATTGTTACGAATTTTGTTTGTCTTTTTTTTAATTAAAAAAGTTAAAGACGTAAAAAACCTTTAAAAAATATTTTAAAAACTTACATTCAAGTTGTAGTTTCCTTGTCACAATTTTTACACATTTAACAAAGGAACATTCACTGGTAAAGACATAATTTTAAAGCAAACACGTAACATGAAACAATATTTTAAATTAGTTTTCGCCGTGGTACTCTTTGAGCGACTGATTTATTTATTGGTTTGTATTTGATAAAAGACGGTATAGTTTATCTAAAGTCACTTGGAGCAGCATAAAAAGTATTATAAAAACACTTGTCAGCGTTTGTTTTGTGAAACAACACTCCTGGCCTGGGGTCCGATTTATCCACATTTACAACTTTTTTTTATAATTTTTTAAATCCAGTTGGCTTTGCGTTTAAAAGCTTTTTTGACGTTTAGTACGAACCGGCTTTAAAGAAATTACAAAAAAAGTGGCAACACCGCATGAATCGGTTCTCGCCGCGCTTGCCCTTGCTAGAGGCGGTTTTCAACGATTCAAATTTAACGCCGGCTTTAGTAAAGGCGAAATTAAGCAAGCAAGCAAATTTCATATGGAAATATGTCAAGCGAAGTGACATATGATATTTGCTAGCGTAAACGATTGTGTGCATTCCCATATTTATTTATTTATTTATTTAATCGACTTTTACAAAATGATGAACTTTTCCGAATTGCTTGCTTGCTTATTAACCTGCATATATCCGCCTCAAAGCTTGCGCGAAAAAAAGGCTTATGGAAGTCCGGCATTACAAAAGGTACGTTTCTGCGAGCTGATCATAGATAGTAACGTCTGAGAGAGATCCAGCATCCCAGAGAAATACCCGTCTGTACACCCTTCGACCCAGCAATCTAAATATCTTCCTGAGATAGTTACCTCTGACAATTATGCGGGGTTGGTGATCAGATTTCATGTTTATTGTTTACCAAAAATTTGTTGACGAAGGCATGCTTTAAATGCGCTGCAGTTGAAAATTTGAGTCATGTAACTTTTAAGACGTTCTGAATGCTGCTGAAATAAGCCACTGTCAATTAACGTTACACGCAAAAACAATAGGGCTGTCTACCAAATTGTCAAAGTCAGCCATTAATCACGTGATGGTCCTTTAAAAATGGTGGCTGTAGGGTAAACAAAGCGATTTTCCATAAGACGTAAAAAGATGCAGATTAAATAAAGTGAATATTTTATAGAGTAATCCTTTCTGAATCGGGGAGAAACGAGCATTTTGCCGAAATGTTATAAATAAACTCAAAATTCGCAATTAAAAGAGGCAATGTCATGTACTATTTTCTCTCTTGCACTTGCATAGTGTGGATAGGCATTGTCTTTCTCAGTTCAGCCTGAAGAATGGGCCAGATCGGCTTGAAGAGAGACAGCTGCGCTATCTAATTTGAGGGAGATGACGCTATCTGTAATTACACGGGTGCAACAGAAATATGTAGATGGACATTTCCACGTTTAATTGCAAATTTTAATTTTAATATTGAAATTCGCTAAAATGCTTGTTTTTCCCCGATTCAGAAAGGATTACTCTACAGGGTTCCTAAGCAAATCCTTAGGGGGCCAAGCAACCGTGTATAAGACGCAGACAAACGGAAAAGCACATTAGGCAGAAAAGGATGGGCATGGGGCGATGTTGTCACTACATCTTACACGTAGTAAATCCATTCCAGGTTGTTGTTTTCTAATGTTTTCCATTTTCATACCTTTAGGACTGGAATAAAAATTGTTTTTACTTGACTTTAATACCAAACTGATGAAAGATATCGTAAAAAAAATATTTTTCGGCTTTTCATTTTGTAACCATTGTCCTTACACACTGTTTACAGGCTGGGGACTGAGATACATGCAAATGCCTAACCTAAAACGTTCATACACGGCCGGAGAAATCGACTGAGATATTTCCGTAGAAACTTTATCAAGCAAATAGGACGGGTTGACGCCTTCGAACGTCCAACACGGGTTTTGCACTTTGATTCGAAATCAAAAAGGAGAAACAGTCAGATGTGGGGCCGTGCAAAAATTACGTAACGGTGACTTTACCAATTTTTGAACCCCTCCCTATGTAATGTTTTGTAACGGTTTGGCACGCCACTCCCCTAATATTACGTAACGATTTCAAGACCACTACCCCCCCCCCCAAAAAAAAAAAACTTTTCACTTATTTTCATTCCAAATTTTCTTAGTTTCACACAAATGCAAACGCTGTCGAAACCATTACGTAATTTGTGCACGGCCCCTGTAGTCCCAGTGTCATGTCATAAAACACCTCGAAAATATCAAATGTAGTGTAGGGCCAGCTTTATTTAAAATCAATAATATCGCAAGCAGAAAGCTCTGCAGGAAAAACAGCGCCGTTTATTGATTTCTTTGGCTGCTAGTACTAGCTGCATGGTTTGACCGTTTCCGGATAGATGTCACTAGTAGAACAGAATGGAAAGAAATTTAATTAAAAGCGAAGATATTTCTTTCTAATGTTAACAACTTCACGAGTTTATCGCTCAGTATCGTAAATAATGGACCCTGCCGCCTCCTTTAAGCAAGAAAAAGCTGTGGTTTGGACCGGAAAACATCTAATTTTTAATTAGATTAGATGTTCAAATCTGTCCCCTTCTTGAGCCTCACAATATCCCAATCTATTGTAAAACTCTTGGCGCGTAGCAGCCAACATTTCAGGGGTGATAGAGTTGCCCGCCTCCAAAATTTTCGCCCTCAACTCCTGTATAGTCGTAGGCCGTAAGTGAGAAAAAAGTGTTAGAAAATTTTGTCGTGCCAACAACCCCATAGGAAAAAGTCATTTGGCGCAAAATCTGGTGATCGAGGAGGCCATCGGATATTTCCATACGTGGAAATAATTCTATCACTAAATACCTGACGAAGGTAATTTGTAGCCTGGCGTGAATTGTGAATTGTGGAAACGCAAAAACAAAAAGACCAATGACCTCGTCCGCACTGTCACTTTTTATGTAGTTTTTAATAATAAAAATCTTTGCTTCTCGAGTATACGGCATTTTAAAAACACAAAATTTACGAAACTGGAGCGACTCTTCGCGATGGTGTGGCCGCCATCTAGCGGAATTTGCAGACATCTTCTCAACGGTTATTATTGCAACTATGATTTATGCTCACAAAACAAAGCGACAATTTTTTCTCATGAAAGCAGTCCGGAGATAATAACAAACTGGCACCATTGCTCAATATACCTGTTTCTTTTGTGCGCGAAGAACTTTCTATGCCATTTCTGTTTGATTTATTGAAATCGTATCCCTAAGGAAAATCTTAGGAACCCTGTATAAAAAAAATTGCTTAATCTGCGTATTTTTCTACTTTGCCAAAATTTTGATTTAAGTTAGCATTACGTCTTATGGAAAAAGGTTTGTTTACCCTACAGTGGCCATATTGAACATCCGGTCACGTGGGACTAGAAAGTTTTTTTGAGTCAACCAACCAAAAGTCTAAGCTATGGTTTGGTTAGCTCAAAAAAAAACTTTCGCTGTACCACGTGACTCTTTTGCGTCAAGTAAGCCATGCACACGTCGTTGAAGTTAGATTGGTTTATTGGGATTGAGACTGAGAATAATAAACCATACCGAACAAATACTGATAAAAAAAAATCGATTTGGTTCAAATTTGGTACATGAGGGTTTTTGGGGCTAAGTATTACGAATTTTCAATCAGATTTTAATAAGGTTGGCAGCTCGCCGCAGGGGGGGGGGTACCATCTAAATGTATCCGAATTCGGTCAAAACTGGTATACAGAGATTTTTGGAGTCGAGGATTACAAATTTTCGATCAGATTTTCATAAAGTTAACAGCTTGCCGCAGCGGGGGGGGGGGGGGGTTCCATCTAAATCTATCCGATTTCGGTCAAAATTGGTATACAGGGGTTTCTGGGGTCGAGTATTACGAATTTTTGATCAGATTATCATAAATTTGAAGTCTCGCCGCAAGGGGGAGGGTACCATCTAAATGTATTCGATTTCGATCAAAATTGATATAAAGGTGTTTTTGGGATCAAGGATTATGAATTTTCGATCAGATAACCAAAATTATGAAAGTAACGTCTCATTATCTTCTATTTCTTTCAAAATTGATACAAAGCGGTTTTTGGGGAAATATTCTAGGAATATTAGATCTTCTGTGCGAAATAAATTGCACAGAAAATGGCAAATAGTGTCTATATCTAATTCCTAGAGAGTATAAGCTATTTCGAAACCGAAGAGATCACACGCCCCCTCTGCAGAAACGACGCCATCTTGATTTGGAGTATTTTTCAATATTTTTAAATTTCTTGCTTATTTTCTATGTGCTACAATAAAAATTTAACACGTCGTTTTGCAGGGAATTCATTTCTTTCTGCCTTAAGTGGTTATTGAGTTAAAATAAAATTTGTTTAAAAAAATTTCAATTAATTTTTTTTGTGTTTCGTTGGCGGTTTCGGTATTTTTCTGATGTCTAATAAAAAAGTGGTTAAACAATTAAATTCTATACATTTTAGTGCAAGTAGGTTTTATGTGCAACAAACCATTATGACTGAAATAAGCAGTTGCGGAAAATGATTGATAAATGATTTAAAGAAGTGAAGCAAAATCTTAAAACACTTGTCGCAACACTCCATACCGCCACCGGCAGCTGCAGTGCAGCCCCTTTGATTAATTTGCAGTTTCCGTTCTATTTATTTTATAGCTAGTCAATTAGATAGTATTCCCCCTCCAACCTTTCGGGAGTTGTCAACTTCATAATTTTTAAAATCTTATCGAAAATTAGTTTGTAATCCTTTACCCCAAAAATGAACGAAGTAGCAGAAAATGCGATGTTACTCCCCCCCTGCGGTGGGCTGTCCACTTTATGGAAATCTGATCTAAAACTCGTAATCCTCGAACTCAAAAACTTCTGTATACCAATTTTGACCTAAATCGTATAGATTTAGATGGTGTCCCCTCTCTGATCTGATCGAAAATTCGTAATCTTCGACCCCAAAAACCCCTGTACACCAATTTTGACAGATATCGGATAAATTTAGATGGTACCTCCCCCCCTTCGACGAGCTGTCAAATTAATGAAAATATGATCAAAAATTCGTTATTGTCAACCCCTGTACACCAATTTTGACAGATATCGGATAAATTTACATGGTACCCCCCCCCCCTGCGGCGAGCTAATGAAAATCTAATCGAAAATTCGTAACCACTATACCAATTTTGACAGATATCAGATAAATTTAGATGCTACCCCCACCCCCTGCAGCGAGCTGTCGATTTATTGAAATGAAAATCTGATCGAAAATTCGTAATCCTCAACCCCAAAAACCCCTGTACGCCAATTTTGACAGATATCGGATAAATTTAGATGGTACCCCCCTCTGCGGCGAGCTGTCAACTTAATGAAAATCTGATCGAAAATTCGTAATTCTCAATACCAAAAATTACTGTATACCAATTTTGACAGATATCAGATAAATTTAGATGCTATCCCCACCCCCTGCAGCGAGCTGTCAACTTATTGAAAATCTGATCGAAAATTCGTAGTGTTCAACCCCAAAAACGCCTGTACACAAATTTTGACAGATATCGGATAAATTTGGATGGTAACCCCCCCCCCCCTCCTTCGACGAACTGTAAACTTAATGAAAATCTGATCGAAAATTCGTAATCCTCGATACCAAAAACCTCTGTATACCAATTTTGACAGATATCGGATAAATTTAGATGGTATCTCGCCCCCCTGCGGCGAGCTGTCAACTTATTAAAAATCTGATCGAAAATTCGTAATCCTCGATACCAAAAACCCCTGGATACCAATTTTGACCGAAATCGGATACATTTAGATGTTCCCCCCCCCCCGTGCGGCGACTATCAACTTTATGAAAATCTGATCGAAAATTCGTAATCCTTGGCCCCAAAACTCCCAGCGCCTGAATCAGTTTTAGGGATATCAAGGTCTTGCTTTCTAAACATGAGTTAAATTTAAACCAAGTTTAACATTACACAAGTGCAAACGGCGCGAAAACAAAACATACCTACTAGATTAAAATTTTTCCTTGTCTCGAAATGGTCTCAAAGAAAATCCGGCAACTCCGCTTTTTCATGCAAGGTGGAATGAGTTACCCCGAACATCACCGAATCGGCGGCTGCCGGCGTCCATCTTTATGTAGTGTTTTTCCAAATTCGTTCTAGTGGCTTTTTATTCAAAACTGTTATTAAAACAAATTTAGTTAAATAAAAAAAAAGTGTAATTGTAATTCAGTGATTATTTTCCATGACAATGATGACTGTGGGGCAAGCCAAACATTCATTTTTAATGGGATAAAGACTGCTGTGCGACCGTACGAGGTAACAGATTTTTTGAATTTATAGGTAGTTATTATTCTTAAAATATTTAAAATATCAAAGAAATCGCTTTACACTATTAGTTAAAGACAAATGCTTTTATTTCGCTTTGAATAAAATATATAAAACCAACAAAACAAACAGCTTTTCGAAGTGAATCAAACTCCTTTTTTTTAGTTTATTGACGATTTTTTTGCATTTAACTCGTCAACAAACAGTTAGTTATTAAATATCTGATTTACATAGGGTAAAATAAAATGTATTTTTAAAGAAAAATGCAATCAAAATCTTCGCGCGCCTTTCTCATAGGCTGTTGCTTTGACTGGGCGTGATTTAGTCTACGTGGAGTTATACGAGTGATATCTGCTGCTAAATCTCGTATATAGCAATTTTTTTATAAGTAATAATATATTTTGTTTCGATTCTTCTAGTTTTTGTTTTTGTGGAGCAGATGGAGTTTATTTGATCTTCAGTTTCAGTTTCAATAAGCTTTATGGTCGTAAAAATACAAGAGATCTTTATAGCAAAGCAAAAATAAAACAATGTACAGCAAAAAAAAATGTGCCTGAGGTAAAAATTAAGAAACATTAAAAAAATTTCAAAAAATTAAAAACATAAAAGCAATAAGTCAAAATATTAAAATAAAAAAGAAAAAGATAGATAGAATAGAATAGAATAGATAGAAGATAGATAGAACAAAGAACATAAAAAAGTCAAAATTTTTAAAAATATACAAAGATAACAAAATCATTCACAAACAATAAATAATAAACAAAATTGATAAAGCAAAGTAAAACCACAGTAAAAAAAAATTAAAAAAAACGTGCCTAAGGTAAAAAATTAAAAAAATTAAAAAACATAAAAGCAACAAGTCAAAATATTAAAACAAAAAAGAAAGAGATGTATAAAACAAAGAACATAAAACAAATAAAAAATTTGAAATATATAGAAATATAACAAATCATTTACAAACAATAAATAATAAACAAAATTGACAAAACAAAAATAAAACAACAGCAAAAAAAATGTGCCTAAGGTAAAAAATTAGAAAACATTAAAAAAAATTAAAACATAAAAGCAATAAGTCAAAATATTAAAATAAAAAAGAAAAAGATGTATAGAACAAAAAACATAAAACAGTAAAAAATTTTAAAAATATACAAAGATAACAAATCATTTACAAACAATAAATAATAAACAAAATTGAGTACACATGTAAGCCTAACAAAATCTTTACCTATTTATCTACACCCTTGTACTTTTTAAAGATTAAGCAAACTGTCTCCAATATAAAAATGCATGTGACAGTTGAAATCTGATGTTTTAAAAATAAAGGTTTGCAGTGTTCTCTTACATCGGCACCCCATAAAGATCATACTGCCCGTTTTTGCAAAACGAACACGGACTCTAAAAGAGATTTGCTACAACAACGCCAGAACGCTATTCCATAACGAAAAAACGACTCAATTAATGAAAAATATGTTGTCCTGGCCATATTGTATCCCAACCCATTAATGTCTTACGCACGGCAAAACATCCCGAGGCAAGCTTTTTATTTAAATCTGTGACGTGCTCGTAAAATTTTAACTGACTGTCAATATAAATTCCCAAAAATTTAGTGGAATCAGAACACGTTATATTGACTCGTCACCAAGAGGAATGTCACTAATTGAAAACCTAAAACTTAAAACTTTTTTCTATATTAAAACAGAGGAAGTTGCTATTGCACCACTCTTTTATCATATCTTCAAAAATAATCTGTTTTAAAACTTTAGGGTCTTTGTGATACCATACCATCTCTGGTTCGACTTGACGTATAACCCTACTTTTTTGTTTACTTTTTCTTATGTGCTGTTTATTTTTTCAAGTCGGAATTTTTTTTGAGTCCTTTCTCTAAAATATCTAGTAAATTGCTTCATTTCAACTTCTAGAGTTGTGCTGCTTCGCGAATTGTATACAAATTCCACCAAAAGTAAGTATTTTCTGCAAAGAACAGATGAAATATTCTAAAGGTTAATTTGTAGCTTCAATTCCTGCTTTGTGTCATAATAAACGAATTGTAATAATTATATTGTCTCCATTTTCAGTTATAAACTTATAAAAAAATGTAAGAAAATTATTGCCATGAAAACAACAATAAAATATTCAATTTTGAAAAGCCCTTGTCAACGCCTTGTGTCAAAGCATAGAAAAAGTGACGTTGCCCCAACCGTTATGCCTTTGTAGCTATGAAACGGTCAATCCCATCGTTACCCCTTATTTTTTAGATTGGTTTTCCTGGTCCCTAGATGGAGAAAGGCGTTGGCAAAGTTTTTTTGTGAATATCTAAAGAAAAACTTGTTTCTCCGTAATATCTTACTGAGTCGTCCCATGACAAATCGGCATCTATTCTGTGCCAAAAGTTATATTAATGCACATAGAAAGTTAGTTTAGGACTTGGTAATATGCCCCTGCTCCTCAGAAACCTTAGAACACACCGAGTCATGTTAAACTTTAAATAAGTTTGGCCGGTTTAACTTATTCAATCCACTTTACAATCATTAATTTTTACTCTCCACCAGCCCTAAAGGAAAAAAACAAGATTATACTCGAAGCCATATAATCCGATAGAGGGGAATTGAAAAAAAATGGTTACATCGACTTATGACGTTTATCGTCCCTAAAAAGTGATATTTTATTTTAAAAAAATGCATTTTGAGAATTTTTTTTTGATAAATTTTCATAATAATATCTTACTTTGACTGGCCTGGTATAACTAAACCAATCACCCTGTGAGCAAAAAGTCTATTAGAAAAGTTATTTTGATGTTCTTGCTAAATTATAAAATTAAAACAGAAGACATGTCGCGGCTTACTGAATTATGAAAAATATAAAGGTCATACGTCAATGCAACCATTTTTTTTTCAATTCGTCTCTATCGAATTATGTGAACTCGATTATAATCTTCTTTTGATGGCGAACCTACAATTTTTTAAAAAAATAGACCTCCATTTTGAAAAAATCGCCGCCATCTTGGCTCCTGTACATCTGATCATCGATTTCCTCGACCAAAATTTTAAAGAATTGTCTAAAGAATAAGTGTGCCAAATTGCATGCTTTCTGCACAAAATTAACAATTGGGGACCTAAGCCGGACGACTATAAGCACTACTACCTCAGACTAATAACTAAAGAGAGACCAAACATTCCCTATTGAAATCCTCTAATGTTTACAATCCAACACCCTTCTGGACGATTATATGAACAGAAAAGAGATAGAGCAATAAAACGGCAACTCTGTCAAAAATTGCTTTTCCCATTACCAGTGGCGGCGTTAATTTTAATTTAAATATATAAATGTGAAAACGAGATATAAGGTAGGGTAGGTCGGATTTTCTTATTCAAAAGAATTAACTGCCAGAACTTGCATAACCACAAAAAATAGATTTATTCAAGGATAAAGTTTAGTTCGAGGAATGTAGGTATTTACGAACAGATCAAAAGTTTACCAAAGAGTACTTGAAATGATTTTTAGGTCAATTATTCAAGATGGCTGTTATATATTTTTTTTAATTGTGCAGTATCCCACAAAACAAAAGTAAAAAAAAATATTTTCATAGCAAAAAAAAAACGGTTAATAACCCGTTTTATAACGTTTTTGTCCAAAAAAAAACACGCTAATAAACGGCTTATTAAGCGTTTTTTTCACTATGATAATAATGTCTCTTTTAGTTTTCTTTAGTGGAATATAAACTTTATTTATCAAATTAAGAGAACTTTTTGTGATGCTAATTATGAAAATTTTAAGGCAAACAAATTTTATTCTTTACACATTGGCTGCATGTTCATTCCTGAATACAGAACACAGGAAAAATTTAAGGAAGAGGTAAAAAATTAATTACTAGTAGTTTTTCAGGAAACAGCAGTCAAAAGGCAAAAAAATAAATAATAAATATTAATGAAAATAAAAATAAGATTGGCTCAGAGTAAATATCTCCAAAACGGTTTTATTCACATTATAGAAAGTACCCAGGTACCCATTAAAATACAAAAAATACCTGCCCCAGTACCTGACTATCAGCACTTGGTCTTATTTTCTTCTCTTGTTATGTATAAATTATAATAAATAAATATTTTACATGCTGCAAAAGGAGCAAAATTATCTGGTACTTTTGTTTCTTAAAAAAGATTAGTATTAGTCTTAGATTTTTGATGTATTAATAGCATAATCATAAGCTTTTTACGCAGTTTTTTACCTCATACTACGCCCATGACTAACGTAAAATGACAGGATCTTTCTTACCTCCGAAATATTAGTTCTGGGCTGGAACATCCGCTTTTATTGCATACCAGGCAATGTTAAACCATTTTGTTGGTCCTCAAAATAGCTTGATACAGTTCTTTTTTCACAAATAGTCACAATAAAATTCAAAAATCACCGAACAACACAAACCCCGTTAACAACAACGCCGTCAGCTGCAACCAAACATGTCGGCATTTATTCGCGGCTCGTCGAAAAAACGTTGCCGGCTTGTGTTCTTTTTTATAAATCTCGAAATTCTACTTATTAAAAATTAAAAAAAGTTAATTATTGAGACTAAAAATTAGGAGTAAGAATTAAGTTATTAGCATAAGAAAAATTATCCTATATAAAAATATGTCAAATAATCAATAATATTATCAAAAGAGCTTCAAGAAGTTTATGAATTGTTTTGTTTCTAGGGAAACCCCGCAGTAAATTGGCAACCATGTATTTTTTGGGAAATAAACATTGTGGCTGGTTGATCGGGGTAATATTGTTTACTGTTATATCTCATTTTTTTTATTAATCTGAGACTATTACTATACCGAAAATAAGTTAAATATTGGCTAATTTCGCAACAAAACTGAGTGAGTAAACCGAGTTTCGAACTTCTTTTATCTTTATTTTACAATCTTTTATTTACCTTGAAATGTATCTAACTAGATATGTGAAGTACGCCGATGTTGAAATTTGGTGTGTTGGGGATGGAGATAATTTCTAATCAGATTTTGAAAATTCAATATGTCGGAATCTAGATGGACGATTTTTGGTCATCTTTTGCTAACCAATTTTAAGCAACTTATGCACATCCGGTTGCCTTCAAATTTGGCATGCATTTATGGTTCCGGTGACAATATAATAATATGTCATTATTAGGCACGCCTTCCCCCTACGAGGGGAGTGGAGGGGGGAAAACAAGTTTGTTCGATTTCAACGAAACTTAGTATACGGGGGATTTTGGGGATAAGGAAAACGAATTTTTGATCAGATTTTAAAAATTCAATATGGCGGATTCAAGATGGTCGATTTTCGGTCATATTTTTTTTTAATAATCTTTATTTCTGACCCTTAAACAGTAAACATTCTACTGGCACCAGGGCCTACCAACTAATAATATATAGTTTTTTATTATTATATAAATTAAATTAAATTTTATTCTAAGTAATTCCTGTATAGTAGTCTTTAAGGTTATGGCACATGTCCTTATATTTCTTAAAACAAAGTTATGATTGTTTTCCACAAACCAAAACTACACTTTTTTTGCACTCGACGCGTGTTTCGCTAACAAGGTTAGCATCATCAGGAGACGATAAACAATAAACTATATTAACCTACGCTCTATCTTATATACAATCTTTTAGTGGGCGGAGATAAGACTAATAATTTGTGATTGATCACGATTTATAATCCTATCTCCCCTCAACTAAAGAATAAAGTGTACTAAACGGGATGGGTCCTCTATCTTTATTTAAACTATTTCTGGATTTAATGATTTCTATACTTTCATATGCATTGAAAAGTCTTTTGTTTGGTGCACTTTTTAGAAGAACAAAGAAAGATTTGAAGCAGAAAAGAAAAGGATTAGGAATATAGCTGGCGAAAACGGTTACGACGAAGTTTTAAAAAATAAGCTGATAAATAGACATTCTTTTCAAAAGACCTTTCGGAATTCCACTTTTTTCAGACAAAAAGACACCTGCGACTCAAAATTTGTATCAATTCCTTATAATCCTAATTATATGAAAGGATTACAAAAAGTATTTAATAACACCGGTCTTAAATTAGTATATCAATTCGATAACACAATAAGAAGTTTACTAGGAAATCCCAAGGATAAAACTACAGTTCTAGAAAAAAGTGGAATTTACGAAATTAGTTGTAAGGATTGTGACAAAAAATATGTTGGCCAAACGACACGCTCTATTTAAACACGAAGAACAGAAAAGTCAAGTGTGCCGAGCATGCTTTGGAAAACAATCATAGATTCACATTAGAATAAACTTCTAAAAAGTGTACCAAACAAAAGATTTTTGAATGCATATGAAAGTATGGAAATCATTAAATCTAGAAATAGTTTAAATAAAGATAGAGGACAAATTGTAATTCACAGCCACCTATAAGTTAAAAAAAATGTAAAGTCCAATATCTCAAAAAATATTGAACCAAGTGCATATAAGTTATACATTTCTGAAATCAGGAAGAAACCTAGAATTCAAAACTGTAAAAAAATACAGGGTGTTGCATTTAAAATAAGAAAGTTGCTATCAATATTTGTCACTTCGAATGACACTTGGCTTTTTTGACTTTAAAAAAGTTTTTTCCAGCTCACATATTAAAAGATATAATAGGGGGGGGGGGGGTATTTATAATGAAACACCCAAAAATTAGCAGAATTTTAGAGGTAGATGGAAAGATAATTTAGTGACGTGCAAAATTTTTTAAGGTTGTTGAAGAGAAACAGCAGGCTAAAAAAAAGTATTTTAGAGAAAGATGGACATAATTTAAGGCAAATGTTTACTAAAAATTTCTGTTATGTCATCTGTCTGTCATCTTGAGTGGTGTCATGCATATGATTTTTATTTTGCAATTTTTATCCAGAAAACAGCGAAAATCGTAATTTTTCAAAGTGTAAAGTGTGTAAAAAAAAGTGGTATTAATTTCTTTCAATCAAAGTTCTTTGCAGTCTTTAAATTTACCAAAAAACGTGTCCTACTAAGGTGTATTTTAGCACATTTAAAAATAATTTAACAGGTGTTTAACTAAATTATTTTAAGGTTCATCATGGCCGTACCATAAGTTTTTTAGATTTTCTAACAATATCTGTATGTTGTCATATGACTGATAAAATAGTGTCACACTAACATAGTGCTAAGGGGTATGTCAATTCGTTACCCGGCACCTCCACCATGTCACAGTAACATGGGGCTAGGGGGTGACTACTTCCTACCCTTAACTCTATCCTGTTTATTTCTTTATAAGTTTTCACTTTTAACGGCCAGGTTGGGTCAACAGAGTTGGCTCAAACCGAACGATTGCCTAGGGGGTTGAGATACGGGATCTCCCTCGAGAAACGGGTGAACCTGTAGGCTGGTTATGACCGAAATTATACCACAAAATGTAAAAACAACTAGAGAATTACAATAGAGAGACAAATACTTTAATTAGCGTGCGACACTTACGTTTTTGTACACGTCTTGCTTTGTCACAACTCTGGACGGTACCGCTTGCCACGCTGTCTACCCCTTCCGGTATTGTAAACACGGTCCCTTTCTAGGCCACTCATGGCCCACTCCATGAACGGCCTGTCTCGGTGCCAAAAACTGTCCGTCCCAACCACTTTCCAATTTCCCCCAAGTAAACCTCTTGCTCCCAATAAATCCATCGCGTCATAGTTCGTTCGATGACCGCAGTCCAAATCGCTGACTTAGCTGACCTGCTTTTTGGGTGCGCTTCGATCGAACGAATTATAGATTTATAATAATTAATTATTATAGTTAATAAATATGCAACTATTATCTACTGGGTGTATATAAATTTGGCCTTTTTAACCATTCGCTACAATAGGTTGGTCCCAGAGACAACATAATAACTTACGGAGACTAACAGAAAGATAGGGCCGCGCAGGAACTACGTTCCTGTAGCGCATTGCGGCGGAGAGTGAAAGTAATGCTTGTATTAAGTAAATACTTACCTCGGCCTATCGATCTCTTTCTATATGATCATGGAAGAAAATTAGAACATTTTTTCAATGCCGAAATATATTTCACATAATTTTTATTTTGTACCTGCCGGTTTTTGCCACCGCTTGTCAATGTCTGTTTTTTTAGATTCTCAAAAGTGAGTTATTTTAATCAGTTTTGGTTGGAAATCACGCGAGTTTATTATCCCTGAAGAAATATTGTGATGATTTATACAGAGTTAAGCAAGAAGATAATGGGTTAAAATACATGGTGATGTAGTTTAAAACATTTATAAAATCTGTAAGACTTTTATACTGGAATTTTTTTCCCAGTTAATAAAAGAAAATAACATAATAAATAATATTAATATTTGATAATATTCCTCAACATAGTTATAACCCCCTCCTCCTATTTTAGATTTTTAAAGGGTCCAAAACACTTTTTGTAAGCTAAAGAAAGTTTTTTAGCTGCATGGGACAGTTCAAAGTTGGATAAGGTTTGTATAGAGCTAAAACCTTTCGCGAATGCATTGTTTTTTTAACACAAAAAAGTATGGAAAAACTACGCCTGTTAAGTTTTTTCGTATCTTTTTATTATTAAATAAGTGTCTGTAAAAAATTAACCAAAAGAATATATGTATTTTACTATACATCTGGCTGTATAAGTAGTTCCTTCCTGTGGCCACCGGCTGCGCTCGTGTCGCCGACAAACAATGTTCCCCAAGTATAACCCCGTATCGGTCACTCTCCCGTAGCTATTATTTTCTCTATGGTTGGTCCGTCGATTCTGTGCCAAAAGTATTTAAAATAAAAAAATTTATAATTTAAAGTGAAATCAAAAATAAAGTTTAATATTTTGTTTTTTGTTTTAAAGTATCAAGTATAAAGTTATATTTTGATGAAAAAACACATTAGAGAAACAGAACTAACATCAATGCTATTTCATTTTTCGTTTAATTTTATCGGGTTCTTTTTGTAATATACTGGTTTCTCCCCACATTACTCCATGATCATTCTCAAAAGAATGTTGGCAAATTTTAGAGCTCTCTCAATCTCCCCTTCTGAAGTACCCCTAATGTTCATTTATTTTAACTTTAAGAGGCCTTGAAGTTTCTCCAATAAAAAATTTACCACAATCGCAAGGAATTTTATAAATGATATTTTTTGAAGGTTGTCCAGCATTTAATGGTTTTGTTTTTGTTAGAATTGATCTAAGAGTATTTGAATTTTTAAAAATTGTCCTAATATTATTATTATTAGCGATTCGTTTAATGGTATAATAAGAATTATTACATTCGTTGGTTGTACTTTATTATTTATACTGCCTTGGAAATTCGATTTGTCTAAATGAATTTTCGATAAAGTTATTTATATACGAATTTTTAATTAAGACGTCTTTTATTGCTTTGATTTTCTTGTAAAATATGTTATTGTGCGAACAAATTACTTTGGGTCCTATCGTATAGATTTTTTATTACTGCTTTTTTAACCCATGAGAAATGATGATGAGTTAAAATTTCATAGATATCTATTTGTATTGTTGGTTTATTACAGACTAAGGTTTGTAATGTATTATTTTGTTTCTTTAGTAAAACGTCTAAAAATTAAACTTTGTTATCGTTTTCTACTTTTAAAGTAAATTTTATTGTTGGTTCTTTACCGTTCATAAAATTAAGAAAATCATCATCAGTTTATTTAAATCGTGTGACGACCAAATACTAATAGTAGTTTTCACAATTAGTGAATAAAATAGTGCTTTTTTTTACAAGCCTTGATTTAAATAACGAGCGCAGCGAGGAATATAAAAACGCAAGTAAAAAAAGCACAGTTTAGTCGCGAGTTGATAACACTATTTTTTAAATAATTTTATTAAAAAATCCAAGAAAAACATGAAAATACTTTTAAAAATCTCGAACGAAGAGCACCTCTCGCACCACACCATCGTTACACTGTAAATCAAGGCGGCTGGTAAATGAAATAACAATGGTTTCCATAGCGAAGTCCCTTGCTACAAACTGGCGGAAATGGTTTAATTTTTAGGCAAGAATAATTAGATTTTGGGTAAAAAACGGGAAGAAATCTTTTTTTTGCACCCGAATAATAATAAGTAGATTTTGGGTAAAAAACGGGAAGAAATCTTTTTTTTACACCCGTAATCCAAAAAAAAAAGATTTTTTTTATACCTTCATCAAAAACATGATTATAGTAAGTGTCTGCCGATGTAAAAACACTTTTTTTATCACGTATGCAAAAAAAGATTGCTGTTCGTTTTTTACCCAAAATTAAAGAGAAATAGCGGAATATAGTAATATGGAAAAAATCTAATTATTCTTGCCTAAAAATTAAGTCATTTCCAACAGTTTTCACCAAATATTTAGGAAAAAATCATTTAAAAACATTGTTAAAATATCAAACTGTCAAAGATTAAAATTTCGTAACAATGAACGTCACCGAGTAAAAAAGCACATCGCTATGGAAACCGCATTGTTATTTAATTTATCAGCCGCCTTGATTTATAGTGTAAAGATGGTGGATTGCGAAAAGTGCTCTTTATTAAAAAAATAGTGTTAACAACTCGCGGCTAAACTGTGTTTTTTTACTCGCGTTTTTAAATACCTCGCTGCGCTCGTTATTTAAACCAACGCTTGTAAAAAAAGCACTATTTTAGCCACTAGTTGTTAAAACTTCTATTTTGCATTGATAATCAAAAAAGCCATGCTTTAGTTATCTGCAGACAGTTATTGAAATCATGTTTTTGATGAAGTTATAAAAAAATATTAATAGGGAAAGCAAAAGACCGATTTAATAAAATTTTTTCAAAAATTTTATTTTCAAAATCTTCTATAAAGATTTTACACAATAAAGATGAAAGTGGAGAGCACATTGCCATCTCTTGTCCCCCCCCCTCCCCGTGCGTCTTATTCAAATTTGCTCTCATTGCCGTATATTTGCTTTAATAGTCACTGCTCTCAAATAACTTTTGTATCTTAGTCTAGGTGGATCAGATGATTATACCATGCATTATTCTTATTTGTTTAAGACATTTCGGCTTTCCGCCTTCATCCTATTGAACACGATAGAATTTGAGGAAACTTTTAACTTGAAAGCATCTATTAGATAATAGAAACAGATTCTTAACAATCACTGAAACGCATAAACTCCTTGATCAGGCTGCTTGGGGGTGTTGGAACAAAATGAAAATATTTAAATTTTTTGGTAGGTCCAACCACTCAGAACTTTTGGTTGAATAATATTTTAAATTTTTTGGACAAACTGAAAAGGAAATAAATGACAGTTGCTTGGTTAATTGGGGACCCATACAGCCAGGGACGTGACGTTCGTCCCAGCGTCACGTTCCAGGTACGTACTTAGTACGTATTGGTACGTACTATGTACGTATTGGTACGTACTATGTACGTACCGGGGACGTACATTTTCTAACAGTTTGTACGTCCACGGTACGTCCTTGGGATGTGGAACAGTACGTACTATGTACGTCCTGTGTACGTACATTTCAGGTACGTACAATTTAGGTCCTAGGCGGGACCAAAACTGTACGTAAATTGACCGCAAGTGGGCTTGGGTCAGGCAAGGATATTTCACCGGTAATTAAAAAAAAAAATTGTTGAACACACCGGGAATTGAACCCAAGTCTCCCGGGTGAGACACAAATGCTCTACCACTAGACCACCAGCTATACATAGAAAACTCTGCCAAAATAGTGATGTAAATTTCCCAAAAACGACATATTCAAATTCTAGAGAGAGAAGGCACTATCTACAGTAGTAATAGTAAGTGCGTAAGAGATAGTGGACGCGGCCTAGTCGTGACAGTTCTTTAGACAAGCAATATTGTTAGACCAGAGATGTCAGATATCACCAGAAGCATTGGCGCGCCGAGGGGGGGTGGGGAGTTTGTGGTTAAAACCCCCCCGAGAAGTCTGATTATGGTAACATTTTTACTTCATTTTAAGTTTTTTTTATTATTTATCCCTAAATCCCCCCCCCCCCCCCCCCCCCGACGTCAATTCCTGGGTGCGCTACTGTCAGAAGCCATGTTTAGTTGTTTGAATATTTAATCATGTGTAGGACCTTTAATTGTTTATACTAGACGTACATAGTACGTACGCTTGTGTTCGTCCGTGGTACGTACGCTTATGTACGTCCAGTGTAGGTCTGTAATTGCATGTTTGAGAGGTAGCCCTAAAATGTACGTAAAATGTACGTACATAGTGTACGTACAATATACGTACTCTTTTGTACGTACATAGTACGTCCCTAATTGGTCCCGGGACGTACCGACGTAAAATGGACATAAAATGTACGTCCCAGGGACGAAGTGTGCTGTATGGGACCTAATTTTGCTATAACAACTTCAGTATTTGGGGGTGACACTGGACAAGGGACTCAAGTGGAACGAGCATGCAGAATGACTGTTAGATTCCAGGCAACATTGTGGCAGAGTACGCCGAGTGGTGGGTCGAACCTGGGGCATTAGCCCGAGGATCCTACACTGGATATACACGGCTATTATAAGACCAAGAATCCAATACAGATCAGTGGTCTGGTGGCCCGCTGTACCCTGGTAAAATTCCCCTCAAATCTCATCCAGACCGGAGAAGTTTTTATCATGTGTTTTTATAAGTTCTATAAGATCCAATGAAAGGGTCAATATTTTTTTCGATAATATTTTATAATCTTTTTTCTTTAAATTTGTGTACCCACAGAAACTTCTTCAAAACCCATAAAAATCACTGCCCATAGACTTGATAAAATCTCCTCCAATATCATAAAAAATGTAGCAAAAACCGAACCAAAACCCGATAAAATCTTCTATCATATTTTCTATGAGATTCGAGGGGAAAATTAAAAGATTATATAGGGAATATATGATGTTTTATCAGCTTGTAGTTTTAGTATAATTTATAAGATCGGATAAGACTAGTTACTTTTATGAGAATCAAGAATGTTTTATAAGACAGAAGTCTAGGATATTTTATCAGTTTGTATAAGGGTGTGGGTTTGGAGAAGATTCTATCAAATACATAGTTTCAAAGGAGATTTGATGAGAATGAGGTATTGAGGATGTTTGAGGAGATTCTATCAGTATCGTGATTATAGAAGATCTTATTTGGGTTCGGTTTCTAGAATATTTGAGGAGATTCTATCAGTATAGTGATTATAGAAGATCCTATATGAGCAATGATTTTGGAGAAGTTTCTATTGGTTCCTATCAGCAATGATTTTGGAGAGGTTTCTATGAGTTCTTGTGGGATCGGTTTCTAGAATGAGGTATTGAGGATGTTTGAGGAGAGTCTATCAGTATCGTGATTATAGAAGATCTTATGTGGGTTCGGTTTCTATAATATTTGATGAGATTTTATCAGTATCGTAATTCCAGAAGATCATATATAAGCGCAATGATTTTGGAAAAGTTTTTATGGGGTCTTGTTGAATCGGTTTTTAGAATATTTAATGAGATTCTATCCGTATCATCATTATAGAAGATCCTATGAGCAATGATTTCTATCCAGCATCGCGATTCTAAGGGTTCCTATCAGCAATGATTTTGGAGAAGTTTCTATGAGTTCTTGTGGGATCGGTTTCTAGAATATTTGAGGAGATTCTATCAGTATCGTAATGCGTTTGGAGAATATTTTATGATTTGACAGTAAAAGTAGGTATTAAGGATTTTTTATAAGTCAAGCAAATCATTTTGTGAGGTAATTTAAGAAGCAGGTATATTACTGCATGATCTGAAAATTCTCGTTACTATGAAATTACCACTTACCTTGATACAAAATTGATGTCCCTAGGCTTTAGCCCCACTATGCACTTTTCAAGTCTTGAGATATACGTTAATCTCTTTGCCTATATTCTTTTGGTCAGATTTTAAGGAAAGACCAACCAAAGTAACATAAGGACATGTTGATAATTCTTAAAATAATTATACTTGTTTTGCTAAAATTTTTAAACAATCAATATATGTCCTACTTTAATTTACTTTATTTAACTTATTTATTTCTGCCAATTTCATTTATCCTCCTATTGAATTCCATACAATACGGTACGATTATAATAGGACTCCTAGAAAAGATACTGATAAAATCTCTATATATCTTAGAAATTTTGTTCCTAGGAGTAATTGAAGGTCATCCAATCTGCTGGAAATTGTTGCAAAAACCGACCCAAAACCCGTATAAAATCCTTTGGCCCATTAGATTATCTTTGAGTATGATATTGATAGTACCCTTTAATATTCTACAAAATAATACTATTGCCATAATCACGTTACTGATAGAATTTTCTCAGATATATCCTTGAATTTGTTTCAAAAACCTACCGAAAATCTAAAAATATACATAATAATATAAATATATACTTCTTCTAGTATCCTACAAACTGATCCCAACTACTTATAGAAACTTTTTCAAAAACCATCAAAATTACTGCTAGTAGAGCCGATAGAATCTGCTCCAATATCCTAGAAAACGTTGCAAAAAACCACCAAGAACACAATTTCTAGATTCATGATATTGATGAAATCTCCTTAAATGTCCCAGAAACCGATCCCACAAGAACTCAGAAACTTTCCCAAAATCATTCCCTATAGGATCTTCTAGAATCACGATACTCATATAATCTCTTCAAATATCCTAGAAACCGATCCCACATGTACCCATAGAAACTTCTTCAAAAGCCATAAAAATCACTGCCCATAGACCTGATAAAATCACCTCCAATATCATAGAAAATGTTGCAAAAACCGATCCAAAACCCGATAAAATCTACTTGGCCATAGGATCTTCTAGATTCATGATACTGATAGAATCTCCTCAAATTTCCTATAAACCGATCCCAAAAGAACTCATAGAAACTTCTCCAAAATCATTCCCGTAGGATCTTCTAGAATCACAATACTGATATAATCTCTTCAAATATCCTCAACCGATCCCACATGTGCCCATAGAAAATTCTTCAAAGCCCATAGACCTGATAAAATATCCTCCAATATCATAGAACATGTTGCAAAAACCGACTCAAAACCCGATAAAATCTTATTGTCCGATCCCACAAGAACTCATAGAAACTTCTCCAAAATCATTCCCCATAGAATCTTCTAGAATATAATCTCCTCAAATATCCTATCAACCGATCCCACATGTGCCCACAGAAACTTCTTCAAAACCCATAAAAATCACTGCCCATAGACTTGATAAAATCTCCTCCAATATCATAGAAAATGTAGCAAAAACCGAACCAAAACCTGATAAAATCTTCTATCATATTTTCTACGAGATTCGAGGGGAAAATTTTACCAGGGTAGAGAAGCTGACCATATTCAAAAAGCTCACGAGCCTTCAATTGCTCTTCGACCCCCATCCACGCCCTGGAAACAATCTTGGGTCTCCCCTCACTTCCAACTTGGATCAAGAAGGAGGCGATGGCGACGCACATGCGATTAAGGGAACAGGGACTATGGAAAGGCAGGGAGGAAAGATAGGGCCATTTGGCGGTCGAGGGACTGGCGACGAAAGAGAGAGTGTGACTGCCAGTGAAAGCATCGCTTAAACCATGGAGGTTCGATAAAAAGTACAAGGTCACAATACCAGAACGGAATAAGTAGCAAAGAGAAGAATTCCGAACTTAATTAATCAGAGAGGCGACGATCTGCTACACGGATGGCTGTAAACTGTCAGCCAGGCAGACAACAGGCGCAGGAGTATTATCCACTTGGAAAACACGCTACGGTGTTTCAAGGGGAGGTGTATACCATTATCATGGCAGCAACCCTACCGGAGCACGGTGGTAAGGTCATATGAGATCATGCGGCCAAAATTGCTTCAAATAAAAATAAAAAATATATAAAATATTTCATGCCATTATTTTGTAACCACATCTAACCCAATAAATATTATATAACTAATACCATAAAAAAATGACTACTGCAAAAAATTCATTTCAACATTAGGAGTTTTTGCAAGGCAAGTAAATATTTTAATAAAATGAAAAACCTCCATGAAGTTGAAGTAATTTTCCCTAATGGCTGTTTTGGAATTTATCCCTAAAGTTCTGGTTTTTTAAATTATATCATGTTTTTTTAATTTAACCGATAATGTTTGGTTTCCCAAAATATCTTTCTTTTAGTTCGATAAAGTAAATTAGCTACTATGATACACATTATTTTTTTAAAATGAAATGTTTCACTTTCTGCAAGGAAATAAATAATCTGCGAAGTTTGCCGAAGATTAGATTTTGCAATAAGAATAAACTATATTTCACCGTCTTTCATGATTAATTACTTGTATCTGTCCAAGTTTGCCTATTCAAATGATTTTTAAAGTAGACCGTGCATCTTGATGGTGCGTCAGATTATGTTCACTTGTTTTGTGAGGAGGCATCCGAGTCTAGAAATAAAGACTTCAAAAGATTTCGACAACTATATTTACGCAAATGTTCAAGATCTTCTACTAACGAAGATATTCTTCATTCACTGCTGATTTCTTTTGATCCTTATTTGACTAGTTTAGAGAAAAAATGGAAGAAAAATGTTAGTCCCGAACTAGACGTGGAAGCTATTCAACTGCTAGCTTTATAGAAATGTTAAGTCTTTTGATGCAATTTATTCTTTTGTATTTATCTAGCTACTTTATTATTATTAAATTGATTCAAGTAAATATGTTATTTTCAGTAAAATATATAGGGTGTTCCACGACGAATCAACACCATCGATTTCTCAAAAAGTGGACAATGGAAAATTTTGAAAACTTGGCAGTATACCTATCTTTAACTATTTTCCCACTATACTAATTGAAAATATTGGGTAACATGCAGATTTTCAATTATGGTTTTTATTTCAAAAACGGCTAAAGTTAGGTATAGACATAAAATATGTCTAGAAATCTTAGAATCATAAAATTAAATAATATATTGTGTCATTATTGTCCCATTTAAAATAAGAGGGTAGATATCCACTTCCGATATAACCGGAAGTTCCGTCATCTTGAAAATATTCTAGCCGAGTTGCCTACATCGACATTACCTCCATCGGTATACTGCCAAATTTTCAAAATTTTCCATAGCCCACTTTTTGAAAAATCGATCGTGTCGATTGTCGTCGTGGGGCATCCATATTTTTTAATTAGTACAGACAACCTAAAATAATAAAGTTTAATAACATTAATATAATAATAATATTAATTTTTAGTGTTAAACACACTTTAAATATATGTTCAATTATAAAGGAAAAAATGCAATCTTTTCTTGGTTTCTGATAAATTAGCTAATTTTTACTTGTTCTTTCTTTTAAAGCTCTAGCAAACTTATTTTACATTAGATCTCTGGATTTAAAAACAAAATTAATAGTTTATATATTTTGGCCGCATGATCTCATATGACCTCACCACCGTGCAGAGGTCAGGAATGGCAGGAGGAACATATACATATGCTCCGACAGCCAGGCTGCCCTTAAGGCTCTAAGTGCACCCAAAATAGTCAGTAGTTTGGTGGAGAAACAAGACCATAGGGTGACACTGATGTGGGTCCCAGATCATGAGTGAATACCAGAGAACGAGAAAGCGGACGAACTTGCAAGACGAGAGGCCGAAACCCAATTTATTGGATCGGAACCTCTTCTGAGAATAACAAGGAAACAGGTACAGAGTGACCTCAACAAATGAGCGAACAATGAACTGAAGACGTCCTGGAGGCAAGAGTAAAGGGGCAGACAGTCCAAGCTATTCGTAGATGGTCCGAATGTAGACAGAACTAAATGGCTCTTAGGCAAGATCCGAAAGGAGATTGGACTGCTGACAGGGATGCTGACTGGGCACAATCGGCTGGACAAACATCAAACGCAAATAGGAGTAGCAGGAGATCCCGCGTGTCCCGCTTGCGGGTTCAAAGAGGAATCGGCGCAGCACTTGATAGCAGAGTGCGATGCATATGCCAGATCAAGTCAGCTGAAGTGGGGATTTCTCACGATAGAGAAAGAAGAGCTACACTCAAATGGGTCGACATACTGAACTTCGTAAAGAAGACAGGGAGGCCCGGAGAGAGAGAGTTGCAGCGAAAGTAGGGGCATAGAGGTAAGGAACGGGATATAGCAGAAAGGGCCCATGACGAGGTCTAATTGCCAGGCCCACGGGCCTGGGAATTAGGCCTGGCAACAAATCTAGTAAACAATAAGTAAAAGAGTGGATTATCTGATATTTCTTTAAGCTATGATGATAAAAGTTTGCATGGCGCAGAATAAAGGACAATGCTCGGCGTCTCGCCTATTATTCAAATCTCAAACTTTTCCCTCGAAAGAAAAGATGAAAGAGACCTACCCTCTCTCTAAAACAGGCCGGGAGAGAGAATATTGAAATTTCGCGATTTGTACCAACTAATAGGAAACTTTCATTTTAGTCAACAGTAAATAAATCCTTTGTGATAAACCCACTCCCAACTCTCTGTGGATATTTCCATACTCGACAGAGAAAGAACAAATAACACTTACTGAGAAAAAAAATGGGTATCCGAAATCAAATATGATTTGTTTTAACCAATTTCTTTAGTTTTAACCCAGAGTGGTGGTTTAAATAGAGGACAGCACCAGATCTTGAATTACAGCATGTAATTTTCTAAAGTTTCGAAGTCCCATAACTTTGCAGTTACGATAACCCACTTTATGCATTAGTTTTATTAATTAGTTCACTTACTGGGTCTGTGAAAAAAAAATCCCAACACACTGGAACTATTTGCGCCAGTGCGTTTAAATGGGTTGGGGTAACCCTTATAAATAGACTAGGGTAGATTTTGCTTGGATCTAGATCCAGGCTTTCTGATTTTTGGCGCATTCACCAAAAATTTTATGATCCGTTGCACGGACATATTTAAGTATGCCTTAAACTAAGTGCTCTTTATGGATGTACACGGCAGTACTAAGACCAAGGATCCAGTACGGATCCATAGTCTGGTGGCCAGCAGTGGAGAAGGTCACTACTACCCTCAAGCTTAGGAGCCTACAGGGAAACATTTGCAGAGGGATAACCGGCGTTATGAGGACGACACCTATTCAGGCACTCGAAACCATTCTGGGACTGCCGCCGCTTCCGATCTGGATCAGAAAAAAAGCGATGGCGACCCACCTCCGGCTGAGAGATACAGGTCAATGGAGAGGAAGAGGGGCATCTTAGGATTGCCCAAATCGCCGCGAGAGAAATTCAGTACTCAGTAAAACCAGATGAGCAGACTGCCAGACCAGTGGTGCAGGCGGCGGATTAGGGGCAGGCTCGGGGTAAGGCAGAAAGGGCCCAGGGAGGCCTACTTGCCAGGCTTCGCGCCGCCCCTTCTCTACTACTAAGTGCTCTTTATAAGGGGTGTATTCATAGTCGTTCCTAAAGGCTCCCTCCTTCCTTCACCCGCATAAGAATTTACGTTATCCAAATATGGATGAAGCCTTGATAGCGACTATGAATAAGACGCTAAAGGAGCTTATTCTAAACACCACTAGCTGCATCACTATATACAATCATTAATAATTCGACAAAATTGGAAACAGCCAACGGCACGGTACTTTTTAATTTAAGGTACAGTACGTTCCTATTGGAGATCAATTTGGAAATGAAATACATCGGTTATTCCTTTATTTTATATGCAGAATTGGGGCTGTTACATCGATGTACTGTTACCACTCAAAACCATGATAAGACACATCCGAAAATAAAGCTCATAGAATCGTTAAACGAAGTTGGTCTAGATGACCGACATCTAAAGATAATCGCTAATCTATACTAGAACAAGACAGCTCAAACAATCATAGATTCACATTAGATAACCTAAAACTTCTAAAAAGTATACCAAACAAAAGACTTTTGAATGCATATGAAAGTATGGAAATCATTAAATCCAGAAATAGTTTAAATAAAGATAGAGCACCCATCCCGTTTAGTACACTTTATTCTTTGGTTGAGGGGAGATAGGATTAAAAATCGTGATCAATCACAAATTATTAGTCTTATCTCCGCCCACTAAAGGATAGTATATAAGAAAGAGCGTAGATTAATTTAGTTCATTGTTTATCGTCTTCTGATGATGCTAACGTTGTTAGCGAAACGCGCGTCGAGTGCAAAAAAGTGTAGTTTTGGTTTGTGGAAAACAATCATAATTTTGTTTTAGTGCAACCAAAGGTTCAAAATTCCCAACATAGTTGGGATGGCTTCACGGTTAACGGAACTAAATCTCTATCGTAAGTTTAGTACTAAGATTAGGCTAGTTGGTGCAGATATTTGGTTTCTAAAATCTTGCAAAAAATTTAAAGTTTTTCCAAACTTTGTTCAAGTAAAGTTGCCGAAATCTACAGTTTCTTCAAAAGTAGCCTTGTTTGCAAAACAGAAATGGTTAGATTTAGAAATCAAAAATTTGTACGCAAAACGAAGTATGTTTGAGCTTGAAGCATACCGACTGTTTAAAAAGTTGACAACTTTGAAGAATGGTGCGATTTCCAAAGACATATGTTTATAGTAATTGAGAAAAAATTTACGAAGATGATGTCTTCACTTAATAAAAAGCTACAAAAGTTAAAACGTTCTGAACCAAAACCAAAAAAGTCGAAGGAAATCGCAAACATTGTAGAAAAACCTATCCTCTCAAACTTTTAATAACAAAGAAAAATCACTTTTAAACAAAGGTCTTAATTTTGCTCTGCCCCCACAAAAAGATAATTTAAGTGATATTATTGCAAATATTGAAAGTTCAATCTCTTATCTTTCAGAAGGCACAAAGGGCTATGTGCGAGATGCTTGTCGATATCAGATCTCTCAAAACATCATTCAAAACAATAAAAATAGTACATTAAATCACAATAAAACAATTAAAAATTTGAGGGAAAAAGATGTTTTCTATCTAAAGGCTGAAAAGGGTAATAAAGTTGTTATATTAGATAAAACATATTATTTTGAAAGGGTAGATAACCTAATAAAAAATGGACCCTACAAACAAGTCCCAAAGAACCCCTTACCAAAAATGATTAACGAAGTAAAAAACACAATTAAAAAATGTAACAATATTATTACTGACAATATTAAATATAAACTACAAGTAAGCAATCCCACTATGCCGAAACTGTATTGTCTTCCGAAAATCCACAAGCCTGGAAAATCGGTTAGACCTATAGTTTCTGCTGTAGGATCACCTACTTACAACATTTCGAAATGGCTAGCAAACGAGTTTGAAAATTTACCGATAAAGGAAAAAGGTTTTTCTGTTCAAAATTCCCTTGAATTTATCAACAAAGTTAAAGATATTTCACTCCTAGAAGGTGAAATTTTAATCTCGTTTGATGTTAGTTCGTTGTTCCCTAGTGTGCCGATCCCCAATACCTTACAATACCTGGAGGAACTACTAAGAAAAAACAATCTAGAAGACAAACAGACTTTAGAATACCTATCTTTAACAAAACTCTGCATGAATCAAAATTAATTTCAATATAAAAATAACTACTACCAGCAATTAGAAGGAACCACAATAGGTGATAGTTTATCACCTTTTATCGCAAACCTATTTATGAGCAAATTTGAATCAGATATAAGTAAAGAATTTGAGTATTTCCCCAGAGTATGGTTCAGGTATGTAGACGATGTGTTTGCAGTATTCAACACTAAAGTAACTAGTGGTGAAAATTTTATGGAAAAAAATAAATAACAAATTTCTTACTATTAAATTTACTTATGAAACAGAGAACAACGGTACACTGCCATTTCTAGACACTTTAGTTATAAGAAATAAAAATAAATTGGACTTTGACCTATACAGAAAAGGCACGGCCACCAATAGGTATATTCCAAATGACTATTTTCATTGCTTACAACATAAGCTTGCAAGTTTGCACTTTTTAACATATAGATTAGTAAATTTCCCCTTAAACAAAGAAAGATTTGAAGCAGAAAAGAATAGGATTAGGAATATAGCTGGCGAAAACGGTTACGACGAAGGCTTAATAAATAAGCTGATAAATAGACATTCATTTCAAAAGACCTTTCGGAATTCTACCTTTTTCAGACAAAAAGATACCTGCGACTCAAAATTTGTATCAATTCCTTATAATCCTAATTATATGAAAGGATTACACAAAGTATTTAATAACACCGGTCTTAAATTAGTATATCAATCCGGTAACACAATAAGAAGCTTACTAAGAAATTCCAAGGATAAAACTACAGTTCTAGAAAAAAGTGGAATTTACGAAATTAGTTGCATGGATTGTGACAAAAAATATGTTGGCCAAACGAGACGCTCTATTCAAACACAAAGTCAAGTGTGGCCGAGCATGCTTTTGAAACCAATCATAGATTCACATTAGATAACCTAAAACTTCTAAAAAGTGTACCAAACAAAAGACTTTTGAATGCATATGAAAGTATGGAAATCATTAAATCCAGAAATAGTTTAAATAAAGATAGAGGACCCATCCCGTTTAGTACACTTTATTCTTTGGTTGAGGGGAGATAGGATTAAAAATCGTGATCAATCACAAATTATTAGTCTTATCTCCGCCCACTAAAGGATTGTATATAAGATAGAGCGTAGATTAATTTAGTTCATTGTTGATCGTCTCCTTATGATGCTAACGTTGTTAGCGAAACGCACGTCGAGTGCAAAAAAGTGTAGTTTTGGTTTGTGGAAAACAATCATAATTTAGCTCAACTAAAGGTTAATGGCCAACTATCCGAAGAGGTACAAATAAGAAGAGGAGTACGCTGAGGTTGTATATTGACTCCGCTGTTATTTAATACCTATAGTAACAAAATAATAGAGAATGCACTTCATAAATGCGAAGAGGGTCTGATCATAAACGGCATAAAAATCAACAACATACGATATGCCGACGACATTGTCATAAAAGCGCTGGAAGGCCTGCAAGAGTTGTTGAATCAAATTGCTGCCAAAAAATCGCAATTCGGGCTTACTTAAATGTTGGAAAAACAAAATGGGTGGTCATATCCAAGGAAAAGAACATCCGAGGCATGTTAGAAGTAAATGGTCAGCAAGTTGAACGCGTGGTTCATACAAATACTTGGGTTGCCTCCTCAATGAGAACTGGGACAACATGCAAGAAGTTTGTGCAAAAATTGAATAGGCCAGATCATCTTTTATCAAAATAAAATCAGTGTGCTTCGGTGTTATGTTTTTAGCATCTTATATTATGGTATGGAAGCATGGACACTGACTGAGGCCATGTGCAAAAAGTTGTAGGCATTCGAGATGTGGTGTTATCGTAGAATACTCAGGATATCTTGGATGGATAGTGTAACTAATGTGGATGTTTTGCTTAGAATAAAGTTTTATTTGCCATCAAAAAACGAAAGAGGTCCGGGTACTACGACACTTTTCCGAAGAGCAGTGGACATTGCAGGGTACAGATCGCGCTGATGATAGCCAACGTTCGAAGAGAGCATGGCACTTGAAGAAGAAGAAGGTGGTTGGACAGTGGTTCCCAAACTTTTTCAGTTTGCGGCGCACTTACAGATTTAGTATTTTGTCGGGGCGTCCCTACTCGCAATATGCATATATAGTTGTGTCCAACAAAGTGTTGCATATGTATAATGTATAAAATATGTGCTTTGAAACTTGCTTACTATATAATAGCAAAGCGTAAGCGATGTACAACACTTTATTTAGCACTATTGTAAATATATTGGCACTAGTTACAAAACACATGAATGAAAACCACTCCAATCTAACGCTCATATAGGTTTATTATTAAACTAACACACAAGAATTGAATTGAAGAAAAAAAAAATTAGTGTAAACTTGGTGATCTGCGGTGATCTGATTTTTTCAAAGCGGGGAATAAGGCTTGACACTGCCACTCTCATTTCTTGCTCCGCGTTGATCTTTGAACGATATTTGCTCTTTATCACAGCTACAGCTGAAAATCCAGCTTCGCATAAATAGGATGTTGCAAAGGGGATTAGAATCCTCAAAGCTTTTAAACTTAGAGCCGGATATTCATTTTTTACGAATACCAGAACTCCACCAAATCAGAAGAAGGGAATTTTGATTTTAAGCTGTTGTCGCAAGAGAGTTCAATAAGACTCTCTTCTTCTAGTGAAGTGAATTCTGGTGGAGATTGTGCATGGAAAGGATCTTGAATCCATACAAATTTTTCAATATTTTCTTCTGTAAAGTATTTTGCAAACCATTCCGAGAGTTTCGAAAGGTGTTCGGTGAAAAGGGACAGCAAGTCTTGAGAGATAACGAGCTCATTATCTTATCCACAACCGCAGTTTTTTCCTAAATCCTGCAATATTCTCTGTTAGTTTCAAGATATGCATGTTATTGCCTTGGAGATACAGATTTAAGGCATTCAGTTTGTCAAATATATCGCACAAATATGCCAGTTTTAGCAAAAAAGTCGGGATCTTTAAAGTATCTGGAACTTGTGTAACGGATAAGACGTTTCCACGTGAAAGCCATCGTGCATTGGAGTAATATAGCAGCGCAGTGTGTTCAGCTCCATGTCCATACAAAGAATTCTGAATAGTCTGGTTTTCATTCAATTCAAATTCAATTCACAGCCCAACGATTTTGATGCAAGTACTTTCCTATGAATGATGAAATGGGTCCACATGGCATACGGTGCTTTACTGCGAATAAGTGCTTGCAATCCACCATAACGGCCAGACATTGATCGAGCGCCATCAGTACAAACTCTAATACACTTCTCCCAATCTAAATTATTCTCTGTTATAAAATTGTCAAGAATTTGAAACAAGTCTTGAGCCTTTCCGCTTTCATCAATACTTTTGCAGAAAAGAAGGTCTTCAACAATAATATTATCATCCATGAAGCGTACGTAACAAATAAGGTGTTCATCTTTATTACTCTCAGTAGCCTCATCAAGTTGCAGACCAAATTTTATTTTCTCTATCAATTGATCATTAAGATCCTCAGCTATATGATGGATTCCTCGACTAATAGTGTTGTTAGATAAAGGTACCTTTGAAATTAGTTTTCCCGCCGATACTCCTATCATAATGTTAACCATGTCGACAGCAGCCGGTAAAATAAGTTCTTCTGCGATGGTGTAAGGTTTCTTGCACTTCGCCACCTTGTATGCCACTTTAAAAGAGGACAGCAGTGCGTTGCTAGGTATTGAAGTTTGTTGAGTAAACACGTTATTTTGTTTTTGTACATTCTGCAAATTTCTTGTGAAAAATTCGCTGACTTTCCAATCATCGTAGAATGAATGATTTCGAGATGTCGTTTTAGCTTACTTGGGAGCATATTTTCGATCGCTAGAATTTTCAAACAGAGCACACACTGCGGTCTTTCCTCATGATTTACTTCTACTGAAGTAAAACCAAAGTTTAAATAGCTATCATCGTATTTGCGATGTTTCCTTCTTTTTACTCCTCCGTCACTTGTCGATGCTTGATCACTATGTCTCGATCTATTAATTTCCCTATTTAACAAAAATCTTTCCATCTTGTGCGTAACTTTTTACGAAAAAACGAAGCAACCGATCCGATATTTTAACGTTTATGTGTCCTGAGTTCGTAAATCACAACACTTTGTATCACTACTAAAACTCTCTATTACTACTTCTGTTTATCGTAACAGTTCAAACGCTTATAATTCCTCTTACGGCGACTTAAATACTGTCAAAGAGCGCTCGCGAAAATTCTCGTCGAGCGACGCGCCGGTCGCATACGGGCTTCTGGAAATTCTGAAAACTTGCTCTGCTCTCTCGGGCTCGAGGCTCGACTAATGCGGATGCGGCGCCGGCGTTGCCAACGTAACTCAAATTCTACCTTATCAGGAGCGCCTGGCGGCCGGCTCCCAAAGTGTGCGCGCACTCTGGTTAGGAGAATACATTTAACTTTATTCTGGTTTGGATTAATTCGCAAATGTGCATAGCCATCGGTTTGAATTTTACAGCCCAATAAAATCGGCTTGGGACAATCCTAATATTTTGTTAAACCAAGATTTTATACACCATTATGCGTTATCTTCAACCTAGATGCGCCGAGCTCTTGCAAGTAATAACAATTACTTGGAGCAATTAAGGGAGGGTCTAGGACGCACCATTAAAACGAGTTTTCCGAGCCCCAATTTTGTAGCCCAGAGATTTGCATAAGCTTGGTTTTCTCGTTGTGGGGAACAGCAAAATGTTTCCTATACCAAAATAGCAAACTCTTACATATTTTATTATACTGTAAATCCGGGTCGACATGTTGGCTAAGACGACGTCGGATCGGGTCGCATCTAACAACGTCGCTACGCCGTTAAATTGCTGCTTGCGTAATCAGCGCTCCATTAGTTCCCCCCATAACTGCCCGTGAGTGTGAACAAATTTGTCACTTCTCAACTGCTTTGAACCATGTGAAAAGTGAGAGAGGCAAATACTCACCAGAGACTACTCACCTCACAAGCCGTCAAGAATACGGGTCCTGGAAGTGGCAATTTTGTTAGCAACAAATCATGATCAAGTAGGCCATGAAAATAAATATTTTACGGCTGTTGTGCGCAAGTGCGTTGGATTGATGTTATTCCTGACGCTATTTTGGTTTGTTTCGATTTTTTATTTCGAAAGTGGTGTGTTTTTTCGGTTTTTAATATTACTCACAGTACACACACTATAGTGTACTGTGATTTTACTTTATCTTTTGTTTATGGCAAGCATTTATACTTTCACCAGAGTGTGTTTATTTTGTTTGTGGTGCGGATTTCTGCAATCGGTAACCCAAAAACAAAATAAATATATTTATTTGAGAGAAAAACACGCATATTTTGCTTTGTGCTAAGTAGTGTAGAGGCCGATAATTTCTATCCAGTGGGATTTTGAATGAAGGAGTTTTGTGAGTATGTGGGATTGATAGCTCTTTAGTCACATAATCGAGTGTTACCGGGTGTTTTGTTCGCATCCGTGTAGAAGGGGTTCATATGACGTCATCTTTCAAGATGGCGGCCAAAAATCATAAAAAATACAACTTTCGCAACCGGAGCACGAGGATCCTTGATTTCATATAATTCGAGAACGGGAATTTCAAAAAATTTGCTTTCAAGGTCATCCGACTTTAAACGACCTTGAAAATTGCAAAAAACAAGATTTTTGCCATTTTCTCTTCCAAAAATCTTAATAATTCGAGGTTTTGTCAGTCCAGCTTCAAATGTACCTCAAAATATTAGACATATATGCCAAATTCGATCCTTAGAGTTTGATGCAGTTTGAAACTTCATGACCTTGAAAAATACCCCAGTAAAATTAACACATTGCATACTAAAGGGCGCTATTCATCAACTATTAAAGTGAAGAGGACCAAATTTGGTAGGACAGAAAAGAAGGGCAAGTTCAACAATATTGTTAAAAAAAATTTAGTTCAGCTATGACGCGTTTTAATATGGCGGCTGATATCTCAAATCGGCGACCTATAACATAAATATAAAAGCAAAAATGACAAGGTGGCCAATTCTTGTCGAATTGTCGCCGCTTACTATAAAAAAAAGTTTAGTTGATGCATGACCTTGACTGACTTTGAAAATACCATGTACAAGTGAAAAAACCAGCTTTTTACACACAAACTTTAAGCGCCGGAGATGATATTAACATCTTAGCCATAAACAAACACTTCATTTTAAACCTCCCTATCATTTTTTTGGATATGGCGTTCCAGATGTTTATGTAATACCCCGGTAAAAATTACCTATATGCCTTTCGTTTTTATGAAGTTTCGGAACTTTTACAGGGATGCGGTGGCACATGAATGTGTTACTAAATAGCTGTTATATCCTTATCCTTGAATTTTATTACGAATGTTAATAAACAAGTGTAGTCATGCCCTACTGGCATAATTAGAATTTTTTCGACCGCCATTTTGGAAAATGGCATCTAAAACCACTGGTCCAGTATATGGTAATATATATCTATCTTCTGCTAACTCTCTTATAAGTTATTATTAAGTGTGAAAATATAAGCAGTGCCGACTCTGTCATAAATCTGGTTAAATATGACAAAGAAAGGTAAACAGCCAGTATTTATAATCCTATTTTAATAATTTTTTGCTGTCAAGTTTATTTTGGGACCTACTGAATGTTTTCTGTCGATTATTAATTATTAATTCAAAATCAAGACAGGAACATGCGAATTGGTCCAGCAAAATCCCTGTTTCATTGATTTCCTGCTGTTCAGACACTGCCGATGTTAACATGCCGTCTATATATTATGGGTTGTCCCAAAATCCATAGCACAGCGATCTAGTCTCAGTTCTTGATTGGTTGCCAAAATTGTGTCTTAATAGTAAAGCCATGATGGTTTAGGCATTAACGTTTTTGTTTAAGCAATTTTTACTATGTTTTTTATATGTTTATATCATGATTTTGCTTTCTATCTAAAGCTTTCTTTCAAAACTTTCGATTTCTAGAATAAAATACTCACATTTTTCAAGCTTTGACTGTTTTTTAAGCGTTCAAAAAAAGTACTGCCAAAAAACATTTTTTCTCTGTTAAAATGGAAAATATTTAAGGTTGTTAAAGAGAAAGAAAAATAATTTAAGACAATTGTTTAATAAAAATTTAGGTTTTGTCATCTGTCTGTCATCTTTAGTGGTGTCGTGCATATGATTTTTATTTTGCCAGTTTTATCCAGAAAAAAGCAAATATTGTAATTGTTCAAAGCGAAAAGAGTGTAAGACATAAGGAGGTTTTCATTTCTTTCGTTCTTTATAGTCTTTAAATTGACCAAAAAACGTCTCCCACTATAAGTGTATTTCAGCACATATAAAAATAATTTAACAGGTATTTAACTAAATTATTTTAAGGTTAATCATGGCTCTACCATAAAAGAGGTGAAAATTTTGACAAAATTATAGTAAATTTTCACACGTATGCAAGAAAACGGTAGTTACTAAGTTTGACCTCTCTCTGACCTGTCTGTGTGTAAGTCTGTCAGCATGTAGCTTTCGAACCAGTGAACCGATTTCGATGCGGTTTTTTTTTCTTTTAAGCTATGTTCGACATAAACTGGCTTAGTAGTTCCAGAGATCATAAACTTTCTACACACACCCTTTCTTTATACGGCCCTCTTAAAGCGCTTTTATATAGGGACGGTTTGAAAATGTTGTCGTATAAACACCACTAAAACCGTTTTAAGCAATAAATCGATTTTATTTTAAAGCGATTTAAAACCTATTTTATAGGGTTGGTATAAACACTTAAAAAAAGCTTTAACACATTTCTTCTAACCTAAAGAAATACTCCATTCTCGTTTTACTGAAAAATCTGTTGTTAACTTAGTTTTTTATTTGTTTTCTTATTAAACTGACATTTAATGAGTGACGTATAAACTCTCAGAGAAAGCAATTTTATTTAAAACCGTCCTTATACAAAAGCCGTTTTAGGGGCGTATAAACTTAGTAAAAAATTGAAATATCTTGGAGAAGATACAAGATAGACCCTAAGTATTTGGTATTTTTAAAAAGCTTATTTTTTTAAAGATTCAGAAAATAAGGTAATATACAGGCTGTCTAATTAAAAAAAAGATAAGTGTGTGTTTGTATAAAAGGGTATACATTTTTCTAAACCGTTTTTTTACCTAAAATTATCCGATATAAGTTTTTTTTGAATAATCCCATAGTACACCATAAAAATCCATTATTCCACAGGCTTTTGGGACACACTCTATAAAGTGAGAAAAACCCCTAATCGCTGAATATTCTCATAACTAAATAAAAAGGTCATATAAAGACTTACCTATATTATTCTAATAGTCTGGTTCCCAGACCACGATTTTTGTCTCAAATGGGAAATGAATGGTACAAGAAATTTTTTTGCTGATTTTGTGCCAAGATGGCGGCCATTTTCAAGTAAAAAACTACAGAAAAATATATCTAAACAAGATATTTGTGTGTGGAATATAATTTCAGTTGGATTTGAGTCGTCTAAATCCAAATCCGGTATTATTTTTATTCTGGGGGGTACCTCAACGGAGGGGGGCTTGATTTTATGAAAAAAATCGACCTACTAACATAGGCATTTAATACATCAATTCTAGGGTTTTTCAGTCAGCTGAATACAAATCTGTAGTTAAAAAAACATTGGTCGTAATTTGAAGGAGTGGGGGGGTATTTATGGGGTAAGCCCTAAAACTGTTTATGTGGAGACTTAACGAACTTACTTTATTCAAGTTTAGTTGCAGATTTTGACTAATTAATTATTTTTGGGCTGTCCTCAAAAAATCAAAAGAGAAGCATATATGCATGAGATACATCGATTATGAGGTTCTTGCTTTGGCTGAATCCGAATCTGTTGTTAAAAAAATATTTGGCTGTAACTTGGAGAAGTGGGTAATTTATGGGGTAAACACGAATTGGAGACTTGACCAAAAAAATACTTATATATCTTGAATATTTCAAAATGGTGTCATTAATTATTTTTATAATGGGGTTGAGCAGAGCTGTCGAAATCTGTAAAAAAAATTTAAATAAATTTTGGTCATTAAGTCCCCACATAAACAGTTTTACTGTTTGCCCCATAAATACGCCGCCACCGCTCCAGATTAACCCCAAATATTTTTTTAACCACATATTTGAATTTAGCGAACCCAAAAACCCTAAAATTCATGTATTACATGTCTGTGTTAGTAGGTCGATTTTTTTCATAAAATCAACCCCCCCCTCCATTGGTGTACCCCCGAGAACAAAAATAATACCTGATTTGGATTTAGGCGACTCAAAGTCAACTAAAATGATGTGCCAGTTATCTGTATGATGTTCAGACATTTTGTTCTCTATTTTTTCCCAAGGGTGCCAGAGTGGCATCAATCGGATCCTTAAAATAGAGCATCTGTACCATTCATTTCCACCTTTTTTTGATTTCCTCCAGACTATAAGGGGAGACCACAAACCTTATAACCAAAAAAATAGACTGCTAATGCTTATGGGTTTTCTCCCAATAAATGACTGCCTCATGGAAGTGACAGTTTGGTGTTATTGGAACCAGAGTAAACCGACTTGAGTAAAATTTGTTGTGGTTGCAAACTCAATATTTTAGTATTTGATGAATATATAACAAGCACTGCTTGACGAAATTTAAGAAAAAATATAAAACCACGGTTTCTTGAGTATTTAAAAAAATTTATTTAGAAAACTGTTCGAATTAACTAGATTTCAAAGGGGCAGTGTAAACAGTGTCATGACGTGACAACTTATTTTCTCTTTATCCACGTTTTTGGTTGGTAGCACTGCGTTTGACGGTCTTGACGTTAGTAGATTCGCCATTTTCTTTATTTTCGTTTCTTGGTTTTCGAAGATTTTGCTTTGGATAGACGTCTGTAAAGACGCGAATCTATAGTAACCGAGAAGAAGATGAAGAAGTTTTTGCTTAACGTGTTGTGTTTTTAATATACTTTTTCTGTGCCCTTTTGCATCATGAAGTGCTTTGTTGTCGGCTGCAACAACAGCAATTCTGCGAGTGGAAATACGTTTTCCTATCACAGGTAAGGGTAAATAATTCCTATTTTTGCCAATTTTCTTTAATACTTCTGCGATCATTGCCTGTATTCTGAAAGGCCCATGAGGTGGTTACAGCTCACCAGTGTGGGGAATCAACATTGTTGACAGGAGAAAGAAAGAAACATAAATTCTTTAAAAGAGATTTGTCAAAAAATTGCAATACTTAAAACTATGAGCTTAAAAACTTATTTAATCTTAATAAATTTAACCTTATAGTTCTTATAATTACTGAGATAGCAATAGTGTCCCATGTTAATTAGGACACCCTGTATTAGCAGTATGCCTTATGAAAAAGGGTTTATTTTTCCTAAGGCAACCATGTTGAATCGCTCATCAGCTGATGGCAGTATTATTAAGTATCGTAATAATGAAAAAGTCTAATTATTGTTTTTCTATTTCTTTCAATAGGTTTCCACCAGATGCTGCTATTAGTAGAAAGTGGTTACTGAGCATTTGAAGAGACTCTAAGACTGTTATTAAATACCAAAGACTCTGTTTTGACCAGCTTTTAGTTGAAGCAATCATTAAAACATACAGCACTTTGAGGAGTCATAGCTCTGCAAATAAAATTAGTGAAAGTATATCTGGAGAAAAGGTCCGAAAAGTTTGAACAAAACTTGTATTGTTTAAACAACATGTTTTATATATTATCTTTAATTAAAAATAAGTAGTTTCTGTTTGTAAATAAGTTACTTTTAAGTATTTTTTGTATTGTAACTTTTTTGATGGTATTTTTTAAATAATTATTTTCTACAAATAAAATTTAACGCTGGGTTTATACAAGCAAATAAAAATTAAAGTAACAAAAATTAAAATAAAAATAAATAATTTTGGTTTATACAGCTGAATAAAAATAACTTGGCAAAATTTTTTAATGATCCTATTTTTAATTTTCTTGTAGCTGTATGTTTATGGGTTGAGGGATCTTGTTAATGAAATGTCCTTTTTTTGAAGTGCCAATGTTTCACAAAATTATATAAAAATAAATTTTGCAAAACGTCGGCATTTCAATATATAAAAATAAATTTTGCGAAATGTTGGCATTCCAAAAAAAGGACGTTTTATTAACCAAATCCCTTGACCCATACACATACACCTTCTAGAAAATAAAAATAACTGAACCAATCAGCACACAGCTTCAATAATTGAAATAATTAAACTAAACTCAAACATACTGTTTTCTTAAATAATAGGTATCTGCCTAAACCAAACCAAAAAATGAGTGAGGTTATGCCCAAATTTTTTTCACATAATAAAAGTTGCCCATCTTCCTATTTTTATTTCTGCTGTATAAACGCCTACACTATTTCCCATAAGCTCAACTTTTATTTGCACTGCTTGACGAAATTTAAGAAAAAATATAAAACCACGGTTTCTTGAGTATTTAAAAAAATTTATTTAGAAAACTGTTCGAATTAACTAGATTTCAAAGGGGCAGTGTAAACAGTGTCATGACGTGACAACTTATTTTCTCTTTATCCACGTTTTTGGTTGGTAGCACTGCGTTTGACGGTCTTGACGTTAGTAGATTCGCCATTTTCTTTATTTTCGTTTCTTGGTTTTCGAAGATTTTGCTTTGGATAGACGTCTGTAAAGACGCGAATCTATAGTAACCGAGAAGAAGATGAAGAAGTTTTTGCTTAACGTGTTGTGTTTTTAATATACTTTTTCTGTGCCCTTTTGCATCATGAAGTGCTTTGTTGTCGGCTGCAACAACAGCAATTCTGCGAGTGGAAATACGTTTTCCTATCACAGGTAAGGGTAAATAATTCCTATTTTTGCCAATTTTCTTTAATACTTCTGCGATCATTGCCTGTATTCTGAAAGGCCCATGAGGTGGTTACAGCTCACCAGTGTGGGGAATCAACATTGTTGACAGGAGAAAGAAAGAAACATAAATTCTTTAAAAGAGATTTGTCAAAAAATTGCAATACTTAAAACTATGAGCTTAAAAACTTATTTAATCTTAATAAATTTAACCTTATAGTTCTTATAATTACTGAGATAGCAATAGTGTCCCATGTTAATTAGGACACCCTGTATTAGCAGTATGCCTTATGAAAAAGGGTTTATTTTTCCTAAGGCAACCATGTTGAATCGCTCATCAGCTGATGGCAGTATTATTAAGTATCGTAATAATGAAAAAGTCTAATTATTGTTTTTCTATTTCTTTCAATAGGTTTCCACCAGATGCTGCTATTAGTAGAAAGTGGTTACTGAGCATTTGAAGAGACTCTAAGACTGTTATTAAATACCAAAGACTCTGTTTTGACCAGCTTTTAGTTGAAGCAATCATTAAAACATACAGCACTTTGAGGAGTCATAGCTCTGCAAATAAAATTAGTGAAAGTATATCTGGAGAAAAGGTCCGAAAAGTTTGAACAAAACTTGTATTGTTTAAACAACATGTTTTATATATTATCTTTAATTAAAAATAAGTAGTTTCTGTTTGTAAATAAGTTACTTTTAAGTATTTTTTGTATTGTAACTTTTTTGATGGTATTTTTTAAATAATTATTTTCTACAAATAAAATTTAACGCTGGGTTTATACAAGCAAATAAAAATTAAAGTAACAAAAATTAAAATAAAAATAAATAATTTTGGTTTATACAGCTGAATAAAAATAACTTGGCAAAATTTTTTAATGATCCTATTTTTAATTTTCTTGTAGCTGTATGTTTATGGGTTGAGGGATCTTGTTAATGAAATGTCCTTTTTTTGAAGTGCCAATGTTTCACAAAATTATATAAAAATAAATTTTGCAAAACGTCGGCATTTCAATATATAAAAATAAATTTTGCGAAATGTTGGCATTCCAAAAAAAGGACGTTTTATTAACCAAATCCCTTGACCCATACACATACACCTTCTAGAAAATAAAAATAACTGAACCAATCAGCACACAGCTTCAATAATTGAAATAATTAAACTAAACTCAAACATACTGTTTTCTTAAATAATAGGTATCTGCCTAAACCAAACCAAAAAATGAGTGAGGTTATGCCCAAATTTTTTTCACATAATAAAAGTTGCCCATCTTCCTATTTTTATTTCTGCTGTATAAACGCCTACACTATTTCCCATAAGCTCAACTTTTATTTGAATTATTATTTTTATTTGCCTGCATAAATAAAGAGTACCGAACAGACAGGGTGATTTTTTTTAAGGGGTCATTCATAAACTGGTGTAGATACTTAAAGAAGGGGAACTTTTTTTCCTAAAGATAAAATGTACTTTACCCATTTAAAAAATTCATATTTTAAGGGAAGGTGGTGGGGGCTATTATTTAAGATTATCGTTAAAAAAATTGCAAATTTATTATGCCAGAGCCTTTTTTACAATTAGCCGCGTCTAGTGTTATTTGTGCTTCTCAGTTGGTAGTTATAGGGATTTTGGTGCATTGCCAACTGCTTCTGGCACCAAACTGTCAAATACATGAAGCAGTCATTTCTTAAAGCAACATCATCAGTCTATTTTTTTGGTTATAAGGTTTGTGGGGGAGACATTAATAAATTCGGTAAGCTTCTGCGGCGGGTCGTTATAAATTAAAACAATATCCACCAATTCGCAGTTTAATTTTCCAAGAAATAAAAAGAACTATGTCATTTTTAGTTCACCATACCAATATGAGATACTAAGGTTCCAAAACAACTTAATCGACGAAAAAAAAGTTGTCTGTCGGTCTGTTGTCTGTCTGTATACACGATAACAAAAATCCCCTATCGGCTGTCCATGAACTGATTAACTTTTGGGTCGGGTGGTGGGGGGTTGAAGGGAGGAAAAGGGGGGATAAAATATTTAAAAAAATTGTAACTTTGGAGCAAAAGCAAGTAGCGATATACGGTCTTTAGATTTAAGTTTCCAGAAATATGGACTACAAATTTTGTTATCAAGTCCAAATTCGTGAGAGCTTTAGTTTCCAAGTTATTTGAAAAAACGTTAAAATATATTTAAAAAGAAATCATAACTTTAGAAGTAAAGCAGCTATTGATATGCGGTTGTCATATTTTGGTATAAGGTTGAAATCTTTCAAAGCTACATAAAATAATTGGTTGTATGGTGGACTATCCGTGCTTTCTAGCACCAATTTCTTACAACAAAGCACAAAACAAAACGCGACTTTACATTCAAAATTAAATCAGCTAATATTGCATAGTTTATTTACTTTCTTTGATACGTACAATACGGAGATAAGAGCGGGGCGGGCAACGCAACTGCTAGCTTGATGCTTGTTTCTTATAAGGTGCTTTAATGTACAGTCAAAGGCGAAATGTTTTAGCACATTTTTGGTTATTTTTCTGGGAAAACTTGAACAAAGAACTACGCACAGTTTAAATGGAAACTGGATCTTAGTGGAATTTCAACGCCGTTTAAGTATGTTATTGGGACAGTCCCTGAGAGCATTTTGTCTCATAGACACAGGTGCCGATATCTACAGGATGAGCCAATAATAGCTGCCAAAGTTTGGGATGAGCTTATTATTTGTTTGAAAGTTTGAGACAATGATGAATTTGAAATTAACTCTGTGTTTCGGACTTCCAATGTCTATATTTTATTTATACACGACGTTTCGATCAGTACAATCTCTGATCGTCTTCAGGTACAAACTACAATCTATTCCTAAGGCTACGTACTTATATACTATGGGATATCACTCAACCGTGAAGTTTAAGAAGTTGGCTCCGCCCAAGGAGGGGCTTCCAAATATTTGGAATTTCAACACTTGGCTTACTGAAAACACCTTGATTCTGCCCAATAAAGGCAGCTTCAAGGAATTTTCGTTTCTTCCAGTGTGACTCCTTGTGCAAAACCTTTGCTTCTGTCCACTTCATTCGGTGTTGTTTTGACCATGCGTGTTCCGCGATTCCTGATTTCGTTGTTTCACCTCTTTGGGTATTCGTCTGATGTTCTTTAAGCCTAACAGATAGTAGTCTTTTTGTTTCACCTATGTATGATTCACCACACTCACAAAGAACTTGGTAAATGCATTCCTTATTTTGTTTGTTCTCCGGTTTTGTTTTAGTAAGAAGGCTTCGAATGTTGCGGTATCAACCGCGTGTGATTCGAACCACTCCATGTAAATATTGGCCACCACTGGCGAAAGCGATGAACCCATTGGCAGACATTCTGAGCATAAAGCCTATCTTTCACCTGAAAATAAGAGTTATGTAGACAGCACTCCAACAACTCCATCACTCCCTCCAGCGGCAGGCTTGTACGTTCATGAAGGGATTCGTCATCAACCAGTCTCTGTCTAATAATATCTAGCGATTCCTTTATCGGAACATTGGTGTAGAGATTTTCGACATCAAAACTGACAAATCTATCCTCGAGTCCTAAAACAAAAGATTTAAGAATATTAACAAAATGGTTAGAATTTTCTACAAATGAAGCGGTCTTGCCTGCAAGAGGTTGAATAATTTTCAAAAGGAATTTAGGCAGATTGCTTGTTGGAGAATTTCTGGAACTAGTGATTGGGCGCCCAATCAGTCTATCGTAAACCCACTCACACAGGATAATATTTAAATCAAGGTTCAAATCATTCTGCTACAACCAAACAAGGCATAATAAGAACTTTGTATAATAGAGCCATTCAAATTTGTAACAATTCTCATGACTTAGAAATCGCAATAAGAAACATTAAGAAGGATCTGCAGCAGAACGGTTATAGCCTTAAACTTATAACAGATACTATTTTTAAATTTCGGAGCAAAACTAGGCATTGCATTCCTTACAATTCCATACATTAAAGGAGTATCAGAGAAAATTCGAAGAGTAGCGAACAACTTTAATATCAAAACAGTTTTTAAATCTAATAATACAATACGAAGCCTTCTTACTAAAACAAAACCGGAGAACAAACAAAATAAGGAATGCATTTACCAAGTTCCTTGTAAGTGTAGTGAATCATACATAGATGAAACAAAAAGACCACTATGTGTTGGGCTTAAAGAACATCAGACGAATACCCAAAGAGGTGACACAATGAAATCAGGAGTCGCCGAACGCGCATGGCCAAAACAACATCGGATGAAGTGGACAGAAGCAAAGGTTTTGCACAAGGAGTCACACTGGAAGAAACGAAAATTCCTTGAAGCTGCTTTTATTGGGCAGAATCGGTGTGTTTTCAGTAAGCCAAGTGTTGAAATTCCAAATATTTGGAAGCCCCTCCTTGGGCGGAGCCAACTTCTTAAACTTCACGGTTGAGTGATTTAGGAATAGATTGTAGTTTGCACCTGAAGACGATCAGAGATTGTACTGATCGAAACGTCGTGTATAAATAAAACATAAACAATGGAAGTCCGAAACACAGATTTAATTTCGAGCTTATTATTATCATGCTTATAATGACCGATATCGGGAAAAAAGCATCAATTTCCACTAAAATGACAACGCTGAATTTAGAAATAACATTTATTTTGACACCTGTCAAACCCTGTCGAAATAACGGAAAAATAATTAATGAAATTAAAGTTTTTAGAAAAGCGAATACCTTCTTTTTACTCTGCCGAAGACATTAAATTGAACACCGTAAAAAAAATGTGTGTGTTTCTTCGACAGTTGGGTAGGGGCGGATTTGAGGAATGGGGTAGGGGGTATTTAACCCCTCTTAGACCTACATATTTTTAAAGAACTTTCTGTTCAAATTAAAAATATTTTATTTTGGTAGCTAGTGTGTGAAAATGAGAGTTCTATCAGGATTTTCTCACAATTTTAGCCTGCGGCATTTGCATTTGTGCGGCAATAAAAAATTGCATTTTCGGATGAAATTATAAAAATGTTTCAGGTCTTGATTCTCGTCGGCAAACCCCCGAGAATTTCGAGAGAATTTAAAAAAAAAAAATTTAATTTTGCCCAGGAAAAACGACAGGTCCCTTAAGTAAGGTCCCATATGTCATTAACGCAAATTAAAAGGCGGCAAAAATTCTATTTTCCAGCATTAAAATCCGTGATTTTGCTAACTGACATGTACCTAGTTTGCACGGAGGCGTTGAAACATTTAAAATATAAACGGTTTGAAACATATTAAGACAGCGGATGAACGTGACTCAAAACCTTTTTAAGTCAACGCTGCCGATACCATAACACCAAAAAGACTTGCAATTCGGATTTTTCACGGCCCAACTAGCAATTTGTCAACGTTGTGTAACAACTTTTACTCTTAAAACCCAAAATATCAAAAGATCTTGGGTGGAAAAAAAACGAAAATTCAAACTTGGATTAGCATCCCACAAGGAATACACAAAGAAGCCAAGCGAAAAAAGGAAATGATTAAACGATGTTTGGCCCTGGACAACCAGCGTGGGCTCATCAGTGGTTTCACTGGCGCCAGAACGAACCCGTATCAGGTGACTTCGATAAGTACCAGTGCGGAACGATGCCTATTTGTGAGTAATTCAAAGTGTATGATGGTGTTTAATGATGTTTGGCGAGGGTGACAAAAATGACAACACCAAACGAAAAAAACCCAACTACCAAACGTTTTTACGTTATTGTCCACCATGTTACCAATTTTTGTAGTTCAATTCGAAAGTGGGGTGCCAACTTCACACTAATTTTTGATTTATTTTTTATAAATAAAGCGGCTACCATCAAACCAAAATAACTGACTACCAAACGCTACCAAATGACCACCAAACGATTGACACTAGTTTGGTTCCAAAATTTTAATGTGGGGGAGCTAATAAGTGCACATGTGCACGTGCACTCCCTAATTGTGTGTCTCTTCTCAAAGACACACACAAAATATTAATTCCAAAACAATTGCTTAAACCTATCCTATCAATAAATTACTAACAAACTAGTTAACAAAACTTAATTGCTAGACGTTAAAACGTCCCAAATCTATTACCAATATACAAACAAGCTCCAGCATGTCCCCGTGGACTTCGTTCACTGCTCATGTGAATCTTCTATCTAATTGGTAGAACCTTTGCCTCCCGCACTCTTTTTTCCCCGCGGCAGTCCTGCGACGTAAGGTGGCCTATGTGCACATAAAATACGTGCACTCGGAGCTCGCAGACGACTCAGACGAGACGGTTCGGGAAATTTGTATTTGCGAATAATGGCTGAATTTTTGTCTGTTTGCTTGATCCAGCATCACAACTACTGGACCGATTTTGATTTGATTACTACGGCTCCTGTGCAGGGCGTGGCAACAAAAACAAATGTTTCACCTTCGGCTCTTTGCCAACGTCACTCGCCCCTTATTCGAAAGTTGTGCACTCCCAAAAATTTAAACCACGCGCCGCCACTGATGTTAACCAATGGAAAAGGGCAGTGCTCCGAAATTCGTTAATTGCAAACATAACACAAAAAATTGGTGCTATCGAAAGCACGGATAGTCCACCATACAATCAATTATTTTATGTTGAAAGGAAAGAAAAATATCTCGAAAACTGTAGCTTTGAAAAATTTGAAACTTATAATAAAGTTTTGGGGTAATATTTACGAAAACCAAAATCTGAAAACCGCATATCAATAGCTGCTTTACTTCTAAAGTTATGATTTTTTAAATATATTTTAACGTTTCTTTCAAATAACTCAGAAACTAAAGCTCCAACGAATTTGGGCTTTATAACACATTTGTAGTTCATATTTATCGAAACCTAAATCTGCAAACCGTATAATATATATCGCTACTTGCTTTTGTTTCAAAGTTACTTACAATTTTTTTTTAAATATTTTATTCCCTCTTTCCCCCCTTCAACCCCACACCACCCTACCCAAAAGTTAATCAGTTCATGGTCAGCCGATAGAGGATTTTTGTACCAAATTTCGTTAAAACCGATTAAGGCGTTATTGAGTTATCGTGTATACAGACAGACAGCAGACCGATAGACCACTTCTCTTTTTCGTCGATTAACTACAATGGAAACGGAAGGAATGCCGAAAACAATGGTTTTGCATAAGGGACTCCAAACTTTTCGATTTTTTAAAATCACAAAACATAAAGTTTTTTTTGTGATTAAAAAGTTAAAAGTTGGTAAAGATACATTTTTACACGTTATGTCTCCAATTTTTTAATAAGTTTTTTTTGTGATTAAAAAGTTAAAAGTTGGTAAAGATACATTTTTACACGTTATGTCTCCAATTTTTTAATTTTTTTATCTTTTTTTGTTTTTTTAACTTTTTTAACTAACTGATTTTGCATGGATAAAGACTCTTAGTAACAAATACTTTCAAAATAGAAATCTAACGTAAGTTGTATATGCAGTTTTTTCCCATGGCATTCAATAAAACATGACGATTCGTTAACCACTGGAAAAGTAGCGTATATAACATATACAGCTTTTTTCCATGGCATACTGTCATAAGATAAAACTTACTAGTATTTAGTAATAAAACGTTGAAGAAAGGTAAGACACATTAAAATTTATTTGGTAAAAGAATTTAAGAACATTTAATAAAAATAAATAAAAAAATACACTAAATACATATAAATATTCCCTTAAAATTATTTTCAGCGTATTTTACATACTAACAAAGGTAACTTAAAATGAGTTGTGCGTCATACAAACTATAATAAGTAATAATTAATGAAAGTAGGTAAACTACTACTTCTTCTTCGCCCAAAATATCTACAGACGTTTCACATTCTGCTAGCTCAAGACAGAACGTTCGTCTGGATGCTGGAATTTTGCTTACTAGCAAATCAATTATTTTTTGTTTCTTTTTTTGACGCTAATCCTCTAGAGGTATTTCTACGACTGTAAACCTCTTTTATGAATGTTTTTTTCTTTAAAATATTTTCAGTCGTCTTATAATCCTCGTCGTTGTAGGCTATGTTAAATTTGAAATCCAGTAATCATTTTTTAATTTTTACTTGCTTACTTACAATTTGAATGAATATATGGTACAGTAGTATCGTCTTTTGGTTTTCTTTGGCGAATAACATTTTTAATAATAAAAAAATCTTGAGTTTATTTATAAATTAACAAAAATATTTAATATTATAATTATAAATATTAAGTAACAATGCTGTGCATGTCATCATAACGTGTATCTAGGCGCGCTTTGTAATGTCATGTTTTTTTGGGGTTGGGTTGAGTTGGAAAAAGATATCGGTATGTTAAGGTGGTCCAAGGGAAAAATAGCGTATGGTAGCATTTATGTTTTATTTCTGTTGAAAAGGTGGATATAAAGCCTTAAGAAAAAAAATTGTTTTTCCGTCTTAAGTTGCGATGACGAATAACTTATACAGCATTAACGTTTATTTTACACGGAAAAAGTTAAACAAAGTGCATGCGGATGAAGCTTATACGTTTCTCTTCCATTGTTTTTTTATAAAATTTTGTTTATACGTTAATTTGTCACTGTAAATTAAACAAAACTAAAAAAGCTACCGAAAAGTTAAGAACACCATTTAAAACAGCTTAAAAAGTTACTCTGGTAAGCTGAAAAAAAAGAAAATGTCAAATTTTATTATACGTTATTTTTCCATCTTAGGGCAGAATAGTCCTCTATACCATATTGGTTTGGTGGACCAAAAATGGTTAGTAAAATAGATGTTCGTAAATAGTTTTGTGACGGTTACTACAGTTGCGATCAACGTTTAGTCGCCGTAAAGTTGTCGACGTCGACTTTAGTTTTCAAGAAAACTATTATTTACCTATGTAAGAACGTTTGAAGGTGGTGAGATTCTAATTTTAACAACTTCCACGACAAAAAATTGCTTCTTAGTGGTTTCTTGAACCGAAAATCAAGAACCAAAATTAAAACAAAATAAAACGCACAAAAACATCAAAATATTTAAATATATAAATAAAGAGGTTAGGTTCCTTGTTCGGTTAAACAAGGTCGACAGGACAAGGATTCAGTCAGTGAACGGCTGATATCCGAAAACATTTTTACAGCCCGTATAAACGTAGTAATAGGGTTAATTCTTCCGATGGTCATACGTTTCGGTGGTCGAAAAATAATTTTTCCCAAATCTAAAATGACAGCATCTCATTAATCCGACCTCGAGTGGGTGCTTCAAGTTTCCCCTTTAATGTATTTACCCCATTATTCCCTCCCTCTCGAGAATAATGAATATCCAGCCAGACGTTAGAGCACTGAGTTGTGGAGAGCATAATGTAAGATTTTGTGTAATCCAAAAAGTTCAATTTTTTTAAATTGTGCTCTGAGGCGCGTGGCTCGACTTGACCATGCCCCAAGGAACAATTTGTCGACGTTTTAATGTTGCCAAAAGCTATGTTGGGAATTTGGAACCTTTGGTTGCACTAAAATAAAGCTATGATTGTTTTCCACAAACCAAAACTACACTTTTTTGCACTCGACGCGCGTTTCGCTAACAAAGTTAGTATCATCAGGAGACGATAAACAATAAACTAAATTAACCTACGCTCTATCTTACATACAATCTTTAAGTGGGCGGAGATAAGACTAATAATTTGTTATCCCCCTCAACCAAAGAATAAAGTGTACTAAACGGGATGGGTTCTCTATCTTTATTTAAACTATTTCTGGATTTAATGATTTCCATACTTTCATATGCATTCAAAAGTCTTTTATTTGGTACACTTTTTAGAAGTTTTAGGTTATCTAATGTGAATCTATGATTGTTTTCAAAAGCATGCTCGGCCACACTTGACTTTTCTGTTCTTCCGTATTTTAAGTGTGCTAAGTGTTCTTTAAAACGTGTTTGAATAGAGCGTCTCGTTTGGCCAGCATATTTTTTGTCACAATCCACTTTTTTCTAGAACTGTATTTTTATCCTTGGGATTTCCTAGTAAACTTCTTATTGTGTTGCCGGATTGATATACTAATTTAAGACCGGTGTTATCAAATACTTTTTGTAATCCTTAATTATTATTAATTATCGTATAATTAGAATTATAAGGAATTGATACAAATTTTGAGTCGCAGGTATCTTTTGGTCTGAAAAAACGGGAATTCCAAAAGGTCTTTTGAAAAGAATGTCTATTTATCAGCTTATTTATTAAGCCTTCGTCGTAACCGTTTTCGCCAGCTATATTCCTAATCCTATTCTTTTCTGCTTCAAATCTTTCTTTGTTTAAGGGGAAATTTACTAATCTATATGTTAAAAAGCGCAAACTTGCAAGCTTATGTTGTAAGCAATGAAAAGAGTCATTTGGAATATACCAGTTGGTGGCCGTTCCTTTTCTGTATAGGTCAAAGTCCAATTTATTTTTATTTCTTATAACTGAAGTGTCTAGAAATGGCAGTGTACCGTTGTTCTCTGTTTCATAAGTAAATTTAATTGTGGGAGATTTGTTATTTATTTTTTCCATAAAATTTTCACCACTAGTTACTTTAGTGTTGAATACTGCAAACACATCGTCTGTATACCTGAACCGTACTCTGGGGAAAAACTCAAATTCTTTACTTATGCTTTAAAAAGGTGATAAACTATTACCCATTGTGGTTCCTTCTAATTGTTGGTAGTAGTTATTTTTATATTGAAAGTAATTTTGATTCATGCAAAGTTTTGTTAAAGATATGTATTCTAAAGTCTGTTTGTCTTCTACATTGTTTTTTTAAGAGTTTGTAAAAAAACGTTTTTCGTGAGATTTTGAGATATTTTATGATCAGACCAACTCATAGAATTTGACAGATTTCAATGAACATTTATAATTAGTCAGAAAAACCTACAACATTTTATAGATTTTTATGTGTCCACCCTGCCAAAAAAACCTCATTAAATCTCATAAGAAACGACCACCTGAACACTAATTAAAAAAAGCTATACTTATTATACTTGTTACTTCTACAAAAAAAAATTTTGACTCATGATCCCATCTGATCAAAATTTCATAATCCCCCTCCTTAAAAACCCCTGTATGCCAATTTTGATTCAAATCGAACAAACTAAATCTTTCTCCCACTCCACTTCCCTCGTTAGAGGGAGATGGGTACCTGAGAATACCATATTATTGTATTTTCACCGGAACTATAAACGCATACCAAATTTGAACACAATCGGATGTGGATAAGTCAGTTAAAATTGGTTAGCAAAACATGACCGAAAATCATCCATCTTGAATCCGCCATATTGAATTTTCAAAATAATTTTTATTTATTATAATCGGATGTGTATAAGTTAGTTAAAATTGGTTAGCAAGAGATGACCAAAAATCTTCCATCTTGAATCCGCCATATTGAATTTTTAAAATCTGATTAGAAATTCGTTATCTCCATCCCCACGTGCCCGACACACTTAATTTGAACGAAATCAGGCGTACTTCAACTGTCCCCCCTCCACTTTCTTCGAGTAGGGGGAGCTGACAATTTCTTCACACTATATTCTTGTGTTGTTCAACTGTACCCCCCTCCACCCCCTTTGAGTAGGGGAGAGCTGTCCATTTCATCACACTATATTCTTGTGTAATCACCGCAAATATATAAATAAGCATGCCAAATTTGAAGCCGATCAGATGTCGGGAAGTTGGTCAAAATGAAGTTGCAAGATTCCACCCGCACAAACATATATCTTGTTCGTTACAAGTTTAATAAAAGCTTGTAAAAAAATAGTTTTTGGCTTATGAAATCTCATAGAAATTTATCAAAGTAACATCTTTCCCACAGCTCCTGGCCATAAATAAGTACTTATACGAGAACAATTTTCTATTAGATATAGAGCTATTGTGCAAGCACAAGGTTTTCGTAGTTTATAGTTTAGGTTAGGTTATAGTTTAGTTTCACGTATATTAATCTCTTACATTACTTCTACTACTATTACTACTACTACAACTGCTAAATTTGAGCTGTAATTTTTTATTTTCGAATTTTACAGGTAGATCTTATAAAATCTCATAAAATCTTATAAACGTTTATGGGGAATTGTCATATTAAAACTCCTATGTGGGATTTGTGTTTCACTTTCACTGGTCAAAAATTATAAAATATCATAAGTTTATATGAGCATAGATTATCTGTTATTTGCTATGATCTTTTATGAGTTTTTTTTGGTAGGGTAATCAATAGAATACCCTATATAATATTGAGTAAGTAACAAATGCATGACACGTTTCCATTTAATCCACGGCCATCTATGGAAGTCAGTGCCTTAAAACAGATGCTTTAGCTGTGTGTAATAACGCCCTTTAGCCAGCGCCAATAGAACACAGCTACAATGACGTTCAGCATCGCAAAAAGCAAGATTAATGACGTCACCGGATCGTGTGTCGCTAATGAATGCACGGAGAGTTAATTCAACTTTCAATTTAAAGGTTGTACCAGCTTCGCCTTTTTCTTTAGAAAGTCACCAAATTAAGTTTAGAAAAAAAATGGTCCTAGGGAGTTTTTTGAATATTTAATAAAATCTTGACATACTTAGACCATACAGGGTGATTCACGACGAAATGCAAATATTTTAATGTTAACTATTACAGTCCAGGGGCAACCCCTATCCAATGGTAAAATTTTTTTTTGAGTCTTTTTGTCAAATATACAGTGCGATTTAAGAAAATATTGCAAAAATAAAAACGGACATATCTCGGAAACCCATAGCCGTATTTACTTTAAATTTGGCAGACATGGGGAGCCCCAAAAGCCACTTCTACTAATGTTTAAAAAAATAAAATTCCAGGTGCGGACTAAAAAAAATTAGTGGATGGTGCTCTAATACCCTTAGATTGTATTTAACGCGCTCAGTCTCAGTTTTTTATAAAAAAAAATGAAACGCTACAAATTTCAATTTTGAGATATTAGGGTTACAAACAATATCAAGTTTTAAATTACTAAAAACGTATTTTTAAGTTATAACTAATTTAGGCTTAAATAAATCAACAGCTCGATCAATACCCACCCTACCCAAACAAAAAAAAACATGCTGGTACAGGGCCGGATTAATATTTTTTAATTTATTTTTATAAAATATACACATACTTTTAATTCAATAATAAACTCTATTTTAATTTGAAATCCGTTTTCGGAATTGATTTGAAGTTGTAGGCTAATCATTAAAATTTCTCGCGTTATTATGCATGCTATAAAAAAGTTTTTGAAATCAGAAGAAATCGAGGAATTTCAAAATTCGATAATATATGGGATGTTTTATTTAAAATAAGAAACCTTACGACAAAATTTGACATTTGCAATGACACTTGTCAACTTTGTACCAAAGACTTTTTAAAGCATGCCTAATAACAAAGAAAAGTGGCGGTACCATTTCTTGTAGATCACCCTGTACATTATCCCGTGGTTGTAATCTTTGGACGGTTTTGTAGATGATGATCAATTTAAAAAAGTACTTATAGCAACATTCTTTGCCTTGTATGTTTTGATATCAAAATTCCCAAATGAAGTATAAAAAAATGTTGTTTTCCAATAAGGACAAATAAAATCAAATAAATATTAGTCCCGGCCTGAAATTGTAATGATTTGACTACAACTTCAAATCAATTCCGAAAATGGATTTCAAATTAAAATATTTTATTAATAAATTAAAAGTATGGGTTTGTATATTTGTTTTGATATCAAAATTCCCAAATGAAGTATAAAAAAATGTTGTTTTCCAATAAGGACAAATAAAATCAAATAAATATTAGTCCCGGCCTGAAATTGTAATGATTTGACTACGACTTCAAATCAATTTCGAAAATGGATTTCAAATTAAAATAGTTTATTAATAAATTAAAAGTATGGGTTTGTATATTTTATAAAAATAAATTACTACTATTAATCCGGCCCTGTACCAGCCTGCTTGGGTTTTTAGTAATTTAAAACGTGATATTGTTTGAAACCCTAATATCTCAGGATTGGAATTTGGATTGTTTATTTTTTTTTATAAAAAACTGGAACTTAACGCGTTAAACACAATCTAAGGGTATTAGAGCACCATCATTTAGCTTTTATGCGGTAATACCAAAATTTGCAAATTGCAGTATACAGGGTGTTGTTTTTAACAAAAATATATAACACTAAATTTTTTCTACTACGGACCTGGAATTTTATTTTTTTATACATTGGTAGAAGTGACTTTTGAGGCTCGTTATGTCTGCCAAATTTAAAGTAAATACGTTGATTGGTTTCCGAGATATGTTCGTTTTTATTTTTGCAATATGGCCTGTAATACTTACCATTAAAATATTTGCATTTCGTCGTGAATCACCTTGTATAACTATGACAAACAAATGAGGTGTTGTTGCAGGCACTAAATAAGAAAAGTTTATTTTTTTATATAACTATGAGACAGTGGTGCACCTAGGAATTGACTTCCGGGCGGAGGGGGTTTAAGGATAAATAATAAAATATCTTAGATTACACCTGTCCACCTAGACCTTCTCAGGAGGCTTATTCTTGACGACCTGTGAGGTGAGGTGAGTTCATTTCGCTGTGGAAGTAGGTGGTGAAAGTAAGCTCACCTCACCTCACAGGCCGTCAAGAATAAGCGTCCAGGTCTATTGTGGTTCCACTTTCTTTTTCCCTGCTTTGCTAGAACTACAAAACAAGTTGCAGCCCCATCCTTGTCATGAAACCCAGAAGCCTTGCCAGTATTCCCTGTACATAGCTGCCTCAACGATCCCACGAAATGGTTCAGACCCTGTGAACTTTATTGCGGAGCTTTGTCTGGCTAATTCATCGACTTTTTCCAGGCGTTTCCAGAGTGTCCCCGATGTCCTGGAACCCAGGCTAGTGTCACCCTTTTGGTGCTTGGCAGCATATTTAGAGCTGTTCTGCAGTCCCAAACCAGTTTGGACGTCACTTTCACTGCTTCTAGAGCTTTAAGTGCAGCTTTAGATAAGTCAAGCTACACTTAAAGCAGCTCTAGAAGCAGTTCAAGTGACGTCCAAATTGGTTCGGGTCTGCAGACCAGCTCCTGGGTTCCAGGACATCGGGAATCCAGGCTAAAAAAAAATAATTTGAAGTAAAAATGTGACCATAACCAGACTTCTCGGGGGAAGGGGGTTAACCCCAACCCCCCCCTCACTCATCGGTGCGCCACTGTATGATATACTATAACGGCTCTGCACTTGCATTTTCCGGAAAAAAGCTATAGCGATATAATAACTATCCCAATCAAGTTAGCCTCGAAAAATGCAGAGCCACAAACTCTTCTGCGCGCCAGCAGACTGCGTCAGTAGATTTTTCGGCTTTGGTTAGATCATGTAAAAATTTATACAGAAAGAATACAAAAAATCAAGCATATTATTAGTAGTGGCCATCGACGTACTAGTACATCGATGGTAGTGGCAAACAAGTACAACAGATGTTAAAATCAACGAGTATTCTACAAAACTCTTTCATCTTGTTACAAAATAGTTAGCTTGGATCTATTGTAAGTAGATGGCGCTACTTTAAATATTTTTTCTCCACAGAAGATACTAACATTAGATATATTTCTATAGAAAGCAAGAACTGTGAACTTGAAAATTATTATCAATAAAATTAGGAAAGATGATGGTGATACGTCTAAGAATGATCATCCCCTTCTGGAGTTATGCAATCCCTAGGATATGTTGAATATCCCAAATGGATCATGTCGGGGATATCCCTGGTCTGTACTGTGCTATTAGGGTGTGAGGTAAAGTTGTTTGCTTTTGATTTTTTTTTTGAAACTTTTTTCTGTTTAGTACTTATCCGTTATTTTTTTACCATTATTAAAAAAGTAGAAAAGAAAGATTAAAGTAAAAGTACAACTGTTTTTGTACTAAATATATACATAAAAATTACCTTTTAAGGTTTTTACACTTGCATGTACCCTGAGAAAATATATCGTAGAGCTTGCTTGACTAGCTCTAAAGCTTATCTTTGACTGGATTAATGTCTTGAGCTTTTACCTAATAGTCTTAAATTAACTAGTCTAAGCTTGGGAAATGCTAATGGACATACAGGGTAAGTATTGTTAGGGAGATCGTGTTTTATTAATGAGTTTTAACTGGGACCATATAAATAACCCAATGAGCATTTTTGTCTATATAAAAGTTACAGCAAATAGTATAAAACCTTCATAAAATAACCAAAAGTAATATTATTTAGTGTTGGTGATAATTTTAACTCTAATATATCTCTTAAATGAGTAAAAAAGACTTAAAAAACAACTGTTTAACACCAGCTTTAAAAATTTATGGTACATAGTAATGGATAGAAAAACAACATATAGATTTTATAAAACTTCCTTATGAGCCCTCAAGTATAGAGATCATTATAAAAAGGTTTTACAACTGTTCTAACAACATTACATAACAAATTAAAGGTTTTTATGTATTTAGAAATATAGATTTTTCATCTTTCTTCCCTTTGCTTGTTATGTATTATCCTTTTTCTTTTTACAATAAAAAATTTTATAAAATGGTGTTTAGCAATCTTCTAAAATAAATAAAAATGAAAGTGAGATAAGCTGAAGCAGGAATATGAATATTTATATACTATAGTCAAATAAAAGCTGTTTTTCAAGTCATCCTACTCTGAAAATCAGCTGCGGTCCCGTGTGTACTGTATAGTTTTCGAATACACTTACGTAAATTTCATGGGCTCCAAAAATACTTGAGAAAACGGGAAAAAAATATTCATTTAAATATCAGTTTCTTTTTCATACGCGTTTTTTTCTTTCTGGGACAAATATTGAATTTTGTATGTTGTTCTTAACCCTAACAAGCAATATTTCGATTGAAACACATGCTGAAACCCCATAAATAACGTGTTTATTTAGGCCAAAAACCTATTTTTGTAATCCAAAATGGCGAAAATTTCCGACAATTCTATAAAAAAAAAACAATACAACTATACCACTGTTTACCTGACAAACACTATTTTATGACCCTTTTAAAAAATGATGCTACTTGGAACAAAGGGCTGCAGATGGCGCAGTGTTGAACACTGATTTCCGCGAGCTTAACATAGTTACCATTGTTCTCTTTTCCTAAATGCATTCCTCGAGACTATCTCAAGAATATAGTTAGATTGCGGGGTCGAAGGGTGTACAGGCGAGTATTTTCCGGGGTGTTCACATTTGCCGCCGACCAGCAGTATCAGCGTATGCGCTTGACGTTTCGCGGTGCGTTTTTGCGACCTTAACACGGTTACTATATTGTTCTCTTTTTCTAAAACACGGTTCCCATCTATGCGTTTCTCATTCGTGGGTCCCCCGAATCAAAACACGTATCACGTGGTCTAAGCGAGATTTGCCTATACAAGTTCATGTCGGACCGCGTGATGAGTTTTATATCGTTTTATATGTGTCATCGGCAACTATCTCAAGAAGATTTGGATCTCTTATATCTTTCAGATTGATGTAATTAAAACAAGATAATAATGGTATGGTATCTCGCAAAAACGCGCCGTTTGATGTCGCAAAAACGCTCCTTTTGAGGTCGCAAAAACGCGCCTTTTGATGTCACAAAATTAATTTGTTATTATAATTGCCAAAATAAATTAAAATTGTTTTTTTTTGTTCTAAAAACAGTTGTATTATAATCACTATATAAAGAAATTAATAACAACAGTATAGAAAAAACCTTATGGGCAAAAAAGGTTTATGAATGAGTTCATAAGAATATTACAGACACCAATTTATATAACTATTGTGTGTGGGTTCCCAAGTTTTTATAAGTGTCTCTCGAAATATTTTCAATCTTATCTTATATAAATTTGTTGTTAGTTAATTAAGTTTTATAAGTGGGTTGAGAGCAACATTTTAAAAACCAATCTATTATATATCTTTAATTGATAGTTACTTATGATTTTATAGGTGGGTTGACAGAAAGATTTCAAACACCAATTTATATAACTTTTGTCACTGATGACTTATATTTTTATAAATATGTTGGTGGAAACATTGTTAACACCAATTTATATAACATTTGAACCGATGACTTAAATTTTTATAAAGATGTCCGTGGAAATATTGTTAACGCCAGTTTTATGTTACTTTAGGGTACCATCAATTTAGAGCCTTTAATAAAACAAATATACAAACTTAATTCTTGTAGGAAACTTTTAAATACCCTGGGGTATCAATGGAACCCTCTTTATAATAGTTATATAAATATCTGTCACCAGAAGTTTCTGAAAATGCTCATTGGGAACTATTTCGGTTGACGGTATGTCTTCCATATCGTGCACACCGCTAGCCGTTTAAACCTGCAAATGAAAGAAAAATTTCTCTTCTAGGTGGCGCTGAGCAGGCAGACTGCTTAGGGTCACTGGATCCTGAAACCTGCGGTCCCAGGGGTAGCGACACTAAGAAAAAAAAATGTCGCTAGGTTTTTTTGTTGTGAAAAATTGTAAGGTTATAATAATATAATTTAGGAGATATTTGGAGAATTTTTTTAAAATTGCTAAAAATAATTTTTTTTTAATTATTATTTCTTTGCTTTATAGAAAAATAATGTGTACTAAAAGTAAACAATTAAAAGACACACTCCTTGAAACTTTATTAATAATTAAGTATAATCTAATCTAACCTAATACTGTATTAACAATATTCAATACTGGTTTTTCTTATACCAAATATCCAAAGCTATATAAGATAGGTACCTATATCTATTCTATTATACAGTCGAATTTCTGTAAGATCAAAACTACATAGAAAAATATGGAAAAACCCAAAATGTAGGTTGGTAGTTCGTAATGGGTTTTGGGATAAGGCTTGTGACGTGTGGTGTGAGACAATACAAAGCTTTTTTGGTTGCGATTGAGCCCTAACAAACAACCCCACATATATAGCAAAAATGTTGATATATCGCGTAAATATTCTAGGAACATACGAGATGTCCAAAACACATCCTGTGAATGTGCTTATCCATTAAATCTATTGCTTTGAAGGTTTTACCAATTATTTATTTCTACGGACATATACATTTCGGGTAGCTACTGACGCTCCTATTTTATTGTCAACCTACAAATAAAATAACTAAAAATTTATTTGAAGTTAAACGATTTAATTAAAAAATTGCACTAAAAAAATAATTTGCCAAATCTCTGTTTACTGCAGTCTACATTTAAAAATAATGTTAATGGCACATTATATATTTCAAACCTCGATATAATATCGTGGCGTGTATACATCTCTATTTTAATTAATTAATTAATTAATTAAATATAATTAACTAAAGGTTACTTACTTAGGGGAAAGTCGGGTACACAACTTAAATATGATTTGTTTTAACCCATAGGGGTTGTTTAAATAGAGGACAGCTCAGTCCTTGCATTATAGTGCCTATATCTATATATCTACGACGAGTAAAAAGGGAAAAAGCGGCGTTTTGTGATAAAAGCAACAAACTTTGCACAGTTGTTTTTTGGAATAAAACAATCGATTTGACCCGCAGCTCTTCTCCCAAAACCTGTGCTGGCGCGGTGGGGAGGGGGGTAAAAACTGCAGAGGTTTATAGTTTCTTCAATTTTAGTTTGTTGTGTATACAGACCGCTTAAAGCTACTGCGAACATAGGGCGGAAGTCTAATTTGCCAGTGTACGTACATGCAGAGACACCGCACGCCTATCAGTGAAGCAACCAATACTCAGGCTTGCGATCACCACTTGCATGACTTTCCTTTGGTATTTAGTACGCCTCTAACCACGGTGCTGTGTTGAGCGTAGTCAATGAAACCGGAATTTGGTCAATAAATACGCAAATTTTTATTACGTAATTTTATTATTTTTTGTCACTGATAAATAAGAGCGTTTTATTGTCAACTGCTCAGATTTATCAGTGACGACGTGTTACAATGAAAATAATAAGGAGAAACAAAATAAAAGCAAGTTCTCAAAATAAAATAATACATTCTAAAAACCAAAAAGATTCTCCCAGTCAAAAAAAAATTAAAGCAAATGTTCGAAAAGTCCTCCTGGCTCGGCTAGACAATATCCGAGCCTACTATAAAAACCCCTTCTAACGTTTCCAAGCATGTTAGGGGTGATATTTTGAAAAGCTTCTTCAAAAACAGATAGAAGTCATTAGGAGCAAGATCGGGAGATCGAGCTGGCCATAAAATAGTTCCCCGTGTACTTATAACCCGATTAGGAAATACATTATCAAGATATTCCCTAACAAGGCCAACATTGTGAGCGGAACAACCATCTTGTTGAAACCATGTTTCACCAAATCTTACACCTAACAACTGCCTAGCAGTTGGAATAATGTGCTGCTGCAGTAGATCCAAGTATCTAGGACCATTCAAATTGCAATTGCCGTTAATAAAAAATGGCCCAATTACGTGTTCCCCTATAATACCCCCCCCCCAAACATTTAGTTTTTGGGGATACTGTGTTCTTACGTCAAAATACAAATGCAAATTTTCCCTCGATCAATATCGAACGTGTGTTGGGTTATGACGATTTGACCATTTGACCATCTGCACTTTTTCGGCAACTTCGTAGACATCCATTTTTGGTTTTAAAAATGTATTATTTCAATTAAGAACTTACCCATCTGTTTCTCGACCAAGGCAGAAATAAAACAAAATAATAAAAACAAAATGAATTTCCAAAAGATAACACTACAGCGTGCTTCGAATTCACCTCGGTCGTACGGCACGGAGAGTAAATTGGACTTGATTCCCCCTATGTTCGCAGTAGCTTGAAGCGGTCTGTACTATAATCATCATTGATATCAATTTATAGGTTTCCGATCATGGCCAAACTAAAAATTACCACCTCCATTCGTTTTAAGGTGCCTGTAAGGGGTTAAAGCTCCTATTTGGGTATTGTAATAATAAAAGTGTAGGATTTAAAAAAAAAATAAAAACTTGCGTAGAATTGTTAATAATTTTAATATTTTAACTTATATCACTTAATTTTTTATTAAAAATTTTCAACCTGTTGGGTAGGTGGAAAGGGAGGGGGTAAAAATTAAAGGTACACATATTTAAAAAAAACAGTTTCCCGAAAATTATCGACATGGGTATTGATTTACAGGATTTCGAGGATGAACAAACCGAAAATGACCACCTTCATTCATTTTAAGGTTTCTTTACGGGATGGTGAGGGGGCAAAATCTCCAATTTGGCCATTTTAATAAAAAAAGTGTAATATTTTAATAAAAATTTGCATGGTATTGTTAACAATTTTAACATTTTAACATATATCACTCAATTTTTTACCAAAGATTTTCATCCTGTTAGGCAGGTGGAAAGGGAGAAGCATTTATTTAAAAAAATATATTTTGCTGGATATTATAGATATGGGTATTGATTTACAGATTTTCGAGAATGACTAAACCGAAAAACTTATTTATTTTAAGGTATCCCTAAGGCGTTATGGGAGTGAGTAAAAGCTGCAATTTGGACTTTACAACAAACTAAAATTTAAGAAAATATAAACCCCTACATTTTTACCGCCCCTCCACACCGCGCCTGCACAAGTTTTGGGAGAAAAGCTGTGGGTCAAATTAACTGTTCTCGTCTAAAGAACAACTGTGCAAAGTTTGTTGCTTTTATCACAAAATGCCGTTTTTTCCCACGTAGCCCATACACTATTATAGCAAGTAATTTTCCAAAGTTCTAAAACCCATGACTATGGGCTATGGTCTGTGAAAAAAAATTCTAACACTGGAACTATTTCCGCCAATGCGTTTAAGTGGACTGGGGTAACCCATATAAATAGGCCAGGATAGGTTTTGTTTGTATCTAGATCCAGGCTTTCTGGTTTTTGGCACATTCACCAAAAACTTTATGAGCCGTTGCACGGGCGTATTTAAGGATGCCTTAAACTAAGGGATCTTCTTAGTCGTTCCACAATGCTCCCTCCTGGATGGATAAGCCTTGACGGTGGGCGACTATAAATAGGGCGCTAAAGGAGCGCAGTCTAAACACCACTTGCTGCATCACTATATAGACTTGTTGCGTTGCAAAAAAAAACGGTATTTAATCACACTTTTATGATTTACGACGCATATAGTCTACGAAAATTTTTCGCTTTAGCGGTGACCGGAACGTAATAATTCGAGAAAATTGGGACACCTAAAGGTATGGTTTCCTATCGGAGATCAATTTGGAAATGAAATACATCGGTTAATTTTGGTGAGAAGAAGAGTCAGTCTTCGAAAAATTTCGGCACTTGTTTTATATGCACAATTGGGGCTGTTACCACTCAAAACAATGAATAGACAGACACGAAGGTGGTTTGGGAGAATACATTGCTTTGAAATTTAAGCCCTGTGCATACCTACGCGTGCCCATGCAGGGTGCTTTGAAGAGGGCACTCGGCGTTTCCTGTTCACACCGGCGCGTTTCCACGAAACTCACCAGAAATGCATGAAGTTGCATGCGTTTTTGGCCAAATTTCCTAGAAATACCTATGTTGGCAACACCTCGTGCGTGTCTCGTGCATCTTTTTGACGTTTAATATAACCTAAAATATTTTTTTAAAACTTCGATAAAATGAAAGAAAATTGAGTAATTTAAACAGTTTTACCAGGAAAGTGCAGCAAATAAATTATTTTTCAGAATTATCCTGAGAAAACGTGTTAAAAATTAAAAATATATTTTTAGATGCACGCGGGAATGCGAACATTGAAAATAGAACATTTTTCCACTAGAATCGCATGCATTTCTGGGGAATTCTAGCGACTGTTTTTTTTAAATGTTAAACATTATTTCCAGAATGGCATTCTCTTGTCAAATTTCCATTTTTTTTTGTTTGTTTTGCAAAAGTTTTTGTGATTGAGAGAGCTGCTTTAACAAGAAATAAATGATGTGGATTCAAGACCATAGTAAGTACTTAATTAATTTATATGCTAATTAAGGCTGTGGTAAAAGTTTTGACAATTTACCGATTATGTGGTTGGGTTGCTTTGGTTAGTGCTTTTTAGTATTGGGTTTCGATTATGTCAGTCAATTTTGTTGGTTTTCTTGTGAAAATTGAGAGGATCAGGTTTTTCCCGACTGTTGTAACCTAAGCATCTGTGATAATAAGCTAGAACAGCCTGTGTAAAAAAGATATGGACTTGCACATCAGCATATTCTACACAACATCATTTTTTTCTTGATTTTGGGAAAAAATTCAATCTTTAGGTTGTGATATTGAATGGCTCTTGGCGGTGACTTGAGCCACTAAGCCCTTTCTCCCCCCTCCCAAGTACGAAGGTGGAGGTGACTGTCATACTTAAGCCAAAGCTTGTAGTTAATTTAAATTTAGAGATTGGAAACACTCTTGATGGCTGCTCTTGTTGCAGTGTGAGATTGAACAATACTGTCCATATGTATCATTAATTAGCCTCTGGTACTAACTATAAAATGACAGTATAAGCTATTTAATATTATAACACATATAGGTAGTTACAATATCTCAACTTAGGGCTCTATAGCTAGGACAAACCTTCCAATTTATAGTTTCAAAAAGAATAAACAAGACATGAGCAAACATATTGTCTATTATCCTTTTAGCCCATTTAAAAAAATTATTTTACCCAGGTGCTAACAACAGACAAATCTTGTGTACCTACCTATTGTCAATTAATGTAAATTATTCTAATTGCCCAAAAATATCCTCACATACTCTCTGGGTACTGACACTAGAGTTTTGCTGCTTGATCTGTAACTTTATTTTTATTTTTAGGCCAAGAACTACAATTGTGTGTTGGTTCCTGCCATCAAAATAAACCCACTTGAAAAAAATTCAGCAAATGAACCGTTTTACAATGTCGTCATCATGCATATATCAACTTAAAAGCCAGGAAGTATGGAAAGTGAACAGCTGTACAGTTGTAAAGATGTAGTATTCATCAGCTCCATAATGTGTCAACCTGTCAACAACAAAAAGAAAACTTTAATATGGGATGAGTTTATCCATTTTTAGATTATTTAAATTATGATGTAACTAAATATATTGAGATATACCTATAAAAATTTCCATAAATCAGTATCAGATTTTATATACTTTCTATGTAGTATGTGGAACAAACTTGTAAAAAAAACTAAGATAAATCTCATAAATTTTGTTGTTTCTATATCAGTTTTACAGCTATAAAACAATACAAAAACTCACCAACTTTCATGGGAATTTATGGGGGTTTTTGCCCGGGTTTATATACTAAATAGACCAACATTTTATATCAAAAATATTTTTTCTGTTATTTGTTTTTTATTTATTTCAGATACCACAATTAACAAGTTGCCAGTTAAGTGAGTCACACAAGTCTTTTTTATACATTCCTCTACATACAGTTCGGCACTTAGCTATAGAGGAAATAATTATAGTGCCTTTCCAATTTTTTTAGGACTTTACTTTTATATGGAAAATTTTTAATATAACTACTTTCATCGATAATATAGGTTTAAATTATTACGGATAGATATCTTAGTAGAAATTTAATTTTAGCGACTAGAAAATGAATATTAAAATTGTACAAAACATTAAAATTTAAGAAGTAGGTACTTGGGATTTTTTTGTGTCTTCTTTTAGGTCGTTTATTTATTACAATATTTAAAAACTAAAGAAAAAAATATAATATTTCAGCTATTAATAATAATTATAAAATTTTATTATTCACATTTTTGGTAAAATGTAATCTGGCGCCGTCTAGCGACAATTTAATATACTTTTTTTAATTCAGACCCCAAGACATTTATTGATCCATATTTGGAACCAGAAAATCCACCATATTTAACCTATTATTATTCTGTGTGAAAAAGGTGCATAGGTGTGGACAGAAAAGGCATGCAACTTTTCACCCTTCATTTTCAAGGTCGACACGCGCGCTTCAAAAAACCCCTTGCGTAAAAAAACCCTGCATGGGCACGCGTTGGTGGGCATAGGGCTTTACAGCCCAATAGTTGTTAAACCAAGATTTTATACAGAATTGTGAATTGTCTTAATTAGATGGATGGAGCTCTTGCAAGTAATGAAGAGCTGCTCATAAGCTTGGTTTTCTCGGTGTAGCCCCGGACACTTAAGGAAAAGATATTTCCAAGAAAATGTGCGCCTGATAATAAAACCAGATATAGTACCATAAAATGGAAGCCATAAGCAATTTAATTTTGATGTAATAACAACAAAATTGAATATTATAGGATATTAAATCAGTAGCGGTAAAAGCCTGAAGTCTTTGGAGAAAAAACGAAATTGCAGAACGTTCCTTTAAAAACATTCTAGAATCCCTCCACAGTATTTTGGGAGTTTGAAACAGACGAAAACCACGATATTAGAAATACAGAACAGTATTATGGAGTTTCAATTTATAAACAAGTTTGAGACAAAATCATTTCGGACATAAAATCAAGGTTCAATAACGATATGTATGTATGTATTATCAGGGCAAAATTAACTAATGTCGTTTCCAAATATTATAAACTGTTTGATTAATACAAAACACAAATTCTTGAACTTTTATTGGGAGAAGTCAGTATTTGGAAACAATATTGGTCAGAAGGATACAAAAGCTTAAATAAAAACATATATGATAACGTTTTCGAAGCAATGCAAGTTTGCACTTTTTAACATATAGATTAGTAAATTTCCCCTTAAACAAAGAAAGATTTGAATCAGAAAAGAATAGGATTAGGAATATAGCTGGCGAAAACGGTTACGACGAAGGCTTAATAAATAAGCTGATAAATAGACATTCTTTTCAAAAGACCTTTCGGAATTCCACTTTTTTCAGACAAAAAGATACCTGCGACTCAAAATTTGTATCAATTCCTTATAATCCTAATTATACGAAAGGATTACACAAAGTATTTAATAACACCGGTCTTAAATTAGTATATCAATCCGGTAACACAATAAGAAGCTTACTAGGAAATCCCAAGGATAAAACTACAGTTCTAGAAAAAAGTGGAATTTACGAAATTAGTTGCATGGATTGTGACAAAAAATATGTTGGCCAAACGAGACGCTCTATCCAAACACGTTTTAAAGAACACTTAGCACACTTAAAATACGGAAGAACAGAAAAGTCAATTGTGGCCGAGCATGCTTTTGAAAACAATCATAGATTCACATTAGATAACCTAAAACTTCTAAAAAGTGTACGAAACAAAAGACTTTTGAATGCATATGAAAGTATGGAAATCATTAAATCCAGAAATAGTTTAAATAAAGATAGAGGACCCATCCTGTTTAGTACACTTTATTCTTTGGTTGAGGGGAGATAGGATTAAAAATCGTGATCAATCACAATTTATTGGTCTTAGTTTAATTTGACTCAAAAATTGCATTTTTAATATAATTTTCTAAAATTTTTGGCCCATTTAAATATTTACATTTTTATGTATGAAATAAACAACTTAAAATCTGAGTACTCCCCTCCCCTTATATTTAAGGCCAAATTTGCGCTTGTAGTTACTAAGTTTTGTTTGTATATATTGATATGTTCCTCATAAAAGTTATCCTTTTATTCTAGTTTTTTTTCGTATCGAAACCGCCCCCACTCCTTTTCAAATGGCTGGGACCGTCACTGTATTGGCACAAAAAACTGGAAACTGTTTTTTTTTTACCGTTTCTTTTAATTTCAATTCAATAGGCTTTATTGCCAAAAAATACAATTGATTTTTATGAACAAAGCAAATAAAATAATAGGTTTTTGGACTGTATCATAACACTTCTCTTGCAAAATTTGAAAAAAGTACAAATCACAAATCGAGTAGCAATTCCACCATAAATATCTTAGTTAAAATCTGTAGGTAGCGCTTGTATTGGATTAGACATTAGATTTCATCACATTATTTAAAAAACATTATTTCACAATTTAGTACATATAGGTATAAAAGACACACGCAAGAACAGTAAGATTACAATTATATTATAATCGAGAAAAATTAATCAAAAAACCATTTTTTTAAACAATTACAAAAAAACAATAAAACAACAAAAATAAAAAAAAACAAAATAGAAACAAAATATATCAAAAAAATTTAAAAAAAATTAAAAATTAAAAAAATTCCTAGTCAGCAGCTTAAAACAAAAACCGAACAGAAAACTCTGCAATTAACTGACTAAAACGTATCGTTAAGAAACTCATTAATGTCATAATATGACTTTGCTAACAAAAAAGACTTTACAGATTTTCGAAATTTTTTGTAAGTTTCATTGGACTTACTTTTTCTTTGTTTAGACATGGTAAGATGTGCTTGCCAGATATTGAGTTGGTCACTTATTAATGGCCTCTTCTGTCCTTTTTACCGTTCATTTCTATTGCCTATTTCGAAACAGCACCAGCGCAGCGTCCCGCAAACGATAAAATACAACTCGTCGCTCGCCACAGCCAGTCCTAAGCCATTATATCCTTTATTGTAGACTAGTCAAAGAATGAGAATTTACAAGTAAAAAAAAAACTAGTGAAAGTTCACGAGTTCTGGTCGGTATTTCATGCGGTTTATGAAACACCACTTTCGAGTGAAATCTCATGAACTTTCAACGTTGGAAAAAGATTCAAAACTCGTCAAACATCATGAATTTTTAGGATTTTTGAAAAGTTTTTAAAACAATTTATGATAAGATTTCACCAGTATTTTAAAGGCTCTGCTTCCACTGGTTTTGTTAAGTTTTGAGCAGATTTTAACCAAAAGTTAATAAGATTTCAGAAGATTTTATGAGAATACACATATTTTCAGCAGTTTTTAAAAGCACCACCCTCCATCAGATTACATGGGAAAATCCACATGTTTTAGCAGTTTTCAGCAGATTTTAAGAGAAAAAAGTTGATAAGGTTTCAATGGTTTTGATAAGTTTACATGTTTTCAGCAGTTTTGAGCAGATTTTAATGGAAATATAAAATAATTTTAATAAGATTTCATAAGATTTCTCATGTTCTTAGCAGTTTTGAGCAGTTATAAAAAAAACCAGGCTCCATCAGATGTCACAAAAATTCACATGTTTTTGGGAGAATCCATATTAAAAGTGATTGATAAGCCTGTGGATCATACATATCTTATCATTGTTTAATATATAGAAAAGTTGGACAACCTTATGAACCAAACAGTTAACACTTTTTAGGCCAAATCGTGGACCAAATCATTAAATATCTAGGACGAGTCGAAGACTTTTTATTTCATACAGATTTTATTTTAAAAGATATCCAAAATGAAATCTTGTAAAATCTTTTAAAAACATCCCTTCATTTGTACTTTTAAAATCTCATCAAAATTCTGCTTGCTAAATCTCATAATACCTCCTGTGTCTGATATAAACTTACGAAATCTCTTAAAATATCTTGATAGATAAATTTCGATTATATATTCTTTTTAATAATTTATGTATATAGGTACTCATCAAATCTTTTAAATTCACATCTTGTTTATCAAATCTGGTAGTACTTAAATGTCTATATTCGACACTTTAATACTTATATAATCTTGTCAAATCTTCACAACCCTTTATCCTATTTCTCATGAAATCTTGTAAAATCTTTTAAAAACATCCCTTCTTTAAGACTTGTAAAATCTTGTCAAATCTCATCAAAATTTTATTAATTATTTGAAATTATTTGAAAATTTTGTCTGGTGTAACATCATGAAACATCATAAGAATTAACAACGCGTTATGACGTTATTTTTAATGCTGCATTTTTAGTTTTTGCATGCCGCCTTTGATTTGTTGTTTATAGACGACTTTATACGGTATCTATTATTATCAAGATTTACAAAAAGAATTTGTCCAATAATATTTTTCGTTATCTGGATTTATGTGTTTGTTACGGTGAATTTTAATTACTAATAATCTTTAAAAACTCGAAAGCACAACAGAGAAAAGGGATGATAAACAGATCGGAATCACTTGTTACCCAATTACCCAAGCAGCATTTTTCTGACTTCCGACTAATTACAACCTAACATGACGTCGGTTTTGGCCAAAATTTAGGTCGGCAGTTGGTTTGTCCATCAAACAACGTATTTTTTACTAAGACTACTAACAACTAGTGCATCAGTTGTGACGTCGATACTTACCAAAACTGACGTAGCCAAATGTTGGTGATACTCGCTACTTATCAGCGACGTAAATTAACGTTAATTACGGCGACGTAATTTTTAAAATAAAATTCAAGGTCGGGCCAAAGTGAAAACGCACGTCAATAAATTTAGTTATTGCCAAGATTTCCTGTAAATGGCAACACTGCAAATACGAAAGTATTTTATAAATATACTTTACATGGTCTTATGTTAGAATACAAAGTTTAAAAGTTTCTATTGTATAGTTTACAAAATAATCTTGCAGGCGACTCACCTCGGGACACCCGGTATAACGTTCAATTCATGACACGTTATATTTAGTATGAGTTTTAAAGTACTATTGTAATAAAATTGACTGCCAAACTTTTATTTATTAAATGTAACTACAAGACTACAATATTCTATGTCGGGTCGTTCTACAGAACGTCGTCGCAGGAGGTGTTCTTGTCCGAATAGGTAAATGATCATTACAAATTTGGTCGGCCCCCGAAACGCCATTTTAAACGTTTAGCATCGATGCGCCATTACAACAGTACATTTTGTTTTTTCATTTTAAAGGCTTGATATGTAAATTAACTCATTTGTTGGCAACTAAAAGGCATTTTTTAAATACCTATAATGTTTTACTATAAGAAACGGGCATCCTTATAAAGATTTTATTTTTAGGTTAATTTTTTTCAAAACTAAGTTCTTAATATTTTTGAATTATTTTTGTGGGTTTCTGTTTTTTTAATGTCTATTTTAATTATATTTATCAGTAAACTGACTTTCGTTGGAAGATTTGGATCCATAGAATGTGTAAAACTAACTTTTTTCAGTTACCTACAATAACTAAGATAATAATTATTGTCATCCATAGTTTATAAAAGTTTTACCTAATAAGTTTAAACGTGGTGGTGGTGTGGTAAAACTTTGGGTCGTGGGTCTACGTAAACGACCAAAACACTTTGCAGCACCCGACGTCGAAACGACTCGAATTTTGAAGCCATAATTTTAATATATTTTATAAGTAGTGTCTAAGTCTGATACCAAAAAACAATGGATAGGCGATTTCGATGGTTGCATCTCCATGACAGGCGGGCATATACAGACCGCTTCAAGCTACTGCGAACATAGGGCGGAAGAAGTCTAATTTGCCAGTGTACGTACATGCAGAGACACCGCACGCCTATCAGTGAAGCAACCAATACTCAGGCTTGCGATCACCACTTGCATGACTTTCCTTTGGTATTTAGTACGCCTGTAACCACGGTGCTGTGTGGAGCGTAGTCAATGAAACCGGAATTTGGTCAATAAATACGCAAATTTTTATAACGTAATTTTCTTATTTTTTGTCACTGATAAATAAGAGCGTTTTATTTTCAACTGCTCAGATTTATCAGTGACGACGTGTTACAATGAAAATAATAAGGAGAAACAAAATAAAAGCAAGTTCTCAAAATAAAATAATACATTCTAAAAACCAAAAAGATTCTCCCAGTCAAAAAAAAATTAAAGCAAATGTTCGAAAAGTCCTCCTTGCTCGGCTAGACAATATCCGAGCCTACTATAAAAACCCCTTCTAACGTTTCCAAGCATGTTAGGGGTGATAATTTGAAAAGCTTCTTCAAAAACAGATAGAAGTCATTAGGAGCAAGATCGGGAGATCGAGCTGGCCATAAAATAGTTCCCCGTGTACTTATAACCCGATTAGGAAATACATTATCAAGATATTCCCTAACAAGGCCAACATTGTGAGCGGAACAACCATTTTGTTGAAACCATGTTTCACCAAATCTTACACCTAACAACTGCCTAGCAGTTGGAATAATGTGCTGCTGCAGTAGATCCAAGTATCTAGGACCATTGAAATTGCAATTGCCGTTAATAAAAAATGGCCCAATTACGTGTTCCCCTATAATACCCCCCCCCAAACATTTAGTTTTTGGGGATACTGTGTTCTTACGTCAAAATACAAATGCAAATTTTCCCTCGACCAATATCGAACGTGTGTTGGGTTATGACGATTTGACCATTTGACCATCTGCACTTTTTCGGCAACTTCGTAGACATCTGTTTCTCGAGCAAGGCAGAAATAAAACAAAATAATAAAAACAAAATGAATTTTCAAAAGATAACACTGCAGCGTGCTTCGAATCCACCTCGGTCGTACGGCACGGAGAGTAAATTGGACTCGATTCCCCCTATGTTCGCAGTAGCTTGAAGCGGTCTGTATACTTATGTTGCTGTAACAAAGCTACAATTTATAGGAGAGGTTCATGCATGCATTGCAAGGCACTATGCAAAAGACTGACGATTCTGCTGGTTACAAGTGACTGACAGGCGAGAATTTTTCTGAAAAGAAAGTTTTTTTTTAAATAAAAATTAGGTACGTATTAGGTTCAAATTTTTTAAAAAATTGTACAGGCAATTTTCTTTTTAAAAGAGCTTTTCAGCAAGGTGCTACAAGTACCGTTTAAAAAAATTAAATGGGGTTGGGTTTCACCCTCTAAAAGGGGTAAAAAAAGTTTTTTTTGGTATAATTGGAAAGCACAGAAGAAAACTCAGTCGACGTGTTTTTGCGTTTTATCGGCATTTAACACCCTGAAGCTGTAGCGAATGAATATATTTTTATTAAATAAGAAAAAATTTGTAATATTAATGATGGAACAGTTGCGTAATTTGTCATAAAAACACTTTAAACCGTGTAGTAATATTTACAGCCAATCTCACAGCCGTAAGATCTTAAATATTCAAAAAAAAGTAATTTAAAATACAAATATATCGTGTTACCAGCAAAAATAAGTGCTACAAGTGGATACCACGTTGATTGCTACAAAAATTTCTTAGCGGTGGCGAAAAAATACAAAGAAGGGCCACAGTGTGAGAGTGTGAAGTATTTTTTACAAACATTTTTGCCTGCGCCTCAATTCCTATCTTAATTACAAAAAATATTGCCTACGACATCATTTTTTGCACATTGTACAGTATTTTTTACAAATTTTTCGCCTGCGGCACAATTCCTGTCTTAATTTACATTGTTTTCTTAAAATTTTTAATTTTCAGGCCATTATCGCAATATTTTTCGGCTACGGCGTAATTTCTGGCCCACGTTTACATTTGGATGTTTTTTTTAAATTTCGATATTTTTTAAAATTATCTTTCCCCCCCCCCCCCGACCTAATCTCAAGTCTCAAGCCCCTCCACTTAGACAAAAAGTATTAAGTAAAAGTGGATTTATCCCCGTAAATATTCAAACAACCGTGATAAACACTATTATTTCCATGCAACCTCCTGTAAAATATACTCGCCTGTCAGTCACTTGTAACCAGCAGAATTGCCAGTGCTTGCAATAGATGCATGAACATCTCCGATAAATTGTAGCTTTGTTACAGCAACATAAAAAATTCATAAAATATAGTGAGTATATGCCCGCCTGTCATAGCTTTGTTAAAGCAAAATAATTTTTAGATTTTTTTTTTATTTTTAAAAATTAATTTTTTAAGGACGCAACCCGGTATGGTTTGGCAGGTCAGGACCATTTTTACTAACGACTATTTAAACATATGTTTACAAAATTCTAGCCTTGTTAAAACACCTTAGCCGATTCGGCCGCTGGCTCTTATACTATACGCTTTGGTTTGATATAACAACCAAAGGTCAAAAAAATATTCCTAGATTTTTATACTTGCAACGTTGGCAGACATAAATAAGATGCCGTCAGTGTTTCATGTCAAAATTATTACATACCCCATGAGAACATTTAAGACTTGTGTAAATGATGCATTTAGACATATTTTATTGCAAAGTTCATGGGATTTCATGATGTTTCTCACAAAAATACAAAATTTGCGATCGGCTTTATTATTTATTCAAAACTACCGCAAGGAAAAGTGGCTACGTCAGAGAATTCCAGTAAATTTGCCCGATTTCTACTACAACTCCAGTGTTATTTTTTCAAATCTGACTCTTCCTGACCCCTAGTGAATTTTTGTTTATTTAATCGGTCGCCCGGTCTGGCACTGCAAGATCCTATATGTCGCCAGCCATGCAAGTTTGACTCGATCTGGTGGGTCTTAACTTAATCTGTTTAGGAAACTTTGCTTCCAGAAAAGATTCCTCCAGTACGTCTGTCCGACATCGGAACGAGACCGAAATGCCAAACCTACAAAGTTTTTTGACAGTTTTTGCGCCTTTTCCAACTGACTTTCTTTTTTTCTTTTATGTTTTGCAACCACATCTATATAAGACGCTAAGTGATCAACATAAGTGGCAACCTCATGAAATCTTGTGAAATCTTATTAATCTCATTTTATATTTCTGTTAAAATCTGCTCAAAACTGTTGAAAATATGTAAACTTGTCAAAACCATTGAAATCTTATCAACTTATTTCTCTTAAAATCTGCTCAAAACTGCTAAAAACATGTGGATTTTCTCATGTAATCTTGTGAAATCTAATTGAGGGTGGGTCTTTTAAAAGCTGCTGAAAACATGTGTATTCTCATAAAACCTTGTGAAATCTTATCAACTCCTATCATAAATTCTTTTAATAACTTTTCCAAACTCTTAAAAACGGATCACAGTGATTATGCAAAACTCATGATGTTTGACGAGTTTTGAATCTCTTTCAAACATTAAAAGTTCATGAGATTTCACCCGAAAGTGGTATTTCATAAACCGCATGAAATACCGACCAGAACTCGTGAACTTTCAACTAGTTTTTTTTTACGAGTTTTGACGCGGTAAGCCCCTATAGCCCCTTCTTGGGCGGAGCCAACTTCTTAGGAGTAGATTGTGTTTGCACCTGAAGGCGATCAGAGATTGTAAAGATCAAAACGTCGTTTATAAATAAAATATAGACAACGGAAGTTCGGAACACAGAGTTAGTTTCAAACACATCATTTTCTCAAACTTTCAAAGAAAAGGTGTGGTCCTGTGAAATATTTTAATTGGAAATTTGTATTCGGTAGAATTGCCTGATTTTTTTTATATGTTGAAGTACTCGTCCTAAGAAGATTTTTGTTTCATTGCGCTAACACTCTATCTTTCCCAGAAGAAGTATCCCAGCAATTTTCGAATTATTGTACTGACCTTATTTGCAAACTGACCAGAATCTTCTTATCTGATTTAAACGAAACTTTCTCTAAATATAAAACGTTTCCAAGACACCTAACTGTGACAGAAAACTGACAGATGTCATATTGAACTTCGTTATTTTTCGTCCGATTTAAACAAAACATTTGTTGCACATAAAACGTTTTCAATTTTGATCCAAAATTGACATCTCAGTAGGCATATTACAAGGGCCATATTGAACTTTGTTGTAGTTGCCCGATTTAAACAAAATATTTTAAGATTTTCTAACCTTAATTAAATAGGATGCAAAATTGACAGATGCCAGTCTCCATATTGCGTTATGTTTAAATTGGGCAAAATATAATAAAGTTTAATATGGCCCTTGTAAGATGGCTAATGGCTAAGATGGAAACGCTTTATGTGCAAAAAAAGTTTTGTTTAAATCGGTCAAAAAATAACGCAAGATAGAGACTGACATCTGTCAGTTATCTGTCACAGTTAGGTGTGTTGGAAAAATTTTATAATTTAGAGAAAGTTTCGTTTAAATGAGATAAGAAATGAAAAAGTTTAATATGGCGGATCCAAGATGGCAGTGCAATTTTGACGTTGAATATTTAATTTTTAAAAAGGCAGTTATGGCAAGTTTAAGAAAGAAAATTAGATTTTGAAATTAGTATTTAAAAATTATAGTACCTACTTCTGGGAGGGGTAAAAATTTGGCGCAATAAAACAAAAATCTTCTTAGGACGAGTAATTCAACATTTTAAAAAATGAGGCAATTCTACCGAATAAAAATTTCCAATTGATACCTTTAAGAAAACATTATGGCACTGGCCTAACTGTGACCAACTATCCTTTTAGGGAGAAACAAAATTACCAAACGTCCGATCGAAAATTCTCGCTGACAGTTGACTTCAATTAAATCTGTATGAATTTGAGATGGAAAATAATTTATTTCTGGTTTCAATTGGGGCTAACCGAAAATAAAGTCGAGCTGTTTGCCAAGGAAACCTCTAAATATTTGATCACGTTCGATCATGGGTTTGTTTATATGTGTCGGTGTTTAATCGATTTTTGTTCTATATCCCACAGAATTATTAATGAACATATCCGGATTTGTTTACGAGCAATACTGTGACAAACTGGAATACATGCGAAAATCCAATTGAGGTAAAAAAATGGAGTCCTGATGCATGTTTTCCTATAGGTACCAAAACAATTATTTCAGGCATACAGAGTGTTTGAAATTTGATGCTCACCACCATGAGGATCTCCTAAACGTCAGGACATACGAAAGAGTTTAAATTAGGGCAATTTGATGGCTTGCTTAAAACTAAAAAAAGTTTAGAAAATTTGGGTAGTTCCGGAGAAAACCGGTATTTTCATTTTTAGTTTTTATTTATTCTTAAAGCAGTCCAAAAACGCTTAAAACTTTCTATACACACTATTTTAGGATCTACCTAATGGTAGAGCCATGATGAACGTTAAAATAATTTAGTTAAATACCTGTTAAATTATTTTTAAATGTGCTAAAATACTCTTATAGTAGGACACGTTTTTTGGTAAATTAAAAAATTGTAAAGAACTTTGATTGTAAGAAAATAATGCCACCTTATGTTTCACACACTTTTTGCTTCACATTCACAGGATATTCCCAGAATCTACAGAAAATATCTCCCGAAAAGCATTTGACTTAGCACATAAATAGCACATTTAATAGATATTCTCAGAATATCCTGGGTAGTACATTCAGCAAATACTACAAGCAGGATATTCCACGAACCTTCTACTAAGGTCCTAAAAAAATATCCTATGATTTGGCACATTAAACATTGCTGAGACACTTTGCTGGAGTACTTCAGAGAAAAGGCGAAACGAAACAAGCCGTTTTCCCTTTGGAGCTATTACAATATGTTGAAGACATTAGTAAATTCTCAAAGCTCATAGCTTTTTTGAAGCTGAAGAACGATTTAATTTTAAGTTGGATTGATTTGTACCTACCTATTATTATGTAATTTGTTTATTGTTGAAATAAAAATTAAACGAATGTCTGCTTTTCATTGCTGTTACATTCATGAAAAAACTGAAAAAAAAAAACATATCTATGTAAAAATCTCTTTATTTTGAATTAACAAAATGCAAGCAAAACGGAAAAACCAAAATTACTATCAAATTTCAACAAAAATCCCTTTAATTCCTGCGGGCGTTAAGTGAGCTCTGTGTGCCTCCAAGAGTTGTCAAAACGAAAACGTGATATTTCGTTCAAAATACATAAAAGTTTATGGATTGTTTAGTGCAGAACTAGTGGAGTGTTTTCCTAAATTTGAACACGCGTCGGATACATAATTACAAAAATGCTGTCAGTTTTTGTAAGTTGAACAGAATGAATGAACTGATGAAAACAAAAAAGTTTTCCAAAAGCTGTTATGTTCACTAAAAGCCAAATATAGCGTAAAGGCATATGTCGATAATTTCTATCCCGTGGGATTTTAAATGAAGGAGTTTTGTGACCATGTGGGATTGATAGCTCTTTAGTCACACAATCAAGTATTACCGCACTGAAAAAAAGGGTATCTTGCCTCAAGAAAAATTCTCTTGAATAGGGCCAAACCTCCTGAGTCTTAAAACAAAATTAAAATTATGATTGTTTTCCACAAACCAAAACTACACTTTTTTGCACTCGACGCGCATTTCGCTAACAACTTTAGCATCATCAGGAGACGATAAACAATGAACTAAATTAATCTATGCTCTATCTTGTATACAATCCTTTAGTGGGCGGAGATAAGACTAATAATTTGTGATTGATCACGATTTTTAATCCTATCTCCCCTCAACCAAAGAATAAAGTGTACTAAACGGGATGGGTCCTCTATCTTTATTTAAACTATTTCTGGATTTAATGATTTCCATACTTTCATATGCATTCAAAAGTCTTTTGTTTAGTATACTTTTTAGAAGTCTTAGGTTATCTAATGTGAATCTATGATTGTTTTCAAAAGCATGCTCGGCCACACTTGACTTTTCTGTTCTTCCGTATTTTAAGTGTGCTAAATGTTCTTTAAAACGTGTTTGAATAGAGCGTCTCGTTTGGCCAACATATTTTTTGTCACAATCCATGCAACTAATTTCGTAAATTCCACTTTTTTCTAGAACTGTAGTTTTATCCTTGGGATTTCCTAGTAAGCTTCTTATTGTGTTACCGGATTGATATACTAATTTAAGACCGGTGTTATTAAATACTTTGTGTAATCCTTTCGTGTATAAGGAATTGATACAAATTTTGAGTCGCAGGTATCTTTTTGTCTGAAAAAGGTAGAATTCCGAAAGGTCTTTTGAAAAGAATGTCTATTTATCAGCTTATTTATTAAGCCTTCGTCGTAACCGTTTTCGCCAGCTATATTCCTAATCCTATTCTTTTCTGCTTCAAATCTTTCTTTGTTTAAGGGGAAATTTACTAATCTATATGTTAAAAAGTGCAAACTTGCAAGCTTATGTTGAAAGCAATGAAAAGAGTCATTTGGAATATACCTGTTGGTGGCCGTGCCTTTTCTGTATAGGTCAAAGTCCAATTTATTTTTATTTCTTATAACTAACAGAGTATGGTTCAGGTATGTAGACGATGTGTTTGAAGTATTCAACACTAAAGTAACTAGTGTTGAAAATTTTATGGAAAAAATAAATAACAAATTTCCCACTATTAAATTTACTTATGAAACAGAGAACAACGGTACACTGCCATTTCTAGACACTTTAGTTATAAGAAATAAAAATAAATTGGACTTTGACCTATACAGAAAAGGCACGGCCACCAACAGGTATATTCCACATGACTCTTTTCATTGCTTGCAACATAAGCTTGCAAGTTTGCACTTTTTAACATATAGATTAGTAAATTTCCCCTTAAACAAAGAAAGATTTGAAGCAGAAAAGAATAGGATTAGGAATATAGCTGGCGATAACGGTTACGACGAAGGCTTAATAAATAAGCTGATAAAGAGAGATTCTTTTCAAAAGACCTTTCGGAATTCTACCTTTTTCAGACAAAAAGATACCTGCGACTCAAAATTTGTATCAATTCCTTATAATCCTAATTACACGAAAGGATTACACAAAGTATTTAATAACACCGGTCTTAAATTAGTATATCAATCCGGTAACACAATAAGAAGCTTACTAGGAAATCCCAAGGATAAAACTACAGTTCTAGAAAAAAGTGGAATTTACGAAATTAGTTGCATGGATTGTGACAAAAAATATGTTGGCCAAACGAGACGCTCTATTCAAACACGTTTTAAAGAACACTTAACACACTTAAAATACGGAAGAACAGAAAAGTCAAGTGTGGCCGAGCATGCTTTTGAAAACAATCATAGATTCACATTAGATAACCTAAGACTTCTAAAAAGTGTACCAAACAAAAGACTTTTGAATGCATATGAAAGTATGGAAATCATTAAATCCAGAAATAGTTTAAATAAAGATAGAGGACCCATCCCGTTTAGTACACTTTATTCTTTGGTTGAGGGGAGATAGGATTAAAAATCGTGATCAATCTCAAATTATTAGTCTTATCTCCGCCCACTAAAGGATTGTATATAAGATAGAGCATAGATTAATTTAGTTCATTGTTTATCGTCTCCTGATGATGCTAACGTTGTTAGCGAAACGCGCGTCGAGTGCAAAAAAGTGTAGTTTTGGTTTGTGGAAAACAATCATAATTTTAATTTTGTTTTAGTGCAACCAAAGGTTCCACATTCCCAATATAACTCCTGAGTCTTTTTGAAAGACAATTTTTCTTTTAGAACAAGAAAAATTCTCTCGTTGCAAGCAACCCAAGCAACAATTTTCTGACCAATGACCACATATTTCACCTAAATGGACGTTAATTTGGGTGTGTAAATTGGTGATCTTCAGACGGTCTTGCATATTACGACAAAATTCCGTTGCTTTAAGGTTAGATGATACTGCAGTGACATTGTTACCGTCTACCCAACGTTTAGCCGACCTGTCACGCGTTGGCGCATTTTCTAGTAAACCAGTGACGTCGTGTGGACGTTTTTATGAGACTCTAGTTACGTTCTGCCGACGTGTCAACGTCTAAACAACTTTCACATTACGTGAACCTGCGACGTTTCTGGCCTGTCTTGCGACGTTTTCTGGCCGGAGTTTTGACGAACTTAAGTGCCCTTTTCTTGTGAAGAAGAAAAGTTTCCAAAGGAAAGGCATTATATTTTCCTTCTCTGCTGCACTTATGTACGGCAGATCGCCCTATGTCTCTCTAGATTTTAAATAATTGGCTCAACTGGTCAGGGGCCTAATTCTTGAATCTCGAGAGAAGGATCGATCCCTCAAGAGAGGGCATCAATCCCGGGGCATATGCTTGCCTGAGAAATGGGACCGATCCCTGGCTTTGGAGTCGGGGAGCGGGAACACCCAAATTTTGATAGAATGGAATGAGCGATCACCGCTCAAGAATACAAAATGCGTTCGACGTGGGACCATTCGACACAAATCTATGTCGTTCCCTGCTCAAGAATTAGGGTCCTGACAGAGAGATGACATTATCCTACAAGTATATGGGCGAAAAAGGAAGACTGGTGCTCTTTAAACAGTAATGTCTGATCCAGAGCTTCACTTCATGCCGCTCAAAAAAAAGTAAGGTTCTGGCGACTGTCATCGGCGGAATTGTTGAAGCGTTTTCCAGTCGCATGTTGGGTTGATAGTAACCAACGGTCGTGGCAAGTGGTTCATTTGGGAATGTTTGACGACTGTAGTCCATTTACGTATATTTTTTGGGATTCTAATAATATTCGCCATTTTTGATGCCGTCGTTTTTGTTCGAAGTGGCCGCCATTGTTTATATTTACTAAACATGGCAAAAAATACTACAAACACCATTGAATGGCATTTTGGAGAGGTTTTATGTTCCGGGCGAGATAGGTATTTGATCAGGGAGTTCTAAAAAAAGGCTTTAGTAACATTCATTTTTTTTACATTAAAAAAAAGCAATATTTTTCGTTTAAACAAAAACAAATCAAGGGCGCGCGTGTTTTTTCAATCCTTTTCTAAGCATATTTGTTAGTAAACCGAATTACGTTTTTAAATTTTGCTCCCATAGTGGCCATATAAATACTATTTAATAAACGGTAATTATCAAATTATAATTTTTTGTTTGCCATTTTCTAAAGTGTATAAAAATAAGTTCATTTTAATAACCGAAAATCCCAAAGTTTGAGATGGGCAACATTTTGGTTAGTGAAACACCACCAAAAAATCAATAACACAGAGGGCGCTAGTGTCACAGTCACTGCACAACGAAGTAAGTAAACCGGGTCGGCATGTTGGCTAAAACGACGCTACGCCGTTAAATTGCTGCTTGGGAAATTTCCTTTTAATTCAAGATAATTATGATCTTCAATCAAGGACACAAGAAGGTTGGCCCTATTCAAGAGAATTTCTTTTGACTCAAGTAATCCTTTTTTTCAGTGCGGGTGTTTAGTTTGTATCCGTGTAGAATCGATCGCCAAAACAACGGCTTGCCAATTTTCAAAACTAAAGCGATATTTCGACAGGCCTGTTACTGAAAATATACCCATTTTAATGACCTCGTGACTTTCACTTTTTATCTACGACTTGCACGATAATTGACTTTTAGGTCTCTAATTTTGGCTTGTTTTTGTTATATAATGAGTCCTATTAAGCTAATTACGGAGCGCTATTTATATCACTAGTAATGTAAGAAGCTCATAACGTAATTCATTTTTATTTAAAAAAACAGCAATTTTTACAATTTATTTATTTTAAAAAATTGCTAATTTATTATAAATAAAATGTTAAAATAAAAACCTGGGCTGTGTTTTGAGGTCATAGATAAAATATTATTGTATCACATGTACGCTAAGGTTGATAACAGCTCTTTGTGTGGTTAATACGACTTGGTCTACGACTTAATTTGATAAGTCGGAATTAGGACCGGCTTCTTGAACATATTTTTTGGACATTTTCGAAAATATCGCAAAGTTTTTCAAAAAATATGCATTGTCCGACTTAACTAATAGGTAAACCATGAATAAAAAAAATGCAAAAAAGTCATGAGCTAGGGCTGTCACGCTCTTTTTGGGCAAGCACTCGAGTTTGAAGATTTGCATTCAGATCGTGACTACCTAAAACTGATATCATTTTGGAGAAAAATGATAAAAGATCATTAGACCTGTTCGATTCTTTCAGGAACTTCTTGCATGTTGTCCCAGTTTTCATTGAGCTGTCAACCTAGGTATTTGTATGCGGATCGACACGTTCGAACTGTAGGATATTTACTTCTAATACGCCACTAATATTTTAAGATTAAACTTTTCTAAAAAAATAATAATAAAATGATTATCTGAGACTATGTTACTCAAGCCCCCTCCCCTTAGACAATCTCTGCGGAAGCCACTGTATTTTCGACATTCTTGGAATTACCTATAGTACTTGTACTAATCATATCAAAGGCGCAGCACAAATTATACAGCTCAATTGTCTAGCACTTATGTAATGAATTCTTTCTGCAAATTTGATAATTTTTGGATCATATCTTGGAAACTACGTGACTTCTCAAAAATAATTAAACTTATTTTTAACTAACTTTAAATCCGTTGAATTTTTCATAATAGTGGACTTTTTTACACCAATTAGTTAAAAAAAAATAATTTGTTTAATTTTTTTCCATTAAAAAATATGCTTTTTATATATTTCAGTGCACAAACGTCATTTTTTAAACTAAACGTACAAGAGCTTTTTTGTGTAGAAAGAAAATACCAATCGAACAAAAAAAGATTTATTATCCTAGCGTTTATAGTATAGGAGATAGTGGCGTTTATGATGTTTTTGCAAGGCGAGTTTAAAATGGCCGTCAATTACTTGTCAAAGTGAACTCTCCTATTTTTTCTGCTTATAATAATTGGTTAAATAATTTAAGGAATAAAAACAAAATTTATTGCAATCGTTGTTCCCAAGGCGTCGTTCTAAAAATTACGAAAAAAATGGTCCTTCAAGTTTTTTGGATGACATATTTCAATTGTTCTTAGGTGACATATGACAATTTTGTTATTTTCTGTTTAAAGGGGCCAGTTTTAGCTTAAATACCAAGAAAAAAAATTTTCAGTAGGACTTGCGGATTTTTAAATAAAGCCATTTAAACTTTTAATGTTTACAGTGTTGCCATATTGTAGTGCTACACTAGGTGTCAATTTTATATTTTTGGGATCTCTAAACATACCCCTACCTATGATGAAAATCTTAAAGTGTTAGCCCATTTTTTTGTGAGCTTCTATATTTTAAGGTCTGGCACTTCGACTAATGGTGCAGTGACACATATTTAAAAGCGGGGACTCAAACTTCACCAAGTGAAGGCCGCTTGAATTTAAAAACTTTATTTATTTTGGCATTTGTCAAACCACATCAATATGACGACAACTTTTTAAATATTCGATGTACGACCTTGTCGAGGTAACGTTCCCTACTCATTATTGTAATAAAGATTACACCCCACGAGTAATGTATAACATTTTATCTACGGCCTGAACGAGAATAACTTTATTATCGCACTATTGCATTTATTACTTCAACTAGTGTGTTAATAAGACCCAGCGCAAATATGCCATTAGTGACATAATAGCCACTATCGTTCAGGTAAAATATAAAATTATCTCCGTTATTTAAAATCTGTTAAAGGCAAAAAAAAATCTTGGTGGGTACTTCAAATAAATACAGATATAAGGAGTTAAAATCTCGTTCGTTTTGTTCCTTTTGTCTTTATTTATTAAATTATATTTAATTTTTTTTATCGATAACAATCAAGAGATTCTGTTTAATTTTTTATTATATTTTTTATACATATTTTTTTCAAAACTGAAGTTTGTGGTTTTGTCAATGAAAGTTAAGATAAGTATCACTTCCCTTAGAGTTTTCATTTTGTTTTTTTTCGGAGAGGCAATAAAGTACACAAGCTCTATTTAAAAACACAAAATCAAAAACTATTTATTTGACATTTTGACAGGGTCTGACATGCGTCAAAATTAATGACATTTTTGATTTCATCGACTTCAATTTAGTGTAGTTCGAGTCCCCACTCGTAAATATATGTCATCGCACCAGTGGTATTCTCCATAACAGTAAATGACAGTTAAGACAACTGTCACTTTTTTTACGGTTTCCGATTTAATGTCTTTAGCAATTTCATTAATTAATTTTCCGCCATTTTGATAGGGTTTGACAGGTGTCAAAACTAATAACATTTTTCATCGGCCTCAATTTAGTGTAGTTCGAGTCCCCACTGGTAAATATGTGTCACCGCACCAGTGGTTTTCCCCGTGACAATAAACAATCTTTTACTTTTTTTACGGTTTCGGACTTATATAATGTCTTCAGCAGAGTAAAAAAAAGGTATTTGCTTTACCAAAAAGGTCAAGTTCATTAATTATTTTTCCGCCATTTTGATAGGGTTTGACAGGTGTGAAAACTAATAACATTTTTTAGTTTATTTTTACTTTATCGACCTCAATTTAGTGTAGTTCGGGTCCCCACTCGTAAATATGTGTCATCATACCAGTGGTTTTCTCCGTAACAGTAAATGACAGTTAGGACAACTGTCACTTTTTTTACGGTTTCCGATTTAATGTCTTCAGCAGAGTACAAAAATGGTATTTACTTTTCCAAAAACTTCAAGTTCATTAAATAATTTTCCGCTATTTTGATAGGGTTGGACAAGTGTCAAAACTAATAACATTTTTGAGTTCATCGACCTCAATTTAGTGTAGTTCGAGTCCCCACTCGTAAATATGTGTCATCACATCAGTGGTTTTCCCCATAACAGTAAATGACAGTTGAGACAACTTTCAGTTTTTTTACTGTTTCCGATTTAGTGTCTTCAGCAGAGTAAAAAGAAGGTATTCGCTTTTCAAAAAACTTCAATTTCATTATTTTTCCGCCATTTTGACAGGGTTTGACAGGTGTGAAAATAAATGTAATTTTTAAATTTAGCGTTGTTCATTTTGTGGTAATTGATGCTTTTTTTGCCAATATCGGTCATCATAAGCATGATAATAATAAGCTCATCCCAAACTTTTATTGGCTCAGCCTGTAGATAACGGTACCTGTGTCTATGAGACAAAATGCTCTCAGGGACTCAATAACATACCTTAACGGCGTTGACATCACACTGAGATCCAGTTTTCATTTAAATTGTGCGTGGTTCTTTACCGCAACGAGAAAGCTCGAAAACAATTTTTATAACTAGACCTAGTTATATATAGAGGTGAATATAAAAGTGTGAGAATAGGTTATTTTTTTATGTAGAACTAGATATATATAAAGTTTTTTAACGAGCAAAGTTATACTTTTTGTTTATTTTTGTTTTAATAAATAATGTTAGTATGATTTTTGGTTCCTGAAATTATTTTTATCTATGTTCGGGAGTAGGGGAAGGGCCCCCTTTTCTAATGGTGCTAAGGTCCCGGTAGACCCTGTACCTACATAATATTGGTAATATTATATTTTTAGGTATCGGTAAAATCACCACTCGGGGGCCGCAATGTGGAATATTGACATTTCTCGCGACGTATTTAAGTCGTTTTTTGGCGTAGAACACGGTGCTTGCCTGATTCGGAAATCTGACATCATCGGTGTTCAACCACAACATCATCGGTTCTTGCTATCGCCAAAATGCACTTCCCAGTGACAGTTTCACAAAACGTAACCCAACTTATTGCTTTTCTACTCGGTGTTTTTATTTCCTATCCCCGGTTTATAAATCCGGGGTTATTTTCTTATTTTGATGTATAAACCCACCATTAAGTAACTTAACTATCGAAGACTGTCTGGCAGTGTCCAAATCTACCTCTACGAGGAATTCTCCCAATTGAATTTCGTACATTACCAAATCAGAGTCCATCATTTTAATATTGAAAGAACAGAAACAAATAGCCGGTGCACCATAACCCAATACTACCCGCGTATTTTGACAAATGACAACTGCCTCCATATTGGAATCATGATTGAAGCGCTTTCGAAACAGTCCGAGGAGCGGTTTTGAAATCCTTTAAAATGAGTTCAACCGTGACGTCACCAGTGCAGCGCCAAAATGACATTTCTAGCGTGATTTCGAAATGATGCAAGTAAGAACTATAATAGAAATCCTGACCGGCTATATGGCGGTTAAAGTTCACCTAAACATCATGGGCCTATATCACGGAGACCTAAGCTGCAGACTATGCAATCAGGAACCGGAAACAATAGAACATGTAATATGCCAACGCGAAGCACTGGATCGCAAAAGGCACCTAATATTTGGAGAAGTTGAACTAGACTCAATATCGACTAGGGCAGTGGTTCCCAAAGTGTGAGGCGCGGCGCCCCGGGGCGCTACGATAAGAAACCAGGGGCGCATCCAGGCGCTCCTTTAAGGTAGAATTTGAGTTGCGTTTGGCAACGCCGGCGTCGTATCCGCTATTAATCGAACCTCGAGCCCGAGAGAGCAGAGCAAGTTTCTAGAATTTCCAGAAGCCCGTATTCGACCTGCGCGTCTCTCGACGAGAATTTTCGCGAGCGCTCTTTGACAGTATTTAAGCCGCCGTAGTCCGCTTTGCTAGGTTATTTTACCGTAAGAGGAATTGCAAGCGGTTAAACTGTTATGATAAATAGAAGTAGTAATAGAGTTTTAGTAGTGATACAAAGTGTCGTGATTTACGAACTCAGGACACATAAACGTTTCAATATCGAATCGGTTGTTTGATTTTTTCGTAAAAAGTTAGTCATAAGATGGAAAGATTTTTATTAAATAAGGAAATTGATAGATCGAGACAGAGTGATCAATCATCGACAAGTGACGGAGGAGTAAAAAGAAGGAAACTTCGCCAATACGGTGATAGCTATTTAAACTTTGGTTTTACTTCAGTAGAAGTAAATCATAAGGAAAGACCAGTGTGTGCTCTGTTTGAAAATTCTAGCGGTCGAAAATATGCTCCCAAGTAAGCTAAAACGACATCTCGACATTCATCCTACGGTGGTTGGAAAGTGACGCGAATTTTTCACAAGAAAGTTGCACAATATAAAAAATCAAAAGAACGTGTTTACTCAACAAACTTCAGTACCTAGCAACGCACTGCTGTCCTCTTTCAAACTGACATACAGGGTGGCGAAGTGCAAGAAACCTCAACACCATCGCAGAAGAACTTATTTTACCCGCTGCTGCCGACATGGTTAACATTATGATAGGAGAATCGGCGGGAAAACTAATTTCAAAGGTACCTTTATCTAACAACACTATTAGTCGAAGAATCCATCATATAGCTGGGGATCTTAATAATCAATTGATAGAGAAAATGAAAGGCAAATAATTTAGTCTGCAACTTGATGAGGCTACTGACAGTAATAAAGATGCACATTTGTTACGTACGCTTCCTGGATGATAATATTATCGTTGAAGAACTTCTTTTCTGCAAAAGTATCGATGAAAGCGGAAAGGCTCAAGAGTTGTTTCAAATTCTTGACAAGTTTATAACAGAGAATAATTTAGATTGGGAGAAGTGTATTGGAGTTTGTACTGATGGCCGTTATGGTGGATTGCAAGCACTTATTCGCAGTAAAGCACCGTATGCCATGTGGACCCATTGCATCATTCATAGGGAAGCACTTGCATCGAAGTTGTTGGGCTGTGATTTGAATTTGGTTATGGAACGTATCATAGACGTAGTTAACTCAATAAGAACTAGGCCGCTAAAAACCAGACTATTCAAAATTCTTTGTATGTTCATGGGAGCTAAACAAATTGGGCTGCTATATTACTCCAGTGCACGATGGCTTTCACGTGGAAACGTCTTATCCCTTATTCGAGCTACATCAAGAAATCCCCATTTTCTTGAAAGAGGAAGGTTATGGAATCTCCAGATACTTTAAGCGTCCCGACTTTTTGCTAAAACTGGCATATTTGTGCAATATATTTGACAAACTGAATGCCTTAAACCTGTCTCTCCAAGGCAATAACATGCATATATTGAAACTATCAGAAAAAATTGCAGCATTTATGAAAAAACTGCAGTTGTGGATAAGAAAAATGAATGAAGATGGCGGTCAATATTATTTTTCAGCCTCTAATGAGCTCGTTATCTCTCAAGAATTGCTGTTCCTTTTCACCGAACACCTTTCGAAACTCTCGGAATGGTTGGCGAAATACTTTACAGAAGAAAATGTCGATGTCGATGAAGTGGTTAGCCTAGGAACCAAGAGGGTGCACAATAAGCTAGTAATGGTTGCAGTGCAGTGACTGTAGCTGGCCACCAGGCAGGTTGGAGTCACAATCGACGGGTTTTAGTCGGTAGGAATCCGACACTACCCGGTTTTCTCCTGGCGAGAAGGTAGTTCGAGGCGTCTTATGCAAGATTTCACCTTGAGACCGTTGAAAATAAAAATGACTTCGAAATCTTGTCACGCCAAAAAACGACTTTAATAAGCTCCAGTTTAAATGTTGTCCTTTTGGCATCACTTAACTGGCCTAAACCATCATTCTTGTCTTCTGGTCCCACATAAATTTAGGTCCGTTAAAGCTTGCGGCTGCCACAGTCTCGCCCCCCTCTGGGGGCCACTTACCCCCGATTTTCTTTCATCTCTGTCTCTCTCTCGCTCCCCCGCTCTCCACTTTTCTCCTCTTTCTCGTTTGCCAGTTTGATGGCCGGCTCATAAATTACGCGCCATAAGTTTCCATCAAGTATATGGGGAGGTAATAGTACAAAGCGTTCGAGGTATATGATGGACGGGTATTTTTCCGTCCTCAATACGGACCTATGAAACGGACCTCGACAGAAAACAAGTAAAATTAATAGTTATTTACATATCAAGGGAAAAAAGTGTTACATTTTCTCCCGCGGTTTGTTTGATGCCCGACGTTAGGAGGGCATTAAAAACAATGGGGGAAAAGCACTTTACTCCAGAGGCATGTATCTGATTTTATCTACTACCTACTAATATATGCACTAACAAAATAATACTTCCGGCCGAAGCATCACAATTTTCAAAAAACACTTACCCATACGGAAAAGACACAAAGTTATTGATTATTTTGTCCTAAAAAATACCACTGAAAAACTGCTTTTTTTCTCGAAATACACCATATTTTAGAAGAAAAAGCCCTAAAACTATTTTTTTTTTGACAGGTTTCAAAATGGCAAATGGTAAACACGCCAAAAATTTTGCACATAATAGCTTCATTTTATAACCTCAAACACGGTTATAAAGTTGGTGACTTTTTAGACCACTTCAGGGGGGTGGTTTAAATTTGTAGCCCCCCGAAAGAATTGTTTTGTGGCATTTGGTAATAAGTTAATTTATAATTTCCCTAAGTAATCGTTTTTACAAGGATTAATTAACCTTAATTAAGTTGTTCATTACTCAATAAAACGCCTCCTATTTTGTCCAGAAAAACGGCATATTTTGAACCCGTTTCCAGCATAAAAGATATATTTATGAGGGCACTACGAGGCAAAACAAACATAAGTGAAGGTCACTGAATATGCACGAAAAATATATAATTTATTTACAAACTGAAAATAAAACATTGAGGTTATCTAAAAGCTCAATCAAAAAAACTTTCCTTACTCAAAGCCCACTCATTTTAAAGCTGTAGCTTTCATCAGTAGAGGTTGGTGCAAGCCAAGGTGCAAGCAGAGGTAAAAGATCCGAACTCGCTGTTTGTGATTGAACGCAGCGCTAATATTTTTAAACTGACATTTCGACAGTGACAGAAATATAAAAAAAACTTGCATTTAAGTTTTTTTAATACATTTCATAAATAAAAATACCTTTTATATAAATACAATATTAATCTGTTCCTTATTTTATTGTTACTCATCTAAATCGGTGTGTGACATCAAGTATTAATTGGAAAAATTAATTAACAAGAGTAAGTTTTAATTAGACTGATATATAGCCCCAACGTTAATTTATTATACAAAGTGTTAAACCCCGCGTGGCTTTAAATTTTTTAATTTTCTTTTCTTCTAAATTGAAAAATTCCTCTTAAATCCAACAAAAGATTGTGTTAAGATTATTCAATAAACAAGTTTATTAAAATTCTTCTTATAAATCAAACTATGTCCAAAACTCTAGGAGGGTTGGTTTAAAATGCTTAAAACCCAAAATTTCACTTAAACTTAGGACCGTTCTAAAATAGACTATACCTTTTTAGTAAATCCCACCGTTAATGAATAAATACAATCTAATAGGCTTGTTGCTAGGACGCTAATTCCATGGTTGTTATTTGAAACAGAAGTTAGTTCGTCGATATCTAAAAAATGGAATTTTCTAAAGAAAACCAAGATATGGAAGAAAAAGCTTATCGTTCTAGATTTGCTATCCCAAAAATCAAGAGAAAGGTATGAAAAGGAATATGGCCTATTTTAGAAATGGATGGGGGAAAATAACGTGAAAAAAGTTTCTGAAAGTTCCGTTTTTGTGTACTTCTCCATGCTGACACAAAAACTGAAGCCGAAATTATTATGGAGCAAATAGAGATGATGCGCTCCTGCATTAGCTTGAAGGAAAATGTTGAGATAAAATGTCCCAAGCTTATTGCCTTTTTAAAGAGCCAATCTCATGGTTTTCGTTCAAAGAAAGCCTCTACTTTTACAAGGGACGAAATCAATGCATTTATGAACCAGCCTTCGGATGAATATTTCTTGTTCATGAAGGTAAGCTAGACTAGTTTTTATTTTCGTAAAATGTAGGGCTATAAAATTGCATATTATCGGGAAAATAACTCAATTTTCTATTATTTTCAAGTGGCGTTACGATGCCAAGACAAAAAGAACGTTTATGATCACGGATGACACGTTGGGAGGGGTTCCTGTGCTGGACCTGTATTGGAAATACGCATCACTAAGACCGAAAAATGTGAGTCACCAAAGGTTTTTCCTTATCTATCAAATTGGGAAGTGCTCGTCCCAGGTTATAGGGAAAATACCATGGCACAAATACCTAGTAAAATAGCAGAATTTTTAAAACTGGATAACAAGGAGAGCTATACTGGTCATGTATTTCGCAAAACTTCTGCCACCCTATTAGTGAATGCAGGTGGAGATTTACTTACACTCAAGCAACACGAAGGCTGGAATTCTTCTACAGTGGCCGAAGGATACATAAGCGAGTCTCTTTCGAAAAAAAGGCGAGGTTGCCAGCCGCATAATATCAGGGAATATTCCTACCAATCCCACCTGCAGTGACACATGGAAAAATTATACCCCGAGCACATCACAGCAAATGAATAACAAAGTTTTAAATATTTATTCTCCTGCAGCCTTCAACAGTGGCACTAACAATGCTGGTTCAGAATTATCCTTTACTAATTTAACAAACTGTAACGTTACTTTCAATAATAATAATAATTATTATTTGAGAAAAATCGGCTATTCTTTGTTCTAGGTGGTACGGGGAAGTAAAATATGTAAAAGGTAAAGTGGAATTTTCGCCCCTCATATGCGGGTCGAAAATGTCATTTTTTGATAAGGTAGTAGACAAAATATATTTAAATCATGATCTTGAATAGGGTAAACTGCCCAGAGGTTCTGGAATGAAAACTATCCTTCTCTCCAGTGCCGTTTCCTTTTTGTCGCGGTTACGGTTAACCTTGGTCCTAAAATTTCCCAGAAGTATAAGCAAGCGAAGGAGACCTCGATTGGGTAATATCTTTGAATATTGTTTAAATTTACAGATAATTTTTTATGTTTACATGTATATATAATCAAAAGTTTTTAATTTTTATAAATTTCCGGATTATAGTTAAATTTTCATATCAAAAATGCTATGACGTCATGTATTAGCTGAAATAAACAGAAAAAATCGATGTGGACAGCGCATCCTGTCATGTTCGATGCCTTGAGAATTGGAACCAGCCTATTTTGCCGGTTCAGAAGGGTTGCGGTTGTCAAGGTTCACTTCACAGGATGTGCTATCTACGTCCATTTGTTCTGTTCACGTCAGCTAGTAGATGACGTCATAGCATTTTTGATGTGAAAATTTAAGAATAATCCGGAAATTCATAAAAATTAAAAACTTTTGATTATATACACATGTAAGCATAAGCAATTATATATCTGTAAATTTAAACAATATTCGAAGATATTACACAATCGAGGTCTCCTTATTTTGCTTATACTTCTGGGAAATTTTAGGACCAAGGTTAACCGTAACCGCTACAAAAAGAAAACAGCTCCGGACAATCTCAGCAAAAATCGCGTGGGTGTTCATATGATCGTAATTTATGCCATGAACTCTTGTTCTATAAGGGGGGTAGAAAAAGGGAACACAAAAAATGATTTTTTTGGCGAAAGCGTGAGTGTGATTAATAAAAATAAATGAAGGAGTTTATTTGCCCTTAACAAATAATAATCCACCAAATAAATAAACATTCATTTATATCCTTGCCCTAATAATAGCCTAGTACACATCGCTTATGACCTTATTGAAGGAATAATAAAAACAAAAAATTGTGTATACCAACCAAACAAAGTCATTTGTTATTTCATTCATTAACAGTGCATATATCAGTTTGAAAGACAAAGAAAATGACGCTTTTAATAATATTGGAACTTTCGTAAGCTTTGTTGGGAAGATTTTCCGAAATTTGTTTTATCCAGTTACTAGCAGACCACTTAACCTAACAGCTTCTTCTCTAATTACGCTTAAATCATGATTAACACTATTTGGAGTTCGAAATAAATCTTGACAAACAATGTTTCAATATAATACACCACCTTCTAAACACCGATTAGTATCTAATCATGATTAAAGCGTAATCGAGTAATTTTTGCGTTGGTGGATACGAGCATTAAAAATCCTGCAATCAAGTAGCGAGTCTATAGTTGATTAAAATATTTTTGTTAAGTATGACTGGTCGACTGATTCTTAAGCTTAACTTCTTGCCTCACTTATATTTCCTTTTTTTTTCATATAAAGATAGAAATAAAAATATTTTTGAATTTTGTTGCCAAGAAGTAGCATCTCGCCCAACGTTTTTGCGTTTTTGGCGAAGGCGCTAAAAAACTAACCTCATTTTCAATCGCTCAATTTGTTATATTTAAAAAAAAAACTAAAGCTAACGGCGAGAAGTGAAACTGTGGATCCGGCATAAATCTGAACGGATTGACATACGATATAAAAATGGCCTGCCTTGAAGATATATGAAAATTCAGAAAATGGGTGAGGGAACTAAATCTGTTGTCGTGAGAAAAAATGGAAAAAACCAAAAGTACAAAATAAGCTTCGCAAAAAATTCCCAGGAATCTTGTGGTGAAACTCCCATAAAAATCTGTTCAGTAGTTTTTGCGTGATGCTGAAACAAATGAGCAGACAGAGAGATAAACAAATAAAACGACAATAATTTTAAAATTTTAGAAATATTCAATGTACAGAAAAGCTTTATCTAGACAGTTTGTTATAGATATTTGGGGAAAATTAAAATTCTTAAAGTTGATCTTCAATGGCTTCGGAGAAGGGGGCTTGAACTTCTAAGCTACCTTCCTACTGTATTCGCCGGTTTTACAAGTAATTATATTATTTGTTTGAATGTTTGGGACAATAATAAATTTGAAATTAACTCTGTGTTTCGGACTTCCATTGTCTATATTTTTATTTATACACGACGTTTCGATCAGTACAATCTCTGATCGTCTTCAGGTGAAAACTACAATCAATTCCTAAGGCTACGTACCTATATACTGTGAGAAATCAGTCAACTACGAAGTTTAAGAAGTTGGTTCCGCCCAAGGAGGGGCTTCCAAATATTTGGAATTTCAACACTTGGTTTACTGAAAATACCCTGATTCTGCTTAATAAAGGCAGCTTCAAGGAATTTTCGTTTCTTCCAGTGTGACTTATTGTGCAAAACCTTTGCTTCTGTCCACTTCATTCGGTGTTGTTTTGACCATGCGTGCTCGGCGATTCCTAATTTCGTTGTTTCACCTCTTTGGGTATTCATCTGATGTTCTTTAAGCCTAACAGATAGTGGTTTCTTTGTTTCACCTATGTATGATTCACCACACTTACAAGGAACTTGGTAAATGCATTCCGGTTTTGTTTTACTAGGAAGGCTTCGAATTGTGTTATTAGATTTAAAAGTTGTTTTAATATCAAAGTTGTTCGCTACTCTTCGAATTTTCTCTGATACTCCTTTAATGTATGGAATTGTAAGGAATGCATTTGCCTGCTTTTGGTCTTGTAATATCTGTCCTGTTTGCTGAAATTTAGAAATAGTATCTGTTATAAGTTTAAGGCTGTAACCATTCTGCTGAGGATCCTTCTTAATGTTACTTATTTCGATTTCCAAGTCATCAGAATTGTTACAAATTTGAATGGCTCTATTATAAAAAAATAAAAATATTTTTGAATTTTGTTGCCAAGAAGTAGCATCTCGCCCAACGTTTTTGCGTTTTTGGCGAAGGCGCTAAAAAACTAACCTCATTTTCAATCGCTCAATTCGTTATATTTAAAAAAAAACTAAAGCTAACGGCGAGAAGTGAAACTGTGGATCCGGCATAAATCTGAACGGATTGACATACGATATAAAAATGGCCTGCCTTGAAGATATATGAAAATTCAGAAAATGGGTGAGGGAACTAAATGTGTTGTCGTGAGAAAAAATGAAAAAATCCAAAAGTCCAAAATAAGCTTCGCAAAAAATTCCCAGGAATCTTGTGGTAAAACTCCCATAAAAATCTGTTCAGTAGTTTTTGCGTGATGCTGAAACAAATGAGCAGACTGTGAGATAAACAAATAAAACGACAATAATTTTAAAATTTTAGAAATATTCAATGTACAGAAAAGCTTTATCTAGACAGTTTGTTATAGATATTTGGGGAAAATTAAAATTCTTAAAGTTGATCTTCAATGGCTTCGGAGAAGGGGGCTTGAACTTCTAAGCTACCTTCCTACTGTATTCGCCGGTTTTACAAGCAACTATATTATTTGTTTGAAAGTTTGGGACAATAATAAATTTGAAATTAACTCTGTGTTTCGGACTTCCATTGTCTATATTTTTATTTATACACGACGTTTCGATCAGTACAATCTCTGATCGTCTTCAGGTGAAAACTACAATCAATTCCTAAGGCCATGTACCTATATACTGTGGGAAAACAGTCAACTACAAAGTTTAAGAAGTTGGTTCCGCCCAAGGAGGGGCTTCTAAATATTTGGAATTTCAACACTTGGTTTACTGAAAATACCCTGATTCTGCCCAATAAAGGCATCTTCAAGGAATTTTCGTTTCTTCCAGTGTGACTTATTGTGCAAAACCTTTGCTTCTGTCCACTTCATTCGGTGCTGTTTTGACCATGCGTGTTCGGCGATTCCTGATTTCGTTATTTCACCTCTTTGGGTATTCATCTGATGTTCTTTAAGCCTAACAGATAGTGGTCTTTTTGTTTCACCTATGTATGATTCACCACACTTACAAGGAACTTGGTAAATGCATTCCGGTTTTGTTTTACTAGGAAGGCTTCGAATTGTGTTATTAGATTTAAAAGCTGTTTTAATATTAAAGTTGTTCGCTACTCTACGAATTTTCTCTGATACTCCTTTAATATATGGAATTGTAAGGAATGCATTTGCCTGCTTTTGGTCTTGCAATATCTGTCCTGTTTGCTGAAATTTAGAAATAGTATCTGTTATAAGTTTAAGGCTGTAACCATTCTGCTGAGGATCCTTCTTAATGTTACTTATTTCGATTTCCAAGTCATGAGAATTGTTACAAATTTGAATGGCTCTATTATACAAAGTTCTTATTATGCCTTATGTGGTTGTAGCGGAATGATTTGAACCTTGATTTAAATATTGTCCTGTGTGAGTGGGTTGACGATAGACTGTTGTTCTGATGTCGCTTTTTACTCGTTTCAAAAGTACATCAAGAAAAGGAATTTGACAATTTTGCTCCAACTCCATTGTGAATTTCATGGTGGGTCTTATGTTATTTAGGTGGTGAAGAAATTCTGAAAGTTGTTGGTCATTCCCGGTCCAGACAGTATCATCAACATATCTTAGCCAGAGCTTAGGTTTATATGTTGCGGTATCAACCGCGTATGATTTGAACCACCCCATGTAAATATTGTCCACCACTAGCGAAAGCGATGAACCCATTGGCAGACCGTCATTCTGAGCATAAAACCTCTTTCACCTGAAAATAAGAGAGAGTAGACAGCACTCCAACAACTCCATCTCTCCCTACAGCGGCAGGCTTGTACGTTCAAGAAGAGATTCGTCGCCAACCAGTCTCTCTCTAATAATATCTAGCGAATCGCTAGATATTATTAGACAGCTTTTAAATCTTATAACACAATTCGAAGCCTTCTTAGTAAAACAAAACCGGAGAACAAACAAAATAACGAATGCATTTACCAAGTTGTTGAGTGTGGTGAATCGTACATACGTGAAATAAAGAAAAGGCTTAAAGAACATCAAACGAATACCCAAAGAGGTGAAACAACGAAATCGCATGGTCCAAACAACACCGAATGAAGTGGACAGAAGCAAAGGTTTTGCACAAGGAGTCACACTGGAAGAAACGAAAATTCCTTAAAGCTGCGTTTATTGGGCAGAATCAGGGTGTTTTCAGTAAACCAAGTGTTGAAATTCCAAATATTTGGAAGCCCCTCCTTGGGGGAGCCAATTTCTAAACTTCACGGATTAGTGATTTCCCATAGTATGTAGTACGTAGCCTTAGGAATAGATTGTAGTTTGCACCTGAAGACGATCAGAGATTGTACTGATCGAAACGTCGTGTGTAAATAAAAATATAGACAATGGAAGTCAGAAACACAGAGTTAATTTCAATTATATCGTATTAATTTGTTTACATAAATTAAACCAGAAAGTTTAGTTGGCAGTAAACTTACGGACGTAGACGGAATTTTGAGGGGTTCTTTTGTTTTGTCTATTCAAAACTAATATAGTGTAAAGAAAAATTGACCAGTCTTCGGAGAGAAACTTCTAATTTTAATTGCTGATATCTCTAAAAGTAATAAAGATATGCCCATATTGTGTTTTACGTATTTTTTAAAGTATCTTTAATTTCGTAGCTTTTTCGAAATAACGCTTATTTGTTCTTTCGGTTCCGCATTTTTTTTTTTGATAAAAGTTTGGAATAAGCATTAAATCTAGGACCAACATGTTTTTATCGTAGTCTCGCTCTGCCACTCTGCGTAGTATGTTTGAGTTTATCTGTTTAAAAATGGATTTTTGATTAATAATTTCTGAAAAAATGACAAAACCAATTTTCAAACCTGGTTTTTATGGCCTGCTTCTTACTAAGTACAGCATTTATCTCAAAATCGAATCTGGAATATCCAAAGACACTGCCCTGGCCCGTTGCCATTGCATACAAAAGCAGCATCGATGAATGTGACATACTTTGTTAAGGGTACACGAACAGAAGTTAACAAACAATTTGAAGACATTTTTTACCCTAGCTAGCATCCACAGGCGTGCACATGCATCACAATAAAAAATTAAACATATTTTTCGCACTTCAGCTACTAAAGGAGTTGCCTTAGTCCCTCGTTTCAAGGAATAAACTGCTACTTTAGTCCCTGAGAGACTAAAGTAAACAGTGACCGAAACGAGTTTTTTTTTTTAATAAAAAACAATATAATACTAAAATATAACACAATATTAAATCTATACCAATATTGCCTACATAAATATTACCTACTTGTTGCAATAATTGTTATTAATGTTAATTTTCTTGAACTGTTGGTCGTAGATATTCCGAGACTTTTCTGGCAAAAGTACATCTACTGCCGGCACGATTTAACGATTTATGGCTATTGTTTCTCCCCAGATTTTAAGAAAAAAAAAGTACAACTGGCAACGCCTTTACAAAATTTATTAAAAATTAGGCTATGAGAAATAATAGTTTAGTATTAAAAAAAGTTAAATAAAAAAAACAAAACATCTTTAACACGCTAAAATAAGTATCACAGCCAAGTTGCAATAAGGATCACAAACCAAGCAATTAAAATAAAAATCACACGTTAAAATCATACAAACAAAAAACAATAAAACATAATAAAAACAATATTTTGAGTTTTACTAACGGATGTTGAACATAAAAACTGGTATTTTATTATTTAACCTACTTAAATTTGTCCTCGAAAAATTCTTGCAGACTATAATAGGCTGTATCAACCAAAAGTTTTTTAACTGTTTTTCTTAATAATCTTTGGTTAGAAGATATTCTAATTTAAATTGGAAAAAGGTTAAACATTTTAATCCCATTGCAGTGGATGGATCTATGAATAAGTGTTGATTTGGGAATCGGGAGTTTTAGGTTGAACTTCCGCTGTGATCTAGTATTGTAAAGAGTTTCAGGACGCAGAAAATTATTACGATGGATAAAGATTAAAGAAACTGACAATGGAATGTATAAGGAAGTTAGAGTTAAAATACGCTTTGACCTAAAAAGTGGATTGCAGGAGTCCCTAAAGTGAGCACGACAAAGATAACATATAACACGTTTTTGAAGATTAAAAATAATCCCTAAACGTTGATTGTTAGTTGACCCCCAAAAATAAATTGTGTAACGTAGATGGGATTCGATCAATGCAAGGTCCTAGTAAAGTGAACACCTAATTCAATAATAGTGATCTTGACAGACCGGAGGAAACTTTTTTGCTTAAGAGGGAAATATGGGTATCAAATTTAAGTTTGCTGTCAATAGTCAGTCCAAAAAATTTGCTGTTGAGCTAAGCCATTAAAATAAAATTAAAACAGAATAGGACCAAGCACGGAACCCTGAGGTACACCCCATTCAATATCTTCAGGCTGAGAGTAACCAGAGTCCACCGCAACACGCTGAGACAGATACGATCTAAACCAATTTAAGACATCCCTCCTAAACCCATAAATGTAAAGTTTATCCAACAGAATGGCATGATTAACACAATCAAACGCTTTTGCTAAGTCACAGAAAATAGCAGCTGCTACGTTTGATTGGTTGATAGAGGAGAATAATGATTCCATTAGATTAAACATGGCATTATTAGTGCCTGTGTTTTTTTTTAAAGTCAAATTGTGCAAAATCCAAAATTTGATTGGTTTTCAAACACGACATTACCCTTGCTTTTGTTAGTTTTTCTATAAGTTTAAATAATGTAGATAGGAGAGAGAGGGGCCTAAAATTTGCAGGGTTGCTCTCCTCCTCTCCTCAGGCATATTAAAAAGGACTTTAACAGAAAAACCATCCTCTCCCGAAGAGTTTTGTGCCCAAAGTCTCTTTGATTTCAAACAGACTGGTTGGAGAAAAAGAAAAGGAACCAGCAATGGAGATATTGGAAAGGCAAGAGATTGGACCGTTAGACGGACTTATATTTTTTGTTAGATTACGGCCAATGGAACAATAATATTGGTTAAGATCATTTGGTAAAACTTCTGGATCGGAACCACTAGTTGCTGTGCTTTTTGAACGAATATTGTTAATAATTCGCCAACTTTCTTTTTGTTTGTTGTATGAATTACTTAGGCATTCAGCATAATGTTTTCTTTTGGAGCTCGCAATTCATTTTCGAAATAATGATCTGTACGAACTGAAGTATTGGTGGAAAGAAGGACTCGTAGTAAACACTCTAATTTTATGAAAATTTTTGAATGAAGGTAAACCAATAGCGATAGCGGTTCCTGCGAAGTATGCACCGAATGATTCTAGATTGCACAGTTGATAAACTCTATTAAAGGTACGTTTTTTGTAAATTCTAAGTTTAGACCCATTCCTCCTATCAACCTTTGGCTCAAAAATGTTACATGCTTCATGATCAGATAGTGCAGCGTTGACAACCTTGTAATCTACACTTTTTGAATGGTAATTGAAACACATGTAGGCAATCAATAAGGAACAATTTTGAAAGTAGCGTGTGGGCATCGTAACGTGCATATTAAGACTATTGGAAGAAAGTAAGTTTGCGCTGAAGTATAAATTGCATTGTAATTAATGTTAAAATCTCCGTTAAGTAAAACCTTAGCCGAAGCAGAAATTTGAGCAAAAAGGCAATCGGGACCAGCAAGAAACTCTACTGTAGAAGGCAAGGGAGAACGATAAACACAAATAACATAGAAGTTAAGTTTTTTAGAGTAAATTACACAAAATTCGAAAGCAATCTCTTAGTAGAATATTTAAATATCTAAAATTGTCTTTTTTTTCGTTTTCTAAATTAAATAAATATGTACTAAATTATATAAAATATTAAAAATAGAAAATAAAAGAACCACTTCTCAAAATTTTGAAATAAATAAATAATGACATAATCTTTGCAAGGCTTATTCTCTGCTTTAAAAAATAGGTGCATAGATCTTAGCACCCAGTTATTTCACTAATGATTTAGCTTTTTCTCGTCATGAACCAAAAGTATCTACACAAAAAGGAACAAAAAAAATTTGGAGAAATTTCTGCATACTTTTTTATTTTATTTAGTTCCGAAATTTTTGCAGCTTCTCCGGCTCTTTTAGACGATAAATTTAGATAGGATGCTGCCAAACTATCTGAATAAGTGGCGTCCAAAACTACTAGTCTTCCTTTGGACCATGGTACAAGAGAAAGGCCATTAGCTCTTTTACCGTCAGATGTTAAAATTCCATTTGGTTCTAAAATTGCTGGAAAATGAGCAGAAACAAAAACACGTTTTATTATATCATTAAGGCAACTATACCGGGACTACCTATCTGCGCTCTTTTGGCAAGAAAGGCCATAAAGCCCATTTGGGAGAACAGTTTCACCACAAGAGCAAGTATGAGTCTCGCACACAGGTTCTCCAATCCAGATGAGTACCTAAAGAGAAAGAAGGAAGAACATCAATCCACACTTTACTCTCTTTTTCCTGAAGAGTCAAAATGCGAGCCTTATCTATGCGGTCAGATGTATTTGCTAAAAAATTTTCTAAAAGAAAATTATAAAGTTGTTCATCTAAATTTTTTTGTTTTAAATAAATTTCAGGAGAAATTGTATTTTCACAAAAGATGGACCAATTTATACAAGCTACTTCATTTATTAGAATATAATATTTACTAACAGGTTGAAAAATATTTTTTTCTATTGTTTATTTTTTTTCATCCGGTTCGCACTTTGGTTCTAATAACGCATTATTGTCATCGACGCTGCCTCTAATACATTTACGACAGTTTTAATTAAAAATAAATTTAACTTAAAAGACGTTAAATGGCGTTAGAGTCGCCTATCTGAGGGTTTAGCGACGGCCTAATTGTTATTAACTCTTGGCTTCTGGTTACGAAACTTATGGACTTGGCAGAGTATAATATTATATAACCCCTTATCCTGCAGGGGGCGCACTCAACGAGGTTTCGAGGCAAAACTTCACGCGGATTAGATTCCCACAAGGGACTACCATCCAATTGCACCAATGATTGTAAGTCGCGATTTAACAGCACCTGTTTATAAGCATAGTGCATTAGGATAAATTTTAAAAATTGACATTTCAAATTGACAAAAAAGAAGAACTAAAAAAATGTTTTTCTTTACCTAACCTCAACAGATTAGGTATTCTTCCTTCTTAAAAGAGAAGATCAAAAGATCTTGGGAGGAAAGAACGAAAATTCAAAATTGGATGGGTGTCCCACAAGGAACACACAAAAGACTAAAGCGAAAATAGAAACAATTACACGATGTTTCGCCCGGGGTGACAAGCGTGGGCTCGTCAGTGGATTCACTAGTCATCCTCAATCCATACATTATTTAACACTATCGCACACTCTGACTTCCAACTCTGAAACACTCAAATATAGGCATCGTCCCGCATGGTACTTATTATAAGTCACCTGAAACGGGTTCATCCTGGCGTGTTAATCTTTCCAATAAGAATATGCTCCTAAGACAATTAACAATTTTCGCTTTGGTCTTTTGTGTGTTCCTTGTGGGACACTGATTTAATTTTGAATTTTCGTTCTTTTCCCCCAAGATCTTTTGATCTTCTCTTTTTTTAGATTCTTTTCGGTTGATGTAACTGATTTGGAAGTTTTAAATTCTTCCTTCTTGCTAAATTGCTATTTTGAAATCAACCAACCAAAATGCTTTTTCTGCTTTTTTTCATATTGATAGTGCATAAAGTTAAAACTAACCAACTTTTAAATTAAAAAACTTTGGTAAACACTTCTGTAAATAATAATGTATTTAACATTAAGACTGTGAATAAAATTGTGCTTAGGTTATAAATTATCAGTATAAAATGTATCGCAACTAGTAATTTGTCGACGACTCAACGTTACACAGGGTGTCCCATTTTCGATGAGATTTAATGAGAAACTCCGTTGTTATTGAAGATAGAAAAAAAATGGTATGAAGAGATTTATTCTGCCTCTTCTAGTTTTTGAGCTACCGGAGAAAATTAAAAAATGGTTGAAATTACCAATTGACGATATCTCCCTTAATTTAAGAGATAATTGAGTTCTGTAAAATCATGTCTGTGGCAACATTTTTAGAAACACCGAATGGTCTTTTCGAAATTTTAATCGGATGTTTCTTTTCGTAGATACCATCGTCATCAGGATCAAAAAATTAAAAACGGACCAAAATGTTGCAGAAACACGAGAGGTAGCCTAGAGGCTAACGCGGGGTCAAGCACCCATTATCAGTTCATATGGAACTGAGCATGAAAGACTCAATCCTATACTGGGATTGCCGAGCGACGTAATTGTTTGCAAGTACAATTTCGGAAAGAAATACAAAGTCAAAATTCCAGATAGAGTCGACTGGGAGGGAGGTCCTCCTTTCGGAGATTGGAAGATTCGCTCTACTATTTTGTCCAATATGGATAAAGGTCACATATCATCTGACATAAGCAGTAAAGCATATATGAGATAGACCATTACGAGATTTTATAAGGTTTTACCAAGTTTTATAGGTTTTCTATGGGGTATGTGAAATACGGATTTTTTTCTATCAGTTTTAACGAGAAAGTCAGCTTAAAAACTCACCAGTTTTCATAAGAACCTGTGCGGTTTTTTTCCTAGAGGATGACCCGTGCTTGAATTGCGGTTAAAATCGTAACTAGGTTTATTTGGACCTCATTATTCTTTACACTGTGGGTAAAAAATAAAGAGGTTTTACTCGATTTTGAAAAATCGAATCCTGGCCCTGGTTGAGAACAGATTCCATCCTTGATTCGAGAATGTAAAAAAAATGTTTTCGATCACATACATCTTTTAAAATATAATAATTTCCTGGAAATATAAACAGTATTAAAATATGCTGCACAACGAGGTCTTCTTAATTGTTTATTCTTCTGGCAAATTTTTGGACCATGGTCAACCGGAATCGAGACCAGAACCGTGTTCAATCGAAAACTGTACTGGAGAGATATGAGTGATTTATAAGCCATTGACCGATGAGGAGCTGTTTTGACCACGGTTATTCTTTTGGTCACTGATTTTGAGGTTAGGCTATGACGTAGTTCACAATAACCTTAGAACATTGAACTACTAGAAGGAGCTTTTTTTCAGACCTAGGGCAGGGTGTTTGAGTTCAACATCTTCATCCCATTGTTGTCATGTTAACTTAATACGTTTTCCCCTGTTTTTAATATTATTTAAAATACCTTCAATAATTTTTAGTTCCGTTTAATTAAATCGTCTAGATATAGTAATAAAAATCTATGTTTCTATAAAAAAAACCTAAACATGTATTCAAGTAGGATGTACAACTATAAAAATAAGAAAAAGGTGCTATGGAAATTCGTATTTACACTGAAATTAATGAGACAAACCGGCAACACAGATTTCCTGCCTTTGTTTACCAATAATGGCCAAATATGACGAATTCTAACCCAATATTTAGTTAATATTTTATTTTAACGTACCTGTAAAACGAAATACTGTGGTCCCCCGGCTTCTGTTTCAACTTGCATGTAATAATACACTTCGGAACCATTTTTCGCCACAAACTTTTTACAAAAATATCAAAAAATAATGACATTCCAGGAAAAATTGAGAAAAAAAATCAATGTTGCCACGTTGACTAAAAAAGAAGATGTTTAAGGAAAACACATGTTAAATTTTCAAAAAACGTCGAAAGTTTTAAATAGGTTGTGAGTATTATATATTGTGTATATTAGCTTCTTCAACATATATCTTAAACCTCAATAATTGATTAATAAATAAGCGTCAAAACTTTTTTTGTTGCATAATTTTGGCATTAAAATTGCCAACACAGATTTCTTTCTCCCCTTTCCCCACTGTAGATGTTGCACTCAAACAACCAGTGTAACCAGATAGACCAGACTCCTTCTAGTAGTTCAATACCGTAACCCAACGGACCGTTCGCTTGGATTGAACGGTCAAACTGACTGGTTTTAAAATTTTACTAATAGCGCCAAAGGCAAGAATTTTCGGGTTAGGCGCGCAGCCCTATAATCCTGGAGTTGTTTGCCCCAGATATTTATCCACAAAAAATCTTGAATCACCTTTAAATCTGATATCCAAAGACATAACTCACCTTCAGATCAAGATTCTCATCGAAGTTCGTGCATGGGGAAAAGCATTAAAATAAATTTAAAAATCGCTATTTGAAGAAAATATATATACCTAACCTCTCCAAAACTAATGAGGGGGACCATAACTCACCTCTCAAACAAGGTAATATTAGGTCAAGACGAAAAGTAAAACAGCTGATCAATGACGTCACAATTTCCTCTATTTTCGTTAAAACTGGTGTCACTTATAAATCACTAATGCAACTCGTGCGGAAAGAGTGGGAGGATAGGAGTGAGTATTGGGGCCCACTCACTACACAGGTTTGATTTATATGGGTTTCCATTCCACTAACACTGGCTTGGTGCTGTCAAAAAATTGTGTCAGAGCACTCTGAGTGCAGATTGAATGGAACATGAAAAAAACTGCACCCAAACCAGAACATTTGTTTCATTTAAACACTTAACTCAATTTAGATAAAAGTAGCTTAGGACCATTGAAAAACTCTTTTTGAGGTTGATTAGTGGGCTTTGACTTAAAATATAGAAGCGGGAAAAAGTTTTCGGTACACCACGAGCCTTCAGAGCCCGTGCGGAAAAAGTTGTACTTAGTTCAAAACCGAAATTATATCAGTTTGCCAATGGAACATGAGTACTGAAAAAGTGCACCCCAATGGAACAGCAGCACCGACTCAGTTGGTGGCTATTACAAACATACGAGGCGTTTTCCTACATCGAACCCGTTTTGAAAAACTTTTTCAATAAATGCGTCATTGATTAGCGACTTCACAACCCTGAAGTCTCGTGTTATCAGTGCTTAAAAACCATTTACAACCTAGAAAATTATGTATTTCTTCCCAACAATTTAGTAAAATCCGCATAAAATTGAAAAGGTTTTGTTTTTTTTTTTATTATTTATAGAATCAATTTAAGTGTCAATTTTTCCCGCTCGTTATCAATGACGTCACTTTTCCACCAATTTGAATGGTTTCGAAACGAGCTTTTTGTTCGTTTCGAACTGGCGCATGCGTCTTTTGCCTAAACTTCACATTGAAATTTCGTGCCGCTGCCATTTATTGCTTCTCACTCTTTTCGACAAAGAGAGAAATGGACATCAGTGGCAAGACCTTAGACTGTAGACTAGGCATTAGTTAACTGTCAAATACTGTGGCTAACTTCTCTTCTATATAAATAGATTTGTGAAAAGATTCCTTCTATATTTTTGGTTTTTTAAGATAGTGCCGATGAAACATTAGTTTATTCGAGCCACAAGCGCCTTGTCAAACTATGACGTGACGGACTTCTACCATTTATAATAGGCACTTAAAGTAAATAGGGACTTATTGGGTATACATTTTCGCATTCCCTTATTAAGGAAAATTGACATTTGACATCTGAGCATGCGCGTGACCTGCGTTTTTATTAAGGAAACCGTAATAAAATACGGTGTTCCCTTAATTCGGTACAGTTACCGTACGTCCCTTATCTTTAAACATAACCTCAATTAGCACGGATAATAGTGATGGTTGGTTTGTTTTTCGACACGACTTTTTAATATTCTTTGCATTTTTAGTTTTTTGTTTATAAACAAAAACAGTCTTGTGGATTTTAAAAATTTATGTGAAAAAATGAATAAATTGAAGAAACCTACAAGGTTGAGGTTCAGCTATACTGACGATATAATTCTTTTGCGAGAATTTATCAGGGAAAATCCCTACAAGGTTAGAAATTTTAGGTTAGGAATAAGGAAAAGTAATGCGACTTCCAATAACACTTTTTTTTAAAGTATGGTTAAGGTTCAACCTAAATAAAATACGGTTTTGCCTTATTATGGTAAAACCTTACAGAGTAACGCCCAATAAGTCCCTATTATCTCAACGCATTGGTATCGCTATTCCTAACGCGTTCAAGACAAAGCCAAAAGACACTACATTTCTCACTTGTTTACGGCATATTTCGAACAAAGCCTGCTTTTATGGTGGACGCGAGGTCTGAACAGGTGATTGCAATTGTTGCGTCCGTTGATAGATCCGTAACGGTACGTACAAATACGTACATCCCTCCGTACGCAACGAATGGCGTCTCCCATCGCATCCACCATAAAAGCAGGCCTCGTTTTGGCTTTGTTTTGAACGCGTTAGGTATAGCGACACCGATGCGTTGAAATATTTACTTTAAGTGTCTAACCACCCATCGTTTCCCACATGCCAAGTAGTCTTTTCGCGATTGTAAACACCTGGAATCTAACATTCCCTTTTATGAGATTTTTTAGCCACAGCCTGCTTCTCGAAAGTTATCTTAAACTTTCTATAATCTATAAGATGGCCCTCTTTCTCGCGCTTAGCCAGCCGCGAAAGTTTGGCAATTATGGGTCGGGATAAGTCTCTTCTTTTTATTTTCGGAATTCGAAGAACTTTCTTTATACAGGGTTGTTACCTTTTTCACGTATTGCTTTCACTTGCTAAAACGCCCACAGCGTGGGCGTGTTTCTAAATTCACCACGATTAAAACAATCGAGTTTGTAAACTGGTAGCCGATTTCATGCACAATTGCTTATGGCAATCTCATCAGAGAATGCTCATGTGCACTCTACCAGGTTAAGTTGCCCTGTAGCCAAAATAATGGCTTTTTAGTACGTTTGAAAATATTTCCACCTACCTTTATTGCTTTAGGTATCCAAATTTGTCCTTATCAGTCTCTTTTTGCAACTATTTTTAAATATTTTCACCATTTTCCAACGTTACGCGCCAGTAGTTATTAGTTTAAAGAACACGATCTCGGCGGCAGGGCCGGTGTCAGCTTTATTTTTAGTACCTATATTTTGTCACTTTTGTATTTTAAAACTTTAATCATTTTTTAAGCTTTTTATTTCAACTGAGTTTTTTAACTGAATATTTTATCCTTTTTTTAGTTCTACCTTTCAATAATAGGTAATATTGTAATAATAACCCGACAGCGTTGGTTTTAGTAATCGCATTTCACACTTCTCTTATCGCGACAAAAAAAAAACAAACAGCATAAACATTGAATACTGCATGAGGCACTTAGAGCTGTAATGAAATAAAAGAAGCCATCCATAAATTATATTACACGGACTCTTTCGGCCATATCTTTCCCACCCTCCTCTTTTCACAAATGGTCACGTTTCTGGTGATCCTCTCAAAATTGGGTCACAAAATTAAAATACCCCCCCCCTTATTAAAAAGGAGCTAAAAAAGTTTAAACCATTTTTTCTAGAGTGAGAAATAAATGTCCAAAAAAATGTGCTACCACCGATAGGTACCTACCTACTAATTTTTGTATCTAAAAAACTAACACAACCAAAGTAGTGTACACTCATTAGAAAGCAAGAACTTTTTCCCATATCATAAAATAATAGCCAATAAAATATAGGCAAACAAAATATCACCGTTTCATAAGAAATGAAATCAAAAAATTATATTTAACTTAAAATCAAAGCACGTAAAGAAAAGCAATATGATACCATTTTTTTTATATCTAGCGAAAAAAAACATATTTTGCCACTCTTAATTTTGAACTTCTTTTAGTTTAAGAGAAAAAGCACTTTCTAAATCCATGATTTTTCTCTGCCCGTTTTTGATAAATAATAAATAAATAAATAAATAAATAAATAATACGTTTATTTTAGTAAAGAAACATTTTACAATCCTAGTATAAATAAAATGCAAAAATAAACGCACAAAAATGTCTTAAAAGCATAAACATGCTTGTTGACTTACCATATTATTTAGATAAATAGTTTTTTTTTCACAGCAGTTCGAATTGATGATAAAATTTTAGAGTAGGTAGATTTTACATATAAAATTAATCTTAGAGAACCTTCATCTTACTTCTGATTACCTAATATAATTTAAGTTAATTAGATTGTTACACATCTCTCTACTTTCTCTTATCCAATTTGTGACTAATTTTTTGAAAACACTAAATTTTAGTATATTTTTGAAGTCAGTAGGCAAGTTATTTAATATTCTTGGGGCAAAGTATTTGATTGAACGTTGCGTTATTGTTTTGGAAGCCTGAACATATTCAACATTTGATTTATTTCTGGTTTTGTATGTTAACACTTTTTCTGTAAGTTTTATTTTCTTTTTGTGTATGTTTTTGAGCAGCTCCAAGCAGTACAGTTGTCTAATATCAAGAATCTGTGTTTCCTGGAAAAGCTGGTCCGAAGGATATGTTCTTCTTTTGCCATAAATTAATTTAAGAAACCATTTTTGCGTACTCTCAAGAGTTGTTAAGTGGCAGTCTGCTACCGCTCCCCATCCCAGAATCCCATATAAGAGATGAGATTGTACAAGAGACAGATAAAGCGATTTAAGTTGATCTACCTCCAGAAATTCCTTGAGATATCTAAATTTAGGTAGTAATCCCCGGATTTTTTTCACCACATTTTTTATTTGCAGATCCCATTTTAAGTGTCTATCAATTACTACTCCTAGATATTGTATAGATTTTGATTCTGGTATTTGTTCTTTATTTTCTATTGTTAGTAAATTAAATTCGGGTAAAGCATTTTTATAAATTGCAAAAGGCAAATATTTTGTTTTTTTGTAGTTTAAAGTTAGTTTGTTTTTTTGCAACCAAGATCTTATTGTTTTAAAATCATTTTCCGCTAATAGTTTAAGGTTTTCCCAAGATTTTGACTTGTAGAAAATCGCGGTGTCATCAGCAAAGCTTATTATTTTTCCGATGGTTTTTAATTTAAGCAAGTCGTTTACATATAAAGTAAAAAGCAAGGGACCCAGAATTGTCCCCTGCGGTACACCATAGTTTATTTTTTCGTAATCACTTCTGACACCGTCAATCTCTACATATTGGTTTCTGTTGGTCAAGTAGCTTTTAAGAAGATTTAAAACATTTCCGCGCAGGCCATACCTCTCCAGCTTTTCCAGTAAGATCTCATGCGAAATGGTGTCCAATGCTTTCGAGAGGTCGACAAAAATACATAGGCTACGCATATTTGTTTCAAAAGCGTCAGTTATTTGTTCCGTTAATTTACAGATTGCGTCTTGTGTCGACTTTCCCTCTCTGAACCCGTACTGCCACTCCGATATCACATTAAATCTAGACAGGAAACTAACAATCCTATTTTTTAATATTTTTTCAAATATTTTTGCAAATACAGACAACAGAGACACTGGCCTATAGTTGATCACGCTGTCTCTGCTACCAGACTTTAGAATGGGCTTAATTTTTCCTATTTTTAGACAGTCTGGAAAGCTGCCATTTTGAAAACATAAATTAATTAAAATGTCCCGTGAGTTGCCAATTTTTGATAATATCCTGGACTTTGAATAAAAATTTTTAAATTGTTCAGATAAATTCAAAAAAATAATGCATTGAAATATTGTCATTCTGGTATATCTTCAGAGAGAGAAAAATTAGATAAAAAAATTTATTATATAAGATTTGTCCCAAGAGTTATCATGGAATTTCCCAATACCAAAATTGAAGATCTTAAGTTTGGTATATTTAGGGAGACTTTTATTTGTGACAGGGGGGGGGGAATAAAGAGTTGGCATATATGGCGTGAAATAATTTATGGCTTTGAGTGCACTCCATAAACTAGAAACACAATTTTTGCCAAATTTGGCCCACGCCCTCCACATTGTCTAATGACTGTCTTCACTAAAGTGACGTCCTAAAATAAACTCCTTATTCTTATTCCAATTTTGCTAATTTTAGATAATGGTGTCCATTTTATCATTAGAGTGGAGGATCGATGGTAACATGGCATCATAATTCTTTTTCGGTCTTTTATTTCTTGCGGCAAAGAAAAATGTGTCATAATTTTAACCGCTCTTTTTTAGAATTCAAGGGGAAGATATGTTTTTTGTATGACTGGCCCCTTTACTTTATTTTACCTGGTTCAGAACCAAACGTTAATTAAAATCTCTTTACGTATCTTCATTGTTTACCTACTGTTTTTTGTGGTGATAAGAGAGGTGCACGTGAAATTTGATTGGTAATAAACGTGTTGATTCAGGCAGTAATCTTTTTATATTATTGTTGAAAAGTAGGAATAAATAAATAAGAAAACGAAAAATCAACAGTTTTTTGTATTTCAGTGCAAAATGTTGTTTGTGTGCCACAGCCATCTTCCGTTGGTTTTTTTAATAAATGAAAGACTCGTATCATAAGCCAGGTTTATTTAAAAAGTTTAAAAAAATAAAGACAGTGTTGAAATATACGTAGTGTCAGTAAAAAAAAACCAAAAAAATATGAAACCGGCACTGCCAGAAGGGATTGACCGCGTTCTGTCGTGAATGTTTTCAATAGTTAAAAAAAAAGTAAAAATCATATAAGGTAAGTGGAAAAAGAGCTGTTGAGGACAAATTTACCTTAGCGATAAAGGTAGGTGGAAAATGGGTGGAAATATAATGAAAATAGTAAAAAAGTCATCATTTTGGTACAGACCAACATGACCTTCTAGATTGCACTTAGGTATTCTCTGAGAATTCAACAAGCAATTGTGCATGAAATCGGCTACCTGCTGTAAATGTAACTAACTATTGTCATTTAATCAATTTTGTTTTTGTTGTGATAAGACAATTATAAAATTATTGTGAGCTGGGGTAAATTTTATCCACGCCACCAGCCTGAAGCCTTATGAGCATGTCACGATGGTCCTTTAAAAATGGTGACCGTAGGGTAAACAAAGCGACTTTTCCTTAAGACGTAATGCTAATAAAAATTTTTGGAAAATGGAAAAAGGTGTAATGTACTTTTATCTCCCTTGCACTTGCACATTGTGGATAGGCTTGTTTCTCTCAGTTCAGCCTGAATATCGGGCTAGATCGGCTTGAAGAGAGACTGTTGCGCTATCTGATTTGAGAGAGATTACGTTATCTATTATTACACGGATACGACAGAGATAGGTAGAGGGAAATTTCCACGTTTAATTGCGAATTTTGAGTTTATTGTTAAAATTTCGGCAAAATGCTTGTTTTTGCCAAACTTTTAATTTGAGTTAGTATTACGTCTTATGCAAAAGTAGTTTCTTGACACTGCCCTATTGGATTTAAAAAAAAAGCACTTCTAAATTCTAAAAAACGAATCAAAAAAATGTAGGTTATACGCGCCAAGCTCTGGCTCAATTTTATTGCGTTCTTTTAGCTATCTAATCCCTGCTTTTTTGTCTGTCGATTCCATAAAAAAGAACAAAGTGAGAGCATGAAATAGCTAAACTAATCCGATATTTTCTATGTTGGATATGGTCAGTCAGTCAGTGAAATCGAATATTAGGGAATCTTCATTATGCCGTTTATCAAAAAACTGATGACATAGCGCACTGATGAGCCCTAGCAAGGGTGAAACACGACTCTACGTCTAGTCTTCAAGTCTCACCCGGTATGTATTCTTGTGGTACTCCGCCGATGTATATTTATATAAAGTTTTCTTTTGCTCGATTTGTCATAGTGAAAAGCCTGAATGGTTGATGGACTGTGTCTGAAACCAGTTAAAAAATCTGTTTAATATACAAACTCGCCATTTGTACTAAATAGGATATTGCCCTGGCAAAAAAGTCGCATAAAATCTAGTAAAAAAGGTTTTAAAATATTTTAAAATTTTTGTCAGGTTTATATACCTCGTTTCTCAGCGGTTGAAATTAACTCCGTGTTTCGTGCTATAAAATATAGACAATGGAAGTCCGAAACACAGAGTTAATTTCAAATACATCATTGTCTCAAACTTTCAAACAAACGTTCTAAGTGGTTTTTGAAACATGCTTGTAAAAATCATTAGAAATCTCGCAGAAAATAAATATTTTTGACAAGGAAAACATTCTGGCTTGTCGAATACTCTCTACTCTAAACTATAAACTGTTTTAACAGGGCCGTATAAACAAAATAAATTTTGAAGTAGGTAATAAAAGTAATATTAACATTTTTTGAAACCCTCGACAAAATGACGAAACTAAAAGAAAATAAGTAGTGCCTAGCCTACACCTCCACACAATATTTCATTATAATCGGATAAACGGTTCGGAAGTTACACATGATTGTATCTTTAACATCTGTGTCTAGAAAGCGTTTTATCTTTGGAACTACTTTTTTATCAAAAATAGCTAAGAACACTCGCTGAAAACAAGTCCCTGGGACTTTAAAATGCACTGAAAATATATTTACTTGCAATTTAACGGAGATACTAGAGTAATTTAAAGAAACAAAATATTGTGACTGTAAATAAATATATGAAAAATGAAGGATAGGCTCCAAACGGAAAGAAACCCGCATCGAAATCGGTTTACTGATTTTGAGAGCTACATCCTACCAGACATAGGCCTCAAAACACCCCTATTTCTTCGTATAACTGGCGTCGGGGGTTAAAAATAACGTTATTAGCGAAAGCATTTTAGATAAAACTAGGTCAAAACTGGTGGCGCGCGTTTTTTTATCAAAAAATCAGCATTTTTAATCAGTGAAGTGCTATGCGTTTATAAATTTAAGATGTTGTGACTAAAGAAAAGTGGTTAACACCCTGTATATATAGCTCTATCGCGGCGCGAGATTATTGAAAGAGCTTTTGTTAAAATGGTTTTGCGGAGATTTTGTCATGCATTTTCGTTCGTGGATTCAATAAAAAACTCGCTTTCGCAAGAGAGTTAAAAGTTGGTTAAATATTTCTATAATATCAAAATTGTTTCAATTTATCAGCTAGGTACCTTTTTTATCAGGCTTTAAATAATTTTTTGGTTCGTCAAACAACCGTCACCCCCCAAGCAACAATTATAGTCAAATTCACTGGGGCCATTTGTCATTGCCACCAAAAAAAGGTTAAAGCGTAGTAATATTTCCTAAAAAAAAACTATTTATAGAAAAAAATTCAATATTGTCACTTAGTGTGGTTACTATTACGGTTAAAAAGTTACCACAGTGTCGTAAAAATATAAAGTTGTACGCGAAAGTAATATATTCCACTATATAGCTATATACCATTACTAGAGGCCCTGTCTACGATTTTTGACAGTTATTGTTTTACCAGAGGGGAGCAACTGGATTTGACAGTTGTTAGGAAAATGTTTAAAATTGTGTGTTGGCAATGGTAGTTGGTAACCCCTGACAATAAATAACTTTGTCACTGTCATATTTTTGATTAAGAAACGTCAGGTTTAAAAATGGAATTTTGCTGTATCAAAAACTGTAAAAATACGTACCTCGACGAATTTGTATTATTTCTTTGTCCAACGGAGAAAGAAACTCAGGCAAAGTTAAAAGAAAACATGCATTTACAAAGCTGGAAAATTAATGAAAATAGCCGAATTTGCGGGGTAAGTGAGCTACAAAAGCAGTAGGTACAAACATACGTGTTTAGCATGTACCCAGTAAACATGCTTGCTACGGGAAAAGTCCGGCCCAGTGAAGGACACTCCGGGGGATGGTTGGGCCGCATTTTGCTGGTAAAAGCTTTTTGTTTGATACCCGGTGATACTTCGGCTCATTTTTTAAGCAAAAGCCCTATAATGATCTGCAGTCACGCCCCCGAAGTTTGTAGAAAGGCCTGTAACCATTTTCTGACAGATATTTATATAAAAACTTAAAGATCAAGGGCGTATGCTGGCCCGCCCTTAGTTTACCAGCTGTTTTTGAGCTCTCAAAAGAGCTAAAATCGAAGTTTTTTGTTGCCGTTCTTTTATTTTTAGAAAGCAGGATATTCTTTATATTTTATAGACTCTGTTTTTAAAAGGACTAGGTACCATTTTGCTTCTTTACCCTTTCCACTTTTTTAGTTTTCATGTTTCATTAAAGAACTAAAACGTTCAAGTTTGCTACCACACTTAAGCCGGACATACACACGCATGCTTGTCGCATGATTTACTTGTCTTAGTACTGTGTACCATTAATTGTTTATTGGCATGAATGGATGGTCTCACGGATTAGGATGATATTGTTGGTCTATTGTCAGGCATGCCGGCAGAAAATGCCGGAGTCCCGTCCGGATCTTTATTGGCCCGAGAAAAGGCCATTTCTAGCCTAATTCTGGGATTGCATTAGGCTGTCACTTTTTTATAACGATGACCTATTGCAGTTGCATTGACGGTCTCACGGATTGGGATATTGATGGTCTATGTCAGGCATGCCGGCAGAACATACGGTGGTCCCGGACCGGCATCTTTATTGGTCGTACTTTTTTTGGACCGGGATCCCATAAACATATTGTTAAAAGGCCATTACTATGACTCTCCATGATTCTGCAACAGGCCAACAGTGAGCCGTAGTAAATAGTTTACTGGGTATTTAGTTTTTTTTTTTAAGCTTGACATATTTTACTAACAAAAAAAAAATCAATTTTTCAAAAACTGCCTGGAGAAATAATTAAAGGAGACAACAAAACATCAATCCATTTCATAAAATGCGTTTTACATGCAACTATGAAAAAAAATAGAAAGAGAGGGCAATATGAGTTGCCCATTGCATCTCTGGTAAAACAAAAACTGTGAAATGTATAAAAAGTAGCGGTCCCAGCCGTTTGAAAAGGGGGTGGGGGCGGTTTCGACACGAGGAAAAACCTAGAATAAAAGCATAGCTTTTATGAGGAACATATTAATATATGCAAAAAAAAACTTAGTAACTACAAGCGCTGATTTGGTGTCAAATCTAGGGGGGGCTACTCAGATTTTAAGTTGTGTATGTATGAAATAAACACATTTTTTATTTTGAAAAATGTTTAAGTGCGCCGAAAATTTTTGAGAAAATTACATTAAAAATGGAATTTTTGAGTCGAATTAAACTAAAATCGTAAATATCTATGGTATCATAGCGCCGCAGGAGAAAATTTTTAAGAAAATTGCACCAAAAATTTTAACACAAAATTAAACTAATACCGTAAATATCAATTTATGCCCCACTTCTGATTTTCTAAATATTTTCATAAAAAATTTAGTAGTAGTTAACAGGGGTAACTACCGGTTTTTTGGGCAAACCGGTCAATGACTCGCTCAATCTCAATTTGTCTGAGAGTAGGTTAGAGTTTCGAACTTCTATTGTCTTTAATTTTTTTTTCACAACGTTTCGAATGCCTATGTATCTGCAATCATCATCAGGTGAATACTGTTGATGTCTGTTGATATGCAGTAACGCTAAGCCCGTCAGACGAATTTCCGTCATAGTGTTTTCAATGGAAAAATATCGCCACACTTGATCATTACATCGAAAACGTTATCAGGTGTCAGGTAAACAACATCGAATGAAGTGGACAGAAGCAAAGGTTTTGCCCAAGAAGTCACACTGGAAGATTCCTTGAAGCTGCCTTTATTCGGCAGAATCAGGGTGTTTTCAGTAAGCCAAGTGTTGAAACTCCAAATATTTGGAGCAAACTTCTTAAACTTTACGGTTGAGTGATTTCCCATAGTATATAATAGATTGAATTTTGCACCTGAAGACGAAAAAGAAGTTCGAAACACAGAACTAATTTAAAGTTATCAGGTATGTTTTGATGTAAGCTTTTGCTTATTTCTGATCAATATTGTTTCCAAATGCTGACTTCTTCCAATAAAATTTACAGAATTTGTGTTCTGGATTTTAATCAAATAGTTTATAGTATTTACAAACGACTTTAGTTAATTTTGCCTTGATTTTGGCTTCACGTTGTATAAAACTTGGTATGAATATGTTCAGGATAAAAATACTTTTTTATGTCCGAAATTATTTCGTCTGAAACTTGTTTATAAATAGAAACTCTATGTATTATCTCTGTATTTCCAATGGTTTTCGCGGTAAGTACGTCATGCGTTTGTTTATTCTTGGTGTGACGAATTGAAGATCAAATTGTCCCAAAATACTGTGGAGGGATTCTAGAATGTCTTTAAAGGAACTTTCTGCAATATCTCGTTTTTTCTCCAAAGACTTCAGGGTTACCACCTGCATATCTATGTCGTCTATTTTTTTTTTGAGCAAAGGGAGGTTGCCCCTCCGCCCCTGGGACCGCCACTGGTATAAAGAACCTCTACCCATTACTAGAAGCACGAAAAAACTTTACAGTTCGAGGCTTACTTCATAGTTGTCACATCTAATTTCTTTAATATTACTTTTACGAGGTAACAACTCTACTGATATTAATTTGGTTGCAATTAAGTAGCCCCTACTTAATACCAAACTACAAAGTTATGGAGTCTATACGGTCGCCTACCTACTACGCAGTAAGAATTAAATGTGCTTATAGTGAAAAAAACGTCGCCTACGAGTTATCGCTACTTTACTGAGATTGTAAATTAATGCACCGTCAACTGTATCCGCGACGTTAATGTTATTTGCTTCTATTAAACATTGAATTCAACAACAAAGTTATGATTGTTTTCCACAAACCAAAACTACACTTTTTTGCACTCGACGCGCGTTTCGCTAACAACGTTAGCATCATCAGGAGACGATAAACAATAAACTAAATTAACCTGCACTCTATCTTATATACAATCTTTTAGTGGGCGGCGATAAGACTAATAATTTGTGATTGGTCACGCTTTAGAATCTCCCCCCAACTAAAGAATAAAGTGTACTAAACGGAATGGGACCTCTAGTTTTATTTAAACTATTTCTGGATTTAATGATTTCCATACTTTCATATGCATTCAAAAGTGTTTTGTTTGGTATATTTTTTAGAAGTTTTAGGTTGTTTAATGTGAATCTATGATTGTTTTCAAAAGCATGTTCGGCCACACTTGACTTTTCTGTTCTTCCGTATTTTAAGTGTGCTAAGTGTCCTATGAATCGTGTTTGAATAGAGCGTCTCGTTTGGACATATTTTTTGTCACAATCCATGCAACTAATTTGGTAAATTCCACTTTTTTCTAGAACTGTAGGTTTATCCTTGGGATTTCCTAGTAAACTTCTTAGTTTCCGAATGGATATACTAATTTAAGACCGGTGTTATTAAATACTTTTTGTAATCCTTTCGTATAATTAGGATTATAAGGAATTGATATAAATTTAGAGTCGGAGGTATCTTTTTGCCTGGAATTTCGAAAGGTCTTTTGAAAAGAATATCTATTTATCAGCTTATTTATTAAGCCTTCGTCGTAACCGTTTTCTCCAGTTTTATTCCTAATCCTATTATTTTCTGCTTCAAATCTTTCTTTGTTTAAGGGGAAATTTACCAAACTATATGTTAAAAAGTGCAAATTTGCAAGCTTATGCTGTAAGCAATAAAAACAGTCATTTGGCATGTATCTGTTGGTGGCCGTTCCTTTTCCGTGTAGGTCAAATTCTAATTTATTTTTGCTTCTTATAACCAAAGTGTCTCGAAATGGCAGTGTACCGTTGTTCTCTATTTCATAAGTAAATTTAATTGTGGGAAATTTGTTATTTATTTTTTTCCATACTAGTTACCATACTCTGAGGAAATACTGAAATTCTTTACTTATATCTGATTCAAATTCGCTCATAAAGAGGTTTGCAACAAAAGGTAATAAACTATTATGCATTGTGGTTCCTTCTAATTGTTGGTAGTAGTTATTTTTATATTGAAACTAATTTTGATTCATGCAGAGTTTTGTTAAAGATAAAAGTATAAGGTCACTGTACAGGTTTCTACTTTATAACCTGCTGAAAGGTACATGATTCTGTATTTACTGTGTCCTGCACTTTTCAATTTTGATGTTTTTGTTTCTCGGTTTATTCGACAGGTAGCGCACACAGTTACTACGTCCCCAAGGATTACAAACTTTTTGTTTTAAATTCGAGAGGTGTGCATGGTCACTGTGTAGCTTCAACTGCCAGGTATAATCCTATGACTCCCTGATGATTTCTAATAAGGATGAAACAGGTCTGTAGGTGTCTGCATTCTCCATTAGACATTGGAGGCCTGGTCGTAATGAAGTGAGAAACAAAAACGCTTTGTCCGATATGTCACGAATGTGTTTCTTTAAAAAAAATTTGTATAGTTTAAAAGAGCCTTTTGAAGGTAAAAAAGTATAATTTATCGAAAATTTTAGCGTTCCAAAAAATTTGTTATTTCATGTTTCGTTTCATGTGTTGTCTGACATTTGTGCCAGTCCAAACTGCTGACTGAGGTTAATTTTTAGCTTTTATAAAATGGTTCAACTAACAGATGATGAAGACTGTGGAGTTTATTCTGGTGATTCAGGGATATATTAGAAGAAAGAGGGGGTGGGGTTTCTCGTTGGCCAAATTGGGGTTTTAAGAATCCAACACCAAACTCAGCAGTAAGTATTTCAATAGACAGTAAGTTTTGTGTTTAATGACCGTTGGAGGTTTTTTTAGACCAGTGAAAATTTACATGGTGTTGCTCAAATGCTTTTTATTGTAAAACTCTTTTATAAAAAGGCCGAGCTTTCGCATTTTTCTCTTCAAATTCTCACTTTGGACTTATTAAATAGGATGAAACAACTTGCATACAATTCATAATTTATTGCACCTTTAACCTTTATCAAATATAGGGATATTTTGGAACGCCTAAGGGCGTCGATAAGGGGGGGGTGTAATGGAGGTAATTACCCCCCCCCCAAGATAGACTTTTGAAATAAAAGTGTATTATCACCAATTTTATTAATTAATTAAAACTACATAATTATAATATTTATTAATTTAATTACGTTACAATTTCGATAGCTAATACGCATATAATACTATGCAACCATCAATACGTGTAATGTAAATGAATAAAGCAGAAATAAAGTTTGTGTTGCCTTATAATTCTTTTCATCAATATGCCAAGGGGCAAAGGCATAATAAAAGTATTTTGAAAATTTATCTTGTTAATTTGTTACCCCCACCCCCTTCTTGGACACTTCGTAGTGGTTGTGGTAATTACTGCGTCTGCGCAAAAGCTAAACGTCCGTCCGTTGTAGTAATTAACCACTACCACTGCCGTAAGCTACGAATCCGTTTCGTTGTGGTTGTGGTTATGTTTATGGTTCATTTTATAGAGTTTTGGCACAACTAATTTTAAAAATAATCAAATATAACCATGTTCCAACATATAAAACACTTATTTTGTTTAATAAAGCCCTATTTTGCGTTTTTTTGCATCTGTATATTTTTTTATGAGTGACAGTTTGTAATGTGTTCCAAAAACTCTGGTAAAATCGATGCGTGGTAGTGGTAGTGGTTGTTAAACTCTACCACAGCGGCCGTCAAATTTGTCTAGTAGTGGAGTATGTATAGTGTGGAGACCAGTTCCACTGGTTGGTGTATTTGGCTGTTCTATGAGAATAAACTCTTCCGACCCTTATCTCTGGTTAAATTTGTAGTTTGCCACATGTTTGCCAATGTCGGACCGTGTCAAGCAACCACCGACGGACCTTCGTATATCACCGACGATGTCGGACATATTGTGACCTTAAATTTACATACCAAGGTAAACCTGTTGGGTAAAATATACATAGTTTTTACCAGAGATAACTTAATAATTACTTTCTCTATGTTTTTTACTTAATTCTTACGTAACCATGTTACGTCAGGTATGTCATTTTATTTACATCATATTTATGTAAGAATTAGGTGGGCTCTGCGCATGGCATTATGCAGTGTTTTCGCACATTAATGTGACCCAAATTTTACATTAATAATAAATAATTTTAAGCTTAAGTTTACATAACAGGGTTAAGTAAAATTTACGTAGTTTTTACTTAACTCTTACGTAACATGGATGTAATATTTATGTAAAAGGAATGTAACAAGTAGGCGGGCTTTGCGCATAGCATTATGCAGAGTTTTCGCACCTTAATGTGACTTAAATTTTATCTTATTGTGACCTCTGAGTGACCTTAAATTGACGTAATAAGGTAAATCTGTTATGTAAATTTTACGTAAATTCTACATGACGGTGTTTACTGGGTTATTTTCAGTTAATAATGTGTGAAAGAGAAAACCTATAAAAACCCTATAAAGTCAGAAATTCTACTTTATGTGGTAAATAGGACGTCGGGATAACGTGCCGGTTTACTACCCGCGACGACATTCCTATATCAATAGTAATCATTACCGTCGCGATGCATTGCAATTAGTAGTAGTAAAAAGGACGTGGATGAGGCCACCAAAAGAAGTTATTTTGCATGTTATTTGCCGACAGTTACTAAATTGTGTTTTTGATGAAGGTATAAAAAAATAGTTTTCCCATCAGATTAGTTCAATTCGGCTCAATTATATTAAAGCATAGTTCAAGTTATACGATACCATCCAGAAATTAATATTAAAGCTAGACTAGATTTAGATCTAATTCAATATCATACTAATTCGATTAAATATGAAATGTGGGACGTTTCAGGGATATGCTCTTCAGAAATACATTTATAAGATCGTCTTTTGATGTGGTTTTATCTTAATGACTCAAGGTATTAAGGAGATAGGATCTATATCGCTTCAACCTAATTTTTGTTTAGAAAGGAAGTAAGCGTGACATCTAATCCGATAGATTAAGTCAGTAATAAGTATAATATTTCCTTGAAAGGAATTAATCATATTGAAATTGAATTACTCATTTTTATGTGTTATTTCTCACATCTGCCCTCTCTTTGTTTACCTCCCAATCGGTTTTTAATTAATTAGATCATTGTGTATTTATCAAAGTAAAAATATCAAAAATGGTTTTTAATACCAAATCGACTTTTTTGAGAATTAAAATTTTAAATTCACTAGTGATTTATTATATTTAATAATTTGTCTCTCATACCTTTTACTCTGTATATACAGGGTGGATTCTTTAAATGGAACGGTGCTTCTAGCGGCTTTAGGGAAGAGGTTTTAAAAAAAGCTAAAAGCAAATCTTTAATGATTTTTTACCGACTTTCCGTCCATGATAAAAAAAAATTTGGGGCCCTCAACTAGAGGCCCAAGACGCGTTAAATTTATTTTTTAACAAGCTTTCCAAAAAGGTGCCACAAGTGGTACCTTCTTATTTAAAAAAAAATAGTTGGTGGGCCCTGGGCCTCCAGTTGGGGGCCCAAATTTTTTTTAACATGGACGGAAACTCCGTAGAAAATCATTAAAGATTCGCTTTTAGATTTTTTGAAAATCTCTTCCCTAAAGCTGCTAGAAGCACCGTTCCATTTAAAGAATCCACCCTGTATATACGACTTAAAATGGTAAAATATTCTTTGTTCAGGAAAAAGGAAATTTTTATTTTAGAAACTAGGGAGCTATGTACTTCCTGCTTAACATTGAAAAGTTTTCCTTTACTTTTTCATGTATTTTATTTCTTGAAGACCCACTTTTTCGCGTTTCTTTTTCCGTCTGAACAGGGGCGTCACGTGACCCCTTAAAACTGGGAGGGAGGCTGAGTGCTTGAACTGAAGAGGAGGGAGTCGTTTAGGGCCAAATTTATAGTCGTCTTTCAAGGCTCCCTTGTTCCTTCAAGGAGGCCTTCGGCCCAATTTGGTATTTATAGTGTTGAAAAGCACCCTTGAAGGAATCCTTACATCAAGGTAGCTAAAGAGCTACCTTGGGCCTTACTTGGCAAATAATGTGAGGTTAAAAACAAAAATATTGTTGGGTTTGTTTTGATAATTGGTTTTTTGTCATTTTGTGGGTTGCTTTTTAAGATATCCTGAAAATAATGGATGATTTTTTGGAATTTATTGATCGGGTGAAAGAAGAAGTCCCTGATCATCATGGTCGTCTTCCAAAGGGATACATACGGAACATGCAAAGTCCCTTTGAGTTCTTTAGTGTTACAACTTCATTCTTGTATTGATGCTTATGTTTATTATATTTTAAATAAAACACTTGTTTAAAATCAGCAAGGGTATTTATATTTCCCTATATTGACACAGAGAGAACGTAAAAATGTTCCTGGGTACCAAAAGCTACCTACCTGCATCTGCAAAAAGAAAAAAAAAGGAGTTTTTGGCCAGATATATATCTTCAAAAAACACCACACTGCAAATTATAAACAAGATTGAAGATAAATTTAATCCCAAACAACCGGGGTCTCTTACAGTATCCCCAATGTTGACCTTAATTATACCTTAATATGGCACTAGAAAGTAGCTAGGTAATGTAAGTAACACGTACGACACAAAAACTAACCTGTTAACAGAAAAGACAAACTACACATTTATTCAAAATTGGGTAAAAAAACAACATTATTAAAATCTGGAACAATCTTCCTCAATTGATCAAATATTTGCCCGAAAAAAACCTACTAATTAAATATATGTTTTTATCTTTCTGACAGTTTTTTTCTTGATAAGGAAAAGTTACACGAGTTGTACTTATATTTTTATTTATATACATATAGATTGTAGTTATTTATTATTTCTTTTTTTTTAATTGAGTTAAACAACTACGTAAGGTAAATAGGAATAAATAAAATGTATTGTATTGTGTGTATGTATCTTTTATAAAGTTGGAATCATAGTTATGAAAATTACGAAGTAGGAAGTAAGACGCAAATAAAATAAACTATCTTACATACATTTCTTTGCTGATACGTGAGCTCAACTTTCTTATATCTTTGAATCAGTTCAGCGAGGATAACCTTTTCCTGGATAGTATGGGGTGTTAAGGGGCCCACACATTGCGTTTTTGTTCGACGAGCAAATCTGCTCGAGCAAAAACGACGCAGGACCGAAGTGTGTGTGCGAAAAATTGTAATTTTTGGCGTACAAAACCGATGCAAATATCTGACTTCGCCTGATTTTGCCCATCCAAGATGTTCAATTTATTAATACAATAAAACTAAACCGAAGTCTGTGTGCAACTCGCATCCCTCTTTTTTGCTTGATCAGATTTGCTCGTCGAACATAACCATCCAACAAAAACGCAGTCTGTGAGCCCCTTTATCTTATATAATATAAAAATCAAACCGAAGATGGCTGTGGCATCGTAAATCTAACGAAAAAAACAAGATTTTTTTGTACTCCAGTGCAAAATGAACTTCTTGGATTTCGATTGCTCACACAGCCGTTTTGTCCTTATTAGGGACTCCTCAGCTAGGTGTACCACAACAACCATGTTCGGTACTCGACAGAAATTCTCTCCGCCGTGATTTTTAGCACATAAGCGTGACCGAGGTTCTCTATTGTTGTGGTACACCTAGCCGACGAGTCCCTAATAAGGACGAAACGGCGTCGTCCTAGGTTCCACCTTCTGTGTGAGCAATCGAAATCCAAGAAGTTCATTTTGCACTGAAGTACAAAAAGCTCTTGTTTTTTCGTTATATAATTTAGTCTAATCTAATCTAATATAAAGCTGACAGTTATAACTAGTTTTTATTAGGAAAAACCGGGTTTTAACGGTAACATATACGTACTGTGATAAGAATGCGTTATATTGGGTAATAACTTCGATAACTCTAATTAGTTTTCTGTAATTATTACGGAATAACTATTTTTTTTACGTATAAGTATAAATATAATAGAAAGAAAAAACTTTTAATTCTTACTTGAAACACAGTGACACAAAATTTGTTATTAGTACACCATCATTATACCAACGTATGGTACGGTAGTTCATCAAAAATTAAGTTGCTATTTGGGTCCTAAAACACCTATATCTACAAAAAAAAGGTTCTTCTGTCGGTCTGCACATATGATAGAGAAGGCATTATGTATTATGATTTTAACCAAAATTTGGTACCAAAGCGTTTTTTTGGCCACCCTCCAAGTAAATGTTGGATAGAATGATAGGGGCTTAGGAAGAGAAAAGTGTGAAATAGTTGCAAAAGTTGTAACTTTGAAATAAACATTTTTCTGCAGTTTGGTTCAAATTAGTAAGAGCTTTAGTTTTTGAAATATATTTTTTAAAAACATAATTTTTGAAGCAAAGAAGCAGATATCAATGTACGTTTCCAGATTTTAGTTCCTGTGAATAGTACTTACCTGAAAATTTAGTTGTCCGGTTTTACAGAGGGTTTACCCAACTTTTCGTATTGATAATTTATTCATAACTTTAGTAATTCTGAATGCCTGTCGTTTTACTTCTTTATCAAAATACAGAAAACCCGGACTAATAGTAAAATATGTTAGATTTATAATTACTTTAGTAACTCGCGACTGTATGATAATGGACTAGTCATGTTTTCGAGAAATACTTTTATCATTCATTAAAATATTTAAAATAAGAACGAGCCGCTCATGACAAATACGAGGCAAACAAATCAAAAATGACAACTCAAACTTTCAAAGTAACGTCACGCTTCGCTTCCTTTAGAGCTTGCTCTAGGATTAGTGTCCTTACTTTATAGTGCCCTTCTTTTGAATTTTATCTACGTTAATTTTTTTTGTCAAAAAAAAACAAAAATTTTAAAAATTATAAAACGTTAACCACAAAAATTATAACAATGAAGTTATCAGTAGTTTATTTGCACCAACCCATTATCATTTTTGCGACGTTGCCGATGCAACCCTACCTCGAAATATTCCTTCCCGAAGGAAGGGACAAATAAGAAATGAAAGGACGCCTTGAAGGACACCTTCGTTAAGGAGCCTTGAGGGTTCCTTTGACGTCGGACTATAAATTTGGCTCTTAGTATTCATGAATGAGAGAACCTTAAATGCGCCCCAGAAAATTATTGTAAAAATGCTGTTTTTTACCCGTATTAAATATGTTAACCAAAAGTTGTTTAAAATTAAACCAAAATTGTAACAATTACCTACGTCATAAAAGTGGAGGGAGGGAGAGGCAGAGCAACCCTGGCGTCTTTGACGTGGTGTCCGCCCCTGCCTCTGAACGTCGTTTATGCCAAATCGCCAGGAGTATTACATACCCGACTGGATATCGCGGCTCCCCAGAGATGGCATAAAACATTTAAGTTGAGAAACATGTTTCTTTTAAATGCTGGTTTGGTGTAGATTGGGCCACAAAATAAACAAGATATTTTTGTGTTTAAGATCTTGTTAAAAGGTGAATGAGTAAAACCTTTGATTATATAACTGCAAAAATATAAGCGAATTACGGCCAAATGCACCGTTTTAGCACTCCGATCCGGATCGGCGAAACTCGCTCAAGTCAATCCTTGCTCATTGTGACGCACCGTAGGCGGATCGAGCAAACCAGATTAGAAAAGTGGCAACGCCGGAATTATCAAACTTTATACGGCCTTCGCGTGCTTATCGTAGGATACGTAGGTCATTTTTAGACCATATAACCCTACTAAAGTGGAGTATTTTTTCAAAAATAATGGCACATAACCGCATCCCCAATTTTACTCAAGCTAAAAAAAGAGATCGTATTTAGTTTGAGGCATAAATATGGCGATGTGTTTGAAGACAAGAGGACGAATAGAGGAAAAATAGAGAAAAAAAATGAGATCTGGAAACAAATTGAAACAGAATGTACTAATCGGGCCCTATTTGTAGCAGAAAAATGGATCAAGTGAGAAGGCCAGTACTACCCACAATACACGTAACACGGTATGCTACTATTTATTCCTTCCGCGCACTCATATACTGACGTCAACATTTGAAGTTTTATTAGCGTGCTCGATTGAGAGAATGAGTGCACTGAGTTGACATATTTGTCTTAAGAAACAGAAATATTCTCGATGCGCTTGCCCTCCCAAATAGACACAACTTGTGCAAGTACCACTTTGTTGTTTGATAATGATTATTTCAGTGTCAACATTTATTTATAATTACGTCAAACTGCGCTGTTTCTGGATGTAAAAATTATTACACTTTATTTCCAAGGGACAATGATGTAGAAATGAAATGGATAATTGCCTGCCAAATAAACGAAAAAATACAGTCAAACAATTGTAAGTTTTTATTACGTATTTTAACCCTGATGTTTTAGCATAGCCCTATATTTAGGCTATGATTTTAGGAAACGCCATACGTTTATTATGAGTTATGGTTTATTTTAGTTCAACCTGTTTATTTTTCTTTTAAAATCTAGTTTTGTTTTATATAAAGTAGGTACATTTTCACTACGTTACTATTATTAGGCGAAAAACGGCATATAATCGGTAAGCGTAATTTTTTTCCAGATAGGATTTGTTCAGAACATTTCGAAGATAGTTGTTTCGAAATAGATAGATAGATTTTTATTTCCATATTAATTATACGGTACAATAGTATTTTATAAATATGGTTTGTCAATATTTTAACTAAATTAGACTGTACAAAAAGAAATAATTGTATAGTAATTGAAAATAAAAATTTAAAATGATTTAAAAATGTCTGTAAAAAAAATCGCACAAATATGTAATGTATAATATGCTCGTCTAGAAAAATCTCAGTATAAAAGAATAAAAAAATAATTTTTAAAAATTTAAAATTTAAAACTCGAACAAATATGCATTAAAATATAATATTGTGCTCTTGTATAGAGATCTCTCTGTATCAACACTATAAGTATAAGAGACACGACTGTTAATAAAAGAAATAACAATGAAAAATACAATATAAAAAACCATATAAATTTAAAATGCACAATACGTAAAATATAAAATATGTAAATTCCTAAGATTAAACGGAAAAAAACTTGCACTGGATAAAAAGCGAACACTCATACTTAGCTAAGCTTTTTTTACTAGTTATTTTGACTTAATTATATATATGCCCTAAATATTCGTCTATAGTATATGGCTCAATATCACAGATATAACTAAAACATGCTTTTTTAAAAGCTTTTATACCATTTATGCTTCTAATACTACTTGGTAATTTGTTAAATAATTTCACAGCAGCCTATGCTTTGGATAATTAAAGAAATCTATTTGAGTATTATTCCTTGTTTTATGGTTGTGAGTAGTTTTAAGTTTTTGAAATTCTTTAATGTTTTTTCTCAAGTACATAACACATTCAAAGATGTAGATACCCAAAACTGTCAAATACTTGTTCGATCTAAATATGTTTCTACAAGTTTGGCCAAACCTAAGTCCGAATATGATGCGCATTACTCTTTTTTGTTGGATAAAAACGCTCTGTGCTTGACTACTACCACCCCATAATAAAATGCCATACTTCAAGTGTGAATAGTATATTCCATAGTAGATAACCCTGAGCTCCCTACCAGTTCTAAATACCTTTGACATAACTCTTATCGTATAGCTTGCTCTGCTTAATTTGGTACAAAGATCTTGTATGTGTTAAGAACAGTTGAGCTTACTGTCAATAATGACTCCTAACATTTTGGTGTTTTTTAGAAAGTCTATTTCTTTTTGATTAAATAAAACTTTTGTATCAGTAATATGTGTATTGTTAGTTATTAATAAGATTTTAGTTTTGTCCTCGTTGAGTATTAGTTGGTTTCTATTTAACCAGTCTTTTGTTTTGTTTAAGACTTGAGCACATCTGTCCTGAACGCTTTCATTTTTGTTAATGGGCATTAGTATCGTCAGCAAAATTAGCTGCAAGATCTGGATCTTTATAAAGCATGTCAAGATCATTTAAATAAATTACGAAAAGTAGTGGACCTAGAATGCTTCCCTGCGGCACTTCAATTGACATAATAGTAAATTCTGACTCATAGTTTATACCCACAGTACTTTTAATGACAGTTTTTTGTCTTCTGTCTGTTAGGTAAGAAGCAAACAAAATCTGCGGAATTTCCCTTATGCCGTATGCCTCAAATTTATTCAATAGAATATCATGATTTATCGTATCAAACGCTTTCGATAGATCTAATAAAATACCGCAAGCTGTTGACTTTTCTTCTAGCGTTTGCAAGATTTTTTTATTAAAAGCAATAAGTGCCATTTCAGTAGATCTTTTTGGGATGAAAGAAGCTCGAAAATTTTTGAGAATGAACTAAGTAGGCTAATTGGTCTGTAATTGTTAAAGGTATTAGGGTCATCTTTTTTGGAAATAGGTATTATACAAGCAACCTTTAGCTGGCTTGGATATACTCCACTATTCATACTTTGGTTAAATATATAAGCTAACGGTTCAGCGACAAAAGATATGCACTTCTTCAACCCGCACTATTTTTATGTTTTAGTTTTTTTGCGCTTTCTCTAATTTCGTTTGAGCTTGTGGGATTCAGAAACATATTTACATCATGTCTAAAGTCAGGTGTATAATCCGAACTGCTACTAGAAATTTGGTTAATTTTTAGTAGATTAGGTGCTGCATCCGTGAAAAAGGCATTTAAGTCATGTTGCCCGGGCTATATTATCACTTGATTGAATATTGTCAAGGATAAAATTGCTTTTTGCTTTATTTAGTTCGCGATCGTACTCAATTTTATATATTTTAAATAGCTCTTTATAACGGATATCTCTTTGGGAAAGTATTTGGAGCAAAACAACCTGATCTTTAAAGCTTGACAGCTCTGGTGTTATCTATTTTTCCTTATTATATTTAGTTGTAGAATTTGTCTTAAGTTCTTTGAGGGGAATACATAAATCAAAGTATCTCAAAAAGATAGTCATAAATATATTCCAAACGTCCAACGTCACTGTTGTTATTAAGGTAAATACCTCTACAACATAAACTTATGAACTACACCCCCAAGAACGCTCGTAATTTAAGGGTTGATGCAGTACCTACTTTAAATTTACCTGGAAAAAATATGAAGAAAAATCGCCGGTGGTTGCCAAAAGAAGACGTGAATCAGAGCACAAATTAGTTAACCAGTCAGTTAACTGAAACCAATTTTTTTTACTTTATTTTTACTACAATAAAATGTTTTGAGAAACCTTATTGTTTTTGTTTATTTAAGTATAATCTTAATTGTCTGTTATTTTGATTGGGGCTGGGTTGGGTTGCGAGTAAGGAGTTGAAGGTAGAAAATATCTTTTGAGACCCGAAAATAATGAAAGGAACATTATAGAGTTTTTAGATGTTGTGAAGAAGGCACATTTTGTAAAAACTAAGATACGGCTCGGAGCTCTACCGCTATTTTTTTTTACTTTTTAAACTAGAATGAAAAATGAGAAAAAAGTGGTCTCACTCTCAGTTTCTTGATTACAATAAGGTATGGCACTCGGTATGGGATATAAAGATTAACATTTTAACATAACCCAGAGTAATAAAACTCAAGTAAAAGAAAGTATAGTGTTTTCCAAAACTTTTGGATTATTATTTATTGTTACTCTTTTTCCGCGTCATTCTTATTTTATTTTTTCTTTTAGACTGTATGAAAACAAAAAAAGTAATTGAGAAGGAAGCTGGCTGACTATCAAAGACAAATCCATAAAACAGGTAAAGGGCCACTTTTATGTATTCAGGTTATGGTTTTCTTTGAATATTTTATTTCACAAGATGGCGGATGATAAAGAAATATTAAGAGAGTAATTTTTGTTATTTCTTTTATTGTAACTAATTACTTTATAACTTTATCACAATTATAGTTATACTATTTAGTTGTTACATATAGTACGCATCAATTTATTATATTTATCAGTGAGTGGAAAACAAAAACTGCAATCAAAGGAAATGGATGGACTTTCTTCACACACAAACCGTTATTAACGGTTTCAGTGGCAGTACATTTTATTAAACAAGATTCTTATAGCCACTACATTAAGCAGATTATTAATTGTTGTAACTTTGAACACTTGATTTTTAAAAAAACGCATACATGCAGTCACAAAATTGACCTTTCTAAAAGTGTATAATATATACGGACTACCAGTTAAAATGCCTAAAAACTTCAAAAGAACGATAATTTGCCATTTGTTTAAAAAAGCTCTCTAAAACTGAAAATATTTTTTTACTTAAATTAATGGCAACCTTATTTTTATTTTAGTAAAGTCTTCACTCGAGTAAAGGACGAAGGCTGTTCTATAAATATAAACTATAAATATAAATTTTGGAGTTGATAAAATAACAATAATATGATGGAAACAGCGCTGGATTGAAAACAATTCGACGAATAGGAAACTTGGATTAGGACAAAGACGATGGTAAACATAATACTAATTATTTTAACTTTAAAAAGAACTAAAATAAATAATTTATTATTTAATAGGATCACCATTCTTCTCTATTACAAGCTGCAAATTTTGAAAATACTGATGGTCTTCTGAGAGCTAATCCAATGCGCGATAAATAGCATCTTCTTCAGCTTTTCAGCATTTCGTGGTCTCCAATTCCTTTGGTATATTATTTTAACGATTCGACTTCATATATTTTCCATTGGGTTAAGGTCAGGGTTGTTGGTTGGCCAAGGAAGTCTTTCTATATTATTATTCTGAAACCATTGGCGAACAGCATTAGCCGTGTGTACTGGACTGTTGTCATGCTGATAAACGAAGTCATTATTTTCATGTAAAGCCTATACAGATGGCAGTATAACGTTTCCAAGGATTTCAATATATCGTTCACTATTGAATCCTCCTTCGATTCTCCAAAAAAAAACCAAACCTCTAACACTAAACCAGCTTCACATGTTTACAAAAAAATGTCCAACTTTTTTAATTTGGTTTGTATATTCGGGTTCAGATCTAGAATTTTGTGGACGTTAACCTAAAATTCACCTGCTGCTTGAAGATGAATGAAAAATTTTTTCGTCAGAGAAAACCACCCTCTTTATCTTCATTATCACGAAGAACGTTGTTCAGTGCAAAAATCACTCTGGCCTGTTTTTGTTCTTCTGTTCGAAAAGGCTTCTTTGCATCAACTCGACAAGACACTTCTGATTTCACTCTTCTATTTACTGTTGCTAAAGAACCCGGAAATAATGTTACATTAGCTGCTTCAACCGACGTTGAAAAAGGATTTTGTCTGAGATGGTCAATAAGTCTCTGATCTTGCACTTTAGAACTTACTTTTGGTCGTCCTGATCCATCTTTCCTATACGTAGAACTATTTTCCATCCAGCGCTTTTTCCATCGCACTATGGTCATTTTGTCAACTCTAAAATGGGTGGCCACTCTTCTTATAGACCAGCCGTCTTCTATAACTCGAGTGATAATTTGAACTTTTATAAATGTTGATATCGGTGGCATTTTTAAGGATGTCACACTGAATTTTAAGCTGTCAGGCATACTAAGCTGGTGGTGCCTTATAATAGTATACACTAATGGAAAGCAAAATTTTGTGGCCTAGGAAAAAATGCATGTATGAGTTTTTTTTGAAATCAAGTGTACATGGATTTTGCGAAATAAATATTATGTTATGTAATTACTTTTAATAAAACCCTTTTAATTACATTTTACATTAAAGATCAGAGACACATTTTAATACTTTTCTTGTCAGAAGCTAAAAGACAATGGCAATATTGTAAAAGTCTGTTGCCACTTGAAGACACTCCCTATCCTAGTCTCTGGCAGTCTCACGTAAAGTGGCCTGCTTCTTCTAGCAATGGCATTTGTTTGCGAGCACTAGTCAAATTTCCAATTGCTAGCTGGTGTTCATCACATGCATAAATTCTTGGTAGATTCAAAAATTGATTTATAGGGCTTACGCTGTCGTTTCTAAAAAAATAAATGGGTAATTTCAGACATCATAATGTGGACAAAAAAGTTAAAAATAAGCTTCATACAGCTGTTATGTAGAAAGTGGCATAACTACCATCTAACCATTCGATGCAAAACTCGGGGGTTCGGCGATGCAGAGGGGGCCTAGTCAGTCCTAAACATTTTTCACCTACGGCAATAGTTTTTCATATTTTTGGTTTTATGACTTTCAACATCTTTTTTTTAGTTTTATGCTTTTATTAATGGAGGGGCCCTTAAATTATTCTTGCTCAGGCCCCCGTCCTATTTTTGAATGAAGCTACGTTACATTGGTCTAACTAATCATTGTCATATTCCAGGTCTCCTTCAATTTGGAAGAACATCTTCTAGAACGGTCTCTTTTATCAGGCGGAACCTTCTGAAAAAAATCATGTTGTACATGGTTTCAAATCCATTATATCAAGAATGTCTTGACCATCCTCCAGTAATGTTTCATCTTCTATTTCCATGACTTTAATTTCAGAAATCACGACAAAACTAGTAAAAAAAACGAAAAAAATATAAATAAAAATATTGCCTGCAACTTACTTTGAGGTTAGAATCACTGGCTTAACTCTGATCCAAAGTCTGAGCCCGCAAAGTCGGGGGATCGACTGATCCCCGTTTTAATCCGGATTCGATCGACGGTACATTACAAAATTGACGTCCGATCGATTATGTGTTTACGCTATGACCTTCATAGACCTAGTCAAAGCATTTGACTCGGTCAACAGAGAAGCTCTTTGGAAAATACTGGCAAAAGCTGGATGCCCTCAAAAATATATTCAAATTCTTAGACTACTACACGACAATATGAATGCAATAGTCCTGAGCAACGATGGACCAGGAGAGTCATTCCAGATTACGACAGACGTTAAACAAGGGTGTGTTATTGCGCCCACCCTATTCTCTATATTTTAAGGTGCCATGCTTCACCTTGTTGAGGAACATCTACCGCCGGAAGTGGAAATTCTATATAGATTTGACGTTGGTCTACTTAACCCAGGCAGATTGCGAGCAAAAACTAAGGTCTCGACGACCTCGCTAATCAAACTGCAGTACGCCGCTGACAACGTTGTAATGGCCAATACAGAGGAACGTCTACAGCTGGTAATCAACGCATTTAACCAAGCCTACAAAAGCATTGGCCTAGAGGTCAATCTTGCCAAAACGCAAATTCGTCACCAACCAGAAACAGGTACGAATCCCCAAGCTCCAAACACTTCCATAAATGGCCATCCTGTGCAGACCGTGGAAAATTACCCATACATTGGGAGCCACCTATCATCAAATGTAACTATTGACGCAAAAATACAGCATCGCCTAAAATGTGCTAGCGCAGGGTCGGACGGCTTTCGGAGAGAGTCTTCAACAATCACGACGTCAATGCGGAGACCAAGATTCGTATCTACAACACAGTTATAATACCAACTCTAATATAGGGATGCGAAACGTGAACCACCTACAGAAGGCATATCAAACGACTAGAAAAATATCACCAAAGTTGTTTAAGAGGAATCCTGAGAATCAAATGCAAGACCGACGACAAACATAAGTGTTTTAGAAGAAGCCAGAACAACTAGTATAGAAGCCCTTATCTTCAAGCACCAGCTTCGTTGTACTGGTCACGTTATCCGCATGCCTGAAACACGTCTCTCCAAGAAGATATTTTATGGACAACTGAAGGAGGGAAAGAGAAATCAAGGAGGTCATCAAAAAAGGTACAAGGACGTTCTCAAAGGCAACATGATGAAGGGTCACATCGATATAAACAACTTCGAGACCACGGCAAACGATAAGGCTTCATGGTGCCGAACAGTCCATGAGGGAGCACAAACTTTTGAAGAGCAACGACGTAGACTAGAGACGAAAAAGAGAGAACGTAGAGAGGAGCGACAAAATGGAAGAATGGATTACCAACAACACCCGGCTGCTGCCGGAGACTGGGTGTGCCCGGACTGTGGAAGGGTGTGCGACTCGAGAATTGGCTTACATAGCCATCAAAAAACGCACAACAGATAGCGACGATACAGAATAGAGGAAAATCATACTCGGTATCGAATGATTGCCTATGATGATGATGATGCTATTAAAATAAGAGTTTTTCGTTTCCTTTCTGTTTTTTTTTAACAAATATATGTTTATTTTTTTCATTCAGTTTAAAACGTTTAATATGAGTTTGCTTTTTATTTTTTGTATGAATGTCAATTCTTATTTATTTTATTATTATTGTTATTTATGAGAAAGTATGATGTTATTATGTGCTTTTATTTTTTTGACATAACTAGTTTTTTTACTCGGAATGGGGCGGCCATTTGCGATTTTTCCCGGGGCGGCCAGAAGTCTGGGGCCGGCTCTGCTGTACGTCTTTTTCCATTTTCTCTGTACGGTATTATATCTCACGTACGTTACAATTATCTGTACTGGAAATTTCGCAGCAACTCTGACACTGATTGAACACGACAAGGTGTCCAGCGAACAGCGCGCGTTCCCTCTAGTGTCTCTTTGGCCTCCGGAGGGCGAAGCCCGGAAAATCCCGGCAGCTAGTGCAGAATAGTATTAGTTTGGTATACATAAATGTCAAAATAAAAAATTATTCAACTTCTATTAGATTCTTACTTATTATATAGATACCCACTAATCCAGGTTACTTTACAAGTTCCAAGAAGCACATTAAAAAATAATTTTTATTTAAATGTTCACAAGCTTGTGGACCTATGAATACTTCGTAAATTTTTTTCGATTTAAGCAGAGTCGTTTACGTATTGAAAAAAAGTGGGTTGGGTTGGCAAAAACTTTGAGAAAAGTATACTGAAAATGTAATTTTTGACACGTTTTCAATGATGTTATTGCGTCAAAAATGCTGATATTTTTCGCGTTTCTGTGAAATATTATTCAGGTGCAGTCGCAGTTTTTTTTGTGTTTCTAAAATCATGACGTAAATTTGACAGACTTGAAAACTAACATTCTAATAACTAACTATGTCATCGCACCGCAGGCATAAATTTTTGCAATTTAAGAAGGAAATTTCTTAAAATAAAATAAACATTGAATAACAAAACAAAATACTGTGTTTTTGGCATTATATGAGGAACAGAGTGAGGAAAACATAAAAGATACAAACCGCATACTGTAAGAATTCCCTGATTTCTATGACTTGGGACTCATTCCCTGACTTTTCCAGGTCACTTTTTAAATTCACTGTCCGCTTAACAAAACTAAAAAAAAAACAATATTTTCGTGGTAAAAGAACCGCTGAAGATCCGCTAAATAAGTAAACGTTTTTTTCGAAAAAATCTTATAATAACATTTAACAGTACACTGGTACGCTTACATTTATTTAGCGGATATTCAGAGTTTTTTTCACTAGGAAAATAACGTTTTTTTTTTCTTTAGTGGGTGAATTTTCCAGGTTTTCCTGACCAGTTTCAACCTTGATACAATGTATAACATGTTAACTTTAAACTAAAAATTAAGTCTTCGAATTATTACTGACTTCATAAAGTCCAGTATCACATCGAAATGAATGGTATGGCGATATTTCCGATCACGCTACACGTACACGGTATGCTACTATTTATTCCAAATTCCTTCGCCTTCCGCGCACTCATAAACTGACGTCAACATTCGAAGTTTTATTAGCGTCCTCGATTGAGAGAATAATGATGTTTTAATTGAAACCGTAAAGAACAGAAATATTCTTGATGCGCTTGCCCTCCCAAAAAACATTAAATACTTCAGCTTTCCAACGGAAAATGACGTAGAAATGAAATGGATAATTGCCTGCCAAGCAAACATAAGGATGTTTTAGCATAGCCCTATATTTAGACTATAATTTTAGGAAACTCCATACGTATATCTGTTTATTTGTCTTTTAAAATCTAGTTTTGTTTTGTATAAAGTATATTTTCATTACGTTACTATTATTAGGCTAAAAACGGCATATAGGTGATCGTAATTTTTTTCCAGATAGGATTTGTTTAGAACATTTCGAAGATAGTTGTTTCGAAATACCTCTACAACAAAAACTTATGAACTACACCGCAAAGAACGCTCATAATTTAAGGGTTGATGCAGTACCTACTTTAAATATACCTGGAAGTTTAACATATTCTCTACGCAAGCAAAGATATGAAGAAAAATCGCCGGTGGTTGCCAAAAGAAGACGTGAATCAAGACGTGGTTTAATTAATTATTAAAAAAAAAATTAATACCTTTTCCTTGCACATGTGGTGGTATCGGAGTAACAAAGTGACGTCACGCCGAAATGCGTAACCTTTCACAACACAATTTGAAAAATGTTTGGGAAGCTGTTTTTAAAACTGTTTTTATCACCAATATTAGTTCAGATTAAAAAAATTACTACTATAGATGAATATAAATCGTTTTGGGTAAACCCGAAGAAATTTTGCTATATGGCTCACGTTTTTTCCACATTACGAGCATTTCCAAAAAAATCAATTAAGTTTTTGGACTGTTTAGTCCCAACTCTTTCCATCGGCAACCTTTTTTGCTTTTCTAATGTAAACACGTTTCCTGATTTTTTTTCTTTTTTGACTTTTCACAATTATTTTTTAATTTTTTTGCTATAAATCACAGGAGGATAAACACTTTTCTGCCACTATTTTAAATCATTGGGAAAACAGAAAAAACATCTTTTTCTTTTCACGGCAAAAGAGAAAGACTTCCGATTATCGTTTACTAATATTAGTCAGTAATTGTTACATTACTTGTGGGCGTCTTTAAAATACAAACTGCTTAAAATAAAAATGTTTTATTACTTTTTTATATTATTGTAATTTTATTGTTTTAATACATAGCTGAGGGCACCCAAAGGGCGCCAAGACCCAGAGTGCGGAAAGTTGCGTGTTGTGGATTATATATTTATTGTAGTGGCATACGTCGATAATTTCTATCCCGTGGGATTTCGAATGAAGGAGTTTTCTGACTATGTGGGATTGATAGCTCTTTAGTCACACAATCAAACATTACCGGGTGTTTTGTTCGCATCCGTGTAGAAGATGTTGTTATGACGTCATCTTTAGAGATGTCTGCCAAAAATCATAAAAGATACAAATTTCGCAACCGGGATATGATTATACCCGATTCCATATAATTCGAGAACGGGGATTCCAAAAAATTTACTTTTAAGGTGATCTGACTTAAAAGGACCTTTAAAATCGCAAAAAATAAGATTTTTGCCATTTTCTCTTCAAGAAATGTTAATAATTCGAGGTTTTGTTAGTCCAACTTCAAATGTACCTCAAACTATTAGGCATATGTGCCAAATTCGATTCTTAGAGTTTGATGCAGTTTAAAGCTTCATGACCTTGAAAAATACCTCAGTAAAATTAACATATTGCAAAAATAACATACTAAAGGGCGCTATTCTTCAACTATTAAAGCGAAGAAAACCAAATTTGGTAAAACAGAAAAGAAAGGCAAGTCCAACAATATTGTTAAAAAAAAAATGGTTCAGCTGTGACGCGATTCAATATGGCGGCTGATATATCAAAATGGCGACCTATAACCACATTTTATTTTATCCAATTTCGTAAAAAAGCAAAACTTAATAAAAACGACAGGCATATAGGTCATTTTTACCGAGGTCTATACCTAACATCTGGGACGCCTTCTAAAAAAAAATGGTAGGGAGGTTTAAAATGAAGTGTTTATTTATGGCTAAGATATTAATTTCATCTCCGGCACTTAAAGTTTTTGCGTAGTGGTAAATTAGAAAAAACGTCACAAAAAGCTGGTTTTTCACTTGTACATGTAATTTTCAAGGTCAATCAAGGTCATGCGTCAACTAAACTTTTTGTTCATAGTAAGCGGCGATAAGTCAACAAGAATTAATGATCACCTTGTCGTTTTTGCTTTTTACGAAATTGGATAATATAAAATGTGGCTATAGGTCGTCATTTTGATATATCAGCGGCCATATTGAAACGCGTCATAGCTCAACCAAATTTTTTTTAACTGTATTGTTAGACTTGACCTTCTTATCTTCCTTTTGGACCTCTTCGCTTTAATAGTTGATGTTCTTTTTGCAATATGTTAATTTTAATGGAGTATTTTTCAAGGTCATGATGCTTCAAACTGCATCAAACTCTAAGGATCGAATTTGGCATACATGCCTAATAGTTTAAGGTAGATTTAAAGTTGGAAAGTTTGCTATTTTCAAAGTCATTTAGGGTCGGATGACCTTGAAAGTAAATTTTTCTTCGGTCTCGCATTACACTTACACATGCCCCGTCACTAATTATTAATTGTTTATAGTAAGAGAAATACAAATGAACTATCAAATTAAAGGTCGTGACGTGCGCTACATGAATTATCCGGTCTGACGGCATGAAAATTGCCGAAAGTATCTGATAGATAGACAATTAGTCGGGTAATTACGTGAAACCTGATTTTTCGTAACTTCAACGTTCTCCATTTTTACTTCCGTGGACTTTATACGTACTGAAGGCTGGACTATGCTCTGTGTGTAGGAATTGTATTATATTCCCCGACATGACGCCTTATCGTGTCTAATTAGATGTTCCAGGCAGGCAGCAAAATTTGACTGTAAATTTATTATTCTTGATGTTTATGCTTGGAGTCGTCTTGTTTAGAGGGTTTAGGAGCCATGCAGGCCTATTATGTCTTAGACTAAATAACCGCTGACAAATATTGCGCTCGGAAAGGAAATCGATTTTGACAAAAATTAACTTCACAGAAAAAGAAACGTGAAAATAAAAATATCTTTGACAGCCGGGTAGCAACGTACAAAACACGTTCTTTGTTTATAAGGGCCTCTTAAAGCGCTTTTATGTAAGGACGGTTTCAATATATTATCGTATAAACACCACTAAAACTGTTTTAAATACTAAATCGATTTTATTTTAAAGCGATTTAAAAAAGCCGTTTATCGCTTTAAAACCCATCTTACGTTCAAATCAAATCAAATCAAATCAAATCATTTATTTTGTCACAAGAATATAAATCTCAATTACAATTTTTTTACATTCTCTGACAAAAAAGGATCATTTCACGATTACAAAACCGATAACATTAGATCCACCATTTAAGTTGAACCATGCGAAAAGACCCCGTAAAATAAAAAATATATATAACAAATTAATGCAAAAAAAAAACCAGTTAAGAATATCGCAGTATTAATATCTTTGCAAAAAGGATTTAACAAAACCCAACTCTATCCAGGGGAGAAATTCAGGGACAGGGGTGTGGCGCTTAAGGAACAGACGAGTGACAGTCACAAGAAAAACCCGACATAGTGAGACATAATGATTGAAAAAATATATATATAGATATATATTTAATTAGTTTATTTACAAACTAATAGATTATAATCGAGATTCCTCTTGCAACAGCAGTTCTATGACGCGGAATAATAAACTTTTGGGAGTTTTTGGTTCGATGAATCCTGGCCAAAGTTATAAATTTTTCTCTTAAATAAGGGGTTTTACCTGTCTTTATAATGCTATAAATAAAAGTGCACATATGCAGTTTTCTTCTATGGGCTATATTAAGGATTCTGTGGTGATTAAGATATGGAGTTACAAGATTTCTATATGAGACTCGATAGGAAAATCTCATACAGCTTTTTTGGATCTTTTGAATCCATTTTTTTGTTAACCAGGAGATCGAGTCACCATGAACAACTTCTTCAAGTCAAATTTTTTGTTCCGGTGGTAAGTGGTTTTTAAATTTGTAGATATTTTTAAGCCTAAGATATGCAGCAATCAGTTTGGATTTTATATGACCTTGAAAGGATAAATCGCTATCAAACGTAACACCTAGATTTTTTGCAGTCTGAACGATTGGAATTATGTTGGTGTTTATTGTAATTTTTAAGTTACGTTCAATTTGTTGCCGGGTGACTTTATCTTTGTTTATTACTAGGATTTGTGATTTGGATGCATTAAGCTTTTTTGCATACAGGTGTATTCGGTTAAGGTCTGAATATAGTTTTTCTTGGGTATATTTGGTATTATGCTTACTTATAGGTATTTTAAGTTGGGAATCGTCTGCAAACTGTTTAAATTTGCAAAATTCGACATAGCGATTCATATCAGCAACGTTGATGGCAAAGAGCAGAGGTGAGAGAACAGAGCCTTGTGTTATGGTATCAAAACCTTCAGAAAAGTCCATTCCATGTCTGGTTTTCCCTTATGTCATTTAATATGCTTACCAACGAGGTAATAGTACGATAATTTTTTCTGAAACCTGATAAATGATTCAATACCTTCTCCATACAGGCCGATCAACTCCTACCGATTTAGTGTCCTTTAATCCACCTTCGCCGCCATTATTACTTAAAAGTGACAGAAAATTCATTAGTTCTATGTCAATATGGCGGCGAAGGTCGAGAAAAGGACACTAAAACGGTAGGAGTATGTGAAGAAGGTATTGAATGATTCAATTTGGTAATAAATATGTTTTTCAAAAATTTTAGATAAAACGGAGAGTATGCTAATTGGTCTTAGATCTTTTAATTCTTTTGGTTCACTTATTTTAGCCAGAGTGCGAACAATTTCTTTTTTCCAAGATGATGGATAAAATAAAGTTAAGATACAAGAGTTTATCACGTTAATCAACGTATTCGCGCTAAAAGGCTTACATAATATAATATCCTTAATTGAAAGCCCATCATCACCCTCAGAATTACTAGATACATTTAAAACGATTTTAGTCAAGCTCTCCTTGTCAATCAGTTGAAAATCTAGTTCATGAATGTCGTTATCTAGTTTGTTGTTATTGTAAAATTCTACGAGATTTTTCGAGGCTGTATCTGGTTGGTTGCCTGTTTCTAAGAAAAAGTCGTGAAAGTCTGAGGCATTATTAAGGTTTTCGGGAATATCAGATTGATTTTTGTTTAATGTAAGGTTAAGTTTTTTAACTGTATTCCAAAATTTCTTATCTTTGCTCTGCCCAAAAACATTAAGAAACGTGATTTTCTGATTTTTTTTGTTTACATTTTTGATGTGCCCTATCCCTTAATTTAATTAGCTTTTTGATATTATCGGTAATCCATGGTTTTTAGGATATTTTTTTTTATTTTAATGGAGCGTATTTTTGTAAATGCTGTAGTAAATTGTTGCAAAAAATATTAATTATTTTCGTTTATATTATTCGTTGCATAAATTCGGTATAAATACTTTAAATTCGGTATAAATACTTTAAAAACGATTTAGCGCATTTCTTTCGACCTGAAGAAATAGTGAAGCCTGATATCATCGAAAAATATCTTGCTAAAGTATATGTTGTATTTGTTTTCTTTTTTTAAAACTGGCATTTAATGTTTAATGACATTTAATAAGGAACGTATAAACCCTCGAAGAAAGCGATTTTATTTAAAACTGCCCTTTGCGGTTTTAGGTGCGTATAAACGTAGTAACTGTTAATCTTAACAAGGCCCAAGCCAAGCCAAATTAATAAAAAAGTTATAGGCCAAATTCTAAAATGCATATTTTTCAAAAAGCTCCCGTAGCTCAAAAATAGGTTGGCATACTGATATGCGACTTTCATCATTATAAAATTTTCGAAAAATAGAATCGATAATTATATATATAATTCTAATATAAGTCCATGTAAACTATCTGTGTGAAATACTCTTATATTTGCAGTGTTGCCATTTGCAGGAACAACTTTCTTATTTTAAATTGAACACCCTGTATATTTTGGCATTTTTGGATTCTAAAAAATATTTTAGGTACATTTTATGTATAATGTTCTATACCTATGTTCAACTGTTTTTAAAATATTGACAGGTGAAAATTGACATTTTTTAACTTTAACAGCCCGTAACATTGAAACGGTTAAGGATAGAGCAAAACGGTTTTTACAATACAAACCTTGGGATATTGTAACCCTGGGTTTAGATATAAAAAGATAGCTTGTGAAAAACCAAGATTTTGCTCTATCCTTAACCGTTTCGATGTTACGGGCTGTCACATTTAAAAAATGTCAATTTTCACCTGTCAATATTTTAAAAACAGTTGAACATAGGTATAGGACATTATACATAAAATGTACCTAAAATATTTTGTAGAATCCAAAAATGCAAAAATATACAGGTTGTTTGATTTAAAATAAGAAAGTTTTTGCCAAGTTTTTCTGCCAATGGTAACACAGCGAATATGAAAGTATTTTATAAAGATGGTTTACGTGGATTTATGTTAAAATAAAAAGTTTGAAAAATTTCCATTGTATAGTTTCCATAATATTCTAATAAGTTACTCGCCCTGGACACCCGGTATATTAGTTTTTCGCTAGGGACCTAAAAATATCCAAAATCCCACGCACAACGCCCTCAAATTTGGACCACCCCGTCAACCAAAAAAATTTTAAAAAAAATGTGTTTGTTCGCTCTTTTTCTACAATTGTAAGGAAGGGGAGTGCTTATGTTTTGTGATGTGATTGTAGGGCCGGGCGGGTAATCAGAAACGTGATAATTTGCAGGGAGGAGGGATCAAAAATAAGAAATAAAGACGACGTCAAAATAGTTTTAATGAATGCTTTTATTGCTAAAGAGTGGGCTTTTAGTCAAAGTGTCGAAACCAGTTTATCTTCTTTTGCTCAGAAGCAATTTTTATTTCACACTGCGAAATTAAAGTTGTACAGTGTGCTCCCGAAAAACACTTATGTTAAAACATACAACTTTTTTTTAATTTTCATATTTTATCTATGTTTTAAAATAAATAAAAACTGTGTTTTCGTAATATCTCGAACAACAGCAAGTTTAAACATGTTTTGTTAATAAGGCGGTAGAAGAAAAACCAATAGTCCTAGTGAAAAACTTTTTTCTGTCTTAGTTCAAGAAAATGTTTTAGGAAAATTTATTTTTTTAAATTGAAAACTTTTGCGTGCAGTGTTGGCTCTCCCAAAAGCATCTTTTCTTTCTAAAGTTGTCACTTTGCCTCGATATAGGAAAACGATATAAACATGCAAATATTTCGATTGCGAAAAGAATGTCACTTACCGTATCCAGAAAACAATTTTGTTTCGACGCAATCAAAGTCTTATATCGATTTGGCTAAGCGGATATGTTATTGAAAGAAAGTAATATTTTTTTAGTAGGAATACTCTATAAGCCTTGGAAAGAAAATTTTATTTAAGAAAAGTACATTTCTTGTCCGTGAAAACAAATATTTTTCTTTATTAAAAAAACTTAAAGAACAAGCTTTAATTAAATGCCATCAAAAGTATAATAGTAGTTTTCACAACTAGTGGCTTGCTTTTTTTTACAAGTGTTGGTTTATATAACGAGCGCAGCGAGGTATTTAAAAACGCGAGTAAAAAAGGCACAGTTTAGCCACGAGTTGTAAACACTATTTTTTTTAATAACTTTATCAAAAAGTTCAATAAAAACAGGAAAATACTTTTAAAAATCTCGAACGAAGAGCACTTCTCGCAAAATACATCATCTTTACACTATAAATCGAGGCGGCTGGTAAATGAAATAACAATGGTTGCCATAGCGATTTTCCTTTTTACTCGGTGACGTTTATTGCTACGACATTTTAATCTTTGACAGTTTGAAATTTTTACGATGTTTTTAAATGATTTTTTCGAAAATACTTGGTGACAACTGGCGGAAATGGCTTAATTTTTAGGCAAGAATAATCAGATTTTTTCAATATTACTATTTTCCGCTATTTCTCTTTAATTTTGGGTAAAAAACGGACAGTAGTCTTTTTTTGCACTCTTGATAAAAAAGAGTTTTTTTTGCATTGTTAACCAAAAAAGCCATGCTTTAGTTATCTGCAGGCAGTTACTAAAATCATGTTTTTGATGAAGGTATAAAAAAAATAATTTTTTATCTTTCTTATACCATAATAAAAGCGATGGAACACAATTTTAGGTATCGTAACAAAGTTATGATTGGTTTCCACAAACCAAAACTACACTTTTGTGCACTCGACGCGCGTTTCGCTAACAACGTTAGCGATAAACAAACAACAATTGTTTATCGTCTCCTGATGATGCTAACGAAACGCGTCGATTGAAAAAAAGTGTAGTTTTGGTTTGTGGAAAACAATCATAACTTTCAAAAAAGAAGCTAAAAAAAAACCTCCAAATCAGTTACGTCAACCGAAAAGAATCTTAAAACAAAAGATCAAAAGATCTTGCGTGGAAATAACGGAAATTCAAACCTGGATGAGCATCCCACAAGAAACACACAAAGAACCAAAGCGACAGGAGAAATGATTAAACGATGTCATCATTCATTTATCTTTTCGCTTTGGTTCTTTGTGTGTTCCTTGTGGGATGCTCATCCAGGTTTGAATTTTCGTTATTTCCACCCAAGATCTTTTGATCTTTTGTTAATCATAACTTTGTTATAGTGCAACCAAAGGTTCCAAATTCCCAACATAGTTTAGGTATCGTATATCGATCACATCGACGATTCATTTAAGAAACAGTTGTGTTACTCTATAACCTAAGAATATTTTTAAAGGCTTGGCAAGCACGGCAATCTCACCCGTTCTCAGCTTTAGATGAAAGCAATATGTTTATTATTCGAATAGAAGAAGAATTTAGTTCTTCTTTTGTAGTTCTCTCTTTATCACCGTAAAGTTTATTATGGTATACGAAAGATAACAAATTATTTTCTACTTTTGAGTGCATTTAATAAAAGCTTGTAAAGTTTTTTTTAATAAAAATATACTTTTTAATTTATAACCTAAATCGTCCATGTTGAATCCCCATATTGAAATTTTCGAAAAACCCCTGAACAAACTAAATCTTTTCACCCCTCCACTTCTCTCGTCAGAGGGAGTGTGTACCTAATAATACCATATTCCGCATATTAAAATTTTCAAACCTGATCGACCAAAAATTGGACTTGTAAGGGGAAGGGCTGCCTAATTATGACATATTATTGCATTGTCACCGGAACTATAAATGCATGCCAAATTTTAAGGTAATCGGATGGGTATAAGTTAGTTACAATTGGTTAGCAAAGGATGACCAAAAATCGTCCTTCTTGAATCCGCCATATTTAATTTTTAAAATCTGACTATAAATTCGTTATCTTCATGCCTAAGTGCCCCAACACACCGAATTTCAACGAAATCGGGCGTACTTCAACTGAACCCCCCTCCACCCTCTTCGAGTAGGGGGGAGCTTTCAATTTTATCAAACCATATTCTTATTTTGTCACCTCACCCTATATAAGACGTGACAAGATTTTGTCAACAAAAATAAAATCTGTTCGTGTTTTTATATATTCTTCTTTTGAGGTTATATTTACTTTTCCCAAAGATTATTTTCCAAACAAATGTTAAAACAAACTTTTAATCACACACAGTGTTTCTAAATGTATTTAAATAATAATTCGAATACCGTATTCCTGTTTACAGACAATCATGGCCGATAATAGTTTAGGGATTTTCGATTTAAGAATTGGTCCTGGTTCCTGTTGACATTATTTTGACATACATTTTGACAGCGGTTCTAAAATAATGACGTCATTTAAAATATTGTGAAGATATCTTTGATTTTACTCAAAAAAAGACTACCTATAATTTTGCAAAATTTTAGGGGTTATGTTTACAACCAAAGGGCCAAACCAACCTCCTAGGCTGGTTCTAAAATTTCATAACCGGTTTGCAACTGACACGTCATTGGTTTGTTTGTTGATTGTTTTAAAACGAAAGGACCGGTTCCGGTTCTGGTTCAACCAGAACCAGGACCAATTGTAAATCGAAAATCATTTTTGTGTCACAAGCGTTTTCCATTTTTGACCAGGTTAACCAATTTGTTCCATGAGTTGTGTTCAGCTATTAAACTATTGGGAAACTGCAACATAGATTTTAACAAACCGGTAAAAAATAGCAATATCCGGAACTTTAGGTCACCTGATCCAGAAATACCAGGATATATAGGCAATAGCTTAACCGCTAGGCTGACAGTTATGAGCCTAAAAGAACATAGTCGCAACAGTGCAATCGACCTGACATAATTTTTTTTTTCTGATTTGTTTTTTCCACAATCAGTAAATGGTATTTTTTACCACGATTTTTCGTAATGCATGAAAATTTCGTTTTTTTTTTTTAAATTTTTAGTAATAGAAAAAGTAAAGTTATATCGGTTTTAGATGGGTTTCAAGTCCCTCTGTAAACATGATATATATTTGTCTGCTTTTTTTTATTAGCCACATACATGTTTGAATCAAACCAAAAGTTACTAGGATGTTACTGCGTTGTTTTTTAGTCAAAATAAAGTGGTTTGGGCTTTTTTGCGTGTTTCTTCTAATAGTGAAGGGGCATGTGTAAGTCCGTGGGATTTTCATCATGGAATCATGGCTCTTTAGTCAAACAATCAAGTGTTACTGGGTGTTTTGTTCACATCCGTGTAAAAGGGGTTGATATGACGTCATTTATCAAGATGGCGAAAATCATAAAAAATACAACTTTCGCAACCAGGCCATGATTATACTTGATTCCATATTATTCGAGGACGAGGATTCTAAAAAATTTACTTTTAATGTCATCGGACATTAAATGACCTTGAAAATCGCAAAAAAACAAGATTTTTGCCATTTTCTCTTCAAAAAAATCTTAATAATTCGACGTTTTGTCAGACCAAATTCAGATGTACCTCAAACTATTAGGCATGTACGCCAAATTCGATCCTTAGTGTTTGATGCAGTTTGAAGCTTCATGATCTGGAAAAATACCCCAGTAAAATTTAAAAAATGCAAAAATAACATACTAAAGGGCGCTATTAATCAACTATTCAAGCGAAGAGAACGAAATTTAGCAACAAAGATAAAAAGGTAAAGTTTTGTATATTATATTTGTAGTAAAAATTTTGTTAAAAAAAATTTTGTTCAGCTATGACGCGTTTCAATAAGGCGGCTGATATATCAAAATGCCGACCTATAACATTTTATTTTATCCAATTTCGTAAAAAAGTAAAAATGACAGATGGCCATCAATTCTTGTTGACATATCTCCGCTTATTATGAAAAAAAAAGTTTAGTTGATGCATAACCCCGATTGACCTTGAAAATACCAAGTAAAATTTAAAAACCCGCTTTTAGTAGTGTTTTTTCCAATTTGCCACTACGCAAAAACTTTAAGTGTCGGAGATGAAATTAACATAAAAAACACTTTATTTTAAACCTGCCTACCATTTTTTTTTGATCTGGCGTTGGTGCAATAAAACGTTAAATTATGGAGATTTTTTTAAAGAGAAAATGGCAAAAATATTTTTTTTGCGATTTTCAAGGTCATTTGAATTCGGTTGATTTTGAAAGTGATTTTTTTGTAATTCTCGTCCTCGAGTTATATGAAATCGAGTATAATCACGCACCGGTTGCAAAAATTGTATTTTTTATGATTTTTCGACCGCCATTTTGGAAAATGGCATCTAAAACACCTAGTCCAGAATACGCTCATATATATCTAACTTCTGCTAACTCTTTTATAGGTAATTTAAATGACTTTGTTGGAGGGACAAGTGAGTAGAACATAAAATTCACAGTTCCGATAGTAAAAACAACAGGCATATAGGTTATTTTTACCGGGGTATAGCATAAACATCTGGGACGCCAATTCAAAAAAAATGGTAGAAAGGTTTAAAATTAAGTGTTTATTTATGGCTAAGATGTTAATTTCATCTTCGGCACTTAAAGTTTTTGCGTAATTTTTAATTGTAAAAAACACTACAAAAAGCTGGTTTTTCAATTTTACATGGTATTTTCAAGGTCAATCAAGGTCAACTAATTTTTTTTCATATTAAGCAGAGATAAGTTAACAAGAATTGATGGCCACCTTGTTATTTTTACTTTTTTACGTAATTGGATAAAATAAAATGTGGTTATAGGTCTCTATTTTGAGATATCAGCCGCCATATTGAAACGCGTCATAGCTGAACAAAATTTTTTTAACAAAATTGTTGGACTTGACCTTCTTACCTTTATTACCCAATTTGGCTTTAATAATTGATGAATAGCGCCCTTTAGTATGTTATTTTTGCAATTTGTTAATTTTGCTGGGGTATTTTTCAAGGTCGTGAACCATCAAACTCTAAGGACACAATTTGACGTACATGCTTAATAGTTTGGGGTGCATTTGAAGTTGGTCTGACAAAACGTCGAATTATTAAGATGTTTTGAAAAGAAAATGGCAAAAATCCTGGTTTTTTTTCTATTTTCATGGTCATTTAAGGTCAGATGACCTTGAAAGTAAATTTTTTGGAATTCTGGTCCTCGAATTATATGGAATCGAGTATAATCATTCCCCGGTTGCGAAAGTTGTTATAATTTTTGGGCGCCATCTTGAAAGATGTCGTCATATTAACACCTTCTACATGGATGCGAACAAAACACCAAGTAACACTTGATTGTGTGACTAAAGAGTTATCAATCTCACATAGTCACAAAACTCCTTCATAAAAAATCCCACGGGATAGATATTATCGACATATGCCCCTACACTATAAAAAAATAGTGTTTTGATTTGTTTAGTGCTGTTATATAACCGGAATTACTAGTTTTTTGCCTTTCGTAAGTGCTGTACGATAACCTTTTTTGTTATTAGCTTCAGAGTTAGGGGAATTTTGTCAGTAACAACTGATTTAGGCTCACAAATGTCAGCTAGATGTAGCGGTCATTTTCTCTCTAGGCTATTATCATTGGTTTTATCAGGATAATTAAAAAAATACCAAAATTTGTTTTTATTTGGTCAGCTAAGATATATAGCTTTTGTTACTTGGCGGGCTTCCTAACCAGTTTATAAAAATTCCTTTCGATCATCCAAATTTTGTCTCCTTGTTGGAACACTCTCATTGTAGGATTCAGGGCAGACAGTGCTTTCCTAAACGTCACAGCCGCTTCTGTTTTTTAGGCGCAATTTTACAACTCATAATCAAACCTCAAAACTTACAAAATATTTAGTTTTAATAAAGAGACAGTGTGAATTTTCACATTTCTCTTAAGACATTTTTAAGAGGAAATAGATATATATTTATTAATTATCTAAATTAAAGTAAAAATGTTAGTTTAGAAAAAGAAAATATATTAAAAAGAATGCCAACCAAAACTTTCAAATGAAACACCCAGTATATTACTGTATTTTTGCATTTTGTTTTTAAATTCTAAGTATTTTTATATAACGTACCCTATGTCGATCTTGAACTGTTTTCGAGATATTAACAGTTGAATACTGTCATGTTCTGGGTCTTCTATTTGAAATTTGATCTTGAATACTAATGCGTAATGTCAAACTCGTAAAAAGGATAGTTTATTCTTTGGCCATCTATTCGCCTAGTATCTTGACAACCATATAGGGGCAAATTTAGATACATTTTGAATTTTTGAATTTTTCCATTTATGTCCGCGTTAGGGTTTGGCTCTAGTTAGTGCCATTTTAAAGATATGGTTAAAATAATCAACCCTATCCACATAGCAAGACTTGGATATTGTATATTACAAAGATATTTAAAATTAGGATATACGTTTTGTATGTTTTGCTATCTTACATCCAGTTGTTTCAGGTAAGTAGATAAACGCGATTGAAGTTGTTTTATTCGTGTGGGCTCAAAATGGTGGCGTCAGATGAAATAAATGCATCTATATATATGTTGCTTTTCGACGTTGACGCACTGCGTAAAAAAGGGTCAGAAAAGGTTTAATGTCAATCAGGAACAGCAGGTGTTGTTTTATCTAAAGCTAGGTTTATACTGTAAAATTAAAAGAAACATTGACCTATATGGGAGGCAGTGTATTTTGCATTTGCGAAAACAACCTTTTTTAGGGTTAAGTTGGGTTTGCTGGGGTTGTATTGGTTTTTTTTCTTGTGAAAATGTAAAAAAACTGGTTTTTCTGTTTACCAAATATTAAATTAGAAAGCCGATAAATCACCTCGTAAATCACGGACACCCACATTTCTGTACATTTATAAAAGTTTTGTGCTGATTATTTTAAATTTATTTACTTTTATTTTTATTTTATTTATTTATGTTGTATTGTAAAAGTAGAATCCTTTTGAAACTTTTATTTTTTTACTTTCCTATTAGACCTCTAAAAGCAAATATATAAGTTGTATGGTTTTATTTTTTGTTTCAGATGGATACTTGATGAAAATTTGGTTGGTGGTTCCGTCAGTTGTTCTCACCATCTTTGGTAACTTTACATCTCTTGGGGACTGTAGGGTAAGTAGATAAAGCCGGTTTTTTTATTCATAAATGGTGAAGTCACATGCACCTTGGCCATTTTTTTCATACCAAAAATCAGGCCATTTTATAAACATAAATAATTTAAGTAAACATTTCGAGGTATCAGGAAATGAAATACCTACCTAAATGGAGACCCACGAACAATGTTTATTATTAATTGATTATTATTTCAAAGTTGCAATTTTAATTTTTTTCTGTATTTTTTATCCAAATAAAGGGACTTTAGCAGTACATAATTAATTTTCTTGAATTATCTGTGAAAATTCCCTGTATAAAATATTAAAGTTTTATTTTACTATTAGCAACAATTTAAGGATTTTGTGAAATTAGGACTACTCAAAAATAAGTTCTGCCCTAATAAAATCGGTAGGAATGGTAATTGTTAATCACCAAATTTCTATTTCAGGTGAACTTTTGATGGAAATATGGGTAGTTTTCACCATGCCTCCCAATTTTGAAACAACAAAAATTATATCTTTGGTTCCTTTACATGGGAAAAGAAATAATCCCGGTGGCCATCTTAACATCTAGACTTTGCAGGGTAAGTACAATAAACTGTCGGGAACTTTTTTTTAAATTTAGTTTAAAGCAAAATTGGGATGCTACAAAAGATTTTTTTTGTGTGTGTTATTTTATAGACTGTTCTTTTTAGGTTTTTTATATATTACTCTTGGTTAAAACTAAAACGATGATGTCCAAAAGGTCCCATATAAAAGTGCTTAGGATATTCACGCATTAATTTGCCAGAAATTGGCATAATCATTTTTTGTTGAGTCTAGAGAACTTGTATAATTTTTTTCTTTACTTATATTTGTTACTAAAGTTAAACATTACTTTTTTAAAAGTTTTGGCTTTATGTTTTTTTTTATAAACTGAATTTTTTCTAAAATTTTTGTTTTACAGCTCTTTAAAAGATTAAAATAACATATTAAAAAAAAAATTTGCCCATGGCATTTTTATAGTTTTTTTTATTATAAAATCTTGCTTTGTACCACCAGAAAACTGAATAAAAACTGATTAAAAAATGAATATGCCACGTATTACCTCTTTATAAAAATATTTTATTTCCAAATGTAGCTGCAGCAAGAAGAAATTCCCTTTCTTTATGCACCACCACGAACACAAAGCTTCATATTGTCATAGAAAATTGATTAATGATGCTGCAGATAAAGACATATATCAACCACAAAAAAGAATATAGCTAAACATGAGTATATGTACTGGTAATAATGCGATATGGTGCCTGCGAGTCTTAATATACTGCTTTGCTCTCTTTGACTTAAACTAAATGTTTTAATGGAAAGCTTAATTCTGAATTTTCTAAATAAAATTAAACAAATGTAATTCAACTGCTTCAATTAAAAAATGAGGAAAAAGTGTTTATTGATTATTTTTTTTATATTATTTAATTTATATTTTTTGGATATATAAATAACATAAAAAACGATATTTTCTACCATTTTAAAGTACATCTAAAAAATGTTTATTTATGTAAAAGCATGTGTTTCTGACGTTAATTTTACTCACGTTAATTTTTCTAAATTTAGGATGCGATCTATTATTGTTATTGTGCTAAGTATGTATATTGTTGTAATATAAATGACAATATATTTAGGGTATATACAAAACGTATATACCTTATATATATGATCATAGATTTGTAATGAACATTCTTCATTGAATACATTAGTGTCATAAGGATTAATATATTGCAGTAATATAAATCTCATATATGCCCTCAATAAAATATTATGGATACGAAAAGAATATACTTTTATGGATATACCATTGTTAAATATAAACTAAAATTTGGAAAAATATACATTTTGTATGTCGTGACGGATATCGACAGGATATACTATATATAAATATATATTTTGAACATCAAATTTGGTGTAATAGAATATAACTCGAATATTTCAGTGGAGTAATTAATACATGTTCAGAATATACTTACAAGTGGATGTTACCTAATGGGTACCTCTGGATCCAAATTGGATCTTTTTTGGAGCTCCTATGAACGTCGGGTGAATATCTGGATGATATCCAGGGCAATATCCTTCTCCGTTTTCGTATATACGCTGGATATACGTGCAATATTTTTTTGCTATGTGGGTATATAAACTATAAAAAGACTTTTTGTGCTCCTAATCCTGCAGCTAATCCAACAGCTCTTCTTTTCTTCCTGACCGTGGTTTAACTGCGACTTACAAAATTCAGTAACTTGTTTACCGATGGTTTAATCCAAAGATTAAACTGAAGTTTAAACTATGGTTTAATGTGGAGTTTTACCATTGGTAGTAAAATTAGCCCTAAAACAATTTAAGTGTCAATGTAACGTTTACTTAACAGGCCGATATTAGCAAACTTTTATTTTAATTAAAATTGGAAAAGGAGTGTCGGTGTGCAAGCGTCAGGGATCTGGCTTTTCCATCCTGACGTGGCCCCAGTTAAAGTTTTCTAATTAGAGACCGACGGAACAAAAAGATTGAAGTGTTTGGAAAAAGTGTTTGTACGTGACGAAAATGCGTTTCTATCTACAGTAGAAATCGCTTGTAACGAAACAGTTTATAACAACGTAACGCATATTAGACAGTTTTTGGTCGTGCCACTTACAGCCCGATTTTTCGTACGGAAAGTTCTATATTACAAGTCATGTTCTTTCGGAATATTATCAGCAAACACAAATCGTCGGCATTGAATCGGGCCAATGTCGACAACATCGGCAGTGTGTCGGCATCGGCGACTACACTCTGGCCGGATGTTGGACAGATTGCGATTTTCAGTTTTCGGTCAACAAACGGCAACTGACAGAGATCCACATTACTATAGTCGATTTTATGCCGACACCACTTTAGGACCGACGATGGTCCGATTGGAACTTTGTTTAATCGGACGAGAATCAACTGACGATGGCCCGATTTACTATAGTCGACATTATGCCAACGTAAACCTTATCTGCTTTAGAGCCGATGATGGTCTGGTTCTTTATTTGGTCGAGAATCGGCAACTGACGACGGCCCGATTTACTATAGTCGACTTTATGCCGACACCTACTTTATCTGTTTTAGGGCCGACGATGGTCCGATTGGAACTTTTTTTAATTGGACAAGAATTGGCAACTGACGATGGCCCCATTTACTATAGTGGACTTTATGCTGAGGACCACTTTATCTGCTTTAGGGTCGACGATGGTCCGATTGGAGCTTTGTTTGATTGGTTGAGATTCGGCAACCGACGATGGTTCGATTAGGCCACCTTAAAATTTTTAAACTGCTTAATAGTTTCTTCCTAGTATGTGGACATGGCGCTAATGTCACTATGTTCCCTGTACAGTGGAAAATTGTATTATATATATACTGAGCAAAGATATTTCAAAACTAGAATGCGGACTTGACAAGATGGTGGTACTTCTCTACAAGAATTCACTGTTTTGCCACTTAAACCATCCCGACTGGTTAAGCACCCGCATTATAGAAACTTTGTAGTTTGCCAATGTCGGATCGTGTCGAGCAACCACTGACAGACCTTCGTCAATCACCGACGTCGGGACGCTTTGAGAGGCTGATGTGGGGCCTTATTATCCACCCATTATCGGACCTTAGTGGTTTGGCATTGTCGCTTTAGCAAACCAATATCGGACTTGAATAGTTTACCGATGTCGGGCCGAGACCAGCTGGCCTACGTTAGACCGACCAAATTAAGCAGTTATGGGCGGATGGTCAGTACCATGTGGATGTCAGTAAAAAGTATAATTTACCATTGGTCCGACGACGGGCCACAGTCTAGCGCTGCGTCGGCAAACATACATTGAACCTACATCGCAAAGCGGACAAAAAATACTGCTGGTCCGATGTCGTAAATCGACGTCGTGCCGATGACGGCAAATTCGGCAATCGACATCGAACCGACGAATGCCCCAGGGAACCGTGTTTGCTAGGTTGTCACTCTTTTTGTTCAATTTTCCGGTCCCTCGATCCTTTTCGAGTCCCATTTTTGAACAAGTTGGCCATGACAGCTCTTAGCTTTTGTTTTTTTTGGCAGTTTTGACACTTCTAAAAAAGCTTTTTTCAATTTGTTTCAAAGGTTGTATAATATATAATATACTACTGTAACTACTGCAGTAACATTGTTACCGTCTACCCAACGTTAGCCGACCTGTCACGCGATGGTGATTTTTTAGTAAACCAGTGACGTCGTGTGGACGTTTTTATGAGACTCTAGTTACGTTCTGCCGACGTTTCTACGTCTAAAAAACTTTCACATTACGTGAACTTGCGACATTTCTGGCAGGTCTTTCGACGTTTTCCGGCCGGAGTTTTGACGAACTTAAGTGCTCTTTTCTTGTGAAGAAGAAAAGTTTCCAAAGGAATTAATGGCAATATATTCTCCTGCTCTCCCGCACTTATGTACGGCAGATCGCCCTATCTCTCTCTAGATTCTAAGTAACTGGCTCAACTGGTCAGGGGCCTAATTCTTAAAACTCAGGGAATGATCCCATCCCTCGAAAAAAATTTGCTTTTCCTTAAAACCTCTTACGCGCATGCTTGCCTGAATAATGGGGCCGATCGGATCTCTGGCTTTGGAGTCGGGGAGCGAGAACACCCAATTTTTGATAGAATAGAATGAGCGATCACCGCTCAAAAATACGAAAAGCGTTCGACGTGGGATCATTCGACACAAATCTAAGTCATTCTTTGCTCAAGAATTAGGGTCCTGAAATGACATTATCCTACAAGTATATGGGCAAAAGAGAAAGCCTGGTGCTCTATAAATAGTAATGTCTGATCCACAGCTTCACTTCTTGCCGCTCACTAAAAATACTTTTTGCTTTTCCTTCCAAGAAGTAGGATCTTTGAAGTGTCCTGCCATATTTGAAAAACTAAATTTTATTTCACAGTTCACCGACCATTTATTTAGAAAAATCGAATAAAAAGTAAGGTTATGGAAACTGTCAACTGTCATCGGCGGAATTGTTGAAGCGTTTTCCATTCGCACGTTGGGTTGATAGTAACCAACGGTCGTGGCAAGTGGTTTATTTGGGAATGTTTGACGACTGTAGTCCATTTGCGTGTATCTTTTGGGATTCTCATAATATTCGCCATTTTTGATGCCACCGTTTATGTTCGAAGTGGCCGCCATTGTTTATATTTACTAAACCTGGCAAAAAATAATACAAACATGATTGAATGGCATTTTGGAGACATTTTATGATCCGGGCGAGATAGGTATTTGACCATGGAATCCTAAAAAGACGGCTTTAGTAGCATCCATTTTTTTTACAATTAAAACAGCAATATTTTTCGTTTAAACACAAACAAATCAAACGCCTGTGTGCTTTTTCATTCATTTTCGAAGCATATTTGTCAGTAAACCGAATTGCGTTTTTAAATTTTGCTCCCATAGGGGCCATGTAAATACTATTTAATAAACGGTAATTATCAAATTATCATTTTTTTGTTTGCCATTTTCGAAAGTGTATAAATATAAGTTCATTTTAGTAACCGAAAATCCCAAAGTTTGAGATGGGCAAAATTTTGGATAGTGAAACACCACCAAAAAATCAATAACAAAGAGGGCGCTATTGTAGTCATTTTGGGTCGTATTTTACGATGTAACAAGAAAGATTACTATTCCAACTCCAGTTAATGCACAACGACGTTAGGACTCAAAAATCATCCACCATTTTGGGGCAAATGCTTGAGCAGCGGAACATTGAAGCGGTGGCATATTTTTCGGAAAAATCGACCACATTGAAGTCATCAAGCTTGTGGAATCTATGCTCTACAAATTATTAAGGACAAATCCAGATAAGTTGGCCTAGGTCGGCTATAACTGGTCGTCAGTCATCACTGAAATAGCTGTGTAAAGCTAATAGGCACTACACTATAATTTTTCTAATATTTTTTTGCAATTTTGCACAAGTTAAAAGTACAAAAATCATTTCTAATCACAAAAGTTTACTTGTTTTGCTTTAGTTTTGATCTTAAAAACTACTGGCCTTAGCGGCAATGGCTATCTAGCCAACAAGAAGCAGAAAGCTAATATTGTCTTATGAGGAATAAATTAAGTAACTCGGCTAGGTGTTGTCGAAAGAGGTAGGTACTAAAATGTTTTTTTTTTAATACCTTCATCAAAAACATGTTTTTAATAACTGACTGCAGATAACTAAAGGATGGATTTTTTGGTTACCGATGCAAAAAAACTTTTTTTTTGATCACGGGTGCAAAAAATGATTTCGGTTCGTTTTTTACCCAAAGTTAAAGAGAAATAGTGGAAAATAGTAATATTGAAAAAATCTAATTATTTTTGCCTAAAAACTAAGTATTTACGAAAAAATCATTTAAAAATATCGTCAAAATATCAAATTGACAAAGATTAAAATGGCGCAACAATTAGCGTCACCGAGTAAAAAGACACATCGCTATGGAAACGATTGTTATTTCATTTACCAGCCGCCTTGATTTATAGTGTAAAGATGGTGTGTTGCGGGAAGTGCTCTTCATTCTAGATTTTTAAAGGTATTTTCCTGTTTTTCTTGGATTTTCTGATAAAGGTATTTAAAAAAATAGTGTTCACAACTCGCGGCTAAACTGTGCTTTTTCTACTCGCGTTTTTAAATACCTCGCTGCGCTCGTTATTTAAACCAACGCTTGTAAAAAAACGCTCACCTAATAAATGCTTTCAGTGAAATAGTTGTTTTCAAGACTAGTGGCTAAAATAGTGCTTTTTTTACAAGCGTTGGTTTAAATAATGAGCGCAGCGAGGTATTTAAAAACACGAGTAAAAAAGGCACAGTTTAGCCGCGAGTTTTTAACACTATTTTTTTTTACCTTTATCAAAAAATCCAAGAAAAAAAGGAAAATACTTTTATGCAATTCCGGGTATAAATGCTCCCATTTAATCCCGCTTTATTTATTCCCTATGGAAATAAAGTAAAGTTTATTGAAATAGCGACATATATGTTTCTGCGTTTCGGCGTACTGGATGTTATCGTTTGACATAAAGACAGAGCGAAGGTACATGTGGCGGTTTGTCTACAGAGTGCGATTTTTTGAAAAATAAATAAAAAAATAAAGTTATTTTTTTAACTTTTCTGCTTATTCTAAAGTGCATAAAATAGTATATAAACCTCAGGAGTAAAGTGATGCTTAATCCCGCTACAAATTATATTATAAAATTTTTGCCTCAGGATTAAATGTACCACTTTACTCCCTAGGTTTATAATGTACTATTAAAAATCTCGATCGAAGAGCACTTCTCGCAATACACCATCTTTACACTATAAATCAACGCGGCTGGTAAATGAAATAACAATGGTTTCCATAGCGACGTGCCTCTTTATTCGGTGACATTCATTGTTGTGACATGTTAACCTTGGATAGTTTGATATTTTGACAATGTTTATGTAAATACTTGGTGAAAACTGGCGGAAATGGCTTAATTTTTAGGCAAAAATAATTAGATTTTAATATTGCTATTTTTCGCAATTCGCAAACGGACAGAAATTCTTTTTTGCAACCGTGATTAAAAAAAAAAGGTTTTTTGCATCGGTAACAAAAAAAGCCATGCTTTAGTTATCTGCAGACAGTTACTAAAATCATGTTTTTGATGAAGGTATAAAAAGTTTTTGAGTGAGAAAAGTGTCTAAAAACTGTTTTTATAGACGGATCGGATTAACTCATTTAGCGAGAAAAAAATAAAAATTTTAAAAGAAAATGCGTGAGTGGGGCTCTTGCGGGCTGCATTTGGTGGGGGGAAAGGAGGAGAAAAATGGTATTATTGCAATTTCCGGCAAAACTGAACGTCATAGAGTAAAAACTTCAATATAAAAGTTGTAGACGGTGCAAAGGTCTACAAATTTTGTAAAACATAACCTCAAAATTTTAGAGAAAAATGCAATAATCGTAATATTCTTGTTTTTTATTTTTCATTTCCCCAAAAATAATTGAATTTTCATGAAACTCGGCGAAAACATACCTGTCTGTGTCCTTAATGATTACAATTTTTTTTAGACAAAAAGGTTAAAAAATTTTTGAGATATTCATTTTTGTCGGTCGAAATCACTTTTTTTTCAATGAAAAATTCTACTCTCTACTACTACGAAAATTCTCATAGTATTTTTTGACGTTGCTCATTTTTTTTGTTTTGACATATACTTTTTGATGAGATAATAAAAAACTACAGTTACAATTAAAAAACATGCTCAGAAATGCAAAAAACAAATAATGGCTTTTGCAACAATGAATTTTTCAGTAATTGTTGATAATTTCTTTCAATTAAAAAAAAAAACAACAACCGATTACACCATCTATTTAACGGTATTTAATTTACTACGTTTTTACGCGCCTAAAACTGGTTATATATAAGAATGGTTTTAAATAAAATCGCTTTCTTCTTCATTAAAATCGTTTCCTAACAGCTGATCGATGTATTGTCATCCTCTTACCTTACAGTTTACCAAAATTTAAAACATAGATATTGTTATATTAAAAAAAACCTTATATTGCATTTGTTTTAAACGCAAATAAAACAACTTAGTTAACAATTTTTTTTCCGGTTTAAAATAATATTGATTTAGTATTTAAAATTGTTCTAATGATATGCCTCGGACAAACATTTTCAAACCGTCATTTGTTAAAAGCTTTATGTTTGTGGAGTATTGCTACAAATATAAACAAAAATTGTTTGTCGTAGAATCGATTGGTGCACATATTTTTTATTTTATTTTAATAATTAAAATAGATTTTTTTAATATATTATATAAAATTATTTTTTTACCTGCTAAATAAATTTGAAGCTAAAATCCCTGTCTATACGAATGTAATTTTTATGTAAAAAAAATTAAGGAAAAATTGCGATTTTTGCTTTCAAAAGTATATTTTTCTAAATTTTTAAAATGGATATTTATATTACTGGCTCACGAAAAATCGTTAGGTAATCTATTAGAATTTATTAAGCCGGAATTGCAAAAGCAATTGTCGTTTTTATTTATTTATTTTTTAATTTTAACGAGAATTTTCCCGAATAGAATTTTTTGACATTACTCCTTTTTTTTTTTGTTTTGAGTTATACTTTTTGGTGAGATAATAAAAAATTTTAGTTACAAATAAAAAACATGCATTACGAACATTTAATTTTTTAGTAATTGTATATAATTTATTTCAATTTAGAAAAAAAATCAAGAATCTATTACACCATTCAGTTGTACGGAAAAATGCAAAAACGTTATTTTTTTGATCATTTTAGTAAATATGTATTTTTTTTAAACTGCTTTCCTTAAAAAAAATGTATTACCTTTTTTTGTAAACTCTGTTTAAATCAGGATAATATGAGAGGCGTATTTTTTCAATTTCTATCGACATAATTGTTGGACGGAAATAGCTCAAAATTTTAGCTTCTTGTTTGAAATTAAAAATAAATTAATATTGATAACGACAATTGCTTTTGCAATTCTGGCTTAATAAACTCTAATAGGTTACCTAACGATTTTTCGTGAGCCAAAATAATAAATATCCATTGTAAAAATTTTGAAAAATATACAATTTTTGAAAACATAATAATTACAATTTAAATTCAAATTTAACTATAAGGTAAAAAATGCACCAATAGATTGTGCGACAAACAATTTTTTTATGTATGATACTTTACTAATCGAAATAAGATATTAATAGCAATCACAAAAATAAAGTTTTAGGTCAAACAGTTACTTTGTTTATACCGTACTCTTAAAGCGCTTTTAAAAAAAGGACGGATTAAAAATGCTTGTCCTAAACATACCATTAGAACAATTTTCAATACTAAATCAATTTTATTTTAAACCGAAAAAAAAATGGTTAACTTAGTTGTTTTATTTGCGTTTAAAAAAATTTAATATAAGGATTTGTTAACGTAAAAATATATATGTTTTAATTTTTGAGAAACTGTAATGTAAGAGGATTGATAGTACATAGATGAGCTGTTAGAAAACGATTTTAATGAAGGAGAAAGCGACTTTATTTAAAACCGTTCTTATATAAAACCGGTTTTAGGCGCGTATAAACTTAGTAAATTAAATACCGTCTCCTTTGTATTTTTTCCGTATAAATAGATGTTGTAATCGGTTGTTGATTTTTTTTTAATCGAAAGATATTACCAACAATTGCTGAAAAATTCGTTGTTGCAAAAGCCATTATTTGTTTTTTTGCATTGCTGAGCATGTTTTTTAATTTTAACTATAATTTTTTATTATCCCACTAAAAAGAATATGTCAAAACAAAAAAAATGAGCAACGTTAAAAAATACTATGAAAATTTTCCTGAGTAGAATTTTTGATTGAAAAAAAAAGTGATTTCGACAGAAAAAAATCAATATCTCAAAACTTTTTTAACCTTTTTGTCTAAAAAAAAATTGTAGGTATTAAGGACATAGACAGATATATTTTCGCCAAGTTTCGTGAAAATTCATTTAATAATAAAAATATTACGATTTTTTACATTTTTCTCAAAAATTTTGAGGTTATGTTAAAAAGTGACATTTACAAAATTTGTAGACCTTTGCACCGTCTACAACTTTTGTATTGAGGTTTTTATTCTATGACATTCATTTTTGCCGAAAACTAAAATAATACCATTTTTCTTCCCCTTTCCCCTTACCAAATACACCCTGCAAAAGCCCCACTCACGCATTTTTTTTTAAACATTTATCAGCATTATCATTTCCAGTCTTCAAACTCCTGTTAAAATTTTTTTTTCTTTTATTTTAATTTGGTTGGACTATTAATGAAAAAAACAATTTGAGTCAAACCGAAAAAATGTTTGTATGTACTTAATAAGTTTTTTGACAAAAAAAAATTGACTGATAATACATATTAATTCAACCCAACTGTAGGCCAAAAAAAATAAGCTTATGAACTCATAAATTGGTGATATTTAACTCAAGATTTTCATCATTAAAAAATGACAAATTACAAGATCGTCATTTTAAAGCTTTTTTAAACAAACTAGCGCTGTTTCTCGCACGATGGGGGCAAGTTTCCATAAAGATTGGATTTTACTGAGTCGTGAAAAAAATTCCTAAAAGAAAGTAAATTATGGAGACGGCGGCAGAAATCCGAAACAAGAAAATGTGTGCAATTTATTTAGCCGGATTTTCAGCATGACATTTTTTTACGAAGAAAGTCTATTTCAAGCTTTTCCTTACTTTCGGGAAAATTTGGCGTTGAAAGAAAATACTTTTCTAATTAAAACAAATAAAATATATAGTGTGGGCTCAAAAAACGGAGCTTTCTTGATTGTACTTAACTTAAAATATATTTGTCCGATTTTTCACAATATTACAATATACATACAATATACAATATTGCGGCTTAGACAGAGTTTGACTGTAATTTTAATTTAATTGTATGAAATACCAGCATATTGTAGTTTACAATGTTTTCTTAATTTTGCTTTTAATGCCCCAAACTACATATGTGTTTTGTATGCCAAATTTTATGGATCTGGTCTGATTTTTTTTTATGGGTGACATTTGGGGTTATATTATTTTAGCATAAATTACTTACATAATTTTTGCAATAGGTAGCTGCATTTATGCGTTTTTTTAATTAAACAATGACAAAACCAAAAAAAACAAGGCACCTAATAGTTTTAAATTTGCAATGAGATCTATTGCATATAGTATGCACAACAAGTCTTTTCTTCTAAATAATAAAATATATTTTCTCAAAAATGCCTGACAAAAATCAAGTACAAAATAAAATAGCTTCCAAGACAGGAAAAATAACAACTACATAACCTAACTTCTGAACTAATGTTCTTATTTCTATTTGGTGAAAGATCAACGCATGCAGGCCCAAAATAAATTATATAAGAAAATATAATTTATTTTGGGAGTGCATGCGTTAAAACTTATAATAAAAGATACAAGCAAAAAACAGGTCTTGCATCAATCATTTAAGCAAAAAAAAAATAAAAATTTTAAATGTTAATTTAATTTATCAAGCCTTCATACAATTTTTAAATGGCGGACAAAAATCACCTGCTATCTTTGTGTCGTCATCGGGTCGAAGAGTGGGGCAAAATTACTAGACCGTGTCTATCTAGGAACCGTGACTCATCACCGTTCTCAACTAAAAAGCCAGTTAACTCATTTTCGTTTTAGTATCCTTTGGCCTATGATCGGCGCCATATTGACACCAAACTGAGAGAAAATCCATGTTTTACTTGTCAATTTGGTTATAAAAATGGCAGCCACAATAGGCTAAAGGGTACTGAAGCGGTAGGAGTTAACAGGCTTTTTAGTTAAGTACGGTGTTGCGTGACTACGCATCACCTATCTCTACTACCATCCTTGCAGTATCAAGCACTGAACAAGAATTGGTTTGGTTACTTCGTACGTTGTAAGCACAACTTTAACTCTTTTTTTTTTAAGGACGCCTTCACAGACATATCACAGATACGCTATAGTCCAATTTTTTGATGAAGTGACGTCATTTTTTTGCATCTCTATTTGATACATTGTTTTAGACAGCGACAATAAATATGTAAAGAGAAGTCATGTCGTTGATTGTTTCAACTGTTAGGTACTTCAAATTGACAACAATAAATTATTTGACATGCAAACAAATGACGTCAGTCCGCTTGTTTTTTTTTCCGCCGTTACTAAGAATATTTCACCCCTTAACATATGAAACCAACAATGCCGACCGCGAGCATGGTGGGTTGCAGCTATAATAAGAAATAAACCGCATTTACTAGCCAATATCTATCTTCACTTTTCAATGTATCAAAAGGAGACAGCCCAACGCGTAACCCCCCAATTTTGAACTTCCGCGTTTCTCTCCTGCGAACGTCATCGCTGTACCAAATTTGCGTTTCTATTTAGGGTAGTGAACCCCTGGCTAAATTGCATTTTAAACGGTGTAAACCTTTGAGTGTCGACGGCCTGGTCATTTTTTCCCTTGTCTAGATCGCCAATTTTGTACCTGCATTAAGACTGAATAAACGTAATCAAACTCCCTTGTCTGTGTGATTGCTGTAAACCCACCGATCCACCCTGAGACCAAAGCGTTTACGTACACGCTCATCAAAAAATTGGACTATAACAACAAAGAATCAAAAATAGCTTGCCAAGTATGTAATGTTTCTGCCATAAATACTTAAGAGTTGAGTCAGTACGTGACCTTAGCTCAGGATATATCGAAATGACGTTCAAAACGGGTTATGTGATATCCATTCTGTTTGGAGTCAAATAAACATCAGAATTGCCTGGACTTTGACAAAAGGCATGTTTTGTAAAAACTGAGACACGACTCAAAGCACCTTCCTGATTGTTTTTCCGAATAAGCTAACATTTCTTTTGGAGACCACCGATCCCGAATATTTCAAAACGTTGTGACAACCAAAAATAAGGACCAGAAATAGCTGCGCAATGTTTTTGTGTAATATTACCGCTCAGGCAGCATTAGATTCAGATTCTTTATTCAACCAATAGATCATTACATAAATGATATTATTATATATATGGAAACAATAAATAAATAGAAGTTAAAAAATAATACACAAATAAAAAACAATTAAAGTAAACATGCAACTAGGTGCAAGTACATATATTTGATAAATCAATATATAGGAGTCAACGAAAATTAGGATCATTCAAAAATTGTTTATACGAATAATATTCCTTGTTCCCCAATACTCTCTTTATCTCCTTCTCAAAAGATTTTTGATCCATCATCATTTTTAGAGCGTTTGGTACATTGTTGTAACATTTTTCTCTTAGCCCCAGATGATCTTATTATTATTTTTTTATTTTATATAGCATTTATTGCAAAATAAATACAATACTTACATCAATATAATATAAAAAAATTACAATAAAAACATTTACCCAAAAGAGTAATCTCGCACGTGGCAATGCAAGAAAAAAAACCTATATCAATAATTTTGAATAAATATCTACTTATTCCTATCAAAATAAAACTACCGGTTTTAAGATTTTATTGCCGAAACTTAAAAAAAATATAATAATTTTGAATAGTTGAAGAAAAATAACAAAAAAAAACTAAAATCATGCGAGCATTTCGTACCCCAGCCTATAATAGTATTTAATAAATTCATATAATAACAATTATTGAAAAAAGGAGGAGAAGAAAAAAAATTGATAAGTTGCATTCCGATTATCAGTCGATGATAACATTTTTTTAATCTGTTTCTGGAAAATTAAAATCGATGAACAAGTTCTTAAATAACATACAATTTTCTCCTACACATTTGTACTTAAATAAAGAAAATACCGTTGACCAATAGTTTTTTTCATTTGTGGTTTGACCGCCGAGTTTTGTCTGTGTCTTGTGTTATAGTTGTGTTGAATGCTTTGAACAGTAATTTTTTTTTTTAAGTCTGTTAGAAATGACCTGAAAGAACAATAGCCCAACATCAAAAATGCCTGTATAGCGCTTCTGACAGGTAAAGTCTGTTTTTGTTGAATATAATTTTGAGAGGCCATTTCTGAACAACATCAATTTTTTGAGAAAAGGTTTTCTAGTTACATAGTCTACGTGAAAGTACCATTTAAGATGACTATCCACGTAAACACCTAAATATTTAAAGCTTTTACACTGTTTGATTTCAACCTGTTCAAAGCCAACTTAGAAAAAAAGTGTTTTATATCTGGCAACAAATTTGTGTAACTGCCAAAAGGCATAAATAATGTTTTTTTGAAGTTTATGTCGGCCCTATACTGAATCCGAGCTTCATCAGCAAAACTTGTCAACTCGGTTCTTCTCTCAACCTGGTAAAGATTATTTATATATATATATATATTAAAGAGAGGGCCGAGGACAGTTCCCTGAGGAACGCCACAGGTCACCGTTAAGGGATTACTGGAGACTTCATTTACTTCCACTGACTGTTCTCTTTTGTCCAGATAACTTTGAAAGAGCTTTACTGCGAAGTGATCAATGCCAATAGTTGTCGATCATCAACTCATGAGATATCGTATCAAATGCCTTGGCTAGATCAACAAAGATGTATATTGACGGTGTACTCTTATCTACTGTTTCGTATACTCTTAAAATAAAGACCGCCAATGCATCGTCTGTCGATCTGCCTTTTGGGAAACCATATTGATTTTTAGACAATAGGTATGATACGTTTCTTTAAGATGTTTTCAAATACTTTGGAAAGAAGCTGATCAAAGAGATGGGTCGATAGTTTTTTACATCTGTGGGATCTCCAGATTTAAATAGTGGCTTTATGATAGCTTCTTTGGAAACATCGGGATAAACACCATCACTAATTGATTTATTGATGATAAATGTTAGTGGATCCACACACGCTTGTTTATCTACTTAATACGCATCATTAGAATACTGCACATGACGTTATTAAACAGGACTTACGAGGCTGAAAAGCAAGCTAGGGCAATTTATGTCCCCTTTGTTGCCTTTTTTTATTGTTTTGCTTTTTCATTTTCTACTGAAACTTTTATTTTATTTATCATGTATTGTTTTGTTCAAGTTTAAGAACTCTTGAAGACAAGAGCCACCGATGTTTAACAAGTGGAAAAAGGAACACATCACTAATTACATCTCACAAATAGGCTTTATGTGTGTGTTTTTTTTTATTTAAATAAATCACATTTTTTTTGGGTTCTCCAATAAAGTAAACTCATATCTACAAAGAAACACCTTTCGTTTGATTATTTTTAATTAATTAACATTAATTCTAACTAAGTACAACTGCTCCCAACTAATTCCATATGGCAAAGATAGCCGTACATAATAAACAGCAATTCAAACAAAGCCTTAGCCGTATCCTTATTTCTGAATCCTACAATACACAAACAAGCATTACGAGTTGCATATCCAGTCGTCTCGACCACAACTACGTATACATGTGAACGCACACATCTTTTGGATCCGTTCGAGTAAAAGTTCTATCGCGCAAGGACTGTCACGACGGCGTTTTCTAGGGCGACACAGCAAAAGCAAAAACCATAAGTACAAAAAAATACATTGTGTTTTTAGATTTCAACTTGCTGAAACTGCTTATATATATAAACGTGTCTTTAAATCTGTTCGCCATATTTGCAACGTTTGGTGTTGGTTTGGTGGAATGATGTCAAAATTCCCTCCGCAACTACAGTTGTCAAAAAACCCATATTTTCTAAATATGCACAAGCTATCATGCAAGCACTCCCTACACATTTATATATTTTTTTAAATATGTTTTCCTACGAGCGTGCGAAAAAGTTCAGCACGATTTTTACGCTTCTGCCCGATTTTTAATGTAACGTACGACTTTCACTTCAAAGGACAATATTTTAATTCAAGATATAATATTATAATAATTTAAATCAAATTACTATCTATGGGTACTATTTTTAATTCAGAAAATTCATTGCCTTAACTATTAAATTAAAAATTCGCATTCAGGCACTTTACTAAAAAAATCGTGCGGAAAAGTTAAATCATGCAGAAATGTAATTTTTCCGCACGATTGTATTGTTAAAAATGAAGATATTTAGGACCAATTAAATAATCTATGTAACTATTCTATCTCATGTGTCATATTATAGTATTATTATAAAATATTTGCGTATTAAAGTAGTAGTTTTCAGAACTAGTGGCTAAAATAGTGCTTTTTTTACAAGCGTTGGTTAAAAACGCGAGTAAAAAAAGGGTAGTTAAGCCGCGAGTTGTTAACGCTATTTTTTTTAGTCCTTTTATTAAAAAATCGAAGAAAATACTTTAAAAATCTTGAAGGAAGAGCAGTTCTCGCAACACAGCATCTTTTTTCCATAGCGTCGTGCCTTTTTATCCGGTGACGTTCATTGTTGCGACATTTTAATCTTTGATAGTTTGATATTTTGACGATGTTTTTAAATGATTTTTTTTTGTAAATATTTGGTGAAAACTGGCGGAAACGGCTTAATTTTTAGGAAAGAATAATTAGATTTTTTCAATATTACTATTTTCCGCTATTTATCTTTAATTTTGTGTAAAAACCGGACAAAAATAATTTTTTGCACCCGCGATAACAAAAAGCTTTTTTGCATCGGTAACCAAAAGAGCCATGCTTTAGTTATCTGCAGACAGTTACTGAATCATGTTTTTGATGAAGGTATAAAAAAACATTTATTTGTACAAAAACATTCGTAGGAAAAACATTGTACCTACGCGTCGTTCGTGCAACTGCGGTCGCGTACGGAAAAGGACCACTTTCCGCACTTGTTAGGTAAATAACTATTTTTTATCAGTTTAACCTTGGAAGACGTTATAGTGATTCCTCTAAAAGGCCTTTTTTCGTGAAAATCAGAGATGATATCTCGCGGGTATTTGGGCTTAAATAAGCAGAAAGAAAACCACATCTTGTGCCTCCCAGGAGGCGTCTGACGGTGTTGGCGTATATGTAAGTATGGGAAGGTGTACCTAATAAGTAAATAAAGCGGAACTGAAGTCTCGGAAAAATAAAATTTGGTAAAAGCCGGTGTCAAACGACAACTTTCTAATCGTAGTCGTTTTGAGAAAGCGTCAGCAGAAAAAAAAACAGTTACTTTGTTTCTACAGGCTTCTTATGTGCACCACTTCCTCTTACTTCTTCCACTTGTTCAAGTGCCGCTTTAACTGAGGGTGACCCTTGAGATTTACTTGGTTTGCAAAGGTTCCGAATATGTTCCACTTAGAAAAAGTAAGGAAATTATTGGCAACGTTGCAGTTATCTGCATTTTTTTGTGTTTTTTGTGTGGTGATACTGACTATTTATTTAGTATATGTTTTTACATCGTAATCAATAAGTATTGAAAAGATTGTCTTCTTTTTCTTTCATAGAGCATGTTCTCTGTTCCGACAAAGAGCGTGACATATGAAGAACAAGTTGCTTGATTTTCGATACGTATAGAATACGATGTGAAAACATACTAATTATTACACCAACCCAACCAATTTTTCAGTTTCTTTACAACGAAGTTGGAAAAAAATGTGAATTATTCGCTTAGAGAAAAAAACATGATTTTTTTTGGTTATTCTAAAGCTTTTGTAAAAGGTATCTTCATCCCATTTTTTGAAAAATTCTTCTTGGTAGGTATTACATTAATTACAAAGTCTAATTCTTCATCTTCATCGTCATCCCAAAGAAGTTCCATTTTAAGCACAGACCACTATTACAATCTCAGAAATATTTTAAGGCAACAGAACAGTTTTATAATCTGATTAAATTGATGGCTTTTGTTTAAAAACATAATCAAAAAAATACCTCACACAACCTAAAAATGCACTTAAGCCGAAGTAATTCTACGGCTTATCTTAACTACAGCTTAAGTGCCACTTACATGATATTCCACACCCGTGCAAAACAAAACTAAAGCTTAAGAACGGCTTACATGTCAAGCCGAACCCGTGCACACGGGTATTATAGCGTTTTTATACAAGGGCGTTTTAAAAATTTTCTCGTATAAACACCACTAGAATCGTTTTAAGCTCTAAATCGGTTTTATTTCAAAACCAGTTGAGAAAGCAGTTTATCGCTTTAAAAGCGATTTTAGGGTCGGTATAGACAGTTAAAGCCGAGCTTAAGCTTTAGTTTTGGTGTGCAATGGTCTGGAATATCATGTAAGTGGCATTTAAGCTGCAGTTAAGATAAGCCGTAGAATTACTTCGGCTTAAGCGCATTTTGAGGTTATGTGAGGTATTTCTTTGATTACGTTTTTAAACAAAAGCCACTAATTTAATCAGAATATAAAACTGTTTCGTTGCCTTAAAATATTTCTGTGATTATAATAGTGGTCTGTGCTTAAAATGGAACTTCTTTGGGATAACGAAGAAGATGAAGAATTAGACTTTGTAATTAATGGAATACCTACCAAGAAGGATTTTTTAAAGAATGAGATGAAGATACCGTTTAGAATGTCCAAGAAAAATCATGTTTTTTTCGCTAAGCGAATAATTCACCTTTTTTTGCAAATTCGTTGGAGAGAAACTGAAAAATGGGTTGTGTTGGTCTGGAGGTGTAATAATTAGTATGTTTTCACATGTCACGCTCTTTGTCGGAACAAAGAACATGCTCTATGAAAGAAAAAGAAGACAATCTTTTCAATACATATTGATTACGATGTAAAAACATATACTAAATAAAAAGTCAGGTTTTATAGTTAACCAATTATAGTAGTTTTATTTGCCTTTTCCTCCATACAATCATAAATCGTCAATAAAATTTGTTTTTTTAAAACAACCTCAAATTTTACGGGGTTTTTTGACAGCTGACAGGTAATAATCATGATCACCACACAAAAAACACAAAAAAATGCAGATAACTGCCACGTTGCCAATAATTTCCTTACTTTTTCCAAGTGGAACATATTCGGAACTTTTGCAAACCAAGTAAATCTCAAGGGTCACCCTCAGTTCAAGCGGCACTTGAACAAGTGGAAGAAGTAAGGGGAAGTGGTGCACATGGGCATAAGTCACCTAATAAAATACTTAAAACTGTTTTTACCGAAAAACCTGTTGTTAATTTAGTTCTTTTATTACAAGCTTTTATTTAACTGGCAATGTATCTATGTCTCTGTCTGATTAATAACTTATTTTTTAATCTTCTCTCCACATAAAACTGGTACAGCAGAAGGTAGCTGCAAATACGATTTTTTATATTTCTTTATGTGCAACAATGACTTTTTATAAGAAGACGGCTTGTTTATTTTTCACTAATTCAAAATACAAGACCACTAAAAATAAAAACCACAACAAAAGCTATACAGTAATTAGTCTATTCGACTAGCTGATTATAAAAGAAGCAATTCTACGATAGTAACCATAATAAATCGGTTTCAAGAAAAAGGAACTTTGACGAATGTTACTTGCTCAAAACAATTAAAAGGCCAGATCAAGTTAATGAAATAAATAAAATTTAAAAAAATAACAAAATTAAAAACATATAAAAAAGCACTTATTTTTAATAGCGCGTCATTGCACCGTTGGCTGCAATGATGTTTGAAGTCTTCTGGGCATTGAATATGTATTTTCAAATAAGTTTGAATTTTCAGCAATAACTTCCCTATATGCCCTTACGATGAGTTCTCTATTGGAGGTTTTTTCTGGCCAAGGCAAGACTTCGATATTATTATCCTGGAATCACCGCTGCCCAATTCTGAACGTATGAACTGAACAGTTATCTTGTTGGAATACAAAATGATCTGGATAAGGAACTCTTAACTCTCAAAGCATTACATTTTCCAGCACATTAACGTAAACTTCGGCTGTAAATCACCAATTAATTCAGACGATATCCAGCTCCAAACATTTACCAAAAATCCTCCCGCCCGGTCTTCGTTTCCAGTAATATATCGTTCGTCGTATCGGGTTCTTGGCGGTCGATAAACCAGAATTTTTTTTATCGCTGTTGGACGATCTTCTCATTTGTCAAAACCACCTGCTGTCAAAATTCTTCGTCCCTCAGAAAATAATTCAAAAATTAATCGAGATTGCCTCTTTTTCTCACTTAGTTTAATTGCCGCAATGCGACACCTTAGCCTCGAACGTTTAATCCTCCTGCCTAATGATGTTATGGATCCTGGAAAATTTGATTCAATGTTTACTTCTTTCGCTTTGGCAAACGGATGATTTTCCAGAAAATTCACTGCTTTTTGGTCTTCCTCTGGGCTAGTTACTTTCGGCAAATCGGCGCCTTCCTTTCGGTGGATAGTTCCCTCCTCTTGAAATCGGTTTTTTATGTTTACTATCGTAGACTTGCTTCCCCCATAATGAGCAGCTACTTGTCAAATAGACCAACCACCGTCTAGTTTTGCCAAGATTTGAGCTGTATCAAATTTGGAAAGATGCAGAGGCATTTTTTTAAATTTGGATGACACTGTCATACAAAACATTATGTTGTCAGGAGTCTGCGACATTGTCACTTATAAGAAGATAATGCGGTACTATAAAAATTTGAAAAACTAAACAGGCTGCTAACTTCTGCTGTACCAGTTTTATGTGGAGAGATGTGTACACTATCGGCATCATAAAAGTGGTACACAATACTTTTTGTTGTAATACCTTGGTCTATTTTTACAAACAAAGTCACCCATTATTGTTTTTTTCTTAACGGCCCAATTACATCGTTAAACCGGCAACGCTGTTGGGTCCGTTTATTAGGCAATTCTTTTTCCGCATGTTTCTCGGAAACGGGACTTCCAAATGGCCTGAAATTTTGCCTAAATTGTTTATTGGACTATGTTTTTCCATCAAATCTTGGTACTTTTTTAAAATTTTGTTTATTTTTTGAAAAAAACTGTTTTAGCTTTTGTGTTGTTTCAAAATTGGCGCGCCCATATCACGTCAGAAACAGTCAGAAATACCCTTTATAGAGACCTGTAAAACTAAATTGGAAATATTTGTAATTTTCCAAATAATGGACACCTAATTTCAAAAACTCTCTAGATTGTATTAATAAGCTTTGTAATCCTCTTCCTCTAATAAAAAACAAATTGAGTATTATTTTCCTCTAAAGCTAAAACATGCGGAAATGTAAAAACATGGACTATACTGGTTACCTATCAATATTAGTTATATGCCTAGCATCAAAAAGTACTTAAATGGTTATATTATAGATACCGCCACCATCAAAATTAACCACCCACGTCTTTTTTTTGTGAGCTTACCCTAGGCATAGTTTCTAGTGTTCTCCTTTCCTAAATGTATTCGGCTAAGAGAGATCTAGCATATATACCTAGGTAACACCCCTTACCATGAAAAAAAAATTATGCCATGCAAACATCGAAATTGGTCGACTCACTGTATTTGCAACTAACCAATGTCAGTGTGTCTGCCTGACATTCTTCATAACCTTAGTTTTGTCGTTTTGTTTTGGAGTTCGTCGGCCTGGTTTTTGTGTTTTATTTAATAATTTTTCCTTTGGTGAAAAGCTACTTTTTAGAACCCTTAAGTGGTCTGTGTGTATGGCCATTTGACTAGTTGTCACTGCTCTCAATTCGATCACCTAGGTGATAAATAAACAATCCCCCATAGGGTCACTGGATCCTGAGACCTGCGGTCCCAGCCGCAGGTTTTAGGATCCAGTGACCCTAATCCCCTATGATTCGCGGCGCAATCTGTGAACAGGAGAATACAGTAAAGAAACCAGAGATAGATAATGAGTGGTAGATGACGTATTGAAATCGATTGACAAATTTATATTATCTCTGGATTGTTCTTGCGCCGTTAAACTGTCATCTTGTCATGTCTTAAAATATCATATGTCATTTTGTATTTCAGTCTGATAAAATAAAAAATGCCTTCACAAATTTCTTTATTTGATAAAGCCCAACTCCTGGCAAAACTACAACTATGGTCAATAGTCAATTAGGAACGTGGCTAGACATTATGGACGCAGTAAAACCACGATTATAAAAATTAAAAAACAATGGGAAGAAGATCAGACAATAGAGAGAAATCAAGGGACTGGTTTATTGAAAGTTTCAACTTATTAACAAGATTATGACTTTATCGCTTTTATGAAGGAAAAGGCAAAGAGATTAACCCAATTTCCAGGATGTGTAAGAGTGGCACGAAATCGCGTAAGGAAAGGAAGGCTCTAATTTAAGATGTCGTGTAGCCGCTAAAAAAATTTAACTTACGAATGAAAAAAAAAAACAGGCCAGGTTACTTTTCGCCCTTAATTACTCTCTAAGGGAACCAGAGTTTTGGCGAAAGGTAATATTTTTCGATGAAAAAGTTTTTCAGTCCTGTAGCAACAGAAAACAAATTCGGGTGTATCGTCCACCAAGAACGCGCTATGAGATCGTGCTGGAAGATTTTCGGTAAATATGTGGGGTTGGATTTCTGCTAGAGGTCATGGTGCTCTATTTCGAATGAATGAAAGGCTGACAGCACAGCTTTACGTGGACATTTTAGAGAACACCATGCTTCCAGCCGTCAAAGAACTTTATCAAGACCAGTTTATTTTTCAACAAGACAACTGCCCTGCTCATACGGCCAGAATTTGCCAAACTTGGTTTCGGGAGCAAAACATTGAAGTTCTTCCCTGAGCTGCGAAAATCCCAGACGCCAATTCTACGGAAAATATCTGGGGTTTAATTTCAAAAAAGCTGGAAAGCTTTAATATTGTGCCGGGAAATCAACATCACTTGGTCTAGTTATGAAGAATTGATTGGTGAAAATGAAAACTTTTTTGAAATTTTTGCTGATTCTCTACCAAGAAGGTTAAACGGTATAATTGAGGTGAATGGCGCAATGACTAGATATTAAAATTTATATACCTAATAATTTGTTTCTATTGTTTTATAATTTTCGTTACAGTTGTGTTTTTTAATTTTTGTTACAGTTGTTTTACGCGTTAGGTATTATTGTAATATAAAAATTATTTTTGAAAGCAATCTTTGATGTCAATATTTTCACATTTTAGTATCAGTCTGTCACAAAATATAATCCGCTAGCTAACCATACATTTTAAAAATGTTTATCACGTACCACTTTTATAATGCCGATAGTGTATATATGTATGTAACGAACTAGATATGTTTGTTCGGGTGGAATCTTGCAACTTAATTTTGATCAATTTTCCGACATCCCATTGGCTTTAAATTTGGCATGCCTATATACAAACAAAAGATCAAAAGATCTTGGGTGGAGCTCCAACAAGAAACGCACAAAGATTCTCTTTTCGCTTTGGTCTTTTGTATGTTTGTGTGTGAAAAGAGATTCTCTTTTCGCTTTGGTCTTTTGTGTGTTTGTGTGTGAAAAGAGATTCTCTTTTTACTTTGGTCTTTTATGTGTTCCTTATGGGACGCTCATCCAGGTTTGAATTTTCGTTATTTCCACCCAAGATCTTTTGATCTCTTGTTTTTCAGTTTCTTTTCGGTTGAAGTAACTGATTTGGAGTTTTTTTAACTTCTTTTTTGTTTTATTTGCCTTAGGAGCATAATCCTACTGGAAATATTAACACGCCAGGATGAATCCGTATCAGGTAACTTGAATAAGTGCCACTGCGGTACGATGCCTATTTGTGAGTGATTCAAACTTGGAAATCAAAGTGTATGATGGTGTTTAATGATGTATGGTGGAGGGTCACCAGTGAAACCACTGATGAGCCCAGGGCGAAACATCGTTTAATCATCTCTCTTTTCGCTTTGGTCTTTTGTGTGTTCCTTGTGAGACGCTCATCCAAGATTGAATTTTCGTTATTTCCGCCCAAGATCTTTTGATCCTTTGGTTTTTAGTTTCTTTTCGGTTGAAGTAACTGATTTGGAGGTTTCTTAACTTCTTCTTTTTACAAGAATATAGTGTGATGAAATTGACGGCTCCCTCCTACTCGAAGGGGCTGGAGGAGGGTACAGTTAAAGTACGCCCGACTTGGAGATGGAGAATTTCTAGATGGACGATTTTTGGTCATGTTTTGCTAACCAATTTTAACTAACTTATACACATCCGATTGCCTTCAAATTTGGCATGCAAAATTGTCACACAGGGGCTTTTGGCGATAAGGTATACGAATTTTTAATCAGATTTTGAAAATTCAATATGGCGAATTCAAGATGGATGATTTTTGTTCATGTTTTGCCAACCAATTTTAACTGACTTATCCACATCCAATTGTGTTCAAATTTGATACGCGTTTATAGTTCTGGTGAAAATACAATAATATGGTATTCTCAGGTACCCACCTCCCTCTAACGAGGGAAGTGGAGGGGGAAAAAGATTTAGTTTGTTCGATTTCAATCAAAATTGGCATACAGGGGTTTTTAAGGAAGGGGATTATGAATTTGAAAATTTCAATATCGCGGATTCAAAATGGACGATTAAGGGTATAATTCTAAAAATTATTTAAAAAAAAACTCTTAAAGAACTAGTTTTATTAAATGCGCTTAAAAGTAGAAAATAATATTTTATCTTTCTTATATCATAATAAAAGCGATGGTCGCAAATTTAAGATTTTAATTTTACGGTGATAAAGAGAGAACTACAAAAGAAGAACTAAATTCTTCTTCTATTCGAATAATAAACATGATGCTTTCATCTAAAGAAGCTGAGAACGGGTGAGATTGCCGCGCTTGCCATGCCTTTGATAATGTCCTTAGGTTATAGAGTAATACAACTGTTCCTTAGGTAAATCGTGAAACCATGGAGGTTTGACAAAAAGTGCAAAGTCACAATACCTGAACGGGATTGGTGGCAGAGAGAAGAATTCTGAAACGAATTAAGAAGAGATGCGAGGGTCTGCTACACTGACGGATCAAAACTGTCAGCCGGGCGGACAACAGGCGCAGGAGTGTATGCGGAAGACCTAGAGGTTCAAGAAAGCTACCCGCTTGGCGAGCACGCTACGGTCTTTCAGGCGGAGGTATACGCCATTATCATGGCGGCAACCCTACCAGAGGTCAGAAATGGCAGGAGGGACATTTTCATAAGTTCCGACAGCCAGGCTGCCCTCAATTCAGTAGCCTAGTGAAGGAGTGCGTTAACGCGCTACAGACATTGGCTGAAGACAAGAGGGTGACACTGATGTGGGTCCCGGGCCACGAGGGAATACCAGGAAATGAGAAGGCGGACGAACTTGCCAGAGCTGGTGCCGAAACCCAATATATTGGACCGGAACCGCTCTTGGGAATCACAAGAAAACAGGTGCAGAGCGAACTCAATAAATGGGCGAGCGATCAACTGAAGTCGTCCTGGAGGGAAGAGCGAGAGTGCAGACAGTCCAAACAGTTCGTGAGTGGACCAGACGCAGCCAGAACTAAATGGTTCCTGAGAAAAACTCGCAAGGACATTGGATTGTTAGTAGGAATGCTGACAGGGCATAAGAGAGGGAGTGGGATGATAAGGGTACGAGACGGGGTATGGCAGAAAGGGTCATGAAGGCCAGGCCTGCGGGCAGCCCCTTACTTCTACTAAGTAAATTGTCGATTTGACCGATATACGGCACCTAAAGTTAAAATTTTTAATTTTCGCCCATCGCTTTTATTATGGGATAAGAAAGATAACAAATTATTTTCTAATTTTAGTGCATGTATTAAAAGCTTGCTCTTTAAAATTTTTTTTTAATTAAAATTTATTTGTTTTCTTTTTACTTTACTTAAATTTAATGAAGGACGTATACACCCTCAGAGAAAGCAGTTTTATTTAAAACCGTCCTTATATACAACCGATTTTAGCCGCGTATAAACGTAGTAGTACTTGTACGTTAATGTATATTTCTATTGCTTTTAGTACGTAAAATATTATTGAATATCTACAATTTTATTCTTTATGAAAGAAAGAAAAGGGCAAGATTAAAGGAAAATATTACTTTTCTTAATTAATTTGGAGGGATAGGTTGGATGGGGTCAAAACAATAACAGAAATTCCTTGTTTCCAGTGCCGACGTTTCGACTTTTTAATAGAGTCATCATCAGGGCATTACAATATGGATACAAAAAATAGTTAAATTTCAAGAAACAAAACAAACAAACACATTTTACTTTTTGAAAATGTTAAATGTAAAAATTATTTTTTTTTTAAACACAGGTAAGGAAAATCACAATTAAAAACACAAATTTTCTTTTATACTAAAACAAAAATTATATAAATCAAACTATAGATAAGAACTATTCAACAGACACCCCTGCCAACTATTACATTTTAGTTTAGTAAAAAGAGTGACAAATATCAAATGAGTTAAAAAATATTACAAAATATAGGCATGTATACATAATGCAGCCAACAAACAAAAAGTTAACATATCGCAATTTGAGAAAAAAACAGCATTTTTTTTCCTTTTTTTCCAAAAAGACGCTATTACAACTCTATGTAGGGACCGGAAAATTAAATTTATTTTGTCATCATGTAAATGTAACGATAGGATTGGTTTGAAGATGCTACTTTATAGGTATTTGTTCTATTATTCAACCTTGTTAAGATGCCTATGAGTACCATTATTTTTCTATTAATTAATTTCTGAAAAAAAAACAAAATATTAAAAGGAAAGGATATTATGGGCATGTGGGCATAATTTTTGTTTTAGTATAGAAGAAGAATTGGGTTTTTAATTGTGGTTGTCCTATTTTTACATTTTATATTTTTAAAAAGTTAAACCTGTTTGTTGGTTTTGTTTCTTGAATTGTAACTAAAGTCGAAACGTCGGCATTGGAAACAAGGAATTTCTGTTTTTTTTACCGCATTCAACCTATCCCTCCAAATAAAAATTATTGATTAAAAATTGAATGAAATTTTTTTATTGTGTAATCTAAAGCAGTTAAAACGCTTTTGAAATTAATTTTGTGTTTCGGACTTCCATTGTCTATATTTTATTTATACACAACGTTTCGATCAGTTCAATCTCTGATCGAAACGTCGTGTATAAATAAAATATAGACAAGGGAAGTCCGAAACACAGAGTTAATTTCAAACACATCATTGTCTCAAACTTTCAAATAAAACGCTTTTGTTATGAATTTCCTTATCTTTTTTTTATTGATTTCCCGTTCTTTTTCATAAACTGTGCGATCTTGTTTTGTATATTATTCCACGTCCGTCGGCACACGGCATAGATAAGCAGGCTACTTGGGCGCCGTTCCAGTGCCGCGCTTCATTGAGTTTGAACGTGTCCCGGGACAATTTGCCGCCTTTCCTTGGCGCTTCCTCAGGGATTAAGGTGTAAAACAACGACGCCATTAGCCGTCCCCAGCGACTGCTTGGATAGACTCCCTGGGCGTAATCAGTAAATAAACTTTCGTCTTGTCCTATGACCTGGCCTGTAAATAAAACGCCATCGAGAGTTTCGATTGACTCCGGGTTGACAACGATTCTATGATGTTTCAGGAGTATAAGCAAAAGTAGGAGAGCTCGATCGTGTGAAAACTTTAAATATTGTTTAAAGAATCCCGCACGGATAACGTGGGTTTATGGCCTACCGTGAATATTAACCAAAAATGAAATTCTATAAGGATCGTATGTGTGTGATAGGAGATATGAGCCATGAAAGAACGTATGTCTACTAAAAACCTACAGATAATACAGAGGCTTAACCAGGATTACAATTTAGAAGGGCTTTCCCAGACAGCACAAATTGTCCATAGGACAGCCATTTTTTGTCCAAAACCGTCGGCATTGTTCATGGACCATTTATGGACATCCATTGGACAAAGGTTTTTCCTGATAAAGTGGATGAAAAAAAAACTGAGTCCAAATGACTTCCAATTTTGATCCTTATACATTGACTAAACATTGAATATTTATCAAAAAATCGATGTCAATTGTCCGAACTGTTTTGGATATCCAATGGATCATGTTTTTTCTTATTCATTACCAACAATAACATTTCTCTCATATCTAGCCCAATCATTTGTATATTATAGGTAATTATTTTTTATTATTTTAAAAAATCCTTTGCTAGGAACTCCATTCTCGGGGATCGACAATCAGACTTATGATAAAAAAGAAAAGATCAAAAGATCTTGGGAGGAAAGAACGAAATTTCAAAATTGGACGAGTGTCCCACAAGGAACACACAAAAGTCCAAAGCGAAAAGGGAAACAATTAAACGATGTTTCGCCCGGGGTGACTAGCGCCAGGACGAACCCGTATCAGGCGACTTATAGTAAGTACCATGCGGAAAAATGCATATTTGTGAGTGTTTCAGAGTTGGAAGTCAGAGTGTGCGATGGTGTTAAATGATGTCTGGATTGAGGGTGACTAGTGAATCCACTGACGAGCCCACGCTAGTCACCCTGGGCCAAACATCGTTTAATTGTTTCCCTTTTCGCTTTGGACTTTTGTGTGTTCCTTGTGGGACACTCGTCCAATTTTGAAATTTCGTTCTTTCCTCCCAAGATCTTTTGATCTTTTCTTTTATGATGTTGGAGTGGTTTTGACAAAATTGTCCACTAGTGTGCTAAAAAAATTAGACCAACGGATATACATTGTAATTATGAATTTTTTCCAACACTGAACCATAAAGATACTTTTTGGATAGCCAATGGATAACTTTTGGACAGAATTTCATTCCACTGGATAACCACTGGATTTAGTATAGTGGTACAATAGTAAAAATATTGAAACTTTTGGACTTTTTTGGAATGTCCAACGTTTTGACAATTGTATTATCCAATAGATATACCTTGGACAAAATTTCTTACACATTTGGATGTCCAATACACTGTTGCTTTGTTCAGAAAACTCTCTGCACTGGACATGCTTGGGCAGAGTTGTGCTGTCGGAGTTAGTATTTGGGAAAGTTATTTTTTTTTTGTCAATAAATAAAAATGTTAAAAACAGTAACCAACTTAAGCATTAACATTTTCTGTCTCATTTAAACTGTCGTAGTTTCGTCCCCCAAAATTACGAACTCCAGAAGTTAAAACTTCTGGCACCGCGCTGATGTTCAGAATCCTTTCTTAAAGATTTCCCACCTCCACCCTCCTTCGGTAGTGCAATGAAGGAGCCATGGCTGCCCGTCAGTGCAATGGACAGCACCTTCCAGTAAAAACGGCCTGCCAACAGTTCCGGCTTACTCAGTTCGGCGTTCCCTGCTGGCAGCAAAACTCTTCTTCCAAAGCTTCGTCGGATGAGGGACCCGCTGGTCTGGTCCCTGAGGCTTGGCTGCGCCCGTTTTTGTTACCTCGGTCGCGCTGTCATTGGCCGAACAGCTAAATCCAAATCTGACCAATAGGGGCGACCGGATAACCTGGATTCTACAACACGGCCCCCTGGAAGAACGGGTCAAGCGAAGCACCGCGTAGTGGCCCGTTCTAGAAACCATGAGTAGAATCCATCTTTGGTCCCTCGTATGGCTCGTCACTCCCAATCTCATTCCAAAACCCAATCTGCAAAATCCTTTTCGTCGACGTGACATCCAAACGGCTGAGTAACACTCCAATCCCTGCGGCGTGCATTGACTGAATGCCATTTCACCCGATCTAGAACCATAACGAAGCACCATCTCGGTTTCGGTGGAAAACCTCGCGCGGTGTAGGGATCCGGGAGGAATGTACCCTCCCCCTCGAAAAATCATCGAAAGATCCCCACCAGGGATGCCATGTCGTAATTTCGTCCCCCAAAATTACGAACTCCAGAAGTTAAAACTTCTGGCACCGCGCTGATATTCAGAATCCTTTCTTAAAGATTTCCCACCTCCACCCTCCTTCGGTAGTGCAATGAAGGAGCCATGGCTGCCCGTGAGTGCAATGGACAGCACCTTCCAGTAAAAACGGCCTGCCAACAGTTCCGGCTTACTCAGTTCGGCGTTCCCTGCTGGCAGCAAAACTCTTCTTCCAAAGCTTCGTCGGATGAGGGACCCGCTGGTCTGGTCCCTGAGGCTTGGCTGCGCCCGTTTTTGTTCCCTCGGTCGCGCTGTCATTGGCCGAACAGCTAAATCCAAATCTGACCAATAGGGGCGACCGGATTCTACAACAAAAAAATGACGTGAGTACTCTTTAAAGGTATAGGCAGTGGCGTATGCAGGGGTGGGTTTAGGTTTTTTTCCCCTAGATCTAATGAATATTGAATCCTAAAAATTAATCTGAAACTATGTTGTTGCATACGTCACTGGGTATGGGCCCAGCTGAGTGAGTGAGTTGAGTTGAGTTTGGTGGGAATAAATCAGAAAAATAGAAAAAATCGGATTTAAAACATTGTTTTGGCCGGGTTTCTTTAAATATTTTCTTATTGATTGTTTTAATTTTATTATTTTAGATTCTTCATCAGAGAAAAACAGTAGCGTACTAATTACTTACATAAGAAAGAGCAAAAACTTAGTCAGTAATTTAATTTTCAAACAAAACTTATAAACTTATACTTCTTCCTCGATATGCAGTAGCTTTCTAAAATAAAAAAAATTCAATGACAATTACATAGATATGTCAAAAAGCATGATGACCTGCCCCTAATTGTTTTTCAAAGCAAAGTGAAAGCCCACTTAGTTTAAACTTACCTAAACCTCTTGTATAAATCTCAATCCATTCGAATAAGATGAATATTATTAGATTTTTTATTAATTTATATGGACCTCTCCGGTATTTATGACTTCGCTAAGATAGAATTTTAGACACACCCCTGTAGCGTATTTGATTACCTTTAAAATGAGGCCAAAATTGCGGAAAACTACCAGCGAAAACAGGACAAAATAAAGTGTAACTATGATTTTACATTTTTTTAAAATGCAAATGGTCGCGGCTTTGGTCCTCATAAACACGGCAACACAAAATCTTAAGTCCGCCTCTGTAGACTAATCCAATACCTTTTCCCCAAACGGAACTAAAATAAGTTCTTACTTTTAAATTTTATGTTTTTTTTTTAAAAATTAACCCTCTGAGACAATCAATCAATCCTAAAATATAATCTTGGATACGCCCCTGTGCAGTATTTAAGTATCCCAAATCAGCATTAGCAGACATACATTCTTTCACGGCTCATTTCTCCTATCACAGACATACAAAATCATAGAATTTAATTCTTTTCACCTAAAGTACAAAATTTTCAAAATATCAAAATATGGTTAACTTTTACGGTAGACCATAAACCCGTGTTATTCGTGCGGCATTCTTTACAGATAAGTCTTGATAATTAAATTAAAAGTCTCACTCGAAAATATTTATTCATCATATTTTTGCTCAATTTTCCGGACCCTTGATCCTTCTCCGGTTCCATTTTTGGGCAACTTGGCTATGACTTCTTGTTGACATCTTTAAGCTTTTGTTTTTTTTGGCAGTTTTGACATTTCCAAAAAAGCTCTTTTAAAGAACCCTGCACCCGGTTATACAGGATTATATAGGATTTTTTTTTTCGGTGGAATTCGCTGTAATTATGATATGTTAAAGAGAGATATACAGGGTTCCTAAGATTTTCCTTAGGGATAGGATTTCAATAAATCAAACAGAAATGGCATAGAAAGTTCTACGCGCACAAAAGAAACAGGTATATTGAGCAATGGTGCCAGTTTTTTATTATCTCCGGACTGCTTTCATGAGAAAAAATTGTCGCCACTCTTTCACTGTGAGCATAAATTATAGTTGCAATAATAACCGTTGACAAGATGTCTGCAAATTCCGCTAGATGGCGGCCAGACCATGAACATCTAATCTAATTAAAAATCAGATGTTTTCAGGTCCAAACCACAGCTTTTTCTTGCTTAAAGGAGGCAGCAGGGTCCATTATTTACGATACTGAGCGATAAACTCGTGAGGTTGTTAACATTAGAATGAAATATCTTCGCTTTTAATTAAATTTCTTTCCATTCTGTTCTACTAGTGACATCTATCCGGAAACGGCCAAACCATGCAGCTAGCACTAGCAGCCAAAGAAATCAATAAACGGCGCTGTTTTGCCTGCAGAGCTTTTTGCTTGCGATATTATTGATTTTAAATAAAGCTTGCCCTACACTATATTTGATATTTTCGAAGTGTTTTATGACATGATCTCGAAACATGTAGCGAACCAATTCTTCAAAACTAGCGGGAGGGTAAAAGCGAAAAATAAGGGGCTGCCAATATTTGTAACACCTAAAAAGGGGTGAAAAGATTTATTTTGTTCTGTTTCTTTACAAAAAACTTTTTTGACGAAAAACTTGAGCTCTGCCACTTTTTTTATTTTTTTCTTCAACTTTCTCGAAATTTTCGTCATACCGTAGAAAAAATTATTTCCCCCATGGTCATACTCTACTTTTATTCGAAAAAATTTAGAAACAGAGACGGGATCAGTTTTCCTAAAACGGGAGATCTTTGTTTCGAGTGAGAAGATAAAGGGCGGCACAGTTTTTCAATTAAATTAGCCGAACGCAAAAATGTTAGAAAAACAAAGCACGAAATAAAAATGTCGCCGCTTACAATTTTTTTTCAAAAATTACGTAATTTCGGGAACGCAAAGAAATAGGTCTAAAGAGTATAATTTTTAAGAAAAAAATATCAAGTTTCTCGCCCTCCTCCACTGGGACTACAGGGGCCGTGCAAAAATTACGTAATGGTCATAGGGGGGAGGGGGATTACAAAACGTTACGTAGGGGGGAGGGGGGTTTTCGACAGCGTTTGCATTTGTGTGAAACTAAGAAAATTTGGAATGAAAATAAGTGAAAAGTTTTTTTTTTGGGGGGGGGGTAGTGGTCTTAAAATCGTTACGTAATATTAGGGGAGTGGCGTGCCAAACCGTTACAAAACATTACATAGGGAGGGGGTCAAAAATTGGTAAAATCTCTGTTACGTAATTTGTGCACGGCCCCACATCTGACTGTTCCTCTTTTCGATTTCGAATCAAAGTGCAAAACCCGGGTTGGACGTTCGAATGCGTCAACGCGTCCTATTTGCTTGATAAAGTTTCTACGGAAATATCTCAGTCGATTTCTCCGGCCGTGTATGAACGCTTTAGGTTAGGAATTTGCATGTATCTCAGTCCCCAGCCTGTAAACAGTGCGTAAGGACAATGGTTACAAAATGAAAAGCCGAAAAATATTTTTTTGTTACGATATCTTTTTTATTCCAGTCCTAAAGGTATGAAAAGGGAAAACATTAGAAACCAACAACCTGGAATGGATTTACTACGTGTAAGATGTAGTGACAACATCGCCCCATGCCCATCCTTTTCTGCCTAATATGCTTTTCCGTTTGTCTGCGTCTTATACACGGCTGCTTGGCCCCCTAAGGATTTGCTTAGGAACCCTGTATATCTAGTTCCTGGGATATAAATGGTCAAAGTTGGAGAAAAGGCTATTTTCGGCCATGTTCTATCAATAAAAACTCGTAACACTTTTCTAAAAAAAAGGATATCATAAAATTAAAATAGTAGAAAGCTTGTAGACAAACCCCATGATGATGTTATTTATGACAGTTTATTAAATAATATACAGGGGCTAGTCAACAACTGATATTTTTTATACTTCTACTACTACCGATTTTCGAATAAAAATATGTTTTATTTGAGCAGAAAATAATAGTTTTAACCCATTTTTAAAGGAAAAAATAAGTTTGGTTTTTTAGTAGCCTCTTCTTTCTTAGATAATTACTTTTCTTTTATAGGTCAATTTTCCTGCTAAATAAAGTCGACAACATTTGATTGTACCTCTAAAAAAACATTTTGTGGATAACAAAAGTAATTTTTTTAGTTATATTGGGTTAAAATAGTTCACCGCAAATCGTTTAACTACCAAAAAATTGTTGTTAGCCGTTGGTTCAGATTCAGGGTCTATTCAAAAAAATTTTGAGTATTTACTTTTCACCCGTACATGGCTTTTAATTTATTTTTTAAAAACGACTGGATGAATTTTAATAAAACTTTACCTGATTATTTCTATATCTGTCCTCCACCATACAAAAAAAAAATAAATATATTTTATATGTCTATATCTAGAGATATTAATTTTTATATTTTAGATCATTTTAAGATGAACAAAGGGAAGTACCTATTCTGCATTTGTACTGCACATTTAAAAATAGTATATATTCTCTAATATAAAAATCTAAAAAAATATGTTAAAAAATGCACAGTAGTCTACAGGGTCCGTCAAGAGGATAGCTTGTTTTATTTTAACCAATTAAATAAATAGAAATGCAGCACATTTAGATATCATTGTTCTTTTGTTAAAGTTAGTTTTAAAAAAAGTATAAAAATAGAGGTAAACAACTTAATTTAATTCTATATCTACAGGGTTCGTCAATAGAAAAGATTTTTTATTTAATGCACTTAATTAAACTGAAATGCTTCACTTAATGCAGTATTAAAACTCAACCTCCACGAATCTACTTTGTTTAAGATTCGTAATGTTAAACTAATTAACTTGTTTACCTATATTTATTTTTGTTTTTTAGTTAAGTAACATTAAAAAAAACAATGTCCGTCTAAATGAAATGCATATGTTAATATTTAATCAGTTAAATAGAATAAAAATATTTTCTCTTGACGGTAGATTATTTTGCATTTTTCAACATATTTTTTTAGATTTATATATTAGAGAGTATATACTGTTTTAAAATGTGCAGCAAAAATGCAGAATAGGTACTTCTCTTCATTCGTTTCGACGTAAGACTTAAAATGATATAAAATATAAAAATTAATATCTCTAGATACAGACATATAAAAAAGTATTGACCGAGTCGTTTTTAAAAAATAAATTAAAACATTACACATTTTTTGAATAGGCCCTGTATCTGAATCAAAGGATATACAACAATTTTTTGGTAGTTAAACAATTTGCTGTAAATTATTTTAACCCAATGTAATGTAACTAAAAAAGTCATTATTGTTATTCACGAAATGGTTTATTAGAGGTACAATCAAATAATTTTGATTTTTTAGAAGAAGCTACTAAAAAAACAAACTTATTTTTTTTCTTTAAAAATGGGTTAAAACTATTATTTTCTGTTCAAATTCAACATGTTTGTTTAAAAAATTCGGTAGTAGTAGGAGATTAAAAAATATCAATTTTTGACGGGCCCCTGTATATTACCTAATGAACTGTCATAAATGACATCATCATGGCGATTGTTTACAAGCCTCTACCATTTTAATTTTATGGTAACGTACTTTTCTTTACATAAGTGTTACGAGTTTTTATTGATAAAACATAGCCGAAAATATTTTTATGCACTTCCGGGAATAAATGCACACATTTAATCCCTAGGGAAATAAAGTAAAATTTATTGACATAGCGGCGCACATGTTTCTGCGTTTCAGCATACTGGATGTTATCGTTTGACATAAAGACAGAGCGAAGGTACATGTGGCGGTTTGTCTACAGAGTGCGATTTTTTGAAAAATAAATAAAAAAATATAGTTATGGGAAGTCTTCCCCAAAAGGGAGAGAAAGAAATTTTTCGCTCGCAGACGCTAATGTTTTCCATCACGAAGACTGTCTTTGCCACATCAATGAGCCAAAAATAATTTAACTTACCTTGTTGTACAATAATTTTGTAATATTGTTCGGCGCTTACGCTTATGTTGTATAAAACATTTTCTTCGTCGAAAACTTGGAACGAACGGCATTGTAGAAACTAATCAAACGTTAAAAAAAACTAAACTCGGCACTACTCGGTAAATAAACAAAATTTCTAGGTTAGAATTTTCGCAGTTGGACAGACCTCAATATATTCGCTCAAAAAGCATCGAGCTAATCGAGGAGCTCGTTTCGATCGCTCGGTCTAAAAACGAACGATTTTAAATAAAAGAAGGGTAATTTGCCATTTTGAAGCGCACGGTGCGCACTATTAGGTGTCCTCTCTATTTAGATTTATATGCTCTCTGGGTTTGATCTTAAAAACTACTGCCCTAAACGGCAATGACTATCTAGCCAACAAGAAGCACAAGGCTAACATTTTCTTATTAAGGGACTGTTCATAAATTACGTAACGCTGCTAGGCGTTGACGAAAGTGATACGTAATAAAATATTTTTTTCTGATCTTTTGGAAAAAAATTACGTACGAAACTCGACCGGAAATTGTCTTTACAAGACTCCGCAGGTTTAACGGACGCGTCTGCGGATCGCCCTGTAAATTTTTTGTGTCGACCTGTAAAGACCAATTTTCCGGTCTAGTGACGCAAATACCTATTATAATAAATTTTGGGATTTTACTTAAATTCTCAGATCAATATGGCTATGACATCACCTCAGCTGACATGAACAGAAAAAAAGGACGTAAATAGCGCATCCTGTTATAGTATAAAATCAAAAGGACAAGGAGGGGTAATCACACCCCCCTCCTCGAAATTCACGCTAGCCTCTGTATCCCCTTCTAAATTCGCGCGTATGGATAAACTTTTATATTGATGCGTTCGCTCATAGGATTAAAATAATTGCACATAAATTACAAAAAACAGAGAGATTTTGTCATGTATACAAGATAGCTTCCTTTAAAAAAAGGCTCGAGGTAGTGCTTTTACAGAGAGCTTGTTTTTCAACGTTTTGTTTGTTGCCTTTAATTAAAATTTATTTTTGTGTCCACGTGCCTGCGGAAAATATTTTTCTTCTTGTATACTGGGTGCCAATTAACTTAAGAAATGAATAAATAAAGCAAAACGTATCTAAAGAGACTTGAGTATAGTAGCTATTAGATATTTTCTTTTACTGGGGCCTAATTTTGAAACCCGCGAGATTTACTACGTTATCACGTGGATTTGAATAGGTTGTAAATACGATTTAACCTTGAACCTTCAACCTTCCATGGGGCTGATTCTTGAATTTCGTAGGAAAGATCGCACGGGAACGATCCTCTCCTTGATATTGACCAATAATAGGCTTTGAAGTGATTACGAGTTATCTAAAACCTATCCGACCACGACCGAAGCTCCCCGACTGCTGTGTATCGAAGGAACTTTCATACACCGACTAGGTGATCGAGCGCTCTTGAAAAACCATAATCCGGTCAGCTTTGCGCGTACATCATGCAAGCTCGGCAGCTTGTGAGATTTTTTATAATATATATATATATATATATATATATATATATATATACATATATAGTTTATTTTCGAAAAATATAATAATAGTACAATATATAACTTAATCTAGATATTAAGAAAATAAACACACAAAAAAAAGAGCACAGAAACAATTTGAAGTTGTTTGTTAGTGCTGTTTTTTACTTAATCATACTACGTCACACAGTTCGGGTGGTTACAGTTTGGATGCATATGTCTAATTAAGGTTTGTGAGTCACAATTGGGCGTTGGCACTTAGATATAGCAATGCATTATGATAATTATATTAAACAATTTTTTTTTCTTCTTTTTTATATTACACAATTATATAGTTATATAAAGTCACAAAAAATTCCCTATCAGATTCAAGTTTTAAAAGATTTTTTATATATAGTTTCCTTTAGATAATTTGGCAAAGAATTAAAGAATTTTGGTGCTAAGTATTCTAACGTTTTGTGCCCTATTTCTTTTTTACTTAAAGGTACCATCATACAACCGCTTTTATATCTGCTGTTCATGTGGTGTGAAACTGAACGTAAAGTTAATTTTTGTTTGTTGAATAGCATTAATACCTTAATGAAATAGAGTCGTCTTACATCAAAAACCTTCGCCTCAGTAAATAATTGGTTGCTAGAATATCTTTTGTTTTTTTCAAAAATAGTTTTTAGGATCCATTTTTTAAAGTTTAAAAGATTTTTCATGTATAGTTTCCTTTAGATAATTTGGCAAAGAATTAAAGAATTTTGGTGCTAAGTATTCTAACGTTTTGTGCCCTATTTCTTTTATACTTAAAGGTACCATCATACAACCGCTTTTATATCTAGTGTTTATGTGGTGTGAAACTGAACGTAAAGCTAATTTTTGTTTGTTGACTAGCATTAATACCCTAATGAAATAGAGTTGTCTTACATCAAAAACCTTCGCCTCAGTAAATAATTGGTTGCTAGAATATCTTTTATTTTTTTCAAAAATAGTTTTTAGGATCCATTTTTTAAAGTTTAAAAGATTTTTCATGTATAGTTTCCTTTAGATAATTTGGCAAAGAATTAAAGAATTTTGGTGCTAAGTATTCTAACGTTTTGTGCCCTATTTCTTTTTTACTTAAAGGTACCATCATACAACCGCTTTTATATCTGGTGTTTATGTGGTGTGAAACTGAACGTAAAGCTAATTTTTGTTTGTTGACTAGCATTAATACCCTAATGAAATAGTTGTCTTACATCAAAAACCTTCGGCTCAGTAAATAATTGGTTGCTAGAATATCTTTTATTTTTTTCAAAAATAGTTTTTAGGATCCATTTTTTAAAGTTTAAAAGATTTTTCATGTATAGTTTCCTTTAGATAATTTGGCAAAGAATTAAAGAATTTTGGTGCTAAGTGTTCTAACGTTTTGTGCCCTATTTCTTTTTTACTTAAAGGTACCATCATACAACCGCTTTTATATCTGGTGTTTATGTGGTGTGAAACTGAACGTAAAGCTAATTTTTGTTTGTTGACTAGCATTAATACCCTAATGAAATAGTTGTCTTACATCAAAAACCTTCGGCTCAGTAAATAATTGGTTGCTAGAATATCTTTTGTTTTTTTTCAAAAATAGCTTTTAGGATCCATTTTTTAAAGTTTAAAAGATTTTTCATGTATAGTTTCCTTTAGATAATTTCGCAAAGAATTAAAGAATTTTGGTGCTAAGTATTCTAACGTTTTGTGCCCTATTTCTTTTTTACTTAAAGGTACCATCATACAACCGCTTTTATATCTGGTGTTTATGTGGTGTGAAACTGAACGTAAAGCTAATTTTTGTTTGTTGACTAGCATTAATACCCTAATGAAATAGTTGTCTTACATCAAAAACCTTCGGCTCAGCAAATAATTGGTTGCTAGAATATCTTTTGTTTTTTTTCAAAAATAGCTTTTAGGATCCATTTTTTAAAGTTTAAAAGATTTTTCATGTATAGTTTCCTTTAGATAATTTGGCAAAGAATTAAAGAATTTTGGTGCTAAGTATTCTAACGTTTTGTGCCCTATTTCTTTTTAACTTAAAGGTACCATCATACAACCGTTTTTATATCTGGTGTTTATGTAGTGTGAAACTGAATGTAACGCTAATTTTTGTTTGTTGACTAGCATTAATACCTTAATGAAATACAGTTGTCTTACATCAAAAACCTTCGCCTCAGTAAATAATTGGTTGCTAGAATATCTTTTGTTTTTTTCAAAAATAGTTTTTAGGATCCATTTTTGGATTACTTCTAGGTTTTTGAGGTAACAGTCTCTTACGCTGCCCCAACCAGCAATTCCATAAGTCATTTGCGATTGGACCAAATCATAGTAAACAGTTTTAAGTTATTCCCTGTGTAAATATGATTTTAAATATGAAAATCTCGTCACTAAATATCGTATTTTGGATGTTAAGTATTGAACTTTTTTATCCCATCTTAAATGTTCATCGAACATTATTCCGAGATATTTAATGTGATTTACTCTAGAGGTGGTAAGCCAATTGTATAGAAGTAAAAAGTAAAAAATTTGTCTTTGATTGATTTAATGTTAATTTATTACTTTTAAACGAATTGAAAATATCATCCAGATCTATTTCTGACTTTTTAACTCAATGATAGTGTCATCGGCAAAACTTATAACAATTTAATTTTAGCAAATTATTAATGTAAACAGTGAATAAAATAGGTCCTAGAACTGTCCCTTGTGGCACTCCACAAGTCACAGCTCTAAGACCACTGTTTACTTAATCAATATTGACGTATCGTTTTTGATCTTTTAAATAACTTTGAAGCAAATTAAACGCACTGCCTCTGATTCCTACTTGTTCAAGGTTTTTTAACAAATTAGCATGACAAACAGTATCAAATGCTTTTTTCAGGTCATAAGGATGGCACTTTTCGATCCAAAGCCTTATAAATTTCTGATGTTAAATTTATGATGGCATCTATTTTTGATATATTTTTGATATATTTGAAATCAGTGATATTAGTCTATAGTTATTTATATCAGACTTAGATCCACTTTTAAATAATGGTTTGATTTCTCCGACTTTTAGAGCTTCAGGAAAACTACCGACAGGAAGGCTTAAATTAACTAAAAAGGTGATATTTCATCATATATTTCTTTTAGAGTCTCTGATCGGATTTTGTCTGGTCCAGGAGATTTTTTTAATTTAAGACCGTTTATTATTTTCTTAATTTCCTGCTCAGAAGTTTCTTTTAAAAAATATAGACTTTTTGTAGTTCGCTCGCAGTTTTCAACATAGTTAGTTGGTACATTTATTTGGCTTGCCAATTTATTTCTAACTTCAGAAAAAAATTGATTAAAATTATTGGCTATATCAACTTTACTGGTAATAATCTGCTTATTTGGAAGTTCAGTTTTTTCGATTTTAGTTTTTTGCCGCGATTTATTGCAGATTTCATTGACACAATTCCATAACGCTTGTGATTTATCTTGGTTTTTTAATATTTGTCTTTGGGCATAACATTTTTTTGCGTCTTTGACTTCTTTCTAACGATTTTTAATTTGAGCATTATCTGTGTTTTCAAGACATTGCTTGAAGATATCGTTTTTTGTATTTATTGATTTAAGCAATTTGTTGGTTATCCATTTATTTTGACCATTTTTTCTGCGTGTACATTTTATTATTTGTGTATCTTTTATGATAAACGCTGTACCATGTTGCTCCTTGTAAGTCAATTTTTAATTCTTTGTGTATTCGTTTCTAATTTGTGTAGATGTGGTAATTTTATTTTCAAAAGTTAATACAATCGGACAATGATCAGTTATTTTGTAATTTATTATATAAGATTTAGTATTTTTAAAATTACCTGAATTTCCATCTTTAACAAAAAAGTGGTCAAGGCAGGTTCTTGTCTTAGGTCTTGTATAACGGTTACATATATAAGGCGTAAATCCGTAAATCGCTAAAATGCTTATATAGTCTTCTATGTAGCTTTTTTTTTTTTAAGTAAATTTAAATTTATGTCGCCTGTAATAATATGTCTTCTTATATTTTTATTCAGGTCCAAATAAGCAGCCAAACTTACAACAAAAACGTTTTCTTGAATAACTGGTGACTTGTATATGCAAGTTAATAAAAAATTATTTGCTTGCTTACGAACTAATATTTCCAAATATTTTACTTGTCCAACCAATTTAAAAGAGTATGTATATGAGTTTCTGTCAATACAATAATTTCAAAACGTTCTTTGATTTTGAAAAACACAAAAAATCAGTAAAGTTTGAATTGATTCCACATATTTTCAAATGCAAGATTTTAACAACACACACAACATTTAAGTTTGGTATTATTTTATCTACTTGAAAGTTTCTAACAAAAGCGTCCATAGTTTGATGCTCACACAAAACAAAAAGAAAAAAAAAACCGACATAAAATTTAGCTAACACTAATAAACAATAATATACAAATTTTTTTTTTTAATTAATTACAAACAAAAGGAAATACAAGGTATCATAATACTATTCTATTTATTTTTTGACTTTTTTGAGGGGGGAAGATTTTGTAGTTCTGACTGTTGATTTTTATAAGAGTGAGTTCTATTTCTAGTTCCTGCAGATGGCGGTTGTTCTGGAACGTTTATAATTTCTTCTGTGAATTCAATATCTCCAGAGAACTTGGTGTAGGTGGTTCACTAGTGGATCTGATCGTTTTATTTAGGTTAGGTTGTGGTTTTTCACAGCTTTGGCTGGACTCCTCCAATTGCTCAATAGTGTACTGCTCACCATTTCCAACCAGTTTGTTTTTAACTATTTTTGCACTGTAGTTTTTAGATTTTTCTTCCTTTAGGTGTTTTACCAATGTTTTTTGCTGTTGTCTTAACTCTGGTATCAGATCATTTGACAATGAAAAGCCTTTGTTTCTCAATTTTCGTGCGTTTCTAAAAATTTCCTGGTTGATATGAGCTCGTACAAATTTTATTAAAACTCCCCTAGGTTTTGAGTTTGGTTTTCCAAGAAGGTAAACGTCGCTTAAATCTTCTTCGGTAATGCTGACCTCTAGCCTGTCTGTGCAGAAATTCATTATAGTTTTTCTTAAATTCTTTTGGTCGTTTTCTTCTTCTTGCAAACCAAATATTATAAGATTATTTTTCTTTCCCTCCTGTTCGATTCGGTCCAGTTTTTCCCTTGATTTAGCGTTTTCAGTTTCCAGAACTGTTATTTTTTGTTGAAGTTCTAAGACGCTAATGTTTTGATTCTCTAACTCTGATTTTATCTCAATTAAGTCCTTCTCGATAGAACTGTTTTGTTGCGCAATGTTTGCGTTTTGGTGTTTAATTTCTTTTAGAACTTCAAACAGATCGTTGTTACTTTTTTGTGCTTCCGTAGCCATAATATTGTATTTCCGGACGATTGTAAATATAGTAGGCTTTGCACCTTGGTACCACACAAAAAAAAAACCGTTTGTTTTGGTTCTGAAATAACCTTGTTTGTTGGCGAGATGTATATGTTTTCGATATTTTAACCAAACTAAGGCCTAATAAATATTTATTTTTGTACTCACAGTTTTAAGAAAACCCTGGTTTTCTATGGGACACAGTTGTTCAGTTCACTTTTTTATTTAAGCTACACTTTTAAATCAATTTTAACGAGCACGTAAAAAATACTGCATACTGTAGCAAGACCTGCAATGGTTATTGGGCAAAACGAAGGATGTGAACGTTCCTGTGCGATCTTTCCTACGATATTCAAGAATAGGCCTCCATGAAAACGCAGCTAACCCTGCCAAAAAAAACCTTATAAAAGATCATAGGAAATAATAGATAAAACATCATAAGTTTTCATAATCTATGCTCATATAAGCTTATGATATTTTACAATTTTTGACTAGTGAAAGTGAGACACAAATCCTGTATAGGAGTTAATCATATTTCACCAGCCATTTGGCTTATAAAAGTTTACAATATTTTATGATTTTTTAATATGGCAATTCCTCACAAAGGTTTCAAAGATGTTATAAGATCTACCTGTAACATTCTAAATAAAAAATTACGGCACAACTTTAGCAGTTGTAGTAGTAATAGTAGAAGTAATGTAATAGAGATTAATATACAGTCAAACTAAACTATAACCTAATCTAAACTATAAACTACGACGACCTAACCCAGTATAATATAATAACACTCGTTGTGCTTGCAGAATATCTACATAAGTACTTATTTATTGCCAGGAGCTGTGGGAGAGATGTTACTTCGATAAATTTCTATGAGGTTTGTTCATAAAATCTTACAAGATTTCATATGCCAAAAACTATGTTTTTGTTGTAAAAGTATTTACGAAAATGATGAAAAATGAAGTTGCGGTGGGCGTATATTTCTTTCAAATGGCATATATAATAAGATTTCCCCATACAGCCACGGTACATACACGTACGTAATGGTATGTACTATGTACGTACCGATGACTTACATTTTCCAACGGTTTGTATGTCCCCGGTACGTACTTGAGATGTAACACAGTACGTACTATGTACGTCCCATGTACATAACTGACAGGTACGTACATTTTATTTCCCATGTAGGACCAAAATTGGACGTAAAATGATGGTAGATACGTACACTTTGTTACGTACTATGTACGTATACTTTTGTACGTACACTATCAGCATCATAAAAGTGGTACGTGAAAAACATAGGTATTTTTTAAATTGCATGATTAACTACCGAATTATATTTTGATACTAACTTTTATACTATGCTGGACTAAAATTTTAAAATATTGAGATCAAAAGATTAAAAATAATGTTTATATTACAATGATACTAACTAATGCATAAAATAACTGTAAAAATGTAAAAACACAACTGCATGGTGTTTGTCTTGTTTCTCAGTTGAAACTTTCAATAAACTAGTCCCTTGCTTTCTTTCTATTGTGTGATCTGTTTCTCATTGTTTTTTAATTTTCATAATCGTGATTTTATTGCGTACAGAATGTCTAGCCACGCCTCCAATTGTCCAACCTAGTTGCAGTTTTTCCAAAAGTTGGCCTTTATCAAATAAAGAAATTTGAAAAGGCCGGAAGTGTACATATAGTACGTCCCTAATTGGTCCCGGGAGGTACCGACGTAAAATGGACATAAAATATACTTCCCTGCGACGAAGAGTGCTGCAAGTAAGTAAGTATACTTTTTTAATTAGTTTTCAGGTAGTCAACAAAACTGATAAATATCAGGTGTGTTTTCTACGAGATTTAGTGAGATTTTTTTGGCAGGGTGGAAATATAAAAATCTATAAAATTATAAAAGAACAATGGTGTAATCATAGAAACCCATAAAATGTTATGAGTTGTTTTGATTATAAAATCTCTCAGAAAACTTATACTTTACTTCATAAAAGAAAAAGAATGTAATTATAAAAACCCATAAAAGTTGATATGTCGGTTTGCTTATAAAATCTCTTAGAAAATGGTGCTTTTATGAAACCATAAAATATGTTAAAAACAATAAATTCTTACCGAAATCAAAGACATACCTTACAAACTTTTATAATCCTAAAATTTTGCCTCACAAAGCTTATGAACTTTATAAAAACTGATAAAAATCAAGTGTGTTTTTTGTGAGGTTTAATGCGTTTTTTTTGGCAGGGAATCGTACTTTTTTTTCGCTGGCCCTGCCTTAATTTATACGGCTTTTTTTGGAAATGGATCAGGATCCAACAGCATGAAACGGATATCGTATCGAACCGACTGACGACTATTAGCGCAAAAGGGAGTTATATACCTTTATTTTTAGTTATATTATTGTGCTGTGAATTTATCGGCTTTAAAAAAGCAAACAAAAAAGTAAGATTGGCAAAAACTAACCTTAAAATACATCAGGCAATCAGGAAAGTCAAATCGTGTTCAAAACGCGTTCAAATAGCTTCATGAAAAGCGGAAAGAGAATCGTATTGAAAAAGTATTCAGTTTCACGTGTAAACTTAATAAATATCAGAAGCAGGCGTATTAAACTAAGACAGATTCAACGAAAAAAAAACTTAGATTCGCTTTTTGATTCGCATTTTCACCATAGTTTTGAAAGTAAATCGTATTAAAAACGCATTCAGTTCTACATGAAAATGTAGTAGATTAGATTAGATTAGATTTATTTGCCATAATAAATATACAACAAAAGTTACATAAATATTGTAAGTCAATAAATTAATATGATGATAAAATTACATATTATTAATAAAACTAACAAATAATAATTTCTATTCAGATTTTGTATATAAAGGTCAGAACATTTTATGTTTTATTTTGTAAGAAGAAATGTGTGTAACATAAAAATAAAAAACATCAAAGGACTTTTAGTATCTGTAACAAATTAACATTTAAAATAATAAATAGATGAGTTAAAGTAGGACAAAATTGAGTTAAATACATTAAAAACAGAAAACTGAAAAATTAGTAAAAGTTTGAAAATAAGTGATAAAACTATCAAACATCAACCACGTAGAACGGTACGGCGCGGCTGCACCGCAACAGTAATTGATAAAAGACTCAAATGCACATCAACAATGCACGTGCAGAGTTCAAGAATCCGGCATCAACTGGGCGGCCCCTTTCTCGTTCATTTAACGGTTACTAAAATCCCTGTCCACCGTCTAATCTCTATCTAACGGTCTCCACCAAAGATGGTGGAGATTTATACCTTTATGGAGATTTTAGAATAAGCATAGGACTACTGCGCATCCAAATTTCGTGGAACGCACTAGTCGCAGGCATTATGAGATCGGCCATTGAATAAAATTGTCAAACCATTTCTTTGTCAAGTAATGCAAACGATTTTTTTTTACTTATTACATGTTTTTATTTTTTAATTTGTTTTACTCAAAAATGTTAAAAATGTTTGTTTACACTTAATTTTTTGTTAAAAAATTCATTCAAGGTTATTGAAATCAGCTGTTTAGGCAAAGCATGGCATGGGCAGGTTGTTAATTCCTGTAGTTTGGTATAGATGGCGACAGAGCCTTTAACAGAGCTTGTTGATGCAAGCAATTTTTGGACGGCAGCAGTTTGATTATCATTCTAATTTAAAAAACTGGACAGAATTGAAAAAAAAACATTTTAATCTTTTTGAAATTCTTCTTTAAATTGATATGCAAATATTTTACTCCATGACGGGTGAACCAGCCAGTCTGTTTTCCGTGCCTTGTATCAAAATGTTGAAGCCCCCCCCCTCGAGAAGCCTGGTTATGGTCACATTTTCACTTCAAATTAAGTTTTTTCTATTATTTATCCTTAATACCCCCAATTCAATTCCTGGCTGCGTCACTGCTTTATGTTACCAATTGACACTGACGGCAACAATTGTTGTTATCGCTGTTTAAAATATATTAAACAACGTCATTAGAAATGGGTATAATTAGGATTATGTGCACAGCAGTGGCGGCTCGTGGCCTTGATGGGAGGCGAAGCGCACACGAAATTTTTTTATATACAACCTGAAATTTTATTAATATTTTCTACGTTTTCATGGGAATTGAGTTCATTCTAAAAACGATTTCAATCGGATACCGTCCATAAAAACGCCTGTTTTTCCATTATTCAAATCGATTTCAATCTAGATCCGACCCTGAAAATTTTTAGGGTTGGATCAAGATCGTATTGAGATCGAAATACCGATTTTCCATGAAAACCGGGATTGAGTTTACACATGCGTATTGCGTCGGATTACCAGACAGCCGCCAAATTATATTTTATTGCTGTCACTCCTTTGAGAGAGAGAGAGAAATAGAAGTGAAACTGTGGAACCGGCATTCTAAAATTATATAGTATATAGAAAAAAGAAGATTAATAACATGACCTTACTTAAATAACTAAAGATTTGTTTTTTTAAAGACTTTAAAAAAATTAATTATGGAAAATAAAAGAAATATTTGGCTCGAAAGTGTATGTGCTATGCACATATGCCAGTCCAGCATTTCTTTCATCACTTCCACTTGCAAACAGAGTAGTAATTAAAATTTAAAAAAAATGTGTGGCAAGGGCCAACATCATCTTTTGAATAAAATACGTTTTTTTTAAAAAAAGTACCAAAACTCAAAAATGAATATTTGACAAGTATGACACAGCTCAGCTGCCAAATATCAAAATTTGAAAACCGTTTTCAAATCGATTTGAAAACCTGTCATGAAAACTCATGAAAAAAAAGTTTTCAAAACATATTGAAAACGAATTCAATATCTATGAAAACATAGCAATTATTATATGTAAGTAAAAATCCTAACTATTGAAAATATCGAAATTGTAGATGAAGCGGCCCTTTATCCACGTCCCCTGATAAGCCGGCACTGGTACACAGTAGTATTTTCTTTAGTTATATTAGAAATAACACGAAAGTAAACATTTCAAAAGAAGAATATTCCTAATAATGTGATGTTTTAATAGTAGTTTACATAACAAGCATGTTATGATTGTGCCCCTCCCCCGAAGTCAATTCCTGGGTGCGCCACTGCATCATCAAAATCAGAAATTATTAAAAATATCAAACGCGAACACTCTTAAGTCAACAACCTTCATAACCTGAAGTTTCAATGAAGTTCTATCTAAAACTAAGGCACTTTTCATATATCTTTTTTTCTTAAAAATGCGTAATATGTCAATTTAACGGGATTTATTTTTCGTTAAGTATTACCGTTTAATAAATATTTATTGTCTTAAAAATATAGAAATATAATTCATATTTTTGCGTCAATTAGTGCTCTTACAAAATAAACTTTTATCGCTTGTCACGCCATCTTGTGGTTTACGTCCAAGCTTTATTATTACCATAGGATCGTAAATGAGCCTTAAAAATCGTGTTGAGATGATCGTAAAATTCGTATTATTCGTTGGTCATAGGTAAAAGAAATTAGAGACATAAAGCTATTTGTAACTCATCGCGGTATACGTATCCGCATCTAGCTAGAACCAAGCACATTGATTGGTCAGAAACTTGTAGCACGTTCGAAAAGAGCAGATATATGTTAATTTAAGGTGTTTCTGAACGCAATAGGTGCTGAAATACGATACGTGTGTCGTAACGATACGTGATACCTAACGCATCTCAACACCTATCGCGTTCAAGAATACCTTAGATTAGCATATATCTGCTCTTTTCGAACGTGGTACAAGTTTCTGACCAATTAATGTGCTTGGTTCTCGCTAGATGCGGATACGTATACTGCGATGAGTTACAAATAGCTTTATGTCTCTATTATTGTTTAAGGGTTGAAAATAGTGAGCCGAAACCCATTTTACGTATCGGATTTTTTTGTGAAGTACCCACATAACAATTAAACATTTCTTTAATATAATAGTCATATTCTTAGAGAACAAGGAATGTTACATTTTACCATTGGGAATATTACTAACACATGCCGGCAATAAGTTAAAACGTAACTGTACGTGTGACGTGAAATATGACTATAATATTCTCAAAATTTTTTTTTCGGAAAATGATGCTAATATCCCACATAGCAAATATGGAATATTGTATGGTTATGATTTTTTGAGTCAAAACATGTCAGATGGCCACGAGATGGAAAGCCTAAGATATGCAGTGGATATCCACATGAATATCCACCAGATATGCATTAGTCTTTCATTAAAGTGTAAGACCATAGAGAAAACAAATTTTTCTTTTATCTCTGTGCAAGACTATAGCTGAAAATTCATGAAAGGTGTATCAATGTATCACCATTATGTTGATGTACTACCTGATATACCAAAAGATTACTTTAATAAATTTTTGCTCTCTTATATGTATGATAATCTTACCTGCTATATAGGGAAAATATTGATTCCAGTGCCATGTACCTACAATAGATGACATTGACCTAAATTACAATTAAGTCATGTAAATCGCGTTCTTTTAACAAGACAGTAATACTTTCAGCAAACATGCCAAAATCCTGACAAAAATATTCTTTTTGGGAATATTCATCAAAATAACTTGATTAGCACGTTATCATGATAATATTATTACCAAAGAAATATAACTATCACAAACTCTTAAAGAATATTCAAAAAAAATATGTCTGTAACATTCCTGTCATATTCGCAATAGAATATTCCTAAAATCACTTTGAGAGAATTCCTACAACATGAATATTCTTCGAATGTTATGTGGATAGCATTTTGCTATGTTTTAAGTTGTGTAAGCTTTGCTCAAATTTTTTTCGGCCGCCAGTCTTTTGGCTTAATTTTTCTACATTTGTATACCGATTACGATGCAATTTACGTACTTTTAAAAATAATATTTGTTTTTATTAAACAAAACCCAATATTTAAATACTAAAATTTTTCTCGCAAAGGATTTTGCGCTAAAAAAGAAACAGTATAGTTAGGGAAACGGGCCGATCTCAAAATTGAATCGAGAGCCTCAGGGATGCTTTCTATGCAAAACTCTACTTTGGACGGTTTAATTGAGGCTTTGCAAAATTAGAGAAAGAAATGGCGGGATCAGTCCAAAGTTACTTCCATTTTCAAAGTGACGACAATATAGTAAGACAATGTAGCTTAAAACTATAAATAAAATCAACCTAATAATGTTTTTGTTGTCAATTTTGCTACATCTTACAAATAAACACAACTAAAAGTTATGTTTCTTTAACAAGATATGAATTTTTGTGATGTTTTATGCGGCAGCTCAATTCTCGATTGCCGTCACTTTTCGAAAACAGTAACTTTGGATTGGTAGAGTGAGTGGTGCACTCCCGAGGGCCAATTTCACGCGGCCTAAGCATTTTGCCTTTGTAATTTATTGCCGAGTAAAGTGTGTCATAGTTTAAAGTAAAGCTTCCGTGCTTTTTTACCCTGAAATTACTTTGCTCTGTACGGTATACACAGGGTGTTTTAAAGTTCAGTATCAAGATTCTCCATTCAATCGTCACTGGTGCAGTGATATAGAGTCCAGTACGGCGCACTGTGGAACGACCCCACGTAAAGCCCGGACATTTCGGAATAAACAAAATATTGTAATCTTAAAACAAAACTCCTTGAATAGTATTCAGTAAAGTTTTATTTTATTTTTATTTTTTTTATAGTTAAAATGGCTAACAACAGTGATTTTGTAGAAATTGCAATTTTTTTGCCAAAAAAAACACTTATTTTAAAAATATATATATATCTGTGAGTATTACCAGTGACCTTATTCTGTCTAATAGTCATTTTATTTCAAATAAGCATAAAGTAGGTGGGGTATTCGAAGGGAAAAAAAGTCATATATTAACATATTGCTTAGTTCATAGTGATCATGTCTAATGTAAAGATTTGCCCCCCACCCCCCCCCCCCCCCCGCCTCGAAAGATAAAACGTCATACATGTATATATGTACCCCTTTTTTGTAGGGTGCAACCAACGGATAGATTCTTCTTCTTATTAACTATAGTAGAGCAATAAAACTAGGCACGTTTATATCTTGTAACGCAATTTAGAAACAAATTAAATTTTGTCCCTGAGTAGCGTATAATGTTATGTGGGTAACCAACTTTTTCAGAAATGGAGTGTTTATTGATTTTCTTAGAATTTTTTTCGATCTTGATTACCTCCTACGCATGTAACGAAACCTCAGATCTCCCCCAAATGCTAGTTTATTTTTTAATGAACTTTTCTTTAAAAAAACAAACTTTGTTAGGTTTAAAATCAACCAGGCTTATTATTTGTTATAATTTATTGTATGTAAAAATGACTAAACTCTTAAAAACTACTAAACCGATTTTGGTGAATAATAAGTTTTTGACCCGAAAAGAGCTAGACTTTTTTCCAGTAATTATTTAAGTGTAAAATTTTGTAGTTTAATATAAAATACAATAAAAGCTTCTGCTTAAGCTTTCGAAAAAAGTATGAAAAATGAAATCGAATAAAACATTTTCATTACTTTATTTTATTTTGAAATAACTCCATAACTCGCTGCACTGTGCGGCGCACAAAGAAGTACAGAAACATGCTGATAAGAATGCAACGGAAAGCCTTACTATAAGAGTAGCCTGCGGCTACCGAACGATATCAACGGAAGCTATTTAGGTTATAACACGAATCCCGCCCGTAGATCTAATTGTCGAAGAAATTGTATATGAAGATAAAAATGGTCACTGTGAAGAAAACAAAGAAACTGCAAAAAAGGAAACACTTGAATCCTGGTATGCAAGATGGTACCGAAATACTGAAAAAGGACAATGGAGGAAAAGATTTGTTCCCGACATTAAAACACGGATAGACTGCAAACACAAAAAAATGGAGTACTATAAAACACAAGCTCTAACGGGACATGGACCTTTTAGGGCATACACAAAGCGAATAGGGGAAAAACGGACGACATATGTCGGTACTGCCAAAGAATAGATGACGTAGAACATACGTTAATTTACTGTCCAAGATTTGAGAACTACCGCAAAACAGATGGAGAACCTTTTCAAGGAAATTGGATATACACGGCAGTAATAGGACCAAGGATCCAGTACGGATCCATAGTCTCTATGTGTGGCCAGCAGTGGAGAAGGTCGCTACTACCCTCAAGCTTAGGATCCTACAAGGAACCATATGCAAAGGAATAACCGGCGCTATGAGGACGACACCTATACAGGCACTCCTGGGACTGCCGCCGCTTCCGATCTGGATCAGAAAAGAAGCGATGGCGGCCCATCTCCGGCTGAGAGATACAGGTCAATGGAGAGGAAGAGGGGAAGCTGCGAGGGGCATATTTGGATCGCCCAAATCGTCGAGAGAGAAATTCCAATGGCAGTGATCAAAACACAAAGACCAAAAAACCCCTGGAGATTCAACAAGAGGTACAAAGTAGTCATCCCAGACAGGAAATTATGGCAGAGTGAAAACCTCCGCGAACAATTCGAGGAGAACGCCGTGATTGGCTACACCGACGAGTCCAAACTGTCGGAGAAGCAAACCACAGGATCGGGGGTTTACGTAGAAGACCAGGAGGTTCGAAAGAGGTACCCGTTCGGAGAGCAAGCCACGGTCTTTCAAGCAGAGGTGTATGCCATGGAGGAAATAAAGAACGGTACGGAGGAGCATGTTTATATATGCTCTGACAGCTAATCGGCCCTATAGGCACTAAGGGCGCTTAAGACCAACAACTGGTAGAGGAATGTGCGGATGCACTAGAATCCTTGGGAGAGGGCAAACAAGTGACTTTTATGTGGGTACCGGGACATATGGGGGTGCTGGGGAACGAGAAGGTCGACGAGCTCGCAAGGATGGGGGCAAGCACCCAGTATGTTGGGGTCGGAACCACTCCTAGGAACAATCGACTAAGGAAGCACATGGCCCGGATCGCGGTGGAAAATGACTTGACCTGCCGGGCCCGCGGGCGGGCAGCAGAGACATCCTGTTATAGCGAACTGCAAGGCATACCAGAGGACGAGTTACCTGGTATTCGGTTTCCCGACCCTGGATGAGACGGACCTGCACACGCTCAAATGGGATAAAATACTGGACTTTGCGAAAAAAAACAGTAAAACCAGATGTGCAGACTGCCAGACCAGTGGTGCAGGCGGTGAATTAGGGGCATGCTCGGGGTAAGGCTGAAACGGCGCAGGGAGACCTACTTGCCAGGCTTCGCGCCGCCCCTTTTCTACTACTACTACTTTTCAAGGAAATGATACAACACGCAGATAAATGGAACCAGGGAAATGATATGATAAGAAAAATTTCAGAAATGAAACACGAAGACGAACGCACGTAAGAAATCAAAATAGTGAACGGCGAAATAGTCATGTTTTATTTTTGAGAATGTTTCCTCTTTTTCGACTAAATCTGCAGCGAAGGGGATTAGCCCGTAAGCGCCCTCAAAAGAGGACGAATAAAACTCCTATATGGTTTATCAAACCAGGAATTTATCAGACTGTATTCAATAAAAATATTCATCGTAAGAACGACTCACTATAGAAACTGCAATTCGTCAAACCAATTTTTTATCCGAACCTTATTTCATCAAACCCATTGAATAAGAAATTCGAGACCCGTTTTTAATCGAACCATTGTTCATCAAACTCGTAATTTGTAAAAGCGATTTTTAATGAAACCCGGAATTTGTCAAACCTTTATTTATCAAAACCGGAATTCGTAAAACTCGTTGTTTATCAGAAAATTTTTGCTAAATTAATTGCACATTCGCCAATAATGCACGAACCGGAGGCATACACGCAATAAAGTGAATTGTAGTATTGAACACTACCTGTGAATACTTTTAGCCAATAGAGCGACAAATGCATCGAAACGCCGCGACGCCGCGTCACCTCCGTGTCCGCTTCCAGTTCATGTATTATTGGCGAAGGCGCAATCAATTTAGCAAATATTGTCTGATAAACAACGAGTTTTACGAATTCCGGTTTTAACAAATAATGATTTGACAAATTCCGGGTTTTATTAAAAATGGGTTTTACAAATTACGAGTTTGATATTGAATGAGTTTGACGAACAATGGTTCGATTAAAAACGGGTCTTATAAATGTCGAATTGGTTTGACGAATTGCAGTTTCTATAGTGAATGATTTTATAACTTTCTTTTATTTTGCACATTCTAATAAACCGTGGGTGTCCGACGAATCGGGCATATTCGGCAGACCACCAGAGGCCGGTGTCTATGAAGATTTCTCGTCGCTATAAAAAAAAGTATCAAGATTCTAAAGGCGTCGAAATAAGATTTATACTGGGCGATTTTAAAGTTGTTTCATTTATTTTTGGTCGAACTTTTTTATTAAGAAGATGCAGAGGGGTCTAAAGTTTGTAGCCATATTTTGCTTAAATTTTGTCAGAACCAAACAGAAAATTTGGGTATAAAATAGTCAAATTTTTACGAGATATCGAATTATTGCCGTCTATGCAACATAAAATAAAATATTTAAAAAAAATATTAAAGTAGGTACTAAAAAAGAGTGCTTTTTTATAAAAATAAACGACTGAATCTAAGGTGAAACTAGGACCTTGAAATATTTTGTATTCAGGGTGTTTATTTTAAAACTTATCACCCAAGATTTCTTAAAACCAGAAATTTTTTGGGAAGAAAGCAAGTAAGACAGATCACTTATTTTATTGAGAGGGCCACATTCTTTATATTGGTGCGATCATCCCTCTGCGACTTAATTTAAAAGTCTTAAATTGCACTGGGCCCCAGAAAAAAATATGCATTGATTTTAAATAAATATTGATTTGATAATGGACAAATAAATATAGAAACAAATAACAATTTTGTAACGTTAACTAAATATCTGTTTGTCCATTAACAAAAACTATTTATTTAAATAAACCAATTTATTTTTTTCTATGTGGGTCATGTGACACATCTTTCTAAAGGTTTTTAAATTTTCCAAATGTTGGTATCGGTTCAGCTGTTCCCACGTTACTGAGAAAAAGTTCTTTTATATAATTAAACGTAAATTACACAAACAAAAATTGGTTAAGCAAATTATTATTTTCTAACAAAATGAAATATTTTGACACATTGGCAATCTTGGTACCCACATCAGAGAACACCATCCATGAGATCGGAATTAGTTTTTATCCAAAAATCTTAAAATTAAATCTGGGTTTTAAGATCGGTTCAGTTGATAAAATGTTATTAGAAAAACGACTCTTTTACAATAAAATGTAAACAAAACAGAAACATATCATATATTGTCTTTAGTACCGTTTTTGTATTTAAATTTTCAGGGGTTTTAAATGATAATACCGTAAATAGGGAATAGTTATTCTCTATCTACGGGAATAGATTTTAGACAATTTTATTATTAATATTAAAGTAACGGACCTCTTTAATAACTAAATCTTTTAAGCGGTTCTCGTAAATACGAGTAATGAATAATTAACACCAAAAACTGTTTAAGTTAAAAGGCGGAAGCAAGAGAGTTTAATTGAAATAGAAAATCTCCGTGATTTAAATCATCATATTATCCTCATTTAAGTTAAATTAATTTTGCAATTTACAATGGGAGGAGGACAAGCATACCTTCTCGGCGGGTAATCTTTGGTCACACTTTCAAAAATCCCTGGGTGCCGATTTTTGAGTCAATAAAAAGGTCACGTCGTCTGACTTTCATGAGAAAGCTCTCTCAAGATTCAAAATGCTATATTCCTGAGAGGATCACATCACGTGCACTTTCACTAAAAGTTGAGAGAATCGCTTCTCATGGTTACAAGCAGTAGATGCAGGGGATTTCAATAGAACAGATGCGCGACGCATGCGCATAATGCGAGATTTTGCAAGTAATCTCACTTTTTTGCATATTTGTCTTTGAAGAATTTGTTTATATTTGATTAATGACCTGGATATATAGTACAAGATGGATTTCCCAGAGCTCACGGCCTGATCATTTTTAGACAATGCCTAATTTGGCGTTCTTTAGAAGATTTCGACTAACGAAACCAACTGCGGAAGGGTTATTAGAATAAGTGGAGGAACATTTGGCATACAATAATAGAGTGTAAGTAGGATACAAATGTGTTTGTTAAACATTAATTAATTTGGTGTGTTTGGTTGCCAATTTTATTGGTTACCAACCAACCCGCCTGCCTTATGTTAACAACAAGGAAACAGATTCACTTGTGTGAGTTGAGGGAGTACCGGGGGGTAACCACCTCAGAAAAATTTGTAAACAATACCTCCTAAACTTTCTAGAAATTAAACTTTGATCAGTACAAGCTGTTTTTGACATCTTTTGTAACTGTTAACAATATGCTGTTACCTATTAAAATGTAATTAATGATTGTCCTTTGCAATAAACCAATTATTTATTTATTTACAGTCAAGCAATGTGCCAGGACAAAGAGCAAATATGTTCACATACACAAAATTCCAGTAGTGACATACCTATAGATAGAGTGTCAAAAATTTTAAATGCATATATTTTTTTAGTAACAACCCGCTATCACCAATGGATCAGTTGCTATTGACCTTAGGATTTTATGCGTCAAATGGACACCAAACTTCCATAGGCGTAGGGTTGGGCTCAAAACACTGCTTCTCGAATAATAAATAAAGTTCCAGAATTGTAGCTGGGTTAAGACCTCTCCATGTCTACATTCCACAAACATTAGAGGAAAAATTGCAGACTCAAGAAAATTTTTATTGATTAGCACAATTTACAGTTTTCGTCAGTCAAAGGCAACAGTTAATTAACCAATTTTTTAACTTGCTTGTTTAATATATTCATTATTTTAAATTGAATGTTTTTTTAAGCTTTTTCAGTATCTCTTTGTGAGGAAAACTTTTGTTTTAACTTTGCAATTAAAATATATCTTTAATAATAATATAGTTTGAAAATGTTTAATAATATAAGTCTGATAACTTTGTATTTAGCGTAAGGGTTCAATATTTCCCTAACAATATCCCCTATAATTAAAAAATAACACACCTTTGTAATAGCCCTTCTAAGAGCCCGGTGTTGGGTTTGAATTATACTAAAATTATGATTATTTGAAATGAAAGCATTTTATCCTGGTTAACGTTTTGTTTAAAAACAAAAACAAACTTCAATATGTCAAATAAAACAACATTGAACCCGTCATAATAAACAACTGAATTTAATTACTATATTAAATCATGTGAATTCCAAAAAAAAAACAAAACACCATCAAACTTTTTCTTATATTAATTAATTATATGTACACTGTACAGTTCAGTGAAACGTGGTATTTTTCTTGTATAATGTAACCTGTTCGCAGTGACCTAAAACAAGGAAAAACAACATAACTTTACATCTAAACAGTCGCTATAGCACATAGTTTAAACCCCCAACGTACTAGGTTAATATAGTAAAGCCTTTCTTTTTTTATACTGATAATATCAAACTCTCACCTCATCAACTACTTAAAACCAAAAAAATAAAGTAGATAATAAGAGTACAATCGATATTATAATATAATAGTTTTATAACCTGTGTCAAAAAAAGAGAGACTTAGCTGTCTTGTACTTACTAGAAACTAGTTTCGGCCCATTTGTTGAGTTGTAGAATCTTGTCATCAGTAATGTGTTCAAGTTTGGCAGTTTCTGTGAATATTATTGGTCTCAGATTTGCACATATTAGGCATGAGGGCCCCTAATATGTCCTAAAACTAACTAACTAAAAACTAAAACTAACTTCGCTGCACGTTATATTCTCGATTCTCGCCGCGCAATCACAGAAAAAAAATTGGGTTCAGTCTGGCTAGTAGTTGGTCGCAATGGAGGCGTCGCGTCGTCGGCCGCGGTCCCGTTGCACTGTTGCCGACTCGTCGGATACTTCCTTAAATTTTCTGTCATGGCAAAATATTTGTCTGTCAGGGCGGCGCCCTGATCCGCCCTATTGTAGCTACGGCCCTGCCCTGGGAGCTGATGGTTTTCGTAGGAAGTGATCGATCGACGGAGAGAGAAGTAGTTTCGTCCACAATTGTTCCGACATTAAACTTGAAATTACGACTTTACTCGGAATTCCGACGTTAAGCTCGGAATTTTGACTTTAAACCCGGAATTCCAACGTTAAACTCGGATTTCCAACTCAAGTCTCGGAATTCTGACTTTAAACTCGGAATTCTGGCCAAAGTGGGTAAACATCTAAAGTCACCAAATGAACAAGTGGCCAAATGGCCAAATGGCCATGTGGATATATGGTCAAATAGTCGAATGACTAAACAGATAATTGGCTAAATGGCCAAGTGGTCAAATTGCCAAGTGATATGGCTAAGTGGCCAAATGTTCTCGTGAATCGATTTTAATGAAACTTGGCACAGTAATGTAAATAGGGGGTGGTTAAGGGGTGTAAAGGGGTTAAATTTAGAACTTTGTAATGAAAACACATACACGCGGTTTTCAGACTTGTGTCAATACAACTTAACGAAAAAAAAATCGGGGTTAGGAGGTGGTTGAGATGTGTAAAGGGGGTAAATTCACAACTTTGAAACCAAAGTAGATACATTCATGCGGTTGTCATATTTAAGATCTGATCCAGTAACAATACACTACTAAAAATATTTATTATTACAGTTTAGACACAGCGTTAGACAGATTATATATTTAAGTATAATTGCAGTGGCGGTTCCAGGTGGGGGGCGGGGGGGCAGTCGCCCCCCCCCACCTTTGCTCCAGAAAAAAGTAGACAACAACAAAAAAGATGCAGAAAGTTCCTTTAAATACATTCTAGAATCCCTCCACAATATTTTAGGACAGTTTGACCTTTAATTCGTCAGACCAAGAATATACAAACGCATGATGGACTTACCGCGAAAACCATTGAAAATACAGAACAGTATTATAGAGTTTCTATTTATAAACAAGTTTTACACAAAATCAATTCGGACATAAAAAAGTATTTTTGACCTGAACATATTCATAACAAGTTTAACATGAAGCCAAATTCAAGGCAAAATTAACTAAAGTCATTTCTAAATAACATAAACTGTTTTATTAATCCAAAACACAAATTCTTGAACTTTTATTGGGAGAAGTCAGTATTTGGAAACAATATTGGTCAGAAGTAGGCAAAAGCTTAAATCAAAACATACTTATTAACGTTTTCGAGGCAATGAACAAGTGTGGCAATATTTTTTCGTTGATTAGAACATTCTTATATGTTTGCCAGTAAGTAATGCCTCGTCAGAAAGAAGCTTCTCATGCATCAGAAGATTAAAAACACAAGTACTTAAAAACGCTATTGAGATATGCGATGTAAAATGTAATGTTTCAACAAAAAGTTTTTTAGACCTCAAAACAAAAGTATTTAGCTATTAGGTTTTGTTTGTGGTTTGTTTGTTATCTATGTTTTTGATAACTGAAAAAATTATACCTAGTTACTCAAACGCGGATTTCAGGAGGATAGGGGGTTAGTTAACCCCCCCCCTTCCCTGGCTTTAAATTTTTTATGGAAACATTAGAAAATCAAAAGTAGGGCATAAATTGCGGCGCTATAACACCTTTGATATTAACGGTTATAGTTTAATTTTCTTAAAAATTTTCGCCTGCTGCGCTTTGAAACCATTGATATATTTAAAAATTTAGTTTAATTTCAAATTAAAAAACGCATTTTTTAGATAAATTTTCCTAAAAATTTTCGCCTGTGGCCCTCTAATACCGTTAGTATTTACGATTTTAGTTTATTTCGACTTAAAAATTATATTATATATATTTTCCTAAACATTTTTTAAAATAAAAAATGTATGAAATAAACGACTTCAAATCTGAGTACCCCCCCCCCACCCCAGAGATGAGACCAAATCCTCGCTTGTAGTCACTAAGTTTTGTTTGTGTATATTGATGTATTCCTCATTAAAGCTATGCTTTTATTCTATTTTTTTTTCGTATCGAAACCGCCCCCCCTTTTCAAATGGCTGGGACCGCCACTGATAATTGCGATGTAAAATATATCTTTTATAATCCCGCCGCACGATTTTATATCGAACAAAAATTGATCTGCCAAATTATTTTTCCTTTTAGTGCAATTTTTTAATAAAATCGTTTGACTTAATTTTTTTTTAATTTATTTTATTTATTCTCTGAGACACTGAAAGAGTTGAAAAAAAATGTTTAATTACTTGCAGAAACAAGTGGTCAGTCGGGTGCTTGTTATTAGTAAAAGTACGCTCAAAACAATGCAAATGTGGGTTAGTAAGCAGCCAGTATACAATGAGCTTCAGACTACTGCGAACATAGGGGGAATCAAGTCCAATTTACTTTCCGTGCCATACGACCGAGGTGGATTCGAAGCACGCTGCAGTGTTATCTTTTGAAAATTTATTTTGTTTTTATTATTTTGTTTTATTTCTGCCTTGCTCGAGAAAGAGATTGATAAGTTCTTAAGTGAAATAATACATTTTTAAAACTAAAAATGGATGTCTACGAAGTTGCCGAAAAAGTGCAGATGGTCAAATGGTACTATCAAGGCAGAACATTGAGACTTATTCAATAACTTTTTTTGGAGAATTTTGTAAATCGCTGAGAACCTAGTTTATCAACGATTTATAGGTTTGTGCAGAATTTTGATAAGTTTGGTTGTGTAGCGCCAAGAAACCATAAAAAAACCCACTGTTTTGAATGACGAGCAGGAAGTACGAGATGTGGTGATTTGCGCAGCAGTGGAGGAAAATCGAAAGTTAATTAGTCACCAAATTGCCAAAGCAGTTGATACGTCTTCAGGCACTGTCTTAAGTGTTCTCAAAAAGAATGGTTATCATTCCTACAAAGCGTCAAAAACGCGTCAAATTTTTCCGAAGGACAACTATCGTCGTATGGAATTTTGCGAAACAATGATGGAAAGGGCTAATCGTGATGAAAACTTTCTGAGATCTATTCTTTTCACAGATGAAAGCACTTTTCCATTATTGAATCGTCATAACCCAACACACGTTCGATAGTCGTCGAGGGAAAATTTGCATTTGTATTTTGACGTAAGAACACAGTATCAGCAAAAACTAAATGTTTGGGGGAGTATTGTAGGGGAACATGTAATTGGGCCATTTTTTATTAACGGCAATTTGAATGGTCCTAGATACTTGGATCTACTGCAGCAGCATATTATTCCAACTGCTAGGCAGTTGTTAGGTGTGAGATTTGGTAAAACATGGTTTTAACAAGATGGTTGTCCCACTCACAATGTTGGCCTTGTTAGGGAATATCTTGATAATGTATTTCCTAATCGGGTTATAAGTACACGGGGAACTATTTTATGGCCAGCTCGATGACCCGATCTTGCTCCTAATGACTTCTATTTGTGGCTAATAATTTGGAAGACCTTAAAATTGAGGAAGCTTTTCAAACTATCACCCCTAACATGCTTGGAAACGTTAGAAGGGATTTTTATAATACGCTCGGATATTGTCTAGCCGAGCAAGGAGGACTTTTCGAACATTTGCTCTAATTTTTTTTTGACTGTGAGAATCTTTTTGGTTTTTAGAATGTATTATTTTATTTTGAGAATTTGCTTTTATTTTGTTTCTCCTTATTATTTTCATTGTAACACATTGTCAGTGATAAATCTGAGCAGTTGACAATAAAACGCTCTTATTTATCAGTGACAAAAAATAAGAAAATTACGTTATAAAAATTTGCGTATTTATTGACCAAATTCCCGTTTCATTGACTACGCTCCACACAGCACCATGGTTAGAGGCGTACTAAATACTAAATGCAAGTCACGCAAGTGGTGAGCGCAAGGCTGAGTATTAGTTGCTTTACTGATAGGTGTGCGGTGTCCCTGCATATACGTACACTGGCAAATTGGACTTCTTCCGACCTATGTTCGCAGTAGGCTGAAGGCGGTCTGTATGCAGGATAGTTAAAATAAAATAGTTTTAAGAAATGTAATTTAGTTTGCAACACGCTACTGCATATAAAATTACTTTTGACACCACCGGTGTCCAGTAAATGTAAGCGCTGCTTTATTAAGTAAATATTTCCCTAAAATATTCGCCTGTGACACTTTAAGCTTGTTTTTGGCGACACAACACGACCCAGCCTTCCTCCCCTTAAAATTAAGTCTAGGCTCGACATCGAATTAAAAATTGCGAAATTATTGAATTTTTGATATTTCAGTCGATCAATTTGTAGGTCAGAAAACTTATTTCTATATTTTTTATGATATTAGATTTGACAACTTTCGACAAGGAGGTCTTTTTACATTTGATGAATGATTTTTCGCATTTTCTATTCGCATAGAAATAGTGACGTCAATTAAATTCATTATTTTAAAACTAAAAAAAATAAATCGACAGAAACTGCGACAAACGACACATTAAATATTTTTTGACCTAAGTAGAGCTTATGATACTTTAAATATTAACTTTTTATTAAGTAAAATTTATAGCTTTGGTGTTAGAGGAGAACTCTTAGACTTTATAGCTACTTTTCTTAAAAACGATGAAAAGATGGAAGGGAATTTTTCAAAGGAGTACAAATGCGACACGGGTGTGCCTCAGGGTGTCGATTCTTGAATTTCAGGGAGCTAGGGAGTGAGAGAAGTAGGCGTGGTTTCACTTAAAAGTGAAAACAATGTATTCTTGAAATAAATGGAGAGGCAAAGGAATGGTCTCCGGGGAGATATGCTCTCCTACTCGAAACCAAGAGAGTGGGTGTTCCCCGGGTTTTCTAACCTATGTTTTTACGGAAAATATATTTTTTTCGAAGTTGTTCGGCAAAAAAAAAAATTAAAAGTGGATTATTATTGGTTTAATAACATCCAAGGAGAGATACAAGAAGCTATGGATGGTGTTGAAATACAAAGGGAAGTTCTTCCAAAGAGGTCACCCTTTAATCTCTCTGAACCAAAATTTGTTAAGTTAAAATGGATTCTAACAGCATCTAAAATAATTTAATTTACCTTAACGTAATCTAACCTAACCTAAGGAAAATTTAGGGTGTTCATACAGCTTCCTTAAGTAGCTGCCGATTTTTGCTGTATTTTGTCAGCTGGCCTATCAAATTCTTCCTGTTCTTGTAGTTGTGAAAAATCAGCATCCATCTTTGTTTGGGCATGCGCAATTTTGATTTCACTTAAGGAAATTTAAGAAAAGATAAAAGTTGGTCATCTCTTAAGTTAAATTGTGCTAAATTACGTTAAATTACGCCTGTATGAACGCGATCATTAAATCTCATAAGAGCAATTCAAGTGCTATTAGAATCCATCTTTATTTCGTCTGACGAAAAATTTTACGGAATCTGTCATAAATATGGTAACACCCTATGTGGCAGCTCCAACTAGAGAGTCCGCCCTCCCTATTACAACAAAAAAGATAGGGGCTAATTGCTAATAATTTGTGACGCTTTTTGTAGGCCTTCAAATTTTGGAGCGAAAATTGCGACAAAAAGTGAGGTTTTACCGCAGAGTCACAACGTTTGGTTAGTTGCCGCGGTCAAAATTGTCCGCTTTTTCGTTGGCCATAAAGCCGGCAACCTTGCTGCTGGGAGCGCTCCCTATCCTCCGATCATCGGGTTTCAAGAATACTAATATGCATGCCCAGGGATCAGGAAGAAGGAAACAGTCCCTCAAAGCTCCACGGGAGTACTCTTACTCCCTGATTCAAGAATCGACACCCTGGGGTCTGTTTTGGGACTGCTGTTATTTTTGTTGTCAAGTCAAGTAGTGTCTGGTTTTTCAGATTGATGTTTCAAAAACAGGCTTATTTTAAATGCAAGTAAAACAGAAATTGTTTATTTTTCAAAAAGGCGAGCAAGACCAAAATTTAATTTACCAAAAAGTATTAAATTTACAAAGTCTGTTAAATTCTTGGGTACATATACCGATGAGAATCTGTGATGGGACCTTCAGATTGATTATATTTGTAAAAAACTTGTAGGTACATGCTATGCCATACGTCAACTTAAAAACTTTGTTACAACCAAAGAACTACTCACTGTTTATTCATTAGGCAACTCATATTTATGTTATAGCATACTTGTATGGGGAGATTACTCACCTGTAAGTAGGGTCTTCATTCTACAAAAGAGATTAGTGAGAACTATATTTAATATAAATGCTAGGGAATCTTGCAAAATCTATCTACGTTATACATATAAAGCAATAAAATATGCTAGGTCAAAAATAAACAACTCTCCATCTCAGTATACAAAAGTCTCTGATGACGAGCACAATACTCGAAATAGTCAACTTTGGCGCTTGCCAAAACATCAGGGTTCGTTTTTTAAAAAGCCTCCTAAAATCTATATCAAAGGATAGTATTTTTTTATAGAGAAATTAAGAAATTAATTTTGATTCATACAATAGTGTTTTTTATTCCCTAATATTTTCGTTGTTCGTCACCTCTGCTTCTCTTGTATTTTTTTTATAATTACTGTGTTAGTGTATATGTAATTAAAAAAAAAACTCTTGTTATGTGTATTTAATTGTATGAAAAAATAATTATGTTTCTTAAGCAAGTAACTGAAAGTGCTGACATTAAATGTGTACTAGTTTATTTATTCATTTACAATTATGACACGGGCACCCTGTGCTTAAAATTTAAAATATAACTTTGACATGTATATTCTATAACATTTATAGGCAAAAGTACAAAATAAATTGAATTGAATGAATTGAATTTGAACTTTCTCCGATATCCTGCGGTTGTTGGGTTGGTAAAATAGTTGATTCCAAAATTTCTTCATCGCTTTCATCTGAGCTATTTACTCGGGGATGCATAAAAGTGTTGATATTGAGGCTAATGTTCTTCTTCGAAAATATATAGGGGAGACTGCTGCATTTTTTGTAGGAATTAAAACAGGAGATGTGGTGGGGGAAACGATGGTAGGATTTTCTCTAAGTTCTAAAAGTTCGAAAATAGTCTTGAAAAACTTATTAAGAGACTCATTATTTTATGTTTTTCCAAGTTTTAATGCTAAATATGTCTTTCTTATAACATTAAAAGCTTTTATACGTTTTTTTAAAAAATTATTTTTCTCCTCGCTTATGATGAGCACGTGCACCCCCACACCGAATAAGGAAATAACAATAAAATATGACTGGTTTATATTATTCTTTATAATGTTTCCGAAACTTCTTATTATTATCAGCGCTGCTTATTATGGCGGCGCGCCAAAATCAATTAGATAAGTAATTATTTCTAATTTAACACAGCCCGGTCTGTTTCCGTCTCGCGCGCTCTCATTGCCGCGTCCCTCCATGTTTATAAATTATTTATTCGTTGTTCTGAGTTCATCGATCTCAATTTAGTGTAGTTCGATTCCTCACTCGTAAATATGTGTCATCGCACCAGTGGTTTTCCCCATAACAGTAAATGACACTTCAGACAACTGTCACTTTTTATTACGGTTTCCGATTGAGTGTCTTTAGCAGAGTAAAAAGAAGATATTCGCTTTTCCAAAAACTTCAATTTCATTAATTATTTTTCTGCCATTCCGACAGGGTTTGACAGGTGTCAAAATAGATGTTGTTTTTAAATTCAGCGTTGTCATTTTAGTGGGTATTTATGTTTTTTTTTGCCGATGTCGGTCATCATAAGCATGATACTAATAAGCTTATCCCAAAACTTTGGCAGCTATTATTGGCTCACCCTGTTGATATCGGCACCTGTGTTTATGATACAAAATGCTCTCAGGTACTGTTTTAATAACATACTTAAACGGCGTTGAAATCCCACTGATATCCACTTTCCATTTAAATTGTGCGCGGTTCTTTCTAAAATCGAGTACAGTGGCGCAAATAAAATTTTGTCGGGAAGTGTTAAAAAAGGGAAATTTAAAAATTAAAGTTTCATATAGTCTGAAGTTTCAGCTTTTTGCAGAAAATAAAAAGTCAAAAATCAAGCTTACGATACGGTAGCAAAACCACAGCCGAAAAAAAATGTACGTGTTTTTTGGCCCACCTTGTAGTGTCATAGTTATATGAACGTCACCTAATCAGAGATAAAATACTTCTTGCGAACACCCCTCTTTCGCGTAACAAGGAAGATAAGTGTAAGCCATATTAAGCGAGCGCGCTTTACCTTTGTTTGTTTGACTAAAACAAACTCTTCAAAACAACAACTCTATTATTGTGTTTTAAACTCGATTTGAAAACACAACTGTGAAATTCGTTGATCAAGGACTTGTTAAAAGACATCTCATGGCGATTACATTCACAGACGTGTCTATCAAAAACACTTAATCTCTCTTATATGTTTGGAAATTTCACCTAATCGTTGCAGATTTTATTTTAAATGGGTTTTTAAATAAAATCTGAACTACTTAAATCAGCAGCGGTCCCAGCCATTTGAAAATGGGGGGGGGGGGCGATTTCGACACGAAAAAAAAACTACAATAAAAGCATAGGTTTTATGAGGAAAATATCAATACATGCAAACAAAACTTAGTAACTACAAGCGCGGATTAAGTTTAAAATCTAGGGGGGGGTACTTAAATTTTAAGTCATTTATTTCATACATTTTTTATTTTAAAAAATGTTTAAATGCGCCGAAAATTTTTGAGAAAATTGCACTAAAAAAGGTTTTTTTAAGTTTTAAATTAAACTAAAACTGGAGATATATCAATGGTATCAAAGCGCAGCAGGCGAAAATTTTTAAGAAAATTACACTACAAATGCTATTTTTAACACAAAATTAAATTGCCTGATTTTGGTCTTGTAATCTGTGTTCTGTTTGCTAAAATTTACAAATAGTATCTGTTGTAAGTTTAAGGCTGTAACCATTCTGCTGCAGATCCTTCTTAATGTTTCTTATTTCAGTTTCCAAGTCATGAGAATTGTTACAAATTTGAACAGCTCTATTATACAAAGTTCTTATTATACCTCGTTTGGTTGTAGCAGAATGATTTGAACCTTAATTTAAATATTGTCCTGTGTGAGTGGGTTTACGATAGGCTGTTGTTCTGATGTCGCTTTCTAGTCGTTTTACAAGTACATCAAGAAAAGGAATTTGGCAATTTGGTCCAACTCCATTGTGAATTTAATGGTGGGTCTTATGTGATTTAGGTGGTAAAGAAATTCTGAAAGTTGTTGGTCATTCCCGGTCCAGGCAATAAAAGTATCATCAACATATCTTAGCCAGAGCTTAGGTTTATATGTTGCGGTATCAACCTCGTATGATTCGAACCACTCCATGTAAATATTGGCCATCACTGGCGAAAGCGATGAACCCATTGGCAGACCGTCATTCTGAGCATAAAACCTATCTTTCACCTGAAAATAAGAGTTATGTAGACAGCACTCCAAAAACTCCATCACTCCCTCCAGTGTCAGGCTTTTACGTTAATGAAGGGATTCGTCATCAACCAGTCTCTGTCTAATAATATCTAGCGATTCCTTTATCGGGACATTGGTGTATAGACTTTCGACATCAAAACTGACAAATCTATCCTCGGGTTCTAAAACAAAAGATTTAAGAATATTAACGAAATGGTTGGAATTTTCTACAAATGAAGCGGTCTTTCCTGCAAGAGGTTGAATAATTTTCAAAAGGAATTTGGACAGATTGCTTGTTGGAGAATTTCTGGAAATTGTGTTTGGGCGTAAGGGCATTGCATCTTTTTGAATTTTGGGGATTCCGTATAGATGAGGAAGATCAGAGATTGTACTGATCGAAACGTCGTGTATAAATAAAATATAGACAATGGAAGTCCGAAACACAGAGTTTATGTCAATAGTATGGCAATCCCCGAAAATTGACGTCTTAATTTTATTTTTTTTTTAATGCGGGTCGATAGTCAAAACTCTCATGAATAATTTAGTAGAATAGTAAAAAAAATAATTATTATATTTTGGAATCAGTGGGGGAACTTGAAGGATCAGGTAGCCGCTAAAACGCATTATTTAGTATGCCTCTGGAATTTATAGTGACTTAATCAAGAGAGAGAAAAGTGTAATTTTTTTGTGCCATGGATAGTTTCAACCAAGGTATATACTTATTAATTAGAAAAAAAATAGAGTTTGAAAATATTTTGCATAAAAAATTTATAATTACATTAAACACTTGCATTATATTAACAAAATATCCACTTAAAGTTTCTCTAGTAAGAAAAGGACACAAAGAGACGCAATCTATCTATATTTATTAATTTTTTGCTATAATGTGCTTCCCAAAAATCTAAAATTTAGCTGCAGCCACTTGCAGCACCGGTCATGGGCCTTATTTTAAAATATTCTATACAACGTTGCATGTGCACTATAATCTTTGGTATTTTCTGAAAAAAAAGGTTTGGTTCACTTTAAAAGAATATATTAAACAATTAATTATGTGATTGCAAAAAAGTCAGAATCCTATAAATTATCTAAAATTTTTGAAAAAGTGTACATGGTGTTTTAAAATGCTTAGTTTAACATAAATTTATTAATAAAATAAAATATAATGAAACCGTTTTGACCAAACTAATTTAAAACATACTAATAATACCACAGTCTTTTGTATCTTGTACAATCATTACCTTTTTATTAAAATTTCAGATTCATCGAGTTATTAATATCATCGGATCTATTTTTATTCTGCTTATCAAAAAATAGGGTAAGAAAATTGTCACCCGCTGCATCCAAATGTTCTTAAAATTATTTTAAAGATTTCATTTAATAAATAGTTTACTGTGCAAAACCAGGATAAGGCGTTAAATGTTAAGTTAGAAAAAATTTAATAATTAGTAATAATAAATTAAAGCTTAAATTTATGCTTGTTTAACCTGACATGGTATTCTACTGCGAAGAATTTGAAAAAAGTTAAATATCTAAAAGTACTAGCTAACTATAGATATAGTTTCTTTTTATTGAATGATAAAATATCTGATGATGGTCACTTTTAAGACCAAAACGTTGTTAAACCGACATTTTCTTACTGGCTTACGAATGCGGCTTGAAGAAAATAGAAAAAATTTCAGTTACCTATAAATATATTGAATAGCGCCCTTCATCTTAAAAATCAAGATGGCGACGATTTTGATTATTTTTATTTTATTAAAATCGGGTATTGCATAAAAACGTTGTGTATTTTCTAAAAATTACTTAATAAATTTTTTTGGACCACTCGGTATATTCGAGCTGCCTTATCCCTGGTTATAAAATTTGGATTCTTTCAAATGTGCATCTGTTTTCAAATTTCCACGAAAAAAAACTTTTTTGTCCCGCTAGAATGGTAAAATACGACACGGCGCCGGCTTTATACCCCCTCCGAAGGGTGGTTCGCTATCCTCCCAGCAGAACTTGCTCTAGAAGGTGGACTATTTCTTCCCAGCAGCTCGAAGTCATATGGGTTAGACCTGGAAATCGAAGGCGATGCAACCCTGGTTTCGCTGTCGGGAGTTTTTTCACACTTAGAATGGTCAAAGTCCAGCCAGTCACCCATCCACAGTGCTCGAAGTCTCAGCCTTTTGCCTTGGAATGTTTCCGCTGCCCGAGAACGCAGGTCAAATCTTTTGGCATCCGCGCTGTAGACACCCTAAGCTTGGCGGGATTCCGGCCACCTTCTACATCCAAACTGGTGGAAGTCTCAGCCTTCTGCCTTGGTATATTCCCACTGCCCGAAAGCGCAAGTCAAATCTCAAATCCCCGGCCGTCCACCATGTAAATCCGACAATTTCTCCGGTCAACCGTGCAACGTCGACCGCATAGCTGCTGAGAAGTGGGGACCGGCAACCGCTTCGTGGAATTTCCTTCGATGTTTTGTGCCGAGATGCGATCTTGCGATGTTTTCTTGTGGGTGTTATGTGGTTCCGCAGGCCAAGACGCTGTTCATTAGTCTACGGCGGCGGCGGCTCCCACTTAAATGGAAAGTTCGCCACTCATTTGGTTTGGGATATAGATAGCGATTTGGTCCAAAATGTATCAACTGTTTTCTCTATAAATTTGAGTTAAACAATGGTTTTAGGTACCTACCCAGCAAACACGGTTGCTGGGTACGAAGAGTAAGACTGTAGCCCGCCATCGGACCAATGGTAAATTTTACTTTTTGCTGACATCGGCGTACCGTCGCCGTACGATTAAGGTCCGATATGGTTTAACCACATTGTGGCGACCATCCGCCCATACAGCTACTTAATTTGGTAGGTCTAACGTAGGCAAGCTGGTCTCGGCCCAACATCTGCAAACTTGGTTTCCTAAAGCGGTCCAATGTTGGCGACTGACGAAGATCTGTCGGTGGTAGCTTAAGGCGGCCCGACAATGGCAAACCAGAAAGGTCCGACAATGGGTGGATAATAAGGCCCCACACCGACCTCTCAAAGCGGACCGATGTCGGTGATTGACGAAGGTCCGTCGGTGGTTGCTTGACACGATCCGACATTGACAAACTAAAAAGTTTCTATAATGCGGGTGCTTAACCAGTCGGGGTGGTATAACTGGCGGAAGAGGTGATTCTTGTAGAGAAGTAAGCAGTTTAAAAATTTAATGTGACGTACCATCGTCTGTTGCCGGTTATCGACTAATCGAAGAACAATCTGATGAGGCCATCGTCGGTCCTAAAGCCGATAGAGTGCGTTTCGGCATAAAGTCGACTATAGAAAATCGGGTCATTGTCAGTTGCCGATTTTCGACCATAAAGTCAAATATAGTTACTCGGACCATAAACAGTTGCCGATTCTCGACCGATTAAACATCGGATCATCATCGGCCCTAAAGCAGATAAGGTTTTCGATGGCATAATGTCGAATGGCAGAAAATCGGGTCATCGTCAGTTGCCGATTCTCGTTCGACTAAAGAAAGTTCCAATCGGACCGTCGCCTCGTCGCCTCTAAAGCAGATAAAGTGCAGCAGTTTTCCTAAATTATTTTCTTTTCAAATTTGCGGGCATCTATCTTCAGTGCATCTCAATTGTATGATGAAAATGACGAATCCTGTATTCTAAAAGAGTAGGATGAAAGTTTTAATTTTATTGAGTAATGCTTTAAATATATATTAAAAGTAAGGTTTGTGATTTGGATCTGTGCGTAGTTTTCATTACAAATGACAAGAAAAAGAAAATGGCGTCTTTATAAAATGAAAATATGGTTACATCTTCCAAATTTCGTAATCAACTACTAATGAAACACTTAATTAGAGAAAGTGTTTACACAAATCCCATTTTATCAGACCTCTAAACTTAAAATGGCTGGTATGGAAAGGAAGCGAAGTTAACAATAAGATAATACGAAAAGCATCTCTAATTCCCTGCTATATATAAACCAACATCGCTGTTCGGTCTCGGATTAAAATTTTCAAATTTCCCGAATAACAACCATGTCTTTAAGTATCTCGTTAGACTGTGGACCAATATGATTTCGCTGAAAAAAGCAGCTATAAATTCCCAAAAAATGCATTTTATAGATAGGGATTCAGTATCGTAATAAAGTATAGGTTATGGTTATGGCTTTTTTATTACTTTGACAGATGTGTGCAAAAAAACATTAATACATGCGATTAAAATAGGGGTTTTAGGATCAGTGGCGTAAAAAACGTGCGTGATTTGGAAACGCGAATAAAAAATAGAGTTTTAATGCCGTCATAGCACTATTCCAGTAACTGGCTACATACAATGAGCTTCAGGCTACTTCGAACATAGGGGGAATCAAGTCCAATTTACTCTCCGTGCCGTACGACCGAGGTGGATTCGAAGCACGCTGCAGTGTTATCTTTTGGAAATTTATTTTGTTTTTATTATTTTGTTTTATTTCTGCCTTGCTCGAGAAACAGATTGGTAAGTTCAAATGGTACTATCAAGGCAGACCATTGAGACTTATTCAAGAACTTTTTTTGGAGAATTTTGTAAATCGCCCAGAAGCTAGTTTATCAACGATTTATAGGTTTGTGCAGAATTTTGAAAAGTTTGGTTGTGTAGCGCCAAGAAACCATAAAAAACCCACTGTTTTGAATGACGAGCAGGAAGTACGAGATGTGATGATTTGTGCTGCAGTGGAGGAAATTCGAAAGTTAACTAGCCACCAAATTGCCGAAGCAGTTGATACGTCTTTAGCCACTGTCTTACGTGTTCTCAAAAAGAATGGTTATCATTCTTACAAAGCGTCAAAAACGCATCAAATTTTTCCGGAGGACAACTATCGTCGTATGGAATTTTGCGAAACAATGATGGAAAGGGCTAATCGTGATGAAAACTTTCTGAGATCTATTCTTTTCACAGATGAAAGCACTTTTCCATTATTGAATCGTCATAACCCAACACACGTTCGATATTGGTCGAGGGAAAATTTGCATTTGTATTTTGACGTAAGAACACAGTATCCCCAAAAATTAAATGTTTGGGGGGGGGTATTTTAGGGGAACAGGTAATTGGGCCACGGCAATCTACTGCAGCAGCATATTATTCCAACTGCTAGGCAGCTGTTAGGTGTAAGATTTGGTGAAACATGGTTTTAACAAGATGGTTGTCCCGCTCACAATGTTGGCCTTGTTAGGGAATATCTTGATAATGTATTTCCTAATCGGGTTATAAGTACACGGGGAACTATTTTATGGCCAGCTCGATCACCCAATCTTGCTCCTAATGACTTCTATCTGTGGAGTTATATCAAAAATTAAGTTTACGGGCATGAAAGGGCTAATAATTTGGAAGAACTTCGGATTAAAATTGAAGATGATTTTCAAACTATCACCCCTAACATGCTTGGAAACGTTAGAAGGGATTTTTATAATACGCTCGGATATTGTCTAGCCGAGCTAATTTTTTTTTGACTGGGAGAATCTTTTTGGTTTTTAGAATTTATTATTTTATTTTGAGAACTTGCTTCTATTTTGTTTCTCCTTATTATTTTCATTGTAACACGTTGTCAGTGATAAATCTGAGCAGTTGACAATAAAACGCTCTTATTTATCAGTGACAAAAAAATAATAAATTTACGTTATAAAAATTTGCGTATTTATTGACCAAATTCCGGGTTCATTGCCCACGCTCCACACAGCATCGTCATTAGAGGCGTACTAAATACCAAATCACGCAAGTCGTGATCGCAAGCCTGAGTATTGTTTGCTTCACTGATAAGTGTGCGGTGTCCCTGCATGTACGTACACTGACAAATTGAACTTCTTCCGGCCTATGTTCGCAGTAGCTTGAAGCGGTCTTTATAATCAAACCACGGCTTTTTGGTTACCGATGCCAAAAAGAGATAATAGGGAGGTTTTGGTTAAGCAATTTAACAGCAAATTTTGTTACTCTTATGGTTACCCTTACCGTAAAAAAAAGGTAACCTCAAGAGGTTAAAATTAGAGCTTTTGAACGTAGTCAATCGTTTGGCGGTAAACATAACCTTACTTTTTTATTGACTTTTATTTTTTTTTCTCAAGTCTTTTTTTATTTTCTTTTCTAACCATATCATGGAGGAAAATAGGTATTAATTTAGTGATGGGACTGGGAGACGGGCACCCCAATATAAATTTAGTCAGGCAAATTATTTTGCAAGATATCTTTGGTGGAGTATTAGAAGAAAACGATCCTTTGCAAACTTATTTGTACTTACTCACCTGTTTACCAAAAAAAAGGGTAAAAAAGCTATCCCACTACTACTATGAACACGGTTAACAAAAAATAAAATCCAAATACACAAAATTTGTGTAAAACAAAGCAAACTTTTATAACCTAAACTCTTCCACCACAGAATTACATCAAGTTTGGTTGGTTGTCTTTTTGAAGGTAAAGATAGCCGCTAACTATATAGTGCCAGTGGTTACATTTAATAAAAGTAACAGCCTGACAGAGCGCTACTGCGCTTGCCCAGAGTAAAGGTAAGGGTCACAGACTGACAAAAAACATGACCAAAATCTCCCCAATTATTTTTACCTTAAATAAAGCAATGTGCAAAATAATAATTTGGAAAATGCCAGAAAATAGTATTTAATCGAAATTAAAATAGCCAACAAGTTTGTGATATGGTTAGAAAAGTAATTAAAAAAAACGAATGAGTGTGGTTGCGTGCACTTTAAATCTAACGAAAAAAACAGGAGTTTTTTGTACTTACTGAAAAATGAACAACAGAGACTGGAACCTAGGACGACGCCGTTTCATCCTTATTAGGGACTCATCAGAGGTGTATCACCATGACAGAGTATTCGCTCGCGCTTTTACGCCAAAAGATTCGGCAAAGCACAGATAATTTCTGTCGAGTACCGACCATGGCGCCCTCTGTGTGAACCTTTGACAACCAATGCCATCTGTGTGCAAGCTTCGTCTACAAGCAAAAGAAAAATAATGCAGGAGCACAAGATTTTTTCGCACTTTACGGATAAAACAGGGGTACATTTATTTTTATTATTTTTCTTTTTTTTCAGAATTACTTTTCTGATATATTTCGCAATCTTCTGATTAACCGCGCGATAAAAAAAAGTTTTTCCTCATAAATTTTTAACATTGCGGCCCACGGTCTAAGATGAAAGATCGGAAAGTTTTTGTTTAAATCCTCCCCGTTTGACCCCATTTCCTGGGGGTAATAATGTTACTGTCGTTTCTCATCTCCCGTAATGGTTTTTATCTAAGACGAATGTTTAGCAATCGAGGCTGAATAGAATAGAAGCGTTGTTTGAAAAGATAATAGAATCGAGCCTTTAGAAAAATACCTAAAACGCACTACTGACTATTTTTCTGTTTTTTTTTTAGTGTCTCTCAGTAAGCTTATTGGTTTTAGTATTGTTTCAAATTATTGCTTTCCCCTTCCGCCTCACGCCCCTTCCCACTTACCCTCCCATACATGTATGTATTCAAAACTGGTGGTTAGCTCTCTACCAAAGGCTGAACCATGCACAGCAGGTATCTACTGAGATTTTAAAGATCGCAAATTATACACATACGATCCAGGAAATTAAAAAATCCTGCAGACTACAACACTTGAAGGTATTTGGGCCAACAAAAAGTGAATTGGAAGAAAGTTGTGTATTTTGGAATTATCCTATAAAAATATGTTTATTAATTATAATTAATTAAACAGTCTCTGGATTACAGTCGGCAAAATTCTTTGAGATACGCTTTCTGGGTATGCATGAAGTTGGCGTGTTGTGGATTATGTATTATTATTTATGGTAAGAGCAGTACAACTGAGGTATCAAATTAAAGCTTACCCAAGTAACATTTTATTGCATATTGGGAAGTTGGAAGGTTAAGATAAGGGCAAAACATCCCCTGTTTTCCTTCAGAAAATTACTTTATAGTTTGAGGTTTGAAAATAAGTTTAAAATTGGAACAAATAACCTTAAGAAACGGTCATTATATACACGACATTTTAAAGGTTTTCTTTTTGGATATTTTTCGAATTATTTTCCTCGTATTATGTCTTCAAAGCTGTTTTGAACATAAAGTTAAAATAGAAGTTAAATTGATGGTAAACTTTACTTGAGATTCTACTCTGAGGTCCCCGCCTTGTTTGGGCATTTCTTGGTCAACATTGCTTGTCAAAAGTTTTTAATAATTTTAAGAAATCCCTCAATGTGAAGAACTTTTTTGGTTAAAAACTGAACTCAAAGTTACTTATTTTTGACCTACAGTTATCTCTCAAAGTTACGATTTTTTTGGAATAAGTTTTAGGATAAAAATTTGGTTTATTAGAGATTTGATTAGGTTAAAACTTCAGTTTTGTTTTTCTTGATGGGAAGAAAGTAGTTCTGGTAGAAAACAAGAAAACTCCTTTTTGTCACGTGTCCTCTAACGAACTGTCATGATCAGCTGTTTATATTAATCAATAATCATAACTTCCATATTCCTTCACAGTATTTCCAAATTATAAGATCTTTCCCATAATTACTATTGTATCTTCAACCCTTGTTTGGATTTTGGGCTATTAGATACCTACCCTCCTATCATAAAAAGGGATAGGAAAAACCAGATGGAAGTAGATGTTTAGGTAAAATTTTGGTTTAAGGAAGAGAGGACATTCCCGTTTTAATTGCTCACCAGCCTCAATCCGCCTTTATGTCAACAATCAACAACAATCAACAACCGAACAATGGGAAGGGGGTGTGCGGGGAACAATTGGCAATGAATTCGAAAAATGGATAAACCGTTCTTGATGCAAAATTAATAAGAAATTTGGCTTCAACATTGGAAGAAAACATGGTTAACACGACTTTTAGGGCCCGTTCGCCAAAAAAAGATAAGGCGCCATGTTTTTTTCTCTTTTTTAACAAGTTTTTATTATTTTTATTGAAAAAAAAACTACAAAATCTTTATGGAAAATATTAAATTATGATTACAAATTCGAAATAACATTTAATTAATGTTTTCCCGACGCATAATTTTCGTGATTTTTTTGTTAAAACTGCATGTTTCGATGGGCGCGTGAATTTTATGGAAGTAAAAGTAAACAATTCAACAAAAAAATTTTCCGCGCATGTCGGTTTTAAAATAGTAGTTTAACTCCTATGATTAAAATATAACTGTGATTTTTCATCGCCATTTTTTATTTCCATAGTTGTTGTAGGTCATGCACATAATTATTATTTTTCTCTTTTTTTTATTTTCATTTAAAAATGTTTTCATCTCCTTCTATTCTGACACGTAGAGGGCGCTTTAGTCACAGACAAACAAGAGGGCACTGAGAGGGCATTGTGTACAATAGGACACAAATTAGGTTGAGCATTTATGCAGATGTTCCAAAAGTTAGTAAAAAGTGTCCTCTGGGCAAATTCACCTTTAGGAAAAAAAAAATTAATTACCTCTTTTATCCCACCAAATTACCTTGGTTTTTGTCCCCACTTTGGTAAAAAGGTGGGAAATTTCCCTCTTTTTTGAACTCCCAATTTTTCATTAGAAAAAATTACTAGCTTAACTCGGAATATTTTACCAAATTTTAACCAAAAATGTTACTTGGGTATGATTTACGCTACACAAATGATCTAGTCTGTCGGCATGAAAATTGCCGAAGGTATCTGAGGTATTTAGTCGGATCGCGATAGTCGAGTCGTTTTGGGTAACCGGCCATCCATCGCTTACATAAACGCGACAAGAGGGGTTGGAGGAGTAAGTATTGTTGAGTGCTAAGAAAGAGGGAGAAGGGGTTGCACAAATGTTATAAAATGTTGCAGGATAGTGGTGTACAGGGTGTCCCATTTTCGATGAGTCCTTATGGAAAACTCCGTTAATATTGAAGATATCAAGATGCCTTTTACACATTACTGTCCTACTTTTTCGAGACTTGAAAAATGGTGTTATCAAATTTTTGATGGCCCTTGTAGTTTCTGAGCTACGGGGGTTAATCGAAAATTTAGCACTTTTCATAATTTGCCATATCTTCCTTAATATGCAAGATATTTTTTAACGGAAATAAAATGGCGAACTCAAAATTTTAAAGTAACGTTTCGTTTTTAACTGACCATCATCAGGACCGGAAACTTAAATAGAGACCTAAAAATTTTTTGCGTAATTTTGTATAGTTTTTAGTGCTTTCTTAACCGGTTTAACTTATATTTTAATTTTGCGACGTTTCGACCCTAAAAGCCATCGTCGCTGCTATATTTTGAGATTTAGTTATAGGGACGGCCCTGGCAAATCGAATCTGTTTTTTATTGTTAACTTATTATTATTTTTTATTAATAAAATTAAACAAACAAATATCTCCGTGGTGGGTAGTTGGATTATTACATGGAGTTTAAAGCATCCAAAACAATAACTTTCAAATAAAAAACAGATTCGATTTTCCAGGGCCATTCATGGATTGCAATGTCTCGAAATTAAAAAGAATCAAAAGAAAAATCATTATTCATTATCAAAAAAATAACAAATTTCCGTATTATTTTTATCACTTGACATGCATCAATTTATTGGCCTAATGTTCCATTAGACAAGTGGCCGGTGGCCATGCAGAACCTGAATTCCAATACTCTAATCAAACTCACTTCAGTTTCCTTGGGCCCGAGAAAAATGCGTACTGATAATAACTCTCCCAATCAAGTTGGCCTGGAAAAAAAACCGATAAACGCAGAGTGTAAACTCTATACCTCTACCTATACCTGTACCTAAATTATCGAAAAAAAACTAGTGTTTACACCTCGCGGCTAAGGTGTCCTTTTTTGACTTTTTTCACACGCTTGTAAAAAAAAACACTATTTTAGCCACTAGTTGTAAAAACTAATATTTTTTATACCTTCGTCAAAAACAAACATGGCTTTTTTAGTTACCGGTGCAAAAGGTTAGTACATCGATGTTTTGCTATCCATTTTTTCGCAAGAATATAATTTTTAATAATACCACAAAATAAAAAGCATCAGTCAGAAATTAAAAGGGTCAACAATATGAGATCACCAGTTGAAATGAAATCTTATTATACAAATATACTATATAATAATACTAGGCAACAATTTTTTTTTTTTTGAAGGTCGTGGATGAAAAAAAATAGAGTTTTTTGATTGTTTATGACTGAAATAGAGCCAAACAGTTTTTTGAAAAAATTTTCCAAGTCGTAAATCACGATAGATAGATTTAAGAATTTTAATAATAATAATAATAGTAATAATAATAATAATAATAATAATAATAATAATAATAATAATAATAATAATAATAATAATAATAATAATAAATGCTTTTATTGGAACAAAAATGGTACAAAATATAAAATATAAAGAATCCTACTTACATTAGCTAAAAATAATAATAGTAAACAGTGGCAGAGGTCAGGATTCGCATTGCCTACTAGTTGCCTAGTAGGGAGCGCGCTCTTCCATCCAGTATGACATTGTTTTTAAGTAATAATTCGGGTTTTCATAAACTATCATATCTCTATACATATTACTACTAACTACTATACTTAATGATTAGTCTAATAATAAATCTAATTAACTTAAGGCTAATTAAAATAATGCCAAAATAATCAATTTTCCTATGACTTTTTAAGTTTATTTTAGACACAGCCTCTGGTTCCTCCCGACAAAGCGTCTAACAATAATCCAGTGGAACATTCCACTTCCCTTGGTATCTTTGTCTAAGTGAAAGTGAAAAAAGTGTATTTTTAAGGGTGAATTTGAAGAAAAAATGTGCTTCTTCCAGTTACTTAAGGGTGAATTTAAATAAAAAATGTATGCAAAAGGCGATCAGTATCATAGAAGACTGGTGCAGACAGAACGGCCTATTAGTTAATCCTGCAAAAACTGAAATGGTCCTGTTCACCAGAAAAAGGAAAATAGAGGATTTTAGAGCTCCCATAATGTACAGCAGATCCATAACTTTAATATCAGAATTTAAATATCTGGGAGTCATACTGGACAAGGGCCTCACGTGGAGGCAGCATGTTGCCAAAATGACTGAAAAAGTCCAGGCAACAATGTGGCAGTTGCGACGAGTGGTCGGTCGAACATGGGGGATCACCCTGGTTATACACGGCCATCATAACACCGAGAATCCAATATGAGTCAGTGGTCTGGTGGCCTCAGCTGGAAAAACTGACCACTTCCAGAAAGCTCATGAGCCTGCAGGGGCTCTTCTGCAGGGGAATAACAGACGCAATGAGGACTACCCCCATTAGAGCCCTAGAAACCATCTTAGGTCTCCCCTCGGTTCCAACATAGATCAAGAAGGAAGCGATGGCGACGCACCTACGACTGAGAGACAAGGGCCAATGAAAGGGCAGAGGGGAAAAAGTGGGTCATCTGGCAATCGAGGAACTGGTAATAAAAGAGTCCTCTCTTCTAAAAATGCCAGTCGGGACTCCTCCGAAACCATGGAGGTTTGACAAAAAGTACAAAGTCACAATAACTGAACGGGATTGGTAACAGAGAGAAGAATTCCGAAACGAATTAAGCAGAGATGCGACGGTCTGCTACACTGACGGATCAAAACTGTCAGCCAGGCAGACAACAGGCGCAGGAGTGTATGTGGAAGACCTAGAGGTTCAAGAAAACTACCCGCTTGGCGAGCACGCTACGGTCTTTCAGGCGGAGGTATACGCCATTATCATGGCGGCAACCCTACCAGAGGTCAGAAATGGCAGGAGGGATATGTTCCGACAGCCAGGCTGCCCTCAAGGCTCTTTGTTCACCAAAAATTATCAGTAGCCTAGTGAAGGAGTGCGTCAAAGCGCTACAGATATTGGCTGAAGACAAGAGGGCGACTGCCAGAGCTGGTACCGAAACCCAATATAATGGACCGGAACCGCTCTTGAGAATCACAAGAAAACAGGTGGAGTGCGAACACAATAAATGAGCGAGCGATCAACTGAAGTCGTCCTGGAGGGAAGAGCGATAGTGCAGACAGTCCAAACTGTTCGTGAGTGGACCAGAAGCAGCCAGAAATAAATGGCTCCTGGGAAAAACTTGGAAGACATTGGACTGTTAGTAGGAATGCTGACAGGGCATAATCAGCACTTGACATGCATCAGAGTGTTGGACGACTCCGCCTGCCCAGCATGTGGGTGGGCAGAGGAATCAGCGGTGCACCTGATAGGAAAGTGTGACGGGTGCGCCAGATTGAGGCAGCGGACGTGAGGCGACCCAACAATAGGAGAGGAGGAGCTACACCTTCTAACATGGGTTGACGTCCTGACCTTCGTAAGGAAGGTAGGAAGGCCCGGAGAGAGAGAGGCATGATATGTAGAGGGAGCGGGAGAATAAGGGTGCGAGACGGGATATGGCAGAAAGGGCCCATGAGGAGGCCTAATTGCCAGTCCTGCGGGCCGCCCGTTATTATTACTACTGAATAAAAAATGCGCTTTTTGCAAATAGTTAATCTAAAGAACTGTTAATTAAATTTGTATCAGTTTTTGTGCGGCGAAAGTTTAAAGCATTATCTCGGAACCATTTCACGGATTTTGCATAATTTTAATTTGTTTACATAATTTTACGTATCCTAAATATGTTTAATTTATGGTAAAAATTATCGACGATTTTAAAAAACTAACGTGAATGATGTGTGGGGGATACCAGAAACCTCTGCTGTGCAAAATTTTGTTAATCTTTAATTAATTATATTATTATATCTGTTTAAGTAAACGAATGATTTTTATATGATTGGAGAAGTTTGTTTACAATCTCTGGATAATTTAGTGCTCTTTTATTTCCTAAGAATTTGATCACCACCATTTTAAAGGCTTCCCATGTTTCTTTTTCCTTTTCTTTAAAGTTTCTTATTTGGGGTCCCACAAAAATTCCCTCTTTAATCTTGACTTCACTTATTCTGTAAAATTTTTGTTTTATGTAATTGAAGGCAGGAAGATCTCTATTCATAGCTCTAACGAAGCTTTTAAATAAGCCAAGTTTGATATGTAACGGCGGCAGTAATATTTTATTTCAAGGAACTAAAGGATTGTCTTTATGGCCAATTTTTTCTTTTGTAGTGATTCTTTTTAGTTCGGGTATCCCATTGGCATACAAAAAGAAGTATTTTGTATACCCCAACTGCATGCCCAGTAAAAAAGCTAGTACCTTCAAATCTGCACAAATTTGCCAACCATATTTGTTCTATTGCACAGTTTCCAGCAATAGCTTCATATTGGGATATAGTACTTTCATATAAGTAGATTAACAATACCTAGTAACTAAACATAAAATAATAATACCTTTTATTCCCTAAATTCACACAAAAATCACTCTCTCAGACTAATCCGTGACAACACGTTAGCAGCATGCGCCAGCGTAAAAGATTTATAGTTCGTAGACCTCACAAAATATTTTAAACAATGGATTTGCGTTGAGAGGTCAAAATCTATAAGACGGAGCTATCTTATTGCCCACCTTTTTTTTGTATTGACTAGGGTAATACTAGTAGAACGCTAGTAGGTAATTGTATCCTTATTATACTATTAAAATGGTGAGCTCTGCTGGTGATTATTGAGTTTTTCGTAAGCATTTTCCTGTGTTTTAAAGGATGTTTTGTTAATCTAAAAAAAAATGTTTACTTACAGTTCGCGGCTAAACTCTGCCCAGCAAACACAAATCGTCGGCATTGAATCGGGCCAATTTCGACAACGTCGGCAGTGTGTCTCGGCATCGGCGACTACACGCTGGCCCGATGTTAGACAGATTGCGATTTTCAGTTTTCGGTCAATAATCGGCAAGTGACAAAGGTCCACATTACTACAGTCGGCTTTAAGCCGACACCACTTTAGGACCGACGATGGTCCGATTGGAACTTTGTTTAATCGGTCGAAAATCGGCAACTGACGATTGCCCGATTTACTATAGTCGACTTTATGCCGACGACCACTTTATCTGCTTTAGGGCCGACGATGGTCCGATTTACTATAGTCGACTTTATGCCGAAACGCACTCTATCTGCTTTAGGACCGACGATGGCGTGATCAGATTTTTGATCGATTGGTGCATAACCGGCAATAGACGATTAAAATTTTTAAACTGCTTAATAGTTTCTTCCTAGTATGTAGAGATGGCGCTAGTGTCACTATGTTCCCTGTACAGTGGAAGATAACATTATATATATATAATGAGCAAAGATATTTCAAAACTAGAATGCGAACTTGAAGATGGTGGTACTTCTCTACAAGAATCACCTATTGCCCCACTTAAACCATCCCGACTGGTTAAGCACCTGCATTATCGAAACTTTGTAGTTTGCCAATGTTGGATCATGTCAAGCAACCACCGACGGACCTTCGTCAATCACCGACGTCGGCCCGCTTTGAGAGAACGATGTGGGGCCTTATTATCCACCCATTATTGGACCTTTGTTGTCGGGCCGCTTTAAACTACCACTGACGGACCTTCGTCAATCGCCGACGTTGGACCGCTTTAGGAAACCAAAGTCGGACTCGAATAGTTTACCGATGTCAGGCCGAGACCAGCTTGCCTACATTAGACCGACCAAATTAAGCAGCTATATGGGCGGATGGTCGGTACCATGTGGTTAAACTAAATCGGATCTTAATCGTACGGCGACGGTGTGCCGATGTCAGCAAAAAGTAAAATTTACCAATTTACCATTGGTCCGACGGCGGGCTACAGTTTAACGTTGCGTCGGCAAACATCCATTGGACCTACATCGCAAAGCGGACAAAAAATACTGCTGGTCCGATGTCGTAAATCGATGTCATGCCAATGACAGGAAATTCTGCAATGGACATCGGGCCGACGAAGGTCCGAGGTAACTGTGTTTGCTGGGTGCTTTTTTTTAAATCGAATTTTAAAATACTTACCCAATGCTTGTAATAAAAACAAATATTTGAGCCGTTAGAACTCCTATTTTGAAAAACGCGGCGTAAAATACAAAAAATATATTCCTTTTCTGCACTTAATAAAATTAAGTAGGGACAGGCAACAAGACCCTGAAAAATGCTCTACGCAACATCAAGCAGAACTCGTAATAGCTGAGCATGACAGCGCTGACGAATTGTTACTTAATAGCGTATTCACTCATTGTGCACTGACACCGGTTTCGAGCTGTCGAAAAGTTGCCCTAGTGTGCCGCAAAATTCCGCACTTTTTGAATTGGCTATAACGTTTGACATAAGGGCTCGATTTTTAAAGATATTGGTTTTTTAGAAAGATAAAACGCAATACTTTTTCGATTTAGTTGAAAATTTAAAATTTCTTAAAAGTCAAAGATGGCGGACAGTTTCAAAAAACTAGTAATTTTCACCCTCCCTGAAAAAAAATTACGTGCGACAATGAACAAACTCTAAATCGTTCACTATAAACGCTCATTATTTATGTGTATATTGACGTATCATATATGTAAATCGGTTGAGAAATGAAAAAGTTATAAGCTTTTAGATTATGAGTGTTTGGGCCTAACATTGGAAAAAATCACAAAATTACATATTTTTTCAATTTGCAACTTTTGGTCTGATTACTTAATTTAAAAAGAAATATTGTTTAAAGAGACAAAACATGAAAGTTGCCTCCGTTTGTTCTAAATTTGACATAAAAAAAATTTAGGATGGCGGATAGTTTTAAAAATGGTTAGGTAATATACGCCTTATTTTTTTTTAAATAAGACACTGGACAACTTTTTTTTTTCGCCAAAACACGCGTAGTCAAAAAACTTATAACTTTTCTATTTCGAAACTGATTTAATTAAATGATACTTCAATATACACAGAAACAATGAGCGTTTGTAGTGGAAGTTGTAGAGTTTGTTGTTTGCGAGAAAATTACACACATTTTTTACAACTGTCCGCCATGGAATCGAAAATCTCTCACGTTATATCTTTGAAGAAAGCCAATATATTTCAAAATCGAGTAATCAAGTCAAAAGTTATAGCCAATCCAAAAAGTGCAGAATTTTGTGGAACACCCTATATAAATAAGCATCTATTTATCATTTTTCCACTGCGCGAACCTAAGCAAGAAAACTTTAATTAAGGAGTTTAACTACCGAAATCATAACAACATTTTAAATTAAAAAAAAAAGAAGTTAAAAAACCTCCAAATCAGTTACATCAACCGAAAAGAATCTAAAAACAAAAGATCAAAAGATCTTGGGTGGAAATAACGAAAATTTAAACCTGGATGAGCATCCCACAAGGAAGACACAAATAACCAAAGCGAACAGAGAAATGATTAAACGATGTTTCACTCTGGGTAACCAGCGTGAGCTCGTCAGTGGTTCCACTGGTCACCTTCCCCATACATCATTAAACACCATCATACACTTTGATTTCCAACTTTGAATCACTCACAAATAGGCATCGTTCCGCACAGGTACTTATCCAAGTTAACTGATACGGATTCGTCCTGGCGTGTTAATATTGCCAATAGGATTATGCTCCCAAGGCAATAAAAAATAGTTAAAAAACCAAAAAAAAAAATTCGGTTGATGTAGTTGATTTGGAGCTTTTTTAATAATAATAATGAACAAATAAACATCTTATTTATTATTATTATTAAAAAACCTCTAAATCAATTACATCAATCGAATTTTTTTTTGATTTTTAATTGCCTTAGGAGCATAGTCCTATTGGAAATATTAACACGCCAGGACGAATCCGTATCAGGTAACTTGGATAATGCCTATTTGTGAGTGATTCAAAGTTGAAAATCAAAGTGTATCATGTTGTTTAATGATGTATGGGGAGGGTGACTAGCGGAACTACTGACGAGCTCACGCTGGTTACTCAGAGCGAAACATCGTTTAATCATTTCTGTGAATGATTCAAAGTTGGAAATCAAAGTGTATGATGGTGTTTAATGATGTATGGGGAAAGTGACCAGTGGAACCACTAACGTGCTCACGATGTTTACCCAGAGCGAAACATCGTTTAATCATTTCTCTGTTCGCTTTGGTTCTTTGTGTCTTCCTTATGGGATGCTCATCCAGATTTAAATTTTCGTTATTTCCACCCAAGATCTTTTGATCTTTTGTTTTTAGATTCTTTTCGATTGATGTATCTGATTTGGAGGTTTTTTAACTTTTTTTTTTGATTTTTAATTGCCTTAGGAGCATAATCCTATTAGAAATATTAAGACGCCAAGACGAATCCGTATCAGGTAACTTGGATAAGTACCAGTGCGGAACGATGCCTATTTGTGAGTGATTCAAAGTTGACAATCAAAGTGTATGATGTTGTTTAATGATGTATTGGGAGGGTGACCAGTGGAACCACTGACGAGCTCACGCTGGTTACCCAGAGCGAAACATCGTTTAATCATTTCTCTGTTCGCTTTTGTTCTTTGTGTGTTGCTTGCGGGATGCTCATCCACGTTTGAATTTTCGTTATTTCCACCCAAGATCTTTTGCTCTTTTGTTTTTAAACATTCTAAATTGTTAAAAACTGCGGGAAATATGGCACGAGCCTTTAAAGCTGGTGCGGAAAAAATCACACTTAATTCAAAACTGAACATTTCAGTCCTTCCGTGGAATACGAAAACTGAAATAGTGCAACTTAATAGAACAGAAAAACGAGGCAGTTTTGCACTGGTCAATACCATCTCCATACAGGCCGATCAACTCCTACCGATTTATTGTCCCTTAATCCACATTCGCCGCCATTTTCACTCAAAAGTGACAGAAAATCCATTAGTTTTCTGTCAATATGACGACGAAGGTCGAGAAAAGGACACTAAAACGAGACGGATTCGTCCTGGCTTGTTAATATTGCCAATAGGATTATGCTCCCAAGGCAATTAAAAATAAAAAAGAAGTTAAAAAACCAAAGAAAAAATTCGGTTGATGTAATTGATTTGGAGCTTTTTTAATAATAATAATGAACAAATAAACATCTTATTTTTTATTATTATTACTAAAAAAATTTTAATTGCCTTAGGAGCATAATCCTATTAGAAATATTAAGACGCCAAGACGAATCCGTATCAGGTAACTTGGATAAGTACCAGTGCGGAACGATGCCTATTTGTGAGTGATTCAAAGTTGGAAATCAAAGTGTATGATGGTGTTTAATGATGTATGGGGAGGGTGACCAGTGGAACCACTGACGAGCTCACGCTGGTTACCCAGAGCGAAACATCGTTTAATTATTTCTCTGTTCGCTTTGGTTCTTTGTGTGTTGCTTGCGGGATGCTCATCCACGTTTGAATTTTCGTTATTTCCACCCAAGATCTTTTGCTCTTTTGTTTTTAAACATTCTAAATTGTTAAAAACTGCGGAAAATATGGCACGAGTCCTTAAAGGTGGTGCGTAAAAAATCACACTTAATTAAAAACTGAACATTTCAGTCCTTTCGTGGAATACGAAAACTGAAATAGTGCAACTTAATAGAACAGAAAAACTAGGCAGTTTTGCACTGGTCAATACCCTCTCCATACAGGCCGATCAACTCCTACCGATTTATTGTCCTTCAATCCACATTCGCCGCCATTTTCACTCAAAAGTGACAGAAAATCCATTAGTTTTCTGTCAATATGGCGACGAAGCTCGAGAAAAGGACACTAAAACGAGACGGATTCGTCCTGGCTTGTTAATATTGCCAATAGGATTATGCTCCCAAGGCAATTAAAAATAAAAAAGAAGTTAAAAAACCAAACAAAAAATTCGGTTGATGTAATTGATTTGGAGCTTTTTTAATAATAATAATGAACAAATAAACATCTTATTTTTTATTATTATTACTAAAAAATTTTTAATTGCCTTAGGAGCATAATCCTATTAGAAATATTAAGACGCCAAGACGAATCCGTATCAGGTAACTTGGATAAGTACCAGTGCGGAACGATGCCTATTTCTGAGTGATTCAAAGTTAGAAATCAAAGTGTATGATGGTGTTTAATGATGTATGGGGAGGGTGACCAGTGGAACCACTGACGAGCTCACGCTGGTTACCCAGAGCGAAACATCGTTTAATTATTTCTCTGTTCGCTTTGGTTCTTTGTGTGTTGCTTGCGGGATGCTCATCCACGTTTGAATTTTCGTTATTTCCACCCAAGATCTTTTGCTCTTTTGTTTTTAAACATTCTAAATTGTTAAAAACTGCGGAAAATATGGCACGAGTCCTTAAAGGTGGTGCGTAAAAAATCACACTTAATTAAAAACTGAACATTTCAGTCCTTCCGTGGAATACGAAAACTGAAATAGTGCAACTTAATAGAACAGAAAAACGAGGCAGTTTTGTACTGGTCAATACCCTCTCCATACAGGCCGATCAACTCCTACCGATTTATTGTCCTTTAATCCACATTCGCCGCCATTTTCACTCAAAAGTGACAGAAAATCCATTAGTTTTTTGTCAATATGGCGATGAAGGTCGAGAAAAGGACACTAAAACGGTAGGAGTTGATTGGCTTATGTGGAGAAGGTATTGCACTGGTGGCGCACTATATTCTCAATGGAATACGCCAAAGGTTGATGAAAACCTGAAATTTAGGCAATCAGTCCTCTCTCAGCAGTAAGTGTTCAACATTGCATTTTTCTGTCAAGAGGAGAAATTTCTTTTCTGCTTCTCCTTTAATACGATGGCAGGTTTCTTGCGTGTTGGTAGACAGGCGTTGTCACGCGCGCATTTGAAAATATGATATTTTTATTCCTAAATAGAAGGGAAAACTAAACTCGAAGATATCTTAGCAGAATATGGGATACCGATCAACTGGTTTTCAACACGAGGAGTTCCATCAAAAAACCTGCATTGGTGCGGTCCATGGAAGCAAAGGAAGCAGTATGTGCCTAATTACTGAATAAAGGTTGATATTAATAATTATAATTATTATTAGTGTATATTATTTTTAACGTTTTTCATTTCTCTCCAACTCCATAAATCTATTAGAAATTATCGATATTGTGGATTCTAATAACAAAGTAATAGAATTAGAGCATTTTTATTTACCCAGATACTGTCTTTATCTGTTTAAAAAAAAGTAAATACAGATTATATCTGTCTCCGTAGAGACGCTTAATTTTCCTTCAAATTGAGGTTGTCTTTTACATAAATCCTGTGATCGCTATTCAATGATTTTATAATATATTTGTAGTCTACTGCCGACTACAAGTATCTATGCTAGATCTACATATGCTTCATGTTTTTGCGAATAACACAAAATATCTCCTTTTTTATGTCTCATCAAAAATGCCACTGAACATGTGTGAATACCTAAAACATGGGTTAGAAACTCGCTGCCGGATGTTTTTTTTTTGTGTGACACAAGGGAGCTCAGTTCACGCTGTTTGAGTAGGTATACAGATTCTTGGTGTAGGTAAAGAAATTCTACTTTTTTAAAAGTTACGTGTTACAGGATATTTCAAATAACTGCAAGTTCAAGGATGAGACTGCTACTCTAAAAAACGTTTTGTCCCTTAATTCTTTCTCAGGAGCAAAATGTATTTTATTCAAAGTTAAAGTTAGGTTTGAAGCTGAAGTTTTCTTTAAAGAAACATTTTAAAAAAATGACCCAGTTTTACCAGTATTTTTTCGTTTTTCTTGCCTAAAATGGTCATAAATTTTGTTCCGTGAATCGAGTTTGATGACATAAAGCCTATGTACATTCCAGGAGTCCAAGGAATGCAGCAATCTCAAAATTGGCCCAGTAATTTTTACGTGATGTTGGAAAAAACGAACAACAGACCAAAAACTCTAAAAACTGCATTTTGCTATCTATATCGTTTCGTTAGAAGCCAACACCAATTTTTTTTATTTTTGCAGAAGTTTGTTTACAATCCTTGGATAATTTTCTGCTCTCTTATTTTCTAAGAATTTGGTCACCACCATTCTCCCGTAAAAAGGAAAAACCTAGTAACTGGTTTTTGACTGCTTTTCACCAGAAGCAAAATAAGTGAAAACTCTTGCCAATTCATTACAACAAAAAATATTTTTAAGAAAGTTGCTGTATTTTTGTCTTTTTGATTCCTTTTCAAAAAAGTTTTTTTAAAATTTTTATGTCAATTAAAAGTTTTTTTAAAGAAAGCTTCCAATTATTTTTCGGAAAAACCTAGTAGAGTCATTTACTAATTATCTTCTCGTATTTTACTATGGGCAAAAACCTAGTAAGGTAACATGTACTATACTTTTGTCCTACATTTTATCGAGGAAAAACCTAGTAAAGTATCTAGCTACCACTTAAACAATAATAGTTACTTATGAGGCCTTAATAACATGGTAGGTTTATCCATCGGAATAGTGGGTTGCTAGGTTTTCTCTACTAAATTTATAAAAATTGTCGACTTACTACGTTTTTCCATTCTCGATAAATTTCTTAATATTTAAAATTTTTTAAAAATTTTTATACCAATCGATAGAGGACGTTAAAATCTTCCAAAAATATGATACGGAGCAAAAACCTAGTAAGTGACTTTACTAGGTTCTTCCTTTTCACGGGAGCATTCTAAAGGCATCCCACGCCTCTTTTTCTTTTGCCTCAAGCACAGTGTCAAATTCCTAATCCTAAGCTTTCTTATTTGTCCTACAAAAATTTCCTCTGTAATCTTGGCTTTACTTATTCTGGGAAATTTTTGTTTTATGTGACTGAAGGCAGGAAGATCTCTATTCATAGCTTTAACGAAGATTTTAAATAAGCCACGTTTGATATGTAACGGCGGAAGTAATATTTTATTTGATGAACTAAAACTAAAAAAACTTGAAAAATAATTACAATACCCACTAACTAAACATAAAAGAACAATACTTCTCATTAACTAAATTCAAATACACATACACAAAAATCACTTTCTCGGTTTAATCCGTGATAATACGTTAACAGCATGCACCAGCGTAAAAGATTTTTGGTTCGTAGACAGGTGTCAACATACTAACTACGATGGGTGTACAAAGAGCTATACAATACAATACAATAAAATACAATACAATACAATACAATACAATACAATACAATACAATACAATACAATACAATACAATACAATACAATACAATACAATACAATACAATACAATACAATACAATACAATACAATACAATACAATACAATACAATACAATACAATACAATACAATACAATACAATACAATACAATACAATACAATACAATACAATACAATACAATACAATACAATACAATACAACACAATACAATACAATACAATACAATACAATACAATACAATACAATACAATACAATACAATACAATACAATGTAGAACTTAGGTGCACAATTAAATAAAATTTAAAAAAATAAGAAAAAGTTAACTTAATTTAAGTTATAAATCTTTATAAAAAAAACAGACAAATATTTATTGCCCAGTAAATAAAAAACACATTAAAATATTGTTATTCAGTAGGCAAAAGACAAAGCAAAAAAAAATTTGTAACAAACAAATGACAAACAATTTAAAATTTTAATAAATAATAAAAGTCATTAGTTTAAGTCTGTAAAATTATAATTCAAAAATTCCTCGATGCTATATATATAGGTTCAGTTTTAAGTAATATACTAAATAAAGATTTTTAAGTTGAATGTTGTTTTTTCCTTTTTTAACTTTGCTGGTAACCTATTCAAGAAAGAAAAGCAAGTACCAAACTCCGATAATGATATTTATTTTTTCAGAGTATGACTACAATACCAATCAGTAAAAAAAAGATTATAACTAGGTACCTAATTATGCCATTGATAAAAATAATTGGTGAACCCTACATAACTTTCGATAAATAAACTTATAGTATCAAAAATTCCAGGCAAAATTGGTTCAGTGTTCTGGTAACAGTGTAAAATATTCATTTGGGCAGTGCCTATAATCTTTATTTTACAATTGTCATACAAACTTGTTTTGCTTTTAATGCTCAAAGGGTATTTTAAGGGCTTAAACTATATTAACTTCCTTTTTTTAAGTATCAATTTAAAAATGTCGTGGCTTTATTTTTGTACGGTCATAATTCAACTCACTTATATTAAATTTTGCCCCTGACCTAAAAAGTTCTTAAATACTGCAGCAGACTTAAAAATACGTAAAAAGTATGTTTGTTAACATATTGCTGAACTGCACGGAAAAAAAATGCATGGTATTTTGTACTATTTTGTATTTTAAAGAAATTATTTTACGACGTAATACATTTTTATTAAATTTTTAATAGAGCATGGTTTCATTTCAAATATTTTTTTAGGTTTAATTAGTTTATTTTAAAAATGAATACCTGAGATGTTATTTTTGTGGAAATAATAATTAGATTTAAAAAAAAGACAATTTTTTAACTACTGTTTTTAACACACAGATATTTTAGGAAATAAAAGTGCAATATTTTACCATTTTATGACGGAAAATACAAGGATTTTAGTGTATAAAACAAAATTTATTAATTTACAAAATTGCCAATCTCTGGGGATTTTGTGTATTTGGGTTGTATTGCAGGTACTTTCGCGGTGGTAGCGACAGAACATCTTTCTGGTAAAAGTTTTTTTATAGATTTTTGGGCCAGCCAATTTTTTTCCATAAAGTAAGTTTTAACTGCGGCGAATGTAAAAAAAAATGGAATAAGATTATAAATATATTACTTGAGTAGTAAAAAAAATATTCCGTATACCTACGGTTCTCTGCTGTTTTTGATTTTTTTGAAAAATTCTTTATGGAGGTACCTTCTAGGGTCTCTAGAACCCCAAATCCGTCGGCACCGATTTTTTTTAAATGCAAAAACGTAATGTTTTTTTTTTGTGGTTTTGAGTTAGGTTGGTTTAACTCGAATGATTACCCGCCATACAACCGAAATACACAAAATCCCCACAGATTGACAAGGCTGTAGTAGTATTTGATCGAATCACGTCGGCATCGTTCTTTACAATATAAATAAAAGGATGTTAACATCTTAATAAACGAGTTTTTTTTCTTAAAATATTATATTTTATAATTTAAAATAACGGATGTTAAAAATTTTGAAAAAAGAATATATTTTTTTATTTAAAAGTAATAAAGTGTATTCGAAATAAATAAAAAATATATAAGATTATTCAAAATACATTTTGTTTCCTTTTAATCAATTGTATTTTAGCTTTCTTAAAATACTATATTTTACAATAGTTTAAATAAGATATATTAACTTTTCAAATACTACACCCTTAGAAGTAAAATCTATTTAAGTATATTTTTATATTAGTTTTTCAAATATTGGATAGGTGTCCTATATAGTAATATAAAATGTATTAGTTTTTGAAATAACTCTTTTTAAATAAAAAATATTTTTTTTCCGTGTGGACAGTCTTATCACTAATTTTTCTTCAAAAACGGACTCTTTATCTTCCGATAAACAAACCTTACCAAATCAAAAGTCTACAGAGTAACGAAATCAGACAAAAAAAACATACAATATTTACAGTTGGGTTGGCCCGGCTCCAACGGCAAGCATAGTACAAAATTTAAAAGTGTATAAAAAGCAATTCTGTGTACTTTTAATTTGATTAATCTTTTATGACGGCCCCGCACTATAAAAATTAAATTGTTAACTTTTAGCAAAATTGATGAAATGCGGACAGCACTGCATTCTCTACCTGCACAAATAATAAGGGTTTTAACTTTACAGGAAAAAAATTTCGTGTGCGCGTCACCTCCTATCAAGGCCACGAGCCGCCACTGGCTCCCATATCTGATGATACAAATGAGGAATTTATTTCTTATTTCAGACATTTCCTATTTCTGACGAAATTTTACACAAGACTTATAATTTCTTACTTTTGAGGTATCCAATCAGAATTTTGTATTTTGTAGGGTTAGCAAATCAAAATTATGTGATGGGTTTTTGATTTTTTTCGCGATTTTAAAGGATTTTTTACCGTTTTTGTGCTCAAAGTTAAGTAGTACCTAAAACTGACCAGTGGCGTACGCAGTGATTGACCTTGACGGGGGATACTCAACGCTACATGGGCGGTTATGGGCTTTTTTTTTAAATGGGGCAGTCTAGTTAGTGTTACTTACTTATATTTAATAGTGGATCTTTCGGCGGAGCTTGCCTCAATTGGGAACAAATCTAGGTCTCAAATTTATGTGTCAGTTGTGCCACAGTCGAAAATTTGAATAATATTAGGTGTATCGAAGATGTAATTTTTTAAACTAAATTTTAAAAAAATTAACACTCAGTAATGTTATAGAAAAGTCGCATGCAAAGAATGTTTGCAATTTAAGCAAATTAAATATTTTTTTTAAAATGGGTTGGTTCAACTGACCAATTACGGATTTAACGTTTTTCATGAAATTCATGGTCCACGTCCCCTTATCTCCCCACCTATGCGTATAAATATTCAAAATGATTTATTTTCAAAATGAAGGGAAAATTTAGCGCCCTAATAAATTTAGAGAAAAGATTTGTGGCGTAGAGGGCAAAGGGTGAGGGAGTAAATCGTAAAAAAGCTTTTCCTCGACCAGGATTTGAACCGGGGACCTCTAGAATACCAGTCTAATGCTCTACCAACTGAGCTACCGAGGAACTGGGGTGGTAACTGGCTATTCGGAAATCCTTTCGTCCGATTCATTTGTTAGTAGTGGGGAAATCTTTGAAGCCTACTGCGGCTTTAAAAACCTAGACATGTTATAAAGACAAGGAGGTACACATTCACGATTATTAGTTGTACGAAATTTCTATTTATCTATCAACCAACGATACACGACATATAGCGATTTATTGGTCGAGGAAAAAATTTTTCCGATTTATTCCCTCACCCTTTGCCCTCTACGCCACAAATCTTTTCTGATGATTTATTTTTGTTTTTAAATTTTGCCCAATATAATCTTCATAAAAATGACTTATTAGTCCACCATCAATATGGTATGGGGGACTATTAAAATCGTGAAATTTTGACTTTTCTTGATTTTATCAAAAATGATTTCAATTTAAGCAAATTAAATATGTTTTTTTTTAAGTGGGTTGGTTCAACTGTTCCAAAAAACCTTAATCGACGAAAAAAAAAGTTGTCTGTCGGTCTATCGGTCTGTCGGTCTGTTGTCTGTCTGTATACAGGATAACTGAAGAACGCCTTAATGGATTTTAACAAAATTTGGTACAAAAATCCTCTATCGCCTGACCGTGAACTGATTTTGGGTAGGGTGGTGGGGGGTTGAAGGGCGGAAAAGGGGGATAAAGTATTTAAACAAATTTTAACTTCGGAACAAAAGCAAGCATCGATATACGGTTCTCATATTTAAGTTTCCATGAATATGGACTACAATTTTTTTTATTAAGTCCAAATTTGTGGGAGCTTTAGTTTTAGAGTTATTTGAAAAAACGTTAAAATATATCAAAAAATTCATAACTTTTACTTATGTAAATCAGCTATTGACATGCGGTTTTCAGATTTTGGTTTTCAAAATCAATGATTAGCGAGCTTTCCCTCAAAAAAGGTAATGGTAATCGTAGACCCGGATTTTGCACTTGTATTGCCTCTCTTTACGGTACTAGGTATTAGGAGATGAAATGATGATGAAAAAATGTGATATAGGATTCGTGTAGAAGAGAACCATCTGTCAAATTGTAGAATCGGCAGATGTCCCTTCAATTTGAAGGAAAATATAATAATATAATCATCTTTACAGATATCGTATGCTCTGGAGTTGATAAATCTAAAAAAGGATTTAGCGAGGGTGAATAAATAACAAAATCAATGAATAGCTAGCTTTCCCTCAAAAAAGGTAATGGTAACCGTAGATCAGGATTTCGCACTTGTGGTGCTCATCAGTACGGTGCCAGGAATTAGGAGATGAAATGATGATGAAAAAATGTGATACAGGATTCATGTAAAAAAGAACCAACTGTCAAATTGCAGAATCGGAAGATGTACCTTCAATTTGAAGGAAAATTAAGCGTCTCTACGGAGACAGTTATAATTATCTTTACAGATATCTTAAGCTCTGTAGTTGATAAACCTAAAAAGGGACTTAGCGAGGGTGAATAAATAACAAAATCAATGAATAGCGAGCTTCACCTCAAAAAAGGTAATGGTAACCGTAGATCCGGTTTTCGCACTTGCTGCATGATGAAAAAATGTAATACAGTTGTCTCTTACATGAATCCTGTATCACATTTTTTCATCATCATTTTATCTCCTAATTCCTAGCACCGTACTAATGAGCACCAGAAGAACGAAATCCGGATCTACGGTTACCTTTACCTTTTTTGAGGGAAAGCTCCCTATTCATTGATTTTGTTATTTATTCACCCTCGCTAAATCCCTTTTTAGATTTATCAACTCCAGAGCTTAGAATATCTGTAAAGATAATTATATCTGTCTTCGTAGATATGCTTAATTTTCTTTCAAATTGAAGGTACATCTGCCAATTCTGCAATTTGACACATGGTTGTCTTGTACATGAATCCTGTATCACTTTTTTTCATCATGATTTCATCTCCTGATGAGCACCACAAGGGCGAAATCCGGATCTACGGTTACCATTACCTTTTTTGAGGGAAAGCTCGCTATTTATTGATTTTGTTATTTATTAATTTCATTTCCTTTCAACATAAAATAATTGAATGTATGGTGGACTATCCGTGCTTTCTAGCACCAATTTTTTTTATTCTGGAATTCGCACAGGTTTTTTTCAGTGTTGGTTTTTCTATTTTTAAACGAATAATGAATTAAAGAGAAAATAGGACAGCATAGCATCACTTCTTTCCAAGAGCTAATTTGCCCCGAATTTCGTTTCGAGGTTTCTACTTTTATCAGTAACTCTTTCCACCAGTTTACATCCACTCTTCTTATGACCAGCTTAATAAAAAAATGTTGTAATCATGCCTTGAAATGCCTTGAAATAAGCCTAAATATGCTCCTTACCTAGGCCAAATTTGTAAGCAACATCTATAATCTAGCTAGCCATGGAAATATTAAAAAAAGATATTGGTTTAGCTCCGACCAATACCGTCCCCACAGAAGGCCATGAATCGGATTCAAAATGGCCGCCACTTACGTTTCCACACAACACTGCACTAAATTGGCAAATAGCGGAAACTTCAAATTTTTGCTTTATGGTGTGAAGTGAAAAAGTTTTAACATAAAACTTTAATTTTTTTAAATTTGCTTAACTTATTATAGGGTTTATCAGCTCTTTTTAAGCTGGACGAATTTTTAGAGATATCATTGATGATTTTTGGAGCTATTGATAGTGATCAGAAAGTCTACTTAGAAAGGTGAGGGAAACCTTATTTTAAGTGTCTTTTAAAAACCCTTCTTATGATTTATCACATTGCCTTTATCTTATCAAAAATATAACAAACATATATATGTATTTTTAATTCTTGGAAAAATTTCAAAAGCACAATTATGTATTTTTGTAAAAGAATCAAAAAGAACATTTGATATTGGTTCACAAAAAACATAACAAAAATTAAACTATAACGTAGCTTTTTCTTTTTAATCATGAACTCATCAACAATAACCTTTTGCCTTCAAATTTCGAACTACGGAGGCACCCATAGTATAGAAACCCATCCACATTACAAAAAATGAAAAAGAATGTTTAAGATATGTAAAAAAAATGTTTATTTCTTTTTGGTGAAATTTAGTTAATATGATACACTAAATGGAACATCATATGAAAGGATTTTTAAAGACATTTGCAACAAGCTATTACTTGCCTCTCTAGTTTGAGTAGTTTTTAAGACACTACCTGGGACAATACCATTTTTGTAAGTACCTGCAAAAGCAAATAAATAAAACCGGGTACCTAGTGCAAAAAATTTAAAATTTTGGGTTTTTATTATTACTTTACATGAATACTGCAGTACGTATATTATTTGCCTACTTTGGTTTACAATTGACTTTATCTTTTCTCGATGTCCCATCTCTACACATACACTACCCTCTCAAAAGTACACAGCAGTTTTTAAAAAAATGCCAAAAATATTGCTCGCTTTTGCACCATTAATTTTAGTACATTAGTACACAAAAAAAACTTAAGAACAAAAAGCATGTAACTCAAAAATAACTCATCGGCCTTTAAACGAGGCTTTAATAAAGGAACTTCCAATAGATCTCAGTGTTATTTGGTTGAACATTCAACTTTATCAGTTTTAAAATGCACTTCATGCACCTAACAAAAAACAATTTCAGTACCCGAATTTCAGTGTATTTTTTCACCTGTATCTTACGCATGTATGCTTGCTAGGAACAAAGGTTTTTCATTTTATGGCATTCTTCCATTTCTTTGCAAGTTCTTCATTTCTTGGAATTTGAAAAACAGAAACACTTGATGGGCCTTGGCCCTTGTAATTGCTTTGAAAAATTGTCACACAGCACGTAGTGGACATTGCTAAAAGATATACAAACAATTTAATTATACCTTCACAAGATTTATAAATGCACTTGTAAGTCCTGTAAAAATTGGTGGATTTCGGGACAAACTCTTAACAACGCACACTTTCTACGATTAAGTACACTTTGGTCGCCAAAAACATTTAATAAAAAACGCTTATAAACAGAAGGACACCACTTAAAATCCTGTATAATTTCTCTAAAAAATGCAGTATAATCCTAAAAACACTGACGATGAAAAAAGCACTAACTACCGCGAATTTCGAGTGGAAACCCTAAATTACCTGTAAATACTCATACGACAAACATTTTTAAACCATTCGGAATATATAAGTATAAAAATAATCAATAAAAACTCGTTAAAAAAGTATCTCGAAGACGCGATTTCGCGATGTAAACAAATAGACTAAGGGCTAATTTTACAACCAAAGGTAAAACTCCAGATTAAACTTTAGTTTAATCTTTGGATTATTCCATCGGTAAACAAGTTGCTCAATTTTATAAGTCGGAGTTAAACCACGGCCATGAAGAAAGACTATATTTTCTTTACATATATAGGGTTGATTATTTTGACCAAAATGGCGCCAACTAGAACCAAACTTGATAAAAATCAGTCAAGTAGTTTTTGAGATATCAGCGTTTGTTACAGACAGACATACAGCCAGACATACAGCCAGACGACACAACAAAAATGTTCAGATTTGTTAGAAAGATATACAGTATATATACATGTGAGCTCGGTGTGAGAACAAAACTTGCTGGTCTGTGGGATGTTCCAACTCTTGTCGAATTTCCTTGTGAACAATTTCTCATATCTCTTTAGATAATTCAATCCTCTTTTTAAAATCTACATATCGCCGGACTCCTCCAAAGGATTTGTTCTAGGACAAATAATATCTAGTCTTCGTGCTTCGACAATGTCAATAATTGTTTTCATCCAGTTGATCAAAAATAAATTCTAAGTCATTGATCACAGCGATTTCACTAAATACTTACAGTCTTTTTACCAAAAACAAATTTTTAATAACTTTTTTGAGGTTAGAATCTTTTGGTAACTATTAAACTGAAGTTTAACAACCACCCAGACCGCCGGTAACGGTTAAACCGAAGTTTGTTGGTAAATTGCACCTATAAAACGTAAAAAAGTCGACATCTGTGGTTTAAACTGAGGTTTGACGTTTAACTATGAGTTGTAAAATTGCGCATAATGTCAAACAGAAACGTAAGACGGCGCCATATTGTTTTTATTTCGGGTTGATCCCACGCCTTCTATGTAGGTCGTATTGCTCCGACCGTTTGCACAAGCGCGAAAATTTATCGATCCAAGGGTTTTAAGCCAGCCTCGCGGCCACGTCACCTTGCATTACATATTTTTAAGCGGGTCACCTGGGTTGGGGAAAGGAGGCGGTAGGAGAGGGGATGTCCGAAGCAGGAGAAATGGTATTGGGTGATCACTCTAAAGAAACCAAGGAAAAGAATTATATTATCAGATGGCTTTATATTTTTGTAAGTTATATCTCAAATATATAAAAAATGAAGCACTCTAGCGGTACCACTTTTGTCAAAATCTGCTGAGGCCAGAAGCCAGTACACATATACATAGTAGAAATGGGGAGAATAACCCGAGCATTTTCCAGGTTCACGGGCGTTTTTCAAAAAGTGTGATGAGGTTATACATATGTAGCTTATCCTTTTTTTTCTCTGAAGATTTTTCTATAAATATAATAAATTAAAAAATATTCCATCGTTTGTTCATTTTTAATCAGCGATTTTACGAAAAATTGCATTTTAAAAATAAAGTTTTTTACGTTTTTCCAGTTTGTGCCGCCACTGAGTGACATAAACGAAATATGTCAATATTTTCCACTGCTTTCGATAGACTAGTTCTCTACCTAAATACTGATGTACTGGAAGCAGCAAGTTAGCTACTTGAATATAACAAAATAAGCAAAAAATAATTTTAGTGAAAAATCCATAAAAATGTGAAACCTTCAACTTTCAACGCCTATATCGCCTAAACCGTGGGTCGGATCAAAAAGAGGTCCATTTAAACGTTGATCAGAGAGAACCGATCTACAACATTTCAAACGCTCAGCCCATTCCAACCGATAGTCAGTGGCTAAGTGAGCGGGATCTTTTGTATGGAAGATATAGGGAAAATATTAATAACCATAACACTTATTTTCCTATCTCTTCCACACAAATAAGTGGACGTAAACAACGCACATAACTCTTTAGCCAAACTTCATCCGTACAAAAAACTCAAACCGAATGGACTCGCATTTGAAATTCAATTTGGCTTAACACGGCGAGGGGTATTTTTGAGGTTTTTTATGGTCTTAATGGTAACGCAACGGAGGGGAGGACTTGAAGTTACTTTGATGTTTATTGTTTATCGCGTTTTTAACCCAATCAAAACAGAAAATAATAATGAAAGACTTTTAGGAGTCTTTTTTTTTGAGTTGAGCACATAAAAATTAGTTTAGGAACCGTGTCAAAGTGCTTTTATGTAGTCAAAGATGGATTTGGAAAATTTGGAATCTCGGATCGCTCACATCCATTTTTTTCTTTTGTCAGTCACTATTCCATCCAAAAGCTGCACACCAGATGGAATAGCACCAGTTATCTGTTATCGCCAAAATGGGCGACAACCAAATGACGGCTAATCGAAAGTTGGCTTTACTTTCATCTCACGTTATGCCATAGGCTGCCTCTACGACTTTTACGTGAGTGCCCACTCACGCGTCACATGATGTTAATATGAAATGTTATGACAGTCATGTGTCGCGTGCGCGGGCACGCACAAAAAAGTCATAGGTGGGAATCGGGTTTGAGACGGGCATGAAAGCTGTCATTGGAGTAAGTTATTTGTAGGTTTAAACAGCTACCAGTGTGTACAGGGTGATCGGTTATAACTGTTCCCTGAGATAACTTTTTTTCTAATAATAGTCGCAGAAGAACCAAACAAAAACTGGGTGAAAAGGTATTTTATAGAGACCTAAAAATCATTAATAAAATTTATTTAGTTCGTATACAGGGTGTGCCAAAAAGTTATCTTTTTCCTATGGAACACCCTTCCAGAAAAGTATATTTTTATGCAGTCTGTTTCGAGATATTTCAGTTCGAATTTGCTATTGAATAACTCGTAATATTGTATTATAATAAAACCTACTAAGTAATTTATGCCGACGTGCTCTTAAAACGTTTTTATTCTTCACAGCCAACTATTTATTTGGAAAGTTAAGGAAGTTCTAGTTTGACCGAGAGTTGGACAGTTTTTGATTGTTGTGATTATGCATATTATTATGTATGTCATACTTTGGTTTAATTATAATCTTCTTCTTCTTCATTCTTCATTCATTCTTTTGGCGATCATTCTGGCCTACATAACTTTGTTGACTGCAGCTCGAAATTGCTCTACTGATGTTTTCCTAGTTCATTCCGCGTTCGGCGTTTGTAAGTTCGTATTTGGGAGTTCAGAAAACAGCATTTATAAAGGCAGTTCGTTGCTGAAATTTGATAGGTCTTTCAAAGGTCAAGGGAATATGATGTAAGACAGCTGACAGAAAATCATAAACTAACCAAAAATCGGAAAAAATTTTACCCGTTTGAAAGTGATTCTTTTTGATAAGCATTTTGGAAAAAAATTGATAGAAAATTCCAAAAACTGTTTGGCTTCTTTGTGACCACAATTCTTATATAGGTATGTAGCCCACAAAGTGAAGCAAAAAAATTTAAAAATTTCTCTGAAAAAAAAACAACAAACAAAAATGTCTGAAGTGACAGTTGACAGATGCATCATGTGATGAAGTCCTGCATTTTGATTGGTTGATGTGAACTTCACCAACTACTAACATAAAATTTGGTTATCTCTAAACTGCGAATGCGAACTTTTGTTATAAATGGAATTACATGTTTCAATAAAGTGATCTCCAGCGCGCGAACTACGAACTTCAACTGCGGACGCGAACGCGTTTATAAATCCCGTGTAAGATTATGTAACTATGATATTCAGCGTCTCCCAGGACCACTCTTGCCATCCATTTTACCTGGCATAACTAGCTGCAGTATTTCATATTTTTGGTTACGCGTTATGTGTCCAAAGTATGTAAGTTCGCTTTCTTTAATGTACTTCATTAATTCTTTTTCTTTTTGAATACGTTCTAAGACAGCTTCATTAGTTACGTGATGAGTCGAAGATATTCTCAACATGTGTCGGTAGCACCACATCTCAAACGCCTTAAGTTAAGTATAATCCCTGTACCACATCATATTTTTAAAAAACTAATTTTCTGCGGAATTCGAAAATGTCGAAATATGTAGGGTGTTCCATAAGAAAAAAAAACTTTTTGGCACACCTTGTATACTATTTGAACTGATTAATTTAAATACATTAAAAAAACACTTTCACCCAGTTTTTGTTTGGTTCTTCTGAGCGACATGCAAATACCATCAACTTCAGCTGCCGGAAATAATGCTAAAAATGTTGGACAGTTAAGTAAGAAAATTGTGTGTGAATGTGTGGTTTGTACGTGTTTTAATAATAAAGGGTTTTTTTATACCTTCATAAAAAAAGCACTATTTTGCAACTAGTTGCAAAAACTACTATTTCGACGCTTAAACGTTCGTTAACGTTAAACGCTTAAAATTTCGTGACAAAGTCATCAGATAGCCGTGCCGATTCTTCACTTCCTTGATATCGACCAATAACGGGCTTTAAAGCACGTGTTATCCGAAACCTATCCGACCACGACTGAACCTCGACCGGTGTGAAGATGGCAGATTGAGATAGCAGATTTCCAAGCCGAATAACTCCGATCGTGTATACACTACTCAACTTCAACGAAAATCTAATTTTTTTAATAAAACAAGGATAAACATAATATTATGTAAATAAAATCATCGAAAAACCCAAAAAATATTTTAGTATAAGGCTACCACGTTATTTTTAAACATTTTTATAATACTTGCAGAATGGTTTAACGATCCTATTTTTAATTTTTTTTTGAAGGTGTAGGTTTATGGGTTGGGGGATCTTATTAATGAAGCGTTCTTTTTTCAAATGCCAACGTTTCGCAAAATTTATTTTCTTCTTCAGGGCTATTCAAAACGACCGTTCCACATGTCGATTCTATTGCCAATAGACGTCATCCTTTGGTAAAAGGGCATTATTTTGGCACAAGCATCGTACAATTTTGATTAAAACTTTTAAAAAGACATAAACAAGCACATTTAAATATTATTACTACGGCGACTCTTTCGTTCGCAGTGTAAAAATTAAATGCGAAAAAAAGACCAGCCGTATTAATAATATTTTAATGTGTTTGTTTATGTCTTTTTAAAAGTTTTAATCAAAATTGTTCGGTACTTGTGCAAAAATAATGCCTTGTTACCGAAGGATGACGTCTATTGGCAATAGAATCGACATATGGAACGGCCGTCTTGAATAGCCCTGAAAAATCAAATAAATTTTGAAAATATTTTCTGTCCATTGAAAATAAACTTGTTCAAAGCTTGTCAGAGCATCCACGTTTTTATGATGACGTCATTGACGAATATGCAAAAAGTGTTCAAAAATCGAAGTACATAAGTTTTGAAAAATAGCTTCCCTTACTTCAAGGGTACCTTTCTTTCAGTGAGCGTATGTTCGGCGTGTTTCCTTACTTTGATATTTTACAAAAATAAGTTTTTTTTAGTTTGGAAAAGAAGTCAAATTAGCAATTACTTCAATTAAAAAGAATCTAAAAACAAAAGATCAAAAAATCTTGGGTGGAAATAACGAAATTTCAAACTTGGATGAGCATCCCATAAGAAACAACCAAAGGACCAAAGCGAAAAGAAAAATGATAAAACGATGTTTTGCTCTGGGCAACCAGTGGTTTCATTGGCCACCCCTGCCAAACATCATTAAACCCCATCATACACTTTGATTTTCAACTTTGACTCACTCACAAATAGGCATCGTTCCGCACTGGTACTTATCTAAGTCACCTGATTCGGGTTCATTCTGGCGTGTTAATATTTCCAATAGGGTTATGCTCCTAAGGCAATTAAGACAAAAAAGAAGTTAAAAACTTCCAAATCAGTTATTTCAATAGAAAAGAATCAAAAGATCTTGGGTGGAAGCAAAGAAAATTCAAACTTGTTTGAGCATCGCACAAGGACCCCCAAAGAACCAAAGCCACGCACATCATTGAACACTATCATACACTTTGAACTTTGAATCATTCACAAATAGGCATCGTTCCGCACTGGTACTTATCTAAGTCACCTGATGCGGGTTTGTCCTGGTGTGTTAATATTTCCATTAGGGTTATGCTTCTAAGGCAATTAAGATAAAAACAAAAGTTAAAAAACCTCCAAATCAGTTACTCCAACCGAAAAGAATCTAAAAACAAAAGATCTTTGGTGGAAACAACGAACATTCAAACTTGGATGAGCATCCCACAAAGAAAACTTTGGTCCTTTGTGCATTCCTCATCCAAGTTTGAATTTTCGTTATTTCTACCCAAGATCTTTTGATCTTTTCTTTTTACTTTTAGTTTATATATAAGTAGTGATCTAATACTAGTACACATTTTGAAATAGCACAACGAATCTATGTAAACATAACGTAAAGATAAGTGAGTCGACACGAAAGCGGGTAATCGCGTGAGTTGTACATTTGTCGGAAAAGTTTTCAAGAAAACGGGCCTTTTATTTTCTTTTAAATTTTTGATATCTAAATAACATGAATTTTCAGCCATAAAACGTAAGTTTTAAATTTAAATTTTGTTGTATAAACAACGTAATAAAATAAACCCACTGATAAATTGAAAACATGTATTTGTGTGTTTTCTATACTCTTAAATTATTTGCAATAATATGCTTATTTACTTACCCCATAGCACTACAACCCTTGGTGGGTTCGTTATTAGTTGGGTATCCATTTCATACCCCATGGCTTCGAGGTCGCTTTTGATGTTGTCGCGCCATCTTAGCCGAGGTCTTCCGGGGGGGCCTTTTAGTTTGTGGGTTGCTTTGCCACACTGATTTCACTAAACGTTCCTCTGACCGTCGAGCCCAACGTAACCTTCGAGATTTTATCTCACGGACATTATCCGGGTATTGGTAGAGTTGATCCAGTTCGTGATTAGTTCTTATCTTTGCATCTCCGGGTTGAATAGTGGTCCAAAGATTCTTCTCAAAATCTTCCATTCGAAACAAAGAAATTTGTACTCGCTCGCTTTTGTCAGTGTTGATGTTTCACTTCCGTACATGATAACAGGTATATGAGTATAGGAGAACCTTAGATTTTCGTGACAGATTCTTGCTTTGAAAGGCTCTATTAGCGCGTACAAACTGGTAAAAAAAATGATTGAAATTTAACTCAAAAATCACTTTAAAAGGATCTAATTTTGGTCCACACCAGAATTGAGTGAAAATTCACTCAATATAATTGAGTGAAATTATAGAAGCGCGAGTGAAATTATAGAGGCGGTTTAACTCAAAGTTTGAGTGACTTTATGAGTTAAGGCAATTTCCTAGGAGTGATTTTAAAATCATATTAATCAACTATTGAATGAGGTTCACTTTATAATTTAATACTAATAACTCAACATTGAGTTACTTTAACTCAATATCCAGGTGGTTTTAAGTATTTTTACTCTATATTGAGTCAAGTACACTAAGATTCAAAGATAACATCTACTTCAAATAGAGTTAATTTCACTTGATTTTTAGTGAAAAAGTGCTTTATTTCTGAGTATAAGTTTGCTCAAAATGGTTTACTCGCTCATTTTAGGAGTTGATTTCACTCAGATTTAAGGAGTGCATTTACTCTAAGTATAGTTGAGTTTACTCGATTCACTCAAAGTTTTAGTAAATTTAACTCCAATTTAGATTATATTGCCATATGTTTATATCGTAATTTACAATTATATTTTTATTACCATTTCAATGTTTTGTTTTTTCACTAGGTAATTTAACTAGATTTTCTTATAATAATGTTTTGTTAGGCACATTTAGCAGCAAGAAAGTTTTATACACTATTTGTTCATCACTTCATTATGTACGACTACATGATGAAAAAATGAGAAAAAATTTGTGTAAACAATTGTTTAATATGTTGGGAATTTGGAACCATTGGTTGCACTAAAACAATCATAACTTTGTTTTTGAATTGTTTAATAGTAAATCAAATAGAAATAAGAAAAGGTTGTGGCTAGTTTCCCGACAGTCCCTATCTATAGGTATGTCCTTAGGTACTACACGAGCTGTCGTGAATTTAGCTAAATTGCTACAGTCATGACAGTGGCAAAAAATGCCATTTTCCCGGTTTTCCTCCGAAAAACTAATGTATCGTTCATGCTCGTGTTACCCACAGATGCACCGTAAAACAATTCAGATTGGGATCAAGAGAGAAAAATAATGGATTAGATTAGTCGCGATTAAGTACCTACGGTGCATTTAGAGGTTAGTCACAAGTTTAGTTCTAATTTTTGTCATAACTTGTATTATCCCTGTCACTTGTCTTGTTAAGAAAAAGACAGTGACAGAGATATATGAGTTGACAAAAACTAGAACTAAACCTGTGACCATACCTTGTATGAACCTAACTTAACAAAATTTCAACATATATATTATAATTTAATCTAACCTAACTTAGCCCAACAAAAATGCCGACATATTACCACCTAAGCGGCTGTCGTGTATCGTGCCCGACTGTCGGGACTTTAGCAACAGCCAAAAGAAAAATAGATAAGAAGACCTTCCAAACTAACAGTAGGTAACTACTTAACTTGAGCAAAGCATACCTGAGAGACTGAAAAAACATGTAAATGTGCACTATCCTTTGGAAGTTTGGGCGTGGGCGGTACAAAGTAGCTATTTACTTACCAATTTCCTTAAAATGGGCTATACTCATTATTCGATTCACAAAAATTTTGAACAAATGAGACCCAAGAGCTCTTCGCATCACGCAAACTGCGTTCCGGTGCATTCTGGGTAGATCGACTCCGTTTACTCCATATACTCAAATTAGAGTCACGGAATCCACAGGATACTAAGTGAGTTAGAGATATCAAAGGTCACTTGAAATGGAGTAAACTGACTCAATTTTCATTCAGTGGTAAGTAATAGATTAAAAGTACTCAAAATAGGTTGTAAAAACACCCAAACATTTTACTCAATTTTTTCACTCAGTTTAGAAAATAGGTTCACTCTGACCGATTTTTTCCAGTGCAAGGATCTATTTCCACTAAAGATTCTAGTCTTGATTTCTTCCAGTATGTTATTATCAGCATTTAGCGTGTCGCCTAGGTATCTAAAGCTCTGAAATCTTTCAAAGTTAAATTCGCCTATTGTGACATTTTGACCAATTCTGTCTCTTATCCTTCCTCTTTGAGCTTGCCTGGATACACACATGTATTTGGTTTTTATTTAATTAATGTAATAATTTGCACACGAAAAAAATGGGGATTTTACATGTTTTTTTTTTGTCTTTTATTGTAAGATTTTATTGTAATGTATAATTTTTTGGCTTTGCTAATATACCATTTTCAAGTTTTTTTACTTAATTTTATGTAACACTTGTGTCTTTTTGCACTTAAACCATATTTATTTTTCACGCTGGATATCTAATTGGTTTTGTGTGCGGGAATGTATCACTTAGCGGAAAGTTAATCTTTCCCGCACGCGATTGCCGTTGACTTAACGCTACGCGGGCTGCAGATCTTCCTATCTTCTTAACGAAGTTTAGTGTATCGGCCCATCACACTCTTCTATCAGGTGCCGGGCCGGTTTCTCTTCCAACCCGCAGGCTGGACAGACAGGATCCCCTACTACTCTGATGCGGGGCAGGTATTCGTTCAGCCCATTGGGTCCAGTCAGCATTCCTATCAGCAGTCCAATATCTTTTTAATTTTTGTTCGAGGGAGCCATTAAGTTCTGTCTACGTCCGGGCTATTCACGAATAGTTTGCATGGACAGTCTTCACCCTGACTCTTGCCTCCAGGAAGATCTGAGTTTATTGCTCGACCATTTATTGAGCTCAGTTTAAACATGTTTCCTTGTCATCTCACGAAGGAGTTCCGGTCCAAAATATTCTGCCGTGCAGCACATTCGCTGTTTTTCCTTATTATTTTGCCCTATTTTATAATACAATCGCTTGGAGACCCTTACACGTTTGCTGTTCTTTCTTAGCAATGTATTTTTCGCCCCTGTTTTCAAGTCTTCAAGCGTATGTAATGTATTCTTATTCCCTCTAGTTTTACATTAGAATAAAATATTAAAAACCTATAAGCATGATAGAAGATTTAAAAAAATGTGGCTAAATGAGCTATTAAGTTTTCTCTGATGGTTTACTTAAAATTTTCCTCAATTCATATACAGGGTGTAGGAAAAAACATGTATTCTTTAAATGAGACACCTTATAAGTTTTGGTATTTTTAAATTCTTCCAAAAATCTACTTTTCTAAACTGCTACACACTACAATCTTTTCTTTTATGGTTTTCGAGATATTCGCGTTTAAAATTAAAAAAAAAATCAAATTTTGAAGAAAGTCAGTAGGCTATAAAACATACCAGTTTATACTTAAAATTAAATGTTATTATTTATTTGTTTTTGTGATTCCATGGCCTACTGTATCCACTGCCCTTATGGTTATTAATATCCTGCATTTCAGAGCCAACTACTTGCGTATTATTTATTAGTATTTGATATTAACATAAATTAACAATTTAAACGCGAATATCTTGAAAATTCTAAAAGATAAAATAGTAGTATGTAGTATTTTTAAAAAGTAGATTTTTTGGAGAATTCAAAAATGCCAAAATATATAGCGTGTCTCATTTAAAGAATACATGTTTTTGGTTACACTCTGTATATTACTTGTGAGAAATTTTAAGTAAACTATCAAAGAAAACTTTTAAAAATAGTTCTTTTAGCCAGTTTTTGTTTGAATCACACTTAGTTTAGTCTCTAGATGGGGCGGAGACTTATAATAATGGATCACCCTGTACATAGTAATGTTAACAAAGAACGACGAAAGTGTCACAGCTGTAATATTCGCCCTTCTTTCTTAGCAAGTTGCCTTAAATTTCAAAATCAGGGAACAGTCGTTTTGGATTTATATTAATTTCTAATCGAAAAAATTAACCAAAATCTATAATTTTTACCAGACACTAAGATTTTTTCACCGGAACATTGAACAAAAAAAAAGAATTTATAAAGAAGTTAAAACCAAAGAAGTCAAAACCTTCAAATGGGTTTTTTTCAAAATCAGAAATTTGCACATCAGCTCTTCTTTATTATCATGGCAGTATTGGATTCCAGCACCTACTCTGTGAAGCTCGTACACCTTCTCATTTTTTGGTATTCCTTTATGGCTCGGAACCGACATCAGTGTCACTCTCTTGCCTTGAGCCAATGGCTACTGACTATTTTGGGTGCACTTAGATCCTGGCTGTCGGAACATTTTTTTCAAACAACCGGAAAATAGCCACTTTCCGTACGATTTTTCATACGGAAAGTTCTACATTACAAGGCATGTTCTTTCGAAATATTTCCACACTCCATAAAGGACCTTTTTGTTCAATTTTCCGGTCTCTTGATCCTTTTCCGGTCCCATTTTTGGCCAAGTTGGCTATGACTTCTTGTTTTTAGCTTGTTTTTTTGGGCAGTTTTGACACTTCTAAAAAAGCTGTTTTAAATTTGTTTCCAAAGTTTTGTTAACAAAAATGGACTCAGATCTAGAAAATGAGTTGAATCCGGAGGAAATAATAAAAGCTGCTTCAAGAGTCAGATACACCGAAAAATCGACCACACATTTTTAATTTTCAAAGTGAGAGTATACCATAAATATAAGTAAATAAAGAACAAACCTAGAAATCTGCCTTTTATGATCTCTTTTATCATTATTTTGCTTGATAAGTTGGCCATGGTGGCCATAACTGGTCGTCGGTCATCACTGATTTAGCTGTGTGAAGCTAATAGGCACTACACTATAATTTTTCTAATGTTTTATACAATTTTGCACAAGTTAAAAATACAAAAATCATTTCTAACCACAAAACTTTAAAATTAACTCTGTGTTTCGAAATTCCAATGTCTATATTTTATTTATACACAACGTTTCGATCAGTACAATCTCTGATCGTCTTCAGGTGCAAACTACAATCAATTCCTAAGGCTACGTACTTATATACTGTGAGAAATCACTCAGCCTTGAAGTTTAAGAAGTTGGCTCCGCCCAAGGAGGGGCTTCCAAATATTTGGGATTTCAACACTTGGTTTACTGAAAATATCCCGATTCTGCCCAATAAAGGCAGTTTCAAGGAATTTTCGTTTCTTCCAGTGTGACTCCTTGTGCAAAACCTTTGCTTCTGCCCACTTCATTCGGTGATTCCTGATTTCGTGGTTTGACCTTTTTGGGTATTCGTCTGATGTTCCTTAAGCCTAACAGATAGTGGTCTGTTAGTTTCGCCTATGTATGATTCACCACACTCACAAGGCAAATGCATTCCTTATTTTGTTTGTTCTCCGGTTTTGTTTTACTAAGAAGGCTTCGAATTGTATTACTAGATTTATAAGCTGTTTTAATATTAAAGTTTTTCGCTACTCTTCGAATTTTCTCTGATACTCCTTTAACGTATGGAATTGTAAGGAATGCATTTGCCTGGTTTTGGTCTTGTAATCTCTGTCCTGTTTATTGAAATTTAGAAATAGTATCTGTTATAAGTTTCAGGCTGTAACCATTCTGCTGCAGATCCTTCTTAATGTTTCTTATTTCGATTTCCAAGTCATGAGAATTGTTACAAATTTGAATGGCTCTGTTATACAAAGTTTTGATTATGCCTCGTTTGGTTGTAGCAGAATGATTTGAACCTTGATTTAAATATTGTCCTGTGTGAGTGGGTTTACGATAGACTGTTGTTCTGATGTCGCTTTCTACTCGTGTGACAAGTACATCAAGAAAAGGAATTTGATAATTTTGCTCCAACTCCATTGTAAATTTAATGGTGGGTCTTATGTTATTTAGGTGGTAAAGAAAGTCTGAAAATTGTTGTTTATTCCCGGTCCAGACAATAAAAGTATTATCAACATATCTCAGCCAGAGCTTAGGTTTATATGTTGTTATATGCACTGGCGAAAGCGATGAACTCATTGGCAGACCGTCATCCTGAGCATAAAACCTATCTTTCACTTGAAAATAAGAGTTATGTAGGCATGTTTTCAAACACAACAAAACTTTAGTTCTTTTGCTTAGTTTTCATCTTAAAAACTCCCGGCCTTAGCGGCAATGGCTATGTAGTCAACAAGAAGCAGAAAATATCAGGGGACTGTTCATAAATTACGCAAAACGGCTAGGCGTTGACGAAAGTGATAGATACTAAAATGTTTTTTCTGATCGCTTGAAAAAAAAGTACGTACGATACACGATCGGAAATTGTCTTTCACGTCTCCGCAGGTTTACAGGACTCGTCTGCATCTCGCCCTGTAAATTTCCTGCGTCGACCTGTAAAGACCAATTTTCCGGTCTAGTGACGTAAATACCTATTATGGCCCGGTATTGTTGATACGTGATACGTAAAACGAATGAATAATGTGCACTTGATTATAAAAAAACGCATACATGCAGTCATAAAATTGACCTTTCTAAAAGTGTATAATATATACGGACTACCAGCTAAAATGCCTAAATACTTCAAAAGTACGACAATTTGTTGTTTAAAAAAGGTCCCTAAAACTAAAAATATTTATTTACTAAAATTAAAGGCAACCTTACTTTTATATTAAATTTTGCATAATACCAAAAAATCACCAAAAATAATGTTTTAGTAAAGTTTTTATTGAACAATATCAAATTATCACTTGAGTAACATACGAAGGCTGTTCTATGAAGAGGGCGGAACCCATTTTGGAGTTGATAAAATAACAATAATACGATGGAAACAGCGCTGGATTGAAAACAATTCGACGAATAGGAAACTTGGATTTGGACAAAAACGATGGTAAACTTAATACTAATTATTTTAACTTAAAAAAGAACTAAAATAAATAATTTAGTTTTTAATAGGATCACCATTTTTCTCTATTACAAGCTGCAAACGTCTGGGCATTAAAAAAGGTTAAATTTTAAAAATACTGATGGTCTTCTGAGAGCTGATCCAATGTGCGATAAATAACATCGCTTAACTCTTCATCATTTCGTGGTCTCCAATTCCTTTGGTATATTATTTTAACTATTCGACCCCATATATTTTCCATTGGGTGAAGGTCAGGGCTGTTGGCTGGCCAAGGAAGTGTTTCTATATTATGATTTTGAAACCATAGGCGAACAACATTAGCGTGTACTAGTGTACTGGACAGTTGTCCTGGTGATAAACGAAGTCATTATTTTCATGTAAAGCCTGAACAGATGGCAGCATAACGTTTTCAAGGATTTCAATATATCGTTCACTATTGAATCTTCCTTCGATTCTCCAAAAAAAACCCAAACCTCTAGCATTAAACCAGCTCCACATGTTTACAAAAAAATGTCCAGCTATTTTAATTTGGTTTGTATATTCGGGTTCAAATCTAGAATTTGGTGGACGATAAACTAAAATTTTCCTGCTGCTTAAAGATGATTAAAAAATTTTTTCGTCAGTGAAAACCACCCTCTCCCGGAAGTCATTATCACGAAGAACGTTGTTCAGTGCAACAATCACTCTGGCCTGTTTTTGTTCTTCTGTTAGAAAAGGCTCCTTTGCAGCAACTCGACAAGAGACTTCTGATTTCGTTACTCTTTTATTTACTGTTGCTAAAGAACCCGGAAATAATCTCTCATCTTGAACTTCAGAACTTACTTTTGGTCGTACTGATCCATCTTTCCTATCTGTAGAATTATTTTCAATCCATCGCATTATCGTCATTTTATCAACTCCAAAATGGGTGGCCGCTCTTCTTATAGACCAGCCGTCTTCTATAACTCGAGTGATAATTTGAACTTTTTTAAATGTTGATATCTGTGGCATTTTTAAGGATGTCACTCTGAATTTTAAGCTGTCAGGCATACTAAGCTGGTTTTGCCTTATAATAGTATACACTAATGGAAAGCTAAATTTTGTGGCATATGAAAAAATGCATGTATGAGTTTTTTTTTTAAATCAAGTGTACCAAGATTTGCTAAGAACTTATTATACCTTTTTAAACTAGGTACCTGCCTAGATCAATCAATCTGCGATAAAGAATATAGGCTCAAATTGAATCTGTAACGAAATTTGGCCTTTAACGGAAATTTTTATCAGAAATCTCTTAAAGGACAGAATCAGTGGGAAACGAGAAAGGGGTCGAACCCTTACTGCCATAATCATATACACAAAATACTACTTTTGTGGGGTAACTATATTATTCTGTTTGACCCAGGATTATTAATTAATTTATTAATAGTAAAGGAGGTTGAATGTCTTCTTAGGGAGATAGAAGACGTCGAAAAACCGAAATGGGTAAAAATATACATTTTTAATAATTTATTTTCTATAGAAATTTCCTCAATATTTTACAGAAAACTACCAATATATATTCTTGTTTTTATTACAGAAATTTTATTTGCTCTTTGACAAAACTGGCTGTATACCAGAACGTAAGATAATATGTACATGATCATGTAATAAAACTTTCGACAATTCTGTGGTTCAATTGATTTGTTATTTAGGCTCCCATGTCTTTCCCTGCCATGATGATTTTAGATCCCGAAATGGCCCATAAAGAAGAGGGTAGGCGACTGATAGTAGTGTATAAAAAATTACATTTATTTTGATTCTTAAAACATCAAAAAAAGGCCTGTGGGAAAAAAAAATTAAAAACTAGTTCTTAAACTAAATAGTTAAGTATAAAATCTCTAGTTACAGAATTTTTATACAATAATTATATAATTTTTGGTGTCGCCTATAACCAAATAATAGTAACCAAAAATCTAATTTTTAGAAATTTTGTCTCTATTTGTTGTTTAGTTATTCCTGAGTTACGTAAAAACTTAGTTAACAAATTTTGATAGAAGTTTCACTACTGGGTTCCTAAACATAGGCTATATTCTATCAAAATCGGTTCAAGGAAAGCACCTCTTTAATACAAGGTCGGATCAAGCTTTTTAGTAAGGAGGGGTCACATCAGTGGCCTAAAGGCACGGAAGAATCGGTGGAAGGATAGTAGTCTATACAGACCGCTTCAAGCTACTGCGAACATAGGGGGAATCAAGTCCATTTTACTCTCCGTGCCGTACACCGCGGTGCATTCGAAGCACGCTGCAGTGTTATCTTTTGGAAATTCATTTTGTTTTTATCATTTTGTTTTATTTCTGCCTTGCTCGAGAAACAAATGGGTAAGTTCTTAATTGAAATAATACATTTTTAAATTTTTAACACCAAAAATGGATGTCTAAGAAGTTACCGAAAAAGTGCAGATGGTCAAATGGTCAAATTGTCATAACCCAACACACGTTCGATATTGGTCGAGGGAAAATTTGCATTTGTATTTTGACGTAAGAACACAGTATCCCCAAAAACTAAATGTTTGGGGGGGGGTATTATAGGGGAACACGTAATTGGGCCATTTTTTATTAACGGCAATTGCAATTTGAATGGTCCTAGATACTTGGATCTACTGCAGCAGCACATTATTCCAACTGCTAGGCAGTTGTTAGGTGTAAGATTTGGTGAAACATGGTTTCAACAAGATGGTTGTTCCGCTCACAATGTTGGCCTTGTTAGGGAATATCTTGAAAATGTATTTCCTAATCGGGTTATAAGTACACGGGGAAGTATTTTGTGGCCAGCTCGATCTCCCGATCTTGCTCCTAATGACTTCTATCTGTTTTTGAAGAAGCTTTTCAAATTATCACCCCTAACATGCTTGGAAATGTTAGAAGGGGTTTTTATAGTAGGCTCGGCTATTGTCTAGCCGAGCAAGGAGGACTTTTCGAACATTTGCTTTAATTTTTTTTTGACTGGGAGAATCTTTTTGGTTTTTAGAATGTATTATTTTATTTTGAGAACTTGCTTTTATTTTGTTTCTCCTTATTATTTTCATTGTAACACGTCGTCACTGATAAATCTGAGCAGTTGACAATAAAACGCTCTTATTTATCAGTTACAAAAAATAAGAAAATTACGTTCTAAAAATTTGCGTATTTATTGACAAAATTCCGGTTTCATTGACTACGCTCCACACAGCACCGTGGTTAGAGGCGTACTAAATACCAAAGGAAAGTCATGCAAGTGGTGATCGCAAGCCTGAGTATTGGTTGCTTCACTGATAGGCGTGCGGTGTCTCTGCATGTACGTAAACGCAGTAGCTTGAAGCGGTCTGTATAAGGAAAATGACCTAAATCAGTTGGTACTGACAAAACTCCCCTAACTCTGAGGCTAATAATAAATAGGGTTATCGCACAGTACTTATGAAAGGCAAAACACTAGTCATTCCGGTTGTATAACAGCACCGAACAAATAAAAACACTATCAGTGGGATTTACTAAGATCTAAAATAGTACCTCCCACGGGTCTAAATATTTACACTTGTTTGGGGTACTAAATTTTAAAACCCATTTTCAAAAAAACCATACAGAAAAGATACAAAGTTATTGATTATTTTGTATTGTTATTTGCAAAATACCACAAAAAAAAACTGATTTTTTTCTCAAAATATTACATATTTTAGGAGAAAATGCCCTAAAACTAATTTTTTTTGTCAGGTTTCAAAATGGCAAATGGTGAATACGCCAAAAATTTGGCACATAATAGCTTCATCATCTGCGTTTGAGGTTATAAAGTTTATGATTTTTTAGACCACCTCATGGGGGGTGGTTTAAATTTATAGCCCGTAGAAAGGATTGTTTTGCAGCAACTGGGAATAAATTCCTTTATAATTTCTCCAAGCAACCGTTTTTACAAGAATTAATTTAACTTATTTTATATCCCAAGTTGTTCATTAATCAATAAAACACCTCCAATTTTGTCCAGAAAAACGCCATATTTTGAACCCGTTTTCAGCACAAAGAATATATTTATGAGGGCACTACGAGGCAAAACAAATATAGCTGAAGTTCACTGATTATGCACGAAAAATATACCAAAAAACTATATTAATTTATTTACAAACTGAAATTAAATCATTGAGGTTATCTAAAAGCGCACTCAAGAAAACTTTGCTTACTGAAACCTACCCATTTCAAAGCTGTAGAGCTTTCATCAGGTTGGTGCAAGCCAAAGTACAAGCAGAGTTAAGAAATCCGAACTCGCTGTTTGTGATTTCAACGCAGCTAATATTTAGAAACTGTCATTTCGACAGTGACAGAAATGTAGAGAGATTTAAGTTTTTAATACATTTCATAAATAAAAACAACTCCCTAAATCGTAGTGTGACATCAAGTATTAATTGGAAAAATTAATGAACAAGGGTAAGTTTTAATTAGAATGACATATAACCCCAATTTTAATTTATTCTACAGAGTGTTTACTATTTAATACCCGCGTGGGTTTAAATTTTTTAATTTTCTTTTCTTCTAAATTGAAACTCTTCTTAAATCCAACAAAAGATTGTGTTAAGATGATTAGTCAATAAACAAATTTATTCATATTCTTCTTATAAATCAAACTATGTCTAAAATTCAAGGAGGGTTGGTTTAAAATGCTTAAAACCAAAAATTTTACTTAAACTTAGGACTGTTCTAAAATAGACTAAACCGTTTTAGTAAATCCCACCGTATATTTTTAGCAAAAATACGCAAAAAAGTCGAAAATATTTCTTTTTACTAAAAAAACAAAGCAGTAACATCCAAGGAACTTAAAAAAAATAATAAAAAAACAGGAAAATAGAGACCATGTTTATAGGGGGACTTGAAACCGATCTAGAAATGATATAACGTTGCTTTTTCTATTAACAAAAATATAAAAAAAAGTAAATTTTAATATATTACGAGAAATCATGTTAAAAAATACCATTTCCTAGTTGTAGAAAAGAAACATCAGAAAAAAAAATAATGTCAAGTCGATTCGATTGATGTGACTACGTTGTTTTAGGCTCATTTTTGTAAAATTTCTCAGGGGGTATTATCATTCCAACTATTTTTACTTAAAAAAAGTGACACATTAGCCCCCTACCAAGACGAGAAAAAAAAATTGACTCAAAAATGATTAATTACTTCTTCCACTTCCACAGAAACGTTTTTATGAACATGGAAAAGCGCCAATCCTGTTAGACGGTCTTCCCCCATTGATCCTCTCAACCACGTTTTTAACCTTCACAACAGTTTTTACGTATCTTGTAACTGTCTGCTATAGGTCGGACAGGGTTAACTCTGCCCTTGTGTTAGAGTGCAAACGTATCGTGACAACTATGGCAAGGCACAACAAGGTCAATCTCCTCTCGGGACATGAACACTGAGAAAAATGGGCTTACTAGGAAATTTGGTCACGGGTTTTCTAGTTAAAATGACTATATTTAGGATTAGTCTGACAAATCGCTCTAGTTGAAACAACTGATTTATTCTAGTTAACGTAAAACTGGTAACCGTAACCAGTTTTTTTAGTTACCTTAACTGCATTTTTTTGGTCAACAAAAAGCAAGTTACTTTTACTAAAGTTTTGTGGTCACAGCAACTAAATTCATCTTGAACCATTTCATATGGTAAACCTTACTAAAAATTCTAGTAGGTCCTAGCCAGAGTTCGTAGTAGGAGCAACTACAGAACTTTTGACCAAAGTATTATGGTAAGGGTAACTAGGAATTCTGGTTGGAGCAACCAGATTTTCTGTCGTTTGTGAACGCGCATGCACGGGTTTCGCACCGATGTGGTTTGACGTTTAACAAAATGTCAGCTGAATGGTCGCCGTCGAACTCAAAAGTTTTTTGATTGTTTTTTTATATTTTTCAAAATTCGAAATTTTTAATCAGTAAATCAGTTGCCCCGTTTTATCATTAACATTTCCGTACATAATTTTCATGTGATACTCTCACAATTGTGCTGTTTCAGCGCAGAAAATTCCACTAGGCATGAAGGTAAGTCATTTTCACATGGTCAAGAAAATTTCTAAATTTAATTTTGGCCATTTTCTTTAGTCATCAGGCTTCCTTTAGACTCTCCTCGTGCTGCTGGGACTTTCTACTTCCTCCTGGAGACGAGATCGGCCATTTTCCTTCCATGGTTGTTTGCCTTGTCGGGTGAGTTTAAATTTACAAACTAACCTAACTTGTGCTATAACTGGTATTTTCTCTTTAAATAAAAGGTTTTACGAAGAGTTCAAACTGATTTCTAAGCCTTTGAACCCCAATGGCTGTGAACCAGCCTCAAGAAGGTCTGCAGTGTGTCTGACATATTCCTGTCCCGCCACCACTTATGACCATCTCATGGTACAGGATGCCTACAGGTTTACTAAACACATGACTACCTTAAGATAGGTGCTGCCCTTTTCCCCTGTGTTCTGCAGATGGTTATCTGTATTGAATTTTTGTTAAATTACTTAGATAAATTTATTAATAAAACATGTGTATTTGTGTATACATACACCTTTTTAGCCATAAGTTTAAAGACATTTTAGGCCTAAAATGCTACATAGGTACTCATTTTTATATCACTATAATTTGCAATTGTGACTCTAGACCGAAGTCATAAAAAATGTGAGTTTAAGTTAAGTTTTTTATAACCTCTGCTGTGGTCATTTGGTCTGAAACTTTAGGGTAATGTTTTTATACAGGCTATGACTAGAAAATATAGTAAGAATTTCACATAAAATTTCGCGAAATCACTAGATATGATGTCCATGTTAAAGTATTTTTCTTATTTAAATATTGAAAAAAGAAGATGTGAACCCTCCCCCTGAACCGCAGGATGGAAGGGTTTGAGAGACGAGAGGTGAAGTGGTAAGAGGAATAGAAGGGGTGGGAGGGGACAGTTACAATTTTAAACACGGGAACGAATTCGCGGGCAATATACAGGGTGTTTCACAACTTATGTTAGATACTTTTAGAGCATATTAATTTGACTGTAGGTAATACAAAAATATATAAAAAATGAGTACGCCGTTTTCAAAAGTCTATTAAAAAATGTTTCAATTAAAGAACATTTTTTCAAGACATACCACAAGAACTACGGAAATGATTCGTTGATATATGATACACATAATTGCTGAATATTCTTATAACTACTTATATAAAAAGGTCAAATAATGACATACATATCCGGCCACATAAAATGCGTACGCCGATTTTATATAGTGTATTATGGGCCTCGCAACTCAGTAACCTTTTAGGTATTTCAAATTGACAAAATATGTCACTGTCAGATTTTGTTGTTGTCATACGCTTATATTTAAAAATGCCTAAACGAATTCGAAAAAGCCCAAATTTTGGCAAAATTAGACGGTGGTAGACGAAACAAGGCTACAATTGTAAGAAAAAGAAGAAAGTATCAAGATGAAGTAACTGTTCGACGAAGGCGAGGCACTGGCTTGACCCAAGTCCACCCATTTGCGATGGCCCCAGAGGCACATTTTCCTGGATCCATAAGAACTACGCGCAGACGGATAAGCCGTTCTAGACTTAGATGTCGCGTTGCTGCCAAGAAAATCTAACTTAGTGTGAGGAAAAGAAGCAAGCCAGGTTAATTTTTGTACTAAACTGTTCACTACAAGAAGAATTTTGGCAACAAGTGGTCTTCACAGATGAAAAAATACTTCAGTCCCACAATGACAGCAAACAAATTTTGGTATATCGCCTGCCATGAACACGATATCTCGAAAAATATATTGCTGGGAACGAAGACCGGGCTGGAAGATGGGAATGGGGATGGCTCATTTTAGAATCCATGGACGATTTACGGCTGAGGTTTATGTTGATATCATGAGAAATATTATGCTTACAGAAGCAACCATTCTTCATCCAGAAGGTTTTGTGCATCAACAGGATAACTGTCCCATCCATACCACACGCATTTCCAATCCCATGGAAAATGTTTGGGGCCTTATAGCAGAAAAGTTAACACAAATGAATATTGTTCCCAGAAATTCCAACCACTGGTCATGGGTTATTGTTCCAAATCCAAATTTATTTCAAAATTTAGCAGATTCCATGCCACGAAGACTGGCAAACATTATCGAGGCTGATGGGGCAATGATACGCCACTGAAGAAACGTTTTCTTGTTTTTTTTTTAAAATTTACGTAGTGTTTTAATAATTTCTTTTTGATGTTGAACATTTTTGGTTGTCTAGAAGACTGACTGACTATGATTAAGTTATTGCGTTCCTTTCGTCAACCAATTCCTTCTTCTCGATACTTTTTTCTTAATTGCACAATTGCGGTCTTGTTTTGTCCATAATGAGCTTTAAGATTAATTTTTTTATAATAAAATGTTGAATAATTTTAAAAAAATTGTTTTATTCATTAGTATATTAGTTTTCTACTAAAGTCTGGCCAGTCTCCTTGTGTTTGTGTTTACAATGTCAAAAGATCTAACCTGTAATTCGAAAACGTCAAAGTCAGTTACAATAAGCAACGCAATTAGCAAAATTTAAATTCAACAAACCTGCAGTTAACTTCTGCTGTGCGCATTTAATGTGGCCGGAAGTGTACCTGATCACTGTCAAGTATTGTCATTCACACATGATAGAAAATCGATCGGAATTTTACAATTAATATGGAAAAGCTTTAATGGTAATTAAGGTAAAAAAAATTCCAACTTCCTATTTTCATCTTAATATTTAATAGGAAGCAATGGTTCAAGGTCTGTTTGAAATGCAACATCAAATGTTTTATTAAACGTGATGCATTTGACTTAAATTGTCAAGTATACAGAAATTTGAGTTACAAAAGTTATAAAATAAACAGTGCTTAATAATAACCCAATGAGCATTTTCAGAAACTTCTGATAACAGATATTTATATAATTAATATAAAGAGGGTTCCATTGATACCCTAGGGTATTTAGAAGTTTCCTACAAGAATTGAGTTTGTATATTTGTTTTATTAAAGGCTCTAAATTGATGGTACCCTAAAGTAACATAAAACTGGCGTTAACAATATTCCCACGGACATCTTTATAAAAATTAAAGTCATCGGTTCAAATGTTATATAAATTGGTGTTAACAATGTTTCCACCAACATATTTATAAAAATATAAGTCATCAGTGACAAAAGTTATGTAAATTGGTGATTGAAATCTTTCTGTCAACCCACCTATAAAACCGTAAGTAACTATCAATTCAAGATATATAATAGATTGGTTTTTAAAATGTTGCTACCAACCCACTTATAAAACTTAATTAACCAACAACAAATTTATATAAGATAAGATTGAAAATATTTCGAGAGACACTTATAAAAACTTGGGAACTCACACACAATAGTTATATAAATTGGTGTCTGTAATATTCTTATGAACTCATTCATAAACCTTTTTTGCCCATAAGGTTTTTTCTATAATGTTGTTATTAATTTCTTTATACAGTGATTATAATACAACTGTTTTTAGAACAAAAAAAAACAATTTTAATTTATTTTGGCAATTATAATAACTAAACAAACAAGATTTTTTAAAGTTAATTTTGTGACATCAAAAGGCGCGTTTTTGCGAAATCAAAAGGAGCGTTTTTGCGACATGAAAAGGCGCGTTTTTGCGAGATACCATACCATTATTATCTTGTTTTAATTACATCAATCTGAGAGAGATAAGAGATCCAAATCTTCTTGAGATAGTTGCCGATGGCAGATATCGGGATCGAATGCATTTTACACCCGATTCCCACCAGCGTTTCCGATGCGCAGTCACCCTGACTCAAAAAACGTGATACGTGTTTTGATTCGGGGGACCCACGAATGAGAAACGCATAGATGGGAACCGTGTTTTAGAAAAAGAGAACAATATAGTAACCGTGTTAAGGTTGCAAAAACGCAGCGTGAAACGTCGAGCGCATACGCTGATACTGCTGGTCGGCGGCAAATGTGAACACCCCGGAAAATACTCGCCTGTACCCTTCGACCCCGCAATCTAACTATATTCTTGAGATAGTTACCTCTGATAGTTATGCGGGCTTGAAGTGTGTGGAGGCGGGTATTTTTCCTGGTATGTGTAGTATGCTGGATCTCTCGAGAAATGCATTTAGGAAAAGAGAACAATGGTAACTATGTTAAGCTCGCAGAAACAGACCATCAGTGTTCAACACTGCGCCATCTGTAGCCCTTTATTCCAAGTAGCATCATTTTTTAAAAGGGTTATAAAATAGTGTTGACGAGGTAAACAGTGGTATAGTTGTATTGTTATTTTTTATAGAATTGTCGGAAATTTTCGACATTTTGGATTACAAAAATAGGTTTTTGGCCTAAATAAAAACGTTATTTATGGGGTTTCAACATGTGTTTCAATCGAAATATTGCTTGTTAGGGTTAAGAACAACATTCGAAATTCAATATTTGTCCCAAAAAGAAAAAAACGCGTATGAAAAGAAAAACTGATAGTTAAATGAATATTTTTTTTCACGTTTTCTCAAGTATTTTTGGAGCCCATGAAATGTGTGTGTATTCGAAAGCACGGAACCGCAACTGATTTTCAGAGTAGGAAGACTTGAAAAACAGCTTTTATTTGACTATAGTATATAAATATTCATATTCCTCCTTCAGCTTATCTCACTTTCATTTTTATTTATTTTAGAAGATTGCTAAACACCATTTTATAAATTTTTTTATTGTAAAAAGAAAAAGAATAATACATAACCAGCAAAGGGAAGAAAGATGGAAAAATCTATATTTCTAAATCCATAAAAACCTTTAATTTGTTATGTAGTGTTGTTAGAACAGTTGTAAAACCTTTTTATAATAATCTCTATACTTGAGGGCTCATAAGGAAGTTTTATAAAATCTATATGTTGTTTTTCTATCCATTACTATGTACCATAAATTTTGATAAGCTGGTGTTGAACAGTTGATTTTCAAGTCTTTTTTACTCATTTAAGAGATATATTAGAGTTATAAAATTCTCACCAACACTAAATAATATAACTTTTGGTTATTTTATGAAGGTTTATATATAGACAAAAATGCTCATTGGGAATAGTGCTTTAAATGTGCCCCTAATTTCTATTGATTCAACTTTTTTACAATCTACAATATGGATAAAGCATTAAAACATATTTCCAATGGCGTACCTACGCAAAAATTGTTGTTGGGCTGGCTTGAGTGGTCCTGTGTACGCCACTGCACTAAATGGATAAAGGTCCTAAGAACCTTTATTAAATCATATCAGTGGTTTTGCTTTTTTTTTCAACCAAAATTCAGAAGGGAAAGATTGCCTTTTAATTATTATAATTTTGGTAGAAAGGTCCCACTGTTTGGGACTTTAACAAATAGTTACCTGTGTAAACTATACACACAAAAACAGTCAAATTCTAATTAAATTCCAACAAATTGTTTTCCTTTGAGAATAGTAATTATACGACAATAAACTTTGTTTTAGGGAAGTCAAAACATACATTATTTAGATAGAAAAGTTATATAAAAAGCCAATACAGAATGTATATGTTACACCATTCTAGTTCAATTTAAAACCCCTTCCTTCACTTTGTGTTTTTGTTTGCATTTCTTATAGCTGACATTAGTTGAATTCCATTTTGCCTCATTTGAAGACCACTTTCGATTAAAACTGCCGCAGTGCGGTAAGACGATTAAAACTTACGAAAAATATTATTATTTACTTTCTCTTTTATTTATCTTTCTTTCTCTCTCTTATAATTAATAACGGTAAAAAATACGCACAGCACAAATGAAAACACGGAATCAAAACAAATAAACAAAAAAAATGGCTAAGCCAATGTCTTTTGTTTTGGTATTTCCATGGCTGGCTAGATTACAGATGTTGCTTAGAAATTTGGCCTGGGTAAGCCGTATATTTAAACCTAAGTATATGAGTAAAACTACATAACTATGAAATACTATAATAGCTCAAGGATCTCAAAATGTGTGATAATAATAACTTTGAAAAATAAAAACAATAATGCAGGAATCAGCGTTATATTTGGACAAGGCCAAAGGAGAAAAATCTACTGCGCATGCGCGCGCAGAAGAGTTTTTGTCTCTGCATTTTTTCCGGGCTAACTTGATTCGGAGATTTATTATGGCCACGAATTTTTTTCGAAAAATGCAAGGGCATGGCGGATATAGTATCTCATAGTTATAAAGGTAAAACTTGTTACAATAACCAGAATTGGTTTTTGTTATCGAGACGTAACCACAGCGGGTGACAAGGTCAAAATTTAAGTTAAGGAACGTCCATCAACTCCTACCGTTTCAGTGCCCACCTTTATAGCACAAGTACGTTTCTAAAACGGAACTTCTTACCGGGAATTTGTGAGCGTCTCGGGAACATACGGTGCCATCGCGGAACTTCTCCGGCACGTTTTTTTTTGTGAAAGTATACTTTTTCGACCGCCCCAGTACGTCTTCTGGAGACGTTAAAACGTACCAAAACAATCAAAAAACGTTCCCTTAAGTAACCACACTTGATTTTAAAAAAAACGCAAACATCCAGTCACAAAATTAACCTTTCTAAAAGTGGATAATATATATGGGCTGCCCGCTAAAATGCCTAAAAACTTTAAAAGTACGTATTGTTTAAAAAAGGTCTCTAAAACTGAAAATATTTTTTTAATTAAATTAAAGACAACCTTATTTTTATATTAAATTTTGCATAATACTAATAAATCAAAAAAAATAATGTTTTAAGTAAACGCTTTATTGAACAATATCAAATTATCACTCGAGTAACGGACGAAGGCTGTTCTATAAAGAGGGCGGTAACCCATTTTGGAGTTGATAAAATAACAATAATACGATGGAAACAGCCCTGGATTGAAAACAATTCGACGAATAGGAAGCTTGGATTAGGACAAAAACGATGGTAAACTTAATACTGATTATTTTAACTTAAAAAAGAACTAAAATAAATAATTTAGTATTTAATAGGATCATTTTCTCTATTCCAAGCTGCAAATGTCTGGGCATTGAAAAGGATAAATTTTGAAATTACTGATGATCTTCTGAGAGCTGATCCAATGCGCGATAAATAGCTTAACTCTTCAGCATTTCGTGGTCTCCAATTCCCTTGGTATATTATTTTAACGATTCACCCCATATATTTTCCATTGGGTTAAGGTCAGGGCTGTTGGCTGGCCAAGGAAGTGTTTCTATATTATTATTCTGAAACCATTGGCGAACAACATTAGCCGTGTGTACTGGGCAGTTTTCTTGCTGATAAACGAAGTCATTATTTTCATGTAAAGCCTGTACAGATGGCAGCGTAACGTTTTTAAGGATTTCAATATATCGTTCACTATTGAATTCTCTAAAAAAACCCAAACATCTAGCACTAAACCAGCCCCACATGTTTACAGAAAAATGACCAGCTTTTTTAATTTGGTTTGTATATTCGGGTTCAAATCTAGAATTTGGTGGCTGCTTGAAGATGATTGAAATTTTTTTTTTCCAGTGAAAACCACCCTCTCCCAGAAGTTATTATCACAAAGAACGTTGTTCAGTGCAAAAATCACTCTGGCCTGTTTTTGTCCTTCTGTTAGAAAAGGTTTCTTTGTAGCAACTCGACAAGAGACTTCTGATTTCGTTACTCTTCTATTTACTGTTGCTAAAGAACCCGGAAATAATGTTACATTAGCTGCTTCAACCGACGTTGAAAAAAATTTTTGTCTGAGATAATCAATAAGTCTCTCATCTTGCACTTCAGAACTTACTTTTGGTCGTCCTGATCCATCTTTCCAATCCGTAGAATTATTTTCAATCCAGCGCTTTTTCCATCGCATTATCGTCATTTTATCAACTCCAAAATGGGTGGCCGCTCTTCTTATAGACCAGTCGTCTTCTATAACTCGAGTGATAATTTGAACTTTTGTAAATATTGATATCTGTGGCATTTTTAAGGATGTCACACTGAATTTTAAGCTGTCAGGCATACTAAGCCTTATAATAATATACACTAATGGAAAGTTACATTTTGTGGCATAGGAAAAAATGCATGTATGAGTTTTTTTTAATCAAGCGTACTACTCCCAGACGGATCATTGTCATTGAAACGTTGCCGAGACGCCCCGAAACATTGCAAGAAGTTACTGTTATTAATATTCCCGGAATAGCTCTAGAATATTACAAGATACGTCTTTAGGGGAAACTAGATGACTACCCTTGGTTGCAAAAAGTGACACTGACAGTAAGAATTAATGAAAAGAGTTTTTTTGCTGCCTGAATTCGATTGGTTGGTTTGATTTATTTGAATTGAATTTGATTTATTTGAATTGGATGCACGTCAGTTTGATAATAACGTCAATTTGTCTATTGTCAATGTTAGTTTTGCAACTTATTGGTATACTCCGTACGACTGCGACCTCATTGATACCATAATTATTTCAAAGCAGTTTAAAATAGCCACTTATCATCACTACTTCATTTATAGATTAACTAGAAAATAAGTTTTATTTTCAAGACCATTCTCGACATCTAAAGTGTCCTAAAGATATGTCCCGGGGCAGCTAATTATAGACGTTACTGGAACATTTTTTGGTGACGTCCCGAACTTATTTTATAAGTCCGGGATGTCCCCGACCTACACGTACTTAAAAAGTACGTCCCGGATACAAAGTGTGCTATTAGGGCAGAACTAATGTATTTTCTGTCACTACTGAGTGAGAATCGTCGACAAAATTATACTAAAACGATAAAATTTGACATTATTCTGGGCGGCCATGTTGGTTCGCGTAACACATTGTTGTCAACCTTTTCTAACAAAATTTCATTAAGTAACTATTTGGCAGTACGAAAATATATCCAAAAAGTTACCATTTTTTTTATCGTGACTTTTCTCGGAATTTACCAGTGATCAAAGTCAAACCAGATCTTTGTAGCTGGGGGTTATAATTCATATTCGAATTATTTGTACCTGTATATAGATACTTAAGGTATCCCAGAAAAAATCTTTAGAAAATCATCATCATCAAAAAATGTAGCGAAAGAAATTGTTTACAGGTAAAAATATCTTCAAAATTTTCGATTTATTTTTTCTATGCGATTTGTGAACACTTTCGGTGGGATTTACTAAAAGGGTTTAGTATATTTTAGAACAGTCCTGAGTTTAGGTAAAATTTTTGATTTTAAGCATTTTAAACCAACCCTCCTTGAGTTTTGGACAGAAGTTTGTTCATAAGAAGAAAGTTTAAATTTAGAGGAAAACAAAATGAAGTCGTTTAAACCCAAGCGGGCTTTAAATAGTAAACACTCTGTAGAACAAATTAAAATTGGGACTATATGTCACTCTAATTAAAACTTACCCTTTTTTTAATTAATACTTGATGTCACACAACGATTTAGATGAGTAATAATAAAATAAGGAGTGAAAGTGTTTTTCTTTATGAAATGTATCAAAAAACTTAAATGCAAGGCTCTTTTTACATTTCTGTCACTGTCGAAATGTCAGTTTAAAAATATTAGCGCTGCGTTCAATCACAAACAGCGAGTTCGGATCTTTTATCTCTGCTTACATCTTGGCAACCTCTACTGATGAAAGCTACTGCTTTAAAATGAGTGGGCTTTGAGTAAGGAAAGTTTTTTTGACTGAGCTTTTAGATAACCTCAATGTTTTACTTTCAGTTTGGAAATAAATTAATATAGTTGTTTTGGGTTTTTTGTTTGGTATATATTTCGTGCAGAATCAGTGACTTTCACTTATGTTTGTTTTGCCCCGAAGTTCCCTAATAAATACATTTTTTGTGTGAAAAAGGGTTCAAAATATGGCGTTTTTCTGGACAAAATAGGAGATATTTTGTTGGTTACTGAACAACTTGGGATATTAAATAAGGTAAATTAATCCTTGCCAAAACGGTTACTTAGGGAAATTATAACCGAACTTATTACCAAATGCCACAAAACAATTTTTTCTGGGGGCTATAAATTTAAACCACCCCCCTTGAGGTGGTCTAAAAAATCAACAACTTTACAACATCAAACACAAAAAATGAAGCTGTTATGTGCCAAATTTTTGGCGTAGGTTAAAAAGTTTTAGGGCATTTTCTTCTGAAATATGGTGTATTTTGAGAAAAAAGCAGTTTTTCAGTGGTATTTTGCAATAACAAAACAAAATAATCAATAACTTTGTGTCTTTTCTGTCTGGGTAAGTGTTTTCTAAAAATTGGTTTTAAAATTTAGTACCCCCCACAGATGTAAATATTTAGACCTGTGGGGGGGTACTATTTTAGATCTTAGTAAATATCACTATTTAAGTCTATGAGAGTGCCACGTAGTGTTTAGCCGACCAATAATAGGGGAGTCTAACAAAGACAATAACGTCGATCCAATATGGCCGGTGTAGGGTAAACAAACCGTTTTTCCATAAGACGTGGTGGTAACTTAAATTAAAAGTGGAAAAAGACGCAGATTAGGTAAAATGATTTTTTCATAGAGTAATTCTCTCTGAATCGGGAAAAAACAAGCATTTTGCCGAAATTTTTAGAATAAACACAAAATTTGCAATTAAACCTCGAAATGTTCCTTTATCTATCTCTGTCGCACCCGTGTAATTATAGATGACCTCATCTCTCTCAAATCAGACAGCGCAACTGTCTCTCTTCAAGCCGATCTGACCCGATTTTCAGGCTGAACTGAGAGAGACAATTGCCTCTTTAAACTGCGAATTTTGAGATTATTTCTAAAATTTCGGCAAAATGCTCATTTCTCCCCGATTCAGAAAGGATTGCTCTATAAAATAGTGACTTTGTTTAATCTGTATCTTTTTCCACTTTCCCAAAATTTTCATTTTTGTTAACATTACGTCTTATGGAAAATAGCTTTTGTTTACCTCACACCCACCATTTTTAAAGGGCCATCGCGTGATTAATAGCCGACTTTGACAATTTGTTAGACAGCCCTATGGCGATAAGTGGTTTGTAATTTTTCACCTGCGTCTGACGGTTCTCCGCAAGCGCACCTTACCGTGTAACCAAATGTTTCTCCTATTGCCAGAATGTATTTTTTAGCGGTTTATTCGTGTCGACTATCGATTTTTTACCCAATAACAGTTAATTATAGACGTTGTCCACTGAATAGGGACTTTTAGTAAATATAATCAAATGTGTCTCACATGTAAAACGAGTCCCCTATTTTGCTGTGCTAAGCAACAAAAGACGTATCTGTAGTTTTGGTTTTCGGCTACAAAGGATATCGCCCGTTTTAAATGGAAATTTATATTCGGTAGAATTGCCTGATTTTTTTATATGTTGAAGTACTCGCCCCAAGAAGATTTTTGTTTCTTTGCGCCAACTCTCTACCCCTCCCAGAAGTACCCGAAAAAGGACGTCAAAGTTGGCGAAATCGCACTTTTTAATAACATTACATTAATAAGAAAATTCCATTAACCAAGATAAAAGTTGACTTAAAAAACAAACATGCCTTTTGCTTTTAATTTTCAGCATCTTAAATGTTGTTTAGAATAAGCCACTGAGAAATCTGTTTTTTCTAATTTTTAGTTTGGTATTTTTTCTTGAGAGTAATGGGTAGTAGGTTGTATAATTTGAGTCCTACTCGTGTATAGCTTTGCTGATCAAGAGTTATTATCTTGATCTAGATCTAGATCTTGTCGTGAAGTTTTAAAAAATAATTGCCTTATGCTTAGAATTTGTGTTTATGAATGAATTCTTTGTGTAGGAAATCTATTTTCAAATTCAAATATGAGTTTTAATATTCTACGCTGAACAATTTCAAGCCACTACTCCATATTCTCCATTTTAGACTTAAGATGTTAGTTACTTTTTTCGACAAATACATGAGAGACCTTAATTTTTTAGTTAGGTTGTTTATTTGCTTTTTCCACTTTAGATTATTATCTAATGTTATACCAAGATATTTAGTCATTGTGGATTTGGGCAATGTCCATGACAGTTCTTTCCTAAATGAAAGTGTGATCTGTAGATCCGTTTTTGGTAACTTTCTTTGGGTTATTTAAAATGGCAGGTGAGTAGTTTTTTCTAAATTAATTGTAAGTAGATTGAAGTCAAACCAGTTCACAATGTTTTTTCGACCTTGTTCTGCTTCTGATTCAACCTCCTCCCAAGTTGAACTGGGCCAAGCACAGTTCCCTGCGGAATGCCATATTCTACAGTTTTTTGGTCGCTGCAACTTTTATTGTTCGAACGTTTTTTTCATACATCGAATAGTTTACGAGTTATCAGTGACTGAAAAATGTTCCATTTTGTAAACTTCGAAAGTTAAAAAAATGATAACTTGGCAAACAAAAATATTATTTTGAAAAAAAAATACGTGTCGATTATTTTTCGCTAAAGAGCACGAGAAAAATTTTTCGAAAAAATTAAAAATTGTATTGTAATTCTGACGTTGAATGACTTATAGGTAATATTTTAAAAAAAATGAATAATAGTACATTGTAAACCTAGGGACTAAAGTGCCTCTTTTAATCCATCGGCGAAAGGTTTTTAAAATTCGCCAAGGGATTAAAATACACTTTAGTCACGAGGTTTATATACTATTTTATGCACTTTAGAATGCGAGAAACTAAAAACAAGAAATCATAAAACTAACAGTAGACCACTTAACGGTACTCTAGTTTCAAGATTGACAGCTCGTATTACTGATAGTTGTCATTGATTGTTGATGGATTCACTCAAAATTTATTGTGCCATGGAAGTGTTGCTATGGCACAAAACAAATGTCAGTCAGTTCTTGTTATCAAACGGCCTCACCAAACGGTAAGTCCAGAAAAATCGTACAGCATTTTTTTTCAAAATGAACATTGAAGAGGTCGCGGAAGAGGCCCTCGCTAGCCTTCTTCCGCAAAAATCTCGGGAGGTTTACAAGAAACAGTTTCATGATTACCGATAACTGAACAGCATGCAGAAAATTTTACGGATGAAAAGGTGCTCCTGGAATATGGAATGGAATGGAATCTATATAGAGCCAATATTCCATGGTCAAAGCCACGATAATATCTGAAGCAAACGTCGATATCAGCAAATATAGTAAACTCACGGCATTTCTAAAGAGACAGAATGACCATTATAACCCGAAAAAGTCCAAGACATTGGATTTCGACGATATAAGAGATTTTCTTCAAAATGCTCCAGGTGCTCCTGGAATACTTCCTACAGAAGTCTAAGAATCTCAAGGCATCTTCTATATGGAGCCCCAATATTCCATGGTCAAAGCCACGATAATATCTAAAGCAAACGTCGACATCAGCAAATATAGTAAACTCACGGCATTTCTAAAGAGACAGAATGACCATTATAACCCGAAAAAGTCCAAGACATTGGATTTCGACAATATAAGAGATTTTCTTCAAAATGCTCCAGATGAAGAATATCTAGACCAAAAGGTAAGATTCTTTTGTTTACTTTGAGTAGTTTCCTGAAAGTGCTACTAAAAATAACACCATTGATTGTCTACACAACTTTACTAATAGGAGAAGCATGTCGAGGAAAGGAGCTCTGCCAGCTAGACTACAGCGATATCTCGGACCATGTAAGCTTTTTTCTGGTAAACCTACGTGGCACAAAATCAGGCAAGGATCGTTCGTTTGTGATAAAAACATCCGATGAAAACTCTATGAATGTAGTGGAAATGGTGAGAAAATATATTGGTCTAAGGCCACCTACACAGCATACACGATTTTTTGTGTCTTACAAAAATCGGAAATGCATGATTCAGCCCATAGGAAAAATACATTTGAACAGCTACAAAGGAGAATTGCTAGCTAGTTGGGACTACCAGATGCAGATCTATATACTGGGCATTGTTTTCGCAGATCATCAGCTTCTTTACTTGCTGACTTGGGAGCACCTATAGATGTGTTGAAAAGACATGGTGGCTGGAAAAGCAGTTCGGTTGCTGAAGGTTATGTTGAAAATTCATTGTATCAAAAGAAGAATGTTGCCGATCAAATTTTCACCAATTTCTCCTTCGATGTCGATATGGAATCAGCATCAACCATAAAAAGATCAATTTCAGAAAATAAGACGACGCAATACCCTCTCCACATAGGCCGATCAGCTCTTATCGTTTTAGTGTCCTTTTCTCCACATTCGCCGCCATTTTGACAGAAAACTAATGAATTATCGGTCACTTTTGAGTGAAAATGGCGGCGAAGGTGGAGAAAAGGACACTAAATCGGTATGAGTTGATCGGCCTATCTGGAGAGGGTACTGGACGACGGCAGCGGCGACTGCTACGTATGTGCGGAATAACTAAAAATGTTGCGTCCAACTGTCCACCCTTCGTAAGCCTTGCAAATTGCACCCAAGTAAATGTAAATGTAAATATATATCATAATATGAACTAGATTTAAGTAATGCATATGCTAATTATTTGTTTTGTTCATACATTTTAACAAATAACTAACATTTTAATAAAATTGTTGTTTATTTTGGAAAAATTTACTTCAAATCCCCCAGGGATTAAAACTATTTTTATCCCTGAGGAATTAAAGGTGCTCCTTTTGTCCCTAAAATGAGGGAATAAAAATGCACTTTTAATCCCTAAAGTGCATAAAAGATGTTTGTTTGTAGACATGAGTTTCCTTTATTAAAAAACACAAAAAATAAAGTGACTTATTTAAATGAAACCAAAATCACCACACAAAGCCAAAAGAACTATATGTATCTCATAATTATATGCGTAAAGTCTACCTTTAGGCTTTTGCTAAGATTTTTTGTGGTATTTTTTTAATAAAACTGGACATTACATAGTTTAAATTGAAATATAATTGTTTATTTGCCATTATGACAGTTAGACAAAATAATGAAATACAAACCATAAACTTGAATTAATCTACTTAAATTTGACATCTAACATTGCAAATATGAAATTGGTTTATTATTATTGGAACAGCTCCTTAGCGTTTTAAAACCTTAATTTTAAACCCAACAAACTAAAGCTCCCTAACGACGCTAATTACTAGTTCTCTACTGAATATTACTACTATGCGAATGCAAATGAAGGCAATACTCTCTCTGCACAATACTACAATGTTCAACCCTTTGTACTTGGTGTCCATATACGCATAAATGCCTATTTAGCCATATGTTAATACGTATCTGCAATCCAGACTTTTTGCTCACCTTTTTAGATTGAGTTGCGTTTAAAACAAAGCTAACCTCTAGTAGCTAACGTAACCGATTTTTATTAGTCCACCATACCAATATGGTATGAAGGACTATTAAAATCACGAAATTTTGACTTTTTTTAATTTTGTCAAAATTGAGTTACTAAGGTTCCAAAACACCTTAATCCACGAAACAAATAGATTTCTGTCGGTCTGTTGTCTGTCTGTAACAGTTTATACGATAATTTAAGAACGCCTTAATCGATTTTAGAGAAATTTGGTACAAAAATCCTCTATCAGCTGGCCATAAACTGATTAAGTTTTGGGTAGGGTGGTGGGGGGTTGAAGGGGAGAAAAGGGGGATAAAATATTTAAAAAATATGTAACTTTGGAACAAAAGTAAGCAGCGATATATGGTTTTCAGATTTAAGTTGCCATGAATACGGACTACAAATTTTGTTTTAAAGTCTAAGTTCGCGGAAGCTTTAGTTTCCGAGTTATTTAAAAAAACGTTAAAATATATTTAAAAAAATCATAACTTCAGAAGTAAACCAGCTATTGATATGCGGTTTTCAGATTTTGGTTTTCGTGAATAATGCCCAAAAATTTTGTAGTTCAAATCTTTCAAAGCTACAGTTTTCGAGATATTTTCATTTTCTTTCAACATAAAATAATTGATTGTATGGTGGACTATCCGTTCTCTCTAGCACGCTGTGTGCGAAAAATTCTTTACCGCACGCCGTGCCGAAAAAACACAGGGTAAATACATTCTCGCACGGCGTGCGGGAAATGCAACTTTCCGCACGCTAGTAGAAAAAAATGAATATATTTAGGACTAATTAAATAATTTATGTAACTATTCTATTTTATGTGTGATTTTGTAGCATTATTATAAAATATTTGCGTATTAAAAACATTTTTTTTGATGGAAAAAAAACTCGTAGGAAAAACATTGTATCTAACTCTTGCGGAAAATGCCTTTCCCACCCTTGACGGCTAGCCCGAACTCCGAAAATTACCACTTTCCGCACTTGTTAGGTAAATATCTATTTAATAATTTCTTTTCTAAATCAATGATCCTTTCCTAATTATAGATGTCAATGGTATATGCGTGGTATTTTTGAATAAAATAGCACCTCGTATTGAGAATGGACATTGTGTAAATTGAGCGAACCTCTTTGATGAGCTTAATTCCTATTGGAAATACAACACAGTGGAAATTGTCCAAGTTATAATAATAGAAGGAATTGGCAATAATAAACCCCATGGATTATACGACACTGCTATTAGAGTTTAGCTAAATCGATAGTTTATGACGGTAAAAAGCGGTAGGGTTTTTTAACTGTTTACAGACTTACGAAGAAAGTCGTGTGGCATTATAAGGCGCATTTACACAGACAAACTTTCCTTTGATGTGGAAATGCCGACAAACATTTACACGAGCCTCTTGAGCAAAATGCTCAAAGAAATGTTCGAACAAAATCTCGTACAAAAAAACACACGTAAATTTTGGAGAGAATCTTGAGCAAACTTTGTTTGAAGAATTGGGGCTATAAAAATTTCTTTACAAATTTAAAATATATATTGTTATCGGAATTCATTGAACTTAACTGAAAATACAAAAACAAAGTTTTGAAATAAGGTACTTTTAATCAAGTGCTTTCCGACGGAAATTCACATTTTACCTCATAAGCAACTTCGATTGATCTGATTTTTATAGGGGATATGCCAGTATACTTGTAACTTTTTTGGGGTTGTAAAAAAAATGAGAATAAAAAAAATAATAATTGGCACTTATTTATTGCTGTTGCCTTGAAAATGTAATGATAAAAATTTACGTTTAAAAGAATATCCCTTTATTTTACTTCCTAGTTTAGTCTTTTACAATAATAATTAAGTCAAATTAAAAAACCTATATACATTTTATTAAATCTCAAATATATGAACAAAAGCACGTTCGGTTTAAATAATACCCGTTTATTACCCACTTTTACAACCCTACGAACCCGACCCTTGTCTAAAAAATATAATTTAGCAGTAATTTAGTAGACTGTGTCGCCGATCTATCATCCCGAGTTTTGGATTTCGCAAGTAGTAGGCCGCCCACTCTTTTGAATCGCAATGTTGCCCTTTGCATATTGTTGGTGCAGTGTCAGTAATCGACCTTGATTATTACATTAAATTGACAATAAATATCTTCAGCATTTTGCTTTTTTTAGCAACCCTTGGGACTTTAAACTAACTAGGTAAATCTGGTGTGAGGAATTAAAAAACAATAATAAAAGCTAAAGGTAAAGGAAAGCTACAAAAATCCCGCTCCCGACCACTCCTCATAGTCGTGAGGCGCGGATTACCGCTTAAAAGTGCAATTTTTGAGTTTTTTGCCGATATTTGAAAAACTCAAAATTTTTTTTGACTTTAGGAAAAAAACCCTTGGAAATAAAAAAAAAACTAATAAAAAAAATCCCAAAAAGCCCACGGGCAAAAAAATCCAGGAAAAACCCTAAGAAAAAAATATTATAAGTAACCCTAATCCATGTGACAAAACTGATAGTAGAGGCAATAATAATGTTTCGCTTGCCGTCGGCTTTTTTTCACAAAAATTTTAAATGAAAGTTGGTGTTCCATTTTTTTAAAGAATTGAGATCACTGATCACTGATGTGAAATTTTATTTATTCTCATCTTTAAAAATATGTTTCCAAAATAAATAGCAATAATTTGCTCAAAAATTTACCCGAACAAAATGTTCAAAGAAAAGCTCACAAAAATGTTCACGCAAAAATTTTTAGATATTTTGCACGAGCTTTTATTTGAGCATGTTCGTCTGTGTAATTGCGCCTATAGACGGCAGATGGACGAAATATTTCTAGAGATTGTGTAGATATAAAATAATTTACCGATTTGCTCGTTGCTTTTCACAAGCTTTTATTTAACTTGCAATGCATGCTTATATAGTTGCGGTGACAATGCCAGAATATAGTGTGATAAAATTGACAGCTCCCCCCTACTCGAAGGCGGGTGGAGGGGGGTAGAGTTTAAGTACGCCCGATTTCGTTGAAATTTGGTGAGTTGGGGCACTTGGGGATAGAGATAACGAATTTCTAATCAGATTTTTAAAATTCAATATGGCGGATTCAAGATGGACGATTTTTGGTCATCTTTTGCTAACCAATTTTAACTAACTTATACACATTGGATTGCCTTCAAAGAAGCCTGCACAAATTACATTGGAAATGGCTTTCGGCTAAATGTTATAATTTTTTTATATGTTATAGTACTCGATCAACAAGGCACAAAAATAAAAAAAAATAGGGGACAAGATTACTTTCTGAGATATGGAGCTATAAAGTTGACGTGTTTTCAAGCTATATTTTTGGACATGGTCCAAGTTTTTTTCCACAACTTTGTTAATTACCGCCAAAAGAAACTGATTCGGAGCTCCATTTGTCTGGAATGAAACATCCCTTCCACCTATATACAATTTTTTTTATATGGTTTCTTTGGTACCACCAGAAAAGTCACTGCTTTGTAAGTTTTAAAAAAGAAAGAAAACGACCATTTTTAAAAAATTTACAAACGGCCAGATTTTAAAAATTTCACATATGTTATTAAAAATAATCCCACTTGGCTAAAGAAAAAATTTTTAGCTTGGGTGGTACCATAAAAATGTCAAAAATGGTAGGCGCCTTTAATGTTTTTTAATATTTTTCATATTGGAGAAATATGAAAAGTGATTTTAAATATATTATAGGTAGGTTATAAAAACTTTTTATGGACAAATCCAATTCAAAAGCTTAATACCAATATGTCGGTACCAATTAGTGCCCATTGGTACCTGTATTTGAATAATCAAATTGCTCGTGTTATCATATTCGTTACCGGCAACCACAAGTTAGACTAAAAGCATATAAGATACGAGTAATTTGATTGGTCAAATACCGGTACCAATGGATACCTATCGGTTAAATTAAATTCGTCCAGAAAAAAGTTTGTATAACCCACCCATAAGTTATTTTAAACCACTTTTCTTATTTCACCAATATTTCAAAAATATTAAAGGTAATTACCATGTTCCCAATTAATGCTACCACTCAAGGAAAAATGTTTTTTTTTTAGTTTACTAGCATTATTTTTATTAACATATGTAAAAACTATTAAAATCTGGCCGTTTATTTTAAAGAAAATAGAATTTTTAATTTTTTAAATACGGTCATTTTCTTTCGTTTTTAAAATGTACAAATCAGTGACTTTTCTAGTGGTACCAAAGAATCAATCGTTTTATTTTGGCGCTAATCAACAAAGTTTTGGGAAAAAAATTTGAACCATGTCCAAAAATATAGCTTCAAAACACGTCAACTTTAAAACTCCATATCTCAGAAAGTAATCCTGCTCCCTATCTCGTTTTTTTTTTTAGTTTTGTGCTTTGTTGATCAAGTACTACAACATATAAAAAAATTAGGACATTTAGCCGAAAGCCATTCCCAATGTAATTTGTGCAGGTTTCTTTGGCGTGCATTTATAGTTCCAGTGACAATACAATAATATGTCATTGTTAGGTACCCAACTCCAATACGAGGGGTGTGGAGGGGGGAAAACACTTAAGTTTGTCCGATTTGAAGCAAAATTGGTATACGGGGGCTTTTGGGGACAAAGAATACGAATTTTTGATCAGATTTGGAAAATTCAATATGGCGGATTCAATATGGACGATTTTCGGTCATGTTTTGCTTACCAATTTTAACTGACTTATCCACATCCGATTGTGTTCACATTTAGTATGCGTTTGTACTTCCGGTGAAAATACAATAATAGGGTATTCTCAGGTACCTACCTCCCTCTAACGAAGGAAGTAGAGGGGGAAAAAGATTTAATTTTTTAGATTTCAATCAAAATGGGCATACGGGGGTTTTTAAGGAGAAGGACTATGAATTTTTGATCAGATTTGAAAATTTCAATATGGCTGATTCATTAAGGGTATAAATCTAAAAATTAACGGCGTGTGTTCCAATTTAGTGAGCGTTTATAGTTCCGGCGGCAATACAATAATATGGTATTATTAGGTTTACACTTCCCTCTAACGGGGGAAGTGGAGAAGGGAAAAGATTTAGTTTGTTCGATATAAATCAAATTTGGCTTACAGGGGTTTTTCGGGAAAGGGATTTGAATTTTTGATCAGATTTGAAATTTTAATATGGCGGATTCAAAATGGACGATTTAGGGTACAAATCTAAAAATGAAAAAAATAAATTTTGGTTAGAAAATACTTTTAAAAAACAAGCTTTTATTAAATGCACTCAAAAGTAGAAAGTAATTTTTTGTCTTTCTTATACCATAATAAAATCGATGAGCGCAAATTAAAAATTTTAACTTTACGGTGACAAAGAGAGAACTACAAAAGAAGAACTTAATTCTTCTCGTATTCGGATCATAAACATAATGCTTTCATCTAAAGAAGCTGAGAACGGGTGAGATTGCCGTGCTTGCCAAGACTTTGAAAACGTCCTTAGGTTATAGAGTAATACAACTGTTTCTTAGGTGAGTCGTCGATTGTCACCGATATACCATACCTAAAGTTAAAATTTTTAATTTGCGTCCATCGCTTTTATTATGGTATAAGAAAGATAAAAAATTATTTTCCACTTTTGAGTGCATTTAATAAAAGCTTGTTTTTTTTTTAACCCCTGACAATGCAAATGCGAAAAATGAATGGTGGTATAAGTTTGCCCCCAATGAGTGTGTGTTTGTGTGTGTAGCTCTTTGGATTTCAATGCGGTTTTTTTCTACTTCGCCCGATAAAAATACGCCAAGTAGTTTCAGAGATAATACGGTTTAAAAAGTCGGTCAAAAACATTGGTATTGGCCGAATACTTCACATTTAAATCGATTTAAGTTTAACATAGTTTTGTGGAAACAAATACGCGGCAGCTGCAATAAAGTGGTTCAAGTCTAGGTAAAATATACAAATAGACGATATTGCTATCACACCTAAAATTAATTCATATTACAGGTACATTTTATTCGAAAAAAAAAGCTTCTGTATTTAGTTGTAAGCCACTCTATTGAAATTGGTCCGCACAGTCCGCAGAAATTGAAATAAACTGTATATAATATAAGCTCCGTGAAATAAGAACTGATCGGCAGCAAGCTGAGAAAATATTTTTTAGCTGTCAAGGGACTATAAATTAACGGAGAAGGCAGGAAAAAATATGGATAACAATAAAACCAAAAATACCTTCGGGAACCAACAGTTTACTACCTGTTTCCAAAACGTAATTTATCATCTTCCTAAAGAGTATACAAAAATTTTTCGCGACAGTGACATATTACACAATAACTGTGGTGTGGAAGGTTTGTTAAAAAAGCGTCTCGCCAGCACTGCGAAATATCAAGATATTCACTTTCACAGTTGCATGGACAAATTTGCTCTAGTTAGTAGTACATTTTATTATTCCATTTTTTCTTCTAGGATACATTCCTACTAAACATTTTCCCGCACACTGTGCGGGAACTACTAGTTTATATCACAGGGTCGAAGGGCGGGTTTAACTGAGCTAAACCAAACCATCAAGTAATTTTTTAAAGGATCAACATGCACTTATGCAAGTCACCATTTGATTTACCCTTTCTGAACTACGGATCGAAATCGATCACGTAATGGCCTCTTTCTTACACATAGAAAAAGAAAAGGAGCGACAAGACTAACAAGAAATAAAAATGCAAAATTCGGTTATGCCAAGATGTGCTTAGCGAATTTGATTCTGTCTGTTCGCAGAGCAGCGCGTTCGGCGGAGCGAATACGAAAAGTTCGCTATTCGTTTCGCTTAGCGACTTCAAAACGTTACGTATTACGAGAATACCGGTCCTGGGCAATAATGCAAATTATAAAAAAAAAAACGATTCTGGTTCAATATTTGCAAACTCTACATTTATTACTGGATTCTAAAACCTCAGTCCATTCTGATGCACTCTTTCTAATGCTACTCTTAGGCATTTTCCTGTTAAAAAAATGGTTTAGAGTTAATAACCTCGAAAAAAACGAAAACTTGAATCGTATAGTATCATATCATACTAAATAAGCAGGTACTTCCAGTGTAGTAAATACACAAGCTCCAAAAATAATTTCCATTAAGTGTGTTTACATTAAGAAAAGATGATAAAGCGCTGGTCAAACTAAACCAAAACTGCTTTGATTTGTTAACAAACAAGCAAACTGTTGATATCTGTATTCTACCTATTTGTATGTCGTATTTTATATTTGATAAACAATCGTGATATAATTTAAAAAGAAAACCATAAAAAACCCAATAAAACCCATTTATAAAACCCAAAAAAGCCGAGGGGGGGTGGGTTTTTATATAAAAAAACCCAGGTTTTTTTCCAAACCTGCTTTAAAGGAACGTTTTGCAATTTCTCGTTTTTTCTCCAAAGACTTCAGGGTTATCAACAGCATCTTTCTTGTCTACTTTTTTCTGGAGCAAAGGGGAGGGGGCGATCGCCCCCCCCCCGGTGACTGCCACTGGTTCTATCTAAAACGTCAAAACAAATAATGTTACTTTTCATATATAAAAATAAGGTTTTTTTTTTCTTAAAAATTAAAGTTCCATCGCTTGTCACGCCATTTTGTGGTTTACGTCTAAGCTTTATTCTTATCCTAGGACCGTAAAATTAGTATTATTCGCTGGTCGTAGGCAAACACAATTAGCGGGCTGTCTCAAGGTATCCCGTGTCCCAAGGTACACACTTTTCCCCTACATTTTGATTTTGTTTCTTTTTACTTAGCCCTGTAAAGACGAGACAAATGGCTAATTTGTCATTGGCTAAACCTTAATAAAAACTTTCGAAAATACTTGCGCAACCCGCCAGGGTATCATTTGTTATATTTCGCAGGGTTATTTTCTTCTTTTTAACGGGGTCCCTGGAAAACTTTTACGGCAGCAAGTTACATTTATTATTGTAATGCTTGTTTTTAGCGTTACGTTCAGTAATCGGAGAAAAGTAATCCAGAAAGCCAATATTCGTTTACCTATATAGGATTGTTTTGATCCGTTATTTTGCGATTTAGTTACTTTTATGATGTGTCAGGCTGCTGACTTTAATAGAGGGTTTTTGGACCGGTTTTTTGCCGCTTTGTTATTGTTATCGCTATTCTGCGACGACCCAGTATCAATCTTTTAAAATGTTATTTTTACTAAGAATAACAATGCCCTATATTTACGGAATTTTTTGGGTATTATCTGCAACCTTGTCAGAAAATGACATTTTCGACCCGCATATGAGAGGCGAAAATGCCACTTTACCTTCCTAGGGAGTTTTACCCCCTCCGGGAGGTAAAGTAACAGCTTTACCCCCCCCCCTAACGCAAAGAAACAAAGAATAGTCGTTTTTTCTCAATTAATTATTTATTATTATTGAAAGTAATCTTGTATGATTTTCGTATTCCTCAGGCATTATACATTGAAAATTCATGGTTATGTTAATTGCCCCAACAATTGGTTAATAAAGGTGTTCTTGTCTAGGGTTGAAAAAGTTCTAATAAAGAACGAAACGTCCCAAGGAGGAAAAGTTGTCTTTTTTTCCACTTCATAAACGCCTTATCCCGTAACCCACGAATTTTAAAAATTGAAAGTAATGTTATAGTTTGTTAAATTAGTGAAGGATAATTCTGAACCAGCATTGTTATTGCCACTGTTGAATGCTGCAGGAGAATAAATATTTAAAACTTTGTTATTCATTTGCTGTGATGTGCTCGGGGTATCATTTTGCCATGTCTCACGGCAACCTCGCATTTTTTTCAATAGAGACTCGCTTATGTATCCTTCGGCCACTGTAGAAGAATTCCAGCCTCCGTGTTGCTTGAGTGTAAGTTAATCTCCACCTGCATTCACTAATACGGTGGCAGAAGTTCTGCGAAATGTATGACCAGTATAACTCTCCTTGTTCCCCAGTTTCAAAAATTATGCTATTTTACTAGGTATTTGTGCCATGGTATTTTCTCTATAACCTGGGACGACCACCTCCCAGTTTGATAGGTAAGGAAAAACCGTTGGTAACTCACATTTCTCGGTCTTAGTGATGCGTATTTCCTATACAGATACAGCATAGGAACCCCTCTCAACGTGACATCCGTGATCATGAACGTTCTTTTTGTCTTGATGTTGATAAACTCATCGCAACGGCAGGCTTCCGCTATTCCAAAAAGTAACGCCACCTAAAAATAATAGAACGTTGCCGATAATATGCAAGTTTATAGCCCAGCATTTTACGAAAATAAGAAATATTTATCCGAAGCCTTGCTCATGAATGCGTTGATTTCGTCATTTGTGAAAGTAGAGGCTTTCTTTGAAAAGGCAATAAATAAGCTTGGTGTATTTTATGTCAACATTTTCCTTTAACTTAATTCAGGACCGCAGCATGCTGTATTTGCTCCATAATGATGACGGCTTCAGTTTTTCTACCAGCATGGAGAAGGCCACAAGAACTTTCAGAAAATTTTCTCACGTTATTATCCCCCATCCATTTCTGAAACGGGCGATATTCCTATTCATATCTTTCTCTTTATTTTTGAGGTAGCAAATCCAGAACGATAAGCTTCGCTTTTTCTTCCATATCTTGGTTTTCTTTAGAAAATTCCGTTTTTTAGAGATCGACGAATACAGAACAATAAACAGCGCTTTTCTGTTTCAAATAAAAACCATTAGAGTCCTAGCAGCAAGTCTGCTAGTTTGTATTTTTTCATTTAATGTTTGCATGGTGTTTTTTAATTGTTGTCAAACAACAATACTTTACCTCACCGTACCGCGTAGTGATTCTTGCCGAAAAGCGGGAATTGAAAAAATCGGCCGGAAGTATTATTTTGTTAGTCCATCTACTAAATTTAGTTTGTATATATTGATATTTTCCTTATAAAAGCTATGCTTTTATTTTAGTTTTTTTTTTCGTATCGAATCCTTCCACCCCTCCCTTTTCAAATGGCTGGGACCGCCACTGAGTGTATTGTTGTCAAAATGGAAGTTCGAAACTCTAGTTTACTCCAAATATACTTTAAAGTTGCAAGTCCTTTTCTAGACGTAAATAATCTGGCAAAAGAAGTTGTTAGAAACTGAATGCGCCCTAGCCAAAGCTTTATTCTAACCTCTATTTCATATCTCTGGAGAAAATTCGTTTATATTTGTCAATGAGATTAGTATAAAAATCTGAAGTATACAATTTCGAGTTGCAAATCCTTTTCCGGACGTGAATAATCTAGCAAAAGAAGTTGTTAAAATTAGTTTTAAATTTGAAAAACAAGTTTTAAGATTAATAACTTCGTTTAAAGCTTAAATTGCACCAGCAGCGAGTTTTGCATTAAATATAAGATTGAGTTTAAAACTAATTCTTGTCGAGAGAATATAAAACAAATTTTACCCGATTGAGTTGGGAAAGTTTAAGTCACACTGTTTTCGTTTTCATAATTTTATTTTAATATATACAGGGTGCTCGACTTAAAAATACTTTTACTTGTGGTTCATTCAGTAAGGAACCAGCGCCATCTGGCAATTTATAAATATTTGGTACCGTGTTCTTCTTCCATTTTTCATAAATTATTTTATAGACAATCTTTAAAAATATATTCACCGAATGACTTGATAATAGGGACCTTTTAGAATACGGCCTGCCAAAATTAGCGCCGACCACTAATAGTGAATGACAGAAACTCTTGCTTACTTACTTATTGCCAGATTTGAAATAAAAACACGGCGTCCTTAATATTTATCCTAATGTTGTAATAGAAACTGCGTAATTTTTTTAATAGCATTTTGTAAGAAACAAAAGATCAAAAGATCTTGGGTGGAAATAACGAACGTTCAAACTTGGATGAGCATCTCACAAGGAACACACAAAAGATCAAAGCGAAAATAAAATGATTAAACAATGTTTCGCCCTGGGTAACCATCGTTAGCTCATCAGTAGTTTCACTGGTCACAGGTTGGAAATCAAAGTGCATGATGATGTTTAATGATGTATAGTGAAGGGTGGCCAGTGATCCTACTGATGAGCCCACGCTTGTTACCCTGGGCGAAACATCGTTTAATTATTTCGCTTTGATCTTTTGTGTGTTCCTTGTGGGATGCTCGTCCAAGTTTGAATTGTCGTTATTTCCACCCAAGATCTTTTGTTTTTTAGTTTTTTTTTCGGTTGAAGTAACTGATTTGGAGGTTTTTTAACTTCTATTTGTTTTAATTGCCTTAGGAGCATAATCCTACTGGAAATATTAACACGCCAGGACGAGTTCGTATCAGGTAACTTGGATAAGTACCAGTGCGGAACGATGCCTATTTGTGATCGGTTTAATGTTGGAAATCAAAGTGTATGATAGTGTTTAATGATAGATAGTGGAAAGTGACCAATGAAACTACTGATGAGCCCACGCTGGTTACCCAAAGCAAAATATCGTTTAATCATTTCCCTTTTCGCTTTGGTCTTTTATGTGTTCCTTGTGGGATGGTCATCCAAGTTTGAATTTTCGTTATTTCCACCCAAGATCTTTTGATCTTTTATTTTTTAGTTTCTTTTCGGTTGAAGTAACTGATTTGGAGGTTTTTTAACTTTTTTTTTGTTTTAATTGCGTTAGGAGCATAATCCTACTGGAAATATTAACACGCCAGGACGAGTTCGTATCAGGTAACTTGGATAAGTACCAGTGTGGAACGATGCCTATTTGTGAGCGGTTCAAGGTTGGAAATCAAAGTAAAGTGTATGATGGTGTTTAATGATGTATAGTGGAGGGTGACCATTGAAACTACTGATGAGCCCACGCTGGTTACCCAGGGCGAAACATCGCTAAATCATTTCCCTTTGATCTTTTGTGTGTTCCTTGTGGGATCCTCATCCATGTTTGAATTTTCGTTATTTCCACCCAAGATCTTTTGTTTTTTAGTTTCTTTTCGGTTGAAGTAACTGATTTGGAGGTTTTTTAACTTATTTTGTTTTAATTGCCTTAGGAGCATAATACTACTGAAAATATTAACACGCTAGGACGAATTCGTATCAGGTAACTTGGATAAGTACCAGTGTGGAACGATGCCTATTTGTGAGCGGTTCAAGGTTGGAAATCAAAGCGTATGATGGTGTTTAATGATGTATAGTGGAGGGTGACCATTGAAACTACTGATGACCCCGCGCTGGTTACCCAGGGTGAAACATCGTTTAATCATTTCCCTTTTCGCTTTGATCTTTTGTGCGTTCCTCATGGAATGCTCATCCAAGTTTGAATTTTCGTTATTTCCACCCAAGATCTTTTGATCTTTTGTTTTTTATTTTCTTTTCGGTTGAAGTAACTGATTTGGAGGTTTTTTAACTTCTTTTTTGTTTTAATTGCCTTAGGAGCATAATCCTACTGGAAATATTAACACGCCAGGACGAATTCGTATCAGGTAACTTGTATAAGTACCAGTGCGGAACGATGCCTGTTTGTGAGCGGTTCAATGTTGGAAGTCAAAGTGTATGATGGTGCTTAATGATGTATAGTGGAAAGTGACCAGTGAAACTACTGATAAGCCCACGCTGGTTACCCAGGGCGAAACATCGTTTAATGGTTTCTCTTTTCGCTTTGATCTTTTGTGTGTTCCTTGTGGGATGCTCATCCAAGTTTGAATTTTTGTTATTTCCACCCAAGATCTTTTGATCTTTTGTTTTTTACTTTATTTTCGGTTGAAGTAACTGATTTGGTGGTTTTTTAACTTCTTTTTTTTAGCATTTTGTAAATTTAATATTTTAAAGATGTTCTGCAGTACTAGTTTTTCGGCGGAGTTAAATTGCTATCACGCGTACCAACAAAAATCAAAAAGTGTCGAAAATTATAACCGTGTAAAAGGAAAGACAGAATTTGTGTGACTTTATGGTTTTGTATGTTAAAAGTTTTAAAGGTTTCTTTACACACAAAAATGAGCTTGATAAAACACATTTTTAAATTAAAAAAGGGTTTTTCACAAAAATTGCGGACAAAAATCAAAATTGACATATTTCTTATTTACTGGAACTGGAACTTGCACAAATAGATTCAGACCGTAACACTATTATTGCCGTCATTTAATCTGATGGCTGCTGCGCAGGCCTATCTATCAACAATATCAAAATACCGCCCGGTCATATAAGTGCCTGGCTATATTCCTAAAAGGAATTTTTGTTCGTTTGTCAGTGGTTTCTCAATTAACATATATAATCACACTTTCAAATCCTAACTAGAACTTATATTGCTCTAAAACTACTCTTGCATGTTCGAGTATGTACTCTTGCCCCCAGTAGCGTGTTCGGTTTTCCGAATCTGTCACTCCGGATTTCAAACTGATCGATCTTTCTGCTCCCGGAAAATTGCGAGGATTTAGAGGAAAACAATGACACAACTCTATTTTTTTGAAAATTTTTATCTTTTTTTTGTTGTGGCTTAAAACAGAAAAAAAATGGATTGAAAAAGAAAGTATATTGAAAATGAAGAATTTTCCCTCACATTAACCTAACCTCAAAATTGGTCTGTTGTTTTGTTTATTCTTTTGAATAAATTCAATACTTTTTGAGTAATAAAGCTGTATTTTTAGTAGTTTTTTGTCAGTAATAATCTGCAGAATGTTCTCCTGATAGTGTTTTCCATAATTCTTGGAAATAAAAAACCTAACCTAGAAATAACGCGTGTTAAATTTTGTGTTTTTACTTGCAGGGTCTTCTTTGTATTATGGCTGGGTGATGTTCAGAGTGTGACCTACAATGATCCGCCAAAAAATCCAGGGGATGTCTTTGGGTTCCCCTGTGATTGGTGCAAAGTAATAAAATGTAAAAAGTGTGCAAACATCGGCTCCAGCGAGGTCCGTGCTATTGCAGCGGTCAATCGATCTATTCCATACATTTGCAAGGAATGTGCCCCCAAACGCAAGAACTTGTTTGAGGTTGTGGCACGAATTGCTTCTTTGGAGCAACAGATACAGGAAGTCAGAGCAGAATCCATGAACATAGTTGGCTTTATGGAGAACATGAAAACGTTACGTGAGGATATCAAAAGTATTACAGATTCCTTTGAGCGCTGATTTGATAAGTTAAAAACAGAAATTTCTGTTGTGAAATCATCAATTACGAAACAACAAAACAGTACCCTGGCAGATAATACAAGGATGGATTGCTTCCTAAATGAGGTTAATGATAGAGCTGTGAGAGGCAACAATATTATAGTTTACAATGTATCAGAATCGAATTCTAGTAAGATTCAAGATAAGGTAGGGGATGGTAGGCAGAGGATGACCGAGTTGCTGGTGGCTTTAAATAAGGAGTTAGCAGTGGAAATGATGCTCAAGGTGATAAGAATGTGTGAAAAAAAGGGTAAATACCACCACTCAAAATAGTGTTTAAGTACAGCAAGGTAGCAAATGAAGAGCTAATATCAGGTAGTAAAATGTCTGAGCCACACATACAAAATAAAAAATGATTTAACCCTGATACAAAGGGAGTGTATAAAAAAGGGTAGATAAGAATAATGTGCCATATATTGCAAATATCACAGACAGCTCTAGAGGCAATAGAAAAAACCTAAACTAGCCCCATTACAAGTTTTTTATTATAATGTTGGTGGTCTAAGAACTAGAATTAATAAACTGCTTATGATAGTTTTATGTTCACAATATGATGTTGGCTTTCTGAGGACTATACTGATGCTGAATTGTCGGTGAAGTCATTTAATCTATTTCGGTTTGATCGGTCATCCAATACTAGTAACAAGAAAAGGGTGGGGGAGTGTTAATATATCTTAGAGATTAAATTAGTGTTAGGAAGCTTAATTTGACATATTGTTCAGTAGAACTACTATTTTTATTTTGTAAAATTGGGAGTAGCAAATTCTTGATTGGGGGGGTATAAATTCCTCCAAGTTCAGAGATAAGTTTGTATGAGGAGCACTGCCACTCAGTCGACATTCTAAGGCAAGAGTATTTAAATTGTGACTTATGAGTAACAAAATCACAAAGCATATAACTTTGAGACAAGTCTTGGTAGCGAGACTGAGTCAAATCTAAAATATGTAGAGTTTTACTATGATTTTAAAATGCCAGATTATGGTAGTATTAATAAATATTTTTGTGGAATTAATTGGGATTTTGTATTAAAGTTAACTGCCATTAATGTGGCGCTCTCGCAGTTATATCATATTTTGAATATATTGCGCCCTTTGTTCCCGTAAAGTGATACAAAATCTCTTAATTCAATCAAGTGCTACCGTACCAGTCATAGAGTTGCTGATGATATATCTTTTTCAAATCTCAGAGCAAGATGTAAAGCTTTGACTGATGTTTGCTATCAGGATTATGTCTCAAATTTAGTCCAGTTACTTTATACTCACCCTAAAAGCTTTTGGTACAACTTAAACAATAATAGAGCCATGAATAAAATACCTAATTCATTGTTTTATAATGATAATGATTTTGTGGGCTGTGAAGATATTGCTGAAGGTTTTGCCCAATTTCTTTCAACAGTATATTGTCAGAGTAATAGCAATAATCATGTTAATAATCAACAGGTTACAGTAAATATGACCATTCCAAATCCTACGCTATCAGTTGAGTTGATTTTTGATATAGTTTCCAAACTACCACCCAAAGTTAGCTCGGGTCCAGATGATGTACCAAATTACTTTTTACTAAAATGTGTATATACTCTCTCAAATCCTCTTTTTATTATTTTTAAACAATCCTTAGAATCAGCAGTGTTTCCAACACTGTGGAAGCATAGTTTTGTAATTACAATATTTAAATCTGGTGACAATACCAAGATAGAGAATTACAGAAGTGTCTGCATACAGTCAGCCATTTCGAAACTTTTAGACAGTCTCATATATGATTAATTGTATTTTTATAGTAAAGAGTTACTACTCAGCGAACAACATGGCTTTAGATCTGGGAAGTCTACCTTGAAAAACTTGTTAGAGAGAGGATGTCAAATGGATGTCATATATACAGACTTTTTCAAGGCATTTGACAGAGTTGATCATGGTGTCTTGTTAAAAAAATTGGATCTTTTTGGTTTCTCAGATCTTTTGGTGGCATGGTTTGCTGATTCTCTTTCAGGCAGGACTCAACAGGCACGAATAGGTAATGCCAAGTCGAGTTATATTAATGTGTCCTCGTGTGTTCCTCAGGAAGGTCATTGTTCACCATTGCTATTTAATATCTTCATAAATGACATTGCTGCTTGTTTTGTTAACAATAAGTTTTTGTTGTTTGCTGATGACGGCAAGTTTTATAGGCAAGTTTTATAGATTAATGCAGTCCTATCTTGATCAGATTTTATTGCAGTGTGACTTAAATAGACTAAATGAGTAGTGTGTTACTAATAATCTATTTCTGAATGTCAATAAATGTAACTACATAAGTTTTCACAAGAAAATTAAGAAAGTAGATTCATCTTATAATATAGAGGGAAACATATAACCAAAGATCTTGGTGTCTGGTTTGATGATCAGTTAAATTTTAACACCGATATAAATAAAATTGTTCTTAAGTCTTCTAAAGTACTGGGTTTCGTACTTCGCAACTGCAGAGGTTTATCTGTCGAGACCTGTAAAAAGATATATATGTCACTTGTTGTCTCGTTGTTATAATATGGATCAATGATATGGTCCCCCTTCTACTCGAACATTTATTAGGTTCTGCCTGTTCAAACTAAATATAAAGACCATAAATTGGAAAACCTTAAAACAAAGGCGTTTACATGTTGATCTTATTTTCTTATTTAAACTATTAAACGGTCAGATAATTTGCCCGCAAATCCTTAATACTATATCATTTAATGCGCCCTCTCGAATCCTAATCAGAACCGAATCTTTTCTTTACCATTTCATAATACCAACTATGCAGCGCACTCTTCTGTTGAAAGAAAATTAAGAATTGTAAATACTAGAAATGTTAAAATTTTGGGCATTTCCTGATCTAGATTTAAGAAACAAATTAGGGAAATACATTTTAATAATGCTGTGTAACATTTAATAAGCAATACTATATATTTGTATCTGAGGGAGGTTACGGTTAGGTTTATATATTTTATAATTCATTTCATTTTTTTTGTAATATTTTTTTTGTAATATAGGGCTGGCCCCATAAAACGGGATAAAATACACAATTATGTGTCCGAGGTGGTTCACAATTACAGTGAGGAGCAAGTAAGAAACTTAAAAATAATTTTACCTACGACCAACACGATTTTAATGGCTCATTTTTGCACCTAGGATAATAATAAAACCACAAGATGGCGTGACAAGCGATGAAACTTTATTTTATAAGAGCACTAATTGACGCAAAAATATGAATTTTTTTTCTATATTTTCAAGACAATAAATATTTAATAAACGTAAGTAAATCCAATACAATTTTAGTGCCTAACTAAAAATAAGTCCCATTAAATTGACACATTACGCATTTTTAAGGAAAAAAAACCTTGTTTTTAAAAAGATATATAAAAAGTCTCTCTGATATTAGGGACTTATCGGTACATAAAGTCGGCATAGCCTGACTCGGCACTATTTCTGACAGTTCCGCACGAAGGTTGAAAGGTTTCTGACATTTTTGTCGTATAAACATGTCATGTAGACATGCTCATATTGTGCCATTCGTAAAGTTGACAAATTAAAGTTAATGCCGTCCTTTATGAAACAAACACAACATTATGAAAGTCGACATTATTTCGATAGCAATGATGAGATATTTAGACAACAACAATGTCAGAATCCCTTTAAACTTCGAGCGGAATTGTCAAAAATAGTGCCGTCTTTATTAAAGTCAGGCTATGCCGACTTTATGTACCGATAAGTCCCCATTTTTACTAATTTCTGATATTTATGATGACTTTGTCATTTATCGTAGGTAAAGTATAGTACACTAACTAGCACGTTATGGTCATTACCCTAATATCATAGGATATTCTAGGGATATCCCAATAAGGTGCTGTAAATATTTGAATGTTCTGGCACATTCACAGTATATTCGTAGAATGTTCCGAAAACGTGCTCTCAACAACTTTCAAGTTATATTTTTTACAGCACAATAACAGCACATTTAAAAGACATTCTCAGAATATCCTACCTAGTATATTCCACGAACATTCTATGCAGGATATTCCAGGAATGTTTTGTGAAATTCCGAACAATGTTTTTTTTTAGACATTGACAGCACATTTAAAAAACATTTTTGTGATATCCTGAACAGTACATTCAGCGAATATTTCATGCAGAATATACCCTGAATATTCTACTTTAAGTCCGGGAAATGCCCTACCTTTTGGATATTGACAGCACATTGAAGATACGTTCCCTGGATATCCTGGATAGAATATTCAGCTAATATTCTATGCAGGATATTCCGTGAATGTTCTGCCAATTTCCGTAAAATGTCCTTTCCTTTTGGATATGGACAGCACATTCAAAAAACATTCTTACACATCCTGAACAGTACATTCACCGAATATTCTATGCAGGATATTCCATGAATGTTCTGGTAAGGTCCTAAAAATGTCATTACATTTGCACATTTATATCACATTTGGGAGATATCCTGGGTAATACATTCAGCGAATGTTCCAGTCAGTCTACCAATGTTCTACTAAAGTCCTAAAAATATCACACACCATTGTAACTGCAAGTTTTCTTTTTATTAAAAAAATACTCTCTTTTCAGTTACAAGAAAAAAACCATTTTGTTGGTCTAAAAAAATATCATCAAATCAGCCCATGAAAGGAAATAATATTTTTTTATCTACGATCATGCTTACGCAGCAGAATTTAAGATTTTATTTTGTTTAATAAGCTTATTGGGGTAGGCTAATATTTATTTCCAATAAAAAAATAATTATGAAAATCGGTTGAGCCATTCGGCAGTTGTCCTGCATAGAACATATAACATAATCCCCTTCCACTACCGTTTGAGAGGATTCGGGGAGGGGGGTAATATTTCTATCCAATAAAAAAAGAATTATGAAAAGCCGTTGAGCCGTTCGCGACTTATCCTGCATTGAACAAATAACGTAATCCGCTTCCACTACCGTTTGGGAGGATTCGGGGAGGATGGTAATATTTTGATCCCATTAAAAAAGAATTATGAAAATCCGTTGAGCCGTTCTGGAGTGATCCAGATTTTATGTAAAAAAAACAACAATGGCCAAAAGGTTATACCCCGCTAATATATAATTTCTCCCATAAGTCCCCGTAGCGCAAAAGGTTAAATCGTGGGAAAAGTGTTATTGGATGCCAGAAGGTGAGGGTTCGAATCCCATCGCTGTTTAAAAAGTTTTTTTTTAAATTTTTTTAAATTCTTTTCACAAATAATATCCTAGCTGAACATTCAGCGAATGTTCGGGGAATATTTTTGTGCTATTAGGGTACTTCCTCAGATAAATTAAGACACTCACCTGCGGCTCGCATCTCAAACTTCATCTTCGCGTTTAATGACGATTATAACATGCTTGTTATGTAAACTACTATTGCTGACTATTGTTGAAGAAAGCATAGTTTATTTAATATTTTCGACAAATCTTATCAAGGAAATTGCTTGCCGGAATTGGGATAATTGTTTCATAATGACGGGGTAGTTTTATGCGAATATATGTTTTTGCCATCGACCAATTTGTCTTACCTAATGGGTTTTCAAGAAAAGGTCTGCAGACGACCACTTTCCTGCAAGTAATCCGAATTATGAAAGAGACATACTTTGAGTACTAAAGATACTGTAACGATTGTCCGGATTAAAGGAATAAGGTCGTTATTAAAAAAAGGGTGACCAATGCAACTGATGAACCCACACTGGTTGCCTAGTGCGAAACATCACATTTCTCTTTTCGCTTTGGTCCTTTGTGTGCTCCTTGTGGGATACTCATCCAAGTTTGAATTTTGGTTTTTTTCACCCAAGATCTTTTTTGACCTTTTGTTTTTAGATTCTTTTCGGTTAAAGTAACTGATTCGGAGGTTTTTTAAATTCTTTTTGTTTTAGTCGCCTTAGGGGCGTAACCCTATTGGAAAGATTAACACGCCAGGTTACCGATTCTGGAAGTCATAGGAAGTGATCGTTCGCCTGAGAGAAAAAAAGGAAATTCAACCAATAAACGCGCTAAAAAGCAGTGACGAGACGATCGAATAATCACCAAACTATTATGGGCACGCGCAGAGCTGCCTCGAACAACAATTTTTGAGCGAAGCCGTTCTCTCGACTAGACCCAGTAGTTGGGAGTTGTAGGAAAGCTCGTGTGAAAAACGTCACTCGTATTATTTCAGAGCACGCTATTGGACGACCGATCGATATTTTACTCGCTAATGCGCATGCTACAGCAAACTTGACCGTCTTTTAGAGTAGGACTCACAGAGTGGTCGATTTTTGTAAAAACGCGGACATTAAAAAAAACTTCCACATTGTAATTTAATCCTACAAAATATTTAGTTTTAATAAACAGGCAGGATGATCGTGTGAATTTTCACATTTATTAAGATATTTTTAAGAGGAAAAAGATATATATTTATTAATTAGCCAAATTAAAGTAAAAATGTTAGTTTAGAAAAAGAAAAAGAAAATATATTAAAAAGAATGCCAACCGAAACTTTCAAATGAAACACCCAGTATATTATTGCATTTTTGCATTTTGTTTTTAAATTCTAAGCATTTTTATATACGTACTTTATGTCGATCTTCAACTGTTTTCGAGATATTAACGGTTGAATACTATCATACTCTGGGTCTTCTATTTGAAATTTAATGTTAAATACTGATGCGTAATGTCAAACTCGTAAAAAGCATAGTTTATTCTTTGGCCAACTATTCGCCTAGTATCTTGACAATCATATAGTCGCAAATTTAGATACATTTTCAATTGTTTAATTTTTTCATTTATGTCCGCGTTTTCCGGAAAATCGACCACCGTGCGTCAGGGCGACACATCATTTTAACATTTTCTTTTTTGGCTTTGGTCCTTTTTTTTCCACCCAAGATCTTTTTTGATCTTTTGTTTTTAAATAATTTTCTGTTGGAATCTTTTTTAAAATTTTTGTATTTTTCTTTTAATGTCGAAGCATCTCAAAAAATTGCGCCATTCTAACTATTAAAGAAAAATCCGATTATTTTCAGGTCTCCTCCTTTTATTTTGCTGGAGATTGATCCTATCTCTTTCCACTCCAGCATACTTTTAAACGTTTTCGTCAGTTGAATTAAAATCATTTCCTCTTTGTGGGAAAAGTTTGGGGAACGCTTTTCTAGCCATTTTTTTTTGGATAAAAACGTCCAAACAACACAAAAAAACACTCACTCAAATATCAGTGATATTTTACCAAAATGTTGTTCGAGTTTGAGCAAGAAAATGGTTACCAAATTCAATTCCTAGATGGCGCTACATTGCAGAGTGATCTCATTCTGCTTTAAACTTGGTTTGAATCAAACTTGGTTTACATTTGAATTGAACAAACGCTCACTGAAAATAAACTTGGTTTAGAGAAAAACTAAGTTTAAGTTAAACTAAGTTTAAACTACTATTGAACAACCGGACCAGTAAATGGTTTACGGTGTCGAACTGCTACTACCACTATTGGAGTTTTGCCGTCATTTTTTTTATTTGAGAATGTTGCAGGTTGGTCTTATAGAATTTTTTAATCCTTTAGGAGGAATTGTCTTATAAAAAATCATAAAATATTGTATGCGGGATGTGTGTTTCACTTTCACTAGTAAATCATTATAAAATATCATAAATTTATGTGAGCATAGATCATGAAAATATATAATATTTTTATGTATTATTTTTAATAATCTTTTATGAGTTGCTAGTATTTTATAACCTTAATAAACAAAAATCATTTAAAGATAAGGAGTTCCACAACACACAAGTGAGAAAGAAATTTTTGTCTTTGAGTCATTCTTCCCAGGAAATGTTGTATCATTTATACTTTGTCAGTTCTAAAAGTGTGTTATTGTTGTCAGCAAGACTCTCTATTTTTGTGTAGCTGCCCGCATTTAGGCCAAATGAGAGAACATTTAGGATTCTGTGAAATTTTTTTGTCAGTATAAACGATGTCTGCTTTTAGTATTCCCTTTTCGTCATTTTTTTTTGTTAATTACTTGCATGGGTTTTACAAAAAGTAGAATAGAAAGCAGTTGGATTTTACTTTTTATGCTTTTCTAAGATGAAAAATTTTATTTTCTCTGACTTTTGTCCCAGATTGAAGGATTTTATTTTTTTTTGTTGATTTAAGATTTTTGCCAAAGTATTTTTTATTGCTGTTCTAGTGGACGATCTTTAAGTTTTTCAATTTATTTAATATTTCGAAAGAAAGTTTTGTTTCCCTTTACTTCTAACCTTATAACTATGAGATACCACTGGCACACCGCGGGGGGGGGGGAAGTTAACCCTCCCCCCCGTTTCCCGACAAGCCTGGTTATCTAAAATTGGCTCAATCAAATAACATTAAAAATATAATATATAGGGAATAAAATACAAGAGCCTGGACTTATGACCGCTATAAAAATGTTTAATGTTTTATTTGTTTGTAATGGTCTTTAATGTAATTTTATCAAAACATTTTGTCTGCGATTTGCTGTCAAAAATGGCATTTTAATTGTCATTTTTTAGCATTTTTACAAACAAATTAAGGGTCAATAAACAACTCAAATTCCCAAAACCCCATCAATAGTTTACTTTAATTTTATGTAGAAAATTGCAGTTTCATTAGATGTTATTTTCTCAAAAAATTGCATTGATTTTTCACATCAAATTTTAGGTAAATAATGTTATTGATTATATGATTGTTCGCAAGAACCTGAATTCACTAAATTGCAGAGAAATGCAAGGGTAAGTAAACTCAACCCAACTCGACCTAATTTACGGCCATCGCTTTTTTTATTATGATATCAGAATGCTAAAAATTATTTTCTACTTTTTAGTGAACTTTATATTATATAAAAGCTTGTATTTGAAAAGCTTTTTTTTGTATAAAATTATTTTTTAATATTTAGACTTGTACCCTAAATCGTTCATTTTGAATCCGCCATATTGAAATTTTTAAATCTGATAAAAAACTCATAATCATCTTCCCTAAAAACCCCTACATGCCAATTTAGATTAAAATCGAACAAACTAAATCTTTTTACCTCTCCACTTCCCTCGTGAGAGGAGGTGAGTACCTGGTAATACCATATTATTGTATTGTCGCCGGAACTATAAACGCATACCAAATTTGAAGACAATCGGATGTGTATAAGTCAGTTAAAATTGGTTAGTAAAACATGAGCAAAAATCGTCCATCTTGAATTCGCCATATTAAATTTTCAAAATCTGTTCAAAAATTCGTATACTTTATCCCCAAAAACTCCCGTATGCTAATTTTGGTTGAAGTCGGAGAACACCATATTATTGTATTGTCACCGAAACTATAAACGCATACCGAATTTGCAGACAATCAGATGGGTATAAGTCAGTTAAAATTGGTAAGCAAAACATGATCAAAAATTGATCTTCTTGAATCCGCCATATTGATTTTTTAAAATCTGATTCAAAAATCTTATTCCTTATCCCCAAAGACCCACGTATACAAATTTTGGGTGAAATCGGACAAACTTAGGCGTTTTCTTCCCTCCTTCCAAGTTCGAATTCAATTGGACTACAAGTTATTCAAAATTGAGTTGCAAGATTTTTACCCGAACATAGAAACATATATACCGGGTGGGCCATAAAAAACCGGACAAAATGTTTTCAGTTATAACTTTCGAACCATACCACCGATTTTAATGCAACAAACTACTCTTTGAAGGGAATTGAGCAGCACAAACAATATTTTTTTGTCCGCCATCTTAAAATCTAAGATGGTAGAAATAAACAAACTTTACCTTTCAAAGAGCCACGTTTATTTTTGTGTTACGGAACATTTTTGGATTTTTTTATGAATTCGTAAAAAAGCTCTGTTTCTGCCACGTAGAACGAGGTACGAATCATTAAAATCGGTTAAGTGGTTCCCAAAAAAATTTTCCATCAGTGTTTTACGGATTATGCGATTGCCGTCTCAATTCTGTCTGCATATATTTTCTCATAAATTCATTATTAGAAAACCGAATGGAATAAAAGGCATCATGGCAAAAATCGATTGTCTTTTAACCACTGTTATTGAAATTTGCCACCATCTTGAAATCCAAGATGGCGGACAGAATCAAACTTGACTTTTTGAAGAGGTTCGTTTATTTATATTTTCTGAATTTTTTTTTATTTGTAGCAAAGTTCTGCTTTCCCACGCACAACGAGGTATAAATCATTAAAGCCGGTTGAGTGGTTCTTAAAAAATTAATTGTTGTTTCCATCGCATTTTTCGAGATTATACGATTGCCTTCTCAATTCCATCTGCATTAATTTCCTCATATATTCACCATTACTGAACCGATTTTAATTTAATAAAAAGCAGTATGACAAAGATCGATTGAACTTTAAGGACCACTATTGAAATTTGTCGTAATTTGTAAACCAAGATTGAGGACAAAATTAAATTTGATTCTTTAAAATCGCTTATTCTTATGTTTCGAGACCCTTTTCGACTTTTTTTAAATTCGTGAAAAAGCTCTACCTCCGCCGCATATAACTAGCATTTTTCTTTCGTAGTTTTTGTGAGCCATCGGTTGTTACCATGATGTTTTGTATTTCGTTAAAATCGGTTTAGTAATAATGATTCTATAAGGAAATCAATGCAGAGATGCAAGAGTCTGAAATGCAAACAATTGTTAAAGAAAACACTGATATCTTAAGAACTACTCAGGCGATTTTCGTTATGCATAGCGCGGGGCGTGGCATACCTAAAAAATTAATATAAATTAAAAAAAGGTAAAAAAATTACTCGAAACAAAAAAAAGACCGGATTTTTTAAATAGTGTGAAAATTCCAATGGCGATCTTTAAAGAGAAATCGATTCTTACCATGATGTTTTTTATTTTATCAAAATCAGTTCAGTAATAATGATTTTATGAGGAAACAATGATTAATACAAAAATTATTTTTTTGAGAACCATTAAACAGATTTTAATGATTCGTACCTAGCTATGAAGCCTAAGAATAAACGAGCTTCTTTGAAGACATAAATTTAATTGTGTCCGCCATCTTGGGTTGCAATATGGCGACAAATTTCGATAGTGATCTTTTAAGAGTTTTTAATCTTCGCCTTGATGCTTTTTATTTTATTGAAATCGATACAATATGTATCACTTTGAGAAGGCAATCGTATAATCCAGAAAATAGTGATGGAAAACCACCAATTTTGGTGATTTATACCTCGTTGTGCGTGGTGAAAGCAGAACTTTTGAACAAATTAAAAAAATATACAAAAGTTCACAGAACATATAAATAAACGAGCGTCTTTAAAGGGGCAAGTTTGATTTTGTCCGCCATCTTGGATTTCAAAATGGTGACAAATTTCAATAGCAATAGTTAAAGAACAATCGATTTTCGCCATGAGGCTTTTTACTTAATCAAAATCGGTTTAGTAATAATTAATTTATGAGAAAATGTATGCAGACACGCAATCGCATAATCCGTAAAACACTGATTGAAAAGTTTTTATGTTTTTTGGGAAACACTTTACCGATTTTAATGATTCGTAATTCGTTCTGCGTGGCAGAAACAAAGCTTTTTTACGACTTCATAAAAAAATCTAAATAATTTCTGTAACATAAGAATAAACGAGGCTTTTTGAAGGGTAAAGCTTTAGATTTTAAGATGGCGGAAAAAAATATTTCTAATCAAAGTCTTGCTCAATTCCCTGAAAAGAATAGTTTATTGCGTTAAAATCGGTGTTATGGTTTAAAAGTTATAACGGAAAACATTTTGTCTGGTTTTTTATGGCCCACCCGGTAGATAATAGAGGTGAAGTTAAATAAAAGCTTGTAATAATAAACTTAATGTTTTCTAATTTTGAGCCTTGAGGCTGCTACGAATTTGCAGTTTTTAGATTTAAGATAACAAATTACTTCCTAATATATGGAATTGTGATGAAACAGATTTCTATCTCGATCTTGCTACTCTTGCGGCTATATATTGTGCCCCTGAAAGTGACCAATGGGTGGGTGCGTCCACCATGCCACCAGTCCCTTCTATGACGTGTAGAGTTCGCACTATTTACGTTTACATATTACATATTGGATGGCCATATCTAGTACACTGTGATCAATTGTCTTACGATAACAATAACAAAATGGCAAAAAAATGGTTCAAAAATTTTCTATTACAATCAACTCATGGTAAAATTTAAACTAAACGAAATAAAAAATTTTCTGAATGAGGTCCTGTCCATACTGTGATCAGTGTGGCCAAAAATCTAGAGAGAAACAAAAAATTAGCGTCAGTCTGAAAACTCGTTGACAGTTGACGTCAATCAATGTGGATAAATTTTGGGTGGCATAACATACTGTATTTCCTAGGTTTTATTGGAATTTATTTTTCAATTTTTTTCGTAAAAGTTGGGCTAACAAGCACTCTTGTAGGCATTCCGTGCCCTTGACTTCGTAAGTGAGACATTTTGTGGGTTAAGGGCCAACTGATGCCTAGTTTATTTAAGGAGGGGAGGTCTTTAACACATGAATGTAATATTCACAATAAAATCAGTTTTGACAAAATAATTTTGACTTCAGGTTTACTTCGACAGATGAGAAAATAGTGTGGTGATGTTTGATATCTTCTAAAAGAAAATATTTGTTAAATATCATAGGTAATTCGATTCTTAATTAACTCGGCCATCAAGCCAGCTTCGAAACAGTTGAATTAGTGACCGAATATAATTGGGGCACAGCCATTTAATATTTAATGCAAAATTCCGGTTTATGTTGCATTTAGTTAATTCGGTTTAATGATTTGCGGTTACGGTAAATAAGTATCATCTGGATCGAAACGTTCCCAAATTGGCACAGTTGCAACATATAAACTACAGTAACCTAACCTCACTCTATTTTGCACCTATTTCGATAGGTTGAAAGTAAGTACTGAAAAAAATATTTTTATGCGCATAAATAATAATAATAATAATAATAATAATAATAATAAAAATAATAATAACAATAATAGTAATAATAATAATAATAATAATAATAATATTAATAATAATAATAATAATAATAATAATAATAATAATAATAATAATAATAATACGACGGACGACCTCAAGACCTGGAAAAAAACATTCAGTTAATATAAAGGTTCAGTGAAGACATTGGTATGACATTTGGCCTAGGCAAATGTCGCATCAATATCATGGAGAAAAGGAAATGGAGAAAGCATTAAGGAGTGGAAATGGGAGAGGAAGCTGGAGTTATAGAAGGAATGGAACAGGACGAGTTGTAAAAATATCTGGGATATCAGCAAGCACGTGGGATAGATCAGAAGCAAACCAAAGAACACCTTAGAGGCAATCTCAGACAAAGGCTCAAAATGATTATGAGGACGAAGCTGCGTGGAGGGAATATGGTGAAGGCGATTAACACTTATGCAATTCCAATCCTAACCTATAGCTTCGGCATCATATCACGGACGCAAACAGAGCTAACCGAACTCAATCGCACCATACGAACAGTAGCCACCAAGCACAGATTTCACCATCCAAGAAGCTCTATGGAGAGATCTTACCTCCCCGTTAAACATTGAAGAACTACATCAGAAACAGATAAAAAACTTAAGAAGCTACTTTCATGGAGAAGCGGAAGAGACCGGACTATACTATTACTACTAAACAAAGATATCAAAATCACGCCCCTGAATCTACACAGCAGACAGCTACCGGCAGAAGAACCCATAAATCATGTTAAAAAATGGCTTAGCAAAGAATTACATGAACGGTACCCTGCATTAATCAAGCAACAACACTTTAATGAGAAAGGGTCATTGGATTGGCTTAAGAAGGGACAACTTTTTCCAGAAACAAAAGAATTTGTCATGGCTGTTCAGGATCAACCCCGTAACTACCAAAAATACATAATGAAACAGCGCATAGAAACAGACAAAATGTGTGGAGAACAAACAGAGTTAAAAGATCATATAGTGAGTGGTTGCACGATACTAGGTCCTAATGAAGACATAAAAAGACACGACAACGTAGGAAAAATCATATACCAACAATTTCTCAAAAAATGAAACCTGATTTGCCTCACAATCCATATTATAAACTAAAACCTGACTCTGTGAATTAAAATGAGAACTACAAGCTATATTGGAACAGACAAATAATCGCAGATGTACACATACCACATAAAAAAAACAGATATGGTGCTTGTTAACAAACAAACAAAACAAACATACATAATAGACATAGCAATCCCGCTCCCAACAAATGCCCAACGAAAACATCAAGAAAAAATAAAGAAATACTTACCATTAGCAAATGACATCAAGGACATGTGGAACCAAGATCGTGTCATCATTGTGCCAATAATCTTTGGAGCTACTGAGGAAGCACCGACAGCAACAATTGAGGGTCTCAAAACCCTAGAATTAAAATAAAATCTTTTTAGTCTAATGCAAAAAACACTGTGATAGAAACTACTAGAATCGTACGTAAAGTTCTGAACTTACCTTACAATACTTGCCTAAACCGTGGACCAAACTTCGAATCCTTGTACGCAAGTACCGGAGAGAAATTGTAACCAGGAAACCCTACGGGATAGTAATAATAATAATAATAATAATAACAATAATAATAATATTAATAATAATAATAATAATAATAATAATAATAATAATAATAATAATAATAATATTAATAATAATAATAATAATAATAATAATAATAATAATAATAATAATATTAATAATAATAATAATAATAATAATAATAATAATAATAATAATAATAATAATAATAATAATAATAATAATAATAATAATAATAATAATAATAATAATAATAATAATAATAATAATAATAATAATAATAATAATAATAATAATAATAATAATAATAATAATAATAATAATAATAATAATAATAATAATAATAATATTAATAATAAGGCTAGTAAAATCCAACCCCACCACTACGTGGTGCTAGCTGGAAACGGTTTGACGTTTAACGGGGCAATAGTACACCATCCATGGGGCTAGCAACCCCACGGATGAGATTCTCTCTTGCTGTGAATGCAAGAAATAAGAGATACTCAGGCGGGCCGGGGCAGCTGGACCCGGGTCGGAACCGCCTTAGACCTACCGCAAATGACCAAGGCAACGGACAAGGACAACGAGCACACAACGCGCAAGAACCGCTCAATGACGAGTAAGATCTACATCAGAAACAGATAAAAAACTTAAGAAGCTTCTTCCCTAAAAAAGCGGAAGAGTCCGGACTATACAAAGTAGTAGTAAACAAAGATATCAAAATCACGCCCCTGAATCTACAAAGCAGACAGCTACCGGCAGAAGAACCCATAAATCATGTTGAAAAATGGCTTAGCAAAGAATTACATGGACAATACCCTGCATTAATCAAACAACAACACTTTAATGAGAAAGCGTCATTGGATTGGCTTAAGAAGGGACAACTTTTTCCAGAAACAGAAGGATTTGGATTTGTCATGGCTATTTAGGATCAGGTAGTCCCCACACGTAACTACCAAAAATATATAATGAAAAAACGCATAGAACCAGACAAATGCCGAATTTGTAGAGAACAAAGAGAGTCGATAGATTACATAGTGAGTGGTTGCACAATACTAGCTCCTAATGAATACACAAAAAGACACGACAACGTAGAAAAAATCATATACCAAGAATTTCTCAAAAAAATTAAACCTGATTTGCCTCACACTCCATATTATAAACTAAAACCTGACTCTGTGAATGAAAATGAGAACTACAAGCTATATTGGAACAGACAAATAATCGCAGATGTACACATACCACATAACAAACCAGATATGGTGCTTGTTAACAAACAAACAAAACAAACGTATATCATAGACATAGCAATCCCGCTCCCAACAAATGCCCAACGAAAACATCAAGAAAAAATAAACAAATACTTACCATTAGCAAATGAGATCAAGGACATGTGGAACCAACATCGCGTCATCATTGTGCCAATAATCTTTGGAGCTACTGGGGAAGTACCGTCAGCAACAATTGAGGGCCTCAAAACCCTTAGAATACTTACCTAAACCGTAGAGCAAACTTCGAATCCTTGTACGTAGTACCGGAGAGAAGTTGTAACCAGGAAACCATGTGGAACCTGAAAATAATAATAATAATAATAATAATAATAATAATAATAATAATAATAATAATAATAATAATAATAATAATAATAATAATAATAATAATAATAATAATAATAATAATAATAATAATAATAATAATAATAATAATAATAATAATAATAATAATAATAATAATAATAATAATAATAATAATAATAATAATAATAATAATAATAATAATAATAATAATAATAATAATAATAATAATAATATTAATAATATTATTTTGCTCAGTGAATGCAAAACGCTAGCTCCAAGGGAATATACCGACCGTCACAATAACGTGGCCAAAATAATACATATTGAACTGTGTCACAAGTTACAACTAACCAATGAAAGGATTCCGTACTACAAGTACACGCCACTCTTTCTTGCATACATTTACTGCTCAGAGCCTGCGAGACTATGTATCTTATCTTCGGCGAAGGGGGTATGTTAGAAGACCTTAACACCCGGCAGTACCTGAGGAACAGGAACCGCAGATACATGCAACTGAAGAGGAGCTTCCCGTAGCACCGGAAGAGAGACTTCGAGACCGCAGGGCGCTACACAAGACTAAGCGCCCGAAACCACAAGATCTAGCTAGAGCGGACGCAGAACTGTTAAATGCTCTATCAGAAGAAGCTGACATCTGGCGTATAAATTGCGCCGTCTACGAGGCAGCTTGTTCCGTGTCGCCAAAGGTGCCCAACAGGGACTCCTGCGTCGACAGGGCGCAACGCCGAGTAAAGAAGATGGAAGCAAAAATCCTCTCAGCAAAGCAGCCGTATACAGTGTGTGGTGGAATACAGATTGGCAGACAGGCCTTTTACGCCAAAAGTGCACCGCATAGCCGCTAACCTGCGGCGCATCCACCAGACACTAAACGAAGCGCTGTTGCAGACCATGAAGCAGCAGTGCTGCGAAAAGATGCGGATGCTAGTGACTGCGAAACAAAATATAATTTGGCGGGCGAGGGGCATTTTGGAAAACAAGTTGTTTTTCGAAAACCCCTGTCGCCTATTTGAGACGCCGCCAAGTATTATTGATAATCCTCCAACCGCTGAGAGAGTGGAAAACTTCTGGAGGGGCATTTACGAGATAACTCGTTCGCTTAACGTAAACACATCAGCCCTGGCACAGTTTGAAACCTCCGTGAAGGGGTTTCCACCACCAGAGCAACTGTGCCCACCAATAACTGTGGAGGAAGTTCGAGGTGCTCTTATGGGTGCTAAGAACTTTGCTGCCCCGCGGCCTGACAGAATTAACGCCTATTGGTGGTAGAAATTTCCGTCATCCCATGAGGCCCTAGCCTGAATTTTTAACTCCTGGGTTAATAAGGGGCAGCCAATCCCTTCCTGGTTTATTGAGGGGCGAACCGTCCTATTCCCCAAGAACGGAGACTTGTCCGACCCAAAGAACTACCGCCCGATAACATGTTTAAACGTTTTTTACAAGATTTTTAAGCTACTCTTATACCAGCGAATACTTCAACTCAAGTGCGAGCAGCGAGGGTCAAAGAAAGGCGTAGCCGGCTGCAAGGAGAATCTACTAATAGACCGATGTGTCACACATGACTCCTTCCAGTACAAGTGAAACCTTTTGATGACCTGGATAAATTATCGCAAGGCTTTTGACACAACTTCTCATGAACTTATTATTCACCTTTTTAGAGGCATTGCGGTACCGGATCCCATAGCGAGATGCATTTCAGGAATGATGCCACTTTGGAAGACCCGATTTACCATAAGTACGGGTAACACAAGGCTGTCAACTGAATTGGTATCGTTTCGCCGGGAAGTGTTTCAGGGAGATTCTCTAAGCCCACTCCTCTTTTGCGTATCGCTACTTCCGTTGTCCGTTGCTTTGCAGAACATAAAGGGATACATGTGCGGTGCTCCTGGCCGTAGAACACATAGGGTTACCCACCTCTTTTATATGGATGACCTTAAATTCTACGCGTCGATGAAGAGAGATCTTGGCCAAGCTCTTCGGGTAGTGCAGGAGTATACTCATGCGATCGGAATGGAGTTCGGGTTGGATAAGTGTGCGACGGTTCAGCTTAAGAAAGGACGCCATGCAGATAATGCCGAGGACGCGCAACTTGTAAATGGGAGCATCCTACGGCATCTGGATGTCGGAGAGACACATCCAAAAAGGTCTCTCCGCGACAAGTATCAACAGCGACTAAGACAAATCTGGAGTTCAGAGCTGTCTGGAAAGAACAAAGTTGCTGCTATAAATATGCTTGCCGTCCCACTACTCACTTACTTGTGGAACGTGAACGAGTTGCGCGAAATCGACGTGAAAACCCGCAAGATGATGACGCGATATCGCAGCCATCACCCTAAGGCGTCTATCCAACAGCTTTACTTCTCACGTTATCGGGGAGGCCGTGGAGTGTTTACATAGACGGTTGGTCCTAAGTACCGCGTGCGAGGTAATCAGAGACGAGGATCCCCAGCACAGTGTTTTCTTTAAAACCATTGAAAACACTGGCTTATCCACAAAGTTAAGCTTTGCATTCTTAAGCTCTGGTGCATTAAAGTCGAAAACTGAGGGCTTCATCGTTGCTTGCCAAGATGGACTCAACACTTTGGAACACCGAAGTCGCGTGATGGGTATACAGATTCCTGAGACAAGTTGTAGGGCCTGTCATAAGGCGCCGGAGACCCTATATCATTTGCTATCTGCTTGCGGGCGGTATGCGGTCTCCGCGTATATCCATCGACACAATGCGGCGTTACGGGTGCTGTATACCTAAGGCACTCGTACGGTGTTGATGATACTCCAGTATTGCCATATATCGCCTCTGATATTCCGTTCGTAGCTAACAAGCTGGATATAGTACTTCTTGACAAAAAGAAAAATGGACGAAATATCAGGATCTTCTCTTTGACCTTCGCCAAGTGTACCAAGGCTATACAGTCAAGCTAATGGTTTTGGTAATTGGAGCTCTCAGAGGTGCACGGCAAACACTGCTCTCAGCTCTCAAAACCTTGCCAGCCTGCCGTGACAAGGCAGAACACCTTGCTGGCGCAATGCAGAAAGCGGCCATCCTCGGATCATTGCGTCTGGTGGGAAGTATAACGGTGAATGGAACACCTCGTCTATCTGCACCCGTGTAAGTTGGAGCCGCGGGACCGCAGATAATGCCAAACTCAAAAAAAAAAATACGTTTATTAGCAATCGCTCCCAAAATTTTTTACAAAAAAATAATGAAAAAAAAAATTAAATAACACAACCCAGACAGCATAACTCTGTCCCAAGCATGTCCAGTGGAGAGAGTTTTCTGGACAATACAGCAGTCCATTGGACAACAAAATCTGTAGGAACTTTTGTCCAAGGCATATCCATCGGATAATACAATTGTCAGAACGTTGGACGGCTCTTGGACATCCCAAAAAAGTTCAAAAGTTTCAATATTTTGTCTATTGTACCATTATACTAAATCTATTGGTTATCCAGTGGAACATAATTCTGTCAAAAAGTTATTCATTGGCTATCCAAAAAGTATCTTTATGGTTCACTGTTAGAAAAAATTAATAATTACAATATATATCCGTTGGTCTAATTTTTTTTAGTACACTGGATATACTTATTTGTTCCAATGGATATCCAGTGGACAGTTTTGTCAAAAGCGGCGATATTTTCAATATATAAGTATATAGGTACCTATATATTTGAACCACTTCAACATCATAAGTCTGATTGTCGATCCTTGCGGATGAAGTTCCTAAGTTCCTAGCAAAGGCTGGGTATTAAAATACTAAAATACCAATTAATCCAAAATAATGAAAAATACTCACTTAAATGATTCGGCTAAATATGAGAGAAACGTTATTGTTGGTAATGAATAAGAAAAAACATGATCCATTGGACATCCAAAACAGTTCGGATAAATGACTATATTTATTAATGTGCCAACTAGGCCAAGCTCAATTGACAACAAAAAAATTTTGAGTCAATGTATATAAAGTACATCACTTTTTCTGGAAACAAAATGAACGTCCGCCGGACAAAAAATGGCTGTCCAATAAACAATTTGTGCTGTCTGGGATATAACAAAAACATTTTTTTTTTTTGGTTACCGATGCAAAACATTTTTTCTTTTTTAGGAGTGCAAAAAATAATTTTTTTGCGCCTAAATAATAATGATATTAATTAAACATTTTTAGTTAAACTCATAAGTTATTACAAACTTTAATAAACCTAAAATTTTACCCCACAAAGGCTTATAAACTTTATAAAATATGATAAAAATCATGTATTTTTTATGAGATTTAATGCGGTTTTTTTCAGGGTATTTTTGACATTCTTTTCTGTAAAAAATTTTGAGAGCGATTGCTAATAATAATAATAATTATTATTATTATTAATATTATTATTATGAAAAGTTATCATAATAATATATATTATTGGCAATCGCTCTCAAAATTTTTTACAAAAAGAATGTCAAAAATACCCTGAAAAAAACCGCATTAAATCTTATAAAAAACACTTGATTTTTATCATTTTTTTATAAAGTTTATAAGCCTTTGTGAAGTAAAATTCTAGATTTACTAAAGTTTCTAATAATAATTTATGAGTTATATGTCTTTGATTTTGGTGAGATTTTGTGCAGTTTCATATATCTGTTTTTTATCTAATTTTACAATCTGACAGACTTATAAATATGTATAAAATTTTATAGAATCAACAATAATATAGTTTTATGAAAGAACCAACCAAACATTACATTACACAAGCACATTTTTTAGGAGACTTTTGGGAGATTTTAGGACCATCTAGACTAAAAAAAAATTAAATACTCATTTTAAAAGCTTAAAAGTTTGTAAAAAATATAAGTTCTTATAGGTCTTCTTATATATTCCATAGTCAGACAACCTCACAAAATTTTATAAGCCTTTATGTGTCCATCTTTAAAAAACTATATAATATTACTGGTTTGAATACATGCACAATTTTTATGAGTTTCCAGGGAATTTTGTAATCCAACAGGCTCATAATATTTTTCACTTTTCTATGATAAATTTACTATTATTTTTTTTGAAGGTCTAACTTTTTGCGTATTATAGGTAAATCTAGAGCTGTCGTCAATGCTAATAGTCACTATTTTCCAACAAATAATTAAAATTTTCTCCAGTTGGGAATAGTATATTCTATTTAAAATAAGTAGTTATGCTTTTATTTGCTTTTAGTTTGTTTCTTATTGTGTGTGAATTACGGAATTTAAAGCAGTTATAAAGCAAAGTTATGGAAAATGTTCAGCAAGGTGACACAACGTCTAAAAGATGTTTATCTCTAGGTGAACGCCGTTTGGTATTACAAGTGGAACGCTGTTTTGGCAGTGCAAAAACGAACATCTGATGCTTGAGGCATTTCAGATAAGACCTTAAGAAGACTTCGAAAAAAGAGTGAAGAAGAATTGGACAGACCATATAAAAGGGCTCGACAGTATTTAAAAACCTTTGGGAGGGATTAAACTATCATTTAGAAATATTGTTTATGATATGTAGTGTATTGTAATAAGTATTTATTCCCAACCAACGTAAGTAGTTCACTACTGGGAATAAAAAAAAAACATTATAAACATTTGAATTTGAACATTATAAATATTTATACGGAACTTCAACAAAACCATCTTGGCAGGATAAATCGATTCCAGTACCCGTGCAAGTAATGGAAAAAGATATATAATAATAAATGTAGGCAATGAAGAAGGGTTTATTTCAAATGCCAGTTTAATATTTTCATCAACAAAAGAAACTGACGATTATCACGGCAATATGGATGCTAAAATTTTTAAGCGTTGGTTTGAGGAAAAACTTTTAAAAAGTTTAGAAAACCCTACCTTAATTATTTTGGACAATGCGTCTTACCATACGAGACTCGAAGAGAAACTTCCTACAAGCAGCTGGAAAAAAGAGGAAATAAATTTAAAAAGAGATCTTTTAAGCAAGTGTAAAGAGCAGCCATTTAAAAAAAATATGTTGTTGACGAATTAGCCCCTAAATATGAAATCAAGTTTTTGAGATTACCACCCTACCATTGCCATTACAACGGAATTGAATTGGTATGGGGTATTAGCAAAAATTATTATGACAAACATGCCTGTGAAAATATCGGTGAACCTAGCGTTATAAAGTTGTGGGAGGAGGCACTTAGCAAAGTGGGCAAAGAAGAATGGCGAAAATGCATTGAACACAAGGAAAAAATTATTTTTTAATCTTATGGGACAGAACAGGTTATCGACGAAGTAAGACCGTTAATAATTACGGATGATGATAATGATTCTGAAAGCATGGATGATATTTCAGATGCAGAGGACGACTATTTTAGTATACATTTATAAGTAGGTGCGTTCGATCGCAAGACGGTTCTTTTTAGAACTAAAACTTTGTAAAAAAGAATTCATAAAACTAATTTGCTTAAATACTATAAAAGCTAAGAGATAATCTTTTTTTACCTAATTATTTTTTACTAAATTGAAATGATTTAAGTATTGTTTACAAATGTACAAACCATGACTTTCATAATTATCGATGCAAAAAAAATTATTTTGTCTGCGCTGGTTATTTAAACCAACGATTGTAAAAAAGCACTATTTTAGCAACTAGATGTAAAAACTACTATTATTTAGAAAATGTAATTCGTCATGTTCCAAAAATATAATTTATTGTTTGAGAACCACCGACTTACCTGCTCAAGAGGTTTTATTGCTTAGTGGACCTCTTACAACGAATGCACTTTAAACAAACAATATATTCAGACCACTAACCCACATAACATTGGAGGAATATTCATGTTATAGGAATATTCCCTCAAAGTGATTTTTGGAATATTCTATTGTGAATATGACAGGAATGTTGCAGATCTATGTTTTGTTCAATATTCTTTAAGAGTGTGTGATAGTTATATTTCTTTGGTAATAACATAATAATATGCCCATGATAACCTGATAATGAAGTTATTTTTATGAATATTCCCAAAAAGAATATTTTTGTCAGGATTTTGGCATGTTTGCTGAAAATGTCATCTGTTGTAGGTAGATGGCACTGGAATCAATATGTTCTCTATGTAGCAGGTAACATTATTATACATATAAGACAGATAAAAGTTATTTAGGTAATCTTTTTATAACTAATCTCAAGTACATCAACATAATGGTGATACATTACCTATATCCATAGGCTACTCCATAATTGCACTTTAGTGGAAGACTAATGCATATTTGGTGGATATTCATGTGGATATATATCCACTCCATATCGTAGGATATCCGTCTCGTGGCCATCTGGACATGTTTTGAATCACAAAATTATATCCATGCAATTATGGTCGGTGTCCAGGTATATTACTATAATTATTTAAAAAAAATGTTCTGCTCGTATTATAGTCATGTTTCACGTCACGTCTTTATCACATTTATATCACCTCTATAAGCTAGAACTTATTGCCGGAATGTGTTACTAATATTCCCAATGGTAACATGTAACATTTCTATCACATTCTTTGTTCTCTAAGTATATGACTATTACATTACAGGAATGTTTAATTGTTATGCGGGAAGTCGTGGACAACGTTCCAGTAAAAAGCCTTTTTCATATACACCCTTTTTTTAATGAAATCCATCGCACACACAATCCTACCCTATATTTCTTGGCTCATAGAAGGAACGTAGGTTCCTAAACAACTTTATGGCAACTTTGGGATTAATCAAGTTTCAAGTTGCGCACCGGAGTGTCCTAAATTGAAGTTAAAGTTTACTCTAGATTAAATGAATACACACACGAATATACACATAAGAACGGTTTGCATCGGAAAAGGGATTTTGGGATCAGGACAAAGATATACGAGAAGGTGGGTTGAATGCGCTTTTGAATTTTGTTTGTTGTTTAGATTTTTCTAGTAGAAGTTTGGGAAAACGTTATCCCATCTGAATCCTACACCAAAATGGTTGGTATTTTTACATTTGTTTTCAAAGCAATTTAAAATCCTTGTTCAAAAACCAATTACACTTAGATTAAACTGAGAGACGAGTGATTTTTGTGTGTGTATTTGAATTTAGGTAATGAGAGGTATGGTTCTTTTATGTTTAGTTATTACCCACTAAGCAAGGTCTGTTACATTACAAGTTTTCAACGTTGAAAAAATGTAAAATTGATGTAATTTTGTATTCGTTAAGAAAATTAAAATGAAAGTTTAAAATTAACATTCTAGATGTGAAAGTAACGCTGCTACACGAAAGAATCACTGATTTTACGTTAATATATTTAATCATAAATTTAACAGGAAACGTAAACGATAAAATAGCTAAAAAATTACATTATCTAAACATTAATAAATGTCAGTGTTGAAACAAATTTAAAACAAATTTGGTTCTTTATTGTGACATGACAAAATACAATATTGTAAGTGTAAATAAACATTAAAGTTGAAACATTTTTACTTTATTGATGATCACATGAAAGCAGCAGTATTGTGAGCTCAATTAATGTCAACTGTAAAACAAACTTGGTTGCTTATTGGGAAATGAGCAAATATAATTGTAAGTTTTATGCAAAAATTCCAAAATTAATGAACATTTAACCCAAATATGGCGAAAATTTAAAAAAAAAGTAAAGAATGATATCAAAAAGTAACTTTCCACGAAAGGAAAAATAAGTAAAAATTTATATGTATTTGCAGTAACGTACTTACGATCATTTTGTGATTTGATTTGTTTATGGTTCGATGAAAATTTTACATTTTCAGTTTTCTTAAATTTCAACAAATTATAATTCGATCTAATTATTGTGATTCAATATCTGTATATAATTTTTTTTATTGCAACTAAAACGTTTTTATATGTATTTCATTTATTAAAAACAGTTAATTAAATTAATAATAAAAAAAAACTATTCCTATTTTCTGTAAAAATCGTATCAACCAATAACATCATTGCATTAATATACCGTGAATTGGTGACAGTTCTTCAAAACCTTCGTGTATAATCTTTGGATCCAGGATTCAAGTCCCATCAGCGCATGTTTTTTTTTCTTTTTTTTTATTGTTTTTTTATTTTTTAAGATCTAACCACGAAGATCAGATATTTTATTTATATTATATTTATTTTTATATTTAACAAGCTAGAAGTAAATTTTAAAAACATTATTTTACCTAGCTATGTAACATTAAATGTTACGTGCAAGTCACATACTTGTTAAAAAAATCGAATGTAACACTGTTACGTAAATGTTTAGGAAAATTGATGTACGTATGTATGTAATATCCTTGTTAAGGTTAAAAGCCGTGCTACACAACAGGTCACAAAAATACGTTAAGGTAATGTAACAGGTTTCTACTTAGTGGGTAGCTATTGTTGGAAATTATGCAATATAATAAATATGGTTGGCAAATTTGTGCGTATTTAAATGTTTTACTTGGTATACAGTTGGCGTATACAAAATACTGTTGTTTTCTATGCGAATGAGATAGCCAAGCTAAAAAGGATCACAACAAAAGAAGAAACTGGCCAAAAAGACAATCTTTTATACCGGGAGTGAAAAACAATCCTTTAGTCCTTTCAAATAAAATATTACTTCAGCCATTACAGATATCAAACTTGGCTTATTTAAAAACTTCGTTAGCTGTGAATAGGGATCTCCCGTCTTTAATCACATAAAACAAAATTTTCCCAGAATAAATGAAGCCAAGATTAAAGTGGGAATTTTTTTGGGGCTCCAATAAAAAAAACTTCTCGTGGATTCGAGATTTGACGCTGGGCTTGAAGGAAAAGAAAAAAAGACATGGAAAGCCTTCTTCCCTGAAAACTGTGGAGATGTAAGTGACAAACATGGAGAAAGGTTCCATCAAAAAATTGAAAATATGGAAAAAGGATACCAAGGGAAGTGGAATGTTTCAATGTTAGCGAATTACTGATGGACGCTTTGTCGAGAGGAACCAGAGGCTGTGTATAAGAGAAACTTAAAAAGGCATAACAAAAGTGATTAGTGTAATTTGTCATTATTTTAATTAGCTATAAGTTGATTAGATTTAATATCAGACTAATCATTAAGCATGTAATAATAGTAGTTCTTTTAACATGTAGAGATATGGTAGTTTATAAAAACCCTAATTATTAGTTAAAAACAATGTCATTCTAAAATTATCCAATGGCGTACGGGTGTCTTTGTAATAAATGGCACTAAAATATTGTGATCCTATTTCTAATTTACGACTTAAGAACATTTTTCCAAAAATATTTTGGCTCTATTTCAGACATAAATAATCGAAAAACCTTAGAATATTGAACTACTAGAAGGAGTCTGGTCTGTCTGGTTACACTGGTTGTTTTTGAAACATCTCAAGTGGGGAAAGGGGAGAAAGAAATCTGTGTTGACAATTTTAACAACAAAATTATGCAACAAAAAACTTATTAAATTTGGATTAAGTTTTGACGCTTATTTATTAATTAATTAATGAGGCTTAAGATATATGTTGAAAAAGCTAATATACACAATACATAATACTCGCAACCTATTTAAAACTTTCGACGTTTTTTGAAAATTTATTATGTGTTTTCCTTAAAAATCTTCTTTTTTAGTCAACATGGCAACATTGATTGTTTGTTGCGGTTTCTCGATTTGTCCTGGAATGTCATTAGTGTTTTGAAAGTGAAAGTTTCAGCACTTGTCAATAGTGTTTTTTTGATATTTTTGTGAAAAGTTTGTGGCGAAAAATGGTTCCGCAGCGTTAGTATTATTATATGCAAGTTGAAACAGAAGCCGGAGTAGCAGTATTTCGTTTCACAGGTACGTTATATTAAAATATTAACTAAATATTAGGTTAGAATACGTCATATCTGGCCATTCTTGGTAAACATCCCTTTGTTTATCTTGGAAATCTGTGTTGCCGGCTTGTCATTAATTTAAGTGCTATGGAAATCCCTCTTAGCACCTTTTTCTTATTTTTATAGTTGTACATCCTACTTCAATACATTTTTAGTTTTTTTTTATAGAAACCTAGATTTTTATTACTATATCTAGTCCATTTAATTAAACGGAACTAAAAATTATTGAAGGGATTTTAAATAATATTAAAAACAGGAGAAAACGTATTAGGTTAACATGACAACAATGGGATGAAGATGTTGAACTCAAACACCCTGTCCTAGGTCTGAAAAAAAAGCTCCTTCTAGTAGTCCAATGTTCTAAGCAAAAACTTTATTTTTACCCAGGACTTTAAAAAAAATTAAAATTTGTTGCTACACTAAGAAATATTTAGCCTTGCTGGCGCCTATTTAGTCGAGTAACGATTACGAAAAATGTTACTGTTCTAGCAAGAACAACTTTAATCTTTGGAATTAAATTTTAAACTAAACTCGGATGCCTAAACATTCCTCAGTAAATATCGCTTTCTGTATCACTTTTTGTATCACTGAGTTAGATTTTGAAATATCTTATAAATATTACACCCTGTATAAAAGTGTTTTATTGAAAGGTTTTGAGATAAATATTTTCACAGCAGGAGCATTGAAAAACCCACAATATCATTAAAAATGTATATCAAATTCCTATATGCCAAGAAAGTAGAACAAAGAAAAAAGTTCTAAATAATTTGCACAGGTTTTACTGTCGTATTTTAAACCCACGCTTTTAAATAATAAGTTGTCCTTTTTGCTTTAGTAGAATCGATACATGCATAAAATATTTATCATTACCAGTGGTAAAAAAATGTCACATTTAAAATTTTGAAATTTACATAAAATTATGAACCTGTAACCTCTGTAACGCGATTTATATAACATTAAAATTTAGAAAAATATTATAAAAATGAAAGAAATTACCAGTGCTTCATAGTTTCCTCCTAATAGGTAGAGATGGCGCTAGTTTCACTATGTTTCCTGTACAGGGGATGATAATCTTATATATTTTTAAAGAGCAAAGATATTTCAAAATTAGAATGCGGACTTTGAGGTATTGACAAGATTGTGGTACTTCTTTATCAGAATAACCTCCTCCACCACTTAAACCTTGGTTCACTTTGTAGTCGATGTGGGCTGCATGCTTATGTCGGACTTAGATAGTTGTCATGCAGATTAATGTGACTTAAATTTTACCTTAAATTTACATACCAAGGTAAACCTGTTATGTAAAATATAGTAGTTTTTACTTAATTTGCACTTAACATGGATGTAATATATATTTAAAAGGTATGTCATTTTATTTACATCACATTTAAGTAATAATTAGGTGGGTTCTGCGCATGGCATTATGCAGTATTTTCGTACATTATTAATAAATCATTGTGACCTCTATGTGACCTCAAATTTACATAACAAGGTAAACTTGGTATGCAAAATTTACGTAGTTTTTACTTAATTCTTACGTAACATGGATGTAATATTTATGTAAAAGGTATGTCATTTCATTTACATCACATTTATGTAACAATTAGGTGGGCTTTGCACATGGCATTATGCAGAGTTTTCGCACCTCAATTTGACTTAAATCTTACATTATTGTGACCTCTAAGTGACCTTAAATTTACGTAACAAGGTAAATCGGTAAATTTACATAATTTCTGCATAACGGTTGTTTACTGGGAGAGTTTCCTCCTCTGAATCCCACTTAGGTAATTCTCAACAGCTGCGTCCAAGTCGCGAGGGTGGACCCGACTGAATAGGTCGGTGACTAAATCCTGTTGGGGAACGTCACACCGCATCTCCCTGGAACGCAGCTCTTTGGGGTCGGTGTGCCGGAGATAGGGAGCGGTGAGGTGAACCAAACTCTGGCTCTCTCTCGACTTTTTTGAGTGGCGGATCGGGGACGGGTGTGGGGGCCTTGGCTTAAAAGCCGGGGCCGCGTGCACGAGGCACCACAATAAAAACCTTCTTCAGGGAACTAGGCGCACTAACCTGTTGTATAAAGCCTCCTCCCCGAAGTGATGGGAAGGTGATTCTAGTCGATTTATTCACCTGTGAGGGAACTCCAGAAGGACCCTCCGACAAACGGAAGGTAACACAGGGAACCGAACAGGTACCCAGTGGAACCTCTAAAGTTAAGGATCAAAAAGGAACTTTTCATCATCAACAAAAGAGGCCCAACAGGGAACTACACAAGTACCCATTGGACATTCTACAAACGTATCAGGGGCGCCTACGGATGCCGCTGATGTAAACAAATTGGCCAAGGAGCTCAGGAAGCTTCAGGTCAAAATCGCGGTCAGCATGATCGGTCCAACCGAAACAGAGCTGACCGAAGAGCACCTGAACTCCTAACGGGACACTGTTGCCTCAACAAGCACCTAGAGAGTCGATGGTGCATGGAGAAGGAAGAATCGTCCCTGCATGTCCTACTGGAGTGTTCGGCTCTGGTCAGGTCAAGTGAGTCGCACCTTGGCGATATAAGAAGGTTGCAGCCCAGAAAAATCTGTTCTTTTGCGAAAAAGGCAGGCTTTCAGGGCAAAACCATTAGTGGGCATACAAGGTGGCCTACGTACATGGGAATTGTCCCTTCCGCACTTCTACATTCATTCATTCAAGATGCGATTTGTGTGGAAATTTTTGACACGTATCATGCGATTACCAAAGATTTCCACTTATTAAACCAGAAAATTTTCCAGTTATTAATATGCGCAAGGTATATTCTCATTTTAATAAATTTATTTTAAGTAAAAAGAAACTCGTTTTTGCCAAAAATTTCACTTCCCATTTTTACACCACTTTATCCTAAACATTAAAACAACAATTTAGGAAAAAAGGTTTATTCAAGATTACAAATTATTATGTATATGAAAATAAAGATAGAAAAGTATATACAGATATTTCTGCCATCTTAAAAAAATCTTAACTTTTTGTTTCTATGATTATAATGTAAGTGTTTTAAGCAACATACAATTTGATAATTAGCTAGTGTTTCTATCGACTTGACCAATCAAGTAGCTGCAGTTACAAACTTATGCGATGAGATACGATGCGTGCGTATTCGTATACCCAACAGTGACATTAGAGACAAAAATTATCACTTATCCGCATCCTTATCGAGATGCGCATGTGCAAATATGATACGTCTGCTTCGATACGTTACGTGAAACCTATCGATCCGGTACAGGTATCATATCGCGATCCATATATCCAAACCAATTTGCCTATTCTTTGGTCTTAAGACTCACAGAAAAATATTTTGTTGGTTTAAAAAAGTAGAGATATGGTACGTATGCATTTACGCTGTACTTTATACCTCCGATACGTATACGGCTGGTGATAAGTGTTGAAATTTATGATGTTGCCTTATGTCTCTATTTTGATCAGCCGGCCCACAATACAGTTAAGTGTTACTACATTTATTTCGACGGTTTTGAGTGTTTCTATAGGCTTAAAAGTTAAATCCATAATCTCGAGTGTTTACCTGAAGATTGTATCGAAACATTGCGCGTTTTTATAATCAATGCAATGTTGTTTGCTGTCATTTTCTTCTTTTCTAAACTTAAAATGATGTGTATTGTTTTCTTATTAACTTTCAAGTTTTAACGAATAAATCTGTTAAAAAGAGATCATAATCAAAAAATTCTCGGGTCGAAAGTTAGCAATTTCTTCTTCTTCTTCTTGAAAACTTTCGGGCCCCAACCAGAATCAAGGTCGACGGCAAGGTTAAGCCATCCGATTGACTTGACTCAATCCAATCCAAAAAATTTCATGATTGGATCGAAATTTTCGATCCCTTAATCCTACGTGTTTATATCGGAGATTTAAGCAAGATTTATGAAGCTAATCGGGTTCCGATCCGGATAAAGCTGTCTAAATAAACGTAGTATGTGTCGTGAATCGGCCGGAAATAACTCAACCGTCAAGTTTAAGAAGTTGACTCTTTCCAAGGAGGAGCTTCCAAATATTTGAAATTTCAACACTTGGTTTACTGAAAATAAACTGATTCTGCCCAATAAAGTGAATTTCAAAGAATTTTCGTTTCTTTCAGTGTGTCTCCTTATGCGAAACTTTTGCTTCTGTCTACTTCATTCGGTGTTTTGACCATGCATGTTCGGCGATTCCTGATTTCGTTGTTACACCTCTTTGGGAATTCATGTGATGTTCCTTAAGCCTAACAGATAGTGGTCTTTTCGCCTATGTATGATTCACCACACTCACAAGGAACTTGGTAAATGCATTCCCTATTTTGTTTGTTCTCCGATTTTTTTATTATTATTAGAATTAGAAGCTGTTTTAATATTAAATTTGTTCGCTACTCTTCGAATTTTCTCTGATACTCCTTTAATGTATGGAATTGTAAGGAATGCATTTTCCTGGTTTTGGTCCTGTAATCTCTGTTCTGTTTGCTGAAATTTAGAAATAGTATATGTTATAAGTTTAAGGCTGTAACCATTCTGCTGCAGATCCTTCTTACTGTTTATTATTTCGATTTCTAACTCAGGAGAATTGTTAAAAATTTGTGCGGCTCTGTTATACAAAGTTCTTATTATGCTTTGTTTGGTTGTAGCAGAATGATATAAACCTTAATTTACATATTGTCCAGTGTGAGTGGGTTTACGATAGACTATTGTTCTGATGTTGCTTTCTACTCGTTTGACAAGTACATCAAGAAAACGAATTTGTGAACTCCATTGTGAATTTAATTGTGAAAAAAGAAATTCTGAAAGTTGTGGGTCATTCCCGGTCCAGACAATAAAAGTGTCATCAACATATCTCAGCCAGAGCTTAAGTTTATATGTTGCGCTATCAATCGCGTGTCCTGAGCACTAAACCTATCTTTCACCTGAAGTAAGAGTTATGTAGACAGCACCACAACAACTTCATCACTGCGCCCAGCGGCAGGCTGGTACGTACCTTACAATTCCATACATTAAAGGAGTATCAGAGAAAATTCGAATATTCCAACAGATTTAAATCTAATAATACAATTCGAAGCCTTCTTAGTAAAACAAAACCGCAGAACAAACAAAATAAGGAATGCATTTTCCTTATCAGTGTGGTGAATCATACAAACAAAACAAAAACAAAAACACTGTTAGGCTTGCGGAATATCAGACGAATACCCAAAGAGATAATACAACGAAATCAGGAATCGCTAGACATGCATGGTCAAAACAACACCGAATGAAGTGGACAGAAGCAAAGGTTTAGCACAAGGAGTCACACTAGAAGAAACGAAAATTCCTTGAAGCTGCCTTTATTGGGCCGAATCAGGATATTTTCAGCAAAGCAAGAGTTGAAATTCCAAATACTTGGAAGCCCCTCCTTGTGCGTAGTCAACTTCTTTAACTTCACGGTTGAGTGATTTCCCATAGTATATAAGTACGTAGCGTTATCGTAGTTTGTACCTGAACACGTTTAACTTCAAACACATCATTGTCTCAAATAACTACTATTTACCTATATAAAAATTTTTGAAGGTGGTGCAATTCTGATTTCAAAAAAATTGCAAATTTGGGGAGCTGTCGACGCCATAGAGTTATTAATATGTGGAAATACTACTGAATTAGCTAATTTATTAATCTGTATCTTACAAAAACACTAATCCTGCATAAGGTCAAAAAAGTTTATTTACGTAGTTTCTCTATTGTCCTTGCGACTAAAAGTTCCTACCTATATAAATTAAAATTTACCAAAACAGGTTTGCCACAAGATTCCCTAGATAAAATTCCCGACTTTTTCCCGGTTTTAGAAGCACATACCTAAATAAAAAAAAAGTGAAGTGAAATCAAAGTTTTTAATAAGTATTTAAATAAACTCTGTTCTTAAGAAACTAAAATCACAAAAAATTATAAAACCTGGCAGTTAATAAATTTTCAAAAAGAACTAGTTTTTATAGAAACTGAAATCATGGAAAATGACTACCTAGTGACTAAAAATATAGGTAGTTAAGCTAAGTCCTTTTTACAGGTCAGGTTCAATATAATCACAGAGGGTAAAATCATACTTAAAAAAAATTACTTAAATAGTTAAATTATTCTACTCTTTGTTTTTTTTGGAAGTAATCAAGTAAGTCCGATTTTCTTTTATTTACACTTTTTTCAATTTTTTGAGTTTCCTTCTCTAAATCTTCCTCTCATTGTCTTTTTTTTGTTTAATCAATGCGTAACAATATTTTTGTAAGAATCTGTTTTGGAAATTTGTTTAATATACCGGGTGGGCCATAAAAAAGGGACAAAATGTTTTCCATTATAACTTTTAAACTGTACCACAGATTTTAATGCGACAAACTGTTCTTTTCAGGGAATTGAGCAAGACTTTGATCAGAAATATTTTTTTTCCGCCATCGTAGAATCTAAGATGGTGGACAGAAACAAACTTTACTCTTCAAAGAGCCTCGTTTATTCTTATGTTACGGAAATTTTTTGGATTGTTTTATGCAGTCGTAAAAAAGCTTTGTTTCTGCCACGCAGAACGAGGTGAGAATCATTAAAATCGGTTTAGTGGTTCGCAAAAAAATAGCAAAATTTTAATCAGTGTTTTACGGATTATGCGATTGTCGTCTCAATTCTGTCTGCATGCATTTTCTTATAAATTCATTATTACTAAACCGATTTGGATGAAATAAAAAATCTCATGGCGAGAATCGAATATTCTTAAAATAGTGCTATTGAAATTTGTCGCCGTCTTGAAATCCAAGATGACTGACAAAATCAAACTTGACCCTCCAAAGAGGCTCGTTTATTCATATTTTCTGAAAACTTTATTTTATTCGTAGAAAAGTTCTGCTTTCGCTACGCATAACGAGGTATAAATCATTAAAACCGGATCAGTGAAGCTTAAAAAATTACTTTTTGTTTCCATCACTGTTTTCCAGATTATACGATTGCCTTCTCAATTCCGTCTGCATTAATTTCCTCATAAATTCATAATTACTGAACCGATTTTAATTTAATAAAAGGCATTATGACAAAGATTGAACTTTAAAGACCACTATTGAAATTTGTCGTAATTTGTAAACTCAACATTGCAGACAAAATCAAATTGGACCCTTCAAAGACGCTCGATTATTCTTATGTTTCGAGAACCTTTTCGATTTTTTTTTAGTATTCGTAAAAAAGCACTGTCTCAACCGCGTATAACTAGCATTTTTCTTTCGTGATTTTTATGAGCAATCGGTAGTTACCATGATGCTTTCTATTTCATTAAAATCGGTTTAGTAATAATGATTTTATAAAGAAATCAATGCGGAGATGGAAGAGTCTAAAATGCGAACAATCGTTAAAGAAAACACTAAGGCGATTTTCGTTATACATGACGCGGGGCGTGGCAAACCTAAAAAATTAATATAAATTCAAAAAAGGGTCAAAAAAATTACTCGCAACGAAAAAAAAGAGCGGATTTTTTAAATGGTGGGAAATTTTAATGGCGACCTTTAAAGAGAAATCGATTCTTACCATGGTTAAAATAAAAATAATTTTTTTTGAGAACCACTATACCGATTTTAATGATTCGTACTTAGATACGCGCGTTGGAGAAAGGGCATTTTTATGTTCTTGAAACCTAAACGAGCTTCTTTGAAGAGATAAATAGTTGTGTCCACCATCTTGGGTTTCAAAATGGCGAGAAATTTCCATAGTGATGTTTTAAGAGTTTTTGATCTTCGCCATGATGACGCCATGATTATCAATTAGAGAAGGCAATCTTATAATCGTAATCTGGAAAACAGTGATGGAAACAAAAATTAATTTTTGGAGAATCACTAAGCCAATTTTGATGATTTATACCTCGTTGTGGGTGGCAAAAGCAGGACTTTTGTACAAATAAATTAAAGGAACAATCGATTTTCGCCATGAGGCTTTTTATTTTATCAAATTCGGTTTAGTAATAATGAATTTATGAGAAAATGTATGCAGACAGAATTGACACGCCTATCGCATAATCCGTAAAACCCTGTTTAAAAATTTTTTATTTTTTTTGTAAACCACTTAACCGATTTTAATGATTTGCATCTCGTTCTGCGTGGCAGAAACAAAGCTTTTTTACGACTTTATAAAAAAATCCAAAAAATTTCCGTAACATAAGAAAAACGAGGTTCTTTGAAGGGTAAAGTTTGTTTCTGTCCGCCATCTTAGATTTTAAGATGGCGAAAAAAAATATTTCTAATCAAAGTATTGAAAAAAACAGTTTGTTGCATTAAAATCGGTGGTATGGTTTAAAAGTTATAACGGAAAACATTTTGTCCGGTTTTTTATGACCCACCCGGTATAACACTGTTACACTCATACACTCTAATCTCGTTGAATCTGAAATACCCTAGAAAGAGAAGCAAAAGGAGATACGGAGGGAAGTTCTAAAGAATAAAACAAAAGAAAATACAAAAGATGATCAAAAAGTGCCAAAATATGTACTTTAGCAAAGTTTGTCCAATTATATGCACGTTTTAGCGACTAGTGTTGAAAATATGTACTTTTAGCAACTTAAGCGACCGAGTCCGCACTCTGAGTTATAGTGCCGCAGACAAAAATTTTTACAGTACCTACCTATAAGACGTCTTACAAGTTTTTCGGAATCATTTTTTAAAATTTGAGTTTAAGAGACGCTGAGTTGGGGTGGAATCTAGTCTTAAAATTTTTTTTTAAAAGTTATACTGAAAAAGTTATACTAAAAAAGCAGTGGCTTAGCCAAAAATCGACTCTGGGGGGGGTTCATCATTTAATAAAAAATCAACTACCTACCTATGTCAAATTTTTAAAAATTAGGCAGGTGCCTATCGCTTGAGCTCTTGTAAGGGGAGAAGTTTAGTAGGTGTTGAATAAGTGTATACGAAACAAAAATAATTATTTTTGAAAGTTTAAGTCTCGTATAGTCTCATTTGTAGATTTTTTTTAAAATTAACTCTTAAACGCTATTTTTTACGCGTTTCAAATGTTGTTGACAACAAAAATTGCTTAAAATTAAAAAAAGTTGTAATAATATTTAATATTGTTATAGCGCCGCAGGCGAGAACTTTGACAAAAAGACAAAAAAATTCATTAAAAATTTTGATCTCTTAGGTCTTTTGTTAGTTAAATGTAAAGGTACAAAGGAATCTCAACCAGGTACAAAATATCTAAAAAATTCCCGACTTTTTCCCGAATATTTCCCGATCCCACCGAATTCCCAATTTTTCCCGAATTTCCCAGTTTTCAAAGATTGTGGCAACCCTGCAAAATCAAAATGTTAAAAAAAACTAACTATCTAATCAGTTTTACTTTTTGTCCTGTTAAATATAAATCTAAACGTCATGGAACAAGCGAATCGTACCAGCTTATAACTAACAAACAAAATGGCTAAAACGAATGCCAACACGTCGAGCATTAAATACTGCCACAGAGGCATCGTAGCGGCCGGACTTCTTAAGTGATGGGCACCTTTGTGGCGAATCACATACTCGATCCACCACACTGCTTTGTCCAAGCCGCCCATAGGTTGATCTTTGATCAGTTGATCTAGTTTCTCGGCGTTTTTCACATAACTGAAAAATACAAATTAAAAAATGCAATGATAAAAGCCTTTGTAGATTTTGTCTGAGATATAAGGGACTTTTTGATAAGCATCGTTATTTGACAAACTGTCAAGAATAAAGTTATTACGGTTTATTTGCCCAACTGCTTTTACGCTTACCCATAAAGCAAAATATTCTGCATCTTCCATAATCAAAAACTAACAATTCCAAACATTCGTTTTGAAAAATATCGCCAAAAATACAAAGACTTTGACGTGGATTGATAAAAGTAAATATACACAAAATAAAGTTACCAACAAAAATTAACTAATTTTGCCGCTATTAAGCGCCTTATTTACCTTTATCTACAATTTTTATGCTTATTTCCATATTCTGCTGTCAATCAATTTCAAGGTCTTTGTATTTTTTGCAATTTTTTTAAAAACGAATGTTTAGAATTGTTAGTTTTGATTGAGGGAGACACTGAATACATAGTTTTATGTATTCAGTGTCAGGCTTGTCAAATAACGATAGCCACAAAAGTTGTTATTTTCGTAAACTGCCCAAAAAGTCCCTACAATTAACAATTTTGGCCTTGTAGGTATCACGAAATTATTGAAACGCAGGTAGGGCCTAGCATGCGGCACTAAAAAAGCCAGGCACTAATTTTGACGCTGCCCTGCCAAAAAAACCTCATAAAAGATTATAATTTTTGACTAGTGAAAGTGAAACACAAATCCCGCATAGGAGTTCATCATATTTTATCAGCTAGTTGGTTTATAAAAGTTTACAATATTTTATGATTTTTAATATGACAATTCCTCATAAAAGTTTATAAGATTTTATAAAATCTACCTGTAACATATCTAATAGAAAATTGTTCTCGTATAAGTACTTATTTATCGCCAGTAGCTGTGGGGAATGTTACTTTAATAAATTTCTATGAGATTTCATAAGCCAAAAACTATTTTTTTTACAAGCTTTTATTTAACTTGCATTGTTTCTATCTATGTAACGAACAAGATATGTTTGTTCGGGTGGAATCTTGCAAACTTAATTTTGACCAACTTCCCGACATCCGATCGGCTTCAAATTTGGCACAAGAGTATAGTGTGATGAAATTGACAACTCCCCTCCTACTCGAAGGGGGTGGAGGGGGGTACAGTTAAAGTACGCCCGATTTCGTTGAAATTAGGTGCGTTGGGGCACTTTGTAATGGAGATAACGAATTTCCAATCAGATTTTAAAAATTCAGTATGGCCGATTCAAGATGGACGATTTTTGGTCATGTTTTGCTAACCAATTTTACCTAACTTATACACATCAGATTGCTTTCAAATTTGGCATGCATTTATAGTGCCGGTGACAATACAATAATATGTAATTATTTGACACCCCTCCCCCCGACGAGGGACTGGAGGGGAGAAAATACCTAAGTTTATTCGATTTTAACCAAAATTGGTATACGGGGGCCTTTGGGGATAAGAAATACGAATTTTTGATCAGATTTTTAAATTTCAATATGGCGGATTCAAGATAGACGATTTTCGGTCATGTTTTGTGTTCAAATTTGGTATGCGTTTATAGTTCTGGTGAAAATACAATAACATGGTATTCTCAGGTACCCACCTCCCTCTAACGAGGGAAGGAGAGAAGGCAAAAGATTTAGTTTGTTCGATTTCAATCAAAATTGGCATACAGAATTTTTTAAGGAGGAAGATTATGAATTTTGGATCAGATGGGATCATGAGTCAAATTTTTTTTTTGTAGAAAAATGTATAAAAATAGTAAAATGCCATGTTCCAAATTTTTACTTCTTTTGTACAGTGAATATTTTACATTTTTAGTAATCCGATGTTTGCTGGGCATAGAAACTCATAAAATGTTATGAGTTGATTTGACTATAAAATCTGTCAGAAAACTATAAAAGCATCGGTTTATATAATCCCATAATACATCATAAATGAAAAATAATGTAATTAAAGAAACCCATAAAAGTGTCGGTTTGATTATAAAATCTCTTAGAAAACCGTGTTTTTATAAAACCATAAAATATGTTAAAAAAACTGTCTGCACTTATCAAATTTTATAAACATTTATAAGCCTGACTGATTATAGGATCAGATAAAATCTTACCAAAATCAAAGAAATACCTCATAAATTCACAAAAGCTCATAGAACTTATAAAAACTGATAAAATTCATTTGTGTTTTTTATAAGGTTTTATGCGGTTTTTTTGCCAGGGTGTTGATAGATACGCATGCGCAAGAGCGACCATATTTAGTGCCAACACTAATAAGGTTTGGGCCTGCCCTTATTTGTGGAGGAATTATATTGGGCCGTATCTTGGCTGTGTCTGGCCGCTTTTAACGTTTTTGACAGCTATTCGCCATTTTTTTTTACTTTAACCCTACTTTCGGAAATTTTTTGTGTTGTAACGGCTAAAAAAGCAAAAATTGGACACACAATAGTTATTTTTTGGGTGACATGTCGGAAGAATATGAAAGTAGTAAAGGGTCCTTATAAAAAAGGCGAAACAAAATTTGTCAGAATTAAAAAAAAAAAAAATTGGTTCGAAAAAAAATGTCACAAAACATATTTTCATAGAAGCACAAAATGTTAGAAAATACTTTGATACAAACATAATAATAGCTACGAATTCAATTGCTACGTTGCCGGGCTTACGGCAGGGAAGATTCGAAGTAAGTTGTGATATTGTATTAATTTTCCCCCTTTAAATTCTTCAACCACCCCTACATTTCTTCATAATCTTGTGATGTCATCGGGCCTACATTACAAAAATGAATCGCAAGATTTGACAGACAGTTAGACAGCCAGAAACTGTGAAGTTAACTAAAATCGTTTAATAAAAAAAATCCCCGTGTCATCTTCCAAATACAGAAACTTGTTAATGCCGCAATTCAAAGCCTACGGCGCTCTAGAGATTTAAATTTGACGCAAGCCCAATAGCGATTCCCCTGGATTATAGTGCTGCTCATTTAAGGATCGGGCATATTATTTTCTATCAATTTGTGGGTCGGGTGTTTTTCGTTTCTAGATAAATTATAATCGGTTAAGTTAATTAAATTTATTCGTATCCATTATTTTCTGGGTGTCTTACTTTCGTTCATATTACGTTTCGGACGTTTTATTTTCTGTTCAGTTGTGTTTCGGTTTTTGTAAATTCGGCGTTTTTGTGAATTCCGAATCCCTTTAGAACCCCAAATGCATGCGTTTTCGTTTCAGAGTCAGAGATAATAAACATTATTTTAAGTAAGTATAATATACATGGTGTAAACGATATGATAGTCATTATTTAAATGGGTGATAGGGGGGGCCAAAACAAGCAAAAAAGTTCATATAATATGGGGGTCAAAACTTACTGGTTTCGGAGATATACGACTTTTAAGTTAAACACAGTTTGGCAACAATGCGCTTTTAGGTGCGAGAAAATTAAAGAAGTTCTTTCTCTCTCATAGTGGCGCGGCGCGGCGGGCTGCATCGTAAATATCATCTTTGAGATGGCTTTTTTTTTTCACATCACAAATTATTAGAAATTATTTAAAAATAGTAAAAAATAAATGTGCACTTACCGAAAATTGGTTTTATCGATTCGACCGGTTTGTTACAGTTTATTTAAAAGTCCTTTTTGGTATCGAAATAAGGTTTTCCTTTGAAAAACAAGGCAAAGTTATTATGGTCCACTTTTATTATACAAAATGTTTTATTATAAAAAATGACAGCTGTCACACAATTTTCAAAGCCATTTTTAATTTGTAAAAACTTTTTTTTTTATTATTTTTTTTGGCGAGCACTCAAAAAAACACTTCTTTTAAGGCTATAGTTTGTCCCCAGATATTAAGTAAAAAAAAGTACAACTGGCAACGCTTTGTTCTTTAATTTTTTAATCTTTTGCCAGAGTGCATCATTTTTAAATGCTTTACAAAAATATCTGAAGGATTTTTAAAAATTCTTAATTATTTTTTCTTCAAAATAAAAGCTCTGATGCTGTCATCTATCCCAAAAGCCTCAATATAATTGCGGTTTAGAACAAACCCGACTTACAAAAAAAATAGATAACTACTCACAATTTCTTCTGGACTACATTTTTCCTTTTTATATTTCCTTGCTTTAGCCAAGATAAAAACTAAGTTTCCGTTTTTTCTAAAAGCCTCTGTAGTTCGGAAAAGAAAGCCGATCAATCAATCACACCTCATTGAATTTGGGAGACACACGCAGTTCAAGAGTTGGCCGATAGACCGCAGAATTTATACGATTCCATGGTAACTGCAGGTGTTTTGTCAACAAACTTTAAATAGGGCCGCAGTGGGACAGAAGAATATTTTTACGTTTTCTGACCGAAAACCATTGGAAGTTATGTTTATCTTTTAAAAATGTGTTTTAAAAACGTTGTTCTAAAACATATGAAACCACTCCGCGTGTGCGGTCGCCCGCCGAAAACGCCTACCTGGCCCGCTGGGATTACTAGGAATTCGCATAGAAACATTCGACGCCCATAATTTTGTTTTTATTTTGATTCAACCATTTTTTTAAAATTTAAATTCTTGCGGCCTAGTTATGTGCAATTGTACCAGTGAAATCTTGGAGTTTAAAGGATAGATTTTAGAACCTCAGTTTCATAAACACACGAATACTTGATTACCAACAAAACAGGTCAGTAAAGCTCCATTTGGAGGTTGGAAAGACTTGCTAGTCGTTGACGCTTCTGTTTAAAATAGAATACGATTATTTCGTCTAGCGCCAGTAGCCGATTTTTAAATCTGCATGCTTTTAAGTTAACCTGTTGTCGGTATCAGCTAGCGGGAGTATTTCCAATTCAATTATAAATGCGCCTGTAAATGCAACCTTAAACATTACGCCCAGTTACTTTAAAACGTAGTTGGGTAGCGTTTTTTTAGCAGGTAATTCCGAAATAAATGATTTTCTTTTATTTTAGCATTTTACTTGGTTTTTTAGCGGCGCAAAACGTGAAAAGTCAAAATAAGTAACTTAACCCCAAAATTTTTGACCCGAAGCTAAAAAATCTCTGGTGTCCCACTGTGGATAAACATAAAAAAATTCTCCGCGTTGCCATGGAAAACAAATTCAATGACGTAAAATTTTGCAAAAAAATCAGGTCGATATAGTTAAATTGATTTCCCGTACAGTGTTGCTAAAAGCAATTCCCCAGATTGTAACTAAGACCTTAAACAAAAAAGGTTGTGCTTACAACTTACGACGTAACTTAACTTCAAATTTTACTTCATGCCTTGTCGAAAAAAGCGAGAGGGCAATAGAATGGAAAATAGAAGGATCGAAACTGTAGATCAGGCATTTATGAAAACCCACAGATAACAAAATGGTTAGGATACGCTAGCTCCGTACGAATACTGCAAGCTTGGTCGTAGAGATAGGTAAGATGTATAGGCTCTGTTGTACAACGTATTCGTTCTGCACATGCGCACTAAGCTGTGATAGTTTTTCAGATAAAAAAATCGAAAAAATGCCAAAAACCATGACTGCGTATGGAATCACCCAGGGGTGAATAATCTTCTGGGCATGCGTTAGTGTAAGCAGCTGACCACTATGAATTGGATCGCAAAAATTAAGATTATGTTTAATCTTTTTGCATGTATGTAATGTATTGTATGTTGCTTTTAAGTTTTTTTTATAAACAGTATGGAAACTACTTAGTTAAACTTGTAGTTAATATTGCACCAGCCAGAAGATAGCCCTTAGACACGAGAAAGCTAGGAATTCTATCCCCTCCTCCAGACTAGGTCACACACTCCAGACTTGAGAACGGAGTGGGCGGCGTCTCTGAGTTAAAGTAAAAAATTGACCACCATGCAAATAGGTTCAGAGTAAATTTGTAAAATTAAAGTGCAGAGCAAGGAAGCAAGCAAGATAGTATTTAGACCATCATTTGCTAAAAATTTAAAAATAAGGCCCTAGGAGGGCGGGGGTTCCTACTGATAAGTTTTCACAGTTTCAAAATACGTTTTATCAAATTCCACTAACCTGGGATTGTTTACAACCTTCAGTATTAAATTCCTGAACTTTTCAACTGTCAGTTCTTCCAGGGTGATCACTTCCCCCATACCGTATTTGACACAAGTATCAATATTAAAAGTTTGATCGGAGTGAAATGGAATGCCGATCACTGGTTTGTGAGCGGAAATGGTCTCTTCCGAAGACTGAAGGCCGCCTTGGTAGATAAAGAGTTTTACGTTGGGATGACCTAAAATAATTAACAATTTTTGACGTTTATTTTAGAGGACTGTCTAACAAATCGTCGAAGTCATCCACTAATCGCTTGATGGCCCTTCAAAAATGGTGGGTGTAGGGTAAACAAAGCGATTTTCCATAAGGCGTAATGCTAATAAAAATGAAAATTTTGGAAAAGTGGAAAAAGATGCGGATCAAACAAAGTGACTATTCTATAGAATAATCCTTTCTGAATCGGGAACCAACAAGCGTTTTGCCGAAATATTGGAAATAAGCTCAAAATTTGAAGTTTGAAGAGGCAAGTACATGTACAATTGATGTTAAAAAAACGCATAAATGCAGTCACAAAATTGACCTTTCTAAAAGTGTATAATACATACGGACTACCAGCTAAAATGCCTAAAAACTAAAAAATTACGACAATTTGTCAAAGTCAACCTTATTTTTATATTAAATTTTGCATAATACTAAAAAATCAGCAAAAATAATGTTTTAGTAAAATCTTTATTGAACAATATCAAATTATCACTCGAGTAACGGACGAGAGCTGTTCTATAAAGAGGGCGGTAACCCATTTTGGAGTCGATAAAATAACAATAATACGATGGAAACAGCGCTGGATTGAAAACAATGTGACGAATAGGAAACTTGGATTAGGACAAAAAAGATGGTAAACTTAATACTAATTATTTTAACTTAAAAAAGAACTAAAATTAATAATTTAGTATTATTTTTATACAAGCTGCAAACGTCTGGGCATTGAAAAGGTTAAATTTTGAAAATACTGATGGTCTTCTGGGAGCTGATTCAATGCGCGATAAATAGCATCGTTTCTCTTCAGCATTTCGTGGTCTCCAATTCCTTTGGTATATTATTTTAACGATTCGACGCCATATATTTTCAATTGGGTTAAGGTCAGGGCTGTTGGCATTGGCGAACAACATTAGCTGTGTGTACTGGACAGTTTTCCTGCTGATAAACGAAGTCATTATTTTCATGAGAAGCTTGTATAGATGGCAGCATAACGTTTTCAAGGATTTCAATATATCGTTCACTATTAAATCTTCCTTCGATTCTCCAAAAGAACCCAAACCTCTAGCACTAAACCAGCCCCATATGTTTACAGAAAAATGTCCAGCTTTTTTAATTTGGTTTGTATATTCGGGTTCAAATCTAGAATTTGGTGGATGATAAACTAAAATTCTCCTGCTGCTTGAAGATGATTGAAAATTTTTTTCGTCAGTGAAAACCGAAAAAACGAAGAACGTTGTTCAGTGCAAAAATCACTCTGGCCTGTTTTTGTTCTTCTGTTAGAAAAGACTTCTTTGCAGCAACTCGACAAGCGACTTCTGATTTCGTTACTCTTCTATTTACTATTGCTAAAGAACCCGGAAATAATGTTACATTAGCTGCTTCAACCGACGTTGAAAAAGGATTTTGTCTGAGATGGTCAATAAGTCTCTCATCTTGCACTTCAAAACTTACTCTGGTCGTCCTGATCCATCTTTCCTATCCGTAGAATTATTTTCAATCTAGCGCTTTTATCAACTTCAAAATGGGTGGCCTTAATATAGTTATAGAAGACGGCTGGTCTATAAGAAGAGCGGCCACCCATTTTGAAGTTGATAAAAGCGCTAGATTGAAAATAATTCTACGGATAGGAAAGATGGATCTGTTGCTGCAAAAACTGGAATGCATAGGAATACATGGAAAAATGTTTAATTTGTTTCAAAGTAGTTTAACTGATCGGATATAGGCTATAAAAATCAAAAATTATGTCTCATCAGAGTTTCTTTTACTGTCAGGGGTCCCGCAGGGCGGTCATCTCTCAACAATTTTGTTTAAATTGTTTAATAATGATATTTCTTTAGTTTTAAAATCTTGTGAATTTTTGCTTTTAGCTGATGATTTGAAATTTTTTTAAATAATTCGTGATCTGTATGATTGTCATATATTGCAGCAAGAAATAGTTTATTTTTCTAATTGGTGCAAAGATAATCATTTATTTCTTAATGTCGGTGAATGTTAGAGTACGAAATTTCATAGAAAAACGAATCCAATAAATTTTGAGAGATTTAGGTGTTTTGTTTGACTCAGAATTGACTTTTATAGATCATATTGACCTGATTGCAAACAAGGCAAAATTGTTAGAATATTTATTTAGAACATTGAAAAATGTCCAAAATGTATTTATTTAGAACATTGAAAGATGTCCAAAATGTATTTACCTTGAAAAATGTCTACGAAGCTTTAGTCAGATCTGTCTTAGAATATGCCTGTACATACAATATGGTATCCATTCTATAATAATCATAAAACTCGTTTAGAAAGAGTACAACGGAGATTCTTACGTTTCATATGTTACAAGTTGTACCTAGTGAATCTATAGACTACAACTAACTGATGGCATTATTAAACCTCTCACCATTGGAAAACCGAAGAAAATGCTATGATTTGTGTATGTTGTTTAAAATTATTAATAATGAGATTAACTCTCCAGAACTTTTGTCTTTGATAAGATTTCACATTCCCTCTAGAAACACAAGACAACGCAATTTGTTTGCCTTAAGGCAACATCATACTAATTATGGGTGGAATTCACCCATTGATAGATTCAGTAGGTATGCAAATGAACTTATTGAAGTTGAAAAAACTTTTTAACATTTCATGTAATAAATTTAAAAACATTCTTAAGGATCACTTTTAGTTTGTTCCATAAATCACTGTGATTTACGTGAATCCTTTTAGTAATTTGTAAGATTTTATTGATCTAAATAATGTATTGATATAATTATCATTCTGATATTTTGGGATAATAAATCTTTTCTTGTTTTTTGTTAATTTTATATTGAAATTATATTTATAGTAACTAAATAAAAAATACTGTAAAATGGCAAGTCCGTAAATAAACTAAACTAAACTAAACTAAAAATCTCGCAATTACACAGGCATTGTTTTTCTCAGTTCAGCCTGAACATCGGGCCAGATCGGCTTAAAGAGAGACAGTTTGCGATTTGAGTTTATTGTTAAAATTTTGTCAAAGTGCTTGTTTTTTTCCCGATTTAGAAAGGATTATTTCATAAAAAAAATCACTTTGCTTAATCTGCGTCCACTTCCACTTTTCCAAACTTTTGATTTAAGTTAGCATCACGTCTTATGGAAAAAAGGTTTGTTTAACATGCACCGCCCATATTGGATCGGCCATATTATTTTTAACAAAAAAACAGGAGTTTTTTGTACTTAAACCAACGTCCTGATCTTCGACTATTCACACACGGTCCCCAAGCAGCATTTGGACGTCGTATATCGGTTCTCTGACGGCGGCATTCACAACCCGACGTTGTAAACTGAATTTATGACGACGACCTTGAGACCGGCATTTGCACTGAAATGGAGCATAAAAATTTTGGTCGTTCCGATGACAGTAGGCGACTCTCGTAGTACCGCCCGACTGACCAAATCCGACAACCAACAACATCGTCATTTTTGTACTAAACATGTAATATGCTTTCTATACCTAGAATTTTCCGCCCACTGCACTTAATTTCGACTGGACGTAAATAGTGTTGGATATCGCCAGATATTTATTACTTTGAAGGAAATAACTGTTTAAATATTTCTCAATTAGTGATTATGTTATATATATATAGCACTTTTTGACCATTCAGAAGTCGAAATTTTTCAACCAAGGCCACTTTACTTTATCAGTAACAAAAATCGTTGAAAAAAATAAACCCGCCCTTAAAATTCTTTGAAAATACGAAAAAAATTAATAAAAAAATATATATCTATATATTTTTTTTTTGCTAAATTTGTAGATTTTTCACAAATAAAGGATAAACCGCATCATCTAAACAAAATTTTACTAAACATTTTTACAAAGCTTGGTTTGATTGCTTACTAAAGAAAAAAATCAAAAATGCCTTCACAATGGGGAGCCTATTTCTGCTTCTGACGAAATACCAAAATTCAACCAGATCAGAACAATTCCGTCAAAATCTCCATAATTGTTACCTCTAATGTGTCTAACTGCACTTTAAGTCAGTACGTTCACTATGTATTCACTACCCTTTGTCTAAGTCAGCTGTGTAAACGGGTATAAGTCGTGTTCCGACTATCGCACGCCAGGATCGGAATCCGACGTCTGTGCCTGCAAAGAACACGACTAAAGTTTATCTATCATTTGTCATTGTCATAATCCTGACAAAAAATCTAAAAAATGTTTTAAAGAAACCGGAGTTCTAGCCAGGTGATTACATGTGACCAATAGCTTATTCTTATGTTATTTCCTATGTAAACCCAACTTTAATCTTGTCCAAGTTTATTTTTAACTGATTTATTGGATCTGCTGGTTGCTCCTGAGGGGGTTATCTCTCCTACATTTTAAATACTCTGTTTGTTTAGCTTGCCTTCTGTAAAACGTGTTAGTATGCCTAAAAGCCCTTTTCTTTTTTTGTTCTTTTAGGCATACTTTCAGTGCAAATATTCAAAAACAAAAGGGTTATGGGGTCGGGTCTTTCTCTGACGTTATTTTTTGGACGAAATGCCTAATTGTGGCTGACGACGAAATAGGGCGATTTGTTTGAATTAATTCTGGCTGGTTCAGTCACCAACGTCGCATTCAGTTATTTCGTAGTTAATACAATCATGCTAGACAACTAGGCTACATGACCGCGATTTGCAGTATTTTATTTTACCGTCGGCAACCGACGACGCCTTTCTAATAAAGAGTACGTTGTTAACTAAACTACTAGTTATAAGTTACCAGACTGCTAAAATTTTCACTTGATGCTGCTTGGATCGACGCTAATTGTGGCAGGCCGTATTCCAATACATCCGTATTATTAAGTCATTTGCAAAAGTTTTTTGTACTTCAGTGCAAAAGGAACTTCTTGAATTTCGGTTGCTCACACAGAGGGTGGAATCTAGGACGACGCCGTTTCGTTCTTATTAGGGATTCATCAGCTAGGTGTACCACAACGACAGGCAATTCGTTCGTGCTTTTACGCCAAAAATTTGGCAAAGTGCGAACAAATTGTCTGTCGTTGTGGTACACCTAGCTGATGAGTCCCCAATAAGGCCGAAACGGAGTCATTCTAGGTTCTACCCTCTGTGTGAAAAGTCGAAGATCAGGATGTTCATTTGGCACTACCCACTAAGCAAGGTCTGTTACATAACAGGTTTTCAACGTTGAAAAAATGTAGAATTTATGTTACTTTGTATATGTTAAGAAAAAAGTTTAAAAAAAGTAAAATGTAAGTTCAAAACTAACATTCTATGTGAATCGCTGATACACGAAAGGAGCACTAATTTTACGTTAATATTTAAACTTGGATTTAACAAGAGATGTAAGCAATAAAGTTACTGAAAAATAACATTATTTGAAGTTTAATAAATGTCAGTGTCAAAACAAATTAGCTTCTTTAAAGTTACATGATATTACACATTATTGTAAGTTTATTAAATGTCAAACTTAAATAAAGAACCCCGCACGAAATACATTGAAAAATTATTTCGGTGAAATTTGACGAAATTTTAGTATATTAGAGTGCATTATGAGATTAAAAAAATGTGTAAATAAAAATTGATTTCTGTTACTAGTTCCAGAGATATAGACGGTCAAAATTTAAAAAAAACGTCGTTTCGGGGTATATTGGGTACGCTCAAAAAGACATTTCCTGACCGAAATAAAATAAGCGATCGACGAATATGGGTTCCCGAGGAACCACACATGAACTTCCTTAGTATTTTGTTGGCAAAACGTTAACAGGTTGTATACTGGGGCTAGTCAAAAAAATTATTTTTTGACACATTTTTATTTTCCTCTATACCAGAATTAAAAAATTATTTTTGAGCATACATTAATTTTTTTATTATTTTCTAAATAATCTGAACAAGTTTTTCTTCCCAGTAACAGTTACTTTGTCTTACATGTTTTTTTCAATTTTTTTACTACAAAAACCTGACAAAAATTGTTTCCTACTACGAAATAATTATTTGGAACTTAAAAATCTAAATATTATTTTGCATTCAGTTAAATTGATAAGTAAATAAACTTTAAATAAAGTAGATTTTATTTTAATATTTTTTTCTAGCTATTAATTTTTATAGAAAAGTAGTAAATATTTAGTTTCTTAAAAACTGATTGAGGGATTTTGATTTAATTACGTACGCCTTTATTATACTTTTATCTAATACAGGGTGCAATTTTTTTATCACTTTATGTTTTGCATCTACGATGATGATTTTTCCCTTATACTTACACAGTGACGTAGCCAGAGGGGGGCTTTGGGGGTTATAACCCCTCAGAGGGCCCAGATTCCGTTTTAATGTAGCAAAATTGTAATAATCGGTGGTTCACCATAACAATAATTAAGTAACGATAAAAATAACAATAAAAAAAGCTATAAGGAGTAAACTATTAGATAAATTGTAATAATCGTTACCATAACAATTAACAATGAAAAAAACAAGAAAAAAGCTATAATGAGTAAACTATTAAAACCCAAATTTAAATATTTTTGCGCTTGGTTAAACTACGGTAAAAAAGGTTTCTCGAAAAATAACAGCGTTTTACGAATAAAAGAAACCTAATTAATATTTAAATTATTATTAATTGGCCTATTATCGGGTACAATAAAACAGAATCTGGGCCATCTGGGAGGTTTTAACCCCCAAAACCCCCCTCTGGCTACGACATTGTGTAGGTATAATGGAGAGAAATTACCCATAATCATAATTTATGGTAATATATTGTTTGTTTGATAATTCAGCCCTACCAAAAGTGTTAAACAGTAAGTAAAGTAAGTTTAGAGTACCCTGAGAAACCTTTAAAAAATCATAATCCTAGATGCAAAACATAAAGTGATAAAAAAATTGCACCCTGTATTAGATGAAAGTGTGATAAAGGCGTACGCAAAATTAAATGAAAATACCTCGATCTGTTTTAAAGAAATTAAATATTTAGTACTTTTTTATAAAAATTAATGATATAGAACTTTTTGCATGTACCTCGTAAATAGGTAAAAAATAATAAAATAAAATCTATTTTATTTTATGTTTACTTACTTATCACTTTAACTGAATGCAAAATAATATTTAGTTTTTTAAATTGCAAAATAATTATTTCGTAGTAGGAAACAATTTTTGTTGTGTTTTTATAGTCAAAAAATTGAAAAAAACATGTAAGACAAAGTAACTGTTACTGGGAAGAAAACCTTGTTCAGCTTATCTAGAAAATACTAAAACATTAATGTTTGCTCAAAAATAATTTTTTTATTTTTATATAGAGGAAAATAAAAATGTGTCAAAAAATGATTTTTTGACTAGCCCCTGTATACAAAGTGTTAACGTTTTATCAACATAATAATAAGGAAGTTAATTTGTGGTTCCTCGGTAACCCATATTCGTCGATCACTTATTTTATTTCGGTCAGAAAATACCTTTTTGAGCGTACCCAATATACCCCGAAACGACGTCTATATCTCTGGAACTAGTCATAGAAATCAATTTTTATTTACCCATTTTTCCGATCTCATAACGTACTATAACATACTAAAATTTCGCAAATTTGACCGAAATAATTTTTCAATGTATTTCGTGCGGGGTTCTTTGGTTCTTTATTGTGACATGACAAAATACACTGTCGTAAGTGTAATAAACATCAAAATTGAACCAAGTTTAGTTTATTAATGCTCGCATGAAAGCAGCAGTATTGTAAGCTTAATTAATGACAAATTTAAAACAAACTTTGTTGTTTAGTGGAAAATTACCAAATACAATTCTAAGTTTTATGGAACTGGAAAATTTAAAAAATCATGTTAAAATTATAAAGCAAGACCTCTCGCCGTTTTCAGAATTATAAAACATTTAAAAAAAAGGATCTCGAAAAATATTTTTCTTGAGTAAAATGAAATTTTTCAAGGCCATCCAAGGTTGCACGTCATTTTAACTAGTAATGTCAAATTTCTCTTCATTAAGTTCTATAGATTCAAGTATCATTTTTTTTTTAAGTAACTTTCGATTTAAGACCGCCATTTTGAAGAATTCGCCGCCAACTTGGTTTCTGTACGTCCGATCATAAATTTTCTTGACTATGATCCGAAAAAATTGTTAAAAAAGTAAGCGTATCAAATCTGGGGCTTTCCGCAACAAATGAACAATAGGGTACATTAGAGTACTATTCGGGGCGATTAAACACATGTTAGGTCAAATTTACTGGCCTGTAGCGTAAAAATAGCCCGACAGCATTTAGAATTTCATATCTGAATCGATTTGTTGGGGCCTTCTAATTCATTAAAAGCCATAAAGGTGTATAACCAGCAAAATTTTTGGTCGCTAGAAAGAATTGAAGAAAACGTTGAAAAACCCGTTTTTATAGGTACTCAAAAAAAAAATTGAAGTGACCAATGACCATATCAAACTAAAATTATTTTTATAAAAGTCTGCATACCTCAGTTATACATAATCGTTTATTTTAATAAATATTCATATCTTATCTTAACTATTAAAAAAATATGAACTTTTAACAAATTTAAAATCGGAAATTTGGGTGCCACGTCGTCCGCAGCGCCACTTATCCAAAAATTTTTTAGAATATCAGTTGACCTTGACAATTGTAATAATCGTGGCAAATTTGACATTTTCTCCTCAAAAACTAAAAAAGATACGTATGATAATATAGCTTTCTTAAAAATCGTACCTTGACTAGCCTGGTATAACTAAACCACTCACCTTGTAAGCAAAACGTCAATTAGAAAAGTTATTTTGATATTCTTTCTAAATTATAAAATTACAACAAAAGACCTGTCGCGGCTTACTAAATTATGAAAAAAAAATAAAATGTCACTTTTCAAGGACGATAAAGGTCACACGTGAATGTAACCATTTTTTTTCAATTCCTTTCTATTAATTTGAATGGATTCGAGTAAAATCTTGTTTTGATGGCAAACCTACAATTTTTGAAAAAAATAGAAGTCTAATTTGAAAAAATCGCCGCCATCTTGGCTTCTATACATCCGATCATCGATTTCCTCGACCAAAATTTTAAAGAATTGTCTAAAGAATAATTGTGCCAAATTTCATGCTTTCTGCAGAAAATTAACAATTGATTGCTATTTAGGACTTAAGTCGGACGACTATAAGTAGTAAATCTTACCTAAAATAGCTTCTTGCGCAAACCACGGCCTGGTCAACACATTTTTCGGCTTATTCGGCATAGTACCGTTCCATTTCCATACGAAATTAAATGGCAAACTGGCAAATGTTTCCTGAAAGGTTTTCACAATATGTGGCATCAAAGTTTCCGGTTGAACTCCCGAGCCCAAGCTAAAGTAGACCACACCATGCTGGGAGTTGTTTATGAATTGTTCAAGATCCTAAAAGTCAAATGTAGATACATATATAACATCTTTTACTTTGAGGTTAATATGTGTGTGTAAGTGTGCCCCCTTTAATTAGCAGCAGGAGAAAATTTTACAATATGTGGCATCACAGTTTTCAGTAGAAATATAACTAGTGCATGAAATATTTCCGGAAATTTTTGAAAATTTTGTCTGAAACCAATGTTTTAACAAAAGCATCTGCACCTGAAAAAATCCCTAACCCGCAGGGTGAGTGATTTTTTCTTTGGTGCAATGCACGAGTGCTGTTTTTAGGAAATATTTTATGCACGTGTTATGTTTTGATCGGAAATATGGATAAAATTGGATAAAAGTTTATTTAGGTAGTGCCCAAAAAGTTGATTTTGATATATTTATTTATTTAAACAATACCATATTTTAATAAGAATTAATATTTTTTGTAAAGCTAATAGTAAATTAAAACTTAAACATAGTCCTGCTTCTAAAAACTTCTATTGCTATAAAATGTAGAATTTGGATACGTAACAGGAGTATTAATTTGATTTAAAATTTTGACAGGTCGACTGCTTTGTTGTATTGAAACTATAAATGTCAAAAATGACAATTATCCCCGGGATATTTCCAGATGCAATTTTCAAAACGGATGCAATTTCCACTTATCAATTTTTGAAAATTTTCGTGTAAAATTTTTAGTTAAATTGACACTGGGAAATGAATTCCCGAGTTCAGGCTAAAGTAGACCACATCGTATTGGGAGTTGTTTATAATTTGCTCAAGATCTTTAAGTCAGATGTGAAATAAAACCTTTCGTCGAAAATAGTACACCCCACAGGTGTAAATTACTAAATTTTAAAACCAATTTTCAAAAAGGCTTACCCATACAGAAAAGGCATAAAATTATTGATTATTTTGTATTGTTATTGCAACATACCACTGAACAACTGCTTTTTTTCTCAAAATACACCATATTTTAGAAAAAAATGTCCTAAAACTAATTTTTTTTGACAGGTTTGAAAATGACAAATGGTGAATAAGCCAAAAATTTGGCACATAATAGCTTCATTATTTACATAGGTTATAAAGTTGGTGATTTTTTAGAGCATCTCAGGGGGGTGGATTAAATTTATAGCCCCCAGAAAGGATTGTTTTGTGGCATTTGCTAATAAGTTTGTTCATAATTTCCCTAAGTAACCGCTTTTACAAGGATCAATTTACCTTATTTAATATTCCAAGTTACCCAATAAAACACCTCCTATTTTGTCCAGAAAAATGCCATATTTTGAACCCGTTTTCAGCACAAAATATTTATGAGGGCACTACGAGGCAAAACAAACATAAGCGAAGGTCACTGATTATGCACGAAAAATATACCAAACAAAAAACCCAAAACAACTATACTAATTTATTTACAAACTAAAAGTAAAACAATGAGGTTATCTAAAAGCTCAGTAAAAAATCTTTCCTTACTCAAAGCTCACTCATTTTAAAGCTATAGCTTTCATCAGTAGAGGTTGGTGCAAGACAAGGTGCAAGCAGAGGTAAAAGATCCGAACTCGCTGTTTGTGATTGAACGCAGTGCTAATATTTTTAGAGTGACATTTCGACGGTGACAGAAATGTAAAAAAACTTGCATTTAAGTTTTTTAATACGTTTCATAAATAAAAACACCTTTTAAATAAATACAAAATTAATCTACTCCTTATTTTATTATCACTCATCTAAATCGTTGTGCGACATCAAGTATTAATTGAAAAAATCAATTAACAATGGTAAGTTTTAATTAGAGTGACATATAACCACAAACCCCGCGTGGGTTTAAATTTTTTAATTTTCTTTATATCCAACAAAAGATTGTGTTAAGGTGATTATTCAATAAACAAATTTATTAAAATTCTTCTTATATATCAAACTATGTCCAGAACTCAAGGAGGGTTGGTTTAAAATGCTTAAAACCAAAAATTTCACTTAAACTGAGGACCGTTCTAAAATAAACTAAACCTTTTTAGTAAATCCCACCGTTGAAGTTTTTACAATATGTGGCATCAAAGTTTTCGAATGAACTCCTGAGTTACCTGTTTTAATTTGTGCAACATCCCAAGAGTCAAATTTAATTGTTTGTAAAATAAAACTTTCTGTAATATTTTCTACTTTGGGATAAAAGGACATACTTTAATTAAATGTAAACATTTATTTGATCAGAAAAATATGAAGTTTTCACCATATGTAGTAGTAGACCACACCGTGCTGGGAGTTGTTTATAAACTGTTCAAGATCCTAATTAAGAGTCAAATCCCAGCAAACCCAAATCGTCGGCATTGAATCGGGCCAATGTCGACAACGTCGGCACTGTGTGACGGCTACAGTCTGGCCCGATGTTGGGCGGATTGCAATTTTCAGTTTTCGGTCAATAATCGGCAACTGACGGAGGTCCGCATTACTACAGTCGACTTTATGCTGACACCACTTTAGGACCGACGATGGTCCGATTGGAACTTTGTTTAATCGGACGAGAATCGGCAACTGACGATGGCCCGCAAAGCTTATTTGCTTTTAGGACCGACGATGATCCGATAGTAACTTTATTTAAACGGTCGAGAATCGGTAGTTGACGATGGCCCGATTTACTATAGTCAACTTTATGCCGAGGCCTACTTTATCTGCTTTAAAGCCGACGACAGTACGATTGTAATTTTGTTTAAACAGACGAGAATCGGCAACTGACGATGGCTCGATTTACTATAGTCGACATTATGCCAACGCAAACCTTATCTGATTGAGGGCCGATGATGGTCCGATGGGAACTTTCTTTAACCGGTAGAGAATCGGCAATTGACGATGGCCCGATTTACTATAGGCGACTTTATGCCGACGCCTACTTTATCTACTTTAGGGCCGACAACGGTCCGATTGGAACTTCGTTTAATCGGACGAGAATCGGCAACTGACGATGGCCCGATTTAGTATAGTCGACATTATGCCAACACAAACTTTATCTGCTTTAGGGCCGAAGATGGTCCGATTGGAACTTTGTTTAATCGGTCGAGAATCGGCAACTGACGATGGCCCGATTTACGATAGTTGACATTATGCCAACACAAACTTTATCTGCTTTAGGGCCGACGATGGTCCGATTCGAACTTTGTTTAATTGGTCGAGAATCGGCAACTGACGATGGTCCAATTACGTCTCCTTAAAATTTTTAAACTTAATATTGTCTTCCTAGTATCGAGAGATGGTGCTAATGTCACTATATTTCCTGTACAGTCTAAGATAATATTATATATATCATGAGCAGAGATATTTCAAAACTAGAATGCAGACTTGACCAAATGGTGGTACTTCTCCACAAGAATTACCTCTTCTGCCACATAAACCAGCCCGACTGGTTAATCACCCGCATTATCAAAACTTTGTAGTTTTCCAATATTGGATCATGTCAATAAGCAACCACCGACGGACCTTCGTCAATCACCGACGTCGGCCCGCTTTGAGAGGCTGATGTGGGGCCTTATTATTCACCCATTATCGGACCTTTGTGGTTTGCCATTGACGGGCCGGTTTAAACTACCACCGACGGACCTTCGTCAATCACCGACGTTGGACCGCTTTAGGAAACCAATATCGGACCTCCGGAATAGTTTACCGATGTCGGACCAAGACCAGCTTGTCTACGTTAGACCAACAAAATTAAACAGTTATGGTCGGATAGTCGGTACCATGTGGTTAAACCATATCGGACCTTAATCGTACGGCGACGGTATGCCGATTTTAGCAAAAAGTAAAATTTACCATTGGTCCGACGGCGCGCTACATTCTAACATTGCGTCGGCAAACATACATTGGGCCTACATGGCAAAGCGGACAAAAAATACTGCTGGTCCGATGTCGTAAATCGACGTCGTGCCGATGACGGCAAATTCGGAAATCAACATCGGACGACGAAGGCCCGAGGGAACCGTGTTTGCTGGGGTGTCTTTACATGACTGTACCAATTTTTTATAAATTTAATACCTTTTGCATGGGCTGCACAGGGATGTCATTTTTCTTTCTTCCGCCAAACTGGACTACTGTGGGCAAATTTGGCACACTTCTGTGGAAAATAATGTTTGTGTTCACCAAAAGCAGGCTCATATTGGCCACCATTTCACTCAATGGCGGCACGTTTTCGCCGAAATACTTTCTGATTGTTTTTTCTTCTTCCGGTATGGTTACGAGTTGGTAAAAGATTCTTACATAAATCTAAAAAATGAAATTATTATAGATTATAAAATGCCCTGGAAAACCCAAAAAACATGTGAATTCGTCTGATTATAAAATCTATAGGAAGACTTATAAAATCTTGTCTTCTTAGCAACCCATAGCCAATTTTTAATAAAACGAGAGGTTCACAGAAACCTTTAAAATTTTATGAGTTTGACTATTCATAAAATCTCCCGAAAGTGTCATAAAAATTGTGCTTATATAAACTTATAATACATTATAAGAAACAAGGATGTAACCATAGAAACCTATAACGTGTTTGATTATAAAATGTTTAAAAAAATTTGCTTTCATAAACCTATGAAATATGTAAGAATAAAACATTTGTACTAAATATAAATTTGTACCATTTATAACTCTGTCAGATCATAGGATCAGTTAAAAAACAGATATATTGAACCACACAAAATTTTATCAAAATAAAAAAAAACTCACAAAAGCTTATAAACTTTATAAAACTGATAAAAAGCATGTGTGTTTTTTATGAGATTTATCGCGATTTTTTTGGCAGGGTAATGTTTCTATTTTCTACTACCTTATTCTTATAGCAGCTTGACTTACAGCCCAAATTGCCGACCAAACCCTCTCGAAAAAATTCATATTTCTGGACAACGGTAGATCTTGGTCAGGTGCCAAAACAGGATGCGAAGGATTGCCGACCGCGTCCAGGGCTGGCAACAGCATTCCAGTGGACGAGATTCCTATCAGAGGACAGTCGAAGTAATGTCCGAAAACTGCTAGGGTGGGGTAGAACCATTCCACTATACAAACGTCGAATTTCTTGTGAGTCTTTAGTAGCCGTTGGACCTGAAACGAAAAATGTTTTAAACACTTCAGGGGAATGTAAGCTCCTATTTTTAGGGACTAAAATGACACTTTAGGGGGTGTGCGTATCAACGTCAACAACCAAACAACCAACTTTAACTGGTTTTTATTTTTTTTTAGTTTTTCTTATCCCAAAGTGTATCAAATAAAGTATAAACCGAGATTAAAGTGTCTTTTTATCCTCTTCCTTCCTCCAGTCGGGCTACAAACTTTTCTCCCCGGGTCAAAAAGTGCTCCTTCAGTCCGTTGAGAGATTTTGAGATTTCGATTTTTATATCTAGTATATTAACCAACCAACCTCAAAATGTTCAAGAGTGTTGATATGCAAATAGTGATACAAATTATGCAATAGCTCCTGTCGAAAAAACATCGTCATAAAATTCGGCCTTTTATAAAACTCCAAAAAAATCTCACTTCCCACTGTCTCTACCATCAGCTCCATCAAGTTTTTAACATCGTATTCTGTAAGATTTGCAATGGTCTGATTTTTAAAAGGCATTGGCGTCACTGCATAAACCTCGTGCGCATTTTTCAATAATTCCGTTTGTAAAGACTGGTACACTTTCTGATGGCTTGCGCATGGAATGGTTGCAATCATTAGTATTTTCGCACACGACACTGGCCCGAATAAACCATTTAGTAATAGTACTAGGATAGTTGCTAATTTTTTGTAAAAAGTCATTGTAATAACGATTCATAAGCTCAGTAGCACAGATAATCTATTATATAACTCAGTAGTGGCGCATAGTTTGAGAGTGAACAAAAGCCAAAAATTGTGCCAAACATATTTATATATAGTAGTTAACGAGTAAAAATAGTACATTCTAAGTGAATAGCCTTTTAATAGTTACAAAGAACATAATGTGCTAAAGCGATCACCAAAACTATGTCCCAGGTCACCCCAGATAAGTACTTATTGTTTTATTTTATCTGGATAATCGAACAATACACTTTTTTTTATTATTGACCAAGAACAATTTTACTAAATATGTGAGTTTATTAAAATTAACTTTATTATACAGGGTGCTTAGAAGTTAATTTTTTTAATATTAACTAAATCAATAATGTCTTCGAATTGCTCTATTTGCCAAACCAAGTGCCTATTTAAGCGTCGCCCCAATGCGAAAGAAGGCGAGATATTCGGAACAAACTGCGATGTTTGCCAAATTATTTTATGCAAACGTTACAGCTACCGAAGCTGATGCACTAACTGTTCTAAATATGACCATACTGTTTCTCTGTGAAGGAGGCAAAGCTTCGTTATCAGACACGGAGCAACTTACTCAGAAATTTGATCAACTAAACAATGACCTAGCCACGAAAGATAGTTATATTGACCATTTAGAAACCGATCTTGCAGACCGGCTTTCGAGAGGAAATAAATCGTCTTGAGGACATAAACAAACACACAGTCAAAAACAACGAATCTTGAAGATGAAATAACAAAACTTAATAAGCTCAATAATGATTTTGAAAATAAAATATCTTCTCTTGCAATTGATAATGACAATTATGTTCGAGATATAATAAATTTAAATAAAAAAGTCAATGAAAAGGCTAATAGCAATTACGTTGATGCAGCTATCCAAACTGATAAATTAGTTAAAGATCTCAGCAATATTATTCAAAATAATACAGAAATGCAAACGGTAATTGATAAAAATAAACTCTTCTCTAAACCGACAAGCAATCTCTTATTGTTATGCGACCAAATGGGTAGAGGACTAGACTCGAAGTCAAGAAATGTAATTATGTTTATGCAGCTATCCAAACTGTAAATTAGTTAAAGGTATTAGCAATACTATTCAAAATAATACAGAAATGCAAACGGTCATTGGTAAAAATAAACTCTTCTCTAAACCGATAAGCAATTTTCTATTGTTTTGCGACCAAATGTGTAGAGGACTAGACTCGAAGTTAAGAAATATATTTGAAACATCCAAATTTAATATACAAAGTGTGATAAAACCCTACGCTTATTTTAAAGCAGTAACAGAAAGTGTAAGCGTGTTAACGAAAAATTTCGACTCTAATAACTATGTAGTGATTATGACTGACTATAATAATTTTCTTATAATAATAGCACCTAGTTTTTCGTATATTTTAAACTGTCTGAAAAAGTGTATCCATACAAATGTAATTATCTTGTTACCTCCAATTTGTTTTAAATCTCCCAATAATTGTATGTCCTTTAATATTAAACTTAAAAATTTGATCTATAATTTTGACAAATGTACACCAAATAAACTGTTTTATGTTGATACATGCGATGTCAGGGGAAAAAAGAATCCAAGACGTAAAATTTTCAAAACAGTCTGTAATCTTAAAAACAAAAGATCAAAAGATCTTGGGTGAAAATAACGAAAATTCAAACTTGGATGAGCATCCCATAAGGAACACACAAAAGATCAAAGCGAAAAGAGAAATGATTAAACGATGTTTCGCCCTGGGTTGGGTTTTTTTTTAGTTTCTTTTCGGTTGAAGTAACTGATTTGGAGGTTTTTTTAACTTCTGTTTTGTTTTAGTTGCCTTAGGAGCATAATCCTACTGGAAATATTAATACGCCAGGACGAACTCATATCAGGTAACTTGGATAAGTACCAGTGCGGAACGATGCCTATTTGTGAGTGGCTCAAGGTGGGAAATCAAAGTGTATGATGGTGTTTAATGATGTATAGTGGAGGGTGACCAGTAAAACTACTGATGAGCCCACGCTGGGTACCCAGGGCGAAACATCGTTTAATAATTTCTCTTTTCGCTTTGATCTTTTGTGTGTTCTCTGTGGGATACTCATCCAAGATTGAATTTTCGTTATTTCCACCCAAGATCTTTTGATCTTTTGTTTTTAAGATTACAGACTGTTTCGAAAATTTCGGTGACAACACAAGAACATAGTGTTATTAAATTGACAGCTCCCCCCGACTCAAAGGGGGTGGAGGGGGTTACCCCTCTAATGAGGGAAGTGGAGGAGGAGAAAGATTTAGTTTGCTCGATTTCAGTCAGAATTGGCATACAGGGATTTTTAAGAAAAGGAATTCTGAATTTTTGATCAGATGGGATCTTGAGTAAAAAAATATTTTTTTGTAGAAGTAACTAAGTATGCTAAGTATAGCTTTTTTTAATTAATTTTCAGGTGGTGGAATAAACTGATAAAAATCACGTGTGTTTTTTATGAGATTTTTTGGCAGGGTGGACACATAAAAATCTATAAAATTTTGTAAGTTTGTCTGGCTATAAAATCTATTTAAAGACTTATAAAAAAAATTGTTTTATTATGAGTTGATCTGATCATAAGATATCCCAAAATTTCATGAAAAAACGTTTTTTTTTACAAACTCTTAGAATATTATAAAAAAACAAGGGTGTAATCATAGAAATCCACAAAATTCAATGAGTTATTTTGACTATAAAATCTGTCAGAAAACTATAAAAACATCGGTTTATATAATCCCATAATATATCATAAAAGAAAAAGAATGTGATTATTGAAACCCATAAAAGTTGATGTGTCGGTTTGATTATAAAATCTCTTAGAAAATCGTGTTTTTATAAAACCATAAAATATGTTAAAAAAAATGTCTGCACTTATCAAATTTTAAAAACATTTATAAGCCTGGCTGATTTTAGGATCAGATAAAAAACACACATATAAAAAAGAAAAAGAATGTGTGATGGGTCGGTTTGATTATAAAATCTTTTAGAAAATCGTGCTTTTATAAAACCATAAAATCTGTTAAAAAATGTCCGCACTTATCAAATTTTAAAAACATTTATAAGCCTGACTGATTATAGGATCAGATAAAAAACACACATATGAAAAGAAAAATAATGTGATTATAGAAACGCGTAAAAGTTGATGTGTCGGTTTGATTATAAAATCTCTTAGAAAATCGTGCTTTTATAAAACCATAAAATATGTTAAAAAAAATGTCTGCACTTATCAAATTTTATAAACATTTATAAGGCTGACTGATTATAGCATCAGAAAAAAAACACACCACATAAATTCTTACCAAATCAAACGTATACCTCATAAGTTCTTACAAACTTTTATAATCCTAAAATTTTGCCTCACAAAAGCTCACAGATCTATATTTTAAGTAGGGGTAAACAAGTGTGTCGAGTGAGACCTTGTTTTGAAGGTCTTTCGAATGTCTTTACAATCGCGTATAAATTTTGAAAATCCATCAATTTGTTTTCGAGATATTTACTTTTACAGTTTCATGGACCAATGCAAGAATAGCTTTTTTACAAAATAATATCTTTATTTTTTGAGAAATCCTGGGACACGTCGACTTTGTTTTTGTTAAAGATACATTTTTCATTGCATTATTTCTTCTATGAGGGGAGTGAAATTGATCTGTATAAATTGAGTTTATTTTGAAAATGAATATCTCAAAAACGAATTAATAGATTTTCAAAGTTTTTACACGGTTGTAAAGACATTTAAGAGACCTTCAAAACAAGGTGTCACGCGACTAACTTTCCCTATTCAAAATTTACCCCTCGAAAGGGGTATGTGTTCCAAAATGTTTCCCTCTCGGACAAAAAATCGACGTGTCCGCAGATTTCTTCAAAATCAGACCTTATATACGTAAACCTTGGGTGGGAAATTTTCAAATGAACACCGTGTATATGTTCCGGTGGGCCCATTAATCGAGAGACAAAGAATAAATCGTATAAGAAAATTAATATAATTTTCTATTTCGGCCTAAACATCAATAAGACTTAAATACCAAAAATGTGTTGTTTAAGTCCCTGTACAAAGTAGATATTGTGGATTCATTCATTCATTCATTTGTTTGGTTAGAGATTTAATAAACAAATTTCTATCAAATTACGTGTTTGGACAATGAAAACAGAACGTCAAAAGTAAACGTTTTTATCTTAGGCGGTCTGATTATCTAAAATATTAAAATAAAGATTAAAGCAAGGTCTAATTTTATTTTCTTTTAACTATGACGCAAAACACGCAATGTTAAGGTAGACCAAACATTTTTGGACTTTTTCTTAGTGGCACACCGAGGGAAGGAGGGGGATTTGATGTTACCCCCCCCCCCCGAGAAGCCTGATTCCAATAGAAGCAGAAATCATAAATTGCCTGCGGCGCTGTAACACCTTTCATTTTTACGATTTCGTGTCAAAATGGTCTTTTTAATTTAATTTTACAGAAACATTTCGCCTGCCATTTGGTGACAAAAATGACATTTTAAGTGTCATTTTAGCATTTTTAACACTTTTACAAACGATTTTAGTTTATTTTTAAATTAAAAATTACATTTTAGGGGTTATTTTCTCAAAAAATTTTGCGTGCGGCGCAATTGATTGATAAATAAATAATTTTTTATTTGGTTAACACCCCTTCCTACATTTAAGCAGAGGTCCGCGCTTGTAAGCACCTGTTTCCTTGTATCAATTATCTCACATAACAATTAAACATTACTGTAATGTAAGAGTCATACACTTAGAGAACAAAGCATGTGATAATAATGTTACATTTAACCATTGGGAATATTACTAACACATGCCGGCAGTTACGTTCTAGCTTACACAGGTGATATAAATTTGATGGAAACGTGTCGTCAAACATTACTATAATACGACCAGAATGTTTTTTTTTTAGGAATTATAGTAATATCCCACATAGCAAATATTTACCCCTATTGAATATTGCACGGATACGATTTTGTGATTCAAAACATGGCCAGATGGCCACGAGATGAATATCCCAAGATATGCAGTGGATATATATCTACATAAAGAACATATTGATTCCAGTGTCATCTACTTATATGACATTAAACTAAATTATAATTATAAATCATGTAAATCGCGTTCTTTTTACAAGATAGTAATATTTTCAGCAAACAGAATATTCATAAAAATAACTTGATTATCACGTTATCATGCCAATATTATTATCTTATTACCAAAGAAATATAGAGAAAATTCTACAAAAAATAGGTCTGGAACATTCCTGTCATATTCGCAATAGAATATTCCAAAAATCACTTTGAGGGAATATTCCTACAACAATATGGTCACATTTTGACTTAAAATTAAGTTTTTTTTATTAACTATCCTTAACCCTCCTCCCCCCCCCCCCCGGAAGTCAATTCCTGGGTGCGCCACTGTTTTTCTTATAATTTTTTGTTAGTTTTTAAGCGATTTTTGCAAGCTTTAGAATTTTCAAAATTGCCGATTTTTTTGTCGACATGATACTAAAATTGGCAAGTAATTGGCAGCGTTGTCAAGTTTTTTAACACTTTAGACCTGGAATTTACCAAGGTTAGCAACATAATAAAACGATAGGCATAGGCTTCAAATCTCGAGCTAAAGGCTCTTTATATCTCAAAAACGATCAAATTCGACCTCCACGTTGTACAAAGTTTTGTCTTTTTTTGCTCTTCTCCTCTATCACCTATCGTTAAAATATTTGCAGCAATATTTTTACACCCTGTATCAAGGCAAACAAAAGTAGGCAAAAGTTGGACTGATTAGATTGTTTATTATTTTTGACATGCTTCGAGAGATAACGTGGGAGCAGTGAAAGCAAAATTTAAAGAAGCCCATCTTTTGAGCAAGCTATTCTAGACGATCAATTATATTGCCCGATATTAATATATAATTTAGGAGATTCTATGAGCCATCCTTTTCGTAAAAACTCATTAAAAAAACCTTGAGAGATGTCTTGGTTTTTATAAGGTGATTTCACATACCACATAGAAGACATGACGCACGCCCTTTTCAGATGACGTCATGTCCCCGTTTTTTTAAAGAAAGTGTACTTATTGAAATCGGTGAATTTTTATACGTATTTCGTTTTACAAGATTCTACGAGCCGTCTTTTCCGTAAAAACTCATGGAGAAAATCTTGAGAATTTTATTTAAAACCGTCCTTACATAAAAGCGGTTTTATATGCGTATAAACGTAGTGAGTGTGAAAGGGCTGTGATGTCTCTTTTTCTTCAATACAGGGTCTTTAGGTCCACCTACAAAAGCTAGCCGTTTTATGATTATCAGCTTGAACTATGAAATCCGTTGAAAATTTTATCAGGAAGTTGCAAACTTGGATGAGCATCCAACAAGGAACACATAAAGGACCAAAGCGAAACGTCGTTCTTGGTCTTTTATGTGTTCCTTGTGGGCTACTCATCCACGTTTGAATTTTCGTTATTTCCACCCAAGATTTTTTGATCTTTTGTTTTTAGATTCTTTTCGGTTGATGTAACTGATTTGGAGGTTCTTTAACTTCTTTTTTGTTTTTTAACATTTTCTATGTTGTCAAGCTGAGGATCAGCTGTAAATGTTAAGAGTAAACTAGAATTTCGAACTTCCAATGTTTTTATTTTTTACTTTTTCAAACGTTTCGACTGCTTATCATCAGGTGACTACTAACATTTGTTCAGTGAACCACGAAGTTTGCTCTTGGTTGGTTCTGCTCTTTCGCAGTTCAAATCTGTTACCTCCGAAAAATATAGGTTTCCAAATATCCTTGATGGTGAAGCTTGCATGCTGTTTCTTGGAACTTCCCCTTGAACAAAACTGCATCTACCAGGTAACTGGATCAAAAACCGCTCAAAATTGCTGGGAAAATCATCATCATATGGAATGGAAAAAGGCAAATATCGTCGCCAAGGAGGAAAATCTATTCAAGCAAAAGTTCAAAGGAACAGCATTCATACAGAGGAAACCGAATATATATATTTTCAGATTTCAACTGCGAAAGGGCGGAATCAACCAATAGTAAACTTCATGGGTTACTGAACGTAGGTTAGTTTTGATTGTAAATAATACTTTTCTGGCCTGTAATTAGACTATAGATAACAAGGAACTTTACTGGTTAACTGTTTCCAGAAGTTTTAAAATAATAAACATCAGAAAAAAAGTTTAGTAGTTTAATTTAACGACAAAACATAAGAGGTTATGGGCCCAGGAAGAACCTGCAGGGAAGAAACGGCATAATGGCAAGTACAGGCAAAAATACGTAGAATATTTAAGTGCTGAATGGAAACAGTTATAATGTATGGAAATTTAGAATAAAAGGTTTATTAGATGAAAAAGAGGTGCATGGGTTTAAAAACTCAGAGTTCAATGAAACAAATTACTTACACAGATGATTGAGTAAAAAAGGAAGCAATAAAAAAGGACAATGCTTTGATGATGCACAGCTGGAGGTTATACGAGACAAGAAAACTGCTTATGCAATGTTGCAAACGTTAAAAGAGAGATAGGATAAAAAGGATGCCTGGGAAAATGATATTTACGTCGAAAATTAATACGTATGAAGTTGGAAGAAAATAGTGATATGGAGAATTTCTTTACTGAATATGATAATTTAGTCAGCGAGTTACGTGCCACATGGGACAAACTGAAAGATGAGGAGATAATGGGCCGCTTTCTCACTTCGGCTTAAATTTAAAACTAAGCTAAGTTAAAACTTAAGTATAAGTTCAACCTATTCTTATTTCTCTTGCAGAGGTGCAACCTTGGCTAAGTGGAACCAGAGAATATAAAATTGGGTTGATGCTATAAATTACAATTGGTAGCATCGCATTTTTTGTGTTTTTTGGATGCAGTCCTGAATATCAGTGTCAATTGTCAAATTTTTTGTTTATATTTTTGTGGTTTCCAAAAATTGAAATGTAAAAAAACGGACGATTTGGAAAAAAGCGAGAGCCCAAATTTTTATCTACTGTCAATTACTGTTGAAAGCAGAGGAGATTCACCAGGGGCTCCCTATTCACCATCCCCAAGACCTGCAAAAAGACAGGAGATAGCTGATTTGGATTCTGTCCTTTGGTAAGTTTCTATAAAGCCTGTAGTTAGATAATAAGTTTCTGTTTTATTAATGGGTTGGCCCCAAGAGGTGAACCAATCTAGCAGGAGGTAGTAAGTTGGTTGTGGAAAGTCAGAGATTTTTGAGAAATGCTGTGGACACCATGGGGTTGTAGTTACCTACTTTCGTTATAATTAAAACTGGGTGTCCAACTAATTTTCAATTCTTTTGATGTCATAATTCTTTGGAAAACAGAGAAATGTTTCAAAATATTGTTTTCCTTTGTTTTAGATTGCAGATAAGGAGGCAAGATGATCATCTTCATAGAAAAGGTACATACTAAATAAGAATAACTTATGGTAAAGCTGAATCATCTGGAACTATAAAAAAGGTACTAACACAAGATTTTTCATAGATCAATCAATCCTGATTCATCATTTAAAGAGCAATTTTTTAAAAAAATTCCAAGAACTCTTTGCATTATTTATTTACCTCTTTATTTTTTAGAAAGTTCTTTCAAACGACTTCCCCATCTACTAAAAAAAATGAAAAGACCAGGACTGGCAGGAGACATCCCACAGAAGAAAAAAAAATTACTAAAAGTGATAGAAAATCCACTAATTTTATGTCAATATGGCAGAGAAAAGTCAGGAGAACGCCACTAAAATGGTAGGAGTTCATCGACCTATGTGGAGAAGGTATTGCTTTGCTTTATCCCCAAGTTTGACATATAATGTTAAATGAATTTTATTTTTGTTGATTATGTTAGTTCCTTTTATTGTGTTTTAAATATTTTATAATTTAGAAGAAAGAATTACCTATCTTAAATTTTTGTTTTTTTTTGAAATTACCACTATAAATAGGTACAGTTGTCAGTAATAAATTCTGGCCCCTTTGACAGACAGAAGAAAAATCTTGATATTTTATAATGCAGAATGTATTAGTTTTTAAGATGTTCTGGTAGGCAATAAAAAATAAATAAAACATGATAAAAAAAAACAAAATAAAAATTAGTTTGCTTTAAGAAAATCTTTGAATATATCTTATTTGTTTTTTAGTTTTTAAACAAAGTATTTTATATACAAAACCTAAATAACTAGGTAACCACCAACAGTGAAAATAGGGAGTTTTTAAACAGCATACAAAAATAACAACCTTTGTCGTTATTGTGATTTGAAACCCTGTCAAGAATAAAGTCATTTCGGTTTATATTTGTAACTAATTCTACGCTTACCCATAAAACAATATATTATGCATCTTCCTTAATCAAAAATCAATTTTGAACTTTTTTGCAAAATTCGCCAGAAGACAAACATTTTGATGTGGATTGACAGCAGTAAATATTTATTTTGTTTATGTGTCAATCCACGTCAAAGTGTTTGTGTTTTTGGATAATTTTGCGAAAAGAAAGCTTAAAATTGTTACTTTTTTTATAAAGGAAGATGCAAAATACATTGCTTTATATGTAAAAGCTTAGAGAGAGTTAGGAAAATAAACCGAAATCACTCTGTTCTTGACAGCTTGTCAAACAATGACAACCACAAAGGTTCTTAGTTTGGTATGCTGACCAAAAGCTCTTTAATATAGCAACCAAAAATTAGACTTTTTGAATTGTCATAACTTGAAAACCAATTTTCTGATAAAAAAAATACACAACTGAACATATATTATACTTTATAGTTTCCAGAACAAGTGTCAGTAATGGCATTTCTTTAAAATTCAAGATGGTAGAAAATTTAAAAAAAATATGACACTTTTTTCAGTGTCCCGGCTCTTTAGTTATTAGTCTGAGGTCCCGGCCTATAATTTGGGTCCTGTTGAGTCCTGACAGGACTTGGTAGGACCCAGAATATGGACCAACATCGTTCTTAACTGAGAACGGTGCTGTATGGACCCTGTTTGCAGGAGGTGTATACAATTTGAGGATTTGTTAACCCTTTGGGTTTTCACTATATTTTGTTATAATAATAATACAACAAAAACAAGTTCTTGTTTTAAATATCATGTTAAAAAACTATCTGCACCGATTAATATAAATAGAGGTATTTGCTGATTCTTATTTTGATAAATCTTGTAAAACAATTTCTGAGATTAAAAATTTTTTTAAATTATCTTTACTTACTCCTGAAAAAACACAAAAATCGCTTAAAAACACTTTCAAAAGCCGAAAAATATGTTTTAAGATAATAGTAAAAGCAAAAAGGTCTCAAAAACTTGAAAAAATTTAGCCAAATTCAACTTAAGTCTCAAAATTCTTCCACTTAGCTTTACTCCAACAATGTTTCCCTTAAGGGACACTTTGACAGCACCAGCAAGCTACTTATCTTAGTTAAGTTAAACTTAGAACTTAAGCTGAAATGAGAAAGTGACCCAATATGCAGCCTGTTACTATCAATGCCTCCATCATTTGAAACAGTTATTTCTGTTTTGGAAAATATCGACAAAAATATATTAACTCTGGATTTTGCAAAGAAAAAGTTAAGAAGTGGAGTGGAAAGACGTAATGCTTCAGTCTTTTCGTATTCTCTCTGCCGAACGCGCTGCCCTGCGAGCAGACAGAATCAAATTCGCTTAGCACATCTTGGCATCATCGAATTTTGCATTTTTATTTCTTGTTAGCCTTGTCATTCCTTTTCTTTTTCTATGTGTAAGAAAGAGGCCATTGTGTGATCGATTTCGAGCCGTATTTCAGAAAGGGTAAATCAAATGTAACTTGTACAAGTGTTGATCCTTTAAAAAATTACTTGATGGTTTGGTTTAGCTCAGTTAAACCCGACCTTTGACCCTGTGATATAAACTCGTAGCACGTTCTCGCCCAGTGTGCGGGAAAAAGTTTACCCCGAGACTTAACCGCACACTTACAAAAAAATTCCGCACTCAGTGCGGAAAAGTTTAAATTTATTCCGGCACTCTGTCAGGGAAAGTGGTGTTTCCGGCACGGTCGTATATTGATATTGATACTTTATTATATAAGCATTTATTGTTAAAATGGTTTCACAATAGTTACTTATATATCTAGTAAGTTATACCTTATAATTATAGTAAACATGCATATTCTAAATTTTAAGAAACAGAAAATAAAACTCTAAGGTATTTGTTACCCAAAAAATAACCTAACCAATTCAACAACAAACACAGAATTCATACATCCACAAGAGAAATCTCGCGCGTGGAAAAATTTATATTTTCATGGAAGTGTTGAATTAAAAAAAGAAAATAATAATTTTTAGTACATTTATGAATAGAAAGATAAAAAACATAGAAATGGTAATTAATGTGAAAAATGTGGTATTTCAGAAAAGTAAAGAAAATACAGACGAAAACACAGAAATAAAGGTAGTTACCTATATTGTTTGCTAATTATTTTTTATATCAATTAAGCTATTTATTTCATGTTTGCTAATTTCATATTTCATGAAAGCTTTTAGTTTATTTTTGAAAGAAAACAATTAATGTGGGCAGGAGCCTAACAAAACCAGATATTTTTTGGTACACATCCGATGAAAGATACAAAAAGCACCGCTGACCAATGGCTTTTTTTACCCTTGGTTATACAGAATTTTGATTGCTTCTATTTCTAGTATTATACGGATGCTTAATTATTTCGATGTCGATTTTGATAAGAAAAGTTTTTGTTGCAATTTTTTGGAAAAAAAAGTTTTCTTACATCGAGCATCAAATAGTAAGGTTGATGTGTACGTGTTTGTCACCCGTCCCCAAGCTACTAATAAGAGATTTTTATTTTTCTAATTATTAATAAAAACGCAAACTGAAAAAACGACTATATTTTCTGCAGCACTCTACAAAGTATTGTAGGGTAGGAAAATCGTACGCGCGGAGGGCAAAACAGCTGGCAAATGGTAGGTGTTTCTCAATGTTACTTTGGTCACGTGGTATGCGAATATTACGTTATCATACGGTCAGCGAGTACGAAACGCCGAGCCTATTTAGTTACGAGAATACCGGTCCAGTAGTAGTGTGTTATCGTTGCCAAAAAAGTGGGCACAAACAGCGGAATTGTACGGAAGCACCTAGAGAGTCTGTAAGAGGTGGTTTTCATGGTGGATTTCGACAAGGAGGTTTTAGAGAACATAAAGGTGGTTTTAACCAAGGTTCAAGTAATTTCAGAGTCAAGTTTTCATAGAAATCAAGGTCATTATATAGAAACAAATAAAAATCAGAGCAAGGAAGAGAATAAAGAAGATAGACGAGAAGATGACATTTGTTTTATGACAAACACTGCTGAAAATAAACCTATAAGTAGTGATAAGCTTTTATTTTACATTTATTCTGGTTACACTAAACATTTAGTTAATGATAAGTAATACTTTTTAGATTATTTAGAGTTTAAAAAGGTTAGTTGATAACTTAACTCAATATTTGATTTATTTAAGTATTTAGATATTTTCAATATAGGTTTTTTTTTAAATAGAAAACTATTAAGAGAGGGTGTTGTAAATAATACTTTTGCGGTCTGTGATTAGATTATAGGTTATAACAGGAACTTTACTGGTTGACTGTAGTGGTCTGACTTTTTGAGAATTAACCAAGAAAAAATGGTTGAGATTTTTTCTTGGTTAATTCTATTAATTCTATAATTTTTCCAGAAGTTTTAAAATAAAAAACATAGGAAAGAAAGTATAGTTGTTTAGTTTAACGACAAAACATAAGAGTTTTACGGTTCAATGAACACATGCTAGTATATAAGATTAGGTAGTCTTAGTTTTTGTTCTTGCTCACCTGATGACGATTGCAGATTCATAAACATTCGAAACGAGGTGAAGAAGTAAAAAATAAAGACAATGGAAGTTCGAAACTTCAGTTTACCTTCAAGTTCTGCCATCTTCAAGCAGCAGTTGTAAATGTTAAGTTATAAGTTTTAATTTAAAGCTCCGTGATTTAAAAAAAAGTTGCGCCTGTTTGATATCTGAGAACAGAGCTTTAGATACCTACCTCTGTATGATTAAATGTATCCTCGTGTAAGTGATGAATTAAATAACTGAAAACGGCTTGTCTTAGGAACATCGTGGAAAAAGTCGGCCTTTTGGTAAACTGCACAACCAATTCCGGGCTGGCAAATGTCTCAAATATCTTAACTATCATATCACTCATGTCGTACACTGTCAAATTAGGTACCGATACCGGTATCGGAGTTACCAAGTGAACTTCATGTCCCTGTTTTAACAGATGGGTCCACACTTCACGATACACTTTCTGATGGCTGACAACTGGTTCTGGTACCACCATTAATATCTTTGAAGCACAAACGTCTTGTAAAACTACCAAAAATCCCAATATAATGAAGTAAACCGCCATTTTTGTAAAATTTTATGTGGGCAAATAAGTATACCTCTCAGACACAGACGAAAAACAAATGTTTGGTGTCGAATTTTAGAAAAAACAATGATATGACTATCAGTGGAAGTAAAATATCCCCCATCATCGGTGTGAAATGTTAAGACTATGTGTTAATCTTTTGACAGGTTTACATATTGCGTTATTACTATTCATGTTAGAAACTAAATAAAAGTATTACTTCTGCTCCGATTAGGTATTTTATTTATTTTTCGAGATTAGTTTCATTTCAAGGAACAGGTGTGAGTCGGAATCAAGTTTTGAATGTAGCAAAAGCAATGGATGGTCATAGCCAAAAAGAAAAATATAAGAGGCGTATTAAAGGTAAATGGCCAACAAGTCCAAGAAGTCCTTGCAAGTGTTGAAGAACAGTAGTCGCAAAATTTATACCATTCTCTAAATTCGTGTGCTTTGTGGTTATTTTATTTTAAACAAGTTCTAAATAATAAGGGTTCTAAATAATAAATAATAATATGAAGTTATACAGAATAAGAATAAGAGTACTTAAATCTAAAAAAAATTATATCAAAAATTCTGTAACTTTCAGCAGGATTCTGTATTTACGTTCTTCTGCACTTTTCAATTTTGATGTTTTTGTTTCTCGGTTTATTCGACAGGTCGCACACAGCTACTACGTCTCCACGGATTACAAACTTTTTGTTTTAAATTCGAGAGGTGTGCATGGTGCCTGTGCAACTGCCAGGTACAATCCTATGACTTGCTGATGATTCCTAATAAGAATGAAACAGGTCTGTAGGTGTCTGGATTTTCCATTAGACATTGGTGGCCTGGTCGTAATGAAGTGAGAAACAAAAATGCTTTATCCGAATTTAGTTATTTTTTTGTAGTTCTCTCTTTCATTATTTTATTTTTGACTTTTGAGTGCTTTTAATAAAAGTTGTTAAAAGTTTTTTTGAGAAAAATGTATTTTTTTAGTTTTGGAAAGGGGATATTCTTGTGTTATCACCGCAACTATATAAGCGCGTCAAATTTGAAGCCGATCGGATGTCGGGAAGTTGGTCAAAATTAAGTTGCAAGATTCCACCCGAACAAACATACATACATTGCAAGATAAATAAAAGCTTGTAAAAAGCAATAACACTATAGACATTAAGGACATAAAGTCGGCATAGTCTGAGACTATTTTTGACAACTTCGCAGGTAATTACTATATATTTTTAGTCACTTTACTTACCACTATAAAATTACTGCAACAAATCCTCGTATTTTTGTGTAAATCCCCACTTATCCCCTTGTAACATTTTCCCAGTAAACACAAGCCTTACGGCAAGAAAGCGGTTTCAAGGGGGCACTGGTGGGCAGCCATCAGTCGGTAAACCACTTGCTTACCGATACCTTGTAGCAAGCGGCGCAGGGGTGGCTAACTCATTTTGGCATCAGGCGTGATGCCACTTGTAAATATAAGGTGGCTGTACAAAAGAAATCCACAAGGTGGAAAACGTGTAGCTAATCGCTTTGGTATATTATCTGTTTAATTGGTTAACGCGGCTTTATAAAACAATTCCGAAAGGTGGCATATTGATGGCTAGCCTCTTCGATATATTATCCTTCTAGCCAGATGAGGCAATCAAGCGTACTGCCATTGATTGGTTAAGATGGATTTATGAAACAATTCCGAAGGGTGGCGCATAGGTTGCTAGCCGCTTCGGCATATTATCTGTCTAGCCAGACGAGGGAATCTAGTGTGCTGCCATTGATTGATTAAGATGGCCTTGGATTTATTATCTTTCTAGCCAGTCGAGGCAATCAAGCGTCCCGGTAAACACAAGCCTTACGGCAAGAAAGCGGTTTCTTGCCGGCAGTGGTGGGCAGCCACTAGTTGGTAAACCACTTTGCTTACCGATAGTTTGCAGCAAGCGGCGAAGGGGTGACTAACTCTTTTTGGCATATTGTGTTTCTAGCCGGACATGGCCATCAAGCGTGACGTCTATCGTAAATATTATGTAGCTGCACGAAGGAAATCCACAAGGTGAAAAAAGTGTGGCTAGTCGCTTCGATATTTTATCTTTCTAGCTAAACGTGGCAATCAAGGGTACCGCTTTTGATAGGTTTGGGTTTCTTTACGAAATAAATCCTTAAAGGTGGCATATAGGTGGCTAGCCGCTTCGACATATCATCTTACTAGCCAGACGAGGGCAATTAAGCGTGCTGTTACTTAAAATATAATCGTTGCGTGGTCGGCATTTATCCAGAGCCATCTAGAGGAACAATTAATTATTACACAGTTATAATATTTGTCAGTCCAGAAGGCAGATGGCGCTCGTTTTAATATTATATTTCTTCAGTACATAATATTTATATACATATAGATGGCCAAGATTTTTAAAATGCAAACTTTATCAATGTTTATAAAATCTAACAATTAATAGGTACTGCCTCGCTCCAAGAACTTGCAAAGCGGTCAGTTGTCACGAGGTTGCTTGTTAGTGGTATTTTAGGCGACGTACAAGCGGCTATGTCCGAGCGGCCATTTTATAGCCACTAGCGGTTTGCCGATGAATCTGTTGGCAATGTTCTGGCGGCCGGTAAATGTGCGAATGTGGCCATTTACCATTTCACGGCAGGCCGTCACCTATCCGCAGGTTATCCTCCAATGATTTGTAGCATTCTAGCCCCACGCGAACACTGCGGCGTCGTGCAAGCGGCGATGTCCGGGCGGCCACTTTACACCCACTAGCGGATTGCCGATAGATCTACCGGCAACGGTCTGGCGGTCAGTAAAGGTACAAATGCGGCAATTCATCATCTGACGGCAGGCCGTCACTTATCCGCAGGTTATTCTCCAGTGGTTTGTAGCGTTCTAGCCACTGTGCGGCTGTCCTAGTTAAAACACTGGCGGTTCACCAATCGGTTCTGTGCGGCTATCCATGTAGGTGTTGGCGGTAATCCGCATGTAGCGATCCAAGGGTCGAGCGGACATTACCGCTTGCACTCCGCCGCGGCTGCCGTATTCGGCAAGCATGCGGCATTTCGGTAAACCGCTGGCGGGCCACTTATGCCTCGCAAGGTTTGTGTTTACTAGGTTATATCACTTACAGCTACCCCTCTCCGTCCATCTTAGGCTATTAACTTACTTTTTAATCTCAGTAATTTCTTTTTAATGAATAGAGTTTCTAGATTTACGAAAAAAAGAACACATGCCGGTAACGTTGTTTCGATGAGCTGCGTATAAAATTTTACTTATTTGTGTGCAGCAGGCAGTGTTGTTAACGGGAGTCGGTGATTTTTGGAAATTTTTTAATGTCATTTTGACTATTTGTGAAGAAAGAACTGCACAAAGCCATTTTGCGTGATATGCAATAAAACGGGATATTTCAGTCGAATATTTCGGATGTAAGAAAAATCTGTCATTTTAGTTCCAGTTATCTAATAAAATTCGAATTTCCATTGGCCGACAGACAACAGCTAAAGCCATTTTGCTACAGATTTGGCTGTGGCAACACTTCGAAAACTGATTTTCAGCACTCTGTGCTACTTGGTAGCTGTTAAAAAAATATCATTGCGAAAAAAATTATTAGAAAAAACAAACAAACTTGAAATCTGAAACAACAAAACTACACTGAATAAAATCTTATTTCATTGAGATTTTCTAAGTTAATTCCTATTGTTCTTATAACAGTGCGCAAATCATTTAGCCAAACATTATTAAAATTGGGCGACTGGGTCAAAAATTTTTGTGAAAGTAATACAATTTTTGGTCTGAATATTCCTGGTCTAAAATGTTTATAACTTTTCTTTCTCATAACCAATTTAGATAAGTGACACCTCAGAAGGCGAGGAAGGTATGGTGCTCCCTCATTTTTTAAAACTCTCCGCCATCTTATTTTTTCGACAAATGTCAAATTTTTAGTCACGTCTGTAAAGTTTCATCAAAAGTAGCCAAAAATTTTGAAAATCGGCCAATTGGGTTCAAAGTTATAGCATGTTCAAAAAGTAACAAATTTTTTGGCGCACCCTTATTTTAATTCTTTCGACTGTAAGAAATTCTGAAGTATTGTGTGGTACCCTACCAACTCAACCTCTCTCGTTTTTCACATTTATATATTTTAATCAAAATTCACACCGCCACTGGTAATATGAAAAACAATTTTCGACAGTGTTGCCGTTTTACTGCTTTATCTCTTTTCTGCTCATATAATCGTCCAGAAAGGTGTTGGATTGTAAATATTAGAATATTTTTATAGGAAATGTTTGGCCTTTTCTTTAGTTGTTAGTCTGGGAGTCGACCCATATAACTCTGAGATACTATAACAAAAAAAAAACTGGGCTGCGTCAGGCATGCGCAGTAGATTTTCCGCCTTTGGCCTTCCCAGGATAAACCCTCATTTTTACATTGTTTCCTTTGTTTTTCAAAGTTATTATTGTTACACATTTTGCGAAACTTGGGCCATTTTACAGGGCGCTGCAGGCTACTGCGAACATAGGCTGGAAGAAGTCCAATTTACCAGTGTACGTACACGCAGGGACAACGCACGCCTATCAGTGGAGCAACCAACACTCAGGCTTGCGATCAACGCCTCCAACCACGGTGCAATGTGAAGTGTAGTCCATGAAACCAGAATTTGGTCAATAATTACGCAAATTTTGATAATGTAATTTTCTTGTTTTTTGTCACTGATAAACTGGAGCGTTCTATTTTTAATTGCTCAGATTTATCACTAACAACGTGTTACAAAGAAAATAATAAGAAGAAACAAAATAAAAGCAAGTTCTCAAAATAAAATAATATATTCTAAAAAACAAAAAGATTCTCCCAGTCAAAAAAAAATTGGAGCTAATGTTCGAAAAGTACTCCTTGCTCGGCTAGACAATATGCGAGTCTATTATAAAAACCCCTTCTAACGTTTCCAAGCATGTTAGGGTGATAGTTGATAGATTCCTCAATTTTTATTTAAAGTTCTTCCAAATTATTAGCTCTTTCATGCCCGTAAACTTTATTTTTGATATAAATCCACAGATAGAAGCCATTAGGGGTAAGATCGGGTGATCGAGCTGGCCATAAAATAGTTCCCCGTGCACTTATAACCCGATTAGGAAATACATTAACAAGATATTCCCTAACAACGTCAACATGTGAGCGGGAAAACCATCTTGTTGAAACCATTTTTCACCAAATCTCACACACACACACTAATAACTGCCTAGCAGTTGGAATAAAATGCTGCTGCAGTAGATCCAAGTATCTAGGACCATTCAAATTGCCGTCAATAAAAAATGGCCCAATTACATATTCCCCTACAATACCCCCCCCCAAACATTTAGTTTTTGGGGATAATGTGTTCTTACGTCAAAATACACATGCAAATTTTCCCTCGACCAATATCAAACGTGTGTTGGGTTATGATTATTCAATAATTGAAAAGTGCTTTCATCTGTGAAAAGAATAGATCTCAGAAAATTTTCTCCATTAGCCCTTTCCATCATTGTTCCGCAAAATTCCATACAACGATAGTTGTCCTCCGGAAAAATTTGATGCGTTTTTGACGGTTTGTAAGAATGATAACCGTTCTTTTTTAAAACACGTAAGACAGTGGCTGAAGACGTATCAACTGCTGCTGGAAATTTGGTGGTTAGTTAACTTTCGATTTTCCTCCACTGCTGCGTAAATCATCACATCTCGTATTTCCTGCTCGTCATGCAAAACGGTGGGTTTTTTATGGTTTTTTGGCGCTACACAACCAAACTATTCAAAATTCTGCACAAACCTATAAATCGTTGGTAAACTACATTCTGGGCGATTTACAAAATTCTCCAAAAAAAGTTCTTGAATAAGTCTCAATGGTCTGCCTTGATAGTACCATTTGACAATCTGCACTTTTTCGGCAATTTAGTAGACATCCATTTTTAGTTTTAAAATGTATTATTTCACTTAATAACTTTCCAATCTGTTTCTTGAGCACAACATGCTCTATGAAAGAAAAAGAAGACAATCTTTTCAATACATCAAAATAGTGCAAATAAAAAAAAACACAATGGTTAACGGACAATATAGAAATAATGATGAAGAAAAAAGAAAAAGCTTATAACCAGAATCACTGGGATTATTACAAACAGATGCGGAATATAACAAAGATTGCTATATCCAACGAAAAAAAAAGTTATCTGGAATATTGTACGCGAACAAATAAGAATGAGCTTTGGAAACGTCTGAAACAACTCGATATAATTGGAAGTTCAAAAAACGCAAAAAACTTACCAACTAATCTAGACAAACCAGCCGAGATCAATGATTTTTTTCTAAAATTCTCTCGAGCTCAATCACTAGTTGATCATGAATCATTGCATATTACCAAAAAAACCAAAAAAACAATTTCAGTGAGCTGTTTTGTTTCAGAACAGTGACTATTGGTTAGGTGAAGTAGCATCTTGGCCCGGTTTTGATCAACTACTAAATGTTGGTTTTATGTTGTCCTAGGATCTTGCCATATCTGACAAATATAATTAACTCCTAATGTTTCCATCATTATCCTTCTTTGCCTTTCCAAGGAATTGGAAAAAAAATGGACAATCAGATCAGAGAACATGTAGGAAAATTCAATATTGTCTCAAATGATCAACCGGGATTTAGACCTGAGTACAGCTGTATCTCTGCATTGACCTGTGTTACTGATGACATTATCAGGCAGAGTGATGCAGGTGACACTACTGCCTTGGTACTTCTCGACTATTAGAAGGCGTTCGATACCATTAACCATGAGCTACTTATTGCTATTTTAAATTTTATAGATTTTTTTTCAGCAAGCAATCGTAGCAATGGATAGCTACTTGGAAAGACAGTATCAGTACGTAGAAACACAAATTGGACAATCTAGCAGAGGTACAATTAGGAGTGGTGTCCCGCAAGGCTCAATAATTTCTCCAGTATTATTCTCAATATATACTTGCAATTTATGCGACGTCCTACAAAACTTTAAGAGCCACAGATATGCAGACGGCACACAGCTATGCTTTTCATTTAACTCCAGAGGTTGGTTACAGGCAACGAGCGATATTGAACAAGACCTTGAAAGACTAGTCGACCACTTTGAAAAACACAATTTGCAAATTAATCCACTGAAATCAGTGGTTCTCTTCTTTGGTAGGAATAAGATAAAGATGGCAAATATTCTGAACCTTTCTATTCGTGGTGCGCCCCTTTCCACGACTGAATGTGACATAACATCAGGAGAGCATATGACTCAATAAAGCTCCTTTATCCTCATCGACATTTTCTGTCGGTAGAGCAGAAAATTCAGCTCACATTGTGATGTGGTATATGGTCCGTGCATAAATCAAAGAGATGAAGTTCATATCCAGAAAGTACAAAAATCGTGTCTCAGATTTATCTATGAGATACGAAAGTATCAACCAGTTTCACGTAAGCTATCAGTCATAGGATGGTTAGACATGAAATGGCGAAGTCTAGTTCATTCGTTAGTTTTTTTCCACAAAGTTATGCATAGCAAAATCCCCGCCTATTTGGTAAACAAAATAAAATACAGAACTGATGTCCACAATTTAAATCTTGCACACAGGGGGATGATAACACCGCCGCAGCACGCAACAACACTATATGAGCGAAGGTTTACTTTTAATATCTACCGCTTATACAATTATATCCCTCCTAACTCTAAGAATCCCAATCCATCGAAATTCAAAATCAAAATAAAACATTATCTTTTAAACTCGACCTTCATGCGATAATTAGAGCTAGTAAAATATCCTTTATAATGAGGAAAATATTTTTTCTCCATTATATCTCTATTGCTTAGTGTTTTTTACTTTTATTTTTTATTCTTCTCTTGGCACTAGGATCTTTACTTAATATCATCAAATTACTATTATAATATCCATATTACTTTTATTTGTTCACATTTATATTAATATATTTCCAATTCTGAATTGACTTTTAGCTCCTTTTTGCAATTTACTATAAGGTTAAACTAAAAATGACTGTTACACATAAGTATGTATAAAGCCTAAATTCAAATAAACATTATTATTATTAGTATTAGTATTAGTATTAGTATTAGTATTAGTATTAGTATTAGTATTAGTATTAGTATTAGTATTAGTATTAGTATTAGTATTAGTATTAGTATTAGTATTAGTATTAGTATTAGTATTAGTATTAGTATTAGTATTAGTATTAGTATTAGTATTAGTATTAGTATTAGTATTAGTATTAGTATTGGTATTAGTATTGGTATTAGTATTAGTATTAGTATTAGTATTAGTATTAGTATTAGTATTAGTATTAGTATTAGTATTAGTATTAGTATTAGTATTAGTATTAGTATTAGTATTAGTATTAGTATTAGTATTAGTATTAGTATTAGTATTAGTATTAGTATTAGTATTAGTATTAGTATTAGTATTAGTATTAGTATTAGTATGTACCATGTAAAAACATACTAATTGTATTTAAAGTAACACTCGTGGCATATCGGACAAAGCGTTTTTGTTTCTCACTTCATTACGACCAGGCCTCCAATGTCTAATGGAAAATCCAGACACCTACAGACCTGTTTTATCCTTATTAGGAATCATCAGGGAGTCATAGGATTATACCTGGCAGTGGAAGCTACACAGTCACCATGTACACCTCTCGAATTTAAAACAAAAAGTTTGTAATCCTTGGGGACGTAGTAACTGTGTGCGCCACCTGTCGAATAAACCGAGAAACAAAAACATCAAAAATGAAAAGTGCAGGACACCGTAGGTACAGAATTCTGTACCGTTCAGCAGGTTATAAAGTAGAAACCTGTAAAAGTATATATGAATCTTAAAAAGAGGTAACGTTCGCAGCAGCACCGCCCCCAATTGGAGCTTCATACTACGTGGCCCTAATTTTAAGGCATCAGTAAGCAATCGCTCCGGAGGAGCCTTGTTGCCTAATATGGATGAAACAGGTCTGTAGGTGTCTGGATTCTCCATTAGACATTGGAGGCCTGGTCGTAATGAAGTGAGAAACAAAAACTCTTTGTCCGATATGCCACGGGTGTTACTTTAATTTTTATTTGCGGACACGAGATTCATTTTGTTGTATACTAATTGGTGCACTTCCCTTACAACTCTCATATACAATTTTTTTTTTTTAGAAACCTGCTAAAAGACTCTTTTACCTTATACTATTGTGATGATATTCACAAACCTTTTTATGTTCAAATACTTCAACATTTAATCTATGAATGATTTGATTCATCAAAGTTTGCCTCCCAAACATACTCCAAAAACCGGGACGTTTCAGAAATGTCTGAAATTCTTCCACGGTTGCGTACTTGGTTACGTCACGTAGTTCAAACAGACCATATTCTGTTGCGTTTATACATTCTGACAGTCCCAGTGGCCTTGGAGTCAAGACATGCACACTGTGACCGTTTAAAGACAGCTTTGTCCATAGTCTTTGATACACTTTCTGATGGCTTATAGCTTGAATGGGCACTACCAATAATATTTTTGCGCAAAGTATATTTTTTAATAAAGAAACTGAAAGCACATAAGCAATTAAAAGGGCTTTTAAAAACATTTCGTCAAAACTAAGTTAAACACAAATCATTCGCCACATAATGAACGACATTGGTAAATCATTTGTGAAGGGGGCGTTGTTGCAAACCCATTTATTTTCAAAATGGTAAACAAACCTATTAAAAATGAACCACTTACCAAAGCGTGGCTGATTTTTTTTTAATTACACAAAACACACTTATAATGTAAATATAATTTAACAAGAACTTACAGTCGATTATTTCACTCCTTCGTATCGACCAATCACACCAGCGTATTTTGACGTAAAATAATGTTAAATAAAATTTCAAAATCTGGCAACCTATGACATAATCAAAACTAACGGGTAAAACAAAACAACGACATGGTAACAATCCCTGAAGGTGAAGTTAGACTGTGGTAGTGTAGTCGTCAGAACAGGATATTTTACAGATAAATAGTTAACAACATTTTTTGATACACGCTTTTTAATATTATTTACCTTGTTTAATGTTTTAAACAAATACTGGTGATAATAGACTCTCTTACAAAATTTTTGAACCTGTTAAAAAATCCACCTTACATATTTCTTTTTTATTAACCGAGAAAGTTCCGTTTTTTCTTAATATTAATATAAGTTCGAAAATGTTTTAGTTTTAAAATTAGGGTTGATTGGGTACCAAAGATGGACAAAATAAAACTTGGGGCGGAAAAAAATGTGGTAATTTTGTATTTGCATACATACATACAGTCAATGGTGTGTTTAGTGGTATTAGCGATAAATTAACAAGGTACTATACTAGTTATATCTGATCCGCTGTTTAATCATTCTGGTTTATTATAATTGCGAAGAAATTAGAGCCCTTTTTCTAAGTGACAAAAAGCGCTTACTTCTAACATTACTTCGCTTGCATGGACAAATTATATCGAATAATTTGCAATTTGAGTCAACTTTTTCGCGAAACTGTGAAAATATTGACGAGAGACGAGATAAACTCCAAGGTGAAGAAAAGCGTTCTTGTAAACACGCCTCAATTTAGAGGCAATTTTTGAAGTTTTGTTCTCTCAAGAGGTACACGATCGAACAAACTACAACACTGGGTGCTCTGAATTTGATTTTGACAGACTGAACATGGAACATGCAAAAATCGAATGGCGAGGATTAAAATCCAAAACAAGTCCTGACTTTAATAAATTCAGCACTGTTTTCGACAGTTCTGCAAGAAGGTAAACAACTACTATTGTCCTCTTGGTGTCATCTAGACATGCTCATATTTTGCCAGCTACAAAGTTGACATAGCTAAAGTTAAGTGAATTTGAATCCTAAAAACAGTTCGTTTACTTAAACAGAAAATTTCCTTCATATGTAAACCTGTCCATAAGAGGTGCGGAATTGTCGCTGAATTAACAAGTGATAATTCCACTGCTCTGACGCGATCTTAATAATATATGAAGCGCTGCAGGTCACCCTCCCACAAAGCATTACATGTATGTCGAGATTGCTATGGAATAAACAACGACGTTAGCAACGCGTAGATGGAATAAACAAGTGCGCCGACGCGCTGAGTTTCCAATTTTTCCGAGTTTTAAGAAAGGATTGGGCTTAAAATATAAGGTCAGGGGTATAAAGAAACTACCGTAAAAACAATTTGGAAGCGAAAAACGCAAAACGACGAGATCTGCAGTCCCAAGAGGACAAGAGAAAACTAAGCTCAACTACCTTGAAATTTCATGAAATGCAGAAACTAGTAAGTAGCTGTGGGTTGCAAAAGAAGCTGTTCTTTGTGTTACCCTATAAACTAGCCTGGAGAGGAGGAGAAGGCTGCAGGGCCAAGTTGCAGTTTTTTTAAAGAAGAAGTGGACAATGCAGGTGAAAAGACTAACAGAATTGAGGACAATCCAATTTTTGGAAAAACCACTCGAGGTTCAATTTCTGTCCGGTTCGACTTTTTAATGCACTGAAATCAAAGATAGCGATCAATCTGTTCTGGAAATTGGACGTCAATGGTTTAAGAACATACCCATGGGCAAGAACGAGATGGCGAAGTGAACTAAGACGCAGGCTGCACAGGTGGGACTAGACGTGAAGAAAAAAAAGATTTTAAATCACTCACTGAGGGCAACTGCTGTGTCTCATCTCGCATAAAGCGGAGTTACTGAATAGATGACAGGTCATGCTAGCTTCATGTCCATCGCGAGCTATCTGCAGATTGTCAAAGAGCATCATCAGACGATCGTCGATAAATTTCGAGGGAGTCAGAGCCGCACTAGTTCAGGGGAAATTAAAAAAAAAATGAATATCTGAACGAATGCATGGAAGGGCCAACCAGTGTAAATTCAGTTATGAAGAAAGAACATACTTGTGTCTATTTTACCTATAATAATTGTACAAATAATTACATTAAATATTCTAATTTCTATATTCTTGAAATTTTCTATCGAATACCACTCGTGCTTTGAGAATTAATTCTGAAAAAACGTGTTTTTGTTGAAAACCGCACTCAATGATTTTTTCCGTTGTATCAAAAAAAAAATTCCCTCCTCCTGCGGAGTTGGGCAATTTCTGCTTTGGCATAACGGAAAAAATAAACTCGTGCAGTTTTCACGTTTTTTTAGAAATATCGATAATTCTCAAAGCACTTATGGCATTACTCTCAAAAATTCTACTAAATAGGAGCAATAAAACTAGCTTGTAGAGGCGTAGAAGCTGTCAATTGGCTACCAGCACTAAAATTTTCTAAAAATTTTTCAAAATTCTGTAATTTCCCCACATCAGAAAAGTTTAGAATTTACGTATTTTTTTTTTTGCAGCAAAAAGAATACAACCCTATCTTCGACAAAACAGCTCACAAAAGAGCAAAAAAATTGAGCGACATTATGTAGCTTATCCCAAAAAGCAAAATGCCAGGATTTTGTATTATATTATTTTATCCAAACGTTCACCGAATATAACCACGGAAAGATTATTTTTGACGGTGATTCTAACATGGAACTGTCCAAAGAGCACAAGATGGTTTAAAAATGTCCGTATCTGTAGGAATGAGTTGTCGAAATGGATCAAAGATGAGGTGGAAGAAACTGGTTTAAATGTACCGAATAAAAAAAATCACGAACCACTCTATGAGAGCTACATCTGTCAGCAATTTTGCCAATGCATTGGTAGCAGAACAACAGCAAGCCTTATTTGTAAATGCACAGTGCACATGCAAATATTATCAATTCCTTCCATGGGAAATGCAGAGGATCACCAGGGGTCTCATTTTCGAATCCATACGAAAATATCCGCATACGTGTACTAAATAATCGACATTTTTATGTCAGTCTCTTTCTATACCGTGTGAAATGAGAGGCGAAAGATAAGCCAGTATGTGTGGACCGCGTTCGAATTTGGTTTAACGCAATATGGCACGAGTGGGTGAAGGGTATTCGTGTTGTTTCGCATGAAAAACCGGTTATTCTTTCACGTACTAACCACGAATCAGCATATCGGCATGTCTTCTGCCTCCTATTATATACGGTATAGGAAGAGACGGAAGTAGTCGCATGCGAATAATTTCGCATGCTTTCGAAAATAGGACCAGAGGAACCATCTTTAAAAATACAAAAGACGAAAAATTATTTGATGTGTGCAGTTACTGAAAAGGCCAAAAATTGGTCTGCCACCACCGAGAGGTCTGAAAATGCTGTCGAAATTCAGTTGCGCACCTAGGGGGGGGGCGGAAGGTTGGGATTAAACCCCCCCCCCATATGCCTGGCTTTGTTCACATTTTTACATTAAATTAGATTTTTTTTTATTTATCCTTAATCCCTCCTCCCCACCCCGAAGTCAATTTCTGGGTACTTTTGACGTATCTAATACTATAGAGGTATTTCAAAACGCGAGTAAAAAAAAGTACAGTTTAGCCGCGAGTTGTTAACACTATTTTTTTAATTCCCTTACAAAAAATCCAAGAAAAACAGGAAAAATACTTTTTTTATACCTTCTTCAAAAACATGGATTTTTTGGTTACCGATGCAAAACAAAATTTTTTTTTGTTCACGGGTGCAAAAAAAAGATTTTTATCCGCTTTTTACTCAAAATTAAAGAGAAATAGCGAAAAATAGTAATATTGAAAAAATATAATTATTCTTGCCTAAAAATTAAGGCATTTACGCCAGTTTTCACCAGTATTTACGAAAAACTCAATTAAAAACATCGTGAAAATATCAAACTGTCAAGAATCACAATAATGAACGTCACCGAGTAAAAAGACACATCGCTATGGAAACGATTGTTGTTTCGTTTACCAGCCGCCTTGATTTATAGTGTAAAGATGGTGTGTTGCGAGAAGTGCATTTCGTTCGAGATTTTTAAAAGTATTTTCCTGTTTTTCTTGGATTTTTTGATAAAGGTATTAAAAAAAAAATAGTGTTGACAACTCGCGGCTAAACTGTGCTTACTTTACTCGCGTTGTAAAAAAAGCACTATTTTAGCCACTAGTTGTCAAAACTACTATTAAAAATCTCGAACGAAAAGCACTTTTCGCAACACATCTTTACACTATAAATCAAGGCAGCTGGTAAATGAAATAACAATGGTTTCCATAACGATGTGCCTTTTTACTCGGTGACGTTCATTTTTCCGACATTTTAATTTTGGAAAGTTTGATATTTTTTCGTAAATACTTGGTGAAAACTGGCGGAAATGGCTTAATTTTTAGGCAAGAATAATTACATTTTTTCAATTTAATTTCTCTTTAAATTTGGGTTAAAAACGGACAGAAATCTATGTTTGCACCCGTGATCAAAAAAAAAAAGTTTTTTTGCATCCACAACCAAAAAAGCTATGCTTTGGTTATCTGCAGACAGTTACTAAAATCATGTTTATGATAAAGGTAAGAAAATAGTAGTTTTACCAACTAGTGGCTAAAATAGTGCTTCCTTTTACAAGCGTTGGTTTGAATTTAAAAACGCGAGTAAAAAAAAGCACAGTTTAGCTGCGAGTTGTTAATACTATTTTTTTTAATACCTTTATCAAGAAATCCAAGAAAAACAGAAAAAAACTTTTAAAAATCTCAAACGAGGAACACTTCTCGCAACACACCATTTTTACACTATAGATCAAGGCGGCTGGTAAATGAAATAACAATGGTGGTTTCCATGGCGATGTGCCTTTTTATTCGGTGACGTTCATTGTAGCGACATTTTAATCGTTGAGAGTTTCATATTTTGACGATGTTTTTAATTGATTTTTTCGTAAATACTTGGTGAAAACTGGCATAAATGGCTTAATTTTGAGGCAAAAATAATTAGATTTTTTTAGTAATACTATTTTCCGCTATTTCTCTTTAATTTTGGTAAAAAACGGACCGAAATCTTTTTTCTTTGCACCCGTGATAAAAAAAAAAGTTTTTTTGCATTGGTAACCAAAAAAAGCCATGCTTTAGTTATCTCCAGACAGTTACTAAAATCATGTTTTTGATGAAGGTATAAAAAAAAGTTTTTTTGAATCGGCAACCACAAAAGCCATGCTTTAGTTATCTGCAGACAGTTACTAAAATTATGTTTATGCATCTTATAGCGTCGGTTAATTGTATAATCATAGATTTTTTATAATTTTAACGTTCTTACTTGTTCGTGTTGAAAAGTCAACTCGTGCAGCGTGTGGAAAATGTAGTGCAAACAATTCTGTCTCCAAAATATCCCAATCTTACTTGGCCTCGAGTAGAAAGTTTCCAATATTTTTGAATCGTATTTTGACAGATCTTGTAGACTACTTGCATCATATGCCGTAACATTGTAAAAATCTCTACTATTCTTTAACGGCATTGAAGTGAATATATGTACTTCGTGATTTTCATTTTTGGCAAGATTAATCCATAACTTTTGAAACACTTTTTGGTGACTCACTAAGGGCACCGGTACTATCATTAGTATTTTTGCGCTTTCAAGGGTTTGTATAGTAAATAAAAATAATAATATAGTTACATATTTTATCACAGGCATTTCGTTATTTACTAAAAATGCATTAACGAATTTACTTTTAGCGTATTTCGGCTTTTTAATTACTAAAAGTATTTTGGTGCGCTTGATCCACAATAAAAATGTTTATGCATGAATTTTAAAAACAATATTACCGGGTGGTATTTTATTTGTACCTATCATGAATTGAAATTACATAATCTTTCTTGCCCAAGATAACGCTAAAAATTATTTTTATTAGAGAGTTAATAGACCACGAATTTATAGTCACCTTATTTGCTAACCGTATTACCGTAATTGAGATGAGAGTTTTTAAATAGTCCGGTCCTAGGGGGGGCGATCGGCCCCCCCCCTTTGCTCCAGAAAAAAGTAGACAACAAAGATGCTTGTGGTAACCCTGAAGTCTTTGGAGAAAAGACGAGAAATTGCAGAACGTTCCTTTAAGACATTTTAGAATCCCTCCACAGTATTTTGGGACAGTTTGAAACAGGCGAAAACTACGACATTAGAAATACAGAACAGTATTATAGAGTTTCAATTTTTAAACAAGTTTTAGACAAAATCATTTCGGACATGAATTCAAGGTTCGATAATGAGACTCTTAAGTATTTTTGATCTGAACATATTCATACCAAGTTTTATACAACGTGAAGCCAAAAAATCAGGGCAAAATTAACTAATGTCGTTTCCAAATACTATAAATTCTTTGATTAATACAAAACACAAATTCTTGAACTTTTATTGGGAGTCAGTATTTGGAAACAATATTGGTCAGAAGTATGCAAAAGCTTAAATCAAAACATATAAATAAACGTTTTCGAGGCAATGAACAAGTGTGGCGATATTTTTCCGTTAATAAGAACATTCTTGGATGTTTGTCAGTAAGTAATGCTTCGTGAGAAAGAAGCTTCTCTTGCCTCAAAAGATTGAAAACATAAGTACTTAAAAATACTATGACCGAAATTAGTCTGACAGGCTTAGCGTTCCTGCATATCAACAGACACATTAAGGCGCATTTCCTTTGATGATGGAATGCCGACAAACATTTACACGAGCCTCTTGAGCAAAATGTTCAAAAAAAAGTTCGAGCAAAATCTCGTACAAAAAGACTCACGGAAATTTTGAAGAGAATGTTAAGCAAAATTTGTTTGAAGAAATGTTGGTATAGAAATTTCTTACAAATTTAAATTTTATAGTTTTATGGGAATTCATTGAACTTAACTGAAAATAGAAAGACTAAGTTTTAAAACAAGGTATTTTTAATTAAGTGCTTTCCGACGGAAAAACGATTTGATGTCGAAATTCACATTTTAGCTTATAAGCAACTTCGATTGACCTGATTTTTGTAGGGGATATGCCAGTATACTTGTAACTTTTTTGGGGTTGTAAAAAAACGAGAATAAAAAAATAATAATTGGCACTTATTTATTGCTGTTGCCTGTAAAATGTAATGATAAAAATTTTCATTTAAAAGAATATCTCTTTATTTTACTTCCTAGTTTAAAACACAATATGAACAAAAGCACGTTCGGTCTAAATAATACCCATTTATTTACCCACTTTTACAACCCTACGATCCCGAACCTTGTCTAAAAAAATATAATTTAGCTGTAATAGACTAGACTTCTGAATCGGAATGTTGCTCCTTTGCATATTGTTTGTTCAGTGTCAGTAATCGACCTTGATTATTACCTTAAATTGACAGTAAATATCTACCTTCAGCATTTTCATGAACTTTTTTAAGCAACCGTTGAGGCTTTAAACTAACTAGGTAAATCTAGTGTGAGGACTGAAAAAAAAACAATCAAAGCTAAGGGTAAGGTAAAGTTACAAAAATATTTTTAAAAAAAAATCCCCTCCCCAGCACTCTTCATAGTCGTGAGGCGCGGATTACCGCAATTTTTGAGTTTTTTTTATTTATACAAAAAAAAGTGCTGTTTTATTACCTCTTAGACTTCTAGATTTATAAAACTACTATTGTTAAACATGGAAAAAAAGAATAATTATTTTAGATCCGTTGATCACTAAGTTTAGGAAATATTACCTACCTATATTTGAGCGAAAGTGTGTTTATATTAATAAAAAACTATTGTAATTTTCTCCATTGTTGCAGCCTTGATAAAGATCCCAATAAAGGGTCGAAACGTTGGCCGTTAAAAAAGAATAAGAGTTTCTTTTTCTCCTGTCCTATTACCCGCTAATTTCAAGATCATTTAAAAATAATTTTACCGGCTGTTATTTTATTTGTATAATGAATTAAAATTTCATGATCCGTGATGCCCAAGATACTGCTAAAAATTATTTTTATTAGAGAGTTAACAGACCACTAATTTATTGCCACCTTATTTGCTTACCGTAATTGAGATGCGAAAAAGAGTTTTTTAACCACAAACACAAATTACCACAGACAAGCTGCCAATGTAAATACAATAAAATAACAATTTCTGTTTTTGCAAATTTATTTTTACAAAAAAAAAATAACTTAACTAACCAAAAAAACGATTAATTATCTACCAGCTACAGCTTTTGCACAGAAATAAATCGGGTGCCCAGCGGGTGCCCTTAAGCATATTTTATCAAAGGCATTTTGTTATCTACTAAAAATGCATTAACTCATTTACGAACTAAGTGGTTTTTTAATTACTAAAAGTATTTTGGTGCTTTTTTATCTAAAATAAAACTGTATATGAAAGAAATTTAAAAACAATTTTACCGGCTGTTATTTTATTTGTATCATGAATTAAAATTACATAATCCCAAGATATCGCTAGAAATTATTTTTAGAGGCCACTAATTTATCGTCACCTTATTTGCTTACCGTATTACCGCAATGGAGATGCTAAAAAGCGTTTTTAAACCACAAACACAAATTATGATAACTGTATTCTTTTGCCCATAAGCAAACTGCCAATGTAAATAGAATAGAAAAGAAAACAACAATTCCTGTTTTTGCAAACTCAATTTCAAAAAAAATAAAAAACCTAAATAGGCAAAAAAAAAGAAAAACCAGCTGCAGCTTTTGTAGAGAAATAAATCTGGTTGGTTGCAAAAAGTAACCGAGCTGGTCCCATTAATCCTCCGTAAGTAACGTAATTCGGTTCGGTTATTTTTGGACATAGGAGAAAAATAACCGATTTTGCTTACTGGTATCACCAACTTTGATGGTCTACTAAAAACCTAGAAAAAGTGCTCCGAGCCGTGTCTTAGGGTAAAGCCATGATGTCCCTAAAAATAATTTTCTTGAATACCTGTTAAATTATTTTTAGGTGTGCTAAAATACACTTTTTGGTAAATATAAAGACTGTCAAAAACTTTGATTGAAAGAAATTAATACCACCTTATATTTTACGCTTTGAAAAATTACAACTTTTGCTGTTTTTTTGGATAAAAATGGCAAAATAAAAATCTTGTGCACGACACCACTCAAGATGACATAACATAAATTTTTAGTAAACAATTGCCTTAAATTATTTTCATCTTTCTCTAAAGTACTTTTTTATAGCCTGCTGTTTTTCTTCAACAACCTTAAATATTTTTTCACGTCACTAAAATATCTCTCCATCTACCTCTAAAATTCTGCCCCCTCTCTTTCAATATTTTTCATTTTAACAGAGAAAAAAATGTTTTTGGCAGTACTTTTATTGAACGCTAAGAAAACAGTTAAAACTTAAAAAATATTTGAGTGTTTTATTCTAGAAATCGAAAGTTTGGAAAGAAAGCTTTAAAATGTGTGCAACAACGGTACCCCTTAAATTATGCTAAAATATTTTAAACCTTAAATTACCATCATGGCTTGGCCATTAGTTTTTAAAAAATTTTTTTTTTTGATATAACATGACTCGTTTAAAACGTCACTTAGAAATTTGCTCAGCTAAGGTCACTGACAGAAAGAAAAAGAATATCTAGTCTTAAATATAAATAATTTTCGGGAGTTATTGCACGAGTGGATCCAAATTACGGATAATTTTTGCACAAACGTGTTTTTTATAATTGCATGGGTTTTCATATTTTCTCGTAAAAGTCCGACTCCGCATAGGACATTTTCGTAAAATATGAAAACAAACGAATGCAATTTATAATAAGAAAAAGTTAAATACAAAAATTACCTGCTTTATTTTGAGGCATGAACGACCGAAAAATAGCCACTTTCGTACGATTTTTCGTATGTAAAATTCTACATTCAACGAATGTTCTTTCAAAATATTTCCACTCTCAAGAAAGGACCTTTTCAATTTTCCGGTCTCTTGATCTTTTTTTTGGCAGTTTTGACAATTCTAAAAAAGCTATTCTAATTTTGTTTCAAAAGTTTTGTTTACAAAAATGGACTTGGATCTATAAAAAAAGGAGGAAATAATAGAAGCTGCTCTACAGTTCGAGTCACTTTCGATTTGCTGCCTGAAAATTCGAAAGAGCGCTAGCAGTGGAAATTTGATGCGTTTATAAACTGATGGGAGTTAAAAAACGTTAGGAAAATTAGTTAAGATGAATTGGTGGCATATTTTTCGGAAATATCGACCACACATTTTTAATTGTTGAAGTATATTATAAATAAAGGTAAATAAAGGACAAACCTAGAAATCTGCCTCTCAAGAGTTGTTGTATCACTACACTATAATTTTTCTAATGTTTTTTACAATTTTGCACAAGTTAAATGTACAAAAATCATTTATAACCAGAAAAGTTTACTTGTTTTTCTTAAGTTTTGATCGTAAAAACTACTGGCCTTAGCGGCAATGGCTATCTAGCCAACAAGAAGCGGAAGGCTAAAGGCGCAATTACACAGACGAACATGCTCAAAAGAAAGCTCGTGCAAAAGATCAAAAATTTTTTGCGTGAACATTTTTGTGAGCTTTTCTTTGAACATTTTTTTCGGGTAAATTTTTGAGCAAATTATTGCTATCTGTTTTGGAAACATATTTTTAAAGATGAGAATAAATAAAATTTCACATCAGTGATCAGTGATCTCAATTCTTTAAAAAAATGGAACACCAAATTTTATTTTAAATTTTTGTGAAAAAAAGCCGACGGCAAGCGAAACATTATTCTTGGCTCAGTTTTGTCACATGGATTAGGGTTACTTATAATATTTTTTTCTTACGGTTTTTCCCGGATTTTTTTGCCCGAGGGTTTTTTTGGGATTTTCTTGCGAGTTTTTTTTATTTCCAAGGGTTTTTCCTAAATTCAAAAAATAACCCATGAAAATTTTTCTTTTCCAAAAAAATTTTGATTTCAAATACCGGCAAAAAACTCAAAAGTTGCACTTTTAAGCGGTAATCCGCGCCTCACGACTATGTGGTAAGGAAAGGATTTTTTTTTAAACTTATTTTTGTAACTTTACTTTACCCTTAGCTTTGATTGTTTTTTTTTTCATCCTCACACTAGATTTACTTAGTTAGTTTAAGGCCCCAACGGTTGCTTAAAAAAGCAAAAGGTTCGTGAAAATGCTGAAGATAGATATTTACTGTCAATTTAATGTAATAATCAAGGTCGATTACTGACACTGAACAAACAATATGCAAAAGAGCAACATTCCGATTCAGAAATCTAGTCTATTACTGCTAAATTATATTTTTTTAGACAAGGGTCTGGTATCGTAGGGTTGTAAAAGTGGGTAATAAACGGGTATTATTTAGACCAAACGTGCTTTTGTTCATATATTTGAGATTTAATAAAATGTGTATAGGTTTTTTAATTTGACTTAATTATTATTGTATTGTGTTTTAAACTAGGAAGTAAAATAAAGAGATATTCTTTTAAACGTAAATTTTTATCATTACATTTTACAGGCAACAGCAATAAATAAGTGCCAATTAATATTTTTTTATTCTCGTTTTTTTACAACCCCAAAAAAGTTACAAGTATACTGGCATATCCCCTATAAAAATCAGATCAATCGAAGTTGCTTATGAGGTAAAACGTGAATTTCGACATCATATCGTTTTTCCGTCGGAAGGCACTTAATTAAAATACCTTGTTTTAAATTATGTGTTGGGAATTTGGAACCTTTGGTTGCACTAAAACAAAATTATGATTGTTTTCCACAAACCAAAACTACACTTTTTTGCACTCGACGCGCGTTTCGCTAACAACGTTAGCATCATCAGGAGACGATAAACAATGAACTAAATAAATCTACGCTCTATCTTATATACAATCCTTTAGTGGGCGGAGATAAGACTAATAAATTGTGATTGATCACGATTTTTAATCCTACCTCCCCTCAACCAAAGAATAAAGTGTACTAAACGGGATAGGTCCTCTATCTTTATTTAAACTATTTCTGGATTTAATGATTTCCATACTTTCATATGCATTCAAAAGTCTTTTGTTTGGTACACTTTTTAGAAGTTTTAGGTTATCTAATGTGAATCTATGATTGTTTTCAAAAGCATGCTCGGCCACACTTGACTTTTCTGTTCTTCCGTATTTTAAGTGTGCTAAGTGTTCTTTAAAACGTGTTTGAATAGAGCGTCTCGTTTGGCCAACATATTTTTTATCACAATCCATGCAACTAATTTCGTAAATTCCACTTTTTTCTAGAACTGTAGTTTTATCCTTGGGATTTCCTAGTAAGCTTCTTATTGTGTTACCGGATTGATATACTAATTTAAGACCGGTGTTATTAAATACTTTCTGTAATCCTTTCGTATAATTAGGATTATACGGAATTGATACAAATTTTGAGTCGCAGGTATCTTTTTGTCTGAAAAAGGTAGAATTCCGAAAGGTCTTTTGAAAAGAATGTCTATTTATCAGCTTATTTATTAAGCCTTCGTCGTAACCGTTTTCGCCAGCTATATTCCTAATCCTATTCTTTTCTGCTTCAAATCTTTCTTTGTTTAAGGGGAAATTTACTAATCTATATGTTAAAAAGTGCAAACTTGCAAGCTTATGTTGTAAGCAATGAAAAGAGTCATTTGGAATATACCTGTTGGTGGCCGTGCCTTTTCTGTATAGGTCAAAGTCCAATTTATTTTTATTTCTTATAACTAAAGTGTCTAGAAATGGCAGTGTACCGTTGTTCTCTGTTTCATAAGTAAATTTAATAGTGGGAAATTTGTTATTTATTTTTTCCATAAAATTTTCAACACTAGTTACTTTAGTGTTGAATACTGCAAACACATCGTCTACATACCTGAACCATACTCTGGGGAAATACTCAAATTCTTTACTTATATCTGATTCAAATTTGCTCATAAATAGGTTTGCGATAAAAGGTGATAAACTATTACCCATTGTGGTTCCTTCTAATTGCTGGTAGTAGTTATTTTTATATTGAAAGTAATTTTGATTCATGCAGAGTTTTGTTAAAGATAGGTATTCTAAAGTCTGTTTGTCTTCTAGATTGTTTTTTCTTAGTAGTTCCTCCAGGTATTGTAAGGTATTGGGGATCGGCACACTAGGGAACAACGAACTAACATCAAACGAGATTAAAATTTCACCTTCTTGGAGTGAAATATCTTTAACTTTGTTGATAAATTCAAGGGAATTTTGAACAGAAAAACCTTTTTCCTTTATCGGTAAATTTTCAAACTCGTTTGCTAGCCATTTCGAAATGTTGTAAGTAGGTGATCCTACAGCAGAAACTATAGGTCTAACCGATTTTCCAGGCTTGTGGATTTTCGGAAGACAATACAGTTTGGGCATAGTGGGATTGCTTACTTGTAGTTTATATTTAATATTATCAGTAATAATATTGTTACATTTTTTAATTGTGTTTTTTACTTCGTTAATCATTTTTGGTAAGGGGTTCTTTGGGACTTGTTTGTAGGGTCCATTTTTTATTAGGTTATCTACCCTTTCGAAATAATCTGTTTTATCTAATATAACAACTTTATTACCCTTGTCAGCCTTTAGATAGAAAACATCTTTTTCTCTCAAACTTTTAATTGTTTTAATTGTTTTAATTGTGATTTAAGGTACTTAAATCACAATAAAACAATTAAAAGTTTGAGAGAAAAAGATGTTTTCTATCTAAAGGCTGACAAGGGTAATAAAGTTGTTATATTAGATAAAACAGATTATTTCGAAAGGGTAGATAACCTAATAAAAAATGGACCCTACAAACAAGTCCCAAAGAACCCCTTACCAAAAATGATTAACGAAGTAAAAAACACAATTAAAAAATGTAACAATATTATTACTGATAATATTAAATATAAACTACAAGTAAGCAATCCCACTATGCCCAAACTGTATTGTCTTCCGAAAATCCACAAGCCTGGAAAATCGGTTAGACCTATAGTTTCTGCTGTAGGATCACCTACTTACAACATTTCGAAATGGCTAGCAAACGAGTTTGAAAATTTACCGATAAAGGAAAAAGGTTTTTCTGTTCAAAATTCCCTTGAATTTATCAACAAAGTTAAAGATATTTCACTCCAAGAAGGTGAAATTTTAATCTCGTTTGATGTTAGTTCGTTGTTCCCTAGTGTGCCGATCCCCAATACCTTACAATACCTGGAGGAACTACTAAGAAAAAACAATCTAGAAGACAAACAGACTTTAGAATACCTATCTTTAACAAAACTCTGCATGAATCAAAATTACTTTCAATATAAAAATAACTACTACCAGCAATTAGAAGGAACCACAATGGGTAATAGTTTATCACCTTTTATCGCAAACCTATTTATGAGCAAATTTGAATCAGATATAAGTAAAGAATTTGAGTATTTCCCCAGAGTATGGTTCAGGTATGTAGACGATGTGTTTGCAGTATTCAACACTAAAGTAACTAGTGTTGAAAATTTTATGGAAAAAATAAATAACAAATTTCCCACTATTAAATTTACTTATGAAACAGAGAACAACGGTACACTGCCATTTCTAGACACTTTAGTTATAAGAAATAAAAATAAATTGGACTTTGACCTATACAGAAAAGGCACGGCCACCAACAGGTATATTCCAAATGACTCTTTTCATTGCTTACAACATAAGCTTGCAAGTTTGCACTTTTTAACATATAGATTAGTAAATTTCCCCTTAAACAAAGAAAGATTTGAAGCAGAAAAGAATAGGATTAGGAATATAGCTGGCGAAAACGGTTACGACGAAGGCTTAATAAATAAGCTGATAAATAGACATTCTTTTCAAAAGACCTTTCGGAATTCTACCTTTTTCAGACAAAAAGATACCTGCGACTCAAAATTTGTATCAATTCCGTATAATCCTAATTATACGAAAGGATTACAGAAAGTATTTAATAACACCGGTCTTAAATTAGTATATCAATCCGGTAACACAATAAGAAGCTTACTAGGAAATCCCAAGGATAAAACTACAGTTCTAGAAAAAAGTGGAATTTACGAAATTAGTTGCATGGATTGTGATAAAAAATATGTTGGCCAAACGAGACGCTCTATTCAAACACGTTTTAAAGAACACTTAGCACACTTAAAATACGGAAGAACAGAAAAGTCAAGTGTGGCCGAGCATGCTTTTGAAAACAATCATAGATTCACATTAGATAACCTAAAACTTCTAAAAAGTGTACCAAACAAAAGACTTTTGAATGCATATGAAAGTATGGAAATCATTAAATCCAGAAATAGTTTAAATAAAGATAGAGGACCTATCCCGTTTAGTACACTTTATTCTTTGGTTGAGGGGAGGTAGGATTAAAAATCGTGATCAATCACAATTTATTAGTCTTATCTCCGCCCACTAAAGGATTGTATATAAGATAGAGCGTAGATTTATTTAGTTCATTGTTTATCGTCTCCTGATGATGCTAACGTTGTTAGCGAAACGCGCGTCGAGTGCAAAAAAGTGTAGTTTTGGTTTGTGGAAAACAATCATAATTTTGTTTTACCTTGTTTTAAAACTTAGTCTTTCTATTTTCAGTTAAGTTCAATGAATTCCCATAAAACTATAAAATTTAAATTTGTAAAGAAATTTTTATACCCCCAATTTTTCAAACAAATTTTGCTTAACATTCTCTCCAAAATTTACGTATTTTTTTGTACGAGATTTTGCTCGAACATTTCTTTGAACATTTTGCTCAAGGGGCTCGTGTAAATGTTTGTCGGCATTTCAACATCAAAGGAAAGTTTGTCTATGTAAATGCGCCTTAATATTTTTTTATTGGGAGTTCATAAATTACGCAACGCGGCTAGGCGTCGACGAAAGTGGTAGGTACTAAAATGTTTTTTCTGATCGTTTGAAAAAAATTACGTACGATACACGACAGGAAAGTGTCTTCACATGTCTCCGCAGGTTTACGGGACTCGCCTGCGGCTCACTATGTAAATTTCCTGCGTCGACCTGTAAAGACCAACTTTCCAGTCTAGTGACGTAAATACCTATTACCTACGACCAACGAGGAATATACTAATTTACGGTCCTAGGATAATAATAAATAATAAAGCTTAGATGGCGTGAAAAGCGATGAAACTTTATATTTTAAATTAAATTATATTTTACTATATCTTTAAGATGATAAATAATTATTAAGCGTAAATAAATCCAATATAATTTTAGTACTTAACCAAAAATAAGTCCCGTTAAATTGACAAATTACGCATTTTTAAGAAAACCATTTTAAAAACTCTTGTTATAAAACTTCTGGTTTAAATTCACTTCAAGTTTTATAAATAAAAATAAAAAAATTTTAGAGATAATCGCTACAAAACTGTTGGTGTCCATAGCTGCACAAGCTTTTATAAGATAGCAAGGAAAACTTTCTGAAGATTTACCCTAAGCATTTTATGTGTAAGAGTTGTTAGGTAGTAACCCAAACCTTTTTAGTAATTTTAATAAATTTGTTTATTAAATAATCATCTGAACACAATCTTTTGTTGGATTTAAGAGGAAATTTTCAATTTAGAAGAAAAGAAAATTAAAAAATTTAAACCCACGCTGGGTTTAAATAGTAAAAAATCTGTAGAATAAATTAACATTGGGGCTGTATATCACTCTAATTAAAACTTGCCCTTGTCAATTAATTTTTTAATTAATACTTGATGTCACACAATGATTTAGATGGGTAATAATAAAATAAGAAGTAGATTAATTTTGTATTTATTTAAAAGGTGTTTTTATTTATCAAATGGATTAAAAAACTTAAGTGCACCATTTTTTTAAATTTCTGTCACTGTCGAAATGTCAGTTTCAAAATATTAGTGCTGTGTTCAATCACAAACAGCGAGTTCGGATCTTTTACTTCTGCTTGCACCTTGGCTTGCACCAACCTCTACTGATGAAAGCTGCAGCTTTGAAATGAGCGCGCTTTGAGTAAGGAAAGTTTTTTTGACTGAACTTTTAGATAACCTTAATGTTTTAGTTTCAGTTTGCAAGGAAATTGTTATAGCTGTTTTGGGTTTTTTGTTTGGTATATTTTTCGTGCATAATCAATGACCTTCACTTATGTTTGTTTTGGCTCGTAGTGCCCTCTTAAATATATTTTTTGTGCTGAAAACGGGTTTAAAATATGCCGTTTTTCTGGATAAAATAGGAGGTGTTTTATTGGGTAGTAAACAACTTGGGATATTAAATAAGGTAAATTAATCTTTGTCAAAACGGTTATTTAGAGAAATTATAAATGAACTTATTACCAATTGCCACAAAACAATCCTTTCTGGGGGCTATAAATTTAAACCACCCCCCTGAGGTGGTCTAAAACATCACCAACTTTATAACGTCAAACACAAATAATGTGCCAAATTTTTGGCGTATTCACCATTTGTCATTTTGGAACCTGTCAAAAAAAATTAGTTTTAAGGCATTTCCTCCTAAAATATGGTTTATTTTGAGAAAAAAAGCAGTTTTTCAGTGGTATTTTGCAACAGCAGCAAATTTGTTTTAAAATTTAGTTCCCCCTATAGGTGTAAATATTTATACCTGTAGGGGGTACTATTTTAGATCTTAGTAAATCCCACTGTAAGTGTCTAATATTAGGGATTCACAGAGTCTTAATTTAACGTTTTTGGCAGGTATATTTTTATGGAGTCTAAGAGCCTTTAATTTTACGTAAGACTTTAGCGAAATGTACCCAAAGAAAAAAACGTTATAATTTTTTCATTCAAAACGGCCATTATATGCTGTCTCAAAATCAAGATTATTTAACAAATTATTAAAGTTTTTCCTCGTAAATTGCGCAGAACTTTTACGAGAGGAAAGTTGGCTTAAGCATAGCAACTTTACACGTGGGCCGAAGGGGCATTTTTTACGGAAAATTTCATTTTAAAGTTAAATTGCCTCCCGACAGATGATTGATAGAGCGCACAGAGCGAAGGAAATATTATTATTTTGAGCGTTATTTGCTTACTGTCTGCTTTCCAAAGCAGCCATGGGGATAACACCAGGAAAAGCAGCTCATACATTAGCTGCGTTCGGTATTTACGTCAGATTGATCTTTCTGAGAGGATCCCATAAAATAAATAGAAGTAAAATGCAGGAATCATTATTTATAAAACAACAAAATGAATCCCGTGTCCGCAAATAAAAATTAAAGTAACACTCGTGGCATATCGGACAAAGCGTTTTTGTTTCTCACTTCATTACGACCAGGCCTCCAATGTCTAATGGAGAATCCAGACACCTTAAGACCTGTTTCATCCTTATTAGGAATCATCAGGGAGTCACAGGATTGTACCTGTCAGTTGAAGCTACGCAGTGACCATGCACAACTCTCAAAATTAAAACAAAAAGTTTGTAATCCGTGGGGACGTAGTAACTGTGTGCGCCATCTGTCGAATAAACCGAGAAACAAATACATCAAAATTGAAAAGTGCAGAACACCGTAAATGCAGAATCCTGTACCTTTCAGCAGGTTATAAAGTAGAAACCTGTAAAAGTATAATACGCCACGAGTGTTACTTAAATTTTTATTTACGAACACGAGATTCATTTTGTTGTTTTTTAAATATTTTGGCTTTTTAGTTCTGCGCAACAAGCCTCCTCCGGAGCGATTGCTTGCTGATGCCTTAAAATTAGGGCCACGTAGTGTGAAGCTCCAATTGGGGGCGGTGCTGCTGCGAACGTTACCTCTAATTAAGAGAGTATAAGTGACCTTATACTTTTACAGGTTTCAGGAAAGGCCGTAGAAAGGACATGTTTTATTTTTTTATGCTAAATTTAAAGGAGCGGTGGTTGGTTTTTGAAGTGTTTTGGATTGATCTGAGTTGGTTTGAGTTGGTTAAAGTTTAGTTGGGACAAGTCGGAAAAAAGCAAACCCGGTTCCCTCGGGCCTTCGTCGGTCCGATGTCTCAAAGCGGCCCGACATCGGTGATTGACGAAGGTCCGTCGGTGGTTGTTTGAAACAATCGGACATTGGAAAACTTTAAAGTTTCGATAATGCGGGTGTTTAACCAGTCGGGCTCATTATATATATAATATTATCTTCCACTATACAGGAAATATAGTGACATTAGCGCCATCTCTACATACTAGGGAGAAACTATTAAGCAGTTTAAAAATGTTAAGTTGGCATAATCAGACCATCGTCAGTTGCCGATTCTCGACCAATCAAACAAAGTTCCAATCGGACCATCGTCGGCCCTAAAGCAGATAAAGTGATCGTCCGCATAAAGTCGACTACAGTAAATCGGGCCATTGTCAGTTGCCGATTCTCGACCGATTAAACAAAGTTCCAATCGGACCATCATGGGCCCTAAATCAGAATAGGTTTGCGTTGGCATAATGTCGACTATAGTAAATCGGGCCATCGTCAGTTGCCGATTCTCGTTTGATTAAAAAAAGTTCCAATCGGACCGGCGTCGGCCCTAAAGCAGATAAAGTAGGTTTCGGCATAAAGTCGACTATAGTAAATCGGGCCATCGTCAGTTGCCGATTCTAGTCCGATTAAACAAAGTTCCAATCGGACCGTTGTCGGCCCTAAAGCAAATAAAGTGGGCGTCGACATAAAGTCGACTATAGTAAATCGGGCAATAGATAAAGTACGCGTCGCATAAAGTCGACATCGTCAGTTGCCGATTCTCGACCGATTAAAGAAAGTTCCTATCGGACCGTCGACGGCCCTTAAGCAGATAAAGTAGGTTTCGGCATAAAGTCGACTATAGTAAATCGGGCCATTGTCAGTTGCCGATTCTAGTCCGATTAAACAAAGTTCCAATCGGACCGTTGTCGGCCCTAAAGCAAATAAAGTGGCCGTCGGCATAAAGTCGACTATAGTAAATCGGGCAATCGTCAGTTGCCGATTTTTGACCGATTAAACAAACCATCGTCGGTCCTAAAGTGGTGTCGGCATAAAGTCGACTGTAGTAATGTGGACCTCCGTCAGTTGCCGATTATTGACGGAAAACTGAAAATCGCAATCTGTCCAATATCGGGCCAGAGTGTAGTCGTTGATGCCGACACACTGCCGACGTTGTCGACATTGGCCCGATTCAATGCCCACGATTTGTGTTTGCTGGGATATTAGGTATTCGGGTTGATCTGGGTTGGTTTGGATGGTTTAAGTTTAGTTGGGATAAGTCGGGTTGGTTTAGTAAAAAAAATATAAAATATCTTAATCTACCCCCTTTCTTATTCTAAGTGCGCATACAAACAGCTGTCAGGCACAGAACAGATTTTCGCCTTACCAATTTCTACGTTGTACGGTTTCTTCAATGTATATTTCTCCAAAGTTCGTTTTCTACAAAGTACAGTTTCATCATTGTTCATTTCTATGAAATACGTTTCTCTAATGTATTTTTTCTACAAACTATAGGGACTTTTTCTGAGCCTATAGATCGTTCGTTTGTTACGCCTATGAACGCCAATTTACAGCCCGATAACTTTGCCGACAGTGATAACTTTAACACTATAGTCGCGATTCTTCAGAAACGACAGAAAATCTCACCCGGCAAAAATTCTGGAAAGCCTGGATTGCCTCATTTAAAATAAAAATACAGCCCAGCAAAGGCAAACTAAAAAATAGTACTTTTTAAGCACTTGCTTTCCAAGCTGCCAATAACGGTAAAGTACTTAGTGGGAAGTACTTAGTTAGCATTGATTTGGAACAACGGCCTGCATTAAGCCAGCAGGTATATATTTAGTACAAAAAAGTTGTACATTTACTTTTAATATTTTCTTTATACTTTTTGAATAATGGTAAAAAAAACGTGTATATGTACAAAGTAAAAAGTATTTCAGAAAAAAATAAAAAAACAAAAAAAAGTAAAAAATAAACCACATAATGTCACACCCTAATAGCACTGTAAATCCCAGGGAAATCTCAGGAATGATCCATTCGGGATGTTCGAACTATCCCAGGTATGGCCCAAATGTCCCACAGAACTTCACAGAAGTCCCATTTAGGTAAAATTCTAACCCGCAAAACTCCAGAAAACTTCTTGATAATTCAAGTTTACAGTTCTCGCTCTCTATAGAAATATATCTAACAAAAAATATTAAACGTAGCGCCGTCTATTTTTTTTTGTTTTTTCTGATATAGTGTAACGATGTTTTTTGGTCCATCGAGACAAAAATAAACTATATCCGGCTGACGTCCATTTTGTGTCCTGCAAAAGCAATGTACTTTTGCAGGACACAAAATGGATTATGTAGAACATTGACTAAACATTGAATATTTATCAAAAAATCTATGTCAATCGGTCTTGGATATCAAACAGATCATGTTTTTTTTATTCATACCAACAATAACATTTCCTTCATATCTAGCCGAATCATTTGTATATTATAGGTAAGTGTTTTTCATTATTTTAAACTAATTGGTATTTTAGTATTTTAATAACCATCCTATGCTAGGAACTCCATCCTCAAGGATCGACAATCAGACTTATGATGTTGGAGTCGTTTTTGACAAAACTGTCCACTGGATATCCATTGGAACAAATATATCCAGTGTACTAAGAAAATTAGACCAACGGATATACATTTTAATTGGATTTAGTATAGTGGTACAAGAGTCAAAATATTGAAACTTTTGGACTTTTTTGGGATGTCCAAGAGCCGCCCAACGTTTTGACAATTGTATTATTGTAAATTTTTTATAGATTTGGTTGTCCAATGGACTGCTGTATTGTCCAGAAAACACTCTCCACTGGACATCCTTGGGACAGAGTTGTGCTGTCTGGGTATCTGGGCCCGTATTCTTCAATTTCGGGGAAGGGAATGCACCCGGGAATCAGAAACGCACCTGAAATATCTCGAAAACGGTTATATGCAAATCTACACTATATGGTATTTTTAAAAAGCTGATTTTCTAGAAAATTCGAAAACGTCAAAATATATAGGATATTTCATAAGAAAAAACTTTTTGGCACACCCTGTCTACTATTTGAAGACTAATTTTTATTAATGATTTTGCGGTCCCTCTAAAATACCCTTTTACCCAGATTTTGTTTGGTTTTTCTGCGGCTGTTAGAAAAAAAAGTAATCCCAGGGAATACTTCTAACCGATCCCCCTGTACAATAGGTCTCTAATGCGCCCTTAAGATTTAGGGTGCTCCATCATTCTTTCAAGTATACGCATCATAAAAAAGATCATTCGATAAATTTTCCGTATTATACGACGAGCAGTTTCCATAAAGCACGCATCCATATTTCAATCAAAACCGTGCTCGACGCTGTCACCGACCATGTTGGAAAATACCGAATCGCGTCGTAAATAAAATTTTCGAAAAGATTGAGACGGCTTTTTAAAACGGCACTAAAGATTTCCGATAATAAATCAGTTTTTAGAAATCACCTACAAGTAAATTTGCTTTTAAGAAGCGAACACAGCGTCAGCGCCATTTATTGCACCAATGCTACGTTTATATGACGTTCTGACGCCAGAAGTTTGTATCAACTTTATTTAGAAATTCCAGGTATATCCGTCTTTGCAGAAAAAATCAAACCTACCCCAATCTCACCCCATCTTGCACCCACTAAAACTAAACTAAACTGCTTCCTTTTCTCTTTATTAGTTTCTTATTGCTTATTGGGCTCCATTAATAAAAATTCAATGTCCCGTCAGAATAAAAATCTCCTAAAGAACAAGACGACGACGAGCCTTGAACTATTTTATAATTATACGTGAGAGAGTAGCGTAGTCAGAAAAAAACAATCCGCTGCCACAGGAAGGACTGATCTGGTACACAGACGGATCAAAAACTGACGAAGGCAGTGGCGCAGGAATATTCAGGGAGCGACCTAGGAGAGATCTGCATTTCTCACTGCGATTTTATCCGACAGTCTTTCAAGCAGAAATATTTACCATCCTAGAATGTGCAAGATAGGATAATAGACTAGAACACTTCCCGACACATAAAACGCATACAGCAGAGGTTAGGCACATGTGTATATATTAAAAATTTTGCTTGCTTATTGTTATCGACTTTTGTAGGTTAACGCTTTTAGACAACATAAACAAATTTTGTTAAGGAGCCTGAAAGCATTTTTACCAATATTTACTGGTTCTATTGTTTTAAGGTTGCTCTTACGAAATATAAAATAAAGATAAAACACTTTTTAAACAAAATTTTTATTATAGTTATAGCAATTCAATCAAATTTTGGCAGAACTAAAAGAAGGTTGGCCCCTTCGTCAAATAGCCTGTCAAAATGGACGAAACAGGTCCACTATAGTACGACTAAAAGGAAAATACAAAGAAGAAAGAACTGGCTTTGGATTAAGAAAGGTCAATACACATCAACAGGATCAGTTTGATTAACAAAAAATTATTCAAAAACAAATAGAAATAAAAAAACCTATCGATAAACAAAAATCAAAAATATTAACTTCAGTATCTGGTCATTGCACCATTTGCTTGAATAATTTTTTCTAAGCGCCTTGGCATGGAGTTTTCTGCTAATTTTTCAAATAAATTTGGTTTTTCTTCAACGATCTGTGCACAATCTCTAACTATTAGCTCCAGCAAATGGTTAGAATTTCGTGAATGAATATTAAATTTTGATAACTTTTTTGCAATGAGCCCTCATACGTTCTCGATGGGATTAAAAATTTTTTCATCGGTAAAAGCTACCTGTCACCAAAATTCGTTTTCCTGTCTCGAAAAAGTAATCTGGCTTGCTTTTTTTCTTCACTTAGCCGTATCTTTTTAGCTGCAACACGACATCTCCAGCCTCGACTTCCTTACACGTCTTAGTACAGTTCTTACCATACCAGAAAAATAATCTCTTAATTTTGCTTCTCTGACGGTAGAAAATCGGTATTCTTCCAGGAAATTAGTGACTTGCTGATCCTGTTGGGATGTGCTGACTTTGGTCAAGCCAGTTCCTTTCTTTCGTCCTACAGTTCCTTTTTCTTTGTATTTTCTTCTTAGTCTCACTATAGTGAAGTTGTCTGGTCCATAATGATCGGCGACCCGATAACAGACCAACCTCCATCTAATTTTGATAAAATATAGTTATCGAATTCAGATAGCTATCGTGAAATTTTTGAGTAGGACAAGACTGTGACAACAAAACAAGACAATGAGTGGATTCTGTCGCGAAGTGTACATCGGTCGAACCATATCTATAAACTCAGGCAGCCCTGAGGGCATTTATGTGCCCGAAAGTCACACACAAAGCTACTGTGGAAATGCCTTTTGTTGAACTAATGAAACTGGCGGATCATAATAAAATAACAGTAGTATGGGTGCAAGGAGATAGAGGTATCCAAAGCAATGAAAAGGCTGAGGAACTTGCAAAACAAGGATCATCAGAAAAATATATTGTACCAGAGGCAGCCCTGCGGGTAACAAAATGTACTATAAGGTCCCAGGTCAAACTTTGGATAAGGGAAAAACATGAAACCCACTGGCTAGAAAGACAGGGGCTAAGACAGCAGAGCCTTTATTAAGGGCCTGAATGCCAAGCTCACAAAAGACGTGCTAAGTTATAGTAGGATGCAAGTGAGAACTATAATAGGAATCATGACCGGCCATATTGCGGTTCAAATTCACCTAAACAACATGGGCTTTTATTACGGAGACCTGAGCTGCAGACTATGCAATCAGGAACCGGAAACAGTAGAACATGTAATATGTAATATTGGGGAAGTTGGACTAGACCCAATATCGACTGGGGACTACTCCACTAAGGACCTGTACAAACTTGTACCGGGGTCAAAAATGGGATGGTTAGCCTAGGAACCAACAGGGTGCACAATAAGCCAGTAGGGGCTGTAGTGCTGTGACTGTGGCTTGCCACCAGGCAGGTTGGAGTCACAATCGAGGAGTTTTAGTCGGTAGGAATCCTGGTAGACGAGAAATGACTTTGGCAGGAAACTAGTTCGGGCGTCTTCTGTAGATTTTCCCTTGAGACCGAAATGACAACGACTTTGAGATTTGGTTGAAATAATCAACGCTAGAGTATATCCAAAAAGTTAAAGTTTTGTTCGGGCAATGCTTCTTTCCTTTACAAACAGCACGACAAAAGCGAGACAGAATGAAAACAATGACGATTTTTTGTAATTCTCGGACATACCTTACATATACCTTACATATACATTACTAGTGTTAAGCAAACGATTCCTGATAATAGGACACTTAAAATAAATATTTCAACGCATCGGTATCGGTATACGTATCGCGTTCGAAATAAAGCCAAAATACACTACATTTTTTACTTGTTTATACGATGTTTCGAACGATACCCGCTTTTTTGAAAGGAGCGATCACAGAACTGCTAACAGCAATCGATGCGTGCGTTGGGATGAATGTAACGATACGTTCATCACTCCGTACGCATCAATTGCTGTCAGCTTTTGTGTCATCGCACCCGTCAAAAAAGCGGGCATCGTTCGACACATGGCATGAGCAAGTCAAAAATCTAGTGTATTTTGACTTTATTTCGAACGGGATACGTTTACCGATACCAATGCGTTTAAATATTTACTTTAAGTGTCTAATATCAATCACTTCCGGGCTTTCGTTAACTCTCTGCTCAAAGAATCAGGTATCCCAGCAAATCTGACATACAACAGAAATACACACTCAGACCCTAAAATCATTGCTAACTGTTCCGCTCAACACTTTCAATCCTGCTTCAAAGACCACTCTTTGGTTCAAACACATAATTTTGACTTGTCATTTGTAAAATTCATCGATAGCCTGAATTACCACAATTTCACATGTGAAGAGTTGGAAAAATACATGCAACAACTAGACGTCAAGAAGAAGGCAGGCCTTGATGGCATTCTGAATATCTTACTGAAGAGATGTCAATCATTTACTGTGCCTCTTACAGACCTCTTCCAGCTTTGCTTTGACAAAGGCAGTTTTCCCTCCTTGTGGAAAAAATCTTTCTTAATCCCAGTCCATAAGTCTGGCGATAAGTCTGATTTTTGATTGATTCTTTCAGCTATACCTAAACTATTTGAAGCTATTCTCACTGATGAAAACAGCAGCACGGCTTTTTTAAAGCTCCTTCTACAGTGACAAATCTCACTGTTTTCAGCGAGTATATTGTGAACTCTATGGAAAGTGGTCATCAAGTTGACTTCGTGTATACGGACCTGTCTAAGGCGTTCGACAGTGTCTGCAACAGGTTGTTGTTGTGTCAACTGAATAAAATTGGTATCTCTGGAAATTACCTATCTGTGATCGAGTCTTACCTCTTTGGCAGGACACAAGAGATGATGGTTGTCGCTATTTTTGAGTAATATTTGAGACTGTTTTTGGTCATCAGAATTCGACGTGTACAGGACCTTGACAATTTGACAACGTGGTGTGATAAAAATCTATTTGGCTTTCGCTCAATGTGAAGAAATGCAAAGTGATTTCTTTTACGAAAAGTTTGAATCCGATTACACCTCTTTACTTCATTAATAATGAGCCTCTTGAGGTTGTAGATAAGATTAATGTTCTTGGTGGAACATTCGAAATAAATTTTATAAGGAGAAACACAAGATTTGTGAATGATACTAAAGCCATAGAATCTCTGTATAAGTGTTTTGTTGGTAGCATTTTGGAGTATGCAGCTGTTATTTGGTTTCCATATGACAACTGTCATATTCAAAATCTAGAACGTGTACCTAATAAGTTCGTAAAATACTTATATAAACATCACTTTCCATACAAAGATATAACATATGATACCAGACTTCTCTTAGATGGCATAAAAAAAATAGTTAATAATCTCATTGATTGTGCAGAACTATTAGCTGCCATTTAATGTCATATTCCATCTAGGAATACTCGTAATCGAAAATTATTTTTTGAAAGAACTCATGAAACAAATTACGGTCAAAATTCTCTAGTTGATAGGCTTGTTAGGAATTTTAACAATTATTATTTTTCAGAAATTGATCTATTTTTTGTAACACAATCAAAACTCAAATCAATTGTTTCATGATGTCAAGTGAACTGTCGTTGTTGACAGGTTATGTGCCTAGTTTTAGTTATACTTATGTTTTAAGCTTATGGTGGTACCATTTAGGAAACTTTGTTTTCTGTAGTGTATGTATTTCAAATAAATAAATAAATACCTGTTTTTGACATTGACACCCCTAATAATAAATGCTGATTTACATAAAATTTAATGAATTCTGATAAATTTTCCAATATTTGGCCTAGTTAGCACATGAAAGTTCTTATGGCTTAAATTATTTTAGCCTAATTTAAGGGGTAACATTTTTATTTAAGCAATTTTTACTATGTTTTTCACATTTTTATGCCACGTTTAAAAGCTTTCTTTCCAAACTTTCAATTTCTAGAATAAAACACTCAAATTTTTCAAGTTTTCACTGTTTTTTAGGCGGTTAAAAAAGTACTGCCAAAATATATTTTTTTCTCTGTTAAAATAAAAAATATTTAGAGACAGAGGGTAGAATTTTAGAGGTAGATAGAGATAACTTAGTGAAGTGCAAAAATATTTAAGGTTGTTGAAGAGAGATAGCAGGCTATAAAAAGTAAGGCAATTCTTTAATAAAAATTTCTGTTATGTCACCAACGAAAAGTTGCAGAAACAAACGCTACTATATCCTGTCGTTTCTGAAGAATACTGACCATAGTGTTAAAGTTATCGTTGTATCGGGCTGTAAATTGGCACGACGAAAAAATATCTATTATGTACACAAAAAGTTTTATTACAGGGATATTTTCGTATGATTTCGAAAATAGGATACCGAGATCTTAAAGGAAAGCGAAAATGTTTATCCTAAAAAAGTTAAAATTTCAAACAGACACTTTTTAGCGTATACATACAAAAAAAAAACAAACAAAAAACTTCAAAAAGTCAAACCATTGAGCTTAACTCAATACTTTTAAATTAGACTATAGAAACACAGTCGTCGCCTTTGAGGGAAACGTTATACTAAGTGTTGAGCGGGCATCGTACAGGAGTTGCTCAAGGGGCCCTCTTCAACTTTGATTTCGTGCGACAAAATACAAAAGCGCCATGGTTGACTGGTCCGCTGGTGAATATGGATTAGAAAATAAATCAGCCGACAGCCGATAAAAGGAAATGGTACTTCGTTCATGCGTTGGCAACAACCCTTCATCGGGGTTTATAGAACCAAGAGAAATATTTTTGAAAATACAATACATTCTTCTCCACTAATTGTTTTAAAGTTTCAATAAATTAAGGACATGTTTTAAGTGGTTTAAGTAAAAAGTAGTTTTTACTAAGAACAAACCCACCTTATATTTATTAAATGCTTAAAATCACTGCACACATAAACATAAAAATGGTAAGACAATACTTGATTTTTTTGATTAATTTCAGGTACAGGATAGGTGAAGTGGGAAAAAAAAGAGAAGATCAAAAGATCTTAGGAGGAAATTGGATGAGTGTCCCAGAAGGAACACGCAAAAGACCAAAGCGAAAGGAGAAACAATTAAACGATGTTTAATACTTATTATAAGTCAACTGATACGGGTTCGTCCTAGCGTGTTAATCTTTCCAATAGGAATATGCTTCTAAGACAATTAAGTGGGTGAAGTGGGCTTAAAATGGGATAGTGAGGTAAAATAACCTGGCACTATACTGCCATCCTAAGGAGAACCATGGCATCTACTTTTGCTGTCATTTCGAGTAAATTGAATATAAAAGTTCAACAGTGGGATTTACTAAGATCTAAAATAGTACCCTCCACAGGTCGAAATATTTACACCTGTGGGAGGTACTAAATTTTAAAACCAACTTTCAAAAAATACTTACCCATACAGAAAAAACAAAAAGTTATTAATTATTTAGTATTTTTATTGCAAAATACCACTGAAAAACTTTTTTTTTTCAAAATACACCAAATTTTAAGAGAAAATGTTCTAAAACTAATTTTTTTTTGACAGGTGTCAAAATGGCAAATGGCGAACACGCCAAAAATTTGGCACATAATCGCGCATCATTATTTGTGTTTGAGGATATAAAGTTGGTGATTTTTTAGACCACTTCAGGGGGGGTTTAAACTTATAGCCCCCAGAAAGGATTGTTTTGTGGTATTTTGTAATCAGTTCGTTTATAATTTCCCTAGGTAACCGTTTTTATAAGGATTAATTAAACTTATTTACCGCCACTTGCACCGACTTTTTTTTTAATGGCCCTTCAGGCTAAAGGACCTTTAAAGTACCTTTAGCTTATTTTGTGTCTTGCACCGACTTTAATGGTCTTTTAAATGTTCTTTAAAGGAGCATTAACTAACTGGCCAAATTTGGTCAATTAAACGATCTTTAAAGCTCAGGTAGCTCTTTTGAGGTTAGTTTTGCGACCCGGCCATTTTTCACGGTATAGTTTATTTTTGTTCAAAACGCAAGAAAAAAGAAAATTCATAAAATGTTATTATGGAATATGTAAACATTATTGAAGATGAGCTGGTAGAGGATGCTCTTGAAGATGATCTTGAAATATTGGATTTTGTTAAGTTTGGCTTCACTCGAAGGTGCCTCGAAGATTCAGGTTAACACACGTTGAGGATCTATTGGAATATCCAGATGTCAGGTAGGTATTTAGTCAATGTTTTACACGGGGTGAGAGGGGTTTAAAAGTTGGTTCCCAAAATGTTTAAAATTGCTATTGTTTTTGTTTATATACATTGGATGCATATTTTTGCCCAACACTTTGATCATTTTCCAGGATCAGTTATAATTTTTTTGTAAAATGATTTTCAGCTAATATTGATCAAAACTATAATAATCCAGTGTTTATAAACAAGCTTCTGCAACAGCTCCCTGAATGAATGAATGATATATCATATAAACTGTGACTGTTTTAGTTGTCAGTAAATTATAGCCCTCTCCTTACCTACTTTTTTTCTTATTTTCAGGAGTGGATATGGTCTTTCAAATTACCTCCTGACACCTTTAGCAAATCCAATTATACCCGGTGAACAACTGTATAATGAAGCCTTAATTCGAACAAGAACTTCAATAGAACCTACATTTGGAATCTGGAAACGTCGGTTTCCAGTTATGGCTTATGAGCTTTGCCTTATACTGGACACAGTTCTGACAATAATAGTAGCTGCTTCTGTGCTTCATAATATATAGAAGAAATGAACGAGCCAGAGCCCCCAATAATAAATATATAAACAAGGAAGAATATTAAATTATCTTATGCAAACTCAACAAATTGAAATGTATGGTCAAGACTACCAACGTCATAATGTTGTGCAGAATGGACATTATTTATTATGTGCTAAAGAAAAATAAAAAATAATTTCATTTCTTTGGCAAAATTATAACGTACAAAAAAGCAGCTGTGCATTTTAGGGTTTTACAATTCAGATTATGCTAATTTTTTTGGTGGTTTTTTAATATATAGGTATGTCAGTAAAATAAATTTTCAAATTTTCTTTATTTTAATAAACTGTATTGTTTTTTCTGTACACAAGGCGATTTTTTTCACTCTGTACCTGTAACCAAAAAACGACAAAAAAATAAGTGCCAGCCCACGCACTTCCTACTCAAAATAAACAAATTAGAATACCGCTCAATTGCAAAAGTCCAAAGAGGCCTGAGACAAAATAACTTGTAACAAAATGTACATAAGTACAACTCTTAAACTTATACTACTACTAACAGTAAAACCCTGTGAAAAACAGTCAAATTTTCTTATCTAGCAAAATAACCACTTTAACAACAAATCTTCTTAAAGGCGCAAAAAAAAACAATTATAAGTTACCTATTTTAAAAAACTAATAAAATGCAAAAACGGCAGGTACCTTTCATGTAATATGTAACACATTCAAGAGAGATTGGTTTCTCCTAAAGCTTCATATAGATGAATATATTTAATTGAATTGTTAAATGTGACCAAATCCACTCTCGGAGTCAATTGAATGTATTGCATAGTGTTAAAAAAAATCAGCGAGTACTTCTATTTTTATCTCCAGGTTTTTCTTCCGGAGCTGATGCTCTTTGTCAGTATGTAATGCTTCTCTTTCCAACTTTTTTAGGGTGATGTCAGCAATCATATTCTTTTTGTCCGCTAGGAAGTCATATTTCTCTGCTAAGGTGCTTGATGCCATGATTCTAACTACCGTGTTAAATGGCCTCCTTTGATCGGTACCCTAAAATAAATTAAAAACCAAACCAGGTATTTGCCAAATAAAGGATTTAATAAGAATAATAATAATAATAATAATAATAACAATAAAAGATTTTCAAATATTTTAATAGATATAACTTTCAATATATATTTACATATATATATCTTCTGTTAAACTGGAGAGTATAATTAAGTAGGCCGAGAACTACTTTTAAAGAAAATGTGGTTTAGCATTATACATAGATTGCTATATTTCGTTATCAAAATACTTACCCACCCCGCGTGGGTTTAAATTTTTTAATTTGCTTTTCTTCTAAATTGAAAATTTCAACTTAAATCTAACAAAATTTGTTAAGATGATTATTCAATTAACAAATTTATTAAAATTCTTCTTATAAATCAAAATACGTCCAAAACTCAAGGAGGGTTGGTTTAAAATGCTAAAAACCAAAAATTACTCACTTAAACTTAGAACCGTTTTAAAATAGACTAAACCGTTTTAGTAAATCCCACTGCAAATGTTCCAAAAGTGTTTGAAGAAACAAACTGTGATGACCCATTTTGCAAATATTTTTTTGGAGCAAGATCTATATAGAAACTTAAGAAGAAGTTTTCATTTTAGTATTTTTAATATAAAAAGACTATATTGAACTAATACTAAGCCAAACCCAGTATCACCGAACAGCATTGTTCGGTGTCAGTATCTACTTGTTCTCGATGCAGATGCGCTGTCATTAATAAGTAATGCGTATATGCAAGGTGTTTGCTTAGTAATAGTATCTTAAGTACATTATTTATCTTTATATACACATTGACTTTACGTCACAAGCTTAAAAAAAATATAACTATAAAAACAGCATTTGTAAACGGAATTAGTTGTAGAGGGTTAATTTATATTTAAGAGAAAATAAAACATTTTAAAAGGTAGCATTTTCTTTTTTTTTTTTTGAAGGGTCTCAAAGGAAAATCTTACATAAGACCCCCGAACTACTTTCCTGCCAGAGTTATTTCTCCTCTACCAAGGGAGGCCGGGTATTGTGGAATTCCTACCGACTAAAACCCCTCGATTGTGACTCCATCTTGCTTGGTGGCAAGCCACAGCCACTGCACTGCAGCCCCTACTGGCTTATTGTGCACCCTCTTAGTTCCTAGGCTAAACACTCTATTAATTTTGTCCCCTGTGCAAGCTTGTACACGTCCTTAATGGAGTAGTCTTCATTCGATATTGGGTTTACTTCAACTTTCCCAAATATTAGGTGCCTTTTGCAATCCAGAGCCCGCATTGCATTAACATGTTCTACTGTTTCTGGTTCCTGATTGCATAGTCTGCAGCTCAGGTCTCCGTGATATAGGCCTATGTTGTTTACGTGAACTTTAACCGCCATATGGCCGATCATCATTCCTATTATAGTTTTCACTTGCATCCTACCATAACTTAGTTAGCAGGTCTTTCGTGAGCTTGGCATTCAGGCCTTTGATAAAGGCTCTGCTGTGTCTTAGACCCCGTCTTTATAGCCAGTTGCTTTTATGTTTTTCCCTTACCCAGAGTTTGACCTGGGATCTTATAGTACATTTTTGTGCCCCCAATGCTGGCTCTGGTCCAATATATTTTTCTGACGATCCTTGTCTTGCAAGTTTGTCAGCATTTTCATTGCCTTGGATACCTCTATGTCCTGGCACCCATACTAATTTTATTTGATTATGTTCCGAAAGTTTTATTAGTTCAACCAGGCATTACCACACTAGCTTTGAGGTGACCTTCGGGCAAATAAGTGCTTTAAGGGTTGCCTGGCTATCTCAGTATATAGATATGGTTTTCTCTAGCACATTCTAGGTTGGCAAAGATTTCTGATTGTAACACTGCCCTAGGTCTCCCCGAATATTACTGCCACTTCCTTCGTCAGTTTTTGATCCGTCTGTGTACTTCATCTCATGTGTAGGATTGGTCTCCCAAAAACCGCGCTTCTCTATTATGCATTCTTGTTGGTAGGTTCATGGTTTTTTGAAGACTATAGTGTCCGATCTCTGCCTCTCCCTGTATCACCAAGTAAAGTGCAAGAAGGTCTAGGAGCATCTTCATCGAAGTTGCTGCCAAACCAGAGATGCATACGTCACGTCTTGTACAGCCAGTGTACCATGTGTGGTCTAAGTCCCCACTGTTTTCCATGTAGGCGTCTAATCCCCGCTAAGGTGATTTCAACTTTCTTTATTAGGTTCTCGATATATCGAGTCCATGTTAGCTTAGAGTCTAGTATTAGAGGCCTCTAAATTTGTTCTTCTGATAAAAGGGATTATAACCGTCTTCTGGGAGCTGATGGTTCCACAGTCTTTAGAGTCTCTTGCATTCGATCCCTAATGGTTGTGTTGAATTTTCCAGGAACCAGAATGACAAGGTTCCAGAGCAAAGGGGAGAGGTAGGATATAGAAAAATAAAAATTGTTTTAAGGGCAATAAAATTGAGGTGATTTAAATAAATTCTTCCAGAGTTCTAACCTGTGATATAGCATTATATTTTGCAATTTTTTTATGAGGTTTGTTTTCTTGTCTAAAGAAATTCCACATGGGAAATCAAGTTGATTGAATTTTTTAATTTGGGATTTTGAAATTTTATTTGGTTAAAATTCCATTTCATAACTTTCGTTGCCACCATTATCCAATTTATATTTGCGATGATTTCTATCATGTCTGATAAATAAGGGCGTTGATTAATTTTTTTTATTTTCGTTTGTGAAGCGGAGTTCGGCCAATTATAAAAAACACTAAAGGCCTAAAAGTACGTGTGATCTATTCTAGATTGTCAAATCAACCGAATGTGAAAATAAGTAGATGCCGTGATCGAGCGCTAACTGAAAATCGAGTGTTTACTAATAACGCTTTCGTTTATTGCTAAGAAACCACTCTCGCGGACTCTTAAATTGATCCGAAAAGGATTTGGATGTTCGATAATGTACACCTACTCCGAGTAGCGTGTTCGGTTTTGCGAATTTGTTATTCAGGATTTAAAACAGATCGATATTTATGTTCCCGCGCCTTCGATTTCCGGTTCAACACATATGACTTCGAGCAGCTGGGAAGAAATAGTCTACCTTCTAGACCAAGTTCTGCTGAGAGGATAGCGATGTTAGATAGATGCAAGTCAAAAATATAGCAGGAAAACCCACCGGAGGGGGTGTAAGGTCGGCGGTCCACTGTGTATACTTGCTTCCCTCGACAAAGAGGTGTCAGGCAAAATGAAGTCCTCTTGAAGAAATAAAACTTGTATCTTAAGAGGCACCTGCATTAGTCGGGGGTGCACGGAGGGTAGGCAGAAAGGGTTCATTATGCGGCCTAATTGCTAGGCCTACGGCCGCACATCTACTATACTAAGTATAATATCATAAACAACCACAATACTAGCTTCCGCAAAATCGCGAGAGTATAGGATATACAGGGTGTTTTAATTGCCATGGGCCACTATTGCTATCTCGGTAATTATAAGAACTACAAGGTTGGTCAAATTAGACAAAATGTGCAGTTTTTGGGGGACATTGAAAATCAGGTTTCAGATTTAAAAAAAAATGTATTCTTTTCTATATACGGGGGTTTTTCGAAAAATTGCTGAAAACTATTTTTACAAAAAATTCGTAAAGGAAAAATTTTTTGCATTTTTGACGTTTTTGAAATTTTCTACGTCTATTTTTCGAGATATTAACATTAACTTACTTTTTTAAATACGGACCTGTATTTCTTAATTCATTTTTTTAAATAACTTCTTTTTCTGATTTTAACGATGTATTACATGTCCATATTTGTTTGTGTTTTAATGATAAAAAAATTAAAATTTATGTTTCATTGGGTTTAAAAAAAAATAGAACATCAGAGGTCGCTTAGACAACCAATAAAACAATTGCCTGTTTTAATAACATAAACAGACTGATGCAGCGTTTACCATTTAATTAAATTAAACTTATTTCACAGTATTAATTATTATTTTAACACGTTTTTTAAACTAAACTTTCTTTTTCAATTTCTCTCAAAGAGACCTCTCCTTTATTGTTATTCTTTTACTGTACATATCCCAAAATATTTATAGCTCATTTATATCTGATCGTATAGTCCACAAACCAAGCCCAAAAATGATCTAGTTATTCAAAAAATTTAAAAGAAAATGTAGTAATCTTTAAAAACCTGTATAATCATAAAATTACACACGATAGTATTGAAAAGGTAATTAAAAACCTTGTTTTTTTTTAAATTATCAATGCCCAAATTAAATATATTTTTTTCATCTTCCCCGTCCTCTGCCGTTACAGTTGCTCCCCGTTTGGAGGGATTAGAGACATAAAGCTATTTGTAACTCATCGCGGTATACGTATCCGCATCTAGCGAGAAGCAAGCACATTGATTGGTCAGAAACTTGTAGCACGTTCGAAAAGAGCAGATATATGCTAATTTAAGGTGTTTCTGAACGCAATAGGTGCTGAGATACGATACGTGTGCCCTAACGATACGTGACACCTAACGCATCTTAATACCTATCGCGTTCAAGAACACCCTAGATTAGCATATATCTGCTCTTTTCGAACGTGGTACAAGTTTCTGACCAATTAATGTGCTCGGTTCTCACTTGATGCGGATACGTATACCGCGATGAGTTACAAATAGCTTTATGTCAAATGATTTGTGCAACTTAATTTTTCGAACTGGTACGCGCCTTTTGCATAACTAAAAAATTAAATCTAATTTTTTAGCTTTTGAAAACGCTGCCATGTTGGTTTTAACTTACCTTGACAGACACATGCGTAGGTAATAAACTATGTTTATTACCTACGTGTGTATTACACATCATAGGCTATTATAAGCAATTGTTTCCTTTTGCTTTCTAAGCCACCTATAATAAAACGACAAAAGTGCGAAAAAACATACCATTAAAACGCAAATAAATATGGACATGTGATACATCGTTAAAATCAGAAAAGAGAGTGATTTAAAAAAAAGGGAATAAAAAATACAGGTCCGTATTTAAAAAAAGTAAGTTGATTTTAATATCTCGAAAACGAGACGTAACAAATTTTCTTAAAAAAAAAACAAGTTGCGGAACGTCAAAAATGCAAAAAAAAATTTCTGTATGAATTTTTGGTAAAAATTATACTTTTTGAGATATTTGAAAAAATAGTTTCCAGCAATTTTTTTAATACTGTAGAGCAAAACAATGTCATAACCCTACTTTTTTACAATTTTTTTTTTGCTGTTTATAAACTTTTTGTGGGGCAAAACAAAAAAAAATGGATTGAAATAGAAAGTTTATTGAAATTGAAGAATTGATCCTCACTTCTCCTATACTTTCTACGAGGAGGAAGAAATGTTTGTCCAACTTGTACTCGATAGCAGTAGCTTCCAAATCTGTTATAGGCCTGGATGTCCCCGATAAAACTGAGGAGTAAGTAAGCAAAATAAAAATAATTATGAAGGCTAGGTACAAAGGACTAAGTATACTACTTTTACTTTTTTAATTAATACTCTGTTATGTTTTCTCTTTGTGAACTCGCGCCTTTTTCAATCGGCTCTCCCGTTTCAAAAATATTGAAACTAACATAAATAAATAAAAAAGTGAGTATACTATGGGAACTCACTCAACTTATTCAACCTCTTACAGACAAGAGCGCTTCATTTGTAGAAAATCCCAACCATTTTGTTAATATTCCTAAATCTTTTGTTTTAGGACCCGGCGATAGATTTGTTAGTTTTGATGTCGAAAGTCTATACACCAATGTCCCGTTAAAGGAATCGCTAGATATTATTAGACAGAGACTAGTTGATGACGAATCCCTTCGTAAACCTAAAAGCCTGCCGCTGGAGGGAGTGATGGAGTTGTTGGAGTGCTGTCTACATAACTCTTATTTTCAGATGAAAGATAGGTTTTATGCTGAGAATGACGGTCTTCCAATGGGTTCATCGCTTTCGCCAGTGGTGGCCAATATTTACATGGAGTGGTTCGAATCACACGCGCTTGACATCGCAACATATAAACCTAAGCTCTGGCTAAGATATCTTGATGATACTTTTATTGTTTGGACCAACAACTTTCAGAATTTCTTCACCACCTAAATAACATAAGACCCACCATTAAATTCACAATAGGGTTGGAGCAAAATTGTCAAATTCCTTTTCTTGATGTACTTGTCAAACGAATAGAAAGCAACATCAGAACAACAGTCTATCGTAAACCCACTCACACAGGACAATATTTAAATCAAGGTTCAAATCATTCTGCTACAACCAAACGAGGCATAATAGGAACTTTTTATAATAGAGCTGTTCAAATTTGTAACAATTCTCATGACTTGGAAATCGAAATAAGAATCATAAAGAAAGATCGGCAACAAAATGGTCCCTAAACTTATAACAGATACTATTTCTAAATTTCAGCAAACAGGACAGAGTTTACAAGACCAAAACCAGGCAAATGCATTCCTCACAATTCCATACATTAAAGGGGTATCAGAGAAAATTTGAAGAGTAGCTAACAACTTTAATATTTTATTTTAGATCTAATAATACAATTCGAAGCCTACTTAGTAAAACAAAACCGGAGAAAAAAGAAAATAAGGAATGCATTTACCAAGTTCCTTGTGAGTGTGGTGAATCATACATAGGTCAAACAGAAAGACCACTATCTGTTAGGATTAAAGAACATCAGACGAATACCCAAAGAGGTGAAACAACGAAATCAGGAATCGCCGAACACGCAGGGTCAAACCAACACCGAATGAAGTGGACAGAAGCAAAGGTTTTGCACAAGGAGTCACACTGGGAGAAACGAAAATTCCTTGAAGCTGCCTTTATTGGGAAGAATCAGGGTGTTTTCAGTAAACCAAATGTTGAAATTCCAAATATTTGGAAGCCCCTCCTTGGGCGGAGCCAACTTCTTAAACTTCACGGTTGAGTGAGTTTCCATAGTATATAAGTACGTAGCCTTAGGAATAGATTGTAGTTTGCACCTGAAGACGATCAGAGATTGTACTGATCGAAACGTCGTGTATAAATAAAATATAGACAATGAAAGTCCGAAACACAGAGTTCATTTCAAATACATCATTGTCTCAAACGTCAAACAAAAGTACAGGCTTGTAGATACACATTTCTTCACATAAAACTGGAACAGCAGAAGTTAGCAGCCTGTTTAATTTTTATAGTAAGTCATTGTCTTCAACAACATCATGTTTTGCATGTTAGTGCAACACTGTTCTCAACTAAAAAGCCTGTTAACTCCTACCGCCTCAGTGCCCTTTAGCCTATTGTGGCTGCCATTTTTATAACCAAATTGACAAGTAAAACATGGATTTTCTATCAGTTTGGTGTCAATATGGCACCGATCATAGGCCAAAGGATACTAAAACGAAAATGAGTTAACTGGCTTTTTAGTTGAGAACGGTATTGGCTAGAGTCATCCAAACTTTAAAAAATGACGTCGCATCTTTCCGAATTTGATAAAGCTCAAATCTTCGCAAAACTAGACGTTGCACGGTGGTTGCTCTATTCGGCAAATAGTAATTTATTATGAGTGTCTACGCAACACCGTTCTCAACTAAAAAGCCAGGTAACTCCTACCGCCTTAGTGCCCTTTAGCCTACTGTGCCTGCCATTTTTATAACCAAATTGACAAAGTAAAACATCGATTTTCTGTCAGTTTGGTGTCAATATTGCAGCGATCATAGGCCAAAGGATACTAAAACGAAAATGAGTTAACTGGCTTTTTAGTTGAAAACGGTGTTGGTCTGCGATAGTAAACATAAAAAACCCATTTCAAGAGGAGGGAACTATCCATCGAAAGGAAGGCACCGGTTTGACGAAAGTTACTAGCCCAGAGGAAGACCAAGAAGCAATCAATTTTCTGAAAAATCATCCGTTTGCCAAAGGGAAAGAAGTAAGGATCCATAACAACATCCAACAACAACACATAGGCAGGAGGATTAAACGTTCGAGGCTAAGGTGTCACTTGATCTGGCCTATTAATTGTTTTGGACTAGTAACTTTCGTCAAACCGGTGCTTTATTATGGTTACTATTGTAGACTTGCTTCCTTCATAATCAGCTACTTTACTGTGTAGCTTATGTTTATTTAATAAAACATTTTTGCTTTTTTAAAATGTGGTGTTTATTTTTAGCGGCCTTATATTTTGAATTAGTGAAAAATAAACAAGCCGTCTCCTTATAAAAAGTTTATATATGCCAAAAATATAACCTAAAGTGACAAAGTCAAAAACTCAGTGTTGCACATAGGAAAATATAAGAAATCGTATTTGCAGCTACCTTCTGCTGTACCAGTTTTATGTGGAGAGAAGTGTACAAGGAACTAATTTTATCTAAAATAACTTTTTATTAAAAAAATCTTAAATAACGAGTTTTTATTAAATGCACTAAAAAATTTAAAATCATCATATCATTTTTTTTTTTTGTTAATTAAAAAAAAATATTTATTTAGAAATAACTTACCTACTTTCTATATATATATTATAAAAATTGTTATAAAAAGAAGATACTTAGGTAGAAACAAACCCAGTACTATTGTACATCATTATTTTTAGTGTCCTGAGGTTGAATCAATAAACGAGTCGAAACGTCGACATTGGAAGGAAACCTGGTTTCTGTTTATTTGATCCCATCCAACAAAATTTCAGTTAATGATAAACATAATGCTTTCATCTAAAGAAGCTGAGAACGGATGAGATTGCCCTGCTTGCCAAGCCTTTGAAAATGTCCTTAGATTATAAACTAATACAACTATTTCTTAGGTGAATCGTCGATGTGACCGATATCGGAGTGAAAAAGTGATACCTAAAGTTAAAATTTTTAATTTGCGCCCATCGCTTTTATTATGGTATCAGAAAGATAAAAACTTATTTTCTACCTTTTATTGCATTTAATAAAAGTTTTTTCATAATAAAAATGTATTTTTTAATTTTTAAATATGAATTGAAATTTTAAATCTGATCAAAAAGTCATATCCCCTTCCTCAAAAACCTCTGTATGCCAATTTTGATTGACCTCGAACAAACTAAATATTTTTCCCCTGCACTTCCCTCGTTAGGGGAACTAATATCACCATATTATTGTATTATCACCGGAACTATAAACGTATACGAGATTTGCACAAAATATGGAATTTTCAAAATCAAAATCAAAATCTGATAAAATTTCGTATTCCTTATCCCCAAAAACCCCCGTATACCAATTTTGGTTAATATCAGACAAACTTAGGTGTTTTCCCCCTCCACTTCCCTTGTAGGCGGGTTGAGGGTGCCTAATAATACTATATTTATTGTATTGTCACCGGAACTATAAACGCATACCAAATTTGAAGGCAATCGGATGTGTATAAGTCAGTTAGAATTGGTTAGCAAAACATGACCAAAAATCGTCCATCTTGAATCCGCCATATTGAATTTTTAAAATCTGAGTAAAAATTCGTTATCGCCATCCCCAAATTCCCCCACACACCAAATTTCAACGAAATCGTGCGTACTTCAACAGTACCCTCCTACACTCTCTTGGAGTAGGGGGGAGCTGTCAAGTTGATCACACTATATTATTGTGTTGTCACCGCAACTATATAAGCATGCCAAATTTGAAGCAGATTGGATATGAGTAGATATACTGTGTAGGTTCTATATACAATGGTAACCCCGCCATCCGGTTCTCCAAAGTGGATGGCGAGTTTGCCGAAGAAGTAGTGTCCTGTCCCGAAGAAGTGAGCGACCCAAGCAAGAAGTGATCACCAATGACGTCACTTGACCAGTGGCTGTTGAAGAAGTAGAAGTGATCACCAATGACGTCACACGACCAGAGGCTGTAGCGAAGGGCGTTAGGTGGATATAGGGGTGGTTCTAGGGGGTGTAAAATTAGGGGTTGTAAAACCACGTGACCAAATGACGTGTGTATAATATACAGAGTGAGCCTATTGAGAGCATGACGTGACTGTTATACAGTGTGTCCAAATGCGTGTGAATATGGTACAGTGTGGTCTACGTGACCTAACCTATAAATTAAATTATTTTCTCTTGTGAAATATGTCCTGTCAAAAGTGGTCGTACAAGGCTAAAAATGTTGAATTTTTTTCGTGTCAAACGGGGTGTTTTTTGCAACCCCTTTCCACCCCTTTTTAGAAGGGATGTGGTGTAAATAGGGCTTTAGTATTAATATTTTAATTAAAAAAGTAAAAGTGATGTGGTCAGGATCGAACCGTCGATGTTCGGCATGAGAAGCCGCGACTAAACCATTGCGCTATCTAGGCGAGTACAGATATTTCCAAAGAATATGTAACACAACAATCTGAGATAAGTCAGTGATGATGTCATGTCGAGATTGTGCGCAAATATAATCATTAAACTTTATAATATTTATAATAAGAAAATCGGTGAAATTTATGTGCACGGTTAGGAACATTGCATTAAAAAAATAAAAACAAAAACACATTTTGTTTTTACATTTATTAAAAATAGGTATAAAAAAAGTATAAAAATAGATAGGTATAGTTTATTCAAACTTGATGTTATCTGTTGTTTAACTATTCAGATAACGATTCCGCGAAAAAGCTCAATTCTGTATCTATAGAAAAGAACAGATCAAATTTTTTGTATTCAGTTTAGTCCTGACTCCTCCCCATACAAGTAGTCATCACACACACACACTTGCGGTTCTTTATATTTTGTCTACGTCAAAAGTATGGATGACAAAGCAGAAAAAAATAAAGACTCATTTTTTGATTCTTCAGATTCTTCAGATGACAATGAAAATTGTGAAATGGAAGATTTAGATGTAGATATGCAGGACATTTTAGATAATGAACACTGTGACTATTGTGACCGCGTTCTGGTACCCAAAAAATATCTAAATTCTGACTTTGATAGAATATTTTCTGGTTGTGATTATTCTGAATTTCTGTGCTTTGACGAAGATGGGTTATGTAAAGACGAAGAAGAAGAAGAAGAAAAAGAAGAAGAAGAAGAAGAAGAAGAAGAAGTAGACTCATAAACTCTTAATTTAACTTGCAGTGCTTTTTAAAATAAAGTCTTATACATATTATATTTATCTATTAGTTGTTTTTTTAATTTTTTCCGTCCTTTACTACCTAGTACAGATTTCAATTCATCTTCAATTTTTTTCAATTTGTTTTTACATTTATTAAAAATAGGTATAAAAAAAGTATAAAAATAGATAGGTATAGTTTATTCAAACTTGATGTTATATCCATACTTCTGTTTAAAGGTCTCTTAGTGGATATATGTTTTTATTAAGTATTTTATCATTTTCAAATTGTGTATCTCTACTAACCTCTGACCCATTGTTTTATTTATATCAATGCATGTAAATTGTTTTTGAAAGGAATTATGTAGTTATAGGGTGAGCAAACTTAATATTTAAATAAAAAAGACATATTTTTTATTGTATGATTTTATTTAATTCATCTATTTTTCTAACCACACACATCTAGACCATCATATGTAGCAACAAGAGGTTCCAGGTATATCCACACTTCATAGTTCGGGTAAATTTTTGTACACTCAAGGGCCGCATCTATTATTTGGCGTCTCAATTCTGTTGGTACTAAATGGTAAAATTCTGGTAATTTTTCCTCAATTATATATTTACACGAGTCAAAACCAAAACATATCCACTCTGTAAACCAGTTGTATATTTTTTCATAATTTTGCTCCTTTAGTAGCTCTTGCAAATCTTCATCAATCTTGGTTGACCAGTAGTTACTTTGAAAATCCATGTTATTTTTGATTCATGAATTTTTAAATACTCTGTCTGGATTTTTTCCAGAGCTTGACTTTCTGCAAGCGTCACACTTGTAAGAGATAACTTTGTTACCTTGACTGGTTTTAATGAAATCAACCCTTTCACATTGATCGCACTTTACAGACTGAAAAATTGCTGACGGTTTATGGTTCTTTCTCATGGTGCAACCTGTTATCAACAAAAATAGCTTACGATTGCTAAGCTACAGTGGAGGGAGTCTTTATAAGCATCCCTCTTATCATAGAAGAAGGTTAAAGGTTATCAGCTTATTATTCACTATATAAGGGTGGGGGAAGAAAAAAATAAATTAAAATTATTTTAGCCGCCTAGCTGTAAAATTTAAAACTATGGATCAATGCGCTAAAAAAATATGGGATGACATTTCCAAATCCCCTGTTCTTTCAGAGAAATTCATAATATTTTTTCAACAAGAGCTGAACTGGGACCTGTTATGTACGTATCAGGCGTTAGATGAAGATTTTTTGAGAACGATGATTTCAATCGTAAACTGGAATTTGGTTGGGAAATATCAGCATCTAAGCGAAAAATTTATCGAAGAATTTAAAACTATGTTGTATTGGCCCTTTGTATCAAGGTATCAAACTTTATCGCAAAACTTCATTAGGAGACATGCACATTTGGTGGACTGGGAGTATATCATCAAATACCAGAGGGTTACACCAAAATTTATTAGTGAAATGAAACAGTATATTCAAGACAGCCAAGAAGGACAGATATTTTAGAGAGAGATAAAAATGCCAATCCCAGTCAAGTATGTATGTCCAAAATGTAAGGGAGAAAGCGACATATCCATTTTTGAATGTTTACCATGCACTTGGGATAAACAAGTTGCGAAAAAGGAGGGATCAAAAAAAACTCCGTCATCTTATTGGAAAAAAATACCATTCAGTGAAGGAAATTAGTTTATGTGTATATTACTAAATTTACATTAATAAAAATAAAACTATGCGTAATAAAAACAGTTTTTTATTTATTTATCTATTATGCAATATTTTTAGTACTTATCCAACTATTTTCACTCTCCTTTAGACCCAACCACTTAACAAAAACTTTATTTTTTGAGCGTTTTAGCACCTTTTCAACCAAATAAACGTTGGGATACTTGACTTTTTGTAGTTGAAGTTCATAAAATCCTCCCTTTATCTCCTTTTTGCTAGCATCCTCTAATAAATATGTAACTGGGTTTGTAAGTTGTATCTTCTTTATGGTGAAGACCTCGGTAGACCAGTTGGGCATATACATTTTATCAAAAACCCCTCTCATTTTTGAAATTCGCACGTAATCTCCAATCTTAAATTTAGGCTTGGAAGTTATTTTTATATGATTATAGATCGTGTTTAGTAAAAGCTTTTCATGTTTTTTTCTCACATCAGAGGGTTTCATCCCTATAGTTGTATGCTTTTTATTATTATAAATCTTAACAATTTTTGGTAGTAATTCAACCCATTTATAAGATCCTTGATAATTAAATTCTTTCCACATTAAACTTTTTAAGGTTCTGTTTACTCTTTCAACGATTTGAGCCTTTTTTTCACTATAGGAGCTATAATGTTTTACTTTATACTTCTTTAGCACTTTATCCATAAAAGAGTTATAAAACTCCTTTCCCATGTCTGTTTGGAGATGTATTGGAGCCTGTTCTTTAAAAACCCGTTCCATCTGTTGAGCTACTTCCTGTCCTGTTTTCGATTTTAACGGATATGCCCAAACAAATTTTGAAAAACAATTTATGATCACTAAAATGTACTTATACCCACGGTTTTCAGGAGAATACGGTATCATTTCCACTAGATCAGCTTGAAACAAATCATTTAACGATTTCAACACCACCCTCCTCCTTGTAAAATTTATTCTAGCAGGTTTATGGATCTCATCAACTACCTGACGTTTGACATCCGTATCAAACTTAACCATTCTTCTCAATTATGTTAGCCTCCTGTAGCTCTTCAACTATGGCATAAACCTCATTAATGTGACCTGTGTTGCCTGCTGTCTGTGAAGCTAATAAGAGACGCAAACGTTCAACAAGCTCATTTGGATCGTCCCAGTATACATAGTTCACAGGATTGTTTGAATATTCCATTTCCATACCCTCTCCACCAGTCACCTGATTTTTAAACAGTTTTTGAAACTTATCTGAACGACTATCTGCGATAATATCTTCAGAAGGTTTAAAATGTTTTCTGTTCGCATACGTCCTTGTAATTATTTCTCTGTAGGCCTCGGCATCATTAACGGTGTATTTCCTAGGTACATTTTTTTTAAAAAGCAGTTTGTATAACCCAGATGTACCCTTGTATCTTTTTCCTTTTATAATCAAATCGGAATCATCAATTTCGATTCTTGAGTCACCTATGTAAAAGTTATCAATTTCATCACGTCTCACTCTAAACTTGGGGAAGTAGTTTGAAGAGTTAGAAGGATCTGTGGACGGATCATTCAAAAAATCTCTAATATGTTTTGCAGGTAAAGGATTGAATTGACTATAATAATCGCTTTCGGATTTATTTAATAATTCCCGTTCCCGTGTCTCTTGATAATTACGTTGTCTTCGAGCCTCCTCCTGGGCCAAGTTTTCTGTAGCATCTTTAAGCAATCCCCTGCGTAATGAGTAACTGTGTGTGGGATCTCTTGATACTTTTCTGGTGCTAAATGAAAAATTTAGTTTTCGACTAGACCGCTTTGTAGGTGTAATCGGATCTGCACTTTTAGGGGTTGATTGAAATACATCTGAATCGTAGGAAGAGTAGGGTTCAGAATTTTCTGCAGTTTTTCTGCCAACCTCCTCCTCCTCCTCATATTGATTATTCTGAAATGGTTCAAACTCTTCTTTTAGCTCATTTTTTTCTTCTTCTTCTTCTACTTTTATTTTCTGTGATATTGGTGATTTTCCAGTAGTTTGTCTAGGCTGTCCATTTTTAGTTAAACGAGATTCGATATTTTCCAGGTGTTTTGTAATCGGTTGAAATAGGTTAGCCTGTGATAATTGACCCTCCTTTAACCAGTTTAGTTTTTCACGTATAATTTTTCTTTTTGAAATTAATGTTTTTTTTAAATTTTTTTCACTAGAAGGTAAGTTGTTAAGTTTATTGTTTTTTTCAGACATACTTATCTGCGTGTTTGCTCTGCAAGTGTACCCAAACTATTAACTCTAAGTTCTCTTCTGTTTTAAAGATATATGAAATTGTCAAACCGATACCTATATCTCCCATTATCAAGGTCACAATCTTTAAAAACTGTAAGAAAGTCATGTGGTTTTGTCCAGCAGTGTGCGCACATATTTTGGAATTCCTCAAACGACATGTCAGTGCCTATATGGTCTGTGTAAATGTGTTTTAAATTTAGTAAATCTTGTTTGAATAAAATCAAAACGTTAGCGTTGTCTCTTATTAAATGCTTAGGTATCTTTGCATATGTCTGAGAGAGATAGAAACAATCAATGTTGTTATGTCGACCCATGCTAAAGTATTCATGCATCACATCCTGCTTGTCACATGCCACATCATCAAATATGAAAATAGAAAACTGTTTTGCTTGCGTTGGTTGGATAATATTCTCACAACTGCTGTAGACATAGTACCCCATTCCTTTTATTGGTTTTAATAGCTCTTCCAAGTATAGATATTTTGGTTGGTATAGACTTTTTGAATACACATATACGTTTTTAAATTTCAAACCATTCGGGTGCTCTAAAAGGCTTAGCATAACATTGGTCTTACCACAATTTGACGGTCCTACAATCAGACATCTAACGGATGATGGAAACAGGAAACCGTGACGTGACTCGGTGACTGCATTAAAATCATGATTCTTTACATCTAAACGCACCTTTTGCTTGACAATTTTTTTCATTTTTTAAAGGGAGGAACTCACTTCAACTCAACCGTTTGAGTTGTAATGTATAAAAAGTAAAAACAAATGTTTTTTTATTTAGTTTAAAGTTAAACTTGCAATATGAAGTACTATGTGCATTCCAACGTTACTGGAAAGGGGTTATTAAACAGTGCCATTAATAATTTACCATTCGAACTTCATTTACCACTCTTCTCTTACTGCGGGCCCGGTACGAATCTCGCGAAGCGTTTAGCTAGAGGAGATATAGGTATTAATGAGCTAGATAGAGCATGTAAAGATCACGATATTTCCTATTCAAAAAACAATGAGTTGAAGGATCGTCACAAGGCTGACAAGATTTTGATGCAAAAATCTTTTGAAAGAATGCGTGCGACCGATTCAAATTGGTATGAGAAGTTGGCTGCAACAGGTGTGGCTGCTGCTATGGGTACCAAGCTTAAACTAGGGATGGGTGTTGTAAATAACTCAAACAACGAACAAGTTCCACGTTTGAAGGCAGTACGAAAATGTCTAAATGTGATTCAGCGTGGTATAAAAGTGACAAAAAGTTATTTAGCTTCTTTGGAGACCTTGGAGGATCAAATTAAAAAAACATCTCAAACGAAAACTTTATCAAAAAAACCGAAAATAAAAAAATTAAAGAAGACTGAACAGCCTAAAGAGTCTATGGAAGATGTTAAGCCTATTGAAAATACTTCAAGCCCTTTGCATTCGAGAAAACGTAGGTACGAAAAGGGGGAAATACATGCTCAGTTTAGTGACGAAATAAAAAAACCCAAATTGTCAATAGTCAAAAGAAAAAGAAAACTGCAAAATGATACAGTTATTCCTCTTAAATTAACAAAAATGATTTTTCTGGCATTAGTCCTATTGAAACTTTGGGCGTAAAACAGTAAAGAGAAGACTGAGTACCAACGATACCGATTTCCATGAGAGTGAACCAGAAAACATTAAGAAACAAAAACTAATATAGATAATAACACCCTTCACAAGATTTTTCATTCTTGTGTAAGCGTTGGTAGCAGTGACATCGTTAGTAAGAAAAAAATAGTTAAAAATAATGTCAAGAAAATCTGTAAAAAGTAAACAAAGACCTAAAAGAAAAAGGTCTCGAGTGCTCAAAAAGAAAAGGACAAAAATGCTAAGTTTTACTCAAGCGACAAAAAAGATACGGAATAGCGTTAAAAAACGAAAACCAAAAGACCTTGAAAGCGCGGTTAAAATCGCTCTCAAAACAGCTCGGACGTTTAAAGGCAAAATACAACCTGCAAGAGTAATAAAAATTCCCAAAAGTGGTGGGATTTTGCCTTTAATCCCAATACTGGCTGGTCTAAGCGCACTAGGAGCATTGAGCGGTGGAGCTGCGGGAATCGCAAAGGCCGTAAACGATGCCAAATCTGCCAATCAACAACTGCAGGAAGCTAAGCGTCACAATCAAACCATGGAGTCCATAGCTGTTGGTAAAGGTTTATTTTTAAAACCATATAAGGCAGGATTAGGACTTTTTTTAGGCAAAAGTCGATGTCGACTAAAAAAAACCTAAGTTCTTTTAAGAAAAAGCTACCAATTTTATTACCACAACGAGCTCTTACAAACGTCGATCTGGAAAACTATGTCAAACTACTTAGAATTAAAAAATTTAGAGGTGTTTTTATGAAGAATGAGTTACCATTAAAAATACATAAATCAGAATCAGGTATAATTAATCTAGATGACAGCACTGGTCCCGGCACTCACTGGAATGCCTATAAGAAAATTGGAAAAACTGTACACTATTTCGATAGTTTTGGAAACCTGAAACCACCTCCGGAGTGTGTAAAATACTTTAAGTCCAATGGTAATGTAAAAATATACTATAACCATAATCCCTACCAGACCTATAACTCTGTAAACTGTGGACATTTATGTTTAACATTTCTATTTGACTGTAAAATAAAATAAATTTAAAGACTAAAGACATGTTGTTTTATTAATAAGTGAACCTCCAAAGAGTAAAGATCATGTCGTTTACGTTTATATTATCAGGTAAAACATCACCTTCGTCACCATACCTTTCAGCAACAATTTACCCTCCTATAGTCCTGGATGATAAAAAACAGTATGATTTAGGGCTTCTAAATTTCGAGTGTTATAACTCTATCCCGAATGTTGATAGCTCTAATAATACTTTTTGTTATAATGATACAAAAATTATAAAAATCCCAGAGGGCTCTTATGAACTAGAGGATATTAACGATTTTTTACAAAAATACTCAAAGGAAAATTTGAAAGAAGACCGTTTTGAAATCAGCATAACTGCCAACCGAAATACCTTACAGTGTGAAATTAACTGCAATAAAAAGATTAACTTTGAAACAGAAAATTCTATTGGATCATTACTAGGATTTAGTGGGCAGACCCTGCAGCCAAACATGAAGCATACATCTAAGATACCTGTAGACATATTTAAAGTGAACGCCATCTGTGTGGAATGTAATCTAGTTAAAAATTCCTATAATAATGAAAATCTCGTTCATATACTACACATGTTTTACCCTAATGTTGAACCAGGGTTTAAAATAGTGGAGAATCCGTTAAATGTCATTTATCTACCAATCAACACGCACTACATTGACGAAATTTTACTTAAAATAACGGACCAGAACGGTAAACCTATCAATTTTCGTGGAGAGTTGATTACGATTAGACTGCATCTAAGACAATTTTAAAATGGTGTTTTTATACAATCACAACTCGTTTAGTGTCCCTTATGAAGAAGACCAACAACCATTTATGGGTGAAATGATTAGTTATAAAAAGATACCGTACCGTAAGAAGCATTTTAGTAGTAGAGAAATAGTGAAAGAGCTAACACCTGAAAATCAAGCGTTCTTAGTCTCTTTAGGATTTAAAGTAAAGAGACAATAAATATCATCATAGGTAAAAGGCTTAAAAAGTTTTGGTATAATTTAAGAGTTCGTGTTAGTTGTGGTATTAGAAAAATATTTTTATCAGTGCGCTGTAGTTTAAAGTGTTTGGAAAAAAATGAGTCGTAACATTCTACGAGTAGGTGAAAACGTATTGTCGGATAATTCAATTGTGAGTTATCAGCTACACACTCATCAACCATATGCCTCGACGACTCTAAACAACAATGATGAAATCAGGATTCCTATACAAACTCAAGATATTTACACCCTACCTAGTCAAAGCTTTCTTTACCTTGAAGGCAAAGTATTAAAAGAGGACAACACTGCTAGCATGAATGTGCACTTTGTAAACAACGGCTTGGCACACCTGTTTGATGAAATTCGCTACGAGTTAGGAGGAGTGATAGTGGACCGTGTGAGAAATCCAGGTATCACATCAACAATGAAGGGTTACTGCTCATTTAAGGGTAGTGATAGTAACTTCCTTCTCAACGCAGGCTGGTCAGTTAAAGACAATCCGTCAATTTTGGATGGAACTGGTAATTTTAACACGTGTTTGCCCCTTAAAAACCTTATGGGTGTATTTGAAGACCATCATAAAATTATTTTAAATGTACGACAAGAGCTCGTATTGATTCGAAGCAATTCCGATTTAAACGCAATTACAGAAACTGAGGATAAAAAAGAAAACTACAAGGTGATTTTGAGCAAAGTTCTATGGAAAATTCCCCACGTTAGAGTGTCCGACGATCAAAAATTGCGTCTCTACAAGTATTTAGAGGGAAACAGAGATCTCAATATAAGTTTTAGAAGTTGGGAGTTACATGAGTATCCACAACTTCAAACCACAACTAATCACACGTGGGCAGTAAAAACTTCAAATCAGCTGGAAACACCACGTTTCATTATAATTGGATTTCAGACCGATAGAAAAAATGCACAGAGTAAAAATATGAGTCGTTTTGATCACTTGCACCTAACAAACCTAAAAATTTACTTAAACTCTGAAGTTTTCCCCTATGATAATTTAAATTTGGACTTTGATAGCAATCAGTTTGCCATACTATATGATATGTATGCACAGTTTCAAAAATCCTACTATTATCATGATCAGAGCGAACCCTGCTTCCACCCAATAAACTTTAAAAGAGATGCACCACTGACAGTTATCGATTGTTCACGACAGAGCGAGGACGTGCTTAAAGGTGGCGCAGTTGACATTAGAATCGAGTTTGAAACCAAAAAAGCTGTACCTGATAAAACTATAGCCTACTGCTTAATACTGCACGATCGTCTTGTTAAATACAACCCTTTAACAAGTACCGTCAGGGTAGTTTAATTGTTTACCACCTACCATCATGTTTATTTTGGATGTACAGGGGTTTCAGTACAAAGACAGCGACTTTTTGTGCAAGGAAATCGCTATATTAGACACCCATACCAATGAAGTTCGACACCATATGGTCAATTTACCCATGAAGTCCATCTGGTTACATCAAGAATTTAAAAATCAAGCTGAATGGAACACAAATAATCTCCATGGTATTGAGTGGGACACTTTTGATTTTAGTTATTTACCGTTGGAAAATGTAGCACTTTTTATTAAAGACTTTATTCAAAATGAAACTGTGTTTGTAAAGGGTAACGATAAAAAAGTGTGGTTATGTAACTTAGTTAACAATAATGTTATAGATTTATTCGAAATGGGATGTCCCAATATTAAAAAAATAAAAAATGGTAATAATGGTTACTTTCACTGTAAACTGCATAGTAATAATTATTTAAGTTGTGCAAAGGAGAATGTATGTTTGTTAAATCGTTGGTATCTAAATAAAAAACAGGTATAATTTCTTACTTTTATTTCCTTTTATGTGTTTAACAAAACCCTCATCGCAATGGTACTAAGGGTGTCAGGTTTATATATCAATTGATTACTAGAGGTTCTGTTTATATATTTTTCCAATCTGAGGGGCTTAACTTTACCATAATACTTATTTAATGGTTTGGTTAGGTTAAATTTAATAAAAAAATATTCATACCTATTATTAATCAACTTTAGGAAAAAACCAGATTTACATATGTCCATGTCAAAAGAATCTAAAACTTTAAAGGTGAACTGTTCAATATTCTGACACTGTGAAAAATTGTTCTTTAAAAAAATACAATTAAATTTTAAGGTTACACTTTCCAATTCATTTATCTCTATGACTCTTTTATAATAATTTGAAAAAAATGGATAGTTGTTTTGCTTAGGATGAAGAGTGAAATAACTATCATCTTCAATAAAAATATCAATGTCATCATAATTAGATGTTAACCCATATAAATAGCTAACAAAACCACCCCCTACACAACATCTTTTTCCTAGCTCTGATATTTTTTTAAGTTCACTTACAGCTTCACTAAAAATTTTAAAATCTTTAAATGCTAACTTTTCTAATTTTGTTCGTGTGGCAATAAAATTGATATGCCTTATATCTGACAACGTAAGACTCTAAAAGAAAAAAACAGCTGTTATAATTAAAATTGTATTTATTTACTAACTTTTTAAAAATACTGTAACTTTTTAAAAATACTGTTGCGATTCTAAAAAATTATCATCGTTTACCTCTATTACGGGTAATTCCGCTCTTTTTTCTAATTCTACATTTGATAGAATTTCCACCTTTCTTTTCCTTTTCTGTTGAGGTGGAGGTGGCAAAATTTCTTTAGAGGGTCCTGCGGTGCTCTTTTCGACATCGGAAGCAATATTGAAAGAGTATTTACTCATTGCCTGTTCCAAAATAAGAAGCTCCTCGTCGTCTTCAATTTGAAGCCTCATGTAGCTCACAGGTAAGTCCCCCAATTTCTTTACAATCGTTTCTGCAGTTGGATGGTACTTCAAATCAATATGAACCTTATCTTTTTTTAAACTTATTTTTTGAACGTTGTACCTGTAACAAAATAGAAATGTATTAGTACGAGCTTATTTAAAACCGCTCTCACATAAACCCTTTAAAGGTCCTAGTCTAAACGGTTTTTTATTCCAGAAATTTTAATACATTTTTTATTTTTTCTTAAGCTTATAAATTATGGTAAAATATTTCCCTATGACTAAATAAATAATTTAATTTGATTCTTTTCCAATTTAACTTTTTTGAAATGTCTCCTAATCAAACTATAATTAAAAAATAAAACAATGAAGAACATTACTTACTTGAAACATTGTTTCATCACGACGTACACCATTTTTGGTGGACAATTGATTTTGTCCAAAGTAGAGATAATTAGTTTTGTTTGAGTGGACATTTTTGTTTTTAGATATATAACCAGGTAACTGTATAAACTATGAAGCAAATTTGTTATTGAATTGAAAGCATGCTTGAAAATATTTATATACACTTCTAGAAAGCTAATTCCAATATTTTTTTAACCTCTGGAAGTTTGCAGTTTCGGGTCGGAACACTTTGTGAACTTCATAGGCGTTCTATAATCGACTAAAGTCTAATGAGTAGCATTTTTGACGTTTCTTTACTAAAAATTGTCAAGAACAAATGTCAGTTTAGTGTTGTTATTGTTATCATCTCAACAATAATAATAGAGTCAAAAACTGTTTGAAATGTCTGAAATTGCATCGTTAAAAATGATACATTAGACTTTCGTCGACTAGAGAACACATGCTTCGTTTATCTTTAATTTAAATTTTCGTCCTGCCACTGGCTAGATAAGCATTTTTATGAAATTTGCAAAACATAATGTTTATAAATATCTGAAAAAATGTATATTTTTACAGACTTTCTGGCGGCAACGTAAGAGTTTTGATGTCAGATGATAATCACATGATTTTCTGGAAATTTTCCACTCAGCAAAGTATACGAGGGAGACTTGAAATCAATTTAATCCCCCAAAATTTTAAAAGTTGAAGCCTTCTTTGCATGTGATAGTTCAATAAGATCTTTGATATATAACGAAAATTTAATCAGTACAACTTTTTTACTTTTTCGTTACCCTCGTAACCAATCAAAATTGTGATAACAAACATTTATCTACTGATAAGCAACATGAAGACTTATTCTATCGCAAAAACTCAAAGAGTTCAGACCCCTACATTGAACTACCGTTGTTAAAGAAATAATAAATAAATTAAAAATGAGTTCCCAGTCGATTGATGTCATGATGTCCGAAGCAGTTAAGAAGATCCAAAAGGTATGTAGACTGGTTAAGAAAAAAGATGAATTTATTTACTGGATAGTTTTTATTTCAAATTTAATTCAAACCGCGAAAAGTTGTTTAAAGAATAAGCTTGATTGTGTAGAGAATTTTTCTAAATTAGAAGCCAATTTGGCCCTTTTAAAGCATTATTTACATTTTTTAAAAAATCAAAAACGAATTTCTTTTGGTAAAAATAAAAGGGTCAGGTCGGTGAAAAAAAATTTAATGTGGGAAGATGTTGAAACGTGCTTTGGTGGTAGAATTAGGACTGGCATCATTACTAATTTTACCATCAAAGACCCCCAAGTGTTTTTTAAAAAGGCATTCAAGAGTTTTTCGGTTCAAATTAAAAAGGCGCTTAAAGAGTCTATAGTTAAAGTAAATGTAATTTTTTCGGGCAATTTTATTAAATTAGGTGACGGTACAACGCAAACTGACGTGAAGGCTTTTTCAACGAGGAACAACATAATCGACCAGAACACTAATTTGAAAAAATGGTACCAGGAGTTTGTGACGGAAAAAATACTAACCAAATTGGAAGACTTTCAAGAAAGGGACTCAGGCTGGGCTCTTTATGAAATCTTGCACTTGAAGGTTAATATTAACCGTTACACTCCCATCAACTGTGGTGATTCAACCTACGTTGATTTACCACGTTGGGTTAAAAACACTAAAGGTGTAATTAATATTAAAAATAACGATAATTATTGCTTTCTCTGGTCTATTGTGGCTGCTCTTTACCCTGCTGCTCACGGTAATGCGGACCGAACTTGTGTCTATCCTCATTTTAGTCAGGTGGGTTTAAATTATGAAGGTTTCGAGTACCCTATGCGACTTAAAGATATTCCCAAATTTGAGGAGTTAAATAATTTGTCAATTAACGTTTTTACCATTGAAAAGAAAGAAATCCTGCCTCTCTGCTTGAGTAAATCAAATTTTTCCAAACGGGTTAACTTGTTAATTTCAAGGTGTGATGACGAGACTGATGACGTAATTGATAGCGAGAATGAAATGGAAGTAGATTCTGAAGATTTTGAAATTGTCAACCCCAAGAAACGCATCTATCACTTTTCCTTGATAAAAAATCTTTCGCGGTTATTATGTCACCAAATTGGTCGCAAAACTCATAAAAAGTGGGTATGTGATAGGTGTCTAAATTGGTTCGTTTCTGAGGCAGTGTTGGAAAAACATTATTTAGATTGTAGAAATTTAAATTTTGCAAAACTAACACTGCCAAGGGAAAAGGAGGACATTTTAAAATTTACAGAATTTAAAAATAAAGAGACGGTACCATTTGTGATTTACGCCGATTTGGAATGTTTGTTGAAAAAAGTTGACGAAGATGAATCATCGCTATCGAATACGCAAAAGACTCAGCATCACATCCCTTTTGCGATTGGGTATTACGTGAAATGCTCATACGATGACTCGCTCTCATACTACCACCAGTTTGTGGGGGATGATTGCATTTCACGTTTTGTCCAGGAGCTTAAAAATATCGCCGAAAAGCTAGATAAAATTTTTTCAAATATTGTGCCCATGAATCCATTGAGTGCCCAGGAAAGAATTGATTTTAAAAATGCAACCCACTGTCACATCTGTGAAGAGCCCTTTGGGGAGCAGGACATCAAAAATTTTGACCATAACCATCTAACGGGAAAATATCGTGGGCCTGCGCACTCGGGCTGTAATTTAAATTTTACAGATTCTCATAGTGTTCCTGTGGTTTTTCATAACCTGTCAGGATATGACAGTCACTTCCTTATAAAATGTTTAGCAACAGAAATACAGGGAAGAGTCCAACTTTTACCTGTCAATAAAGAAAAATACATTTCTTTCACGAAATATATTGAAAACACCTCGGTTAACTTTAGATTTATTGATTCATTTCGGTTCTTGGCTTCCGCGTTAGACAAACTTGCTTCATATTTAGACGATTCGAAAAAGACAATTTTAAAAAGCTTTTATAAGGAAGAGGAAAAATTTAATTTAGTTACCCGTAAGGGTGTCCTACCCTATGAGTATCTCGATTCTTGGGAAAAGCTACAGGAAACTGTTCTTCCGCCTAAAAATGCATTTTATAGTACTTTGGAAAAAAAAGGTGTTTCAAGTGATGAATACAAAAGGGCTCAAACAATTTGGAACACCTTTAATATTAATTCGCTTTTGGAATATGCGCTTTTTTACATGAAAATTGATGTAATTTTGTTATCTGAAATAATGAGCTCGTTCTGTGACATCTGTCTCTCTACTTATAAACTCGATCCCCTTCATTACGTTACCAGTCCTGGTTTAGCCTTTTCAGCTATGCTAAAACAATGCAAAGTTGAACTAGAACTGTTGACGGATATTGACATGATCATGTTTGTAGAGAGAGGCATTAGGGGTGGGATTTCGCAATGCTCTAACAGACATTTTAAAGCCAACAATAAGTATATGGGTGAGTCATATAACCCGAACGAGGAAACGTCATATTTAATGTATTATGACGTAAACTCGCTCTATGGGACGGCAATGACTTTACCCTTACCTTATGGTGGCTTTGAGTGGGTTGAAGACGCACCATGCAAAGCGGAGGATATTTGTAAAATTCCGGATGACGGTCCCATAGGGTATATTTATGAGGTTGACATTTCTTATTCTCCTGAGCTTTTTGAAATCCATAAAGACCTTCCTGTCTGTCCAGAGCATCGAGTTCCACCTAACTCTAAAAGCAGGCTCCCTAAACTAATGACCACACTTTATGATAAAGAGAGGTATGTGATTCATTATCGTAATCTGAAACAGGCCATTAGTTTAGGTTTAAAAATTAAAAATATCCATAGAGTCCTCAAATTTAAACAGTCTCCATGGTTAAAGCCTTATATTGATTTAAACATTTCTATGCGTCAGCAGAGTAAAAATAGTTTTGAGAAAAACTTTTTTAAACTGATGATTAATTCAGTATTTGGTAAGACCATGGAGAATGTTAGAAAATATAAAGAGGTTAAGTTGGTAACTCGGTGGTCAGGTCGTTATGGGTCACGATACTACATTTCGAAACCCAATTTCCATAGCTTAACCATATTTGATGAAAATATGGTTATAATAGAAATGTCTAAAATCAACATTATTTTTAATAAGCCCATATATGTCGGATTTGCAATTTTAGACTTATCAAAAACTTTCCTATATGATTTTCACTATAATTACATTAAAAAACAATTCAACACATGCGCATCATTGGCTTACACAGATACCGACAGTTTAATCTATAGTTTTCGCGTTGATGATATTTATGACATGATGAAAAATGACATTGACAGATTTGACACCTCTGACTACCCACCAGACAACATTTTCAATATGCCGTTAAAAAATAAAAAAGTGTTGGGGCTTATGAAAGATGAAAATAATGGTGCTATTATGACGGAATTTGTAGGATTGCGCTCCAAAATGTACAGTTTAAAAATTTTGGAAAATAAGACCGAGTTGAGCGACCATCAAAATAAACTGAGACAGAAAGGTTTTTCAGAACAGGAAATTGAGGAAAGCACTCATAATTTCAACATCGGTAAGAGAGCTAAGGGTGTTAAAAAGGCTGCACTCAGAAAAATCACATTTAATGATTATCTTGAATGCCTTTTTCAGGAAAAAGTTACAGAGGTTTCTCAAACTTTAATAAAATCTGCAAAACATCAGGTCTACACCGTCAAGCAGAAAAAAATCGCTTTAAGTCCTTTTGATGATAAACGCCAATTATTACCCCACTCCACTAACACATTACCGTGGGGCTATCCTGTAACTTAAATAATTCTTTAATTTTAATCAGTCTATGTAACCCTTTCATCTTGAACAGATAGCAGACACCGAGAAGAGGAGCTCATTTATTTATGTAAATACCCTAAAAAGAATTAGTTCTGAAACATAAAAAAATATTTTTTCCTAAAAAATAATAATTCTAAAATATAAAAAGAATATTTTTATCTAAAAATACACCTAAAAAAAAAAATACTATACGTACCTCTTTAATGATTGACTTTTCCTTTTCAGCATAATCAAAGCACTAAAATGAATAAGACAAACACACACGAAAATCAGGAAAATGTAAAAAACATCCCTCAAACGAGTCGGAAAAGTGATGCAACAGAGACAGAAATGTTAACCACCGAGCAACTTGGGGTCTCTAAGCAACTGGATAAGAGTAAACGTGTATGTTTTTATTGTAAAAGAAACGTTTGTTTTTGTCAAAATTATTTAAACCATAGGAATATTGGTACTAGTCCATGTTACGGCTGTAAAAAAATGTTTTGTTTTTGTGAAAAATCAGTTGCCTATCATAAAAAAATATCTGAAAAATCTGATTAAAATATGTTTTTTATTTTTTTCAGATTCAAAAGAAATGTATTCTATGTTATTCAGAGGTACCAGACAACTTTAGAATGTGCAAATTTTGTTTGCTAGAGTATGGTCTAAAACACCAGGAAACTAGAAATTTATCCAGCACAATGTTGTTTCAGAAGTATGGATATAACATCAAGTTTGAATAAACTATACCTATCTATTTTTATACTTTTTTTATACCTATTTTTAATAAATGTAAAAACAAAATGTGTTTTTGTTTTTATTTTTTTAATGCAATGTTCCTAACCGTGCACATAAATTTCACCGATTTTCTTATTATAAATATTATAAAGTTTAATGATTATATTTGCGCACAATCTCGACATGACATCATCACTGACTTATCTCAGATTGTTGTGTTACATATTCTTTGGAAATATCTGTACTCGCCTAGATAGCGCAATGGTTTAGTCGCGGCTTCTCATGCCGAACATCGACGGTTCGATCCTGACCACATCACTTTTACTTTTTTAATTAAAATATTAATACTAAAGCCCTATTTACACCACATCCCTTCTAAAAAGGGGTGGAAAGGGGTTGCAAAAAACACCCCGTTTGACACGAAAAAAATTCAACATTTTTAGCCTTGTACGACCACTTTTGACAGGACATATTTCACAAGAGAAAATAATTTAATTTATAGGTTAGGTCACGTAGACCACACTGTACCATATTCACACGCATTTGGACACACTGTATAACAATCACGTCATGCTCTCAATAGGCTCACTCTGTATATTATACACACGTCATTTGGTCACGTGGTTTTACAACCCCTAATTTTACACCCCCTAGAACCACCCCTATATCCACCTAACGCCCTTCGCTACAGCCTCTGGTCGTGTGACGTCATTGGTGATCACTTCTACTTCTTCAACAGCCACTGGTCAAGTGACGTCATTGGTGATCACTTCTTGCTTGGGTCGCTCACTTCTTCGGGACAGGACACTACTTCTTCGGCAAACTCGCCATCCACTTTGGAGAACCGGATGGCGGGGTTACCATTGTATATAGAACCTACACAGTATATCTACTGATATGTGGAAGTTGGTTAAAATTAGGCTACAGGATTTCATTATATACAAATATACAAAAAAATATATATATGAGTGAAGTTAAATAAAAGCTTGTGTGATGTGATTTTTTTCCATGAAAATAGCTAACAATTAAGTAATACCGATCCTAAAACAGTTTTTCATTTTTTCGGGACATGCAATGGTTATCCTTAGGACGGCAGTATAGTACTAAAATTGTTTATTTTTGCGTTTTCCGCTAAGCTTGTAACTTTTTATCTAGTGCTGCAAAACTAAGCTGCTAAAAAAAGTTTAATACCATAATAAACCACCATACCATAAATTTGCTGTTTTTGCTACAGGTGCACCAATAAAAAAGGTAAGTTGGTTTAAACATTTGATATCAGATGGGGGTAAAATAAAATAATCAACGAATACTTTGTTAAGTTTTAACTTTGCATCACATTACTATTTTATTTTGTTTAGTTTGTGTTTTTTATTTAACCATTTTCTCTACTTTTGGTACCAGTATTTCCCACTTTATCCCAACCATTGTGGCAAAATAGGAAAGTGTAATAGTGTTATTTTTTTTAAAATAACACCATTATTATGGCAAAATAGGAAAGTGTAATAGTGTTATTTTTTTTTAAATAACACCATTATTAGTAGTTGTTTAGGTATAGTATATTTAAGTATCCGAAACAAATAAGAATATTTTATCATTACAAACACGTAGGGGACAGGGGGGATTCAAACATTGATCCACTTAAATCTCTTATTAATTAAGGTTTAAATTGGGATAGTTCCTGGTCGTTTTAAATTTTAAATGGGGAGAGTCTAAAAAATACGACCTTTACTTGTAAATTATTTATGTATAACTCATTCGCCCCTGGTTTGGGAGATTTAATGAAATTTATTTAAAATTAATTATTTATTTAAATTAAAAAAATATGAATTATTTAATTCTAAGTTTTAAGTGTTTGTCACATTTTTAAACTGAAAGCCACCTTCCAAAACGTTATTTTTTGAAGATGAAATATTTTCTTTTGGTATCGGGGCCCTATGAGTTGTTTACGTTTGTGCGTACCTAGCTGATCCTAAAAAAATCTTAAACAACTGGTTAAAATTAAAACGAATAACAATAATTTTACCACCATCTAAACACGATTTGAACGGCTTATTTACTGTCCTAGGATAATAATAAAGCTTAGACGTAAACCGCAAGATGGCGTGACAAGCGATGATACTTTGTTGCATAAAAGCACTAATTGACAATATTATAGACAATAAATATATTTTCGACATAATAAATATTTGTTAAACGTAAATAAATCCAATATAATTTTAATACCTAACCAAAAATAAGTCCCGTTAAATTGACATTTTACGCATATGGAAGAAAAAAACAATCTTGTTTTTAAAAAGATATATGAAAAGGCCCTTAGTAACCTTATTTGTTTCGACGTTTTAGATAGAACGTCATTGAAACTTCAGGATATGAAGGTTGTTGACATAAAATCCGGTTCCAACCTACGACTTTTTCGTGCGTGCCCGCGCTCGCGTCACATGACTGTCATAATATTTCATATTGACATCATGTGACGCGTGAGGGGACACTCACGAAAAAGTCCTAGGTGGGCACCGGGTGTAATAATGTTCGGTTTTGATATTTTTAATAATTTCTGATACATGATGACATTTTCATTGGTTGTAGGTAAATTATAGTACACTAACTCGCATGTTATGGTAGTCATTGCACGCTCAGATAAATTAAGACACTAAAACTTCATATTCACGTTTAATGACCATAATAACATGCTTCATATATAAACTACGATTGCTTGTCCTAAACTGCCCATATAGCAAGTAAACGCAATCACACAATAAAAAATATTGTTAGGAGAAGGTTCTGTAAATTTAAAAAATCCGAGGTAACTTGGACCCAATAGGCAAAAAGTTATACGTCTTCAGTACTAGAAGAAAAAAATACGTCTCGTCTGTCATGATTTAGATTTGCGTTTATTTTTGGAAAAACCATGTATAGAGCAAATAAAATATTAAGGGAAAAAAACAATAAACAAGACAGACATTATAAAATTATGGCGACAACAAATTATTCAAACATCAATAGACATTATGGAAGCAGATAATTGTAAGATAGGGTTTTGTCATCATTATATCATTGTGGGTTTTCCTATAGAGAGGACTTTACGTAGCTTAGGTTAAGGGATTCAAAGGGAGTCTTAGCTTTGAAACTGAAAGGTCGTTTAAGTTGCATTGAATATGGCGTTAAATATTTGTGAAAATGTATTTCAAGTTTCGTAAAAAGAGTACTTGCATAAAATAAAAGATGTATAAACCCAAAACGACTACATTTGTTTGTAAATATGAAGTAAACTGGGGCTAATTATTACGTAAGGTACATTTTTACGCGATATTAGACACTTAAAGTAAATATTTCAACGCATCCGTATCGGTGTACCTAACGCGTTCGAAACAAAGTCAAAATACGCTACATTTTTGACTTGCTCATGCCATGTTTCGAACGATGCCTGCTTCTTTGATTGGTGTGATGACAGAATCGCGTTACGTACGGAAGGATGTACGTATCGTAACGGACCCACGAACGTACGCAACGATTTCAATCAGCAGTTCTGTCATCGCACCCTTCAAAAAAGCGGGCATCGTTCGAAACATCTCATAAACAAGTCAAAAATATGTGTATTTTTTTTATTTTTTATTTCGAACGCCTTAGGTAGACGGATACTGTTGCGTTGAAATATTTACTTTAATGGTGGGATTTACTAAAAGGGTTTAGTCGGTCCTAAGTTTAAGTGAAATTTTTGGTTTTAAGCATTTTAAAGCAACCCTCATTGAGTTTTGGACACAGTTTGAATTATAAGAAGAATTTTAATAAATTTTCCTCTTGAATAATCATCTTAAAACAATCTTTTTTTGGATATAAGAAGAAAGTTTCTATTTAGAAGAAAAGAAAATTTAAAAATTGAAATCCACGCGTGGTTTAAATAGTAAACACTCTGTAGAACAAATTAAAATTGAGGTTATATGTCTCTCACTCTAATTAAAACTTACCCTTGATTGATTTTTTCAATTAATACTTGATGTCACACAACGATTTAGATGGGTGATAATAAAATAAGAAGTAAATTAATTTTTTATTTATTTAAAAGGTGTTTTTATTTATGAAATGTATTAAAAAACTTAAATGCAAGTTTTTTTTACATGTCTGTCACTGTCGAAATGTCAGTTTAAAAATATTAGCACTGCGTTTAATCACAAAGGGCGAGTTCGGATCTTTTACCTCTGCTTGCACCTTGGCTTGCACTTACCTCTACTGATGAAAGCTACAGCTTTAAAATGAGTGGGAGTGGGAGTAAGGAAAGTTATTTTGACTGAGCTTTATAAATAATTATAAATTAATATAGTTGTTTTGGGTTTTTCTGCATGGTATATTTTTCGTGCGTAATCAGTGACTTTTACTCATGTTTGTTTTGGCTCGTAGTGCTGAAAACGGGTTGAAAATATGGCGTTTTTCTGGACAAAATTGGAGGTGTTTTATTGATTAATAAACAACTTGGGATATTAAATAGGGTCAATTACTTCTTGTAAAAACGGTTACTTATGGAAATTTTGAACCAACTTATTACCAATTGCCATAAAACAATTCTTTTGAGGGTCTATAAATTTAAACTACCCCCCAGAGGTGGTCTAAAAAATCACCAACTTTGTAACCTCAAACACAGATGATGAAGCTATTATGTGCCAAATTTTTGGCGTATTCACCATATGCCATTTTGAAGCCTGTCAAAAAAAAATAGTTTTGCGGCATTTTCTCCTAAAATGTGGTATATTTTTAGAAAAAAAAACTGTTTTTCAATGGTATTTTGCAATAATAATACAAAATAACTTTGTGTCTTTTCTGTATGGGTAAGTGTTTTTTTAAAATTGGTTTTAAAATTTAGTACCCCCCACAGGTGTAAATATTTAGATCTGTGGGGCGTACTATTTTAGATCTTAGTAAATCCCACTGTAAGTGTCTATTATAGCGAGTATTTCAAACTTATATCTCCCAAATTGTGGTTCTGATGACCACACTACTACTATAGAAAAGTAACGAAGCCTTTACCTGTTACTATAAATGTTAGTTGGGTCCATCCTCATTCTGCACGGTATCGGAACAGATACTGAGAATTTTTTTAGTAAACTGATTTTGGGTGGCGCCTATGTTGCCAAACCACCTTTTTGAAACAGAAAAGTTTTTGTTAGAACAACAAAGTTTTATGCTAAAAATAGAATACAAAAAAGACGTTCAGTAACCAAACTCAGTTACGGCAGCACAAAAATTTAGTAACTTGATATTTGCTATGTTTTCATGGGTATTGAGTTCGTTTTCAAAACTCATTCTATCTTTTTCTTTTACATATCGTGTTCTTGGTCTTGATAAAGAACACGCTATATAAAAGAAAAAGATACAATGAGTTTTGAAAACGAACTCAATACCCATGAAAACATAGCAATTCTAGAAAGAAAAACTATGCTGTTTTAGTACAACAATTTGCTGTTCCAAAAAGGTGGTTTGGCAATATAGGCACCAGCAAAGTCGAAAAGTTCTCAATGTGATTTCTGTGTGTAAGTATCAGCCGCCATATTGAAAATTGGTCCGGAGAATTTGAAATGAACAGCACTGGTGAATATTTTCGTATGGTTTCAAAAATCTGATCCCAGGGGCTCGATTCCGGTGTAATAGAACGATCATACCCTGAGAAATTACCACTTCTATTAAAATCCAAAAATACGTATTCCGCGACCGGCCAATTGTACACAACTTTCATACACCTGCCCCCGGACCACTTCAAAGTCTTTTATTGGTCGGTATCAGGGACAGGACCGTTTCCGTGCGATCTTTCCTACGAAATTCAAGAATAAGCCCCCCGAGCGACGTTTTTCACACGAGCTCTCCTAAAACTCCCAACTACTGGGTCTAATCGAGAGAACGGTTTCGCTCAAAAGTCGTTGTTCGAGACAGCTCTGCGCATGCCCATAATAGTTTGGTGATTCTTCGATCGTCTCGTCACTGCTTTTAAGTGCGTTTATTGGTTGAAATTGCTTCTCTTCCCTCAGGCGAGCGATCCCATCCTACGAAACCCAGAATCGGCACCCAGATCAGCGAGTTTTAGGCCGAAGAATGCGTTAATTTTTGTGGATGCCTGCGCAAAAATTTTAGTTTATTTTTTAAATTATTTTCGCGTTTTTTTTTTGCGGGATCGTTAATCCAGATATTAAATTTACATCAAGAATATTTTTTCTCAAATTATATCAAAACCTTTTTAATCGATATAACCTACAGGGGCAATAGATAAATAGAAATTTTGAAGTAGGTACTGATAAAGCCTATAGAATAAAAATTGATTTTATATTTGGGTATCCTCTTGACTTATAATACACAGCGTAATCTTCTGATATATAAATAAAAGTTTAAATAATGATAAATAATAATGTTGATACATTTTTTTAGTAACTTCATGCATTAGTCAAGAGAAAAATGAATCTTCTAGTTTTCAGTCAATTTTTATCGGCAGTGATTTTTACGTCGGTATTTCAAAACGGGGAATGTGCTAGAATATTGTTTGCGGCGGGTACCCCGGCACCAAGTCACCAAAAACCGTTCCAGGCTGTGTGGAGAGAACTCTCTTTAAGAGGTGCGTTAATATGTTATTAGATACTGCAGACATAAAGCAGAAAAAAATTGAGCCAATAAATATTTCCACCAAGAACTATTTATTTGAATCAAATAAATAATTATTTCTCTCAAGCAATATTTATTTGACTTAAATAAATATTTGTTTGGCTCAAGTAAATATTTATTTGACTCAATTCAATCTGTTTTCTGTGCATTTTTCCGTACCCGCATCGAAATGCACGTGTGCAAACTTATCCGTGACGCATCCAAACCAATTTACCTGTTCTTTGGTCCCAATTTGTGATCTATGGTCTCATTAAACCAGAAAGAAAAATATTTGGTCGGTTGAATAAACCTTTTTGATAGGACACTTATCTTCTTCCGATACATATACGGATAGGTGTAAGTGTTAAAATTTATGATGTTGCCTTGAGTCTCTACTTAAAGTAATCGCCCTCCATGAGTAACAAAATGGTATTAAATGCGGGCGGATATAGGGAAGGGGCGATTTTAAACCCCCTCCCTTTGCAGCTGATCCGACTCATATTTCATTTAGTCCTAGTTTCAAAAAATTTCGCCTGCGGCGCTGTAACGTCGTTAATTGCTACAATTTTAGTTTTTTTGTAAATTTTTGGTTAAGCAGCAAAAAATTTGACCTGCATCGCTATAACACATTGAGTATTACAAATTTGGTTGAAGTTTAAGCAATTTTCGTGTAAAAAACAACATTTTAAGTTTATTTTTTACAAAACTTTCTCCTGCTACGCATATCTGACAAGATTTTTATAACAAATCGATAATTGAAATTAGATCCCATTAGCCCTCTCTTGGCAGCTAACCCAATCCAGTTTTTTAAAAATATATACATAAAGAGCAAAAAAGAACAAAATTTTTCAGGAATGTTCTGCATAAACTGCAATAAATTTGTTACAATTTTAGTTTAATGTTAAAACAGTTTTGTCAAGGGCATTTCAAACGTAAAAAAAATGTATTAAAAATTTTCGCATTACATCATTTTACCAACAAGTTAATTTACGTGATTTTTTGTCAAGAATATTTTTAAAAAATTTGTAAAGAAGGCAATTTTGGAATAATTTTCTTAAAATTTTTGCCTGCGGTGCATTTGATATTAATCGAACCCAACACTCACAACAAACCCTCCCCCCCTTTGAAATCGGCTGTATCCACCTGTAAGAAACTTGTTAAAAAATATCCACTAAATTATTTTTTATAAGTTATTCATACGAAACCTTCCCCCCCTTTTGGATCGGTGGCGGTACGCTACTGCTATGCCTTTAATGCAAAAGTTGCACCAGTGTCTCACTAGTGGTGCACTTTTTATGAAAAGAATTCAAATCTGAACGGTTTGACATATGGGAATGAAATTTGGTACTAGCAACAATATAGAAGAAATTTTAAAAAAATCACATATATTTCGCTATATAGTTTTTTTTTTTATATAGCAAAACATTTTTTGTGGTGTGTACCAAATTTGATTTATATAGGTCTAACTGTTCAGATTTAAAGAAATATTTTGACATTTTAACCCTACTTTTTGACTGCAGAATTTTTGAGGCCGTTCACAGGTAGGACGATGTTGGGTCAATTCGAAACCGATTTAAACAGCAATTAACTCTGTGTTTTGAATTTTAACAGTGGGATTTACTAAGATCTAAAATAGTACCCCCCACAGGTCTAACTATTTACACCTGTGGGAGGTACTAAATTTTAAAACCCATTTTCAAAAAACACTTACCCATAGAGAAGAGATACAAAGTTATTGATTATTTTGTATTTTTATTGCAAAATACCACAGAAAAACTGCTTTTTTTCTCAAAATATTCCATATTTTAGGAGAAAATGCCCTAAAACTTATTTTTTTTGACAGGTTTCAAAATTGCAAATGCTGAATACGCCAAAAATTTGGCACATATTAGCTTCATCATCTGTGTTTGAGGTTATAAAGTTGATGATTTTTTAGACCACCTCTGGGGGTGGTTTAAATTTATAGCGCCCTAAGCAACCATTCTTACAAGAATTAATTTACTTTATATATTTACTAAGTTGTTCATTAATCAATAAAACACCTCCAATTTTGTCCACCACAAAGAATATATTTATGAGGGCACTACGAGGCAAAAAAAAACATAATGTCACTGAGTATGCACGAAAACTGTCTCCAATGAAAAAAATACAAAACAACTGTACCTATTCATTTATTTACAAACAAATGAAATTAAAACATTGAGTTTATCTAAAAGCTTAATCTTCAAACAAAGCTTTCCACTGAAAAATTGCACTCAAAGGTCTTAACTCTGCAGCACCCATATATGTATGAGCTTAAATATACGCCCAATGCTTTCGGCGTGCACAACTTTGTAAGCAGGATGTCCTATATATATATATACATATACCTTTCTCTTTTACTCTTTTATGACTCTTATTGTCTCTTTCTGGCGTCAATGCTTAGCGGTTCTGCACATGCGCGGCCATCCTCATCGGTTAACCAACCAAAATCCAGAAAGACAGTTATGCAGTTGTCAAAATTTTTCTATTTGTTTACGTTTTTAGAAAATCAGTATTTTCTGTTTTTAAATAAATAAATATATGAACAGAAATAATTTTTAAATAATTTCACTTCTTTTCCTTCAAATTTTAAGAAAAAATAGCTACCAAACCTGTGGAACTTCACTTTCGTTCTTTGGCGGTATCTACAAACACAGCACGTCTTTTTATGCGGCGATATTTTAAGCTCCAAGATATAAACAGTTTTTATTATAATTCCTAAAAACTTTCGCGTGACCAAAGATTAAAAATATCACAATAAAAAAATTTGCATAAACGAAAACGCGGAAAACGACTATGTGTGATCAAAACAAATCAACAAAAATGGCGTCTCGACCGAAGGGCGAAGACGAAGGTCACGAAACCGGCCGCCTCATAAAATTTTCGCGCATGTGCATAGGTGCGAAGCTAAGACGGCTCCATGGCCTGCTAGATTTTAGATCTTGTTTACAAGTTTGACCTGGGAAAGACCTATATTTAACCTCATATATATATGGCAGCACCGAACAGTTTGTTGAGCCGACATGACTCCTTTGTAAACGCATCAGTTGGATTCAGGTCTGTTTTTAGCCGCATTTTTTTTTTCATGACCTATTTTGATGAAATATTTTTATTTGTAGTTTGCGATTGCGATGGGTTTGTGTTTGTAAAGTTAAGTAAAGTCATACTTTTGATAGATAGAAACCTCTTTTAAATAAATACAAAGTTAATCTAGTTCTTATTTTATGATTACATATCGAAATGGTTTTGAGACAGTGAGTATTAATCGCGAAAATCAATAAACAAGGGTAAGTTTTGATGAGAGTAACATATAACGTCAATTTTAATTTGCTCAACAGAGTGTTTACCATTTAGATCCTCCCCTAGGGTTAAAAAAAACTTCTTTTAAATAGAAATTCTCTTCTTATATCCAACAAAAGATTGTGTTAAGATGACTATTTCCTAAAAAAAAAACAATTAAAATAACTCTTATAAATCAAACTATGTCGAAAACTCAAGGAAGTTGGTATAAAATGCTTAAAACCAACAATTTCACTTAAACTTAGGACCTGTCTAAAATAGGCTAAACCCTTTTAGTAAATCCCACTGCAAATGTATATATTTGATGTATACACGACGTTTCGATCAGTACAATCTCTGATCGTCTTTAGTTTGCACCTGAAGATGATCAGATATTGTACTGATCGAAACGTCGTGTATAAATAAAATATAGAGAATGGAGGTCTAAAACATAAAGTTAATTCCAAACACATCAGTGTCTCAAACTTTTAAACGATTTAAACAGGTTATGTAAAAAATCATCATTAAAAAGCTCACGGAGGGCTAAATTTAACTCTATATGCCCCACAACCATTAAAAGTGAGTTAGATTAAAATTAATTAAGTTCATTCCTGATCTTAACCTTCTCGTTTGACTTTCAGTCACAATAATTAGACATGTCGGATTTACTAAAAGGGTTTAGTCTATTTTAGAACGGTCCTAAGTTTAAGTGAAATTTTTAGTTTTAAGCATTTTAAATCAACCCTTTTTGAGTTTTGGACATAGTTTAATTTACAAGAAGAATTTTAATAAATTTGTTTATTAAATAATCATCTTTTGTTGGATTTAAGAATAATGTTTCAATTTAGAAGAAAAGAAAATTAAAAATTTTAAACCCACGCGGGGTTTAAATAGGAAACACTCTGTAGAACAAATTAGAATTGGGGTTGTACCCAAGCAACAAAATCAGTCGCGACGTGGTGGCCGTCTCCACGCCCTATCCCTAATAGAGTTGTGGCGTCATATCACGGCGACGGTTTTATTACTACTATTACTTCGAGGTATTCACCGTTTTTGGGAATGCATTGGGACGGTTATACAACTACATCGGGACGGTAAAGACTACTCTTGATATAGTAATTATGTCGTCGCGGGTAGTAAACGGGCACGTTATCCCGACGTCCTGTTTACCACATAAAGTAGTATTTCTGACTTTTTAGGGTTTTTATAGGTTTTCTCTTTCTCACATTATTAATTGAAAATATGTTGATCTTTTTCTGAACTATATGAGGATACGCCCCATCAAATATGTGAAGACATGACAGAAAACAAAAATATTATCTATATCATAACCTATAGCTAATAATTAGCATTTTATTAAAAACTCTTCTGAAGTCACATCTTAAATTTATAAACGCATAGCACTTTACTGATTAAAAATGCTGATTTTTTTATAAAAAAACCGCGCGCCCCCCAATTTTGACCTAGTTTTATCTAAACTGTCGATAAAAAATCGGAATTATTTGAGGTTATAGGATTTCCAAATTAAATGTATTTCCAGTTTTAATACGTTTTATTAATTGAATATTAATATTTTTACTTTTATTGATACATGCAACTACTAATCAATTATTTAATGAGGTTTTTTAAATTTTGATTTGAATTCCATGTTTAGTAGAAGTAAATAAAATGGTGGCGTCGCGCATACAGTTGACGGTGCATTAATTTACAATGTCAGTAAAGTAGCGATAACTTGTAGGTAACGTTTTTACACTATATGAACATTTATTTCTTACTACGTGGTAGATAGGCGACCGTGTAGACTCCATAACTTTGTAGTTTTGTATTGAGTAGGGGGAATTGAAACCAAATTAATATCAGTAGAGTCGTTACCTCGTAAAAATAATATTAAAAAAATTAAATGTGACAACTATGAAGTAAGCCCCGCACTGTAAAGTTTTTTCGTGGTTTTAGTAATGGTATATAGTTATATAGTGGAATATATTACTTTCGCGTATAATTTTATATTTTTACGACAGTGTGGTAATTTTTTAACAGTAATAGTGACCACACTAAGTGAAAATAATGAAATTTTCCCTATAAATAGTTTTTTGCAGGAACTATTACTACGCTTTAACCCTTTTTTGGTGGCAATGACAATGGCACCAGTGAAATTGACTATAATTGTTGCTTGGGTATGTCACTGCAATTACAACTTACCCTTTTTTACACAATGAAATGTATTAAAAAACTAATTAAAGTTTTGTTTACATTTCTGTCAGTGTAGAAATGTCATTTCCAAAATAGTAGCTGCATTCAAATCACAAACAGCGAGATCGGATCTCTTACCTCTGCTTGTACCTTGGATTGCAACTGACGAAAGCTACAGCTTTGAAATGAGTGGGCTTTGAGTAAGGATAGTTTCCTTGACTGAGCTTTTAGATAACTTCAATGTTTTAATTTCAGTTTGTAAATAAATTATTATAGTTGTTTTGGGTTTTTTGTTTCGTATATATTTTGTGCATAATCAGTGAGTGACCTTCACTTATGTTTGTTTTGCCTCGTTGTGCCCTCATAAATATATTTTTTGTTTTGAAAACGGGTTCAAAATATGGCGTTTTTCTGGACAAAATTGGAGGTGTTTTATTGGTTAGTGGACAACTTGGGATATAAAAGAAGGTAAATTAATCTTTGCAAAATTGGTTACTTAGGGAAACTATAAACGAACTTATTAACCAATTGCCACAAAACAATCCTTTCTGGGGGCCTCAAATTTAAACCACCCTCCCGAGGTGGTCTAAAAAATCACCAACTTTATAACCTCAAACACAGATAACGAAGCCAATACGTGCCAAATTTTTGGCGTATTTACCATTTTCCAATTTGAAAACTCTCAAAAAAAATTATTTTTAGGGCATTTTCTCTTAAAATATGGTATATTTTCAGAAAAAAGCAGACTTGCATTTATCTAACATCGCTACCGTCCCAGCAGAACTTGGTTGACGGTAGACTTTTCTCCCCAGCAGCCCGCCGTCATATAGGTTGACCCGAAAATCGAGGTCCCGGTTTCGCTGGTCGAGGTCGCCATCGGAGTTTTCAGATTCATCTCTTTGGAGTGGTCCTGCTACCCGAAGATGGTACCGCCTCTTCCAAGTCACCCTCTGTCCACTCCCGCTACCAAATCTGTCGGAGTCCAGACGCGTCCCATGGAGTCCCGATCTCGGTGAAGTCTAGGTCGTCCTTTTTTTGGGTCACCGGCTAGTCTCCTCTACCCAGTTTGGCTGGGTCCTCGGCGGTCCACCTTTGACTCCCGGAAAGTTTTCGGTGCAGTGTAAACCGTGCCGCCTACTTCTACCTCGTTTGTTGTTACTCTGTGCACAACGTCAACTGCGAAGCTGCTGAGAAATGGGGCCGCCCGTCGTCGTCTCGAGTCGTACGGGGTTGTGTGAAGCAATGTGTACTTGCCGAGATCCGATCCTGCGATCTCTGTTCTGCAGGCTAAGACGCTGTTCACTGGTCTACGGCGGCCCCAAATAATCAATAACTTTATGTCTTTTCTGTATGGATAAGTGTTTTTTGAAAATTAGTTTTAAAATTTAGTACCCCTCCACAGTACTGTTTTAGATCTTAGTAAATCCCACTGTTAAGGTTGCACAAAAAGAGAATGTTTAATGTGTACGTCGTACATCACCTATCTCTATATACGACCACCCCTGCAGTATTCGTACGCAGCAAGTATATCCCAACCATTTTGTTATCTGTGGGTTTTCACAAATGCCTAATGCAGAGTTTCACGACTTCTATTTGCCATTATATTGCCCTCTCAGTTTTTTCGAAAAGGAAGGAAATAGAAGTGAGCAGCATAAAGTAAAACTGCGCATCAAGCACTGAAAAAGAATTGGTTTGGTTACGTCGCACGTTGTAAGCACAACCTTAACTCGTTTTTTTTAAGCACGCTTTCACAAAAATTTGTGATAATTTTGTGAACGCAAATAACAAGGAATCAAAAATAGCCAACTTTCCGCCAATGTTATGAAATGTCTCAAATTTTTTGTATAAACAATAGAAGCAGGTACTTTTTTTAATGAGCATTTTTTTCGAAACTTAATATTAACGTCACATCCCATTTAACACAAAAAAGGACAAACATCAAAACACGTGAAAAACAACATCGTCCTTACGTTTAATAGGCAGGCCAGTCAAGTCACACCCCCCCCCCCCGAAAGATATTTATGTTTTGAGATGCTTATAATTTTGAACTAGTTTCGAACTAATTTTGTACAACTTTTAAAAAATTTTAACCACCCTAATCTCTGTGATTGTTTATATTTATGCCAAATGAGGGGTTTAGCCAATTAAAATCCATTCAGTTTGGGAGGCATAAAAATATACTAAAAACGACTAGAAATCACATAAGAAAAACTATTTTCATCTTTGTTAGACCTTTGGTACCTAATATGTGCATGTGTAAAGCACCTGATTTTACCAATGGTGCTTCTTAGCTGATGCGCACTATATGCGCAGAGAGATCTTTAGTACGCATCCAAATCCATAGTGGATTTTTCGAAATTCTTTTTGGTGATATTAATTAGTTCTTAATTTGGTGATACTTGCTTTTTATTTTTCTCTACGTTTTAATTGAAGGGGGTATAGCTTGACACCCCCCATTTTGAATATAAGAAAAACCAGAAAAAGTGAGGTTCAAAATTTTTAAAAGTGGTTCAAAATTGGTTCGAAATTATAAGGAGAACAAAACTCAAATATCTTACGGGGTTGGGGTGTGGCTTAACTGACCTCATTAGGTGACTTTCTGACGTTTTTTTGTATATAAAACGTGAAAAAACGTTTTTTTAATGTGATTCTAACGTTGAAACACCAAAAAACGTTAGAGAGATGTTGTTTTTCACGTGATTTGATGTTAGTCCTGTTTTGTGCTAAGTGGGATTTCTAACCGCATTTTTAGACATTGTGATATCATTTAAGTTTACTTAATTTTTCTTTAGGACATGAAGTGCACGTGATTACTCCACTTCCGTTGAAAAATCAATCATTGGTAAACTTGACAGAGTATGACGTTGGCGACGTGATTGATTATTTTCCGAAAATACTAAACTTCACTCCAGAAGAATCGCAACAAATGTTCAACAAGCCGAGTTTTTTGACGGGTTTGTTTTTCTTTTTTCTAGTTAATTTTTAGCTGTTTTAGATTTCTATCATAGGTAATTAAGGTGAGAGATCGGGTCTCGGCATTGTTTTCCATTATTGTATGTTATTCTTTTCATTATCTATTATTTTTATTTGTTTGTACTTTGGTAATTTTCAAAATTATGTTTTTTATTATTTTCCACGAAGTTTTGTTTAATGCGCACAACGGATCAACAAATTTAATAATAATATTAGGAAGAACAAAGCCAACAAAGCCAAGAACAAGATTTTGTGAAGGAAGGGTTCTTCTTAACACTAAAATGTCCCTTTACCTTCGGGAATACCAACAACTTCAAATTTAATATTACCACAGAATCAGCTCAATTTTGCTTGTCACAACATACAGAATTACCACCACACTACTCTTATTGAAATTAACTCTGTGTTTCGGACTTCCTCTGTCTATATTTTTATACACGACTCTTCAGGTGCAAACTACCTATAATTTATTCCTAAGGCTATGTACTTATATACTATGAGAAGTCACTCAACCCAAGGAGGGGCCTCCAAATATTTGGAATTTAAACACTTGGTTTACTGAAATCACCCTGATTCTGTCAAATAAAGGCAGCTTCAAGGAATTTTCGTTTCATCCAGTGTGACTCCTTGTGCAAAACCTTTGCTTCTGTTCACTTCACTCGGTGTTGTTTTGACCATGCGTGTTCAAAGATTCCTGATTTCATTGTGAACGGTGAACTCTTTGGGTATTCGTCTAATGTTCCTTAAGTCTAACAGATAGTGGTCTTTTTGTTTCGGCTATGCATTATTTACCACACTCACAAAGAACTTGATAAACTAAGAAGGCTTCAAATTAGCTGTTTTAATATTAAAGTTGTTCGCTACTCTTCAAATTTTCTCTGATGCTCCTTTAATGTATGGGATTGTAAGAAATGCATCTTCCTAGTTTTGGTCTTATAATCTCTATCCTGTTTACTGAAATTTAGAAATAGTGTCTGTTATAAATTTAAAGCTGTAACCATTTTGCTGCAAGTCCTTTTTAATGTTTCTTGTTTCGATTTCCAATGTAGTATATTATTGTTATTATTTTATTACATAAAATGATTTCTCCTTATTCTGACCTCAAGCAAAAAAGACAGTTACCTGATAAAGTAATTATTTATAGGATATGAAGTTAACAAAATTTAGGCCCGGAAATATTTTGTTTCTTTTTTCTTTTTCTTTTACTTTTACTGTATATTAATGTTTAATGGGAAGGGTCAAAAATGATACCGCAAAATGGCACAAAAATGCTAAGCTAATAGTATAGAATGCGCTTTAGGCTACTGCGAACATAGGGGGAATCAAGTCCAATTTTATTATTTTGTTTTATTTCTGCCTTGCTCGAGAAACAGATTGGTAAGTTCTTAAGTGAAATAATACATCTTTAAAACTAAAAATGGAAGTCTACGAAGTTGCCGAAAAAGTACAGATGGTCAAATGGTACTATCAAGGCAGACCATTGAGACTTATTCAAGAACTTTTTTTGAAGAATTTTGTAAATCGCCCAGAACCTAGTTTATCAACGATTCATAGGTTTGTGAAGAATTTTGAAAAGTTTGGTTGTGTAGCGCCATCAAAAACCCACTGTTTTGAATGACGGTCAGGAAGTACGAGATGTGATGATTTGCGCTGCAGTGGAGGAAAATCGAAAGTTAACTAGCCACCAAATTGCCGAACCAGTTGATACATCTTCAGCCACTATCTTACGTGTTCTCAAAAAGAATGGCTATCATTCTTACAAAGCGTCAAAAACGTATCAAATTTTTCCGGAGGACAACTATCGTCGAATGGAATTTTGCGAAACAATGATGGACAGGGCTAATCGTGATGAAAACTTTCTGAGATCTTTTCTTTTCACAGATGAAAATTAGCATTTTTTTATTGACGGCAATTTGAATGGCCCTAGGCAGTTGTTAGGTGTGAGATTTGGTGAAACATGGTTTCAACAAGATCGTTGTCCCGCTCACAATGTTGGCCTTGTTTAAGAATATCTTGATAATGTATTTCCTAATCGAGCATCTATTTTGTGGCCAGCTCGATCACCCGATCTTGCTCCTAATGATTTCTATCTGTGAAGTTATATCAAAAATAAAGTTTACGGGCATGAAAGGGCTAATTTTAATCCAAAGTTCTTCCAAATTATTAGGAGGAACTTTGGATTAAAATTGAAGAAGCTTTTCAAACTATTACCCCTAACATGCGCGGAAACGTTAGAAGGGGTTTTTATAATAGGCTCGGATATTGTCTAGCCGAGCAAGGAGGACTTTTCGAACGTTTACTTTAATTTTTTTTTGACTGGGATAATCTTTTTGGTTTTTAGAATGTATTCTTTTATTTTGAGAACTTGCTTTTATTTTGTTTCTCCTTATTATTTTCATTGTAACACGTTGTTAGTGTTAAATCTGAGCAGTTGAAAATAAAACGCTCTAATTTATCAGTGAAAACAAGAAAATTACGTTATAAAAATTTGCGTATTTATTGACCAAATTCCGGTTTCATTGACTACACTCCACATGGCACCGTGGTTAGAGGCGGACTAAGCAATCCTGAGTGTTGGTTGCTTCACCGATGTCCCTGCATGTACGTACACTCGCAAATTGGACTTCTTCCGGCCTATGCGCTGCCTGAAGCGGTCTGTATTTATAAAATCAATAAGATAAGTAGCTTAATATATGTAGTGTGTGCACGGTGACATAGTAGAAGTTTCTTGTAGAATTGCTGACAAAAATGACCAATATTTTAATATTCTTCTTATTTTAGTTTTTTTAAAAGACCCAATAGCCACATACGTTTGGACAAAGTTACACGAATACTTGCTGGAACACAGAAACACCAGAAGTTTGCTGAAGAAGAATCTAAAATTTGATTTGGTCATTGTAGAATGGCTGTTTCCAACTTTAGCAGGCCTTGGCGCTTATTACGAATGCCCTTTGGTTGGTATTTCGTCTTTGGGAGCGCCTATAGTAGCACTGGATACTTTAGGTAAATACAATTATCTTACTGGGAAATCAATTTATGTGCGTCGACTTTCGTACATTTAATTCACTGCCCTGTAGGATAGAAGAGTTTTTTTAGCGTTCTAACCAAACTTTTTGTGAGGTAGCTACAAAAGTAACTATTTAGTCTTTAAAATCGCTTTTTATCTTAAAGTACAACTAATATAGTAGTTTTCACAACTAGAGGTTAAAAGTGTTTTTTTGTACGTTGGATTAAATAAAGAGCGCAGCGAGGTATTTAAAAACACGAGAAAAAAAGCACAGTTTAACCGCGAGATGTTAACACTATTTTTTTTAATACTTTATCAGAAAATCCAAGAAACTCAGGAAAATACTTTTTTTTTAAACCGTCATCAAAAACATGATTTTAGTAACTGTCTGCAGATAACTAAAGCATGGCTATTTTGGTCACCGATGCAAAAAAACTTTTTCTTTGATCACGGGTGCAAAAAAAGATTTCTGTCCGTTTTCTACTTAAAGTTAAAGAGAAATAGCGGAAAATAAAAATATTGAAAAAATGTAATTATTCTTGCCTAAGAATTGAGCCATTGCCGTCAGTTTTCACCAAGTATTTATGAAAAAATCATTTAAAAATGTCGTCAAAATGTCAAAGATTAAAATGTCGCAACAATGAACGTCACCGAGTAAAAGGACAATCGCTATGGAAACTATGGTTATTTCACTTACCAGCCGCCTTGATTTATAGTGTAAAGATAGTGTGTTGCGAGAAGTTCTCTTCGTTCGAGATCTTTAAAAGTATTTTCCTATTTTTCTTGGATTTTTTGATAAAAGTATTTAAAAAAAATAGTGTCAACAACTCGCCGCTAAACTGTGCTTTTCTTTACTCGCGTTTTTAAATACCTCGCTGCGTTTTTTATTTAAACCAACGCTCGTAAAACAAGCACTATTTTAGCCACTAATTGTTAAAACTACTATTAAAAATCTCAAGCGAAGAGCACTTCTCGCAACTATATTTACACTATAAATCAAGGCGGCTGGTAAATGAAATAACAATGGTTTCCATAGCGATGTGCATTTCTACTCGGTGGAGTTCATTGTGCGACATTTTAATCTTTGACGATATTTCTAAATTATTTTTTCGTAAATACTCGGTGAAAACTGGCGGAAATGGCTTAAGTTATAGGCAAGAGTAATTATATCTTTTCAATATTACTATTTTCCGCTATTTATCTTTAATTTTAGATAAAAAATGGACAGAAATATTTTTTTTGCACCCGTGATCAAAAAAAAGTTTTTTTGCATGGGTAACGTTTTTAATGAATATATAAAAAAAAGAACTTTGTTAAATAAAAAAAATAACATATTTACGAATGTCCCGTCCTGGAAATGGGGGAATATTCAAAACAAAACAATCAACAAAATGCATAACTGATTAATTTTTGTGTCTGTTCTCTCTTTATTCCAATGCAGATGAGATAAAAGTAACGACTTGTTTTACATTTTGTTTCACAGGCAATCCCTCTCATCCACTAATTGCGCCCGATATGAATCTACCGATAACCAGAGATATGACGTTCAAGGAAAGACTCCTCTCAACTCTGTACTCGATCTACGTGAGGCTCTACTACCATTTGAAAGTTTTACCAGATAACGATAAGATCGTTAAGAGGACATTAAGAAGTGACTTGCCCTACTTGGGAGTAATTGAAAGAAACGTCAGTTTGCTGTTGTTGAATAGAAATCCAGTGTTTCATAGATCGATGCCTTTTCTTCCAAATGTTATCGAAATTGGAGGAATTAAGTATCCGAAAGTAAATCAAGTCTTGGATTCGGTAAGATTTTTTCAGTTTGATTTTCTATATCCGTACTCTAGAGAGCAGTGTTGATTTGATTTTTTGTTTAGTTTAAATTTTATCATGAGTGTTGATTATAATAGAGGGTTTGTTATTGAAATTACCTCTGCGTTCCGGACTTCCATTGTCTATATTTTATTTATACACGACGTTTCGATCAGTACAATCTCTGATCGTCTTCAGGTGCAAACTACAATCAATTCCTAAGGCTATACTGTGAGAAATCACTCAACCTTGAAGTTTAAGAAGTTGGTTCCGCCCAAGGAGGGGCTTCCAAATATTTGGGATTTCAACACTTGGTTTACTGAAAATACTCTGATTCTGCCCAATAAAGGCAGCTTCAAGGAATTTTCGTTTCCTCCAGTGTGACTCCTCTTGCAAAACCTTTGCTTCTGCCCACTTCATTCGGTGTTGTTTTGACCATGCATGTTCGGCGATTCCTGATTTCGTGGTTTCACCTTTTTGGGTATTCGTCTGATGTTTCTTAAGCCTAACAGATAGTGGTCTTTTAGTTTCGCCTATGTATGATTCACCACACTCACAAGGAACTTAGTAAATGCATTCTCTATTTTGTTTGTTCTCTGGTTTTGTTTTACTAAGAAGGCTTCTAATTGTATTACTAGATTTAAAAGCTGTTTTAATATTAAAGTTTTTCGCTACTCTTCGAATTTTCTCTGATACTCCTTTAACGTATGGGATTGTAAGGAATGCATTTGCCTGATTTTGGTTTTGTAATCTCTGTCCTGTTTGTTGAAATTTAGAAATAGTATCTGTTATAAGTTTAAGGCTGTAACCATTCTGCTGCAGATCCTTCTTAATGTTTCTTATTTCGATTTCCAAGTCATTAGAATTGTTACAAATTTGAACGGCTCTGTTATACAAAGTTTTGATTATGCCTCGTTTGGTTGTAGCAGAATGATTTGAACCTTGATTTAAATATTGTCCTGTGTGAGTGGGTTTACGATAGACTGTTGTTCTGATGTCGCTTTCTACTTGTATGACAAGTACATCAAGAAAAGGAATTTGACAATTTTGCTCCAACTCCATTGTGAATTCAATATATATATGTTATTTAGGTGGTGAAGAAATTCTAAAAGTTGTTGGTCATTCCCGGTCCAGACAATAAAGTATCATCAACATATCTTAGCCAGAGCTTAGGTTTATATGTTGCGGTATCAACCGCGTGTGATTCGAACATAGAAACCTAAGCTCTGGCTAAGATATGTTGATGATACTTTTATTGTCTGGATCGGGAATGACCAACAACTTTCAGAATTTCTTCACCACCTAAATAACATAAGACCCACCATTAAACTCACAATGGAGTTGGAGCAAAATTGTCAAATTCCTTTTCTTGATGTACTTGTCACACGAGTAGAAAGCGACATCAGAACAACAGTCTATCGTAAACTCACTCACACAGGACAATATTTAAATCAAGGTTCAAATCAAATCAAATCAATCAATCAAAACTTTGTATAACAGAGCCGTTCAAATTTGTAACAATTCTCATGACTTGGAAATCGAAATAAGAAACATTAAGAAGGATCTGCAGCAGAATGGTTACAGCCTTAAACTTATAACAGATACTATTTCTAAATTTCAACAAACAGGACAGAGATTACAAGACCAAAATCAGGCAAATGCATTCCTTGCAATCCCATACGTTAAAGTAGTATCAGAGAAAATTCGAAGAGTAGCGAAAAACTTTAATATTAAAACAGCTTTTAAATCTAATAATACAATTAGAAGCCTTCTTAGTAAAACAAAACCAGAGAACAAACAAAATAAAGAATGTATTTACCAAGTTCCTTGTGAGTGTGGTGAATCATACATAGGCGAAACTAAAAGACCACTATCTGTTAGGCTTAAGGAACATCAGACGAATACCCAAAAAGGTGAAACCACGAAATCAGGAATCGCCGAACATGCATGGTCAAAACAACACCGAATGAAGTGGGCAGAAGCAAAGGTTTTGCACAAGGAGTCACACTGGAAGAAACGAAAATTTCTTGAAGCTGCCTGTATTTGGCAGAATCAGGGTGATTTCAGTAAACCAAGTGTTTAAATTCCAAATATTTGGAAGCCCCTCCTTGGGCGGAGCCAACTTCTTAAACTTCAAGGTTGAGTGATTTCTCACAGTATATAAGCACGTAGCCTTATGAATTGATTGTAGGTTGCACCTGAAGACGATTGTCCGCCATCTTAAAATCTAAGATGGCGAAAAGGAACAAACTTTACCTTCAAACGGTCACGTTTATTATTATGTTACGGAAAGTTCTTGGATTTTTTTATGAATTTGTAAAAAAGCTCTGTTTTTGCCATGCAGAACGAGGTATGAATTATTAAAATCGGTTGAGTGGCTCCCAAAAAAAATAAAAAAGATTCAGTCAGTGTCTTACGGATTATACGATTGCCGTATCAATTCTGTCTGCATACATTTTCTGATTATTATTAGAAAACCGATTTCAATTGAATAAAAAGCATCATAGTGAAAATCGATTGTTTTTTAACCACTGTTATTGAAATTGGCGGCCCGCGCCATCTTGAAATCGAATCAAATCCGGTATATATGTGATTGCACTTATACAAAAAAATCGATGTCTTTGACCTACTTTAAAATGCATGCCGATGTCGCCAAATAAAAATTTTGGAAAACAACATAGGGCGAAAAATTTATGGCATGCAGTTTCCGTTTGCATAACCAATTTGGTGGGCAAAGGAAATCGTCAAAATTTTTTAAATCTTCGAACGATTTTCTTTTTTTAATATTTCCAAATAATTGTAATATTACAATATAAAATTCTTCAAAAAAAAGAGACGTAATATTAATATATCTAAATATAGGGTTATTTGCATATTTATCTCTTTAGGAAAAAAAAGAGGTTGTCCTAAAGTACAACATCAAATAGTACACGTAATTAGTTTTAAGACACATTAAAATTACGTGTAAAATATAAGATTGATACAAATTAACAGAAAATTAAACCCAAACTCGAAAAGATAAAAGCTTACCTAAAGGTCAAGTTATGTTAAAATTTAAAGATTGGTACAGAATAACTTAATATTAAACACATAAAAAAAATCATTAATTTTACAAGAAAAAATCTTGAATATTATAAGAACAAAGCTCTATAAGCTTTAGCTTAATTATTTTTTTAAAATCATATTATTTATGCTTCCTTTTTCTGTAGTTAATTTGTTGTATAGTTTAATAGCACAGTATTCAGAGGTCTTCTCATATAAAGCACAACTATGTTTGTTTATTCGTAAAATATTGCTATTTCTTGTATTGTGAGAATTTGTGTCGCAGTTTTTAGTAAATCTAGATAGATTATTTTCAGTAGATCGATATAGGTTATTTTTATAAATCTAGCTGGGAATGTTAATATATTGTTTTTTCTTGAAAGCTGTTTTGCAAGTTTGTCGTGATTTTAAATTAAAAATTCATCTAATCGTTCTTTTTTGCAGTATTTACACCCGACTAACATAAGCTGAATTTCCCCAGAAAATTATATTGTAGGACATATTTGAGTATGCTAATGCATAATAGATTTTAAAATGCATGCCAATGTGTTTTATAGTAAATTTGAACGAGGATTTACTAATTGACATGCAGTTTTGATGTGCTAAACCTTATCAAAAATTACTGGAAAAATGCAAAAAATTTAGGTAACGCCCAATGGTTTTAAAATTTTCGGTAATGCATTTTTGCATTACCGAAAATTCCAGTAAATCGTTCGAAGATTATAAATTTTATTAATTAATTTGTACACGCGGAAACTACATTTTATTAATTTTTCGCTGTATATTGTTTTCCAATATTTTTTCTTGTCAACATTCGCATGAATTTTAAAGTAGTTCAAAGACATATCGATTTTTTTTGCATTTTGAAAATCCATGTGTGTGAGAAATAATAATAATATGTAGGTGGAAGAGACCTATTACTTGACGATGATTTATACTTTTCCTACTACTATAAAATGCCTACATGTCCTGGATAAACTTGACTGATTTTTAGCTATTGCTGTGCACACATAACATTGGAAGAATATTCAAGTTTTAGGAATATGCCGTCAAAGTAATTTTTGGAATATTCTATTGCGATTATGACAGGAATGTTACAGACTTATTTTTTGTTAAATATTCTTTAAGAGTTGTGATAGTTATATTTCTTTGGTAATAAGATAATAATATTCCCATAGCAACGTGATAATCAAGTTATTTTTATGAATATTCCCAAAAAGAATATTTTTGTCAGGATTTTGGCATGTTTGCTGAAAATATTACTATCTTGTTAAAAGAACGAGATTTACATGATTTATAATTGTAATTTAGTTCAATGTCATCTATTGTAGGTAGATGGCACTGGAATCAATATGTTCCCTATGTAGCAGGTAATATTTACCATACATAAAAGACAGCAAAATGTTATTTAGGTAATCTTTTGATAACTAATCTCAATTAGTACATTAATATAATGGTGATAAATTGATATACCGAGCATGAATTTTCAGCTATAGTCTTTAGTAGCATATTTGGTGGATATTCATGTGGATATCTACTGCATATCTTAGGATATCCATCTCGTGGCCATCTGACATGTTTTGAATCACAAAATCACAGCCATATTTCCTATATGAAATATTACCATCATTTTGCCAAAACATAATTCTGAGAATATTATAGTCATATTTTGGGGAAGTGCTTAGGTATATTTCTATAATTTATTAATAATATTATAGTCATGTTTCACGTCACGTTTCTATCCCATTTACACCACTTGTATGAGCTAAAGCGTAACTTATTGCCGGCATGTGTTAGTAATATTCCCAATGATAAAACGTAACATTCCTATCACATTCTTTGTTCTCTAAGAATATGACTATTTATACAGTAAATAAAATAAAATAAGAAATAAGAATCTGTGTTTGGTCAAATGTGATCCTGTTTTTTATTGGACGTTCTTATTTGTTATCTTATATTTTATTTTGCTGTTTAAACCCAGCATAAGTCATTATTGGAAATTAGCTCGGAATTCGGTCATCTTATAATCACATTTATACACATTCATACCAGAATGACATTATAACAAATGTGTATTTAAATCTAACTTTAACATTGTACGCAGTTTATTTGAAATCCACAGTATAGTAGTATCGCGCATTTTCCCTTTGGTAATGAATTTTACAAGCTAAATGCTAATACAGTAATAAACTGTATTTTAGGTTCTCATATTTTTTTGTCATTTTTCAGTAAAAATCCAGTTACCCTATAAATCAGATGTTGGCGTTAAGCTTTTATTACTTTTATGCCTCTAATGGACATGAAATAATTTGAATAATATGAATACCTCGAAATTTGCGACGCTGCCAGCTCCTTTCTGCTGGCCCTGATTACCAAATCACAATTAGCTAATTTGAGTGCAAAATCCTTTGGTGCATAGTACTGACTATTTATAGCAAGTGCAATCACATATGATTGGCATGCATTAGAAAAACGTTGCAAGAGACTAATCAAGCTAGAAACACACGATGCATCTTTTTCCTGCACGAAATTTTCTAATAACAGGTTAAAATGAGACACAATCTGCTTGCGTCTTTTTTATCTTATGAAAACTAAATTTGATGCATGGAACAGTTGCATCGTGTGTTCCTAGCTTCAGGTACCGCCGCGCCGGTCTATAAACTATTAAAAACTTTAATAAACCTACAATTTTACTTCACAAAAACTCATAAACCTTGAAACTCAGGTGTATTTTTATGAGATTTAATACGTTTTTTTTGGCAGGGCCCTATAAATACTCTTGCAGAAAAACTCAGTTTTACTTGAGTGTTTAGCAAAGCGCCTTTGGCACCCATTTTTTTTGAAGAGTTAGTCATTATAACTTTTTTATTTCTCCCAAAACACTAAACCAATTTCTAGAGATGATGTTTCACTGTGATCGAGAAAAAAACAAGAAATACGAAAATTAGCTTAAAAATTTCACCTACGCCAAGGAATAATATTAATTTTACGATTTTAATGGCTAATTTACGATCCTAGAATAATAATAAAGCTTAGACGTAAACCGTAAGGTGGCGTGACAAGCGATGAAAATTTATTTTATAAGAGCGCTCATTGATGCAAAAATGTGAATTATTTTTCCATATTTTCAATACAATAAATATTTATTCAACGTAAATAAATCCAATATAATTTTAATACCTAACCAAAAATAAATCTCGTTATATTGACATATTATGCATTTTTAAGAAATAAAAACCTTGTTTTTAAAAAGATATATGAAAAGTCCCTTAGTAACCTTATTTGTTTTGACGTTTTAGATAGAATGTCATTGAAACTTCAGGTTATGAAGGTTGTTGACTTAAGAGTATTCGCGTTTGATATTTTTAATAATCTCTGATATTAGGGAGATTTTGGTCAGGTTTTTTGTTAGTCTCTTACCCTTACCTTTATTATAATTCTGGACGCAGTAGCGCTCTGTCAGGCTGTGATATTTATTAATGGTTTGTTTTTTGTAAGTTTGTTTTATTTTACAAAAATTTTGTGTATTTGGATTTTATTTTTTTTTAACCGTGTTTATAGTAGTAGTGACTTTTATACCGTTTTTTTTTTGGTAAACAAGTGAGTATGTACAAATAAGTTTGCAGAGGCTCGGTTTCTCCTATTACTCCACCAAAGAAAAGTAAGGTTATGTTAACCGCCAAACGATTGACTCCCAATGAGCATTTTCAGAAACCTCTGGTGACAAAAAATTTATATAACTATTATAAAGAGGGTTTCATTAATGCCCTAGGGTATTTAGAGATTTCCTACAGGAATTGAGTTTGTATATTTGTTTTATTAAAGGTTCTAAATTGATGGTAGCCTAAGGTAACATAAAACTGGCGTTAAAAATATTTCCACGGACATCTTTATAAAAATTAAAGTCATCGCTAACAAATGTTATATAAATTGGTGTTAACAAAGTTTCCACCAACATATTTATAAAAATATAAGTCATCAGTGACAAAAGTTATATAAATTGGTTTTTGAAATCTTTCTGTTAACCCATCTATAAAACCGTAAGTAACTATCAATTAAAGATATATAGATTGGTTTTTAAAATGTTGCTATCAACTCACTTATAAAAACTTAATTAACCAACAACAAAGATACACTTTTATATAAATTGGTGCCTGTAATATTCTTATAAACTCATTCATAAACCTTTTTTGCCCATTCTTTCTATAATGTTTTTATTAATTTCTTTGTATAGTGGTTATAATACCACTGTTTTTGCAACAAAAAAACAATTTTAATTTATAACAAAACAAACAAGATTTTTTAGGTTAATTTTGTGACATCAAAAGGCTCGTTTTTGCGACTTTAAAAGGTGCGTTTTTGCGACATCAAAAGGCGCGTTTTTGCGAGATACCATACCATCATTATCTGGTTTTAATTACATCAATCTGAGGAGAGACATAAGAGATGCAAATCTTCTTAAGATAGTAACATAGACCAGCGTTTTCCATGCGCGGCCACTCTGACGCAAAAAACTCATCAAGTAGACCGATATGAACTTGTATAGGCAAATCTCGCTTAGACTACGTGATCCGTGTTTTGATTCGGGGAGCCCACGCATAAGAAACCCATAGTTGGGAACCGGGTTTTAGAAAAAGAGAACAATATAGTAACCGTGTTAAGTTCGCAAAAATGCAAAAAAAATTTTATAAGCTGGTGTTGGTCAGTTGTTTTTTAAGTCTTTTTTACTCATTTAAGAGATATATTAGAGTTATAAAATTATCACCAACACTAAATAATATAACTTTTGGTTATTTTATGAAGGTTTTATATTATTTGCTGTAACTTCTATATAGACAAAAATGCTCATTGGGCTACGTTCAAAAGCTCTATTTTTAACCTCTTGAAGTTACCTTTACTTACGGTAACGGTAACCATAAGAGTAACGAAATTTGCCGTTAAATTGCCTGACTAAAATCTCCCTATTTATGATGACGATTTCATTGGTCGTAGGTAAAGTATAGCACACTAACACGCATGTTATGGTCTTTACACGCTCAGATAAATTAAAACACTCGCCTGCGGCTCGCGTCTCATACTTCATCTTCGCATTTGATGATAACCATCATAAAATGCTTGTTATGTAGACTACTAATATACACATATAACTATTAGATATATAAAGGACCAGGATGCGAGAAAATCGTCGCGGCAACGGTAAAAATATAGATTGCCATGACATGGCCAATGGGCTAAAGACGGCTCGATCTGAGCCTGCGCGAGTTTGTAACGTCGAATCACCTCATTTTTCGTTCAGCGCACTTCCAGCTGACGCATGCGCATTGGAGCCCGTCTTTAGTTGGCAACGGCCAACTTGGTATTTTGCAGGGGTTTCCGCAACCCTTTTTATCATAAGGAAATACACGGGCAGGGCCTTTATAGTATCTCATAGTTATATGATTACACCCTTCTTTCTGTGTAGGACCTTAAACAGTGGCTGGACAGCTCCAAAGAAGGCGTCATTTACTTTAGCCTAGGAAGCACTTTTAAAACAAAACTGTTCAATAAAAACTTGCTCAGGGAGTTTCAGGACGCATTCTCCGCTGTTCCTTACAAAGTTCTTTGGAAATGGGATGCAGATGCAATGGAAAATCAGCCAAAGAATGTTTTGATTAGAAAATGGCTGCCTCAGACGGCGGTTTTGGGTAAATATTGTGTTTTAATCAGAATTCTTAGACATCAGAGTGCTTATTCTGGAAAGTGTAAAAAATTATTTGTTCCCTGTGGCCCAATCCAAGGCAATTTTAATTTATAAACTCTCTACTGCTTGAATTATTAGCGAGTAGTTTTTGATAAATGTCCCGAGTTGCAGACCAAGAAAAATTCTCAGTATTAATATAAATAAATTTTTAAAAAATTCCGAGAAGGAAGTATGACATGCAGGCGTTATATTCTGATAGAGAATATACCGAGTGAAACTGCATATTTCCGTCAGAAGACAAATTTTCTTTTAAAAATTAGAAAACCAAATATAAAGATATAAGATGCCTTTAGGGCCGCTTCACTGACTTTATTGATCTGTTGCGCCAGTTATGATCTATCATAAACCGTGCGCTCATATCAATGGCGAAGAGTACCGCCTGGAAGATTATAGCCATCTGTCCAAGACTATGTATAATCTTGACATTTTCCCGGCTACAATTAGCTCCAGATCCAATACCTGAAAGCATTTTGGATCCGTCAATATACCAGCAGCTATCCTCACTTAAGAAACTTATTCTGTTGGACGACCAGTTCTCCCTATCCGGAAGAATAGTATTTTATAGCTTTTTGCTGTTCACTGTTGCTAACATTAGCAGCCCTAGAACGCAGTGGTTCTTAATTATCCGCGTTAAAGGGTTTGGTACTACTTGACTTGCCCTGCCACCCCATTGGTTGGCTATGACTCTGTATCTTGTCTTCAGAGCCTCTTTTTTCAAGACGTTTAGGTGGCATTCAAGCGTTGCTGATAGTGTGGCCATTAATATGCACAAGGTATATGCCGTCTAAAAAATATTATTATGGCCCTATCTTTGCGTTAAAGTTATTGTATTTGAGAAATAGCGTAACTTAAAGGGCGGGGGGGGGGGGGGCGAAGGCGCAAAAGGGTACCACATTTGTTGGTACCTAGGTATATAATAGCACATTCACAATTTAATATACAGGGTGATTCAAAATTCCCTAGAAAATCTTTAAATGTAGGTAGAGTTTTAGCATCCTTCACCCCAAAACTTTGACAACTTCAAAATGAAAAAAGAAGTTAAAAAACCTCCAAATCAGTTACTTCAACCGAAAAAAAACTAAAAAACAAAAGATCAAGAGATCGTGGGTGGAAATAACGAAAATTCAAACTTGGATGAGCATCCCACAAGGAACACACAAAAGACCAAAGCGAAAAAAAAAATGATTAAACGAGGTTTCGCCCTGGGTAACCAGCGTGAGCTCATCAGTGGTTCCACTGGTCACCCTCTACTATAAATGATTAAAAACCATCATAAACTTTGATTTCCAACTTTGAATTACTCACAAATAGGCATCGTTCCGCACTGGTACTTATCCAAATTACCTAATACGGATTCGTCGTGGCGTGTTAATATTTCCAGTAGGATTATGCTCCTAAGGCAACTAAAACGAAAAAAAGAGTTAAGAAAAGTAAAAAAAAACCTCCAAATCAGTTAGTTCGACCGAAAAGAAACTAAAAAACAAAAGATCAAGAGATCTTGGGTGGAAATAATAAAAATTCAAACTTGGATGAGCATCCCACAAGGAACACAACGAATACAACCTGAGTGAGTTTGATATAATTAGTATTGGGCGGGAATATAGCCCTACTAGTGATTTCGAAGTAATACTGGACTATATGAAGTCAGTAAAAACTCGCAGAATTAATTTTTAGTTTAAACTTAACGTAAAGTGTAAAAACGTAAAATGTAAAAAATTTTCTTATTCATGACAATTGTAGGAATACATTTTTTACACTATGCACTGGGTGGTCCAAATTCGAGGGGTCTCTATAGCTTTGGGCTTTTGCATCATAGTCCATAATAAAATACAAAACTAATATACATGTTACGGGCTTGAGTTTCAAGAGAAGTCGAAAACTAAAAACTACAGGGTGATTCTCAAAAATGTGCGTTTCTAAAAACCTTCTATAACTTTTTTATTTGTAAAGATTAAGATTTTCATTAAAAACATTTTTTGAAGATTTTTTAACTCTGACTTATGCAGTTTTAGGGTATCTATCTAGGTAGCTATGATCAAATAAAAACAATTGCCTTGATAAACGAGCCCAAGTGTCAAAAGTGGCGTCTTCGTCAAGATATAAAAATGTTTGAAAACTGAAAAGTACGACATGATAAAATGTTATATTGAAAATAACGAAAATCGACAGACGGCGTTAAATCTATATTTCCAGAGATATCCGGAACGAAGGCAACCTAGCTCCAAAATATTTTTGAAGTTAAAACATTATCTACAAGAATACGGATCCTTTACAAAACCGCGGCCTAGGACGTATAGAAGCCTAACCAGAGATAGAGAGTTGGAAAAACTAACGGTTCTAGGAGAAATAGAAATCAACCCGAATACTTCCACCAGGGCTATGGAGAGAAACACTGGAATTCCACGCAGCAATGCCGTTCGGGTGCTTAAAAAACACAAGTTTAGGCCCTATCGACCCCGACGGGTGCATCAATTACGGCAACGGGATGTTGCTCCAAGACATGCATTTTGAAGGTGATACCTAAATAAAAGCCAAGAAGACCCCGATTTTGCCAGAAAAGTTATTTAGGCGGATGAGGTAACGATTTCTAGTGATGGAATATTCACCAGATATAACTGCTATTACTGGAAACAGCAAAATCCCCTTTGCCACTTCAGCAAAATAATGAGCTATACTTTCAACATGACGGTGCACCTCCTCACAATGCACGAGATATTAGTAATTTGCTAAATATTGTGTTTGCCGAAAACTGGATCGGAAATAAAGGTCCTATATATTGGCCCCCCAGGTCTCCAGACTTGACCCCTTGCGACTTCTTTTTGTGGGGGAGAGTCAAAGACCTTGTATTTCGAAATCGCCCAACTACTAGAAGGGAATTGGAAGAGGCACTTCGTACTGTATTCAGGCAGCTTCATGCGGTAGAAATTTTTAATGCAGAAAGTAGCGTCAAGAGAAGATGTAGGATATGTTTACAAGAAAACGGCCGTCAATTTGAGCATTTGCTTTAGAATTAAAGAAAATTGTTAGATGTAGTTGGGCGATTTCGAAATACAAGGTCATTGACTCTCCCCCACAAAACAAAGTCGCAAGGGGTCAAGTCTGGATACCTGGGGGGCCAATATGTAGGACCTTTATTTCCGATCCAGTTTTCGGCAAACACAATATTTAGCAAATTAGTAATATCTCGTGCATTGTGAGGAGGTGCACCGTCATAGTATAGCTCATTATTTTGCTGAAGTGGCAAATTGTCGATAAATGGAATCACCTGCTCTTATAAAATTTGTTGGTACCTTTCGGCATTTAAATTTCCATTAAAAATATATGGCCAAATAATTTGTCCTCTGTAGATGCCTACCCATACCTTAAAACTGAACCCTTCCTGATTCGCTTGTTCCACCATAATATGGAGATTTTGCTGTTTCCAGAAATAGCAGTTATATCTGGTGAATATTCCATCACTAGGAATCGTTGCCTCAACCGTCCAAATAACTTTTCTGGCAAAATCGGGGTGTGTTTGGCTTTTATTTAGGTACCACCTGCAAAATGCACGTCTTGGAGCAAAATCTCGTTGTCCTAATTGGTGCACCCGTCGGGGTCGATAGGGCCTAAACTTGTATTTTTTAAGCACCCGAACGGCATTGCTGCGTGGAATTCCAGTGTTTCTCTCCATAGCCCTGATGGAAGTATTCGGGTTAATTTCAATTTCTCCTAGAACCGTTAGTTCTTCCAACTCTCTATCTCTGGCTAGGCTTCTATACGTCCTAGGCCGCGGTTTTGTAAAGGATCCGTATTCTTGTAGATGACGTTTTAACTTCAAAAATATTTTTGAGCTAGGTTGCCTTCTTTCCGGATATCTCTGGAAATATAGATTTAACGCCGTCTGTCGATTTTCGTTACTTTCAATATAACATTTTATCATGTCGTACTTTTCAAAGTTTTCAAACATTTTTCTACTTGACGAAGACGCCACTTTTGACACTTGGGCTCGTTTATCATGGCAATTGTTTTTATTCGATCATAGCTACCTAGATAGATAAAACTGCATAAGTCAGAGTTAAACACAGCCTACTATGGTAATTATTAAAAATTGCAGATATCTGTTTAACTACTTAATAAAAATAGGTGTACGGCACATCGTCCGACAGAAAATTTTATTAGAAAACTGATTTTTTTTTTAAAATTCGGGTATTCCATTTAAAAAAATGTAACTTTTTGTTATATCTCGGGAACTAAAGGCTTTAAGACAAAATCGGCGAAACAGGTAGATTTGTCCTTAAAAAATCTTCAAAAAATGTTTTTAATGAAAATCTCTATCTTTACAAATAAAAAAGTTGTAGAAGGTTTTTAGAAACGCACATTTTTCAGAATCACCCTGTAGCTCAGAAACGCTTTGACATATCGCAATGCGGTTTTTAGTTTTCGACTTCTCTTGAAACTCGAGCCCGTAACATGTATATTAGTTTTGGGCTAACTATGCTGCAAAAGTCCAAAGCTATAGAGGCCCCTCGAATTTGGACCACCCTGTACGTAGTGTAAAAAATGTATTCCTACAATTGTCACGAATAAGAAAATTTTTGATATTTTACGTTTTTACACTTTACGTTAAGTTTAAACTAAAAATTAATTCCGCGAGTTTTTACTGACTTCATATAGTCCAGTATTACTTCGAAATCACTAGTAGGGCTATATTCCCGTCCCATACTAATTATAGCAAACTCACTCAGGTTGTATTCGGTCATTTGTGACCTTTCAAAAATTTTATTTTTTTAGTCTGTTAAAAGTGCGCTAAGCTTCCGCACTGCTAGGACCAATTGTATTCATTATTTGGTATAATTTAAAAATGTTTGGGAGCTGTTCTTAAACTGTTTTTTATTAGAAATTACAAAATTCCTTCGGGTTTCCCGATTTCATCTTTTAATTCGAATATCAACAAACAAAATCATTTATCAAAATCAATGAATAGCGAGCTTTCCCTCAAAAAAGGTAATGGTAACCGTAGATCCGGATTTCGTACTTGTGGTGCTCATCAGTACAGTACTAGGAATTAGGAGATGAAATGATGATGATGAAAAAATGTGACACAGGATTAATGTAAAAGACAACCATCTGTCAAATTGTAAAATCGGCAGATGTACCTTCAATTTGAAGGAGAATTAAGCGTCTCTACGGAGACAGATATAATTATCTTGACAGATATCCTAAGCTCTGGAGTAAATAAATCTATAAAGGGATTTAGCGAGGGTGAATAAATGACAAAATCAATGAATAGCGAGCTTTCCCTCAAAAAAGGTTATGGTAACCGTAGATCCGGATTTCGCACTTGTGGTGCTCATCAGGACGGTGCTAGGAACTAGGAGATGAAATGATGATGAAAAAATGTGACACAAGATTCATGTAAAAGACAACCATCTGTGAAATTGCAGAATTTTCATCATCATTTCATCTCCTAATTCCTAGCACCGTACTGATGAGCACCACAAGTGCGAAATTCAGATCTACGGTTACCATTACCTTTTTTGAGGGAAAGCTCGCTATTCATTGATTTTGTTATTTATTCACCCTCGCTAAATCCCTTTATAGAAAACGATTTATATTCATCTTTAGTAGGACTTTCTAGATCTAAGGTATAAAATAAAATTATGTCAGCCGGACATTTTAAATTATTTTCTGAATCGTTTGTATTAATTAAACAATCAAATTTTTGGAAATCTTTTATTAAAAAATCTTATCTCGTTTCAAGCATTTCTATAAGGGTATCCGATGTCTCATAGAACATATTTATTTTAAAGTCTAGATCTATGCTTGGGGTGAGCATGGTATATCATAAACTTTGGTGAGTTCTAATAATAAAAGGTACCTACTTACCTATATCCTAACCCGATTTAAATATAGAAAGAAATAGGATATGGATACTGACATTTTTTCTACATTACGAGAATTTCCAAAAAAAATCAATTAAGTTATTCTACTGTTCAGTCTTTCCAGCCTTCCACCTTTTTTGACTTGACAATAAATCACAGGAGGATAAACACTATTCTGCCACTGGCAAAACAAGAAAAACAACAACAATAACTCACGTTTATTATAGACTGCTTAAAAATAATCTTTATTTGTGGGCGCCTATAAAATATAAACTGCTTAAAATAAAAATGTTTTAGTAATTTTATCTTATATTATTTTATTACATAGCTGATGGCGCCCAAAGAGTTACAAGACTCAAAGGGCAGAGGGGGGCATTTTTCCAGGCTAACTGGATTTATTATCGTTACGTGTTTTTTTCGGAAAATGCAAGGGTGGGCTGTTATAATATCTTAGTTAAACGGATTTCTCCCTACAATGGTTAAATTTACGATTTCGCGGTGCAGTAATTTTCCCTCATATGCGCCACAATGACATTGCTGGTTTTTCAGAGCACCCCAATGTTAAACTCTTCATTTACCAAGGCGGCTTGCAATCCTCCGAAGAAGTAATTGCCGCCCACAAACCTGTCATTGGAATACCCTCCCACTCGGATCAAACTGCCAACGTTGACTCTTGCGTCAAGTATGGCATGGGTAAGGTGATAGAGAGTGACGAGATTACGGCAAAAAAGCTCAGCAGACTGATCGTGGAAGTTATGGAAGACCCGAGGTAAGCTAGCCAAGGGTAAAAGCAAGCTTTTAATTCTTAACAGGACTCAAATTTGTTCGGTCATATAACTTGCCCCCCCCCAGTAAAAAATTTTGACTGCACCGTAATGCACCACTTTTGCACCTCTATGCACCAGCATGCAAACGTTTTGTACCTCCTCCCCCAAGAAACCGGAGCCATTTTTATGTGGGGATGCCAAATGAAGGCTGGCTCCCCAACCGTTTTTTTCTAATTTTTTTTTTCACCGTGTAGTAGATCTTGTGCACCCCCCCCCCCCTTCTTCCGCTATGGCCATTTAAATGGATATAACTTTATTGCCTCCCCCAATCGTTTTTCTCCTAAAAATTTTTTTGCCCCGTGTAGGAGATCTTTTGCTCCGCAACGCACCACCATTAAAACCTTTTGCACCCCCTTCCTTCCACCGCTATGGCCATTTAAATGAATATAATTTGGCCCCCAATCGTAAATTTTTTTTTTGGAAAAAAACAATTGTGGGGGGGCCAAATTATATACATTTAAATGGCCATAGCAAGGAAGAGAGAGGGTGCCTCCCTTTGTTGAAGGGAGGCACGTCTATTATTAATTTCAACTTTATTTTTGCATACACTTCGCATGTGCACATTCATCTAATTAAGGCTTGTTTCTCAATAGCAAGTTAAGAGTGTTAACTCGAGCAACATAACCTAGCAAAAAAATATTGCATTTATATCCAGCGTATATACGAAAATGGAGAAGGATATTGCCCTGGATATAACCCAGATATTCATTAGGTAACATCCACTGAATATACGTTATAAGTATATTCTGAACATGTATTATTTACTCCACAAAAATATTCGAGTTATATTCTATTACACCAAATTTGATGTTCTATGGTATATTCATTATGGTATATATTTATAAATTATATCCTGTGGATATCCGTCACGATATACAAAATGTATATTTGTTCAAATTTTAGTTTATATATAACAATGGTATATCCAAAAAAGTATATTCTTTTCGTATCCATAATATTTTATTGAGGTTATATATACGATTTATATTACGGCAATATACTAATCCTTATAACAGTGATATATTCAATGAAGAATGTCCATTAGAAATCTATGATTATATAAGGTTTATATATATACCCTGAATATATTGTCATTTATATTACAACAATATACCCATTACACACAATAACAATAATAGGTCGCATCCTAAATTTAGAAAAATTAACGTGAGTAAAATTAATATCAGAAACACATGCTCTCACATAAACAAGCATTTTTTAGATGTACTTTAAAATGGTAGAAAATATCGTTTTTTATGTTATTTATATATCCAAAAAATATACGGTATTACGTAAAAAAGTGCTGTTTGTTAGTAAAAAAACCTAAAATGCCTAAATTAAATTTTTTTAAAAATAAAAACGCCTTGGACCGCTAAAAATTTTTAACAACAATATAGTTTCAAATTTTTAAAGGTTTTTTGAATTACATTTTTTTTAATTTAGAAAATACAGAATTAAGCTTTCCATAACAAAATTTTGTTTGAGTCAAAGAGAGCTCAGCAGTATATTAAGACTCGCAGGCACCATATCGCATTATTACCAGTACATATCCTCATGTTTAGCTCTATTCTTTTTGGTGGTTAATATCTGTCTCTATCAGCAGCATCCTTAATCATTTTTCTATGACAATATGAAGTTTTGTATTCGTGGTGGTATGTAAAGAAATGGAATTTTTTCTTGCTGCAGCTACATCTGGAAATAAAATATTTTTATAAACAGATAATAAGTAGCATATTCATTTTTTAATCGGTTTTTATGAGTTTTTGTTCAGTTTGCTAGTGGTACAAAGCAACATTTTATAATAAAAAAAAACTATAAAAATGCCATGGGCCAAAATTTTCTAAAAAATGTGTTATTTTAATCTTTTAAATACAATGCTATAAAACAAAAATTTTAGAAAAAATTAAGTTTATAAAAAAATATAAAACCAAGACTTTCAAAAAGTAATGTTTACCTTTAGTAAAAAGTATAAATAAAGAAAACAATTATACAAGTTCTCTAGACTCAACAAAAAATGATTATGCTAATTTCTGGCAAATTTATGCCTGAATATCCTGAGCACTTTTATATGGGACCTTTCGGACATCATCGTTTTAGTTTTTAACAAAAGTGATATATAAAAAACTAAAAAGGACAGTCTATAAAAAGACACACACACAAAATCTTTTGTAGCGTCTCAATTTTTCTTTAAACTGAATTAAAAAAAAGGTCTCGACAGTTTATACTACTTACCCTGCAAAGTCTAGATGTTTCTCCATGTAAAGGAACCAAAAATATAATTTTTGTTCTTTAAAAATTGAGACAAATGGTAAAAACTAACCATATTTCCATCAAAATCCACCTGAAATAGAAATTTGGTGATTAACAGTTACCATTCCTACCGGATTTATCAGGGCAGAACTTATTTTTCAGTAGTCTTAATTTCACAAAATCCTTAAATTGTTGCTAGTAGTAAAATAAAACTTTAATATTTTATACAGGGAATTTTCACAGATAATTCAAGAAAATTAATTATGTACTGCTAAATTCACTTATTTATTTGGATAAAAAATAGAGAAAAAATAAAAATTACAACTTTGCAATAATAATCAATTAATAATAAATATTGATCGTGGGTCTCCATTTACGTAGGTATTTCATTTCCTGAAACCTCGTCCAGATTTGGATCAGATGAAATGTTTACCTAAATTATTTATGTTTATAAAATGGCCTGATTTTTGGTATGAAAAAACTGGCCAAGGTGCATTTTTTTCTCAATCCACCATTTATCAATTAAAAAACTTTAATCGGCTTTATCTACTCATCCTGCAGTCCCCAAGAAATGTAAAGTGACCAAAGATGGTGGGAACAACCAACCAAATTTTCATCAAGTGTCTATCTGAAACAAAAAATAAAACCATACAACTTATATATTTGCTTTTAGAGGTCTAATAGACAAGCAGAAAAATAAAAGTTTTAAAAGGATTCTTCTTTTACAAAACACATATATAAATAAAATAAAAATATAGGTAAATAACTTTAAATTAATCATCACAAAACTTTTATAAATGTACACAAATGTGGGTGTCAGTGATTTACGAGGTGATTTATCGGTAATTATGCATTGTACAGTTTTTTGCCATTTTTGATTTTTTATCAAAAATTCTTTATGGGGCACCTTCTAGGATCCCTAGGAACTCAAATCCGCCTGCGCCCGATTTTTTTTAAGAGAAAAAAGGGTGCCCGGGGGGGGGTCGTAATGTGTTTTTTTGATTGTTTTGGGTTGGGTTGGATTACGTTGGGTTGGACTGTGTTGGATTGGGTTGTTTTGTGAAAAAAAATTTTAAAAAAAACAAAAGAAATAAAAAAAAAACCAACCGGGGCATGCGGATTTGGGGTCCTAGGGACCCTGGTAGGTGCCCTCATAAAGAATTTTTTTTAAAAAATCAAAAACGGCAGAAAACCATACTGCATAATTACCGATTTATCAGCTATCTAATTTAATATTTCTTAAACACAAAAATCAGTTTCTTTACATTTTCACAAGAAAACCAACCAATACAACCCCAGCAAACCCAACTCAACCCTAAAAAAGGTTGTTTTCGCTCTAGATATAACCGTCGTAACTTTAGACACTGTGAAACAAAAATGCAAAATACACTGCGTCCCATATAGGTCAATTTTTCTTTTAATTTTACAGTATAAACCTAGCTTTAGATAACACAACACCTGCTGTTTCTGATTGACATTGACCCTTCTCTGTCTATTTTTTACGCAGCAGCGCGTCAACGTCGAAAAGAAACATATATCGTCAAGTTGAAATTCAGCCATATATATAGATGCATTTATTTCATCTAACGCCACCATTTTGAGCCCACACGAATAAAACAACTTCAATTGCGTTTATCTACTTACCTGCAACAACTGGATGTAAGATAGCAATTCCCAGGAGGATGGTCCATTGTAGTTTAATCCAATTGATAATAAAAAATATTGTTTTTGCTACAAAACTTTAGAAAACGGTACAAATTCACTGCACACAAGTCGATAAACAAGCGAAACAAGCTTACAACACAGAGTACCGAATTACAATCCGTATTTGTAAGAGGAAGGATTTATTAATCTCGTATCTGATTGGTTGAATTGAAACCACGTGGTACACGCGCTAACGAATCAAAATGCGTAGAGGAACACCGAATTCGTAGGGTCGTATAAACCGCTAAGTGGTTATTATTTAAGGCTCCCTCACTAAAGGAATCCTTTAATATATTTCATCAGTTTAGTGGTTTTTGATTCACTGAGACAAGAAAATATATATAAGACTAGGGACCATGTGCACCGACAAGTTAAGTGGCCACTCGGAGAGAATGTGATTCGCCAAATTTTGGCAAGATGGTAAGTCACAATCTAACTCGGGTAAAAAATATGTTAACTATAGCAATACACAAAATTATGATTGTTTTCCACAAACCAAAACTACACTTTTTTGCACTCGACGCGCGTTTCGCTAACAATGTTAGCATCATCAGGAGACGATAAACAATGTCATTGTTTATCGTCTGGTGGCGTCAGATGAAATAAATGCATCTATATATATATAACAATGTCATTGTTTATCGTCTCCTGATGATGCTAACATTGTTAGTGAAACGCGCGTCGAGTGCAAAAAAGTGTAGTTTTGGTTTGTGGAAAACAATCATAATTTTGTTTTAGTGCAACCAAAGGTTCCAAATTTCCAACATAATAGCAAAACAAGGAGGATCTGGGTTAAGTACATTTAAGAAAAAGCATTAAAAAAAAGCAGAAAAATGTTGCGATCTCTAATGCTAAAAAAATGTAATCATTAAATTATATATTATAACAATAATATATTTAATAAAGTATTCCATTTCACAAAACAAATATTTGAGCATATTTATTGTGGTCCTTAATAACGAAATGCCACCTGGCTGGCAGGCCAGACCGATGTGTTCCTAACTTAAAACATAATTTATAACACTTTTATACAGAGCGGCAACTCTCGGCAAGTTGCCAACATAAGAAAAAACGGTTGGTATTCAAAAGGTACCTAAAAACTTCCCCGGCATGCATGGCATGCCACTTTCTGAAGCATGAAAAGGTTGCATAGTCAGAACAGGGCTTTAGGTTGACCTGCCCAATATGTAGGGAATATATATATTCTAGAATATTACTTAAGTATATGCTAAGTATATTAACTACATAATATTCTAAGAATATTTGTAAATATTCTTGTCATATTTTTGTCATTCCTGAAATATTCCCTTCTGGATGTTCGTTTCGTATTCGATTTCCGAATATTATTTCCAGAATATTCCAAATATATTTCTTTTAGATAATCTTTTTGCAATTTTTCGTATATGCACGAAAGCGTAGAAGGCCATTTTAAACTTTTTTTTTCATTTTCCGTAAAAAGATACGGAATTCCGTAAAAAATACAGAATTAACTAAAAAAACTCGGAATTCCGTAAAAAGATACTGAATTCCGTAAAAAGATAAGGAATTCCGTAAAAAAATAAGGAATTCCGTAAAAAGATACGGAATTCCGTAAAAAAACTTGGAATTTTATTGTATTGCGCAAAATTTTATGTAACTGCATACAAAAGCGCCGGGTTGATCAACTTTGCCCCCCCCCCAGATACGTTTCTGAAAATTTTTTAGGTCATATTTTTGCACCCCATAAATTAAATTTCTTTCCTACTACTGTGGTCATCTTTCAATGGGGGGGGGGGGTCTTACTTGATCGTAGCCCCCCATATGAGTTTTTTGTTTAAATTTTTATCATTCGAAGGGTCCAATTTTGCACAATTTTGTACACTTATTTGGAAATTTTGCACACACAATGGGAACCTGCAATAGGGTTCTCGAGTAACGAGGCTGGCCCCCCACATGATATTTTTTTAAAATTTTGGTACTATTCGAAAGATATAATTTTGCGCAATTTTGCACACCTATTTTGAAATAAAAATCCAAAATATTTAAAAAACAACAAAATGAATCTCGTGTCCGCAAATAAAAATGAAAGTAAAACTCGTGGCATATCGGACAAAGCGTTTTTGTTTCTCACTTCATTACGACCAGGCCTCCAATGTCTAATGGAAATTCCAGACACCTACGGACCTATTTCATCCTTATTAGGAATCATCAGGGAGTCATAGGATTATACCTGGCAATTGAAGCTACACAGTAACCATGCACACCTCTAGAATTTAAAACAAAAAGTTTGTAATCCTTGGGGACGAAGTAACTGTGTGCGCCACCTGTCGAATATCCTATGACTCCCTGATGATTCATAGTAAGGCTGAAACAGGTCTGTAGATGTCTGGATTCTCCACTAGACATTGGAGGCCTGGTCGTAATGAAGTGAGAAACAAAAACGCTTTGTCCGATATGCCACGAGTTTTACTTTCATTTTTATTTGCGGACACGAGATTCATTTTGTTGTTTTTTAAATATTTTGGCTTTTTAGTTCTGCGCAAAAAGCCTCCTCCGGAGCGATTGCTTGCTGATGCCTTAAAATTAGGGCCACGTAGTATGAAACTCCGATTGGGGGCGGTGCTGCTGCGAACGTTACCTCTTTTTAAGATTCATGTTACAGTGACCTTATAATTTTACAGGTTTCTACTTTATAACCTGCTGAACGGTACAGGATTCTGTATTTACGGTGTTTTGCACTTTTCAATTTTGATGTTTTGGTTTCTCAGTTTATTCGACAGGTGGCGCACATAGTTACTACGTCCCCAAGGATTACAAACTTTTTGTTTTAAATTCTGGAGGTGTGCATGGTCACTGTGTAGCTTCAACTGCCAGGTATAATCCTATGACTCCCTGATGATTCCTAATAAGGATGAAACAGGTGTCTGGATTTTCCATTAGACATTGGAGGCCTGGTCGTAATGAAGTGAGAAACAAAAACGCTTTGTCCGATATGCCACGAGTTTTACTTTCATTTTTATTTGCGGACACGGTACAGGTTTCTGTATTTACGGTGTCTTGCACTTTTCAATTTTGATGTTTTTGTTTCTCAGTTTATTCGACAGGTGGCGCACACAGTTACTACGTCCCCAAGGATTACAAACTTTTGTTTTAAATTCTAGAAGTGTGCATGGTCACTGTGTACCTTCAACTGCCAGGTATAATCCTATGACTCCCTGATGATTCCTAATAAGGATGAAACAGGTCCGTAGGTGTCTGGATTTTCCATTAGACCGTGGAGGCCTGGTCGTAATGAAGTGAGAAACAAAAACGCTTTGTCCGATATGCCACGAGTTTCACTTTCATTTTTATTAGAGGACACAAGATTCATTTTGTTATTCTAATAATGTTCCAATATTTCCGAGGAATATTCCTCTAGGAATATATTGTGTTTACCTTTTCCATATACCAGACAATGATTTATTCACATTTTTTCCTTTACGGTCGGATATGTTTTTTAGGTACGCAGAGAACGCTGCAAAGTTGGACGCACTAATGTCAGACCAATCGCAGGACGGTTTGGAAAAAGCCGTTTGGTGGCTGGAATACGTCATTCGAACAAAAGGAGCTAAACATCTTAGAAATACCGCTGTCGACTTACCTCTATGGCAATATCTAATACTAGATATTATCGGAGTGGTGATGATAGTTTTAAGTCTAGTTATTTTTGCTATTTGGTTTGTTTTAAGAGTTCTGTATAGGTTAGTTTTTGGAAGGAAGAAAGTGAAAAGAGAATGAAGATGTAGATATATATATACCCTCAATGTAAATTTAAAGATTTTTTTAAGATAGAGACCACAAAATGAGCACTAAGTTTTATAAATTTTTAAGTACCGATCTTTTTCTTATTGATCATGGTACTCAAAAATATCAACCATTTAATGTAGTGATGGAAAATAATACACTTAAGAGAACTAAAATTCAATTTTTTTTAAAGCCATCATTTGGGGGCTGGAATAAGTTATTAGAACAAAAGGAGCTTAAAAATACCGCTGCCAGTTACGTCTATGGCTATATCTGACGTTAGAAATTATCGAAGTGGTCATAGGAGTTTTAATTCTAGTTATTTTTGCTATTTGGTTTGTTTTAAAAGTTCTGTTTAGGTCAGTTTTGGGAAAGAAAAAAAGGAAAAGAGATTGATGAAGTAGAGATACATTATATACTTACCTCAATGTTAATTTAAAGTTTTTTTAACATAGAAAACAAAAAAAATAACACTATGGTTTATGAATTTGTTTTAAAAGTTCTGTTTAGGTTAGTTTTTGGAAAGAAAAAAATTAAAAGAGATTATTGATGTAGGTATATAGGTAGACCCTTAATGTAAATTTAAAAATTTTAACATAGGAAACAAAAAATTAGCCTGTTATATACTTACATTTGTTATGAAATCCGAACAGCATGCAATAAAAAAAACAGATACCTTGTTAGAAATCCTTTTAGTATTAATCAAAATGTATTAAGCTGATCCATTACTGTCAGAACTTCAATAAAATGTCAATTACAAGATGCAAAATTGATTATCAAATTTGCGTAAGCTGTCGTTGCTTTTTGCATAACAAGGTAAAGCTATTATTTCAATAAATTACACTGCATACTCAGCAAGATCCAATTAAACTCTTGTTTATTTTGATTTAAACGTGTACATTATAGAGCCGATGAAAACTTTTGAAGCGCACTGTCAATACCCGGAGAGCTTATGGATATATTGATCGGCCCAAATCATTTAAGAGCAGCAAACAATCAAAAGAAAAGGGCGGGGGGTAACTGGCAGTGTTTTTTGGAAACAGAAAAAGCGTGGAAGACTGAAGTCAATATTTTGCCAATGCTATACTTTCGATATATGATTGAATTTTCTATCCTTTACTTTCCTGTTAAAACAAGCAGATGGTCCTTTGGGATAGCCGCCGGAAACTCATTATCAGAATTAAAATTATGGAAACAGTTGTTAACGGAACTAAAAGCCAATAATATTGGGTTCTCTCTCTTATGCAGTATTGAAAAAGACGCAAAGATACCGGCTGTCATCTAGTAGGCTCCGGACGGGAGAGTTTTCATCGACGTAGAGATACGACACCAATCGCTATTCTTGGCTCTTGTCTGGTCACACATAACTTTTGACGTCTGTCAAATACCAAAAACTTAACCTCGCTTTTGGAAAAAAAATATAAAACTCTAAGAAAGAAAAAAGAAAAAAATAAATAACTGTGTTTGTTTAATAGACTTTACTTTATAAATAGAATTAGCTTAGACTACAGTAGATGGCTGTGCAGATTTTATGTGTATTGACGGTCTTGGGATGCAGTTATTTTGTAAGTAACCATCATCCATTTAAATAACGTACTGCATTTTTAAGAAATTTTTGAAATTTTTTCAAGTAATTAGATATCTAGTTACTTACAGAATTAAGCCCTGAAGATGACTATGTAATGTCGAAACGCTTAGGGTAAAAAAAAATTATTAATAAGGAAGGACGTTCTCTTCATTCTCGCCCAGTTTTAATATGAATCCTCTTGAGGTTAGATTAGACTTCAAACTTTAATGAGATACGAGTCGTTTTTTCATATGCAACTATTTTTAAAAAAAGTTTCAAAACAATGACGTCACATACTACGTCATAGTTTGACAAGACGCTTGTAGCTGGAATAAACTAATGTTCCATCGGCTCCATCTCCAAAAACCAAAAATATAAAAGGAACTTTTTCACAAATATATTTATACAAAAAATATTTGCGGAAAAGATGAAAAAACAAAAATAAAGATGTTCAGGATTGACGAGAAGTTAGTCACAGTATTTAGCGTAACAATTGCCTAGTCTATAGCCCTGATTTATATTTTTCTCTTTGTCTCTTTATGAGGATTTTACAAAATTGTTAGCAAGAAGTACAGAATTTCCTGGGTTGTAAATGGTTTTTGAGCATTAATAACACGAGATTTTAAAGTTGCGACGTCACTAATCAATAACGTAATTATTGAAAAAGTTTTTCAAACCTAGTTCAATGTAAGAACACGTAGTACGGTCTAAAAAGTATCGTAATGCGCTTTGGTACCGCCTCCAACGCAAAAATCCTTCACAGATAAAATGATGGTCTGTTTCGGACACTTTTTAGCTAATGCATGCAGATAAAATGGTAGAAAACAACCTATATACTTATTTCCTATTAACTTAGAAGTTAGAGGATAAACCTTGATTTGCATAAGAACCCCATCCCAAGTAACAATTTGTCGACGCGACAACGTTTCCAAACGCAACCACAACGTTGCGATGGACGTTGTAGGAAACGTTTTGCCAACCCTATTTTACACCAATTTGGTAAATGCTTTTCGAGTTGTCTCAACGTTGCACGCAACCTTTGGTATGCATCCGAGTCAAGAAATGACCAAGATCACAACTTTGTGTGCAGCGCCACCTACAATAAGTTATTGGTTAGAAGTGCACCAGAGGTGTTTATTATTGCCCAAAATATAACCTTTAGTCTACATTTTATATTTTTTCTCCACCAAAACTCATCTATCATTCAGAGTAATAATAATCAATATTTTTTAAATTAATAATCATGAACAAGATGTACGTTTTATACGTACGTAAATATAAATAAAAAATATCAAAGGCTTTCTGTACACTGGAATCCGAAACGCAACTTAGTGTCCTGTCAAATATGATATTTTTAGATCAAAAAACGCGGGACTGAAATATATGGCAGATGTAGAAAAAAAGTTATTTTTTTTTAAATTTTATTTAAGACAAAAAATTATTGCAGAACTATTTTTACGTCTGTATACAACTAAATTAGCGATTTAGCAGAAATAACAGCTACGAATTGCTGGGAAAAACTAATAAAAGACTCCTAACGCGTTTGTTTACATTCTGTTTGACAATATGGCTTCAAATTAAAAAGGCGATTGCAAAAAGCAACATGGCGCTTATCCGTCATTTCGTACTTACTGTTTGTCAACCAAAAAACGTCCTTTGGTAACAGGTTCGACAGCTCTTTCACCAAAATGCGCCCAAAGCCAACGTACCAAAATCTTTTCCTTGTGTGACAGCTGATTTAAAAAAAAAATGTTTTTTGCGCGATGGTTTTCGCCAAATAAAAAAATGGACCGGAGCTAGTTTAAAGTGGTCCATATTTTATTTTGGAAATTGAGAAAGTGGAGCCTGTTCCACATTCATGGGAATCGAGGGTCACCTCTATTCGCCGGCTCCTTTGAGGTTTTTGAGAAGACTTCAGTCTGATGGTACCGGAGGTCTGCTCATGAAACAAGTACCTACCTGTGTGTTATAAAGAAAGAGTTTTACTTTACATGCATGCATCATTGACAGCTGATAAAACCATAACAAAAAAGGCAGTTACAGAGGCTGCTGGCGTGAATAAAGTTATAAAATCCTAATCTGGACCATCAAAGCAATAGCTGCTAGAAAATCAGATTCATTCCCAATATGGATATAAAACTGGTCCACCTTAACGAACTAAATTTTTTTTCAATGATATGGAGGAAAAGAAAAGACCTGAAGTTACACCGAAGACTGACGAAATATTGGATCTAAAAAGGAAAACAATACTTTGGATGAAGATCTTGAAAAGGGGGATAATCCTTTGATCATTTAAGTAGATACTAGTGTTTTTTTACATAGAGTTGAGATTTCTATATATCCCAAATAAATACTTGCAGAGCTACAATACACATCCCAAGACCGGCTCACAATGGGGGCTATCAGGCTCTTCGTGCTGAATATTGGAGCTATGTTAGTCTTTAGGTATTTGTGTGAGTACCTATACTGAACATACTAAAAAAACTTTGTAATATTTTTTTTTAAATATTTTATTAAAATATCATAGATTCAGAAAAAAAAGCTTTTTTTTCTGCTAGCTTATTTGTTAAAGAAGCTACAATCTAAGTACCTACTTTGTGTTTTGTATTATGTTGTGTACTTTTGTGCAGTGTTTATTTTGTATTAAAATTAGGCAACAGAAAGGTTTTATTTTTTTTAATGTTCTAAAAAAATTCATATTTTTTAAAAGTTTGACACAAATACACACTTAAAAAACCACAAACAGTTTAAATATAAAGAGATAATAGTTTTTTTTACACTATTCAATTTATCTATTTCTGTCTATTTGCCTTCAAAAACTAGAGAAATAAGACAAAATTACGCGTTGAGAATTAGCCATTAAAACTAGAGTAAATAGGCCTTATGAAACAAATAAAATTTACAATAAAAAACTAAATGAAAAATAAAAAAAGTGAGGTTGTGTTGATGACAAGATTTGAAATACTTGGTGCATAAAATAGACGTATTTCCGTGCTCTTACAACGTAAATTTGACGAAGAATTATGTAGGATGCGCGACGTGTGCCCTTTAACGTTTTGTGGTCGTTATTTTGACATCAAAATAATCACGAAAAGTCACTAGTCATACGAAAACGTTACAGTTTAACTTAAGTGTAACATTAACGTTTAGGCGTCGGTAATTATTTCGTTAAGGAAGGTCATCCCGAAAATAACCAATTTCTCCACCAAATACAACGTTAATATTGGTTAAGTTTTCAGTAGGTCATTCAATTTTTACTTGGGATAGGTATATAAAAATATTGTTTTTAACTTATTTCTTTTAATTTGGGGTTCTTATGGTGCGGCTGGTGGTTCCAGATCGCGAAAACAACACTATCTTTGATATTATCTAGTTTTTGCGGTCCCAAATTTGAAAAGAGAAGAGTAAAAGTTTGCGTGAGTAAATGTTTGTTTGTATGTCTGTTTGTTCCAGCATCACGCAAAAACTACTAAACCTACCGCTCTACTGCTGCATTACTCGGATTCCTGTGCAATAATAGGCTTTATTTCATTAAAATCGGTTCATGGAAACAAAAGTTGTAATAATATAAATAAAAAATACGGAAAAACCTATAGGCAAAACTGCGAATACTCACCCAGCAAACACGGTTCCCTCGGGCCTTCGTCGGTCGGATTTACGACATCGGACCAGCAGTATTTTTTGTCCGCTTTGCGATGTAGGCCCAATGTATGTTTACCGACGCAGCGTTAGACTATAGCCCGCCATCGGAAAAATGGTAAATTTTACTTTTTGTTACATCGGCATACCATCGCCGTACGATTAAGGTTTAACCACATCCATCCGCCCGTAACTACTTAATTTGCTCGGTCTAACGTAGGCAAGCTGGTCTCGGCCCGACATCGCTAAATGATTCAAGTCCGACATTGGTTTCCTAAAGCGGTCCAACGTCGGCGATTGACGGAGGTCCGTCGGTGGTAGCTTAAAGCGGCGACAAACTACAAAGTTTCGATAATGCGGGTGCTTAACCCGTCGGGCTGGTTTAAGTGGCAGAAGAGGTGATTCTTGTAAAGAAGTACCACCGTCTTGTCAAGTCCACATTCTAGTTTTGAAATATCTTTGCTTATTATATATATATAATATTATCTTCCACTGTACAGGGAACATAGTGACATTAGCGCTATCTCTATACACTAGGAAGAAACTATTAAGCAGTTTAAAAATTTTAAGGTGACGTAATCGGACCATCGTTGGTTGCCGATTCTCGACCAATCAAACAAAGTTCCAATCGGACCATCGTCGGCCCTAAAGCAGATAAAGTGGTCGTCGGCATAAAGTCGACTATAGTAAATCGGGCCATCGTCAGTTGCCGATTCCCGACCGATTAAAGAAAGTTCCTATCGGACCATCATCTGCCCTAAAGCAGATAAGGTTTGCGTTGGCATAATGTCGACTATAGTAAATCGGGCTATCGTCATTTTCCGATTCTCGTCCGACTAAACAATGTTCCAATTGCACCGTCGTCGCCCCCAAAGCAAATAAAGTGGGCTTCGGCATAAAGTCGACTTCGGCATAAAGTCGACTATACCCAATGAGCATTTTTGTCTATATGGAAGTTACAGCAAATAATATAAAACCTTCATAAAATAACCAAAAGTTATATTATTTAGTGTTGGTGATAATTTTATAACTCTAATATATCTCTTAAATGAGTAAAAAAGACTTGAAAAACAACTGTCGAACACCAGCTTACAAAAATTTATGGTACATAGTAATGGATAGAAAAACAACATACAGATTTTATAAAACTTCCTTATGAACCGTCAAGTCTAGATATTATTGTAAAAAGGTTTTACAACTGTTCTAACAATGCTACATAACAAATTAAAGGTTTTCATCGATTTAGAAATATAAATTTTCCATCCTGCTTGTTATGTATTATTCTTTTTAAAACAAAAAATTTATAAAATGGTGTTTACCAATCTTCTAAAATAAATAAAAAATGGAAGTGAGATAAGTTGAAGCAGGAATATGAATATTTATATATTATAGGTTAAATAAAAGCTGTTTTCGCAGTCATCCTACTCTGATAATCAGCTGCGGTCCCGTGTGTACCGTATAGTTTTCGAATACACTCACAAAATTTTCATGGGCTCCAAAAATACTTGAGAAAACGAGAAAAAAAATATTCATTTAAATAATACTTTTTTTTGCATATGTTTTTTGCTTTCTGGGAGAAATATTGAATTTTGTATTTTGTTCTTAACCCTAAACAAGCAATATTTCGATTAAAGCACATGTTGAAACCCCATAAATAACGTTTTTATTTTTGTCCAAACCTATTGTTGGAATCCAAAATGGCGAAAATTTACGACAATTCTATAAAAAAAACAATACAATTATACCACGGTTTACCTCTTTCAACACTTTTTTATCAACGTTTTAAAACCTGATGCTAGTTGGAACAAAAGACTGCAGATGGCGCAGTGTTGAACACTGAAGGTCCGTTTCTGCGAGCTTAACATAGTTACCATTGTTCTCTTTTCCTAAATGTATTCGTTTGAGAGAGGTCCAGCATACTACACATACCAGGAAAAATACCCGCCTGCACACCCTTCAACCCCGCATAACTGTCAGAGGTAACTATCTCAAAAAGATAGTTAGATTGCGGGGTCGAAGGGTGTACAGGAAAAAAGAAGATAATAGTGAATATGTCAAACTCGCAGAAATAGACCTTAAGGCTGCGTTCCTTCGCGTCGTAAGGTGATGTGTTCACAATTGCCGCCGACCAGACGCGTGAATCGAAGTTTCACGGTGCATACAGTTCAACTTAACACGGTTACTATATTGTTCTCTTTTTCTAAAACCCGGTTCCCATCTATGGGTTTCTTATGCGTGGGCTCCCGGAATCAAAACATGGATCATGTAGTCTAAGCGAGATTTGCCTACACAAGTTCATATCGGTCCACGTGATGAGTTTTTTGAGTCAGGGTGGCCGCGCATGGGAAACGCTGGTCGGAACCGGCTGTAGAATGCATTCGATCCCGATATCTGTCATCGAAAACTATCTCAAGCAGATTTGGATCTCTTATGTCTCTCCTCAGATTGATGTAATTAAAACCAGATAATGATGATATGGTATCTCGCAAAAACGCGCCTTTTGATGTCCCAAAAACGCACCTTTTAAAGTCGCAAAAACGAGCCTTTTGATGTCACAAAATTAACCTAAAAAATCTTTGTTTTGTTGTAAATTAAAATTATTTTTTGTTATAAAAACAGTGGTAATATAACCACTATACAAAGAAATTAATAAAAACATTATAGAAAGAATGAGCAAAAAAGGTTTATGAATGAGTTCATAAGAATATTACAGGCACCAATTTATATAAAAGTGTCTCGTTGTTGTTGGTTAATTAAGTTTTTATAAGTGAGTTGATAGCAACATTTTAAAAACCAATCTATATATCTTTAATTGATAGTTACTTACGGTTTTATAGATGGGTTAACAGAAAGATTTCAAAAACCAATTTATATAACATTTGTTACCGATGACTTTAATTTTTATAAAGATTTCCGTAGAAATATTGTTAACACCAGTTTTATGTTACCTTAGGGTACCATCAATTTAGGACCTTTAATAAAACAAATATACGAACTCAATTCCTGTAGGAAACCTCTAAATACCCTAGGGCATTAATGGAACCCTCTAAAAAATAATTATATAGATTTTTGTCACCAGAGGTTTCTGAAAATGCTCATTGGGTAGTAAATTGGGCCATCGTTAGTTGCCGATTTTCGACCGATTAAACAAAGTTCCAATCGGACCATCGTCGGTCTTAAAGTGGTGTCGGCATAAAGTCGACTGTAGTAATGTGGAACTCCGTCAGTTGCCGGTTATTGACCGAAAACTGAAAATCGCAATCTGGCCAACATCGGGCCGACGTTGTCGATATTGGCCCGATTCAAGACCGACGATTTGTGTTTGCTGGGCAGCTTGTTAAAAATAAAGTTTAAAATTCACCAATACTTCTTGTTCCAAGAGATTTTAGAAGGTTGATTTATTAAAGGTCCTTAAACATGAAATATTAGGGGTGGAACAAATTTTCACTCACTGGCGCATAAATAACCGGATTAGGGCGAAAATATAATTATCAAAATATTTCCGAGTACGCTAAAGATCGGAGGGACTTAATGTGTATGAGTCAGACGAAATAAACAAAAACTTGAAAGCCAACAATTAAAGTAAATTCTAAAAAAATGCGAAAGCCGGCAAAAATTAAAATACTCTCTTATAAGTTCAATGTATTTTTTCCATAAAAGAATAACTAAAGTAGAGATATTACGTTTGCCACAGTTGCGATCAGACATAAGGTAAACAATTTGGCGACGATGCAAGATTGCGCTGAAAGTTGTATCCTTACACGTAATGTTCTTATAAATATATTATTATTGGAACTTTTTTATCGTTACCTGCAAATTCTCTCGTTTGGTTTTTAAAACATGTTGTATTCAAGGCCCCGAAACTCACAGCCCAAGCAACAGTTTTTTGACCAATGACCACATACTTCACCTAAATGGACGTTAATTTGGGTGTATAAATGTAGTGATCTTCAGACGGTCTTACATATAACGACAAAATTCCGTTGCTTTAACGTTAGATAATACTGCAGTAACATTGCTGCATTTTCTAGTAAACCAGTGACGTCGTGTGGATGATTTAATGAGACGTATCAACGTCGAAACAACTTTCACATTAGTTGAACTTGCGACGTTTCTGGCCGGTCTTGCGACGTTTTCCGGCCGGTGTTTTGACGAACTTAATCGAAGAAGAAAAGTTTCCAAAGAAACTAATAGCATTATATTCTCCTTCTCTGCCGCACTTGCGTACGGCAGATCGCCCTATCTCTCTCTAGATTTTAAATAACTGACTCAACTGGTCAGGGGCCTAATTCTTGAATCTCGAGAGAAGGGATCAATCCCGGGGAATGATCCCATCTCTCGAAAAAAATTTGCTTTTCCTTGAAACCTCTTAAAAATTTTAGGATGAAAATTATACATTTTACGCGCATGCTTGCCTGAGAAATGGGACCGATCCCTGGCTTTGGAGTCGGGGAGCGGGAACACCCAGTTTTTGATAGAATGGAATGAGCGATCACCGCTCCAGAATACGAAATGTGTTCGACGCGGGATCATTCGACACAAATCTATGTCGTTCCCTGCTCAAGAATTAGGATCCTGAAAGAGAGATGACATTATCTTACAAGTATATGGGCGAACGAGAACGACTGGTGCTTTTTAAACAGTGATGTCTGATCCACAGCTTCACTTCTTGTCGCTCACTAAAAATACTTTTTGCTTTTGCTTCCAAGAAGTAGGATCTTTAAACTGTCCTGCCATATTTGAAAAAACTAAATTTTACTTCACAGTTCCCCGACCATTTATTTAGAAAAATCGAATAAAAAGTAAGGTTATGGAGACTGTCAACTATCATCGGCGGAATTGTTGGATCGTTTTCCAGTCGCATGTTGGGTTGATATCAACCAACGGTCGTGGCAAGTGGTTCATTTGGGAATGTTTGACGACTGTAGTCCATTTACGTGTATTTTTTGGGATTCTCATAATATACACCATTTTTGATGTCGTCGTTTATGTTCGAATTGGCCGCCTTTGTTCATCATTGAATGGCATTTTGGAGACGTTTTACGTTCCGGTCGAAAAAGAGGGCTTTAGTAGCATCCATTTTTTTTTACATTAAAAAAAGCAATATTTTTCGTTTAAACACAAAGAAATCAAGGGCGCGTGTGTTTTTTCATTTCTTTTATAAAAATATTTGTCAGTAAACCGAATTGCGTTTTTAAATTTTGGTTCCATAGTGGCCATATAAATACTATTCAATAAATGGTAATTATCAAATTATAATTTTTTGTCATTTTCTAAAGTGTATAATAATAAGTTCATTTTAGTAACTGAAAATCCCAAAGTTTGAGATGGGCAACATTTTGGGTAGTGAAACACCACCAAAAAATCAATAACAAGGAGGGCGCTAGTATAGTCATTTTGGGTTGTATTTTACGACGTAACAAGAACGATTACTATTCCGACTCTAGTCACTGTTCAACGACATAGGGACTCAAAAATCATCCACCATTTCGCACGTCGCATCATAACGTCGGGTCGCATTTAATAACGTCGCTACGCCGTTAAATTGCTGCTTGGGAGGTGGACCCAACGTTTGACTGGCCGCCATATTGAGACGTCTGGGTACTATATACTAATTTTTTTCAATTTTCGTTTGTTTTGTTAACATATGTGCATAAAAATTGCAAAACTATTAAGCAGTGTGTGTCGGAGAGAACATCAGTGCTTTATTAGAAAAAAGTGACGATTTTATTCATTTATTTATTTATTTGTTGGCCATGAGGAATACAACAGGTTTACACCCAAAAGGGTATCCACACAATTAAATACTAAATAATTTCACAAATAAGCTATAGCAATAACTTGACTAATATAAAATTAATTAACAAAATTAGAGAAAGATGTTATAGTAAACTATGAATGGTAAGTTAATTTTGTAACAAAATCATACGTACTTTTTTAAAAAAAAAAAAACGTTAGCAGACATGTAACAAAAGTCAACTACGTTGTAAGATTGATTAGCAGTTTTTGTTATTCTAAATATCAGAGAGTTTTGCGAACAGTTTCGTTTTTTTGAAGGGCACACAAAATGCTTCTGTTAATCTAAGGCTTACTTAAGGAACGTTTAGCATAACCACAGATAGGATTTGAGGAGCGTTGTGATAGACACTTACGATGGGATTTACTAAAAACGTTCAGTCTATTTTAAAATGGTCCTAGGTTTAAGTGAAATTTTTGGTTTTAATCATTTTAAACCAAACCTCCTTGAGTCCAGTTTGATTTATAAAAAGAATTTTAATAAATTTGTGTATTGAATAATCATCTTAACACAATCTTTTATTGGATTTAAGAGGAAAGTTTCAATTTAGAAGAAAAGAAAATTAAAAAATTTAAACACACGCGGGGTTTAAATAGTAAACACTCTGTAGAACAAATTAAAATTGGGGTTATGTATCACTTTAATTAAAACTTACCCTTGATAATTAATTTTTCTAATTAATAATTGAAGTCACACAACGATTTAGATGGGTAATAATAAAATAAGGAGTAGATTAATTTATTTAAAAGGTGTTTTTATTTATGAAATGTATTAAAAAACTTAAATGCAAGTTTTTTTACATTTCTGTCACTGTCGAAATGTCAGTTTAAAAATATTAGCGCTGCGTTCAATCACAAACAGCGAGTTCGGATCTTTTATTTCTGCTTGCACCTTGGCTTGTACCAACCTCTACTGATGAAAGCTACAGCTTTAAAATGAGTGAACTTCCTAGTAAGGAAAGTTTTTTTGACTGAGCTTTTAGATAACCTCATTGTTTTACTTTCAGTTTGTCAATAAATTAATATTGTTGTTTTAGGTTTTTTTGTTTGGTTCATTTTTCGTGCATAATCAGTGACCTATGGTTGTTTTGCCTTATAGTGCCCTCATAAGTATATTTTTTGTGCTGAAAACGGGTCTTTCTGGACAAAATTGGAGGTGTTTTATTGGTTAATGAACAACTTGGGATATTAAATAAGGTAAATTAATCCTTGTAAAAACGGTGACTTAAGGAAATTATAAACGAACTGCCAATTGCCACAAAACAATCCTTTCTGGGAGCTATAAATTTAAACCACCCCCCAGAGGTGGTCTAAAAAATCACCAACCTTATAACCTCAAACACAGATAATGAAGCTATTATGTGCCAAATTTTTGGGGCATTCACCATCTTCCATTTTGAAACCTGGCAAAAAATATAGTATATTTTGAGAAAAAAAGCAGTTTTTCAGTTGTATTTTGCAATAGCAATACAAAATAATGAATAACTTTGTGTCTTTTCTGTATGGGTAAGTGTTCTTTGAAAACTGGTTTTAAAATTTAGTACCCCTCAAGGTGTAAATATTTAGATCTGTGGGGGTACTATTTTAGATCTTAGTAAATCCCACTGTTAAAGTTAATTTTCGGGTTTATCGGCATTCGTATCCTTATCTCTATCCAGTCGACCTATCAAGCAGGTGTACTTTTAAACTAATGGCGAATGCGTGACAGCTCCAGCTGATCAAATGCGTCAAAACATCGTTTCATTTGCAGGGACGGTCGTAATATTATCGTACCTAACGAAGTTTTCATGTATTTAATCAGCTGAAGCTGTCACGCATTCGCCATGATTTTAAAAGTGCACCTGCTTGATTGGTCGACTCAATAGAGATAAGGATACGAATGCTGATAAACTGAAAAATTATCTTTAAGTGCCTAATAAGATTTTATTATTTTATGCGAGAAAACCAGATCTGTTAGTTTTCTTCTGCCTGATAGACTCAATAGGTTAGCTAGCAAAACTGCTTCGAGATTATCGTCTGGAATTAAAAAGTTGCTTTTAAAAAACTAATTTTAATATATTTTTTGGATATGCTATACCGTGGGATACAAATAACACTACCAAAAGATAGCTTACCAAGAACAAAAGAATTATAAAGGTATGTAATAATACACACTTCCTAAAAACATATCCCAAAAAACTTGAAGCATCCGAAGCAGTCAGATCTATCAGTTTTGAATCTATTACTAGGCCACGTATGTGGTTCACCTTGGGTAAAGTGACATTGTCTATTTTGTAATCGTAACTAAAAACTTGTTTGTTTCATGTGACATTTTTTTTATATTTAAAAATATGTTGTTTTTAAACAGTTTAGATCACTCTGAAGTTTATGACCAATACTTTCAATTATTCTATAAAATTTTATGTCGTCCGCAAATTTACCAGATTTACAATTTTGAAAACAGGATTTAATTCCATTTATATAAATTACAAACAATAAAGGACCCAAATAAGAACCCTGTGGAATGCTAGACGAGGGAAGAAAAGGCTCAGAACAGAATCCCTGCAGCGAAATATATACTTTCCAATGTAGGACTCAATCCATGCCAAAAAATATTATAAATATGAATTTAAATAAACTTTATTGTTAAAAATAAGAACAAAAATGTTCTATTTTGGCAAAAAAGTATTAAAAGCAAAGAAAAGACACCAAACTATAAAAAAAACACCTGTAAGTATAGGCGCCTTGATTGGGTACGTCCCAATCCCATCATGATACGGGTTCATCCTGGCGTGTCATCAGGTGACTTAGATAAGTACCATTGCGGAACTATGCCTATTGTGAGTAATTCAAATTTGGAAATCAAAGCGTATGATGGTGTTTAATGATGTTTGGGGTGGTTGACCAGTAAAACCACTGATGAGTCCATGCTGGTTGCCCAGGGCGAAACATCGTTTGATCATTTCCCTTTTCGCTTTGGTCCTTTGTGTGTTCCTTGTGGGATGCTCATCCAAGACCTTTTGATCTTTTGTTTTTTAGGTTCTTTTCAGATGAAGTAACTGATTTGGAGGTGTTTTAACTTCTTTTTTGTTTGAATTGTCTTAGGAGCATAAACCTATTGGAAACATTAATACGCCAGGACGAATCCGTATCAAGTGACTTAGATAAGTACCAGTGCGGAACGATGCCTATTGTGAGTAATCCACAGTGGAAAATGAAAGCGTATGATGGTGTTTAATGATGTGTGGTGAGGGTGACCAGTGAAACCACTGATGAGCCCATGTTGGTTGCCCAGGGCGAAACATCGTTTTTTCTTTTTGGTTCTTTATGTGTTCCTTCCACCCAAGATCTTTTAGCAAGTGTACATGTTATGTTACAAATATATCCCTCACTTTTTCAGTCGAAATATCAGATATATATTTTCCAATATATATGGGGAATAAAAGCTAAGCAATGTGATAATCTCGTACTTGAAACGGGTCACCTATATAACTAAGTATTACGCTGCTTCATTCATTATTTGTCGTCGGAGTTGCCGCTTTAGTAGAATTGAGCTAGTAAGGTGGATGGAGCATGTGTGAGATGGTATTGTCTGATGCAGCGTTGCCAGTGAAGAGGACAATGGTTTTCCCTAAATCTATCGACTGATCGCGTTTCAAGACGATTTATGAATGACTTGATGGATCTATTTTAGTTGAGTGTCCTTGATTTCTGCATATTATTCATAACTTTTTTATACAGACATAGTATACAAAAATAATATGTGAAAATACATTGAAATAATAAAAAAGTACATTTAACCAATGTAAATTTGCAATAAAATTCTTGCAGTTCGACGGACGGGCTAATTAGCTTTTTGGTTGAGACGATGTAAAAAAAATGTCACTTTACCTGAGGTAAAGAGTAAACAAAGTAAAGACCCAGTATTATAGTGGGCTATATGTTAAATTTTCACGATATTCCTGGCATTTGCCCTCAGGAATTCGGAGAGGAATGACGCAAGAACCAAGATTCGATTCCGGAAGTTATGATTTGTGGCCGTTTCGATCTTCCCGGAATGACAGCGTGACAAATAGGATAAATTGTTTGAGGACACCTCGTTAAGTGTTCTGAATGCTTTTCGGTTTTCTGTCATAGCCGGATTCCAATGTATAGCTAAACATGTAGTTTTCAAGAATCGGTAATAATATGTTTTATAATACGATACCCAGTAAACACACTTGTAACTTTAATCTAATATTTATATAAATCTAAGGTTCACATATTTTTGTAAAATATGTTACATCATATTTACGTAAATCTCACATAAAAATAATTTTATAAAAAAAAATATGTAAACATTACGTCAAAATTTTGATGATTTAGGTCATCATAAGCAATGCTAATTTTATGTGAATAATATGACTTTATAAATAAATTCTTAAAATTTACGTAAATAGTACGTAAATAGTGGGACCGTAATTTTACATAAACGTTACATAAAATTATTTATTTACATTACATACATAACTATTATGTAGCAATTTAGACATTACGTTTACATTTAAAATTTTACATAACTATTAGGTAAAACCTTTTATGTAATATTTATATCATCTAAATTCCGTAAACGATCTATAAAATGATTTACGTCACATTAAAATTTTTAAATTTACATAAATATTATGTGAACCTTAAGTTTACTTTTAAAATTTTATATAATTATTAGATAATTTTTTTTATGAATTAATGTGTATGTATTAATGTATTAATGTGTGTCATCTAAGTTAAGTAATTTCCGTCTAAAATTATTTACGTCATATTAAAGTCCTTAATTTTATATAATTATGTCATGTCGTGCAGAACCGTAGGTTTACGATTTAAATGTTACATAAGCATTATATAAAACATTTTACGTAGAATTTATATCATCTAAATTACGTAAATGCACTATAACATGATTTACGTCATAATAAAATTTTGATTTGATAAATGATATGAAACAGTTTGCATCTTAACTTTACATTTACAATTTTACATAACATGTTTTATGTATTAATTATGTCATTCAAGTTATGTAAATTCCCTGTAAAATGATTTACATCAAATTAAAGTCCCAAATTTTACATAATTATTATATAGTCAATTAAATTGTAAGTTTGTATTTCAAATGTTACATAACTATTACATAAAACATTTTATGGAATATTTATATCATCTAAATGAGGTAAACGCTCTATAACGCGATTTACGTCACACTAAAATTTACAAAAATATTATGAAAATAAAAGAAATTACCAGTGCTTAATAGTTTCTTCCTAGTAGGTAGAGATGGCGCTAATGTATATATATAAAGAGCAAAGATATTTCAAAATTAGAATGCGGACTTTGAGGTATTGACAAGATCTCTATAAAAATTACTTCTTCCGCCACTTAAACCAGCCCGTCTCGGCTAACTTTGTAGTTTACCACATGTTTGCCAATGTCGGACACTGTCAAGCAACCACAGGTGAACCTGAACGGTCCGCCTGAGGCGGGCCAACAGAAGGTCTTTCTGTTGGCCTGCCTCAAGCTGCATGCTCATGTCAAACTTAGATAGTTGACGCTTTCCTCATGTCGTGCAGATTAATGTGACTTGAATTTTACCTTATTAATAAATAATTGTCACCTCTATGTGACCTTAAATTTATATAACAAGGTAAACCTGTTATGTAAAATATACGTAGTTTTTACTTAACTCTTACATCACATTTTTGTAAAAATTAGATGGGCTTTGCGCATGACATTGTGCAGAGTTTTCTCACCTTAATGTGACTTAAATTTTACCTTATTAATAAATAATTGTGACCTCTATGTGACCTTAAATTTACATAACAACGTAAACCAATTATGTAAAATATAAGTAGTTTTTACTTAACCCTTACGTAACAAGGATGTAATATTTATATAAAAGGTATGTCATTTTATTTACATCACATTTATGTAACAATTAGGTGGGCATTGCGCATGGCATTATGCAGAGTTTTAGCCCCTTAATGTGACTTAAATTTTACCTTATTGTGACCTCTGAGTGACCTTAAATTTACATAACAAGGTAAATCTGTTATGAAAATTTTACGTAATATTTACACAACGGTGTTTACTGGGTATATATAAAAACTTTGGTACAAGCACCTGTTTCCAACTCTGTAAAGGTCTTTCTTCTAAATGTTACACGGGTAATTTTTTTTTAAAACCATGTCTCTAGCTTTTCCTGACTTAAAATATAGTTTTTTAAATAAAAAAATGTTAATATTTAAGGTGAATTAAATTTAGAAAAAATAATACATTTGTCAGTATTTTGCTTTAAATATTTTTTATTTTAATCCAAACATAGAGATGTCATCTCCTGTCCCTATCCCCAGCGACAAAACTGTTTTTATATTGAATGTGAATTAAATTTAGAAACAATAATACGTTTGTCAATCTCCTGCTTTAAATATTTCTATATTTTTTATTTTAATCCAAACATGGAAACGTCATCTCCGGTCCCTGTGCCCAGCGACAAAACTGTTCATTTAAATTAATTTTGCCCGCAATAACCAGTTATTTTTATATTATTGACATAAAAAAAAACATTATATTTGACAACTAAAAGAAATATATTTGCATATCAAGATATAAGTTCGTGTATCCCCAGGGTAATGTCATGTTCTTTCCCCAAGATTTGTACTTTATTTATTAATTGATAGGCTGCGCTATAACTTGTGGTACCTGCTTAGAAACAGCAGTGTGTATCGATCTTTTCAGCCATCAAATGCTTTTCTGTGACTGTCTTGTGTTTTGCGTAATAAAAGTTAAAAACCAGCAAAAGGTATGTAATAAACTAGACTTTTTTGCACTCGCCGCGCGTTTCGGTAACAACGTTAGTATCGTCAGGAGATGATAAACAATAAACTAAATTAACCTACACTCTATCTTATATACTACCTTTTAGATTTAATGATTCCCATATTTCATATTCAAAAGTCTTTTGTTTTGTACACTTTTTAGAAGTTTCAGGTTATCTAATGTGAATCTATGATTGTTTTCAAAAGCATGCTTCTTTGAATCGTGTTTGAATAGAGCGTCTCGTTTGGCCAACATATTTTTTGTCACAATCCATGCAACTAATTTCGTAAATTCCACGTTTTTTTAGAACTGCAGTTTTATCCTTGGGATTTCCTAGTAAACTTCTTATTTTGTTTCCGGATTGATATACTAATTTAAGACCAGTGTTATTAAATACTTTTTGTAATCCTTTCGTATAATTAGGATTATAAGAAATTGATACAAATTTAGAGCCGAAGGTCTTTTTGTCTGAAAAAAGTGGAATTCCGAATGGTCTTTTGAAAAGAATGTCTATTTATCAGCTTATTTATTAAGCCTTCGTCGTAATCGTTTTCGCCAGCTATATTCTTAATCCTATTCTAGCTGACGAAAACGGTTACTATAAACATAGAGTTTTTAAAATAACCCATAAAGTTTTTTGTGTATCAAAATCTTTTTAAAGTCATATTAACTAAATTTTTATTTCGGTAGGTCATATCTTAAAAAAAATTTTCAAAATATTAAACACACAAATAATATAGGGTGGGCCACAAACTTCCGCACTTTTTGGATTGGCTATTACTTTTGACATAAGTGTTCGATTTTTAAATGTATTAGTTTTTTAGATAGATGAAAGTGATACTTTGTCGATTCAGTTAAAAATTTAAAATTTCTCAAAAATCCAAGATGGATTTTTTTGGACAGTTTTTAAAAATGTGTAATTTTCACCCCCCCTGAAAAAAATTTATGTGCGACAACGAACAAACTTTAAAGCTTTCACTAAAAATGCTCGTTGTTTATGTGTATCTTGACGTATCACTTACTTAAATCAGTTAAGACATGAAAAAGTTATAAGCTTCTAGATTATGAGTGTTTAGGCTTAACATTGGGAAAAATCACAAAATTACATATTTTTTAAATTTGATTTAACTTTTGTCCTGATTAGTTAATAAAAAAAAATATTGTTTAAAAAGACAAAAAATGAGAGGTGCGTCTGTTTGTTCAAAATTTGACACTAAAAAAGGTTAGCTTTTATACGCCTTATTTTTTTTAAGTAAGACACTGGACAAAATAAAATATAGTATTTCCAAATCTCCCTGTTTTCTTCGTATATCAAGGTATCGCCTAATTAAATCGGATAAGAAATAAAAAACTAATGGACATTTAGATTCTTAGTATTTTTCTTAATTAAATAATTAGGTCAAAAGATATAGCAAATGGAAAATGTGTGTAATTTTATAATTTTTTTCAATGCGAAGCCAAAACACTTTTTATTTCCCAACTAATTTAATTAAATGATACTTCAATATATACCGAAACAATAAGCGTTTGTAGTGAAAGCTCTAGAGTTTGTTCAGTGTCGCACATAAAATTTTTTCAGGGGGAGTGAAAATTACACATTTTCTAAAACTGTCCGCCATCTTGAATTTTTTGAAAGTTGTAAATTTTTAACCGAATCGAAAAACTCTAACGTTTTATCTTTTCAAAAAGCCAATATATTTCAAAATCGAGTAATCATGTCAAAAGTTATAGCCAATCCAAAAACTGCGGAATTTTGTGGCCCACCCTATATATTTGAAATATTGGGAGAAACAGCAGAGGGACAGGAATGACATTTTAAATGGAATATTTTGCCACTGACTTGCCAATATTAATAATTTGAAATTTATGACAAAACTGGTTTCTCTTAAAAATACTATTTTTAAACTACTGTTTCAATCTAGTCCGCAAAAAATTGAAAATTACCCATACCAAAAATTTTGCAATCTCCCGAGTAAATGAGTTAGTAAAATTTTACACACCTGCTTTAAAATTTTTAACACCACATATACATCCTTAGTAGGAAGTAACCGTTTTAGTTCCCCTTTTCTTAGTAACCTTTTTAAATTTAATAAATTACTTACTTAAACTGAGAGTGCCTCCGGGTGGTGTAAAATTTTGAAACAATTATGTAATGAGAATGAGATAATTTTTTTTTTAATATTGATGGTTTGCAAAATTATTGTAAATAATTGAATTGAAAGAAATAAAAATTGTGTTTAATTAATTAATAAATATATCTGGTGTAACATGGTCCAAGGTTCATTGCACAGGTCCACATCTATACAATAGTTAAAATTTATGTGAACGAAATATAAACACATATTTTTTAAACTCTGATGGCGAATCCTACAATTCTCAGTCAAAATTTTCGATCCCATCCATATCCTTACAAGTATATGATTCATGAATGCAGTGAGGCAAACTCTCGCAAATACTCCCCTCTATATATACACGCTCACCCCTTGGTGGTTACACTGTAAACGGATTACCAAATAGCATGGGTGCCAAGGGGAATTGCCCTGTCTATTTTTGTAAATTTTCGTCATAGATTTCCTGTGATTATACAAGCTTTTATGGAGATTGTTTTGTTTGTAGACAACAACATATTTCACTTTCTCTATAATATGTACTTCGCAGGAGGTGGGCTAAGGGGTCCAAGTCCTTCTGCACATCATTAAATATTAGCTGATAAAGATTAAATTTTCCCCAAAATCGAGAATCCTCAGGTACTCTACTGATATAAGTTGTGACAGCTTTTTAATTGTCCAAACGAGAAGGGTACAATATATATCTCCGAAACGAAAATACAGTACTTCAATTTATTAAGGAATTCTATTTTTAGAATTTAAACCACATATTAGTTAACATCCAAACTATTACCAGTAATTTTTGTTCTTTTATTAAATAAGATCTTCCTTTTGATTTTTCCATTTGACGATGCCTAGCGATATTACTTTTAAGTGCTTGTTTGATAAACTTAATATATCGGTCAACTCTAGTATGCACACCGGGAAACTTTTTCTTCAGTCCACACCTTGGACCCCAGGAAACTATCCCAATTTGAGTTTTCCCACACATGACCGGAGACCCACTGTCTCCTTGGCAAACGTCTTTAAAAACGGGAGACAAAGTGCACACGATGTTGTTAATATTGCCGACAAATGACGATCCCAAAAGATGCTCACATTGTTTCTTAGAAATGACAGGGAGCTTTACACATTTTAAAGTTTTCGCATTAGAAGACAAGTTTTCAGTTTTTCCCCAGCCCATGATAGTTACTTCAGAACATTGAGTAGTTGTATCGTCATATTCGGTCGGTATTTTAGTTAGTTTAGCATTGACTACTTTATCTCTTAGGGCTAACAGTGCGATATCATTCTCTTTAGTGTTGAAATCATAATATCTATGTACAAAGTTGTATTTCACCTCGTACATCTTCTCGTAAGGAGTACCAACATTAATTCCCACTTTTATATCAATTTCTGAACAATGTGCTGATGTGATTACCATGGTGTAGGTTATTAGTGATCCTCCGCAAACTATGGTTAATTTGTTTCTTATAGTTCTAATAATTGCTACCAAAAATGGATAATCTTTTGTGCTGCAGTCATATCCTTTGTATATTCGATGCTGAATCTTGTTTGTTTTCCCTTCATATTTGCTTTTGAATAAATTATTGCTTGCGTTAGTAAAATCTACTACTACTAGCGTAGCTATAAAAACTAAAATATTGGATTGCATCTTTTTTTTGAAAGTTTTTTTTCTTTGTGCGCTTTGACAGCGTCATGTTTTGCTAATGTTATGACAATAAATAATAAGGTTACTTAGTTATCTTCTTTTGTATTTAGTATGTGGACTCTTTTTAATTTTATGTTTTATGTATTCTGCGGAAAATGAAGATATTTAAGGATTAAGCGACTTACCTGTAAGGAAGTTCAATCCAAATATCCAAATAATACGCAAGTTTTAGAGATAAGAAAAACATACCGCCCCTGCAGCCTGCCTGATCTCTGCTAGGTACTTCAGTATACTTCTAAAGCTTTCCTGAAATACTAAGATCGCCAAGGGCGGGTTGACTAGTACTTAAATAGATTCCATAAAAAATACATGAATATATAAATGAGAGGGTGTCTAATAGGATTTGACCAATCTCGTATAATTTGGATTGAACTTAATTATACTTCGATTGGGCATATCCTATTAGATATACCAGGTAGTTGTTTAGAGAAAAAAAAACTAAATAATAATAAGGACACCACAAGGGTTAAAATTTAAATATATTTCTTAATATATTTAGCTAAGAAATCTTTTGAAATTAAAGGTTTATTATAAAATCGATTGAACGTTTTCCTTTTTTCGAAACATCCCGCAGCCTTTCTAATACCTTTGATTGATGCACCAACCCTTAATCACAAAGTACCGCTAGGTATCCGTGCCTTAATGCTACGGAAGACACCCCATGTCCTGTGCCATGTCCTTTAAAATTTGATTCTATTTCTGCGTTTATTAGACCTTTTTAAATCCACCTGCTAATGCTTTGGGATGTAGCGGGCTTATGAGGCTTTTTAATCGTTAAAATAAGTGTATCCTCTGTCCTCGAAATAGTTTTGTTTTCTATATGCAATATATAATGGTAAAACACAAACGGAACTGTAAATTTTCTTTGAAAAAGGGAACCTAAGCCAAGGCTGAATTCTTCTGGGTCCAGATATTTTTAAAATATCTTTAAGAATTATTCCTATGCCCTCTTCGTTATCCTTGATGTTACTTAACTTATGGAAAATGTCTGAACTTTTTGAGCAGAACAAAGAGTCAAAAGAAATATCATTGTTATAGTTAATAACCCGAATGTTAAATTTACCAAAGGGTACAAGTTACCTATATAAGGTAACACTGGTTCCGGACACCAAGTTTATATTTCGGAAACTGAGGGCGCAGTTTAAAAATGCTTCTCATAATCCTATCTACCATTTCTGATTTTTCTGCTCGCAAATTAAATGGAAGGCAGACCTATGTGTGTTAAGAGTTGAATATTTACCAGTATTTTGAGATTCTGTTTCTAAAACGGATACAACTTCCCTAAACGAGGATAAGAATAAATCACCTTTCGGATTTAAAACGATAATCATATATTCCAATTTTGGATACCATGCTTGAGTTTTCCAGGTAGAATAAACCACCAGCCATATCGCATTATCGTATTCAATTTTTTCTTTTTTTTTTCATTTTTGGAAACAGTGAGGAAGGAAGAAATATATAAGAATTAAGGTTTTTCTAATTCATTGTGAATGCATCCACTGGAAGCCACGACACAAACCGGTGGCATTTTTTGTTCAGATAGCTTGAAAATAAATATACAATTTTTATTTTTTTTGTCCGCTATATGATTATCCAACGTATTTATGTACGTGGCAAATACAAAAAATATACCTAAGCTCATTGCCACATCATTTTCCCAATAGCAATCAATTCTTAGTAAAATATGACAATTTTTTAAAATTTTTTACAAAGCTTGTTAAGCCATAAAAAGCTACCTTCATTTCAAGAATGTTTATGTGTTTATCATGTTCACCTTGTTGCCAAAAAACCCCCTTTTGCTTCCTTTCCATTGCAACACGCCCCCATCCCGATTTGTATGCATCGGAGAAAATTTTAATGAAAGTAAAACTCGTGGCATATCGGGCAAAGCGTTTTTGTTTCTCACTTCATTACGACCAGGCCTCCAATGTCACATGGAGAATTCAGACACCTACAGACCTTATTAGGAATCATCAGGGCAGTTGAAGCTACACAGTGACCATGCACACCTCTAGAATTTAAAACAAAATGTTTGTAATCCTTGGGGACGTAGTAACTGTGTGCGCCACCTGTCGAATAAACCGAGAAACAAAAACATCAAAATTGAAAAGTGCAAGACACCGTAAATACAGAATCTTGTACCGTTCAGCAGGTTATAAAGTAGAAACCTGTAAAAGTATAAGGTCACTGTAACATGACTCTTAAAAAGAGCTAACGTTCCCAGCAGCACCGCCCCCAATTGGAGCTTCATACTACGTGGCCCTAATTTTAAGGCATCAGCAAGCAATCGCTCCGGAGGAGGCTTGTTCTTGTTTAAAAAACAACAAAATGAATCTCGTGTCCGCAAATAAAAATGAAAGTAAAACTCGTGGCATATCGGACAAAGCGTTTTTGTTTCTCACTTCATTACGACCAGGCCTCCAATGTCTAATGGAGAATCCAGACACCTACAGACCTGTTTTATCCTTATTAGGAATCATCAGTGAGTCAGTGAGAAACAAAAACGCTTTGTCCGATATGCTACGAGTTTTACTTTCATTTTTATTTGCATGCATTATAGCGTCCTAGGAAAAAAATTCTGAGTCATGCTCCGACTACATGAAAAATTCGGTTAAGAATTTTTGTTAAATTACGACGGGTAAAGGGCTTTTGTTATGATAATTATTCTGGAAGTTAAAATGTGATATTTTGGAAAGGGATTTTATTAACATTATGGAGTTTTTTATTGAGACTAATATGGCGGGTATAAGTCAAAAACTATGCAGGGTTTAAGTTTTGTGAGTCATAAAAACAAATGTGTGTACAGAATAAACCCATGCCAAAAAATATTAACCAATAGCCTAATATTTGTCTCACTCCACTGTTTAAAACTGACAATGCGCCTTACTTACTTGGATCACGACGCTTCCTTTTCCTTTCCTTTCCCAGTTTCCACATTTTCTTCTTTTGGCAATTCATTTGCTTTTCACGTTTTCTTTTGTTAGATTTTTTTGGCATTTTATTCGTTCTGTCAGATTTGTCGTCACATATAATATATGAAAAATGACGTGCTAGTAAGTAAACACATGGAGTTTGTTTTTATTGATACTAATTTATCGGGCATAAGTCAGAGACTATACAGGGTTTAAGTTTTTATGAGTAATAAAATCAAATGTGCGTTTACAGAATAAACAAACCCATGCCAAAAAATATTTGCCAAAAGCATAATATTGGTCTCACTTCATTGTTTAAAAACTGACAGTATATCTGCCTTACTTGAAACACGATGCTTTCTTTTCATTTCTTTTTCAGTTCCTCATTTTCTTCTTTAGGTATTCCATTTGCTTTTCACGTTTTCTTTTGTTAGATTTTTTCTTTAAGAGCGTATTTTCACAATTCGCGCGCGCGATACCGTCTTCACTTGTCGTACGACAGCGCAAGAAGTATACTGAAGTACCTAGCAGAGATCAGGCAGGCTGCAGGGGCGATATGTTTTTCTTATCTCTGAAACTTGCATATGACGTGCTACGAAGTATCACTACCTGGTAAATCTAATAGGATGTGCCCAATCGAAGTATATTTTATTCTATTAGATTAGAATTGCAAGAAGTGGAGTACCTCAGTTATATAGTCGCAAATATTCAATTGCTTTTCTTGCATTCGGCAATTTATCTTAAAAAGAACGTCAAAATAACTACCAAAGAGGGGGAGAAATACATTTGCGGTGGAGAGTCTAATAGATCATCTTTTTTGTTCAAACAAAATAGGGGTGAGGGTGTCTGGGGGATTCTGTCGGGCTTTTCGGATAGTTTTTCCCTTAAACGAAACACGATAGCAAGTTTTAGAGCTGCTCTTAACATAAACGAATTGCAGGTTTTGAATTGCAGTGGGTAACCCGACAAAAGAGATTAATTTTGTGAGTGGAACGTAAATAGAGCATTTCTATTGGGCAGTTTAAGTTAGTCAAAACCTATTAACGTTCAAGTAATATTTAACGTTGTGTCTTTCAAGTAGTTGATTAAAAACAAGAACAACTCATATAAGAAAGTAACAAAGTAACTTTATCGCACTAACACTGTAATGCACGGAAAAAAAAATTTCTACAAATGAGTATTTCAGTATGGTGAAAACTCATTGAAATGAAAATCTAGAATTTTATGGTGAAAACTCATTGAAATGAAAATCTAGAATTTTATTTTAAACAGATTATTTTAAAATAAACATATTGTTATACTGAAATACAAAATTTAATATTCTCAAATGTTTTCTTTAATCCAAGTAAAAACTATCTGTTTAAAAATTTTATAATTTTTGATTTGAAGCCTAAGATCTTCAATTGGAAATTTACCGAAAACATTAAATTAAAACGGCACTTAGTTTATTATGAATCTCCGTTTATTTTCATTTTAAGAGCATATCTTTAAATTAGGCAAGAAAGTATTTTTTATTTTAAAACATTGCCAATTTTCACATGAGACTATTGTAATTTTAATATTAACATCAATTTTGTTCTTTAGTTTCAAAATAAGTATTTAAAATATTAAAATTAAGTATAACCTTCAGATGCCTAATTGAAGAAAATTCTTGTCGTTTTATTCTTAAAATGAACATCTCAAACGCTCGGGGATTCTCGGTTCCGAGGTAGGACGTAAGAGCCTGTCAGTCTTTTATTGTATGGGCATTGCATAAAGTTGAATTTCGTAAAAAAGCTCGTCAAAAATCAGAAATTCGGAATTGAAAATTATTGGGAACACCAATTATAATTTTATTATATAGTTACCTAGGTATAATAAATCACCACCCTTTTGTTAATATTCTCGTCCCTCTTAAAAATATTTTAGTTTAAAGTTTACCTTTGATGAGAATTTTGTGTGTTTAATATTTCTGCAACTTATTGAGAAAATTTCAAGATATCGTCATGGAGTCTATTCCTGCTGGTAGTAAGTAGAATCTCAAAAATTTTGTTGAATTGAAATATCCACAGAACTTTTTTAATTTTGATTTTTTTAAACTTTATAATGTCGTAAAAAATAAAAATAGGAATTTTTCGTCCTTTTCTAGACATAAAGTGCATTTACCCGCATTACCCCATTTTTTATATATGTATTTTTGGCAAGACCGCAAATTACGGGGAAATGTACTTTATGACTTTATTATAAAAAAAATTTATTTTTATTTTTTATGAGACTATATAGTTTAAAAAAATTAAAATTAAAGTTCTGTGGATATTTCAATTCAATATAGTAGTTTTTTTATACCTTCATCAAAAACCTGATTTTAATAACTGTCTGCAAATAACTACTTTTTGGTTACCGATGCAAAAAAAAACTTTTGGTCACGGATGCAAAAAAATATTTCTGTCCGCTTTTTAAAATTAACGAGAAATAGAGGAAACTAGTAATATGGAAAAAATCCAATTATTTTTGCCTAAAAATTAAGCCATCTCCACCAGTTTTTATTAAGTATTTACGAAAAAATTATTTAAAAATATCGTCAAAATATCAAACTTTCAAAGATTAAAATGTAGCAAGAATGAAAGGCATATCGCTATGGCAACCATTGTTATTTAATTTACCAGCCGCCTTGATATATAGTTTAAAGATGGTGTGTTGCGAGAAGTGCTCTTCTCTCGAAAGGTACTAAAAAAAATAGTGTTAACAACTCGCCGCTAAACTGTGCTTTTTTAGTTTAAATAAGCAGCGAAATATTTAGAAACGCGAGTAAAAAAAAGCACAGTCTAGTCGCGAGTTGTTAATACTATTTTTTAATTCCTTTATCACAAAATCCAAAAAAAAACAGGAAAATACTTTTAAAAATCTCGAACGAAGAGCACTTCTCGCAACACAGCATCTTTACACTATAAATCAATGCAGCTGGTAAATGAAATAACAATGATTTCCCTAGCGATTTGCCTTTTTACTCGGTGACGTTCATTGTTGCGACATTTTAATCTTTGATAGTTTAATATTTTGACGATGTTTTGAAATGATTTTTTCGTAAAGACGTGGTGAAAGAATAATCAGATTATTTCAATATTACTATTTTCAGCTATCTCTCTTTAATTTTGAGTAAAAAACGGATAGAGATATTTTTTTGCACCCGTGATCAAAAATAGTAGTTTTAACAACTAGTGGCTAAAATAGTGCTTTTTTTACAAGCGTTGGTTTAAATAACGAGTGCAGCAAGGTATCTAAATAAACTCTCCTTGAAATAATCCAACCTTTAGTTCCTGCGGTAATTTGCGGTCTTTCTCTTTAATTTTGGGTAAAAAATGGACAGAAATCTTTTTTTGCACCCGTGATAAAAAAAAAAAGTCTTTTTGCATCGGTAACCATCGGTAGTTATCTGCAGACAGTTACTAAAATCATGTTTTTGATGAAGGTATAAAAAAAATTTTAAGATTCTACTTGCCACCAGCAATAGGCTTCATGACACTTATAAAAGTCTCATCAAAGGTCAACTTTAAACTAAAATATTTTTAAGAGGGACGAGAATATTAAAAAAAGGGTGGTGGTTTTAACTAGGTAATAAAATTATAAAATTGGTTTTTCCAATAATTTTGAATTCGGAATTTCTGATTTTTGACCAGCTTTTCTTCGAAATTCGCCTGTGTGCTGCGCGGCGGTTAGTGTAGTTAGTTAGATATACTATGTTTTAATCTGTGTTTTTTTTAGTTGATTCTTAGTTTATAAGTTAAAGTAAAACTTTCGTATTGATCATCCGAAATTTAAAATTAAAGTTTTTTGAAAGCGAAAGATTCGCTTTATGTCAAAACTGATATTTCTTTGAAATTAAGGAGGAGGACAGTTTTGAAAAATTGAAAAGTTTGCTAAATAGCCCTATTCTCTTAACGTATCCGTTATTAAAATCGGTTAAGAAGTAAGAAAGTTCTAGAATGTTACGTTTGATGCTTTTTGTGTGGTCAAGACTGTCTCGCTATAAGTCATTTTCTTTTTGACGGGATTCAGTTTTGTCAAGAATGATCAGGATATAAATATTTTAAGCCTTTTGGCAAGCTAAAAATGTTATGCGCCCAATATCCAAAATGACACGTAAAATTCAAGACGTCGAATAAAAGATGACTTATAATGGGACAGTCTTAACACACAAGGAGCATCGTAACACTACAGAACTTGCTTATTTCTTAACCGATTTAAATACAGGAAACGTGTTTATACGTTAAAAGAATAAGGCTATTTAGCTAACTCCTTATTTTTTTTTTACAGTGGCTCAAACAATTTTTTTTCAGGAAGGGTTAAAATGATCCACATTTTAAATCTGTTCGCACTTTTAAATTTTAAATAAATTTCAGTTTTGACATCGAGGGTATATAGTTTAAAGTTTCTCTTTCTAAAAATAATTTAAATTTCAAATTTCCGATACTTAACTAATATATAAAGTTAGGATTTTTTTTGGAATACCTTAATTGCCTTATAATATATATTAAGGGTGTTATATAAAAGAAAACCTTGCACACGTTGATTCTGCTTTGGATTAGCTAACTAAAAAACACCAAAAACTATTTGTAAAAATGGAAAAAAACCTTTTTTAAACGGTCGCTTAAAGAGTCAAACGCAAGATTTGATATTTTTAGGTAGATATGACCTTGTTGAAAGTTTCATGTTTAAAATTAAAATAATTTTAATAAGCCTTGGGTCTTGCCCTAAAACAATTTTCAAAAATATCCCGCTCCCAAACACAATTGACGTGTCCTTGAGTTTTAAGGCAGTTTCTTTTTAAATAAGATTTCGTATTCTTTACTATATTTATTTCTTTTATAAAACGTAAGAAGTTATTGTAGAAAATGGAAGTAGACAATATATTTTGTACTTTTTATATACCTGTATATTTTTTTTGACTTCAGTAATTATTATTAAATCCCACAGATAAAACACTTTGGTATCCTCAATGGCAGTTACCATTCAGGAATATGGATGATAACAGGTTAGTGAAGCTGCCCCCCACTCAAAATTAAAAAAAAATATATTGGACTTATTTGCGCATCTTTTGCGCAGTATCGCGCAACCACTTTTACCTTTTGCAACCATCTGAACGTATATTCTTTAAAGTCATGCGGAAAACACCCCACCCACAAAAAAATACCCACATTTTCCATACGGTTGCTGCGCAAAACATAAAAGTGTTTGCGCAAAAGGTGCGCAAATAAGTCCATTTTTTTAAAGTGGGAAGGCAGATTAACTGACTTGATGTTAACTCCCTTTAAGGATACAGTGCTTTTTCTATATTTTAAAATAAGAATATGAATATTTTTAAAATAAGTAAAATATGCGAATAACAATCTTCAGTTTGAGAAAGGCATATTCTCAAATAGAAAAAAAAATAACTAGGTTTCGCTTTAGAAATTTATAATACATGTATTAAAGATTAGTATTTTCAAAACAAAATTAAAAAAGATACAAAATTGAGATTTTTAATATTTCACATTAAAAATATTATTTTAGGAATAAGGTGAAGATGCATACCTAAAATAAAATTATGTATTTTTAAACCGAAGAAGGTAATTTGAGAATTTCATATTCTTAGTTCAAAAAAATATCGTCTCGCGTATATATGATGCTAACATAGGCTTAGATCTAGTTTTATTGCTTTATATTGAGTATTTATTTTTTCCGTGTAGTAGAGGTTCTTATGATGGTCATTAAACGCGAGGATGAAGTTTGAGACGCGAGTAATGGCCACTTGCACCAACGTTTTTAGGATACACCTAGCCCTGGGTATCCCCTAAATTTAGGTAGGTGTCAGTTTTCACTTGCTGAAGCGTTTAGGTGAGTCCTAAACGTGTTAGGTTAACCCTAAATTTAGGTAGTCGATTTTGGGTCCCTAATTTTTCAACTAACCACAATCTTTTTTGTGTGTCTGTGTCGTGAAAATGGATTTTTTGGATATGGTCATCAAGTTTATAACAGGTCCAATAATTTTGAGGATATGGACAACCTAACTTTTTTCAAAAGGTTTAGGTTAACGAAACTAACTGTGATGTTAATTTTGGAGCAGAAAATCAGATAAGGTATCCTCATGAATGGTAAGCCTTGCGGATTTATAAACTCAACGGTCAAGGTTATATACTTATACTGTAAATATGTCTCCTTTTGTCTTAGCAAAAGAAAAAGGGTCAGGGTTGCATCACCGTCGAACAGTAAAGGCCCATTAACTCAATTCAATTAAGCACTATGCATTCAAATTTAAGTAAATGAGCCTTAACAATACCACCAAGTTTATAAATCCAGGGTTAATAGGACATTGGTTTTGTTACCATACCGCACCACCTCGCGGAAAGAATATCATTATCAAACAAAACATATTGTAAATACATATCAAAAATGTACACACACTCAGGCAGGCATAAAAATATTATCTGTATGCATAACCTCTCTGTAAAATTATCTATATATACATATATCTGTAGGCAAACAATTTTTCACCTGTTTAAGTACTTAGTAAAAAATTTGGGCGACGGAGGCAGAGAGAAATGGCAGAGAACCCGTTTTTTTGACAGAATTTGCGACGTTGCCGAATGTTTTGCTCACCTAGCCAGGGGTACGTTCAAAATTTGCCAAGCAAGGCATTTGAAGTTAGGTGACGGGTTAGGGTTTCCCTAGAACTAGGGGGCACCTATTTAGGTGTGCTCTAGGTTTGGGTTGGTGCAAGTGGCCATTAGTGTACTATACTTTACCAACGATCAATCAAAGTGTCATTATAAATATCAGAAATTATTAGAAATATCAAACGGGAACACTCTTAAGTTAACAACCTTCATAACCTGAAGTTTCAATGACGTTCTATCTAAAACGTCAAATCAAATAAGGTATGCTTTTTCTTCAAAATTCGTAATATGTCAATTTAGCGGGACTTATTTTAGGTTAGGTACTTTAGGATTAATTTACGTTTAATAAATATTTATTCTCTTAAAAATATAGAAAAATAATATAGATTTTTGTGTCTATTAGTGCTCTTATAAAATAAAGTTTCATGGCTTGTCACGCCATCTTATGGTTTACCCGCAAATGAGCCATTAAAATCCTGTTGAGATGGTCGTAAAATTAGTAATATACCTAACTAGTTCGGCCAGAAATTAAGTGCGGAAAAGTCACTTTACGGGCAAGTTAGGTACAATATTTTTTCTACACGCTTGACTTAAGTAATAAATTAACTCAGTAAAAGGAATTTTGAAAATGTTACCCTTTATTTATCGTGACTATAATGTTTACCTAACAAAAAAAAGAAAATGTTTTAAAATATAGCAATATATTAATTTTTTTTACTTTTGGTTGAGTGCGGAAAAGTACCATAATTTTCCGCACGCAAAACACTTTGCAAAATCGCATTTTGCACACTATTTTTAGTGCGGAAAATTCGTTTTTCCGCACGGTGTGGAAAAATTTTTCCGCACCGATATGTCAAATTTCAAAATACTTGTACTGATTCGAAGTTTCTGTTCATCATATTGCCTTGGTTGCTATGGTGTAACTAACCAGTTGTTTATGCATTTATTTGTCAGTGTCAGTGACTTCCAATGAAGAAATTACCGAAAATTCGGTAGAAGAGGTACCTGACGAGATTCTTTTGCCAAAAAGTTTTCCTAGCTTATTTTCACGAATTATCGACATCGTGTCATCTGTCCATACTCTGGTCAAGGTACTCAATGTTGAAAAGTATGATCAAGCTGAAGAAAAATATGAATATTAGTAGGCATTTCAAGTTAATTGCATTTCACAAGAAAAAAATAGTTGGCTTTAGACCAAAAAAATCAAAAATTTTAACCGTAAATGACGTGGAAAACTGGCAACAATTTTTGGCCTAGCAGGGGCGTGCAGACGGGAAGAATTAACGAACTTGTTACTTGAAAACGTGCAGCTGGAAAAATCTATGATTGTTGTTAAAATAGCCGACAACAAATCGCACACAAGCCGAAGATTTGTGATCAATGGAGAGAAAAATTTGAACTTTGTAGGAAAATATGCATTACTTAGACCAACACATGCAACACACCAAAGGTTTTTTGTCCAATATCGCAAAGGGGAATGTAGTATCCAGTGCGTCGGTATAAATAAATTTGGAAAAATGACATCTGAGGTAGCGGCATATTTGCGTCTTCCGAATCCAGAAGAGTTTATTGGATATTGCTATCGAAGGTCTTCTTCCACTGCCTTTGCAGATGCTGGAGTGGGCATAACGAACATGAAGCGCCATGGATGATGGCCATCCACAAAAGTAGCCGAAGTTTACCTGAATGAATCAATGGAGAATAAAAAATTCATGGCAAGGAAAATATTGAAATCTTCTCTAGCCAATGGTTCCACCAGTTGTGTAGCCTTTTCTGATTCGCATGCTGACACAAGTGCACTGGTACAACACAAACAAACTGGGCATCAAGAATCCGTAAACGAGCTGCAGTCTAGTGAAGTAATTATCCCTGTAAAACAGGACCCACAATCTTTATTGGGCAACCGCAACCAACTGGCATCTGCTATAAATTTGAATAGTGCCAATCATTGTACATATATTATTTTAAATAAAAATGTTAAAAAACTATTTTCAGTGTATTTTCCTCACGCACGTAGAAAAACAATTGTTCCTAACACGTGCGAAAACCTTTTTTTCCGCACTTAACTGCTTGACAGAACTCCGCTGCGCGTCGTTTCGTCAACGGCAGTTGCGTGCGGAAAAATCTATTTTCCGCACTTGTTAGGAAAATAGCGAAAGGTACTTGCGCACGCAAAATAATGTAAACTTTTACACACGCGTTTATAAAAAACAAACCGGTATGCACTTTAATTTAAACAAACAGGATTTTTACACTATTCTAAATGATTATTAATGATCCGGTGTTTTTTTAACGAAGTAGGAGCATAAAAAAATAGCAGAATTAACCCATACAAAATGTATAAATATAACATGTCCGCCAAATTTAATAAAGGGAGTTATTATATCATGAAGTTTGTTTTGTTTCATGAGTTCATTTGCTCTGAAAAAGTGAGCTATGAGCACGACAGATTTTAAGTATCAGAAAAAGGGATAATATTTAATATTTTATATTAAAATAATATAGAGGATTCCAATGCCAATTTTTGAATGGAAAATTTTCCAGTCCAAGAGGGGTTTCTGGTATAATATATACATGGTGGATTCTTTAAATGGAACGGTGCTTCTAGTGGCTTTAAGGAAGAGGCTTTAAAAAAAGTAAAAGCGAATCTTTAATGATTTTTTACGGGCCTTGCACCCGTGGAAAAAAAAAAAATTTGAGGCCCCCAATTGGAGGTCCAGGGCCTATCAAGTACTTTCTTTTAAACGAGAAGGTACTACTTGTCGCATCTTTTTAGAAAGTTTGTTTAAAATTTAAAGCATTAGGTTTTTTTGACATCTGTCAACCAATGTGTCAAAAATTTTAATAAAATTTTTTATCCATTCTTTTAGCTTCAAAATAAACCACATATTTCTTTTTTACTGACCGGAATAAAGAAAATACCACACATCCTTGTAAATAAAGATATATGTAGTTTATTTTTAGGTTAAATATATAAGAAATAGGTTTTTAAAAAACTTTTGACACATAGGTTGACAGATGTCAAAAAACTTTATTTAATCAAATTTATTTTTTAACAATCTTTCCAAAAAGGTGCCGCAAGTGGTATCTCCTCATGAAAAAAATATTGGTAGGCCCTAGGCCTTCAGTAAGAGCCAGCAAATAGGCTGCCAATAATGTCCCTGTGTGATATTTTTTTATTCCGAGTTATATATATATATATATATATATATATATAGTTTATTTTGAAGCTAATTGACAAAAAAAATAAGTAAATTTAAATTTTTGATACATTGCATTGGTCGACAGATGTCAGAAAAAAAATGTGCGTTAAGTTTCTTTTTTAGCAAGCTTTCCAAAAAGGTGCCACAAGTGGTATATTCTCATTTAAAAAAAATATATAGTAGGACCTAGGCCTTCAGTTCAATGCCAAAATTTTTTTTTGTTATGAGCAGAAAGTTCGTAAAAATTATTAAAAATTCGCTTATTTAGCTTTTTATAAAACCTCTAGAAATACCGTTCCATTTAAAGAATCGATCCTGTATACCAACAGGCATAAAATAAATTAAAGAATGTAAGTTAAGGTAAGTAAAATAAATAAAATAGTCTTTACGTAAAACCCAACATTTCTGAAGTCCGCGCTAAAATATCATAGAATTTATTTATAAAAACTTAGAGGCGCCGAAGGGGCCTTTTTGGTTATAAAAGTAAGTCACTGTGTTCTGAAATTCTTAATTTGCCCACGGTAGTAAATTACATTTTTCTCTCGGAAAAAAGGTTAATCGTATGTTCTAAAAAGGTTATTGGCTGAACCAGTGGCGATCCCAGGGGGGGGGGGGCGGAGGGAGCGATCGCCCCCCACTCCTTTGCTTCAGAAAAAAGTAGGCAAGTCTCTGAAGTCCGACAAACAACGAGAAATTGCAGAAAGTTCCTTTAAAGACATTCTAGAATCCCTCCACAGTATTTTGGGACAGTTTGACCTTCAATTCGTCACACCAAGAATAAACAAACGCATGACGTACACTTCTCTTCACATAAAACTGGTACAGCAGGGCTGCGTTCAGAATGCTCACACCCAGTATAAAAAACGCACCAGTGCTTGGTTTGTCGCCGTTCAGGAATATGAAAATGACCGGTGCGTCTCATTTTCGTCGTTCAGTGTGTACACTGCTGCGTTTATAGCGTCATTAGCAAGGCCACTAACATGCGGCAATAAGGGTCAACATTGCACATATTTATGTCTATTTTAGTGAGCTTATCACACCACACCGTCACCCCAGTCTCGACTTGGGCGACGGTTGGTGTGCTTGAATGAGGTTATGATATGGTGAAAGTTTGATAATTTTTAATGGCAAGACTGTTTAAAAATTTAATTTTATTCAATTTTTTTAACTAACTCTGTACAACATATGGTTTTTAATGATTTATTTTCTAGAGTCGTTTTTAAGTCATTACACATAATAAGTATAGGAAGTAAAAAAACGTGACTTTATTATTATTCTTTCTATTTTTATATGTGTCTTATTAGTCTAGTTTTATAGCAGGTCTCAAAAAGTTCTAGCTGATACTTGATCATTGTCAAAATTTCGGATGTTTATGTAGCTTTTCAATGATCCGTTAAGAAATAAAAAAGTGGTGGGAACGGTTTTAAACACTATCGAACATTTTTCTGGTCACTTGCAGCCTGAAACATGCTTTTTTTGGGTCATTTCATATTGGATAGTATCACAAAAAAACAACCTGGGACACCAACCGAAAACCCAGCATTCGAAAATAAGAGAGGACAAAAAGCCTATATTTTTACATTTTTCGACCACCTTGCTGCCCAAAAAAAATATGTTTTTGGGTCATTTTTTATTAGATAATATAACATGACTTATATGATAATGTGACACAAGAAAAGCAACCCCAGAAGACAAGCCAACTTTCGAAACTAAGCGGAAATAAAAATCCTATTTTATCATTTATCCCAACATTCCTTTGTTTTGTTTTTCTAAATTAGCTGCTATTAGACAAGAATGACAGATTATAGGTGATGTATACACTTGCGGAGACACCGAGTGCGCGCACCCACACCATGGTGTGGGCTTTCTGAACGCAGACCATGAGGTAGCTGCAAATGTGCAACACTGACTTTGTCATTTTAGGTTATATTTTTGGCATATAGAAGCTTTCCATAAGAAGACGGATTATTTATTTTTTACTAATTCAAAATATATTGTAAATGTTTTAATAATTAAACAAAAGCTACTCAATAATTGGTCTATTCGACTAGCTGATTATGAAAGAAGCAAATCTACGATAGATAGTAACCATAATAAATCGATTTCAAAAAGTAGGAACTGTCCCTCGAAAGGAAGGTACCGTTTTGACGAAAGTTACTAGCCCAAAACGACAAAAGGTTTTTTAACATCTTTTTGATTTTTAGTTGTCTTAGGAGCATAATCCTACTGGAAATATTAACACGCCGGGACGAATCCGTATTAGGTAACTTGGATAAGTACCAGTGCGGAACGATGCCTATTTATGTCAATCAAAGTGTATGATGGTGTTTAATGATGTATGGGGAGGGTGACCAGTGGAACCACTGACGAACTCACGCTGGTTACCCAGAGCGAAACATCGTTTAATCATTTCTCTTTTCGCTTTGGTTCTTTGTGTGTTCCTTGTGGGATGCTCATTCAGGTTTGAATTTTCGTTATTTCCATCCAAGATCTTTTCATCTTTTGTTAATCAACGACTTGATAGTGTCGAAAGCAAAATTTTTTTAAACAAGTTTTTTTGTAAACTATTTAAAAACAAATGTGGGTTGGGTCAGCTACAAAGAGAGAAAAGCAGAACGCCCGAAAGCTACCCAGCCAGCGAAATGGTTAGTATTTAAAGGGATAAAAATTTAAAACATATAATTTTTCACATTTTTCCTGCGTGAGAGTAACGGGTACGAAGACCGGTTTGGGGGGGGGGACATTACTTACTTGTGCCCCCCCTTATCTACGCCCTTGTTATGGAAACAGAAGGAAAAGCTCTGTTCAAGTTTTACAAAATATACAGGGTATCTCATTTAGAAAAAGTATCGTCGCCGCCCTAGCTCCGCCTCCTTAATTAAGGGTGCATTGATTAGCATCCAAAAACATACTTTTGGTTATGGAGATATTAGGGTGAACTGGAACTTTTGGGACATCCTGTATAATACCCCTTTTCCCATTCGCATTGGGGATAAAAAAGCCAGGGCAAAAAAAAAAAATTTTGGAAACCATAAATCAAAAAACTTCATTAGTTACTTGACAGTAAAATTATCTAGTAAATAGTAGAGACCCTCTATACATTTGATAGTTATTATTTACCAAAGGTGGGCAACTCATATTGCCCTCCCTTTCTATTTTTTGGACTGTAATGGACTGATGTTTTGTTGTCTCTTTTTATAATTTCCCCAGACAGTTTTTGAAAGATTGACAAAAAAAAACATAAACAAACACTGCATCCATACGGTAGATATTAAAAATGTCAATAATAGGTAAAATATAAAGACTCCTATGATCTATATTTTTGTTACTCTTTTTCTTAAACTAAAACATGGAAACATAATGTGTTATTTATTAACGAAGTATATGCTAAATGCGCATGTTTGTACCTACTGCTTGTAGGTCACTTACCTTGCGAGTTCGGCTATTTTTATTAATTTTCCAGCTTGGTAAATGCATGTTTTTTTTCACTTCTCCTAAGTTTCTTTCTCCGTTGGACAAAGGAAGAATAAAAATTCATCGAGGCACGTATTTTCACAGTTTTTGATACAGAAAAATTCCATTTTTAAACCTCACGTTTATTAATCAAAAATCTGACAGTGACAAAGTCAGGGGTTACCAACCATCATTGCCAACACACAATTTCAAACATTTCCCTAGCAAACTGTCAAATCCAATTGCTCACCTCTGGTAAAACAATAACTGTCAAAAATCGTAGGCAGGGCCTTTAGTAAATAAAAAAAGCACACTTTAGCTGCGGGTTGATAACACCATTTTTTTTAATACCTTTATCAAAAAATCCATGAAACACATGAAAATACTTTTAAAAATCTCGAACGAAGAGCACCAAAGCGGAAAATAGTAATATTGAAAAAATCTAATTATTCTTGCCTAAAAATTAAGCCATTTCCATCAGCTTTCACCAAGTATTTAGGAAAAAATCATTTAAAAATATCGCCAAAATATCAAACTGTCAACGATTAAAATCTCGCAAAAATGAACGTCACCGTTGTTTTTTTGTTATTTCATTTACCAGCCGCCTTGATTATAGTGTAAAAATGGTGTGTTGCGAGAACTGCTCATCGTTCGAGATTTTTAAAAGTATTATCCTGTTTTTATTGGATTTTCTGATAAAGGTATTAAAAAAAAATAGTGTTAAGAACTCGCGGCTAAACTGTGCTTTTTTTTACTCGCATTTTTAAATAACTCGCTGCGCTCGTTATTTAAACCAACACTTGTAAGAAAAGCACTATTTTAGCCACTAGTTGTGAAAACTACTATTTTGCATCGGTAAACAAAAAAGCCATGCCTTAGTTATCTGCAGACAGTTACTAAAATCATGTTTTTGATGAAGGTATAACAAAAAACATAATTTCTTTTCTTATTCTAAAGTTTTAAAGAGAATAGATGCTCGTATATATGTTTCAAAAATAAAACATGAAAGTAACCATATCTTTTTATTTTCTAGTAGACTGTTAGCAAAAGCCGCAAGTAGACAACTTTTAGCCTTTAACTCAAAAGGAATTGCAACTTCTTTTTACGACTTGCCCTTTAGGCTATTCGGCGTCTCTAAAAAGAAACGTTATTCCCCGATTTTGCTTCGTTGGTAAAAAGATGTGTTTTTTCATATAAGTACTTACTCAGTAAAGATTTTATTAGTGAAGGGGCATATGTCGATAATTTCTATCCCGTGGGATTTTTAATGAAGGAGTTTTGTGACCATGTGGGATTTAGTAACACAATCAAGTGTTACCGGGTGTTTGGTTTGCATCCGTGTAGAAGGGGTTCAAGATGCGGGGCATAGTTATACTCGATGCAATATAACTCGAGGACGAGAATTCCAAAAAATTAAGCTTTAAGGTCATCTGACCTTAAATGACTTTGAAAATCGCAAAAAGCAATATTTTTGCCATTTTCTTTTAAAAAATCTTAATAATTCGACGTTTTGTTACACTAACTTCAAATGTACCTCAAACTTTTAGACATAATGCCAAATTCGATCCTTGGATTTTGATGCAGTTTGAAGCTTTATGACCTTAAAATAACATACTAAAAGGCGCTATTAATTAACTATTATAGCGACGAGGACCAAATTTGGTAGGAAAGATAAGAAGGTCGAGTCCAGTAACACTGTTAAAAACATTTGGTTCACCTATGATGCGTTCCAATATGGCGGCTGATATATCAAAATGGCGACCTACAACCACATTTTATTTTATCCAATTTCGTAAAAAACAAAAATGGTCATAATCATCTGGAACGCCGGATCAATAAAAGTGGTAAGGAGGTTTAAAATGAAGTGTTTATCTATGGCTAAGATTTTAATTTTATCTCCGGCCCTTAAAGTTTTTGCGTCGTGGTAAATTGTAAAAAGCACTACAAAAAGCTTATTTTTCAATTGTACATGGTATGTTCAAGGTCAATCAAGGTTGTGCATCAACTTAACTTTTTTTTCATACTAAGAAACAATAAGTGCAAAAGAGTTGATGGCCATCTTGTCATTTTTGCTTTTTTGCGAAATTGGATAAAATAAAATGTGATTAGAATGGTAGAAAATTTGGAATATCGGCCGCCATATTTAAACGCGTCATAGCTGAACAAAATTTTTTTTACAAAATTGTTGTACTTGACCTTTCTATCTTTGTTACCAAATTTGGTCCTCTTCTCTTTAATGGTTTATGAATAACGCGCTTTGGTATGTTATTTTTAAAATTTGTTAATTTTACTGGGGTATTTTTCAAGGTCATGAAACTTTAAACTGCATCAAATCTTAAGGCTCAAATTTGGCATACATGCCTAATAGTTTGAGGTACATTTGAATTTGGTCTGACAAAACGTCGAATTGTTAAGATTTTTTTAAGAGAACATGGCAAAAATCTTTTTTCTTGCGATTTTTAAGGTCATTTAAGGTCAAATAACCTTAAAAGTGAATTTTTTGGAATATTCGGCCTCGAGTTATATATAAACCCCTTCTACACGAATGCGTACAAAACACCCGGTAACACTTGATTGTGTGAGAGCTATCAATCCCAAAACAAAAATCCTCCATAAAAAATCCCACGGGATAGAAATTATCGACATATGCCCCTACAGTATTTGCTTCTTCCTCATTAAAAATTATTATTAGGGACTAAAAGCCAAACCACTGCGTAAACGTAACGTAGCTATGAAATCCAGCGCTTTCATTGGTCAGATCCTACCGAGGTTATCAGTCGAAATGGAAACGCCCACCTCTCCGGTTTTTATCAATAAGAGCACCGGATTTCAGAGCTACGTTACGTTTACGTGGTGGTTTGGCTTTTATTCTCTATTATTGTCCTCTTCTTTTCCAGTACCCACTCATAGTGCACTAACACTGGCTTGGTGCTGTCAAGAAATTGCGTCAGTGCAGTCTGAGTGCAGATTAAATGGAACATGAAAAAAACTGCAGCTAAACCAGAACACTCGTTTAATTCAAACAGTTGACTCAATGTACACTACCGGCATCATAAAAGTGGTACACAATACTTTTTGTGGTATTACCTTGGTCTATTTTTACAAACAAAGTCACCCATTATTGTATTTTTCTTAAACTGTCAAAGTATGTCATTCTGTATTTCAGTCTGACAAATAAATAAAAAATGCCTCCACAAATTTCCTCATTTGATAAAGCCCAACTCCTGGCAAAACTACAACTAGAATGGTCAATTAGGGACGTAACTAGACATTATGGACGCAGTAAAACCACGATTATAAATATTAAAAAATGATGGGAAGATAAGACAATAGAGAGAAAACAAGGGACTGGTTTATTGAAAGTTTCAACTGATGATAAGATTCATCATCATTCATTTATCGCTTTTATGGAAGAAAACCCTTTTGCATCTGTTGCCCAGACATAGAGATTAACTCAATTTCCAGGATGTGTAAGAGTGGCACGCAATCGGTTAAGGAAAGGCTCTAATTTAAGATGTCGTGTAGCTGCTAAAAAAATTAAACTTACGAATGAAAAAAAAACAGGCCAGGTTACTTTTTGCCCTTAATTACTCTCTAAAGGAACCAGAGTTTTGGTGAAAGGTAATATTTCTCGACGAAAAAGTTTTCCAGTCCTATAGTGACAGAAAACAAATTCGGGTATATCGTCCACCAAGAACGCGCTATGAGGGAAGATATATTGCTGGTAACAACGATCGCGCTGGAAGATTTTCGGTAAATATGTGGGGTTGGATTTCTGCTAGAGGTCATGGTGCTCTATTTCGAATCAACGGAAGACTCACAGCACAGCTTTACGTGGACATTTTAGAGAACACCATGCTTCCAGCCGTCATAGAACTTTATCAAGACCAGTTTATTTTTCAACAAGACAACTGCCCTGCTCATATAGCCAGAATTTGCCAAACTTGGTTTCAGGAGCAAAATATTGAAGTTCTTCCTTAGCCTGCGAAAACCCCAGACGCCAATCCTACGGAAAATATCTGGAAAAAGCTGGAAAGCTTTAATATTGTGCCGGGAAATTAACATCACTTGGTCCAGTTAATAGTCAATACTTATGAAGAAGTTATTGGTGAAAATGAAAACCTTTTTGAAATTTTGGCTGATTCTCTACCAAGAAGGTTAAACGGTATAATAGAGGTGAATGGGGCAATGACTAGACATTAAAATTTTTATACCTAATAATTACAGTTGTGTTTTTTAATTTTTGTTACAGTTGTTTTATGCGTTAGCATATTATTGTAATATAAAAATTATTTTTAAAAGCCTTCTTTGATATCAATATTTTCACATTTTAGTACCAGTCTGTGACAAAATATAATCCGGTAGTTAACCATACAATTTAAAAAATACCTATGTTTATTACATACCACTTTTATGATGCCGATAGTGTATATAAAATAAGCTTAGGACGATTGAAAAACTCTTTTTGAGGTTGATTAGTGGGTTTTGACTTAAAATATAAAGACAGAAAAAAGTTTTCCGTACGCCACGAGCCGTTAGAGCCGGTAGCGCAAAACCGATATTATCAGTTTTCCAATAGAATGAAAAATGAAAAAGTACACCCGAATGGAACAGCAGCACCGACTCAGTTGTGCGTGGTGTGGTGGCGCACCAGTTTTACCAATGGAAACAGCTATTATTAAAATCAAATTTGCCTTGGCATAACGCGCGTGACGTAGGCCTGTGTGTCATTCGTAGCCAAATAGATTTATTGTATACAACTACTGGCCTCTAAGTAAGTGTTCTTTTCGAGTGTTATAGTCGAGGGGCATACAGTCGAAATTCCGCCTCCGTGGCCTTTTGATGATGATTTTACGAAACTCGTTTTTATCGGTTACTAACAGATCACTTAACATCAATCCAGATTAAATAATATAATTTAAACAATAACATTTAGTGCACAAGGGCCGGTAGAGGGCAAAATGTGTTTTTACATTTTTCCTTGTATCTCCCGAACGACCTATCCTGCACACTTGAATCTATGTGGTTTTGTAGCACATACTATTGCCAGCCTGATATCACAACAAAATTTTTTAGAGACGTCATTTTTTTGACAATTTCGAAAAAAAAATCTATTTAGGCAAACTTAACTTAAGGGCATCGAAAACTTATGTAAATCTTTTACTTATAGATCATTAAATAACACACACAGTCCAAAAGTAAGGTTAAGGTGACAAAATAATTTTTTAAATCCTAACCCAACAAGCATTTGGACGTTATATTACGTTATGGTCACGTAGGGCAAGAAATACCTGACGTTGGCTCCGACGTCCATCAGTCTTCCTGAGGACTCGATTTAGCACCTAAGTGGGGAATCAAAATTCGAGTCGTTTCGACGTCGGGTGCTGCAAAGTGTTTTGGTCAAATATTACGTCAAATTACGTAGACCCACGACCCAAAGTTTTACTGTGCACACCAAGTTTAAACTTATTAGGTAAAAACTTTTATATGTCTAAACAAACACATCCCAATGAACTGTGGATGACAATAATTATTATCTTAGTTATTGTAGGTAATTAAAAAAAGTTAGCTTTACACATTCTATGGATGTAAATCTTCCAACGAAGGTCAGTTTACTGATAAATATAATTAAAATAGACATTAAAAAAACAGAAACCCACAAAAATAATTCAAAGATATTAAGAAATTAATTTTTAAAAAAATTAACCTAAAAATAAAATCTTTGTAAGGAAGCCCGTTTCTTATAGTAAAAAATTATAGGCATTTAAAAAATGCATTTTAGTTGCCAACAAATGAGTTAATTTACATATAGAGCCTTTAAAATTAAAAAATAAAATGTACTGTTGTAATGGCGCATCGATGCTAAACGTTTAAAATGGCGATTCGGGCGCCGACCAAATTTCTAATAATTATTTACCTATTCGGACAGGAACACCTCCTGCAACGTCGCCTTGTAGAACGACCCGACCTAGAATATTGTAGTATAATTGTAGGTCACGCACCCACGTCGGTGGACCTTGGAATGGTAACATTTAATAAATAACAGTTTGACAACGTCAATTTTATTAAAATTCTACTTTAAAACTCATACTAAATATAACGTCTCATGAATTGGACGTTATGCCGGGTGTCCCGAGGTGACTGGCCTATAAGATTATTTTGTAAGCTATACAATAGAAACTTTTAAAGTTTCTATTCTAACATAAGTCCTGGTAAAGTATATTTATAAAATACTTTCGTATTTACAGTGTTGGCATTTACAGAAAATCTTGGCAACAACTAAATTTATTGACGTCCGTTTTCACTTTAGCCTGACCTTAAATTTTTTTCTAAAAATTACGTCGCCGAAATTAACATTAATTTACGTCGCTGATAAGTACTGAGTATCACCAACATTTGGCTACGTCAGTTTTGGTAAGTATCGACGTCACAATTGATGCACTAGTTGTTGGCGACGTCAGGTCTTAGTAAAAAATACGTTTTTTGATGGACAAACCAACTGCCGACCTAAATTTGCGCCAAAACCGACGTCATGTTAGGTTGTGATTAGTCGGAAGTCAGAAAAATTCTGCTTGGGAACGGTATATTTGGCTTCTGGTCAAATTGTATTATAAAATTATAAAGATAACATTTAGTGCACCTGGGAGCAAAATGTTTTTTTAGATTTTTCCCTGTATCTTCCGAACGACTTACCCTGCGTAATTGAAGTTAGTTATAAATGTTTAGGTTTAGTCGTTCGGGAAATTTAACGATAAAAGGAAAAACCAAATTTCGCTTGCTACATGATATTTTTACATGTGTTATATATTGCTATACAGACCGCTTCAAGCTACTGCGAACATAGGGGGAATCAAGTCCAATTTACTCTCCGTGCCGTACGACCGAGGTGGATTCGAAGCACGCTGCAGTGTTATCTTTTGGAAATTCATTTTGTTTTTATTATTTTTTTTTATTTCTGCCTTGCTCGAGAAACAGATGGGTAAGTTCTTAATTGAAATAATACATTTTTAAAACCAAAAATGGATGTCTACGAAGTTGCCGAAAAAGTGCAGATGGTCAAATGCTCAAATCGTCATAACCCAACACACGTTCGATATTGGTCGAGGGAAAATTTGCATTTGTATTTTGACGTAAGAACACAGTATCCCCAAAAAACTAAATGTTTGGGGGAGGGTATTATAGGGGAACACGTAATTGGGCCATTTTTTATTAACGGCAATTGCAATTTGAGTGGTCCTAGATACTTGGATCTACTGCAGCAGCACATTATTCCAACTGCTAGGCAGTTGTTAGGTGTAAGATTTGGTGAAACATGGTTTCAACAAGATGGTTGTTTCGCTCACAATGTTGGCCTTGTTAGGGAATATCTTGATAATGTATTTCCTAATCGGGTTATAAGTACACGGGGAACTATTTTATGGCCAGCTCGATCTCCCGATCTTGCTCCTAATGACTTCTATCTGTTTTTGAAAAAGCTTTTCAAATTATCACCCCTAACATGCTTGGAAACGTTAGAAGGGGTTTTTATAGTAGGCTCGGATATTGTCTAGCCGAGCAAGGAGGACTTTTCGAACATTTGCTTTAATTTTTTTTTGACTGGGAGAATCTTTTTGGTTTTTAGAATGTATTATTTTATTTTGAGAACTTGCTTTTATTTTGTTTCTCCTTATTATTTTCATTGTAACACGTCGTCACTGATAAATCTGAGCAGTTGACAATAAAACGCTCTTATTTATCAGTGACAAAAAATAAGAAAATTACGTTATAAAAATTTGCGTATTTATTGACCAAATTCCGGTTTAATTGACTACGCTCCACACAGCACCGTGGTTAGAGGCGTACTAAATGCCAAAGGAAAGTCATGCAAGTGGTGATCGCAAGCCTGAGTATTGGTTGCTTCACTGATAGGCATACGGTGTCTCTGCATGTACGTACACTGGCAAATTAGACTTCTTCCGCCCTATGTTCGCAGTAGCTTGAAGCGGTCTGTATATGCTGTAGGTTAAACCGTTTGGATTTAAACATATATTTTATCACCTTAACCTCACTTTTGGACTACAACATTTTAGAGGCTGTTCACAGGTGGGTTAATATTGAGTGATCTATAAGTAACCGATTTATATCAATTCTCGATGCCGCTAAGTTAAGTTTGCGTAAAGAGATTTTTTTTTTGAAATTGTTAAAAAAATTGCGTCTGTTCAGGGCCCTCCGCTCACAGGCTAAAATTTTTTTTTGTGATATCAGGCTGATTGCTAATAGATTGTGCTACAAAACCACATAGTTTCAAGTGTGCAGGATAAGTCGTTCGGGAGATACAGGGAAAAATCTAAAAACACATTTCGCCCTCTACCGGCCCCTAGATGCACTAAATGTTATTTTCTAAATTTTATAATACAATCTGGCCAGAAGGTCAATATGAGTACCAAATGTCATTATCGTAGGTCAAACCGTTAAGATTTAAAAAAATATTTTGTCGTCTTATCCTCACTTTTTGACTGCAACACTTTTGAGGCTATTCAAAGGCAGAGTGATATTAAGTGGCTTATTACTAATCGATTAAAATAGGTTTCCTAAAATCATCATCAAAAAGCCCACGGAAGTCCATATGCCCCACAACTATTTATGTAAGTATGTTTTAGTTTTTAATTTGTAGAAAAAAAAACTCGCTGCTAATCTTGTGTTTGTTTACTCGAACGCTTTGGTTTGGCCGCTTGTTGTAAAAAGTACGATTTCCCGACCCACCCAAAAATATTCGAAATTAATTAAAGATATAAAAACCGGGATTTTTCTCCCACGCTCCAAAATAAAAATGCCCCAAAATGTCATAATGAACTTTTAACACAGAAAAGATAATAAAATCATTTTCATTTCCAGCCGCATATTGTAATAAAGTTTTAAAATCCCTCAAATCCGGAACAAAAAGGACTCCTTTTTGCGCTCTTAAAGTTCGCATTTACATCGAATTTCAATTCGAGTTAAAACTGCCGCTTGTGTGAAAATCAATCATGGTTTTTTATACCTTTATTATAAGGATCTGTTGACTAAAAACAAATTAAAATAATGTCAAATTGGTTTAAAGGTCGACACTGCTAGGAGCGACTAAAACCTACTTTGTGTTCCACGATTTCATTGGTCGACTCAAGGTTACATGCTTGTGAGATTATAGCTTTTGTGTTTACATCTTTCTCACTATCACCTTTTATTTTCAAACGCACCCCAGCATTATTTGTTTGATTAGATTGCAAAAAGGGTTTGGCTCTGGGTTAGGGTTGGTTTGGTTGGATTGGTTATTATTTATAAAAAGAGAGTTTTACCAACAGAAAACTGTTGGATTTTTCGCCTTCTCTACCAGTTCTACCACTACTGGTTTCAGACACAGTCCATCCACTATGACGAATCGATAGCAAAAAAACGAACTTTATAAAATACACCGGAGTACCACAAGAATACATACCGGGTGCGCCTTGGAGACTAAACGCAGACACGTGTTTCACTCTTGTTAGAGATCATCAGTGCGACATAAGTTTTTATAGTCGAATAATATGAACGATCGGCACAACATTAGTTAACAGAATGAGAAATAAATTCCCAATGTTCATAGTGGAGTTAAATATAAATAAAAAGAGAGTTTTACCAACAGAAAATTGTTGGATTTTTTGCCTTCTCCACCAGTTTTACCACTGATTAGTTTCAGACACAGTCCATCCACCAGTCGGGCTCTCTACTATGACGAATCGATAGCAAAAAAACGAACTTTATAAAATACACCTGAATATCACAAGAATACATATCGTGAGCGACTTGGAGACTAGAAGCGTGTTTCACTCTTGTTAGAGATCATCAGTGCGACATAAGTTTTTATAGTCGGATAATATGAACGATCGAATCAAAAATTCATGGCGAAAAATTCAACAGTTTTCTGTTGGTAAAACTCTCTTTGTATTTATGTTTAACTCCACTATGGACATTGGGAATTTATTTCTCATTATGGTTATTATTTTTTTTTTAGGGAGGAGAAAGTTAATAAAATCAAATTATATTTAGACCCTCACATTCATGTAACCTTGAGTCGACCAATGAAAACGTGAAACGCAAAGTGGCTTTTAGTCTCTCGTGACACTGCTGAAGTACAGTGGCGCACCCAGGAATTGACTTCGGGGAGGGGGGGGGTTGAAAGGGGAGGTGTTAAGGATAAATAATAAAAAATAATAATTTAAAGTAAAGGGTTTAATCCCAACCCCCCCCCTTCGGTGCGCCACTGTGAAATATTTTTGTAATCACCATATGGGACAGCCGCGGGATACAGGAATGTCTACAAATTTTAGATTACGTGCAACTAGCCTCAAACTGGTAAACTGCATCCTTCTAAAATATTACGACATTAAGTGTCACGGAGGTCTGACTGGTGCAACACCGTACTCAACTAAAAAGCCAGTTAACTCGGTAGGAGTTAACAGGCTTTTTAGTTGAGGATGGTGTTGACTGGTGATATAAAGCTTCAAAAATTAGGTAGGGTTAGTTGTGGAAAATAGGCAGAAGTTGCACATGCACAGAAAAAAGGTTAATTAAGTCAAATAAATATTTGTTTCCCGTGGTCCAAACAAGTTAGTATTTATTTGTATGAGGTAAATCTTTATTTCTGTCCAGAAAGATTTATTTCTGGCATCCAAAATAAATATTTGTTTGTTTCAAATAACTATTTGTTTGGACCAAGGGAAAATGTGTGTTCTATGTGTGTTTTCGCGCGCAGAATTAAAGATTGGTCAAAGACGGATATCTACTGCATGTCTCAGACATACGACAGTTTCAACCTCGATAAAAATAATGTTCTCTCTTAAAATTTGTCGAAACTTTGTTCATAAAAGGGTAGGACAAGGTTATGGTTGTAATGCATATTATGAAAACGAAATTCTTTAAGTTTTATTTAGAATACGTTATACTTTATACGTAAAAAGCCTATTTTATTTAAGAAGGTGGTGTCCTCCTCAAAAAAAAGCGTACAGTATATGACACCTGAAATTTATCCACTTTGATTGACGTCAACTGTCAACAAGAATTTTCAATCTGACGTTTATTTTTTGTTTCTCCCTAGATTTTTGGCCACACTGATCACAGTATGGACAGGGCCTCATTCAGAAAATTTCCGATTTCGTTTAGTTTAAATTTTATCATGAGTTGATTGTAATAGAAAGTTTTTGAACCATTTTTTTATCATTTTGTTATTGTTATCGTAAGACAATTGAAAACAGTGTACTAGATATGGCCAAGGCAGCAAGTGTTGATCCAATACATAAACGTAAATAGTGCGAACTCTACACATCGTAGAAGAGACTGGTTATGAAATCTCAAATGAATGAAGCTCAGACATTGTTTGGGGCATAGGCATAGTGGATGCACCCACCTATTGGTCATTTTCAGGAGCACAATATATAGACATATTGCCGTAAGAGTAGCAAGATCAATAGAAATCTGTTTCGTCACAATTCCCTCTAATATTAGGAAGTAATTTGTTATTTTAAATCTAAAAACTGCAAATTCGTAGCAGCCTTTCGGCTCAAAATTAGAAAACATTAAGTTTATTATTACAAGCTTTTATTTAACTTCACCTCTATTATCTATACATGTTTCTATGTTCGGGTAAAAATATTGCAACTCAATTTTGACTAACTTGTAGTCCGATTGAATTCAAACTTGGTACGCGATTAGGGTTCCGGTGACAATACAATAATATGGTCATGTTAGGCATTCCCAAGAGGGAAGAAAACGCCTAAGTTTGTCCGATTTCACTCAAAATTGGTATACGTGGGTTTTTGGTGATAAAATGGCGGATTCAAGAAGGACAATTTTTGGTCATGTTTTGCTTACCAATTTTAACTGACTTATGCACATCCGATTGTCTTCAAATTTGGTATGCGTTTATAGTTCCGGTGACAATACAATAATATGGTATTCTCAGGTGCCCACCTCCACCTAACGAAGAAAATTGCCTGCGTTAAACATTTTTTCACGCACGCTATGACATTTTTTTATGCACGCCGTGCTTATTCTTTTACGCACGACGTGTGGGAAGTTGAAATTTTCACATTAAAATTGTTATGTAACAGTAGACTTTTTCACACGCATTTGCGAAGTAGTTTCTTTACCTATTTAATGTCAAATGACCTGCAAAACTTTATTAAAAAATTAGCATAGGTAAAAGTATTTTTTTAGCATGGCGTGAATTTTAAGTCTAATTGGAGTTTTTATATGCATTTATAAACTAGATTAAATTAAAAATAAAAACAAAATTATTTTTTGGTTTTAATTTTAAAAATACCAAATAGCAGAAGCTTTTATTGCAAGTAGGAAGTTGTTGTACTAGAAACGTGTCAAAAGTGCCTTTTTCGCCCTTAACGGCCATCGTGTGCAGAAAAGTATCACTTTCTCACTGTTTAGGCAAATTATCCAAAAACCAATGTGGAAAAAATAAGCAAATTCAACTAAAAATAGTAGTATTTCGAAAAAAGATGATACCTATATTATAGGTACTATATGATGGTTTTGTTGTCGTTGTGTAAAAAAATGGAATTTATACACCCTACTATAATTTTTATTTAATACGTACAAAAGTATCTTTACATTTTTAATAAATACAAAAAAATCTTATGTGGAGTATCTACCTATGTACATATTATAAATAAAAAGTTGTAACAAACATACATTCTTTATCCTGTGTCTGACATAATAATGTTTTAAAAATTTATATTTATACCAAGAACGCTTGTACTATTTATAAACAAATCTCAGCAGAAAAAATAAGCTGACTACAGACAGTATCAAAACTGTGAATGTAGTTATAAATAAATATAATACGCACCTCTTACATTTTTTTGCTACTTATATAGGATATTTAAAAATGGCGCAGCTGGTGTTGGTTCATTTATTCATTATACCAAATATACTGTAATTAATTCTAAGTGCAAATTGGCAAAAATATCCCAAAAAACTTATTTCTTCCTATATTTATTATTTACATTTTTTATTTATTGCAACACTAGTTGCACGCCTATGGCGGCCTATCACAAGATGGCGTCAAAAAAACATATGATAACAAACCTGTGAAATGTTTGGTTTTCACCTGCAATCTCCAGTTTTCGTCACACTACTTTTGCCACAAACACTTAAAAATCTATTGAAAAAATATTAAAAAACTCGCGTTTAATCTGTAAAATATACCAAAACCTCGAGTATGCTAAAGCTACAACGCCGTAGAGAAATTATGAATGGAGCAGCGTACACATGTTTATATGGCTGAGCCGCCACAAATGCGAGGTTATCACATTGTTTTAGGTTTTACTCCCGATATATATTAGGAAATAAAAAGAATTATTCTTTCCGCCAAAATATCAGGTATTTTCAATGATATGTCGATCGAAAAAATAAGGTATATTTCAAGTACCATAACATACCACATTATGAATTCTTATATAATATACCTACCTAAATTTCTATATATAATAAGATGTTTCTCCATGTTTAAAAAAACAAACCGGAGAATTTGCATAATTGCATGTAAATGATAAAGTTATAAAAATAATATGTTAAAAATCTGGTTTTGATGTAGAGATACAACTTTCAGCGCAATCTGGCATTGTCGCCAAATTGTTTACCTTATGTCTGATCGCAACTCTGGTAAACATAATGTCTCTATTTAAGTTATACCTTTATGAATATGGCGAATTCACTATGGCCGATTTTTGCTCATGTTTTGCTAACCAATTTTAACTGAATTATACACATCCACCTGTCTTTAAATTTCGTATGCGGTTAAAGTTTCGGTAACAATACTATAACTTGCTATTATTAGGCACTCTCTCTCCCTACGAAGGGAGTTGAGGGGAAAAACCCATAAGTTTGTCCGATGTCAACCAAAATTGGTATACGAAGGTTTTTGGGGATAAGGAATATGAATTTAACTTAGGTGGAAAACTCCTCCACTCCTCCCGTAGGGGGAAGGGGGGTGCCTAAAATAACAAGTTATTGTATTTTTACTGGAGTTTTAGACGCATACCCAATTTGAAGACAGTCGGATGTGTATAATTCAGTTAAAATTGGTTAGCAAAACAAGAGTAAAAATCGTCCATCTTGAATCCGCCATTTTTGAATTTTCAAAATCTGATCAAAAAATTCATATTCCTTATCCCCAAAAACCTTCGTATACCAATTTTGGTTGACATCGGACAAACTTATGGGTTTTTCCCCTCAACTCCCTTCGTAGGGAGAGAGAGTGCCTAATAATAGCAAGTTATAGTATTGTTACCGAAACTTTAACCGCATACGAAATTTAAAGACAGGTGGATGTGTATAATTCAGTTAAAATTGGTTAGCAAAACACGACTAAAAATCGTTGCCTTATTGATCTGATCAAAAATTCGTATTCCTTATCCCCCAAAATCCGAAAAACTTTGCCGTTTTTCCCTCCTCCAGGGGGTGCCTAATAATACCATATTATTGTATTGTCACCGGAACTATAATCGCCTACCAAATTTAAATTCAATCGGACATGTAGAGGTTAGTCAAAATTGAGTTGCAAGATTTGACCCGAACATATAAACATACAATACATAGAGGTAAAGTTAATCAAAAGCTTGTAATAAAAAATTCGCAAAATATAAAGCCGGTCCAGCATTTTTAAACGCCTTAATTGAATTTGAATTCATCATTTATTGGGTGACTTCGCTCACCAGCCTGGGTCTCTCTCAGACATATTGGGTCAGCATCACGTTTTCTTTGTTATGTTCGGTGTACAAATAAAAACGAATATCATGGCCGCCTTACCAGGTATATTACATAATAATATATTTTTCATCCATAAAGTATCTCTGGCATCTTGCTGTTTCACTCTGGTACAATTGATTAATATGAAAGCGTAATATAAGGGGTTATTCGGAGTGATTTAAAGTTAGCAGTGTAGTTATAATGCCGTGGGGGCGTTTGATTTTGGCAACTTAAAAATCTGGTTTTGATTCTATGGAAAGTGAGGTTATGTTTTGTCTAAATAAAAATGGAATGTACTGTAACTGCCCTAGTAGATAGAGAGGTGGTGACAGTAAAAAAATGAATCGTTTCATCCCATTTGAGGTTTACATAGTTTTGTTAAAGGCACACCAAAGATAACAAAAAAAATATTTTCAGACGTCTAGCTGGGGGCTTTTTCTACAGGGAGGCCCCGAAACTTGCAAAAATAATAGCTATACACTGCCAATAATACTGCGTTAAAACTCGTAAAAAAGAACTGGTGAAAGTTCACGAGTTCTGGTCGGTATTTCATGCAGTTTATGAAACACTACTTTCAAGTGAAATCTCATGAACTTTCAATGTTGGAAAAAGATTCAAAACTCGTCAACCATCATGAGTTTTTAGGAGTTTTGAAAAATTTTTAAATCAATTTATGATAAGATTTGATAAGATTTCACCAGTATTTTAAAGGCTCTGCTTCCACTGGTTTTGATTTTAACCAAAACTTAAATCAAAGTTAATAAGATTTCACAATTTTTTATGAGAATACACATGTTTTCAGCAGTTTTTAAAAGCACCACCCTCCATCAGATTTCACAAGATTACATGAGAAAATCCACATGTTTTTAGCAGTTTTAAGCAGATTTTAAAAGAAACAATTTTATAAGGTTTTAATTGACAAATTTTTTGAGCAGATTTTAATGGAAATATAAAATAACGATAATAAGATTTCATGAGATTTCTTATATTCTCAGAAGTTTTGGGCAGTTTTAAAAAGACCCAGCCTCCATCAGATGTCACAAGTTTACATGGAGAAATTCACATGTTTTTAGCAGATTTTAAGAGAAGTAACATTCAGATTCACCAATTTTCAGATTTTAAACGAATCCATAAAGTGATTGATAAGCCTGTGGAACATACATTTATAGAATATATAGAAAAGTTGGACAACCCTATGGACCAAACAGTTGATACTTTTTAGGACAAATCGTGGACCAAATAATTAAATACCTTGGACAAAATGAGTCGAACACTTTTTATTTCATACAGATTTTATTGTAAAAGATATCCAAAATGAAATCTTTTAAAAACATCCAATCATTTGTACTTTTAAAATCCCCTCAAAATTCTGCTTGCTAAATCTCATGATATCTCCTGTGTCTCTTAAAATATCTTGATAGGTAAATCTTGATTATATATTCTTTTTATTAATCTATGTTTATAGGCACTCATAAAATCTTTTAAATTCGCATCTTGTTTGTCCAATCTGATTGTACTTGCATGTCTATATTTTACACTTTAATAATTATATAATCTTGTCAAATCTTCACAATCCTTTATCCTATTTCTCATGAAATCTTGTAAAATATTTTAAAAACGTTCCTTGTGAAATCTTGTAAAGTCTCATCAAAATCTTGCTTGCTAAACCTTATGAAATCTCATGTGTCTCGTTTAACATAATGAAATCTTGTGAGTTTTCAATAGTCAGAAATTATTTGAAAATTGTATCTGGTGTAACATCATGAAAGATCATAAGAATTTGTCAGTTTTCAAGTGGCATACATTTTTGCCAGGTCAAGTCTCTTCAAACCAATAAAAATGTCTTAAAATCTTATCAAGACTTGATCAGTTTTTAAGTGTTTTGAAGTGGTTTTTTTGGCAGGGTATGAACTCATTTCATCCCAACTGCAATTTATGTTAAAACAATCTACTTACCTCAGGACTAAAAAAAAAATCAAACGGTATTCGCCTATAGCGGGGTGTTTACAAGTTGTTAATATTATTTTCAAATATTTATGAAACATCAAAAAGTTAGTCATTTCATCTCTTTTATAATTAGTACTATTATGTTAAGGTCCTCACCGAGATAAAAAAAAAATATGGCACGCCTCGAGGTGTGCGATTAGTGCTATTGTGTTAAGGGCCTCATCAATATAATAATAATAATAATAATAATAATAATTATTATTATTATTATTGCCCCTCTCTAGGTTGGGCCTTTTTTACAAAAAGGCCTCAAAACTTGCAAAAAATAATTGATATATGAACTGTGCTGTATCCTAAGGACGTACCATTACGTATATGTGTATGTACCGTAGCTATATAGGGAAATCTTATAAAATATTACAAAATCTTATAGAAACTTATCAAAGTAATAAGATTTTACCTGCCCTAACTTATATGCCTTTTGGAACAAATATTTTTTATTTCGTCACCTACCGGAACTTATGAAACTTTATAAAAAAAATTATAATCAAATCCTCTTTTTGGTTTATGAAATCTTGTAAGATTTTATAAACAATGCCTCAAACAATCTCATAGAAATTTATTAAAGTAACATCTCTCCCACAGCTACTGGCGATAAATAAGTACTTATACGAGAACAATTTTCTGTTAGATATGTAGATATTGTGTAAGCACAAGGAGTGTTATGGTATTATAGTGGGTTAGGTTGTCGTAGTTTATATTTTAGGTTAGGTTATTGTTTAGTTTGACTGTATGTTTTCTCTATTATATTATTTCTAGTACTAGTACTATAACTGCTAAAGTTGTGCCGTAATTTTTTATTTTAGAATGTTACAGGTAGATCTTATAAATTGTCATATTAAAAATCATAAAATATTGTAAACTTTTATAAGCCACTAGTCAAAAATTATAAAATATCAAAGTTTATATGAGCACAGATTATGAAAACTTATGCAGTGGGATTTACTAAGATCTAAAATAGTACCACCGCAGTTCTAAATAATTACGCCTGTGAGGGGTACTAAATTTTGGAAACAATTTTTAAAAAACATTTACCCATACAGAAAAGGCACAAAAAATTATTTTGTATTGTTATGGCAAAATACCACTGGAAAACTGCATTTTTTTTCAAAATATACCATATTTTAGGGGAAAATGCTATAAAATTATTTTTTTTTGACAGGTTTCAAAATGGCAAATGGTTAATACGCCAAAAATTTGGCACATAATAGCTTCATTATCTGTGTTTCAGGTTATAAAGTTGGTGATTTTCTAGACCACCTCTGGGGGTAGTTTAAATTTATAGCCCCCAGAAAGGATTGTTTTGTGGCCATTGGTAATTAAGTTCGTTTATAATTTCTCTAAGTAGCCGTTTTTACAAGGATTAATTTACCTTATTTAATATCCCAAGTTGTTCATTAATCAATAAAACACCTCCAATTTTGTCCAGAAAAACGCCATATTTTGAACCCCTTTTCAGCAAAAAAAAACATAAGTGAAGATCACTGATTATGCACGAAATCATACCAAACAAAAAATCCCAAAACAAGAATATTTATTTATTTATAATAAATACAAAATTAATCTACTCCTTATTTTATTATTACCCATCTAAATCGTTGTGTGACATCACGTATTAATTGGAAAAATTAATTAACAAGGGTAAATTTTAATTAAAGTGACATATAACCCCAAATTAAATTTGATCTACAGAGTGTTTACTATTTAATTATTTATTAAATTTTTTTCTTCTAAATTGAAACTTTCTTCTTAAATCGAACAAAAGATTGTGTTAATTATTTAATAAAAAAATTTATTAAAATTCTTTTTATAAATCATACTATGTCCAAAAATCATACTATGTCCAAAAAGAACGTTCTAAAAAAGACTAAACTCTTTTAGTAGTTCCCACCGATGATGTTTTATCTGTTATTTGCTATGATCTTATGAGGTTTTTTTGGCAGGGTATTCTACTCATTTTCTACTACCACTAGTAAATCATTCCAAATAACATCAGAAACATTCACAAAAAATAAACAAATACTGGATATAAATCCACCAAAAGTCAAGAGTTTTTCTATTTTATATTATTATCACGTTTTCGGGCCAGCTGAAAACTTTGCGCCGGCCGCGGCCGGTGGTATCTAGTTTTGGGGAAAAGTTTCTGGAAGGACCGCACGTGCCTTCGCGGCCAAATGCCAGAAAACGTTTTAACCCTCTTCATGCAAACAGAACGATATTTACGAACTCTAAAACCGATGACTTCTTATCCATGAAAGTGGGCCATTTTTGTTTGTGACGGATTCATAATGTTGAAGCTACTTTTATTATTAAAAATTATCAAATGTAGCTGTAAATAAAAGCCTTTCTATAGTAAGACATCGATTAGAAAATGATCAAAATTTAGGCGAAAGAACTACACTGAGCATCAATGCTATTCTGGAGCTTCTCACATTAAAACCACATATTTTCAGTGGGAAAGTGATATTTTTCAACAAGATTTTGGAATGCCACTCGAATCTCCACAAACCGGTCATTTGGTTTCGCTATATAAGTGATATTTTTGGTATTTCTCCACACGATTTAAATAAACTTAATGATTTTCTTAATTTCATAAACGGTAAAGAACCAACAATAAAATTTACTTTAGAAGTAGAAGACGATAACAAAATTTAATTTTTAGACATTTTAATAAACAAACTAAATACATTAAAAACTTCAGTTTATAGAAAACCAACACATACAAATAGATGTCTAAATTTTAACTCAAATCATTCCTCATCGGTTAAAAAAGCAGTAATAAAAAGTCTATACGATAAAGCTAAAATAATTTGTTTGGACAATAACACATTTTTACAGGAAAAACAAACAATAAAAGAGGTCGTAATTAAAAACTCGTATCCAAATAACTTCATCCAAAAGTCTTTTAGACAAGTCGCATTTCCAAAACAGCGCGAACGTAGACATAATAATGTACAACCAACAAATTTAATAATTCTTTTATACCAGGTATTTCGAAAAAAATCCAAAACAAAACCATTAAATGCTGAACAAAACTCACAAAATATAATTTATGAAATTTCTTACGAGTGTGGTAAATTTTATACTGAGGAAACTTCAAGGGCTCTTGAAGCTAGAATAAATGACCATAAGGGGTACCTCAGAAGGGGAGATTGGGAGAGGTCTAAAATTTGCCATCATTCTTTTGAAGATGATCATAAAGTAATGTGGAGAGAAACCAGTATATTACAAAAACAACCAGACAAAATTAGGCATACCAGTTGATATAAATACAGTTTGGCTTCCAATTCCAATCCAATTTTTAAAACAAGATTTTCAAAAAGGTTTTTTAAATAAATTAAAAATAGTATTGATGTTCTTTGGGGTTTTAATGTATTTTTTCTTAAGGTCAGTCGAACAATAATATTTATACTTGAATTTTTTAAAATAAACAAAAAAATATTAAACTTTTATTTTTAATTTCACTTTAAAAATTGTTATTTTGATTTTAAATTTTATTAAACACACCCAATACCTTGTTGGTTACTATCGACACACCAAACTGTCAAGTTAATATTTAAAATCTATATGTTTGTGGCGGATTCATAATGTAGAATCTACTCTTTTTGGGTTTTTCGCCACTAAGTTAAGGAAATTTTTTCACAAATATGTTAAAACCCACTGCGTAAATTCCTAAAGAAAAAAATTTGTTCGTTTGTCAGCGGTTTTTAATCCTAACTAGAATTTAAGTACTCTGACGTTTCGGCAGAAATAAAAATAACTTTATTCTTTTCAAAAACTTTTTTCGATTCTTTTTTAAAATATCTGTCTGTTGTCATACAACTGACTGACTTTGACTGATATATATTTCAAATATTAACTTGACAGTTTGGTGCGTCGATAGTAGCCAACAAGGTATTGGGTGAATTTGGTAAAATTTAAAATAAAAATTATATTTGTTTGAGTGTTTTCGATTTTAGATTACATTATAAAAATACAAAATTTTTATTTTAAAATATCAAGTATAAAGATTATCTTTTGACTGACTTGAAGAAAAAATACATTAGAAACCCAAAGAACATCAATGCTATTTTTTAATTTATTTTAAAAACCTTTTTGAAAATCTTGTTTTAAAATTGGAAGCCAAACTGTATTTATATCAACTGATATGCTAGCTATACATTCATCTTCATTAAGATAGATGCAAGCTGCTTCTTTGATTTTTCGTTTAATTTTGTCTGGTTCTTTTTGTAATATACTGGTTTCTCCCCACATTACTCTGTGATCATTTTCAAAAGAATGTTGGCAAATTTTAGACCTCTCCCAGTCTCCCCTTCTGAGGTACCCCTTATGGTCGTTTATTCTAACTTTAAGAGGCCTTGAAGTTTCTCCAATATAAAATTTACCACAGTCGCAAGGAATTTTATAAAAGATATTTTTTGAGTTTTGCTCAGCATTTAATGGTGTTGTTTTGGTTAGAATTGATCTAATAGTATTTGATTTTTAAAAAATTGTTCTAATATTATAATTATTAGCGACTCGTTTAATTTTTTCCGAAATACCTGGTATAAATGGAATTATTAAATTTGTTGGTTGTACATTATTATATCTACGTTCGCGTTGTCTTGGAAAAAAAAATACGAATTTTTAATTAAGCCCTCTTTTATTATTTGTTTTTCTTGTAAAAATGTATTATTTTCCGAACAAATTATTTTAGCTCTCTCGTATAGACTTTTTATTACTGCTTTTTTAACTGATGAGCAATGATTTGAGTTAAAATTTAGATATTTATTGGTATGTGTTGCTTTTCTATAAACTGAGGTTAGTAATGTATTTTGTTTGTTTATTAAAACATCTAAAAATGACATTTTGTTATCGTTTTCTTCTAAAGTAAATTTTATTGTTGGTTCTTTACCATTTATAAAATTAAGAAAATCATTAAGTTTATTTAAATCGTGAGGTCAAATACTAAAAATATCATCTATATAGCGAAACCAAATGACCGGTTTAAAATTAAATTCCTCTAAAATTTTATTTTCAAAATCTTCCATAATGATTTTTTTCAACAGGATTTTGGGATGCAATGGGCTCTCCACTTTCTCCTCTAATGAGTAATATGCTACTTGCTAAACCTACGTTTTAGGGGTGGGCTTAGTCCTCCTAGACACTTTCATGAATTTTTTAAAAGATCATTTTCCTATCAAATATACTCAATTGTCAACAAAATTCCTCGTAAACTTCTAACCCTAAATAATGTGCAAACTTTTAAAAAACCATTTTTTTTCTATTTATTAAAGGAACAAAACAAATAGTGAGTCCTATATTTTTTGCTTTTGTTTTATTTAAAACCCATAATCTAATTACCTACTGTATTTGTATGTTCTCTTGACCTTGTGCCTTACCTACTTTTACTTTCTCTCTTTGTTTTCTTTAACAAAACATTTAGTATATAGTATTTTATAATTCAGTTTTGCCATTATATTTTGAAATATTAGTTTTACCTAAAAAAAAATTTAAATACTGCTGGGGTTAGATGGTTTTGGGGTTTCCTAAAAGTAGGTGAACTGAATCTCACCCATTGTGGATGTATGTAACTTAATTTATTTAACTTTATCACTACTAATTTGTTTTATATATTTCTTTTCCTACAATAAAGACCTTTATTATTATTATTATTAAAATAAAATCTATTTCGCCTCCTGTTAATAACCCCCCTCCCATATCCCACGGTGTGCTACTGTGTAAGCTATCAACCATCCCTTAAAGACAATTACAATAGGTTATGGTAAAAGGAGCCTGGTTATGGTAAGTTTTTTAATTATTTATCCTTAAGAAATCCTCCTCAAAGTCAATGCCTGAGTGCCCACTGGCTTACATTCCCTAAAATACAAATCTCTTTCACCCCCTGCCCTCTTCATATTAGTTCATATTTTTTTAAACTAAATATTCTCCTATTTTTAAGTAAGGAAATCTACGAATCGTCTATCCAGTAATTTACTCAAAACAGCCAAAAAACCACTTAAAATGTCGCAAAAACTACTGTTGAGGATGGTTTAATTGTTTGCCCCATATTTTTCATAAAACTTTTTTGACAAATAATTATGCAAAAGTTGGAGAATATCTCATGGTTTAAAGTTTGTGATTTAATTTGAGATTGTCAATGTGTAGTCAGTTTGCAATCAATTTAAAATAAAAATCATGCATGCAATTTTCTGTTTTGCCAGACATTTAAAATTCTATTTAGCAATTTTTCGAACTACAAAGCTTTTTTTAATTAAAATAATTATTTTTGTCTGGAGCATATTTTGTAATATCCAAAGCAAAAATAAATCAAAATGCGTTGTTGTTAATATCTTTTAAAACTAGTTCTGCAGACTATCGTTAAAATATTAAAATAAAAAAGTGTTATTAAAAAAAAATTACACAGTTTCTCTGACAACGTTAGGATAAATATGCTGGAGAATAAAAAAAATGCAACACCCGAAAGAAAAAATATTTTTAAATTAATTTATTTATATCGTAATACATTAGGATGCTCTTAGTAATTGAATAAATTTTCAGGAAGATTCCTTCATGATAATCATCAAAAAATTAATAATGAGTGGCTCCTCCATGGTTATTTATGCAGGCGTTTGTTCTATTGGGCATTGACAAAATAAGATGGTCTATATCATATTGAGGAACACTCATCCAAATCCTTCTTACGGCATGCAAGAGTTCATCTAAGTTTCTAGGGGGATGTGGTATTCGACTAAGATTGCGCCCTATCATATCCCATACGTGTTCGATAGGCGAAAAGTCACGCGATCTTGCTGGCCATTCCAAAGTCTCTGTGCCAAATGCATGTAAGAAGTCCATTGGTTTACGAGCAATATGCGGTCTGGCATTATCTTGTTGAAAGATCGCATTTGGGATAGTTTGTAGGTAGGGATGTAAAACTGGCTGCAGCTCTTCATCGATATATCGCCGAGCAGTCAGATTGCCGTTGATAAGGACCAGAGGTGATCTGCTTGCTAAACATATAGCACTCATACCATGATACATTGCTGTCTTGCTATATTACGTTCAACAGCTAAGTCTAATGTCTAATAAAACCAGCCTCTTTCATGCCCACGATGATTCCTTTCTCAAAGTCGTTGAAATGATGAAATTGTTGGCGACCGCGAACTCTTTTTTATTTTTTAAATAAACTGTAAGCAATCCAAAAAGACCAAAAACCACGAGAAAAATGATTTAAAGTTTTCAGAAAGGGTCTTTTATGTGTTGGTTGTGTTTGCAAATGAATAGAAAAAATCGGTGAAAAAAGGAAAGATTTGAGATAAGGTATAAACACAAATAATTTTGATTCAACTATTATGCATATACATGTTGTTACATTTTTTTTTGTTCTCCAGTATATTAAGGACGCTGTGTTTTTATTGTAAATGAGGCAATAAGTAAAAATAGCCACTTTCCAGAATTGAGACGAGTGAGATTTTTTGTCATTTCTAAAGAATCGCGACCTCATCTTATTTAATTTTTTGTAATTTCAGTGTAAAAAGACACACTTTTTAAAAACTTTTTTTGCATCGCGGTAACAAAAAGAACAATGGTTTTGTTATTTTCGATCCATAAGTAAAATCGCGGTTTTGATAAAGATAAAATATAAAAATAAATAATTTTAGAAATCATCGGGTGCTAATTTTGGGGGCTTGAATTTACCAGCGTTTTAAGTCTTTTCGTATAGTTTATATGTAATACAAAATGTTGAATGAATTCGTCTATTTTTTTGAGTTATTAAAACTTCTTCACTTAATGTGCATATTTTTTGGTCTACTATGGATTGTATATTTTGAATTTTGTTATTAGTCGTCCATTTTTTGTTATTGGGGTCCTTAAGACCCAGTCCGCCTTGTATGTTATAAATTATAAACATTTTTTTTCAGTTCGTGGAGTAGAAAAATCTCAACTTTTTGTCGTATATTACCCATTTATTTCTAGTTCGTGGAATCCCATGACTTTTCGGTACTTCACACATTTATTTTTAGTACGGGGAATCTCATCCATTTGTTATAAATAGGGTGTTATCCAAACGTTTCAGTTTAGTTGTATCTGTCCTGGACTGAGTAGCACATGCGACTAAAAAATGAGTATAAATTTGCGCCTACTCACAGGCCGTTGACGGATAGGGAGATGTTATATCTTCTAGAAAACGACGGCCCAGAATTTGATACGTGGGTGAACGAAGATTCTGCGAGCGACTTAGAAGATGAAGAATTGTCGAAGAGGATCAATCTGCGGAGGATGAATTCGACCATAATACTGATACTTCTGATTCTGTCCCACATAATGCTGATGATCGTAAAGGCCTAATTTATATACCGAAGAATGATACAGAATAGTCTAAGCTTCCAGTGGAAACACGACCAGTTGATCGCCAGAAGGCTGATATATTGACTAAAAAGTTGGGACTTACCCCTTACAGTAGCAATTTCTCAACAATAAGGAAGTATTTTCACTTATTGTCGTCCGATAATCCCAGCTACGAGGTCCAGGGACCGTTTCAAAGGAATAACATATTTTCTGAGGTTTTACAACTTTGAGACGAGAGCAGCACGGAAAGCCGTTGATAAATTAGCTCCTATACGAGACATATTCGAAATATTCGTCAGAAACTATAGGAAATCCGTTTCTCCAAGCAGTCATTCTTGCGTTGACGAGCAACTAGTTCCTTTTAGAAGCAGAGCGCATTTCAGAGTATATATGAAAAGCGAATCAGACAAATATGGGATAAAAGTATGGGCTTTGGTCGACTGCGACACCTGGTTCGTTTGCAACATGCAGGTATATTTAGGTGAGTATTTATCTTGAAATATATAGTCCTTGCTGTGGTGTAATTAAGTTTGAAAAACCAATGGTTGTTTCAGGAAAACAACGAAAGAGTCCAGGAAAGGGTTAAGGTCAAAGAGTAGTAATGGATTTGGTTAGTCATTTGGAAAGCGGCTATGGCATTACGACGGATAATTTTTTCACCAGTTTGGAACTTGCCGAAAAGCTCTGGGCGAGAAAGCTAACTCTATCTGGAACTCTTCGAAAAAACAAGACTTCCATACCATCAGAACTTTTAGCAGCTTCTTATAAAAATATAAATTCAAGTATGTTTGCCTTTAAGAAAAATTGCAATTTGTCCCGAAGAAAAATGCGGCCGTTATTCTGCTGTCGACTGAGCATATGAAGAATGAAGTATCTGGGCAATAAGCCCGAGATTATTTTTCATTATAACAGAACGAAAGGGACTGTTTACACTACAGACAAGTGGGCAAGCGAGTACTCTGTGAAAAGAAGATCTAATCGTTGACCTGTGGTAATATTTGCACATCTTTTAAATTTTGCTGGTATCAACGTGTTGAAATCATGGCTGATGAAATTTTCAGATTGGAATAAAGCGAAACCGCAGATACGTAAATTATTTCTTCTAGACTTGGGAAAAGAGCTCATAAAACAGAATAGCAGCATACTTGGCGATACAGCAACAAACAGATTCAAATAGCCAAGAAAAGATATATGACTGTCGTTTTTCCCGATCTATCCCGAGAAGATGAAAATCAGGCTAAAGCGACTGAAAATCAACCTAACAGAACCAAAGACAGAAAATATAAAAAAGTGTGGACCAAATGCAAAAAATACGTATCAGACCACTCTCTCATTAAAATAATATGTACCGGCTGCCAAAATGAATAAAAATTTCGTTCAAATATTTTAAATGCTGTGAATTCTTATTCTAAGTTAAGTTTTATTTTCAAAATGTTAGTTTAACACTATATTATCCTTTTAAGGTATGTTGTTTTTTGAAAACATATGTGTCAAAACTGAGTCTTACTTAATTTATTGAAGACAAAAATAGTAACAAAACAGTATCACAAATTAATAAATCAAAACCAAATTGGAGTCTTTTTCGACCCCATTCCGTCCCATGTGTAATTTTCCGAAGTCCTATTAAGGCGCATTTACATAGACAAACTTTCCTTTGATGTTGAAATGCCGACAAACATTTACACGAACCTCTTGAGCAAAATGTTCAAAAAAAAGTCCGAGCAAAATCTCGTACAAAAAGACTCACGGAAATTTTGGAGAGAATGTTAAGCAAAATTTGTTTGAAGAAATGTGGGTATAGAAATCTTACAAATTTAAATTTTATGGTTTTATGGGAATTCATTGAACTTAACTGAAAATAGAAAGACTAAGTTTTAAAACAAGGTATTTTTAATTAAGTGCTTTCCGACGGAAAAACGATAAAACGATTTGATGTAGAAATTCACATTTTGCCTCATAAGCAACTTCGATTGACCTGATTTTTATAGGGGATATGCCAGTATACTTGTAACTTTTTTGGGGTTGTAAAAAAACGAGAATAAAAAAATAATAATTGGCACTTATTTATGGAAGTTGCCTGTAAAATGTAGTGATAAAAATTTACGTTTAAAAGAATATCTCTTTATTTTACTTCCTAGTTTAAAACACAATACACAAAAAGTCAAATTAAAAAACCTATATACATTTTATTAAATCTCAAATATATGAACAAAAGCACGTTCGGTCTAAATATTACCCGTTTATTACCCACTTTTACAACCCTACGATCCCACCCTTATCTAAAAAAATATAATTTAGCAGTAATAAACTAGACTTCTGAATCGGAATGTTGCTCCTTTGAATATTGTTTGTTCAGTGCCAGTAATCGACCTTGATTATTACATTAAATTGACAGTAAATATCTATCTTCAGCATTTTCATGAACCTTTTGCTTTTTTAAGCAACCGTTGGGGCCTTAAAATAACTAGGTAAATCTGGTGTGAGGAATGAAAAAAAAAATCAAAGCTAAGGGTAAAGTAAAGTTACAAAAATATGTTCAAAAAAAAATCCCCTCCCCACCACTCCTTATAGTCGTGAGGCGCGGATTACCGCTTAAAAGTGCAATTTTTGAGTTTTTTGCCGATATTTTTTTGAAAAGGAAAATTTTTCAGGGTTGTTTTTTGAATTTAGGAAAAAACCCTTGGAAATAAAAAAGAACTTGCAAGAAAATCCCAAAAAAACCCCCGTGCAAAAAAATCCGGGGAAAACCCTAAGAAAAAAATATTATAAGTAACCCTAATCCATCTGACAAAACTGATAGCCAAGAATAATGTTTCGCTTGCCGTCGGCTTTTTTTCACTAAAATTTTAAATAAAAGTTGGTATTCCATTTTTTTAAAGAATTGAGATCAGTGATCACTGATGTGAAATTTTATTTATTCTCATCTTTAAAAATATGTTTCCAAAATAGATAGCAATAATTTGCTCAAAAATTTACCCGAACAAAATGTTCAAAGAAAAGCTCACAAAAATGTTCACGAAAACAATTCTAGATCTTTTGCACGAGCTTTTGTTTGAGCATGTTCGTCTGTGTAATTGCGCCTTTAAAGGTTAAATGATAAACTACAATCGATGCGCCACTGGTGCGTAATTGGATAGGTTTTTTTGTTCCATTGACAGGCACTTTTTCAGTTTTTCTGTTCCTCTGGGGAACTGACACCTTCAGTATGGCACCGAGGTCGCGATTCTTCAAAAACCGTCAGAAAATCTCGCCCTTACAAAAAATCTGACGATTTTTAAACACAAGTTTACACTTAATGCTTCTTGTCAGAACTATTTGATAATATTCCTTAAAATTTAGTTTCTTAATACTGTTCTTCTAAATAAAAAATATGTCAGTTTTAATTTTTGTAAGCTGTCTTTCTAAAAAAAACCCGTTTTTTTAAAAATGTATGTTTTTAAGCTTATTTTTTTGTGTAAACAAACCTTTAAAATTTTTAACATACAAAACCGTAGGTAGCCATGGAATATGTCGCTGTCACTGTTCAGAAAAGTCACACAAATTCTGTCTTTCCTTTTACAAGGTGAGAATTTTCTACACTTTTTGACGTTTATTGGTACGCGTAGGAACAATTTAGCTCCGCAGAATATCTTTAAAATATTAAAGTTAGGATAAATATCAAGGACGCTGCGTTTTTGTTTTAGACAATAAGTAAAAATCGCGACCCGAGTGCCGCTTTTTCGGAACCGGCTCTGAAGGCTCGTGCCGCACCCAAAACTGTTTCCCATGGTGCACCACCGCAAAAAAATCTAGGTCCGGAGATTTTGACTTTTGATTCATGTTTTTGAATCATTGTAGCAGTAATTTATCTTGCTTGCTATAAAGCTTAAAATTTGCATTTTTTTGTGTGTCCCTTGTGAAAAAGGGCTAAATATCAAAAAGTACTTGGTCCATCGAAAAAGGAAAAACACGGATAATTTCTTTTTTCGTTTTATGTATTATGTTTTATGTCTATTAAAGATAAGGGAAGCCATGGAAACCGAGATAAACAGGATGGTCATACCAAATTATGTACGTTTTCCAAAAAATTTCGCAGGTTCATGATAGCTTTTCTGATTTTATTTATTTTTAGAGATTTTATTCCCTAAGCCAAGATAAATTATATTTAAATCAACGTAATTTTAACTATAATACAGGATGTCCAAAAAACGACTTTAAATAAAAGTGATAGACAAAGTCCTAACAAACATTTTTTGTCATTATCATTTTCTTGTAGTTGTACAGGGTGAGCCAGCAATGAAGAGTAATTTTCCAAAAATAGCCGTCTTGGACCTTGGTTTATGAGAAAACTACCTATAAGGTTTATAAAAAAGTCTCGTCGAAATTTGATTGTATAGGGTCAGCCAAAAAAATGGTCTTTGGAAGTCACTAAATAAATTATAAATCGAATTTGCAAACATTTTATATATGATTGTCAAGAGAATGATCTAGTTATTTTTCTTTATTTTATTTTTCTTTTATGTACACGGTGAGTCAAAACTACACCCTATATAGATTTGGAAGCTGAAGTTACCACATATTATGTATGATAATGTCCTTATATTTTGAACGTTTATATTTTGAACGTTTATACAGGGTGTCTTAATGCGCTTCTGTAATTTGTACAAAGTAGAACCTCCTTACAAATTCTTTAAAAAATGGATACTATTTTAAAATTGGGTCAAATATAATAATAAGTATCACTGTTCTGATGATTGGTCATCAGAAAATCTAGTAGGCTTTGAGTAGAAATTAGCAACAAGCTGTTTAGAATTAAAACATGTATTTTTACAAATTTGTACAAATTTTTCGTATATGTTCTTTATAATTTATTGACGAACCATATTTCTAAATTTTGGAAAAATTAGTAATAAATCTATTATATTCCTTATCACAAAACGGACACAACGCACAATGCACACTTTAGAAGAAGGCCTTTCTAAACAACTACAGTTCAATTTTTTGACTAACCCTGTATATATATGAATACTGTTCCTCAATAATATAAAGAAAAATAAGTAGATCGTGGTCAAGAATATTCACATAATAAAGATTTGCAAATGGGATTTATAATTTATTTAACGAATTTTAAGGTCTTTTTTGGCTCACCCTGTACACAAATTAAAAGATTGTTAGCATTGAAAAAAAAAATTAATGCCTTGTATAATGTCAGAAAAATCTTTTATTCTGTTACTCTAATTTGAAATTCCGTTTTAGAGGGTATTTTAAAACGTTTTTTTTTTGGGTCTCCCCGAATATATACAAAGGTAAGTGCCAAACAAAAATTGTTGATAATGGCATGCACAATCATATTTCAAAAGGCTTTTTTTCATAAACCTTTCAGTTTTCTCATAGACCAAGGTCCAAAACGGCCATTTTTGGAAATTTACCCTTCATTGCTGGCTCATCCTGTACAATTACAGGAAAATGGTATTAACGAGAAATATTTGTTAGGACCTTCTCTATCACATAATAAAAAATTACAAAAATTGACCAATATTTTAAAAACTTACATTTTAAGTCTTTTTTGGACACCCTGTGTAATATTCAAAATTACGTTAATTTAAATATAGTTTAACTTAGCGAATAAAATCCCTGGAAATAAATAAAATCGGAAGAGCTATATTGAATCTGCGAATTTTCTTGGGGAACGTACATAATTTGGTGTAACCATCCTGTTTATGTCGGTTTTCATGGCAACCCTTATCTTTAATAGACATAGAACATAAGGCATGAAACGAAGAAAGAATTACCTTTCGATCAGTGGTTTTCTTTTTTCGTTTGGCCAAGTACTTTTTGATATTAAGACTTTTTTCACAAGGGTGGTCAATAAAATAGTTTGGCCCGGGTGATCAATGTCTACTCATAAATTACAATGAACCAAAAACATGAATCAAAAGTCAAAATCTCCGGACCTAGATCTTTTTGCGGGGGTATAAGATGGGGCCTGGACTAAATTGCGAACAGCAAAAATGGCAAGTGTGAGAGATTTTTGTACATTTTCTTCGCTGCTGAGCAATAGCAGCTATGAAGACGACGAAATAATTGCAACAGAAAATAAGAACAAAAATTTTAATTCGAAAATGTGAGGTTAACGGTTTGCCAGTTCCGCTGTTGCAGTCTTGTTCCATTGAAACTGCACCAGAACCAGTCGTGTTCCACTGAAACAGCACTAGTGCCATTTTTTTACATCACCGGGCCAGTGTCAGTGTGAAACTGGAAACAGGCGAGCGCGGAAATTGATTTTGGGCTGAATCAACCTACACCCCCCCCCCCTCACGAAACTCAATTTGGATATTGTAAAAATTAGGTACTAATTATGTCCTAATTTAGCGAAGTTATTCACACTTAAAAGAGGGGGGTGTAGCTTGGTGCTAAGCTGCATCCCCCCATTCTTAGGAGACAGATTTAATGTTAGTTGATATGTCATAATTTTTTACTAATTATGTATTATTAAAGAAGGGTCCTTTAAGTTTACAAAAATCATCGGTTCCTAAGATTTTTGTTTGTTTGTTATGGGGTGTGTAGCTTGATATCAAGGCATACCCCCATCTGCTTAGGAAATAGATTTGAAAAAAAGCAATTATGACTTAAATGGTACTAATTATGTATTAATTTCGTCCCCTTCTAAAAAATTGCCTACTCTCAAGATAATTTATATTTTTTTATTTTTATGGGCTGTGTAGCTTGATAACAAGGCACACCCCTCTCTACTTAGGATATAGATTTGAAGAAACGCAATTATGCCCTAATTTGCTATTAATTATGTACTAATTTCGTCATCTTCTAAAAAGTTGCCTACTCTCAAGATAACTTCTTTTATTTTTGTTTTTATGGGTAGATTTATATCAAGCTAATCACCCCATATAAACAAAAAAAAAAGAAGTTACCTTCAGAAAAGGCAATTTTCTAAAAGGGGACGAATTTATACATGAAAATACAATGTGTAGCAAATTATGGCATAACTATTTTTTTTTCAAATCTCTTTCGTCCCCTGTAAAAAATTGCCTACTCTCAAGATAACTTAATTTTTTTTGTTTTTATAGGGTGTGTAGCTTAATATCAAGGCACACCCCCTCTGCTTAGGAAATAGATTTGAAAAGAAGCAATTATGCCATAATTTGCTACTAATTATGTACTAATTTCGCCCTTTCTAAAAAATGGCCTACTCTCAAGATAACTTCTTTTTTTTTGTTTATATGGGGTGGTTAGCTTGATATCAAGCTACCTATAAAAAAAAGAAGTTATCTTGAGAGTAGACAATTTTCTAAAACGAAACGAAATTAGTACATAATTAGTAGCAAATTATGGCATATTTATTTTTTTTCAAATCTCTTTCGTCCCCTTCTAAAAAATTGCCGACTCTAAAGATAATTTTTGTTTTTATGGGGTGTGTAGCTTAATATCAAGGTACACCCCTCTCTACTTAGGATATAGATTTTAAAAAACGCAATTATGCCCTAATTTGCTACTTATTATGTACTAATTTCGTCATCTTCTAAAAAGTTGCCTACTCTCAAGATAACTTCTTTTATTTTTGTTTTTATGGGTAGATTGATATCAAGCTAATCACCCCATATAAACAAAAAAAAAAGAAGTTATCTTCAGAAAAGGCAATTTTCTAAAAGGGGACGAATTTATACATAATCAGTAGCAAATTATGGCATAATTATTTTTTTGCAAATCTCTTTCGTCCCCTGTAAAAAATTGCCTACTCTCAAGATAACTTAATTTTTTTTGTTTTTATAGGGTGTGTAGCTTTATATCAAGGCACACCCCCTCTGCTTAGGAAATAGATTTGAAAAAAAGCAATTATGTCATAATTTGCTACTAATTATGTACTAATTTCGCCCTTTCTAAAAAATGGCCTACTCTCAAGGTAACTTCTTTTTTTTTATAGGTAGCTTGATATCAAGCTAACCACCCCATATAAGCAAAAAAAAAGAAGTTATCTTGAGAGTAGACAATTTTCTAAAACGAAATGAAATTAGTACATAATTAGTAGCAAATTATGGCATATTTATTTTTTTTTTAAATCTCTTTCGTACCCTTCTAAAAAATTGCCGACTCTAAAGATAATTTTTGTTTCTATGGGGTGTGTAGCTTAATATCAAGGTACACCCCCCCTCTGCTTAGAAAATAGATTAAAAAAAAAAGCAATTATGCCATAATTTGCTACTAATTATGTACTAATTTCGTCCCCTTCTAAAAAATTGCCTACTCTCAAGATATTTTTTTTTTGTTTTTATGGGGTGTGCAGCTTGATATCAAGGCATACCCCCGTCTACTTAGGAGATAGATTTGAAAAAACGCAATTATGCCCTAATTTGCTACTAATTATGTACTAATTTCGTCATCTTCTAAAAAGTTGCCTACTCTCAAGATAACTTCTTTTATTTTTATTTTTATGGGTAGATTGATATCAAGCTAATCACCCCATATAAACAAAAAAAAAGAAGTTATCTTCAGAAAAGGCAATTTTCTAAAAGGGGACGAATTTATACATAATCAGTAGCAAATTATGGCATAATTATTTTTTTGCAAATCTCTTTCGTCCCCTGTAAAAAATTGCCTACTCTCAAGATAACTTACTTTTTTTTGTTTTTATAGGGTGTGTAGCTTGATATCAAGGCATACCCCCTCTGCTTAGGAAATAGATTTTAAAAAAAGCAATTATGCCATAATTTGCTACTAATTATGTACTAATTTCGCCCTTTCTAAAAAATGGCCTACTCTCAAGATAACTTCTTTTTTTTTGTTTATATGGGGTGGTTAGCTTGATATCAAGCTAGCAAATTATGGCATAATTGCTTTTTTTTAAATCTATTTTCTAAGCAGAGAGGGGTGTACCTTGATATTAAGCTACACACCCCATAAAAACAAAAATTATCTTTAGAGTCGGCAATTTTTTAGAAGGGGACGAAAGAGACTTGAACAAAAATAAATATGCCATAATTTGCTACTAATTATGTACTAATTTCGTTTCGTTTTAGAAAATTGTCTACTCTCAAGATAACTTCTTTTTTTTTTGTTTATATGGGGTGGTTAGCTTGATATCAAGCTACCTATAAAAAAAAAGAAGTTATCTTGAGAGTAGACAATTTTCTAAAACGAAACGAAATTAGTACATAATTAGTAGCAAATTATGGCATATTTATTTTTTTTCAAATCTCTTTCGTCCCCTTCTAAAAAATTGCCGACTCTAAAGATAATTTTTGTTTTTTATGGGGTCTGTAGCTTAATATCAAGGTACACCCCCCTCTGCTGAAAAAATAGATTTAAAAAAAAGCAATTATGCCATAATTTGCTACTAATTATGTACTAATTTCGTCCCCTTCTAAAAAATTGCCTACTCTCAAGATAACTTCTTTTTTTTTTGTTTTTATGGGTAGATCGATATCAGGCTAACCACCACCACATATAAACAAAAAAAAGCAGCCAAAATGGACTACTTTCAAAGTTTTAAAAACTAAAGAAATCATTAGGTTAGAAAAAATATTTTACAGAAAGGTGGGCCTTATTAAGAGGCGGGTCTTATTTGGGGCCGGTACCTTATAGCGAACCAACCGAACCGAACATCCCGAGTTTCTTCACAGTCACAGCATTTTCGCGGTCGACTCATTAAGATATTAACGACAAAAAATTTTTTGTTCATTTCTGAAATCAAAATAATCGTCTATGCTCCGCTGATTCGATTCTTTTATAAACGAACAAAAAGCGAAGAGAAACTGCCTTTAAAAAAACATTCGAAGATATAACGATATAACGACAATATTCTCGGAGTATATTTTGAGTTGAGGCTCTACATTTGTGTTTGACAATATTATGGGGGTACATTATTTCAAAATTACTATTTATTCTGACTTTTTTGCACCCGTTTTGCTGATTTAATCCACTTTGAAATATTCTTGCCTGAAAATCAAATTGGTCATTCTTTAGACGAGATTTTTTATATTTATATATATGTTTTCCTGATTTTATTATTTTTCTGTTTATTTTTATTTGTTTATTGTTTTATTTCTATTTTTAATTTATATTAATTGTTATAAGATGGTACAATAATTAATAAATTTGTCAGTTTTTAAAGTTTTATAAAAAATAACTGATTTACGTATTTAAATAAAAAGAAGTGCTCAATTACTAGTAATCTCTACTATGTTGGGAATTTGGAACCTTTGGTTGCACTAAAACAAAGTTATGATTGTTTTCCACAAACCAAAACTACACTTTTTTGCACTCGACGCGCGTTTCGCTAACAACGTTAGCATCATCAGGAGACGATAAACAATGAACTAAATTAATCTACGCTCTATCTTACATACAATCCTTTAGTGGGCGGAGATAAGACTAATAATTTGTGATTGATCACGATTTTTAATCCTATCTCCCCTCAACTAAAGAATAAAGTGTACTAAACGGGATGGGTCCTCTATCTTTATTTAAACTATTTTTGGATTTAATGATTTCCATACTTTCATATGCATTCAAAAGTCTTTTGTTTGGTACACTTTTTAGAAGTTTTAGGTTATCTAATGTGAATCTATGATTGTTTTCAAAAGCATGCTCGGCCACACTTGACTTTTCTGTTCTTCCGTATTTTAAGTGTGCTAAATGTTCTTTAAAACGTGTTTGAATAGAGCGTCTCGTTTGGCCAACATATTTTTTGTCACAATCCATGCAACTAATTTCGTAAATTCCACTTTTTTCTAGAACTGTAGTTTTATCCTTGGGATTTCCTAGTAAGCTTCTTATTGTGTTACCGGATTGATATACTAATTTAAGACCGGTGTTATTAAATACTTTGTGTAATCCTTTCGTATAATTAGGATTATAAGGAATTGATACAAATTTTGAGTCGCAGGTATCTTTTTGTCTGAAAAGGGTAGAATTCCGAAAGGTCTTTTGAAAAGAATGTCTATTTATCAGCTTATTTATTAAGCCTTCGTCGTAACCGTTTTCGCCAGCTATATTCCTAATCCTATTCTTTTCTGCTTCAAATCTTTCTTTGTTTAAGGGGAAATTTACTAATCTATATGTTAAAAAGTGCAAACTTGCAAGCTTATGTTGTAAGCAATGAAAAGAGTCATTTGGAATATACCTGTTGGTGGCCGTGCCTTTTCTGTATAGGTCAAAGTCCAATTTATTTTTATTTCTTATAACTAAAGTGTCTAGAAATGGCAGTGTACCGTTGTTCTCTGTTTCATAGGTAAATTTAATAGTGGGGAATTTTTTATTTATTTTTTCCATAAAATTTTCAACACTAGTTACTTTAGTGTTGAATACTGCAAACACATCGTCTACATATCTGAACCATACTCTGGGGAAATACTCAAATTCTTTACTTAAATCTGATTCAAATTTGCTCATAAATAGGTTTGCGATAAAAGGTGATAAACTATTACCCATTGTGGTTCCTTCTAATTGCTGGTAGTAGTTATTTTTATATTAAAAGTAATTTCTCTACTATGTTGGGAATTTGGAACCTTTGGTTGCACTAGAACAAAGTTATGATTGTTTTCCACAAACCAAAACTACACTTTTTTGCACGCGACGCGTGTTTCGCTAACAAGGTTAGCATCATCAGGAGAGTGGAGAAGTGTAGTTTTGGTTTGTGGAAAACAATCATAACTTTGTTTTTTTTTTGTTACTAGTAATCTCTATAAACGTAGCTGACAAAAATTGACCTAATATTTACTTTTTATATTACTCACAGTTATGCTTTTGGGACACTCTGTTTAGTTTAACTTTCTTGGTCAATAATATTTCTTGAATTACACCGAAGCACGAATCCATGTTTATTTTAACTCTTATGCCAAAGAATATAGTACTATAACTACGAGAAGTTTTTATGTATTAAACTAATTTGTCTAGAAACTATACAAAAAATTGGTTTTTTCCACATTTTTGACGTTTGAGACTATGAGTGACTTTTAGAATTAGGAAAATTAGGAATAAAATATTAATAAAATGACTAAAAAAACAACAGGTTGCAATTTAACAGGAAAAACCAAAAGATACTCAGGCCTCCGAGGCGTCCCTTGTGCGTGTGAAACGTGCAGTCAAACAGATTTTTTTTGTTAAAATTAATTTAATTTTTTTTAATTTAAGTATTGTGGAAGATTAACTCCAACAGATTTTTTTGATGAACTTAATTTTAATTTGCCAAATTGGATTTAGTAGTTTTTTTACGAAAGCCATCAAGAAGTAGCCTCTTGATTTTTTTTAATTTAAACTAAACAAGTATATTTATTATATTATTTATTATACCTGTCGCTTGGTTCGCAATGGGAGGATGTCACAAAATCGTAATTTATCAGGAGACCCAAAAACCGAGCAAAAACCTTTTATTAGGTGTTATTATGGATTATTTCTTTTTAATAAAAATAAACAAAAATTGTTTTGTATACATTTTTTGTAAGGTTCTGTATAAGTGCTTTAAGATGACATGTATACAAATTTAAAGCAGTGATCACAAATTGAAAAAAAAATGTTGATGAACAACCTCTCTTCATAATCTTTACAAAACCAGAGGCGGTGTTCCTAAAAATATATGTTTTGGGACTACCTAACCCAGAAAGTATACTGTAATTAGCTGTTTATTTAAATTGTACAGTAGTTTATTAAGATTTTAAGCAAAAAAAAACAAATTTATCAAAAACAAAAAAACTAATATTGCAAAAAAGCAAGGTAATTCAAAAACTCGAACTTGAATTTACCTTTTAACATGTTAACCTGTTGGAAAATATGGAAAGAATAATAATATTGAAAAAATCTAATTATTCTTGCCTAAAAATTAAACCATTTCCGCCAGTTTTCACCAAGTATTTACGAAAAAATCATTTAAAAACATCGTCAAAATATCAAACTGTCAAAGATTAAAATATCGCAACAATAAACTTCACCAAGTAAAAAGGCATATCGCTATGGAAACCATTGGTATTTCATTTACCAGACGCTTTGATTTATAGTGTAAAGGTGGTGTGTTGCGAGAAGTGCTCTTCGTTCGATATTTTAAAAGTATTTTCATGTTTTTCTTGGATTTTTTGATAAAGGTATTAAAAAAATAGTGTTAACAACTCGCGGCTAAACTGTGCTTTTTTTTACTCGCTGCGCTCGTTATTTAAACCAACGTTTTTTTAAAAAAAGCACTATTTTAGCCATTAGTTGTGAAAACTATTATTTCTTAACTTATGGTATTTATACTGTTAACCGCAAAGCCACTGCGTTTATATGTTACAGTGTTACGGTTTTTAACTTCACAGTTGTTAAACCTTGTTCTGGTGGAGAAACACTCTAGGAAATTGCTTTGTTTCACTTTTGGGTCACATCACTGTTGTTAAAGAAAAATTATTTTTTTGGTTTTATTCGATGAACATTTTTAAGAGAATCATGAATTGGATACATTCTTGTCTCCCACTCTTTACCTTATGAAAACGTTGACAGTCTTGATAATATATCCGCCAAGGCCGGGAAATGCTCTATTAAAGTACAAGTCTAGATGTTTCCGAATTTCTAGACGAGTACTTTAATGAAATTTCACGGTCGCGTAAGTGGGAAATCCATTATATTTTATTCCTATTTTTTTTTAGTTATTTTACCGGACTAGTGATGTAATATACCATTTCCCGGACTGAAACCGATAACGTAATGGAGTATATTATAATACAGTTTGAAATAAAGCAAATAAACCAAGAAACTGGCTCAGAAGAGAAAGAATGTAGAAAATATACTAGCTATTTAAAAAAGTAGATTTCTTGTCCGGGAAAAATAAATAAAAAGAGAGGTTTGTGGCATATCAGACACTCAATTTGCTTTTAAATTCATTGCGACCATCAGGCTTCCAAGATTTAATGGATAGTCCACCCACTAAACAAAAAAACATTTTAATAACGTTTAAATAACATATAGTCGGAAAACATAACGTTAGCCTGGATGTTAGTTCTAACGTTATATTCACTGTGAAAAATGCGCTTAATAACACGTTTTCTGACGTTAGAAAAATAACTTCATGTTTTTCTAATAATTAAAAAAAAAATGTTTTTCTAACATTGGAAAAAAAATGTTTTTATAACACTGAAAAAAATTTGTTTTTTTAACATCGGAAAAAAAAATGTTTTTCTAACATTGACAAAAAAATGTTTTTATAACATTATTAAACAATTTGAAATTAACTTTGTGTTTCGGACTTTCATTGTCTATATTTTATTTATACACGACGTTCCGATCAGTTTAATTTCTGATCATCTTCAGGTGCAAACTAGTTTGCAACGTCGCGTCGTGTATAAATAAAATATAGACAATGGAAGTCCGAAACACAGAGTTAATTTCAAATTATTAAAAAATGTTTGGTTAACCATTAAAAGGTAATATTTTTAACCAGATAAAAATGTTTTTGCACTTCTGGGACTAAAAACGTGACAAAGAAGAAAATGTTATTCATAAAAACTTTTTTGCACTTGACCAATGTTTCACTTTAGATTTATTTATAGTTCTTTGGTAAAGCAAGAAATCCTTAAAATTAATAAACAAAAAAATCAAATTTAGGGATTAAAATGAAATTTTAGAGTAAAATAGAATTTTAGAGACAATAAAATTTTAGGGAGTTAAAATTAAATTTAGTAAATTTTAATTTAAAAAAATATACTAAAAACAAGGTGACCTTGAACCCTTTAGGTAAAAGTGCAAAAATAGTATACATTATAATTATTATTATCTATTCTATGGTAGATGCGGTGATAGAACAGCTGACTGCAATCGATACATATGTAGATGTGTCTGTAAAGTTACTGCCATAACATTGTGAAATAACTAACACTAACACTAAACCGTAGCTAAACTAGCATGAACAATTAAAGGTGTGGGGCATGTGTTTTGGAAAATAATTAGTATGTAATGAACGCCACTGTGTTTATATTAAAATAATAAAAGTCAGGACACTAAAATACAGAAATATGTCCAGCGATAAGTTTTTGTGTTTAAATAAAATTATATAGGTTAAAAAGAAATACGACATTATGTTTATAAACTTATTGTTTAAATAAGAAACAATTTTTATTTAAATTAATTTAAAGAAAATTTATTATTGCTGGTAGTTAAATAACTTAATAATAAACAAGAGAATCAAAAAAAGAAACATTTTAAGGTAAATGTTCAAATTTATTTGAAAACATTTTAATTAAATACAAAAAAATTAACTTTCTCATTGTCGCTTATTTTTAAATAGTCAACTATTCTTAAACAACAAAAACATCCCTTAAACTATAACTAAGTGGAATAACCTTGTTTTTAAACTAAAGATTCCTATGGCAGGAATGTTTAAAATAAAAAATGTCATTTTATTTACAATTGCCAAGATATAACATTATCCAAGAACAAAGTTCTTTTTTTAAAAAAAATATATTTACATGGGAAGGAATGTTGTCTAAAAATTTTCTACAGTTGTGTAGAATCGTCGAAAATTGTGCACAACTTAGGGGCTTAAGAAAATAAATACTTTCTTATATTTTCTTTGAGGTATCAGGGAATCATGACATCTAGTCGCCGCCATAAAATCTACAAAGGTACACCTGGGAATTGTAGGTAAGATAATTTAAGGTAAAAGTAATTAAACTTAATATTTATAAGGGTAAATTAAGGAAAGGTAACATTTTGCTAATTAAGGTACAGTTAAATAATTTTAACTTTAGGTAATGTGCGTTTTCGGTACTTACTAGGTTTAATAGCTTAAAGTTTAATAATAAATATAATATATATATATAATAAAAAGCACAGAAAACACACAACATGGGGTATACATTTCAAAAGGTAGGTAGGTATACAGGCCTGAGTCTATGACATTCAGTAGACAAAACTCTGGAATTGATGGTAAGCCTCTCAAAGCTGGCCAACACAGGCATCACAATGGCATTGGTCACAGCAGGTTATAAGCAGCACCTCTGGAGGTAGGTCTGTAGCATTAGCAGGTAATGTAGGCTGGCATGGGTGATAGTTGACTCATGTAGGGAAGGCATGTCTATCAGAAAAATGTCTAACGTTTTAGGAGAGTTTCAGAGATATCGTCAATGGAATCTACGGAATCTCTTAGAAGAATAGTTCAGATAATAAAGTAAAAAAAAATTAGTGGGGTCTAACCACACTTATATCTAAAAGAAATATATAAAAAGAACATACCTTTCATCAGAGGGTTATCCATCACAAAAACTACTTAGGCAATCGTAATCTGTTTAATTCGAAAATTATAAAAAATAATTTTAATTTAAATAAACAAAACTGATTTTTGAAATAATGCCAGAATAATTTTTTGAAACAGGAAGAAACAAAGGTCAAAAGTCAAAAAAATTGAAGTTACAATTTATTATCAATCAAAAATCATGTTCTCTTTTATTTCTATCTTTAGCCGTGACGACTAAAGCTAAGGCCAGAAAGCAGAGTCTGCCAGACACCAATGAACAGAAAATAGGCAAGAAATAATATCTTGAATTCAAAGAAAAAGAACTAAAATAAATAAAAGGGCAGCATCAGAAATAGTATAGTTGAACTTTCTAGGATTTGATCGAGATATTAAGAAAAGAAAATGAAGAAAATAAGGACCTTTTGGGCTACTGGATCAGTACCGTTATTTTCCGGCCTGCACGATAACTAGGAGGAGAAATTGAAAAGAATCAGCTGATGACTGCTGGATCTGTAAAATGCAAAATTAAACAAATCGAGTTTTTAATAACATTTTGGTAGAAATTAAATAAATAAGAAGTAGTCATACGATAACAATATTAAAAAGAAGTAGGTTGTATAAAACAACATTTTAGATTATAAAAAATCATTTTAATTTAAATAAACATACCTAACTGATTTTTGAAGTAATTCAGAATGTTTTAAAACGGTCTTTTTATTTTGTTTTTCGCTAGAAAATGAACTATTAAAAAAACAATTAAAAGAAAACATATCGTAATGGACTTTTTTGGATGTTATAAATAAATTTTAGTTAATCTCATACATTAATTAATAATTTGTATTAAAAAGTTGAAAGTGAAAAAAACATTAATTAAATAAACAAATTTTTATGGTGGCCTTTTAATGTCAAAAACACAATTATAGTTATACCTTATTCCATCCTAAATTCATGTTCGAAGTATTCTCTGGTTAATGACATATCAAAAATTAACATATATTAATGGTCCTTTCTTTAATGTTAATAAAATTAAGGTTCTTTAAATGTTTGTTTATTCATATTTTTTATAATATATATTTTTAGTCATGCTTTTGCTTAAAATTTGAGGTAAGTTTTCCTATATTTTTTTTAAATTCCAGAAGATGCATTAATTCTAACACATTTTAGTGTTTGAAAAAAAACATTTTTTTTTCAACATGTATTTGACGTTTATTACGATTTTGATTCTTAGTGGGCAGAAGCCTACTGGTCTATTTCATCCTTGTTAGGAATCATCCAGTTAACAAGGATGAAACAGGCCTGTGGGTTTCTGGACTATCCACTAGATCTTGCAGGCCTGGTCGTAATGAATTGAAAAGCAAAATATGTGTCAGATATGCCACGAACCTTTCTTTTTAACTATACTAAATGCAACTCAGGCAAGATTTACTATGCAAGGGTATTTTCGGCACAACATTTTTTTATTCAAATATCCAATGTCTCATTTTAAAGATAAAGCTTGGATGTATGGTTCTTTCTGGAATTTCTGTCTAGACTTCTTAAAATATTACGTAAGGAACTAATTTTTTGTAAATTATAAATAAAGGCTTTTTGATTGATTGATTGATTGATTGATTAATATGAGCAAATATTTGGATCCATATTTCACAAAAATAAAAGTCAAAATTCAAAAATTATTGCTAGAGAACACTAGATTTTGAGGCGAAAATTTGTTAAATATTTAGTTTTTGTTAAATATTTAGTTTTTGGATAGAAAAATGTTGAAAAAAAAATGAAATTTGGCATGACTAAGACAAAGAAAACTGCCAGTGAAAGATGAAATATTGCAGTTAAGTTTCGCGCGGTATATATTTTTTCACAAATTTTCGTTTTTCAGAAACCTTGTTGATTTCTTAAATTATCTTAAAAAACCAAAGCTCTGTTAATACTTTTGGTTACTAAAAGAATTTATGGCAAAATATTGCTCTATGAAGATCTGATAATGGTGGTGTAATACTTAATCCTAATCTGGAAGAAGATTTGTTTTTTGAATCTTTTTATAATTGGGTAGATAGAAATTTTTTGGAAATACCAAATTTTTTATAACTTTTTTATATGTTTCTCAGAAACTGTTTTTAATTGGAGAGTAGGAATATGTAATAATAATGATATTTTTCCAAAAGATTTCAAAATGTGTTTCAACAAAAAAAAATTTATTCAACATTATTTTTTTAATGTTTAGTTGTTTTGAAAATTAAAATAAGTAATTAAAAAAAGTATAAAAATTTAATATAAACTTTATTACATTTATCGTCATTGCTTATTTTTCCAAAATACTTATTTACAAGAATACTGCTATTTCAAATTACATTCTTATTATAACACAGAATATTACATTATTATTAACATTAAATATATTAGGGTATTTCAACGAATAACTTTTAATTTGAGTAGGTATCGTTTAGAGTATTTACCGAGGTATTTACAAAATGTTACAAATACATACAATGGCTCATTTTATTCCAAAACGTTACAGCCAGTTAAATTAATCTATAAAAATAAACCAAATATCTACAATATCTTTCTTTTATCCATCTTACCGATTGGTTTGAACAGTCGCCAAATTTTTCCATTTTCATAAAGGGGATTTATAAATAATTACGTACTTACATATACTTAATTGTACAGGGTAATTCCCTATATATTCAATCCCTGGTTAGCGCCTTTATTATTGATGATAGAAAAAAAGTTTAAAAATGAAAGTTTTATAGTTTTTAATGTCTTTCGATATGTCAAAATTTGACATCAACTTTCTTATAATAAACGGGACACCCTGTATATTTTTTAAAACTTCGATAGATTTTTTTTTCCCGATTCCAAAAATATACCATATGTTATTTTTGTCTTGAACGGATATCAAACAAATTTGAAAAAACGTTGCCATAAGAGCAATGTGTTGAACAAAGAACCACCTAGACTATTTTTCCTTGGCTAATACATTGACCTTATGGCAACCTTTTTCTAAATTTGTTCAATAACCGTTTAAGACAAAAGTAACAAATGTTATATTTTTGGAATCAGGAAGAAAAGATATATCGAAGGTTTGAAAAACATACAGGGTGTTTAATATAAGAAAGTTGATATCAAATTTTGAAATACGGAATGATATTTAACAAAATATGTCATGTGGGTTAGAAGGCTTTTAAAAAACTAAAAAACTTTTCTATTTAAAGTTTTTTCTATTATCAATAATAATAAAGGGCGGTCTGAACCCGAGATGATTTTGAGGTTTTCTAAGTCAAAAAATGAATAATTATATTATACATGGTGTTCCAACGGAAACGAAACAGAGGCGTTTTAGAGTATTTAGAGTGCGAATTTCAAAAAACTCTCGAACCCGTCGATTTGTTATTCAAGGGGGAATAGTGGGGTGAATTTCACCCCCAGCATTTAAATAGTGAAAGTCATACCCTATTTAGAAGGTATTTCCAATGCCTTTGAGAAATTTTAAAAATGTAGCGATTCGCTTCCGAGATATTCACATCCAATGTAAACTAAGATTGTACAATATGTCCAAAATTCGATGATTTTGGGAGATTTTGGGTACTTCTAGAGGAGATAGAGAAAATTCGACCTTCCTTTGCCAGGCTTAATTTTCAAGACAAGATTTTCTGGTAAAGACCGTTTATATCACCCTGTCTTCGAGCTACGGGGGCTTTTTGAAAAGTCTGGATTTTGGGATAGGTCGAGGGGTAAACCACTTGCAAAAATTTGTACACTAAATTTCACAAAGCTTTAAAATTTCATAGAATTTCACCGAATTTCACAAAACTGCACATAATTTCACAAAATTTCGCCCACTTAACAAAATTTCTCAAAATTTCACAAAAATCACAAAACTTCACAAAGTTTTACAGAATATCACAAATTTTTACAGAATTTTATAAAATTTCAAATAATTTAACTAGTTTATTATGAATTCCCGTAAATTTACATGACTGGCTTTCGTAAAGTTAAAACTAGCCAAAACATAAGCATTTTTAACACATGTTGTTTAAGCAATGTATTGTGTAAAACTATTTTTTTCCATGCTGTTACTAAAGTAATGATACAAACTTATTTTCATAAAGGTTTTGAAATAACTTTAATTTACAGTGGAGCGAAAATAAAGCAGTTTGCATCGCCTTATATATATATATATATATATATAAAGCCTTAATACTGTTCAGAAAAAACGCAATGAAGCCACGTGAACATTTCATTGTATTTAATTAGGTGGTTAACTTTTATTTTTTAAGGTTATGTTTAAAATCTCCCGTTTTCCTGCTAAACCGAAAAAGATATATTTTTGGTTTGTCAATCTTGTCACTCTAATACAATAAAAATAAATAGACCTTAAAATTAAGATAAAATGTATTTTTCTTAATTTGTAATTAAAATTGAAATTAGTTATTTCAAAACCATTTATGAAAATAGGTTTGTATCACTAACTTTATTAATAACAGCATGGAAAAAATTGTTTTAATCAGTACATAATTTCTTGGCTAGTTTTAACTTTATGAAAGCCATCAGTTATTTAAATTTAAGGGAATTCATAATAAACTAGTTAAATTATGTTAAATTTGATAAAATTATGTTAAATTTGATAAAATTTTGTAAAAATTTGTAATACTCTGTAAAAATTTGTGAACTTTTGTGAAATTTTGTGAAATTATGTGAAATTAAGAAATTTTGCTAAATTTTGTAAAATTATATGAAATTTTGTGAAATGTTGTGAAATTATGTAAAATTTTAGGAAATTTTAAAGCTTTGTGAAATTTAGTGTACAAGCTATATGAAATTTGTGAAATTTTGTGAAACTGTGTGAAATTTTGTGAAATTTTGTTAAATTCTGTAAAATTTTGAGAAATTATGTGAAATGTGTGAAATTCTCTGAAATTTTGAGACATTTTTGTAAATTTTCACTACAAATTTTTAGAAAATTTCAGATACGTACCACACCAAAAGTGTATAATTTAAATCACAAAACATTCACTTCACAGGAGAGTGAAAATAAAGAAGTTTGCATTGCTTTATACATAAAGACTTAATATTGTTTAGAAAAACCTATATTTGTCTGCCCTAAAGTATGGATATATTTCATTTAAAAAGCAATAAAGTCACATGAACATTTTAATGTATTTAGGTAAAAACCATCTTTTCTTTTTTAAGATTATGTTTAAAATCTCCCCTTTTTCTGCTGAATCATAAAGCATATATTTTTGATTTGTCAATCTTGTGATCCCAATATAATAAAAATAAATAGACCTTAAAATTAAGGTAAATAGTTATGGTGGGGAAATTTAATCTTTCAACCAGGCAAGGGCGGGAAAGATACTTTACGCATGAGCTAGAATGAATATTATTTCTACGAAAAATCAAAAAGAAAAATCGAGTCTCGAGGTAAATTCAAGTGATACTTTCCAGACTAAAATGTGTGCAGAAAAGGGATATTTTCCGCACGGTCGTAGTAAAATGTATTTTTTTTTTAATTTGTGGTAAATGTAAAGTGCACTTTTGCTGAGGTACGGATATGTCTGTATCTGAAATTTTCTAAAAATTTGGAGTGAAAATTTCCAAAAATTTCACAGAATTTCGCAAAATCTCATAAAATATTACAAAATTCCACAGAATTTCACAAAATATCACAGAATTTCACAAATGCTTTTTTAATTTCCTTCAAACTGAAATAGTTGTCGAGTTATTAAATATTTTCCATAAATCATATAGATAGTAGGATGTGATAAAGGCGGCACGCCACACAAAATCTAAGCATAAAATGGCACTCTTGATTTTTTTAATAATGTGGCGTGACGCTTTTATTACAGCCTACTATGATGATTTATAGAAAATATTTAATAACTCGACAATTATTTATCCGATCTTCATAAGAGGCACACCATTATAAAGGAAATTAAAAAAAAAAATTGGAGTGCTATATTTCAAAAACTAAAAGTGCATCATAACATCTGATTTAATAATTAAATTCTAGTTTAAAAACTCTACAAAAATGCAACTAACACCACGAAGATATTTTCATATATAAAAAAGTTATAGGGCCCATCCCAAAATGCAGACTTTCCAAAAATCCCCCGTAGCTCAAAGACGGGGTGACATATTAAAATGCGGTTTTTACCAAAGATCTTGTCTTGAATTTTGTTTATCTGCTCTAAAAGGACTTGAGACCCCCCAAAAACATCGAATTTTGCACACCCTGTACAAGTAAATTTTCCTCCTCGTAGGAATGATTGCTAAAAGAAAAAAATTAAATAATAAATTGTACTAATGTGTATATCCGGATTTCTCAAAAATCACTAGATTCTTGAAATTTTATCACTTTTGCAAAGACATTTGAAATGCCTTTAAAATATTCCACTTTCCCTATTTAAACTCTGATGGATAAACTCGCCCCTTAAAAGGGGTGTATCCTACAAAAATTCGAGGGTTTTTTTTAAAATCGTACTCTAAATACTAGAAACGTCTGTGTTTCGTTTTCGTTGGGACATCCTGTATATTATGGGCTCGATTTATGAGAAGTTATTAGGGATTCCAACGCGAGGAGAAAATATTATGGCGATTTTAAAAATCGAGTAAAAGATAGATCAGTCCATAAGCAACATACCAACTAAACTCTACAGATAAAATAGAGCTTGACCAATAAATTATAACTTAAGTTATGTATAGAAAAAAATTTACAGCAAAAAATATTTTCAATAATACAAAAGTTAAGAGGTTGGAAAACGAGTATTTTTCAAAAAGCCCCCGTTTGTTACCATTTTTAATTCATTAAAAATCGAGCCCATTACAAGAAGAGGGCCCATTTTCGATTCAAAGGGAAAAGTTATAGCAAAAAACAATTTGTCTGATTTTTTTCGGTTCACCCGGTATGTTCATAAAATATATCTTGGTTGTCCAGGTTTACTATATTACTATATAGTAGTTAAATATATATAATGGTCTCAAAAAAAGATATAGTGGAAATTACAGGACCGCACTAGAAATAAAAAGCTTCAAAAGAAATGATATTTTATTATTAAACAAACTTAAAAAGGAAGTAAAATATGAAGTCAAACATTTTGGTCCGTATTTAACTTTTTGATCCTGATGATGGTATCTACGAAACGAAACGTTGGATTAAAATTCAGAAACGATCATTGTGCTTTTCTAAAAAGGTTGCCGCAGTTATACTTTTACAGAACTCAATTATCTCTTAAATTAAGGGAGATATAATAAATTGGTAATTCTGACCATACTATTTTTTAAAGCTCAAAAAAGTAAAACCGCATGTCTCTATATTCAATAACATTGAAGTTTTCCATTGAATTGCATCGAAAATGGGACACCCTGTACATTATTTTTCGCTCAGTTAGAAATACCCAAAATCCCACAATCCCCTCGAATTTTTACCATCCCGTACAATTGACGAAGCACACACTTTTTTTGTAACCATCGATTTAGAGCGTTTGCGACAAAATCGAAAAAAAATCAAATGTAGAGCAAATTAATAATAAATTAGAACAAAAAAAAGAATAAAAAAACAACCTTGCATGTGAAAACTAAAAAGGTTAAATTAAATAGGGTTTATGTTTGCCCCATTTTGATAAATTGATATTTAATATTTTAACAACAAAAAAGTGTCTGATATTGCCCGACAATAACAAAAATATTGACGGAAAACTTTAACACCAATTTATTGGACTGAAAAACAATAGAAAGTTCAATTTTTTTGTTATCTTTTGACTCTAACCTTTTATGGTTATTTTATTTTTGTCTAGTCAAATCATTGCGACATTTTCGTCAATAAAAAGGGTGTTTTTTTTTTAAAGAAAACATTAGAGCCTAAGGGTCGGCTTATCAATTTAAACCCTGGGCCAAGTTAACCCAGGCACAAAGCTTATGCAGATTAATTTCAGTGTTTATTTGATAAGTAAAGAATTCAAAAAATCAAATAAAAATTGCTATTTTCGCGTTAACCCACACACACACGCTCTTAGCTGGGGTTAAATTAACCATGAGATAAATTAAAAAGCTACACCTTGTGGAGCTAACGATAAAAATTACAGTTTGATTTTTGAATATCTTAATTTGTTTGATAAATAAAATAATTATTGCGATTATTAATTTGTTTTTTGTATTCACTCAATTAACTTGACCCAAGGTTAAAATTGATAAACATGTTAATACATATTTCCACATGTAAATTTAATTTATTTTTGGGGTTTCAGCATAACAAACAAAGAGTCTCTAATAGGTGCTAATAAGGACACTTTTTGCTAATGCATTACCATTTTACTAAAAAAAAGCAAAACAAAAAAATAACAAAGCTAGGTCAGGTTTGTAACATTTCGCAAATGGTAATCTTATAGCACTTTAGTACCTTTACTTTTTTGATAATTAAGTGATCTACTAGTCCCTTGAGAGTGGACATTGTTTCTTTTTCTGTTAGTAAAATTAGCTTAGGATATGTCGTTACTTCTTGGAGTCAAATAAACAACAGAATTGGCTGAACTTTGAATGGAAAGCACGATTTGTAAAAACCAAGGCACGGCTCGAAGCACAATTTTGATTTTATTGCCGAATAAGCTATTTTTTTTTTCTAATGCCATCAATTCGAAATATTCAAACAAACACATCGAGCCGTGTCTTAGTTTTTACAAAATGTGCCTTCCGTTCAAAGTTCGGCCAAAAAGTCTGGATATCACATGACCCGATTTGAATATTCTGAGCTAAGGTTACTGATAAAAAAAAATATCTACTCTTAATGCCAAAAATTAACAAAACAATGTCATTAAAATGCATACCCATCCGTAAAAGACTGCAGTATTAAATATTTAACACACTGTTACGAAAATCTTTGGTATTGAGTCTCCCAAATAAATAATTAGAATGGTTATTTTCCGTTTTTACTAAAACTAAAACCCTACCGTAGAACTTGTGCCAGTCGTAACTATTATCAGTCTTGGTTTTTTTACATTTACAAAATATACGTCGGAAACCAAACAAAGTGGGTATTTATGTACATATTTAGATATATTGGAAAACAAAAAAATGCTTAAAAGTGTAAAAATTACCAATTAGGCTTACTGTAATCCAATCACCAAATAACCTAATTTTGCAATGACGCACGTAAAAACACACCCTTTTACAATTATTACGTAGTACAGTTTACTCTTGTTTAAAATTATTTCTGCTGCTGAATCTTTAATAAATTCGCACAATAATTTTAGTAATGTATGTCATTTTTTCTAATATATTTAAAACTTTGGCCGTATAATAACATTTTACTTGTAATTTTTTTGTAAAACACTGTAAACACAAATAAATTACTTATTAGGAACATCGCAGTCTTTGGTTTCTAGCTAATAATATCTCGTAAAATCTTGATATTCACCATTTAAACATCAGTTCCGCACCCTTCCTGATACCCTTCGTCTGGCGAATTTCGACTACTGTTACTAAACGCCCGCTTTAAAGCACTAACAGGCGGCAACACTGGAATAGCACCTTTTTGCCACACCCTCAGAGTCTTCGCGTTGGTGGGTAAGCCTATTTGAGTGGAGATTTGAGCACCTTCGTTAATGGGTAGGCCATAATCTTTGGGGTACTCTGGAGGTGTCCGAACATCGGCGTCCTCAACGCCGTTTATTCGAAGTACCGTAGGCGGTTTGTCGTCAAAAACAAACGCTGGATTGGTTTGGTTGTATTCCGAGTCCTCCTCCCATATACTGGATGGATACAGAGAGTCGGCATTTCTGCTGTATTCACCACTTCCAGGGCGCTGATTTAAACTACCTTCTTCTGATAGATCGATTTGTTTCTCGTGATTGATTAAATCTGGGTTTTTATACGAATTCGTAGGCGATACATAAGATCCAGTTACAATGCTACCACTGCCGCCGTACGAGTTGCATGTGTATTGCATATCACTGGTAGTTCTCGGTGGTTTTTGCACCGGGTTACAAAACTGAACTTTGTTGTTTGCATTTTGACCATCGGCAGGATTATTTGTGTGTTTCTCTTGGCTAATTGCAGACCCATTTACCATAGTTACAACGCCAATTTGGTTGGGGGTTTTCGACTCGATGTAAGGATGGCGTCTCATGCGTATTAGAAGGATAAGAATCACGATCAAAATGACCAAAATTAGCACAACTAATGCGGCGCTAAGACCTGCTATTTGCCCGTTACCGAGTGACGTTATTCCTAAGGGTCTCGAACTGACCCTTAGCGTGTAATTTGCCTCGGAATTACCGGCCCGATTTGCTGCCACACAGTAAAATTCGTTCGTATCGATCTCTTGTACATTCGTCAGTATTAAATTGCTTTGCTTTTCTTGGCTGCCGTTTTCCATAACGTAGATTTTCTGATAGGGCGAAAAATTGGTGTTGTTTATGAGAATTTTCCCATTTAAATACCACTTAATGTTCGCGGGAGGTATGGCGTTGGATCTGCAAGTGATTGTGGCGTTTTCACCCGCGATGACTTCGACGTATCTGCTGACTGGCAAAATTTCCGGTTTGCAAGCCAAGTCATCCATGTGAATTTCGGCGAATGATTTATCAATAAGGCGTTCGGGACCGCCGCTGCATTTTGGGGTCACAGAATATGGTATGTTGTGTTGGATCAGCCATTCTTTTACGGTTCTTAACCGGCAATCACAAAACCACGGGTTGTTATGTAACTCTACTCCGTGCAACTTTGTTAAAGTTTCGATAGTGTTTAATCTAAATTCGGAGAGTTGATTTCCGTTAAGTTTAAGAAATTCCAAGTCTTCTATTCCGGTAAAAGCTCTCGACGCGATAGTCTTAATCTCGCAATTCGATAAATCAAGCTTAACGAGATTCCTGAGGGATTTAAACGCATCAGGATCAATTTTTTGTATCGGATTGTTCGCCAAAATTAAATCCCTTAGAAACGGAGTATCCTCGAAGGTTGCGGTGGGAATTGAAGTGAGTAAATTATGGGAAAGATCGAGTTCCACCAGGTTTGTAAGCCCGGCAAACGCTTGGCGGTCTATTTGGCCTATACGACACCGGCCTAGAAACACTCTCTGAAGATTAATGAGGCCAGATCTTAGGAAAGTTTCCCGCGACAGGATTTGTATATTGTTCCCCGAAAGGTCTAACACTTGCGTTTCCGGGTCGGCACTTTCCGGCACTGTAATTAATCCTCTTTCCATGCACTCCACCGCCTGTTTGCCACCTTTCCATTTGCAGGTACACAGCGACGGACATGATCCGTAAATCGCGCAGTTATGCAAATTCACCGATATGATTAGCCATACTTGGAAAAACACGAACGCCTTGGACGAAAACATCGTTAGGTGCGAGATTTATACATACGAAAGCACTTTGAGTTCGGTTGAAAGTTACGGAGTTTTAGGTCACGATACCTTTAGCGTTGATTACGATCATATACGCTGAGGCCGCACGCTGGCCGTCAACACGCGCGTTGGGGGAGAGAGTTCTCGACTATACTGAAGCCTATTCGTGATACTGACGGAGGAATCGAGGCTGTCCCTCTCTTTCGGTTACGTTGCGCATTGGTTCACAAGTAACCGCTGCATCGGAGCGTATTATGCCATGATTTTCTACTCTTGGTCTTCGGAATCCCTTGCTATTGTTATGATTTAACCATTCTACTATTGTTAGAAAAACAGTATTTTAAAGGCTAATTGGGAGTTAAGATTATTATTTTCTTTTGATTTAACATTGGCATTGTATTAAAGGGTGGGATTTAAAATTTTGATGACTGTTTTGATTTTCTAATAACGTTTTTGTTCCTTAGCCGATTTTTAAAAATTTTAGTGGTACTACCTACCATTTTTTAATATTTTCGAAAAATTCCTTTACAGACAGTTAATATGCTTCGCCAGAAGTACGAAACCGTCGGCGCAAAAAAAAAATTCTTTTTTTTCAAAAGTTACAGCCAAAAAAAATATCAAACTTACGGCACCGCGGAGTCAAAAGGGGTGCTCGGTGGCGTACATTCTTCATTCAAAACACTATAGAATATGTCAAAATATAGGCAAAGAATCGAACTTTATGCTTATGCCTTTTTGATTTTTCTTTGAATTTCAATTTTCCGAAAAATCATCGAAAGTATAACAAAATTATGATTGTTTTCCACAAACCAAAACTACACCTTTTTGCACTCGACGCAATAAACAATGATTGTTTATCGTCTGCTGATGATGCTAACGTTGTTAGCGAAACGCGCGTCGAGTGCAAAAAAGTGTAGTTTTGGTTTGTGGAAAACAATCATGATTTTGTTTTAGTGCAATCAAAGGTTCCAAATTCCCAACATAGTCATCGAAAGTATATCAATACGATACTTTTGGATTTTCCAGCAAAACGGACCTTTTACGTCATTTGCAAAGAATCAAGAAGACTTTTTGGTTTGTTGGTGGGTCATCGGCACGGAACTTGTCAATTTTGGCGCGTTTTTTAAATATGATTTTTTTTTATTGAGTAACATTAGGTTTAGATTGTTTTTAGTTTTGGGAAAGAAGGTTTGAATTGATTTTAACTAGAAAAGATTAGGGGTTAGTTGATTTGGTTTATTTTGAGTTGAGTTGGGTTTCATAAAATAAGGGTTATATCTGTTAGCGACAACCATCTTACGAATATGGTAAGATGCTGGCAGATATACGAGGTTGAAGGGTATGCAGACAAGTATTTTCCTAGTAAGATCTCGTACACTGGATTTTTGTCACACGAATGATGTTAGAAAAAGAGAAAAATTGTTGAGCAAATCACGCCTAAATTTTGTTTAAATTGAATAAAATTTTGAGGTGAAGGCACTCTCTCCCTTTGCGCCCGTGCGGATAACCTACCAACAAATCAAAAAGTCTTGTTGATTATTTGCAAATGACGTAAAATATCGGTTTTGCTGGAAAATCCGAAAATATCGTGTTGATATTCTTTCGATGATTTTTCGGAAAATTGAAGTTCAAAAAAAAAATAAAAAAGTGACGCATAAAGTTCGATCCTTTGCCTCTATTTTGACATATTTTACAGTGTTTTAAATGACTTCGCGGTCCCGTAAGTTTGATATTTTTTCAACTACTTTTAGTTGTATCTTTTGAAAAAAAAAAGGATTTTTTTGATGCGCCGACGATTTCGTACTTCTGGAGAAGCATATTAACCGTAAAAAAAAACGTAAAAATGGTAGAAGACCGTACTGCATAATTACCATTTTGATGTTTTCAAAAAGTAAAAGAACAATTTTTACTGCGTTTAATTAAGCCTTTTTCGAAATGTAGAAAAACAGAATTTACTGTTTTTTCACCATAAACGTCAAATATCAAAAATCCAAGACGGCGCAGAGGAATCTTACTATTTATCTGAAACTTTCTTTTGTCCACCTTGTATGTGTGTTTTTAGGAAAAAAAGAATGCTGGTGTTTCACTTTTTACAGTAAATAATATACCTACAGCCAGGGTCGTCACGTTGGGGGCGCCACGCTAGGGGGGCTATAATATAGCTGCCTCACTTTTGTGACCCTTTATTCCGGCCGGTTTGTAACGTGTGATTTGATGTGATATGATATTAATTGTTACAATTTTAGTTTATTTTTAAGCAATTTTTGTCACCTGCATTCAAAACGTGTAAGAAATGTAATTTTTAGTATAAGTTTCTTGAAATTTTTGCGTGCGTCGCATTTATATGATTTTTTATTTCAATTGCAAAAGTTTTCGCCTGCGGAGCTATAATATTTTTAATTTTAACAATTTTGATTTAAATGTAAGCAAATTTTTCAACACATTTATATAAAATTTTTGCCTGCGGCGCATTTAAAAAGTATCTATTGATCTATCCATCGAAGAATCCAGCCTTTGTTTTAAAAATAATTAAGTATTTTTTTTTGTAACACACTAATCCCACCTCTTTTAAGGGCCACGTGACGCCCCTGCTTACTGCACTTAAAACTTTTTTTTTATACCTTCATCAAAAACATGATTTTAGTAACTGTCCGCAGATAACTAAAGCATTGCTTTTTTGGTTACCGATGCAAAAAAAAAACTTTTTTTTTGATCACGGGTGCAAAAAAAGATTTCTGTCGTTTTTTACCCAAAATTAAAGAGAAATATCTATCTAATTATTCTTGCCTAAGAATTAAGCTATTTCCGCCAATTTTCACCAAGTATTTAGGAAAAAATCATTTAAAAATATCGTCAAAATATCAAATTTTCTAAGATTAAAATGTCGCAACAATGAACGTCACCGAGTAAAAACACACATCGCTATGAAAACGATTGTTACGTCATTTATCAGCCGCCTTGATTTATTATGTAAAGATGGTGTGTTGCGAGAAGTCCTCTTCATTCGAGATTTTTAAAAGTATTTTCCTGTTTTTCTTGGATTTTATGATAAAGTATTAAAACAAATAGTGTTAGCAACTCGCGGCTAAACTATGCTTTTTTTTACTCACGTTTTAAATACCTCGCTGCGCTCGTTATTTAAACCAACGCTTGTAAAAAAAGCACTATTTTAGCCACTAGTTGTTAAAACTACTATTATTTTATAACACAAATTAAAATTCTTGTTTTTTCACACCTACATTTAGACTATTTCCGTCACCTTGGATTTTTAACGTTTGACGTTTTTTGTAAAAAGATTTGGTATTCTAGGTTTTGACAAGCTTTTATTTAACTTGCAATGTATCTATGTATGTTTGTTCAGGTGGAATCTTGCAACTTAATTTTGGCCATCTTCCCGACATCCGATCGGCTTCAAATTTGGCATGATTTTATAGTTGCGGTGACAACACAAAAAAAAGGGGAGTGGAGGGGGGTACAGTTGAAGTACGCCCGATTTCATTGAAATTTGGTGTGTTGGGATACCTGAAGGAACGAATTTCTCATCAGATTTTAAAAATTCAATATGGCGGATTCAAGATGGCGATTTTCGTTCATGTTTTGCTAACCAATTTTAACTAACTTGTACACATCCGATTGCCTTCACATGTGGTGTGCGTTTATAGTTCCGGTGGAAATATAATAATATGGTATTCTCAGGTACCCACCTCCATCTAATGAGGGAAGTTTGATTTCAATCAAAATTGGCATACAGGGGTTTTTAAGGAGGGGGATTACAAATTTTTGATCAGATTAAGGGTGCAAATCTAAAAATTAAAGGTGTGTATCCAAATTCGGTATGCGTTTATAGTTCCGGCGACAATACAATATTATGGTATTACTAGGTACAAACTTCCCTCCAACGAGGGAAGATTTAGTTTGTTCGATTTAAATCAAAACTGGTATACAGTCGTTTTTCGGGAAGGGGATATGTATTTTTGATCAGATTTGAACATTTCAATATGGCGATTCAAAATGGACGATTTAGGGTACAAATCGAAAAATAAAAAAATACATTTTTATTTAAAAAAACTTTTAAAGAGCAAGCTTATATTAAATGCACTCAAAAGTAAAAAATAATTTTTTATCCTGCTTATGCCGTAATAAAAGCGACGGGCGCAAATTAAAAATTTTAACTTTACGGTAACAAAGAGAGAACTACAAAAGAAGATCTAAATTCTTCTCCTATTCGAATGATAAACATAATGCTTTCATCTAAAGAAGCTGAGAACGGGTGAGATTGCCGTGTTTGCCAAGCCTTTGAAAATATAGGTAATAGGTTATACTAATACAACTGTTTCTTAGATATACGATATACGATACCTAAAGTTAAAATTTTTAATTTGCGCCCATCGCTTTTATCATTAATTATTAAAAATTATTTTCTACTTATGAGTGCATTTAATAAAAGCTTATTCTTTCAAAGTTTTTTTTAATAAAAATTTATTAAAAAGCTAAAATTTATAAAAATCGGTTTAGGAATAAAAAAGATATTAGAAAACAATCCAAGATTTGCATTTTGAGTTTTTTTATAGAACATAGTCAGTAGCAGTTCTACGGTTGGAAAGGGGAACAAAAACAAGGTACATATACTTTTTAAATCAGACCATATGGTACCTTGATCTGTAAAAAACTTTAAGTTTAAAAATATTTATGTATGTATGTATGTATGTATTCAAAACTGGTGGTTAGCTCTCTACCGAAGGCTGAACCATGCACTGCGACCTCAAATGGGCCTATTGTGCTGAGGTTTCTACTGAGATTTTAAAGATCTGAATTTAAACACATACGACCCAGGAAACAAAAACTCCTGCAGAAATAAAACTTGATTTAGGCTTGATACTTTATCTTCAACTTATGCCAGTTGAAGCTCTAGTGAAAGCCGCTAAAAATATCTAACTTTAAAGAAAAAATTATTTAAACAAATAGGTTTAGAAATCGATTAGATTGCAAATCGAACACGTTTTCCTTGATGTGGGTTAACCTGGGAGGACCATCATAAGGCGGTTAAATTAGTTTCGTAGCTGTAGCCGTTTTTGAGAAAACGCGACCTCCCTAGCTTAACCGATAAGCTGAAGGGCCACCCCATAGCTTCAGTTCTGCTAAAGATAGAAAGTTCAAATACAACACAAACTTACGGCTTTCTTGGACAATGTTTTATTATTTATACCAACAGCCAACGTTTCGGTCCTAGGTCTTGACCATCATCAGAGCTAACAAGAAAACAAAGAACATTATTTTATTATACAGAGATAATTTTTTTAAAAAAATTTAGTTTTTATGCCTAGTTTATTGTTAACATAAATAGCTCTTTTACTCAAGAATAAGTTGTTAAAATCTAGTTCAGAAATGTTAAAAAATCTTCAAAGAAAAACACGCAACAAAAAAGATCGATAATAAAACGTGTTAAAAATTCATAGATTTTTTATTTGTTTTTTTATGTAAAGATTTATAATTTGTTTTATCCTCGATCTTTTGTGTTGCGTGCTTTTGTTTAAAGATTTTTTAACATTTTTTAACTAGATTTTAACAACTTATTCTTGAGTAAAAGAGCTATTTATATTAACAATAAACTAGGCATAAAAACTAAAATTTAAAAAAAAAAATTAGCTCTGTATAATAAAACAATGTTCTTTGTTTTCTTGTTAGTCCTGATGATGGTCCATACCTAGGACCGAAACGTTGCCTGTTGGTACAAATAATAAAACATTGTCAAGTTCACATAAACACCACATTTTGTAGCTCAGCTTGTTCGAGGGGATCACATATCAAAAGTTTTAAAGATATTCCTAGTACCCGAGTCAAGATAGTTTAAATTTTGGTTAAACCAAGACAAAAATAATATTTTCTTTTCGCCCCCTTTTCAAAAACTATCAACTTTACGAAAAAATGTCAAGTCAGCATTTTTGAAGACGGTAAAATTTTCCGTCCAACGACGTATCGGAATATGTATTCAGTAGCACATGACACCCACCAGTGGCGTATCAAAAGAAAGTCTGCCCCGAGATTAATTGAAATTTATTGAAGGACACGTCGAATTTGCTGATTTTAACCAAAAAAAAAACTTTACGCAAAATATCGTTACCAATTTTTTTGTAGATGATAAAATTGCAAATCTATTGATGTATAGAACGACCCACCAGAACCAAAAATATTAAAACTGCTGTTTAATTTATTTTTTATTTAGTTTCAAAACACCAGTTTAAACATCTTTCTCAAGAATAGAACATACACTTTTGGCCATAGTGTTTACATGAGCCTCTACCAGCACAATTGGTTTTGCAATGGCAGTACACCAGAGAGAGAAGTGATTCGGGTGCGGAAGGGTAGCGCAGTTTTGACAGGCAACAATTTTATTGTCCTTCGAATAATTTCCAGCCCCATTCAGCAGGCGTCTAACACAGATATAAGGCGCGACTTGTTCTTGTTATTATATTATATTGGTGTTTCCGTTAAATATAATATTGGGGCTACTCTTATTTTTTCCAAGTCTTCTCTGTGCTTCCGATTTTGTGGTAGCGTCCTCTGTATATCCGTCAAAAACCACAATTGATTTTGGATAATGTTTGACCATACCGGACGTATGCATTAAAAACATCGTCGAAGCTGCCAAGCTTTGGCCATACTACAATATGCATCAGAAAGCCACCGTCAATCACAAAATCCATTGATTGATTCAGATCAATATCAATTTCGGGAAAAAATGAAGTTAGAACAGACTTTTGTATTTTTCTCATATAGGTCCCACCAAATAGAGAAGGTAGTTCTGATGATAAGACATATATCTGAAATGTTGGAATTTGTCGCTTTCTGTTTTTAAAACACAAAATAACCGTAGGAATAATTGATTCTTACTGTGCCGCTCATAATTAAAAACGACAAGGAACTTGTTTTGTTTTTGACGGATATCTTTATGTTTGAAAATGGTCTTCCTTGTACTTTGTTAAGACATTTTTGGTCTACTTCTTCGGCAACATGAAGTAATTGCGATGAACTTCTAAAAGATTCGCAAGTAGACCACCTCGTAATGGCCGTTTTAGAGAAAAAAAAAACTGAGAATAAATAGCAAAAAGCATATTTTTTAAAATCATTTGATACACCGCTGGTGGGTGCCATGTGCTAGTGAATACGGAACGTGATATGTCGTTGGACGGGGAATTTTATCATCTTCAAAAATGCTTACTTTAGATTTTTCCGTAAAGTTGACAGTTTTTGAGGAAATCATCAAAATATTAAAAGGGGAGTGGCTTGGGGGCGAAAAAGAGGGTTGCGGAAACAGGATTCTACTATCAGTCAGGCATGATATCTACCAAAAATCAGCTTTACATTATTTTTGTCTAGGTCAAATGCTATCTTGACTCTGGTATAGGGTCGGATTGGAAAAGATATATTACGTAGTACATTTGGCCTATACAGGGTTCCTAAGCAAATCCTTAGGGGGCCAAGCAGCCGTGTATAAGACGCAGACAAACGGAATAGCACATTAGGCAGAAAAGGATGGGCATAGGGCGATGTTGTCACTACATCTTACACGTAGTAAATCCATTCCAGGTTGTTGTTTTCTAATGTTTTCCATTTTCATACCCTTAGGACTGGAATAAAAATTGTTTTTGCTCGACTTTAATACCAAACTGATAAAAGATATCGTAAAAAAAATATTTTTGGCCTTTTTATTTTGTAACCATTGTCCTTACGCACTGTTTACAGGCTGGGGACTGACATACATGCAAATACCTAACCTAAAGCGTTCATACACGGCCGGAGAAATCGACTGAGATATTTCCGTAGAAACTTTATCAAGCAAATAGGACGGGTTGACGCCTTCGAAAGTCCAACCCGGTTTTTGCACTTTGATTCGAAATCAAAAAGGAGGAACAGTCAGATGTGGGGCCGTGCACAAATTACGAAACGGTGATTTTACCAATTTTTGACCCCCTCCCTATGTAACGGTTTGTAACGGTTTGGCACGCCACTCCCCTAATATTACGTAACGATTTCAAGACCACTACCCCCCCCCCCCAAAAAAAAAAAAACATTTCACTTATTTTCATTCCAAATTTTCTTAGTTTCACACAAATGCAAACGCTGTCGAAAACCCCCCTATCCCCTACGTAACGTTTTGTAACCCCTCTCCCCCTATGACCATTACGTAATTTGTGCACGGCCTCTGTAGTCCCAATGGAGGAGGGCGAGAAAATTAATATTTTTTTCTTAAAAATTTTACTCTTTAGACCTATTTCCTTGCGTTCCCGAAATTACGTAATTTTTGAAAAAAAATTGTAAGCAGCGCCATTTTTATTTCGTGCTTTGTTTTTCTAACATTTTTGCGTTCGGCTAATTTAATTCAAAAATTTTTGCCTGCGGCGCCCTTTATTTCCTCACTCGAAACCAAGATCCCCCGTTTTAGGAAAACTGATCCCGTCTCTGTTTCTAAATTTTTTCGAATAAAAGTAGAATATGACCATGGGGGAAACAATTTTTTTCTACGGTATGACGAAAATTTCTAGAAAGTTAAAGAAAAAAATAAAAAAAGTGGCAGAGCTCAAGTTTTTCGTAAAAAAATCGTTTTTTGTAAAGAAACAGAGCAAAATAAATCTTTTCACACCTTTTTGGGTGTTACAAATATTGGCAGCCCCTTATTTTTCGCTTTTACCCTCCCGCTAGTTTTGAAGAATTGGTTCGCTACATGTTTCGAGATCATGTCATAAAACACCTCGAAAATATCAAATGTAGTGTAGGGCCAGCTTTATTTAAAATCAATAATATCGGAAGCAAAAAGCTCTGCAGGAAAAACAGCGCCGTTTAGTGATTTCTTTGGCTGCTAGTGCTAGCTGCATGGTTTGGCCGTTTCCGGATAGATGTCACTAGTAGAACAGAATGGAAATAAATTTGATTAAAAGCGAAGATATTTCTTTCTAATGTTAACAACCTCACGAGTTTATCGCTCAGTATCGTAAATAATGGACCCTGCCGCCTCCTTTAAGCAAGAAAAAGCTGTGGTTTGGACCTGAAAACATCTAATTTTTAATTAGATTAGATGTTCAAATCTCATGGTGTGGCCGCCATCTAGCGGAATTTGCAGACATCTTGTCAACGGTTATTATTGCAACTATGATTTATGCTCACAATGAAAGAGTGGCGACAATTTTTTCTCATGAAAGCAGTCCGGAGATAATAACAAACTGACAACATTGCTCAATATACCTGTTTCTTTTGTGCGCGCAGAACTTTCTATGCCATTTCTGTTTGATTTATTGAAATCCTATCCCTAAGGAAAATCTTAGGAAACCTGTATATTTTGCTCTTTAAAATAAAAATACAAATGTCTCGTAAACCGCAACAGCTAGAAAATGTTTTAATTCGTCAGACGAGAGCCAAAACTGTGCTCTATACAACAACCATTAATGTGTGGGGGCCCCCTGGTAAATAAAAAAAATATATCACATAGTATCTTTGGCCTATATGTTTAAAGAAAAAAAAACAGGTTTTCTTTAATTAAAGAAAAATCTACGAATATTTTGAAAACTTTTAATTTGTGATTCCCTCGACCACGCCGAGCTACAAAACGTGGTGTTTATTTGAACTTCTTAGCTTTAGCAGAACTGAAGTCATGGGGTGGCCCCTCAGCTGAACCGTTGAGCTACGAGGGTCGCGTTCTCTCGAAAACGGCTACAGCTACAAAATTAAATTAATCGTAACCAAATAGCTACAAAAAGGCTACAAAATGTCGCATTAAAAATATTTGTGCCCCTTATAATGGTCCCCCCCAGGTTAATCGACGTTTTTCCTTGGCCGTTCTGAAACGGGAGCGGGTTTTGAGTGTAGATCGAAAAACGTTATAAATATTTTAAATAGGTATTTTTCCTTGCCCATCAAATTAGTTATAACTTATTAACGAATGGATTTACCACAAAAACTTATAAAAAAATATTATATAAAATTGAATTTCCTTCAAAATGGCGTTTAAATTTTTTTAGTGGACCATAAGATAAGTGAGATTAAAAAATAGGAAAAAAACATAAAAAAACAAGACGGCACCATTTTTGGTTTGGAGATGGCGTGGGTGTTTTCAGAATTCGGCACTGTTTGTTTTCTCGGAATTTTTTCGTAGAGGATTAATAATTTTTCAGTACAAGCTCAGACAGGGAGCTGTCTTTTTCATATTCCAAAAACTCTTTTCAAAGAGTTTCTTGTCCTTATTAAAGATTCACTGCACAATGCTTGAGCCCGATTAACAACGCTGGGTGTAACCACGGTCTCCTAAAATAAACTCAAATGATGAAATGATATTTAATTTATATTTTGGAAAGAAACTGGCATTATTTCTGTGGTATAAAGAACAGCTACCAGTCAAAAATTCTGCCTCTTATCTTATTATTATTACTGATATATGTCATATGTAAAGGGGGACAAAATTTATTGATCACAGCTCTACCTATTGTTATCAGATTCCTAATGGGGCACAAGCACCAATGCAACTTCTAATCAGTTTAGGACAGTTGGGCGCAAGACTAAGTGGGCACACGGACAACTGGGCGCAAAAGTATTATTAGTTTAAACCCCCCAAAAAAATCCTCCAGTATAAAAACCAAACCCAAAACAAACTAATTTAAAACCAATTTTGTTGTTCTTTTTGTCCTTGCGCCCACTTGATCTAGCGCCGACTTGTCCCATTCTGCCTTCTAATTACTTACTTAACAAGATGGAATTGGGAAAATGATTTGCTTCAAATTTTCGTCTTATTCTATGAGGAAAATTGTATTATCATCGCTTGATCCCGGCCATCATGCCACTATATTTAGAGACTAAAAAATATACTACAAAAATACCCTTTTCTATTGCGAAAAACTTCTGGATGGTCGCCATGTGTGTGAAAATAATTCCTATGCAATTTTTTTTTTGGATGACTTGTAAAAGTAGTTACGTTAGAGCCCTTGAATATCGACTCTAAAAATTGAATTTTCTTTTACTCAAGCTCCTTCCCCCCCTCCCCACAAGATCAATTTCTGCAAGAATTTTTATGCACTTTATGGCATACTTAATTTCTTTTACGTCTGATACCTTGTATTTATGTGCCTTAAGGTGATTTAAGGCGTAAAGGAAGTTGCCATTGTGGTAGACGTATAATTATCCCTGAAATAATCATAAAACGTATAACTGAATGAAATCCATTCTCAGAATTCGATTCAAAGAATGAGCTGCTAAATCTCTATAACTTTGAAAGGCAAGGATGTTTCTAAAATCGTAGGATTTAAAGTAACAATAAATGTTACAAAGATTCTTTCACGTACTCGGACGTACTATTATATAGGTGTAACTTACTGGAATTTTATTTGACGGAGGAAGTCTGTCCGGTTAAAAATGTTTTTAAAATTTTTGTTGTGAATGTGAATGTTATGAATGTTACATCTCAAATACCATTTTAATTTAAGTAAACTATTATTAAAGGGATTCTAACTTAATTAGGTAAGGTGTTACTTTTTTTAATCGTTTAAGAATCATTCCAAATCAGTATTACTTCCCAGCAAACCCGGTTCCCTCGGGCCTTCGTCGGCCCAATATCGATTGCCGAATTTGCCGTCATCGGCACGACGTCGATTTACGATATCGGACCAGCACTATTTTTTGTCCCCTTTGCAATGTAGGCCCAATGTATATTTAGACTGTAGCCCGCCGTCGGAACAATGGTAAATTTTACTTTTTGCTGACATCGGCATACCGTCACCGTACGATTAAGGTACGATATGGTTTAACCACATAGTAGCGACCCTCCTCTCATAAAGCTGCTTAATTTGGTCGGTCTGACGTAGGCAAGGTGGTCTCGGCCCGACATCGGTAAACTATTCAAGTTCGACATTGATTTCCTGAAGCGGTTCTACGTCGGCGATTGACGAAAGTCCGTCAGTGGTAGCTTAAAGCTGCCCAACAATGGCAAACCACAAAGGTCCGATAATGGTTGGATAATAAGGCCCCACATCTGCCCTTCAAAGCGGCCGGACGTCGGTGATTGACGAAGGTCCGTCGGTGGTTGCTTGACACAATTCGACATTGGCAAACTGCAAAGTTTCGATAATGCGGGTGCTTACTGCTTAACCAGTCGGGCTGGTTTAAGTGGCAGAAGAGGTGATTCTTGTAGAGAAGTACTACCATCTTGTCAAGTGCGCATTCTAGTTTTGAAATATCTTTGCTCATTATATATATAATATTATCTTCCACTGTACAGGGTACCATAGTGCCATCTCTACATACTAAGAAGAAACTATTAAGCAGTTTAAAAATTTTAAGGTGAGGTAATCGGACCATCGTCAGTTGCCGATTCTCGACCAATCAAACAAAGTTCCAATCGGACCATCGTCGGTCCTAAAGCAGATAAGGTTTGCGTTGGCATAATGTCGACTATAGTAAATCGAGCTATCGTCAGTTGCCGATTCCCGGCCGTCGTCGGCCCTAAAGCAGATAAAGGGGGGGTCAGCATAAAGTTGACTATAGTAAATCGGACCATCGTCGGTCCTAAAGTGGTATCGGGATAAAGTCGACTGTAGTAATGTGGACCTCTGTCAGTTTCTGATTATTGACCGAAAACTAAAAATCGCAATATGTCCAACATCGGGCCAGCGTGTAGTCGACGATGCCGACACACTGCCGACGTTGTCGGAATTGGCCTGATTCAATGCCGACGATTTGTGTTTGCTGGGGATGCTGAACTGAAGCAACAATTATAGTTAATTTCATTGGTGCCATTGTTATTGCCACCAAAAATGGATTAAAGTGTAGTAATATTTCCTACAAAAAGCTATTTATAGAAAATGTCATTATTGTCACTTAGTGCGGTCACTATTACGCTTAAGAAATGACGACAGTGTCGTAAAAATATAAAGTTATACGCGAAAGTGATATATTCCACTATAACCTATGTACGATTACTAGTAGCACGAAAAAACTTTACAGTCCGAGGCTTACTTTATAGTGGTCACATTTAATTTCTTCAATATAACTTGGTAACGATTCTAGTGATATTAATTTGGTTGCAATTCAGTAGCCCCTACTCAATACAAAACGACAAAGTTATGGACTCTATACGGTCGCTTATCTACCGCGCAGTAAGAAATAAATGTGCATGTAGTGGCAAAAGAGTTAACGCTACTTTACTGACTTTGTAAATCTATACACCGTCAACTCGATGCGCGACGCCGCCATGTTACTAAACATTAAACAACTAATTAGTACAAAGAAGTTAAAAAACCTCCAAATCAGTTACTTCAACCGAAAAGAAACTAAAAAACAAAAGATCAAAAGATCTTGGGTGGAAATAACGAAAATTCAAACTTGAATGAGTATTCCACAAGGAACACACAAAAGATCAAAGCGAAAAGAGAAATGAATAAACGATGTTTCGCCCTGGGTAACCAGCGTGGGCTCATCAGTAGTTTCACTGGTCACCCTCCACTATACATCATTAAACACCATCATACACTTAGATTTCCAACCTTGAACCACTCACAAATAGGCATCGTTTCGCACTGGTACTTACTTATCCAAGTTACCTAATACGAATTCGTCCTGGCGTGTTAATATTTCCAGTAGGATTATGCTCCTAAGGCAATTAAAACAAAGAAGTTAAAAAACCTCCAAATCAGTTACTTCAACCGAAAAGAAACTAAAAAACAAAAGATCAAAAGATCTTGGGTGGAAATAACGAAAATTCAAACTTGAATGAGTATTCCACAAGGAACACACAAAAGATCAAAGCGAAAAGAGAAATGAATAAACGATGTTTCGCCCTGGGTAACCAGCGTGGGCTCATCAGTAGTTTCACTGGTCACCCTCCACTATACATCATTAAACACCATCATACACTTAGATTTCCAACCTTGAACCACTCACAAATAGGCATCGTTTCGCACTGGTACTTACTTATCCAAGTTACCTAATACGAATTCGTCCTGGCGTGTTAATATTTCCAGTAGGATTATGCTCCTAAGGCAATTAAAACAAAGAAGTTAAAAAACCTCCAAATCAGTTACTTCAACCGAAAAGAAACTAAAAAACAAAAGATCAAAAGATCTTGGGTGGAAATAACGAAAATTCAAACTTGAATGAGTATTCCACAAGGAACACACAAAAGATCAAAGCGAAAAGAGAAATGAATAAACGATGTTTCGCCCTGGGTAACCAGCGTGGGCTCATCAGTAGTTTCACTGGTCACCCTCCACTATACATCATTAAACACCATCATACACTTAGATTTCCAACCTTGAACCACTCACAAATAGGCATCGTTTCGCACTGGTACTTACTTATCCAAGTTACCTAATACGAATTCGTCCTGGCGTGTTAATATTTCCAGTAGGATTATGCTCCTAAGGCAATTAAAACAAAGAAGTTAAAAAACCTCCAAATCAGTTACTTCAACCGAAAAGAAACTAAAAAACAAAAGATCAAAAGATCTTGGGTGGAAATAACGAAAATTCAAACTTGAATGAGTATTCCACAAGGAACACACAAAAGATCAAAGCGAAAAGAGAAATGAATAAACGATGTTTCGCCCTGGGTAACCAGCGTGGGCTCATCAGTAGTTTCACTGGTCACCCTCCACTATACATCATTAAACACCATCATACACTTAGATTTCCAACCTTGAACCACTCACAAATAGGCATCGTTTCGCACTGGTACTTACTTATCCAAGTTACCTAATACGAATTCGTCCTGGCGTGTTAATATTTCCAGTAGGATTATGCTCCTAAGGCAATTAAAACAAAGAAGTTAAAAAACCTCCAAATCAGTTACTTCAACCGAAAAGAAACTAAAAAACAAAAGATCAAAAGATCTTGGGTGGAAATAACGAAAATTCAAACTTGAATGAGTATTCCACAAGGAACACACAAAAGATCAAAGCGAAAAGAGAAATGAATAAACGATGTTTCGCCCTGGGTAACCAGCGTGGGCTCATCAGTAGTTTCACTGGTCACCCTCCACTATACATCATTAAACACCATCATACACTTAGATTTCCAACCTTGAACCACTCACAAATAGGCATCGTTTCGCACTGGTACTTACTTATCCAAGTTACCTAATACGAATTCGTCCTGGCGTGTTAATATTTCCAGTAGGATTATGCTCCTAAGGCAATTAAAACAAAGAAGTTAAAAAACCTCCAAATCAGTTACTTCAACCGAAAAGAAACTAAAAAACAAAAGATCAAAAGATCTTGGGTGGAAATAACGAAAATTCAAACTTGAATGAGTATTCCACAAGGAACACACAAAAGATCAAAGCGAAAAGAGAAATGAATAAACGATGTTTCGCCCTGGGTAACCAGCGTGGGCTCATCAGTAGTTTCACTGGTCACCCTCCACTATACATCATTAAACACCATCATACACTTAGATTTCCAACCTTGAACCACTCACAAATAGGCATCGTTTCGCACTGGTACTTACTTATCCAAGTTACCTAATACGAATTCGTCCTGGCGTGTTAATATTTCCAGTAGGATTATGCTCCTAAGGCAATTAAAACAAAGAAGTTAAAAAACCTCCAAATCAGTTACTTCAACCGAAAAGAAACTAAAAAACAAAAGATCAAAAGATCTTGGGTGGAAATAACGAAAATTCAAACTTGAATGAGTATTCCACAAGGAACACACAAAAGATCAAAGCGAAAAGAGAAATGAATAAACGATGTTTCGCCCTGGGTAACCAGCGTGGGCTCATCAGTAGTTTCACTGGTCACCCTCCACTATACATCATTAAACACCATCATACACTTAGATTTCCAACCTTGAACCACTCACAAATAGGCATCGTTTCGCACTGGTACTTACTTATCCAAGTTACCTAATACGAATTCGTCCTGGCGTGTTAATATTTCCAGTAGGATTATGCTCCTAAGGCAATTAAAACAAAGAAGTTAAAAAACCTCCAAATCAGTTACTTCAACCGAAAAGAAACTAAAAAACAAAAGATCAAAAGATCTTGGGTGGAAATAACGAAAATTCAAACTCGAATGAGTATTCCACAAGGAACACACAAAAGATCAAAGCGAAAAGAGAAATGAATAAACGATGTTTCGCCCTGGGTAACCAGCGTGGGCTCATCAGTAGTTTCACTGGTCACCCTCCACTATACATCATTAAACACCATCATACACTTAGATTTCCAACCTTGAACCACTCACAAATAGGCATCGTTTCGCACTGGTACTTACTTATCCAAGTTACCTAATACGAATTCGTCCTGGCGTGTTAATATTTCCAGTAGGATTATGCTCCTAAGGCAATTAAAACAAAGAAGTTAAAAAACCTCCAAATCAGTTACTTCAACCAACCTGGTTACCCAGGGCGAAACATCGTTTATTCATTTCTCTTTTCGCTTTGATCTTTTGTGTGTTCCTTGTGGAATACTCATTCAAGTTTGAATTTTCGTTATTTCCACCCAAGATCTTTTGATCTTTTGTTTTTTAACTAATTAGTAGTTGCATGTAGCAATAAACGTGAAAATATTAATAATTAATTAGTTCCGATTTTTTATCATTATTTTTAAGCAGCATTTTTAATCAGTAAAGTGCTATGCGTTTATAAATTGAAGATGTTGTGACTTCAGAAAAGTGGTTAATAAAACGGTAATTATTAGGTATAGGTTATATTATAGATAATATTTTTGTTTTCTGTCATGTCTTCACATAATGGTGTGTGTCTTGGTATAAACAGTGGGTCTATTCTGGAATCGAGAGAAAATTTGCTTCGTCGAATTATCTCGCTACTATACATCTCATTCTTCTTCTCGGTTAAAATCGGTTTCACTCACTTTTGCCCGATATTGATGGAAAGTAATTCAAGACCCATAGAATTACTTTCGATCAATATCGGGCAAAAGTGAGAGAAACCGATTTCAATCGAAGATTTGGACCAATGGGATGGATAGTAGCGAGATAATTTAACTTCCTGCGAGAAAATTTTCTCTGGATTCAAGAATAGACCTCCTGGGCGCACTATGAAACGCATATTTTATATTTAGGAGAGTATTTTAAAACTCTGTAACTTTTTTAGGTTTTATTATTTTTAAATGGGATTTTTAGTATCGTACAGCTGTTTTTTTTTCTAAAAAAAAGGTTAAAACTAAAACTCGTCATTTTGTATTCTATTCGGTATACGAGGTGTGACAAAAAGTACTGTTTTTTTTTGTCAAAGATTAAAGTTAACGAAAATTAAAGAAAATTCTGAAAAATTTAAAATTATCAAATTGGGTATCAAATCTTTCTTAACAAAATTAATTCTCAGATTTTCTATTTTTCTTTTGTTTCGGAGATATGATTTTATTTTCAAAATTTATGAATATTTTACATTCTTTTGCCTCGTGGATATGACCGGATTTCGCAAATAATTTTAAATGTGCATTTTCGCATACTCTGGTAGGCGTATTAAAAATAAAACGTACCCAAAGTTATTTTGAAAATTAATCTTGATTACCAGTGGCGTCCAAGTTGTGGATTGTAACAGATGTTTACAAAAAATACTTTATATGTTTCACATCAGTTTTCTCGCTATCCATTAAAAAAACAGATTATTTTTTTCAGTTATTAGTAACTAGTGACCATTTTTACCAAACACACTTTTATTGATATAAATTAATGATCTTGAAATTAGCTGGTAATAGGACAGGAGAAAAAGAAACTCTTATTCTTTTTTAACGGCCAACGTTTCGAACCTTTATTGGGATCTTTATCAAGGCAATTAAGTGGTTATAAGAGTATAAGAGTTTCTTTTTCTCCTGTCCTATTACCCGCTTACATAAATTAGAGAAAGCGGATTCAGCTTATATTTTTTTAAAAAGTTTATATTTAAAAATATTATGTTAGTTCTGTGTGATCCTAAAGTGAATTAGGGAAGTCTATCAAATTTTGGTATCATTCGAAAGGTCCAATTTTGTACAATTTTGCACACCCCATGGAAACCCGCAATAGGGCTTTCGAATAACGAGGCTGGCCCCCTCCATCTTTCAAGATAGGTGTGCAAAATTAGACCTTTCGAATGAAACCAAAATTTTCAAAAAATATCATCGGGAGGGAGGGCGCTACTCGAGAACTCTTTTATGGGTTCCCATGGGCTGTGCAAAATTGTGCAAAATTGGACCTTTCGAATGATACCAAAATTTTCAAAAAATATCTGGGGGGGGGGGCCAGCATCGTTACTCGAGAACCCTATTGCGGGTTCCCATATAGGGTGTGGAAAATTTCAAATTAGGTGTGCAAAATTTAACCTTTCGAATGATACTAAAATTTTAAAAAAATATCTAGGGGGGCCAGCCTCACTCGAGAACCCTATTGCGGGTTCCCATGGGGTGTGAAAAATTTCAAAATAGGTGTGCAAGATTTAAAAATAGGTGTGGAAAATTTTAAAATAGGTGTGCAAAATTGTGTAAAATTGGACCTTTGGAATGATACCAAAATTTTCAAAAAACCTTATATTTTATGATTGGTTTCCACAAATTCACTTTAGGATGACACAGAACTAACATAATATTTTTAAATAATTTTTTTTTTTAAATAAAAAATTATGCACGCCCCTGATGTGCTTGTTATAAAAAAAATTATTTACATAATAATTAAAAAAAATATAAGCTGAACCTGCTTTCTCTAATTTATGTAACCATTTTTTGTCAATAAAAGTGTATTCTGAAAAAAAGTCTAGCTCCGCCCTTGGTTAACATTTTAAAAAAATAAAAAACCGGTTTGGTAGCAATGGTCACTAGTTACTAATATCTAAAAAAAATATTAATTTTTTTAATTAAAAGCGAGAAAATTGATGTAAAACGTATAAAATATTTTTTGTAAACATCTGTTACAATTTACAACTTGGACGCCACTGGTAATCAAGATTAATTTTTTAAATAATTTTGGTTACGTTTTATTTTTAATAGGCCCACTAGAGATTGCGAAAATGCATATTTAAAATTATTTGCGAAATCCGGTCATATCCACGAGACAACAGAATGTAAAATACGCATAAATTTAAAAAAAAATCTCCAAAATAAAAGAAAAAATCTGAGAATTAAAGATTTGATAACCAATTTGATAATTTTAAATTTTTCCCAATTTTTTTTCATAAATTTTCGTTAACTTTAAACTTTGACACACCTTGTATACCGAATAAAATACAAAATGGCAAAATTTGGTTTTAACCTTTTTTTAGCAAAAAATACCAGCTATATCCTTCCAAAAACCCCATATCAAAATAATAAAACCTAAAAAAGTTACAGAGGTTAAAATACTCTTCTAAATATAAAATATGCGTGTCATGGTGCGCCCAGTTTAGTTTAGAAGTAGATCAACATATTTTCAGTTAATAATGTGTGAAAGAGAAAACCTATAAAAACCCCATAAACTCAGAAATACCACTTTATGTGGTAAACAGGACGTTGGGATAACATGCTTGTTTACTAACCGTGACGACATAACTCCTATATCAAGAGTAATCATTACCGTCGCGATGTAGTTATATAGCCGTCCCAATGCATTTCCTAAAACGGTGAATACCTCGAGGTATAGTAGTAGTACAACCGTCGCGTCGCCGTGATATGACGCGACAAGTCTATTAGGGATAGAGCGTGGAGATGGCCACCACGTCGCGACTTCGGGTTATGAGCTCCAGCGTCCATGTGAAAATAGAAAATATTGGCTTATTTTGCCACAAAATTTGCCCTGTTGGTTACTTAGATTCAAGGACCAATTTAAAGATTTAATGTAGCTTTTGATATCTAAAATACGTCTTATTTTGGTCTGGTTTACGCCGGGACGTCTCATTAGACACTTAAAGTAAATATTTCAACGCATCCGTATCGGTATACGTAACGCGTTCGAAACAAAGTCAAAATACGCTACATTTTTGACTTGCTCATGCCATGTTTCGAACGATGCCTGCTCCTTTGACGGTTGTTATGAAAGAATCTCGTTGCGTACGGAAGAATGTACGTATCGTTAGGGACCCACGAATGTACGCAACGATTTCCATCAGCAATCCTGTCATCGCACCCTTCAAAAAAGCGGGCATCGTTCGAAACATCGCATAAACAAGTCAAAAATGTAGCTTATTGTGACTTTGTTTCGAACGCGTTACGTATATCGATACGGATGCGTAGAAATATTTACTTTAAGTAGAGACATACAGCTATTTGTAGCGAGAACCAACCACATTGATTGGTCAGAAACTTGTAGCACGTTCGAAAAGAGCAGATATATGCTAATTTAAGGTGTTTCTGAACGCAATAGGTGCTGAGATACGATACGTGTGCCGTACCGATACGTGATACCTAACGCATCTCAACACCTATCGCGTTCAAGAACACCTTAGATTAGCATATATCTGCTCTTTTCGAACGTGGTACAAGTTTCTGACCAATTAATGTGCTTGGTTCTCGCTATATACGGATACGTATACGGCGATGAGTTAAAAATAGCTTTATGTCGCTAGTGTCTTAAGACGTATTTACATTTTTAAAACGTCTTAAGAGGTCTCCTTATCTCTTATTTTACATGTTATATTAAGTGTTAACGAAATTAACTTTATCCATATGATAAATGGATAAATTTGAATATTGTAGGTACCTCTGTCAGATGTTAGATAAGTCAAAATATTATTTGGTAAGCAAATTTAGATATTTTGACTTATTTGTCTTTCAAAGGGGCATACATTTTCATTAGAAAGTGGCTGAACACTTGGTTTAAAAATTCACCCAACAACCAATTTAACTGCGTATATCTCTGCTTTATTTTGAAACTGCAAAGGACAAAAAATACCTTTTCAAAAATTGTTTAGAGTAAACGTGTTTTAAAAAAGATTTCTTAAAGATGTCTTTTTATAGGTCTCAACGAGGTCTCATTAGACATCTTTAAGACCACGAGATTTGGAACATCAGCTCTCATACAGACATCTTAGAGACGTTGTCTAAAGCTCAAAGTAGATGTCTTTAAGACGTCTTTAAGACTACTTTGTGCTATCTGGGTTTATAATAAGACTTTTTTGAATATCCGCGGTAGTGAAAAATTACCTTTTTTTGACCAGAATTTTGGATGATTGAGTTGGTTGGCTTTTGGTATAAGGAATGTATCACTTCCAACATATAATATCGATTTGCAGTAATTTTGGAAGTAAGAATATAAATGGAAAATAACATTGAATCAATATATGTTGGGAATTTGGAACCTTTGGTTGCACTAAAATAAAATTATGATTGTTTTCCACAAACCAAAACTACACTTTTTTGCACTCGACGCGCGTTTCGCTAACAATGTTAGCATCATCAGGAGACGATAAACAATTGTTGCAAAAAAGTGTAGTTTTGGTTTGTGGAAAACAATCATAATTTTGTTTTTGATTGAATCAATACGTTTTTTAATGTCTTTTAAAATATTTAAGTGCTTGTAATTTTATAAATATTGATTTTTATTTCAAAAATGTTGATGTTTTGACTTTTCTTAATTTTATAAAAAATGAGTTACTAAGGTTCCAAAACACCTTAATCGACGAAAAAAAAAAAGTTGTCTGTCGGTCTGTGGTCTGTCTGTATTCACGATTACTTAAGAACGCCTTAATCGATTTTAACAAAATTTGGTACAAAAATCCTCTATCGTCTATCGTCTAAGTGTAAATATATTTATTTAGGGAATTTCACTCTTCTCCGCCAATTCCCTAGTTTGACAGACTGGGTAGCAAAAAGGATGACCACGGAACAAAACCAAAATCCTCAACAAACACAAAATAAAATTAAAAAGTAGATTTTTGTGTATGACTATTGGAAACACTGATTTTCGATATCATATTCAAACTTTTGTATTTGTATGCGAAAAAAATTAAAATTTTACTCTTTGAAATGTCAAATTCCCAAAAGTCAAACACAAAAATTTACCTGATAATTTGAACCGTTTTTTTTTTGTTGGCCAAAACTGAAAATGTTGTTGTAGTTCCGAGGCAACGCTTTTTGCTACCCAGTCTGTCAAACTTGGAAATTAATAACCCTGAGATATGGAAGAGGAGGAGAGATAAAAGTTCTCAAATCACCAAAAAAAAATCGTTATTTAAGAAACAAAAAGTTTCAGTATTATTTAATTTTTAAAATTCTAAACAATTTTATTCGAGAAAAAATGAAAAAAGGACTTAAATCTTATCTGGCCATTAATCTGGCGTTATAAAACAATTCATTAAAAGCTGCCATCGGGACTGGTTAATTAAGAAGAAGTGTAAAAGAAGAAAAATGTCGACAATATCCTTTGGCGACCGGATACCATCAAGTAGCCAAGCTGGGCGAGTCACTCCCCAAGGCATCCTGCTATTTGATTAGAGTTCCTGCAGCAAAATGTTTTTGCGTGGAAAATGGACAAATATTTTTTTACAATAAGAAATTGATTTGGCCAAATACATTTTTGTAACATGGTGGTAAGATGCGGAATGGAAAAAAGGGAGAATATCGATTGCGTCAGCTTGTTGTGTTGTGCGCATCCCTTGAAATAGTGAATGCTATGTCATTGCATTATACTTTCTGTTACTAGGTTTATACGCACCTAAAACCGCTTTTTATATAAGGATGGTTTATACGTCATCACTAAATGTTTTTTTAAAATAGCGACAAATAAAAAAACCAAGTTAACTACAGATTTTTCGGTAAAACCAAGTTTGACTATTTCTTTTGGTTGAAAGGAATGCGCTAAAGCGTTTTTAAAGTATTTATATCCACCCTAAAATAGCCTTTTTCAAACGACCAGAAAATAGCCACTTTCCGTAGGATTTTTCGTGCGAAAAGTTCTACATTACAAGGCATGTTCTTTCGAAATATTTTCACTCTCAAAAAAGACATTTTTGATTAATTTTTCAGTCCCTTGATCCTTTTCCAGTCCCATTTTTGGCCAAGTTGTTTTTTTTTAGGCAGTTCCCACATAACATTGGAGGAATATTCATGTTGTTGGAATATTTCCTCAAAGTGATTTTTGGAATATTCTATTGCGAATATGACAGGAATTCCAGACCTATTTTTTCTTGATTATTCTTTAAGAGTTTGTGTCAAAAGGTTACTTGTTTTTCTTTAGTTTTGATCCTAAAAACTATTGGACTTAGCGGCAATGGCTATCTAGCCAACAAGAAGCAGAAAGCTAACATTTTCTTATTAAGGGCCTGTTTATAAATTAAGTAACGCGGCAAGGCGTTGACGAAGGTGGTAGGTACTACAATGTCTTTTCTGGTCGTTTGGAAAAAAAATTATGTACGATACACGACCGGAAAGTGTCTTTACAAGTCTCCGCAGCTTTACAGGCTCGCCTGCGATTCGCCCTTTAAATTTCCATTTATTTCATTGATTTGTTTTTGAGGTATTCAGGTTTCATTTTCTATAGCTTGAATTTTTGAATTTTCCTTTGTCTACAATTTTTTTTTAAATCCAATTTTGCTATTTTTTTTAAATTCTGTTGCTACAGTGATCAATAATATTATTATTTTCTCTGTCACGATATTAGGAATATCTCGAATATAAATTGATGGATTGATAACAAACTTCACATCTTAATCCAGGTGAAACAGAGCCCATATTCCCTATACAGGGTTCCTAAGATTTTCCTTAGGGATAGGATTTCAATAAATCAAACAGAAATCGCATAGAAAGTTCTGCGCGCACAAAAGAAACAGGTATATTGAGCAATGGTGCCAGTTTGTTATTATCTCCGGACTGCTTTCATGAGAAAAAATTGTCTCCACTCTTTCATTGTGAGCATAAATCATATTTGCAATAATAACCGTTGACAAGATGTCTGCAAATTCCGCTAGATGGCGGCCACACCATAAGATTTGAACATCTAATCTAATTAAAAATTAGATGTTTTCAGGTTCAAACCACAGCTTTTTCTTGCTTAAAGGAGGCGGCAGGGTCCATTATTTACGATACTGAGCGATAAACTCGTGAGGTTGTTAACATTAGATAGAAATATCTTCGCTTTTAATTAAATTTCTTTCCATTCTGTTCTACTAGTGACATCTATCCGGAAACGGCCAAACCATGCCGCTAGCACTAGCAGCCAAAGAAATCAATAAACGGCGCTGTTTTCCCTGCAGAGCTTTTTGCTTGCGATATTATTGATTTTAAATAAAGCTTCAAAACTAGCGGGAGGGTAAAAGCGAAAAATAAGGGGCTGCCAATATTTGTAACACCCAAAAAGGAGTGAAAAGATTTATTTTGCTCCGTTTATTTACAAAAAACGTTTTTTTTACGAAAAACTTGAGCTCTGCCACTTTTTTTATTTTTTCAATTAAATTAGCCGAACGCAAAAATGTTAGGAAAACAAAGCACGAAATAAAAATGGCGCCGATTACAATTTTTTTTCAAAAATAAGTGAAAAGTTTTTTTTTTGGGGGGGGGGGTAGTGGTCTTGAAATAGTTACGTAATATTAGGGGAGTGGCGTGCCAAACCGTTACAAAAAATTACATAGAGAGGGGGTCAAAAATTGGTAAAATCACCGTTACGTAATTTGTGCACGGCCCCACATCTGACTGTTCCTCCTTTTTGATTTCGAATCAAAGTGCAAAACTCGGATTGGACGTTCGAAGGCGTCAACCCGTCCTATTTGCTTGATAAAGTTTCTACGGAAATATCTCAGTCGATTTCTCCGGCCGTGTATAAACGCTTTAGGTTAGGCATTTGCATGTATCTCAGTCCCCAGTTTGTAAACAGTGCGTAAGGACAATGGTTACAAAATGAAAAGCCGAAAAAATATTTTTTTTATGATATCTTTCATCAGTTTGGTATTAAAGTCGAGCAAAAACAATTTTTATTCCAGTCCTAAAGGTATGAAAATGGAAAACATTAGAAAACAACAACCTGGAATGGATTTACTACGTGTAAGATGTAGTGGCAACATCGCCCCATGCCCATTCTTTTCTGCCTAATGTGCTTTTCCGTTTGTCTGCGTCTTATACACGGCTGCTTGCCCCCCTAAGGATTTGCTTAGGAACCCTGTATATAAGTGATCGTTGTGAAGGTGTATCATTTTAAAATTATAAAAATGAGAGGGTAACAGGGTAACAAAAAATCATATAGACTTATCCAAAGAAAATTCGTATTGTATTTTCGTCTTGATACAAAAAATAAGTCCCTCAATTTAAAGAAAAATCTAAATCTAAAAAGTCTAAACATCTTCGATGTTTTCTTCTTCTTTCTTTTCAAGAGGGTGCAGTATACAGTCAAAATTACTTAAAAATATTGAACCACGGTTTTTGTCATTTTGTAAAACAGTTTTTTCAAAAATATTTGAAGTAGTAGTGTAGTGTCATGTATAGTGAAGTCACCGTTTTTCTAAGTAAACTTAAAAGTCAATTTCAATCCTAAAAACAGTTCGTTTAGTTAAACAGATAAAGCGCACATCAAAAATTAATAAAATTTTACACAGCGGATGCTTCTAGTATCTCCCACACAGACCATTCGCGTGGTTTTTCAAAAAATATATATATCCAGTTTTTATTTAGTTTTTTAAAATAATCGATAATTTGTACGGTTATGTAAAAAACTTAAAATTATGGAAAATCCTGCGAATGGTGGATAACGCTTTAACTATAACAGTTTTTTAGATTAAGTAATTTGAAGAAGCGCATTTTTGATTCAAATTCACACATTGTTTGCGTGGGGAAAAGAATTTCGATCTACGAAGCATGCGCAGTTAGCTTTTGTCCAGCTTCTATTTAATTCATTGCCATTTCGAAAATAATCCAAGACACACCCAAGCGTATTTTTCTGTTTGAGAATTATTTAGTACGTTCTTTAAAAGGCATTTAAATCAAATCAATAGATTTGAGTAGTTGTAATCCTCTACTTTCATTTTTTGGAACTTAATGAAGAAGGTATATGAAATTAACTCTGTTTTTCGGAATTCCATTGTTTATAATTTATTTATAAATGACGTTTCGATCAGTACAATTTCTGATTATCTTCAGGTGCAAAATACAACCTATTCTTAAGGGTACTTCAAAATATTTGGAATTTTAACACTTGGTTTACTGAAAATATCCTGGTTATGCCCAGTGAAGGCAGCTTCAAAGAATTTTCGTTTCAACTAGTGTTTTCTAACACCTTTGGTTCCGAACACTTCATTCGGTATTGTTTTGACCATGCATGTTCGGCGATTCCTCCTCTTTAGGTATTCGTCTGATGTTCTTTAAGCCTAACAGATAGTGGTCTTTTTGTTTCCCCTTTGTATGATTCAACACACTCACAAGGAACTTGGCAAATTAATTCCTTATTTTGTTTTTTTCCGGTTTTGATTTGCTAAGAAGTTGTTCGCTACTCTTCGAATTTTCTCTGATACTACTTTAATGTATGGAATCTTAAGCAATGCAATTTCCTGGTTTTGTTCTTATAATCTATAGTATAAATAGTATCTGTTATAAGTTTAAGGCTGTGACCATTCTGCTACCAGTGGTCTGATCATGAGTTTGATGAATCGTACGTAGGCGAAACAAAAAGACCACTATCTATCTGTTAGGCTGAAGGAACATCAGACAAATAGACAACACGGAATGAAGTGACAGAACGAAAGATTTTGCACAAGAAGTCACACCGGAAGAAACGAAAACTCCTTGAAGCTGCCTTTATATTATATAATCAGGGTATTGTCATTAAACCAAGTGTTGAAATTTAAAATATTTGGTAGCCCCTTCTTGGACGGAGTCAACTTCTTAGACTTCACGGTTGAGTAATATCCCATAGTATATAAGTGCGTAGCGTTAGGTATAGATTGTAGTTTGCACCTGGAGACGATCCGAGATTTTACTGATCAAAAAGTTGTGTATAAATAAAACATAGACAATAGAATTCACAGAGTTAATTTCAAACACATCATTGTCTCAAACAAGAAGGTATATATTTTGTCTGAGAAAATGACTAACAAAAACTAATAAGTTACCCCAAACGTCAAATAACTTGGGACTGTCGACGTAAAACCTGTACCAAAAAAGCTATTTTGAACTGTCAAATAGCGTTGAAGCTATCGTTGTTGGCGAAGTTATCGGTCTGTTAATAACACGACCAATAACTATCTAATATGCACACGCATACATGTAGGTACTCTATAGATGCCATTGGTACCCACAGAGCAACTCTGGTGTGACGGAAACAAGAAAAAAGCTTCAATCGAAAAGGTAAGGACGTGATTAAAAACCAAAACTGAAGAAAAGGAGATTACCGAGAATACCTGAGAAAGGAAAAGGTTGGGTCTCATTGACCGCCAACTTGAATAACTTATTGAAATACCTGTCGGTTTGGGTTTTTAATTCTACCAACTGAAGCAAGGCAACGTACGTATAATTGTATTTTTGTGGTATTGTTGAATATTAGTTAAAGGATCTTTTCTATTCCAGTGTTGCCAGTAAGCAAAATTTGGGGTACAAGAAGGTTAAGCTTAGTTATACCCACATAATTAGAGCCAATTTAGAGCAACAAATATTATATTCTGATGTCATTTTCTTATAAAAAGAATAAATCGTTTTTATTTTACAGTGAATCAATAATAACTTACTTAACACTAACATAATTATTAAAACCGGACAAAGTACTAATAGCCACTTGCATCGACGTTTTTGTGATGGTTCTTTAACAAAAGAACCTTTAAATTTTAAAGAACATTTAATTTTAAATGGCTTGCACAGGCTCAATTTTTTTGAACTTTTACTAAAAGCTCTTTATTTTCTTCACAGTACAGCAACGTCGCAATATTTGAGAATCTTTTATTACTACTATTATTATTATTATTACTAAATCCTTTATTTGGAAAACACCTAGATTGGTTTTTAATTTATTGTAGGGTACCGATCAAAGGAGGCCATCTGCCACTGTAGTTAGAATCATGGCATCAAGTATCTTAGCAAAGAAATATGACTTAGCGGACTAGCGGACAAAAAGAATATGATTGCTGACATCACCCTAAAAAAGTTGGCAAGAGAAGCATTACATATTGACAAAGAGCATCAACTCCGGAAGAAAAACCTGGAGATAAAAATAGAAGTACCGCTGATTTTTTTTAACATTATGCAATACATTCAATTGACTGCGAGAGTGGATTTGGTCACATTTGACAATTCAATTAAATATATTCATTTATATGAAGCTTTAGGAGAAACCAATCTCTCTTGAATGTTTTACACATTACATGAAAAGTACCTGCCGTTTTTGCATTTCATTAGTTTTTTAAAATAGGTAACTTATAATTGTTTTTTTTGCGCCTTAAAGTTTAAAGGAGATTTGTTGTTACTAAAAGTGGTTATTTTGCTAGATAAGAAAAATTTGACTGTTTTTCACAGGGTTTGACTATTAGTAGTAGTATAAGTTTAAGAGTTGTACTTATGTACATTTTGCTACAAGTTATTTTGTCTCAGGCCTCTTTGGACTTTTGCAATCAACCGGTATTATAATTTGTTTATTTCAAGTAGGAAGTGCGTGGGCTGGCACTTATTTTTTTGTCGTTTTTTAGTTATAGGTACAGTCTAAAAAAAATCGCCTTCGTGTACGGAAAAAAACAATACAGTTTATTGACCTGACTGACCTACATATATTAAAAAATCACCAAAAAAATAATCATAATCAACAATTTAGAAAAAACCCTAAAATGCACAGCTGCTTTTTTGTACGTCATAATTTTGCCAAAGAAATGAAATTTATTTTTTAATTTTCTTTAGTACATAATAAATAATTTCCATTCTGCACAACATTATGACGTTGGTGGTCTTGACCTCAAGAACTAACTCAATTTGTTGAGTTTGCATAAGATAATTTAATATTCTTCCTTGTTTATATCTTCTGGTATTGGGGGCTCTGGCTCGTTCCTTTCTTTGGCAATATTATGAATCACAGAAGCAGCTGCTATTATTGTCAGAACTGTGTCCAGTATAAGGCAAAGCCCATAAGCCATAACTGGAAACCGACGTTTTCAGATGTAGGTTCTATTGAAGTTCACCTGATTTGCTAAAGGTGTCAGGAGGTAATTTGAAAGACCATATCCACTGTCCATAATTTACTGACAACTAAAATAGTCACAGTTTATATGATATATCATTCATTCATTCAAAGAGCTGTTGGAGAAGCTTGTTTATACACACTGAATTATTATGGTTTTGATCAATATTAGCTAAAAATCATTTAATAAAAAATAATAACTGATCCTGAAAAATGATCAGAGTGTATATGTATATAAACAAAAACATTTGCAATTATAAACATTTTGGTAACCAACTTTTAACCCTTCCTCACCCCGTGTAAAACATTGACTAAGTACCTACCTGTCATCTGGATATTCCAATTGATCCTCAACGTGTGTTATAAAACCTGAATTACTTCTTTATACAATCCCTGAATCTTCGAGGCACCTTCAAGGGAAGCCAAAATTAACAAAATCCAATATTTCAAGATCATCTTCAAGAGCATCCTCTACCACCATAATACCATTTTATAAATTTTCTTTTTTCTTACGTTTTGAACAAAAATAAACTATACCATGAAAAATGGGTCGCAAAATTAACCTCAAGAGCTAACTGAGCTTTACAGATCGTTTAATTGACCAAATTTGGCCAATTAGTTATTGCTCCTTTAAAGAACGTTTAAAAGACCATTCAAGTCGGTGCAAGACACAAAATACGCTAAAGGTACTTTAAAGGTCCTTTAGCCTAAAGGACCATTAAAAAAAAGTCGGTGCAAGTGGCTGTAAATTTATATTCCATAAAAAATGTACAGCTCGTTTTTTCAAACAAAGAGCACGTAGTAGTGGTAGTAGTGCAAGTGATTGTAAACAACCGAATCGTAATTTCACTCCAAAGTCACATGAATCACTACGACCGATTTAATACTAGAGAGTTATATCATTTTTATTTAAAAAAACTACTTTTCGGGAAAATTCTCCTAAAGGCATTGGATTTTAAGTCTATCTCATTTAGTTATCCCAAAATTCTTGGTATCCAACTTATTAAATTAAACTATAAGAATTATTTAAATATGTTAGGGCACTAATTTCCTAAAGCCTTCAAAAATTTAGAGCTCGCTTTTTTTAAAATCTAGAGCCTGCGCTGCTAGCTTCTACGGTAGCTAGCAGCTCAATGATAACGGGCAAACCAAAAGATGTTTAATATCAAAAGTCACATGAATCAGAGAACCCATTTAGTACTACAGAGTTACAGCACTTTTACCAAAAGAACACTACTCCTCAAGAAAACTTCCATATATCAGAGTGTAATATTTGTAGTATAATTTTCTTATGATATATTTTTTTTTAAAAATATGAAACCATGGAGAACTAAGTTAGCTCTAATTTTGTTCTCTTATTTAGGCTGCAATCGCATACGCTGCTAGCTTCTCAAGGAACCTAGCAGAGCATGCGCCAAGTTTTAAAAAACGCATTTTTTTTGCCGAAAAAAATTAGCATTCAATTAGCTAATTAGTTAAACAGGGAGTTTCAAATTCGATGTTCACAATGGGGATCTCCTAAACGGTAGGAGATACGAAAAGGTTTAAATTAGGGCAAAGTTGCGCAATTTGATGCTTAACTTAAAACTAAAAGAAAAGTTCAGAAATTCCGGATAGTTCCGGAGATAGGCGGAAAAAACCGAAATCTTCATTTTTAGTTTTTGTTTTTCTGCGCCCTTATTCCTAAAGGTGTCAAAAAACGCTTAAAACTTTCTACAGGCACTTTTTTAAGATCTACCTAGTGAGAGGTTCGTTTTTGAGATTTGACATTTCAGTGTGACAGGAGCGCTGTCAAGTTTATTTTTTCTTATGGACACATCCTTTTTTTCTCCTGCCGTTTGGTTCATAAAGGACGACAGATAACATTTTGCAAGCTTTTTTTGACAAGTCACCTGACGTTTTGGGTTTATTGACTATCATCGTCCCAAATTTAATTTTTGCTTTTAACTTACTTAACTTTACTTTTTTTTTTCTTTAGTTTTTGACATTTTGTTATAACACAATAACTTTACCTAACAATACGTTTTTTTCTTTGTTTTTTAATCTTTGAATTTGGGCTGATGGTGGTCAACTCAAAATGTCAGGTACTTGTCAAAATGAGGTTCTAAAATGTCTGTCATCCTTATTGAATTATAATCTGTATAGGTTATAATAAAAAAATAGCAAGTTGTGCTGCTAGCTTCTTGTACATAAAATTTGGAATGTTTTTATCTTAGTGGAATTTCCGGTTTAATTTTTGAGCACGCATATGACTTTTGCTTACCAGCTTATAAAAAGGTTCTGAAACAGCACCGAAACCAAATTTAGTAAAAATATATTATTAAAAAAAGGGTTTTTCCACATTTTCTCCAATATTTTTGCCTTATAACTTTCCTTAAAGTCGTATAAAAAGTTAACAACTATTTTCAAATGCCTGTGTCGAAAGGCCAGCAGCTGCCATAGGATATAGCTGGAGACACGAAAAGGGGAGTAGAAAGCATTTTATGATGACCAGTCCGCATCTACTTTGATGATGTAAAACACACATAAAACGTACCACCACAGAGTACTGAACAGTGATCCGTGGTATATTTTAACAAGCAGAAGTGCACTTTACCGCACTCATTTGGGTGTGGAAAAGTGTACTATACCGCACTAAGTGTTAAGAGGATATTCCTATTGCTTTAGAGCTATCCTCCATTAGACTCTTTAAAGCTACCCCCAAAAAAACTTCATCCATAAAAAAAAAATTTGTCTTACCTTAGGTAGAAAGTTTATAAAAAACTCAGTTTGATATGGGCAACATATATATATATATATATATATATATCGGGTGGGCCAAAAAATTTGTTACTACAAGGAAAAAAAAGTGCATAGTATTTTAGAATATTTTGTCTTTTAAAGAAACTATTTTAAGACGTAATAAATTTTTATTAAATTTTTAATAAAGCATGTTTTTATTTCAAATATTGATAATGAATAGCTGAGATGGTTATTTTTGTGGAAATAATATTTACATTTTTAAAACAAAAAGACAATTTTTTAACTGCTGTCCCTAACATACAATAGTTAAAGTAAAATATATTATCTTTTAAAATACTACATCTTTAGAAGTAAAATCTATTTAATTATATTTTTATGTTAGTTTTTAAAATATTGGATAGGCCATAACTTTTTACCCAATCGGCCGATATTCGAAGATTTTAGCTGTTTTAATAGACAAAATATGAAACTTTACTGGCGCGTCTCAAAATTTGATATTTGTTAAAAATCCAAAATGGCGGAGAGCTATAAAAAATGGGTAAATTTCACCCCCATGCAAAAAATTTGTTTGCATTGCTTGACTTGGTTTATGTCAATGAGGCAAAAGTCCCATACCTTCTTGGTCTACCAAGGTATCACCTATCTAAATTGGTTATAAGATGAAAAAGTTATAAAAATTTTAAATCAAGAGTATTTAGACCAAAAATTGTGATATCTGTAGGAAGCTGCACTGTTTGGGGCTAGCATAGCTGCTTGCGACTTAGTCATCCGATTTTGAAAATTTTAGACTTTGGTAGGACAAGATATGAGCTCTAAAAAATGGGTAATGCGAAAAATTTGTGTGCATCCCTGGACTCGATTTTTGGCAATGAGGGAGAAGCCCATACCTTCTTCGCACACTGAGGGATCACTTATCTAAATTGGTTAGAGAGAAAAAAAAGCCCTAGTTACACCCCGGAAAACGTCGCCTGTACCCAAGACATATCTGGATGCACCCTGGAAAAGTCTTTATGCACTTTAAATAATCCTGGATATACCCAGAAAAAGTCCGGATATATCCTAGAAAAGTCTGGATACATTCAGGAAAAGTATGAATACACCTTGGAAAAGTGTGTATTTTATTGAGCGACGAAAGTTTTGGAGGAAATCTTTACTCAACTTACTTTAAATTTAGCCAGCTCCTTCATCTAAATAGTGCTTTCAAAATGTTACGTTTCTAAGTTTTGAAACTTTAATACGTTTCTTTTTTTGAACTTATTTCTTTTTTCCATATGAGCGAACCTTTTTTTCGTGTAACTCTTTTATGGATAGGAGTAGGCAGTTATGATTCAGAAACATTTTTTAGAGCTTGATCGAAATAGCTGCCTTTTGTGTTAGAAAAACGCTTTATACCCATCCTTTTATATCTCTGAAGGACGCTTTATAAAAATGTCGTCCGGGCGTGCCAAAAGAACTTTTCGAACGAAATGTACCAATTCATCTTTTCTCCAAGAAGTATGATGTGTCGATGCGCGTCCCGCTCAAATATAAATGGTCAAGTTTTCAGGATGTTCGACAATTCGAAAAGTTCTGCTTCCAGATTCTTTGACCTAAAACGCTTGTAAAAGATAAATTTGTAATTTTTGTGCGGCTTTTCAAAGATCTGGCAATACATTTACTTTACCTTTAGTTCGCATGAATATAACAGTTGACTGTTGGGATTTGGAGGACGAGAGGGACATGAATAGTGCATAGCGACCTAGAAAAGATCACTTGCTAATAGACTCCATGAGGTTTACACCCAAATTCATTGTCCTCCGGTCCAGTTATGAAAAAGATTGTAATGTGGAAAGTACTGAGTATATTTTAGTCAGAAAAGCTTCCTTTAGTTCTCCAAAATAATCAGAAATTATCATTGTTCTGGGGGACTTTAACGCAAAACTTGGAAACGAAGATATTGTTGGAAGGCTAGTGCTACTTGACATCATATTGAGGGAAAGAGTAACTCCTCAGATTGTTTGTCAAAGGGTTGACTCTCTCGCAAATGATAATAATAATAATAATAAAGTTTATTCGCATAATAAAGTAAAAACATAACAATAAATATAAGTAGGAAGGGCAATTAAAAAAAAAATCGAGTCCAGTCCCTGAAAAATGCTCTTAACATCTATGTTACACATTAACTACAAATAACATACAGCAGTCTGAAGTATAGTATGACAAATCTAATTTGAAACAACAGTTAGGTAAGCAGAAATAAGAAGAAAACTGACACAGTTTACATAGTCCGAGAAGATAATGCTTTTGAAAGAAGTAGAAAAATATGTGAACTTATTGCTCTAAAAGCATTTTCTTTAATCGTTTTTTAATCCATTAGCAGACAACATTTTTAAGTTAGTAGGAAGTCCATTGTACATGCGTCAGACGTTATAAGAAAAGCTTCTTTTGAACATTGTAGGGTGGTTAAGGTGCTGTAATTAGGTTCCTGAATCTAACGTTAATATTATGAACATATGTTCTATATCTGATTTTGTTAGCAAGATATGGTGGTGTTTTTGTAGTAATTTCCTTGTGAAAAAATACCATGGTATGTAAATAACTTCCGTCTTCCATATTAAGCCAACGTGCATCTTTTAATTTATGTGAAATAGGTTTTTTTTATACCGTAAATAAATCTTAGACAGGAATTTTGTACTTTTCTGTCATTTTGATCTAGACACGGACCATAAACCACGTCACAAAAATAAAAATTACTCAAAATAAGACTATCGGCAAGTTGAATTTTCTGTTAAATAGAAAGTAGATGTCGATGAGGATAGAGCAGTTTTAGTGAGCAGTAAGCTTTTTTAAAATTAAGATTTACATGTTGTCTAAATCGTAAGTCCGTATCCATCATCAGACCCAGGTTACGTGCACAATTTGGAGATGAAAGAGATTGTCCTTGCATTAAGATTTGCATATCATTTTTTAAGTTAGCTTTTTGTTTACCAAAAAATAAAACAAATAATTTGTCTGGATTGACTTCTAAATTATGACTCTCAGATTATTTGACAAGCGCTAAAAGATCTTCCTGAATATATTTCTTCACAGTTCGCCACTCTGTTGGTTTAAAAGAATAAGTAATTTTTTTGTTATCGGCATATAGATGTACTTTACCATACCTTATACATGACGATACATTACAAGTGTACTCCATTCGCAACTGGACTCTGCTCTGACTGACCCAAAGACGTCTCGACAGATTGGAATCTTCTCTCTAAAAAACTATTAGACAAAGCAATTGCATCACTTGAAAATCCAACTTACCATAGAATAGCCACCAGAATTTCATGACTAATTGTGTCAAACGCCTTTGAGTAGTCCAACCATATAAGTGCAGTACTATTGCCATGTCAGCTTCCCGGAATAAATCATCAGTTATATTTGCCAAAGTAGTTGCACAACTGTAACCTGGTCTAAATCCAGACTGATGCTCAGGTAAACTTGTCCAAATTGTGCCTTATTTGTTTATCCATAGCTTTTTCTAGTATCTTTGACAAACATTGCTAACTGGACGTAAATTATTAAAATCTTCAACCACCCACATTCTTTTTAGGGAAAGGTATCACTTTTGCAACTTTCCACAATGAGGGAAAATTAATTATGAAATATGGTTATCGGGCCACAGTTGGATAAAAATGGAAGAATCAGAACATTCCATGCCAGTAACAGGGGGTTTTAGAGGATGAAAGGGATATGATATGAATAGTGGATCATGACCTATCAAAAAATCATTCGTTAAGAGACACCATGAGTCTTACAAACAAATTCATTGTCCTTTGGTCCAGTCATGAAGAAGATTGGAATCTGGAACGTACAAAGTATGCTTCAGTCAAGAAAAGTTAAGAATTTCATCAAATGAATAAACAGATCTAGGAATTTAGCCAAGATAGAGGGTTATAATGTCTACTATGCAGGAAATCACGGCAAAGGTCCCAATAGCGATATAGCAGTTCTTTTAAATATTCATTATTCACATTAGATCGAGTCACATTCCTTTACTTTAACTCCAAGCCCTTTATCGTCAATACTATTCAAGTATCTGATTCAACCAGTGAACCCTCAGACACTGCCATAGAGGCATTCTACTATGAAGTTCAAACTTTCCTTAATTTTCCAAAAAAATTAAAACGTTAGTGCAAAACTTAAAAACGCTTCAAGAGAAGACATTGTTTGAGGGCACAGTGTTACTTAACAGCACGTTGGGGCAAAGAGTAACCCTGCAGATAGTTGGATAAAACAGGGGGTTTTCGGGTCACAAGTTTTTTCCAAAGAAAACAGAGTAATTAATAAAAATGTAAAGAATCATTCCTTGCTAAATTTGCAAAAAAAAATGGACTCGGTAAGCCGTAGGTGGAGCCACTGCAGAACCACATACTTCTTAAGGGGCCACATCATAGGCAATTACTTGGATTGAAAACTTAGTCATTAAGATTTAAGGTTTCTATTTATTAAAATTTAGAAGCTGTGTCACAATACGTTAAATAAAAAAAATTGATAAAAGATACGGAAAAATTCGGAATTTAAAATTAGCACACGGAACTGCACAAACTCGCAATTAGAAGACAGAAAAATTTAGACCTTAAAGCGGAGATACGTCTCGTGCAAATGCATATTAGAGACATAAAGCTATTTGTAACTCATCGCGGTATACGTATCCGCATCTAGCGAGAACCAAGCACATTGATTGGTCAGAAACTTGTAGCACGTTCGAAAAGAGCAGATATATGCTAATTTAAGGTGTTTCTGAATACGTGTTCCGTAACGATACGTGATACCTAACGCATCTCAACACCTATAGCGTTCAAGAACACCTTAGATTAGCATGTATCTGCTCTTTTCGAACGCGGTACAAGTTTCTGGCCAATTAATGTACTTGTTTCTCGCTAGATGCGGATACGTATACGGCGATGAGTTAAAAATAGCTTTGTGTCGCTATTAGATACATAAAGCTATTTGTAACTTATCGCGGTATACTTGTAGCACGTTCGAAAAGAGCAGATATAAGGTGTTTCTGAACGCAATAGGTGCTGAGATACGATACGTGTGTCGTAATGATACGTGATGCCTAACGCATCTCAACACCTATCGCGTTCAAGAATACCTTAGATTAGCATATATCTGCTCTTTTCGAACGTGGTACATGTTTCTGACCAATTAATGTGCTTGGTTCTCGCTAGATGCGGATACGTATACGGCGATGAGTTAAAAATAGCTTTATGTCGCTATTAAAACGTCTTACGTAACAGGAATATATCATTCATTTAAACAGTAGTTATAAAAAGTCATGAAAAAACTAGAACTATAAATTAGAAGCAATATTATTATTTAAATTTTGAAACTCTAAAAATTATTAAATACAAATTTATAATTTTTGACGATAAATAATGGTTAAAAATGAAATAAAAGCTTTGTCTTAATAAACTGTACTTTCTAAATATGTATTTAACTTAAATGCTGGTATATGGTTAAACAATTATTGCGTTGTAAATATTTCAAAGTTAGCAGATAGCTTTAGTAAATTTAAAAATAATTTTTTAATGTTGAAAATCATGTAAAAGGATAAGCAGCATTTACTTCAAAAGTGCTTTAGTTGGTTTTCGGACATATGTTAATAAATTTATAAATCGCATTTTAAATACATTGTAATTTACTTAACTTTAATAAGTCAAGAATTCACTTTTACAAAACACTTTAATAAAGTAAAAAGTTCTCTCTTAAAATGCTCCTTTTCAAAGTAGAAGTTGTCTGTCGGTCTGTAGGTCTATCGGTCTGTCGGTCTGTTGTCTGTCCGTATGCACGTTAACTCACGCAACGCATTCATCGATTTTAACGAAATTTGGTACAAAAATCCTCTATCGGCTGATCATAAACTGATTAACTTAGGAAGTTGGAAGTTGAAGCGGGAAAGGGGGATAAAATATTTAAAAAAATTGTAATTTTGAAACAAAAGCAAGTAGCTATATACGATTTTCAGATTTAAGTTTCCATAAATATGGACTACAAATTTCGTTATAAAGTCCAAATTCGTGGGAGCTTTCGTTTCCGAGATATTTAAAAAAACGTTAAAGTAAAGCAGCTATTGATATGCGGTTTGGTTTTCGTAAATATTACCCAAAAATGATTTGTTATAAGGTTCAAGTTTTTCAAAGCTAAGTTTTCGAGATATTTTCATTTCCTTTCAGTATAAAATAATTGATTGTATGGTGGACTCTACGTGCTCTCTTGTTGATGTACAGGGTGTCCCAAATTGGGCACTTTTAGTTTCTAAGATATAAGCCAAAGTTAGTATTTTTCTTATGGAACACCTCATATTTTATCTAATTTTTGTATTTGTGTTGAAATATCCTTTTAATCAATATAGCATATGTGATAGTTTGGTAGAGCCGTTTTTGAGATATTTAATATTTTACATTTCTGTCGAATATGCTATGTCATAGTCAAACCATTTGACAATGACTTATTGCATTGCTGCCATGGTCTACTGTAATAAATTAGTATGTTTTCATATCGTATTCAATACGTATCCAAAATCAATCATCATGTTCTTTCATATATCACGCTCTTTGTAAGAACAGAGAACATACTAACAAAAATGATTTAATGATTTATTTCTTATGAAGGTGATATATAAATATCAACATTTTTAAAAGTTATAACCTATCACTTGAAACGTGCTTCTATAATAATTGAAAATTTTGTAGTTTTAAAAAGCAGGCCATGACAGAAGGCAATTTTGACTTTTCTCATATTATGGCCTATTTGTAGAAATTTGGTGACAAATGACTTACACATTGTGAATCTATCGAAATGAAGTCACAGTACACTAGACAGAAATGGAAAATATTAAATATCTCAAAAACGGCCCAATCAAACTATCACATATGTTATATTGTTTAAAACAAAATTTTATTACAAAATTAAATGTTAAATAAAATATGGGGTGTTCCATAAGAAAAATACTAACTTTGGCTTATATCTTGGAAACTAAAGACGATGAAAAAAATCTGAAAAGACAGTTAAATTATTGGTCAAAAAGTCTATAAAAATGCTATTTACATCAAAATAAAATTTTCAGTAATAACGTTACAGACCCTCTCCCAAAATGTAGACCCCGTAGCTAGTAAATGGCTTGACATATGAAGATGTAGTTTTCACCTTCGATCTTCTCTTGAAAGTCCAGCCTCGCAAGTGGGGATCAGTTTTGTTCTATCTCGCCTGGAAGTACCTTAAACTTCCCAAAAGTGCCCAATTGGACACCCTGTGCAGTGGTCTTTTTGGCTATTAACTAAAAAGAAATAAGCTATACTTAAAAGCTATACTAAAAAGCATTGAACTTCACACAAATTTCCCAGGTCGAAAGTAAGTAGATAGTTCGGTCCGGTAAGAGAAGCCTGACACTGTTTAATTTTTTAATAAGGAAATGGACATAGACGAATTGAATAATTTAATGTTCGAATAATGGATAGCCCATTTCCAGACAATAACAATGAAGCTGGCGGTCAGTTTTTCATGCATTTTATTTAAAAAATTGACGTTGCCCACTTTGCAAACTCTTTTAGCGTTTTCGATTGTTGCTCGAAACTTGATCTAGAGCGCTCCCGATCAATCGGAAAAAGATTTGAGTGTTCGATTTGGCAACTGTCATCCTGTCGTGCAATTGAAGAACCTTAATAGGTTAAACTTTTTTTTTTTTTTCAAAAACTGTAAGGGGTCTGCCAATTTCTTTAATAATTTCCATGTTTAGAAAAAATATTTTTGAATTCTTGCAGTTCTTTAAAAATTACAAAAAATGTTGAGTTTAGTAAGTCGACTTACTAGGTTCTTGAATTGCACGTCAGCATTGCTCTCTGCCAGATTTGCGTGTTTGATTATTGATCGCTGCTCCAAGCGTGATTGCTCGAACTTGATCTGAGAAATTCCACAGATCAAGCCCGAGCACAGAAATTCCGCATAAAAATGACATAACCTAATTTAAATTATGTTTTGTTTTGGTTTTGTTGTTTTGCTGGAAAATGAGTTTCAAAAGGCAAATTACTGTAGTAGAATCACTACTTTCTTTCTATTCTTCATCAGAGAAGGAACTTGAGTATGTCAAATTGCTATATAGTAAGTCAAATAAAAAACAGGCTAAAATTATGAATTATGTATAGTTTCCAACTACACTGACACACAAGTAAGTATCTATTAAATTAGCAAAGTCATTATTTTCTTGAAGTTGAGGCATATGTGGAAACGTTTAAATGCGCATAATCTGTCTCTTGATAGCAAAGATATTCAACTAAAATAGACCTTAAACTTCCAAATCAGTTCCATCAACCGAAAAGAATCTAAAAAAGAGAAGATCAAAAGATCTTGGGAGGAAAGAACGAAAACTCAAAATTGGCTGAGTGTCCCACAAGGAACACACAAAAGGCCAAAGCGAAAGGAGAAACAATTAAACTATGTTTCGCCCGGGGTGGTCTGGATTGGCTATCTCTTTTTTTATATGTCAAGTCACTAAAGCCTTATCAAAATTTTAGAAGGATGCAGTTTAACCTTTTGGAAGCTCAGTCAAACTACATTCCCCCTCAACGAAATCCAATTTCGATATTGTAAAAATGATGTACTAATTATGTACTAATTTAGTCCCCTTTTAAAAATTTGTACTTAACGGAGTTATTTACACTAAAAAGGATGGGGGAGTGTGGTTTGGCGCCAAGCTACACCCCCAGATAGATTTAATACTCTTAAAGAAGGGTATTTTTTATTTACAAAAACCATCGGTTCTTAAGATTTTTGTTTGTTTGTTATGGAGTGTGTAGCTCGATAGCAAGGTACATCCCCCTCTGCTTAGGTAAGAGATTCGACCAAAAGTGACTATGCCAGAATTTGGTACTAATTATGTACTAATTTTGCCAAAAAATTGCCTACTCTTAAGATAACTTAATTTTTTTTTGTTTTTATGGAGTGTGTAGCTTGATATCAAGGCACACTCCTATTTGCCTAGGAAAAAGATTTCAAAAAAGTAATAATATCATAATTTGTTACTAATTATTTATTAATTTCTTCCCCTTCTAGAAAATTGCCTAGTCTAAAGATAACTTAATTTTTTTTTGTTTTTATGAGGTGTCTAGCTTGATGTCAAGGCACACCCTCCTCTGCTTAAGAAATAGATGTCAAGCTACACACCCCATAACAAACAAACAAAAATCTTAGTAAACTAAAAGTACCCTTTTTAAGAGTACATAATTAGTTCAAAATTATGACATATCAACTTTCATTAAATCTATCTCCTAAGCATGGGAAGGGGGGTGAAGCTTAGCGCCAAGCCACACCTCCCCCCTCCTTTTAAAGTGCGAATAACTCATTTTTTCATTCCTTCATTCATTAAGTACAAAATTTTTTAAAAGGGGACTAAATTCATATTGAGTTTCGTTGAGGGAGGGTTGTAGCTTGACTGACCTCCTTTCGGAGCTACTTACACCTAAGCTCGAACGCAGTTCTGGTCAGAATTTTTTTTTTCAAGCAAAAAGAACCCTTGTTTAAGAGTATATAATTAGCACAAAATTATGACATATCATATTTTATTAAATCTATATCCTAAGCATGGGTGGTGCAGCTTAGCGCCAAGCGACGCCCCCCCCCCCCCGTTTTAAGTGTGAATAACTCCGTTATTCATTAAGTACAAAATTTTTTAAAAGGGGGAAATTAGTACATAATTACTACATCATTTTTGCAATATCCAAATTGAGTTTCGTTAACGGGGGGTTGTAGCTTGAACGAGCTCCTTTAGGAGCTACTTACACCTAAGCTCGAACCCAGCTCTGGTCAGCAAACTTTCTTTGACAGGCTGTTAATGTTACCATTTTTAATCTTTTAAAATAACAAGTCGTGTGAGTCGATCACTCGGTAAAATGCCTAAAAGGCCTAAAATATTGCTATTCAAAACATTTGTACACTAAGAAAGAGAATCCGACAATAGGTAGGGAATGTTTATTCTTGATTCTTGGTTCCAATAAATCTTTTGTTGAAGAGAACCACATTCTGCCCCTTACTGATTGAAAAATGTATTTTTACGTGCTTTATATTCTTAAGGTATATTAAGAGAATTAACAAAGACAGCGGCGTTCGATGACATTTCAAGTAAGGGAAGCAATTTTTAAAATATTAATTTGATTCTTCAAACAATTTTTGCAAATTCGTCACTGACGTCATCATAAGTTTATTTTCAATGAACAAAAGCGACATTTGCGAAAGTCTCTCCTGGCACATTGAATTTCTCACGAAATTTTTTATACGTTTAGGCATTAAAAACCTTTTTGAAATTAACTCTGGGTTCAGACTTCCACTGTCTATGTTTTATCTATACACGACGTTTCGGTCAGTACAAATAAATCAACCATGAAGTTTAAGAAGTTGGCTCCGCCCAAGGAGGGGCTTCCAAATATTTGGAATTTCAACACTTGGTTTACTGAAAATACCCTGATTCTGCCCAATAAAAGCAGCTTCAAGGAATTTTCGTTTCTTCCAGTGTGACTCCTTGTGCAAAACCTTAGCTTCTGTGTATTTCATTCGATGTTGTTTTGACCATGCATGTTCAGCGATTCCTGATTTCGTTGTTTCTTTTCTTTAATCCTAACAGATATTGTTCTTTTTGTTTCGCCTATGTATGATTCACCACACTCACAAAGAACTTGGTAAATGCACAATCGGATGTGAATTAGTCAGTTAAAATTGGTTAGCAAGTCATAACCTAAAATCGTCCATCTTGAATCCGCCATATTAAAAATAACAAAATCTGATCAAAAATTTGTATTCTTTATCCCCAAAAGCCTTCGTATACCAATTTTGGTTGAAATCGGACAAACTTAGGGGTTTTGCCCTTTCCGTTCTTTAACCATTGCTATTAAAATTTGCCACCATTTTGAAATCCACGATGGCGGATAGAATCAAACTTCAAAGAGGGGTGCTCTTTGAAGTTTGATTCTATCCGCCATCGTGGATTTCAAAATGGTGGCAAATTTTAATAGCAGTGGTTAAAGAACAGTCGATTTTCGCCATGAGGCTTTTTATTTCATCAAAATCGGTCTAGTAATAATGAATTTATGAGAAAATGTATGCAGACAGACAGTAACACTGAATGATTTTTTTTTTTTTGGGAACCACTTAACCGATTTTAATCATTCGCACCTCGTTCTGCGTGGCAGAAATAGAGCTTTTTTACGAATTCATAAAAAAATCCAAAAATCTTCCGTAACATAAGAATAAACGTAGCTCTTTGAAGGGTAAAGTTTGTTTCTTTCCGCCATCTTAGATTTTAAGATGGCGGACAAAAAAATATTTTTACTCAAAGTATTGATCAATTCCCTGCAAAGAGCGGTTTAGTGCATTAAAAAAGTGGTATGGTTCGAAAGTTATAACGGAAAACATTTTGTCCAGTTTTTTATGGCCCACCCGGTATATGTATACATACATACATTGCAAGTTAAATAAAAGCTTGTAAAAAAGTAGTGGACTAAAAGAAAGGCCGAAAGAAAGCACCCGATTTCAAATCGTTTTTAAAACCGACTAATTCCAATCATGGAAAAAAAAACAGGTGATATAAACTGATTTCGTCGCCTTCGAAAACGCAGTAGATGAATGTTTATTAACTCTTCATAGAGCGAAAAAAAAGCGCTCGAGCACAAGTAATCTAATGAGTCGGATTCTGTTCGAGATATATCATTTTCTTTAATTTTCCGATGGAAAGAAGAAATTAATTTTCCGCTTTTCCCTTATAAATCGTGGTCCCGAGGGAGCTCATGAATCGAACCGACCGTTATAGGGCAATAAAATCGAATTAATCAACCTTTACAGAGTACATTAATAAGACTTCGTTTGAAGGGCAAATTGAAAACAAAATCGAACCGAAAAGAATTTGGTAAAAGGTTGTTCTACAGCAAAATAAGTTGTAACTATAATTTTAAAGGATTAAAATGGTACTTTGGTACAAAAAACTGTTACTTTTAGTCCCTACGCAGTCACAATAATATGGTATTTTTAGGTACTCACTATCCTAACGAGGGAAGTGGAGGGAGAAAATTTAGTTTGTTCGATATCAATCAAAATTGGCACACAGGGGTTTTTCGGGAAGGGTATATGAATTTTTGATCAGATTTGAAAATTCGGACATGGCGGATTCAAAATGGACGATTCATGGTACAAATATAAAAATTAAAAAATAAATTTTTATTAAAAAAAACTTTTAAAGAACAAGCAACAAAGTGGAAAATATTTTTTTATCTTTCTTATAAAATAATAAAACTTTAAGTTTACGGGGACAAAGAGAGATCTACAAAAGAATAACTAAATTCTTCTTCTATTCAAATGATAAAGATAATGCTTTCATCTCAAGAAGCTGAGAACGAGTGAGATTGCCGTGCTTGTCAAGCCTTCGAAAATGTCCTTAGGTTATAGAGTAATACAACTTAGTTTCCCATCAAACACGAGTTAAAAAAAAATAATACTTTTTGAGTGCTGGCTTTCCAAGCTGCCAATAACGGCAAAGTACTAAGTTGGAAGTACTTAGTTAGTATTGATTTAGAACAACGGCCAGCATCAGGCCAGAAGGTAAATTTTTAGTACCGAAGAAGCTGTACTTTTACTATGTTGGGAATTTGGAACCTTTGGTTGCACTATAACAAAGTTATGATTGTTTTCCACAAACAAAAACTACACTTTTTTGCACTCGACGCGCGTTTATCAGCAAATTTGAATCAGATATAAGTAAAGAATTCGAGTATTTCCCCAGAGTATGGTTCAGGTATGTAGATGATGTGTTTGCAGTATTCAACACTAAAGTAGCTAGTGTTGAAAATTTTATGACAAAATAAATAACAAACTTTCCACAATTAAATTTACTTATGAAACAGAGAACAACGGTACACTGCCATTTCTAGACACTCTAGTTATAAGAAATAAAAATAAATTAGAATTTGACCTATACAGAAAAGGAACGCCTACAACCAGGTATATTCCAAATGACTCTTTGCATTGCTTACAACATTTTCCCTTAAGCAAAGAAAGATTTGAAGCAGAAAAGAATAGGATTAGGAATATAGCTGGCGAAAACGGTTACGATGAAGGCTTAATAAATAAGCTGATAAATAGGCATTCTTTTCAAAAGACCATTCGGAATTCGACTTTTTTCAGACAAATGATACCTCCGACTCTAAATTTGTATCAATTCCTTATAATCCTAATTATACGAAAGGATTACAAAAAGTATTTAATACCACCGGTCTTAAATTAGTATATCAATCCGGAAACACAATAAGAAGCTTACAAGGAAATCCCAAGGATAAAACTACAGTTTTAGAAAAAAGTGGAATTTACGAAATTAGTTGCATGGATACAAACACGATTCAAAGAACACTTAGCATACTTAAAATATGGAAGAACAGTAGATAACCTAAAACTTCTAAAAAGTGTACCAAACACAAGACTTTTGAATGCATATGAAAGTATAGAAATTATTAAATCCAGAAATAGTTTAAATAAAGATAGAAGCCCCATTCCGTTCAGTATACTTTATTCTTTACTTGAGGGGACATAGGATTATAAAGCGTGATTAATCACAAATTATTAGTCTTATCTCCGCCCACTAAAACATAGTATATAAGATAGAGTGTAGGTTAATTTAATTTATTGTTTATCGTCTCCTGATGATGCTAAGGTTATTAGCGAAACGCGCGTCGAGTGCAAAAAAGTATAGTTTTAGTTTATGGAAAACAATCATAACTTAGTTATTATACTTTTACTGTAATATTTTTTGTAATTTTTTAATAATGGTAAGTAGAAAGTAGTTTCAGAAAAAAATTAAAAAAAAATAAAACAGACCACCTTAATAGCACATTACATTCTAGGGACATCCCTAGAATGACCTATTTCGATGTTCTCAATGACCCATAAAAGTTTCATTTAGGCCAAATCACAACCATGATATAATAAAAGAAACGTATGATGCGTAGCGGTTCAAAATTCGTCTAGATCCGCGCATGACGTCACCGGGTGAGATTTTTTGGCGCCAACAGGGAACTACTTACGCACAGCTGATAAGTGCACCTAGGAATATGAAAATTTGAGGATAGTTTGGGTTGATAACGGAGGAGCTCACAAACCAAGTAAACACCGTTATGTAGATATTACGTAAAAACTACATAACAGATTTACCTTGTTATGTAAATTTAAGGTCACTCGGATGTCACAATAAAGTAAAATTTAAGTCACATTGAGGGGCGAAAACTCCGCATAATGCCATGCGCAAAGCCCACCTAATTTTTACATAAATGTGATTTAAATAAAATGGAATATCTTTTACATAAATATTACATCCTTATTACGTAAGAGTTAAGTAAAAACTACGTATATTTTACATAATAGGTTTACAATTATTTATTAATAAGGTGAAATTTAAGTCACCTTAATCTGCATGATATGGGCAAAGCGTCAACTATCTTAGTCCGACATGAGCATGCAGCTTGAGGCGGGCCAACGGAAGGTCCGTTCAGGTCCGTCGGTGGTTGCTTGACACGGTCCGACATTGGCAAACATGTGGCAAACTAAAAAGTTAACCAGACCTGGTTTAAGTGGCGAAAGAGGTGATTTTTATAGAGATCTTGGCAATACCTCAAAGCCCGCATCTTAATTTTGAAATATCTTTGCTCTTTATATATATAATATGATCATCCACTGTACAGGGAACATAGTGCGCCATCTCTACCTTCTAGGAAGAAACTATTCATAGTTATGTAACATTTAAAATGTAAACTTTCGGTTCAATTGACTATATAATAATTATATAAAATTTACGACTTTAATTTGACGTAAATAATTTTACAGGCGCTTTACATAACTTAATTTATAATTTTCATATGACGTAAATCATGTTATAGTGTGTTTACGTAATTTAGATGATATAAATCCTACGTAAGATGTTTTATACAATGCTTATGTAACATTTCAATTGTAAACCTACGGTTCAATTAATTATATCATAATTATGTAAAATTTCGACGTAAATAATTTTAAACAGAAATTACATAACCTAGATGACATAATTAATACATAAAAATTTTTATGTAACAATTATGTAAAATTTTAAATGTAAGCTTAAGGTTCACATTGTTTTATAATATTTACGTAAATTTAAAAATTTTAATGTGACGTAAATCATGTTATAGAGTGTTTACGTAATTTAGATGATATAAATAATACATAAATTGTTTTACATAATAGTTATGTAAAATTTTAGATGTAAACGTAATGCCTAAATTGTTACATAATTACATTATTACTTTCATATAAAGTAAATAATTTTATGTAACGTATAATAGATATGTAATATTTTTTATGTAAAATTAAGGTCTCCCTATTTACGTAAATTTAAGGAATTTATTTATAAAGTCATATTATTTACGTAAAATTAATATTGCTTATTTACATATTTTTTTTATAAAAATATTTTTATGTGGGATTTACGTAAATATGATGTAACATATTTTACATAAATATGTGAACCTTAGATTTATATAAATATTAGGTTAAAATCACAAGTGTGTTATTTTACCCCTGACTTCGGCATTTTTTAAAATTCAGACAGGGGGTTGAGAAATAGGGGTGAGTCCGTTTTGAAGGGCATACAAATAACACACAATTACTTAGAGTTCTAAATCAATGTAGACCTAGAAATTCGCATTTAGGTTCTTCTTAAAAAATGATCAATTATGTATTTTTGGAAAATTTCGACGAGTGCAACCACCCTCCTGTATCCGATAAAAATTTTCAATGGTTTCAACCCTTAACTGCGCAATTTGCAAAGCAATTTGTTTATTTAAATTTCAAACGCAAATGGTCTAAATTTCTCGAAGTTCCCAAGCAATAATTTTCTGACCAATGACCACATAAATCACCTAAATGGACGTTAATTTTGGTGTATAAATTAGTGATCTTCAGACGGTCTTACATATTACGACAAAACTCCGTTGCTTTAACGTTAGATAATACTGCAGTAACATTGTTACCGTCTAACCAACGTCTAGCCGACCTGTCACGCGTTGGTTCATTTTCTAGTAAACCAGTGACGTCGTTTGGACGTTTTTATGAGATTCTAGTTACGTTCTCCCGACGTATCAACGTCTAAACAACTTTCACATTACGTGAACTTGGGACATTTCTGGCCGGTCTTGCGACGTTTTCCGGCCGGAGTTTTGACGAACTTAAGTGCCCTTTTCTTGTTTAGAAAAAAAGGTTCCAAAGGAACTAATGGCATTATATTCTCCATCTCTGCCGCACGGCAGATCTCCCTATCTCTCTTTAAATTTTAAACAACTGGCTCAACTGGTCAGGGGCCCAATTTTTGAATCTCGAGAGAAGGATCGATCCCTCAAGAGAAGGGATCAATCCCGGGGAATGATCTCATCCCTCGAAAAAAATATGCTTTTCCCTGAAACCTCTTCAAAATTTTAGATTGAAAATTATACATTTTACGCGCATGCTTGCCTGATAAATGTGACCGATCCCTGGCTTTAGAGTCAGGTAGCGGGGCACCCAATTTTTGATAGAATGGAATGAGCAATCACCGCTCAAGAATACGAAATACGTTCGACGTGGAATCATTCGACACAAATCTATATCGTTCCCTACTCAAGAATTAAGGTCCTGAAAGAGAGATGACATTATCCTACAAGTATATGGGCGAAAGAGAAAGACTGGTGCTCTTTAAACAGTAATGTCTGATCCACAGCTTCACTTCTTGCCGCTCACTAAAAATACTTTTTGCTTTTGCTTCCAAGAAGTAGGATTTTTGAAGTGTCCTGCCATATTTGTAAAAACTAAATTTTATTTTAAGGTTCACCAATCATTTATTTAAAAAAATAGAATAAAAAGTAAGGTTATGGGGACTGCCAACTGTCATCAGCGGAATTGTTGGATCGTTTTCCAGTCGCATGTTGGGTTGATAGTAACCAACGGTCGTGGCAAGTGGTTCATTTGGAAATGTTTGACGACGAATCCATTTTTGTGTATTTTTTGGGATTCTCATAATGGCATTTTGGAGACGTTTTATGTTCCGGGCGAGATAGGTATTTGATCATGGAATCCTAAAAAGAGACACAAACAAATTACGGGTGCGCGTGTTTTTTCATTCCTTTTCTAAGCATATTTGTCAGTAAACCGAATTGCATTTTTAAATTTTGCTCCCATAGTAGCCATATAAATGCTATTTAATAAATGGTAATTATCAAATTATAGTTTTTTGTTTGCCATTTTCTAAAGTGTAGAAAAATAAGTTCATTTTAGTAACCGAAAATCCTAAAGTTTGAGATGGGCAACATTTTGGGTAGTGAAACACCACCAAAAAATCAATAACAAAGAGGGCGCTAGTGTAGTCATTTTGGATCGTATTTTACGACGTAATAAGAACGATTACTATTCTGACTCCAGTCACTGCACAACGACGTAAGCACTCAAAAATCATCCACCATTTTGGTGTAAATTTGGGTTGGCTAAAACGACGTCGCATCATAACGTCGGGTCGCATTTAACAACGTCGATACGCCGTTAAATTGCTGCTTGGGTTGGCTTTTTCTATAAAGCAAATCTAAATCATTCTAAATTTAAGGAAGGAAGTAAGCTAAAAAATAACATAAAAATAATATTTTGAAAACAAAAACATAAGAATAAAATCATTATTAAGGGAACAAAAAAAAGTAGATTTTTATTGTAGTGGAATTTTTACCTCTTCTTATTGCAAAGTGGTTCATTATTTTTCCGGTGGTTTTTCGATCCGAGAAACAAGTAGGCGTGTTGCAGCACACAAAATTATTTCCTGCCGACGATCGTAATTACTGCGAGACTTTGTGCAGTTAAGTTGCACAGTGGTCCAAGTTATCTATAATAATTATATAACGGCCTAAGCATTGCAAATGTGTAGTGACAATAACAACTTTGAAAAATAAGGAAACTAATTTCAAAATTAGGATTGGTCCTCGACAAGGCCAAAGGCAAAAATCTGCTGTGCATGCCTGACCAACTTCTTCTTCTTGTGTGCCATGCTCTCATCAGGGCGATCTGTACCCTGTCCACTGCTTTTCGGAAAAGTGTCGTAGTAGTCGTACCATTGTCTGAGATTTTTAAGCCATGATATCCGTCTACGACCCGGACCTCTTCTGACTTCAATTTTATCGTCTATTATCAATTTTAAAAGTTTATATTTGTCATTTTTCTAAATATGGCAAAAATATTCAAGTATTCGTTTTTTGATGGTAAATAAAACTTCAAGAGCTTTATTTATACGATAACACGACATCTCGAATGCCTCCAACTTTTTGCACATGGCCTCAGTCAGTGTCAGTGCTTCCTGCCATAATATAAGATGCTAAAAACGTAACATAGAACCGCACGAATTCGGAGATAATCTTTAGAAATACTTTTAACATATGGCTCATCAGGCTGATTAGGCGGTAATCACTACACTTCCTGGCCGAATGTTTTTAGGCAGCGTAATAAAGGTTGATTCTAGCCAGTCAGCAGGGATTTTACTGCTACGATATGAATCTTCATTTTTTATTAGCTTTAAAATCTCAGTGTATAATTCGTCTTGCCCTACCGCTTTTCTGTTTTTAGCTGAAGGTATTGCGTATTGTACTTCCTCTGGTGTTATATCTATGCCTTGGTTTGATAATTCTTCTGACTGTTCGGATCGGTTTTCGGTAAAGAGATGTTTTATGTAGCTACGGTATGATTTTGCCCTGATTGTCCACAAGGATTGCAGCTTGTCTTTGATTAAATAATCCGGCTGCTTCCTTTATGTATTTGTGTAAATTGAAAGTGTCATGTTTAGCATCTAGATCCTCTATTTTCTAACATTGCTGTGTTATCCAGTCTTGAATTGCTGACCTCATCTAGTTTTTTATTGCTCTATTGATTTCATAATACTAATCGCTGTCTTTTTTACTGCGTCTTTTATCCATCAGCTCCAGGATTTCATTGGTCATCCAAACTGTCTTTTTATTTCTTGTTTGATCCTTGGCTAAGAGTGTTGTGCTTTCGACTATGGCACTGTCTTGTTCAGTAGACTCATTAATATCTTTAAGCTTTTTGTTAAGTTCGACTTTAAGTTTAGTTGCTATCATGTTATCTTGAAGCTCCAACACCGTTCTAAACTAAAAAATCAGTTAACTTTTATCTCTTCAGTGCCCTTTAGCCCTACTGTTGCCGCCATTTTTATGACCAAATTGACAAGTAAAACATGGATTTTGTGTCAGTTTGGTGTTAATATGGCCGCGATAATAGGCCAAAGGATACTAAAACGATAAAGAATTCACTGGCTTTTTAATTGTGACGGCGTTGGCCTGTCGCAGAAGAGTTTTTAGCCCTCTTCTCGTTTTCAGAAATTGAAAAGAAAACAAAGTTTTCTAGAGTCGCACATTATGCTAAGCAGAATGCTTAAGTATAAAAATAATTGTTTTTCGTACCTACTAGTTTAAAAATTTTATGAAAAAATCGTTTTTAAATGTTTTTCTCATCTCTTACATAACACGAACATATTCTGGTATTTTTTATGTTAATGTGTTTTTTTATAAACTTTAAATTATTGAAATAGATTTTTTTACCCATTGCAAAGATGGCTTTGGCAGCCTCGTCGCGATTTTTCAAAAACAACAGAAAATCTCACCCGTCACAATTCTGGAAAGTAACGATTTTTTAATGTTTATCCTAACGTTCTAAGATAGACTGCATCATTTTTTTAATAACATTTTGTTAATTGAAAATTTTAAAGATATTTTAGGGCGGAACTAAATTGCTACTACGCGTAACAATAAACGTCAAAAAGTGTGAAAAATTCCCATTATGTAAAAGGAGAGACAAAATTTGTGTGACAGCGACATATTCCATGGCTATCTATGGCTTTGTATGTTAAAAGTTTTAAAAGTTTGTTTACACACAAAAATAAGCTTAATAAAATTCATTTTTAAAAGAATATTTTTCACAAAAACTGCATGCAAAAATTAAAATTAACATATTTTTTTGTTTACTGCCACAGTGTTAAGAAAGTAAATTTTAAGGGATATTTGCAAATAATTCCCGACGAAAAAGCAGTTAGTGTAAACTTATGTTTAAAAATAGTCAGATTTTTTGTAATGGCGAGATTTTCTGACGGTTTTTGAAAAATGGCGACCCCTGTACCTTCTTAACCGATCGATTTATAAAAAAACTAAATGGATATTTTGGAATCGTCATAAATTTAAAAAAATCATTTGGCGCTATGAATTTTTAAAATTTTTGGTGTCTCCTTTATTGTCCACCCCTGAAACTTTAAAAACTAAATTAATTTAGACCCACCCCTACATTACAGAAACCATTTTCCTTTTTGTGCAGTTTCCTGTCACCCGTGCACCCGTCGAAATATTTTCACTCTAAAAACTTTTTATGCTAAGGATATGATTCGGGTATGGATATTGTAAGTACTGAACTGAAATGAGCTGAACTAAACCTTACTGCGTCTAAAAAAAAATTCGATTTCACAAGGTTTTGTAGTAATAGTAAAATAAGTAGACATAAGTTTTTATAGACGAATAATACGAACGATCAAATCAACCAGTCACTGTGTTTGAAATCAGTCAGTGGTAGAACTTGTAGGGAGGCCAAAAATAGTCATACAATCAAGTGTTACCGGGTGTTTTGTTCGCATCCGTGTAGAAGAATTTAATATGACCTCATCTTTCAAGATGGCGTCCAAAAATTATAAAAGATACAACTTTTGCAACCGGGGCATGATTATAATAGATTTCATAGAACTCAAGAACGGGGATTCCAAAAAATTCACTTTCAAGGTCATCTGACCTTAAATAATCTTGAAAATCTAAAAAAACAAGATTTTTGTCATTTTCTCTTCAAAAAATCTTAATAATTCGAGGTTTGTCAGTCCAACTTCAAATCTATTTTAAACTAATTGGCATATATACCAAATTCGTTCCTTAGACTTTGATGCAGTTTGAAGCTTCATGAAAACTACCCCAGTAAAATTAACACATTCGCAAAATAACATACTAAAGGGCGCTATTTTTCTACTGGTAAAGCGAAGAGGACCAAATTTGGTAAGACTGAAAAGAAGGGCAAGTCCAAAAATATATTTAAAAAAATGGGTTCAACTATCACTCGTTTCAATATGGCTACTGATATGACAAAATGGCGACCTATAGTCACATTTTATCCAATTTCGTAAAAAAGCTAAAATTTCAAGGTGCCCCTCAATTCTTGTTGAATTGTGGCCGCCTAATATAAAAAAAAGTTTAGTTGATGCATGACCTAAATTGACTTTGAAAATACCATGTAAAAGTCAAAAACCAACTTTTTGTGATGTTTTTTTTCCAATTTACCTCTACGCAAAACCTTTAAGTGCCGGCGAGGAAATTAACATCTTAGCCATAAACAAACACTTCATTTTAAGACCCCTATCATTTTTTTTGATATGGCGTTCCAGATGTTTATGCTATACCTCGGTAAAAATTATTAAGTTTCGGAACTTCTACACGGATGCGGTGGTACATGAATATGTGACTATATAGCTGTTAAATCCTTATCCTTAAATTTTATTATAAATGTTAGTAAACAAGTGTATTCATGCCCTATTGGCATAATTAGAATTTTTATTCTTTTTTGACCGTCATTTTGAAAAATGGCATCTAAAACCACTGGTCCAGTATATGATAATATATATCTAATTTATGCTAACTGTCTTGTAGGTTATTTAAAAGACTTTGTTGGCTAGACAACTGCGTAGAACATAAAATTTACAGTTCCGAAACTCAATAAAAACGACAAGCAGAAAGGTCATTTTACCGAGGTATAGCATAAACATCTGGGACGCTATATCAAAAAAAATGGTAGGCAGGTTTAAACTGAAGTATTTGTTTATGCTGTAAGATGTTAATTTCATCTCCGGCACTTAAAGTTTTTGCGTGGTGGTAAATTGGAAAAAACATCACAAAAAGCTGGTTTTTCATTTGTACATGTTATTTTCAAGGACAATGAAGGTCATGCATCCACTGAACTCTTTTTTTAAAGGTCGCGGCGATAAGTCAACAAGAATTAATAGCCACCTTGTTGTTTTTGCTTTTTCACGAAATTGGATAAAATAAAATGTGTTATAGGTCGCCATTTTGATATATCAGCGCCATATTGAAACAGGTCATAGCTGAACCAATTTTTTTTTAACGGTATTGTTAGACTTGATCTTCTTATATTTCCTGCTAAATTTGATGAATAGGGCCCTTTAATATGTTATTTTTACAATATGTTAATTTTACTGGGGTATTTTTCAAAGTCATTATGAAACCTTAAACTGCATCAAGCTCTAAGTATCGAATTTGGCATGCATGCCGAACAATTTGAGGTAGATTTGAAGTTGGACTGATGAAACCTCAAATTACTAAGATTTTTTGAAGAGAAAATGGCAAAAATCTTGTTTTTTGCGATTTTCAAGGTCACTTAAAGTCCGATGACCTTGAAAGTGCATTTTTTGGAATCCCTGTTCTCGAATTAAATGGAATCGGGTATAACCATGCCCCGGTTGCGAAAGTTGTATTTTTTCACGACACATGCCCCTTCACTATATATTGATCAATGATCACATTCGAATACTTAATTACCAGAGGGATGATAATTTTGAAGCCTTTCCTTTTTATTTTTTCGAAAAAAAAAATATTTCTTGCCCGAAAATAACAAGATCTATAACAAAAACCAAATTTTCAATTTTCTAATAATTCTCGTAATACAAGTAAATTAAACATCCAGGCCCACCTGTTTTAGGATATATATTGTGTTTTTAAGAACATAACCTATAAGTTACGTTTTATCCATTTTTTGATAAAGATATAAGATTTGGTTAAATATCATTTGCCAAGATATTTTTAGTCCACCATCAATATGGTATGGAGTACTATTAAAATCGAGAAATTTTGACTTTTCTTAATTTTATCAAAAATAAGTTACTACGGTTCCAAAACACTTTAATCGACGAAAAAAAAGTTGTCTGTCGGTCTGTTGTCTGTCTGTACACACAATAACTCAAGAACGCCTTAATCGATTTTAACGAAATTTGGTACCAAAATCCTCTATCGGCTGACCATGAAATGGTTAAATTTTGGGTAGGGTACTGGGGGGCTGATGGGATGAAAAGGGGGATAAAATATTTTAAAAAATTGTAACTCTGGAACAAAAGCAAGCAGCGTTATACGGTTTTTAGATTTTAGTTTCCGAGTTATTTGAAAATACATAAATATACATAAAAAAAAATCAGCTATTGATATGCGGTTTTCAGATTTTGGTTTTTGTAAATATTACCCAAAAATTTTGTTATAAGGTTTAAATCTTTCAAAGCTACAGTTTTCGAGATATTTTCATTTCCTTTCAACATAAAATAATTGATTTTATGGTGGACTATCCGTGCTTTCTAGCACCATAATTTATATTGGCGGTCGGTGTCGGGACCAACACCAAAATGTTTCTAGTCAAAAAAAAATAAATATCATATGAATGTCGCAATAAAAAGCAACAAGGTCAGTGTGCTCAGCATTTTTTATAGTCCAATTTTGTGATAAACGGACTGATGTCATTTTTGCCTCTAAGAACGTATTTCTTTGTTGTCAATATGAAGTAACAGTTGAAATAATCAACGACATGACTTTTTTCACATATTTATTGTCGCTCTCTAAAATAATGTATCAAATAAAGATCCAAAAAAATGACGTCAGTGCGCTCATCAAAAAATTGGACTATAAATCATAGCATTTTAATGCCGCGAAAGGGAAAAAATATTATTAATACATATCATAAATCTGTAGAATGACCATTTCTGCATATTGAGTATTTTAAAATATTGTTGATGCTGGATTGTAACCAAGTGATACAGATACCAAAAATCCAATTTTTATTTGTTTTTCTTTATTTTTATTATTATATTTGTTTTTTATGTTTGTTTCATCATTACGCGAGAACTACTAAAATGGAAGTTTCACTAAAACATTCCTGGGATCCCGGGGAAGGCTTTATTTCATCAAAATCGGTTTACGCAAACAAAAGTTATAACCTTTTAGAGCAAAAAGAAATTGGAAAAAAATCAGGAAGAGCCGCTGGTGAAGCGATTAAAGTATTTAATGTTTGCTTTAGAACGCTAGCATTCGCATTGAAACAAAACAAATTATAATAGACTAAAAATTAAATACAAATGCTCCATAAAGATAACATTTAGCTGTACTATAAATAAAACTATTCTTCATGTGCAGTTTACGTTTTAGAAATATGCATTCCCATTCCACAGCACCCTTCTCGTAAAATCATCCATAAGTAACTTTTCCTTTGAAAAGGTTTTGAAATAAAAAACTTTCTTATAAAACTTTTGTTTCGTGAAGAATCAGAAAAAACGCTCAAAACTCAAGTAAAAAATGCATGAAAACAAACAAGTTCTAGACTAGAGGGCCTTCAAAAGCATGCCGACACCATGTTCTGGACGTCACGAGAATCCAAACCAGGAAATATTTAAAAAATTTATTTTTTATCTTTCTCACTCATATGTTTTTCTAAGGAAGTTTCCTTCAGAGATTTCCCCTCCCCCGCCCCGCCCGACAATATTTTTGTAAAATTATTTTTTCCTTCGAATAGTTTAATTTGGAAAAATTTCCCCCCCCCCACCTCCTCTAGACGGTTTTGTTTATGAATTATCATGCATTCGCAAGTTGCTTTGGATAATAATATACTGGAGAACAAAACAAAATGCAATACTAGAACGGAAAAATATTTTTAAAGTAATTTATTTAAATATTAATTCATTAGGATGCTCTTCAATTGATTCCTCCATGATAATCATCAAAAAATTAATAATGAGTGGCTCCTCCATTGTTATTTAGTCACTCGTTGGTTCTATTGGGCATTGACAAAATAAGATGGTTAATATTTTTGGAAAATTATTTTTTCACTCGAATAATTTAATTTTGAAAAATTTTGCCCCCCCTCCTCCTCTAGACGGTTTTGTTCTCTTGCCCTCAGGCCCATACCAACCAATCTTTGATTAACTGTCATCCTTGAAAACACTCGTCCTGTAGCTGCCACTAGAACATCTCTTACTTGGCGTATACTGTCCCGTCGATTTCTGAGAGCAAAAAGTTGCCGTAAATCATGACCTTGTAATAACCTAGGCGTTTGGACCACCTTCTCCAAACTCTTAACACTGTTGATGGATTGGCATTAACCCTTCTTGCAATTTCCCGTAAACCAAAACCAGCCTCTAATTGTTGGCGACCGCGAACTCTTGGCATTTTTATTTTTTAAGTAAATTGTAAGCAATCCAAAAAGACCAAAACCTACGAGAAAAATGATTTAAAATTTTCAGAAAAGGTCTTTTATGTGTTGGTTGTTTTTGAAAATGAATAGAAATAATAATAATTACATCCATATAAATTGTGTTGCATTTTTTTTGTTCTCCAGCATATTACATCCAAAATAATTGTGTGCTTTTTTTACGGATACCTATAAAAAACCCGAAACCAAATTTGTCAGAAATATAATTTGTCAAAATTTAAAAGAAAAGGAAGCAATTGGTCCGAAAAAAATTGTCTCGAAAATGAAATGGCGGAAAAATCAAATCAAGAAAATATATGCATAGAATTAAATTTAAGCGAGACATATTTTGAAACATAAAATATCAGAAAATATTTCTAACGAAAACAATTTAATAGAAACATAATAATACCGAACCACAAAATTCAAGAACGCCAAGTGTCCGAAAATGATTTGAACCGATAGCCACGAATTCAATTGCTTCGTTGTTACGGCAAAGAAGACTTGAAAATTGGAATATTGTATTAAATTGCCCCCTTTACATCCCTCAACTACCCCCTATCCCCAAATTTTTTCATAATATTAAAATCGGTTTACGGGAAGTGTGTCAAAAATAAATCGCACGATTTGATAGACAGTTAGACAGCCAGAAACTGTGAAGTTAAATAAAATCGTTTATTAAAAAATATTCCCATAGACGTCTTTTTGCGACCGATGATTTCAAAAGCATCTTTTGAAAACATACGTCACCGTTTCAACCGCAATGTCACTGTTTCGAACCATCGCCACTGATCGCCAATGACAATTATTGAATGACATTAATCAGCTGTGTGTGTGGCTTCTCGTTATTTGTATTTGGAAGTTTTTTTTGTGATTTTTCGAAATGGATGTCCTAGATCCACAAGGGAGCCTTTTTTTGTGTCGCCGCCAGATAAACTTAGCCTATTTTCATTATTGCTAAAAATTGACAAGTAGCGCCTTATTAAACCGTGTTCGAAACGGCCGCCGAGGTGCTTTGAAAACCCTTTGAAATGTTTTGAACCGTGACGTCACCATTTCGTCGCCAAAATAACATTTTACGCATGTTTTCAAAGCGGTTTCGAAATCATCGGCCGCGGAAAGACGCCTCATGTCATCTTCCAAGTAGAGAAACTTGTCAATGCCGGAATCCAGGACCTACGGCGCTCTAGAGATTTAAATTTGACGCATGTCCAATAGCGATTCGGATGGATTGTGGTTCTGTGTGTATTTTTCGTTTATAGAAAATTATTTTATTATTTTCGATACTTTTGTAATCCTAATATTTTAAGGTTCGGAAAAATTATAATCGGTTAAATAATATTCGTGTCTTTTAAGGATCAAGTAAATTAAAATTGTCTAAAATTATATTCGTATCCATTATTTTCGGCGTGTTTTACTTTCGTTCATATTTCATGTCGGATGTTTTATTTTCTGTTCAATTTTGTTTCGCTTTTTGTAAATTCGGCTTTTTTGTGGGTTTTCTTTTTTACTCGAGTTTTTATAACATTATTTCTTTGCCTTAAACCACTATGCAGCGTTTTCGTTGACAAAGACAGTAAGCAGGATGCAATAAAAAGTTGTACGGTGTCTCCGGTTTCTTGGTTTTGTCTCGGATGGATTAATTCAAGGTGTGGAAAAATTTTAAATTGGCTGTCTTATTTTATTGTAGATTTGAAAAACTGCCTTTTTATGTGAGATTGTTTTGATATTTTCTATTAATTTTGTAGTTTAGCTTAAGAGCTAAAAATCCTTTCAGTCGGGGGTTTTTATATCTTTGTTTTAACTCACACTTAGGTATAACTTCGAGGACCACCAAATGAATATTAGTTTTTTCGGCGACGACGTACGTTAGGCGTCGCGACGCCCTAAACTTTTTTCAGGACTTAGGGTCATTTTGACAGCTATATCTCGGTCAAGTCAAAACATTTTAAAATTTTGGTTAAACCTCTTAAAATTCTATGAAATGATCTTTAGTATAGTGTCCGATATTTTACTTCCGGTTGATTGAATAAAAAAGTAATCAATTTAAAATTTAAAAAAAAATGTTTTTTTTTTAATTTACAAAAAGAAATTCTATTCTCGATTTATGAACGGGATTGTTCAAAGTAATTTTGAGGTAACTGTAAGAGGGTCCTAGCTATTCGCAGATATCAAAAAAATGCAAATTCATGCTACGGAAAAATCACAAAAAAATCGGAAATTGGCGCATGTTCAGAAAATTTACAAAATCTCAATTTTTTGACCCCGGCTGCTTAGCATCAAATTTTTTAATTCACGTTCCCTTTACAGACATGCCAATATATGTTTTTTAAAAGGTTATATAACACGCTAAAATATTCAATTAACAAGTCACGATGGGCCCCCAAAAACTTTTTGTTAACTTCAAAAATAACAAAAATTATGTCACGCTTTATATTCTGTCGTGTATTTAGAAATTTTTTCAGGGAATTCCTGAAATTTTCCAGCTGCTTGAAGGTAATGAATTATCCTTTTAGAAACACCAAACTTTAATCTTGGACTCCTTCAGGATGTAAAAATCGTCTATGTTTGACAGCTAAACATAGACGATTTTTACAAGCCGTTCAATTTTACTTAAAAAACAATTGCTTCTTATGTTATTTTAGTCAGTTTTAAGTAGTTAAGTATTTTTTATCGATGTGGGTGCACCTAATAGGCAATACATACATAAAATTAAAATTTTTTGGTCTCTCCCATTTGATTTAATCCATATTAATATATAGGAAGAACCAGAAAATCTTGGATTAATTTAATTTACTAATTATTTTTTGTTCCTTAACCGAATTTTATAAAGTTTGGCATTTTGGAAAGTTATAAGAACAAGGTTAACTATTTTTGTACAAAAGATGTAAAATGTCAAAAATTCAAAATGGCGAACGTAGTCAAAAATTTAGTCTGAAAAAGCGACCTGAAACTTTTTTTCGACGGAACGAAAGGAACTAGAGGATTTCAGAGCTCCCATAATGTACGGAAGATCCATAACTTTAGTATCAGAGCTTAAGTATCTGGGAGTCATACTGGACAAGGGACTCACATGGAAGCGGCATGTTGGCAAAATGCCTGAAAAAGTCCAGGCATCAATGTGGCAGTTGCGCCGAGTGGTCGGTCGAACCTGGGGGATCACTCCCAGGAACCTATACTGGTTATACAAAGCCATTATAAGACCGAGAATCCAATAAGGGTCAGTGGTATGGTGGCTTGTAGTAGAAAAACTGACCACTTCCAGAAAGCTCATGAGCCTGCAGGGAAATAACAGATGCAATAAGAACTACCCCCATTAGAGCCTTAAAAACCATCTTAGATCTCCACTCGCTTCCAACTTGGATCAAGAAGGAAGTGATGGCGACGCACTTACGACTGAGAGACAAGGGCCTATGGAAGAACAGAGGAGAAAAAGTGGGTCATCTGGCATCGAGGAACTGGTAACAAAAGAGTTGCCTCTTCCAGATGCCAGTAGGGACTTCTTCGAAACCATGGAGATTTGACAAAAAGTACAAAGTCACAATACCTGAACGGGATTGGTGACAGAGAGAAGAATTCCGAAACGAATTAAGCAGAGACGCGACGGTCTGCTACACTGGCGGATCAAAACTGTTAGCCAGGCAGACAATAGGCGCAGGAGTGTATGCGGAATACCTAGAGGTTCAAGAAAGCCACCCGCTTAGCGAGCACCAGAGGTCAGAAATGGCGGGAGGGACATTTGCATATGTTCCGACGGGCAGGCTGCCCTCAAGGCCCTTAGTTTACCAAAAATTGTCAGTAGCCTAGTGGAGGAGTGCGTTAACGTGCTACAGACATTGGCTGAAGACAAAAGGATTACACTGATGTAGATCCCGAGCCACAAGGGAATACCAGGGAATGAGAAGGCGGACCAACTTGTCAAAGCTGGTGCCGAAACCCAATACATTGTACCGGAACCGCTCTTGAGAATTACAAAAAAACAGGTGCAACGAACTCAATAAATGAACGAGCGATCAACTGAAGTCGCCCTGGAGGGAAGAGCGAGAGTGCAGACAATCCAAACTGTTCGTGAGTGGACCAGACGCAGCCAGAACTAAATGGCTCCTGGGAAAACCCGCAAGGACATTGGATTGTTAGTAGGAATGCTGACAGGGCATAATCGGCTGCCCAAGCACTTGATATGCATCAGAGTGTTGGACGACTCCGCCTGCCCAGCGTGTGGGTGGGCAGAGGAATCAGCGGTGCACCTGAAAGGAGAGTGTGACGGGTACGCCAGATTGAGGCAGCAGACGTGGGGTGCCCCCACAATAGAAGAAGAACACCCTCTAAGATAGACTGACGTGCTGACCTTCGTAAGGAAGGCAGGAAGGCCCGGAGAGAGAGAGGCAGGATATGTAGAGGGAGTGGGAGGATAAGGATCCGAGACGGGGTATAGCAGAAAGGGCTCATGAAGAGGCCTAATTGCGGGCTGCCCCTTACTACTGCTACTACTACTAACTACTTTTTTCGACCTCCCTGTAATTTTTTATAGCGAAAATAGGAAACCTTATGCCTTTTCATGTCTAACGAGGTACCACACATAAAATTCAGTTAAGTAGTACAAAAGTTGCATTGGCTCAACATATCGCATAACGTTACCACCAACAAATTATGTCCCTTTTTATTTACCAAGAACTTTCTTACTTCTCATCGGATTTTTACAGATGTGTTCTGTCTGCAAAGGTAAATAAACCGAGTCAAAATATCAAATGTCAAAAACCCAAGATAGCGGACATACCTAGTCAAAAATTACTTAACGAAAATTCTTATACTTTTCTACATCTTAACCGAATTTTATAAGTGATATCTCATTAAACGTGAAATGCTTTTCTAGATTTGCAATAAAAGATAACTAGGTCCGTCATCTCGGGTTTTTGACATTTGACATTTTGACGGTTTATTTACCTTTCCAGAAATAATGTAAATTTGTAAAAATCCGATAAGAAACAAGAAAGTTTTTGGGCAACAACAAGAGACATTATTTTGGGGTGATTAGAATAAGCAAAATTTTGCGTCAATGCAACTTTTGTACTACTTAACCGAAGTTTATCTGTGCTACCGCGTTAGACGTAAAAAGGCATAAGTTTTCGTATTTTGGCAATAAAAAATTACAGGTAGGACGAAAAAAAGTTTCAGATCTTTTCTTCCAGACCAAATTTTTGACTACGTCCGCCATCTTGAATCTTTGACATTTTACATCTTTTGTACAAAAATAGTAAACTTTATTCTTTTGACTTCCTAAAATGCCAAACTTTATAAAAATCGGCTAAGGAACAAAAAAGTAATTAGAAAATTAAATCAGTCCAAGATTTGCTTGCCCTTTCCATATATTATTATAGATTAAACCATCAAATGGGAGAGACGAGTGAAGAGGGGGCGTTAAAAAAATGTTATTGTTATGTACGTATTGCCCATTAGGTGCACCCACACCGATAAAAAATACTTACGTATTTCAAACTGAATAAAATACCAAAAGAAGCAATGAAGTTTTAAGTAAAATTGGACGACTTGTAAAAATCTTCTATGTTTGACAGCTCACAAACGAAAATCCTAAAGGCGCTAAAGATTCAAATTTGGTGTTTTTAAAAGGATATTTCATTGTCTTCAAGCAACTGTAAAAATTTCAGGAATCCCCTGGAAAAGTTTCTAAACACACGACGAAATATAAAGCGTGAGATAATTTTTGTTATTTTTGAAGTTTTTAGCAACAAGCTTTTTTTATGTATGTTGTTTAATTTTATTAAAACTTGGGGGCCCATCGTGCCTTGTTACATTTAATAATCTAGCGTTATATATATATACCCTTTTAAAAAACATATTTGGCAGATCTGTAAAGGGAATGTGGATTAAAAAATTTGAAGTTAAGCAGCCGGGGTCAAAAAATTGGGATTTTGTAAATTTTCTGAACATGCGTCAATTTCCGATAGTTTTGTAATATTTCCCTGGCATGAATTTGCATTTTTTTTGATATCAGCGAATAGCCGAGACCTTTTTACAGTCACTTGAGAATGAATTTGCACAATCTCAAGAATATAATTTTTAGAAAAAAAGAACATTTTTTTTTTAAATTTCAAAGTGATTATTTTTTTATGCAATCAACCGGAAGTAAAATATCATGTTTTGCACACTATATTAAAGGCCACTTCATAGCCTTTTAAGAGGTTTAACCAAAATTTTAAAATGTTGTCACTTGACCGAGATATAGCTGTCAAAATGACCCTAAGTCCTAAAAAAAGTTTAGGGCGTCGCGACGCCTTAAGGCGCAATTACACAGACGAACATGCTCAAACAAAAGCTCGTGCAAAAGATTTAAAATTTTTTGCGTGAACATTTTTGTAAGCTTTTTTTGAACATTTTGTTCGGGTAAATTTTTGAGCAAATTATTGCTGTCTGTTTTGGAAACATATTTTTAAAGATGAGAATAAATAAAATTTCACATCAGTGACCAGTGATCTCAATTCTGTAAAAAAATGGAACACCAAGCCGACGGCAAGCGAAACATTATTCTTGGCTATCAGTTTTGTCACATGGATTAGGGTTACTTATAATATTTTTTTCTTAGGGTTTTTTCCGGATTTCTTTGCCCGAGGGTTTTTTTGGGATTTTCTTGCGAGTTTTTTTTATTTCCAGGGTTTTTCCTAAATTCAAAAAATAACCCAGGAAAATTTTTCTTTCCAAAAAAATTTTGATTTCAAATATCGGCAAAAAACTTAAAAGTTGCACTTTTAAGCGGTAATCCGCGCCTCACGACTATGAGGAGTGGTGGGGAGGGGATTTTTTTTAAAACATATTTTTGTAACTTTACTTTTCCCTTAGCTTTGATTGGTTTTTTTTCATCCTCACACCAGATTTACCTAGTTAGTTTAAGGCCCCAACTGTTGCTTAAAAAAGCAAAAGGTTCATGAAAATGCTGAAGATAGATATTTAATGTCAATTTAATGTAATAATCAAGGTCGATGACTGACACTAAACAAACAATATGCAAACGAGCAACATTCCGATTCAGAAATCTAGTCTATTACTGCTAAATTATATTTTTTAGACAAGGGTCTGGGAGCGTAGGGTTGTAAAAGTGGGTAATAAACTGGTATTATTTAGACCGAACGTGCTTTTGTTCATATATTTGAGATTTAATAAAATGTATATAGGTTTTTTAATTTGACATAATTATTATTGAATTGTGTTATAAACTAGGAAGTAAAATAAAGAGATATTCTTTTAAAGGTAAATTTTTATCATTACAGTTTACAGGCAACAGCAATAAATAAGTGCCACTTATTATTTTTTTATTCTCGTTTTTTTACAACCCCAAAAAAGTTACAAGTATACTGGCATATCCCCTATAAAAATCAGGTCAATCGAAGTTGCTTATGAGCTAAAATGTGAATTTCGACATCAAATCGTTTTTCCGTCGGAAAGCACTTAATTAAAAATACCTTGTTTTAAAACTTAGTCTTTCTATATTCAGTTAAGTTCAATGAATTCCCATAAGACTATAAAATTTAAATTTGTAAAAAATTTCTATACCAACATTTCTTCAAACAAATTTTGCTTAACATTCTCTCCAAAATTTCCGTGAGTCTTTTTGTACGAGTTTTGCTCGAACTTTTTTTTGAACATTTTGCTCAAGAGGCTCGTGTAAATGTTTGTCGGCATTTCAACATCAAAGGAAAGTTTGTCTGTGTAAATGCGCCTTAACGTACGCCGTCGCCGAGAAATTTTATATTTATTTGGCGGTCATCGGAGTCATGCCTAAGTGTGTGTCAAATTAGAACAAAATCACCAAAAATCTTCCTATGGTTTGAAAAAACCCCCGACCTGGCTTTAAGGCTACAAAGGATCTTCTAGAACTTAAATATTACGAACTTATCAGCACATAACGTCGGCAGAGTTTCTGTAAGCAGATTGCTTAGGGTAGAAAAAAACGTGTGTCGTTTACAAGCATTATGATGCCTATCTTAAGGCGCATTTACACAGACAAACTTTCCTTTGATGTGGAAATGCCGACAAACATTTACACGAGCCTCTTGAGCAAAATTCTCAAAGAAATGTTCGAGCAAAATCTTGTACAAAAAAACACACGTAAATTTTGGAGAGAACCTTGAGCAAAATTGGGGGTATAAAAATTTCTTTACAAATTCAAAATATATATTGTTATCGGATCTCATTGAACTTAAGTGAAAATAGAAAAACAAAGTTTTGAAATAAGGTATTTTTAATCAAGTTCTTTCCGACGGAAAAACGATTTAATGCCGAAATTCACATTTTACGTCATAAGCAACTTCGATTGATCTGATTTTTATAGGGGATATGCCAGTATACTTGTAACTTTTTTGGGTTTGTAAAAGAAACGAGAATAAAAAAAATTATAATTGGCACTTATATATTGCTGTTGCCTGTAAAATGTAATGATAAAAATTTACGTTTAAAAGAATATCCCTTTATTTTACTTCCTAGTCTTTTACAAAAATAATTAAGTCAAATTAAAAAACCTATATACATTTTATTAAATATCAAATATATGAACAAAGGCACGTTCGGTTTAAATAATACCCGTTTATTACCCACTTTTACAACCCTACGAACCCGACCCTTGTCTAAAAAATATAATTTAGCAGTAATTTAGTAGACTGTGTCGCCCATCTATCATCCCGCGTTTTGGATTTCGCAGGTAGTAGACCGGCCACTCTTTTGAATCGCAATGTTGCCCTTTGCATATTGTTGGTTCAGTGTCAGTATTCGACCTTGATTATTACATTAAATTGACAATAAATATCTATATTTTCAGCATTTTGCTTTTTTAAGCAACCCTTGGGACCTTAAACTAACTAGGTAAATCTGGTGTGAGGGATTAAAAAACAACAATAAAAGCTAAAGGTAAAGTAAAGCTACAAAAATCCCCCTCCCCACCACTCCTCATAGTCGTGAGGCGCGGATTACCGCTTAAAACTGCAATTTTTGAGTTTTTTGCCGATATTTGAAAAACTCAAAATTTTTTTGGAAAAGAATAATTTTCCTGGGTTTTTTTTTGACTTTAACCCTAAGAAAAAAATATTATAAGTATCCCTAATCCATGTGACAAAACTGATAGTAGAGCCAATAATAATATTTCGCTTGCCGTCGGCTTTTTTTCACAAAAATTTTAAATAAAAGATGGTGTTCCATTTTTTTAAAGAATTGAGATCACTGATCATTGATGTGAAATTTTATTTATTCTCATCTTTATAGCGGTTATACACTGTTGACCATTTAAAAGGGTTCACGTATGTGTTCCATTTTTTTAAAGAATTGAGATCACTGATCATTGATGTGAAATTTTATTTATTCTCATCTTTATAGCGGTTATACACTGTTGACCATTTAAAAGGGTTCACCTGGATTTCACGTCAATTTTGTTTGTAAAGAGGATACTTTTTGAAATTTTGATAGCGCGTATCCTCTTTGAGGGGTAAACCTTACCACCCTATATTTTGAATAGGGAAAGTGGGTCGAGTGATACCTTGTTTTGAAGGTCTCCTGAATGTCTTGTCAAACGTGTACAAATTTCCAGAATCTATCGATTAGTTTTTGAGATATTGAATTTTACTATTCTATAGACAAATGCAAAAATACTTGTTTTAACAATTTTTTTTTTGAGAAATCTCGGGAAACGTCGATTTTGCTTTTGTAGTACATTTTATCATCGCATTTTTTCTTCTAAGGTACATTCCTACGAAAGGTGAAATTTACCTGTAAACAATTTGAGCTTACTTTGAAAGTAAAATATCTCAAAAACGAATCGATAGATTTACGAAATTTTTACACGAATGTCAAGACATGACAACTAAGTATTAAATATTACTAAAAACAACAATAAAAATTAGTATTTAGTGGGCGCACCATTCTTTTCAATAACACTCTACAAACGCCTGGGCATTGAAAAACTTAAATTTTGACAATATTAATGATCTTCTGAGAGCACTTCCAATGCGCGATGAATTGCATAGCTTACCTCTCCAGCATTTTATTCCGATATTCTGCCCGGTAAAGATTGGCCCAAAAACAGCAAAGGAATAGCTACGCGAGAGTGACCGATACTGTGTGCCTACTTGGGGAACATTGTTTGACCACGAATCACCTACCAACACTCTATGGTTTGAAGGCGGCACGAGCGCAGCCGGTGGCTACAGGAAGGAACTACTTGTACAGCCAGAGGCATAATAAAATACTTATATTGTTTTGGTTAATTTTTTACAGACACTTACTTATTTAGTAATAAAAAGATATGAAAAAACTTAACAGGCGCCGTTTTTCCATACCTTTTAGTGTTAAAAAAGCAATGCATTCGTGAAAGGTTTTAGCTTTATATGAACTTTAACCAACTTTGTACTGTTCCATGCAGCCAAAAAACTTTTTTTAGCTTACAAAAAGTTTTCAACTCTAAAATAGGAGGAGGGGGTTATAACTATATTGAGGAATATTATCAAGTATTAAAGATAACAACATTTTATTGTTATTTTCTTTTATTATTTGAGAAAAAATTTCAGTATAAAAGATTTATAAATGTTTTAACCTATATCTCTTTTTATTGGTTGTATTTTATCCTATTATCTTCTAGCTTAACTATGTATAAATCATCAAAATTGTTTCTTCAGGGATTTGGTTCGCAAAAATTTGAACCTTAATTTTCAGCACTCTTTAAATCGTCCCATGCTTTCTAGCTTTAATGGTAGTGATCAGTCTGATTTGAACGGCATTTTAGACTTTACAATAAATTATTAATCAACTTTGTAGTTAATCCTATAAACTAGCGCGATTTCCAACCAAAACTGATTAAAACAACTCACTTTTGAAAATCTAAAGAAACAGCCTTCCAGGCTTGACAGACTTTTATCAAAATTCTTTGAGAACCCGTGTGGTTAACGAACCCTGTTATTCAGATTTTTAACATGTTTATTCTTGGGTTCAATACTGTTATTGTTATGCGAATGTTGATTTCTAGGTACACTTGATTTCAAAAACAATTCATACATGCATTTTTTCCTATGCGACAAAATTTAGCTTTCCATTAGTGTATACTATTATAAGACAACACTAGCTTAGTATAATACCTGACAGCTTAAAATTCAGTGTGATATCCTTAAAAATGCTACAGATATCAACATTTACAAAAGTTCAAATTATCACTCGAATTATAGAAGACGGCTGGTCTATAATAAGAGCGGCCACCCATTTTGGATTTGATAAAATGACAATAATGCGATGGAAAAAGCACTGGATTGAAAATAATTCTACGGATAGGAAAGATGGATCAGGACGACTAAAAGTAAGTTCTGAAGTACAAGATGAGAGACTTGTTGACCATCTCAGACAAAATCCTTTTTCAACGTCGGTTGAAGCAGCTAATGTAACATTATTTACGGGTTCTTTAGGAAAAGTAAATAGAGTCAAGTTGCTGCAAAGAAGAATTTTCTAACAGAAGAACGAAAACAGGCCATACTGATTTTTGCACTGAACAACGTTCTTCGTGATAATGACTTTTGGGAGAGGGTGGCTTTCACTAACGAAAAAATTTTTCAATCATCTTCAAGCAGCAGGAGAATTTTAGTTTATCGTCCACCAAATTCTAGATTTGAACCCGAATATACAAACCAAATTAAAAAAGCTAGACATTTTGCTGTAAACATGTAGGGCTGGTTTAGTGCTAGAGGTTTGGGTTTTTTTGGAGCATTAAAGGAAGATTCAATGGTGAACGATATATTGAGATCCTTGAGAACGTTACGCTGCCATCTGTACAGGCTTTACGTAAAAATAATGACTTCGTTTATCAGCAGGACAACTGTCCAGTAACACGGTTAATGTTTTTCGCCAATGGTTTCAGAATAAAAATATAGAAACACTTCCTTGGCCAGCCATCAGCCCTGACCTTAACCCAATAGAAAATATATGGGGTCGAATCGTTAGAATAATATACCAAAGGAATTGGAGACCACAAAATGCTGAAGAGTTAAGCGATGCTATTTATCGCGCATTGGATCAGCTCTCAGAAGACCATCAGTATTTTCAAAATTTAACCTTTTCAATGCCCAGACGTTTGCAGTTTGTAATAGAGAAAAATGGTGATCCTATTAAATACTAAATTATTTATTTTAGTTTTCTTTTAAGTTAAAATAATTAGTATTATGTTTACCATCATTTTTGTCCTAATCCAAGTTTCATATTCGTCGAAATCTTTTCAATCCACCGCTGTTTCCATCGTATTATTGTTATTTTATCAACTCCAAAATGGGTTACCGTCCTCTTTATAGAACAGCCTTCGTCCGTTACTCGAGTGATAATTTGATATTGTTCAATAAACACTTTACTAAAACATTATTTTTACTGATTTTTTAGTATTATGCAAAATTTAATATAAAAATAAGGTTGCCTTTAATTTAAGTAAAAAAATATTTTCAGTTTTAGAGATCTTTTTTAAATAATGTGACAAATTATCGCACTTTTGAAGTTTTTAGGCATATTAGCTGGTAGTCCGTATATATTATACACTTTTAAAAAGGTCAATTTTGTGACGGAAGTTGTACAAAATGATGGCGGACAAGGCACGTTTGAAACTTCAGCTAATTAGACGAGTAACAAGAAATCAACAATTATTGCTGCCAAGTAGGTGGGATTTAACAAATTATAATAATAAGATTGATCGCCTCCGATTGTGCGTATGGCTACGGCGATAGATAAAATAGGTGAAAATAGGTAATAAAAATTACTTAAGTCCGAATACGGCCCCTCTAAGATAATCAATGGTAAATTGGATCCCAATAATAAACATGGTAAAAATCTCAATAACAGGGTTCGTTAACCACCCGTGTGATACTCGCCTAATTAGCTGAATTTGCAAAACGTTCTTTGTCCGCCATGATTTTGTACAACTTCCGCCAAAGGTGAAGTACCTGAAAATCAACACTCGCAGAACAATAACATTATTGAACCCAAGAATAAACATGGTAAAAATCTCAATAACAAGGTTCGTTAATCACACGTGTCAATATATTTCGACATTAAAACATGTTCTGTCTTTCTTTTACGATCATATATAAAGAGATGGACAGAATAAGGTAGGTGTTTACTTACTTTCACTCTCCGCCGAAATGCGCTATGCGCTACAGGAACGTAGTTCCTGCGCGGCCCTATCTTTCTGTTAGTCTCCGTAAGTTATTAAACACTTAAAGTTTTTTCGGTTTTACCAGCATTCGTGTTTTGACCTCTATCGATTCGACCTATCGAGCAGGCGTACTTTTAAATTAATGGCGAATGCGTGACAATCCAGCTGATCAAATACGTCAAAACATCGTTTCGTACGCAGGGATGGTCGTACCTAACCAGGTTTTCGTGCATTTGATCAGCTGGAGCTGTCACGCATTCGTCATAATTTTAAAAGTGCATTTGCTTGATGGATCGACCCGATAGAGATAACGATACGAATGCTGATAAAACTGAAAATTAACTTTAAGTGTCTATTATGTTGTCTCTGCTTTGCCGCATGTTTGACTTTGAAAGTTATTGTCAAAATCAGTTTGACGCATACTGTCTATTTGAAACTGGGGAATGGAAACATACACTATTAGAGAAGTATTTTTTTTTTTTTAAAACAAGAGTACATCCTCATTATTCCCAATCTTTTGTGATAATCTATCAAAACCTAAAGTAAACACCATCGTGTTCTTCTTAAATGCATCGGAGTAGTAAAAATCTATCTAATTCTATCAAATCCCCCGGAAATGACGTTCCGTCAGACCTTCTTCATACTGTAGCCTCAAGAAGCTTGCTTCATCCAATCCGTTAAACGCTAAATGGCTGTTAAAAGTAATGCCTACTTTTTTTAATGAAAAAGAACTTAGGTAAACATAAAATATTCACTATCAAACATTACTCAATTCGGTCATCAATGAATAATTAATCAAATATAATTAGAGCGTACTGTTTTCTATAATGTCATGTTGTAAAAATTGATTGAAGATTCTTAAAAAGCAAACAAAACTGTAGGTAATTATAAAAAAAAAACTTTCTAATAGATGGGTGGCTTATAAATTTATGTAATTTCCTCAATTTGTTTGAATATCCTAGTAGAATTAAAAGTAGCTCTTTTGGTAAATTATCTTTTAATTTTAGGTACATTAAGGCGATTGTATCTACATAACTAGGTACCTATAGTATTTAGGGATTTTAAGGTTGTTATGAATTTGCAAACTGTGAGTAAAATGGCGCATAATAAAATTGTTCGAATCAATTTTGATTTTTTTTTCGCCAAGCTTTTTTTTTCATTGTGTTTTGTGCATATTAACTATTGATTTCTCTGGTCAGCGCACTTCCCGCTGACGTATGTGGATTGGAGTGGTTTATTCGTAATCCAGTCTCCGCCAACTTGATGAAATTAAGCAAAAAAGTACCTACGTACTAAATATAAATTTTGGTGATCAATTTTGCATATAACAGTCTACCTTCAACTATACTGCGGCTATTTTTTTTACTGAAAAGGACAGGGGTATTCTGTCGGTATATGGTGCGCATTATATTTGACAAAGAACAGCAGGTAGACCATAATATCGCAAATTTTACCTGACGTGACGGCTTGCGAACGTGGGCAGATGTCTTGTTACTCTTGTTAGTTAGTCAACCGTGGTTCCTTAAGTAATAATCAATACCAATAAAACAGATGCAGCGTTAGCCGACGTTTACATTGGTTTAGTAAATGGTTTAGTAGCTAGTAACAGTAATTTGCAAGACAGCTACTAGTTCAACGTAAACCTCATAGCCAGTTACTAGTTGAAGTATTTACTTGCCTGCTAGTAGCCTACACGCCTTCCCCCACCCGTACTAGCCACGCCACTCGCCTTCAGTAGACGGTTTGCGCCAGTGTACTGGTGTTGGAGTGCTAGTGGATTTATTATTTTGTATTTTGAACCAATTTGCCAAAACGATGTCGTTCGAAATAAAAACAATTAAAGTTCAACTTTTTATGGAATATTATTAAACCCAATTGATTTTTTGTGGTACATTTTTCTTCCTCAAGTAGATTGCTGTCTTGCATTACACACTGGAATATTTTAAAATCCATAAAAGTAGTTTAGGTATTCATGTCTACTAACATTGGAGTTGAGAAAGTGCACTTTACCGCACGCAAGTAGGTAAAAGTCATTTTCTTACGATAGCTCACCAGCTTGTTATTAAAATCGAGCAAAAAATATTTTATTCCAGTCCTAAGGGTACGAAAATAACATGGAATAGATTTACTACATGTACAACCTCAACCTATGTCCGTCTTTCTCTACCTAATGAGCTTTTCCGTTAGTCTGCGTCTTGTAAACGGTTCATTTTTGTTTGAAAGAAAAAATTCAGCATTTGTCATTTATTTGTTTACTTTTCTCGTAAATCCTGGGTTTTTGTATTATATTCGAAAACAAAATAAATGTGTCCCACTGAGGAAGAAACAAAATCTCAATACTCAGGACCCCAATTTTTGAATTTTGAAAGAATGATCGCTCCCCTAAGAGATGTGATCGTTCCTTGGGAACTAGCCCACCGGATCAACCCGAGCACTCTCTCCGGTGAACGTTCCCCGAGTTTTTGAACGGAGTCTGGTCACATCCAAAGTTGGTTATTTTAGCAAATGATTCTTTTTCGAAAAGAACCCGATTTTTTTTCATATTTAAATAAATCCTGTGTGCGGAATGGATAATAGAAAAAGCCCACCTCTAAATAATATTTAAAAGAAAGTTTTTCTACAATACATGGAAAAACATCCGAAGCTGCAGGCAGAGAGTTTCTCGCCGGATTTCACGTACAAAACACTTTTAGATGAAATATCTCACAAAACAGAAAACAGGACGTCAAAAACTTAAAAGAGGTTATGTCTTGTGAAATTAAAGCGTACTCCCTGACCTGGAAATCGGGGACCAAGTTCTCTTACTTTTTAAGAGGACGGGAACAGTTTTTCACACGCTCTCAGCCCAAAAATTAGCCCCCAGATGTTATCGCTCCTCTTTCGTTGTCTGATGTTTTCTATATACACAGCATGTTTTTTTTACGTAGCGAGATCTTTTAACTTACTTTTTTCTAATTTTTAACAGCAAAAAAACTCGAGGTACAAATGAAAATTTGGAGTCAAAACAATTAAACAACAAAAGTGGCGCCTCGCCTCGATTGAAGACGTATGACGTGGCCGCGAAGCCGGCCGAAGACTTTCGGATCGATAAACTTTCGCGCTTGTGCAAAAAGTCGGAGCTAAACCAATGTCTTTTGTTTTGATATTTCCATGGCTAGCTAGATGATAGATGTTGCTTACAAGTTTGGCCTGGTTAAGCCGCATATTTAAGCTAATAGGTATATATGCTTTAAACCCGTTTAAAACAAAGAGAAAAATAAAAAAATACTGACAATATTTTTTTCTAAATTACATTGGTTAAATGTAGTTTTTAATTACCGGGTGGGCCATAAAAAACCGGACAAAATGTTTTCCGTTATAACTTTTGAACCATACCACCGATTTAAATGCAACGAACTGCTCTTTGCAGGGAATTGAGCAAGACTTTGAGTAAAAATATGTTTTTGTCCGCCATCTTAAAATCTAAGATGGTGAAAAGACACAAACTTTACCCTTCAAAGAGCCACGTTTATTCTTATGTTACGGAAGATTTTTGGATTTTTTATAAATTCTTTAAAAAGCTGTGCTTCTGCTATGCAGAAAGAGGTGCAAGTCATTAAAATCGGTTAAGTGGTTCCCAAAAAAAATTAAAAAAGTTTTAATCAGTGTTTTACGAATTATGCGATTGCACTGTCAATTCTGTCTTTTTTCTCATAAATTCATTATTAGAAAAGCATCATGGCGATCGATTTTTTTTAACCATTGCTATTGAAATTTGCCGCCATCTTAAAATCCAAGATGGCGGACATAATCAAACTTGACTTTTCAAAGAGGCTCGTTTATTTATATTTTCCGAAAATTTTTATTTAATTTAATAAAAAGCATTATGACAATGATCGATTGAACTTTAGAGAACACTATTGAAAATTGCCGTAATTTGTAAACCCAAGATGGCGAACAAAATCAAATGTGACCCTTCAAAGACGCTCGATTATTCTTATGTTTAGGGAACCTTTTCGACTTTTTTTATATTCGTAAAAACGCTCTGCCTCCGTCGTGTATACCTAGGGATAAATCATTAAAAGCGGTTTAGTGGTTATTAAAAAATTAATTTATTGAGAACCACTAAACCGATTTTAATGATTCGTACCTAGCTATGCACGTTGCAGAAAGGGCATTTTTAGGTTCTTGAAACCTAAGAATAAACGAGCTTCTTTGAAGAGATAAATTTAATTATGTCCGCCATCTTGGGTTTCAAAATGGCGACAAATTTCAAAACTAATCTTTTAAGAGTTTTTGATCTTCGCTATGATGCTTTTTATTTTATTGAAATCGGTTGAGAATCAATTTGACAAGGAAAATTTTTTATTTTTTTTTGGGAACCACTTAACCGATTGTAATAATTTATACCTCGTTCTGAGTGGCAGAAACAAAGCTTTATTACGACTTCATAAAAAAATCCAAAAAATTGCCGTAACATAAGAATAAACGAGGCTCTTTAGGCGCATTTACACAGACAAACTTTCCTTTGATGTTGAAATGCCGACAAACATTTACACGAGCCTCTTGAGCAAAATGTTCAAAGAAAAGTTCGAGCAAAATCTCGTACATAAAGACTCACGGAAATTTGGAGAGAATGTTAAGCTAAATTTGTTTGAAGAAATGTTGGTATAGAAATTTCTTACAAATTTAAATTTTATAGTTTTATGGGAATTCATTGAACTTAACTGAAAATAGAAAAACTAAGTTTTAAAACAAGGTATTTTTAATTAAGTGCTTTCCGACGGAAAAACGATTTGATGTCGAAATTCACATTTTACCTCATAAGCAACTTCGATTGACCTGATTTTTATAGGGGATATGCCAGTATACTTGTAACTTTTTTGGGGTTGTAAAAAAATGAGAATAAAAAATAATAATTGACACTTATTTATTCCTGTTGCCTGTAAAATGTAATGATAAAAATTTACGTTTAAAAGAATATCTCTTTATTTTACTTCCTAGTTTAAAACACAATACAATAATAATTAAGTCAAATGAAAAAACCTATACACATTTTATTAAATCTCAAATATATGCACAAAAGCACGTTCGGTCTAAATAATACCCGTTTATTACCCACTTTTACAACCCTACGATCCCAGACCCTTGTCTAAAAAAACATAATTTAGCAGTAATAGACTAGATTTCTGAATCGAAATATTGCTCCTTTGCATATTGTTTGTTCAGTGTCAGTAATCGACCTTGATTATTACATTAAATTGACAGTAAATATCTATCTTCAGCATTTTCATGAACCTGTTGCTTTTTTAAGCAACCGTTGGGGCCTTAAACTAACTAGGTAAATCTGGTGTGAGGAATGAAAAAAAAACAATCGAAGCTAAGGGTAAAGTAAAGTTACAAAAATATGTTTAAAAAAAATCCCCTCCCCCCCACTCCTCATAGTCGTGAGGCGCGGATTACCGCTTAAAAGTGCAATTTTTGAGTTTTTTGGCGATATTTGAAAAACTCAAAATTTTTTTGGAAAAGAAAAATTTTCCTGGGTTGTTTTTTGAATTTAGGAAAAAACCCTTGGAAATAAAAAAAACTCGCAAGCATATCCCAAAAAAACCCCCGGGCAAAAAAATCCGGGAAAAACCCTAAGAAAAAAAATATTGGTGTTCCATTTTTTTAAAGAATTGAGATCACTGATGTAAAATTTTATTTATTCTCATCTTTAAAAATATGTTTCCAAAACGGATAGCAATAATTAGCTCAAAAATTTACCCGAACAAAATGTTCAAAGAAAAGCTCACAAAAATGTTCACGCAAAAAATTTTAGATCTTTTGCTCGAGCTTTTGTTTGAGCATGTTCGTCTGTGTAATTGCGCCTTTTGAAGGGTAAAATGTGTTTCTGTTCGCTATCTTAGATTTTGAGATGGCGGAAAAAAAATATTTCTAGTCAAAGTCCTGCTCAATTCCCTGCAAAGAACAGTTTGTTGCTTTAGAGTCAGTGGTATGGTTTAAAAGTAATAACGGAAAACATTTTTTCCGGTTTTTTATGGCCCATCCGGTAGTTCAGGGTATTTTTACATATTATTAATTTATAGTGTGTATGTATAAAAAAACTTATGAATAATATGTAAGAAAACATTGAAATAATGAAAAAGTACAATAAAAATTGAGGAATAAAAATACCCTTACAACGGAGCCAAAATTTTTTTCAGTGATTGATGTCAAAAATACGACTTAACTCGACTATATATCATTGTTTTTATGTATATCCACGGGAAAATAATTTACTTCAAATATTGATTAAACTACATAAAAAAAACGATAATATCTGGTAGTGTGGGAAATCGACAGATGAGCACATATCGGTTTGGGTCTTTGGTATGTAATTTAATTTAGAAGACCCGATGAATACTGAGAAATTCCTCTACTTTAATTTTCCCACTCAACTAATGCCGAAGTCATAAACATATTATGCTCGCTGCGTGATATATAATCAAAGAAAACGAATCTAGGAAAAAAGTCCCCGGGAAAAAAAACCTCGTAACAATCAATTTTTACTGGGTTTTTTTCTCGGGGGTTTTTTCGGATGTTTTTTTTTTTAATTTATTTTTTCGGAGTTTCTTTTCCGGTTTTTTTTTTCGTTTTCCAAGAAAACCCCCTCTCGGCCTTTATTCTAGATTCGATAGAAAACTCGATAGAAAGAGGTAGGCGCTCTACTATCACTAAAACATTTGTTTGGCGTCACTGTATGAGAATAGTAATTTGAAATAAAGAAATCATTTATAAATAGGGACAATGGTCCAACTTCCAAACAACTTAAGTGGAATTAAGTTTAAATCTGTAGGGAATGTTGTCATATTTTTAAGAATTCATTAATTTTTATGTAGAATTACGAAAAATCGTGGTTTTCTGTCTCTTTTTTGTCATGCTATTGGTAAAAGAACCCAGCAAACACGGTTTCCTCGGACCTTCGTCGGCCCGATGTCGATTTCCGAATTTGCCATCATCGGCACGACGTCGATTTAAGACATCGGACCAGCAGTATTTTTTTGTCCGCTTTGCGGTGTCGGCCCAATGTATGTTTGGCGACGCAGCGTTAGACTATAGGCCGCCGTCGGACCAATGGTAAATTTTACTTTTTGCTGACATCGACATACCGTCGCCGTTCGATTATGGTCCGATATGGTTTAACCACATGGTACCGACCATCCGCCTATAAAGCTGCTTAATTTGGTTGGTCTAACAAGCTGGTCTCGGCACGACATCGGTAAACTATTCAAGTCCGACATTGGTTTCCTAAAGCGGTCCAATGTCGGCGATTGACGAAGGTCCGTCGGTGGTAGCTTAAAGCGGCCCGACAATGACAAACCGTAAAGGTCCGATAATGGGTGAATAATAAGGCCCCACATTGGCCTCTCAAAGCGGTCCGACGTCGATAATTGACGAAGGTCCATCGGTGGTTGCTTGAGACGATCCTACATTGGCAAAGTTTCGATAATGCGGGTGCTTAACCAGTCGGAGTGGTTTAAGTGGCAGAAGAGGTGATTCTTGTATAAAAGTACCACCATCTTGTCAAGTCCGCATTCTAGTTTTGAAATATCTTTGCTCATTATATATATAATATTATCTTCCACTGTACTGGGAACATAGTGACATTGCGCCATCTCTGCATACTAGGAAGAAACTATTAAGCAGTTTAAAAATTTATTGTGACGTACCATCGTCCGTTGCCGGCCCAATGAGCATTTTTTACAGTTACAGCAAATAATATAAAACCTTCATAAAATAACCAAAAGTTATATTATTTAGTGTTGGTGATAATTTTATAACTCTAATATGTCTCTTAAATAAGTAAAAAAGACTTGAAAAACAACTGTTCAACACCAGCTTATAAAAATTTATGGTACATATGAGCCCTCAAGTATAGAGATTATTATAAAAAGGTTTTACAACTGTTCTAACAACACTACAAAACAAATTAAAAGTTTTTATGGATTTAGAAATATAGATTTTCCATCTTTCTTCCCTTTGCTTGTTATGTATTATTCTTTTTACAATAAAAAAAATTATAAAATGGTGTTTAGCAATCTTCTAAAATAAATAAAAATTAAAGTGAGATAAGCTAAAGCAGGAATATGAATATTTATATACTATAGTCAAATAAAAGCTGTTTTTCAAGTCATCCTACTCTGAAAATCAGCTGCGGTCCCGTGCGTACTGTATAGTTTTCGAATACACTCACGTAAATTTCATGGGCTCCAAAAATACTTCAGAAAACGGGAAAAAAATATTCATTTAAATATCAGTTTTTTTTTCATACGTGTTTTCTTCTCTCTGGGATAAATATTGAATTTTATATGTTGTTCTTAACCCTAACAAGCAATATTTCAATTGAAACACATGTTGTATATTTTTGTAATCCAAAATGGCGAAAATTTTCGACAATTCTATAAAAAAAAACAACACAACTATACCACTGTTTACCTCGGCAAACACTATTTTATGACCCTTTTAAAAAATGATGCTACTTGGAACAAAGAGCTGCAGATGGCGCAGTGTTGAACACTGATGGTCCGTTTCTGCGAGCTTAACATAGTTACCATTGTTCTCTTTTCCTAAATGCATTCCGCGAGAGATCCAGCATACTACACATACCAGGAAAAATACCCGCCTCCACACACTTCAAGCCCGCATAACTGTCAGAGGTAACTATCTCAAGAATATAGTTAGATTGCGGGGTCGAAGGGTATACAGGCGAGTATTTTCCGGGGTGTTTACGTTTGCCACCGACCAGCAGTATCAGCGTATGCGCTCGACGTTTCACGGTGCGCTTTTGCAACCTTAACACGGTTACTATATTGTTCTCTTTTTCTAAAACACGGTTCCCATCTATGCGTTTCTCATTCGTGGGTCCCCCGAATCAAAACACGTATCACGTGGTCTAAGCGAAATTTGCCTATACATGTTCATGTCGGACCACGTGATGAGTTTTTTGAGTCAGGGTGACTACGCATGTGAGACGCTGGTGGGAATCGGGTGTAAAATGCATTCGATCCCGATATCTGTCATCGGCAACTATCTCAAGAAGATTTGGATCTCTTATCTCTCTCAGATTGATGTAATTAAAACAAGATAATAATGGTATGGTATCTTGCAAAAACGCGCCTTTCGATATCGCAAAAACGCTCCTTTTGTTGTCGCAAAAAAGCGTCTTTTGATGTCACAAAATTAACCTTAAAAAATCTTGTTTGTTTTGTTATTATAATTGCCAAAATAAATTAAAATTGTTTGTTTTGTTCTAAAAACAGTTGTATTATAATCACTATATAAAGAAATTAATAACAACATTATGGAAAAAACCTTATGGGCAAAAAAGGTTTATGAATAAGTTCATAAGAATATTACAGACACCAATTTATATAACTATTGTGTGTGAGTTCCCAAGTTTTTATAAGTGTCTCTCGAAATATTTTCAATCTTATCTTATATAAATTTGTTGTTGGTTAGTTAAGTTTTATAAATGGGTTGATAGCAACATTTTAAAAACCAATCTATTATATATCTTTAATTGATCGTTGCTTACGGTTTTACAGGTGGGTTGACAGAAAGATTTCAAACACCAATTTATATAACTTTTGTCACTGATGACTTAAATTTTTATAAAGATGTCCTTGGAAGTATTGTTAACGCCAGTTTTATGTTACTTTAGGATACCATCAATTTAGAGCCTTTAATAAAACAAATATACAAACTCAATTCTTGTAGGAAACTTCTAAATACCTTAAGGTATCAATGGAACCCTCTTTATAATAATTATATAAATATCTGTCACCAGAAGTTTCTGAAAATGCTCATTGGGGGTTATCGACCAATGGAACAAAAATCTGATCAGGCCATCGTCGGTCCTAAGAGTGCGTTTCGGTATAAAGTCGACTATAGTAAATTGGGACATCGTCAGTTACCGATTCTCGACCAATGAAACAAAGTTTGATACCTACAGCAGATAAAGTGGTCGTCGGCATAAAATCGACTATGATAAATCGGGCCATCAACAGTTGCCGATTCTCAACCGATTAAGCAAAGTTCCAATTGGACCATCATCGGCCCTAAAGCAGATAGGGTTTGCGTTGGCATAATGTCCACTATATGTAAATCTGCAAGATAAAGTGGGCGTCGGCATAAAGTCGACTATAGTAAATCGGGCCATCGTCAGTTGCCGATTTTCGACCGATTAAACAAAGTTCCAGTCGGACCATCAACGGCCCTAAAGCAGATAAGGTTTGCGTTGGCATAATGTCGACTATAGTAAATCGGACCATCATCAGTTGCCCATTCTCGTCCGATTAAAGAAAGTTCCAATCGGACCGTGCTTGGCCCTAGAGCAGATAAAGTGGGCGTCGGCATAAAGTCGACTATAGTAAATCGGGCCATCGGCAGTTCCCGATTTTCGACCGATTAAACAAAGTTCCAATCGGACCATCGTCGGTTCTAAAGTGGTGCCGGTATAAAGTCGACTGGAGTAATGTGGACCTCCGTCAGTTGCCGAGACCGAAAACTGAAAATCGCAATCTGTCCAACATCGGGCCAGTCACCAATGACGACACACTGCCGACGTTGTCGACATTGGCCCGATTCAATGCCGACGATTTGTCCTAACTCATGCCATATGACAAAGACAGCTATACATAATAAACAGCTAGTCAAACAAAGATGGTCATATCTTTATTTTCCTTAGTAAGTAAAAAGTTCGATCGCGCAAGTGAGTACGCAAGAACAAAAGCAAGATACCATAATTATAGTCCAATTTTTCGATGAGTGGACTGACATCACCTTTTTGGATCTCTATTTGACACATTGTCATGTCGTTGATTGTTTCAACTCTTACTTCAAATTGACAACAACAAATTGTTTGACATGCGAACTAATGATAAAACAGAAATACGTTTTCAGAGGAAAAAATGACGCCAGTCAACTCATCAAAATTTTGACTATACTAAAGATGCACATCGTTCATTGTGTTTTTAGATAAGAATCGCCTAAATTTCCACCGCAACGTCGCGGAAAAAAAGGCAACTAAACACTATTTTAACGGCTACTTGTAAAAAGGACCAATTTGCATGCATTTCTGAACCATTCTACGCTACCAAGCCTATCAGTGCTTTAGTTTTAATTTCGTCTTACCTTATAGTCCATGTAGTTACTATGTATATGACGACAACCTTTCATGGGGGAATTTCTGCTGCGGTATTTTGAACTTTTTGAATTGCGATAAGTCTCGTTTACGGTGCTGAAATTAAAAGCGCTGAAAGCATTGGAGCGTTTTCGAGTCAATATTAACAATTGATTGTGTTTTTGGCCAATTATAGGGTAAACAAACCTACCTATTTTAGTTTTTATATATATATATTTTGACTTTTAAGGAGCCTACACAATATCCAGCCTTCAGTATTTTAATATTCAATTTCTCGAAACATCCTTCGGTATTTCCTTAAATATTTTACTTACGACTAACCCATAATACTAATTAAACGAGTGACCCAACGTGACTGTAACGGACCATTTATTCTCCTAGGATAATAATGAAGCTTAGACGTAAACCACAAGATGGCGTGACAAGCGATAAATCTTTATTTTATAAGAGCAAAAATGTGAATTATTTTTCTATGTTTTTAAGACAATAAATATTTATTAAACAAAAGCATTGGCCTAGAGGTCAATCTTGCCAAAACGCAAATTCTTCACCAACCAGAACCAGGTCCGAATCCCCAAGCTCCAAACATTTCCATAAATGGCCATCCTCTGTAGAACGTGGAACATTACCCATACCTTGGGAGCCACCTATCACCAAATGCAACTATTGACTCAGAAACACAGCATCGCCTAAAATGTGCTAGCGCAGCGTTCGGACGGCTTTCGGAGAGAGTCATCAACAATCACGATATCAATGCGGAGACCAAGCTTCGTGTCTATAACACAGTTATAATACCAACTCTAACATACGGATGCGAAACGTGGACCACCTACAGAAAGCATATCAAACGACTAGAAAAATATCACCAAAGTTGTTTAAAACGAATACTGAGAATCAAATGGCAAGACCGACGAACAAACATAAGTGTTTTAGAAGAAGCCAGAACAACTAGTATAGAAGCCCTTATCTTCAAGCACCAGCTTCGTTGGACTGGTCACATCCGCATGCCTGAAACACGTCTCCCAAATCAGATATTTTATGGACAACTGAAGGAGGGAAAGAGAAATCAAGGAAGTCAACAAAAAAGGTACAAGGACGTTCTCAAAGGCAATATGACGAAGGGTCACATCGACATAAACAACTTCGAGACCACGGCAAACGATAGAGCTTCATGGCGCCGAACATTCAATGAGGGAGCACAAACTTTTGAAGAGCAACGACGTATACTAGAGACGGAAAAGAGAGAACGTAGAAAGGAGCGACAAAATGGAAGAATGGATGATCAACAACACCCGGCTGCTGCCGGAGACTGGGTGTGCCAGGACTGTGGTGTGCGGCTCGAGAATTGACCTACATAGCCATCAAAAAACGCACAACAGATAGCGACGATACAGAATAGAGGAAAATCATACTCGGTATCGAGTGATTGCTTATGATTAAACATAAATAAATCCAATAGAATTTTAGTACACAACAAAAAATTGATCCCGTTAAGTTGACACATGACGCATCTTTAAGAGAAAAAGTTTTAGAAAAAAATGTTCGCGTTTGATATTTATAATAATTTCTGATATTTATGATGACTTTTTTATTAGTCGTAGGTAAAGTATAGTATACTAACTCGCATGTTATGATCATCACGCTCAGATAAATTCGCCGTCGCGTCTCAAATTTCATCTTCACGTTTAATGACCATCATACCATGCTAGTTATGTAAACTACCAGTGGCGGTCTCAGGGGACTGGACAGGGGGGCGGTTGGCCCCCCTTTGCTTCAGGAAAAAGTAGAGAACAAAGATGCTGGTGGTAACCCTGGAGAAAAAACGAGAAATTGCAGAAAGTTCCTTTAAAGACATTCTAGAATCCCTCCACAGTATTTTGGGACAGATTGACCTTAAATTCGTCACACCAAGAACAAAAGCACATTTAGAATAGCACGCAGCTGCTTACGCTGACATGTGTCAAATTCTTTATTTGTTAATTTATGGTGAACTGTACAAATTTGTGGGAGGACGGGCTCTGATTTTGAAGATGCCTTGTAAATAGCACTTTGCTTTCGATCGGTGATGGGCTGTACACTTAAATTATCCAAATAAAAAATTTGGCACCCGTCAGCTTAAGCTGACAGGTGTCAAATTTTGTGCTGTTCTAAATGACCCTTAAACAAACGCATGACGTACTTACCGCGAAAACCATTTAGCAATTTTTTGTGAGCTTACTATAGTTACTATTGTTCTCTTTTTCTTTTTGCATCGGTCTGAGAGAGATCAATCTTACAAGAAAATGCTCCCCCTGCGCCCTTCTGCCCATAAAACATAACTATCTTCTTGATATAGTTATCGTTGACAGATATACGGGGTCGAAGGGTGTACAGGCGGGTCTGATAGGCCATTTTCCTTGTATGTTTTAGTATGCTGGATCTCTCTCAGCCGAATGCTTTTAGAAAAAGAGAACAATAGTAACTATAGTAAGCTCACAAAAATTTGCTAATTGTAAATACAGAACAGTATTACCTATTCATACCAAGTTTTATACAACGACGAGAAGTCAGTATTTGGAAACAATATTGGTCAGAAGTAGGTAAAAGCTGTGGCGATATTTTTTCGTCGATAAAAACATTCTTGGATGTTTGCCAGTAAGTAATGCTTCATCAGAAAGAATTTCTCATCCTCAGAAGATTGAAAACATAAGTACTTAAAAACACTATGATGGAAATTCGTCTGACGGGCTTAGCGTTGATACATATCAACAGACATATTGAAATTGACATTGAACGAGTCATTGACCGGTTTGCCCAAAAAAACCGAAAACGATTTTTTGAGATAGGCATCTTAAGGCGCATTTACACAGACAAAATTTCCTTTGATGTTGAAATGCCGACAAACATTTACACGAGCCTCTTGAGCAAAATGTTCAAAAAAAAGGTCGAACACAATCTCGTACAAAAAGACTCACGGAAATTTTGGAGAGAATATTAAGCAAAATTTGTTTGAAGAAATGTTGGTATAGAAATTTCTTACAAATTTAAATTTTTATGGGAATTCATTGAACTTAACTGAAAATAGAAAGACTAAGTTTTAAAACAAGGCATTTTTAATTAAGTGCTTTCCGACGGAAAAACGATTTGATGTCGAAATTGACATTTTGCCTCATAAGCAACTTCGATTGACCTGATTTTGATAGGGGATATGCCAGTATACTTGTAACTTTTTTGGGGTTGTAAAAAAACGATAATAAAAAAATATTAATTGGCACTTATTTATTACTGTTGCCTGTAAAATGTAATGATAAAAATTTACGTTTAAAAGAATATCTCTTTATATGACTTCCTAGTTTAAAACACAATAAAATAATAATTAAGTCAAATTAAAAAACCTATATACATTTTACTAAATCATAAATATATGAACAAAAGCACGTAATACCCGTTTATTACCCACTTTTACAACCCTAAGATCCCAGACCCTTGTCTAAAAAATATAATTTAGCAGTAATAGTCTAGATTTCTGAATCGGAATGTTGCTCCTTTGCATATTGTTTGTTCAGTGTCAGTAATCGACCTTGATTATTACATTAAATTGACAGTAAATATCTATCTTCAGCATTTTCATTAACCTTTTGCTTTTTTAAGTAACCCTTGGGGTCTTAAACTAACTAGGTAAATCTGGTGTGTGGAATTAAAAAAAAACATAAAAACTAATGGTAAAGTAAAGTTACAAAAATATGTTTAAAAAAAAATCCCCTTCCCACCACTCGCGCAGATTACCGCTTAAAAGTGCAACTTTTGAGTTTTTTGCCAATATTTGAAAAACTCAAATTTTTTTTGGAAAAGAAAAATTTTCTTGGGTTATTTTTTGAATTTAGGAAAAAACCCTTGGAAATAAAATAACCCAAATCGATGTGAGAAACTGATGGCCAATAATAATATTTCGCTTGCGTCGGCTTTTTTTCACAAAAATTTAAAATAAAAGTTGGTGTTCCATTTTTTTAAAGAATTGAGATCACTGATCACTGATGTGAAATTTTATTTATTCTCATCTTTAAAAATATGTTTCCAAAATAGATAGCAATAATTTGCACAGACAAACATGCTCAAACAAAGGCTCGTGCAGATCTAAAATTTTTTGCATGAACATTTTTGTGAGCTTTTCTTTGAACATTTTGTTCGGGTAAATTTTTGAGCAAATTATTGCTATCTATTTTGGAAACATATTTTTAAAGATGAGAATAAATCAAATTTCACATCAGTGATCAGTGATCTCAATTCTTTAAAAAAATCGAACACCAACTTTTATTTTAAATCTTTGTGAAAAAAAGCCGACGCAAGCGAAACATTATTATTGGCCAGTTTTTCACATGGATTTGGGTTACTTATAATATTTTTTCTTAGGGTTTTTCCCGGATTTTTTTGCCCGGCTTATTTTTGAGATTTTCTTGCGATTTTTTTTATTTCCAAGCTTTCTTCCTAAATTTAAAAAAAAACCCAAATATCGGCAAAAAAACTCAAAAATTGCACTTTTAAGCGGTAATCCGCACCTCACGTTTATGAGGAGTGGTGGGAGGGTGATTTCTTTTAAACATATTTTTGTAACTTTACTTCACCCTTAGCTTTGATTGTTTTTTTTTAATTCCACACACCAGATTTACCTAGTTAGTTTAAGACCCCAAGGGTTACTTAAAAAAGCAAAAGGTTAATGAAAATGCTAAAGATCAATCAAGGTCGATTACTGACACTGAACAAACAATATGCAAAGGGACAACATTCCGATTCAAAAGGGTGGCCTGCCTACTACCTGTGAAATCCAAAATGCGAGTTCAACGCGTCAATAACATAAAACGAAATAAACAAATTAAAGCGTATTCAAGCAAATTTTTCTAACTTTCATAAAAGAACTGCGTTGACCCTGGTTTTTTGTCATGTAATTTTGTGTGTCAATGTAAATTTGACCAAAACCCCCTCTCACTAGTCTACGGTTTTGATCTTCTTTTAACCCAGCAACAGCAATAAATAAGTGCCAATTATTTTTTTTTTATTCTCGTTTTTTTTTACAATCCCAAAAAAGTTACGAGTATACTGGCATATCCCCTATAAAAATCAGATCAATCCAAGTTGCTTATGAGGTAAAACGTGAATTTCGACATCAAATTGTTTTTCCGTCGGAAGGCGCTTAATTAAAAATACCTTGTTTTAAAACTTAGTCTTTCTATTTTCAGTTAAGTTCACTGAATTCCCATAAAACTATAAAATTTAAATTTGTAAGAAATTTCTATACCAACATTTCTTCAAACAAATTTTGCTTAACATTCTCTCCAAAATTTCCGTGAGTCTTTTTGTACGAGATTTTGCTCGAACTTTTTTTTGAACATTTTGCTCAAGAGGCTCGTGTAAATGTTTGTCGGCATTTCAACATCAAAGGAAAGTTTGTCTGTGTAAATGCGCCTTTAAGTTTCAGATATGCAATGGAAAAGGTAAAGTTTCAACTTAAAAAGCTCTTTAGATCTCAAAAAAAAAGTATTTAGTGTATTTGTGGTTTGTTTTTTATCTATGTTTTTTATTACTGAAAAAATTATACGTAGTTACTCAAGCGCGGATTTCAGGGAGATAGTAGGATAGTTAACCTCCCCAGCCCTGGCTTTAAATTTTTTATGAAAACATTTAGAAAATCAAAAGAAGGTCATAAATAGTCCATGTGGTTACTATGTATATGACGACAACCTTTCATGGGGGAATTTCTGCTGCGGTATTTTGAACTTTTTGAATTGCGATAAGTCTCGTTTACGGTGCTGAAATTAAAAGCGCTGAAAGCATTGGAGCGTTTTCGAGTCAATATTAACAATTGATTGTGTTTTTGGCCCATTATAGGGTAAACAAACCTACCTATTTTAGTTTTTATATATATATATTTTGACTTTTAAGGAGCCTACACAATATCCAGCCTTCAGTATTTTAATATTCAATTTCTCGAAACATCCTTCGGTATTTCCTTAAATATTTTACTTACGACTAACCCATAATACTAATTAAACGAGTGACCCAACGTGACTGTAACGGACCATTTATTCTCCTAGGATAATAATGAAGCTTAGACGTAAACCACAAGATGGCGTGACAAGCGATAAATCTTTATTTTATAAGAGCAAAAATGTGAATTATTTTTCTATGTTTTTAAGACAATAAATATTTATTAAACAAAAGCATTGGCCTAGAGGTCAATCTTGCCAAAACGCAAATTCTTCACCAACCAGAACCAGGTCCGAATCCCCAAGCTCCAAACATTTCCATAAATGACCATCCTCTGTAGAACGTGGAACATTACCCATACCTTGGGACCCACCTATCACCAAATGCAACTATTGACGCAGAAACACAGCATCGTCTAAAATGTGCTAGCGCAGCGTTCGGACGGCTTTCGGAGAGAGTCTTCAACAATCACGATATCAATGCGGAGACCAAGCTTCGTGTCTATAACACAGTTATAATACCAACTCTAACATACGGATGCGAAACGTGGACCACCTACAGAAAGCATATCAAACGACTAGGAAAATATCACCAAAGTTGTTTAAGACGAATACCGAGAATCAAATGGCAAGACCGACGAACAAACATAAGTGTTTTAGAAGAAGCCAGAACAACTAATATAGAAGCCTTTATCTTCAAGCACCAGCTTCGTTGGACTGGCCACATTATCCGCATGCCTGAAACACGTCTCCCAAATCAGATATTCTATGGACAACTGTAGGAGGGAAAGAGAAATCAAGGAAGTCAACAAAAAAGGTACAAGGACGTTCTCAAAGGCAATATGATGAAGGGTCACATCGACATAAACAACTTCGAGACCACGGCAAACGATAGGGCTTCATGGCGCCGAACATTCCATGAGGGAGCACAAACTTTTGAAGAGCAACGACGTATACTAGAGACGGAAAAGAGAGAATGTAGAAAGGAGCGACAAAATGGAAGAATGGACGACCAACAACACCCGGCTGCTGCCGGAGACTGGGTGTGCCAGGACTGTGGTGTGCGGCTCGAGAATTGACCTACATAGCCATCAAAAAACGCACAACAGATAGCGACGATACAGAATAGAGGAAAATCGTACTCGGTATCGAGTGATTGCCTATGATTAAACATAAATAAATCCAATAGAATTTTAGTACCTAACAAAAAATTGATCCCGTTAAGTTGACACATGACGCATCTTTAAGAAAAAAAGTTTTAGAAAAAAGTGTTCGCGTTTGATATATATAATAATTTCTGATATTTATGATGACATTTTCATTAGTCGTAGGTAAAGTATAGTATACTAACTCGCATGTTATGATCATCACGCTCAGATAAATTCGCCGTCGCGTCTCAAATTTCATCTTCACGTTTAATGACCATCATACCATGCTAGTTATGTAAACTACCAGTGGCGGTCTCAGGGGACTGGACAGGGGGGCGGTTGCCCCCCCTTTGCTTCAGGAAAAAGTAGAGAACAAAGATGCTGGTGGTAACCCTGGAGAAAAAACGAGAAATTGCAGAAAGTACCTTTAAAGACATTCTAGAATCCCTCCACAGTATTTTGGGACAGATTGACCTTAAATTCATCACACCAAGAACAAAAGCACATTTAGAATAGCACGTAGCTGCTTACGCTGACATGTGTCAAATTTTTTATTTGTTAATTTATGGTGAACTGTACAAATTTGTGGGAGGACGGGCTCTGATTTTGAAGATGCCTTGTAAATAGCACTTTGCTTTCGGTCGGTGATGGGCTGTACACTTAAATTATCCAAATAAAAAATTTGACACCTGTCAGCTTAAGCTTATTCTTATTCTTAATGACCCTTAAACAAACGCATGACGTACTTACTAGCGAAAACCATTTAGCAATTTTTTGTGAGCTTACTATAGTTACTATTGTTCTCTTTTTCGTTTTGCATCGGTCTGAGAGAGATCAATCTTACAAGAAAATGCTCCCCTTGCGCCCCTCTGCCCATAAAACATAACTATCTTCTTGATATAGTTATCGTTGACAGATATACGGGGTGGAAGGGTGTACAGGCGGGTCTGACAGGCCATTTTCCTTGTATGTTTTAGTATGCTGGATCTCTCTCAGCCGAATGCTTTTAGAAAAAGAGAACAATAGTAACTATAGTAAGCTCACAAAAATTTGCTAATTGGAAATACAGAACAGTATTACTTATTCATACCAAGTTTTATACAACGTTTAGCACAAATCAAGAAATTAATCCAAAACAAATTCTTGAACTTTTATTGGGAGAAGTCAGTATTTGGAAACAATATTGGTCAGAAGTAGGTAAAAGCTGTGGCGATATTTTTCCGTTGATAAAAACATTCTTGGATGTTTGCCAGTAAGTAATGCTTCGTCAGAAAGAAGCTTCTCATGCCTCAGAAGATTGAAAACATAAGTACTTAAAAACACTATGATGGAAATTCGTCTGACGGGCTTAGCATTGATACATATCAACAGACATATTGAAATTGACATTAAACGAGTCATTGACCGGTTTGCCCAAAAAAACCGAAAACGATTTTTTGAGATAGGCATCTTAAGGCGCATTTACACAGACAAAATTTCCTTTGATGTTGAAATGCCGACAAACATTTACACGAGCCTCTTGAGCAAAATGTTCAAAAAAAAGGTCGAACACAATCTCGTACAAAAAGACTCACGGAAATTTTTGAGAGAATATTAAGCAAAATTTGTTTGAAGAAATGTTGTTATAGAAATTTCTTACAAATTTAAATTTTTATGGGAATTCATTGAACGTAACTGAAAATAGAAAGACTAAGTTTTAAAACAAGGCATTTTTAATTAAGTGCTTTCCGACGGAAAAACGATTTGATGTCGAAATTGACATTTTGCCTCATAAGCAACTTCGATTGACCTGATTTTGATAGGGGATATGCCAGTATACTTGTAACTTTTTTGGGGTTGTAAAAAAACGATAATAAAAAAATATTAATTGGCACTTATTTATTACTGTTGCCTGTAAAATGTAATGATAAAAATTTACGTTTAAAAGAATATCTCTTTATATGACTTCCTAGTTTAAAACACAATAAAATAATAATTAAGTCAAATTAAAAAACCTATATACATTTTACTAAATCATAAATATATGAACAAAAGCACGTAATACCCGTTTATTACCCACTTTTACAACCCTACGATCCCAGACCCTTGTCTAAAAAATATAATTTAGCAGTAATAGACTAGATTTCTGAATCGGAATGTTGCTCCTTTGCATATTGTTTGTTCAGTGTCAGTAATCGACCTTGATTATTACATTAAATTGACAGTAAATATCTATCTTCAGCATTTTCATTAACCTTTTGCTTTTTTAAGTAACCCTTGGGATCTTAAACTAACTAGGTAAATTTGGTGTGTGGAATTTAAAAAAAAACAATAAAAGCTAAGGGTAAAGTAAAGTTACAAAAATATGTTTAAAAAAAAATCCCCTTCCCACCACTCGCGCGGATTACCGCTTAAAAGTGCAACTTTTGAGTTTTTTGCCAATATTTGAAAAACTCAAAATTTTTTTGGAAAAGAAAAATTGTCCTGGGTTATTTTTTGAATTTAGGAAAAAACCCTTGGAAATAAAATAACCCAAATCCATGTGAGAAACTGATGGCCAATAATAATATTTCGCTTGCTTTGGCTTTTTTTCACAAAAATTTAAAATAAAAGTTGGTGTTCCATTTTTTTAAAGAATTGAGATCACTGATCACTGATGTGAAATTTTATTTATTCTCATCTTTAAAAATATGTTTCCAAAATAGATAGCAATAATTTGCACAGACAAACATGCTCAAACAAAAGCTCATGCAGATCTAAAATTTTTTGCGTGAACATTTTGTTCGGGTAAATTTTTGAGCAAATTATTACTATCTATTTTGGAAACATATTTTTAAACATGAGAATAAATAAAATTTCACATCAGTGATCAGTGATCTCAATTCTTTAGAAAAATCGAACACCAACTTTTATTTTAAATCTTTGTGAAAAAAAGCCGACGCAAGCGAAACATTATTATTGGCCATCAGTTTTTCACATGGATTTGGGTTACTTATAATATTTTTTCTTAGGGTTTTTCCCGGATTTTTTTGTCCGGGGTATTTTTGAGATTTTCTTGCGATTTTTTTTATTTCCAAGCTTTTTTCCTAAATTTAAAAAAAAAACCCAAATATCGGCAAAAAAACTCAAAAATTGCACTTTTAAGCGGTAATCCGCGCCTCACGACTATGAGGAGTGGTGGGAGGGTGATTTTTTTTAAACATATTTTTGTAACTTTACTTCACCCTTAGCTTTGATTGTTTTTTTTTTAATTCCACACACCAGATTTACCTAGTTAGTTTAAGACCCCAAGGGTTACTTAAAAAAGCAAAAGGTTAATGAAAATGCTAAAGATATAGATATCAACAAAGTATCAATTTAATGTAATAATCAATCAAGGTCGATTACTGACACTGAACAAACAATATGCAAAGGGGCAATATTCCGATTCAAAAGGGTAGCTTGCCTACTACCTGCGAAATCCAAAATGCGAGTTCTACGCGTCAATAACATAAAACGAAATAAACAAATTAAAGCGTACTCAAAGAAATTTTTCTAACTTTCATAAAAGAACTGCGTTGACCCTGTTTTGTTGTCATGTAATTTTGTGTGTCAATGTAAATTTGACCAAAACCCCCTCTCACTAGTCTACGGTTTTTACCTTCTCTTAACCCAGCAACAGCAATAAATAAGTGGCAATTATTAATATTTTTTATTCTCGTTTGTTTTTACAATCCCAAAAAAGTTACAAGTATACTGGCATACCCCCTATAAGAATCAGATCAATCGAAGTTGCTTATGAGGTAAAACGTGAATTTCGACATCAAATCGTTTTTCCGTCGGAAGGCGCTTAATTAAAAATACCTTGTTTTAAAACTTAGTCTTTCTATTTTCAGTTAAGTTCACTGCATTCCCATAAAACTATAAAATTTAAATTTGTAAGAAATTTCTATACCAACATTTCTTCAAACAAATTTTGCTTAACATTCTCTCCAAAATTTCCGTGAGTCTTTTTGTACGAGATTTTGCTCGAACTTTTTTTTGAACATTTTGCTCAAGAGGCTCGTGTAAATGTTTGTCGGCATTTCAACATCAAAGGAAAGTTTGTCTGTGTAAATGCGCCTTTAAGTTTCAGATATGCAATGGAAAAGGTAAAGTTTCAACTTAAAAAGCTCTTTAGATCTCAAAAAAAAAGTATTTAGTGTATTTGTGGTTTGTTTTTTATCTATATTTTTTATTGATGAAAAAATTATACGTAGTTACTCAAGCGCGGATTTCAGGAATATAGGGGGATAGTTAACCTCCCCAGCCCTGGCTTTAAATTTTTTATGAAAACATTTAGAAAATCAAAAGACGGTCATAAATTGCGGCACTATAAAACCTTTGATATTTATTGTATTAGTTTAATTTTGTGTTAAAAATAGCATTTGTAGTGTCATTTTCTTAAAACTTTTCGCCTGATGCGCCTTGAAACCATTGCACAATTTTAAATAAAAAATGCATTTTTTTTTGCCATTCTCTTAAAAATTTGCGCCTGCGGCGCTATAATACCGTTGATTTTTACGATTTTAGTTTAACTCGACTCAAAAATTGCATTTTTAATGTAATTTTCTCAATAAAGAATGTATGAAATAAACGACTTAAAATCTGAGTAACCCACCCTCTAGATTTGAGACCAAATCTGTGCTTGTAGTTACTAAGTTTTATTTACATATATTGATATGTTCCTTATAAAAGCTCTGCTTTTATTCTTGTTTTTTTTCGTATCGAAACCGCCCCCCCCCCTTTTCCAAATGGCTGGGACCGCCACGGACACCACTATTACAAAACACATAAAAAAAATTGTTTAGCCTAACTTACAAAAAAATGCCTAGTTGTGACGCTGTGAAACGGAATTGGTTGTTATAATTTTCGTTTAAATTTAAACCATTTTTCTTAACAGCTCTCAGAATACTTTTTTAAAATTTTTCTCTTGTAGCGCATATATGATATGATTTTGGTAACAAATAAATCAAAATTTTTAAAGAGTTTTCGTCATAAACTGCAAATAAAATTGGCTACAGCGCTATGCCTGAGGAATTTTTGTCAACAATATTTAAAAATGGGAATTTTTAAATAATTTTCTCAAAATTTTTGCCTAGGCGTATCCGATCACGTTTTTATATTATTATTAACACAATCATATTAATTCAAAAAAGAGTATATATTTAGATCCCTTTTTTCGACGTTCTAGTCATCAAAAAGAATTCAACCATAATGACTTCCGTATATCGCAAACCATACTGGACAATATCTAAACGTCAAACCAAACCATTCAACCATTGCAAAATCTCTTAAGGCGCATTTACACAGACAAACTTTCCTTTGATGTTGAAATGCCGACAAACATTTACACGAGCCTCTTGTGCAAAATGTTCAAAAAAAAGTTCGAACAAAATCTCGTACAAAAAGACTCACGGAAATTTTGGAGAGAATGTTAAGCAAAATTTGTTTGAAGAAATGTTGGTATAGAAATTTCTTGCAAATTTAAATTTTATAGTTTTATGGGAATTCATTGAACTTAACTAAAAATAGAAAGACTAAGTTTTAAAACAAGGTATTTTTAATTAAGTGCTTTCCGACGGAAAAACGATTTGAAGGCGAAATTCACATTTTATCTCATAAGCAACTTCGATTGACCTGATTTTTATAGAAGATATGCCAGTATACTTGTAACTTTTTTGGGGTTGTAAAAAAACGAGAATAAAAAAATAATAATTGGTACTTATTTATTGCTGTTGTCTGTAAAATGTAATGATAAAAATTTACGTTTAGAAGAATATCTCTTTATTGTACTTCCTAGTTCAAAACACAATACAATAATAATTAACTCAAATTAAAAAACCTATATACACTTTATTAAATCTCAAATATATGAGGAAAAACACGTCCGGTCTAAATAATACCCATTCATTAACCACTTTTACAACCCTACGATCCCGACCCTTGTCTAAAAAAATATAATTTAGCTGTAATAGACTAGACTTCTGAATCGGAATGTTGCTCCTTTGCATATTGTTTGTTCAGTGTCAGTAATCGACCTTGATTATTACATTATATTGATAATAAATATCTATCTTCAGCATTTTCATGAACCTTTTGCTTTTTTAAGCAACCGTTGGGGCCTTAAACTAACTAGGTAAATCTGGTGTGAAGAATGAAAAAAAAACAATCAAAGCTAAGGGTAAAGTAAAGTTACAAAAATATGTTTAAAAAAAACCCTCCCCACCACTCCTCATAGTCGTGAGGCTCGGATTACCGCTTAAAAGTGCAATTTTTGAGTTTTTTGCCGATATTTGAAAAACTCAAAATTTTTTTGGAAAAGAAAAATTTTCCTGGGTTGTTTTTTGAATTTAGGAAAAAACCGTTGGAAATAAAAAAAAATCGCAAAAAAATCCCAAAAAAACCCCCGGGCACAAAAATCCGGGAAAAACCCAAAGAAAAAAATATTATAAGTAACCCTAATCCATGTGACAAAACTGATAGCTAAGAATAATGTTTCGCTTGCCGTCGGAATTTAAAATAAAAGTTGGTGTTCTATTTTTTTAAAGAATTAAGATCACTGATCACTGATGTGAAATTTTATTTATTCTCACCTTTAAAAATATGTTTCCAAAACAGATAGCAATAATTTGCTCAAAAATTTACCCGAACAAAATGTTCAAAGAAAAGCTCACAAAAATGTTCACGCAAAAAATTTTAAATCTTTTGCACGAGCTTTTGTTTGAGCATGTTCGTCTGTGTAATTGCGCCTTTACAGATCGAGCCACTTATATCTGCAATACAGAAGCTTTAAATAAAAAAAAGCCGAAAATTCGATCTGATCTGCTAAGGAACGGTTTCTTCAACTACAAGATTAATAAAACGCTTCAGAACATACTAACATAAAGGACGATTGACGTAAATACTGAAAGAAAGGCGACACTTATAATTATGTACATAAATCGAAAGAATCTAAGAAAATATAAGAATAATAGGCAAAAAATACCATCTCCGAATAGTCTTCAAAACGATCAGAACATAAGAACTCAATTAACAAAAAGTAAACCATATTTCCATACCATACCATGCGATTGTGGGGATATCTCGAATCGGAGAAACCAGCTGACCCATAAAAATTCGCTTTACAGAACACAAACGCAAAACTCGACAAGGAGACACAACTGGATCAAAAATAGCTGAACATTGCTGGGAAAATCAACATCAACATCAACAACAGAGGTTAGCTTTATGGTTCACTGAACACATGTTATTATACAGGGTTCCTAAGCAAATCCTTAGGGTGCCAAGCAGCCGTGTATAAGACGCAGACAAACGGAAAAGCACATTAGGCAGAAAAGGATGGGCATGGGGCGATATTGTCACTACATCTTACATGTAGTAAATTCATTCCAGGTTGTTATTTTCTAATGTTTTCCATTTTCATACCTTTAGGACTGGAATAAAAATTGTTTTTGCTCGACTTTAATACCAAACTGATGAAAGATATCGTAAAAAAAAATATCTTTCGGATTTTCATTTTGTAACCATTGCCTTACGCACTGTTTACAGGCTGGGGACTGAGATACATGCAAATGCCTAACCTAAAGCGTTCATACACGGTCGGAGAAATCGACTGAGATATTTCCGTAGAAACTTTATCAAGCAAATAGGACGGGTTGACGCCTTCGAACGTCCAACCCGGGTTTTGCACTTTGATTCGAAATCAAAAAGGAGGAACACTCATATGTGGGGCCGTGCACAAATTACGTAACGGTGATTTTACCAATTTTTGAACCCCTCCCTATGTAATGTTTTGTAACGGTTTGGCACGCCACTCCCCTAATATTACGTAACGATTTCAAGACCACTACCCCCCCCCCAAAAATTTGTAACCTCCCTCCCCCCTATGACCATTACGTAATTTGTGCACGGCCCCTGTAGTCCCAGTGGAGGAGGGCGAGAAAATTGATATTTTTTTCTTAAAAATTATACTCTTTAGACCTATTTCTTTGCGTTCCCGAAATTACGTAATTTTTGAAAAAAAATTGTAAGCGGCGCCATTTTTATTTCGTGCTTTGTTTTTCTAACATTTTTGCGTTCGGCTAATTTAATTGAAAAATTTTTGCCTGCGGCGCTTTTTATCTTCTCACTCGAAATCAAGATCCCCGTGTTAGGAAAACTGATCCCGTCTCTGTTTCTAAATTTTTTCGAATAAAAGTAGAGTATGACCATGGGGGAAATAATTTTTTTCTACGGTATGACGAAAATTTCGAGAAAGTTGAAGAAAAAAATAAAAAAAGTGGCAGAGCTCAAGTTTTTCGTAAAAAAAAACGTTTTTTGTAAAGAAACAGAGCAAAATAAATCTTTTCACCCCTCTTTGGGCGTTACAAATATTGGCAGCCCCTTATTTTTCGCTTTTACCCTCCCGCTAGTTTTGAAGAATTGGTTCTCTACATGTTTCGAGATCATGTCATAAAACACCTCGAAAATATCAAATGTAGTGTAGGGCCAGCTTTATTTAAAATCAATAATATCGCAAGCAAAAAGCTCTGCAGGAAAAACAGCGCCGTTTATTGATTTCTTTGGCTGCTAGTGCTAGCTGCATAGTTTGGCCGTTTCCGGATGGATGTCACTAGTAGAACAGAATGAAAAGAAATTGAATTAAAAGCGAAGATATTTCTTTCTAATGTTAACAACCTCACGAGTTTATCGCTCAGTATCGTAAATAATGGACCGTGCCTCCTCCTTTAAGCAAGAAAAAGCTGTGGTTTGGACCTGAAAACATCTAATTTTTAATCTCATGGTGTGGCCGCCATCTAGCGGAATTTGCAGACATCTTGTCAACGGTTATTATTGCAACTATGATGTATGCTCACAATGAAAGAGTGGCGACAATATTTTCTCATGAAAGCAGTCAGGAGATAATAACAACCTGGCACCATTGCTCAATATACCTGTTTCTTTTGTGCGCGCAGAACTTTCTATGCCATTTCTGTTTGATTTATTGAAATCCTATCCCTAACGAAAATCTTAGGAACCCTGTATAAGATTAGATAGTCTTCCCAGTAAACATGTTGCCATTGCAAAAAAAGAATCTGTTTGGGTCACGGCATTGTACATTTTTTGGACAATTTTTGCTGCATACCGATGCAAAAATACAAATAATGCAAAATTTTGCCACCATAACTATAACATTTAATGCCAGTGCAAAATAAATGCTTTTTATGTAGTATGCAGCAAAAAAATTCAAAAAATGTACAATGCCGCGTCCCAAAGAGTTGCATTTTTAGCATTGGGTTTATTTGATATTGCCAGTAATGGCAATGTTAGCTGGATTAGCTTTTATTAGTATTCAGATACATAAATATTCGAAAGACAATGGAAGTTCGAAACTCCAGTTTACTCTCAAATGCAACTATTGTTACAACTTTAGTGGGAATAGGAATTTTAAAATAATTTTTCAAAAATTTTTGCCTGCCTCGCATTTAAGACAAAATTTTGCCGGTTAACTTGACCAAATTTTTTTATTATTTCATAAAAAGAGGTAAAATGTGAATTTCGGCATCAAATCGTTTTTCCGTCGGAAAGCACTTGATCAAAAATACCTTATTTCAAAACTTTGTTTTTCTATTTTCAGTTAAGTTCAATGAATTCCGATAATAATATATATTTTGAATTTGTTATACCCCCAATTCTTCAAACAAACTTTGCTCAACATTCTCTCCAAAATTTACGTGTGTTTTTTTGTACGAGATTTAGCTCGAACATTTCTTTGAACATTTTGCACAAGAGGCTCGTGTAAATGTTTGTCGGCATTTCCACATCAAAGGAAAGTTTGTCTGTGTAAATGCGTCTTAAAAATGACATTAATAATGATAGGTCATAACTGTCATGTGTTGGATAAATAAATAAATCATTTTTTTACTTTAACATCAAACGTTGTTGTTTTTCCTTTTTATTTTTCGCTGTAATAATAACTTGCTTTTTATTACTTTTGCATATGCTATTTAAAAATTAAATTTAATTAAAATCATTCGATTTGAGGCATTAAAAGGGGGCTGCTTACCCTAGCCTCCCTTTCATTTGCTGCAGAAAATACGATTAGAAACGTTTACGGTTAAATGGCTTTTTCATTCATCAGAATGACGTAATTATATTAATGAACCTAAATGGAAGTCAAAATGTTAAATGTAAAACGGTAAGTAGTTACGATAAGGGAGGATAGTCAAAGATCCTTTGAATCATTAATGACTCTGCATGCAATCTCGGCAAGCATTCCGGATAACGATATTTTTTCCTATTTTGTTTTTTAGATTACTTCCTGAATATTTGTCCATGACTTGTTGCCCAAGCACCGCATTTTAGTAAGGGGGGGGGGGGTTCACATCAGGGGCGTAAAGGATGTTACGGTAAAACTCACGTTTTACGTAACTACTGTATTATCACTAAAATTTGTCAAAAAAAAAACTTAAAATCTAATAGATTTAATTTTATAAAATACGCACAAATACGAATATTATATTATAATTCTATTCCAATACCTCTACAGCCATCTAGGGGAAAATCAGTAAATTTTCAAAAAGCAAATGTAAAGATTTTTGTCTTTTCTTTAAACATCACTAGAACTAGATTCCTTATTTTAACGAAAATGTAGTTAATAATAACAAAAGACTCATTAAATAATGGAATAAAATATATCTTTTAGTTTCATATTTAAATAAACAATCTTGATTCAAAATATTCCAATATAAACAAATTTTACAAATATACATTGTGGAGCATTTCAATTTATTAATGCATTTGGTTTTGAAAGAACTCATCTGGGATAACTTCATTGAAAAGTGGGTAATTTTCTGTTAGTGTATTGGAAAAAGATAGCTAGAAATTTGGATGTAAACATAGATTCCTAACCTAGAAAAAATGCAGCTAGGAATGTCAAACTAGGCATAAAGAATATTATTGTGTAGTTGTGTAAATAGATTGAGTAAAAATTTAGTGAAATATTTAACAACCAAAGCAGAGAGTGGATATTTTAAAAATTGTAGAATTACCCAGTGTCAGTGCTTTTCCTTAAAACGAATTAACCTTCTACGTCGTGGAGACTCACAAACCCTCAAAAAAATGGGATAAAAACTGTTTTTCTCTTAAATCTCGACTTTTATTGGTCCAACAATTTTAGGTAGGAAACATCCACCAATTTCTAACTTGAAACGTTCTCTTTTAGGTGCAGCACTTTAAAAAGCAAGTCATTTTATATTACGATCCTAAAATTTCTAAATGTGACCATTTCCGGTTAATTTTTTTTTCATTAGTTCCTTTGGGAATTAATCACAATAAAGTGGAAAATATTTTGATGTAGTTTTTTTATTCATGTTTATTTTATCTAGTTATGCTAGCGGACATTTCATGGCAACCAATTTTTTTTTAACATGCGTTTTCGGGTCTTTTAGTCACATTAATATTTTTTTTATAAATAAACTTTAATAATTTATTTATTTACCTGAAAGGGCTCTATTGCTTTGCACCCTTTCCTGTGGACTGGTTAGTTGAAAAACTGTTTATGTTGTGTTTTCTTTGAAATTTTTAGCATGGTATTTGGGAACCGTTACTCATAGAGTTTTGCCTTGTGCAGTCTTTGGGTTCATCAATTACCAAAACGCTACTTAATCTGGAATTCATGGTTAGAAAGTTAGATAAACAACCAGCCATATTACCTACCTATCTTTTGTCTCCCGAAGGGCTTATTTTGACCTACCTTTTGTCTCCCTAAGGGCTTTATTTTTTTATTTTTGTGACTAATTGACCACACAAAGTTGATATTCTTGGCATGAAGTTCGACTTCTGTTGAAGAGACTCTGATACTGGTACGCCAAATATTTATGTTGATATTTATATCAATGTGCGCTATGCCTATCTCTGTGTAAATTTTGGCTAGCCAATACAGAGTGTTTTGACGAACCCTGCTGAGTACATTGATTGTTACCTTTCATTGCCATGAAAAATCCTCATCTATTTATCTATCTTGTACCTCTTATTTTTTTTCTTTGTTAAATGAGACCTAGATTCGACTTATCAATACCTAACAAAAAAATATTTTCCTAATTTTTTTTTTTTTGATAAAAATATCTATTTTTTTTAACCCCTTGCCGATTTTAATGTGAACACTATGAGAGCATTTATTGATTGTCATTCTTTCTGGCTTAGACAGGAATTTTGGTATTATTGTTTAACGACTACTCCAGAGGAAAGCAAGCAATATCTTAAATTTCTATTTTTTTTCTCGAAAAGTTGTATATTAATTTTCTGTTATAAGGTTTATTATAGCATATATAATTATTATACATCTTAAAATTATGATTTTTTTATAAAAAAAATATAAATATCCCTTTTAGATTTTCTGCCTAAAAAAACACATTTTTGAAGTTAAACACAATGTTGAAGCATTATTTGTTGAATTTTGTCATCTCATGTTTTTTTATTTTGACAAATACATTGTTTATTTCTTTTCCAACCAAAATCTTTTATTTTGCATCACCAAATTTATTTTAAACACCCTATAGCTTTTAAGTCATATGTTGTTTCAATTTTGAAACAACAAAATAGTATGTTTTGATAAAAAGTGAACGACAGTGGGAAAGAAACCATCGAAATAGGTAAGCAATGAAAATTTTCCTCAATTGTAAAGAATCTACGACCCATTTAGCGGTGGCAAAGGTTTTTTTAAAAGATCACCCAACTTTTTCGTCTATAAACAACTTTATTTTAATAAATTGACCAACTAAATAACGTAACAAATTAATTCATTTTAACAAATTGGCACCCAACGCTCTTGTTTTTTTTTTTGTAACAAGGAACGGAATACAAAAGGAAGATGGCTATGGCACCGTGAATCTATCGAAAAAGCAAGAGTTTTTTGTACTTCGGTGCAAAATGAACTTCTTGGATTTAGATTGCTCACACAGAGGGTGGAACCTAGGACGACGCCGTTTCGTCCTTATTAGGGACTCGTCAGCTAGGTGTACCACAACAACAGAAAACCTCGGTCACGCTTATGTGCCAAAGGTCACGGCTCAAGCGGAGAGAATTTCTGTCGAGTACCGACCATGGTTCCCTCTGTGTGAATCTCCGACAACCAAGAATGAGACCCACTGCATAAGCAGTAGGTGCAAAGCGTAGCATCGATCCTGCGAGAGACATATTACAATGCCATCTGTATGCAGGTTTCGTCTACAAGCGTGCGAATATAATCGCAAAACAACCGAAAGTGCCGTACTGCACGATTTAGAAAACAAAAGGTAGATGGCTGTGGCACCGTGAATCTAACGAAAAGGCAAGAGTTTTTTGTACTTCGGTGCAAAATGAACTTTTCCTTTTGTTTTCTAAATCATGCAGTACGGCACTTTCGGTTGTTTTGCGATTATATTGGCACGCTTGTAGACGAAACCTGCATACAGATGGCATTGTAATATGTCTCTCGCAGGATCGATGCTACGCTTTGCACCTACTGCTTATGCAGTGGGTCTCATTCTTGGTTGTCGGAGATTCACACAGAGGGAACCATGGTCGGTACTCGACAGAAATTCTCTCCGCTTGAGCCGTGATCTTTGGCACATAAGCGTGACCGAGGTTTTCTGTTGTTGTGGTACACCTAGCTGACGAGTCCCTAATAAGGAACGGGAGTAAAAATAGGGGGAGTTATAATAAATAGCCTATAAAGAAAATGACTGCTACATTTATGAGCTTAAATCAGTTGGTATTGACAAAATTCCCTTACTCTGAAGCTAATAATAAAAAGGGTTACCGCACAGCACTTATGAAATGCCCAAAACTAGTCCTTCCGGTTGTATAACAGCAAAATACTAAAAGGGTTTAGTCTATTGCTGAACGGTCCTAAGTTTAAGTGAAATTTTTGGTTTTAGGCAGTTTAAACCAACCCTCCTTGAGTTTTGGACATAGATATTTTTTGTTGGATTTAAGAAGAAAGTTTCAATTTAGAAGAAAATAAAATTAAAAAATTTAAACCCACGCAGGGTTTAAATAGTAAACACTCCGTAGAACAAATTAAAATTACCTAACCTAATTAAAACTTACCCTTGTTTATTAATTTTTCCATTTAAGGTGGTAGTTACAATCTGGGGAATTGTTTTTAGTAGTGATAGTGTTAAAGTAACTGGGTGTAATGTTTAAGGTTGCATTTACAGGTGCATTTATGATTGAATTAGAAACACTCCCGCTAGCTGTTGTCCTATCTTATTTTTCTGTATAAACCCAGAATGATACCGACTACAGGTTAACCTTAAAGCATTCAGATTTAAAGATCGGCTACCGGCGCTAGACGAAATAATCGTATTCTATTTTAAACAGGAGCGTCAACGACTAGCAAAAGTCTTTCCAACCTCTAAATGGAGCTTTACTGAGCTGTTTTGTTAGTACTCAAGTATCCTTGTGTTTTGAAACTGAGGTTCTAAAATCTATCCTTTACACTCCAAGATTTCACTAGGACACTTGCACATAACTATGCCGCAATAATTTAAATTTTAAAAAAATATTTGAATCAAAATAAAAACAAAATTACGTGGGGATATGGGCCCCGAATGTTGTAAAAACGATTACTTAGGGATATTATAAACGAATTTATTGCCAATTGCCACAAAATAATCTTTTCTGGAGCTATAAATTTAAAACACTCCTCAGAGGTGGTCTAAAAAATCACCATTTTATAACCTCAAACACAGATAATGAAGCTATTATGTGCCAAATTTTTGGCGCATTCATCATTTGCCATTTTGAAACCTGTCAATGAAAAAATTTATTTTGAGGTTAAATTATGGAAGTTAGCAACAACATTTTACCCTAGACAAATTATCAAAGTTAGTCATTAAGCAAGTGATGGCCCTTTAAAAATGATGTGTGTAGGGTAAACAAAGCGATTTTCAATAAGACCTAGTGCTAATAAAAATGAAAATTTTGGGAATGCGGCAAAAGACGCAGAATAAAGAAAGTGACTATTTTATAGAGTAATCCTTTCTGAATCGGGAATAAATGGGCATTTTGCCCAAATGTTAACAATAAACTTAATATTCGCAGTAGAACAGTGTGGATGGGCATTGTCTCTCTTAGTTCCGCCTGAAGATCGGCAAGATCGGCTTGAAAAGAGACAGTTGTGCTATCTGATTTGAGAAAGATGACGTTATATGTAATTACACGGGTACGAAAAAGAAGAGGGATATTTCAACGTTTAATTGCGAATATTTTCGTTTACTGTCATAAAAAATGCAACTTTCGCAACCAGTGCATGGTTATGCTTGATTCTATATAAATTGAGGACGAGGATTACAGAAAATTTACTTTTAAGATCATCCGACCTTAAATAAACTTGAAAAACCCTAAAAACTATATTTTTGCCATTTTCTCTTCAAAAAATCTTAATAATTCGACGTTTTGTCAGACCAACTTCAAATGTACCTCAAACTATTAGGTATGTATGCCAATTGCAATCCTTAGAGTTTGATGCTTTTTGAAGCTTCATGACCTTGCAAAATACTTCAGTAAAATTAACATATTGCAAAAATAATATAGTAAAGTATTAAAGCGAAGATGACCAAATTTCGTAAGAAAGTACAACAATATTGTAAAAAAAATTTGGTACAGCATGTTTCAACATGGCGCCTGATATGTCAAAATGGCGACATATAGCCACATTTTATTTTATCCAGTTTCGTAAAAGAGCAAAAATGACAAGGTGGCTATTAATTCTTATTTACTTATTACCGCTTACTATGAAAAAAAAAGCTAAGTTAAAGCACTTCCTTGATTGACCTTTGAATTTTCCAATTTACCGCAAAAACTTTAAGTGTCGGTGATGAAATTAACTTCTTAGCTATAGAAAGAACTTCCTTTTAAACCTCCCTACTATTTTTTTTGATCTGGCGTCTCAGATATTTTTGCTATACCGCGGTCGTTTTTTATCCATATTCAAGCCCTTCTACACGGATGCGAACAAAACACCCGGTGGAACATGAATGTGTGACTAAATAGCTGTTAAATCCTTATCCTTAAATTTTATTATGAGTGTTAATAAACAAGTATAGTCATATCCTACTGGCATATTTAGAATTTTTTATGATTTTTCGACCGCCACTTTGGAAATGACTTTGTTGACTAGACGAGTAAGTGGAACATAAAATTCACAGATCCGGAATTTAACAAAAACGATAGGCATATAGGTCATATTCATCGGGGTATAGCATAAACATCTTGGAGGCCAGATCAACATGGCAAATATGTTAATTTCATTACCGGCACTTAAAGTTTTTGGGTAGTGGTAATTTCGAAAAAAAAACACTACGAAAAGCTGGCTTTTCAATTTTACATGGTATTTTCAAGGTCAGTCAATGTCATGTATTGACATAACTTTTTTTTTCATAGTAAGCGGCAACAAATAAACAAGAATTAATGGCCGCCTTGTCATTTTTTCTTTTTTGCGAAAATAAAATCGTCGGTCGCCATTTTGATATATCAGCCGCCATACTGAAACGCATCATAGCTGAACCAAATTTTTTTTTAACAGTAATGTTGAACTTGATCTTTTTATCTTTCTTACCAAGTTTGGTTCTCTTCGTTTAAATAGTTGATGAATACAATAAGTTAACTTTACTGGGGTATTTTTGAAGGCCCTGAAGCTTCAAACTGCTGTCAAGTTAGTCAAAAGTCGAATTATTAAGATTTTTTGAAGAGAAAATGGAAAAAAATCTGTTTTTTTGCGATTTTCAAAATCATTTAAGGTCGTGTGTGGTGGTCATAAAAGTGAATTTTTTGGAATCCTAGTCCTCGAATTATGTGGAATCGAGTATAACCATGCCTCGGTCGCAAAAGTTGTATTTTTTATGATTTTTGGCCGCCATCTTGAAATATGAAGTCATATCAACCCCTTCTACACGGATTCTACACACTTGATTGTGTGACTAAAGAACTATCAATCCCACATAGTTACAAAACTCCTTCATTTAAAATCCCACGGACTTACACACGTGCCCCTTCACCAATATAATTTTTATTGTGCTCTTATTAATTTGAATTTTCCTAAAGTTTCTCTTGACGTATAAACTTAGCGAAAATTTAATTTTAAAAGCGCAAGGGTACTTTAGCTCTTTTAGTTCTTTACAAAAATGAAGAGTCGGTGAGTCGGAATAAGATAAGAGAGCCCTGCTCGTTTGGGTTCAGAGAGGCGGCAACACAAACACGTATATTGAAGGCATTATCGAATACTTGGCAAGATTTACCATGTACGTAAACACTGAGTTGTTTATTAGCTTCATTTTAAGTTAGAACCCTTGATTATATAAGCGCGAAAGATTGGCATCCCAATACCAACAAACGACACAACATTTTTCTCTGCCCTCAGCTCTGCTGTTAGGCTGTGGTGGATCATCACAGCCTGAAATCAGGACTGAAAGAAAGAAATGAGAGTATTTCGTTTAAGGAGGGCAGAAAAAAATGGTGTGTGGCTTAGTGACGCACCCAGGAATTGACTTTGGGGGGGGAGGTTAAGGATAAATATCAAAATAACCCTAATTTGTAGTAAAAATGTGACCATAATAGATTCAAGCGCGGACCTGGGCTCAAAAAGTATAGGAGAAGTGTTATCCACATTTTAAGTTGTTTTTGTTACCCAAAATTTGATGTAAAAATCATGCTTCATGGCAAATTTTTTTGAGAAATATCCCTTAAAATGCAGTTTGACTTAAAAGTAAATTAAAATCGTAAATGTTGATGGGGTTTTGTGAATTAAGTTGTATGCTAAAATTTTTGCGAAAATGCCACTTTTGACGCCAAATTGCAAGAAAAATGTTTTGATAAAATTACATTGGCCATTTGAAAGGTGTTAGAGCACCGCAGGTGAAAAATTTTAGCAATTTATGATTTTTTAAAGATTTTCGTTAAAAATCACATTCCGGGCTCTTGTATTTTATTCTCTATGTTTGATTGTGCCAATTGTAACCAAGCTTTTCGGGAGGGAGGGGGGGGTTGGGGTTAACCCCCCTCCCTCGGTGCGCCGCAGTGTGGTTTTTAGCATCAGGATGCATATCCATATAACCGCTATAGATATGTATCCTGATGCTAAAAACCACACGAGGCGCACGTCAAAAAGTGGTAAAATTGTTATCATATCGCATGTTTCCAATTTTAAGTCGATACCTCAATTTTTTCGAAAGTAAGGTGAGGTGCGTAAACTATAGCCAAGAAAACTAATAACTCTGTAAGTCGTAAACCGATTTAAAAATAAATTAAAAATTTAGGTAAGGAATTAAAATACATTTTAAACAAGGTATCACCCGACCCCTTTCTATGTAAAATTTTAAAGTAGTTAATGACCTTATAGACTTATGTCAATATGACGCTTATAAATACGTCAAAAAGTTGCAAAAGTGTTATCATTAAACATGGTTTTTATTTGACGTCGAAACCTCAATCCTTTCAAGAGTTATCAGAGGGGGGGGGGGGAATTTTTATGTCCGCACTGTATAACACTGATGAACAGCAAACGACTTTTTTTTCTAGTCCAACATATTAATTATTTTATTATACTTATTAAAAATCTGCTTTCCAAACGCCTTAGTTAGCTCCGGTTCAGATCCCTGCTAAATATGATAATTACCTATTCGCCCTTAATATATGGAAAATCCAAAATTGTTAGTTTCATTATTATTATATGATATTGTTAGGAATCAGTCTGAGAGGGTGAATTTTGTGGAAGTGTTTTGATGTAAGTATTGATGAGTATTGAGCCAGGGATTAAAATATAGCCAGCACGCCATTAGTTTCCTCAGAAAAAATTTTACTACCGCCACTTCATATAAAATTAGTACTTTTAAAAAATTTTGTGAAGTTTGACTACAAAGAAGCACATACTTTTAGTAATTTAAGGCTATAGTGTCTACCCAGATTTTAAGTAAAAAAAAGTACAACTGGCAACGCCTTGTTCTTTAATTTTTAAATATTTTGCCAGAGTGCACAGGGAAAACTGAACATCAGAATTAGCTGAAATTTTGTGAGGTGATCATTTTTAAATGCTTCAAAATAAAAGCTCTCTTGTTGTCATCTATTCCAAAAGCTTCAAAATAATTGCGGTTTAGAACAAACCCGATTTACTAAAAAAATAGAGAAATACTCATAATTTTCTCTAGATTACATTTTTCCTTTTTATAATTCCTTTCTTTAGCGAAAATAAAAACTAAGTCTCCTTTTTTATAAAAGCCTGTGCACTTCGGAAAAGAAAACCGACAAATCAATCACACTTTATTGAATTTGGGAGACACACGCATTTCGAGTGTTGGCCGATAGATCGCAGAATTTATACGATTTCATGGTAACTGCAGGTGTTTTGTCAACAAACTTTAAATTCGGCCGCAGTGGGACAGAAGGGTATTTTTACGTTTTCTGACAGAAAAACATTCGAGGTTATCTTTATCTTTCAAAAATGTGTTTTCAAAAACATTGTTCTAAAACAAATATGAATCCACTCCGCGTGTGCTGTCGCCCGCCGAAAAAGGCCTAGCGCTGCGCGGGCATTACCCCGAGTCTATCAAAGAACTAAGAGAACTTTATTTGCTCACTGGGATTACTAGGAATTCGCATAGAAACATTCGGCGCTCATAACCCCACATAATTTTGCTTTTATTTTGATTCAACCATTTTTTTTTAAACTTAAGTTATTGCGGCATAGTTATGTGCAAGTGTACTAGTGAAATCTTGGAGTGCAAAGAATATATTTTAGTACCTCAGTTTCAAAAACACACGTATACTTGAGTACTAAATAAACAGGTCAGTAAAGCTCCATTTAGAGTTTGAAAAGACTCTTGCTAGTCATTGATGCTCCTGTTTAAAATAGAATACGATTATTTCGTCTAGCGCCAGTAGCAGATTTTTAAATCTGCATGCTTTTAAGTTAACCTGTTGTCGATATCAGCTAGCGGGAGTGTAGCACCTGTAAATGCAACCTTAAACATTACACCCAGTTACTTTAATAGGTAGTTGCGTAGCGTTTTTGTAGCAGGTAATTCTGCAATAAATGGTTTTCTTTTATTTTAGTATTTTACTTGGTTTTTTAGCGGCAAGTAACCTAACCCCAAATTTTTGACCCGATGCTAAAAAATCTCTGGTGTGCCACTGTGGATAAACATAAATAAAGTCTCCGCGTTGCTATGGAAAACAAATTCAATGACGTAAATTTTTGCAAAAAAATCAGGTCGACATTGTTAAATTGTAGATTGTAGCTACAACCTTAAAAAAAAATTTCCCTAGAATCAGTGAGGCTAAAATTAAAGAGGGAATAGAGACGCGCAATTCGATTCCATACTTCGAAGCAAGGAAAAAAATGCTTAGAATGCATTTGTCGCAAATTTTTGGGAAACACTAGGGCAGAAAGATACAAAGATTTGGTGGCCCAACTTTATTTGTGTTACCAAATGTAGTTAAACATTCATTTGTTGGATTTTCGTCTGGATTACTTACTTTCCGGAAAATTGTGATGCTGCACTGAGAAAAAACTCTGGCATAATGAAAGCATGTTGCAAATAGGAGAAGGCCCAGACCTGTGTAATACGACAGCCCAATCAACTGAGTTCTGATAATCTTCCATTCAAGAGTCATGCAAGCCCTGAACAGAGGTTATATTTACGCAATTATTTTTTGTGGTTCGGAGAACTCATAAAATTAAAACTACTATAAACCTTATTCTGGGCTACATAACCCACAACTCACCTCTGGATTCCCAGAACTTATATTCTAAGCTACTAGAACTCAACTTTCGATTACCACCATTGAACTCTAGGTTACCAGAAACCAAATTCTAGGCTACTAGAACTCGACTTTGGACTGCCACAACTCAACACCGTACTTAACTAAAAAGCCTGTTAACTCTTACCGCTTCAGTGCCCTTTAGCCTATTGTGGCTGCCATTTTTATAACCAAATTGACAAGTAACACATGGATTTTCTGTCAGTTTGGTGTCAATATGGCGCCGATCATAGGCCAAAGGATACTAAAACGAAAATGAGTTAACTGGCTTTTTAGTTGAGAACGGTGTTGCACGACTCCAGCTCTGGGTCCCACAACCCAAATACTCTACTCCACTTCATAAGGAGTGCCTACTCTTCGTGCCATTTTGCAAGCTTCAGCCAAATTGAAGGAACACCGTATTTATTTTGGCGTTATTCCTTGCACACTCACCCACTTGAGCGAAAGAAAATGCTAATGGGTATGCTACGGGTGCACAACACACAAGGCGCGTTCGTCGAAAACGGCCGCGTAATAGGTAGGTTCGATTAGATTTAACCAAGAAAAATATAGTCCGACCACTTACGTCAGACGGACCGTGCGGCGAACCTTGCGATGAACTCACATTCCGAGATGTTGTGCTGCAGGCTGCCGAATCGTAAATGAAATTAAAACAGGTACGCGATTCAGCTTAAAGATTACTTCGGTACTTTCCACAGCTGTTCGGCTAACCATTTGTGAGTTCCTGCAGCCCCAAACTGAATTACCAGAACTCAAAAAATTTAATACATTTCAAAAGGCTGTGGGTAACGGTAATGTATCCCTTAGTTAGAATTACTCAGACATGCTTATTATGGCAGACCGAAGTTGCCAACCCACGCTCTGGGTAAACCCTGTTTTCTCAGTGTATAAGTGACAAGCTGGACGACAAACAGAATAAGTTTCTCAAGTGAAGATAGCTGCTGGTACATTGACGGATCCAAAATGCCTTCAGGCATTGGATCCGGAACTTATTGCAGCCGGGAAAATATCAGGATTATACATAGTCTGGGACGAATGGCTAAAATTTTCCAGGCGAAACTCTTCGCCATTGAAATGAGCGCACGTTCTATGATAGATCATAACTGGCGCAATAGATCAATAAAGATACTCTTCGACTGTCAAGCGGCTCTTAAGGCTCTTGAATCCTATAGGTGCTCATCGAGAACCGTTAGGAGCTGCCAGGACACACTTAAGACCCTAGGGCGAATAAACACTGTGTCGCTGGTATGGATTCCGGGACATTCTGGGCATCAAGGAAATGAGACTGCCGACCAACTAGCGCGTGAAGCGGCCTCGGCCGCCTTTATTGGCCCCGAACCAGCCCTTGGAATAGCATACAACATAATTAACACTGCTCTCTCAGGCTGGATGGAGAACAAGTTCCACCAATACTGGAGAGAATTGCCGGGACTGGCACATTCCAAAGAGTTCATTATAGAACCCTGCAGGAAGAGGGCCGGGAAACTCATTGAGCTCACCAGCCAGGACATCCGGACAATGGTTGATCTATACACCGGACACTGCAGGCTGAAAGTATCATTACACAGAATGGGTCTAAGTGAGGACACCGAATATAGGCTCTGTATGGAGTATGATGAGACGGCCAGATATGTGCTGTGTGAATTTCCGGCCATTGCACGTCAGCGTCAACGTATGATCGGTAAACCACAGATCGACGGACTGGATCTGAATGATGCTTCACCAAAGCAAGTTGCGAGCCTCTTTAAGGGACTAAATATTCTGTAGCAACAAAAAATGTTAAGCCACAATAGACCCAATAGTGGTCGCAGTGGACAATGCCAAATTGGCACACTCACAAACAAATCAATCAATCAAGTGATGAGCACGGTGAAACATTCCACTAAGATATTTTAAACATGTAAAGAAGGTAACGAGAAAAATGGAACTGTGAGTTGTTGGTCAACCACTGCTACTTTTACGAGAGATGCCCCAGAGGCTACTTTCAAAGACAGTATTTTGTTAAGGGAACAAAAAAAAATTGAAAATTGTTCTTTAATGTGATCAAAATTGTAAAAAATTTTTAACATTCTTTTATTTCTTATTATTATTTTATACAAGTGAGTTTGTAGTTTGTAGACCTGAATTAAAATTATTATTTTATCTAATTTTTGACCTTATCTGCCAGCGTTTTAGAATTCATTTTGTGTAACTATTTCTGATTATGTTATATAATGGCTTTTAAAAAAAACTCTTCTCTACTATTGTATTTTTGCTGTTGTCTGTCACAAAAACTTGAAAATGTTGATAAAACGTCCCCTAGCCCAATTTGGCAATCATTTTTTGGTCACTGCAATAACCATTGCAGCACTTTTTGCAACCGGTATAGCTTTTTTTTGAAAAAAAAACATTTCTAACAAAACCCAAAGAAAAAAATGGCAAAAAAAACAAAAATAGATTTTAAATGGTTGATGCGGTTTTGAAAACACAAGTATGGATGTGTGGATGATGAGAATATTTATTTATACACACACTTAAACACAAATTGACATGCGAAGGCCAGTTTACTGATAATACTTATCATAAACCTCACCTCACGCGCGATTCACATAATAAAAATACTGAAAGTTTTTTTTTAATTTAATTTTTAGGTTACATTTTTTTGTTTTCGGATTGGAGCCAAAATAAACAAAAAATATTTATATCTACTATAAAACTAGTTTTAGTTAAAAAAATATACTCTTTTTATAGAATTTTTGAAAAAATAATGTTTTTCTCTAAGGTTGTTTTCGTGTAATGGCCGCCATTGAAACTCGACAGCTAATATTGCTGTACTTTAGCAAATAATGTTCTTTTTTCACTATTTTTTCTACCTAATAAGAATAAGGGGCGAGGCTTTGTTCGCGAAGCAAGCCGAAGGAACCCGACGGCTACAATGACTGCTTTAACTGAAAATGATTTGCTTTAACTATTTTTACAACTTGCACAGAAAGGGCATTATTGTCGAAACGACCCGAAAAAACCCGAGAGCTAAACTTGCTGTGTTTGGCTTTAATGTATAGCCAACATTCTGCATATTTTTCTGGCCAAAGAATAGTATTTTTGAGCGAAGTTTAATAAATACTTTTGCTTTTAATACCAGTATGGTCATCAAAATGGGTTGCGCTTACATCATGAAAGCAAAAAGTATTACATACAAAAACTAAGCAAGCTAATTTACAATCAAAAATGTGCTGACAAAACGTTTTCACAGCTTTACTTTGGTTATAAATTCTAATTTGTACAATGTGCGTTACTTGGGGTGGAAAAAGTCCAGAGAAATAAGAAGTTTTTGACAAAAAAGTATCTAAGCCTCTTTTTCTGACGCTATTTCGATGTCTCTGCTACTTAAAATTTTAAAAACAACCTGTTAAATCACTTGCAAATACGAGATCGGTTTCATAGAATATTGAAATAGTAGTTTGCGATGTATAAATTGATTTTGTGTATTTTCAAAATCTAGTGGACAAAAATACACCCATACGTCTGCAGTCTAATAAAACATACTTTGTCAGAATTTATACGCCGTTTAAAATTTAAGATTATGGTTTCCGCAAGATGATGATTAATTAAAATTGCGTTTAAATTATGCCTTAATTAAATCTTCTCGTAACAAGTTTCGAAGGAAATAAAACAGGGCTTAAGCAAAATAAAAGTTAATATTTTTCTGGCGAACCGCCATTAGGGAGGACAGGAAATCAATATGTTGAATTTTAATGGCTTTTCCGGTAACAAATTCCGGATTTTGATTAAAGAAAAACAAGAATTAAAAAATCATTAAAGATTGAGCATTCTTCTTTGTTTGTTCCGTCATGTGCTGAAAATCTTGAAACCTAGATTCAAGTTGCTTGATAACCATGTTCATTCGTTTAATGTTTCTTAGAATCTTCATATTTGCTTCTTCCGTCTTTCTTATGCTGTCTTCGTTAACTTGATGAATCAATTCGCTTTGTTCAGCCACTGCGTTAATTTGATCAGCTAAGAATTTACCACGAATCGCTTCTTCTTCAACCAATTTCTGTGTATCCATCACTGCGGCTCTCATATCTTCATAAGCTTTCGAGTGGTCGCTCAATTGAACCTCAAACTGGTTCCTGTTAGCTTCTTCTGCTGCCACTTTTTTCTTGTAGTGGTCTTTTACAGCTGCGTACATTTCTTCTGTTTCGTAACACATGGCTTCTAACCTCTCCGCTTCTTTCTTTTTCTTAGCGCCTTCTTTTCTAAGTTCTTTTTTCATTTGAGTAACAATGTTTTCGTGTCTCCTGTGCATTCGTTCTGCGATTTCTTCCTTAAACGCTGACAAAAGATTAACGAACTTTTCGACAACTGCTAAAGGGTAAGCCTCCTGCAACCGTTCCATCTGTTTTTTGTTTGGTAACTTGCTTATCGCTTGCTGCCACATGGCGGCAGGAAGCTCATATTTATCGTCGGGCTCGACAGAAGTCTCAAAAAAGGATTTTGGCATCAGTCTTTGCTCAATGTCGTCTAAATACTCCTCCCGTTTGGCTACCTTATCTCTCCTAGTTTTGACCTAAAACAATAAGCAAATTATTTAACTATGAATTTTTGATTATTCAAACTTGTTTATGTCTGTACATGGCTTAGTCCAATAAATAAACGGATAAGTCCGGAACAATCTGAAATGTTTCTAGTGGGTGCTAGTTGCATTTAGAAATTTCATATGAGTGCATGCTGGACTAAAAGCTTTTGTGGATTTATTTTCTTTATCTATCTAATGCCTATATAATTTATTTGTCATTGCCCTCCCTTTATTTACTTATTAATGTCGACTTAGTACGATCATAGCAAATGTTTTAATTGCATTAGCGTTAGCGAAGTTACTTCGGTCTCTGATTTGCTAAAAAAAGCAAGAAGATGCTGCTACAGAAACAAACAATTTTTGGATATTTGTTTCACTATATCAAAGATTTTTCTGTTTCCTTTCTGTTTTCTTAATAAATAATAGTTTATTGTTTTATTTTAGCTTTAAACCTTTAATACGAGTATGATTTTATTTGATTTAAATATCACACATTTTTCGGATTAAAACTTACCCTATCGTATAACATTAATAAAAGATCTCCTCTTTTTGAATATTCATCCAAATTCTGATAATGTTCAAACATTCCCTTTTCTTTTAAGTCATCAACAAGTTGATCCAAGAGTCCTTCTATGGTTTCATTCCTTGCTGCGATTTCTTTTCCTTCAAGTTCGTCTGCGATCGCTCGAAGGAGAACATCATAAAACGCCAGGACCTTTTCTCTTTCACGTGGGTCTTTTCTTTTGGCCAGAATTTTTTCCATTTCATATTCTGGGGGCATTTCCTCTTGAAAACGAGTTTGAAATTGCCTTTCCAGCGCTTGACGACGTTCCAAAGAAACATCACCACCGCCTTGAGCTACCCAGTCGTCTCCTGGTAAACAAATCTAAATAAGATACACTGATGCTCTACCTTTAATTTGATAAAAACATGATGGCAGTTGCAGTAAGCTTTTAAGAGGAAAGGTCAGTGGTTGATAAATAAGCACCATCTGGAAAGCTTAACGAGTACTTTCTGTAATCAGATATCCACCGCAACTGACAAAGGTTCAAAAGATATTAAAAATTAAAGGTAAAAATATTCAATTACCCGGCTCATAGAAAAGAAGTTAAAAAACCTCCAAATCAGTTACTTCAACCAAAAAGAATCAAAAAAGCAAAAGATCAAAAGATCTTGGGTGGAAAAAAACGAAAATGTAAACTTGGAAGAGCATCTTACAAGGAACACACAAAGGACCAAAGCGAAAAAAAAATGACTAAACGATGTTTCATCCTGGGCAACCAGCGTAGGCTCGTCAGTGGTTTCATTGGTCACCCTCCTCAAAAATTATTAAACACCATCATACAAAGCGAAACATCGTTTAATCATTTTCGTTTTTTCCACCCAAGATCTTTTGATCTTTTGTTTTTTAGCGGACTCATGTTGAGAATGGCAGAATTTGCTTGAATTTGGTATAAAGAAATCCATTATTTTCGAAATTTAAATGTCAAATTTTAAATAAGTGTGAACAATTTCGTGTCTCTTGGACTATATAAACGATTAAACAAAATTCTACAACTACTTCCTCTGTTTTAACATTTACAATAAACAAATGCTTTCAAAAAGGTATTTTTCCCGAATGTTTAAAAATTGGAAAATAAAACCTATATTTAAAAGCGGAGAGAAAAACGAATTCGAAAATTTTAGACCAATATCACTACTCCCTATCTTCTCAAAAATTTTGGAGCGCCTAATCAAGAAAATAATTGCCAAGTTTTTCGACCGATATCAAGTTTTGTCAAAATTACAATTTGGTTTTCGTGAAGGTAAATCCACGCGAGATGCCATACAACTTCTAACTACTAAAATCTATGATGCAATTAATAACGGCAACCCTTCATTATGCTTATTTGTAGACCTATCAAAAGCATTTGATACGTTATGTCAGGAGACTGTTAAAAAAAAATTAAAATTTTACGGTTTAAGAGGCAAAATTTTTAATCTGTTGTAAAGCTACTTGTCAGACAGAACACAGCCGGTTTCTGTTAACGGTGTTCTCAGTAACAAGAGAAAGGTCCAATATAGAGTTCCTCAAGGTGCCGTACTTGTACCACTCTTGTTCACAATTTACATAAATGGTATGCTTAAATTAAACGTCAAAGGCACCATCATAAGTTTTGCTGATGATACTGTGATATTTTGCACTGCCAGATCCTGGGCTGCCTTAAAAAACTGTATTGAGGATAATACTAAACTTGTCAAAAACTGGTTTGATTATAACAAACTCAAGCTAAACGTAGACAAAACGAAGTATATTCCATTCAATTCATACAAAAACCAACTACCTAATCTGAAGTGTGGAAACTCCGAAACACCTGAATGTTCATCAATCAAATATCTTGGAATTTATATAGACAGTCAGGTCAAATCGGATGTACACTTCTCTCCACATAAAACTGGTACAGCAGAATTTAGCAGTCTGTTTACTTTTTAAAATTTTTATAGTACGACATTGTCTTCCTATATGTGACAATGTCACAGACTCCTGACAACGTCATGTCAATGTCATCCAAATTTTAAAAAATGCCGCTGCATCTCTCCGAATTTGATAAAGCTCAAATATTTATATTAAAAACCGATTTCAAGATGAGGGAAGTATCCACCGAAAGTAAGACACCGGTTTGACGGTTACTAGCCCAGAAAGAGACCAAGAAGCAATCAATTTTATGGAAAATCATTCGTTTGCCAAAGCGAAAGAAGTAAAAATTGAAATTTTCCAACATTAGGCAGGAGGATTAAACGTTCGAGGCTAAGGTGTCGCATTGCGGCAAAAAAAATTAAACTAAGTGAGGAAAAGAAGCAGTCTCGATTAATTTTTGCCTGGAAACGAAGACCTGGCGGCAAGATTTTCGGTAAATGTTTGGTGCTGGATATCGGCTAGAGGACATGGCGCTCTATTTAGAATTAATGGGCGATTTACAGCCGAAGTTTACGTTAATATGCTGTTTTTAATTTTCTGGCTGATCTGGCCTTTTAATTGTTTTGGTCTAGTAACTTTCGTCAAACCGGTGTCTTCCTTTCGAGGGAGAGTTCCCGCTTCTTAAATATCGATTTATTATGTTTACTATCGTAGACTTGCTTCTTTCATAATCAGCCAGTCGAATAGATCAATTACTGTAGTGTAGCTTTCGTTTAGTTAGGTTTTTATTTTTAGTGGCCTTATATTTTGAATTAGTAAAAAATAAACAAGCCGTCTCCTTATAAAAAGTTTATATATGCCAAAAACATAATCTAAAATGACAAAAAGTCAAAAAGTCAGTGTTGCACATAGGAAAATATAAAAAATCGTATTTGCAGCTACCTTCTGCTCTACCAGTTTTATGTGGAGAGAAGTGTACATACAAAAAGTCTTACAAAGTCAGGAGTTTATTGTCTAAATTTATGTACTTGAGAGACTTTCTCAGTATAAAGCAATTCAAAATTCTCTACGGATCACTAATACAGAGCCACTTGACATATGGAATCATTGGGTGGGGGGAGTGTCTGAAACTTATTTAATAAGTTTAGACACTCTTCAAAAATGGTTTATAAAAATTATTTATAATTAAAAAAAACCTACTCCACTGGCCGTTTGTTTGAGGAAAGTAAAGTGTTGGACATACGCCAGTTATTTAGGGCAAAATAGAACTAAGTATTAACGAACAAAAATTTAATGTGCGTACCTAACAATTACCAAAAAACTCACGGTCAGCGCTTAATTAACTACTACGCTCTCAGATTGTACAATATGTTACCAGAAAATCTAAAAAATATTCGAAATTTTAAGAATAGATTAAAACTCTGGATTTATCTCAAGGGAAGACCCTTTTTTAATGATCTAATAAATTTAAAATATTTAAGGTTAAAAAGTCCTCTTCTTTATAATGCATATCCCGAAATGTGATTTAAATCAGATAATGACTCTTACTACTTATGACTTCTTTCCTTACTAAGACAAAAAACCCGGCTATACTAAAAAAGAAAGAAAAATAAAGGAAAAATCTGCAAAATTAATTCATTTAAGTTGATTTTATAAGCTTATATTATTATTATATTTAAGAGTATTTAGTTTTTCCTTAAAATGTACGAAAAATATCCCGCACAAGCACTGCTTCAGGGATTATTCTTCCTACGTTTATTATTATTATTAATACAAGCTATCTATTTTAAAATTTCTAACCTAATTACTATAATAAACGTATAATTTATTATTATGTCACTCGTTTGACAAGCACTGACCTTCCGTCTACGATAGCGTTCAATGAGTTTTACCTGTAAGAGAAATTCCAATATATGCAAACGCTCCTTGCCCATGAGGTAGCGTTCTTGTAGCAAAGTAGGTTCTGCCTTTCTTCTGTTTGTTTGTACCACCAGCTTCCATATTATAGTCTGTATCATTAAGCCATGCTGGAGTTGCAACTGTTTCTGGGGCTTCAGTAAAAACCTGTAATAAAATTTTATAAGCGAGAGAATATACTTATGTTTGTTTTAGCGATTTGTAAAAGACATTTGACAAAGCAAAATTTCTCTTACGTCCATGGCATCAGAGAGATCCACATGGTTGGGATTTTTGGTAAACGGCTCTTCCAGTTTTCCATTTTGCATGCAAATTAAAAGGTTGGCCAAATACATGTTTCGACATCGTTTCCTTTCCACCGACTCGCAAGCCTCCGTGCAAAGTTTGTAAACCCAGAATTTTGAGTGACGAAATGTGTCGCTATCGGTTATTCGTTTCAGGAATGTATTGGTAAAATTAAGGTAAAAGAGAAAGTCTTCGTCTAGCTTGTACTCGATTTCCATTGTGTGATAATTTACGTTAGAATTTGGAGACTTGATTTTTTTTGAGGTTGTCAGTGTTTTTGATTGATGTTTCTTTTAACATAAGGTCGTCAACGACTAGTGATCGTATTGCTAACTGAATCGGTATTTAGAAAGTTCTTTAATGAGCTTAAGATATCAAGGTGTCAAATTCGAAACGCCAATTAAATTTAAACCAGGTTCAAAACCATTACTTACTGGTCTGTGGGATGTTTTAGCTCTTGTCGAATTTCCTTGTTCATAATTACGCATATCTCTTTAGATAATCTTAACCTCTTTTTAAAATCTACATCGTTGTATTCCTCCGAATAATTTTTGGTCTTCTTGATGCTTCGACAATGTCAATAATTTCGTCATCATCTACATCCAGTTGATCAAACATAAATACTAAGTTATCGTCCATGGGAATTTTACTAAATACTTACAGTTTTTACCAAAAATTTTCAATACATTATTTTTTCTATTATTCATTCATTATTATATTTTAAGATTAGAATGCTTGACAGTACGGTATTAACTATTAAACTGAAGTTTAACCACACCCAGACCGTCGGTAACGGTTAAACCGAAGTTCGTTGGTAAACTGCACCTATGAAACGTAAAGGATATCCGTGGTTTAAACTGAGGTTTGACGTTTAACTATGAGTTGTAAAATTGTGCCTTAACACCAAACACTAATCTAACACATTTATTACAAGAGTAAACAATTTTGTCTCCTTTTTAATTTTTCCAAGCTTATGAATAACCAAAGACACAAGATGCTACTCTCTCTAAACAATGCTAGAGCGATATCTCTATCCAACACCGTTCTCAACTAAAATGCCAGTTAACTCATTTTCGTTTTAGTATCCTTTGGCCTTTTGGCCTATGGTTTTCTACAAGTCAAAATCTTGGGAAAACCTTAAACTATTGGCGGAAAATGATTTTAAAACAATAAGATCTTGGTTGCAAAAAAACAAACTAACTTTAAAATACGAAAAAACAAAATATTTGCCTTTTGCAATTTATAAAAATGCTTTATCCGAATTTAATTTACTAACAATAGAAAATAAAGAACAAATACCAGAATCAAAATCTATAAAATATCTAGGAGTAGTAATTGATAGACACTTAAAATGGGATCTGCAAATAAACAATGTGGTGAAAAAAATCCGGGGATTACTACCTAAATTTAGATATCTCAAGGAATTTCTGGAGGTAGATCAACTTAAATCGCTTTATCTGTCTCTTGTACAATCTCATCTCTTATATGGGATTCTGGGATGGGGAGCGGTAGCAGACTGCCACTTAACAATTCTTGAGAATACGTAAAAATGGTTTCAAAAATTAATTTATGGCAAAAGAAGAACATATCCTTCGGACCAGCTTTTCCAGGAAACACAGATTCTCGATATTAGACAACTGTACTGTTTGGAGCTGCTTAAAAACATACACAAAAATAAAATAAAATTTACAGAAAAAGTGTTAGCATACAAAACCAGAAATAAATCAAATGTTGAATATGTTCAGGCTTCCAAAACAATAACGCAACGTTCAATCAAATACTTTGCCCCAAGAATATTAAATTAAAATAAACTTGCCTACTGACTTCAAAAATATACTAAAATTTAGTGTGTTCAAAAAATTAGTCACAAATTGGAAAAGAGAAAGTAGAGAGATGTGTAACAATCTAATTAACTTAAATTATATTAGGTAATTAGAAGTAAGATGAATGTTCTCTAAGATTAATTTTATATGTAAAATCTACCTACTCCAAAATTTTATCATCAATTCGAACTGCTGCGAAAAAAAAAACTATTTATCTAAATAATATGGTAAGTCAACAAGCATGTTTATGCTTTTAAGACATTTTTGTGCGTTTATTTTTGCATTTTATTTATATTTATGATCAATATCATATTGACACCAAACTGACAGAAAATCCATGTTTTACTTGTCAATTTGGTTATAAAAATGGCAGCCATAATGGGCTAAAGGATACTGAGGCGATAGGAGTTTACAGGCTTTTTAGATAAGAACGGCGTTGCTCCATCCATATTAATAAACCGATGGAGCTGTCGTGTCTGTCAAATTATGTCACACATAGAGGATCTCCGAATAAAGGTGTTTGCATTTCCGATAAATTACATTTAATCGAAACTGCCTACATATTTCGTTTTATTGATAATAATATTCGTGATTGTAACGTGGACAAACGCTACCCATGCAAAGTGTAGAAAGTATCCCTTTTTATTCTTGCCGGCAGTTAGACCAGTGAACTCAATACAAACAGGAAACTGGTCCAGTGCTAGAACTCTTGAAATTAATTCCTGTCTTTTCACTTTTATGGTATAAAAGAAAGACACATGGTTCAAATTAGGTGAGAAGTGAGAATTTTGTTCATATTTAGGTGCACGGATGTCAAGAATAGAGCCTAGTGTAATGATAGGGTCCCTATCTTCTCTCAGAATTGGTTTTAACTATAAAGGTATAACTTAAAATAGAGACAATATGTTTACCACAGTTGCGATCAGACATAAAGTAAACAATTTGGTAACGATGCCAGATTGCGATGAAAGTTGTATTTTTACACGTAATGTTTTTAGAAACATATTATTTTTATTTTTTATCATTTACCTGCAATTATGCAAATTCTCCAGTTCGTTTTTTAAAATATATAAATAAATTTAGATTTAAAAAAAAAACGCATACATGCAGTAACAAAATTGACCTTTCTAAAAGTGTATAATATATACGGACTACCAGCTAAAATGCCTAAAAACTTTAAAAGTACGACAATTTGTCATATTGTTTAAAAAAGGTCTCAAAAATTGAAAATATTTTTTTACTTAAATTAAAGGCAACCTTATTTTTACATTAAATTTTGCATAATACTAAAAAATCAGCAAAAATAATGTTTTAGTAAAGTCAAATTATCACTCGAGTAACGGATGAAGGCTGTTCTATAAAGAGGGCGGTAACCCATTTTGGAGTTGATAAAATAATAGAATAGGAAACTTGGATTAGGACAAAAGCGATGGTAAACTTAATAATAATTATTTTAAATTAAAAAAGAACTAAAATAAATAATTTAGTATTTAATAGGATCACCATTTCTCTCTATTAAAAGCTGCAAACGTCTGGGTATTGAAAAGGTTAAATTTTGAAAATACTGATGGTCTTCTGAGAGCTGATCCAATGCGCGATAAATAGCATCGCTTAACTTTTCAGCATTTCGTGGTCTCCAATTCCTTTGGTATATTATTTTAACGATCCGACCCCATATCTTTTCCACTGGGTTAAGGTCAGCGCTGTGTGCTGGCCAAAGAAGTCTTTCTATATTATTATTCTGAAACCATTGGCTAACAACATTAGCCATGTGTACTGGACAGTTGGCCTGCTGATAAACGAAGTCATTATTTTCACGTAAAGCTTGTACAGATGGCAGCATAACGTTTTCAAGGATTTCAATACATTGTTCAGTATTGAATCTTCCTTCGATTCTCCAAAAAAAAACCCAAACCTCTAGCTGTAAACCAGCCCCACATGTTTACAGAAAAATGTCCAGCTTTTTAATTTGGTTTGTATATTCGGGTTCAAATCTAGAATTTTGTGGACGATAAATTAAAATTCTCGTGATGCTTGAAGATGATTGAAAAATTTTTTCGTCAGTAAAAACCACCCTCTCCCAGAAGTTATTATCACGAAGAACGTTGTTCAGTGCCAAAATCACTCTGGCCTGTATGGCTTCTTTGCAGCAACTCGACAAGAGACTTCTGATTTCGTTACTCTTCTATTTACTGTTGCTAAAGAACCCGGAAATAATATTACATTAGCTGCTTCAACCGACGTTGAAAAAGGATTTTGTCTGAGATGGTCAATAAGTCTCTCATCTGGCACTTCAGAACTTACTTTTGGTCGCCCTGATCCTCTTTCCTATCCGTAGAATTATTTTCAATCCAGCGCTTTTTCTATCGCATTATCGTCATTTTATCAATTCCAAAATGGGTGGCCACTCTTCTTATAGACCAGCCTCGGGATTAAATGTACCACTTTACTCCCTAGGTTTATAATGTACTAATATTTCCCAATATATATCGGGAATAAAACCTACAACAATGTGAAATCCTTGCAGTTGTGGCGGGTCAGTCATATAATCGTTTGTACGCTGCTCCATTCATAATTTCTCGTCGGCGTTGTAGCTTTAACATGATCGAGATTTTGGTATATTTTACAGATTATTGGACAGTTTTTAATATTTTGTCAATACATTTTTAAGTGTTTGTGGCAAAAGGGATATGACAAAGTGCGTGGTGTGACGAAAACCAAGCATTTTGTAGGTTAGTTATTATATGTTTTTCCGACGCCATCTTGTCATAGTCATCAAATATAATTAATAAATATAGGAAAGAATTAAGTTTTTCTGGGATATTTTTTGCAAATTTCTAATAAAAACAATATGGTAAGCACTTTAATTCAACTATATTTGCTATAATGAACTAACCCCAGCTGCGATATTGGTGAATATCCTATACGAGTAGCAAAAAAATGTAAGAGGTGGGTATGATATTTATTTATAACTACAGGCGGAGTTTTAATACTATCTGTAGTCAGCTCATTTTTTTCTGCCGAGATTTGTTTATAAATAGTACAAGCGTTCCCGGTGTAAATATAAATTTTTAAAACATTATATCAGACACAGGATAAAGAAAGTATGTTTGTTACAACTTTTTATTTATAATATTTACATAGGTCGATACTCCACATAAGATTTTTTTTTGTATGTAATAAAAATATAAACATTTTTTTTACGTATTAAATAAAAATTATAGTAGAGTGTATAAATTCCATTTATTTTTACACAATGACAAATCATCATATAATACCTGGAATTTAGGTATTTTCCGTTTTCAAAATTCCACTATTTTAATTCAAATGTGCTAATTTTTTCCACATTGGTTTTTTTGGTAATTTGCCTAAACAGTGCGGAAAGTGATACTTTTCTGCATGCGATATCCGTTAATTGCGAAAAAGGCACTTTTGACACGTTTTTAGTACAACAATTTCCTACTTGCATAAAAAGATTCTTCCTAAGATTATATATATTTGGTATTTTTGAACTTAAACCCAAAACATAATTTTGTTTCTATTTTTAATTTAATCTAGTTTATAAATGTATCTAAAAACTCCAATTAGACTCAAAATTCATGCCGTGCTAAAAAATACTTTTACCTATGCTAATTTTTTAATAAAGTTTTGCCGGTCACTTGACATTAAATAGGTACAAAAACAACTTCGTGTGAAAAAGTCTACTTTCACATACCAAGTTTAATGTGGAAAGTTCAAGCTCCTACACGCCGTACGTAAAAAAAATAAGCACGGCGTGCATAAAAAACTATCCTAACGTGCGTGAAAAAACTTTTAACGCACGCATTTTTTTTTAAATGATACTTTATGGACCAAATTTTTAAATTGTGAGTTTAAAATGTGTGTTCTAAAAACTAATTTTTGATCAAGAAAGTCATCATCAACTATCCTACAAAAAAATTGTACCTAACTCTTGCTGGAGTGCCTTTCCCGCCCGAACTCCTCCTGTGCGTAAACGTATGACTTTCCGTACTAACTATCTGGAGAACATTCAAAAAATTAATATTTTCTATGTTATTTCTCCACATACATATTTTCACAATGATAAATATAATACCTCTCCATACCCCGGTATCAATTATTAAGTATAAAAAAAAATTAATGATTGTATTTACAAAAATATTTGACAAGTCTGAAAATAAAGACCAAATCTTTTTAAATTTATAAATAACGAGCCGCTTCTGGCGGCTGGTAAACGTGACGTGGTATGGCCTGGACCAGCGTTGCCAGTGGAAGATAAAGTGGTTTTCCCTAAGTCTAACGACTGATCGCGTTTTAAAGTGATTTATGAATGACTTGATGGGTCTATTTTAGTTTAATGTGTTTGGTTTTAACAGACCACTTTGTATAGAAACGTCCATCTCCTTCGAGGTCATGCGGATCAGTATACATGTGACCCTTCTACGTGTATGCTTCAATAAGGTTACGAGGTTATTTTGGCCCCGCGCCTACATTGCATACAGAAGGATAGAGGCCCTGTATACAATTTTTGACAGTTACTGTTTTATCAGAGGTAAGCAACTCGATTTGGCAGTTGTTAGGGAAATTTTTATAATTTTTTTGTGTTCTGGCGACCATTGGAAATAAATAATTTTTCAGTTTCACATTTTTGATTAATAAACGTAGATAAAGGGTATTCTAATGTTAGAAAAAAGGTTAGATCTAACTAAAAGCAAGCTTGAATTTTTAAATAAAACCCCCTGTATTTCAAAAATTTATGAATCGGCCGTTCCTTTTTGATCCCAAATATACCAAATATATTACCTCTGTCTATATTGGTTTGCGAGAAAAATGACAAAATCCTTACCATAATGCCAATCTGCTAGAGAAAGAATAATCTGAGCTTTAAAATCTCTCTAACACATTATGCTTATGGTGAGGATTTTTGCCTTTTTCTTGCAAACTAATGTAGAAAGAGATAAAGCGTATTTTTGAAATTAGGAACGAAAGTGCAATTCAAACATTTAACGATATATAGGGTGTTTCATTTAAAATAACAAACTTGGTTATTGATTTATGTTTTTTAAAGCGCATAAATCACGTCGCACCCTTCGTGCCGTTACTTACTAGCTAGCTTACTAGCTCCCCTTCGACGACGCGCGCGGCCATGTTTTGTCATAACTTGAGAACGGATCGACCTACGGCGATGAAACATGATTATTGAGCACTAACGAGGGATGAAGCCTATTGATTTTCAGAAAAATTGGATAACTGCAAGTGGAGTAGAAATGGGAGAAAGTGTCGAAAATTGGCCTTTTAAGGTGTACCTCCGATGTTCCGCTCTAAGTGTCCAGGAAGTCGACTAATCGTTTTCAAATTTTACAGGAATTAAGGCTCATGTGCGGGGACAAAACCTATTGAAAATGGGTCGAATCGGAGGAAGACAAGTGTCGTTTTTTAGAATATGTTAAATCATTACTCGAGAAGTAGTAAACCAATTTAAACCAAATTTTGTGCAGTCATAAGGCCGAATGTGTGCTCGGTGACCGTTAAGTTGGTTTTTGCAATTAGTTTTTAGTTTTTGAGTTTTCACGATTTTTCGAAAATTATGTAAAACGGTTGCAGTCAAAAATGCTCGATCGAGCGGTTTTATTGCCCATGCATTTTTTGACGGTTCCGGAACTGCTATTCTCTTTAAAAATAATCTCTAAATAAGTTTCCGGCACTCTAGGACACACCGTTTTGGAGTTTAAGGGCAAATCATCCAAAAACACTCAAAAAAATGTTTTTTCAAAAAATTACATTTTTACAAAAATTGCCATATCTTAAAAACGGCGAGATCTAGTGTGATAAAAACTACACAGTTCGCTTTTTTGAAGTTTTCTACATAAGAATCAGTCAAAAGTTTGAGGTGGCGCTGACGTAGTTTACTTAATGTTTGTCAAAACCTGCCTAATTCCAAAGAAAAAACCATGAAATAAATAACTTTTTAAATATTTTTTAAAATACATACGCCACGATATTGGGAGTAAATTCGTTTTAAAGATAAAAAAAAAATACGCAAAACGACATATATTACTGTATGATCAGTGTCTTACGTGAGTCATTATAACGTAAAAATGGTGGAAAAACGGCAAAATTTTATAAAAATTAAAAGTAAACTGCAACTCTTTTTCAAAAATAAAAGTAAAGTTAGCAAAATCAGTGGCGTACGTAAATATTAGGAAAAAATACGCAAAATGACATGTGTTTCTATATTATCAATACCGTACGTGAGTCATTATAATGGAAAAATGGTGCCAAAACGTCAAACTTTTATAAAAATGAAACTAAAACTGCAATCATTTCTCAAAAATAAAAGTAAAATTAGCAAAATCAGTGGCGTACGTAAAGTTAAGGAAAAAATACGCAAAGCGATATAAGTCACTATATGATCAGTACCGTACGTGAACCATTATAACGAAAAAATAGTGCCATTTTAAATATAAAAATATGATCATATCATTTTACCAGTGCCTTTCATGACCCGAAAACGAGCTGTGCGTTATTTAATACTTTAAACTTTAAAGAACAAAATATACCTTCATTCATACAAAATGTAGCTTATTTAAAACCGTAAATCAATACCTTAACAGTTTTCAAAGTGTTGTCCCCCAACTAAGTCAGAACGGCTGAACCGATTTGGATGAAATTTTGTAACAAGATATATTGTCACCAGAATTTTTCGAGGAAGAAAGAATCAATCATCATTATTAATTTGCGGAAGGCGTAAATCACCCGTTTATGTTAGCAAATTAATAATGATAATTGGTTCTTTCTTACTCGAAAAATCCAGATTACAATATATCTTGTTAGAAAATTTTATCCAAATCGTTTCAGCCGTTCTGACTTATATGAGTAGGATTTATTCTCCAACACTTTGAAAACTATTAAGGTATTGATTTTAGCTTTTAAAAAACCTACATTTTGTATGAATAAATGTATACTTTGTTCTTTAAAGTTAATTTATTTTGTTAATTTTAAAAAAATCAGAAAGCGATTAACCTGCTTAGTTATTTTAAATACACACAGGTCGTTTTCGATTCGCGAAAGGCACTGGTAAAATGATATGATCATATTTTTATATTTAAAATGACACTATTTTTACGTTATAATGGCTCACGTACGGCACTGATTATATAGTGACTTATGTCGCTTTGCGTATTTTTTCCTTAACTTTACGTACGCCACTGATTTTGCTAACTTTACTTTTATTTTTGAAAAATGATTGCAGTTTTCTTTTAATTTTAATAAAATTTTGCCGTTTTTGCACAATTCTTACGTTGTAATGACTCACGTACGGTACTGATAATATAGTGACACATGTCATTTTGCGTATTTTTTCGTGATCTTTATGTACGTTCCTGATTTTGCTAACTTGACTTCTATTTTTGAAAAAGTGTTGCAGTTTTCTTTTAATTTTTATAAAATTTTACCGTTTTTCCACCATTTTTGCGTTATAATGACTCACGCACGGCACTGGTCATATAGTGACATACGTCATTTTGCGTATTTTTGTCTCATCTTTAAAAAAAAAATACTCTTAATATTGTGGCACATGTATTTTTCCAAAATGTTTCAAAATTTCTATATTTATTTTTTTTTCTTATGATTCTAGCCCGTTTTGACAAACATTAAGTGAACTACGTCAGCGCCATCTACAAACCGGCTGAAACTTTTAATTGATTCTTATGTAAAAAACTTCAGCAAAGCGAACTATGGAGTCTCCATCAAATCAGAGCTTGCCGTTTTTGAGATACAGCAATTTTTGTAAAAATGCATTTTTTTTGCAAAATTTTTTTTTTGCGTGTTTTTGGATATTTTCCCCTCAAACTAAAAAACGGTGCGTCCTAGAGTGCCGGAAACTTATTTAAAAATAATTATTTTGGACCTCTTTGAAGAGAATAGCAGTTCAGGAACCGTCAAAAAATGCATGGGCAAAAAAACCGTTCGATCGGGTATTTTTGACTGCAATCGTTTTACATAATTTTCGAAAAATCCCCAAAACTCAAAAACTAAAAACTAATGTAAAAAACTAACTCAACTTAATTTGGTTTAAATTGGTTAACTACTTCTCGAGTAATGATTTGATATATTCTAAAAAACGGCAGAAATTTCGTCAAATTTACACCTTTTTGAAAAATGGGGCGCTGCGGGCCTCTAGAAAAGTCTCAAAATAAAATACTTGTCTTTTTCCGATTCGGCCTATTTTCTACAGGTCTTGTCCCTGCACTTGAGCACTGCAAAATTTGACAACGATTAGTTAACTCCCTGGACAGCTAGAGCGAAACAACGGAGGTACACCTTAAAAAGGCCAATTTTCAACACTTTTTCACATTTCTACCCCACTTGCAGTTTTCCGATTTTTCTGAAAATCAACAGTTTCATCGCTCTAAGTTAATCCGTTCTCAAGTTATAGTGAAACAGGGCCGCGCGCGTCGTCCAAGGGGAGCTAGTAAGTTAGTAAGTAAGTTAGTAACTAGGCAAAACAAACATAAGTGAAGGTCACTGATTATGCACGAAAAATATACCAAACAAAAAAACCCAAAACAACTCTATTAATTTATTGAGGTTATCTAAAAGCGCACTCAAGAAAACTTTCCTTACTAAAAGCCCATCCATTTCAAAGCTGTAGAGCTTTCATAAGTAGAGGTTGGTGCAAGCCAATGTACAAGCAGAGTTAAGAAATCCGAACTCGCTGTTTGTTATTTCAACGCAGCTAATATTTAGAAACTGACATTTCGATAGTGACAGAAATGCAGACAAAACTTGTATTTAAGTTTTTTAATACATTTCATAAATAAAACACCGCTTAAATAAATACAAAATTAATCTACTCCTTATTTTATTATTACCCATCTAAATCGTAGTGTGATATCAAGTATTAACTGGAAAAATTAATGAACATGGGTAAGTTTTAATTAGAGTGACATATAACCCCAATTTTATTTTTTTTTACAGAGTGTTTACTATTTAAACCCCGCGTGGGTTTACATTTTTTAATTTTCTTTTCTAAATTGAAGCTTTCTTCTTAAATCCAACAAAAGATTGTGTTAAGATGATTATTCAATAAAATTCAAGGAGGGTTGGTTTAAAATGCTTAAAACCAAAAATTTCACTTAAACTTAGGACCGTTCTAAAATAGACTAAACCCTTTTAGTAGATCTCACCGACAGTGTTTTTCTGTTGGACGGAAGAATATAGGTATGGTTTTTTTTTTAAACATAAACATAAAAACAAAAACCAAATTACGCTTGTGAGATGATCGTTTTATTTACGATTCTGTTAAAAAGTGGTCTGACGATACATTTAACGATACTGACAAACTTGGGTTTCCCAATGGGATGGAAGCTTGCGGCCCGTTCGTTTATGTAGGTCGGAGTCCTTCCAGCTTGTATTGAGTTCATTTCAAGTATTGGAAACTTAATTTTAAATATTTTATCAGGGTGATATAACAACATTGACAAAACTTTTGTATGTCAATGAACATCTATTTTAGAAATCCTTATGGTAATATATCATAGAAATGTCAAGGGTAAAAATTATTTATTTATGCTTTTTGAGGGTGCATTTCATGTATGTATGACTTTCACAGTGCGCTAGTATTAATTATAGAGAGTGTTCAAAAGTGTTTAGCTTTTTAGCGTATTGGGAGTTTCAAATCTCACAAAGCACTAAAGAAATGACTCTAAATTAATAGTTTGTAATTCATCTTAACGGCCCAATTACATAGTTAAACCGGCAACGCTGTTGGGTCCATTTTTCCGCACGTTTCTCGGAAACGGGACTTCCAAATGGCCTGAAATTTTGCCTAAATTGTTTATTGGACTATGTTTTTCCATCAAATCTTGGTACTTTTTTAAAATTTTGTTTATTTTTTGAAAAAAACTGTTTTAGCTTTTGTGGTGTTTCAAAATTGGCGCACCCATATTACGTCAGAAACAGTCAGAAATACCCTTTATAGAGACCTGTAAAACTAAATTGGAAATATTTGTAATTTTCCAAATAATGGACACCTAATTTCAAAAACCCTCTAGATTGTATTAATAAGCTTTGTAATCATCTTCCTCTAATAAAAAACAAATTGAGTATTATTTTCCTCTAAAGCTAAAACATGCGGAAATGTAAAAACATGGACTATACTGTTTACCTATCAATATTAGCTATATGCCTAGCATCAAAAAGTACTTAAATGGTTATATTATAGATACCGCCACCATCAAAATTAACCACCCACGTCTTTTTTTTTGTGAGCTTACCCTAGGCATAGTTTCTAGTGTTCTCCTTTACTAAATGTATTCGGCTAAGAGAGATCCAGCATATATACCTAGGTAACACCCCTTACCAGGAAAAAAATTTATGCCATGCAAACATCGAAATTGGTCGACTCACTATATTTGCAACTAACCAATGTCAGTGTGTGTGTCTTAGTTTTGTCGTTTTGTTTTGGAGTTCGACGACCTGGTTTTTGTGTTTTATTTAAAAATTTTTCCTTTGGTGTAAAGCTACTTTTTAGAACCCTTAAGTGGTCTGTGTGTATTTGTAGAATATGACTTGTGCACTGAAAAATTGTACATCGATAAGGAGGATGACGGAGGACGTCAACATTTCTTTTCACAAGTAAGTGTAAGGGTCAGTTTATGCTCGCAACTTAGATCAAGCTAAGACATTCTTTGCGGATTTTTTACGGGGTAATTAAACAACATAAATATGTGATGTGCCTAAATACAAGGTCTTTTGTATCACCGTTACAAACTCGATGTTACTGTTCATGGTGACAGGAACAATAACATTATTTTTAGAAATGGTGGTAAGTTGTCATGTATGAAATAGGTAGGCAATGCCAATACCCCCAAAATTATTTTATTTTTGCAAAAAATGTAAAAATTGGTGAAGAAAATGAGTGTAAAGTTGCCTGCCTACAAGGGTAATTTCACTGGCAGGTATATATGTACATTTTGGTGCACATTAATTTGATTTTTTTTTACATTATTTTAAATATTTTTCTGTTTTTTCTCTTAGTTTTCATACTAGTTTCAAAAAAAATCCTTATTTTTTTTCCTTTGTTTCACATTTTCTAAAAACATGCGAACTACAAAAAAAAGTGAAATCCCCCTCGGTTGCCTGATACAATAAGTAATTTTTTTTAATTTGTGCTCTAAATGTTGTGGGTTCACTTAACCATACTTTGTGCTCAGCAAACTTATTTTTTGGCAACAAAGTGCAACTAGAAGCAAGGACATTTCATTTACTTTTACATTAATAGTTTAGGTGCACAAAAAAATGCTGGACAATTTGAATTTTCTGGTTTAGGAAAACATAAAAAAAAAGCCAAACAACCAACAAAATTCACCCTACTGGTATTAATACAGATGCCCCTTAATTTTATTTATTCAAAATATTATATTTTTTGTTAATTTTGTTTTTTTTTGTTAATTTTTTAGATACACAAAAAGCGAGGAAGAAATAATGAAAAATCAACATACCAAGAGCGGTGAAGCTTATCGATCATCTCGTAATATTTTGATATAAAAAGGTTGGTTTTCATAATTTTATAATTTATACCAAAGTTTTTAGTTTGGTAAAGTCCCCATTTTTCGTTAATAATATCATGGACATAGGTAGGTATTCTTTGCTCTTATAAATGTGTCCACTTTTATCTAACATTGCTGTAACATTCCACAAATTTTAATAACTGTCAAGAGAAACATAGGAACTATGTTTACACCTTGGTTTACACTTGTGCTCAAAAAAAGTAATATACATGTCATGTTAAGAATTGTTATTCGAAGGTGAATGTAACTTCCATTGACAATTTTTTTTTACTCTGTTTTTCAATGTCCCGACTGCTTATGTCTCTGCAATTGTCAGTACGTGATGATAATTGCAGAGACATACATAACCTATCAAAACATAGTTAAAAAGTAAAAAACAATGGAAGTTTAAAACTCTGGTTTACTCTTATGTCAAGAATTATCATGATTTTACTTTTTTGTCATTGTGAGCCTTTTTTTTAGCACAGTTGTATATGGGTGATTCCACCAAAAATGTGCATTAGTCCCTAAGGGTCAAAAGCCAAAAAATAAATAAAAATACGGTTTTTAATTTAAAATTTTATTGAGAACAATGTTATTTCTTAAAGCTTTTACAAAAAGTATAGGAATTTGTTATTTTTATCCCGCAAACGTCATTCCCATGTCATGTCCCCAACGCAAAATTGTAATAGAAAATGCACCTTAGCAAAATTTAATAGTGGTTTAAAAAGTTATTTTTCAGTAAACCAATAATAATAAAATACTTTAACTTTTTATCCTGACTAAAAAAAAATTAATTATATAAAATAATTTTGACTGTGTCCCTCTTTAAATTCTGTCCCTGAGTATTAACGCGCTCAAGCTCACGCGGCGTTTATCCTTGAAAAAAAGTGATAACGTTGACCACTGCAGAAGAGCTTGGCTTGAGCGCGTTTATTCATGTCTAAGCATACCACAGACACCACCAAGCTTGCTTTATGTTAACTCTAGAAACAAGAGCCGAGAGATGCTTATGTTTTGGTCAAATATGAACACAAAATTCACAAAAAAAACAGCAACTTATCAATATGTAGCAATATGCCAAAATTACATTGACTTGATTGATTGAGATGTAAAAGTCACATTTCTAAGGGTTTGTGAACATTCCGATAATGCAGATAGTGATATTCAACTTTTTAAACTTAATGAAAAAAATATAATTTCAAAAGGAATCACGATTTACTATAAGTTTGACAAAAAAGCCTAAATAGCCAGTATTTTTTATAATTTGAGTTATTAAAATAAATAAGTTAACAATAAGTAGTTGTTCAGTTTAGTCCATGTTCAATCAACTTATTTTTGTGTAAATAAAACTTAAAAACCATGTGCATCATTATCATGTTAAAAAAATAATTCCCGTGTCATTGCCATGTTAAGCTTCATTCCCGTATGGAGTCGTTTTAAAAAAATCTAAAAATCTCCCTAAATATGTGATTATTAATAGGTTTTTCTAGTGCACCTTCAAATATAATGACTTTAGATTACTTTTCGGTTTTTTAACAATAACAATGCATACTTTTGGTGGAATAACACATATACTTGTTTAATAAATGGTAATGATTTAATTATTAATTTAATTTAATTAAATCTTTTGTGTACATGTCAATGAAACATTAAGTTCTCTAGTGTGGAATGAGCGACGGTGAACTTTTGACATTCAGGCAAATTCAAATTTAACTTTTTTGCCATTTTTTTAGGGTTATCATGAACGAAATTTTAAGAAACGAAATCTTGACGCAGTTGGTTAGTAAACATGTTCAGATTATGGTTAGACAAGAGGCCCACCACTCTAGCTTTGCTGCTATGAGGTATTTTATATTTGTTATTGCATGTATTTTTTTTATTTTCTTCTCAAGGAGGGGGGGTAAAGTTATAGCAAAAAGTTGCATGGCCCTTCTTAAATATATTACCAATAGTCGAAATTCTCCCTGGGGGGCCAGCACAAATAATTTTCGAGAAAAAATATATACCTGAACTCTGACTGATATTTTTTACTGGACTTTACTTATTCAAAATTACAAGCATTGGCCATGAAGGCCGGTGGTTGTGCATAATATAAAAAATAATCACAGAAATACAAATTCAATAATCAAATATAAATCTAAAATTTAAAACAAAAAATATAGCCTTAGCACCTAAGTAAGTAACTTTTTCTTGAATGAGGGAGACTGGGGAGCCCGTCCTCAAAAATAAACATCTGCGAACCCCCTGGTATGTTTTATGGTCCCAATACATATCCTTTGATAATACCAAGTGGAGAAAGGTCCCTAAGTTTTTCCTGTGAACTATATTTTTTCTTTTTTAGGTGTATTCCTGCAACAATTTAAAAAGCTCACGAGTAGTTGCCGTCCAAAAAAATTAATGACAACTGAAATACTGCTGGATAATCAGTCATCATAAGAGCCAACACTTATAGGACAGCAGTGTCCTTTTTTCACAAAAGGCTGCCTCACTGGACAAAAAAGGTTCAAACAAATTCAGGAGGAAAAAAAAGTTTGTATCTTGATTGATTTATGTAATAATTATTATTAAAACTTATGTTGGTGTTATTATTTATTGCTCTGTTTTTACTTGCATGTAACTATAGTATGCTAGTAAATAATTAGCAACCAACGAAGTACCTTGTTCTTTTCTGTAAACATAGTCAAACAAAAAACTGTCTTTTAGACAAAACACATTTTACGTAAGGCTTAAACATTTTTTATTTCATAAAATAATGGAAATATAGGATAGGTAATCAAATACTATATTTATTCTTGACATTTTCTTATATTCTATGTGTTCCCGAAAGAGTCCTTACAGGAACTTGCTTTTTTAACTTTTTCCTAAAACAAAAATGCAAAACTAGTAGGGTGAGGTAAGGTAAATTTGTGGCATAGGTAAATTAGTGATACAGTTTTGGCAACTTACCCAGTGATTTTGGTGGCTGATTTCTCAAGTAGTAGATAATTGCTGGGACATACGTCACGTCCCTAGTACGCACAAGGACGTACTATGTACGTATCGGGGACATACATTTTCCAACGCTTTGTATGTCCCCAGTATGTACCTTGGATGTGGTACAGTAGGTACTATATACGTACTATGTACGTACATTTCAGGTATATATAATTTAGGTCTTACGTGGGATCAAATCGAACGTGTACCTGGGCTTGGGTCAGGCAAGGATATTTCACCGATAATTTTAAAAAAAAAGTGTTGGAGATTCCGAGAATTGAACCCGAGTCTCCCGGCTGAGACCCAGATACTCTACCACTAGACCAACACCTATACGTAGGAAACTGCTAAGATTGTGACATATACTTTATAAAAGTTTTTACATCTCTCTCTTATAACATACGTGTATTTATGTACATGTTTGTACGTACTACTTACACGTTTGTACGAACATATATATTACGTTCGTAATTGGTCCCGGAACGTACCGACGTAAAATGTACGTCCCTGGGATGAAGTGTGCTGTATGATGTGGTAATGAGGCGACTAACTTAGGCGCTGCCTCCAGGATAAATTTATTAAAGATTTTTTGTGAATCTTCTTTGATGTGACATGATTTTTCTTTATAGGGCCCTTGCCCCTAATTTCCCCTACAATCTGCCAAATACATTTTTAAAAAGTGAAAAAGAGACATACCATAACTAGCACTTAGAACATAAGTGGAAGTTGAGAAACTGGCCATTTGACTAGTTGTCACTGCTCTCAATTCGATCCTGGTCTCAGCCGCAGGTTTTAGGATCCAGTTACCCTAATCCCCAATGATTCGCGGCGCTATCTGTGAACAGGAGAATACAGTAAAGAAACCAGAGATAGATAATGAGTGGTAGATGACGTATTGAAATCGATTGACAAGTTTATATTATCTCTGGATTGTTCTTGCGCCGTTAATCACTATGACAAATAGTCCATTACCTAATATACAGCACGTAGATTTGAGCTATTGAAATGAGAGTCCCAATGACAGAGACATTATACAGGTTGACGAAAAAAATGCTAACGCCACTCAAATTCAAAAAGAATATAAAAAACTTACACAAAAAATAATCAGTTCCGGTTTTCTCAGGTCACCCCATTTTTCCCCTATCATGTAACTACAAAACAAAGACATATATATACGGCTAACGAATTTACTCGACTTGAAACCATATTTTTTCCACACAATATGCTTCGTAGTTTGGAGCATAGAACACTTGGCTTTTGTGTGAAAATTACCGTATGCCTTTTTGAAATTCCTGCTGCGTTCGACATTTAAGAAAAGTCAGAAGCAGCAGCGGCAAGGAGGCTTGGAAAATTAAATAAACCAAACAGAACAACAAAACCGCATTAAGTTATCAAACTTTATTTTTAAAGCGAGGACAGTGTGACAATTTTTGGATACATTCCAAAAACTGCAGGGCAGAAAAACGGATAAATTTTTGGTATCATCAAATGTTTACTTCTTCTAGAAAACGTACTCAAATATAGTCTGGGCCCCATCGTATATCCCCGCAAAAAAATCTAGGTCCGGAGATTTTGACTTTTGATTCATGTTGTTGGATCATTGTGTAAGTAATTTATCTTGGGTAGACATTGATCACTCGGGCCAAACTATTTTAGTGGCGACCCTGTATTTGTGTATTAAAAAGCTTAAAATTTGCATTTTTTGTGTGTTACCCTTGCGGAAAAAGGCTAAATATCAAAAAATTCTTGGCCAATCAAAAAAAGAAATCCACTGATCAAACGATAATTTCTTTCTATTAAGGGCTGCCATGGAAACCCAGATAAACAGGATGATTACACCAAATTATGTACGTTTTCCAAAAAAATTCACAGATTCAATACAGCTTTTGTGATTTTATTTATTAGGGATTTTAATTGTTAAGCTAAGATGAATTATATTTAAATCAACGTAATTTTCAATATTACACTGGGTGTCCAAAAATATTGGTCAATTTTTGTAATTTTTTAATATTTGATAGAGAAGGTTCCAGCAACCATTTTTTGTCTTATTATTGTACAGAGTAAGCCAAAAAAAGACCTTAGAAGTCGTTAAATAAATTTTAAATCCCATTTGCAAATATTTATTATGTGAATTTTCTTGACCACGATCTACTTATTTTTCTTTATATTATTGAGGAATACTATTCATATATATACACAGGGTGAGTAAAAAAAAATCGAACCAGAATTATTAAAACTTATTAAAGCTTCGAAATTTGCGTTTAAGTGCCCATTTTGTGATAACGAAAAGACAAAAGTACAGCTGCTCCAAATTAAGTTCAGCACAGTGTCAAAGTATTCATAGCAGTATATTTTTGTGTAGGATGGCAAAAAATATATGGGTATATTTTTTATACCTTTATCAAAAACACTATTTTAGTCAACTAAACCGTGGCTGGTTACCGATGTAAAAAAAATTGTTAAGCTTTTATTAAAAGAAAGATTTTGTTATGTTTAGAGTTGTAAAAAAATCGTTTGGTTCGTATTCCAGTTTTCTTTTTCTTGATAAAGATATTAAAAAAATAGCCTTTGCAACTTTAAAGAACTTATTGCACACGTTTTTTAAACAACTCTGGTAAAAAGCTAGTTTAATTAATGATAAAAAAACAATTATACATTAATTTGTATTTTTTGCTAAATAAGGGTTAAAAATGATGAATAATATAAATTTTTCTACAAGTGGTAACTTCAGCTTTCAAAGCTAAAGGGCACTAAGGCGGTAGGAGTTGACTGGCTTTTTAGTTGATAGCGGTGTTGGCAAAATTTAGAACAAACTTCTCGAGTAACGCTCAGTTTGTTTATTTGGTTGCTACGTGTTGCTAGGAGGATTATTCAATGTTTTTGTCAGATTGCTTGATTAAAAAGTGACATGAATAGACTGGCCATCCGCTTACTGACAGTAATTCGTGTGTTTTCAAAATATTACAGAGCTTAAGACCTACAATTTTTTTTATGGAATAATTCATGAAGTCTTTTTTCTCCTAAAAACACGATTGTGCATAAAATTAAATTGCGTTTAAAGACCTCAGCGTGTAAGAACCCTCGCCTATGAGCTCGGGTCTTTATTTGCACGCCGCCGGCGTTAAAAGCTTTTTTTAAAACTCACATACATAAATAACTATTATACCGACCATAAAATGGGTTTTAAAGTGATTAACCTCCTTAAAATAAAATCATTGATAAATCATACTCTTATTGTTAATAGAAGTTTTTACCTAAGTTTTCGTAGTTATAATTCACATTTAATAAGCACAGTGCATAACTTTAAAGTTAGATAATTTTAACTTTATGCGCTATCAAGAGGAAAAAATCTCAAGTCAAATGCAAAGAAAACATTTTGGTTGGTTGATCACAAAATAGGAGTGATTAATTTCATCTGATGTTAGAAAACAGAAATTTAGGAAGAGTAAGATTACCTAACCTATTGAGGTTAGGTAAAGAAAAAATGTAAATTGTCGAAATCTATACTAATGTGTGCCTATCCCAACTAGCATTTGGACGTCGCCGTCGTTTCAACGTTGGCGTGACAACCTGACGTCAGTAAGCTATACGTTAGATAGACCGCGCACCAACTCTACACAAAAATGGGGAATACAAATCTTGGTTTTACTGACGTTGCCATACCTGGGTTCCACAGAAGGAATACAGAAATTTGTACTACAAACTAAGTCGTGCTTAGTGCAAATAGCTCAACGTCTGGACAACGAACTTAGTGAATATTTTTGTCCAAATTTAGGAAACCCCTATGCTTTGATTCGAAATAACAACCAAAGGTCAAAAAAATATTCCTAGATTATTAATGTTGCAACGTTGGCAGGCATAAATAAGATGCTTTCAGTGTTTCATGGCAAAATTACATACCCCATGAGATCATTGAGACTTGTAACTTGTGTGAACTTGAAAACCAGGCTGAGCACCAAAAATTACCAACGCACTTCACTTTACTGACACACATGACCAATGCAGGGCCGAAAATACACTATCGCCACGAATATTCTCACTACTTCAATAAAAAAATAGTATTTTATTGAAAAAAAACTTCACCATTCTTTTCAAAATATGTCTAAATGATGTATTTATACATTTCAACAATATTTTATTGCAAGGTTCATGCGATTTCATGATATTTCGCACAAACATACAAAATTTCCGATCCACTTTATTATTTATCCACAACTACCGCAAGGAAAAGATGGCTACGTCAGAGAATTCCAGTAAACTTGCCCGATTTCTACTGAAGCTCCAGTTTTATGTTTCGAATCCAGGTATTGTAAGGTATTGGGGATCGGCACACTAGGGAACAACGAACTAACATAAAACGAGATTAAAATTTCACCTTCTTGGAGTGAAATATTTTTAACCTGGAGGAACTACTAAGAAAAAACAATCTAGAAGACAAACAGACTTTAGAATACCTATATTTAACAAAACTCTGCATGAATCAAAATTACTTTCAATATAAAAATATCTAATACCAACAACTAGAAGGAACCACAATGGGTAATAGTTTATCACCTTTTATCGTAAACCTCTTTATGAGCAAATTTGAATCAGGTATAAGTAAAGAATTTGAGTATTTCCCCAGAGTATGGTTTAGGTATGTAGACGATGTGTTTGCAGTATTCAACACTAAAGTAACTAGTGCTGAAAATTTTATGGAAAAAATAAATAACAAATTTCCCACAATTAAATTTACTTATGAAACAGAGAACAATGGTACACTGCCATTTCTAGACACTTTAGTTATAAGAAATAAAAATAAATTGGACTTTGACCTATACAGAAAAGGAACGGCCACCAACCGGTATATTCCAAATGACTCTTTTCATTGTTTACAATATAAGCTTGCAAGTTTGCACTTTTTAACATATAGATTAGTAAATTCCCCTTAAACAAAGAAAGATTTGAAGCAGAAAAGAACAGGATTAGTAATATAGCTGGCGAAAACGGTTACGACGAAGGCTTAATAAATAAGCTGATAAATAGACATTCTTTTCAAAAGACCTTTCGGAATTCCACTTTTTTTAGACAAAAAGATACCTGCGACTCAAAATTTGTATCAATTCCTTATAATCCTAATTATACCAAAGGATTACAAAAAGTATTTAATAACACCGGTCTTAAATTAGTATATCAATCCGGTAACACAATAAGAAGCTTACTAGGAAATCCCAAGGATAAAAGTACAGTTCTAGAAAAAAGTGGAATTTACGAAATTAGTTGCATGGATTGTGATAAAAAATATGTTGGCCAAACGAGACGCTCTATTCAAACACGTTTTAACGAACACTTAGCACACTTAAAATACGGAAGAACAGAAAAGTCAAGTGTGCCGAGCATGCTTTTGAAAACAATCATAGATTCACATAAGATAATCTAAAACTTCTAAAAAGTGTACTAAACAAAAGACTTTTGAATGCATATGAAAGTATGGAAATCATTAAATCCAGAAAAAGTTTAAATAAAGATAGAGGACCCATCCCGTTTAGTATACTTTATTCTTTGGTCGAGGGGAGATAAAATTGAAAATCGTGATTAATCACAAATTATTAGTCTTATCTCCGCCCACTAAAGGATTGTATGTAAGATAGAGCATAGATTAATTTAGTTTATTGTTTATCGTCTCCTGATGATGCTAACGTTGTTAGCGAAACGCGCGTCGAATGCAAAAAAATGTAGTTTTGGTTTGTGGAAAACAATCATAACTTTGTTTTGATGTTATATTTAGCTATTTTTCATAATTAAACTATTTTCAACAAATACATTTGTTAAATTTTTAAATACGCCAATTCTCATTAAAAATATCTAACTTACCTGCCATCATTAACTTTAAAAATTTCATAAGGCTGAATTAATTTTTAATTTACAATTAGTTAGTTTCCTATAAACAACAAACTGAAATGACATTTCATTGATATTGAGAATATTTGGTCTTCGAAATATGTCATATTCCCTAGGTATTTGCACTTGCGCCGTATAAATATTAAAATACTCTGCAAATTAAAGGCATCAAAGCTCACACGTCACAATCGCATTGTGTTATTTTTTTCTGGAATATGTCCTATTATCGAAGTTATGTCAAAACTGTCAAAATGACAGTTGACAACTAAAAATATTTTTTTCACAATCAACATTCAAAAACATTTCGACTGATACCCCACAAGCCATGTTTGACATCAAACTGTATTTTTTAAATAAGTCACCCCTGATTATCTCCGCCCCTGGGGCCAATTTTAATGTAATTAAAATGAGACCATCTGGACTCTACCCTAAGATTACACACCAAATTTCGTCGAAATCGGACAAGCGGTTAATGACAAAACGAGTTTTGACCGCTTTCCGACCTAGGATCACTGTGCGGCTTAGTTTTTTTCCGCGTTTTACACCTGTACGGTATCCTCTTAAATAAGTATGGAGGAAAGGTCAAAGTTATTATTTATAATATTATGATTTCATTTGAGAACTCAATAAAACATGAACTAACCAGATTCAGTATTGAAATGTATATTATGTAAATAAATTATTTGAGAACTCAACAACACATCAACTAACCAAATTCAAAATAACGGCTTGCAAATAATATTCTTTTATCATTTTGTAATTCTTCAACTTATATTAAAGAGAGACAACAGGTGCATCGTCCGTCCTTGTCGTGGCCCATTTACTTAATAATCGGACTCTAATATTGGTAATTAAAGAGGAAGAAAACAATATTGAAGCGAATGTGCTGTTCTTCGTATCAAAACAATCGTGCTCTCAGTTTATGACAGACGCTTTGTAAAAATGTTTTCTTTACACTTTTCTGTGTAGTTGCTTCTGCTCTAATTAAAAGAGTTAAAAAGTTCAGGGAAGTCAAGATCAAGAAAAGCAACTTAAGACGCCGAATCGGGTGCTTGTTTTGGACGGCACGTGATAAGTTGTGAGATAAGTGCCGTTTCACAAGAGGGCGAATCCGCATTTCAATATCTTCCCGTGATTATTGAGAATAATGCACATGCAGACTTTTTAACAGGACAAATAAATTAAAAAGTTACAAAAGTTGGTCAAAAATTGTTTTTGTATAAAAACTAAAATGCCGTTACGTCCTCTTGTTTGAAACTGATAAGCCAGAAATATTGTGTCTTTCGGTGTCCTTGTTTGTTTTTAGTTTGTCGTGGTAGAAAGTTGGAGTGTTTTTTTAAATTCATTTCCATTTTAAAAGTACGAAATTGCCGGAACGAACATTACCAGTGGTATATCGGACACACATTTTGGTTTTCAATTCATTACGATCAGGCATCCAAGATCTAATGGATAGTCCAGATATCTACAGACTTGTTTCATCCTTGTTAGGAATCATCAGGGTAACATAAGACTGTACCTGGCGTATGAAGCATATTTTATATTGACAATATATTGTCAATATCTAAATAAAATCCTCACACGATCAATATATGTATCAATACTTAGTTTCTAACTAAATTTTCGATAGAAAACATCAGGTATGAAAGCAGTAAAATAAGCGTGTGTTGCTAATATTTCTGGAGAAAAAAAAAATTAAAAAAAGACGTGATTATAAAAACTATTACAGAATGTATTCCGAATCATTTCAAGAACTGCTGTATTTGGTCACTCCATATATTGAAAAAAATACGAATATGCGAGAAGCAATATTAGTTCATGAAATGATTTCGCGTTTTTTCGTATCATTAATCGATTGCGACTCTGCCGGTGAAACCGCAGGCCGGCAGTGGCCTTTCTTCACTCACGGTATGCTACTATTTATTCCAAATTCCGTCGCCTTCCGCGCACTCATAAACTGACGTCAACACTCGCGTGCTTAATTGAGAGAATGAGTACACTAAGTTGATATATTGGTCTCATGTTTTAATTGAAACCGTAAAGCACAGAAATACTCTCGATGCGCTTGCGCTCCCAAATATATGACTGCCTTCTACGATACCAACACACAACTTGTGCAAGTACCACTTTGTTGTTTGATAATGATTATTTCAGTCTCAAAATTTATTTATAATTATATCAAACTACGCTGTTTTTTGATGTAAAAATTATTACACAATTAAAAAAAAAACATTAAATACTTCAGCTCTCCAAGGGAAAATGATGTAGAAATGAAATAGATAATTGCCTGTCAAATAGACGAAAAAATACAGTCAAACAATTGTAAGTTTTTATTATTTATTTTAACCCTTATGTTTTAGCATAGCCCTATACTTAGGCTATTGTTTTAGGAAACGCCATACGTATATTTTGAGTTATGATTTATTTTAGTTCCACCTGGTTTGTTTTGTAGTAGGTAAATTTTCATTACGTTATTATTATTAGGCTAAAAATGGCATATACGTAATCGTAATTTTTTTCCAGATAGGATTTGTTCAGAACATTTCGAAGATAGTTGTTTCGAAATAACTCTACAACAAAAACTTATGAACTACACCCCAAAGAACGCTCGTAATTTAAGGGTTGATGCAGTACCTACTTTAAATTTGGAATTTTAACATATTCTGTACGCAAGCATAAACCATTTTTTTGAGAAACCTTATTGTTTTTATTTATTTTAATATAATCTTAATAGTCTGTTATTTTGATTGGGGTTGGGGCGAGTAAGGAGTTAAAGTTAGAAAATATCTTTTGAGACCCGAAAATAATGAAAGGAATATTATAGTTTTTAAATTTTGTGAAGAAGGTACATTTTGTAAAAACTAAGACACGGCTCGGAGCTCTTCCGCTATTTTTTTTTTACTTTTTAAACTAATTCAACCTAACCTAACTTAAACAAACGCAAGTCATTCATTCCAACCAAAAAACAATTAAACGCGCGGCGTCCCAAAATTACATCAAGGAAAATTAATACCTTTTCCATTTACATGTGGTGGTATCGGAGTCACAAAGTGACGTCACGCCGAAATGCGCATTGTCATACCGTGTTAGGTGTATCGTGGACTAAAGCAAATATTGTCAATATAGCCCTCGAATAGAGATGTGTGGCGATACACTGAATCAGTTGGAAATAGGTCGATCGTTTCATTCATTCGTTCCTTTGATTCGAATTCCTGCGCGCGGGGTAATCTGTATGAAAATATAGATTTTTTGGGCAGCAGAGTATGTTGTATTTTCTTCTTCACCATTTTCTTTAATTTCAAATGATTGATTCAATTAGAGATGTGTGATTCGTGAACGATTCGTTCACTATGATCGAATCACTTGCGAGTATTGAGTGATCGAATCATGTTTGCTCGATATGATTCAATCAGTCAAATGACCGACGAAGACAGAATGAATCAAACGAGTGAATCAAATCGGAACGGATCAACGACTGACTGACCCACTGTGGCGATACACTGAATCAGTTGGAAATAGGTCGATCGTTTCATTCATTCGTTCCTTTGATTCGAATTCCTGCGCGCGGGGTAATCTGTATGAAAATATAGATTTTTTGGGCAGCAGAGTATGTTGTATTTAGCTGCATCTTGCATCGACCTTTTTTTTTTTGGTCACCATTTTCTTTAATTTCAAATGATTGATTCAATTAGAGATGTGTGATTCGTGAAAGATTCGTTCACTATGATCGAATCACTTGCGAGTATTGAGTGATCGAATCATGTTTGCTCGATATGATTCAACCAGTCAAATGACCGACGAAGACAGAATGAATCAAACGAGTGAATCAAATCGGAATGGATCAACGACTGACTGACCCACTGTGGCGATACACTGAATCAGTTGGAAATAGGTCGATCGTTTCGTTCATTCGTTCCTTTGATTCGAATTCCTGCGCGCGGGGTAATCTGTATGAAAATATAGATTTTTTGGTCACCAGAGTACGTCGTATTTAGCTGCATCCTGCATAGACCTTTTTTTTGGTCACCATTTTCTTTAATTCAATTTCAAATGATTAATTCAATGATCGATTCAAGAGATTCGATCACTCTAGAAACGAATCTCTGATCGATTCGTTCAGTACAAAATGATCGATTTATCCATCTCTACCCTCGACACCCAAAATATTTTCGGGAGCTTGAAAATCCATCAATATATTGACAATATTAAAATGTGGTCCCCTCACACGGTCAATATATTGTCAATATCTTCTTCAATATTGCAAATATTGACAATAATATTGATCGTGTGAGGGCCGCTTAACATAAACGACCACATATAGCGAATTTAAATAACTTTCGTCGTCAAACAACGCGGGATGTTGGATGGCTATGTGTAGCGCGCTGCCTATCGGAATAATGAAGTAATGAATTGAAAAGCAAAATGTGTGTCCGATATGCCACGAACCTTTCTTTTTATTTATTTTTCACGGACAACAAATTTATTTTTTTTAATTATCAGTGGTTTGGAGACGGTTTGGTCATATAACTATGAGATACTATAATGACATAAGTGTCGTAAAGTGTGTAAAAATACCCTGCCATAAAAACCGCATTAATTCTCATAAAGATACCTGATTTTGTCAGATTTTATGAGGTTTATAAGTTTTTGTGATGTAAAATTTTCAATTTAAAAAAGTTTGTAATAATTTGTAAGTTATGGTTTTGATTTTGTCAAGATTTTGTGCGGTTTGAAATATCTGCTTTCTACCAGATGCTATAATCTAAAAAACCTATAAATATGTATAAAATTTTATAGTACAAAATTTTTTATTTCCAAATATTTGATAGGGTTATATGATAATTTGATAGGGTTATTGTGAAAGAGCGGTTTTCCAAGAGATTTTGTAATCAAACAGACTCATTAAACTTCAAAGGTTTTTATGATTACATCCTTGTTTCCTATAAAGTTTTATGGGTTTGTGTAAGCACATTTTTTATGAAACTTTTTTATTTTTTTTTGTATTTTAAATGTTTCTTAAAGTATTTATGAACCTCTTGTGTTATTAATAATTTGTTATGGGTTGGAAAAAGCACCAGATTCCTATTCCTATAGGTTCTATGGTAAGACAAAATCATACAATCCATCCACATATTTTTATGGGTTTTCCAAGTTCTATAACAAATTTACTGTTCTTTTAAAATCTTACTTACTACATGGCTATAGCCTTTAAAACACATTTCTTACAGAAACTTCTTTTCGACCACCTGCTTAGTTAACTTCCAAAAAAGCAATATTTTTTTAAAGTTGTTATAATTGCGTGTACTTAAAATAAAATTTAAACTTTAAAAATTTTAAATTAAAATCTCTTTTTATATTTGTTTTATGAACATGTTTTCAGCATTTATGCCATCATCAGACAACAATCTAAAAGGGGAAAGGATTAACCATTAGTTCATGTCCTACAAATTCCTGAAAACTTACACACTAACAGTTGGTTTTAAAATTTTGTGGATGATAACATTTAATATATTTGTTAAAATTGTAACGCCAATAGCTTTTTTGGCATTTTTTTTTTAGATATTTATACACAGTAGTTTTTTAGGTTATAGTACCCTAAACTGTTGGTTGATTGATAAACTTTTTTGAAACCTTTACCTCGTTCTTATTGATTAACGACTAAATCTCTATTTGGTAATAATGTTATCAATTTACCAGTAACGCTTGGTAATAATGTTACTCATTTACCAGTAATGTTTAGTAATAATATTACTAATTTACCAGTAATGTTTGGTTACATTATTACCAATTTACCAGTAATGTTTGGTAATAATGTTACCAATTTACCAGTAAAAAAGATGTATTTTAGTGCCGTGCTATATTTTTTCTTTTGATATTTCAAAATAAAAAAAATTAAACTCTTTAGTTTATTGCAATATTTTGACAGAGAGTGTCTTAATGGTTATTTTTCGAACAAGTGCGCAAAGTGATATTTTCTCGAACGCAAAAGCAGCAAGACGGACGTAAAAAAAAATAAAATTAAAATTAACAGGAGAAATTGAAAAATGGTGCACTTACTAGCAATGCCAAAAAATTAAAGAATAATAAAGTCGAAAATATATAACCCAGGATGATATAAAATATGACTCCATTCCCTGTATACAAATTTAATATTTAGTCGGTTTGCTTAGCACAGTTGTAGCCCGTTGGATCTACAGGCAGGGGTCTTGAGTTCGATTCTCGGCCAGGGATAAAAAACCTGGTAAACTGTTATTTGTAAGTATCTTTGTAACACACAATGCTTCCTAGGGTGGTTGGGAAAGTCGCAGTACAAAAGAAGCAATAACAAATCTCAGTTGTCCTCTTCCATTTTATATATTCTATAAATAATTAATCTGCGTCATATAATATATTTCTTATTTTGAAGGCTCCCTAATCTACATAGCAGACTTTACCAAGCACATTATAGAAGCTTGACTAAGTATAAAATTTAACCAGTTAACTAACAATACACATTAAAATTCCTAACAGACTACTTCTTCTAGCACATAATACAAAATAGCTTTTTGCCAGTTCAAGGAAAGTTTAAAACGACACTGTAGAGGAGGAAATCCCTTTATAATTAGCAAAGCTGCAGTATGATGTTATTAAACTTTTGCTTCCACGAGTACCTACATGCGGTAAAAGTATATTTTGAAATATTGTTAAGGTTCTTGAGCAAATAGACATGTATTAAGGATACAGATTATTTTTTTTCTGCCAGAGACTTTAGCTCAAGTTATGTCGAAGTGACGTACAAAACGAATCATCCGATATCCATACTTCTTGTGGACTAATAAACTTTGAATGATATTTTGTAAAAATTAAAACACGGCATGGAACACTTTTTTGATTTTTTTTCCGAATAGGATAAAGATTCTTTCTAAGGCCACCACTTCGAAGTTGACAAACATTTGAATTGGGGGCCTTAGGAAGAGATTTTAGCTTATTCGGAAAAAAAATCAAAAAAGAGCTCCGAGCCGTGTCTTAGTTTTTACAAAAGGTCCGTTTCTGCGAGCTTAACGTAGTTACTGTTGTCCGCCTTTTCTAAATGCATTCATCTGAGAAAGATTTATGCCCGTATCCACCAACGTGAAAAATCATCCATTATCTTTTAACTACTAGTTAAGTATCCACCAACCAAACTTTTCTTCTAACTGACAGTTAACTTTAACCGGTGAATTTTGGTCAGTTACCATATATAATCAGTGAGTTAACTTAAAAGTGAGGTTATGTTCTTTGTTTTGTTTTAAAAAATTGAAGAATTTGTTTATATTTTTAAAAATTTTGATAATGAAATATTAACTTTATAATGTTGACCGGGATATAGTACATGATGGATTTTCCAGAGCTCAGATGGAAAGGCTTGCATTTTAAGACAATGCCTAATTTGGTGTTCTTTAGAAGATCTTGACTAACGAAACCAACCAAGGAAGAATTATTAAAGGAAGTGGAGGAAAATTTGGTGGTAAAACGGTTTTCTACCATTTTTGATTTTTTATGGGGGCATCTACTAGGGTCCCTAGGACCCCAAATCCGCCTGCGCCCCATTTGTTTTTTTAAGAGAAAAAAGGGTTCCCGGAGGGGGATTGTAATGTTTTTTTTTATTATTTTGGGTTGGATTGGATTAGGTTGGGTTCGACTGTGTTGGATTGGGTTGTTTTAGTGAAAAAAAAAATAAAAAAAACAAAAAAAAACCTACCGGCGCAGGCGGATTTGGGATCCTAGGGACCCTAGTAGGTGCCCTTATTAAAAATTTTTGATAAAAAATCAAAAATGCAATGCAAGGATACAAATGTGTGTGTTAAACATTATTCAACCCGCTTGGCTTATGTTAACACCAACAACAAGAAAATAGATTAACTTCTATGAGCGGAGAGATAGTACTGGGAATAACCACTTCTAAAAAATTTGTAAACAATAATGGTAATTATTTTAAGAATTGCAAAAGTCAAGGCAAAAGTAATGTGAACGTACTATATAGCTAGGTATAGGAGTGTCCTGTACTTTATAGAAATTAAACTTTGAACAGTACAAGTTGATTTTGACGCCTTTTGCAACTGTTAACAATATGCTGTTACCTATTAACATGTAATGATTGTATGTTACAATAACAGTCAAGCAATGTGCCAGGACAAAAAGTACTGGGAGCCAAAATCTAAACATATTCTCAAATATGGTTGTTCCCTTGGAGGGTACACAGTGTTTAATTAATGTTAACACACAAAAAATTCTAGTACTGGTATACACTATCAAAAATTTTAAATGCATATATTTTTTTAGTAACAACCCGCTATCACCAATGGATCAGCTGCTAAACATCCATAAGCGATTTTATGGGTTGTGCTCAAAACTCTGCTTGTCTACATGCCACAAACATTGGAGGAAATATTACAGACTCAAGAAAAATTTAAGAAAAGTGTCTTTTTGTTAGAAAAATTTTTATTTTAGTTTTGGAATTAAAATATAAATTTAATAATAATATAAATATAAGTTTCTGCATAGTGTAGTGTATCCCTTAGAATTTAAAAATAAGTCTTTAAAACACCCTGGTAAAATATTTTTTTTAAGCCCGGTGTTTATTTTATATTCTTATAGCTTCTCGTGAATGCACTGGGGAAACGATATCTACTGAAGAATTGGGTTTGGATTATACTAAAATTGTCATTATTTGAAATGGTTTATCCTAGTTAACATTTTTCTTAAAAACAAATTTCAATATGTCAATTAAAACAACATTAAACCCTTTCTAATAAACATCTGAATTTAATTACTATATCAAATCATGTGTATTCCAAAAATAATAAAACAGCGTCAAACTTCTTCTTATATTAATTAATTATATGCAGTCTACAGTTCAGTGAAACATCGTATTTGTTTTGTATAATGTAACTCGTCCAAGAATAAGGTTGCTCTGGGCTCCGCAGTGATCTGAAACAAGGAAAAATAACATAACTTTACACCCAAACATTCTTTGTGGCACATAGTTTAAACCCCCAACTTACTAGGTTAGGATAGTAACAGCCTTTGTTTTTTAGACTGATTATATCAAATTCTTACCCCGTTAACTAGTTGACACCCAAAAAATATAGTAAAAAATAAGAGTTAATTTTATAAACTGTGCCAAATAAAGAGAGACTTAGCCGTCTTGTACTTACTAGAAACTAGTTTCTGTCCATTTGTTGAGTTGTGTTGAGGTTTGGCAGTTTCTGTGAATGATCGGTCTCAGATTTTCACATGTTGGGTTTGAGAGCCCCTAATATGTCCTAAAAATAACAGAAACGAGTTTGTCACCAACCATATGACATAAATATTACAAAATCACTGTACTTTTGCCGTCAGTTGACAAAACACTCACCTGCTGGTTTTGTTTTGATGTTGATTATGCTTGACTTCCTCAAAGAACCTTGCCCGCTATCTAAATCTGGGCCATATCAGGTGTGAACTGTCTATGTCTGCATTTTTAGTCTGTAAATTCCACATTTCCTGCGGTTTATACGATAGGCTGCGCAATCTTCAGCAGGCTACATTTTGGATGGACACTCATTTTATTTATCTGAAAAAGGTGATCATCTGTCCTTTTAAGACTCGGGATCGACCTAATTTGCAAATCTGTTCTTTTTTTAAAACGGCTGCCGGAGTTTTTTTATTCTTAAATTGTTTTTCCAGCACTTTTCGGGAACAAATAAACAATTTTTATACGTGACAAAAAATATATTTCATTTAAATAAAAAAACCTTCAAAAATGTAAACCTTTCACGACTTTTTTGCGTCTGTTCCCAACCGATAGATGGCGTTAGGTCATTTATTTAAGTAACTAGTAGTTTCGAAACTTCGGGAGAAAAAGTATTGGTGGATATGGTTGAAAATTAAACTAGCAGTTAGCGTTAATCATTAGTTTCTTAACAGATGGTTAGGTTGTTTATTGGTGGATAAGGGCATTAGCTTACTACCCATACCAAGAAAAATGCTCGCATGCTTACCCTTTAACCCCGCATAACTGTCAGAGGTAACCATCTCAATAAGAGAGTTAGATTGCGAGGTCGAAGCGTATTTCCTTGGTATGCTGTATCTCTCTCAGACGAATGCATTTAGAAAAAGAGAACAATAGTAACTATGTTAAACTCGCAAAAACGGACCTAACATGTACCTTCCATTTAAGGTTCAGTCAATTTTGATGTTTATTCGACGCTAAAAAGTATGGATACACTAAGAAAAAAGAAATTGACCTTTATACAATTGTTGATTTCTATTTTTTCCACTTTTTTTTTTCTTTTTTTTTATAGCGACGAGAAATATTCATAGACACTGGTGGTCTATCGAATGTGCCCAATTCATCCTCTCTTGAGGACGCCTGAGGACTAAAGCCCTCCGCTGTAGATGTGGTCGAAATAGCGGAAACATTCTCAGGAATATAACGTCACTATTTCGCCGTTTACTGTTTTGATCTCGTAGATTAGGTGCGTTCGTCTTCTTCGTCTAGTTTTTAGAATCGTTATGATCATATCATGTCCCTGGTTCCATTTGTCTACGCGTTGCATTATTTCTTTAAACAGGTTCCCTATGGTCATATTTTCTATCTGTACAACACCGAAGAACGGTGTTGATCTGTAGATCGGGTCTTGTTGTTTGGCGGTAGTTCTCAAATCTTTGGCATCATCTTTGAAATCGTCTATTCTTTGACAGTACCGACATATGTCGTCCGTTTTCCTTATTCGCTTTGTGTATGTCCTGAAAGATCCATGTCCCGTTAGAGCTTGTGTCATATAGTAATCCATTCTTTTGTGTTTGGAGTCTATTCATGTTTTAATGTCAGGAATAATTATTTTCGTCCATTGTTCTTTTTCGGTATTTCGGTCCTGTCTTGCTTGCCAGGATTCCAGTGTTTTCTCTTTTGCAGCTTCTTTGTTTTCTTCACTGTGTCCATTTTTATCTTCAGATACAATTTCTTCGACACTTAGGTCTATGGGCGGGATTACTGGTATAACCTGAATAGCTTCCGTTCCGCTATTTTCTTCACCGCAACAAAGTTGTTACAGGATATACAATTTTCCTTAACTAAAGTACTAAAATTGTGTGTTCTATACACAATTTGTTGTATTGGAGCAAATAGTACACCACCGTTGTATAGATTGCAATTTCTTTTTCTCTGTGTATTACATGATCCGTTTTGAACGTCTCTCCAACATTTCCAGAGCTAAGGTCACTGACAGGAAGAAAATAATCTTTACTATTAAATCAACTAACGTTTAAGAAACAACGCAAAAAGGTTGGGAAAGTGTTAGTCCAACTGAAGTTTACAGCAAAATGGTAGACTTTTTAGATTTTGTTTTTAAATAATTTTGAAAATTCGGTTTAAAACCCAGTTACATCAAATGGCTACCATAAAAACTTCATAAAAACCATCAGAGATCACAAAATATTAAAATAAAACTTAGTACTTTCCCTTTTTCTAGTCAGTACTCCGGTGAAGAAGTGCGATGAAGCACTGCAAACACTGACTCAAGACAAAAGGGTAACACTGATGTGGGTCCCAGGTCATGAGGGAATACCAGGGAACGAGAAAGCGGACGAACTTGCCCGACTAGGGGCTGAAACCCATTACATCGGACTGGAACCTCTTGTGGGAATAACAAGGAAACAGGTACAGAGTGAGCTCAACAAATGGGTGAACAATGAACTGAAGATGTCCTGGAGGCAAGAGTCAAACTGCAGACAGTCCACCCAAGTAACATTTATTTTTTGGCTATGGCTATCAATACCACCTGGCAACTACTTAATAAAACAAAAAGGTGTATCAGGTTCTCTTTAAAACCTTTTCAAGACTCTTATAAACTCCTTATACGTCTTATGTGTTAGTTTTTATAAAGGGATACATTACTACTTTCACATGAGTTTTAGTTTAAAAAAATTTCTTTAAAAACATTCTCTAACCCTTTATAAAATCTCAAGCCAACTACAAGTAGTTTTCAAATAGTTGTCAGAGGGTTTTAGCGCGTCCAATTTGACCCCGTATCTTATTCATTTAACCATATAATATATATGGTATTTGCTTTCCTTCTTTAAAGTTACAATGCGTGCGTTTTTTTATAATTTCATCTTTGTCTAAATGCATCAAGTAAAATATTTACCTAAATGACGAAACTTTTGATGGATATTAGTGTCGACAAATATTTATAGGTTATAGTACTATAATATTTTATTGATGTTTATATAGATTCTCTACGAGAAATCCTATAAGCCACGTTGTCTTTATCGTGTAAAAAAACCGTAATTTAAAGAATTTTTAACCAAATTAATGGAGAAAAAATTAAGGGTAGTTTTCTTAAAGTTCCTGTAATTCAAAAAATAGTGAACAAATAACAAAATGCAGGTCAAACGATTAATAAATCAACTATTATTACATAACTTATTATACTGTTTGGAATTTAAAGTCAAAAATACAAAATTTTTGAATTATGAAACAGTTTAGGAAAATGGCTGCCAGTCAGATATTTTACGTCAAGTTTTATAAGGGTTATCAAAACCCTTATAGAATCCCAAGAAGTTGTAATTACCAGTATACTGGTCTCCCTCGATAGTGATTAATTATTTGGTAAACTGTAGTCCTAGTGTCCACTTAGAGATTTTAACTAACCAAAATGTTTTCTTTGATATTTGACAGCATCTTCCATCATTATCAGTGCGCGCGGATAATTTCGCCAGAAAAATTTGTTTTTTTAAAATAGAAACCATAAAATATATGGCTTTATAATCGTGCACACGCGCGAACAAGATAAAAATATTCTTCTTCTTCTTCAAGTGCCATGCTCTCTTCGAACGATGGCTATCATCAGCGCAATCTACACCCTGTCCACTGCTTTTCGGAAAAGTGTCGTAGATTTTTAAGCCATGGCATCTGTCTACGACTCGGACCTTTTCTGCCTTCAATTTTGCCTACTATTATCAATTTTAAGAGTTTATATTTGTCATTTCTCAAAATATGGCCAAAATATTCAAGTTTTCGTTATTTGATGGTAAATAAAACTTCAAGCTCTTTTTTTATTCTAAGCAGAACATCCACATTAGGTACATCAAAGATATCCTTAATATTCTACGATAACACCACATCTCGAATGCCTCCAACTTTTTGCACATGGCCTCAGTCAGTGTCCATGCTTCCATGCCATAGTGTAAGATACTAAAAACATAACACTGGAGCACACGAATTCAAAGAGTGGTATTAAGATTGCGACTACACAACACTGGTTTCATTTTCATAAAAATGATTTGGCCTGTTTAATTCTTGCACGAACTTCTTGCATGTTGTCCCAGTTCTCATTAAGGAGACAACCTAAGTATTTGTATGAATCCACGCGTTTGACTTGCTGCCCATTTACTTCTAACATGCCCCAGATGTTCTTTTCCTTGGATATGACCAACCATTTTGTTTTTTCAACATTCAAGTTGAGCCTGAATTGCGAACTTTTGGTAGCAATTTGATTCAACAACTCTTGTAGGCCTTCCAGTGTGTCTGCTATTATGACAGCGTCGTCGGCATATCGTACGTTGTTGATTTTTATACCGTTCATGGTTAAACCCTCTTTGCAGTTATGAAGTGCATTCTCTATTATTTTGTTACTATAGATATGAAACAACAGCGGAGACAATATACAACCTTGGCGTACTCCTCTTCTTATTTGGACCTCTTCGGACAGTTGGCCATCAACCTTTATTTGAGCAGTCTGATTCCAGTATAGATTAGCGATTATCTTTAGATCTCGGTCATCTAGACTAACTTCTTTTAGCGATTGTATGAGCTTTTCGTGTTGGACTCGATCAAATGTCTTCTCATAATCTATGAAACAGGCATATACTGGCACCGACACATCTCTAGACCGCTGAACTAAGACTTGAATGCCAAACAAGGAATCTCTTTTCCCGAACCCACCACGAAATCCAAACTGCGTGCACCCATAAAAGATTCGCATTTCCCATAAATTCTTTTGTGGATAATCTTTAGAAATATTTTTAACATATGGCTCATTAGACTGATTAGGCGATAATCACTACACTTCTTTGCTGAATGTTTTTTAAGCAGCGTAACAAAGGTTGACTTTAGCCAGTCAGCAGGGATTTTACCGCTACGATAAATCAAGTTAAAAAGTTGGACCAGCGTATTTAGCGAATGTTCGTTTTTTATGAGCTTTAAAACCTCAATATATGCTTCGTCTTGCCCTACCGCTTTTCTGTTTTTAGCTGAAGATATTGCGTGTTTTACTTCCTCTAGTTTTATATCTATGCCTTGGTTTGAGAATGCTTCTGGCTGTTCGGATCGGTTATCGGTAAAGATATGTTCCATGTAGCTACCCCATTCTTTTAATTTTTCTTTGGTATCCGGTATGATTTTAACTTGATTGTCCACAAGGATTACAGCTTGTCTTTTATTAAATAGTCCGGCCGCTTTCTTTATGTGTTTATGTAAATTGAAAGTGTCATTTTTAGCATCTAGATCTTCTATTTCTTGACATTGCTGTATTATCTAGTCTTGTTTTGCTGACCTTATCTTATTTTTTATTGCTCTATTGATTTCTTGATACTGATCGCTGCTTTTTTACTGCGTCTTTTATCCATCAACTCCAGGATTTCATCGGTCATCCACACTTTCTTTTTATTTCTTGTTTCATCCTTGCTTAAGAGTGTTGTGCTTTCGACTATGGCATTTTTAACCTTTGTCCAGACCATTTCTGCATCTTATTCGGTAGACTCGTTAATATCTTTAAGCTTTTTGTTAAGGTCGACTTTAAGTTTAGTTGCTATAATGTTATCTTGAAGTTTGTCCAACCTGGGTCTGGGTTTGTTATTTGGGGGATGATTTTTCTTGAGGTTAAATTTAATTTTTGCCATAACTGGATTGTGATCCGAGCCTATGTCTCCACCAGGATAAGTTTTTGCAGATTTAATAATGTTTCTAAATCGTTTATAAATTAACATAAAGTCTATCTGGTTCTAATGATATTCTCAGGAGTGTCAGATTTGGAAGTCTAGGTATAAAGGTGTCTAGCTGGAAGTTTAAAGAAAGTATTTGACACGATAAATTGTTTGATGTACCAAGACTGTATCTCCTTAAAAATTCTCTTAAAAATATTCAGGCCCCTTAATTATGTATTGGGCACTTGGCCTTTTGCGCGTCTGCTGCATGGCTAATTTACCTAGTCACGTGATTTTGGTTTTCTCTTTAAAGCGAAGGTTTTATATCAAAATTATTGAAAAGGTTTTGGTTACTACCTAACAACTTAAAAAACTCTTACACATGGAAAGTTTAAGGTAAATCTTCAGAAAGTTTTCCTGGCTATCTTATAAAAGCTTGTGCAGCTACGGATACCAACAGTTTTGTAGTGATTATTTTTAAAAAGTTTTTATTTCTATCTTATAAAACTTAAATGAATTTAAACCGAAAGTTTTATAAAAAGAGTTTTTAAAATGTTTTGCTAACTATTTTATAAAACTTGAAACACTTTTTTTGATTACGATCTTATAAAACTTTTCAACTTTGCACTAATTAATGTCGTCAAGAGGTTTTGATTGCTAAATTATAAAACCCAAAAATCAAAAGTTTTATAGGAAGGTTTTTTAAAATGTTTTGTTTGCTATATTATAAAACCTAAGACAAAAGTTTTATAAATATAGTAATAGGAATATTGTGATTGCTAATGTTGGAAGAATAATGCTCGTCTGGTTCTTCCATTATCTTTATAAACATTAACATGTTAAAGTTTTCTTATAAATATTGTTATAAATATTCACGACCCTTATAAACCCCTTATAAAAAAATTTAAAAATAATAGAACTATGTAGCAACCTAAAATGTTACTTGGGCAAGCTATTCGTAGATGGTCCGAATGTAGCCAGAACTAAATGGCTCTTAGACAAGACTCGAAAGGACATTGGACTGCTGACAGAGATGCTGACTGGACAAAATCGGCTGAACAAACATCTGACGCAAATAAGAGTAGCAGGAGATCCCGTGTGTCCCGCTTGCGGACTCGAAAAGGAATCGGCTCAGCACTTGATAGCATAGATAGCAGCATAGATAGAGTGATGCGTATGCCAGATCAAGGCAGCTAAAGTGGGGATTTCCCACGATAGAGGAAGAAGAGCTGCACTGGCTCAAATGGGCCGACATACTAAACTTCATAAAAAAGACAGGGAGACCCGGAGAGAGAGGTGCAGCGGAAGTAGGGGCATAGGGGTAAGGAACGGGGTATGGCATGAAGAGGCCTAATTGCCAGGCCCGGGGGCCGCCCCTATACTACTACTACTAGCACTTTTCTTTAGGTAGTAGAACCATGTCCAAGATATAAATCTGCACCCGGTTTTTATATACTCTTTATAAAAGAGACCTCAAAGCAATATTAAAGACCCCGCTCATTTAGCATTGCCACTGGCTTTCGGTTGAAATGGGCTGGGCGTTGGACATGTTGTAGATCTGTTCTCCCTAATCAACGTTTAAAGGACCAACACCTATATCTCTGAAACCGCGAGTCGGATTAAAAAGAGGTCCTTAAAGAACCGTTGGAATAGGCTGGGCGTTTGATATGTTGTAGATCTGTTCTTTCTGATCAACATTCAAATGAAACTCTTTTTAATCCGACTCACGGTTCTAGAGATGTACGGGTTGAAACTTGGAGGTTTCAGATTTTGGGGATTTTTCACTAAAATCATTTTTTTGCCTATTTTGTTAAATTCGACTAGCTAACTTGCCACTTCCAGTACACAAGTTTTTAGACAGAGAACCAAGGCTATTGAATGCATGAAAAAATTTTGACATATTTCATTTACGTCACTCTCAGTGGCGGCACAAACTTGAAAAACGTAAAAGAAAAAATACAAATTGCAATTTTTCATAAAATCGCTGATTAAAAAAGACAGGCGGGCTTAAAAGTTAAAATTTCACCAAGGAGAATTAAATCCAATTGCAAAATTGTTGATATGGTATGATATCGATCAATAAAATTCGATTAAAAACGCCATACGATTACATTTTTATTTTAGGCGGCCAATATTTTTACGAAAAAAAACGAAAACTGCTTGGTTTTTGAAAAGTAAACACTACTTCTGCCAACGTGAAACGTGACATTCATATGCCATCGGCTATCGCAGTGAAGGGCATTGCGCATGTGTAAAACGACTGAAATTCCAGAAATTTTCATAGCCTCCTGGATTTTGATGATTATTAATCTTGCTTACAAAAATTTTCACGGAGATGAATTGCCATGCCGTTTGTATTAAGTTTATAAGTGCATGGTACATACTCTTTATTATAAAAAAAATGGAGTTCCTCAAGGCTCTATTTTAGGACCATTATTATTCATAGTATTTATTAACGATCTTTGTTATTACATGACCACCACACCAATTGCCAACTTTGCTGATGCTACAACCTTTGTCTCTTATAGCAAGATATTAGCTGCTTTAGATTAAATTTCCAATGAAAAGGTTCTCAAAGCTCAGAAGTGTTTCTCAGCCATTGGTCTTCTACTAAATGCTGATGAAACTCCAACTGTAGTCATTCCTAGAGACAACCGTCTTTCTAAAGGAAAAAGTGTCAAACTACTAGGCATAACTATTGATGATAGTTTGGATTGGACTGCACACGAAGATGTTTTATGCTCTGAGCTTGCAAGTCTTATTTTCTTATTTCATAGACTAAAATCTTTTACTAATTTTGAAAAGAATTTGTTACTTTGGTCTTTTTCACTCAAAGCTGTCATATGGAATATCACATTGGTGTCGCAGTTTTTCTGCAGAAAGTGCGTTTATTATACAATATCGAGTCATTAGAGTTTTGTTTATAGTAGGCTATAGAGATCATTGCCGTCCGCTTTTTCTTAAATACAAAATCGTGCCGATGCCCTGTGTGTACTTATATTTTTAAAAATCAAACTGTCATCTAATTTAAATTTGCTTAATTATAATATGAGGAGTTAAACATTTTTAATAAACTACCCAAACCAGTACAAAATTGTAGTTTCAAAAAATTTAAAACCATTATTAAATTGCTTTTACAGCATAGATGATTATTTAAGGGCAGACGTTAATATCTAACAACATTGTTATTATCATTTTAAGAAATTACTTGTGCTGATTGCTCGCTACTTGCTTACCTTTTTTTTCTACGTTTATTTATTTATTATATGCTTGTTTATTTTTTTTTATTTTATAATTTATTGACTAGCTATAATGTACTTAACTTGTGCAAATGTAGTGTATAATAAATTGAAATTAAATTTGGGCGTCATTTTCTCCACAGAAGAATTAAAAATGGAATAGGACTACGTGTTTATTTTAAAACGTTTTAAGGCGCATTTACACAGACAAACTTTCCTTTGATGTACCCACTTACCCACTTTTGCAACCCTACGAACCCGACACTTGTTTAAAAAATATAATTTAGCAGTAATTTAGTAGACTGTGTCGCCGATCTATCATCTCGCGTTTTGGATTTCGCAGGTAGTAGGCCGGCCACCCTTTTCAACCGCAATGTTGCCCTTTGCATATTGTTGGTTCAGTGTCAGTAATCGACCTTGATTATTACATTAAATTGACAATAAATATCTATATCTTCAGCATTTGCATGAACCTTTTGCTTTTTTGAGCAACCCTTGGGACCTTAAACTAACTAGGTAAATCTGGTGTGAGGAATTAAAAAACAACAATAAAAGCTAAAGGTAAAGTAAAGTTACAAAAATATGTTTAAAAAAAATCTCCCTAACCACCACTCCTCATAGTCGTGAGGCGCGGATTACCGCTTAAAAGTACAATTTTTGAGTTTTTTGCCGATATTCGAAAAACTCAAAATTTTTTTGGAAAAGAAAAATTTTCCTGGGTTTTTTTTTGACTTTAGGAAAAAAACCTTAGGAAATAAAAAGAAACTCGCAAGAATATCCCAAAAAAAACCACGGGCAAAAAAATCCGGGAAAAACCATAAGAAAAAAATATTATAAGTAAGCCTAATCCATGTGACAAAACTGATAGTAGAGCCAATAATAATGTCGGCTTTTTTTCACAAAAACTTTAAATAAAAGTTGGTATTCCATTTTTTTAGAGAATTGAGATCACTGATGTGAAATTTATTCTCATCTTTAAAAATATGTTTCCAAAATAGATAGCAATAATTTGCTCCAAAATTTACCCGAACAAAATGTCCAAAGAAAAGCTCACAAAAATGTTCACGGAAAAAATTTTAGATCTTTTGCACGAGCTTTTATTTGAGCATGTTCGTCTGTGTAATTGCGCCTTTAAATGCTACTGTACCCGCCGCCATAATATAGCAATAAAATAAATGTGGTGTTTCGTTCGTAAAACATCCCTTTCAATTCTTTTACTACCGGCTGTGGATGATATTATTATATGCTACACCACCATTTACGGGTTTCTAACACTTTTTAGGTTTATTTTAGCACCCTGTTCATAAACTTTTTACAGTACAAAACGCAGTGTAGTAAAATTTGATGACGAAAATTTAAATTATTTATTTTTGTTTAAGAGCGTGTTTTATTCTGGCAACATTAAAATTGACACTAGCTCTACGTATTCTCTCTCCAAAAAAATCCGCACTTTTTAAAACCATTTTAAGCGTGAAACTTTCTGATTTTTATAATATTAAGTTTCCTAGAAAGACAAGACAAAGTGGACATTTTCTAAAAATCCATGATGGCGGACCTCGTTAGAAAATAGGTTTGTTTGAAAGTTTGAGACAATGATGTATTTGAAATTAACTCTGTGTTTCGGACTTCCATTGTCTATGTTTTATTTATACACGACGTTTCGATCAGTACAATCTTTGATCGCCTTCAGGTGCAAACTACAATCTGTTCTTAAGTCTACGTACTTATATACTATGGAAAATCACTCAACCATAAAGTTTAAGTAGTTGGCTCCGCTCAAGGAGGGGGTTCCAAATATTTGGAATTTTAACACTTGATTTACTGAAAATACCCTGATTGTGCCCAATAAAAGCAGCTTCTAGAAATTTTCGTTTCTTCCAGTGTGACTCCTTGTGCAAAACCTTTGCTTCCGTCCACTTCACTCGGTGTTGTTTTGACCATGCGTGTTCGGCGATTTCTGATTTCGTTGTTTCACCTCTTTGGGTATTTGCCTGATGTTCCTTAAGCCTGACAGATAGTGGTCTTTTTGTTTCACCTATGTATGATTCACCATACTCACAAGAAACTTGGTAAATGCGTTCCTTATTTTGTTTGTTCTCCGGTTTTGTTTTACTAAGAAGGATTCAAATGGTGTTATTAGATTGAAAAGCTGTTATTACATTAAAGTTGTTCGCTACCCTTCGAATTTTCTCTGATACCCCTTTATTGTATGGAATTATAAGGAATGCATTAGCCTTGTAATTTCTGTCCTCTTTGCTGAAATTTAGAAAAAGTATCTGTAATAAGTTTAAGGCTTCTTAATATTTCTTATTTTGATTTCCAAGTCACGGGAATTGTTACAAATTTGAACGGCTCTGTTATGCAAAGTTCTTATTATGCCTCATTTGGTTGTAACAGAATGATTGGAACCTTGATTAAAATATTTTCCTGCGTGAGTGAGTTTACGATAGACTGTTGTTCTGATGTCGCATTCTACTCGTTTGACAAGTACATCAAGAATAAGAATTTGACACAGACCGTCATTCTGGGCATAAAATCTATCGTTCCCTTGAAAATAAGAGTTATATAGACAGCACTCCAACAACTCCATCACTTCCTCCAGAAAATAGGTATTTTTTACCACATTGAATATTTTTTTTCGTACGACACTGTATCAGATTTGAAACATCGGGTACAAAGCCACATTCTTTCCAAGCACAGCAATGAACCATTTTAAAAATTCGGTCAAGAAATAAGGAAAGTTTTTGCCCGTAAAATCAAACTTATTAGGAGAAAATCTACTTGTTTGTATAACAATAACTATTGCCAAAATTGACCAATTTTAATAAACTTGTGGCAAGCACAGATTTCAAAATTTATATAACTGGCATAAAACCGCCATTTACTTAAGCTGTTTAAACATTATTTACAACCATACTTTATTTCTTTACTAAATTTTAACGTTTGAGATTGAATACAGTGTTGCATAGAAAGTTTTTTATAGGGGCGATTTTAGTGCATATTTTCAAATAAGGCCATCTTGGATCTTTAGTAAATATCAGTCTTTATATATATTGGTTCTATAAATTTGGAGGCCTGTTCTATTTCAGGTGTATCAAAATTTGTCAATTTTTGGAAGAGCTTTTGCTATTTAAACAAGTAGATTTTTTTAATAAGCCTTATTTTGAAGGCAAACTTTTGTCCATTTACACATTTCAAACTTCCCTATTTCTTGGACGAATGGTTAGAGTGTCACATTATCGATGTTTAGATTTAATACAATCTCGTGCAAAAAAAAATATCTAGGGAGGTCAAAAATACCTATTTTATATATGCTTTGCATTTTAAGGAAGCTTTATATTATTAAAATAGGACAGCTTAGTTATAATCATCCATCAAAAGGTTGAAAATCGTTTGAAAAAGTCAGGGTACTGCAAAAGAAGCTTTGCCCAAATTCTGATCGGCCGCCATTGGTTTGGTGCTCATTTTTTTTCATTTGCATACCGATTGAGATGCCTTCTGCCACTGCTCCGAGAGACTCCCTGCTCCAAGTCAGCTATTAACAAGGAAATAAAATTATACACAAACATAATTCGGGGTTATTGCTCTTAAATCTGCACCAAAGCTTAAAGACATCGAGCTCAACTCCCCTTTGGCAAACGTCTTTTTAAAGTGGAAAAGTTACCCACTAAGGAAAACTATTATGACACCCTTAGCACCATCTAGGATTTCAGAAAATATTAGAGCAGTCTATATTTTTAAAATTGGAATAAGAAAGCTTTTTCGACAAAAGTATATCGATGAAGCTATTAGGAAATAATCACAACGATGTGTCAAATAAGTTACCCTAAAAGTCCCGAGGTTATCGTTACAGTTGTGGTTACCATAATGTTTCGTAACTGCAACTGTAGCTTCATCAAACGTTTGATGATTTACAATGACCTATATTTTTACGCCTTTGCGTAAATTCGGAAAAGATGAAACATAAACTCCCATTTCATGACCTAAAAAATAAAACAAAAAATGCGGTAGAAATTGCACAGAATAAATATGTAAGATATTCTTATTTATTTTGAAAAGCGGTAATTCCCCGACTAGTGAAGGAAGCCAAATTTCTGTCCTTTACAGCTTTATGCGAAAAGCAGAGAGAGAGAGATGTGTGAGTTGCATACGACTTCGCGGGATGACACCCGACAAAGCCCGAAGGTGTTATCAGACAGTCGCAGGTTGTAGCTAGGTGTGAAGGTGTGTAAAATGTGTGGTGCAGTCGTCACAAAGTCGCTTAGTGACAAGTCGCTTAGTGCGTGAATTTAATCGTGTCTCGTGTTTTAATGATTTTTTTTTTATATAGTATATTTTAGTACTATTATTATAAATATTTTACTAGTAATATCCGAAGTTGGTATTATACTCGGGTTTTATCGTATTTTCTTGTATTACCGACAAGTATTATAGGTTTTAAAGTTAATAATATTTTAATAATATTATCCGAAGATTGGTTTGCTATAATTGGGTATTAGCGTCTTTTTGTGTATACAAAATTTTTTTATTGAGTTTGTATATTTTAGTAGTAGGTATTATTATGCAGTTAATAGAAACTTAAGGTCAAATATCAGTGGTATCGGTATCCCCATCTCTATCTTGTTGACATCTGATCAAAGTGACAATGTTTGAATAAACGAGCAATGCGTTACAGGCAAACCTACGTAGCGTTACGTGGCTCTTAACGCATCTATCTCAGGACTTATCCGCCATGAGTTTGAAAGTGTACCTGTTTGAGTGGAATACGGATACCGATAAAACTGATAATTGACTTTATTATGTTATTTTCACTCTATTATCTGAAGGTTGGTATGTTTTAATAGTATTTTCGTATACAATCAATTTTTTTTTTAATAAATGCCTTTTTTGGATTGTATTCAATAGACAATGCACTTTTTTTATCCGTACCTTTTTTAATGCTACAAAATGACATCACTTATCCGACCAATAATTTAGTTACTTTTACATAAAATATAACGTCATCTTAAGCCACATAACGACGTCAAAAAGATGAGATGTATTGCCCTCTTAAATATGTCAATTTTACGTCAAAAATTTGGTGGTTTTGACGTAATCGATGACGATTCATCCACGTCATTGCGACATGTCCTTGCTGCCTGGGGAGTCTTCTACTTTGTAGTTAGTTGCCATAACTAAGAAATACATTAAAGTTAATGTTGCATAAAGTACAAAAACTAGTCATTTGCGCAACGTCCGCTATGATGGACGAGAAAACAACGCCGCACCGTTATTATAAACTAGGGTAAATTTGGCAACCCTTTAACAACGTTTATTTTTACCGTAATTTTAACCGATTTTTAACTACCGCAACGAATGAAGATTCAACGACGCAAAAACGTTGATAATAAACTAGAGTTAATTAATTTACGTTATTCCAACGTTTTTCTTTACGAGACAATTCAATCAATACAGTTGCGGCCAATTTCAGACAACTATAGAAGGCACCTCCTCAGTCGCGAAACGGTTAGGTTTTCAGTAAACCAAGAAACGATTATTGGCGCCATAATGTTTTTTTTCTTATTTCCGCCGCTTGATGATTCTTTAGTAAGTGTTAAGTATCCTTTTAGACTGGCTGCAGTTTAAAATATGTTTAAAACATTTTTAAAATTTTCGGTATTTAAGTAAAAAAGTAATTTAGCAAAAAAATAAGAAGGATTGAAGGCCCCTTTATTTTTTAAAACGAAAATATCCATTTTTCACGGAAAACTACGTTGGTAAATTTAGAGGATGGGAACCTTTAAAAATCCACTTTAATGTTATGAATTAACTGTAACCCAGCTAACATAGAATTACTAAAAATGTAAAATATTAACTGTGCGAAGAAAGTACAAACTTGGAACATGGCATTTTACTGTTTTACTTCATGCCAGTGCAACATTTATGTTTTTTTTGTATTGTTGCTACGCATTGCAGCACAAATTGTACGAATATTGTAAAATTCCTTGATCAAAGTCAGTACTATTTTTGTACTTGGAATATGTTTGCTGAGAAGTTACCTATAGCTACATATTTAAGAATTATTAAGAATTTGTGTTTGCAGACCTGGAAGTCTTGATTTTAAATCAATTATATTAATAAAAATATTATCCAGAGGGCACTTCAGTGGTAATCGCTTTGGCGACGGTGTGCAAACGTTGCACGCGACTCTGGTCGGAGATTTTTCAGCCATGATACGCTTCGCTAGAATTTTTTTTTGTGCCAACTTTTCTTATGTCTTACTATCGAATACCATGGCAAATTATTACTTCCTAAAACTTCAGGAGTTAAGAATCAATACACACTTAAAATTACTTATAAAAAAATGCTTACAAACGTACGTAAGCACTTAAAGTTGCACACAAAATGGGTGCTTAGACGTTGTCGTATCTCAGTGCGCATGCTCAGGACCGATACAAGACGCTAACTGAAAGGAGGGTCGTAAAGATAGGTGAGAAGTAGTCGCTGTTGTACGGCGTATCCGTTCTGAGCATGCGCACTGAGAAGCGACAACGACTTAGCACCCTTTTTATGTGCAACTTTAAATGTCAATGAGTGGGACGTAATACCGTATGGCGTTTTGTGCATGCACATTGAGATACGACAAGCAATAAGCACTCTTTTTATATGTAACTTTAAGTGTCTAATGTCAAAAAATAATACTGCTTGCACGACGTTAGAGAAAAACAACATTCTTTCTCTGATATATAAAAAAAAAGAAAACTTGCCACACGGGAACAACGCTGACCATGTAAAAGAAACACAAGTAAAGTAATTCTACATTTTCCCGTTTATAAAAATAAACGCGTTTCTTTCAGAAACAATTATTGCTTACTGTAAAAATGTCGGAACAGCTAGGAAAAATTACGACACAGACCCAGATTTTATAATTTCACGCCTGTTCTTGTTGAGAGTTGAGATATTGTTTAACTATCTGGGTATTTATCACCTATTTTAAGATTTATCACCCATCACGCACGTTATAGTAAAAGGGTACTAGAAATATATGGGTTACCTGAGGAAATTTCAATCGTCCACGTAAAAAATGTAGGGAAACGTCGGGCAAATTCGGGTGGTGAGAAAAAACCTGGTAGGCCTCCATACCTGGTGGTGTCAACTATCTACCAATACAGAATATACTTCAACGACATTAAAAGGAGCAAACTTACATCGCACTACAGCAAAGCACCGCATATATATGGACTGCCGAAAATTCATAAGGAAAACATGCCTCTCCGACCGATAATCATTTCTCGCAATTCTCCGATTTATAATCTTGCTAAAGATCTTTTAGAAATCATCCAGCCTCTTCAAAGAAAGTCACCATCATTCGTCAAAAATTCAAAACACTTCGTGGACGGCCTTAGAGTCATCAACCTTCAACCTGACGAACAGTTTGTTAGTTTTGACGTCGAAAGTTTGTACACTAACATACCATTTTTACCAATTAATACCATTATGAATTTTTTGAAATGCTGTATGCAGAATTCTTATTTCCAGGAGAAGGACAGAAGATGGTCTACCCATGGGATCTTCACTTTTGCCGGCAGTGGCCAATATCTTTATGGAATCCTTTGAAGAAGGAGCTCTGGAAACATCATGTCAGTAACCTCAACTATGACTAAGATATATGGAAGACATATTCATCATCTGGGAAAAGGACCATAATACACTAGAATAATTTTTCAATCATGTCAACACTATAAGAAACTGCATCGAATTCACTCTGGAAAAAGAAGAAAATTGTTAGCTCCATTTTTTCGATGTTCTTTTCACCAAAAATAATTCAACCATAAACACTGTGGAGAATATCTTAGTTTCAAATCAAACCACTCCATATTAACCAAACTGGGAATTGCAAAATCTCTCATAGATCGAGCCACCTACATCTGCAATACAGAAGAAGCTTTATATAAAAAAAAGTCTAAAATTCGATCTGATCTGCGAAAGAATGGTTTCTCCAACCACACGATCGATAAAACTATTCAGACCACGCCAACACCAAAGCCTACAGACGTAAATACTGTCGACACTTATAATTCCATACGATAAAGGAATCTCAGAAGAGGAATAGGCAATCAATACCATGTTCAGACTGTCTTCAAGAAGACCACAAAAATAAGAAGTAAATTAAAAAAAACTAAACCACAACGCCACCACACCAAGAACTGAAACTACCAGGTACCATGCGAGGGTAGGGATATCTACATCGGAAAAACCAGCCGACCTATGGAAATTCGACTTACCGAACACAAACGTAAAACTCGACAAGGGGAAACAACTGGATCGAAAATAGGTCACATTACTGGGAAAAATCAACATCATATGGAATGGAAAGAGGCAAAGATGGTCGCCAAAGGAGGAAAACCTATTCAAGCGAAAATTCAAAGAAACAGCATTCATCCTGAGGAACCAGATTGTATTTTCTCATTTCTCATTCTATTGATAGAAGTTTTAACCTAAGTATGAAGCTCTGGTTTCTGTAGTGTATTTCGGTTAAAAATATTTTCCATTATTTAAGTCAATTTGTTTAAGACAAAGCGGGGCATAATCGGAGCCGCGTTCGAGATAGAGCAGTCACGCTCTTTTTGGACAAGGTCACAACCCCCTCAATTGAAATAGACCTTTGACATATAAATTAACGTAATTTAAATAAAAAATAGAGAATTTCTTACATTGTCGTAATCTGCATTGCACCAGTAAATTAACGACTTATGTCTGAGACATGCAGTAGACGTCTAGCGCAAAAATATATGTCACTGTTACTTCCGCCTGTTCTCTGCAACTGCCCCTACCCTTTTAGTGCTTTTTAGGACTTTTGACGTCTTAGGGACGTCTTTAGGACATCTTTTATTACAAAACCAGATGGGCGTAAGACGTACGTTCCAGTATGTCTTAAGGATATCATTTTAAGACGTTCCTAGGCCAAAAATCTGAGAAATTTCTGGGACATTTCCAGAATATGTTTCGTATTGTTTTCAAATCATACAAACTAGCTCTTCATTAAGCACAAATGAAAAACTTATAATGGCATTTAAATTAAATGAAAATAACGTTTTTTCGCAATTCACAGCGAGAGAAACAGAAATATCACCCGACGACATCCGGCGTGTAATTTGAACGTAGTCCCATTTTTGTATTAAAAGAGAGTATAAATGTTGTCTGTCTGTTTAACGTTTTCTTCAAAATTTTTGGAAGGAACTACGGAAGTCGGCCTAATCTATCAAAAAATAAGTCCTAAGGGCGTCCTAAAGACGTCTCACAATTTTGATCCTCCACTGGTCCTTAATTGGACGTCCATAAGACCATCGGACCCAGGACATTCGGACCTAAATGGGACGTCCTGAGGACGTCCTGTGCTACGTAGGTATAACATGTCTGGATAAAGATTTAAATGATGCCGAATGCGACAGTTGAATAAAAACAGTTTAATCAGTTAATTTTTTGTTACGCTCTTTTTTAACTACAATATATTCTTTTTATAATTTCATCAGTTTATTCTTCAGATAAGTGTGGTCTAGTATTTGATTTCCAATCAGTTATAAATAAAAATAATGAGTCAGATAAGTCGTTTTTACCTTAGCTACCCGGGCCTACCTAGTCCCTGCCAAAAAAACCCCATTTAATCTCATAAACACACACCTAATTTTTACCACTTTATTTTTATAAGTTTTATGGGGTAAAAGTTTAGGTCCATTAAGGTTTGTAATAATTTATGAGTTATGTCTTTGATATTGGTGAGATCGCATGCGGCATCATATATTTGTTTTTCACCTGATTCTATAATCTAAATATGTATAAAATTTTATAGTATAAACCTTTTATTTGCAAATATTCTATAGGTTTATGAACCGTTTTATAAGAGATTTTATGATCAAACAAACTCATTAAACTTAATAGCTTTGCATGATTATACCCTTGTTTTTTACAATTTATTATGGGTTTGTATAAGCACATTTTTTATTAGACTTTTGGGAGATTTTATGATCAGCCAGACTAATAAAATTTTAAAAGTTTCTATGAACATCTTGTTTAATTAATAGTTTGCTATGGGTAAAAACATTAGTTTTTATAAGTCCTTCTATGAATTCTATAGTCAGATAAACTCACAAAATTTTATAGGCTGTTATGTGTATATAAAATATATACTCTAATGTGTAATCTAACAGGATCGTAATATTTTATATATACGGTGGGGCAAAAAATTTTTGAAAGCGCTATAAGTTGGGACCCAATCGGCCGATTTTTGAAATTTTTGGCTATTTTTATAGACAAGAGACGAAGCTTGGCGGACGCTTCTCAAAATTTGACATATGTAAAAAATCTAAGATGAAGGAGAGCCTAAAAAAAATTGGTAAATTTTACCTCACTCTGCGAAAAATTTGTATGCGACCCTGGGCTCGATTTTTGTCAATGAGGTAAAAGCCTTATACTTTCTTCTCCCACCGAGTTATCACTCATCTTAATCAGTTATAAGATAAAAAAGTTATACAAATTTTAAATCAGAAGTATTTAGACCAAAAATTGAAATGGCTGTGGGAAGGTGCACTGTTTGGATTTTTTTAGAATTTTTGGTCTAAATACTCTTGAATTGAAATGTTTAAAAGAGCAATTAAAAAAATATATTGTATTTTATTATTTAAGGTGAATTATATTTAGAAATTATAATACCATTGTCAATACCGTCTTTTAAATATTTTTTATTTTAATCCAAACATGGACATGGACAAATCTATTCACTTAAATTAATTTTGGCCGTAATAACCAGTAAGTTCATATTTTTTATTCATAATCCTCTTTGTATTGACATAAAAAAAAACAATATATTTGACAACAAAATTAAGTATTTTTGCATATCAAGATATAAGTTCCTGTGTTCCCTGAGTACTATGTCATGTCTTGTCCCCAAGGTTTGTACTTTATTTATTAATTGATAGGCAGTGCTACAAGTTGCAGTACCTGCTGAGAAACAGCAGTGCGCATTGATCATTTTAGCCAAATGCTTTTTTTTATACCTTCATCAAAAAGATGATTTTAGTAAGTGTCTGCAAATAACTGAAGCATTTTTGGTTACCGATGCAAAAAAACTTTTTTTTTTTTGTCCGTTTTTTACCCAAAGTTAAAGAGAAATGGCGGAAAATAGTAATATTGAAAAAATCTAATTATTCTTGCCTAAGAATTTAGCCATTTCCGCCAGTTTTCACCAAGTATTTATGAAAAAATTATTTAAAGATATCGTCAAAATATCAAATTGTCAAAGATTAAAATGTCGCAACAATGAACGTCACCGGGTAAAAAGACACATCGCTATGGAAACGATTGTTAATTCATATAGCATCCGCATTGATTTATAGTGTAAAGATGGTGTGTTGCGAAAGGTTCTCTTCGTTCGAGATTTTTAAAAGTATTTTCCTGTTTTTCTTGGATTTTTTGATAAAGGTATTTAAAAAAATAGTGTTCACAACTCGCGGCTAAACTGTGCTTTTTTTACTCGCGTTTACGCTCATTATTTGAACCAACGCTTGTATAACGAGCACTATTTCAGCCACTAGTTGTTAAAACTACTATTCTGTGACTGTCACTATACAAAGGTATATAATAAACTATTTTTCGTCGTTACTTTCCCTTGGAAAAAAACTATAAGATGTGTTCTTTAATTTTAGTTTAATATTTTAGTTAATAAAACCACAAATTTTTATAAAAATGTGCATTTTAAAACCTCACTTTTCTAGAATATCAACATAACTGGGTTTTCGTCATTCCTGTCCCCGTCATTCCCGTTTCTTTCGAATAATTATTGAAAAGAGACAAGAACGAGACCTGGGGACAGAAATGACTATTTTTCTTCGACCATATCAAAGCAAAGTAAACAAGTTAGCAATCCACACTGCTTCAGGAACTTGGAAAGGTATTAAAAAAATAGTGTTCACAACTCGCGGCTAAACTGTGCTTTTTTCACTCGCATTTACGCTTGTTCTTTGAACCAACGCTTGTATAACGAGCACTATTTCAGCCACTAGTTGTTAATACTACTATTCTGTGACTGTCACTATACAAAGGTATGTAATAAACTATTTTTCGTCGTTACTTTCCCTCGGAAAAAAACTATAAGATGTGTTCTTTAATTTTAGTTTAATATTTTATTTAATAAAACCACAAATTTTTATAACAATGAGCATTTTAAAACCTCACTTTTCTAGAATATCAACATAACTGGGTTTTCGTCATTCCTGTCCCCGTCATTCCCGTTTCTTTCGAATAATTATTAAAAAGAGACAAGAACGAGACCATATCAAAGCAAAGTAAACAAGTTAGCAATCCACACTGCTTCAGGAACTTGGAAAGGTATTAAAAAAATAGTGTTCACAACTCGCGGCTAAACTGTGCTTTTTTTACTCGCGTTTACGCTCATTATTTGAACCAACGCTTGTATAACGAGCACTATTTCAGCCACTAGTTGTTAAAACTACTATTCTGTGACTGTCACTATACAAAGGTATGTAATAAACTATTTTTCGTCGTTACTTTCCCTTGGAAAAAAACTATAAGATGTGTTCTTTAATTTTAGTTTAATATTTTAGTTAATAAAACCACAAATTTTTATAACAATGAGCATTTTAAAACCTCACTTTTCTAGAATATCAACATAACTGGGTTTTCGTCATTCGTGTCCCCGTCATTCCCGTTTCTTTCAAATAATTATTGAAAAGGGACAAGAATGAGACCTGGGGACAGGAATGACTATTTTTCTTCGACCATATCAAAGCGAAGTAAACAAGTTAGCAATCCACACTGCTTCAGGAACTTGGAAAGGTATTAAAAAAAATAGTGTTGACAACTCGCGGCTAAACTGTGCTTTTTTTACTCGCGTTTACGCTCATTATTTGAACCAACGCTTGTATAACGAGCACTATTTCAGCCACTAGTTGTTAAAACTACTATTCTGTGACTGTCACTATACAAAGGTATGTAATAAACTATTTTTCGTCATTACTTTCCCTTGGAAAAAAACTATAAGATGTGTTCTTTAATTTTAGTTTAATATTTTAGTTAATAAAACCACAAATTTTTATAAAAATGAGCATTTTAAAACCTCACTTTTCTAGAATATCAACATAACTGGGTTTTCGTCATTCCTGTCCCCGTCATTCCCGTTTCTTTCGAATAATTATTGAAAAGAGACAAGAACGAGACCTGGGGACAGGAATGACTATTTTTCTTCGACCATATCAAAGCAAAGTAAACAAGTTAGCAATCCACACTGCTTCAGGAACTTGGAAAGGTATTAAAAAAATAGTGTTCACAACTCGCGGCTAAACTGTGCTTTTTTCACTCGCGTTTACGCTCGTTATTTGAACCAATGCTTGTATAACGAGCACTATTTCAGCCACTAGTTGTTAAAACTACTATTCTGTGACTGTCACTATACAATGGTATGTAATAAACTATTTTTTGTCGTTACTTTTCCTTGGAAAAAAACTATGTGTTCTCTAATTTTAGTTTAATATTTTAGTTAATAAAACCACAAATTTTAATAACAATGAGCATTTTAAAACCTCACTTTTCTAGAATATCAACATAACTGGGTTTTCGTCATTCCTGTCCCCGTCATTCCCGTTTCTTTCGAATAATTATTGAAAAGGGACAAGAACGACACCTGGGGACAGGAATGACTATTTTTCTTCGACCATATCAAAGCAAAGTAAACAAGTTAGCAATCCACACTGTTTCAGGAACTTGCGTGTTCCACACATACAGACCGCTTCAAGCTACTGCGAACATAGGGCGAAAGAAGTCTAATTTGCCAGTGCACGTACATGCAGAGACACCGCACGCCTATCAGTGAAGCAACCAACACTCAGGCTTCCGATCGCCATTCGCTGCCGTTCGCCGCCGTTCGCCTTGTATTTAGTACGCCTCTAACCACGGTGCTGTGTGGAGCGTAGTCAATGAAACCGGAATTTGGTCAATAAATACGCAAATTTTTATAACGTAATTTTCTTATTTTTTGTCACTGATAAATAAGAGCGTTTTATTGTCAACTGCTCAGATTTATCAGTGACGACGTGTTACAATGAAAATAATAAGGAGAAACAAAATAAAAGCAAGTTCTCAAAATAAAATAATACATTCTAAAAACCAAAAAGATACTCCCAGTCAAAAAAAAATTAAAGCAAATGTTCAAAAAGTCCTCCTTGCTCGGCTAGACAATATTCGAGCCTACTATAAAAACCCCTTCCAACGTTTCCAAGCATGTTAGGGGTGATAATTTGAAAAGATTCTTCAAAAACAGATAGAAGTCATTAGGAGCAAGATCGGGAGATCGAGCTGGCCATAAAATAGTTCCCCGTGTACTTATAACCCGATTAGGAAATACATTATCAAGATATTCCCTAACAACGCCAACATTGTGAGCGGAACAACCATCTTGTTGAAACCATGTTTCACCAAATCTTACACCTAACAACTGCCTAGCAGTTGGAATAATGTGCTGCTGCAGTAGATCCAAGTATCTAGGACCATTCAAATTGCAATTGCCGTTAATAAAAATGGCCCAATTACGTGTTCCCCTACAATACCACGCCCCCAAACATTTAGTTTTTGGGGATACTGTGTTCTTACGTCAAAATACAAATGCAAATTTTCCCTCGACCAATATCGAACGTGTGTTGGGTTATGACGATTTGACCATTTGACCATCTGCACTTTTTCGGCAACTTCGTAGACATCCATTTTTAGTTTTAAAAATGTATTATTTCAATTAAGAACTTACCCATCTGTTTCTCGAGCAAGGCAGAAATAAAACAAAATAATAAAAACAAAATGAATTTCCAAAAGATAACACTGCAGCGTCCTTCGAATCCACCTCGGTCGTACGGCACGGAGAGTAAATTGGACTTGATTCCCCCTATGTTCGCAGTAGCTTGAAGCGGTCTGTATATTAACTTTCATTTGCCTCTCTAGTGAGAAAAGTATTGAATGTGAAGGTCAAGGCAGACATACAAAAATGAAAGTGTACAGTCTAGCCTACTTGATTTAATCTCTGAAATACATGTGATAACGATGCTAATAATTTCCTATTTCGTATCTAGAGACGAAAATGAGAAAATAGATTTATAAAAGAAATATATTGAAATTGGGACAAAATATTCTCTGGTCGTAGACAAAATAGCGTATACAACTCGTTAGAAAGGGACCTTTCTACACTTGTGTGATTTTCGCCAATCGACTATTGCCTCGCGCCAAAAATACACACTCGCGTGAAATCGGTCACTTTGCACACTTGTTTTGTAATATACTATTCTTATAGCTATATGGGAATGTTCTCCTTTAATTTTGACTCTTCTAATATTAGTTTCTTATTTTTCGTTTCCCTAATAATCCATCCCCAAAATGTCATTTCTGTCCCAGAACTTTTCTATCGAAAAAAACTAAATGAAACATAAGTACTGGAACTTATTGATATATTTTTAAAAACTGTGTTAGTTAAGCATGGTAATTTAAGTGAAAGTACTAATTTAAAGGTTACAATGGATTTGGTTGAGAAAAAAACAGTGGAAAAATTGTGGGATTTCCTAAGATCTAAAATAGTACTCCCCACAGGTCTAAATATTTACACCTGTGGAAGGTAATAAATTTTAAAACCAATTTTCAAAAAACACTTATCCATACAGAAAAGACACAAATTTATTGATTTTTAATTGTTATTGCAAAATACCACTGAAAAACTGCTTTGTCTCTCAAAATACAGCATATTTTAGAAGAAAATGGGCTAAAACTATTTTTTTTGGACGTGTAATGGCAAATGGTGAATACGCCAAAAATTTGGCACATAATAGCTTCATTATTTGTGTTTAAGGTTATAAAATTGGTGATTTTTTAGACCACCTCAGGGAGGTGGTTTAAATTTATAGCCCCCAGAAAGGACTGTTTTGTGGCATTTGATAATAAGTTCGTTTATAATTTCCCTAAGTAACCGCTTTTACAAGTATTAATTTACCTGATTTAATATCCCAAGTTGATCATTACGCAATAAAACACCTCCAGAAAAACGCCATAACTTGAACCAGTTTTCAGCACTAAAAATATATTTATGAGGGCACTACGAGGCAAAACAAACATAACTGAAGGTCACTGATTATGCACGAAAAATATAACAAACAAAAAAACCCAAAACAACTATATTAATTTATTTACAAACTAAAAGTAAAACATTGAGGTTATCTAAAAGCTCAGTCAAAAAAAAACATTCCTTACTCAAAGGCCACTCATTTTAAAGCTTTAGCTTTCATCAGTAGAGGTTGGTGTAAGCCAAGGTGCAAGCAGAGGTAAAAGATCCGAACTCGCTCTTTGTGAATTGAACGCAGCGCTACTATTTTTAAAGTGACATTTGGACAGTAACAGATATGTAAAAAAAAACTTGCATTTAAGTTTTTTAGTAATATTCGTAAATAAAAGCACTGTTTAAATAGATAAAAAATTAATCTAATCCTTATTTTATTATTACTTATCTAAATCGTTGTGTGATATCAAGTATTAATTAGAAAAATCAATTAACCAGGGTAAGTTTTAATTAGAGGGACATATAGCCCCAATGTTAATTTATTCTACAGAGTATTTACTATTTAAACCCTGCGTGGGTTTAAATTTTTTTATTTTATTTTCTTCTAAATTGAAAATTTCCTCTTATATCCAACAAAAGATTGTGTTAAGATGATTATTCAATAAAAAAATTTATTAAAATCCTTCTTATAAATCAAACTATGTCCAAAACTCAAGAAGGATTGGTTTAAAATGCTTAAAACCAAAAAGTTCACTTAAACTTAAACTTAGGATCGCTCTAAAGTAAAACTAAATTTGTATATTGGTAGGTCATATCTTTAACAAAATGTTCAAAATATTAAACACAAAAATAATATCTTCGAAATATTGGGAGAAACAGCAGAGGGACATGAATGACATTTTAAATGATAATATTATTTTGCCACTGACTTGCAAATATTCATAATTTGAAATTTATGATAAAACTGGTTCCCTTAAAAAATACTATCTTTGAACTACTATTTCAATCTAGTTTGCAACAAAAAAAACAAAAAAGTAGAAATCTTGCAAAATCTGCCATTTAAAAAAAAAATGAAAATTACCCAGAACTTTTTTTCATCATCAATTTAGATAATTAATACCTCGGAAGGCGAAAAAAGTATACGGCTTTTACCTCATTGACAAAAATCAAGTTCACGAACGCACGCAAATTTTTCGCAAAGGAGTGAAATTTACCCATTTTTTAAAGCCGTCCGCCATCTTACATTTTTGATATATGTCAAATTTTGAGCAATATTAGCAAGAACTCGTATCTTGTCTTATCAACAAGCCTAAAATTTTTAAAGTCGCAAGTTACGATAGAGCTAAACAGTGCACACTGAGAAAACAAATGGTAACCATAGCCCAAAATATGGGTTAAATCAGCTCAGGGCCTTATTTTTTAGTGCCCCGTCAATTGGGTTGGTACAACCCAGTTGGGTGGGCTGGAACAGCACAAGTTTGGGGCTGGAATAAAGAGTTTATTTTTTTAGTACCCCGCCGATTGGGTTGGTCCAGCCCAGTTAGCACAGGTTTGGGGCTGGAATAAAGAGTTTATTTTTTTTTGGCGCCCCGTCGACTAGGTTGATTAGACCAGTTAGCTGGACTGGATCAGCACATATTTTACGCCTAAACATATACATATTGAAGAAACAAAAATGCAAACAAAATTTAACGGAAAAATTAAAAGCTTTATTGGCGTAGCTTTTTTTTGGAGAGGCATTTTTGAGGAAAACCTAATTTTTTTTTCTCATAAAGTTTGCTTTTATGCATATCTAGTTTTCGAGAGGTTTGATGCAATAAAAGTCTTAAAATTTCAATTTATGAAAGCAATTAAAAAAGCAAAATTTTTTCAATAAAGCGTTTGTATCAACACTTTTTAACAAATTAATTGAAAATGAACAAAAATGGATAAACAGCATATTATGCGTATGTGTGTAATCTCCAAAAGACACCCAACATCATAGGGTATTTTATTTAGTTTGTGATATAATCGCAAAAATTGAAATTTTAATATCTCAAAAACTAGATAAGTTAAAGAAATTATTAGAAATAAACTTTACACATAGTGATATAACGTGCCACAAAATCTAAATTTGTAAAAAGTTTCGACGAAAAACTTTGACGTAAAGGCAATTTTCGCGATCTTACCGCTCGACGACGGCGTCAAACGAATCCGGTGCGGAGCAAAGAGATGTGCACCTTTGGGGTGCTTAAACGATAATGAACTGAACAGGGCCAAATTTTAGCAATAAATCTGATAAAACCGTATAGTTGAGCTGAAACAATCCTTAATAGAGGTTTAAGCAGCCCCGCGAAGTAGGTAAAACAATTCACGTTTGGTTTATAACTAATAGTTATTACCTCCGATTGTTTTGGAGTGTTGATACAACCCAATAACTGGTTTGTGGCAGCTATGTAATTTAGGAAAACCAAGATAGTTGGTCTAGGCCAGCATTTTAATTAAAAAAGACACACAAATTTCGCCCAATTTTGTGGGCTCCCTTAACCAGAACTGTGCCAGATCAAAAAAAAGTGTTAAACTAATTCAATGAAATAGCTGTAATAACCCCCAAAAATGAGTTTTTCTATCCCCAAACGTCTAGCCCACGACTTTTAGCTGGGCTCATTTTTGGTTTTTACAATTTATGGTTTAAATACTCCTGATTGAAAATTTGTATAAATTTAGATAAGTGATACCTCAGTAGGCAAAAAAAGTATGGGGCTTTTGCTTCATTGACAAAAATCAAGTCACACATACATTTTTCGCAGGGGGCTGAAATTTATCCATTTTTTGAAGCTCTCCGCCATCTTGGATTTTTGACGTATGTCAAATTTCGAGTCGCGTCAGTAAAGTGTGAACTTTTGTCTATAAAAATCGGCCGATTGACTCCAAAATTATAGCGCGTTCAAAAGGTGACAAATTTTTTGGCCCACCTACACAGGGTGTTTCAAATTCGATGCTCACCATGAGAATCTCCTAACAAAGTTGCTCAATTTGATGCTTTACCCAAAACTAAAAATAAAATCCGAGTAGTTCCGAAGATAGGCGAAAAAAACCGAAATTTTCAATTTAAGTTTTTTTTTTTGTCGCCTTTATTATTAGAGTTGTCAAAAAGTGCTTAAAACTTCTACTTCACTCTTTTCTCTCACTTCAAGCGCTTTTTAAGTTGTCTTGTATAACGGGATTTTTTTAACTGATGATGGTCATTAAGCCCAAAACAACAAGCTCCCTGTTAAAATAATGTTTCAAAATGATATTTGCCTTGCTTCCGAAACAACGAAACAGCGCTCCTGTCAAACTGAAATGTCAAATCTTAAAAATGAATAGCTCGTCTGTTAGATCGTAAAAAACTGCCTGTGGAAAGTTTAAAACATTTTTTGACAACTCTAATAATAAAGGCGGAAAAAAATAAGAACTAAAATTGAAAATTTCGGTTTTTTTTCGCCTATCTCCGGAACTATTCGGATTTTGTAATCTTTATTTTTAGTTTTGTCTAAAGCATCAAATTGCGCAACTTTGCCCTAATTTAAGTAAAACAATTCACGTTTGGTTTATAACTAATAGTTATTACCTCCGATTGTTTTGGAGTGTTGATACAACCCAATAACTGGTTTGTGGCAGCTATGTAATTTAGGAAAACCAAGATAGTTGGTCTAGGCCAGCATTTTAATTAAAAAAGACACACAAATTTCGCCCAATTTTGTGGGCTCCCTTAACCAGAACTGTGCCAGATCAAAAAAAAGTGTTAAACTAATTCAATGAAATAGCTGTAATAACCCCCAAAAATGAGTTTTTCTATCCCCAAACGTCTAGCCCACGACTTTTAGCTGGGCTCATTTTTGGTTTTTACAATTTATGGTTTAAATACTCCTGATTGAAAATTTGTATAAATTTAGATAAGTGATACCTCAGTAGGCAAAAAAAGTATGGGGCTTTTGCTTCATTGACAAAAATCAAGTCACACATACATTTTTCGCAGGGGGCTGAAATTTATCCATTTTTTGAAGCTCTCCGCCATCTTGGATTTTTGACGTATGTCAAATTTCGAGTCGCGTCAGTAAAGTGTGAACTTTTGTCTATAAAAATCGGCCGATTGACTCCAAAATTATAGCGCGTTCAAAAGGTGACAAATTTTTTGGCCCACCTACACAGGGTGTTTCAAATTCGATGCTCACCATGAGAATCTCCTAACAAAGTTGCTCAATTTGATGCTTTACCCAAAACTAAAAATAAAATCCGAGTAGTTCCGAAGATAGGCGAAAAAAACCGAAATTTTCAATTTAAGTTTTTTTTTTTGTCGCCTTTATTATTAGAGTTGTCAAAAAGTGCTTAAAACTTCTACTTCACTCTTTTCTCTCACTTCAAGCGCTTTTTAAGTTGTCTTGTATAACGGGATTTTTTTAACTGATGATGGTCATTAAGCCCAAAACAACAAGCTCCCTGTTAAAATAATGTTTCAAAATGATATTTGCCTTGCTTCCGAAACAACGAAACAGCGCTCCTGTCAAACTGAAATGTCAAATCTTAAAAATGAATAGCTCGTCTGTTAGATCGTAAAAAACTGCCTGTGGAAAGTTTAAAACATTTTTTGACAACTCTAATAATAAAGGCGGAAAAAAATAAGAACTAAAATTGAAAATTTCGGTTTTTTTTCGCCTATCTCCGGAACTATTCGGATTTTGTAATCTTTATTTTTAGTTTTGTCTAAAGCATCAAATTGCGCAACTTTGCCCTAATTTAAATCTTTTCGTATCTCCTAAATGGTAGGACACACGAAAAGGTTTAAATTAGGCCAAAGTCGCACAATTTGACGCTTTGCTCAAAACCAAAAAAAAAAAAGTTTACAAATTTCGGGTAGTTCCGGGGATAGGCGAAAAAAACCGATATCTTTATTTTTATTTTTTATTTTTCTGCGCCATTATTCTTAAAGATGTAGAAAAACGCTTAAAACTTTCTACAGGCACACACACGGTGTGACAGGAGCAATGTCAAGTTCATTTTTTCTTATGGAAACATGCTTTTTATCTCCTGCCGTTTGGTTGATAAAGGATGACAGATATTTTACAACCCCATATTGATAAAGTACACTCCTGGCGAAAAAAAAGTAGGAGACGGAATTGAAATATGGGTAAATATAACACCCTATATTAATGAAAATTTACATTGTTAGTCATTTGTTAGTTATTATTAACCTCTCGTTATTTACCTTGATACATTTGACACTTGTGTTTTTCATAATAGTAAATAAATCAAATGACGAATGGTGGCCAAACCAATAAATATCTGAACATATAGGGTGACATACTAAAAAATCAAATATATATTTTACATGTCCAACTTTTTTTTCGCCAGATCGGTACCTGACATTTTGAGTTAATTGACCATCATCAGCTCAAATTCAAAGATTTAAAAAAAAACGTATTTTTAAAATATTAGGTAAAGTAAATATCTTGAGTAAGTTAAAAGCAAAAATTAAATTTGTGCTGATGATGGTCAATAAACCCAAAACGTCAGGTGACTTTTCAAAATAATGTTGCAAAAGGCTATCTGTCATCCATTATGAACCAAACGGCAGGAGAAAAAAAGGATGTGTCCATAAGAAAAAATGAACTTGACAGTGCTACTGTCACACTGAAATGTCAAGTCTCCAAAACGGACCTCTCACTAGGTAGATCTTAAGAAAGTGTCTGTAGAAAATTTTAAGCGTTTCTTGACAGCTTTAAGAATAAGGGCACAGGAAAATAAAAAGTAAAAATGAAGATTTCGGTTTTTTCCGCCAATCTCTGGAACTATCCGGAATTTGTAAACTTTTTTTTAGTTTTGAGCAAAATATCAAATTGCGCAACTTTGCCCTACTTGAAACCTTTTCAAATCTCATACCATTTAGGAGATCTCCATGGTGAGCATCGAATTTGAAACACCCTGTATACAACTATGTTGGGAATTTGGAACCTTTGGTTGCACTAAAACAAAATTATGATTGTTTTCCACAAACCAAAACTACACTTTTTTGCACTCGACGCGCGTTTCGCTAACAACGTTAGCATCATCAGGAGACGATAAACAATGAACTAAATTAATCTACGCTCTATCTTATATACAATACTTTAGTGGGCGGAGATAAGACTAATAAATTGTTTAAATAAGGCATAGTGGGATTGCTTACTTGTATCCTCTATCTTTATTTAAACTATTTCTGGATTTAATGATTTCCATACTTTCATATGCATTCAAAAGTCTTTTGTTTGGTACACTTTTTAGAAGTTTTAGGTTATCTAATGTGAATCTATGATTGTTTTCAGAAGCATGCTCGGCCACACTTGAATTTTCTGTTCTTCCGTATTTTAAGTGTGCTAAGTGTTCTTAAAAACGTGTTTGAATAGAGCGTCTCGTTTGGCCAACATATTTTTTGTCACAATCCATGCAACTAATTTCGTAAATTCCACTTTTTTCTAGAACTGTAGTTTTATCCTTGGGATTTCCTAGTAAGCTCCTTATTGTGTTACCGGATTGATATACTAATTTAAGACCGGTGTTATTAAATACTTTGTGTAATCCTTTCGTATAATTAGGATTATAAGGAATTGATACAAATTTTGAGTCGCAGGTATCTTTTTGTCTGAAAAAGGTAGAATTCCGAAAGGTCCTTTGAAAAGAATGTCTATTTATCAGCTTATTTATTAAGCCTTCGTCGTAACCGTTTTCGCCAGCTATATTCCTAATCCTATTCTTTTCTGCTTCAAATATTTCTTTGTTTAAGGGGAAATTTACTAATCTATATGTTAAAAAGTGCAAACTTGCAAGCTTATGTTGTAAGCAATGAAAAGAGTCATTTGGAATATACCTGTTGGTGGCCGTGCCTTTTCTGTATAGGTCAAAGTCCAATATATTCTTATTTCTTATAACTAAAGTGTCTAGAAATGGCAGTTTACCGTTGTTCTCTGTTTCATAAGTAAATTTAATAGTGGGAAATTTGTTATTTATTTTTTCCATAAAATTTTCAACACTAGTTACTTTAGTGTTGAATACTGCAAACACATCGTCTACATACCTGAACCATACTCTGGGGAAATACTCAAGTTCTTTACTTATATCTGATTCAAATTTGCTCATAAATAGGTTTGCGATAAAAGGTGATAAACTATTACCCATTGTGGTTCCTTCTAATTGCTGGTAGTAGTTATTTTTATATTGAAAGTAATTTTGATTCATGCAGAGTTTTGTTAAAGATAGGTATTCTAAAGTCTGTTTGTCTTCTAGATTGTTTTTTCTTAGTAGTTCCTCCAGGTATTGTAAGGTATTGGGGATTGGCACACTAGGGAACAACGAACTAACATCAAACGAGATTAAAATTTCACCTTCTTGGAGTGAAATATCTTTAACTTTGTTGATAAATTCAAGGGAATTTTGAACAGAAAAACCTTTTTCCTTTATCGGTAAATTTTCAAACTCGTTTGCTAGCCATTTCGAAATGTTGTAAGTAGGCGATCCTACAGCAGAAACTATAGGTCTAACCGATTTTCCAGGCTTGTGGATTTTCGGAAGACAATACAGTTTCGGCATAGTGGGATTGCTTACTTGTAGTTTATATTTATTATTGTCAGTAATAATATTGTTACATTTTTTAATTGTGTTTTTTCTTCGTTAATCATTTTTGGTAAGGGGTTCTTTGGGACTTGTTTGTAGGGTCCATTTTTTATTAGTCTTATCTCCGCCCACTAAAGTATTGTATATAAGATAGAGCGTAGATTAATTTAGTTCATTGTTTATCGTCTCCTGATAATGCTAACGTTGTTAGCGAAACGCGCGTCGAGTGCAAAAAAGTGTAGTTTTGGTTTTTGGAAAACAATCATAATTTTGTTTTAGTGCAACCAAAGGTTGCAAATTCCCAACATAGTTGAGATGGCTTCACGGTCAACGGAACTAAATCTATATCGTAAGTTTAGTACTAAGATTAGGCTAGTTGGTGCAAATATTTGGTTTCTAAAATCTTGCTAAAAATTGAAAGTTTTTCCAAACTTTGTTCAAGTAAAGTTGCCGAAATCTACAGTTTCTTCAAAAGTAGCCCTGTTTGCAAAACAGAAATGGTTAGATTTAGAAATCAAAAATTTGTACGCAAAACGAAGTATGTTTGAACTTGAAGCATACCGACTGTTTAAAAAGTTGACATTTAGACTTAGTGATAAGAACTTTGAAGAATGGTGTGATTTCCAAAGACATATGTTTGTAGTAATTGAGAAAAAATTTACGAAGAAGATGTCTTCACTTAATAAAAAGCTACAAAAGTTAAAACGTTCTGAAACAAAACCAAAAAAGTCGAAGGAAATCGCAAACATTGTGGAAAACCTATCCTCTCAAACTTTTAATAACAAAGAAATATCACTTTTAAACAAAGGTCTTAATTTTGTTCTGCCCCCACTAAAAGATAATTTAAGTGATATTATTGCAAATATTGAAAGTTCAATCTCTTATCTTTCATAAGGCACAAAGGGGTATGTGCGAGATGCTTGCCGATATCAGATCTCTCAAAACATCATTCAAAACAATAAAAATAGTACATTAAATCACAATAAAACAATTAAAAGTTTGAGAGAAAAATATGTTTTCTATCTAAAGGCTGACAAGGGTAATAAAGTTGTTATATTAGATAAAACAGATTATTTCGAAAGGGTAGATAACCTAATAAAAAATGGACCCTACAAACAAGTCCCAAAGAAACCCTTACCAAAAATGATTAACGAAGTAAAAAACACAATTAAAAAATGTAACAATATTATTACTGACAATATTAAATATAAACTACAACTAAGCAATCCCACTATGCCGAAACTGTATTGTCTTCCGAAAATCCACAAGCCTGGAAAATCGGTTAGATCTATAGTTTCTGCTGTAGGATCACCTACTTACAACATTTCGAAATGGCTAGCAAACGAGTTTGAAAATTTACCGATAAAGGAAAAAGGTTTTTCTGTTCAAAATTCCCTTGAATTTATCAACAAAGTTAAAGATATTTCACTTCAAGAAGGTGAAATTTTAATCTCGTTTGATGTTAGTTCGTTGTTCCCTAGTGTGCCAATCCCCAATACCTTACAATACCTGGAGGAACTACTAAGAAAAAACAATCTAGAAGACAAACAGACTTTAGAATACCTATCTTTAACAAAACTCTGCATGAATCAAAATTACTTTCAATATAAAAATAACTACTACCAGCAATTAGAAGGAACCACAATGGGTAATGGTTTATCACCTTTTTTCGCAAACCTATTTATGCGCAAATTTGAATCAGATATAAGTAGAGAATTTCAGTATTTCCCCAGAGTATGGTTCAGGTATGTAGACGATGTGTTTGCAGTATTCAACACTAAATTAACTAGTATTGAAAATTTTATGGAAAAAATAAATAACAAATTTCCCACTATTAAATTTACTTATGAAATAGAGAACAACGGTACACTGCCATTTCTAGACACTTTAGTTATAAGAAATAAGAATAAATTGGACTTTGACCTATACAGAAAAGGCACGGTCACCAACAGGTATATTCCAAATGACTCTTTTCATTGATTACAACATAAGCTTGCAAGTTTGCACTTTTTACGATATAGATTAGTAAATTTCCCCTTAAACAAAGAAAGATTTGAAGCAGAAAAGAATAGGATTAGGAATACAGCTGGCGAAAATGGTTACGACGAAGGCTTAATAAATAAGCTGATAAATAGACATTCTTTTCAAAAGACCTTTCGGAATTCTACCTTTTTCAGACAAAAAGATACCTGCGACTCAAAATTTGTATCAATTCCTTATAATCCTAATTATACGAAAGGATTACAAAAAGTATTTAATAACACCGGTCTTAAATTAGTATATCAATCCGGTAACACAATAAGAAGCTTACTAGGAAATCCCAAGGATAAAACTACAGTTCTAGAAAAAAGTGGAATTTACGAAATTAGTTGCATGGATTGTGACAAAAAATATGTTGGCCAAACGAGACGCTCTTTTCAAACACGTTTTAAAGAACACTTAGCACACTTAAAATACGGAAGAACAGAAAAGTCAACAATCATAGATTCACATTAGATAACCTAAAACTTCTAAAAAGTGTATCAAACAAAAGACTTTTGAATGCATGTGAAAGTATGGAAATCATTAAATCCAGAAATAGTTTAAATAAAGATAGAGAACCCATCCCGTTTAGTACACTTTATTCTTTCGTTGAGGGGAGATAGGATTAAAAATCGTGATCAATCACAATTTATTAGTCTTATCTCCGCCCACTAAAGTATTGTATATAAGATAGAGCGTAGATTAATTTAGTTCATTGTTTATCGTCCCCTGATGATGCTAACGTTGTTAGCGAAACGAGCGTCGAGTGCAAAAAAGTGTAGTTTTGGTTTGTGGAAAACAATCATAATTTTGTTTTACCCTGTATACACTCCATTACAAACAAAAATTATTTATTGGCGTACCTTATATTTTGACAAAACCGAGGAAGCGCACCTCTATCAGTTGCCGCTCAGAAAAACCTCTGTTAGAGGATATGGGGAAGGGTCCCGAAAATGACAAATTGTACACGTGCGTTTACGCGACGTGTGTCATACATAAATCTGTTTCGTATGTTATTTATTGGTTTCGTTTACATACAATTTAGTGGGATTCCGGGGATTTTTCACGCTTTTTTGTGTAAATGGATTTTTTTTTGTGAATTACGCTCGATAAGTGTGTATAAGGATGACTATTTGTTCCACATTAGGCGGGACTATATAAATCTGAGATACTACTACGAGAAAAAATCGTTTATACCGATAAAACTGTCCAACAATGAAAATGTTTCGGGCTCAAAAATAGCTAATCCTTAATTATTCTGAATTGAAAAATCACCATAAAAATTATAAATTAGCTCTAGTTTTGCAGATAAGGTGATATTTTACATTATATGTCCTCTAAAAGCATCGAAAGAGAAAATAATAGAAAGGGCAGAAAACTGGATAGGATGGGGAGTTAGAAATAGTGGTACGCCACCATCGAAATTGACTATCGATAATATCGATAGAGATAAAACTACAGAACAATCGATAGTTTTAATTTAGCTATCGATATTTGCAATCCAACCCTACTATTCTCGATATATATAAGCGGGGACTCCCTCCTTTCCGAAATAATTGCGTATTTGCGCGTCTCTTTATTCAGGGCGACCGATACCTTACAGTTCAATTTCATATTTCTAATCGAACGCACAGTTAATGTAGTGTGTATGGTATTGTTATAAAACTAGATACACGGAGACACAATGCAGGGTTCCTAAGATTTTCCTTAGGGATAGGATTTTAATAAGTCAAACAGAAATGGCATAGAAAGTTCTGTGCGCACAAAAGAAACAGGTGTATTGAGCAATGGTGCCAGTTTGTTATTATCTCCGGACTGCTTTCATGAGAAAAAATTGTCGCCACTCTTTCATTGTGAGCACAAATCATAGTTGCAATAATAACCGTTGACAAGATATCTGCAAATTCCGGTAGATCGCGGCCACACCATGAGATGATCGAGGAAAAACTGGGATTCACAGGCATTGCATTTTTATTTCCTTTCGAGTCGCTTCAGTTTCGTAAATTTTTTGTTTTTGAAATGCCTGTGGCTCAAACTGTCTACAACATTTATCATCGTTTTGAAAAGTACGGGTGCATAAATGGTTGTAGAAGAAAGTGTTACCACGACGGCAAAATACCAGAGTATCCCGTTCTTCCACACAGGGTGGAACGAGGCATTGGATATTCCCAACAGTACTTGCCAATGGATCCTAAAAAAATACGGCTACAAGACGTTTAAGATTGGGAAGTCGCAGGAATTGTAACCAGGTGATTATTTTCGCCGGTTAGAATATTGTGAGGTTATGAGGGATAAATGTTACAGGAATGAAAATTTCCTATCAAAAGTTTTGTTTAGTGACGAGAAGACATTCGAACTCCATAGCATTCACAATCCACAAAATAGCCGCTATTGGTCCCGCGAAAATAATCATCTGCACGCAAGTGTTAGAACGCAACATCCTCAAAAATTAAATGTTTGGAGCGGTATTGTCGGGGATCACATTATTGGACCCTTTTTCATTAAAGGGAGTTTGAATAGCTAAAAATATGTTGATCTTCTCCAACACCAGGTTTTACTACAGTTGAGGGAACTCAACATAAATTTGGACGAATTGTGATTTCAGCAAGATGGCTGTTCATCCCACAATTCACGCCAGGCTACAAATTACCTTCGTCAGGTATTTGGTGATAGAATTATTTCCACGTATGGAAATATCCGATGGCCTCCTCGATCACCAGATCTTGCGCCAAATGACTTTTTCCTATGGGGTTGTTGGCACGACAAAATTTTCCAACACCCTTACTTACGGCCTACCACTATACAGGAGTTGAGGGCGAAAATTTTGGAGGCGGCAACTCTATCACCCCTGAAATGTTGGCTGCTACGCGCCAAGAGTTTTACAATAGATTGGGATATTGTGAGGCTCAAGAAGGGGACAGATTTGAACATCTAATCTAATTAAAAATTAGATGTTTTCAGGTCCAAACCACAGCTTTTTCTTGCTTAAAGGAGGCGGCAGGGTCCATTATTTACGATACTGAGCAATAAACTCGTGAGGTTGTTAACAGTAGAAAGAAATATCTTCGCTTTTAACTAAATTTCTTTCCATTCTGTTCTACTAGTGACATCTATCCGGAAACGGCCAAACCATGCAGCTAGCACTAGCAGCCAAAGAAATCAATAAACGGCGCTGTTTTTCCTGCAGAGCTTTTTGCTTGCGATATTATTGATTTTAAATAAAGCTGGCCCTACACTACATTTGATAATTTCGAGGTGTTTTATGACATGATCTCGAAACATGTAGCGAACCAATTCTTCAAAACTAGCGGGAGGGTAAAAGCGAAAAATAAGGGGCTGCCATTATTTGTAAGACCAACAAAACAAAAGGGGTGACAAAAAACGTTTTTTTTTTACGAAAAACTTGAGCTCTGCCACTTTTTTTATTTTTTTATTCAACTTTCTCGAAATTTTCGTCATACCGTAGAAAAAAATTATTTCCCCCATGGTCATACTCTACTTTGATTCGAAAAAATTTAGAAACAGAGATGGGATCAGTTTTCCTAAAACGGGGGATCTTGGTTTCGAGTAAGAAGATAAAGGGCGCCGCAGGCAAAAATTTTTCAATTAAATTAGCCGAACGCAAAAATGTTAGAAAAACAAAGCACGAAATAAAAATGGCGCCGCTTACAATTTTTTTTCAAAAATTACGTAATTTCGGGAACGCAAAGGAATAGGTCCAAAGAGTATAATTTTTAAGAAAAAAATATCAATTTTCTCGCCCTCCTCCACTGGGACTACAGGGGCCGTGCACAAATTACGTAATGGTCATAGGAGGGAGGGGGGTTACAAAACGTTACGTAGGGGGGAGGGGGGTTTTCGACAGCGTTTGCATTTGTGTGAAACTAAGAAAATTTGGAATGAAAATAAGTGAAAATTTTTTTTTGGGGGGTAGTGGTCTTGAAATCGTTACGTAATATTAGGGGAGTGGCGTGCCAAACCGTTAGAAAACATTACATAGGGAGGGTGTCAAAAATTGGTAAAATCACTGTTACGTAATTTGTGCACGGCCCCACATCTGACTGTTCCTCCTTTTTGATTTCGAATCAAAGTGCAAAACCCGGGTTGGACGTTCGAAGGCGTCAACCCGTCCTATTTGCTTGATAAAGTTTCTACGGAAATATCTCAGTCGATTTCTCCGACCGTGTATGAACGCTTTAGGTTAGGCATTTGCATGTATCTCAGTCCCCAGCCTGTAAACAGTGCGTAAGGACAATGGTTACAAAATTAAAAGCCGAAAAATATTTTTTTTACGATATCTTTCATCAGTTTGGTATTAAAGTCGAGCAAAAACAATTTTTGTTCCAGTCCTAAAGGTATGAAAATGGAAAACATTAGAAAACAACAACCTGAACTGGATTTACTACGTGTAATATGTAGTGACAATATCGTCCCATGCCCATCCTTTTCTGCCTAATGTGCTTTTCCGTTTGTCTGCGTCTTATACACGGCTGCTTGGCCCCCTAAGGATTTGCTTAGGAACCCTGTATATCAACGCAAACTGACTTTAGTGTTTATGCTGTAAATCTAAGGTTTACATTTTACATACAATATTTCTGTTCTGTTTATTGGAAAATTTTTTGTTTTGGAGTGTTTTTAAAGTAAAACTTATTGTATTAACATGCCTCGTAAATGTGTAAATTCAGTTAACAATTTTTGTTATATTTGTGGAGAAATAACGTTTTCTTCACAGAAACGCAATTTGACGTCTCTTAACAACATTATTTTGGAATGAAGGTAGGAGACCAGGGCTCCACATATATGTTGCAACTCGTGTTCAGTTCTATTACAAGAATGGCTTAAAAATATAGACTCCGCCTATCAATGCAGGACTGTCAATGAAAAAAAAGAGGAACCGTTCAATATCCGAATCTCCCTTCTGCTATTCGACCTGAGTCTGAGTTCAATGATCTCATTCGAGATCTTGACTTGTCACAGGAGAAGTCAGAACTTCTAGGATCAAGGTTACAGCAATGGAATCTTCTTCAACCAGATGTCAGGGTCTCTAAGTACAGACAGCGTCAGCGGAATCTGTTACCTTTTTTTAAGAAGGAGAATAATCTTGTTTTTTGCTGTGATATTAATGGTCTGATGAAAAGTTTGAAAATGGACCAACTGAATGGAGGCTATTCATAGACTCTTCCAAGCTTAGTTTAAAAGCTGTATTGCGTCATAATGGCAATCGTCTTCCGTCTGTTCCTGTTGGTCATGCAGTTCATATGAAGGAGACTTATGCAAATATGGCAACCCTCCTTTACTCAATCAAATATGCTGAACATAAGTGGAAAATCTGTGGCGACCTAAAAGTCATTGCTATACTATTAGGAATGCAATTAGGGTACACTAAATACTGTTGCTTTTTATGTATGTGGAATAGTAGAGATAGGAAATCACACTATATTCAAGTAGATTGACCTGCAAGGAATCTTAAACCTAGTGAGAAAAATGTCGTTGCCGAACCTCTTATGAATCCAAAAGATGTTCTTCTTCCACCCCTACATATCAAGCTCGGTTTAATGAAGAATTTTGTCAAAGGCTTCAACCAAGATGGTCAGGCTTTTAAATATTTGAGCGAAAAATTTCCCAAACTAAGTGATGCAAAAGTCAAGGAAGGCATCTTCGTTGGGCCACAAATACGTGAACTCGTAAAGGATCCTGCTTTCGACCTAGTTCTAAAAGGAAAAGAAAAGGAAGCTTTGGAAGCTCTTAAGGGAGTTATGCATGGATTTTTAGGAAACAGAAGGGAGGAAAATTACACTCACTTGGTAAAAGTACTTCTAGAAAAGTACCATCAACTCGGATGTAATATGTCACTAAAAATACATTTTCTCTACTTCAATCTTGATTTTTTCCCACCCAGTTGTGGAGCTGTCAGTGACGAGCATGGAGAAAGATTCCACCAGGATATTTCTCTCATGGAACCGATATATCACGGCCGCTGGAATAAAGTAATGCTCACGGATTACTGCTGGCTTATGTATAGGGATGCTCCAGAAATTAATTGCAAGAGGAAAGCCAAAAGACAGCGATCTCTTGAAGCCCCCAATTAATTCTTCATATATTCAACCACCGGTCATTTATAGTGTGTAACTGTCATTAAAAATACACCTTTTAATATTGTTAGCATACATAATTAATATTTTTCGTTACCTCATAATCCTTATTAAATGAAAAACTCATTATTTTTTGTCACAGAAACTAGACCTAATAAAAAATTTTCTTTGTTATATTCGTTTTTCGCAACCCAAAATTGGTAGGATTAACTCATAAGTTGAAGGAAACAAAAAAAAAATTGTTGGACAGTGTAATAAGTCTTTCAATCAAGTCCGGAAAAAATGCAAAAACTCTTCAGTGGGTCTATTCTTAAATCGAGAGAAAATTTGCTCCCAGGGAGTCGAATTCTCCCATGCGTAGTAGGTTTCGCTTTGGCCTTGCACGTCAGGGCCAACCCTGATTTTTAAATTAATATCTTTGTTTTCCAAAGTTATTGCTGCGGCACATTTCGCGATCCTTTCGCCATCGCCGCGGCGTTTTTTCAAAACGTCTAAAAAAGCAATTATTAAACCTATGAAATTAAAATTACGGGCCAATTTGTCTTATTTCAAATATTGCCAAAATACTTGAAAAAATAAGGACAAAACTAATGGTTTCTTTTCTTAATGCTAATAGAATAATATCGCAAAGTCAGTTAGGCTTTAAAAGAGGTATCTCAGCAGAATATGCATTAATGTTTTTAACAGAGTAAGTAAGCTTTTAGATAAAAACAAAGTAGTCTGCTGTAGGCTTTCGACAAATTCAATCATTGCACTCTGATTGACTGTGTAAAGGACCTTGGCTTTTATTATAGATTTTAGAGGCAAATCCTACCTTTCTGAGCGGGAACAACCAACACAAATACATTTGGTTTAAATGAGGTAGAAACAGTGACATATAGCGTATCTCAAGGAACCGTATTAAGTCCTGTCAACGAGGATTTAGCTTATATCCTCGTTGGTCCTGTTCTTTTCTTGATGTATATCAATGGTCTTACTAGCATCTCTTACAGATGATACTTTTGCTTTGAATGATGGAGACTCTTGGGAAGACGTAAAAAAATAAAAACAGAAAAGTACTTTTTAAAAATAAAGAACTGGTTCGACAAGATGTCACTCATCATTAACATCGAAAAAACAAAATATATACCATTCAGGAAATCTGTGTTTCCGGCTTGTCATTAATTTCAGTGTGCATAGGGATTTCCATAGCATCTTTCTCTTATTTTTATACTTGTACATCTTACTTCAATATATTCTTAGGTTTTTTTTTATAGAAACATACATTTTTATTACTATATCTAGACCATTTAATTAAACGGAACTCCTTCTAGTAGTTCAATTTTCTAAGGTTATGACACTGTTTTGCTCCAAATCCTCTACTCTCGCGATTTTGCGGGAGCAGAAAGATCGATCTGGTTCAAATCCGGAATAACAGATACGGAAAACCGAAACGCTGCCGCTGGTCGGAGGAGAAATACAAAATCGAACATCCAAATATTTTTTAAAGCAATAAACGAAAGCGCTATAAGATCACGTCAACAACATATAGATGACGTTAACCTACGCGAGGGTGTGTGTGCTAAATATGAAATTAGTTGGCTATATACCTGTGTACCCATTCTGGAAGTCATAGGAAGTGATCGTTCGCCTAAGAGAAGGGAACCAGTGTCAACCAATAAACGCGCTTAAAGCAGTGACGAGACGATCGAAGAATCACCAATCGCGCAGAGCTGCCTCGAAAAAAAAATTTTTTTCAACTATTTCACACTTTTCTCTTCCTAAACCCCCATCATTCTATCCAACATTTATTTGGTGAGTGGCCAAAAAACGCTTTGGTACCAATTTTTGGTTAAAATCATAATACATAATGCCTTCTCTATCATGTGTGCAGACCGACAGAAAATCCTTTTTTTTTTGTAGATGTAGATGTTTTAGGACCAAAATGGCAACTAAATTTTTAATGAACTACCGTACCATACGTTGGTATGATGATAGTGTACTATAATAACACATTTGTATCCTGTGTTTCAAGTAAGAATTAAAACAGTTTTTTTCTTTCTTTTTACTATTATATTTATACTTAGATTCGTATCACAGTACCTATATGTTACCGTTAAAACCCGGTTTCTCCTAGTAAAAACTAGTTATAACTGTTAACTCTATATTAGATTAGATTAGACTAAATTATATAAGTTTAGATTAGATTTTAATCTGACATAATCCATCTGACCTAATCTTAACTAGTTTTTCCTATTTTCCTAGGAAAACCAGGTTGTAACTGAAATCGGGGTTTTACGGTAACATATATACAGGCAAATACTTGCTCCAAAAGAAGTTCTTAAATTCCTACCATAACCTAAATAACTATATACCTCTATCTTTAAAAAATTATTTTTTTTTTACCAAGAATAGCTAAACTCGACTAAAGATCAACTTTCACAACGCCGTAATAATTTTTTTACAAATTTCCGATATAAAATGGGACACACTAGTTCACACACCAGGCACGCAAATACACAAGGAATCGAAGTTATACTTCCACTTTATTAAGCACTATCGTCGGGGCAAAAATATGTTTTGTTATAAAACTTGCCTCACAAATCGTTAAATTTTCGTGCTGTTTAAAGTCTTGTCCGAAGGCTTCCAGCCAAGCTCTTCTTCTATTGCTGTTTTATTTTCCTAATAAAAATACTTCTTCACTCATTATAACTTACCTTTAATAGGTACTTGAAAGAGCGGAACTCCGTCGCAGGACTATTTTATGCAGCCTGGCACAAAATAGAAATAAATAATAAAATTAAATCGTTTGACAAAAAAACTACTTACCATAATAACGAGCCGCCGATGACAAAAGCGAGGCAAACAAATCAAAAATGACAACGCAAGTGTCAAAATAAATGTCAGGCTTCGCTTCCTTTAGAGTTTGCTCTAGGATTAGTGTCCTTAGAACGATTCTAACCCAGAATAGGCACCCTAACGGTAATCTATCATGGCATCAATATGAACTATTTTTTAAAACACTACATAAAGGATTAAAGCATAACCTAGCGCACATTTCTTTGTGTGTGGGCACTTTTTAATTGAATATAAAATAAAAAACAACATTTATTTGTAGGTGATCATTAAATATTATAATTAAAATTACTAAAAAATGTTTTCGATAATTGTAAGTCATAAAATTTCAATAAAAACCGAAATTTTCTATTAAAAACTAACATAACAATGGGCAATAGAAAGCAACCTTTATATAGAGAATAAAAATGCCGTAATGTGTTTTTGAACGAAAATCAGTCTTTTTGCGTCTAACAAAGTTAGACAATGAAGCTGTTTAGTATTAGTTTTATAGTAATTTTTTTGTTCGATTTTTCATGTGAATTTGATTCGATGGATGGTAAGGTTTGTAGAACTAAAATAGGTCACCACCAGATCGTTTTTTCAATCAGAATCACTATTTGTTGAATAAATTCTTCTTAAGACCATTTTCTAATAAAATACAAATACTGTCGGATTCGACTGCATTTCTGCATATAGCAGGTCCCTTAAGCTTTTTTATTTATCAGGCCTATCAACAGGAAAAATTTTCAAGTAATCTTAAAAGTGCCAGTATTATACCAGTCCATAAGAGTGAGGATGTACATGGAATTAACAACTAGAGAGAGAGAGAATTTTTGAGGAGGTCATGTAAAAACAAATGTTTAATAACCTTACAAAATATAATTTGTTAAGTAAGTCACAACATGGTTTCTTAGAAGATCGAAGTACAAAAACTGCTTGGTATGATTTTCTACAATATGTATTTGATAAGTTGGACAAAAAGAAAAAAGTCGGAGCAATATTTTTTGATATTTCGAAGGCATTCGACTGCTTGAATCTTGACATTGTACTAAAAAAGTTGAATAATTTGGGTTTTAGAGGAAAGTTTCATGAACTTCTTGATTCGTATATTCGAAAAAGTAAAATGGAAGGTGTCCTTCAAGGATATGTACTTGGTCCTCTCTTATTTATTGTTTTCATTAATGACCTTCCTGAAGCATTGAAGGCAAACTGCGGTGCAAATTTTGCTGACGATGTGAATGTGTGTATTTCAGCTGATACGTCAGAAGAACTAATCTTCAATTATTTGAACACCTGGTGCACCAATAATAAGCAAATAGCAAACATCAAAAAGACTGTGTGCATGAAATTTTCATCAAATAATATCCTAGTTTCTTATGACATTGGCGACATACGGCTGTCAAATGAAATCATTCAGCAATTAAACATTACTAAATTTTTTGGCATACAAATTAATAGTGGTCTAAACTGGCAAAATCATATTGATCATGTCTGAAAAAAGTTAAATTCTGCTTACTATGCCATAAGTCAATTAAAAGATAGTTTGGACAAAAATGGTCTCATGAATGTCTATTATGCGCTAGCCTACTCTGTATATAATATCATTTAATGTTATATTTTGGGGAAATGAGGCATATATTGAAAGAGTATTTGTTGCACAAAAAAGAATCCTCAAGCTTATCTTTAAAATCTCTTCCCGCACCACGTGTAAAACTGTCTTTAAATAGCAAAAAATACTTACTTTCCCTGCAATTTTCATTTTGAAATCATTGGTTTTTGTCAAAAATAATATTCCATTGTGTGAGGAAAATGCAATGTTTAATAACAATCATTATAATACAAGACATGGCAGCTTATTAAGAACTAATTATCACAATACTGCACCTTATGAGAAATCTCCCTCTTACAAGGCTGTAAACCTTAATAATAAACTACCAATAGCAGTGAGAGATATCAGTAATGTTAAGAGATTTAAACTCACAATTAAAACAATTCTTTTAGAAATGTGCCCCTATCATGTAGAAGACTTTAAGCCTTAAAATAACTTTTAGTGTTTGTAGTTTGTCTTAAATTTATATTTTATGCACTTCGTTTTTCTTAATTAATTTTTAACTATACCTAGTTTATAGGTTTTTTTATGTATTATTTTTATTTGTTAATTTATATGATTTTATCTACTCATTGATTTTCTCATTACCAACTGTATTTATAAATTGACGAACCTATTCTCAGGGTATTAAAATCTTGCCATAATTTTGTTTTTTAGTTAGGTACATTTTTTGACGATTTCCATATCGTAACCTGTACAATCATTTAGGAAATAAATAATTTCTGATTCTGATTCTGAATCATAATCTATCAGAATAAAACGAGCATCCCCCGCGGCCATACGGATCAGTTACGCCCGTGATCCTTCTATGTGTCAGCAATAACGAAGTCACGTGGTTACTTTGTCTCCACCCACAGCGTATAGCAAAGGCGGTCCCAAGTCAGAAACCTTGCCCTTTATTGGCACGGTTAGGCCATCGACAATTTTGTTCCTCTCTTTCTGTTTTTCTTCTAGAAGGGTCACATGCGCCGTGACTGATTTTATGCACAACCGGGCGTTAAATTTTACCGCCCGCGCTTTAGAGCGATAAGTGTCACTTTAACTCCCTAGAGCTCACTTAACGTGCGGGCATTAAAATGATTTTTGCTAAAATTTGATAGTTCAAAAAAGAGATGTTTTACCTAGATATATTTTTTTTTTCAGTTTTTTCATAGAGGTAATTTTATTTTTTATTTTTAGAAAAACAATAAACAAAATAAATCTGTGTTTCGGACTTCCATTGCCTATATTTTATTTATACACGACGTTTCGATCAGTACAATCTCTGATCGTCTTCAGGTGCAAACTACAATCTATTCCTAAGGCTACTTACTTATATTTTATGGGAAATCATTTAACCGTGAAGTTTAAGAAGTTGGCTCCGCACAAGGAGAGGCTTCCAAATATTTGGAATTTCAATACTTGGCTTACTGAAAACACCCTGATTCTGCCCAACAAAGGCAGCTTCAAGGAATTTTAGTTTCTTCCAGTGTGACTCCTTTTGCAAAACCTTTGCTTCTTTCTACTTCATTCGGTTTTGTTTTGACCATGCGTGTTCGGCGATTCCTGATTTCGTTGTTTCACCTCTTTGGGTATTCGTCTGATGTTCTTTAAGCCTAATAGATAGTGGTCTTTTTGTTTCACCTATGTATGATTCACCATACTCACAAGGAACTTGGTAAATGCATTTCTTATTTTGTTTGTTCTCCGGTTTTGTTTTAGTAAGAAGGCTTCGAATTGTATTATTAGATTTAAAAGCTGTTTTAAGATTAAAGTTGTTCGCTACTCTTCGAATTTTCTCTGATACTCTTTTAATGTATGAAATTGTAAGGAATGCATTTGCCTGATTTTGGTCTTGTAATATCTGTCTTGTTCGCTGAAATTTAGAAATAGTATCTGTTATAAGTTTAAGGCTGTAACCATTCTGCTGCAGATCCTTCTTAATGTTTCTTATTTCGATTTCCAATTCATGAGAATTGTTACAAATTTGAATGGCTCTATTATACAAAGTTCTTATTATGCCTCGTTTGGTTGTAGCAGAATGATTTGAACCTTGGTTTAAATAGTGTCCTGTGTGAGTGGGTTTACAATAAACTGTTGTTCTGATGTTGCTTCCTACTCGTTTGACAAGTACATCAAGAAAATGAATTTGACAATTTTGCTCCAACTCCATTGTGAATTTAATGGTGAGTCTTATATTATTTCGGTGGTCAAGAAATTCTGAAAGTTGTTGGTCATTCCCGGTCCAGACAATAAAAGTATCATCAACATATCTCAGCCAGAGCTTAGGTTTATAGGTTGCGGTATCAACCGCGTGTGATTCGAACCACTCCATGTAAATATTGCCCACCACTGGCGAAAGCGATGAACCCATTGGCAGACCGTCATTCTGAGCATAAAAGTTAGCTTTCACCTGAAAATAAGAGTTATGTAGACAGCACTCCATCACTCCCTTCAGTGGCAGGCTTGTACGTTCATAAAGGGATTCATCATCAACGAGTCTCTGTCTAATAAATCTATTCTCGGGTCCTAAAACAAAAGATTTAAGGATATTAACAAAATGGTTTCTACAAATGAAGCGGTCTTGCCTGCATGAGGTTGCATAATTTTCAAAAGGAATTTAGACAGATTGCTGGTTGGAGAATTTCTGGAACTTGTGATTGGGCGTAAGGGCATTGCAACTGAATTTTAGGGAGTCCGTATAGATGAGAAGGCTTGCTATAATGTCGTGTTGAGACCTTTTGTTGTCCGGAATATATCTGGAATACTTTTTAAAGGTTCTATAAACCTTACCTTCAATTGATTGCATCGGGTCTTTTGAGAGAAGTTTATAGTTTCCATTGGCAAGTACCTCTTCAAGTTTCTGGTCATAAGTTTCCATGTCCAAAATCACTGTGGAATTGCCCTTATCTGTTGGTACGATTTTAACAAATTTATCCTTTTGAAGAATCTTCAACGCGATTTCCTCTGACTTGCTTGTGTTAGCGGTATGCCTAATAGGTTTATCAATAATGGTCCTTACTTGATGTCTGATTTCGTCGGCGTCTTTTCGTGGAGGAGGATGACTTTCTATAGCGGTGATGATATCTATAAAATTCAAATTCATCATTGTCTTAAACTTTCAAACAAAACTAAAGAAATTACATAATTATGAGGTACAAGCAGTGTTGCGAGGTCTACTATTTTAATAGTAGATCTACTATTTTTTACTCGCGTCTACTATTCTACTATTCTTAAGTGAAAATCTACTATTACACTTTTCTTTAAGTGAAAGTCCACCACAGCAATAGATACCAAAAGCAGCTCGATAAACAGCTAATATTAGTGACAAAAATTGGTGATTTTCGATTATAAACTGTGTGTTTAAATCGCTGGAGACCATTTAAACTCACAATTAAAAAAAATCTTTTAGAAATGTGTCCCTATCATGTAGAAGACTTTAAGCCTTAAAATAAATATTAGTGTTTAAATCGCTGGAGACCATTAGTCTGGAGTGAATGCACGGTCAGCGCACGGGACCACGGGTTACCTAGCAGAAAGTATAGAAGCGGAGTTCGTTCCAAAATCACAGCTTCTAGTTGTTTAGAACACTTATGGCCCTGGGCAGTAAAGTAAGATTTAACGTGTTTGGCCGACAGAATAAATTTAACTTTTTTTTCTTCAATTTAACCCGTTTTATTTTTTTTTGAATTTTTTAATTTTTATTGGAAAAAATAAATGAAAACTGAACAAAATTTTATTTTTATTAAGCAATCTTAAATGCTACAATATTTTTTATTCTGGTTTAAAATTAAATAAATTCTCTTCTGGTGCCTTAATTAGAATTTTTTCGACTTCCTCTTTGCTCAAGATTTTGGATTTCTAGGGTTTATAACCATCCGATTTTTGTTATAGAAAAGCAATCAGTTTCAGGAATTTGTTTATATCCAAACAAATATTGAGGTTTAGGGTAGCTTTAAGAAAGGAATAATAGCTCCACGACGAAGACGCTTTGTAATTCTTGAAATTTTCATTAAAATAAGCTAGCATAACGTTTTCATTAAGTTGACTTACGGCTACAGACTTTTCCATGAGCCATGCAGAAAATTCTTTGTAGTAGATCTTCCTTGACTTTAATTACAGCAGATCTTGCTTTGCGTCGTCTACAGGCTTCAAAAGTTCTCGAGGTAGCTCAAATTCCGAAGAATTGATTAAAATGAAAGGTTGTTTATCGGTTGCTATTACGAAACAATAAAATTGAACCGTTGCTAGGGACGCTAAGCAACTGCCTCCTTTGATGAACAGTTGTTTGACACATATCATTATGTAATATTATGGCAAAATATTACGGCAAGTTACCATTATTGTACCAAATCCAATTTAAATAAAAAAATTAAATCTAAATTAAAAATAAATACTTCCCTATTGCATTAAATATTGTATGTATCTCGGTCTTAAATTACGTTTGACGCCCTCAACGTGTTACAAAAAATAACTTTCACGCCGTGGGCGGTAAACGCCTACATTACGACCTAGATATATAAATAACTATTATGACCGCGAGGTGGATTATCACATCGTGTCATTCTTATAGAATACGAGTCTGCTAAAAATTGGTCTTACAAAGAATTTATTTCATAAATTGCCATTCTGATAGAAAATGGCTTTGATAAATTTAGTTCTCATGATAAATTGCTCTAATGTTTTTAACTTATAGCAACTAGTTATGCGTTGATTCGTTTTTTATGCAAAGGCACTCGAACTTTTCTGTACTGTATTTTGAGCAATATCTTTATATAAACAAAATCTATTTAAAATTAATAACAAAAATAGTAGATGAGGCTTAAACGCAAAAACTATATCGATTTATGTATTAATTGAGGATGTTCACAAAAGCGCGCTTTGTAAATTTACTTAGTTAGTACTAATTTTAGTCTAATTGTTTTTATAGGTGTTTTATCTGAACTTGAGGATGATGAGGACAGCACAAAACCAACAGAAGGTAAGGTAAAATTAAAATAGGTAGTTTCGTAAAAAGTATACCAACAAATTGTTTTATACACCACCTTCACAAGAAAGAACTTTGGCTTAGTAGGTATAGTCAAACTTCTACCCTTTTGTAATGGCGTCATTTTTATTTATCTTTGTTAAGTATTTTTCAGATAGCGGTGACCAAATGTTTTATGAAAAATTGTTCCCGGACCATTGTTTATTTTTTTCCATAGCTAATCGCTAACATTAATTTGTCGGTTTGTTGTCAAAATAAATAATTATGGATATAATTTTGACTAGAAGTAGTTCGTTGAACTACAGTCCCTTTCAAAATAACGAAAAACTAATAAATAACCCTATTAGGCCATCATTAGTTGTACAGTCCATTCCATTTTTATTTAGACAAAACATAACCCCAGTGATCCACAGAACAAAAATCAGATCTTTAAGTTGCTAAAATCAAACGCCCCAGACTTTGGTAGGCGGCATTATAACTACACTGCCAACTCTAAATCACTCCGAATAATGCACCTGAGTGAAACAACGTGATGCCAGTGATACTTCATGAATGAAAAATGAATATGCCTGTTAAAGCGGCTATGATATTCGTTTTTGTTAGTATACCAAACATAACAAATAAAACGCAATGCCAGACGCAATATACCACACTGGTGAGCTAAGTCACCCAAAAAATAATTGATTCAAATTCAATTGAAAGGTTTCAAAATACAGGACCGACTTTTAATTTTGCGTATTTTTGTATACAGAGCTTGTTGCGATTCATCTATTTTAGAATGAGCTAGAAACTTGAAATTTGGCAGGTGTGTAGTGTTCAAAAAATTCAAAATTCAATACAATTTTTGACTGAAACTTTTAAAAAATCGAAATGACGAACTTTCTTATTTATGATTCGTGTTAGGGATAAACGCACTTTATATAGAATAGACATGGATTTTTGACTGCTATTTATGTAACAAAGTTATGATTGTTTTCTACAAACCAAAACTACACGTTTTTGCTCTCGACGCGCGTTTCGCCAACAACGTTAGCATCATCAGGAGACGATAGACAATAAACTAAATTAACCTACACTCTATCTTATATACTATCTTTTAGTGGGCGGAGATAAGACTAATAATTTGTGATTGGTCACGCTTTATAATCCTATCTCCCCTCAACCAAAGAATAAAATGTACTAAACGGAATGGCGACTCTATCTTTATTTAAACTATTTTTGGATTTAATGATTTCCATATTTTCATATGCATTCAAAAGTCTTTTGTTTGATACACTTTTTAGAAGTTTTAGGTTATCTAATGTGAATTTATGATTGTTTTAGAAAGCATGCTCGGCCACACTTGACTTTTCTGTTCTTCCGTATTTTTAGTGTGCTAAGTGTTCTTTGAATCGTGTTTGAATAGAGCGTCTAGTTTGGCCCTCATATTTTCTGTCAGAATCCATGCAACTAAATTCGTAAATTCCACTTTTTTCTAGAACTGTAGTTTTATCCTTGGGATTTCCTAGTAAACTTCTTATTGTGTTTCCGGATTGATATACTAATTTATGACCGGTGTTATAAAATAATTTTTGAAATTCTTTGTTATAATTAAGATTATAAGGAATTGATACAAATTTAGAGTCGGAGGTACCTTTTTGTCTGAAAAAAGTGGAATTGCAAAAGGTCTTTTCAAAAGAATGTCTATTTACCAGCTTATTTATTAAGCCTTCGTCGTAATCGTTTTCGCCAGCTATATTCCTAATCCTATTTTTTTCTGCTTTAAATCTTTCTTTGTTTAAGGGGAAATTTACTAATCTATATGTTAAAAAGGGCAAGCTTATGTTGGTAGCAATAAAAAGAGTCATTTGAAATATACCTGTTGTGGCCGTTCCTTTTCTGTATAGGTCCAATTTTAATTTATTTTTATTTCTTATAAATAAAGTGTCTAGAAATGGCAGTGTACCGTTGTTCTCTGTTTCATAATTGTGGGAAATTTGTTATTTAATTTGCCCATCAAATTTTCAACACTAGTTATTTTAGTGTTGAATACTGCAAACACATCGTCTTCATACCTGAACCATACTCTGGGGAAATACTTAAATTCTTTACTTATATCAGATTCAAATTTGCTTATAAAGAGGTTCGCAATAAAGGGTGATAAACTATTATCCGTTGTGGTTCCTTCTAATTGTTGGTAGTAGTTATTTTGGTGCAGAATTTTGTTAAAGATAGGTATTCTAAAGTCTTTTTGTCTTCTAGATTATTTTTTCTTAGCAGTTCCTCCAGGTATTGTAAGGTATTAGAGATCGGCACACTAGGGAACAACTAACTAACATCAAACGAGTTTAAAATTTCACCTTCTGGGAGTGAATATCTTTAACTTTGTTGATAAATTCAAGGGAATTTTGAACAGAAGAACCTTTTCCCTTTATAGGTAAAATAAAGGATTACAAAAAGTATTTAATAACACCGGTCGTCTTAAATCAATCCGAAAACACAATAAGAAATTTACTAAGAAATCCCAAGAATAAAACTACAGTTCTAGAAAAAAGTAGAATTTACTAAATTAGTTTCACGGATTGTGACAAAAAATATGTTGAAGGAGGGGAGTGGTTGCGTGCACGTGAATTACAAAATGAAGCAAGTTCTGTGTTTTGTGCAAAAATTGTTTATTTCTTTTTTGACCGGTTTCGGCTCAATTATGAGCCATCATCAGTGCTAAAAACATTTATCGTAAGGTTACGGAAAATTAAAATATTATGATGTTTACTTACAATTTTAACTTCTTTAAAGTTGTCAAGCCTTGTGTTGGCACTTGGTTTTTACAATGAGGGACTATTAGACTATTAAGTACATAAAACGAGACAAATGCCCGGATCAGTTCTTTTTGTTTAATTATTCATTTCTTGAGGTTAGCGCGCGTGGCTTTTTTGGGGTTTAAAGGAGGAGGCACACATTACATGCAATCTGGCCAGCACACGATCTTTTTGAAATTTTCATATGTTGTAGAGAACTTAATTCTGGACAACCTTTAACTAGGACAAAATCCTTAGACACGTACAATTTCGGAGATATTAATATTCAAAGTTTGACGTTTTTAAGACTTTTAAGTATTTAGCGATCTACTGATGTTTTTCTTTCATAATTCTGACGGGTTATATCAGGCAATTATCTTTTTTGGTTATGCTGTCTTTCAATGTGATTTTATAGGGAAAACATTTCAAAAATCGTAGTATAGGACCTAACAGTAAGCGATTATTAATTTTCGTTGGGAGAAAGATTGTATGAAGAGATTAACAATACAGTGTGAAAATAACGTACGTATATCGTATGCGTAAATGTTAATAATAATTTATGTGCAGTTGTACATACCTGACCTATTAAGGTTGCATTAGATTTGGTCATATGGAATATCTAATAACGCTTTCGTTTATTACTCTAAAACGACTCACGCGTACTCCAAGATAGATCCGGAAAGGATTTGGTTGTTCGATTATGTACTCCTGCTCCGAGTAGCGTGTTCGTTTTTCCGAATCTGTTGCTCCGGAGTTAAAACAGCTAAATCGCGAGAGTAAAAGATAGAGCAAAACAATGTTATGACCGTACTTTTTTGAAATATATCAAATCTGGTATGGAACTCGACCAGGGCCTTAACTACATAAAAGGCTGACCACCATGAAAAACAAATGACTATCTGCTAGTGGAATATCTATTAAAACATCGGCAAACCGCTAATCCTTTTGTAGAAAAATAGCAAAAAAGTTCAACTTCGAACACTAATATCTCCGAAACTATACGTGTAAGGATTTTGTCCCATTTAAAAGTTGTCCAGAATTAAATTATCTACAACATATCAAAATTTCAAAAAGATTGTGTGCTGGCCAGAATGCATGTAATGTGTGCCTCCTCCTTTTGTAACAATGCTTTGAGGAGGGAAGGCTCTATTTCAAGAGGGCGCTGTGTACTTCCGGTCCTTGAGTGGCGTTCGATTTGGTTTTCTGGTGTGTACTGGTGCGTTCGTTTTCTTGATTCCCTGGGAGGGATTTTGGAGCGGGTTGGAGTGGGAAGAGTGGTTATTAGATGGAGAATAGTCTGGGGCGCACTGGATTTTGGTTCTTTTGATGGGAGACGGAATTTCGAAAAGACGCCTATGGAGGAGTGTAAAATTGCGTCTTAAGTTGACTTGTTTGTTTAAGTATCTTTTATTATTATGTAAAATTTGGTTTATTTCATAATCTTCTGTAAAATCACGTCTGGTATAGTTGGAGGCTGTTATATGATGGAGAATTTGTGAATTTTGGTTGGTGCTGAAGCTATATTTAGTGAAAGATATATGTTTGCCAAATGGGATTTGTAAGGTTTTTTTAAGATGTTCATTACTTCTGGTTTCTAGATTACTGCTGGTTCTACCTATATATTTCGCTTCAAATTTACCGCATTTTATAGGGAGGATTATAAAGCGTGAACAATCACAAATTATTAGTCTTATCTCGGTTCACTAAAAGATAGTATATAAGATAGAGTGTAGGTTAATTTATTATGCTAACGTTGTTAGCGAAACGCGCGTCGAGTGCAAAAAAGTTAGTTTTGGTTTGTGGAAAACAATCATAACTTTGTTATAGTGCAACCAAAGGTTGACAAGGAAGGTGCTTTTTGGGTAGTTCTATCGTCTAAGATAGTATTCCTTCTATGATTACTTTTATGATTTTTTTTAAATTTAACATCAATCGGATTACGGCATCGCAGGCAAAAATTAAAAAAAAAAACATTATTAAAGTTAAATCGTAAGCACTCATGGTGTCATACCGCCGTCGCCGGCGAAAATTTTTGCAATTTCTGGCGACAACTCTCTACAATTTTTCATTTTTAAAATGTTTTTGTAAAAAATTTAATTCCACGGGGAAGGGAGTGGTAAATACCTTCCCTGCCCCCCCCCTCTCAAACAAGGTTCAGTCTTTTTACGTCTAAAAAATTTAGTTAATTAACTTGGTTAGCATTAGGTTTATTCTAATTGTTTGCTTTGATGTTTCAGATGGTGTTGATGATGACAACTTGAAACCAACAAAAGTTAAGATAAAATTAAAATAGGTAGTTTTGCAAAAAGAACAACAATAAATTGTTTATATACGCCATCCTTACAAGAAAGGTTTTTTGATTAGTAGGTACAGTGGAAATGGCACCCATTTGTAATGACGTCATTTTTATTTATCTTTGTTTGATATATGTCAAACAGCGGTGACCAAATAAAAAAAAAAATTGGTGCTTGGCCATTGTTGATTTTATATTTATAAGGTAGTTCATAGAACGGGTGCAAAAAAGGTTTTTTTTACCCAAAATTAAAGAGAAATAGCGGAAAATAGTAATATTGAAAAAATCTGAATATTCTTGCCTAAAAATAAGCCATTTCCGCCAGTTTTCATCAAGTATTTACGAAAAAATCATTTAAAAATATCGTCAAAATATCAAAGTGTCAAAGATTAAAATGTCGCAACAATGAACGTCACCAAGTAAAAAGGCACATCGCTATGGAAACCATTGTTACTTCATTCACCAGCCGCCTTGATTTATAGTGTAAAGATGGTGTGTTGCGAGAAGTGCTCTTCGTTCGAGATTTCTAAAAGAATTTTTTTTACCCTCATCACAAACATGATTTTAGTAACTGTCTGCAGATAACTAAAGCATAGCATTTATGGTTACCTATGCAAAAAAAAAAAAAATTATTACGGGTGCAAAAAAAGATTTCTGTCAGTTTTTTACCCAAAACTAAAGAGAAATAGCGGAAAGTAGTATTATTGAAGAAATCTCATTATTCTTGCCTAAAAATAAGCCATTTCCGCCAGTTTTCACCAAGTATTTGCGAAAAAATCATTTAAAAAACATCGACAAAATATTAAACTTCCAAAGATTAAAATGCTAGCTATGAAACCATTGTTATTTCATTTACCAGCCGGAAAGATGGTGTGTTGCGAAAAGTGTTTTTCGTTCGATATTTTTAAAAGTATTTTCCTGTTTTTCTTGGATTTTTTGGTAAAGGTATTTAAGAATATAATGTTAACAACTCGCGGCTAAACTGTGCTTTTTTACTTGCGTTTTTAGACATTTCGATGCGCTCGTTATTTAAAACAGCACTTGTAAAAAAAGTAGTATTTTAGCCACTAGTTGTGAAAACTATTATTTTGGCAGTACTTTTTTTAAACGCTAAAATACCAATGGAAACAAAAAGTCAGTTTTTTTTATTGTACGAATCGATATTTTTGAAAAAAGACTATACAATGTGGCTAAAATTATGGCTTAGAAATGTGAAAAACCTACAAAGAAATCCGATAAACAAAAGCGTTACCAAATGAAGGTAAAATTCTTTAGGCCTTAAAGTACCCAAGTAACAATTTGTCGACGTTTTAACGTTGCCAAAGGCGACTTAACGTTGTGTGAAAACGCCGTATAAACGTTCTAGCAACTCGCTTTTGCACCAATTTGGTAAATATTTTTTGAGTTGTGTTGACGTTGCCTTCGACTAGAGTCGCTAGCAAAGTTTCCGCATCGTCGCCGAATCTGGATAATATTTTTATTAATATAATTGATTTGTAATCAAGACTTCACGTCTCTGCAACCACAAATGGACTAATTTCCAAACACCATCTATCAATAATTCTAAAATACGTAGGTAACATTCAGTTAATTGATTACATTAATGTGACTTTTTAAAGGTTCCTACTAACTAAATTTAACAACGAACCTTAGTTTTCCGTCAAAAATGGACATTCTGGCTTTAAAAAATCCTTCTTACTTTTTTGCTTTTTTATTTTTTTATTTAAATACTGAAAATTTTAAAAATGCTTTAAACCAGTTTTAAACTGTAGCCAATCTAAAAGAATACTTAAATTAATTAAATTAACTAAAAATCATCAAAATCAAACAAACAAGATTCTTTTAACGATTTACACAAAGGGTGTAGCGGCGCATATCAGGAAAAGAAAACAGTATGGCGGCAATAATGATTTGCATCAAAAGAAGAACACCACAAATTAATTTCAAGGTAGTCCGACTCTTCGTTACTTGGTATCTGCAGTCGGTCAGGGAGTCTGGCCATAGTCTGACTCTGGGTCACTTGGGGAGCGTTACATAGTTTCCTTCCTCGTGATACTTTTACAAATTGTGCAACACTTAATGAATATGGAAAACCCCCCTAAAAAAATAAAAAATTAATTATTTATTATTTTTTACATTATTTTTGGAGTAAAACGCTGTCTTTTTGTAGGGCCGGTTTAACGGCCCTTAGTTTATATTTTAAGATAGTCTGACTACTGGTCACTTGGAAACTGATTTTTTGAATTTATGTGTCCCTCACCATTTTTTTGTCCCTCTAATATGCCTCTAGTAGACCAACTATGTTGACGTTGAGTATACGGCCAGGAAACGTTAAACTGACGCATCCTAAAAACGTTGTTTGCGACGTCACGAAGTCGTTTATGTAGAGTATACAAATTAACCCTAGTTAATTAACAACCTTATGACGTGGTTGTTCGGTCGTTCATTGCGGTAATTGAAAACCTCACAATATTCTAGTAAAAATAAAAGTTGTTAGGGGGTTGCCAAATTTACCCTAGATAATAACAATGGTATGGCATCGTTTTCTTGTCCATCGTAGCGGCCGTTACACAAATGACTAATTCTTGTACTTTATGCAACGTTAATTTTAGTGTATTTCTTAGTTATGGCAACTAAGGCAACTAAAAATTGTTACTTGGGTACCATCATCGCCGTCCCATTACAGGATATATTTTATTACATATAAATTTTGTTTTCTTTAAAAATTTAAAATGATTTTGCGCTATTTTTGTTCAAATTTGGCTTCAAAATGGTTGGAAATTTTTTTTTGCACCTGTAATAAAAAAAATATTTTACAGCGTTAGTAAAAATTATAGACAATTTCAGTTGGTCTTCACACGTACGAGGTGCCTAGCGGTTGACGTGAAATTTGGCGGATTGGACGTCTCTGTCTATTAAATTTTATTCTTTTTATCTTGCTTCCTTTATTTCGGCGGGTCGTATTACCAAAATCTATTGATTTTTGACTCTCTTCGGTAACACTACGTTTTTTTTCCCCATATCTCTGCTTTAGCAACATACGTCAGGAGTTAAAGAACGTAAGCTTGCTTCTAGTCTGTACGTCATACATGCTAAAGACATGACCTTGATGAAAAAGCTCATCGCTAAACCAAAGAGATTAGACTTTGATTTAAGCGGATGTCTTTGTTTTGTTTCGGATTAAAGGAAGACAGAATATTGCGGTATATTCCACTTTTACGCATACGCCCTTTGACCACTTAAACTCTCTAATAAAGGTTAATAAAATGTGGTTACAACCGAGCGTTCTGATCTCTGATCTGATAATTTGGGAGGGTGGGGATTTAGCCTCACAGCACCTAGGCTTCATTAGACCTGTTGTGCATCCTCCTATAGGAGAGGGTTTTTTTGTCCCCTAGATCTAACGAATATTGAATCCTAAATATTTATTTCTCCCAATTCTCTCAAAAATCAAAAATAAATTGTCATGTGAAACTATGTTGTTAGTTTTAAGTCCCCCTAGAAACTTCAACCCCCCAAAAATAAAAATTTTTGCATACGCCACTGAGTATGGTCTAAGTTTTGGTATTAGGTTTGGTTTGATGGGAATAAATTTGCTTAAGAAACGGCTCCATTTACTGCCAGATAATTTTCGCATTCTATTGGGAAATCAGTGTAAACAACCGGAAAAATGTTATCATGTTTGTTACCGGCAACCCCAAGTTAGCCTAAAAGCATATAACACAAGAGCAATTTGATTGGTCAAGTAGAGGTACTATCGGTACCAACATATTCGTATCAAGCTTTTGAATTGAATTTGTCCAAAAAAAGTTTGTATAACTTACCCATAAGTTATTTTAAATCACTTCGTATTGCACCAATATTTAAAAAATATTAAAAAGCATTAAAGGTATCTACCATTCCTGCAATTAATGGTACCACTTAAGCTTAAAATATTTTTTTAGCTAACTGATATTATTTTTATTAACATATAACTATCAAAATCTGATCGTCTGTTTAAAAGAAAATCAAAATTAGTTTTTTTTTTAAAACGGTCGTTTTATTTCTTTTTTAAAACTTTCAAATCAGTGGCTTTTCTGGTAGTACCAAAGGACCCATACAAAAACATTTTTACATGGACGGAAAGGGCGTTTCATTCAGGACAAGTAGAGAAACAAATTATTTTATTTTGGTCACCAAAGTTGAGCAAAAAAAAACTTGGATCATGTCCTAAAATATAGCCTTAAAACACGTCAACTTTAAAGTTCCATATGTCAGAAAGTAAACTTGCTCCCTGTCTCGTTTTTTTTGTGCTTTGTTGATACTACAACACATAAAAAAATTATGACATTTAGCCGAAAGCAATGTCCAATGTAATTTGTGCAGGGTTCTTTAGTGACACTCAGTTTGTTTATTTGATACGTGTTGCTAGAAGCATTATTCAATGCTTTTATCAGAGTGCTTGATTAAAAATTGACATGATAGACTGGCCCCGCTTACTGACAGTGATTCGTGTGTTGTCAAAATATTAGAGAGCTTTAGACCTACAACTTTGTTTTGTGGAATAATTCATGAAGTTTTTTTCTCCTAAAAAACACGGTTGTACATAAAACATTGTATATATCTCGTTCTTATATTGCGTTTTTACGACTTCAGCGTGTAAATACCCTCGCCTATCTCCTCGTGTCTTTATTTTCACGCCGCAGGCGTTAACCGCTGTCTTTAAGACCTGGATACATAAATAGCTATTAACATTGAAACAAAACTGATCCGGAATAGGTGTTAACGGGCAGAAATGTTAACTTGCCAAGTCTAGCTATAGGCAGGCTAACACGATTCCATGCCGTTTTTCGTAGAGGACGTTAGGCCCCAAAAATGGGGTTAAGGTCTTAATCCCTTTAGAACAGTGGTTCCTAAAGTGAGCGTCGCGGCCAGGGGCTCCGCCAGGCGCTCCTGATAAATTAGAATTTGAGTTACGTTTAGCAACGCCGGCGCCGCATCCGCTGTTAATCGAGCCTCGAGCCCGAGAGACCAGAGCAAGTTTCTAGCGCGAGCTCTCTTTGACAGTATTTAAGTCGCCATAGTACGCTTTGCTAGGTTAGTTTACCGTAAATAGAAGTGGTAATAGAGAGTTTTAGCAGTGATACAAAGTGTTGTGATTTACGAACTCAGGACACATAAACGTTCCAATAACGGATCGGTTGCTTCGTTTTTTCGTAAAAAGTTAGTCACAAGATGGAAAGATTTTTATTAAATAAGGAAATTGATAGATCGAGGCAGTGACCAAGCGTCGACAAGTGACGGAGAAGTAAACAGAAGGAAACATCGTAAATATGATGGTAGCTATTTAAACTTTGGTTTTACTTCAGTAGAAGTAAATCATGAAAAAAGAGCACAGTGTGTGCTCTGTTTGAAAATTCTAGCGGTCGAAAATATGCTCCCAAGTAAGCTAAAACGACATCTCGAAACCATTCATCCTACGATGGCTGGAAAGTCACGCGAATTTTTCACAAGAAAGTTGCAGAATGTACAAAAACAAAAGAACGTGTTTACGCAATAAACTTCAGTACCTAGCAACGCACTGCTGTCCTCTTTCAAAGTGGCATACAGGGTGGCGAAGTGCAAGAAACCTCACACCATCGCAGAAGAACTTATTTTACCGGCTGCTGTCGACATGGTTAACATTAGACCTTTATCTAACAACATTATTAGTCGAAGAATCCATAATATAGCTGAGGATCTTAATGATCAATTGATAGAGAAAATAAAAGGTAAGGAATTTGGTCTGCAACTTAATGAGGCTATTGACAGTAATTAAATGCACACCTTATTTGTTACGTATACTTCCTGGATGATAATATTATTGTTTAGAGACCTTTTTCCCTGCAAAAGTATCGATAAAAGCGGAAAGGCTCAAGACTGGTTTCAAATTCTTGACAAGTTTATAACAGAGAATAATTTAGATTGGGAGAAGTGTATTGGAGTTTGTACTGATGGCGCCCGATCAATGTCGGGCCGTTATGGTGGATTGCCACGTGGACCGTATGCCATATGGATCCATTGCATCATTCATAGGGAAGCACTTGCATCGAATCGTTGGGCTGTGAATTGAATTTGGTTATGAAACGTATCACAAACGTAGTTAACTACATAAAAACTAGGCCGCTAAAAACTAGAATATTTAAAAAATTTTGTATGGACATGGGAGCTGAACACACTGCACTTCTATATTACTCCAGTGCACGATGGCTTTCACGTGGACCCGTCTTTCCCGTACATTCGAGCTACATCAAGAAATACACATTTTCCTGGAAGAGGAAGGTCATGCAAGCTTCAGATACTTTAAGGATCCCGACTTTTTGCAAAAACTAGCATATTTGTGCGATATATTTGACAAACTGAATGCCTTAAATCTGTCTCTCCAAGGCAATAACATGTATATTTTGAAACTATCAGAGAAAATTGCAGCATTTAGAAAAAAACTGCAGTTGTGGATAAGAAAAATTAGGGAAGATGGCGGTCAAAATACTTTACAGAAGAAAATGTCGAAAAATTTGCATGGATTCAAGATCCTTTCCATGCACAATCTCCACCAGAATTCACTTCACTGGAAGAAGAGGCTCTTATTGATCTCTCTTGCGACAATATCCTAAAATCAAAATTCGCTTCTTCTGATTTGGTGGAGTTTTGGGTATCCGTCAAAAATGAATATTCGGCTCTAAGTTTAAAAGCTTTACGGATTCTAATCCCCTTTGCAACATCCTATTTATGCGAAGCTGGATTTTCGGCTGTAGCTGTGATAAAGAGCAAATATCGTTCAAAGATCAAGCCTTATTCCCCGCTTTGAGAAAACGTGTGCAGATCACCAAGCTCACCCATCACACTGATTTTTTTTCCTTCAATAATAATGTATTCTTGAGTGTTAGTTTAATAATAAACCTATATGAGCGTTAGATTGGAGTTGTTTTCATTCATGTGTTTTGTAACTAGTGCAAATATATTTACAATGGTGTTAAATAAAGTGTTGTACAACGCTTGCGCTTTGCTACTATATAGTAGGCAAGTTGCAAAGCACATATTTTATACATTATACATATGCAACACTATGTTGGACACAACTATATATGCATATTGCGAGTAAGGGCGCCCTGAAAAAATACTAAACCCGTAAGTGCGCTGCAAACTGAAAAAGGTTGGGAACCACTGCTTTACAAAAAAGAAAACTGCCTTCCTAGGGGGTACTCATCAGACCAGTCTGGCGAGCGGGGTAGGGGGTTTCATATATATTTTTCAGAACTCATGTAACTCGGAGTCAGACAATCCTGGGTTCTACCACTTAAGCTGGGATATTATCTCACGAATAGATACCGCGAATAAAAAAGACAGCAGCAGCAGCCAGAAGTAGTAGTAGTAGTAGAAGAGAAGGGGCGGCGCGAAGCCTGGCAAGTAGGCCCCCCTGTGCCCTTTCTGCCTTACCCCGAGCTTGTCCCTAATCCGTCGCCTGCACCACTGGTCTGGCAGTCTGCTCTTCTGGTTTTACTGTTCTTTTTGCAAAGTACAGTATTTTATCCCATTTGAGCGTGTGCGTGTGTATCCAGGGTCGGGCAATCGAATACCTGGTATCTCGTCCTCTGGTATGCGTCGCAGTTCAATAGATAGGTAGTCCACCTCCGCGGCAAGGGTCTTTTGATTCAAACACAATTGTTTAATCGAGATGTAAACATCTAAACATGGTCAAAATATATAAATGAACCAACTTCTTTTTGTAGTGACAATTACAGTGAGCGTTAAGACTGTTAGACCTTTACTTTGAATTTGACTTGAAAATAGAGAAATCAAATCTTCAATTGATTTTTCTAGAAAGTTTTTTTACCGCGCCGAACTAGTGCATGATTTGTTCATTTAGCATTTTTCTGCCTTGATATAGAAACAATTTTTTTTTTTTTTAGTTATCTCGCCCAGACCGCCAGCTACCGGGGATGACCCACGTAAGAAACAAATAAACTCGGTTGTAAATAAATAATTTCTACACCCTCGTCAATTTTGGAACCAAAACAGGAACACAAAAACAAACCAACTTTCAAAATTAAATAGTGTAAACAATTATATTTTTTTTTAAGTTTTACTGGCATTCACTTTAAATTCGCGTACTGGACCCTAAATTATTAGCCATTATTGCAGTAACCTATAGGTCTAGCGTTCACCATTGGTCTACTATGTAATTTAAAAATATTTTATACAGCAAGTTAAGTTTTAGGGATTCTCTGATACTGCAGCTGATTGCTTATCGGGTCCCTTGCTGTATTCTTTCATCTAAAAACAGGTTCGATGCCTTTCTTAGGTTCAACACCATCTTTACAAGTGTTCTCTGAGAGCCTTCCTCTTGAGAAGATGCCTCTTCAGTAGTTAAGTGCCGGGCACTCAAAGATGATGTGAGAGACTGATTCATCGTCATCATCAAATAGCCTACAAATGGGTTATTCCTGAAAAATTTCCTTTGTGTCTGGTGATGGTTTGATTTCCGAGCACGTCCGTTTGTTATGCTAGAAGATTTTTCAGCCTTCTCTGGTGGTCTCGTATTTGCTCGTTGCTTTTTGGGTTTAATAGGATCCATTCGTCTTCTCCGCCGCCACTATGGCCTGCTCCAAACCCAATTTGAGCCCGTCAGGGTTTGCCTTAGAAGTGTCTGGCTGGGGGTTTCCACCTGCAGGCTTGTTTTCTGCAAGACAATCTTAGAATGTGGTTTGTTGGTCCACAACCTCTATTGGTTTGGCTTCACTAGCAGAGGATAAGGTTTGTTGTTCCGCCCAGTAGTCTGGGTAAGGCTAATTACTCTGGGAGTTCTGCTAGAGCTTCCGTTTGAAACACCTGTTTGGTGTGCAGTTGCCACTCATCGCTCGGCACGAGTCAGATAACGCCTTGGATTAAGCCCTGTGTCCTGTACTTTGGACAGAGGCCCTTACTAGGTCCTCTCATCCGGGCCAGATGTGCCTAGTTATTTTAGCGAGGTATTTTACTGATGAATTTTTCTACTGAATCCAGAGTTTTAATAGTGTACTGGGTCATATGTATTTTACAAAGTTCAGTTTTTGTAAAAGAGCTAACCAACAGATTTTTTTTGTTTAAGTAAATAAAGTCGTAAATTTAAAAAGTTAAAAAATAAATAACAATAACTAATTCGTTAAATAAAAAACCTATTCCAAGCCATTCGGGTCTGGGAGGGTCACGAGGATCGAGGCCGCAATCCCCCGCTGAATAGCCAAGCAAATCAGCTGGACAATGAAACTCGCAGAGATCTTACTGACCATGCGCTTTGCATCATCACCCCAAGGTCCCAAGGTCTCCACACTAAAGGGCACAAAAATGAACCCGACAGGTTACATCCCAAACGAGTTGTTTTCCCTCCCTCCATGGAAAATATGTTAAACCATCTGGTCGTTTTCCATCACTCCTACATACAACAGTTGGTTCCAACATATTTGGTGTATCTGCTACAACCAAAGACCGATGAATGAAGCCGTTTACTGTTGACCCAAACGAAAAGCGACAGATATACGAAAGGTGTTATTGTCCAATAAATTATCCAGTGGAGTAGAAGGAAGGGCACCAAGCCAGGCATTGCTTTCTTTTTCTTGAAGAGCTAGAAGGCGAGCTTTTGATTTTGGATCTACTGAATTTTGAATTTTATTTAAAATTATATTTTCACAGAGAAAGTTATCAAATTGTTTTTGATTTTTTTTAGGCCAGGAGACGGAAAAAAATGTTAATTACATAGATTAAACCAGCTTTTCAAGGCAAATTCATGATCGTAATAATTTTTCTCGTATAATTTTCTTTAAAAATGATTCAGTGTCAATGACTGAGCCCAAGAATGCAGAAAAAGTTAAATTTTTAACATTACGAATACAAAGTCCTCCAAATCTGACTGGTAGAGATGCTAAAACCCAAAATTTCTTCGTTAAAATTTATATTTGAAATGTTTTGCATGGTTTGCCTAAAGAGATAATTAATTTTTAAAAGAGAAGTTTTAGCTTTCCAACACGGTGAAGATCTTAAAATATATGAAAGTCTTGGTACAGCTAAAGAGTTTTCTAATAAAATATAAGCTAAATGTGAATTTAGAATCTCGACATTTTTACATAAAAGCTCAATTTTTTTAAATTTCTTATCAAGAGATTTTTCTATGCAATTAGATGACAGGGGAGAACCTAGTAATTCCAATGATAAAAATTCACAAATTTTAATGTCTTGGGCTAGATTCTTAAAATCTAAAATGTGTTGATCAGGTGTTGAATTATGAAGAAAAAATAGTTCGCATTTGCTGTTATCGATCAAAGTAAGATAAGAATAATATTTTCAAAATCATTTAGAAAGGATGAATAACTAGGCGCCTTGCTGGATTCCTCTTTGAGATAGAATACAATTTTGACCGAAATAATGCATTGAATGTTCTTTTTAACATTGATGTATAAAAATAGAAAACTCTGGAATAGTATATTTTGCTCTTTTCAGAATTACATCTCCATGAATCATGTTGAAAGAATTATAAAAATCAATTAAAAAAAAATTACTTGACGAGTGTTGAAAGTTGATAAAACTGCGAGCACTGGTGAAATAGCTTCTGCGCCACATTTAGATCCAAAACCGAGCTGTAGGGGTTGAAATATTTGACTAAGGTTTGTATGTATTTTTGAACAAACAATTTTGGCGATGTCTTCGCTAGGTTCAGCACCCTTATTACAAGTGTCCTCTGGGAGCCTCCCTCCTGAGAAAATGCCTCTCGTAGAAGGTGCCCTGTTCTACAGTAGTTAAGTGACGGGCACTCAAAGATGACGTGAGCGGCTGATTCGTTGTTCTCATCAAGCAGCTACAAGTGGGTTATTCCTGGAAAATGTCCAACACAAACAGAGAGTGGTTTGTTGGGCCACGACTTCCGTTGGTTTGGCTTCACTAGCAGATAATAAGGTTTGTTGGACCTCATTCTCCATTAGTGATGGGGCTTTTTTCGCCCAGTGGTCTGCGCAAGGCTAATTACTCTGGGAGGCACTAGCTCTGGCAAGTTCAGTGTCACCCTCTTGTCTTCAGCCAATGTCTGTAGCGCGTTAATGCACTCCTCCACTAGGCTACTGACAATTTTTGCTGAACTAAGAGCCTTGAGGGCAGCTTGGCTGTCGGAACACATGCAAATGTCTCTCCCTGTAAGAGCTAACTACCAGATTGAATACATATATACTGTGTAATTTTGTAATACAGTGGAATGCTTTACTGGCACGAGCGCTAAATTTGTGTCCTGGAGTCAGATCTATCGGTCATTTTTGCAGGATCCTATGAGACTAGCATTTACCATTAGCCTACTATGTTTTATTGATGAATTATCGTATTGAATCCAGAGTTTTAATAGTATCCTGGGTGGTATATGTTTTAATTACGATTTTCACACTCTCAGTAGTTTCCTGGGCACAATGGCCTCAATTGCGGCCACAGTACACGTTTGTAAGAGAGCTAGCCAACAGACCGATAAAGTGCATACATACTATTTAATTTCGGAGTACAGTGGGGTTTGATTGATTGATCGATTGAGTGATTTACTTAATACAGCCAGGTAAGGTTTAGGAATTCTTTGACACTACAGCCTATTGTATCTCTTGCTCTATTCTCACGTAAAAGAGGTTCGATACCTTACTGGGTTCAGCACTCTCTTTACAAGTGTCCTCTGAGAGCTTCCCTCCTGAGAAGATTCCTCTTCTAGAAGTGCCGGGCACTCAAATTTCCGTTCCGGCTAATTATGAAGCATCGCAGCCATTTTGAGTCCCGTGGGGTTCTTTCGAGTTGGTATGAGCGCTAAATGTGCATACTGTGGTCAGGACCATTGGTCCTTTTTGCAGGGTCCTGTCTGTAGCATTTACTATTGGTCTCCTATGTAGTTTTGGAATACAGTGTGATGAAGCCAGAAATATCGGTCTTGTTTCCGGATCTTATATGTACTGTTGAATTAGACAAGTTTTACTAACATGAGGTCTGAATTTGCGTACTGGAGCCAGAACTAACGGTCATTTTTGTAGGATCGCATAGGACTTAAATAGAAAATCTGTATATTATTTAAAATTTAGCGGATTTATCTCTTTAATTTTATAATTAAATTATGTAAAATATGATATCATTTTCTTTAACGATCTTTTGACAAATTAACAAAAATGTTGTCATAAATGTAGTATGTTAAACGAAGAACAGCACCTATATTATATTTACTTGACAAAAACAAAATTTTTTAATTTTTTCGGGAACCGAATAAATCCATCTTAATATATTTTAGAATCGGAAAGAAAGGACATTCTGGGTTAAAACGTACAATTTAAAATTTTATGTCGAAACTTGACAGAAAATTATGAAAATTTTTTAAATATAACGTTCAGCTTCAATAATAAGGGTAGTAAGGAGGAAGCGGAAAATATGGTGAATACTCTGTACGAAAAAACAACCAGCATATAATTAAAATAATACAAGAAAATTTGTCTTTGATTTAGATGCTCTCTGCAAAATTCCACCTGACAAGGGCACGGGAGATCAAGACCTGCCAATGTGGTACTATGATGGCAAAAAAGTAACCTGTCACATATTTCCATATCGCGGGCAAGGTGGAAATGACAACAGGTTTTTGAGCAAGGTTTGTAAGGCTGCTATCCAACGGAAAACATCAAATGTTGTTTTTTTTTCAATAATAAGGTTGTGTTTCTGAGTGTTTTGAAAATAAGCAAATACGAAAATAAGAGATATGTAAACTTGATTTAAAAAAAAAACTCATGCAGGCATTTTTTCCTTTGCCACAAAATTTAGCTTTTCATTAGGGTATACTATTATAAGGCACCACCAGCTTAGTATGCCTAAATTAAAATTCAGTGTGACATCCTTAAAAATGCCACAGATATCAACATTTACAAAAGTTAAAATTATCACTCGAGTTATAGAAGACGGCTGGTCTATAAGAAGGGATCTATAAGAAGAGAAGGAGCGATGGAAAAAGCGCTGGATTGAAAATAATTCTACGGATAGGAAAGATGGATCAGGACGACCAAAAGTAAGTTCTGAAGTGCAAGATGAGAGACTTATTGACCATCTCCGACAAAATCCTTTTTCAACTTCTGTTGAAGCAGCTAATATAACATTATTTCTGGGTCCTTTAGCAACAGTAAATAGAACAGTAACGAAATCAGAAGTCTCTTGTCGAGTTGCTGCAAAAAAGCCTTTTCTAAATGAGAACAAAAACAGGCCAGAGTGGTTTTTGCACTGAACAATGTTCTTCGTGATAATGACTTCTGGGAGAGGGTGTTTTCACTGAAGAAAAAATTTTTCAATCATCTTCAAGCAGCAGGAGAATTTTAGTTTATCGTCCACCAAATTCTGAATTTGAACCCGAATACACAAACCAAATGAAAAAAGCCGGATATTTTTCGCTAAACATGTGGGGCTGGTTTAGTGCTAAAGGTGTGGGTTTTTTTTTGGAGAATCGAAGGAAGATTGGGCTTTACATGAAAATAATGACTCCGTTTATCAGCAGGTCAACTGTCCACTACACACGGCTAATGTTGTTCGCCAATGGTTTCAGAATAATAATATGAGTTTCCTTATGCTTGGTTCGAACGCGGCTCTCGGCAAGCTACTTTCTTTCTAGCCTGTAGGTTAGTTTATGAAGACTGTTGGTTTGTTTTGTAACCTCCAAAAGCTTTAAATAATCAAAACAAAATCAAAGTTCTACAAAATTAAAGAGAGGGTAAAAATATATAAGTGACAAAAAATTAAAAAGCTGACATCGGCCCTGCCATCGGCAATTGAAGAGATTGTATGTGTTCTGTCAATAGTGATGACTTATAGAATTTTTTGTTGAAAAAAAGGCTAAAAATCCTCAAATATTGGTGCAAAGAGTTTTAAGGGCATATTTGGATACCTAAGCAATAAAGGTAGGTAAAAACATAAACATTAAATGGTAAATAGTCATTATTTTCAATGCAAGCCAACTTGACCTTATAGATTGCATATCGACATTCTATAAGAATGTCCAGAAGTAATTGTGCATGAAATAGGCTCCTAGGCCAGCCAACAAAATATTGGGTGGAATCGTTAACATAATATACCAAAGGAATTGGAAACCACGAAATGCTGAAAAGTTAAGCGATGCTATTTATCGCGCATTGGATCAGCTCTCAGAAGACCATCAGTATTTTCAAAATTTAACCTTTTCAATGCCCAGACGTTTGTAACTTGTAATAGAGAAAAGTGGTGATCGTATTAAATACTAAATTGTTTATTTTAGTTCTTTTTTAAGTTAAAATAATTAGTATTAAGTTTACCATCGTTTTTGTCATAATCCAAGTTTCCTATTCGTCGAATTGTTTTCAATCCAGCGCCGTTTCCATCGTATTATTGTTATTTTATCAGCTCCGAAATGGGCTACCCTCTTTATAGAATACCCCTCGTCCGTTATTCGAATGATAATTTGATATTGTTCAATATAGACTTTACTAAAACATTATTTTTGCTGAATTTTTAGTATTATGCAAAATTTAATATAAAAATAAGGTTGGGTTTTATTTAAGTAAAAAAATATTTTCAGTTTTAAAGACCTTTTTTAAACAATATGACAAATTGTCGTACTTGGAAGTTTTTAGGCATTTTACCTGGTAGTCCGTATATATTATACATTTTTAGAAAAGTCAATTTTGTGACTGCATGTATGCGTTTTTTTTGAAATCAATTGTACTCTTGTTTAAAAAAAACGCATGCATACATTTTTCCGTTTCAAACTTTGACTTTTTATTAGTGTATTAGTAATTTAAAGCAAATACCCTTACTACATGACTCTGCAACTCAAAGGAGGGTTTTAAGTTTAGTTTTTTTGTTTTTCAAATCATGTTTTAATCTTAAATATAATTATTTAATCATACCAAAAATCGTCTTGTAAACAGCACTTAAATATATTAAAAAACAATCTCTATTCATCACAAAAGCGTAATTATCCCTCGAGTTACAAAAAACAGCTGCCCTATAAGGAGAGTGACTACTCATTTTGGGGTTAATTAAATGACGATAATAAAATTAAAAAAACGGTGGATTCAAAATAACAGAACAGAATGGAAACAACTAAATATAAAATATTACTTAAAATAATAACAAAAATTAGTATTCAGTGGAGGCATCATTCTTTTCAAAAACACTCTGCAAACGCCTGGTCATTGAAAAACTTAAATTTTGAAAATATTCACGACTTTCTGACAGCACCTCCAATACGCCATGAATTTCATCGCTTAACTCTTCAGCATTTTGGGGTATCCAGTTTTTCTGATAAATAATTTTGACATGTCGGCCCCATATATTTTCTATTGGGTTAAGGTCAGGGGCCCGATTCTTGAATCACTCGAATTCAAATCGTATAAGAGGAGCCGATTTCATGCACAATTACTTCTGGACATTCTTAGAGAATGTCGATATGCAATCTATAAGGTCAAGTTGGCTTGCATTGAAAATAATGACTATTTACCATTTAATGTTTATGTTTTCTCCTACCTTTATTGCTTAGGTATCCAAATATGCCCTTAAAGCTCTTTGCAACAATATTTGAGGATTTTTAGCCTTTTTTTCAACAAAAAATTCTATAAGTCATCACTATTGACAGAACACACACAATCTCTTCAATTGCCGAGGGCAGGGCCGATGTCAGCTTTTTTATTTTTTGTCACTTATATATTTTTACCCTCTCTTTAATTTTGTAGAACTTTGATTTAGTTTTAATTATTTAAAGCTTTCGGAGGTTACAAAACAAACCAACAGTCTTCATAAACTAACCTGAAGGCTGGAAAGAAAGTAGCTTGCTAAGAGCCGCGTTCGAACCAAGCATAAGGAAACTCATGTTCGTGCAAGTGCAGGTGCACGCTCTTTATGGGCGAGGTTACTATCTTCTTAAATGAAATAAACCTTTTTACATATACTTTAGTCATTTCGATAGCGCTGAAATACGCCGTCTGCCTGACCCCTAAGAGCCGATTTCTCAGTAGCGAGTTAGCATGCTGCTGTTTATAGTGTTTCATAAGCCTCAAGCGCATATATTTGCAATTGTGTATTTCCCTTGCGCTTTACCGCATACCTCATACCGCTGACCTTATGGAACTATGAATCCACCTTTAGACGTCTGTAGAATTTTACCCCAGTAGAAAAAAATTTGGTCCTAACTCGTTCGAGAAGCTTCATTCCCACACTTAAAGCTTATACGAACTCCGCTTCGCGTCTATCGTCTAACTACTTTTGCGTGCGGGAATGTATATCACTTCTCGCACTTGTTAGGAAATATACATGCATGCCCAATAGACATTAATAAATTTTCTATGTTTTCCCAAGTTATTATTATTGTTACACATTTTACGATCCTTGAGCCAATATAGTATCTCAGTTATATGCCTAAAACAAAGGAAAAAGAGTCTGGAAACCCCATTAAAAATAAAACAGCAGAAATGGTTGTAAACAATAAAAAACTACGTCCAACAAATATTGCTGTCTTTGTATGCCTTAATTGCTTGACTGAAAATATACCCCGACGACGTCGTGACCTTCGTTCACTAATCATAGCCTATCAATCAGCTGTTGATAGTGGTTTCTCCAGTCAATGTCAGTCAAATTTACTGAATATTATTTTATGAAAAATAAGAAATCCGTCATATAAGTAAGGACACTAGACATTTGCTTATAAGTGTGCTAATCGTTTTTACATTATTTATTCTTTACTTTTTTCCTATGTATTATTATAAAGAAACAGTTTAAAGTAGGTACTTTCAAAATCTTTTATTTTCAATCTAGTTATAAAGTAAGTAATACCTTTTACCTATGGGTATACCTATGTATTATTATCAAAAAACAATTTAAGTAAGGATTTTTTAAATCTTTGTCTTTTGATATAGTTAGTAGTTATAAAGTAATTACATAGCTAATAGTAATAAACAACTAATTCTTCTGTCTGATTCTTCTTAATGGTACTGATAAAACTTTTCTCGATTTCTCATCAAAACACTTATGAAGTCGCTTGCTTTGAAATGCAACTCACAAACCTATAAAAATAGAGAATTCTTGTTTTTCATAAGAGGTTGATCAGGATTTCGTCTACCTATATATTGTGATATAAAATAATAAAATAGGTAGTTACTATTGTAGGTAAATGTTAAAATTTTATTATTAATTTTTTGTTCCAGTCTGTTTTATTTTTGCTATAGGAATGGATTTTTTTGTAATGTTTTAATTTTCATTGCTAAAAAAGAATTATCTATCTTCAATAGGTATCATATAAAAATAAAATTAACTTACCCTAGAATTTTTGCTCGACACAAAATGTGGTCGCTCTATGGCATTGATCCATTGTCCCCAGATATCGGGATCATTTGGAAAGTAAACACCGAAACCTTTGGTCCGTACCTATAATTGCCTTTGTAATTAATAATGCAGCAAACGTTCGGCATTTTTTTAAAAAAAAGTAAGAAAAGATGGACTTGACAGTGACTTTGTAAAATGAAAAAGAATTTTGTTATTTTTTGTTTTTCCGACGGCTATGGTGACAGCGTCATACGTACAGGTTAGAAACTTCTATCCACAGCTGATCTATTCTGACAACCGAGTTGGTAGGCAATAATTAGTGACCGAAGGTCACGATGACGTCCGTAATAATCTGTTCCGTATTCTTTTTAATTGTAAAGACAAGTAACGATTTTTGTTTAATCATAATTTTCTTTGGCTACAATTTCGTAAGAAATGCAGAACATTGATTTGCACTGGCAATTGTCACAAGTGATTTCGATCTGTTTATCATAAACTCCCTTTTCTCTGATGGGTTTTCTTGTTTTTAAAGATTACTAATAATTAAAATTCACCATAAAAAACGCAAGAGTAAGAAATTTTAAATGAAAAATATTATTGGACAAATTCTTTTTGTAAATCTTGACAATAAACCGTATAAATTCGTCTATAAACAAATCAAAGATAGCGTGCATAACTAAAAATGCTGCCTTAAAAATAATGTGACGTTAGCTACATTAATACGCGTTATTAAGCAATAAAGTCACCTAACGGGAATTTTTTATAAGAGGTGCAAATGGTCCCTTATACTATGCATACAGCCCTTAGTTATGTAAACTGAGATGTGGAAGTCTTTTTTTATTTAAGACGGTGTTGTTTTCTTCCGGCCTGCAGTCTGCACTTTTTTTTTGGGAAAAGTTATATGGGTCTGTTTTTTAACCTCAAAAGTTTTAAATTAATAAAGAAAACTCAACGTTTCTTCACGAAAGCTTTAAAAATTAAAGAAAATGTTAAAATGTAAGTGGCAAATAACTAAAACAAAAACTGAAGCCGGCCCTGCCACAGAGATTGACCGCGTTGTGTCAATGTGATTGCTATCAATTGTCTTTTCTTGTTCGAAAATGGCAAAAATCTTCAATTATTGTTGCAAAATGGCACATATAAGGACAAACTTAGATACCTAAGCGATAAAGGTAGGTGAAAAATGGGTGAAAATATTACAAAAAGTAGTAAAAAGGCCACTATTTTAATTACAGGCCAACTGACCTTGTAGATTGCACATAGGCATTCTCTGAGAATGCAAAAAGCAATTGTGCATGAAATCTGCTCCCGGATTACATTTTGGCAAAAATTTTAAGAAAAATGGTTAAATATTCTTTAATCCACTATTAATGCTCACACAATATCAAACTTGTACTTAAATTGTATAATATTTAGTTAAATTCGCTCCAAAATTAGAATTTAACATTTTTATTTTGCTAGTATTCGAAAGTTTTGGCATTCCTCTGTCATAATCGTTTGGATCTGCTGCGGTTGCTTTTACCCACTCGATGCAAAATCGAGTGCAAAAGACAAAGCGTCAAAAATCGTTCTATTTTGCCAAGTTCAAATTTGTTTTTGTGTCTGGTATCTTACTCAGTGAAAATTAACCTTTTTTCTTGAAATTTTTTCTAAAATGTGATCCATATACGACTGAAATTCTAGTGATTCAATAATTGGGCGCCAGGGCTGTTGGTTTTCAAACTACTGGCGAACAACATTAGCCGTGTGCACGGGACAGTTGTCCTGCTGGTAAGTGAAGTCGCTGTTTTCGTAAAACATCTGCACAGATAGCAACATAACATCCTCAAGAATCTCAACATATTTTGACTGTTGAATCGTCCTTCGATTTTTCAAAAAATGTCCAGCTTTCTTAATTTGGTTGGTGTATTTTGGATCAAACCTAGAATTTGGTGGACGATACACTAAAATACTTCTGCTGCTCGAAGGTGACTGAAATATCTTTTCATTTATGAAGACCACCCTCTCCCAGAAATAATCATCATGAAGAACATTATTTGATGCAAAAATAACCCTGGCCTGCTTTTGGCTTTCCGCTAAAAAACGTTTTTTTCCAGCAACTCGACAGGAAATTTCGGATTTTTTAATCCTTCTGTTTATAGTTCATAAGGAACCTTGGAACATCGTTACATTAGATGCGTCAACGAACATGGCAAACGGATTTTGTCTGAGGGGGTCGATAAGCCCTTCAACTTGTATTTCAGAACTTACAGGCTTTCGTCCTGATCCATGTTTTCAATTCATCGAATTATTCTGTATCCAGCGTTTTCTACATGGTACTATCGTCATTTGATCAACCCTAAAATGAGTGGCCGCTCCCCTTACAGACCCCGTCTTCTATAACTCGAGTGATAATTTGTGCTTTCGTAAATTTTGTAATTTGCGACTTCCAAACTTATTGGCAAAATCTGTTTGACGAATGCCGTCTATTTTAAACTGGTGAATAAAATATATACTCTATTAGAAAAGTAAATTTTGCGATATAGGAAAAATGCATGTATGCGTTTTTTTTTTGAAAAAAAGAATACGTATTATTTTTTAATGTCTATATCTATTAGTGTCAGTTCGATTTTCCTGAGCCCCTTGCAATTTTGTGAAGCAATGAGTCATACATCAAAATTTTCAAAAAACATTAGTAGAATACGAAATGCCCTCACCATTTCTAGGGGTTGGTTCGGGTAAATTATTGAATTATGTAACATGAAAAATCAATCAATCAAAATTTGTATAAAAGTAGGCTTAAAAAGTACGTTTTTCAAAAAACAAACAGCTAATGATCTAGGTTTTCCTAGGAAAAAACACCCTTAACGTTTAACGAATGAAGGGTAATTTTTAAAATTTGATAGATGATTTTACATAAATTTGATTCTTTTTAATTTAATGTACACTTGATTTAAAAAAAAAAACTTATACATGCAGTCACAATATTGTCCTTTCTAAAAGTGTATAATATGGATATATTATATAATATATGGACTACCAGCTAAAATGTCTAAAAACTTCAAAAGTAAGACAACAAAATATTTTTTTACTTAAATTAAAGGCAACCTTATTTTTATATTAAATTTTGCATAATACTAAAAAATCAGCAAAAATATTGTTTTAGTTAAGTCTTTATTGAACAATATCAAATTATCACTCAAGTAAAGGACGAAGGCTGTTCTATAAAGAGGGCGGTATCACATTTTGGAGTTGATAAAATAACAATAATACGATTTGCTGGATTAAAAACAATTCGACGAATAGGAAACTTGGATTTGGAAAAAAACGATGGTAAAATTAATACCAATTATTTTAAATTAAAAAAGAATTTAGTATTTATTAGGATCACCATTTTACTCTATTACAAACTGCACCAGACGCATTGAAAAGATTAAATTTTGAAAATACTGATGGTCTTCTGAGAGCTGATCCAATGCGCGATAAATAGCATCGCTTAACTCTTCAGCATTTCGTAGTCTCCACTTCTTTTGGTATATTATTTTAACGATTCGAACCCATATATTTTCCATTGGGTTAAGGTCAGGGTTGTTGGCTGGCCAAGGAAGTAATTCTGTATTATTATTCTGAAACCATTGGCGAAAAACAGTAGCCGTGTGTACTCGACAGTTGTCCTGCTGATAAACGAAGTCATTATTTTCATGTAAAGCCTGTGCAGATGGCAGCATAACGATTTCAAGGATTTCAATATATCGTTCACTATTGAATCTTCCTTCGATTCTCCAAAAAAACCTAAACCTCCAGCACTAAACTAGCCCCACGCGTTTACAGAAAAATGTCCAGCTTTTATAATTTGGTTTGTATATTCGGGTTCAAATCTAGAATTTGGTGGACGATAAACTAAAATTCTCCTGCTGCTTGAAGATTATTGAAAAATGTTTTCGTCAGTGAAAACCACCCTCTCCCAGAAGTCCTTATAGCGAAGAACGTTGTTCAGTGTAAAAATCACTCTGACCTGTTTTTGTTCTTTTGTTAGAAAAGGCTTCTTTGCAGCAACTCGACAAGAGACTTCTGATTTCGTTACTCTTCTACTTACTGTTGCTAAAGAACCCGGAAGTAATAAACATTAACTGCTTTAACTGATGTTGAAAAAGGATTTTGTCTGAGATGGTCAATAAGTCTCTCATCTTGCACTTCAGAACTTACTTTTGGTCGTCCTGATCCATCTTACCTATCCGTAAAATTATTTTCAATCCAGTGCTTTTTCTATCGCATTTTCGTCATTTTATCAACTCCAAAATAAGTGGCCGCTCTTCTTATAGACCTGCCAGTCTTCTATAACTCGAGTGATAATTTGAACTTTTGTAAATGTTGATATCTGTGGCATTTTTAAGGATGTCACATTGAATTTTAAGCTGTCAGGCACTGGTGGTGCTGGTGGTGCCTTATAATAGTATACACTAATGGAAAGCTAAATTTTGTGTTATAGGAAACAATGCCTGTATGAGTTTTTTTTTTAATCAAGTGTGCACTCCAACACCGTCTCAACTAAGTTGAGAACGGTGTTGTACACCCCTGGCGAAAAAAAAGTAGGACACGAAATTAAAATATAGGTAAATATAACACCCTATATTAATGATTTACGTTGTTAGGCATTTGTTAGTTGTTATTATTATTATTATTATTATTAACCTCTCGTTATTTACCTTGATACATTTGACACTTGTGTTTGTCATAATAGTAAATAAATTAAAGGAGATATTTTTTGAGTAATTTATTAAAAATTCGTTAAAATCCTATGTTAGGATCTAATAGATTTGCAAAATTCAACTTATAACTTGAGTTACGAAAAATAACTGGTCTATAAGTAGAGCGGCGAACCATTCAGGAGTTAATAAAAATACATAACCACGCTGGGCAAAGCGCTGTAACAAAAACAATACCACAGAGAAAAAACAAGAACACAATAAACGGCAATAAAAAAAATTAACTTTTTGCAAATAAATAAAAACAATAATTTTAATACTTAATGGGCTCGCCGTTCTTGTCGAAAACAAGCTGCAGACGAGTCGGCATTGAAAAACTTAAATTTTGAAAATATTGCTCTTCTTCTGAGGTGATATATACGGCTCCTTCAATGGCTTCGTTCAACTCGTCTGAATATCTGGAGAACCAATTTCGCTGATAAATTATCTTTACAATCCGTCCCCAAACATTTTCCATGGGTTTTAAATCCGGGTTGTTGGATGGCCAAGGAGTTTCAATATTGTTCTCTCGAAACCAAGTGTTCACTACATTCGCCATATGCACGAGGCAGTTATCTTGTTGGTAGATGAACTCATTATTTTCATGCAAGGCTGAAACAGATGGATTCGTAATATTACGAAGAATTTCGGTGTATCGTTCACTGGTAAATCTACCTTCTATTCTCCAGCATGTTGACGGAAAAATGTCCTGCTCTCTTGATGTTGTGTGTGTATTCTGGATCATACCTTGAATTTGGTGGACAATGAACCAAAATTCTTTCGTCCGTAAAGACTACATTCGCCCAAAAATCATTCCCTTTTAAAAGATGATTGGCTGCAAAAATTACTCGAGCCTGTTTCTGCTCTTCCGTTAAAAGAAGCTTTTTTGCTGCAACTTTACACGATAGATTTGAATTTTGTATCCTTCTACAAGCAGTTCGCAGGGACCCTGGAAACATGCTTACAGCGGCCGCATAAGAGCATGTGGTATAAGAATTCTGCCTTAAATGATCCAGGAGTCCTGATCCCTCCTTTGTGTTATTGTTTTCGGTCCGGCGCTTGGTCCAGCGTAGTACTGTATTTTTGTTACCTCCAATATGTTTCGCCGCTCTTCTTATAGACTAGTTATCTTCCGTAAGTCGAGTTATAATATTTTGGTAAATTCTGAAATTTGAGGCATTTTTTATTTAGTTTGAAGTATATTGCAAGAAAGCGTCAGATAATTGTCAGATATTTCAAGATGTTGCCGAATGGTGGCCAAACAAATAAATATCTGAACGTATAGGGTGACATACTAAAAAAGCAAATATATATTTTACATGTCCTACCGATGCCTCCGATGTCCTACTTTTTTTCGCCAGATCTGTACAACTTAGCTTCCTAGCGCCACTCTGCAGCTTTATAAGACAGATTCAATTTGGAACGATTGTGAGTTTTTCTCAAATACGCAATCGGTGGCTAATATCAGATAATATTTGGTTACTCAGTTTTCTTAATTTGTAGAAGAAATGCTTGAATAGGTGCACCAAAAAAATCAAGATATCAAAAAGTATGCAAAATAAGATAAAGCGAGCAAGAAAGGCATCTGGAGCACAAGGCAACGTACCAAGTAGGTATTTATCATATACAGGGTGTCCAAAGTCCTATAGTTTGCGCGGGGGGTTCAGATACTTCTAGAGGAGATAGAGAAAATTCGACCCTCTTTGCGAGGCTCAAATTTCAAGACAAAATAATAATATATTTTACAAAAACCGCATTTCAGTACGTCACCCCGTCTTCGAGCTACGGGGGCTTTTTAAAAAGTTTCGATTTTGGGATAGATCCTATTACTTTTTTATTTATAAAAATATCTCCATTGTGCTAATCGCGTGCTTGTAGAGTTTTTAACCTAGAATTTGATTACCAAATCGGATTTTATGAGTCACTTTTAGTTCTTGAGATATAACACAAAGTTAGTATTTTTCTTATGGAACACCCCATTTTTTTTATTGTGTGCTTTTTACAAAAATGGGATAAATGTTGTCGAATTATTAAATATTTTCCATATCCATCATATAGTAGGATGTGATAAACGTATTATTAAAAAAATCTACAGTGCCTTGGTTGAAAATCTGAGCATAAAATATAGGGATAATGATTTATTATTGATAAAATAGTAGGCCTTTAATTCAGTTAAGAAGCAAAATAGTTTTTTGTTTCTTTGTAACAAATTATTTTTATCATCTCAAATTGACAATCATGGCTCTCTAGATTTTTTTAATAAATGTGGCGAATAACTCGACACCTATTTATCCGATTTTCGTAAGAGATACATCATTTTGAAGAATTAAAAAACATTCAAAATATAACAAAGTTATGATTGTTTTCCACAAACCACGCGCGTTTCACTAACAACGTTAGCATCATCAGGAGACGATAAACAATAAACTAAACTAACCTATACTCTATCTTACATACTATCTTTTAGTGGGCGGAGACAAGACTAACAATTTGTGATTGGTCACGCTTTATAATCATATCTCCCCTCAAATAAAGAATAAAGTGTACTAAACGGAATGGGACCATATGCATTCAAAAGTCTTTTGTTTGGTACACTTTTTAGAAGTTTTAGGTTATTTAATGTGAATCTATGATTGTTTTCAAAAGCATGCTTGGCCACCCTTGACTTTTCTGTTCTTCCGTATTTTAAGTGCGCTAAATGTTCTTTGAATCGTGTTTGAATAGAGCGTCTTGTTTGGCCAACATATTTTTTTCACAATCTATACAACTAATTTCATAAATTCCACTTTTTTCTAGAACTGTAGTTTTATCCTTGGAATTTCCTAGTAAACTTCTTATTGTGTGACCGGTGTTATTAAATACTTTTTGTAATCCTTTCGTATAACTAGGATTATAAGGAATTGATACAAATTTAGAGTCGCAGGTATCTTTTTGTCTAAAAAAAGTGGAATTCCGAAATGTCATTTAAAAAAAATGTCTATTTATTAGCTTATGTATTAATCCTTCGTCGTAACCGTTTTGGCCAGCTATATTCCTAATCCTATTTTTTTTGCTTCAAATCTTTCTTTGTTTAAGGGGAAATTTACTAATCTATGTGTTAAAAATTGCAAACTTGCAAGCTTATGTTGTAAGCAATGAAAAGAGTCATTTGGAATATACTTGTTGGTGGCCGTTCCTTTTCTGTATAGGTCAGGGTACCGCTGTTCTCTGTTACATAAGTAAATTTTATTATGGGAAATTTGTTATTTATTTTTTCCATAAAATTTTCAACACTTTAGTGTTGAATACTGTAAACACTTCGTCCACATACCTGAACAATACTCTGGGGAAACACTCAAACTATTTACTTATATCTGATTCAAATTTGCTCATAAAGAGTTTTGTTAAAGGTAGGTAATCTATTGTGGATTTTCGGAAGGCAATACAGTACGGCATAGTAGGATTGCTTACTTGTAACTTATATTTAATATTGTCAGTTATAATATTGCTACATTTTTTAATCGTGTTTTTTATTTCGTTTTCATTTTTAGTAAGGGTTCTTTGGAAATTTTTTGTAGGTTAAAATACGGAAGAACAGCAAAAGTCAAGTGTCATATTAGATAATATTAGATAACCTAAAACTTCTAAAAAGTGTACTAAACAAAAGACTTTTGAATGCATATGTATGTATGGAAATCATTAACTCCAGAAATAGTTTAAATAAAGATAGAGGGTCCATTCCGTTTAGTACACTTTATTCTTTAGTTGAGAAGAGATAGGATTATAAAGCGTGACCAATCACAAATTATTAGTCTTGTCTCGGCCCACTAAAAGATATAAGATAGAGTGTTAATTTAGTTTATTTTTTATCGTCTCCTGATGATGCTAACGTTGTTAGCGAAACGCTCGTCGAGTGCAACAAAGTATAGTTTTGATTTGTGGAAAACAATCATAACTTTGTTATAGTGCAACCAAAATATGTAAAAAAATTGGGCTGTTCCATAAGAAAAATACCAACTTTGTTTTATATCTCAAAAACTAAAAGTGACTTATAAATTATGATTTAGTAGTAAAATTCCAGTTTATAAACTATACAAAAATGCAATTAACACCACAAAGATATTTTTATAAATAAAAAAGTTATAGTCTCAAAATGCAGACTTTTGAAAAAGGCCCCGTAGCTCGAAGACGTGGTGACATATTGAATTGCGGGTTTTTAGCAAAAAACCATCGAATTTTGAACACCCTGTACACATGCAGAGTTTGACATTTCTTGTCTAGGGTGCCGAAATAGCGTGTACTGAAAAAGAAGCGCAATGGCTAGTAAATGAGAGCAAAATAGATAATAAACTTAACACAATTAACTAAAAGATTCCCAAGTAAGATCCCGTCAAATTTAACGATAAATGTTGCCGTTAATGGGAGTAGAACAATGATTATGAGTATTTTCTTATTTTAGTTTGAAATAGGAATCCACTTTATTAATTTAAAAAAAAGCTGCGAAAAGCCTGATCCCGATCTCCCATAAGCAGTTACGCTAAAGTCTCGACTATACGAGACAATTTATCGTAGCAGTGTCGCCGTCTCATAAAATATCTTGTTGAAATAAATTTAGAACAAAATTATAGTTTTGTTAAAAGAACAAAAAAATTAAAACAACGTAGTGCATTCTTTCAGTCTGCAATCTTCTACTCTTTCTGCTATGAACACTATTTGTAACCGTGGGTGTTTAATTTTGATTCTTGTAAACTCCTTTATTTTACAAAAATTTCCGAGGAAATGGCCTTCTTCTGCCCTTCTCAGATGTACAGGAAGGCCAAATTCTATGGGCCTCCATGTCTACTATTGTTCCTAGGAGAAATAGCCAAAATCTGGTATACATGTTCAGGGCTCGATTTTGCAGACAAATTCAATTTGGAAAACCGTATATCAAGTCGTCTGTGAGCTACAGTGTGTTTTTAAAAAATTTGTATTTTTAAAAGTTGACATAACTTTTTTCATAGGTTTTTAGTCTAGATATTACCTGTCAAAAGAGACTTTTTGAGTAATCACAGAAAGTTTGATTTTTTTAATGGGTCACCCTACATATTTTCACGACTTTAAATTGTCCATTAAATTTTCTTTACAACGATATTCCTCTCGTCGCAATTAATATTACCGCAAAGTAGGTAGGCTATGATTAATTCGAGACTAATTGTTACTGCAAAACAAGTGACAGTTTGTTATATGGTGTTATATGACACTCCCATCAAATCCTATATGCGTCGTGATCGTGAAAATGCCAAAAAATTTTGAAAATAATAATAAATGTGCTATATTGAAAATTTGAAAAATCGTCGATTGGCAGCAGCATTCTTATTTGAAGCGGTATCTTAAAAGAACACAGCCATCTATTAAAATCTATAAGAGACTCAAGCAAAATCTGCAGCAACATGGAGCTTTCAAGAAACCAAGAGCAAAGACCTAACAATCTTTAGCGAGGGATAAATAACTGGAGGAATTAACTGTTTTGGTAGAAATTCACATGAACGCTAATTCCTCTATACGGTCCATGGAAAGAAGAACAGGTATTCCACGCACTAGTGCAAGAAGAATTTGCACCAAGAAGAATGTTTTGCCGCTGGTACGTAAATAAATGTGGGGAAGATCCAAATTTTGCAAGAAAAATAATTTGGACTGATGAGTCAACAATATCAAGTGATGGGATATTCACAAGATATAATTGCTATTATTGTGGATTGGAGTGGAGCAAGGGCGCCAGAAAAGATTTTTATTTAAAGTTTGGGCTGGAAATTATAGAGTCCGTTTTATCGGACCCTAAATTTTTGACGGTAATTTTGAATGCCGAACGCTATCGTTAGATTTTAGAAAAATATATAGTTCCATTCACGGATGAACTGCCAGTTCGAGAAAATACTCAATGCCACTTTTAGGAAGACGGCGCACCGCCCTACAATGCGCTTCAAGTTAGTGACTTTTGCTTACTTTGGATACCAATGGATTCGGAATAAAGTCCCTGTCTATTGTCCACCTAAATCTCCAGATTTGACTTCTTACGATTTTTTTCTGTGGGGAAAAATCAAGGATTTAATGTTCCAGAACTCTATCAGAGAACTTTATCAGAGATTAGAAGAAGCCCTTCTTACAGCTTTTAGACAGATCACATCTGTTTTCCTACTGAACGCAAAAAATCAAGTCCAAAGAGACTTGACTTGAGACTTACTTAAATAAATGCTGTATAATATTTCTGCTCTTTGAATTTTATTTCTTCTACAGTCAAGCAGTGTAAAAGATACGTATCAAAATAATATTAAAATCGTAAATATCTACTGAACTACTTTACCAATTGCACGATGGGCACATCGTTGTAAAGGAAATTTAATGGAAAATTTAAAGCCGTGAATATATACAGTATGATATGATTACTTAAAAACTGAAGGAGTAATAAACAGTCTGTTTTGACATGTAAAGCCTAGACTAAAAATCTATGAAAAAGCACCAACACCCTATTTCGTCACACAAAAAAAGAAACAATCGTAGCCATGGAGGCACATCGAATTTGGCACACCCTGTACAGAGTCACAAAGGGACGCCTGCTCTTCAGGTCTTACATAAAATTTATTTTGTGGTATTTTATTTGCATCATTTCAGTATCAAATAAATAAAAATAGAAATAAAAGATCTTCTAAGTTATTAATTAAGAAAGCGTCTTCGAATAAAACAAACTAAAGCGCTGTATGCTTGGCAACGTTGCCTAGCCGGCATCTCTCTTCAGTGCATCTGAATTGAATAGCGTTCTTACTCAGACATATGCATTTTAGCACCCTGGACGAGAACTGGCGAACCCTGTATGTAATGAACTTCAGAGTTCTGTAAAGATAGGGAGACTCAATTCCAATTTTTTCATGCCGGTGCCCTACGACCGAGCTGGGTCCGAAGCACGTTGCAGTGTTATCTTTTCGAAATTTATTTTGTTTGTATTATTTTTTTTTTATTTCTGCATTTCTCGAGAAACATTGGTTAGTTCTTAAGTGAAATAATACATTTTTAAAACTAATAATGGATATCTACGAACTTGCCGAAAGAGTGCAGTTGGTCAAATGGTACTATAAAGGCAGACCATTGAGACTTACTCAAGAACTTTTTTTGGAGAATTTTGTAATCGACCAAAACCTAGTTTATCAACGATTCATAGGTTTGTGCAGAATTTTGAAAAGTTTGGTTGTGTAGCGCCAAGAAACCATAAAAAACCCACTGATTTGAATCACGAGCAGGAAGTACGAGATGTGATGATTTGCGCTGCAGCGGATGAAAATCGAAAGTTAACTAGCCACCAAATTGCCGAAGCAGTTGATACGTCTTTAGCCACTGTCTTACATGTACTCAAAAAGAATGGTTATTACTCTTACAGAGCGTCAAAAACGCATCAAATTTTTCCGGAGGGCAACTATCGTCGTATGGAATTTTGCGAAACAATGTTCGAAAGGGCTAATCGCGATGAAAACTTTCTAAGATCCATTCTTTTCACAGATGAATGCACTTTTCCATTATTGAATCGCCATAACCCAATACACGTTCGATATTGGTAGAGGGAAAATTTGAATTTGTATTTTGACGTAAGAACACAATATCCCCAAAAACTAAATGTTTGGGGGGGTATTGTAAGGGAACACGTTATTGGGCCATTTTTTACTGACGGCAATTTGAATGGTCCTAGATACTTGAATCTACTGCAGCAGCATATTATTCCAACTGCTAGGCAGTTGTTAGGTGTTGATTTGGTGAAATATGGTTTCAACAAGATGGTTGTCCTGCTTACAATGTTGGCCTTGTTAGGGAATATCTTGATAATGTATTTTCTAATCGGGTTATAGCTCGATCACCCAACCTTGTTCCTAATGACTTCTATCTATGGAGTTATATACCTTCGGATTAAAATTGAAGAAGCTTTTCAAAGTATCACCCTTACACTGAAAAAAATATCGTACATAGTATTAATAACAGGCTTTTATTAATTTTTTATATATAATTGTACATCAATAACACATAACTGTTACAAAAATTACATAAATATGGTTATAAGATTTATGTACGTAACAGTTTTTTACTAAATTCATTCTTAGGTGTAACTAAAAGCTATGAAAATGTGTCTCTTAATCCTTGATTTCATAACACCCTTCACAAAAATCATTCTTAAAGACTTTTTATATTGTAACAACTTTTTTTTGAAACTGAGTCTTGCAGCAGTAAAACCAATAGCTCGTTTTGGCTATAAAATTTATGTAAACTTGATTATGATATTAATAAAACTTTACATCGGAGCAAAAATCATATACAGAATACATTGGCTCAATGTATTTTTTTTATAGGAAACGGTGTCTTTTTTGGGTCAGTGTAACGTGCTTGGAAACGTTAGAAGGGGTTTTTATAATAAACTGGGATATTGCCTAGCCGATCAAGGAGGACTTTTCGAACATTTACTCTAATTTTTTTTGACTGGAAGAATCTTTTTGTTTTTTTTTTATTTTGTTTATCCTTATTATTTTCATTTTAACACGTTGCTAGTGATAAATCTGAGGAGTTGAAGATAAAACGCTGTTAGTAAAAAAAAAACAAGAAAATTAAGTTATCAAAATTTGCGTATTTATTGACCAAATTTCGGTTTCATGGACTACACTTCACATTGCACCGTGATTAGAGGCATACTAAACGCAAGCCGCGAACGGTGATCGCAAGCCTGGGTGTTGTTTGCTCCACCGATATGTGTTCGGTGTCCCTGCGTGTACGTACACTGGACTTCTTCCGGCCTATGTTCGCAGTAGCCTGAAGCGCTATGTACATAATTTTGTTTTCTGAAAAGTTAAAAAACACGTCGGGGAAAAAACGTCTCAACTTTTTCTATATTAGTCTGGTTACATCAGGGGATGATAAAAACCTTTTTTCCAAAATTATTTTCTTTTAATGAACACACACAGGCACATTGGTCTCTGTAGCACAATTGGGAGTCACATAATTAATATGTGTGCAAAATTTCAGCACTCTAGCACTTTTTGTTTGGCCAAGATTTCCAGAATACGATTTGCCCCGGGGGAAGACAAACAGTTACTACGTTTATACGCCTCTAAAGCCGGTTTTATATAAGGACGTTCTCCAAGGGTTCACACGTCATTCATTAAATGTCAGTTTGAAGAAAACAAAATAAATCAACTCAGTTCACAATAGCTTTTTTGGTAAAACCTGCGTTGAGTATTTATTTCCAATGCTCTAAAGCATTTTAGCCGCGTTCTTAAATCGTTTTAAACTAAAATTTTTAAATTATCCTTATATAAAAGCGCTTTAAGAAGTCCGTATAAACAAATTAACTGACAAATGCATTGTTTACTGAATTCAAGATGGCGATTGTTTTTAATTTTGGGACATATTTAAGTTAGTTTACGTAACAAGCATGTTATGATGGTCATTGAAAGCAAATACAGTGCGGACGTAAAAAGTGCCCCCCTCCCTGCTAACTCTTAAACGAATTTAGGTATCGACTTTAAATAAAAACCGTGTTTAATGATAACATTTTTTCTACTTTTTGACGTATTTTTATAAGCGTCATATTGACGTAGGTCTATAAGGTCACTAACTACTTTAAAATTTTAAATAGAAAGGGAGGTCGAGTAATACCTTGTTTAAGAGCTATTTTAATTTTCTTTTTAAAAATCGGTTTACGACTTACAGAGTTATTAGATTTTTCGACTATAGTTTACCCACCTCACCTTACTTTTCAGCGATTTGAGATATCGACTTTAAATAAAAAACATGCGTAATGATAACAATTTTACCACTTTTTGACGTATTTTTCATAAGCGTCATATTGACGTAAATCTGTAAGGTCACTAACTACTTTAAAATTTTTAGTAGAAAGTGGTAAAATTGTTATCATTAGGCATCTTTTCTATTTAAAGTCGATATCTCAATTCGTACAAAAGTAAGGAGAGGTGCGTAAATTATAGTCGAAAAACTCATAACTCTGTAAGTCGTAAACCGATTTTTAAAAAAAATAAAATTTTAAATAAGGAATTAAAATACCTTTGAAACAAGGTATCACTCGACCTCCCTTTCTTTTTAAAATTTTAAAGTAGCTAGTGACGTTATAGACTTACGTCAATATGATGCTTTTAAAAAATGCATATGGTTTTTATTTGAGGTCGATACCTTAATCCATTCAAGAGTTAGCAGGGGGGGGACTTTTTACGTCCGCACTGTATAAAACTTGAGACACAAACCGCAGGCAAGTTTCTTAATTTATTTGAGCGCGTCATGACAATAACATGCGAGTTAGTGTACTATACATAAATACCAAAAATTATTAAAAATATCAAACGCGAACACTCTTAATAGTCGGGATTTTTTTATGGGACTACCTAATTTAATGACCACGAATTTTAATGACCAAAAATTTTAAAACGAAAAATCAACTACTACCATTGAAAAACCAACCACTATCATCTCCATATAGCTACTATCATTAAAAAATCAACTACTACCATCTCCATGTAGCTACTACCATCGGAAAATCAACTAATACCATCTCCATTAAACTACTACTTTTGAAAAATCAACTACTACCATCTCCATATGTCTACTACCATTGAAAGATCAACTACTGCCATCTCCATACAGCTACTACCATATGATAGTAGTAGATTTTTCAATTGTATTTACTATATGACGGTGGTAGTTGTTGGTTTTTCCATGGTAGTAGCTATGTGGAGATGGTAGTAGTTGATTTTTCAATGGTAGTAGCCATATGGCAATGGTAGTAGTAGATTTTTTTATAGTAGTAGCTATATCGCTATATATAGCGATCAGTATCAAGAAATCAATAGAGCAATAAAAAACAAGATAAGGTCAGCAAAACAAGACTGGATAACACGGCAATGTCAAGAAATAGAAGATCTAGATGCTATGACACTTTAAATTTACACAAACACATAAAGGAAGCGGTCGGATTATTTAATAAAAGACAAGCTGGAATCCTTGTGGATAATCAAGGCAAAATCATACCGGATACCAAAAAAAAAATTAAAAGAATGGGGTAGCTACATAGAACATCTCTTTACCGATAACCGATCCGAACAGCCAGAAGAATTCTCAAACCAAGGCATAGATATAACACCAGAGGAAGTAAAATACGCAATATCTTCAGCTAAAAACAGAAAAGCGGTAGGGCAAGACGAAGCATATATTGAGGTTTTAAAGCTAAGAAAAAACGAATATTCGCTAAATACGCTGGTCAAAGTTTTTAACTTGATTTGTCGAAGCGGTAAAATCCCTGCTGACTGGCTAAAGTCAACATTTGTTGCGCTGCCTAAAAAACATTCAGCAAAGAAGTGTAGTGATTATCGCCTAATCAGCCTAAAGAGCCATATGTTAAAAATATTTCTAAAGATTATCCACAAAAGAATTTATGGGAAATGCGAATCTTTTTTAGGTGACACGCAGTTTGGATTTCGTAGTGGGTTCGGGACAAGAGAGGCCTTGTTTGGCATTCAAGTCTTAGTCCAGCGGTCTAGAGATGTGTCGGTACCAGTATATGCCTGTTTCATAGATTATGAGAAGGTAATTGATCGAGTCCAACACGAAAAGCTCATAGAATCGATAAAAGAAGTTGGTCTAGATGACCGAGATCTAGAGATAATCGCTAATCTATACCGGAATCAGACTTCTCAAGTAAAGGTTGATGGCCAACTGTCCAAAGAGGTCCAAATAAGAAGAGGAGTACGCCAAGGTTATATATTGTCTCCGCTGTTGTTTAATATCTATAGTAACAAAATAATAGAGAATGCACTTCATAACTGTGAAGAGAGTTTGACCAGAAACAATATAAAAATCAACAAGATACGATATGCCGATGACACTGTCATAATAGCAGACGCGCTGAAAGGCTTGCAAGAGTTGTTGAATCAAATTGCTGCCAAAAGTTCGCAATTCGGGCTTAACTTAAATGTTTAAAAAACAAAATGGATGGTCATATCCAAGGAAAAGAACATCCGGGGCATGTTAGAAGTAAATGGGCAACAAGTCGAACGCGTGGATTCATACAAATACTTAGTTTGTCTCCTTAATTAGAACTGGGACAACATGCAAGAAGTTCGTGCAAGAATTGAACAGGCCAGATCATCTTTTATCAAAATGAAACCAGTGTTGTATAGTCGTGATCTTAATACCACTCTCCGAATTCGTGTGCTTCGGTGTTATGTTTTTAGCATCTTATATTATGGCATGGAAGCATGGACACTGACTGAGGCCATGTGCAAAAAGTTGGAGGCATTCGAGATGTGGTGTTATCGTAGAATATTAAGGATATCTTGGATGGACCGAGTAACTAATGTGGATGTTCTGCTTAGAATAAATAAAGAGCTTGCAGTTTTATTTACCATCAATAAACGAAAACTTGAATATTTTGGCCATATTTTGAGAAATGACAAATATAAACTCTTAAAATTGATAATAAAAGGCAAAATTGAAAGCAGAAGAGGTCCGGGTCGTAGACGGATATCATGGCTTAAAAATCTTAGACAATGGTATGGTGTTAGTATTACGACACTTTTCCGAAAAGCAGTGAACAGAGTGCAGATTGCGCTGATGATATCCAACGTTCGAAGAGAGCATGGCACTTGAAGAAGAAGTAGCTATATGATGATGATAGTTGTTGGTTTTTTGATGGTAGTAGCTATGTGGAGGTGGTAGTAGTTGATTTTTCAATGGTAGTAGCCATATGGGGTTGGTAGTAGTTGATTTTTTAATGGTGGTTACATGGGGATGGTAATAGTTGATTTTTCTATGGTAGTAACCCTAGTAACAATATACAGATGCTAGATTTTAATTTTTATTTGAAAATCAATGGTCATTAAAATTCGTGGTCATCAAATTAGAATTTATCGTTTTTTATATATTTTTTTCAATGTATAGGAAGATTTTTAGTGATTTTGTACACACTTAGGAATAACTTTGAGGACCACCAAATAAATATTAGTTTTTTCGGTGACGGCGTACGTTAGGCGTCGCGACGCCCTAAACTTTTTTTAGAACTTAGGGTCATTTTGACAGCTACCGGGTGGGCCATAAAAAACCGGACAAAATGTTTTCCGTTATAACTCTTAAACCATACCACCGATTTTAATGCAACAAACTGCTCTTTGCAGAGAATTGAGCAGGACTTTGATTAAATTTTTTTTTTTCGCCATATTAAAATCTAAGATGGCGGACAGAAAGAAACTTTACCCTTCAAAGAGCCACGTTTATTCTTATGTGGCTGAAGATTTTTAGATTCTTTTATGAATTCGTAAACAAGCTCTGTTTCTTTCACGTAGAACGAAGTACGAATCATTAAAATCGATTAAGTGGTTCCCAAAAAAAATTAAAAAAATTCAATCAGTGTTTTACGGATTATGCGATTTCCGTTACAATTCTGTCAAAATCGATTTTTGTTTCACTGTTGCTATTGAAATTTGTCGCCATCTTGAAAGCCAAGATGACGGACAAAATCAAACTTGTCCCTTTAAAAAGGCTCGTTTATTTATATGCTCTGTAAACTTTTAAATATTTTTTTTAATTTGTACAAAAGCTCTGCTTTCGCCACGTACAATGAGCTATAATTCATCAAAATCGGTTTGGTGGGTCTCCAAAAATTAAGTTTTGTTTCCATCAATGTTTTCCAGATTATACGATTACTTTCTCAAATTGATACTTAATTTCAAGATCAAAAACTCTTAAAAGATCACTATCAAAATTTGTCGCCATTTTTAAACCCAAGATGGCGGACACAATTAAATTTATCTCTTCAAAGAAGCTCGTTTATTCTCAGGTTTCAAGAACTTAAAAATGCCTTTTTTCCAACGTGCATAGCTAGGTACGAATCATTAAAATCAGTTTAGTGGTTGTCAAAAAATTATTTTTTTAATAACCACTAAACTGTTTTTAATGATTTGTACCCAGTTATACGCGGCGGAGACAGAGCTCTTACGAATTTAAAAAAAGTCGAAAAGGTTCTCGAAACATAAGGATAATCGAGCGTCTTTGAAGGGTCAAATTTGATTTTGTCCGCATTCTTGGGTTAACAAATTAGACAAATTTCAATAGTGGTCTTTAAAGTTCAATTAATCTTTGTCATAATGCTTTTTATTAAATTGAAATCGATTCAGTAATTATGAATTTATGAGAAAATTAATGCAGATGGAATTGAGAAGGTAATCGTATAATCTGGAAAACAGTAATAGAAACAAAAATCGATTTTTTACGAAACACTAAACCGGTTTTAATGATTTATAACTCGTTGTGCCTTGCAAAAACTGAACTTTTTTACGAATAAAAAAAAATTAAAAAGTTTTCATAAAATAAGAATAAACGAGCCTCTTTCAAGAGTCAAGTTTGATTTTGTCCTCCATCTTGGATTTCAACATGGCGCCAAATTTCAATAGCAGTGGTTAAAAATCAATCCATTTTTGCCATGATGCCTTTTACTTCATTGTAATCAGTTTTCTAATAATGAATTTATGAGAAAATGTATGCAGACAGAATTGAGATGGCAATCGCATAATCCTTAAAACACTGACTGAAATTTTTTTATTTTTTTTTGGAACCACTTAACCGACTTTAATGATTCGTACCTCGGTCTGCGAAAAAAAGTTCCAAAAAACTTCCGTAACATAAGAATAAACGTGGCTCTTTGAAGTGTAAAGTTTGTTTCTTTCCCTTAGCTTAGATTTTAAGATGGCGGATAAAAAAATATTTTTTGCTCAATTCTCTGCAAAGAGCAGTTTGTTGCATTAAAATCGGAGGTATGCTTCGAAAGTCACAACACTCAATTTAAAATATTTAAAATATTTAAAAAAATTGTGTTTTTTTTCTAAAAATTTACCCACAAAAAATCTATTCTCTATTTATGAACAAGATTGTGCAAATTCATTTTGAAATGACTGTAAGAAAAAAAGAAATGCAAATTCAGGTCACGGAAAAATCACAAGAAAATCACAAATCAATTTTTTTAATTCACATTCTCTTTACAGACCTGCCAATATATACATTTCCCTATAGAGAATTCTGGCAGAAGGAGAACCTCCACCGACAGTACGAGAGAAACGCTGTGATATGCTACACGGATGGCTACAAGCTATCGGAGAGGCAGACAACAGGGGCGGGGGTCTACGTGCAAGACCGAGAAGAAGTTCGGATGAGTTACCCGCTCGGAGAGCAAGCTACGGTCTTCCAAGCCGAGGTATACGCCATTATAATGGCGGCAACACTAGAAGAGTTTCGCAATGGTTCGAAGGAGCATGTATACATATGCTCCGACAGCCAAGCGACCCTAAAGGCACTCAGTGCACCAAAAATTGCCAATACTCTGGTGGAAGAGTGCGTAGAAACACTGGAAGCCTTGAGTCAAGACAAAAGAGTTCCAGTAATGTGGGTACCGGGACACACAGGAGTGTTGGGCAACGAAAAGGCGGATGAACTCGCTCGGATCGGGGCCAGCACTCAATACGTGGGGCCGGAACCACTCTTAGGTATAACAAGGAGACAGCTGCAAAGTCGACTCATTAAATAGGCTAACGATGCACTGGCAGACTCCTGGGAGAACGAATTAGGATGCAGACAATCCAAAGAATTCATCGACGGACTGGACGCGGCCAGACTCAAATAGCTCCTGGGAAGGACACGAAAAGATATTGGACTACTGACAGGGATACTGACCGGCCACAACCGACTCAGTAAGCATCTGACTCGCATCGGAAACGAGAATGACTTCATCTGCCGTGCCTGCGGGAGGACGGAGAAGACATCCCGGCACCTCGTTGCGGAGTGCGATGCATACCTAAGGATGAGGCATCAGGTACTCGGACAACCGAACCTGGATGCAGAGGACCTACGAGCTCTCAAGTGGGCCAAAGTACTGGACTTCGTGAAGAGAACAGGAAGGCCCGGAGAGCCCACTACCGTACAAGCGGTACAGGTGGTGGATTAGGGGACGGGGCTGGGGTAAGGTAAAAAGGGACCGTTTGGGCCTACTTACCACGTCTTGGGCCGCCCCCTAGTTACTACTACTACTAATAAAATTAAACAACATACATAAAAAAGCTTCTTGCTAAATACTTTAAAAATAACAAAAATTATGACACGCTTTATATTCTGTCATGTATTTAGAAAGTTTTTCGGGGAGTTCTAGGATTTTTGTCTGTGAGCTGTCAAAGATAGATGATTTTTACAAGTCGTTCAATTTTACTTAGAAAACCATTGCTTCTTTTCTTATTTTATTCAGTTTTGAGTAGGTAAATATTTTTTGTCGGTGTGGGTGCACTTAATAGGCAATACGTACATATAAATAACATTTTTTACCGCCCCCTCTTCATTCGTCTCTCCCATTTGATGGTTTAAACCATAATAAAATATAGCAAGGGCCAGAAAGTCTTGGACTGATTTAATTTCCTAATTACTTTTCTGTTCCTCATCCGAATTTTATAAAGTTTGGCATTTTAGAAATTTTTAAGAACAAAGTTTATTATTTTTGTACAAAAGATGTAAAATGTCAAATATTTAAAATGGCGAACGTAGTTAAAAATTTAGTCTAAAGCAAAACCAGAAACTTTTTTTTGACCTCCCTGTAATTTTTTATTACCAAAATATGAAATCTTAGGCCTTTTCACGTCTAACGAGGTACCACACATAAAATTTTGTTAATTAGTACAAAAGTTGCATTGGTTCAACATAATCGCATAACAAATTATGTCGCTTTTTATTTACCAAGAACTTTCTTAGTTCTCATCGAATTTTTGCAGGTGTATCCTGCCTGCAAAGGTAAATCAAGTCATTATCAAATGTCAAAAACCCAAGATGGCGGACATTCCTAGTCAAAAATTACTTTTCCAAAATAAAGCTAATTTTAATGAAAACGACGATTCTTATACTTTTGTACTACTTGCCCGAATTTTATGAGTGATATCTTGTTAAACGTGAAATGCTTTCCTAGATTTGCAATAAAAGATCACAGGAAGGCCAAAAAAGTAATTTTTTGCTATGTCCGTTATCTTGGGTTTTTGACATTTGACGTTTTGACGGTTTATTTATCTTTACAGAAATAATATAAATTTGTAAAAATCCGATAAGAAATAAGAAAGTTTTTGGGAAACAACAAAAGACATTATTTTGGGGTTGTTAGAATATGCAAAATTTTGCGCCAATGCAACTTTTGTACTACCTAACCGAATTTTATCTGTACTACCGCGTTAGACGTGAAAAGGCATAAGTCTTCGTATTTTGGCATTAAAAAATTACAGGGAGGTCGAAAAAAAGTTTCAGATCTTTTTTTCCTGACTAAATTTTTGACTACGTCCGCCATCTTGAATCTTTGACATTTTACATTTTTTGTACAAAAATAGTAAACTCTGTTCGTTTAGCTTCCTAAAATGCCAAACTTTATAAAGATCAGCTAAGGAACAAAACAGTAATTAGAAAATTAATTTAGTCCAAGATTTTCTGATCCTTTCCCTATATTATTATTAAACCATCGAATGGGAGAGACGAGTGGGCGGTAAAAAACGTTATTTTATGTACGTATTGCCGATTAGGTGCACTCACACATACTTACTTGCTCAAAACTGAATAAAATAACAAAAGAAACAATGTTGTTTTAAGTAAAACTGGACGACTTGTAAAAATCTTCTGTGGTTGACAGCTGACAGACAAAAATCCTAAAGGCGTTCAAGATTCAAGTTTAGTGTTTTTACAAGAATATTTCATTGTCTTCAAGCAGCTGCAAAAATTTCAGGAATCCCCTGGAAAAGTTTCTAAACACACGACAAAATATAAAGCGTGACATAATTTTTGTTATTTTTGAAGTTTTTACCAGAAAGCTTTTTTTATGTATGTTGTATAATTTTATTAAAAGTTGGGGGCCCATCGTGTCTTATTACAGTTAGTATTCTAGCATATTATATAGCCTGTTAAAAAACATATTTGGCAGATCTGTAAAGGGAATGTGGATTCAAAAAATTAAAGTTAAGCAGCCGAGGTCAAAAAATTGAGATTTTGTATATATTTTCTGAACATGCGTAAATTTCCGATTTTTTTGGTGATTTTTCCGTGGCATGAATTTGCATTTTGTTGATATCGGCGAATAGCTAGAACCTTTTTACAGTCAATTTAAAATGAATTTGCACAATCCCGTTCATAAATAGAAAATACATTTTTTTTTTATTTTTTAGAAAAAAAAATCACAATATTTTTTGAAAAATTTCAAATTTATTATTTTTTTATGCAATTAACCGGAAGTAAAATATCATATTTTGCATACTATATTAAAGGCCATTTCATAGCCATAGGTTTAACCAAAATTTTAAAATATTGTCACTTGACGGAGATATAGCTGTCAAAATGACCCTAAGTCAAAAAAAAGTTTAGGGCATCGCGACGCCTAACGTACGCCGTCGCAAAAAAATTTTATATTGGTTTGGTGGTCCCCGGAGTCATGCCTAAGTGTGTGCCAAATTAGAACAAATTCACCAAAAATCTTCCTGTAGGTTTGAAAAAACCCCACGACTATAAGTCCTTCATAACCTGACGTTTCAAGGACGTTCTATCTAAAACGTCAAAGCAAATAAGGTTACTAACATACTTTTCATATATCTTTTTAAAAACAAGGTTTTTTTTTGGTTAGGTACTAAAATTATATTGGATTTTTTTACGTTTTTTCATAACCTGACGTTTCAAGGACGTTCTATCTAAAACGTCAAAGCAAATAAGGTTACTAACATACTTTTCATATATCTTTTTAAAAACAAGGTTTTTTTTTGGTTAGGTACTAAAATTATATTGGATTTTTTTACGTTTAATAGATATTTATTATGTCTACACCGACGGGTCCAAACTGTCGAAGAAGCAAACCACAGGATCGGGGGTTTACGTAGAAGACCAGGAAGTTCGAAAGAGCTACCCGCTCGGAGAGCAAGCCACTGTCTTTTAGGCAGAGCTGTATGCCATAATAATAGCTGCAACCATGGAGGAAATAAAGAAAAGCCACTAAAGACGCCCAAGATCAATAACACCCTGGTGGAGGAATGTGCAGATGCACTAGAATCCTTGGGAGAGGGCAAACAAGTGACACTTATGTGTGTACCGGGACATATGGGGGTGCCGGGGAACGAGAAGGCCGACGAGCTCGCCAGGATCGGGGCAAGCACCCAGTATGTAGGGCCGGAACCACTCCTAGGAACAACCAAGAGGCAATTGCAAAGTTGACTCAATAAATGGGCCAACGATGCCATGGCAACAGCTTGGAGAGGAGGAACAGGATGCAGACAAACCATGGACTTCGTGAAAGGCTCGGATGTAGACAGACAAAACACGAATCATACAAAAACCAAATTATGATTGTTTTCCACAAACCAAAACTACACTTTTTTGCACTCGACGCGCGTTTCGCTAACAACGTTAGCATCATCAGGAGACGATAAACAATGAACTAAATTAATCTAGGCTCTATCTTATATACAATCCTTTAGTGGGCGGAGATAAGACTAATAATTTGTGATTGATCACGATTTTTAATCCTATCTCCCCTCAACCAAAGAATAAAGTGTACTAAACGGGATGGGTCCTCTATCTTTATTTAAACTATTTCTGGATTTAATGATTTCCATACTTTCATATGCATTCAAAAGTCTTTTGTTTGGTACACTTTTTAGAAGTTTTAGGTTATCTAATGTGAATCTATGATTGTTTTCTAAAGCATGCTCGGCCACACTTGACTTTTCTGTTCTTCCGTATTTTAAGTGTGCTAAATGTTCTTTAAAACATGTTTGAATAGAGCGTCTCGTTTGGCCAACATATTTTTTGTCACAATCCATGCAACTAATTTCGTAAATTCCACTTTTTTCTAGAACTGTAGTTTTATCCTTGGGATTTCCTAGTAAGCTTCTTATTGTGTTACCGGATTGATATACTAATTTAAGACCGGTGTTATTAAATACTTTGTGTAATCCTTTCGTATAATTAGGGTTATAAGGAATTGATACAAATTTTGAGTCGCAGGTATCTTTTTGTCTGAAAAAGGTAGAATTCCGAAAGGTCTTTTGAAAAGAATGTCTATTTATCAGCTTATTTATTAAGCCTTCGTCGTAACCGTTTTCGCCAGCTATATTCTTAATCCTATTCTTTTCTGCTTCAAATCTTTCTTTGTTTAAGGGGAAATTTACTAATCTATATGTTAAAAAGTGCAAACTTGCAAGCTTATGTTGTAAGCAATGAAAAGAGTCATTTGGAATATACCTGTTGGTGGCCGTGCCTTTTCTGTATAGGTCAAAGTCCAATTTATTTTTATTTCTTATAACTAAAGTGTCTAGAAATGGCAGTGTACCGTTGTTCTCTGTTTCATAAGTAAATTTAATAGTGGGAAATTTGTTATTTATTTTTTCCATAAAATTTTCAACACTAGTTACTTTAGTGTTGAATACTGCAAACACATCGTCCACATACCTGAACCATACTCTGGGGAAATACTCAAATTCTTTACTTATATCTGATTCAAATTTGCTCATAAATAGGTTTGCGATAAAAGGTGATAAACTATTACCCATTGTGGTTCCTTCTAATTGCTGGTAGTAGTTATTTTTATATTGAAAGTAATTTTGGTTCATGCAGAGTTTTGTTAAAGATAGGTATTCTATAGTCTGTTTGTCTTCTAGATTGTTTTTTCTTAGTAGTTCCTCCAGGTATTGTAAGGTATTGGGGATCGGCACACTAGGGAACAACGAACTAACATCAAACGAGATTAAAATTTCACCTTCTTGGAGTGAAATATCTTTAACTTTTTTGACAAATTCAAGGGAATTTTGAACAGAAAAACCTTTTTCCTTTATCGGTAAATTTTCAAACTCGTTTGCTAGCCATTTCGAAATGTTGTAAGTAGGTGATCCTACAGCAGAAACTATAGGTCTAACCGATTTTCCAGGCTTGTGGATTTTCGGAAGACAATACAGTTTCGGCATAGTGGGATTGCTTACTTGTAGTTTATATTTAATATTGTCAGTAATAATATTCCCAACATAGACGAATCATACAGTTCACAACCGACTAAGGAAGCACATGACCCGGATCGCGATGGAAAATGACTCGACCTGACGGGCCTGCGGGCGGGCAGAGGAGATATCTCGACATGTTATAGCGAACTGCATACCAGAGGACGAGATACCAGGTATTCAGTTCTCCGACCCTGGATGAGGAGGACCTGCACACGCTCAAATGGGATAAAATACTGGACTTTGCAAAAAAAACAGTAAAACCAGATGAGCAGACTGCCAGACCAGTGTTGCAGGCGCGGATTAGGGGCAGGTGTCGTAATTTCGTCCCCCAAAATTACGAACTCCAGAAGTGATAACTTCTGGCACCGCGCTGATGTTCAGAATCCTTTCTTAAAGATTTCCCACCTCCACCCTCCTTCGGTAGTGCAATGAAGGAGCCATGGCTGCCCGTGAGTGCAATGGACAGCACCTTCCAGTAAAAACGGCCTGCCAACAGTTCCGGCTTACTCAGTTCGGCGTTCCCTGCTGGCAGCAAAACTCTTCTTCCAAAGCTTCGTCGGATGAGGGACCCGCTGGTCTGGTCCCTGAGGCTTGGCTGCGCCCGTTTTTGTTACCTCGGTCGCGCTGTCATTGGCCGAACAGCTAAATCCAAATCTGACCAATAGGGGCGACCGGATAACCTGGATTCTACAACACGGCCCCCTGGAAGAAAGGGTCAAGCGAAGCACCGCGTAGTGGCTCGTTCTAGAAACCATGAGTAGAATCCATCTTTGGTCCCTCGTATGGCTCGTCACTCCCATTCTTATCCCAAAACCAAATCTGCAAAATCCTGCTCGTAGTAGAGACATCCCAACAACTGAGTAACACTCCAATCCCTGCGGCGTGCATTGACTGAATGCCATTTCACCCGATCCAGAACCATAACGAAGCACCATCTCGGTTTCGGTGGAAAACCTCGCGCGGTGTAGGGATCCGGGAGGAATGTACCCTCCCCCTCGAAAAATCATCGAAAGATCCCCACCAGGGATGCCATGTCGTAATTTCGTCCCCCAAAATTACGAACTCCAGAAGTGATAACTTCTGGCACCGCGCTGATGTTCAGAATCCTTTCTTAAAGATTTCCCACCTCCACCCTCCTTCGGTAGTGCAATGAAGGAGCCATGGCTGCCCGTGAGTGCAATGGACAGCACCTTCCAGTAAAAACGGCCTGCCAACAGTTCCGGCTTACTCAGTTCGGCGTTCCCTGCTGGCAGCAAAACTCTTCTTCCAAAGCTTCGTCGGATGAGGGACCCGCTGGTCTGGTCCCTGAGGCTTGGCTGCGCCCGTTTTTGTTACCTCGGTCGCGCTGTCATTGGCCGAACAGCTAAATCCAAATCTGACCAATAGGGGCGACCGGATAACCTGGATTCTACAACACAGGCTCGGGGTAAGGCAGAAAGGGCCCAGGGAGTCCTACTTGCCAGGCTTCGCGCCGCCTCTTCTCTACTACTACTACTATTGTCTTGAAAATATACAAAATTAATTCAGCATTTTGCGTTAATTAGTGCTCTTATAAAATAAAGTTTCATACCTTACGTCCCTTTACGTCTAAACTTTATTATTATCCTAGAACCGAAAATAAGTCAATAAAATTACTATTATTCGTTGGTCGTAGGTGGTAGGTATTTACGTCACTGGACCGGAAAATTGGTCTGTACAGGTCGACGCAGGAAATTTACAGGGCGAAGCGAGTCCTGTAAACCTGCGGAGACCCGTAAAGACACTTCCCGGTCGTGTATCGTACGTATTTTTTTTCAAACGACCAGAAAAAACATTTCAGTACCTATCACTTTCGTCAACGCCTAGCCGTGTTGCGTAATTTATGAACAGTCCCCTGATGTTTTCTGCTTCTTGTTGGCTAGATAGTCTAAGGCCGGTAGTTTTTAAGATAAAAACTAAGAAAAAGAAGTAAAGTTTTGTGGTTAGAAATGATTTTTGTATTTTTAACTTGTGCAAAATTTTAAAAAACATTAGAAAAATTATAGTGTAGTGCACAGTTAGCAAAAGTATTATTTTCAAAACAAAAAATATATAAACTTTGCAGCCCTTGATTTTTGAATCGAACCCCCCATAATAATAAAGTAGAATACAAAATCTCAAATGTACGTTTTTTTTGTACAGTCGGCGAAACAATCAATTTAGCTAGAAAAGTTATTTCGTCTATTTTTTCTCCCATAAAACTCATATTTTTTTAAAGTATTGGTATACTTAATTTAATATTATTAAAATTTGATTTCTGCCCTGCGTTTTGTACATTCAACTAATAAAATATCGAACGTTTGCAGTAATATTCATACTAAGTAACAAGCTTTTTTGTCAGTGGCATAATATCTATTTCTATTTAATAGATCTTTACAAAGTCTTAGTTTGATTCAAACGAATTATGTTAAATATGATTACTGTTATAAAAAGAAATACAAAGTTTTCAGTTATTTAAATACCGATCTGAGTTTTGGTTCAAGTTAAAGAATAATGAGACTGTTCGGTGGTTTGTTTCCAATACAAACCCAATGGTTTGTTTGTGACTTCGATAAATTCGGAAATATGGTATATAACAGCGTGTATTTTGGTCATATATTTTCAAAGAAGTTTAAATAAAATAGAAACCGCATAAAATCATACATCTTGCCGAGTTGCCATATTTATCCCTTATTTTATTTCCTGTGTATATAGGGTGATTCAAAATTCCCTAGAAAGATTTTAACAGTGGTTAATTATTAATTAGTCTAAGAAAAGTTACGTGATTATTTTGTTTAAATTTAATATTTTTTTTTCTCTGAATTTAGGAATCAATTTTTTATATTTTTTTTTTGAGAATTCCCTTTAAAATAATTTGTGTGGCTAACAATGACAAATATTAGGGTTTTTGTCAAGCATTTTGAAGTTGTCAAAGTTTTGATTTCAAAAATTGACTTTTCTACCACGTAGTAAACGCTGCTTTTCAGAAAATATTAACAATTTTTAAATGCAAATATCTCTGAAACGAAAGAGTTTACAAAAATATATTTTAATATTTTACTAATTCTTGTTCAGAACAACAAATTCTACCTACAGTTAAAGTCTTTCTAGGGAATTTTGAATCACCCTGTATATGTAATAAATAGCATAAATACAGGTGTATATTGCTGAGGGATTTCAGTTTAAAAAATATATTGAATTATTGTGGCATGGTTTGCCATCTTAGATCCGACCGATCTGATAGGTTTTTGTTTGTTTTTTGAGTTTTATGCAATTATTGTTTTTTACTATTCTTATATACAGGGTGACCATTTTAAAACACTCCACGCCAGATATCTGAAGAACCAATAGAGATATTTACCTAATTCCAAAAACAATTCGAGGGTTTCGAGGAGGAACGTTATTTATGTATTCAATGACTTGATTCCCCCTGCCATGTTAGCACAGACCACGCCCACCCACTTTTCTTAATTTGAAACCCCCCCTTGTGATACCTCTTTGGAAAGTATTTTGCGTCAGTTTTACAAGGGTGTAATTTTTTTTTATTTCAGCCACTAGTTTTCTAGAAATTAGCAATTGACCTTCTAGAAAATATGAAATTGATTTTTTTGAATATTGTTCACATAATACCAAAAAAGTAATTTAAAACCGCATACAAGAATACGAATTACGCATTCAAATTGTTTCCAGACCTCAACCTCCCCGATACAGGCCACGACCACCTGTTTTTCCTAAATTAAAAGACCCCCCCTTGTGATACCTCTTTGGAAAGGATTTTGCATCAGCTTTCCAACGGCGTAGGTATATTTTTTATATGCCAATTAAAACACAGAATAAAAAATAAATTGTAAAAACAACTATTGTAATGTAAGAATTCATTGCAAAAACAATAGAATTACAAATGTTTTTCAAAGTGGCATTCATTATGTTGTAGACAAAAATATAATCGGTTTTCGAATTCTCTGGGAATCTCTCTCCAGGCATCAATAATTCGATGTCGCAACTCATCTAAATTTTCTGGAGGTGTCCTGAAAACGACTGACTTCAAATAGCCCCAAAGGAAAAAAATCGCAAGGCGTTAGATCGGATGATCTTGGGGGCCACTCAATAAAATCGCGTCTTCCAATCCAACGGTCTTGATAGAACCGGTCGAGCCATTGCCTGACCCTCAAAAAATAATACACCATCTTGCTGAAAATGCAAGAGGTCTTCTTCCAAAGCTAATTCTCCATTTTCATTACGCTGTTCTTCTAATTCTCGAATAATCAATGGTACAATGGAGTTTTGGAGCATATCCAAATATCTCTCCCCCGTCAAATTGCCATCAACAAAAAATGGGCCTAGAACAAATAAGTGCTCGTTGACGATTGAAAATGTGTAAATAGCTGTAATATGGAATAAAATATGAACGTATTATTTCTTCTATTTTCAAAGATTTACCTATTATTTTGTTTCCAAGAATTCCTGCCCAAACATTCAGCTTTTGAGGAGTTTGAGTATGATCTTCCCTTATGATATGAGGATTTTCATCGCTCCAATAATGACAGTTTTTGCTTGTTAACATTACCGTTTAGGTAAAATGAGCTCTTATCGCTGAAGCAAATGTTCGTTATTAAATTTGGTTGATCCATTATTTTCTGGGTCATACTCTCGCAGAATTCTATCCGTCTATCAGGATCGTCATGTCCAAGCACTTGGACAATGTGTAATTTGTAGGGGTGAAATTTATGAAACCTTAGTAACTTTCTAACTGACTCTCTGGAAAATCCAGTCAAAGTTTCGGCATTTCTTGTAGACATTGAAGGATTCATCGCGAACTAACCGATGACCTCAATTTGCGCCGCTTCGTCCATAATACGTGACGCATTTCATTTTCTGCTGCCTAAACTTCCAGTTTCCTCAAACTTTCTGACCAAATCTAAGATTTCTGGGATTCTGGGGGATTGACATGTTTATCAGGGTGTAACTCATTAAAACGAGTAGCAGTTCTTCTCGCACAACGTCCCTGAGAGCCATAAATAAAAATAATTTCCACCCGATCAGCTGGCGAATAAACCATTTTCAGAAAAGTAAATTTCACGGAATTTATCAAAAGGAAAGAAACAATGGAATGAAGCAGGCATATCTATCAAGACAGAATAAAAACATTTTTTTCCGATTTTAACAAAAAATTATCTACTAAAATAACAAGCAATGAATGCCGTTTACTTATTTCTGATTTATCTGATTAGAGAGTTTTAGTCGTCAATTGTTTTTAAAAGACGTTATTACTGACTGACCGTAAAACTACTTTTTTGGCTATTATTGAGTCATATTAAAAGATACATACACTGTTGCAAAGCTGATGCAAAATCCTTTCCAAAGAGGTATCACAAGGGGGGGTCTTTTAATTTAGGAAAAACACGTGGGCGTGGCCTGTATCGGGGAGGTTGAGGTCTGGAAACCATTTGAATGCGTAATTCCTATTCTTGTATGCAGTTTTAAATTACTTTTTTGGTGTTATGTGAACAATATTCAAAAAAATCAATTTCATATTTTCTTCTCGAAAACTAGTGGCTTAAATTAAAAAAATACACCCTTGTAAAACTGACGCAAAATCCTTTCCAATGAGGTATCATAAGGGGGGGGGTTTCCATTTAAGAAAAGTGGGTGGGCGTTGTCTTTGCTAACATGGCAGAAGGGATCAAGTCATTGAATACATAAATAACGTTCCCCCTCGAAACCCTCGAACCGTTTTTGGAATTAGGTAAATATCTCTATTGGTAATCCAGATATCTAGGGTGGACTGTTTTAAAATTGTCACCCTGTATGTTTGTTTTAAAACTTATAAAAATGCGTAAGTGTGTGTAAAGTTCTAAAAAGTCGCCGGAACTATGTTTTTACAGTAAACAAAGCATCTCTATTAAACTGTCATATTTTAAATATTGCTTTATAGCCAATCTGAACGCGGCTCTACAATGTTGCCATGAACAGTCCTCCGCAATTTCCTTAGATTTGGTTACTGATTTGGAAAATTTGCTTTTAGTATATGGAGTGCGCTTTCTAGTCTATTTTAATTTCTTTGTAAATTTTAACTACGCCTTTTTTATTTCTGCTTCAAACTGCAGTAAATAAATGGCATAGTTTGCATCCAAACAATTTCCAAAACAGCTTGTCACCACTCTATTGAAGCTTTCTAATACTGGTATACATTTTGGGTAGTAGTAACAAGTACAGTACTATATTTTGGGTAGTCACGTACCACATTTTTGAGGGTTTTTTGTGTCTCGTTTGTATTAATTGATAGACTTAATCTGACTTTCGAAATAGATTTTTTTTTAAAGAAGTTTATTATTTTGTTGACTGTACCAAAGCAATTAATGACTTCTTAATATAAATTCATATTTTTCCCAAAAAAAATCAAGCAACAAAAATTTTTTTTTTTCAAAGTACTTTTATATGAGAATTTATTGTTTCGTCGACTGTACAAAAAATCGTACGTTTACGATTTAGAATTCTACTTCTTTTTGATTAGGAGATCATCTTCATTCAAAAATGACGAGTTGCAAAGTTTATGTATTTTTTGTTTTAAAAATAATACTTTTGCTATCTGTGAGTGCCTATTAGCTTCACACAGCTAATTCAGTGATAACTGACGACCAGTTATGGCCGACTATGGCCAACTTATCAAGCAAAATAATGATAAAAGAGCTCATACAAGACGGATTTCTAGGTTTGTTCTTTATTTACTTGTTGTATTTATAGTATACTCACTTTGAGAATTAAAAATTTGTGGTCGGTTTTTCGGTGTTTGTGACTTTTGAAGCAGCTTTTATTATTTCCCCCGGATTCAACTCATTTCCTATATCTGAAACAAAGTTATGATTGTTTTACACAAACCAAGACTACACTTTTTTGCAAACTAAATTAACCTACACGCTATCTTATATACTATCTTTTAGTGGGCGGAGATAAGACTAATAATTAATGTTTGGTCACGCTTTATAATCCTTTCCTCCCTCAACTAAAGAATAAAGTGTACTAAACAGAATGGTGCCTTTGTCTTTATTTAAACTATTTCTTGATTTAATGTTTTGCATACTTTCATATGGATTTAAAAGTCTTTTGTTTGGTACACATGATTGTTTTTAAAAGCATGCTCGGCCATACTTGACTTTTCTGTTCTTCCTTATTTTAAGTATGCTAAGTTTTCTTTGAATCGTCTTTGAATAGAGCGTCTTGTTTGGCCAACATAGGTTTTGTCACAATCCATGCAACTAATTTCGTAAATTCCACTTTTTTCTAGAACTGTAGTTTTATCCTTGGGGTTTCCTAGTAAACTTTTTATTGTGTTTCCGGATTGATATATTAGATAACATAAAACTTCTAAAAAATGTACCAAACAAAATACTTATGAATGCATATGAAAGTATGGAAATCATTAAATCCAGAAATGGTTTAAATAAAGATAGAGGCCCCATTCCGTTTAGTACACCATATTCACCACACCAAAGCGTGACCAATCACAAATTATTAGACTTATCTCCGCCCACTAAAAGATAGTATATAATATAGAGTGTAGGTTAATTTAGTTTATTGTTTATCGTCTCCTGATGATACTAACGTTGTTAGCGAAACGCGCGTCGAGTGCAAAAAAAGTGTAGTTTTGGTTTGTGGAAAACAATCATAACTTTTTTATAGTGCAACCAAAGGTTCCAAATTCCCAACATAGTTCTAGATCTGAGTCCATTTCTGTAAACAAAACTTTTGAAACTTTAAAATAGCTATTTTAGAAGTGTCAAAATTGTTTAAAAAAAAACAAGCAAAAAGCTGGCAACAAGAAGTCATAGCCAACTTGGCCAAAAATGGGACCGAAAAAGGATCAAGGCACCGGAAAATTGAACAAAAAGAACCTTTCTTGAGATTGCAAATATTTTGAAAGAACATGCCTTGTATTGTAAAACTTTCCGTACGAAAAATCGTACGGAAGGTGGCTATTTTCCAGTCCTTTGAAAAAAAAAAATATTACAGTGTTGTTGCGCGTGCAAAAGTACTATGTCCTTACACTTCTTATATAAATTAAACTATTATACCTTCATTTATTTCTTAGTTCACCTGGATGAAAAAGGAAATATTAGGGATCCGTTCTTACATGAATACGGCAAGGATAAAGCAGGAGAAATCAAAAAGTTGCCGTTAGGTAAGGACATTAAAATGTAAAAAATATTTTTTTTTTAAAAGTAACAAAAAAAAACCAGGAAAAAAACGCTTGGTTTCTAGTAACATCTCCATGACCTCGAGTGTAGGGGAGAGTGGAATACATGCGAAAATATCATCTAATGTCAAGGCTCAACCCCTTGATCCAAGAATAAATTAGAGTTAGTATTCCTCAAGGGAAAGCAGAAATGAGTTAAGCGACGTTGGATTATTTATTATTATTTTGAAACTAAAAGTCACTGATACGTCGCGACGCACATAGGGAGAAATCCATAAACTAGCTAATAAAAACTACAAAATTTTAAAATCACTTTTTAAGTTTTTTTTTTGTTATAAAAATATTTTATTGAGTAATAACTTACCAAATCTTAGCTTTAGGTGTGCTATCAAATCTTGGACCGTTTTCAAAATTTTTAACTATTTTATTTCTTATCGGATCGGAAGGAAAAATTAAATCTAATTTTTCAAAATAAACTATGTTTATTAGCTACGTGTGTATTACACATCCTACGCTTTTATAAGCAATTTGTTTTTTTGCTTTCTAATGCCCGTGTGCACCACTTCCCCTTACTTCTTCCACTTGTTCAAGTTCCGCTTGAACTGAGAGTGACCCTTGAAATTTACTTGGTTTGCAAAAGTTCCGAATATGTTCCACTTGGAAAATGTAAAGAAATTATTGGCAACGTGCCCACATAGCAAGCCTTGGATATTGTATATTACAAAGATATTTAAAATTAGGATATACGTTTTGTGTGTTATATGTATATTTTATATATATTAGAAGAAAAACATGATTCATTTTTAAAAAAAGGAAACATGAACGGATATTTACTGTATATTCAGTGTATATACGCTATCGTACATCCTAAATATATGTTTTTTGTGTATAAGCATTATATTTTTTAACCGAATACCAGTTAATATTTTAAAATAAAATATTACCCACATATTTGTTTTTTAATATAAACTAAATATATAAATTTTATAATTATCACGTAATATTCTCTAAAAAAGGTTTTTAATATTCCCCTCTGCATTTAAAATGCTACATATTTTTTACATAAAATTTATTGCAAGAAACTATATAAAAAAATATGAATTTTTTCCCAATATTCAGTGTGTATCCGTTTGAGTATATTCTGTTTATCTGTTTTTTGTATTTAAGGCAGACATATCCTAGCACAATATAATTTAAATATTGCACAATAAATATGCCCAAATATTTGTTTTGTGGAATGGAATACTTTATTAAATATATATTATTGTTATAATAAATAATATAATTACATTTTTTTAGCATTAGAGATCACAACATTTTTCTGCTTTTTTTTTAATGTACTTAACCCAGATCCTCCTTGTTTTATATATTTTTAAAAAATCGTAGGTATATTGCTATAGTTAAAATATTTTTTACGCGGGTTATATTGTGACTTACCATCTTGCCAAAATTTAGCGAATCACATTCTCTCCGAGTGGCCACTTAACTTGTCGGTGCACATGGTCCCTAGTCTTATATATATTTTCTTATCTCAGTGAATCAAAAACCAGTAAATTTATGAAATATATTAAAGGATTCCTTTTGTGAGGGAGCCTTAAATAATAACCACTTAGCGGTGTGCACGACTCTACGAGTTCGGTGTTCCTCTACGCATTTTGATTCGTTAGCGCGTGTACCACGTGGTTTCAATTCAACCAATCAGATACGAGATTAATAAATCCTTCCTCTTGCAAATACGGAATGCGGAATTAAGCTTGTTTAGCTTGTTTATCGACTTGTGTGCAGTGAATTTGTGCCGTTTTCTAAAGTTTTGTAGCAAAAAACAATATTTTTTATTATCGGTTGGATTAAACTACAATGGACTATCCCCCTGGGAATTGCTATCTTACATCCAGTTGTTGCAGGTAGGTAGATAAACGCGATTGAAGGTGTTTTATTCGCGTGGGCTCAAAATGGTGGCGTCAGATGAAATAAATGCATCTATATATATGGCTGAATTTCAACTTGACGATATATGTTGCTTTTCGACGTTGACGCACTGCGCAAAATAGGGACAGAGAAGGGTCAATGTCAATCAGAAACAGCAGGTGTTATGTTATCTAAAGCTAGGCTTATATTGTAAAATTAAAAGAAACATTGACCTATATGGGAGGCAGTGTATTTTGCATTTTTGTTTCACAGTGTCTAAAGTTACGACGGTTATATCTAGAGCGAAAACAACCTTTTTTAGGGTTGAGTTGAGTTTGCTGGGGTTGTATTGGTTGGTTTTCTTGTGAAAATGTAAAAAAACTGGTTTTTGTGTTTATCAAATATTAAATTAGAAAGCTGATAAATCACCTCGTAAATAACTGACACCCACATTTCTGTACATTTATAAAAGTTTTGTGCTGATTAATTTAAAGTTATTTACCTATATTTTTATTTTATTTATTTATGTGTATTGTAAACTTTTATTTTTCTGCTTTCCTATTAGACCTCCAAAAGCAAATATATAAGTTGTATGGTTTTATGTTTTGTTGTTTCAGATAGACACTTGATGAAAATTTGGTTGGTTGTTCCCACCATATTTGGTCACTTTACATCTCTAAGTACCCTACTTAGAGATAAAGCCGATTAAAGTTTTTTAATTGATAAATGGTGGAGTTAGAAAAAAATGCACCTTGGCCATTTTTTTCATACCAAAAATCAGGACATTTTATAAACATAAATAATTTAGGTAAACATTTCAGTCTGATCCAAATCTGGACGAGGTTTCAGAAAATGAAATACCTACCTAAATGGGGTAATATTTTATTATTAATTGATTATTATTTCAAAGTTGTCATTTTTATTTTTTCTCTATTTTTTATCCAAATAAATAAGTGACTTTAGCAGTACATAATTCATTTTCTTGAATTATCTGTGAAAATTCCCTGTATAAAATATTAAAGTTTTATTTTACTATTAGCAACAATTTAAGGATTTTGCGGAATTAAGACTACTCAAAAATAAGTTCTGCCCTGGTAAATCCGGTATGAATGATAACTGTTAATCACCAAATTTCTATTTCAGGTGGACTTTTGATGGATTTTACTATGCCTCTCAATTTTTAAACAACAGAAATTATATTTTTGGTTCCTTTACATAAGTAGTATAAACTGTCGAGAACTTTTTTTTAAATTCAGTTTAAAGCAAAATTGAGACGCCACAGAAGATCTTTTGTGTGTGTGTCTTTTTATAGACTGTTCTTTTTAGTTTCTTATATATTACTTTTGTTAAAAACTAAAACGATGATGTCCGAAAGGTCTCATATAAAAGTGCTCAGGATATAAATTTAATTTAAATAATTTTTCCAGAAATTGGCATAATCATTTTTTGTTGAGTCTAGAGAACTTTTAGAATTCTTTCCTTTACTTATATTTGTTACTAAAGTTAAAAATTACTTTTTTAAAAGTTTTGTTTTCATATTTTTTTTATAAACTTAATTTTTTTAAATTAAAATAACCCATTTTTTAGAAAATTTTTGCCCATGGCATTTTTATAGTTTTTTTTAATTTTAAATGTTGCTTTGTACCACCAGCAAACTGAACAAAAACTCAAAAAAACTGACTAAAAAATGAATATGCCACGTATTATCTGTTTATAAGAATATTTTATTTCCAGATGTAGCTGCACCAAGAAGAAATTCCCTTTCTTTACGCACCACCACGAATACAAAGCTTGATATTGTCATAGAAAACTGATTAAGGATGCTGCAGATCGAGACAGATATCAACCACCAAAAAGAATAGATCTAAACATAAGGATATGTACTGTTAATAATGCGATATGGTGCCTGCGAGTTCTGATATACTGCTTTGCTCTCTTTGACTTAAATTACATTTTTTAATGGAAAGCTTAATTCTGTATTTTCTAAATAAAATAAAAAAAAATGCAATTCAATTAATTAAGTGGTTATATTAAAAAATTAAGAAGCAGAGTTGGTTTATTATTAAAAAAAACCTTTAAAAATTTGAAACTATTGTTGTTAAAAATTTTTATAATAGAAGAAAATTAGGCACTTTAGGTTTTTTTACTAACAAACAGCACTTTTTTACGTGATACCGTATATTTTTGGATATATAAATAACATAAAAAAACTATATTTTCTACCATTTTAAAGTACATCTATAAAATGCTTATTTATATGAGAGCATATGTTTCTGATGTTAATTTTACTCACGTTAATTTTTCTATATTTAGGATACGATCTATTAATGTTATTGTGCTAAGTGGGTGTATTGTTGTAATATAAATGACAATATATTCAGGGTATCTACATTATATATGTGATCATAGATTTGTAATGAACATTCTTCATTCAATACATCAGTCATCAATAAGGATTAGTATATTGCAGTAATATAAATATTATATATACCCTCAAAAAAATATTATGAATACGAAAAGAATATACTTTTATGGATATACCATTGTTATATATAAACTAAAATTTTGACAAATATATATATGGATATACCATAGAACATCAAATTTGGTGTAATAGAATATAACTCGAATATTTTTGTGGAGTAATTAATACATGTTCAGAATATACTTATAACGTATATTCAGTGGATGTTACCTAATGGGTATCTCTGGATCTAAATTGGATCTTTTTTGGAGCTCCTATGCACGTCAGGTGAATATCTGGGTGATATCCAGGGCAATATCCTTCTCCGTTTTCGTATATATGCTGGATATGCATGCAATATTTTTTTGCTATGTGGGGTGGCAGTTATCTGCATTTTTTTGTGTTTTATTTGTGATGATCATGATTAGTACCTGTCGGCTATCAAAAAACCAGGTAAAATTTGAGGTTGTTTAAAAAAACCAAGTTTTATTGATGATTTATGATTACATAAAGGAAAAGGCAAATAAAACTACTATAATTGATATTGGTTCATACGTATTGAAAAGATTGTCTTCTTTTTCTTTCATAGAGCATGCTCTCTATTCCGACAAAGAGCGTACGATGTGAAAACAAACTAATTATTACACTTTTCAACACAACAGTTTCTTTGCAACGAATTTGCGAAAAAAAGGGGAATTATTCGCTTAAAGAAAAAAACATGATTTTTTTTTGGAAATTCTAAATCTTTTGTAAAAGATATCTTCATCTCATTCTTTGAAAAATTCTTCTTGATAGGTATTCAATTAATTAGGTCTAATTCTTTATCTTCTTCGTCATCCCAAAGAAGTTCCATTTTAAGCACAAACACTATTATAATGACAGAAAGATTTTAAGGAAACGGAACAGTTTTATAATCTGATTAAATTAATGGCTTTTGTTTAAAACCATAATCAAAAAATACCTCACATAACCTAAAAACACGCTTAAGCCGAAGTAATTCTACATGATATTCCACACCATTGCACACCAAAACTAAAGCTTAAGCTCGGCTTACATGTCAAGCCGAACCCGTGCACACGGGCATAAGCCACCTATAATAAAACAGTAAAAGTGCGAAAAGACATAAATAACCATTTTTTACCATTAAAACGCAAATAAATATGGACATGTGATACATCGTTAAAATCAGAAAAAAGAGAGATTTTAAAAAATGGAATAAAAAATACAGGTCCGTATTCAAAAAAATTAAGTTGATGTTAATATCTCGAAAACTAGACATAGCAAATTTTCTTAAAAAATACCAAAAAAAAATTCTCAACGAATTTTTTGTAAAAATTATACTTCTTGATAAAATAATTTCAGCAATTTTTTTGCGAAAAACCCCCGTAGCTTGGGATAGAATATTATTTTTTTTAATCTGAAACCAGATTTTCAAGGTCCTCCAAAAATTGCACATTTTGTCAAATTTGACCAACCTTGTAGTTCTTATAGTTACCGAGATAGCAATAGTGACCCATGGCAATTAAGACACCTTGTATACCTACCAAAATTTCGAAAATTCTAAGTTTGTTTTTTTTAGTTTTTATTAGCTAATTTATGGATTTATTCCTCTGTGCGACGGTTCGGTTATTTAACATTTGGGATAATTTACCAAAACACAAATGTGCATGTCCTTCGTACGTCAAAGTTCTTATGTTACCCGTCCGTACGTTTGCGGCGTTTCACAGCAGTCCTTAACCATATATGACGTTTAAATGTCAACAGTCCCAAGAAACAGGTTGTCGACGTTTTAACGTTGCCAAGGGCGACTTAACGTTGCATGGAGATGGCGTATAAACGTTCTAGCAACTCGCTTTTGCACCAATTTGGCGGATATTTTTTGAGTTGTGTTGACGTTGCCTGCGACTAGAGTCGCGTGCAACGTTTCCACATCGTCGCCGAAGCGACTACGACTGGAGTGCCCCCTGGATAATATTTTTATTAATAAAATTGATTTGAAAACAAGACTTCCACGTCTGCAACCGCAAATATTATTAATATTTATAAAATACGTACTTAGGAAAGTTACAGTTAATTTATAACATTAAAGTGGCTTTTTATATTTACTAAGATCTAAAATAGTACCCCCCAGAGGTCTAAATATTTGCACCTATGGGAGGCACTAAATTTTAAAACCAATTTTCAAAAAACACTTACCCATACAGAAAAGACACAAAGTTATTGATTATTTTGTATTGGTTTTGCACACAAAACTGCTTTTTTTCTCAAAATTCACAATATTTTAGAAGAAAATGCCCTCAAACTAATTTTATTTTTTGACAGGTTTCAAAATGGCAAATGGCGAATACGCCAAAAATCTGGCACATAATAGCTTAGTTATTTTTGTTTGAGGTTATAAAGTTGGTGATTTTTTAGACCACCTCAGGGAGCTGGTTTAAATTTGTAGTCCCCAGAAAGGATTGTTTTGTGGTATTTGGTAAAAAGTTCGTTTATAATTTCCTTAAGTAACCGTTTTTACAAGGATTAATTTACCTTACTTAATATCCCAAATTGTTCATTACCCAATAAAACACCTCCTATTTTGTCCAGAAAAACGCCATATTTTGAACCCGTTTTCAACACTCAAAATATATTTATGAGGGCACTACGAGGCAAACAAACATAAGTGAAGGTCACTGATTATACACGAAAAATATACCAAACAAAAAATGTATTTACAAACTGAAAGTAAAGCATTAAGGATATCTAAAAGCTTACTCAAAAAAACTTTCCTGACTCAAACCCACTCATTTTAAAGCTGTAGCTTTCATCAGTAGAGGTTGGTGCAAGCCAAGTTGCAAGCAGAGTTAAAATATCCGAACTCGCTGTTTGTTTTTTTAAAGTGACATTTCGACAGTAACAGATATGTAAAATAAACTTTCATTTAAGATTTTTAATACATTTTATAAATAAAAACACCTTTTAAATAAATACAAAATTAATCTACTTCTTATTTTATTATTACTCATCTAAATCGTTGTGTGACATCAAGAATTAATTGTAAAAATGAATTAACAAGGGTAAGTTTTAATTAGAGTGACATATAACCTCATTGTTAATTTATTCTACGGAGTGTTTACTATTTAAACCCCGTGTGGGTTTAAACTTTTTATTTTTATTTTCTTCTAAATTGAAAATTTCCTCTTAAATCCAACAAAAGATTGTGTTGAGATGATTATTCAATAAACAAATTTATTAAAATTCTCCTTATAAATCAAACTACGTCCAAAACTCAGGGAGGGTTAATTTAAAGTGCTGAAAACCAAAAATTTCACTTAAACTTAGGACCGTTTTAAAATAGAATAAATCGTTTTAGTAAATCCCACTGTTAAAGTTTTCCGTCCACTAAATTTATGAACGCAGTTTTCCGTCAAAAATGGATATTTTATCTTTAAATAAAGCGGGCATCAATCCTTCTTATTTTTTGCAAAATTATTGTTTTATTGAAATATTGAAGATTTTAAAAATGCTTTAAACCTATTTTAAACTAGTCAGTCTAAAAGAGTACCTAAAAATTACTAAAACCACTAAAAAATCATCCAAATTCAGCAAAAATACAAGAGTTTTTTAACGATTTACACAAAAAACGTTCCAGGAACATTTATAATAAGCTGTCTCTGGGAAATACTTTCTAGGACACTTTATAGATGTCGACAATGGTCTTGAAAATAAAATTTGTTTTCTAATTAATATATACATAAAGTTTAAATGCACAACTTTGAAATAAATATGCGAGGCCGCCGTCGTACGACCCTCGAACGTCCCTAAAAACGTCCCAGGAACGTTCGTGTACGACTGTCCCCGGGACTGTTTAGGATTCTCTCAAATCTTGAAAATAAAGCAAAAAAAGACGCTCTTCGCCGAATTCTACTGTCAATGTCATTTTTTTGCAACCAAGGGTAGGATCGTCGTCTAGTTCTCCCATGCAAGCTAACCATATATCAAATAACATACGTGAGTAACATTTCTCTCATGCAAAATATCTACTTAAAGCAGCGTAATTTTTTATTAGATATGCAAAAGTATGCTATTATACAGGGTGGGGACTTTAACTGGCGCAAATTTGCTACAGCTTCAGGTTGAAAAATGCGGATAAAACGCAAAAACAAGTCGATTAATTTTTTTTATAAGCTTTCCGGTCATACCAAAAAAAAAATTTCACTCCCTTTAGAGGGTAAAACTCACCCCGACTTAATTATTTTAAATGGGATGTTACCATTTGTGGCACCTTGTTGGAAATGTCTTTCCAAAAGAAAATTTATTGTGCCATTTTTTTTCCATTTTTACCAACTGGTAATTTTCTAGTGTAAAAAAATTATTTCATATCGAAAAATTCTTCTGATGCTTACAAAACCATTCTAAGGTACAGTTTTTAGTGGTCAGTATTTCTCAATTTTTTTTTAGAAAAGTGTATGAACCGCGTTTTCGCAATTTTGACTTTTTATTGTAAAAAATGGACTCGGAAAAAATTAAGGTAAGTATAGGTACAAAAAAATTATCGCATCTTTATCAATTGTAAGGCTGCAATGGATCAATTTATTAACATCACCTATCACCCTCGCTAAATTCCTTTTTAGATTAATCAATTTGTTGTCAGACATTCTTAATTTTCGTTAAAAATGCCGGCGTATTTAACGGAAACTTTGAAAATAGATATTTTGATACCCTAGCAGAAGTTGCGGCATTATTTCAAGCGCGACATCCAGAATTGCCTCCGTTACACCGGGCTACAGTAGTCAAAATCGAGGCTCATTTCAGGTTGCATGGGTATTTACGGCAAATTCCTCGAGAAAGGCCACAACGAGTAGACGAAGACACTAGACTAAATGTTCTTCTAACATTTCAGAAAAATCCAATCAGTTCTGCCAGACGAGTAAGTAGGGAATTTTATTTGTGCCATAAAACTGTATTGGCTTGAAATCTGCTGGTAAAAGACCCTTCAAAATGAAGCCAGTGCAGGAGTTGATGGAAGATGATCTCGATCGGAGGGTGGAGTTTTGTGAAACCATAATGAGACAAATCGATGATGGAAATATTTTACCGGATTGGATATTGTTTTCAGATGAAGCAACTTTTACCTTAAATGGAGAGATGAGTCTTTTTGATTACGCACCTATCCATAACTCGAAACAATATTGATAAATCTGTACGCTTTAGGAACGTTAGTGATAAAAGATCTTTAACTTTTGTGTCTTCATTTTTATGTAAATCGTCAAAATTGTAGGTACTATGCAGAAATTTCACATTGGATAGTTGAGCAGCATAGTCAATATCAAGGAAAAATCAACGTATGGGCTGGAATAATTGGAGATAGAATTATTGGACCAAAATTTAACCGGCGACAGATACTTGGAATTTTTACAAAATAAGTTGGTACCTGAACTTATCCAAACTTTTCCGACAGAAGATGGAACCATTGATCAAAGAATTTTCTTTCAAAAAGATGGAGCTCCACTCCATTACGAAAGAAATTCGGAAAATTACACCGGAAACATTAAGAGGGCTTCAAGCTCAATTTTACCACTGTGTTGCTCTTTGTCAAGAAGTAAATGGTGCTCATTTTAAACAGTTGTTAAAATAAAAAGAAATAAATCCACATAGCGTTCTTTGATTAATTTGGGTATTCCTAAACATGAAGATAATTGAATTTTGTGTAAATTTTTAAGATAAAACACACTGACTATAATTTTAGAGCCCAGTTTATCCAAAACTAATTTTTGTTGAATTTCGTCCCCGATTCTCCTTTTTTCACGCTAGAAAATAGCATAACAGTTAAAATGAAAAACAAATGGCACATTCACGTTTCCTTTGGAAAGACCTTTTCAACAGGGTGCCACAGTGGTACCATCTCATTTAAAAAAATGATGTCTGGGTGAGTTTCAACCTCTAAAGGGATGAAATTTTTTTTTTGGGTATGACCGGAAAGTTTACATAAAATCTCAATTGACGTGTTTTTGCGATTTATCCGCATCTTTCAATCTGAAGCTGTAGCGAATTTGCGCCAGTTAAAGTCCCCACCCTGTATATACAGACCGCTTCAAGCTACTGCGAACGTAGGGGGAATCAAGTCCAATTTACTCTCCGTGCCGTACGACCGAGGTAGATTCGAAGCACGCTGCAGTGTTATCTTTTGGAAATTCATTTTGTTTTTATTATTTTGTTTTATTTCTGCCTTGCTCGAGAAACAGATGGGTAAGTTCTTAATTGAAATAATACATTTTTAAAACCAAAAATGGATGTCTACGAAGTTGCCGAAAAAGTGCAGATGGTCAACACACGTTCGATATTTGTCGAGGGAAAATTTGCATTTGTATTTTGACGTAAGAACACAGTATCCCCAAAAACTAAATGTTTAGGGGGGGGGGGTATTATAGGGGAACACGTAATTGGGCCATTTTTTATTAACGGCAATTGCAATTTGAATGGTCCTAGATACTTGGATCTACTGCAGCAGCACATTATTCCAACTGCTAGGCAGTTGTTAGGTGTAAGATTTGGTGAAACATGGTTTCAACAAGATGGTTGTTCCGCTCACAATGTTGGCCTTGTTAGGGAATATCTTGATAATGTATTTCCTAATCGGGTTATAAGTATACGGGGAACTATTTTATGGCCAGCTCAATCTCCCGATCTTGCTCCTAATGACTTCTATCTGTTTTTGAAGAAGCTTTTCAAATTATCACCCCTAACATGCTTGGAAACGTTAGAAGGGGTTTTTATAGTAGGCTCGGATATTGTCTAGCCGAGCAAGGAGGACTTTTCGAACATTTACTTTAATTTTTTTTTGACTGGGAGAATCTTTTTTGTTTTTAGAATGTATTATTTTATTTTGAGAACTTGCTTTTATTTTGTTTCTCCTTATTATTTTCATTGTAACACGTCGTCACTGATAAATCTGAGCAGTTGACAATAAAACGCTCTTATTTATCAGTGACAAAAAATAAGAAAATTACGTTATAAAAATTTGCGTATTTATTGACCAAATTCCGGTTTCATTGACTACGCTCCACACAGCACCGTGGTTAGAGGCGTACTAAATACCAAAGGAAAGTCATGCAAGTGGTGATCGCAAGCCTGAGTATTGATTGCTTCACTGATAGGCGTGCGGTGTCTCTGCATGTACGTACACTGGCAAATTAGACTTCTTCCGCCCTATGTTCGCAGTAGCTTGAAGCGGTCTGTACATATATTTGTGGCTAGGATACTTAAGTGTGGTTTAAATTTTGTTTGTGAATACAAATACACATAACTACTACTACTGCCGCTATTATAATTGTGTGCACACGTCTTTTATTTTTCGTACTTCCCGTAGATGGACTCTGCCATGTCGGCAGTTCATCTGCGGCCGTACGTCGACCGGCGGCCAAAAATGCTGAACGGTCCGAAGTCGGTTTGCTGGGTAGTACAAAGAATATGGTCTGGGTATTGGTTTCGTAAGGGAACGTTTTTTGACTGTTTTGGTATGTTTTAAAAACGCCCCCAGAAAACGTCCTGGAGCGGTCGAAAAAGTATACTTTTACCAAAAAAAAAAACGTCCCTGGGAGGTCCCGTGACAGCACCGTACGTTTTAGAGATGCCCACAAAGTCCCGATGAAACGTTCCAGGGACGTTTTAAAAACGTAAATGTTCTATTAGGGTAGCGGCGCAAATCAGGAAAAGAAAACAGTGCGGAGGCAATAATCATTTCTTGGTTTATTGAAAACCTGACCGTTTTGCAACTAAGGAGGTGGCCTCTATAGTTGTCAGACACAGTTATATTTTGAAATATTTGGCCACAATTGTCTCGCAAAGAGAAACGTTGAAAGAACGTAAATTAGTTAATTATAAACGTTTTGGCGTCGTTGATCCGTCGTTCGTTGTGATACGGCCATTGAAAGCACAATATTCTAGTAAAAATAAACGTTGTTAGGGGTTGCCAATTTTACCCTAGTTAATAACAGCTGTGTGGCGTCATTTTCTCGTCCAACCCAGCGGCCGTTGCACAAATGACTAGTTTTTGTACTTTATGCAACTTATCTTAATTTCAGTATATTTTTAGTTGTGCAAGTTGTAAAAATTAGAATTGCACTAATTTTAAACGTTGTTTTACAGATACAGAATAGTTATCATGGCGACGGTCGACAACGTCGACTATTATACGACGCCTAAACGTTTATCACAACTTCAGTCGCCATCACAACTATTTATGACCGTCTATTGTACTAACAGTAATTTCTTAGTTGTGAAGGCGCCGAGTACAAATCGGTGTGTGCTAAACCGAAAATTGATCAATTGATCAAAATTTTGCGCCTGTTTTTTTCTAACCAATTTTTCTGTTATGTTTGCAACAAACCAATTTTGAAGCACTGTTTTTTGTAAAGTTTCTATTAGTTTTGAAGAAATTGTATAAATATTCTTCGATATTTTGACATGTGACAGCTGTTATTGAATGTAATTCCCCAGTGTAGCGAAAAAAAAGAGGAAGGTCCTGTGTAAACAACAAGGACGGAAATTAAGTGAGCAGCAGAAAGCCAAACTCGATTGGGTAAAAATTGAGGCGTGTTCGCGTCTTTTAAGTTAGAGGATCCGTTCAAAACACAGTTAAGTAGTTAAAGCGGTCGAGACACGGGACTCCTTTGGTTGTCATAGCAACTAATAAGTGCCATGATTGATTGTTAAAACCATTGTATGCTAATTTGTAAACAAACATTAAAAATTATTTTTTTTTGCTTTTTTTTCCAATAAACTAAGATCTTTTTGCCTGTAAAAATCGTATTTTGTTCTTAAGAATCCTAAGCAACATCTTCAGAGGTTTTTCGAAGCGATTTTTAAATCATGATTTTTTTAAAATTTCATAAAACCATCTTAATCGAGGGCGCGCTTGTTTTTTAGAGCTACGAACTGTACATTTGACAGAAAACTACCCTCTGTTTATATATTTTGGCGTTATTTCGCATGTTATGATGATGCAAAACATGATATATGACATAGAAGATCATTTTATTTTAATAATATTATGGTGTTAGAAATAGTTTAATTTGTATTCGAATAGCGTATTTATCATTTTACGTAATGTATAATATTTTGAACAAATAATTGTACTCCAAAACCCATTGAACTATTACTTCAACTGTAGTCGTAATCGCGACGTTTGCTCAACCAAACGATCGTCCACCAAATTGGTGCAAAAAAAGGGTGGTGGTGTTTGACTAAAGGTAAACGTTGCGATGCAACGTCGGCACGTGCAGAACGTTGAGTCGTCGACAAATTGCTAGCTGGGTAGTTATGGCGATTAAGGCAACTAAAAATTGTTTATCGGGGTTTCAAATAGGTTTGATAGTTTTTTAGGGATTTTGATGACTTACGTAAAAAAGGTAAATTTTTTTATCGAGGGGTACTCGTAGGCTAATTTTGAGGTTTTTTAGGTATTTCTTTCTCTCTCTCTCTCTTTTGCCACTAAGTTAAGGAAATTTTTTCAAAAATATGTTAAAACCCACTGCGTAAATTCCCAAAGAAAAAAATTTTGTTTGTTTGTCAGTGGTTTTTAAATAACATAAAAAATTTACCGAAACGTCAGATAAGTGCTTAGATTCTAGTTAGGATATGCGTGTGAGTAGGCAAATTTTTTATCTTATCAAAAAATCCCTGACAAATGAACAAAATTTTTTCTTTAGGAATTTGCGCAGTGGGTTTCAACATATCTTTTAATAATACTCTTGTCGGCCATCTTTAATTCAAGATGGCGGTGGAAGACAGCGTCCCTCAGAGGTAAAGTATTTTTAAAAAACTACCATAAGAATAAACTAAAATCTATCAAAAATCCTCTTTAGCCTGTTTTGAGAACCTTTCTACTTTACTCGGAAGGCAACCGCGATTTTTGATATTGCGTGATTTTACCAAAGCGCAAAAATTCAAATAATTGCTTGTAAACCTTTGCGACCAAAATGTTTTTTATTCTTGTTTTATTGTTTATGCATATTTTTCTAAGGTCCCGAACAATTGTGCCGTTTACCGCCTGACAAAGGCGATTGTGGTGAAAACGACGACAGGCCTCTGTGGTACTACCATCGAAAATCAATTTCTTGCAAAGGATTTACTTGGAGTGGTTGTGGTGGTAACCAAAACAGATTTACTACCAGGGTAAGCATACACAGGTGCATTCAGAAAGGCCACCACATCATGGTGTGGGTGCGCGCACTCGGTGTGTCCGCAAGTATACACACCACCTATAATAAGTCATTCTTTTCTATTGTCAGCTGATTTACAAAAACAAACTAAAGGGATGTTGGGATAAATTATAAAATAAGCTTTTTCTTTGCTCATATTTTCAAAAGTTGGGTTGGTTTCTGGGGTGGCTTTTCTTGTGTCACATTATCTAATAAAAAATTACCCAAAAACAAATTTCCTTTGGGCTGCAAGTAGGTAGAAAAAGATGCGGGCATTTTACCCTCTCTTATTTTGGAATGCTGGGTTTTGGGTTGGTTTCCCTTGTTGCTTTCTTTTGTGACATTATCCAATATGAAATGACCCAGAAAAGGCATGTTGAGGCTACAATATGAGCAGAAAAATGTTGGGTAGTTTTTAAAACCGTCCCTACTTTTTTATTTCTTAACAGATCATTTAAATATGAGATCATTGCAATGCTATATAAACATCCCAAAATTTTGGAAATGATCAAGTATCAGCTAGAACTTTTTGAGACCTCGTATAAAAAAGTATATATACTAGACTAATAAGACATCACATTTAAAAATAGAAAGACTAATAGAAAAGTCACGTTTTTTTTACTTCCTATACTTATTAGGTGTATTAACTTAAAAACGACTCTGGAAAATAATCATGAAAGACCATATATTAAACAGAATTAGTTAAAAAAAATTGGATAATCATATCCTCATTCAAGCACACCAACCATCGCACAATTCCAAGTCGAGACTGGGATGACGGTAAAAACAAAAAAAAAATGCTAAAAAACCTGCAAATCAGTTATTTCAACACAAAAGAAACTAAAAAACAAAAGATCAAAAGAAGATCTAGGGTGGAAATAACGCAAATTCAAACTTGGATGAGCATCCCACAAGGAACGCAAAAAGGACCAAAGCTAAAAGAAGAATTGATTAAACAATGTTCCGCCCTGGGTCACCAGCGTGGGCTCATCAGTGGTTTCACTGGTCACCCTCCCCATACATCCTTAAACACCATCATACTCTTTGTTTTTCAACTTTGAATCACTCACAAATAGGCTTTGTTCCGCACAGGTACTTATCCAAGTGATCTTATACGGATTCGTCCCGGCGTGTTAATATTTCAAATAAGATTATGCTCCTAAGGCAATTAAAACAAAAAAAGAAGTTAAAAAACCTCCAAATCAGTTACTTCATCCGAAAAGAAACTAAAAAACAAAAGATCAAAAGATCTTGGGTGGAAATAACGAAAATTCAAACTTGGATGAGCATCCCACAAGGAACAAATAAAGGACCAAAGCGAAAACAGAAATGATTAAACGATGTTTCGCCCTGGGTAACCAGCGTGGACTCATCAGTGCTTTCACTAGTCATCCTCCCCATACATCATTAAACACCATTATAGGCTTTGATTTCGAACTTTGAATTCACTTACAAATAAGCATTGTTCCGCACTGGTACTCCAAGTTACCTGATTTGCATTCGTCCCGGCGTGTTAATATTTCCAATAGGATTATACTTCTAAGTCAATTTAAAGAAAAAACGAAGTTAAAAAGCGCCAAATCAGTTACTTCAACCGAAAAGAAACTAAACAACTAAACATCAAAAGATTGTTGTTAATAAAGGAAATTTAAACACAAGAAAAACACAAAGGACCAAAGCGAAAAGAAAAATGATTAAACGATGTTTCGCCTTGGGTAACCAGCGTGGGCTCATCAGTTCACTGGTCGCCCTCGGCATATATCATTAAATACCACACTTTGATTTCCAACTTTGAATCACTCACAAATAGGCATCGTTCCACACTAGTACTAGTGCATGATGATGTTTAATGATGTATGGAGAGGGTGTTTAATGATGTATGGGGAGGGTGACCAGTGAAACCACTGATGAGCCCACGCTGGCTACCCAGGGCAAAACATTATTTAATAATTTCTCTTTTCGCTTTGGTCCTTTGTGTGTTCCTTGTGGGATGCTCATCCAAGTTTGAATCTTCGTTATTTCCACTCAAGATCGTTTGGAATCTTGAAACTTAATTTTGACCAACTTCCCGACATCCAATCGACTTTAAATTTGGTATGCTATTAAGTTGCGGTGACAACACAAGAATATAGTGTGATGATTATGACAGGTACAGTTGAAGTATGCCCGATTTCGTTGAAATTTGGAGTGTTGGGGCACTTGGGGATGGAGATAACGAATTAGTAATCAGATTTTGCAAATTCAATATGATTTTTTGGTTATCTTTTGCCAACCAATTTTAACTAACTTATACACATCCGAATGCCTTCAAATTTGGCATACATTATTAGATACTCCTCGCTGCTACAGGGGGAGTGGAGGAGGGAAAACACTTAAGTTTGTCCGATTTCAACCGAAAGTGGTATACGGAAGCTTTTGGGGATAAGGAATACGAATTTTTGATCAGATTTTGAAAATTTAATATGGCGGATTCAAGATGGATAATTCTCGGTCATGTTTTGCTAACCAATTTTAACTTATCCACATCCGATTGTGTTAAAATTTGGTATGCGTTTATACTATGTTGGGAATTTGGAACCTTTGGTTGCACTAAAACAAAGTTATGATTGTTTTCCACAAACCAAAACTACACTTTTTTGCACTCGACGCACTCGGCTCGACTCACCGGAACTATAAACGCATAAAACAACATAAACAGTTTATCGTCTCCTGATGATGCTAACGTTTTTAGCGAAACGCGCGTCGAGTGCAAAATGTGTAGTTTTGGTTTGGGGAAAATATCATAACTGTGTTTTATGCGTTTATAGTTCCGGTGAAAATACAATAATATAGTATTCTCAGATACCCACCTTTCTCCAACGAGGGATTATGAATTTTTGATCAGATTTGAAAATTTCAATATGGCGGATTCAAAATGGACGATTAAGGGTACAAATCTAAAAATTAAGGGCGTGTGTTCAAATTTGGTATGCGTTTATATTTCCGGCGACAATACAATAGTATGGTATTATTAGGTGCACACTTCCCTCAAACAAGGGAATACGATTTTGTTTTTAAAATTTAAATCAAAATTTGCACACAGGGGTATCTCGGAAAGGGGATATGAATTTTTGATCAGATTTGAAAATTTCAATATGACGGATTCAAAATGGACGATTTAGGGTACAAATCTAAAAATTAAACAATAAATTTTTATTAAAAAATGAACAAGCTTTTATTAAATGCACTGAAAAGTATAAAATAATTTTTTATCTTTCTTATACCATAATAAAAGCGATGGGTCCAAACTGAAAAAACTTAAAAATAACTTTACGGTGACAGAGAGACACACACCACAAAAGAAGAGCTAAATTTTTCTTCTATTCGAATGATAAACATAATGCTCTCATCTAAAGAACCTGAGAATGGGTGAGATTGCCGTGCTTGCCAAGACTTTGAAAATGTCCTTAGGTTATAGAGTAATACAACTGTTTCTTAGGTAGATCGTCGATGAGAGCGATATACGATACCTAAAGTTCAAATTTTTAATTTGCGCAGTGCATTTAATAAAAGCTTGTTCTTTAAAAGTTTTTTTTAATATAAAAATTGTTATTTTTTTTCTATTTTTAAATGTGGTGCCACTGTTTCTTGAACGTGATGACTTGCTTTAATGTAATAGCAGTTAACTATCAGTTTTGTTATTGTATATTTTGGTTCTAAAATGATTGGACATTTAGTAAACTCACAGCCTGTTAAATTTTGTAGTCTGCCTCGTAAGCGAATAATACCGTCTTGATCCAAGAAAGGTGTCAAGATAAATAATCTGCTGTCTTTCTTAATAGGTAGATTTTGCTGAAGACACTTTTTTTCTTCATAAAAGTAATCTTCTTGGACTCTCCTGTACAGCAATCTTTCTGCAACACAAATTTCGTTAAAACCCAGTTCATCAAAACTTCTTTCAAATGACTGTTTTCTACAATTTTGTGTAAATCTTACCATCGAAGCAATTGAACGTAAGAGAACTGTCCATTCAGAAAAATTGTCAGGACATGGCACTGGAGTTTTTAATGAATTTTGAGTTACAACAAAAACACATTCTTTTCGGTCTTCTAAGTCAGATTCAATAAAATCAGATTTACTTGGCTAATTTTTCTTATGGCCAATCATCAGATGACATGCTTAAAAATTGTGGACCAAATAACCACTTACTATTTTTTGAAAAATCTAAAGTTTGTACTCTTTTTGTCGCTTCATCGGCAACATTGTCAGATGTACCAACATAATGCCATTCATTTACCTCAGTCAGTGTTTGAATTTCAGTTAAACGATGACAAATAAAAACTCTAAAACGACTTGGTTCCGATGATAAAAATATTACATAAAATGTTTTGCACAATAGTTATGTAAAATTTGAAATGTTAACGTAATGTCTAAATTATCACATAATCGTTAAGTAAAGTTTATTACTTTCATGTAAAGTAAATGAATTTATGTAACGTTTACGTAAATTCGATTACTTAAATATTACAGTTAATTTTTTATATAATAAGTATATAATATTTTTTATGTAAAATGTAGTTCCTACTATTTACGTAATATTTACGTAAATTTTAAGAATTTCTTTATAAAGTCATATTTACATAAAATTAACATTGCTTTTAATGACTTAAATTTACAGTCAAAGTTTTAATTTATTAAGTTAAAATATTTTTATGTGAGATTTACGTAAATATGATATAAATATTTTACATAAATATATGAACCTTAGATTTATATTAGGTTAAAGTCACAAGTGTGTTTACTGGTTTGGGTTGCATTTTGTCCTAGCTGTCATTGAGCTGGTAAAACAGGCTATCCATAAATGATGTACGCACTTTAGGGGTAGCGCTTTGCGTGATAAGGCATGATAAGGGAGGAAGAGGTTACTAAATAATTAACTGTAAATTCATTGATTGATTGTTTTCGGCTAAAATTATTTATTATTAAAAAGATTTCTTTGTTTGTGTTCCTACAGTTTAGTATACCCTGGTGGAGGAATGTGCGGATGCACTGGAGTCCTTGGGAGAGGGCAAACAAGTGACACTTATGTGGGTACCGGGACATATGGGGGTGCCGGGTAACGAGATGGCCGACGAGCTCGCCAGGATCGGGGCAAGCACCCAGTATGTAGGGCCGGAACCACTCCTAGGAACAACCAAGAGGCAATTGCAAAGTCGACTCAATAAATGGGCCAACGATGCCATGACGACCGCTTGGAGAGCAGCCAGCACTTCGTGAAGGGCCCGGATGTAGCCAGACAAAAATGGCTTCTGGGGAGATCGCGAAGGGACGCTGGTCTGCTGACAGGTATCATAACAGGTCAGAACCGATTAAGGAAGCACATGACCCGGATCGCGGTGGAGAATGACTCGACCTGCCGGGCCTGCGGGCGGGCAGAAGAGACATCTCGACACGTTATAGCGAACTGCGAGGCATACCAGAGGACGAGATATCAGGTATTCGGTTTCCCGACCCTGGATGAGGAGGACCTGCACACGATCAAATGGGAAAAAATACTGGAATTTGCAAAAAGAACAGTGAGACCAGCAAACTGCCAGACCAGTGGTGCAGGCGGTGGATTAGGGGCATGCTCGGGGTAGGGCAGAAAGGGCCCAGGGAGGCCTACTTGCCAGGATTCGCGCCGCCCCTTCTCTTCTACTACTACTACTACTGTTTAGTATACTTTATATATAGTGCGTGCCAAAAAAAACGCACTTTTTAAAATGTTTATAACTTAGCAAGAAACTGTCCAATTTTAATAGTAATTAGCTTTTAGAAAGCCAAAGCCTCAAAATTTATAGGACCAATGTCAAACATGACATTTTTTAAATATCCAAGATGGTGGACCTATTTAAAATATATGCATTTTTAACCCCCTAGATATTTTTTTTGTGCGACACTGTGATAAATGTCAAATATCTGTAACGAAGCCTCATGCTTTAGTAGCACTTCGTTGTAACATTTTATAAATTCGGACAAGAAATAAAAGTTTGCAATTTTTAAATAGAACAGAGTTTACCTGCAAAATCTAGCTTATTGGCTATTGTTTAAATAGCAATAACTTCTAAACAAATTGATCGATTTTAATAAGTTTAAAATTTTTGGAAGGCACAAGCTTGAACATTTATAGAACTAATGATAAAACTGACATTTATAAAAACAGGCATATTTCACCCCCTAGAAAAAACTTTTTCTACGACACTGTATTCAATCTCAAATATCGGTTCGAAAGCCACATCCTTTCCAAGCACATCAATGTAACATTTACCAAATTCGTACAAGAAATAAAAATGTAAAACTTATTTCTTGTGCCAATTTTTAAAATATTTCATTGGTGGTATTTTCAGTGTTGCAAAAAAAGATTTTTCTAGATGATTCAAAAATGCCTGTTTTTTAAAAAAAGTCTGCCGTCTTGAATTTTTACCAAATATCATTTTTGACACAAGTTCTATAAATTTTGAGCCCTGTCCCTCTCCAAAAGTTTAAACTTATTAAAATCCATTCATTTTCTGAAAATTTATTGCTATTGAAACAAGTAGATTTTTTCTTAATAAGTTTAATCTTGCAGGTAACCTCTAGCCTATCTAAAAATTGCAACTTGCTCATTTCTTGTCCGAATTTTTAAAATGTTCGTAACCGATGTTTCAGAGTTATTATAGTGCCGCACATAAAAAAATATCTAGGGGGGTTAAAAATGCCTTTTGCTCCTATAAATTTTGAAGCTTTGGATTTCTAAAAAGTAAAATATTATTAAATTCGGGCGATTTCCCACTAAGTTGTAATCATTTAAAAAAGTGCGTTTTTTGCTCTCCCTATATTATAGAAAAAAATAATAAACCCTAATTTTTTACTGAACACTGACAAAGAGAAGGAGACAAAAAATAGACAAAAATCGCGTGACGTCATTTATGGAACGTATTTTCTCAGTTACTACGTTTACACGCATCTAAAAGCGGTTTTATATAAAGACGTTATTAAATAAAATTGCTTTCTTCGCTTCCTTATTAAATGCCTATGTCAGTTTAAAGAAAAAATAAATAAAACAACTTAGTTAACAACAGATTTTTCGAAAAACCAGGGTTGAATATTTCTTTAGGTTGGAACAAAGACCTTCAACTAAAATAGACTCATCAAGTCATTCATAAATCGCTTTGAAACGCGATCAGTCGTTAGATTTAGGGAAAACCATTTTATGTTCCACTGGCAACGCTGCACCAGACATGCTCCCCCTCACACATGCTCCATCCACCAAACTTTTAGCAGCGGACAGGAGTGACTCGTCATTTATAAATGTAAAAAAGGTGGTCTTTATTTTTAGACTTGTTAAATATTTATGAAAATACATTTAAAATTTTTTTATGCTTCAAAGTTAATATCGAGTTATGGAGAAGTTCTCAATTATGTTTCCTAATTGCATGCGTAAACTTTTTCCCGAACGGGATGCAAAAAAATATAAAAAATGTTTTAATCTATTAAATGTCAAGTCATACACAAAATATGGAGTGTCTGTAGAACTTTATTAAAAAATTAGCCTACGTAATACTTATTTATTTACCTAACTAGTGCGAAAAGTGGTACTTTTGCGCAGTTGACCGAACGACGCGTAGAGGAGTTCGGTCAAGCCGTCAAGAACGGAAGTCACTTTATGCATGTATTAAGTACAATGTTCTTCCTACGAGCCACCAATCGTCGCTGATTTTTTGGAAATTATTTTAAAAAAATAAAAAAATTATTTTTTTGAATAAAAAATTAAGTGAAACGTTAATGAACATCGTTATATTTTGTACTTCATTTTAAATTTTTTCCGATGTAAAAAAATTAGTGCGAAAAGGTAACTTTACCGGACTAGTGCGGAAAAGTAAAGTACTTTGTGCTACTTTCTGCACGTTCGTAAGTATTTTTCAAGCACAGCGTGAATTTTAGGTCCAAGTGTTTTATGCAAGTAGGAAACTAAACAGATGCGTAGTTGCTTTTTCGCCCTTGATCTCCGTCACGTGCAGAAAAGTGTCACCTTCCGCACTTGTTAGGTAAATAAATATTGTGAAAAAATATACACAGCGTTTTGTAAAAACAGCTAAATCAATGTGGGAAATTTAAAAATAAAAGAAATATTCTGAAAAAGGAAAGTATATTATAGATGTTAATGACGGTTTTCCATTGTTTAAAAATAAATAATATATGCTATAATTTTTATTTAACGCATATAAAAGTATCTTTACGTTCTTATTAAATACAAAAAAATTTTATGTAGATTCGAGTAGGTTAAATTTTTGTTTGTTTTCCTCACTTCAATTTTTTTTAAATTATACTACCTTCCCTAAATAAAAATCATTTCCCTATGGAGTTACTGCTTTTTAGTTAATATAATAATAATAATAATAAATATTTATTTGCCAAAAAAAAAATAATACATATAAAATAGCATAGTAATGAATTAATCCTAAGTATACTTTGAGGCAAATAAAAGAAAACCCACTAAAGCAAACCTTGTGCGTGGGTGCTCCTGTGATTCACCATAAATTCAAAATAAGCATAATTGCATAAGTGTAGTGCATATAATAGAAATCCTTAAGGCTAAACATCTAAAAAAAATAAACTTGTACAAACAATATTTTTTTTTAATGTTTTTTTTTCTTGTTTTTTTTTTTTTGGTTTAGTAACACAAACGAGGAATATAATAATTGTATTTTGAATTGTTATATTTGTATATTATTTATATTTGAAAAAGATAGTTATTTTGTGTGCTGATAAAATTGTATAAAGCTTGTCTATCTATAGAATAGATCCATTTTTTGCATTCTTTTTTAAAAGAATTATAGGAGCTGATTTGTTTAATCGCAAGAGGAAGATTATTGTATATCTTTGGGTATGTGTGGCATCTTAGAGATATAGTTTTTTCTGGTCTAGGGACCACGTATTGGTTTTTTTGACGGGTATTATGTTCATGATTCATTATCTGCAATGTTTCTTTATGTTTAAATTGTCGAATTAACAGTGACAGGCAGAAAAGTTGATTTACACTAAATTTTTTGCATAATTTGAATAGTTGTCCAGTGGGAAATAGTCTGGGTTTTTGATAAATTATTTTTAGGACCCATTTTTGAGTTATTTCTACCATATCTATTAAGTACTTTGATGATCCTCCCCATGCTATCAAACCATACCTAATGTGCGCCTCGACTAATGCATGATATAGAATTTCAAGTTGACCAGTACTCAGAATTTTGGATAAATACTTAAATTTACCCAGCGTAGACCTAATTTTTTTTGTGACGTATACCACGTGTTTGTCAAATCTCAAATGGCTGTCTAAGTAAACCCCCAGGTATTTGATACTGTTTTTACTTTTTATTGTTAAAGTTTCTGAGCTACTATGGATTTTGACAGAAAGTGTATCATAGGTGGGGAGGTTAGTGGAATATGATGTAAAAGCAAGGAAATTTGTTTTATTTTCATTTACGGTCAAGAGATTACTTTCAAACCACTCAAATATCGTTGCCAAATCATTTTCTGCGTCGTCTTTAAGTTGTTGCCACGTATTTGCCTCATAAAAAATTGCAGTGTCATCCGCAAAACAAGTTAGTATTCCTGCTAGTGTAAGGGAAAATATTTCATTAATATATATTAGGAAAAGGAGCGGTCCAAGCACTGTTCCTTGGGGTACACCGTACTTGATTATTTTTTGTTCACTTAGAGTATCGTCAATTTTTACCCGTTGTACACGTTCTGTTAAATAACTTTTAAGAAACTTGTAAAAAATTCCTTGAAATCCGATACTATCTAAGGTTTTCATAAGGCAATCATAATCGACTGTGTCAAATGCTTTTGTGAGGTCGATGAAAACACAAAGCGACGGTTTTTTCGTACTTATCGATTTATTTATACTAGCAACTAATTTCGCTAAGGCATCTTCTGTAGATTTATGTTTCTGAAATCCGAATTGATTGTTTGATAATAATTTATATTTATTCAAAAAACGCACCATTTTTTCTTTAATGACTTTCTCAAAAACTTTCGCGATGTTTGATATCAGAGAAATTGGTCGGTAATTTGTGATTTCGCCTTTATCTCCGCTTTTGAAGAGCGGTTTGATTGTCGCTTCTTTAAGAATAGTTGAAAAGATACCCTCGCTGAATGATTTATTCATAAGAAATGTTAGTGGATGTTTTATCGACTCACAAATTGATTTTAGAAACTCTGATCTTAAGCTATCCTGACCAGGAGTTTTGTTATTTTGTAAACTTATGATTGCCTTCTGGGTTTCCCCTTGATTTGCATTTGTCAAAATAAATTTATGTTTGGTTCTTATTTTTACAATTTTGCTTGGATTTTTCATCTTTATTTTTGAAGCCAGTCTTTCTCCAATTGATGTAAAAAAATCACAAAATAAATTTGACATATGTTTTTTATCTGTTACATTATTGTTGTTGCTCTTTATTTGTTTAATTTCTTGTTTTTTATTTGTACCTGATATATTATTTACTATTTTCCAAAGGGAAGATGACTTGTTTTCATTTTTATTAATTTGTTTATTATTGAAAGCTTTTTTTGTTTCTTTAATTAGGTCGTTTAGTTTATTTCTATATTTTTTAAAGAGTGTAATGTTTTCCTGTGATGGATTTAATTTCATTTTTTGAAAAAGTTGGTTTTTTAATTTATTGATTTTATGAGATCCTGCGATATCCAGTTAAGGACGGCAGTATATTATTATGTATTTATATAGATATATGATATGAAGAATGTATGTTTGTTAAAACTTTTTGTTTATAATATTTACATATAATAATATCCAAACACTTAAAAAAAGTAGGGTTATGGGGAAAACTCGTAAAAAATGGCTTCTTGATCATGCGCGAAATGTGATTTCACATGACATAACATAACATAACATAAAAAGATAAAAGTTGGGCATCTTTTTATGTCTCATGTTCTTCTGTATAAACACCAACAGGGTTTGTCATAAGCTCAACTCTTATTTCATTTTATATCTTAGTTTATGTCTTATCTTATCTTATTTTTCTGTATAAACTTAGCATTACCTACCTATTTTGCCCATCGTATTTTATACCCAGAATGCTTAATTAATTGCACTATTTATAAAAAAAAACTTGGCAAAAAAATACTATACGCACATCTTACATTTTTCTCTACTTATGTAGAATATTCAAAAATATCGCAGCTGGGTTTGTTTGATTATACCAATTATAAAGTAATTAATTAAGGTTGCTTACTATATTGTTTTTACTATAAAAAAAACTTATCTATTTTCTATATTTATTAATTATATTTTGTATTTATTGCAACACAAGTTGCACGCCTATGGTCACCTATGAAAAGATGGCGTCGGAAAACATATGATAACTAACCTGTGATAAATGTTTGGTTTTCACCTGCAATCTCCAGTTTTCGGCACACCACGCATTTTGCCATATTACTATTGTCACAAACACTAAAAAATCTATCGAAAAAATATTAAAAACGGTCCAATCTGTAAAATATAACAAAAACACAATTCCACTAAAGCGACAACCGCGTCTAAAAATAATGAATGGAGCAGAGTACACACGATTATATAGCTGATCCGCCACAAATGCGAGGTTGCCAGGTTGTTGTAGGTTTAATTCCCGATATATATTTGAAAATAAAAATAATTATTTTTTCGACCGAAGAAATAAGGTTTCAAGTACCATAACACGTACCTACACATAAATTTATTATTGATTTAAAATTGCGAATACAGACCGCTCCAAGCTACTGCGAACATAGGGCGGAAGAAGTCTAATTTTCCAGTATACGTACATGCAGAGACACCGCACGCCTATCAGTGAAGCAACCAACACTCAGGCTTCCGATCGCCATTCGCTGCCGTTCGCCGCCTTTCGCCTTGTATTTAGTACGCCTCTAACCACGGTGCTCTGTGGAGCGTAGTCAATGAAACCGGAATTTGGTCAATAAATACGCAAATTTTTATAACGTAATTTTCTTATTTTTTGTCACTGATAAATAAGAGCGTTTTATTGTCAACTGCTCAGATTTATCAGTGACGACGTGTTACAATGAAAATAATAAGGAGAAACAAAATAAAAGCAAGTTCTCAAAATAAAATAATACATTCTAAAAACCAAAAAGATTCTCCCAGTCAAAAAAAAATTAAAGCAAATGTTCGAAGAGTCCTCCTTGCTCGGCTAGACAATATCCGAGCCTACTATAAAAACCTCTTCTAACGTTTCCAAGCATGTTAGGGGTGATAATTTGAAAAGCTTCTTCAAAAACAGATAGAAGTCATTAGGAGCAAGATCGGGAGATCGAGCTGGCCATAAAATAGTTCCCCGTGTACTTATAACCCGATTAGGAAATACATTATCAAGATATTCCCTAACAAGGCCAACATTGTGAGCGGAACAACCATCTTGTTGAAACCATGTTTCACCAAATCTTACACCTAACAACTGCCTAGCAGTTGGAATAATGTGCTGCTGCAGTAGATCCAAGTATCTAGGACCATTCAAATTGCAATTGCCGTTAATAAAAAATGGCCCAATTACGTGTTCCCCTACAATACCCCCCCAAAACATTTAGTTTTTGGGGATACTGTGTTCTTACGTCAAAATACAAATGCAAATTTTTCCTCGACCAATATCGAACGTGTGTTAGGTTATGACGATTTGACCCTTTGACCATCTGCACTTTTTCGGCAACTTCGTAGACATCCATTTTTAGTTTTAAAAATGTATTATTTCAATTAAGAACTTACCCATCTGTTTCTCGAGCAAGGCAGAAATAAAACAAAATAATAAAAACAAAATGAATTTCCAAAAGATAACACTGCAGCGTGCTTCGAATCCACCTCGGTCGTACGGCACGGAGAGTAAATTGGACTTGATTCACCCTATGTTCGTAGTAGCTTGAAGCGGTCTGTATATACCTCACTTTCTTTATGTATGTGAATAAAAATAAGGTGTTCCTCCATGTTTTAAAAAACATACCATAGAATTTGCATAATTGCAGGTAAATGATAAAAAAGTAATAAAACCAATGTGTTCGCAACTGTGGTAAACATAATGTCTCTATTTAAGTTATGGGTTGGAAGAAATGCGCTAAAACGTTTTCGTATTTATAAAGACCCTAAAATGGGTTTTTATGCGATAAACCACTTTTCTTAATCGACTCGTTTATACGACAACATTTTCAAACCGTCCTTATGTAAAAGCATTTAACGAGGCCCGTATAAACAAAGTAAGTGTTTGTGTTCATTTTTTTTTCTTTTCAGAAATTATGCATGGCAACGTGTACGAGGACAGTTAGAGTTGGCAGAAAGATGGCGGAACAATTGGTGGAGGAGAACGTTGGCAAATTAAAGTCGGGAAATAACATGAAACAGAAAGATGATTTCTTGGAAGAGAAGGATGATCTCTTGGAAGAGCAGGATGATCTCTTGGAAGATAAGGATGATCTTTCGGAACAGAAGATTCATCACTTGATAGATGAGGATGATGATAGCTTTCCAGATGATTGAATTACAACAACATGCTGTGAACTAAAAAATCGAAAATTCAAATAAATAAATATAACTTAGGTACTTAATGTTAATTTCGAGCCTTCTTAATGGTCGAAATGAAGAATGTAAACGTTTCCGTGAGACATTCTCTACGAAATACAAAAATAAGATCCCAGTGGCCCAATTTTTGAATTTCAAAGGAAGGACCCAGCAAACACGGTTCCCTCGGGCCTTCGTTGGTCCGATGTCGATTGCCGAATTTGCCGTCATCGGCCCGACGTCGATTTACGGCAGCGGAGCAGCAGTATTTTTTGTCCGTTTTGCGATGTAGGACCAATGTATGTTTGCCGACGCAGCGTTAGATTGTAGCCCGCCGTCGGACCAATGGTAAATTTTACTTTTTGCTGACATCGGCATACTGTCGCCGTACGATTAAGGTTTGATATGGTTTAACCGCATGGTACCGACCATCCGCACATAACTGCTTGATTTGGTCGGTCTAGCGTAGGCAGGCTGGTCTCGGCCCGACATCAGTAAACTATTCAAGTCCGTTATTGGTTTCCTAAAGCGATCCATTGTCGGCGATTGACGAAGGTCCGTCGGTGGTAGCTTAAAGCGTCCCGACAATGGCAAACCACAAAGGTCCGATAATGGATGGATAATATACTGGCGCCCCGAAGGGTAACCCCCCCCCCCCCGAGAAGCCTAGTTATGGTCACATTTTTACTTCAAATTAAGTTTTGTTTATTAGTCAATTCCTGGGTGCGCTATTGGAAAATAAGTTCCCACATTAGCCTCTCAAAGCAGCCCGACGTCGGTGATTGATGAACTTCCGTCGGTGCTTGCTTGACAAGATCCGACATTGGTAAACTACAAAGTTTCGATAATGCGGGTGTTTAACCAGTCGGGCTGGTTTAAGTGGCAGAAGAGGTTATTCTTGTAGAGAAATACCGCCATCTTGTCAAGTAAGAATTCTAGTTTTGAAATATCTTTGCCCATTATATACAGACCGCTTCAAGCTACTGCGAACATAGGGCGGAAGAAGTCTAATTTGCCAGTGTACGTACATGCAGAGACACCGCACGCCTATCAGTGAAGCAACCAATACTCAGGCTTGCGATCACCACTTGCATGACTTTCCTTTGGTATTTAGTACGCCTCTAATTCTAAAAACCAAAAAGATTCTCCTAGTGAAAAAAAAATTAAAGCAAATGTTCGAAAAGTCCTCCTTGCTCGGCTAGACAATATCCGAGCTTACTATAAAAACCCCTTCTAACGTTTCCAAGCATGTTAGGGGTGATAATTTGAAAAGCTTCTTCAAAAACAGATAGAAGTCATTAGGAGCAAGATCGGGAGATCGAGCTGGCCATAAAATAGTTCCCCGTGTACTTATAACCCGATTAGGAAATACATTATCAAGATATTCCCTAACAAGGCCAACATTGTGAGCGAAACAACCATCTTGTTGAAACCATGTTTCACCAAATCTTACACCTAACAACTGCCTAGCAGTTGGAATAATGTGCTGCTGCAGTAGATCCAAGTATCTAGGACCATTCAAATTGCAATTGCCGTTAATAAAAAATGGCTCAATTACGTGTTCCCCTATAATACCCCCCCCCCAAACATTTAGTTTTTGGGGATACTGTGTTCTTACGTCAAAATACAAATGCAAATTTTCCCTCGACCAATATCGAACGTGTGTTGGGTTATGACGATTTGACCATTTGACCATCTGCACTTTTTCGGCAACTTCGTAGACATCCATTTTTGGTTTTAAAAATGTATTATTTCAATTAAGAACTTACACATCTGTTTCTCGAGCAAGGCAGAAATAAAACAAAATAATAAAAACAAAATGAATTTCCAAAAGATAACACTGCAGCGTGCTTCGAATCCACCTCGGTCGTACGGCACGGTGAGTAAATTGAACTTGATTCCCCCTATGTTCGCAGTAGCTTGAAGCGGTCTGTATATAATATTATCTTCCACTGTACAGGGCACATAGTGACATTAGCGCCATCTCTACATTCTAGCAAGAAACTATTAAGTAGTTTAAAAATTTTAAGGTCACGTAATCGGACCATCGTCAGTTGCCGATTCTCGACCAATCAAACAAAATTCCAATCGGACCGTCGTCGGCCCTAAAGCAAATAAAGTGGGCGTCGGCATAAAGTCGACTATAGTAAATCGGGCCATCGTCAGTTGCCGATTTTCGACTGATTAAACAAAGTTCCAAGCGGACCATCGTCGGTCATTAAGTGGTTTCGGCATAAAGTCGACTGTAGTAATGTGGACCTCCGTCAGTTGCCGATTAGTGACCGAAAACTTAAGATCGAAATCTGTCCAACGTGGAGCCAGAGTGTTGTCGCCGATGCCGTCACGCTGCCGACGTTGTCGACATTGGCCCGATTCAATGCCGACGATTGGTGTTTGCTGGGGAACGATACCTCCAGAGCAGGGATCAATCTCGGGGAATCATCCCAGCCTACGAAAAAAACATGCTTTTTTCTTGGAACCTTTTCTAAATTTTAGATTGAAAAAGATACAATTTACGCGCATGCCTGCCTGAGAAATAAGTCCGATCTCCCCGGCTTTGGTCTCGGCTGAACATATATAAAAGATTTTTGGTGATTTTGTTCTAATTTGGCACACACTTAGGCATGACTCCGGGGACCACCAAACCAATATAAAATTCTTCGACGTGGGCGTACGTTAGGCGTCGTCACACCCTAAACTTTTTTTAGGACTTAGGGTCATTTTGACAACTATATCTCGGTAAAGTGACAACATTTTAAAATTTTGGTTAATCCTCATAAAAGGCTATGAAATGGTCTTTAATACAGTATGCAAAACATGATATGTATAATCAACTTGAAATTTTAAAAAAAAATGTTTTTTTTTTAAATTTACAAACAAAAAATTCTATTCTCTATTTATGAACGGGATTGTGCAAATTCATTTTGAAGTGACTTTAAAAAGCTCCTAGCTATTCGGCGATATCAAAAAATGCAAATTCGTGCCATGGAAAAATTACAAAAAAATCGGAAATTGACGCATGTTCAGAAAATATACAAAATCTCAATTTTGTGACCGCGGCTGCTTAACTTCAAATTTTGTAATCCACATTCCCTTTACAGATCTGGAAAATATGTTTTTTAAAAGGCTATGTATCATACATAAAAAAGCTTTTTGCTAAAAACATCAAAAATAACAAAAATTATGTCACGCTTAATATTCTGTCATGTATTTAGAAAGACAATGAAATGTCCTTTTAAAAACACCAAACTTGAATCTTGAACCCCTTTAGGATATTTGTCTGTGAGCTGTTAATCATAGAAGATTTTTAGAAGTCGTCCAATTTTACTTAAAACACCATTGCGTCTTTTGATATTTTGTTCAGTTTTGAGCAGGTAAGTATTTTTTATCGGTGTCACTCATCTCCCCCATCTGATGGTTTAATCCATAATAATATATGGGATGGGCCAGAAAATCTTGGACTGATTTAATTTTCTAATTACTTTTTTGTTCCTTAGCCGATTTTTATAAAGTTTGCCATTTTAGGAGCTTAAAAGAAAAAAGTTTACTATTTTTGTACAGAAAATGTAAAACGTCAAAGATTCAAGATGGCGGAATTAGTCAAAAATTTAGTCTGGAAAAAACGATCTGAAACTTTTTTTGGCCTCCCTGTAATTTTTTATTGCCAAAATACGAAACCTTATGCCTTTTCACGTCTGACGCGGTAGCACAGATAAAATTAGGTTAGGTAGTACAAAAGTTGCATTGGCGCAAAATTTTGCATATTCTAACCACCCCAATATAATGTCTCTTGTTGTTTCCCAAGAACTATCTTATTTCTTATCGGATTTTTACAAATTTATATTATTTCTGGAAAGATAAATACATCGTCAAAACATCAAATGTCAAAAACCCAAGATAACGGATGAAATTACTTTTTTGACCTTCCTGTTATCTTTTATTGCAAATCTAGAAAAGCATTTCACGTTTAACGAGATATCACTAATAAAATCTGGTTAAGTAGTAGAATAGTATAAGAATCATCATTTTCGTTAAAATTAGCTTTTTTTTTGGAAAAGTAATTTTTGACTAGGTATGTCCGCCATCTAGGATTTTTGACATTTGACATTTTGACTTGGTTTATTTACCTTTGCAGATAGGATACACCTGTAAAAATTTAATGAGAAGTAAGAAAGTTCTTGATAAATAAAAAGAAACATAATTTGTTGGTGGTAACGGTATACGATATGTTGAGCCAATGCAATTTTTGTACTACTTAGCCGAATTTTATGTGTGGTCTTTCGTTAGACGTGAAAAGGCATAAGGTTTCCTATTGTGGCCATAAAAAATTACAGGCTGTTCGACAAAAAGTTTCAGGTCTTTTTTTCCAGACTAAATTTTTGACTACGTTCGCCATTTAGAATTTTTGACATTTTACATCTTTTGCCCAAAAATAGAAAATTTTGTTCTAAAACTTAAGTAAAAAACGCCAAACTTTATAAAGTTCGGTTAAGGAACAGAAAACTAATTAGGAAATTAAATCAGTCTAAGATTTTCTGCCCCTTCTATTATGGATTAAACCATCAAATGGGAGAGACGAGTGAAGAGGGGGCGGTAAAAAATGTTATTTTGTTTTTAGCAAAAAGCTTTTTTATGTATGTTGTTTCATTTTATTAAAATTTGGGGGCCCATCGTTACATATAGTATTATAGCGTATTATGTAGCCTGTTAAAAAACATATATTGGCAAGTCTGTAAAGAGAATGTGAATTAAAAAATTTGAAGTTAAGCAGCCGGGATCAAAAAAATTGAGATTTTGTAAATTTTCTGAACATACGTCAAATTCCTATTTTTTTGTGATTTTTCCGTGGCATGAATTTGCATTTTTTGATATCGACGAATAGCTAGGACCTTCGTACAGTCACTTCACAATGAATCTGTACAATCCCATTCATAAGAGAATAGATTTTTTTTTGTACATTTGTAGAAAAAAAAACATTTTTTTTTTTAAATTTCAAATTGATTATTTTTTTATGCAATCAACCGGAAGTAAAATATCACGTTTTGCATAGTATAGAGAGCCATTTCATAGCCTTTTAAGAGGTTTACCCAAAATTTTAAAATGTTATCACTTGACCGAGATATAGCTGTCAAAATGACCCTAAGTCCTAAAAAAAGTTTAGGCCGTCGCGACGCCCGACTATTATCAAACCAGTAATTTATCAGACCGTATTTAATAAAAATTTTCATCATAAGAGCGATTCATCATAAACACTGCAATTTGTTAAAGCAATTTTTTATCCTAACCTTATTTCTTCAAACCCATTCAATAACAATTTTGAAATTTATATAAACCATTTTTAATCGAACCATTGTTCATCAAACTAATTCAATATCAAACTCGTAATTTGTCAAACCATTATTTTTCAAAACCGGAATTCGTCAAATCCGTTGTTTATCAGAAAGTTTTTGCTAAATTGGTTGCGCATTCGCCAATAATACATGAATAAGAGGCGTTCACACAGGTGGCGACATCTATACACAAAGTATTGAACGATATCTGTGAATACTTTTAGCCAAGTGTGGGCGCATAAACTGGGCGCACTATGAAACTCATATTTCATATTTAGGAGAGTATTTTAAATCTCTGTAACTTTTTTAGGTTTTATTATTTTGAAATGTTATTTTTGGTATCGTATAGCTGGTATTTTTTGCTAAAAAAAGGTTAAAACTAAAGTTTTCCATTTTATATTTTATTCGGTCTACAAGGTGTGACAAAAGGTATTGCTTTTTTTGTCAAAGTTTAAAGTTAACGAAAATTCTTTCTTTCTTAACAAAATGAATTCTCAGACTTTTTATTTTTTTTTTGTTTATTGCATATTTTACATTCTTTTGCCTCTTGGATTTGGCCGGATTTCGAAAATAATTTTAAATATGCATTTGCGCAATCTCTGGAAGACCTATTAAAAATAAAACGTACCCAAAGTTATTTTGAAAATTAATCTTGATTATCAGTGGCATCCAAGTTGTGAATTGTAACAGATGTTTACAAAAAATACTTTATAAGTTTAACATCAATTTTCTCGCTATTAATTTAAAAAAAATATTATTTTGTTCAGTTATTAGTAAATAGTGACCATTGTTACCAAAGCGGGTTTTTATTTTTTCAAAATGTTAACCAGGGCATGAGCTAGATTTTTTTTCAGAATACACTTTTATTGATAAAAAATTGTTACATAAATTAGAGAAAGCAGGTTCGGCTTATATTTTTTTAAATTATTATGTAAATAACTTTTTTTATAACAAGCACATCAGGAGCGTGCATAATTTTTTATTTAATTTTTTTTTTTTTTAAATATTATGTTAGTTCTGTTTGATCCTAAAGTGAATTAGCGAAAAACAATCATAAAATATAAGGTTTTTTTGAAAATTAAATTTTGCACACCTATTTCGAAATTTTGCACACCCCATGGGAACCCGCAATAGGGTTCTCGAGTGAGTCTGGCCCCTCCAGGTATTTTTTGAAAATTTTAGTATCATTCGAAAGTTCCAATTTTGCACACCTATTTTGAACTTTTCGACACCCTATATAGGTACCCGCAAAAGGGTTCATGAGTAACGAGGCTGCCCCCTCCCAGATGATATTTTTTGAAAATTTTGGTACCATTGGAAAGGTCTAATTTTGCACACCCATTTTGAAATTTTTCACACCCCATGGGAACCCGCTATAGGGTTCTCGAGTAACAAGGCTGCCCCCCAGATATTTTTTCAAAATTTTGGTATCATTCGAAAGGTCCAATTTTGCACAATTTTGCACACCTCAAGATAACCCACAAAAGGGTTCTCGAGTAACGCGTCTGCCCCCCCTTCGATGATATTTTTTGAAAATTTTGGTTTCATTCGAAAGGTCTATTTTTGTAGGCTTTTGCGCACCTATCTTTAAAAATGGGGGGGGGGGCAGCCTCGTTACTTGAGAACCCTATTGCGGGTTCCCATAGGGTGTGCAAAATTTTAAAAAACGTGTGCAAAATTTTGCAAAATTGGACCATTCAAATGATACCAAAATTTGATTGGCTTCCCTAATTCACTTTAGGATCACACAGAACTAACATAATATTTTTAAATAAAAACTTTTTAAAATAAAAAATTATACACGCCCTTGACGTGCTTCTTATAAAAAAAAAAAACATAATAATTTAAAAAAATATAAGCTAAACATGCTTTCTCTACTTTATGTAACCATTTTATATCAATAAAAGTGCTCCGCTCCACCCCTGGTCAACATTTAAAAAAAATAAAAAACGTTTTTGGCAAAAATGGTTACTAGTTACTAATAGCTGAAAAATATAATCTTTTTTTTTTAATGAATAGCGAGAAAATTGATGTGAAACATATAAAGAATTTTTTGTAAACATCTGTTGCAATCCACAATTTGGACGCCGCTGTTAATCAAGATTAATTTTTAAAATAATTTTGGGTACGTTTTGTTTCTAATAGGCCTACCAGAGATTGCGAAAATGCATATTTAAAATTAGTTGCCAAATCCGGTCAAATGCACGTGGCAAAAGAATGTAAAATACGCAAAATTTTGAAAAAAAAAATCATATCTCCAAAACAAAAGAAAAAATAAAAAATCAGAGAATTAATTTAATTTTCGTTAATTTTAAACTTTGACAAAAAAAACAGTAATTTTTGTCACACCTTGTATACCAACTAAATACAAAATGGCAAACTTTGGTGCTAACCTTTTTTTAGAAAAAAATATCAGCTGCACGATACCAAAAATCTCATTTAAAAATAATAAAACCTAAAAAAGTTACAGAGGTTTAAAATACTCTCCTAAATATAAAATATGCGTTTCATACTGCGCCCAGTTAATGTGCGCACACTTGGCTAAAAGTATTTACAGATATCATTCAATACTTTGTGTATAGATGTCGCCACTTGCGTGAATGCCTCTGGTTCATATATTATTGGCGAATGCGCAATCAATTTAGCAAAAACTTTCTGATAAACAACGGACTTGACGAATTCCGGTTTTGAAAAATAATGGTTTGACAAATTTCGGGTTTTATTAAAAATGGGTTTTATAAATTACGAATTTGATATTGAATGGGTTTAAAGAAATAAGGTTCGTATAGAAAATTGGTTTAGCGAATTGCAGTTCCTATAGTGAATGATTTTATGATTATTTTTTTTTTATTTAACGGGTTTGGTTTGGCACAGTCTGATAAACTGTGGGCGTCCTTAATTTTTGATAGAATGAACTGGCCGATCACCGCTCAAGAATACGAAATGCGTTCGACGGGGACGGGGATCATTCGACACAAATCTATTAGTACGTGTTTTTTAACAGACTGGAAAGCACACACTTTCCGTATAATTTTTTGCACAGAACGTGTAACTTAGAGACCAGAAAAGGAAGAAGAGACCGGAAAATAATCATTTTCCGGTCTATGTTTTAGTTTTCGGTCTCATTTGTAGTCAAATTGGCTATGAATTGTGTAGACAGTTTTAATACTTTTTTTTATTTTTTTTAACTTTTTTAATTTTTTATTATTTTTTTTAAACCAAAAAGTTTGTTGATGACCTGTAAGTGTAAAAATAGGCGAATATTAAGTTGGTTGAAAAGACAAAGTACGACAGATGACCGGAAACTCATTTTACAGATCTCCACAGATTTTCAGGTCTCGCCTACTGCTCGCCCTGTAAACTTTGTGTGTGGACCTGTAAAGTTTCCTTTTCTGGTCTAGCAACGTAAATACCTATTATACCGGAGATTTCTTGCCCGGATTAAAATTAATAAATCAGTCAAGCGTTAATAACGCGGATTTCCGTACGAGGATCATCCATTTTATACTTTACACTGTACCGTTTTTACTCGTGGAATAGTGGTGTAGAAATATGTCTCGTTTATTTTTATTGTGGTTCTTTAAGGAAACTTATTATCGAGTGATATGGAAAAAAGGCAAACGGCCGTAAGGAAAAGGACATTTTGTTGCTGAAAAGAAAAAGACTTTCTTTAACTTTTTATTGGAAAGACAAATATCAATTTTTTTAATTGCATCGGTCTGAGAGAGATCAAGTTTACCAGAAAATGCTCCTCCTGCACCTTTTTGCCAGTGAAAATATAACTATCTCCTTGAAATAGTCACCGTTGACAGATACAGGGTCGAAGGGAGTACAGGCGAGTCTGCAGGCCATTTTTCTGATAAGATGTGTTATAAAAAAAGAAAAAAAAGAAGTTAAAAAACCTCCAAATCAGTTACTTGAAAAGAAACTAAAAAACAAAAGATCAAACGATCTTGGGTGGAAATAACGAAAATTCAAACTTGGATGAGCATCCCACAAGGAAAACACAAAAGATCAAAGCGAAAAGAGAAATGATTAAACGATGTTTCGCCCTCGGTAACCAGCGTGAGCTCTTCAGTAGTTTCACTGGTCACCCTCCACTATATATCATTAAACACCATCATACGCTTTCATTTCCAAATTCGAACCACTCACAAATAGGCATGGTTCCGCACGGCACTTATCCAAGTTACCTAATACGAATTCGTCCTGGCGTGTTAATATTTCCAGTAGGATTATGCTCCTAAGGCAATTAAAACAAAAAAAGAAGTTAAAAAACCTTCAAATCAGTTACTTCAACCGAAAAGAAACTAAAAATTTTAGTCCACCTAAGATCTTTTGATCTTTTGTTTTTTAGTTTGCATTGCATCGGTCTGAGAGAGATCAAGTTTACCAGAAAATGCTCCTCCTGCACCTCTTTGCCAGTGAAAATATAACTATCTCCTTAAAATAGTCACCGTTGACAGATACAGGGTCGAAGGGAGTACAGGCGGGTCTGCAGGCCATTTTGCTGATAAGATGTGTTATAAAAAAAAACAAAAAAAGAAGTTAAAAGACCTCCAAATCAGTTACTTGAAAAGAAACTAAAAAACAAAAGATCAAACGAATTTGGGTGGAAATAACAAAAATTCAAACTTGGATGAGCATCCCACAAGGAACACACAAAAGATCAAAGCGAAAAGAGAAATGATTAAACGATGTTTTGCCCTCGGTAACCAGCGTGAGCTCTTCAGTAGTTTCACTGGTCACCCTCCACTATATACACTTTCATTTCCAACCTCGAACCACTCACAAATAGGCATGATTCCGCACGGCCCTTATCCAAGTTACCTAATACGAATTCGTCCTGGCGTGTTAATATTTCCAGTAGGATTATGCTCCTAAGGCAATTAGAACAAAAAAAGAAGTTAAAAAAACCTCCAAATCAAATACTTCTTGAACTTGAAAGAGCATCCCACAAGGAACACACAAAAGATCAAAGCGAAAAGAGAAATGATTAAACGATGTTTCGCCCTCGGTAACCAGCGTGGGCTCATCAGCCGTTTCACTGGCCACCTTCCACTATACATCATTAAACGCAATCATACACTTTGATTTCCAACCTTGAACCACTCACAAATAGGCATCGTTCCGCATGGCACTTATCCAAGTTACCTGATACGAATTCGTCCTGGCGTGTTAATATTTCCAGTAGGATTATGCTCCTAAGGCAATTAAAACAAAAAAAGAAGTTAAAAAACCTTCAAATCAGTTACTTCAACCGAAAAGAAACTAAAAATTTTAGTCCACCCAAGATCTTTTGATCTTTTGTTTTTTAGTTTCTTTTCGGTTGAAGTAACTCATTTGGAGGCTTTTTAACTTCTTTTTTTGTTTTAATTGCCTTAGGAGCATAATCCTACTGGAAATATTAACACACCAGGACGAATTCGTATCAGGTAACTTGGATAAGTACCGTGCGGAACGATGCCTATTTGTGAGTGGTTCAATGTTGGAAATCGAAGTGTGGTATTTAATGATGTATAGTGGAGGGTGACCAGTGAAACTACGGATGAGCCCACGATGATTACCCAGGGTGAAACATCATTTAATCATTTCTCTTTTCGCTTTAATCTTTTGTGTGTTCCTTGTGGAATACTTATCCAAGATGTGTTATGCTGGATCTCTCTCAGATGATTATATTTAGATTAGGAGAACAATAGTAACTATAGTAAGCTCACAAAAATTTGCCAAAATTCTTGAAACTTTGAACGGAAAAAGATTAAGGGCCAAATTCATAGTTCGACAATAAGGATGCCTTAAGGTAGCCGTCCCTAGATTTCATATTCATAGCGCCTTCCTTGGGAAAGGAAGGTTTTAAGGAACTCTTATTTTGTGGATTAGTTGGCAACACGGGAATCTACGCGTGCGGCATCTATGGGATGTGATCAAATTTGACTTTGTATGCAACCAACAATACATCGAAATATTTAGGATGTGAAATATCAAATTTTCGTTTTTGTTTTGGTTGCTTTTTTTGGAATTTCGGTAAACGTGAGTGATGGATAAAGAAAATAAAATAAAAAAGCTGTTTAACTAGAATATACTTCACAAAAACAAAAAACAAAAAAATTGACTTAGTCGATTTTGTCTTTAAAGCAACGAAATGTTGCTTATAAACCCGCCTTAACATTTCTGTAAAGAATCAGAGGTAATTATGAAGTAAACGGTTTTGTTTTATTTTAGCCTTAATATAAAAAAAACTTTATGCAGAAACTTACTAGGGTCTAAAAGGAAACTAAAAAATTTTGGAGGTGGTAAATTTCAACTCCCATTATTTGCCTACATAGAGTTTTTTCATAGAAAGCTAAAGTAAAATAAAAACTGTTTACTACACTGTTACCGAATCTTACTTACTTGTATAACTGTAGTGACATAATACCAAAGTGTGGATAATAAGCACAACATTGGAAATACCGGAAGCAATCTGTTATTTGGCTTTTTCATCTCCCTTACTATCAGCGGCAGTATTATGTATATTGTTGTGTATCTATTACAAAATTATTTTTCTCTATAAAAAATTTTGTAAATCCCTGATATATCTTTTGGCTTAAGGAGGCTTTAAGGTAGGAAATTACCAACCTTATCAAAAGGTTATCTTAAGTCTCCCTTTTTGGACTACGAATACCAATTTTAAGAAAAGTCTAACTTAAGGTAGAAGACTGAAAGTTGAAGTTAGCCCCAGAAAGCCGTTAAATCTGATTTAATCGTTTATGCCGTGTACACTTCCGGCCAAATAAAATGCGTACAGCAGAAGTTAGCTGCAGGTCTATTGAATTTATGTTTTGCTAATTGCGTTGCTTATTGTAACTGACTTTGACGTTTTCGAATTACAGGTTAGATTTTTTGACATTGTAAACACAAACATAAGGAGACTGGTCACACTTTACTAAAAAACTAATATACTAATAAATAAAACAATTTTTTTTAATTATTTAACATTTTATTATAAAAAATTATTCTTAAAGCTCATTATGGACAAAACAAGACCAAAATTGTGCGAATAAGAGAAAGGTATCGAGAAGAAGGAACTGTTTGGCGAAAGGAAGGCAATAACTTTTAAAAAAAAATCATATTCAGCGCACTTCTGCTGAATCAATGACTTCGTCGTACCCTCTGACTTTGATCTTTGAAATTTCTGGGAACAATATTCATTCGTGTTAACTTTTTTGCTACAAGGCCCCACAAATTTTCCATGGGATTGGCGTCAGGAGTTTTTGCCGGCCATGGCATGGATAGAACAGTTATCCTGTTGATACACAAAACCTTCTGGATAAAGAACTCCATAAATTCACGGAAAATCTTCCAGCCCGGCCTTCGTTAATAGCAATATATTTTTCGAGATAGCGTGTTCGTGGCGGGCGATATACCAAAATTTGTTTGCTGTCATTGTGGGACTGAAAGATTTTTTCCTTACGTGAAGACCACTTGTTGCCAAAATTCTTCTTCTTGTAGTGAATAGTTTACTGCAAAAATTAACCTGGCTTGCTTCTTGTCCTCCCTAAGTAAGATTTTCTTAGCAGCAACGCGCAAGTCTAGAACGGCTTATCCGTCTACGTCTACGGGCATGAAAAGCCTCAACTTTCGCCTCTGGGGCGATCGCAAATGAGTGGTCTTCAAGAAAGTCGATGAGTTGCTGATCCTGCTGAGGCGTACTGACTTGGGTGAAGCCAGTGCCTCACCTTCGTCGAACAGTTCCTTCATCTTGATACTTTCTTCTTATTACTTTTTCTTGTTTCGTCCATAATGGGCCGCTACTCTTCGAACCGATCAACCACCGTCTAATTTTGCCAAAATTTGGACTTAATACACTTTATAAAATCGGCGTACGCATTTTATGTGGCCGGAAGTGTATTTATAACCCGAAAGAAGAGTTAATTCGTATAACGTGGATAATCTACATTAAAATTCACGATAATTGGATATTCCAGGTTATGTTTTGTTTATTTTTATTGTGGTTTCGTTTAATTTTTTATGATTTTGTTCTTGACGCTTTTGCTGAGTTCAGAGCCGGCGCTAGGTCCGGGCAAAACGGGCCCTTGCCCGGGGCGGCAAATTTAGATGATAGCAGATTGGCTGTAAAATTAGTTATTTTATAAAAAAAAGGAATAAAGTCAGATACATTAATGAAAAATTTATCAGATGTAATTTTAATAAAAGCTGCTTTTAAAATGTTTACCAAGTGGCAGTCACAGCTTTTTTGAAGGGGGAGGGAACGTGTATTTAGTAGGTATTAGGTTGGATTAGTATATTTATAAAAAAATATATATAGGAGCAAGGGCACGAAATCTTGGGCGTATCTATAAAAACCACGACTAATCCGTTTATTTCTTTAAAATTTTCAAAAAATGTGTAAGATTCTTTAAACTTTTATGACATGACACCATGACTATATCACAATCAAAAATCAAATAATTTCGGCATACGTCCCTTGGGGGGCAGCAACCGCATTTTTAATAGAAAAAAGGAAACTCTAAGCATTACTCAAGTTTTTCATGAAAAAACCAAGACTCCCACTTAAGAAAGGTTCTCATTTCCAGAAAGCCAAATCATTGGTATTGCTTAAATTGCAGTTAAAATTAAATTATAACCATTAACAAAGTAATAGCACCGAAGGTAAAAAAAATTGAGGTTTGTCAAAAAAAAAGTGGGCAGTTCTAGGGTTGGCTGACAAAGATTGGTGGAGGATATTGCCAAAATTCTAAATTTGTAGCTAAAGCGAAGCGAAGCAACCATGCCATTTTGAAAATAATTATTATAAATATTCTTTTTTTTACCCGTTTCAAATAATTTTGTACGAAGCATGGGAAAAGAGATGCAATAGGGCGCTTTACCTTTCTGTCCGGGGCGGCGGAACTACTAGCGCCGGCCCTGCTGAGTTTTTGGTGATACATTAAGGTTTAAAAAACAAAAAAAAAGAAGTTAAAGAACCTCCAAAATGGTTACATCAGCCGAAAAGAATCTAAAAGCAAAAGATCAAAAGATCTTGTGTGGAAATAACGAAAATTCAAACCTGGATGAGCATCCCACAAGGAACACATAAAGGACCAAAGTGAAAAGAGAAATGATTTTCGTTATTTTCACCCAAGATCTTTTGATCTTTTGCTTTTAGATTCTTTTCGGTTGATGTAACCGATTTAGAGGTTTTTTTATCTTCATTTTTTTGTTTTTTAATTGCCTTAGAAGCACAATCCTATTGGAAATATTAACACGCCAGGACGAATCCATATCAGGTGACCTGGATTAGTATCAGTGCGGAACGATGCCTATTTGTGAGTGATTTAAAGTTGGAAATCAAAGTGTATGATGGTGTTTAATGATGTATGGGGAGGGTGACCAGTGGAACCACTGACGAGCTCACGCTGGTTACCCAGAGCGAAACATCGTTTAATCATTTCTCTTTTTACTTTGGTCCTTTGTGTGTTCCTTGTGGGATGCTCATCCAAGTTTGAATTTTCGTTATTTTCACCCAAGATCTTTTGATATTTTGCTTTTTAATATTAAGGTTTGATATGGAAAAGGACAAAAAAAACCGTCAAGAAAAGGTCATTTTAGTCCAGAAAAGAAAGAAAAGTTCTCCTTAAGGTTTTATTGGAGAGACAAATATGAATTTTTCGTGAGCTGATCATGTTATCTTCTTTTAATTGCCTGCATCGGTCTAAGAGAGATCAAGTTTACTCCTTTTTGTGCGACCTTTCCTGTTATATTCAAGTACAAGTCCTCCTCAAATAAAAGCCCACATAACAATTAAGCATTCCTGTAATGTAATAGACATATCCCAAGCAGCAATTTAACGGCGTAGCGACGTTTTTAAATGCGACCCGACGCGACGTTATGATGCGACGTCGTTTTAGCCAACATGCCGACCCGGATTTACACCAAAATGGTGGATGATTTTTGAGTCCTTACGTCGCTGGGCAGTGACTGTGACACTAGCGCCCTCTGTGTTATTGATTTTTTGGTGGTGTTTCAGTACCCAAAATGTTGCCCATCTCAAACTTAGGGATTTTCGGTTACTAAAATGAACTTATTTTTATACACTTTAGAAAATGGCAAACAAAAAATTATAATTTGATAATTACCGTTTATTAAATAGTATTTATATGGCCACTCTGGGAGCAAAATTTAAAAACGCATTTCAGTTTACTGACAAATATGCTTACACAAGAAATGAAAAAACACGCGCGCCCTTAATTTGTTTGTGTTTAAACGAAAAATATTGCTTTTTTTTTAATGTAAAAAAAATTAATGCTACTAAAGCCCTCTTTTTAGGACTCAAATACCTATCTCGCCCGGAAAATGAATAAAACGTCTCCAAAATGCCATTCAATGGTGTTTGTAGTATTTTTTGCCGTATTTAGTAAATATAAACAATGGCGGCCACTTCGAACATAAACGACGGCATCAAAAATGGCGAATATTATGAGAATCCCAAAAAATATACGTAAATGGGCTACAGTCGTCAAACATTCCCAAATGAACCACGACCGTTGGTTACTATTAAACCAACATGTGACTGGAAAACGCTTCCACTATTCCGCCGATGAAAGTCCTTATAACCTTACTTTTTATTTGATTTTTCTAAAATAAATGGTCGATGAACTGTGAAATAAAATTTAGTTTTTTTCAAATATGTCGGGACACTTCAAAGATTCTACTTCTTGGAAGCAAAAGCAAAAAGTATTTTTAGTGAGCGGCAAGAAGTGAAGCTGTGGATTAGAAATTACTGTTTAAAGAGCACCAGTCTTCCTTTTTCGCCCATATACTTGTAGGATAATGTCATTTCTCTGTCAAGACCTCAATTCTTGAGCAGGGCACGACATAGATTTGCGTCGAGTGATCCCACGTCGAACGCATTTTGTATTCTTGAGCGGTGATCGCTCATTCCATTCTATCAAAATTTGGGTGTTCCCGCTGCCCGACTCCAAAGCCAGGGATCGGTCGCATTTCTCAGGCAAGCATATGCCCCAGGATCCCTTCTCTTGAGGAATCGATCCTTCTCTCGAGATTCAAGAATTAGGTCCCTGACCAGTTGAGCCAGTTGTTTAAAATCTAGAGAGAAATAGGACGATCTGCCATACATAAAGTGCAGCAGAGAAGGAGAATATAATGCCTTTCCTTTGGAAACTTTTCTTCTTCACAAGAAAAGGGCCCTTAAATTCGTCAAAACTCCGGCCGGAAAACGTCGCAAGACAGGCCAGAAACGTCGCAAATTCACGTAATGTGAAAGTTGTTTAGACGTTGATACGTCGGCAGAACGTAACTAGAGTCTCATAAAAACGTCCACACGACGTCACTGGTTTACTAGAAAATGCACCAACGCATGACAGGTCGGCTAAACGTTGGGTAGACGGTAATAATGTCACTGCAGTATTATCTAACGTTAAAGCAACGGAATTTTGTCGTAATATGCAAGACAGTCTGAAGATCACCAATTTATACACACAAATTAACGTCCGTTTAGGTAAAGTATATGGTTATTGGTTAGAAAATTGTTGCTTGGGATACTTATAGAGCAAAGAATGTAATAGCGGCCAGCGTTACATCCTCCGTTTGGCAAAAAAATGGCGTAGTTACTCAAAGCACCTAATCTTTTCGCGTCGGTTAACAAGAACCCCACAAAAATACGTCTCATCGTCGTCTGCAGATTAGAATTCCAATTCCCGACAAAATTGCGACATTGAATCATTTGAACTACTAAAATTCTCCCACCGAACGACGTTTGGCTCTAACGTTTTTGGTAATGCCTAAAAATATCTTAAGGTAAGAATTCAGATACTTGCACAAGAACAATAATAATCGATCAACTTCGCAGAAAACAAAGAAGTAGATCCAAGATGGAGCGCTGACCCAGTCCTGAAATTTATTTAACCTAATCTCAATAAGACACGCTGGCTGATGACCGTACATATTACCAACAATAGGTAGGTGCCAAAAATGACTATCTTTAAAATAAGTAAATCAAGACTGGGCAAATACCTCTTTGGCTTTACTTACCACTGTGTTTTTTATATACATAAGTAGTGTGTTCCTTTTTCTATGTTTTCGAAAGACGGTTTTTTTTTTGATTTCCAAATTCATAACCTAAAAGTGAGGTTAGGTTCCCAACAGACAACTTTCGTCACTTTTTTTTACGAAATTGGCCGTTGCGACATGACGTTGAACCGGGGTAGGAAAATTGACCAAATGAACAAGGAGAGACATCAACGAAGTTCAGACGTCGGAATTTTTTACTTAAAATTACTTTTCACTCAAAAATGTCGCTACCAACAATACTAAAATGCCAAAAGTTTTACTAAAAATCACTTCCAAGTTGGTGACCGCCGGATAACGTCTCCTAAGATATGCAGTGGATATATATATCCAAGCACATGAATATACACCAAATATGCATCTTCAACTAAAGTGCAATTATGGAGTAGCTTATGGATATAGGTATAGTTAATTTCAGATAAAATGCGTACATAGAAAAACAAAATACAACGTTTTTTCTTCGTGTAGATGCGCCATTTTACACTATTCATTTTGCACCCGTCATATACCATGACATATTTTATTTTTGATTTAAGTCAATCATTGTCAATAATTTTTGACTTTATTCAAAATTACATTTTTAAAATGGTTCCACAACTTTAGGCCTTTATAAAATCGCAGATAATAACTCGAATGCAAGATAGCAGTAAGAAGGTCGCCAAAAATTTTGATATTAATAATGCCATTATGCACAGAATTTTGAAACGATGGCGAGAATATCAGTGTTTGGATCGAAAGCGGGGTACCGGTTTGCAAAATAAGGTAAGCACAGAGGAATAGGCTGGACAATTACTGAGTTATCCTGGATTTATAAACTGGACTATATCGGCGAACGGTGACGTTACTGTTATCGGTAGAAGATCAACAATGGAAATGCCATAATACCATTCATAAAGTTTTTGCCGTTATCGGTACGACGGTATCGGTAGGGCGAGATGAACCAACTTAATCTTCGCCGACAACGTCGAGAGCGCGTTCAGATATTCGACCAATGAAAGGTCGCGGTTTTTATCACGTGATATCATACTGTGGCGCCGCCTGTTTTGACGTTTCATTTTGACAAGGACTTTGTTTTTGATTTGTTTTTCAATTCATTTTTTTTGTTTTTTTTTTCGATTTGTTTTGGATTTTGTAAGTAAAATGGAAGATGATGAAGGTAAGTACTTTGGTTACTTTCTTTGGTAATTATTTAAACGGTTTTTTGCTATTTTTGTTTTTTGTTGAAAAATTCTTTTTGGGGGCACCATTTTATTTAAGTGCCGTCATGACCCTATCAGTGTTAATTTGGGGGCCACAATGAACATGTTTTGTTTTTTTTGGATTCTGCAACTTCGACTGTACCTCCATGGAGAGTTGGTAGCAATTTTGTTATCTGGTCTCTTTTTTTTGTAGTTGATTTTGTATTCCCTTTCTTATAAGATATATTTAATTCCCAGATTCCCAGAACATATATGAATTACCAGATATGGAAGATTCCCAGAATCTGGAAGATTCCCAGGATGAGATGGCAGATACATTAGGCTGTGATGGTGGGTATATATTGCTAACAAAAAATAGGCAGTATTGTTTATTTATAAAATCTCATTAGAAAGCCTTTTATAACAAAGATCTCTAACCAAATTCTGGTTAGGATCAGTGGTATTTTTAAATAATACTAGATTTTATTGTTTCAGTTTTCAGAGATAGATTTGTAAGACAAAAAAAACAAAAATAAATCAGGAGATGCAGCAGGGTCTAACTGAACCAATTCAATGTGCTCAAGGAAGAGAACGTAAGTAATGATTTTTATCATTTCCTGAAGATGACAAGTTTTGAATCTCTCGGATATAGGGAATGGAGAATGAAATAAAAACTAGTTATCTCTTGCAATGTTTCGACCTTTTAATGGTTGATTCTGAGGCTTGAAAAAGGGTAATAAAAGGTTAAAACATTGCCCTAAGACAACTGGTTTTTATTCCATTCGCTATAGCCAAGAAATTGAAAACATGTTATATTTTTATTTATTTTTTTTATCGCAAAAGCTACTGCTGGACAGGTTTTCACAACTTTTGTTGACCACAATTCTTAATATAGTTGTGAAAACCACATAAAATCATTCTTGAATTGATTTTCTTAATAATTCGACCCCCTTCCCAGCAATCCGCTGCCCCCCAAAAATGAATGATCTCTTGGTGGCAAAGAATTTTTGCGCCAAATTTGATACAAATCATTTTATTGGTTTTTGAATAGCTTTGCAGACCTGAGACCATTGGAATTTTTTTCATATATATTATTAATCATTATTTAATTTTCTAGCACATATTGCAATATCTCTGACGAAAGCAAAAAAAAAGTAAGATAAAAAAAGGGGGAAAAATAACCAAAAAAAAATTGAGGCAAAAAAAAAGTTCAGGTAGTCTCCACAGCAACTGGGCCAGATTCAAGACCATCAAGTTCTAATTCCATTTGATCAACAGTTGAAAGCCTCATGATGTCTCCAAGAAGCTCCCCAGACAGAGAATCAAGTGTAGAATGTTCCGTGGTTACACCAACAGATGGAAAAAAAGGTTAGCTAATTGTTAAAATATATGCTTTGCTGGCTTCAGCAATAAATAAAAATGTATAACTTCATGAAAAAAAAATTACTTACTGTCAGAGAATAACAAAACCATTTTTGATTACTGATGCAAAACATTTTTTTATTGTTCAGGGATGCAAAAACATTATTTGTTTTATTTTTTTACACACTAATAATGTCAAAAAATTAAATGGTCTGCAGTAGGACATATTGTTTTTAGTTTTTTGTAAGTTTTAATCCAATTTTCAAATTTTTTATGGTTATTAAAGAAAATAGTTTTTACAACTTGCAGCTAAACTGCTTTTTTATGTTCGCGTTGTTAAATCACTTGCTGGACTCGTTCTTTAAAACAACACTTGCCAGTACTAAAAACTACTATTGGGTCCTTTCTCTTTCCTTATTTTTTTTTATGAAGGTATTTAAAATAAATGGCGCCAGCAGACACATTCATAAAACGTTAAAAAAAATTAAACGTTCTTTTTTTTAATTTTGCAGGTCAAAAAAAAAAAGATGGGGGTGAAACAGCCAAAAAAATTATGGATTCTATCAACAAAAAAAAAAGATTCAAATGTAAATAAAACTTTTGTGACTATGTTTACACAAGGCTCCAGGAAATGACTCCAGAGGAGTCAAAGCAACGAAGCAGGGCAATGCTTCTCATCCTGGAGGAAAACAAATAAATTTTTGTTACTGCTTATTTTTTTGTAGATACCCACTTTAATATAAACTTTATTTTGTAGAAAATTAGTATTAATTTACAAAAAAAATCTAGTAAAAATTACTAACAAACTTTTGTATTTTGATAAATAGTATTGGTAAATATTCTGTTTCTTAAAAAAGTTAATAGTAACATTACAGTAGAAACAGTTCTAGAAATTACAAGGTAGTCAAAAAAAAGTTCACTTATTAGTTACGACAGTGTTGCTTTGACAAACATAACTTGACACTCACATTAAAAAAGAAAGCACGCAAATCAAGTATATAAATTTACATTTATGTCAAAATATATTCATTGTTTTTTAAGCTTCTAAACATGTATGAACCCTATTCCAAATTCATCTGACCAATATTTTTGACACGGACAATGACAGTTCCATTTAGTTTTTGTTGCCTTATTGAAATTGGTCCGGAGAATTTGGAAATAACAGTAGACCCCTGTTTAGTCTTTCCAGTTGCCATGAAACAGCTCCCACTGGAGACACTAAGTAATTAGCCAAAGTATCTCGTAGATCATAAAGAATTCTTCTTGAATAATGTGTTTCTCTCCATTTTCCATTTTTTTGGTCATTTGAGTCTACAAACCCTGGAGGGCAGTAAATATTTTGATAATCTTTTACCATTTCAATCTGACAGTAGTTATGTAAGACTGTAACTGCTTTGACAATATTATCTATATTTTTAACTTTTGCAATTATATCTGTTTGCAGAATTCTCCATCTATTGGCCATAATTCCAAAAGTATTTTCATAGGGCCTGTTACAACTCTACCAAGTGACTTTATACTTGCTCTGCATTTTTTATGTGAAACTGTACCCAAGTGTTTTAAATCGACAAAAATTAATGATGACTCTACTTAGACCTTTCAGCGTGAATGGACCGTTTGTTATTTTAATATTATACCATACAAATTTCACGTCTATGTAGAAGAACCAAATAAAAATCATTTAGAATCGAAAAATTTAGTTGTTGATTATTTAATCAGCTCTCATCTATACTGAGCTATCCATTTTGGTCCTTGTCGAGCAGATATATCGTAAAACGTTAACGTACCGGAGTACCGGTATATCGTAAAAAACCGGAAACGCCGAAATAACAAGAAGCTATCAAATCGAAAAATCGTTATATTATCGAACCACTGGTTGTTATTATCGAAAAAATAACAACAAAAAATCGACTGTTAATCGAATCGTAACATAAGTTACGTAACATAGTGAAAACAAGACATTGGACTATTGGATACAAGTAGCAGTGACCAGAACGAGGAATCCCAGAGCATTATTGTAAGTCTGTTCCATTTTCCATTTCATTTTGCTTCTATTTATTGCGTAATTTGCTTGAGTAGATAGCGTGGATCGTATAATTGTATATAAAAAAAACATAATTTAATCAAAAATATATTTTGCTAGTTAAAACGGCATAAAAAACAATCCAACATGAGTGAGGAAGAGATTACTCTTGAAATTAAGCAGTTAAAACATTCAAGAGGTTTGCTTAAAGCTACCTTAATGCGTTTCGAGAATTTTCTTAACAAGTTTAGTGACGATAAAATTGAAAATCTAGAATCCCGCTTGGAATCCATAAATACTACGTTAGAATCGTTTATCACACTTCAATCCCAATTAGAATTTTTAGATCCAAAAGAGTTACGGTTGGACGAACGCGAAAATTTCGAAGAAAAATATTTTAGTTTTGTCGGATTTGCGAAAAAACATGTCTTGCGCATTAGAGTACAGTGTTACCAGCACAAACAACTTCACAAGTATTGCCTACTAATGTTATTGTGCCGCCACCACCCTCAAAGCCACTTTTAAAAGTTGATTTAATAAAATTTTATGGTGATATTGACAAGAGGACTCAGTTTCGTGACCTATACATAACTCTAGTGCACAACGATAACACAATCGATAATATCAGGAAATTCTATACACTCTTGGGATCTCTCAAAGGAGACGCTGCTAAAGTTTTAGAATCCATACAAGTTACAAGCGACAATTACGATATTGCTTGGAATATGCTTTTAGAGCGTTACGAAAACACATTCCTAGCAATAAAAAATAACATTAGAGCTTTATTTAACTTAAAACAAGTCTATAAAGATAAGTTTACTTTAAGAAATTTATTAGATGAGTTTCAAAAAAGATATCGACTCCTGAAGTTACTAAATGAGCCTGTTGAACATTGAGACACCATGCTAATTTTCTTAATAACATCAAGAATAGGCTCCCAAAATACCACCTTATGGGAAGAGTATGTTATAAAAAACAAAATTGACCATCCCAAACTACAGGAGCTTTTAGACTTTTTAACGGACCGTTGTAAGTTATTGGAAGCTACGCAAACATCCTTGAAAATCGAAAAAAAAACAATCAAATATCAAAAACGATTCAAATACGCAGTCAGAACGAGGGTGGGAATTTGGAACCTTTGGTTGCACTAAAACAAAATTATGATTGTTTTCCACAAAACCAAAACTACACTTTTTTGTACTCGACGCGCGTTTCGCTAACAACGTTAGTATCATCAGGAGACGATAAACAATAAATAACATGAAAAATGCGCAAACTGCTTTAGAACTAACCATGAGACTAGTGAATCCGTAGCACAAGGATGCAAAGTTTGTTCGTCGAAAAATCATAATACCTTGCTTCATTCTGACAGCCTTAATAGCGGTGAAACAAATAAAATGCAAAAAACTAGCGAATCGTCATTATCGGGATTAGCGGTTGTTAATCATAGCATAAGAAACCATTCAGAAATATTATTATCGACAGCGTCTATTTTAATAAGCGATTATAAGGGTGATTGGCAACACTGTACAGCACTATTAGATAGCGGTTCCCAATCAAACTTTATAACTCGCGATTTAGCTGAAAAACCACAACTTAGTTACATTCAAGTTGGCATGCCTATTGTGTGTGTTGGTGATACCACAACAACGATTAAAGATCAGTGTTCCGCCACTATTGAATCCTATGATCACGGGTACAGCCGGGAACTAAGGTTCTTAGTGACGCATCATATTACCGAAAAACTGCCTACTAACTCATTTTCTAGGTCACTGCTCCCTGAAAATATTAGGTTGGCAGATAAAAACGTTAACACCCCTAAGACAATTGATATTTTGTTGGGAGCTGATGTGTTTTATAACACCTTGGGCACTGATAAAATTTGTCTAGGAGCCTATTTTGTTCGAAACTGTTTTTGGTTACATTACATCAGGCCCTTTATTAATAAAAAAAGTTCGAAAAAACGTATTTGTAATTTATCGATTAGTGTAGGGCTTAACGAAAATATTGAAGGGTTTTGGGAAATTGAACAGGGCTTTTCAGAAACTAAAAAATTTCAAACTTTACAAGAAGTTCAATGCGACAACATATTCAGTAAAACTTTAAAGCGCGAGGAAACAGGACGCTTGGTAGTAACATTGCCTATAAAACCCGATGCAGGTACCCTAGGAGATTCCTTGAACGCCGCGAAAAACCGTTTGTATTCAATGGAATGTAAAGTTAAACGAAAACCCGATTTTAAGAAACAATATACAGAGTTCATGTGTGAATATGAACAGTTACATCATATGGGAAAAATAACTCCTTCTGAAATTTTCACACAAATAGAAATACCAGTTTATTACCTACCACATCACGGAGTTGTAAATCCGTTATCAACTACAACCTCTTTGAGAGTTATTTTTGACGGAAGTTGTCCCTCAAAAACTTCTGTAAGTTTAAATAACATTCCTATAATAGAGCCATCCATTCAGGATGATTTATTTTCCATATTATTGAGATTTCGTAAGTATCCAATCGTAATAACCACTGACATCGAGAAAATGTACCGTCAGGTTAAAGTTGCACGGGAACAAACCAACCTGCAACGCATAGTTTGGCGCGAAAATCCAGAAGATGAAATTTCGCATTATCGTTTGCTAACTGTTACGCACGGGACTAGTTCAGCTAGCTACCTAGCGACTAGGGCACTGCAACAAACAGCTATTAAAAACAAAAAATCGTATCCCAAAGCGTGCGAGATTATTTTGCATGACTTTTACGTTGACTTATCACCGGCGCAGATTTTGTTAAGGACGCTTTTAAATTAAATCAGTGATATTTAAAGTTCCTACGGATTTCACTTGCGTAAATGGGTGTCAAACAATGTTGAAGCAATAGGTAAAAAATCTCTGGGGATCGATGACAAATATTTTATTCATAACAACGAAATTAAGAAAACTTTAGGCTTAATTTGGATTGAAAATTCAGATATTTTGACGTACATTGTAAATTTTCCAAATTTAAGCAATAAAAATCTCACTAAAAGAACTCTTTTATCGTCAATTTCTACAATTTTTGATCCATTAGGTTTAATCGCACCTATCATCGTTACAGCAAAAATATTTATGCAAAAATTATGGCAATGTAAATTAGGATGGGATGATTCAAAATCAATCGACACGTTTTAATTAAAAAATCAGTAAATCAGTAAAAACACAATTGCATTTATTTAGCGATGCGAGTCAAGTCGCTTACGGCGCATGCTCGTACTTCAAAAGCATCGATAAAGATGGCAAATGTCGTGTGCAGCTCGTTTGCTCGAAATCGCGTGTAGCATCGTTAAGAACACAATAGATTCCCCGCTTAGAACTGTGTGGGGCTCTTGTAGCTACACAACTTTGTGAGAAAATTTGCGTCTCAATTAACTTAAAAATCAATGATATATTTTTCTGGACTAACAGTACTATTGTGCTAGCTTGGTTAGCTTCAACACCTTAAAGATATTCGTTGCAAATCGTGTCGCGGAAATTCGAAGAAAAACTATTTTAACGCAGTGGCGTCACGTGCCAACATCTGAGAATCCCGCCGACTTTGTTTCTAGAGGTATCAAGCCCAGTTAGTTAGAATCGAATAAATTATGGTGGGAAGGTCCTGAATGGTTAATCGAAGATAAAGAATTTTGGCCTAACCGCTAAAAGTTAATTGAGGATCTACCGAACGAGAAAAATATTGCTATCAATTTAACCGTAACCAACGCAGTTAACAATTTAAACATTTTTCAAAAATTTTTTACCTCATATCGACTTAAACGCATTGTTGCTTTGTGCTTTCGATTTGCAAAAAATTGCAAAAATAAGTTTAAAAAAGTGACTAATAATCTTACCACGGAGGAGTTGGAAAAATCAATGCACAGTTTATTAAAAATAGCCCAACTTGAAATGTTTCCCGAAGAAATGCAGTTAATTCGTAAATCTAAGCCCCTGCAAAAAACCTCAAAATTATTATCGCTTAGCCCTATTCTTGGTGATGACGGTTTTCTTCGAGTTGGAGGGTGTATTAGTAACTCGCAATTGCATTACGATAGCAAACATCAAGTTATTTTATCGTCAAATCATATTCTTACCAAACTTATCATACTTAACGAACATCATATGCATTTACATGCCGGTATACTCTCGGTATTAAATTCTTTGCGTCAAAAATATTGGGTTATTCATGGGCGCCGGGCAATACACACCGTCCTTAACAGCTGTGTTACTTGTTTCCGGGCAAACCCAAAAAGAATTGTGCGTAAAATAGGAATATTGCCTTTAGATCGAGTAAGCCAGTATCGGATATTTTACGTATCAGGAGTTGATTTTGCCGGTCCTTTTAATACGAAGGATGGAAAGTTGCGCAATCGTGCTATAGTTAAGGCTTACCTTTGTATATTTATTTGTTTTACCAGCAAGGCGGTTCATTTAGAGGCAGTTAGAAAGTTTTGCTTTTCTGAACGCTCTAAAACGATTTATATCTCGCCTTGGAATTTGTAAATCAATTTATAGTGACAACGGCACTAACTTTTTTGGAGCTAATAATGAGTTAAAAAAGATTTGTGAGGAAATCCCTAAATTTGTTAAAGAACGCGAAACATGTGACTTTTTATTTAAAAGTAATATTAAGTGGAATTTTATTCCTCCACGCTCCCCTCATCATGGTGGATTGTGGGAAAATGCGGTTAAGCGTGCAAAATACCACATTTATCGCATAATCGGAAAAAATGTATTGACATATGAAGAGCCATCCACACTGTTTGCTCAGGTGGAAGCAGCAATAAACTCCGCTCCCATATGTCCAATTTCCGAAGATCCATCGGATTTTAATGCACTAACCCCCGGTCATTTCTTGTTCGGTGAACCCTTGTTATCCCTACCACAACATGACTTAACTGATCTACCTACAAACCGCCTAGATCAATACCAGAAATCACAGCAAACATTTCAAATATTCTGGCAGCGATTGTCAAAGGACTATCTTTTAAACTTACAAGAAAGAAATAAATGGAGGACCAATTCTGACACGCTAGTTAAAGTTGGTTCACTTGTTCTCCTGATCGATGATAACCTGCCCCCCATGCGCTGGCGTTTGGGCCGAGTTTTGGAACTTCACTATGGTCCAGACAGAGTTTCACGAGTTGCGAAGATCCTGACGTCCACCGGTACCACTTCTCGTGCAACTCAAAAAATATGTGTTTTACCAGTGAGGGATGAAGTTTAAATACATGTTTGGTTTTTTGAAAGGCGATGCTTTGAAGGCCGCCGGTATGTTACAACTCTACCAAGTGACTGCGAAAGTGTACCCAAGTGTTTTAAATCGACAAAAATTAATGATGACTCTACTTAGACCTTTCAGCGTGAATGGACCGTTTGTTATTTTAATATTATACCATACAAATTTCACGTCTATGTAGAAGAACCAAATAAAAATAATTTTAAAAACGAAAAATTTAGTTGTTGATTATTTAATCAGCTGTCGTCTATACTGAGCTATCCAGGGCCTCATAATATATTGTTTGAGAGGAAAAGCTTCATCTGCCACCAAAAAATAGGGCATATTAAAATCAGTATTTTGAAGAGTACTAGCATCTGACACGTTCAAATTATTTTCATCTAGTTTTTTCCCAAATAAGCTATCTCGAAAAATACCACCATCGCTCTGAGAGCCATATGCTCCAATGTTCACCATTGTAAATCTATATTTACTATCGCAAGAGGCTAGTAAAACTATACTAAAGTCTTTCTTGTAGTTAAAATAAAGAGAGCTACTATGTGCAGGAGACTTAATTTTAATATGTTTTCCGTCTAAACCGCTCAAACAATGGGGAAAATTCCATCTACTCTCAAAGTCCCATGCAATTTTTAACCACTTTTCTTGTGTTGAAGAAGTTCTAAAATACTCTCCATGTAGGACCTCCTACACTGCAATACATGTTTCATGAATTATTTGGTGAACAGTTGATATTCCAATATGAAAATTCCATGCCAGAGCCTGCTACTTAAGGAAATTTTCCCCAAAATAGTTAAGAATAAAATGGTGTTAAGTCAAGCCCCCCAAGGGGTGTCTATGCCACTGTTACAGATACCTATGTAAGAAATACAAAACAGCCATTATTGTTTAGTCTGTCAATTTTAGTGGTACACATACTGTAGTGTGATCACTAGTCTCTCCTCTGCCATTATCCCATCACGTATTTTTTGTTTGGAAATTTTTGGTTTTATTTTTCCCAATAGTTGGTCAAAGACTGGCTTGGTCATGCGTGTATATTTGAAAAATTGCTCCGAATCCAAGTTTTTCATCTTGTTATAATAGGCAAAACCACTTGTTTAACTTCTTTTTCTGTTAATAGGCCTGGTTTTAAATCTTCTTTTTTTCTTTTTTAGCATGTAAGCCATGGATAAACACAAAAAAACACTCTTTAAACCCAACATCTGGGTTTCAGTATCCATATTTTCTCTTTTTTCCAAAAAAATTAAAAAAAAAAACAAACACTGAATGAAAACCAATTTTAGGTTATGTACAATTGTCCTCTTTTTTTTTGTCCCTGTCTCTGTCTGATTCTGCCGTCGTCGACCAGTTTATGAATGGAAAGCTTAACCACACCGACACCGCTGCCGACAACGTCGTCGTTCGCCGATATAGTCCAGTTTATAAATCCAGGGTAATTTGCGAGAGAACCCCATTTTCCACAGCTGTTGAAGCCATCAACACAACTGTTTTCCGGATTCCCGATCTACAGCATGCAGACGAGTGAAAAATTCTGAACTTAAATATCGCCACCAGCAAAGAAGCTCCTTTTCTCAGAGCAAAAAAAACAAGCAGCGACTAATCTTTGCTCTCAATCACGCTGCAGAGGATGAGGAATATTGGGACAAAAAAATTTTCAATCTTCTTCGGATAGCCGAAAAATAAATGTATATCGTCCACCTCGAAGTCGGTTTATTGAGCAATATACCCACCAGATTACTAGAGCAGGATACTTTTCAGTGAACATGTGGGGTTGGATGTCTGCTAGAGGGTTAGGTGTTTGCTGGCAAATTGAAGGAAGATTTACCGGAGTGAGATATTTGGAAATTTTAGAAGGGGTCAGATGATTTTTTATATCCAAACAATGAAATATTTTTTTAGCAGGAAAATTATCCTGTTCACACAGCTAATGCTGTGTGCATCGCTGGTTTCAAGACCAAAATATGGAAGCGCTGCTTTGGCCATCGTCCCGACCTTAAACCACATCGAAAATAATTGGGGAAGATTAGTCAAAATAATATATGAACATAATTGGAGGCCCCAAAATGCCGAAGAACTTTCAAACGCTATACGTAATGCATGGGATTTGGTTTCTAACGATGAAGAATATTGTCAAAATTTAGCTTATTCCATGCCACGTCGATTGGCAATGGTTATTGAAAAAAAATGGAGCCGCCATTAAATATTCTTTAATTTTTATCTTTATATTACTTAAAATTAAAATAATTTGTTTGTTTATGAAAACGCATGCATAAACAACTCTGTGTAGTTCGCTTTTTACTAATTCCATGAACTTACCTTGCTCGTGTATATAAAGAGTTGTTCTTTAGCCTTGTTTAAAAATACTATTTTCTATTGCTAAGAAGAGTAAATTAGATACTGACAAAATAATAAATAATTCTTCAAGAGTTGCAATTTTTAATATAACTATAACTATAACAATAATAGAAATATCTTACGTACACTACAATTAGCAGGTAGTGCCCCAGGTGCATACTAAAAAGCGTGGGTACAGCTAAATACACAAAAAAAAATTTTGATGTACTACTTGAGATTAGTTGTCAAAATATTACCTAAATAACTGTTTGCTGAATTTTATTTATAATAATATTACATGCTACATAGAGAACATATTGATTCCAGCGCCATCTACCTACAATAGATGACATTAAATGAAATTATAATTACAAATCATGTAAGTCATGTCCTTTTCACAAGATGATAATATCTTCACCAAATATGCCAAAATTCTGACAAAAATATTCTTTTTGGGAATATTCATAGAAATAACTTGATTATCATGCTATCATGTAAATATTATTATCTTATTACGAAAGAAATATTACTATCACAAACTCTTAAAGAATATTCAACAAAAATAGACCTAGAACACTCATGTCATGTTCGCAATAGAATATTTCAAAAATCAATTTGAGGGAATATTCCTATAAAATGAATATTCCTCCAATGTTATGTGGGGTAGGCCTTTTAATTACCTAATATAAATAAAAAATATAGAATTTCTTACATATGGACGTGTGTTCTTGAACGGCGGCATAGATCTATGGCGAATGATCACATGTTACGAAAACCTTATATTCTTGAGCGATGATCCTATCTTACGGATCTTATGAAAATCATAGGTTCCTGATCGCATGATCCGAAATCAGGGAACAGCGTCGAATCTAGTGACGCTTGCACAAGAAAGAGGTTCTTTTTTAAAAAATATTTTCCTTCCTAAAACTACTTTTATTCGTAGGAAGTGATGGACCCATGCGGTAGATCCCATCGGACGAGAGAAAGATCGGATCGTATGACTTTCAAGAATACACGTCATGATAACATCGGTTTCCAACCAGTTATTAAACTATATATGGTTAGTCTCTCCCGTTTTTTACATGGAAAGTCACTAAAGCCTTATCAAAATTTTTTAACTTGTGTTTGTGACGTGACCCTAACTAGTTGTGTGTGAATTTTCGTACACCCTCTGTAAAGGAAATTGATGTGTGCAGGGGGCAGTTCGACCATCGTCAAAATTGATTGTCTCGCACGTGTCCTAATGACATTTTCCGCCGCTTTCGGGCAAAATAAATCGGAAAATGATAAGTTATTGCTTTGGAAAAAGCGCCTATTTCTCATCGTCCGTCGCGCGTAAGTAAACTGGCTTTTTACACAGCTTTTTGGGTTGTTCGGTTCGTGACACAGGAACAAGTAAAATGGAGCTTAAATTGTTCAATTGTTTTTTTGTAATTTGTAAAAATATATTTAAAAAAAATAATTTGAAAATTTTTAGTCTAAAGGTATCAAGTATTATCTCCACCCAATTTGAAACAGAAAAAGTAAACAGAAGGGTAAATAAGTAAATTCCCATATAACAATTAAACATTTCTGTAATGTAATAGTCATATTCTTAGAAAACAAAGAATGTGATAGGAGTGTTACATTTTACCATTGAGAATATTACTAACACATGCCGGCAATAAATTACGTTTTAGCTCATACAGGGGATATAAATGTGATAGAAGCGTGACGTGAAACTTGACCATAATATTATTAATAAATTATAGTAATATACCTGTGGGCCCTTCCCCAGAATACTATTGCTACTATAATATTCCCAGATTTTTTTTTCGGAAACTGATGGTAATATCCCACATAGCAAATATGGAATATTGTGCGGTTATGCTTTTGATGGATATCCTAAAATATGCAGTTTTATATCCACATGAGTATACACCAAATATCCACTATGTTGATGTACTACTTGACATTAGTTATCAAAAGATTACCTTAATAACTTTTTGCTGTCTTATATGTATGATAATATTACCTGCTACATAGGGAACATATTGATTCCAGTGCCATCTACCTACAACAGATGACATTGAATTAATTACAATTATAAATCATGTAGATCGCGTTCATATTTTCAGCAGACATGCCAAAATCCTGAAAAAAAGTTATTAAGGTAATCTTTTGATAACTAATGTCAAGTAGTACATCAACATAGTGGAAGACTAATGCAAAAAAATATTCTTTTTGGGAATATTCATAAAAATAACTTGATTATCACGATTTAATATAACGTGATCATTGGAATATTAAAAAATGGGTCTGTAAAATTCCTGTCATATTCGCAATAGAATATTCCAAAAATCATGTTGAGGGAATATTCCTACAACATGAATATTCCTGAAGTTAAACTTCCAAATCAGTTACATCAACCAAAAAGAATATAAAAAAGAGAAGAACAAAAGATCTTGGGAGGAAAGAACGAAAATGCAAGATTGGATGAGAAACGATGTTTTGCCCGGGGTGACCAGCGTGGGCTCGTCAGTGGATTCACTATTCACCCTCAATCCAGACATCATTTAACACCATCGTACACTCTGAATTTCAACTCTAAATCACTCACAAATAGGCATCGTTCCGCATGGTACTTATTATAAGTCACCTGATACGGGTTCGTCCTGGCGTGTGAATCTTTCCAATAGGAATATGTTCCTAAGAAAATTAAAACAGGAAGTTAAACTTCCAAATCAGATACATCAATCGAAAAGAATCTAAAACAGAGAAGATCAAAAGATCTTGGGAGGAAAGAACGAAAATTCAAAATTGGATGAGGTCTTTTGTGTGCTCCTCCTCTTTTTTAGATTCTTTTCGGTTGATGTAACTGATTTGGAAGTTTAACTTCTTGTTTTAGTTGTCTTAGGAGCATATTCCTATTGGAAAGATTAAAACGCCAAGACGAACCCGTATCAGGTGACTTAGAATAAGTACCATGTGCAACGATGCCTATTTGTAAGTGATTTCGAGTTGGAAGTCAGAGTGTGAGATGGTGTTAAATGATATCTGGATTGAGGGTGACTAGTGAATCCACTGACGAGCCCACGCTGGTCACCCCGGGCGAAACATCGTTTAATTGTTTCTCCTTTCGCTGTGGTCTTTTGTGTGTTCTTGGTGGGACACTCATCCAATTTTGAATTTTCGTTCTTTCCTCTCAAGATCTTTTGATCTTCTCTTTTTTCATGAATATTCCTCCACTGCTATGTGGGTTATATCTTATTACTTTTGATTTCTATATTTTGTTACAATTTAATAAAAGACAGTAACGTTGGGTGACAATTTGTTATGATTTACCTTTTAAATTATATTAAGATGTTATTTTGTTCAATTAGATTTTAGTTTTCTCAGGGTTCGTAGGTTTCGCTAAATTAAGGAGACAAGTTCCACTTACTTATTTTGATTTCTTTGTTGCTCTAATTCTTTTCACTTTAAAAACACCACACTATTTGTTATTGCAAAATTGCAACAACTGTTTCACAAATAGGGTGTAACAAAAATGTGTGTGGATTCAAAATAACCGATTTTTGTTTTAGAGAATACAAAGTAGTGTATTAAAGGGGTTGATTTCAATACATTAAAATTAAATTTTATTTGGTATTCTTTCTTCAGTTTCATTTACCTTGGTAACAAGTTTACAAGACAGCGCTGTTCAACCGCAGTCTCCCAGCTACCGACTTTCTCTGACTGTACTTGCTTATAGAAGCCTATCCCTGGTGTTCGTCCTGGCGTAACTTTAGCTCACGTTGTCGACGAGGGTGTATCGAAAATAAACCAAATTCAAAGGAATTAGAATTACCAGAAAAAAATTGTTTTATTTCTAGGAAATCTGAAAGGGATTTTAGATCAAAGTTTAATTTCAAATTGAAGTCCAATTTCACTAAAAAGGAAAATGAAATTTACAAATCACAAGAAATCAATCTGTAAATCTCAGAAAATTCTCAAAGTGAAAATTGTGAAAAAACTAACAAAAATCTAGAAGAAAAAAAAATCAGCAAAATTCAGTCAAAATCTCCTTTACAGACCCTAGCATTCAAAATATAGTGAATAACTAAGTTGAAAGCTTAAGAAAAGAATGAACTCATTATCAAAAAGTTGTTCAATCTATTTATAAAAATTTTGTACATTAATTTATACAAAGTGCTTTCTTTTCATAAAATGTTAGCACATGAAATGAAATAAAAGAAAAATAAATACCTAATTCAAAAATAGGTGCGCTTTACTCAATTTGAAGAAGACATGTAAGTAGGTAGGCAAGTACAAGAAAAATCAATAAAAACGTGTCAGGAAAATATTTTTTTAGACAGAGAAAAGGTAGGTCAAATTTATGACAATTTTTAATAGCATAATAAGATATACTAGCAAATTAAATGCAATAGGCAGGTTCGCAAAAACATATTACCCTAAAAATCTGAAAATTTAAACGAGATATGCAAAAATGCACAATGATAAAAATTATCATATAAATTTCCAGCTTCCCTGGTAAGAGTTCTGATCAAAACACTACTAAAACACTTAGAATTTGCTAATAGCTTTGGTCATCTTTAAATCGTCACACGACAAAAATGAATGGTTGTCTAAAACTGTCTAACATAGAGTTCCAAAATAAATGTGCTTTAGTAAGTGAAAACCTAAAATATAGCTATAAAAAATTTTAAAGAAAACTAGGCAGATCCAGTTTGTCGACTAACCAATTTTAATTAGGAAATTACTTTTCATCATCTCCAAAAGATAACTGCATACTAAATATGCAAAATCAATAAAATAGCATACTAAATATGCAAAAACAATGACCAAAATATGTAGCTAAACTACAAAAGACAAAAAAGATATTGCTGTTAAAAATGTACGTACTTAGTTGCCCAAAAGAAACATGTTTTTGGACAGCAAACAAACCAAAAAAATATGAAAAAAAATATATCAAAATATTTCCCTACACATTGCTAATAATTCCAAAGTGGAACTAAAAGAATTAAATTAAAAATAAAGGTAAAATTTGAAATATTAAAACAGAGTTAAAAACTACTTGCCTCTTCGAATGCTCGGTGGTAAAAGAGGCAGATTCTAGTCAGTAACGGTGGGATTTTGTCTCCTCAAAAAAAAGTGCTCCACCAATCACAATACAGAGTTTCCAGAAAAACAAGTGTTTTTCCTCAATTTTTTTAGGTTACCCTTCTGTTGGGAACAAAATAAAATAAATTCACTTTAACTGGGTCACTGACACAGGTGACTTTAGTCAACTAATCTTAAAATTGAATCTATCAAGTTTCTAATTTTGTTGTTAATTATTATGACAGTCTCAATTAGCGACACTAATCGTACGTAGTATTCTATCTCACAGTCAATTTAAAATGAGTTTGATTTGGCAGATGTTGTTTTAACACGAGAGTTATGTAAAACGTTAGATTTATCGTAACAATTTTTGTTATTGTTCATTCAATTTTCAATTCAATTCAATTCAATTTATTCTGTACTTTGGCCTATAAATGTTATAGAATATACATGTCAAACTTATATTTTAAATTTTAAGCACAGGGTGCCCATGTCATAATTGTAAATGAGTAAATAGACTAATACACTTTTTAAAGTCAGCACTAACAGTTACATGCTTAAGAAACATAATTATTTTTTCGTATAATTAAATACACATAACAAGAGTTTTTTTTTTAATTACATAACAACCATTTAGGGCAAAAATTTTGGGTTTTAATAGAAGTGGTCACTTCTCAGGGTATGATCGTTCTATTACGCCCAGAATCGAGCCCCTGACGTATAACCCTACTATTTTGTTTTCTTTTTTTACATGTTGTTTACTTTTTAAAGTCTGAATTTCTTGGCTTTTTTTTTAGTCTTTTCTCTAAAACATCTAATAAATTGCTCCATTTCAACTTCTAGAGATTTCCTGCTTCGCGGATTGTGTTCGGTGTAATTTTACTTTAAACTCGTTATCACGCATTTGTTTTGGGTTTTTGCTTTTTACACTATTACATTTGTTCTACTTGTGATTTTTGCTATAGTCTTTTTGTAATTTTTTTTTTCTTTAAATGTTCCTCATCCGTTCATTTTTATACAATCCGCGAAGCAGGAAATCTCTAGAAGTTGAAATGGAGCAATTTATTAGATGTTTTAGAGAAAAGACTAAAAAAGAAGCCAAGACATTCAGACTTTAAAAAGTAAACAACACGTAAAAAAAGAAAACAAAATAGTAGGGTTATACGTCAGGGGCTCGATTCTGGGCGTAATAGAACGATCATAACCTGAGAAGTGACCACATTAGAACGACGCACGGTGGTCGATTTTCCGGAAAACGCGGACATAAATGGAAAAATTAAAAAATTCAAAATGTTTCTAAATTTTTCCCTAAATAGTTGTCAAGATACTAGGCGAATAGTTGGCCAAAGAATAAACTATGCTTTTTACGAGTTTGACATTACGCATCAGTATTCAACATCAAATTTCAAATAGAAGACTCAGATTATGACAGTATTCAACTGATAATATCTCGAAAACAGTTGAAGATCGACATAGGGTACGTTATATAAAAATGCTTAGAATTTAAAAACAAAATGCCAAAATGCAATAATATACTGGGTGTTTTATTTGAAAGTTTCGGTTGGCATTCTTTTTAATATATTTTCTTTTTCTTTTTCTAAACTAACATTTTTATTTTAATTTAACTAATTAATAAATATATATCTTTATCTCTTAAAAATGTCTTAAGATAAAAGTCAAAATTCACATGATAATCCTGTCTGCTTATTAAAATTAAATATTTTGTACGATTAAATTACAATGTGAAAGTTTTTTTTAATGTCCGCGTTTTTACAAAAATCGACCACTGTGCGAGTCCTACTCAAAAAGACGGTCAAGTTTGCCGTAGCATGCGCATTAGCGAGTAAAATATCGATCGGACGTTCATCCAATAGCGTGCTTTGAAATAATACAAGTGACGTTTTTCACACGAGCTTTCCTCCAACTATTGGGTCTAATCGAGAGAACGGCTTTGCTCAAAAATGGTTGTTCGAGGCAGCTCTGCGCATGCCCATAATAGTTTGGTGATTATTCGATCGTCTCGTCACTGCTTTTAAGCGCGTTTATTGGTTGAATTTACTTTTCTTCTCTCAGGCGAACGATCACTTTCTATGACCTCCTGAATCGGTACCCTGGTCGGACCAGAGATCCAGGGAATATAAATTAACCTAACCGTTAAGCCTCTCAGATTTCTCCATCCGCTCGCTCAAAATTTGCCACTTTTTCTTTGGTGATATCTATTTGCCCTGTGGCTGACGCACTTGCCTCTTAAGATGCTAGTTTTCATGCTCTAAGGGTCGGTTTTTCAATAGTAACTCGCTCGTTAACTCGAGCAACGTAACCTTGTAAAAAGCGGGTTAAAATTAACCTCAGGGCAACCAGGGCTTTAAGGTGAGGGTAAGTTTACCTCAGGGTTAACTTTAAAAAAATATCGTCTTAAAACAGAAAAAAAACTGGGATTTACAGTCAGGTTTAATTTAACTCTCTGGTAACCCACTATTGAGAAACCGGCCGTAAGACAACTTAATTTTCTTTCTTGTTTTTGTCACTGATAAATTAGAGCGTTTTATTTTCAACTGCTCAGATTTATCACTAACAACGAGTTACAATGAAAATAATAAGGAGAAACAAAATAAAAGCAAGTTCTCAAAATAAAATAATACATTCTAATAACCAAAAAGATTCTCCCAGTCAAAAAAAAAAATAGAGCAAATATTCGAAAAGTCCTCCTTGCTCGGCTAGACAATATCCGAGCCTATTATAAAAACCCCTTCTAACGTTTCCAAGTATGTTAGGGGTGATAGTTTGAAAAGATTCTTCAATTTTAATCCGAAGTTCTTCCAAATTATTAGCCCCTTCATGCCCGTTATCTTTATTTTTGATATAACTCCACAGATAGAAGTCATTAGAAGCAAGATCGGGTGATCGAGCTGGCCATAAAATAGTTCCCCGTGTACTTGTAACCCGATTAGGATATACATTATCAAGATATTCCCAAACAAGGCCAACATTGTGAGCGGGACAACCATCTTGTTGAAACCATGTTTCACCAAATCTCACACCTAACAACTGCCTAGCAGTTGGAATAATATGCTGTTGCAGTAGATCCAAGTATCTAGGACCATTCAAATTGCCGTCAATAAAAAATGACTCAATTACGTGTTCACCTACATTACCCCCCTCCCAAACATTTAGTTTTTGGGGATACTGTATTATGACGTCAAAATACAAATGCAAATTTTCCCTCGACCAATATCGAACGTGTGTTGGTTTATAACGATTCGATAATGGCAAAGTGGTTTCATCTGTGAAAAGAATAGATCTCAGAAAGTTTTCATCATGATTAGCCCTTTCCATCATTGTTTCGCAAAATTCCATACGACGATAGTTGTCCTCTGGAAAAATTTGATTCGATTTTGACGCTTTGTAAGAATTATAACCATTCTTTTTGAGAACACGTAGCTGAGGACGTATCGACTGCTTCGGCAATTTGGTGGCTAGTTAAATTTCGATTTTCCTCCACTGCAGAGCAAATCATCACATTTCATACTTCCTGCTCGTCATTCAAAACAGTGGTTTTTTTTTTATAGTTTCTTGGTACTACACAACCAAACTTTTCAAAATTCTGCACGAACCTACGAATCGTTGATAAACTAGGTTCTGAGCGATTTACAAAATGCTCCAAAAAAATTTCTTGAATAAGTCTCAATGGTCTGCCTTGATAGTACCATTTGATCATCTGCAATTTTTCGAAAACTTCGTAGACATTCATTTTTAGTTTTGAAAATTAATTATTTTACTTAAGAACTTACCAATCTGTTTCTCGTGCAAGGCAGAAATAAAACAAGATAATAAAAACAAAATAAATTTCAAAAAGATAACTGCAGCGTGCTTCGACCCCAACTTGGTCGCACGGCACGGCAAAATTTTGAACATTTTGTTTTTGGTGGCGTTTTGCTGTATGTCTGTCTGTAACCAGCGCTAATATCTCAAAAACTACTTGACTGATTTTTATCAAATTTGGTTACTATGCTGGGTTTGGCTCTAGTTGGTGCCATTTTCAAGATATGGTTAAAATAATTAACCCTATATATGCCAAGAAAATGTAGTCTTTTTAAACTAGAAAAAAACTTGTTGTGCTCCTAATCCTAGCTAATCTAACAGCTCTTCTTTTCTTTCTGGCCGTGGTTTAATTGCGACTTATAGAATTGAGCAACTTGTTTACCAATGGTATAATATAAAGATTAAACTAAAGTTTAAACTATGGTTTAATCTGGAGTTTTACCTTTGGTTATAAAATTAGCCCTAACTAATAAAAGTTGACAAATATAATAGGTTTTTTCTGCTCTTCATGCACCCTCTAATATCTCTGTATAGAATCCGAAGGTTGTCTTTTCATGGATATCAAGGTTAATGGATTTTAAATAGCAACTTATTACTCTCTGTTGGCCCGGATAAAATGGAAAATTAATAGGCAAGAACAGCGCCTCGCTCTTGCGATAAGCATCAACGCCGCTTTATTTGAATTTAGATGGGGATTGATCTACTTTGCGGTTTGTGTCTTTGTGGGGTTGGGATAGATGACTTTTCTCTAATGATCTCAATAGATTTAACGTAGATTTCACTACCAAACGGTTGAATCTGAATAAAAATAAACCAATTTTAGTAATATAAACTGCGTTGTGTGAACTACTGGAAAAAAGCACTGTTCTTTTTTGATAAAAAAGTTATTAATTACTAAAATCGATTTAGAGGACGCACACAATACATGGGAAATTTCGCATCAATGAAAGTGCTTGAAATTTTTATATATTGTAGATATTGAAATTCCCAACAATGTTTAAATTACCCCAAATCTTGTGAGCCAAGGTTTTCAAGGTATGATTTTTTCAAGTTGCGGTTTTTGCTTGAATTTTTCCTACGAAATAAACCATATTTAGAATTTTGACACATAAAATGACATCGTCATTTGGCTTACGACGACACATTTTTTAGTAGGGGTACTAAGTGTAAGTTATCCGAAACGAGAATTTGGGAATTATATAATAGATAAACATTTTTAGAAAGTTGAAAATTAAATCTTAAAAGGTAAGTATGATGTACCGAATGTTTGCATGACGAATAAACTATAATTTAACTATAACTATAAAATAACTTTACCAAAAATGGGTTCATTAATTTAGCGCGAACTGATGAGGCTATATGAGATAGGGCGTTCAAATAAGTGAATAGCTCATCCATGATATTGATTGGTTTACTATAACGGTTACTTTACCGAAAGTTCTGGAGGTATTCATTTATCCTCTATACCGTGTCCTAGATTAGATTAGATTAGATTAGAATGGGGTGGTGTAGACACCTGTCCACCTCGACCTTCTCAGATCTATTGTGGTTCCTCTTTCTTCTTCCCTGCTTTGATAGAACTACAAAACAAGTTGCAGCCCCGTCCTTGACATGAAACTCAGAAGCTTTGCCAGTGTGCCCTGTATATAGCTTTCTGGCCGCGGACATTCTAGGTCCCCAGTAAGGCCCTGGTTCTAACTACCTATGCCTTCACATTGACATAGGACATGTACTGAGGTTCCTTTCTCTTTCTTGCAGAAGCGGCATGTTGCATCTTCTATCAATCTCATTGCATACATATATATATTATATACAGACCGCTTCAAGCTACTGCGAACATAGGGGGAATCAAGTCCAATTTACTCTCCGTGGCGTACGACCGAGGTGGATTCGGGCACGCTACAGTGTTATCTTTTGGAAATTCATTTTGTTTTTATTATTTTTTTTTATTTCTGCCTTGCTCGAGAAACAGATGGGTACGTTCTTAATTGAAATAATACATTTTTAAAACTAAAAATGGATGTCTACGAAGTTGCCGAAAAAGTGCAGATGGTCAAATGGTCAAATCGTCATAACCCAACACACGTTCGATATTGGTCGAGGGAAAATTTGCATTTGTATTTTGACGTAAGAACACAATATCCCCAAAAACTAAATGTTTGGGGGGGGGGTATTATAGGGGAACACGTAATTGGGCCATTTTTTATTAACGGCAATTGCAATTTGAATGGTCCTAGATACTTGGATCTACTGCAGCAGCACATTATTCCAACTGCTAGGCAGTTGTTAGGTGTAAGATTTGGTGAAATATGGTTTCAACAAGATGGTTGTTCCGCTCACAATGTTGGCCTTGTTAGGGAATATCTTGATAATGTATTTCCTAATCGGGTTATAAGTACACGGGGAACTATTTTATGGCCAGCTCGATCTCCCGATCTTGCTCCTAATGACTTCTATCTGTTTTTGAAGAAGCTTTTCAAATTATCACCCCGAACATGCTTGGAAACGTTAGAAGGGGTTTTTATAGTAGGCTCGGATATTGTCTAGCCGAGCAAGGAGGACTTTTCGAACATTTGCTTTAATTTTTTTTTTGACTGGAAGAATCTTTTTGGTTTTTAGAATGTATTATTTTATTTTGAGAACTTGCTTTTATTTTGTTTCTCCTTATTATTTTCATTATAACACGTCGTCACTGATAAATCTGAGCAGTTGACAATAAAACGCTCTTATTTATCAGTGACAAAAAATAAGAAAATTACGTTATAAAAATTTGCGTATTTATTGACCAAATTCCGGTTTCATTGACTGCGCTCCACACAGCATCGTAGTTAGAGGCGTACTAAATACAAGGCGAACGGCGGCGAACGGCAGCGAATGGCGATCGGAAGCCTGAGTGTTGGTTGCTTCACTGATAGGCGTGCGGTGTCTCTGCAAATACGTACACTGGCAAATTAGACTTCTTCCGCCCTATCTTCGCAGTAGCTTGAAGCGGTCTGTATATTATACATATACTTAACGTTGAACTTCTATTTATCTCATTTATTTAGTTTCCAAAATGAATATTTTGGTGGTTGGGTCCTACGTTAGTAGTTATTTGTCATGTTTTGAGGTTGACAATAGGGCAGACAATCATGTCAAATTGAAATCTTTCATCTGCCCAATATCTCAAAACTGCGTGGTATTTGTATACTTATAAGTTATGTATGGTTTATTTTTTAGTAAAAGTATGCCCCGAAAGCCGCAACTTTAAAAAATCATATCTTGAAAACCTTAAGGAATGGAATTTGAAAATTGTTGGGAATTTCAATATCTACAACATATAAAAATTTCAAGCACTTTCACTGACGCGAAATTTCCCATGTATTGTGTGCGTCCTCCTTTAGTAACTTTTACATACAATAATAGGGACTTACCGGTACATAAAGTCGGCACTATTTCTGATAGTTCCGCACGAAGGTTGAAACGTTTCTGATATTTTTGTGATGTAAACATGTCATCTAAACATGCTCATATTGTGCCATTCTTAAAATTGACAAATAAAGTTAATGCCGTCTTTGTTAAAGGCAGGCACAAATATTATGAAAGTCGACATTATTTTGATAGCAAAGATGACATATTTAGAGAACAACAATGTCAGAATCTCCTTAAACTTCGTTCGGAATTGTCAAGAATAGTGCCGTCTATATTAAAAATAGACTATGCCGACTGTATGTACAGATAAGTCCCTAATATACTCCTCAAAATATGGCTGCATAAAATATAACAAATAACAAGCCTGGTTGATTTTAAACCTAATAAAGTTTGTTTTTTTTTTGTAGAATATATCAATAAAAAATTAACTATAAAGTTGCTAGCATTAAGTAATTTTTGAGAAGGATCTGAGGTTTCGTTACATGCGTAGGAGGTAACCAAGATCAAAAAAGTTCTAGGAAAATCAATAAACACTTCATTTCTGAAAAATTTGGTTACCCACATAACATTATACGCTACTTAGGGACAGAACTTAAAACGTGCCTAGTTTTGTTGCTCAACTCTAAGTAACAAGAAGGCTAAGTTCATTCTTCATTGGTTGCACCCTACAAAAAAGGGGTACATGTATACATGAATGACGTTTTATCTCTCGAGGCGGGAGGTGGGTGGAGGCAGGTTTTTACATACATAATCACATTTGCTCGCCATTTCAACTATAAAAAAAATAAAAATTAAATAAAAGTTATATGCCAATAAATAGAGTCGACTATACTAAATACTATTCAATGGTTTTTGTTTTAAGATTACAATATTATGTGTTTATTCCAAAATGTCCGACCTTTACATGGGGTCGTTCCACAGTGTGTCGATTGCTACCTGTAAAATCTAAAGAGCCGCTACGAGTGGAACTTTGATGCCTTTATAAACTGGTACGAATTAAAAAATTTTAAGAAAATTAATTTGAAGTGGCATATTTTTCGGAAAAATCGACCACATTAAAGTCATCAAGCTTTTGTAATCTACACTCTACAAATAAATAACGGACAAACCTAGAAATCTGCCTTTCATGAGTTGTTTTATCACTATACTGATCGTGAGTCATCAGTGACTTAGCTGTGTGATTTCTTTTGTTGTCTAATGTTCTTTAAATTTTGCAGAAGTTAAAAGTACAAAAATCGTTTCTAACCACAAGCGTTTGCTTGTCTTTCTTTAATTTTGATCTTAAAAACTACTGGCCTTACCGGCAATGGTTATATAGTCAACAAGAAGCAGAACATTTTGTTGTTAGGGGTTTACTTTCAGTTTGTAAATAAATTAATATAGTTGATTTCGGTTTTTTTTGTTTGGTATTCTTTTTCGTGCATAATCAGTGACCTTCACTTATGTTTGTTTTGCCTTATAGCGCCCTCATAAATATATTTTTTGTGCTGAAAACAGGTTCAGAATATGGCGTTTTTCTGGACAAAATAGGAGGTGTTTTATTGGGTAATGAACAACTTGGGATATTAAATAAGGTAAATTAATCCTTGTAAAAACGGTTACTTAGGGAAATTATAAACGCACTTATTATTAAATGCCACAAAACAATCCTTTCTGGGGGCTATAAATTTAAACCACCCTCCTTAGGTGGTCTAAAAAATCACCAACTTTATAACCTCAAACACAAATAATGAAGCTATTTGCCATTTTGAAACCTGTCAAAAAAAAAATTATAAATAAATAATAAAAAATATGTTGTATTTTGAGAAAACAAAGCAGTACTTCAGTGGTATTTTGCAATAACAATACAAAATAATCAATAACTTTGTGTCTTTTCTGTATGGGTAAATGTTTTTTGAAAATTGGTTTTAAAATGTAGTACCACCCACAGCTGTAAATATTTAGAACTATGGGGGTACCATTTTAGATCTTAGTAAATCTCACTGTTAATCTTTAAAAACTTCTACCGAGCCGTGTTTGAATATATATTTGAAAAATATTGAGTTAACCAGCTCACTCAACCAAAAAATTAAATATTTCGAATTAAATCTAAATAAAATTGCTTCCAAAATATTATTGTTAACTTTGAAACATTTTTTAAGTAATTTTTTTTTACCTTTGTAGATTATATTGCACCAAGCAGAAAAATAAAAAGAAAGAAATATTTAAAATCCACAAGTTATAGCTAGAGAATTACTATTCTCCTAGAATCGCGGGAACCGCACAACATAATTATTAAACTTTAATGTACTTCTTGCAGGAGTTGTCGTCTTATTAAGTGTGTGGTTGTTATTGGATTTCTTTCTATCATGGATATCCATTTTCCATCTGAGGCGAATTTTCGTTCCCGTTTGAATTTCGAAGAATATTTCCGCCTTGCCGGATTTTTCTCACTCGGGCTCAAAAACTCAAGTGAGAAGGCGATCGGTCGAAAACTTTCTAGGGGCCTCGGTTGCCATCTTGCGTCTACCAAGATCCCCCTTTTTCGAACCATTTCTCTTAAGCCTTTCTTTCAAATTAATACAGTGAAGATTTTGGTCAAATTATATCCACTTTAGTGCCTTTGTGGATGATGACCCAATGTAAGTTACACGTGTGTTAAGGGTAAGAGTTCCCATTTTCTAATGGTTATTTTTGTTTTTACAGATCTGATTTTGGTTCTATTATGGTTGCCGATATTTTGCGCCGCTGCCGCCGGATCAATTTTCCCGCGATTGCAGTCGAATATCCCCCATTTTCGAACAATTTCTGTTAAACCTTTCTTTCAAATTAATACAGTGAAGATTTTGGTCAAATTATATCCACTTTTGTGCCTTTGTGGATGATGACCCAATGTAAGTTACACGTGTGTTAAGGGTAAGAGTTCCCATTTTCTAATGGTTATTTTTGTTTTTACAGATCTGATTTTGGTTCTATTATGGTTGCCGATATTTTGCGCCGCTGCCGCCGGATCAATTTTCCCGCGATTGCAGTCGAATATCCCCCATTTTCGAACAATTTCTGTTAAACCTTTCTTTCAAATTAATACAGTGAAGATTTTGGTCAAATTATATCCACTTTTGTGCCTTTGTGGATGATGACCCAATGTAAGTTACACGTGTGTTAAGGGTAAGAGTTCCCATTTTCTAATGGTTATTTTTGTTTTTACAGATCTGATTTTGGTCCTATTATGGTTGCCGATATTTTGCGCCGCTGCCGCCGGATCAATTTTCCCGCGATTGCAGTCGAATATCCCCCATTTTCGAACCATTTCTGTTAAGCCTTTCTTTCAAATTAATACAGTGAATATTTTGGTCGAATTATATCCACTTTAGTCCCTTTGTGGATGATGACCCAATGTAAGTTACACGTGTGTTAAGGGTAAGAGTTCCCATTTTCTAATGGTTATTTTTGTTTTTACAGATCTGATTTTGGTCCTATTTTGGTTGCCGATATTTTGCGCCGTTGCCGCCGGATCAATTTTCCCGCGATTGCAGTCGAATATCCCCCATTTTCGAACAATTTCTGTTAAACCTTTCTTTCAAAATAATACAGTGAAGATTTTGGTCAAATTATATCCACTTTTGTGCCTTTGTGGATGATGACCCAATGTAAGTTACACGTGTGTTAAGGGTAAGAGTTCCCATTTTCTAATGGTTATTTTTGTTTTTACAGATCTGATTTTGGTCCTATTATGGTTGCCGATATTTTGCGCCGCTGCCGCCGGATCAATTTTCCCGCGATTGCAGTCGAATATCCCCCATTTTCGAACAATTTCTGTTAAACCTTTCTTTCAAAATAATACAGTGAAGATTTTGGTCAAATTATATCCACTTTTGTGCCTTTGTGGATGATGACCCAATGTAAGTTACACGTGTGTTAAGGGTAAGAGTTCCCATTTTCTAATGGTTATTTTTGTTTTTACAGATCTGATTTTGGTCCTATTATGGTTGCCGATATTTTGCGCCGCTGCCGCCGGATCAATTTTCCCGCGATTGCAGTCGAATATCCCCCATTTTCGAACCATTTTTGTTAAGCCTTTCTTTCAAATTAATACAGTGAATATTTTGGTCGAATTATATCCACTTTAGTCCCTTTGTGGATGATGACCCAATGTAAGTTACACGTGTGTTAAGGGTAAGAGTTCCCATTTTCTAATGGTTATTTTTGTTTTTACAGATCTGATTTTGGTCCTATTTTGGTTGCCGATATTTTGCGCCGTTGCCGCCGGATCAATTTTCCCGCGATTGCAGTGGAATATCCCCCATTTTCGAACCATTTCTGTTAAGCCTTTCTTTCAAATTAATACAGTGAATATTTTGGTCGAATTATATCCACTTTAGTGCCTTTGTGGATGATGACCCAATGTAAGTTACACGTGTGTTAAGGGTAAGAGTTCCCATTTTCTAATGGTTATTTTTGTTTTCACAGATCTGATTTTGGTCCTATTTAGGTTGCCGATATTTTGCGCCGTTGCCGCCGGATCAATTTTCCCGCGATTGCAGTCGAATATCCCCCATTTTCGAACCATTTCTGTTAAGCCTTTCTTTCAAATTAATACAGTGAATATTTTGGTCGAATTATATCCACTTTAGTGCCTTTGTGGATGATGACCCAATGTAAGTTACACGTGTGTTAAGGGTAAGAGTTCCCATTTTCTAATGGTTATTTTTGTTTTCACAGATCTGATTTTGGTCCTATTTTGGTTGCCGATATTTTGCGCCGTTGCCGCCGGATCAATTTTCCCGCGATTGCAGTCGAATATCCCCCATTTTCGAACAATTTCTGTTAAACCTTTCTTTCAAAATAATACAGTGAAGATTTTGGTCAAATTATATCCACTTTTGTGCCTTTGTGGATGATGACCCAATGTAAGTTACACGTGTGTTAAGGGTAAGAGTTCCCATTTTCTAATGGTTATTTTTGTTTTTACAGATCTGATTTTGGTCCTATTATGGTTGCCGATATTTTGCGCCGCTGCCGCCGGATCAATTTTCCCGCGATTGCAGTCGAATATCCCCCATTTTCGAACAATTTCTGTTAAACCTTTCTTTCAAAATAATACAGTGAAGATTTTGGTCAAATTATATCCACTTTTGTGCCTTTGTGGATGATGACCCAATGTAAGTTACACGTGTGTTAAGGGTAAGAGTTCCCATTTTCTAATGGTTATTTTTGTTTTTACAGATCTGATTTTGGTCCTATTATGGTTGCCGATATTTTGCGCCGCTGCCGCCGGATCAATTTTCCCGCGATTGCAGTCGAATATCCCCCATTTTCGAACCATTTTTGTTAAGCCTTTCTTTCAAATTAATACAGTGAATATTTTGGTCGAATTATATCCACTTTAGTCCCTTTGTGGATGATGACCCAATGTAAGTTACACGTGTGTTAAGGGTAAGAGTTCCCATTTTCTAATGGTTATTTTTGTTTTTACAGATCTGATTTTGGTCCTATTTTGGTTGCCGATATTTTGCGCCGTTGCCGCCGGATCAATTTTCCCGCGATTGCAGTGGAATATCCCCCATTTTCGAACCATTTCTGTTAAGCCTTTCTTTCAAATTAATACAGTGAATATTTTGGTCGAATTATATCCACTTTAGTGCCTTTGTGGATGATGACCCAATGTAAGTTACACGTGTGTTAAGGGTAAGAGTTCCCATTTTCTAATGGTTATTTTTGTTTTCACAGATCTGATTTTGGTCCTATTTAGGTTGCCGATATTTTGCGCCGTTGCCGCCGGATCAATTTTCCCGCGATTGCAGTCGAATATCCCCCATTTTCGAACCATTTCTGTTAAGCCTTTCTTTCAAATTAATACAGTGAATATTTTGGTCGAATTATATCCACTTTAGTGCCTTTGTGGATGATGACCCAATGTAAGTTACACGTGTGTTAAGGGTAAGAGTTCCCATTTTCTAATGGTTATTTTTGTTTTCACAGATCTGATTTTGGTCCTATTTTGGTTGCCGATATTTTGCGCCGTTGCCGCCGGATCAATTTTCCCGCGATTGCAGTCGAATATCCCCCATTTTCGAACAATTTCTGTTAAACCTTTCTTTCAAAATAATACAGTGAAGATTTTGGTCAAATTATATCCACTTTTGTGCCTTTGTGGATGATGACCCAATGTAAGTTACACGTGTGTTAAGGGTAAGAGTTCCCATTTTCTAATGGTTATTTTTGTTTTTACAGATCTGATTTTGGTCCTATTATGGTTGCCGATATTTTGCGCCGCTGCCGCCGGATCAATTTTCCCGCGATTGCAGTCGAATATCCCCCATTTTCGAACAATTTCTGTTAAACCTTTCTTTCAAAATAATACAGTGAAGATTTTGGTCAAATTATATCCACTTTTGTGCCTTTGTGGATGATGACCCAATGTAAGTTACACGTGTGTTAAGGGTAAGAGTTCCCATTTTCTAATGGTTATTTTTGTTTTTACAGATCTGATTTTGGTCCTATTATGGTTGCCGATATTTTGCGCCGCTGCCGCCGGATCAATTTTCCCGCGATTGCAGTCGAATATCCCCCATTTTCGAACCATTTCTGTTAAGCCTTTCTTTCAAATTAATACAGTGAATATTTTGGTCGAATTATATCCACTTTAGTCCCTTTGTGGATGATGACCCAATGTAAGTTACACGTGTGTTAAGGGTAAGAGTTCCCATTTTCTAATGGTTATTTTTGTTTTTACAGATCTGATTTTGGTCCTATTTTGGTTGCCGATATTTTGCGCCGTTGCCGCCGGATCAATTTTCCCGCGATTGCAGTCGAATATCCCCCATTTTCGAACCATTTTTGTTAAGCCTTTCTTTCAAATTAATACAGTGAATATTTTGGTCGAATTATATCCACTTTAGTCCCTTTGTGGATGATGACCCAATGTAAGTTACACGTGTGTTAAGGGTAAGAGTTCCCATTTTCTAATGGTTATTTTTGTTTTTACAGATCTGATTTTGGTCCTATTTTGGTTGCCGATATTTTGCGCCGTTGCCGCCGGATCAATTTTCCCGCGATTGCAGTGGAATATCCCCCATTTTCGAACCATTTCTGTTAAGCCTTTCTTTCAAATTAATACAGTGAATATTTTGGTCGAATTATATCCACTTTAGTGCCTTTGTGGATGATGACCCAATGTAAGTTACACGTGTGTTAAGGGTAAGAGTTCCCATTTTCTAATGGTTATTTTTGTTTTCACAGATCTGATTTTGGTCCTATTTTGGTTGCCGATATTTTGCGCCGTTGCCGCCGGATCAATTTTCCCGCGATTGCAGTCGAATATCCCCCATTTTCGAACCATTTCTGTTAAGCCTTTCTTTCAAATTAATACAGTGAATATTTTGGTCGAATTATATCCACTTTAGTGCCTTTGTGGATGATGACCCAATGTAAGTTACACGTGTGTTAAGGGTAAGAGTTCCCATTTTCTAATGGTTATTTCTGTTTTTACACATCTGATTTTGGTCATGTTATGGTTGCCGATATTTTGCGCCGCTGCCGCCGGATCAATTTTCCCGCGATTGCAGTCGAGTATCCCCCATTTTCGAACCATTTCTGTTAAGCCTTTCTTTCAAATTAATACAGTGAATATTTTGGTCGAATTATATCCACTTTAGTGCCTTTGTGGATGATGACCCAATGTAAGTTACACGTGTGTTAAGGGTAAGAGTTCCTATTTTCTAATGGTTATTTTTGTTTTTACAGATCTGATTTTGGTCCTATTATGGTTGCCGATATTTTGCGCCGCTGCCGCAGGATCAATTTTCCCGCGATTGCAGTCGAATATCCCCCATTTTCGAACCATTTCTGTTAAGCCTTTCTTTTAAATTAATACAGTGAATATTTTGTTCGAATTATATCCACTTTAGTGCCTTTCTGGATGATGACCTAATGTAAGTTACACGTGTGTTAAGGGTAAGAGTTCCCATTTTCTAATGGTTATTTCTGTTCTTACAGATCTGATTTTGGTCATATTATGGTTGCCGATATTTTGCGCCGCTGCCGCCGGATCAATTTTCCCGCGATTGCAGTCGATTAGGGATAAGTTTTGTTTTTGTCGTATAAATACCAGTTTTTTGTTAAACTTTTTAATAAACTTTCACTGAAGAATCCGCTAGGCCCCTGCTTGAACAATATTTCTTTCTTAAAGTCCTTAATCACTCTTTTTCCCCAACATTTTGAAGCCGCTTTTGAGACCTGACGTGTTGCCGATATGGTGCCGCTGTCGTAAACTGCCGCTCCTAACCCTTAACAAAACAAGTTTGGCTAGAAATAAGAAATTCCCCGTTATAGATATGTTCACACCTCATCAACCTTGTTTTTGTGTGATAAAAAATAAACTTTTAGTTTTAAAAATATATAAATTTTATTTTAATCTTTCCACTGTTAAGATTAATCATTTTTTGTAAATAGCCTCATTTGGTTGCATAATAATATTATAAATATTTTTTAATATATTGAATTAAAGTCACCATAGTTTCCGGTCTCTAAAAACCCCCTCGAAAATTCTAGAATTTTCCCCAAGATTTGTTATAATTTACGTTTTTTTACGCTATGAATTTTAATGTTACTATTCTTCTTTAAGAGTGCACTTTCGTAGGCAAACACCGAGTCTATGATAATTTACCTAGGTACATTGTACAGTGTTTCCGTCTGCTTTGGTTATACTAAATAAATACACCTTTCAATTTTTTGGGAAATTTCGCATTTATATTTACTAAAATCATCAGGAAATTTTACGAGTAAATGTACTAATAAAAATGATATTAAATAATTAGGTTTTTTTAGATTTTCTTGATTAAATATTAAACATCTATGAATGTAGTGGCGTCCAATTGGCAAGGTAAAATATTAGTAAACGTCAACAATTTTTTCTTATCTATGAATTCACCATAGACTGCTCCCGATTGACAGCTGCTGTGCTATGTGTTTGTCGTTATTTTTTTGATAGGAAAAATAATTTTTACAATGCCTGATCCACAGATTTGTTTTTTAAAGCTAGCTTTATTTAAAAAAAAGCAAAAAAGTTAGCGGCTTTTTTTTGTTGTCTACACTTTGGCGTAAAAAAGCGAGTAGTTTTTGCACGTTCACGAAAGAAGGGTGAAGATTATATAACCTTATTTTGACCAAATAAATATAGCAAAAGTCTTTTAATTTTATTTAGTCTCCCCCATATTAACACAGCCATCTTTTTTCCCATTTTATAAATAAAACTGACAAACGAAAAATAATAAACAAAGTGAGGTTAGATTTCCAGCATCTTCAACAAAAAACGCAGAAAAGTTGGGCGAGATCCTACTTCTTGGCGGCAAAAGCTGTCAAATTCAAAATAATCTCTCAGTCTCTCTCTATTAGAGAAAATCTGCGGATCTGGTATTATGCTGAAACTAGTTTTTTTTGGATTTTTGGCAACTAATTTAAGAAAATGTCTTAAAAAGTAATTAACCTGTACACATTTGCAAAATCTAGGTACTTATTTAACGTTTCCTTAAATTAGCGAATAACCCAAAAAAAGTAGTTTCGGCATATTTTTTATATTTGGACTTTCCGGACGTAGCTGACTAGCACAAAACTAACAACGTCCGCCGTCGCGTTTCCTATGGCGTATACGCTAAACGTTTTCATATTCTGCCGACCGCCATTTTATTTACATATTTCCGTAATTACGTCAGTCCGGGTAAGGTAAAATATTACCGAGTCTCTCGTAAATTAACATATCCACAAAAAGATTTCGAGCTGCTAGGGTTCGAGCTAACAGTCTTCGCACATTTAATTTATTTCAAGTGATAAGGCCGTCGTAGAGACCACTTGAGGTCAGTAGCGACCCCATACCCATTAGCTTAAATATATGTATATAGTCCAATTTTTTGATGAGCGGACTGACGTCATTTTTGCCCCTGAAAACCGTATTTCATTGTTGTCAATAGTTCGCATGTCAAGTAATTTGTTGTTGTCAATTTGAAATAACAGTTGAAACAATAAACGACATGACACTTTCTTACATATTTATTGTCGCTGTCTAAAACGCACGAAGATATAAGCAAGATGTCAAACTACTTTCTCTCTTATTTATCTCCCTTTCTCTCTATTATCCCGTTTAGCTTTAGACGGTTTAGTAACTAGGGGGCGGCCCAAGACCTGGGAAGTAGGCCCAAGCGGTCCCTTTTTACCTTACCCCAGCCTAGCCCCCTAATCCACCACCTGTACCGCTTGTACGGAAGTGGGTTCTCCGGGCCTTCCTGTTCTCTTCACGAAGTCCAGTACTTTGCCCCACTTGAGAGCTCGTAGGTCCTCTGCATCCAGGTTCGGTTGACCGAGTACCTGATGCCTCATCCTTAGGTATGCATCGTACTCCGCAACGAGGTGCCGAGATGTCTCCTCCGTCCTCCTGCAGGCACGTCAGATGCTTACTGAGTTGGTTGTGGCCGGTCAGTATCCCTGTCAGTAGTCCAACATCTTTTCGTGTCCTTCCCAGGAGCCATTTGAGTCTGGCCGCGTCGGGTCCGTCGATGAATTCTTTGGACTGTCTGTATTTTAATTCGTTCTCCCAGAGGTCTGCCAGTGCATCGTTAGCCCGTTTAATGAGTCGACTTTGCAGCTGTCTCCTTGTTATACCTAAGAGTGGTTCCGGCCCCACGTATTGGGTGCTGGCCCCGATCGAGTTCATCCGCCTTTTCGTTGCCCGACACTCCTGTGTGTCCCGGTACCCACATCACTGTAACTCTTTTGTCTTGACTCAAGGCTTCCAGCGCTTTTACGCACTCTTCCACCAGAGTATGGGCAATTTTTGGCGCACTGAGTGCCTTTAGGGCCGCGTGGCTGTCGAAGCATAGGTACACATGCTCCTCCGGACCATTGCGAACCTCTTCTAGTGTTACCGCCAGTATAATGGCGTATACATCGTCTTAGAGGACCGTAGCTTGACCTCCAAGCGGGGCTCATACGAACTTCTTCTCGGTCTTGCACGTAGACCCCCGCTCCTGTTGTCTCGTCTCGTCTCCGATAGCTTGGAGCCATCGGTGTAACATATCACAGCATTCCTCTCAAACTGTTGGTGGAGGTTCTCTCTCTGCCCTATCGGGAATTGCGACTTTGTGCCTCTTATTGAATCTCCAGGGAATTCGGGTTGGATTGATCTCAAAGGACGCAAGTCCTTTAGGTGTCCAACGGCTTTCCCTCTTCCTCTCCACTGATCAGTCTCTCAGACGCAAATAAGTCGCCATCACTTCCTTCTTGATCCAAGTCGGTAGCGGAGGCAGTCCCAGAATGGTCTCGAGTGCTTGGATTGGTGTCGTCCTCATGGCGCCGGTTATTCCCCTGCGCATTAGCCCTTGCAGTCTTCTGAGCTTTTGGGATATGGTGGTCCTCTCCACTGCCGGCCACCAGACAATGGATTCATATTGGATCCTAGGTCTTAGTATTGCCGTGTACATCCAGTGAAGGTTCCTGGGTATAATACCCCAGGTCCGACCTACCACCCGACGCAATTGCGACATTGTTGCCTAGACTTTTTCGGTCATTTTGGCAACATGCGGCGTCCAGGTGAGCCCCAAGTACTTTAGCTCTGAGACCAAATTCAGGAGTTTCCCGTACATTATTGGTGCTCTGAATCTCTCCATTTTTCTCTTTTTGGTGAACAGGATCATCTCTGTTTTTCCTGGATTAACAGAGAGGCCGTTCTGTTGGACCAGTTTTCTATGATTCGTACAGCTCGTTTCATTCAGCTGCAGACAGTGTCTAGGAAGCGACCTATCACCTCCACAACTCCGTCATCTGCATACGCTTGGGCGTCAAATCCTTCCTCTGTCAGCTTTTCCAGAAGGGTATCCATAATTAGGCACCATAGGTGTGGAGACAGGCAGCTGCCTTATGGGCATCCCCCCGTAACCTCGACCTGTACCTTGGGTTCACCTAGTTTAGGTTGTATCTTCCTTTCTTTTAGTGCAGATCTTACCCATTCAATTCTGAGGGGTTCAGCCCGTTTGGCTTAGTAACGCTCTTCTGCACATGCGCCGCGCCAGCAGCTTCGGCTAATACCTGAATTCACGAAGGCAGCCGATCGTTTGTTTGACAGAAAGAATTCGGTGTATTTCATGTCAGCACGTTTTTCAAGACAGCAGCATCTTTTAGCTTACTTTTCACTGATTTTTAACAGTGAAAAATAGATAAAGCACAAATGAAAACACGCAATCAAAACAAATAAACAACAGAAATGGCATAGTCTCGATTGAATACTTGTGACGTAGGTCGCTCAACCGGCTGAAAATGACCAAAACCCCTCGAACCGATAAATTTTTGCGCAAATACAAAAGGCAGGAGAAATACGACCTACATGGACGGCGTGGGATCAACCCGAAATAAAAACAATATGGCGCCGTCTTACGTTCCTGTTTGACATTCATTATGTTTGTTTACATCGCGAAATCGCGTCTTCGAGAGACTTTTTTAACGAGTTTTATTTTTATATTTAAATATTTCAAATAGTTTGAAAATATTTTTCGTTTGAGTATTTACAGATAATTTAGGGTTTTGGCTCGAAATTCGCGATAGTTAGTGCTTTATTCATCGTGAGTGTTTTTAATGTTATAGTGCATTTTTGAGAGAAATGATAGAGGATTTTAAGTGGTTTCTGGTCGATTATAATCGTGTTTTATTAAATCATTTTAGCGATTAAAGTTTACCTAATCGTATAAAAGTGTGCGTTGTTAAGAGTAGGTCCCAAAATCCACCAATTTTTGCAGGGCTGCAGTGCATTTATAAATCTTAAAATCTTAAATTGTTTGTATATCTTTTAGCAATACCTACTACGTGCTGTGTGTCAAATTGCCAAATCAATTAGAAAGGCCAAGGTCCATCAAATGTTTCTGCTTTTCAATTTCAGAAACAAGAAAACTTTGTTCCTAGCTAGCGTACAGGGTGGGCTAAATTCGCTGGGACTTGGGGGTTTTGGGTACTTCTAGGCAAGATAGCCACGAAAACTGCATCTTGATATGTCTTACCATTTCCGAGCTACGGGGGTATTTTTAAAAGTCTGCATTTTGGGATGGGGTCTATAACTTCGTTATTTATAGGAATATTGATTTCAGGTAAATAGTTTTTTGAAGACATTTTAACACAGAACTTAACCTTCTAACTTAACAAAGTTTGTATTTTTCTTATAGAATGGCGCTTTATTTATTTGATTTTTAAAATCGGCATAAAATTTCATTTAAAATGATGTGTGATGACTTTGTGTTTTATTTTTTGTTTTTTTTTTATTTTTATATATTTTTTTTTGTATTTCTATTACTTTTTACGAATATTTATATTTATTGTCTTTTTAATTTTACTTTATAGTCAAAATTATTTTAAAAAAGTTTGAAAGATAATGAATAAAAAAATATCGAAAAAATAAAAATATAAAAAAAAACAAAAAAATTAAACATAAAGTGTGATACATCGTTTTAAAGGGAATTTTATGTTGATTTAAAAAGTCAAAGAAAAAAAAGGTTATTCCATAAAAAATACCAACTTTAGGTTATATATCAGAAACTAGATGCGTTAGGGAAATTTTAGTTTGACGGTTGAGCTTTTTGTCAAAATATCCATAAAAAAGTTTTATACATGAAAACAATATTCCCATAAATAACAAAGTTATAGACCTAATCCCAAAATGCAGACTTTTCAAAAAGCCCCCGTATCTCAAAAACATCTTAACATATCGAGATGCACTTTTCGTATTTAAGCTTGTCTCGAAAATCGAACCCAGGACATGTATACTATTTTTTGGCTATGTTGCCTAGAAGTACCCAAAATACCCAAATCCCAGCGAATTTAGTTCACCCGGTACATGCGTAATATGCAGGTGAAAAAATGCACTGAAGTTTTTTTTTCATACAGAGTCCTTTTTACAAGGGCAAACCAATGTGATGGGTAGAAGCGAGAAATATTTTTGGCATTTTTTTAGAAGCTGCTGTGTACTTTTTGGCTACGCCATAGACCGTTTTTGAAAAGAGACAAATTTAAACTTTTTGTCACATATTGGGGTTAAAGGCATATTGGGGTTCATCCTTCCTTTACATCTTCAGGTATTAAAATTTTGATACGAGCAGAAATAATCGAAAACTTTTTGTTTCTGATTGGTCAGAGGACTCGGAAACTAGAAATAAATACTTTCGTAAATACAAAGAATTCCGTTCTTTAAAGGCGCAATTACACAGACGAACATGCTCAAATAAAAGCTCGTGCAAAAGATCTAAAATTTTTTGCGCGAACATTTTTGTGAGCTTTTCCTTGAATATTTTGTTCGGGTAAATTTTTGAGCAAATTATTGCTATCTATTTTGGAAACATATTTTTAAAGATGAGAATAAATATAATTTCACATCAGTGATCAGTGATCTCAATTCTTTAAAAAAATGGAACACCAACTTTTATTTAAAATTTTTGTGAAAAAAAGCTGACGGCAAGCGAAACATTACTATCTCTACTATCAGTTTTGTCACATGGATTAGGGTTACTTATAATATTTTTTTTTGGGTTTTTCCCGGATTTTTTTGCCCGGGGTTTCGTTTGGGATTTTCTTGCGAGTTTTTTTTATTTCCAAGGGGAAAATTTTTCTTTTCCAAAAAAAATTTGAGTTTTTCAAATATCGGCAAAAAACTTAAAAATTGCACTTTTAAGCGGTAATCCGCGCCTCACGACTATGAAGAGTGGTGGGGAGGGGGATTTTTTTAAACATATTTTTGTAGCTTTACTTTACCTTTAGCTTTTATTGTTGTTTTTTAATTCCTCACACCAGATTTACCTAGTTAGTTTAAGGTCCCAAGGGTTGCTTAAAAAAGCAAAAGGTTCATGAAAATGCTGAAGATATAGATATTTATTGTCAATTTAATGTAATAATCAAGGTCGATTACTGACACTGAGCCAACAATATGCAAAGGGCAACATTGCGATTCAAAAGGGTGGCCGGCCTACTACCTGCGAAATCCAAAACGCGGGATGATAGATCGGCGACACAGTCTACTAAATTACTGATAAATTATATTTTTTAGAAAAGGGTCGGGTTCGTAGGGTTGTAAAAGTGAGTAATAAACGGGTATTATTTAAACCGAAGGTGCTTTTGTTCATATATTTGAGATTTAATAAAATGCGTATAGGTTTTTTAATTTGACTTAATTATTATTGTAAAAGACTAAACTAGGAAGTAAAATAAAGGGATTTTCTTTTAAATGTAAATCTTTATCAATATATTTTACAGGCAACAACAATAAATAAGTGCCAATTATTATTTTTTTTATTCTCGTTTTTTTACAACCCCAAAGAAGTTACAAGTATACTGGCATATCCCCTATAAAAATCAGATCAATCGAAGTTGCTTATGAGGTAAAATGTTAATTTCGGCATCAAATCGTTTTTCCGAAAGCACTTGATTAAAAATACCTTATTTCAAAACTTTTTTTTTCTATTTTCAGTTTAGTTCAATGAATTCCGATAACAATATATATTTTGAATTTGTAAAGAAATTTTTATACCCCCAATTCTTCAAACAAATTTTGCTCAACATTCTCTCCAAAATTTACGTGTTTTTTTTTGTACGAGATTTTGCTCGAACATTTCTTTGAACATTTTGCTCAAGAGGCTCGTGTAAATGTTTGTCGGCATTTCAACATCAAAGGAAAGTTTGTCTGTGTAAATGCGCCTTAAGAAGTAACAGAATTTTTGCAAATTTAGACATTCTGCATAATCTATTGCTTTTTTTGGATCCGTACATATCACATATGCGTGGTTTTGATAAGATCCATAGAGATTTAACAGATGAAGCAATTTCTCTTTTATTATATATTTTTTTGCTGTAGACTACTTAGTAGTTTGGGATAAATATTGAGTGTAAATCTTTAAAATAGGCCTTTCTTTGCAAGGGTATTTTTGCCTTTATTGTGATAACGTATCAACCTGGTTTTAGTAAGGGTTAAAAATTTGTAACCGTAAATAATTTACAAAGACAACTGAAAATTGCGTCAAACTGTTAGATTTTAAAAACTATCAAAAATTGCCAGTTGGATCAAGGATGGTATGCTTGCCCTCTTAAAAATGAGTCTTTTGCTTTATGATTGTATATGTCGAACTACATTCGTTTGCCTTTTATAGAAAATAAGATTGTGGACTAAGATTTTTAAGGCATATATTGATCTACACGGTACAATAAAAAGCTCATAATTTTGATTTTGAATTAAATTAAGTATTATTGCTAAAATAGGTAGGTAGATGGTACATACGTACTGCAGTAAAAAAAATTGGTTATTATCTAACTGTCAAAATTATCTTAAAGCTATTTTTAAAACGGATTTTTTTTTATTATTTAAAAAAATAAAATTATACATGGTGAAATTATAAATTTCATAATAAAAAGTTAAAATAAAAACACAAATTTTATTTTTTTTGAATTAGGTATCCGATTTTATTTATTTGCTTTATTGCGTATTTTCTTAAAAACTACTAAAACTAGAGGGGCAAGTGATAGCTTGTTGCAAAGGTCTTTAAAAAACCTTTCATATGATTTGCCATCGAGTGGATAGTGTTACATAAATTTTCGAAAAATTTTATAAACATTTTTTCTGTGTCGATGGTTTTCTATGCTATGTAGGCAGCTTAGTTCGAAATTTGAGATGATTAAAAAAGAGAAACTTGGTTATAGTTTAATTTCTATTATACTTTTTTGTGACCCAATATAAAATGTTCATTTTATTTTTTTTACAAAAATAGATAATTGTGCTTTTGTAATTTTTTGAGGGATTAAAAATACATATAGTTATTATTTTTTTGATAAGATAAAGGCCCTCTGACAAATCATATAAAGGGTTTTTAGAAGACAAGTCAAGTGTGGCCGAGCATGCTTTTGAAAACAATCATAGATTCACATTAGATAACCTAAAACTTCTAAAAAGTGTACCAAAAAAAAGACTTTTGAATGCATATGAAAGTATGGAAATCATTAAATCCAGAATTGTTTTAAATAAAGATAGAGGAGCCATCCCGTTTAGTACACTTTATTCTTTGGTTGAGGGGAGATAGGATTAAAAATCGTGATCAATAACAAATTATTAGTCTTATCTCCGCCCACTCAAGGATTGTATATAAGATAGAGCGTAGATTAATTTAGTTCATTGTTTATCGTCTCCTGATGATGCTAACGTTGTTAGGGAAACGCGCGTCGAGTGCAAAAAAGTGTAGTTTTGGTTTGTGGAAAACAATCATAACTTTCTTTTTGTATTTATGATTTAATTACAAGCTACAACTACGCCCATGACAAAGCTAAAATGACATGATTTTTCTTACCTTAGAAATATTAATTTTGGGCTGGAATATACTCTTTTATTGCAAACCACGCAGTGGTAAACCATCTTGTTGGTCCTCAAAATGACTTTGTTTGTAGTTCTTTTTTCACAAAGAGTAAAAATAAAATTCAAAAATCGTCAAACAGCACCGTCTCCCGTTAACAACCTTGCCGTCCACTTCAAACAAATATGTGGGAATTTTTTCGCCGCTCGTCGATAAAACGTTGCCGGCTTTTTTTTGTGTCAATGTAAAAATTCTACTCATTAAAAATTTAGAAAATGGAATTCCTAATATTAAAAATTAAGTTAAAAACCTAACATATAAAAATAGTCAATCTATACTAATAAAAGCACGGTATATATAGACGCACAGGTCAAACTTTAAAACATTGAACTACTAGAAGCAGTCTGGTCTGTCTGGTTAAACTGGTTGTTTAAGTGCAACTTCTACAGTGGGGAAAGGGGAGAAAGAAATCTGTGTTGCCAATTTTAATAACAGAATTATTTTTTTGATAAGATAAAGGCCCTCTGACAAATCATATAAAGGGTTTTTAGAAGACATACATATAAGGTATCCCTCACCTTTCTAGCTTCAGTAGATTTCCTGATCTTTATTAATTGCACCAAAAATCATCGATGTTATATCTAAAGCTAAAAATAACTCATAAATTCTATAATAAGTAAAGCAAATTTAAAACAGATAAATGTTTAAATCTTTCACTTCACACCATCAAGCAACAATTTAAAATTCCTGTCATTTCCCCATTTAATGCAGTGTTGTGGAACGTAAGTGACCATTTTAAATCCGATTCTTGGCCTTGGAGGCGGTATTGGCAGGAGCTAAGCCAATGTCCCTTGGTATTTTCATAGCTGGCTAGATTATAGATGTTGCTTACAAGTTTGGCCTGGGTAAAGCGTATATTTAAGCTAATAGGAAAGGACCAAATTTAGTTCCGACCCCAATAAGGTTAGGGCCTGCCCTTATTTGTGGCTGATTCTGGCCGTATTAATCAGTTACGTATTAAGCATTAAAAGTTGGCTAAACAGGCCTTTATCTACATATTTTCATTCCAGTATTGCAGATTACTTATATTGCCATATTTTATTATTTTATGGAAGTACAGCCTACTAATATTATATTACACTGTAATGGAAGTAACATAAACATACCTACATAGCACTTCTATTCATTTATCTTGGTACTTACAAAGTACCCATTAAAATTCAAAATATACCTGCCCCAGTACCAGCCTATTCGTACTTCGACATTTTGCCTCTCTGGTTATCTGTAAATGATGCAAAAGCAGCAAAATTATCTTGTACTTTTGTTTCTTAAAATATATTAATATTAGTATTAGATTTTTAAGATCTACGAAATAAGCTGATAATAGACATTCTTTTCAAAAGACCTTTCGAAATTCCACTTTTTCAAGACAAAAAGATACCTGCAACTCAAAATTTGTATCAATTCCTTATAATCCTAATTATACGAAAGGATTACAAAAAGTATTTAATAACACCGGTCTTAAATTAGTATATCAATCCGGTAACACAATAAGAAGCGTACTAGGAAATCCCCAGGATAAAACTACAGTTCTAGAAAAAAGTGGAATTTACGAAATTAGTTGCATGGATTGTGACCAAAATATGTTGGCCAAACGAGACGCTCTATTCAAACACGTTTTAAAGAACAATAAGCACACTTAAAATACGGAAGAACAGAAAAGTCAAGTGTGGCCGAGCATGCTTTTGAAAACAATCATAGATTCACATTAGATAACCTAAAACTTCTAAAAAGTGTACCAAACAAAAGACTTTTGAATGCATATGAAAGTATGGAAATCATTAAATCCAGAATTGTTTTAAATAAAGATAGAGGAGCCATCCCGTTTAGTACACTTTATTCTTTGGTTGAGGGGAGATAGGATTAAAAATCGTGATCAATAACAAATTATTAGTCTTATCTCCGCCCACTCAAGGATTGTATATAAGATAGAGCGTAGATTAATTTAGTTCATTGTTTATCGTCTCCTGATGATGCTAACGTTGTTATGGAAACGCGCGTCGAGTGCAAAAAAGTGTAGTTTTGGTTTGTGGAAAACAATCATAACTTTCTTTTTGTATTTATGATTTAATTACAAGCTACAACTACGCCCATGACAAAGCTAAAATGACATGATTTTTCTTACCTTAGAAATATTAATTTTGGGCTGGAATATACTCTTTTATTGCAAACCACGCAGTGGTAAACCATCTTGTTGGTCCTCAAAATGACTTTGTATGTAGTTCTTTTTTCACAAAGAGTAAAAATAAAATTCAAAAATCGTCAAACAGCACCGTCTCCCGTTAACAACCTTGCCGTCCACTTCAAACAAATATGTGGGAATTTTTTCGCCGCTCGTCGATAAAACGTTGCCGGCTTTTTTTTGTGTCAATGTAAAAATTCTACTCATTAAAAATTTAGAAAATGGAATTCCTAATATTAAAAATTAAGTTAAAAACCTAACATATAAAAATAGTCAATCTATACTAATAAAAGCACGGTATATATAGACGCACAGGTCAAACTTTAAAACATTGAACTACTAGAAGCAGTCTGGTCTGTCTGGTTAAACTGGTTTTTTAAGTGCAACTTCTACAGTGGGGAAAGGGGAGAAAGAAATCTGTGTTGCCAATTTTAATAACAGAATTATTCAACAAAAAACTTATTAAATGTTTGACGCTTATTTATTAATTAATTAATGAGGTTTAAGATATATGTTGAAAAAGCTAATATACAGAATATATAATACTTACAACCAATTTAAGACTTCCGACGTTTTTTGAAAATTTAACATGTGTTTTCCTTAAACATCTTCTTTTGTAGTCAACGTGGTAACATTGATTGTTTATTGCGGTTTCTCGATTTTTCCTGGAATGTCATTATTGTTTTGAAAGTGAAAGTTTCAGCACTTGTCAGTAGTGTTTTTTTGATATTGCAGTATTTTGTTTCCCAGGTACGTTAAATTAAAATATTAACTAAATATTAGGTTAGAATTCGTCATATTTGGCCATTCTTGGTAAACAAAGGCAGGAAATCTGTGTTGCCGGCTTGTCATTAATATCAGTGTCAATAGGTATTTCCATAGCACCTTTTTCTTATTTTTATAGTTGTACATCCTACTTGAATACATTTTTAGGTTTTTTTTTATAGAAACATAGATTTTTATTACTATATCTAGACCATTTAATTAAACGGAACTAAAAACTGTTAAAGATATTTTAAATAATATTAAAAACAGGAAAAAACTTATTAGGTTAACATGACAACAATGGAATGAAGATGTTGAACTCAAACACCCTGCCCAAGATCTGAAAAAAAGCTCCTTCTAGTAGTTCAATGTTCTAAAGGTCAAACCGCTTGACCTACAGTCATCAAATTTGGAGGGCATATTGGACTGGTGAAACGAAAAGCCGTAGAGTTCTGGAAATTGGTATGTAGACTCTACTAATAAAATAAATAATAACATATTTTGGCGTTTTTCGAAATTTCCACTGGCGGTGGAGAAATATGGGTAATTCGATTTCGAAGAAGGTAAAGGGATCTTCTGTATCTCAGAAGTAAGACCCAAGGGTATGCCGACGATATCGCCATACTAATCATGGGGAAAAACCTTTACAGAATATCAAGGCAAATGCAACAAGCCCTGAAAATCGTAGAAGACTAGTGCAAACGGGTAAGCTGAAAGGTAGTCCCGAAAAAACAGCGTTAAACCCATTTGGGACATACCAAGATTGCGAGCATTATCATCAACTTGCTGCTAGAGATGAGGAGTGACATCATGGCTCCGAAAATCAACACGAGCAAGCCATTTAAGACCCAGCTATCCTGGGAAAACTAGACGGAGAAATCACTAGTCCAGTCAGGAAAATTGGTATGGTATACCGACGGATCCAAGATGGACAGTGGATCAGGAGCGGCAGAATATGGCCTAGCCCCAAGATCAAATTGGTTTGCATCTCTGGGGGAACATACCACAGTATTCCAAGCTGAAATACATGCCATACAAACTGGTCTGCGGGAAAACCTGAGAAGAAGATATCTCAACAAAGATATAATAATCTTCTCAGACAGCCAAGCACCTATTAAATCTCTGGTATGCCAACACATTCATTCAAAAATAGTGTGGAACTGCCTTCAGACCCTCCTAACTCTAGTGAAATACAATAGAGTTACTCTTGCGTGGATGCCGGGGCATATAGGGGCAGCAGGCAATGGACACGCAGATTCTTTAGCAAGAAAAGAATCAGAAAGACCATTTATAGGACCTGAATCTGTATATGGAATTCCAAAAACCTCAATACGTGGGTATATCAAGCGATGGGTGCACGAAGAACATCGAAACCACTTGCAGAGCAAAAGAATTGTGGCATCCCCTTCAGCACCACTCACCTGTGAAATCCTTAAATTAAATAGGAAAGAAATCAGACAAGTGACGGGGCTATTAACTGGTTACTAAGCACTGAGAGAACACCTGCAGAGGATGGGAATCTATAGAGACGAACCCACCTGCAGACTATGTGATGAGGATGACAAATCAGCCGCTCGCATCATATTTGAGTGCCTAGCACTAACCTTCTGCAGAACACAAAACCTCCTGGAGGACAACCCCTCCAGAGAAGCTAACTGCCAGAAAAACCTAATAAAGGGACTGCTGCTCCTCGCGAGGTCATCAAACTTCTTAGATTAGGAAGGCACACAGCAAGAGATTCAATAAGCTAAGAAGCTGTAGTGTCAGGGATTTCAAGACCTAAACTTGCTGTTGAGACAAATTAAATAAAATAAAATCTTAGAAGTAAAGTCACAAAGGTTTAGAAATTGGTAGACTTTAAATAAAATAGAGGGCACGTGTTTCACCGTTTTTTTACTAACCCACTATATATAGGGAGTATTATTCCCCATATTTGATGAAAATTTTAATATGTTAAAATATAGTTTGTCTGGTATCAAAAAATAACTTTTTCAATTTATTACCCGTCACCCCACCCAACCAGAAATTTAATGAAAATATTGACCAACTAAAATATGGATTGTGTTGTAAGAAACTAAAGAAAATAAATTCCGGAATCGAGAAAAGTGCTTATTCTATTATTTTCGCTATTTTTTGTTACCCCTCTCCTCTCGACCACCACCATGTTCGATAAAAACAATGACCTGTTAAAAAAAAGTTACATATAAAACCGGGATCAAAGAAAGTGATTGTCTTTTGCAAAAAAAACTGCTGGAAGAATTTTTGGAGAGGCTTTATTTCATCAAAATCGGTTTACGCAAACAAAATTTATGATTCTTTAAAGCAAAAAAAACGGGAGAAAACTTCAGGCAAAGCGAAATCTCGAGTAGATGGGATAGTTTGAGGGTACAAAAGTGGGTTAAGGTGGAGAAGGAAGAGGAATCTACAATTTTAAATACGCGAAAAAAGTCCTGGGCGGCCAGCTAGTATATTATAAAAAGACAGTCAAGAAAAAAACTCGGCGATGAATTGGCAACTATGCGTTTTATGGTAAAATGAACCCTATGAATTGTTGACCGGTACATATAGTATTGTTTACTATGTGCTCTCTTTTTTATTAATCTGAGATCAAAGCACCTTAGATGACGTCGGTAGATGCAAAGTTTAAAATCGTAGGAGGCTTCATCTTCCGGCTAAACTGTGCCTTTTTTACTGGCGTTTGTAGATATCAGTCGCTACGGTTGTTCTTTAAAACCACTCTTGTAAAAAAGGCACTATTTGAGCTACTAGTTGCAAAAATACTAGTTAGAGAATACTAGAAATGTGCGCTACCGTATCACTGCAGTTTTACGGTAATAAGGTGCAGGAATTTATCTTTGAAAATACGACATTACTGCCAGACATGAAAATGTATGTGTATGTTCCGGTTTTCCGGAAAGAAGTTTGTTTTGTTAGTCGTTTCTACTACTCAAAAAAATGATTTTCTCCTAGCAATACAGGCTTTCCTTAAACTAAACAGAAAGAAGTTGTTTGAATTCGAAAAAATAATGTTTTCTACGAGCGTGCGGAAAGTATCACTTTTCCGCACGCACTTATGTTTTGAAATCTGAATCGGTACCTTAATAACAATTTTTTCGCCTTATAATCACTTAACTCTCAAATAGTTGTCAAAAACTAGTCAAGTCACAATTTTAATGCTGTATCCCCATGGCAACAAAATGCATCTAATTGCAGTTTCTCTATCAGCATTACCAATAAACAATAGTTAAAGGCACTTTTTGTTATAAAACTATTGATCAATAAACGTTTCTTTAATTCTTTATAACTTTATTTTTTACGTTTTCCGCACGCTCGAAGAAAAAATAGCGTTCCTAACACTTGCGGAAAGTTTTTTTTCCGCACTTGATTGCTGGCCGAACTCCACTACGCGTCGTTCGACCATCTGCAATCGCGTGCGGAAAAGTGACACTTTCCGCACTTGTTAGGAAATATACTATATCTAGATGGTAGTGAACTCAAGAAGTCGCTTGTGAAAAAAGTGATCTGAGGTGGTCAAAAGAACACGCAAACGGTTTTACCAATAGGATGCAAAATATTGCTGCTTTAGTGTGGTACACTAAGGCTTGGTAGACGACTGCAATTAAGATTTGATCCTCGGTTTGTTCCCAAAAAATTGGAACAAAAGATTTTCTAAAGTAACACTCGTGGCATATCGGACAAACTGTTTTTGTTTGTCACTTTATTACGACCAGGCCTCCAATGTCTAATAGTCATCTATATACAGACCTGTTTCATCCTTATTAGGAATCATCAGGGAGTCATACGATTTTACCTGGCAGTTGAAGCTACACAGGCAACCGTGCACACCTCTCGAATTTAAAACAACAAGTTTGTAATCCGCGGAGACGTAGTACCTGTGTGCACCACCTGTCGAATAAACCGAGAAACAAAAACATCAAAACTGAAAAGTGCAGAAGGCCGTAAATACAGAATATTGTACCTTTCAGCAGGTTATGAAGAAGAAACCTGTAAAAGTGTAAGGTCACTGTAACATGACTCTTAAAAAGAGGTAACGTTCGCAGCAGAACCGCTCCAATTGAAGCTTCATACTATGTGGCCCCAATTTTAAGGCATGAGCAAGCAATCGCTCCGGATTAGAGTAACACTCGTGGCATATCGGAAAAAGCGTTTTTGTTTCTCACTTCATTACGACCAGGCCTCCAATGTCTAATGGAGAATTATGCGGCAGGTGATGCACACAGGTACAACGTCTCCGCGGATTACGAATTTTTTGTTTTAAATTCGAGAGGTGTGCATGGTTGCCTATGTAGCTTCAACTGCCCGCTAATTTTTTGGATATTTTTGACACATGGATTGATAAATGTCAAAAAAAATACATGATGAAGCGGGACCTTCTAATTGGAAAAAAAAGTTGAAAGTGAATAGACCCCCTCTGGGGGTCCGTACCGACAATTTTAGCTGCTAAGAATATTTTTAGATGTGTTTTTGGATTTAAAAAAAAAACAAATTTCTGTAATTTATTTTCCTGCGTCTTACCTCGTCATACCGCTTACCTTACAAAACTCTAAACCCAGCTTTACTCCGTCACAATCCCCCACCCCTTCGTTGCTTTCCAGACTGCATTTCATTTAATTGAAAACCTTGTTGTACTTTTTGATGGAAAACCGTTCCTACCTGCAACTCCCTCCCCCACCCTAAATTATTATTTTTGAAAAAAACATTGTTTTAGATTCATAGCTTTGTTTGCTTTAGTTTGATACTCCACAACCCATAATTTGACAGATTAAAATATTTATCGGATACAGGGGAGAGGTTGCAACCACCCGTTCAAATTTTCCAAAAATCCAAAAACACCTATTCGCTAACTTTTCAAGAAGAACCTAAATGTGATATTGCTTTAGAACTCTAAGTAATTGTAAGTTATTTGTACCCTCTTCAAAACAGACTCATTCCTATTTCTCAACCCCTTGTCTGAAAAATTAAAAAATGCCCAAGCACATGGTTACTTATTTAATTAGTAGAGTCTATATACCAATTTTCAAATTTATGTAGCTTTTCGTTTTTGAGATACAGATAATCCTTTTAATTTCCACCCTTTCAGAGGTAAAACATTAAAAAATATTTTCTTGGTGAGCTCCTCCGTTATCAACCCAAACTATCCTCAAATTTTCATGTATGTAGGTGAACTGGTATCAGCTGTGTGTAGGTAGTTCCCTGTTCGCGCAACAAAAACTCAGCAGGTGGCGTCATGCACGGATCTAGACGAATTTTGAACCGCTACGTATCATACCTTTCTTTTATTAGACACTTAAAGTTAATTTTCAGTTTTATCAGCATTGCCATCCTTATCTCTCGAGTCGACTAATCAAGCAGGTGCACTTTTAAAATCATCACATCTCCAGCTGATCAAATGCACGAAACCCTCGTTAGGTACGATAAGGCATCCGTAACGTTACGACAACCTCTGCGTACGAAATAATGTTTTCACGCATTTCATCAGCTGGAGCTGTCACGCATTCGCAATTAGTTTAAAAGTACACCTGCTCAATAGGTCGACTCGATAAACCTAAAATTAACTTTAACTAAAATTAACTTTAAGTGTCTATTGTATTATGATTTTCAAAAGAAAACGGTAAAGTGCCCTATTTGCCAACATATGGACAAACTTTTTTAAAAACATATAATACCTACCGTTTTTTAATTTTTGATTTGCTAACATTTTTGGTTGTCGTATTTTGAGTATATTAGACACTTACGGTGGGATTTACTAAAAGGGTTTAGTCTATTTGAGAACGATCCTAAGTTTACGTGAAATTTTTGGTTTTGAGCATTTTAAACCAACCCTCCTTGAGTTTTAGACATAGTTTTGATTTATAAGAAGAATATGAATAAACTTGTTTATTGAATAATCATCTTAACACAATCTTCTGTTGGATTTAAGAAGAAAGTTTCAATTTAGAAGAAAAGAAAATTAAAAAATTTAAACCCACGCGGGTATTAAATAGTAAAAACTCTGTAGAACAAGTTAAAATTGGGGTTATATGTCACTCTCATTAAAACTTACCCTTGTTCATTAATTTTTCCAATTAATACTTGATGTCACACTACGATTTAGATGGGTAATAATAAAATAACAGTAGATTAATTTTTTATTTATTTAAGAGGTGTTTTTATTTATGGAACGTATTAAAAACTTAAATACGAGTTTTGTCTACATTTCTGTCACTGTCCAAATGTCAGTTTCTAAATATTAGCTGCGTTGAAATCACAAACAACGAGTTCGGATTTCTTAACTCTGCTTGTACCTTGGCTTGCACCAACTTCTCTAAGCTCTACAGCTTTGAAATGGATGGGCTTTTAGTAAGGAAAGTTTTCTTGAGTGCGCTTTTAGATAACCTCAATGTTTTAATTTCAGTTTGTAAATAAATTAATATAGTTGTTTTGGATTTTTTTGTTTGGTATATTTTTTGTGCATAATCAGTGACCTTCACTTTGTTTGTTTTGCCTAGTAGTGCCCTCATAGATATATTTTTTGTGCTGAAAACGGGTTTAAAATACGACGTTTTTCTGGACAAAATTAGAGGTGTTTTATAGGTCAATGAACAACTTCCGATATTAAATAAGGTAAATTGATTCTTGTAAAAACGGTTACCTAGGGAAATTATAAACGAACTTATTACCAATTGCTACAAAACAATCCTTTCTGGGGGCTATAAACTTAAATCACCCGTATTTACCATTTGCCATTTTGAAAGCTGTCAAAAAAATTTAGTTTTAAGGCATTTTCTCTTAGAATAAGGTAAATTTTGAGAAAAAAAGCAGTTTCTCAGTGATTTTTGAAAATTGGTTTTAAAATTTCGTACCCCCTACAGGTGGAAATATTTAGCCCTGTGGGGGGTACTATTTTAGATCTTAGCAAATCCCACTGGAAAAGTTACATATAAAAAAAGTGCTTATTCCTTGTCGTATCTCAGTGTGCATGCTCAAAACGCACGAGTCGTTACGTCTCACCCATAAAACTTGCACATAAAAAGGATGCTATGTCGTTGTCGTATGTACAATGTGCTAACTGCTTGCGAATACTACATGGGTGGTCCTAGAGATAGGTGAGGCGTAGTCGCTGTTGTACGGCGTATCCGTTCTGAGCATGCGCACTGAGATTCGACAAGGAATAAGCACTCTTTTTATATGTAACTTTAACAGTGGGATATGCTAAGATCTAAAATAAGACCCCCCACAGGTCTAAATATTTACACCTGTGGGGGTTACTAAATTTTAAAACCAATTTTCAAAAAACACTTACCAATACAGAAGACACAAAGTTATTGATTATTTTGTATTGTTATTGCTAAATACCACTAAAAAATGCCCTAAAACTTATTTTTTTTGATAGGTTTCAAAATGGCAAATGGTGAATATGCCAAAATTTTGGCACATAATAGCTTCATAATCTTTGTTTGAGGTTATAAAGTTGGTGATTTTTTAGACCACCTCTGGGGGGTGGTTTAAATTTATAGCCCCCAGAAAGGATTGTTTTGTGTCAATTGGTAATAATTTCGTTCATAATTTCCCTAAGTAACCGTTTTTACAAGGTAATTTACCATTCATTCATTAATCAATAAAACACCTCCAATTTTGTCCAGAAAAAAGCCATATTTTGAAGCCGTTTTCAGCATAAAAAATATATTTATGAGGGCACTACGATGCAAAACAAACATAAGTGAAGGTCGCTGATTATGCACGAAAAATATGCCAAACAAAAAAGTCCAAAACAACTATAACTAATTTATTTACCATCTGCAATTAAAGTACTGAGGTTACCTAAAAGCTCAGTCAAGAAAACTTTTCTTACTCAAAGTCCACTCACTCATTGTTAAAGCTGTAGCTTTCATCAGTAGAAGTTGGTGCAAGCCAAGGTGCAAGCAGAGGTAAGAGATCCGAACTCGCTGTTTTGGATTTGAAAGCAGATTTGGTAGTTGATCCGTGATAATATTTTGAAACTAACATTTTGACAGTAACAGAAATGCAAAGAAAACTTGCATATAAGTTTTTTAATACATTTTATAAATAAAAACACCTTTTAAATAAATACAAAATTAATCTACTCCTTATTTTATTATAACTCATCTAAATTGTTGTGTGACATCAACTATTTAAATTGGAAAAATTAATAATCAAGGGTAAGTTTTATTTAGAGTGACATATAACCCCAATTTTAATTTGGTCTACAGAGTGTTTACTATTTAAACCCCGCGTGGGTTTAAATTTTTTAATTTTCTGTTTTTCTAAATTGAAACTTTTTTTTTAAATCCAATTCTTCTTATAAATCAGACCGTGTCCAAACCTCAAGGAGGGTTAGTTTAAAATGCCTAAAACCAAAAATTTCACTTAAACTTAGAACCTTTCTAAAATAGACTAAACCCTTTTAGTAAATCCCACCATAAGTGTCTATCAATAGATAAGTAGGGAGCTTACATTTTTTATTTTGCAAGTGGCATTATATTCATACAGAGTAAGCAAAATAGCATTTATTTTTAGTTCGAATAATTTTGATTCATATTAACATTTTGAGATAATATTTTTCAAATTTCGCGATTTCTGGTTCACCCTATACACGTCAAGAGGTCTACCACACCAAAAAAACATTAAAACTTTATTAAAATCGGTTACGTGCTAAAAAAAAGGTAGTTGAAAACATTTTTTGACTTAAGTGTTTTTTTTTTATACAGGGTCGATTCTTTAAATGGACCGATGCTTCTAGAGACTAGGGAAGAGGTTTTAAAAAAAGCTAAAAACGAATCTTTAATTATTTTTTTTATACCTTCATCAAAAACATGATTTTAGTAACTGTCTGCAGATCACTAAAGCTGGTTACCGATGCAAAAAAACTTTTTTTTTGATCACGGGTGCAAAAAAAGATTTCTGTCCGTTTTTTTACCCAAAATTAAAGGGAAATAGCGGAATATAGTAATATTAAAAAAATCTAATTATTCTTGCCTAAAAATTAAGTCATTTCCGCCGGTTTTCACCAAGTATTTTCGAAAAAATAATTTAAAAAAATCGTAAAAATTTTAAACTGTCAAAGATTAAAATTTCGCAACAATGAACGTCACCGAGTAAAAAGGCACATCGCTATGGAAACCGCATTGTTATTTCATTTACCAGCCGACTTGATTTAAAGTGTAAATATGGTGTGTTGCGAGAAGTGCTCTTTGTTCGAGATTTTTAAAAGTACTCGCGGCTATACTATGCTTTTTTTTTACTCGCGTTTTTAAATAACTCGCTGCGCTGGTTATTTAAACCAACGCTTGTAAAAAAAACACTATTTTAGCCACTAGTTGTTAAAACTACTATTTATGCCTACTGAAAGCCCAGGGCCTACCAAGTATTTTATTTAAATGAGAAAGTACCACTTGTGGTACCTTTTTAGAAAGCTTGTTAAAAAGGAAACCGAACGCACTAGCTTTTTTTTGAAATATGTCATCCAGTGTGTCAAAAATTAAGAAAAACTTATTTTTTTGTCAACTTCTTTAGGTTCAAAATAAACTACTTATTAAGCGGAATAAAGTAACAAGGACATTATTGGCGGCTCACTTGGTGGCCCTCTCTGAAGGCACAGGGCCTACCAACATTTTTTTCATAAAGAGGTACTCCTTGTAGCACTTTTTTGGAAAGCTTGTTAAAAAATAAATTCGATTAAATAAATTTTTTTGACATCTGTCAACCCATGTGTCACAAACTTTAAAAAACCTATTATTTGTCAATCAAGGATATTATTGGCGTAAAATTTTGAACACTTGGGTTGACCAATTTTTTCTTATTTAATCGAATTTCTCGTTTAACAAGCTTTCTAAAGAGGTGTCACAAATGATATCTTCTCTGGCTTTTAGTAAGGGCTCACAAATGGGCCGCCAATAATGTTCATGTGTGGTATTTTCTTTATTCCGCTTAGTAAATAGAAAAATATGTAGTGCATTTTGAAGCTATAACAATTGACATAAAAATAAGTTTTTTTAAATTTTTGACACATTGGTTTCTTTTTTCAACACGCTTTCCAAAAAGGCCACAAGTAGTACCTTCTCTGGGGCCTCCAGTTGGCGGCCTAAAACTTTTTATTATGAGCAAAGCAAAAAATCATTAAGAGCGATATTTACTCAGATGGGTTAGGGTTTAGGACTATGGAACGTATGTGGTTTTTAATCTAATTTTGGACTTACTCTAATCATATAAATGATTTGGCAAGGAAAAACAAAGGTGTTCTAAAAATTTCGTGAAAAAAAATGGAAAAAAAGCAAATTGACGTTGGGTTTATCCCCGTATAATGGGCTTTTTAACTAAAAATACTCTTTTAAATTGGTTACTTATTTATATTTTTTTATCGCTTTTTGTCTCTTAATTTGCAGAGGTCCAAATGAAAAGATATATTCTTACACAACACTTCTTCAATATGATGAAAATATACTTTACTATACTTTTACTTTTATCGATTGAAAACTGTCAAAACACTTAACTGACGTTTCGCTCGCTGAACTCGCTGACGATTTGCTCATTTTAAACGAGAACCGTACCTTCTGAAATAAAAGGTAAGCCTTCTACATGTATAAACACGTGAACCACTAAACCACAAATTTTTATTTTGTCCATCTTTATAAAATTTTCTATACCGTTCTTCCCCCCCCCCCCCTCTTTAAATAGGTAACAAATATTTTTAATATTGAAGTATTTCGTTATTTCATTATTTTATTTATCATTTTCAGTTAAAAATAGTAACGAAAAGCAGTTACGAATTCTCCCCTCCCCCTTGTAACACTTACCTACTCCCCCGCGCCATTACTTAATTTATACATGCCACCAAGAGGTTGCAATTTGAAGTTTAGGCGTAAGGCAAGGTCTGGGAGAAATGCAGGGAGGAATGACAGTAGGCAATTGCTCTCCCTCTTCCATGCTTCTGCAAAAAATCTCCGAATTTTCATAAAATTTTAGAAAAATTGCTAAACTTACACGTTCCTCTTACCCCTAACGCGGAAGAATTTACCGTTGAAGACTTTTACCGGCGCGTAATATGACATCCCTGCACAAATCACAAAACCGCGCAAAACCACCAAAACAATAAAAAAAGTAAGCAAATCTTCAACAACCCAAAAAAGCCGCGGAACTTTTGTTATTAGTATTTTTTACATGCGCTATTCTTTAATTTGTGCTGAATCAAATATTATTTGGGCGATGATTATTACGTTTGCGCGATTTGTGAATATGCCGGAATTAGTTTTATACTATAATTGCTTGCTTGAAAAATAACAGCGCACAGCGGTTTGTAGCGCAAGATTTGTACCGCGCTATTAGTTACCACAAAACTTCTTAATTTTTTAGGCGCGTAGTTAATCGCCTTTGACAAGGTGTGCAAACGCCTAAAAAAACCAGATGTGTGTATGTAAGAAATCTTTGTTTTCATTTCATTATTGAAAATTAATTTTAAACTTATATGTATAAGACTTTTTTCTTAATTTAAGAGAGCAGTGATCTTCCTGAATCAACTTAAAGTGAAATACGATACGTCCCTATACGTTGTCTTAAAAAACGCGCTGGAATACCCAGTTGAAGCAAAAAAAAAGCCTGACATTTGGTTATTTAGTAATTAAAATACTTTAAAAAATCAACCAAATCGTGACTGTTTTAAAATTTAAACCAGATAAACCACCTCTTGGCGGTGGTCTATAATATACGATGATTTTACTTAAAATACAACATCCCGTGTCACTTTGACATTTGTCAGATTTATTGTTTACCCATATTTTAATAATATTTACGGATTATTTGGACTGTTTTAAAAAAAATGGCCCTATGCGTCTCATTCCAGTACATGTTGACGTCTATCCAGGTAAAATTATCTTATAAATTGTGGTTTGGTTCGGCTTAAAATAAATTTTTCTATACCCATGTATATGTCAGCCTTCAGACCAAACTTTTGATAAACTATAGTCCTTAGTAAATAGCGCCGTTAAGGTTCGCTAATAGCATTTTTTAAAACCTCTTTCCTAAAGTCGCTAGAAGCACCGTTCCATTTAAAGAATCCACCCTGTATAAGGAAAATATTTTATGCAAAAAATGAAAATATTACTTGCTGCTAAGGTTTATTGTTCAAGCATGTTAACTTATCAGCAAGTATATAAAGGAGGAAAATCTGAATTGACAGCGAAAATATAAGGAAAGAGGAAAATCACAAAACCGGCATAAATAGGTTTATTGGGGCAGAAATCAAAATGCGATAATATAACTGAATTATTTTTATTTGATTCTGTTGATTGCACTGACAGAGGATATTGCCGAAAATAAATTGCCTAATATGTCCGAATTGTTCATAAAAATACATGATTTTTCCTTTTTGATTGTAGTTATTTCAGCTAGATTATTTTTCATCCGAAATTTATACTAATTTCAAGAACGAGAATTTTTGATATGAAGTTTAGTAATTTTGTTTTTCCCTAAAAGAAAACTTTAACAAATATATTAAAGGAAAAAAAACAACTGAAATTCCCAAAACCCCATCAATATTTCTAATTTTAGTTCAATTTTAAGTCAAAAATTGCATTTTAAGTGATATTTTCTCAAAAAATTTTGCTTGCGGCGCATTGAAGCCTCATTTTGATATCAAATTTTGGCACATAAAGAATTTCCGCTCTTATAAGCACCTGCTTCTGCTATTTATCCTTAAACCCCCCGCCCTCCCCCAAAGTCAATTCCTAAGTGCGCCACTGGCCTAATGGTAATCGTATCTCAGTGCACATTTTCACAACGGATACGTCGTAAAACGCCACTACGTCTCACATATCTTTACCACCACACTTGCAGTATTCTGATCCACAGTTTCATTCCTTCTATTTTCCATTCTATTGCCCTCTCACTTTTTTCGAAAAGGACGGAAATATAAGTGAACGGCATGAAGTAAAACTGTGTTTCAAGCACTGAACAATAATTGGTTTGGTTATGTCGGACGTTGAACGTTGACGACGAATGAAAAATAGCTTGCCAACTTTAAGTGTCTAATATAGTAGTTTACCTAACAAGTTAACGCAAAAGAGACATTTATTAATCGGTGACTGACCCTTGTGTGGGTGCTGGGGCTCATAGGGGGCAATGAACACGCGGATTCTCTAGCAAGAAGAGGATCAGAAAGACCATTTATAGGACCTGAACCAGTTTTTGGAATTCCAAAAACCTCTATACGTGGCTATATCAAGCGATAGGTGCACGAAGAACATCGAAACCACTGGCATTCAATATCGAGGAAAAACCACAGCAAAAGAATGGTGGCATCCCATTCAACACCACTCACCTGTGAAATCCTTAAACTGAATAGGAAAGAAATCAGACAAGTGACGGCGCTATTAAACACCGGTCACTGCGCACTGAGAGAACACCTACACAAAACCTCCCAGAAGACGACCCCTATAGAGAAGCTAACTGCCAGAGAAACCTAATAAAGGGGCTGCTGCTCCTCGCGAGGTCGTCAAACCTCTTAGATTAGGAAGGCAGAGATACAATAAGCTAAGAAGCTAAGAAGCTGCAGTGTCAGTGATTTCAAGACCTAAACTTGCTGTTGAGACAAATCAAATTAAATCAATCGGTGACTGCCAAATTCGTTTTGACAAGGTACCATTTTGTCTGATAGGCTAATTTTTGCTTTGTTTCCATGGATATTTAAACTTACCTAACAAGTTAACGCAAAAGAGACATTTATTAATCGGTGACTGACCCTTGTGTGGGTGCTGGGACTCGTAAGGGGCAATGAACACGCGGATTTTCTAGCAAGAAGAGGATCAGAAAGATCATTTATAGGACCTGAACCAGTTTCTGGAATTCCAAAAACCTCGATACGTGGCTATATCAAGCGATGGGTGCACGAAGAACATCGAAACCACTGGCATTCAATATCGAGGCAAAACCACAGCAAAAGAATGGTGGCATCCCATTCAACACCACTCACCTGTGAAATCCTTAAACTGAATAGGAAAGAAATCAGCGAAGTGACGGGGCTATTAAACACCGGTTACTGCACACTGAGAGAACACCTACACAAAACCTCCCGGAGGACGACCCATATAGAGAAGCTAACTGCCAGAGAAACCTAATAAAGGAGCTGCTGCTCCTCGCGAGGTCGTCAAACCTCTTAGATTAGGAAGGCAGAGATACAATAAGCTAAGAAGCTAAGAAGCTGCAGTGTCAGTGATTTCAAGACCTAAACTTGCTGTTGAGACAAATCAAATTAAGTCAATCGGTGACTGCCAAATTCGTTTTGACAAGGTACCGTTTTGTCTGATAGGCTAATTTTTGCTTTGTTTCCATGGATATTTAAACTGTTAAATCAAAAATATCAGGTTTTTGTTCTAGTTTAACAACGATATTTTCCTTTTCGCACGCTAGTAGATCTTTTTTCCGCTACCTTTACCTTTTTTGTTGCTACTTTTGTGCCCTCGATAAATTTTTTTTTTGGGTAATAAGCGGACTGAAAATGTAAGGTTAAGGAGAAAGTATGGCAAATTCAGGGCGCAACCCTCAGAGCAAGAATCAAAGATTTGAATCTTATGAGGTTGAAAAGCAAAAGTAAAATCAAACACACTTTATTGCTTAATTTTGACCTCCTCACCTACCTGCTATGTAACAATTATTTAATTTTTACCTTATAGATCTTGGCTGGCAAAACGAAAATTAAAAATTGGATATTTCACAAGGACCACAGAAAGCACTGAAGCGAAAACAAAAATAATTAAAAGATTTTTAGCTCTGGGCAACCAGCGTGGATTCATCGGTGGTTTCACAGGTCACCCCTCCCAGACATCATTCAAAACCATCATACATTTCGATTTCCTCATACACTTCCATTTCCAACTCACTTTGGTCCCTTATGTGTTCCTTGTGGGATACTCATCCGATTTTGAATTTTCGTTTTTTACCCAAGATCTTTTGATCTTTTTTTTTCGGTTGAAGTAACTGATTTCAAGGCTTTTTAGTATCTTTTTCTTTTTCTCTTTTGTTATAAGGTTGAATTTCACAAGCGATTTCTTCGCTAGTTGATTAATTTTTGAGCAAAACAGCACGTTTTGATTGCTACGGGCCATTCACCAAACACGTAATGCCTTTATTGCTTAATTTTGACCTCCTCCCCTCCCTGCTATGTAACACTTTTTTAACATTTGCGGATACTCCACTACTGCTAGATCTCTTCGCTTTTTCCCTTTTTCGCTGAAAACACAACATTTTTTCATAGTCGCTAATTCCCCACCACCCCTTGGAACTTTTTCACGGTTTCACTAATCCCCCTTCTTTTTTACCATTACGTTATTTTTGAATAACCCCTTATTGAAAATTTTGCAAAAATTCCATTTTAAATAAAGTACCCCGTGCATTTTGTGATTATTTGCACTACTCAAAAAGCTAAGTTCTTTTACAAACGTCTCGACAGGAGCGCTCCCACCGGCCACCGCCGATAATGGAAGTTTTGAAACACGAAACTACGCCATCAATCTACTTTGAGGTTGTATAGCGGCGGTTTTAACCCCTTTTCAATTCGCCCATGTTTTTAATTGCTCCAGTTGGCATTTAGGCTGCGAGCGAGGGTTCATTAGTTCTCAGTTTCAGGTAATCATATACATTGTTTAAACGGGTATCTTAAAGCGGTTTTACACATGGGACGGTTTGTAAATTTTGTCATATAAACACTAAAGAAGAATCAACAAAAATAAAGCAACAAACACAAACATCCACAACAATTTGTGACAAGAGAAACAACAACAATAAAAATACACAAGTAAGTTTTAGAATAATTCATCACAATATACAGTCCCTGGGTGGGATGGACTAAATTAACTCGAGGTGCTAATGACCGACTTAGATAAATCTGAGTTTCTTTGTTTGACTGAGCACTGGCAATGTGAGGAAGCGCTTCAATCAATTACAATCCAGGGGTACTCACTTATATCGTCTTTTTGCCGTCAAGCTGGTCAACATGGAGGCTCAGCTATCGATGTGCGTAAAGATCTTACAATTAAGGAATGGAAAGATATTTGCAAATGGTCTATCATAAACAGCGTGGAATGTTCAGCGGTTGAACTTAAGTTACACAGGATGAACTATATAATATTAAGTATTTATAGGTCTGGGCTTTCAGGGAATATAAAGGTATTTTTTGAAATTCTTGAAAAAATTTTGAATCTGCTTGACAAAGAAGGCAAAAAAATAATAGTGGCTGGAGATTTTAGCATAAGACTTGAACTTGAGACTGGGGAAAAAATGACTTCTTGACACTACTAAACTCATTTAGTCTTGATCACGTAACGAAAGTTATACATACAGGGAAATCTAACTATACCGCACCAATTCTTTCTGTTTTTAGTAATAATCAGGAACCAGGTCGTAAACATCATTACCCTACTTTTTCTGATTTAAATACAAATCATTTCTGCGAATATCTTTCCAAAATATCATGTAAGATGTAAATAACATGTACCAACATTTTTTAGAAATATTTTTAATGACTGAAAAATCACAAATCAATGCATTTTAACCCCACAAACCCTAACGAATTAATATCAGCCTCAAAAAAAAATGAAGAACAAAAAGAGTTCAGGTTATGACAGTATACCATTAGATCTTCTAAAAAAGGTTAGCATACATTTTTATGTATGTGTACAGGAGAAAATTATTTGAACTCATAATATTTGACAGACTCAATGTTTTTTTTAAGAAAAACCCTTTGTATAATCCATTTCAACATGGTTTTCTGCCTAAAAAATCTACGGAAACAGCACTTATTGAATTTAATAAAAAATAATGGAGCTAATGAAATCTAAATACACTGCATTTGGAATTCTTCTAGACTTATGTAAAGCTCTGGATAGCTTCAACTATTCGATCTTATTAAAAAAAAAACTAGAAGCATACGGGGTACGAGGCATTACTTTAAAATGTTTTAAAAGTTGTCTTAGCAATAGAAAACAAAAAGTGGGAATATCTCGTGATGGGGAAGTAGTAGACTCCGATAGTGGCATTATCACCACAGGTGTTCCCCAAGGAAGTATACTTGGACCTCTTATGTTTGTGATCTATTTGAATGATTTTGGTGACGTTATAAAACCTCCAAATGGACTTTTTAATTTTACCGATGATTCAACAGAAGTACCACCTATTGCAAAACATGAAAATATTGAAGAAAAATGTAAGGAATTATTAAGCTTAACACAAAACTGGCTTTAAAAAATCAGCTGCGTCTTAATGTAAATAAAACAAATATAATAACTTTTAGCAATCTTAACATAAATAACTCTGAACCTATACACTTTCACAATCAAAACATTCAAATAACACAAACAGTTAAACTTCTAGGAATTACTGTGGACTCGCTACTGAACTACCAGGAACATATTAAAGCACTTTACACAGTAAAAGTAATTTCAAAACACTTGAACGATATAAAAACTTTAAAAATTATATATTGCGGAATGTTCTATTCCCATTTAAAATATGAGATCCTTCTTTGGGACTGTAGTAGTCAAGTTGAGAGCTTATTTGTACAGCAGAAGAGAGTCTTGCGCATTATGTTCTTACTTAAACATCGAGAGAGTTGCAGAAATCTTTTCCGCAGAGATAAACTACTGACAGTGACGGGTAATTTTATTGTTCAGTGTGTTCTATTACTGAGAAAAAACCCTGCAGAATTTATCGTACAAATTATCAGAAATATAACTATAATTACTCTAAACACAGGCTTACGTCTACAGAAAAAATCCCATTTTATGCTGCAATGACCTTCTATAACCACCTACCAAAGAACATTAAAAGTATAGAAAATTTAAAAACCTTTAAAAAAGCTTGTTTGGCCCAAACCTAAAAGAATTTCTAGACTTAAAGTGTGATTACTAATTTTTTTTACGATTTTAAGCTACTTTGTCAATTTTTTTTTTGTTTTACTATTGTCTATATTTTATGTTTTCTTTTTAATTTTAAATTTTAATCGAAGTGTACTGTGTACTTTAAGTATTTAAGTGTCCAATCATTTTGTTCCTTAAAAATCATTATATTCAGAGAAGCTTACGATTTTAAACTCGTTTTTACTGCGAGTTTGTTTAAGTATTCTCTATTCTATACGTTTTTTACAATTGAATTTTGTGCACTGTGCACTTTAAATATTTAAATATTCCAAATATTTTATATTTTAAAATCATTTTATTTAGAATAAGCTGACGAACCATGTATACATACAAATTTGTATTTATACGTTGTAATAAACATTTTTTTAAAGCGACTTATAAAAGTGGTTTATCCGCTTCAAAACCTTGGGGACAACAATACACTAGAACAATTTTTCAATCATGGCAACAGCATAAGAAACTGCATCACATAAGTCTGGAAAAAGACGAAAATAACCACTTTCGTATATATCTCAAACCAACTCAAACTGGAAAATATCTAAACTTCAATCAGCCGATCTGCAAAGAAACGGTGTCTCTAACTATACGATCAATAAAACTCTTTGGTTAACAACAACACAAAGGATGGCGATCGTAAATAATGAAAGGAAGTCCACACTTATAATTCCATACAACAAAGAAATCTCAGAAAAGATAAGAAGAACCAACACCATCTTGAGACTATCTTCACAACGACCACAACAATAAGAAGTCAATTAACAAATTGAACTATATCGCCACAACAGCAAAAACATTATCTATCAGGTACCGTGCGAGTATGGGGATATCTACATCGGGGAAACCAGCCGACCCATGAAAGTTAGCCTTAAAGAACACAAACAACTCGACAGGGAGACACAACTGGATAAATATTAACTCAAAATTTTCTCGAAAGTCAACATCATATGGAATGGAAAGATGCAAAGATCGTCGCCAAGGAGAAAAATCTATTCAAGGGAAAGTTAAAAAAAAGCATTCATACACAGGAACCAGAATGTGTTTTCTCAATAAAGCGTCACTATCAAGAATATCTGAAAACCCATACTTCACTGAACACACTGAACGCGTGTTAGTCCATAAGATTAGATATCACTAGTTTCTCTTAGTATTCACCTGATTACTAGGTTACCGGGTTGGCAGTACTTTGATCAACTGCTGCAACTGCAATGATTTTAAAGAAGGCCGTGCAAACCCTTAAAGAAAGAGATTTTATTTAAAATCGTCCTTATATAAAATCGGTCGTAGGCGTGTATAAACGTAGTAATTGCCTATTGGTGATTTAGTGCCAAAAACTCAAAAGATTTTGCTATAATTTTAAAACTAACGGTTTAATTCTACAGGGTTTAATAACGAAAATGCTCCAGACGAGAATGTAAATAGGAAAAGGGGATCACTTATTAAAGACCTTTCCAGTGCCCTTAACACAGGTGTTTAAATTAAAAAAGACAATAGGTTTTATTTAGTTTTCGTTGCCAACTACAACTTGTACGGATTTAAAAAACACCAAATTTCAAAGTTTTAAAATTTTGTTTTGAACTTGAGAGTTATTCTTTAAATCTGTAGCCAAGATGTAAACAAATCTTAGATATGAGTTTTTGGTCAGGTATAAACAAAACGAATGTAAATCTACCTTACTTATAAATGGATATACAACATTTACATTTTATACAAATCTCAAATTAGAGAAAACCAACAATACGTGGAATAAATATACTATTAACTTAATTAAGGGTCAAATTGGAGTTACGACTGCTTACCTCTTGTCAACAGAAAATGAAAAACTTTCATGCGTACGCAATATGTATTAATTATAACTTGGTTCTGCACATAACAAATAATATGTATTGGGCATTCAGGGAAATAATTTTTACTTAGTGTTTAAACAAAATAGAGACATAAAGCTATTTGTAACTCATCGCGGTATACGTATCGGCATCTAGCAAGAACCAAGCATAATGATTGGTCAGAAACTTGTAGCACGTTCGAAAAGAGCAGATATATGCTAATTTAAGGTGTTTCTGAACACAATAGGTGCTGAGATACGATACGTGTGCCGTAACGATACGTGATAAGTAACGCATCTCAACACTTATCGCGTTTAAGAACACCATAAATTAGCAAATATCTGCTCTTTTCGAACGTGGTACAAGTTTCTGACCCACTAATATGCTTGGTTCTCGCTAGATGCGGATACGTATAGAGCGATGAGTTACAAATAGCTTTATGTCTCTAATATTGTAAATGTCAGTGCGAAAAACTGTTGTTGCAAAACATCGAATCAAGATAAATAAGCTTTAAGCTATTCTTAACAAATGTTTCGCAAGGAATAAAATAATAATAATGCCGCAATGCAAAGACGGTAAAAAGCCAGTGCTGATCAATTTTGTTTTAACCGTTAAACCTCCAATAAAGTTGATTTTTTTTAGTAAAAAAAATAGCACTTAATTTAATTATTTTTCAAGTCTTTATTTTGTCACCGATTTTTAAATATAACACATTTTTATGTTTGTAGATATTAAGGCTTAAAACATATAAAATTTTTTAAGCCACAGGCGCACAGAAAAAAGTTTCATGGGGTCAAATAGTGCAAATTTTAACATATCCCATCATTTTGGATTTTTACAAAACTTTATTTTTGACACTTGCTTTTTAAAATATAAATTATATTTTCTCCAGTTATGGACACTTTTAAGATCGGACCATTGGTTGCAAAATTATAAGCGATTCAAAGTGTCTCATTTTTGTGGCCCACCCTATATTGTATCCGGTGTTTAAACAAAATATTGTTGCAAAACACAGACCTTTGTGTTGCAACAATAGGGCCAAGATCAACAAATTATCTTTAAGCACTCCGCAACAAATATGCAATTTTTTGCGCACGTGTAAAATAAAATTTACTTTACGTTGGCTTTCAACAAAGCCATTGAAAATTTGCAAACAGCCAATAAAACTGTTCTTCTGTTAACCTTTAATAGGCGGATTTTGGAAAATTACACGTGGGACGGACTGGGGTCGAAAAAGACCCCAATTTGGTTTTGATTTATTAATTTGTGATACTGTTTTGTTACTATTTTTTCTTCAATAAATTAAGTAAGACTCAGTTTTGCGATATATATTTTCAAAAAACAACATATCTAAAAAGAATAATATAGTGTTAAAATTTTGACAATAAAACTTATCTTAAAATAAGAATTTGAAACATTTAAATATTTGAACGAAATTTTTATTCATTTTGGCAGCCGGTACACATAACTTGAATAAGAAAATGGTCTGGTCATACGTATTTGTTGCATTTGGTACACAGTTTCTTTATATTTTCTATATTTGGTTCTGTTGCAAAGATGGCATCGTGATTTAACATCTTTTCTTGAGATAGATCATGAAAAACGGCAGACATATATCTTTTCTTGGCTATTTGAATCTGTTTGTTGCTGTATCGCCGACTCACATTCTGTTTTATGAGCTCTTTTCCGCAGTCTAGAAGAAATAATTTACGTCTCTGCGGTTTCGCTTTATTCCGATCTGGAAATTTCATCAGCCATAATTTTAACCCGTTGATAACAGCAACATTTAGAAGATGTGCAAATATTACCACAGGCCAGCGATTAGATCTTCTTTTCACTGGGTACTCGCTTGCCAACTTGTCTGTAGTGTCAACAGCTCCTTTCGTTATGTTATAATGAAGAATAATCTCGGGCTTATTGCAGAATTCTTTACCAGATACTTTATTCTTTATATGCTCAGTCGACAGCAGAATAACGCCCGTGCAATTTTTCCTAACATACTTAAATTTACATTTTTTTATGGAGCTGGTAAAAGTTCTGATGATATGAAAGTCTTGTATTTTCGAAGACTTCAGCATAAAGTTAGCAAGTTCCAAACTAGTGAAAAAATTATCCGTTGTAATACTATAGTTTCCAAATGACTGACCCTTTTCTGGATTCTTTTGTTGTTTTCATGAAACAAACAATCGCTTTTAGCGAAATAATTACACCACAGCAAGGACTATATTTTTCAAGATAAATACTCACCTAAATATACCTGCACGTTGCAAACGAACCAGGTGTCGCAGTCGACCAAAGCCCATGCTTTTATTCCGTATTTCTCTGGTTTGCTTTTCATATACACTCGGATTTCCTACAGCTTCTGACGAATATTTAATTCATAGTAGACCAAAAAATATGGATTTTGAGTGAAGAAGATTTTATAACTCAAAAAAAATTACGAATTATTCACCAAAAACAAATCGTGGGGTCCCAAAAGACCCCAGTCCGGCCACTAAAGGTTAAAAGTATAACAAAAATCATTCTAATATCATAAAAGTAAAGTAGCGGGTAAAGCCGCAGGTCAGCTTCTGGTTTAAAGTAAATTTTGCTTAAACAAAATATACAGGATGATTCATTAAGACTGGCTACCGAATTTACCTGTTAAAAGTTTTATAACTAATATTTGGGAACGATGGGCCCCACAAAAATAATTTTAGTGCAAAGGGAGGGGGGTACCAATTTATGTAGGAAGATGTTGTAGGGCTCATAGATATCCAGATAAATCCGACGGCGAATTATTAAGCCACCCATCCGGTGGCCAGACTTATCGGATCACCCTGTATATTTCAGTACGAAAAACGGTTGTTGCAAAACACGGACCTTTGTGTTGCACGCCACGCGATTTCCGTTAACGGAAGTTTCCGACAGGAGAGCCAAGATCAATAAATAAACTTTAAACTTTTCTCAACAAATGTCCCGTAAGGGATAAGGCTCGGTTGCCTTTCAAATCTAAAACCAATCCCTTGTTCAATCCTCCAGTAAAATCCCTTAAATTCCCTCGGCGTACAACCTTCTTTCCGAAGTCCCCTTAATCCAGTAAACTCCTTTTTTAATTCTGGCTCTAAATTAGAGAAAAAGTTTATTTTGCTTAGCTGTTTGCTTTTAATTTAAAAAACTACGCCAACGCCAGGATGATCCGGGATTTAAGTAGATATATCCATTGTTTAATATATTTTAAACGAAACACAATTTATTATTTTTAAATTGTAAAATAATTTTACGTCCTGTATTGTGCAGATGATATATTATATCTTATAAGGATAATGCGTTTTTTATTTATCTGACTTTTAGTATTTTTTTTTGTTTGAAATAATATTGAATAATATAAGTGACGGGTAAAAATTGTAAATAAAAAACGATGTATACATTGCTATATTAAAATTGTTTGATAATAATAGTGAATTGTGCCATCCATACAATTGTTAAATATTCACAAAGAAAAATCAAGAATTACTTTACTTTAGCTTTATAGAGAAGTTAACTTTATGGACAATACAGTTGACACTTATGGGTCCAAATCGTTGTCCATATCTTTAGATATCTTGAACAAAATGAGTCGAACCATTTTAATTTTTGTTTTGGGTTTGGCATTATCTGCGGTCCCGCGGCTCCAACTTACACAGGTGCAGATAGGCCAGATGTTCCATTCACCGTTCTATTACTCTCCACCAACCGCGAGGTTAGTAATAACGGTATTCCGCATCGTGTGCTCTGAGCAGACGCAATAATCCGAGGATGACCGCTTTCTGCATTGCGCCAGCAAGGTCTTGAAAGTTGAGAGCAGTGTTTGGCGTATACCTCCGAGATCTCCAATCACCAAAACTGCTTTTTTATCCCGGTTCCGCGACTCCGACTTACACGGGTGCAAATAGGTCAGATGTTCCATTCATTATTATTATAATTATTATTATTATTATATTTTTTTTTAAATTAAATTTTTAATGCAAGCTGTAGGAGCTGTGGTCATATTTCTAGGAACGACTTCACTATATACGTGTTATCAAGAATTACTGATTTTTGCATAAGTTGGTAAGTATTTTCCGGAATCTTATGTTTTATTATTATTATTATCATTATTATTACTAATTATTTAATAATTTGAACCAAAGGAGTTTCAACTGTTTTGGTCATAAGGTTGGCGTATAAAGTTTTAAAGCCTTTTTTAATATTCTATTAAAATGCTACATTTTCCATCAATAATTTGCACTAATATTTACAAAAGCGATTTAATTAACAATTAATTTACTAGTGAATTGAAATAAATCACGAAATGATTTGCCATTATGATAAACAGTCTGCCAATGTTCGCCCCCTATAAATGGTATTAGTTAAACATTTATTATTAAACTAAAACCAGTTTCAAGGTATCAGTAGTCATAGGGAATATCAAGAATATATTGTGGAGCCTTGTGGAAATTTTATATTTTTGTTTTTTTGTTGAAAGAAAGTTTGTTACTTATTCCTTTGCCTTAAGAATTTACATCACCCAAGGAACAAGGGAGCCTTCGCAATAACTATGATTACGGCCCCTAAAGACACCAGAGCCGCGTTTGAGCTTAAGTGCAACTAGCCTCAAAGGAGTAAACTGCATCCTTCTAAAAATTTGATAACGCTTTAGTGAATTGCAATGTAAAAAAGGGATAGCAACAAGAGCGGCACTTCATTGGGTAAGACCTTCAAACCATAGTTTAATAACGAGTTCGTTACCAAGATCGAGAAGTTCAGAAGACTTGGAGAGCAAGCTACGGTGTTCCGTGCAGAGATCTACGCCATAATAATAGCGGAAACCTGGGAGGAGGTTTAGGATGGCACGGAAGAACATGTTTACATATGCTCCGATAGCCAAGCAGCCTTAAAGGTACTTAGAGCGCCAAACATTGTCAATACTCTGGTGGAAGAGTGTGTGGAAGTGGACCAAGGGTGTGGGTGCCAGGACTTACGGGGTTGCCGGGCAACGAAAAGGTGGATGAGCTGTCCAGATTGGAGCTGGTCCCCATTACCCCGGGCCGCAACCACTGCTAGGTATAACAAGGAGGCAAGTGCAAAGTCGACTCAGAACAGGGGCTAATGATGCATTTGCAGCCTCCCGAGAGAGAGAAGTAGGATGCAGACAGACCAAGAAATTCGTAAACGGACCAAACACAGTTCGTCTAAAATGCATCCTGAGTAGGACACGAAAAGACATTGGACTCCTGAGAGGCATTCTGACCGGACATAACCGGATCAATAAGCATCTGACTGTCATGAGAATCGGGATTGACTTCGTCTGCCGGGCGTGTGGAAAGGCAGAGGAGATATCCCGGCAGCTCGTTGCAGAGTGCGAGGCATACTTAAGGATGAGGCACCAGATACTCGAACACCCGAGCCTGAATGCAGAAGACTTGCAGAGGCTCAAATGGACCTATCTACTGGACTTTGTGAAGAGAACAGGGAGACCTGGAGAGCCAGTGGCTGCACAGGTGGATCAGTTGGTGTATGTAGCAGACTGGCTTACGGCTAAGGCAAAAAGGGATCACTAGGGCCTAATTGCCAGGCCTTGTGCCACCCCCCGTCCTCTACTATTAGTCCGAAACCGTAGTTATAAAGCGCCAAAAATTAGGTAAGGAAAGTTGCAGCGAAGAAACTCGACAAAACCAAAACATTAATAGCGTTTTCGATCTATACGCTAAACAACTGCACCCGAGCAATCGGAGATCAATTCAAAAAACATTGCGGGTTAGATTTACGAACGGATCACGCTCCTCCCGAGATCTACTTGTTCGATTTATGCCCCAAATCTCTGGTGGATCGATTATTTTTCTTGCCCGTCAATCTTAACGGATCAGGCAGATGCAGACATAACTTTACTTTGTAATTTTTTGTTTCACTTTATTTTTAAACTTTTATGGCATCTTTGACAAAAAAAATGTACAAAAAGCAATGTACGTTAAAAAAAGGGTAACATGCCTGGCTAGATTAAGCCTCAAAAATCCTGGCTTTTGTTTTCTAAACATGTTTTGTCCATTTTTACATCTAGAGGAATCCAATTTTTTAGTGGTTCGAAATTACTTAATTGAGTTTCGAGTTCAGCGAAGGGGAACCACTGTTGGCAATCATGTCACAAATCTTATACCTAAACCTTACCTGGCTTGCAGACCCTAACGATGGGATTTAGAATGGACCTAAGATTAAGTGAAAGTTTTGGTTTTAAGCATTTTAAACCAATCCTTGAGTTTTGGACATAGTTTGTTTTATAAGAAGAATTTTAATAAACTTGTTTATTGAGTAATCATCTTAACACAGTCTTTTGTTGGATTTAAGGGTAAAGTGTCAATTGAGAAGAAAATAATATTACAAAATTTAAACCCATGCAAATTGTAAATACTCTTTGGAATAGGGGTTATATGTCACTCTAATTAATACTTACCCTTGTTAATTAATTTTTCCAATTAATACTTGATGTCACAGAATGATTTAAATGGGTAATAATAAAATAAGGAGTATATTAATTTTGTATTTATTTAAAAGGTGTTTTTATTTATGAAATGTATTAAAAAACTTAAATGCAAGTTTTGTTTACATTTCTGTCACCGTCGAAATGCTTGTACCTTGGCTTGCACCAACCACTACTGATGAAAGCTACAGCTTTGTAATTAGTGGCGTTTGGTATAATTTTCGTGCATAATCAGTGACCTTCACTTATATTTATTTTGCCTCGTAGTGCCCTCATAAATATATTTTTTGTCCTGAAAATGGGTTTAAAATGTGGCGTTTTTCTGGACAAAATTGAAAGTGTTTTATTGGTTAATGAACAACTTGGGATAATAAATAAGGTAAATTAATCCTTGTAAAAAGGGTTACTTAGGGAAATTATAAACGACCTTATTACCAATGGCCAGAAAACAATCCTTTCTGGGGGCTATAAATTTAAACCACTCCCCAGAGGTGGTCTAAAAAGTCAGCAATTTTATAACCTCAAACATAGATAATGAAGCTATTATATGACAAATTTTTATCGTATTCACCATTTGCCATTTTGAAGCCTGGCAAAAAAAATTAGTTTTAAGGGATTTTCTCCCAAAATATGGTATATTTTGAGAAAAAAGCAGTTTTCAGTGGTGTTTTGCAATAACAATACAAAATAATAAATAGCTTTGTATCTTTTCTGCATGGGTAAGTGTATTTTGAAGATTGGTTTTAAAATTTACTACTCCCCACAGGTGTAAATATTTAGACCTTTGGGGGGTACTATTTTAGATCTTAGTAAATCTCACTGTAAGAGTCCCTGGGAGTCTTTAGAAATCTCTCGGCAGTCCCCTGCAATCACTGACAATTCAACAAAATTGGCGATCGTGTCATATTTTCTGAACTAGTGGTTACTTTCTTGGCAGAGCAAAAAAAATATTAAACAGAACCTAAATTTTCGCTGTCAGATGGTTGCCAGTTGAGTTGCTTTCATTACTGTCGCAATCGACGCGCCTGCCCGGTAGAATCTTCGTTTCTGGATTATTTCCAGGCTAAGGGTGATTATCGGTATGCATTTTTCCTGGGAAATGCAATGGCAGGGCCGTTGTTATATCATCTCATAGTTATATGGTCGGCACCAATAGTGGCATTCCGTATTCCAATAAATCTCTATTCTCTTGAAAAATAGTACTGCTTGGCACTAAAGAATTTTTTTGAGAATAAGAGATGATTAGTCGGATATCGACTAGTCCTGTTTATCGAACGTTTCTGTCTGTTTAATTTTATTACCCCGCAATTTAATCTTACTTCAGGTGACTGATGGAAAAGCTCAAAGCTAGATCGCAGATATTGAACTTTGATAAGTTAATTGGAGAGTACGTCTTTGTTTTTCTTACAGATAAAATAAAGACAGAATATTCCACGTTTAGTCGTACGTCCTATGATTAACTTAAACTGTGTATTATATTTCGGCTTTAATCGCGATTAAATTATTTTTAATATACCATGCTATTTTCTAAATAGTATTACAATTCCATCATAATCGGAGGATTTTAGCGTTGGGGCATACAGGCATTAGTGCAAAAAGTTATTTTTGAATTTAAATTAGTTTGTGCCAGCAAATAGTAGTGTGTTTAGATTCGTTTTGAAAACCATTTAATTTATTTCCATTGCAATAAATACATTTAATCAAATTCTATTTTTATACACCAAGAAAAACTTGTTATTATAAAAATGCAAAACTAAATATTCTCGGTACAAATTGGATTGGCAAGGTAAAAACCAACTTTTAAAAGGGAAACATAAAACCATTTTTCTGTAACATTTTTTATACTCAACCCCCCCACTTACTAAAAAGACTTATGTGGGGGAAATTATGTTTTTTTTAATGTAAATTTGTTTTAAATTCTTCCTTATTTTTCAAAGTAGCCACTATTATTTTAATAAATTACATATTAATAATAGCGCCACATTCACCGTTAAAATATTTTTGATTTTATTATGAAAGGCATATTAAATGAAAGGCGTATTAATTTGACGCCTATAGAAAATCTAAATTGTTTATGGTGAATGATTGACATATAAGGGCTTTCATTTATCAATCGCCATTGTTTCTAATTTTGATGGATAGTGGTAAAACGTTCGCTGTAAGTGCAAATTAAAGTTCTGGCTCTATTCAAATTAGCCACAATGGACGCAATTCTTTCAAAACCGTCAGAAAATATCGCCCTTACAAAAGGTCTGACGATTTTTAAAAACAAGTTTACACTAACTGCTTTTTTGTCCGGAGTAATTTTTATATTATTTAATTTTATAATAATATTTCTTAAAATTTGGTATCCTAATACTGTTCTGGTAAATAAAATATCCATGAATTTTATTTTTTTCATGCAGTTTTTGTGAAAAACCATTTATTTTTATATAAAAATGTACCTCGTGTGTAAAAAAACTTTTAAAACTTTTAACATACACAAGCATAGATAGCCATGGAATACGTCGCTGTCACTGTTCAGAAAAGTTACATAAATTCTCTTATCCCTTTTGCATGTTGATAATTTTCGTCAGTTTTAAATGTTTATTAGTACGCGGGGTAGTAATTTAGCTTCAGCGTAAAACTAGTACTGCAGATTTTCTTTAAAATATTAAATTAGGATGTTATCAAAAAATGGCGCAGTTTTTCTTATAACGTTAGCATAAATATTATAAAGTCACAGAAGTGGCTTAAAATAATGCCGACCTTTTTACAATATAAACCAAACTGAATGGCAACCTCTATGTTGGATTTTTTAAATTGTAATTTTTTGATTTTGAGCCTGTAAAATACTTATTTTTCTAGCCAGTGTCGTATGCAAAAACAGTTAGACCAACGATCCGAAGCAAAGACGAATTAGTTAAGTGCCAGAAAGAGACCTTTGGTAAGTGCAACGAAAAAGTAAAAAATTAAAAAAAATCTAAAACATATAAGGATTAAAAAAATTAATGCATTAGCAAAGCCAAAACATAAGACTAACCATCGGCTAAAATCTTTAAAAAAAAAACATTTTTTTCGGTCTGAAAGTCGACGTAAAAATTTGTAGACACAAAATAGTGCACAAATTTTGCACTTCGTAAATGCTCATATAAGAACTTTTTCTTCTTCTTCTTCTTCTTCTTCTTCTTCTTCTTCTTCTTCTTCTTCTTCTTCTTCTTCTTCTTCTTCTTCTTCTTCTTTGTCTTCTTCTTTGGGCCTAGTAAAAAGTCTTACCACTCTAGGACTCGATGGAACACCTTGTGTAAGGCAAACTCGGAACTAAAGAATGGCGCCCTACCAAAATTTGGGTCAGGCTTATAGTCAACTTATAAAAGCTTTTTAAAATAAATTTAACCAACTTCGATAGAAGATAGAAAAAGAATAAAGTAAAATAAGTGTTATTTGCAATTTTGATGAAGTCGGCACTCATATATACATGTTGTTTCTTTTAGTGGACATCATATATATTATACAGGGTGACCCATTTAAAAGGATGCAACTGGGATTTCTCGAAAACTGATCAACATTTAAAAAATTCCAAAATACGTCGATTTTGTTTGCAAAGAGGAGACATTTTGGCTATATTAGAATTTTGTAGGACGGCGAAAGTTTCATCACCAGAATTTAAATGGGGTAAGTGGGTTGGCTTAGTAGTTGCGACTTTAATAAGTAATCGTTAGAGCCTAAAACATGCAGTATTTCAAACAAGCTTATTGTTCCCTTGTTGTTGTTGTCAAGATGCATTATTATTGTACTTAAAATTATCTTATTAGATATTATTAGCAGTTTAACGTACTAGTCACAAATTAATAAAATATTCTTTTTTAACGTAGGGTGGTGTTGGACGACAAACTTAACTGAAACGCTCACATTGACCATGTAAAAACCAAGGTTAATGGGATGTTCTAGCGAGTTAGGAGGGTAATAGGTAGAAAATAGGGCTTGTGCCCTAAGGTGATACACTGGATCTACACCACCATCATACGACCAAGGATCCAGTACGGTTCCATGGTTTGGTGGAAAGGAACCAGTACCGACCAAAATGCTAGAAAGCTAGACAGCCTGCAAAGACTGGCAGCCATAGGCATAACTAGCGTAATGAGGACGACCCCAAACACAGCTCTAAACACTGTCCTCGGACTACCGCCGCTCCCTCTCTAGATCAGAGGGGAAGAGATGGCAACGCACCTAAGAATCAGAGATGCGGGCTGTGGAAAAGGGGAAGCGAAAAGGCCGGGCACCTGGCTATCGCTGAGATGGCGGAAAAGGAAATACCTCTTTCAGCATACAGGATCGAAAACCCAGAATACAAAATCAGGGAAAAGAGGAAGTACCTAGAGTGGCATGGAATAGGAACGAAGTCAACCTTTCAGGCAATGCCATGGTCTGCGAAGCATGGATGGATCGAGGCTAGCAGACAAGTAATCAAGGCTAGCAGACAAGGAATTGACAGGAGCAGGTATATTCATAGGAATACTGGCAGCCGCACGAGAGGAAGAATTAAGGGCCGGAGCAGAAGATAAGGTCTACATATGCACGGACAGCCAGCCTGCCATAAAAGCACTTTGTAAACCTACAATGCCAAAGGGATTGGTCCAGAAGTGCGCAGATGCCCTCCAAGATCTAGCAGGGGAAAAAGGGGACTTGCCTGGGTTCCAGAACACATGGATCCCAGGTAACGAGATGGAGGACGAGCTTCCAATGAAAGGCTCAAGCATACGTCGGACCGGAACCGTGTCTGGGTTTTACCAGAGTTCAGATGAAATCTGCCACCAATGAGTGGACCCACACAAGACTAAATCAGGAGTGGCAACACACAGGGGACGTCAGGCACTGGTCGCTGCACAGGAAACGTACAGAAATAGGACCCCTAATAGGAGTCCTCACTGAACACTGCGCGCTCTAAAAGCACCTGGCAAGGATAAAGGTAGTGGGGGACTCAACTTGCGGGGTGTGCTGGGAGGAAGATGAATCTCCACACCACTATCTTGCAAGGTGTCCGGCCTACAGAGGAATCAGAGAGGAAATTTTTGGAGAAGTGTTCGAGCCGGAATACCTTCCGACGCTGAAATGGTCGGATATCCTGACCTTTATCCAAAGGACGGGAAGGTTCGACCGTGGTGGAAAGAGAGCGTGAGGGGGGAGCTCTGGGGGAAGTCGAAAAGGACTTGCGTAGAGCCTAGTCGCCGGGCTGGGAGACCCCCCTCATACTACTACTACGACTAACTAGTTTAACGTAAGATCTAACAATTTAAAAATTTTTGGACAACACATTTAGAATTAGGGTAAAAATATTGTTATTAAACTTTGAAGTAACCAATTAATTATTTTAAATGTGTTGTCTACGGATTTTTTTAAGTGTTAGATCTGACGTAACACTACTTACTAATTAATAAGTTATTTTTAAGTACACTTATAATGCATCTTGACATAGCAAAATATAACAATTTCAAAATATTAGGAGGTCGTAACATTTTCCATTTGGCGTTTAACAAACAACTGTTTGATAAACTTTCTCAAAAGTTAAAATAAGACTTTTTCTAACTTCCAACTCGAAAAGGGCCTGTTAAATATCTATAAATTCCAAGTCGCGCAGGCATAAAACTCGAAAGATTTCTTATTACGATTTCCAAGTTTTAAATGGTCCACGTAAAGTCCTTGGTAATTTTTAAGACGAAAAGCTTTTTTAATTATCAGAAATTGCAGAGTTTGTTCGTCAGGTCGTTAAAAGTTTTAGTTGGGTTAGCGTTGATTACGACATGAGGTTAAAGTTGCAAGGTATACTTGGAAAATTAAGAAAAAAATAAAACATGCATGACGAGGATTTGTCCTGAAAACTTTTAGTGATTTAATGGGAGAGAGACGGCGGCGTAACAACAGGCCAGCGGGCCATGGTTCGAGGAAACATCGGCGCTTTTCCCCCTTCCATCCAGCACTCGTTCCTTTTGTACAAATTTATTATTTTAGATATATTTGTAAACCTCTTTAAAACCTAGCGGTTTTGCTTGAAAAAAAAAATAAAAGAATATTCGACAAAGTGTCTACGTAATTTTAACTAATATTTTATTTTTATATATTGACACAGTTAAACCATAAACTACCTACTTTAAACGAAAAAAACTAGATAAAATATATAAATATTTTGGAAACAGTCAGAAGATACAAACATATAAATAGTTCGTCCACTAAAAAACCTAAATTTCTGAGCGGGCAACAATATATTCATTGGAGAGTACCGCCAAAGGCGATAACCGAGTTAAGTTTTGAAAAAGATCGTTCTTCTGACGCGACAGTCACCAGGAATTGTAAGATACAGAAAACATAGCATTATCATTTTAGTAAAGCTAGAACAAGATGAGTAATTATCGATTAAAATAAATTTTAGCAAAACTTTTACTTGCATAATATGTTTAAGTTTATTAGAAAAACATTTTCGAAATACTAATAGTTGAAAGAAAAGTCCATATGTAGCTGAAAAATATAATTAGCAAGTGTAATAAGAAATAGTGTGATTCTTTTTAGAGCTAAAATAATTGAATTGTTTTATTATTGTTTAAGTTGCACCTCCTCACTAAATTTTTGTCAGTCTTATTTTTTGTTAAGGCTGACCGCAAGCCCCTATGGGTTCCCGGGCCTGGTTCTACCGAACCACTTTAACCATTGTGACTACGCCGCTAGAGAGAGGTTCAGTGCGTTACCTATCTGTATCACTTTTTTATCAATTGGTATTAAAATGTATTTTTTCGAGCATTGCATATCAGCTTCGATTATTGTTTTCTGCGGGGGCACTCCAGCGAGATGACAATATTACCACTACCATTACCATTATATTATTATCACGCCCCAATATAGCAACCCTCCGTCACAGCGTTTATAAAGTGACAAGTTAATTAGCAGTATGGCTTGAGTACCAATATACGCACGGAACATATGTTGGTGACACGACTGTAAATTTATCGGAAATCAAACTAAATCCGCCCATGCTTTGTCATTAACCATAACCAAATTAATTACAAAATCAAACGCAAGATAATAAGACAAATAATAAAAAACTAAAGCACCGACACACACTGGTCCAGAACCTGACATTATCGCACTCAAATTAAAAAAAATGCTGTTTTTATGAACAAAAAATTCACAAATATTTTCTAGACACACACTTTGTGTCCAATCAAAGCTTGTGGTTTCAAAAAGTTAGAAAATGTTGCTGTTTTTTAGACTGTTTAAAGTGTGTGCCAAAAATCATTATTTTGCTCTTCAAATATTACATAATCTCAATATTTAAGTACGTATTCAAAATAAGGATGTTTCTTCTTAGTTTAAAATGATTTTAGTCAACTTTGTGTTTTCAAGCACCTGGGTACAGCCCTACAAATTTGATGAAAAGTGCATAATTTGTGTAAATAAAAAGTTTATTAAATTTAGCAATATTAAACTCTGATCTGCTGTACGATCAAGATTTTTTAAAAGAAATGTTGTCATTTACACTATCCTTTTTAGACCGATCGGATTAACTCATTTAGCGAGAAAAAAACTAAAAATTTTTAACAGCAGTTTGATGGGTAGAAATGGTAAAGGGGCTTCTAATAAACGTTTAAAAAAAATTGCGTGAGTGGGGCACTTGCGGGGTGGATTTGGTAGGGGGCAAGGGGGAGAAAAATGGTATTATTGCAAATTCCGGCAAAACTGAATGTTATAGAGTAAAAACTTCAATATAAAAGTTGTGGATGGTGCAAAGATCTACCAATTTTGTTAATGTGACTTTTTAACATAACTTCGAAATTTACGAGAAAAATGCGAAAAATCGTAATATTTTTATTTTTTGGTTTTTCATTTTTCATTTCCCCAAAAATAATGGAATTGTCACGAAACTGGGTCAAAATATACCTTTCTGTGTCCTTAATGCATGCATTTTTTTAGATGAAAAGGTTAAACACTTTCTGAGATAACAAATTTTTTCTCTCCGAATAACTTTTTTTTCAAACAAAAGTTCTACTAAAGAAAATTCTCGGTGTATGTTTAGAAGTTACTTATTTTTTTTGCTTTGATATATACTTTTTGATGGGATAATAAAAAATTATTGTTGCAATTAGAAAACATGCTCAGAAATGGTTTTAATATAACAATATAAATGTTTTAATTTGTGAGAAACTGTAAGGTGGGAGGATTGACAGTACATCGATCAGCTGTTAGAAAACGATTTTAATGAAGGAGAAAGCGATTTTATTTAAAACCGTACTTATATAAAACCGGTTTTAGACGCGTATAATCGTAGTAAATTAAATACCGTCTCCTTTGTATTTTTTCCGTGCAAATAGATGATGTAATCGGTTGTTCATTTTTTTTTTAATTGAAAGAAGTTATCAACAAGTGCTGAGAATTCATTGTTGCAAAAGCCATTATTTGTTTTTTGCATTTCTTGCAAAAACTATATGACAAAACAAAAAAAATGAGTAATGTTAAAAAATACAACGAAAATTTTCCTGAGTAGAATTTTTGATTGAAAAAAAAGTTATTTCGACCGAAAAAAAACTAATATCTCAAAAACTGTTTAACTTTTTTGTCTTAAAACAATTATAGGCATTAAGGACACAGAGAGGTATATTTTGGCCAAGTTTCGTGAAAATACAATTATAATAAAATATATATATAAAATTACAATAATACCATTTTTCTTCCCCTTTCCCCCCACCAAATCCACCCCGCAAGAGCCCCACTCACGCATTTTTTTTAAAAACGTTTATCTGAAGCCCATTTCCACTTATCAAACTGCTGTTAAAAATTTTTTTTTCATTAATTTTAATTTGGTTGGACTATTTAAGCCATCAAACGTTACAAAACTATCTACCCATCGTGTTCTCCATTTGGGTTTGCTACACCTTTTCTGAAGGTATACGGTTAGTTTTGAATAGACAGAGAGGTTGTTTGAACATAGAAACAAGCGCAGCGCAAAATGGTTTAGTTTGACGATTAGTTTTTTCTTTAAGAACAAAAGAAAGATGTTGAATGGAAAAAAAACGAAAATTCAAACTTGGATGAGTATCCCACAAGGAACACATAAAGGACCAAAGCGAAAGGAGAAAAGATCAAATGATCTTTCGCCCCGGGCAACTAACGTGGGCTCATCAGTGGTTAAACTGGTCACCGTCCCCTTCCCTGTTGGTTGCCAAGGGCGAAATATCATTTGATCTTTTCTCTTTTCGCTTTGGTCCTTTTTGTGTTTCTTGTGGGATACTCATCCAAGTTTGAATTTTCGTTTTTTCCACACAAGATCTTTTAGATCTTTTGATTTTAGATTATTTTCGGTTGAAGTAACTGACCCTGAGTTTTTTTTTAACTTCCTTTGAGTTTTTTCCTTATTGTGCAATATTGCTGAGCTACAGATATGATACTTTACAACTTTTTCCATAATGAGTATATGTAAGTCTGGATTTTTATCTTATCTTTATGTTCCTTGCAACCAGTTATTAGCACTGTTACTTTAGGTTTCGTGAAAATAATACCAACAACCAACGAAAACCTTCGTCATATGCTGTTCATTTCGTCTGATCCAATAATTTCGTAATTAGCGGCACCTACTAGACCAAAAAAAGAGGTAGGTAAAGGTAAAGAAAGTAGCAGTGAGGGGGACTAATTAGTTTGTGTTAAATATCCAAATAAACATTTGGACGTGACAGCGACGTCGCCTCTGGCGACCCGACGTCGACTGCCGACGTCGTATGTCATACCTTACGACCCAAATTTATGCCTAAATGGAGCATACGAATTTGGATCGTAACGACGTCGGCTACTGACCAACCATAAAGCAAGAGAGTTTATTAATTTTTTTTTACTAGAAATGTAGTAGAGAAAAATTGGACAAGTTGACAAAGTAACATTGATAATAATTGACTTTTAGGGAATGTTCCACATCAAAATTTCCATGCGACGGGTATTTTACTGATAAATATATTAATGTTAGGGGGAAAAAAATGCGTGGGCTTCACGGTGGTGGTGCAAATTTGGTCAGAAGTCAAAAATATGGCAAATTTGATATTTTTGTATCCTTTTGCAAAAAAAAGAAGTTTTAAAAGTATGTTTTTCAAGTCATATTTTAATACATATCATAAAAACTAGCATTAAAATTACAAAAATTGTGTTATTTGATTATAAATAACTTTTAGAAAAAAATGGCGAAGTTACTCAATGCACATAATTTGCCCGCGTCGGTTAACCAGAAACTCACAAAAATACGTCTCGTCGACGTCTGCAGACTAGAATTCCAATGCCCGACAAAATTGCGACCTTGAGTCATTTGAACTACTAAAATTCTCCCACCGAACGACGTTTGGCGTAACACCTAAAAATATCTAAGGTAAGAATTCAGATACTTGCACAAGAATAATAATAATCGATCAATTTCGTGGAAAACAATGAAGTAGATCTAAGATGGAGTGCTGACCCAGTCCTAAAATCTGTTTAACCCAATGTAAATATCTATCTCAATAAGACACGCTGGCTGACGACACATACACATTACTAACAATAGGTAGGTGCCAATCTTTAAAATAAGTAATCAAGACTGGGAAAATACCTCTTTGGCTTTACTTACCACTGTGTTTTTTATATTCATAAGCAGTTTGTTTCTTTTCCTGTAAAATGTGTTAGAATGCCGTAGTTTTTTTAGGCATTTTTTTAGGCATATTTTCAAAATTCAAAATTTCCAAATTCATAACCTAAAAGCGATTTCCAAATTCATAACCTAAAAGTGAGGTTAGGTTCCCAACAGACAACTTTCGTCACTTTTTTTTATGAAATTGCCCGTTGCGGCATGACGTTGAACCGAGGTAGGAATCAGTTCAGAAAAATTGACCAAACGAACAAGGAAAGACATCAACGACATTCAGAGTTCAAAATTTTTTACTTAAAATTACTTTCCACTCACTACCAACAACACTGAAATGCCGGAAATTTTACTAGAAATCACTTCCAAGTTGGTGACCGTCAAAAACAACAAAAACACGACGATAATTCCAGGTCGTATGAAGAACTACAATATTTTTTACCTAAAGTGAGGTCGCCATTGATGGAAATTTGATCACGCTTAAAGAACTACAATATTTTTTACCTAAAGTGACGTCGCGATTGGTGAAAATTTGGTCGGAAGTCAGAAAAATATTTATTGGTATAAAGGACCCCGCACCCGATAATACAGTTTCGGGAAGTTTATATAATATGGGTAATTAGAAATTATTAAATATAATAATCCATAGTTTAGAGTTTATATAAGGGCACAAACCTGTCTGTACTTGAGTTCCTAACATTGTGTAAATTTCCATAAAATATGAATAACCTCTGCTGGTCTGTAATTGTAAACACTAATATGTTGGTTACTTTCGACTTCTGCACACCTAAGAAATGAAAGAAAGTGGGGGGGAGGAGGGTTGGGCTTGGGGAGGGGGGATAGTTGTAATAATTTAAAAACATTTTGATAGCATATAAAATATTTTTCATTTGAATCTAATAAATAATTGAATTTCCACGCGGTAATATAAAATCCTGGACCAGTGGGCCACATTTTTATTGGCGACCAAATGACGATAGTAAAAATGACAAAGAACGTTGCCTATTATCAAAGCTTCATCTGAACTGCTTTTCTAAAAACAATACGAAAATATTCGCATACGAGTGCTTCCATCTCTTTCTTTACAATGTAGTAATAAGAGGCCAAAGATAAGCCGGTATGCTGATGCCAGTCGAGCTTAAAGTCGCCACACACTACAAGACTTGTTTCAAGGCTGTTGCAAATTTTATTAAATTAACAGTTAGAATTTAAAAAAAATTACTGAGGCGATACCAAAAAATTTATGTGTTGTCAAATTACAGTTTTTTTTCTTCTTCTTCCTTAGCTTTTCTGTGTTATCCCAGACTGAATATTATCTTGTCACACTCCAAATCAATCTCTTCAATTTTTGACGCAAAATGTTTTTTTGGTTTCTTTTTCTCCTTTCGTTGCTTTGAAAAAAGTAGTTTTCTTGCGTAATTTGTTAGTCATGCACAGAAAATTCTCAGTTTTAAGGAATCCTAGGATGGGTATAATTAACCCTTTTTTGAATTATTTCGTCAACTTATGGCCGTGTCGGATTTTCTCATGAAAATGACACCACCAAACGAAAATCCCAACTACTAAAGGCTTTTACGTTATTGTCTACCATGTTACCAATTTTTTTAGGTTAATTCCAACTTTAGGCTAATTTTTTATTTATTTGGGTGGCGAGGGGGTGCAAGCACATCTCCAGCCTCCCCCATGATTTGCCAGTAGTGAATCAACTGCACTGACCGACTGGCCGACCGGCTAAATCACTCACATAGATCTAAAAAACGAATCTGGGACGGGTGGGACAGAGGAAGGGGGGGTAGAAAGCTAATTTATAATAAATTAGGTTTGCCTAGAGCAAAAAATTTTAGTTTAAAACTTTCAATTTAAATTTTAATGAACTCTAGCAAGAATTATCGTTTATTAACTTCCAAACACAACTAAGTTTGACTTGAACTGTGACTAAAAGTTTTATCAAAGCCTGTTTAATGGAAAGAGAAGTGCAAAAATAATTTAAAAGGATCATGTTATATATAAGTTATAAGCCAAAATCTTAGGCCGTGCAAAATTGTCTACGTTATTGTAGATTTTGTCAAGCCTGTTCCAACAGCATAAAATAAAACAACGCCATATTCTAAGTTTGTATATAGGATTTATTGCTATCTTATACTCTTTACAAAGTTGTGCAATGCAAATATCTCGACCACACATTTGCCGAAAAATCGTAGCTTTTGTATGCAAATGTGCCAAATCTGAGAATTAAGAAAAACGGCAAGCACGCCACTGTTTAAAAATTGTTGCTCTCTCCACACTCACTCAAATTCATCAGAGAATAATTTATTTTAAACGACAATAGTCCTAGCATAGTATCCGAGTAAAAAATTTTGAATTTGCACATTTTTTTTTTAATTATGAAAGAAAAATTAGCTAACATGCTATGAAAATTGAGGTTCGATTAACTCTCAAATTTGACGTATTTCACTGCCTGTGGTAAAATAGGCCTTGACAGAAACCCTGTTAAATGTAGTTTTGACTGATGTAAACAGATTTTCAAAAAGTTGATATCTGTCAGAGATATAGCGGATCTAAGGAAAAGGCGTTAGCACACATTTTGAAAGCATCGCAAAAAGCCGACGCCGACCAAATTATTATTTCTATGTTGATTCTTAAAGTAAGTACTATTTGTGTACCAAAAGAGATCGAATCACCACCGACGCACCATTAATATTAGAAAACGGCCAAAATTTCCCGCCTATTTTGGGTAATACCCTGGCCTTCGGTCACTAATTATAGCCTACCAACTCGGTTGTCAGAATAGATCAGCTGTGGATAGTGCAAAACTTCTAGGGTAATTTTTTATTTTTATATGATACTTATAGATGATAATTCTTTTTTAGCAATGAAAATTACATTACAACAAAATCCATTCCAATAGTAAAAATAATTTATAAACACTAAACACCAGAACGAAAAACTAATAATATAATTTTAACATTTACCTACAATAGTAACTACCTATTTTAATATTTTATATCACAAGGTGGAAGAAATCCTGATCAACCTCTTATGAACAACGAGAATTCTAATCTCTGTTTTCGTAGGTCTGTGAGTTGCATTCCAAAGCAAGCTACTTCATAACATCTATGAAGAGTTTTGATGAGAAATCGGAAAAAGTTTTATTAGTACCATTAAGAAGAATCAGACAGAAGAATTAGTTTTGTTTATTATTATTAGCTATGTAATTACTTTATAACTACTAACTAGATTAAAAGACAAAGATTTTAAAAATCCCTACTTAAATTGTTTCTTTATAATAATACATAGATATACCTATAGCAACGAGGATATAAGCTATATATCCTCGTTGCCTATAGGTAAACGGAAAGATTTTGAAAGTACCTACTTTAAACTCTTTCTTTATAATAGTACATAGGTACCAATAGGAAAAAAGTAAAGACTAAATAATGTAAAAACTTATAAGCAAATGTCTAGTGTCCTTAATTATATGACGGACTTCTTATTTTTCATGAAACGCCAATGAACATGACAATAATATTGGGTAACCTAAAAGAGATAATTTGACTGACATTGACTGAAGAAACCACTATCAACAGCTGATTGATAGGCTATGATTAGTGACCGAAGGTCACGGTAATACAAGCTTTGACAAAATATGATATACTGCGATACTGACATAAGTTAACAAATACAATATGTATGTCATTGTCATCTCTATACGTGACGTTTAACTTTTAAAGAGGAGGAATATCATAGATTCAAAAAGAAGGAACAGTGGTAATGTTAAAAGTATAATGACGAAATAGTGCCAGGATCTAACTTTTAAAATTGAATATGTCGATTACTATAAGTGATATCAAAAAACGAAATCTACTTCTAGACTTGGCATCGATCCTACTACAAAATAAACTCCACTTGTGTTTTTGATGGAGAACCCCTTCAAACACAAAATGAAACGTCAAGATTTAGGCTCATAAAACCGTCAATTTTTAAAAAGGAGACTACCTTGAAACTATTTGATTCCTGTTCCAATATTTGCTGTCGAAATTTGTGCTTCCGATCACGTTCGAGCTTCTTGTAAAGGCACGAAATCTTTGATGATGGTGACATATTTGCAGAAACAACCACGAACACTGGTGCAATTTAGATTAGAGCTCTGCATTTCTAAAACTGATGAAGTTATGGGGTTATTGTAAGTCGTGGGAAAATCAGCATAAAAAAAAATAATTTAGTTTTTACTGATGAGTTTTTTTTATAGGTTTAGTCTCATTTGAAAGGTAATTAACTACTTTTTGACCCCGTTATAGTGTAAGTAAATAAAAATTTTTAATACACAAAATAATAAGAAAAAATTTTCATTGAAAAAAAAATACCTAAAAAGATATATACCTAAAAAAATGGAATTTTTCGTAATATGAAAGTGTTTGGACTTTATAAAAAAAATTGTAGTACATATTCATGGAAACTAAAATGTGAAATATACGGTTATCAGATTTTGCGCCTAGCTTTTGATCCAAACTTACAATTTTTTTAAATATTTTATACTCCTTTTCTCCCTTCAACCCCCCTCCACCCTACTCAAAAGATAATCAGTTCATGGTCGGCCGATAGAATATTTCTGTAGCAAATTTCGCTAAAATCTCTTAAGGCGTTCTCGAGTTATCTTGTATACAGACAGATAACAGACCGACAGACAACTTTTTTTTTCGTCGATTAAGGTGTTTTGGAACCTTAGGAACTCATTTTTAATAAAATTAAGAAAAGTCAAAATTTGACGATTTTATTAGTCCCCCATATAGGTATGGTGGACTAAAAAAGAAATACACTAAACATTTTTTTTCACTGAGAGAAAATTGAAGTATTCTTAAGATACAAGGGTTCATACAAAAAACATTTTACAAAAAAAAATAGTTTTTTTTTAAAGATACAAATGTTTTAACAACTGGGCATGGAAAATGCAAAAATCAAATGGTGAGGAACATAGGGAACAATGTTTAAGATCAGGGAGAACGTTGTTGTAGCCAAAAGGCTACAGAAACAGTTTTTTAAAGAACTTGGTATTATTTTTGATCCGTTCAATTTTCTCGAGATGCTAAAAGAAGAAATCTCCAAAAACAAGAGAGTAAGAAAAGAACAAGCTCTGGTTCAAAAAATAGATTGTTGTCCTTGCGATTCTTACAGAGGTGGGTGTCCTTGGATTTAGGACAGGGGTGCTTCAGTAAGACATTTAAATTAGGCTTACGTTTCGAGTATATCTTTACTGTTTTAGAGAGAGAATTCTTAGTCTTCTGCACAAAGAACACAAAGTAGAATACTTATCTCATACAATACTTAGATCATAAGACAGATTAAAAAGTATTTAAAAAACAACATCTTATAGTTTTTTTCAAATGTGGAAAAATTCAGATGCACTTATAATGTTACACCCGAAGACAAAATTGCGGTTTTCTTCAGAATTTTTTAATTACAAATATTAACATAAGCCAAGGTTCAAATTGTTTTTTTTTAAATTCTACCATGGGCCCCTTTCTCAGAGCTTCGACTTGCCGCGAGCAACAATCCCCTCCAATCTTGCTGGTGGAATCCAGACATCAACTAGCTCTCGCTCGGTGTCGCAAAATATATTTTTTTGAGGTTTGATTTTTGTTTAAATAATGACACCATACGTTAATTGCTTTTTGTCTTTGGCATAAAGCAAAAAAAAAGAGACGAGAAAAAAGAGAAAAAGCCGCAGTATTAAATATTTATTTAATATTGGCCGAACAAGATATAGGCCAATTAATACTATGGTAATTGTATAAGCTTTTGAATATATTATCTAAAATTACATAAAATATAATTAGAATTATTTTACATAAAAAAAACAAAAACATTTGAAACCAAAACTTGGAGGAACTTTTAAATATAACATAGTCTTTATATTTGCTCAATATGATTCCAATACATGTAGCCTTTCATATTCAAATTCCAACCTCGCCTTCTCGTGGTCATCCTATTTAAAACAGACGAGGCTGTAGCGACCAAACGACCAAACATGGACAGTATAACCCTATGGGGAAGTTAAACTAGACCCAATAGCCACTAAGAACTGCTTTATTAAGGACCTGTACAAACTCGTACAGCGGATTAATCTAGTGGAGTGGTTAAACCAGAATCAAAGGGTGCACAATAAGCCACTAATGGCTGCAGTGACTTTGGCCAGCCATCAGGCTGGTCGGAGCCACAATCGGGGGATTTTAGTCGTTAAGAATCCGACACTACCCGGGCTGTCCTGACAGAGGGGTGAGACTCTGTCGGGGAGTAGATTGGATGCTTGGACCGGGGGTCTTGTGCAAGATTTTCCCTCGATACCCATGAAAAAAAACTCCGCCAGCGGCAGCAAGCACAAGTGCACAAGCTGCTTAATTTTACCGTTCTAAAGAAAACTATGAATTCCACATTTACTGTCATTAAGAGTAAATTTTTATTGTACATATGCAAGGTTTTTGCTTAGTAATAGTATCTAAAGTAAAGAGACAATATGTATGTTTATATACACACACGTTGTCACAAACCAGCCAATGAATATTAATATAAACATATAATTTTAAATGAAATTTAACAAAATTAGTTATAAAGAGTTAATTTATATTTAAGCAAAAATAAAATATTTTGATAGGTAGGACATCGACAAGTAAAATGATAGGAAGGACAATAAAACAAATTTGATTCCCCCTCCCCCAGAATTCTGATCTATTAAAATTATTTTCACAGATAAAATAAACACATGTGATCTGTTCTAGATTGTAAGACCAACTAAAATGGGAATGTTTAGTAAGCAGAATCACGGTATCTACGCGATACTTAGCAATAGAATGGCATGTAGCGACGAGCAGATACGGGTTTTTACTAAGTAGGAGCGTATACACAATGTTCAGTACAGTACAGGCTTCTTATTTGATAGATACCAAATTTTATAAAAAAAAAATATTTGCATCAAATATAAATTTTTCCATAAAAATAGCACTAACTATAAATCAATATCTACCTATCCCTACCCTTAACTCATTTGTAATTTTTTTCTGCACATGCAGAATAGCACATCGAAGCTCTGAGAATGGAGCTTAAGAGAGAAAACTCGGTCATGGTTATAGAGGATCGCTGACTAGTAAAGACGGTAAAGTAAGGTTGACGTGAAATCTGAATGAAAAGTACCTCAAACGAAATACTTTTCGGCTTAAGTCTGTGCTTATTTCGAAAGCCAATTTATATCATCTTCTTTTTGCCGTTAAAGTAGGGAAAATCCCGCGTGATGGGATAATAAGTGCCTTTATTTAATGGGTTTTAAGCCCACCAGCTTAGTCGGAGCTCAGCTGATGGAAATCTCTTTAAGTTTAAGGCTGCTAATCTGATATGCCGTGTCCCTGCATTTTTAACAACTTTTGCGTGTTAGCTTGAAAATTATGTAGCGCAAAGTTGGATTTTAAAGTGCATATAGTCATTCTGCGTCTTTGTTAGTCTAGTTTACTTTAAGAGGATGTCATAGTGACAAGAAACGCAGTTAGAAACGGCGACAAGACTTTGACAGTAAGCACTTAGCTACAAGGCAGCTGTGAATTACAAATAATGGGAAAATTGGATTCAAGCTATGCGACGACAAATAAAGTCACTCGAACAAAATTGTGGTGGGTAATAACCAAATTACCTACTACTACTTTTTCGGGTTTTTCGCCACTAAGTTAAGGAATTTTTTTTTAAAAATATGTTAAAACTCACTGCGTAAATTCCAAAAAAATTTTGGTTCGTGTGTCAGTGGGTTTTAAATAAGATAAAAATTTTGCCTACACACATGCAAATCATAACTAAAATCTAACTACTTATCTGACGTTTGGCCAGAAACTCTAATGCCGTTATCATCCGCCACAAACATATAATTTTTATTTTTAAGTTATCTACAGGCAAGAAAGCAATTTCGGACAAGTGGGTATTCAAGTTGGAAACCAATTCAAACGGCCCAATAGGAAAGTTCAAATCTAGACTGGTAATTAATGGTTATTCTCAAAGGCAAGGTGAAGGCTATGATCAAAACGATTGTTCTAAAAGTTTAGGCACAAAATATGTATGGGATTTTTTTTTAATGAAGAAATTTATTTAAACACGAACTTTACATCTCTTTCGATATGTAAGACCATTCCTCCTCAATTCCAACGATATCTTACTTTACTTTTAGAAGATCTGAATTGACGAGCCAGTTGCCAGAGCCTCGTTGAAAATGCAACCTGGTTTTTTACTCTTCTTAACAATCTTTAAAATATATAAATCTCAGCTGATGGTAAACAAAGTAAATAAATTTTTGTTTTCAAAGGCAAGTTGATAATATTTTGTTTTAATTAAAATTAAAACCAATGAATTTTGTGCCAAAACTTTTAGGACATACGCTACCTATAGTCCAGTAGCAAAAAAGCACTACTCAGTGTTGCTACCAATAAAAGATTTCGTTTACACAATTAGATGTTTTCGCTGTGTTTCTTTATCATGAAATTGAAGAGGGAGTGTTAATGAAGCAGCTAGGAGGCTGCAAAGGCGGAAGTGAACTAGTCTGTCAATTTTAACGCAGTTTGCATGGATTAAAGCAACCGCCAAGTTGCTAGAACAAACTTTTTACAGAGTTTATTAAAATTCTTGATTTTAAACGAAGTGAAGCTGATCCATGCCCATTTGTGCAGAAACAAGGGCAAGATATGCTTCTGTAAGCAATATATGTAGATAATGGTGCATGGGCTTGTACTAATGATATCATGAAAAACTTTTTCTTAACAAGTTTGGAAAAATATTTAAAATCTTATTTATATTTTCTTGGTATCGAAATCAAAAGAGCAGAAAATGGTGGCATAAGCCTAAAAGTCTTCATATACCCCGAAAACTTTAGAACGCTTTCGTATGAAAGACTATAAACCAGTTTCCATACCCCACAGTAAAGGATCGTCTTTAAGTAGGGAAAGAAAGCGAAGAAGAATCGAATACTGCTTTTCCATATAGAGAAGCTGTTGGTGCCCTTATATATTTAATGACTTCCACCAGACCGGCCATTGTATATGCTGTTAGCATTGTGTGAAGGAATTTGGAAAATCCATCTATACAGGACATTTAGAAGGTCAAGAGAATCTTCTTTCTTTGGTATATAAGTTTGATGTACAAGAAAAATTGGAAACATTTAGTGACTCAGACTATGGTGGAGATCAAACAGCAGATCGTTCAACATCTGGAGTTGTTGTTGAGACATGCCTCAGTAGCTCTTTCTACGACAGAAGCAGAGATATTAGGTACAAACTAGGTACTGCCAAAGAAATAATTTGGATGACAAGGCTTTATGAAGAAATTGTTCTCTTTAATAAAATACCATCATTAAAAGTGGACAATGAAGCTGCTATTCAATTATTACAGCACCCCGAGTTTCATCGTAAAGCTAAACAAATACACCTCAGGCACTTTTTCGTGAGAGAGTTATTACAAGAAAATTCTATACTTGTTAAAAAAGTTGCATGTGAATTTCAGCTCGCTGATCTCATGGCAATTCCGCTTTTAAAGCCATAAAACATTGCGAGAAGCTATTGGTATGGCCAAACAGTTCAGTGAAGTAAGTACCCTTTACAATTTTACATTTTCTATGTTTGACCAAGAAATTTTAAAAAACAAAAACTAGCCCCACTTGAAAAATAAACCCAATTTCTTTGAGGGTTTTATAAAGAACCAGTCTTTGTTCGTGTTCGATTCCCAAATAAGGATCTCAATATGAACCTATTTTTAAGCTTTTGGCTCTCAGAAGGCGCCTCCAAATGTTTCATATGTCCTCATTTTTTCCAAAGTTACTTGCTGCATAGCATTACCCAATGCCTTCTCACTAAGTAAAGCTTATGTGCCTTATTTTTAAGCAGTATTTTGAATAAAAGAAACAAAAAAAAATTAATCAGATTACGAGAAATTTCAAAACAAACGAATATTACCTCGATTCATGGATTATACTTCCAACGAAAACGAAATAGATTCGTTTTTAAGATTTGATTGTGGAAAAATCCTCAGACACTTTGATTTTTTTATTCGAGAGGGATCTTGAAATTCCTGTAGCACATATATTGGTAAAAGGGTGCAAAAACCCAAACTACTGTACACGCGCTATGTCTTGCAAAGTAAATCCTATGAAATGATGCGATTTACAGCGAGAACTGCACAAAATCTTCAAAACTTTAATTTTAATATTATACACCGCTATATTTAGTAATTAAATAGTCGTGCACAAAGGCAACATAGAACGCTCGTCGAGTGAGGCAGACAAGCGGCTTAGAAATATTAAACAACTAGGGATGCAAAAGTTCTGAACCGACATCGCACGAATTTACATACTTTTAACGGTTGAGTGGCCTAGTGGAAACCAAAGAAAAATGAGGGTGAGTAGGAAGCACTCATAGAAGCACTCTTTTACTCGAATATTCATCAGCAGTGGCATCTGGTCCATGGAAGCAAGAGAAGCAGTGAATATCTTCTAAAATGTAATTTTTGAAACAGGAAACAATTATTTTAGATTGTATTAAAAATGCTAAAAATAATTTTGAATATCAAGCCCATAACAAAAGCGGCCTTAAATAAAACCGAGTTTAAAAGGTTATATTTTAAAGAGCTGTGTGAACCCATTTTTTTTTCGCGAAATTATTAAAATTTGCAAGCTCGATTCAAATGTAAACATCTTAAAAGAACGGGACCATCTTTTTGACAATGACACTTTCATTTAGTTTCTGTGTTCATATTATGTTTAAATTAATGCGTAAGACTTGTAATGAATTTATTTTATATATTTTTTATTCTGTAGGGGTCATTCTAATAAGAATAATAATAAATAATAAATATAAAAATAGACCTAAATCAAACAATCAACAAAGGAAAATCAACATAACTAGCCACAAACCACTATCTCCTCAAAACCAGGACCATCCGTTTGGTTTAAAGTGTGCAATATAGCATTTCTTCTCTGAACTGCCAGGCTGATGTTTTGGGCGAAGAAGCACTTAAAATTTTTATTTTTAATTCTGCATCTTAAATATTCTGTAAATTTCTTGACTTCCTCCCGCCCAAAGATCATGAGGATCTACCGCAAATGGTAGAAAGATGTGGCGATTTATCAACTTGTGTTTTGTGAAACATGCAGAAAAACTGACTTCTTTCTTTTTATTTTTTACTTTGCTAAACCCAAACTAACTCTTCCTTGCCCTCCAAGGAACCAATAAAAGGCCATCAGCTCGCTTCCCGTCAACCATGCAAATTTCTATCGGCTCAAGTTCGACGAGGTCCTCTTAGAGAAAGAAAACTTGCATGCTAAGGGGCAAAATGAGTCTATAAAGACCCACTTGCCACTTGCCCTTCCTCTAGTACTGCCTAGAGGCCCTGTATATAATTTTTGACAGTTACTGTTTTACCAGAGGTAAGCAACTGGATTTGGCAGTTGTTAGGGACATGTTGATATTTTTTTTGTGTTGGCAACCATTGAAAATAAATAAGTTTGCCAATATCATATTTTTGAATAATAAATGTAGGTACATCAAATTTTAAATTTGAAAAATACTCGCCCCTACGACCTTGTTAAATGACAAAAGAAATGCTAGTAAAATGGAAAGAAAATTAATAAAAACAGTCAAATATGCTGGGTAAGTAAGAATAGTAAACTATGTTGGGAATTTGGAACCTTTGGTTGTACTAAAACAAAATTATGATTGTTTTCCACAAACCAAAACTACACTTTTTTGCACTCGACACGCGTTTCGCTAACATCGTTAGCATTATCAGGAGACGATAAACAATGAACTAAATTAATCTACGCTCTATCTTATGTACAATCCTTTAGTGGGCGGAGATAAGACTAATAAATTGTGATGATCACGATTTTTAATCCTATCTCCCCTCAACCAAAGAATAAAGTGTACTAAACGGGATGGGTCCTCTACCTTTATTTAAACTATTTCTGGATTTAATGATTTCCATACTTTCATATGCATTTAAAAGTCTTTGGTTTGGTACACTTTTTAGAAGTTTTAGGTTATCTAATGTGAATCTGCGATTGTTTTCAAAAGCATGCTCGGCCACACTTGACTTTTCTGTTCTTCCGTATTTTAAGTGTGCTAAGTTTTCTTTAAAACGTGTTTGAATAGAGCGTCTCGTTTGGCCAACATATTTTTTGTCACAATAATTTCTACTAATTTCGTAAATTCCACTTTTTTCTAGAACTGTAGTTTTATCCTTGGGATTTCCTAGTAAGCTTCTTATTGTGTTACCGGATTGATATACTAATTTAAGACCGGTGTTATTAAATACTTTGTGTAATCATTTCGTATAATTATAAAGAATTGATACAAATTTTGAGTCGCAGGTATCTTTGTGTCTGAAAAAGGTAGAATTCCGAAAGGTCTTTTGAAAAGAATGTCTATTTATCAGCTTATTTATTAAGCCTTCGTCGAAACGGTCTTTTTCTATTTTACTTTCCAATAACATTTTTACAAGGGGAGTAAGGGATAGTGATGTGAATATAATGTAACCTTCATATTTGCTCGGAACAGTTGGAGACCATGCTTAGACGCACTAAGCGTGGGACCAGAGGTTTTCGATCGGTATAATGCGAATGCATCTAGCTTCTCATATCCAAATGCCTACCTCACCTCTTCGTGGTATTCCCTGTCTGAAACAGACGAGGCTCTGGCGACCGAATATGGAGGGTATAGCCCTATGGGGAAGTTGAACTAGACCCAATAACCACTAGGAACTGTTCCATTAAGGACCTTTACAAACTCGTATAGGGGATAAATCTAATGGGGTGGTTAAACTAGAATCAACACTAGGGACTGCTCCATTAAGGACTTGTACAAACTAGTACAGAGGAAAAATTTAATGGAGTGGTTAAACTAGTATCAAAGGGTGCACAATAAGCCAGTAATGGCTGCAGTGCAGCACCTCTGGCCAGCCATACAGGCTGGTCGGAGCTACAATCGCGGGGTTTTAATTGGTCCGACACTACCCGGGCTCTCCTGGTAGAAAAGAAATGAATCTGGCAGGAAAGTAGTTCGGGCGTCTTATGCAAAATTTCCCCTTGAAGCCCTTAAAAAAAGAAAAAAAAATATTTTTACAAACTTTTATGTAACTTGCAATGTATCTATGTAACGAACTAGATATGTTTGTTCGGTATATAGTTGCAATGACAACACAAGAATATAGTGTGATGAAATTGACACCTTCCCCCTACTCGAAGGGGTTGGAGGGGCGTTTAGTTGAAGTACGCCCGGTTTCGTTGAAATTTGTTTTGATGCACTTGGGGATGGAGATAACGAATTGTAATCAGACTTTTAAAAATCAATATGGCGAATTCAAGATAAACGATTTTTAGTCATCTATTGCTAACCAATTTTAACTAACTTAAACACATATGATTGCCTTCAAATTTGGTATGCACGTATACTTCCGGTGACAATACAATAATATGGGGCGAAAACACCTAAGTTTGTCCGATTTCAAAATTGGTATACGGGGGCTTTTGGGGATCAGGGACATGAATTTTTGATATGGCGTATATAAGATGGACGACTTCCGGTTATGTTTTGCTAACTAATTTTAACTGACTTATCCACATCCGATTGTGTTCAAATTACTATTTTCAGGTATACTAATTGGCATAGAGGGGTTTTTAAGGAGGAAGATTATGAATATTTGATCGGATTTGAAAATTTCAATATGCCGGATTCAAAATGAACGATTAAGGGTACAAATCTAAAAACTAAGGGTGTGTGTTAAATTTGGTACGCTTTTATAGTTCCGTCAACAATACAATCATATGGTATTACTAGGTACACGCTTCCTTCTAATGAGGGAAGTGGAGGGGGAAAAGATTTAGTGTGCATGATTTAAATCAAAATTGACAAACAGGGGTTTTCGGAAAGGGGATATGAATTTTTGATTGGAGTTGAAAATTTCAATATGGTGGATTCAAAATGGACGATTTAGGGTCAAATCTAAAAATTAAAATATAAATTTTTATTAATGGAGACTTTTAAAGAACAAGATTTTATTAAACGCACTTAAAAGTACAAAAATTTTTTTTATTTTTCTTATACAATAATAAAAGCCATGGGCGCAAATTAAAAATTTTAAATTTACGGTGACAAAGAGAAAACTACAAAAGAAGAACTAAATTCTTCTTCTATTCGAATGATAAACATAATGCTTTCATCTAAAGGAGCTGAGAACGGGTGAGATTGCCGTGGTTGCTTAGCCTTTGAAAGTATCCTTAGGTTATAGAGGAATACAACTGTTTTTTAGGTGAATCGTCGATATGACCGATATTCGATACCTAAAGTTAAAATTTTTAATTTGCGCCCATCGCTATTATCATGGTAGAAGAAAAATAAACAATTGTTTTCTACTTTTGAGTGCATTTAATAAAAGCATATTCTTTAAAAGTTTTTTTTCATACAAATTTATTAAGTCTCCCGTGAACCTTACTGGTATTTTTTTCTCAAAGATTGACATATTTTACTAACCAAAAAAGTCATCATTCAAAATCTGTATGGGGAAGTTATAAAAAGAGAAAACAAAACATCAGTTCATTTCATAAAATCGGTTTTACGTGCAAATATGAAAAAAACTAGTTGCCCTCCTCTGGTAAGAAAAACAACTTTCAAATGTATAGAGGGGATAAAATAATAACTGTCAAATGTATAGACAGTTTCTAGTACTACCAATACTACGCTAATGAACACTAAACACATTTCTGCTCAATGTTGACGTCACAAAATAATGTAAACCGTCTTCAAAAAACGAGATATGTCAATTTTTTAAGAAAATCTCGTTAGAAATGCAATTTATGCAGGTGAGTCACCCTGTGAAATATCTATATTATCCTTGATATCTGCTAACTTATATACAACAACAATAATGTTAGGTGTCTCGGCAAATAAACGAAGCCATAATCAATTATTTTACATTTTTTTAAATATTTGAAAGTTTGAGAATTAGTAATGAAATATTTTTAAATCCCAGTAAAAATTATATACATTTTGCAACTTTAGTATTAACAGAGAGATATCCGAGCGTCAAAATTTACAGACAAAAACCAAAATATTTTTTTGCTAAAAAGTCAAATTGTTGCAAATTTCCCTGAAGATAAATGACCACAAAATAAGCCGGAAAGCCAAAAAAATAAAAGTATTGACCGCGATCCAAGAAATGCATCAAACTTTTTTTTCACATTTTATACTTAAGGTGTTTCAATAAATGTCCACAACGTGAGCGTCTTCTACACGTTCTCACACATCTCTGGTGGTTAAAGCATGTTGGTGTGTTAGCAGTGTGGTCGGACCGACAAGGGTAAGTTCTATAGTTGTAGAGATGTCCAGTAAAGAACAGAACACAATTATATTGTATCCTTCTAAAATTATAGTAATTTTCCTGTGTGCAAAGTGATCCTTTTGTGCACGCAAAGTCAAGAATAAACTTTTGTGCGAGAACGACGCTTTGCAGAACTGCTAGAATAGGTTTTTGCCTAACAAGTGCGGAAAGTGGTACTAGTCCGCACGCGACGGCAGTTGCACGAACGACGCGGAGCCCGAGTTCGGAAAAGCCGTCAAGGGTGGAAAAGGCATTTTCCGCAAGAGCTAGGTAAAATGTTTTTCTTACGAGTGTTTTTATCCGTCTTATTTATCAAAAAAAAAATTTTCAATATCTTATTTACAATACAAAAATCGTGCGAAAAAGTAACTTTTCACATTAGCACTGCATGTGACTTTAGTTATGTATGAAGCATAACATAAACAACCACAACTAGCGAATTTAAACAACTGAATGGTCTTCTTTCAGTAACCCGTACCATTTCGCAGGTATATTTTTTTTTGTCCTGCTCACATATTTCATTCTTATTGATATTTGCATCGGTTGAGGTTTTGATTTTCTCTTTATTCCGATAGGCGGCGCGCTGCATATAGCCATCCAACATCCCGCGTTGTTTGACGACCAATGTTGTTTAAATTCACTAGGTGTGGTTGTTTATGTCATGCTTCATACGCCAGGTACAGTCCTATATTACCCTGATGATTCCTAATAAGGATGAAACAGGCCCGTGGGTTTCTGGACTATCCATTAAATCTTGGAGGCCTGGTCGTAATGAATTGAAAGGCAAAGTGTGTGTCCGATATGCCACGAACCTTTCTTTTTTAATATTTTTAGAAAGCGAAAAATAATTAATTTTGACGTTGGAGCAAATAAGAAAGATGAGTTTGCAATTTTTGCCGAAATGAAAGGAATTCTCCTAATTTTCATGGATTTTTTTCACAAAAAAATGGGTAAAACACTTATTACTTCCCAAATAAATACAATGAGCTTCAGGCTACTGCGAACATAGGGGGAATCAAGTCCAATTTACTCTCCGTGCCGTACGACCGAGGTGGATTCGAAGCACGCTGCAGTGTTATCTTTTGGAAATTTATTTTGTTTTTATTATTTTGTTTTATTTTTGCCTTGCTCGAGAAACAGATTGGTAAGTTCTTAAGTGAAATATTACATTTTTAAAACTAAAAATGGATGTCTACGAAGTTGACGAAAAAGTGCAGATGATCAAACGGTACTATCAAGGCAGACTATTGAGACTTATTCAAGAACTTTTTTTGAAGAATTTTGTAAATCGCCCAGAACCTAGTTTATCAACGATTTATAGGTTTGTCCAGAATTTTGAAAAGTTTGGTTGTGTAGCGCCAAGAAACCATAAAAAACCCACTGTTTTGAATGGCGAGCAGGAAGTACGAGATATGATGATTTGCGCAGCAGTGGAGGAAAATCGAAAGTTAACTAGCCACCAAATTGCCGAAGCATTGTCTTACGTGTTCTCAAAAAAAAATGGTTATCCTTCTTACAAAGCGTCAAAAACGCATCAAATTTTTCCGGAGGACAACTATTGTCGTATGGAATTTTGCGAAACAATGATGGAAAGGGCTAATCATGATGAAAACTTTCTGAGATCTATTCTTTTCACAGATGAAAGCACTTTTCCATTATTGAATCGTCATAACCCAACACACGTTCGACATTGGTCGAGGAAAATTTTTATTTGTATTTTGACGTAAAAACACAGTATCCCAAAAAACTAAATGTTTGGGAGGGGGTATTTTAGGAGAACACGTAATTGGGCCATTTTTTATTAACATCAATTTGAATGGTCCTAGATACTTGGATCTACTGCAGCAGCATATTATTCCAACTGCTAGGCAGTTGTTAGGTGTGAGATTTGGTGGAACATGGTTTCAACAAGATGGTTGTCCCGCTCACAATGTTGGCCTTGTTAAGGAATATCTTGATAATGTATTTCCTAATCGGGTTATAAGTGCACGGGGAACTATTTTATGGCCAGCTCGATCACCCGATCTTGTTTCTAATGACTTCTATTTGTGGAGTTATATCAAAAATAAAGTTTACGTGCATGAAAGGGCTAATAATTTGGAAGAACTTCGGATTAAAATTGAAGAAGCTTTTCAAACTATCACCCCTAACATGCTTGGAAACGTTAGAAGGGGTTTTTATAATAGGCTCGGATATTGTCTAGGCGAGCAAGGAGGACTTTTCGAACATTTGCTCTAATTTTTTTTTGACTGGGAGAATCTTTTTGGTTTTTAGAATGTATTATTTTATTTTGAGAACTTGCTTTTATTTTGTTTCACCTTATTATTTTGATTGTAACACGTTGTCAGTGATAAATCTAAACAGTTGACAATAAAACGCTCTTATTTATCAGTGATAAAAAATAAAAAAATTACGTTATAAAAATTTGCGCATTTAATGACCAAATTCCGGTTTGATTGACTACGCTCCACACAGCACCGTGGTTAGAGGCGTACTAAATACTAAACGCAAGTCACGCAAGTGGTGATCGCAAGTCTGAGTATTGGTTGCGTCACTGATAGGTGTGCGGTGTCCCTGCATGTACGTACACTGGCAAATTGGACTTCTTCCGGCCTATGTTCGCAGTAGGCTGAAGCGGTCTGTATAAGATACTATAACGTCTATAACGGCCCTGCCCTCGTATTTTCGGACAATCAATTTAGCCTGGGAAAAATGCGGAGCCAAAAACCCTCCTGGACCTGAATTCTTGAGCAGAGAACGACCTAGATTTGCGTAGAATTAGCCCTCGTCGAACGCAGCTCGTATTCTTGAGCGGGGTTCGCTCATTCCATTCTATTAAAACTGGGTGTTCACGCTTTCTGAGTCCAAAGCCGGGGATCGATCCCATTTCTCAGACACCTATGCGCGTAAATTCTATCCTTTTAGATCTGAAATTAAGAAGAGGTTCCAAGAAAAATCATGTTTTTCTGGGGGACGGGATTAATCCCCGGGATTGATCCCTTCTCTTGAGGGATCGTTCCTTCTGTCGAAATTCAAGAATTAGGCCCCTGGGCGCGAGCAGCTACTTTTTTATTTTCAAACGAATTACAAAGGCATTTTACATAATTTCAAAAGTAAAGTAAATATTTTTAATAATTATTATCAATACATTGTATGCCTAAACAGTACCATTACATTAAGAGCCTAAATTTTGTTTAAAATATCCAGTCTGATTGTGAGTAATGTATGCAATTAAACAATAAGCTTAATTATTATATAATCTTAATCTGTACGAAAATTTTGCGTTATTTATAAAGTAAGTAGTAAATTTCTTAAAAGAAGAAGTGATGAGAGAAAATTTGGGTACCAAAAAAGTATCTTGTTCACAAAATAAAACGAGTAGAGAAAAGGTATCTATAAAAAGATTGTGTTATATTATTTTCTTTGTTTTCCAAATCTATTATTGTTACAGATTTTGCGATTCTTTGAATAAAGTAGCTTATATATAATAACTTTCTGCCTGACCTGCTAAAAAGGATTTGTTTACTGTGGCAAACATACGATCTCTCAGGTTTTCCATAATACTATTTCACTTTGTCGGTCACATAAAATGCAAATGAGCTTTTAGAACGGCGGGATAAAGAGAAAGTTTTTAGCGTTTTCTTTTGAATTTTTTCCGGCTTTAAGGGATAAAAAGTTAAAGTAATCCGTTCAAAAGTTTTTTTTCAATGTCACAGGCAGAGCTTGCAAAAATATTTTTTGACAGTTGATAAGGTTGTACCCATACACGGTCTCTAGAATAAACACGGTCTAGTCATTTTTTTACTCCGCCCACCTGATGACGACACAAAGATATCAGCCTGCTTTCTTTATTGATTTTTTTGATGGCTGACATTTGGGGTCATGGGTTTGCATAAATTTTTGTAATAAAATTCTCTTTGTTTATCATTTTTTTTTCTTCTGGCCCTACTTAAATACCCTGTGATATTTCTTACATATTATTTTCGTCATAGGTAGCTTCATTTATGCGTTTTTCTAGTGAAAAGACTCATCATTAAATACTTAATGAAAAAAATAAGGCACTTTAGAGTTTTAAATTTGCAATCAGATTTATTGCATATAGCCACCGAGTAAAACACACACACACACAAAGAACTTCTAAATAACAAAATAATCACTCTCCCAGAAATGCCTGGCAAAATCAAGTCCAAAACTGGAAAAATAAGAACTACATAACCTAACTTCGGAACTACGAACATGAACTAACTCCAACTCATCCGATGAGCTTCTTGACTGAATCGATTACCAACTAAGGATCTTAATTTCTATTTGGTAAAAGATCAACCCATGCAGGCCAAAAATAAAATATATTTACTTATACACAAAAAGTTATAATAGAAGATACAAGAAAAAAATAGGTCTTGTATCAATCGTTTAAACAAGGAAAAAAAAAATCCGTAAAGTTTATTTAATTTGCCAAGCCTTCACACAATTTTTAAATGGCCTACAAAAATCAGCTGCAATCTTTGTGTCGTCATCGGGTCGAAGAGTAGGGCAAAATTACTAGACCGTATCTATTCTAGGGACCGTGGTACCCATATAATTATGAGATACTATAATGGCCCAAATGCTCCAAAATGTGTAACGAAAATAACTTTGAAAAGCAAAGGAGAAAATTCAAGATCGCGGTTGGCTTTGAAACTGTTTGGGTCACCAGGCCGTAAACCAAAAATCTACTGCGCATTCTCTTGCAAATCTATGCCTGGCGTCGTAGTGACCTTACGATAATTTAATGACACTTTCACTGCTGACGCAATCGACACGCCTGCCCGTTTACACTCTGCGTTTATCGGTTTTTTTCTAGGCCAACTTGATTGGGAGAGTTATTATCGGTACACATTTTTCTCGGGAAAAGCAAGTGTAGGGCCGTTATAGTATCTCATAGTTATATGGTGGTACCTATACAGACCGCTTCAAGCTACTGCGAACATAAGGGGAATCAAGTCCAATTTAATCTCCGTGCCGTACGACCGAGGTGGATTCGAAGCACGCTGCAGTGTTATCTTTTGGAAATTCATTTTGTTTTTATTATTTTGTTTTATTTCTGCCTTGCTCGAGAAACAGATGGGTAAGTTCTTAATTGAAATAATACATTTTTAAAACCAAAAATGGATGTCTACGAAGTTTCCCCAACCCAACCCAACACACGTTCGATATTGGTCGAGGGAAAATTTGCATTTGTATTTTGACGTAAGAACACAGTATCCCCAAGAACTAAATATTTGGGAGGGGGGTATTATAGGGGAACACGTAATTGGGCCATTTTTTATTAACGGCAATTGCAATTTGAATGGTCCTAGATACTTGGATCTACTGCAGCAGCATATTATTCCAACTGCTAGGCAGTTGTTAGGTGTAAGATTTGGTGAAACATGGTTTCAACAAGATAGTTGTTCCGCTCACAATGTTGGCCTTGTTAGGGAATATCTTGATAATGTATTTCCTAATCGGGTTATAAGTACACGGGGAACTATTTTATGGCCAGCTCGATCTCCCGATCTTGCTCCTAATGACTTCTATCTGTTTTTGAAGAAGCTTTTTAAATTATCACCCCTAACATGCTTGGAAACGTTAGAAGGGGTTTTTATAGTAGGCTCGGATATTCTCTAGCCGAGCAAAGAGGACTTTTCGAACATTTGCTTTAATTTTTTTTTGACTGGGAGAATCCTTTTGGTTTTTAGAATGTATTATTTTATTTTGAGAACTTGCTTTTATTTTGTTTCTCCTTATTATTTTCATTGTAACACGTCGTCACTGATAAATCTGAGCAGTTGACAATAAAACGCTCTTATTTATCAGTGACAAAAAATAAGAAAATTACGTTATAAAAATTTGCATATTTATTGACCAAATTCCGGTTTCATTGACTACGCTCCACACAGCACCGTGGTTAGAGGCCTACTAAATACCAAAGGAAAGTCATGCAAGTGGTGATCGCAAACCTGAGTATTGGTTGCTTCACTGATAGGCGTGCGGTGTCTCTGCATGTACGTACACTGGCAAATTAGACTTCTTCCGCCCTATGTGCGCAGTAGCTTGAAGCGGTCTGTATACTTATAAGCTTAATATACATGCCCTGGAAGTGGTAATTCTGTTACCAACATATCATGGTCACGTAGGCCATGAAAATAAGAATATACGGCCGTTTTGCCCAAGTGCGTTGGATTGATGCTATTTCTGACGCCATTTTTGCTTGTTTGGATTTTTGATTCCGAAAGTGGTGTGTTTTTTCGGTTTTTAATTTTACACACAGTACACACTATGTTTATGGCAGGCACTTATACAAAATAAACTTTTTTTATACAGAGTATTATTATTATTATATCTTTATTATATACAAAAGAACAATTACAATTCTTTATTACAAGGATACATTTGAGCTTAAAAAATAATATATAAAAAGAAAATCTATTTAAATCTCTTTGCAGTTTTAACAAATTCATATTGCTAGACCAACAAAAATTATTTATTGGATAAGTCTATTTATTCTTGGAAAACTATCTAGTTAAAGTAACAATTAAAAAAATTTATATAATTCTATTTATTCTTGGAAAACTATCTAGTTAAATTAATAAAGTACACTTTGCTGAAATAATAGGGACTTTTTGGGCAGTTTACGAAAATAAAATCTTTTGTGGCTATCGTTATTTGACAAGTCTTCAGGAATAAAGTTATTTCAACAATGTATTCAGTGTCTCCCTCAATCAAAAACTAACAATTCTAAACATTCGTTTTGAAAAAAATACAAAGGAAACCAAATTGTGATTGTTTTCCACGAACCAAAACTACACTTTTTTGCACTGGACGCGCGTCTCGCTAACAACGTTAGCATCATCAGGAGACGATAAACAATGTTGACATGTCGAAACGCGCGTCCAGTGCAAAAAAGTGTAGTTTTGGTTTGTGGAAAACAATCACAATTTTGTTTTAGTGCAACCAAAGGTTCCAAATTCCCAACATAGTTAACAATACAAAGACTTTATAATATAAATAAATATAAATAAAGGTAATATAAATAAAGATAGATAAAGGTAAACAAGGCGTTTATTAGCGGTAAAATCACGTAATTTTTGTTGTTTATTTTATTTTGTTTATATTTACTTCTATCAATCCACGTCAAAGTCTTTGTGTTTTTGCCACTTTTTTTCAAAACGAATGTTTGGAATGTTAGCTTTTGATTATGGAAGATGCAGAATATTTTGCTTTATGGGTAAGCGTAAAATTACAGTGGTGGCAAAAAACTGTATTATCTTTATTCTTGATGGTTTGTCAAATAACGATAGCCACAAAAGTTATTATTTTTGAGTGCTTACCAAAAAGTTTCCAATAAAAAAAATTGTTGTTACAACTAAAACTTACTCAAATTCATTATTCTAGTTTTGTATTTTCCATGGGACTCCTTTGCTCTAATAACAAAACTGTTAAGCTTTTTGTTCAAAAGCATGACTTCCCCATTTGGGTCTTTTTTATATGCAGGTTCAAGGCCCTGAAAACAAGAACAAAAGGTAATTATGCAGTATACGGTTTTCTGCATTTTTCGATTTTTTATGAAAAATTCTTTATGGAGGCACCTACTAGGGTCCCCAGGACCCCAAATCCGCCTGCGCCGGTTTTTTTTTAAGGGGAGAAAGGGTGCCGTGGGGCGTTGTAATGTGTTTTTTTGATTGTTTTGGGTTGGGTTGGCCTGTGTTGGATTGGGTTGTTTCAGTGAAAAAAAATTAAAAAAGACACAAAAAAAATGAAAAAAAAAACAACCAGTGCAGGGGGGCTATTCCAGTGGCTCATACCGATATCGTTACGTAGCGAATTCGTTATCGCGGCAACACCGCGTTTTGTTTTGTTGTTTCACAATGGCCGCGGCCGTGTCAATTTAACTTTGACAACTAAACGCGCACAAAAATATAACTTTTGATTTGATTGAGAAAAATTGCGATGGTTGCAGACATCGCAGAAGAAATCACTGATGCCTAATTCCTGATGCCTAGTTTCTCCTGTGATCTTGTGTTCTCCAACCACCCGAACGGAAGACGAAAATAAGTTCACACCATATTTGGAGCCACAGTAAGTAAAACTAGCTTTTGTTATGGGGAAATATTAAGGTGGGTTTATATTTTATACTCTTCTGTAAAAGGAATCGCAAGCCCTTATGACAGAATATAGATAAGCATGCCCCAACCAGTTGAGTTTATTACCTATTTAAATTAAAGTCAGGGTGGGCAAGAATGTGATACATTGAGTCCATATATATCTTTTGAATTCTACTAAGATAGTCTATTTAAAATGAAAACTAGTGACTTAGATTCTTGCAGTTCACCAAAGAAAAAATAACTGCTTAAAGTTGTGATCAGATAAATCTTAAAATGTATACTTCTTTTTAGGTATAACATGCTAGGGTATGTGAATGGCGCTACATGTAAGAATCATTCTAGTAGGATGAAGTCTCCGATCAAGTACCACAACTCGGGCCACAAATTAAGTATAGATGAATTTAAGTTAGACATAGACCAACCTTCCAAGGCACTAGATGAAACTAGAGAAAAATTCGATGTTCAATAGACATAGTGAAACTAACTTTCAGAAGAAACTGATGCAATATACGTACATGTATGCTAAATGTTATTTGTTCTCCCATTAAAAAAATAATAAGATAACTTTTAATGAATTAAAAAGTTGTGTAAAATATATTACAGAAATAAAATTTTATTATTTAATTCTGTTAGGTCACATTTGTTTAAGTCAAAAAATTTAAATGTCACTTAAGTGATAGTTATAGAACATTGGATCTATTGTAACTATGATTTTAGAACTTTTTCATAAAAATTCGCAGATTTTTTGGGGAAGTCATCAAAAAAGAGGGGGTCACAGTTACTTCTCACCGTCACACCTGTAAAAACACTTTAGTTTAAACATATTAATTTAAGTTATTGCAAACTTTTTAAAAGTTTTCAAGAGCCTTTAGATTGGTTTGGTGGGGTAAGTTAAGTACAGTATTAGGTTATTTCCAGCTCTGGTTGATATAAAAAAGAATTGATGAAGATGTTTTAAAAAATTGGACTCATGTGATGTGATTTTATATGGATATATCAGTTGGCTAATTAAGCAAATTATTTTAATTTTTATTACCTTTTTAATATTTGCTTTGTCAACTTATTTTTACGGCTAGCAGAAAAACTAATAACTCAAAGTTATAGATTCTAAATAATCAAACAAATGCTTACCTCAGAAACCTACTTTTATAAATAATACCCTTAAAAATACCATACTAAAGCTGAGTAATATAATTTAAGAAACCTACTTAGTAGCTATTTCAAATAAAGGGCCTAAAATGTATGCTGCATTTTTAAATTAACTTTAAAGGTTTACTGACTGACATGACAAGTTTTTTAGAATGCATTTAGGTATATTTGATTTTTTGGCTAGATTTATACTTTATACTAGTTTTTAATTTAATATTACCAATTTATTATGTTACAAAGAAAAAAATTGATTTGAGTTGATTTTGTCACTCTTAACATTGCTATTAAAAAATAATAAAATTTGGGATAAAAAACTGATTTATTTTACTTATTGGTTTAAATGTTACTTAGAATTAAAAATTGTTTTATAATATTTCAATAATTGGTGGATTGCATCTTTTCTTTCATCAGATTGGGCACTGCTAACCTGAAACAAAAAATAAGATGTATTTCAAAATGTAAGCCAGTGAACTGGCTACTTAAGATTGAAAGGTTTCAGGTTTGGTTTGTAAAGTCAATCAATTACACCAATAGTAACTTTTAATCACCTCACCCTTTGAACAAGAGTATAATCCGACTTATTAGACTTACACCCTGTTCTCACTATGCAACTTTTCCATGCGTCAAATTTTTTAATAACAGATTAATTGCTTGTGTCTTCTTTTAATCTGTTATTAGAAAATTTAATGCATGGAAAAGTTGCATAGTGAGAACGGGGCATTACATCGACTATATCTCACCAATTTTTTAGTCACCAGTTTTATTGCAGTCTGCCAATTTAGATTCTTTTAGAAAAGTACGGACTATCTTTTGTTTACCCCACATCTTAATATTTGAGGTAAACTAGAAACTTAAGTGATGGTCAATGCTTGTGTGAATTTGGTCCAACGCACTTTGATTTAGAAACTAAGGGAGAAGATAAAACAACTTTCTGGCTAAGTTCCTAAAAAAATTTGTCTGTCAAAAAAAAAACAATATGAATTTGGCCCCTTTATATATTATTTAGAAAAAGTAATGTAAACTGTCGATCAAGAAAACGGTCAAGATAGTGAATAATAATTAAAAACCTTTGGAAAACAAAGGGAACAAGTTCGGAAAATCTAACAAGTTGGGATCCAAGTGGAAAAAGACTCTTGAGATTTTCTTGTAAATTAACGAAATAAGTGTGGCTTATCCCCTAGTTATCCCAAGATCTTCAATTGTTATTTAATGTTTTTTTTTTAAATATCCTGTGGACATACAAAGTTACCTTAAAACTTTATTCCACCTTGGATTTTACTAATGAAATTTGAAATATTTATGTTTTGATGGCTAATAAAAATAGTATAAAAACAAAAATTTAAATTACAGCAATAAAGAAGTGGAAATTTGTATGTGGTTGAAACAAAAGTAGCCAAATTTTTCAATTTTACTGATGAATTTTTGGATTTTAAAATGTTTTCTTTTTAATGTGAAGGTAGCTTACCATATGTGTTTTGTCCTGCTAAAATGTTTAGTTGCGTAGGTGGGGTGGGGTGCTGCCTGCTTAAATGTCTTCATAATACATCTTAATAATTACGAGAAATCATTGATCTGAAATTAAATTTAAAGTAATTTATCATAGGTGTGATGGATGCAAGTCTATAGTCTAAGCAGCTAACTAGTTAGTTCACTTGAATTAATACTTCAGACAATAGCAATACCATGTGCTATTTTTTTTTGTTTTTTCCTAATCTTATATTGTTATTCTTTCATGCTCTACTGATGATTAAATTTCTGTATTTGAGACTCTTTAAGTTATTGAGATATTGACCTTTCAATACGAGGAAAAAAATTAGCTAATTTTTTCATGTAAAAAGTTTAGATTTTTATAACAAATTTTAGGTACTGTATTATTAATTTTACTTATTATTTTTATTAGTGACATCGTAACGTGAATTAAATAATCCAATTTTTTTAAACGTTATCTAACAAAAATGCATAAGATTTGTTAAATATGTATATATGGTTACACAGTGGCGTCCCAAAGGAAGGGGGAGTCGAGGTAAAAACTCTCTGATACCGGTTAAAAAACGAAATTATCCCAATAAAATAACTTCCGAGTAAAATTCTATTTTATTATTATTAAATTATTTTACTAATTTTGTGTGATGAGGGGTTAAATAATTTACTGATAAGAACTAGTAAACTTTGTAAAACAGTAGATAAAAACTAAAAGAGTTTTTAAGACAGGAATTTGATCAACAGTAGAGAGTTTGAAAAGTTAAAAGTTTTATGCATTTTGATTCTGACAAAGGTGAGAAAATTGGTCTTAAAATTATGTAGAAACGCAAAGGTTAAATATTTAAAAATGACATATTTATGACTCGACATAATTGCGTAACTTAAAATGATGTTTCGTCAAAAACCACAATACTCTACTTTTACACAAAAATTTTAGATTGGCTTTATTGAAACCAGAATTTTAAATGATAAGCAAGTAAGTACATATTTACAAACAGAGAAAAAAATTAATCTAGGTTTTTTTTAACCAATACATGTAAATTATAGTATATAAGTGTCAAAAATTATCAATTTTTAAAAATATTGAGAAATAAATTAATCCCAAATTGGTCGATTTAAAAAGTAATGACCCAATGTCTATAGGTACTGATGGTAAAATTTACTAGAAGTTTTTGTTTACTAGATTTAAGTAAACATTTTTAAAACTCAGAACCTAAAACCGAGAGGCCAACACCTCCAATAGATGTGCGAAAACTCGATAATAGCTGACAATACTTGAATGTATGGGACAAAATCTTAGGATGGTTTGCATTACTTGACAATAGGTGTACCTACAAATTTAAAATCAGGTGTTGGAATTGAAAACTTACCAAAACTGATTTCTATGGATAATTTATCAATATATATTGAGCAGCTATGGTAAGTGTTTATTCCCAAACTTCATAATTTATTTTCTCTCTTATTAGCACTACAACATGGGTCCTGCTCTTGTAGATTTTCAACAGATGACCTAAAACAAGAACAGTAAATTACATTACATTAAAACTTTGCAAACCTTAAAAAAAGAAAATGTGTACATCAGAATTTGGTACGAAAGTAACATACATGATTCTTGTCTGTCTGTCAGAGGGAGGGAGTTCAAAATATCTACTATCCTGTGCAAATAAAATCATTGAAGAAGGGGGGACAGTATGTGAAGGGATGCAAAATTTTTACTTGGTCGTGCATCATGCATTTATACAAGGCATAATATTTAGTAATTTGGCGATAACCACAAAAAATACAAGCATAAACACAATGCATGATAAATAGGCAAGCGTGTCCAAATAAGTTATATTTGATTTTTTCTCAATATATAGGTAGATATTAGTTGATGTCAGATTTTTTCAATAAAAAGTCAGTATAATAACCTTGGATGAAACAAATCCTGCATTCTTGACTAATTTACAACTTTTTTTTCTTATAATGTATGCATATGTTGTAAAATTATTTTTCGGTTTTCTGGCCACTGTCTCACGTCTTTTCAACTTAAAACTGACCTACTATATCTTTTTGTTTACATTATGTAAGTAGTGTTCTTTAAGCACCAAAAAGAACAGAATAGAACATAAGATAAAGTAAGTATAAGTACTTACCCAAAGAAAAAATCTGGCGGCACTTGCACACAAGGTCCATGTGGATTTTTCTTCACAAAGAACGTGGCTTTTCCAAACAAAATTCAATCAAAAAATGATAACGGTCGTCCACCATCACATTGTGATCAGATTTTTAGTCCATATTGCGTGCAAAAAGTTCATGAAAATTATTTTTTTTTCCCGAAATTTCGCCCCAACTTCCAAAAAATCTAAACAAACTGTCGGCATTTGACAGTTGTTTTGCGAAAGTATTGCGGGTTGCGTGCCATTTAAGCCTTCTTTTTAATTAACAATAAGCGATGTTGCCGTAACAGTGAAAATAATGGCGATAGCGATCGTTATCTCATAACGATAGCCCACTGGAATTGCCCCCCTGGCATATTTGGGGTTCTAGGGACCCTAGTAGGTGCCACCATAAAAAATCAAAAATGGCAGAAAACCGTATACTGCATAATTATCGAACAAAATACTGTTCATTTCAAGTTTTCTTAATCAATTTTAATATGGAAAGGCTAAAACTGAACGAAACTGTCAACGTGATCTTTAAAATAAAATCGCTTCCTATAGTTTAGGAAAGATCCAAATCCTAAACCATATGATTGTTGTTTATTGTGGTTTTAGTTTTCAAAACTTTTTTACTTGTAATAATGAAAACAGAATACAATACCAAAAAAATACAGGCTAAATGAACTAAAAATCAATAAATAATTGTAAAACATCCAAAAATGATACCTACCTTTGGAAAAATGCTTTATCCTACTTTAAAATTTTGTAGTTGCGGCTCATCCGTTGGAAGCTCAGTAGACTTGGGCAATATATTTATATCAATATTTTTGCTGGGTATAACCAGAAGCAGGACAGGATTTTATCTGTCAGCTAGTGTTTGAATGGCCTATTTTTCTATTACAAATGATGGCTTTTCGTCCACAGCAAAGGAATATTTTTCTATTTAAATCCGCTACTCGAAATTCTAAAAATATTAAATTTGATCAAATATTTTTTTTTTAAACAAAAAACATACATATTCATGTCAAAAATACGCCACAGGCGAAAATTTTGAGAAAATTATATAAAAAATGCCGGTAGAGATTAAAGTAACACTCGTGGCATATCGGACAAAGGGTTTTTGTTTCTAACTTCATTACGACCAGGCCTCCAATGTCTAATGGAGAATCCAGTCACCTACAGACTTGTTTCATCCTTATTAGGAATAATCATAAAGTCATAATTATCAGATGAAAAGACGTCCTTCCTTGTCGAAATATCATGTGATATGGGATCCGATTACTGTTTTAGATTATTTACAAACTTGTCATCCTAATAATACACTTAGTTTGGAAACGCTAACGCGTAAGTTATCGATGTAGGCTCTTGTAACAGTCCACTGAGTGCAAACAGTTTCATTAAGAGAGATTAAAAATATCGAAATATCGAGCGAAAAAAGTGAAATAAAAATTCCGGCTAGGATCAAATCTTCTGCCCCATACAGATACACAGCCACTTTTAGTATTGCCCTTCTTGCACAATGAACCAAAACTTTGTGCTACTTTTAGACAGTCGGGAAAATTTTCAAAACTCTTTCTCACCCATAAGAAGCCTCACAAAGAGGCTACGTCTCAATCTCTTAGTCGTTGGATCCGTTTTAGTGCATGGGCTAAGAAGAGTAAAAAGGGAAAAAGCGGCGTTTTTTGATAAAAGCAACAAACTTTGCACAGTGGTTTTTTGGATCAAAACAATCGATTTGACCGGCAGCTCTTCTCCCAAAACTTGTGCAGGCGCAGTGAAGCGGAGGGGTAAAAACTAAAGGGGTTTATATTTTCTTAAATTTTATTTTGTTGAATATAATCATCATTAATATCAATTTGTAGGTTTTCGATGATGGCCAAACCGAAAATTACTAACTTCATTCGTTTAGAGGTGTTCTGATCCTGTTGGGTAGGTGGAAAGGGAGGGGGTAAAAATTAAAGGAACACATATTTAAAAAAAATTGTTTGGTGGATATTATCGACATGTGTATCGATCTACAGCTTTTCGAGGATGACCAAACCGAAAATAACTACCTTCATTCATTTTAAGGTTTCCTTAAGGGATGGTGAGAGGATAAAAGCTCCAATTTGGGCATTTTAATAAAAAAAGTGTAAGATTTTAGTAAAAATTTGCATAGTATTGTTAATAATTTTAATATTTTAACTCAGATCACTAAATTTTTTACGAAAGATTTCCATCCTGTTGGGCAAGTGGAAAGGGAGGGGCGTAAAAATTAAAGAGGCATTTATTTAAAAAAATATATTTTGCTGGATATTATGGGTACTGATTTACAGGTTTTCGAGGATGCCCAAACCGAAAATAACGACCTTCATTCATTCTATGGTATCCGCCTGCATGATATGCTGCCCTTAATGCATGCTGTTAGATGGCAACTTCAGCTGATGGCAATAAATTTAACGGCTTGCTTTGAGACATAAATAAATGTTTTCTTGCCTCATTGACACTGTCCATTTCCTGAACCCCGTATAGCATGACAACAAATTTTTTCAGACATTTTAGACATTTTACCATTACAATGTTAAGAAATTGTAGCAAATGCTTCATACACTGAAGCTCAGTCCATACCTTCCCACACGTCCGTTTGCCTTTCCCAGGAAAAAAGAGGTCATATCACAGCCAGAGAATGCACGAAATTCTCTTGGTATCTCGGATTTCTTTTTTCCTGTTTTTAGAGCAAGAACAATTAAGTGAGCTAAAATGACACGACTGATTTAATTTGTAATAAAATGACACTGCCAAAATCAAAACGTCGGTATCAGAGCAACAGATAGGAAAAGAAAATACGGCCATCAGCCTCCCCTAAATTTGTGCAGTCCATTTGGTTTAGGTTCGTTAAATTTTTATCTTTAGGCGTCATAATGTTTTCAATATTGGTTACAACTTGCAACTATGATTTCGGAGATAATCTGCCCAATCACTGGGTAGCATATCTGTAAGCAAAGTTTCTAAATAAGTAAGAGTTATAGGAAAAATAATGGACACACCAGGAAAAAAATAATATTTACCTTTTGTCGGAAAATTCTGATGTCGGATTTCGAATTCCCTGCTGTCTCTTCTTTAGAATATTAGTGTAGTAAAGATCCCAAACAAAATCGACGATCGAATATAAGGCTTTAATTGACTATTAAAGTAGTATCCACACTTTTTAAAATTTGTCGTAAATAAATTGCCATGTCGATAATATCCAGCAAAATATTTTTTTTAAATAAATAGCTCTTTAATTTTTACGCCCTTCCTTTTTCACCTGCCCAACAGGATGGAAATCTTTGATTGATGGTAAAGAATTGAGCGATATAAGTTAAAATATTAAAATTATTAACAATAATATGCCAATTTTTACTAAAATCTTACACTTTTCTTATTAAAATGCCCAAATTGGAGCTTTTACCCCCTCACCATCCCTTAAGAAAACCTTAAAATGAATAAAGGTGGTTATTTTCGATTTGGTCATCCTCGAAAACCTGTAAATCAAAACCTATGACGATAATATGCAGCAAAAAATTTTTTTTAAATATGTGCTTCCTCAATTTTTATCTCCTCCCTTTCCACCTACCCAACAGGATAAAGATTTTTGATTCAAAATTGATATAAGTCAAAATATTAAAATTATTAACGATTGTACGCAAGTTTTTAGATTTTTTTTAAATTCTACACTTTTACTATTAAAATGCCCAAATAGGAGCTTTAACACCCCCTTAATCCTTTAGGGGTGACTTAAAATTAAGGGAGGTGGTAATTTTCTTTTTGGCCATCATCGAAAACCTATAAAATGATATCAATGATGATTATATACAACAAACTAAAATTTAAGAAAACATAAACCCCTCCAGTTTTTACCCCCCCCCCTCCCTACCGCGCCAGCACAGGTTTTCAGAGAAGAGCAGCGGGTCAAATTGACTGTTTTGGTCTAAAAACAACTGTGCAAAGTTTGTTGCTTTTATCACAAAACGCCGCTTTTTCGCACACAGCTTTAAGTAAAGGTAATAGACACTTAAAGTAAATATTTCAACGCATCCGTATCGGTATACGTAACGCATTGGAAACAAAATAAAAAAAAAATCTCGTTGCGTACGGAAGGATATACGTATCGTTAGGGACCCACGAACGTACGCAACGAATTCAATCAGCAGTCCTGTCATCGCACCCTTCAAAAAAGCGGGCATCGTTCGAAACATCGCATAAACAAGTCAAAAATGTAGCGTATTTTGACTTTGTTTCGAACGCGTTACGTATACCGATGCGGATGCGTTGAAATATTTACTTTAGTGTCTATTAACAGCGAAACAATACGCAACACAGCGAGATGGACTGCTTCTTCTAGCGTGTTCGCAAAATAGGCCCTTATTAAAGCCAGATTATTTCGCGACCGTAGTTTTAAGTAGCTTATAAAACTATATTGTAAGATATTTTTTTATATTACTGTTGCGCTTCTAGCTTTGAACGTCTGGATCTAGAAGGAAGAGGCGAGAAATATAATTAGAAGATTAAACGAACTTACCTAAGTGAAGTTTGATCTTAATTATATGACAGCCTCTTCCGAATAGGTCACTCCCTCCCTCCCAAAACCCGTGATCTATTCTAGTGCAACAGTTACTGTTTTTAAATAATGAAATTGAATATGGATGAGGCTTGGACGAGCATTTTTAGTCTAGCTTTAAAGTGCGTGGCTCCACCTGCTGGCGAAGAGTAAACTACATAGTGATCTATTTGGAAGAGGTGGTCATATAATTAAGATAAAACTTCACTTAGGTGAGTTCGTTTAATCTTTTAATTTTAACTTGAGGTATCGCATATCGGTCACATCGACGATTCACCTAAGAAACAGATGTATTACTCTATAACCTAATGACATTCTCAAAGGCTTGGCAAGCATGGCAATCTCATCCGTTCTCAGCCTCTTTATCATTCGAATAGAAGAATTTAGTTCTTCTTTTTTAGTTCTCTCTTTGTCAACGTTCAGTTAAAATTTTTAATTTGCGCCCATCGCTTTTTAAAAAATTATCTTATTCTTTAAAAGTTTTTTTTAATAAAAATTTGTTTCTTAACTTTTAGATATATACCCTAAATCATCCGTTTTGAATTCGCCATATTGAAATTTACAAATCTGATCAAAAAAATAATATCCCATTCCTGAAAAACCCCTGTGTGTCAATTTTGATTTAAATCGAACAAACTAAATCTTTTGCCCTTTTCACTTCCCTCGTTAGATATGTTAGATTTAATAATACCATATTATTGTATTCTCGCCGGAACTATAAACGCATACCAAATTTAAACACACACTTAATTTTTAGATTTGTATAATTAATCCTCCATTTTAAATCCGCCATATTGAAATTTTCAAATCTGATCAAAAATTCATAATCCCCCTCCTTAAAAACCCCTGTATGCCAATTTTGATTGAAATCGAATAAACTAAATCTTTTTCCCCCTCCACTTCCCTCGTTAGAGGGAGGTGGGTACCTGAGAATACCACATGATTAGTATTTTCACTGGAATTATAAACGCATACCAAATTTGAACACAATCGGATGTGGATAAGTGAGTTAAAATTCCCTTCTTCTTCTTCCTTATCCCCAAAAGCCCCCGTATACCAATTTTTGTTGAAATCGGACAAACTTGTGATTAAAAATTCGTTATCTCCATCCCCAAGTGCCCTAACACATCAAATTTCAACGAAATCGGGCGTACTTCAACTGTACCTACTTTCGCTCTCTTCTAGTATTCAATTTCATCACGCTATATTCTTGTGTTATCACCGCAACTATATAAGCGTACCAAAGTTGAAACCGATCGGATGTCGGGAAGTTGGTCAAAATTAAGTTGCAAGATTCCACCCGAACAAACATATCTAGTTACATAAATAGATACATACATTGCAAGTTAAATAAAAGCTTGTAAAAACTGGGGCAGAGTGTAAAAGGTAAATTGGTCCTAGAATCTACCGATAAGTATTTAAAAGAGAAATTCCTAAAAAAAATTACCGAGCAACAAGTTGAAACAAAACCAATTTTAAACCGAATTTTTGCGATATAGAGTTTATAATTTAGTTTCCAATTTATTACGCCAATTTAAAAAAACATTGCCATTTTCCGAGTCTCCTTCATTTTACATGAAACTGCCAAATCGCACTAAAAAAAACCAATTTGAAATCGCAAATAGCGAAAGTTTTAATTCAATTGGTTCGAAACATAACCGCTTCTCGTATATCAGAAAAATTCAAACTTAAGAATTTTCTCTGCCACAAAATATGGCCTTAGTCATCTCTGAGTATATATTTTAATCCACTAAGGGAGTTTCATTAAATTTAAATTTAAACTTTTTGAATTAATGCTACTTTTTTTACGTCTCCTGCACGTATTCTGATAAAATGACCAATATTTGCCTCCATATGAGTCCAAATCCGATTTTTGATTGATGTCGACCGCCGACCCCACACACAATGGCAATTTGATGGACAATTCGAGCTGTCAATGACATATCCTGTTTTGTATTACCAGGGCCTTGCAAATCCTGCAATTCAAATATCATTTCCCGTTAATGTAGTGCGTAACTCGTGTTCATTCCAATTTTTAACCTAATATTTCATTAACGTATACTTGGTGGATTTTATAAAATTTAGCAACAATTATTACTAAAATATCTAAAAAAAAACCAAGTCAAAAATTTTAAATTACACTAGTCAACACAAAAAAGCGTCGGAAAAAAAATTGCTCAGTATTATAGATTTTGTCCTGCTCGATGCAAGTCCATCACTTAAAATATTTTAATAATACGCATTCGAAACGTTGTGAAAAAAAAGATTTATGATTCGTACACAGGTACACCATCCTGCGTGATGAGGTAAATACTAACAAAGACTAAGACTACCTAATCTTATATAATAGCATGTGTTCAGTGAACCATGAAGTGTGCACTTTGTTGCCTCCGCTCTTTCGCAGTTGAAATCTGTTACCTCCGAAAAGTATGAGTTTCCAAATAAATGGTGACGCCTTGTTGAGCAAATACATTATGGTTCCGCCTGAATAGATTTTCGTCCTTGGCGACGATCTTAGCCTCTTTCCATTCCAGCAATATTGAGCTAGTTCTGATCCAATTGTGTCTCCTTGTTGAGTTTTGCGTTTGTGTTCTGTAAGGCGACTTTGCATGAGACGGGTCGGCTGGTTTCTCCGATGTATATATTACCAGACTCGCATTATACCTGGTAGATGCAGTTTTTGGTGTCGTGGCGTTGTGGTTTAGTTTTTGTTAATTGAATTATTCTTGTTGTGGGCGTTTTGAAGACTATCCGAAGATCGTTTTGGTTACCTATTATTCTTCTTATCTTTTCTGAGATTTCTTTTATGTATGGAATTGCTACATGGTTATGCTGCTTATGTGAAAGAAAAATATCTCAATATTAAGCTATTGTTGAAAACTGTGCAATATACCAAATATGAAAAGCAAAAGATCAAAAGATCTTGGGTGGAAATAACGAAAATTCAAACTTGGATGAGCATCCAACAAGGAACACACAAAAGACAAAAGCAAAAAGAGAAATGATTTAACGATGCTTCGCCCTGGGTAACCAGCGTGAGCTCATCAGTGGTTTCACTGGTCACCCGTCACCATACGTCATTAAACACCATGATACATGATACACTTTAATTTCCAACTTTGAATCACTCACAAATAGGCATCGTTCCGCACTGGTACTTATCCAAGTTACCTGATACGGATTCATCCTGGCGTTTCAACATTTCCAGTAGGATTATGCTCCTAAGTTAATTAAAACGAAAAAAAAGTAAAATACCCTCAAATCAGTTACTTTAATCGAAAAGAAACTAAAAAACAAAAGATCGAAAGATCTTGGGTGGAAATAACGAAAATTCAAACTTGGATGAGCATCCCACAAGGATCAAACAAAAGACCAAAGCGAAAAGAGAAATTATTGAACGATGTTTCGCCCCAGCGTGGGCTCACCAGTGGTTTCACTGGTCACCCTCCACCATATATCATTAAACCCCATCATACACTTTGATTTCCAACTTTGAATCACTCACAAATAGTCATCGTTCCGCACTGGTACTTATCCAAGTTACCTGATACGGATTCTTCCTGGCGTGTTAGTATTTCCAGTAGGATTATGCTCCTAAGGCAATCAAAACAAAAAATAAGTTAAAAAAAACCAAATTAATTGCTTCAACCGAAAAGAAACTAAAAAACAAAAGATCAAAAGATCTTGGGTGGAAATAACGAAAATTCAAACTTGGATGAGCATCCCACAAGAAACACACAAAAGCGAAAAGAGAAATGAATAAACGATGTGTCGCCCTGGGTAACCAACGTGGGCTCATCAGTGGTTTCACTGGTCATCCTCCACTATAGATCATTAAACACCATCATACATTAACATCTTTTTTGTTTTAATTGCCTTAGGAGCATAATCCTACTGGAAATATTAACACGCTAGGACAAATCCCTATCAGGTAACTTGGATAAGTACCAGGGCGGAACGATGCCTATTTGTAAGTGATTCAAAGTTGGAGATCAAAGTGTATGATAGTGTTTAATGATATATGGTGGAGGGTGACCAGTAAAACCACTGACGAGCCCACGCTGGTTACCAAGGGCAAAACATCGTTTAATTATTTCTCTTTTCGCTATGGTCTTTTGTGTGTTCCTTGTGGGATGCTCATCCAAGTTTGAATTTTCGTTATTTCCACCCAAGATCTTTTCATCTTTTGTTTTTAGTTTTTTTTCGGTTGAAGTATCTGATTTGGGGTTTTTTAACTTCTTTTTTGTTTTAGTTGCCTTAGGAGCATAATCCTGCTGGCAATATTAACACGCCAGGACGAATCCGTATCAGGTAACTTGGATAAAAACCAGTGCGGAACGATGCCTATTTGTGAGTGAGTTGCTGTACCAGAAACCCCCCCCCCCCCTGAGGAGATAAAGAAACTCAGATGTGTAGTTCTCGACTTTCCGATAAAGAGTTCTCATAGGTCCAACGAGAGCCTATGACAAGTTTCGGAGATACAGGGGCGGGTCAGTGGATTTGTATCGAAAAACTAATCCTATTCGTACTACAAAACTATTCAGTGCGCTGTTATATAAGCAAAATGTCATATACTGGGTTCGGGGGGTGATCAAACATTAAAAAAATACAGTATGTTACTGTTTTTTATAAATGTTTATTTTTAGCAAATAGCACGCGATTATTAACGTTCATTTGTAGATAGTTTAGAAACAGCAGCGTCATCGACAAAGTTTTCAGTTGCTTTTATATTAATTATTGAGAAGAATTTATATGATTAAAACAATTTTGACTAAACTCGTATCAGCTCACCACAAGTGGCGTGCGCAGAAATTATTCCTAGGTGTTGGGGGGATTGAGTAATTTCAGTGTCTCTGGAGGAGGGGTGCTTTGGTATAACCCCCCTGTTTCGCCGAAGCTAGTCATAGGGTCTTTGTGGGCCGATGAGAATTTTTGATTGAAAGGTCGAGAACTACAACATATCTGAGGTTCATGACAATCGTATAATTTTTATTTTTCCATAAAATCCATGCGTTGTTCTTTCTCGCTTTTAAAATCATCACCTAACTATATAAGTTTATTCGGTACAGCACATCCAGGAAAAATCCAATACGAAGGAAACGGCACATTTAAATCCGGATCAGGGGCCGTTACAGTTATGGATTTATGGGCGCCCTTATCCTGTGGAACAATGCAAACGTTCATGGGGATGATTGCGGAGCGTTGTTACAATTACCGGCTGTCTAGCGATTGAAAAAAGGGGGTAAACGTGGATGTTTAGTATGCCGCCCGTGATATATCAATAAATATTTGAGGAATTTATAAGATAGGGGAGAGTGATCGTTTTTAAACGCGTGTTTTGACAGCAACAAAACGAAAAAACTGTACAGTCCGAGGTTTACTTCATAATTGTCACAATGAATTTATTTAATATTACTTTTACGAAGTAACGTAGTAGTAATAACTAGGGGGCGGCCCAAGACCTGGCAAGTAGGCCAAATCGGTCCTTTTTTACCCAGCCCCCTAATCCTCTACCTATACCGCTAGAACGGTAGTGGGCTCTCCGGGCCTTCCTGTTCTCTTCACGAAGTCCAGTACTTTGGCCCACTTGAGAGCTCGTAGGTCCTCTGCGTCCAGGATCGGTTATCCGAGTACCTGATGCCTCATCCTTAGGTATGCTTCGCACTTCGCAACAAGGTGCCGGGATGTCTCCTTCGCTCTCCCGCAGGCATGGCCGGTCAGTATCTCTGTCAGTAGCCCAATATCTTTTCGTGTCCTTCCCAGGGGCCATGAGCTACAAAGTTATGGAGCCTATACGGTCGCCTATCTACAACTCACTAAGAAATAAATGTGCATATAGTGCAAAGACGTTAACTACGAGTTATCGCTACTTTACTAATATTGTAAATCAATGCAATGCCAACTGGATGTGCGACGCCATTATTATTTATTTTTATTAAGCTTGGGATTCAAATGCAAATTTAAAAATACCTCATTAAATCACTGATTGGTAGTCAGTAGGACGAAAGCAATTTACTACGGAAGCAAAATGTGTGTCCGATATGCCAGGAACCTTTATTTTTATTTATTTGTTACGGACCACAAATTCCTTTTTGTAAAAATATTATTATTTAGTAAATAAAGCATATTAAAACTGGAAATTCATTTAATTTGGAAATCCTTAACTCAAATAATTAATGATTAAAGGACTTACCTGTAAGGAAGTTTAATCCAAATTATACGAGATTGGTCACATCCTATTAGATACACCAGGTAGTGATACTTCGTAGCACGTCATACGCAAGTTTTAGAGATAAGAAAAACATACCGCCATGGCAGCCTGCCTGATCTCTGCTAGGTACTTCAGTATACTTCTAAAGCTTTCCAGAAATACAAAGATCGCCAAGGGCGGTTGACTAGTACTTAAGTAAATTGCATGAAAATGAATAATACATGAATATATAAATGGGAGGGCGTCTAATAGGATGTGACCAATCTCGTATAATTTGGATTGATCTTCCTTATAGGTAAGTCGTTTAATCCTTAATTATACTTCGATTGGGCACATCCTATTAGATGCACCAGGTAGTTGTTTAGAGAATATGGCGATATAAGTTAAAAAGTTAAATAATAATAAGAAAACCACAAGGTTTAAAATTTGAATGTGTTTAAAATATATTTCTTAATATAATTAGCTAAGAAATTTTTACTATATGCCACCTTAATAAGATTGCTACCCCCAGGGAAAGATTCTTTTATAGTGGGTGGGGTTACCTAAACGACGATAAGAGTAAATCACCTTTCGGATTTAAAAAGATAACTTTTAAGCGAATCACGGATTCTAATTTTGGATACCATGCTTGAGTTCTCCAGATAGAACAAACCACCAGACATATCGCAATATCGTTTTAAATTTTTTCTCTTTTTTTACATTTTTGGAAACGGTGAGGAAGGGGAAATATATAAAAATTAAGGTTTTTCTACTTCATTGTGAATTCATCCACTGGAAGCCACGACAAAAACCGGTGGCATTTTTTGTTCAGGTAGCTTGCAAATAAATATACAATTTTTATATCAGATTTCTTGTCTGCTATATGATTATCCAAAGTATTTATATACGTGGCAAATACAAAAAATATACCTAAGCTCACTGGCACATCATTCTCCCAATAGCAATCAATTCTTAGTAAAATATGACAATTTTTTAAAGTCTTTTACAAAGCTTGTTAAGCCATAATATCTGCCTTCATTTCAAGAATGTTTATGTGTTTCTCCTGTTAACCTTTTTGCCAAAAAACCCCCTTTTGCTTCTTTTCCATTGTAACACTCCCCCATCTCGATTTGTATGCATCGGAGAAAATTTTAATGTTATAATTAGGCTGTAAAATTGTATGTGCTTCAACCACCATTCAAGTTCATTTTTAACTAAGAACCTAACAAGCATCTTTTTGTTATAGTTGTTCCTGTAAGCGTTTAAGGCACGATATTTTTCTCGCTCAAGGGTCTTTAATTGTTATTTTTTTTTTCTTTGAATAATCTTAAGGGCTTTATTTTTTTTATTCTTTTTTGTGCGATATATATCCACATCTTTTTTGCATTAAGGATAAATGCTAAAAATTGTATCTCTTGAGTCGGTTGTGTATGGTTTTTTAATTGTTAATAAAAAACCTAATCTTTTAGATAAGAGAAACAACCCTGAAAGGGTGGAACATTGGAATTCAACTTTTGTTTCGAAAAGAAAATCTTAAATATTTTTTATATTCATCAAACATTGGAACTAAAAAATATGCATCTTTAAGATCTAATGTCGCAAGAAAGCAGTTTTTAGTAATTAGGTTCTCTAATATCTTTCAGTTGAAAATGAGGTGGTCGAAACAACTTTATGTAGGTTTCTAGGATTAAAGATAAACCTAAAATCCCCTGTTATCGTTCTGTCTTAAAAAATAGCTTAACAAAAACTGATCTTGACAGTTATTAACAGTTTTAACTGCTCCTATTTATAAATGTTGTATGCTTTACGAATAAATTTTTAACTCATTTTTGGTAAATTTTGAGGTTTTGGGGGTGAAAACTTGAAAAGGTTTGTCCACAAAGGAAATTTTGTAACCTTTTGTCCAACTCAAAGCTAATTTATTTTGAGTTATTTGATTCCATTCTTCTGAAAATAAATTTTTCGACAGGAATACGTTCTTTCACTGTTTAGCTCTAATATTTCCTCTCGGCGGGTTTTTTATATTTTTGCAATTTTCGGCAAAACCTTCGCTAAAAAAGAAAAGATGTGGATTTTGCGCAGTAGCAATTTATTATATTTTTGCATGAAATAATATTGTGGCCAATGCAAAACAATTGCGCCGATTCGGCAATACCCAAAACATCTTCATCAAGTGCTTCGTCTCTCCCTTTTTTGTTTAGGCCAAATTGAAGAAAACAAGCTCTAAGACTGACAGAAACCTTTTCCCAAAATAGTTTACAATTTCGTACAATTTCGAGTTACGTACCTCTTTTTTGCTCTGTGGATGCTAGCATCCTGGATTTAATTTGGGTCCTTGAAGAATTTGGCAATTTTTCCGGGAATTTTGTATTTTTCGAGGAGATTATTTTTAGTTTCCTTATCTATATAATCCCATAGAAAGATGCTTCATCCATCTGCAAGCTAGCTCTGCTGATATATCTGGACTCAATGTACTATCATCTGTCCCCCCTAATATACTTTCTAAGGGGTGTCTCTCTATGCTAGAGTTCGAGGAACTACTAGTGTCTGACAAGTTGAGGAACTGTCAGATTCATCGTCACATATAATAATATGAAAAACTATGTGCTAATAATACTTTTTTAAGTAAACATATTACAATCTTCTTAGAAAATTGTACACCCGGTAGAGTAAACCATGCATCGAGAGCATGGGTGAGATATGAGCTTTTACGTGCAGCATATAGGATATAGCGTGCTAGGCAAAAAAATTCTGAGTCATTCTTCGTCTACATGGAAAATTCGGTTGAGAATTTTTGTTAAATTACGACGCGTAAATGGTTTTTGTTATTATAATAATTATTCTGGAAATTAAAATGTGATATTTTGGAAAAGGATTTTATTAACATTATGGAGTTTTTTATTGAGACTAATATGGCGCGCATAAGTCAAAAACTATGCAGGGTTTAAGTTTCTATGAGTCATAAAAACAAATGTGTGTTTACAGAATAAACAAACCCATGCCAAAAAATATTAGTCAATAGCCTAATATTTGTCTCACTTTACTGTTTAAAACTGGCAATGCGCCTTACTTACTTGAATCACGACGCTTCTTTTTCCATTCCTTTCCCAGTTTCCTCATTTTTTTCTTTGGGTAATCCATTTGCTTTTGACGTTTTCTTTTGTTAATTTTTTTTTTTATTCGTTCTCTCAGATTCGTCGTCACATATAATATACGAAAAACGACGTGCTAGTAAGTAAACATTTGGAGTTTTTTACTGAGACTAATTTAGCGGGCATACGTCAGAAACTATGCAGGGTTTAAGTTTTTATGCGTAATAAAAACAAATGTATGTTTACAGAATAAACAAACCCATGCCAAAAAATATTAGCCAAAAGCATAATATTTGTCTCATTCCATTGTTTAGAAACTGACAGTTTGCTGCCCTTTCCATTTCCTTTTCCAGGTTCTTCCTTTTCTTCTTTAGGTAATCCATTTGCTTTTCACGTTTTCTTTTGTTAGATTATTTCTTTAAAAGCGTATTTTCACAATTCGCGCGCGCGATACCGTAACTAGTCGCATGACAGCGCAAGAATTATACTGAAGTACCTGGCAGAGATCAGACAGGCTGCCATGGCGGTATGTTTTTCTTATCTCTAAAACTTGCGTATGACGTGCTACGAAGTATCACTACCTGGTGTATCCAATAGGATGTGCCCAATCGAAGTATAATTCCGATATTTTATCAACATTTTAGATAAGGCTAGGTCAAAAGATAATTCATTTCGGAAATGCAACGCACGTTTGTTTCCTTTCTCTTTCTCTATGCGCCGTTGAGAAAGACAGAAAGATACCAGCTGTTATTTAGTATAGACTTTGAACGATCAATTTTTTTTTTTTGGAAATTCTTTAGTTAAACTCAAATTGCAAAAAACCTTGTTTTATATTTTGCAATATTATTACAATAAAATTACAACAAAAATATCCAATAACGAAATTTTTGGTCAATAAACGATTGCTTTATAAACATTCAACGTTAGTTCGTCATGGAGATAATCCAGTAAAAAGTTGGATGTGCTTGACAGGTAAAACAATTGTGTCATATAGGTCGCGATTCTTCAAAAACGATCAGAAAATCTCGCCCTTACAAAAAATCTGACGATTTTTAAACATAAGTTTACACTTAATGCCTTTTTGTCAGGACTATTTGCTAATATTCCTTCAAATTTAGTTTCTAAATAGTATTCCAGTAAATAAACAATATGTGGGTTTTCATTTTTGTAGGCCGTTTTTCTGAAAACCCTGTTTTTTATTTAAAAATATATGTTATTAAGCTTATTTTTATGTGTAGACTAACCTTTAAGACTTTTAACATACAAAACCATAGATAGCCATGGAATATTTCGCTGTCACTGTCCAGAAAAGTCACACAAATTTTTTATAAAGTTTTTAATAATGAGTATTTTAATTAAAGGTAAGAGAGATATATTTTAACAAATGAATTTTGATTTTCTCTAAATAGGGGTATGAAGTATTTAAAAAATTATTTGATTACATTTTAGAGAGGGTTACAAAAAATGTTAAACAGATTTAACCGAAATATTTGAGGATTCATTTTTATCATGCGTATCTCTGGTCTATTTATCTTATGATAGCTTCTTGGTGCATTTTAAGTGTATTAAACTTAATCGGTCTATATTATTTTTTTAATAAATCTTTAACTACTCAACATCTTATATTAAAATAAACACAGTGTCGTAGCTTATAAGTTGAGCTATTTACATTTTCATACCGTATGTCCGCTATTTTTTTTCAAAGCGATATCTATTTTTTAACATATAATTTCATCACATAACTTAATCTTTGATCAATTATTATTTTATATTTATTTTCACCCTCTTAATAAAATATATATTTTCTTGTTCAATTAAAATTGACATGTTTTTATTATTATAGAGACAGGCTTAACATAAAATAAAATAAATTTTATTACAAATTATTTTATAGTTTTACGGATGGCGGAGGGGGGGAGAGAAGTACTTTTTCTATGTCTACTAACTCGTTTATATCCACTTTGACTTTTTTTTTCCTTCAATTCTACGTAAAACACTATCTTTAGAAGTTTAGGGGGTAAGGGGGGGGGGGGAGAAGAATATTTTTCTTTCAGTTAACTTATTAGTTTCTATCCGCTTTAACAAAATTTTCAAGTGTTTACTTCATTTCTAAGCAAAACACAATTTTTGGTATGTTTTTCTTGTCGAAACTACTTTTTTTGTGTTTTTCGCCACTAAGTTAAGGAAATTTTTTTCAAAAATATGTTAAAACCCACTGCGTAAATTCCTAAAGAAAAAAAATTGTTCGTTTGTCACTGGTTTTTAAATAAGATAAAAAATTTGCCTACACACACGCAAATCCTAACTAGAATCTATGTACTTATCTGACGTTTCGGCAGAAATTCTGCTGCCGTTATCAAAAAAGTGTATTCTTTTCAAAAACTTTTTTCGATTCTTTTTTAAAATATCTGTCTGTTGTCATACAACTAACTGACTTTGACTGATATATATTTCAAATATTAACTTGACAGTTTGGTGCGTCGATAGTAGCCAACAAGGTATTGGGTGAATTTAGTAAAATTTAAAATCAAAATTATATTTGTTTGAGTGTTTTCGGTTTTAGATTAGATTACTTACTACAGATTATAAAAATACTAAAAATTTTTATTTTAAAATATCAAGTATAAAGATTATCTTTTGACTGACTAAGGAAAAGACATTAAAAACCCAAAGAACATCAATGCTATTTTTTAATTTATTTTAAGAAAACCTTTTTGAAAATCTCTCCCAGTCTCTCCTTCTGAGGTACCCCTTATGATCATTTATTCTAACTTCAAGAAGCCTTGAAGTTTCTCCAATAGAAAATTTACCACACTCGCAAGGAATTTTATAAACGATATTTTTAATGGTTTTGTTTTGGTTAGAATTGATCTAAGAGGATTTGATTTTTTTTAAATTGTTTTAATATTATAATTATTAGCGATTCGTTTAATTTTTTCCGAAATACCTGGTGTAAAAGGAATTATTAAATTTGTTGGTTGTATATTATTATGTCTACGTTCACGTTGTCTTAGAACTTCGATTTTCTGAATTTTATAAAGGGTAAAGAACCAACAATAGAATTTACTTTAGAAGTAGAATACGATATCAAAATTTCATTTTTAGATGTTTTAATAAACAAACAAAATACATTACAAACCTCAGTTTATAGACAACCAACACATACAAATAGATATCTAAATTTTAACTCAAATCATTGCTCATCGGGTAAAAAAGCACTAATAAAAAGTCTATACGATGGAGCTAAAATAATTTGTTATAATAATTATGTTAATAATTCGTATCCAAATAACTTTATCGAAAATTCTTTTAGACAAATCGAAGTTCCAAGACAATGCGAACGTAGACATAATAATGTACAACTAACAAATTTAATAATTCCTTTTATACCAGGTACTTCGGAAAAAATTAAACGTATCGCTAATAATTATAATATTAGAACAATTGTTAAAAAATCAAATACTCTTAGATCAATTCTAACCAAAACAAAACCATTAAATGCTGAGCAAAATTCAAAAAATATAGTTTATAAAATTCCTTGCGAGTGTGGTAAATTTTATATTGGAGAAAGTTCAAGGCCTCTTGAAGTTAGAATAAAAGACCATAAGAGGTACCTCAGAAGGGGAGGCTGGGAGAGGTCTAAAATTTTCCAACAATCTTTTAAAATTGATCATAGAGTAATGTGGGGAGAAACCAGTATATTACAAAAAGAATCAGACAAAATTAAACGAAAAATCAAAGAAGCAGCTTGCATCTATCTTAATGAAGATGAATGCATAGCTAGCATATCAGTTGATATAAATACAGTTTGGCTTCCAATTTTAAAACAAGATTTTCAAAAAGGTTTTTTTAAAATAAATTAAAAAATAACATTGATGTTCTTTGGATTTCTAATGTATTTTTTCTTAAAGTCAGTCAAAAGATAATCTTTATACTTGATATTTTAAAATAAAAGTTTTTAGTATTTTTATAACGTAATCTAAAATCGAAAACACTGAAACAAATATAATTTTGATTTTAAATTTTACTAAACCTTGTTGGCTACTATCGACGCACCAAACTGTCAAGTTAATATTTGAAATATATACATCAGTCAAAGTCAGTCAGTTGTATGACAACAGACAGATATTTTAAAAAAGAATCGAAAAAAGATTTTCAAAAGAATACACTTCTTTGATAACGGCAGTGGAATTTCTGCCGAACCGTCAGATAAGTACTTAGATTCTAGTTAGGATTTGCGTGTGTGTAGGCAAATTTTTTATCTTATTTAAAAACCAGTAACAAATGAACAATTTTTTTTCTTTAGGAATTTACGCAGTGGGTTTTAACATATTTTTGAAAAAAAATTCCTTAACTTAGTGGCGAAAAATCCAAAAAAAGTAGACATTGTGAATCCGCCACAAACATATAGGTTTTATTTATGTTTTTCTTGGGCTGGAGGGTGTGGGGGTTCGGAATATATTTTGTCTGTTTATTTATTAGTATTTATAGAAATTCATATAACTGTCTCCTCATTTCTATGTACAACACCATATTTAGCCAAAATAAGGGCCTTCTATACCATAGTCCAACGTAGTACAGTACGTAAATTAATAATGAAACATTAAAATTTGGACAACCAAACAAAGTAAATTCAGGAAACCGAATACCAAATGGAATTTTTTTCTCTATACAAAATAATGTTATGTAACACAAAACAAGGTCTTGACTTACTTTTACGATAATAACTATTTTCTGTTTAAGGAAAACACTCGGTTGGCAAAAATAGGTTTTAAAAAGCCCCAAAAGAATCGTATTTGTACAGCGCGAGCTATATTTTCCAGAATATATTGTTCAAAATACGACACACCATACGACAAAATTCCGGTCCTATATCTGTTAGTGCCCTTATAGACAGGTATATCGGTAACCCATATAACTATGGGATACTATATCATCTCTGATTTCCAAAAAAAGAACAAGTTGCCTAGAATAAATGCAGAGGCAAAAACTTCTGTCGTGCAGTAGATTTCTTCCCTTTGCCTTACCCGCCACTCGGGAGGACGCCTGATTTTTGAATTTTTTTCAAATTTATTATTGTTATAAAATTTGCAATCCTTGGGCCATTTCGTATTTGTATGGGCTGACTTTAAATAATATTATTAGTACGACGTTATATTTCTAATTGAGTTGTGTAAATAAAAATTGTGTATAGGCTTATTACACAATTATAACTGGAAAAATGGTCAACACAAAACAACCCACTGCCACAAGAAGGAATGATCTGGTACACAGACGGATCAAAAACTGACGAAGGTAGTGGGGCAGGAATATCTGGGGAGAGACCTAGGAGAGATCTTAAAGCTAGTGTGGGAATGCCTTGTTGAAATGATGAAACTGGCGGAATATAATAACATAAAATTAGTATGGGTGCCAGAGGACACAGAGGTATCCAAGGTAATGAAAAGGCTGACGAACTTGCAAGACAAGGATCGGCAGAAAAATATATTAGTCAGCCCTTGGGGTACCAAAATGTACTATAAGGTCCTAGGTCAAACTCTGGTTAAGAGAAAAACATGGAAGCCACTGGCTTGAAAGACAGGGGTTATGATACAGCAGAGTCTTTATCAAAGGCCTGAATGCCAAAAGACTTGCTGAGAACTATAATAGGAATCATTACCGGTCATATGGCGGTTAAAGTTAACCTAAACAACATGGGCCTGTATCATGGAGATCTGAGCTACAGACTATGCATTCAGGAACCGGAAAAAGTAGAACTTGTTATATGCCAATGCGAGGCACTGGATCGCAAAAGGCACCTAATATTCGGGGAAGTTGAACTAGACCCAATATCCACTGGAAACTACTCCATTAGGGACCTGTACAAAGTTAATCTAGAAACCAAGAGGGTGCACAATAAGCCAGTGCAGTGACTGTTGCTTACCACTTTACAATCGAGGAGATTTAGTTGGCAGGAATCCGACAATACCCGCGCTCTCCTGGTAGAGGAGAAATTACTCTGGCAGGAAAGTAATTCGGGCGTCTTATGTAAGATTTTCCCCTCTCTTAAGATCGTTGAAAAAAAAATTACACAATTGTGTCACAAGTGTCTAAAATGTATATCCAGTTACCATCAGTTACCCAACTTTTTATTAATATATTTTTTGAGAGGGTGATCAAATTTTTGTGACGAAAACAGGAATCTGCCCTAAAAGAGACACCCCTAGCTTCTAAGGAAGGTGCTAGGGCCGTAACGTATATATGTGGTGTTTGCGCAATCGATTGGCTTTTAGTCCCTACATAGAAAAAAAATGACCTTGGATGAACAATATATATATAATCCAAATTAAATATGTGGTTTACAGTGGATAAATATTTGTTTAAATTATTGCCTGATTTAATTCATTTAGTTACCAGTGTACCATATATATATATATATATATATATACAAGGCAAATAAATATTTGATTCTCTTAAATACCTATTTTATTTATTTCTCCTTTTATAACTATTTCAGTTTGTTCATTTTTATTTGTTGGAAATATTTTTTTAGAAACGAGTTATACAAATATAATACGTAATATCTAATACTTAAAATACAACGGGAGAAAGTCAAACTGCGGGTGACTCCCAGCTCCATATTTTTTAAGGTATTATGTGAGTGACAGCTCCCACAGATCGACAGACAGAGACAGCGACGCAATACCAAAACATGTTTTGTTGTCAACTAAAGGGTCATAAATTCGTAGGAATTTGTATTTTATGTACCTATAGCCAGGAAAGCAAAAAAACAATTAAGTTGTTGTTAAAAATATTTACTCGAAACATCAACATATTTATTTCTTACACAGAAAAAAAATAATTGAGCCCAATAGTTGTTTCCCATGGTCCAAAAAAAAATTATTTGAAGCAAACAAATATTTAATTAAGTTAAATAAATCTCGCTTAAATAAATACTTGTTTTATTTATTTGGATTTGGATTAATTAAACATTTCTTCTGTTTATAGGTTTTTGTTATCTAACAATCTGACTGTCCTATGTTGCTAGTGGACTGGTCTCTATTGTATATGATTGCTCACACAGTCGGTGCCTTACAACTGAGTAATGGTTTAGATTACGTCGGTTGAAGTGTAGTTTTAGGCAGACTGAAATATATAGAAAATTGGATACGCTTCAGGAATTTTGAGACTGGCTGAAAACTGGAGCACTGCAGGATTATATCAAGTAAATTTTCCCATTTTAGACTCTTTAGGACATCAAAAATACCGACCAAATCAATAGAGCGTTATCGAAATATAAAGTCGACTATATCATAAATATATCGATAAAAAATAGTCTGGTAGTATTATGGTACAACTCCATTGCTTTATGCAGTTGACAGTTTGGTGTGTCAGTCCCTCAAAAATAGGCATCTTTCCGCACTGGTACTTATCTAGGTCATCTGATACGGGTTCGTCCTGGTGTGTTAATAATTCCAATAGTTATTCCAAAGTTACTTTAACCGAAAAGTATTTAAAAAAAAAGATCAAAAGATCTTGGGTGGAAAAAAACTAAAATTTAAACTTAGATGAGCATCCCACAAGGAACACACAAAGGACTAAAGCGAAAGGAGAAATTATTAAACGATGTTTTATCCTGGGCAATCAGCGTGGGCACACTGGTCACCCTCCCCAAACATCATTAAACACCATCATACGCTTTGATTCGTCTTGGCGTGTTTATATTTCCAATAGGGTTATGATCCTAAGGTAATTAAAACAAAACAGAAAAGAACTTAAAAAACCTCTTAATCAGTTACTTCAACCGAAAAGAATCTAAAAACAAAGATCAAAAGATCTTGAGTGGAAAAAAAAAACGAAAATTGAACCTAGGATGAGCATTCCACAAGGAAAACACAGCGATGCTTTGCCCTGGGTAACCAGCGTGGGCTCATCAGTGGTTTCACTGGTCACTCTCTCCAAACATCATTAAACACCATCATACACTTTGATTTCCAACTTTGAATCACTCACAAATAGGCATCGTTCCGCACTGGGGCTCGATTCTGGGCGTAATAGAACGATCTTACCCTGGGAAGTGATCCATCGCACAAAAGTCATGTGAACAACGCACGGTCGTCGATTTTCAGAAAATCGCGGACATAACTTGAAAAATTAAAAAATTCAAAATGTGTCTAAATTTGCCCTTATATGGTTGTCAAGATACTAGGCGAATAGTTGGCCAAAGAATAAACTATGCTTTTTACGAGTTTGATATTACGCATCAGTATTCAACATCAAATTTCAAATAGAAGTTGTTCAACTGTTGATATCTCGAAAACAGGTGAAGATCGACATAGGGTATGTTATATAAAAATGCTTAGAATTTTAAAATATATACATAAAAAATATACTAGTATACTGTAACACTTAGTTTAATTTAGCCAATTAATAAAAATGTATATTTTACCTTCTTAAAAATGTCTTAAGGTAAATGTGAAAATTCACACGATCATCCTGTGTATCAGCTAAAAAAGAATAAATGCTTAATTATTTAAATATTGTAAACGACATAGGGTATGCTATATAAAAATGCCTAAAATTTCAAAACACTATATACATAAAAAATATACTAGTATACTGTAACACTTATATATTGAGTCAATTATTTTAAAGTAAATTTGATTGTTTTAGTTTAATTTAGCCAATTAATAAATATGTATCTTTTACCTTCTTAAAAATGTCTTAAAGTAAATGAGAAAATTTACACGATCATCCTTTGTATCAGCTAAAAAAAGAATAAATGCTTGCTTATTTAAATATTGTAAGCTATTTATTTTTTTATTAAAACTAAATATTTTGTACGATTAAATTACAATGTAGAAGTTTTTTTTTTAATATCCGCGTTTTTACAAAAATCGACCACTGTGCGACGTCGTACTTTACGAGACGGTCAAGTTGGCCGTAGCATGCGCATTAGCGAGATCTGTCACGAGTGTCGTTTTTCAGACGAGCTTTCCTACAAGTCCATACTACTGGCTCTAGTCAAGAGAACGGCTTCGCTCAAAAATTGTTGTTCGAGGAAGCTCTACGCGTGCCCATAATAGATTGGTGATTCTTCGATCGTCTCGGCACTGCTTTTAAGCGCGTTTATTGGTTGACACTACTTCCCTTCTCTCAGGCGAACGATCACTTCCTATGGCTTCCAGAATCGGTACCCTGGTACTTATCTAAGTCACCTGATACAGTCCTAGCGTCTTAATATTTTCAAAGCTCACTATTAGAGGAACAAAATAATTTTTTAACCTCTTAAATTTATGAGATTTGGTTCGATTTATAATTACAAATTACTAGAATGCAAGAATATATAAATATTTTTTATGTCACAGTTATGGTTTGGAAGCAAACAATTTTCAAACATCGATTTAGATTTGGAAACACTTTTATAACTTTTAAAACAGAAAACAGTGGCTCATTTTATAAATTTCTGACAGCTTAATGTTTGGAATCTCAATTCTTTTTTTAAGTATTATGAAGATTACATAGTTTTTCAAAAATGTGTTCAATATTTTGTCCAAAAAATAAAACAAAGGGAGAAATATTTTAGTCTCATTATTTGGATTGTGGTGTACACCAATGGCGGTCATGAAGAGGGGCCATGGCCCACGCTAACCACACCAAAAAATGAGCGTGTGACAGGATAGAAAATCGTTCTCTTTTTAGTTTTTTTCGTATGAAAGCCAAATTTTTATTATGAAAATTAGTCATGGCTCCCCCCCCTTGAGCTTTTTGAATTCTCTTTACTAGTCTGAAGTTTTTTTTTTAATTGAGGAGGGGCCATGGCCCAAGCTAACCACACCAAAAAATGAGCGTGTGACAGGATAGAAAATCGTTCTCTTTTTTAGTTTTTTTCGTATAAAAGCCAAATTTTTATTATGAAAATTAGTCATGGCTCCCCCCCCTTGAGCTTTTTGAATTCTCTTTACTAGTCTAAAGTTTTTTTTTAATTGAATTGATTCGTTTTTTACATGTTTTTTTAAACTTAAACTTTAAAATCTGATTTTAAAAATTTATAAATTTTAAGTATTTTTAATTTATATAATATAACTTAAAATTGTTATAATTTTATGGCGGTTTTTCAGAGTCCGGCAAAGATAATGTAATTGAACTAATTTTTAGTCCTCCATACCAATATGGCAGGTGGGATTATTAAAATCGTGAAATTTTTACTTTTTTTAATTTTATCAAAAATTAGCTACTAAGGTTCTAAAACACCTTAATTGACAAAAAAGAATTGTCTGTCGTCTGTATACACGATAACTCAAGAACGCCTTAATAGCTTTTAACAAAATTTGATACAAAAATCCTCTATCGGCTGACCATAAACTGGTTAACTTTTGGGTAGGGTGGTGGGGGGGGGGGGGGGTTGAAGGGTGGAAAAGGAGGATAAAATATTTAAAGAAATTGTAACTTTGGAACAAAAGCAAGTAGCTGTATACGGTTTTCAGATTTAAGTTTCCATATACAACAAGTTTTGTTATTAAAGTCCAAATTCATGAGAGCTTTAGTTTTCGAGTTATTTGAAAAAACGTTAAAATATATTAAAAAAAATCATATGATCAACTATAGCGGTAAAGCAGCTATTGATATGCGGTTTTCAGATTTTGGTTTTAGTAAATATTACCCAAAAATTTTGTTATAAGTTTCAAGTCTACAGTTTTCGAGATATTCATTTTTCCTTTTAAAATAAAATAATTGATTTTATGGTGGACTATCCGTGCTTTCTAGCACCAATTTTTATGTTCAAAATGCGACATACCTTTGCAGACGACTGTACAATTTTATTTATCAACAAGAAAAAAGACAAGGTGGCTTTCAAATTCAAAACTTCTATATTTAGCATAATGCTTTAGTTTCTACATGTGCTGAAGCGTTTCGGATGTAAATCCATTTTCAAAGCAAGTCAGCCTACAACAAAAGGGGGACTATTACACTCATGTTAAATAAACAGGACAGACAATTATCACGAATGAATTAAAATATCATAAAATGTACTAAACTTACCCGGAACTTTAATGGGCGTTCAACCTATTACATTTAGGGTCGCACCTAAATTCATACTTATGAATACTTATGTTGCACTTAGGTATATGGTACTTCCTCTGAAACAGTTTGCGGAATCTTTTTGTAAAAATAAGAATAATATGGCACGTTATTTCTAGAATTTTCTTTGGTTATGATTTTTTTTGGTTTGACAACCCAAGTTCAGGTAAATCGTTTTTTTTCCGTCACCTGGTGTAGCGAAAGCGACTTATTATGTCTGTTTTTTTTTTAAAGACAAACAATTGTAAAAAGTGGTTTGTGGGGTGAGGAAGATAGGAGCGGTAGGAAGGGGTGAAAGGGAGGTGGAGAGGTGTAGGTGAGTGAGGGAATAAGTGGGTGTGGAGAGTAAGAAAAGGTAGTGTGGAGGGGGGGAGGATAGATAGTTGGGTAAGTTTGGAGGATACAATGGGAAGAAACCTAGTAGAGCCCCAGTAAACCACTTGCAGAAATATAACCACGTTGGATGGATCGGAGTGATTCTCCCGAAGTTGCGAAATTCTTAATTAGTATATAAGAAAATCCTCGTGCGAAGGGGTTCTTTACAAGTGGGAAACTAAGGAACTTGGAACCAGTGGAGGAATTCGGAGAAGGGAAAGTGTGATGAGTAGTGGTGGGGGATTGAGTTTTGAGAGTGGGGGTGTGGATACCTTATATTTTAATAATTTTATTCTTGGGAAAGATCTATTAGTTTGACTGAATCAATAAGAGCAAAATTTTCTATGGGTTGGTTTAGATTATTTATATAGGGATTTAACTTGGATTTAATTATTTCTACTTCCTCCAAAAAATTGAGCTTAGAGCTTCTGGATTTATTATGAACTATTGAAAAATTAGTTTTTATATTAAAGTTATGGTTTTCGTTTCTGAGATGGGCTCCAAAAGATGAAGTGATGTTATCAGGATTCCGCCAGGATCTTAAATGTACTGTACAATTGTTTCATGTTTAACTCAATTTTTGAGCCATAAACATTATATTTTAATGACATATTCTCAAAGGGAGGGCCAAACTAATTTTTTCCCCGTAATATTGGCCTTTTGCCGTATGTGCGGCGTATGCAAGTGCCCAGTGCCAGTATTGTTGAAAAAGTGAGAATGGAGTCCTCACATCTCGCAAGGTCCGGATCAACCGAGATCTCTGAAACGGGTGAGAAGAACGCGTGCGCATGATTACTTTCACTGAAATTTCGGGTAGTACTCTCTACAGGTGAGATTTCGAGAATACTGGTCCTGGTATTTGATAAAAATCACAGCGCAAATTACACCTAAAACTACTTTTTGTTCGTTTGTTGTTTTGTATGTTTTAGCTATTTTACTTTTTTGTTCATAATCATTCAGATGTCTGTAACTTTTGTTTTGAAAATATAAATTATATAGCATAATTTATTTTTCGTTAGCTGGTCCAACTATTAAAGCAATACACTTTTTTACAAGACGATGGCATTCCAGTTTTAATTTGAATTTTACGAAAAGCGGCATGCCAACAATAGCAGCAAATGCAAAAAAACTCTTTTTTTTGATCACGGGTGCAAAAAAAGATTTCGGTCCGTTTTTTACCCAAAATTAAAGAGAAGTAGCGGAAAATAGTAATATAGAAAAAATCTAATTACTTATTGTTGCCTAAAAGTTAAGCCATTTCTACTAAGGACACTAATCCTAAAGCAAGCTCTAAAGGAAGCGAAGCGTGACATTACTTTGAAAGTTTGAGTTGTCATTTTTGATTTGTTTGCCTCGCTTTTGTCATGTATGTCTTATTTTAAATATTTTAATGAATGATAAATACGATAAGAAAGTATTTCTCGAAAGCACGACTAGTCCAGTATCATACAGTCGAGAGTTACTAAAGTAAAAAATATACGCAAAAATTATAAATTTAACAGATTTTACTCTTAGTCCAGGTTCTCTGTATTTGATAAAGAAGTAAAACGACAGGCATTCAGAATTTCTAAAGTTATGAACAAATTATCAATACGAAAAGTTGGTAAACCCTCTGTAAAACTGGACAATTAAATTTTCAGGTAAGTACTATTCACAGGAACTAAAATCTGGAAACGTATAATGATATCTGCTTCTTTGCTTCAAAACTTATGTTTTTAAAAAAATATATTTTAACACCTCTTTAAATATTTCAAAAACTAAAGCTCTTAGTAATTTGAACCAAATTGCAGAAAAATGTTTATTCCAAAGTTACAATTTTTTCAACTATTTCACACTTTTCTCTTCCTAAACCCCCATCATTCGATCCAACATTTACTTGGTGAGTGGCCAAAAAAACGCTTTGGTACCAAATTTTGCAGACCGACTCAAAATCTTTTTTTTGTAGATGTTGGTGTTTTAAGACTCAAGTAGCAACTAAATTTTTGATGAACTACCGTATGATACGTTGGTATGATAATGGTGTACTAATAACACAGTTTTCACCAATTATTTACGAAAAATCATTTAAAAACATCGTCAAAATATCAAGCTGTCAACGATTAAAATGTCGGAACAATGAACGTCGCCGAATAAAATTGCACAGCGCCATGGAAACCACCATTGCTATTTCATTTCCCAGCCGCCTTGATTTATAGTGTAAAAATGGTGTGTTGCGAGAAGTGCTCTTGGTTCGAAATTTTTCAACACAAAACCGTTCGTAGCTAAATTTCTTCAGTGCCCTTTAGTGTAGTGTCGCGTCCATTTTTATAACCAAATTGACAGGTAACACATGTTTTTTTTTTATACGGACGCGTATGTAGGTTAAAGCATATTAAAACAATATAGAGCAGTTAACTAAATTTTTAGTTGAGATGGTGCTGCACGGAAGTAAAAATAGTGTTTATGTGTGTGTTATGTAAGTAACAACTATGAGCCTAAAAGAACGAAGTCACATCAATCGAATCGACTTGACATATTTTTTCCTAAGTGCCGCTTTCACAAACAGTAAATGGTATTTTTTTACCATGCTTTTTCGTAATATGTTATTATATTGTTTTTTTAATTTCTTTTGATTGAAAAAGTTATATAATTTTAAGATATGCTTCAAGCCCACCTATTAATAAAATATATATATGCCTGGTTTTTTTATTAATCACACATTCGTTCGCCCCAAATCAAAAGTAACTTAGATAAATCATTTTATTAGGACGTTCTTTTTTGTCAGTTATGTAACCGGAATGAGTTTTTTACCTTTCATAAGTACCCTGCGAACTCTTTTTATAGGGTAGGCTTTAATATTTTGGACTGTTTTGATTTTCTAATAACTTTTTTATTTCTTAACCGATTGTTATAAATGTTAACTTTTTGGCAGGGTAACTAAACAAATTTTATATTCTGACGAAAACCGTCATATATCCAAAATTCAAGTTAGCGGAAAAAAATAGAAATCACATTTTTTAAAAAGAGCTGCAATTTTTTTAACCACTTTGTATTGTTTTATGAAATTAAGAAAGCTTACGCTATTTCATGTTTAACGAGGTACCACTCATAAAATTCCGAAAGAAATATTTCCTAAATATTAGTACTATACACTAAAAAGTATTTAATATTAGTACAAGTTAACTGATCTTGAGGTTGGCTGATTTTTAACTATAAATCAGTATTTTAAGAAAAAATATGAGTATAAAGCTTCACTAATATTTATTTTGAAAAAGTACAGATTGCATTAATATTAAGAAAACTTGTGCTAGCAATAACTCTTTGTCAGTACTTTTAATAATAGTATTTAGTATTTGCTGAACTAAATCTCAAACATCTTGAAGTATTAATACATTTGTACTAATATTTATTCTTTTTAAACTAAAACCGTAGTACTTATTGTAATAGGTTTTAGTGCCACAAGTGCCTTTTAATACTAATATTTAATACTATTTTTACTAAATTACAGTTCTATTTGCACTGCATATAAGCTTATTGTAGATTTAAATGTAGTACAAGTGTACTAAATTTTAATGTATAAAAAGGTATTGTTTTCTGAAATTAAAAACAGTTATTAAATTTTATCGGTAACGGACAAAAAATATATAATTTAAAATTATTAAGTTATTAAATAATACAAGTTACGGATTTATATAGGTATTACTGTAATTACTCATTACCAGGATAACTGGTCGGAAAGTTGTTCTAAAGTCAGATAGATAGTCCTGTATTGCTGGTCATCGGCAGGTCTAAATTTTCTTTGACGTTCCTTGAATCTAAAATAAAAAATACATGGATAATAAATTAAAAAATTACATAATGAAATTCATATTTATTAAAAAAAAAATACTTATTTAAAATAGTTTGTTTAACATACCTTTAAAATAATAAGTTTTTGCCTCTCCAAAATTGAAAACAAATACCACGTGTTTTGCAAGCGAAAACGGTGCCATGAAAGACTATAACTCGTACAACATGCACCGGTGAAAGGATAACTGACATAATCCTGATACAAAAACTTTAAATAAAAAAAACCGTTAAAAATTAGTACAAATAAATTTATCTTTAGTACGTGCATATTGAATATCAATACACCTTTTCATTGTATTGATTATCTCTAATTCACCTGTACTAGAATCTATCTTTATATACTGAGTGGTAGTAACATAATTTACTAATACAAATTTTTATAAGGAATAGAAACTATTGCTATATTTAAGTACTAGTATTCAGTACTTATGTACTTATCGTTAATTCCATGGTAAATACTAAATTCAATATATTCTTATAACTATATTTAGTAGCAGCTGTACTAGAGTTTAGTGCTTAAAAGTTTAAATCAAATATTAAGGTCTGTTAAACTTTTACTAGTGTTAAATACTGTCCAAAGATTGATCTTAGTTAGGCCATACTAAATTCAAGTACACAGAAGATAAAATCAAATATATTGTACTAAATTTTAGTAAATTGACAGATTGTAAAATTAATAACATGTTCTACTGAATTGTAGGACATTATTTCTTTCCGTGTAAATAACTTTCTAATTTTTTATCGGATTTTTATAGAGCGGGGACTCTTTTTTCTCTACTCACTATTTTCTAAAAATACAGAACCTGTTGTTAATACCAAAAATGTTTTTTGAAATAAAGTTGTAATTTTTTATTGGATTTTTATTGAGTAAGCCTTTTTGCAAAGGTAATTTTTTTAACAAACATGTGAAATATCAAAAGTCCAAGATGGCGGACATAGTCTAAAATATGGTTTTAAAAAAGATATATGCAAATTTTTTGTAAGGACCTTGTAGACTTTTTTAATAAAAATAAGAAAGCTTTTTCCATTTGACATTTAACGAGGTATTATGAACAAAAGATTTAATTATTGTTGCTTGGTGGTTTATCAAAGTTACAAAAGCTGAAGACATATTTTTATGACCTTTTTATAAAAAAAAATATGTTTTCTTTTTATTTTTTCATATTTTTGCGCGATTTCGAAATATTCACAAGTTTATAATAAAAGCCAAAAGAAGCAGGCTATGGAAACAAAAACAAAGTAAGCAAACCATGGAAACAAAAAATTAGTCTTTACTTTTCGCATTTAACATGGCCTTGACATATGAATGAAAAATTTTTTATATGAAAATCGTAAATTTTGAACAATTGTTGTTGCAAAAAGGCTTACACAATAGAAATCGGATATAAAATTTAAAAGTTATAAGAAGAAACATTTTTTTTTCTGTTTAGAATAGATTTTATATTTAGAGGAAATTTGAGCAGACGTAAATTTGTATAAGTAAACCGAATTTTATCAGTGGTACTTCGTTAAACCTTAAATAGCATGTGCTTTCTTACTTTTATAAAAAAAAATACAGTGTGGTAAAAAAAAAGTTGCAGTTTTTTTTTAAATATGATTTTGAATTTGTTCTTCTTGAATTTTTCACATAAGACGGTTCTTGTCAAAACATTATAAAACCTGTTTAATTACCTTTCCAAAAAGCTAACATTTATACACATCGATTAAGAAACAAAAAAGTTATTAGAAAATCAAAACAGTCCAAAATTTTAAAGCTCATCCTATATATAATCTTCAGAGTCACGCAAATTTTGTCTATTATCTTCCGCCTTTTTTTCCGTGTACCCCGGTGACCAAAATACCCCCACCCCATCCAGACGCCTCGGCTGGATACGCCGATGCATTCGTTGGCTATTTTTCGTAAGTATATGTATGTAATTGTAGCAGGTCAATTAAAATGAAACGATTTCAACGGTTTGCAAAGTTAAATGCCTTTGCCCCACCATTCCAGAAAAAACTTGCGTGTTTTCTTTTCTTGATATTTCCGAAATAAATGATATTGCAGATATTAATATAAAAGTCCTTTTATATTTTCCGGTAACACGTGCCCCGTTTGGAAATGGTTATCCAGGATACGTTAGAAGCAAGTAAATCGCCTCATTTTAGTGCGTTCTACCCAATAAAATTTTGCCAGATATTTGCTTTAACTTAGACAAAATTGCTAGTTTCAAGTATATAGATATACACTGAAAGAAAAGTTTATTGATTTAAAATCAAACAAATATAGGGTGGCCGCACATTTTCTTTTAGGGTATAAATTCGTTGCCACTAGTCCAATGTCGAAAATTTTTGTCTTGCGGGAAAGGTAAAGCTTCAGACTATCGGACCCTGCCACCAGGGTTGATATTTCGATAAAATACAAGATAGCGGACGCTTTTGAAAAATTCCAATTTTTCGCCGCTTCTGCCCATTTTTTATGTGCGTCACTGTCTTTCCTGAGTAAGGTCAGTTAAAAAGTCGCACACTTGACGTGTTGAAAAAGGTATCACTTGTTCAAATTGGTCATAAAATACGAAATATATAATAAAATTAACAGTGAGGTTTTGGCCCCTAAAAATGAATTTTGTGTTTAAGCATATGGTTTTACTATACATTGGAAAAATTAACAGAGATATGTTTGTCAATCAGTAGATACCTTTCGCGTCAATAATCAGGGCAATAGTTTTTTGGTTTTGCTAAAACGTGGATTTGGATCTATTGTCAATTTAATGTGAAAAACACCCAACACCTTTTAATAAGAGGACAAAAACTCACTCTGTTAATGTTATTCCATCTTTCGTATTTCATGACCAATTTTAACAGGTAATACCTTTTTAAAAATGTCAAGATTGTGGCTTTTTAAATGATGTGTATCAGAAATGACAGTGGTGTACATAGAGAAATCGGACAAGTGGGCACGAATTTATACCATAAAAAAATGTGCGATTTTTATGGACCACCCTTTATATCTATACATATCAGAAATCTCTAGAAAGATCATACCCACTGAACAAACCTAAAAAAATTTATATTTTCATAGTGAAAAAAACGCTGAATATCCGCTAAATAAACGTTTTTTCTTATAACATTAAAATAACGTTTTTTTACGAAAAGACGTGTCTTTAAGGGGATACTCAGCATTTTTTCACTATGAAAGTAATGTTTTTTTAGGCTAGTTTAGCGGGTATCTGTCAGTTTTTAGAATTTTTTTTCCTTCCGTATATTTGTTGCAGCATTACTTGGACTCATTCAGAGTACGTAGACTTTATTGTATTAAAATTGGTTTTAGGGGATCAAAAATTAAAACCATTTAAACCGTATAAACGAAAACGGTTACGACGAAGGCTCAATAAATAAGCTGATAAATAGACAGTCTGTTCAAAAGATCCTTCGGAATTCCACTTATTTCAGACAAAAAAATACCTCCGACTCTAAATTTGTATCAATTTCTGATAATCCTAATTACACGAAAGGATTACAAAAAGTATTTATTAACACCGGTGTTAAATTAGTATATCAATCCGGAAACACAATAAGAAGTTCACTAGGAAATCCCAAGGATAAAACTACAGTTCTAGAAGAAAGTGGAATTTACGAAATTAGTTGCATGGATTGTGACAAAAAATATGTTGGCCAAACGAGACGTTCTATTCAAACACGATTCAAAGAACACTTAGCACACTTAAAATACAGAAGATCAGAAAAGTCAAGTGTGGCCGAGCATGCTTTTAAAAACAACCAGAGATTCACATTAGATAACCTAAAACTTCTAGAAAGTATACCAAACAAAAGACTTTTTAATGCATATAAAAGTATGGAAATCATTAAATCCAGAAGTAGTTTAAACAAAGATAGAGGACCCATTCCGTTTAGTACACTTTATTCTTTAGTTGAAGGGAGATAGGATTATAAAGCGTGACCAATCACAAACTATTAGTCTTATCGCCGCCCACTAAAATATAGTATATAAGATAGAGTTTAGATTAATTTAGTTTATTGTTTATCGTCTTCTGGTGATGCTAACGTTGTTAGCGAAACGTGCGTCGAGTGCAAAAAAGTGTAGTTTTTGTTTGTGGAAAACCATCATAACTTTGTTTCCTATAATGGGGCTTTCCCATAAAAAAAAAGTTACCTTTTTTTTGGAATATACAGAAACATAAAGGTCCAAGAAATCCATCTAAAAACTTTTTTCCCCAAAAAATTTTGGTTTTCTATGTGAAAAATAATGTTTTTAATCGTCGATTCAGTGGCCTTACGATTTTTCAAAACGAATATAGGTGACGTCATAATCAATACAGGTGACGTCATTTTTGGCTGGTCCATTGTAATTTGTCAAGTGCAGTTTTTATTTGGACCACTGGGTTGCGAACTGCGGCCTGCGGCTACCTTTAAGTCATACTGTCAATTCGTTTTTTTGTGTTTTGCTTTTTTGGTTGTTAATTTATAAAATTATAAACATTTAGTAGTGCGGAAGTTTATATTGTCGTTTAGAAAGCCTACAAGTAATATACAACTATATATGTAGTGAATGTTATTACAAACAGTACGGTTCCTGTCCACCATAGCCCTAGCTGCTAAGAAAATTTAAGCTGGGTTTATAAGCTTAATTCGGAGACAAGAAGAATAAGAACTTTTGATTGCGATTTTTAACAGAGTGTGCGCATACAAATTTTGATATTTGGTAAGTTTTTTTAAGTAATTTTATATAAGGGAGTGTCTATAAAGAGCCGACAATTCGGCTGAATAGACGTGAGGGTAAAGAGCCGACAATAATTATTTATTATGTGTTTCATATTTTCATATTTTTTTAAACTAAATTAACCCAACCTAACCTAAACAGACTCAAACCAACTTATTAAAAGCCAAAACAACCCAAACATTTTTTTTATGCCAAAAAAAGATGTAGGGGTTGTAGTGTGTTTTTTTGGGCTGTTTTGGCTTTGAATAAGTTGGTTTGTTTAGGTTAGGTTGGGTGAATTTAGTTGGTTTGAGTCTGTTTAGGTTGGGTTAATTTAGTTTAAAGTGTGTTTTTTTGGGGTGTTTTGGCTTTTAATAAGTTGGATTGAGTCTGTTTAGGTTAGGTTGGGTTAATTTAGTTTGAAAAAAAACGAAAATATGAAAAACACATAATAAATTGTCGGCTCTTTAGACACTCTCTTTATATAAAGCCGCTTTCTGATGCATCGTCAAAAACCACCATAAAAACTCAACCCCAGATCCAAGAATTTTCATGCTTGCTACATGTCTATTAGAAGACAGAATTTTCTCCTAAAATCTATATCTTTTGATAGCTTTTCTTATTTGCTTGCAAAAGTGTAGATTCATACTAGTAACATTATAAAAACTTCGTTCTGCTATTGTTTAAAATCTGTATATTGGTACAGCCAACGGGTGAAATGATCCCATATTTTGTACGTCTCCTGTAAAAAGTGTCCATATTCCAGTTCCTCCTGGGTTTAGGATAAAATGAAACTAATAATATAGGAAGCCTGCAAGTGCTAAAATATAGTTCCTGCCAAATATTTTGTGCACTTGCTGGATTGGTTCACCCCTTGGGTACAGCCATGATGGTATTTTCAGACTTCAAATATAGCTATCTATTCTAAAGCGATAATATTCTGTTCTTTTAATTTTTTTGCACTTATTTTAAAGGTTTCAATATTTATATTAAAAAAAGTATTGATAAAAAGATTTTTAAAGAGAGCTGTAGGTAAGTAGTTTTTTAACTTTTTGAATTTTGTTAAGATTTTTTCTTGATTTTTTTTTAGAGAATATGGCTCAGAATATGTAGAAGGGATTTGTGAAGGGTGATTCTAACAACTTACCCAAAGTGGATCATGAGATGATTAATTTATATTATTTGGATAATATGGATTTCTTTAGCGCTGAGATGAAGAATGTTAAGACTGGAAGTGAGTATGGTTTAACTGCGCACATTAAAAATCCAAATTGTGTCAAAATATATGAGTAAGACTGTTAAACATTTATTATAAAAACCTTGTCAAGTGACTTGAAATATGATTTTTGGACACCCTGTACATATTTTTTTAAATTTAACTTTTTTTTCCCCGATTACAAAAATCCAAACCTTGTTACTTTTTTATGCCAAGTAAGAAAAAGCAAGGTCACTTTTTGAGAAAGGACCTCAGCACAAGTAATTTAATTTATTTATTTATATTTATAGGGAACAGAAACCCCATTAAAATCAATACCTTGTCAAAAGAAAAAAATTTTACATAGTCAACACTGAATACTAATTAATAAATAAAGACATGAAATATAGTATAGTAGGAGTTATAGTATGAACAATGCAAAATATTTGAAAACAGACACACAACAGTATAAAATTTAACTAAAAAAAATATTTAGTCTGGTAAGATTCTTTTTGTTAGTCTTTTTAAGGAGTTAACAGATACATTAAAAACATTAATAACTGGTTACTGAGTTAAGCAATAAAGTTCTTTCAATAAATTATTTTTTTGTCCATAATCAGTTGTATGAAAAGTAATGTGAAAAGTATGATGATGTCTAACAGTCAGTTAGACCGTTAATTAATTTATGCATCAAACAAATGTCAGTAATTTTTTATGCCTCTCTAAACTATCAAGATTGAGCTAAATTCTGACATGATGATAATTTAGTGCCACATTACCATCAAATTTCTTTACTAACACATTAGGCTTATGACAGTAAAGTTTTTTCAGAAAAATGCAATGTTAATTTCAAGGTTAATTTATATACTTAGCAAAAGCTAGTTTAAAAAAAATACAAAAGAATGTCAATAAAGTAAAAAACTAAACTAAAAATAAATATTTAAAATTAGGATTTTGGGTTTAATAAAACCTGATGACTAGCTTATTAAATCATTCAAGTATCTTTCAAAGAAAATCCCAAACATTTAATTAAAATGACTTTTAAAACAAAACATTATATAATAGTCAATTAATTTGTTGTGAAGAGGGTGGAATTGTAGCAGCTAGCAATTACATTTACGTTGAAGTCAGATCTGTAGTTCTTGAAATATTCAAATGTTCTTTTAATTTTAGCAGCTAGCAACACACGGTTTTAATATTTAGATGGATAATTACAGTTCCAACAAAAACTATATCAGATTTGTAGTTTTTCAGATATTCAAGGAAATATTGGACTCAACAGGATTTCTTACTAGTTTTGACCAAGGTTTTGACCAACTTATTAAAAGCAAAATATAAATGACAGTAAATAAGTAATTTATTACAGTTACTATATTTTAAACATCCTGGATTTTTTTGTAACAGTGAAAAGCTGCAAAATGTGAAGATAATAAAAAAGTCATTTGTAGGTACACCTAAAATTTTGCTATAAAATTTAAAACAAAATGTTAGAAAAGCTTTATCAGAAATAATTAACCACAGCTGTAAAATCTGGGAAAACTATTTTGAGGTATATAACTAAGACAGATTTGTAAAAATATAAAAAAAAAATGTATTTTTTTATCTTATATTTTTAATCTCAAAGAATTTCCAAATTTAATTCATGTTATGAAAAATATCATAGCATGAAAAATTAACAGCTAATGAAGTGTCACCACATGCCATTCAGTGCATTACAAAAAAAATATGATTTCTAAACTTTTGCCATACCTAGAGGACTCATGGTATGTAAACTGGACATATGAAGTTTTGTCTATCTATCAGTTATTCTCGTGTCATATGAGAGTTGCAATTCTACGTGTATATGAAATTATTTTTACTTTGTTTGTACCTTAAAAATGTACATGGTCTGGTTGATTTGGTGTTAAAAGTGAGATGATTGAAGGCTTAAGTGTTATTGTTTATTTTAGAGTTACGAAGGAGGTCTATGGTGACAAGTTAAGAGAGAAGGAGATGTTTGCACAGTCAAGGCGAAAATAACTCCGGAGCACAGAGTAAGAAATACTCCTTATACTGTGGAAATTTCTGTTAATGAGAAGGAGGAAAAAGTGCTGCATTCTGAGTGCAAAGATTGTTCTGCTTCTGCAGGTAGTTTTAAAAACTTGATATTTGGTTAATCTCTTTTTAAAGTCTTCTTAAAATTACTTAATAATTGTTATTATTTACATTTTTTGAGAAAAAGAGGTAAAATTATAACTTTCAGAATAGCAGCTGGCACTATTTTGCAATTACACCTGGTAGGAAAATTATATCTTTAAGGTATCCAAACTTACAGAATATTAGGCGCTGCTCTTTTTTTTGTACATATCTGGGGTGGAAAATCCAAGTAAAACTGCTTTAAATTTTTTAAAAGTTGACCTTTATGCATAGAGTTTTTAGAGCATACCAACACAAAAAGTTACGTTTGTTAGGACAAAATGAGGAGCTATGAACATTGGAATAATTTTTTTAGACATTAAAAGGTTGTATCTCCAAACCATCTCCGAGACTTGTTTAATTATCAAATTTCGGCGTCATTTCACATTTCTCTGGTGGGGGGCATTCCTAACTTCAAAAAAAAAAAATATGTGCGAAAAAAAAACACTTTATTTATACCAAAATAACTCAAATAAACATGAAAGACCTAAATACAAAATTTCTTAATTGGTGCCTGCCTGTCTGTCTGGACAACGATGACTGAAAAGTCACTAAAGTTAACCGATTTTGATGAAATTTGGCACAAAAATCCTTTGGAACCAAAGAATGAGCTGATTAGTTTTTGATGGGGGTGAGGGTTGTAAAGAGGGTAAGAAACGGGGTTGAAAATCATAACCCAGAAACCGTATCAGCTAGCAACACACATACAGTTTTCACATTAAAAGAAATAATTATATTTTCAACAAAAATTAGCAGATCAGTAATTTTGGAGATATTGAAGAAAAATAAAATTTATACATGCCTGCTGGTGCCATGTTTTAAAAAATATTTTTCTGGTATTTTCTAACTATGATGTATTTTTTGTACCAGTTTCTGTTAAGCTAGGAACACACAATGCAAATTTAGTTTTCACAAGATAAAAAAAGACGCAAGCAGAATGTGTCTCCTTTTAACCTGTTATTAGAAAATTGTTAACTGTTTTTAACTTTTCTTTTTTGATACTTACAGGGGGCTGCAAGCATGCCATTGCTGTCCTTTTTTGGCTTCACAGAAGAAGTGAAGAACCAGCCTGCACCTCTACAATGATGTTGGAAATGCTAAAATGGATTTGCAGTCACTTAAACGAAGACGTGCCAGCCCTCGGACCAAAAAGTCATAATTATGTGTCTCAATTGATGTAAATCTGCGCAGATAACAAAGGGGTAATATATACCATTTTGCGATCTGAAGACAAGTACACCTATATCGATGTATACCAGCTCTGGTTCAAGTTTAAAACTGCAGAGAGAATGGACCAAATGGAATGTTGACAGGTTCATTAATTACATGCGGTCAAATATGAGCGATTCCTTGTGTGTCGAAGCTGAAACGGATACTCGACTTCAAGCCAATTCTCCATTATGGCACAGCTTGCGATTTGGCAGAATAACGTTAACTGAGGCTATTTTTGGCGCTTCTAAACACCTGGGCACTGAGGCAGTGGAGAGGGGGAAAAAGTTAAAGATGATGTCTTGAAGGAAATTCAAAAAATTAAAATTTCAAAATCAGGCTTGTACCTGAGAAGCCAATACCCATGTTTTGGTGTGATGTCTTTTTGTTACATTAGTGGAGAGCAGCTTAACCGATTTTTATAAAAAATTTACAAAATATCTTTGGCATCAAGCAATGAGTTTTTAATGGTCGTGGGAGGTTGGAAAGAGGGTTGAACTTCTAAAAACATCCTTACTTACTGTAGCTGCTAGCTAGAAATATTCAAGAAAAGGTTCTTTGGGCGATATATGTATCTGCTAAAGCACTTTAAAAAATCCGTGTTTGTTTAATTAATATCTGCGTTTTTTTTTTTGTTTTTTAATGTTTATATTTTTTTAAAGTCTCATTCGTTACTTAAATATCTGGTCATAAAACAAAAATTTAATCTCAAAGTGCCATAAAAAATGTAGATATCTCAAAACGCGCATACTTACAGTAATACCAAAAATATAGTTACTACCTAAACTAATGCAAAACATTGAGTTGTTTAATAAAACGCGGAAATTATTTATAAAACATGGATTTTTTTTTGTGAAAATCACAAAAATATATGATAAACTCCAAAAAATGTTGTCAGCCTGAATTTTTTTATCTCTGTAGAAACTTCCAAGTGATAGATCACAAATGAACCCCAAAGTGAAGTACCGTTTTTTATCAAATCTTGAAGTGTTCTATGTGAAACATTGTTTTTCGCCAATTTGAATAACATTTTTTGTTTCATGTAAACCATTTATAATGTACAGGGTAAATCAGATATCGTGATTAAAATTTAAAACCTGCTATTAATATATTTATAGTTTGATGACCCAAGTACTCGGATTGCTAAAAAATCAATGAGCATAACTACTAAAGACTTAAAATAAGTGTTATAAAACACTTTTATGAAATTTTCGTTATGATTTCTGTATTGTGTATTTTGACTATGACAATATACTAAAATTTTATACAAATTGGTGGAGCACAATTTTTTACAGAGGAGTCTTATGACAGGACTATCAAAAACTTAAAAAAACTGTTAAGAGATAAAACCTCAATGTAAGGTACCGCCAAATAAATTATAGGTTTTTGGTATTGCTAAAAAGGTCTTTTGACAAAGATTTTGAAAGAAAAAAAATCTTCACTGATTGATGTTAATACATTGTTTTGATTCCCTGTACAAATCTTGGCATAATAAGAACCGAAGACAGGCTGTTAGGATAAAAAATTGTCTCTCTGAAGAGATATTAGTGAAGTCTGGAGTACCACAAGGGGACCTATGTCTACAATTCTTTTCATTTGTTTTATTAATGATATTTCAGACTGTTTCTGTTGCTGTCTAATCCTTCTATATGCAGACGATTAAAAGATTTTTAGAATTGTTAAAGATTTTAGGGATTGTGAAAGAGTGCAGAATGATCTCAACACTTTTTCACAAAATTTAAAGACTTAAGGGTATTATTTGACCCAAGCTTAAGCTTTAAAAATCACTATAACTTTATCTGTAACAAAGCTTTTAAACTACTGGGTTTCTTAAAAAGGAGCCTATCTGAATTTAAAAATATAATCTGTTTTAAAAATGTTTATTGTTCTCTTGTTAGATCAATATTAGAATATTGTAGTTCCATATGGTCCCCATTCTATAAATGTCATGTAGAAAATCTGGAAAGGGTATTGAAGAAATTCTTATGTTTTGTAGCTTTTAAACTTAAAATTCTATCTGGGGAAATAGTTTATTGTGATGTTTTAAAATTTCTAAAGGTCACAACTCTTGAAAACCGTCGAGTAATGTCTTGATCTAGCTTTTATTTTCAAGATTTGAAATGCAATGTTTGATTCTCGTCAATTAATACATAGAATTGGCTTAAGGGTTCCACAGCGGAGTACAAGAAATAGGAATATTTTTAACTTAGAATATTATAATACAAATTACAACCTTAATAGACCTATACAAAGAATGTGTAGCTCTGCTAATAATGTGGATATTTTTTTCCACCTCTCTGGATTCCTTCAGATATAAAATTAAAGTTTTGTATATTTAGAATAATAAAAAATTGTATAATTAAAATAGTACATTTATTTATTTTGTTTTATTAATAATTTACTATTTTCTTGTGTATCTAACACTCCTTTTGTTTAAATAGTACGTATTTTTGACCATATTATTTAATAAAACTATTTAACTTTAGTCTTGATATTTTTTTGTCCGCCTTTAAAAGCTTGAGTTTTAGGATACATAAAACATGGTAAATTTACAGTAGGTATATATTTATTTCTTACAAAACAAAAGAACAGGCAATGATTTTATTTCACTTCACTTATTAAAAATAAAAATTATATAAAACTATTGTAATATTAAAAATGACAATTTTTTCCATTGAAGGTCCCAAAATGAATCTTATTTACAGAACATGCTTCTAAAAAAAGATTGAAACAATTTCAGACAGTATAAAACCACTAGGCGCCCACCCCAAACATCATTTTGAATCACTCACAAATAGGCATCATTCCGCACTTGTACTTTATTATAAGTCATCTGATATGGGTTCGTCCTGGCGATGGCGTGTTAATATTTCCAATAGGAATATGCTCCTAAGGCAATTGAAACAAAAGAGAAATAAAAAAAAGAAGTTAAAAAAAACGCATCCAATTTTGAATTTCGTTTTTCCACCCAAGATTTTTTTCGGTTGAAAGTTATGAGAAAAAAGTCTTCTTGGGTGTTTGCCAGACATCTGTTATTTGACGGCTCATATGTCCTATCATATAAGATCCTCATAGAATTTCACTATTTTGACCTTTGGTACAATACATTAAAATACGGTTACATTTTACAAGTTTTTGTGCAGGGGGGAAAATAATGTCATTTTTAATATCATTTTTCACAAATTTTCGTCTGCAATGCATTAGTAACTTGATTTTCCCAACATCTAAAATTAAGACAAGATTCGACCCCAACCCAGTCCTTGGCAGGTAAACTAACCCAGAAGTTTTTGGTTTAAGAAAAATTTGGGAAGAAACATTGACTCTTGCTAATCAATGCATCTCTCTAAATTACTCTATGAACTTCTTAAACTACAAAAAAATTAACCCTGAGGCAATAAATTTAAATATAAGTTTAAAAAAATTCCACTAAACTTGAAGAAAAAATATTAGAAAAAAAAATAACTTGAAGTGATTTACCATATTTTTTCACTCCCATCACTGGAGCTAAAAAAAATTTTTACAGAAGTTTTATACGTCCCTAGATTCCCATAAAGGTGGGGAGGACTGACCTTATCAGACTTTTCTATGTCATAAGTGGGAAGTTTGGCACGGTCAATTTTAAATAAATCTTTTCTTTCCAGTTTTTAAGCAAATCAACAAAAGTCTTATTACAGAATGAGATATAAATTCCCAATGTCTATAGTGGAGTTAAATATAAATAAAAAAAAAGAGTTTTACCAACACAAAACTATTGGATTTTTGGCATCCTCCACTAGTTCTACCACTGACTGGTTTCAAACAAATTCCCACTATCCATAGTAGCCATCATTTCTCATCCTGTTATCTATAATGTTTTGCCGAGCATTTGTTCATGACTTGTTGGTTTGATCGTTCGTATTATTTGTCTATAAAACCTTATGGCGTACCGATGATCCCCAACAAGGGTGAAACACATGTTTGCGTTTATTCTCCAAGTCACACCCGGTATGTATTCTTGTGGTATTCCGGTGTATTTTGTAAAGTTCATTGTTTTTGTTATCGATTCGTTATAGTTGAAGGGCCGACTGGTAGATGGACTGTGTCTGAAACCAGTGGTGGTTGGTAAAACTCTTTTTTATTTACTTTTTTATTTAAAAACTTTATTGCTATAAGAATAATGGGTTAAACAAGAAGTGAACTAAATTTTACTTGTCTTAACAGATTGTATGAGGGTTATTTTACGCGAGAACCATCAAAGGTAAACCTATATTTTTTTACATGATCATGAAATATTTTTTTGTAAAGAAAAATTTTTCCTTTGGGTGGCGATGTCTCTAATGGGGTTGTATTTGAATTTCAGCTGTGATCTTCACACACTATTGCGCCCAGCCGTGGATAATTTTTTCAGCTTTAGTGCCTCTAGAGCCACAATTTTCTTCTTGGTCACAAAGGGAAGGGCAAAAATATCTTAAATTTCCAGGGGAATTCTGACATTTATTTATTTTCACATCCGCGGAAAACGCACTTTTTCATTTTGATGCAGAAAAAGCTCGAGAAAAAATAAATACAACTTTTAACAGATTGTTTACTAAACAGAAATGACATTTAGTGACAGCTAAGCATTAAACTGAAGTTAGGAAGAGGCTGAGAAAAAGGTCACCACTCGCTACTTTTCTCGTAAAGTTAGTTGGCTAAAAAATTTTTTTGAGCGTTTTTGTAGAACTCCAACTTTAAAAATTTTTTTCTACAAAACCAAGAGTTTTTCAGAAGAAATAATAAATGCGTTTTGGATAACTCACTCTAAGGTACCAAATTCCGTTGCTTCCCAAAAATGTGGGAAAACCCCATTATAAGCCGGGAATATCAATAAATATTTTAATACTATTGATAGAATTTTCTTTTAGTGTGGATTTATATCCTTTTAAAAACAACTGTTTGCCTTACTTGCTCGCATGATATAGGTTTAGGTAACAATAAAACTTTATTTGAGAGGTTAAATATAAAATATAAATATACAAATATTTTACGAATTTGAATATGACTGTCCCTTTCTTAATATCTCGATAATTTTCTTGTATTATATTTCTGTATTGGACCCTAAGTTACTTAGACGTAATCTAGCACTATTTTTCTCACATTATTTTACTCCTAGCAAGAAAAGATTTAACTTGGAGCCCCTAAAAAAATTTCGTTTTCCATTGTGACGTCCATATAATTCATATAACTATGAGATAATACGGCCCTTCACTTGCTTTTCCTGAGAAAAATGCGTACCGATAATAACTCTCCTAGAGACGAAGGGTATAATGGGCAGGCGCGTCGATTGCATCAGTAGAGAAAGCAACTAACAACCATCTGACATCGAAAATTTTGGTTTATATTTAATATTTTTGTTTACTTTTACAATCACAAAAAATACCGCCACAAGATTTTAAAACTCGAAAACATCACAATAACATAAACAAAATGGCAAAAACACACCTCGTCAAAAATGTAAGGTTTTCGATGATGCCGAGTTTTCTCAGGAAGTAGTTTCGGCACTTGGGCGCCATTTTCTCGTGTAACAGGTTTACCTTGCAGATTGAAACCCTCGAGTAAGGTTAAACTTGCGGTTTGTCAAATAAAATCAAAGTTTTTGGACATTAAATTATCGTAAGGTAAGTACGACACTGGCATGCCTTTGTTAGCGCATGCGCAGTAGATTTTTCTCACTGGTGGCCCAAACATTGCCAATTCCATCCGCGATTTTTAGTTTTCTTCTTTGGTTTTTTTAAGTTATTTTCGTTATACATTTTGCGACACTTGGGCCGTTATATTATCTCAGAGTTATATGATATAACTATAACCCAAGTTGCACAGTCTATATACGTGCTTTCAGCAGTAAAAACAATACGGCAACTACGTTTTTGTGAAAGAGGAGCCAGCTAAATTAGGGCTATATTTTGTGTGAATCTCAACAGTGGAGATTTTCTTTTTTACAGGCTTTTATTTAACTTGCAATGTATCTATGTAACGAACTAGATATGTTTGGTCGGGTGGAATCTTGCAAGTTAATTTTGACCAACTTCCTGACATCCGATCGGCTTCAAATTTGCCATGCTTTTATAGTTGCGGTGAAAACACAAGAATATAGTCTGACGAAATTGACAGCTCCCCCCTACTCGAAGGGAGTGGAGGGGTGTACAGTTGAAGTACGCCCGATTTCAAGCAATTGGGGAGGGAGATAACGAATTTCTATTCAGATTTTGAAAATTCAATAAGGCGGATTCAAAATGGACGATTTTTGCTCATCTTTTGCTAACCAGTTTGAACTAGCTTATACACGTCCCATTGCTTTCAAATTTGGCATGCATTTATAGTTCCGGTGACAATACAATAATATGTCATTACTAGGCACCCTTCCCCTACGAGGGGAGTTGAGAGGGAAAAACACCTAAGTTTGTCCGATTTCAACCAAAATTGTTATACGTGGGTTTTTGGAGATAAGGAATACGAATTTTTTGATCAGATTTATAAAATTCAATATGGCGAAGTCGAGATGGATGATTTTTGGTCATGTTTTGCTAACCAATTTTAACTGACTTATCTTCATCCGATTGTATTCAAATTTGGTATGTGTTTATTGTTCCGGTGAAAATAAAATAATATAGTATTCTCAGGTAACCAACTTTCTCTAACGAGGTAAAAGGAGGGGGGAAAAGATGGAGTTTTTAAGGAGGGGGATTATAAATTTTTGATCAGATTTGAAAATTTAGTTTAAATAAAAATTAACTTAAATTAAAAAATATTTTTTCTGTTAAAAAAAACTTTTAAAAAACAAGCTTTTATTAAATGCACTTATAATAAAAGCGATTGACGCATTTTAAAAATTTTAAGTTTGCGGTGATATAGAGAGAACTACAAAAGAAGAACTAAATTCTTCTTCTATTCGAATGATAAACATAATGCTTTCATCTAAAGAAGCTGAGAACGAGTGAGTTTGCCGTGCTTACCAAGCCTTTGAAAATGTCCTTAGGATATAAGTACATTTAATAAAAGCTTGTTCTTTAGAGTTTTTTTTTTAATAAAAATATATCTGTCAGTGATCTTACGGGTCATGTAACATCCATACATTTTGGAGTCAAATAAACATCAGAGTTGGCTAATAGTGTAGGGGCATGTGTAAGTCCGTGGGATTTTTAATGAAGGACTTTTGTGACTATGTGGGAATGATAGCTCTTTAGTCATCCAATTAAGTGTTACCGGGTGTTTTGTTCCCATAGTAGAAGTAGAAGGGGTTGATATGACGTCATCTTTCAAGATGACTTCCAAAAATCATAAAAAATACAACTTTCTCAACCCGGCCATGACTATATTATATGGATTCGAGTACAAATCCATATAATTTGAGGACGAGGATTCCAAAAAATTTACTTTTAAGGTCATCGAATATTAAATGACCTTCAAAATCGCAAAAAACAAGATTTTTGCCATTTTCTCTTCAAAAAATCTTAACAATTCGACTTTTTGTCAGACCAACTTCAAATGTACTTCAAACTATTAGGCATGTATGCCAAATTCGATCCTTAGAGTTTGATGCAGTTGGAAGCTTCATAATCTGGAAAAATACTCCAGTAAAATTAACAAATTGCAAAAATAACATACTAAAGGGCGCTATTCATCAACTATTCAAACGAAGAGAACCAAATTTGGCAACAAAGATAAGAAGGTCAAGTCCAACAATTTTGTTAAAAAAATTTTGTTCAGCTATGACGTGTTTCAATAAGGCGGCTGATATATCAAAATGGCGACCTATAACTACATTTTGTTTTATCCAGTTTCGTAAAAAAGAAAAAATGACAAGGTGGCCATCAATGCTTGTTGAAATATCTCCGCTTACTATGAAAAAAAAAGTTTAGTTGATGCATAACCCCGATAGACCTTGAAAATACCATGTAAAATTGAAAAATCCTCTTTTTGTAGTGTTTATTTCCAATTTGCCACTACGCAAAAACTTTAAGTGCCGGATATGAAATTAATATCTTGGCCATAAAAAACTCTTCATTTTAAACCTCCCTACCATTAACGAAACGTTAAATTGGCAAAAATGGCAAAAATAATTTTTTTTGCGATTTTCAAGGTCATTTGAATTCTCGTCCTCGAGTTATATGAAATGGGGTATAATCACGCACCGGCTGCAAAAATTATATTTTTTATGATTTTTCGACCGCCATTTTGGAAAATGGCATCTAAAACACCTAGTGCAGAATATGGTAATGTAGATATAACTTCTGCTAACTCTTTTGTAGGTCATTTAAATGACTTTGTTGGCTAGACAAGTGAGTAGAACATAAAATTCACAGTTCCAAAGGTAAAAACAACAGGCATATAGGTCATTTTGACCGGGGTATAGCATAAACATCTGGGACGCCAGATCAAAAAAAATGGTAGAAAGCTTTCAAATTAAGTGTTTATTTACATGGCTAAGATGTTAATTTCATCTTCGGCACTTAAAGTTTTTGCGTAATTGTTAATTGTAAAAAAACACTACAAAAAGCTGGTTTTTTAATTTTACATGGTATTTTCAAGGTCAATCAAGGTCATGTATCAACTAATTTTTTTTTTTCATATTAAGCAGAGATAAATCAACAAGAATTGAAGGTCACCGTGTAATTTTTACTTTTTTACGTAATTGGATAAAATAAAATGTGGTTATAGGTCTCTATTTTGAGATATCAGCCTCCATATTGAAACGCGTCATAGCTGAACAAATTTTTTTTTAACAAAATTGTTGGACTTGACCTTTCTTGATCTTCTGACTTGATCTTCGTTGCCCAATTTAATAATTGATGAATAGCGCCCTTTAGTATGTTATTTTGGCAATTTGTTAATTTTGCTGGGGTATTTTTAAAGGTCATGAAGCTTCACACTGCATGAAACTCTAAGGACCCAATTTGGCATATATGCTTAATAGTTTAGGGTACATTTGAAGTTGGTCTGACAAAACGTCGAATTATTAAGATTTTTTAAAGAGAAAATCTCAAAAATCTGATTTTTTTCGATTTTCTTGGTCATTCAAGGTCGGTTGACCTTAAAAGTAAATTTTTTGGAATCCTGGTCCTCGAGCTATATGGAATCGAGTATAATCATTCCCCGGTCGCGAAAGTTGTATTTTTTATAATTTTTACCCGATGTCTTCATATGAACCCCTTCTACACGGATACGAACAAAACACACGGTAACACTTGATTGTGTGACTAAAGAGCTATCAATCCCACATAGTCACAAAACTCCTTCATAAAAAATCCCACGGGATAGAAATAATCGACATATGCCCCTACACTATAAAATTTAAATGGAATTCTCATTTTGAAAAAACTGAGACACGGCTCATTTAACTCTAATGTAACCTATTCGAAATATTCCAATATTTGAATCGCTGGCGTTGGAAAAAAATTTTAACTTATTCGGCAAAAAATCTAAAAAGTGCTCCGAGCCCAGGAAAAATAGAACATATAGGGAATGGATATCCCAACCGACCAGGGTCGGCTCCAGGCACCGTGCAGTTCGTGCCCCCGCCCGGGGCGGCAAATACGAAGGGACGGCAAAAGGTGCCTGAATTTTTTTATTAAAATAATGTTAAAGAAATAAGAAGTTTCGTGCCTGGGCACGCAAATCCTACTACTGAAATAATACGAAGCTGCTTAAAAAGTTCAGATTGTACTATCAAGGCAGACGATTGAGACCTATTCAAGATTTTTTTTTGGATATTTTTTTGGAAAATTTTGTAAATCGCCCAGAACCTAGTTTATCAACGATTCATAGGTTTGTGCAGTATTTTGAAAAGTTTGATTGTGTAGCGCCAAGAAACCATAAATAACCAACTGTTTTGACTGACAAGCAGGAAGTACGAAATGTGATGATTTGCTTTGTAGTGCGTAATTGCCGAAGCAGTTGATACGCCTTCAGTCACTGTTTTGCGCGTTCTAAAAAAAAGAATCAAATTTTTCTGGAGGACAACTATCGTCGTATGGAAGTTTGCGAAACAATGATGGAAAAGGCAAATCGTGATGAAAACTTTATGAGATCTATTTTTTTCACAGACGAAAGCACTTTATTGAATCGTCATAATCCAACACACGTTCGATATTGGTCGAGAAAAAATTTGCATTTGTATTTTGACGTAAGAACACAGTATCCCTAAAAAGTACATGTTTGGGGGAGTAGTGTAGGGGAAACACGTAATTGGGCCATTGTTTATTGACAGCAATTTAAATGGTCCTTGGACCTACTGTAGCAGCATATTGTTTCAACTGCTAGGCAGTTGCTAGGTGTGAGATTTGGTGAAACATGGTTTCAACAAGTTGGTTGTCCCGCTCACAAAGTTGGCCTTGTTAAGGAATATCTTGATAATGTATTTCTTACTCGGGTTATAAGTACACGAAGAACTATTTCATGGCCAGCTCGATCACCCAATCTTGCTCCTAATGACTTCTTTCTGTGGAGTTATATCAAAAATAAAGTTTACGGGCATGAAAGAGCTAATAATTTGGAAGAACTTTGGATTCAAATTGAAGAAACTTTTCTAAAAACTAACATGGTTGGAAACGTTACAAGGGGTTTTTATAATAGGATCGGATATTGTCTAGCCAAGCAAGGAGGACTTTTCCAACATTTGCTCCATTTTTTTATTTACTGGGAGAATCCTTTTTGTTTTAAAATGTATTATTTTATTTTGAGAACTTGCTTTTATTTTGTTTGTCTTTATTATTTTCATTGTAACACGTTGTTAGTGATAAATCTGAGCAATTATAAATAAAACGCTCTAATTTATCAGTAAAAAAAAAACAAGAAAATTACGTTGTCAAAATTTGCGTCTTTAATGACCAAATTCCGGTTTCATGGACTGCACTTCACATTGCACCGTGGTTAGAGGCGTACTAAACGCAGGCCGCGAACGGTGATGGCAAGCCTGAGTGTTGGTTGCTCCACTGATATGTGTGCGGTGTCCCTGCGTGTACGTACACTGGCAAATTGGACTTCTTTCGGCCTATGTTCGCAGTAGCCTGAAGCGCTCTGTATAATAATTGTGTCCTTAAATTTGGTTATAGCACTGAGGATTCTTTTGACATTACCCGTTATCTTAGCAATTGGCGAATTATTGTAACAATTTCTATAGCTTCTAAATTAGATAAGTCACGTCGTTGGTTGTTTCAACTGTTACTTCAAATTGACAGCAACAAATTATGATCTGATAAGTTTCTGGTTTCATAAACTATAGGTATTTTTTGGATGTCACTTTAAAAGTTCCTGAACTAATGTCACTGAGAAAAAAATAATCTTTGCCTTTAAATGCCAAAAATGCCTTAGAATATTCCAAACACAACATTTTCTGCTTCGTCTTTCTCTCAACTAAAAATGTAAATATACAAAATTGAAAATTATTCTTCAGTTTTAAATTCCTTAACCCTCTGAGGCACGAGTTGGGGTTCCCGTAGCCTTTTATTACTTTATGTTTTTGTTATGAATTTTTAAGAGATTACGGTGCTTTATAGAATCAGGAAAAATGTGTCACCTTTAAAACGCATGCAGGGTATTACATATAAAGTAAAAAAGTTAAGAGTGGAGATTCTTTTTGTTTGTCAGTGACCTTGGCTCTTCTTCTTTTGATTTTTCTGATGTTTTTTATTTGATTCCAAAAATTATGAACATCACATGACCAATTTTGAATGTCGTCGTCACTACGATATCCTGAGCTAAGGTCACTGACAGAAAACAAAAAAATCTCTACTTTTAATAGGGCACTATACATCTTCATATACAGGGTGATTGAAAATTCTCTAGAAAGACTTTAACTGTAGGTAGAATTTGTTGTTCTGAACAAGAACTAGTAAAATATATTTTTGTAAACTCTTTCGTTATTTTCTGCGAAGTACCCTTTACAACGTAGCAGAAACATCTTTCTTTGAAAACAGAACTATGACAACTTCAAAATGCTTGACAAAAACCCTAAAACATGTCATTGTCAGCACACGTAGACTTGCTTGGTAAATTATTTATTATTCCCTAAAAAACACGAAAATTTCACTCCTAAATTCAGTGAAAAAAAAATATCATATCTGCATAAAATAATCACGTAATTTTTCTTAGATTGATGATATCTGACCACTACTTCTTCTTTAAGTACCATGCTCTTCGCTATCATCAGCGCGATCTGTACTCTGTCCACTGCTTTTCGGAAAAGTTTCGTGGTAGTAACACCATACCACTGTCTAAGATTTTTAAGCCATGATATCCGTTTATATTTGTCATTTCTCAAAATATGGCCAAAATATTCAAGTTTCAAGCAAACATGCACATTAGTTACTCTGTTCATCCTAGATATCCTTAGTATTCTACAATAATAATACATCTCGAATGCCTCTAACTTGCTTCCATGCCATAATATAAGATACTAAAAACATAACACCGAAGCACACGAATACGGAGAATGATATTAAGATTGCGACTACACAACACTGATTTAATTTTGATGAAAGACGATCTGGCCTATTCAATTCTTACACGAACTTCTTGCATGTTGTATCAGATCTCATTGAGCAGGCAACCTAAGTATTTGTATGAATCCACGCATTCTACTTGCTGCCCATTTACTTCTAACATGCCGCTGATATTCTTTTCCTTAGATATGACCATCCATTTTGTTTTCCCAACATTTTTCAATTTGATTCAACAACTTTTGCAGGCCTTCCAACGTGCCTGCTATTATGACAGTGTCATCAGCATATATCGTAAGATGTTGATTTTTATGCCGTTTATGGTCAAACCGTCTTTGCAGTTATGACATGCATTTTCTATTATTTTGTTACCATAGATATTAAACAACAGCGGGAACAATATACAACCTTGGCGCACACCTCTTCTTATTTGGACCACTTCGGACAGTTGGCCATCAACCTTTATTTGAGCAGTCTGGTTCTAGTGTAGATTAGCGATTATTATCTTTAGATCTCGGCCATGTAGACCAACTTCTTTTAGCGATTCTATGACCTTTGCGTGTTCGACTTAATCAAACGATTTCTCATAATCTATATATATCCCTAGATCGCTGAATTAAGGCTTGAATACCAAACAGGGCCTCTCTTGTCCCGAACCTACCACAAAATCCAAACTGCGTGTCGCCCATAAAGGATTCGCGTTTTCCATAACTTCTTTTATAGATAATAATCTTTGGAAATATTTTTAACATATGGCGCATTAGGCTGATTAGAGGTTAACTACTACACTTCTTTGCTGAATGTTTTTAAAGCAGTGTAACAGAGGTTGATTTTAGCCAGTCATTAGGGATTTTACCGCTGCGATAAATCATGTTAAAAAGGTTGACCAGTGTATTTTTCATTAGCTTTAAAACCTCAGTGCATACTTCGTCTTTCCCTACCGCTTTTCTGTTTTTAGCTGTAGATAATGCGTATTGTACTTCCTCTGGTGTTATATCTATCCTTTGGTTTAAGAATTCTTCTGGCTGTTCGGATCGGTTATCGTTAAAGAGATGTTCTATGTAGCTACACCATTCTTTTAGTTTTTCTTTGGTATCCGGTATGATTTTGCCCTGATTGTTCACAAGAATTCCAGCTTGTCCTTTTATACGTTTGTGTAAATTAAAAATGTTATGTTCTATTTCATGACTTGTTTTGCTGATCTTATTTTGTTTTTTATTCCTCTGTTGATTTCATGGTACTGATCGCTGCCGTTTTTACTGCGTCTTTTATCCATCAACTTCAGGATTTCATCGGTCATACAAACTTTCTTTTTGTTTCTTCTTTCAACCTTGCCCAAGAGTGTTGTGCTCTCGACTATAGCACTTTTAACCTTTCTTCAAACCATTTCTGCATCTTGCTCGGTAGACTCATTAATGTCTTTAAGCTTTTTATTAAGTTTAACTTTAAGTTCAGTTGCTACCATGTTATCTTGAAGTTTGTTCAACCTGGGTCTGGATTTGTTATTTGGGGAATGATTTTTCTTGTGAGTAAATTTTATTTTGGCCACAATTTGATTGCAATCCGAGCCTACGTCTGCGCCAGGGTAAATTTTTGCAGATTTAATACAGTTTCTAAATCTTTATTAATTAATATAGAGTATATTTGGTTTCTATTTAGAACTCCAAGTATAAAGGCGCTAGCTGGAAGTTTAAAGAAAGTATTTGACACGACAAAATCCCTTGCTTGACAGAACTGGAAAAGACACTCTCCACGTTCATTTGATGTACCAAGACTGTACCTTCCAACAATGTCTTCTCTTGGGGCGTTTCCAAGTTTTGTTTTGAAGTCCCCCATAACAATGGTGAATTATGTCTTTTTTGTAAAATTAAGGGCAGCTTGAACTTGGTCGTAGTCTCTACGTCATCACCCAAATTTTTACTGGTTGGAGCGTATACTTCTATAATATTGACATTAAAAGTCAAGTGTGCCCGAGCATGTTTGTGAAAACAATCATAGATTCACATAAGATAACCTAAAACTTCTGAAAAGTGTATCAAACAAAAGACTTTTGAATGCATATGAAAATATGGAAATCACTAAATCCAGAAATAGTTTAAATAAAGATAGGAGCCCCATTCCGTTTAGTACACTTTATTCTTTAGTTGAGGGGAGATAGGATTATAAAGCGTGACCAATGACAAATTATTAGTCTTATCTCCGCCCACTAAAAGATAGTATATAAGATAAAGTGTAGGTTAATTTAGTTTATTGATTATCGTCTCCTGATGATGCTGACGTTGTCAGCGAAACGCACTTCGAGTGCAAAAAAGTGTAGATTTGGTTTGTGGAAAACAATCATAACTTTGTTATAGTGCAACCAAAGGTTCCAAATTCCCAACATAGAATCTAAAGAGATTATAGTTCTTTAGTTGTTTTTTGGTAGATAGAAGAAAAATATATTATTCTGTTTTATAGTCATGACGCTAGTTTCAAAGGGTTTAAAAGGAAAAACGCAATATTCATAAATATTCCACTTAGTTCTAACAAACTAAATTATTCACGGGAAAAGAATGATCTCCATAATAAATTCAAAAATATAACGAGCCTCGCGAAGAAGTATTTGCTGCGTTTAATTTTTCTACTAAATCAAGTCCTCTGGCTCTGACTACTACCAGAGCTTTATTTTAGTGACGGCAATGGATCAAAGTTCTTTTGTTATTTGTTATACTCTTTGGTTAGTTAAGATCCTTTATTACTAAATATAATTTTATCGTAAATAAACTATTATTGAGTCAATTAAAAATATTTAGAAACGCGTTATTTTTATGTGAAGTTTATAAAAGTGTTAGTAGTCATTCACCACGCTCACTCTAACGGAGTGACTGTGTTTGGGCCTTAATCGCAATTTGCTATTCAAGGCACACTCTGTTTGCTAGGGTTAGAGCTATTCAGCACTTTCATGGCCTCCTTTTTAAAATGAGCGAGGAGGACGCAATGCCAAGCGAAATCATTGTTAAGTTCTCAAAGTCGTAGTGCGAGAAATTGCCCGATGCGCAACGTGCTTTAACTTTTTATGTGTACAGGGTGGTTTAAATTCGAGGAGGTAAAGTAAACTGCCCTAATTTCGAAGAAGCTGAAAAGAGCCTCTTATCTTTTCAGCTTCTTTGACTTTAAAGTTTTGTTATTTAAGGTACGTAAATATTATTAAAAAAATTTACTTTCTATAAAGTTAAGCGCTTATCCCTAAACCTAATGGGTCATGAATTTTCAATATCTTAGCTAAAAATATTTTTTATTTTTAATAAAGAATAAAATTTTGTTCTATCTTCGTCGGGAACTTTTAATAATTTCGTCATATGTCACGCACTAACTTCGTCAACATCAATATATCAACAAAAAAAAAAGAGAAAATGAGTGTTTAGCACTTTTATTGATTGAAACATTTTTTAATCGAACAAAGAAATATATATGATTTTAAAACTAAATAATACATGATTGTGTAAAGAAACATAAATAAATTTTAAAACTGCAAAACAAAACTAAGCTAAATATATTTAACAGATACCTATTATAATAAAGCACAAAAAAATCACATAGTTAAAAAGATACATAAATTTCTTGTGTAATTTTTTAAACTTCTTTGGAAAATCTGGAATATCGTTAGGCTACTTTTATTTTTATTTCCTTTACCACGATGTACGACACTGTTAATGTTATTTTTTATATATTTATTATTTTTTTAATATTTTTATTTAATTTTCCCGTAAAAGGTATACAATAAAAGCAGAAAAGTAATAATAAAAAAGTTAACATTATGGTCGATACACTATTTTAAAGGAAATTTTACGCTGATTTCAAAAATTCAGTAAAAAAAGATCATTTTGTGAAAAAATATTAAACTGAAAAAAAACAATACTAAATACTAAACATTAAATACGAAATCCAGCTTGAGAGACATATTCAAGCCAGTTAAAACCCCAGTTCCTCAGTAGCTCAGTTGGTAGAGTATTAGACTGGTATTCTAGAGGTCCCGGGTTCTAATCCTGGTCGAGGAAAAACCCTTTTCTGATTTGTTTCCTTACCCTTTTCCCTCTACGCCAGAAATCTTTTCTGTAAAAAAATAAATATTATGGGCAATACACCATTTTAAAGGAAATTTTACGCTGATTTCAAAAATTGAGTAAAAAAAGATCATTTTGTGAAGAACATACAAACTTGCTATGCTATCTTCTAAATACTAAACATTAAAGATAAAATGTAGTTTGAGAGAAATATTCTATGAAAAATATACTCATGTGTTCAAAAAACGCATATATGCGTTTTTTCTATTAGGGTAGGAGCATGTGTAAGACCGTGGGATTTTGAATGAACAAGTGGGAACTATGTGGGATTGATAGCTCTTTAGTCACATAATCAAGTTTTACCGAGTGTTTTGTTCGCATCTGTGCAGAAGGTGTTGATATGACGTCATCTTTCAAGATGGCAGCCAAAAATCATAAAAAATACAACTTTCGCAGCCAGATATAAATCGAGAACGAGGATTCCAAAAAAATTACTTTTAAGGTCATAAGACCTTAAATGACCTGTAAAATAGCAAAAAACAAGATTTGTGCCATTTTATGTTCAAAAAATCTTAATAATTCGAGGTATTGTCAGTCCAAATTGAAATCTATCCAAAACTATTAGGCATATATGCCAAATTCGATCTGTAGAGTTTAAAGCTTCGTGACCTTGAAAAATACCCCAGTAAAATTAACATATTGCAAAAATGACATACTAAAGGGCGCTATTCATTAACTATTAAAGCGAAGAGTACGAAATTTGGTAAGAAAGATAAGAAGGCCATGTCCAAAAATATTGTTAAAAAAAATTGGTTCAGCTATGACGCGTTTCAATATGGTGGCTATATATCAAAATAGCGACCTATAAACACATTTTATTTTATCCAATTTCGTAAAAAAGCAAAATCGACAAGTTGGCCATTAATTCGTGCTGACTTATCACCCTCTACTATAAAAAAAAGTTTAGTTGATTCCTGACCTTGATTGTCCTTGAAAATAACATGTACAAGTGAAAAACCAGTTTTTTGTTATGTTTTTTCCAATTTACCACTACGCAAAAACTTTAGACGCCGAAGATGAAATTACCATTTTAGCCATAAAAGGACGCTTCATTTTAAACCTTTCTATCATTTTTTTTGATATGGCGTCCCAGATGTTTATGCTGTACCCCGGTAAAAATGACCTATATGCCTGTTGTTTTTATTCGAGTATAATCATGCCCCGGTTGCAAAAGTTGTGTCTATACGGATGCGAACAAAACATCTGGTAATACTTGATTGTTTGACTAAAGAGCTATCAATGCCACATAGTCACAAAACTCCTTCATTCAAAATCCCACGGGATAGAAATTATCGACATATGCCCTTACACTATATCCCGCAATATTTACTTTTCTAATAGTGTATACATGTATTCCATTTACCACAAATTATTTGTCGGGTTATAGAAGACGGCTGGTCTTTAAGGAGATCGGTTATTCATTTTGGGGTTGACAAAATAACGATAGTACGATGAATAGAAAATATGGCGCTAGATGCAAAATAATACGATGAATAGAAAATATGGATCAGTGTCTCAGACAAAATACTTTTGCGACATCCGTTAAAGCATCTAACGATGTTTGAAGGTTCATTATCAACTATTTACAGAAGGAATAAAAAAGCTAATATCTCCTATCGAGTTGCTGCAAAATAGTAGTTTTCACAAGTAGTCGCTAAGATAATGCTTTTTTTACAAACGTTGGTGTAAATAACGAGTGCATCGTGGTATATACAAATTCGAGTAAAAAAAAGCACAGTTTAGCCGCGAGTTGTTAACACTATTTTTTTAATACCCTTATCAAAAAATCCAAGAAAAACGATAAGTTTAAACGAACGAAGAGCCCTTCTCGCAACAAACCATCTTTACAATATTTGACAGTTTGATATTTTTAAGATGTTTTTAAATGATTTTTTCGTAAATACTTGGATTTTTTCAATATTACTATTTTCCGCTATTTCTCTTATTTTGGATAAAAACCGTACAGAAATATTTTTCTGCACCCGTAATCAAAAAAAAAAGTTCTTTTTCATCGTTAACCATCTGCTTCAGTTTTCTTCAGTCAGTTACTAAAATCATATTTTGGATGAAGGTATAAAAAAATGTATTTTCCCGACTTTCTTGGAGTTTGTGATATATAAAGTTATTAAAAAAAAGTTTTAACAACTTGCGGCTAAACTGTGCTTTTTTTACTCGCGTTTTTAGATACCTCACTGCGCTGGTTATTTAAACCAGCTTTTATAAAAAAGCACTATTTTAGCCACTAGTTGTGGAAACAACTATTGTAGACGTTTAAAAACATATTTATTTTTTGTTTAAAATTTTTCTTTTATACCTTCATCGAAAACATGATTTTAGTAACTGTCTGCAGAAAACTTTTTGGTTACCGATGCAAAAAAACTTTATTTTTTGATAACGGGTGCAAAGATTTCTGTCCGTTTTTTACTCAAAATTAAAGAGAAATAGCGGAAAATAGTAATACTGAAAAAATCTAATTATTCTTGCCTAAAAATTAAGTCATTTTCAAAAGATTAAAATATCGCAATACTGAACGTCACCGAGTAAAAAGGCACATTGCTATGGAAACCATCATTTTTTCATTTACCAGCCGCCTTGATTAATTGTGTAAAGATGGTGGGTTGCGAGAATTGCTCTTCATTTGAGATTTTTTTTCTGTTTTTCTTGGATTTTGTGATAAAGGTATTAAAAAAAATAATGTTAGCAACTCGCGGCTAAACCCTGCTTTTCTTACTAGTGTTTTTAAATACCTCGCTGCGCTCGTTATGTAAGCCAACGCTTGTAAAAAAAGCACTTTTTTAGCCACTAGTTGTGAAAACTAATATTAACAAAACAACAACAAATTAGAAAAAATATAAAAAGCACTGCAGGCGAGCAGAGATTGGTTTCTTTCCACCCAGGCCAAACAAGCTACAAAATCAGATGTGAATCTACACTGAAATAACCGATATATAAAATTTATTCATTTAGGGCAAACTCAACTATATTTTATTTCGCTCTCTCTTAAGAACCCTCTTTAGAGCTTCGTATTGTTTCCTTCAAATTATGATTCCATTTCCAGAATTTTGTAAAGCAGCAGTAATCCTTATAAACTGATATTGCATATTTCACTACTGCACACATCGTTGTTAAGTTTAGAATATTAATAACTAAACAAAGAACTAACCGAGAGCTGATCAGATAACTAACAATCTGGATTTGACTAAACTAATTTGCAAACAAAAGGACCTTTAACATCGAATAGTTAACTTTATAGATTTGTCCACTAAAATTCTGCCACTTAACATGCCCTTTTATTGCAAAATGTCTAATTCCCTACACTTAACGAGCATGTACTCCTTTCTCTTAAATATAAAGATAGTTTCTGATAAGTTCGTTACTTCATGCTTAGTTTGCAAAATTTGTTCATAACAAACGTAGTTCACTGATATTCAATCGAATTTAACCGCAATATCATCGTCTATGGAAAATATATCATCGTTTGTTCCAGAAAAACTAATTTTTAACACAAAAAACTTATTATAAAAAAATATTTATTAACCGCAAATGGGCAATTATTTGGCACAGCGCGATTTCTAATTGAACTAATAAAAAAATGTTGGCAAATATGCTTCAATTTGGCATTTAAAAACCAAACTGTTCATTGCAAATTTTCTGATCCAATTTCAATATGGCTGTTGACATTTCTACACATAAATTAAATGAAACTGTCATTGTCATTTTGGTGTCAATTTCCGATAAATTAAATTAATTTCTCACGAAAAAATATCTAGATATATATATTTTATAAATCTTCCTGATCGTTCTTTAAATTATTTGTATCAGGTTTCGGTTTATTATATATATTAAATAATAAGAAATAGAAATTTGTACAGAAATAAAATAATACACACCACAGCCAATTCTTTTTTTATCAAAGCTTCTGTCCAATTCTGTTTATTTCTTAGCCTGTAGTCTCTTACCATCACACTCTCTCCCTCCTTAAAAATCTCACTTCTTTTTGTATTTTTGTATTTGTATTTACTTTTTATATTTTGTTTGTTTTAGTTGATTTTCTTTTAATTTCACCATTGCATTTTTTTGAATTTTATTTGGCTCTTGGCATTCTTGTGCGGCTTGACGTTCTTGGGAGGCTTGAAATTCTTGGGAGGCTTGGCATTCTTGGGAGGCTTGGCATTCATGGGAGACACGAATAAGGTCTAACCTAGTTTTTAGCCTTCTGCCAAACATTAGTTGTGCTAGCGTTGCTTTGGTTGTACAGTGCTCTCTATTTCTATAATTTAATAAAAATCTGTACATTAGTGTCTCCACCGGAATACCCTTATTTAAGCCATCTTCCATAGCACATTTCATCTTTTGTTTAAATGTACGCACTTAATTTGCAGCTTGTCCGTTACTCTGGCTATGATATGGGGGGATGATGATGTGTTTGATGCCATTTCTGGACAGAAATAGCTCCAATTCCACTGAGACTAAACTTGAACCGTTATCAGAGCATAAAACATCAGATAAACCAAAAGTAGCGAATGTCTCACGCAGTTTTCTTTCTGTTTCTTTGCGTGTTAATGTTTTTACCATGTGAACTTCTGCCCATTTGCTATAAGCATCCGTAATAATGAAGAAATTTTACCCTCTGGACAGCTCCAGAAAATCTACGTGAATGCATTCATATGGTCTGCTTGCTGGCATCTAGGAAACACATGTCTTTGGGGGATTGTCTCTGTTTTTTAGACATGCCAAAATTCCTTTTATCTTAGACTCAATGTCCTGATCTATGTTTGGCCACCATTAGTAAGATCTTGCTAACGATTTGGTCTTCACTATACCAAGATGACTAGGATTATGCAATTCTCTTAACATTTTCTCCCTTAGTACTTCTGGGATTGTTACTCTATATCCGTACATCAGGCAACCATTTTCTTCAAAAATTTCTTCTCTTTTATTGAAATAACTACGTTCTTCATCTTCTTTATTTTTCTTTGGCCATCCGGTTCTCACATAGTGCATTATTTTGGTCAAAACTCTGTCTTTTTTTGTTTTTTCCGCAATTTTTTTGCTGTCAATAGGCCATTGCCTTGTTGTTGAAGCAAAGTTGAGATAGTTTTCTTCTATTATGCCTATATTTTTGTCCGTACTGTCATCTGGTAGTCTTGATAAGCAGTCGGCAAATTAATTGTCTGTTCCTTTTATATAATCCATTTGATAATCAAACCCACTCATATATAATGCCCATATTTGCAATCTGTCGCGCCTTCTTTGGGTAATTGCTTTATTTTCACCCAATAAACCTAGCAAGGGTCGATGATCACTTCTGACTATAAAGCGTCTTCCTAGTAAATACTGCTCAAAGTAAAGGAATCCAAAAATTATTCCTGCTCCTTCTTTATCCAAGGTTGCCATATTTGTTTCTGATGGAGAGTATGTCCTAGATGCACATGCTATGGGTCCCTCACTCACTAAAACTAACTGTTTTTTTGGATCATAGTGTGCCAGTGTTATATCTTCTACTATTAACTTCTTTATAGTCTCAAATGCTTCTTGACACTCCGGACTCCATTCTACTTGAGTATTTTTAGACACATTTTGGTTTTTTGTTAGTAATTTATATATTGGGCTTAATATATTTGCAAGGTTTGGTATAAATATTGTACAAGACCAGAGAATGATCTAACCTGGGTCTGGGTGGTTGGTCTAGGTGCATTCATAATTGATTTAATCTTTTTTTCACTCTTTTTTAAGTCATCTTTACAGATCCTATGTTCAAGATATTCTAGTTCTTCCATGAAAAATTCACATTTCTCAGGTCTCACTGTCAATCCAGCCAGCTTCAAATTTTCTAGCACTGCCTCCAAATTTTTTATGTGATCTGCCATATTTACTCCAGTGATACATATGTCATCACTGTATGATGCTACACCTTTCATTCCCTTAAATAATTGCTCTATTTTTTGTTGAAAAATAGAACTGGCGGGGGCTATACCAAATGGTAACCGCAAGTTTTTGAACAATCGTACATGAGTTGTTATGATAGTCATTTCTTGCGATTTTTCATCAAGCTCAAACTGGGTATATGCACGTGACAAGTCCAATTTTGTGTACAGCTCACCTCCGTTCAATTGAGCAAAAATTTCTGTGACTCTTGGAGTTGGGTAATAATGACACTTGTCAATCTGTTTATTTAACGTTGACTTAAAATCACAGCAAATACGTAATGTACCATCTGCCGTTATGATGGATACAATTGGGGTCGCATATTTTGAAAAATTGACTGGCTCTAAAACACCTTCGTGCACCATAGCTTCCAACTGCTGTTCGATTTTCTCTTTATACGCTAGTGGAACTGGTCTGTGTTTTAAAGAAATACGTTTTAGTTCATTTTTTAAGACTAAAAAGACCTTCTCGAACTTAAATTTTTTTAACTTATGGGTAAATACCTCTGTAAATTTTTTTTTAAATATAATTTTTTAATATTTTCAATACTATTTATGTTGTCTAAATTTAAAGTGATATTAAATAAAGAGAGAAAATCCCGACCTAATAAGCTTAATCCACCGTTATTCACTACATAGAATTTTGCAAGTTTTGTCACATTTCCTATCTTATAATCTACTTTAAAATACCCTATAGGTTTTATAAGGTTGCCGGTATAACTGCGTAAAATTATATTGTCATCAGTCAAATCGTGTTTGTCAAAATTTTGATTATAAAAATCCAAATTTATTGCAGTTATGCTCGCACCTGTGTCTACACACATGTCATAATTTCTACCGCCAATTTTGACATTCAATTTAAAAAAAAATTCGTTTTTATTGCTACTGCCTAAACTATACTACATATCACAAATATCGTTATAACTACTGATTACAGCCACATCCTCTACTGTTTCAATCGCTTTTTTAGGACACATGATTTCAAGATGTCCCTGGACAGAACAGCGTCTGCATATTGCATTCTCAAACCTACATTTTAATTTGCCATGGTTACGGCCACACTATTGTCATTATATGAAGGTTTTTGTCCATTATGATACGTTTTTGTAGGGGCTACATACTTTTTTTTATGCGACGAGTTCTTCAGCCACTTCACATTACAAGTGCTAGTGGTTTCCTTGTTATAAGATTCCTTCTGCATTGCTTTTTGAACCACTGAGTGAAGCGTAGATGATAATTCTTTTTCACACATTTTATCTTTAACTGGGCCGCTTTTTAAACCAGTAATAAACTTATCTTTGCGGCAGTCAAGCAACCTATCCGCAAATTTGCAATTTACTGCTAAGCTTTTCAAACGAGCATACTATTCAGCAATACCCTCTGTATCTGTCTGATTGGCCACATAAAATTTATTTATTTCCCGCCACACATTCACGACCGGACTAAACTGATTTCTAAGTATGTTATTTAACTACTCGAATGACTTATCTTTGGGAAATTTTGGGAAACATAAGTCTCGTACAAGTTTATATGTGTTTGTCCCTATCAAACTTAAAAGTGTTGCAACTGGTTTTTCTTTGTCTGTGATCGAATTAGCAGCTAAATATTGCTCTAATTTTTGTTGTATTTTTACGAAGTCTACAAATCGAAATCCACGTGACTTTCGCATCGATCACACAGACACAAGCTTTAACTGTCTTTTATGCCTGTTTAAACTGCCCGATCGGTTCTTGTTTTCAAGTTTTGTCTATTTTAGGGACCCCTGAATCTCGTTTTTTAATTTACGCGGAGGCGAACTTAACCTCACTTTTAAAAAAAATAGACTTTTTTTGAGGTTATCTTTGAAGTTCTGGCTCCGTCCTTGTTGATCCTCGTCGCCAGTGAAATGTCGAGTGATTAAGACAATATTACTTACAGTTTCAGCGGGATATCCATGAAATGGAGAATCTTCTACCATTAGAGAACGTGCCAATCGGTCACACACACAAAGAGGTCGTCCTTGACCTTGACATATTTCGGGCGCACTTCCGCGCAATTACGCGGGAAATTCAAATATATTACAAAAAGTATGAAAAATATGTTCTGTGCTAGCTGCGTTTTTTAGCAGTTTATTCTTTTGTTGTTATGTTTTGTAAGATTTTTATATTCGTAGAGATGACTTTTGCGATTATTTTTATTATCCTTTAATTTATTATACAAATTTTTTGTGTATACAAGATTTTATTATTTTTATTTGTTTTACTTTACTATTGAATAAAATATTTGTAAATGTTACTAAGGTTGTCAGTTACTTTTTTTATACGGGCCTTTTGAAGGACCCCAAACTGTACATGTAGCAACTGACTTATTTTGAAAAACAAAATTGAGTTGTTTTTGATGTGCATGATGGGTTATTTCTGTTTTCTCTTTCTCATCACGTCTTAGACTGTATTTATGTTAATAAAGAAGGGGGGCACACTGAACATGGGACTGGTTGGCACTGGAATTGAACCAAATTTTTGTATACTGTAGATGTTGACGTCCTGATCACACTTTAAATTAACCAAAAAAAAATCGTACGACTAGTTTCGAAGATGCATATTACCAATAAAATTGGCTATTTTAACAAGAGTGTATGCAAAATTATGATTGTTTTCCATAAACCAAAACTACACTTTTTTGCACTCGACGCGCGTTTTGCTAACAATGTTAGCATCATCAGGAGACGGTAAACAATGAACCAAATTAATCTACGCTCTATCTTATATACAATCCTTTAGTGGGCGGAGATAAGACCAATAAATTGTGATTGATCACGATTTTTAATCCTATCTCCCCTCAACCAAAGAATAAAGTGTACTAAACGGGATGGGTCCTCTATCTTCATTTAAACTATTTCTGGATTTAATAATTTCCATACTTTCATATGCATTCAAAAGTCTTTTGTTTGGTACACTTTTTAGAAGTTTTAGGTTATCTAATGTGAATCTATGATTGTTTTCAAAAGCATGCTCGGCCACACTTGACTTTTCTGTTCTTCCGTATTTTAAGTGTGCTAAGTGTTCTTTAAAAAGTGTTTGAATGTTTGAATAGAGCGTCTTTGGCGGTTTGGCCAACATATTTTTTGTCACAATCCATGCAACTAATTTCGTAAATTCCACTTTTTTCTAGAACTGTAGTTTTATCCTTGGGATTTCCTAGTAAGCTTCTTATTGTGTTACCGGATTGATATACTAATTTAAGACCGGTGTTATTAAATACTTTGTGTAATCCTTTCGTATAATTAGGACTATAAGGAATTGATACAAATTTTGAGTCGCAGGTATCTTTTTGTCTGAAAAAGGTAGAATTCCGAAAGGTCTTTTGAAAAGAATGTCTATTTATCAGCTTATTTATTAAGCCTTCGTCGTAACCGTTTTCGCCAGCTATATTCATAATCCTATTCTTTTCTGCTTCAAATCTTTCTTTGTTTAAGGGAAAATTTACTAATCTATATGTTAAAAAGTGCAAACTTGCAAGCTTATGTTGTAAGCAATGAAAAGAGTCATTTGGAATATACCTGTTGGTGGCCGTGCCTTTTCTGTATAGGTCAAAGTCCAATTTATTTTTATTTCTTATAACTAAAGTGTCTAGAAATGGCAGTGTACCGTTGTTCTCTGTTTCATAAGTAAATTTAATAGTAGGAAATTTGCTATTTATTTTTTCCATAAAATTTTCAACACTAGTTACTTTAGTGTTGAATACTGCAAACACATCGTCTACATACCTGAACCATACTCTGGGGAAATACTCAAATTCTTTACCTATATCTGATTCAAATTTGCTCATAAATAGGTTTGCGATAAAAGGTGATAAACTATTACCCATTGTGGTTCCTTCTAATTGCTGGTAGTAGTTATTTTTATATTGAAAGTAATTTTGATTCATGTGCTATGTGCGAGATGCTTGCCGATATCAGATCTCTCAAAACATCGTTCAAAATAATAAAAATAGTACATTAAATCACAATAAAACAATTAAAAGTTTGAGAGAAAAAGATGTTTTCTATCTAAAGGCTGACAAGGGTAATAAAGTTGTTATATTAGATAAAACAGATTATTTCGAAAGGGTAGATAACCTAATAAAAAATGGACCCTACAAACAAGTCCCAAAGAACCCCTTACCAAAATTGATTAACGAAGTAGAAAACACAATTAAAAAATGTAACAATATTATTACTGACAATATTAAATATAAACTACAAGTAAGCAATCCCACTATGCCGAAACTGTATTGTCTTCCGAAAATCCACAAGCCTGGAAAATCGGTTAGACCTATAGTTTCTGCTGTAGGATCACCTACTTATAACATTTTGAAATGGCTAGCAAACGAGTTTGAAAAATTACCGATAAAGCAAAAAGGTTTTTCTGTTCAAAATTCCCTTGAATTTATCAACAAAGTTAAAGATATTTCACTCCAAGAAGGTGAAATTTTAATCTCGTTTGATGTTAGTTCGTTGTTCCCTAGTGTGCCGATCCCCAATACCTTACAATACCTGGAGGAACTACTAAGAAAAAACAATCTAGAAGACAAACAGACTTTAGAATACCTATTTTTAACAAAACTCTGCATGAATCAAAATTACTTTCAATATAAAAATAACTACTACCAGCAATTAGAAGGAACCACAATGGGTAATAGTTTATCACCTTTTATCGCAAACCTATTTTTGAGCAAATTTGAATCAGATATAAGTAAAGAATTTGAGTATTTCCCCAGAGTATGGTTCAGGTATGTAGACGATGTGTTTGCAGTATTCAACACTAAAGTAACTAGTGTTGAAAATTTTATGGAAAAAATAAATAACAAATTTCCCACTATTAAATTTACTTATGAAACAGAGAACAACAGTACACTGCCATTTCTAGACACTTTAGTTTTAATTTAATGATTTCCATACTTTCATATGCATTCAAAAGTCTTTTGTTTGGTACACTTTTTAGAAGTTTTAGGTTATCTAATGTGAATCTATGATTGTTTTCAAAAGCATGCTCGGCCACACTTGACTTTTCTGTTCTTCCGTATTTTAAGTGTGCTAAGTGTTCTTTAAAACACGTTTGAATAGAGCGTCTCGTTTGGCCAACATATTTTTTGTCACAATCCATGCAACTAATTTCGTAAATTCCACAATTTTCAACACTAGTTACTTTAGTGTTGAATACTGCAAACACATCGTCTACATACCTGAACCATACTCTGGGGAATACTCAAATTCTTTACTTATATCTGATTCAAATTTGCTCATAAATAGGTTTGCGATAAAAGGTGATAAACTATTACCCATTGTGGTTCCTTCTAATTGCTGGTAGTAGTTATTTTTATATTGAAAGTAATTTTGATTCATGTGCTATGTGCGAGATGCTTGCCGATATCACATCTCTCAAAACATCATTCAAAACAATAAAAATAGTACATTAAATCACAATAAAACAATTAAAAGTTTGAGAGAAAAAGATGTTTTCTATCTAAAGGCTGACAAGGGTAATAAAGTTGTTATATTAGATAAAACAGATTATTTCGAAAGGGTAGATAACCTAATAAAAAATGGACCCTACAAACAAGTCCCAAAGAACCCCTTACCAAAAATGATTAACGAAGTAAAAAACACAATTAAAAAATGTAACAATATTATTACTTACAATATTAAATATAAACTACAAGTAAGCAATCCCACTATGCCGAAACTGTATTGTCTTCCGAAAGTACACAGTCGCAGGTACTCAAAATTTGTATCAATTCCTTATAATCCTAATTATACGAAAGGATTACACAAAGTATTTAATAACACCGGTCTTAAATTAGTATATCAATCCGGTAACACAATAAGAAGCTTACTAGGAAATCCCAAGGATAAAACTACAGTTCTAGAAAAAAGTGGAATTTACGAAATTAGTTGCAGGGATTGTGACAAAAAATATGTTGGCCAAACGAGACGCTCTATTCAAACACGTTTTAAAGAACACTTAGCACACTTAAAATACGGAAGAACAGAAAAGTCAAGTGTGGCCGAGCATGCTTTTGAAAACAATCATAGATTCACATTAGATAACCTAAAACTTCTAAAAAGTGTACCAAACAAAAGACTTTTGAATGCATATGAAAGTATGGAAATCATTAAATCCAGAAATAGTTTAAATAAAGATAGAGGACCCACCCCGTTTAGTACACTTTATTCTTTGGTTGAGGGGAGATAGGATTAAAAATCGTGATCAATCACAATTTATTGGTCTTATCTCCGCCCACTAAAGGATTGTATATAAGATAGAGCGTAGATTAATTTAGTTCATTGTTTATCGTCTCCTGATGATGCTAACATTGTTAGCGAAACGCGCGTCGAGTGCAAAAAAGTGTAGTTTTGGTTTGTGGAAAACAATCATAATTTTGTTTTAGTGCAACCAAAGGTTCAAAATTCCCAACATAAGAGTGTATGCAACTAAATAAAAATTAGGGGGGGCCATAAGTGCCCTAAAAAGTCATGTGATAACCGGAGACCATTGAAAAGTACCAAAACCGTATTAGTAAAATATTAATTGTTTTTTTATTTTTTGTAATGGTACGAAATAAATAGAAAATAATAAAATTCAATGAAAAATAATATTTGTGGTACACCATAAGATTTTTTTATTACGGGGTATTATAAGAAGTACGTATATCAATCAGGATTTTAATATTTGCACTAAAAAAGTTTTCGTTTGGCAATATTGGTGATCTAAATAAAAATTAGCAGTGTCAGTTTGTATACCAGGGACACACAAGAATTAGTAAAACCTATCAATACGTTACAAAATAGAAAAAAAAATACGAGGGAAAATGTGAAAAACTAATAAACAATACTATTAGTTACGCATCATGTTTAATACGTGGGTATACTAGGAGGTACACAAATCAATAATTATGTTAATATTTGCAAAAAATTTTCTTATGGTAATACTGCTGGCGAGTAGAATTTATTTATGTGACTAAACACAAATTAGTGGTGTCAGTTGGTATAACGCACTAGCATGAAATAAAATTCTGATTGTATTTACGTACTTCTTAGAATACACCGTAAAAAAAATCTTATGCTGTACCACAACTATTATTTTTTATTGAATTTTGACATATTTCTTTTTATTTCGTACTATTACAAAAAATAGAATCAAATTAATACTTTACTAATAAGTTTGTGGTACTTTTGAAGGGTTCCCGGCATGCCAAATGACTTTTTTGTGCACCTATGGTCCTCTTAATTTTTATTTAGTATCTACTATCAAATAAACCCCTGTATCTTTGAAACTAGTCGTACGATATTATTTTGACCTCAACATCTACAACATACCAAAATTTGGTTCAATTCCTGTGCCAACCAAAGTCCCATGTTAAGTGTGCCCCCTCCTTTTGTTTTGGAGTACTGTTTTGTTTTACCAATATATATTTTTTTCATATCCTGAGTAGTTTATTTTATTTATGAGCGGCAACCCAGCAAGCTTTATGGAACTAAAAAAATATCATATATTTAATATACCCATAATTTTTTAATTTAACAAACCAACTTTAACAGAATTATAGATTCATAAAAACTAATGTTCTTTGTTCAAAGTTTTCTTTTACCTATTATATCTACTACGTTAAAATTTCCAGAAACTTTGTTCAGATAATGTGTAATATTAATAACTTGAGACAAGGACTAATTTTTTTAATAAAATTAAAGACGTGTGCTATTTTTTAGTCTACCATACCAATATGATATGGGGGACTATTAAAATCGTGAAATTTTGACTTTCCTTAATTTTATCAAAAATGAGTTACTTAGGTTTCAAAACACCTTAATCGACAAAATTATGATTGTTTTCCACAAACCAAAACTACACTTTTTTTCACTCGACGCGCGTTTCGCTAAAAACGTTAGCATCATCAGGAGACGATAAACAATGAACTAAATTAATCTTATATCGCTCTATCTTATATACAATCCTTTAGTGGGCGGATATAAGACTAATAATTTGTGATTGATGCATATGCATTCAAAAGTCTTTTGTTTGGTACACTTTTTAGAAGTTTTAGGTTATCTAATGTAAATCTATGATTGTTTTCAAAAGCATGCTCGGCCACACTTGACTTTTCTGTTCTTCCATATTTTAAGTATGCTAAGTGTTCTTTAAAAAATGTTTGAATAGAGCGTCTCGTTTGGCCAACATATTTTTTGTCACAATCCATGCAACCAATTTCGTAAATTCCACTTTTTTCTAGAACTGTAGTTTTATCCTTGGGATTTCCTAGTAAGCTTCTTATTGTGTTACCGGATTGATATACTAATTTAAGACCGGTGTTATTAAATACTTTTTGTAATCCTTTCGTATAATTAGGATTATAAGGAATTGATACAAATTTTGAGTAGCAGGTATCTTTTTGTTTTGTTTTGAAAAAAGTGGAATTCCAAAAGGTCTTTTGAAAAGAATGTCTATTTATCAGCTTATTTATTAAGCCTTCGTCGTAACCGTTTTCGCCAGCTATATTCCTAATCCTATTCTTTTCTGCTTCAAATCTTTCTTTAAAACAAAATTATGATTGTTTTCCACAAAACCAAAACTACACTTTTTTGCACTCGACGCGCGTTTCGCTAACAATGTTAGCATCATCAGGAGACGATAAACATTGTTTATTTTTACGATAAACATTGTTTTATAAACATTGTTTATCGTCTCCTGATGATGCTAACATTGTTAGCGAAACGCGCGTCGAGTGCAAAAAAGTGTAGTTTTGGTTTTGTGGAAAACAATCATAATTTTGTTTTAGTGCAACCAAAGGTTCCAAATTCCCAACATAGCGTAAATCTTTTTTTGTTTAAGAAGAAATTTACTAATCTATATGTTAAAAAATGCAAACTTTCAAGCTTATATGTATGGGTCAAAGTCCAATTTATTTTTATTTCTTATAACTAAAGTGTCTAGAAATGGCAGTGTACCGTTGTTCTCTGTTTCATAAGTAAATTTAATTGTGGGAAATTTGTTATTTATTTTTTCCATAAAATTTTCAACGCTAGTTACTATAGTGTTGAATAATGCAAACACATCGTCTACATATATACTACTGCAATACGGAAGAACAGAAAAGTCAAGTGTGGCCGAGCATGCTTTTGAAAACAATCATAGATTCACGTTAGATAACCTAAAACTTCTAAAATGTGTACCAAACAAAAGACTTTTGAATGCATGTGAAAGTATGGAAATCATTTAATCCAGAAATAGTTTAAATAAAGATAGAGGACCCATCCCGTTTAGTACACTTGATTCTTTGGTTGAGGGGAGATAGGATTAAAAATCGTGATCAATCACAAATTATTAGTCTTATCTCCGCCCACTAAATTTTTGTATATAAGATAGAGCGTAGATTAATTTAGTTCATGGTTTATCGTTTCCTGATGATGCTAACGTTGTTAGCTAAACGCGCGTCGAATGCAAAAAAGTGTAGTTTTGGTTTGTGGAAAACAATCATAATTTTGTTTTTGAATAGAATAGAATCAAGAACGCCTTAATCGATTTTAACGAAATTTGGTACAAAAATCATCTATCGAGGATAAAAGATTTAAAAAAATTGTAACTTTGGAACAAAAGCAAGTAGCCATATACGGTTTTCAGATTTAAGTTTCCATGAATATGGAATACAAATTTTGTTATAAAGTCCAAATTCGTGGGAGTTTTATCCGAGTTATTTGAAAAAACGTCAAAATAAGTAAAAAATTCGTAACTTTAGAAGTAAAGCAGCTATTGATATGCGGTATTCGGATTTTGGTTTTTGTAAATATTGGCCAAAAATGTTGTTATAAGGTTCAAATCTTTCAAAGCTACAGTTTTCGAGATATTTGCTTTCAACATAAAATAATTGATTGAATGGTGGACTATCCGTGACTTCTAGGACCAATTTTTTATTGTAAATAAAACAAATATTTATTTTAGTTTGGTAACAATGATAACTTAATATACTATTAGATATATAATATTTTTTCCTCGCTTTTTCATTGCAGCAACTTTCGTTTCGATTTAAAAGTAAAGCTAAGCTGCTTAATCTTCTTTGATCCTTAAATAGTTTTAATAATTAATTTACTAAACGTCCTCTCTAGAGTTGCCACTGTTACCGGTAATGTTAAAAACAATAAAAGTGCGGTAAATCTTTGAACAAAACTACTTTCGTATTCAATATATATTTTCTCGTCCACTTTACTTTAATTGATTCAAAACAAACTTACGGCTTTCTTGGACAATGTTTTATTATTTATACCACAGCCAACGTTTCGGTCCTAGATCTGGACCATCATCAGGGCTAACAAGAAAACAAAGAACATTATTTTATTATGCTAATTTTTTTAAATTTTAGTTTTTATGCCTAGTTTATTATTAATATAAATAGCTCTTTTAGTTAAGAATAAGTTGTTAAAATCTAGTTTAAAATTGTTATAAAATCTTTAAACAAAAACACGCAACACAAAAGATCGAGAATAAAACAAATTATAAATGTTTATATAAAAAAAAACAAATAAAACAGCTATGAATTTTTAACACGTAAAAAGGATATGGTACATACATAATAAAGCACTTAGGATTAAAAATATTAAATAAGAGACAAATCTGTAACGAATACACATTTTACAACAGGTAACATTTACATAGTTAAAACAGTGAAAAATACCAAAAACTTAGCTAGATAAATAGATTTAAAACACAAATTATTGTCATTTTATTCAACATTCTCATATAGTTGCACGAGATACACATATTGTGTGGTACCACCAGACTGAAAGGCGCGCTATCTATATGTAGGTAGGTACCTTTGTTTTTAATTTTAAAGCATAGATAAGTTTAAGACGAAGGAAAAAAAATTAACTGCGAACTAAGGTTATGCAATCATCCTTCAAAAAAGCGGGCATCGTTCGAAACATCGCATAAACAAGCCAAAAATGTAGTGTATTTTGGCTTTGTTTCGAACGCGTTACGTATACCGATACCGACGCGTTGAATTATTTACTTTAGCGGTGGGATTTACTAAAAGGGTTCAGTCTATTTTAGAACGGTCCTAAGTTTAAGTAAAATTTTTGGTTTTAAGCATTTTAAACCAACCCTCCTTGAGTTTTGGATACAGTTTGAATTATAAGAAGAATTTTAATAAATTTGTTTATTGAATAATCATCTTAACACAATCTTTTGTTGGATTTAAAAAGTAAGTTTCAATTTGGAAGAAAAGAAAATTTAAAAATTGAAACTCACGCGGGGTTTAAATAGTACACACTCTGTAGAACAAATTAAAATTGAGGTTATATGTCACTCTAATTAAAACTTACCCTTGATAATTGATTTTTCCAATTAATACTTGATGTCAAACAACGATTTAGATGGGTGATAATAAAATAAGGAGTAGATTAATTTTGTATTTATTCAAAAGGTGTTTTTATTTATGAAATGTACTAAAAATCTTAAATGCAAGCCTTTTTTACATTTCTGTCACTGTCGAATTGTCAGTTTAAAAATATTGGCGCTGCGTTCAATCACAAAGCACCTTGAGTTGCACCAACCTCTACTGATAAAAGCTACAGCTTCAAAATGAGTGGGCTTTGAGTAAGGAAAGTACTTTTGACTGAGCTTATAGATAACCTCAATATTTTACTTTCAGTTTGTAAATAAATTAATATAGTTATTTTTGTTTTTTTTGTTTGGTATATTTTTCGTGTATAATCAGTGACCTTCACTTATGTTTGTTTTGCCTCGTAGTGCCCTCATAAATATATTTTTTGTGCTGAGGACGGGTTGAAAATATGGCGTTTTTCTGGACAAAATTGGAGGTAAAACACCTCCAGTTTAGATTAATAAACAACTTGGGATATTAAATAAGGTAAATTACTTCTTGTAAAAACGGTTACTTAGGGAAATTTTAAACGAACTCATTACCAATTGCCACAAAACAATCCTTTCTGGGGGCTATAAATTTAAACCACCCCCAGAGGTGGTCTAAAAAATCACCAACTTTATAACCTCAAACACAGATGATGAATCTATTATGTCCCAAATTTTTGGCGTATTCTCCATATATCATTTTGAAGTCTGTCAAAAAAAATTAGCTTTAGGGCATTTTCTCCTAAAATATGGTATATTTTTAGAAAAAAATCTGTTTTTCAATGGTATTTGCAATAATAATACAAAGTAATCAATAACCTTGTGTCTCTTCTGTATGGGTAAGTGTTTTTTGAAAATTGGTTTTAAAATTTAGTACCCCCACAGGTGTAAATATTTAGACTTGTGGGGGGCACTATTTTAGTTCTTAGTAAATCCCACTGTAAGTGTCTATTATTAAAAATATCTTAAGTTAACAGCCTTCATATCCTGAAGTTTCAATGATGACGTTCTATCTAAAACATCAAAACAAATAAGGCTACTAAGGGACTTTTCATATATCTTTTTAAAAACAAGGTTTTTTTTTTCTTAAAATGCATATATCAATTCAACGGGACATATGTTTGGTTAGGTACTAAAATTAAATTGAATTTATTTACGTTTAATAAATAATTATTTGCTTCATCGCTTGTCACGCCATCTTGTGGTTTACGTGTAAACTTCATTACGATCCTAGGACCGTAAATGAACCATTAAAATCGTGTTGAGATGATCGTAAAATTATTATTATTCGTTGGTCATAGGTAAAAGCGTTTACACTTTTGTAGAAGAATTTCTTCAGTAGAACTTAGAATGGTTTTAGGATATAAAAAATCAAAATAATCGCATACTTTCATCATACACTGAAAAAAAGGATGTCTAATAGTTACGAAATACGAGGTTAATTTAGGAGAATTATGACTTTCGATATGCGCAAAGTCCCCAGTTTCTTCTCACGAGATCTTCATTCCCTTAAATCAATTTGAGATTCAAAACCCCTATGCATATTTTTGTAACTATTTGTATTATAGCATAATAAATAGTTTGCTTTTAAGAGCATATTTTCTTGAAAATTGGCCTTAAAAGGAGCACACAATTTTCTTACGAAAGCATTAAATAGAATGACGTCATTACACAGTATGGCAACACGTAAAGGGATCATTGCAAAATTCACATAAGAACCTCTTTTTATTTTGGCTTTCCCCACTCCTAAAGGCGCATTTACACAGACAAACTTTCCTTTGATGTTGAAATGCCGACAAACATTTACACGAGCCTCTTGAGCAAAATGTTCAAAAAAGAGTTCGAGCAAAATCTCGTACAAAAAGACTCACGGAAATTTTGGAGAGATTGTTAAGCAAAATTTGTTTGAAAAAATGTTGGTATAGAAATTTCTTACAAATTTAAATTTTATAGTTTTATGGGAATTCATTGAACTTAACTGAAAATAGAAAGACTAAGTTTTAAAACAAGGTATTTTTAATTAAGTGCTTTCTGACGGAAAAACGATTTGATGTCGAAATTCACATTTTTCCTATATGCCAGTATACTTTTTTGGTGTTGTAAAAAAAAACGAAAAAAAAAATAATTGGCACTTATTTATTGCTGTTGCTTGTAAAATGTAATGATAAAAATTTACGTTTAAAAGAATATCTCTTTATTTTACTTCCTAGTTTAAAACACAATACAATAATAATTAAGTCAAATTAAAAAACCTATATACATTTTAATAAATCTCAAATATATGAACAAAAGCACGTTCGGTCTAAATAATACCCGTTTATTACCCACTTTTACAACCCTACGATCCCGACCCTTGTCTAAAAAAATATAATTTAGCAGTAATAGACTAGACTTCTGAATCGGAATTTTGCTCCTTTGCATATTGATTGTTCAGTGTCAGTAATCGACCTTAATTATTACATTAAATTGACAGTAAATATCTATCTTCAGCATTTTCATGAACCTTTTGCTTTTTTAAGCAACCGTTGGGGCCTTAAACTAACTAAGTAAATCTGGTGTGAGGATGAAAAAAAAACAATCAAAGCTAAGGGTAAAGTAAAGTTACAAAAATATGTTTTAAAAAAAATCCCCTCCTTACCACTCCTCATAAACGGGAGGCGCGGATTACCGCTTAAAAGTGCAATTTTTGAGTTTTTTGCCGATATTTGAAAAACTCAAAATTTTTTTGGAAAAGAAAAATTTTCCTGGGTTGTTTTTTGAATTTAGGAAAAAACCCTTGGAAATAAAAAAACTCGCAAGAAAATCCCAAAAAAAACCCCCGGGCAACAAAATCCGGGAAAAACCCTAAGAAAAAAAATATTATAAGTAACCCTAATCCGTGTAACAAAACTGATAGCCAAGAATAATGTTTCGCTTGCCGTCGGCTTTTTTTCACAAAAATTTAAAATAAAAGTTGGTGTTTTTTTAAAGAATTGAGATCACTGATCACTGATGTGAAATTTTATTTATTCTCATCTTTAAAAATATGTTCTCAAAACAGATAGCAATAATTTGCTCAAAAATTTACCCGAACAAAATGTTCAAAGAAAAGCTCACAAAAATGTTCACGCAAAAAATTTTAGATCTTTTGCACGAGCTTTTGTTTGAGCATGTTCGTCTGTGTAATTGCGCCTTAATATAGCAAAAGAAAGAGAGAATCTTATGCGAATTATGCAATTGTCCTTTTATGTGTTGCACTGTGCAGAAACGTCACACCTGTAAGCAAAAAAAACTGTAGGTACTGGAAATTAAAAAAATGTCAAAAAATTAACAAAAACTGTTAATTAATAAACTATTAAAACCGTAGATAGAGGAAATACCGAAGATAGGTAACCTTACGGGCTAAAATGTTAGCAAAAATTTCGTTCGTGGATAACTCTCCAGAGCGCGCATAGTCGCTTTTGGACAACTCGACTGTCATCAACCCAGTGCATTTCGCCGCAGCGAAATCTGTAAGCATAGAAGACATAATCAATTTTCCTTTGCAATCTGTAATAACTCTCCAATGTTTCACTTGACTTCGTATAGGTGGCGCTATTAACTTAGCATTAACACTCCTCCTGCGCTAGATAGTGTAGAAATTAGAAATATCACTGCCATTGTTTAGATTTGGTGGAAATCGAACCGTATATCATTGAAATCAACTTCTTATGACGACATAGAGAATATTCTTCTTGTTCTTATCAGTACTTTTTTAGTGTTAGAAAAAAAAAGAATATTATCTTGTTGATTTTCTGATTTTTGAAACAAAAACAGTTTTATTCTTGTGATTTATTAACGCTTTATTAACGTTTTATTTTTCACATATTCCTAATCAAAAAGAAACAAAATGCAAAATGTATAGGATGTGCCAGAAAAAAAACCGGTCCGATTTTAATAATATTAAGCTTTTTAAAAAGCCAAAGCTTCAAAATTTATAGGACCAATTTCAAACTCGACATTTCCTAAAAATCCAAGACGGCGAACCAATTTGAAAAATAGGTATTTTTAACCCCCCGTAGATATTTTTTTGTGTGGGAAACTGTAATAAATCTGAAACATCGGTTACGAAGCCACATTCTTTCGAAGCACATCGATGAAACATTTTAAAAATTCGGACAAGAAATAAGATTGAATAAAGTGTCTCAGAAAGTTTTTTCTAGGGGGGGGGGGTGAAATTTGGCTACTTTTTAAATAGGCCCGCCATCTTGGATTTTTACTAAATGTTAGTTTTTTCATTAGTTCTATAAATTTTGAAGCTTGTGCCTTTTAAAAAGTTTAAACTTATTAAAATCGATCAATTTTTGAAAAAGTTATTGCTATTTAAACAAGTAGATTTTTTCTTAATAAGCATGATAGGTACTCCGGTCTATTTAAAAATTGCAAACTTCCTTATTTCTTGTCCGAATTTTTAAAATGATATATATATATATTCTTCTTCGCTTTCGCTTTAAAATAATGTGACATCGTAACCGATGTTTCAGATTTATTACAGTGTCGCACACAAAAAAATATCTAGGGGGGTTAAAAATGCCTATTTTTTAAATAGGTCCACCATCTTGGATTTTTAGGAAATGTCAAGTTTGACATTCGTCTTGTAAATTTTGAAACCTTAGATTTCTAAAAAGTTTTATTTATATTTAGTATTTTAAAATTGGACAATTTCCTGCTTAGTTATAATCATTTTAAAAAGTGCAGTTGTTTTTTGGCACACCCTATATAATTTTTTCGGAACCTTTCCATTTCTAGCAATGCCTTATTATTACAAGGTTTCTTTCCTGTCAATTTTGTACAAGTTCTCTCCCAATTAACTCTGCATAAAAGTCCCAATATAAAAGAAGTTCTGAATTTACCTCCTTTACACCCCTCACACTCACACCCCCCACTTCCGATTTTTTTTCATAAAATTGTATTGTCACTAAAACCGCATGTTTGTATCTGTTTTCATTACAAAGTTCTGAATTTACGCCCTTTACACTCCTCACCCACCCTCTACCTCCGTTTTTTTTCATAAAATTATATTGTCACCAGATCAAATCATAAATCTGAAAACCGCACTTTTGTATTTGTTTTCATTACAAAGCTCTAAATTTATCCTTTTTACACCCCTTAACTACCCCCCCTACCCCCGATTTTGATTTATAAAATTGTATTGTCACCAGATTCAATAATAAATCTGAAAACCACATGTTCGTATCTGCTTTCATTTCAAAGTTCTGAATTTGCTCCCCTTAGACCACTTTACACCCCCCAATCACCCACTACCCCCCCTTTTTTCATAATATTGTATTGTCATCGGATCTACTTTGCTATGCCAAATTTCATTAAAATCGGTTCACGGGAAGTGTGTCAATGAATTTAGCCCTTTATTTTTAAACCTTAACCACCCCCTACCCACCAATTTTTTTTTCATAATATTGTATTATCATCCGAACTACACTACTGTGCCAAATTTTATTAAAATCGGTTTACTGGAAGTGTGTCATGAATTTATATTATGATCTCTCTACCAGCTCCCATTCCCTTAGCAACAAGTTCATTCATTTACGCCACTGATAAACCGGTATTCAGCAAAGAATCAAAAACTTGCGATAATTCCCCTTTCATGGCTTGGCTGGCTGTTCGGATACCGTCGGCTTGCGTCGGATATTAGCATGTATCCTCGTTGCCAGGACTACCTATTTATTGCGGTCTCCGCTAGCGCCCTCTAACAGTTACTCGGCAAAACAAAATTTTTGGTTTCCATACTTTCCGCAAGGTAAATGGGGGGCACCACTTGCCTGATCAGGGTTTATAACGAGTGGAAGTGCAACGGACTATTCTCACTTCCACTTATCAGTTACATATCTTAAGTATTTTCTATCTACGTTAAAACTTTACATAAACGTGAATATAAATTCTCTACATCCAATATTGTCAAAAACAGTGTATTTTGCACATGAACGTGAATATTTTTCGCATAAAATTTTTGTTTCTAATTATATCAAAGGGTTTACATCAAACCATCAAAAGAGCAGTAAGTAATTTCAGCTAATTCTAACAAAAAAATCTAGATTGACTAAAGAGTTTATTAATAATATACAAGTGCAAGTGCTAAAAAAATAAAAGTGGGAATAATTTTTGTTTTTAGAAAACACATCTAAATTAAGAAAAATGAGGTAGAATTTTTATCTGACAAAAATTTTCATTGTAATAGTCTTTCCTTTTTGGCTTTCTTCAACAAAGAGTACACAGTATAATTCTTAAACTAAAATATCAAAAATAGTTAACAGTAAAAGTGCAAAAACTGCCAAAAAGGCTGATTTCTTAGTTTATGGGGTGGGTTATACATCCTCTCTCAGTTCTCCTAACAGCAGGCGGTTGGAAGGGGGAGGGGTTCAAACCTGTAAAAAAATCATGAAAACTAAAAATAAAAGAAAACCGGATACTATACTGTTACCAATGTTTTTAATTGAGTAAAATCAAAATGTTCTTGAAAAATACTTCACCATAATTCACTTGACAAAGTCCTATTTTTTTAAGGTTAGGTGAGCGTTTAAAAGAAATGCATGTTCTCTGTTTTACTGTCCTCTAGTTTAAACAAGTTTTAATTACATGATAATGCATAATTTTTATATGCCTGTTTCTTTTGTTTTGAAAGAATAAAAAGAGACCGACGTAAAAAAATTAGGCATTATCCATTAGCAATTACGCCTTAAAAGTTTGGTAAACGGGGCATAAATTTCTATTCTTTACTCTAGAAAGTGTTTATACACATAAAAAATTTTTAATAAAAAACTTAAAAGAAAACATTCCTAACCTATACGTAGGTACCCTGTTGTAAATTTAACGAATAATGCTCCTAAGTTCTTAAAGAAGACAACAGGCGCTCTAGTCTCAAGTAGACACAGCATGTTGTACAAGAACCGGTGGGGCGGACCATCCATTTTGGATTGCCTTTACTATAAGCTTTTAGCTACACCATCAAAAATCAAAAATTTGTGAAATTTACTACACACAAGAGTTCAGGCATGATTCTGTTACCTTGCAAAAGACCGAAAATACATATTTTAATCTCTAAATAGAAGAAATCAGGAAGGCGTACCCTGCATGTTTTCTAGCAATATCGTTTTTAAATTACTCAAAAAATACTACATGCTTACCTCTAAATTTCGATTCCAAGTGCCCCATGCCCATAAACATCTCACATTATTTATTTTTACAACCAACTGCACTGCCGAACGGATTGAAATACTTGTCTTTTGAGAAAAGAACTTCTATCATGGACTGAAATAATTTCTTTTAAATTTGTAACAAGTGTTAAGCATACTCATCTTGACAGATAAAATAAAACCAAGATATTAGGACTCTTGTTTGAAAGTTTGAGACAATGATGTGTTTGAAATGAACTCTGTGTTTCGGACTTCCATTGTCTATATTTTATTTATACACGACGTTTCGATCAATACAGTCCCTGATCGTCTTCAGGTGCAAACTGAGTTAATTTCATTAGGACTCTTGTTCCGAGAAATCCTAAGTTCTATATTGGAGGAAAAAAATATAATGGTAAAATAAATTTAATTATGAGCGGTATTTCTTTTAGTGTACCTCTGACTCAATTCTTAATTTGACATGTAACCTAATCAATAACATAAAAATTGGGTATATGATTGTTGTTATTGTTGTATGTTTATTTTTTGTCTTCTGAAACTTTTACTAAAAAATAAAAGACAATTTAAAGTTTAAATTTTAAACTTTTGCTGGTTGTGTCATAACATTATTTTTTAACAAATATTCTTTTAAATCCACACTATTTTTATTGTAGATTCAATTTTAAAACTTCTCAAACTTATACTAAAAACTTTTGCTGGTTGAATATTAACATTTTTTTTAATTCCTTTAAATCCAGACTATTTTTGTTGTACGTTCAATTTTAGAGCCCTGAAGAAGCAAATAAATTTTGCGAAACATTGGTGTTTCAAAAAAAAGGACGTTTTATTAATAAGATTACTCAATCCATAGACCTAGACCTTAGAAAAGAAATAAGATATTTTGCGATTTTTTTTTTTGATATAGGAAAGAAAACCCATTCAAAATTAAATGCCTTCTCATAAAAATTTCCACAGCACGTACGCTATAAAGCCAGAGACAGCTCGGGGCACCTTGCGAGATAAATACATTCCTAAACACTTTTTGCTTTGATGGACTAAACGTGAATGACACTCTGTCTCTCTTTTTCGGGCCTGTTCAAATTTGTTTTCAGAGATTGCAATCTCCCTGACAAAAGCATGCGGAAAAAGGTTCTCCCTTAAATAGTTATTGATCAAGAGATAGAGAGACAGAAGAATAGATTCATGAGAGTGGGTAGAGCCTTTTAGCGTTTCTTTTTTGATGCACTGCGGCACAACTAAAACTGATTTGATGCTATCAGGAAATTGCATCGGTGCATGATTAGTTACAAGCTATGCTCGCAGCATGCGTCGGACCAGAGACTAGATATGCGAATACATGTAGCCTCTTATATCCAAACGCCAACCTCACCTTCTCGTGGTGCTCCCTGTCTAAAACAGACGAGGTTCTGGCGATCGATCATAGGTGGTTGAACCCTATGGGGAAGTTGAACTAGACCCAATAACCACTAGGAACTGCTCCATTTGGTGGGTAAACTATAGTCACAGGATGCAAAATAAGCCAATAATGGTTGTAGTGCAGTCACTCTGAACAGCCATCAGGCTGCTCGGAGTCACAATCGGAAGGTTTTAGTCGCTAAGAATCCGATACTACCTGGGGTTCTATTCTGGGCGTAATAGAACGATCATATCCTGAGAAGTATTCAATCGTACAAAAGTCATTCGAACGACGCACGGTGGTTGATTTTCCGGAAAACGCGGACATAAATGGAAAAATTAACAAATTCAAAATGTATCTAACCCCTATATGGTTGTCAAGATACTAGGCGAATAGTTGGCCAAAGAATAAACTATGCTTTTTATGAGTTTGACATTACGTATCAGTATTCAACATCAAATTTCAAATAGAAGACCCAGAGTATGACAGTATTCAAATGTTAATATCTCGAAAACAGTGGAAGATCGACATAGGGTGCGTTATATAAAAATGCTTAGAATTTCAAAACAGAATGCAAAAATGCAATAATATACTGGGTGTTTCATTTGAAAGTTTCGGTTGGCATTCTTTTTAATATACCCTATATACATAAAAATGTTCTAGTATACTGTAACATTTGTCTATTGTCTCAATTACTTTAAAGTAAATTTGATTATTCTTAACTAACATTTTTAGTTTAATTTTGTGAAGTGAGCTTAAAATTAAAATATTATGTGACTTTAACTGTAACCAAAATTATTACATGACTTGACACTTTTAAATAGTCACGTGACTATCAGTGCTGTATTCAAACTATATTTGACATCCCAACATTTTTGGCTAAATAAAACCCATTCAAGCTCCAATCATCTTTCAATCTACATGTCCTTCCCCCCTCACACCACCATCACAAATTTAGCTAATTACTAAATATATATCTTTTACCTCTTAAAAATGTCTTAAGATAAATGTGAAAATTTACACGATCATCCTGTGTACAAGCTAAATAAGAATAAATTTATCTTTTTATTAAAACTAAATATTTTGTACGATTAAATTACAATGTGGAAGTTTGTTTTAATATCCTCATTTTTACAAAAATCGACTACTGTGCGAGTCCTACTCTAAAAGACGGTCAAGTTTGCTGTAGTATGCGCATTAGCAAGTTCGGTCACGTGATGGTTTCGTGCAATAGCGTGCTCTGAAATAATGAGAGTGACGTTTTTCACAGGAGCTTTCCTACAACTCCCAACTACTGGGTCTAGTCGATAGAACGGCTTCGCTCAAAAATTATTGTTCGAGGCAGCTCTGCGTGTGCCTATAATAGTTTGGTGATTATTCGATCGTCTCGTCACTGCTTTTAAGCGCGTTTATTGGTTGAAACTACTTTTCTTCTCTCAGGCGAACGATCACTTCCTATGACTTCCAGAATCGGTACCCTGGGCTGCCCTGACAGACAGAGGGATGAGACTCTATCGGAGGAGTGGAATGAACGATTGGTTCGGGCGTTTTATGCAAGATTTTCCTTCGATGCCCTTGAAAAAAAAAATTATTGATGCATTGCAAATGGAATATGAAATGCACGATTTGAGAGCAGATTTTTTTTAGGTTATTTTATAATATTCCAAAAAAAAAAGTATTTTTCGGCCTTTAAAGATTTTATATTTTTCTCTTTAGTTCCAGCTTTATTATCACTTACTTTGTATCCAATCATAAAATCTCTTAAAAGTGACGTTTACTTGTGGTATCTTGATAACGGAACCTTATGTGGTGATAAGGAATCAGTTTTAGATGAATTTCGTTCCATCATTAAAAATTGTGCAAAATTTGAACTAGAAGTAAACTTTAAAAAGTGTGAGGTGTGTTTGATTTTACCTGTTACTAATATCAGTCAGAGTGTCTCACTCTTTAGGGAGTTTATTTCTTTTGCTCCCAGTATAAAAGTAATCCCATTCCATGAGCTCTTCCTCTTGAGTTGCTCTCTAGTTAATACAAGTTTAAACATAGAATTGAATAACAAAAATGCAACTCTAACACGATTTTGTTTAAAATTAGAAAAGCTATCAGCGCATTCCGCGTAATTTTTGCTTAAACATCCATTCTCAATACCAAGAATGACATATGACAATCTTCATAACATATTTTAAATTTCACGATAAAACATGGTCATTTTGTAAATTACCTATAAGGTTCGGTGGCTTAGGTATACGCGATGTTTCTTCCTTAAGCTTTTCTGTTTTTATCACATCGAATAAAAATGTTAGCTATCTTTTAGAGGCAATTTTTCCAAATTTCATTACATTTTACCTGACAGCTCTTTTATTGAAGCAAAACATTTTTGGTCAAATTTATGCGATAACAAATAATCCCCTGATGATTTTTCAAAACCAAAAACATTTAGATGAAGAATTATGCAGTTTTTTTATTAAAAATTATTTGTCAGATTCAGTAGATAAAATCGAAAAAGCACGCCTTCTAGTTTTACAAGAAAAAGAAAGTGGAGTATGGCTACTGCAGTCAGCTTCCTCAGGTACTCATCTAGATAGTACTGGACAACTTGTATGCGTGGCCCATACCTGCTCCTGCGGCGAATCTGTTTTACCTAAAGGACTTCACGGTTTTTCCTGTCGCAAAAGCGCAGGTAGATGGTGACGTCACAGTTGTCTCAATGATATTATTAAAAGGGCACTCGTCTTCGCTTCCGTTCCTGCAGTCCAAGAACCACCGGGAATTTTTAGAGATGACGAAAAACGAGCAAATGGACTTTGATTCTATGGAAGAGAGGTAGACGAATGGTTTGGGATACTACCTGCATACCTTAGATCCCATACCTTAGCTGCCCCTTATATAAACATGACTACAAACAGGGCTGGGGAGGCTGCAAAATTTTGGAAAATTTAAAAAACTAGTAAATATTTAGAGTTTTTACAAAATTATGTTTCTGTTCCTTTTTATGTAGAAACTTTTGGTCCTTGAGGCGAAATAAACCAAATAATTTTTGTTCGTATTCGTATCCCTCCTGCATCATTTATGATAATTTCGTGGGTTATGGGATTTTGGCAATTGAAAAAAGACAGTTTTTTCTTTGGGACGTTTCGCCTCTATATTGAAGCTTTTTCAACCTTCAGAAAAGCTAGTCAAAAAGCCCGTTGGTAGTGCGTATGGGATCACCATCACCATCAGCCAAGGACAAAGTGATGGTGATCCCATACGCACTACCAACTTTTTGACTAGCTTTTCTGAAGGTTGAAAAAGCTTCAATATAGAGGCGAAACGTCCCAAAGAAAAAACTGTCTTTTTTCAATTGCCAAAATCCCATAACCCACGAAATTATCATAAACTAAATAATTTTTTTAAGAATTAGGTGCCGAAATCTAGCCTGCTTGCCATAAACCCGGAGCCACATCGTTTTTGATGAAGAGGGTTAGTATTATAGCCATCCAGAGGGGTAACCCAGCTCCTATATTAGGTACTTCAACGGAAATGCAGCAGTTGGACGAAGTTTTCCTTTTTTAATGTTTTAGTTAATTTACTTACTACTTAATATTTATATTTATTATTTTATAAGAAACCGTATTTTATAAATAAATTGAAATGGTACTTCCCATCGACAGACTATTTTTAAGAAAAACACTTTAATAATTAATAATTAAAATAAATATGCACTGACCCTCCACGAGCTAGTGCACGTGCACTCAGGGCAATAAAAACTGCACTCATTTTCAAATGGAATGACAAAAATTAAATGTTCCTTTAGTTTTGGCCAGCATACACACACACAAACAAATAAATTAACCTAGACACCTAGAGTCGCGGGAGGGGGGGAGGCAAAGAGGCCTTGATACCTCCACTTTAGAACAACAGTAACTTTTTTGGTTGGATTTTGACTCTTCGTCTGCGACCAATCCAACCCACCTTTTTCTTAAAAATTTTACAAAAAGCATATCACAATATTTGGGGAATTTTGCCTGAAATTTTAAAAAAGTTAGTCTGCAACGCAATAAAGTCATTAGTTTATTACAATCCGAGTTACCATATCAACCGTTTAAAAAACAGTATTATTAGTATAATTTGCCTAAAATTTATAGCATGATTATGGTAGATTTAAGAAATGTTTGCCTAAACTACAATAAAAAAAATCCTACAGCGCTATAACTTTATTGATTGTTACAATTTTTTTTTTCATTTTAAGAAAATTTTTGTGAACACATTTAAAAGCTGTTTTTTTTCGCGTTACACTATTAGTTGTTACAATTTTAGTTCAATAGAGGTCCAAAAATTCTAAAAAGTGTCATTTTTTGTTTAGTTTTCTCAAAACGTTTTCCTGTGGCGCATTCAAAACATATTTTTTGAAATTGGAACTAGGTCCTGCCAAAGATTCATCTTTTCGATTTTAAATATACTAAGCCAACTACTTAGCCCCTCTTTCCTCCTCCTTTAAAGAAATATTTGACCACACCTGCTGTATCTACTGGTTTTTTGTAGTGGCTATTAAAAACTAATTCTTTATTAATATTTTTCTTGAGGTGCATATTCACCAAGAAAGTGAGCAAGAGCGAGCATTTGTCCCTATTCGTGATGTTTGCTCGTGCTTGCTTGACATATCGAAATCTGGTCCACACTAGAGCGTTCAGGTTTGCTGTTTATTCATCTATTTTCCGCGAGCATTTCAATATGACTGACTCAGAAATTGTTGTTAGCCAGTGCTGCTTCCGTCGTATTGAGATTATCAAAAAAGAAAAAACAGAAAAAACGGTTTTGGCAAGCAACAATACATTGGGTTATTTAAATGTAAAATATGAGTACAGCATGTTCCAGAATATTTGCAGAATAACCAGTGAAGATTTTATTCTTTCTTCGTTTTCGTTTTTGCAAAATGGGTGTTGGAAATGCCATAAAACCGGCTGAATTTGAAATTCGTTTATCACTTTCAAAACACTGTCATTAGACAACTTAATTTTTAACACCACAAACTTTAGAAAACTGAACGAGCTAATAACCCGATTAATCGCAGCGAAATGAAACCCCGTCCACACCGAAGAAGCAAGAGGCATTTATTTTGATTGCCTTGCTGTCGATCTTTTTTACGCAAGAACAAACAAAGGTTCGCTCGCTCTCTATCGTACTCACCGGTCGATTATGGGTGCAGAATACTTGCTGGCTCGTGCTCGCGCTTGCTCGATTTTTTTGTGAATACACACCTTTAAACTGAAAAATTTTACAGGCCCCCCTACTATTTTAGGGCATGCGTCACCGCTCCGAGGTTTGCAGAGCATCCTTCGAAGCAAACTGCGTAAGTGTAGGGTGCAAAAGATGGATACACCGAAAGCAGGATGGGGCAGCAGCGATTTCTACCCAATTTTTAATTTCTGTGATGGAGAGACAAAGTTTGTTTGTTATGCTCTTCAAAACGCTATGCTTGACTAAAGTAACGATAAATATTTGAGGGAGCCATAAAACGATGTAGAGTCTCGTTTTTTTGATGGCTTTTGCTGAAAGGAAAATTTAAGAACGTCAATGTAAAGCGTACTTATTATATAAACTGAAAACGCTTTGCCAAATGGTACAATATCTCCAACATATTAAAATATTTTCCCAGTTTGTAAAACGTTTATTAGGAGGTTTGGGCATGCAGGTGAAGAACTTATTATGTTTTTTAAAAGCTCTCTCGTGTGCGTTGCAATTCTAAAAGGTCCAGGATATCTTAGATGGAGAAAATAAGTAACGTAGATGTAAAAAGAAATCAGGTTACTCACGACTCAAGTTATTTTGCTTTGTAAATCTTTACATGTAACTGTTTTTTAACTTAACCAGCTGGAAGCCTTTGAACTTGGAGTTTTAAATCTGACACTCTAGAGAGTATCATTACAAACTAGATAGACTTTATATTAATTAATAAACCTGCAAATACTTGCCCCGACGCAGACGTAGGCTCTGATCACAATCCAGTTGTGGCCGAATTTAAATTTACCCTCAACAAAAATCGGCCTGTAAATAATAAAACAAGACCCAAGAACTTTAAAAATATGGTAACAACTAAACGTAAAGTCAAATTTAACCAACAGCTCAAAAGTATTAATGAATTTACCGAACAAAATGCATAAATGGTCTACACAGTGCCAGCCGAAAGCAAAATTCTTTTAGGCAAATCCTATATTTGATGAATAAAAGACGCAGTAAAAAAGGCAGCACTTAGTACCATTAAATCTATAGAGAAATGAAAACCAAGATAAGGTCACCAAAACAAGACTGAATAACACATGTCAAAAAATAGAAGCTAAGCTTTAATAATGAATGACACCAATCTGAGTTTAGAATGAGTTTAACCAAATGAAGTTTTAACATTATACATCATAATCCAGGCACCGGTTATTGCTGATTTAAAATATGCTTTAAGTTTTCTATTGTATTACGTAAAGTTATTTTTTAAACTAGGAAAATCCGAAAATATTTACGATTTATTCCATTTAACAGCTAGTTTTTTAATATATTAAAGAAGAAACATAAAAATATGCACACAGAAACTATTAGAAATAGTTATATATTTTTTAGGATTTTAAAAAAAAAACGTTTTATTTTTTCAGAACAGTTTATTTTGGTTATTTGTCTGTCATATTCAGCTAAAGAAAGATCTCTTCTCAATATCCAACAGTAATCAGCCATAATTTTTGTATCCTAGGCCTCCGGTATCTCTTTAATATCTTGATGAAATTTTTTACCTCGCTCTTCATTGACGTGCCCAAGATTTTCCGGGAAAGAGTCGAAATGATAAGTTAAAAGGAAATTTTTATGCTCATATTGCAACCAAGAATACTGAATTTTACAGCATATTTTCAACAATCTTGGGTATTTATAAATCCCTAGAAATGTATGTACAACTTCTTTAAAAGAATTGTGTGTCCTTATCTTCCATTACATTTTCAAATTCTGTGTCCTTCATCAAGCTCCTAATTTGCGGCCCTACAAAGATTCCCTCTTTTACTTTTGGCTCTGACAGAGTCAGAAATCAAAAGATCAAAAGATCAAAAGATCTCGGGTGGAACCACAGATGAGCCTACGCTGGTTGCCCAAGGCGAAACATCGTTCGATTATTTCTCTTCTTGCTTTGGTCCTTGGTATGTTCCTTGTGGGATACTCATCCAAGTTTGAATTTTCGTCTTTTCCACCCAAGATCTTCTAATCTTTTGTTTTTAGATTCTTTTCGGTTGAAGTAACTGATTCAGAGGTTTTTCTTTTTATTTTAATCGCCTTAAGAGCGCAACCCTAACGGAAAGATTAACACGCTTGGACGAATCCGTTTCAGGTGATTTAGATAAGTGCCAGTGCGGAACGATGCCTATTTGTGAATGATTCAAATTTGAAAATCAAATTGTATGATGGTGTTAAATGATATTTGGGGGGGTGACTAGTGGAACCACTGATGAGCCTACGCTGGTTGCCCATGGCGAAACATCGTTCGATCATTTCTCTTTTTGCTTTGATCCTTTGTGTGTTCCTTGTGGGATATTTATCCAAGTTTAAATTTCCGTTTTTTCCCACCCAAGATCTTTTGATCTTTTGTTTTTAGATTCTTTTCGGTTGAAGTAATCAATAACTTTTGCGAGTTACATTTTTGGTGGCCAGTCTCTTTTTATCCAATGCTGTTCTTGATTCCTACTATCCCACTCACACAGGAAACATAAAAGTTTAGTAAATCCAGATTGCTGACTCAAGAGAGGACCTAAAATTTTTAGATCTCCAAACACTTCCCACTCATATTTTATTCCTAGAGGTAATTTCTCTAAATTTTCATAGCTTTCCATTAAATTAACTGAATGGCCAACCGGAATAGAAGCAAAACCATAAGGTTCCCTTTTAAAGAGTCGATGAAATGTCTCTAGTCAGAAGGTATGAATGGTATGAATTCAGGAGCTTCGAGGTAAGTAGCTAGATTAGCAATTGCCTGGCACTACACAAGTGGTCTGTTTTGTGCAAAATTTGTTACAAATTCAGCCTCACAATTTCTATCCCAAGAGAAGCTAGTTTCTGGAGCAAGCAAATTTTTTTGCTTAAGCCCAGACCCCAGTAATGTATTAAAACGCCTTTACATATTTTATTTTTAATAAAAAAAAATTCGTGGGTGATAGAGTCCAATTGTATTTAAATTAGTTATTTATATATAAAAACTGCAATGATGAAGCAGATACCATATTATGGCCCAGAGCCCTACGGTGGACTCCCGAAAAGCCACTGTCTAAAAGAGCACAACAATTGAGAAAAGCACCAATTGTCAAAACACTTTAGACACACTCCAGGAACTTTAGACACACTCCAAGATTAAAGCAAGCAAAAAGGTTCATCACTACGCACTGCTCCAACCGGCCATTCTAAAGGCTGATCAGGTAATAGAAAGAGTAGAAGATGACAAACCGCAACAATAACCACAGAACACTTACTTTGTGAATGCCCCACCCAACTCTGGAACAGTCTTAAGCACCTCGACGGGGTACTGCCATCTACACAAGAAGTGGGCCTCAAGAAAATACCTTCCATTGGAAGAAGCCGTAAATTCCTGGACACGAAGTAAGATAAAGAGTCATGCCGCATAAAGTAACTTAACTCCACACTAGTACTAATTACATAAAAATAAAGTAAAAATCAAAAATTAACAAATATTTGTAAAATAAACAAACCAAGTTTGGTTGGTTGGATTTTTAACGGTAAAGGTTGTCGCTATTCGGTGCTAATTAGCGTCAGTGGTTACCCTTAATAAAGGTAACAGCGTGATAGTGCGCTACTGTGCCGGCGCACAATAAAAGTAAGGGCATCGGAATTATTTTTTTTTTTTCTTATTTATTTATTTTTGTTTTTAATTATTTTATTAAGTACATATTTATCATTAAATAGAGTTTTATAAAAACAATAATTTCATATACGAAGGGTAACAGTGATTTTGGTCAGACAGTGTAACGGTAAATTTCATTACCTTTACCTTAAATAAAGGTAACTACAAGAGGCTAAAAATAGTGCTTTTGAACGTTCAGAAAAATATCGTTTGGCACTAAACATAACCTTACTTATTTTGACGTTTTTTCTTTCTTTCTTGTTAAATTTTTGCATTTATTTTTAAATCATATCAGCCCCACTCTACTAGTAGTCACACAAAAATAAAGTAAAAATCAAAAATTTTCAAAATAAATAAACTTTCTAACCTAAAAATATTTCAACGCTTAATCACACCAAGTTTGATTGATTGGCGCTAATTAGCACCAGTGGTTACCTTTAATAAAGGTAAGAGCGTGACAGTGCGCTACCGCGCCGGCGCACTATAAAGTTAAGGTTAACAGACCAGCTAAAAACCTGATCAAAATTACCCTAATCATTGTAAAGTTGTGCAATGGGTTTACATTTTTTTTTCTTATCTATTTATTTTTATTTATTTTATTTAACTACATGTACATAATTAATTAGAGTTATACAAAAACAATTATTTCATATAAAAAATATTCTGTATGTAAAAAATTACATTTAAAATTATAGAATGGTTACGAAGTTTAACAGTCTGCTCAGAATTCATTCACCTATAAACCTATGGCTTGTATTGTGGATTTCATTCCCAGCAGAGTGCACCTGTAATCCTTGTTTTGATAATTTAGTTTCGAATAATTATCTAAATTATTTTTGGATATTGAAAAACTGTATGTTTTTCTATATTAAAAAACTGAGCTGTACAATGCTATACTTCGCTTCCTAGGTTTAAAAGGATAATGCTATTAATCTTTGCAATATAGTAAATTCGCATGTGGCAACGTTTTTACGGTTTATAAACTACATGGCTCTTGTATAGGTTTTATAGGACCGTTTGCCCTATGAGATATATACCGAGTAAGATATATAAAATATGTGCTGGGCACAGAATACTAATATTTCTCGCCAAAGCTACAGGGAAGGCAGCAAAGAAAACTGTTTTTGATAAGGAAAAAGAAAAAATATTTTTTATTGTGTGCTGGCGGCTTTGGATAGAACTATCTTTATCTATAGGTAAGTTGTTAGGCAAATATTTTTTAATATATTATAGCTATATAATTATAATAATTGCTTCATTGAACAAGTGCGCTCAGCACTAGCGATTTGCTCAAGCTAAAATAAAAAAGTCTCTTTAAAATTAGGTTTTTTTATTCAGAAAGGAACTTAACTTTTAAGAATAAGGCTCTCAGCAAGATCTAAATGAGGACTTTTGTTATCCATGCAAAAATTTACGCAAATAAAACAACTTTAAGATTCAGTTTGCCTCTTCTCAAAAGAATATTAAGTCTAGTAAATATTATATATTTATATTGAAAAGTCAATGGCCAGTCTTTTTTTTCAAGGGTATCGAGAGAAAATCTTGCATAGGACGCAAGGTCCAAATGTCCAATCCACTCCACCGACAGAGTCTCATCCCTCTGTCAGGACAGCCCGGGTAGTGTCGGATTCCTCCCGACTAAAACCCCCCGATTGTGGCTCCGACCAGCCTAATGGCTGGACAGAGTCACTGCACTGCAGCCATAATTGACTAATTGGGCACCCTTTGATTCTAGTTTAAACACTCTATTATTATCCCCTTTACGAGTTTGTACAGGTCCCTAATGGAGCAGTTCCTAGAATTGGTTCTAGTTTAACCACTCCATTAGATTTATTCTCTGTACGAGTTCGCGCAGGTCCTTAAGGGAGCAATTACCAGTGGTCTGTTCAACTTTCCCATAGGGCTATACCACCCATATTCGGTCGCCAGGGCCTCATCTGTTTTAGACAGGTAGGAGAGGTTGGAATTTGGATGTGAGAGGCTAGATATATTCGCATCATACTGATCAAAAACCTCTGCTCACACGGTTAGTGAAACCATGGTCTTTAGCTGTCCTGAAGACATGAAGGTTACGTTAGATTTTCATCACTATCCCTCACTCCTCTCCAGTCTTATTTCGCATATAAACTCAACAGGACTAGTCCGCAAAAAAATCTCGAGCCCTGGCACCATTCCTGCTGATTCTTATGTAATATAACATCCTGAATCCAAATATAGCTCCCGTTTTCCTCAACCACCCACCATTTTTGCGAATTCCCCACTTTCTTTTTGTCACTTTTCGATAATAATAACATATAAACATGTCATCTAAACATGCTCATATTGTGCCATTCTTAAAGTTGACAAATTAAAGTTAATGTCGTCCTTTATTAACGGCAGGCACAAACGTTATGAAATTCGACATTGGTTTGATAGCAAAGATTATTTAGATAAAAACAATGTCAGAATCCTTTTAAACTTCATGCGGAATTGTCAGAAATAGTGCCGTCTTTATTAAAGTCGTCATAGCCTGACTCGGCACTATTTCTGACAGTTCCGTACGAAGGTTGAAAGGTTTCTGACATTTTTATCATATAAATATTTCATCTAAACATGCTCATATTGTGCCATTATTAAAGTTAATTCCGTCCTTTATTAAAGGCAGGCACAAACATTATGAAAGTCGACATTATTTTGATAGCAAAGATGACATGTTTAGACAACAACAATGTCAGAATTCTTTTAAACTTCGTGCGGAATTGTCAAAAATAGTGCCGTCCTTATTAAAGTCAGGTTATGCCGACTTTCTGTAACGATAAGTCCCTAATAACTACAAAGCTATTGACTTTATTTGATTTATACACTGAAGTACAACTCTCTCGTTCCAAAGACCAGCAGTACCCCACCAACACCACTTTCCTGAAAAATCTCTTCTCCAGGTTAGTGATGTCTTGATGGAATCATTCCCCGTGTTCATCCGAGACTGCTCTTAAATTTTCAGAGAATAAGTCCAGGTGCGAGTGAAGGAAGTGCACTTTAGGTGACATGTCACATAAAAAGTTCTTACACATGTTTTAGAATGCAAACCAAGCTCGTTTTGCTTTTTGATTCAGATGTTCAATAAACGTCGAATCTTGGAAAATTTGTCTTTGATTTTAGCCTCACTAAGGAGAGGAAGTTTAGTTTTAAAAAATTGAAATGCGTCACCTGTCTTTTCCATTGCTTTCAGAAACTGTTTGATCAATCCGAGTTTGATGTGCAATAGCGGCAAGTAAATATTTTCTTTCGAAACCAAAGGATCGTAGGCGACGTTTTCCTGACCGGGAGTAAAACTTTATCGCAAAGGCCAGTTCCGTACGATGTAATATTTGTCTCGGGCTGGGCTGTTGTTTGAAGGTGGTAGACAATGTTGAACTTGAGAGTAAACTAGATTTTCGAACTTCCATTGTCTTTATTTTTTTAATTTTTCACAACGTTTTGATTCCTTATGTATCTGCAATCGTCATCAGGTGAATACGAAGAAAAACTAAGACTTCACTGAACCATGAATACACTTGGTTGACTCCGCCCCTTCACAGTTGAAATCTGTTATCTCCAAAAAGTATGAGTTTCCACAAATCCTTGATGGTGACGCTCTGTTGAAAAAATACATTCTGGTTCCTCTGTATGTATGCTGTTTCTTTGAACTTCCGCTTAAATAGATTTTCTTCCCTGGCGATCTTTGCCTCCTTCCATTCCATATGATGTTGATTTTCTTAGCAATGATGAGCTTTTTTTTATCCAATTGTGTCCCCTTGTCGAGTTTTGCGTTTGTATTCTGCAAGGCGAACTTCCATGGTGGGATATACCGGCACACTCGCATGGTACTTGGTAGATGCAGTTCTTGGTGTTGCGACAATATAGCTTAGTTTTTGTTAACTGACTTCTTATTGTTGTTGTCGTTTTGGAGACAGTCCGTAGTTGGTATTGGTTTCCTATTCTTCGTATCTTTCTGAGATTCCTTTGATGTATGGAATGCTTTTTCTGTATTGCAGATGTAGGTCGCTCAATCTATAAGAGATTTTGCAATTCCCAGTTTAGTTGATGTGGAGTGGTTTGATTTGAAGTTTGGATATTGTCTAGTATGAGTAGGTTTGCGATATACAGAAGTGATTATGGTTGAATTCTTTCTGGTGACTAGAAAGTCGAGAAAAGGGAGCTGACAATGTTCTTCTTTTTCCAGAGTTAGTGTGATGCAATTTTTTATGCTGTTGACATGACTGAAGAATTGTTCTAGTGCATTGTCGTCCTTTTTCCAGATAATAAATTTGTCGTCAATGTATCTTAGCCATAGTTTAAGTCTCTGCCATGATGTTTGCAGAGCTTCTTTTTCAATAGCTTCCATAAAGATGTTGGCCACTACCGGCGAAAGTGGAGATCCCATGGGTAGACCATCTTCCTGTCGAAAATACCTGCTCTTTTCCTGGAAGTAAGAATTCTGCAGGCAGCATTTCAATAAATCCATATTGGCATTGATTTAAAGATAGGTTCTATCAGAGAGGTGATTGACCAGCTTCCGTTTAATGATTTGAAGTGATTCTTCCAATGGTACGTTCGTGTACAAACTTTTGACGTCAAAACTAACAAACTGGTCTTTACGTTGTAGGTTGACGTCTCTAAGGAGGTTCTCGAAGTGCTTTGAATTTTTGACAAATAATAGTGAATTTCCTGCTAAAGGCTGAATGATGAGTGGAAGATATTTAGTAGGATTATAAGTCTGAGAATTGCGAAAAATGGGTTATTAATTATATATATGCGGTCCTTTGCTTTAGTGTGGTGTGAGTTTGCTCTTTTCAGTGTCGTTAAAGTATCTTCTGTGTTGGTAGATAGTTTGGTATATTTTTCTTTCTATGGCGGTGGTTGGGTCCTGAGTTATTTGTCTGTAATTTCCTTTTTGTAGAGCGTCTTCAATTTTCTGGTCGTAGGTGGTGGCGTCTATTAATACCGTTGCATTTCTTTTGTCTGCAGGAAGAATTTTGATCGACTTCCACTGCAAGAAGAATCAGCCATCAAGGATCTTAAATCAGATCAGTCGATCAAAATTCTTTCTGCAGACAAAGGAAATTTAAGTTCGAAACTCTAGTTTAGTCTTGGGCTCGGATCTCCCATTCACAAATGAGGCAGCAATATTTGGTGATACCTGGTTGCAGGACCGTGAGTAAAGCAACAACTTTTAGGTTAGCGCGAAGTTGAAATGTGTAAAAAATAAATGAAAAAAGTGCGATAAAAAAAGGAAAAACGATCATGTATCCCCTCCCCTCTAAAAAAAGTCTATCGCCTCGCTACAAATGTTCATGTGTCAGAAAACTTAACGTCTTTAAACTGGTACCTTAGAAATAAATTAAAATGCCAAACCATCGAAAAGCAGTAAAAATAGGCCCCCCCCCCCGAAAAAAGAGAGCAATGGCGGAAAACGAAGGTCGTATTTGCATTCAGGAGGTCATTTTACATAAGAATGGTTTTGTAAATAAAACATTTGTTCATTTAAAAAGTCGACAAATTACTATTTCCGAGGTGTTTACAAATCATGTCCAAAAAAAGCTTCATTTTGGATCTCTCCTCTAAAGAGGAAGATTCCATGCAAACAATTGTACGGCAAGTATCTACTTTCTGGTTGGTTGAGAAAAAAACTGTTTTTGTTACCGCAACCCTTACTACATCTCGTTGTCAGCCTTGCCAACCTGGAAAAACCTCACTGGAGCGGAAGATTTCGGGCTAATTTTATCGCTCCCGCAGGAAATCGTCTATTTTTGTGTTTCAGACGAGCTTTATGAAAGAAAGCGGGCTTTGCAGAAAAATCTAGAAATGACATTTTGGCTTTAGAACCCTTTATGAATATATTAAAAAAAGGGTAAATTTCGACTTTTGTGGATCTATTTCTATATGACGGCATGTCAAAGAAGTGGTTTATGTCTACTCGATAGCTACATGTAGTGTATACAATAGACGTAAAGCAACATCATAAATTTCCAACACTTATCCGATAGCGTATACGCATCGGAAGAAGATACGTGACCTATGAAAAAGAATCCACAGCCTAAATGCTATATGTAACATATCTCTACTTTATTCGACCAACCAACTACTTTTCTTTGGGTCTGAAGACCAAAGAATAGGTAAATTGGTTTGGATACGTCACGGGTCGCGATAAGGTACGTGTACCGAATCGAAAAGTTTTACGCAACATATCGAAGCAGACGTATCGTGTTTGCACATGCGCATTTCGATACGGATCCGGATAGTTGATGATTTTAAATAGTGCTTTATGTCTTTAGTTACTATTTGTTGCAACTTAAAGTTTTATGCAGATGATGATGATTCATTTTTGAGTGTGCCAACAGAGACAACATAATAACTTACGGAGACTATATAGGAGAAATATAAGGCCGCGCAGGAAATCTAAGGTCACTGGATCTTGAAACCTGCGGTCTCACGGGTAGCGACGCGATTCACGTGACCGCACTCGTTTTGCAATGGACGTTCGTAAACAAAACTCGTTTTTATACAGTCTGAGATAAAAAAACTGTTTTAATAAAACTTAGTTTTATATAGCTTAAGAAAAAGAAAGTCGCTATTTTTTTTTTGTTTTGAATAATTGTAAGGGGTTTTAATAATTTTTTTTCTTCTTCTTATTATTTCTTTGCTTTATTGAAAAGTAAAGTGTACTAGAAATAAACAATTAAAAGAGACACACATTGAAACTTTATTAATAATTAAATATAATCTAATCTAACCTAATACTGTATTAACAATATTCAATACTGCAGGATTTTCTTATACCGAATATCCAAAACTATAAAGGATAGGTTCCTATATCTATTTTATTATACAGTCGAACTTCTGTAAGATCAAAACTACATAGAGAAATATGGAAATTCCTAAAATTAATTTCCCAATAAATAAAGGAAAATAACGTAATAAAATATTGTTCCCTTTAATATTTGATAATATTTCTCAACATAGTTATAACCCCCTTTTTCTTTTTGTAAGATAGAAAAAGTTGTTTAGCTGCATGGAACAGTAAAAAGTTGGTTAAGTTTTCTATAGAGCCAAAACCTTTTGCGACTGCATTGCTGTTTTAACACTAAAAAGTATGGCAAAACTGCGCCTGTTAAGTTTTTCATATCTTTTTATTATTAAATAATTAAGTGTCTGTAAAAAACTAAACAAAAGAATGTATGCATTTTATTATGCGTCTGGCAAGTAGTTCCTTGCTGTACCCAGTTGTGGCTGACATTTGACATTGTTTGTTGCTACAGAATATTCAGCACCTTAAAGAGGCTCGCAACTGGCTTTGGTGAAGCATATTTCAGATCCAGCCCGTCGATCTGTGGTTTACCAAAAATAAATTTACGTTCACGTGCAATGGCCAGACATTCACACAGCACATGTCTGGCCGCCTCATCCTCCTCCATGCGGAGGCTCCGCATGGAGGACATTCGGTGTCCTCACTTAGACCCCATAGATCAATCATTGTCCGGATCTCCCGCCTGGGTGCCGATTCTTGAATTTCGTAGGAAAGGTCGCACGGGAACGGTCACCTCTCTGATATCGACTAATAACACGCTTTAAAGCTATCACGAGTGAACCCAAACCTATCCGACCACGGCAGAATTTCACCCGATTGCCGTGTATCCAAGGAACCTTCCTACACTTTTATACACCTACCTCTGAGCAGGAGAACGGGCGCTCTTTGGAAACGATAATCAAGTCAGCTTTGCGCGTGCACCGTACAAGGTTGGGTTGCTTTTGAGTCTCCTTATTCACAAAATTCACGAATCGGCACCCTGGTAGCCTCAATGAGTTTCCCAGCCCTCTTCCTGCAAGGTTCTGTAATGAACTTTTTGGAATGTGCCAGTCCCGGCAATTATCGCCAGTATTGATGGAACACTTATTCTCCATCCAGCTTGAGAGAGCAGTGTTGATTGTGTTGTATAATATTCTAAGGGCTGATTTAGATTCAACGAAGATGGCGGAGGCCGCTTTGCGGCAGTCCTATTTCCCCGATGCTCAGAATGTCCAGGAATCCATACTAACGACACAGTGTTTATTCGCCCAATGGTATTCAGTGGGTCCTGGCAGTTCCTAACGGTTCTTATTGAGCACCTATAGGATTCAAGAGCCTTAAGGGCTTGACTGTCGGAGCCAGTGCAGCATAGTTGTCTTTAATTTTACATTTATCATGTGTGCTGATAATCTTGTTATTAGTATTTCATACAACTTTTTTTTACACTTTTTTACTAATAATTTTAGGGATAAAAGCATCCCTTTCATGAACTAATCAATTAAGACTGTTTGTCGACATTTTCAGCCCTACCTAGGCAAAAATAACGATACATTTTGCTACAAAATATCAGTGGGAAAAAGTGCAAACAAAGAAAAATAAAACAGTGACACAATTGTAAGGCATTTTTAAATAAGTTTTTTTATTTTTTTTCACTGATTTTCACTGATGACAATTTCATTTTTTTCCAATTTTTTTATATTATATATTTTACTTTATCTGTGCTTTTAAACTTAAAATCATAAAGTTTATGTATTTTTTCACTATTGAATTATTATTAGTTTTAATAATTAGTTTATTTATATGTTACTATATAACTGCCCTTGCTTTGTGAAGAGAATTTATAAAATTTTATGATAATAAAGCATATTCTGATTCTGATTCTGATTTTCTTCGTTGCTAAGTAGTGGCAGCGATGAAAACGACGAAGAATAATTTTGGGCGATACACCATCGCACAAAAATCTCAAAAAAAAAAACATCCAAATATGGTGTATAGGTACTTCAATGTTTATAAAATTGAAAACAGCCCGTTTGACAAACGGACGTGTAAATGTAACAAGTGTCGCGTTTGGCGATTTTATCAATAGAAAACAAATCCAAATTTTTGCAATTTTCGCTGTTGCAGCCCTGTTCCATTGAAACTGCAGCAGTGCCAGTCATGTTCCATTGAAACAGCACCAGTGCCATTATTTTACAGCACCGGGCCAGTGTCAGTGTAAAAGTAAAAACAGGCGAGTGCGGAACTGGATTTTACAATGAAATACGCCATAAGGTAATAAAATCAAAGCAAAAACCGATTTAAAATTCAAAATATATTTGGCCGAAAAACCAAAGAGGACAACTCCATGTTAATCATCTGGGGTCTCTTGCAACAAAATCGCCTTCACTTAACTAATAAAGTCTACCTAAGTGGATGCGAACATAATACAACAGCAAAACCTTGAACATGCGAAGACAATCAATCAAAGTGGACTCTGCGTAGGTTGTATAACAAATGGCTTTTTGGGAAACATTTTCCGAGAAAAGCGTATGGCTCAAGGCTTGCTCATGTAAGGCCCTCTGTCAAATTGAGGAGCTTATCGCGACCCCCCTCTTTTCTAATCATCTTTTATACCGTTGGCGTCGTCTTTTTAATGATGATATACACTGTTTAAAACTTTTCATGTAAGATTTACGTATTTGGAGAAATCCTCGGACATGTCGGTTTTTTACTAGACATCTTAATTGTTTTTTAGCATGCGCCCCTTTTAAGGCTAAATTTTACCCCTATATTTTGAAAGAAAGAGTGAGTCGAGTGACACCTCGTTTTGAAGGTCTCTTATATGTCTTTACAACCGTGTGCAAATTTTTAAAATCTGTTAATTTCTTTTTGGGATGTTCACTTTTAAAACAAGCTCCAATTTAACATGTAAATTTCGCACTTTCTAGGAATGTGCTTTAGAAGAAAAATACAGTGAAAACATGTGCTATTAAGAAGAACATCGAAAAACGACTTTTGCATTGGTCTATGCAACTGTAAAACTGAATATCTCAAAACCAAATTGATGGATTGTCGAAATTTGTACACGATCGTAAAGAAATTGAAAATACCTTCCAAACAAGGTGTCACTGAACTCACTTTCCGTATTCAAAATATAGAAGTAAATCTTATAATTCCTCGAAAGGGGTGCGAGTGTCTCTCTCGAACTAAAAAATCGACGTGTCCGCAACGATTTCCAATATAAGAGAAAAAATGAAAAGACATAGCAGTTTAAAGTTAAAGGAATTTCCAGGTTTTTACGAGCTTTTATTTAACTTCATCTCTGTGTATGTTGGGGTCAAATTTTACAACTCAGTTTTGAGGCACCTCTAGATGTTTGAATAAGTTCAAATCTGGTACCCGATTATAGTTCCGGTGACAACAATAATATGGTATTATAAGGCACCCCCTCTCCCCTATGATGGTAGTGGAGGGTAAACACTTAAGTTTGTCCGATTTCAACCAAAATTGGTATACGGGAGTATTTGGGGAATAAGGAATACGAATTTTCGATCAGATTTTGAACAATCAATATGGCGGATTCAATATGGATGATTTTACACATCCGATTGTTTTCAAATTTGGAACGCTCCGGTGACAATACAATAATATGGTATTATCAGGTACCCACCTCCCCGTAACGAAGGAAGTGGAGGAGGAAAATGATTTCGTTTGTTCGATTTTAATCAAAATTGGCATACAGGGGTTTTAAGGGATGAATTTTTTATCAAATTTGGAAATTTTAATATGGCGGATTCAAAATGGGCGATTTAGAGTACAAATCTAAAAAAGTGCACTGAAATATAGAAAATAATTTTTAGCATTCTGATAAATGTTAGGGTAGCTGGGGTCGAATTGGTTTGGATTTACTTACCCTTGTATTTTTCTGCTTTATACTGAATTTAGATTCTTGTGAACAATCATAATATAAGCAATAACATAAATTTATCGAGTCAACATAGCCGAACTTCCTGTAATGCTCCCATCGCTTTTATTATTATTATAACAGAATGCTCAAAATTATTTTCTACTTTTTAGTTCACTTTATACTGTATAAAAGTTTGTATTTGTAAAGCTTTTTTTATAAAAAATAATTTAATATAAACAACGCTAAATGGATTTTCCGTTAAAGCTAAAGAGCTGAAGTTCCATGAGAGCATTGTTTTCATCCATATATGTATTAGACTCTTACCAGCGGGTAAACACGATTTTCTCCATGATTTTTAAATAAATAAATCATGTTCCGTGGAAAAGTGGGTAGCGATACTGACTCTCACACGGGCTGACTGGATTCGATTTTCGGCCGAGGTACTTTGTTGATTAGGTGTCCGATTAATTAATTTCACTTCGGGTTCAGTCGGGTTGTCTTGGAATGATTTAAAGTTAAAAGTAATGGCGGATCTATAGGGAGTTACCAGCACACATTTTTGTATCTTGACTTGAAAATAAAAATGAAGCTTTTTTTTGAAACACAATAACTCTTAAATCAAAACCTACTACTTTATGAAAGTTGCAACCACCTCTGCTTAAAGTAAGTTTAATTGACTATTTTATAGGGATTTAAAATAAGCAGACATCATTTTTAACTGGTCAAAGATAAGTAAAGAAAAATCCTCTGATGAAACCCGTATAGTATCTACTGCACTATTCCTTTACCATCCATTTAGTGACAACCCGTTTTTGGTTGACAGCATATAACTATAGTATACTATGGGGCAATCCAAGAAATTATCAAAGTTACCAATTCAATATGACCGCCGTGGGAAAACAATAAAAAATTTTTTGTAGGTTTTTGAGAAAGTTGGTAAGTTTTTCAACAGTTTTTTTTTCTGTTCTAAGTAAAGGACATTTTTGTGATTACGTATGACCACCTTTTAGTGTAAATATCGACCCAAAGCTGACGGGTATGGTGGCTGTTTCATACAGAAATTCATGCAGAACTATTCAAAAATGTCCTATTAATAACACAACAAAATAAAATTCTCAAAAAATCCACCAACTTTCTCACGAAACTATAAAAAAGTTCATTGTTTTTGTTTTACCCCACGGCGGCCATCTTATCAGCTGTTTTGGTAGACTGCCCTATATTATAGTAGAGATAGTAACCGAGCGCAGAACCCCAAAGTCAGTTTGCGTACGACTTAAAAAGCGTGGTAGTACTAAATTGGCACGTTCTAACCTGCAACACATAGAATTTCCTGAAAGTAACCACAACTAGTCCCGTTACGTGCATTTATACCATACCTTGACGTAGTAATTCCTTAAGTGGGGAACAATTTAAGTTGCTACGACTTCAAAGTTAGGTACCAAATACTACACTGCTATTTCGCAACCACTTTTCTGATACGTCTTGGACGCGCTTTTTATGGTGTCAAAAAAGGAGTGGATTAGTTCCAAAATATTTGTTCGGTTTTTTTTGGTAGTCCTCAAATTTGTTAGTTTGGTTATGGCTAGTACACATTATACAGGTGATAGGTACTATGGGCTAAGTCCATTCCATATCGGGTAATAAAATTTACCTGGTGGTGTTTTTAACAGATATACAAGGTGATTTATCAAAATATGCGAAAACTAAATCAGATCTGTGTCTTAGGTTTACTTTTTATAAGAAGACTTCTAAACTTTACTAAAGTATGTGATGTGTGTATGTCTGAAGTGATGCTGTAATATTATGTACCGAAATATAATAATTAAATAAAATCATAAATCCGGACCTGCATTTTTTTTTATTTTTGTACAAAAATACTTCAACCATATTAAAATAACGCCTTTTTCTAAAATTTGTGTTTTGTGTTTGGTGATTTGTATTTAAAATGATGCTGTTAAATCTATGTTACGGAGAGGCACCGGGGCAAATTTACACATTTTTTAAAAAACAATTTTTTCAAAAACAAAAAGTGGCCCGTTATTTTTTTTCTTTAGTAATTAGTAGTAATCCTAGGCTTTTCGTAAAAAATGAGAAAATTCATTTATTGTAAGTGAAATTTAAAAAAATTAAAAAAAAACCTGTCCAGACCTGAAAATCACAAATTTTTAAAAACATGTTTATTGACTTTTGGGAGGATAATTAGCATGTAAAATTTCATAATTTTTGGTTTGCTTAGTTTTTGAAATATTAAATTGAACACTTTTCCGATATTTTGATAAATCACCCTGTATATCCGTTAAAAACACCACCAGATAAATTTTACTACTGGATATGGAATGGGCTAAGGAAAGACCGGGGCTAAAAGTCACAAAATTTGGTTGTTAATTTTTAAAGATATCATTTTTAGTCCTATTAAAGATACTTCTGGTGCAATTTGTCAGACTGTTATTTGTCTATACAAGGACACTAAAAATTTAGTTTTAAATAACGTATACTAAAATATTTTTTTGCAAATCATAAATTGTTATAAGTGTGACATCTTGCTTCTATCATGGGGCATGTTGTCTTGTCGAAAGGGCTAAAAAGTCACACGAAAATTAGGTTAGTTTTTATTTAAAAGAATGCAAAAATACAGATAAAAAAATAAATAATATATCATACGCTCTATTTCAAGTTCGTCAATCAATGTCATTGAATTCGCAGTTCTGACAAACATACCACGGTGCGTATTGGAACTGCACAGTTCATGGGCCCTTAACGTACAGACTGTACATTAAATTCAAACTACATTTGATGAATAATTGGAAAATGATTTCAAGCAAACGAGACAAAAACTTTCTTCATCCTCTTTCTCTGATTCTTCAGAGGACAAAAACTTTCTTCATCCTCTTTCTCTGATTCTTCAGAGGACTTATTTTTAACACTTTTGTTTTTTCTCTTTTTATTTTTATTGTTCGATGCCTTTAAATTTCCTGTTAAATTCTTCTTTACACTTTTTCTCTTTGCGCGCTCCATCTCCAAAGCCTCTTTCTCTAGTATATCAGTATAGTATATAGCGGACTTTTTGTTCTTTATGTTTGAAATCTGGTTTTTGGAGCTAAGTGTCTCAATCCTGTATTCTCGTAGTTGAAAGCCCTTAGTTAATTAAGAATGACAAATAAAACACATACCGATTACCAGTTTTTTTAATCTACGTTTTCGGAAACGCTGAGCACTTTCATTATGTGAATACCGGTTCTCGTCCTTACCTGCCAAATTCAATTTAAAACTCTATTTCTTTTAATACCGAAGTAACAAGTCACACAAGACTCCAAAGCGTCTGAGATAAGTTGCCTCAAAGAGTCCAGTTGTATTTTTTTAAAGATATCTACTTAATTTAATTGTATAAGTAACTAATTTTTTCGTGACTTTTTAGAGAAAAACTAGGGGAATCGTAAATGTAATAAGCTATTTTTAAATTCTCTCACTAAGATAAAATACAGCGTTTGTAGTATTAATCAAGATAATTACTTAAATTGGCTTTTTTCACAAATTCACTCGTAAAAAGATTCACATGCGACTTACACAAATGGCGACGATGGGATAACTGACTAGCATTGAAAGCATTCCTAGCGTATGAATATGGCAACGTTGCCATACTTACTTTGCGCTAGAAAGGCTTTGTGACTTTTTACCCGTGAAACTTTAAGCCCCGGTCTCCCCTAGTCCCTATGGTTTGACTATATCCCATTCGTCGTGAATCACCCTGTATATGTGATCAAAATGTGTGAAGTTTTACAAGTAGAGGCAGAATTCAACTGCGAAGGAAATTTTAATGTGCAATATACGTCACGTTTTCTTATAGCTGATGAAATTTTTTCGTTGTGGCTTTTGGGGTTATGTTTTTACAACCAGTAGATAGGCCTCCCAAAATGTGTTGGATATCGACGTTTGTTGATCGTAATTTAATTTTGGTATAAAACAATTTATTTTTTTTTATTAAAGCTCAAAACAGAAAATAAAAGGAGGCAGATTTCCTGTCTCACGAAAAAACATGACCGACTGAGTATGATTCCCCGATAGCAGAAAATGTTGATATAAAAGAGTTGCGACTTAGAAGTGGATACAAAAAGTTATTTCCTCAACACTGCCACATTTAATTTAAAGTAATTTCCTAGTTGTGGCGTTCAACGTCGGTTACTTCAATGAGGCTTAAATTTATTAAGGCAAATAAATCACGAACAAAAGTCGGGGCTACTACAAATTCACGTATAAGAAGGATCCTTGGAGGGACAGGAACTTGGTATTGTTCCATGGCGAAAAGGAATACTTCCAAACGACACTATAAAAGAATTAAACTCAGTCCCAAATTGTTGTTCTGAAGACCACACTACTACTAAAATAATTTGCTTGACTATTTTGATATATTAGGAAGGCCAAAGCCCCTCTGACTTCCTCCCCTGCGCACACGGATGGCACAAACCTAAAATAAAAAAAATACAGGTAAATGGCAAAGAAAAATGCATAACAAACAAAATAATACGAGTCTCTTTTGTGGCCCAAACTAAAACATGTTTGGACACGAGTGAATCAAGTAACAGGACCAGAGATAACGATTAGTAAATTAACCCAACCAATTTACACAACTTGTAACAAACAAGGGTCATTAACCTATAACGTGACCTTGATGAAAAAGATCAACGATAGACCGCAGAGATTGGACTTTGATATCTGTATTTGAAAGGAAGTCTTTGCTTTTGTACAAATAAAAGGAAGACAAAATATTGCGCTATATTTCACGTGTGCGTGTACGTCCTATAATCAACTTAAAGTATCTATTGTATTCGGAAAGCGACTAAAACGTATATGTTTTTATCTAATGTAAGTTTCATGCTCGTGCGACACCTGAAACTTTCGCATCTATCAAATATCCCCGTGGCGCACTGACGTTAGGGATTTAGTTTTTAGGTTGTTTTTTCCTTCGTTTCTGACCTACTGCACACTCTAAATATTTAATATGAATGTTTTTGTTAGTAAATTTACCACATTGACTTGCAGAATTATAGTAAAACTCAATAGAACTTTGTCCAAATACTGCATATTGTAATAATCCCAGGCCCCTTTTTTTCTAAAATCTGCCGTTGCATTTCCCGAGAAAAATGCGTACCTATAATAGACACTTTAAGTTAGTTTTCGATTTTATCAGCATTCGTATCCATATCTCTATCGAGTCGACCTATCGAGCAGATGTACTTTTAAACTAATGGCGAATGCGTGACAGCTGATCAGATGCTTAAAAACATAATCTCGTACGCAGGCATCGTCGTAACGTTACGACTCCCTTATCATACCTAACGAGGTTGTCGTGGATTTGATCAGCTGGAGCGGTCACGCAGTCGCCATGATTTTAAAAGTGCACCTCCTTGATTGACTGATTCGATAGAGATAAGGATACGAAGGCTAATGAAACTGAAAATTAACTTTAAGTGGCTATTAACTCTCCCAATGAAGTTAGCCTGGAAATAATCCAGAGACGAGGTGTCTCCCGAGCAAGCGCGTCGATTGCGTCAGTAGTAAAAGCAACTGACAACCATCCTACAGCGAAAATCTACGTTGATGTTTAATATTTTTGTTTGCTTTTGAAAAATGTATTAAGAGTGGACACTACCGTAAAAAAAATTAAAAGGTGCTGTTTGGTGTTTATAAATAATGCACGCAGTCTCAGAAAATAGAGCCACAAAATTTGAAATCACGTAAACACCACAATAACATTAACAAAATTGCAAAACCACACCTCATCAAAAATGTAAACTTTTTGACTATCCTGAGTTTTCTCAGGAAAATAATTCGGCGCCATGTCCTCGTGTAACGGGTTTACCTTGTGGATTGAAACCCTAGAGTAAGGTTAAATTTGCGGTTGGTGATGTTTTATAAGAAATAAATTCAATTAAAAAAAAAACAAAGCTTTTAGACAGATGATGTGTCGTAGTCACTGTCACTCATATTAATACCTTGTCACTAAATTATCGTAAGGTCACTACGACACTGCCATAAAAAACTGATCAGTATCCATCGTGTACAAAATTCCAATATTTTTTTTAAACAAACAAATTTTGATGTAAATTTTACGAATAACGCAGGCAACTTTATGTTACAGAATACTAGAATATTAAGTTATGAAAAGCTAAGAAGCAGCAGTAGTTCTGGGAAACAAATATTGTAGAGTTCTGGCAAATACAGCGCTATAATTTTTCTTTAAACATGCGTTAGCAATATATAAGCGCAGTTGAATCTATTCACTAAACATCATAAAAAGAATTTGAAATAAAATTATAAATTTCCAAATTTTCTCTATTTAAAAATCAACAATCAAACTCAGAATTTGTAAATATCATTTTTAACTAAAGCATTAAACTATCTTTCAATAAATTGTCTTCAATACTCTTTACCCACGCAAACATATAAATCAGCCAGGTTTGAGTAAAGTATAATTTTGATGAAAAAAAGCCGCTTATTCTTCAATTTACACTTTATCGAGATATGTAAAAAAGTTTTAAACTAAATTTAAACAAAACACCTTATCTAATCTATAAAAAAAAATTAAACTACTTTAGTAAGTAGTGAGTAAATATTAAGCAATATCAAAAAAAGTACTCAAATCAAGGACACATTTTTTTATTTCATTCCTTATAACTTCTTAGAATAAGATTTAGGGTTCGTGATTTATTTTATCATTTCCAGATTTATTTTGATTTTATTTAATAAAAGTTAATTCTTATAATAGGATTTTACATCACTTGATGTGATTCCTTACTAGATCAAGATTTTATTTATTTAATCTCGCAGTATATCTCTAGCTAAATAAAAATGCCCTTCTTACATTAATATCCGATTTTGTTATTAGTTTTATTAAGTGGAAGAATAGCGTGCTGCTTTACGAAAAAATACAGTTCAGTTATTAGTAGATATACTCTTACTTCAATTAAATTAATATTGGTGTGACCATATTTTTTAAAAGTATCTTTACAATTATATTAAGTGGAGCATTTTGGTCCATGTACTTTAGCAGCAGCGCTTGTAGCGAAATAGCTGCAAATATATATTGAAAATATTTCGCTCTATTTAGACGTGTAAATCAACGTTGTGGAAACAGCGCACTTCCGACAGTTCGCCGTCAAGAAAATTGCGCAATAAAATTTGAAATTGATAAATCACGAGAGTGGCACAGCCACGGCACATAAAACTACGCAACACACATAGTGTGGGGTTTGCCAATATTATTATTATTATTAGTATTAGTAGTAGTAGTATAAGGAGGGGTGGCTGTCGGCGCGGCGACTAGATTCTACGCAAGCCCGTTTTGCCAACCTCCAGTCTTTTAGATAAAGGTTAGGAACACTTCCTCTTCGAAAACTGCCCCTCTGATCCCTCTGTAGGCTGGAAATTTTGTAAGATAGTGAAATAAAGATTCGTTCTCCTCCCAGCATTTTCTGCAAGTTGAGTTCATAAGACCGACTATAAAAACCTTTGGGGCGAAGTGGGGTACGTGTGTACATCAAAGTTTTTTCTTTTATTTTTTCAACTAAAAACATTCATAACTACCTTGATGTTAAAAAACAAAAGATCAAGAGATCTTGGGTGGAAATAACGAAAATTTGAACTTGGATGAGCATTCCACAAGGAACACGCAAAAGACCAGAGCGAAAAGAGAAATTATTAAACGATGTTTCGCCCTAAGTAACCAGCGTGAGTTCATTAGTGGTTTCACTGGTCACCCTCTAGAATACATCATTAAACTCCATCGTACACTTTGATTTTTAACCTTGAGTCACTCACTAATAGGCTTCGTTCCACACTGGTACTTATCCAAGTTACCTGACACGGATTCGTCCTGGCGTGTTAATAATTCCAGTAGGATTATGCTCCTAAGGCAATTAAAACAAAAGAAGGAGTTAAAGGAGTTAAGAAACCTCCAAATCAGTTACCTCAACCGAAAACAAACTAAAAAACAAAAGATCAAGAGGGAGATAGGGTGGAAATAACGAAAATTCAAACTTAGATGAGCATCCCACAAGGAACACACAAAAGACCAAAGCGAAAAGAGAAATGATTATCGATGTTTCGTCCTGGGTAAGACACACTTGTGTGTATGATGGTGTTTAATGATGTATGGTAGAGGCTGACCAGTGGAACCACTGATGAGCCCACGCTGGTTACCCAGAGCGAAACATCGTTTAATCGTTTCTCTTTTCGCTTTGTTTTTTTGTGTATTCCTTATGGGATGCTCATCCAAGTTTTAATTTCCGTTATTTCCACCCAAGATCTCTTGCTCTTTTGTTTTTCAGTTTCTTTTCGGTTGAACTAACTGATTTGAAGGTCTTTTAACTTCTTTTTTTGTTTTAATTGCCTTAGCAGCATAATCCTTTTGGAAATATAAACACGGCAGGATGAATCCGTATCAGGTAACTTGGATAAGTACCAGTGCGGAACGATGCCTATTTGTGAGTGATTCAAGGTTGGAAATTAAAGTGTGTGATGATGTTTAATGATGTATGGTAGAAGGTGACCAGTGAAACCACTGATAAGCCCACGCTGGTTACCCAGAGCGAAACATCGTTTAATCATTTCTCTTTTCGCTTTGGTTTTTTGTGTGTTCCTTGTGGGATGCTCATCCAACTTTTAATTTCCGTTATTTCCACACAAGATCTCTTGATCTTTTGTTTTTTAGTTTCTTTTCGGTTAAAGTAACTGATTTGGAGGTTTTTACCTTCTTTTTTATACTTTGATGTTGTTGTTTGAAGGTGGTAGACAATGTTGAACTTGAGAGTAAACTAGAGTTTCGAACTTCCATTATCTTTATTTTTTACTTTTTCGACAGGAAGATGGTCTACCCATAGGATCTCCACTTTCGCTGGTAGTGGCCAACATCTTTATGGAATTTGTTGAAGAAGAAGCTCTGCGAAAATCATTCAAACTAAATCAAAACTGAGATACATGGACGAAATATCTATCATCTGGAAAAAGGACAACAATACACTTGAACAATTCTTCAATCATGAAAGAAAAAGAAAGTTGTCAGGTCCCCTTTCTCGACGTTATAGTCACCAAAAAAATTCAACCATAATACTGGACTATATCTTAACTTCAAATCAAACCACTCCAAATCAGCCAACCTGGGAATTAAAAAATCTCTTCTAGATCGTGCCAACTTCATCTGCAATACAGAAGAAGCTTTAAAAATAGAAAAGTCAAAAATTCGATCCGATCTGCGAAGCAACGGTTTCTTCAACTACACGATCAATAAAACTCTTCAGGCTACACCAACACAAAGGGCGACAAACATGAATACTAAAAGATAGGCGACACTTATAATACCAGACATCAAAGGAATCTCAGAAAAGATAAGAAGGATAGAGAACCAATACCATTTTCGGACTGTCTTCAAGATGACCACAATAATAGGAAGTCAATTAATAAAAAGTAAATTATATCGCCACAACACCAAGAACTGCATCTAACAGGTACTATGGCAGCGTGGGGATATCAACATCAGAGAAACCAGCCCACCCATAGAAGTCCGCCTTACAGAATAAAAAAACTCGACACAACTGGATCAAAAATAGCTCAACATTGCTGAGAAAATCAACATCATAAAGGGGCAAAGATCGTTGCCAAGAAGAAAAATATATTCAAGCGGAAGTTCAAAGAAATAGCATTCCTAAAGAGGAACCAGGATGTATTTTCTCAACAAGGCGTCACCATCAATGATATTTGGAAACCCATACTTTTCGGAGGTAACAGATTTCAACTGCGAAACCGCGAAACCAACCAAGTGTACACTTCATGGTTCACTGAATACAGGTTTGTTTTGTGGTTTACTGAACACAGGTTAGTTTTAAGTATATATAGAAAGCAAAGGTTGTGAAAAGTAAAAAATAAAGACAATGGAAGTTCGAAACTCTAGTTTACTTTGGTGTTGTATGCGAATGCGAAATATCAGACCCAAGCGTTGGAGTAGAAGGTTAAAAAAATTGTTTAATAAAAAAGATGTGGTACACACGTAACCCACATGATCTCTTATTTTTGTAGCTCAGAGGTCAACAGTCTTCGGTCCAATTTATCTGAAAATGAAGAAGAGGATGTAGATTGAACTACTAATAGAGTGTTTTAAAAATTATACTGTGGTAAACAATCCCTCTGCAAACCTGTTAATGGGTGTTAGGAAATATAAAAGTAAAAGAGAAAATCCTGTAACATTTGGGTCAAATTAAAAAAATAAATAAAAAAGAGAAAGTTAGGGTACTTATCTAGAGAGCAGTTTTTCAAAATCTTCCACTTTATTTCCGAACTCTTTATCAGTTATCGCGGCACTATCAAAAAATTTTGTATTTCACAGAGTCAACTTAAAAACGCGCACTGCAGGCATAGATAACAAATAAATAACTAAAAGAACGTAAAGAAAATAAACAAATAAACTCCAACCAAGCAATCGCGCAGCTCGTGTTTTTAGTTTTTATCGGTAGCAAAACATTCTTGCTAGCGAAATATTGCTAACCGCTAATACAGCTAAACCTATCCTAAAGTTATGATATATATAATGAAACTCAAATCTGAAAGCTGCACATCCTTAGCAGCTTTTGTCTAAAGTTATAAAGGTTTCAATTTTTATATATTTTTAGAATTGCTTATTAATACTTCATAAGCATACCAAATTTCTTCACAATCGGTAAAGTGTGTTTTTGTGAAAAATGCTTCATAACATTTGCATGCAGATGCTTCTGCTGTGCAGGCTTTTTAGCTGCGTCACAACTATATTTCGAAAGTCGACAGTAGCGCCAACTGTGATTGATCGGACGCATTTTTTACGGGGCGGTAAGCGGAGAAGGCAACCGTAAGCGGGCCCATTTAAAAGCTCATAAATTTAGAGCCAATTCTCTCCACATATGGGATCCTTTCACGCGTCCAGCTTACAGATATAAGAGTACGGGAGAATAGGCTTCAAGTTGTACAACTTGCTAACTCGGGGCGTCACCATTTTTATGCCCCTAAATATTCTACATTTTCACGTCGAATTGGATCTGGCTTAAACCGCGTATATTGCGCTTTTTTATGTGCTGAAAAAGACGTTAGATGTACTTCGTGAGAACATAGCAAGAATAGCGGAAAATTGAAATACCAGATCTGACAAAAAAGCTAAGAACAAATGATTCCTATACCAACACAGGGTTATTCAAAATTCCCTAGAAAGACTTTAACTGTAGGTAGAATTTGTTGTTCTGACCAAAAATTAGTAAAATAAATTTTTGTGAACTCTTTCGTTTTAAAGATATTTAAAAATTGTTAATATATCTCCCTTTACTACGTGGTAGAAACACCAATCTTTGATAACAAAACTTTGGCAACTTTAAAATGCTTGACAAAAACCCTAAAACATTTTATTGTTAGCACACGTAGACTTGCGTGGTAAATTATTTTAATGGCGATTCCCAAAAAAAATCGAAAATTTTCCTCTCAAATTCAGAGAAAAAAAATATGCAATTTAAACAAAATAATCACGTAACTTTTCCTAGATTAATTATATTCAACCACTGTTTAAACCTTTCTAGGGATTTTTCAATCACCTTGAATAAATTAAACCTAATTACTTGTGAAAAGAAATGGAACTATCTACTAATAATCTTCGAATGTTGCAGCACCTTGTATATTAAACAAAACATAAATAAAAACAAACGACCAAACGCGTTACCAGTCAAAACAAAACTGAAAGAGTGAGGTTGGTATCAAAATGGCGTCTCTCTTTTACCTTATCGTAAAATTAGTTGCAGCAGGGCATTCTCCCAATTCTCGGGTCCAGCTTCAAATTCATCACCGTTGAATTATATGGAAAAAAACGACGAAGCTCCGAGTGGATTTTTCCTTAAAACCGCACATAAGTCACTTAAAATGGATGATTTTTTTAAAGCAATTCCAAAACAACTATACATAGGGGAGATGACGATCATAAGGAAGAAAGCTCTCTAGAAAATACAAAAATTTGTTTACAACTAAAACTGTTTTTGATTAAAATATCTTTAATTGTTAGATCAACGTTGAGTTTGACAAATAGTCGAAGTGCCAGTCAAATATAGGACCTCACAAAAAAATGGGCTAACCCTTTGAGATTTTGCGTGACCAAAAATACAAAACTGCCACCTATAACGTGGATCATTACAATATGGCAACACTGTAAATACTAAAATTTTAAATCGCTTTATTTCCTATTTGAAATTTTTTTTTTGGTTTTTAAGTTAATTTTAGCGCCTTTAAATGAGAAATAACATAATTGTTATATGTCACCTAAAAACAATCGAAATATGTCATCCAAAAAACTCGAAGGACCATTTTTCCGTGATTTTTAGAACAACCCCTAGGAAACAACGATTGTAATAAATTTTATTTTTACTCTTTACATAATTTAAGTAATTAATATAAAAAAAAATTGGGGTGCCACCTGAGTTCACTTTGATAAGTAGTTGACTGCCATTTTAAACTCGCTTTGTAAAAACATCATAAACGCTGCTATCTCTTTTACTATAAACGCTAGAACAATAAATCTTTTTTTGTTGGATTGGTATTTTCTTTCCACATAAAAAATTTCTTTTACGTTTTGTCTGAAAAATTATGTTTAGGCACTGATATATATAAAAAACACATTTTTTTTAATGTAAAAACAATAAAATAAATGACGTTTTTTTAAACTAATTGGTATAAAAAAAATCCCACCATTATGAAAAAATTAACGGGTTTAAAGTGATTTAAAAATAAGTTTAATTGGTTATGATACGTCACAAGGTTTCCAAGATATGACCCAAAAATTACCAAATTGGCAGCAAGGATTCATCATATAAGTGCTAGAGACTTGACCTGTATAATTTGTGCTGCATCTTCGATATTTTTAGCACAAGTATTATACATAATCGTAATCAAAAATGTATTGGCGTTCGCAAAAATTGAGGGAGGAGCTTGAATAAATACATATTCTCAGATAACCATTTTATTATTATTTTTTAGGGAAGTTAAATCTTTAGGAATACCTACATATTTAGTGGCTCTGGAGGGGGGGGGGCAGCTTGAGCTCTGCCCTACCTACGCTACTAAAAAAGAAAGAGACAAAATATAAAGTATGTAAGGCATTACAAAACTGCAGACCTGGAACTTTTTTTCAAAACCATCTAAACCAAATTTAGATAATTTCTTTTGGATTGGCGAAGTCGTTCTACCTCACCTATTAAAGACGCATATGCTGACGTTTTTGTTTTTGAGAGTTCTACCCAGAAACATTCGTAACTTTGTCAATCACCCAAAATACTTAAACTAAGAAGAATAACCGTATTAAGATAATAAAAATATAAAATTATCTAACGCATAAATTATGGTAGTTAGTACTTACTTTACCAATATAATTAAAGCCTTAGAACAATGAACTACTAGAAGGAGCTTTTTTTCAGACCTACGACAGGGGTTTGAGTTCAACATCTTCATCCCATTATTGTCATGTTAACCTAATACGTTTTTCGCTGTTTTTAATATTATTTGAAATACCTTCAATAATTTTTAGTTCCGTTTAATTAAATAGTCTAGATATAGTAATCAAAATCTATATTTCTATAAAAAAAAATCTAAGAATGTGTTCAAGTAGGATGTACAACTATAAAAATAAAAAAAGGTGCTATGGAAATACCCACTCACACTGAAATTAATGACAAACCGGAAACACAGATTTCCTGCCTTTGTTTACCAAGAATGGCCAAATATGACGAATTCTAACCTAATATTTAGATAATATTTTATTTTAACGTACATGCGAAACGAAATACTGCGGTCACCCGGCTTCTGTTTTAACTTTCATATAATAACACTTCATCTTTGCGTTTAATGACCACCATAACATGCTTGTTATGTAAACCACTATTAACACTCTGGTATATTTTAAATTGTATCCCACAGTCTGAGCGGTAATCACAAAACATATACAAGTTATCATTTTGCTGAAAATATACTTATTTCTCATAATTTTGCTACAAAACAAATATTTTTTCGTAACCTAACCTGTAGAGACAAACATTCTTTATTATCAACTTACTCAAGCTTTTAGTCCACCATACCATCATGGTATGGGGAACTATTAAAATCCTAAAATTTTGACATTTCTTAATTTTACCAAAAATGAGTTACTGAGGGTCCAAAATATCTTAATCGACGAAAAAAACAAGTTGTCTGTCGGTCTGTCAGTCTGTCGGTCTGTTGTCTATTGTCTGTCTGTCTGTCTGAATCGATTTTAGAGAGATTTGGTACAAAAATCCTCTATCGGCTGACCATGAAATGCTTTACTTTTGGGTAGGGAGGTGGGGGTTGAAATTTGGAACAAAAGCAAGTAGCGATATACGGTTTTTCGTTGTTTTTATTTGTTTTTTATGAAACCGAAATGACATTTAATAAAGGACGTATAAACCGTCAGAGAAAGCGATTTTATTAAATACCGCCCTTATGTAAACGTTTAGGTGCGTATAAACGTAGAAATTGTATTTTTGCATTGATGGTCTATTACGAAAGCCCAATTAAAACTATTGCAAATATCGTGTCAAGTCAAATAAACCATAGAAAATCATGAAAGCTTTTACTCTTTTGCTTTGAAATCAGAAGTGATTCCTTACCCGCACTGTGTCGGAGACCAAGCCAAATTAAGTTTGCTCAAACTACGAAGCTCTGATCTTGTTACCTTCAGTAAATTGCTGATCTATTTATCTGGAATGAAGCAGACAGAGAAAACAGTAAATACATATATGACCCACAGTGGTTCTTATTATTTCTATAAATGCTTTTTCCCTCAATACTTTATTAGGGTAACGGCAGGTTACAGAACGCATCTTTTAAGAATACGCAGTGCAATTTTGTTTCTCTAAGTGTTGTTGATATAGCAACCCTGTTGGTATTGAAATAGTGGTGGGTAACTTAAGACGTATAAGAACACCAAAAATGTTTTTCTGTAGCTGTTTGTTTTGTTATTATACGATTTAGACGTATTAATATATATTAGTAAAATGTTAGTAAGAATTGGCAAACAATAGCAAAAACTTTTAAACCACTATCTGTTTATGATTTTCAAGGCGAATGATGTTTCACAAGATATAAAAATAAAAAGGGATTTGCCCCTACTGCCGCATACAGAGACATTTACACATAATAAACTTATACTTAGGACACACACTTGAGTGACTCCCAAAGGCTTTCGCGGACGTGTGTTGTTGTTGCTTTTGTTTTCTCAAAAAGTGCCTCAAGACGTCTAAATTATTGAAACTATAAATCTTCTGTATAAGGAACAATTCCTTTGGTACTTTTATTGCAACGAACTTAATGCTAATAAAGGTTAGGTACTTTTTAAGACTTTTATAGCAAAAAAAGGAAAATTTTAAAATTAAAAAATGACCAAAATTGTACATAACTGGATTTGCTATCTTTTCACATAACTGAGGTTTTTGAGTATTTTTTTTTTTAAACGTATTTGAGAGTTATTTAATAGTTATTTAAACAAAAAGGTTTGAAAACGACTCTTTGCAAACGATCGAGACAGTTTGGTGGTCGACCCGAAGGCGAGGTCCACAAGTCGAGGGAGTGTGCCAAGAGGTTTTCAAACGAGTTTTTTACGAAACTTTTTATACGACTGCAAATAAACAGAGACCAGAAAAATTAAGTTTCAATTTAATTCGATTTTATTGATGAAATGTATAATATTCTATTAACGCATTAACAAACGAAACTAACTAATATATTCCTTTAAGCTTACGTCGGGAAAGCAGTTTTATTTTTCACCTAATTTTCGGTAATAGACAATATTTTTGGTGTCGTGTTTTCAATGGAGTTTTTCAGGGTGTAGTCGTGGTTTTCTTGTTCTGTTCCAAAGGGACAATGCTTGTTCTGATTCTGTGGTGACAGATGAGCAGAAGACACTGAAGACTCTATCATTTTCGAAGCTTCAATTTTATTTCTCAGAGAGTCATCAACAAAGCCTTTGGCAACTGACTTGGACTTCCATCCGCCATGTCGTTAAAGGGTAAGCAGATCAGGGCCAAAATTGACTAAAATGTTTCATGAAACATTCTGGATTCTCTAGCAACAAAAACTAGGCGATTTATCTAGCCATGTTTCCAATTTTGTTAATGCCAAAGTTTTTTTTTTAAACATTTTCTGTTTTGATAGTTCAAAAGAAAACCTGCCTATCTTCAGATCGGGAAGACGAAGAGCACAGTACTTCTTCAAGACAGTGTTAAGGCTTCCTGTAACTGTAAAAGATCTTGGTACCTTTATTTTTGTATTCTCTAGTTTAATCAGCATAGCACTGCCGAAATCTTTCATGTCTTCTATTTTGAGATAATATAATTCCTCTTTTTGCCATGCCTCAGACAGGCCAACTGCAACCATCGCCTTGATAAGTAAATACTTAAAAAAGAGAAGATCAAAAAATCTTGGGAGGAAAGAAAGAAAATTCAAAATTAGTTGAGTGTCCCACAAGGCACAGACAAAACACCAAAGCGAAAGGAGAAACAATTAAACGATGTTTCGCCTGAGGTGAACATTAACACCATCGCACACTCTGACTTCCAACTCTGAATCACTCACAAATACCCAGCAAACACGGTTCCCTCGGGCCTTCGTCGGTCCGATGTCGATTGCCGAATTTGCCGTCATTGGCATGACGTCGATTTACGACATCGGACCAGCAGTATTTTTTGTACGCTTTGCGATGTAGGCCCAATGTATGTTTGCCGACGCAGCGTTAGACTGTAGCCCGCCGTCGGACCAATGGTAAATTTTACTTTTTGCTGACATCGGCATACCGTCGCCTATAAATATTTAATTTGGTCGGTGTAACGTAGGCAAGCTGGTTTCGGCCCGACATCGGTAAACTATTCCGAAATTGGTTTACTAAAGCGGTCCAACGTCGGTGATTGACGAAGGTCCGTCGGTGGTAACTTAAAGCGGCCCGACAATGGCAAAACACAGAGGTCTGATAATGGGTGGATAATAAGGCCCCACATCAGCCTCTCAAAGCGACCCGACGTCGGTGATTGACGAAGGTCCGTCGGTGGCTGCTGACATGATCCGACATTAGCAAACTACAAAGTTTCGATAATGCGGGTGCTTAACCAGTCGGTGTAAGTGGCAGAAGAGGTGATATCTTGGCAATTCCGCATTCTAGTTTTAAAATACCCTTGCTCATTATATATATATAATATTATCCTCCACTGTGCAGGGAATATAGTGATATTAGAGCCATCTCTACATACTAGAAAGAAACTATTAAGCAGTTTAAAAATTTTAAGGTGAAGTAATCGGACCATCGTCAGTTGCTGATTCTCCACCAATCAAACAAAGTTCCAATCGGAGCATCGTCGGCCCTACAGCAGATAAAGTGGTAGTCGACATAAAGTTGACTATAGTAAATCGGGCCATCGTCAGTTGCCGATTCTTGACCGATTAAAAAAAGTTCCAATCGGACCATCATCGACCCTAAAGCAGATAAGGTTTGCGTTGGCATAATGTCGACTATAGTAAATCGGGCCATCGTCAATTGCCGATTCTTGTCTGATTAAACAAAGTTCCAATTGGACCGTCGTCGACTCTAAAGCAGATAAAGTGGGCGTCGGCATAAAGTCGACTATAGTAAATCGGGCCATCGTCAGTGGCCGATTCTCGACCGATTAAAGAAAGTTCCAATCGGACCATCATCGACCCTAAAGCAGATAAGGTTTGCGTTGGCATAAAGTCGACTATAGTAAATCGAGCCATCGTCAGTGGCCGATTCTCGACCGATTAAAGAAAGTTCCAATCGGACCATCATCGACCCTAAAGCAGATAAGGTTTGCGTTGGCATAATGTCGACTATAGTAAATCGGGACATCGTCAGTTGCCGATTTTCGAGCGATTAAAGAAAGTTCTTATCGGACCATTATCGGCCCTAAAGCAGATAAAGCTTGCGTTGGCATAATGTCGACTATAGTAAATGAGACTATCGTCAGGTGCCGATTCTCGTCCGATTAAACAAAATTCCAATCGGCCGTCGTCGGTCCTAAAGCAGATAAAGTACTCGTCGGCATAAAGTCGACTATACTAAATCGGACCATTGTCAGTTGCCGATTTTCGACAGATTAAAGAAAGTTCCTATCGGATCATCATCAGTCCTAAAGCAGATAAGGTTTGCGTTGGCATAGTGTCGACTATAGTAAATCGGGCCATCGTCAGTTGCCGATGCTCGTCCGATTAAACAAAGTTCCCATCGGACCATCGTCGGCTCTAAAGAAAATAAAGTGGGCGTCGGCATAAAGTCGACTATAGTAAATCGGGGCATCGCTTGTTGCCGATTTTCGAACGATTAAAGAAAGTTCCAATCGGATCATCGTTGTTCCTAAAGTGGTATCGGCATAAAGTCGACTGTGGTAGTGTGGACCTCCGTCAGTTGCCGAGTACCGAAAACTAAAAATCGCAATCCGTACAACATCGGGCCAGAGTGTAGTCGCCGATGCCGACACACTGCCGACGTTGTCGATATTGGCCCGATTCAATGCCGACGATTTGTGTTTGCTGGGTAGGCAACGTTCCGCATGGTACTTATTATAAGCCACCTGATACGGGTTAGTCCTGTCGTGTTCATCTTTCCAATAGAAATATGCTCCTAAGACAATTGAAACAAGAAGTTAAACTTCCAAATCAGTTACATAAACCGAAAAAAATCTAAAAAAGAGAAGATCAAAAGATCTTGGAAGGAAAGAAAGAAAATGTTTTTCGGTTGTTGTAACTGATTTGGAAGTATAACTTTTTGTTTTAATTGTCTTAGGAGCATATAAGTAAGCCTGTGCAAAACATTTTGCACATGGCGTGCGCAAAATGCCGTTTTCAGATCGTGTTCTCCATGAGCAGAACCCTCTTTTTCAATACAGTCGTATAAAAATAAACTTTTTTTCACTAAAAAGGTATTTTACTTCCTCATTTCAGGGATTGAAATGGTCCCTTTTATCCCCGGAACTAAAGTATTTTATTCCCCGGGACTAAAATATTTTAGTACCGCTCCTTATTATCAGGCTATATAAATTAACTTAACGTCAGACCGAATGAAGGTGTGGTAAAAACGCATTTTAGGAACATTTATATTTATTTGTAACATCCGAAAATAGGCGAGAAAAGAATTAACCTAACCTATATATTCTTAAACTAATTGACATTATAGTGCGTCACATTAATCTATTTACAATGACTCTACTACAGCCAAGCAAATGTATTAATGGTCCCGAATCTGAGGCGGTTCTGCTTCGCTGCTGTATTGGAGTAGGAAAGATTACCGATTGGGTATGTGCAGTGCCGCAGTCTTCAATGATCACTTTAATAAAAACGGTGATCAAAAGTGCAAAAAATAGTATATGAACTATGTGACTAAAGTTTCTTTTTATCCCTCCTCGAATTGTATTATGTAGGTACAAACATTTCGCCTCGGGATAGAAAGTACCACTTTGGTCCCTAGGTATATAATGTACTATTTTTGCTCAAGTTGGGTAAGAATCAAAATTAAAAAATTTTACCCAACTTCTAGTATAACGGCACGGCAGTAGCAGAGACTATTAAGAGTAGATAATCATACCTAAGCCACGCTGGTCGCGATTTTATTTTGTATGGGCGACCGCAGCGAATACCTGTTTAATTCCACTATATACAGGGTGGATTGTTTAAATGGAACGTTGGTTCTAGCGGCTTTAGGGAAGAGGTTTTGAAAATAGATAAAAGCGAATCTTTAATGATTTTTTACGGACTTTTTGCCCATGATAAAAAAAGTGTTTGGGAACACCAACTGGAGGCCCAGGGCCCACCAACTATTGTTTTTTTATTTTTTTGGAAAGCTGGTTAAAAATTAATTTCAACGCACTAGTGTTTTTTGACATCTGTCAACCAATGTGTCAAAAATTTAAAAAAAAATATTTATTTGTCAATTATTGTAGCTTCAAAATAAACTACATCCTTCTCTATTTATTAAGCGGAATAAAGAAAATATCATACAAAGACATTATTGGTGGTCCATTTGGGAGCCCTCACTAAAGGCCCAGGGCCTACCAACATTTTTTTCATGAGAAGGCACCACTTTTAGCACTTTTTTGGAAAGCTCGTTAAAAAAGAAATTCGTTTAAATGACCTTTTTTTCTCATCTGTCAACCCATGTGTTAAAAATTTTTTAAAATATATTTTTTGTTGTCAAGAACAATTGAGTAGAAAAGAGAATCAAGGTGTACTTTGAATCCATCTCCCTTTTATCTAATATCTAGTAAATTTAAAAAAAAAGTAATTAGGCTGCGCCCTGAAATGGGCGGCAATAACATCTTTTTTGGTAGTTTCTTTATTTCACTTAGTAAATAAAGATATCTGTAGTTTACTTGGAAGCTAAAACAATAGACAAAAAACTGATTTTTTAAAAAGTTTAAGACATGGATGGGCAGATGTCCAAAATGTATTTATTCGAATTTCTTGTTTAACAAGCTTTCCAAAAAGGTGCTATAAATGGTACCTCCTCATGAAGAATATATTGGTAGACCCTGGACATTCAGTAAAGTCTCCTAAGTGACCGGCCAGTAATGTCCTTCTGTGGTATTTTCTTTATTCCGCTTAGTAAATAGAGAAATATGTAGTTTATTTTGAAGCTATAACAATTGACAAAAAATAAGCTTTTTTAAATTTTTGACACATTGGTTGACAAAACTAGTGCGTTAAATTTATTTATTAACAACATTTCCAAAAAAGTACCACAAGTGGTACCTCTTTATTTAAAAAAAAAATAGTTGGTGGGCCCTGAACCTCAAGTTGGGGGCCTGAATTTTTTTTTATCATGGGCGGAAAGTCCGTAAAAAATCACTAAATATTTGTTTTTAGCTTTTTTTCAAACCTCTTCTCTAAAGCCGCTAGTAGCTCCATTTAAAGAGTCCACCCTGTATATACTTTGCGGGTCTAAAACTTGTAGGATTTTGAGGTTTTCCTATTACCTTGAGCAAATGGTTTACAAGGACCAACTTTGTATATACCTAGGCCAAGGTAGTTGACTGTAATAATAATTTCTTTCTCGGACAAGCTATATGCTATTCACTAATTAAATCTTCTTTTTTAAGCCTTCTTGTAAAGAAACTGGACTGTGCGTTGACATAAGAGCTCCCAACTCATAAATTAATAAAGACTATTTTCTATTATCTCTCTCCATTTTAAATTTTTCTAAATTTTAAAACATTTCACAAATTGAAACATTGGTAATCTCTAAATTAAAATGGCTGTGAATTTGAAATATAAACAATATTAAGTAGTTGTCACCAATTTTTTTATTTTTTATTTTATTACTTGTTTAATTATTTTTTGGGACCAATGGTTCTTTTAGTAGTAGCTTTACTAAATAAGATCTTACCTCAAAATTACATTTTCTTGTCATTTAATTGTTTCAACCAAAGTAATTCTAAATTTAAATGATACTTTAGCGCCTCTTGAAAGTTCCAATACAATGAAGTACCTACATTATTATCTGATAATTTACTTTAAAGTCCCACACTTTTTAGTAAACAAAAAAGGTCCCTGTAGTTAAAGAAAACATTTTATTATTAGTAAAAAGAAAATCCCACTTTATTTATTGCCCTTTAACCTTACAATTCAAAACGCAATCCTATAAATATATATCTATCTACAGGGTGATTTACGACGATATGCAAATATTTTAACGGTAAGTATTACTAGCCCAACACAAATCCAATGCTAATTTTTTTTTATTCTTTTTGTCAAATACACAAATATAAAATTATTGCAATATTGCAAAAATAAAAACGAACATATCCCGAAAACCAATATACGTATTTGCTTTAAATTTGGCTATTACATAAGGAGCCCCAAATACAACTTCCTTCAATGTATGAAAACCTTAAATTTCAGGTCCATACTAAGAAAAAATAGTATTATTTATTTTTGTAAAAACAACACCTTGTATACTGCAATTTGCTAATTTCAGCATTAACACATAAAAGCTAAAGGATGGTGCTATAATACCCTTACAATATATTTAACGCGTTAAGTCTCTGTTTTTTATAAAAAATCCAAATTCCGATCCTGAAATATAAGGGTTAGAAACAATATCACGTTCTAAATTACTAAAAACGTATTTTTAGGTTAAAACTAATTTAAGCATAAATAAAGCAACACCCACCCTCCTCAAGCACCAAACATGTACATACAGGGTCGGATTAATATTTTTTAATCCGGTTTTGGAATTGGGTTGAAGTCGTAGTCAAATCATTAATATTTCAGGCACGGACTAATAATTATTTGGTTTGATTTGCCTTTATTAAAAAACAACATTTTTTTGTACTTCACTTGGAGATTTGGATATCACAACATACAAGGCAAAGGATGTTGCTACTATAAGTATTTTTAAAATGATCATCATCTACAAAACCGGTGGATAATCTACAGGGTGATCTACCATAAATGCCACCGCCATTTTTCTTCGTTATTGGGCATGCTACGAAAAAGTGAATCACCCTATATATATATATATATAAAATAATGAGTAAATGGTGATATTAGGGACAGTTTGGAACGATCATTTCACATTTTGTAGTAGTTGTAGTAATTACAGAGTCTGCTCAGTATGTGGTAATTAAGTACTACCACTGCCGTAAGCCACGAATCAATTTCGTTGTGGTTGTGGTAATAATTTTTTGGAGAATTTTGGCGCAACTAATTTTAAAAATTATAAAATATTACCAGCTTGTAACATGAAGAATATTTATTTTCTAAAATAAAGTCCAATTTAGTACTTTTCCCATCTCCAAATTTTTTTACAACTGACAGTTTTTGTGTGTGTTTCAAAAACTGGGGTAAAATCGACGCGTGGTAGCGGTAGGGGTTGTTAAACACTACCATAAGAGCTGTCAAAGTTGTCAAAATTTTAAGCGTTCCAAAATTTCCTGTATTTTTGTAACCGTTAGGTAATATTTACTCCCCATTTTAATAGTTTTTACGTCAGGAGTATATAAAATGGTTACTGTGAATTGTTTTTGTCTTGCCTGGAAGATCTGACATACGTTTTTTTATGTCAGTAGTGTTAATATATTAGACAGTTTAGGTCATCACACGTAAAAGGTGCCTGTCCAACTTGAAATTTGCCGAATCGGACGTTTCAGGCATTTGTATTACCAATCTATAGACCCATATTTGTCACATATCTCTGCGTTAGCAACATAGAGCAGACGTTATTGAATAGAAGCTTGCGCCTGTTCTGAACATTATGCATACTAAACTAAATACGCGACTACGATTAAAAAGCTCAAATCCGCAGAGATTGGATTTTGATATCTGTATTCGAGCGGAACTCTTTGTTTTCTTACAGATAAAATAAATACAGAATATTGCGCTATATTCCACGTCCACGCGTACGTCCTGTGACCAACTTAAACTAGACACTTAAAGTAAATATTTCAACGCATCGGTATCGGTATACGTATCGCGTTCGAAATAAAGCCAAAATACATACATTTTTGACTTGTTTATGCGATTTTTCTAACGATGCCTGCTTCTTTGACGGGTGTGATGACAGAATCTCGTTACGTACGGAAGGATCTACATATCGTTAGGGACCCATCGCACCCTTCAAAAATGTGGGCATCGTTCGAAACCTCGCATAAACAAGTCAAAAATGTAGCGTATTTTGACTTTGTTTCGAACGCGTTACGTATACCGATACGGATGCGTTGAAATATTTACTTTAAGTAGAGACATAAAGCTATATGTAACTCATTGCGGTATACGTATCCGCATGTAGCAAGAACCAAGCACATTGATTGGTCAGAAACTTATAGCACGTTCGAAAAGAGCAGATATATGCCAATTTAAAGTGTTTCTGAACGCAATAGGTGCTGAGATACGATACGTGTGCCGTAACGTAACTATAGGTTGTGAAAAACTGTGAGTGCGTTGTATATTTTGATGTTGATGTATTTCTTTTGAATCTTTAACCTAAAAATCAGTTTTAGCTCATCATCATTCAACTCATTAGTACAATTTGGGCAAACATTATTTTTGTGGCACCTAACGCGTCTCAACACCTATCGAGTTCAATAACACCTTAGATTAGCATATATCTGCTCTTTTCGAACGTGGTACAAGTTTCTGACCAATTAATGTGCTTGGTTCTCGCTAGATGCGGATACATATACCGCGATGAGTAACAAATAGCTTTATGTCTCTAGTGTCTACTGTCTAATAAGATACTGTGTTTACGTATAACGAAAAAGTATTCTTGTAATTGCCAATTTAAAAATACAAGATTTTTCTTAGCTGTAGGTCCTTAAACTTCTTTACGTCGGTCACGACGACTAGACAACATTTTTTTTATTTTCGTATTCCGCGGTATTTATAGTACCATTAGAAAGTAAATTAATTAAACTGAATTGAAACAAATGAAAATTAACTCTCTACGTTTCTGTCTGATGTAGACTAATTTTACTTTGTATAAATTTAAAAAATCTTTAATTGTTTTTTGAGGGCTCTTACAGGATATTTTTTTGTTAGTTTAATTTAAGCTGATTTAAAAAATATTAAATTCTTCGAATGTTAATTATAAAAGAACAAGGAAAAATAGAAATATTTTTGATGCATTTTACATCCTGTAGTAACTTATTTACTGTTTTGTCGATGTAGGATATGGGCAAAATAAAAACTTTTGTTCTTTGGTACGTTTCGGACTATATTTGTCCTTCTTCTACTTCAGTCTATCAGCATTTCATGCTCCAAGCTACCACTGCTGCCCCCCCCCCCCCCCGTAAAACACGCCATGTCTCTCCAAAGTCGGCATGGCGTGTTTCTTTGGTGGGGCAGCGCCGCATACTAAAGTAGAAAAAGGACGAATATAGTTCAAAACGTACCAAAATATAAAAAGTACTTTTTTTGCCGATATCATACACTCATAAAATAGTAAAACACAAGGTTTTTTTAAAAACAGTAATATCGTCAAATTTAAAATGACCACGGTAATCAATGGTCCAATCAGCACCATTATAATCATCATCATATTCATACCTTAAACCTTTGTGTAGTCCACTTTTATACGGATGTACTCAAGATCTATCAGTACCTCTGCAATAGCTGTCTAAAACCCGGTTCCCGTGATCTATCAGTACCTCTGCAATAGCTGTCTAAAACTCGGTTACCATCTATGCGTTTCTCATGCGTAGTCCCCCTGAGTGAAAACACATATCACGTGGTTTAAGCGAGGTTGCCTATATAAGTTCATGTGGGACCATGTGATGAGTTTTTAGAATCAGGTTGGCTGCGCATGGGAAACGCTTAAGTGGGAACCGAGTTTTAGATATCCTGAAGGGGACCTATAGGTTGTGAAAAACTGTGAGTGCGATGTAATTTTTGATGTTGATGCATTTCTTTTAAATCTTTAACCTAAAAATCAGTTTTAGCTCATCATCATTCAACTCATTAGTACAATTTGGGCAAACATTATTTTTGTTGTCATCATTTAGAAACTGTTTTTGAAATTATGTTAATTCATCACAACAGGCTCTTAGATATGGTGACCAACCGTACACTATTTGACTGGACAGTCCGGTATTTTGCTGAATTTTCCAGTTTAAAAAATTTGTTCGGTATTGACCGGTATTTTTTCGCGTTGTCCAGTCCGGTATTTCACAGTTGCAATACTGCACATGGCAACGTTGCTCGTCTGTAGCTATTTTCACAGTTTACTGTGTATGGAGCAATGAGACACTCATGAATTTGCAGATTGCGATTAGTTGAGTTTATAGTTTCGCCAATCGCGTTGCGTAAGTCTGCGTAAAGAGAGCCGCCTGTTAGTACTTAGAAAATCTAATTTTTCTTATTTTAGAATAAGTAATTGCGTCATTTCTGAGTGTTTTTGTCTCATTCCTAGTTTTGTGGTTTTCTAATTATAATCAAAGGTTTATAAATATTATTTTGCATTATCAACACGCGCAGCTACATGCATCAGTGTTAGTTTTAGGTGAGACAAAGTATTTGAATTTTCTAAATGTTTTACTTTTAGTTGAATACACTTTGGCCTTACCTGGGAGTAAAGCAGAGTTAAAAAGGATTTTTTTCTTTGATCAACAACATGTGAACTTACTGTGTAGTAATGATGCATCATTTTTAAGAAATAAGTTTTAATAAACATAAAAAACAATTATTTTTTTGACAATTTTTATTCTGTTAAAACTAGACAACAGAAATTTTTACCGCATCCGGTATTTTTTTGTTTGGAATTTGGTCACCTTACCTTAGATTCAAAAAATAAATTATACCTGGTCCAACAAACAAATGCGTTTGATGTGCTTTGGCTGTTGATTGATCAATTCCTCTCGCGGCTTCGAAAATTAGGTCCCAAGATTTCTCAGATAATAATATAACCAAAGTCTCCGTAAGCATTGGGTATATTTAAGTATATAGTTTATCTAAGAACAAGCTCATCGGTAATTTCATAAACGCCAAATATTTGAGAAAAACCTTTGATATTTTAATTGGAAGGTGTGTTCGAGCATGCATACTATAATTAAAATGCACTAGTCTCAACCCTTTATACCCCTCAACATCCACTACTGAAGCGAAATCAAGTCCTTTTTAGCCCTTAAGAACACTTTGGAACGTGTATTCTGGCGTGCATAATACATTCTCGAAACTCCCGAACACAAACGCTTAATCATAACTCGACATGGCTTATGGGCACATAGAGATATCCATAATTGAGCAACATCTAATTCGACCCTTTAAGATAACATCGCGACCGCAGTAATCTACTGTGTATAGTTGTAGAATCGCTCTATTATAAAAAACAAAGATAACTTATAAAAACAAAGTCGGAAAAGAGTATACAGTAACTGATTTCCTAAACAAATTGTTAGGGTGCAAATCAGCCTTCTATTAGATGCAGATATAGGGAAAAGCACATTAGGCAGATAAAGACGTACATAGCGCGACGTTGTCACTACATCTTACATGTAGCAAATTCATTCCACGTTATTGTTTTCTTATGTTTTTCATTTCATACGACTGTAAGTGCATTTGCGTAGAAACGAGTGAATAGGACGGAGTAACGAACGTCCACCCCGGGTTTCGCACTTTGATTCGAAAGCAAAAAGGAGACCAACAGTCAATGGTGATCCCAGGGGAGAGGAGGCAACATAAATTGAAATTTTTTCTTAAAAATCATATCCCTTAGAGCTACTTTTTCCTTTTTTTATAAAATGTTTCGCGCGCGGCGCAGGCTTCTCCGGTTACGCTACATTTTCCTATAATTTCCACCTACGACACTATTTTGTTCACCTCCGTTAACCTAGCGACCCCACCTCAAGAAAATCGAAACTTAGTCACACCATAATTATGTGCTAATTTTGTTCCCAATCAAAAAATATTGAGCTCCTCTGGTTTCTGAGAAAAAAAAATTGGGGTAGCTAGGTTAATATTAACTTAGCAACCCCACCATTTTTAAAAAAAAAAACATCATTTAAAATGAAGAAATAATTTTTTTCTGATATAGTCGTAGAGCGCATAACTTTGGTGTATACTTTTTAAAATTTTAGAACCGCATTTTATGGTGGAGTCGCTCGGTTAATATTAAACTAAACACTGCGCTGAAAAAAAAATTTGGATTTTTCTCGTACATATTTATGGAGCAAATAATTTTGAAATCATAAATTGTCACTTTAGAATCGCACTTCAGATGTTGGGAATGCTAGGTTATTAATAATTATATAATGTGATATTCTTTTTATCGATTTTCTCGGAAAGCAGATCGTAGACAAAATTAGCACATAATATACAGATAATACTGGTTTTTAAATTTTTTACCTACGACCAATGAATAATACTAATTTCACGACCCTCTCAACCCGATTGTAATGGGTCATTTACGGTCCTAGAATAATAATGAAGCTTAGACGTAAACCACAAGATGGCATGACAAGCGATGGAACTTTATTTTATAAGAGCTCTAATTGACGGAAAAATGTGAATTAGTTTTCTATATTTCTAAGACAATAAATATTTATTAAACGTAAATAAATCCAATATAATTTTAGTACCTAACCAAAAATAAGTCCCGTTAAATTGACATATTACGCATTTAAAAAAAAAAAACTTGTTTTTAAAAATATATATGAAAAGTCCCTTAGTAGCCTTATTTGTTTTGACGTTTTAGATAGAACGTCATTGAAACTTCAGGTTATAAAGGTTGTTGACTTCGAGTGTTCGCGTTTGATATGTTTAATAATTTCTGAAAGTATAGTACACTAACTCGCATGTTATTGTTTAAAAGTTTGAGACAATTATGTGTTTGAAATGAACTCTGTGTTTCGGACTTCCATTGTCTATATTTTATATATAGAAAATGGAAGTCCGAAACATGCTTGTTATGTAAATTACTATAAGTTCTTTGTTACATAAACATGCGGGGTCGCTAAGTTAATATTAACCTAGCTTCCTCACCCTTTTTTTAAAAAAACATAATTTAAAATGAAAAATTCGATTTTTTTCTTATATATTCGTGGAGCACATAATAAGCACATAATTTTTAAACCAAAAATGTTAAGTTTAGTCCCATACTTCCTCGTGGGGTTGCTAATTTAATATTAATCTAGTTAACCCATTTTCTTTGTCGATTTTCTCAGAAACCAGAGGAGCGCAAAATTTTTAGCAGATAACTATGGAATAATTAAACTTTCATTTTTTTGGGGTGGGGTCGCTAGGTTAATGGAGGTATTTTGTTCCCAAAGTTATCTAATTTTTATCAAAAATTTTACCTGCAGTGCCATTTTTATCTCTTGTATAATTCGCTCGTGCGCGTGCAAAAGGAGTTGAGTAAAAAAAGTGTATTTTGAGTTTTCTCCTTTATAGGATCCCAAACAATCTATATTTTACTCGTGCAAAAAAATATAATGCGATTTAGGCTTATTCAGGTTCTGTTTGTTAGGTGTAAAATGAAACAGCTAATATCTGAATAGTTTCCTTTAGTTATGTTGGGGATTTGGAACCTTTGGTTGCACTAAAACAAAGTTATGATTGTTTTCCACAAACCAAAACTAAACTTTTTTGCATTCGACGCGTGTTTCGCTAACAACGTTAGCATCATCAGGAGACGATAAACAATGAACTAAATTAATCTACGCTCTATCTTATATACAATCCTTTAGTGGGCGGAGATAAGACTAATAATTTGTGATTGATCACGATTTTTAATCCTATCTCCCCTCAACCAAAGAATAAAGTGTACTAAACGGGATGGGTCCACTATTTTTATTTAAACTATTTCTGGATTTAGTGAGTTTCATACTTTCATATGCATTCAAAAGTCTTTTGTTTGGTACACCTTTTAGAAGTTTTAGGTTATCTAATGCGAATCTATGATTGTTTTCAAAAGCATGCTCGGCCACACTTGACTTTTCTGTTCTTCCGTATTTTAATTGTGCTAAGTGTTCTTTAAAACGTGTTTGGCCAACATATTTTTTATCACAATCCATGCAACTAATTTCGTAAATTCCACTTTTTTTTAGAAATGTACTTTTATCCTTGGGATTTCCTAGTAAGCTTCTTATTGTGTTACCGGATTGATATACTAATTTAAGACCGGTGTTATTAAATACTTTTTGTAATCCTTTAGTATAATTAGTATTATAAGGAATTGATACAAATTTTGAGTCGCAGGTATCTTTTCGTCTGAAAAAAGTGGAATTCCGAAAGGTCTATTGGAAAGAATGTCTATTTATCAGCTTATTTATTAAGCCTTCGTCGTAACCGTTTTCGCCAGCTATATTCCTAATCCTGTTCTTTTCTGCTTCAAATCTTTCTTTGTTTAAAAAGTGCAAACCTGCAAGCTTATGTTGTAAGCAATGAAAAGAGTCATTTGGAATATACCGGTTGGTGGCCGTTCCTTTTCTGTATAGGTCAAAGTCCAATTTATTTTTATTTCTTATAACTAAAGGGTCTAGAAATGGCAGTGTACCGTTGTTCTCTGTTTCATAAGTAAATTTAATTGTGGGAAATTTGTTATTTATTTAATTTTTAATTTGTTTTTTAATTAATTTAAATAACAAATTTCCCACAATTAAATTTACTTATGAAACAGAGAACAACGGTACACTGCCATTTCTAGACACTTTAGTTATAAGAAATAAAAATAAATTCGACTTTGACCTATACAGAAAAGGAACGACCACCAACAGGTATATTCCAAATGCCTCTTTTCATTACTTACAACTTAAACTTGCAAGTTTGCACTTTTAAACAAAGACAGATTTGAAACAGAAAAGAATAGGGTTAGGAATATAGATGGCGAAAATGGTTACTACAAAGGCTTAATAAATAAGCTGATAAATAGACATTCTTTCCAAAAGACCTTTCGGAATTCCACTTTTTTCAGACGAAAAGATATCTGCGACTCAAAATTTGTATCAATTCCTTATAATCCTAATTATATAAAAGGATTACAAAAAGTATTTAATAACACCGGTCTTAAATTAGTATATCAATCCGGTAACACAATAAGAAGCTTACTAGGAAATCCCAAGGATAAAACTACATTTCTTGAAAAAAGTGGAATTTACGAAATTAGTTGCATTGATTGTGACAAAAAATATGTTGGCCAAACAAGACGCTCTATTCAAACACGTTTTAAAGAATACTTAGCACACTTAAAATACGGAAGAACAGAAAAGTCAAGTGTGGCCGAGCATGCTTTTGAAAACAATCATAGATTCGCATTAGATAACCTAAAACTTCTAAAAAGTGTACCAAACAAAAGACTTTTGAATGCATATGAAAGTATGGAAATCATTAAATCCAGAAATAGTTTAAATAAAGATAGAGGACCCAGCCCGTTTAGTACACTTTATTCTATGGTTGAAGGGAGATAGGATTAAAAATCGTGATCAATCACAAATTATTAGTCTTATCTCCGCCCACTAAAGGATTGTATAAAAGATAGAGCGTAGATTAATTTAGTTCATTGTTTATCGTCTCCTGATGATGCTAACGTTGTTAGCGAAATGCGCGTCGAATGCAAAAAAGTGTAGTTTTTGTTTGTGGAAAACAATTATAACAGTGTCCTTTAGGTTTTCTTTAGTTAACTTTTTTACCACTTAAAAAATATTTATATATAGAATCTAGTATTTTTTTGTGCAGAACTAGGTTAGGTGCTGTTTACTTCTTCTCCACATACAATAATATTGAGCAAACTGAGGTAACTACATTTAACTTTTCTTCTTTTAGTGTAGAAAGATATACCTGAGTTTAGCTTTATTACCACATTTGCAAATTATTGTGCTAAAGGGGCTAACTAGAGTTGCCTTTTATTATCACATCGAGTTATGTCGAATTATCTTTACAAACAAAAATTATTTTTTAGGTCAAAATGGGTTAATTCAACTTGACGCGTTTTGTACTATTTTAGTGTACGATAAGTCTTCGGCCGAAATGTATACGTCCACCAAATAGAGTGCTTAATTGGTTTACAAAATAATGTATTTTTAGCTTAATACTTAATACTTGTATGCAGTGATATTTAGTGTATAAAATTAGTGTAAATCATAAGTGGAACCTGTTAGATTGGGACAAAAATAAATGTTCTATATTCCCGTGTATTTTTGATGAGATTATGTGTCCAACAAAAAATCGAAGAAGCAAATTCCTTTTGGAGTTACGAACAAATGTTAGAATCGAAACAGGTAATTGCTATTTAAGATTTAGATATTTAATTATGTTAGCATTTAGTATGTAAAATTCAAAACTAATTCACTTGACTTATTTTGCACCTTTTTTTAAAAGTTAAATACTTTTGCATATTTAGGAGGTTTCATATTCGTTTTTTTAGGTGACCTGAATAGATAAATAACAATGCAGACGGTAATGAGATGAAAAATATAGGTTTTGATTTATTTCTCTTTTTTTTAATTATGCAAATTAAATTCCTAAAGATATTTCGCAGCAAAGGGTCCTATTTTCTTTATTCTTTAGGAGATATTTAACAAACTCGTCCCATTACTACTGAGAATAAAGACATAGAGACAGAAAATGACGCAGGCGATAATGAGACAGAAAAACGTAGGCTTTGATTCATTCCTAAATCCATATGGAACTATGCATAATTTAAGTGTAAAGCAAGTTAATTAGGAGTTTTTTGTGTGCAGTTTGAGTTAACTGTTGTCATTATATAAGTTTTATTTAAAATAGTTGGTTATAAATAAGAAGTTTTCGTAATATTAGTATAAATAATAAAAAATCATCTACAATTGTTTTGTAATTGTACCCAAAAATGTTCTTAATATTGTGTTAAAAAAAAGTATCTTTTTGGAGTTGTCTTGTTTTGGACGCGCATGAGCGAATTTTTCTAAGATTTTTGCATGCGGCGCTTTAAAATTTGTACCTGCGGCGACTGTTATCTTCATACTCTAAACCAAGACCTATACTGAAACACCTCCCCCATGTATCACATTTAGGAAAATACTTCTTCCTAGATTTCTCCAAAAATAAAAAAGAATGACTAATTAAAATTTCTAGAAAGTTGAAGAAAAAACATAAAGAGAAAAAATGAAAAAAGTGACGCAGTTTAATTTTAAAAACTAAGCGTTTTCTGTAAGGAAATAGAGCCAAATACAGGCGGCTTCCTCATTTTTGGGGTGTTGCAAATATTAGCGGCTCCTCTTATTTCTCTTTTTTAGCCTCCCGCTCGCACGACATAAAACACCTTGTAAATCACAGCTTTTACTTTTTGCAACTGACTTATATTTCTCTCTTTCTTTAATATTAAAGAAAGAGTTAAATAGAAGCTAGCTGCAAAAGCAAAATTGTATATCAAGCCTTAGGCAATGCTAAACCCCAAAACGTATAATTTTTAATTAGATTTTATGTTCAAATATGTCCCGTTCTTGGGCTTCAAATTATCTTAATCTATCGTAAACCTCTTGGAACATAGCAGTCAACATTTTAGAGGTAATAGAGTTTCCCACCTCCAAAAGTTTGGCCTTTTACTTTTGTTCAGTTGTAGGCGTATGTGAGGGTGTTAGAAAATTTTGACCTGCCAACAACCCCATAGAAATAAGTGAGTAGGCGCAAGGTCTGGTGTTCGAAGTGACCACCGGTTATTGCCATACCTGGAAATAGTTCTGTCACCTGAGGTAATTTGTATCCTGGTCTGAATTGTGGGATAAATAACCATCTTGCTGGAACCAAAATTCATTTAAATTTATGTTGAAAAAAGGTCCGATAAAACTCCAAAAATTTATGTTGCGTTCGAATACTTGCGTGAACGTATTTATTTTTGCGGAACCAATACCGAGTATTTTGTGGATTATGAGGGCTACGAAGTTCAAATATCTTTTCGTCACTAAAAAAAATTTGTTAGGATTTTTTTTTTCATCACGTTTATCCCTCATACCCTAACAATATTCTAATCGGCGAAAATAATTCCCTGGTAGCAATTCCTGTGACTTCCCAATCTTAAATAACTTGAGGTATTCCAGCTGGAGGCATGATGTTTTGCCTTGCCTATATGTAAAAGTATTTTTCTTTTGTCCTTCCCATGTCCTCAGTAATTACCCTAATATTTCAGTATATACCCCTGTGTTAGAAAAAAGAACGGAATATTTAGGGAATAATTTTAGGTATTACTTTTTGTCAAAAAAGCAAATTCAAAAAAGGCCTAGTTATTCCGTTTTTTCAACTACATTTTTTTTATTTTTAACAGCAGAGCTCTGAAATTTTGTCAGTTGATGAAAGGAATTTTTATATTAACTATGATGTAAAAATCTCAAAATCGGCATATCTCGAGTTATTCCCTTTTGCCTATTGACCACAGAATTTATTGTAAGAACCGTAATTCTTCAAACATATTTTAAGTATTATTGTCTATTATCCATTTTGTCAGTTTGTATTTTATTTTTGTGTAATTCTTCTGTTTAAATGTTTCCGTTAGTTTGTTGTTCTATATGATTGATCCAGTGCACATAAGATGTCGTTGCGTCATCGTAAGTAATTATCGGTTTTGTAGTATTTTTTTATTAACATGTATTTTAGTGCCATTTTAATGTAGAGTTGGTCAATGCTCATCAGGCCACTGTCACTAAAAACAAAGTACATATGATATGGTCTTGTTTTAAACAAAAAAACTTTTATAATATACCTTTTTATAATTTTTATTATATAATTACGCCGTAACATAATATGGATTGAATTAATGCCATGTTTTGAGTATATTTAGTGTCATAATATGTCTTATGAGTGAGTATTTTTGTGATATTTCTCAGGAATTGCACTTTACGTGACCACATAGAGGGCTGTGAATTTTAAGTGTTAGATTTCCTGTCATTAAGATGGGGGATAGAACAGAAACGGCTTGCCAAATGTTACCTAATTCTCGAAGCCATAGGTCACCCTTCTTCTACTATTACTAACACTTAGATTTAGGTTTTCCTAGTAAACGTTTGTACTGTTACCGTCATTAATATTCCTTATTGAATGTAAGCGAAAAATTGTCAAAGGAATGGCTTTATACCACCGGTTGCGTATAGAAACTACCACTTTTCTATTGTAAAGTGCATTTTTATCCCCTTTTATCCCGGACAGACCCGACCGGGGTGATTCACTTATCGAAAAGGGTGAACCAGTAATTTACCGTTCAGCCGGCTTTCCTTTCTAAATAGGAAGTCGTTGAAAACAACAAAAATACATAGACACCTAAAATGTCTGTTCTTTAAAAATTTAGACGTTTTGTCAAAATTCTTAATAAAAAAAAACGTTAGGTGGTTACCATCTAGGGACATTAGATTAGATTAAAATGTTGTGGTGTTGACACCTGTTTCCCTCGACCTTCTCAGACCTATTCTGGTTCTCGTTTCTCCTTCCCTGCTTTGCCAGAACTACAAAACAAATTGCAGCCCCGTCCTTGTCACGAAACGCAGAAGCTTTGCCAGTATGCTCTGTATATAGCTTTCTGGCCGCGCATTATAGCTCCCCCAGTAAGGCCTTGATTCTACCTAGGCCTTTACATTGATATAGGAAATGTGATGAGGTTTCTTCTTCTTTCTTGCAGAAGCAGCATATAGCATCTTCTACCAATCCCAATGCATACAAGTGCTTATTGAGTTTGCAGTGACCTGTTGTAAGCCCCACTATTTGTCTGATAAGCTTTCTTTCCTTACTAAGAAGTTCTGCTTGGTGAACGTTCTTTTATGAACTGTTTGGCCTGCCTTTGTCCAGATGTTTGCTCCCACAGACCGTTCGTCTCTTTGCTGAACCATTGTTTAACAGATTGCTTGGCTCTGACCTGAGAGATCCCACAAAAAATGGTTTAGGCCCTATGAACTTTATTGCCGAGCCTTGTCTGGCCAATTCATCGGCTTCTTTGTTTCCATAATGTCCCAGATGGCCTAAAAACCAGGCTAGTGTCACCTATTGCTTGCCAGCCTATTTAGAGCTGGTCCGCAGTCCCAAACCAGTTTGGACCTCACTTGCAATGCTTCTAGAGCTTTAAGTGCAGCTTGTCTATCTCTATCTATGTAACTACCGAATAAGAGTTTTCCTCTACTCTTTGTATTTCTTTGGCATAGTGATGTATTACCGCTACTTCATCTTAGAACACTATGCAGTCGTTTGTCAGGGTTATAGAGACTAAAGTCTCATATTTTTGCCTGTATGTGCCAGCTTCTATACCCTAATCGGTCTTGGAGCCGTCTGTGTACCAGACGGATTCCGCTCCGAAGGGAGGACTTCCCTCCCAGTCGGCTCTGAGGACACAGTTTTTAACAAGTCTGTCTTTAAATGCACTAAATCTCCTTGACCGAAGACCATATTAAACAACCCTTACAATGACTATCGATCTTCGATTTATTTTGCAGGGCTCTTAGGGTTTTACAAAAAAATAACTATTTGAAAAAGTAGGAAAATATAAACGAAATAATGTAATTCAGAGGAAATTTTAAAAATTACAAAAAAGGATTTAGTGAGGGTGAATAAATAACAAAATCCTGTGTCATATTTTTTCATCATCATTTCATCTCCTTATTCCTAGCACCGTACTGATGAGCACCACAAGTGCGAAATCCGGATCTACGGTTATCATTACCTTTTTTGAGGGAAAGCTCGCTATTCATTGATTTGGTTATTTATTCACCCTCACTAAATCCTTTTTAAATTTATCAACTCTAGAGCTTAGTATATCTGTAAAGATAATTATATCTGTCTCCGTAGAGACGCTTAATTCCTTCAAATTGAAGGTACATCTGCCGATTCTGCAATTTGACAGATGGTTGCCTTTTACATAAATCCTGTGTCATATTTTTTCATCATAATTTCATCTCCTAATTCGTAGCATCGTACGGATGAGCACCACAAGTGCGAAATCCGGATCTACGGTTATCATTACCTTTTTTGAGGGAAAGCTCCCTATTCATTGATTTTGTTATTTATTCACCCTCACTAAATCCTTTTTAAATTTATCAACTCCAGAGCTTAGGATATCTGTAAAGATAATTATATCTGTCTCCGCTTAATTTTCCTTCAAATTGAAGGTACATCGGCCGATTCTGCAATTTGACAGATGGTTATCTTTTACATAAATCCCGTTTCATATTCTAGCACCGTACTGATGAGCACCACAAGTGCGAAATCTGGATCTACGGTTATCATTATCTTTTTTGAGGAAAAACTCGCTATTCATTGATTTTGTTTAAAAATTACGATTATTTTATACCGCATTTCTAGTGAAACATTTGAGAAGGATCACTAAATAAAAAAAAAATAATTTAGATATCTTTATTAAGAATTTAAAAATCAACGACCGTGTAGTATTATCTAATTCTAATGTTAACTTTCCTTGAAAAAACTGGCAAAGACAAGCGACGCTGGTGGCCCAGTCGGTTAGCCGACTGATACAGTCAAGTTAGGTTTCTCGGTTGCCGCTGTGTCGTGGGTTCAAAAGCCGCTCAGCCCTAAAAACAGTTTTTCTACCCAAGGAACAATTTTTTTCGACGCTTTAACGTTGCCAAAGGCGACTTAACGTTGCGTAAAAACGGCGTATAAACGTTCTAGCAACTCGCTTTTGCACCAATTTGGCGGAGATTTTTTGAGTTGTGTTGACGTTGCCTACGACTAGAGTCGCGTGCAAGGTTTCCACGCCGTCGCCGAAGCAATTACGACTGAAGTGCCCTCTGGATAATATTTTTTATTAATATAGTTTAAAATCAAGACTTCCACGTTTGCAACCACAAATAAACTAATTTCCAAACATAATTTATTAATACTTCTAAAATAATTAGCTAGGTAACTTGCAGTTAATTTGTAACAATAAAGTGGCTTTTAGTCCTTCATATATTTTTGCTAAATTATTTTTTTATTTAAATATTGAAAATTTTTAAAATGCCTTAAACCTATTATAGGCTGTAGTCAGTCTAAAAGAATACTTTAAAATTTTTACAACTAACTAAAAAATGATCAAAATCCAGCAAAAAAAACAAGATTTTTTAAAAATATTTACGCAAATGGCGTAGAGGCGCAAATCAAGAAAAGAAAACAGTATAAAGGCAATAATCATTTTTTCGTCTACTGAAAACCTAACTGTTTTGCGACTAAGGTGGTGCCCTCTATAGTTGTCAGATACAGTTATATTTTGAAATTGGCCGCAACTGTATTGATTATCAGGCCACAATTGTCTCGTAAAAAGAAACGTTGAAAGAACGTAAATTAATTAACTCTAGTTAAATATCAACGTTTTTTCGTCGTTGATTGGTCGTTCGTTGCAGTTGTTGAAAACCGCACAATATTCCAGTAAAAATAAACGTTTTAAGAGGGTTGCCGAATTTACCTTACTTGATAACAACGGTGTGGCGTCGTTTTCTCGTTTATCATAGCGGCCTTTGCAGAAATGACTAATTTTTGTTCCTTATGCAACGTTAATTTTAATGTACTTCTTATTTATAGCAACTAAGGCAACTAAAAATTATTACTTGGGTAAAAAGTGTTCGGCCTTGGATAAAACTTAATAAATAAAATTTATTGCGCATTCTGTTAAAACTTAATAGCCAAAAAAAATAGAGGGAAGAGTGTAAAAGGTAGCCTGGTTCTGCCCCTCCACTTAAACCGGTTACCAGACCGCATGGGGTCGGTATCCCATGGAGGCGGCGCTAATTACACACTCCCCAGTTGGGAGACTACTGAAGGATAAAAAACCTGATAAAAAATACCTGGTCTGGGGTTCGAAGGCATTTGATGACCCGTCCGACTTAGTTAAAAGTGCCTACGGGACTCAAAAAAGTATCGGTTTACAAAATAGGAATAACAATAACAACAACTGCCAAAGATTTAAAAAAAATTGGAGTTGCGAGTTTTAATTTATATTCTTTAAAATTTGGCGAGAAACTATATATAATGGCCTTAAAAAATAAAGAAACGAGTTTAAAAAAAAAGTATGATATGGGTCGGTCAAGTTAGCTCTCCCCTTCCACTGCTACTCGTAGAAAAGGTTCCAAATTACATTTTTTGTGTGCAAAATTGTAGAATTAAAAGTTTTAAGAAAATCTGTTTGGGGGAGGGTATGACATATACTAATAAGTGAGACTCGAGTAATTTACCCAACCACCGAGGGTGTGTGAGCGTGAATCTACCCAGAAATAACGACGTTCATATGTATCAGCTGTTGATCAATGTATCTACATTTGTTAGAGATTGGGCATCTGTTGAGTGAGTATTCTTTTTAGTCAGAGGTCGTTCCCAATCCCTCTTTTAACGTTCAGTAACCATCAAGCCCAAATCTATTTTGTTTCGATTGTTGTTGGGATTTCGCTCTCCGTTCGTATTCAATTTCTATACTTACCACCTCTTTTGTGTCGGACTTTCGTTGAGTTATTTGATTAAGGTCATTTATTTAACTAGCAACAAAGTATTGGAAGTTATTGTCAACAAATATTTATAAAATAAAAATGAAAACTATACAAAAATTATGTGTTGAACAAGCTAGGTCATGACAATCATTAAGACAAAAATCAAAAGAGATTTTTTTTTCAATAAGCCCATAGCGATTTCTTGACAAAAAAAGAGGTTCTTCCTTATATTTCGTTTTTTAATACCAACGCCTATAGCGCCAAAAACATCCTACTATTTTGTGTGTGTGTGTGTGTGTATGTGGGTGTGCGTCCCTCAATCACACAAAAACGGCTGAAGCGATTTGGATATAGTTTTATAAAGAGATAGGATGAGACCTGTAGCAAAAGAAACTCTGTAGGTTGGGTTAGTCATGTGGCGACTCGACTGGTAATTGCCATTTTTATCAATAAACAATACAAAGCTTAAAGCACTACTAAAACACTACTTTTTATTGTTGGTCATGAAAATAGCGCCAATGTGTGCGGTAAAGTCCCGGGTGCTTCTTTGCAATGACTGGAAAATATTTAATAGTTATTTACATACCGAGGGAGGAAATACATTTTACTATAGAGGCAAATATTTAGTTTTTTCTACGGCCTTTTGCAATCATTTCAAAAATTAGAACAATATTTTTTATTCTGTTGAAAAACATTTATTTGCCAAACTGTTGAAACAACCCCCGTATTTTGTAACAATTCACTGACACCTGCCAAAATTTTATCTGAAGCTGTCTGAAGATAGAATAAAATCAAAGTGCGTGGCATTGCTATGGAGCAGGAATCTTTGTTCTTTCTACAAATATTATTCATCCATTATCTAGCATCCATGCCCACACCTGTGGTGTCTGATCATGGATACTCTCCTACAACGCCTAACAGAGGAAGGATTCGACGCCCAAGCATACGCCGACGACGGTGTCGTGGAGGTGGTAGGCCACTACCTAAACACCGTCTGTAACAGAATGCAAAGGGCGGTACGAATCATAGAAGACTGGTGTCAACAAAACGGTCTCTCTGTCAATCCAGGAAAGACAGAGATGATCCTGTTCACTAGAAAGAGGAAAATGGAGGGATTCAGAGCACCTAAAATGTACGGGAGACCCCTGACTTTGGTTTCAGAACTGAAGTACCTAGGGGTCACCCTAGACAAGGGGCTCACCTGGACACCGCACGTTGCGAAATTGACCAATAAGGTGCAGGCAACGATGTGGAAACTGCGTCGAGTGGTTAGCCGCACCTGGAGTTTGAGCCCCAGAAACCTCCACTGGATGTACACGGCAGTACTAAGACCAAGGATCCAGTACGGATCCATAGTCTGGTGGCCAGCAGTGGAGAAGGTCACTACTACCCTCAAGCTTAGGAGCCTACAGAGAACCTTATGCAGAGGGATAATCGGCGCTATGAGGACGGCACTATTCTGGGACTGCCACCGCTTCTGATCTGGATCAGAAAAGAAGCGATGGCGACCCACCTCCGGCTGAGAGATACAGGTTAATGGAGAGGAAGAGGAGAAGCTACGGAGCATCTTAGGATTGCCCAAATCGTCGAGAGAGAAATCCCTATGGCAGCGATTAAAACACAAAGACCAAAAAACCCCTGGAGATTCAACAAGAGGTACAAAGTAGTCATCCCAGACAGGGAACTATGGCAGAGTGAAAACCTCCGCGAACAGTTCGAGGAGAACGCCGTGATTTGCTACACCGACGGATCGAAACTGTCGGAGAGGCAAACCACAGGATCGGGGGTTTATGTGGAAGACCAGGAGGTTCGAAAGAGCTACCCGCTCGGAGAGCAAGCCACGGTCTTTCAGGCAGAGGTGTATGCCATAATAATGGCTGCAGGCATGGAAGAAATAAAGAACGGTAAAGACAGCCAATCAGCCCTAAAGGCACTAAGGGCGCCCAAGATCACCAACATCCTGGTGGAGGAATGTGCGGATGCACTGGAATCCTTAGGAGAGGGCAAACAAGTGACACTTATGTGGGTACCGGGACATATGGGGGTACCGGGTAACGAGCTCGCCAGGATCGGGGCAAGCACCCAGTATGTAGGGCCGGAACCACTCCTAGGAATAACCAAGAGGCAATTGCAAAGTCGACTCAACAAATGGGCCAACGATGCCATAACGACCGCTTGGAGAGCAGGAACAGGATGCAGACAGACCAAAGACTTCGTGAAGGGCCCGGATGTAGCCAAACAAAAATGGCTCCTGGGGAGATCGCCAAGGGATGCTGGTCTGCTGACAGGTATCATAACAGGTCACAACCGACTAAGGAAGCACATGACCCGGATCGCGGTGGAGAATTACTCGACCTGCCGGGCCTGCGGGCAGGCAGAGGAGACATCTCGACGAAATACCAGGTATTCGGTTTCCCGTCCCTGGATGAGGAGGACCTGCACACGCTCAAATGGGACAAAATACTCGACTTTGCAAAAAGAACAGTTAGACCAAATGAGCAAACTGCCAGACCAAGAAGACCAGTGGTGCAGGCGGTGGATTAGGGGCAGGCTCGGGGTAGGGCAGAAAGGGCCCAGGGAGGCCTACTTGCCGGGCTTCGCGCCGACCCTTCTCTACTACTACTACTAGTATCCATGCTATCCATGGAAATAAAGAGCCGCTTCTTTCTGAAAGAAACATGGATTTTGCGTATTCGGAAGATAACAATGGTATTCCACCAAAGATTATTAAGTCAGCAAAGATGGTGTCACTGGAACTACTACCAAATAAATCTCGCGAGGGATACCAACAAGTATATCGGTGATTGAAAATTTGGATGGAGAAAGAACGCATCCAGATAATCACGGAACATGTTGTTCTGGCATATCTGTCCTTTATTATGTTCAGGCACGATACGAGGAGGAAATTTTTTCTCCCTGCTGGCCGGGAGGAAAAATTTTTTCCTCCTTGTCTCCGGCAAAGCGCCATTTTCTTTCATATTTTTCGGATTGAAAATTCCATTTTCGTAAAAGGTAGTAGAAAAAATTATTTTGATGTCTTTCTTTTGTTCTCCGCTTGTATTCTTGTATAGTCGAAATTATTTTTGTAGTGACGTCATTTTTGTTTATCTCTGTTTGGTACATTTCAAACGGCACTGACAACAAATTTTTAGAAAAAATTGGTGTCTGATTATTGTTCATTTTTTATAAGTAAAGATCCCCTATATTTTTACCTGAAATATTCTCAATTTGTCAGGGTGTTGTCAAATTTATTTTTGAAAGCAAGACATGCCTCGAAAAAAATATAATAGATTAGTAATGAGCAAACGTTGCTAATAAATTTAAATATATTAGCTTTTTTTTAACTGGAAAAAGACCTAGTCCGCAACGGAACCACCCTTCAAGTTAAGAATATAATAGAGCGAACAGCAGAAGCAACCAAATTAAGTCCCACAACAATTGCAAATATTAAGAAAAATTGGATAAAATCAGACAAAACTTACGCATCTAATATGTCTTCAAAGCAAAACACAGCCAAAACCAAAATTATAAACTATTTACAAAATGAAATTCGGGAGACAATTTATTCAATGTATGCCAGAAAAGAATATGTGACGTTGGCAAGAAATGAAACAGTTGAAAATACCAGACATTGTCCATAAAAGAACCAACTTTTTAAGGAAGTATATTAAAAGTAAAAATTTAGTTCCAGAAGGTTTTACTCTAGTTTTCATAGACGAGACGTGGATCTTTAGCAAGGGATCAGATGGCACCAAGCACACGGATTCAAACAAAAACAGTGAAAGTAAAAATAATCTTTTTAGAGTTTTTAAATACCCAGACAACTTTTCGAAGGCGAGTTTAGAAGTTAAAAAAAATGTAAAACAAGTTAAGGGGTTAAGGCCAATCGGAGGAGTTTGCTATGACTCCGAGTATGACCGTATATTTTAAACCACTTGATTCACCCCCACTTTTATTAAAACAAATATAAAATGTAATATCAGAAAATAAAATGTCAAATTTTCCAATGTATTTAGTGGTAGTTTTTGAAAAACACATCGATATATTGTGGTCCACACTGGAGCAATAGACGCCTTTATTAAGGGCGCTAATTTAACATTCAAAAGTGGGTTATTATGACAACACGAACAGAAAATATTTGGAAAATTGGTTTCACACACAGCTTGTTCCGAATATCCCTTCAAAATCTTAATTATAATGGACAACGCAAGCTACCATTTTGGCATATATCAGAAGAGATTCCAAGAAAATTTTGGACCAAGCAGAGGCTAATCACGTGGATAAAGAAAAAGAATATTTACCTTCCAGGAAAGGGTATGAAACAAAACTAATTTTATTTTAAGATTTCTTGTATAAGTATTTGAGTCATTTTGTTACGATTACATTACCTTGGCAACTTTTTCGGAACTGCATTTTTTTATTTATGTTAATTATTCATCAAGAGGGTATTTTTATCTTACAAAAGGAAATTAAATTCTTAATATTTTTTATATTTGAACTTTTTAACGGTATATAATAAGCACAATGCGCTACTGCGCCTGCCCAGAACAAAGGTAAGGGTAACAGACTGGCCAAAAACCTGTGTGTGTGATCGTGTTTTTTTCGGGTAATTTAGTCCTCATTTATAAGGTCATTTATAAGGTTAATATATCCAAAGTTATTATTTATTATGTCCATCACCCTATAATAAAAGTATCACCGTTAGTTAGCCACCAGTCATTTGTTTCAAAAAAAATATGGACATACGGGTTTGACTGCCAGTATGACGTCACCACAAATGGGTATAATTTCGACTATACACATTATTGCGGGTCCCTAATAACCTTTAAAATGTAGGAAAATCTGCAGCCTCTAGCGAGAGACGAAGAATCTTTCCGCATTTTAGAATTAAATGTCGATCCTATTTCAGATTGGTGTTGATTCTCTTTAGCTTGTGTATTGATTTTCCAATATGACGCGACGCCATGACTTCATCTGCAAAATCGATTTTCTTGTAGCGAACCGCTATAAAATAAAAATCTCTCGAGAGATGGCGATGCACGAAAATCCCAACAATACTTTGTTCAATACGGTTTTTCATTAAAACATAAGATCTATAATGTTGAATTTATCAGAAACTGTGGATGGGTCGATATGAGTTTGGGAAATTGATTTTTCAACACGTTTGGTATAGGTAAACCGAAATTATTCAATGAAAAAAGTGGATTAATGAAGGTCTTTGTTCAAAATAAATCACAGAGACGTCGCTATTAAAAAGTTGCTGGTTAACAGAATCAGTAAAATATTTCTGGGTGAGGTTTCACTTTCTTGCTTTTTCCTAAATTACCCTTAATTTTAATTTTACCTATTAACACCAAGCGAAAGTTTTAAAATAAAATTAATATAAAAGTTTAAATTAGGAATTATTTTTTTAAATCATGCGCTTTTAATTCAAATTTATTTATTGCCCAACAGAATAATTCCAATTACAGGAAAAAGCACAAAAAAATGTAAGTAATATAATCTAAAAAAGAGAAGATCAAAAGATCTTGGGAGGAAAGAACGAAAATTCAAAATTAGACGAGTGTCCCACAAGGAACACACAAAAGACCAAAGCGAAAGAAGAAACAATTAAAATATAATCTACATAATAAGGTACAAAAACGAAATGAAGTAGGTAAATAAACAACAATTATAACCAGACAAAAAATTATTTTTTTTTTGTTTGATTTGTAAATAAATAACAAATTCTTAAATTTACCTAACCTGATTATTTAAAAAAAAGGGAATATTAATCGGCATTAATTGTTCCAATAAAAACAGGAAGCGTGTCGTTGAATATATCTACTCCATGTGAAACTTCATTATGCTTTCTGCACACTCTGTTTAAAACACTGCTAAGACCCAGGTTGGAAAAGGATCTTGCACAGTAGAAAGTCTCTCTTCTTCTAAGAAGTGGTATTTTAAAGTTTATTTTTGACAGCAAAAATGGGCAGTCAATTAAGTAATTTACTAACAGTTCCTCGTTTGGGACTCCTCTAGGAGGATATGTGTTGTCTTCTTTAAACGACAATAATTTTAAAAACCTCCTTTAAACTGCTTCGAGAGATTTCTTATGATAAGCGTAAAAAGGGTCCCAAACAACACACGCGTATTCCAACCTGGACCTAACCAGCGCAAAATACAGTAATTTTAGAGCATCAATTGATGTAAAAGACTTTGTGGTTATAAAACCTAGCATTTTTGCAGCTAATGAAACTTTTAAATTAACATGATTTATAAAGCTTAGTTTCGGAACAAAAACAACTCCCAGATCTTTAGTATTTTCTACCCTTTCCAACAATTCCCATTAGTGAATAATCATGAATAATAGAACTGATTTTTCGTATCAAAGTCAACGCTTTACATTTAGCAACATTTAAAGGAAGTTTATTATTTGTGCACCATTCTGCTAATATACTTATTTAATCTTCAATTGATTCTATTTTGAAGAATTTCTTAACTTCATCAGCAAAAACCAAGTGATCAGGATCAATAGGTACGGTTAAGTTATCAACATATATGTCGAATAAAAGAGGTCCCATCCTTGGGGTACGCCGGATGTAGAAATGTGAGAAATAAATTCAAAGCCATGGCCGAAAATCTAAGTAGGAGGCAAAAAGTTAGTTGGTTACTGAAACCTATTTTGTACAACTTTTCTTGAAGTCTATAGGATAAAACGCCTTCGAAAAGTCGATGTACACTACATCTACCTACCCAGATTTATCAACCAACTCTGAACTATACTGAGAGAAACTTTCCAAATTTGTAGCAGTTGAACGCTTATTAAACCGTGCTGACTGAAGGACAGTTAATTTCTCACAGAAGGGAAGACTAACATGTAAACCGACATCTCGAACACCTTGCCAAAGTTATACAGTATGCATAGCGACCTATAATTTTCAATCTTATTAACAGTGCCATTTTTGCGTATTGGACAAATTTTGATGTTTTGAGAGCAAGATTGAAAATATAGGTCAGAGGTGCTGCAAGCACCATATTACAGTCGCTAAGACATTTGCTATCTGGTCGTAACCTGAGGTCATTTTGTTCTTTAGTTTTTTCATAGATTGCAAGCCAGTATCTTCAGAAAATGTTTTAATGTAAACAGTACAATAGCTTTAACAATTTTCTTAATGAACATAATAGACACTTAAAATAAGCAAGCTACTTTTGATTCCTTGTTGTTAGCATATCTTTGATACTTTTGTATTAGCGTCCTTAAAGAAAAGAGCTAAAGTTGTGCTTACAACGTACAACGTACTCAAACCAATTCTTGCTCAGTGCTTGATGCACAGTGTTACTTTAGCCGATCACCTCTTTTTCCTTCCTTGTCGAAAAAAGTGAGACGGCAATAGAACGGAAAATATATGAAAATCTACAAATAACGAAATACTGCAAGGATTGCCGTAGAGATAGGTGAGATGCAGTCGTTGCTGGACGACGCACAGTGATATGGCTAGGTCGGAAAGCGGTCAAAAGTCGTTTTATCATTAACCACATGTCCGATTTTGACGAAATTTGGTGTGTGGCCTTAGGATAGGGTCCAGATGGTCCCGTTTTAAGCACATTAAAATCGGCCCTCAAGGGCGGAGATAATGACGGGGGACTTATTTAAAAAATACAGTTTGATGCCAAACATGGCTTGTGGGGTGTCAGTCGAAATGTTTTTGAATGTGGATTGTGAAAAACATATTTTTAGTTGTCAGCTGTCATTTTAATAGTTTGGGCATATCTTCGATAATTGGACATATTGCAGAAAAAATTAAAATAATGCAATTGTGACGTGTGAACTTTGGTTCTTTCAATTTGCAGAGTATTTCAATATTTATACGGCGCTAGTGCAAATTCCTAGGGGATATGACATATTTCGAAAACCAAATATTCTCAATATCAATGAAATTTCATTTCAGTTTGTTGTTTATAGAAAGCTAACTAACTGTAAACTAAAAATTAATTCAGCCTTATGAAATTTTTAAAGTTAATGATGGCAGGTAAGTTAGATATTTTTAATGAGTATAGGCGTATCTAAAAATTAAACAAACGTATTTGTTGAAAATAATTTAATTATGAGAAATAGGTAAATATAACATGTTTCAGAATACAAAATTTGTTAACGAGACGTATTATACTTAACCACAATTTAGAGTACACATCAGTATAACAAAGTTCTTAACTTATACTACACCCCCCCTGCACACGTTTATGGAATCTGATGAATGAATTTTGTCCGTGTCCGTCAATAATAACGCACCGGACAACGGAGTTTATCTCTGTTGTCCTCATGGGCGGGTCAGGTCGGGTAAATGTATAATTTAGATTTACTCAGTAAGGCTTGGGACATAATACTTATATACCAGCAAGCCGGAAAAGATCTAGTCTATGAAACTAGCAGGAACTACTTTTAAAATAACGTTTTATTAAACAAAAATAACGTAAAAACCAAAACGCTCTCACCATTTTTTTTATACTGCTTAAAAGCTGAATGCTTATCCTACACGCAAATGTCTTTAGTTTCTTTTACAAACAATTTTTGCCTTACCTATAATTTGTTTTACTTTTTTTCTTTAGGTTTATGATTGTACACCAAAAATTATACAAAATGAACCCTCTATAACTTAAAAAAGAATAGATTTAAGAATTATCTTTTAATGCGTCGAATCCCTAGGGACATTTAAGAGTTCAATTAGCATCACTAATGATGCACTTATGACCTAGTCCCAGATCACTGTGCGACGTATCCGAGCATGTGCACTGAAATAAGATTACGATTAAGCACTATTAGTGCAACTTTAAGTGGCTATTGATTTGCAAATTTTCTATTAAAATAGGAGGCCTTGCCTCTTATTCCACACGGTAAAGGTAGAGACGGAAGTACTCGTATGTGAATATTTTCGTACTCACATACTTCCTGTGATCCGATTTTAATGAAATTTGGTACAGTAATGTAGGTCTAATAACAATACAATATTATCCAAAAATTTGGGAGGTAGGGGGTGGTTAAGGGATGTAAAAGGTTCAGAACTTTGCAGTGAAAACAGATACCAAAACATTTGGTTTTCAGATTTATTATTTGTTCTGGTGACAATATAATTTTATGGTTGAGATGTGTAATGGAGATAAATTGATAACTTTGAAATCAAAGCAGATGCACACATGCGGATTTATGTATCTGCTTTGATTCAGCATCTAAATTTTTTTACAATTTATACCTTGCTCATATTTTCAAGTTTTTCGTCTGGTTCGTATGGAAGACAAACGTAATATTTTTTGTTTACATAATATTTACGCATGTTATGTTCTAGAAAATTTACTATTAACGTAAATATCTAGTGCAAAGAACAATAAGCAGCTCTTCCAAAATACGTAAATTGTAAGTTTTTTTAAAAACACAAAAAGAAACAAAGACGCGCGCCACTGTATTTTTTTTGTACGAAAACCAGACTTTCTCTGTAAATGCTGCTCACACAAGTTTGAAGATGTATTTATAGAGCAAATTCTAAAAATAGTTGAATGGGGATAACCTTATCAGTTTTTCAGTTATTCAATTTTATGTTCGTCAAAGTGCTTTTAAGATACGACATTTTTTGTTATTTTTTGGGTCAACTTTTTTTACCCAAACCAAAAAAAAAAATCAATTATTTTTATTGTGTCTTAGTTCGGAGTTCTTTTTCTTTATTTAGTATCATTTCTTATATAAATTGGATTTGTACTTCCAAAGATATCGGAATAAAAATGTCGATTAATCACTATGACGTCATTATTTTCCAAATCTTTTAATATGCTCATAAAAGGCCTAATACTGGTATCTATTCACCTGTATTCGCAAAAGCTGATTATACCTTAGTCAAAAGAAATGGGATCGAGTTACTGTACTATTACATACCGACTGAGCAAATAGAAATCATAGACAAACTACCAGCCCGACCGAACCCATTTTTTTTCTATGATAGAAATAACAATATTATCTAGTATGCTGAGGACTCAGCAGATTTCACATAGGTAAGTAAATACATCAAAAACTACCTTCAGTTTAAAAGAGAAGGTGAGTGATCGATATACATATAATCTCAACGAATACTATCTAAATTGAGGTTGAGATATCATCAATAGGCGACAAAGGTTGGCAAAACATTGAAAATGATAGGTCAAAAATGCCAATTAGCTGGCTTATGTTGTTCGGGTGATAAAGCACTAATGAAAAGTGTCAACTGGTACTAGAGTTCGCCAAAGAATGACAGAATTTACTAGATTTTTTGTAAAAATTCAGTATTTTTAAAATTAAACTGTCAAATGTGACAGTTGCCTAATATGTCACTAGCGACAATATGTTGACCAATAGCAATTAAGCAACTTCTTCGTGATTCTCCCCACTTATATTTCACTGGTAGCAAGACACAGAGTTAAATTTATTTAATCTTTTTCTTCTGTAGCGGCTATAGTCCACCTGCGAGGGTGGAGGAGTCGCTAGGGACACGTCGAAGTCCTGTCGGTAAAAATTGAAGGCACCCTAAGACTAGTTGAGTCTTTATATTTTGACATATTTTGAGTTCGTTGGGGACTGTGTTTGGATGTACATAGGACGAATTTTGGGACCAATAAAGACGATCAAAACAAGTAAATTTTCAAAAAACAAACCTGGAGCTGGACAAGAAAGACATATTTTGTGTATATTGAAATTTTCTTAGGCTTAGAGATGCACAAATTAAAGCCTTTGTTTCATTTTCGTTGGCACACCTTCTATAAAGACGCTATGCTATCAACAAGTAAACTGCCTTTGCTCGACCGCCTGGAAAATACTTTTAATAAAATTTATAGTTTATTAAATTTCTCGTAGGCAACAAAAATGCCTATGCGGATGCCATACTAAAATTCTTCGACATATTTAAGCTTCATATATTCTGACTTAATGGTCGTAAGGTAGGTATTACACTTTCTCTATATATATAGCTTTTGTTTTAAAGCCATCCCAGCAATCATTGATTTGCTGGTACTTTACTAAAATTGTAATTTAACTATTGGCAACTGCTGGCACCGGCAATAATGTGCAGTTTTTTATTATTATTATTATTATATGGTATAGTTTGCACATTCTAAAAAGGTGCCAAAAAGCACCATTTTAGTACTTTGTTTTCAATAAAGCAAGAAATTCTACTTTATTTTTGCAGCCAGATTTAATGACGAAAAAAAACGAGTGATTTAAAATTATTTTAGCATAAACAAGAAATAAACTTTTAGATGTAAAAATAAATCATGAAAAAATATATACAAGAAAAATGCAAAAAATCAAGCATAATATTAGTAGATGCCAACATCTACAACATAAATGAAAATCAGCAAGTATTGTACACAACAATTTCATCTTGTTAGAAAATAGTTAGTTTGTATGTATTGGGAGTAGATGGTACTAGTTTCAATATTTTTTCTCTATAGAGGATACTATTATTATATATATTTATATAAGCAGCGTGAACTTGAATATATATTATCATACAGTTTTATGATAATATCAAAAAGTTTAGGAACATGATGATCTAGGAACTGAATGAGACTTCTGTGAAGTTCTGTGAGACATTTATGACATATCCTTGGGATGATTCTAAACATCCCAAATAGGTCAGACTGGGGATGTTTTTCTGAAACCACAATCACACGTTAAGTTATTACAATTATTAAAAAAGTACAAATAAAATAATAAACTGAAAGTACAGCATTTTTTATTTGAAAACTCCAGAAGGTTCTTTATCATTTGAGGCAAGAAAGTGATTTGTTTTGAGTTCAAAACTTCTTTATTTTAAGTCATTCGACGCGTTTTGGGATTACTGCCCCATTTTCAAGGTTTAAATGTCAAACCCCTAATAAAAAAAGAAAAAATTTTTTTAAAAAACAAACTAACAATACATAAAAACCAACATACATATTAAAAATGTGTTTACATAAAATCAAAATAAAAATTTTCCAAATTATAATTCCAAAAATGTGGAACATATTTTGTACTTACTCGATGACTAATGAGTTTTCAACCTTTCAAGAAGAGTTGTGAATTTTTATTTAACAACATTTTATGAAAAAAAAACTTTAAAATTTTAAGAATAAGAAGCCTGACGCTGCCCGTTGCTCCAAATCAATATTAACTAAGTACTTCTCACTTAGTACTTTGCCATTATTGGCAGCTTGGGAAGCCAGTACTGTAAAAGTACTATTTTTTAATTTCTGCTGAATTTTAAGTAAAGATTGTATTGTTTTTTTTTAAATCTTGTAGCAAAATAATCTACCAGCAATAACAAATGACAAAAAAAAAGGCATAAGCCAAGCGGCCCTAGAGACTTTCAAATTCTATAAAAGTACTCAAAAACAAACAATAAAAAAATTCGCACAAAAAGCATTGCTAACTGCAAACTATTAAAAATAGAGAGAAACAAAAATTCAATGCCTGATACAGTTGTACAAATAGTTATTTAAAGTTTAAGCAGGTTAAGAAAATTGCTCCACAAAATTTTCAACATTTTTCTTTCTTGGTCCTGGTTGTATGTAAAGAATGCTTTTTTTAAAACATCTTATTGTCTGCCGAAATTATTGTCCTCAACTATAATTCCCTTTTCGACATAGATGTTTCTTTCATTTTTATTATAATCAAAATCGCCAATTATCGACCAATCAGTTTAATACCATAATATACCCAGCAAACATCGATCTACTGGTACTTTACTAATATTTTACTTTGACCGCTGGCAACTGCTGGCACCGGCAATGATGTGCATTTTGTTATTATTTTTATATTGCAGAGTTTTTGTATTTTATAAAAGTGCTAAAAAAGAAACATTTTAGTACTTTGTTTTTAATAAAGCAAGAAATTGCACTTTATTTTGAAAAAAATCTTAGTGCAGCTAGAGTTAGTGGCAATAAAACCTTCTGTAAGTATATGCAAAGAAATGATTTAAAAATATTTCGGTATAAGTAAAAAATAAATAAATTTCTGGAAGTAAAAATTTGTACAAAAAAAATACTAAAAATCAAGCATATTATTAGTAGTCGCAAACATGTACAACAGAAGTTAAAATCAGCAAGTATTTTACAAAACACTTAAATCTTGTCACAAAATAGTTAGCTTGCATCTATTGTAAGTAGGTGGCGCTACTTTCAATATTTTTACTCTACAGAAGATACTACCATTAAATTCTTCTGTTATTTAGGCATTCCCTATATTCCCTGGGATATTTTGAACATCCCAAAGGGATCATTTCGGAGATATCCCTGGAATGTACTGTGCTATTAGGGTGTCAGATGATGTTGCTTGTTTTATTTTTATTTAATTTTTATTTTTTTAAAACTACTACTACTAAATAAAGTAAAACTGCAACATTTTTTGTACTAAATATATACATGCTGGCCTGATGCAGGCCGTTGTTCCAAATCAATACTAACTAAGTACTTCATACTTAGTACTTTGCCGTTTTTGGCAGCCAGGAAAGCAAGTACTTAAAAAGTATTATTTTTTAATTCATGTTTGCTGGGATAGTAAAATTATGAAAGAAACTTAAAAGCTGTTTGGATAAGTATTGAAACTAATATTACTACTAAAGCCTTGATAAAATTCTTGGAAGATACTTGGAGCTTTCAAGCTCGCTAGTTTAATAGCTTTTTGTGATTTGTGAAAAGATTTTGACTAGTTCTAACCAAAGATATTGCTTAAAAAACTAAAAGCTTTAGGTGTAAGGGGTATATATCCTTAAAGCTATTGGCAAGTTACCTTAAAAAGTATTCTTTAACAACAAATTCTTCGTAGAACAAAAAGATTGGAAGTATGGATTCTCCAGGGATTAACATTGGGCCCCCTTTTGTTTGTGATTTAAGTAAATGATTTGTTTTTCCACTCATATCCCTTATTTTGAGGATTAACTTGATTAATGTGTGAATTTTGCATTTAATGTTTTCAAAGTTTTTTTGTTTTTTATTATGAATAATATGAATATTTCGCATAACCTGACAGAGTTGATAAAATTATTTTTAGACATTCAAATTGCGAACTGCGAGTTCATAAATAGTAAAATTGACCAACTATGAAATGAAAACAAAACAATCAGCGTGAGCTGACAACTACACGCTTGCGTTAGAGTTTACAGTTTCAACTTATATTAAGGATCTTTATTATTAGGTGTAATATTTTTGATAAGAAGGCTGCTTTGGACTTTTGGTAGTTTTAAAATTTTAGAAACCTGTTATTTTCCACTTATTTGAAAGTTACATATTTATATGCAATTCTCCTATAGTATCAAATTCATTATTGCAGCGCATTCAGTTGTAAAATAACAAAAAAAGGGTATTCAAATTTTTAAACTTTTATTATATAGTAACAAAATAGATAGGTCAAATTTTACTATCTCTATGAAAAAGTAAGTTCTTTTTTATAAGTAAAAGTACCCAATGTTAAAGTAAAATGGTTGAGTTGACTAAATTTATTTTATTAAAAATAAGTTTGGCTTAAATTGTTAGCTGGAAGTTCTACATTCACAAAATGCTATACCGATTTCGTGTTTCGCTCATTGATAGATAAATATAAATTTTAGACACCTAAAAATCGTGAATGTATAACTTCTGTCTTCATAACACTTCTAGGTATTTAAGCCCGCTGACTGTTTCAAAAATCACCACACTACTAACTTAAACCCATATCCCTCGATAACTCAGTTTGTAGTGCATTAGACTGGTAATCCAGAGGTCCCGTCTTCAAACCCTGGGCAAGGAAAAACTTTTTTCCGATTTATTGCCTAACGTCTGACCCTCTATGCCACAAATAATTTTTTTGTAATATTTACCAAGTTCCAAAGAAATATTTGTGTATACTGTAGTAAAGTATTCGCTTTTTTTTCAAAGACTGTTCATTTAAAAATCGATTAAAAGAAGAGCCATAGGTTATTATATTTCTAATGTATGTTGGCTTATAGCCAACGTTCCAATAAAGTAGAGAATAATAATTCACTCACTTAATCACTAAATTGACAGATTGACCCATTTAATATTTCCCTTAAATTTAAGGCACAGCTTACATTTTAAGCGAGGGTCAAAGAGCGTCTAGACAGAAGAACTGATCCTCACAAGTTTTACCCAAGCTTGACCCAAAGAATCTTTTAAGTACGACCGGAAAATTTACTCCTAAATCTGCTCTTTACTTTGATAAAAGGGACCTTTGAGATATGCTAATTTTGAATAGGCCCGGCTAACAAAAAGATGCACTTAAACGGCTCTAGCTAGACAATGTTTTTTTAGTATTTAAGGTCATATTTTTTAAAGTTTCTTTACCTAGTTTTTTATTCTTAAATATAAAGGAGTTTTATGTGTGGGGTCTTCAATATTCTTACTAGCAGGTATTTTATTTTATAGTATGATTATGAATATAAAAATTTTATCTTAAATAAGGTCCAGCTTACCCGAATCCTATATTATATTCAAAAAAGACTCAACTCATCCGAAAAGGGTCGCTTATAGAAATTTCAGGATTTTATTAATAATACAATTTTTTTGCGCAATGCAATTACCAACGTTTTGCTTTCCTCATGCTTTAATTTAGAGTAAATCTTCTTTTATTGAAGCCACTTATTCCTGTCTGCAACGTTTGGTTTCACGTAATGTTAGAGGCCTTACTGAAACAAAAACTGACGTAAGCGTGCAAAGAACTAAAATATTATGGTCGGTCTTTTCTTTTGTTATGGGGATAAACTAGGAGTATTATCTTTAGGTTATTACTTTTATTAACTTACTATTTTAGCTGCTGTTTCAAGAAAAGTAAAAAGTAACTTGGTCCTATTCCTCCAGCGATCACGCCGGTAACCAAGCCGGATGGGCTCGGTATCCCGTGGAGGCGGCCCTAGTTACACACTCCTCAGTCAGTACACTACTGAAGGACAAAAATACCAGATAAAGAAGATACCTAGTCCGATTAAATTAAAAGTGCCTACGGGAATCAAGAAGGTGACGGTAAACTAAAGAGGAACTACAAGTGCTCCTTCTCACATATAACCTAGATCACGATTCAACAGTCTAATTAAAATATATTATTTTTAGTGTCTTTTTATTACAAGGATAAATTACTACGTTTGTTTGAATCATTTTCAAGTTATAGGTCTTTATCTATGATTAGTTTTATTATATTATATATGGTATATATTATAATGGTTCAACGATTATGTTGGGAATTTGGAACCTTTGGTTGCACTAAAACAAAATTATGATTGTTTTATTAGTCTTATCTCCGCCCACTAAAGAATTGTATATAATATAGAGCGTAGATTAATTTAGTTCATTGTTTATCGTCTCCTGATGATTCTAACGTTGTTAGCGAAACGCGCGTCGAGTGCAAAAAAGTGTAGTTTTGGTTCAACGATTGTACAATGTGTAACAATAGTAACTTTAATGTCGATATCCACTAACGTGAAAATTCTTCGATAAAGTTTTAATGTAAAAGATTTCATTTTAAACACCGACTGGCAACTAATCACGATGAAAGCCTAAGAAAAGGATTTTTAAATAGTAAGTTAGCCTGGGCAGGGGCAAAGTCAAAAAATCTACTACTTATGCATGATACAATCAACTTATACTCAGAAAAGTTTTTGCCTAAATTTGTATTTCTTTAATAGTTACTTTTAATATTACTATTTCTTTTGAATGTTTAATTTATTATTATTGTAAAAAATTTATTTAAGTGAAAAAAATATATATAAGTTAGCAACAAAAAAAATAAATGGGTAATATCAGAAACAAAAATATACCAAAAATACAAAAAGTAAAACATAAAGTGTGATACAGAATTTTAAAGAGAATTTTAAGCTGAATTTAAAAATAAGTTAAAAAAAGTAACTTAAAAACTAAAAGCGATAGGTAAATTTCAGTTAGACAGTAAAATTCTGCTTCAAAAAATCTAGAAAAAAACCTTTTATACCGAACAAAAATTTTTACAAATAAAAAATTTATAGATTTTTCAATATCCCCTGTAACTCGCAGATGGCTTGGCTAATAATAAACATTATTTTGAATCAGAAGATAACTATATATTCTTCTAACCCCACGCATACCTGACACCACGTTTTTTATAAATAAATAATAACACTAGAGTTTTATTTTCTTATTTTATTTTAAACTGTTACAATTCTCTCAAGCCGCACTCCTAGCAAGTTCTAATTTCCATTCCAAGTCTGTTAATTCTATTTATTTAATATTTCTTTTTCTAGAGCAATCCGTAATTTTCAAGCTAACTAGAAAAAAAAAGAATGCTTAAAGAACACGAAATATTGACGGTTAGAAAAAATATAGCTGGTTGGCTATTTAAAGAAATAAAATTTTTATATTTTTACTTTTAGCGGATGCGCTAAAAAAGAAGCATAACGCACGATTCCTTTTTTTAACACCTACGCAAAAAAATAGGCCTAAATTAAAACTAAGGACTTAAAAAACAAAAATACCTACTAACAAAAAATCTTAAAAAAACCTTATACAAAACTTATACAAAATACAAACTGTAAGTAACTATATGCATAAAGTACATAAGTAACTATATGTATACACTTTATACTGACAAAAATATAAGCAGAAAATATTAGATATTAGATAAGCCTGACACCACGTTTTGTATTAATAAATAATAATACTATAGTTTTATTTTGTTATTTTATTTTAGAACTCGAAATGTTGACAGTTAGTAAAAATATAGATTGTTGCATACTTGCGCTAGAAAAGAAGCCTAACACGGGCGAGTTTCTAAATTCATCAGATTTTTTTCACCGATGTCATCGGTTTTCTGACAAATGAAATATGACGTTTATCTGACATTGCATGTCGTTGAGATCGATGAGCCATCAAAAATTAAAAAATTGCGGTAAAAATCAGTACTATATCTTAGATTTTTTTCCAATTGAGAAATGTGTGTTTTCTCGAAACAATCCAATGTATGTCCATCTAATACCAACCCAAACTGAAGATTTATTTATTTCCTTATGCTAGGTTTATACAGTAAATAAAATAAAACAAGAAATAAGAATTAGCCCTGCGATTGGTCAAACGTCATGTGATCACAAATATGTTTTTAATTGGGTTTTATTATTCCTGTATTATTTTATTTTGATGTATAAACCCCACAATTGTCCTCGAAAACTGTCTTTCATATAGTCTTAACGCGACTTCTTATCAAGTTGACAATCGTTATTAAAAAAAAAAATATCAAAAGATTTAAAAATAAAATAAAAAGAACAAAAACAGAGCGGGTTAGCATCGATGCCATCAATTCACAAACTCATCGATGACCTCGTCGGTAAATTTACAAACTCGCCCCACAGTAGCAACCATAAAAGATGTGATATTGACAGCCTGTACTGCCAGATAATGCCAAATCGAGTCGCTATAAAAAATAGCCGCCGTACGAAACACCCTCCAGGAAGAAGATCCTTTTCATTTTTAGGTCGAGGATGACCCTAATCCTTAAAGCCACACAGCACAGTCGCTGCAAGGATGTCACGACACTATTATTTTATACGGCATTAAGGAAAAGCTCCTTGCTGATAAATACGTCTTGTATATCCACTTTAAAAGTCCTAGAGAGAAATTTATAAGGCAGTACGAAATCATTCTGTTTAAGAGCTGATTCAGTCATAAATTTTTTACGATTTTTCGACAGAAGACAATATATTTATCGACAAAATTAAATGGAGCCCTTGGGTGATTCCATGGTAACTATCATTTTATGTCCTGGTAAATAAGGAGGGGCAAGTATAATTCTACCAGTCGTCCACGATTGGTCACTGGCTCTTCAATTTATTGTACAGGGTGGTCTAAATTCGAGGAGCCTCTATAGCTTTGGGCTTTTGCAGCATAGTTAGCCCAAAACTAATATACATGTTACGGGCTCGATTTTCAAGAGAAGTCGAAAACTAAAAACCGCATTGCGATATGTCAAAGCGTTTCTGAGCTACAGGGTAATTATCAAAAATGTGCGTTTCTAAAAACCCTCTACAACTTTATTATTTGTAAAGATAAAGATTTTCATTAAAAGCATTTTTTGAAGATTTTTTAAGGAAAATCTACCTGTTTCACCGATTTTTTCTTAAAGCCTTTATTTCACGAGATATAACACAAAGTTACATTTTTTTAAATGGAATACAGTATTTTTTTTAAAAAATTAGTTTTGTGATAAAATTTCCTGTTAAACGATGTGTCATACATCTATTTTTATTAAGTAGTTAAAAATATATCTGCAATTTTTAATAATTACCATAGTAGGCTGTGTTGAACTATGACCTATGCAGTTTTAAGGTATCTATCTAGCTAGTTATGATCAAATAAAAATAATTGCCATGATAAACGAGCCCAAGTGTCAAAAGTGGCGTCTTCGTCAAGATATCAAAATGTTTGAAAACTTTGAAAAGTACGACATGATAAAATGTTATATTGAAAGTAACGAAAATCGACAGACGGCGTTAAATCTATATTTCCAGAGATATCCGGAGGAAAGGCAATCTAGCTCAAAAATATTTTTTAAGTTAAAACATCATCTACAAGAATACGGATCCTTTACAAAACCGTGGCCTAGGACGTATAGAAGCCTAGCCAGAGATAGAGAGTTGGAAGAACTAACGGTTCTAGAAGAAATAGAAATTAACCCGAATACTTCCACTATGGCTATGGAGAGAAACACTGGAATTCCAAGCAGCAATACCGTTCGGGTGCTTAAAAAACACAAGTTTAGGCCCTATCAACTCCGACGGTTGCACCAATTACGGCAACGAGATTTTGCTCCAAGACGGGAATTTTGTAGGTGGTACCTAAATAAAAGCCAAGAAGACCCAGATTTTGTCAGAAAAGTTATTTGGACGAATGAGGCAACGATTTCTAGTGATGGAATATTCACCAGATATAACTGCTATTACTGGAAACAGCAAAATCCCTATATTGTGGTGGAACAAGCGAATCAGGAAAGGTTCAGTTTTAAGGTATGGGTAGGTATCTACAGAAGACGAATTATTGGGCCATATATTTTTGATGGAAATTTAAATGCTGAAAGATACCAACAAATTTTAGATAATTTTAGAAAATTTGCCACTTTAGCAAAATAATGCACCTCCTCACAATGCACGAGACATTACTAATTTGCTAAATATTGGGTTTGCCGAAAACTGGATCGGAAATAAAGGTCTTCTAGATTGGCTCCCCAGGTCTCCAGACCTGACCCCTTGCGACTTCTTTTTGTGGGGGAGAGTCAAAGACCTTCTATTTCGAAATCGCCTAACTACTAGAAGGGAATGGGAAGAGGAACTTCGTACTTAATGCAGAAAATAGCGTCAAGAGAAGATGTAGGATATGTTTGCAAGAAAACGGCCGTCAATTTGAGCATTTGTTTTAGAATTGAAGAAAATTGTTAGATGTAGATTTTAGGTGTTACATAGTTTAGTTAATAAAAAATTTAAATAAGAGCTTTTAATAATTTTATTTTTGTTTATTATTTTAGGGTTAGTAATTATAGTAAAAAAAAAATAAAAATTTATTTACACATTTAGGGCGCGCACAGCGCCTATTATGGTAAATATCAAAATATGCAAACATCTTTTAAACTATTTAATAAATCGTTCACATCGTTCGACAGGAAATTTTATTCGAAAACTGATTTTTTAGAAAAATTGGGGGTATCCTATTTAAAGAAATATAACTTTGTGTGATATCTCGGGAACTAAAGGCTTTGAGAGAAAATCGGTGAAACAGGTAGATTTGTCTTTCGTTAGGTGTTAAGAGTTTGGAGAAAGTGGTCCAATGATGAGACTGATAACGTTGTGCGGGTTCTGGACGCCCTAGATTATTACAAGGTCATGATTTACGGCATCTAAGACTTCTAGCTCTCAGAAATCGACGGGACAGTATACGCCAAGTAAGATATGTTCTAGTTGCAGCTACAGGACGAGACGAGTTTTTTTAAGGATGACAGTTAATATAAAATTGTTTGGTTTGGTTAAACTGAAATGACGAATGGAATACCGTAAGCTTGATGGACGCATGTGGGTTAGGCGACTTCGAGGTGAGAGACGAAATGTAGACTTATCTATTGAACGTGATACAGCAAGACAGCAAAGTATCATAGTATCGGGTGATACATGTTTAGGAAGCAGATCACCTCTAGTCCCCATCTGGCAATCTGACTGCTCGGCGATATATCGATGAAGTGCTGCAGCCAGTTTTACATACCTACCTACAAACTATCCCAAATGCGATCAACAAGATAATTTCAGACCGCATATTGCTCGTGAAAAATAAATTACTTTAAAAATATTTGTTTTTTCTGGTGTTGCATTTTTTCTGTTCTCCAGTATATCTAAAGGTTTATAATGGATTTGCCCACCATACAATTTAAATCATTGTTCACACTTTATTTTTCTTGCCGTCACTGCCTAAGCGAATTTAATTTATTGAACTATCACCGCTCCATCGACGCTGCTAAATGATTTCGGGCCTTTCATTCCAAAATGGTCGCATGCACGAAGGATGCGCGTGGGACCCGCCACCACCTGAGTAAACCCTCTGGTCTGTTCGGTACTCTATCTATTGACTAAAATGTGTTAAAAGGTATATTTTTTTTTCACTGTTGCCTTATAATGGACGGACTTTTATCAATGCACCTTCGGAAATTTTTAGATATAGTTTAAAACGGTGTAAAATAAATTGAAAAATACCCCTTGCGAACGTATCGGTTAAACTCCCTAGAAAAACAAACTGCACCTCCCTTAACACCAAATAATCGAAAAAGAAACATAAAAATTCATTCAAATAAAACCTTATATACCACCTAACGTACAAAAAATCAATATGCCATCGTCGGGATCAGCCCATAACAATAACAGTAATTTTTGGGCCCGTTCTCGAGATTTCCTCTTTGCTTTTCAGAAATAAGAAAATAGTGTCGATCGAAAGGATACGAAACAAAATTGGGTTCTTTCACATTTTTTTAAACTATGATTTCTACAAACTAAACGCAAAAAATTTTAACTCGTTTTTTTTTCTTTTTGCGTAAAACTTAATATTAACGGAGAAAAGGTATTTACGCCACTAGACCGGAAAATTGGTCTCTATAGATCGACGCAGGATATTTACAGTGCGAGCCGTAGGCGAGTCCTGTAAACCTGCGGAGACCTGTAAAGACACTTTTTCCGGTCGTGTGTTGTACGTACTTTTTTTTTCAAACGATTAGAAATAACATTTCTGCTGCTTGTTGGCTAGATATCCAATGCCGCTAAGACCATTAGTTTTTAATATTAAAACTAAAAAAAAAACAAGTAAACTTTTGTGCAAAAAACATGAGAAAAACTATACTGTAGTGCCTATTAGCGTCACACAGCTAATTAAGTGATGACTGCTAACCAGTTATGACCGACCATGGCCAACTTGTCAAGCAGAATAGTGATAAAACAACTCACGAAAGGCAGATTTCTAGGTTTGTCCTTCATTTATTTGTAGAGTATAGATTCCACAAGCTTGATGACTTTAATGTAGTCGATATTTCCAAAAAATATGCCACCAATACATCTTACTTAATTTTTTTAACATTTTTTAATTTGTACCAGTTTATAAACACATCAAACTTTCGCTGGTAGAGCACTTTATATTTTGCAGGGTGCAATCGACGTGACTCTTCAAGCAGCTTTTATTATTTTTATTACCTCATTACGACCAGGCCTCCAATATCTAATGGAGAATCCAGACACCTACAGACCTGTTTCATCCTTATAAGAAATCATCAAGGAGTCATAGGATTGTACCTGGCAGTTGAAGCTACACATGCACCATGCACACCTCTTGAATTTAAAACAAAAAGTTTGTAATCCGCGGGGACCTAGTACCTGTGTGCGCCACCTGTCGAATAAGCTGAGAAACAAAAAGATCAAAATTGAAAAGTGCAGAATACCGTAAATACAGAATCCTGTACCTTTCAGCAGGTTATAAAGAAGAAACCTGCAAAAATATTAATTCACTGTAAAATGACTCTTAAAAAGAGGTAACGTTCCAGCAGCACCGCCCCCAATTGGAGCTTCGTACTACGTGGCCCTAAATTTAAGGCATCAGCAAGCAATAGGTATTTTGGCTACAGGTTAACTTAACTTGGTAGATTGCATATGGGCATAAAGTGGGTTATCGTAAGTATGGCTGTTATTTAAAGTCTGGGCTGTCCCCTATTTAAACCACGGCATTGGGTTAAAACAACTCATATGAGCTCGGATAACCATTTCTTTGTTCAGTGCGCAAAGTGCGGCACGAGCCCATTAAGTTAGTGCGGAAAAATTGCACTCCGTTTCAGATTGAACGTTTCAGTTTTTTAATGAGATGCGAAAACTGAAAAAGTGCAACACAACCGAAGAACTGAAGCACTTTTGCACTGGTGACGCACTATTTTCTCAGTTCTAATATCGTCAATAAGTCAGGCATTAATCACGTGATGGTTCTTTTGAAATGGTGGCTGTAGGGTAAACAAAGCGATTTTCTATAAGACGTAATGCTAATAAAAATGAAAAGTGGAAAAAGATTCAGATTAAACAAAGTGACTAATCCTTTCTGAATCGGGGAGCATTTTGCCGAAATGTTAGAAAAAAACTTAAAATTCGCAGTTTACAGGGGCAATGACATTTAGTTTTATCTCTCTTAAAAGTGCACAGTGTAGGTATTGTCTTTCTCAGTTCATCCTGAAGATCGGGCCAGATCGGCTTGAAGAGAGACATATGACGTTATGTGTAATTACACGGCCGCGACAGAGACATAGGTAGAGGGCCATTTCCACGTTTAATTGGGAATTTTGAGTTATTGTTAAAATGCTTGTTTTTCCCCGATTCAGAAATAACTAATCTATAAAAAAATCACTTTGCTCAATCTGCGTCTTTTTCCACTTTTTCAAACTTTTTATTTAAGTTAGCATTACGTATTATGAAAAAACGGTTTGTCTTTCCTACACCGGCCATATTGAATCGGCCATATTATTTTTGTTGGACTGCCCTATAGCTAGTATTTTAATCAAAGTCTAAGCTAACTTCCGTTTACGTAATAATTCGACATGGCTTTTAATAAAAGTTATTTATGCCTTTTTTTATAACGAAGAATAAATTCTTCTGATTCGATGGCCCTAGCATTTTTTTTACTCTTAATGACGAAATCGTAGTACTAAAATTTGTTTTAAATAATTTACATTTTTGTTTCGTTCGTTTTATATCGACGATTTTTTTAAATTTATTTTTCTACTCTGTATCAAATTGCTGTAGAAAAAAATTTAAATAAAATATAACTCAGTAATCAAAAACACAAAAATATTCATGTATAATTTTGTATGCTCAAATTAAGAGAAAACATTGAAAAGAACCTTAACAAACAAAACTAACAAAAATATGTAAATAAATCAAGTCGTTTATTTCAGTATTTTATACTCCGCAAAAAATTCATCAGAAAATAAAATGGAGTGTTCAATAAAAGTTTTATATTGGTAAATCACATGTTAAAATACGTTCGAAATTTCATAAAGGCACTTTATATGGAAAATTTAACTTTCAATATTTCAACAGCCATATGTTTCCAGAAAACAAATCAATCTATCTACATAATATACATTCTTTGAATTCTACAAAATACTCCCATTGATTTTCCGTTTTTATTTAAATAGCTTTTTGCCTCATATATAGTCAATAGAGAATTATCAGAACGTGAGTTGGCACTATTGTTGACACTAATGACAGATACACAAGAGAAGTTTATATGGCACGGTTGCCGCTCTGTGTAAAAATGTTATAAATTATGTTTGAAGCCACACTGATGTATTCAGTGTTGCCTACCAGCCAAGAGGTATTTTAACATTAATGACATGAATTCACATACGCAGTGTATGCAAATATGAAGTTGAAATTAAAGTAGGTATTCCCTAACTTTAATGAAGAATGGTAAAAACTTTACTTCTTTCCTTATGTTTTGCCATGTAGTTAGTTTCTGAATTTTTTAATGTAAATAACCACAATGATTCGCGTTAAGAAACATTTCATTGTTTTTACTTTATTTGCATCCTTTGTTGTTGTTCAATCTGTTTCGTCTTTTATTATAACAAGATTACTGATCAGATTTTTAGGAAAATATATGAAAATGGAAAGTTTTCCAAAAAATAAAATATAATGAGTCCTGTTATGAACTAAAATGTTGGAATTACACCTTACAAGTTTTAATGTTTCCCTATGTGATCAGTGCCCTTAGCTACAATGTTGCAAAATCTAACGTGAAATTTAGGCTATGCCAATTCGACTCACACGTTCCGACAATTCTCCTCAACATATTGCATTTTTATATTACAGAGTGATTTTTAGCAACCTGAAAAAACTTGAGATATATTTTTTTTTAAAGATATGCAACTTATACCCGCCTATTGTTTTGGTTTTTGTCATGGTTTTAATCAAGGACGGCAAAATATGTAACAATAATAACTTTGGAAAACAAAGAAAATAATTTAAATAAAAGGTTGATTGAGAGAAAGCTTCTTTTCGGAAAATGTAATACCTACCTCTATTATAAGAAGAATTGGACCTTGTGCAATGAGGGTCCCGTCTAACGTAGAACAAACTCCAGAAAAATCAAGCTAGATTATTCTTAATCCACCCTCGAAACCCTTTTAAAACTTTATGATCCTAGCCGAACGTATATTATTCACTTTTCTAATAAAATATAGAAGTCCACATAAATCAATACCATAGCTAAATGGGGTTCTTGCATAAAAAAAAATCCTTTTATTTACTTTTATTCCCATGTTATATAACTTCCTTTTTTTTAGGGATCCTCAATAATAATAATTAATGCTTTAAAATAATTACATACACCGAAAAAAAGGATCTACGAAATACGAGGTTAATTTCAGAGAATTGTGACTTTCGATATGCACAAAGTCCCCAGTTTCTTCTTACGAGATCTTCATTCCCTTAAGCTCATTTGAGATTAAAACTCCTATGCAAAGAACATAAAATCTTATGCCAAAAGCATATTTTTTGAACTGTTTGTATCATAGTATAATAAATAGTTTGCTTTTAAGAGCAAATTTTCTTGAAAATTGGCCTGATCATGGCGGTGGGGAGTATTATAGCAAAAGAAAAAAGGGAGAATCTTATGCGAATTATAGAATTGTTCTTTTATGTGTTGAACTGTGCAGAAACGTCACACCTGTAAGCAAAAAAAACTGTAGGTACTGAAAATTAAAAAAGAATGTAAAAAAATTAACAGAAACTGTTTATAAACAAAATATTAAAACTTCACATAAACGTGAATATAAAATCGCTACATCTAATATTGTCAAAAACAGTAAACAGTGTATGTTGCACGTGAAAGTGAACATTTTTCGCATAGAATTTTTGTATCTAAGTATATCAATCACAGCATGAAAAGAGCAGTAACTTAATTTTAGCTAATTCTAAAAAAAAATCTAGATTGACTATAACAGTTTATAAACAGTATACAAGTATAAAAACTCGGCTATTACAGAACTTGCTTAATTAAAAGTAGGCATAATTTTTGTTTTTCGAAAACCTAAGTTAAGAAAAATGAGGTAGTTTTTTATCTCTAATTGTCATTTTAATAGTCTTTCCTTGTTGGCTTTGTTCAACAAAAAGTACACAGCACAATTCTTAAACTAATATATCAAAAATAGTTAACAGTAAAAGTGGGACTTAAGTTTTATCTCGGAGTCGGAGAGCTCGTGAACAAAAACAGCAAAAAGGGCTAATTTCCTAGTTTATGGGGGTGGGTTATACACCATCAAGGGCACCTTCAGTCAGCTAATTCTCCTAACAGCAGGCGGTTGGAAGGGGGAGGTGTTCAAACTTGTAAAAAAATCATAAAAAACTAAAAATGAAAGAAAACCGGATACTATTCTGTTACCAATGTTTTTAATTGAGTAAGATCAAAATATTTTTGAAAAATACTTCACAATAATTCACTACTTGACAATAAGTGCAGAATTTTTTTCTTAGCTTTTGGTCCCTCGAAGAAATAGAAATTTACCGACACAGACCTATTTTTTTCAAGGTTGGGTGAGCGTTTAAAAAAATACATGTTCTTTGATTTACTGTCTTCTAGTTTACCAGAGTTTTAATTGCTAATTCAAAATTGATAATGCATAATTATTATATGCCTGTCTCTTTTATTTTGAAAGAACAAAAATTTGAAGCCGATCGAATGTCGGGAAGTTGGTCAAAATTAAGTTGCAAGATTCCACCCGAACAAACCTAGTTACTTACAACGCAAGTTAATAAAAGCTTGTAAAAAAAGGAAGAGACGTATAAAAATTAGACATTTTCCATTAGCCATTACGCATTAAAAATTAGGTAAACGGGTCATAAATTTCTATACCTTACACTAGAAAGTGCTTACACACATAAAGAGTTTTTCATAAAAAGCTTAAAAACAAAACAAAAAATGATATAGTCCATTTCTAACCTAAAGGTAGGTACCATATTGAAAATTTAACGAATAATGCACTCAAGCTTTTAAAGAAGACAACAGGAGCTCTAATCTTAAGTCCAAACAGCATGTTGTAGAAGAACCGGCGCGGCGGGGTGGACCGTCCATTTTGGATTACCTTTACTAAAGCTAATGAACAAACAGGATATAAAAAATTAATTATTCAGCTACACAATTAAAAATTTGTTACTTAACTACACACACCAGTTCAGGCATGATTGCTGTGAAATCAGGAAGGCGTACCCTGCATGGACGGCCGGCACCTTGTTTTGTAGCAACACCTTTCTTAAATTACTCAAAAAATATTACATGCTTACCTCTAAATTTTGATTCCAAGTGCCCTATGCACATGTAGCAGTTTTTCCAACCACGGTATTTTTGATGTTCTCACCTTACCTATTTTTACAACCAAATGCATGGAAACACACGTTTGATCTTATCATGACCGGCAACTGTCTAGTGACTATCGATTGACGAGCGGCAGGGTAGATTGGATGTGCTCGGTAACTAGCCGAACGGTTTGAGATAATTGTCTCTTGGGAGAAGATATCCTATCATGGACTGAAATAATTTCTTTTAATTTTGTTACAAGTTTTGAGCATACTACTCTTGACAAATAAAATAAAACCGAGATATTAGGAATCTTATTCGGAAAAATACTAATCTCTATATTGGAGGAAAAAGATATAATGCTAAAAGAAATTCACTAATGACGAAAAAATAAAAAACAAGATACTTTGGGCTCTTGTCTCAAGCGGAGTTTTTTTTTCAGTGAGTAAAAATACAATAAAATATATAGCAAGGGTCAGGGCTCGCATTCTCTACTAGTTACCTAATAGAAAGCGCCCTCTTCCATCCAGGCCTATCACCCATTAAAATATTTGCACTAATCAGCATCCCTGTCAGTCCTTTCGGGTCTTGCCTAAGAGCCATTTAGTTCTGGCTGCATCCGGACCATCCACGAATAGCTTGGACTCTCTGCACTCTTGCCTCCAGGACGTCTTCAGTTTATTGTTGACCCATTTGCTGAGCTCATTCTGTACCTGTTCCCTTGTTATTCCCAGAAGAGATTCCGGTCCAAAATATTGGGTTCTGGCCCCTAGTCTGGAAAGTACTTCCGCTTTTTCTCATGACCTGGGACCCATATCAGTGTTACCCTCTTGTCTTGAGCCAGTGTTTGCAGTACTTCAGCGCACTCCTACACCAGACTACTGACTATTTTGGGCACTTGGAGCCTTGAGGGCAACCTCCATAGTCATAATTATGACTTAAGATGATTTTGTTTTAATTGCTATATCTACGCACATTTTTATCAGAGAAGGCATATGTCAGTCAGGTCTGGCAAAGTCCGTCGAGCTGTTTTACTTCGATTTTTGCAGAAAAACCCATTTATTATTTTTCATATGTGCTAATAATGAAAAATGTATAAAAACTCTGTTGTCATCCAAAAAAAACGTTAATCTCAAAGCCAATATATCAGAGCGTTCATCGAGAACCTGGCACCGAAAAATTTGCGCTTGCCGGTCTCTACAAAGTACAAACTGCCGAAGGTGCAAAAGATATTCGGCGATTTATGGTGGGGGATTTGGACAGGAATAGCGTAGATATAGAAGAGGGGGATAGACAACGCCTCCTACGAGCGCGAGCGTTAAGGTGCCGGATTCTGGACCTGTGAATGCATATTAGAGAGATTTTGCACCTCTTATAAAAATCCCCCTTAGGTGACTTTATCGCTAAATAGGGAGTAAAAGCCACGCCACTCCCCAAATAACATTTTTCCGTCTTCCGCCTAGTTTTGTACTGCTTTAGTGATTTAAGTCACAGATTATACTTTATCTTTCATTGTTACGATGTCTTAGCTTCTATATATGGACGTAAGTAGTCGAGATAACATTTGGAGCCGTTGTGTGTAGTCTAGTGCAGATTTCCGACAACGCTTCGACGTCGTTAAGGAGAACGTTGGCATGTACATAGTAAGACGTTAGCCCGACGTCTGTACTTGTATTGCTTGTGTTAGTAAAGTTTTCTGACGATGGTCCAACGTCTGTGCTGCCAACGTTACAATTAGTAAAAACTACGACGTCCGTCCCACGTTCGGGATGCGACAAATGTACCCTATGTATGATATTTGACATACACCTGACGGTTTTTCAACTTTAGACTTTCTTTTTGTATTTTCATGCTTGCGGTACATTTTTGTGTTATAACTAAGAATGCCAAAGAAAAACCAATTCAAGTTTTCTACCACGTTCTACAAGAAAAGTATCAAATTGCTCGCACAAAAATCACGTTTATCCAGTCAGCGTGAGTAGAAAGCACAACTTTAAACTAACTTTAACAAGGCCTTAAATTAGTTTACCACAAACCGTTGAGTGTTGTGTATCACTTATGTTGATCATTTAGCGTCTTATATAAACGTGGTTGCAAAACATAAAATGGAAGAAAAAATGAAAGGCAGTTGGAAAAGGCACAAAAATTGTCACAAAGTTTTGCAGGATAGAATTTTTGGCATTCCGTTAAAACTCATTGCTGCTACTTTTCTTGGTCTTTTTCCGATGTCGGACAGTCGTAGTAAAAAAATCTTTTTTGGAAGCAAAGTTCCTTAAACAGATTAAGTTAACCAAACACCACCAGAGGTTAGACCCACCAGATCGAATCAAACTTACACGGCTGGCGACCTCTAGAATCTTGCAGTGGCGTCACTGTGGATGAAAATAACGTTTCGCCAGAACGGGCGACCGATTAAGTAAACAAAAATTTACTAGGGGTAGTTTCAGTAGAAATCGGACAGGTTTCTTGGAATTCTCTGAAGTAGCCATCTTTTTCTTGAGGTAGACATGGATAAAAAATAAAGGCGATCGGAAATTTTTTATTTTTGTGTAAAATATCAAAAATTTTCATGAACTTTGCAATAAAATATTGTTAAAATGTCTAAATACATCATTTAGGCATATTTTATAAAAAATAGTGAAGTTTTTTTTTTAATAAAATCTTATTTTTTATTGAAAAAGTGAGAATATTCGTGGCGATCGTGTATTTTCGGACCTGCATTTGTCATGTGTGTCAGTAAAGTCAAGTGGGTTGGCAATTTTTAGTGTTCAGCCTGGTTTTCAAGCTCGCACAAGTTGCAAGTATGTAATAATTTTGACATGAAACACTGACGTTATCTTTGGTTGTTATTTCAAATCAAAGCGTAGGGGTTTCCTAAATTTGGACAAAAATATCGTCCAGGTGTTGAGCTATTTGCACTAAGCACGACTTAGTTTGCAGTACCAATTTCAGTATTCCCTCTATAAAACCCACGTATTCCGACATCGCGTCAGTACAACCCAGATTTATATTCCCCAATTTAGTATAAATTTGAGTCGGTGCGCGGTCTACCTGACGTTGTTTCCTGACGTCAGGTTGTCTACGCCAACGTCAAAACGACGTCCAAAGGCTAATTGGGTCTACTTGAACGTATCGTACGCCAACTTCCAGCAATCTCATTGGTCACGTCCGACAGAAGTTGACAATCGCACGTCGAGCGAGACTGATTTTCATGAGATACGGGCCCCAGCACGCGCTAGATGGTGGATCGTTACGTTGTGTCGCCTTACCCGGTAGCTGAAATCGTCTTAGCGCCGGTACCCACACGCGTTTTTCTGCCGCAGCAGTACCGCAGCGGTTGCCGCAAACACGTGCAATTTTTGCGTTTCTTGTGTACAAAATGTATATTCGGAAGATACACAGACGCTATTGGATACATCCATACACGTATGTACGATGCTAATACCAATAATTTACTGAGAGCTGCACTTGCGTATGCAGTGCCGCTGCGTTCCCAGGGGAGTAGACACTTAAAGTAAATATTTCAACACATCGGTATCGGTAGACGTAACGCGTTCGAAACAAAGTCAAAATACACTACATTTTTGACTTGTTCATGGCATATTTCGAACGATGCCTGCTTCTTTGACGGGTGTGATGACAGAATCTCGTTGCGTACGGAAGGATGTCGTATTATTACGCACCCGAACATACGCAACGATTTCAATCAGCAGTTCTGTCATCGCAACATTCAAGAAACCGGGTATCGTTCGAAACATCGCATAAAAAAGTCAAAAATGTAGAGTATTTTGACTTTGTTTCGAACGCGTTGCGTATACCGATACCGATGCGTCAAATATTTACTTTAAGTGTCTAGTAGCGGCAAAAAATGCACGCAAGACGAACGCGCATTGCCGCGATGTTGCCGCTCAACTAGGTGCATTGCGTTATTTATTTTATAGTCACGGACCGCAATTGCCGAGCAAAAAAACCCGTGTGTGTACTGGCGCTTAGTCGTGATGGAAACGCCCACCTCTGCCGGTTTTCACTAATGAGACTGCTGGATTTCAAAGTTACGTTACGATTACGCGGTGGTTTAGCTTTTTGTCCCTAAGAACGCGTTGTGATGCGTTATTAGTATTTGCACGCCTCCTTTGATTTGTTTATATAGGACTTTATATACGGTATTAATTTTATTATCAAGGGTTACAAAAAAGATTTCTCCAGTAATGGTTTTCATTTAAAATATCTTATTTTTGTGTTTTTTACGGTAAATTTTAATTACTAATAATCTTTACAAATTAGTAAATTCAACAGAGGAAAGGAAACAAAATTATGATTGTTTTCCACAAACCAAAACTACACTTTTTTGCACTCGACGCGCGTTTCGCTAACAACTTTAGCATCATCAGGAGACAATAAACAATGAACTAAATTAATCTACGCTCTATCTTATATACAATCCTTTAATGAGCAGAGATAAGACTAATAAATTGTGATTGATCACGATTTTTAATCCTATCTCCCCTCAACCAAAGAATAAAGTGTACTAAACGGGATGGGTCCTCCATCTTTATTTAAACTATTTCTGGATTTAATGATTTCCATACTTTCATATGCATTCAAAAGTCTTTTGTTTGGTACACTTTTTAGAAGTTTTAGGTTATCTCGGCCACACTTGACTTTTCTGTTCTTCCGTATTTTAAGTGTGCTAAGTGTTCTTTAAAACGTGTTTGAATAGAGCGTCTCATTTGGACAACATATTTTTTGTCACAATCCATGCAACTAATTTCGTAAATTCCACTTTTTTCTAGAACTGCAGTTTTATCCTTGGGATTTCCTAGTAAGCTTCTTATTGTGTTACCAGATTGATATACTAATTTAAGACCGGCGTTATTAAATACTTTGTGTAATCCTTTCGTATAGTTAGGATTATAAGGAATTGATACAAATTTTGAGTCGCAGGTATCTTTTTGTCTGAAAAAGGTAGAATTCCGAAAGGTCTTTTGAAAAGAATGTCTATTTATCAGCTTATTTATTAAGCCTTCGTCGTAACCGTTTTCGCCAGCTATATTCCTAATCCTATTCTTTTCTGCTTCAAATCTTTCTTTGTTTAAGGGGAAATTTACTAATCTATATGTTAAAAAGTGCAAACTTGCAAGCTTATGTTGTAAGCAATGAAAAGAGTCATTTGGAATATACCTGTTGGTGGCCGTGCCTTTTCTGTATAGGTCAAAGTTCAATTTATTTTTATTTCTTATAACAAAAGTGTCTAGAAATGGCTGTGTACCGTTGTTCTCTGTTTCATAAGTAAATTTAATAGTGGGAAATTTGTTATTTATTTTTTCCATAAAATTTTCAACACTAGTTACTTTAGTGTTGAATACTGCAAACACATCGTCTACATACCTGAACCATACTCTGGGGAAATACTCAAATTCTTTACTTATATCTGATTCAAATTTGCTCATAAATAGGTTTGGGATAAAAGGTGATAAACTATTACGCATTGTAGTTCCTTCTAATTGCTGGTAGTAGTTATTTTTATATTGAAAGTAATTTTGATTCATGCAGAGTTTTGTTAAAGATAGGTATTCTAAAGTCTGTTTGTCTTCTAGATTGTTTTTTCTTAGTAGTTCCTCCAGGTATTGTAAGGTATTGGGGATCGGCACACTAGGGTACAACGAACTAACATCAAACGAGATTAAAATTTTACCTTCTTGGAGTGAAATATCTTTAACTTTTTTGATAAATTCAAGGGAATTTTGAACAGAAAAACCTTTTTCCTTTATCGGTAAATTTTCAAACTCGTTTGCTAGCCATTTCGAAATGTTGTAAGTAGGTGATCCTACAGCAGAAACTATAGGTCTAAACGATTTTCCAGGCTTGTGAATTTTCGGAAGACAATACAGTTTCAACATAGTGGGATTGCTTACTTGTAGTTTATATTTAATATTGTCAGTAATAATATTGTTACATTTTTTAATTGTGTTTTTTACTTCGTTAATCATTTTTGGTAAGGGGTTCTTTGGGACTTGTTTGTAGGGTCCATTTTTTATTAGGTTATCTACCCTTTCGAAATAATCTGTTTTATCTAATATAACAACTTTATTACCCTTGTCAGCCTTTAGATAGAAAACAACTTCTTCTCTCAAACTTTTAATTGTTCTATTGTGATTTAATGTACTATTTTTATTGTTTTAAATGATGTTTTGAGAGATCTGATATCGGCAAGCATCTCGCACATAGCCCTTTGTGCCTTCTGAAAGATAGGAGATTGAACTTTCAATATTTGCAATAATATCACTTAAATTATCTTTTTGTGGGGGCAGAGCAAAATTAAGACCTTTGTTTAAAAGTTATATTTCTTTGTTATTAAAAGTTTGAGAGGATAGGTTTTCTACAATTTTTGCGATTTTATTCGACTTTTTTGGTTTTGGTTCAGAACGTTTTAACTTTTGTAGCTTTTTATTAAGTGAAAACATCTTCTTCGTAAATTTTTTCTCAATTACTACAAACATATGTCTTTGGAAATCGCACCATTCTTCAAAGTTCTTATCACTAAGTCTAAATGTCAACTTTTTAAACAGTCGGTATGCTTCAAGTTCAAACATACTTCGTTTTGCGTACAAATTTTTGATTTCTAAATCTAACCATTTCTGTTTTGCAAACAGGGCTACTTTTGAAGAAACTGTAGATTTCGGCAACTTTACTTGAACAAAGTTTGGAAAAACTTTGAATTTTTTGCAAGATTATAGAAACCAAATATCTGCACCAACTAGCCTAATCTTAGTACTAAACTTACGATATAGATTTAGTTCCATTGACCGTGAAGCCATCTCAACTATGTTGGGAATTTGGAACCTTTGGTTGCACTAAAACAAAATTATGATTGTTTTCCACAAACCAAAACTACACTTTTTTGCACTTTGACCTATACAGAAAAGGCACGGCCACCAACAGCTATATTCCAAATGACTCTCTTCATTGCTTACAACATAAGCTTGCAAGTTTGCACTTTTTAACATATAGATTAGTAAATTTCCCCTTAAATAAAGAAAGATTTGAAGCAGAAAAGAATAGGATTAGGAATATAGCTGGCGAAAACGGTTACGACGAAGGCTTAATAAATAAGCTGATAAATAGACATTCTTTTCAAAAGACCTTTCGGAATTCTACCTTTTTCAGACAAAAAGATACCTGCGACTGAAAATTTGTATCAATTCCTTATAATCCTAATTATACGAAAGGATTACACAAAGTATTTAATAACACCGGTCTTAAATTAGTATATCAATCCGGTAACACAATAAGCTTACTAGGAAATCCCAAGGATAAAACTACAGTTCTTTAGTTGAAAGAAATTAGTTGCATGGATTGTGACAAAAAATATGCTGGCCAAACGAGACGCTCTATTCAAACACGTTTTAAAGAACACTTAGCACACTTAAAATACGGAAGAACAGAAAAGTCAAGTGTGGCCGAGCATGCTTTTGAAAACAATCATAGATTCACATTAGATAACCTAAAACTTCTAAAAAGTGTACCAAACAAAAGACTTTTGAATGCATATGAAAGTATGGAAATCATTAAATCCAGAAATAGTTTAAATAAAGATAGAGGACCCATCCCGTTTAGTACACTTTATTCTTTGGTTGAGGGGAGATAGGATTAAAACTCGTGATCAATCACAATTTATTAGTTTTATCTCTGCCCACTAAAGGATTGTATATAAGATAGAGCGTAGATTAATTTAGTTCATTGTTTATCGTCTCCTGATGATGCTAACGTTGTTAGCGAAACGCGCGTCGAGTGCAAAAAAGTGTAGTTTTGGTTTGTGGAAAACAATCATAATTTTGTTTTAGTGCAACCAAAGTTTCCAAATTCCCAACATAGAGGAAAGGAAGGTTACGATAAACAGATCGGATTAATTTGACACAGTTGAAAGTGCCACTCAATGTTTTATATTTTTTACGAATTTCTAGCCAAACAAAATGAATAAACAAAAATTGGCGCTCAAAGTACAAAGAACATATTTTGTTTTTTTACTTAACGTTTTACTGTTGTGGGTGCATGGAGGGTATGGAAGAAAGGTTCCTTTATGCAGCCTAATTGTCACGCCTATAGCCACCCATCTACCACTACTACTACTATTACTATCTGCAATCATGTCAATTATAAGGTAAACGGTATTTATCTACAGGTAACGTCAAACTTTGTTGGTCTGTAAGAATCCCTTACTCGTGACTGGGCATGCCCGAAATAAGAGATAAATTAAAAAGGCAGCAGAGTTATAGGTGCAAAAGGTCTCTTCTTTTCTTGAAACAGCCTTCACCGATCTCATTCACCCAAAAACCAGAGGCTCAAAATTTGTTGAGCGACCATTCTTAAAGAAGCTACGTCCCAATGAGCAACCTCTAACCTTACTTTCCCTAAGTCCTATTAGCTTGCTGTTGACTTTTTTTTCTGCAGTTTACTAACGAAAAAATAACACAACTTACTTATGAAACTTTACGGAGCAAGAAATATTTGTCGACAATTTTTTTATCTACCAATGGTACAAGCTGGCTACGCCGCAAAATTAAATTATTACAAACAACAAACTATCAAGCGGGATTTGACGGATCGGACCGAAATGAGAGTAGAGAGTACTTCTAATGTTATGTTTTTATGTGAACTTACTATTTTGCAATAACTGTTTTACCTTTTTCTTTACACTTTTTTCGAATTGTGTTTTAAATTATAGATGTATTAATTAATGTGGTTTACACCACCTATATCCTTTTTTACATTTTGTGTACCTAAGAATTCTGTAATATATGATAGCTAGTGTATTTTTTCCAGTTTCATTTTAGGTGTTTCATTTATTAATTTGGGTTTGTTCGTTGTTTCGAGTGGATTAAAAGGTGCAAGCAGCTGCGATATTTCAAAAAACTGAAGAGGTATTTTAAATTTAACTAAAATTTTGTAAGGAAGAATTTGTTTTTTTCTTGTGTTGCTTATTAGGTTTTTGCATAATGAAAAATGTAGTCGGTACGAGTTTTAAACTTGCAATCTTCTGCAATAATCAGGATCCGTCAATCGAGTGTTAGAAACCTTTTTTCGCTTGTTTACCGTCTCATTTTATAGAACTTTCCTCATTCAATATAGACTACTCAAAAGACGAGCATGGCCAACTTGATTAACAATCATGGCAAATAAATTCGGGACTTTTATAAGTAGATAAAAATATGACAACACTGCTTGAATCAAAAAAAATTTTCTTGCTTGTTCACTTATGTAATAAAATCGATCAAAATGGCAAATCTTTACGGCATTTTGATGATTAAAATATTAAATTAATGTGAGTAAAAGTAAAATTACTAAAAGTGCAGTGGTGAATTTGAAAAAAATACGAGGAAAACTTTCAGAGGATCATGGTTAAAGTCGATCTAAACTGAACAGGTAAACTTAGTCAAGAAATAGTAGCTAAAATATGTTCGATAAATATTTGTCGCTAACTCGGCCACCAGACATCATTTAGAAAACGAGGGCCCAAAGGCACAATTCACAACAAAATCTCTTTAAAAGATAGAAACCCAAAACCTGTTCTACTAAAAATAAAGTAAAAAAAGTCCAAAAAAACCTATCTAAAAAATCCAGTCGCTTTTGGAGCAAAACAAAAGGAAATTGGAAGCGAGAGACTACCTACCTAATCGTATATACTAGAAGCATGTATTCAGTGAACGATAAAACTAACTTGTGATTAGTGAACCATAAAGTTTACTGTTGTCTGAAGGTGGTAGACAATGGTGAATACTAACAAAAATCTAAGGCTAACTAAACTTATATACTAGCATGTGTTCAGTGAACCATAAAAACTACTGGTTGGCTCCGCCTTTTCACAGTTGAAATCTGTTACCTCCGAAAAGTGCGTTTCCAAGTATCCTTGATGGTGACACTTGTTTGAGAAAATACATTCTGGTTCCTCGGGATGAATGCTTATTTTTCAATTTTTGCTTGAATAGGTTTTCCTCCTTGGCGACGATCTTTGCCCTTTTCCATTCCTATTCCTAGCTATTTTCGATCTAATTGTGTCCCCTTGTCGAGTTTTGCGTTTGTGTTCGCTAAGTCGAACTTCCTTAGGTCGGCTAGTTTCTCAGATATAGATATCTCCACAATCGCATGGTATCTGGTAGATTCAATTCTTGGTGTCGTGGCGTTGTGGTTTAGTTTTTGTCAAATTACTTCTTATTGTAAAATAATATTGGTAATAACATAGTATTGGTTGCCAATAGTTATTATTTTTTTCTGAGATTCCTTTGATGTATGTAATTTTAAGTGTTGCTTTTCTTTCAGTATTTGTTTATCGTCCTTTGTGTTGGTGTGGTCTGAAGAGTTTAATTGATCGTGTAATTAGAGAGATCGTTCCTTCTTGACTTTTCTTTATTTAAATCTTCTTTCTGTATTGCAGATGTAGGTGGCTCGATCCATAAGAGATTTTGCAATTCCCAGTTTGGTCAATGTGAAGTTCAGATATTGTCTAGTATCAGATGGTTTGCGATATACTGAAGTAATTTCTCTTTATTTAAATCTTCTTTTTGTATAGCACACGTAGGTGACTCGATCTATGATAGATTTTTCAATTTTCAGTTTGGTTAATGTGGAGTGGTTTGATGTGAAGTTAAAATATTGTCCGGTATAAGTTTCTTTGCGATATATGAAAGTGATTATGGTTAAATTATTTTTCGTTACTACAATGTCGAGAAAAGAGACCTGACAACTTTCTTCTTTTTCCATAGTAAATTTGACGCAGTTTCTTAAGCTGATGAACTTAAGTGAACCCATAAAGTTGACTTATGCCGTCATTTATTAGAGGTCGGCAAAACCATTATGAAGGTCACTATCATTTTGATAGCAACGCACATGAAAAAGCTCTGGCCGAACATAGATTTCGGCAACCAAGAAGAGCGCCATCTCATAACACATAGGCGAAGTGAGTTAAACATTTATTATAAAATTAGGGACATATCAGTAAAATGACATAGCCTGACTCAAATTAAATTCTGTACAAAGGTTCAACGCGAGGTTAGACCTCAAAATAGTGTCAACTTTCATAATGTTTGGCATAAACTTTAATTATGTAAACTTTATAGCTAATAAAATATGATCATATGTAGATACCAAGATGAAAATAGTAGTTTTTTACCTTCATTCAGAACTGTCGAAAATAGTTCTGAATTTATTAAAGTCAGGACTTGTACCGATAAGTTCCTATTACTTCTGTGTTTCGGACTCCCATTGTCTACATTTTATTTATACACGGCGCGTGACGTTTCGATCAGTACTCTGACGTTGGGAGCCAACTGGAGTACGACGTTTATACGATTTAGTATTGCACCAATATGGTCAAACATTTTCGGGTCTTTCTGACCTCGCAACACGCATTACCAACGTCAGGGAGTCGTTCGACTGAAATTGTCGGGCCGTGAGCTAACCCGACGTAGAAAGAACGACTTTGCCATGGAGCATTCTGACAGTTCTCTCAGCGTGCCGGTCGGAGAAGGTAAATTTCTTGGAACTTATTTTGGAATAAAGGTAAAAATCATTAATGTTTTGAATTTTTGGTCTTTAATTAAAGAATAAACCATAGGGATATGAAAAAAGTTTTAAAAAAAAACTGTCAAACTCACAACATTTATTGCTTTTTCTTAAATTTTACTTTAAAAAATTGTAGGTCAGAATAATCCAACATAACGTTTCTGTTTCAGCAGTCTAAAAATTATGTTAAATATTTTGCGCTTTTACCATTTTGCTAGAGTTAGAATCCAAATCTGTGAAATTACAGTTTTCTTCTTGTTGTTTTTCCTATTACAGATTCCTTTTTTATCTATGTCGTTTATCAAAAGCCTGTGGTGGTCAGGAAAAAAGATGGTGCATGGTTCCATAGACAAACTGATCGTGGGTGATCTTGAGCATGAGCCTCTAGCTACAACGACTGACGGAACTGTTTCCAATTAATAAAATTACATAAAAACAACTTGAAACTTAGATTTTAGTAACAAAAACACAGCAAAAAATACCTAACCTAGAAAGAAACGTCAAAGTAAGTACATAGTTGAAGGTATTAGACCCCGCTCGACGTAGGCAGGCCGTAAGAAGTTACTAGATATTCACGTCATATCAAACCTTCCCAACGTGGAAGAGACGTCGATAGATTACCGAAAGGTTACGTTAGAATTTTAAGACCTATAATGTTGTTGAGCCAACGTCGGCGGCGCCTTCATTTCTACCATATCAAGTGGGTAATTTTGCGACGTCTACCGAACGTCGCTAAATAACCAAAGGAAGACTATTGATTTTGTACAACTTTTCAACGACCCCACGATATTGTGGCGCCGTCGCTGAGCGACTGTACACTACCTGATCACTTTCTGGAGATCAGACGACGTTGGAAGGTTTCCAGATTTGATAGGAAGTCAGGCAAATGTTGCTAGGGAATGGAAGTCCGAAACACCGAGTTAATTTCAAATGCATCATTATCTCAAACTTTCAAACAAATATATAGTAGTCGTCCGAAAGTGACAAAAATAGTACTGACTTTATTAAAGTCAACCTATAATGTAACGAATAGGTCGGTTGGATTTGTTATGGCTATCGAAGGATAACTGCTGGAGAAGTTTACATAAAAATGGCGGCTCTTATGATGTTTGCTAAAATTTGGTTGCGCATTCCTCGGAAATCGTTCTACTTTTCTATGATTTCTATGAGGGATTCGCGTTATCGTCGGGAATAAGAGAAAAAGTTAAAGTTTTACCCACGTTGTTCCCAGCGTGCCGGCGGATGCGATTTTTAAGCGGATATGCCCGGAGGGAGCAATAAATGCAGTGACTTTTAAAACGGCAAAACTGTAAAAACCTGAAATTTTCCTGGGAGGTAGCTAAGTACGCGAGACCATTTTTAAATTTTGTTTAAAAGTATATTTTTTCGCGTTTGGGAATTATGCAATATTCAAATCATATTAGGGAGGTTTGGGATCTAAAGTAATGGCAAAACATTTTGGTGGTTGAAAAATCAATATTATTAATAGTAAATAAATAACTTAAAATAACACAGGTTAAGTGACGAACTCTGTCACAATCACACACCTAAGTTGCCTTGTCTGTGGCGAATTCATTTCTTGCCCTTAGACTTGGCCTCAGAGTCTAATAGTAGTAGTACAGGGGCGGCCCGTGGGTCTAGCAACTAGACCTCTTCATGGGTCCTTTCTGACATACCCCGTTTCTTACCCCTAATGGCCCTACTTCCGATGCAACTCTCTCTCCGGGCCTCCCCGTCTTCTTTACGAAGTTCAGTATGTCGGCCCATTTGAGCGAGTGCAGCTCTTTTTGCTTTATCTTGGAAAATCCCCACTTCAGCTCTCTTGATCTGGCATATGCATCGCATTTTTTGCTGCGCCGATTCCTCTTCGAACCCACAAGCGGAACACACGGAATCTCCTGGTACTCTTATTTAAGTCAGATGTTTGTTCAGCCGATTGTGCCCAATCAGCATCCTTGCTAGCAGTCCAATGTCTTTTCGGGTTTTGCCTAAGAGCCATTTAGTTCTGGCCACATTCGAACCATCCACGAATAACTTTAACTATCTGCACCCTGACTCTTGCCTCCAGGACGTCTTCAGTTCATTGTTCGCCCATTTGTTGAACTCAATCTGTATCTGTTTCCCTGTTATTCCCAGAAGAGGCCCCTAGTCTCAGAGTACAAATCTGAGAGTAGAGCCGAAGGCAGGTGAGAACCACAGTATGTCTTTTTATTTAGAGTTTATCACGACACGACAGCCCGAGTGCAACGCTGAGGACTCGTTTATTAGCATTAGGAAGCAGTTTTTGTTAATTAAATGCTGTTAAATAACGAATTAAAAAAAACATTAATTTTATAAGTTTTTTTAGTCATATTTGTTTCTATAAAAAATCAAAAACTTACATAGTACTACTTGTAGACTGAAAAAAAAAAAACTGAAAGAGGAAGCCAAGCAATTGAAAAAAACATAAATAAAAGGACGTAAACATTAATTAGGATTAAAGTGTATGTCAGAAAAAGACAAAATATATGTAGTCTAAAGAAATGGTAAAGCTGTGCTCAAACATACCAATTTTTTAAAATTTTATTTTCTAATAACGCTCAAATTTTGTTTGCTCCTTAGATTAAAAAGAGACAAGATATCTGGTTCAACGAAAACTCCTTGGAAAATAACAACCACGTTACGTCGTGATTGGATTGTGGGTGGGGAAAGTCGGCAGAGTGCAGACGGTCGGATGATATTTCGGGATATTTTAAGCAGTTTTTAATTAATTTTAAAGCCAAATTTTGTTAGAAACGTTTATAGTGTGTTTTTTTTACCGGTAGGAGAATATTTAATGCATTTATAGTGATATTTTGGAACAAATCGTCCAATGTGTTAAAAACAAAGAGAGAGCAAGTGAAGTCAGTTAGTGTTGGTACATGCCGGTAGGTACACATAAAATAAAAAAAAAATTATGAAATATACTTAAATTGGTACATCCTTAGATTAAAATATCAACAAACACGTTTTTTTTTAATAATTTTCAGAGTTTAAAATATTTTTGATGAAGTAGTTAATACCCAATGCGTCAAATGAGGTATTTTCGAACGTTTTTATAAAGTTTTTTTATGAGACTTTTTATAAAGACGATAAAATAAAGAATACTTTTGATGAAGTAGTTCATGCGCAAATGAGATATTTTCGAAGGTTTTTTTTATAAAGACTATAAAGTAAAGGTAGGTAAAGTCCTTAAGCCAACTTGCAAACAACAATAAAAGTTAACTCACATGTTTCAGGTTTGTAAGAATATTGAGTTCCTACCTCTTATCAGAATATATAAGGTTGATTTATACTATCGCCGTTGCCATCTGCCTTGGCCCTTCGAATTGATATTTGAATCTTTTTGTCTGTCCTAGATGTCTCTATATACCTTAAGCGTTATTGACTTTATTTTGTACTGAAGAAGTCAGTATAAGTAAGTTTCTGCTAATGACCTGAAAAAACAACAAAATTAACAAACACAATAACATAATTTTTAGCTAGTGGATAATATCATTTTTTTTATGTTCCAGGTGCTGTGGACTGTGTTACTTTGTTTTAATATTTGGCATAATTTTATTGTGTAGAAAATTGAAATTGCTATAAATCATACACAAACTTTCTAATTAATTTATTTTGTATAAAATTATACTACACAAATTGCTTGTTAGGAAGCTTCCAAAGCTCAATTTGGCAGAATTATTTTTTGCATGTTTTTTAAATTATTGTGCAGATTTTATATTATAGTAAAATTGTAATAATATAATCCATGTGCAAATTTATATTTAAGTAGGTACGCCACTGGTGTGTTTACTGTAAACAACAGAAAGGTAAACATTGTTCCATATAATAATATAACCAAAGTCTCCGTAAGTGTCAGGTATCTTGTCTCTTTTTAATCTAAGGTTTGCTCATATGAAAAATCTACATTTGTGTCTCTTTATTATACAATAGGCGATTCTCAAGATATCCAAAAATAATGTTATTTGCCAGCTGTCATTAAAGGAAATGTCAAATAAAAAGTAGCCTTCATTTCAATCTAGGTCACACTCTATCTTCTTACCAATTCCATCTAAATCGGAGGAATACACACACACACACACATTTGTATTAGTAGGATCAACATATATAACAATCAGATAATATAGCGGCCCTGCCTTTGCATTTTCCGAAAAAAACCGTAATGATAATAGGGAATTATCGGTACATAAAGTGGGCATAACCTGACTCGGCACTATTTCTGACAGTTTCGCATGAAGGTTGAAAGGTTTCTGACATTTTTGTCATGTAAACATGTCATCTAAACATGCTCATATTGTGCCACTCTTAAAGTTAACAAATTAAAGTTAATGCCGTCCCTTATTAAAGGCAGGTACAAACATTATGAAAGTCGGCATTATTTTGATACCATATTTAGACAACAACAATGTCAGAATGCCTTTAAACTTCGTGCGGAATTGTCAAAAATAGTGCCGTCTTAATTAAAGACAGGCTATGCCGACTTTATGTACCCATAAGTCCCTAATAACTCTGAGCACGAGCAGACTGCGTCAGGCGTGCGCAGTACCTTTATTTTTACATTATTTTCTTTGTGTTTTAAAGTTATTTTATTGTTACACATTTTGCGACACTTGGGCCATTATAAATGTCTTACAGTTATATGGATCAACAGCACTGTAAAATATAAAATGCTTTTATCCATATTTTTATTTTATTTATTTTTTTTTATTTTTTTTTTAATACTGGTACTTTCCTTCCATTATAGGATCAATGCCCAATGTTACTCAAGTTTTATGCAAAGTTAAAGACAAACACAAAATATCCATGCACTTAGCCGGGATTCGAACCCGGAACCTTCCGTGCAGCAGGCAGATATGCTGTCCACTGCGCTACGGCGCTACGGGCATATTCTCAATATTTGTCATTTTATTTTTCACCATAGATATGGTAAGTTTAATGTTGCAATCAACTTGATAAATATATTGCTTCGTCTCTTGATTATAATTTTTTTTGTTAGGCACGATTGCTATCACGTATTTATATATGTGTCTAATGCCTCAAAACTAGCTCAATTATCCACTTGCTCTAAGTTTGATTAACTTTATGTGATGCTATTAAACGCAACGTGACTGCATAAAGCTCCATTATACAATAATATACAGAGGGGAAGTGCTCCATATATTTTACAGGGTGTTTGTTCGTGTGTTCCTACGTGCACAAATATGTACTAACTCATTAAATTCCTTCATTGTATCCTTGACCACCTCAAGATTTATGTTTGTTTCAACGAATATAAAACTCCTTTATTCCGTATTTCTTGTATGTTTACTTTTAGGTCAGGCCTAAGTCGTAAATAAAACGAAGAACATTCAAAACGTCATCCCGATCACGTGGGCTCAACTCCTGTATAAATCGCAGGAAATATCAAGCCTAAAGTCAAAAGCAAGCACACAAAACGGGGCGAGACGCTCCAAACATGATGATGCCCTCCTCTAAGTGGACAAGGCTCTTTGAAACAGTCAAAGACTGTTGACCTTCAAACCGAAATAGCAGGTAGATGTTTTGTTAAGTACAATACAATACAATACAATATGCCTTTATTTGAAAAGAAAAACATTTATAAAACATTAATTTACGAGACGGCGTGGCGAGATCTAGCAGAGCTACTTTTATCTAACCGTCTAGACAAAAATAATTAATTAAGCAAAATAATTAAATGAAAAATAATAATGCACTGATTTACTAAGTTAAATTTAAATGTGAAGTAGCTTATATAAAATAATTTATATAATTTTATACAAGTAAAGATCAAAAGAGATCATGATTAGCAATTTATATATACACGTGGGTGTCACAAAAACAATTTTATCAAACTTTTTCATTGTGTAAATACCTAATAGTGAAGGGACATGTGTAAGTCCGTGGGATTTTGAATGAAGGAGTTTTGTGACTATGTGAGATTGCTAGCTCTTTAGTCCCACAATCAAGTGTTACTAGGTGTTTTCTTTGCATCCGTGTAGAAGGGGTTGATATGATGTCATCTTTCAAGATGGCGGCCAAAAATCGTAAAAAATACAACTTTCGCACCCGGGGCATGATTATACACGATTCCATATAACTTGAGAACGAGGATTACAAAAAATTTACTTTCAAGGTTATCCGACCTAAAATGACCTTCAAAACCGCAGAAAACAAGATTTTTGCCATTTTCTGTTCAAAAAAAATATAATTCGAGGTTTGGAGATTCATGACCTTGAAAAATACCCAGTAAAATTAACAAATTGCAAAAATAACATGCTAAAATAACGCTATTCATCAACTACTAAAGCGAAGAAAACCAAATTTGGTAGGAAAAATAAGAAGGTCAAGTCCAAAAATATTGTAACCTTCATTGACCTTGCAAATAACATGTACAAATGAAAAGTCAGCTTTTTTTTATGTATTTTCCAATTTACCACTACGCAAAAACTTTAAGCGCCGGAGATGAATTTAATATACTAGCCATAAATAATCACTTCATTTTAAACCTACTTACCATTTTTTTTTGATGTATAAAAATCGTTTTTATTAAGTTTGGGAACTGTTTGGTAAAAAAGCAAAAACGACAAAGTGGCCCTTAATTCTTGTTGACTTTTCGCCGCTTACTATGAAAAAAAAGTTTAGTTGATGCATGACCTTTATTGACCTTGAAAATAACATGTACAAATGAAAAGTCAGCTGTTTTATGTATTTTTTAATTTACCACTATGCAAAAACTTTAAGCGCAGGAGATGAAATTAATATCTTAGCCATAAATAATCACTTCATTTTAAACCTACCTACCATTTTTTTTTGATATGACATCTCAGATGTTTATGCTATACCCCAGTAAAAATGAGCTATATGCCAGTCGTTATTAAGTTTCGGAACTGTGAATTTTATGTTCTACTCACTTGTGTGCCAACAAAGTCCTTTAGATAACCTATAAGTGAGTTAGCAGAAGTAAGATATGTATTACCATATACTGGACCAGTGGTTTTAAATGGCAGTCGAAAAAACATACAAAATTCTAACTATGCCAGTAGAGCACTTGTTTGTTAACATTAATAATAAAATTTAAGGATGGGGATTTAACAGCTATTTAGTCACACATTCATGTGCCACCACATCCCTGTAGAAGTTCCGAAACTTAATGAAAACGACAGGTATGTAGGTAATTTTTACCGGGGAATAGCATAAACATCTGGGACACCATATTAAAAAAAAATGGTAGGGAGGTTTAAAATTTCATATCAATTTCATATCCGGCGCTTGCTTAGTGATAAATTTGAAAAAACATCACAAAAAGCTAGTTTTTCACTTGTACATGGTATTTTCAAAGTCAATCAAGGTCATACATCAACTAAACTTTTTTTTTCATAGTAAGCGGTGATAATTCAACAAGAATTGATGGCCACCTTGTCATTTTTGCTTTTTTACGAAATTGGATAAAATAAAATATGGCTATTTTGATATATCAGCCGCCATATTGAAACGCGTCGTAGCTGAATCAATTTTTTTAACAGTATTGTTGGACTTGCCCTTCTTTTCTGTCCTACCAAATTTGGTTCTCTTCGCTTTAATAGTATGTTATTTTTGCAGTGTGTCAATTTTACTGTGTTATTTTTCAAGGTCATGAACCTTCAAACTGCGTTACACTCTAATAATCAAATTTGACATACATGCCTAGTAGTTTAAGGTAGATTTGAAGTTGAACTGACAAAACCTCGAATTTTTAATATTTTTTGAACAGAAAATGTCAAAAATCTTGAAAGTAAATTTTTTGGAATCCTCGTCCCTGAATTATATGGAATCGAGTATAATCATACTCTGGTTGCAAAATTTATATTTTTCATCATTTTTGGCAGCCATCTTGAAAAATGTCGTTTGATTGTGTAAATAAAAAGGTATCAATCCCACATTATCACAAAACTCCTTCATAAAAAATCCCACGGGATTGAAATTATCGACATATGCCCCTACACTATAATATAATAATGGATTTGAAAAAATAAATAAAGAAAACAGTGCGGACCTGGCCTCAAATCTAGGGGGAGGGAGGTAATCAGATTCTTTCCGAAGACGAAAATTTTTGAGAAATTTACACGAATGGCTTTTTCCACACAAAATGGTAAAAATTAATGGTGTTATAACGTCGCAGGCAAAAATTTTTGCAGAAAAGACTTTTTTTTTGTGAATAATTTGAGTTCAGGAGGGGCAGTAATTACTTCCTTACCCCCATTTTGGGATTGACTTGCTTTTTTATTTTTAGGAAATATATGGCGCCCTCCACTGAGTCCCATCATTCACAGTGACAGGAACTTAAAAACTGGACAACTATAAATGTCTTTATAGTAAACAAGAAAACTAAGTCTCCTTAGGTCTTTTTGATACCTATTTTAAGGGTCGCTATGTATTATTACCTACTTTATTTTTTATAATAAGTCTAAATAAAAAACTACCCCGGAAAACTAAAAATATTTTTTTAAATTTAGTTTTAATTTAATGAACTTTTTTTTTTAATTTAATAAACTAATGGCTAAAGTACTTGGGGGTTACCCTGGACAAGGGGCTCACCCGGACACCGCATGTTGCCAAAATGACTGAAAAAGTCCCGGCAACAATGTGGCAATTGCGTCGGGTGGTAGGTCGGACCTGGGGTATTACACTCAGGAATCTGCACTGGATGTACACGGCAATACTAAGACCTAGGATTCAATATGGATCCATCGTCTGGTGGCCGGCAGTGGAGAGGACCACCATATCCCAACAGCTCAAAAGCCTGCAAGGGCAAGGAGGCAGGAGAATAAACAGCGCCATGAGGACGACACCAATCCAAGCCCTCGAGACCATTCTGGGACTGCCTCTGCTACCAACTTGGATCAAGAAGAAAGCGATGGCGACCCATTTGCGTCTGAGGGACTCTGGTCAGTGGTGAGGAAGAGGGGAAGCCGTTGGACACCTAAGGGTTGCCCAAATGGCCACCAGGGAGATGCCACTTGCGTTCTTTGAGATCAAGGGAACCCGAGTTCCCTCGAGATTCAATAAGAGGTACAAAGTCGAAATTCTCAATACGGATTTCTCGCAGATGAAGAACCTCTACCAACAGTTCAAAAAGAAAGCTGGGATATGCTACACCGATGGCTCCAAGAAGTTCGGATGAGCTACCCTCTCGGAGAGAAAGCTACGGTCTTCCAAGCCGAGGTATATGCTACTATAATGGCGGCAACACTAAAAAAGGTTCGCAATGGTTCGGAGGAGAATGTGTACATATGCTTCAATAGCCAAGCGGCCCTAAAGGCACTCAGTGCGCCAAAAATTGCCAATATTCTGGTGGAAGAGTGCGTAGAAGCACTGGAAGCCTTGAGTCAAGACAAGAGAGTCACAGTGATGTGGGTACCGGGACACACGGGAGTGTCATGCAACGAAAAGGCGGATGAACTCGCTCGGATCGGGCCAGCACTCAATATGGGCTAACGATGCACTAGCAGACTCCTGGGCGAGCAAAATAGGATAGATAGTCCAAAGAATTCATCGACGGACCGGACGCGGCCACACTCAAATGGCTCCTGGGAAGGACACGAAAAGATATTGGACTACTGACAGGGATACTGACCGGCTACAACCGACTCAGTAAGCATCTGACTCGCATCGGGATCGGGAATGACTCTATCTGCCATGCCTGCGGGAGGGCGGAGGAGATATTCCGGCACCTCGTTGCGGAGGTCGAAGCATACCTAAGGATGAGGCATCAGGTATTCGGATAACCAAACCTGGATGCAGAGGACCTACGAGCTTTCAAGTGGGCCAAAGTACTGGACTTAGTGAAGAGAACAGGAAGGCCTGGAGAGCCCACTACCGTTCAAGCAGTACAGGTGGTGGATTAGGGTGCTGGGCTGGGGTAAGGTAAAAAGGGACCGATTAGGCCTACTTGCCAGGTTTTCTGGAACCCCTAGTTACTACTACTACTACTACTATTACTACTACTAATAATAAACTAAGAAAGTATTTGTATATCTGAATTTAGGGTCCCACACTTTTTTTAATTTATGTGAACTCAGGGGAAAAATAAAACTCTCTGCGGATGTTCAAATCATAGTATATTCAGGCCATTCACTAGAAGTTCTAAAAGAAGACATAAAGTATGACTTAAAGTTAATTTTAAAAAAAGTAATCTAGTCGTTTGCTTACTTGCTCCTCAGTATTATCGGGGGCGCATTATTGCGTATTTTGGCCCGCTTTTGGGTTCCACCCCTATCCAGTACAAGTGGACAAACATTTCTTCCTCCTCGGAGGAAGTAGAAGGATTCTTTAATTTCAATAAACTGTCTTTTTTAATTCATTTCTTTACAAGCTTTTATTTAACTTGCAATTATCTATGTATGTATGTAAGGAACTTGCTTGTTCGGGTAAAATTTTGACCAACTTCCCGACATCCGATGGGCTTCAAATTTGGCATGCTTACATAGATGCAGTGACAACACAAGAATATAGTGTGATGAAATTGACCTCCCCTCTACTCGAAGGGGGTGGAGGTGGGTACAGTTGAAGTACGCCGCATTTCGTTGAAATTTGGTGTGTTCGGGCACTTGGGGATGGAAAATTCAATATGGCGGATTCAAGATGGATGATTTTTGATCATTTTTTGCTAACCAATTTTAACTAACTTATACACATCCTATTGCCTTCAGATTTGGCAGGCATTTATAGTTCCGGTGACAATATAATATTAGGCGCCCCTCCCCCTACGAGAGGAGTGGAGGAGAGGAAACACCTAAGTTTGTCCGATTTCAACCAAAATTGGTATACGGAGATGAACGATTTTCGGTCACGTTTTGCTAACCAATTTTAACTGACTTATCCACATCTGATTGTGTTTAAATTTGGTATGCATTTATAGTTCCAGTTAAAATACAATAATATGGTATTCTAATGTACCCACCTCCCTCTAATGAGGGAAGTGGAGGGAGAAAAAAGATTTAGTTTGTTCGATTTCAATCAAAATTGGCATACAGGGGCTTTTAAGGGGGGTGATTATGAGTTTTTGGTCAGATTTGAAAATTTAAATATGGCGGATTCAAAATACAAATCTTAAAATTAAGGATGTATGTTCAAATTTGGTATGCATTTATAGTTCCGGCAAATACAAGTATATGATATTATTAGGGACACACTTTCCTCGTTAGAGGGAAGTGGAGGAGGGAAAAGATTTAGTTTGTTTGATTTAAATCAAAATTGGTATACAGGGGTTTTTCGGGAAGGGGATATGAATTCTTGATCAGATTTTAAAATTTCAATATGGCGGATTCAAAATAGACGATTTCGGGTCTAAAAAATTAAAAAATAAATTAAAAAAAAACTTTTAAAGAACAAGATTTTATTAAATGCACCCAAAAGTAGGAAATAATTTTTTATCTTTCTTATATCATAATAAAAGCGATGGGCGCAAATTAAAAATTTTAACTTCCCAGTAAACACCGTTATATAGAAATTAAGTAAAATTTACATTACAGATTTACCTTGTTAAGTAAATTTAAGGTCACTCAGAGGTCACAATAAGGTAAAATTTAAGCCACACTAAAGTGCGAAAACTCTGCATAATGCCATCCGCAAAGCCCACCTAATTGTTTGATAAATGTGATGTAAAACATCCATGTTGCGTAAGAGTTAAGTAAAAACTCTGTAAATTTAAGGTCACATAGAGGTCACAATTATTTATTAATAAGGTCAAATTTGGGTCACATTAATGTACGAAAACACCGCATAATAACATGAGCAGAGTACATATAATTCTTACATAAATGTGATGTAAATAAAATCACATACCTTCTCCATAAATATTACATTCATGTTACGTGAGGGTTAAGTAAATACTACGTTTATTTTACATAGCAGGTTTACCTTGGTATGTAAATTTAAGGTCACAATAAGGTATTAATAAGGTAAAATTTCACACAATAATCTACATGACATGGGCAAAGCGTCAACTATCTAAGTTGGACATCAGCAGCTTGAGGCAGGTCAACGTAGGTGATTTACGAAGGTCCGTCGATAGTTGCTTGACACGGTCCGACATTGACAAACTGCAAAGTTAACCAGACGGGCTGGTTTAAGTGGCGGAAGAGGTGGTTCTTGTAGAGAAGTACCACCATCTTGTTAAGTCCGCATTCTAATTTCGAAACATCTTTGCTCTTTTTATATATATATAGATAATATTATCATCCACGGTACAGGGAACATAGTGACATTAGCGCCATCTCTACATACTAGGAAGAAACTATTAAGTAATGTGATATAAATCGCGTTATAGAGCGTTTTTAATACATAGAAATTGTTATGTAACATTATCTAAAATTTTAATTGTAAACTTAACTATTTACACTGTTTCATAATATTTATGTAAATTTCAAAATTTTAATGTGACGTAAATCATGTTATAGAGCAAACGCTCTTAGATGATATAAATATTACATAAAATATTTTGTATAATAGTTATGTAACATTTTAAATGTAAAATTAATGTCGAAATTGTTACATAATAGTTATGTTAATTTTATTACTTTAATTTAAAGTAGATCATTTATAGTACATATAATTTTTTATATAATAGGTATGTGATATTTTTTATGTAAAATTACGTAATATTTACGTAAATTTTAAAAATTTATTTATAAAGTCATATTATTTAGGTAAAATCAACATTGCCTGATGACTTAAATTTACAGTCAAAGTGTTGACGTAATGTTTACGTAAGTTTTTTTATAAAAACATTTTTATGTGAGATTTACGTAAATATGATGTAACATATTTTACATAATAAATATTAGGTTAATGTCACAAATGTGTTTACTGGGTTTAAGGTGACAAAGAGAGAACTACAAAAGAAGAACGATATTCGGATGATAGATATAGTAATGCTTTCATCTAAAAAATATGGGAACTGGTGAGATTGTCGTGCTTGCCAAGCCTTTGAAAATGTCCTTAGGTTATAGAGTAATACAACTGTTTCTTAGGTGCATCATCAATGTGACCGATATACGATACCTAAAGTTAAAATTTTTAATTTCCGCCCATCGCTTTTATTATGGTATGAGAAAGATAAAAAAGTATTTTCTACTTTGAGTGCATTTAATAGAAGCTTCCCAGCAAACACGAATTAAAAAAATAATACTTTTTAAGTACCGGCTTTCCAAGCTGCCAATAACGGCAAAGTACTAAGTAGGAAGTACTTAGTTAGTATTGATTTAGAAGAACGGCCAGCAGGTATATTTTTTGTACAAAAAAAGTAAAAAAAAGTACTTTTTTAATAATGGTGACAACATAACGTATAAGTACTAAGCAGAAAGTAGTTTCAGAAAAAAATTAAATTAAAATAAAACAACATAATCTCACACCCTAATAGCACAATACATTCTAGGAACACTCCCAGAATGACCTATTTGGACTCCATTTAGATAAAATCACAGAGATCAAATCCCAACATCCCAATCCGCATAATATTAGAAGGAGATAATTATTCTTGGAAGTATCACCATCATATTCTCAACATCTTGATAATTATATTCATGTTCATAGTTTAAAAGCCTCTCGATGTCTATGTAAATATATATATTAGTAGTATCTTCTATAGAGAAAACATATTAAAACTAACGCCACCTACTCATAATAGATGCAAATTAACTATTTTCTAACAAGATGCAATTGTTGTGTATAACACTTGCTGGTTTTCACCTTTATTGTACATGTTTGCCACTACTAATAATATGCTTGATTTTTTGTACTTTTTTTTGGACATATTTTTATGTTAGCTATTTTTACATTTAAGAGTTTATTTATTTCTTACATATACTAAAATAACTTTAGTTAGTTTTACTTAGAAAATGTTTTTTTGCCATCAACTCTGGCTGCACTCACAATTGTTTAAAAATAAAATACAATTTCTTGCTTTATTTAAAACAAAGTACCAAAATGTTGCTTTTCTAGCACTTTTTTGGAATATGCAAACTATACCATATAAAAATCATAACAAAAATTCACATCATTGCCGGTGCCAGCCCTTGCCAACAGTTAAAGTACAATATTATTAAACCAGCAGATCGATGTTTTGCTGCGTTGTTCTTTAAAAGTAAAACAAAAAATCTGTTTTGACCCCCAAAAAATTTATTAATAGCAAAAAATATTATTAAAATGTTGTCAAAAAAGTAGTAGCGATTTTGCGCCAGCAGAAAGATCGATATGTTTCAAATTCGGTGTAACAGATTCGGAAAACCGAACACGCTATACTCGGAGCATAATCGAATATCCAAATTCTTTTCGAATCGATCTTGGAGTACGTGAGAGTGGTTTTAGAGCAATAAACGAAAACGCTATTATTTTTTTTATTAATTAATTGAAAAAAAAAACTTTACTTTGACGTCCGAAACGTAAAAAGGCATATCGGCTAAACGTAAAATTGATTTGCAAACGCAGTGCCAAAGGAATAGCAGAAAATTTTACCTGTTTAATTATTTTTATCCAAGCAAAACTCTCAGGTAGTTTTTAATTAAAACATCGTATTTTCGATTTGGACAGTGGGCGAAGGGTATAGAGGTAATGAGAAAAATTGTTATCACAGTCGATAAAATTTGTGCAGCACACCCATAGAGTTAAAGAAAAATAGAAACAATGCAAAATATTTGTGAAATTAAAGTCAACTTTATGGTACGGCCATGATGAAGCTTAATAGTACATTATAAACCTAGGGACTAGATTGCCGCTTTTAATCCCGCGGCGAAAGGTTTCGCCAAGGGATTAAAATACAGTTTAGTCACGAGTTTTATATACTATTTTATGCCCCTTAGAATGCGAGAAACTAAAAACAAAAAATCACAAAACTAACAGTAGACCACTTAACGGTATTCTACTTTCAAGACTGACAGCTCGTATTACTGATAGTTGATATTGATTGTTGTTGGCATGGTAGATTCACACAAAATTTATTGTGCCACGGAAGTGTTGCTATGGCACAAAACAAATGTCAGTCAGTTGTTGTTATCAAAAGGTGTCACCAAACAGAGAGAAAAATTTACTTTAAATCCCCCAGGGATTAAATTTATTTTTAATACCTGAAGGATTAAAAGTTTCTTTTTTATCTGTAAAATGAGGGATTAAAAGTGCACTTTTGGGCTACAATTCGCTAAGGGATCAAACGACACTTTAGCTCCGAGGTTTACATACTATTTTATGCACTTTAGGAAAACATCTTTCTTAAAATTACGTTATTTCTACGCCAAACGGTTCGTCAACTACAAGAAGGGTGCCAAGAATGAAATCAGCAAGTGCTAACTTGCCATAAATTTAATTATAATTTTTCAGGGATTAGTTGTGTTTTAATCCCTGACGGATTAAATTTACTTCTAATCCCTAAGCTGAGGGATTAAATTTAGTTTTAATTACTTAGGGATCAAATTTTCTTTAAATCCCTTAGGGATTAAAAGTGTCACTTTAGTCCCTAAAAATAGGGATTAAAAGCACCTATTAAATCCCTGAAGTGCATAAAATTATTTAATGCTCTTCCCAATGAGGTGAAATCAGAGTAAATCTAAAATATTTTAGGAAAGCAATTTTCAATCTGTTGGTTAAAATAGAGGCATATGATCAAAATGAATACTTTGATTCTTGAAAAGACCGATTTGGTGTTCCTAACTTTTTTAGGTTTTTTAATTGTAATCTTAAGTGTTAGCGAAAGTGTTAAAAGTGTTTTTTGAGCGTCCCTAAATGTTTGTTTTTTTAAACTTTTTTAGTGGTGCTTTTAAACATTTTTTGTTGGATGTATTTGCTTAATCAAATGCTTTCAAATAGGTGCTTGTTTGCAAGTGTAAATTTTGTATCTTTTAGACATTTTACAAAAAATTTGACGGCATTCAATCCATTCATTTTTTAAATTGTATTTTTTCAATAAAAGGACTTTTGACTTTTGGCTTTGACTAACTGACTTTTTAGTTGAAAATCGTGTTGTTCGACACCACCAAGGGAACTGACGCTCGGGAATCGAGTTGGAAGAAGTCAAAACATGGCTTGTCAAACAGAACGACATCAACGTCACACGACATCAGTCGGTGCACAACACCTCTTTACCTCACCGCGGAAACTTCGATTTCCGGCCTTCAGTTCCCTCGATGGTATCGAGCTATTAGAATAGTGACTGACTTTTAACAGGTCGCTGATGCACACTGCTTTTTTTTCTTCATAGACACCGGCCTCTGGTGATCTGCCGAGTGTGTCCGATTAATCCTCTCTTGAGGGCGTCCACGGAAATGTCGGAATCATCCTCAGAAATATAACGCTAATTTGGTTTTTAGGTGCACCCGTCTTCCTATTTGATTTTTAGAATCGTTCTTATCATCATATCATATCATGTCCCTGATTCCTTATTTACGTGTTGTATCAGTTCCTTGAAGAGTTTCTCTATGGTCGTATTCGCTATCTGTAGACTTTCCGACACATAAAACGCATACAGCTGAAGTTGGCACATGTCTATATATTAAAAATTTTGCTTGCTTATTGTTACCGACTATTTAATTTTAGGTTAAAGCTTTTAGACAAGATAAATAAAAATTAAGGAGACTGAAAGCATTTTTACCGATATTTACTGGTTCTATAGTTTTAAGGTTGCTGGGGGGCAATTCCAGTGGGCTATCGTTATGAGATAACGATCGCTATCGCCATTTTTTTCACTGTTACGGCAACATCGCATATTGTTAATTAAAAATAAGGCCTGAATGGCACGCAACCCGCAATACTTTCCCAAAATAACTGTCAGATGCCGACAGTCAGTGAAGTTTGTCTACCTTTGGAACTTGCGGGGAAATTTCGCTAAAATAATAATTTTCATGAACTTTTTGCACGCAATATGGACTAAAAATCTGATCACAATATGAGCATGACCGTTATCAATTTTTCTTTGAATTTGGTTTGAAAAGCCACGTTCTTTGTGAAGAAAAACCCACATGGGTCTTGTGTGGAAGTGCCGCCCGATTTTTTGTTTGGGTAAGTACTTATACTTTATCTTATGTTCTATTCTGTTCTTTTTGGTGCTTAAAGAACACTACCTACAATAATGTAAACAAAAAGATATAGTAGGTCAGTTTTAAGTTCAGTTTATACATTTTGAAAAGTCGCCAGCCAGTGGTTAGAAAGCCGAAAAATAGTTTTACAAAATATTCAAACATTATAAGAAAAAAAAGTTGGAAATTAGTCAAGAATGCAGGATTCGTTTGATCCAAGGGTATTACACTGACTTTTTATTGAAAAAAATCTGACATAAACTAATATCTACCTATATATTGAGAAAAAATTAAACATAATTTATTTGGACACTGACACTTGCCTATTTATCATGCATTGTGTTTATGCTTGTACAAATGATAGTACCTACAACAGAACGCATCGAGTACCTAGTTAAAGAGAGGCGGCTGATTCTGTTTACTATGCACCACCAATGACACACAATGACAGAAAAAAATCGTGTACCTATTTTTCGTACATGCAAATTGATTTTTCCAAAACAAATTCTGATGTACACATTTTCTTTTTTCAAGGTTTGCAAACTTTTAATATTTTAATGTAATGTACTGTTCGTTTTTTTAAGTCAACTGTTGAAAATCTACAAGAGCAGGACCCATGCTGTAGTGCTAATAAGAGAGAAAATAAAATATGAAGTTTGGGAATAAACAGTTACCATAGCTGCTCAATGTATATTGATAAATTATCCATAAAAATCAGTTTTGGTAAGTTTTCAATTCCAACACCAGTTTTTAAATTTGTAGGTACACCTATTGTCAAGTAATGCAAACTATCCTTAGATTTTGTCTCATACAGTCAAATATTGCCAGGTATTATCGAGTTTTCGTACACCTATTGGAGGTGTTGGCCTAATAATAATAATTAATAATAATTAATAATAAGGCATGGTTAAAAAGTAAACAAAAACTTCTAGTAAATTATACCATCAGTACCTATAGACATTGGGTCATTACTTTTTAAATCCACCAATTTGGGATTAATTTGTTTCTCAACATTTTTAAAAATTGATAATTTTTGACACTTGTACACTATAATTTACATTTATTGGTTAAAAAAATCAGATTTATTTTTATTCACTGTTTGTAAATATGTACTTACTTGCTTATCATTTAAAATTGTGGTTTCAATAAAGCCAATCTAAAATTACATACAGAATAGCTAGCTAATAGAAGGTTTCAAAAGACTAAACAGGGTCTTTTGAAAAATTGGTTTAATTTCTTTAAATATATTTTTTAGAGAAAAGTAAAAATTTTTTGTAAATATAATATTTTTGTGTAAAAGTATAATATTGTGGTTTTTAAGGAATCATCATTTTAAGGTTTCATATTTAACCTTTGCATTTCTACATAATTTTAAGACCAACTGTCCCATCTTTGTCAGAATCAAAATGCATGAACCTTTTAACTTTTCAAGCTCTCTACTGTTGATTAAATTCCTGTTTAAAAAACTCTTTTATTTTTTATCTACTGTTTTACAAAGTTTACTAGTTATTATCAGTAAATTATTTCACCCATCATCACACAAAATTAGTAAATTTAAAAAAATTTAATGTGCAAAATGAGGCAAATAATTTAATAATAATAAAATTAAATTTTACTTGAAAGTCATTTTATTGGGATAATTTTAGATAATTTCGTTTTTTTAACCGGTATCACCTATTTAACAAATCTTGTGCATTTTAGTTGGATAACGTTACATTTTTTATGCATAGATTTTATGGATGTTACTAATAAAAAGAATACTTAAGTAAAATTGATAATACAGTACCTAAAATGTGTTATAAAAAGATTCATATCTCAATAACTCAAAGAGTCTCAAATAAAGAAATTTATTCATCAGTAGAGCATGGAAGAATAACAATATATGACAAGTTTTATTGGAAAAATATTGGGAATAAACCAAAACAATAGCACATGGTATTGCTATTGTCTGAAGTATTAATTCAAGTGAAATAACTGGTTAGCTTCTTCGACTATAGATTTGCATACATCACACCTACAATAAATTACTTTAAATTTTATTTCAGATCAATGATTTATCGTCATTATTAAGAGGTATGATGAAGACATTTAAGCAGGCAGCACCCCATCCCACCCCACGCAACGAAATATTTTAGCAAAATCCGGCAAAATCATATGGAGGACAAAACACATATGGTAAGCTATCTTCACATTAAAACGAAAACATTTTAAAATCCAAAAATTCATCAGTAAAATAAAAAAATTTGACTCTTTTTTGAAAGATTGTTGTCGGTTCAACCAAATACAAATTTCCACTTCTTTATTGCTGTAATTTAAGTTTTTGTTTTCTACTATTTTTATTAGCCACCAAAACATAAATATTTCAAATTTCATTGGTGAAATCCAAGGTGGAATAAAGTTTCAAGGTAACCTGTTCACAGGATAGTTCAAAAAAAACATTATATAACAATTGAAGATCTTGGGGTAACTAGGGGATAAGCCACACTTATTTCGTTAATTTACAAGAAAAAGTCAAGAGTCTTTTTCCACTTGAATCCCAACTTGTTAGATTTTCTGAACTTGTTCCTTTTGTTTTCCCAAGGTGTTTAATTATTATTCACTATCTTCACAGTTTTTTTGATCCAGAATTTACATTATTTTTTCTAAATAATATATACAGGGGCCAATTGATATTGTCTTTTTTTTAAAAGGCAAGTTTTTTACCACCTTAGCCAGAAAGTCGTTTATCCTCTCCCTTAATTTCTAAATCAAAGTGCTTTGGACCAAATTCCCACAAGCATTGACCATCACTTAAGTTTCTAGTTTAACTTAAATATTAAGATGTGGGGTAAACAAAAGATAAATCTGTAGTAGAAGATGTAAAACTTGGGGCGAGGTGATTAGAAGTTACTGTTGGTGTAATTGATTGATTTTACAAACCAAACCTGAAAGCTTTCAATCTTAAGTAGCCAGTTCACTGGCTAACATTTTGAAATACATCTTATTTTTTGTTTCAGGTTAGCAGTGTCCAAGCTGATGAAAGAAAAGATGCAATCCACCAATTATTGAAATATTGGAAAACAGAAGAAGAAGAAAATAAAGTGGTTTTACAGGTGTGGCGTTGAGCAGTAACGGTGACCCACTCTTTTTCGATGACTACCCCAAAAAATCTGCGAATTTTCATGAAGAAGTTCTAAAATCGTAGTTACAATAGGTCCAATGTTCTATAACTATGACTTAAGAGACATTTAAATTTTTTAATTGAAACAAATGTGGCCTAATAGAATTAAATAGTAAAATGTTATTTCTTTACTACCTATATTTTACACAACTTTTTAATTCTTTAAAAGTTATCTTATTATTTTTTTTTTAATGGGAGAACGAATAACATTTAGCATTCATGTACGTATATTGCATCAGTTTCTTCTGAAAGTTAGTTTTACTATGTCTATTGAACATCGAATCTTTGTCTACTTTCTTCTAGTGACTTGGAAGGTTGGTCTATGTCTTACTTGAATCCATCCATACTTAATTTGTGGCTCGAGTTTTGGTACTACTTGATCCGAGACTTGATCCTACTAGAATGATTCTTACATGTAGCTCCATTCACATACCCTAGCATGTTATACCTAAAAAGAAGTATACATAAGTTTTATCAAAATAGTACTTATCCAAAATCTGATAACAGCTTTAAGTAGTTATTTTTTATTTGGTGAACTGCAAGAATCTAACTCAGTAGTTTTTATTTTAAATAAACTATCTTAGTAGAGCTCAAAAGATATATATGGACTCAATGGCCCTCGCTAATGCGCCCATACACGGATGCAAAGAATATATATGTCATATATGCTCACTTGCTAACTTTAAGTCCAAAATTGGTAAAGTTGTTGTTGCATAAACTGAGCTTTAATTATTTTAAAAAAAACTTGAATCCTAGACATATGTCCTTGAAGCTCTTTGCATGGTCATTTAAAGCATTTTTTAGCTAACAGAAAAGTGCAACCGATTTTTGCTTTAATAAAGAACTTTTATGTATTAAAAACAAACAATCACCTCAACGTATCACATTCTCGCCCACCCTGACTTTAATTTGAGTAGGTAATAAACTTCAGCAAACTCAACTGGTTGGGCCATGCTTATCTATATTCTGCTGTAAGGGCTTGCGTTTCCTTTTACAGAAGAGTATAAAATATAGACCCACCTTAAAAGAGCAGTCTCATAAATAGCTAGTCGGGAAGTTATGATGTACAAGTTTGGGATGAGAAGTAAAACAAATATTTCCCCATAAGAAAAGCTAGTTTTACTTACTGTGCTGCTCTTTGTGGGCTTCAAATATCGTGTGAACTGCAACCATCGCAGAAGAAACCATGTTAGTTTTTCTCAATCATTGTAGCACTATTATTAGTCAAAAGTTATATTTTTTGCGAGTTTAGTTGTCAAAGTTAATGATATCGGTATGAGTCACTGGAGTAGCACCCCCGTTATGAAATATAAAAAAAAATTAAAAAATTAAACACTTTTAAAATAAAATTTTTATTATAATTAAAGCAATTCAATCAAATTTTGGTAGAACTAGAAGAAGAGACAAGTTCACTGCAGTGCGACTAAAAGGAAAATACAAAGAAGAAGAAACTGACTTTGGGTTAAGAAAGGTCAATACAAATCAACAGGATCAGTTTGATAAACAACAAAATATTAAAAAACAAGTAGAAATAACAAAACCTGTCGATGAACCAAAATAAAAAATATTAACTTCAGTATCTGATCATTGCACCATTCTCTCTTCATAAGCTCTTACTGTTAATAAATAAAATAAAAAAAAATAAATTTTGATAACTTTTTTTGCAATGAACCCCATACGTTTTCCTGCATCGAAAAAGTAATCTGGCTTGCTTTTTTTCTTCACTTAGCCGTATATTTTTAGCTGCAACACGACATCTCCAGCCTTGACTTCTTTATCCGTCTTAGTGCAGTTCTTACCATACCAGAAAAATGAACTGTTAATTTTGCTTATCTGACCGTGGAAAATGGGTATTTTTCCAGGAAATTAGTGACTTGCTGATCCTGTTGGGGTGTGCTGGCTTTGGTCAAGCTAGTTCCTTCCTTTCGTGGTACAGTTCCTTCTTCTTTGTATTTTCTTCTTAGTCTTACTATAGTAAACTTGTCTGGTCCATAACGATCGGCGACCCGACGAACAGACCAACCTCCATCTAATTTTCATAAAATATAGTTATCGAATTCCGATAGCTGTCGTAACATTTCTAGGTTCGACAAGACTGTGATAACAAAACATGAAAATGAGTGCACTCTGACAGAAAAGATTGCTAAATCATAAAGGACATATTACATATAAAATCGGCGTATGCGTTTTATGTGTCGCGAAGTGTAGATCGTGTTTTGTTATATCGCGGTAGTTCTCAAATATTGGACAGTAAATTAACTTATGTTCTACTTCATCTATTCTTTGACAGTACCGACGTATGTCGTCCATCTTCCTTATTTCCTTTGTGAATGTACTAAAAGATCCAGGTCCCTTTAGAGCTTGTGTGATTTATTGATACATTTTTTTTTGTGTTTGCAATAATTAATTTCTTATTTTGCACTTTCTTTGTTTCGCCTAGGAGGCTTAGAGATTAAATTGTGCACTTCCTTTTTATATGAATTTTACATCGTACATCATTGATTAGATATGCCGGTACGTACACGATGGCCTGACCTGGTATAAGTTAACCTTTTGCAAGTTTCTCCTTGGCCCCTTGAGATGAAATAAATCGCATGGTCCATCGTTCGACGCCCCTCGAAAGCCCAGTCGTAGAATGTTTAGGCTAGACAGAAGCGACGCTGTTTCTACTAAACTTTTATTGAAACTTACTATTTCGTAACTCAATTTTGACCAACTTCTAGATATCCGATTGAATTCAAATTTGATGTGCGATTATAGTTCAGTGACAAAACAATAATACGAGGGGAGTAGAGGAAGGAAAACATCTAGGTTTGTCCGATTATAACCAAAATTGGTATACAGGGATTTTGGGGATAAGGAATACGAATTTTTTATTAGATTTTAGAAATTCAATATGGCGTATTCTAGATGGACGACTTTGGTCATGTTTTGCTAAACAATTTTAATCTGACTGTCTTAAAATTTGGTATGCCTTTATAGTTCCGTTGCTAATATAGTAATATGGTGTTATGAGGTACCCATCTTCACTTAACGAGGAAAGTGGAAAGGGAAAAATATTTGGTATGTTTGATTTCAATAAAAACTGGTATAAAAGGGTTTTTAGGGAAGGCGATTTTTAATTATTTATTAGATTTGAAAATACCAATATGGTCGATTGAAAATGGACGTTTTAAGGTATAAATATAAAAATAAAAAAATTATTTTATATAAAAAAAGCTTGTCAAATAGTGTACTAAAAAGCAGAAAATAATTTTTAGGATTCTGATATCATAATAATAAAAGTGATGGGCGCAAATTAGAACTAACAATGTCCATCCATATATCAGAGACATGTTAAGGCGCAATTACACAGACAAGCTTTCCTCTGATGTTGAAATGCCAACAAACATTTTCGCGGGTCTCATGAGCAAAATGTTCAAAGAAAAGTTCGAGCAAAAGCTCGTACATAAAAGCTCAAGGAAATTTTGAAGAGAATGTTAAAGCAAAATTTGTTTGAGGAAATGTTAGTACAGAAATTTCTTAAAAATTCAAAATATATATTTTTGACGGAATTCATTGAACTTAACTGAAAATAGAAAAACTAAAAATTCAATTTTAAGTTTTAGAACAAGGTATTTTTAATCAAGTGCTTTCCGACGGAACTTCGATTAATCTGATTGTTATAGAGGATATGCCAGTATACTTGTAACTTTTTTGGGGTCGTCAAAAAAAAAACGAGATCAAATAAAGAAAATAACAATTAACGGCACTTAATTATTGACTGTAAAATGTAAGTGTTAGGAGAAGGTAAAAACCGTAGAGTAGTGAGAGGGGGCTTTGGTGTCAAATTTTACACGACAACAAAAAGGGACAACGCAGTTTTTTTCTCAAAGTTTTAGAACAAAGCTTTCCATAGTGAGAGAGTACGCTTTAATTTGTTTATTTTGTTTTATTTTATTGATGTGTAGAACTTGCGTTTCCGATTTTTTAAATAAAGCAAGAAATTTTTTCAGATTCTCGATACATTCTTTTAATATTGCATTGCAAAACCTTAAGAAAAATGGGAAATCATCAGAAAAAAACGTGAAATATCGCTAAATTACTAAAAAAACTGCGAAATTTTGTAAAATTAACTTGGCGAAATCGTGCGTAGAGAAGTTTGATCGGTAACAAAAAAGTAAGTTTCGTGGTGGTGGGGTGAAAAATATAGTGAATCACCCTGTACATACAAAACTTCAAAAATTCATATTTCATATTAGCAAAATATGGCACAACTGTTCATTTCCGAATTACTGAGCTGTGTAATTCAATAACGTAAAAACACGTTTTTGTTTACGGACCACTTTCCGTAAAATATATAGATTTTAAATTGCATTTTTTATACATTTTTACTAAAATTGCTTAAAAGTAAACGGCATCAATGACATTAACGAAACTAATAAATATATCAAACCCGCACCAATTCGGGATGCCTAATTTTTCTGCATTTTTAATGAAATAACTAAGAACAAAATATTAATATAACATTGTTGGTAGTTAAAAAATAATTAAAAGGTACCTTAGAGGGTCCTGAAAAAATAACTACTCTCCAGAAAAGTCCCATAAACATATCCACTTGCATTTTAAAAAGTAGTTACTTCGAGGATATTTCCGTTTTCTTTTTTTAATAAAATAAATCCAAAGAAGTGAGAGAAAAGAATGAAATGGTATTACCTACATGGTAAACATGAACATTGCATGTGACAAACTGATAGCCAATAATAATGTTTCGTTTGCGTCGACTTATTTTGATAAAAATTTAAAATCAAAGTTGTTGTTCCCCTTTTTTAAAGAAGTAAGATCACTGATCGCTGATGTGAAATTCTATTGATTCTCATCTTTACAAATATGTTTCCAAAATAGATAGCAAAAATTTTCTCGAAGATTTACTCGAACAAAATGTTCAAAGAAAAGCTCACAAAAATGTTCGCGCAAAAAATTTCAGATCTTTTGCACGAGCTTTGGTTTGAGCATGTTCGTGTGTGCAATTGCGCCTTTAGGGTAACTTGGGTCTAGTTGGGTTGGATTTACTTACCCTTGCACTTCTCTGCTTTATCGTAAATTCAGATTCTTGCAAAGAATCACTAACATAAAATTAACGACATGACCAAACTTACTATAATGCGCCCATCGCTTTTATTATTGTGGTATCATTATGTTAAAAATTATTTTCTACTTTTAGTGTACTTTATAATTAATAAAAGTTTGTATTTAAAAAAAGATTTTTTTTATCTGTGGCAAGCTGAAGAGCAATTAATTCTTTTTGCCAAATAAGTTGTGATACTAAAATTTTATAAAACTAACACTTGTAGCATATCGGACAAGCATTTTGTTTCTCCGTTTGTTGCAACAGGGAGCAAGTGTTCAAAGTCAGACGAAAAGTGTTCGCATATGGGTAAAAACTAACGGTAGTTTTTCTGTCTGTCTTTTTCTATCCCGTGTGGAATGGGACGCGAAGAAAAGATGGTATACTTAATCTACGTTCAAGTAAAAACGGTTTTGGTCAGGATGCTTTAGATAGGTCTAAAGCAACCGAGGTTTTTGTTAGTACATTAAACTCACGTGCGGTTATAAGCTTGCACCGGCATACCGGTATGTTATTGGCATTCCTTTCTTCCCCACATAGAAAATGACAGAAGTAAAAATGAAACTCATATGCGAATGTTTTTCGAGTGACTTTGAACCACACGAAAATATCCGCGTACGACTACTTCTACAAATTTTTGTCACATTGCTACTATTCTAATTTTGTATATGGCCCTTGCCTAGATGTATCAAGTAAATTTAAGCTACAGAAAATACAAAACTCTTGTATACGTTTCATACGTGGTTTAAAAAGAGGTGACCATGTCAGGCACAAACTGAAAGATCCAAAATGGCCTAATATACAAAATTTTATACAAACTTTTGAAAACTTAATTTTCTATTTTATTTGTCAAATACACTTAAAACTGGGAATATTAGACACAGTCGTAATAGTCGCACAGTTCTATAGTTCGACAAACCCCGGCATCGCACTACTATATTTCAGCACTCTTTGTATTGCGCTCCAAAAATAATAAATTTATTTAAAATTTTCTATCAAAATAATATTTCTTTTCATTCGTTTAAGAAAAGCCTAAAAAAATATCTTCTGGAAAGCCAACAATAGGTGATAAAAAAAGATCCAAAATTTTTTTATTTATTTATTGTTTTTTTGTAGTAATTTTATAAAAAGTTTTTATGATGTTATTGTATAATTAATCCGTATTTGCTTTTTACATATTTATTTTCTTTATTACTAGTGTTATATGCTGCAGCTCTATATATAGTCGGGGGTTTTTTATATCTTTTTTCCAATGTGTAGGAAGATTTTTGGTGATTTTGTTTTAACTCGGTACACACTTAGGTATGACTTCGAGAAACACCAAATGAATATTAGTTTTTTCGGCGACGGCGTATGTTAGGCGTCGCGACGCCCTAAACTTTCTAAAGACCTAGGGTCATTTTGACGGCTATATCTCGCTCAATTTGAAGTTTAAAAAATATTGTATTTTTTTTTCTAAAAATTTACAAAAAAAAATCTATTCTATTCATGAACGGGATTGTGCAAATTCGTTGATATAAAAAAACTGCAAATTCATGCCACGAAAAAATCACAAAAAAATTGGAAATCGACGCATGTTGAGAAAATTTACAAAATCTCAATTTTTTTGACCCCGGCTGCTTAACTTCAAATTTTTTAATTCACATTCTCTTTACAGACTTGCCAAATATATTTTTTAAAAGGCTATATAACACGCTAGAGATAGGCCCGCTAGTTTTAATAAAATTAAAAATAGGAAAAATTATGTCAGGCTTTTTATTTTGTAGTGTATTTAGAAATTTTTTCAGAAAATTCCTAAAATTTTTACAGCTGTTTGAAGGCAATAAATTATCCTTTTAAAAACACCAAACTTAAATCTTATGCGCTTTCAGGATTTTTGTCTGTGAGCTGTCAAACATAGATGATTTTTACAAGTCGTCCAATTTTACTTAAAAAACCATTGCTTCTTTTGTTATTTTATTCAGTTTTGAGTAGGTAAGTATTTTTTATCGGTGGGGGTGCACCTAATCGGCCATACGCATATAAAAATAATATTTTTTACCGCCCCCTCTTCACTCGTCTCTCTCATTTAATTGTTTAATCCATAATAATAAATAGGAAGGGCTAGAAAATCTTGGACTGATTTAATTTCCTAATTACTTTTTTGTTTCTTAGTCGAATTTTATAAAGTTTGGCATTTTAGAAAGCTAAAGGAACAAAGTTTGCTAAATTTATACAAAAGATGTCAAATGTCAAAAATTCAAGATGGCGAACATAGTCAAAAAATTAGTCTGAAAAAAAAGATCTGAAACTTTTTTTCGAACTCCCTGTAATTTTTTATTGCCAAAATAGGAAACCTTATACCTTTTCACTTTCGAGAAGGTACGATGCGTCAAATTTAGTAAAGTAGTACAAAAGTTGCATTGTCTCAACACATTGCATAACGCTATCACCAACAAATTATATATCTTTTTATTAATTTTTTTTGTGATAGCTGCGTCAGAGAATTCCAGTAAACTTGCCCGATAGTGAATTTTTCTTTACTTAATCGGTCACCCGTTATGGCGAAACGTTGGTTTCATCTACGGTGACGCCACTGCAAGATCCTAGAGGTCGCTAGCCGTGTAAGTTTGACTGGATCTAGTGAGCCTGACCTCTGCTGATGTTTGGTTAACTTAATCTGTTTAGGGAACTTTGCTTCAAAAAAAGATTCCTCCACTACGTCTGTCCGACATCGGAACAAGACCCAGAAAGGTGGCAGCAGTGAGTTTTAACGGAATGCCAAAAATTGAAACACTGAAATTATATTGTGAAAACCATTTTAGAAGTTTGTTTTTTATTCAACAAAATGAAATTTGGGAAAGAAAACTATAAAATGGATATAATAATATATAAAACAAAATTCGGAAACGTCTACGCTAAAATATTTTAGACATTAGAATACCATCATGGCCGTACCATAATCTCTAAATGGACATTTTTTAAAATTATATTTAATTTGGTTTATATTTTGGTTATTTTTGCGAGAGCAATTTGACTATTGTCCTGTAAAACGTGGTGGAATATTTGAATTGGTTTTTCATTGGCATTATTAGTTATAACACAAAAATGTACCGCACGTACGAAAATACACAAAGGAAGTCTAATTTGCACTATTTTGGTATGGATTCCAAACCCTAACGTTGAAAAACCGTCAAGGGTAGATCAAATATCATCACCACATACATTGGGTACATTTGACTCATCCAGGACGTGGGATGGAAGTCATAGTTTTAACTGATTGCAACGTTGGCAGCACAGATGTTGGACCGTCGTCAGAAAACTTTACTAATACAAATACTACAAGTTCAGACGTTGGGCTAACGTCTTACTCTGTACTACATGCCAACGTTCTCCTTAACGACGTCGAAGCGTTGTCGGGAATCTGCACTACAATACACACAACGGCTCCACACGTTATCGTTATCTCGACGACTTACGTCCAAGTATACCAGCTAAGACGTCGTAACAACGAAAAATAAAGGATATTCCTTGACTTAAACCACTAAAGTCGTCAACTTACTATATTTTATACTCCCTCTGACATTAGATGCCGTATAAAACTAGTCGGAAGGCGGAAAAATGCTAGTTGGGTAGTAAAACCGTCGCCGTGATACGACGGCACAACTCTTTTAGGGATAGGGCGTAGGGACGGCCACCACGTCGCGAGTTATTTTGTTGCTTGAGTTATCTGTTGCCTCTCATTCTACACGGTATAGAAAAAGACTGACGTTAAAGTTTACAACAGAGGTATGGGCCTAACATTTGTTTTCTTTTTAGGAATTTAGAAAGTAAATACAAAAAGTTTCAACATGCTGAAAATAGGTTGACATTTTTGTGCAGATATAGACAATAAGATATTGATCCCAAAGGTTTTCGATTAAGAGCCCCTTTTAGAAGTTTGAGAACTGAAAGAATTTTAAAAAGAGCAAGTTTAGCTTTATTACGGGAAAGAATTCAATATCATAGATATGAAAAACAGAATTTAACTCAAGAAATTCAGAACTTAAAGAACAAGATTTATCAAAACGTATCCTTTTTTGACTACAATCATATTACTAATTTTACGTATAATAGTTTTATTTCATTTCAATAACCAAAAAGTGATCCACATGAACAAATTTCAAAATTTAGTTAACACACAAGAACTTAATTTTAATATCAATAATGATTTAATTTAACGAACTGTTGTTAATATATCAAACAAATATTACTAGAGAGGAATAAAACGCTTTAATTTCTCTAAAAAATGACAACTCAATTAAATATTTACCGGCGGATAAAGGCAATGCCACTGTAATTATTGATAAAAATACTTATAATGAAAAAATTGATGCATTATTAAATGAAGGCTCATATTCAAAATTAAAAAAAGGCCCAACAAAAACAATTAAAAGAAAAATTTATTCAACTTTATATAAACATAAAAGATTTTTTAATGATCTAGAACGTTCAGAAAACCCCGCATTATTGGAAACCTCCACAATTTTAAGGCTTGCCCAAAATTCATAAACCAAATATTCCTTTTAGACCAATAGTTAGTAGCATTAATTCTCCATATCAAAAACTCGCAAAATATTTACTTAAAATTTTAAATTTATAAAAAATTCTCAACACTTTTTAGAAAAATTATCCAAGGTCAATTTTAATAACAATCACTTAATGGTGAGTTTTGATGTGGTGAATTTTTTCACAAATGTACCTGTAGATAAAAGCCTATTGTAAGACATCGATTAGAAAATGATCAAAATTTAGGCGAAAGAACTACAGTGAACGTCAATGCTATTATGGAACTGGAAAAACCACATATTTTCAGTGGGAAAGTGATTTTTTCAACAAAATTTTGGGATGGCAATGGTCTCTCCACTTTCTCCTCTAATGATTAATATTTTTATGGAATATTTTAGAGGAATTTAATTTTAAACTGGTCATTTGGTTTCGCTATATAGATGATATTTTTAGTATTTGGCCACACGATTTAAATAAACTCCTAATTTTATAAGCGGTAATAACGGACAATAACACATTTTTACAAGAAAAACAAATAATACAAAAGGTCTTAATTAAAAATTCGTATCCAAATAACTTCATCGAAAATTGTTTTACACAAATGGAATTTCCAAGACAACGCGAACGTAGACGTAATAATGTATAACCAACAAATTTAATAATTTCTTTTATACCAGGTATTTCGGAAAAAATTAAACGAATCGCTAATAATTATAATATTAGAACAATTTCTTAAAAATCAAATACTCTTAGTTCAATTCTAACCAAAACAAAACCATTAAATGCTGAGCAAAACTCAAAAAATATCGTTTATAAAATTACTTGCGAGTGTGGTAAATTTTATATTGGAGAAACTTCAAGGCCTCTTGAAGTTAGAATAAGTGACCATAAGGGGTACCTCAGAAGGGGAGACTGGGAGAGGTCTAAAATTTGCCAACATTCTTTTGAAAATAATCATAGAGTAATGTGAGGAAAAACCAGTATATTATAAAAAGAACCAGATAAAATTAAACGAAAAAGCAACGAAGCAGTTTGCATCTATCTTAATGAAGATGAATGCAAAGATTTTCAAAAAGGTTTTTTTTTAATAAATTAAAAAAAAGCATTGATGTTCTTTGGATTTCTAATGTAGTTTTTCTTAAAGTCAGTCAAAAGATAATCTTTATACTTGATATTTTAAAATAAAAATTTTGTATTTTTATAATGTATTCTAAAATCTAAAACACTCAAACAAATATAATTTTGATTTTAAATTTTACTAAATTCACCCAATACCTTGTTGGCTTCTATCGACGCATCAAACTGTCAGTCAGTTGTATGACAACAGACAGATATTTTTAAAAAAGAATCGAAAAAAAAATTGAAAAGAATAAACTCCTTTGATAACGGCAGTAGAATTTCTGCCGAAACGTCAGATACGTACTTAGATTCTAGTTAGGATTTTCGTGTGTGTAGGTAATTTTTTTATCTTATTTAAAAACCACTGACAAACGAACACATTTTTTTCTTTAGGAATTTACGCAGTGGGTTTTAACATATTTTTTAAAAAAATTCCATAACTTAGTGGCGAAAAACCCAAAAATAGTAGCTACGACGTTAAACTTTACGTCAATAATCATTTGAATTTATAATTCGCTCAAAGATAGCTGTCAAATGAAATCATATTTGGATATCGCGGGCAACGCCGAGGGGCAACCGCTAGTGGGATATACATCAGGTGCCTCGTCTGGATCCGACGCGGATTCTGCAGCCTGCGCGAGATGGAAAAGCGCCGCGACGTCTCCACTCCGCAACTTCAACTTCAGTTTTCCAGCGACGCCGCAACGTCGCCATCAGCTGAACTCCGGCCTCGACCGGTTTTTACCGATTCCGTAGTTCGATACCTAATAATTGCCACCTTTTTGGCAAGCTATTTGCCAAGCTAATTTCGTACGTGGAGAAGCGCGCGCTAAAGAGACGAGACGTGAAGAGTTCTGTAGTGGGTTAACTTTGCTGAGAGTTTCGCTTGAGAGTATAACGACTATTGTTGTTGTGTAAAACGTGCTTTTTTAGCCAAGTTATTGGAAACTTTAAGAGCGCAACGTAACAAAGTTATTTTTTAAGTGTAAATTGTATTTGGGCGAATATTTAACTGCCTTTGTAGACTTTTCATATTATAAAATAGTGTATTAACATTTAGTTATTGGTGTTTCGTGGCAAGCTAACTGTCAATTGTGAAATTAAATATATGAGTACTATACCATTACAAGGTAAGATATTTTATAAAATAATTGTCACATTTTTTCCAAAACCTCTTAAGGAAAACATGTAAACACCGCAGCATCTCCCAATAAAATAACTGAAAAAAAAACAAAATCGCAGTAAATCAAGATAAAAAAGTTTACTAAAAATTAGCCTTGTGAATGAATTTTTGAAAAAAGGTGAAAAATGTCGAAACTACTTTATATTTATTTGTTTTTAATAGATTCGAAATACCTATTTGCATTATAAATATTCATAAAACCTTACACTCTATTCCAAATTGTTGTGGACACTGACAATGACAGTTACATTTAGCTTCTGTGTTTAATTGTCAGCCGCCATATTGAAATTGATCTGTAGAATTTGGAATGAGAAGTAGATATTCAAATAAAAATGACAACCACATTAATTACTAGGGGTGCGTGCGGAAAATCGAAATATAAGCTTCTTTAACACCCTGTATAAAAAGACAATGCGAATCAAATTAAAACCATTTGGTATCAACTTCAATCGGTTTAAACCTCGGTTTAAACATAATAAACCTTTAGAAAATTAAACATTAAGACTAGTATACTGGAAAGTTAAAAAATTCAGCACCATGTATATGGATATATGGAAATATCACCAAAAAAAAATATCACTAAAAAGTATCACCAAAGTTGTTTAAGACGAATACTGAGAATCAAATGGCAAGACCGACGAACAAACATAAGTGTTTTAGAAGAAGCCAGAACAACTAGTACAGAAGCCCTTATCTTCAAGTACCAGCTTCGATGGACTGGTCACATTATCCGCATGCCTGAAACACGTCTCCCAAAGCAGATATTTTATGGACAACTGAAGGAGGGAAAGAGAAATCAAGGAGGTTAACAAAAAAAAAGGTACAAGGACGTTCTCAAAGGCAATATGATGAAGGGTCACATCGATATAAACAACTTTGAGACCACGGCAAATGATAGGGCTACATGGCGCCGAACAGTCCATGAGGGAGCACAAACTTTTGAAGAGCAACGACGTAGACTAGAAACGGAAAAGAGAGAACGTAGAAAGGAGCGACAAAATGGAAGAATGGATGACCAACAACAACTGGCTGCTGCCGGAGACTGGGTGTGCCATGACTGTGGAAGGGTGTGCGGCTCGAGAATTGGCTTACATAGCCATCAAAAAACGCACAACAGATAGCGACGATACAGAATAGAGGAAAATCATACTCGGTATCGAGTGATTGCATATGATGATGATGACACTATATGTACGTACATTTTAGGGCTACTTCTTAAACATGCAATTACAAACGTACAGTAAACATACATAATCGTACGTACTATATACGTACCTATTATAGACAATTAAAGGCGCTACACAAAGTTAAATCTACAAACAACTAAATGTGGCTTCTGCGATTACATCTGACATCTCTGGTCTAACATATATACCTATTATATTTAAAGAACTATCATGATTAGGCCGCGTTCGCTATCTCTTACGCACTTATACAACTGTATATAGCGCCTTCTCGTTTTTGCCAAATTTACGTTTTTTGTTAACATTACAGTTTATTGAAAAACAGTTTGTTTGTCCTATGGCAACACTTCGTCCCATGGAATTCTCAACACTTTTGGTCAATTTACGTTCGGTCCCGCATAAGATCTAAATTGTACGTACCTGAAATGTGCGTATATAGGACGTACATTGTACGTACTGTACCAAATCCCAGGTACGTACTGGAGACGTTAAAAGCATTGGAAAATGTACGTCGCCGGTACGTACTAGGGTCATGACGTACATCCCAGCGGTTACGTACCAAAAAAAATTATTTTAATTAAACTTTTAAATAACCATACCTATAAAATCTCTTTACTCAAAAACATTTATTGGTTTCAAAACAGTACCCACTAAAAATTACCATGAAACTTATAAAATAAATTAGTTTTTATTTGTAAATATATATAAAATCCAACTTTTTTTGAAGTTAAGATGAGTAGAAAGGGACAAATTTCACATTAGCGCCAATGTCCTGAACGAGGTGCTAGCCGAGTAAAACCAAACGCGAGTGTAAGAAAGTTACTTTCTATCGAGTTGTGTATAAACACTGATGAACTGCACTAGTTTTTGTAAAAATTGATCTTGAATTTTGTACAAATCGAATAAAGCTGCTTTTCCGCACATGTGTGAAAAAGTACTTTTTCTACTAGTGCACTTTTACGCATGCATTCACGCCGTGCGGCAATGTAATTAATCTGTGTCTTTTGACAAGTGCGAGAAGTGATACATTCCCGCAGACAAAAGCAGTTAGACGAACGATGCGGAGCGGAGTTCCGATAAGCTTTAAGTGCGGGAATGACGCTCATATACAAAAAAGGCTAAAAGTGCCTCTTCTTTCGCAGTTTTTACTCCCTTTTCTTGGCACCATTTTTCAAATATGTCGTAAGTTCTTTCGTACTTCTCTCTTGATTTCTACAGAAGCAGCTCCGAACAACACCATTCTCAACTAAAAAGCCAGTTAACTCATTTTCGTTTTAGTATCCATGATCGGTGCCATTATGACATCAAGCTGACAGAAAATCCATGTTTTACTTGTCAATTTGGTTATAAAAATGGCCGCCACAGTAGGCTAAAGTGCGCTGAGTTGGTAGGAGTCAACAGGCTTTTTAGTTTAGAACGGTGTTGATCCGAAGTGGACATTGAGCAGCTTCTAACATGTTCTTTGGTAGTTCTTCCTTTACTTCCATTTTTAACTTTTTTGAATTAGGACGTTTCCTTCGACCCTTTTGACGTCTACTGAATGTTTGTACTTTGCGGTTGACATAAAACGAAATAACAGTTTAAATTGACATAAAATTCAAGTGACATGGAAGGTGTCAAGCAAAATTCTATTTTTTGATATATTTGACGTTTACAAAAAACTACGAGGGTCGCTCAATTATTTAAAAAAGATACAATTCTTTAATAATGACCAAAACGTTCTAAAATATTTAAAAAAAAAACACATTAAATAAAATGAAAAATATTTTTTTTATACCTTCATCAAAAACATGATTTTAACAACTGTCTGCAGATAACTAAAGCATGGCTCTTTTGGTTACTCATGTAGAAAAACTTTTTTTTTGATCACGGGTGCAAAAAAAGAATTATGTTCGTTTTTTACCCAATCTTAAAGAGAACTAGCGGAATATAGTAATATTTAAAAAATCTAATTATTCTTGCCTAAAAATTAAGTCATTTCCGCCAGTTTTAACCAAGTATTTACGAAAAAATTATTTAGAAACATCGTTAAAATTGTCAAACTGTTTAAGATTAAAACGTCACAGCAATGAACGTCATCGAGTAAAAAGGCACATCGCTAAGGAAACCGCATTGCTTTTCATTTACCAGCCGCCTTGATTTATAGTGTAAAGATGGTGTGTTGCGAGAAATGCTCTTCGTTCGAGATTTTTAAAATTATTTTCCGGTTTTTCTTGGATTTTTTGATAAAGGTATTAAAAAAAAAAAAAAAAAACTCGCGGCTAAACTGTGCTTTTTTTACTCGCGTTCTTAAATATCCCGCTGCGCTCGTTATTTAAACCAACCCTTGTAAAAAAAAGCACTCACTATTTTAGCCACTAGTTAGTAAAACTACTATACTTTTGAGTATTATTTTGTCGAGAAAACATTAAAACATTTAAAAATAGTGTTTTAAAAGGGCAAATTCCACGAATAAAAAATCGTGCGGGAATGGAATTTGTTGGTTTCAGTGTGCAAAATCCGATTTTTCACAGGCAAATGAGTGCGAGAAGTAGATACTTCTCACACAGAAGTAGAAAAATAATTTTTTCAACGACTGCACATAAAAGTAATTAAATTTGCACTCTATAACGTCTCAGGAAGTTTTATATTTCACCCGCATATAAATTTTATTTTCGTGTCTGGAGACGAAAATGTTTTCTTCTCTAGTGACGAAAATGAATGATAGCAAACCATACAAACAATGTAGGTATCTGATTTGTAGAAGGGTCGAAAAAAGACCAAAATCATTTTCGTCCCTACAGAAGAAAACACTTTCTTGTTTCGAGATGAAAATTAAAACAAATTTAATAATAATAAAACAAAAGAATTAAATCCTAAACTGGTCGTAGGACAAATAGCGTACACAACTCGATAGAAAGCGACTAGCGCTTCGTTCACAACATTCACGCTCGTGTGAAATATGTCACTTTCTTCTCTCGTTATGTAATATACTATTTCACGCACGGAATGCGCTTTTCCTAACGATTTTGCACAAAAAAAAACAGTTTTTTGCTATAAAAAATGAAAATGTAATGTTGTCTAGACGGTTTTTATGCAAGTAGGGAAATTTTTGTACCTGAAACGTGCGAAAAGTATCTTTTCCACCCTTGACGGCTTGCCCGAAATCCGCTCCGCGCCGCTCATTCAACTGCCGTCGCGTGCGGAAAAGTATCACTTACCGCACTTGTTAGGTAAACAACTATTGCAACACATGTGCGAAAAAGTACTTTGCAACACATGTGCGGAAAAGCATGGTGACAGTTAACGTCATCGTACACTTTTCCACACAAATTTAACGTTTTCTAAGGCTGCAAATCGTGTGAAATTCATCATTTTCATATGTGGTCGTAGGAAAAGTATATTTTTTATCGAGTCAAATGAATCGAATAAAATAATAATTATAAAAATTAATTATGCAGGATATTAAATTCTTACGGAGCATAATGGGCCCCAAAAAGCACCCCAAGTATCCAACTTTAAACCAGCAAGTAACCTCCACTCCGCCCTGTCTTTTCGTATTACACGTCGTGAAAGTATTGGGGGAAGTATGTCTTTAAATAAAATGGTACCAAATCGGAGCTGTCTTAAATCAAATAATAACCCATATCTTGATTGCAGATCACCCTGTGCTATCGCCATTTTAAAGAACGAGTGTTGTATTTATAAATCGATCGATTCGAAATGGATTATTATTCCAACCTACTAGTTTGCAAACTCCCAAACTCAATAATAATAGGTATCTCAACTAAACATCAAAATTGAAAATCAACTGTAAAAGTCACTCTGGCGTGAAATATTTACGTAGGTTTAGGCTGAGATTGGAATTATTAATGATTCAGGGGATTATGGCAAATACAGTCTCTGTGTGCATTTTGTTAAAATAAAATCCAGAGTCTTGCAGTGGGATATACTAAGATCTAAAATAGGACCCCCCCCCAGGTCGAAATATTTACACCTGTGGGGGGTACTAAATTTTAAAACCAATTTTCAAAAAACAGTTACCCATACAGAAAAGACACAAAGTTATTGATTATTTTGTATTGTTATTGCTAAATACCACTGAAAAACTGCTTTTTTCTCAAAATATACCATATATAGAGAAAATGCTCTAAAACTAATTTTTTTTGACAGGTTTCAAAATGGCAAGTGGTAAATACGCCAAAAATTTGGAACATAAGAGCTTCATTATCTGTGTTTGAGGTTGTAAAGTTGGTGATTTTTTAGACCACCCGCTGGGGGGTAGTTTAAATTTATAGCCCCCAGAAAGGATTGTTTTGTGGCAATTGGTAATAAGTTTTTATAAGGATTAATTTACCTTATTAATATCCCAAGTTGTTCGTTAACCAATAAAACACCTCCAGTTTTATCCAGAAAAACGCCATATTTTGAACCCATTTTCAGCACAAAAAAAATATTTATGAGGGCATTACGAGGCAAAACAAACATAAGTGAAGGTTACTGGTTATGCACGAAAAATATAACAAACAAAAAAACCCAAAACAAATATATTAATTTATTCACAAACTGAAATTCAAACATTAAGGTTATCTAAAAGCTTAATCAAGAAAACTTTCATTACTTAAAACCCACTCATTTCAAAGCTGTAGCTTTCATCAGTAGAGGTTGGTGCAAGCAGAGATAAGAGATCCGAACTCGCTGATTTTAAAACTTGCATTTAAGTTTTCTAATATATTTCATAAATAAAAACATCTTTTTAATAAATACAAAATGAATCTACTCCTTATTTTATTATTACCCATCTAAATCGTTGTGTGACATCGGGACGGGACTAAGGTAGATAAACCCCAAAGAGGATTTTTTCTTGGTAAATAAAAATAAAAACACTATACTCCAGTCAATCTAGTAAAAAAGTGGAAAAAACCACACATCTTTGATTTTTGGCATAGAGATGGATCCGAAGTTCGCCATATTGGTGTGGCTAATGTCTTACACTAAAAATTCGCACGCAATATTCGCAAGCACGCAGCGGGTGATGTTTAATTTGCTCAACTAAATAGCGTCTTAAATCCAGTGTCGCACCGAAGGGGAGGGGTTTGCGGTTAACCTTCTCCTCCCCGGAGAAGCCTGGTTATGGTCACACTTTTACTCCAAATTAAGTTTTTTTTATTATTTATCCTTAAACCCCTTTCCACGAAGTCAATTCCTGGGTGCGCCACTGTTAAATCTAAGTAATTTTTTGTGTCTTTTTTTGTAGTCCAAATATTATTACACAACATTGTATGGGTATAATATAATAGGCATGGATTTGGTGCTAGTTCTGGGTGTCTTTCTCTTTATTTTGATAAGGAAGAAGAAGGAAGGAAGAAGGAACATACAGAGTTGGCGTTGGATTTGAGCTTGTGCATGGGGGGTGGGTTGGCCAAGCCTGCCATTAATTTTATTTTTATTCTTTTAATCTTGATTCCTGATTGTATTTATTAACAAAATTTAAATTTACAATAATACCTAAAATTGAATTTGACTTCAAAATTTTTGTGCAAGCTTTTCTAATTTATAATTTGTTAGAAAAATGTATTGGCAAAAAGATCTTTATTTTGTAGATGTTAATAAATTAATAATATGATCTTTAATTATTCTTAATTTATGCACTGACTTAGCTATGATATCCTTATATATAAATAAATAAATAATAATCACCAGCAAACAGAGCGATTCAGGCTACTGCGAACATAGGCCGGAAGAATTCCAATTTGCAAGCGTATGTAGACCCAGGGACACCGTACACCTATCAGTGGAGCAACCAACACTCAGGCTTGCGATCACCGTTCGCGGCTTGCGTTTAGTACGCCTCTAAACACAAATATAAATACGCAAATTTTGATAACGTAATTTTCTGTTTTTTTTTGTCACTGATAAATTAGAGCGTTTTATTTTCAACTGCTCAGATTTATCACTAACAACGTGTTAAAATGAAAATAATAAGGAGAAATAAAATAAAAGCAAGTTCTTAAAATAAAATAATACATGCTAGAAACCAAAAAGATTCTCCCAGTCAAAAAAAAATTAGAGCAAGTATTCGAAAAGTCCTCCTTGCTCGGCTAGACAATATCCGAGCCTATTATAAAAACCCCTTCTAATGTTTCCAAATATGTTACAGGTGATAGTTTGAAAAGCTTCTTCAATTTTAATCCGAAGTTCTTCCAAATTATTAGCCCTTTCATGCCCGTAAACTTTATTTTTGATATAACTCCACAGATAGAAGTCATTAGGAGCAAGATCGGGTGATCAAGCTGGCCATAAAATAGTTCCCCGTGTACTTATAACCTGATTAGGAAATACATTATCAAGATACTCCGTAACAAGGCCAACATTGTTGAAACCATGTTTCACCAAATCTCACACCTAACAACTGCCTACCAGTTGAAATAATATGCTGCTGCACTAGACCCAAGTATCTAGGACCATTCAAATTGCCGTCAATAAAAAATGGCCCAATTACGTGTTCCCCTATAATACCCCCCAAATATTTAGTTTTTGGGGATACTGTGTTCTTACATACCAAACAATATCGAACGTGTGTTGGGTTATGACGATTCAATAATGGAAAAGTGCTTTCATATGTGAAAAGAGTAGAGAGAAAGTTTTCATCACGATTAGCCTTTTCCATCGTTGTTTCGCAAAATTCCAAACGACGATAGTTGTCCTCCTTTGATGCGTTTTTGACGCTTTGTAAGAATGATAACCATTCTTTTTGAGAACACGTAAGACAGTGGCTAAAGACGTATCGACCGCTACGGCAATTTGGTGGCTAGTTAACTTTCGATTTTCCTCCACTGCAGCGCAAATCATCACATCTCGTACTTCCTGCTCGTCATTCAAAACAGTGGGTTTTTTATGGTTTCTTGGCGCTACACAACCAAACTTTATAAAATTCTCCAAAAAAAGTTCTTGAATAAGTCTCAATGGTCTGGCTTGAGAGTACCATTTGACCATCTACTCTTTTTTGGCAACTTCGTAGACATCCATTTTTAGTTTTAAATATGTATTATTTCACTTAATAACTTACCAATCTGTTTCTCGAGCAACAAAATAAATTTCAAATAAATAACACTGCAGCGTGTTTCGACCCCATCTTGGTCGTACGGCACGGAGAGTACATTGGACTTGATTCCTTCTATTTTCGCAGTACCCTGAAGCTCATTGTATCTGACAACTTTAATAAGAAAACAATTTCCTCTTTTCAAATATATTTACAAGGGAAAAACTGCGATCTAAATACTTAAGATTGGTCTCGCAACTAACAGAACAGAACTCTTTTTATTTAAACCAAATGCTTTTTTAAAGACTCGTCTTTTGTTAATCAATAGCTTGACAGGATATACCATAGACGACTTAATATAAACTGATTACATTAGACGAAACTTCAACTTGTCTAAATATTTATCCCCCAAAATGGGCTATGCGATTCTTGGGTATAGAGGCTTAAGTGAGTTTATTGACTTTAATCTCCTTCAGATTCACTCAAGTGATACCCTGTTGGTATACGTTCTGGAGTTTTAAAACAAAAAACAAAATTATGATTGTTTTCCACAAACCAAAACTACACTTTTTTTGCACTCGACGTGCGTTTCGCTAACAATGTTAGCATCATCAGGAGATGATAAACAATGAACTAAATTAATCTACGCTCTATCTTATATACAATCCTTTAGTGGGCGGAGATAAGACTAAAAACTTGTGATTGATCACGATTTTTAATCTTATCTCCCCTCAACCAAAGAATAAAGTGTACTAAACGGGATGGGTCCTCTATCTTTATTTAAACTATTTCTGGATTTAATGATTTCCATACTTTCATATGCATTCAAAAGTCTTTTGTTTGGTACACTTTTTAGAAGTTTTAGGTTATTTAATGTGAATCTATGATTGTTTTCAAAAGCATGCTCGACCACACTTGACTTTTCTGTTCTTCCGTATTTTAAGTGTGCTAAGTGTTCTTTAAAACGTGTTTGAATAGAGCGTCTCGTTTGGCCAACATATTTTTTGTCACAATCCATGCAACTAATTTCGTAAATTCCACTTTTTTCTAGAACTGTAGTTTTATCCTTGGGATTTCCTAGTAAGCTTCTTATTGTGTTGCCGGATTGATATACTAATTTAAGACCGGTGTTATTAAATGATTTGTTTAATCCTTTCGTATAATTAGGGTTATAAGGAATTGATACAAATTTTGAGTCGCAGGTATCTTTTTGTCTGAAAAAGGTAGAATTCCGAAAGGTCTTTTGAAAAGAATGTCTATTTATCAGCTTATTTATTAAGCCTTCGTCGTAACCGTTTTCGCCAGCTATATTCCTAATCCTATTCTTTTCTGCTTCAAATCTTTCTTTGTTTAAGGGGAAATTTACTAATCTATATGTTAAAAAGTGCAAACTTGCAAGCTTATGTTGTAAGCAATGAAAAGAGTCATTTGGAATATACCTGTTGGTGGCCGTGCCTTTTCTGTATAGGTCAAAGTCCAATATATTTTTATTTCTTATAACTAAAGTGTCTAGAAATGGCAGTGTACCGTTGTTTTCTGTTTCATAAGTAAATTTAATACTGGGAAATTTGCTATTTATTTTTTCCATAAAATTTTCAACACTAGTTACTTTAGTGTTGAATACTGCAAACACATCGTCTACATACCTGAACCATACTCTGGGGAAATACTCAAATTCTTTACTTATATCTGATTCAAATTTGCTCATAAATAGGTTTGCGATAAAAGGTGATAAACTATTACCCATTGTGGTTCCTTCTAATTGCTGGTAGTAGTTATTTTTATATTGAAAGTAATTTTGATTCATGCAGAGTTTTGTTAAAGATAGGTATTCTAAAGTGTGTTTGTCTTCTAGATTGTTTTTTCTTAGTAGTTCCTCCAGGTATTGTAAGGTATTGGGGATCGGCACACTAGGGAACAACGAACTAACATCAAACGAGATTAAAATTTCACCTTCTTGGAGTGAAATATCTTTAACTTTGTTGATAAATTCAAGGGAATTTTGAACAGAAAAACCTTTTTCCTTTATCGGTAAATTTTCAAACTCGTTTGCTAGCCATTTCGAAATGTTGTAAGTAGGCGATCCTACAGCAGAAACTATAGGTCTAACCGATTTTCCAGGCTTGTGGATTTTCGGAAGACAATACAGTTTCGGCATAGTAGGTTTGTGATTGTGACAAAAAATATGTTGGCCAAACGAGACGCTCTATTCAAACACGTTTTAAAGAACACTTAGCACACTTAAAATACGGAAGAACAGAAAAGTCAAGTGTGGCCGAGCATGCTTTTGAAAACAATCATAGATTCACATTAAATAACCTAAAACTTCTAAAAAGTGTACCAAACAAAAGACTTTTGAATGCATATGAAAGTATGGAAATCATTAAATCCAGAGATAGTTTAAATAAAGATAGAGGACCCATCCCGTTTAGTACACTTTATTCTTTGGTTGAGGGGAGATAGGATTAAAAATCGTGATCAATCACAAGTTATTGGTCTTATCTCCGCCCACTAAAGGATTGTATATAAGATAGAGCGTAGATTAATTTAGTTCATTGTTTATCGTCTTCTGATGATGCTAACATTCTTAGCGAAACGCACGTCGAGTGCAAAAAAGTGTAGTTTTGGTTTGTGGAAAACAATCATAATTTTGTTTTAGTACAACCAAAGGTTCCAAATTTCCAACATACTGGAGTTTTAGATTTATTGTCAGAGTACAATTGTCTAGAGTGCACCCCTCTACCTAAAAAATAAGATTACACCCAAAGAAAAACATTTTCTTTTAGTTAAATTGCATAACAATATTAGTAGTGGTAAGAAGGGAAAAATTATTAACTTTGTCCGATATACCACGAGTTTTACTTTCAAAATTATTAACGTTCGCTAAAATATGTAACGCATAAAAATACAGTGACTTACGGAACAACTTGGCAGATAAAACGAGAAAAGATACGGATTTTAATAATAAAACTGTGACAAAGGCACTTAAAAAGCTCGAGTTAGAATTATAATATAATAACGACAGTATATTTAAATATTCTCTTACTGAATTTGTGGACATTTCAATCAAATGTAATTTTATTAAAAAAAAGAAAAACGCTTTAGCAGTCTATTGGTTTTTGTTAAAAATCTTAAAATAACTCCAACTCACAAAACCACTATAACACTTTTTCTTGGTATGTAAAAAAGTCGAAATATACAAACAGTTTCGGACCTAAAGCAAATAATATTTTTTCAATTATTTTATTTTTTGTTTACTGGTTCATGGTTCACAATAATTTTAACATAAATGTTAAAACCATGATAAAGCATTTTTCTAAAAAATTGAAATATATAAAAGTAAGGATTTACTAAAAATAAGTTTTGGTTTTTCCTGTCCCGTCCAACCCAAAGTTTAAAAGTTCGCTCTATAAGCTCTGGTTACAACTTATTTTTTTAAACTATTTTATTGCATAACCTATGGTTTTAGGAAATTATTTATTAGAAAATATAGTCATAGTTTTAATCATATGGAAGTCACAGCTGATTTTTCTAGTAATGGGTTACTTTTTTCTCCCGTCCAACCGCTTGAAATGGCCGTTTGGTCTACCAAACATAATTTTTTACCAGTGACGCATATAAAAAAACATTTTCTTTGCCTTCGACTGTACATGGAAGCTTATAAACAAAGTACCTAACAAAAAGTAAACAAACTATACAATATTAGTTGATTTAGTTTTGTATGACACGTCACGTTGTGGTGCTGACTATTAGTTTTTTTCGTGGTTTAGTTGTATGTTTGGTTGTAAAAAATAACATACATTAATAGAGGTAAAAACAATATAAAAAATTTACTTAACATAAGTATCTCAGGAAACGAACTGAAATCATCGGAGTATGCAAGAAACTTGGGGCTAATAATGGATACAGATCTTAGGTTTCATCTGCATATAAATAGCAACATAAAAAAATCATATATATCATTAAAATTATTATATCCACATCGACACCTTTTATCAATTAAACAAAAAACTCAATTAACAGATAATTTAGTTCTGAGCCCTTTTAATTTTTCAGATGTTGTTTACGAATCCTGCTCAGATCAAAATAATAAAAATCGAATACAAAAGGTTCAAAAGTCATGCCTTAGACTAATTTACGGAATATTGTTTTTTATCATAAAATTATAACGACAAAGACCTCACCCTATCCATCAAATAGAATAAAATTTAATAAAATATATTTATGAGGGCACTGCGAAGCAAAACAAAGATAAGTGAAGGTCATTGATTATGCACGAAAAATATACCCAAAACAACTATATTAATTTAATTACAAACTGAAAGTAAAACATTAAAGTTATCTAAAAGCTCAGTCAAAATAACTTTCCTTACTCAAAGCCCAAGCATTTCAAAGCTGTAGCTTTCATCAGTAGAGGTTGGTGCAAGCCAAGGTGCAAGCAGAGGTAAGATCCAAACTCGCTGTTTCTGATTGAACGCAGCGCTAATATTTTTAATCTGACTTTTCGACAGTGACAGAAAGGTAAAAAACACTTGCATTTTAAGTTTTCTGATACATTTCATAAATAAAAACACCTTTTGAATAAATACAAAATTAATCTACTCCTTATTTTATTATCACCCATCTAAATCATTGTGTGACATCAAATATTAATTGGAAAAATCAATCACCAAGGGTAAGTTTTAATAAGAGTGATATATAACCTCAATTTTAATAGGTTCTACAGAGTTTTTACTATTTAAACCCTGCGTGGGTTTCAATTTTTTAATTTTCTTTACTTCTAAATTGAAACTTTCTTCTTAAATCCAACAAAAGATTGTGTTAAGATGATTATTCAATAAAAAAATTTATTAAAATTCTTCTTATAATTCAAACTATGTCCAAAACTCAAGGAGGGTTAGTTTAAAATGCTTAAAACCAAAAATCTCACTTAAACTTAGGACCGTTCTAAAATAAACTAAACCCTTTTAGTAAATCCCACCGAACATGTCTTTTGTTTAGGTCAGTTATTAGTTAATTAGCATAGTTTTTCGTATGGGCTGGACTCCAATTCCTTTTTGCATTAAAACAAACTTTAATCTTCTGTAAAACCATACTATTGTAAATGTAATATTTTCTTATTATTATTATTTGGCCTTTTTATTTACTTATGAGAATATTCAGCGATTAAGGGTTTTTGTCACTTTATGTATCATACTTCAACGAATCATTTGCATACTTTTAGCGCCAGAGTCAAGTTTTGGAAAAATATTCCCTAATTGAAACATGTTTGAAAAGGCTATTGAAAACAGGGTAATCGTATTTTTTTTATATTTTTGTATTACTTGTAGGCCACATGCTTTAAAACTTTCTGACATAAGTGCTGAATCACTGTATATACGAGATAAATAAATTAATTTGATTTGATTAAATTGATTTACTGATTAGGCTTTAATCATGATTAGATACAAATCAGTCTTTAGAATATGGTGAACAAATTGAAACTTGAATATCTTGGAGAAGATAAAAGACAAACCCCAAAGCGGGAGATTCAGAAAACAAGATCATACACAGGGTGTCCAATTTAACAAAAAAATTAAAATTTTAACTAAGGTTCCAAAACACCTTAATCGACGAAAAAAAAGTTGTCTGTCGGTCTGTCGGTGTGTCGTGTCGGTATGTCGGTGTGTCGGTCTGTCGCACAGTAGACAAAATCGGCTTTTTAAAGGGAGAAAAGTATTTTTCTTATTTTGCACACAATTTGCCAAAAGTAAGTAATCCAAAAAATTTACATTTACTTCTCATAGCGTTACTTTTGAAATAGGTGAAATAGATGTCAAAACCATTATTTTTAATTTTAAAATTTTAATACTGCAACAACAATCTTACTATTTAAAATGGCGGAAGCAGAGAGAGGTAAGTTTTAGATTACCAAAACCTATATAGACTGGAGAACAAAAAAAATGCAGCACCAGAAAGGACAAATATTTTTAAAGTAACTTGTTATTTATGTATTAATATATAAGGATGCTCTTCCTCCATGATGATCATTAAAAAATCACACAGGAACACTCATTCAAATTCTCCTTACGGCATGCCAGAGTTCATCTAAGTTTCCAGGGGGACGTGGTAATCGACTAAGATTGCATATCCTATGCGGTCTGGCATTATCTTGTTGAAATATCGCATTTGGGATAGTTTGTAGGTAGGGATGTAAAACCTGCTGCAGCACTAGAATTGATCTGCTTCCTAAAAATATAGCACTCCGCACCATGATACTCTGCTGTCTTTCTGTATCACGTTCAACAGCAAAGTCTACATTTCGTCTCTCACCTCGAAATCGCCTAACCATCATGGTCGCCTAGACAAAACCTGGATTCGTCTGTAGCTTATGGTATTCCATTCGTCATTCCAATTTTGCCAAGCTCTGCACCACTCCAAGCGGCGAGCCTTATGTTGTAGAGTCAAAGGTATCACCAAACGCGGACGGTAAATCCCCACCCCCATAACTGTCATCCTTGAAAACACTCGTCCTCTAGCTGCAACTAGAAAATCTTTTACTTGGCGTATACTATCCCATCGATTTCTGAGAGTAAGAAGTCTAAGATGCCGTAAATCACGACCTTGTAATAATTTAGGTCCTTCAGAATCCACACGACGTCTATAAGTCTCCTCATTGGACCACCTTCTCCAAACTCTTAACACTATTGATAGATTGGCATTAACCCTTCTTGCAATTTCCCGTAAACTAAAACCAGACTCTCATGTCCTAGATGCATCCTTTCTCGAAGTCGTTTAAATGATGAAATTGTTGGCGACTGCGAACTCTTGGCGTTTTTGTTTTTTAAGTAAACTGTAAGCAATCCAAAAAGACCAAAAACTACGAGAAAAATGATTTAAAATTTTTATAAAAGGTCTTTTATGTGTTGGTTGTTTTTGAAAATAATTAAATAATAATAAATAATAAATCGTTCCAAATTTTATTAAACTAATTTTTTTTGGCGCTTTGGTCCTTTGAAAAAAAAGATAGCAGTCTTCGTCCAATTGCTATTGGTTTAACCCTTAGACGATTTTGCTCAAAATGCATCTGTATCGCAATTAAAGAAAAAGCAACTTCGTTTCTTGAACCAACACAACTAGGATTTGGAATAAGTGGGGGCGCTGAATCGATTGCGCATTCAGTTAGAACGATAATATTATCAAATTTTAAAGCAAAGAAAGTTTTTCTAAAAATAGATTTCCAAAATGCATTTAACTTAATTAAAAGAAGTGCTGTTCTAAAAGAAGTAAAAATTCAATTTCCTGAAATCCTTCCTTATGTATCCGCAAGTTATAGCTCACCGTCTCTACTTTTCTATGGAAAACATATGTTAAATTCAGAAGAAGGCGTTCAACAAGGAGACCCGCTTGGACCTTTACTTTTTTGGATCGCCGCGCATCTTTTTTTCCAAAAACTCAAATCGAAACTTAATGTATGGTACTTGGACAATGGATCCTTAATAGACTCTTGTGAAAACGTTGCTGAAGATCTTCTTTTGATCGAAAAAGATGGTCCAAAAATTGGACTGTTTTTGAATAAAGCAAAATTTGAAGTATTTACTTTAAACAAATATGTCAAAATTCCTGATACCCTTAAAGAAACCAAATTTAATATTTTCAAAAATTTTACAATTCTTGGTACTCATTTAAATGAAGAAAGCAAAAATAATTTGTTGCACATCAAAATAAACAGTCTAGAATTCTTGGAAAAACGATTACTAATGCTTGAGCCTCATCAAGCTTTTTACCTTTTTAAGAAACTGTTTATCTTTGCCACGTCTACAATATTTACTCAGAGTGCCTAATTTCCATGAAAACCCACTTTTAGGCGAATTTGATGAATCCATCAAACAAATCTTCAACAAAATTCTAAATATTTATTTAACGTCCGATCAATTGCTTCAAGCATCATTGCCAGCGAACTCGGGAGGATTAGGATTACGTAGATGTGAGGCCCTTGCCTTACCAAGTTTTATTTCTTCATACCAATAATCAACAACTTTGATTAAAAACATAATAGATCATTTTGGAAATATTGATATTGATGGATATTATGGAAAATAATAACCAATAACCTTATTTAAACCTCTGATTTAAAAACGCAAAAAGAATGGACTGTTCCAATCACGGAATTAGCAAAAACACAAGTTTTAGAAAGCGCTAAAGATGTGAAAGATCGAGCCAGATTAAAAGCATCATTTTCCAAACTTTCATGTGCATGGCTGCATGCTTTACCAGTTCCCAACTTGGGTCTTCTTCTTAACAGAGAACTTATTCGAATTGCCATTGGACTTCGCCTAGGATGTCGAATTATTTAGCCTCATATATGTCGATGTGGAATTATGGTGGATTGCTCAGGAACACATGGTTTATCATGCCTTTATAGCAAAGGCCGATTTTCTAGACATAAAGAATGCAACGAAATTATTAAAAAAACACGCATTACAACAGGGCACCATCCCACTCTAGAATCTAGTGGACTAAACGCTAGAGTGGATGGAAAACGACCAGATGGAATGACACTTATTCCATTTGAATGCGGAAAATCTTTGGTTTGGGACGTCCTTATTGTAGACACTTTAGCAGAATGCTATTTAAAAAAGATATTTTTTGAAATCAGTAAAGCCGCTGAAGAAGCAGAAATCAAAAAAAGCATTAAATACAGAATGCTGTCTAATAACTATGTTTTTGAAACATTAGGTGAGGAAGGTCCTGTATGTAGGCAGTTTTTACATAAAATCTCCAAAAGAAAAGAAGGTGATTGACTGTATCAGCGTCTCAGCATAGCGATTCAACGAGGAAACGGAATCAGCGTTTTGGGGACGAAAGAGCTTGAGGCAGAGGAGCTCAAAGAAAATGAAGTTATATTATACATTTTTATTATTATATCACTAAAAAAAAATCTGTGAAAAAAGAAAAGATTAGAATACAAAAAATTTATCTAATATTTCTTTTTGAGATCAGGTATACACACAAATCATTTTCATTCAAATAATTATCCATATACATGGTGTCGCATTTTTTTATTCTTCAGTATATTTATTACAAAAAAAAAGATTTGTGGACTAATGGAATATTGAAATTTGCTCTGGGCTATCTAATATAAACATAAATTGTAAACATAAATTAACCAGATTTTGTAGGCTCGCCAAAAAAATATTCCAATATTTGCCTCCCACTTTTTGTTATATATTATTATGAGATTTCTGTCTATATGCTGATGTTAATTTAAATTTCATAAATAGTTCGTAACATTATTTTTAAAAAAAAATTTATATATATATGGGATGGACCACAAAATTTGCCACTTTTTGAATTTGCCATATCTTTTAATCTAGAGTTCCGATTTTAAGGGTTAGGGGATTTTTAAATAGAAAAAACTGTTACTTTTGGTTCTAATTAAGAAAAAAAAAATGAAGATGGCGGATATTTACAAAAAAATTTAGTTACAATTTGCATGAAAAATATAATTTTCGACAAGTAAAAAATAAACATGTTTATTAGTAATTGTTAAACAACTACTCCTCTGGCTAATAGTATAATTTCTGTGCGCATGGAACCCTCGTTTCTTTCCAGTACATACAGGAAAAAAATGAGCATAAATTGTATATTTTCTGCATGGGCGTACTTAGTTTAGTAAACATACTTGTTTGTTTTCATAGTCAGGTAAAATTTTGAAATTTTAATCAGCTGCATTTGTGGTTGTAGATTTTGCTGTTTTAAAATGAAACTAGGTTAATAAGCCGTAAGTTTGCAACTAAAACTTTTTTTCAGACATTATTAGAAATCGTGATCTTCTTAATATATTAGAAGAGCATGGCTTTCTTAGACCCATGGCGGCCATAACCACAAAAGCTGTATTATCGTTTGTTTCGACATTGCACAAAAAATTGCTGGAATGGAGAAAAAATCTTAAATATCCCAAATCTAAAGTTGAAAGTTGGTTAAACGTTAAAATAAAGATACTCCATTCTCAGATCCCGCGAAAAATATGTCGTCCCATCAAAGAATTTCGGGAAAGTAGTAAAAAAACTAAAATACGTAGCGTTCGGTATTATCGTATTACCTCAAATTACTTAAAGAAACAAACTTCAAAAGGGGTCATGCACAAATTATGAAATGCAGAAAGCGACTGGAAGGAGAAAGGGAAAAGTGTCACTAAAGGACGTAAAGGGTGAGGAGGGGGTTGCAACTACTTTACTTAATATTTTAATCCCAAAAGTAAATACAAAAAATCAAAAATTTAAACAATTTTTTTTCATGCTTTTAGTGGAGGCGTTATTTTAAATTATAGGTATGTAATGTAATTTTAGGATGAGGAGGGTCGCAAAAGTTTAATAAAGATTATAAAAGTTAGCAAAAAATGGTTTTATAATTTATCGACGACCCCAAACTTCTTTATTTGTCCATTAGTTTATCACCAAATTTTTAAAAAACATATTCTTAAAAATAATTTTAACATTGTGACTCCCAAAAGAGATAAAATATTTAAAATATTCTAACGACAGCGTGGAAATAGTTTTATCCCCTTAAAACCTTGATTTCGCCTACTGTGTGTCGGTCTGTCGATCTGTTGTATGTCTGTAAACACGATAACTCAAGAACGCCTTAATCGATTTTAACGAAATTTAGCACAAAAATCCTTTATCGGCTGACCATGAACTGATTAACTTTTGGGTAAAGTGGTGGGGGGGGGGGTTAAAAAGGGGAAAAGAAGTATAAAATATTTTAAAAAATTGTAACTTTGGAACAAAAGCAAAATATATGGTTTTCAGATTTAACTTTTCATGAATATGGAATACAAATTTTGTTATAAAACGCGAATTCGTAGGAGGTTTAGTTTCCGAGTTATTTGAAGAAACGATAAAATATATTAAAAAAATCATAACTTTAGAAGTAAAGCAGCTATTGATATGCCGTTTTCAGATTTTGCTTTTCGTAAATATTACCCAAAAATTTTGTTATAAGGTTGAAATCTAGCTAGAGTTTTCGAGATATTTTCATTTCTTTTCAACATAAAATAATTGATTGTATGGTTGATTATCCGTGCTTTTTAGCACCAAATTTCTTTCCTAAAATAATCCTAAATAAGTTTTTTTTTTTAAAAAAAAACATAGTTCTTCCAAAAAATCTATTATTCCAGACTTTTGGAAAACATTGTATACATATCTGTCCTTGCTACCTTATGCATTTTGTTGTAAAACTTTTTCTTTTAACAGTCGTGTTGGGTCAACAGAGTTGACTCAAACCGAGCAAATGTCCAGGGATCGAGATACGGGTTTCTGTTTGTCCAAGGGAAACGGTATTGACTAAATTTATCACACGAAAAATTCTAAAACTAATCGAGTGGAGAGGATGGTTTGAGAGTAACTATGGGTACTTAATTGACACTCCACTACCATCTACCAACTTAATGTACTGGTGGTTCTAGAGAAGGGAGGATAGAGGGGATAGAGCACTAAAAATATACGTAGACAAAAAAGAGAAAATAGAAAAAAAAAATACAAAAAAACCCAATGTCAGTGGCGACCGCGCCCTTCTTTGCCGCTAACATATCTCACCCTTTTTTAATAATTTTTCCTGCGGCGCCACAACGCCATATTTTTGGAAACAGATCTACAAATAAGATTGTACTGTACCCACTTTTTTGACAAAAAACTTGAACACTTTTTGTCTGCTTCTTCTGCTTGTTAGAATTTCGATATAGTTTGAAGCATTTTTGTCAGCAACAACTAAAACTTGTTAGAAAAAGCAATTTTAGTTTATTATACTCAAAATTTTAACCGTATTTAGGACGTGACTTTAAATCTGGATATAGACTAGATGGGCAGAACAGCAACCCTGCTTTATACCCACTTAACATTGGAGGAATATTCATGTTGTAGGAATATTCCTTCACAGTGATTTTTGGAATATTCTATTGCGAATATGACAGGAATATTCCAGACCTATTTTCTCTTGAATATTCTTTAAGAGTTTGTGAGAGTTATATTTCTTTGGTAATAAGATAATAATATTCCCATGATAATGAGATTATTAAGTTGTTTTTGTGAATATTCCCAAAAGAATATTTTTGTCAGGATTTTGGCATGTTTCTGAAAATACTACTATCTTGTGAAATGAACGCGATTTACATGAATTATACTTGAAATTTAGTTTAATGTCATCTATTGTAGGTAGATGGCACTGGAATCAATATGTAGCAGGTAATATTATTATACATATAAGAGAGCAAAAAGTTATTTAGGTGATCTTTTGATAACTAATCTTAAGTAGTACATCAACATAATGGTGATACATTGATATACCGATATCCATAGGCTACCCCTTAATTGCACTTTAGTGGAAGACTAATACATGTTTGGTGGATATTCATGTGGATGATGTCGATATATATATCCACTGCATATCTTAGGATATCCATCTGGATATGTTGATTTACAAATTCAGTCCCAGGTATATTACTATCATTCTATAAAAAAAAACGTTCTGGTCGTATTATAGTCATGTTTCACGTCACGTTTCTGTCACATTTATACCACCTGTATGAGCTAGAACGTAACTTATTGCCGGCAAGTGTTAGTTATATTCCCAATGGTAAAATGTAAAATTCCTATCACATTGTTTGTTCTCTAATTATATGACTGTTACATTACAGGAATGTTTAATTGTTATGTGGATATAAATAAGTAATTTTTTATTCGTACTCACTAAAGCTCCCGACCCAACCCTCAAGAAAAAGTTGCGATCGTCCCCTCCTCCCCAGAACTTTGCTTCAGAACCGTCGGTGCTTTAATGAGGATATTTTAATTACTATGTAAGATATAAAATTCAGCAAAATTAGTGAAAAAAACCTCATAAAGTGAATAATAAACATTATTCATTTTTCGAACCGCCCGTACTTACATATTCCTACGTAAGGAGAATTTTTTCTGATTTTGATATTCATCCAATTCTCTTTATTTTTGTCTTTAAAAAAACACAAACAAAAGATATCTTCAAGTCTTCTTTAATAAAAATATCACCAATAAATGATCTGTTTTTGTTATATTTAGTTGCCTGCCGTACCTGACAAGAAAACAATATTCTATTGTTTTTTAAATAATTTTAAATTTGTCTTATTATCTAAAGGAAAAAAATGCAATTATGTTACCTATAGTGCACATTGTGTTCTTTGTGCAGAAGACTAGGAATTAGGTAAGCTGATAAACATACTATTTTTTTCTATTGCTAATGCCTATATGAATCGATTTTAAGTAATTTATTTAAAAAAAAAATCAAAGATTAAATGCTTCTTTGATTTGAAATTGTTTTAGTGTATCTATTTTATATGTTTTACAACCACGTTTTTTTTAAACCGATCTTCCCCCTTTTTAATTATTCTAGTTTATATATATTTTTTTTGTTTCTTCAAAAATGTAAACCAAAACTTGCGTTTACCAAAACTTTTTGTTTGTAACTCTGAAAAAGAGCAAAAATATACTCGAAATAATTAATTCAAGTGTCTTGTTGAAGCACCTCCTGTCCTAAACCCAAAAACACCCAACTCTGTAAGAATCGCAATGACAAGAATCTACCGTTCGTACAATAAACACTATTTTCAATCTATAACTCCATCTAGCTAAAAAAAATTTCTTTTAGAATATTCCCCAATAGGCCTTTTATCTTGATACCCTGTAAAATATCGGCACCAAATCCAACCAAGAAACTAATGAATATTTATAAAGTATTTTTGTAGCTTTTTTTGCAGCAATTCCATATTTTTATTCCATAAAAAAAGCCCTAGCTTAGTCGTCTCAGCAAAGTGCTGACAGCAAGGGATTTTTTGCTAAACCTCTTTTTGTAATATAACCACCTATTTTATCGAAACCCTAATCTTTTTAACAATATACATATTCCCCAATTCGGGATATATCCCGTTATCCCATTATTTTCTGCGAGATATCAGAATCGATAAGTAACAATAGAATGGTTATTGAAATGTACTGCTACCAAAACTAAATATAGTAGCGGAATCGCAAAAAAAACTATGCTTGTTATACGCCAGATTACAGAAATTAATTAATTAAAAGTTAAATAAACCTCACTTGAAAAAATCCATCATTTTGGAGTTACCAATAACTTTTTCAAGGGTAGAAAATCCATTCCTATAAAGTTCAAGAAGCATATTTCGACTCTCCCGAATGCGAATTTGCCTGTGTTGCCCAAGAAAAATTTGGACTGAAAGTACGGTAGCCAAGATGGCGTCCAAACATAATAAACTTTACAGACAAAAATCCCAAACGTACGCAATGACTAGCCACGCAAAACATGGCATCAATAAGTTAAAAACGTAGTGTGCTACGGGTGTGTTGTATACCGATACCGATACGCTAAATAGACACTTAAAGTAAATATTACAACGCATCGATATCGGTATACGTATCGCGTTCGAAATAAAGCAAAAATAAGCTACATTTTTGACTTGCTCATGCCATGTTTCGAACGATGCCCGCTTTTTTGACGGGTGCGATGATACAAAAGCTAACAGCAATCGATGCGTACGGAGTGATGAACGTATCATTACGTCCATCCCAACGCACGTATCGATTGCTGTTAGCAGTCCTGTCATCGCACCTTTCAAAAAAGCGGGCATTGTTCGAAACATGGCATAAACAAGTCAAAAATTTAGTGTATTTTGGCTTTATTTCGAACGCGATACGTATACCTTTCAAAAAAGCGGGCATTATTTGAAACATGGCATAAACAAGTCAAAAATGTAGTGTATTTTGGCTTTATTTCGAATGCGATACGTATACCGATACCGAAGCGTTGAAATATTTACTTTAAGTGTCTAATATTAGAGCTTAAAGTATTTTGACGCTTCGGTATCGGCATATTTTTGACTTGTTCATGCCATGTTTCGAACGATGCCTGCTTCTTTGACGGGTGCGATGACAGAGGGATGTACGAAACGTTACGGACCCACAAACGTATGCAACGATTTTAATCAGCAGTTTTGTCATCGAACCCTTCAAAAAAGTGGGCATCGTTCGGAACATCGCATAAGCAAGTCAAAAATGTTAGTTGGGTATACCGATAGCGATGCGTTAAAATATTTACTTTAAGTATCTATTTACTCAAAGTGTCTAATACTTTTTCTTTTACTGTGAACCATTTCGGTATTTAATTCATTGCTGTGATTTATTTAGTTTGGGTAGAGAATCAGTAAAAGTAAATCACTTTAATCGCTAAGGTAAATTAGCGGTGTGGGTTTGGCATACTTAACTTAATTTTATTATCACCGTAACAATTTTAAATATTTGCTTTTTCGGTCATGTTAAGCAGTGTATAATTTTAGCATATTTGTCAACTTTTCAGCTAATTTTTGTATGGTAGGTGGTCGGATAAGGACAAAAATACAAGTCTCGAATATAAAACTGATTATTAACCCTACAGGGATTAAAATAACAAAGGTTAACTTTCGGTTAACGTTTTTTTTATTTTAGTGTAAACTTTATAAATAAAAAAACAAACAATCTAAAACAAACAATTAAAATATGAACATGGTAACAGTTTAACTTGATATCTTTAATAAAAAGGGACAAAAATAACCAGCCTTAACTTTTGGTGAACGTTTCATAAGCACCTCATTGGTTTATTTTAGTATAAACTTTATTAGCACTTCATTTAAAAGAGAGAGAGGCCAAACACGCTTTTAATAAACAAACAATTAAAATTGTAAAATAATATGGACATGGTGTCGAAAGAGAATTGAGGCAAAACTGACTGTTAACCCTACAGGAAGATCAATAACAAGCCTTATATTTCGCTAAAAGTTTGGTTTATTTTAGTATAAGCTTTGTTAGCACCTCGGTTAAAAGATATGTCAAACACACTTCTATTAAACAAACAGTCGATATTATAAAATAACATAAACATGTTATCAGATAGTATAAAAATAGAATTCAAACCAAACTAATTCTTAGCCCTACAGGGACAATTAACAAGCCTTGACTTTTGGTGAACGTTTGATTTGTTTCAGTATAAACTTTGTTATTACCTCAGGTAAAAGATATGTCAAACACACTTTTATTAAATAAACAGTTACATAATACAATGAACATGGTATTAAAATTGAATTCAAACAAAACTAATTGTTAGCCCTTCATGAACCAAAATAACAAGCCTTGACTTTTGGTGAACGTTTGGTTTATTTTAGTATAAACTTTGTTAGCGCCCAATTATAAAATAAAATGGAAATGGTATAAGATAAAATAAAAATAGAATTTAAGCAAAATTTATTGTTAACCCAAAAGCGAGAAACATAACAAGCCCTAACTTGCGGTGAACGTTTGGTTTATTGTAGTATAAGCTATATTAGCACCTCAGTTAAAAAATAGGAAAACACACTTTTACTAAACAAACACTTAAAATAATGACCTATTTTTCGAGCGATATTCGAGTACCACTTCTAGGGATTTCAGGTACGGATTAACGCAAATGTAAATTATCTGAAACTCTATTTTATATGCCGAAGTTAAGATAAATTGAGGTTTAATTGAGAAGTTCTCTTAGAGGTAATTAGTATAGGCTTATTTTAGTATCTACAATAGTTCAATTATTCAATATTCGTTAGATCAGACGTTAGCGCTGAAATGTTCCGTCCGTGGAAAGAACCCTTAAGTCAAGTGAAGTAAAATAAATGATAAAAAAGACAGTTAAAACGTGAGGTTTTATTCATAAATACAAAAAAATTAATCTATGACGTTTAAACCACTCTTCTGAAACGTGGATGTTTAATATATCGTGAAGTGAAAAAAGCAGCAGCTTTAACACACAGGCCAGTAAGTACTGTATGGTTTATTGTGAATAAACGAATAGTAAAAAGAAGAAAATGGAGCGACTCCGTTACTTTTTAACAAAATTGACGCAAGTGATATCGACACTGTATTAGTTTATTTTGACTAAATAAAGGATTATTATCATTCGTAGAAAAATTTATTCTATGTACAGGGAACAAATGATTCCCACTATAAAAACGTTATTACAAAGGTTAAAAAAAGATAAAACCCGAATGGAGTATGTTCGTGAGAATCTAAGAAAGTGTTTATTAAGAAACGGTTTCAAAATGAGAAAAATCAACAAGTCATCAGGGAATCAGCCCTTTTAAAAAGTTAAAGAATAGTAATAAAGAATAGTAGGTAGCGTATCGACCTGCCGCACGGAAGGTTTAGGTTTGCATGGATATTTTGTGTTTGTCTTTAATGGATGGAAAGTCTAATTATTAAAAAAAAAATGGAATACCTTATTTCAATTCGTGGATTTAGACAGGATGGAAGAAATATCGTTTATTTGGATGAAACGTGGTATGACACACACAACGTTTTAGATAAGGGTTGGATATATGCATCAGGCCTATGCGTAACCAAAGCGCCATCAAATACTGGAAAGCGAATCATAATAATTCATGCTGGGACGAATAACGGATTTATACCAAACGCTTTGGGCTCATCAGACTTAACTTTGTTGAGAATTTGGAACCTTTGGTTGCACTAAAACAAAGTTATGATTGTTTTCCACAAACCAAAACTACACTTTTTTGCACTCGATGGGCGTTTCGCTAACAACGTTAGCATCATCAGGAGATGATAAAAAATAAATGTTAAGTATTGTTTATTATCTCCTGATGATGCTAACGTTGTTAGCGAAATGCGCGTCGAGTGCAAAAAAGTGTAGTTTTGGTTTGTGGAAAACAATCATAACTTTGTTTCAGACTTAACTTGTTGATTACGGTGATGATACTACTTCAGAACTATTTGAAGACTGGTTTAAAAACAAATTAGACACTTACCGTTTTTACAAGGATCAATTTACCTTATTTAATATGCCAAGTTATTCATTGACCTATAAAACACCTCCAATTTTGTCCAGAACAACGCCATATTTTGAACCCGTTTTCAGCACAAAAAATATAGCTATTGGGGCACTACTAAGCAACAACATAAGTGAAGGTCACTGATTATGCACGAAAAATATACCAAACAAAAAAACCCAAAACAACTATAATAATTTATTTACAAACTGAAATTAAAACATTGAGGTTATCTAAAAGCGCACTCAAGAAAACTTTCCTTACTAAAAGCCCATCCCAAAGCTTTCATAAGTAGAGGTTGGTGCAAGCCAATGTACAAGCAGAGTTAAGAAATCCGAACTCGCTGTTTGTGATTTCAACGCAGCTAATATTTAGAAACTGACATTTCGACAGTGACAGAAATGTAGACAAAACTTGTTTTTAAGTTTTTTAATACATTTCATAAATAAAAACACCTCTTAAATGAATAAAAAATTAATCTACTCCTTATTTTATTATTACCCATCTAAATCGTAGTGTGACATCAAGTATTAATTGTAAAAATTAATGAACGAGGGTAAGTTTTAATTAGAGTGACATATAAGAGTGTTTACTATTTAAACCCCGCGTGGGTTTAAATTTTATAATTTTCTTTTCTTCTAAATTGAAACTTTCTTCTTAAATCCAACAAAAGATTGTGTTAAGATGATTATTCAATAAACAAATTTATTCATATTCTTCTTATAAATCAAACTGTGTCTAAAATTCAAGGAGGGTTGGTTTAAAATGCTTAAAACCAAAAATTTCACTTAAACCTAGAACCGTTCTAAAATAGATCAAACCCTTTTAGTAAATTCCACCGTTAAAGTAAATATTTCAACGTATCGGTTTGGCCAGACCTAACGCATTCGAAACAAAGCCAAAATACACTGCTTTTCTGACTGTCTTATGTCATGATTCGAACGATGCCCGATTTTTTGACGGGTGCCATAACACAACAGCTGATTCTACTCGTTACGTACGGAGGAATGTACGTAACGATACGGACCGACGAACGTACGTAACGATTTCAATCAGGAGTTCTGTCATCGCACAATTCAAAAAAGCGGGCACCTTTTGAAACATTGCTTAAGCAAGTCAAAAATGTAATGTATTTTGGCTTTAGTTCGAACGCGTTAGATATACCGATACCAATGCGTTGAAATATTTACTTACTTTAAGTGTCTATTATTGCAAAATATACCAGCAAATAGCGTGATAGTGATGGATAATGTCACCTACCATAGTCGCACGTTAAATAAAGCTCTTTGCTCAAACGACACAAAATCTTTAGTAGGTGAAGCAGTCCAAACAATTTTTGCAATTATCTTATAGTAGGGCGATATGTAGCTTTGTCAGCAACGATTACGTCCCTGCATTCATTCGGACACCTGCTGGGCCTCATCGGGGCTTTGCTAAATGTATGGTACCAAATACCAAAATAGAATTTAGCCAAAACTGATTATTAACTCTACAGGGACAAAAATAACAAGCCTTAATTTCCGTTAAACGTTTCATTTATTTTAGTGTAAACTTGTTAGTGCCTCAGTTGAAACGTTGGTTCAACAGACTTTTATTAAACAAACAGTTAAAATTATAAAATAATATGAACATGGTATAAGAATTTTGTTTAAAAGTTTGAGACAATGATTTGTTTGAAATTAACTCTGTGTTTCGGACTTCCATTGTCTATATTTTATTTATGCACGACGTTTCGATCAGTACAATCTCTGACCGTCTTGAGATGCAAACTACAATCAATTCCTAAGGCTACGTACTTTTATACTGTGAGAAATCACTCAACCTTGAAGTTTAAGAAGTTGGCTCCGCCCAAGGAGGGGCTTCCAAATATTTGGGATTTCAACTCTTGGTTTACTAAAAAAACCCTGATTCTGCCCAATAAAGGCAGCTTCAAGGAATTTTCGTTTCTTCCAGTGTGACTCCTTGTGCAAAACCTTTGATTCTGCCCACTTCATTCGGTGTTGTTTTGACCATGCATGTTCAGATATTCCTGAGTTCGTGGTTTCACCTTTTTGAGTATTCGTCTGATGTTCCTTAAGCCTAACAGATAGTGGTCTTTTAGTTTTGCCTATGTGTGATTCACCACACTCACAAGGAACATGGTAAATGCATTCCTTGTTTTGTTTGTTCTCCGGTTTTGTTTTACTAAGAAGGCTTCGAGTTGTATTACTAGATTTTAAAGCTGTTTTAATATTAAAGTTTTTCGCTACTCTTCGAAATTTCTCTGATACTCCTGTAACGTATGGTTTTGGTCTTGTAATTTCTGTCCTGTTTGTTGAAATTTAGAAATAATATCTGTTATAAGTTTAAGGCTGTAACCATTCTGCTGCAGATCCTTCTTAAGGTTTCTTATTTCGATTTCCAAGTCATGAGAATTGTTATGGTATAAGATGGTATAAAAATAGAAGTCAAATAAAAATGATTATTAACTCTACAGGGACAAAAATAACAAGCTGTAACTTGCAGCGCACATATGGTTTATTTTAGTATAAACTTTGTTAGCACCTCAGTTAAAAGATAGGTCAAACACACTTCTATTAAACAAACATTTAAAATTATAAAATAACATGAAGAGAATGTAAACGAAACTGATTGTTAAGCCTACAGGGACACAAATAATAAGCCTTAACTTTTAATAACGTTTAGTTTATTTTAGTATAAACCTTGTTAGAACCACTATTAAAAGATAGGTTGAACACGCTCCACACGAGCTAATATTATAAAATAATATAAACATGGTATCAGATGGTATAAAAAGAAAATTCAAACAAAACTAATTGTTAACCATACAGTAAAATGAATAAAAAGCCTCAACTCTCGGTGAACGTTTGGTTTACTTTAGTATAAAATTTATTAGGACCTCAGTTAAAAGATAGGAAAAACACACTTTTATTAAACAAACAGTTAAAATTATAAAATATTATGTACATGGTATATGATAGTATAAAAATAGAATTTAAACAAAACTGATTGTTGACCCTACAGGGACAAAAAAAAAAACAGCCTTAACTTTCGGTGAACATTTACTTTATTTTAATGTAAATTTTGTTATTACCTCAGTTAAAAGATAGGTCAAATATACTTTTACTAAGCAAACAGTTAAAATTATTAAATAACATGAACATGGTATAAGATCGTACCAAAATAGAATTCAAACAAAACTGATTTTTGACCCTACAGGGTCAAAAAAAAACCAGCCTTAACCCTCGTTAAGGTTTAAGTGTTTGATCTATATGTTAACTGATATGCGAAAACAGTTTTTACTAGAATAAACCAAACGTTCACCTAAAGTTAAGGCTTATTATTTTTGTCCCTGTGGGGTTAACATAGGTGAACATTTTGTTTATTTTAGTGTAAGTTTTGTTAGTACCTCAGTTAAAAGATAAATTAAACACACTTTTATTAAACAAACAGTTAAAATTATAATATAATATATATATGGTATAAGATGGTAGAATAATATAGATTAGTACATCAGTTACAAGATTAACTAAACACGTAAACAAGTAGTTCAAAATATAAAACATTCATAGAAAAATGATTGTTAACCAGGTTAGGGTTTATTTAAACACCGGCCATTGAATATCTGGAATTTTTTTAAAAACTGCTGTACTAATTTTCACGGGCCTCAACATGTTTAGCCAACCGGGATATCGCGAGTGACGTCACTCGCTTTAACTTGAGTCAAACGAAAAAAAGAACGTGACGTAAGGCACAATTTAGCTCAACACCGCATTAAGATTAATTCTCGAACACCGACAATCGAATAAGAAGAAAAGATGGAGTAGTTTTTTTTGTGAAAAGACTCATTAATAAAGAAGCCACGTTCCTGCGGTGACAGCGCAGTAAGATTCCGACGGCGCAGTAAGATTCCTATAAAACAACCGGCCACGACGAAACAAATTACATATGTTACCGGGCAAAGTGGTCTCCAACGGATTGCTGAAAGATGAGGTGACCTCAACTACGGTAAATTGAGTTGTCTCGGGTCTAGACCACATTTTTCCATTTACACAGCGCGTGGGAAAACTAAAGCTGTTGTTTCGGGGTCGTTTCTATGTAGGCATATAATTTGATACTAGACGGTTATGGAGTAATTTTATAGTATAATGACGGTTGAACAGTTTAAATAAACCGAAAATAACTACATATAGTTTCACAATAAAATAGACCGTTAATGCTTGCGGATTTTCTATAAATAACTGCCTTCAGGTACGTGATAGTTTGGTGCCTGCAGGAACCACAGTAAACCGGTGTGAAGAAAATTAGTTTAGTAAATTTTTTAAATAAACCCCAATGTATTGTATATCTACTTAATTGCCAAATGAAAGAAAACCACTTGTGTACATTTTCACCTAAATGACACTATGTAAACCGTGTTACACCAGACAACACCTTCTTAACTAAAAAGCCGGTTAACACTTACTCGATTTAGTCTAACAGAAAATCCATGTTTGACCTGTGTGTGGTTATTAAAATAGCTAAGAGATAGAAGTTAACTGGCTTTTTACTTAAGAGCGGTGTTACACCAGAAAAGTCCCAAACCATCTTTCCTTATTATCGATCTTTTGTTAAAGATAGTGATTGGCCGTTTCGCTTTGTTTAGTTTTTGTAATTTCAAATAGTTTAGAGAGAGCATGATGTGTTTGTTTTCTTTGATCCATTTTGTATCTTGTTCTTGTAAGAACTGAATTATAAAATTATTTTCTGTCCACTTCAAATTGGAGCCACATGATGTTTATGCCAGAACCTTTTTAGCACTACTTAATCTAGTGGGATTTATTAGACACTTATGGTGGGATTTACTAAAAAGGTTTAGTCTATTTTAGAACGGTCCTATGTTTAATTAAAATTTTTCGTTTTAAGCATTTTAAACCAAACCTCCTTGAATTTTGAGCATAGTGTGATTTATAAAAGGAATTTTAATAATTTTTTATTGAGTAATCATCATCTTAGCACAATCTTTTGTTGGATTTAAGAAGAACGTTTCAATTTAAAAGAAAGGAAAATTAAAAAATTTAAAACCACTCGGGATTTAAATAGTAAACACTCTGTAGAACAAATTAAAATTGGGGTTATATATCACTCTAATTAAAACTTACCCTTGATAATTTTTCTAATTAATACTTGATATCAAACAACGATTTAGATGGGTAATAATAAAATAAGGCGTAAATTAATTTTGTATATATTTAAAGGAGTTTTTATTTATGAAATGTAATAAAAAAACTTAAATGCAAGTTTTTTTACATTTTTGTCACTGTCCAAATGTCAGTTTAAAAATATTAGCGCTGCGTTCAATCACAAACAACGAGTTCGGATCTTTTACCTCTGCTTGCACTTTGGCTTGTACCAACCCATACTGATGAAAGCTACAGCTTTAAAATGAGTGGGCCTTGAGTAAGGAGAGTTCTTTTGACTGAGCTTTTAGATAACCTCAATGTGTTAATTTCAGTTTGTAAATAAATTAATATAGTTGTCTTGGGTTTTTTTGTTTGGTGTATTTTTCGTGCATAATCAGTGACCTTCACTTATGTTTTTTTTGCCTCGCAGTGCCCTCATAAATATATTTTTTGTGCTCAAAACGAGTTAAAAATATAGCGCTTTTCTGAACAGAATAGGAGGTGTTTTATTGGGTAATGAACAACTTGGGATATTAAATAAGGTATATTAATCCTTGTAAAAATGGTTACTTAGGGCAATTATAAACGAACTTATCACCAAATGCCACAAAACAATCCTTTCTGGCGGCTATAAATTTAAACCACCCCCTTGAGATGGTCTAAAAATCACCAACTTTATAACCTCAAATACAAATAATGGAGCTATTATGTGCCAAATTTCTGGCGTATTCACCATTTTCCATTTTGAAACCTGTCAAAAAAAATTAGCTTTAGGGCATTTTCTTCTAAAATCTGGTGTAGTTTGAGAAATAAAGCAGTTTTTAAGTGGTATTTTGCAAAAACAATACAAAATAATCAATAACTTTGTATTTTTTCTGTATGGGTAAGTGTTTTTTGAAAATTGGTTTTAAAATTTAGTACCCTCCACAGGTGTAAATATTTAGACATGTGGGGGGTACTATTTCAGATTACGTCTCACCCGTAAACATTTTAAGTTGCACATAAAAAGGATGCTTAGTCATTGTGGTATCTCAGTGTGCATGCTCAGGACCGATATAATGCGATAACTGCTTGCAAATACTCCTCGTCGTAGAGATAGGTGAGGCGTAGTCGCTGTTGTACGGCGTATCCATTCTGAGCATGCGTACTGAGACACGACAGCACCCTTTTTATGTGCAACTTTAAATGTTTATGGGTTCATGGGACGTAACGCTTTATGGCGTTTTGAGAATGCGCACTGAGATACGACAATTATTTTTTATTACTTTTTATATGTAAGTTAAGGATTTTGATGCATTTCCGACTGCTTTCTGCCCTCAACTGTCACTCATATGGGGCAGTCCTTTCTCAAAACTATATTATCAGTTTATTTTGATGTCTTAAAAATTAACAGTATCTATTTGCTTTTAAGGTCACATGTTTCCTAATATCTTAAACTTGCCAAAAAAATGTAGCAATGTCCGGTATATCATGTCTTTTTTAACTAGCAAATCCTGTTGGTAATTTATGTAAAGCTTAACCTTAAGTAGATTATTGTGTTAACAAAATTCAAAATGTTAACTGAATCTGCTTATAAGCTTTAGTAAGCTGCAGAATTCAAAAAATTAATCCATGGTATTTTTTTCTCAAAACTCTACCCCATTTGTATGTGCGTCAACCTCAAACAGAAATGTGGAGGATAAAAAAGGAAAATTTCACCGTTTTCATTTTACATTTTTAATGGCATCGTGTTTATATGAAAAGTGGAATGGTGTTCGGGACAAAAAAGCAAACAGTGGAAACCTGATACGAAAAAAAAAACTTTTTGACTGCTTATAGTCAGACGTTCTTTGCAGTTGGAAAGTGCATTTTCTATCATCTTATCACTGTAAAGATTAAACAATATCGGAACAGTATAGCACCTTCCTATTCGGACCTTTTGGTACAGTTGCATGGTCATCATTTATTTGGGGGCCGATGTAACGCGTATAGACAAATATTTCTCGACAACTTCTTTTATCTCTTAATGGTACAAAATCAAATTACTATCAACGAGAAACTATCAAGCAGGAGGAGACCACGGATATCTTAAATAAACCCTGAATTGCTAATACCTATGGAAAATTTTCAGGAAAATCACTGCCGCATGTTTTTAGCCGCCATGTTGTGGATATTTATGTTGGCAACATTGGTTTCCTTAATTTTAAATAGTGGTGTGAGAATACTGACTCTCACTAGTGTCAAAAAATGTCATCGAACTTGATGTTTCTTTAAAAGGTTATGTTTTTTGTCGGTTTTTAATACAAAATCAAAAAAGTAAAGAAGCAAGCAATAAAAACCATTTAAAAGACATATAAATACTCCAACGGTCACGCCATAAATAATACCTCTTATTTTGTCTGGAGGATTTGCAAGTTTCTAACAAATAAATGGAAACATGGAAACATTACCCCCAATTTATAAACTCAAACGGTACTGTTAAGCCTCATGTTATAAATTGTAGATGTTTGGGTCAACCATTGCTGCTGGCGCTTCCGCTCAAGTTAAATCTTGATTAAGTCGATCTGAATCTGCAACTGGAACTAAAATGGCTAGGGACAGATATGCGTCAACGTCAAACAGTAACATCGAGTTTATAAATCCGGGGTTGTTATAGGTGAGAGGATAAGAAAAATAAATGAATAAAGTGAGATACTAAGTTTGATAATAGCATATATGAATCAGCTAAAATCCAGAGCCAGCAGCCAAGCAACATTCAGCAATCATAAAAAAGTACATTTTTGGCACATTATTTGAAGACCTCAGCGGAAAAAGTTATTACTAAGATATCCTTGAGTTGAAAGTAGAGAAAAATAGTAGATAAAATTAATCGAAAAAGATTAATTTATTGCTAGTTATAGGTAAAACTAAATTAAAAGTGCAGTGGTAAATTAAACAAAAATTACGAGAAAAGCTTTCCCAGAATCATGGTTAAGGTCCAAACTGAACAGGTAAACTTACTCAAGAAGTAGTAGCTAAAAAAGTTGTCGACAAATATTTGTCTGGATGTGCTAAATCTGCCCCCCAGTTCCAGTATTTTAGGTTGTCAAATTCTACGTATTTTCTTGTTGTAGAACTCAATCAGAAGCCTTCTCAAATTCTTTTTGTTTATAGCGACGGGAAGTCATCATAGGCACCGGCCTCTGGTAGTCTGCTCAATGTACCCGATTTATCTTATCGTGAGGGTGCCTACGGACTAAAATCCTCCGCTGCAGATTTGGTCAAAAAATAGCGGAGCTATTCTCAAAAATATAACGACACTATTTCGCCGTTCCTTAATTTAGTCTCTTAGGTGCATTCGTCTTAGTGTTTTCTTTTTTAAATCGTTATAATCATATCAACGTCCCCGGTTCCATTTATCTACGTTTGGTATCAATTTTTTGAAGAGGTTCTTTATAGTCATATTTTCTATCTATAGACCCTTTCTTGTTGTTTCTCAGTAGGTCTCAAACCTGGCAGTAAATTAACGTAAGTTCTGCGTCATCTATTCTTTGACAGTACTGACATATGTCGTCCGTTTTCTTTATTCGTTTTGTGTATGACCTAAAAGATCCATGTCCGGTTAGAACTTGTGTCATATAGCAATCCATTTTTTGTTTTTGCAGTCTATCCATGTTTTATTGTCGGGAATAATTCTTTTCGTTCATTGTCCTTTTTCGGTATTTCGGTCCCTTGCTTGTCAGGATTCCACTGTTTTCTCTTTTATAGCTTCTTTGTTTTCTTTAATGTTGCCATTTTTATCTTCATACACAATTTCTTCGACAATTAGGTCTATGGACGGGATTCCTGTTATAACCTGAATAGCTTTAGTTGGTATCGCAGGCTACTCTTACTAAGGCTTCAAGGCGTTGAATTCCTATCGGCAAAGCCATTCTCAAAAATACAACGTCACTCTTTCGCCGTTTACTATTTTAGTCTCTAAGGTAGGTTCGTCTTCGTGTCCCTGGTTCCATTTATCTACGTTTGTTATCAATTCTTTGAAGAGGTTCTCTATGGTCATATTCTCTATATGTGGATCGCTTCCTATTGTTTCGCGGTAGTTGTCAAATCTTGGACAGTAAAGTCATCAATTTTTTGACAGTATCGACATATGTCGTTTGTTTTACCTATTTGCTTTGTGTATGTCCTAAAAGATCCATGTCCGGCTAGAGTTTGTGTCATATTGTAATCCATCTTTGTGTGTGTGTTGCAGTCTATCGATGTTTTAATGCCCGGAATAATTATTTTCGTCCATTGTCCTTTTTCGGCATTTCGTTCCATCTTGCTTGCCAGGATTCCAGTGTTTTCTCTTTTACAGTTTCTTTATTTTCTTCACTGTGGCCATTTTTATCTCCATATACATTTTCTTCGACGATAAGACTTTAGTTGGTATCGTTCGGTAGCCGCAGGCTACTCTTAGCAAGGCTTTCCATTGCATTCTTCTCAGTTTCTCACAATCTATCAAACACTCATTTAAGGATTAACCTGATGCCTTTTTGCGTACAATCAGCTTCAATTGATTGTTGTTATCTAAAGAGAATGAAACGGGTATTACATTATTCCGTATGGAAACGCGTTTGTAAACAAACCTTTTTTTAATTTTGAGCTTAATTTTCTGCACGTTGGAAAAGCTGAAAAATGAAAAGTTTCATAAAAGGTGAAAAGACGCATAAAAAAATTTGAAATCCGTGTATATAGCGTTTGTAAAATAAATGAGAATAATTTAATTTAATGTTTCGCACTTCCTAAAAAAAAATTACAGAGAAAAATTGTATTCCTTGGCTAGTTAAAAAAGGCATGATATACCGGATGTTCCACGGTGAGTAACCTATTTGAATATTTTGGAAACCATACAATGGAAACTTTTCGAACTTTCTATTCTAACATAAGGCCATGTAAACCATGTTTATAAAATACTTTCATATTTACAGTGTTGCCATTTGTAGGAAGACTTGGCAACAAATTTTTTATGACAATACCCAAAGTATTTTGTAGAATCCAAAAATGCAAAAATATACAGGGTGTTCATTTTAAAATAAGAAAGTTGTTGCCAAGATTTCCTGCAAATGGCAACACTTCAAATATGAGAGTATTTCGAAAAGATAGTTTACATGGACTCATGTAAGAATAGAAAGTTTGAAAAGTTTCCATTGTGTAGTTTCCAAAATATTTTAATAAGTTACTCACCTTGGGACACCCGGTATAAGTATGAAAGTTTTTAGACAGATTTAAATTTAGAAACTTTCACAATCGCACCAAAGCAAAAGAAATCATTTATGCCATGCCGAACCCATTGATTTATTAACTGATTAGTTTTCTATAACAAAGCAAGAGTTTCCTGACACTGATTGCATGTTGTATCTTTCTACTTAAATAGTTTTGATATCTCTATTTAATACCGATGTTGCAAGTTGTACCATAAAAAAGGCATGATTAGTTTCGTATTTTATTTAAAAAGATGTTACGATAATCCAATTTTGCCATTAACCCATTAACGCCCAGCGTCCCCTTTTGAGGACAGCTAATATAAGTGGGGATAGCGTGAACACCGTCAAATAATCAAGAATAATTCTAAGTAAAACGTCAGTATCAGCCACACAGTGATGGTAATCACAGGTTACGAAGCGCCGAGGTCACGTATTTACCCTAAAATATCGTTCAATTTATGCATTTTTTTTTGCTTGTTATTTTGTTAAACTTCATGAATATAATACGAAATAAAGCCCAAAAAAATTTATCTATATACTTAAAAAAATCCCACTCTCCTCACGCTAAGCGTTTACGTATAAAATTTGATTATTTCGTATGATTGTTTCAACTATACTATAGATAAAGTTGATAAATAATTATTTAATTTACAGATATTCCTATTTTGTTCGAAACTGTGTTCAAAAAAATCTTCAAGAGATTTGAAAATTCTGTTGAATATTTATATTTAGAGCAGATTGATGATGATGTAGCAGCATTACCCCGGCAAGTTGATGGCTTGACCAGTGAAGATAATATCAACGATATTGTTGCATCTACCGTACGAGATATTCCAGGGGGCACTAAACTATTTTTTAACGAAGAAAATACTTTAGATGAATAATCATCGTCTGAAGAAGAAGACAATATACTTTCATTATTTTTTAGGAGAAAAAGGGCTGTATCAATTTTGTCGCCTCCAAACTGGGATAAATTAGAACCAAACTATGAAACTGTGGTTTTTGATAATTGCCAATAGATGTTTGAAGTCACAAGAGGACAATTAACGAGTGCTACTACCTTTGGAAATTTTCAAATATTTTCTTGACGAAGCCGTTTACGAGTAACTGGTTACAGAGACAATACGATGTGTAAGAACGCCAAAAAATAAACACGAATATTCAACCAACTAATTCTAATTTTTACTGAATAGCACTGGATGCCCAGTAAGCGAGATTATTGGTCTGACCGAGAAGATCTGGATCTACGTTGGCAAAAGAAGCAAACAAGGAAGATGTCAAATGATCAATTGCACAGGAAAACCTCGAATATTTTCCCAAAAATGTAATATTACGCTGTTCATGCCTGGTTGCTTCAACGATTTTTACAAAAAAAGCAACTTCATAAGTCTGGTTTTTGTATAAATCAAAATATACTTACACAATTTTCTGAGTTTTTTTTTATATTATATTATTTCAGCGTCCTCATTCAAGAACAGCAGTTTTTTACTTAATACCTTATTTTGAAAATATTATTTTATTATTTGCTGACCCAAAATATAGTAGGAATCTTTAAAAAGAATATGTATTTTCAAAAAAAAAGATATATGGGCGTTAATGGGTTAAGAATTCGCTGAGTGTAAGTATTTTATGTAGATGCAATAAGACGCGTAAGAAGTGAAAATAGGCTTAGGGTATGTGGCTCATATCTACCAATCAAAATGCAGGGTTTTTGATCACATGATATTGACAGGTGTCATCTGTAATCATTCAACTGATTTTTCCTCATTCTACCATTTCTTATTTGAGATTATAAACAGACCATTCAAAATTAGGCAGCTAACGTGGCAAACTACGAGCGGTCAACTGAAACACGGATTGAACTAAGTTTATAAATAAACTTTTATATGTAAAGATTTTTTTTTGAAAATAAAATAAAACCGCCGTTTTTGTTCCATGGCCATCGTATCTCTTTTAGATTGTAGGTAATATAAATTAATCAATCAAATCAACTGTTTAATTTAATTCGAACCCACATTAATTTGATACAAAACATGAAGCTGCACATGTGGGTCAATGGCTGTAAAATATGTTTATAATAAAATTATTTTGTCATTAATTTGTTTTATATATTATTATTAAATTTTATGCCCTTTAGAGTATTTGATGCAAAATTTGTTTAATTAATTCGGCATATATGTGAACCGGCGCTATATCGACCTCGTAGAATTAACGTTGACTTTAATTTGACAAATATTAGGGACTTATCGGCTCATAAAGTTGGCATAACCAATATAAGTATCGAGATACTATAACGGCCCTGTCCTCGAAATTCTCGAGAAAAAGGCGTACCGATAATAATTCTCCCAATCAAGTTAGCCTGGAAATAATCCAGTGGCCAAGGGTCTACCGGACAGGCGCGTCGATTGCGTCAGTAGTGAAAGCAACTGACAATCATCTGACTGAAAATTAAAAAGTTGTCTAATTTTTGCCGTAATTTCGTATCAAGGGAAAATTGGATTCCTTTAGATTTAAACATGGACGAAACAAGAATAGAAAACAAAAACCAGGATCTTTGAGGCCTAATTGATAGGCATAATTATGGATTTTATTATTCAAATTTTTCCATAAAAAGTGGGGCAAACAAGTGCATTTCATGCCCTGGACTTTGTAAGTAAGAAATTTTGTCGGTTAAGGGCCAATTAATGCCTAGTTTATTTTAGGATTGGAGGTGTAAGACTGCTAATCACAGAAAATGACGTCTCAAAATTTTAAAACACTTAAACACCACAATAACATAAACAAAATAAAAAAAAAACAAAAGATCCTGGGTGGAAATAACGAAAATTCAAACCTGGATGAGCATCCCACAAGGAACTCACAAAGGATCAAAGCGAAAAGAGAAATGATTAAACGATGTTTTGCCTTGGGCAACCAGCGTAGGCTCGTCAGTGGTTCCGCTGGTCACCCTCCCCATACATCATTAAACACCACCATACACTTTGATTTCCAACTTTGAATCACTCACAAATAGGCATCGTTCTATACTGGTACTTATCCAATTTACCTGATACGGATTCGTCCTGGCGTGTTAATGTTTCCAATAGGATTATGCTCCTAAGGAAATTAAAAACAAAAAAGAACTTAGAAGAAGAAACTTCGTTATTTCCATTATTTCCATTTTATTTTTTGATCTTTTGTTTTTAGATTCTTTTCGGTTGATGTAACTGATTTGGAAGTTTTTAACTTCTTTTTTGTTTTTAATTGCCTTAGAAGCATAATCTTATTGGCACAAATAGGCATCGTTCTATACTGGTATTTATCTAAATTACCTGATACCGATTCGTCTTGGCGTGTTAATGTTTCCAATAGGATTATGCTCCTAAGAAAATTAAAAACAAAAAAGAACTTAGAAGATGAAACTTCGTTATTTCCATTATTTCCAGTTTATCTTTTGATCTTTTGTTTTTAGATTCTTTTCGATTGATGTAACTGATTTGGAAGTTTTTTAACTTCTTTTTTATTTTTAATTGCCTTAGAAGCATAATCCTATTGGAAATATTAACACGCCAGGACGAATCCGTATGAAGTTACTTGGATAAGTACCAGTGCAGTGAGTGATTCAAAGTTGGAAATCAAAGTTTATTATGGTGTTTAATGATGTATGGGAAGGGTGACCAGTGGAACCATTGACGAGCCTACGCTGGTTAACCAAGGGGAAACATCGTTTAATCATTTCTCTTTTCGCTTTGTTCCTTTGTGTGTTTCTTGTGGGATGCTCAACCAGGTTTGAGTTTTCGTTATTTTCACCCAAGATCTTTTGATCTTTTGCTTTTAGATTCTTTTAGGTTGATGTAACTGATTTGGAGGTTTTTTATCTTCTTTTTTGTAACATAAACAAAATGTCGAAATCACATAAAAAATGTAAACTTTTCGACGATGCTGAGTTGTGCAAAAATTCTCATTGTAAATTTGTGCATTTTTCTACTGGTTTCATCATCAAATCGAATAAATTTTACTTTGAGAAGATCCCAATGGGTTTAGAAAGCTTTAAAAGGGAAATTATATTGTAGTTAAAGTAGATTTAAAGTAATATTCCTTTCAATTTTTTTATGGTACCTCGGGGAACGTTGCTATTTTTTGTATTGGCATGACTTTGTTAGTGCACGGGCAGTAGATTTTTTGCATTTGGCCTGGCCCAAACAGTGCTGAAGCCAACCCAGATTTTGAATTTTTTTCTTTGTTTTTTAAAGTTATTTTCGTTACACATTTTGCACCCCTTGAGCCATTATAGTATCTTATAATTATATGGAATAATCTGACTTTATATATTTAGGCACTTTACCCGTCTTTTATAAAACTACTGAAATAAATCGTCGCATTTTTCAAAAAAAAATCACTTGAATTTTCACGGTTATGTGCTCTTATTCAACTATAAGGAAGAAAACACAGTTATCTTTATCAAAACTAATTTTATTATGACAAAATGAAAGTTAGACCACCATTTTCTTCTTTGTTGCCGGCGCTATCCGACACCTACGTTCGGGCTATCAAAGCAATTTTGGGCGCAGCATTAGGTTTATGCCAAGATTAGTGCCCATCTTTAATAAAGGAAGGCATAAATATTAATTATGTTAACTTTATAGAGGTGTCAAGATATATATGAGAATGAATAGATGCAAACAATGTCCGAAATAGTAACAAGAACAGAACCAACTTAGGGGCCATCCATCAATTCAATCAACACAGTAAGGTGGGGGAAAGGAATGAGTATTTGGGCTTTTTTCCAGGGTATCGGGGGAAAATCTTGCAGCCCTTTTAGTGTTGGATTTTTACCAACCAAAACTTCCCGATTGTGGCTTCGAGCAGCCTGATGGCTGACCAGAGTCACTGCTCTGCAGCCATTATTGGGCGCCGCGAGACAAAACCAGGAGCGCCGCCAGGCGCTTCTGATAAGGTAGAATTTGAGTTATGCGTCGCTCGACGAGAATTTTTGCGAGCATTCTTTGATAGTATTTAAGTCGCCGTAGTCCGCTTTGCTAGGTTAGTTTACCGTAAGAGGAATTGTAAGCGGTTGAACTGTTATGATAAATAGCAGTACTAATAGAGAGTTTTAGTAGTGATACAAAGTGTTGTGATTTACGAACTCAGGATACATAAACGTTCCAATATTGGATCGGTTGTTTCGTTTTTTCATAAAAAGTTAGTCACAAATTTTTCATTAAATAAGGAAATTGATAGATCGAGACGGAGTGATCAATCATCGACAAGTGACGGAGGAGTAAGAAGAAGGAAACATCGCAAATACGATGATGGCTATATTAACTTTGGTTTTACTTCAGTCGAAGTAAATCATGAAGAAAGACCGCAGTGTGTGCTCTGTTTGAAAATTCTAGCGGTCGAAAATATGCTCCCAAGTAAGCTAAAACGACATCTCGAAACCATTCATCCTACGATGGTTGGAAAATCACGCGAATTTTTCACAAGAAAATTGCAGAATTTACAAAAACAAAAGAACGTGTTTACTCAACAAACTTCAGAACCTAGCAACGCACTGCTGTCCTCTTTCAAAGTGGCATACAGGGTAGCGAAGTGCAAGAAACCTCACACCATCGCAGAAGAACTTATTTTACCGACTGCTGTCGACATGGTTAACATTATGATAGGAGAATTGGCGGGAAACTAATTTTAAAGGTGACCTTATCTAACAACACTATTAGTCGAAGAATCCATCATATAGCTTCTTCCATCTTAATGATCAATTGATAGAGAAAATGAAAGGCAAGGAATGTGGTCTGCAACTTGATGAGGCTACTGACAGTAATAAAGATATACACTATATTTGTTACGTACGCGGATGATAATATTATTGGTGAAGACCTTCTTTTTTGTAAAAGTATCGATGAAAGCCGAAAGGTTCAAGACTTGTTTCAAATTCTTGACAAGTTTATAACAAAGAATAATTTAGATTGGGAGAAATTTGGATGGCGCTCGATCAATGTCTGGCCGTTATGGTGAATTGCAAGCACTCATTCGCAGTAAAGCACCTTATATGCAATGTGGACTCATTGCATCATTCATAGGGAAGCACTTGCATCGAAGTCGTTGGGCTGTGAATTGAATTGGTTATGGAACGTATCATACACGTAGTTAACTACAGAAAAACTAGGCCGCTAAAAACCAGACCACGATCGCTTTCACGTGGAAACGTCTTATCCCGTGCATTCGAGCTACATCAAGAAATCCACATTTTCCTGGAGGAGGAAGGTCATGCAAGCTCCAGATACTTTAAGGATCCCGACTTTTTGCTAAAACTGGCATATTTGTGCGATATATTTGACAAACTGAATACCTTAAATCTGTCTCTCCAAGTTAATAAGATGCATATCTTGAAACTATCAGAGAAAATTGCAGCATTTAGGAAAAAACTGCAGTTGTGGATAAGAAAAATTAATGAAGATGGCGGTCAAGATTGTTTTCCAAGTAAAGTGTTGTACAACGCTTGCGCTTTGATACTATACAGTGGGCAAGTTGCAAAGCACATATTTTATACATTATACATATACAACACTTTGTTGGACACAACTATATATGCATATTGCGCGTAGGGACGTCCTGACAAAATACTAAACATGTAAGTGCGCCGCAAACTGAAAAAGTTTGGGAACCGCTGCTTATTTTGCACCCTTTGAGTCTAGTTTAACTACTCCATTAGATTTATCCCCTGTAGGAGTTGGTACAGGTCCTTAATGGAGCAGTTCCTAGTGATTATTGGGTCTAGTTCAACTTTCCCATATGGGTAATACCACCCATGTTTGGTCGGCAGAGCCTCGTCAGTTTTAGATAAGGAGTATCACTAGAAGGTGAAGTTGGCATTTGGATATGAGAGGTAGATGTATTCGCATCATATTGATAAAAAAACCTTTGGTTCCATGCTTGCTGCGAGCACGGTCTCCGACTGGTTTGAGCAGATATAAAGGCTACGTTATATTCGAATCACTATCCCTTACATTCCGAGTATAAGTGTTATAAAGTGGCACAAGTGGGCATGGGGAATTCACACGAAAAATGCGAGAATTTTTTCCAGTAATTTCAAAGCGGTGGGTAAAGTGCCTAAAAGTATGTAGTAGTTGCGTGCGGTACGGTCAACAATAGTGCCGACTTTATTAAAGTCAGACTATACCAACTTTATATACCGATAAATCCCTTTTTTTTTGACACTAGGTTGTAAGAAAAAGAAGATACGTTATCAAAAAAAGGTCATCCGATCTCACCCTAAGTCAACCTGAGGTGACATCAAAAGCAGTATAAGTTGGTCATCATACATACGGGGCGCGTAGTTGGCCTAGACGTAGAATATTTGGGAGTCCACAAAAAAGCCGAATTTACAAAAATCGAGAGAAAATTGAACAGGAAAGAAAACGTCCTAAACGAAATCCAGAAAATAATGGATACGAATATAATATAGAATTTTCATTTAGTCGAGTCTTAAAATTCACGAATATAATTTAACCGATTATAGTTTTCCCGAACCCTAAAATATCAGAATTACAAAATTATGGATAATAATTTTCTAGAAACAAAAAACACCCGAACAACAAATGGATAGAAAATAATATGCACGATCCTTAACTGAGCAGAACCACAATCCATCCGGCAAATTTAAATTTCTGGAGCGCTGTAGGCCCCGGATTGCGGCGTTGACTAGTTTTTCTATTTGGAAGGTGACCCGGGGACTTTTTTTATTTAGCGATTCATATTTGACACCTTTGAAAAGATTTGGGGGTAGGGGATAGTTGAGTGATGTAAAGGGGGTAAATTAATACAATATCACAACTTACTTCGGCTCTTTCCTGTCGTAAGCCTGGCACCGTTTCGTGGCTATCGGTTCAAATCAGTTTCGTACAGATTGTGGTTCTTGAATTTTGTGGTTCGGCATTATTGTGCCTCTATTAAATTATTTTCCTTAAAAGTGTTTTCTGACATGTTGTGTTTCTATAAAAGTATGTTTCGTTTAAATTTAATTCTATGTATATTTCTCGTCAGAAAATTTCTTTCCGACCAATTATTTTCTTTTCTTTTAAATTCTGACAAATTACGTTTCTGCCACATTTGGTTTCAGGTTTTTTGTAGAGACCCGAATTTTTCGGCTCAGGCGTTTCTCTTACATACATTTTAATAACAGTGGCTTTTTCTGGCTCGGAACGTTCCTCTTCATTAAAACTCGCTGCTTTAGCGGTTGGGAGTAGACGTTACACTACGTCAGTTGACGTCTGCGTGGGTTAAACGTATTTAATACCGTAAACGTAACAACAATGCAATACCGTAGAAATGGGATTTTGATATCCGTGTTTGAATATACTTGGTTTAAATAAAAGGGTAAGAAAATGGTGTAAATGTTTAAAAACCATTCTCCCATTTCTAACAAGAACTTTTATTATCCCTAAAATATACTTAAAATAGACTATGTTGGGAATTTGGAACCTTTGGTTGCACTAAAACAAATTTATTATTGTTTTCCACAAACCAAAACTACACTTTTTTGCACTCGACGCGCGTTTCGCTAACAACGTTAGCATCATCAGGAGACGATAAACAATGAACTAAATTAATCTACGCTCTATCTTATATACAATCCTTTAGTGGGCGGAGATAAGACTAATAAATTGTGATTGGTCACGATTTTTAATCCTATCTCCCCTCAACCAAAGAATAAAGTGTACTAAACGGGATGGGTCCTCTATCTTTATTTAAACTTTTTCTGGATTTAATGATTTCCATACTTTCATATGCATTCAAAAGTCTTTTGTTTGGTACACTTTTTAGAAGTTTTAGGTTATCTAATGTGAATCTATGATTGTTTTCAAAAGCATGCTCGGCCACACTTGACTTTTCTGTTCTTCCGTATTTTAAGTGTGCTAAGTGTTCTTTAAAACGTGTTTGAATAGAGCGTCTCGTTTGGCCAACATATTTTTTGTCACAATCCATGCAACTAATTTCGTAAATTCCACTTTTTTCTAGAACTGTAGTTTTATCCTTGGGATTTCCTAGTAAGCTTCTTATTGTGTTACCGGATTGATATACTAATTTAAGACCGGTGTTATTAAATACTTTGTGTAATCCTTTCGTATAATTAGGATTATAAGGAATTGATACAAATTTTGAGTCGCAGGTATCTTTTTGTCTGAAAAAGGTAGAATTCCGAAAGGTCTTTTGAAAAGAATGTCTATTTATCAGCTTATTTATTAAGCCTTCGTCGTAACCGTTTTCGCCAGCTATATTCCTAATCCTATTCTTTTCTGCTTCAAATCTTTCTTTGCTTAAGGGGAAATTTACTAATCTATATGTTAAAAAGTGCAAACTTGCAAGCTTATGTTGTAAGCAATGAAAAGAGTCATTTGGAATATACCTGTTGGTGGCCGTTCCTTTTCTGTATAGGTCAAAGTCCAATTTATTTTTATTTTTTATAACTAAAGTGTCTAAAAATGGCAGTGTACCGTTGTTCTCTGTTTCATAAGTAAATTTAATAGTGGGAAATTTGTTATTTATTTTTTCCATAAAATTTTCAACACTAGTTACTTTAGTGTTGAATACTGCAAACACATCGTCTACATACCTGAACCATACTCTGGGGAAATACTCAAATTCTTTACTTATATCTGATTCAAATTTGCTCATAAATAGGTTTGCGATAAAAGGTGATAAACTATTACCCATTTTGGTTCCTTCTAATTGCTGGTAGTAGTTATTTTTATATTGAAAGTAATTTTGATTCATGCAGAGTTTTGTTAAAGATAGGTATTCTAAAGTCTGTTTGTCTTCTAGATTGTTTTTTCTTAGTAGTTCCTCCAGGTATTGTAAGGTATTGGGGATCGGCACACTAGGGAACAACGAACTACAATGGGTAATAGTTTATCACCTTTTATCGCAAACCTATTTATGAGCAAATTTGAATCAGATATAAGTAAAGAATTTGAGTATTTCCCCAGAGTATGGTTCAGGTATGTAGACGATGTGTTTGCAGTATTCAACACTAAAGTAACTAGTGTTGAAAATTTTATGGAAAAAATAAATAACAAATTTCCCTCTATTAAATTTACTTATGAAACAGAGAACAACGGTACACTGCCATTTTTAGACACTTTAGTTATAAGAAATAAAAATAAATTGGACTTTGACCTATACAGAAAAGGAACGGCCACCAACAGGTATATTCCAAATGACTCTTTTCATTGCTTACAACATAAGCTTGCAAGTTTGCACTTTTTAACATATAGATTAGTAAATTTCCCCTTAAACAAAGAAAGATTTGAAGCAGAAAAGAATTAGGAATATAGCTGGCGAAAACGGTTACGACGAAGGTTTAATAAATAAGCTGATACATAGACATTCTTTTCAAAAGACCTTTCGGAATTCTACCTTTTTCAGACAAAAAGATACCTGCGACTCAAAATTTGTATCAATTCCTTATAATCCTAATTATACGAAAGGATTACACAAAGTATTTAATAACACCGGTCTTAAATTAGTATATCAATCCGGTAACACAATAAGAAGCTTACTAGGAAATCCCAAGGATAAAACTACAGTTTTAGAAAAAAGTGGAATTTACGAAATTAGTTGCATGGATTGTGACAAAAAATATGTTGGCCAAACGAGACGCTCTATTCAAACACGTTTTAAAGAACACTTAGCACACTTAAAATACGGAAGAACAGAAAAGTCAAGTGTGGTCGAGCATGCTTTTGAAAACAATCATAGATTCACATTAGATAACCTAAAACTTCTAAAAAGTGTACCAAACAAAAGACTTTTGAATGCATATGAAAGTATGGAAATCATTAAATCCAGAAATAGTTTAAATAAAGATAGAGGACCCATCCCGTTTAGTACACTTTATTCTTTGGTTGAGGGGAGATAGGATTAAAAATCGTGACCAATCACAATTTATTAGTCTTATCTCCGCCCACTAAAGGATTGTATATAAGATAGAGCGTAGATTAATTTAGTTCATTGTTTATCGTCTCCTGATGATGCTAACGTTGTTAGCGAAACGCGCGTCGAGTGCAAAAAAGTGTAGTTTTGGTTTGTGGAAAACAATAATAAATTTGTTTTAAAATAGACAGTAAATTTAGCCTTCCTCCATCATACTTATGGTTTTAAAAAAGCACTCAATCCATCGTGCGCTATGGGTTAGTTTAGTACCTATATTGTAAATTTTATGGGATAGCAAATGACAGAAGTTCCAGTTTCTCGTGTTTCTGCTTAAAATTGTTTAGAGATCTAGTTTTATGGATTTGAGCGGAGCGTCTAGTATAGTTTTCGAATAACCTATATCTTTTATGAGATAGTATATTTACACCTCGGTATATGGGTTTATGGCATATAACTATAAGATGCTATATCGGCCCTGCCCGTGCATTCTCTCCAAAAAAGCTTGGAAAAAATGCAGAGGGAAAAACTTCGGCAGCCTCTATTCGCCAGCCCACTTCCTATTTCGTACTTCTGACGTCAAAACAATAAAAAATTTTTGTTTGAAGGTTTGAGACAATGATGCCTTTGAAACTAACTCTGTGTTTCGGACTTGCATTGTCTATATTTTATTTACACATGACGTTTCGATCAATACAATCTCTGATCGTCTTCAGGTGCTAACCAAAATCTATTCCTAAGGCTACGTTCTTACTTATTTACTATGGGAAATCACTTAACCGTGAAGTTTAAGAAGTTGGCTCCGCCCAAAATAAGCTTCTAAATATTTGGAATTTCAACATTTGGATTACTGAAAATACAGGTAGCATCAAGGAATTTTAGTTTCGTTCAGTGTGACTCTTGTGCAAGACATTTGCTTCTGTCCACTTTATTTGGTGTTGTTTTTACCATGCATGTTCGGCGATTCCCGATATTATTGTTTCACCTCTTTGGGTATTCGTCTGATGTTCCTTAAGCCTTACAGATAGTGTTCTTTCTGTTTCGCCTATGTATGGTTCACCACACCCACAAGGAACTTGGTAAAAGCATTCCTTGTTTTGTTTATTCTCCGATTTTATTTTACTAAGAAGGCTTTGAGTTGTATTATTAGATTTAAAGGCTGTGTTAATATTTGTGGTTTAAGTTATTTGCTACTCTCCTAATTTTCTCTGATACTCCTATAATGTATGGAATTGTCCTCCTTGGGGGGAGCCAACTTCTTAAACTTCACAGTCGAGTGATTTCCTATAGTATATAACTACGTAGCCTCAAAAATAAATTGTAGTTTGCACCTGAAGACGCTCGAAATTGTACTGATCGAAACGTCGTCGTGTACGAAACACAGAGTTAGTTTCAAACAAAAAATTCTGTCGTTAACTTTCAGTAATTTCCACCCGAATTTTATACAGATTTAATTGACGTCAACTCTCAGCGAGAATTTTTGATCTGACGTTCGTTAATTTTGTTTTTCCCCAAAAAGACAGTTGCATGGTCATAGTTAGGCCAGTGCCGTATAGTTTTCTTTAATTTAACTTTTATCATATCGGCTGATAAAATTGTTGTAAGTATTTCTTCTTCAAGTGCTATGTGTCGTAGTACTAACACCATACCATAGTCTAAGCTTTTTAAGCCATGATATGCGCCTACAACTCGGACCTCTTCTGTCTGCAATTTTGACTTCTATTATCAATTTTAAAAGTTTATATCTGTCATTTCTCAAAATATGGCCAAAATATTCAAGTTTTCGTTTTTTGATGCTAAATTAAATTTTAGGGTCTTTATTTATTCTAAGCAAAACATCCACACTAGTTACTCTGTTCATCCAAGATATCCTGAGTACTCTACGATAACACCACATCTTGAATGCTTCTAAATTTTTACACATGACCTCAGTCAGTGTCCATGCTTTCATGTCATAATGTAAGATGCTAAAAACATAACACCGAAGCACACGAATTTGAAGAGCGATATTAAGATCGCGACTACACAACACTGATTTCATTTTGATAAAAGATGATCTGGCCTGTTCAATTCTTGCACGAACTTTTTGCATGTTGTCCCAGTTCTCATTGAGAAGGCAACCCAAGTATTTGTATGAATCCACGCGGTCGACTTGCTGCCCATTTACTTGTAACATGCCTCTGATGTTCTTTTCCTTTTGTTGTTTTTCCAACATTTAAGTTAAGCCCGAATTGCGAACTTTTGGCAGCAATTTGATTCAACAACTCTTGCAGGCCTTCCAGCGTGTCTGCTATTAGACAAAGTCATAGTTATATCGTAGGTTTTTGAATTGTATGCCGTTTATAGTCAGACCCTCTTCGCAGTTATGAAGTGCATTCTCTATTATTTTGTTACTATAGATATTAAACAACAGCGGAGATAATATATACAACCTTCGCGCACACCTCTTCTTATTTGGAACTTTGCGGACTGCCATCAACCTTTATTTGAGCTGTCTGACTCCAGTATAGATTAGCAATTATCTTCAGATCTCGGTCATCTAGACCAACTTCTTTTAGCGATTATTTGAGATTTTCGTGTTGGACTCGATCAAAAGCTTCCTCATAATCTATGAAACAGGCATATACTGGCACCGATACATCCCTAGACCGCTGAACTAAGACTTGAATGCCAAACAGGGCCTCTCTTGTCCCGAACCCACTACAAAATCCAAACTGTGTGTCGCCCAAAATAAAATTCTTTTATGGGTAATCTTTTGAAATATTTTTAACATATGGCTCATTAGGCTGATTAGGCGGTAATAACCACACTTCTTTGCTTAATGCTTTTTACGAAGTGTAACCAAAGTTGATTTTGCCATCAGGAATTTTACTGCTGCGATAAATCAAGTTAAATAGTTTGACCAGCGTATTTACCGAATATTCGTTTTTTATTAGCTTTAAAACCTCAGTGTATACTTCGTCTGGCCTTACCGTTTTTTTGTTTTTAGCTGAAGATATTGCGTGTTGTACTTCGTCTAGTGTTATATCTATGCCTTGGTTTGAGATTTCTTCTTGCTGTTCGGATCGGTTATCGGTAAAGAAATGTTCTATGTTGCTACACCATTCTTTTAGTTTTTCTTCGATTTCCGGTATGATTTTGCCCTTATTGTCCACAAAGATTCTAGCTTGTCTTTTATTAAATAATCCGGCTGCTTTCTTTATGCGTTTATGACCTTATCTTGTTTTTTATCTTTCTATTGATTTCATGGTACTGATCCGTGCTTTTTTACTACGTGTTTTATCCATCAACTCAAGAATTTCATCGGTCATCCAAACTTTCTTTTTATTTCTTGTTGCGTCCTTGCCTAAGAGTGTTGCGCTTTCGACCATGGCACTTTTAACCTTTGTCCAAAACATTTCTGCATCTTGCTCGGTAGACTTATTACTATCATTAAGCATTTTACTAAGTTCCACTTTAAGTTTAGTTGCTACCATGTTATCTCGAAGTTCGTCCAACCTAGGTCTGGGTTTGTTATTTGGCGGACGATTTTTCTTGAGGATAAATTTAATTTTCACCACAACTGGCTTGTGATTCGAGCCTACGTCTACGCCAGGGTAAGTTTTTGCAGATTTAATACAGTTTCTAAATCATTTATTGATTAGTATAAAGTCTATTTGGTTTCTAATGATATTCTCAGGATTGCCGGAATTAGAAGTCCAAGTATAAGGGCGTCTAGCTGAAAGTTTTAAAAAAGTATTTGACAGGACCAAATCCCTTTCCTGACAGAACTGGAAAGGGCGATCTCCACGTTCATTGATGTACCAAGAGTGCACCTTCCAACAATGTTTTCTCTTGGGGCGTTTCCAAGTTTTGCGTTGAAGTCCCCCATAATAATGGTTATTTCTGTCTTTTTTGTAAAACTAAGGGAAGTTTGAACTTGGTCGTAGGACGCCTAAACGTCATCATCTAAATATTTACTGGTTGGAGCGTATACTTGAATAATATTGACATTAAAAGGCTTAGAGTTTAGCTGAAGAGATATGACTTGATCCTATACAGGCAAAAAAGATAACGGATTTTTTAATTTCTTTTTTCAAAACAACTGCTACGCCGTTATAGTCATTTTGGCCGTCATTGCCTACGTAGTAGACATGGCAGTCGTCTCCTAAGATCTCTGTGTCTAATCGTTCCATTTCTCTGGTGACATTGTGAACTTTTCCAGCCTGAAACATACTTTGTACGTCTTCTTCATGACATATAAGTATTTCGTAAAACCTCTTTTCGCGCACTTACTTATCTATAATTTTAGAAATAAAAGCATCACTATCACGAACGCATCAACACAAAATGCTTGTCCACAATTATAGCCTTGTCTAGCCAAAAAGAACGATACATTTTGTTATAACATATCAGTATCAAAAAGTGCAAACAATAAAAAATAAAACGAATACGTGTCAAACTAGATTTATTAGTGGCACAATTGTAAAGGTGTTTTGTAAACAAATACTCTTTTTGCCGAATTTCCTCTCAGAAATAACGTAACCTGAAAAATTTGACAACAACAATAATCTAGGGCGTTGGGATTTCTGTTAACTTTCAGACCTGGTTGTGTGCAGTGGATCATTGGTGTCAGGTTTTGGTCTATTGTAGTTGTTTTGTTTTATTTCTTTTTAAACCGTACTTATATAAAACCGTTTTTAGGCTTGTATAAATGTAATATGTGTATAAATTCAAGTTTTCTATAAAGCTATAAACAAATGTATGCGTATTTGTCATTGTCTAATTTTGTTTTAACAATTCTGATTGACCACTCACTTTGAGGTGCCTGTAATTCGTGTCGCTATCGATTAGCAGAATTGCGTATCATTCGTAATTCAACCGCTAACCTTATTACCGTGAAGGGTAAAACCAGTTTAGCAGGGAAAGTGACAACAGTCGTCTGTCAAACATATTCCGAGACAAAATTGGATTATGTGTTGATGAAAATGATAAGGTTGCTAATTGATTGACTCAATTCAGTTACGTTTCGGATGAGCTGGAGAAAATACGATATAATCGTTAGGTGGGTTTGGACCATAAAGGTATAACCATATAACTATGAGATACTATAACGGCCCAAGTGCTGCAAAATGTGAAATGAAAATAACTTTGAAAAACAAAGAAGAAAATTCAAAATTGCCGTTGGCTTTGAAACTGTTTGGGTCACCAGGCCATAAACCAAAAATCTACTGCACATGAACTAACAAATCCAGGCCTGGTGTCGTAGTGACCTTACGATAATTTAATGACAAGGTATTAATTTGAGAGTCAGTGACAACGACATCATCTGTCCGAAAACTTTGATTTTATTTATTTAAATAATATTTGTATATTATACTATGGATAAAACATCTCCAAGCGGAAGTTTAACCTTGCTCGAAGGTTTCAACCCACAAGGTCAACCCGTTACACGAGGACATGGCCCCAAGTGCCGAACTCACCGAAAAGTTTACAATTTTGACAAGGTATGGTTTTACCATTTTGTTTATGTTATTGTGGAATTTTTGCGTTTTAAAATTTTGTGGCGGTAGAAAAGAAAATGATTACGTGCGTTATTATTACGGGGAACACTAAACAACACTTTTTTATGGTAGTGTCCACTCTTTTAATAGATTTTCCAGAAGTAAACAAAAATATTAAACATAACCCTACATTTTTGCTGTCAGATGATTGTCAGTGGCTTTCACTACTGACGCAATCGACGCGCCTGCCCATTACAATCCTCGTCTATGGATTTTTTTCAGGGCAACTTGATTGGGAGAGTTAATATCGATACGCATTTTTCTCGGGAAAGCAAGGGGAGGGTCGTTATATTATCTCATACTTTGATGGGTAAACTAAAATAAAGACATTGTGTTTACCACAATTACGATCAGACATAAAGTAAACAATTTGGAGACGACGCCAGATCGCGCTGAAAGTTGTTTCCCTAACTTAATGTTTTTACAAAATTATTATTTTTATAACTTTTTTATCATTTACCTGCAATTATGCAAATTCTCTGGTTTGCTTTTTAATACATGGAGAAATACCTTATTTGTATTCAAGGCGTCTATACTTACAAGTGAGCTCAACATTTGACTGGCCGCCATATTGAAACGTCAGATGGGTATTATAAAAACGCTTTTTTTATTAATAAAATGTTAGCTAGAGTCATTTAAAAAAAAATTTAATTGCTTGTTTTGTTAGGATTTGTATATAAAAATTGTAAAAACCTATTAAGCCAGAGAGAACATCAAGTGCTTTTTTAGACAGTGTCGATCGTCTATGGATTTTTTTCAGGGCAACTTGATTGGGAGAGTTAATATCGATACGCATTTTTCTCGGGAAAGCAAGGGGAGGGTCGTTATATTATCTCATACCTTGATGGGTAAACTAAAATAAAGACATTGTGTTTACCACAAATACGATCAGACATAAAGTAAACAATTTGGAGACGACGCCAGATCGCGCTGAAAGTTGTGTCCCTAACTTAATGTTTTTACAAAAATATTATTTTTATAACTTTTTTATCATTTACCTGCAATTATGCAAATTCTCTGGTTTGCTTTCTAATACATGGAGAAATACCTTATTTGTATTCAAGGCGTCTATACTTACAAGTGAGCTCAACATTTGACTGGCCGCCATATTGAAACGTCAGATGGGTGTTATTAAAAGGCTTTTTTTATTAATAAAATGTTAGGTAGAGTCATTTTAAAAAAAAATTAATTGCTTGTTTTGTTAAGATTTGTATATAAAAATTGTAAAAACCTATTAAGCCAGAGAGAACATCAAGTGCTTTTTTAGACAGTGTCGATTTTAATTAAATAGGATTTTAAATAAAATTTATTGTGAATAAATTTTTATTAAAAGAAACTTTTAAAAAACAAGCTTTTATTAAATGCACTCAAAAGTAGAAAATAATTTATTATCTTTCTTAGACCATAATAAAAGCGATGGGCGCAAATTAAAAATTTTAACTTTAGGTATCGTATATCGGTCTCACTGACGATTCACCTAAGAAACAGTTGCAGTACGCTATAACCTAAGGACATTTTCAAAGGCTTAGCAAGCACGGCAATCTCACCCGTTCTCAGCTTCTTTAGATGAAAGCATTATGTTTATCATTTGAATAGAAGAAGAATTCAGTTCTTCTTTTTTAGTTCTCTCTTTTTCACAGTAAAGTTAAAATGCTATAAGAAAGATAAAGAATTATTTACTACTTTTGTGTGCATTTAATAAAAGCCTGTTCTTTAAAAGTTTTGCTTAATAAAAATTTATTTTTTAATTTTTAGATTTCTACCCGCCATATTGAAATTTTCAAATCAGATCAAAAACAAACTAAATCTTTTCCCTCCTCCACTTCCCTCGTGAAAGGGAAGTGTGTACCTAATATTACAATATTATTGTATTGTTACCGGAACTATAAACGCATACCAAATTTGAACACATACCCTTAATTTTCTTAATATTAATATGATCAAAAATTCATAATCCCCGTCCTTAGAAACCCCTGTGTGCCAATTTTGATTGAAATCGAACAAACTAAATCTTTTGCCCCCTTCACTTCCCTCGTTAGAGGGAGGTGGGTACCTGAGAATACCATATAATTATCTTTTCACCGGAACTATAAACGCATACCAAATTTGAACACAATGTGATGTGGACAAGTTAGTTAAAATTGGTTAGCAAAGCATGACTGAAAATCGTCCTTCTTGCATTAACCATATTGAATTTCTAAAATCTGATCAAAAATCCGTATTCCTTATCCCCAAAAGCCCCCAATTTTGGTTGAAATCAGACAAACTTAGGTGTTTTCAACCCCTCACTCTTCTCGTAGGGGGAAGGGGTGCCTAATAATAGACACTTAAAGTAAATATTTCAACGCATCGGTATCGGTATACGTAACGTGTTCGAAAAAAAGTCAAAATACGCTACATTTTCAACTTGTTTATGCGATGTTTTGAACGATGCCCGCTTTTTTGTGCCCGCACATTCGTGGGTCCCTAACGATACGTACTTCCTTCCGTACGTAACGTGATTCTGTCATCACACACGTCAAAGAAGCAGGCATCGTTCGAAACATGGCATGAGCAAGTCAAAAATGTACGTATACCGATACCGATGCGTTGAAATATTTACTTTAAGTGTCTTATGACATAATATGGTACTGTTACCGGAACTATAAATGCATGCCAAATTTAAAGGCGGTCTTATGTATATAAGTTAGTTAAAATTTTTTAGCAAGATATGATCACAAATTGTCCGTCTTGAATACGCCATATTGAATTTTCAAAATCTGATGGGAAATTCGTCATCTCCAAGTGCCCCAACGCACCAACATTCAACGAAATCGGGCGTTCTTCAACTGTACTTTCCTACACCCCCTTCGAGAAGCTGTCAATTTCATCATACTATATTCTTGTGTTGTCACCGCAACTATATAAGAATACCAAATTTGAAGCCGATCGGTTTTCGAGAAGTTGGTCAAAATTTAGTTGCAAGATTCCACCCGAACAAACATATTTACATACATAAATTGCAAGTTAAATAAAAGCTTGTAAAATAAGAAAAAAAAATCTGTTTTTGCAAAAAAGTATTAAAAGAAAAGAAAAAACACCAAACTATAAAAAAAACGTGACGTCACAACGCCATATTGTAAATGTTGGGCTCACCTGTGAGTATATAACAAATCTTTACAATTTTCATTCAATAAATAATTCATAATGTATTCATAAAAAAAAAGGTAACACACGTAAGTATCTGATATTTTGACAAAAAAATTATTTATTTTAATTTTCCAATATATATATTGGGAATAAAAGCTGCTCAATGTGACAACCTCGCACTTGTATCAGGTCACCTATTTAACCGTGTACTCTCCTCATTCATTATTTGTCATCGGAGTTGCCGCTTTAGTAGAATCGAACTAGTAAATGTGAGGTGGAGCATGCTTGGTATTGCCTAATACAGCGTTGCCAGTCGACAGGACAATGGTTTTCCCTAAATGTTTGTTGTTGTTTAATTCAATATCTTTGATTTAGAGCATATAACAAGGAGATAATAAACAATTACGGTGGGATTTACTAAAAAGGTTTAGTCTATTTTAGAACGGTCCTAGGTTTAATTTAAATTTTTGGATTTAAGCATTTTAAACCAAACCTCCTTGAGTTTTAGACATAGTTTAATTTATAAAAAGAATTTTAATAAATTTTTTTATTGAATAATCATTTTAACATAATTAATCTTTTGTTGGATTTAGGAAGAAAGTTTCAATTTAGAAGAAAAGAAAATTAAAAATTTTAAACCCACGCGGGGTTTAAAAAGTAAACACTCTGTAGAACAAATTAAAATTGGGGTTATGTGTCACTCTAATTAAAACTTACCTTCATAATTAATTTTTACAATTAATACTTGATGTCACAGAACGATTTAGATGTGTAATAAAAAAATAAGGAGTAGATTAATTTGGTATTTATTTAAAAGGTGTTTTTATTTATGAGATGCATTAGAAAACTTAAATGCAAGTGTTTTTACATTTCTGTCACTGTCGAAATGTCAGTTTAAAAACATTAGCGCTGCGTTCAATCACAAACAGCGAGTTCGGATCTTTTACTTCTGTTTGCACCTTGGCTTGGTCCAACCCCTACTCATGAAAGCTAGAGTTTAAAATGAATGGGCTTTGAGTAAGGAAAGTTTTTTTGACTGAGCTTTTAGATGACCTCAATGTTTTACTTTCAGTTTGTAAATAAATTAATATAGTTGTTTTGGATTTTTTTGTTTGGTATATTTTTCATGCATAATCAGTGACCTTCACTTATGTTTGCTTTGCCTCGTAGTGCCCTCATAAATATATTTTTTGTGCTGTAAACGGGTTTGAAATATGGCGTTTTTCTGGACAAAATTGGAGGTGTTTTATTGGGTAATGAACAACTTGGAATATTAAATAAGATAAATTAATCCTTGTAAAAATGGTTACTTAGGGAAATTATAAACGAACTTATTACCAAATGCCACAAAAAAATCCTTACTGAGGGCTATAAATTTAAACCACCCCCCTGAGGTGGTCTAAAAAATCACCAACTTTATAACCTCAAACACAAATAATGAAGCTATTATGTGCCAAATTTGTTGCTAATTCACCATTTGCCATTTTGAAACCTGTCAAAAAAAATTAGGTTTAAGGCATTTTCTTCTAAAATATGATGTATTTTAAGAAAAGAAGCAGTTTTTCAGTGGTATTTTGCAATAAAATTACAAAATAATCAATACCTTTGTGTCTTTTGTATATGGGTAAATGTTTTTTGAAAATTGATTTTAAAATTTAGTACCCACCACAGGTGTAAATATTTAGACCTGTGGGGGTTACTATTTTAGATCTTAGTTAATCTCACTGTTAAAGTTGGTAAGTTATTTTTGATTCCTTGTTGTTAGCGTATCTTTAATGTCTTTGTGAAAGCATCCTAAAAAAAAGAGTTAAAGTTGTGCTTACAACGTACGCCCTATACAAGCCAATTCTTGTTCAGTGCTTGATGCACAGTTTTACTTTATGACGCAAAAAAAAGTGAGAGGGCAAAAGAATGAAAAATAAAAGGAGTCGTATTTATGAAAACCCACAGAATAGATAAAGAAGAGAGAAAGAAACCACAGGATAGATATAAATAAAATAAAAGTTGTTTGTTGAATACTAAAGATCTGTTATGAGGAGGTTGCGTGTTACAAAAAAATAGGATCAAAAACGAATGATTTCGATGAGAGTTTTTGTGGATACTTTTCTTCGGGGTTTTGCTAATGACCAACGACTTGGGTCCTAATTATCGGGAGATAAACTAATTAAAATAATTGTTTCTTGTTGTCTTCTCACGTAAATATCTAAGGGGCTGTTTCTTAATCACGCAAATGACAATAACAAGAAGATCTTAAAGAATCTATACAGACGATATCAAGTATATCTGATGGCCGATTGTTCGAAGCGATCCGAAAAGTTTACTTATTATTAGAGACTTATTGGAATACGACCTGCCACTATTAGCGCCGCTAATAGGTAATCACTATGTCGCCATATTTAAGAATTATTAGGTATAGTATTTTTTTGACATTCTTACCTTATTTATTTAAAATTATTTTTTGGCTTTATTGATGATTTTGTGTTTGCATCAACCACTGGTAGCTCACAAGTACATAATTTTTAACAAATATTAGACCATATATCTTAGGATATCTAATTGTAAAATATTTGTGTAAGTAGAAAGGGGCCGCCGTAGACCAGTGAACAGCGTCTTAGCCTGCAAAACAGAGATCGCAGGATTGGATCTTGGCAAGTACACATTGCTTTACACAACACCGAATACTACGACGACGGGTGGCCCCACTTCTCAGCAACTCCACAGTTGACGTTGTGCATAGAATAACAACAAACGAGGTAGAAGCAGGCGGTACGGTTAATACTGCACCGAAAACTTTGCGGGACTCAAAGGTGGACGGCCGAGGACTCCACCAAACTGGGTAGAGGAGACTAGCCGGTTACCCAAAAGGACGACCTGGACTTCTCCGAGATCGGGACTCTATGGGACGCCGCTGAACTCCGACAGATTTGGTAGCGGGAGTCGACAGAGAATGACTTGAAAGAGGCGGTAGCACCTTCGGGTAGCAGAACCACTCCCAAGAATGCGTCTGAAGACCCCGACGGCGACCTCGACCAGCGAAATCGGGACCTCGATATGACGACGGGCTGCTGGGGAGAAAAGTCTACCGCCAACCAAGTTCTGCTAGGACGGTAGCGATGTTAGATAAAGGAAAGTCTAACACGTAGCAGGACCACACTGGAGGGGGTGTAAAGCCGGCGGTCCACTGTATATGTGCATACTTGCTACGCAGTCTAAACATCCAAGCACTCGTCAAAGAGGTGTCAAGCAAAAATTAAGTCCTCTTAGAGAAAAAAAACTTGCATCCTAAGGGGCACGTGCATCAGTCGGGGGTGTACGGGGGTATGGCAAAAGAGTCCATTATGCAGACTAATTACCAGGCTACCACCGCCCATTTATATTTTTTTTTATATAAACTTGACTGACGATTTCCATATTGTAATTTTGTCCAATCGATTTAAATGAGGAAATATAAGATATTCTATTATATTCTATTATGTAATAAATTAAACAAATATAATTTTAAAGGTAAAATAAGCAAATCTCAAGCAATAATTATAGTCAATTTCATCTGCTGCCATTATAATTGTCACCAAAAATGGGTTAAAGCGTAGTAATATTTCCTACAAAAAACTATTTATAGGAAAAATGTCATTATTGTCACCTAGTGTGGTCTCTATTACGATTAAAAATTACCAGTGTCGTAAACATATAAAGTTATACGCGAAAGCAATACATTCCACTATATAACTATATATCATTACTAGAAGCACGAGGCTTCTCCATTGTTGTAAAATTTAAATTCTTTGATATTACTTTTATGAGGTAACGACTCTACTGATAATAATTTGGTTAAAATTCAGTAGCCCCGTAGTAGTAGTCACGTATCTACCTCGCAGAAAAAAATAAATGTGCATATAGTAGAAAAACGTTGCCTACGAGTTATCACTTCTTTACTGACATTGTAAATCAATGCACCGTCAACTGGATGTGCGACGCCATTGTTATTCACTTCTATTAAACATGGAATTCAAATCAAAATTTAAAAGTACCTTATTAAGTCACTGCACAGTTCACTTTTTTATTGATTTTAAGAAAAAAATTATACTCTTTTCGAAAGGTATATTTTTGTGTAGATGACGTTCCTAAATAGTTATTTTGATAAAAGTTAAAATCTTCCATGCACGTCCTACTGTCAGACCCTGTCAAAAATATTTAATTTTTTCCCAAAATGTAAAATAAAATATTTTTTAAAAATAAAATAAAAGATTTGAGCTTATAGAGCATTCTATTCTAGACTAAAAAAGTCACATAAGCATTTTTGTAGTACTAACTATTTTTTATAAACGTAATTTAAAAAATTGAAAAATTGTCACATTTTGAATTTTAATGCTGTTAGTTAAAAAAATATATTTTCCGAAAAAGCGATGGGAAACCTGAGAGAGAACATATTTTAAATAAAACAAATGTTAAAACTTTTTTTTGCCTCACTTATAGTTTCTATACAAAATTAAAATAAGTTAAAGAAAATGGTAAAATTATGTCGATTGTATTAAACTTTTTTGCACCAAGATTTTTCTATAAAACTAAACTCTAAAAAAAACAATTATTTGCTAAATAGTTACACTTGTCACCTATCAAACGACAGTAAAAAAGGTTCGACTATGTTTGGAAAGGTAACCTCTGGCGGAACTAAATAAGAGGAACTCTCTGAAAGACATTTTTTTAGCGAAAATATGTTTTCTTTCATGTTTCACATCGCTTTTTCAAAAAATATATTTTTTTTAATTAACAGAATTAAAATTCAAAATGTGACAATTTTTTCCATTTTTCAAACATTTAAATGACGTTTATAAAAAAACAGTTAGTACTACAAAAATGCTTGTTTGACTTTTTTGTCTAAAATGAAATACTATATAAGCCCTAGTTTTTATTTTAATTTTTTTAAATTTTCTTAACTTTTGGGAAAAAATTACATATTTTTGACAGGTTTTGACAGTAGGACGTATATAGAAGATTTTAATTTATCAGAATAGCTTTTTTAGGAACAGCACCTACACAAAAATATAACTTTCGAAAAGAGTACATTTTTCTTCTCAAAATCAATCAAAAAGTGAACTGTGACTGATTAGTTGTTGCATATACACTAACTTGCAGATAAATTGCGTACATTGAAATAGTAAAATTGATTTTTTCTGAGCAGTGTATGTAGATGACAAACATTCATGACAAATAGGTGGCAACATGAAGTCTTGTCAGTTGCGATTCAATAGGCTGAGACATTTATCTACTTTTGTGACAGCGCAAATAATAACGCGACTTAGTGAAGATCGGTGGTCGGTGAGAAGAACGACTGACCAGAATAAGAAGCCGTTGGCTGGCTACACATAGTTTAGAAAGAAAATAATGCAGTGGCAAGGTAAAAAGACTAGTGAGTAAGAAGACGAAGCGTTGCTCATTCACTTGAGGGAAAATCCATTCGACTCCACAGTGAACGCAGTCTCAGTGATAACTTTTCCTGCATCCTGCTCTACGGCAAGTAGGAGAATAGACACTTAAAGTAAATATTTTAACGCATCGGTATTGGTATACGTATCGCGTTCGAAATAAAGCCAAAATACACTACATTTTTGACTTGCTCATGTCATGTTTCGAACGTTGCCCGCTTTTTTGACGGGTGCGATGACACAAAAGCTGACAGACGTAGTGATGAATGTATCGTTACGTCCATCCCAATGCACGCATCGATTGCTGTTAGCAGTTCTGTCACCGCACCTTTCAAAAAAGGGGGCATTGTTCGAAACATCGAATAAACAAGTCAAAAATGTAGTTTATTTTGGTTTTATTTCGAACGCGATACGTATACCGATGCCTTGAAATATTTACTTTAAGTGTCTGATAAAAGGTTCAGAGTTACGTTGCCGTACTGCTGCAATGAAACCAAAACTAACTCAAGAACAAAAACAGGCAAGAGTAATTTTTGCCCTAAGCATCACCGTGATGAAGATCACTGGGCACGGGTAATATTTACCGATGAAAAAATATTCCAATCCTCCTCAAATCGCAGAAGAATTAAAGTTTATCGGCCTCCACACTCTCGGCTTGATGAGCGATACACAAATCAAGTAACCAGGGCGTTACGGCAGTACGTTATCTGAAGTTTCTTGCGGACGTCATTTTGCCATCGGTTAAAGTTCTCTATCCAGAGAACCAATTCATATCCCAGCATAATAACTGCGCCATGCACACTGCCAATGTTTGCAAGACATGGTTTCAAAACCAGAACACTGAAATCGAACAGTCCAGACCTGAATCCGATGGAGAATGTGTGGGGAAGATTGGTAAAGATCCTTTATCAAAGAAATTGGAGGACTCGAAACAGGCAGAACTACTAGATGCCATATTGAATGTGTGGGACGAGATCGCTGACGATGTTCAGTACTGTCGAAACTTATAAAATTCCATGGTTCGACGTCTACAAAAAGTTTTGGACAAAAATGGTGCTGCCACCGGATATTAAGATTATTTTCTTTTGTTTATATATTTTCACTTAATAAAAATTATAACTTTTTACAAGAGCAACAGTGCGCTGATTTTTGTGTTAAGACCACTGATCTCGGAACAGTGAGCTGAATTCTATATTAAAGCCTCGCTGATCTCGAAACGCGCGTTTCGAGATCAGAGGCCTCAATACAGAATTCAGCTCACTGTGAGTGTCCTTTATCCGTATGAGAATGAGTCTGAGCTTTAGCGTGCTTACATAACAGTTAGTTACAGTGTTTAAGAAAGACTAACATTTTACTGCCTGTGTAAGCATTTTATGTGCAAGTTAGTGTACCAATAAACTAAAAGTAAAAATATTACAGTGGGATTTACTAGGATCTAAAATAGTACCCCACACAGATCTAAATATTTACACCTGTGGGGGGTACTAAATTTTAAAACCAATTTAAAAAAAAACACTTACCCATACAGAAAAGGCACAAAGTTATTCATTAGTTTGTATTATTATTGCAAAATACCATTGAAAAACAGCTTTTTTCTAAAAATATACCATATTTTAGGAGAAAATGCCCTGAAACTAATTTTTTTGACAGGCTTCAAAATTGCATGTGGTGAATACGCCAAAAGTTTGGCACATAATAGCCTCTCATCTGTATTTGAGGTTATAAAGTTGGTGATTTTTTAGACCACCTCTGTGGGGTGGTTTAAATTTATAGCCCCCAGAAAGGATTGTTTTGTGGCAATTGGTAATAAGGTCATTTAAAGGTAACCGTTTTTACAAGAAGTGACACCTCCAATTTTGTCCGGAAAAACCCCATATTTTCAACCCGTTTTCAGCACAAAAAATATACTTATGAGGGTACTACGAGGCAAAACAAACATAAGTGAAGGTCACTGATTATGCACGAAAAATATACCAAACAAAAAAATCCAAAACAACTATGTTAATTTATTTACAAACTGAAAGTAAAACATTGAGGTTATCTAAAAGTTCAGTCAAAATAACTTTCTTTACTCAAAGCCCACTCATTTTAAAGCTGTAGCTTTCATCAATATAGGTTGGTGCAAGCCAAGGTGCAAGCAAAAATAAAAGATCCGAACTCGCTGTTTGTGATTTAACGCAAAGCTAATATTTTTAAACTGACATTTCGACAATGACAGAAATGTAAAAAAAACATGCATTTAATTTTTTTAATACATTTCATAAATAAAAACATCTTTTAAATAAATCCAAATTAATCTACTCCTTATTTTATTATCACCCATCTAAATCGTTGTGTGACATCAAGTATTAATTGGAAAAATCATTTATCAAGGGTAAGTTTCAATTAGAGTGACATATAACCTTAATTCAATTTATTCTACAGAGTGTTTAATATTTAAACTCCGCGCGGGTTTCAATTTTTAAATTTTCTTTTCTTCTAAATTGAAACGTAAATCCAACAAAAGATTAGGACCGTTCTAAAATGAACTAAACCCTTTTAGTAAATCCCACCGTTAATGTTTAGTTAATAAATCATATTAAAACTGGAAAAACATTTAGTTTGGAAATCCTAACCTCAAATAATTCCGATTTATAAATTTAAGATCTTGTGACTTCAGAAAAGGGATTAATAAAATGGTGATTATTAACTATAGGTTATGATATAGATAATATTTTTGTTTTCTGTTATGTCTTTACATATTTTATGGTGTGTGTCCTGATGTACAACCGCCCCAAAGCATTCCCAAAAACGGTGAGTACCTCGAGGTATAGTAGTAGTAAAACCCTCGCGTCGTCGTGATATGGCGCCAAAACTCTATTAGGGCCACCACGTCGCGACTGATTTTGTTGCTTGGGATCATAAAACTTTTTTGCCTTATTGCTTCGCATCCTGACATTGTTTGTTGAAGCTCCTATCAATCTTACAAGGAACCTAAGAAAGAACGGAATTAAAGGCAACAAATTAACCTCGCAGTTAATCTTTTATGCCGAAATTTATAGCCCACCGCTTATATAAAGTCCTGCATGCTCTTGGAAAACTTCTTTAGGGAATATGAACTTTCGTGAATAGGGAATCATTGGTACATAAAATCTAATCTATTTTCGACAGTTTCGCACGAAGGTTAGAACTACTACATATTTTTGATAACTTTACCCATCTGTTGTAAAATGACTGGAACAATTCCTCGCATTTTTCGGAAAAGTTTTACATAAAGTTACACGCGTAAATACTCTTATCCAACTAAAAAGAGGAAAAGCCCGTTATTCTTTTCAGGACTTATAATTATGACAAAATTGTTAAAACTAACAATTTCATTTAAACTTAGGACTTGTTTAAAATAAGCTAAATGCTTTTAGTAAATCCCACTGTAAAAGTATACATACAAATTTCTATGAGCTTCGTTCTTTCTAAAAAAACGCAATTGATTTATCTATCTAGTTAAACTATCTATAAATAAATAAAAAAAATAAAAATAAATAAATAGAAATAACTAATAAATATATAAAAATAAAATAATAAAAATAAAAATAAGTAAGCTACCTATGCCTAACGAGCCTTTTAGTCGATTTTAGGCATTGCGAAGATTCTTGAGATTGAGGAGAAGGGAAAGAAATTTCCAACGCAATTTCGTGATTCTTAACCACTTACTTTTAGGCTAAACTTATCTACCTAGGTATGCCAAAAAAAATTTTTCTCTTTTTCCGTCCGTATTCTTGCCAGTCCGATCCGAGGTGGGGATTGGGCTTGAGTGACATAATTATACCCAATAAATATCGAATTTTCCCCAAAACTCAATAATAAAATGGTTATCACAAACTTCCACCTCAGCCCTCCACCCTTCCAACAAACTTTAAATTTTTTCTTGGACTCTCGGTATGAATTTAAAATAATTTTCTCTTTAGAATTTTCAGCTATAAATCTTCCGATTTTTATTTTTCGCGTGCTCTCCAAATAATGGCGCCTCACATTTTCACGTTTTATGGCATATTGGGAAAACCTAGCAAATCCTTATGAAAGCCTGACAACGTTTGCGTTTTCCAGAAAATTCCTTTTTTTTAACACAGCTTCGATACTTTTCTCTTCGTAAAAGGATTGGCATTTCTTCATGTTGAAATCCGTTTTTTTCTTTAAAGTTTACGCATTTTTTTTGCAGTGGGGCTATAATTTATATACCTAATATTTATAAATAGTATTAATGGACAAATTGAAATAATGGCAAAACGTAGTTTATCATGTATTTTTGGTCACATTGTATAAATATCCGAAGAAAAAGCATATAGCACCTAGATTAGATTATATTAGAATGGGGTGGGACACCTGTTCACCTCGATCTTCTCAGATCTATTGTGGTTTCCCTTTCTTCTTCTCTGCTTTGCTGGAACTCCAAATAAGTTGCAGCCCCGTCATTGTCATGAAACCCAGGAGCTTTACCAGTGTGCACTGTATATAGTTCTCTGGCCGCGGACATTCTAGGTCCCCCCGTAATAGCACCCAATATTACCAAAAAAGTTTTCAATTATCAATTTTGTTTTAATACTCTACTCTTTTTTTGCTTCCAAATACTCCTAAAAAACTTTTATTGTGGAGTTATACCGGGTGGGCCATAGAAAACCGGACAAAATGTTTTCCGTTATAACTTTTAAACCGTACTACCGATTTTAATGCAACAAAACTGTCATAACAACAAGTTTCGAAGAGGCGTGCCCCCTAAAAACCCAGTCTACCCGACGAGTGCCATGGTGGAGCAGCAAGCTAGACATGCTTCGCAGCAAAACCAAAAATGCACTAAACAAGGCGATGAGGGATGGGGAGAATGACTCTTGGGAAATATACAGAGAAGCCAGAAAGGAGTTCAAAAAAGAGGTAAGAAACTGCAAAAGAGACAGTTGGAGAAAATATTGCGGATAGATTAATTCCCTTCCAGAGACCTCCAGACTACTCGAAATTCTAAGCAGCGAGAATAAACAAACCCTAACATCGTTAAAAAGGCCAGACGGGAGCTGGACCGACTCATGCGAGGAGTCAATACGACACCTGCTCGAGGTTCACTTCCCGGGAGAGGGTGGCGAACGGGCAGCGCAGAGGACGGCCGGACCCCGGGAGGGGCAAGACCCTGACTGGAGACTGGCGGACCGAGTGGTCTCGGATGCTACCATCTCCTGGGAAATCAACGAGTTCAGCCCCTGCAAGTCCCCGGGGCCTGCAAAGGGCGGTACGAATCATAGAAAACTGGTGTCAACAAAACGGTCTCTCTGTTAATCCAGGAAAGACAGAGATGATCCTGTTCACAAGAAAGAGGAAAATGGAGGAATTCAGAGCACTCAAGATGTACGGGAGACCTCTGACTTTGATTTCAGAATTAAAGTACCTAGGGGTCACCCTAGACAAGGGCCTCACCTGGACACCACACGTTGCGAAATTGACCAATAAGGTGCAGGAAACGATGTGCAACTGCGTCAAGTGGTTGGCCGCACCTGGGGTTTGAGCCCCAGAAACCTCCACTGGATGTACACGGCAGTACTAAGACCAAGGATCCAGTACGGATCCATACTCTGGTGGCCAGCAGTGGAGAAGGTCATTACTATCCTCAAGCCTAGGAGCCTACAGGAAACCATATGCAGAGGGATAACCGGCGCTATGAGGACGGCACCTATACAGGCACTCGAAACCATTCTGGGACTGCCGCCGCTTCCGATCTGGATCAGAAAAGAAGCGATGGCGACCCACCTCCGGCTGAGAGATACAGGTCAATGGAGAGGAAGAGGGGAAGCTGTGAGGCATCTTAGGATTGCCCAAATCACCGAGAGAGAAATCCCTATGGCAGCGATTAAAACACAAAGACCAAAAAACCCCTGGAGATTCAACAAGAGGTATAAAGTAGTCATCCCAGACAGGAAACTATGGCAGAGTGAAAACCTCCGCGAACAGTTCGAGGAGAACGCCGTGATTTGCTACACCGATGGGTCGAAATTATCGGAGAGGCAAACCACAGGATCGGGGGTTTATGTGGAAGACCAGGAGGTTCGAAAGAGCTACCCGCTCGGAGAGCAAGCCACAGTCTTTCAGGCAGAGGTGTATGCCATAATAATGGCTGCAACCATGAAAGAAATAAAGAACGGTAGGGAGGAGTATGTTTATATATGCTCCGACAGCCAATCAGCCCTAAAGGCACTAAGGGCGCCCAAGATAAACAACACCCTGGTGGAGGAATGTGCGGATGCACTAGAATCCTTGGGAGAGGGCAAACAAGTGACACTTATGTGGGTACCGGGACATATGGGGGTGCAGGGTAACGAGATGGCCGACGAGCTCGCCAGGATCGGGGCAAGCACCCAGTATGTAGGGCCGGAACCACTCCTAGGAACAACCAAGAGGCAATTGCAAAGTCTACTCAATAAATAGGCCAACGATGCCATGACGACCGTTTGGAGAGGAGGAACAGGATGCAGACAGACCAAGGGCTTCGTGAAGGGCCCGGATGTAGCCAGACAAAAATGGCTTCTGGGGAGATCGCGAAGGGACGCTGGTCTGCTGACAGGTATCATAACAGGTCACAACCGACTAAGGAAGCACATGACCCGGATCGCGGTGGAGAATGACTCGACCTGCCGGGCCTGCGGGCGGGCAGAAGAGACATCTCGACACGTTATAGCGAACTGCGAGGCATACCAGAGGACGAGATATCGAATATTCGGTTTCTCGACCCTGAATGAGGAGGACCTGCACATATATACTGGACTTTGCAAAAAGAACAGTGAAACCAAATGAGCAGACTGCCAGACTAGTGGTGCAGGCGGTGGATTAGGGGCAAGCTCGGGGTAGGGCAGAAAGGGCCCAGGGAGGCCTACTTGCCAGGCTTTGCGCCGCCCCTTCTCTACTACTACAACTACTATTTTTTCTGTAAACTTTTAAATTTATGTTTTATTTGTACAAAAGTTCTGCTTTCGCAACGCACAACGAGGTATAAATCTGGTGGATCTCCAAAAATTCATTTTTGTTTCCATCACTGTTTTTCAGATTATACGATTGCCTTCTCAAATTGATACTCAACCGATTTCAATGAACTAAAAAGCATCATGGCGAAGATCAAAAACTTCTAAAAGATGAACATAATTAAATTGATCTCTTCACAGAAGCTCGTTTATTCTTAGGTTTCAAGAACCTAAAAATGCCCTTTCTCCAATGCGAATAGCTAGGTACGAATCACTAAAATCGGTTTAGTGGTTCTCAAAATATTAATTTCTTAATAACCACTAAACCGTTTCTAATGATTTGTACCTAGTTATACGTGGCGGAGACAGAGCTTTTTACGAATTTAAAAAAAGTCGAAAAGGTTTTCGAAACATAAGAATAATCGAGCGTCTTTAAAGGGTTAAATTTGATTGCCGCAATCTTGGTTAAACAAATTACGACAAATTTTGATAGTGGTCTTTAAAGTTCAATCGATCTTTGTCATAATGCTTTTTATTAAATTAAAATCGGTTCAGTAATTATGAATTTATTAGGAAATTAATGCAGACGGAATTGAGAAGGCAATAGTATATTCTGGAAAACAGTGATTGAAACAAAAATTAATTTTTTAAGAACCCCTAAACCGGTTTTAATGATTTATACCTAGTGGTGCGTGGCGAAAGCAAAAATTTTCTACGAATAACAAAAAATTAAAAAGCTTTTAGAAAATACGAATAAACGAGCCTCTTTGAAACGTCAAGTTTGATTCTGTCTGCCATCTTAGATTTTAAGATGGCGGCAAATTTAAATAGCAGTGGTTAAAAAACAATCGATTTTCACTATGATGCTTTTTATTTCATTGAAATCGGTTTTCTAATCATTAATTTATGAGAAAATGTATGCAAACAAAATTGAGACGGGAATCGCATTATCCGTAAAACACTGATTGAAAATTTTTATTTTTTTTAGGAAAAATTTAACCGATTTTAATGATTCGTACCTCGTTCTGCGTGGAAGAAACAGAGCTTTTTTAGGAATTCATAAAAGGATCCGAAAATCTTCCGTAACATAAAAATAAATGTGGCTCTTTGAAGGGTAAAGTTTGATTCTTTCACATATGTTAGATTTTAAGATGGCGGATAAAAAAATATTCTTTTTCGAAGTCCTGCTCAATTCCCTGCAGAGAGCAGTTTTTTGCATTAAAATAGGTGATATGGTTTGAAAGTTTGTTGGTATATTTCCTAGAACGCTATTTAGTAAGATTAAATACTATGTGGGTCAACACATCAGAGACCTTAGCTTAGAAGTTAGAATACTTTTAAAGTCAAATAAATATCCGAATTAACTGGACTTTGAAAGCAAGTCATATTTTGTAAAAACCAAGACACGGCTCGGAGAACTTTCTAGAACTTTTGCCGAATAAGCTAAAATTTGAATCGGTGGCCTTAAAAAGAAATATGCCTCCGAGCTGTGTCTTAGTTTTTCCAAAATATGCCGTCAGTTTAAAGTTCAGACACTTCCTGGAAAAATAGAACATAAGGAATGGATATCACCAAAGGAAAAGTGGCAAATTTTGAACGAGCGGATGGAGCAGTCTGAAAGGTATAAAAGTTAGGTATATATTCCCTGAGTATATTTGATCTGTGGTCTAACTTGACGTATAACCCTACTTTATGGTTAATTTTTCGACGATGACATAGACGGTATCGACGACGACGTTATCGACGACGACGGTATCGACGACGATGACATCGATGACAACTACAACACAGACGACGACGTCGACGACATCGACGACGACAACGACGACGACGACTTTAGTTCTCTCGGTAGTACCGCTCAGGGTGGCGAAGCATGAGAAACAGGTAGGTGGGAATAGGAGACCTTTTTTCATATGCAACTATTTCAAAACCGTAACGTCACATACTACTTCCTAGTTTGACAATGCGCTTATGGCTCGAATAAACTAATGTTTCATCGGCTCCATCTCCCAGTAACCGAAAATATGGGAGGAATCTTTTCAAAAAGATATTTATACAGATTAATTCAAAATTCCCTGAAAAGATTTGAACAGTGGTTAGATTTCATTAATCTAAGTAAGATTACGTAATTATTTTGTATAAATTCCATTTTTTTTCTCTAAATTTAGGAGTAAAATTTTCGTATTTTTTGGGAATCGTCTGTAAAATATTTTACCAAGCAAGGGTTTTGGTCAAGCATTTTAAAGTTGTCAAAGTTTTGTTTTTAAAAAAAATTATGTTTCTATCACACATTAAAGGGTGCTTCTCAGAAAGTATTCTATCAATGCGCTAACTGCTTGCGAATACTGCATGGGTGGTCATAGAGATAGGTAAGGCGTAGTCGCTGTTGTACGGCATATCCGTTCTGAGCATGCGCACTAACGTACGACAACGATTACTCAACCTTTTTATGTGCAACTTTAACAGTGGGATTTACTAAGATCGTAAACAGTACCACCACAGCTCTAAATATTTAAACCTGTGGGGGGTACTAAACTTTAAAACCAATTTTCAAAAAACACTTACCCATACGGAAAAAACACAAAGTTATTCATCATTTTGTATTGTTATTGCAAAATACCACTGAGAAAATTCCATAAAAGTAATTTTTTTTACAAGTTTCAAAATGGCGAATGGGGAATGCGCCAAAAATTTTTCACATAATAGCGTCATTATATGTGTTTCAGGTTATAAAGTTGGTTATTTTTTTAGACCACCTCTGGGGGGTGGTTTAAATTTATAGCCCCTAGAAAGGATTATTTTGTGGCAATTGGTAACAAATTTGTTTATAATTTCCCTAAGTAACCGTTCTTACAAGAATTAATTTACCTTATTTAATATCTCAAGTTGTTCATTAATCAATAAAACACCTCCAATTTAGTCCAGGAAAATTCCATATTTTGAACCCATTTTCAGCACAAAAAAATATATTTATAAGGGCACTGCAAGGCAAAACAAACATAAGTGAAGGTCACTGATTATGCACAAAAACTGTTCCCAATGAAGAAAATCGAAAACAACTGCACCTATTTATTCATTTACAAACTGAAATTAAAACAATGCGTTTATCTAAAAGCTTAATCATTAAACAAAACTTTTCACTGACATCTCACACTCAAAAGTCTCAAAGCTGCGGTTTTCATCGGAATTTCACTAATGGCCATTTTCTCATGTTCTACCAGAGAACCGGGCACCGTCCAGTTCGTTGTGCCGACATGACTCTTTTGTGAACTCATCAGTGAATAATTGGATTTAGATCTGTTTTTAGCCGCATTTGTTTTCGTGACCTGCTTTGATGAAATATTTTTATTTGTGGTCTTCGATTTCGATGAATTTGTGTTTGTAAAGATTTTTTCATAATTTCATAACTTTATTTTAAATAAATACAAAGTTAATCTAATCCTTATTTTATGATTAAATATCGAAATTGTTTTGTGACAGTGAGTATTAATTGCGAAAATCAATAAACACGGGTAAGTTTTGATAAGAGTGACATATAACATCAATTTTAATTTGTTCAACAGAGTGTTTAACATTTAGATCCCCCCTAGGGTTAAAAAAAAACTTCTTTTAAATTGAAACTTTTTTCTTAAATCCAACAAAAGGTTGTTATAAATCAAACTATGTCCAAAACTCAAGGAAGTTGGTATAAAATGCTTAAAACCAACCATTTCACTTAAACTTAGGACCTATCTAAAATATTTAGCCTATTTTAGATAGGTTTATAGTAAATCCCACTATAAATGTTTATGATTGACATGTATGCACTGAGATACGACAAGGAATAGGCACTCTTTTTATATGTAACTTTAAGTGTCTACTGTCATTATTTTTAATTCTAAATTCACTAGCGTAAATCACTCAAAATTAAAAAAAAAATTTGAAAAAATTATTGCCATGAAAACAGCAATAAAATACGCCATTTTGAAAAGCCATTGTCAACTCCTTGGGTCAAAGCAGAGAAAAAGTGGCGTTTCTCCAACCGTTATGCCGTTTTAGCTATGAAACTCTCAATCACATCGTTACCCCTTATTTTTTAGACTGGTTGGTTGGGATATCCATTCCCTATGTGTTCTGTTTTCCCTGGACAATTCTGATGTTTATTTGACACCAAAAAGTATGGATATAACATGAACCTTTTTGAACGTCACTTCGACATTTCCTGAGCTAAGGTCACTGACGAAAAAAAAAAGGGTCTCTACTCTTACACTGTGTGAATAAGTAGTGGCGGACATACAAGATAAGATGCGCGGGACGGATTAGCCCCCCACTCCTTGTCAGCTAACTTAAGCTGCTTTTATTTCATATTTTACAAAAAGTATAAAGAACGTAAAAAATTTTAACTTTAAAAAATGCCAGGACCGCTCCTGGAATAAATTAGGCTATAGACAGTGGCGTAGTAAATGGCTGTGATTCACCAAACTAACTCAAATTTAACATAACGTAACATTTACTCAAAAAAAGTACAATATTAATAAAAGTAAAACAAATGTAATGCCTAATTCTAATCAATAAATATTAGAAAAGCCAACATAAGCTTAAAACTTGTGTGACTGGATTAAACTGATTTTAAATCAGACAATCACAGCAACTAAGTAATATGTGCTATAGTTAAAATAAGAGAAGAACAAAAACAAAAACAGAAACTAGTTAGTTATATTGATCCTTGGAGGGCGTTCATGTGGGTTTTTTTGAATAGGAACTTTTAGAGAACAGAAACAAAACAAAATTGCTTCCGGGATTTTTTTCCCACAGTATTTATTTCAACGGTAGACCGGTTTCGCGTAAAGAGGCATCTTCAGTACTAAATACTTCATTGCTGTTGATTTTTTAAGTATTTGGTACTGAAGATGCCTCTTTAGGCAAAAACGGTCTACCGTTGAAATAAATACTGTGGGAAAAAGACCCCGGAAGCCATTTTGTTGTTTCTTTTCTCTAAAAGTTCCTAGTTATATTGATATTTTTAGCCTAGTCTTTCCTTTAAGCCATTTTTTCAATTTACTTTTAAACATAGACGAACTATGCCTGATCCACAGATTTGCTTTTTGCAGCTAGTTTTACAAAAACAAAGCAAGAAAGCTAGCGGCTTTTTTTGAGTTTGGCGTAAAAAAGCGAGCAGTTGTGGCTCGTGTTTTGCTGCCAGTCCTCCCCTTTGACCAAATAAACATAGCCAAATAGTTCTTAATTTTATTTCGCCTCCCACACATTAAGAAAGCCACCTCTTTCTCCATTTTATAAATAAAACTCACAAACGAAAAATAATAAACAAAGTGAGGTTAGATTTTCAGCATCTTTAGTTGGACGATATCCTACTTCTTGCCTGCCTGCAAAAGCAGTCAAATCAGTCAGCGTGGGGAACTTTTAATTGATTTTGATTTGATTTTGTAACCCGAGAGACTGTAGTCTTTGGTACTAAAATAACTGTCTAAGATCAAATAATACATAAATTTGTTCGATAAACATGTTTATGAAATTTAAACATCTTCTGAAAGTCAAAAATAAGGCTTTAAAAAGACAAGTTAGCTTACTACGATAAGTTAACATTATTTCGAAAACGTTTTAACAGCTTTTTAGTTTAGCTGTTAAATTTATATTATGCAAACTGTGCTTCGTCGCGTGGAAACTCATCGTATTAAACGACAAAAGCTGCTGGTAATGGTGGATTTGCACCTAAATTTGATTTAAATATTAAGAAACCGTGACATTAAATTTCTCATTCAGGATTTAATATGTATAGAACGAGCGTAAACCCGAAAGGCGCTGACATATACTGACTGACATATATTCATTAAAACAAGCGTTTTTGTAATATTTCTTAAAAATATTAAAATCATCTGTAAGACACAAATCCCAAGGAAATAGTTATTTACATACCAAGGGTGGAAAGTGCCACATTTTCTCCCGCAGTTTGTTTGATGCCCGACGTTAGGAGGGCATTAAGAAACCAATGGAGGCAATGCACTTTACTCCAGAGGCATGTATCTGATTTTATCTACTACCTAATAATAGAAGCACTAACAAAATAATACTTCCGGCCGATTTTTTCAATTCCCGCCTTTCGGCAAGGATCGCTACGCGTCACGGTGAGATAAAGTATTGTTGTTTGAAAAGAATTTAAAAACACCATGCAAACATTTACAGTGAGATTTACTAAATATTTACGCCTGTGGAGGTACTAAATTTTAAAACCAATGTTCAAAAAACATCCATGCAGAAAAGACACAAAATAATTGATTATTTTGTATTGTTATTAAAAAATACCACTGAAAAAGTGTCTTTTGTGTCTCAAAATACACCATATTTTAGGAGAAAATGCACTAAAACTAATTTCTCTTGACAGGTTTCAAAATGGCAAATGGTGAATACGCCAAAAATTTGGCACATAATAGCTTCATTATTTGTGTTTGATGTTATAAAGTTGATGATTTTTTTTAGGCCACCTCAGGGGGTGGGGTGGTTTAAATTTATAGCCCTTAGAAAGGATTGTTTTGTGGCATTTAGTAATAAGTTCTTTTATAATTTCCCTAAGTAACCGTTTTTACAAAGATTAATTTACCTTATTTAATATCCCAAGTTGTTCATTACCTAATAAAATACTTCCTATTTTGTCCAAAAAAACGCCATAGTTTGAACCCGTTTTCAGCACAAAAAATATATTTATGAGGGCACTACGAGGCAAAACAAACATAAGTGAAGGCCACTAATTATATACGAAAAATATACCAAACAAAAAACCCAAAACAACTATATTAATTTATTTACAAACTGAAACTAAAACATTGAGGTTATCTAAAAGCTCAGTCAAAAAAAATTTCTTTACTCAAAGCCCACTCATTTCAAAGCTGTAGCTTTTATCAGTAGAGGTTGGTGCAAGCCAAGGTGCAAGCAGAGTTAGAAGATCCAAACTCGCTGTTTGTGATTGAACGCAGCACTAATATTTTTAAACTGACATTTCGACAGTTTTTAATACAAATATAAACATTCTTTAAATAAATACAAAATTAATCTACTCCTTATTTTATTATTACCCATCTAAATCCTTGTGTGATATCAAATATTAATTGGAAAAATTAATTAACAAGGGTAAGTTTTAATTAGAGTGACATATAGTTACACATGTTAGTTTATTCTATAGAGTGTTTACTATATAAACTTCGCGTGGGTTTAAATTTTTTAATTTTCTGGATCCTCAAGGAGGACTGGTTTAAAATGCTTAAAACCAAAAATTTTACCTAAACTTAGGACCGTTCTAAAATAGACTAAACCTTTTTAGTAAATTCCACCGTAAATGAAAATATACAATCTGGTAGGCTTGTATCTAGGACGCTAATGGTGGTTATATGAAGCAGGAGAGCGTTGTTTTTTCGTCTGTGTTAGTTCGTCGATCTCTAAAAAATTAAATTTTCTAAAGAAAACCAAGATATGGAAGAAAAATCGTTCTGGATTATCTACCCCGAAAATCAAGAGAAAGGTATGAAAAGGAATATGGCCTGTTTCAGAAATGGATGGGGGAAAATAACGTAAAAAAAGTTTCTGAAAGTTCCGCCCTTGAAGCCAACTGAAGCCGTCATCATTATGAAGCAAATACAGCATTAGCTTAAAGGAAAATGTTGACATAAAATACCTTAAGTTTATTGCCTTATTAAAGCGCCAATCTCATGGTTTTCATTAAAACAAAGCCTCTAGTTTTACAAGGGACGAAATCAACGCATTCGTGAGCTAAGCTTTGGATGAATATTTCATGCACTTGAAGGTAAGCTAGACTAGTTTTTATTTTCAAAAAATGTTGGGCTATAAAATGGCATATTATAGGAAAACTAACTCAATGTTCTATTATTTTCAGGTGGCGTTACTTTTTGGATTAGCGGGAGCCTGCCGTTGCGCTGAGATGATCAACATTATGATTAGTGACATTGATGATAGGAGTCACATGTTGGTCGTCAGATTACCGAATTCAAAACCTAAGACAAAAAGAACATTCACGACCACGAATGACACGTTGGGAAGGGTTCCTGTGCTGGATCTGTATAGACCGAAAAATGTGAGTCACCAACGATTTTTCCTCACCTATCAAATTGGGAGGTGCTCGTCCCAGGTTATAGGATAAAAATACCATACCAAAAATACGTGGTAAAATAGCAGAATTTTTAAAAATGGAGAACAAGAAGAGCTACACATTTCGCAGAACCTCTGCCACCCTATTAGTGAATGCAGGTGGAGATTTACTTATACTTCAGCAGCACGGAGGGAATGCAGGAATTCTCTATCTCTATGTACAGTGGTCGAAGGATATATAAGTGAGTCTCTATCGAAAAAGTGCGAGGTTGCCAGCCGCATAATATCAGGGAATGTTTCTACCAATCCCACCTGCAGTGAGACATCGAAAAATAATACCCCGAGCACATCACAGCAAATGAATAATAAGGTTTTAAATATTTATTCTCCTGCAGCGTTCAACAATGGCGATAACAATGCTGGTTTAAAATTATCCTTCACTAATTTACAAACCTGTAACATTACTTTCAATAATAATAAATAACTATTTGAGAAAAAACAACTATTCATTGTTCTGGGCGGTACGGAGAGGTACAGCTGTCACTTTACCTCTTTTAAAGTGGCATTTTCGCCCCTTATATTCGGGTCATTTCCTGACAGGGTAGTAGATAAAAAATATTTTAAAAACTATGGTTTGCAAACAGCTTATATTTCTTAGCAATTTTTATATAAACTTTACAACATGCTGGCTTCAAAGATAGCCTTATATTATAGTCCCCAAGCATCTGCCAGATATATGAATACCCTCAGGAAAATCCACTCCTCTAGCTCTTGTTTAATAAGCTGGCATTTTCGCCCCTCATATTCGGGTCGAAAATGTAATTTTCTGACAAGGTAGTAGATAAAAAATATTTAAAAAACTATGATTTGCAAAAATCTTATATTTCTTAGCAATTTTCTTTAAACTTTACAACATTCTGACTTCAAAGCTATCCCTATATTATAGGCCTCAAGCACCAGCTAGATATATGAAGACCCTCAGGAAAATCCACTCCTCTAGTTCTTGTTTAATAAAGAGCTGGCGATACTGGTGGACCCCCTTATGTTGCCTAATGCCTCTTACACAGGCATAGGGGTTAGGGTGTTACTCTTACTCTCCAAACACCAGAAGGTGTCTAACGGTATATAGGTTCCAATTAATATATGTTCTTTAAGGCGTTGACGGGAAAGTCATCATCTCTGCGACGATATTATGGGTTTACACAAAGCTAAGAGATAATCCAGCAAATGAGCTTTGATCTTGTGATTATATTAAGAATTTTTTAATTTTCATTTTCTGCATAAGCAAAACTTAATCATGTAATCACAAGACACCATTAGATCAGTTAAGTGCCTGTTCCAAAGTTAACCAATATAACGAGACTACACTAGTCAACACAAAAAAAGGTCGGCATTAAAAATACCTCAGTCTTATAGATTTTGACCTGTTCGACGCAAATCTATCGCTTAACATATTTTCCGGGGTCGGGTTTATATGATACAGGTAATATACCTGTCTACGAACCATATATCTTTTACACTGGCGTATGCTGTTAACGCATTGTCACGGACCAAACTGAAAGAGTGATTTTTATATGTGTATGTATGTTTATGAGTGTAGTTCAGTATGTCGGCCCATTTAAGCGAGTGCAGATCTTTTTCCTCTATCGTGGGAAATCCCCACTTCAGCTGCTTTGATCTAGCATATGCATCACACTCGGCTATCAAGTGCTGCGCCGATTCCTCTTCGAGCTCGCAAGCAGGACACACATCTCCTACTACTCCTATTTGCGTCAGATGTTTGTTCAGCCGTTTGTGCCCAGTCATTATCCCTGTCAGCAGTCCAATGTCCTTTCGTGTCTTGCCTAAGAGCCATTTAGTTTTGGCTACATTCGCACCATCGAAAAATAGCTTGGACTGTCTGCACTTTGACTCTTGCTCCAGGACGTCTTCAATTCATTATTCGCCCATTTGTTGAGCTCTCTCTGTACCTGTTTCCATGTTATTCCCAGAGGAGGTTCCGATCCAATGTATTGGATTTCGGCCCCTAGTCTGGCAAGTTCGTCCGCTTTCTCGTTCTTTGGTATCCCTGATGATATTGTCCTGATGACCCTTATGACCTGGGACCCATATCAGTGTCCCCCTTTTGTCTTGAGCCAGCGTTTGCAGTGTTTCAGCGTACTCCTCCACCAGACTACTGACTATTTTGGATGTACTTGCCCTGAGGGCAGCCTGGCTGTCGGAGCATATATATATGTCCCTCCTGCTATTTCTGACCTCGGGTAGGGTTGCTGCCATGATAATCGCATACACCTCCGTTTGAAACACCGTGGCGTGTTCTCCAAGTGGATAACTCTTCTGAACTTCTAGGCTTTCCGCGTACACTCCTGTGCCTATTTTCTGCACGGCTGACAGTTTAGAGCCATCCGTGTAGCAGACCGTCGCCTCTCTGCGTAATTCCGTTCGGAATTATTCCCTTTGCCACTCTTTCCGTTCTGCTATTGTGACCTTGTACTTTTTATCGAACCTCCATGGTTTAAGCGGTGCTTTCACTGGCAGTGTTAGGAGGGGCAACTCTTTCGTTGCGAGTCCCTCGAACGCCATATTGCCCTCTCTTTCCTCCTTGCTCTTCCACAGTCCCTGGTCCCTTAATTGCAGGTGCGTCACCTTTGCCTCCTTCTTGTTCCAAGTTGGAAGCGAGGGGAGACCCAATATTGTTTTCAGGGCGTGGATGAGGGTCGTTCTCATTGCGCCGGTCATCCCTCTGCAGAAGAGCCCTTACAGGCTCTCTTTTATGCTTAGTTACTAGCTTTTGGTAATTTGTTGTACCAAACTTCGCAATTTAACAAATATGGTTGGTAAATTTGTGCAGATTTGAAGGTAGTAGCTGCTTTACTCGGCATGTAGTTGGGGTGTATAAAATACTGTTGTTTTTTATGCGAATGGGATAGCCGAGCTAAAGAGGATCACTATAAAAAAAAAAGAAATTTGCTACAAAGAGAATCTTTTGTACCGGGAGTGAAAAATATTTCGAACAATCCTTTAGTTCCTTTAAATAAAATATTACTTCCGCCGTTACATATCAAACTTGGCTTATTTAAAAACTCTGTTAAAGCTATGAATCAAGATCTTCCTGCCTTTAATCAGATGAAACAAAACTTTCTCAGAATAAGTCAAGATTAAAGGGGAAATTTTTGTGGGAAAGCTTGAGGAAAAAGAAAAAGTCATATGGGAGGCAGAGCAGACAATTATCCAGAGATTTTAAAGAAACTTTTACAATCATATGAAAATATGAGGTGTAGTTTGTCGTTAAAAATACACTTTATACACTCTCACTTAGGCTACTTTCCTGAAAACTGTGGAGGTGCGAGTGGCGAACGTGGAGAATGATTCCATCAAGAAATTGCAAATACGAAAAATAGATGCCAAGGGAAGCGAATTGTTTCAATGTTAACGGATTACTGTTGGACGCTTTGTCGAAAAAAACTAAAGGATGTGTACAAGAGACACTGAAAAAGACTAATCATTATGTACAGTATTTCTTATAATATGTAGATATATATATGGTGGTTTATAAAAACTCGATTTATTAATCAAAAACAATATCATATTAAAATTGTAAAATGGTGTAACAAAGAATATTTTGACTCTAAGCTACTTCAGTAACAAACAATTGAGAAACTCTATTTTTACCCACGACCTATAAAAAAAATTAATTTAGTAAGTAACCAACTATTATCCTGGCGGTCCAGAGAAATTTGATTTTAATATAATTATATTGGTATTACATTTAAATAAATAAGTATTGAGCTTTCCCTCAAATCGTCCTCGGATCGTAAGATCCGGATTTCGCACTTATGGTGCTCATCAGTACGGTGCTAGGAATTAGGAAATGAAATGATGATGAAAAACTCTGACACAATATTCATGTAAAAGAAAACCATCTATCAAATTTCAGAATCGCCAGATGTACCTTCAATTTGAAAGAATATTAAGCATCTCTACGGAGAAAAATATAATTATCTTTAGAGATATCCTGCGAAATCCAGATCTTACGGTCACCATAAGCATTTTTGAGGGAAAGCTTGCTATTCACGGATTTTGTTATTTATTTACCATCGCTAAATCATTTTTTTAATAAATAAGTATTAATAATTGTTAAAGCAACACTCGTGGCATATCGGACAAAGCGTTTTTGTTTCTCAATTCATTACGACCAGGCCTCCAAGGTCTAATGGAGAATCCAGACACCTACAGACCTGTTTCATCCTTATTAGGAATCATCAGGATTGTACTTGGCAGTTGCCACGAGTGTTACTTTAATTTTTATTTTCGGGCACAAGAGTCACTTTGTTATTAATAATTATGCTTTTTAATACGGCTCCAATTATTATAATAAGATTTCTGCATGTTATTTACAAAGTATAGGCACTAATAATATATTTTATGCACTTTATGAATTTAAAGAGTACTTTAAGTCTCTCGTGGAAAAAAGTTGTACTTTAAATCCCTAGAAAATGAAAGTAAATTTCTTTGAAATAAAACCTAAATTTAGAAAATTATTCTCAATAATTTTATTAGAACTATAACTTCTTATGGATGTAACAAAAGTATAACGTGTTTAGAACAATATTAAATTGTAAAAAACACCATAATTTCTATTAATATGAACCGGTATTTTTACCACTCTGCAATTAGCGAAGTGAAAAAAAGCTGTCAGTGTGTTGAATTTGCTAATGTCGATGCCCATGTCTGTTGCAATTGTGGATTTTATCATCGAATATACGCTCCACTGTAACGATGCTTTACTCTCTTTTGACTTTTCAAAAAAATATCCTAGCAGTAACTTTTCTTCTCTAAATTCTTATACATTCAGTTCTTTGCACCATTTGATAAACTCATATAATGGTTTTTATATTGTTCTCCAGATTTCTTTGGTAATAATTGGCCTGCAGCCTCTTGAGCTGCCTTTTCGATTTGTTTCATCGCGATCAACGTCTTTCAGTCGATGTGGTATGTTTGACTAATATTTATCGAGTGGCTTTTGTTTTACTTAGTTACTTGCCATAGCACACCAACATTTTTAGTTGACAGTGACAATCATGATCTGGGGATCATCATAGTACAATAATAAGTTCGTTAAAAAACAAAAGATCAAAAGATCTTCGGTGGAAATAACGAAAATTAAAACTTGGATGAGTATCCCAAAAGGAACACATAAAAGATCAAATCGAAAAGAGAAATGATTAAACGATGTTTCGCCCTGGGTAACCAGCGTGGGCTCATCAGTAGTTTTACTGGTCACCCTCCACTATACATCATTAAATACCATCATACACTTAGATTTCCAACCTTGAACCACTCACAAATACGCATCTTTCCGCACTGGCACTTACTTATCCAAGTTACCTAATACGAATTCGTCCTGGCAACACATATTTCCAGTAGGATTATGCTCCTAAGGCAATTAAAACAAAGAAGAAGTTAAAAAACCTCCAAATCAGTTACTTCAACCGAAAAGAAACTAAAAAACAAACCAGGTGGGTAACCAGCGTGGGCTCATCAGTAGTTTTACTGGTCACCCTCCACTATACATCATTAAACATCATCATACACTTAGATTTCCAAACTTGAACCACTCACAAATAGGCATCGTTCCGCACTGGCACTTACTTATCTAAGTTACCTGATACGAATTCGTCCTAGCGTGTTAATATTATTTAAAACTACTGATGAGCTTACGCTGGTTACCCAGGGCGAAACATCGTTTAATCATTTCTCTTTTCGCTTTGATCTTTTGTGTGTTCCTTTTGGGATACTCATCCAAGTTTGAATTTTCGTTATTTCCACCCAAGATCTTTTGATCTTTTGTTTTTAAGTTTCTTTTCGGTTGAAGTAACTGATTTGGATGTTTTTTAACTTCTTCTTAATAAGTTCGTTCATGTGGTAACAATGAGCTCATTCGATGACGTTTTAGAAATAGAGTACCTAGCGTTTAGTGGCATTTAATTTTTTATTTCGTTATTTTTTCTTTAACGTTTTACCTATCCTAAAAAATATAAAATATTACATACACACCGAGGCAAAAGTGTTTTTAAATCCCTCGACAAATTATAGCCCTCCCGTTGGTCGGGCTATAAACTTTTTATCTCGGGATTTAAAATACTTAGTCCCCAGTTGTATAATGTACTATTACAGGTAGTAAATTAACACCCTGTTTCCCTTAAAAAAACTGAAGGGCAGAGACTCATCAAAGTCAAACAATAGGAGCTTGTACGATACTACATATCTAGAGAGATATAAAATAGATTTAATTACATCACAAAGCATATGTCGCAAAAATGCGAGTTCTTTTAAAACAACCCCTTTTTGCTCCCCATCAAAGATGATTTTATTTTTCCGATAGCATTAACTAATGTCTAATCTACGTCTACACACCAAATTTCATTATAATCGGATGAAAGGTTCAGAACTAACACCCGGTTATATTTTGTTAGACAAGACAATTGTTAGACAATAGTTTATTTAGCCAAAATCAATATAAACGTATATTTGGGTCGTCAAAAAATTACTTATTAGTTGAAAAACAACAATGTTTAAAATACCAATTTAGTTATAGTTAAATTGAAACAGATAAAGATTAAATTTAAGACTAAAAATGACAAATCACTAATAGATTACAATACAACTTTTAATTAAACAAACACCCTCTAGAATATAGAGATATTGATATAAACACTGAGAAAAAAAACAAGTAGGATAGCAATAGACACATAAGACTATTACAGTTAAATGCTAATGAAGGGTTTTAAAATACTAATATCACATAATAAATTGTTACAAACAAACAAGAAGTTTGAATTTTCCACCCAAGATCTTTTAATCTTTTGTTTTTTAGTTTCTTTTCGATTGAAGTAATTGATTTGGAGGTTTTTTTAACTTCTTTTTATATATATTCCTACTAGAAATATTAACACGCCAGGATGAATTCGTATCAGGTAACTTGGATAAGTACCAATGCGGAACGATGCTTTATTTGTGAGTGGTTCAAGGTTGGAAATCAAAGTGTATGATGATGTTTAATGATGTATAGTGGAGAGTGACCAGTGAAATGAGCCCACGCTGGTTACCCAGGGCGAAACATCGTTTTCTCTTTGATCATTTCTCTTCTCGCTTTGATCTTGTGTGTGTTCCTTGTGGAATGCTCATCCAAGTTTGAATTTTCGTTATTTCCACTCAAGATCTTTTGATCTTTTGTTTTTTAACTCTAGCGTTATTTTCAGAACACAGCTTGTCTCCTTCGTATGTCAGATATTCAGGGGGATACATGTTGATAGTCGACACTACTAATGCTGTTGTTTTTTCAGTGATCAAAACAAGTTGATTTTTGACAAACCAGTCTTGAAAATCCTCTAAAACATTAAAACACTTTTCGTTTATATTTTCATTTTTTAATACTGGAATAATTACGCTGGCATGGTCAGCATAATTGGCTATTAAATTAGGAATTTTGATAACGTTATTTAGGTCATTCATATATATAATAAATAAGAGTGGTCCAAGGATGCTGCCCTGAGGAACTTCAGTTTTAATGAAAGGAGAACCCGATTCAATTTTTTTATTGTTTTGTAAATTTAAAATTACTTTTTGCGGTTTTTCACCAAGATATGACTTAAAAAGATCATCATCGATGGTGCCAAAAGCTTTTGATAAGTCCAATAATAATCCGCAGCTGCGCCCTTCGATTTAAGAGTTTTTATGATTGTTTTGTTTGGTTTCAGAAGAGCAGATTCTGTGGATTTTCTTGGCAAGAAACGAAGGAAAGGAAGAAGTTTGAAAGTCTGGAGTGGATTAAGAGCTCAAAAAGTTTAGCAAAAAAAGAGAGTAGGCTAATTGGGCTATTTGTCATTATCGTTATTTTAGATTCAGTAAACCAGTACTAAAGTTATTCTAACTTAATTAGGTAAGGTGTTACCTTTTTTGACTTTTAGGAATCCTGCAAAAGCAGTTTTACTGGCTATTGGCTAATTTGGCAACAAAATTTGTACCATTTTTTCCTTAGATTCAGGGACCAATTTGAAGCTTGAAATATGATTTGATACAAGAAATATGTCAAATTATTCTCATCACAGCAAACATCGATCGGCCGCCATATTTGTTTTTATTGTATCGATTTTCACTAATTTTGAAAATTCGAAAGTAAAGTTCAAGCACCAAAAAACCGTATATGTGATTTTTTAAATATTGATTTTATTTCAAAAATTACCAAAGCCAACGTAAGTGCTTCTGCGTTTTTTAAAGATAATTTTTTTTTACTTTTTTATTAAACATAACAAAGAAGAAAATCAGTTTTTTTGGTTCGTGAGTTGCATGGGCACAGACACACACATAGAAAGACCTAAAGGTCAAACTAATAACACCACTCTTTTTAGTCGATGATTAAAATACATTTCAAACTTCAGTGTTTGTGCTTTAGTTATGACCCAATTTATTTGCGAGTGATTAATAAGGCCGGACCAGAAAATAATAAATTAGCCTCGTTTACGAAGAGGCTGTGACAAAAAAGTTCACAAACTAAAATGATCAAGAACTAATAATTTATGTTTTGATAATAATTCAATGTCAACCCGGTTTTGGGTGAGGTCAACTGACTGCTTAACTTTATTGCCAAAATTCTTTGGCAGTAAAATTTTCAGTAGGGACTTATTGAAGATATTTTTTAGCCAGGTGCTATTATGGTCGGACAGTATTTTGACACTGTTGACAAATACGCATGCGCAGCTGCCATCAGATTTAACACGGGCCGTGATAGTATTATGGCCTGACTTTATTTGTGGAAGCTTTAAAATCGGATCCCTACTTTGAAGAATATTATTTAAAAACACAGCGGTAATCGAGGCTGAATTAATTAACATTTTAAAAAGTCAAAAATATCAGCTGATGACCAAATTATTTACATATTTCGTTTTTCAAGATTTTAAAAAACTCCTAAAATTCGATTTTTTGTGGTAATTGTTATGTAAAAACATGGACAGTGGGATTTACTAAAAGGGTTTGTCTATTTTAGACAGGTCCTAGGTTTAAATGAAATTGATTGTTTTAAGCATTTTATACCAACTTCGTTGAGTTTTGGACATAGTTTGATTTATATGAGTAATTTTAATTATTTTTTTTTTAGTGAAGAATCATCTTAACACAAACTTTTGTTGGATTTAAGAAGAAAATTTCAATTTAAAAGAAGTTTTTTTTTAATCCTAGGTGGGAATCTAAATGGTAAACACTCTGCTGATCAAATTAAAATTAACGTTATTGTCGCGATTCTTCAAAAGCTGGCAGAAAATATCACCCCTACAAAAAATCAGTTTTACAATTAATGCTTTTTTGTCATGAATATTTGCTAATATGCCTTACAATTTAGTTTCTTAATATTGTTCTAGTAAATAAACAATATGTCAGTTTTAATTTTCTAGGCTGTTTTTCTGAAAAACCCTGTTTTTTATTTAAAAATGTATGTTATTAAGCTTATTTTTTTGTGTAAAAAAACCTTTAAAAGATTTAACATAGATAGCCATGGAATATGTCGCTGTCAGTGTTCAGAAAAGTCACACAAATTCTGTTTTTCCTTTCACATGATGAGAATTTTCGACACTTTTTGACTTTTATTGGTACGCGTAGTAACAATTTAGCTCCGATGTAAACTAGTCCTGTAGAATATCTTTAAAATATTAAATTTACAAAATGTTATTAAAAAAATACGCAGTTTCTCTTCCAACGTTACGATAAATATGAAGGACGATCTGTTTTTATTTTAAATGAGGCGATAAGTGAAAATCGCCACTTTGCAGAATTGTGATGGGTGAAATTTTCTGTCGTTTCTAAAGAATCCCAACCTATATGTCACTCTTATCAGAACTTACCCTTGTTTAATGATTTTCGCTATTAATACTCACTGTCACAAAACCATTTCGATATGTAATCATAAAATAAGGATTAGAATAACTTCTTATTCATTTAAAATGGGTTTTTATCTATCAAACTGATATGAGACTTTTAAGTGTGATCTTTCAGTGGAAAGTTTTGTTTGGTGATTAAGCTTTGGGATAAACTCAATATTTTAATTTCAGTTTGTGAATAAATGAATGGGTACAGTTGTTTTGGATTTTTTTCATTACAAACAGTTTAGATGCATAATCAGCGACCTTTAATTATGTTTGTTTTACCTCGTAGTGCCCTCATAAATATATTTTTTATGCTGAAAACGAGTTTAAAATATGGCGTTTTTCTGGGCAAAAATTGGAGCTGTTTTATTGATGAATGACCAACTTGGGATATTAAATAAGGTAAATTAATTCTTGGAAAAACGGCTACTAAGGGAAATTATAACCGAACTTATTGCCAATCGCCACAAAACAAGTCTTTCTGGGGGCTATAAATTTAAACAGCCCCTCAGAGGTGGTCTAAAAATCATAAACTGTATAACCCCAAACACAGATAATGAAGCTTATTATATGCCAAATTTTTGGCGTATTCACCATTTGCCATTTTAAAACTTGTCAAAAAAAAATTAGTTTTAGGATTAAATTTATCAAAGTTATTAAATAATTTGTATTAGGATAATACGTCATAAATTACAATTTTTTTTAAACTCTTGACCGGAAGAAAGAGGACAAAAGGTTAATGTTAGTTAATTTTTTTTAATTAGAATTATTGTTGGCTTTACCTTATCAGGAAATATCTATGTGATCACCCCCGCATTAAAATTGAGGTTTTGTACAGAAAATGTCTCAGACACTGACAAATTTTGTGGATTCCTGGGTACGACGTGGCTAAACCGATCCCCTGTTGTGATTGTTTACCCTTATACCGAATATTTTACCCTCCGATACTGTCACTTTTGCTGGCAAAGGATAAAATCGGATTTAAATATTAAATTGGCCTGTACTTCTACATTCTCACCACTTTCCTTAACCACTTCATTGTTTTATTTACTAGTTACCACGACTATTCGATCTATTTGAATTTTTAGATTCTTATAGATTATCTAATTCTGTAAAAACCATTTTTCACATTTTGTGATTCGATACTGTTTTGAATACATAGGGTGGGCTAAAAAATTTGTCACATTTTAAACGCGCTATAACTTTCGACAAAATCGGCCCACTTTCGACATTTTTGGCTGTTTTTATAAAAAAAGTTGAAACTTCACCAAGGCGACTGAAAATTTGACATATGTTAAAAATCCAAGAGGGCGGAGTTCTTTAAAAAATGGGTAAATTTTACCCCCCTTGCGGAAAATTTATGTGCGACCCTGGACTTGATTTTTGTCAATGAGGCAAATACTCCATATCTCCTTCGCCTACCGAGGTATTAATTATCTAAATTGGTTATGAGATAAAAAAGTTAAAAATATTTTAAATCAGAAGTATTTAGGCCAAAAATTGCAATGTCTGTAGGAAGGTTAGCATAACTTGCGACCTAGTCGTCCAATTTTTTGAATTTTAAGCTCGTTAATTTTTTTAAAATTATTTTTAACATTTTCATCTCATAACCAATTTAGATAAGTGGTACCTAGTCAGTAGGCACAGAAGGTATGGGGCTTCTGCCTCATTGACAAAAATCAAGTCCAGAGAAGTACACAAATTTTTCGCAAGGTGGTGAATTTTACCCATTTTTTAAACTCTCCGCCCTCTTGGATTTTTGACCTATGTGAAATGAGTCGCATCAGTAAAGCTTTAAACCTCCTTTCTGAAGAGTTCTTTTTCCGTAATGGGTGTCTGAAGAATTACAAGTGATGGAGATTTAGAATCCCAGGGAATTGTACATGGAAGGCTTATGAAACCTGTAGACCACGAAATGGATCTAAGGCTTTTGCCGAGATCACAAACACTTGCAAATTTTTTGTAAAAACTTTGGCGTCACCGACAGCGATGGATCACAGGGTTTCGTGTCAGAAAAAAAGCCTGCGAGCACATATATCTTAAAGTTTGCAATCTTTTTTGTTTTGTTAGATATTGCACCTCTGTTACGTAAGTAGGTATTTACTTTGTGGTGATACCAAAGGAGATGTCATCAACGTTATGTTTTATATGGTTCTTGTGTTTTTTTTGGTTCACCTCTCTCAGCAGATGCATACTGGTTCTAGCAAGGCTTCTCTAGAGCGATTGTTTGATGATTCATAAATTTCATAGGCTTTAAAAAAAATTGACCCATTTCTTACGACTATAGGAGAATTTTTCCTCAAGAATATTTCTTTAGTTCCTCATCTAAAAATTAATTGATTTGTCGTGGCACGTTTTTCCATTTTGGGTGCGTTTTTGTGTTTTTGGCTATTTTTAATTTTATATATCTGTTTTAAGACCTACAAAAACGGTAAAGAAGTGTGTGTTTACTGAAAAAATGCTGAAAGAATAACAAATTATACTTCAGAAGTAATCAGAACTCGGCACTACAATGTCGCCATGATTTGAACAATTTTCGTTTAATTGATGGAAAGTGTTTTCTAGTTTATTTTAATTTCTTTGGGGGAAACTATGGCCTTGATGATATTGAAGGATTATGTTCCTGCCTTTTTTCAGTCGAATTTTTAAACTACAGCACTGCATTAAAACAATCGCTTTTTCTAGCAAATGAAAGTTTTTGTCATTATCATTTTTCCGCCATTCGATTTACTTTTTAAATGGACTAGAGGACAATTAAGCGGAAATAGCGAACGGCTTCGGATCTTTTAGATAAAAGAGCTAATTTAGATGGTTCGGATTTTCCATTAAAACGGTAAAAATAGCTTCTATATATTTTTGTTGCCTTTTTTGAGGTTGCTCATATAACTATGAGCCGTACCGGTAATAACTCTTCCAATCAAGCCTTTTTTCAAGGGAAAATCTTGCATAAGACGCCGGGTCCAACAGTCCAACCCACTTACCCGAAAGAGTCTCTGTCAGAACAGCCCAGATAATGTCGGATTCCTACCGACTAAAACTTCGAAAAAACGATTGTAGCTCCGACGAGCCTAATGGTTGGCCAGCCACTGTACTGCAGCCATTATTGACTTATTGTACACCCTTTGATTCTAGTTTAACCACTCCAATAAATTTATCCCCTGTACGAGTTTGTACAGGTCCCTAATGGAGCAGTTCCTAGTATTGATTCTAGTTTAACCACTCCGTTAGATTTATCTCCTGTACGAGTTTGTACAGGACCTTAATGGAGCAGTTCCTAGTGGTTATTGGGTATAGTTTAACTTCCCCATAGAGCTATACCGCCCATATTCGGTCACCAGGGCCTTGTCGGTTCTAGACAGGGAGCACCACGAGAAGGTGATGTTGGCATTTAGATATGAGAGGCTAGATGTATTCGCATGATATTAATCGAAAACCTCTGGTCCCACGTTTAGTACAAGCACGGTCTCCCACTGTTCTGTGCAGATATGACGGTTACGCCATATTCGCATCACTATCCTTTACTCCCCTAAAAGAGTCTCATTCCGCTGTCAGGACAGCCCGTATAATGTCGGATTCCTACCGACTAAAACTTCGAAAAAACGATTGTGGCTCCGACCAGCCTAATGGTTGGCCATAGTCACTGTACTGCAGCCATTATTGACTCATTGTACACCGTTTGATTCTAGTTTAACCACTCCAATAAATTTATCCCCTGTACGAGTTTGTACAGGACCTTAATGGAGGAGTTCCTAGTGGTGATTGAGTCTAGTTTAACTTCCCCATAGGGCTATACCGCCCATATTCGGTCGTCAGAGCCTCGTCGGTTCTAGACAGAGAGCACCACGAGAAGGTGATGTTGGCTTTTGGATATAAGAGGCTAGATGTATTCACATCATATTGATCGAAAACCTCTGGTCCCACGTTCAGTACAAGCGCGGTCTCCAACTGTTTCATGCAGATATGAAGGTTACGTTATATTCGCATCACTACTCTTACTCTCCCGGGAGCCTTGCCCACCTTGAGCTTTGATTTCTAAATTGTTTTTTAAATTTATTATTGTCACATATTTTGAAATCCTAGAGCCATTGAAGTATCTCGTAGTTATATGAGAACCTGACGTAGAGGCAGCCTTTGACCGCTGGTCACCTAGAGTAAGACTAAAAAAATGCCTCCCGTCTTATCCAATGGACGTATTCGTTTTTTTTGGGAAGTATTTCATAACATTCCACAGAATATAGGTATTGTATTTTTGAGGTGACGTGGTTGAGGATACATTTTTAATTAATTGACCTTAGAAAAGTTACTGAATAATAACCAGCATAATCTTTTATAATTTTCTTAAATCATGAAAGTTTACCACATCAGTTGTGAAAATTGTGGGGGTTGTCCAAGGCGCAAAAAATGTACTTGTAGTATCTATACTCATAAAAGAACGGAAGTCAATATCAACTATAAACGCACAGGTCAAACCAGTTTACCTACAGTTTTGAAAATTTAAGGACATATTCGGCTTGTGACGTAGGCCCTCGCTAAGAAAGGGTTTTTGAAAATATTACCCCTAAGGAGGTAAAACTAGGGGATGAAATTTTAAAGAGGTTTTCTATATCTCAGAAGCGAAAAAATGCAGGGGTCTAAAAATTGGCGTGAAGATTCTACTGATAAATAAGTAAATATCTGATTTGGCATTTTTGAAATTTCAACTAAGCGTGGAGAAATAGGACTAATTCGATTTCGAAGGAGGTGAAGGGATCCTCTGTATCTCAGAAGAAAAAAGTCACAGATGTTTATAAATTGATATTATAGACTCCACTAATAAAATAGATAGAAGCGTGTTTCAGCGTTTTTCTATTAACCCCCTATTAATAGGAGGAACTATCCCCCATATGGGTTGTGAGAACTGAAGGAAATGAAGCCCGGGATCGAAAAAAGAGTCTTTTTCTATTAATTTTCGAAATAATCGTTTTTTTTTTAATAATTCATGCAATTTTTTATTACCCCCTCTCCCACTCCTTTATTTATTAAAAATATTGACCTGCTAAAATATAATTTTTTTGTTAAATCCGCCGCTAGAAACGCCGCGGGTGAAATGCTAGTTTTATTTAATTTTACTTCCGGCAATTTGCTACAATGACATTCTTTAGTTTGCAAATATTTTAATGACAAAGTGTACACGCTTTTGTCCCGCTTGCAGCGCATTTTGTCTTTTCAGCAGGATGCAAAATAGGTCGCTTTTTGTATTTTGGTTCTTTTAGGTAGGATGTTGGATAACTTTTTTTTAATTAGGTTACGGGACGGGTAATAAGTCTCGAGTTATAAACTTTCTAAAGAGGGCGATAAGAAGTCTGCAGTATTTTCCACCCGAAATTTATCCACATTGATTGACGTCAACTGTCAACGAGAATTTTCAGTCTGACGGTAATTTTTTTGTTTCTCCCTAGATTTTTGGTGCTACACAGATCATAGTATGGACAGGGCCCCATTCAGAAAATTTTCGATTTCGTTTAGTTTAAATTTTATCATGAGTTGCTTGTAATAGAAAGTTTTTGAACCATTTTTTTGCCATTTTGTTATTGTTATCGTAAGAGAATTGATCACAGTTTACTAGATATGGCCAAGGTCGCAAGTGTTGATCCAATACTTAAACGTAAATAGTACGTACTCTACACATCATAGAAGGGACTGGTTCAACACCGTTCTCAACTAAAAGCCCGTTAACTCTTATCTCTTCAATGCCCTTTGGCCAAAGATTGCCGCCATTTTTATAACCAAATTGATAGGTAAAACATGGATTTTCTGTCAGTTGGGTGTCATTATGGCCGCTATGGTAGGCTAAAGGATACTAAATCGAGAAAGAGTTAACTGGCTTTTTAGTTAAGCAGGTGTTGACTGGTTATGCAATCTCAAATGAATGAAGCTCAGACATTGATTGGGGCACAGGCATGGTGGATGCACCTACCCATTGGTCATTTTCAGGGGCACAATAGGCATATAGCCACAAAAGTAGCAAGATCTATAGAAATCTTTTTCGTCACAATTTCATCTAATATTAGGAAGTAATTTGTTATTTTAAATCTAAAAACTACAAATTCGTTGCAGCCTTAAGGTTCAAAATTAGAAAACATTAAGTTTATTATTACAAGCTTTTAGTTAAATTCACCTTTATTATGTATATATGTTTCTATATTCGGGTAAAAATCTTGCAATTCAATTCCGACTAACTTGAAATCCGATTGAATTCAAACTTGGTACGCGATTATAGTTCCTTTGACCATACAATAATATGGTATTATCAGGTACCCACCTCCTCTAACGAGGGAAGTGGCGAGGGAAAAAGATTTAGTTGGTTCGATTTCAATCAAAATTGACATACAGGGGTTTTTAGGGAAGCGGATTATGATTAGTTTTTTATCAGATTTGGAAATTTCAATATGGCCGATTCAAAATGGACGATTTAGGGTATAGATCTTTAAGTACAAATCTAAAAATTACAAAATAATTTTATGTAAAAAAAGCTTTTTATATGCAAGCTTTTATATAATATAAAGTTGACTAAAAGGTAGAAAATAATTGTTAGCATTCTGATATCATAATAATAAAAGCGATGGCCGTAAATTAGGTCGAGTTTGGTTGAATTTACTTACCCTTGCATTTCTCTGCATTATAGTGAATTCAGATTCTTGCGAACAATCATATAATCAAAAACATAAATTTATCGAGTCAACATGGCCAAACTTTCTATAATGCGCTCATCGCTTTTATTTTATGATGGTGAAATTTATATTTTTGTATAAAAGCTTGGATTTGAAAAGCTTCTTTTGTATAAAATTATGTTTTAATTTTTAAATTTGTACTTTAAATCGTCCATTTTAAACCCGCCATACTGATATTTTCAAATCTGATCAAAAATTCATAATCCCCTTCTCTAAGAACCACTGTATGACAATTTTGATTAAAATCGAACAAAATAAATATTTTTCTCCCTCCACTTCCCTCGTTATGGGGAGGCGGGTCCTTGATAATACCATATTATTGTATTATCACCGGAACTATAATCGCATACCAAATTTCAAGACAATCGAATATGTATAAGCCAGTTTAAATTGGTTAGCAAAACATCTTGAATCCGCCATATTGAATTTTCAAAATTTGATAAAAAATTCGTAATTCTTATCTTCAAAAACCTCCGTATACCAATTTTAGTTGACATAGAATAAACTTAGGTGTTTTTCGCCCTCCACTCCCCTCGTAGGCGGAGAAGGAGGTGCCTAATAATACTATATAATTGTATTGTTACCGGAACTATAAAAGCATACCAAATTTAAAGACAATCGGATGTGTATAAGTCAGGTAAAATCGTTCATCTTGAATCCACCATATTGAATTTTCGAAATCTGATCAAAAATTCGTATTCCTTATCCTCAAAAATCCCCGTATACCAATTTTTGTTGAAATCGGACAACCTTAGCCTTTTTCCCCCCTCCAGGGGGTGCGTATGAATACCATATTGTTGTATTGTCACCGGAACTATAATCGCATACCAAATATATTGTAATAAAAAATACGCAAAACTTAAAGCCGGTCCAGCAGTTTTAAACGTCTAAATTGAATATGAATTCATTAATTTTTGGGTCTCTTCTCTCACCAGTCTGGGTCTCTGTCAGGCATATTGGGTCTGCATCGCGTTTTATTTATTAGGTTCGGTTCTGGTAATAATATTTTTTTCATCCTTAAAAGATCTCTGGCATCTTACTATTTCACTCTGGTGCATTTGATTGATATGAAAGTGTTATATAAGGGGTTATTCGGAGTGATTTAAAGTTAGTAGTTTAGTTATAATGCCGATTACCAAAACCTAGGGCGTTTAATTTTGGCAACCCAAAAATCTGGTTTTTGTTCTATGGAAAGTGAGGTTATGTTTTGACTAATAAAAAAGGAATGGACTGTAGAACCATGTTACTTTATCTAATTTAAAGAAGTTAACCAATCCTATAATATAAACTTCCCACTCAAGATTTACGTATTTAGAGTCGGATTATGAAAAAATCCGCGCACCTGTCGATTTTTTTTAGAGAGGAATACATTTTGGTTATTTTTAAATTTTTGTAGCACGCCCCTCTTCGAGGGGTAAACTTTACCCCTAAATTTTAAATAGAGAAAGTGGGTCGAGTGATACCTTGTTTTGAACGTATGTTAGATGTCTTTTTAACCCTGTAAAAATTTTGAAAATATATGAATTCGTTTTTGAAATATTCATTTTTAAAGTAAACTCTAATTGTAGAGGTAAATTTTACTCTTTGTGGGAATGTACCATAAAAAAAAACATGCAATGATAAAATATATCTTTAACAAAAACAATGACGACGTGACCCGCGATTACGCATTGTTCCATTCAACTGTAAAAGTGAATATCTCAAAAACGAATTGATGAATTTTCTAAATTTTTACGCGATTGTAAAGACATTTGAAATACCTTTAAAACCCGTTCTCTATAGAAAATATAAGGTTAAAACCGAGTGGTGGCTCGGTCGTCATTTTGTGTACACTAAGAGGTATTTTTTACCAGATTTTTCTGTTAAATAAGCCTCAGAATGCCATATATTGTCTTAAAATGCATATGGAATGCCTCTAAATTTCCTCGAAATGCCTTAAAATAATTCTTCAAAATCGGCGTGTACACCAAAGTGCATTACGAAGCCAACCCTCGGGTAAAATTTACCCCTGCATGTAACAAAAATTTCAGGACAGACAAAATGTGTCGTCTTCGACGTATCCAAGGAAAATGGACACCCTGCATATTTTAAATGATATATCTTTAATAAACAAAAGTAAAGCGCAAAGCATAAAAAATAATTAAGACTCTAAAGTTAGCAGCAGCCATTAAAACGTTTTAAATAGATCTAAATATTAACTATAGAGGGGACACTCGCGTTAATTGCAATTTCCTTGCAAGATCATAGTAAAAAGGAGGAAAATAAATTATTTTAAGTCACTAAATAATGTTAATTAACTGCAAATATTAAAGGAAATAAAGCCCCTGTTAGGTGCTTATCCTACCTGGAAGATTAATAGAGAAATGCAGCTAAAGCAAGTTGCATTCCATACATTACAAATACTGAAGGGGTTAAGGATTAATCTACATTGATGTCCAACGGAAAACATCGTATGTTGACTTTTTTTTCAAAAATTAGATTTAGTGTTTGTTATATTTTTAACAATAGACATTTTTGCATTTTATTTATAGAAAACTATTTTGGGAAATTTTGGGGGGGATTAGGTAATTCCAGGGGAGATAGAAAAAAACTGATCCACACTAGCAAGGATTAATTTTTAAGAAAAGTTTAACGGCGAAAACTGCATTTTGAGCCATTTTCGAGCTACGGATCCTTTTTGAAAAGTCTGCGTTTTGAAATTTTTTATTTTTGAACATTTCTGTTTGGTTTACAAAGCTGATAATATTATTTTAAAGATTTCATAATGTGTGTCCACATTTCCAGTCTTGTCTAGCCAAAAATTCAGGGGGAAATATTCAACCCTAGTTTTATCGAAAAAACGGTTGTTAAATTAGTCAAATAAAATATATTCAGTCTTGAGTAAAAAATTAAAGGATAAATAAATAAACATTATATAAAATTTAACGTACATAAAAGAACATAAAATAAAATAAACACACCCACTCTACTTTCATAACTTTATCTACATAATAAAAAAAATCTTCCAACCCTAACTCTTCTAGGATTGTTCCAGGCACAGACGCAACATTCCCACGCTGTATGGCAATTCCGAGTGATGAAAGTCCGAATCCTTTTATCCGTTAATTTTGCGCCTATTTCAGCCACCATGCTCTTTGCTTCATCACCCCAAGGACCAAAAGTCTCCACAGTAAATGGAACAAAAAAGTATCTGTTCTTCAGGAACATATCATTATATGCAAATAAAACGCGGATTTGGCCTCAAATCGAGGGGGAGGGTACTCAGATTTTAAGTTGTTTATTTCATAAATTTTTTATTATATAAACTACAAAATGCAATTTTTGAGTCAAACTAAACTATAATCGCAAATATCAACGTATCGCTGGCGAAAATTTGCACTGAAAACTGCATTTTTTTATTCAAAGTTAAACTAAAATTGTAAATATATCAATGGTTTCAAAGCGCAGCAGGCGAAAATTTTTAAGAAATGTCACTATAAAACAAAAACTAATACCGTAAATATCAGGGGGGTGTTAATTATTCCCCTACCCCCTGAAATCCCCGCTTGAGTAACTACGTAAAATTTTCTCAGTTATAAAGGACATAGATAACAACTAAACCACAAACAAAACCTAATAGATTGAGATCTAAAATGCTTTTTAAGTTAAAACATTACCTTTTATATTGGAAATCTTAAATATAAGATGCCTATTTCAAAAAAAGTTCGTTTTTAGTTTTTTTACCGGTCAATGACTCGCTCAATGTCAATTTAAATATGTCTGTTGATGTGCAGCAGCGCTAAGGCCGTCAGACGAATTTCCGTCATAGTGTTTTTAAGTACTTATATTTTTAATCTTCTGAGGCAGGAGAAGCTTCTTTCTGACGAAGCATTACTTACTGACAAACATCCAAGAATATTTTTATCAATGGAAAAATATCGCCACACTTATTCGTTGCCTTGAAAACGTTATCATATATGTTTTGATTTAAGCTTTTGCCTACTTCTAACCACTATTGTTTCTAAATACTGACTTCTTGCAATAAAAGTTCAAGAATTTGTGTTTGGTATTAATCAAACAGTTAATAGTGTTTAAAAACGACATTAGTTAATTTTGTCCTGATTTTGGCTTCACGTTGTATAAAACTTGGTATGAATATGTTCATGTTAAAAATACTTAGAGTCTCGTTATTGATCCTGGATTTTGTGTCCGAAATGATTTTGTCTAAAACTTGTTTATAAATTAAAACTTTATAATTTAATACTGTTCTGTATTTCTAATATCGTGGTTTTCGTCTGTTTCAAACTGTCCCAAAATACTGTGAAGGGATTCTCGAATGTCTTTAAAGGAACGTTCTGCAACTTATCGTTATTTCTCCGAAGACTTCAGGGTTACCACCAGCATCTTTGTTGCCTACTTATTTCTGAAGCAAAGGGGGGGTGGCGATCGCCTTCCTCCATGAAACCGACACTAGGATACCTCATCTGTTCTTTGCAGAGAACTTTTTGTTGAATTTTTATACAATCCGGGAAGCAGGACAACTGTAAAAGTTGAAATGGAGCAATTTATTAGATATTTTAGAGAAAAAACTGAAAAAAAGGCCTAGAAATTACAACTTCAAAAAGTAGACAACACAAAAGAAATAGTAAACAAAAAAATAGACTTATGTGTCAAGTAAGACCAGAGATCAAACTTACCAAGGGAACAAAAATTTAACTAATCGTTATGCCTTTCACTTTTTCGTTGCTAATATCCATTTCCTATATGTTCTATTTTCCCTGGAGAATTCACGCAATTGATCCAACCCGATCTAGTGAACTTCTCAACTGGACAGTAATAGACAGTATAAGTTAGCTTTGACACGTACGAGGTGCCTAGCGGTAGAAGCGGAATTTGCTGGATCGTGCGTTTCTTTATTTACATTTTATTACCATCTATTTCTATCTTGCTTTCATGGTTTCGGTCGATCGTATTACAATCTATTAATTTTTCTACACTCTACAGCAGCATAAAGCAGACGTTATATAATGTAAGCTTGTGTCATGTTTAAACATTGTACATACTAAAGACGTAACCTTGATGAAAAAGGTCAATGTTACACTGCAAAGATTGAACTCTTTTATCTGTATTCGAGTGAGAGTCTTTGTTTTTTACAGATAAAAGAAAGACAGAATATTGCGCTCTATGTCACGTCTAAGCAACACCATTCTCAACTAAAATGCCTGTTAACTCCTACCGCCTCAGTGCCCTTTAGCCTATTGTAACTGCCATTTTTATAACCAAATTGACAAGTAAAACATGGATTTTCTGTTAGTTTGGTGTCAATATGGCACCGATCATAGGCCAAAGGATACTAAAATGAAAATGAGTTAACTGGCTTTTTAGTTGAGTACGGTGTTGGTCTAAGCATACGTCCTGACCAACTGAAACTGCCTATTACTAAACTATTATTTTTTTATATCACTGTAAATCTAAAGATAAAACTATACCAAAAATACTTTGGAGGTGTTGTTCACAAGAACTTCTTAAACTATACAGTTTAAATCAATGCATCAGAAGTTCTCCGTTTTTAGCACCTAGAAAAATCTTGCAATTGGTAGAAGATGAAAAATCTAAATTTCCCCGCGCTTTAAACGTTTCGACAAGTGACATTTATATTAATGACCTTTTAGCAGATTGTGATTCGTTGGAAGATGCTAGATGTCTCCAAAGGAATTGATACATTTTTTAAAAACAAAGTGGCTAAAAAAAAAAGTAGATACTAGTTAAATGTGGGTACCTGTCGATATTTCGAAAAATGAATTTTTGAAATAAAATCGTCCGAAATAAAAAATCTAAATTTTTAAAATCGGGATTATTATAAACCTCGCTTAGCGCAGAACGATGACAGCAACCAATCTTTTGTTTTGTTAAAAAAAAAAATAAAACGGTAAAAAGTCTTTTAGGTATTTCTATCATGAATTTCTAAATGAACAACCGAATCTCATCTAATTTTAATGTGTTAGGCACCCTAGCAAAAATTTAAAATATTGTTGAAAGAAGCTTGGCTTTAAAACTATGCATAACTTTGAAATTACCAAAATTAGTTACTACCCTCGTTTTATAAATTTCTTATTTTGCAGTGTAACTACCGAGAAAATCTCTCCTTAAGCATTATTTCTTTTTAGCTTTATCTCATTTTAGTCCATTTTCTAGATTAAATTTTATCAAAGAGATTTTCGTTTCCGGCTGCGTGCCCGTCTCAAAGAAAAGAGATATTAAAGCAACTCTGATTATCTATCGCTTAAATAGTTCTTTGTAGCTCTATGAAATTGTTTTGAAATTCTGTAATATTTTAATCGGAAAACCTTTGATAAATACTATAAACTACTTCCACAACAACAGGAATGTTAGATGAAAGAAGAAATTTGTTAATTAGAATAATTCATTAGAGTGCTAGTTGGTAATTTCTGAATGCGCGCACGTTACTAAAAATCAATATTTTTACATAATGATCAATAAACCTCTTCGGCTGATTTGAAATCTAAATCCCTTGCTGCTACGAATACCTAGTTTAATTTTGTACATTATTCTCAAGTAATCACCACGCCGGTATTCTTTTTGTTGTTCTTTTATGTTCTTTCTCTAACTCTTGCCATTTGATCTGTTAATTTTAGTTTCAAAAGATTTTCTATAGATTTCTTTGTTGCTTACCATTTTTCTTTCCTTTCTGGAATTTTTATGACAAGGTTTTCACTATTTACTTCTCCCATGTTTGTCTTAAGCTTAACTTTTTCTATTTCAAAGCATGGGCAATTAAACAACGTGTGTTTATTATGGCGTATACCTGTCTCCAAGTCACTTAGCCCAACTTCTCTGATAAAAAATTAGTCTGTGTGGTGACACCTCCCTTGTTCTCATTAGTTCTACGCAGTGACATAGGATATGTAACTGCTTTTTTTTCGGTCTTATCTGGAAGAATAAAAGTTAGGTCTAATCAGAAGATTGCTGAAAAAACTCTCTATCCTACTCTGCTGGCTTTACTTTTATCTATGCCTATAAAACCACCAATTATGATTAAAACGTTTCCTGTAACACAATACCTATGTATTAAAAGCACGATCGTTGTTGGTGTGTATCAGAGCACGATTTCTGAAGGAAAGAAAAAGTCTTGAGTTAAGACACAAGCTTTTGTAGCATTAACTTTTCACATATTCTGAGACATATATGTGATGAATGAAAGGTTAAAGTCCGCTTGTTGTGGTGCAATAAATCATGAACTGCGTGCAAGTTGTTTAATCACATTTAATAAGTCCAGTAAAGTAAGAAGGTTTGCATACAATTTTCGTTTTATTGTCCCATGTTAAGCGAGCTTTAAAGGTATGAAACAACATATTAAAATAAACAAATTTTGATTGTTTTTTACGTTTTAAAACAACAATAAGTAGACGCAACGTACCCAGACTTGTGGGCGGCCACTAACTATATATTCCTAAATTTAAAAAAATTAAGAAGAAACAAAAAGATGCGAAAGCTCGACCTTTTTGAAGCATAGTTTTACAATAAAAATCATTTGACCAGCAGCCTGTAAATTTCCACTAGTCTAAAAACCCTCAACGATCATTACACAGGAAAATAAATATAAATTTATTCTTACGAGTTTCAGAAAAGGTTACACAAAATTGACAAATAGGGCTTACTCGAGGACTTACTTGTTATGAAGCTATTTCAAAAAACGACGTAAGTTTATTTACTGTCTTTTAGAATACTTACTGCCTAGTTTGGTATTAGATTATTTCTCCAATTTGACTAACGAGAAACTTCACCTTCTCTTTCATAAAGCGGAACCTTTCCAGGAAGTCACTTCCTCACACACATCTTCCACAAAAAAATAATCTGGCATTTTTCTAAATCTGCCGCCTTCTAATATCTTCCTAAATCGCCCCAATAATCTCCATAAAGTCTCTATCATCTGCTAGTTGGTCCAATTTTTGAAAGTTAGAAATTCACCTTGAACGCATTTTTTTGGAATGCTAAAATTTTCTTTCAAAAGGCTCTTTGAAACTATAAAAATATTTTTTTACATATATTTCCTCATTTTAAACAAATAAAAATATTTCATTCTATTAAACTCCTGCTTGAATCTTAAAAATTGGGCGTTCAATGAATCAACTTCAAAAACACAGAAAAATTCCATTTAAAGTTCATTTCCCTTAAACCGGGTTCAAATACTAAACTGGCTTTAAAAGAAGCCAGTTCATTCCAATAAACAATTCCGTTTGGGTAACTTTCAAGTAAAAATTATAGCATTTTATTCCCGATACGGTCGTTTGTTACACTTGACCCTAAAATTGCCCAAACTAAGGCCCGTGGGATATCTAAACGTTTTCAAGAAAAAAACGTAGAAAACAAAGATGTTGGAGGACTGGTAGAAGCAGAAACCTATCAGTTAGATATTGTTGTTTGAAGAGGGTAGACAAGGTTAAACTTGAAAATAAACTAGAGTTTAGAACTTTATTTATCTTTATTTTTTAATTTTCACAACGTTTCAATTGCTCATGTATCTACAAACGTCATGAGGTGAATATAAACTATCTTCAGTGGACCATGAAATTTACGCTTGGCTGTTTCCGCTGTTCCGCAGTCAACATATGTTACCTCCAAAGAGCAGCAGCGTGTGGTGAAATTTCAAGAACCTTTTGCAAATTCGTCAAAGACGTCATCATAAAAACGTGGATGATCTGACAAAGTTTCTTCTGACCTGCTGAATGTCTCACAAAATTTTTATACGTTTAAAAAAAACCGTTGAAGCACCAATTATTAATAAGGTACCCACCACACATTCACACATAATCTTCTTACTTAAATGTCCAACGTTTTTAAAATTATACCCGTCAGCTCTATTATCTTCCATATCGCACGACGCACGTACACTGTGCACACTGATAGCTGTTTAAACCTGCAAATAACCTACTTCAATGATAGTTTCCACCGCCATGCTCGATGCATTCAGCAGGATCAATAACCTTAGAGGCAACAGAGAATCTAGCAGCGGGGATAGCTTCTAATGGATTTTTCTAGAGTAGTAAAAAGCTCTGTGCACAAGACACGCGAGCGGAGTTTCTGATGTGACTCGGTTTAAATCAAGGTCGCATTTGTTATGGGCTTGAAATTTAACAACCAAACGTTATTGTTTCATATTTTAAAAATTACATTAACATCAAAATTTATATTTTCCTAGAGAAAGCAGTGATTCTCTTGCTTCCATGGACCAACACCGTTCTAAACTAAAAAGCCTGTTAACTCCTACCGCCTCAGTGCCCTTTAGCCTACTGTGGCTGCCATTTTTATAACCAAATTGACAAGTAAAACATGGATTTTCTGTCAGATTGGTGTCAATATGGCACCTATTATAGGCTAAGGTTTTTAGAAGGTCATGTATAGACAAATGTTTAATTACCTTACAAGATATAATTTGTTAAGTAAGTCACAACATGGTTTCTTAAAAGATCGAAGTTCAGATATTGCTTGCTATGATTTTCTATAATATGTATTTGATAAGTTAGGCAGAAAGAAAAAAGTCGGAGCAATATTTTTTAATATGTCGAAGGCATTAGACTGCTTGAATCTTGACTTTGTACTAAAAAAGTTGAATAATAGGGTTTTAGAGGAAAGTTTCATGAACTTCTTGAATCGTATATTCGAAAAAGAAAAATGTGTGTTAAGTATGGAAGTAAAGTATCTGATTTTGTAAAAATAGATCAAGGTGTGCCTCAAGGATCTGTACTTGGTTCTCTATTATTTATTGTTTTCAATAATGACCTTGCTGCGGCATTGAAGGCAAACTGCTGTGCAAATTTTGCTAATGATGTGAATGTGTGTTTTTCAGCTAATACGTCAAACGAACTAACCTTCAAATTAAACCAAATATGTAATTATTTTAACCTCTGGTGTACCTATGATAAGCAAATAGCAAACATCAAAAAGACTGTGTGCATGAAATTTTCATCAAACAAAAACCGAGTTTCTTCTGACATTGAAGACATACGGCTGTCAAATAAAATCATTCAGCAAGTAAACATTACTAAATTTTTGGGCATACAAATTGATGGTGGTCTAAACTCGCAAAATCATATTGATCACGTCTGTAAAAAAGTAAATTCTGCTTATTTACTGCAATTAAAAGATAGTTTGGACAAAAATGGTCTTATGAATGTCTATTATGCGCTAGCCTGCTCTGTATTGTCATATAATGTTATATTTTGGGGACATGCGGCATATATTGAAAGAGTATTTGTGGCACAAAAAAGAATCCTGAGGCTTATCTTTAAAATCTCTCCCCGCACCACTTGTAAAATTGTCTTTAAACAGCAAAAAATACTTACTTTCCCTGCAATTTTTATTTTTAAATCATTGGTTTTTATTAAAAAAAATATTTCATTGTTTGAGAAAAATGCAATGTTTAATAACAATCATTATAATACAAGACTTGGCAGCTTATTAAGCACTAATCATCACAATACTGCACTTTATGAGAGATTTCCCTCTTACAAGGCTGTAAATCTTTATAATAAACTACCAAAAGCAGTGAGAGATATCAGTAATGTTAAAAGATTTAAACTCATAATTAAAAAAATTCTTTTAGAAATGTGCCCCTATCATGTAGAAGACTTTAAGCCTTAAAATAACTATTAGTGTTTGTAGTTTGTCTTAAATTTTTATTTTGTGCACTCCTTTTTTTTAAATATTTTTTAACTATACCTAGTTTATAGGTTTTTTATGTATTATTTTTATTTGTTAATTTATATGATTTTATCTATTCATTTATTTTCTCATTACCCACTGTATTTATAAATTGACAAATCTACCCTCAGGGTATTAAAACCTTGCCACCATTTTTTTTTAGTTAGGTACATTTTTTGACAATTTCTATATTGTAACCTGTACAATCATTTAGGAAATAAATAATTTGTGATTCTGATTTTGATTCTGATTCTGAAAAGAATACTAAAACAAAAATGAGTTAACTGGATTTTTAGTTGACAACGGTGTTGCATGGACCATACATCGCCGCTGCCAAAAAGTATGAGTTTCCCAATTCTTAGTAATGAAACTTTATTGAGACAATACATTCTTTAACGCTGCTTTTTTAAACTTTTGTTAGAATAGATTTTCCTTTTCTTGTGGCGACGACCTTTGCCTCTTTCCATTCCACGTGGTCTTGATGCCTTTTTGGATGCAATTGTATCCCCTTTGTTAAGTTTTGCACCTTTAAGGGACTTTACCCCTTTAAGGAGAACGTCTATCGATAGGCTTGCCTTCCCAAATCTAGGTGTTCCCACACTGGCACGGTAACTGGTAGATGCTGTTCTAGGTGTGATGTCGTTTTCGTTTCTTATTATTGTGGTCGTCTGAAACATGTACTAAAAAATCTAAGGTTATTGATAATTGATAATAATAATAAGATAAACACACGGGCGAATATACCTCTGTTACTTTTTAAATTGAGTTGTGCAACTTAAATTAAGGGTACGACAACTGTGCGTAGATATAGTATATAGTAAAACGTTAATTTGTTACATAATTTTTGACCAGTAAACTAAAAAAATATACAGTTGGTTAAAAAAAGTCTGAAACATTTTTTCTGAAACTTAAATAGTCTATAAAAAGAAACACTAGGCTACCTTATCCCAAAAATATTTGGAAACAAAGTTATTATCCACTGAGTTAAAAGATATTTAGATAAAATTAGGGTGAGTCTTGTAATAAGTATTGGCTTATTTTTTTTAAATTTTATTCCTTTAGACCACAGGGTACCAAAACACAACTTTGAAAACCCGTTTCAAGTTCTGTTTCCAACTAGAGAAGAATGGGACCACGTTTGGTAGACGGATTAAAAACCAAGTACGGCGTGGGAGCAGGTGTATAAGGTTCAAGAACTGCAATTTCATGGATGGACTCCGTAATCTTGCTACCATCTTTCAGGCCGAGGTTTATGCCCTAGAGCTCTGTGCAAGAGAAATAGCTGATAAAGGCTTCTCTAACAGAATTATCCAAACCATATCAGATATTCAAGCTGCTCGGAAAGCAATAAGCTTAAATAATATCCAATCACTTTTAGTATGGAATTGCCTCCAACTCTGTGGAGTCAAGAAAATAACTCTTGCACGTGTCCCGGGCCACACAGGAATTGAGGGAAACCAACAAGCCGACTCTTTTGCGAAGTCATGAGCCGAATCTGCATTCCTAGGGCCAGAGCCCTGCTTTGGACTAACTAAAGCCACGGTCAATAGGAAAATATCCGAGCGCTCAACTCCGGAACAACACCACTTTAAAGTTCTTCTGAGTAAGCCAACCACCAAGGAACAACCTGAGAATAATAACAGGTCTAGTCTGTATACAGGCCTGTGCCGACTCAACCAACACATGAATAGAATTGGAGTGACCAATACACCGAAGCGTAGATTCTGTGGACGAGAGGAAGAAATGCCGGTGCGTAGGACTAACAAGAACAAGGGCGAAAATAGTTGGCCCTGGGTTGAAGGTGCCCTAAGATTTCGAGGAAGTCTCGTGAAATTGACCACAGTTCCCTTATTGATTGATTTTAAGAAAAAAAATATACTCTTTTCGAAAGGTATATTTTTGTGTAGATGAAGTCCCTAAATAGTTATTCTGATAAAAATTAAAATCTTCCATATACGTCCTACTATCAGAACCTGTCAAAAATATGTAATTTTTTCCCAAAATGTAAAAAAAAATATTTTTAAAAAATAAAAAATTTGGGCTTATAGCGCATTTCATTCTAGACAAAAAAAGTCAAACAGGCCTTTTTGTAGTACTAACCGTTTTTTATAAACGTAATTTAAACATTTAAAAAATGGAAAAATTGTCACATTTTAAATTTTAATGATGTTAGTTAGAAAAATATATTTTCCGAAAAAGCGATGGGAACCTGAGAGAGAACATATTTTCGATTGTTTTGCATCACTTATAGTTTCTATACAAAAAAAAATAAGTTGAAGAAAATGGTAAAATCATGTCGATTGTATTGAACTTTTTTGCACCAAGATTTTTCAATGAAACTAAACTCTAAAAAAACAATTATTTACTAAATAGGTACTCTTATCACCTATCAAACGACAGTAAGAAAGTTTCGACCAGATTTGAAAAGGTAACCTTTGGCGGAATTAAATAAGAGGAGCTGTCTGAATGACATCTTTTTATATACAATAAAATTACAATAAACATTGACTATATAAGGTACTTCCCTTCTTCCTGCTTCTATCTTGCCCCCCTAATCCCGGTGAGTTCGAAGGATCTTATAGAACATTAAAAAAAAATATCAGAGCACAAAGCATCATGTACTAGTCAGTATTTCGAGCATTCAAAAAATTATTTTTCATAAGAAAGTCAAAACTTTTTTACTGATGTTTGATAGGTAATAACACTACCTACATAGCACATAATTGTATTTTTTCTAGAAGTTTAGGTTTATAGTTTATATATATATTTTCTTGGTGCAAAGACGTTCAACACAAACTATAAGTGATGTAAAAAACATTGTAACGTTTTTTTAGCGAAAATATGTTCTCTTTCAGGTTTCACATCTTTTTTTCAGAAAATATATTTTTTTTAATTAACAGCATTAAAATTCATAATGTGACAATTTTTTCCATTTTTTAAACATTTACATGACGTTTGTAAAAAACGGTTAGTACTACAAAAATGCTTATTTGACTTTTTTTGTCTAAAATGAAATGCTCTAGAAACCCTAATTTTTATTTAAAAAGAATTACATATTTTCAACAGGTTTTGACAGTAGGACCTATATAGAAGATTTTAATTTTTATCAGAATAACCATTTAGGGATTTAACTTTCGAAAAGATTATATTTTTTTTTCTTAAAATCAATCAAAATGTGAACTGTAAGACTGATTTCCTTTAACAGGGAAGTTGAGACAAATATTTTATCGAAAAAATTTTTGAAAAAACCTTCAAGTATTTTTGCTAAGAATTTTTAAATGTTTAGCTTTCCCTGGGCACCCTCGCAAAGTTATGGAAAAAGACGTTGCTAATTTAATTTTTTTTTCTTAAATATGTGGGGAGCAACTATATACTGTTCATTCCAATTTCTCGGAACCAATTTTAATATGGCGACTGACATGTTTACGCAGAAATAGAACTTTTATTTTCTTTGTCAAAAAACTAGTTCAATGAAATTTGGAATGAAGTGTACATCTTAAAAAACAAAAATGCTTTAATATATAGAGTATTTGAGAATACACGCATCAAGAGTAGTCTTGTGAATCTATTTTTACCGGCCACCAACCCCCTACCCTTCGCAAGTCACGGCGTTTCGTGGCAACTTGCCGAAAATATAAGCTAAATAGAGGGCAACTTGCCACGAAACGCCGTGACTTGCGAAGGGTAGGGGGTTGGTGGCCGGTAAAAATAGATTCACAAGACTACTCTTGATGCGTGTATTCTCAAATACTATAAAGAAAGAGAATACACGCATCAAGAGTGGTCTTGTGAATCTATTTTTACCGGCCACCAACCCCCTACCCTTCGCAAGTCACGGCGTTTCGTGGCAACTTGAATTCTCAGCACTGAAAGCGATTTCTACATACCATTTCGTTCATCTTTGATGGGAAAAAGGGACGGAGAGCTGTGATGTATGATCCAATTTAAGAAATTACTGTAAAAAATGCTGCGTTACTTATCTACCGGTAAAGGACGGATTCCGGAGCGGAAAAAGATAAATTTGTTTTTTGTTTTGAAAACATCATTACAAGAGGGGCACCCACATGGAGTAGTAAAAGCTAGAGTAAATACTAGATATATATACAGGGTGGATTCTTTAAATGGAACGGTACTGAGACTGAGATTATTAATTTTCTTTGATCGTGCTATCTTAGATTTTTTTTATGTCGTTTTGTTATGGTATGGACAACGAGGATATAAGCTAAATAGAGGAGACACCTAATGGTAAATTTCGACCGTGCTCAACTGAAGTGAATACGAGATGGCGCAGGCTATCGTGCTTTTAGTACTTAAATCCACAACTTGGTGCGCCACTTTCGTTTTCGAACTTGTTTATTTTTAACGATCGAAACCCCGCCGGGGTTTCACAGGTGCCTTAGTTTACGATACAGTGCTTTCGTGCTGCTTACCATTTTTATTGAATTGTCTCATGAATTGTAATCAAAATAAATTAAAAAATGTCAACAAAGTGTTGTTGGTATTGGAACTGCTACAACCATAAAAATAAAAACAAAGATTTTGCTTTTTTTTGTTTTCCAATCAACGACATTGTAAGATTGGAAAAATGGAAGAAACTTTCAGGAAGCTTAAACATTCTTTGTAAAATCGAGGAAGAACTGAAAAATTTTGTCATTTGTGAAAAACATTTTACCTTTATTCAAAATTCTCAATATATTTTTTAGTTTTTTTTAATCTATGGTAAATTTCGGTTCATCTCTTCTGGTTGAGCTAAAAAAAATAAACGAGTTTCTGCATTTTTATAAATTGTTTTCTAAATTTTATATAAAGGCCCGGATTCTTTAAGAAAGCCAAAAAGATCATTAGTAAAGCCTTTCATTTGGGTGTTGTGATTTGAAAAGCCACAGAAGCTTATACTCTCTAGTGAAAAAGTAGAAGAAAATCCTCTGACCGCTAAAATTTAAATTTTTTGATGTTTTTAATAAAACCAAACTTTTATTTAATTTGACGTGTACCTAAAAAAAAGTTTTATGCTTTATGGACTATTGTTTTTTGACAACTGCTAAAAACCGTTTTTTTTATACCTTCATGAAAAACAGGATTAAACTCAATGTTCGCATAAAACTAAAACATGGCTTTATTGGATACCAATGCGAAACATTTTCTTTTAGCGGCTCAAATTATTTTTTTTTATACCTTCATTAAAAACACGATTTTAGCCATGGCTTTTTGGTTACTTTTTTTTTTGATCACGGGTGCGAAAAAAAATTCACGTTTTTTTTTCACCGAAATTTAGAGAAAAATAGCTTTAAATGTTAATACTAAGAAATTCTTATTATTCTTACCTAGAAATTAACTCAAAAGTATTCACAAAAAGAACAATCAGAAAATACGAGAAAATTACAAACTGTCAAAAATTAAAATATAAGTTTAGCAAGGTTACCATAGGAACCATTGTTTTATCATGTACGCAGCCACCATTGATCAGTGTTACCAACTGGTGTGTAATTACAGACTTTTCGTGCGTTTTCATCACTAGTGTGCGTTTTGTGAACGGTTTCAAAAAGTGTGCGCTTGGTGAACATTTCAATTCACTACTAGATACTTAATACCAGGTTTCCACCTACGACTTTTTAGTGAGTGCCCACTCACGCGTCACATGATGTCAATTTGAAATGTTATGACTGTCATGTGACGCGTTTGGCTGACACGCACGAAAAAGTCGTAGGTGGGAACCGGGTTTAATAGATGTAATTACTTAAAGTTATATCTGATTTTCTTGTGGCATTGACTTACCATTTAATAACCAATACTTAGCGTAAGTCCCCTCAAATAGGTCGGTTTGAAAAAGTGTGTAAAAAGTGTGCACTGGTTTTACCCACAGTGTGTAAAAATGTGCGTTTTTGAGCTGCTTGTGTGTAATTTTACAAATTTTGGTTGCCAACACTGCCCTTGATGCTAGTATAAAAGTGGCGAGCTTTCAGTGAATGTTGTGTTTGTGAATTTTATCTTGTAAGTTTTTTCTTGTTTTTTTAGGAGTTTTTGATAAAGATATTAAAAAATAGTGTTTGCAACTCGCGGCTAAACTCTGTTTTTTTTTACTCGGGTTTTTAAATAACAACGCACATAAAAAAACACTCTTCTAGTGGCTAAAATAGTGCTTTTTTACAAGCCTTGGTTTAAATAACGAGCGCAGCAAGCAGGTATTTAAAAACGCGAGTAAAAAAAAGCACAGTTTATCCGCGAGTTGCTAACACTATTTTTTTAATACCTTTATTAAGATATCCAAGAAAAACAGGAAAATACTTTTAAATCATTCTTCATCTTTAAAACCAAGCTTGTAAAAAACACGATTTTAGTCACTAGTTTTAAAAACTATATTATTATTTAAATTTTATCCATTTTTAACCAGCTGTTAATTAGTTAAAAACTGATTAATCGACAATATTCTGGGCAGCCATGCTAGTTATTTTTTGTTGCCCACTTTCAATAACAAAACAATGGTAATTTTTTGGGATTTTTACACTCCCAACTTACAAGCAGCTAGTAAAATTTTAAATTTTGTAAGAGAAGGTTGAACACATTTACGTGAACCTGCATAGCAACATTATTAAAGATACCTACCTATAAAGTAGTGTATATGCACCATGATTTTATATCGAACTTAGAAATATATAATGTGCCATTTACGGCTGTAGTAAACAGAGATCTGCCAAACTATTTTTTACTTCTTAATGCAATTTTTTTATAAAATCGTTCAAGTAAAAAAAAATATTTGTTTTATTTTTAATTTTTCATCAAAAAGAAACCAAATGCTAAATGTATAGGTTGTGCCAAAAAAAAGCCGGTCCCATTTTAATAATATTAAGCTTTTTAGAAAGCCAAAGCTTCAAAATTTATAGGACCAATTTTAAGCTTGACATTTCCTAAAAATCCAAGATGGCAAACTAATCTGAAAAATAAGCATTTTTAACCCCCCAGATATTTTTTTGTGTGGGACACTGTAATAAATCTGAAACATCGATTACAAAGCCACATTCTTTCGAAGCACATCGCTGAAATATTTTAAAAATTCGGACAAGAAATAAGATTCAATAAAGTGTCTCAGAAAAAGTTTTTTTCTAGGGGGGTGAAATTTGGCTACTTTTTAAATAGATCCGCCATCTTGGATTTTTCCATCAGTGTCCATCAGTGTCCATCAGTGTCGCACACAAAAAAATATCTAGAAGGGTTAAAAATGGCTATTATTTAAATAGGTCCACCATCTTGGATTTTTAGGAAATGTCAAGTTTGATATCCGTCTTATAAATTTTGAAACCTTATATTTCTAAAAAGTTAAATATTTTTAAAATCGGACAATTTCCTGCTAAGTTATAATCATTTTAAAAAGTGCCGTTTTTTTGGCACACCCTATATAATTATTTTACTGCAACCTTTCAAGTTCTTTCCCAATTGACTCTGCATAAAAGTCCCAGTATAAAAAAAGTTTTGAATTTACCTTCTTTACCCCTCACACACTCCCTACTTCCGATTTTTTTTTCATAAAATTGTATTGTCACTAAATCAAAACGTAAATCTGAAAACCGCATGTTTCATGACAAAGTTCTGAATTTACCCCCTTTACACTCCTCACCCACCCTCTACCAACCGATTTTTTTTCATAAAATTATATTGTCACCAGATCAAATCATAATACCCCCGATTTTGTTTTATAAAATGGAATTGTCACCAGATTCAATAATAAATCTGAAAACCTCATGTTCGAATCTGTTTTCATTTCTAACTTCTGAATTTGCTCGCTTTAGACCACTTTACCCCCTTTACATCTCCCAATCACCCACTACCTCCCCCCCGTATTTTTTCATAATATTGTATTGTCATCGGATCTACATTACTGTGCCAAACTTCATTAAAATCGGTTCACGGGAAGTGGGTTAATGAATTTAGCCCCTTATTTTTACCCCTTAACCACCCCCTACCCACCAATTTTTTTGCACAATATTGTATTATCATCCAACCTGCATTACTGTGCAAAATTTCATTAAAATCGGTTTACGGGAAGTGTGTCAAAAACGAATCGCAAAATTTGATAGTCAGCCAGACTGTAAAGTTAAATGTAATCGTTTAATAATAATAAAAACTGTCCTGTTTGATTCAGCATATTCATCAATTTATATTATGATCTCTCTACCAGCTCCCATTCTCTTAGCAACAAGTTCATTCATTTATATTTATTTCATACACGTACGCCACTGATAAACCGGTATGCATTCGACGACGAGTTCAACGCGCTGGATTGCTGGCGTTTTAATTCCAAATAAATATTACCCACATTCATCCTAGCGCATTCAGCAAAGAATCAAAAACTTGCTGTAATTCCTCTTTCATGGCTTGGCTTGCTGTTCGGATACCGTTGGCTTGCTGGTCGGATATTAGCATTACGTGTCCTTTCTATTTAGTTTATATCCTCGTTGGTGTGGCAAAAAATATTTTTTTTAAATAGGATACTCTATATAATTTGACATTTTTTAATTGTACACAAAATTATCTTTTTGACAATACCACATACTAATACTCTTTTCCAAGATAGAGGCATTTATACTTGCATGGAATTGTTGTCTATTCCCTGTTTTACGGAGGATATTTGAATGAATATCGAAGTTTTCCATATAGATTTAGATAAAAATATCTTGATTATCGTAAAAGATAGATCCTGTGGTATTGCTGAAGAAAGAATTGTTTGCAGATTTCAAAAATTGCAAAATATAAAGGGTGTCCTATTTAAAAAAAATATTTTTGTGCCATACTTCATAAACAAAAAGACCTAAGAAAATCCAAGATAGCACGATTAAATGATATTAAAAATCTCAGTTGACGTGTTTTTGGATTTTTTTATTCAACCAAATTCTAACCCGCTAGAAGCACCGTTCCATTTAAAGAATCCACGGTATATAAGAAGTATTTACCAATTTTTAAAAATTAGGAACAAATCATTGTTTAAGTCCCTGTTTAAAGTTAACAAAACTAATCCTAATAGTAATAAAAAAATTGCTTACTTGCAAAAAATTGGTCAAAGCTTACCAAAAGTTGGAACACAATATCTACTGACCACTCAGAATTTTTTTACTATAAATCAAGAAATAAATGATACAATAATGGCTTCCTATCCTATCCTATCCTTGGGCTTAATTTTAAGTTAACATAACAAGAATTTCATAGTATTACTATTTTACGTTATTTTTGTTTAATTTGGATCAGAAATTAATGGAAATATTTTTTGATGAATTATTAGGGAGTAAAAGCCAAATCACCGCGTAAACGTAATGTAGATCTAAAATCCAGCGCTCTCATTGGTGAAAACCGGCAGAGATGGGCGTTTCCACCCCATCTAACGTGATTTCAGCTACCGGGTCAGGCGACGCGACACGATATACCACCCTAGCGCACGCTAGCACCCGTATCTCATGAAAATCAGTCTCGCTCGACGTGCGATTGACAACTTCGGTCGGATCGGAAAGAGAATGAGGGATAGAAAGCACGAATAGTTCCCCATAAAATCATTTATTTTGAGCTTATTGTTGGGTAATAATTACGAAAACCAAAATCTGAAAACCGCATATCAATAGCTGCGTTACTTCTAAAGTTATGATTTTTTTTATATATTTTAAAGTTTTTTCAAATAAGTCGGAAACTAAAGCTCCCATAAATTTTGACTTTATGACAGAATTTGTAGTCCATATTCATGGGAACTTAAATCCGAAAACGATATATCGCTAATTGCTTTTGTTCCAAAGTTAAAATTAGTACATGGTCAGCCGATAGAGGATTTTTGCACCAAATTTCATTAAAATCGATTAAGGTCGTAGTTACAATCTGGGGAATTGTTTTTAGTAACCCTTTTTGGGAAATTAATTTAACTATGTCGACCTGATTTTTTTGCAAAATTCTACGTCATTGAATTTGTTTTCCATGACAATGCGGAGACTTATTATGTTTATCCACAGTGGGACACCAGAGATTTTTTAGCACTGGGTCAAAAATTTGGGGTTAGGTTACTTATTTTGACTTTTCGCGTTCTGCGCCGCTAAAGCACATAAGGATTTTACTACTACAAATTTTTTTTTACTATGAAGTTCAAGTAAATTTGAACTTCGTAGGGGCTCAGGTAAGTGCTAAATAGGTACCTAAAGAAAACTGTTTACTACACTAATACCGCTTAGCCTTAAAATATGCATACACTTTTTCATTTTTTTTTTTAACTAAAGCGGGAACTAAACCACCAAAACCCTGAACTCAAACCAACTCAGAAATTTTTTTAGAAGTTTCAGCGCCCATAGATTAGAACTCTTTAGGGACCCTGCATACCTACAAGATTTTTTTCATAAAAACAAGTAAAATACTAAAATAAAAGGAAACCATTTTTTGCAGAATTACCTGCTAAGAAAACGCTACTCTACTACTACGAATTACAGTAACTGGTATAATGTTTAAGGTTGCATTTACAGGTGCATTTATAATTGAATTGGAAACACTACCGCTAGCTGATACCGACAGCAGGCTAACTTAAAAGCATGTAGATTTAAAAATCGGCTTCTGGCGCTAGACGAAATAATCGTATTCCATTTTAAAGAGGATCGTCAACGACTAGCAAGAGTCTCTCCAACCTCTAAATGGAGCTTTTCTGACCTGTTTTATTAGTACTCTAGTATCCCTGTGTTTTTGAAACTGAAGTTGGAATCTAAAATCTATCTTTTGCACTCCAAGATTTCACTAGTACACTTGCACCTTACTATGCCACAATGATTTAAATTTAAAAAAAATGGTTAAATCAAAATAAAAACAAAATTGTGTCGGGTTATGGGATACGAAAGATAAACATGGCCTCGAATGGTTTTCTGTCAGAAACGTAAAAATACTCTTGTGTCCCATTGCGGCCCGATTTAGTTTGTTGACAAATCACCTGCAGTTACCATGGAATCGTATAAATTCTGTGATCTATCGGCCAACACTCGAACTGCGTGTGTCTCCCAAATTCAATGACGTTTGATTGATTGATCGGTTTTCTTTTTCGGAGTGCACAGGCTTTTACGAAAAAGGAAACTTAGTTTTTATTTTCGCTAAAGCAAGAAAATATAAAAAGGAAAAATGTAATCCAGAGCAAATTGTGAGTATTTCTCAATTTTTTTTGTAAATCGGGTTTGTCCTAAACCGCAATTATTTTGAGGCTTTTGGGATAGATGACAGCACCAGGGCTTTTATTTTGAAGAAAAAATAATTGAGAATTTTGAAAAATTCTTCAGATATTTTTGTTCAGCATTTTCAATTCTAATGTTTAGCGTTCCCTGTGCACTCTAGCAACAGATTAATAAATTAAAGAATAAGGCGTTGCCAGTTGTACTTTTCTTTACTTTGAATCTGGGGAGAAACTGTAGCCTTAACGTACTTGAGTTATCGTGTATACAGACAGACAACAGACCGACAGTCCGACAGACAACTTTTTTTTCGTCGATTAAGGTGTTTTGAAACCTTAGCAACTCATTTTTGATAAAATTAAAAAAAGTCAAAATTTCATGATTTTAATAGCTCCCCATACCATATTAATATGATGGACTAAAAATCTGATCTTCAACCTAATTTTTATTGCGTTCTTATGGCCAGAACCCTGCTTTGGACTAACTAAAGCCACGGTTAATAGGGAATTATCCGAGTGGGCTGAAAGAAAAGGGGGTGCAGCACTGGCGCTCAACTCTGGAACAACAGCACTCCAAAGCCTTTCTGAATAAGCCAGACAAATGTAGAGCAAAGCAGCTCCTGCAATTATCAAGAAACAGCCTGAGAATGATCACAGGTCTGTATGCAGGCCAGTGCGGACTCAACCAACACATGAATAGAACTGGAGTAAGCAATACACCAATTTGAAGATTCTGTGGAGGAGAGGACTAATGAGAACAAGGGCGAAAAATATTTGGTCCTGGATTGAAAGTGCCCCAACATTTCGAGAAAGTCTCACCCAATATAGTCCAATTTTTTGATGAGCGGACTGACGTCATTTTTTTGGATCTCTATTTGATACATTGTTTTAGACCGCGACAATAAATGTGTAAAGAAAAGTCATGTCGTTGATTGTTTGAACTGTTACTTAAAATTGACAACAACAAATTATTTGACATGCGAACTGTTGACAACAAAGAAATACGTTTCATAGGCAAAAATGACGTCAGTCCGCTCATCGAAAAATTGGACTATAAACTGATTTGCTCTATGAGGGAAGTTGGGATGAGTGACTTTTAAAACAAGTATGAGCCACAATAGACCTTTTAGGTCGCCGTGGAGTGTGCAGCATTGCACCTCTCATAACAAACCTATCCAAACCTACTTTTTATGACAATTTTATTATTTAAAATTAACACAATCCCAAACTAATTTCTCACTAGTCATTAAGGTTTTGACATTATAAATAATGGATTTTATGCTAAACTCGGTGGCTATATTAATGAACTAATTTATGGCTGGATAAAAACTTTTGTTTTATATTAATGTGAACTTTAAATTAAAACTTTTGTTTGGAAATTTAAAAAAATATCATTACTCTTTGTTTCTATAAGTAAAGCTCCAATTTGTTAGTTATAGTTACAGAAATTCCTTTACCGGATGATGCGTTTGCCTATCTATGCAAAAATTCTGAATAAAACACAAATTTGTTTGTTATTATTAAGATTTAATTTTAAGTTTTGTGTCGTGTTTATCTCGGTATGTAAAACAAATTTTGAAGAACTACGACAAATCCTATACAAGCTTTTTCATAAATACTACTTTTTTCTAAAGTTACGCGTTCCCACAAGCGAAAGCAGTTAGAACATTTTTTTTTAATTTTAGAACAACTGTGAACAAAAGTCTCGGGGATAGTAGTTTTCATAATTAGAGGCTAAACTAGAGCTTTTTTTACAAGCGTTGGTTTAAGTAATGAGCGCAGAGAGGTATTCAAAAACGTGAGTAAAAAAAGCACAGTTTAGGCTCGAGTTGTTAACACCATATCTTTTAATACCTTTATCAAAAAATTTTTAGAGAAACACTTACTTACACTATAAATCAAGGCGGCTGATAAATGAAATAACAATGGTTCCATAGCGATGTGCCTTTTTACTCGGTGACATTCATTTTTGCGACATTTTAGTCTTTGACAGATTGATATTTTGACGATGTTTTTAAATGATTTTTTTGTAAATAATGGATGAAAACTGGCGGAAATTGCTTAATTTGTAGGCAAGAATATTGGATTTTTTCAATATTACCATTTTCCGCTATTATAGTTATCTGCAGAGAGTTACTAAAATCTTGTTTTTGATGAAGGTATAAAAAAAATATTTTTGCAAATTAATGCTTTTGCCTAAGCAGCTTTGCGCCTTTTTGTTTAATTGTGACATATTTTGAAATTCACTAAATATAATATAGTAGTTTTAACAACTAGTGGCTAAAATAATGCTTTTTTTACAAGCGTTGGTTTAAATAACAAGCCCAGCGAGGTATTTAAAAACGCGAGGTTCATAATATACAAACTACTTTTTTTGGATTTTTCGCCACTAAGTGAAGGAAAATTTTTCAAAAATATGTTAAAACCCACTGCGAAAATTCCTAAAGAAAAAAATTTGTTCATTTGTCGGTGGTTTTTAAATAAGATAAAAAATTTGCCTACACACATGCAAATCCTAACTAGAATCTAAGTACTTTTTTGACGTTTCGACAGAAATTCTGCTGCCGTTATCAAAGGAGTTTATTCTTTTCAAATTTTTTTTCGATTCTTTTTATAAAAAGACAACAGACAGATATTTTAAAAAATGAATCAAAGAAAATTTTGAAAATAATAAACTCCTTTGATAACGGCAGTAGAATTTCTGCCGAAACGTCAGATAAGTATTTAGATTCTAGTTAGGATTTGCATGTGGTAGGCAAATTTTTTATCTTATTTAAAAACCACTGACAAACGAACAAATTTTTTTTAGGAATTTACGCAGTGAGTTTTAACATATTTTTGAAAAAATTTCCTTAACTTAGTGGCGAAACACCCAAAAAAGTAGTTTCTACACTATTTTTTTTAATAACTTTATCAAAAAATCCAAGAAAAACAGGAAAATACTTTTAAAAATCTCGAACGAAGAGCACTTCTAGCAACACACCCTCTTTACACTACAAATCAAGGTGGCTGATAAATAAAATTACAATGCGGTTTCCATAGCGATGTGCCTTTTTACTCGGTGACGTTCATTGTTGCGACATTTTAATCTTTGACAGTTTGAAATTTTGACGATTTTTTTAAATGATTTTTTCGTAAATACTTGGTGAAAACCGGCGGAAATGACTTAATTTTTAGGCAACAATAATTAATTTTTTTAATATTACCATTTTCCTTTTTTCTCTTTAATTTTGGGTAAAATATGGAGAGAAATCCTTTTTTTCACCCGTGATCAAAAAAAAAAGTTTTTTTGCATCGGTAACCAAAAAAGCCATGCTTTAGTTATCTGCAGACAGTTAGATGAAGGTATAAAAAAAATCTATTTTTGTATTACTTTCCTTCAGCATAAAAGGTGAGGTAAAGTGCAAAATCAACACAATCTTTTCTTTCAATACTAATCTAGACTAACATTCAATATCGGAGACGCTTTCCACTTCAAAAGCAATGCGGATTTTCATATTGGCACAATACCCCCGGGATAACATATAAAGGAAAAATAATCCAGGAACCCCAGAGGACTTTGCTGACAGTGACATCAGCTGTCGAACACAGGAAGAAAAAATTGTAAAATGCTCTTTAGAGGTCGTTTTTACTTGGCAAATGCAATACAACGCTTCAAATAAATTTCGTATAGACCGTGAGTCGGAACCACAGATCAATTCTGTTCAAAATGTCATTTTTTTAAAGAGTATCGAGGGAAAATTTTGCATAAGGCGCCTGGCCCAACCGTCCAATCCACTTCCCCTACAGAGTCTCATTCCTTTGTCAGGACAGCCCGGATAGTGTCGGATTCTTACCGACTAAAACCCTACGAATGTGTCTCCAACCAGCCTGATGGCTGGCCAGAGTCACTGCACTGCAGCCATTATTGGCTTATTGTGCAATGTGCACCCTTCGATTCTAGTTTAATCACTCCATTAGATTTATCCTCTGTACTAGTTTGTACAGGTCTTTAATGGAGCAGTAGTTCCTAGTGGTTATTGGGTCTTGTTCAACTTTCCCATAGGGTTATACCGCCCATATTCGGTCACCAGATCCTCGTCTGTTTTAAACAGGAAGCACCACGAGAGGGCAAAGTTGGCATTTGGATATGAGAGGCTAGACGTAATCGCATTATATTGATCGAAAACAGAGCCCGGTCTCCAACTGATTTGAGCAGATATAAAGGCTACGTTATATTCGCATCTCTATCCCTTACGCCAAAATCAAAATGACATATCCTCTCGTTTGGGTTTAAAGCAATTTTTGTGTTTTTAAAGTATTACCTATGAACCACTAAACGCAAAACTATAGTGCCAATTATACAAGGTGTCTTAACGAAAACTAAACAGATGCGTTTTAAAGTATTTAGAGTACGATTGCCAAAAAACTTTCGAACCCGTCGATTTGTCTCTTACTCACCAAATCTAACATTAACTGGGTGTCTATCTCTCCAGCGTTATTTTATAAATACTTAGGGGGCATATCGTATTCCGTGAGACTTTTGATAAAGATTTTACGAAACCTATTTAAATCGATTACTAAAAATGCTGCAGTCAAAAAGTAGAGAAATAAAATTTGGAACATGTATTGGCCTTCGGGGTCAAAATGTGTTTTTAAACTATCTTTCATACCTTCCATACTAATGCACCTGACCATCTGAATCTTAGTCAGTTGCTAGTCCGTACTATTACCTACAAGTTTACTATACCGAAAAAAAAATTCGTGGTTGTTAACAAGGCCCCTGAGTTAGAGGCTTAAAATGTTGTCTATTTCGATTAAAAAATTATATTTCACTTCCATTTCAGCCAATGTCAACAAAAATGAAACACCAGAGGGGCAGTGAACTATTTCTTAATTTTATATACCCCCAGCTTTTCCTCAGCCCCTAGGAATTGTAAGGAGGTAAGAGGTACCCCCAGACCAAAAATCAACTGGTGTGCCGAACCTCATTCTTCTAGAGTGATGTGCCGAATCCTTATCCATGAATGAGGTCTGGCACACCAATTGATTTTTGGTCTGGGGATACTTCTACATCATATATGTGAAAATGGTGGGGTTACCCTATCCCCTCTACAATTGCCCACCTTTGAATTGGTGTGCCCAGCCCTTATCCACAATTATGAGTTACAGGTTTGTCCGTTTCGTATTCAGAACGAGAAAATGCACATATTATTAAAAAATGACGAGGGTTACCTATCTATCATAATTTATACTATGAACTCTTGCTCTATTAGTTGTTACGGAAGTAAATAAATATCTGAGTTGTGTTTTCTTTTTAATTTCTTGTCTTGACGAAAAATCTTTAAGTTTTCCTCAGATAAATGTGCACTTTTGGCACTAAAAATCTGTTGATTTTACCAAGGCTTCGTTTCTTGAGGTCTGTTGGCAGATCTAATTTTCACCATTTTCATATTCCAGAAAACACTCCATATACATATTTAGAACTCGCAAATTTGGTCTAACAAATATTTTGAAATATAAAAATATCAAACCCTATGCGCAATCCCTAAGTAGGGGCTAAGAATTTTAAATTTCGAACAACCTGTTCAAAATTTAATATCCCAAATTCAAAAAGTGCAAAATTTTTGACAATTACAAGTTCTAGTCAAAACACTTACGGAGCCTATATTTTTACATCCAAATTTACCCAGCCCCTAGGGGTTTTACGGGGCCAATATTTTTACTATTTCTTTATTCCAGAAAATTACTTAATATGCAAATCTAAACTTCATCAAAAAGTGTGCATATGTTCATATGGAGTGCCTCAGAATATAATAGTTTTTGTTGTAACGTTCCTTCCACTATCAATATATTTTCTTCCACTATCAATATATATTCGGCTATGATAGTGGAAGGACGTTACAGCCATAAGAAAAAATACAGTTTTTTTGTGCAATCCTCTCCCTAGTCCAAACAAAGTGTTAGTCAAGGGAAAGAAAACATGAACAAAATTTTTAGCCTTTAAGGTAGACGCCTTGTAAACAGCTATGAACATTTTTTCAGTACAGTAGGATTGTAGGTAATAGTATGAAGTAACAACTGCCTGAGATTCAGATATATAGGTGCATTAGTATAGAAGGTATGAGGAATAGTTTAAGAACACATTTTGGCCTCTGTTGTCCTCTAAGGGTTACATATGTAATTTTTATGACACGTTGCCGGAAGGCCAACATATGTGCGAAATTTAGTTGCTCTAGCTCAAACTGTCTGAACTTTGACTGCAGCAATTTTGGGGCTGTTAACAGGTTAGGCAGTTGGGTTGGGTTGGTTGGTCCATTGGTAATCGATTAAAATAAGTTTCGTAAAATCGTCATCAAAAGGCCTACAGAACACAAATTACTGTTACGTGTGCCCCCTAAGTAAAAGGCAAAAAAAATTTTTTGAGAAAAATGGGTGTGAAAAGGTAAAGTTTTTAATCAGTCATCTTTAATCAATATAGCGGAGGAAGCAAGGCTTCCCACAGGGAAACTTTTTCACAGACTACTATGGAAGTCAATAAACATCCGAAGAAACCCTGAAATCACTCATAGTACACGCGTTCGTAGTAAAAATTATGATGGATAGGTAACCTCCGCCATTTTTTAAAAAGATTTCCATTTTTTCGTCCTCAATACGAAATGGACAATCCTGTAACTCAGAATTGTGGAGGTTATGTGATGGATAGGGTAACCCCCACCATTTTCACATATATGATGTAGAGGTACCCCCAGACCAAAAATCAACTGGTGTGCCGAACCTCATTCATGGATAAGGGTTCGGCACACCACTCTCAAAATGCCCACTTCTAGAGTGGTGTGCCGAACCCTTATCCATGAATGAGGTCTGGCACACCAATTGATTTTTGGTCTGGGGATACCTCTACATCATATATGTGAAAATGGTGGGGTTACCCTATCCCCTCTACAATTGCCCACCTTTGAATTGGTGTGCCCAGCCCTTATCCACAATTATGAGTTACAGGTTTATCCGTTTCGTATTCAGAACGAGAAAATGCACATATTATTAAAAAATGACGAGGGTTACCTATCTATCATAATTTATACCTTGAACTCTTGCTCTATTAGTTGTTACGGAAGTAAATAAATATCTGAGTTGTGTTTTCTTTTTAATTTCTTGTCTTGACGAAAAATCTTTAAGTTTTCCTCTGATAAATGTGCACTTTTGGCGCTAAAAATCTGTTGATTTTACCAAGGCTTCGTTTCTTGAGGTCTGTTGGCAAAGTCGGATTCTTTATAAAAGACAATATTATATGTTTACGATTACATAAGTTTTTTGAGAAAACGAGCGAAAAAACCCCTTACAGCTTTTGTGTAACGAAACGCACGAATTTATTTAGTTTATTCTTGTCATCAGTGACGTACGCACTGGCAGGGGATAAGGTGGATAAATATCCCTTCTCAATAGACCATAATAAATAAATTTCAAATCATATTATTTCATAAGGAGTAGTGATCACAGCGGACAGAGAGGATCGCCTTCCTCTTTTTGGAATTTAGTCAACCACGTTTTTTAGAAGTGTCACAAAAAACGTGACAAAGATCAAAATTTTGGACAACTTTTTGGCTTAAAATTCAAAAACTTTGCCTTTGGCACTACAATGTTACAACTTTAGTTTATATTAATCAATTTTTATCACCATCCAAAACGTGTAATAAATGATATTATTAGTGCAATTCTCTCCAAATATTCGCCTGGAGCGAATTTATGACATGATTTTGGCAACAAATCTATAACTGAAACTGTATTTTACCCTAAAATCAAAAAAACTTTCTGAAATTATTTTACAAAAAAATATAAAAATTTTTATAGTTTTTTTTTAAATGGCAAAAAATTTATAATTAATTTTTTTGTCTACTACGTTCAAAACGGGTAAACGTTACATATTTAATTTAATTTTCTCAAAATTTTCGCCTGCGGTGATCTTGGAAACCCATCTAGAATTTTGAAATATAATTAAGTATTTTTTTCGATTAACATAACACAATCCAACCCACGTCCTTCATATCTTTAAAAAAAAGCTAAAACCGCCCCTCAAGTAAAAGTACAGCTATATCGGTAAATATCCCGCCTTAAGTCAAATTTCTGCGTACGTCACTGCTTGTTATAATATATGAAAACGACACATTGATCCCATAGGTGGGGTGACTTTCTGTGATAAATACTATGCGTTGAAGGAAAAAAAGATAAAACGTTATCAATAGTAATTCCATAAATCGTTGGCATGTGCAGAAATTTCTACTGGATGGGGAAGGGAGTAAAAGCGATGATTTGTAGAAAATATTAGAAAGGCGGAAAGGAAGGAAGGGTGGGCATTGCCTCCTGGAATTTAAACTAAGCATTGACTTTGAAAAAAACGCTGTTCAGATGTTATTTTATTCTTGTCATATATGAAAATAACCACACCTTAATACATATTGGAACATACTTATTACGAAAACATTGTGCATTAAAACAAAGAAAGTTTGTCTATTGACAATCCAGAAATCAATACGGTACGTAAAAGTTGTTACTGAGGGGATAGCGACAAGTTTGATTTTTAATTTTTGGGAAAAGTTAAAACTTTAAGAGAGCAGAAGGGGAGGCGAGGGCAGCAATAAGTATTAAAAAAATGTCAACAACAGTTTTTTTTTCGCTTTTGAATAAATTTTATAAATATTAGCCATTAGTTATGTTGGGAATTTAGAACCTTTGGTTGCACTAAAACAAAATAATGATTGTTTTCCACAAACCAAAACTACACTTTTTTGCACTCGACGCGCGTTTCGCTAACAACGTTAGCATCATCAGGAGACGATAAACAATGAATTAAATTAATATACGCTCTATCTTATATACAATCCTTTAGTGGGCGGAGATAAGACTAACCTGGATTGTGATTGATCACGATTTTTAATCCTATCTTCCCTCAACCAAAGAATAAAGTGTACTAAACGGGATGGGTCCTCTATCTTTATTTATCTATTTCTGGATTTAATGATTTCCATACTTTCATATGCATTCAAAAGTCTTTTGTTTGGTACACTTTTTAGAAGTTTTTGGTTATCTAATGTGAATCTATGATTGTTTTCAAAAGCATGCTCGGCCACACTTGACTTTTCTGTTCTTCTTTGATATTTTCGAGGTGTTTTATGACATGATCTCGAAACATGTAGCGAACCAATTCTTCAAAACTAGCGTGAGGGTAAAAGCGAAAAATAAGGGACTGCCATTATTTGTAACACCCAAAAAGTGGTGAAAAGATTTATTTTGCTCTGTTTCTTTACAAAAAACGTTTTTTTACGAAAAACTTGAGCTCTGCCACTTTTTTATTTTTTTGTTCAACTTTCTCGAAATTTTCGTTATACCGTAGAAAAAAATTATTTCCCCCAAGGTCATACTCTACTTTTATTCGAAAAAATTTAGAAACAGAGACGCTATCAGTTTTCCTAAAACGGAGGATCTTGGTTTCGAGTGAGAAGATAAAGCCGAATGCAAAAATGTTAGAAAAACAAAGTACGAAATAAAAATGGCGCCGCTTACAATTTTTTTTCACAAATTACGTAATTTCGGGAACGCAAAGAAATAGGTCTAAAGAGTATAATTTTTAAGAAAAAAAATATCTATTTTCTTGCCCTCCTCCACTGTGACTACAGGGGCCGTGCACAAATTACGTAATGGTCATAGGGGGAGGGGGCTTACAAAACGTTACGTAGGGGGGAGGGGGATTTTCGACAGCGTTTGCATTTGTGTGAAACTAAGAAAATTTGGAATGAAAATAAGTGAAAAGTTTTTTTTTTGGGGGGGGGGAGTGGTCTTGAAATCGTTTCGTAATATTAGGGGAGTGGCGTGCCAAACCATTACAAAACATTACATAGGGAGGGGGTCAAAAATTGGTAAAATCACCGTTACGTAATTTGTGCACGGCCCCACTTCTGACTGTTCCTCCTTTTTGATTTCCAATCAAAGTGCAAAACCCGGGTTGGACGTTCGAAGACGTCAACCCGTCCTATTTCCTTGATAAAGTTTCTACGAAAATATCTCAGTCGATTTCTCCGGCCGTGTATGAACGCTTTAGGTTAGGCATTTGCATGTATCTCAGTCCCCAGCCTGTAAGCAGTGCGTAAGGACAATGGTTACAAAATGAAAAGCCGAAAAATATTTTTTTTTACGATATCTTTCATCAGTTTGGTATTAAAGTCCAGCAAAAACAATTTTTATTCCAGTCCTAAAGGTATGAAAATGGAAAACATTAGAAAAAAACAACCTGGAATGGATTTACTACGTGTAAGATGTAGTGACAACATCGCCCCATACCCATCCTTTTCTGCCTAATGTGCTTTTCCGTTTGTCTGCGTCTTATACACGGCTACTTGGCCGGATTTGCTTAGGAACCCTGAATTAAAGATTTTCCATATAGAAAAGTCCTAAAAAATTGGCAAAGCACTATAATTATATCCTATATAGCTAAGTGCCGAAATGTATGTAGAAGAATGTATAATAAAGACTTGTGTGACTCGCTTAACTGGCAACTTGTTAATTGTGGTATCTGAAATAAATAAATAAATGAAAAGCAAATAACAGAAAAAATATTATTGTATAAAATGTTATTTAGTATTCAAACCCAGGCAAAAAACCCATAAATTCTCATGAAAGTTGGTGACAACAAAATTTATGAGATTTGTGTTTTTACAAGTTTGTTCAATATACCACATAGAAAGCATATAAAACCTGATACTGGTTTATGGAAATTTTTATAGGTATATCTCAATATATTTAAAAATGGATAAACTCATCCCGTACTAAAGTTCTCTTTTTGTTGTTGACATGTACATTATGGAGCTGATGAATACTACATCTCCACAACAGTACAGTTGTTCACTTTCCATACTTCCTGGCTTTTAAGTTGATACATGCATGATGACGACATTGTAAAACGGTTCATTTGCTGAATTTTTTTCAAGTGGGTTTATTGTGATGTCGGGAACTAACCCACAATTGTAGTTCTTGGCCTAAAAATAAAAATAAAGTTACAGATCAAGCAGAAAAACTCTAGTGTCAGTACCCAGAGAGTATGTGAGGATATTTTTGGGCAATTAGATTAATTTACATTAATTGACAATAGGTTAGCACATCGGTGAAATATTTTTTTTTAAATGGGCTAAAAGGATAATAGACAATAAGTTTGCTCATCTCTTGTTTATTCTTTTTGAAAATATAAATCGGAAGGTTTGTTGTAGCTATAGAGCCTCAAGTTGAGACATTGTAACTACCTATATGTGTTAGAATATTAAATAGCTTAAACTGAAATTTTACATTTAGTACCAGAGGCTAATTAATGATACATATTTTCTATGGACAGTGGTGTTCAATCTCACACTGCAAAAGAGCAAAATCGTTATTTGCTGCACTCTCCTGGTAAAACTGTTCAAATTACTCAATTTTCTTTCATTTTATCGAAGTTTTAAAAAAATATTTTAGGTTATCTTAAACGTCAAAAAGATGCACGAGAATCGCACGAGGTGTTGCCAACATAGGTATTTCTAGGGAATTTGGGCAAAAACGCATGCAATTTCATGCATTTCTGGTGAGTTTCGTGGAAACGCCGAGTGCCCACCTCGCTTCAAAGCACCGTGCATGGGCACGCGTAGGTATGCATAGGGCTTTAAACATAAACAGAAACAAAGATCAAAGTTTGCCAAAATTGCACAAAAATTTGCATGCTGTAATATTACTGATTCTTAATTTGATTTTAATTAATTTCTGTCAAAAATATTCCAAATTTTTAAAAAATGCCAATAAAATCAGTTCCGCTGGCAGACTTAAATTAATAGGAAACAAATTACAGCCATAATTTGCAGTAGAGCAAATTATCGCCTTTCACGGAATGCCTACCCAACTAGCAATTTTTCGTTGTAACGACGTTGCATGACGCAACGCAACGTTGCATGACAACGATTTTTAACCGGCTAAAAAACCCGAATTTACACTAATTTGCGCGACATCTTGGATGGCAAACGTTACCGTTGGTTAAACGTTACCGGGCAACTGAGATGTGAACAATAGGAGTTATTGTCGGCGTGTAGAATTATAACTACAAATAATATTATGAGTCAACTTATAAATAAACAAACTTGTAGAAAATGGAGAAAATATAAATCAATATATTTTATTTTTATAGGAATATATCATATTATTTTCTTTAGTGATTTGCTGTCCTCATTGACAATTTTTCAACGCACGTCAGTGTATTGTTGAAAGTCTATCCTGTAGCCGGAAAAAGATGAATACGCTCTCTTTTGGAACAATTTTTGACGAAAAAATTCTGTTATTTTTTTTCAAAAAAAAATAAAATTGTGCAAAACTTGTAAAAACTAAATTTAAATCCTTCCTTACTTGATAAGAGACCAAGTCAAGATGATAATTCTACAAAAACTACGACAAATAACTTGTATAATGAATTTTTTTCTTGAATAAAAATCGATTGACGAAAAACAGTATGGCGTCCATGGCGGTGCTTTGTTAATTGTGTGGCAACTAAAAATCTAACTACTACGCCATTAAATCCACTGGATTTTGAGCGGCTTAGGGTGAAAACTGAACTATAACTACGTAACTAAATTCAGAGTATTCCGCTATTGCATATTTATGTAAAAAGTCTACATTATTTATTAGCATGCGCAAAGTGACCGTGGCAACATGTATTAGCGCACTTATTTGGTAGTTCAAGTCACGTGCTTTAGCGCATTCCATGTTAACCTCATTTGGAAGATCTGCCAAGCCACTAGCTAGGTATATTCTCTCGCTGCCTTTTTCGGTGATAATATGTACTGGAATACAAAAAAAATGTTTTGGTTATGTTATTTATTGTTATGCATTTGACATTTGAAGGACCCACGGAACAAAAACCGACGCCACCTAGATAAGAAAATTCTCATCTAGGTGGCGCAACGTGAAGTTGCGGCGCGACGTTGTCGCACCGGCCAGAAAACCCATGGTCGCTGGAGATACGTTGAGTAACCATTGCGCCCGGTTGGACCAAGCAGCTTCATCCCAATACCGTAGCAAAAAGGTTTTCTATTAGTTGAGTTATTACCATAGCCACATATAAACGTTGAGATAATGTAAAATTATCGGTATACCGCACAGCAACTGGGATTCAACCCCCACGAAACGTTTCACTCTGGTCATCTCGTGACTCGAAACTATCGCAACTAAAACATGCTTGGGTACTTTAAACCATATTTTGCCTATTATTGTGCGGTAGAGTTTTTTTATGGTGACTGAATAAAAACAGTAAGTGAAACGCAAGTTGTAAAGATTAGGAATATAAAATATGATAACAAACCATACAATATTTGCTTCAGGAAATAGTCCTCATCCCTCGTGCATAGCAAATTACGATAATTGGTAACTCAGCACTCGAGCGCAGTCGCTCTCTCGTGCTTCGGAAAATATTTAAGGTGCGATTTTAATAGCCTTACTTTTAAATTTAAGTAAGTAACATACTAACTCAACCCTTATTCTTACCTTCTTTCCCATAAAAAAGTTGCGGCTATTATTACATCCCACACAAAATTTGCCCCTAGATGTTAGATGTTAGATTTCATAGGCGGCGGTCAGTACCCTTTCGGGAGTCGACCTTGCGCAGCTTCCTGCGCCTAAGCTATAGAAATTTTGTGCCCACGTTATCTACTTTGTTAATTAAAGTGGTACCATCCTAGAGATCAAAACCCCTGCAAATCATAAAAATATGATATAGGCTTTAATATACGACATTAATTTATTTCACTTGATGCCACATTTGATTGCCATCCAAGTAGCACTGGATATCTCACAATAATCCCCCAACCAACGTGAAGGTAACTGCGAAACCGCCAACAACATTTGTGAGACGTGTTTGGTTACTCACACGTGGAGGCAGACGCCACAGGCATTATATTCCCATCTTCTCGTAGGGCCACACGGAAACCCCTTTCTATGAGATAGCAATATCCACTACATCCCGACCAGACCCGCACCATCAACCATGAACAATGCAGTGTGATCAATAACTGCCACATTTCCCCTCCCCTTAGGAATTTTTTTTTTATAATATACTACATTTGTTAATTAATTTTTAACGAAGGCTAATAGTTATATGAAAAGAACATTGAACCAATGAAAGACTGCGTTAACCGAAAGCATAAATTTAATCTAAAGCAAAATAATTATACACTGATAAAAACATTCTACTGTAACAAAGAAAGACATTTTTAAATATGGCTGAACGAAAATTTCTTTGAGTGTAAACTAGAGTTTTGAGCTTCCATTGTATTTATTTTTACTTTTTGACACCGTTTCGAATGCTTATGTATATGCAATCATCATCAGGTGAATACTAACAAAAACTAAGGTTACCTAATCCTATATGCTAGCGTGCGTTCAGTGAACCATAAAACTAAATTGTTTTCAGTGAAGCATTAAGTTTTTACACTTGGTTGGTTCCGCTGTTTCGCAGTCGAAATCCGTTACCTAAGAAAAGTGTGGATTTCCAAATATACTTGAAAGTGACTACATTCTGGTCCCTTGGCGACGACCTTTACCTCTTTCCCTTACATTTGATGTTGATTTTCCCATCAATTTTGAGCTTTTTCGATCCAGTTGTGTCCCCTTGTCGAGTTCTGGGTTTGTGCTCTGTAAGTCGAACTTCCATGAGTCGGCTGGTTTCTCCGATCTAGATATCCCCACACTCGCATGGTACCTGGTAGATGCAGCCCTTGATGTCTTGGCGTTGTCGTTTAGTTTTTGTCGTTCGAAGTTCAAAGATGGTATAGGTTGCCTTTCTGAAATTTCTTGTATAGAATTATAATTTTCACCTCTTTTCAGTATTTACGTCTGTCGTGTTTTGTGTTGGTGTGGTCTAAAGAGTCTTATCGATTGTGTAGTTGGAAAAACCATTCCTTCACAGATCGGATCGAATTTTTGTCTTTTCTTTATTTAAAGCTTCTTCTATATTTCAGATGTAGGTGGATCTATGAGAGATTTTGCAATTCCCGACCGGTTGATGTGGAGTGGTTTGATTTTAAATTAAGTCCAGTACCTATGAATTGGTTTTTGATATACGGAAGTGATTATGGTTGAATTATTTTTGGAGACAAGAACATCGAGAAAATGGAGCTGACAATTTTATTATTTTTCCCGAGTGAATTGGATGCAGGAAAATGTCTTTGTCACAAAGGAATATTTTAGATCATTCAACCACACCTCCTCTCCCCCTAAAAATATTAGAGTTTTGATATGCTTATAATTTCGAACTAATTTTGAACCAGTTTTAAAAATTCTTCCTGGTTTGTTTTAATATTTAAAATGGGGGGTGCAGCCGGACGTTAAGCTACACCTCCCTTATTTAAAGCGTAGAGAAAAATAAAAAGCAACCATCCCAAAATTAAAAACTGCGAACGTCCGGCGGCACCCCCATTTTGAATATTCAAAAAAAGCAGGAAGGAGTATGGTTCAAAATTTTTAAAAGTGGTGCAAAATTAGCTCGAAATTGGGGGGGGGGGGCGGCGGCTTGACTGACCTAATATTTTTTGCCATGCACTGTATTAGATTTTGATGTATTTGTTTTAAAAAATATTCTTTCATGACATATTCAAAAATGCCTTTCATTCTAAAAGATCTGGCAATAAAAAAAAACTATTTAGCGCAAATTTTCGCAGAGCAAAGCTGAGCTAAAATAAGACGTAAAAAGCTGCAAATAAGATATTAAAGAAGTTTTACGTTAGGCTGAAGTAAATTAAACGTAAAAAATAAATCGCCGCTTTAATATTTTATGTTCAAAGCTCGTAAAAGTTCAGCTTCTGAAGCACTGAATTTTATTACTACCGAAATGGCTCGGGGTAGTCTGATAGTGCATAGTCGATTGGTTTAAGGAAGATCTAAATTTTCGTCAAATGTGCTCGGAAATAATTTTTATTAATTCAATAATATTTTCTATGGTTGTGTCTTTAATTACATAACTGTTAAAGATAAGCATCCCATACGAATGTTAATAAACCAATTTCGGCCCTCGGAAGGAAACAAAAAATGCTGTCAAACTATTTAATTGACACAAAAAAACAAAGTTATGAATGTTTTCCACAAACCAAAACTACACTTTTTTTTTTGAACTCGACGTGCGTTTCCCTAACAACGTTAGCATCAGGAGACGATTAACAATGAACTAAATTAATCTACGCTCTATCTTACATACATATAGAGATAAGACTAATAATTTGTGATTGATCACGATTTTTAATCCTATCTCCCCTCAACCAAAGAATAAAGTGTACTAAACGGAAGCCCACTAAAGGATTGTATATAAGATAGAGCGTAGATTAATTTAGTTCATTATTTATCGTCTCCTGATGATGCTAACGTTGTTAGCGAAACGCGCGTCGAGTGCAAAAAAGTGTAGTTTTGGTTTGTGGAAAACAATCATAACTTTGTTTTAGTGCAACCAAAGGTTCCAAATTCCCAACATACTTAATTGACAATTGCAGTGCACAGTTAACCCTTGTGAAAGTAGACACATAAAGTTGGCAGGTTATTTTTAAATCTTAGTTGTTAGTCAAAGCATCCTTAACAAAAGAGTTAAAGCTAAGCTTTCAACGTACGACTTAACCAAACCAATTCTTGTTTAGTGCTTGATATACAGTTTTACTTCATGACGCTCACTTCTATTTCCTCCCTTGTCAAAAAAAGTGAGAGGGCAATCAATAGAAGGAGTGAAATAGATAACAAAATGGTTAAGATACGCTAGCCGCATAGGTGAGACGTAGTCGCTATTGTACGACGTATCGCAAATTTAAGTGTCTAGTATCACAATCTTAACATCCATTAAATTTAAACCAAGTTTAGCACTGCAGTGCAATTGGCACTACTAATTGTGTGTCTAATATGAACCAGTCACATAAAAGGTATAATCTTATAGAGTAGTCCTTCCTGAGTGAGGCAAAAATGAGTATTTTCCAAAAGCTAAGAATATAACTACAAAAATCGCAATTAAACAGGAAACTGTCCTTTTATCTATCTCTATCGCACCACTGTTATTATAAGTAGCGTCATTTCTCTCTAATCAGATGGCCCAACTGTCCTCTTCTCAGACTGAATTGAGAGAGACAATGGCCATCTACAGAACACAATTGCGAGAGGGCTAAAAATATAGGACATCATTGTCTCAACTTCTTCCACTTTGCCAAAAATTTAATATTAATTAGCATTATGAAAAATTGCTTCAGTTACTGAGATGATAAAGGGCTGACTTTGATAATTTGTTAGACTATGTTTCTCTCCTATGGTATTGGTGGTTGCGCCATTTATATAGCTTAGTGTTTAAAAACAAGAGTACTCTTTAAATTGCTGCTTTAAGCGCTTCGTATCTTTCTTAGGCGGACCTTGCGAGTTTTAATCGCAAGGTCCGCCCGCTCTGGAAGATAAATATCAACTTTATTTTACCTTACTTCTATACTGCTGAACAACGACATCATCTAGAAGGTCGGGCATCGATAAATCTTAGTAGGCCAAGAGGGTAACATGTGTTGCACTCCAGTAATGCTGCTAATTTTTCAAATGAAGCATTTACGGGATTACGAGTTGTTAAAGGATTTACTTATATAACTAATACTTTGTTTATATAGGAATTTTAAAATGCTTTTATACAAGGATGATTTAAAAATATTTAAGCACTAAATCCTTTTTAATACCGAGTGTAGGATATTGTTACGAAAGAAGTCTGTTGAGAGCGTTGTTTTATTAGCGTTTTGTTTTTAATGATAATGTTACACTTTTATAATATTAGAATTAAAACATTAACTTTTAGTTTTTGGGAAATCGTAAGGTTGGAGTATATTAAGTTAACGGGTTGGCAGCTATGCGCTGCTAGAAAACGATTTCAATAAAGGACGTATATAACCGGTTTTACGTGCGTATAAACTTAGTAGTGGTGCACGGGGCGGGGTATGGCAAAAAGGGTCCATTATGCGGCCTAATTGCCAGACTATGGTCGCCCATCTACTACTACTATTACTACTACTACTACTACTACTACTACTACTACTACTACTACTACTACTACTACTACTACTACTACTACTACTACTACTACTCCTACTACTACTACTACTACTACGAGTGGCTTTTATAATTCTAAAGGACAGCATCGTCTATCGATCGGCATTGATAAATCTTAGTAGGCCAAGAGGAAAATATTTTTGATGAATTTACTATGTGTGCTGATAATATTGTTATAAGGATTTAATAAATTTTATCTATAATTTTAGGGATAACAGTTTAATTTTCATAAACGCATCAATTCAAAATTATTTTCTCCATTTTCAGCCTTGTGTCAAACTGGTTGCAAAATGTTTAAATAATTTTATGCACAACCGTGCGTTAAAATGTCTCTTATCGCCCGCGTTTTAGGGCGATAAGTGGCACTTTAACGCCCTAGAGCTCACTTAACGCCCGCGGACAATAAAGTGATTTTTGCTAAAATTTGATAGTAATTTTGCTTTTTCTGTTTCACTTGCATTTTTTTCGTTCAAAACAGATATTTTACCTAGATATATATTTTTTTGCAAGCAAGCAAGCTTTTGTTTTATTTGTCAATTTTTATTTCAAGAACAAAAATAAGCAAATTACATAATTATAGTTTCTTGTTTCTTTTCGCCTTTTCGCTAAAGTACGCCAGCAAAATGTCTTTTTTTAGGTTTAGGCATCCCCTTTCAGCATTATTCTTCTCTGAAGACCACAAAAAATAGTCTTTACATGCCTTTTCGTAAAATTTTCTTGATTTCGCGCGCAAAAGGTCCTTCTTTGCCTCTTTAGCGGCATCCAAGATTTCCTTGGGGAACACGGTTCCTCGATATCCATTGAAATCGCGAAAACAATGCAGTTTGTATGAAAATTTAGAAGAAACTTCTCAAGTGACGCTCAGTTTGCTTATTTGGTTGATACGTGTTGCTAGGAGCATTATTCAATGGTTTTGTCAGATTGCTTGATTAAAAACTGACATTGATAGACTGACCGCTCGCTTACTGACAGTTTTTCATGTGTTGTCAAAATATTAGACAGCTTTAGACCAATTTTCTTTTGTGGAATAATTCATGAAGTCTTTTTTCTCCTAAAAACACGGTTCTGCATATAATATAGTATGTATCTCGTTTTTAAACTGCGTTTAATGACCTCAGCCTGTAAACCCTCGCTCATCGCCTCGGGTCTTTATTATTACGCCGCGGGCGTTAAACGCTGACTTTGAGACCTAGATACGTAAATAACTATTATTTTCCCGAGTCTTCCAAGGCCACAATGTAAACAAAAACCCTTCCCGCCAAATTATCTGTCAGAGAAAACGTAACCTGAAAACTTAATGTTTGACAACAACTGCAACAATCTAGGGCATTTGGATTTCTGTCAACTTTTAAACCAGGTTTTTTTCAGTAGGATATTGAGGTTAGGTTTTGTCCAAATGACAATGAAACTGCCTGTATGGTTGCCCAAAGACTGGGAAATATGGAACAAATATAGCTCTAAAAAACAAAAATAAATTAAAACTTGGAGCAAAATAAATGTATTTCACATTTTATGTAGGTAATTACTTAAAAGGTTTTCGTCCGATTTTAAAATATCAGAAGTTCAAAATTTAAGAATCTAATGTCACAATTGCAAATTTATAAGATTCCAAGGTGGCGAATATTTAAAAAAAATAGTTATTTGTGACTACCTCTGTAAATTTTTTATGTGCGCCCCAGGTGGAACACTTAACTTTTGCGTGGAGAGCTTGATTTTTCCCGAGTAATTTTTCTTTCAATAGTATCGAGGGAAAATCTTGTACCTGACGCCCGGTCCAACCGTCCAATTCATTCCCCCGACAAAGTCTCATCCCTCTGACAGGAAAGCCCGGGTAGTGGCGGATTCCTACCGACTAAAACACCCCGATTGTAGCTACGATCAGTCTGGTGGCTGGCCAGAGTCACTGCACTGCAGCCATTATTGGCTTATTGTGCACCCTTTGATTCTAGTTTAACCACTTCATTAGATTTATCCCCTGTACGAATTTGTATAGGTCCTTATTGGAGCAGTCCCTAGTATTGAGTCTAGTTTAACCACTCCATTAGATTTATCCCCTGTACAAGTTTGTACAGGTGTTTAATGAAGTAGTTCCCACAGGTTATTGGGTCTAGTTCAACTTCTTCATAGAGCTATACCGCTCATATTCGGTTGCCAGAGCCTCGCCTGTTTTAGACAAGGAGCACCACGAGAAGGTGAGGTTGGCATTTGGATATGAGAGGCTAAATGTCAACATCACTATCCCTTACACCCCTTATTCCCCTGATGTATCGTTTGTTAACATCGAGTAAAAAATAAGAAAATTATGAATAGTTCAAGTTTGGTGAACTAAATTAAAACAAAAAAACATATTTTAATGTATTTGGCCGATTCTAATGATTCTGGGCATTTTAAAAAGTCAAGATTTTGACAATTGTAAAAATGTTTTTAAACTTTGCACTTTTATGTCATTATTGAGATAAAAAATTCAAGTTTTTTTTCGGTACTTTTTTTTGGGCCACCCTATATCACCCTATTCGGAATCAACATTTTGTCAAAAAAATTAAATTAAAACCAACTTCTCAAACTTACTTTCCTAAAAATTCCAATTAAATTTATGTGTCAGTAGGTAACTAAGTAACTTTTAGGTAAACCTTTCGAAACTTTGATTTTGTTGGAAAGTTTGTCACTTAATTTAATAGAAAGTTATTTTAATTAAATTTGTCTAAAGGATTATATACTTTTGCCACTAGGAAATAATTTGAATGCTTATTATGGTGTATTGATTTTTTTGTTTCATACTGTATTGTATTATACTCAGTAACGATATCAGTTTCAGTCCTGGAAAATGAAATAATACACAGACAGTCCTTTTTAAATAAAAATAAATTTGTTCCATATTATTTAATTTTTTACCTAAAATGATCCTATGTAAGTTAAAAAAAAACCAGCCCAAAAATTTAAGACTTCATTTGCGTGCTATTTTTCTTCCATAGAGCATTAGTTCAGATATTTTTGCACTCAGAGAGAGACATAGTATTTATTTGAAACCTTATGTATTGATTGCAGATCTCTGTTTATGAGGAGGCAGGCAGTATCAATATATTTTTCTTTAATATGCATACGAGTTAAAAATTTACATTATTTTTCGTCGTTCATGGAACAGACAGGTATAAAATATTTTTTTTTAATATAGTTCGTTTAATAGTTTTGATGGCGCTTAATTTTTAACAGCTTATAAGTAAGAAGTGGGTACTTAGTTTGCTTTTTAGATTCTTGTCTCGTATTTCTTATTTAAATTTTCTAAAACGTCACATGAAAATAATATTGTTTGTGATTATTTTCAACGTATGTCGAAGAAATTTTTGTAGGGGTGGACAGATAAAACTTTTGGAAGCGGGGGTTGAGCTTATTTTAAAACGTATAAAAATGCTAATGTAAAAAGTACTTTTTTTTCGCTGTATGAACAAAAATTTAGGATATGTTTGTGGGGGAAAGACAAAGTTATTATTATTTCTAAACCAGGAAAGGAAGACTATACCGCGGCCAAATCCTGCAACCCTATCAGTATCACGTTATTCATAATGAAAGCACTGGCAAAAATGGTCAACAGACGTCTCGTGGGAAGCATTTGCTAATCCACCAAGAAATACTACGCAAATATGGAAACAAAGTCCACGAACTTGCAGCAAAATTGCTTCCCCTCACCAGTTTAACCAATGCGGACTTGCGGTATTCTTTGATGTCGAGAGGGTCTTGCAAAAACGTAGATATAATAATAACGACAGCTCTTGATAGAAGGGCACCCCTCATCGAATAAGTAAAATCTAAAAAAATTCATTAATTAAGCTAATAAATGACAAATTCAATCCTACTCCACTCTGTCTGGGAACACCATCGTTTTCCTGATGTCTTCAGCCCTGCTCTCAGAACTGTAAGCGATTCTGCAATTATATTACTTGTAGTATTTAAACCGTGAAAAGGTCCTGTTCTGTTCTCGATGTATATCACTGGTCTGTCGGAAATCGATGCTGAATCTTTACTAGCATCTTTTGCAGACGATAATTTTGCTTTAAATGAAGGAGACTCTTGGAAAGACCTAAAAACAAAAACAGATAAAGAATTTTTAAAAATAGAGAACTGGTTCGACAGGCTTTCATTAACCATTAACATCGAAAAAGCAAAATATATAGAATTTACCAGTACAAAACATAAAATACCACATTTTAAAAAATTAGAAATAAAAACACCACTGTACAAATAAAAATCAATATAACTATTCTCTTGAAGTTTTTGAAGTAGACCACATTCTCTATCTTGAAATTGAAATAGACAAATTCTTAGTTAAAAAAATTACGATTTATCCTATTCAGATTTAGACATCTTAAAAGGATTCTAAGGATACCCCAACTAAAAATTGTATATTTTTCTATGACACAGTCTCACATATAATACGGGATTACAGCTTGGGGTTGAGCCTTTCAAAGTAACATAAACAAATTAGAAATAATACAAAAAGTTTTTATTAAAATCATGTTTAACTGGAGCTATACATATCCTACGAATTTGCTGTTTGAGGAAAGTAAATTGTTTGACATAAAGCAAAAATGCATAAAAATAAAGATACACTTAAGCAGATTACCCATCATCATGACACAATATTAAAAAAAACAACAGGAATAAGGGCAATAAAAGGAAAAAAAAGTCACATCCAGCATTCGTCCCTATTTTTAGCAAGTAAAATTTATCAGAAAGTTCCAGCAGAAATACCATACATAAATATTTTAAAATTAAATTAAAAAAGTGGTTCAAAAATATCGATAGACAAAAATACATAATATGCATAAATTTACATTTATAATTAATATTAATATTAATATTTTAGTTCCCCTTGTCATAATATATTATGATCAGAGTTTCAGTCCTTTATCGTCATTTCAGTTTTCTTTTTACATTTTACATTTGAATAATAGCAGGGCAAAATAGTTTGATTATTTTGTCAAGTAATATTTATCGAATAATATGTTTGCTTTACGTACAAGTTTTACTTCTATGAGTAACAAATTTCCCAATATTTAGTTTTACTAATAATTGAATGTATTGTTATTTATATCTGGTAAATAAATAAATAAATTAATTAATTAAAGTAGAGTGTAAAATGGAGAATGCGCTTGGTTAGACGTCCAATTGAGCCATGTTGCGTTTTTCCCATAAGATTCGCTATCTTGTTAGATTATGTAATCAAAGTTTTGGTAATTATTTCTAAGAGATTTAAATTTTTACTTTAGACTACCCATAAATAAAAACCTAAATTGTACAGCCAGCGTGCTATACGAAGAAGAGCACCAAGATGGGATGCCATTAATTAGTGCGAAATTGCCACTGCTTAGATCGCGCAAGTTCTCCAGAGAGAATGTTAATTACTTGAACAAAGTTTAAGCAGTTAAGTACATAATATAAGTTTTCTTTAATCTGTGGGTTGGTAACCACAGTATTTAGCTGGTTTTAAATTCAAGTTGATTAAAATAACCGCGGCGACATTCGAGATTCGTTAGCCCAACCAAATTTGAAATCTATCAGGGATAAAGAACAAGCTCCAATAAAAAAATTAGACAACAACCTAGAGCAGGAATATTTAAATTTATGATTTACAAAAATCCTGTTTTTGATGAAGATATTTTAATGAAGGTATAAAAAATTATCTCTATATTTTTATTTAACAGGTAAAAAAAATCCCTGTACCTACGGGCAAAAAACACCCTGTATAATTTTCTTAAATTAAATTTTGTTTCATACCACACAACGAAAAATAAACTCTGTTTATGTTAACGACGTGTATGTAACCATATATAACTTAAAGTTGGTTACGATACGTAAGAACCTGCCTTTGAGGATAATTAAACGGAAAAGTTAATAAAAGAGAAATAAGCAAACTTACGCAAGCTTGCGAGGGGTTAAGTTAAAAACAGAGATATACGAGAACAGGTAAAATACGCTTTTGACTGCTAATATTCGGCTTTTATTAACATCATATTTTACGTAGTTTACTTCGACGTAAATTATATTATTATTAACTAGCTGATGCCCACCACTTCGTTCGCCTGTTAAAAATTGTCAATTTTGCCCCATATTCCTCTACCTGAAACTTCAGTTCAATTCAAATCAATAAGTATTTATTTACACATTTGTTCTATACAATTCATAAACCAATGAAAGGGATCAATAGTCTGTAAATAAATACGAAGAGTTCCCAAAAAGGTCACTTAAGACTTTGTCTAGGGACTGGTCTAGGGGATATTCCGCATACTATTCACACGATACTCAAATCGTCATTATTATTAAATAAATACGATTTTAAACTTTTGTTAAAACAAATTATACCTAACGCATAAATGAAGAAAAAAAGGAAAGAAATAAACAAACATACATTAACAAGAATGGGTAACTGATCACATACATATTATTTCCTGTTCTTAATTAATTTAGTAATTTAAGGATAAATTTAAGCATAAGAAAAAAGAAAATAAAAAAACTTACATGATATTACTTACTAAAATCTATTCGTATTTTTTAAATTTCCTATTTCTTGCGACAAAACATTAAATAGTCTTGACCCAAGGAACATGAGGCTCTTTTGTCCAACTTTTTTATTTGCTTTTGGAACTGCTACTGTATTAGCAGCTCTACTACTAGTATTTTGGTTGTGCGTTATGTCTTATAAAAAACTTGGATTGTTATGCAAAAAAATACTGAGCCTTTGGATAAATGGTTGAATAATTTTCATAAATTCTGTCTCAGTGAATAGGCGATCGGGAGAATAAAGTATAGGTCACTTTTGAACAGTTTCAAGTAGGCTAATGATTGATTTTAAAACTATTCCCATCCCAACGATACCGTATTGCAGTAAAGATTGCACCCAAGAATAATAAAGAATTTTAAGATACGAAAAACCTAAATATTTGCAAAATTGATAAAATTGGTACACCAGTCCTTTTATTTTATTTACAGTAACTAGAGAATAGTCTACAATGATTTCTAAATATTTTACGGTACGTTTAATTTCAATGTGTTCAGTTCCAAGTTGGTAGTTGGTTTCAATAAGAAGTAAAGGGCACAATTTGTGTATTTTAATCTTACCGCACTTAGTGCGCTAAAGTGGAATAACGTTAACTTTACGTCACTCACAGAGGAGGTGATAGTATAACACATAAAAAGTGTAGAAATTGACAACGTTAACACGAGTGTGTATATTTTTGATCGAGGCATTAGGTGAGTGCAAATCCACAGGAGGTTTAGAAAGTCACCTTTTTGCGAATTATGTACGCTATTTTTCCTATATGAACACCTAAGCTTTACCCCAGTTTCTGTAATTACTGGTCTTGTAATTTGTACACAATGAGTACCCAAAGTACTTCTCCGCATATTAGTAGAAAAATGCTTTGCAACACATGTGCGGAAAAGTAATGTTGACAATGGTTGACAACTCGGCTAGCGCCTCGTTTACACCATTTACGCTCGCGTGAAATATGTCACTTTCTTCTCTCATTACATAATTATACAAAATATACTATTTTTTACGGGTCGATCAAGTATGCCCCCCTCCCAGCAGCGTTTTTGCACACCAAAAATTAAATTTAGCACACCTCCCCACGAGTAATTCTGAGCATTTTTAAATTAAGAAGGGCTAACTTGACGGTTGACCTTCCCGCCCCCATATTGTCAAAATTTTGAAAGGCATACCTTTGAACAATTTTGTAAACTCAATTTCAAATTTTACACACCTCCCAGAAGCCCTCAGTGCGGTTTTTGAGAAGCGAGGTTAGCCCCCTACAAAAGATTTAAAACAAATTTTATGTCCTCCCTCCTAGGAACTCAGAAGAGACCCCCCCCCAAGGAAATATTTTTTGAAAATTTTTAAGTTATTTGAAAGGTGTAATGTTCACACTGAATTTCAAGCATCCATCTCGCAGTAGGGTTTTCCAGTAACCAGGTTAGCCCTCGTCCCCCTTGGATTATATATTCCGAAAATTTTGATATTATTCAGGAAGTTTTATTTTGCAGACTCGTTTCATAACATCCCAGATACTGGTTAAGGTGCAAAATTACACTTTTCGAATTGTATCAAAAATTTTCAAAATATTTTCCAGGGGGCTACGTCGTTGGTTACTCGAGAAAAGTGGGTTCCAAGGCGTGTGCAAAATAACATTTGGGAGGAGTAACCTGGTTACTCGAGAACCCTACTGAGGGCATCTGGGGGGTGTGCAAAATTTGAAATTGGGTGTTCGAAATTATACCTTTCCAAAGACATAAAAATTTTAATAATATATTTTATGGTGGGGGGGAAAGCGTCAAGTTAGACCTCCCCACGTACAAAAATGGGCAAAGTTGGTCGTGGGAGGGTGTGCAAAATGTTTGTTCAAAAAAGCTGTCTGGTAGGGGAGGGGGAAAATTTGATTGACCTGTTTTTTGCCTTTGTCGGAAAGGGAAAAGAAGACACTTTCTACCTGTATTATTTCATTCCCTGGTGATGTAAGGGATGCCGCAACAAAGGAAAATTGAGTGTGTTTAAAATAAATGCCACTTTAATTTCCACGATAAAGTTGCTAATTACGTTAATATTAGCCCAAAGCTTACGTTAAGTGGACATAATATTTTTGTCTTTACCATTTTATTATACGATAACTTAATGGAGATTATTATTTTCTGGCACTAACTCTCAACAACAAAAGCAGAGCCTTTATAAAAAAAAAACAAAAACGTTCGCAAATATTTCGGATGCAAAAAAATTCCTTTCTTTAAGATTTTCTGATAGAACTAGAAAAAAAAGTTTTTACAACTCGGGACAAATTGGTGCTTTTTTTACTAGCGTTTTTAAATCATTTGATGTGCTTGCTAAACACAACATTTTACATATAAGTATACCATTACAAAAGAAAAAGCAAAAAATTAATTATTTATTATTAAACACAAAAAAACTGTAGTAGACTCGATACGAGTCCTTATCCATATTCCTGGATGACAAATGCCTAAAAAACACTTTCTTAATATCAATAAAACATGCCATTGAATTGATAGATAGCTTTCATTCATGTTTTGTTTAATGACTTGTTGTTATTAATTAAAAGAGACCCAGAGAGCCATTTTTAAAAATTACAATTTAATAAATTATAACCTTTAAAGACAAATTCAAATGAATGTCACCCTTCAAAAAAAATCTCAGAAAAAAAAATTGTATTTTAAAACGCACAAGAGAATTTTTTTAAATACCTTTTATTGAAATTCTGGTTTTTAAATAGAATAAGCAATCGTTTGCTACCCCAAAAATGCTTTAAAAGAAAATGTTTCTCTGAGAACTCTCCCTTTGGGTACAAAGAGTTACTCAATGCTAAGGGAGAAATGCCTTTCATTTGTCATAGGTATATGGATTACATATTTTTAAGCGTCTCTTCTTCATGATGGTATGGAGAAATGCGTCAGAATTTAGTTCTTTTTTTGTAGTTCTCTCTTTGTCACCGTTAAGTTAAAATTTTCAATTTGCCCCCATCGCTTTTACTATGGTATAAGAAAGATAAAAAACTATTTTCTACTTTTGAGTGCATTTAATAAAAGCTTCTTTTTAAAAGTTTTTTTTTATTAGAATTTATTTTTTAATTTTTAGATTCGTATTTTAGAAATCTGATCAATAATTCATAATTCCACTCTGTATGCCAATTTTCATTGAAATCGAACAAACTAAATCTTTTTCCCCTTCCACTTCCCTCATTAGAGCTTTAGCAAAACATGACCGAAAATCATCTATCGTGAATCTGCCATATTGAATTTTTAAAATCTGATCAAAAATTCGTATTCTTTATCCCTAAAAGCCCCCGTATACCAATTTTGGTTGCAATCAGACAAACTTAGGTGTTTTCCCCCCTCCATTCACCTCGTAGGGAGAAGAGGTCTCTAATAATGACATATTATTGTATTGACACTAGAACTATTAATACATGCAATCGGACGTGTATAAGTTATTTAAAATTGGTTAGTAAAAGATGACCAAAAATCGTCCATCTTGAATCCGCCATACTGAAATTTCAAAATTTTATTAGAAATTCGTTATTTACATTCCTAAGCGCCCCAACCCACCAAATTTCAACGAAATCGGGCGTACTTCAACTGTACCCCACTCCACCCCCTTCGAGTAGGGGAGAGCTGTCAATTTCATCACACTATATTCTTGTGTTGTTACCGCAACTATATAAGCATGCCAAATTTGAAGCCGATTGGATGTCATGAAGTTGGTCAAAATTAAGTTTGCAAGATTTCACCCGAACAAACATATTTACATAGATACATTGTAAGTTAAATAAAAGCTTGTAAGAAAAGAGGTAAAGTTGTGCTTACAACGTACGACGTCAACAAACCAATTCTTGCTCAGTGCTTGATACACAGGAAATAGAAGTGAGCGGTATGAAGTCCGCTCATTTCTATTTCCTTTCTTGTCGAAAAAAGTGAGAGGGCAATAGAATGGTAAATACAAGGAGTGAAAATGCGAATCAGGCATTTATGAAAACCCACAGATAACAAAATACGCTAGCTGCGTACACTGCAAGTGTGGTCGTAGAGATAGGCGAGACGCAGTGGCTGTTGTACACACTGAGATAGGGGTACGATTAGGCACTCTCTATTTGTAAAACTTTAAGTGTCTATTATCTCACAGTTATATGCTTTAACCTTAATTGTTCTAGCTCCTAGTTGAAGCAAAAAAAGTTAAGTAGTGGAGAAAAACTTTTGTGCAACATTTTTATTAATTTTAGTGTCCTGAAATATATAATTTGTTTGGATGTAAGAACATTATTCAAAGGATGATTTGGGGTCAGTCAAAGCTATATTTGTGACAGAATGCCTATAATTTAGCAAAATAATACAATGTAAAAACGTACTTTCCTAAAATTTACAATAACAAATCAGTACTGAGCAAAAATTTGAAAATGACAAAACTGTGTAGCGGCAAAACAGTAATTGCTCAGAACGTACTGGCCTAAAACCTTACAATACTAGAAGGTTACAAGGGCAAATCGGTACAAACCTAAAATAGTGTAACATATTGCCGCTAGATGGCGCTGCATTGTGATGGACACCGTTTAATTTGTTAAGCCGGATTTACAATTAAGCAAGCAAGCAAGCACGCAAACGCACAAACACCAATGCATTTTTTTAGATTTATTGGCTTATTTCGATGAAATTCGAAAAAACAAAATGACAGCTGATGCATATTAGTCGAACGCCTGACCCCTACAGCCGTCTAATGGCAATATATTACACAGGTTTTGCTGTTGAGATGTTTTCGGCCGGCTATGTACTGTGTCACCATCTAGCAGGAATATGTTACACTATTTTGCTTTTGTACACTTTTATCTTTGTAACGTTATAGGCCAGTCTGTTATGATCTATTTCGATTTTGTGATAGTATAGTTTTTCGTATTTATTGTTTTTACGTAGTACTGTTATGCACCTGTACTTTTTTATAATTTATCTTTTTTGTACTTTCCCTTTCTGACATAGATCATGCAAGATCCAGTTAAGAAATAAATCAAGTTTTCTTATCTTGTGTCAGAAAAGTTATTGATTAAATAAAGAAAAATCCGGAAAATAAAATCTTGGCTTACTTCCAGCCAACTTATTTGTAACAGATCAGCTTTTGCTGGTAAAGTAGACTCTAGGAGAGCTTAATCTTTAGAGATTTTCATTTAGTCGGTCAAATAAGGTTTTGCGGAGTTTTCTAGGGGTTCAGGTTTTTTAAAGCTACTGATATGTAGTTCTATATATATACAGGCTGGATTCTTTAAACGGAATGGTGCTTCTAAAGACTTTAGGGAAGAGGTTTTTAAAAAAGTAAAAAAAGATGTTTTTTTACGGACTTTCTGCCCATGATAAAAGAAAATTGTCAATTGTTATTGATAGGCCACATATTTCTTTATTTCTTTATTTACTAAGTGCACTACCACAGAAGCATATTATTGGCGTAAAATTTGTAACACATGGGTTGACATTTATTTAATAAAATTTCTTTTTAACAAGCTTTTCAAAATGGTGCCACAAATGTTTACTCCAAAAGAAAAAAATGTTGGTAGGCCCCGGGCCTTCAGTGAGGGCGCCCAAATATGCCGCCAATAACGTTCTTGTGTTATATTTTCTTTATTCTGCTCAGTAAATAGAGAAATATGTAGTTTATTTTGAAGCTAAAACAACTGCAAAAAATAGTTTTTTTTTAAGTTTTTGACACAATGGTTGATAGATTTAAAAATAAACTATTGCGTAAAATTTATTTTTTAACGAACTTTCCAGAAAGGTGCCACAAGTGTTACCTTCTAATTAAAAAAAAATATTTGGTAGGCCCAGGGCCTCCAGTTGGGGCCCCAAAAATTTTTTTTGCTATGAACGCAGAGTCCGTAAAAAATTATTAAAGATTCGATTTTACCTTTTTTTAAAACCTCCTTCCTTAATCCACCCTGTATATTATTCTTAAAATGGGAAAACTTGCCACGCAGCGGCGGAAGTCACCGCATTTGGTATGCAAAACGAAGCAAAACTTGGGTAAATCTTACACAACTCAACATAATTACAAAAGTACTGATTAATGCTGGTAACTAAAGAACTTTTATTATTTCTTTTACAATACGATATAAACATGAGATACCTTCCTTTAAGATGTTTAGAGTGTTATTTTTGATATATTTGATTTTTACTTTCCTAAGAAACGCAACTTTTTTTCTGTCAAGTCACCTTTAAAAAATTTATATTTTCTGTCCAAAAACAGCACAAAAAAATTAAATTAACTTACCTCCAAACGCCATAATCAGCACCAAAATTTGGCTTCATCACATGTCGAATACGCGTGATAGGCTTCCATACTCCAATTTAAAATCGTTTATTCCATATTTTAGAAAATTATTGAATTACGAGGAATATAATACACACTCAAAAGGTAGTTTAAATGGAAAAAACCGGTTAATCGAGTAAAAAAATAAAGCGTGCAACAAAAATTTACAAAAATAATACACGTGAATGCTTTAAATACACCATAGGCAGGTTTTGCATTGGTGCACAAACATTTATTTTTAGGTTACTTTTATTCTAATATGACATTCTTTTACACTAATCTGGTGGATGATTTTTTGGTTGAGTCAACGATGCGTTTGAGTTGTTTGAAGGTGGTAGACAATGTTGAACTTGAGAGTAAATTAGAATATCGGACTTCCATTTTCTTTATTTTTTTTCTTTTTCACAACGTTTCGATTGCTTATGTACAAGCAATCGTCATCAGGTGAATACTAACAAAAACTAAGACTACCTTAAATGAATGAATACAGAAGTGCTTGCGGGATAATTCCCATGTATGTAGGCCACCTTGACGGTCCCGTTGCATGCCCACTTTCCATGGTTTAGCCCAGGAAGTCTGCCCCTTTCACAAAAGAATAGGTTTTCTGGGCTGCAACCTTCTTACATCGCTTGGGGCCAACCAGATGGTTCCCAAAGTGCGACTCCCTTGACCTGGCCAGAGCCGGACAGTCCGGGATATGCAAGGACGATTCTTCGTCATCCATGCACCATCGACTCTCTGAATCTCCGGAAATTCCCAGCGTTCCTGATGCGTTTGTAGTGTCCAATGGGTACTTGTGCAGTTCCCCGTCCATCCTTATCTTTAGAGGCTCCACTGAGTACTTGTTCGGTTCCCTGTGTTACCTTCTGGTCGTCAAAGGGTCCTTCTGGAGTTCCCTCACATTCGATTCAGTCAGCTCTATTTCGGTTGGACCGTCCATGCTAACCACGATTTTGACCTGGAGCTTCCTGAGCTCTTTAGCAAATTTGTTTACATCAGCGGCGTTCGTAGGCATCCCTGATTCGTTTGTAGAGTGTTCAGTGAGTACTTGTGCAGTTCCCTGTTGGGCCCCTTGTGTTGAAGAAGATCTACTAGGTCCTTAAACAGTTCCTTGTTAATCCTTATCTTTAGAGGTTCTACTGGGTCCCTGTTTGGTTCCCTGTGTTACCTCCTGGTCGTTGGAGGGTCCTTCTGCAGTTCCCTCATACACGAGTAAAGGGGCTATATACAACAGGGTGCGCTTGCTTCCCTGAGGAAGGTGTTTATTGTGGTGCCTCATCCACGCGGTCCAGGTGTTCAAGCGTTCCAGGGGAGTGCGGTATATCGCTCCCCAACAGGATTTAGTCACCGACCTTTTTAGTCGGGTCCACCCTCGCGATTTGGACGCACCTGTTAAGTATTACCCAAGCAAGATTCAGAGAAGTGAGCTCTGGGTCCCCTTGTGCCGGGTTAATGCTTGTATCTGGCAATCTCTAACCCAACACAAGCAAAGGCCTAAGACTACCTTATCGTATATATTAGCATGTGTTCACTGAACCATGAATACACTTGGTTGCCTCCGCCTCTTCACGGTTGAAATCTGTTACTTCAAAAAAGTATAGGTTTCCAAATATCCTTGATAGTGACGCTCTGTTGAGAAAATACATTCTGGTTCCTCTATATGTATGATGTTTCTTTGAACTTCTGCTTTAATAGATTTTCTTCCATACCATATGATGTTGATTTTCCCAGCAATATTGAGGTATTTTTGATCCAGTTGTGTCCCCTTGTCGAGTAAGGCGAACTTCCATGGGTCGGCTGGTTTCTCCAACATAGATATCCCCACACTCGCAGGGTACTTGGTAGATGCAGTTCTTGGTGTTGCGGAGAAATGGTTTAGTTTTTTTTTTCAAGGGTCTCAAGGGGAAATCTTGCATAGGACGCCCGAACTAGTTTCCTGCCAGTCATTTCTCCTCTACCAGGAGAGCCCGGGTAGTGTCGGATTCCTACCGACTAGAACTCCCCGATTGTGGCTCCGACCAGCCTAATGGCTGGCCAGAGTCACTACACTGCAGCTATTACTGGCTTATTGTGCACCCTTTGATCCTAGTTTAACCACTCCCCTCTGTACGAGTTTATACAGGTTCTTAATGAAGCAGTTCCTAGTGTTGATTTTAGTTTAACCACTCCATTAGATTTATCCTCTGTACAAGTTTGTCCAGGTCGTTAATGGAGCAGTTATTGGGTCTAGTTGAACTTCACCATAGGGCTATACCGTCCATATTCGGTCGCCAGAGCCTCGTATGTTTTAGGCAGGAATCACCACGAGAAGTTGAGGTTGGCATTTGGATATTAGAGGCTAGATGCATTCGCATCATACCGATCGAAAACCTCTGATCCCACGCTTAGTGGGTGTAGGCACGGTCCCCAAGTGTTCCGAGCAAATATGAAGGTTACATTATATTCGCATCACTATCCCTTACTCCCCGTTGTGTTGGTGTGGTCCGAAGAGTTTTATTGATCGTATAGTTGGAGAAATCGTTTTTTCGCAGATCGGATCGAAGTTTGGTTTTTTCTTTAGTTCCTTTCGAGCTCTCGTCAGGTTACATAAATTTGGTGTTTTTAAAATGCAGCATACTAGGGTAGAAACAACTTTTATGCACTTTTGATTCCTCATTTAAGGGACTAAAGTATAAAAGTACATATACATTATATTTATAAAAGTTCAATTTAAGGTAAAATCTGAAAACTGTGTCATGTATATTTTCCAAGATTTTTGTTGGAGATGTTGGCCCCGAGCCTCTTCTGCAGATTTTTCATTTTCAAATTAAAATTTTTTTTCTCGCCTGCATCGATAAAAAACGAAGAAAAAATTAGTTCTTTACGGTCACACGTATTTTCTTAAAAGCCATATCAACGATGTCAACAACAATACGATAACCACATGTCAGCTGACATTTTAAAACTAGAGTATCGCTACGACTACGAGGGCACTGCAATATTTTCATAATTATTTTATTTTTAGTTCATAAACCACGGCACTAATGTTCTTTGTAATCCCTCAGCAAATTTTAGCCCTCCCTCCGGTCGGACTACAGATTTTTGTCCTCGGGATTAAAAGCGCAACTTTAGTTTCTAAGTTTATAGCGTACTATTAAATGAATACTGTAATTTTCATTTTTTCTACAGAGACATTTAGGTCAAGCGCGGGAATAGGTTAAAATTTTGATACTTTTTTTCTTTTACATTAAAACTTTGTTGTTAAGTTCAACACAACATTAAACTTATCCATCCATTGAAATCAAAATATGTCCAAAACTCCAAAAAAGTTGGTTAAAAGTGCTTACAACCAAAAATTTCTCCTAAACTCAGGACCGCTCTAAAATAAGCTAAACCTTTTAGTAAAAAATAAAAGTTTGAATCAAAACATGGCATAAACATACCAAAAATGTGGTATTTTTTGGCTTTCTTTTAAACACGTTAGGTATACCGACACCAGGGAAGTGAAAATAGTAAAAAAAAGAAAGTATTTGCGAGTTTTTGATAAAAATATATTGTTTTGAACTATTCAGTGCTCTTACACAACCAGAACTACTAGTTTTTGGCCTTTCATAAGTGCTTTGCGATAACCCTTTTTATTATTAGCTTCAGAGTTAGGGGAATTTTGTCAATACCAACTAGTGTAGGTTCACAAATATTAGGTTTATCTAGCGGTCATTTTCTTTGTAGGCAATTATCATTCCAACTATTTTTACTTTCGTGACTGACACCAATACATTTAGTTAGGTACTTTAAGCTATTTTTTAATCGCTCCCGTACTCTTATACCTAACGCATTTCAAACAAAGCCAAAAACCCCTATATTTTTGGTTTATTTATGCCATTTTTTGAAAAAAAAACCCTATTTTATGGTGGAGGCGATGATCAAGCAGCAATCGATGCGTACATTGCTGTGGTCCCAACGTTACGTTTGCCTCGACATACGCAACGAGTGCAGTCAGCTGTTCTACTATCGCATCCACTATAAAATCGTGCCGCGTTCGTTACATCGCACAAACAATTCAAAAATGTAGTGCATTTTGGATATCTTGTGAACGCGTTTCGTATACGTATATGGATACGTCTAAATAAAAACTAAAATTACCTACTAGGTATTGAATTTGCATTTCTAATCTGCATAAAAAATAAACGAAAGTAGAGTAGCAAGTTTTAAACTCAATTTGCTGCAAGCTAGTGTTTTACTCAATAACGACAAAGCAGTCAATAGCCTCGCTCTGTGTCGTTAATCTTACTTGATCAACCAAATCGGGTCAATAAGTTTAAATTACGCTATGTAAAATGGAAATAGCTGTGCTACAGTGTATAAACACTGAACAGAAAATAAACTGCACTAAAAGAATACTGAAGAGGATCCATTCATATTTCTGAATGATAAGTAGGACTGTCTTTAAACAATCTTTTTATATTAATAAAGCGAGCCATCGAATTAACTATTAGCTTTTATTAATTTTTAATTTGATGACTTGTTGTTATTGACTTAAAGAGATTGTTCTACAATAAATTCTTACAGTGAAATTTACTACAATAGTACCCCCACAGATCTAAATATCTACACCTGTGGGGTTTTTTGTAAAAACCAATTATTCATTGTTATTGCAAAATACTACTGAAAAACTTTTTTTTCTAAAAATACAACATATTTTAGGAGAAAATGCACTGAAACTACTTTTTTTGACAGGTTTCAAAATGGCAAAAGGTGAATACGCCAAAAATTTAGCACATAATAGCTTCATTATTTGTGTTTAAGGTTATAAAATTGGTGATTTTGTAGACCATTTCAGGGGGGTGGTTTAAATTTAAAGCCCTCAGAATAAGTTCTTTTATAATTTCCCTAAGTAACCGTTTTAACAAGGATTAATTTATCTTATTTAATATCCCAAGTTGTTCGTTACCCAATAAAACGCCCCTATTTTTTCCAGAAAAACGCCATAGTTTGAAACCGTTCTCAGCACAAAACAAACATAAGTGAAGGTCACTGATTATGCACGAAAAATATACCAAACAAAAAACCAAAAACAACTATATGAATTTATTTACAAACTGAAACTAAAACATTGGGGTTATCTAAAAGCTCAGTCAAAAAAACTTTCCTTACTCATAGCCCACTCGTTTCAAAGCTGTAGCTTTTATCAGTAGAGGTTGGTGCAAGCCAAGGTGCAAGCAGAGGTAAAAGATCCGAATTCGCTGTTTGTGATTGAAAGCAGCGCTAATATTTTTAAACTGACATTTCGACAGTGACAGAAATGTAAAAAAAAATTGCATTTTAGTTTTTTAATACATTTCATAAATAAAAACACCTTTTAAATAAATACAAGATTAATCTACTCCTTATTTTACTAATACGCATCTAAATCGTTGTGTGACATCAAGTATTAATTGGAAAAATTAATTAACAAGAATAAGTTTTAATTAGAGTGACATATAGCCCCAATGTTAATTTATTCTACAGAGTGTTTACTATTTAAACCCCGCGTGGGTTGAAATTTTATAATTTTCTTTTCTTCTAAATTGAAATTTTCTCCTTAAATCCAACAAAAGATTATGTTAAGATGATTATTCAATAAACAAATTTATTAAAATTATTCTTATAAATCAAACTATGTCCAAAACTCAAGTAGGGTTGGTTTAAAATTCTTAAAACCAATCATTTCACTTAAACTTAGGACCGTTCTAAAATAGACTAAACCTTTTATGGATGGGAACTCCCATTGATAATATTGCATTGAAATACATAGATTAATATATTGCGTGACGGCATTATAAAGCTAAAATATTGCAGTGAGAATTACTAAAAGGGTTTAGCCTATTTTAGACAGGTCCTAAGTTTAGGTGAAATTGTTGGTTTTAAGCATTTTATACCAACTTCCATGAGCTTTGGACATGGTGTGATGTATAAGAATTATTTTAAGTATTTTTTTTAGTGACGAACCATCATAACACGATCTTTTGTTGGATTTAAGAAGATTCAATTTTAAAGAAGTTTTTTTAAACCCTAGGAGGGATTTAAGTGGCAAGCACTCTGTTAAACAAATTAAAATTGACGTTATATGTCACTCTTATCAAAACTTATCTTTGTTTTTTTATTTTCGCGATTAATACACACTGTCACAAAACCATTTCGATGTTCACGTGCCCGGTTCTCTGATAGAACATGAGAAAATGGCCATTAGGGAAGTACCGATAAAAAACTACAGCTTTGAGACTTTTGAGTGTAATCTTTCAGTGGAAAGTTTAGTTTGATGATTAATCTTTTAGAACCCCGGAATATTTTAATTTCATTTTGTAAATAAATTAATTGGTGCAGTTGTCTTGGATTTATTTCATTGGAATGTACAGACCGCTTCAAGCTACTGCGAACATAGGGGGAATCAAGTCCAATTTACTCTCCGTGCCGTACGACCGAGGTGGATTCGAAGCACGCTGCGTGTTATCTTTTGGAAATTCATTTTGTTTTTATTATTTTGTTTTATTTCTGCCTTGCTCGAGAAAGAGATGGGTAAGTTCTTAATTGAAATAATACATTTTTAAAACCAAAAATGGATGTCTACGAAGTTGCCGAAAAAGTGCAGATGGTCAAATGGTCAAATCGTCATAACCCAACACACGTTCGATATCGGTCGAGGGAAAATTTGCATTTGTATTTTGACGTAAGAACACAGTATCCCCAAAAACTAAATGTTTGGGGGGGGGTATTATAGGGGAACACGTAATTGGGCCATTTTTTATTAACGGCAATTGCAATTTGAATGGTCCTAGATACTTGGATCTACTGCAGCAGTACATTATTCCAACTGCTAGGCAGTTGTTAGGTGTAAGATTTGGTGAAACATGGTTTCAACAAGATGGTTGTTCCGCTCACAATGTTGGCCTTGTTAGGGAATATCTTGATAATGTATTTCCTAATCGGGTTATAAGTACACGGGGAACTATTTTATGGCCAGCTCGATCTCCCGATCTTGCTCCTAATGACTTCTATCTGTTTTTGAAGAAGCTTTTCAAATTATCACCCCTAACATGCTTGGAAACGTTAGAAAAGGTTTTTATAGTAGGCTTGGATATTGTCTAGCCGAGCAAGGAGGACTTTTCGAACATTTGCTTTAATTTTTTGTTGACTGGGAGAATCCTTTTGGTTTTTAGAATGTATTATTTTATTTTGAGAACTTGCTTTTATTTTGTGTCTCCTTATTATTTTCATTGTAACACATCGTCACTGATAAATCTGAGCAGTTGACAATAAAACGCTCTTATTTATCAGTGACAAAAAATAAGAAAATTACGTTATAAAAATTTGCGTATTTATTGACCAAATTCCGGTTTCGTTGACTACGCTCCACACAGCACCGTGGTTAGAGGCGTACTAAATACCAAAGGAAAGTCATGCAAGTGGTGATCGCAAGCCTGAGTATTGGTTGCTTCACTGATAGGCGTGCGGTGTCTCTGCATGTACGTACACTGGCAAATTGGACTTCTTCCGCCCTATGTTCGCAGTAGCTTGAAGCGGTCTGTATGTTTGCCTCGAAGAAGAAGAAGGTAAATTAATTCTTGTAGAAACGGTTAATAGGGAAATTATAAACGAATTTATTACCAGTTCCCAAAAAAAACAATCCGTTCTAGGGGCTATAAATAAATTTATAACTTCAAACACAGATAAACAGATAATGAAGCTATTATGTACCAAATTTTTGGCGTATTCACCATTTTCCATGTTGAAATCTCCCAAAAAAAATTAGTTTTAGGGCATTTTCTCCTAAAAACAGTTTTTCTGTATGATTTTGCAATAAAAATACAAAACAATCAATAACTTTTGTTTTTTTCTGTATGAGCATGTGTGTTTTGAACAGTGGTTTTAAAATTTAGTGCCCCCCACAGGTGTAAATATTAACACCACTGGGGGGTACTATTTTAGATCTTAGTAAATCCCCCTGTTCATTTAAAAAAAAAATTACTTCGACTCGTCCCACTCTATTACATTAAACTATAAAAAATCGTGCATGCCATACCTTAAGGGTAGTTTAAAGAAATGTTATTGTGAAAAGTTAATTGTTACCGTGAAAGTTCGCTGTGGTGCCAGGTTTTTGAAAAAACAAGAAGATGGGCCTCAATTATTGTCGTTACCTTACAACAGCTTATTCTGAGGCTGGTGCTCTTACTCAGATATTAGACGAGATAATAGACACTTAAAATTGGTAAGCTATTTTTTATCCCTTGTAGTTAGCGTATCTTTGAGGCGTTCGCTTCTATTTCCTTCTTTGTCGAAAAAAGTAAAAGGGCAATAAAATGGAAAATAGTGACAGTGAAGCTGTGGATCAGGCATTTATGGAAACTCATGGATTATAAAATGATTAGGATACGCTAGCCGCGTACGAATACTGCAAAGGTGATCGTAGAGATAAGTGAGGCGAAGTCGCTGTTGTACTACGTATTTTTTCTGAGCATGTAATGACGTTTAAGCACTCCCTATTTGTGCTAATTTAAGTGTCTAATAGTTGAATATCTGCTGGAAATTTCAGGATGTAGTTAAACGCAATAAAATGTGAAGAATTTGGCAAACAATAAAACTATTTAATTCCTTAATAAATTCAAGCTCGATTCCTAGTCGCCTGGTTGGCTGTTTGTAAACTGCAAATTTTTGTGTCGGTTATAAATGGTTTTGTCCAGGTAAAATTGGCAACAGTTCTAAATTTCTTCACAGGTTATAAAATATTTGCTTGGTATTCATTTAATGAATTACTTTTCAATTCAAACAGAGATTGAGTTTAGTTTTTATTAGCATTACAGGCTTACCATCAACGTTTACTCTATTGTCTATATTTTGTGTAGTAACTATAGTCATATCACGTCATTCTTTCCTTCTGATTTTGTGCACCTGAGAAAAATATTATCGCACCTGGTATATATTCTTGTGGTACTCCGGAGTATTTTGTGTAGTTTGATTTTTGCTATCAATTCGTTATAGTAAAAAGCCCGACTGGTGGATGGACTGTGTCTAAAACCAGTCAGTGGTACAACTAGAGCAGGAGGCCAAAAATTCGATAGTTTTTCGGTTGGTAAAATTTTCTTTTTTATTTATGCTTAACTCCACTATGAACATTGGGAATTTATTTTTCATTCTGTTAAAAATATGATTGTTTTAGTTGGGAAGAAGAGAATGACAAAGATCATACTAAAATAATAAATCAATAACGATAATAAATAAAGGGTTAAATTACCCTAATTAGTTTAAAATTGTGTAAAATTTTGGTCACCCCTCTATCTCCACAGTAAAACTACAAAATTATTTCTCCTCTTTAGCGAATCAAAGAGTTATTTGAGAGTATGTTGTTACTCAAGTCTTCCACGGGAACCTTCAATCGTTAATTTCATAATTTTTAGAAAAGGTGTGTGTCGTAGAGGGCAAAGGGTAAGAGAAAAAATAAAAAAGTTTGTCCTCGACCAATAACTAATTATTAATAATATGAATATAATAATATTATAATTAACCATTTTTACCTTTACTATACGCATACACTATTGTTAAAAATCGAAAGAATTTTGTGAGGAAGATATAATTTTTCTTATTACCTACTAATGAAGATCCACTGTGAAAGAAAACAGGATATTTTAAATTTAAAATGAGTTTTACTCTGGTAAAATACGAACTTGACTTTTCAGTTTACGACTTGCTAAAAGCTTAGCTGATGGTTTTTGAAAGCTTACTGGAGGAAATGACAATCTCAAGTCATAATAATTATACAATAAATCTAGAACACATCCTATAATATAGTTTTTAATAAAATTATGTGGTTAGACACTTTCATAGGGTCTTATGCATCGTCTTTTCTCAAGGCCCCCTCCTGCCTTTGCCATAAGAATTTATATTACCACAGGAAGAAGGATGCCTTCGGAAAGCCTATGAATACGGCCCATACACACCAAGATATGAGTTGTCATGAAACTTAATTTGGTCTGCGACGGATCCAATTCATTGCACTTAAGCCATCATTGAGCTAAATGTAAACAAAAAATTCGAATATTTTGACTCTGTTAGGGGTGATTGTCGACAAATTCTTAAGAAGGTTAGATCTGACAATAAATCTTTCGGGAAGAATTAAACAAGGAAACCACATAATTTGATACAGTCTTTAAAAAATGAGCTTAAGCAAAATGATTTAGTTTTGGGAAGGGCTGATTAAAGAAGGTTGTAATAAGAATGGCTGACTGGATATCTAAGGCTAAAGATTTTATTAATAAAACCCCTATATTTACAAAAATTAAGAGATCGTATTGTGTCATATACGAACCAAAAATAAACTCCTCTGCTATGTGGAATGGTTAAAATATACTCGCGATGCTTATTATACCGCTTGTGAGTTTTGGGCAGGCACCCACATACCTGTGGCTTAACAGACTATACTAAAAGAAAAACTAACCTATAAAAATAAATACATAACACAAAACTGATCTGATCTTAATGATCTCACCAAATAGCTACTACCAAAAACATTTTTACTATGTAGTTTGATGTTGAAAACCTTTTTTGCATCATGCCTTGACACAGCAGTAAATATTATCAGTGATTGATTGGACACAAGTACAGAACTCACAGCTCATCAAACAAAAATCCGGTACAATGATTTTTCTTAGGAGGTGTCTTGGTTGCAACCTTGATCTATGATATTTCCTCTATTACTATCAGTGGTTAGGTTTTAACAAATTTGTTTAGGAAGGTTTAAAAGAACAAACTGGATATTGTTCTAACAAAGCAATATAACTAACTTTTTCTCTTTGCCGCATAAAAAAATAAATTGGGTAACTAACAAACTAAAATTCACTTATCCAAGTTGTTTCCTTTCCAGTTTAACCCACGGCATTTCTTTACACAAAGTTTTAAAGTCGTAGGTTCGTTAGCAACCCAGTTTTATAGTTGCGGTTTGCCTAATTAAATATAAAAAAGTTTATACAATTTTTGTCGTAGATCCATGGCTGTCAGTGGTTTATATATGTGTTCAAAAGGGAATAGGCAAATAACAAAAATACAGGCTTTATATCATGATATGTAATAATTTATCAATTTTACAACGTTGCCAACGACGACCGAGCACGGTCTGTATGATAATGACCTATAAACGTTGGAGAAGCTGGATTTTGCACCGAACGTCTTTTGTTATTCTTTTCAAAACGAGGCTAAGTAGTAGTTATAGAGAAGGGGCGGCAAGAAGATTGGCAAAAAGGCCTCTCTGGGCCCTTTTCGCTCTACCCCTAACCAGCCTCTAAACCGCACTCTTGGTATGGCAGTCTACTCTCCGGTTCCTACTGTTCTTTATTATTTTATCCCATTTGAGCTTGTGCAGGTCCAGTGTGTCCAGGATCAAGAAATCAAATACCTAATACCTCGTTCTTTGGTATGCCTCGCAGTCCGCTATGAAATGTCGAGAAGACTCTTCCACCCTTCCGCAGATCCAGTAGAACGACTCATTTTCGACTCTCTTAGTCGGTTGTGACCTGTTATAATATCTGTCAACAAACCACTGTTCTTTCGCGATCTTCTTAGGGGCCATTTTGGTCTAGCCGAATCTTGGCCCTCTACGAAATTTCTGGTATATCTGGATCCTGTTCCCCTTTTCCAGGTGGCCGCCATGGTATCGTTTGCCCAATTGTTGAGTCAGCTTTACATATTCTTTCTAGTGGTACCTATTGGCGAGTTCGCAGGCCTTTCCAATAATTCATTTACTAAGATTTTGGTGGCATTAGGGCCACTTTTCGGGGTTGTTTGTCCTCTAAGGTTGCTGTCATTATTGGGGCATATACCTCTGGCTGGAAGACCGTGCGAATAGTTCATTCGAAATTCTTTGTCTCCTATGTAAACCCTTGGTCTTGTGATTTTCCACTTTGACTCAAACTGTTCGCGAAGGTTTTCGCTTCGCCAGTTTTCTGTTTATGATAGCCACATTATATCTTTTGTTGGATATCCAGGGGTTTTTTTGACCTTAGCGTTTTAATAGCTTCTCTCTCGACGAATAGGTTATCCCTAGATGCCTCTCTTCCTCGTCAATGTCCTGTGTCGAAGGTGGGTAGTCACCACTTCTTTTTTGATCTAGAGTGGAACTTAAACGTGGCTAAAGTGACATTGATAATATTTTTCTTTTTACACGTTTTTAACCACAACAACCACTTAAACAGACATAAGGATCTTAAATATAAATGTATTTATATACGTATCTTAAGCGTTCCTTACGCCACATTTACAAAGAACCTTTATTTTCCTTTAAAAGTATGCAGGCCTTAAATCAGTGTTAATTAAAAATAATATAAAGTTAAAGACACTATATCTAGGTTTACCACTCTTATATAATTATCTTTATTTACGAATCCTATTTATCCTCTACTTCATAGGGAGTATTTTTCTGTAGCTATACTTTTTTATTAACCTTATAATTGCCAATTAATTGGAGTTGAGCATGGCAAATTACGCAAATGACAGATTCAGATAAAGCTTGACTAATTTGTCCCAAATTTCGAAGCCTGTTGAACATTGATCTCGATAAAATAAAACCCTCTATCTCATCACAATTGGAGCGGAGAGCGCAATTTGAAGTGATTGATCGATTAAAGGCAATTAGCAAAGATTATTTTGTTTATGTTTGCGACCGAAAAGTTCGAGTCCTTTTAAAAAAATTAAATTAAAAATACAGGGTGTTACATAAATTTAAACCAATTTATTTCCACAGTTAATACAGACGACTGAAAAATAATCGTCTTTTGATTAATGCTTCGACAGATATTGCTCAGTGACGTTTTAAGTCCTAACAGAATTCAAAACACGATTTATTACAAAACATGAAAAACTCAGTAAATTGCGTTTTGGTGGTTTAGGTATTAAAAATTCATCGACCTTTGTATTATAGCTTTTTTGGGTTCACTTTCAAATGTTTCAATTTTACTTGAAGCTATTCTTCCCAACCTATTTTTAACTCTCAAGATTTACGCCTTTATGTCTTACGTTCCAGAATTAATGCCTAAATGTCAAAAAGAATTTGATTCCACCCTCTGCCAAGTTCTTCTGAAAGATCTGATGAAATCAAACGGCAATGAAGGAGACCAACATAGGGCGCGTTTCCTGGCACTCCAGTCTCATGAAAGCAATGCTTGGCTCAATACTTTACCTTCCGCTTCTTTAGGAAACCTAATGGATGATTCCTCTTTCCAGGTTTCCATTGCTCTTAGACTTGGACTTCCCGTGTATGGACAACATACTTGCATTTGCGGCGAATTAGCAGATGTTTATGGCCTCCATTGGCTGAGCTGCACTAAAAGTACAGGTAGGTTGTCCAGAGACAGGGAGTTCAATGATATTATTTGACGGTCTCTGAAACCAGCAGAATTCCCCTCTGTTTTGGAGCCGGCTAATATTTGTCGGAGCGATGAAAAGCGGGCAGATGGCATGACGGGATTTTCATGGAAGGACAGAAGGCAGTTCATTTGAGACGCCACGTACAGATATACCTTGATGTCGATTAGCAGAGCCGCGTGCGAGCTTAGAAGCAACTAGCCCCAAAAAGGTAAACTGCATCCTTCTAAAATTTTGATAAGGCCTTAGTGACTTGCAATATAAAAAAGAGGTAGCAATAGTCTAATAACTGGTGGGATATCGGTGTTATAAAGCTTCAAAAATTAGGTAGAGGTAATTTCGGTAAACAGGCGGAAGTAACTGTGGTACTTGTTTCTGCGCACGTAATCAAAGATTAATTAAAGACGGACGTCAATTTATGCAAATAAACGGCACGACGACATGTGTTATAGAGGGCGCCATGATCGTTCAAAAAACGTACTATTTCCAAATTAAGATCTAAAATAATCCGATGGGCGCTTACGGAGGAGCTTATAAAATACAACAAAATCAAAATGAACTTATTAACCTAAACAGACAAGAGTTTCGATATAACAGATATCATCATTAAAAAAAAAGAGTCTCGACAAGGTTAACAAAGTATCTCACACTGAACGTAGAAGATAAAAATAAAAAATACTATTTGCGGACAGTCACAAATCAGTAAATCTGAAATTAACTCTGTGTTTCGGACTTCCATTGTCTATATTTTATTTATACATGACGTTTCGATCAGTACAATCTCTGATCGTCTTCAGGTGCAAACTACAATCAATTCCTAAGGCTACGTGCTTATATACTGTAAGAAATCACTCAGCCTTGAAGTTTAAGAAACTGTAGTCAGAACGCAACTACATATTTACCATTTGCAAGAAAAAATATTTGGACTAATTTTTTGAGATTGAAACGTAAATTTAGTTTGTTTTAATGTCATCTGCCACAATAATAGCGGTTTCCATTGGTAAAACTGGTATACCACGACTCAATGCTGCCGTTGTATTGGGGTGCTCTTTTTCAGTTTTCATGTTCCATTGAAAAACTGATAATTTTGGTTTCTACCAGACCAACTTTATCCGTGCCGGCTCTGAGGGATTGTAGCGCACCGAAAACAATTTCCTACCTTTATATTTTAAGTCAAAACCCATTAATCAACATCAAGCATATGTTTTCAATAGTCGTAAGCTAATTTTATATACATAGAGTTACGTGTTTCAATAAAACGAGTTTTCTGGTTTGGGTGCAGTTCCATTCAATCTGCACTCAGACTGCACTGACGCAATTTGTTTGACAACATCAAGTAAGTGTTAAGGGTCATTTAGAATAGCACAAAACTTGACACCTGTAAGCTTAAGCTGACAGGTGTCAAATTTTTTATTTGGATAATTTAAGTGTACAGGGTGGTTCAAATTCGAGGGGCCTCTATAGCTTTGGGCTTTTGCAGCATAGTTAGCCCAAAACTAATATACATGTTACGGGCTCGATTTTTAAGAGAAGTCGAAAACTAAAAACCGCATTGCGATATGTCAAAGCATTTCTGAGCTACAGGGTAATTCTGAAAAATGTGCGTTTCTAAAAACCCTCCACAACTTTTTTATTTGTAAAGATAGAGATTTTGATTAAAAACATTTTTTGAAGATTTTTCACCGATTTTGTCTTAAAGCCTTTAGTTCACGAGATATAACACAAAGTTACATTTTTATAAATGGAATACCCCAATTTTCTTAAAAAAAATAGTTTTGTAATAAAATTTCCTGTTAAACGATGTGTCATACACCTATTTTTATTAAGTAGTTAAACAGATATCTGCAATTTTTAATAATTACCATAGTAGACTGTGTTTAACTCTGACCTATGCAGTTTTAGGGTATCTATCTAGGTAGCTATGATCAAATAAAAACAATTGTCATGATAAACGAGCCCAAGTGTCAAAAGTGGCGTCTTCGTTAAGATATAAAAATATTTGAAAACTTTGAAAAGTACGACATGATAAAATGTTATATTGAAAGTTACGAAAATCGAAAGAAGGCATTAAATCTATATTTCCAGAGATATCCGGAAAGAAGGCAACCTAGCTCAAAAATATTTTTGAAGTTAAAACGTCATCTACAAGAATACGGATCCTTTACAAAACCGCGATCTAGGACGTATAGAAGCTAGAGATAGAGAGTTGGAAGGACTAACGGTTCTAGGAGAAATAGAAATTAACCCGAATACTTCCACCAGGGCTATGGAGAGAAACACTGGAATTCCACGTAGCAATGCCGTTCGGGTGCTTAAAAAACACAAGTTTGGGCCCTATCGACCATGACGGGTGCACCAATTACGGCAATAAGATTTTGCTCCAAGACGTGCATTTTGCAGGTGGTATCTAAATAAAAGCCAAAAAGACCCCGATTTTGCAGAAAAGTTATTTGGACGGAAGAGGGCGATTTCTAGTGATGGAATATTCACCAGATATAACTGCTATTACTGGAAACAGCAAAATCCCCATATTATGGTGGAACAAGCGAATCAGAAAAGGTTCAGTTTTAAGGTATGGGTAGGCATCTACAAAGGACAAATTATTGGGCCATATATTTTTGATGGAAATTTAAATGCCGAAAGATACCAATAAATTTTAAAAGAGCTGATGATTCCGTTTATCGACAATTTTCCACTTCAGCAAAATAATGAGCTATACTTTCAACATGACGGTGCACCTCCTCACAATGCACGAGACATTACTAGTTTGCTAAATATTGTGTTTGCCGAAAACTGGATCCGAAATAAAGGTCCTATATATTGACCCCCCAGATCTCCAGACCTGAGCGACTTCTTTTTGTGGGGGAGAGTCAGAGACCTTGTATTTCGAAATCGCCCAACTACTAGAAGGGAAATGGAAGAGGCACTTCATACTGCATTCAGGCAGCTTCGTGTGGTAGAACTTCTTGATGCAGAAAATAACGTCAATAGAAGATATATGATATGTTTACCAGAAAACGGTCGTCAATTTGAGCATTTGTTTTAGAATTAAAGAAAATTATTAGATGTAGATTTTAGGTGTTATATAGTTTAATTAATAAAAATTTTAAATAAGAACTTTTAATGCTTTTATTTTTGTAAACTATTTTAAGGTTGGTAATTATAGTAAACTAGAAGTTAATGTTCGAGGTTGCTGTGTCCACTTGTGTCGTAGCCAACTTGATTTTGTATGAAAAATAAACAGTAAAATTTTATTTACACATTTAGGGCGCGCACAGCTCCTACTATGGTAAATATCAAAATATGCAAATATATTTTAAACTATTTAATAAAAATGGGTGTATGGCACATCGTTTGACAGGAAATTTTATTAGAAAACTGAGTTTTTAGAAAAATTGTGGGTATCCCATTTAAAGAAATATAACTTTGTTTGATATCTCGGGAACTAAAGGCTTTAAGAGAAAATCGGTGAAACAGGTAGATTTGTCTTTAAAAAGTCTTCAAAAAATATTTTTAATGAAAATCTCTATCTTTACAAATAAAAAAGTTGTAGAAGGCATTTAAAATCGCACATTTTTGAGAATAACCCTGTAGCTCAGAAACGCTTTGACATATCGCAATGCGGTTTTTAGTTTTCGACTTCTCTTGAAAATCGAGTCTGAAACATGTATATTAGTTTTGGGCTAACTATGCTGCAAAAGCTCAAAGCTATAGAGGCCCCTCGAATTTGGACCACCCGTACAGCCCATCACCGACCGAAAGTAAACTGCTATTTACAAGGCATCTTCAAAATCAGAGCCCGTCCTCCCAAAAATTTCCACAGTTCACCATATATTAACAAATAAAAAATTTGACACCTGTCAGCGTAAGTTGCTGCGTGCTATTTTAAACAAACCTTTAGTGCACTACGAGTGGCTGTAGCATTTTTATTTTTCACCTATTTAATTAGTAGAAAATGCTACAAGTTTCCTTTCTTTTTCACAGAAATTCTAACTAAAAACTTTTTGAAGATAATTTTAAATAAAATTATTAAAAATTAAGTTAAATCTTAATTAAAAAGTCTTAAGCTATATATTTTGTTGCATATAAAGTAACACAATAAACGTAATTTCAGGCATATAGACAATACTTAAATAAAAGTACCCTATTCTTAACATAATGTGTAATCACATCCAGAAAATAATCTTTCATCATTATTTATTTACATATTGTCATCCAGTTGCTTCTATTTTGCTGAACATTTTCAAATTTGAATTTATTCGTTTTGGCGGTTTTCAATTCGTTTGGTTTTGTCTCGATGCGCCGAGGTTTTTTCGTGTCCCGTTTCGAAAGGCGATTCACTTGCATAGAGTCCTACGTTCATAAGTACACGCAGCGCTAAAGCAAAGTTGGCAGTCTCCTACGGGTCTTTGCAGCCATCTTGGACTATTCCAAGATCCCTGTTTTAACGCCTTTTCGACCCTTGGATCTGTACGATCGACGGGAGACCATTGCCAGAAAAATCGTAGTTTACGTTTCATGGTGCACCTATTTTTGGAATTATTTGGTTGATGATTTCAAGTAAGTTACACATGGGTAAGGGTGATTTTTTTTCTAATTCTTAACAGATGTTTTTTCGTCCTTGCAGATCTATTTTTGGCAATATGGATTTTGTTGCTGCCGACGTTTGTATTGCTGTTGACTGGTGCCGTTTTGGTAATTTGCCGCCGGTGTTTTCTTACGGGTAAGTTTTTTCCTTTTTTTTGTGCCTTTGAAAAAAATCAAAATTCTTTTTTTGGAGAAAATTGGCTAAACAGAAATTTCTTTTTTAGGGTCCAATTTTTCAAATGGTCAAATCACTTGGCCAATCTGCTGTGTATTGGTCGCGATTCTTCAGAAACGACAGAAAATCTCACCCGTCATAATTCTGGTAAGTGGTGATTTTTACTTATCGCCTCATTTAAAATAAAAACACCGCAACAGAAGAAGTAAATTCATTTTTTTATTAACATTTTGTAAATTTATTATTTTAAAGATATTCTTCAGGACAAGTTTATGGCGGAGCTAAATTGTTACTACGCGTACCAATAAACGTCGAAAATTCTCACCATGTAAAAGTAAAGACAGAATTTGTGTGACATTTCTGAACAGTGACAGTGAAATATTTCATGGCTATCTATGGTTTTCTATGTTAAAAGTTTTAAAGGTTTGTTTACACATAAACATATTTAAGAAATATTAGTAAATAGTCCTGACAAAAAAGCATTAAGTGTAAAGTTGTGTTTAAAAATCGTCAGATTTTTTGTAAGTGCGAGATTTTCTTACGGTTTTTGAAGAATCGCGACCAATCTGCCAAATTTCTCACCCGATCTGCTAGCCTGTACTTGCTCCAACAGCCCTTTATTTTTGAAGTCAATGATGGATCCCTTGGGTGGTGTAAAACGAGGTCAGAGTGGTCCTTTAACAGGCCCGTTCTTATGACGTCATAACAGGTTTGCTTAGGAAATAAGGACCAAAAATAAATTGTTCTTACTCAACTATCTCATAAAATGTTTTTTCAATATTAGAATAAGGTAGGATTTTTATAAATAGCTCTTTGGTTTTTACACTCATTTTTTTTCAGTTACCTAGAGGTAACTTTTTGATATTAAAATATAAACCCCGAAAGATTCTAGAATTTTTCCCCAGGTTTTGCCCTTAAGAATTAAGTTTTTTCGTTGAATTAAAACCCATCTGCGTTATAACTAGTTATTTATAAAGTCTATTTTGTAAACGAAAAAACTACTTAATTTTCCATAATATTTTGAGTGCTCTACATTACTATGTTTATACCGGTATGTACATAGGTACACTGTATTGTTATTATTAATTTTCCAGGGAGAAAATAGAATAAATTGCAAATGGTGATTATTTATTAAAAGTGTAGACGAATACCCAAAAAGGTGAAACCACGAAATCAGGAATCGCCGAACATGCATGGTCAAAACAACACCGAATGAAGTGGGCAGAAGCAAAGGCTTTGCACAAGGAGTCACACTGGAAGAAACGAAAATTCCTTGAAGCTGCCTTTATTGGGCAGAATCAGGGTATTTTCAGTAAACCAAGTGTTGAAATCCCAAATATTTGGAAGCCCCTTTAAGTGCTTACGATGATTAAATGATTCTCACTCATGATAGGTTTCCAGTATTATTTTTTTAATCATCGAGAGCATACTCACATTCTTTTTCTTTTATTTAATCTTAAAAAATCGGCACTTCATGCATCTTTGAATACTTGCACAAAAATCTTTGTTTTACAACTACAGCCCAGTTTTTTTAGCAGGTCTAAATTTAATATTCGTCAATTGTTCCTATGACATACGTAATCAAAATACAGCATATTTACTTGTTGAAAGAAGACACATTCTCTTCTGAATAACTAAGAATATATTTTTCAATCAGGTATCAAAACATCTAGGTGAAAATAAAAAGCATTATATATTCTTGCTTCATAACTTATTCTCTCACCTAGACAAATAGAAAGGAGAATAAAGAGTCTTATTAAAAAAAAATCTTATTTTCAGTGTAAAGGGCGAATCTTTTTAAATTATGCAGCATATTTTTTTGGTATTGCTAGCTTGGATAGTTGTTTTAAATTTGGAACTTCACAGTAAGTAGAAATATTTTCCACAAAACCCTTAAATTTCCCACAATAAATTTTTATTGTTTTACGTTTCTACTCACAACTAAATCCATAAAAGACAATGTAGTGATAGCAATGTATCCAACATCTGAAGCCCTAAGTTGAAAACGGAGAAATTTGGGAGAGTGGGTAAAATGCGAATCCATATTTAAAAATGTTATATCCTAAAAGGTTTTCTTTAGTTAGAGAAAATGCGACAGAGGAGATATCCCAATAGGCCATTTTTCTTGTCTTAATACCATGCACCCCTGTCGAGTTTTATATTATACACACGGCAGACAAATATTTAATATTACGTTTTTTGACAGTGAATAAAACTTCAAAATGTTTATCTTACATTCGCATAACGTACCCTGTCCATCCGAGATATTCTAAGCATTCTACTGAGCATTCAGCGATAGCACAACATTTTCAAATTCCTCCAAATTTTTGCACCTGGATTCAGTCCATTTTATGTAAGATGCTTAAATCATAACAACAAAGTCCACATATTGTTAGAGTGATATTATGGTCGCGACAACATAACACTGATTTTATTTTAAGTTTAGTTTAGTTTAGTTTATTCATTTTATGTTCCTTAAAATATTGTGTACTAATAAATGTACATAATAATATAAATTAATTTCATAAAAACTATCCTAATATCATTTAAAAAAAGTGTTGTATTTATTTCTATAATTAAAATATTGAATGTCATATTCAAAATTAGACCTACACAATGATTATTACATATTTATTTTGGTTTTATAGATATACTTAAAGAGCATAGCGTATTCCGTAAGACTTCTGATGAAGATTTCACAAAACCCAGTTTAATCGATTACTAAAAAAACACAAGTCCAGATTGTGGTAACCCACAGCCTGTATCAGTACAGCTTTTTGAAATGTATTAAATATTTGAGTTCTGGTAATTCAGTTTGGGGTTGCAAGAACTCACAAGTGGTTAGCCGAACAGCTGCGGAAAGTGCCGAGGTAATCTTTGAGCTGAATCGCGTACCTGTTTTAATTTCATTTACGATTCGGCAGCCTGCAGTACAACATCTCCGAACGTAAGTTCGTCGCAAGGTTCGCCGCACGGTCCGTCTGACGTAAGTGGTCGGACGATATTTTTCTTGGTTGAATAATCGAACCTGCCTATTACGCGGCCATTTTCGATCGCGCCGTGTGTCGTGCACGAGTAGCATACCCATTTGGGTTCATGTAACCTAGAGTTAAGTGGTGGTAATCGAAAGTCGAGTTCTAGTAGCTCAGAATATGAGTTCTGGGGTCCCAGAGTTGAGTTGTGGTAGTTCAAAGTCGAGTTCAAGCAGCACAAAATATGGGTTCTGGTAGCCCAGAGTTCAGTTCTGATAGCTTGAAGTTGAGTTGTGGTAATCGAAATTGTGGGTTTATGTAGCATAGAATAAGGGTTGTAGTAGTTTTAGTTTTATGAGTTCTCCAAAGCACAAAAAATAATTGCGTAAATTTAACCCCTACTCGAGGCTTGCATGACTCATGAATGGAAGATCATCAGAACTCAGATGATTGGACTGTCGTAATACACAGGTCTGAGCTGTCCCATATTTGCAACATGCTTCGGGCTAGGAAAAGCCGTATTTGACTTATGCCAACCTGAGTTTTTTCTCAGTGTAGATACCGCGTTATTTGACGACGAAAGTTGTTTAAATTCGCCAGGTATAGTCCTATGTTACCCTGATGATTCCTAATAAGGATGAAACAGGCCTGTAGGTTTCTGGACTATCCATTAGATATCAGAGGTACAGTGGATCATTTCTTAATTTTAATTACACCAAACTTTACGCTAGCCCCGAGACCACTCCCTAGGGACTGTAAGGGAGCGATATCTAATTTTCATCATTTTCATATTCCAGAAATCACTCCATATGAATATTTAAAACTCCTGAATTTGGTGTAACAAATATTATAAAAAATAAAAATCTCAATCCTTAAATAACCCCTAAATAGGGGCTTAAAATTTTAAATCCCTAACAAATGTTGTTGCGCATCTAAACCTCATTAAAAAGTGGGCATATGTGCAAATAGAGTGTTTTCTGGAATATATCCCGCCCCCTTACAGCCTCTAGGAGCTGGGACAAAGGTAGGGGTATTCAAAATTGAGAAATGATCTACTGCGCCCCTAGTGTTGAATTTTTGTTGACATAGGGTGAAAGAAAAGTGAAATATAATTTTTTAATTGAAATCGACAAAATTTTTAGCCCCTAACCTAGAGGCGTTCTTAACAGCTACGAAAATGTTTTCGGTATGGTAGACTTTTAGGTAATAGTATGAACTATCAACTGACAGAGATTCGGATGTGCAGGTTCATTAGTATAGAAGGTATCAGGAATAGTTTAAAAACAAATTTTGCCCTCTGTTGCCCCCTAGGTGCCACATATGTAAGGGTACGTTTTTGTAAGGCCAACATATGTGCTGGAGCTGCTAACAGTTTGAGCAGTGTTGCTTCGTCCATTAGTAATCGATTAAAATAAGCTTCGTAAAATCTTCATCAAAAGGCCCACAGAAGCTGAATTTTCTACGTATGCCCTTTAAGTAATACAGCCACAAGATAATCGATCTATGAATTTTTAGAAATATTTCTAAATGTTTGAAATTTGATTAGGATCTTCATTTATAAATTTGTTAAGGCTATAATAGGCATTGGTCTTAAGAAAATATTTGATCCTTGTCATAATTTGACTTGGAGAAAACTGCTTTAATTTATTTGGTAAAAGATTCCAGTTTTTTACAATTATGTGTGTTGCATATTTTGTACGTATTATCTTTTTCAGTTTCTAAATATTTTTTTGCGATTCTGCCCGAACGGAAACAGCATTTCGACTGGGAAATGAGACTGGGCCATAATCTATTCACATGTATCTCCTGATAAAAGAATAACCAAAATAGTCGTCGCACCAAATATCCAACCCGAATGTTAAAAAAATGGTAACGAAAAAGTAACGTTAGATGCCCACTGTTCTCTGTCTCCAAGCTCGGGTAAAACATGGCGCGCCCCGAGAGCGTACCGGGTTTCATTTCGAACGCAACAGAGCGTACCTCGCACGTCAACTCGAACGAAAAAGTGAGCTTCCGGGTGCTACTCTAATTAGGTAAGGTGTAACTTTTTTTTACCTTTTAAGAACTTTTTATAAGCCATATTACTATGATGGACCTGAAAAAAGATCAAATATTGGCTAATTTGGAAAAAAAATTCCATTTTTTACTTAGCTACAGGGACGAATTTAAAGCGGTAGTAAAAAAATAGATAACCTAAATCTTTGATTAAGGAGTTGATGAGATGATCAGGTAAATATTTTATTATATTAATTTTCGGTAATTTTCTAAATTTGACAACAAAAAGAAAGCACTCTTAAAAAGTATTCCTAAGCTTTCTAAAACATATTAGTACCCGTATTTTTGATTTTTTAATTATTGATATTATTAAGTAATTCTATTGGTCTTGACTAAGAGAATTACTTTCGATCAGTATAAGCCAAAAGTGATAGAAACCGATTTATACCAAAGATTTGGACTAGTGAGGTGCATAGTAGCGAGGGAATTTGATTCCCTGGGAGAAAATGTTCTCTCGATTCAAGAATAGACCCACATGTGGATTTCGGCTGAATTTTTATGGTAGGTATTTTTTATTAAAACAGCGTTGCTCTATTTTATTTTATTGTCCAGTCACCTGTCTGGACAACTAATTTTTGACCTATTTTGGTAAAATAACGCGATTTTATATGTAATGTCGTCACTATTTAACTTGTATGGGAAAAGAGTCCTATCCTATGTAAGAGATATAATACCTGAACAGGAATTTGTATGCACCAAACAAATCTTCTTTTACGTGTATTCCAAAATGACTAGGCATCTATTTTGGGGCGTATCACATCCACCCGCCCAATGTCTCTGGTCGAAAAGCTAAAAAAGAGAAACAACCGACGACGTATAAATAAGTCATGGTCCTCACTTAGCCTCATACATTTTTATGACTCAAAGGGTGGATTTACAATCGAAACATTTTAGGGTGAGGACAGAAACACTTACTACTCCAAAAGGTGAATGAGTTAAGGGCACCCTCAAAAATTTATACATCTATGTGTAGTAGTAGTAGTAGTAGAATAAGGGGGAGCCCTTTTCGCCATCCTCCAGAGCTTCCCCCTCACGCTCCCACTAAACCATGGTGATATTATCCTATTATTTCCTCCAGATTCAACTCATTTTCAAATCCATTTTTGTAACTCAAACTTTTACAAAAATTTAAAAGAGCCTGTTTAGAAGTCAAAACTGCCAAAAAAAACAAAAGAATTTTTGCGCATCCCCCCCCTCAAAAAAAAACCCAGAAATTCGATATTTTCGAAACTGACTGCGCTGGCGGGTAAGTGCGCGTGGATTTCTGTGTATTTTTGACAACCGTGCCGGGGCAAGATTACCGGGGGGGGGGGGGCGTAATTTCTCAAATACGCACCGTCGAAAATTGCGAAAATCGTAACATATGGCTGTTGGCAGAGGTGGGAAAAAATCCGATGGCGGCCAGGGGCGTGTCCGTAGCCCCCTCCCATTTTTTTTTGCTTTCGATATCTCGGAAACTATAAAAGCCACAGGTTTGGGACTTTGTATTGGGTCATCTACGAAAAAAATTGTTGAAAAAAAAAGAAAAAAAAGCCCCTCCCCCCACTACCGGTTTTCCGTAAAACGAACCGATACGATTCGCGCGCTTATTTGAAGGGGATAATAGGGGGTGAGGCTGACAGAACGTCCGTGGGATCATTTCTCGCTCGACGAGGGGGGTGAGAAATGCGAAAAAAATCGTACGACCACGAAATTGTTTGATATTTTGGACCATCACGGTCTGTGCTGTTTCAATAGTGCCGGTAGGTTGTCTCGCCATCGATTCCTAAACGACATCATTCATCGGTCTTTGGTTGTAGCAGATACACCAAATATGTTGGAACCAACTGGTGTATGTAGGAGTGATGGAAAACGAGCAGATGGTTTAACATATTTTCCATGGAGGGAGGGAAAACAACTCGTTTGGGATGTAACCTGTCGGGACACTTTGGTAGATAGTTACAAATCCAGAACGAGCGCCAAGGCAGGTAAAGCTGCCTATCTTGGTGAACAACAAAAGAGATGCAAGTATAAAGAGATAGTGGATAGGTTTATTTTTGTGCCCTTTAGTGTGGAGATCTTGGGGTGGCAAAGCGCATGGTCAGTGAGATATCTGCGAGAATAAAAAATTCTGGCAGAGGGTCACTGACCAGGAGTTCCATTGTCCAGCTGATTAGCTTGGCTATTCAGCGGGGGAATGCGGCCTCGATCCTCGGGACCCTCCCAGACCAGAATGGCTTGGAGGAGGTTTTTATTTAGCGAATTAGTTATTGTTATTTCTCTTTTAACTTTTTAAATATACCACATATATATATCATGTCCAGCTTGGACATTTTATTGTGACTTAAAATCTTTCTACCAGGAAGTCGGTAGAAAGTAAAAAAAAACTACAACGTTGTCTTAGGTTGACCGGACGAGGGGAAAACTACTTAATAAACTGAAGTATAGAAGGAGAGGAAAGATGGAAAGATTCCAAGATTGTCATAAAACTTTTGGATTTATTGCACAGGGTATAATAGTTCTAAGAGCAGTGATTAAGTAGGTACTAGAGAGAAGTGACCAAAGTTTTTCTTTGTTAAAACTCATTATATATCATTATTATATTATAACAATTTGTTATATTCACTGTGCTAATAGTGACCTTAGAAACAAAGAATCATACCGTTTTAACATCTGCGGGGAAAAATTAATATTTTAGCAGGAAAGGAGGACCAGAAGGGTAAAGGTAATTCCTTTTAAATCCACCGACTCGGGTTTGGGAATATTTGAGTCCCTCTAATATTTATAAATAAGTGGAACGGGGAAACCCAAGCTGTCAAATAACATAAAGTTCCAGAGTTAAAATTAAACTAAAGTTGCTACAAGTATAGACTGTATATTCATGATATTTATTGAATAAAAAGAGATGCGTCAACCCCTTCATAGTCACTGAAACTGACACTGAACACACAAGTTTATAAATAAACAGAAACAGGAGGTGTCTCCCTTTCTAAACAATGCAATGCTAGAGTATAGAGAACCGATGTTTTATTATCATTATTATTAAAGAGTCCTCTGCAGAGGTTAAATCGCACACAGTACGCGCGGAAGCAAAATTTACAGTTGCAACTATTGTTTTTTTTTGTTGTGGGTCTAACTTGACAATGAGAGTAAAAAAAAACACATAACAGTAAAGTTGGTAAGAATATGTCTAACTTTCGTTTGAATGTAGAGAAATTTGGAGAACGGACAACTTCTGATGGTAAGTTATTCCAGGTGTCTAAGCATCTATTGTTGATAAAATGAAGACGATGAGAAGTCCTGAACTGTTATTTGATGAAATTGGAAATTCATTGTGTGTTAGCCTGTATATTTGTATCAGGTGTCTCCTGAGTTGCCTTTTTTCAAGCGACGTTAAATGAAGACTTGGCAAACGTTCTTCATATGGGTGGTTTTGAAGTTGGACTGGCCAACGAGTGGCTTTTCGTTGCAGGCGCTCCAGGAGTTTCTGATCTCCAAGAAGCCGGTGACGCAAATTCCAGGAGAGATCGTATATAGGTCGAATAAAGCTTTGAGACGAGTTCTGGACTGGGCTTGCTAAATGATTTTTAAATTATGTAGAGCACGCTCTTTGCTTTCTTAACAACTCCAGATATGTGTGTTGACCAAGATATATATTCAGTTTTAGTGATGCCTAGGTCGGTTTGTTTGCTTACTTTAGTAATGTCTATGCCGTCGAGGTTGAAATTTGTATTAGGATTATTGTTTCCGAGATGTAGCACGGATAATTGTCTAATGTTCAACGGTAACAACGAGTCATTTGACCAGGATACTATACATTCCAGGTCTTCCTGCAGATCGTTGGATTTGGTAGGTGAATTTTCGAATAGTTTTGTGTCATCTACGAAAGCAGCTGTGTTACATTTAAGTGAATACAATAGATCTAGAGTATAAACTAGGAACAACTCCGGTCCAAGAACTGAGCCCTGTGGTACTCCACTAGGTACCGCTGTAGGGTTGAAGAAGTGATCTCCAACTTTCACTTGGAATGTTTGAAAGCTTGTTAAGAATCTGATCGACTTTTAAAAGAAGTCTTTTGTGGGCAACCCGGAAAACCCGGTCGAAGGATAATTTAGGGATATTGTCCATTCATTGGTTGATGTTAAAAAACCGATGTTTCAATCATTTTTTAATAAACTTGAATTTAGTCGGGTTGTAGCATCTTCATATATAACTATAAGATACTATAACGACCCTGCCCTTGTATTTTCCGAAAAAATGTCGTAGCAATAATAACTATCCTAATCAAGTTAGCCTGGAAAAAATGCAGAGTCAAAAACTCTTGTGGGCGCAGGCATCAGACTGCATTAGGCATGCGTAGCAGCCTTGCCCAAGTTATTATTGTTACACATTTTGCGATCCTTGACACGGCTTGTAGCAACTTTTTGATTTTTTGCCGAATAAGCTAAAATTTCTTTCTATGGCCACCAATTAAAATAATTCGAATATTTAGTTTAATAGTGTGACCACCATTTACATTCTTACTATCAAACCATCCTGTATTTTAAATAAATATGAAATATTATGATGCGAGTGTCTGAGTTTCCCACACTTGAATTTCTCAAAGAACTCGTCAATGTTATATTATTTGACAGAAGGTAAGGAAAGAATCCCCAGGGATTTCCTACTTTACATGTCGTATCCAAATATCTAGTTAGTTTGTTGTTTATTTGTGGTATTTACATCCTCACCAATTAACTAAACATATGTATTTACAACTAATTTGCTTGTAAAGAAGCACGCACAATTTAAATGGAAACTGGATCTCAGTGGGATTTCAACGCCGTTTAAGTATGTTATTGGGACAGTCCCTGAGAGCATTTTGTCTTATAGACATAGGTGCCGATATCTACAGGATAAGCCAATAATAGCTGCCAAAACTAAAGCTTTTGGCAAAGCGAATATCTTCTTTTTACTTTGCCGAAGACACTAAATTGGAAACCGTAAAAAAGTGACAGTTGTCTTAATTGTCATTTATTTTAGTGGGAAAAATCACTGGTGTGATCACACATATTTACGAGTGAGTACTCGAACTACACTAAATTGAGGTCGATAAACTAAAAATTTTATTAGTTTTGACGCCTGTCAAACCCTTTCGAAATGGTGGAAAAATGATTAATAAACTTGAATTTTTTGGAAAAGCAAATACTTTTTTTTACTATGATAAAGACATTAAGTCGGAAACCGTAAAAAAAGCTCTAAAAAAGAGACAGTTTTGATAATTGTCATGGAAAACACCACTGGTGCAATGACACATATTTCCGAGTGGGGACTCGAACTACACTAAATTGAGGTCGATGAACTTAAAAATGGCAAATAAATAATTTATGAAGGAATTTTTGGAAAAACTAATACTTTCTTTTTAGTTTTTTAAAGTTAAAAATGGGACGTTTTTTCCAACTGCAATTTATCGTACCGAGTAAGTAACAGTGGTTCTAACCGTCGTTTTTTTCCCCGGTTTTCGATTCGATATCATCAACCGAGTAAAAAAAAAGGTATTTACTTTTCCCAAACCTCCATGTTTATAAATTATTTATTCGTTATTTTGTTAATTAGAGTCCTCACTCGTAAATATGTGTCATCGCACCAGCGGTTTTCCCCATAATATTAAAAGTACAAAAAAGTATTAGCTTTTCAAAAAACTTCAAGATCATTAATTATTTTTCCGCCATTTTGGTAGGGTTTGACAGGTGTCAAAAATAATAACATTTTTTAGTTTATTGACCTCAATTTAGTTTAGTTCGAGTCCCCACTCGTAAATATTTGTCATCGCACCAGTGGTTTTCCCCATAACAGTAAATGACAGTTTAGACAACTGTCACTTTTTTTTACGGTTTCCGATTTAGTGTCTTCAGCAGAGTAAAAAGAAATCTATCGCTTTTCCAAAAACTTTAATTATATTAAGTACTTTTTCGCCCTTTCGACGGGGTTTGACAGGTGTCAAAATAAATGTCATTTTTAAATTCAGCGTTGTCATTTTAATGGGACTTGTTGCTTTTTTTGTCGATAGCGGTCATCATAAGCATGATAATAATAAGCTCATCCCAAACTTTAGTAGCTATTATTGGCTGACCGTGTAGATATCGACACCTGTGTCTATGAGATAAAATAGTCTCAGGGACTATCCCAATAACATTCTTAAACGGCGTTGAAATCCCATTGAGATCCAGTTTCCGTTTAAATGGTGCGTGATTCTTTAAATTGATAAATTTTGTAAGTCTCGCACTTGAAAACACAAAGTATTGTACCGCCTAAATCAAGTTTAGTAATCTGCAGATCTTTTAATTTGCTAAGTCGTATGTGCTTTAATTATACGATCTTATAAATCTCAGAATGTAGATTTCTGGGGCACGATAGGCCCACTTAAGGCTGCAGCGGAAGCCAAGAAGCCATTTATGCAGTGGCGTGCGGTAAAATTTCAATTGAGGGCAGCAATTTTTACAAACTTACCCTTGTAATGTAATTCAATTCTTCGATCATGTTTTGCAAATTTGTCAATCAAGTCATCATAAAACGTGGATGATCTCACATGCGAAAGTCTCTCCTGACCTGTGTCGTTAAAAACCCTTTATTATTACGAAAAATTGTGCGGAAGTTCTACATTACAAGGCATGGTCTTCGGAAATATTTCCACTCTCAAGAAAGAACCTTTTTGTTCAATTTTCCGGTCCCTTGATTCTTTTACGGTTCCATTTTTGGCCAAGTTGGCTATGCCTTTTTGTTGACAGCTTTTAGCTTTAGTTTTTTTTTGGGTAGTTTTGACACTTCTAAAAAAGATCTTTTAAATTTGTTTCAAAAGTTTTGTTTACAAAAATTAACTCAGATCTAGAAAGTGAGTTGAATCCGGAAGAAATAATAGAAGCTGCTTCAAAAGTCACCCCAAGCAACAATTTTCTGACCAATGACCACATACTTCACCTAAATGGACGTTAATTTGGGTGTATAAATTAGTGATGTTGAGACGGTCTTACATATTGCGACAAAATTCCGTTGCTTTAACGTTAAATAATACTGCAGTAACATTGTTACCGTCTACCCAACGTTTAGCCGAATTGTCACGCATTGGTGCATTTTATAGTAAACCAGTGACGTCGTGTGGACGTTTTTATGAGACTCTAGTTACGTTCTGCCGACGTATCACCATCTAAACAATTTTCACATTACGTGAACTTGCGACGTTTTCCGGCCGGAGTTTTGACGAACTTAAGTGCCCTTTTCTTGTGAAGAAGAAAAGTTTCCAGAGGAACTAATGGCATTATATTCTCCTAACTGGCTCAACGATGACATTATTCTACAAGTAAATGGGCGAAAGAAAAAGACTGGTGCTCTTTAAACAGTAATGTCTGATCCACAGCTTCACTTCTTGCTCCTCACTAAAAATACTTTTTGCTTTTCCTTCCAAGAACTAGGATCTTTGAAGTGTTCTGCTATATTTGAAAAAACTAAATTTTATTTTACATTGTTTGACGACTGTAGTCCATTTACGTGTATTTTTTGGGATTCTAATAATATTCGCCATTCTATGCCGTCGTTTAGGTTCGAAGTGGCCGCCATTGTTTATATTTACTAAACACGGCAACAAATACTACAAACACCATTGAATGGCATTTTGGAGACGTTTTATGTTCCGGGCGAGATAGGTATTTGACTATGGCTTTAGTAGCATCCATTTTTTTTACATTAAAAAAAAAGCAATATTTTTCGTTTAAACACAAACAAATCAAAGGCATATTTGTCAGTAAACCGAATTGCGTTTTTCAATTTTCCTCCCATAGGGGCCATTAATTATCAAATTATAATTTTTTGTTTGCCATTTTCTAAAGTGTATAAAAATAAGTTCATTTTAGTAACCGAAAATCCCAAAGTTTGAGATGGGCAACATTTTGGATAGTGAAACACCACCAAAAAATCAATAACAAAGAGGGCGCTAGTGTAGTCATTTTGAGTCGTATTTTACGACGTAACAAGAACGATTACTATTTCGACTCCAGTCACTGCACAACGACGTAAGGACTCAAAAATCATCCACCATTTTGGTGTAAATCCGGGTCGGCATGTTGGCTAAAACGACGTCGCCTCATAACCTCGGGTCGCACTTAACAATGTCGCTACGCCGTTAAATTGCTGCTTGGGACATACACTTAAAAACACAGTTCACTTTTTGATTGTTATTCTGATAAAAATTAAAATCTTCTATATACATCCTACTGTCAAAATCTGTCAAAAATATGTCATTTTTCCCAAATTGAAAAAAAAATATTTAAAAAAAATAAAAACTAGGGCTTTAGACAAAAAAAATCGACTAAAAATGAGAGTAACACGAGGCGATAACCAAGGTGTGTTATCCATAGTTATATAGTAAAATGCAATAATTAAATTATTAATAATAATAAATAAATTTATTTCAACTCTTAAAGTAAATAATTTCAAGACAAATTATTGTAGACGAGTCGAAACAATTATTAATTATCAGATTCTGACTCAGTTTGCAGACGGATATTCTTTGAGTTTTGGCCACAAATCTCTATGGCTGATTTCAGTATTTAATTATTTAAAACTGTAAGAACAAAATAGAATTCTTTTAGGTTGCGAAACGTTGCCGTAACGTTCTGTATCACGGGTGTCCCAAGGAGAGTAACCTATTAGAATATTTTGAAAACTATACAATGGAAACTTTTCAAACTTTCTATTCTAACATAGGTCCATGTAAACTATCTTTATTAAATAATTTCATATTTGCAGTATTGCCATTTGCAGGAAAACTTGGTAACTTTCATATTTTAAATTGAACACCCTGTATATTTTTGCGTTTTTGGATTGTACAAAATATTTTAGGTACATTTTATGTATAATGTCCCATACCTATGATGTTCAACTGATTTTAACCCAGGGTTAAAATGTTCAAAGGTTAGTTTAACCCTGGGTTAAAAATAGTATAAAACTATAGCTTGTGAATAGGTTATTGACCTTGGAACACCCGGTATATGTTATATAAAGTGTCTTTGTTTAAAGCTTCAACTGGCATGAGTTGAAGACAAAGTATCAAGCCTAAATCAAGTTTTGTAGTCTGCAGGATTTTTTACTTTTCTGGGTCGAATGTGTTTAAATTGCGATCTTTAAAATCTCAGTAGATACCTAAGCAAAATAGGCCCATTTGAGGTCGCAGTGCATGGTTCAGCTTTCGGTAGAGAACTAACCACCAGTTTCGAATACATACATACATTCATACATATGTTATAAAAACAATATATTGATAGTTTTTCTTTGGTACAACTTGCTTTATTACTGCTGTAAATAAAGACTTAATTCAATTCAGTAAGGCAAAAAATATTACCATTAGTTAAATCTCTGTTTACAAAAGAAAATATTAAGTTTGGATTTTTACTTTGGCTCAAAAAGTAGCAAACCGATTTTCATAGGTGATATATTTTGGTATGCTTACCAATAACTAAGCTCATGTAAAAATGTAAAGGTTTGTATCATGTTTAGTTAATTCTTAAAACAAAAAAACGAAGTGAAATATTCTTACAAGTTTAATTACGTCCGCCATTTTGAATTCTTTATGTCAACCATTTTCCTGCTTGAACCAAAAGTCAAATTTTATTGCCCATTTAAAGAGCTAGTACTTATTAAAATCGGATAAATACCAACAAAGTTATATCAAAATAAATTTGTTCCAGTTTTTTATGGTCCACCCCGGATTAAAGTGCACAATCTTGTTTCATGATTAAAACCGCAAAAAACCGCAGAATATTTTGGTACCATATTGAAGGTAAGGTTTCAGAGAAAAAGGAATAACCGAAGTTCCTGCTGAATACAATTGAATACTGTTTGGATAGCCAAATCAAGACATCTAATCTAAGATGTTTTTAGTTTTTGTTAACCTCTACATAAACTTTCACAGTGGAATTTACACAAGTCTAAATATTTACACCTGTGGGGGGAACTAAATTTTAAAACCACTTTTCAAAAAACACTTACCCATACAGAAAAGACACAAGGTTATTGATTATTTTCTATTATTATTGCAAAATACCATTGAAAAACTGCTTTTTTTCTAAAAATATACCATATTTTAGGAGAAAATGCCCTAAAACTAATTTTCTTTGACAGGCTTCAAAATGGCATATGGTGAATACGCCAGAAAATTGGCACATTATAGCTTCGTCATCTGTGTTTGAGGTTATAAAGTTGCTGATTTTTTAGACCACCTCTGGGGGGTGGTTTAAATTTATAGCCTCCAGAAAGGATTGTTTTGTGGCAATTGGTAATAAGTTCGTTTAAAATTTCCCTAAGTAACCGTTGTTACACGAAGTAATTTACCTTATTTAATATCCCAAGTTGTTTATTAATCAATGAAACACCTCCAATTTTGTCCATAAGAACGCCATATTTTCAACCCGTTTTCAGCATCAAAAATATATTTATAAGGGCACTACGAAGCAAAACAAACATAAGTGAAGTGAAGTGAAGCACGAAAAATACATTTAACAAAAAAAAATCAAAACAACTATATTAATTCATTTACAAACTGAAAGTAAAACATTGAAGTTATCTAAAAGCTCAGTAAAAATAACTTTTCTTACTCAAAGCCCACTCATTTTAAAGCTGTAGCTTTCATGAGTAGAGGTTGGTGCAAGCCAAGGTACAAGCAGAGGTAAAAATCCGAACTCGCTGTTGGTGATTGAACGCAGTGCTAATATTTTTAAACTGACATTTCGACAGTGACAGAAATGTAAAAAAAACTTACATTTAAGTTTTTTTATACATTTCATAAATAAAAACACCTTTTAAATAAATACAGAATTAATCGACTCCTTATTTTATTATTACCCATCTAAATCGTTGTGTGACATCAAGTATTGATTGGAAAAATCAGTTATCAAGGGTAAGTTTTAACTAGAGTAACATATAACCTCAATTTTAATTTGTTCTAGTGTTTACTATTTAAATCCCGCGTGGGTTTCAATTTTTAAATATTCTTTCCTTCTAAATTGAAACTTTCTTCTTAAATCCAACAAAAGATTGTATTAAGATGATTATGCAATAAACAAATTTATTAAAATACTTCTTATAATAATTCAAGCTGTGTCCAAAACTCAAGGAGGGTTGGTTTAAAATGCTTAAAACCAAAAATTTCACTTAAACTTAGGATCGTTTTAAAATAGACTAAACTCGTTTAATTTACCTTAACACGTAACAAATTTTAAAATAAATGTTTATGTAAAAAACTATACTTAGCCATATAAATTTTTGTATATAAAGGGTGGGAAAAAAATCTTGCACACTCTTGAATTTGCTATAACTTTTGATCGAATCGGTCGATTTTAAAATGTTTAGACCTCTTGGAAAGAAAAGACATAAGACTTTTCCGATCAGATTCAAAATTTGACATTTCCTAAAAATCCAATATGGAGGACCATTTTATATAACGGGAAATTTTCACCCCCCCTGCAAAAAAAATATGTGTGGCACTGGGGAAAATCTAAGTCATTGTGACAAAAGCCTTATGTATTTTCTCTATAACAAGGCATTACTTAATTAAATCGGTTAAGAAATAAAAAAAAATACGGGCTTTTATATTGAGTGGAGTTGTTTGCTGTAATTTCAGATAAAAGTACAAGACTACGGCTTTGTTGTAGTTCAAAATTTAACAATTTTCAAAAATTAATAATGGCAGACATTTTTAAATAATTGGTCATTTACTATACTAAACAAAATCTAAATTAATGCGACGAAAGTCACTCCCTGCTGCAGATATGAAGGTATCACTAAACTAAATCGGTTAAGATATAAAAAATTGATCATCAAGTGTGGTGACATAAATTAAATGCTTAAAATTAGCCTGTTTCTGCATATAGGAAAATGTCGCAGATTTTATTAGGCCCATTGAGTGGCTTGGCAACAGCCCCGATTTGAATCTGGTAGACAGCCATTATATTAGTGAATGTAAATGTACAGAAGCGGCGACATTAACGAACTGTGTCAAGTCATCACAGAGGCCCATCGAAATTTGCCCCAAAGAAACATTACCAATGCTTTTAATAAATGCGTACTGTCTTAAGAACACATGAGGATCAGCTTATAAAATCTTTCTGCAAAAAAATTACAAAAAATATAAGAATTTGATGAATAATAATAAAGTAAACTCAGCTTAAGCTCGGCCAAATAACCAATACATGCCACTCTAGCTAAAAAATCAGTAGCTTAAAATCACAGCAATTTTTTTAATTTTATTACAAGTCACAATTTTTATTGAAAGCGCTGGAAATGATGACACTAACTGGTTTATTGCATAAAACCTGAACCTAACCTGAAAAATACGACCCAAGGCCTCCTTAAGGTAGCTCCTGAGCTACCTTGGCCTTTACTCAAACTTAAGGCTACCTTCAGCGACTATAAAATGCTTTTCCGACCTTAAGGGATCCTCAAAGACCACTCAGCCTTAAGTAGGCCTTGAGGATCCACTATAAATTCCAGCCCATGTAACTGTAACACATTTATCAATATTTAAACGCATTTTTTTGCAACGCCCAATCCGCTACAAAGGTAATCCTCTTGAAGCTGAATGCAAGCAAAGAGTAAAATAATTTCCTTAAATAGCTTGAAACAATCTGCAAAAATCAAGCCAGATTAATGTTTTACTATCAATAAGGGTGTAAATCAAAATAATAAATAATAGTGGACCGACGTTGATCCTTGTAGTACCCCTGAGATTGCTACATAAGAACTTAAGTATGAGTTACGAACTTTAGCTTTGTGCAACCGATCCGAAAGACCACCACAATAGAATATTCCATTAATTTGGCAAATGATTTATTTGTCTTCTCAGTTATTTTTATACATTATGTCATGACACAAGATTATTTCACTTTTGCTTAAATATAAGACTAAATAACACAAAACGAAACCTCACGGTGATTAGAACACTTTAATAAACTAAAAGTTTATGTCTGTGAGGAAAATACACTTCCGTGGGGAGAGGGAGGTATGTTAGTAGCTTAATTAGAATCTCTCTATATTGTGTCAAGCTGTCTTTGATTGTTTACATTTTTAAATGCCTGTGTTGTAAACTTATATAAGTTGGACACAGTAGACTTCCAAGCAACAAAAACCATATATCAGCAACTTTATCGCCTATATCTTTTAAAATTTATCATATGCATGCCGAAAAAAAAGGGGGAGAGCCCCCTCCCGATAAAATACTCGGTATAAAAAACTAAAAAAAATGTGCTTTGTTACCAGTATATTTTAAGACGTAACAGTAAATGATGAATGATAATAAAGTAAACTCAGCTTAAGCTCGGCCAAATAACCAATAGATGCACTCTAGCTAAAAAATCAGTAGCTTAAAATCACAGCAATTTTATTACAAGTCACAATTTTTATTGAAAGCGCTGGAAATGATGACACTAACTTGTCTTCTTTTAAAATTTATGATATGCATGCAGAAAAAAAAAAGAGAGAGCCCCCTCCCGATAAAATACTCGGTATAAAAAAGTAAAAAAAATGTGCTTTGTTACCAGTATATTTTAAGACGTAACAGTAAATGATGAATGATAATAAAGTAAACTCAGCTTAAGCTCGGCCAAATAACCAATAGGTGCACTCTAGCTAAAAAATCAGTAGCTTAAAATCACAGCAATTTTATTACAAGTCACAATTTTTATTGAAAGCGCTGGAAATGATGACACTGACTTGTCTTCTTTTAAAATTTATGATATGCATGCAGAAAAAAAAGGGAGAGAGCCCCCTCCCGATAAAATACTCGGTATAAAAAAGTAAAAAAATGTGCTTTGTTACCAGTATATTTTAAGACGTAACAGTAAATGATGAATGATAATAAAGTAAATTCAGCTTAAGCTCGGCCAAATAACCAATAGATGCACTCTAGCTAAAAAATCAGTAGCTTAAAATCACAGCAATTTTATTACAAGTCACAATTTTTATTGAAAGCGCTGGAAATGATGACACTAACTTGTCTTCTTTTAAAATTTATGATATGCATGCAGAAAAAAAGGGAGAGAGCCCCCTCCCGATAAAATACTCGGTATAAAAAAGTAAAAAAAATGTGCTTTGTTACCAGTATATTTTAAGACGTAACAGTAAATGATGAATGATAATAAAGTAAACTCAGCTTAAGCTCGGCCTAATAACCAATAGATGCACTCTAGCTAAAAAATCAGTAGCTTAAAATCACAGCAATTTTATTACAAGTCACAATTTTTATTGAAAGCGCTGGAAATGATGACACTAACATGTCTTCTTTTAAAATTTATGATATGCATGCAGAAAAAAAAGGGGGAGAGCCCCCTCCCGATAAAATACTCGGTATAAAAAAGTAAAAAAAATGTGCTTTGTTACCAGTATATTTTAAGACGTAACAGTAAATGATGAATGATAATAAAGTAAACTAAGCTTAAGCTCGGCCAAATAACCAATAGATGCACTCTAGCTAAAAAATCAGTAGCTTAAAATCACAGCAATTTTATTACAAGTCACAATTTTTATTGAAAGCGCTGGAAATGATGACACTAACTTGTCTTCTTTTAAAATTTATGATATGCATGCAGAAAAAAAAGGGGGAGAGCCCCCTCCCGATAAAATACTCGGTATAAAAAAGTAAAAAAAATGTGCTTTGTTACCAGTATATTTTAAGACGTAACAGTAAATGATGAATGATAATAAAGTAAACTAAGCTTAAGCTCGGCCAAATAACCAATAGATGCACTCTAGCTAAAAAATCAGTAGCTTAAAATCACAGCAATTTTATTACAAGTCACAATTTTTATTGAAAGCGCTGGAAATGATGACACTAACTTGTCTTCTTTTAAAATTTATGATATGCATGCAGAAAAAAAAGGGAGAGAGCCCCCTCCCGATAAAATACTCGGTATAAAAAAGTAAAAAAAATGTGCTTTGTTACCAGCATATTTTAAGACGTAACAGTAAATGATGAATGATAATAAAGTAAACTCAGCTTAAGCTCGGCCAAATAACCAATAGATGCACTCTAGCTAAAAAATCAGTAGCTTAAAATCACAGCAATTTTATTACAAGTCACAATTTTTATTGAAAGCGCTGGAAATAATGACACTAACTTGTCTTCTTTTAAAATTTATGATATGCATGCAGAAAAAAAAGGGAGAGAGCCCCCTCCCGATAAAATACTCGGTATAAAAAAGTAAAAAAAATGTGCTTTGTTACCAGTATATTTTAAGACGTAACAGTAAATGATGAATGATAATAAAGTAAACTCAGCTTAAGCTCGGCCAAATAACCAATAGATGCACTCTAGCTAAAAAATCAGTAGCTTAAAATCACAGCAATTTTATTACAAGTCACAATTTTTATTGAAAGCGCTGGAAATGATGACACTAACTTGTCTTCTTTTAAAATTTATGATATGCATGCAGAAAAAAAAGGGGGAGAGCCCCCTCCCGATAAAACACTCGGTATAAAAAAGTAAAAAAAATGTGCTTTGTTACCAGTATATTTTAAGACGTAACAGTAAATGATGAATGATAATAAAGTAAACTCAGCTTAAGCTCGGCCAAATAACCAATAGGTGCACTGTAGCTAAAAAATCAGTAGCTTAAAATCACAGCAATTTTATTACAAGTCACAATTTTTATTGAAAGCGCTGGAAATGATGACACTAACTTGTCTTCTTTTAAAATTTATGATATGCATGCAGAAAAAAAAGGGAGAGAGCCCCCTCCCGATAAAATACTCGGTATAAAAAAGTAAAAAAAATTTGCTTTGTTACCAGTATATTTTAAGACGTAAAAGTAAATGATGAATGATAATAAAGTAAACTCAGCTTAAGCTCGGCCAAATAACCAATAGGTGCACTCTAGCTAAAAAATCAGTAGCTTAAAATCACAGCAATTTTATTACTTTATTACAAGTCACAATTTTTATTGAAAGCGCTGGAAATGATGACACTAACTTGTCTTCTTTTAAAATTTATGATATGCATGCAGAAAAAAAAGGGAGAGAGCCCCCTCCCGATAAAATACTCGGTATAAAAAAGTAAAAAAAATGTGCTTTGTTACCAGTATATTTTAAGACGTAACAGTAAATGATGAATGATAATAAAGTAAACTCAGCTTAAGCTTGGCCAAATAACCAATAGATGCACTCTAGCTAAAAAATCAGTAGCTTAAAATCACAGCAATTTTATTACAAGTCACAATTTTTATTGAAAGCGCTGGAAATGATGACACTAACTTGTCTTCTTTTAAAATTTATGATATGCATGCAGAAAAAAAAAGGGAGAGAGCCCCCTCCCGATAAAATACTCGGTATAAAAAAGTAAAAAAAATGTGTTTTGTTACCAGTATATTTTAAGACGTAACAGTAAATGATGAATGATAATAAAGTAAACTCAGCATAAGCTCGTCCAAATAACCAATAGGTGCACTCTAGCTAAAAAATCAGTAGCTTAAAATCACAGCAATTTTATTACAAGTCACAATTTTTATTGAAAGCGCTGGAAATGATGACACTAACTTGTCTTCTTTTAAAATTTATGATATGCATGCAGAAAAAAAAGGGAGAGAGCCCCCTCCCGATAAAATACTCGGTATAAAAAAGTAAAAAAAATGTGCTTTGTTACCAGTATATTTTAAGACGTAACAGTAAATGATGAATGATAATAAAGTAAACTCAGCTTAAGCTCGGCCAAATAACCAATAGGTGCACTCTAGCTAAAAAATCAGTAGCTTAAAATCACAGCAATTTTATTACAAGTCACAATTTTTATTGAAAGCGCTGGAAATGATGACACTAACTTGTCTTCTTTTAAAATTTATGATATGCATGCAGAAAAAAAAGGGAGAGAGCCCCCTCCCGATAAAATACTCGGTATAAAAAAGTAAAAAAAATGTGCTTTGTTACCAGTATATTTTAAGACGTAACAGTAAATGATGAATGATAATAAAGTAAACTCAGCTTAAGCTCGGCCAAATAACCAATAGGTGCACTCTAGCTAAAAAATCAGTAGCTTAAAATCACAGCAATTTTATTACTTTATTACAAGTCACAATTTTATTGAAAGCGCTGGAAATGATGACACTAACTTGTCTTCTTTTAAAATTTATGATATGCATGCAGAAAAAAAAGGGAGAGAGCCCCCTCCCGATAAAATACTCGGTATAAAAAAGTAAAAAAAATGTGCTTTGTTACCAGTATATTTTAAGACGTAACAGTAAATGATGAATGATAATAAAGTAAACTCAGCTTAAGCTCGGCCAAATAACCAATAGATGCACTCTAGCTAAAAAATCAGTAGCTTAAAATCACAGCAATTTTATTACAAGTCACAATTTTTATTGAAAGCGCTGGAAATGATGACACTAACTTGTCTTCTTTTAAAATTTATGATATGCATGCAGAAAAAAAAAGGGAGAGAGCCCCCTCCCGATAAAATACTCGGTATAAAAAAGTAAAAAAAATGTGTTTTGTTACCAGTATATTTTAAGACGTAACAGTAAATGATGAATGATAATAAAGTAAACTCAGCATAAGCTCGTCCAAATAACCAATAGGTGCACTCTAGCTAAAAAATCAGTAGCTTAAAATCACAGCAATTTTATTACAAGTCACAATTTTTATTGAAAGCGCTGGAAATGATGACACTAACTTGTCTTCTTTTAAAATTTATGATATGCATGCAGAAAAAAAAGGGAGAGAGCCCCCTCCCGATAAAATACTCGGTATAAAAAAGTAAAAAAAATGTGCTTTGTTACCAGTATATTTTAAGACGTAACAGTAAATGATGAATGATAATAAAGTAAACTCAGCTTAAGCTCGGCCAAATAACCAATAGATGCACTCTAGCTAAAAAATAAGTAGCTTAAAATCACAGCAATTTTATTACAAGTCACAATTTTTATTGAAAGCGCTGGAAATGATGACACTAACTTGTCTTCTTTTAAAATTTATGATATGCATGCAGAAAAAAAAGGGAGAGAGCCCCCTCCCGATAAAATACTCGGTATAAAAAAGTAAAAAAAATGTGCTTTGTTACCAGTATATTTTAAGACGTAACAGTAAATGATGAATGATAATAAAGTAAACTCAGCTTAAGCTCGGCCAAATAACCAATAGATGCACTCTAGCTAAAAAATCAGTAGCTTAAAATCACAGCAATTTTATTACAAGTCACAATTTTTATTGAAAGCGCTGGAAATGATGACACTAACTTGTCTTCTTTTAAAATTTATGATATGCATGCAGAAAAAAAAGGGGGAGAGCCCCCTCCCGATAAAACACTCGGTATAAAAAAGTAAAAAAAAATGTGCTTTGTTACCAGTATATTTTAAGACGTAACAGTAAATGGGACAACTTTATACCTACTTTAACTCTAAACTTCGTGCAAGTATTTTCTAGCATTTGTTCAAAAACTAAGTTACCGTGCTGAAATTATTACCGGCTCACTCGCTAAGCTCTGAATAAAAAGCCGTCCGTTGAGGCTATTAATCCTTGCAAAAGTTTTTAAACTCTTGAAAGATTTTTTATCGGGAAATTTAATTTTTCAAACCTCAAGGGCCCATTTATTATGTTCCTGTCAATATGTAAGGAGCTCATAAACGGCAATCCAGCTGAAAAGAGTAGTTTGATAAAATGGCGGCTGAAAAAGTATTACAAAAAAACGTAATTAAAACAACACATCTCTCCAAACAACTGAAAAATATTTACAAAAAATTCGAACAAAACAACCACACATTACCATTTTTATACTACAGATCCAAGAAGACTGATAGTGACTTTATATGGAATTGGAATGGCTTAGTTACAAATTTTTATTTAACTTCACTACTATATACAGGGTTCCTAAGATTTTCCTTGGGGATAGGATTTCAATAAATCAAACAGAAATGGCATAGAAAGTTCTGCGCGCACAAAAGAAACAGGTATATTGAGCAATGGTGCCAGTTTGTTATCTCTGGACTGCTTTCATGAGAAAAAATTGTCGCCACTCTTTCATTGTGAGCATAAATCATAGTTGCAATAATAACCGTTGACAAGATTTCTGCAAATTCCGCTAGATGGCGAACATCTAATCTAATTAAAAATTAGATGTTTTCAAGTCCAAACCACAGATTTTTCTTGCTTAAAGGAGGCGGCAGGGTCCATTATTTACGATACTGAGCGATAAACTCGTGAGGTTGTTAACATTAGAAAGAAATATCTTCGCTTTTAATTAAATTTCTTTCCATTCTGTTCTACTAGTGACATCTATCCGGAAACGGCCAAACCATGCAGCTAGCACTAGCAACCAAAGAAATCAATAAACGGCGCTGCTTTTCCTGTAGAGCTTTTTGCTTGCGATATTATTGATTTTAAATAAAGCTGGCCCTAAACTACATTTGATATTTTCGAGGTGTTTTATGACATGATCTCGAAACATATAGCGAACCAATTCTTCAAAACTAGCGGGAGGGTAAAAGCGAAAAATAAGGGGCTGCCAATATTTGTAACACCCAAAAAGGGGCGAAAAGATTTATTTTGCTCTGTTTCTTTACAAAAAACGTTTTTTTTTTACGAAAAACTTGAGCTCTGCCACTTTTTTTATTTTTTTCATCAACTTTCTCGAAATTTTCGTCATACCGTAGAAAAAAATTATTTCCCCCATGGTCATACTCTACTTTTATTCGAAAAAATTTAGAAACAGAGACGGGATCAGTTTTTCTAAAACAGGGGATCTTGGTTTCGAGTGAGAAGATAAAGGGCCGCAGGCAAAAATTTTTCAATTAAATTAACCGAACGCAAAAATGTTAGAAAAACAAAGCACGAAATAAAAATGGCGCCGCTTACAATTTTTTTTCAAAAATTACGTAATTTCGGGAACGCAAAGAAATAGGTCTAAAGAGTATAATTTTTAAGAAAAAAATATCAATTTTCTCGCCCTCCTCCACTGGGACTACAGGGGCCGTGCACAAATTACGTAATGGTCATAGGGGGAAGGGGGGTTACAAAACGTTACGTAGGGGGGAGGGGGGTTACAAAACGTTACGTAGGGGAGAGGGGGGTTTTCGACAGCGTTTGCATTTGTGTGAAACTAAGAAAATTTGGAATGAAAATAAGTGAAAAGTTTTTTTTTTGAAGGGGGGTAGTGGTCTTGAAATCGTTACGTAATATTAGGGGAGTGGCGTGCCAAACCGTTACAAAACATTACATAGGGGGGGGGTCAAAAAATTGGTAAAATCACCGTTACGTAATTTGTGCACGGCCCCATATCTGACTGTTCCTCCTTTTTGATTTCGAATCAAAATGCAAAACCCGGGTTGGACGTTCGAAGGCGTCAACCCGTCCTATTTGCTTGATAAAGTTTCTACGGAAATATCTCAGTCGATTTCTCCGGCCGTGTATGAACGCTTTAGGTTAGGCATTTGCATGTATCTCAGTCCCCAGCCTGTAAACAGTGCGTAAGGACAATGGTTACAAAATGAATAGCCGAAAAATATTTTTTTTTATGATATCTTTCATCACTTTGGTATTAAAGTCGAGCAAAAACAATTTTTATTCCAGTCCTAGAGGTATGAAAATGGAAAACATTACAAAACAACAACCTGGAATGGATTTACTACGTGTAAGATGTAGTGACAACATCGCCCCATGCCCATCCTTTTCTGCCTAATGTGCTTTTCCGTTTGTCTGCGTCTTATACACGGCTGCTTGGCCCCCTAAGGATTTGCTTAGGAACCCTATATATGTATGTATGTTCGGGTCAAATCTTGCAACTCAATTTTTACTAACTTCTAGATGCCCGAATGAATTCAAATTTGGTATGCGACTATAGTTCCGGAGACAATACAATAAATTAGAGAGAAAGGTCAGAATTTTAGAGGTAGATGAAGAGGTAATTTAGTGAAGTGCAAAAATATTGAAGGTTGTTAAAGAGAGAGCAGGCTATAAAAAAGTATTTTAGAGAAAGATGAAAATAATTTAAGACAATTGTTTATTAAAAATATCCGTTATTTCATCTGTCTGACATCTTGAGTGGTTTCGTGCATATGATTTTTATGTTGCCATTTTTATACAAAAAAAAAACAGCAAAAATTGTAATTTCTTTCAAGCATAAAGTATGTGAGACATAAGGTGGTATTAATTTAATTCAATTAAAGTTTTTTACAGTCCTTAAATTTATCAAGAAATTGTATCCTACTATAAGTGTATTTAAGCACATCTAAAAATCATTTAAGAGGTATTTAACTAAAATATTTTAAAGATCATTATGGTTTTACCATAATAATAAAAGCGATGGGCGGAAATTAAAATTAACAATGTCCATCCATATATATATTTTAGAGATATTTTAGGGTGGCTTGTGTAGAGTTAAGTTAGATTTACTTACATTTGCATTTCTCTTTTTTATAATGAATTCAGATTCTTGCGAACAATCATAACATAATCAATAACATAAATTTATCGAGTCAACATGGCCAAAGTTTAGTTTTACTTACAACTAGCATTAAATTAATATTTTATTTAGTAAAATGTAATCGATTTTATTACACGAAATAAAACAGCACGCAAACTTTTTCTGATTCAAGGAGTGTCGTCATATTTTTAACTACTGTTTTTCTCTGTTTTTAAAAGTTCAGATTTTGTTTGCCACAATTTTTAATCAAGTTGGCCATGCTTGTCTTTTGAGTCTATACTGAATGAAGAAAGTTCTGGAAAAAGGACACGATGGCCGAGCGGAAAGGGGTTCTAAAACTCGCCTAAAGGTTCCTGATTTTTTCAGAAATCGAGTCGACCACATTTTTTTAAATTTTGAAAGCAATTAATAGATATATTTTTGTTAACCTTGAAATTTATATTTTCGTTAAGGCCACAAAAACGGCATAGATCTTACAACACTGCTTTGCCGTTTTTGGGCCAATCTTTACCGGGCAGAATATCGGAATCGAGAAAACGGAATCTGTTAAAATTTGGCATGAATGTTTATTTTTGAATTCCTCACAACCGTATCTAGACAGTTTTTTGCTGGACTCTCTCATTTTCGAAATAAAATAAACATGGCTAACAATAGTCCAAAATCTTACCTGGCTTTTTTTTAGCCTCGTCGGTAATAGAGAAATCTATAACAGCAATTTTTGGATTTTTTTATTTTTTGAAAAAATACACCGAATTTTGAAAAATCCTTTGGATACGGTTGTAGATTTTTATAAATTCTATTGTCTGTTAACAAAAAAGTTATTTTTATTTTCTTTGTAAGTAATATTCTGCCGGAATTCTGAAATGCCAAGGTCACGTAATTTAGTAGTCCCAAGGAAACTGAAGTGAGTTTGATTGGAGTATTGGAATTCAGGTTCCCCATAGCCACCGGACACTTTCTAATGGATTTTTCTTTGATTCATTTTAATTTCGAGACATTGCAATCCACGAAGTATGAAGCCTAGCATCGAAACCTTTAAAAGAACCATTAATATGGTGTCCGCACCGTGTTCTGAACACTGCACGACTTCACTCGAAATGGCCTTAAAGCAAAAACCTAAAAAGCAACGCAAAAAGACACATTCTTTTTAAAGTTTTAGTTTAATTTAAATTACCTTTTCAGTTTTTTAAAATATCGCAGCTGATCGCAACTTTCAATCCATTCAAAACAATTCAAAAAAACGTTTAGGTAATAGTTATTTAGCTTACAGGTGCGGAAACGTACTTTACCGTACGGGGTGGCAGTTAACCGAACGAGGCGAAACGAGTTCGGTCAAGCCGGCAAGGGCGGTAAACACACTTTACACATATGTCGGGTACACGATTTTACGTACAAGCCTCAAAAATTCCCAAAAAAGAAATATAAATATCTATATTTTAATTTTCTGACATAAACGTAGTCACTTTACAACACGGAGTGCGGTGAAGTGCCATAACGTTAACTTTAACGCACTGAGTGCAGTAAAGTACTACTTTCTGCACGCCAATCAGTAAAGTGCACTTTACCGCACGCGAGTAGGTAAAAAAAATAACATTTTCGTTCTGGTCGGTCATGGACTGCTGGATAGTTTTTTGTATGTATTAATTTGATTTTGTACCATTACTGAATAAAAAAATTGTTGTCGACTAACATTTGTCTAGATGCGCTAAATCGGCCCTCAGGCGACAGTGGACGACAGTCAGTTGATGTCGCTGGATTCCACCGGCGAGAATAGAAGGGAGTGTCGCTCGCGACCCGTCGAAGCTCTGAGAATGCGAGTTTGTAACCTTCACACACCTCATTTTTCGGGTCAGCGCACTTCCCGCTGGCGCATGCGCATTCGAGCAGTTCATTGGATCTCTGCCAACTTGATATTCGCAGAGGGTTGGCACGACATTGTTTTAACATAGCGAAATACACGCCATTATAGTATCTTATACTAATATGCGTACACCTAAGGCAGAGTAAAATTTTCTCGTTGCTACAACTTCTCGGGCTCTTTCGCCTCTTTGAGGAAACTTGGGGGCACAAAGGCTCGTTACTACAAACTCAATATATCACCATATTCCAAAATAGCTCCACGTTGTTATCTGAGTTTTCAAACTCATGTTTTGCCGGCGTGTGGATCTGATATATGCATAATATATAAACTGGAATACAAATTGGAATATATAGAGCCTGAATAATTAAAACTTTTTCATTAAACAATGATACGAGAATAGGCTTTTTGTTTTAGAATATTTGAAAAATATACAATGTGGCAACGCTTTAGGCTCGTTTATTTTGATTTTTGACATTCTGACAGTTATGTGCTGACGGTCAAACTAAAACGACCAAAAATTAAAATAATAGTCACTAGACATTTAAAGCAAATATTTCAACACATCGTTATCGGTATAACTAACGCGTTCGAAACAAAGTCAAAATACACTACATTTTTTACTTTTTTATGCGATGTTTCGAGCGATGCCCGCTTTCTTGAAGGTTGCGACGACAGAACTGCTGATTGAAATCGTTGCGTATGTTCGTGGGTTTGTAACGATACGTACATCCTTCCGTACGCAACGAGATTCTGTCACCATACCCGTCAAAGAAGCAGGCATCGTTCGAAATATGGCATGAACAAGTAAAAAATGTAGTGTATGCTCATGTCATTTTCGAACGATTCCCGCTTTTTTGACGGGTGCGATTACACAATAGTTGACGGCAATCGATACGTACGAAGTGATGAACGTAACGTTACGTCCATCCCAACGCGCGCATCGATTACTGTCAGCTTTTTTGTGATCACACCCGTCAAAAAAGCGGGTATCGTTCGAAACATGGCATGAGCAAGTCAAAACTGTAGTGATAAAGATACCGATGCGTTGAAATATTTACTTTAAGTGTCTATTCTCACACTTCTTACTTAAACTTCTCCCCACATAAAACTGGAACAGCAGAAGGTAGCTGCAAATACGACTTTTTATATTTTCCTATGTGCAAAACCGACTTTTTGACTTTGTTATTTTAGGTTATATATTTGGCATATATAAACTTTTTGTAAGTAGACGGCTTGTTTGTTTTTTACTAATTCAAAATATAAGGCTACTAAAAATAAAAACCACATTTAAAAAAAGCAAAAATGTTTTATAAGCTAAACAAAATCTACACAGTAATTGGTCTATTCGAGTAGCTGATTATGAAAGAAGCAAGTCCACGTTAGTAACCATATTAAATCGATTTCAAGAAGAAAGAACTGTCCCTCGAAAGGAGGGCACCGGTTTGGCGAAGTTTTCTAGCCCAAAATAAATAAAATGAAAAAAAAAACAAAATTAAAAACATATAAAAAAAATACTTATTTTTAATAGCACGTCGTTGCACCGTTGGCCGCAATGATGTTTTGAGGTCTTCTGTGTATTGAATTGGCCAAATTTTTAAATAAGTGTATATTAGCAATAACTTCCCTATATACCCTTACGATGAGTTCCACACGTCCTGAATTGCTGGAAATAATATTAAAACTTGTTAATTTCTTTGCGAATTTTACCATAAGTACCCAAACGTTCTCTATTGGATTCGCATCAGGGGTTTTTGTAGGCCAATAAGGCAAAACTTCGATATTATTATTCTGCTGCGCAATTCTGGCCGTATAAACTGCACAGTTATCTTTTTGGAATACAAAATGATCTGGATAAGAGACTCTCACCTCTGGAAGCATTACAGCACATTTCGCCCATTAATTTTAAATAGCCCCATGTCCTCTAGCCGATATTCAGCTCCAAACATTTAACCAAGATTTTCCCGCCTGGTCTTCGTTTCCAGCCATATATCGTTCTTCGTATCGGGTTCTTGACGGTCGATAAATCAGAATTTGTTTTTTTTATCGTTGTTGGACTTAAAGATCTTCTCATCTGTAAAAACCACCTGCTGCCAAAATTCTTCGCCCCTCATAGAATAATTCAACGCAAAAATTAATCGAGACTGCTTCTTTTCCTCAGTTAGTTTAATTTTTTTTGCCGCAATGCGAAACCTTAGACTCGAACGTTTAATCCTCCTGCCTAATGTTGTTATGGATCCTGGAAAATTTAATTTAATTTTTATTCTTTCACTTTGGCAAGCAGACGATTCTCCAGAAAATTGATTGCTTTTTGGTCTTCCTCTGGGCCAGTAACTTTCGTCAAACCGGCGCCTTCCTTTCGGTTGATAGTTCCCTCATCTTGAAATCGGTTTTTTATGTTAACTATCGTAGACTTATTTCTCCCATAATGAACAGCTACTTGCCGAATAGACCCACCTCCGTCTAGTTTTGCTAAGATTTGAGCTTTATCAAATTCGGAAAGATGCGGCGGCATTTTTTTAAATTGACATTGTCACTTATAGGAAGACAATACCGTACCAACACCGTTCTCAACTAAAAAGCCAATTAATTCATTTTCGTTTTAGTATCCTTTAGCCTATGATCGGCGCCATATTGACAGCAAACTGACAGAAAATCCATGTTTTACTTGTCAATTTGGTTTAAAAATGGTAGCCACATTAGGCTAAAGGGCACTGAGGAGGTAGGAGTTAACAGGCTTTTTAGTTTAGGACGGTGTTGGCCGTACTATACAAATTTTAAAAATTAAACAGGCTGCCAACTTCTGCTGTACCAGTTTTATATGAAGAGAAAAAACGATACAAAGGCGTACAGGGTGTCGCATTTTCGATAGGGTTAAATGAAAAGCTCTGTGGTTATTGAAGATATACCCATGCGGTTTTCGCATTACTGTCTTACTTTTTTGAGCTTTATTAACCGATTTATTTTGTCCCTTGGAATTACCAATTGATGATATCTCCCTTAATTTAAAAGATAATTGAGTTTTGTATAAACATGCATCTGGCAACATTTTTAGAAAAACAAAATGGTATATTCGAAATTTTAATCCGACGTTTCGTTTCGTAGATACTATCATCAGGATTTAAACGATAAATACCGAAATGTTTTACTTCATATTTTAGTTGCTTTTTAAGTTTTTTAGATAATAAAATTTCATTGTCTTTATTTTGAAGTTTCGATCCCGACAAAAATCATCTTCAGTGCATTTTTTTTTCTGGTACGTCCCTGTCGTCTCATTATAATTTTTTTTGAGACCATTTATAGTTAACTAGACCTGGACAATCAAGATATATTGGGTGAAGATATCGCGCGAACAGAGAAAAACAGGACAAAATAAGTATTGATATTTAAGACAAATAAGCCTTGTTCAAAAAAACACTTGCTTTGCCGCTATATATATCTAATATGTCAGAGAAAATCAAATGCTTACCTTTTTAAAACCCCATTTTGTTATATGATGTCATTTTTTATGTATCTCGAAAAGTATTTATTGTATAAATTTATACCTAAATACAAAAGAGGTTTAAAAAAAGGTGCGCATTTGATTTAATGTGCCATTTTGGATTGAAATATGGCGACAAAGCGCATTTTCCCTTTTTGAAAAGGGTTATTTGTCTTATCAATACAGTTTTTTTATTGAAATTGGTAAAGTTATACCGGTTTTTTTCGGTTTACCCGGTCTGTACATATAATATATCTTGGTTTTCCAGGTCTACTATATAGTAGTTAAACCTAAATGGCCTCAACAAAAAAAATTAATATGGCACAGGGCCATACCAGAGAATAAATGCCCTGAAGATGATTTTCTTCGGGATCACAACTTCAAAATAAAACAAATGATATTTTAGTATCAAACAAACTTAAAAAAAAATAAAATATGGTATAAAAGATTTTGTTCCGTATAGGAAACGTCGGATTAACATTTTAAAAAGGCCATTGTGTTTTTCAAAACAGGTTGTCACAAACATGTTTTTACAAAACTCAATTTCTTTTTAAATTAAGGGAGATATCATCAATTGGTAATTCCGACCAGTTTTCGGCAAGTAATGCAAAAGCCGCATGTCTCTATCTTCAATAACAACTGACTTTCCCATTGAATTACATAGAAAATTGGACAACCTGTAAATATGTTGGGAATTTGGAACCTTTGGTTGTACTAAAACAAAATTATGATTGTTTTCCACAAACCAAAACTACACTTTTTTGCACTCGACGCGCGTTTCGCTAGGAACGTTAGCATCATCAGGAGACGATAAACAATGTTCTCAATCTGATGATGCTAACGTTGTTAGCGAAACGCGCGTCGAGTGCAAAAAAGTGTAGTTTTGGTTTGTGGAAAACAATAATAATTTTGTTTTAACCTGTAAATATATATTTTTTTTTAAATTTCTCTGATTGAAAATTAATTATAAACACTCGTTTTTAACCATTAACAAATATGTCCACTTTTCTTCGTGTTCCAACGGAAAAAAAACAGAGGCGTTCACCTATTTAGATGTGTGTTTTTGTAAAAATCCTCTGGCACGTCGATTTTTTATTCGAGGGGGACAATTTTTGACTGATAATTTGGAGAAAGATGTTTTATTAGGTTCGTCATTACATCATTTTTATTTAAATAATTGTAAACAAAATAATAAAATATTTAACACTTGAAAATATTTGTTTGGAAGTTTGAGGCAATGATATGTTTGAAATTAACTCTGTGTTTCGGACTTCCATTGTCTATATTTTATTTATACATGACGTTTCGATCAGTACCATATCTGATCGTCTTCAGGTGCAAACTACAATCAATTTCTAGGGCTACGTACTTATATACTGTGAGAAATCACTCAACCTTGAAGTTTAAGAAGTTGGCTCCGCCCAAAAAGGGGCTTCCAAATATTTGGATATTGATTCCTTACAATTCCATACGTTAAAGGAGTATCAGAGAAAATTCGAAGAGTAGCGAAAAACGTTAATATTAAAAGAGCTTTTAAATCTAGTAATACAATTCGAAGCCTTCTTAGTATATCAAACCGGAGAACAAACAAAATAAGAAATGCATTTACCAAGTTCTTCGTGAGTGCGGTGAATCACACATAGGCGAAACTAAAAGACCACTATCTGCTAGGCTTAAGGAACATCAAACGAATACCCAAAAAGGTGAAACAACGAAATCAGGAATCGCCGAACATGCATGATCAAAACAACAGCGAATGAAGTGGGCAGAAGCAAAGGTTTTGCACAAGGAGTCACACTGGAAGAAAAAAAAATTCCTTGAAGCTGCCTTTATTGGGCAGAATTTGGAAGCCCCTTCTTGGCCGGATACAACTTCTTAAACTTCAAGGTTGAGTGATTTCTGACAGTATGTAAGTACGTAGCCTTAGAAATTGATTGTAGTTTGCACCTCAAGACGATCAGGGATTGTATTGATCGAAACGTCGTGTATAAATAAAATATAGACAATGGAAGTCCGAAACGCAGAGTTAATTGAAAATATTTTTGAGCTAGTTTAGGGAAGGGGCAGGAGGTTTCAAAAATGTTACAAAAAAGAAGAGAGGGTCGAAATTAAAATTTTGTAAAATTAAGGTTCCACTTGTTTACCGAGATGTAAAGGCTTGTTTTTATTTAAGAGGGCAGTGATCTCCTGGAATCAACTTGAAGTAAGATCTTTTTACGTTTTTATACATGGACTTAGATAACGGGCGGGAATAGAACAATAAAGTACTAAAAATTACTCATAATTTGGACAAATTCAAATATTCCGCAATTTTTCGAGGCACTCCCACAATTGTATCGTTGCCCACTCTTTGGCTAATACATTATCCTTTTCTGTAGACGACAAAAAACGCTTTTTCGGGAATGTTGGTCGTTCGCAGATGGGGACAACTACGAAATATGCTTAAAAATGATTCTTCAATGACTGTAAACACTCTTTTGATGTAAGTTTTTGTTTGGTTTATGCTTACAATCAACTGTGTCCCTGTATCCTGATTATCATCGTCATTTCGGTTGTAGAGCTCCCCCTGTGTAAATTGCCTATTACGTAAATTCAGTTAAAAAAATATATTTTTATTTAATGGAAACCAAAAAACTTACCTTAATTTTCAAAAATTTCTCGGTTGGAGCTGTTCATGAATGACTCCACTTCCTCTCTGGTCAAAATTTTTGATTGGGTCGGTTGGTGGCCTACAGATTCTTTCATTAAAAATGCTATCAGTTTGGAAAATCTGTATATATCCACGTTCTCATTTACTAGCAACATAGATTTCACCAACGAATATTTTGCCCATAGCGTTAAACTGCTGGATTTTTGTGAGTGAAAATGTACGGAAATTAAAAATTACGAAAATACGACGTATTTTTACAAAGTAGGTATTCAACACATTTTTTTTAATAAAACTAATTTAACACTTACTACATCTTAGAAGTAGGCCAATATAACATTTTCGTTGACATAACTTCCACATTAAAAGTCTTTCTCCATTCGCAGAGTGTTTCATATTCTTTTTTATATCTTACTGAAGATTTGGCTGGAATCAGTTTTTCTGTTGCGGCTGAACTTTTTTCAAAATTGCGTCTATTTTCACTGCTCTACGTGAGAGAAACAAATAAACTTTACGTTGTTTCTGTTAGCAACCAATTCAAAGATGACTGGACTTCAAAATTTTGACAATAATTTGATGGAAAATTGTAAGTAATTTTTTAAACAAATAAAGATGACATGACATTTTTTTGGTATATTGATTGTCGCTGTCTTCTCAAAACAAAAAAATTTTTATTTTAAATTAAATAAAACAGTATGAAATAAAACGTTGTAAAACGTGAAATGTCATTAAAGTACTTGTCTAGATATTCCGGACTCGGCTCCACGTCGTCCGTAATGATCTAGACTTGTACTTTAATAGACCATTTCCCGGCCTTGTAACGTAAATTACTATTCTAGATACCCATGTATATGTCAGCCTTTATACGAAACTTTCATTAAGCCATGGTCCATAGTAAATATCGCCCTATGTGTTTTTCTATATTACAAAATCTTTTTCTTTATCTCCTAAATCTAAGTCGTTTTTAAAATAGCTTTACTTTGCCCTTGTTTTCCCGTCTTGGTGGAGAAATTGTCAATAGTCAGGGTGATGCGAAAAAAATGCAAAAAGAGCGAAATATCAAAGGAAACGCCGAGGGTGATTCCCCGATAGATATATTAGATTAGATTACATTTGTAGGGAAGCCTTTACGACAAAAGTTTTCCCGATTCATTTCGAAATTTAAATTTTACTTCTATACTTTTCGATTATTTCTTGCAGTAATAAAAATCTGTCAATGTCATCAAAGCATTTTAACCTGGGCAAGGGCCCAAAACTTTCCCGGTGATATAATGCAGTAATTACTGGGTTAAAAGTTCGTTTCTTTACCCCATAAATATACCTGATGTTCCACCTCTTCTAATCTGTCTATATTTATTTTCCTAAAATGCTTTGCTGGGGATAATTTAGTATATCAAGCTTGATAATTTTATGGAATATGGAACTGGGTTATAATTTTCTTATAAAGTAGTTTCTTTCAATTATTCAACACATTATTTTTGTGGATCTTTCTGCTACTAAATTACCTTTTTTTATAGCGACAAAAAATCTTCATAGACACCGGCCTCGGGTGGTCTGCTAAATACGGCCGATTTGTCCTCCCTTGAGTGCGCCTGCGGACTAAACCCCTGTGCTGCAGATTTGGTCGAAAATAGCGGAACCATTCTCAGGAACATAACGTCACTATTTCGCCGTTCACTATTTTGGTCTCTTAGGTGCGTCCGTCTTTTAATTTTTAAAATCGTTCTTATCATATCATGTCCTCGGTTCCATTTATCTATGTGTTGTATCATTTCCTTGAAAAGGTTCTCTATGGTCTATCTGGATATCGTGTCTGTTTATTTCGCGGTAGTGCTCAAATCTTGGACAGTAAATTAATGTATTTTCTGCGTCATCTATTCTTTGACAGTACCGTCATATGTCGTCTGTTTTCCCTATTCGCTTTGTGTATATTCTAAAAGGTCCATGTCCCTTTAGAGCCTGTGTCATATAGTAATCCATTTTTTTGTGTTTACAGTCTATCCATGTTTTAATGTCGGGAATAATTCTTTTCGTTCATTGTTCTTTTTCGGTATTTCTGTCCCAGGATTGCTTGCCAGGATTTCAGTGTTTTCTCTTTTGCAGTTTCTTTGTTTTCTTTACGGAGGCCATTTTTATCTTCATATACAATTTCTTTGAAAATAAGATCTTTGGGCGAGATTCCTGTTATAACCGTTTTGAAATCTTTCGGTAGCCGCACGCTAAACTACCAAATTACGCAGCTAAAGTTTTTTAATAATAATCTAAAAACCACATTTTTTTTTTTAGTTCTGGGATTTGCAAAAAATAATAATAATTAGCGAATATAGAAAAAAACACATATTTTAATCTATTTTTTGCTTTTTAAAAATTACAAAAAAACACAGCTAATCTAATCTAAAAACCACGTTTTTTTATCAGTTCTGGGATTTGCGAAAAATAATAATATTTAGCGAATGGGCTAAAAACCACATATTTTTATGGGTTTTTCGATTTTAAAAAATTTCAAAAAAACATAAGACCAAAGGCGATAACTCTTTTGAACGCAGCTAACGGTTTTTAATAATAATCTAAAAACCAAATTTTTTTATCAGTTCTTGAATTTGCAAAAAATAATAATAATTAGCGAATAGTCTAAAAACCACATGTTTTTGTCGTTTATTTATTTTTTTATTTTAAAAAATTACAAAAAGACGTAAGACAAAATGCAATACTTTTTTTGGACGCAGCTAACGATTTTTAAAAATAATCTAAAAACCACATTTTTATAATAATTTCTAATTTCAAAAAATAATAATAATTAGCGAATAGGCTAAAAACCACATATTTTTATCGTTTTTTTTTTATTTTAAAAAATTACAAAAAGACGTAAGACAAAAGGCGATTTTTTTTGAACGCAGTTAACATTTTTTTAATAATAATCTAAAGACCACATTTTTCTATCAGTTCAAGGATTTGAAAAAATAACAGTAATTAGCGAATAGGTGAAAAACCACATATTATTATCGGATTTTTTTATTTTAAAAAATTACGAAAAAACGTTAGACAAAAGGCGCTACATTTTTTTGAACGCAGCTAAGGTTTTTAATAACAATCTAAAAACCACATTTTTCTATCAGTTCCTGGATTTGCAAAAAATAATAATAATAATAAGCGAATAGGCTAAAAACCACATATTTTTATCGTTTTTTTTTATTTTAAAAAATTACAAAAAGACGTAAGACAAAAGATGATAATTTTTTTGAGTGCAGCTAAAGTTTTTTAATAATAATCTAAAGACCACATTTTTCTGTCAGTTCCTGGATTTTCAAAAAATAATAATAATTAGCGAATAGGCTAAAAACCACATATATTTATCGGTATTTTTTTTTTAAGAAATTACAAAAAGTCGTAAGAAAAAAGGCGATAATTTTTTTGAACGCAGCTAACGTTTTTTAATAATAATCTAAAAACCAAAATTTTCGATCAGTTCCTGGATTTGCAAAAAATAATAATAATTAGCGAATTGGCTAAAAACTACATATTTTTATCGTTTTTTTTTTATTTTAAAAAATTACACAAAGACGTAATACAAAAAGCGATAACTTTTTTAAACGCAGCTAACGTTTTTTAATAATAATCTAAAAACCATATTTTTCTATTAGTTCCTGGAATTTCAAAAAATAATAATAATTAGCGAATAGGCTAACAACCACATATTTTTATCGGTATTTTTTATTTTAAAAAATTACAAAAAGTCGTAAGACAAAATGCCATAATATTTTTGAACGCAGCTAACGCTTTTTAATAATAATCCAAAAACCATATTTTGCTATCAGTTTCTGGATTTGCAAAAAATAATAATTAGCGAATGGGCTAAAAACCACATATTTTTATCGGTATCTTTTATTTAAAAAGATTACAAAAACACGTAAGACAACAAGCGATCCTTTTTTTGAACGCCGCTAACGTTTTTTAATAATATTCTAAAAACCACAATATTCGATCAGTTCCTGGATTTGCAAAAAATAATAATAATTAGCGAATAGGCTAAAAACCACAATCGGTTTTTTTTTATTTTAAAAAATTACAAAACGACGTAACGCAAAAAGCGATACTTTTTTTGAACGCAGCTAACGTTTTTTAATAATAATCTTAAAACGACATTTTTCTATCAGTTCGTGGATTTTCAAAAAATAATAATAATTAGCGAATAGGCTAAAAACCACATATTTTTATCGGTTTTTTTTTATTTTAAAAAATGACAAAACGACATAAGACAAAAGGCGATAATATTTTTGAACGCAGCTAATGCTTTTTAATAATAATCTAAAAACCACATTATTTTATCAGTTCCTGGATTTGCAAAAAATAATAATAATTAGCGAATAGGCTAAAAACCACAATCGGTTTTTTTTTTATTTTAAAAAATTACAAAACGACGTAACGCAAAAAGCGATAATTTTTTTGAACGCAGCTAACGTTTTTTAATAATAATCTTAAAACGACATTTTTCTATCAGTTCGTGGATTTTCAAAAAATAATAATAATTAGCGAATAGGCTAAAAACCACATATTTTTATCGTTTTTTTTTATTTTAAAAAATGACAAAACGACGTAAGACAAAAGGCGATAATATTTTTGAACGCAGCTAATGCTTTTTAATAATAATCTAAAAACCACATTATTTTATCAGTTCCTGGATTTGCAAAAAATAATAATAATTAGCGAATAGGCTAAAAACCACATATTTTTATTGGTTTTTTATTTTAAAAAATTACAAAAAGACGCAAGACAAAAGGCGATAATTTTTTTATACGCAGCTGACGTTTTTAATAATAATCTAAAAACTACAATTTTCGATCAGTTACTGGATTTGCAAAAAATAATATTAATTAGCGAATAGGCTAAAAACCACATATTTTTATCGGTTTTTTTTATTTGAAAAAATGACAAAACGACGTAAGACAAAAGGCGATAATATTTTTGAACGCAGCTAATGCTTTTTAATAATAATCTAAAAACCACATTATTTTATCAGTTCCTGGATTTGCAAAAAATAATAATAATTAGCGAATAGGCTAAAAACCACATATTTTTATTGTTTTTTTTTATTTTAAAAAATTACAAAACGACGTAAGACAAAAGGCGATAATATTTTTTAACGCAGCTAACGCTTTTTAATACTAATCTAAAAACCACAATTTTCGATCAGTTCCTGGATTTGCAACAAATAATAATAATTAGCGAATAGGCTAAAAACCACATATTTTTATCGGTATTTTTTATTTTAGAAAATTACAAAAAGTCGTAAAACAAAAGGCGATAATTTTTTTGGACGCAGCTGACGTTTTTTAATAATAATCTAAAAACCACAATTTTCGATCAGTTACTCGATTTGCAAAAAATAATATTAATTAGCGAATAGGCTAAAAACCACATATTTTTATCGGTTTTTTTTATTTTAAAAAATTACAAAACGACGTAAGACAAAAGGCGATAATATTTTTGAATGCAGCTACTGCTTTTTAATAATAATCTAAAAACCACATTATTTTATCAGTTCCTGGATTTGCAAAAAATAATAATAATTAGCGAATAGGCTTAAAACCACATATTTTTATCGGTATTTTTTATTTTAGAAAATTACAAAAAGTCGTAAAACAAAAGGCGATACTTTTTTTGGACGCAGCTGACGTTTTTTAATAATAATCTAAAAACCACAATTTTAAATCAGTTACTGGATTTGCAAAAAATAATATTAATTAGCGAATAGGCTAAAAACCACATATTTTTATCGGTTTTTTTTATTTTAAAAAATTACAAAACGACGTAAGACAAAAGGCGATAATATTTTTGAACGCAGCTAATGCTTTTTAATAATAATCTAAAAACCACATTATTTTATCAGTTCCTGGATTTGCAAAAAATAATAATAATTAGCGAATAGGCTAAAAAACCACATATTTTTATCAGTATTTTTTATTTTAAAAAATTACAAAAAGATGTAAGACAAAAGGCGGTACTTTTTTTGAACGCAGCCAAAGTTTTTTAATAATAATCTAAAAACAATATTTTTCTATCAGTTCCTGGATTTGCAAAAAATAATAATAATTAGCAAATAGGCTAAAAATTACATATTTTATCGGTATTTTTGATTTTAATAAATTACAGAAAGACGTAAGACAAAATGTGATAACGTTTTTTAATGATAATCTAAAAATCACATTTTTCTATCAGTTCCTGGATTTGCAAAAAATAATAATAATTAGCGAATAGGCTAAAAACCACATACTTTTTATCGCTTTTTTTTATTTTCAAAAATTAAAAAAGACGTAAGACAAAAAGCGTTCTTGCATTTGCAAAAAATAATAATAATTAGCGAATTGGCTAAAAACTACATATTTTTATCGTTTTTTTTTATTTTAAAAAATTACACAAAGACGTAAGACAAAAGGCGATAATTTTATGAACGCAGCTAACATTTTTTAATAATAATCTTAAAACAACATTTTCCTATATTTTTAAAAAATAATAATAATTAGCAAATAGGCTAAAAACGACATCTTTTTATCGGTTTTTTTATTTTAAAAAATTACAAAAAGACGCAAGACAAAAAGCGATAACTTTTTTGAACGCAGCTAACGTTTTTTAATAATAATCTAAAAACCATATTTTTCTATTAGTTCCTGGATTTTCAAAAAATAATAATAATTAGCGAATAGGCTAACAACCACATATTTTTATCGGTATTTTTTATTTTAAAAAATGACAAAAAGTCGTAAGACAAAAGGCAATAATATTTTTCAACGCAGCTAACGCTTTTTAATAATAATCCAAAAACCACATTTTGCTATCAGTTTCTGGATTTGCAAAAAATAATAATTAGCGAATGGGCTAAAAATATAAAAACCACATCTTTTTATTGGTTTTTTATTTTAAAAAATTACAAAAAGACGCAAGACAAAAGGCGATAATTTTTTTAAACGCAGCTAACGTTTTTTAATAATAATCTAAAAACCACAATTTTTGATCAGTTCCTGGATTTGCAAAAAATAATAATAATTAGCGAATAGGCCAAACCCCACATATTTTTATTGTTTTTTTTTATTTTAAAAAATTACAAAACAACGTAAGACAAAAGGCGATAATATTTTCGAACGCAGCTAACGCTTTTTAATACTAATCTAAAAACCACAATTTTCGATCAGTTCCTGGATTTGCAAAAAATAATAATAATTAGCGAATAGGCTAAAAACCACATATTTTTATCGGTATTTTTTATTTTAGAAAATTACAAAAAGTCGTAAAACAAAAGGCGATACTTTTTTTGGACGCAGCTAACGTTTTTTAATATTAATCTAAAAATTACAATTTTCGATCAGTTACTGGATTTGCAAAAAATAATATTAATTAGCGAATTTTTGTCGGTTTTTTGCTTGTCAAAATATTCAAAAGGACGTAAGACAAAAATCGATAATTTTGTAAACGCAGCTAATGTTTTCTAACAATAATCTAAAAATCACATTTTTCTACCAGTTGCTGGATTTGCAAAAAATAATAATAATTAGCGAATAGGCTAAAAATCACATATTTTTATCAGTTTTTGTTATTTTAAACAATTACAAAAAGACGTAGGACAAAATGCGATAATTTTTTTAAACGCACCTAGCGTTTTTTAATAATAATCTAAAAACCACAGTTTTCTATCAGTTCCTGGATTTGCAAAAAATAATAATAATAAGCGAATAGGCTAAAAACCACATATTTTTATCGGTTTTTAAAAAAAAAAATGTTACAAAAAGACGTTAGACAAAAGGCGATCCTTTTGTTTTAACGCAGCTAAAATTTTTTAATAATAATTCAAAAATTACATTTTTTCTATCAGCTCCTGGATTTGCAAAAAATAATAATTAGCGAATGGGCTAAAAACCACATATTTTTATCGGTTTTTATCTTTTAAAAAAATTACAAAAAACGTAAGACAAAAGGCGATTCTTTTTTTGTACGCAGCTAACGTTTTTTAATAATAATTCAAAAATCACATAATTAGCGAATAGGCTAAAAACCACATATTTTTATAAATTTTTTTTATTTTAGAAAATTACAAAAAATCGTAAGACAAAAGGCAATACTTCTTTCTTCTTCTTTCTTTTTTTGAATGCAGCTGACGTTTTTTACTAATAATCTAAAAATCATATTTTTTTATCAGTTCCTGGATTTGCAAAAAATAATAATAATTAGCAAATAGGCTAAAAACCACATAATTTTTATCGCTTTTTTTTATTTTAAAAAATTACAAAAAGTCGTAAGACAAAAGGCAGTACTTTTTTTGAACGCAGCCAAAGTTTTTTAATAATAATCTAAAAACAATATTTTTCTATCAGTTCCAGGATTTGCAAAAAATAATAATAATTAGCGAATAGGCTAAAAACCACATATTTTATCGTTTTTTTTTTATTTTAATAAATTACAGAAAGACGTAAGACAAAATGCGATATTTTTTTGCACGCAGCTAACGTTTTTTAATAATAATCTAAAAATCATATTTTTTTATCAGTTCCTGGATTTGCAAAAAATAATAATAATTAGCAAATAGGCTAAAAACCACATAATTTTTATCGCTTTTTTTTATTTTATAAAATTACAAAAAGACGTAAGACAAAAGGCGATAATAATTTTGAACGCAGCTAACGCTTTTTAATAATAATCTAAAAATCACATTTTTCTATCAGTTCCTGGATTTGCAAAAAATAATAATAATTAGCGAATAGGCTAAAAGCCACATATTTTTATCGGTTTTTTGCTTGTAAAAATATTCAAAAAGACGTAAGACAAAAAGCGATATTTTTTTTAACGCAGCTAACGTTTTTTAATAATAATCTAAAAACCACATTTTTCTATCAGTTCCTGGATTTGCAGAAAATAATAATAATTAGCGAATAGGCTAAAAACCACATATTTTAATCAGAGCTTTTTTTTATTTTAAAAATTACAGAAACTTGTCAGACAAAAGCCGATAATAATTTTAAACGTAGCTAGCGCTTTTTATTAATAATATAAAAACCACATTTTTCTATCAGTTTCTGAATTTGAAAAAATTAATAATTAGCGGATAGGTTAAAAACCACATATTTTTATCGGTATTTTTTATTTTAAAAAATTACAAAAAGTCGTAAGAAAAAATGCCATAATATTTTTGAACGCAGCTAACGCTTTTTAATAATAATCCAAAAACCACATTTTGCTATCAGTTTCTGGATTTGCAAAAAATAATAATTAGCGAATGGGCTAAAAACCACATATTTTTATCGGTATCTTTTATTTAAAAAGATTACAAAAACACGTAAGACAACAAGCGATCCTTTTTTTGAACGCCGCTAACGTTTTTTAATAATATTCTAAAAACCACAATATTCGATCAGTTCCTGGATTTGCAAAAAATAATAATAATTAGCGAATAGGCTAAAAACCACAATCGGTTTTTTTTTATTTTAAAAAATTACAAAACGACGTAACGCAAAAAGCGATACTTTTTTTGAACGCAGCTAACGTTTTTTAATAATAATCTTAAAACGACATTTTTCTATCAGTTCGTGGATTTTCAAAAAATAATAATAATTAGCGAATAGGCTAAAAACCACATATTTTTATCGGTTTTTTTTATTTTAAAAAATGACAAAACGACATAAGACAAAAGGCGATAATATTTTTGAACGCAGCTAATGCTTTTTAATAATAATCTAAAAACCATATTATTTTATCAGTTCCTGGATTTGCAAAAAATAATAATAATTAGCGAATAGGCTAAAAACCACAATCGGTTTTTTTTTTATTTTAAAAAATTACAAAACGACGTAACGCAAAAAGCGATAATTTTTTTGAACGCAGCTAACGTTTTTTAATAATAATCTTAAAACGACATTTTTCTATCAGTTCGTGGATTTTCAAAAAATAATAATAATTAGCGAATAGGCTAAAAACCACATATTTTTATCGGTTTTTTTTTATTTTAAAAAATGACAAAACGACGTAAGACAAAAGGCGATAATATTTTTGAACGCAGCTAATGCTTTTTAATAATAATCTAAAAACCACATTATTTTATCAGTTCCTGGATTTTCAAAAAATAATAATAATTAGCGAATAGGCTAAAAACCACATATTTTTATTGGGTTTTTATTTTAAAAAATTACAAAAAGACGCAAGACAAAAGGCGATAATTTTTTTATACGCAGCTGACGTTTTTAATAATAATCTAAAAACTACAATTTTCGATCAGTTACTGGATTTGCAAAAAATAATATTAATTAGCGAATAGGCTAAAAACCACATATTTTTATCGGTTTTTTTTATTTGAAAAAATGACAAAACGACGTAAGACAAAAGGCGATAATATTTTTGAACGCAGCTAATGCTTTTTAATAATAATCTAAAAACCACATTATTTTATCAGTTCCTGGATTTGCAAAAAATAATAACAATTAGCGAATAGGCTAAAAACCACATATTTTTATTGTTTTTTTTTATTTTAAAAAATTACAAAACGACGTAAGACAAAAGGCGATAATATTTTTGAACGCAGCTAACGCTTTTTAATACTAATCTAAAAACCACAATTTTCGATCAGTTCCTGGATTTGCAACAAATAATAATAATTAGCGAATAGGCTAAAAACCACATATTTTTATCGGTATTTTTTATTTTAGAAAATTACAAAAAGTCGTAAAACAAAAGGCGATACTTTTTTTGGACGCAGCTGACGTTTTTTAATAATAATCTAAAAACCACAATTTTCGATCAGTTACTCGATTTGCAAAAAATAATATTAATTAGCGAATAGGCTAAAAACCACATATTTTTATCGGTTTTTTTTATTTTAAAAAATTACAAAACGACGTAAGACAAAAGGCGATAATATTTTTGAATGCAGCAAATGCTTTTTAATAATAATCTAAAAACCACATTATTTTATCAGTTCCTGGATTTGCAAAAAATAATAATAATTAGCGAATAGGCTTAAAACCACATATTTTTATCGGTATTTTTTATTTTAGAAAATTACAAAAAGTCGTAAAACAAAAGGCGATACTTTTTTTGGACGCAGCTGACGTTTTTTAATAATAATCTAAAAACCACAATTTTCGATCAGTTCCTGGATTTGCAAAAAATAATAATAATTAGCAAATAGGCTCAAAACCACATATTTTTATCGGTTTTTTCATTTTAAAAAATTACAAAAAGACGCAAGATAAAAAGCGATAATTTTTTTGAACGCAGCTAACGCTTTTTAATAAAAATCTAAAAACCATATTTTTCTATTAGTTCCTGGATTTTCAAAAAATAATAATAAATATCAAATAGGCTAACAACCACATATTTTTATCGGTATTTTTTATTTTAAAAAACTACAAAACGTCGTAAGACAAAAGGCAATAAAATTTTTAAACGCAGCTAACGCTTTTTAATAATAATTCAAAAACCACATTTTGCTATCAGTTTCTGAATTTGCAAAAAATAATAATTAGCGAATGGGCTAAAAACCACATATTTTTATCGGTATCTTTTATTTTAGAAAATCACAAAAAGTCGTAAGACAAAAGGCGATCCTTTTTTTGAATACAGCTAACGTTTTTTAATAATAATCTAAAAACCACAATTTTCGATCAGTTCCTGGATTTGAAAAAAATAATAATAATTAGCGAGTAGGCTATAAATCACATATTTTTATCGGTTTTTTTATTTTAAAAAATTACTAAACGACGTAAGACAAAAAGCGATAATTTTTTTGAACGCAGCTAACGTTTTTTAATAATAATCTTAAAAGGACATTTTTCTATCAGTTCCTGGATTTTTAAAAAATAATAATAATTAGCGAATATGCTAAAAACCACATATTTTTACCGGTTTTTTTATTTTAAAAAATTACAAAACGACGTAAGACAAAAGGCAATAATATTTTTGAACGCAGCTAACATTTTTTAATAATAATCTAAAAACCACATTTTGCTATCAGTTTCTGGATTTGCAAAAAATAATAATTAGCGAATGGGCTAAAAACCACATATTTTTATCGGTATCTTTTATTTAAAAATATTACAAAAACTCGTAAGACAAAAGGCGATCCTTTTTTTGAACGCCGCTAACATTTTTTAATAATATTCTAAAAACCACAATTTTCGATCAGTTCTTGGATTTGCAAAAAATAATAATAATTAGCGAATAGGCTAAAAACCACATTTTTTTATTGGTTTTTTTATTTTAAAAAATTACAAAAAGACGCAAGACAAAAAGCGATAATTTTTTTAAACGCAGCTAACGTTTTTTAATAATAATCTAAAAACCACAATTTTTGATCAGTTCCTGGATTTGCAAAAAATAATATTAATTAGCGATTTTTTGTCGGTTTTTTGCTTGTCAAAATATTCAAAAGGACGTAAGACAAAAAGCGATAATTTTGTAAACGCAGCTAACGTTTTTTAACAATAATCTAAAAATCACATTTTTCTACCAGTTGCTGGATTTGCAAAAAATAATAATAATTAGCGAATAGGCTAAAAATCACATATTTTTATCAGTTTTTGTTATTTTAAAAAATTACAAAAAGACGTAAGACAAAATGCGATAATTTTTTTAAACGCACCTAGCGTTTTTTAATAATAATCTAAAAACCACAGTTTTCTATCAGTTCCTGGATTTACAAAAAATAATAATAATAAGCGAATAGGCTAAAAACCACATATTTTTATCGGTTTTTTTTTTTAAATGTTACAAAAAGACGTAAGACAAAAGGCAATACTTTTTATAATCGTAGCTAACATTTTTTAATAATAATCTAAAAACCACATTTTTCTATCAGTTCCTGAATTTGCAAAATATAATAATAATTAGCGTATAGGCTAAAAACCACATATTTTTATCGTTTTTTTTTAAATTACAAAAAGACGTTAGACAAAAGGCGATTCTTTTGTTTTAACGCAGCTAAAGTTTTTTAATAATAATTCAAAAATTACATTTTTTCTATCAGCTCCTGGATTTGCAAAAAATAATAATTAGCGAATGGGCTAAAAACCACATATTTTTATCGGTTTTTATCTTTTAAAAAATTACAAAAAACGTAAGACAAAAGGCGATTCTTTTTTTGTACGCAGCTAAGGTTTTTTAATAATAATTCAAAAACCACATAATTAGCGAATAGGCTAAAAACCACATATTTTTATCAATTTTTTTTATTTTAGAAAATTACAAAAAATCGTAAGACAAAAGGCAATACTTCTTTCTTCTTCTTTATTTTTTTGAATGCAGCTAACGTTTTCTACTAATAATCTAAAAATCATATTTTTTTATCAGTTCCTGGATTTGCAAAAAATAATAATAATTAGCAAATAGGCTAAAAACCACATAATTTTTATCGCTTTTTTTTATTTTAAAAAATTACAAAAAGCCGTAAGACAAAAGGCAGTACTTTTTTTGAACGCAGCCAAAGTTTTTTAATAATAATCTAAAAACAATATTTTTTCGGTTTTTTTGATTTTAATAAATTACAGAAAGACGTAAGACAAAATGCGATATTTTTTTGCACGCAGCTAACGCTTTTTAATAATAATCTAAAAATCATATTTTTTTATCAGTTCCTGGATTTGCAAAAAATAATAATAATTAGCAAATAGGCTAAAAACCACATAATTTTTATCGCTTTTTTTTATTTTAAAAAATTACAAAAAGACGTAAGACAAAAGGCGATAATAATTTTGAACGCAGCTAACGCTTTTTAATAATAATCTAAAAATTACATTTTTCGATCAGTTCCTGGATTTGCAAAAAATAATAATAATTAGCGAATAGGCTAAAAACCACATATTTTATCGGTTTTTTTGATTTTAATATATTACAGAAAGACGTAAGACAAAATGCGATATTTTTTTGCACGCAGCTAACGTTTTTTAATAATAATCTAAAAATCATATTTTTTTATCAGTTCCTGGATTTGCAAAAAATAATAATAATTAGCAAATAGGCTAAAAACCACATAATTTTTATCGCTTTTTTTTATTTTAAAAAATTACAAAAAGACGTAAGACAAAAGGCGATATAATTTTGAACGCAGCTAACGCTTTTTAATAATAATCTAAAGATCACATTTTTCGATCAGTTCCTGGATTTGCAAAAAATAATAATAATTAGCAAATAGGCTCAAAACCACATATTTTTATCGGTTTTTTCATTTTAAAAAATTACAAAAAGACGCAAGACAAAAAGCGATAATTTTTTTGAACGCAGCTAACGCTTTTTAATAAAAATGTAAAAACCATATTTTTCTATTAGTTCCTGGATTTTCAAAAAATAATAATAAATATCAAATAGGCTAACAACCACATATTTTTATCGGTATTTTTTATTTTAAAAAATTACAAAACGTCTTAAGACAAAAGGCAATAATATTTTTAAACGCAGCTAACGCTTTTTAATAATAATCCAAAAAAAAGTTTCTGGATTTGCAAAAAATAATAATTAGCGAATGGGCTAAAAACCACATATTTTTATCGGTATCTTTTATTTTAGAAAATCAAAAAAAGTCGTAAGACAAAAGGCAATATTATTTTTGAACGCAGCTAACGCTTTTTAATAATAATCCAAAAACCACATTTTGCTATCAGTTTCTGGATTTGCAAAAAATAATAATTAGCGAATGGGCTAAAAACCACATATTTTTATCGGTATTTTTTATTTAAAAATATTACAAAAACTCGTAAGACAAAAAGCGATAATTTTTTTGAACGCAGCTAACGTTTTTTAATAATAATCTTAAAAGGACATTTTTCTGTCAGTTCCTGGATTTTTAAAAAATAATAATAATTAGCGAATATGCTAAAAGCCACATATTTTTATCGGTTTTTTGCTTGTAAAAATATTCAAAAAGACGTAAGACAAGAAGCGATATTTTTTTTAACGCAGCTAACGTTTTTTAATAATAATCTAAAAACCACAATTTTCGATCAGTTCCTGGATTTGCAAAAAATAATAATAATTAGGGAATTGGCTAAAAACTACATAATTTTATCGTTTTTTTTTATTTTAAAAAATTAGAAAAAGACGTAAGACAAAAGGCGATACTTTTTATGAATGCAGCTAACATTTTTTAATAATAATTTTAAAACGACATTTTTCTATTAGTTCCTATATTTTTAAAAAATAATAATAATTAGCGAATAGGCTAACAACAACATATTTTTATCGGTATTTTTTATTATAAAAAATTACAAAAAGTCGTAAGACAAAAGGCAATAAAATTTTTGAACGCAGCTAACGCTTTTTAATAATAATCTAAAAACCACATTTTGCTATCAGTTTCTGGATTTGCAAAAAATAATAATTAGCGAATGGGCTAAAAAGGCGATACTTTTTATGAATGCAGCTAACATTTTTTAATAATAATTTTAAAACGACATTTTTCTATTAGTTCCTATATTTTTAAAAAATAATAATAATTAGCGAATAGGCTAACAACAACATATTTTTATCGGTATTTTTTATTTTAAAAAATTACAAAAAGTCGTAAGACAAAAGGCAATAAAATTTTTGAACGCAGCTAACGCTTTTTAATAATAATCTAAAAGCCACATTTTGCTATCAGTTTCTGGATTTGCAAAAAATAATAATTAGCGAATGGGCTAAAAACCACATATTTTTATCGGAATATTTTATTTAAAAAGATTAAAAAAAGTCGTAAGACAAGTAGCGATCCTTTTTTAAACGCCGCTAACGTTTTTTATTAATATTCTAAAAACCACAATTTTCGATCAGTTCCTGGATTTGCAAAAAATAATAATAATTAGCGAATAGGCTAAAAACCACAATCGTTTTTTTTTTATTTTAAAAAATTACAAAACGACTTAAGAACAAAAGCGATATTTTTTTGAACGCAGCTAACGTTTTTTAATAATAATCGTAAAACGACATTTTTCTATCAGTTCGTGGATTTTTAAAAAATAATAATAATTAGCAAATAGGCTAAAAACCACATATTTTTATTGGTTTTTTATTTTAGAAAATTACAAAAAGACGCAAGACAAAAGGCGATAATTTTTTTGAACGCAGCTAAATTTTTTTAATAATAATCTAAAAACCACAATTTTTGATCAGTTCCTGGATTTGCAAAAAATAATAATAAGTAGCGAATAGGCTAAACCCCACATATTTTTATTGTTTTTTTTTATTTTAAAAAATTACAAAACGACGTAAGAAAAAATGCGATAATATTTTTGAACGCAGCTAACACTTTTTAATACTAATCTAAAAACCACAATTTTCGATCAGTTCCTGGATTTGCAAAAAATAATAATAATTAGCGAATAGGCTAAAAAGCACATATTTTTATCGGTATTTTTTATTTTAAAAAATTACAAAAAGTCGTAAGATTAAAGGCGATAGTAATTTTGAACGCAGCTAACGCTCTTTATTAGTAATCTAAAAACGACATTTTTCTATTAGTTCCTGGATTTGCAAAAAAATAATAATAATTAGCGAATAGGCTAAAAACCACATAATTTTATCGGTATTTTTTATTTTAGAAAATTACAAAAAGTCGTAACACAAAAGGCGATAATTTTTTTGAACGCAGCTAACGTTTTTTAATAATAATCTAAAAACCACAATTTTTGATCAGTTCCTGGATTTTCAAAAAATAATAATAAGTAGCGAATAGGCTAAACCCCACATATTTTTATTGTTTTTTTTTTATTTTAAAAAATTACAAAACGACGTAAGAAAAAATGCGATAATATTTTTGAACGCAGCTAACACTTTTTAATACTAATCTAAAAACCACAATTTTCGATCAGTTCCTGGATTTGCAAAAAATAATAATAATTAGCGAATAGGCTAAAAAGCACATATTTTTATCGGTATTTTTTATTTTAAAAAATTACAAAAAGTCGTAAGAAAAAATGCCATAATATTTTTGAACGCAGCTAACGCTTTTTAATAATAATCCAAAAACCACATTTTGCTATCAGTTTCTGGATTTGCAAAAAATAATAATTAGCGAATGGGCTAAAAACCACATATTTTTATCGGTATCTTTTATTTAAAAAGATTACAAAAACACGTAAGACAACAAGCGATCCTTTTTTTGAACGCCGCTAACGTTTTTTAATAATATTCTAAAAACCACAATATTCGATCAGTTCCTGGATTTGCAAAAAATAATAATAATTAGCGAATAGGCTAAAAACCACAATCGGTTTTTTTTTATTTTAAAAAATTACAAAACGACGTAACGCAAAAAGCGATACTTTTTTTGAACGCAGCTAACGTTTTTTAATAATAATCTTAAAACGACATTTTTCTATCAGTTCGTGGATTTTCAAAAAATAATAATAATTAGCGAATAGGCTAAAAACCACATATTTTTATCGGTTTTTTTTATTTTAAAAAATGACAAAACGACATAAGACAAAAGGCGATAATATTTTTGAACGCAGCTAATGCTTTTTAATAATAATCTAAAAACCATATTATTTTATCAGTTCCTGGATTTGCAAAAAATAATAATAATTAGCGAATAGGCTAAAAACCACAATCGGTTTTTTTTTTATTTTAAAAAATTACAAAACGACGTAACGCAAAAAGCGATAATTTTTTTGAACGCAGCTAACGTTTTTTAATAATAATCTTAAAACGACATTTTTCTATCAGTTCGTGGATTTTCAAAAAATAATAATAATTAGCGAATAGGCTAAAAACCACATATTTTTATCGGTTTTTTTTTATTTTAAAAAATGACAAAACGACGTAAGACAAAAGGCGATAATATTTTTGAACGCAGCTAATGCTTTTTAATAATAATCTAAAAACCACATTATTTTATCAGTTCCTGGATTTTCAAAAAATAATAATAATTAGCGAATAGGCTAAAAACCACATATTTTTATTGGGTTTTTATTTTAAAAAATTACAAAAAGACGCAAGACAAAAGGCGATAATTTTTTTATACGCAGCTGACGTTTTTAATAATAATCTAAAAACTACAATTTTCGATCAGTTACTGGATTTGCAAAAAATAATATTAATTAGCGAATAGGCTAAAAACCACATATTTTTATCGGTTTTTTTTATTTGAAAAAATGACAAAACGACGTAAGACAAAAGGCGATAATATTTTTGAACGCAGCTAATGCTTTTTAATAATAATCTAAAAACCACATTATTTTATCAGTTCCTGGATTTGCAAAAAATAATAACAATTAGCGAATAGGCTAAAAACCACATATTTTTATTGTTTTTTTTTATTTTAAAAAATTACAAAACGACGTAAGACAAAAGGCGATAATATTTTTGAACGCAGCTAACGCTTTTTAATACTAATCTAAAAACCACAATTTTCGATCAGTTCCTGGATTTGCAACAAATAATAATAATTAGCGAATAGGCTAAAAACCACATATTTTTATCGGTATTTTTTATTTTAGAAAATTACAAAAAGTCGTAAAACAAAAGGCGATACTTTTTTTGGACGCAGCTGACGTTTTTTAATAATAATCTAAAAACCACAATTTTCGATCAGTTACTCGATTTGCAAAAAATAATATTAATTAGCGAATAGGCTAAAAACCACATATTTTTATCGGTTTTTTTTATTTTAAAAAATTACAAAACGACGTAAGACAAAAGGCGATAATATTTTTGAATGCAGCAAATGCTTTTTAATAATAATCTAAAAACCACATTATTTTATCAGTTCCTGGATTTGCAAAAAATAATAATAATTAGCGAATAGGCTTAAAACCACATATTTTTATCGGTATTTTTTATTTTAGAAAATTACAAAAAGTCGTAAAACAAAAGGCGATACTTTTTTTGGACGCAGCTGACGTTTTTTAATAATAATCTAAAAACCACAATTTTCGATCAGTTCCTGGATTTGCAAAAAATAATAATAATTAGCAAATAGGCTCAAAACCACATATTTTTATCGGTTTTTTCATTTTAAAAAATTACAAAAAGACGCAAGATAAAAAGCGATAATTTTTTTGAACGCAGCTAACGCTTTTTAATAAAAATCTAAAAACCATATTTTTCTATTAGTTCCTGGATTTTCAAAAAATAATAATAAATATCAAATAGGCTAACAACCACATATTTTTATCGGTATTTTTTATTTTAAAAAACTACAAAACGTCGTAAGACAAAAGGCAATAAAATTTTTAAACGCAGCTAACGCTTTTTAATAATAATTCAAAAACCACATTTTGCTATCAGTTTCTGAATTTGCAAAAAATAATAATTAGCGAATGGGCTAAAAACCACATATTTTTATCGGTATCTTTTATTTTAGAAAATCACAAAAAGTCGTAAGACAAAAGGCGATCCTTTTTTTGAATACAGCTAACGTTTTTTAATAATAATCTAAAAACCACAATTTTCGATCAGTTCCTGGATTTGAAAAAAATAATAATAATTAGCGAGTAGGCTATAAATCACATATTTTTATCGGTTTTTTTATTTTAAAAAATTACTAAACGACGTAAGACAAAAAGCGATAATTTTTTTGAACGCAGCTAACGTTTTTTAATAATAATCTTAAAAGGACATTTTTCTATCAGTTCCTGGATTTTTAAAAAATAATAATAATTAGCGAATATGCTAAAAACCACATATTTTTACCGGTTTTTTTATTTTAAAAAATTACAAAACGACGTAAGACAAAAGGCAATAATATTTTTGAACGCAGCTAACATTTTTTAATAATAATCTAAAAACCACATTTTGCTATCAGTTTCTGGATTTGCAAAAAATAATAATTAGCGAATGGGCTAAAAACCACATATTTTTATCGGTATCTTTTATTTAAAAATATTACAAAAACTCGTAAGACAAAAGGCGATCCTTTTTTTGAACGCCGCTAACATTTTTTAATAATATTCTAAAAACCACAATTTTCGATCAGTTCTTGGATTTGCAAAAAATAATAATAATTAGCGAATAGGCTAAAAACCACATTTTTTTATTGGTTTTTTTATTTTAAAAAATTACAAAAAGACGCAAGACAAAAAGCGATAATTTTTTTAAACGCAGCTAACGTTTTTTAATAATAATCTAAAAACCACAATTTTTGATCAGTTCCTGGATTTGCAAAAAATAATATTAATTAGCGATTTTTTGTCGGTTTTTTGCTTGTCAAAATATTCAAAAGGACGTAAGACAAAAAGCGATAATTTTGTAAACGCAGCTAACGTTTTTTAACAATAATCTAAAAATCACATTTTTCTACCAGTTGCTGGATTTGCAAAAAATAATAATAATTAGCGAATAGGCTAAAAATCACATATTTTTATCAGTTTTTGTTATTTTAAAAAATTACAAAAAGACGTAAGACAAAATGCGATAATTTTTTTAAACGCACCTAGCGTTTTTTAATAATAATCTAAAAACCACAGTTTTCTATCAGTTCCTGGATTTACAAAAAATAATAATAATAAGCGAATAGGCTAAAAACCACATATTTTTATCGGTTTTTTTTTTTAAATGTTACAAAAAGACGTAAGACAAAAGGCAATACTTTTTATAATCGTAGCTAACATTTTTTAATAATAATCTAAAAACCACATTTTTCTATCAGTTCCTGAATTTGCAAAATATAATAATAATTAGCGTATAGGCTAAAAACCACATATTTTTATCGTTTTTTTTTAAATTACAAAAAGACGTTAGACAAAAGGCGATTCTTTTGTTTTAACGCAGCTAAAGTTTTTTAATAATAATTCAAAAATTACATTTTTTCTATCAGCTCCTGGATTTGCAAAAAATAATAATTAGCGAATGGGCTAAAAACCACATATTTTTATCGGTTTTTATCTTTTAAAAAATTACAAAAAACGTAAGACAAAAGGCGATTCTTTTTTTGTACGCAGCTAAGGTTTTTTAATAATAATTCAAAAACCACATAATTAGCGAATAGGCTAAAAACCACATATTTTTATCAATTTTTTTTATTTTAGAAAATTACAAAAAATCGTAAGACAAAAGGCAATACTTCTTTCTTCTTCTTTATTTTTTTGAATGCAGCTAACGTTTTCTACTAATAATCTAAAAATCATATTTTTTTATCAGTTCCTGGATTTGCAAAAAATAATAATAATTAGCAAATAGGCTAAAAACCACATAATTTTTATCGCTTTTTTTTATTTTAAAAAATTACAAAAAGCCGTAAGACAAAAGGCAGTACTTTTTTTGAACGCAGCCAAAGTTTTTTAATAATAATCTAAAAACAATATTTTTTCGGTTTTTTTGATTTTAATAAATTACAGAAAGACGTAAGACAAAATGCGATATTTTTTTGCACGCAGCTAACGCTTTTTAATAATAATCTAAAAATCATATTTTTTTATCAGTTCCTGGATTTGCAAAAAATAATAATAATTAGCAAATAGGCTAAAAACCACATAATTTTTATCGCTTTTTTTTATTTTAAAAAATTACAAAAAGACGTAAGACAAAAGGCGATAATAATTTTGAACGCAGCTAACGCTTTTTAATAATAATCTAAAAATTACATTTTTCGATCAGTTCCTGGATTTGCAAAAAATAATAATAATTAGCGAATAGGCTAAAAACCACATATTTTATCGGTTTTTTTGATTTTAATATATTACAGAAAGACGTAAGACAAAATGCGATATTTTTTTGCACGCAGCTAACGTTTTTTAATAATAATCTAAAAATCATATTTTTTTATCAGTTCCTGGATTTGCAAAAAATAATAATAATTAGCAAATAGGCTAAAAACCACATAATTTTTATCGCTTTTTTTTATTTTAAAAAATTACAAAAAGACGTAAGACAAAAGGCGATATAATTTTGAACGCAGCTAACGCTTTTTAATAATAATCTAAAGATCACATTTTTCGATCAGTTCCTGGATTTGCAAAAAATAATAATAATTAGCAAATAGGCTCAAAACCACATATTTTTATCGGTTTTTTCATTTTAAAAAATTACAAAAAGACGCAAGACAAAAAGCGATAATTTTTTTGAACGCAGCTAACGCTTTTTAATAAAAATGTAAAAACCATATTTTTCTATTAGTTCCTGGATTTTCAAAAAATAATAATAAATATCAAATAGGCTAACAACCACATATTTTTATCGGTATTTTTTATTTTAAAAAATTACAAAACGTCTTAAGACAAAAGGCAATAATATTTTTAAACGCAGCTAACGCTTTTTAATAATAATCCAAAAAAAAGTTTCTGGATTTGCAAAAAATAATAATTAGCGAATGGGCTAAAAACCACATATTTTTATCGGTATCTTTTATTTTAGAAAATCAAAAAAAGTCGTAAGACAAAAGGCAATATTATTTTTGAACGCAGCTAACGCTTTTTAATAATAATCCAAAAACCACATTTTGCTATCAGTTTCTGGATTTGCAAAAAATAATAATTAGCGAATGGGCTAAAAACCACATATTTTTATCGGTATTTTTTATTTAAAAATATTACAAAAACTCGTAAGACAAAAAGCGATAATTTTTTTGAACGCAGCTAACGTTTTTTAATAATAATCTTAAAAGGACATTTTTCTGTCAGTTCCTGGATTTTTAAAAAATAATAATAATTAGCGAATATGCTAAAAGCCACATATTTTTATCGGTTTTTTGCTTGTAAAAATATTCAAAAAGACGTAAGACAAGAAGCGATATTTTTTTTAACGCAGCTAACGTTTTTTAATAATAATCTAAAAACCACAATTTTCGATCAGTTCCTGGATTTGCAAAAAATAATAATAATTAGGGAATTGGCTAAAAACTACATAATTTTATCGTTTTTTTTTATTTTAAAAAATTAGAAAAAGACGTAAGACAAAAGGCGATACTTTTTATGAATGCAGCTAACATTTTTTAATAATAATTTTAAAACGACATTTTTCTATTAGTTCCTATATTTTTAAAAAATAATAATAATTAGCGAATAGGCTAACAACAACATATTTTTATCGGTATTTTTTATTATAAAAAATTACAAAAAGTCGTAAGACAAAAGGCAATAAAATTTTTGAACGCAGCTAACGCTTTTTAATAATAATCTAAAAACCACATTTTGCTATCAGTTTCTGGATTTGCAAAAAATAATAATTAGCGAATGGGCTAAAAAGGCGATACTTTTTATGAATGCAGCTAACATTTTTTAATAATAATTTTAAAACGACATTTTTCTATTAGTTCCTATATTTTTAAAAAATAATAATAATTAGCGAATAGGCTAACAACAACATATTTTTATCGGTATTTTTTATTTTAAAAAATTACAAAAAGTCGTAAGACAAAAGGCAATAAAATTTTTGAACGCAGCTAACGCTTTTTAATAATAATCTAAAAGCCACATTTTGCTATCAGTTTCTGGATTTGCAAAAAATAATAATTAGCGAATGGGCTAAAAACCACATATTTTTATCGGAATATTTTATTTAAAAAGATTAAAAAAAGTCGTAAGACAAGTAGCGATCCTTTTTTAAACGCCGCTAACGTTTTTTATTAATATTCTAAAAACCACAATTTTCGATCAGTTCCTGGATTTGCAAAAAATAATAATAATTAGCGAATAGGCTAAAAACCACAATCGTTTTTTTTTTATTTTAAAAAATTACAAAACGACTTAAGAACAAAAGCGATATTTTTTTGAACGCAGCTAACGTTTTTTAATAATAATCGTAAAACGACATTTTTCTATCAGTTCGTGGATTTTTAAAAAATAATAATAATTAGCAAATAGGCTAAAAACCACATATTTTTATTGGTTTTTTATTTTAGAAAATTACAAAAAGACGCAAGACAAAAGGCGATAATTTTTTTGAACGCAGCTAAATTTTTTTAATAATAATCTAAAAACCACAATTTTTGATCAGTTCCTGGATTTGCAAAAAATAATAATAAGTAGCGAATAGGCTAAACCCCACATATTTTTATTGTTTTTTTTTTATTTTAAAAAATTACAAAACGACGTAAGAAAAAATGCGATAATATTTTTGAACGCAGCTAACACTTTTTAATACTAATCTAAAAACCACAATTTTCGATCAGTTCCTGGATTTGCAAAAAATAATAATAATTAGCGAATAGGCTAAAAAGCACATATTTTTATCGGTATTTTTTATTTTAAAAAATTACAAAAAGTCGTAAGATTAAAGGCGATAGTAATTTTGAACGCAGCTAACGCTCTTTATTAGTAATCTAAAAACGACATTTTTCTATTAGTTCCTGGATTTGCAAAAAAATAATAATAATTAGCGAATAGGCTAAAAACCACATAATTTTATCGGTATTTTTTATTTTAGAAAATTACAAAAAGTCGTAACACAAAAGGCGATAATTTTTTTGAACGCAGCTAACGTTTTTTAATAATAATCTAAAAACCACAATTTTTGATCAGTTCCTGGATTTTCAAAAAATAATAATAAGTAGCGAATAGGCTAAACCCCACATATTTTTATTGTTTTTTTTTTATTTTAAAAAATTACAAAACGACGTAAGAAAAAATGCGATAATATTTTTGAACGCAGCTAACACTTTTTAATACTAATCTAAAAACCACAATTTTCGATCAGTTCCTGGATTTGCAAAAAATAATAATAATTAGCGAATAGGCTAAAAAGCACATATTTTTATCGGTTTTTTCATTTTAAAAAATTACAAAAAGACGCAAGACAAAAAGCGATAATTTTTTTGAACGCAGCTAACGCTTTTTAATAAAAATGTAAAAACCATATTTTTCTATTAGTTCCTGGATTTTCAAAAAATAATAATAAATATCAAATAGGCTAACAACCACATATTTTTATCGGTATTTTTCATTTTAAAAAATTACAAAACGTCTTAAGACAAAAGGCAATAATATTTTTAAACGCAGCTAACGCTCTTTAATAACAATCCAAAAACCAGATTTTGCTATTAGTTTCTGGATTTGCAAAAAATAATAATTAGCGAATGGGCCAAAAACCACATATTTTTATCGGTATCTTTTATTTTAGAAAATCAAAAAAAGTCGTAAGACAAAAGGCAATAATATTTTTGAACGCAGCTAACGCTTTTTAATAATAATCCAAAAACCACATTTTGCTATCAGTTTCTGGATTTGCAAAAAATAATAATTAGCGAATGGGCTAAAAACCACATATTTTTATCGGTATTTTTTATTTAAAAATATTACAAAAACTCGTAAGACAAAAAGCGATAATTTTTTTGAACGCAGCTAACGTTTTTTAATAATAATCTTAAAAGGACATTTTTCTGTCAGTTCCTGGATTTTTAACAAATAATAATAATTAGCGAATATGCTAAAAGCCACATATTTTTATCGGTTTTTTGCTTGTAAAAATATTCAAAAAGACGTAAGATAAAAAGCGATATTTTTTTTAACGCAGCTAACGTTTTTTAATAATAATCTAAAAACCACAATTTTCGATCAGTTCCTGGATTTGCAAAAAATAATAATAATTAGGGAATTGGCTAAAAACTACATAATTTTATCGTTTTTTTTTATTTTAAAAAATTAGAAAAAGACGTAAGACAAAAGGCGATACTTTTTATGAATGCAGCTAACATTTTTTAATAATAATTTTAAAACGACATTTTTCTATTAGTTCCTATATTTTTAAAAAATAATAATAATTAGCGAATAGGCTAACAACAACATATTTTTATCGGTATTTTTTATTTTAAAAAATTACAAAAAGTCGTAAGACAAAAGGCAATAAAATTTTTGAACGCAGCTAACGCTTTTTAATAATAATCTAAAAACCACATTTTGCTATCAGTTTCTGGATTTGCAAAAAATAATAATTAGCGAATGGGCTAAAAACCACATATTTTTATCGGAATCTTTTATTTAAAAAGATTAAAAAAAGTCGTAAGACAAGTAGCGATCCTTTTTTAAACGCCGCTAAAGTTTTTTAATAATATTCTAAAAACCACAATTTTCGATCAGTTCCTGGATTTGCAAAAAATAATAATAATTAGCGAATAGGCTAAAAACCACAATCGTTTTTTTTTTATTTTAAAAAATTACAAAACGACTTAAGAAAAAAAGCGATACTTTTTTTGAACGCAGCTAACGTTTTTTAATAATAATCGTAAAACGACATTTTTCTATCAGTTCGTGGATTTTTAAAAAATAATAATAATTAGCAAATAGGCTAAAAACCACATATTTTTATTGGTTTTTTATTTTAGAAAATTACAAAAAGACGCAAGACAAAAGGCGATAATTTTTTTGAACGCAGCTAACTTTTTTTAATAATAATCTAAAAACCACAATTTTCGATCAGTTCCTGGATTTGCAAAAAATAATAATAATTAGCGAATAGGCTAAAAAGCACATATTTTTATCGGTATTTTTTATTTTAAAAAATTACAAAAAGTCGTAAGATTAAAGGCGATAATTTTTTTGAACGCAGCTAACGCTCTTTAATAGTAATCTAAAAACGACATTTTTCTATTAGTTCCTGGATTTGCAAAAAAATAATAATAATTAGCGAATAGGCTAAAAACCACATAATTTTATCGGTATTTTTTATTTTAGAAAATTACAAAAAGTCGTAACACAAAAGGCGATAATTTTTTTGAACGCAGCTAACGTTTTGTAATAATAATCTAAAAACCACAATTTTCGATCAGTTCCTGGATTTGCAAAAAATAATAATAATTAGCAAATAGGCTCAAACCCACATATTTTTATCGGTTTTTTCATTTTAAAAAATTACAAAAAGACGCAAAACAAAAAGCGATAATTTTTTTGAACGCAGCTAACGCTTTTTAATAAAAATCTAAAAACCATATTTTTCTATTAGTTCCTGGATTTTCAAAAAATAATAATAAATATCAAATAGGCTAACAACCACATATTTTTATCGGTATTTTTTATTTTAAAAAATTACAAAACGTCGTAAGACAAAAGGCAATAATATTTTTAAACGCAGCTAACGCTTTTTAATAATAATCCAAAAACCACATTTTGCTATCAGTTTCTGGATTTGCAAAAAATAATAATTAGCGAATGGGCTAAAAACCACATATTTTTAGACAAAAGGCGATCCTTTTTTTGAATACAGCTAACGTTTTTTAATAATAATCTAAAAACCACAATTTTCGATCAGTTCCTGGATTTGAAAAAAATAATAATAATTAGCGAGTAGGCTATAAATCACATATTTTTATCGGTTTTTTTTATTTTAAAAAATTACTAAACGACGTAAGACAAAAAGCGATAATTTTTTTTAACGCAGCTAACGTTTTTTAATAATAATCTTAAAAGGACATTTTTCTATTAGTTCCTGGATTTTTAAAAAATAACAATAATTAGCGAATAGGCTAAAAACCACATATTTTTACCGGTTTTTTTATTTTAAAAAATTACAAAACGACGTAAGACAAAAGGAAATAATATTTTTGAACGCAGCTAACATTTTTTAATAATAATCTAAAAACCACATTTTTGTATCAGTTTCTGGATTTGCAAAAATAATAATTAGCGAATAGGCTAAAAGCCACATATTTTTATCAGTTTGTTTTTTATTTTAAAAAATTACAACGACGTAAGACAAAAAGCGATAATTTTTTTGAACGCATCTAACGTTTTTTAATAATAATCTTAAAAGGACATTTTTCTATCAGTTCCTGGATTTTTAAAAAATAATAATAATTAGCGAATAGGCTAACAACCACATATTTTTATCGGTATTTTTTATTTTAAAAAATTACAAAAAGTCGTAAGACAAAAGGCAATAATATTTTTGAACGCAGCTAACATTTTTTAATAATAATATAAAAACCACATTTTTGTATCAGTTTCTGGATTTGCAAAAATAATAATTGGCAAATAGGCTAAAAACCACATATTTTTATCAGTTTTTTTTTTATTTTAAAAAATTACAACGACGTAAGACAAAAAGCGATAATTTTTTGAACGCAACTAACGTTTTTTAATAATAATCTTAAAAGGACATTTTTCTATCAGTTCCTGGATTTTTAAAAAATAATAATAATTAGCGAATAGGCTAAAAACCACATATTTTTACCGGTTTTTTTATTTTAAATAATTACAAAACGACGTAAGACAAAAGGCGATAATTTTTTTAAACGCAGCTAACGTTTTTTAATATTAATCTAAAAACCACAATTTTCGATCAGTTCCTGGATTTGCAAAAAATAATAATAATTAGCAAATAGGCTACAAACCACATATTTTTATCGGATTTTTCATTTTAAAAAATTACAAAAAGACGCAAGACAAAAAGCGATAATATTTTTGAACGCAGCTAATGTTTTTTAATAAAAATCTAAAAACCATATTTTTCTATTAGTCCCCGGATTTTTCAAAAATAATAATAATTAGCAAATAGGCTAACAACCACATATTTTTATCGGTATTTTTTATTTTAAATAATTACAAAAAGTCGTAAGACAAAAGGCAATAATATTTTTGAACGCAGCTAACATTATTTAATAATAATCTAAAAACCACATTTTTGTATCAGTTTCTGGATTTGCAAAAATAATAATTAGCGAATAGGCTAAAAACCACATATTTTTATCAGTTTTTTTTTATTTTAAAAAATTACAACGACGTAAGACAAAAAGCGATAATTTTTTTGAACGCAGCTAACGTTTTTTAATAATAATCTTAAAAGGACATTTTTCTATCAGTTCCTGGATTTTTAAAAAATAATAATAATTAGCGAATAGGCTAAAAACCACATATTTTTACCAGTTTTTTTATTTTAAAAAATTACAAAAAGGCGTAAGACAAAAGGCGATAATTTTTTTGAACGCAGCCAAAGTTTTTTAATTATAATCTAAAAACAATATTTTTCTATCAGTTCCTGGATTTGCAAAAAATAATAATAATTAGCGAATAGGCTAAAAACCACATATTTTTTTCGGTTTTTTTGATTTTAATAAATTACAGAAAGTCGCAAGATAAAAGGCAATACTTTTTTTGGACGCAGCTAACGTTTTTTACTAATAATCTAAAAATCATATTTTTTTATCAGTTCCTGGATTTGCAAAAAATAATAATAATTAGCAAATAGGCTAAAAACCACATAATTTTTATCGCTTTTTTTATTTTAAAAAATTACAAAAAGACGTAAGAGAAAAAGCGAATTTTTTTTGAATGCAGCTAGCGTTTTTTAATAATATTCTAAAAACCACATTTTTCTATCAGTTGCTGGATATGCAAAAAGTAATAATAATTAGCGAATACGCTAAAGATCACATATTTTTATCAGTATTTTTTATTTTAAAAAATTACAAAAAGTCGTAAGACAAAAGGCGGTACTTTTTTTGAACGCAGCCAAAGTTTTTTAATAATAATGTAAAAACAATATTTTTCTATCAGTTCCAGGATTTGCAAAAAATAATTTGAAAAAGTTCTTTTTATTTTAAAAAATTACAAAAAGTCGTAAGACAAAAGGCGATACTTTTTTTGAACGCAGCTAACTCTATTTAATAATAATCTAAAAACCACAATTTTCAATCAGTTTCTGGATTTGCAAAAAATAATAATTAGCGAACAGGCTAAAAACCACATATTTTTATCGGTATTTTTTATTTTAAATAATTACAAAACGACGTAAGACAAAAAGCGATAATATTTTTGAACGCAGCTAACGCTTTTTAATAATAATCTAAAAACCACATTTTTCTATCAGTTCCTGGATTTTCAAAAAATAATAATAAATAGCGAATAGGCTAAAAACCACATATATTTATCAGTATTTTTTATTTTAAAAAATTACAAAAAGTCGTAAGACAAAATGCGATAATTTTTTTGAACGCAGCTAATGTTTTTTAATAATAATCTAAAAACCACAATTTTCGATCAGTTCATGGATTTGCAAAAAATAATAATAATTAGCAAATAGGCTTAAAACCACATATTTTTATGTTTTTTCATTTTAAAAAATTACAAAAAGACGCAAGACAAAAAGCGATAATTTTTTTGAACGCAGCTAACGCTTTTTAATAAAAATCTAAAAACCATATTTTTCTATTAGTTCCTGGATTTTCAAAAAAGGATAATAATTATCAAATAGGCTAACAATCACATATTTTTATCGGTATTTTTTATTTTAAAAAATTACAAAAAGTCGTAAGACAAAAGGCAATAATATTTTTAAACGCAGCTAACGCTTTTTCATAATAATAATCTAAAATTCAAATTTTTTTATCAGTTCCTGGATTTGCAAAAAATAATAATAATTAGCAAATAGGCTAAAAACCACATAATTTTTATCGCTTTTTTTTATTTTAAAAAATTACAAAAAGACGTAAGAGAAAAAGCGAATTTTTTTTGAATGCAGCTAGCGTTTTTTAATAATAATCTAAAAACCACATTTTTCTATCAGTTGCTGGATATGCAAAAAGTAATAATAATTAGCGAATACGCTAAAGACCACATATTTTTATCAGTATTTTTTATTTTAAAAAATTACAAAAAGTCGTAAGACAAAAGGCGGTACTTTTTTTGAACGCAGCCAAAGTTTTTTAATAATAATATAAAAACAATATTTTTCTATCAGTTCCAGGATTTGCAAAAAATAATTTGAAAAAGTTCTTTTTATTTTAAAAAATTACAAAAAGTCGTAAGACAAAAGGCGATAATTTTTTTGAACGCAGCTAACGTTATTTAATAATAATCTAAAAACCACAATTTTCAATCAGTTTCTGGATTTGCAAAAAATAATAATTAGCGAACAGGATAAAAACCACATATTTTTATCGGTATTTTTTATTTTAAATAATTACAAAACGACGTAAGACAAAAAGCGATAATATTTTTGAACGCGGCTTACGCTTTTTAATAATAATCTAAAAACCACATTTTTCTATTAGTTCCTGGATTTTCAAAAAATAATAATAAATAGCGAATAGGCTAAAAACCACATATATTTGTCAGTATTTTTTATTTTAAAAAATTACAAAAAGTCGTAAGACAAAATGCGATAATTTTTTTGAACGCAGCTAATGTTTTTTAATAATAATCTAAAAACCACAATTTTCGATCAGTTCATGGATTTGCAAAAAATAATAATAATTAGCAAATAGGCTTAAAACCACATATTTTTATGCTTTTTCATTTTAAAAAATTACAAAAAGACGCAAGACAAAAAGCGATAATTTTTTTGAACGCAGCTAACGCTTTTTAATAAAAATCTAAAAACCATATTTTTCTATTAGTTCCTGGATTTTCAAAAAAGAATAATAATTAGCGAGTAGGCTAAAAATCACATATTTTTATCGGTTTTTTTTCATTTTAAAAAATTACAAAACGAAGTAAGACAAAAAGCGACATTTTTTTGAACGCAGCTAACGTTTTTTAATAATAATCTTAAAACGACATTTTTCTATCAGTTCCTGGATATTTAAAAAATAATAATAATTAGCGAATAGGCCAAAAACCACATATTTTTACCGTTTTTTTTATTTTAAAAAATTACAAAACGACGTAAGAGAAAAAGCGATACTTTTTTTTAACGCAGCTAACGCTATTTAATAATAATCTAAAAATCACATTTTTCGATCAGTTCCTGGATTTGCAAAAAATAGTAATAATTATCGAATAGGCTGAAAACCACATATTTTTATCAGTATTTTTTATTTTAAAGAATTACAAAAGGTCGTAAGACAAAAGGCGATAATATATTTGATCGCAGCTAACGCTTTTTAATAATAATCTAAAAACCACATTTTTCTATCAGTTCCTGGATTTTCAAAAAGTAATAATAATTAGCGACTAGGCTAAAAACCACATATTTTAATCGAAATTTTTTTTATTTTAAAAAATTATAAGAAGACGTAAGATAAAAGGCGATACTTTTTTTGAACGAAGCTAACGCTTTTTAATAATAATCTAAAAACCACATTTTTCTATCAGTTCCTGGATTTGCAAAATATAATTAGCGTATAGGTTATAAACCACATATTTTTATCGTTTTTTTTTATTTTAAAAAATTACAAAATGACGTTAGACAAAAGGCAATACTTTTATTAAACTCAGCTAAAATTTTTTAATCATAATTCAAAGACCACATTTTTCTATCAGTTGCTGGATTTGCAAAAAATAATAATAATTAGCGAATAGGCTAAAAAACCACATATTTTTATCGTTATTTTTAATTTTAAAAAATTACAGAAAATCGTAAGACCAAAGGCGATAATAATTTTGAACGCAGCTAACGCTTTTTAATAATAATCTAAAAACCACATTTTTGTATCAGGTCTTGGATTTGCAAAAAATAATAATTAGCGAATAGGCTAAAAACCACATGTTTTTATTGTTTTTTTTTATTTTAAAAAATTACAAAAAGTCGTAAGACAAAAGGCGATAATAATTTTGAACGCAGCTAACGCTTTTTAATAATAATGTAAAAATCACATTTTTCTATCAGTGTCTGGATTTGCAAAAAATAATAATAATTAGCCACTAGGCTAAAAACCACATATTTTAATCGAAATTTTTTTTATTTTAAAAAATTATAAAAAGACGTAAGATAAAAGGCGATACTTTTTTTGAACGCAGCTAACGCTTTTTAATAATAATCTAAAAAACACAAAAAATAATAATAATTAGCGAATAGGCTAAAAACCACATATTTTTATCAGTATTTTTTATTTTAAAGAATTGAAAAAGTCGTAGGACAAAAGGCGATAATATTTTTGAACGCAGCTAACGCTTTTTAATAATAATCTAAAAACCACATTATTTTATCAGTTTCTGGATTTGCAAAAAATAATAATAATTAGCCAATAGGCTAAAAAACACATATTTTTATCAATATTTTTTATTTTAAAAAATTACAAAAAGTCGTAAGATAAAAAGCGCTAATAACTTTGAACGTAGCTAACGCTTTTTAATAATAATCTAAAAACCACATTTTTCTATCAGTTCCTGGATTTTCAAAAAATAATAATAATTAGCGAATAGGCTAAAAACCACATATATTTATCAGTATTTTTTATTTTAATCAATTACAAAAAGTCGTAAGACAAAAGGCGATAATTTTTTTGAACGCAGCTAACGTTTTTTAATAATAATCTAAAAACCACAATTTTCGATCAGTTCCTGGATTTGCAAAAAATAATAATATTTAGCAAATAGGCTAAAAACCACATATTTTTATCGGTTTTTTCATTTTAAAAAATTACAAAAAGACGCAAGACAAAACGCGATAATTTTTTTAAACGCAGCTAACGTTTTTTAATAAAAATCTAAAAACCATATTTTTCTATTAGTTCCTGGATTTTCAAAAAATAATAATAATTAGCAAATAGGCTAACAACCACATATTTTTATCGGTATTTTTTATTTTAAAAAATTACAAAAAGTCGTAAGAGAAAAGGCAATAATATTTTTGAACGCAGCTAACGTTTTTTAATAATAATCTAAAAACCACATTTTTGTATCAGTTTCTGGATTTGAAAAAATAATAATTAGCGAATAGGCTAAAAACCACATATTTTTATCGGATTTTTTTATTTTAAAAAATTACAAAACGACGTAAGACAAAAAGCGATACTTTTTTGAAAAAATAATAATAATTAGCAAATAGGCTAAAAACCACATGTTTTTATCGGTTTTTTCATTTTAAAAAATTACAAAACGACGTAAGACAAAAAGCGAGAATTTTTTAAAACGCAGCTAAAGTTTTTTAATAAAAATCTAAAAACCATATTTTTCTATTAGTTCCTGGATTTTCAAAAAATAATAATAATTAGCAAATAGGCTAACAACCACATATTTTTATCGGTATTTTTTATTTTAAAAAATTACAAAAAGTCGTAAGACAAAAGGCAATAATATTTTTGAACGCAGCTAACGTTTTCTAATAATAATCTAAAAACCACATTTTTGTATCATTTTCTGGATTTGCAAAAATAATAATTAGCGAATAGGCTAAAAACCACATATTTTGACCGGTTTTTTTATTTTAAAAAATTACAAAACGACGTAAGAAAAAAGGCGATAATTTTTTTAAACGCAGCTAACGTTTTTTAATATTAATCTAAAAACCACAATTTTTGATCAGTTCCTGGATTTGTAAAAAATAATAATAATTAGCAAACAGGCTAAAAACCACATATTTTTATCGGTTTTTTCATTTTAAAAAATTACAAAAAGACGCAAGACAAAAAGCGATAATTTTTTTCAACGCAGCTAATTTTTTTTAATAAAAATCTAAAAACCATATTTTTCTATTAGTTCCTGGATTTTCAAAAGATAATAATAATTAGCAAATAGGCTAACAACCACATATTTTTATGAGTATTTTTTATTTTAAAAAATTTCAAAATGTCGTAAGACAAAAGGCAGTACTTTTTTTGAACGTAGCTAAAGTTTTTTAATAATAATCTAAAAACAATATTGTTCTATCAGTTCCAGGATTTGCAAAAAATAATAATAATTAGCGAATAGGCTAAAAACCACATATTTTATCGATTTTTTTGACTTTAATAAATTACAGAAAGACGTAAGACAAAATGCGATATTTTTTTTGCACGCAGCTAACGTTTTTTAATAATAATCTAAAAATCATATTTTTTTATCAGTTCCTGGATTTGCAAAAAATAATAATAATTAGCGAATAGGCTAAAAACCACATACTTTTTATGGTTTTTTTTTATTTTAAAAAATTACAAAAAGACGTAAGACAAAAAGCGAACGTTTTTTTGAATGCAGATAGCGTTTTTTAATAATAATCTAAAAACCACATTTTTCTATCAGTTTTTGGATTTGCAAAAAGTAATAGTAATTAGCGAATACGCTTAGGACCACATATATTTATCGGTTTTTTGTTTGTAAAAATATTCAAAAAGACGTAAGACAAAATGCGATAATTTTTTTAAACGCACCTAACGTTTTTTAATAATAATCTAAAAGCCACATTTTTCTATCAGTTCCTGGATTTGCAAAAAATAATAATAATTAGCGAATAGCCTAAAAACCACATATTTTTTTCGTTTTTTTTGATTTTAATAAATTACAGAAAGTCGCAAGATAAAAGGCAATACTTTTTTTGGACGCAGCTAACGTTTTTTACTAATAATGTAAAAATCATATTTTTTTATCAGTTCCTGGATTTGCAAAAAATAATAATAATTAGCGAATAGGCTAAAAGCCACATATTTTAATCGGATTTTTTTTTATTTTAAAAAATTACAAAAAGTCGTAAGACAAAAGGCAATACTTTTTTTGGACGCAGCTAAGGTTTTTTAATAATAATCTAAAAATCATATTTTTCTATCAGTTCCTGGATTTGCAAAAAATAATAATAATTAGCAAATAGGCTAAAAACCACATAATTTTTATCGCTTTTTTTTATTTTAAAAAATTACAAAAAGTCGTAAGACAAAAGGCAATACTTTTTTTGGACGCAGCTAAGGTTTTTTAATAATAATCTAAAAATCATATTTTTCTATCAGTTTCTGGATTTGCAAAAAATAATAATAATTAGCAAATAGGCTAAAAACCACATAATTTTTTTTATTTGAAAAAATTACAAAAAGACGTAAGAGAAAAAGCGAAATTTTTTTGAATGCAGCTAGCGTTTTTTAATAATAATCTAAAAACCACATTTTTCTATCAGTTTCTGGATTTTCAAAAAATATTAATAATTAGGAAATAGGCTAACAACCACATACTTTTATCGGTATTTTTTATTTTAAAAAATTACAAAAATTCGTAAGACAAAAGGCAATAATATTTTTGAACGCAGCTAACGCTTTTTAATAATAATAATCTAAAAACCACATTTTTGTATCAGTTTCTGGATTTGCAAAAATAATAATTAGCGAATAGGCTAAAAATTACATATTTTTATCAGTTTTTGTTATTTTAAAAAATTACAAAAAGACGTAAGACAAAATGCGATAATTTTTTTAAACGCACCTAGCGTTTTTTAATAATAATCTAAAAACCACAATTTTCTATCAGTTCCTGGATTTGCAAAAAATGATAATAATATAGGCTAAAAACTAAAAAAAAAATTATCGGTGTTTTTGATTTTAAAAATTACAAAGCGACGCAAGACAAAAGGCGATACTTTTTTTGAACGCAGCTGACATTTTTTAATAATAATGTAAAAACCATATTTAATAGAAATAATAATAATTAGCAAATATGCTAAAAACCATATATTTTTATGGTTTTTTTTTATTTTAAAAAATTACAAAAAGACGTAAGCGAATAGGCTAAAAGCGACATGTTTTTCTCGGTTTTTTGCTTTTAAAAACATTCAAAAAGACGTAAGACAAAAACCTATAATTTTTTTAAACGTAGCTAAAGTTTCTTAATAGTAATCTAAAAATCAAATTTTTTTATCAGTTCTGGGATTTGCAAAAAATAATATTAATTAGCGAATGGGTCAAAAACCACATACTTTTTATCGATTTTTTTTATTTTAAAAAATTAAAAAAGACGTAAGACAAAAGGCGATACTTTTTTTGAACGCAGTTAACGTTTTTTAATAATAATCTAAAAACCACATTTTTCTATCAGTTCCTGGATTTGCAAAAAATAATTAGCGTATAGGTTAAAAACCACATATTTTTATCGTTTTTTTTTTTATTTTAAAAAATTACAAAATGACGTTAGACAAAAGGCAATACTTTTATTAAACGCAGCTAAAATTTTTTATTCATAATTCAAAAACCACATTTTTCTATCAGTTCCTGGATTTGCAAAAAATAATAATTGGCGAATGGGCTAAAAACCACATATTTTTCTTTCTTTTAAAAAATTACAAAAAACGTAAGACACAAGGTGATTCTTTTTTTAAACGCAGGTAACGGTTTTTAATAATAATTCAAAAACCATAAGACAAAAGGCGATTTTTTTTTGAACGCAGCTAACGTTTTTTTAATAATAATTCAAAAACCACATTTTTTTATCGATTCCTGGATTTGCAAAAAATAATAATAATTAGCGAATAGGCTAAAAACCACATAATTTTATCAATTTTTTTTTATTTTAAAAAATTACAAAATTACGTAAGACAAAAGGCAACAATTTTTTTGAACGCAGCTAACGTTTTTTAATAATAATCTAAAAATCAAATTTTTTATCAGTTCTTGGATTTGCAAAAAATGATAATAATTAGCGAATAGGCTAAAAACCACATATTTTTAACGGTTTTTTTTATTTTAAAAAATTACAAAAAGACGTAAGCGAATCGGCTAAAAGCGACATATTTTCATCGGTTTTTGGCTTTTAAAAACATTCAAAAAGACGTAAGACAAAAACCTATAATTTTTTTTAAACGCAGCTAACTTTTCTTAATAATAATCTAAAAATCAAATTTTTCTATCAGTTCTGGGATTTGCAAAAAATAATATTAATTAGCGAATGGGCCAAAAACCACGTATTTTTATCGGTTTTATGATTTTAAAAAATTACAAAAAGACGTAAGATAAAAGGCGATACTTTTTTTAAACTCATCTAACGTTTTTTAATAATAATCTCAAAACCACATTTTTCTATCAGTTCTGGGATTTGCAAAAAATATTATTTATTAGCGAATAGGCTAAAAACCACATATTTTTATCGGTTTTTTGCATTTAAAAAATTACAGAAATACTCCATTTACGTTTAGCGTGAATATTGAAAAAACTGGTAATAGAAGGCAAAATTGAAGACAGAAGAGGTCAGGGTCATAGACGAATATCATTGCTCCAAAATCTTAGAGAATTGTATGATGTTATTACTACGACATTTTTCCGAAAGGCAGTGAACAAGGTATAGATCGCGCTGATGATAGGCAACACTCGAATAGAGCATGGCACTTTAATATGTTGGGATTTTAAAATCTGGTGCATTATGTTGAACAAGGGCAATAATATATGGGATCTTTGTAGGAAAAAGAGATCTATCGAAACTCTAAAAAGTGTACAGTGACAGTTAAGTACTATAATGGACGTCATTATAATGTTAATAAAAAGTTATACAACTTCCGTGTTTAAAACTTATTTTGAGTTGCAATAGTAAGGGAGTAAAAGAGGAGTGGAAAATAAGGTAAATCACCGTGTACAAAAGCCTGGGTTGCCAGCTCAATGAAAGATAAGACCACACAAAATTTCGTGCAAGAGTTGAACTGATCAAATCTTGAAATTTTATTTACTATCGAAAAGCCTCAGTTAAATGTTTTGGCCATATCTTGAGAAATGACAAATACGAACTTTTAAAATTTTTTAAGATTCTGGAAGGAACATTGAAGGAATAGAAGGTTCGAATCGCAGAAGAATTTGAGTTGGTTTGGTATTAGCACTACGACATTTTTAGACAGAAGACATAAAGTTTGTTTTTTTTTTAATTTAAATTTTTCAGCAAAAAATTTTTTTTTATAAATATCTACGCCGCATTTTTAACATACTTAAGTTGCTCAAACGGACAAGAAGGCACAACATTCGTCCGTTATTTATTAGGTTAAGCTTCTTTATTGCAAGTTAGCTTTTTTTATCTCTGAAACTTTCTTTTTAAACACATTTAAGATATATCGAAAATCCCTTTTGAGGACCCTTGTAGATACCCTTCAAAGATAAATCGTCCCAAATTGAGAAAACACCAAGAGAGAAACAAAAGGCGCGAAGACAGCAACTTTTTAGGGGCTACTTACAGATAACGTATCTAAACTAAACGTATTGGGACCCGCAACTGCAAAATAATATAAGGAGGTTAACTTTCGTGGTCTCCACTTGAGTAAAAATATTTTTTCTACATCCCTCGATAAAACTCTAGTCTAGAATGGGTCTTACCCAATACATTTTTAATAGCGAATAGACTGTTCTAACCACCAATTAATATTTACTCATAAGAGGTATTTTATGGTGGTCCAAAAAACACTGCACCCATTTTTTTGCAGGTTTTTTTAATGGTTGGCAAACAGATATAACGGTAGAAAAACAAAAGTAATAAGATACGGGTATAAGCCAAACTTACCCTAAGATGAATTATCGTATATGAAGACACACTGCTTACAAAATTTTCGGTTTAAATGTATTTATAAAGCTATTAAAAAAAACGCAAAAATCGATAGGAAAAAGATTTTTTAGACAAACACTTTTCATAACGAAATGATAAAAGATCTTGGGTGGAAAAAAAAAATTCAAACTTGGATGAGCATCCCACAAGGAACAAACAAAGGACCAAAGCGAAAAGAGAAATGATTAAACGATGTTTCGACCTGGGAAACCAGCATGGGCTCATCACCATTCCCAAACATCATTCAACACTATCATACACATTGTCTTCCAACTTTGTATCATTCACAAATAGGCATCGTTCCACACTATATACATAAACGGAGCCAGCGAGTAAGAGCCGAAATCATCAGATCGAAAAAAAATTAGTAGAACGTATTCGAAATGACCGGGGAAGAAGAAAAGTTAAATAATTTTTTTTGTCAATACTTATATAAGTCACCTGATATGGATTCGTCCTGGGTACCGATTCTGGAAGTCAAAGGAAGTGATCGTTCGCTTGAGAGAAGGGAAGCAGTGTCAACCAACACTTGAAAGTAGTGACGAGACGATCGAAGAATTGCCAATCTATTATGGGCACGCGCAGAGCTGCCTCGAACAACAATTTTTGAGCGAAGCCGTTCTCTTGACTAGACCCAGTAGTATGGACTTGTAGGAAAGCTCGTGTAAAAAACGTCACTCGTATTATTTCAGAGCACGCTATTGGATGAAACCATCACCTGACAAACCTCGCTAATGCGCATGCTACGGCCAACTTGACCATCTCATAAAGTGCGACGTCGCACAGTGGTCGATTTTTGTAAAAACGCGGATATTAAAAAAAAAACTTCCACATTGTAATTTAATCGTACAAAATATTTAGTTTTAGTAAAAAAATAAATAGTTAACAATATTTAAATAAGTAAGCATTTATTCTTTTTAAACTGATACACAGGATGATAATGTGAATTTTCACAATTACTTTAACACATTTTTAAGAAGGTAAAAGATACATATTTATTAATTGGCTAAATTAAACTAGAAATGTTAGCTTAAAACAATCAAATTTACTTTAAAGTAATTGACACAAGATATAAGTGTTACAGTATACTAGTATATTTTTATGTATATAGTTTTTTGAAATTCTAAGCATTTTTATATAACATACCCTATGTCGTTTACAATATTTAAATAAGTAATCATTTATTTTTTTTAGCTAATACACAGGATGATCGTGTGAATTTTCACATTTACCTTAAGACATTTTTAAGAAGGTAAAAGATACATATTTATTAATTGGCTAAATTAAACTAAAAATGTTAGCTTAGAACAATTAAATTTACTTTAAAGTAATTGACACAATATATAAGTGTTACAGTATACTAGTATATTTTTTATGTATATAGTGTTTTGAAATTCTAAGCATTTTTATATAACATACCCTATGTCGATCTTCATCTGTCTCTGTCTTCTATTTAAAATTTGATGTTGAATATTGATGCGTAACATCAAACTCGTAAAAAGCATAGTTTATTCTTTGGCCAACTATTCGCCTAGTATCTTAACAACCATATAAGGGCAAATTTGGACAAATTTTGAATTTTTTAATTTTTCAAGTTATGTCCGCGTTTTTCTGAAAATCGACCACCGTGCGTTGTTCGCATGACTTTTGTGCGATGGATCACTTCTCAGTGTATGATCGTTCTATTACGTCCAGAATCGAGCCCTTGGCGTGTTAATATTTCCAATAAATTCTTTGTGGTTGAAGTAACCGATTCCCAACCCAACCCAGCCATCATTTTTTTAAAACTCTTCGATTTTCTCCCATTTAATTCAAACTAATATACAATATGGTGATAAAGAAATGAAAAATTAAGATCCAACCGCAATTAAAATCAGTTTTAAAAATTAAAAATCTTAGGTAAGAAAGTCACCCATACTATTTATGTTTCTCCTGGGCACACCTCTAAAAGAATATATTATCACTTATTTCGCGTCTGTCTATGGGATTTCCTTAAAGAGATTTCCCTAAACCGATCCCTGAATAAGGCAATCTGCGGTAAGTGAGATACCAATCTTATATTCCCCTTAAATCCTAGCCCTATATTCTTTACCATTGACTAGAGAAAGCGTTTAATAGATATTTGTATATCTTGTGGAAAAGGAAGAAACTTTTGAATAATGAATGTCTGTATTAGCAAGATTATTACGACCTTCTCGGATAGCCAAGCAGCAAAGCCTCGTGAAATCTCAACCGATACACTTAAAATTGATGAGAGATATCCTGGAACTCTTTTTAGCTCTGATCAACCACAACAAGGAAACTCTTGTCTAAGCAAGGATCATAAAGACCCAATCTTTTAAGTGTGTGGGCCTCGAATATGTATTTGAAACAACAAAACATGTTTGACTAAAACGAGAGGGAGAGGAACAAAAAAAAAACTATGGTGAAATAGCATTACTCGCATTTAAAAGAAACTCATAAGAAATCAGAACAGAATAATAGTAACGGACAGTTGTACATGACGAGAATATATCCAAAGGAACTTATCTGAAAAGTATACGATGAGGACGACAAATCCGCCCCTCACATCCTATTTGAATACCAGGGTACCGATTATGGAAGTCATAGGATCGTTCGCCTGAGAGAAGGGAAGCAGCTTCAACCAATAAACGCGCTTAAAAACAGTGACGAGACGATCAAAGAATCAACAATCTATTATGAGCATTCGCAGAGCTGCCTTAAGCAACAATTTTTGAGCGAAGCTTTCTCTTGACTAGACCCAGTATTATGGACTTGTAGGAAAGCTCGTGTGAAAAACGTCACTCGTATGATTTCAGAGCACGCTATTGGATGAAACCATCGCGTGACCGATGGATATTTTACTCGCTAATACGCATGCTACGGCCAACTTGACCGTCTCGTAAAGTACGACGTCGCACAGTGGTCGATTTTTGTAAAAACGCGGACATTAAAAAAAACCTTCCACATTGTAATTTAATCGTACAAAATATTTAGTTTCAATAAAAAAATAAATAGTTTACTATATTAAAATAAGTAAGCATTTATTCTTTTTTAGCTGATACACAGGATGATCGTGTGAATTTTCACATTTACCTTAAGACATTTTTAAGAAGGTAAAAGATACATATTTATTAATTGGCTAAATTAAACTAAAAATGTTAGTTTAGAACAATCAAATTTACTTTAAAAGTAATTGACACAATATATAAGTGTTATAGGGTATATTAAAAAGAATGCCAAGCGAAACTTTCAAATGAAACACCTAGTATATTATTGTATTATTGCATTCTGTTTTGAAATTCTAAGCATTTTTATGTAACATACCCTATGTCAATCTTAACCTGTTTTCGAGATATCAACAGTTAAATACTGTCATACTCTGGGTCTTCTATTTGAAAATTGATACTGATGCGTAATATCAAACTCGTAAAAAGCATAGTTTATTCTTTGGTCAATTATTCGCCTAGTATCTTGACAACCATATAAGGGCAAATTTAGACACATTTTGAATGTTTTAATTTCTCAAGTTATGTCCGCGTTTTTCTGAAAATTGACCACCGTGCGTTGTTCGTATGACTTTTGTGCGATAGATCACTTCTCAGGGTATGATCGTTCTATTACGCCCAGAATCGAGCCCCAGGGCACTCGAATGGCAGAGACAACTATCCAAAACTAACTAAACTAACTAAAAACTTTTAGAAAGAGGCTTTTGCACTTGACGTGTCAAACCTACTAAAGTAAAAGTAAGATACAATAACTAAACTAGATCAAGTGCAAGGAAAACCTTACGTTTTTTTTTTAAAAAATCAATGATAAAATTAAGGAAAAAACGCTTGCAGTTTATTTTTGCTGAAAATGTCCAATTTATTTGCTAAAATCTGCAAATGAATACAAATTGCTAACACCCAAGTTCTGCACATATCGATTCACCACCAAAAAGAGTTTTTTAAAGATATGTTGGTTAGATAGTCACTGATTGTAGTAGACTGTGTCACAAAATTTAAAAAAACATCAAATGGTGGTCCCATAGAGACGAAACTGCTTATCAATTTAGACAAATTTCGAAATCTGGGTTGCAATATTAAACGTGATCATAAAGAACTGTGACTTCAGCAATAACACAGCATCTTTATACAACCTTAATTAATGGTTTGGTATGTGACCAAGTCTAAGAGCACTTTTTTCGATGTATTAGTCTAATATTACTGAACAATTAATGTCTGCAAAAAAATATTTATAGACAGTCAAGCGGAAATTAAAAACACCGGCATTTTACCACATCAACCCAAAAGTAATATGGAACTGCCTGCGGGTGAAAATTCTCCGCATCGTAAGCAAAGACCAGAAAGGCAGTTTATGGAATATAATTATTTGTTAGACAAGCCTGCTGTCCAAAACTTTCTTAAGTATTCCTGCAGCATTAATTTATTTCAAATCAAATCAAATCAAAAACTACTTTATTTAGACCCTAAAATAATAAAATAATATACAAAACAATATAAAATCGAGTTATCTTTTTACGAGATTAAAGTATACACATACACAAAATAAGTAAATTCAACAATGACAAACATAATACTAATACATAAATAATTAAAATAGGAATTTAAGTATTTGCAGAATAAAAAAAAATTAAACCATGAAAATTACCTGTTAAGAAATTCGTCCAGCTAATAATACGAATTATTTTTAATAGTTTATTTTGAAATAATCTAAGTGAGGCTGCAGATCAAATTTTACTATTTAGAGAATTTTACAGCTTGCACTCATTGTACAAAATACTTTTTTATTGTAATTATAGTGGTTTCTTTACTTTAAAAAATAATTTAGATTTTTTTATCGTATACGCACACTTCCAAAATATAGAGGCCGCCAACAGTAAGAATTACAATTTTTTTAAATGAGCTTCTGCAGCTTACAAGGTATTTTAATTTAGCAATTATTCTTACTGCATATTTTTGTAGAAGTAACTCCCTGCCCACATCTGCATAATTATTCCAGTTGATAATAGCATATTTTATTTGGGAGTAAATGTTGGCGCAGTATAAGCTAAGTAAAATGTGACGGCTACAATCCTTAGACATAAAATTAATTCCATAACAGCGTTGTCTTAATTTTACACAATTTGTCCCTAACTCCCTACAGTTTGGTATGCTTCACAGGCAAAATCTCCTTATCAGAGTGACCTAAAAATAGCAAAATTATTATGAAGACTGAAATTGCATTGTTTCGTAAAAATCACTGTTTTTTGTAGATTTAACAACAAAAGTAGCTCTATCATAAACCTCCTCTATTTTACCAATCAAGCTTAAAATGTAATCAGTAATTATAAGACCGTTTATATCATCAGCAAAAGATAGGATATGAACGCCCGCAATTCCATTTAAATAATCTGTTAAGTCTCTGGCAAAAATATTTAAAAATAAAGGCCTCAGTATAGAACCTTCTGGAACTTTCTTTTTAATTTCCCGCTCGTTACTTTGAATTTTATTAAATTCAGTTTTTGAAATCTTTCATGAAGGTAACATTTTGTCCAATCTTGCGACAAGCCCCTAGCTAACTAAAAACAAATGCCTTAGAGAAGTCCATGAAGAGACCAGCAACACATCTGTTTTTAAACAATGATTTTATAATTAGACCTGCATCTTAACATCTTAACAAAACCTTAATCAATGGTTTGGTATGTAGCTAATTCCTATATCTGAGAGCGCTTTTTCGTAACTTACGAGTCTTAGACGAAATCTACAAAATAAGTTTTCGTTTACTTTAGATCGGACCCTCCGGTTTCAAATGAGTTCATTGTTTTCGTTCCACTCGATGCGGTTGTTCGAAAAGTGGGAACGGGAATTTATCTTGCCAAATTGTTTCATTAGAGATTTAAGTGTTTGTTTAGGACAGAATTAGGCTTTACGATGCTTAGAAAAGAGTGCATCAAATGGAAAGAAAGATAATAATTGATCAGTTAATAGAAGTGAAGAAAAAATTATAAAAAGTTTTTGCTAGTCTGCTAGTCGAATACCTCCTTGGTATTAAGTTTAAAATAAATTTTCGAGGGTAGTAGATAAGGTTTTTGTAAAGGTAGATTTTTACGTCAAATCAATGCTTGTTCGATAAAATTTAAAGAAAAATGGCAGCATTATCCCTTGTATTGCAAGGAAAATATTATACGTGGTATAATAAAACTCTCATGTTTATGTTTAGCGCTAATCGTGTTACTATTTTTTTTTAGGGTGGGATATTATATATATTATTATTAAAGGAAAATAGCAAAATAACATTAAATATAAAAGTACATATGAACACTCTTGAAAAAAAAAATCACAATTAATAAAATCTAAAGAAGATACATCTCATCCAATCGCTGTGTTTATGGGATAGTTACTGCATTTCCTCTTTGAACTGCCAAACTAATTAGTTCTCTTAAAATTGAGGCAGACCTAGGTTAACTTGTAATTTTTTTAAATTTTGCTTTTGATTATTTTAAAGAGAAGTTTAGCATCTTCGCCTCAATGTCCGAAAGTTTTAACTCAGAAAGAAATAAAAAAATATTGATTCAAAAGATCACTATTTTCTTTTTTTATTTTTTTCCGAAATGTTTGCTACTTCTCCGGCTTTTTTGGAAATGAAATTAAGATAAGAAAATTCCATTCTGTCGGAACATGTTGCGTCTTATAGCAGTTGCTTACCCCATTTCCAAGGCACATATGAAATCCCATCTGCTCTTTCGCTTTTTGTCTGATATACCTGGACGTTCAAAAAGTGAAGAAATTTCAACTCATGAAAGAGCTCTTTAATGAGGTCGTTAATGCTGCTATACCGAGACCAACGTTCTACGCTTATGCGGCATGAAAGACCATTATGCCCATTTTTTTTAGAGCTTCGTCATAATCGCAGGTATGAGGTTCACATATTGGCTGACCACTTCTAAGAGCTATGGAAATTCGAAAAGGGTTGTTGTCTATGTGCGTACCAAGAAGAGAAAAAGTTAAAACATTTTACCAAGTTCCAATCTCCTCTTCTTGTAGCACTAGCCCTTTTGTCATTATTTTCTGAAATTATTTTCGTGATGAAAGTTTTACAGACTAGCTCTTTTTGTTTAGTATAATTGTTAAGAAATGATTCATTACCACTTAAGGAAGTCCAATCGAAATGACTTCTTCCAAGAGTTCGTCAATACTATTGATTATACTCTAAGACATAATTAAATTTAGTAAACAAGAAGAGTTTTGGTTTAAACTAATAAATGCCGAAAAAAATCTTACAGAGAGTTTACATAAGTACCATGACTTTACATCAAAACTACAATCTGTTATTCTTCCTGTGGTCATTTTTAAAATTGAGTCATAGAGGTCCAATCATTTTGAATCATATCCCCAAAACCCCAATATTTTAAAATGAAAATATGAATTTTATAATTTTGTAATTTTCAACGGTTTTATTTTTTCCAAAATCTTGATGACTTCTTCCGCTATTTTACTGATCGAGTCAAAATAGGTTTTTGTGTTATTACAACTTATCTGATATCATCTGCTGCTTCAGGCCCTGTGGCAACATCACCTGTCTGTACCTTTTCTGCATGACATGTCGTGAAACTTATTTGATTGAACTGTTTCCCTGGAAGTTCAAATACTCATTTCATCTGAAATAATTTATAAATCGCATTTACCTGTGCTCTAATTTCCGGTTGTTGTAAAGCCAATAGACGTGCGAATTTTTCATGCTTATGTGCATTGAAAATTAATTTATTAAGGTTAGAAATAACATAGAGCCTCCTTTCTTTGTATATTTTCTTAGTTTCAGGTTTTTATGAATTTTGCTTTAAATAATCAAGATTGAATCTGGATATAAAAAATTAGTGAATTTAAGGGCTTCCCATATTTTCCACAAAAATAAATTGGAGGATTTTCTTAGAAAATTTTTCCTGTCAATGATTAATGGAAAAGGATTGCATTCGTGCATTCTGTGGTTACAGAGTTTTACCCGGTTTCACTCAGGTGATATATTTTTATCGCTTTCAGTTTGGAACAAGATAAATTCGTCTAAGTTTAGAGGATGAAATTTTTGCCAGGAATGTATTATTACTAAATTAATTTAAAAAAAAAAACTTAAGTGTTCAATAAGTTCAACAATATTTTAACATAGATAATAAATTAGTTAAAAATTGCAACAGTCGGAGCTGAGATAGAAATTAGAGTTTATTAAATATTAAGGTGACGCAAATATTGCAAACTGTTTCGTGCAGTATGTGAAAGTGATATGTGGATTTTGAAATCTCTGAAATTATTTATATGTAGATAATCAAAGCATACAAATCCTTTCTACTTTTTACAAGTAGGAATGCTGACGTTACGAATAGTTTAGGCTGCATCTTAGGACTCTAACTCAAAAAATATTAATTTAATATTAAACTTATTCTTTTCAGATTAGCAATTCAGGAGGAGAGTACCCAAATTTCATGGTACCATTTTTTCGCAGGAAACCCAAGGTAAGTTTTAAAAATTTGAATAATCATGGCCTTTCTCATGTTGTTCTACTTATTTATAAAATTAATAATTTTAGAAATAAATCAATAAATTAAAACGAAGAGCGGTTATGATAAAAAAAGTAAAAAATTGCTTGTTTTTAGCGTGTTTTATTATGTTTATAAAAATCTGAAAACTGTAGCTGTCAAAACCAAAATTATGGATTTATTGTTTTTCTTTTTAATTCGGAACATTTGCTTGGGCAATTGTTATAATTATCATTTATAACATCTATTTTATTTTCTTTAAATAATAAATGTTTTGTTCCTGAAAATTGTAAGGAAACCCCATTTCAAACAAAAAAAAATCAACAACATGAAACAAAAGTGTAGAGCCACGAAATTGCACAATGTAGCGCATTAGTTTTTTTTAAACACTTCCCCTAAAGGCCATTAAGGGTAAAGCGATACTGCTTCGCAAAGGTGCTCAGAGGAACTGAGAATCACTTAAAGTGCATCAAGAAGGGAAAAAAGCAATTAAGAGTTCGGTTCTTTGAAACTAAAAATCAAAAGGAAAATGTGCTTGTCATCGTCTAAAGAGATACTTTGGATATTTTATGTTTAATGATTACCATAAAAAAGGGAAATGGTTTAGGAAAACTATTAGAAAAAATCTTAATGACGTTAAATTGTTACTTTGCAGGAAGATTAACTAAATCTTACCGAAAGGGTTGTAGGTTTTTACAAATTCCGAAATCCTATATTTAGTCAAGAAATATTTATTTATTTTAATAAAGATAATAATAATGGGGCTTCCCGTAGAAAATATGATCTTTTTATGAAAAATACATACGGTTGGCCTATTGCGAATCACAGTATTTACTTGGGATATTTGTTCCTGTTTTTTTGTTTTACTCTATGTTTTTGCAAATTTGCGTATGGTATGGTATGTATGGCTCAAAAAGTATGTCCCCAAAGTGTTGAAAAATTGAGAAAATATTTAAACACAAAATATCAAAGAAACAAAGATTTGATTATAGAAATAATAGATTTAAAAATGTAAATTTTTTCATATCACTAAGAATTAAATAGCCATGGAAGCTCAATTCCTAGTAGCATTTTTGGTCAGAACTTGGTTATTATATACAAATAAAATAGGGACTAAATTACCTAAAAAGTTCTGCTATTATACCTGAGTGAGGACAAAACTGACGTAAATATTTCCCCCAAATAGATCAGACTAATTAGTTGTCCAGATAGGTTAATATAAAATGAACGCTGTTTTAATAAATTATTCTCGTAAAGAATAATGGCTACCTAATATAAGTTGAATTCACATAATAATTAAATGGTTTTAAAAGGATCTTATTCAGAAAACTCAACCGAAATCTACCAGACAAATAAATCTTCCCGATAAAATTCAGTTTTGAAAAATAATCAAAATTTAAAGTCACAAATACACCTTTTTTTGACATTTGAACACACAGGTAAAAAAATATTATTTGACTTTGGACTCAGAATTTAGAAAATTACTGAAAATCGATTTAATACACATAAAGCGGCCGATTCATGTTAACCCATTTATTTCTTCAAAAGCTAACTTGCCTATCTAAGATTTAGGTGAAAATAGGTAATTTGTGACTACAGCAGATATTCAAAAAATATCTTACGATAAAGACAAACTACTTGGTAAAAAGAACTACATTAGAGCTCCTTGAGTTTTGTTGTAGCCTAAAAAATTTAAAACTTTGCATCGTACCTACACAAAATATGCAGTGAATTTTACCTGACGGTTTATAATCAGTTTTTTTTAATACGATGCAGCTATCCTCTGCCTAAAGTGCTGTTTAGATCGATTTTTTTATCTCGTCGTCAATGTGGATCATATCATCAAAAATTTCAATCAAATATCGAGTCGCGCACTAATGCTTGCTCGCGAACGTCAACAACAACAACATATTTTGAGTGTACATTCTTTTTTCTGAGTTGAGTATAAAAACTGTATTTTTTTCTCAAAGCCTAATTTTAGTATTTTGCTCAGCTCATATTTAGGAATTTGTTTGAAAGTTTAAGACAATAATGTGTTTGAAATTAACTCTGTTGTTCCTCTATTGTTTATATTTTCATCAGTACAATCTCTGATCGTCTTCAGGTGCAAACTACAATCTATTCCTAAGTCTACGTACTTATATACTATGGGAAATCACTTCACCGTGAAGTTTAAGCAGTTGGCTCCGCCCAAGGAGAGGCTTCCAAATATCTGGAATTTCAACACTTAGTTTACTGAAAATACTCTGGTTCTGCCCAATAAACGCAGCTTCAAGGAATTTTTGTTTCTTCCAGTGTGACTCTTGTGCAAAACCTTTGCTTCTGTCCATTTGATTCGGTGTTGTTTTAGTCATGCATGTTTGGCGATTCCCGATTCCTTTGTTTCACCTCTTTGGGTGTTCCTTAAGCCTAACAGATTGTGGTCTTTTTGTTTCGCCTATGTACCCAATGAGCATTTTCAGAAACCTCTGGTGACAAAAATTTATCTAATTATTATGAAGAGGGTTCTATTAATGCCCTAGGGTATTTAGAGGTTTCATAGAGGAATTGAGTTTGTATATTTGTTTTATTAAAGGTTCTAAATTGACGGTACCCTAAGGTACCCTAAACATAACACTGGTGTTAACAATATTTTCACGGACATCTTTATAAAAATTAAAGTCATCTGTAACAAATGTTATATAAATTGGTGTTAACAATGTTTCCACCAACATATTTATAAAAATATAAGTCATCAGTGACAAAAGTTATATAAATTGGTTTTTTAAATCTTTCTGTTAACCCATCTATAAAACCGTAAGTAACTATCAATTAAAGATATATAGATTGGTTTTTAAAATGTTGCTATTAACTCACTTCTAAAAACTTAATTAACCAACAACAAAGAGATACTTATAAAAACTTGGGAACTTACACACAATAGGTAATTATATAAATTGGTGTCTGTAATATTCTTATGAACTCATTCATAAACCTTTTTTGCCCATTCTTTCTATAATGTTTTTATTAATTTCTTTGTATAGTGGTTATAATACCGCAGTTTTTACAACAAAAAAAAACAATTTTAATTTATAACAAAACAAACAAGATTTTTTAGGTTAATTTTGTGACATCAAAAGGCTTTAAAAGGTGCATTTTTGCGACTTTAAAAGGTGCGTTTTTGCGACATCAAAAGGCGCGTTTTTGCTAGATACCATGCCATCATTATCTGGTTTTAATTACATCAATATGAGAGAGATAAGAGATCCAAATCTTCTTGAGATAGTTTTCGATTACAGATATCGGAATCGAATGCATTCTACACCCGATTTCGACCAGCGTTTCTCATGCGCGGCCACCCTGACTCAAAAAACTCATCACGTGGACCGTCATGAACTTGTATAGGCAAATCTCGCTTAGACTACGTGATCCGTGTTTTGATTCGAGGAGCCCACGCATAAGAAACCCATAGATGGGAACCGGGTTTTAGAAAAAGAGAACAATATAGTAACCGTGTTAAGTTCGCAAAAATGCACCATGAAACTTCGAGTGCATACAGTGCGCACGGCTGGTCGGCGGCAATTCTGAATACATCACCTTACGATACGACGGAATGCAGCCTCAAGATCCGTTTCTGCGCGTTTGACATAGTTACTATTATCCTCTTTTTCTAAATGCATTCGTCTGAGAGAGATCCAGCATGCCAGGGAAATACCTGCCTGTACACACTTCGACCCCGCAATCTAACTATCTTCTTGAGATATTTACCTCTGACAGTTATGTGGGTTTGAAGGGTGTGCAGGCCGGTATTTTTCCTGGAATGTGCAGTATGCTGGATCTCTCTCAGACGAATACATTTAGGAAAAGAGAACAATGGTAACTATGTTAAGCTCGCAGAAACGGACCTTCAGTGTTCAACACTGCGCCATCTGCAGCTTTTTTTGTTCCAACTAGCATCATGTTTTAAAACGTTGATAATATAGTGTTGAAAGAGGTAAACAGTGGTATAATTGTATTGTTTTTTTTTATAGAATTGTCGTAAATTTTCGCCATTTTGGATTCCAACGATAGGTTTTTGACGAAAATAAAAACGTTATTTATTGCTTCTTTAGGGTTAAAAACCAAATACAAAATTCAATATTTCTCCCAGAATGCCAAAAACATATGTGAAAAAAAAGTATTATTTAAATGAATATTTTTTCCCCGTTTTCTTAAGTATTTTTGGAGCCCATGAAAATTTTGTGAGTGTATTCGAAAACCATACAGTACAGACGGGACCGCAGCTGATTATCAGAGTAGGATGACTGGGAAAACATCTTTTATTTAACCTATAGTATATAAATATTCATATTCCAGCTTCAACTTATCCCACTTCCAATTTAATTTATTTTAGAAGATTGGTATGCACCATTTTATAAATTTTTTATTTTAAAAACAAAAAAAATAATACATAACACGCAAAGGGAAGAAAGATGGAAAATTTATATTTCTAAATCGATAAAAACCTTTAATTTGTTATGTAGTGTTGTTAGAATAGTTGTAAAATCTTTTTATAATAATATGTAGACTTGAGGGTTCATAAGGAATTTTTATAAAATATATATGTTGTTTTTCTATCCATTACTATGTACCATATATACCAATATACCAATTTTTATAAGCTGGTGTTGGTCAATTGTTTGTCAAGTCCTTTTTACTCATTTAAGAGATATATTAGAGTTATAAAATTATCACCAACACTAAATAATATAACTTTTGGTTATTTTGTGAAGGTTTTAGGTTATTTGCTGTAACTTCTATATAGACAAAAATGCTCATTGGGTATGATTCCCCACACTCACAAGGAACTTGGTAAATGCATTCCTTATTTTGGCTGTTCTCTGATTTTGTTTTAAAAGAAGGTTTCAAAATGTGATATAAGAATTAAAAGCTGTTTTAATATTAAAATTGTTCACTACTCTTCAAATTTTCTCTGATACTCCCTTAATGTACGGAATTTTAAGGAATCCATTTACCTGGTTTTGGTCTTGTAATCTCTGTTCTGTTTGCTAAAATTTAGAAATAGTGTCTGTTGTAAGTTTAAGGCCGAAACCACTCTGCTTTAGATCCTTCTTAATGTTTCTTATTTCGATTTCCAAGTCATGAGAATTGTTATAAATTTGAACGGCTCTATTATACAAAGTTCTTATTATTCCTCGTTTGGTTGTAGTAGAATGATTTGAACCTTGATTTAAATATTGTCCTCTGTGAGTGGGTTTACGATAGACTGTTGTTCTGATGTCACTTTCTACTCGTTGGACAAGTACATCAAGAAAAGAAATTTGACAATTTTGCTCCAAGTCCATTGTGAATTTAATGGTGAGTCTTATGTTATTTAGGTGGTGAAGAAATTCTGAAAGTTGTTGATCATTTCCGGTTTAACAATAAAAGTATCATCAACATATCTAACCCCGAGCTTAGGTTTATATGTTACTGTATCAACCGCGTGTGATTCGAACCACTCCATGTAAATATTAGCCACCATTGGCGAAAGTGATGAACCCATTGACAGACCGTCATCCCAAGCATAAAACCTATCTTCCCAGCACTCCAACAATTCGATAACCTCCAACGCAACGTCAGGCTGGTACGTTCATAAAGGGATTCGTCATCAACCTGTCTCTGTGTAATATTATCTAGCGATTCCTTTATCGGTCCTAAAACAAAAGATTCAAGAATATTAACAAAAAGTTTGGAATTTTCTACAAATGAAGCAATCTTACCTGCAAGAGGTCGAATAATTTTCAAAAGGAATTTAGACAGATTGCTTGTTGGAGAACTTCTGGAACTTTTGATTAAGCATAATAATTTATAAGTAGGTGGCCCTAGGAATAGATTGTAGTTTGCTCCTGAAGACGATCAAAGATTGTACTGATCGAAACGGCGTGTATAAATAAAATATAGACAATGGAAGTCTTAAACACAGAGCTAATTTCATATTTAGAATTGTTGCATAATGATCTTCTTTGGACTGTTGCAATAATTAATAGGTAGGTAAACTAATTTAGCTTAACCATAGATATTATTGTTTTTGGAAATTGGTCCTTTTTTAAATAAAAAGTCTTTTATTTGTCTTTTAGATTTAGACCTAAACCTCTTAGTCTGGGCTAGGAATCTTTAACGTGCTTCACTATCGATATATGGATCACAGGGTACCTTCCGCTTAATTTCCTCTACGTGGGACGGTATGGAACCGTATTAGCCTGCTCTTTAGTTAACACGGGCTACTCCGCGATATACCTCGTTTTTCCTTAATCTCACAAAATTATGTAATTTTACCAGAAAAAGCACCGGATGGGTGGTTTAATAACTGGCTAACAGCACATTTAGTTGAAAAAATAAGAGCCCTACAACTATGGGGAAATTTTTGTCTAATAAAAATAGGGTCCTTCCTTTTATTAAAAATCATTTGTTCAGATCTGCATTCCCAAAGCCTAGGTAAGAGGAATCTAAAAAGTTTTTCAGATAAATTCGGTGGCCAGTCGTATTATTGAACGAGCCTGTAACGGAGAATCAAGCTCGTGCAAGAATCTCAAAAATTAATGGCAATTTTTCTCAGGAAACGACAAATTACATAATATTGGAAATACAACGTTGCACTCTTAATATGAGGAATATGTCAGTGTCATAGGAGTCTTTAATAGTGGCAGTGGTTGCCGTAATGCAATACGAGTAATCGAATAAATATCGGGAAATTGAAGTAGTTTCAATCCAACCGAGAAATGGGAATAACTCTCTGCGTCGCACCGCAGTAAGAACGAAAATGTGAAATAATATTTGGCGTTTTTACGAAAAAACATCGAAATGAAATTGAAATATTTTCCATATCAAACATTATTATACCACGTCGTACCCCACTCCCATATAAGATAAATATTTATTAACCCTAGCAACAAAATTAGTTACCCCAGTATAAACATTTTAGACATCTTAGAAAAAAAACTTTGCTGTTCCAGCTAAATTGTTCACTGCTACAGCTTACGTTTCCTGCGTTTTACGGCGAATTTGATATAAATTCTTTAATTGTGATTGCTTAAATAATGTTTTATAAGGCAGGTATAGTCGTGGGACTCCCTGATAATTTTTAAAAAGGATGAAACAAGCCAGTAGATTTCTGGACTCTTTATTAGACCTTGAAGGCTTGGTCATAATGAATAATGAAACTATTTTTTATATATTATCTTTTACCGAAGCAAAATTCTCTTGAAGTTTGTCGTTTACCAAGATATATCCTACATAAAAACTACTACGTATACATAATATACGTATTGCGTGTTGGTTAGCTTTTGTTTCTACCACAATAGACTTACACCAGAGGACCATGATCCAGGTTAATTAATTTCGGTTCTTTATTTGAACTTCTCTAAATCTTAACTATGTTGGAAATTGGGAACCTTTGGTTGTAGTAAAACAAAGTTATGATTGTTTTCCACACACCAAAACTACATGAGTGCAAAAAATTGTAGTTTTGGTTTGTGGAAAACAATCATAACTTTGTTTTTTTCTCTAAATCTTGTTAATTTTACCAACTGTCCTCCTAGCTTGTGAAGTCCGTTAAAAAATATTAGAATTTAGTTTTAAACTGCTGCATAATTTTTGTCAAAAATGGTTACAAACTTTTTAAATTTTTCATATGTGTATTTTTCTTGTAAAAGTTACAACCCTTAAGTATCCTAACCTGTTTTTAAAATTTAAAGATTAAAAGGGGTCAATTTACTACTTTTTAAAGTGGGATAAAAACCGATCTCGTCATTAGTATCTGAAATTAAGCCACCCTAATGTAAGCTGTTTAACTTTTTCTTTGTTTTCATTTACTTTTTAGTTACAAAACCAAGACGCTCTTAGAAAAAACCTCTTAAATTATTAAACACGTAAAATATGTCGTTAAAAACTCTCTTCGAACTGTTTTAAAAGGACCTCAAAAGAAGCGTTTTTAGTGATTTCGAAATTACCCCAGGCAGAGATTTATGTTCCGAGTTATTCATTTTACGCTCGCGCTGAATAATTTTTAAATTTGTTTACGTAAGTCATTCCGCTAAAGTTGCAGAAAATTTAAAAGGTCTTTTAAAATGTTGCCATTCATTTTCTCTCTAAATAATGGATCCACACTCCAGATCTATTAGTCAACCATTCAAGAGTGGGGAAGGGTCAAGAAATATGACTGCCCATCTATATACCTACACTGTAAAAAAACGGTCAGAGTTAACCTATTTTCTAAACTGAGTGAAAAAATTGAGTAAAATTTTTTAGTATTTTTTTCAACCTATTTTGAGTACTTTCACCACTGAGTGAAAATTGAGTCAGTTCACTCCATTTCGAGTGACCTTTGATATCTCTAACTCAAGAGAGAGTGACTTAATTCTGTCATTTAGTATTCTGTGGATTTCGTGACTCGAATTTGAGTACATCGGGCCCTCGGCAAGTTCCGGCTTTCGTCGCGCCGTATCGTAAACGGAGATGGTCTACCCAGAATGTACCGGAACGCAATTTGTGCGATGCGAAGTGCTCGTGGCTCTCATTTGTTCAGAATTTTTGTGAATCGGAATGATTTTCAAAATAAAATTTTTATCGGTCACCAAGTTGGTGAAGTAAATCGCTACTTTGTACCGCCCACGTCCAAACTTCCAAAGGATAGTGCACATGTGCATGTTTTTTCAGTCTCTCAGGTATGCTTTGCTCAAGTTAAGTAGTTACCCACTGGTAGTTTGGAGGGTGGTATTCTTATGTATTTTTCTTATGGCTGTGGCTAAAGTCCCGACAGTCGGGAACGATACACGACAGCCGCTTAGGTGGTAAGATGTCGGCAGTTTTTTGTCGGGTTAGGTTAGGTTAGGATAAATTTTAATAATTATTATGAAATTTTGTTAAGTTATGTTCACACCAGGCACAGTCACAGGTTTAGTTCTAGTTTTTATCAACTCATATATCCCTGTCACTGTCTTTTTCTTAACAAAACAAGTGACAGGGATACAAGTTTTTAAAAAAAATTAGAACTAAACCTGTGACTAAGACGAGCATGAACGATACATCAGTTTTTCTGAGGAGAACCGGGAAAATGGCGTTTTTTGCCACTGTCGTGACTGTAGCAATTTAGCTGAATTCACGATAGCTCGTGTAATACCTAAATATAGACTTATAGTGGGGAAGGGTCAAGGGACTGTCGGGAAACTAGCCACAGTCTTTTGTTTTTTCTATTTGATTTACTATCAAACGTTTGTTTACATAAATTTTGTCTCGTCTTTTCATCATGTAGTCGTACATAATAAAGTGATGAAAAAATAGTGTATAAAACTTTCTTATTGCTAAGTGTACTCAACAAAACTTGCTCTCGTTTATTATAAGAAAATTTAGTTAAAATTACTAGTCAAAAAACAAAACATTGAAATGGTAATGAAAATTTGAGTGTAAATTACGATATAAACATATAGCAATGTAATCTAAATTGAAATGAAATTTAATCAAACTTTGAGTGAATCTAGTGTATTCCACTCTATATAAATGCACTCCTTCTACATGAGTGAAATTAACTCATAAAATGAGCGAATAAACTATTTTGAGCAAAAGTATACTAAGGAATCGAGCATCATTCACTAAAAATCGAGTGAGTTTTACTCCATTTGGAGTAAATATTATCCTTGAATCTTAGTGACTCTAAATAGAGTAAAAATACTCAAAAGAGAGTATATATTACCTGGATATTGAGTTAAATTAACTTAATATTGAGATATTGGTACTAAATGATAAAGTGAACTTTACTAAACAGTTGATTAATATGATTTGAAAATCACTCCCCAAGGAAATTTCCTTATCTCATAAAGTCACTTAAACTTGAGTTAAACCGCCTCTATGATTTCACTCCCACTTCTATAATTTCACCCAATTATATTTAGTAAATTTTCACTCAACTGTGGTGTGGACCGAAATTAGATCCTTTTTGAGTGATTCGAAGACTCAATAATTACCAATGCACATGCGGAAGTGCGCTGACCAGACAAATAAGGTAAGTGGACGCAACAAACTCGCGCAGACTTAGATTGAACTTTAATTGGTAGTTATTTGAAGTCATAACTATCTCCATGTGGACCGTAGCCGTTGGTGTGATGATTTTCTCGTTCTTGGGCCTTTACAAAGATTGTAACCCAAACCAAAACTGTTTCAGAAAAGCTTCTTGGACAAAATTTTAGGAAGTCATTTAAATTACCTTTGTCTTAGGCTGTGGCAAAAATCTAGGTAACTTAACTCGTATGCTTACCACCACGAGTGCTGTAATAAGCCTTACCACACCACACGTACGCGGTGAAATAATACATCTAATTACGAATCTAGCCAGATAGCACAAAGTACGCTTTGACCTGAACAAGTCCTTAAACGGCTGATATTAAAAAGCCGGTGGTCGTAAGACGTATTAAAGACGTCTAATTAGACTTCTATAAGATCAATAAAAAAATACCTTTAATATATCCTTCGTAAGAAATTCAAACCCAATCCCACCCATTTATTAAAAAAGTGAGTATATTTTACATCAAGAGATAAAAATAGCACTTCTCATCCGGAGGCAAAAAGTTTGTAGTAAAATAGTAATGGGGTTTTTACAATTCGTCGAGGGATAAAATTACACTATTATCACAATAGGATGGATAAGAGGCTGCTGAATGCTAGGGGGCGATGATCTCCATAGTGGACCAACACCGTTCTCAACTAAAAAGCAATTTAACTCATTTTGGTTTTAGTATCCTTTGGCCCATGATCGGTGCCATATTGACACCAAACTGATAGAAAATCTATGTTTTTCTTGTCAATTTGGTTATAAAAATGGCAGCCACAATAGGTTAAAGGGTACTGAAGCGGTAGGAGTTAACAGGCTTTTTAGTTGAGAACGGTGTTGAGTGGGCGGTGTCAATTCTAAACTATTTTCTTGACGCTAAAGGTGCGGCTTTATGAGCGTACTAATAGGCGGAGTGTCAGCGTTTAATGGAAAAAATTTCACAGCTGTCAAATTGTGTGAAAAATAATTTTTTCCCCACATATATTTAAATTAAGTTGATAACAACAAGATTATTGATAGACATCTTAGGCAAGAAGTGAATAAGATGTTTATAAAACGTATAAAAGCAGACGAAGCGTCCCAAAAAAGACGTTTATAAGATATCTTATTAATGTCCAAGACGTCCCGACGTAAATCAGACCAAAATAGAACGTCTTTCAGAGATCGTGTGTTATCTGAAACAGGATAAAATGGGTTTTTATTTTAGATATCTTTACTACGTTGGCAGCAATAGGAAAGTTATACGAATTTACAGAGTTTTTATTTCGATAGTAGATAATATATAAGTTTGTGGAAAAAAAAATATTTTCCGCAAGCGTAACTTATAGTGCAAAATATAGCATTTTTTAAAATAAGTCAAAATCGTGACTTTTTAGTGAAATTTTTAGTTTTTATTTTTTTATTATTTGTTTCATGCATCTGTGAGCTCGGCGACCATATAGTATTTACCTTACCAAAATATCTATTTATTCGTTTAAAAGTTTGAGGCAATGATGTGTTTGAAATTAACTTTGTGTCTCGGAGTTCCATTGTCTATATTTTATTTATACACGACGTTTCGATCAGTACAATCTCTGATCGTCTTCAGGTGCAAACTACAATCAATGCCCAAGGCTACGTACTTATATACTGTGAGAAATCACTCAACCTGGAAGTTTAAGAAGTTGGGTCCGCCCAAGGAGGGGCTTCCAAATATTTGGTATTTCAACACTTGGTTTACTGAAAATACCCTGATTCTGCCCAATAAAGGCAGCTTCAAGGAATTTTCGTTTCTTCCAGTGTGACTCCTTGTGCAAAACCTTTACTTCTGCCCACTTCATTCGGTGTTGTTTTGACCATGCATGTTCGGCAATTCCTGATTTCGTTGTTTCAGCCTAACAGATAGTGGTCTTTTAGTTTCGCCTATGTATGATTCACCACACTCACAAGGAACTTGGTAAATGCATTCCTTATTTTGTTTGTTCTCCGATTTTTTTTACTAAGAAGGCTTCGAATTGTATTACTAGATTTAAAAGCTGTTTTAATATTAAAGTTTTTCGCTACTCTTCGAATTTTCTCTGATACTCTTTTAACGTATGAAATTGTAAGAAATGCATTTGCCTGGTTTTGGAAACTATAAACTTCTCCCAAAAGATCCGACGCAATCAATCGAAAGTAAGGTTTATAGAACTCTGAAAAAGTATTCCAGATATATTCCGGACAATACAAGGTCTCAACTTACACCACATCATAGCAAGCCTCCTCATCTATACGGACTTCTCAAAATTCACAAAGATGCAATGCCCTTACGCCCAATTAAAAGTTCTAGAAATTCTCCAACAAACAACCTGTCTAAATTCCTTTTGAAAATTATTCAACCTCTTGCAGGCAAGACGCCTTTATTTGTAGAAAATTCCAACCATTTTGTTAATATTCTAAAATCTTTTGTTTTAGGACCCGAGGATAGACTTGTCAGTTTTGATGTCGAAAGTCTATACACCAATGTCCCGATAAAGGAATCGCTAGATATTATTAGAAAGAGACTGGTTGATGACGAATCTCTTTATGAACGTACCAGCCTACCGCTGGAGGGAGTGATGGCGTTGTTGGAGTGTTGCCTATATAACTCTTATTTTCAAGTGAAAGATAGGTTTTATGCTCAGGATGACGGTCTGCCAATGGGTTCATCGCTTTCGCCAGTGGTGGCCAATATTTACATGGAGTGGTTCGAATCACACGCGGTTGATACAGTAACATATAAACCTAAGCTCTAAGATATGTTGATGATACTTTTATTGTCTGGACCGGGAATAACCAACAACTCTCAGAATTTCTTCACCACCTAAATAACATAAGACCCACCATTAAATTCACAATGGAGTTGGAACAAAATAGTCAAATTCCTTTTCTTGATGTACTTGTCACACGAGTAGAAAACGACATCAGAACAACAGTCTATCGTAAACCCACTCACACAGGACAATATTTAAATTAAGATTCAAATCATTCTGCTACAACCAAACGAGGCATAATCAAAACTTTGTATAACAGAGCCGTTCAAATTTGTAAAAATTTTCATGACTTGGAAATCAAAATAAGAAACATTAAGAAGGATCTGCAGCAGAATGGTTACAGCCTTAAATTTATAACAGATACTATTTCTAAATTTCAACAAACAGGACAGAGATTACAAGACCAAAACCAGGCAAATGCATTTCTTACAATTCCATACGTTAAAGGAGTATCAGAGAAAATTCGAAGAGTAGCGAAAAAATCTACTAGTACAATTCGAAGCCTTCTTAGTAAAAAAAACCGGAGAACAAATAAAATAAAGAATGCATTTACCAAGTTCCTTGTGAGTCTGGTGAATCATAGTTTGCACCTGAAGACGATCAGAGATTGTACTGATCGAAACGTCGTGTATAAATAAAATATAGGCAATGGAAGTCCGAAACACAGAGTTAATCTATTTATTCCTTAAATTATATCGCAACTGATGCTCAAAAATTATTTTGGGCTCAAATAAATATCCAACATACCTTATTAGTTTACCTTAGGACCATTCTGAAAGCCTGAAAAATTATAAATTAGCGCGTATTTTAAGGCAAGGCTTGGCTTATAAACCGAAAAAAAATATTTTAGGTTAAAATTAATATCCAAAATAACTTGTTACATTATCTTAGGACCATTCTGAAATAAACAGAAAAAAATATTTTAGGTTAAAGTAAATATCCAAAAGAACTTGTTAGATTATCTAAGGACCATTCTGAAAGCCTAAAAAATATAAAGTAACGCGTAATTTAGGGCAGGGCTCGCTACAAAGGGGAAAGGTGACATAAACAGAAAAAACATTATTTTAGGTTTAAATAAATATCCAAAAGTACTTGTTAGATTATCTTAGGACCATTCTCAAAGCCTGAAAAATATAAATTAATGCGTATTTTAAGGCAGGGTTTGGCTGAAAAGGGAGATGTGATATAAACCAATATTTTTGGTTAAAATAAATATCCAAAAGAACTTGTTAGACTCTCTCAGGACCATTCTGAACTTCAACTTGTTAGATTATCTCAATACCATTCTGAAAGCCTGAAAAATATAAATTAACGCGTATTCTGAGGCACGGTTTGGCCCAAAGGGAAAAGGTGGTATAAACAGGAAAAACTTTATGTTAGGTTTAAAAAAATATCCAAAATAACTTGTTAGATTACCTTGGCACTTTCTGAAGGTCTAAAAAATATAAATTAGCCTGTATTTTAGGGCAGGGCTCGACCCAAAGTGAAGAGGTGGTAAACAGAAAAAACCGCCATTAACAAAAATGTACAAAAACCAAAAAAAATTACTTTAAAAAACAGAGCTAAACTAAACAGGATAAAATAATATAATTTTGTGTAAGAGATAAGACTAAAACAGTATTATTCTCTCTAACATGCAAGTATTAGGGAAAAACCCATGTTGAACATTTAAAACTCTAAATTTTCTGGTAAAATAACACACCGCTAGGAAGATATCCTTGTTGTCTACATAATAAGGCAAATATGCCTGAACTTATATTTATCTTCCACAAAAGAATATCTTGCTGTCTTAAACTGTATTACATTAGCAAAAATTTTGGGTTTTTGGGGCATATATATTAAAAACAATTAGTTCAGTCATATTCAAAAATGTGTTTCTTTGTCACAAAGAAATCGTTTTATCAGTGCGTAAATAGAAGCTACCGCCAACAAAACATTACTAAAATGATAAACTTTATACGTGTTTTAAAATTAATTGCCAGTAATTGATCAAAACACAAAAATATAATTAAATTAAAAGAAATCTTTATTTGGTTTTTTCGCAAATTTAAACAAACCGGATTTCTAGCGTTTTACATTAGGTAACCCCTCAGTTATTCGTCGTCGTAAGTCGCATTTTATATCGTATGCAAATCCTCCTCAATTCACAGAGTAAACGAAACCTGCGAGCAGAGCTTATTCACTCGAAGGAAAAAACGAAAAAAAAATTAGCGGGGACGTTTCAGGTAATTTATGGAAAAATAAATTTTTGCTTTGAATATTTAGTTCAAAATTATTTTTATACAGGGAGTTCCAACTGCGATGCTTATAATGGGGATCTCCTAAATGGTAGGACATGATGATGATGATTCACTTGGAGTGTGCCAGTCTGGCACTATCCACTGCGACCAATGGCGGGTCTATTGTGGCTCACTTTTAAGATTGTTTATTGCTACAGAATATTCATCCCCTTAAAGAGGCACGCAACTTGCTGTGGTGAAGCATCTTTCAGATATAGCCCGTCGATCTGTAGTTTGCCGAAATCATGTGGACGTTGACGTGCAATGCCCAGACATTCACGCAGCATATGTCTGGCCAACTCGTCTTCCTCCATACAGAGTCTGCATTCGGTGTCCTGACTTAGACCCATTCTGTGTAATGGTACTTTCAGCCTGCAGTGTCCGGTATATAGATCAACCATTGTCCGGTATATAGATCAACCATTGTCCGGATCTCCTGCCTGGTGAGCTCAATAAGTAGGTCAGTCAAGCTACACCCCCTCCCCGAAAGATATTTGAGTTTTAATATGCTTATTATTTTAAACCAATTTCGAAGTAATTTTTAACCACTTTTAAAAATTTTGAACCAGACTCTTCAGTTGCAAACGCGGTAGTTTGCACCTGAAGACGATCAGAGATTGTACTGATCGAAACACAGAGATAATTTCAAACACATCATTGTCTCAAACTTTCAAACATTGGCGGAACTTATTCTCCATCCATGATTGTGTTATATGCTATTCCAAGGGCTGGTTTGGGGTCAACGAAGACGGCGGAGGCCGCTTGGCCCTCCAGCTGGTCGGAAGTCTCATTTTCCGATGCTCAGAATGTCCCGAATTCCATACCAGCTAAACAGTGTTTATTAGCCCAGGGGTATTCAGCATGTCCTGGTAGCTCCTAACGGGTGCTCATTTCAATGGCGAAGAGTTTCGCCTGGATGATTGTAGCCATCTGTCCAAGACTATGTACAATTCTGACACTTTCCCGGCTACAATAAGCTTCGTAATCAACGCCTGAAGGAATTAGAGCAAAGTTGCGCAATTTGATGTTCTGCTCAAAACTGAAAAAAAGTTTGCAATTTCTTTTTAAAGATCCACTTAATGTGACAGGAAACACTACCGAGTTAATTTTTTTTATGAACCACTTTTTTTTTGTTCTGTTTTTTTATAAGTCACCTGACGTTTTGGGTTAGTTGTCCATCATCAGCGCAAATTCAATTTTTGCTTTTAATTTACTTAAGATATTTTGGAAACCCGAGTTTTTTTTGACGTTTTCTTAAACAAAATAAGTGGAAAATTCTTTAAAACATAATGAAATGAAGTAGTAATGGAATTGAAAAGTTTATTAGTAAAAAATAATTAAATAATTATTAATCATTTATTTTTGGTTTCTATGAGTATTTTACCAGCGAAGAGGCGGAGCAAAAAATTTACTTTGGAAGAGGGGTGGTTTAAGCTCTCATCCCCCGTCCTCTTTCGTCGTTTTGCTAACCAGTGTCTCCAATGTCAATGTTTTTGTACACACCTGCGTATAAAAACCATTTTTTGCTTAAATATTTTCTTTATTTGGGAAATCTTTAATTTTACAAGGGCCATTTAGACCCGGTGTTACTTGCTGAATTATGTGGCTTTTGGTTTATATCAGTGTCGGACCAGTGCAGTGGCGCGGCGTAGCGAAAAAATGGCACTAAGGGGGGAAGGGATTTGCGATCTGGTATGAGAAAAAAAAGGGTAATATCTTTTAATTTATGTATTATATTTATTTATGCCTTTATGTATCTTTAAAAAGTCGATAAAGCAATTCGGTAATTTTTTTTTTCAATTATTTTTCCACTGCGCTCAAGAAAGTGTTTTGTATTTCACTCTTATTTAACATCTTTTCTTTATTTTGTCCTGGGTGATCAGCTTCCCCTCCCTTCAGATTCAATCCTATGTTGCCTGCGTCCAAAGCTTTTTCTTCTGTGTACCTACAAAGTACTGGGTTTAAAAAATATGTAGTTCACTTAAGTAAATAAGTTGTTGATATAGAGCAACTACCCATTTTCTTGAGTCCAGTATACCATGTACTTAATACAAATGATTCAGCCATGTACTTGGCAACACTTAGTAATAAAACCTTTTACTTAGTTTCAGAATTATGTTGGGAATTTGGAACCTTTGGTTGCACTAAAACAAAATTATGATTGTTTTCCACAAGCCAAAACTACACTTTTTTGCACTCGACGCGCATTTCGCTAACAACGTTAGCATCATCAGGAGACGATAAACAATGAACTAAATTAATCTACGCTCTATCTTATATACAATCCTTAAGTGGGCGGAGATAAGAATAATAATTTGTGATTGATCACGATTTTTAATCCTATCTCCCCTCAATCAAAGACTAAAATGTACTAAACGGGATGGGCCCTCTATCTTTATTTAAACTATTTCTGGATTTAATGATTTCCATACTTTCATATGCATTCAAAAGTCTTTTGTTTGGTACACTTTTTAGAAGTTTTAGGTTATCTAATGTGAATCTATGATTGTTTTCAAAAGCATGCTCGGTCACACTTGACTTTTCTATTCTTCCGTATTTTAAGTATGCTAAGTGTTCTTTAAAACGTGTTTGAATAGAGTGTCTCGTTTGGCCAACATATTTTTTGTCACAATCCATGCAACTAATTTCGTAAATTCCACTTTTTTCTAGAACTGTAGTTTTATCCTTGGGATCTCCTAGTAAGCTTCTTATTGTGTTACCGGATTGATATACTAATTTAAGACCGGTGCTAATAAATACTTTTTGTTATCCTAATCCAAATTTTGAGTCGCAGGTATCTTTTTGTCTGAAAAAGGTAGAATTCCGAAAAGTCTTTTGAAAAGAATGTCTATTTATTAGCTTATTTATTAAGCCTTCGTCGTAACCGTTTTCGCCAGCTATATTCCTATTCCTCTTTCTTTGTTTAAGGGGAAATTTACTAATCTATATGTCAAAAAGTGCAAACTTGCAAGCTTATGTTGTAAGCAATGAAAAGAGTCATTTGGAATATACCTGTTGGCGGCCGTTCCTTTTCTGTATAGGTCAAATTCCAATTTATTTTTATTTCTTATAACTAAAGTGTCTAGAAATGGCATTGTACCGTTGTTCTCTGTTTCATAAGTAAATTTAATAGTGGGAAATTTGTTATTTATTTTTTCCATAAAATTTTCAACACTAGTTACTTTAGTGTTGAATACTGCAAACACATCGTCTAAATACTCTGGAGAAATACTCAAATTCTTTACTTATATCTGATTCAAATTTGCTCATAAATAGGTTTGCGATAAAAGGTGATCAACTATTACCCATTGTGGTTCCTTCTAATTGCTGGAAGTAGTTATTTTTATATTGAAAGTAAATTTGATTCATGCAGAGTTTTGTTAAAGATAGGTATTCTAAAGTCTGTTTGTCTTCTAGATTGTTTTTTCTTAGTAGTTCCTCCAGGTATTGTAAGGTATTGGGGATCGGTTGTTCCCTAGTGTGCCGATCCACTAAAGGATTGTATATAAGATAGAGCGTAGATTAATTTAGTTCATTGTTTATCGTCTCCTGATGATGCTAGCGTGGTTAGCGAAACGCGCGTCGAGTGCAAAAGAGTGTAGTTTTGGTTTGTGGAAAACAATCATAATTTTGTTTTGGTTTCAGAAGATAATTTGGTATGTAAAATAATTTTGTTTGTAGTTTAAAAAAAGGTATATTAATTAAAGCAGTACCTATATTCGGTATAGCAATTACCGACGTTTACTTGAGTAAATACTGCTCAAATAAATGAACAACTTCAGTTAAAACATTAGTTTACTTGAAGTAAGTAAATCTTACTCGTTACTGCCACACAGGCATTTTTTCAGTACCACATAAAGGACGAGTATTTTTGTTAAATTTTAATGGCCTAAAACCCATTTAGCACGTGAATTAATACCTTTTGAAATGTTGGCCCAGTCTTTCACTCTTAATTTGTCCTAGCCGACGAATAAATTTAAGCCCATATGTTTCGGAATTGCTAGAGAGTTATTTTAACAAGGGTCGTCAGTTTGTTTGGAGGGTTTGCATAATTTTGAGTAAACTAGTAGATGTATACGTGGATAAACTTTAATGAAAACTGAAAGGCCTGTATGGATTCTGAATTGAAATGCTGTGTATGATCTGGCGCTGTTGAAAGCTTCAAACTTAATATAATCTAAAATACTTAAGGGACAAGGCAAAACTTTTATCACAATGCCGTTTATTTAGAAAGAGTGTTTAAATGCAAAGCGATGTATTTCATAACATTTCGAATAAACCCAGTGGCGTACCTCACCAAGGAAAAAAAATGGTAATAAAATTAAATTTATTAATACAAATAGGACCTATTAGCGTTTGGGGTTAAAATATGATGATTCACCAAATTTTGCTGCAAAGAAAAAATACTTAATTTAAAAAAAAATCTAGTTTACTTATGGAATTAAGCAACTACACATATTGTTGAATCAATTGTACCATGAACTTAGTAGGCCCTATAAGTAACAAAATCATTTACTTCGTTTAAGGATATATTTTGGTATGTAAATAATTGTGTTTGGAATTTAAGAGAATGGATTTTTATTACAAGACTATATTCGGTTGAGCGCATTAATTGGAACCAACGAGTTGGTTAGATTGATATTTCCAAAATGTGAGAGATATGTTATAAAAATAAACTTCTAAGCAACGTAATGGATATTTAAGAATGCATAGAGGGTTTAAAAAAGTGTGAAATTTTTTTAAACATTTTTTATTTGATTTTTGTTTATTTACTGTGTGTTTTTTATACTTTTTTCTGTTTTTCTTTGACTTTCTTTTAGATTTTGGTTATATATTAGTATTTTCATCTTGACTATTTTTAATAAAATTGCAATATTATTGTGTACTTCGCCATTGATAAACCGAAAAATAACAGCCAGGAAAAATATTTGGTGGTTTTCGGCCATTTTAATATTTCGTAGTTTTTACAAAACACATAAAACCGCCAAATAAAAACGAATTTTTGTAAATTTATTTTTGCAAACCCTTTAATTTAAATAAAAACATCTGTGCAGGAATACAAAAAAGAACAGTATTACAGCATATACCTCGGTGGTGGAACACGGTTATTGTGTAAACAACATATAAATGAAAACAAAATTTTAAAAGGACTGGTAATTAAATTAATGTAGTGCTACAAGAAAAACTCAAGACACTCTTCTTCACTTAATATAACCAAAGGGTATGCATCAGAATTATAAAAACATCATTTAAAACTTGGACAAGCTTAAGACCAGCCACTGTTATTATTTATATTCCCTGCTATGGCATAAAAAGTCGATAGAGATTTATATTAAAATGTTTAATATTAAAATTAATAGATGGTGAGAGGAAATTCTGGCGCCCTAATTTAGTTATATCTGTATAGGCGAAAACAGTTGGTAGAAATTAATCAAAATGGGGAGAAAACCTCGGACAAAACAAGATCAAAAATAATTAAGAACAGGATTAGAATTCCTCAAGAAGTTATTGCTGGATCAGTTTTCTTTATATTTTTATTCTTAAAGATGAGCATAAAAATAATAAGACCTATGTCGCCATCTAAGTGTCAATCAATAAACTTAAGAGAATATATAAGCAGATTACCTTACATTTATAAATCCAATATCTATTTGATTTTCCAAACAAACAAATTAGGTTTGTCGAGTAAACTAGAGTTTCGAACTTCTGCTGTTTTTATTTTGTACTTTCAACAAAGTTTCGAATGATTATATCTGAAATCATCATCAGGTGAATACTAACAAAAACTTAGACTATACCTAATCTTATATACTTTTACACATATTTCTGAGTACCACAGGGTTCGAACCTCGGGCCTCTGTTTTTCGATATTCTTATTAATGACATGCCAAAATCCATAGAAGATTCACTTAGTCTACTTTTTGCAGATGATTACAAGTCATGTAGAAAAATAGAGTGTCAGGAATAAAATTGACAAATGTTCAGAAGTAAATAAGTTGAATTTTAATATCAATAAATGTTACGTTATGACTTTTATCAGAAAAACGAATTCAATCATATATCATAACAAAATGAATGGGCCCATACTGGAAAGAAAATCAGAAATGAAGAATCTTGGAGTAATCCTTGATCCTGAGCTGAAGTTTGACAAATACATTACATTCATTATATCAAAAGCCAACCGAGTGCTGCGGTTCGTGGTTCCAAATCCTTGTGGTTTTCAAAATAAGAAAAATTTAAATCTCTTATACAATTCATATGTAAGAAGCAATTTAGAATATTGATCGATTATATGGAGTCCTTTTTATGAAACATACAAGAATGACATAGAAAAGATACAAAAGAAGTTTTTAAGATACCTCTACTACAAAAAACATGATGTTTACTGCTTTGATATTCCGTATCTTGTTTTAATGAGTTCAATTTTAAGACACTTAAAAAAAGAAAAAAATTGCTGAAGCAAGTTCCATGGTTTGGCTAGTTTCTCCGATTTAGATAACCCCTCACTCCCATGGTACCTGGTAGATACAGTTCTTGGTGTTTCAATTCTTTTTGGTTCGATCCGATCTGCACACCAAAATACATTATTAGGCAAACCTGCCTACTGCATTTATTTTGTTAATTGAGTTTTTTGTACTATTATTAAAAAAGCCAAACAATGTAGGGCGCAAATAGTTTGAAGAAGGTCCTTAAAGCATATCGAATGGCTAGGTAAGATCTATTTATATGTTTTTCGTCACTAATTTAAGGAAATTTCTTAAAAAATAATTAATCTGTACACACTCGCAACTCCTAACTAGAATCTAAGTTCTTAACTCCAAATTCTCAAGAGGATTTGATAGACAAAAGCCAAAACCATATGTCCGCAGAATTTGGCTGACAAAAGGTTTTGTCAACTTGTGCTACTTGGGTTTAATATTTAGTAATAAAAAATGGTATAAAATAATCTTTTATAAGAAAATGATAATTATTACATTAAACCACACCTAGCTACTTTAAAACTCGGGAAAACTTTCTCACAGTTCTCCACTTTTCATTCAGATAAAAACGAAGTTAGTACTCACTGAATCTGAAATCAACATCTTTTTATCATTACTTTTAAAAGATTTTCTCAAGAGTCGGTTTATTCTCAACTCTCTGATGTGCGGCACATTTTGTTATCTAGGTTTTACGCTGAGTGAATAAATTACAAAGAAAAAAAATTCTAAAAATACCTTCGTTAGAAATCGCTTGCCTTATTAGAAAGCACAAATCTATACTAAAGAGATCATTCCTGTACACGGTGTCCAAAATTTTTTTTTTAGGAATTTCGGGTACTTCTAGAGATAGAGTAAATTCGACCCCCCTTTGCGAGGCTCAAACTTCAAGACAAGATTTTTGGTAAAAACCGCACCCTGTCTTCGAGCTACGGAAGCTTTTTGAAAAATCTGCATTTTGGGATAGGCCCTATAACTTTTTTATTAATGAAAATATCTTCGTGTGAATTTTGGTCGAGTTTTTAAAGTAGAATTTAATTCTTGGGTGGAAAAAACGAATATTCAAACTTGGACCAGTATTCCACAAGGAATACACAAAAGACCAAAGCGAAAAGAGAAATGATCAAATGATGTTTCACCCTGGGCGACCAGCATGAGCTCATCAGTGGTTTCACTGATTACCCTCCCAAACATCATTCAACATCATACACTTTGATTTCCAACTTTGAATCACTCACAAATAGGCATCGTCCCGAACTGGCACTTATCTAAGTCACCTGATACGAGTTCATCCTGGCGTGTTAATCTTTCCAATAGGGTTACGCTCTTAAGGCGATTAAAATAAAAACAAGTTAGAAAACCTCCGAATTAGTTACTTCAACCGAAAAGAATCTAAAAACAAAAGATCAAAAGATCTTGGGTGGAACAAACTTGGATGAGTATACCACACAGAACACACAAAACACCAAAGCTAGAAGAGAAATGATCAAATGATGTTTCGTCCTGGGCAACCAGCATGGACTCATCAGTGGTTTCACTGGTCACCCTCCCCAAACATCATTCAACACACTTATTCACTTTGATTTCCAAATTTGAACCACTCACAAATAGACAACTTTCCTCACTGGCACTACCTAATACGGGTTTGTCCTGGCGTGTTCATCTTTCCAATAGGGTAACGCTCCTAGGGCGATTAAAACAAAACACCAAAGCTAGAAGAGAAATGATCAAATGATGTTTCGCCCTTGGCAACCAGCATGGGCTCATCAGTGGTTTCACTGAGTACCCTCCCAAACATCATTCAACACCATCATACACGTTGATTTCCAACTTTAAATCACTCACACTTATCTTATCACTTATCTAAGTCACCTGATACGGTTTCATCCTGGCGTGCTAATCTTTCTAGTAGGGTTACGCTCTTAAGGCGATTAAAACAAAAACAAGTTAAAAAACCTCATGTTACAGAAACATTATATTTTGCAGAGTTCTCTCTATTATGACCTGCTGAAAAGTGTCGATTTCTGTTTTTAGGGGGTCCTGCATTTTTCAATTCTGATGTTTTTGTTTCTCAGTTTATTATTATTAATCACAGGTACTGTGCACTACAAAATTTTGTTATAAATTCGAGAGGTGTGCATGGTTGTCTATCTAGCTTCAACTGCCAGATAAAATCCTATGATTCTCTGATGATTCCTAATAAGAAAATAAATAGGTCTGTAGGTGTCTGGATTCTCCATTAGACATTGGAGGCCTAGTCGTAATGAAATGAGAAACCAAAGCGCTTTGTCCGATATGCCGCGAGTGTTACTTTTAATTCTTTTATATCGCACCATAAGGTTAAACATAATTGAATATTGCCCAATTCGTGTCAAACGCCGAAAAAACCACTCTATTATTTTGCGTGATTGGTTAGCATTAACCAATCTAATTTCCGAAACCGATTCGGTAATTTTAGTTTGAACAATAAAAAGTTACGGCAAATGCAGTTTTAACTACCTATTTTAACTGGTCTAATAAAATTAAACGAATAGCCCTGTACGCAAAAGATTTATTAAAATGGCTATTTCGGTGATTCCAGGATAACTTAAAATAATTGCGTTTTAGTCAGTTTTATAGTCATATTAAAGGAGAAACAAGTATTTTTTTACCACGTTATATCGATTTGAAGTTATCGAGCACACTGAACCAAAAAAGGCACCGTTTCCTAAAAAAAATACATTGAGGCAATGTATTTTGTATATGATTTTTGTTCCGATGTAAAGTTTTATTAATATCATAATCAAGTTTACATAAATTTTATAGCCAAAACGACTTATTGATTTTGTTGCTGCAAGACACAGTGTTAAAAAAAAAGTTGTTACAATATAAAGAGTCTTGAGGTAGGATTTTTGTGAAAGGTTTTATGAAATCGAGGATTAAGAGACATGTTTTTATATCTTTATCTTTTATTAATACCCAAGAATGAATTTAGTAAAAGACTGTCATGTACATAAATTTCATAACCATGTTTATGTATTTTGTATGCCCGGTTCATAATTTTCATAAACTTGTCGATACATTCCATAACAACTTTTAAACGACAGTCAATAATCGCAATTTATTAAATTTATTTACGGCATTGATTAAAATCGTTAACATGTTTTCTTTTATTATCTACGTACTATTGATAACAACTCTCTATAAAATGTCAACAAAAATTTTTCATTGATTTCGTAACTTCCGTTTATTAATTTCATTATTGTATATGACAATTTTCATAACTTTTCTCCCGTTTTTCTAACAGTTACGTGTTATTGATGTATAAATAGACACTTAAAGTAAATATTTTAACGCATCGGTATCAGTATACGTAACGCGTTCGAAACATTTTTTACTTTTTTATGCGATGTTTCGAACGATGCCCGCTTTCTTGAAGGTTGCGATGACAGAACTGCTGATTGAAATCGTTGGGTATGTTCGTGGGTCCATAACGATACGTACATCCTTCCGTACGCAACGAGATTCTGTCATCATACCCATCAAAGAAGCAGGGATCGTTTGAAACATGGCATGAACAAGTCAAAAATGTAGTGTATATTGACTTTGTTTCGAACGCGTTACGTCTACCAATACCGATGCGTCGAAATATTTACTTTAGGTGTCTATTATCTATAAAAAATTAATAAACGCCTATTATTAATACTATGTACGATATTTTTTCAGTGCACCCGTATGAAAAAGTTTAGATTATTTTATATTTTTGTGTATATCTCTCATTAAAATGATCAACGCTCAATTTTTAAAATTAAATGGTAGTTTTCAAGTACTGTTTTTAAAAAAAATGCGCTATAACAAAAATAATAGACACTTAAATTTGGCAAGCTATTTTTGATTCATTGTTGTTAGAGTATCTCTGATGCGTTTGTGAAAACATCTTTAAAAAAAGAGTTAAAGTTGTGCTCACAATTTACGACGTATCCAAACCAATTCTTGTTCAGCGCTTCTATTTGTGCAATTTTAACGGTGGAATTTACTAGAAGTGTTTAGTCTATTTTAGAACGGTCCTAACTTTAAGTGACTTTTTGTTTTAAGCACTTTAAACCAAGCCTCTTTGAGTTTCATACATAGTTTGATTTATAAGAAGAATTTTAATAAATTTGTTTATTGAATAATCATCTTAACCAATCTTTTGTTGGATTTAAGAAGAAAGTTTCAATTTAGAAGAAAAGAAAAGTAAAAAATTTAAAACCACACGGGGTTTAAATAGCAAACACTCTGTAAAACAACACACTAAAGTTGGGGTTATATGTCACCTTAGGTAAAACTTACCCTTGTTAATTAATTCTTCCAATTAATACTTGATGTTACACAACGATTTAGATGGGTAATAATAAAATAAGTATTTAATTAAATAGGGTTTTTATTTATGAAATGTATTAAAAAAAATAAATACAAGCTTTTTTTACATTTCAGTATTCTAGTTCCAAAACATTAGCTGCGTTCAAATCACAAACAGCGAGTTTGGATCTCTTACCTCTGCTATTTGTACCTTGGCTTGCATCAACCTCTACTGATATAAGCTACAGCTTTGAAATGAGTGTGTTTTGAATAAGGAAAGTTTTCTTGACTAAGCTTTTAGATAACCTCAATGTGTTAATTTTAGTCCGTAAATAAATTAATATAATTGTTTTGGGTTTTTTTTTCGTATATATTTTGTGCATAATCAGTGACATTCACTTATATTTGTTTTGCCTCGTAGTACCCTCATAAATATATTTTTTGTACTGAAAACATAATTAGTAAACAACTTGGGATATTAAATAAGGTAAATTAATCCTAGTATAAAGGGTTACCTAGGGAAATTATAAACGAACTTATTACCAGTTGCCATAAAACAATCCTTTCTGGGGGCTATAAATTTAAGCCACCTTTAGCCTCAAACACAGATAATGAAGCTATAATGTGCCAAATTTTTGGCGTATTTATCATTTGCCATTTTGAAACCTGTTAGAAAAATTAGTTTTAGGGCATTTTCGCCTAAAATATGGTATATTTTGAGAAAATAAAGCAGGTTTTCAGTGGTATTTTGCATTAAAAATACAAAATAATAAATAACCTTATGTCTTTTCTGAATAAGTAACTGTTTTTTAAAAATTGGTTTTAAAATTTAGTACCTCCATAGGTGTAAATATTTACACCTGTGAGGGGTACTATTTTCGATTTTAATAAATCCCACTGTAAGTGTCTAATGTAATTTATTTTAAAATTTATTAGCGTATCCAAGACAATGGTAAAACATGTTCAACAAAAAATTATGATAATAAACCTCAGACCTAGCGGCATTTTGCCATGGTTATACCAATCCGTTGGCAGTGAATGTGTGAAAGCTGACGTTTTTTTGTATAAATAGACAAAATTTAAGTAAAATTACAACAAGTTACAAAGAAAGCAAATATGTTTCTTCAATATTTTGAAGATATTTTATATTAATTTCTATATCTGTCTGAAAAAGATCACCTAAAATATGAATGTCTCCATTGTTTAGCAAAACATATTAATTTGGTTAGGCTAGGCGGAAATTTTACATATTTTTATGCAAAATGTCAAAAATCTTACGTCAATTGTGTTAAAATACTGATGCAAAATGTCTATTAACATAAGTGTTATTTTTCAGTTTTTGCAAAATAAAAACTTAAAAAAATTGATGCACCTAAATGTTAGTAACTCATAGACCTTTCCGCTCTAAATGAGTATTGCAAAACACATTTTGATATTTTAACTACATTATAAGTTTGTCAAGGTCACTGAAATTTGTAAGACAATTTAATTATAAACAAACTACGATTACCTTTTTTAAAAGAAAGCACAATATATTATTGTCATTCCCTTTAAAAAAAAACTACTTAGATAAACAGTAAATATATAATAGTTTTTGGGTACGGATCTGCAGCGTGAAAACGAAAGTTATATCGCGTCGTCGCTAATAATATTAGACACTTAAAGTAAAACAAAGCTATGATTGTTTTCCATAAACCAAAACTACACTTTTTTTGCACTCGACGCGCGTTTCGCTAACAATGTTAGCATCATCAGGAGACGATAAACACTGAACTAAATTAATCTACGCTCTATCTTATATACAATCCTTTAGTGGGCGGAGATAAGACTAAAAATTTGTGATTGATCACGATTTTTAATCCTATCTCCCCTCAACCAAAGAATTAAATGTTTTAACCTTTAAAGGATTGTATATAAGATAGAGCGTAGATTAATTTAGTTCATTGTTTATCGTCTCCTGATGATGCTAACGTTGTTAGCGAAACGCGCGTTGAGTCTAAAAAATTGTAGTTTTGGTTTGTGGAAAACAATCATAATTTTGTTTTAGTGCAACCAAAGGTTCCAAATTCCCAACATAACTTAAAGTAAATATTTCAACGCATCGGTATAGGTATACGTAACGCGTTCGAAACAAAGTCAAAATACACTACATTTTTGACTTTTTCATGCCATGTTTCGAACGATGCCTGCTTCTTTGACGGGTGTGATGACAGAATCTCGTTGCGTACGGAAGTATTTACGTATCGTTACGGCCCCACGAACATACGCAACGATTTCAATCAGCAGTTCTGTCATCGCAACCTTCACGAAAGCGGGCATCGTTCGAAACATCGCATAAAAAAGTAAAAAATGTAGTGTATTTTAACTTTGTTTCGAACGCGTTACGTATACCGATGCGTTGAAATATTTACTTTAAGTGTCTACTAATTCGCGAATTTTTGTGGTAGCTTCGTGTCGCGTTTTTTCACAAGAATGTCTCAATAGACAAAGTCCTTATTAATGTACAAGTCGAGCAAGTGGCAGGCGTTTCGACTAGGGTGTATAGTCCAATTTTTTGATGAGCGGACTGATGTCATTTTTTTGAATCTCTATTTAATACATTGTTTTAGGCAGCGATAATAAATATCATAGAGAAAGTAATAGCTACGCGAGAGTGAACGATACTGTGTTATACTTGGGGAATATTGTTTGTCGGCGACACGAACGCAGCAAGTGGCTACAGGAAGGAAATACTTGTACAGTCAGACGCATAATAAAATACATATATTCTTTTTGCTAATTTTTTTACACTTACTTATTTAATAATAAAAAGATATGGAAAAACTTAACCGGTGCAGTTTTTCCATACTTTTTAGTATTAAAAAATCAAGGCACTCGCAAAAGATTTTAGCTCTATACAAACCTTAACCAGCTTTGTACTGTTCCATGCAGCTAAAAAACTTTCTTTAGCTTACAAAAAGTTTTTTGGACCCTTTAAAAGTCTAAAATAGGAGGAGGGGGTAATAACTATGTTGAGGAATATTATCAAGTATTAAAGGTAACAGCATTTTATTATGTTATTTTCTTTTATTAATTGGGAAACAATTCCAGTATAAAAGTCTTACAGATTTTATAAATGTTTTAACCTAATCTCTTTTTTTTTTTGTTATATTTTAACTCATTATCTTCTTGCTTAACTCTGTATAAATCATCACAATATTTTCTGCAGGGATTTGGTTCGCAAAAATCTGAACCCCAATTTTCTCGCTAGTCCCATGCTCTCTAGCTTTAATGGTAGTGATCCAGCCTGATTTGAATGTCATTTTAGAGTTTACAATAAGTTGTTAATCCACTATATAGCTAATCCCATAAACTCGCGCGATTTCCAACCAAAACTAAAAATAACTCTTAATAACTTGAAAATCTAAAAAAAGCACTTGCCAGGCTTGACAGACTTTGACAAGCGGTGGCAAAAACCGGCAGGTACTAAATTAAAATTGTGTGAAATATATTTCGACATTCAAAAATGTTCTGTCTTTCGTTCATCATCATATAGAAAGAGATGGACGGGGCAAGGTAGGTGTTGATTTAATACAAGCATTACTTTCACTCTCTGCCGCAATGCGCTATCTTTCTGTTAGTCTCCGTAAGTTATTAGGTTGTCTCTGATAAATATGTAAAAAAAAGTCATGTCGTTTTAACTGTTACTTCAAAATGACAACAACAAACTATTTGACATGCGAACTGTTGACAACAGAGAAATACGTGTTCAGAGACAAAAACGACGTCAGTCCACTCATCAAAAAATTGGACTATACTTTGAAACTTTTTCAGACCGTTCGTCCTTCGGCAAGGGCATTTGTGTCAATCATTAAAAGAAGGATTTTTTTGTTTGTTTCTTTTTGCTTACAATGTATATAAATTTTGAAACAAGTTTTAAAAATAGATCGCGGAGGAGCGAGGTAGCCACCCAGATATTCAGATTTTAATCCACCGGACTTTTGTTTTTGGGGGGTTGATAACAAGTTTAGATTACAAAATCCAGGTAAATACACGTGAAAAAAATCAACGTCAATATGTGACGTGGCCAAAATACCAAGACTGGCCAATCTCTGCGTTGAACAAAACAGAGATAACAGGTCCGTAGTCTGCTTATTTGGTTAAAGAACAACTAACTAAACCCCTGCTAAAATGAATGGAAGTACTTCGAAATCACCCTGGATACAATGATCAAACAAAATCTTAAATAACCGTTTAATGAGGTAAAATAAACCATTGCTTTTAACCTACGCCATTTGGATTTCTGAAAGAAGACTTTCTCTCGGATATCAAAATAAAAATGATCTGTTTGATACAGATAACATTAATCTGGTGAAACATTTTTTGTCATCTTATACAATTAGCCTGGGATCCCCTTCGATATTATTCAGCGACGCCTCCCTCCCATCTTGTCTTAGTCTAACTTTACTTAATTAGTTCATTCCCAAGGAATAATCTCATTTAATCTGAATTAATAAAGAACGAAAATTTCTAAAACAAAAGAATATAAAATTACGAGCCTTCTCAAAAGTTTGAGTGCTCATAATCATCGGAGAAAAAACTCTAATTCAAGCTTTTGTTAGATCTTTTTTTTTGTATTTTTGTCTTTTATGTTTAAGAAAAACTTGTGATGTTTTTTTGTGGAGGGTTTTTTATTTTTTCTCGTTCCAGTTCTTGAATAAATTTTAAGTGTCAAATATGATTTAGGTTTTCGGTATTATGATATTCACAAAGTGAATGGAATGTGGCTAGGTGACCCAATAATAAACATTTATAATGGGACATTACAAACAAACATTACTAAACCTAAAATAGTACCTTCCACGAGTCTAAATATTTACACCTTGTGGGGTACTAAATTTTAAAACCAATTTTCACAAAACACTTACACATACAGAAAAGACACAAAGTTATTAGGAATATTTTGGAACGCTTATTTGACACTTCGTAGTGGTTGTGGTAATTACTGCGTCTGCGCAATAGCTAAACGTCATTCCATTGTGGTAATTAACCGCTACCACTGCCGTAAGCTACGAATCCATTTCGTTGTGGTTGTGGTTATTTTTCAGGTTAATTTTAGAGAATTTTGGCGTAATTAATTTTAAAAATAATAAAATATTACCAGATTCAAACATATAAAACACTTATTTTGTAAAATTAAGACAAATTTTTTACTTTTTCTCATCTCTAAATTTTTTTACACGTGACAGTTTTTAGTGTGTTCCGAAAACTCTCAAAGTCATTTCCAACACCGATCTCCGTATTATTATTCCAAAGTACTACTGAAAACCTGCTTTTTTTTCAAAATATACTATATTTTAAGATAAAATGGCCTTAAAGATGGCAAATGGTGAATACGCCAAAAATTTGGCACGTAATAGCTTCATTATCTGTGTTTGTTTGTATAAACTAAAAGATATAGAAAAGAACAATTATCGCAAACATAAAAAAAAAAATATTAAAATACACAATTAATCCATGCAAAGCAATAAGAGAATAAGCATCGAAATAGCGAAAAAAGCGAGTGTTGATATTTTCGTAAGATTTATTTTTTATAAAAAATCTAAAAAAGCAAAAAGAGCTTATCTGACAAAGTCATAATTTTTACATGAGAAACGTACTAAGGTCATATCTTAATTTTCGTCAATTTTGCAGTTCTGCCGCTTGTGCTTAATTCGGCAGTATAGCAGTAAAGAAATTTTCTGTCCATACTTTTGTAAATATGTGTAAAAACAATGCATGCAACTTGTAACAATAGTAGTGAAATTTTATATTTTTGGACTTTATTGTCTCTCTTGTATTGTTTTTTAAATCACTCATAAAAGGAGCATTTTTATGTTGAATATTCCCAAGCAAACCCAAAAAATATAACATTACCATTATTTATTAATTGCATTTAAAAATCAAATAAAATTGAAAATAATAAATTTTATACGTATCAATATATATCCATAAAATTTTAATAAATGGGTGGCGTTTCTTTATTTAATGAAATGAAATTTATTTGGTAAAATAAACCAGTTTTAGTAATTTTGGAAATAAAAAAAATCCTCTTAGTATTACCCAAGAATATGCATAGGTACTCGAAATCATATCTTAAAACTCAGAAAACGACAGATACGTATTTCGAACTTATTTTAATCTCATCACTGTGTATATAACAAGTCAAGTTCGCTATATGCCTGGTCAACTAATTGAAAAAAAAAACAATCAACTAAGATGCACCAACAACAAAGCTAAGATCCAGGTTAGTAAGTAAAATTTAACTTAATTGATTTTCCGATGATACCTTTTATTTGCTTATTTTTCAGTGAAAGGAGACATAGTTAGTAGTTCTACATAAATTTCTTCATCTATAATTATTTCTTCCATTAAATTGATAACATCACCCAAGGTTTTACCCATTACTGAAAGCGATCCAAGGTGGGAAAATGTGTAAAATCCTTTTTCAAACCTAATATTCTTACAGCTGAATGTACTATCCTCTAAGGCTTAAAATCAATCCTTGACCACCAAAAGGTTGTCAACCCTAAGGTTGAAACGATTGACCAGAAAATTAAAAAAAAAATAATCCGGGGAACGACAATAGGCGATGGCATGCCTCTGGACCTCGACCAAATTTAATGCAGGAGAGGTAGCAGATCGGTGTTGGAGATGACTATTTGGAGGTGACTATTTAAAACCAGCTGGGACTCCGACCAATTTGGACGAAACCCCGATCAGGTGGTGAATAGATTTTCGATCAGCAAACGGAGCGAAATAGTCCACCGCCTAAACCAAGTTCTGAGGGGTCGGTAGAGATATTAGATGAATGCACATCTAAGTTGTAACAGAATCATTTTTCGGAAGGGGTCTACAGCCGGGCGGTTCATTTTGCTCAAAGATCCCTGCCCTCGACAAAGAAGCATCAGACAAAATTAACTCCTATTAGAGAAAGAAAACTTGCGTCCTAAGGGGCACGTTCATTAGTCAGGGATGCACGGAGATTTGGTACAAAGGGTCTATAAAGGTTTACTTGCCTGACTAAAAAGCCGCTCCTCCTGACAGTGTGTAATCATATCGAACCAAATAAACTTGTACAAAGTATACAGGGTTCGACAGTTCTAGGGTGCCGAAATCAGCTTCGGCTTCTTAATAAGTGCACATGTGCACGTGCACTCCCAAATTTAATTTGTCTCGTCCCAAACATACAATTCCTTAAAGAACTTTTTTTCACAAAATAATAATTTTAGAAAAATTGCTTAAACCTATCTTAAACCTATAGGCCTACTACTACTAGGCCGGTTATAAGTGCAAAATGGACACCACCATATAGAGCAAATTACTTCTATTGATAAACCCATAAGAACGGTATAAAAGATCTGCGTAACTCTTATGTGGTATTTATAGAATCTATATATACTATAAAGGGGTTCTTCTGGAAATAATTCTACAGTATTTTACTTCTATTGTTACAGCTTGAACTCCTAAAGTAAGAGAATAAATAACAAAATGGGCTTTTAATTATGACTGATTTTTCTTCCACAGTAGGTAATAATAGCGACACCAAAACTATCTTGACAATAAATAAATATTACGCGAAAACTTTACCTATTTTGAAACACGTACACCACCATTTTATAAACGATCACCACTTTACTGCTAATATCCCTATCATTTATATAAGAAAATTTTCACGCGCGTCATTAAAATATATTTGTTGTGAGCTTAAAATACTGTCTGACTAAAAATTAAATCACAAAATATATACGGCAGACATTTTTTTAAGCAATATTTGTGCATGGTTTATCGTTTCTATGTATTTGTATGGATTATACCTTCATATTATTGAGGTTTTTGTTGCTTTTGGGATAGTTTGTTAAATTCATAGAAAGACAGAACATTTCTAAGACGGATGTCTTGTTGTAAATATTTATATATAGCAAGTATATAATAACCATACAGTAATTTTTAGTTGTAGGGATTCCCGTCCGCCTTGGTTTTCCATTATCCGCATCTTTTCCAATTTGAGTGGTCCATGTTTATATTTTGAGGTCCGTTCTTTAAGGCGCATTTATAAACTTAAACTTTCTGTTTACTGTGTGTTGTTTAAGATTACGTGAGTCTGAGAAATGACGTTTAATTTTAATTGAGCATATGTTTATCACCTTTTTGCTCTGGTACTGAATCCTCATGAAGCAAAATTACTAATTATAGAGCCTTTTTGATTTAAAATTGTTATATTATTGGGCCTGAAACACTCTTATACAATACTTTAAAAGCCTAAAGTACTTTGCGGCAATTCTGCTCTGTAGTAATACCATATAAATGTTCTTACAGGAAGAAGCAAAGCTTGTAGAACATATTCCTTTAATTGTTGCTGTAAGAACAGTCTTAAAGAGACTTATAGAATAGAATAGAATATAGAATCCTTCTGATTTAAAATTGTTGTATTATTGGGCCTAAAACACTCTTATACAATACTTTAAGAGCCTAAAGTGCTTTGCGGCAATTCTGCTCTGTAGTAATACCGTATAAATGTTCTTACAGAAAGAAGCAGAGCTTTTATAGAATAATCCTGTAAACTGTTGCTGTAACACCTGGATGAGTTTTTCGAAACCGTAACACAGCAAACTGGTAATCTGGTGACATTTATAAGGCACTTACATGCCTGAACTGCCCTGTAGTACATAAAAATTATTAATTGGGTAACTAACTAGTTAACAAAACTTAATCGCTAGACGCTAAATATGCGTGCAAACGTCCCTAATCTATTACCAATATACAAACGAGCTCCAGCGCGTCGCCTGACGGCTTATTTCACTGCTCATGTGAATTTTTAATTTAATTGGTCGAACCTTTGCCTCCCACATTCTTTTTTCCCCGCGGCAGTTCTGCGACGTAAGGTGGCCTATGTGCACATAAAATATGTGCACTCGAAGATCGCAGACGACTCAGACAAGACGGTTTGGAAAATTTGTATTTGCGAATAATGGTTGAATTTTCGATGTCTAACGTTAGCGTGCAATATATAAAGACAACAATAATTGTTTGGCGGGACCAAGGTAACCAGCTAGGTAAGTCATTTACTTTCTAATCTTTATAGGCACCAATTCTGTACATTGAATATTTTATTAAAATTTTTGTTTTGATTTGATTACTACGACTTCTGTGCAGGGCGTGGCACCAAAAAAAATGTTTCGCCTTCGGCACTTTGCCAACGTCATTCGCCCCTTATTCGAAAGTTGTGCACCCCTAAAAATTTAGACCACGCGCCGCCACCGACTACGATAAATTATCTCGTAGAATCGGGACTTTAACGTAACTGGTTATAGAGGATCAGGGTCAGACTTTTCGCAGCTTTATTGAAAGAGCAACGTTAATCGGTTGTAAAAGTTTGTGGATACATGAGCAACTTATATAGTTTTACGCGCTCTGAAGGCAACATTTATCGTTAAGTTTGACGGAATTTTACTTGGGAATCTTCTAGTTAATTGTGGGTGACATCGGCAACACCGTATCGGTTTCTCAAGTTTATTATCTCGTTTCCATTTATTAGCCAATCATCATTCATCAGCGAATTTCGCACTCTGAACAATGGGCGATTAGCATTTAAAATCATAATAATTCATAATAATTCGGCATGTGCGTTAGCTTGTTTAAATAAACAAATATTTATTTTTTGCTAAATTAATTTTGTTCCAAAATTAAAGTTTCTTTTTTATTCCTTTTAATATTAATATGATATAAATTTACGCCAATGGCGGTGGAATCGTTATTTTTTGTTAAACAAATTTAGATTTTCTCACATGTTTTTTCGGTTCCCAGCAAACACTCATTGCAATGACAACTATGGCACCGGTTTACTTGTATTGAACCAATATCAGTTCGATTTTGGCTAGCCACTATGGCTTCTTATTAACACAGTCAAAGGTCAAGAGTGGATTAGTATTGGCAAAAGCGGGCCTGCCAAAATGGTAACCTAATTCTAAAAATCTGTTCCGGACAAAAACCTTTGATCCGTGCAGTTCCATTGCAATGTTGCAAATTCAGTCCAATCCGTGTATGAGCCACTATTTTATTTTCTATGGTCGCGGGCTGTGAGCAACTATTTATGTATTAGTCAGTTGTGCAGCCAGGAATTGACTTCGGGCGGGGGGGGGGGGTTAAGAAAAAAAAAGTCCAAGTGACGCCAGTAATAACTACTTAAGTAACCTCGGCTCTCAGCAAACGCTGCCTAAATTCTGTTCTTGACATCAGGGAAAAGAAAGTAATTCTCCGCAAATGCGCCCTTCCTTTTGGTTGAGGTAGCTGATTTTTTCTACAAATGACAGACTGACAGTATTTTAAATATAAATTATTAGTGTCATTTTGGCAATAATTGTTTCCTCCATGATTTGAAAAATAGCTACACTGTAATTTAGTAAATTTTCCTGCATATAAAGTGAATTATAAAGGTCATTAATTGAGTAGGTAGAAAGGTATAATATTTTCTCCCTATGGTCAGCAAAAGTTATTGAAACTCTGAATTTGATAACTACTATAATGATGGTAATACATCTATTAAATATTACTCGTCTGATGTCTACACGAGTTCCATGATACGTATACACGGCGACATACAAAGGACTTGTGTGAGACTTTTAGGACATATCTGGGACATTCCGAACATCCATGTGATGTGGTATACAGTAGTATCTTCTATTCTTGGGTCATTAGATTGCGCCTGTATTGAGCCGTTTCCTTGCCCACGTTTGCGTGAGCCAGTAGCGTTTCCCATTATTTAGTTAGCATCGTTTGCTGAATCTGCATCTCATTTAATCTTGTTCCATTTGAATTTAGGAAGACACTGCCAGCCAGGTCTAATTTTTTCATTAGTGAGATGACTGCATATGGGCAGTTTCAGCAAAAGTAAAATTTTATTTAACAAAAATCGTGCTTTCTGTTGACAAAGGATGGGCAAATTTTATTTTCTACCTTATGGTAAAGCCATGATGGTAATTTAAGGGGTAACGTTTTTAAAAAGGAATTTGGCGAGGGTGAATAAATAACAAAATCAATTAATAGCGAGCTTTCCCTCAAAAAAGGTAATGGTAACCGTAGATCCAGATCTACCTGAATCCTGTGTCATATTTTTTCATTATCATTTCATCTCCTAATTCCTAGTACCGTACTGATGAGCACCACAAGTGCGAAATCCGGATCTACGGTTACCATTACCATTTTTGAGGGAAAGCTCGCTATTCATTGATTTTGGTAACGTTTGTCCATTTCTAGAATGAGACACTTTTTTTAAGTTTTCCATATTTTTTTATTGTTTGAAAAAAGTACCGCCAAAAAATATTTTTTCTCTGTTGAAATGAAAAATATTTAAGGTTTTAATGGAAATAATTTAAAGCAATTGTTTAATAAAAATGTTTTCATCTGTCTGTAGTCGTATCGTGCGATTTCTATTTTGCCATTTTTATCCAAAAATCAGAAGAAAGTGTAATTGTTCAAAGCGTAAAGTGTGTGGGGTGGTTTGGCTTTTACTTCCTAATTTCTTTTAATAAAATTTATTTAAATTTACCAAAAACGTGTCCTACTATAAGTGTATTTTTAAAAAAGATTTAAAAGGTACTTAACTAAATTATTTTAAGGTTCATCATGGCCCTACCATTATTTTTTCTATTTATTTATTTATTTTTTATTTTTTAAATTCAAAATACTTAAATGAACTACTAAAAGATGCCGATGCTTACAAAGACATTATATATATTGCTTACACCCAGACAGCAGAACTGTGGATGTATAGTGAAGTAGAGTTTTTGGACAATGCAGCTGTTCATTGGACTACCAATCCGAATCCGAGATAAATTTTTAGAAGATCCTAAAAGGATCCAAAAGCGTGAATAATTTTTAGTTTATTATGCTTTTGGGCTCCTATAATTAATCCAATGGCTATCCAGTGGACTAAGACTTTGTCCAACGGCCGTCCGTTGGACCAAAAAAATAGTTTCAATGTATATCCAAGGAACAGGTTTTGATATCCAATGTAGTAAAAAATAGACATATTCAATGGATATTCTTAAATAATCTGAAAAATTTAATGGAATAAAAATAATGAACTTCCTTTAGCCAATATTAATTTTTGAAACAGTGTGAAGTAAAAGCAAAATAAATAAAAATGCCCATTATATATAAAAATATTACTAAAAAAAAGTAGTTTTTTTGAAGTAGAAATAAAATTTTTTATTTTTTTTGCATCCTCTCTACCCAGTTAAAACTTGGTCCAATAGACAATGATTCTCCGGTATCCAGTGGAGTAAAAAAAAGAACTTCCAGTGGACCTCCAAAACCAGTCTGCTAGAGAAAATTTATTAATATGTTAGTGGTGAGCAAAGATTATTTGAGGCCCAATGAAATAAACGGACAGTTGGTTACAGTTGGGCAAGTGCCACATAGTTTTCTTTCATTTTACTTTAATGATGTGTGCTAATACTATTGTTATTAAAATTTCATAAAACTTCTTCTTGCACACTACTTTATACATAATTTTAGGGATAAAAGTACCACTTTAATGTTTGTCCATATTTCTAGCCTTGTCACAACATGTCAGTGTCAAAAAGTGCAAACCTTGAACAATAAACCAATGCGTGTCAAACTAGGTTAACTAGTGTAAGGTATTTCGAAATAATTTTATTTTTATGAATCTTCCATGGCCAAAATATAAACAAACAATCTTTTTGCCAAAACTTCTGTCAGAAAAAACCTAACCTAAAAACTTTAAATTTGACAACGACAACAATCTACCAAACTTGGTGTGTTCAGTGGTTTTGTTCAGTGGGTCATTGAGGTTAGGGTTTGTCTAAATAAAAATTGAACGGACTAGCTGATATTTGATAACGTGATTTCATCTAATAAAAGCTATACTTTAACATCTCTTGCATGCTATTAATTTTTCAACAAATCTGTTACATACCTTAATTTTAACAAGAATTGGGAAAAAACGGCACATATTTATAGCGTATTCGATTGTAAAATCCAGTTCCGCACTCGCCTGTTTCCAGTTTCACACTGATACAGGCCCGGTGCTGTAAAAAAATGGCACTGGTGCTGTTTGAATGGAACACGACTGCAACAGCGAAACAAAATTTTGGTTTTGTCTTCTTGCAATTTTTTATAATACCCTTTCGCTATATTTAGACTTTCGTTTGTCAAACGGGGTGTTTTCACCTAAACCATATTTCAATGTTTTTATTTTTGAGGTTTCTGTGAGATGATGTATGGCATAAAATTGTTCTTCGTAGACTTCGACGCTCCTACTGCTCAGCAGCGAAGAAAATGTACAAAAATCTCTCACACTTGCCATTTTCGCTGTTCGCAATTGGAATTTTTAATGGCTGGAAACAGTTTAGGGTGCGACACCAGCCCTCAGGATAGGTATTGAAAAAGCGGCACTCGGTTCTACACTGAAGGTGTCAGTTACCCAATGGAACAGGAAAACTGAATAAGTGCCTGTCAATGGAACACAAAAACCGAACCAGTTGCGCACCAGTGGCGCATCGATTGCCTCAATGGAATAAGCTATTAGAAAAGTCAAGAAATATTTGATTTGAAAGAGAAAAATGTTTTCTTCCTTAGGTTTTACAACGTTCTACGTCTTTCGATACCCAATCTCCATTCGTTTCTGTTGGTCAAAAAGTTCTCGTCCAGAGTCCTATCTTTCTTGGTATCTCTCTTCGTCTTCTCCCAGCTGGGTTCCACGTTAATATCTGTTTGGGTAGTCTGTTCTCTTCCATCCTCTGCACATAACCGTATCGTACTAGTTGTTTTGTACGTGCCATCGACTCTCGTACTCTAATTCTCTAGTTGGGAACTCCTTCTCTCCTTGATTTTCCTGCAACTCTTCTCCAGTAGTCATTTTTGTAGCTTACAACATCTTTTCTGTTCTTTCCTTAATCTGCCAAACCTCTGAACCATATGTTATGATCCTTTTCTTTTTCTTTGAGATGTTTCTATCCCACAAAACTCCATTCATTAGCGATATTGTTCTCCTTTCCAGAGTTTTTCGATCTTGGATGTCACCCTCCAGTTTTCCATTGGACGTTATTTTGAGACCCAAGTATTTATATTCATGGCAGGCTTTGATGCGTTGTCCGTTGTTGAGGACTTCGTCCACCTACGCACATATAATTAGTTTTGTTCAGGTTTACTTCCAATCCCCGCTTCTTTTATTCTTCCATTAGCTTTCTCGTCATGTATCCCAGGTCCTCGTAGTCCTGTGCCACTACTATTTGGTTGTCAGCGAAGCATAACGTATATAGAGTACTATCGTATAAATGAATACACATGTACTGGCATTCATTTTCTTTTTCATTGTTTCAGTACTTGTTCTAAGTAGATCTTGAATAGTGTAGGCGAAATACAACACCTTTAGTGATACTAAACCCTTTAGTTAGTTTATTTCCTATTTTAACTTTAGTCTCAGATTTGCCATATAGAGCTTTCATGGATTTGATTCGTTCTACATTAATATTCGTTCTCTCTAATGCTTCCCAGAGAAGGCTTAACGGGACACTGTCGTAAGCTTTTTGTAAATCCACGTATGGCAGATGAAGTTCTTGACCGAATGCTACTTTTTTCTCAATTTGTTGGGTAACGCAAAAGAGACGATCTGAGGTAGATATACCTGCTCTAAAACCCGCTTCTTCTTCTGCTTCCATATCTTGATATTCGAGATATTCAATATACTGAGAATCCCCGGTAATTAACGCAGTTGTTCTTTCTTCTTTTTTATGTATGGTGGATATATATGAGATTCTCCACTCATCTTGAACTTCGTGACCTTTCAAATATTTCTGAAAAGAGCACATAGTCTATGGTACAATTTCTCTGTTTTGTACTGTATCAACTCTGCTGCGATATTTTCTGATCATTCTGCTCTCCCATTTTTTAGTGTCGTACACACTTTTGTTTTATCTCTGCCAGTATCACTGTTAGTGGAGATCCTACTGTTTTTACTATCTCAAGATTATCGTTTGTTTCTAGAAATTCTGCCTATTTTTCTGTAAATAGTTTCTCAAAATGTGTATCCCACTCTTTGGCTGTTATTGGTGATATGATATCCTTGGTAGTCTCTTGTCTAGATTTTATTGTTCTCCAACCTTCTGTGCTCCTTTGACCACCTATACAAGCTTCAATATTCGGGCATTCCTTTTCCCACGATTTATTTTTATTCTAGGTGATGAGCCTTGTCTGCTATTTTGTGATCCTTACTTAGGTAATCGTGGTACTTCTTCCTTTTTCTCTCTGTTTCTTGTTCTGTCTCTTCAAGATTCCTCCACTCCACTTTACCGAGCGCTTCTTCGGCCGGACTTTGTAAACTATTTTTCAAGAACTGATATTCTTCTTCTGGGGTTCTGAATTTGCATTGCAATGCATGTCTAGTCGTTTTTTGTAGAGGTATTTGACGCTATCGTGTTCGAGGCTTCTCAGGTTATATCTACATTGACTTAGTTTCAAACTTGAATTGGACCAGTTTCTTCTGCTGGTTGAGCACGTAATAGTTATAACAATTTATGCACTTTTCGTCACGGATTATACGCTAAATATAATAACTGAATAATTTAAAAAATCTCTTAATACACAAAAATAAAAAATTTTGATGACATACATAAGTAAGTAAAACAATTATCTGGAAATTTTATCACTTTTCTAAAATATTACACAATTATGGTCCTTTTCTTTTATTTAGCATGTTCATAAATTTTTCCCTTTGATACTTTAATTCTATGACCCATAAACTGCGACTGATTTTTATTTTCTTTTTAAACATAAAAATTGTAAGGAATCTTTTGTTCTAATATTCGCTTTTCTCGCATTTTCGTTAAGTAAGTATTTTGTGAAATCCCCTTAAAACCGCGAAAACTTTCGTATCGCTGTGCTCGGATAAAAACTAGGGAACGTTGTTTAAAGAGAATGGAAGGGTAATTCGCTTAAGTGTTGTGGCTGGTGTCTAGCGCTGCAGGGAGCGTTGATTTTTTGCATATTATACCTAGAGATTTAATGTGTGTGGTAGAATGCAGCACTACCTTTCCATCTAAATGCCTGTTGACTTTCGAGAGATCGCTCGTTTAAAAAAGCCTACATCTTTTATCTCAACCAATAGGAATCCTCTGTGATGATCCGTGGTTGAATTGGGCCAGCCTGTGCTGCTGCTTGAGCACGTTAATGATTATAACCGCAATTTTAGCTGGAAATTTTATCAATACTCTAAAATATTACAGAATTAAAGTCCTTTTCTTTAATTTAAGCTTTTGTCAAGTTTTAGGACCAAAGTCAGCAACCAGAACCGTCTTAAATATAAATCGACCCAGACCCCGTCACGGTATCGGCAGCAGCAAAAAGTGTTCAAACGCCAGTAAAAGTAGGTCTAATTTAACTGGGTAATGCACTGCCCGGGGTTCAATTATTAAATCGATGATAATGCAGTTGTTCTCCCTACCTCATTTCCATCAATGGTAAAGCTACGTAGTAGTAGGTAAACTTGACAGGAGTTTTGTTCGAAAGTGTTTTTAAAAATTTCAGTTTTTCCGCATAGACAATAACAGGTCAATAACAGGCTTTAAAGCTATCATAAATTATCCGAAACCTATTCGGCTACGGCCGAACTTCACCCGATTGCCGTGAATCGAAGAAACATTTCTACGCTTTCAGACAGCTGTCTTTGCGCGTGCACCGTACAAGCTTGGCAGCTTCTGAGCCTTGTTATTGGTCGAAGCAAAGGATGGGAACGTTCCCAGGCGACCATTCTCTCGAAATTCAAGCATCGGCACCCAGGCAGCTTTGTTTCTTGGGATCACTTACAGTTATCGTTTTTTTTATTTGTTGCCTTAAAAACTTGGTACGCCACTTTCGCTGTCTATCTTGCTTATTTTTAGCGATCTAAAGCAATTGGGAACTTTCCATAATATCCATCACCCGCGTTGCGCTGTAAACAACAACCCTGTGCGGATTCAACCCCGTCTTTATGGAATTTCTATGAACACACAAAAATGGCATTGTTTTCCTTTATTTTAAATTAAACATTACTTTTTTGCATGGTTTTGTCATTGGCGGTCAAATTAAACAAAATCAATTTCATAATTAAGTATAAAGTGTCTGAAAGAAAATTTCTTTATCTTCCCCCTTTTGGATACCTTGTTGAGGATTGACACGGTTACGTTACAAACGCCTTCAAATACATTTTTTGGTGTAGGAGAATAAAACCATTGAAGGAATATCCAGTAGAAATATAACTAGTTCATGAATTATTTCCGGAAATTTTTGAAAATTTTGTCTGAAACCAATTTTTTAACAAAAGCATGAGTGCATTGCACCTGAAAATATCCCGAACTCGCAGGGTGAAGGATTTTTTCTTTGGTGCAATGCACGAATGCTTTTTTAAAAAAAAAAATGGCTAAAGACCAAATTTTGAAAATTTTTCATTAGGAAATATTTTATGCACGTGTTATGTTTTGATCGGAAATTTCCCGAGTTGATAAAAGTTTATTTATGTACTTGCTAAAAAATTGATTTTTATATGATTATTTATTTAAATATTAATGACAATTATTCCCGGGAGATTTCCAGATGCAATTTTCAAAACGGATGCAATTTCCACTTATCAATTTTTGAAAATTTTCGTGTAAAATTTTCAGTTAAATTGACACTAGGGAAATTTCCAAGTAAATATTATCTAATGAGACCATCAATTTCGCATATACTTTCTTGCCTTTTCCGGTTTCCTAATCATGCATTTTTCAAACATTGTAGATATCACGGGGTTATCTGGTACAGAAGCACAGTTTGGCTGGTTTGCTTTTTAATTTTTTATAACAGTTAGACAACAAAATATTTAAAAATAAATAATAACACCTATCCTTACTAAAGGCTTCAAAAATAAATATAATAAAACTTCTCTGCCAGCTCCCATTCTCTTGTAGTACAGAAAGTACACGACGAAAATCTGAAAATCTAGATATTGTACGAAAATTGTTTGTCCGAAGTAATCGATTTTTCTGTCGACGGAATTTGACTTTTCTTCAAAATGGTGGCCAAATTTGAAAAAAAATTAAAGGGGTCGGAGAAAGTCGAGCAAGGTATCTTTTCCGCATATTTTGAGCCCGCATTTGAAAATAAAAGGTGATGGTGTGAAAACGCTCACAAACATGAAAGCTTAAGTCGGCCAATGAAATCGTGGAATGTAAAGTGGGTTTTAGTCGCTTCTTATCGTTACGTCGCGCCACCTGACCTGGGAGCTGATTCTTGAATTTCGTAGGAAAGATCACACGGGAACGTTTCCCTTCCTGATATGCACCATAATGGGCGTTGAAGCTACCATGAGTTATACGAAACCTCGCCACGACCGAACCTCACACGATTGCCTTGTATCGAAGAAACGGTCCTACACTTTCATACACTTGATTCTGAGCAGCTTTGCGCGTGCACCATATATACAAGCGTGGCAACTAATGAGCCTTCTTGTTGGTAAAAATAAAGGATGTGAAGGTTTCCAGACGACCATTCCCTCGAAATTCAAGAATCATCCCCCCGGTAGCTGAAATCGCATTAGTCGAGGTGGAAACGCCCACCTCTGCCGGTTTTCACCAATAAGAGCGCTGCATATCACAGCTACGTTATGTTTACGCTGTGGTTTGGCTTTTAGCCTCTAGTGCCTCGCAGATATGGTTTTACGGCATAATATGAAGCAACGTAGATGGATACCGGTATTTATAGACCTTTCTGTCAATCCTTTTATTTCTTTGAATATATACTTCAACTGCCACTGGTGAGAAAAGTAGAGAACAGCCCGAGAGGCGACATTACAAAGATGATTATGGAACGAATGCGACAGCTTGATGTAGTAGAAGAATAGAGTTTGTGCAGTAATAAAGCCTTAGGGAGAAATCACCAAGGGCTCGATTCTGGGCGTAATAGAACGATCATACCCTGAGAAGTGACCACTTCTATTAAAATCCAAAATTCCATATTCCGCGACAGGCCCATCACAGAAAAGTCATTCCAACGACGTCCTACTCTGAAAAACGGTCAAGTTTGCCGTAACATGCGCAATAGCGAGTAAAATATCGATCGATTATGTGATGGTTTCATGCAATCGCGTGATCTAAAATAATACGAAGATATCTGACACTCGAACAAGCAGGGGTAAAACTCCCCGAGCGACGTTTTTCACACGAGCTTTCCTAAAAGCAGCTCTGCGCATGCCCATAACAGTTTGGTGATTCTTCGATCGTCTCGTCACTGCTTTTAAGCGCGTTTATTGGTTGAGACTACTTCATTTCTCTCAGGCGAGCAATCTCATTCTACGAAACCCAGAGTCGGCACCCAGGCTGTTTTTAAACTTCCTTTTTCGGAGTTCACATGAACGAGTTTTTCGTATTATTTATTTAATAATAAAGCCACTGGTAATTTAAGCTGTAACATTGGTATTAGTTTATATCTTTAAAATTGGAATGAGTTTTCCCAAATAACAAATTTTCCTTATTTGAAGTAGTAAATACTGAATTAAATTTCTTAATTTTTTTTCTCTATGCTCATCTTATAAATAAAAATGTTGAAACTGAAGCTGAGGTCTGGTTTGTGTGGTTATTTGCACAAATGTTTCAAGCTTTTAGAAAATATTTTAGGCTCCAAAAATTTTAAAATAATAATAATTCCAGGTTTATTATTTATTTTAGAATAGAAATGCACGACGGATATTCCCAACTACGAAAAACGAAAAGATTATTATTTGCTTCACTAAGATTTAATTCAAAAAAGAAGCTAAAAAACCTTCAAATAAGTTACATTAACCGAAAAGAATCTAAAAACAAAAGATCAAAAGATCTTGGGTGGAAATAACGAAAATTCAAACCCGGATGAGTATCGCACAAGGAACACACAAAGAACCAAAGCGAAAAGAGAAATGATTAAACGATGTTTCGCCTTGGGCAACCAGCGTAGGCTCGTCAGTGGTTCCACTGGTCACCCTTCCCATGCATCATTAAACACTTTTCCCACTTTGAATCACTTATATACAGGAATAGTTCCGCACTAGTACTTATCCAAGTTAATGTAACTGATTTGGAGGTTTTATAACTTTTTTTTTGTTTTTAATTGGCTTAGGAGCATAATCTTATTGGAAATATTAACACGCCAGGATGAATCCGTATCAGGTAACTTGGCTAAGTACCATTGCGGAACGATGCCTGTATGTGAGTGATACAAAGTTGTAAATCAAAGTGTATTATGGTGTTTAATGATGTATGGAGAGGGTGACCAGTGGAACCACTGACGAGTCTACGCTGGTTGCCCAAGGCGAAACATTGTTTAATCATTTCTCTTTTTGCTTTGGTCCTTTGTGTGTTCCTTGTGGGATGCTCATCCAGGTTTGAATTTTCGTTATTTCCACCCAAGATCTTTTGTTTCTAAGTTGTTTTGTTCGATTTTTTTTTTCACAAAAATAACATAGACATAAGTCGTCATTAATTTTCGCTTTATGTCAAAATGGTTATTAATCTAAATAAATTTTGCAGCCTGCCTTCGTATCGCAGTGGGTAGCGCATCGGCCTGCCGCACGAAAGGTCTCGGGTTCGAATCCCGGCTAGGTATATGGATACTTTGTGTTTTTCTTTAACTTTACAAAAACTGGGCATTTATCCTATACTGGATAAAAAGTCCCAGTATACAGAAAAATGAAAAAAATAAATCCTGCCAATATGTAGTGAGTGCGAACCTCCACAAGCCAACCATTAAGCCTTGTTTAAGCTTTTCGTGGATTTATTCACGCGCACAATTTTAAAAGGCTTTAAACTTGACCAAGGTTAAAGGTAAATTTCCAACAGAATAATAGGAATTTATCACTACATACAGTCGGCAAAGCCTGTTTAAATTCTGCACTAATTTTTATACTTCCGCAATCAACTACAACATATTTTTAAATGTTTCAACTCAAAGTCATAAAGTCTCAACGATTTATCGTAATTTAATCATTTTTCTTTTCTGTCTGAAGTGCCTATGTAGGCTAAACATGTGTAACCTACTAAATTTTGAATAAATTTTGCATTTTGAGACTTTATGACTTTGAGTTTCTCTAGTTGAAGCATTTGAAATTCAAGTCTCTTTGAGTAAATGGATGACCCTTTTCAACATATTTTTACCCAACCCACCACTATGAAATTACTGGGACAAATCCTCGCATTTTTGTATAAATCCTCCTCCTCTTGTAACACTTATACCTGCCCTTCTCCTCCCACGTTGCTGCGTGACGTAATTATGGATGGCCCCTATGTTGGTTACCTAACGTTCTTCCTTCTATGTCTGACATTTCTGTCATCTAAACATGCTCATATCATGCCACCTATAAAGTTGACATAATTAAAGTTAATGACGTCCTCTATTAAAGATCGGCACAGATCTGGGCACAAACATTATAAAAGTCGCCATTATTTTGACAGCACCGCGCCAAAGAAGTTCTGGGACCTGAATCTTAAATTTCGTAAGAAAGGTCGCACGGGAACGTTCACATTCTTCGTTTCGATCAGCATACCCAAGTAACACAGCTTCGACAATATAGACTTTAAAGCCAAGTCAATGCTGCAAGAACGTTAGTACAGCTCTCTTTTTGCTTTAAAATAGCTAGCTCAATTTAATCTGTAATTTTGGCTGCTAAAACTGCTTGACTACTAAATTTACATTCAAAATAACTTCTATAGTTTTAAAGGTAAAACTTATACCTAGAAGTATGCTAAAACTTAACTAACAAAATGGTTGCAATCTTCAACTTTTTTTTTAAATACAACTGAAAACAATGCCAAGATGGCAACGGCAGTTATTTGTTGTATCTTAGTGTAATTTTTATGAAACTGCAGCTGCCCACAATAATAACGCCAAGATTTGCTTTTGTTTTAGATTTATTGTTTAAAAAAATGCGTTGGTTGAACGGGCGGGCGAGCGGCCTTGTTTTATATATTATGGCGAAACATAACCTCTCAAAAATTTCTGAAAAAACAATATTTTTGACATAAATATGCTAAAAATCTAAAAATATACCAGACATGATGTTTATTCCTTAATTCTGCATTAAAATTTTAAAAAATGAAAAATTTATAATTAAAAAAACTCTTATTATTTTAAATTTTTGAAGCGCGTCAAGTTTAACGAGGTATCATGACGGGTTTCGTCATCAAACGGGCCTTCGCAGAAAGATTTGACTCTTGAATAGTCCACAAAATGTGCATTTTTGATTGAGAGTTTTTAAATATTTTAAATAATTTTTTTGTCAGGGAAGTTAAATTTTAAACAACATTGCTTTCATGTGCAAAAATGCTGTATTTTCAGCTGCTGTAGACATTGTCACATACAAAAAATAATCTTCCTTTGCCTGTGACAACATTTTGATGACGTTTTCAAAACGTTGTGGCAGAAGACAGCAAAAGCATTATTAAACAAAAGATCAAAAGATCTTGGGTGAAAATAACGAAAATTCAAACGTGGATGAGCCTCCCACAAGGAACACACAAAAGATCAAAGCGAAATGATTAAACGATGTTTCGCCCTGGTTAACCAGCGTGGGTTCATTAGTAGTTTCACTGGTCACCCTCCACTATACATCATTAAACACCATCATACACCTTGATTTACAACTTTGAACCACTCACAAATAGGCATCGTTCCGCACTGGTAGTTATCCAAGTAACCTGATACGAATTCGTCCTGGCGTGTTAATATTTCCAGTAGGATTATGCTTCTAAGGCAATTAAAACAAAAAAGAACTTAAAAAACCTCCAAATCAGTTACTTCAACCGAAAAGAAACTAAAAAACAAAAGATCAAAAGGTCTTGGGTGGAAATAACAAAAATTCAAACTTGGATGAGCATCCCACAAGGAACACACAAAAGATCAAAGCGAAAAGAGAAATGATTAAACGATGTTTCGCTCTGGGTAACCAGGGTATTATTGTTGTTGTTTATAGCACACCGTGTCACTTGGGTAGTGCAGGCGCAAAGCTGACCGGATTATCATTTTTCAAGAGCACACGTTCACCTGGCCCGGGGGCAGCACGGCAATTGGGTGAGGTTCGGTCGTGGTCGAATAGGTTTCGGATAACTCGTGATCGCTTTAAAGTCTATTACATTGTCCAACAATGAAAATGTTTCGGGCCCAAAAATAGCTAATTCTTAAGTATTTTCATCCACTGAATTCAAAAATCACCCTAAAAATTAGAGATTAGCTCTAGTTTTGGAGATAAAGTGATATTTTACATTTTATATCCTCTAAAAGTATCGAAAGAGAAAATAATAGAAAGGGCAGAGAACTGGATAGGGTGGGGAGTTAGAAATAGTAGTACGCCACCATCGAAATTGACTATCGATAATATTGATAGAGATAAAACTACATATCTATCGATGGTTTAATCTAGCTATCGATATTTGCAATACAGCCCTACTATTCTCGATATATATAAGCGGAAACTCCCTCCTTTCTGAAGTAATTGCGTATTTACGCATCTTTTTATTTAGGGCGACCGATACCTTACAGTTCAGTTTCATATTTCTAATCGAACGAACAGTTCATGTAGTGTGTATGATATTGTTATAAAACTAGATATATGGAGACACAATATATCATCTCAAACTGACTATAGTGTTTATGCTGTAAATTTAAGATTTACATTTTACATACAATACTGTTTTGTTTAGTGCAAAATTTGTTGTTTTGGATTGTTTTTAAAGTAAACCTAACGTTTTCTTCACAGAAACGCAATTTGACGCCTCTTGTGAAGACTGCTTACCAACATTATTTTGGAATGAAGGTAGGAAACCAGGATAAGTCATGGGCTCCACATATATGTTGCAACTCGTGTTAGTTCTATTACGAGAATGGCTTAAAAATAAAAATCAATCGATGGCTTTTGGGATGCCCATGGTTTGGCGGGAGCCTACAAACCACATAGATGGCTGCTATCTTTGCTTGACTTGACATATCAATGCAGGATTGTCAATGAAAAAAAGAGGAACAGTTCAATATGCGAATCTCCCATCTGCTATTCGACCTATACCACATTCAGACAGTTTACCAATTCCTACTTCACCTCAAAACTATGAATTGGAAGTAGAGAGTGAAGACAATGTGGAAGATGGGGAACTAAACATGCCTTCAATATCACACGACCCTGATTTTGAAGAAAAAGATGATCAGCCATATAGATTGAGCCAGTCTGAGTTAAATGATCTCATTCGAGATCTTGACTTATCACAGGAGAAGTCAGAACTTCTAGGATCAAGGTTACAGCAATGGAATCTTCTTCAACCAGATGTCAGGGTCTCTAAGTACAGACAGCGTCAGCGAAATCTGTCACCTTTTTTTAAGAAGGAGAATAATCTTGTATTTTGCTGTGATAATAATGGTCTGATGAAAAGTTTGAAAATGGAGCATAATCCATCTGAATGGAGGCTATTCATAGACTCTTCCAAGCTTAGTTTAAAAGCTGTATTGCTTCATAATGGCAATTGTCTTTCTTCTGTTCCTGTTGGTCACGCAGTTCATATGAAGGAGACTTATGCAAATATGGCAACCCTCCTCAACTCAATCAAATATGCTGAACATAAGTGAAAAATCTGTGGCGACCTGAAAGTCATTTTTATACTATTAGGAATGCAATTAGGGTACACCAAATACTGTTGCTTTTTATGTATGTCGGATAGTAGAGATAGGAAATCACACTATATCCAAGTAGATTCGCCTGCAAGGAATCTTAAACCTAGTGAGAAAATAGTTGTTGCCGAGCCTCTCGTGAATCCAAAAGATGTTCTTCTTTCACCCCTACATATCAAGCTCGGTTTAATGAAAAATTTTGTCAAAGGCTTAAACCAAGATGGTCAGGCTTTTAAATATTTGAGAGAAAAATTTTCCAAACTAAGTGATGCAAAAGTCAAGGAAGGCATCTTCGTTGGGGCACAAATACGTGAACTCGTAAAGGATCCTTCTTTCGACCTAGTTCTGAAAGCTCTAAAGGATGGATGGATTTTTAGAGAACAGAAGGGAGGAAAATTACACTCAATTGGTAAAAGTACTTCTAGAAAAGTACCATAAACTCAGTCACTAAAAATACATTTTTTCCACTCCCAGCTTGATTTTTTTCCACCCAGTTGTGGAGCTGTCAGTGACGAGCAAGGGGAAAGATTCCACCAAGATTCTCTCATTGTTCGGAGATATCAGGGCCGCTGAAATGAAGCAATGCTCGCGGATTACTGCTGGTTTATGTATAGGGATGCTCCAGAAATGACTTACAAGAGGCAAGCCAAAAGACAGCGACCTCATGAAGCCCCCAATTAATTCTTTATATATTCAACCACCGATGTGTTCTTTTGTCATTTATAGTATGTAACTGTCATTAAAAATACACCTTTTAATATTGTTAGCATACATAATTAATATTTTTCGTTACCTCATATTCCTTATTAAATGAAAAATTCATTATTTTTTATCACAGAAACTAGAGTTGATAAAAAACTATCTTTGTCAAATTCGTTTTTCACAACCCAAAATTGGTAAGAATTAACTAATAAGTTGACGGAAACAAAAAAAAAATTTTTGTTGGACAGTGTTATTGGTCGATATCAGGAAGAGGACCGTCCGTGCGATTGTTCCTACGAAATTGAAGAAACAGCCCCTTGGCCGGATAGCCCGAACGTAGGTTTCTGATAGCTCCGGCAACCCAGAAGAGCTTCGTCTAACTTTAATATTGTCATAGATAAGATTATTTATCTTATACATTATAAAAGCACGTCGTTTTTTACTTGATTATTCAGCGGAAATTTCTCGCTCAGGGCCCCTATTCTTCAAATGATAGAAATTCTGCTCCCAGGGAGTCAAATTCTCATTGATCCAAATCTTCGGTTTAAATGGTTTTTTCTCACTTTTGCTCGATATTGAATGAAAGTAATTCTCTTAGTCAAGACCCATAGAATTACTTTCTATCAATAACGGGCAAAATGAGAAGTATAGTAGCGAGATAATTTGACTCCCAGTGAGCAGAATTTCTATTAGTTCGAGAATAAGGGCACAGGTGAAAATCTCCTCTGTCAAAACTGAAAATCTGCCGTGTCAAAACTGATAAAGGCCTTTTTCAAAACTCAGAATCACACGTCTGTACCAGCTTGTTTTTACTGTCGATGTGCCGTTTGATGATATATAAATACCAAACAGACATTTTGGTTTGTTATTGTGTTGTTCGTTTTTTAATTTGGTAAATAATCTTCGAAATTCGAGATTGTGTTATTAACAGAAAATCATTCTTAGATTTTTTGCCATGAGGAAAACGCTCTCGAGCAAGCCCGCGAGCGGTTTCCACGGTAAAAAATCTTTAACATGACTTTTGATAATTTCCCCATCTCACTATTTTGAAAAATGCGATAACTTGTTCCAGTCATTTTACAATAGATGGGTGAAGTATGAATATGTAGTAGTTTTCAAAAATGGTGTTGACTTTATTAAGGTCAAGCTATGTCAGTCTTATACTACTACAACGTTGTTTGAATAGCTCATTGATAGAATGCCAAACCATTTCCTTTTTTATATTTGTTTTATAAGGTTATCTGTAAAGGTCAAGTTTGTTTTTTGGAATAAAACGAAGTTTGGCACATTTCAGCGTCATGAAATAACCTTAAATAAATTCGTAACTCAATTCGTGAAGACATCCATGAATTATTTGTTAGTTTAAACAGGCATTACTGTACTGTAAATAGACATGTATTGACAACGGCCACCCCGCTGCATTTTCATTACGATATTGTCGGTCCGGGCCAGTAGCAGAGTCCTCGAAAATCTGAAGAAGAGATTGAATTTTAGATAGGTTTGGTTTGTATTCCTGGAAAAATCTATGTATAATTTACAGGATGCTACGTTAGAAATGCAACACATACAAAAAAGGGACAGCTACGTGAATGCTGAGTTAACCTAACCCAACTGGAAAATTCAGGTGTCACCATCATGAGTTGAAGAAGCTTTTGTTGTACCGGGTGGACCATAAAAAACCGGACAAAATGTTTTCCGTTATAACTTTTAAACCGTACCACCGATTTCCATGCAAAAAACTGTTCTTTGCAGGGAATTAAGCAAGACTTTGATTAGACATATTTTTTTCCACCATCTTACAATCTAAGATGGCGGACAGAAACAAAATTTACCCTTAAAAGAGCCTCGTTTATTCTTATGCTACGGAAATTTTTTGGATCTTTTTATGAAATCGTAAAAAAGCTTTGTCTGTGCCACGTAGAACGAGGTGCGAGTCATTAAAATCGGTTAAGTGGTTCCCAAAAAAGTAAAAAAAAATCAATCAGAGTTTTACGGATTATGCGATTGCTGTCTCAATTCTATCTGCATACATTTTCTCATAAATTAATTATTTCTAAACCGATTTTGACGAAGTAAAAAGCCTCATGGCGAGAATCGATCGTTCTTTAACTACTGCTATTGACGTTTGTCGCCATCTTGAAATTCAAGATGACGGACAAAATCAAACTTGTCTTTTTAAAGAGGCTCGTTTATTTTATATGTTCTGTAAACTTTTAAATATTTTTTTAAATTTGTACAAAAGTTTTGCTTTCGCCACGCACAACGGGGTATAAATCATCAAAATCGGCTTGGCGGTTCTTCAAAAATTAATTTTTGTTTCCATCACTGTTTTCCAGATTATACGATTGCCTTCTCAAATAAAATAACAAACATCATGGCGAAGATCAAAAACTCTAAAAAGATCACTATCGAAATTTGTCGCCATTTTGAAACCCCAGATCGCAGACGCAATTACATTCATCTCTTCAAAAAGCTCTTTTATTCTTAGGTTTCAAGAACCTAAAAATGCCCTTTCTCCAACGCGCATAGCTAGGTACGAATCATTAAAATCGGTTTAGTGGTTCTCAAAAAAGTAATTTTTGTTTTAACCATTGTTTATTCATGAACTTATTACTACTGAACTGATTTTGATCAAATAAAAAACGGCATGGTAAGAATTGATTTCTCTTTAAAGATCGCCATTGAAATTTGCCACCATTTAATAAAGCCGCTCTTTTTTTTGTTGCGAGTAATTTTTTTACGCCTTTTTGAATTTATATTAATATTTTAGCTTTTCCACGCCTCGCGATATGCATAACGAAAATCGCCTTAGTAGTTCTTAAGATATCAGCGTTTTCTTTAACGATTGTTTACATTTTATACTCTTGCATCTCTGCATTGATTTCTTTGTAAAATCGTTATTACTAAACCGATTTTAATGAAATACAAAGCATCATAGTAACAACCGATCGATCACAAAAATCACGAAAGGAAAATAAAAGCGTCTTTAAAGAGATAAATTTAATTGTGTCCGCAATGCGTTTCTTTATTTTATTGAAATCGTGTAATCCGGAAAACAGTGATAGAAACAAAAATTAATTTTGGAGAACCACCAAACCGATCTTGATGACTTATACCTCGTTGTACGTGGCGAAAGCAGAAATTTTGTGAAAAATAAAAAAAAATATTTAAAAGTTTACAGAACATATAATTAAACGAGCTTTTTAAAGAGACAAGCTTGATTTTCGCCATGAGGCTTTTTATTTCATCAAAATCGGTTTAGTAATAATGAATTTATCAGAAAATGTATGCAGACAGATATGAGACGGCAATAGCATACTCCGTAAAACACTGATTGAAATTTTTTTATTTTTTTTGGGAACCACTTAATGGATTTTAATGATTTATACCTCGTTCTGCGTGGCAGAAACAAGGCTTTTATAAGACTTTATAAAAAAATCCAAAAATTTTCCGTAACATAAGAATAAACGAGGCTCTTTGAAGGGTAAAGTTTGTTTCTGTCCGCCATCTTAGATTTTAATTTAGCGGAAAAAAAATATTTCCAATCAAAGTCTGGCTTAATTCCCTGCAAAGAACAGTTTGTTGCATTAAAATCGGTGGTATGGTTTAAAAGTTATAACGGAAAACATTTTGTCCGGTTTTTTATGACCCACCCGGTATATAAATATTTTCCCTTTAGGAAGCAAGAATTTTAATTCTTCAGATTGTTTTTTGTTCGTGAAAAGCGGTTGTTAAAGTTAACTAAATGATCATGCTTAATCTAGTTGGCCCAGTATATCTAATTTTTATCCCACAATTGCCTTGGAATTCAGGAAAATTTCGGCATTATAATGACTTTAAAATATTACGTTCAGGCTAATCAAAGTATAGGTTAAATATTAGCAACAGAGGTTCTTAAAGATAACCTAATGCTTACCTCAAGCCTTCAAGGTGCCCAATATACTGATTTTTCCCTAAAAATTATGAAAATTATAATGACTATAAAATTTAGGCCTCGCTTTAGGCAAACCAAGTAACAATTTTTAGTTGTCTTATTTGTCATAACTAAGAAGTATACCAGAATTAACGTTGTGTAAAGTACAAAAACTAATTACGCCGCTATGATGGACGAGAAAACGGCGTCACACCGTTTTTATTAACTAGTTTAAATTTGACGACCCTCTAATAACGTTTATTTTTACTGGAATATTGTGGGGTTATGAACGACCGCAACAAACGACGGGTCAACGACGCCAAAACGTTGATAACTAACTCACGTTCATTCAAAGTTTCTCTTTACGAGAAAATGCTAAAAAAGTTGCGGCCAATTTCAAAATGTAACTCTATATCTTACAACAATAGAGGGCACCCTCCTTAGTCTTAAAACGGTTAGGTTTTCAGTAAATCAAGAAATTATTATTGCCGTCATATTTTTTTCTTTTCCGATTTGCCCCGCAACGCCATTTGTGTAAATCGTTAGAAAAGTCTTGTTTTTGCTGGATTTTGATGATTTTTTAGTTAGCTTGAGTAATTTTTAATTACTCTCTTAGACTGGCTACAGTTTAAAATAGGCTCAAAATTTTTATTATTTGAATAAAAAAATAATTAAAAAAAAAAATTATTATATATATTTTTGATGGAAAACTAAGGTGCGTTGGTAAATTTAGTGGACATAAAACTTTAAAAAGCCACTTTAATGTAATAAATTAACTGTAAGTTATATAGCTAGGTATTTTATAATTATGAATAAATGTTGTTTGGAAATTAGTCTATTTGTGATTGCAGACGTGAAAATCTTGATTTCAAAATTAAATTAAAAACATATTATCAAAAGGGCACTCCAGTCGTAGTCGCTTCGGCCACGTTGTCCCGCAACTCCAGTCGCAAGCAATGTCAACACAACTCAAAAAATATCCGCCAAATTTGTGCAAAAGCGAGCTGCTAGAACCATTATATGCCGTTTTCATGCATCTTTAAGTCGCCTTTGGCAACGTTAAAACGTCGGAAAATTATTTCTTGTGTAATATTTTTTTAGTCAAAATTAGGTAAAATATTAGGTAAGCCTGAGAGGCAATATTACACACATAGGAAAAACGAGACCAGTTTGCTTGATCCTGATAACCTTTAAAAATGCGTCGTTGAAGTTAACATTATTTCAATTAAAATTAACATGAGTATGATTAATTGTGCTTTCAGGAAAAACTTCAAAACGTATTTTTATTATTTGACAATTCCATAAAGCAAAATATGACGCGAGGCGAAGTACACAATACCAAAGTTTTCGAATTTGTTTTCTGTCACTGGTAGCTTTTATTTTCACTCAAACTCGAATGCTACTACTTTGAAAAAGATATAGAATAATATTAACTGGAAAAATAAATCGGAAAACTTACTAGTCCAGGATGGAAAGTTAGTAAGGTATACTGATGGATCCAAATGGACAGCGGGACATGAATATACATATGTATATAAGGGGTAAACTTCACTCCCTCTGCGAAAAACTTTTGTGCGACCTCGGACTTAATTTTTGTCTAAGATCTAAAATAGTACCCCCCCACAGGTCTAAATATTTACACCTCAAAATACACCATATTTTAGAAGAAAATGCACTAAACCTATTTTTCTTTGACAGGTTTCAAAATGGCACATGGCAAATACGCCAAAAATTTGAAACATAATAGCTTCATTATTTGTGTTTGAGGTTATGAAGTTGGTGATTTTTTAGACCACCTCAGGGGGGTGGTTTAAATTTATAGCCCCCAGAAAGGATTGTGGCATTTGGTAATAAGTTCGTTTATAATTTCACTAAGTAACCGTTTTTACAAGGATCGTTCATTAATCAATAAAACACACACATGAGGGCACTACGAGGCAAAACGAAAATAAGTGAAGGTCACTGATTATACACGAAAAATATACCCAACAAAAAAACTCAAAACAACTATATTAATATTTTTACAATCTGAAAGTAAGGCATTGAGGTTATCTAAAAGCTCAGTGAAAAAAAATGTCCTTACTCAAAGCCCACTCATTTTAAAGCTGTAGCTTTCATTAGTAGAGGTTGGTGCAAGCCAAGGTGCAAGCAGAAGTAAAAGATCCGAACTCGCTGTTTGTGATTGAACGCAGTGCTAATATTTTTAAACTGACATTTCGATAGTGACAGAAATGTAAAAAAGCTTGCATTTAAGTTTTTTAATACATTTCATTAATAAAAATACCTTTTAAATAAACACAAAATTATTCTATTACTTATTTTATTATTACCCATCTACATCGTTGTGTGACATCAGGTATTAATTCGAGAAATTAATTATTAAGGGTAGCTTTTAATTAAAGTGACATATTGCCTCATTAACTTGTTCTACAGAGCGTTTACTATTTAAACCCCGCGTGGGTTTATATTTTTTAATTTTCTTTTTTTCTAAATTGAAACTTCTTCTTAAATCCAACAAAAGATTGTTACAAGATGATCATTCAATACACATATTTATTAAAATTCTTTTTATAAATCAAACTATGTCCAAAACTTAAGATATGGTTTAAAACCAAAAATTTCACTCAAACCTAGGAGCGTTCTAAAGCAGACTAAATCTTTTTAATAAATCCCACCGTTCAATTTTTGGTCTAAATACTCCTGATTTAAAATTTCTATAATTTTTTTTTATCTTTTAACCAATTTAGATGAGTGCTACCTAGGTAGGCGAAGAAAGTATGGTTAACAAAATCAAGTCCAGGGTCGCACACAAATTTATTGCAAGAGGGTTGAAATTTACCCATTTGTTAAATTTTGAGTCGCGTCGGTAAAGTCTCATCTTTTGTCTATAAAAAAAGCCAAAAATTTCGGAAATCTACCGATGGGCTCCAAAGTTATAGGGCGTTCAAAAAGTGACAGATATTTAACTAATAGGTATATGTTTAATAACAAGTGTTATGATGACAGAACAGATGTTTGTAGTCGTTGTGTGCCACACAACAAAAAAGGATAGCGATGCTCTACGAATACAGCAACGATAAGTTCATCGTAGGGTAATGGAAGTTGCTTTTCGATTACGGGTAGATAAAATCTTCTTATTCAGTGGCCTACCGTTAAAGGGGGGGTCTGGGGTTAAAACCCCCGCCTCGAGAAGCCTAGTTACAATTGACCCAATCAAATAACAGCAGAAATAAAATATAAAGAGAATAAAATGCAAGATCCTAAACTTGAATTTAAAAAAATATCTTTAAAGTACAGAATTACAAGTACAAAATACAAAGTTACGTAGTACAAAATTTTTCAGGTGCGGCGCTATAAAAACTATGAGTTTTTAAATTTCGTGTCAAATTGGACTTTTTAATGTAATTTTAACAAAGCATTTTGAATGCGATTTGCATTTTAACTGTCATTTTCGCAAAAATTTTAGCACTTTTATAAAAAAATTAAGAGTAGATAAACAACCCAAATTCCTAAAACCCCTTAGGTATTTACGATTTTATTTTAATTTTAAGAGAAAAATTGCATTCAAAGTGTTATTTTCTCACAAAATTTTGCCTGCGGTGCGGCCCATTGAAACGTGTTTTGGGTAAATAAATAATTTTAAATTTGGGCAATTCTCCCCTCTATACCAGCAAAGCGCTTGTAAGCCCCTCTTTTCTTGTAGCAATTACGATCACAGTTTTACTTTAAATCAAGTTTTTTCTTAACCTCCTCCCCCGAATATCAATTCCTGGGTGCGCTGCTCTCTTATTTACTAATATTCTAATATCTAGATGTGAGCATTCGTAAAGAAATACTCTACATTCCAAATTGCTGCCGACCAGTTTTTGTTTTTCTTTTTCTGTTTTTAATTGTCGGCCGCCATACTGAAATTGTGCCGGAGAATTTAGAATGAAGTGTATTATCAAAATCTCAATCGGGAATATTTGACGATCACAACAATAGTTTTCTTTTATTTTAGCGAGGGAGGTGAAAACTGAAAGAAACATAATGAAATGAAAAGAAAATACACCATTTCGGTTAAGACCCCAGAATTAGTTTTGTTTCTTCTCCATCTGTTCTTTTCGCCGTACTTATCGGTTTTGCTAAAATTTCGTAACGTGAGTTGAATTTTTTGTCGCCTTATATACACCAGATCAACGCCTGGTTTTAATCTTTTAACGTTAAAGAATTAAGCTTAAGAATGCAAGTATTAGATAGTTTTGGGTCGTGTCAATTTACAGCAAATAACTTTGCCGACAACGATAACTTTAGCACTATTTGACAGGTCAAAATAGCCTTCTTGGTACAAGTTCTACGTTGACAGTCCGGTTATTTGACGTCTGGGATATTTTATTGGTTTTTGTTTTTAAATATCAAATTAAAATTAATTTAGGTTTTTTCTTTTCAATCCAAAATTAAGAGGTTAAAAACTACCCAGATTCATTGCTATTATTTAAACGCGTTTTAAAGCAGGTGTTATGTTATTCATCTCTATGCTAATATAATATAATAAAGATTCGGATAAGATGCACTGTCAGCAAGAAGATTCCTGATTCTATTTAAGTATAATGTTTTATATTAATTTTTATTCAGTGGAGAGCAAGTAGCTATTAAGTTAAGATTGTAAATCCAAAATCCAAAAAAACGAGACTTGGTTAGTTCGTTCGTGAAGTGGCGCAGTCGCAACGGACAGTTAGAGTTTCTGTGCATCGTGCGGAGTTATTTTCGAATTGTCGATTAATCTAACAATAGAACCAAAAACTGGTGACTGGTTTAGTGGAGGTGTTTTAAAACAGAGTGGCACTTTGAAAATCAAGAAACCCAGTTAACCGCTGAACTGTGAAAATCATCAAAGCGAAACCATCATCGGAGATCAGAACAAACATTGTCTGATTTCGCAAGGGAGAAGATTTTGGCAAAGACAAAAATAGCGGATCCAAATCCATCCATCTCGAAAACGCTAATATTAATACTTTACTTCCTGGGGATCCACTCAAAAATCAATATCAGAAATTTATAAAATAATCCTGGATTATTACCACTAAAGTTAGGAAACTCAAAAATCGAAGACTACACCCACACACTTATAAACACATCTATGATTTAAATACATTAATCGATGAAATCAATAAATTACAATAGAAATCACGAAATATTACTGAGCTGGTTCCAAAAAATAAAGATTATTTCGAGGAGTTATCCAACTACGTTCGAATTTTAAAAGCAGTCCAAGAAAAGGTAGAAATAAAATTGACAGAAATATTACCAAGCCCACAAAGGTCAAAAAGAGGTTTAATCAATGGTATTGACTCCATTTTTAAAGCAGCACCTGGACACTTAGATTCGACTGACGGCGAGCGATACGAGTTTTTAATGAAACAATTGCAAACAAATCAACACAATACGATAGTTCGACAGCTTTAGCACAGTGAAATGCTTTAAGAATCTAAACTTAAGCAAGTTGCACTCATTGTGGAACAGAGGAATAGGAACAAAAATACTATCTTTATCAAAGATTAAATCATTTAAATATTAAATATTTACGAAGTCATCAATTCAATATTGCAAGATACCAAAAATCGATTTCCTTCACAAAGTTAAATAAATGTCTTGCATCCAAGTATCATAAACATATCTGATCTTTACAAACTGGCCAATTTTCTTCGAATCAAGAAATCGTTACTAATAAACAAGAATTGACAAAAATTAATCAGCCGATATTGTTTCCCAGTCTCGATATCGCAGTAACCGCAAACATCATTGTCAGTCCTGCACTTGGAATAGAAAATATTAGGCTCGACGAACTTCAAAAAATCAAGCGCCAAATCATCAGCAACCAGACCGATTTATCGTTCAATACATTATCTACCATCTCAAGTTATTGGACGATCACCATATATGGATTATGGATAACCCTTGGTAGCTATTTTGCCTATAAAATGCTATCAAACTCACAATAGAGACGACAAGACCCAGAACCCCAACAAGGAATCAATATCAAAAATAAATCTTTTTTAAAAACAAGACTGGGTTAGTTCGTTCGTTAAGTAAGGTACCTATTTACGAAAGAACGCCCAAGCAGCATTTTAACGTTGCGACGAAGTATTTTAAGAAGTCGGCGACTTGACTGTAGTTGTCTGGTCAACGTTTTGTGGAAGTTGTAAAAACCCAGTTTTGCACTAATTTGGGGAATACATTTTTGGGTCGTAGCGACGTTCTGAATTTAGCGTCTCCTAGACTCAGTTTTGCTGTCCAAAAATTAGTAGTAACATTTTCTAAATAATACCCACTCCATATTAGAACCCATTTTCTAACTATCTATTCGTAAAATAAATAATGCATTAAAAATACTTACGTGTTTCACTCTGAAAGAAAAACACATGTTCCGAGCAAAACTATCCGACGCAAACCAGTTTGTCAAATTTATGCTTACTACACCCTAAATCCAACGTGTTTTTAAGCAATTATTTAATTTTGAAAAATATATCTATTGTTATTACAAATCTATTTTAAATTTAATGTGAGTAGTGGCCTAGGCTCCCCGCATATTTTAAAATGTACATTAAAACGAATATCAGCAATTTGTTTGTTGTTTTTACATAAAACCGCAGAGATTAGATATATTCTGGTGCTGCACCACTTTCTCAATAAAACCGTTTCTGAAAATATTGGCCAGGTTCACTTTTTACTGCCCACTTCTATTTCGCTCTTTGGCATCTTTTTTCCATCTCACTCTTATCAACAAAGAGATTTATAAAAAGTAGCGGCAATAAGTCAAACTGTGGACGCAGCATTAGTGACACCTGTTGTTTAAATGTTTTAAAGACATTGTGTCTCTACCCGAGTTAAATAGATGACATTTCCTTAACGTCACCGATAATCCCAATACACTACCAATATTCAGTATGTCGTGGAAACCTTTCAACAACGTCGTTATTTAACGGAGGTCGAACACGTAGTAAATACGCCGTTAGAACTTCAAAATCAGTTACATGAACCGAAAATAATCTAAAAAAGAAAAGATCAAAAGATCTTGGGAGGAAAGAACGAAAATTCAAAATTGGATGAGTGTTCCACAAGGAACACACAAAAGACCAAAGCGAAAGGAGAAACAATTAAATGATGTTTCGCCCGGGGTGACCAGCGTGGGCTCGTCAGTGGATTCAGTAGTCACCCGCAATCCAGACATCATTTAACACCATCGCACACTCTGACTTCCAACTCTGAATCACTCACAAATAGGAATCGTTCCGCATGGTACTTATTATAAGTTACCTGATACGGGTTCGTCCTGGCGTATTAATCTTTCCAATAGCAATATGCTCCTAAGACAATTAAAACTAGAAGTTAAACTTCCAAGTCAGTTACATCAACCAAAAAGAATCTAAAAAAGAGAAGATCAAAAGATCTTGGAGGAAAGAACGAAAGTTCAAAATTGGATAAATGTCCCACAAGGAACACACAAAAGACCAAAGCGAAAGGAGAAACAATTACACGATGTTTCGCCCGGGGTGACCAGCATGGGCTCGTTAGTGGATTCACTATTCACCCTCAATCCAGACGTCATTTAACACCATCGCACACTCTGATTTCCAACTTTGAATCACTCACAAATAGGCATCGTTCCGCATGGTACTTATTATAAGTCACCTGATTCGGGTTCGTCCTGGCGTGTTAATCTTTCCAATAGGAATATGCTCCTAAGACAATTAAAACTAGAAGCTAAACTTCCAAATCAGTTACATCAACCGAAAAAACCGGTGTTAAATGATGTCTGAGGGTGACTATTGAATCCACTGATGAGCCCACGCTGGTCACCCCAGGCGAAACATGGTTTAATTGTTTATTTTTTTGCTTTGGTCTTTTGTGTGCAATCTGCACGTCCTTCGCACAAAATTTTTAAGTTAACCGTCCCTAGAGTTGCGACGTTTCACGGCTGCAGCCCTTAACCATATATGACGTTCAAATGTCAACAGTGTCAAATAGCGTTAGTCGTCGGGTGTTTTGGGCACGTCCAAAAACTATCTATTTTTTGTTCTATTTTAGCCACTCCTTACTTTCTGGGTTTTAGGCATTTCCATTTTACCATTACGCGCGAGAAATCTTGAGCTATGTTCGCAACTAATGAATTAGTTTTTAGACTCTTTTATGATGTATAAGTATTCGTGAAAGTAATTTCTTAAATTTTTATTTATTTTTATTAAGCAAAAACAAAATATAAGAATTATCTTCTGCTTAACAGTATAGAGATACTTTACAATTTCAAATATTCAAACTTTTGAATCGGAGGCCTTAAAAAGAAATTTTAGCTTATTCAGCAAAAGTCAAAATGTGTCTTTCGTTCAAAGTTCCGCCATTTCTGATTTTTAGGAAATAATTTCCTCAGCTAAGGTAACTGACAGAAAAAGAAGATTCTCTACTTGCCATTGGTTTGTATATACAGTGTTCCAAATAAGAGGTATAATATATCCATAGATTTCTTTAAAGATGGTATTAATAACTGATAATCAAAATGCGTAAATTTTTACATAAACAAGGATAAATCTTGGATAGAACCTCCAGAAAAATTGCATTTACCAATATGTAATAACACTATGGTAAACAACTGAAACTACCCCTAATTAATTTAGCTAAAAGTAAAGTAAATTATTCCCGTGTCATTTTTGATAAATAAAAGTTAGAGTCTACCCTAATATCTTCAAAATCAAAAGAGGCAGAGAAGTAAAATTTTACATAATAAGATAGTTTACAAAAAAGTATCTTTTCGGATGCTAACCATCGCAGCCGTCGTTAACGAGGCGGAGCTAGGGCGACGACGATACTTTTTTTAAATAAGATACCCAAAAACTCCTACGGTGCTTAAGTAAAATTTCTGGTTTTAAGCACTTTAAACCAACCATCCTTGAGTTTTGGACATAACTTGATTTATAAAAAGAATTTTAGTAAAGTTGTTTATTGAATAATCAACTTAACACAATCTTTTATAGGATTTAAGAAGAAAGTTTCAATTTAGAAAAGAAAATTAAAAAATTTATACCCACGCGGGGTTTAAATAGTAAACACTCTGTAGAACAAATTACAATTGGGGTTATATATCACTCTAATTAAAACTTGCCATTGTTAATTAATTTTTTCAATTAATACCTAATGTCACACAAAGATTTAGATGGGTAATAATAAAATAAGGAGTAGATTAATTTTGTATTTATTTAAAACGTGTGTTTATTTATGAAATATATTAAAAATCTTAAATGCAAATTTTGTTCACATTTCTGTCACTGTCGAAATGTCAGTTAAAAAATATTAGCGCTGCGTTCAATCACAAACAGCGAGTTTGGATCTTTTACCTCTGCTTGTACTTTGGCTTGCACCAACCTCTACTGATGAAAGCTACAGTTTTAAAATGAGTGGTCTTTGACTAAAGAAAGATTTTTGACTGAGCTTTTAGATAACCTCAATGTTTTACTTTCGGTTTGTAAATAAATTAATATAGTTGTTTTTGTTTTTTTGTTAGTTATATTTTTCGTGCATAATCAGTGACCTTCATTTATGCTTGTTTTGCCTCGTAGTGCCCTCATAAATATATTTTCTGAGCTGAAAACGGGTTCAAAATATGGCGTTTTCTTGGAAAAAATAGAAGGTGTTCTATTGGGTAACGAACAACTTGGAATATTAAATAAGGTAAATTACTCCTTGTAAAAACGGTTACTTAGGGAAATTACAAACGAACTTATTACCAAATGCCACAAAAAAATCCTGGCTATAAATTAAACCACCCGCCTGAGGTGGTCTAGAAAATCATCAACTTTATAACCTCAAACACAAATAATTTGCCATTTTGAAACCTGTCAAAAAAAATTAGTTTTAGGGCATTTTCTTCTAAAATATGGTGTATTTTGGGAAAAAAGCAGTTTTTCAGTGGTACTTTGTAATAACAATACAAAATAATCAATAACTTTGTGTCTTTTCTGTATGGGTAAGTGTTTTTTGAAAATTGGTTTTGAAATTTAGTACCCCTCACAGGTGTAAATATTTAGACCTGTGGGGGGTACCATTTTAGGTCTTAGTAAATCTCACTGCTAATGTTTTCCTTTTTACTCTAAGGGTTTTTAAATAAAATGAAAAAATGATCTCCATAATACCAATGACTTCAACAAGAAAACAGATATTCGGTGCTTCCTTGTCTAAATCATTGCTCTTATTCAAAAGTTTTCCTCATTTTATTTAAAAACCGTTAAAGAAATAGGTAACATATTAGGTACTTTCGGAAAGAGAATGAAAAGCTCTATTCAAATTTAAGAAAAAATACAGAGTAAATACTCTTTTGAAAACCATCTAATTATGTGAAATTTTACCTCTCTGTCTCTTTTCGACTCTTGTGGACTCGAATTTTTAGGACACCCTGTATATCGATGACTAGTTGAGGACTTCGCAGCTTCGCTTGTGATTTTACCCGTTTGTTTACCATTTTATTTGATAACTTTTGTTCCTGTAAACCGATTTTTATGAAATAAAGCCTATGTCCTGGTCAAGACGCCAAGGAATCCAGCGGTCAGACTCTCATCAAAATATGTTCAGTAGTTTTTACGTAATGCTGGAACAAACAAACAAACAGACAAATAGAAAAACAAATAGAGAAAAATTCTAAAAATTAGGTTTTTGGTATCTATGTTGTTTGGCTAGAAGACAAAACCCAAATTTTTCAAAAAATATTGAGTGCACAGACATAGCCTCTCTAGAAATTTATAATGTCAAAATTAAAATTTATTTTGAGTAAATCTGACTCAAAAATATTCTTAATACTTCTTTAATTAGAGATTTATGATGCTCTATTAAATTCGGTTATTATATAAGCTATGGCAATATGGGGGCCGCAAAAAATGAGACATTTTTAATTGCCTATAAGTTTAAAATCAATTGCCCGATTCAAAAGAAAATTACATTACTGAAAGAAGAAAACTTCGTATTTTTTTTGCACAACGTCGTTTCTTACAGATTCAAGATAGTAAACAATTTTGAAAAATAGCAATTTTTCACCTCCCATGAAACCTTTTTTGTGCGCCACTGGCATGAAAATAAGTTATCTCTTTGAAAAAGGAGTCTTTGATACGATGTATTTTTGCCATATTTTGGTAGGTATTGTCCAAATTAAGTTAAAATAAGTCTCAACTTTGACTTAATTTTACAGAGACCAAACCGATTCTAATGAACCCAAGCCTTTCACCAATGCATTATGCATTAAATATTCAACGTCAGTGTTGACATTTTTAAAAATTTCAAGCATAAAAGTTAATTTTGTTAGTAAAATTAGGACTTTGATTATTTTAAACATCTTTATTTCATCGCCGATTTTTATAGTTTTTATTCGCATTGGATCAAGCTTTGAAATAAAAAATATATTTGAGTCAGTGCAATGGCGCACAGAAAAAGCTTCGTTGGGGATGAAAAATTGCAACTTTTTCAAATTGTTATGTTGTTTCAATCTTAGATTGACACTTGCTCCGAAAAATATAAAGTACACTGTTCCTAAGTAAGAATTCATTAGCCCCAATTAGAAACTTCATTTAAATATGAGACAAGTGAACTGTCTACTTAATAAGTTTTCTCACCTACTTAAGGTTATAAAATAACATATTAACCATAAGTAAAAACTACACCTACCGTAATGGAAGTATCTACTAACCGCTATTAAATCTATAGTTGCGCCAAACCAGTATAGCTCTTAAAATAAATAAGAACCAATAATAAAAAAAAGTGCGACGCGCCGACGGGGTTCGAACCGACAACCTACAGGTTGATAGACCAATGCTTTATCCACTGTACCATGCGCTTATAAAGAAATAAGTTGAGACCGCGGAATATAACAGTCTAAATATTTACACCTGTGGGGGATACTAAATTTTAAAACCAATTTTCAAAAAAACACTTACCCATGCAGAAAAGACACAAAGATTGTTTTGTATTGTTATTGCAAAATACCACTGAAAAACTGCTTTTTTTCTTAAAATACACCATATTTTAGAAGAAAATGCCCTAAAACTAATTTTTTTTGTCAGGTTTCAAAATGGAAAATGGCGAATACACCACAAATTTGGCACATAATAGCATTATTATTTGTGTTTGAGGTTATAAAGTTGGTGATTTTTTAGACCACCTCAGAGGGTGGTTTAAATTTATAGGTCCCAGAAAGGATTGTTTTGGGGCATTTGATAATAAGGTCGTTTATAATTTCCCTAAGTAACCGTTTTTACAAGGATTAATTTACCTTATTTAATATTCCAAGTTGTTTATTACCCAATAAAACACCTCCTATTTTGTACAAAAAAACGCCATATTTTGAACCCGTTTTCAGCACTCAAAATATATTTATGAGGGCACTACGAGGCAAAACAAACTTAAGGGAAGGGAAAACAACTATATTAATTTATTTACAAACTGAAAATAAAACATTAAAGATATCTAAAAGCTCAGTCAAAAAAACTTTCCTGACTCAAAGCCCACTCTTTCTAAAGCTGTAGCTTTCATCAGTAGAAGTTGGTGCAAGCCAAGGTGGAAGCAGAGGTAAAAGATACGCACTTGCTGTTTGTGATTGAACGCAGCGCTAATATTTTTAAACTGACAGTGACAGAAAAAACTCAAGGAGGGTTAGTTTAAAATGGTGAAAACCAAAAATTTCACTTAAACTTAGGACCGTTCTAAAATAGACTAAACCGTTTTAATAAATCACACTGTAAGTGTTTTGACGGATTCTTATGATCGACTTTAAAGTGTTGATAATGATTAAAGCTTAATCAACAAGCATCCCTAAACCAAGGGTTACCGGGTTCATTTCCGGTCATCGATTCTTTTTGAGCTTTTTGTTTTAACTTATTTCTATTATGATCTCCCTATAAATAGAACAATGATCGTTGCAAATGGGATTGTCCAATTCTTATGATGGCAATACGTTGACAAATATTTATAGGCATGCATTATTATTAGGATGAATATACTTTTCCGCATGATGAAAAATACACTAACCGTAAGTGAAGCAAAAGTTAAGTGAGTTGTCACATTTTTTTTTCAAGGGTATCAAGTGGAAATCTCGCATAAGATGCCCGAACTACTTTCCTGCCAGAGTCATTTATCCTCTAGCAGGAGAGCCCGGGTAGTGTCGAATGTGACAGCAACCTGCCAGGTGGCAAGCCACAGTCACTGCACTGCAGCCATTACTGCTACTAAGGATTGACAAACTCGGGTCTAAGTAGATAGTTTTACTTGCAGCTACTGAATTTATCACTTGGGACTAATAGAAATTTTACTTACCACTAACAAATAAAGCTAAGTAGACCCTTCACTTAGGATGGTTTTCTGAGTGTATATTCTTTTCAGTTAGGTTCCTTGGTTGCCGGTGTATCGGTGGTTCAAACGGCGCGCAGTCCTAAAACACTTTTTCTAAAGTGTTAGACCTTGAATAAAACTTAATACGCTAAACAAACCAGGAAGAGTATAAGAGGTAACTTGATCCTAATCTCTCCTCTCGCGCAGGTAACAAGGTCGGATGGGTTCGGTATCCCGCGGAGGCGGCTGGAGTGGAGCGGCGATTGTGATGTCAGAAATGGGAAGTGAGGACTGTGAAATGCTCTGGAGGTTGATTCTTGAATTTCATAGGAAAGGTCACACAGGAACGGTCACCTCCCTGATATCGACCAATAACAGGCTTTTGAGCCATCACGAGTAATCTGAAACCTATGCAATTACGGCCGAACCTCACTGGATTGCCGTGTATCGAGTGAACCTTCCTTCCCAGAGGCAGGTGTATGAGTGCTCTTGAAAAATGATAATCCAGTCAGCTTTGCCCCCTGGTGGGTGGAGACACGTCACAACTGAGAAATTTTTCGCTTGTGACGTCATAAATGGAAAGTGGCACGTGAGAAATTTCCCGCTTTTGAGGTTGCGGATGAGGGCCACCGTACACTTCGACTGAAGCGTTCCAATAACTTCCTATTATCAACGGCTCGTACATTTGTGGTTTGTATGTGCATAAATGTCGGTCTTTCGACACGTTGTGTTGTCTTCGAACTCACCGCCAACAAACGCCCGGGAATTTCATACTTGAGCAAACTCGGCCCGAGAATAATAACACCAAAAGGAAACTTCAGACAAATCCAGAAAGTTCGATAGCGGGCGTGGAAAACAAAAGAAAAGCTGTAGACTGTGCGAAGGGAGTAAGCCTCGGTTGGCGAGGGTCGAGAAAGCGCCGATGGCTAAGAAAAAGTGTCTGAAACAGTTTTAATTTGAACACTAATACAGCAGGTTTCAAAAAAACCTTAAGAAATACTGCAGTACAGGCAAAATTGAATATTGAAAAAGTTGCGTATGGTTAGTATACCAAGATGATTTTTGGATGAAGATGAAGACGAAATTATTGACATTGTTGAAGGACCAAGGATACCAAAAATTATTCGTCCTAGAACAAATCCTTTGGAGGAGTACAACGATGTGGGTTTAAAAAAAGGTTTATATTATCTAAATAGACATACCAAATTGTGCACGAGGAAATTCGACAAGAGGAAGGAACATCCCATAGACCAGTTAGTTTTATTCTCACATTGAACTAGCACGTATATACACAATTTAAAAACTATCCACCCCAGGTATTTCGATAACCAATAGAGATATTTACCTAATTACGAAAACAGTTCGAGGGATTGGGGGGCGAACATTATTTATATATTAAAAAACTTGGTCGCTCCCACCATGTTGGGACAGGCTACGCCCACCCGTTTTTCTTAAATTGGATCCCTCTTGTGATACCTCTTTGGAAAGTTTTTTGCATCTGCTTTACAATGGCTATTTTTGGGATGTCAGCGGTTAAAATGTACAAACATTTTCACCATCGAATCTCATTACCCCTTACAAAATACCCAAAAGTTAATTCAAGGCCTCACCCCCTCGGGAAAGCAAATTTAAACCCATTTTTAACATGGGATCATAATGAAGTGCTCTTATCATTTTTTTAAATAATGGGCGTGGCCTGCACCGAAAGGGTGAGATCCTGCAACATTCTGAATGCATAATTTGCATTCTTCTATGAAACCTTAAATGAACTTTTAAGTATTTTGTAAACGGTAATCAGATCATTTTCCAGGTCAAAATATCAATGTTTTTTACATTTTAACCTGTAATATCTCAAAAACTGCTATATTAAAGTAAGAAAAATATACACCGTTTCAAAGAGGCATCACAAGGGGGGGGACCCAATTTAAGAAAACCCGGTTGTCGTGGCCTGCGCCAACATGGTTGGCGGCATTAAAAAATTAAATTAAGGCATCAAATAC